>CM077672.1:195152536-201140036 GCA_039707655.1 Elymus sibiricus
TACCACCACGCTGGTAGACTTTGCGCCCCTCAACCCACTCACTCTCGCTATAGCTATCAGAACTATAGCCACCCTCAGCACGGCCACTCGACGAGCCCGCACCTGGGTTCTGCTGCGACTCAGCGTGATCCCCAGTCTCGCGGGACGAAGGCTCGGCGGCCCGACGCTCGGCGGCCGTAGGCGCGTCTGTCGTAGCCTCGTCTGTCGTAGGCTCGTCGGCCTGAGGCTCGTGGACCGGAGTCCGAGACGGCTGCACCTCAGGCTGCTCCATCTCAGACGGAGCACTCCTGTGGTCAGGTGAATCAGCTGGGGGTGGCGGCGAGGAAGGCGTAGTAGCAGCCTTCCTACCTCTCCCGCCGCCACGTCCACCTCTACCAACCTTCTTCCCCCCAACCTCTCCCGGTCGAAGAAGAAGCGCCCGCCGGTGTCTGCATACTGAGATCCAGCGCTCTCCGGAGGTGGTGGGGTGGGATGGAAGTACCCCTCCCACCACGCGCCGAGGAAGGAGCCTCGGAGCGCTCTCGACCCGCGCCCACCATCTGTCAACACCTGCAATGACAAAGAGTAAACGAAGTTAGTACAATAAATGCATCACAAATATATGACCCCATCGGCCTCTGGAAGGCCGAAGAGCACCTTTTCGGTCAACAGGAGGCCGAAGAGGTGTCGGGGGTCGGGGGTGTCGTGTCTGGGTGGCGTGGTGTCGGGGTGTCGGGGTGTCGTGTCGGGGTCGGGGTGTCGGGGGGTGTCGTGTCTGGGTGTCGTGGTGTCGGGGTGTCAGGGGTGTCGGGGTCGGGGTCGGGGTGTCGGGGGGTGTCGTGTCTGGGTGTCGTGGTGTCGCGGTGTCAGGGGTGTCGGGGTGTCGGGGTCGGGGTGCCGTGTCGGGGTCGGGGTGTCGGGTCGGGGTCGGGGTGCCGTGTCGGTGTCGGGGTGTCGGGTCGGGGTCGGGGTGCCGTGCCGGGGTCGGGGTCGGGGTTGGGGTGTCGGGGTCGGGGTGTCGGGTCGGGGTCGGGTTGTCGGGTCGGGGTCGGGGTGCCGTGTCGGGGTCGGGATCGAGGTCGGGGTGTCGGGGTCGGGGTGTCGGGTCGGGGTCGGGGTCGAGGTGCCGTGTCGGGGTCGGGGTTTTTTTCTCTTTTTTTCTTTTCTTCTTCCTCTTCTTTCTTTTCTTCCTTTTCTTCCTTTTTTTCCTTCTTCTTCTTCTTCTTCCTCCTTTCCTTTTTCCTCTTCTTCTTCTCCTCCTCTCCTCTTTTTTCTTCTTCTTCTTCCTCTTCTTCTTTTTTCTTCTCCTCCTCCTCCTCTTCTTCTTCTTCCTTTCCTTTTTTCCTCTTCTTCTTCTCCTCCTCTCCTCTTTTTTTCTTCTTCTTCTTCTTCTTTTTTCTTCTCCTCCTCCTCTTCTTCTGTTTCTTCTTATTATTATTATTTTTTGTTCTTTTTCTTTTTTATTTTTCCTTTTTTTTCATCTTCTTTTCTTCTTTTTTTTCTTCTAGGTTTTTTCTTTTCTTCTTTTCTATCTAAGTTTTTTCTACCTAATAAAAACTAACTAATATGAACTAATAACTAACTAAATGAACTAATAAAAACAGAAAAAAAACAGGAAAAAAACAAAAAAGGGGGGGAATGGTGGAGCTCACCGGAGGGTGGCCGACGCGGCGGCGCTGGGGAGGAGGGGGGCGGCGGCGGTCGGCGGGGAGGAGGGGGTCGCCGGGGAGGAGGGGGTCGGCGGGGAGGGGGCGGCGGCGGCGCTGTGGAGGAGGGAAGGGGGCGGCGGCGGCGCTGTGGAGGAGGGGGTCGGCGGGGAGGAGGGGGTCGGCGGGGAGGAGGGGGTCGGCCGGGAGGGGGCGGCGGCGGCGCTGTGGAGGAGGGAAGGGGGCGGTGGCGGCACTGTGGAGGAGGGGAGGGGGCGGCGGCGGCGCTGTGGAGGAGGGGAGGGGGCGGCGGCGGGGAGAAGGGGTGCGGCGGGGGTCGGCGGGGAGGAGGGGGTCGGCGGGGAGGGGGCGGCGGCGGCGCGCAGAGACAGAGAGAGAGAGAGATGTGAGAGAGAGAGGGGGGGTTTGGGCGCGGGGGGCGAAAATTAAGCCCCCCTCTTTGCCGTCTGCTGGCAGACGGCAAAGAATTCTTTGCCGTCTGCCAGTAGACGGCAAAGACGGTGACCGTTAGCCCGTCCCCGCCGTTACACTGTGGGGCCCCCCCTCACCTCTTTGCCGTCTGCCGGCAGACGGCAAAGAGTTCTTTGCCGTCTGCCGGCAGACGGCAAAGAAGTGGCCCGTGTGACCTAGCCAACGCAGTACCCCGTGGGCCCCACTTTGGTCTTTGCCGTCTGCTGGCAGACGGCAAAGAACTCTTTGCCGTCTGCCAGCAGACGGCAAAGAAGTGCAGATGGCAAAGAGCCTCTTTGCCATCAGCATGTTCTTTGCCGTCTGCTTTGTAAAAGCAGACGGCAAATATGCTCTTTGCCATCTGCCAGCAGACGGCAAAGAGCTGGCAGATGGCAAAGTCCCTGATTCCAGTAGTGTCTACCTATGGATTGAATAAGATCCTTCAAGTAAGTTGTCATCGGTGCACAAAGCAATAAAAATTGCCTTTAAATATGTATGAACTTTTATTGTAAGGGAAAATAAGCTTTGTATGATCTTGTGATGGTGAAGAAATAAAAGCGACAGACTGCATAATAAAGGTTGCTATCACAAGGGGTAATATAAAGTGATGTTCCTTTACATTAAGAGTTTGCACATCCAAAAATAAAAAGCGCATGACAACCTCTGCTTCCCTCTGCGAAGGGCCTGTCTTTTACTTTTCTGTATTTACTTTTATGCAAAAGTCAATAGTGGTCCTCTCTATTTCGTTTTTATTTTTTCTCTTTGCAAGCACCATGTGGTGGGGAAAGATCTAGGCATATATATCCAGTTGGATGTAAGTGATCATGAGTTATTATTGTTGACATTACCCTTGAGGTAAATCTGTTGGGAGGTGAAAACTATAAACCCCCATCTTTCTATGTGTCTGATTGAAGCTTTTGCTCCATAAAGATATGCCGTGAGTTTCAACAATCATAGAAGACTAAATGATAGTTGAGTATGTGAACTTGCCAAACAAAAGCTCTTACATAGACTCATCCTGAAAATAATTTGAATTGTAATTGTTTCGGTGACTAAGAACATAGTTTGTTAGCCTTCAAGGAAGTTTATGCTTTATACTTCAATATTGTGATGAATTATTACTTGTCCATGGGAAGCTTTATGATAATATATTGATGTTACGAAATTAATCATGATGCTTTCATGTCCGTATTTTAAATTATCGACACCTCTCTCTCTAAACATGTGGTCATGATTATCGATTTCGGCTTTCGCTTGAGGACAAGCGAGGTCTAAGCTTGGGGGAGTTGATACGTCCAATTTGCATCATGATTTCCTACTGTTATTTATAATGTATTTGGTCATTATTTCACTTTATGATGCAATTATTATGCCTTTTCTCTCTTAATTTGCAAGATTTATATGAAGAGGGACAATACCGGCAGCTGGAATTCTGGACCTGAAATAGCTACAGCAGAGATACCTATTCTACAGAGCTCCAAATGACCAGAAATTTTACGAAGATTTTTTATTGAATATATAAGAAATATTGGAGAAAAGAAATAGCAGAGGGGACCCACCGGCTGCCACAAGCCAACAGGGAGCGGCCCCCCCTGGAGCGTGCCAAGATGCCTTGTGGGGCCCACAGCTGGCCTCTGGCCCCATCCTTCTGCTATATAAAGTCATTTGACCTAAAAAATTAAGAGGAGGACTTTAGGGATGAAGCGCCGCCGTCTCCAGGCGGAACTATGACAGGAGCACTTTTGCCCTCCGGTGGAGCGATTCCGCCGGAGATACTTCCCTCCGGGAGGGGGAAATCGAAGCCATCGACATCACCAATGATCCTCTCATCGTGGGCGGGCCAATCTTCATCAACATCTTCACCAGCACCATCTCATCTCAAACCCTAGTTCATCTCTTGTATTCAATCTTTGCCTCAAAACCTCATATTGGTACATGTGGGTTGCTAGTAGTGTTGATTACATCTTGTAGTTGATGCTTGTTGGTTTATTTGGTGGAAGATTATATGTTCAGATCCTTAATGATATTCAATACCCCTCTGATCTTGAACATGTATATGATTTGTGAGTAGTTACTTTTGTTCTTGAGGACATGAGAGAAGTCTTGTCATAAGTAATCATGTGAATTTGGTATTCGTTCGATATTTTGATGATATGTGTGACGCCCCTGCTCGACCGTGCACTAATCATACAAGCAAACGTGCACGTTCGAGATCAGAGACTCACGGGAAGATATCACAACACAACTCTAAACTCAAATTTAAACATAAATCTTCATATTACAAACCAGGGGTCACGAGGACCCGAATTCTTAAGTCACACACACAAATAATATCTGGGTACAGACATAGTTAGTCAAGTTTGCCTTAAGAAGGCTAGCACAAACAGCGACACTGATCGAAAAGGCGAAGGCCTCCTGCCTAGGGCCTCCGAACTACTCCTGGTCGGCGGGCTCAACGTAGTAGTAAGTGCCTCCGGGGATCTCCTGCTCCTGGGCTCCATCGTCTGATCGCAGCAACCGGGTATGGGGAAAAAGAAGTAGCAAAGCAACCGTGACTACTCATCCAAAGTACTCGCAAGACAGACATCAGAACTTTAATAAATATGCATCGGTATCAAAGGAATGGGGCTATATCTTTGGACTAAACTGCAGAAATGACGGAACAGAGGGGGAGAGGCCTAGCCTATCGAAGACTAGCATCTTGAAGCAATCTTGCAGCATCAGAAGAGAGTAGAGCAAGATAATATATATAATCAAACATATTTTAGTAATGCCCTGAGATCCTTCCTCGACTACCATGCGAGAAAGTGATCTCGAGAGCGGTAGTAACAGTTTATCATTTCATCAGTATCCATTTGTAGTTGTAGCAGATCAGGATACAACTCCGAGCGTCCTGTTACCGTGGACACGGCTATTCGAATAGATAACTTCCCTGTAGGGGTGCACTACTGTTACCCAACACGCTCGATCACATCTGGCCAGACACACTTGCTGGGTAATGCCCGGCCTCTGGAGATCGACACGACGCAGTCCTACCTAGGCTCAGCAGAGAGGTCAGCACGCCGGTCTAAATCCTAAGTGCGAAGGGGTCTTGGGCCATCGCCCTTTGCACTCCTGCACGTTGCGAGGGCGGTCGGGGCCCAGGCGCGACACTGAATACACCAGTGACGTAACCAGCCCACCCCAACAATCAGCCCGCATCTCTGAGCTGTGACGTCTGAAGAACTTTCGGCTGATACATACGACGTAGAGGGTCCCATAACTATTATCCCACGTGGTGGTAGTGCGTATAAGGCCAGCGGCCTACTCAGATCAAATACCCAAATCCATTAGGCGTATTTAGTAACTCGCAAAGACGAACAGGGTTCCTATCGCTCCGACTTGGTAATACACGTCGCGCGGGTGCTCTTGGAGCCGACCCGTCTTTAGTATTATTCTCACGCGAGTACCCTTGGGGCCAGCCCGACTTTAGTAGTTTAAGTATTGCAAGAAGTAAACATTTCCGTGATCATCACCCAGAGTGATCACGGCCCGATATCAAGCATGGCAAACGGACAAGGGTGAAGGGCCACAGGTGGATCAATAGCAAAGCTAACTAAGCATCATGGGACAGCAGGTAGAGTATCAATAGCAGACGACAAAATCAGGCTATGCATCGGAATAGGAGCTATCGGAATAACAACACAAGCAATTCTAATGCCTGCATAAGAGAGAAGGAATGGGTGATATCTGTATGATCAAGGGGGTTTGCTTGCCTAGAAGCTCTGCTGAGAGGGGATGGTCGTCTGAAGGCTGCTCGTCTGGAGCGTAGTCGTACCCAGCTGCGTCGGCGGCGATCTCGGCATCTATCGGGGGAGAAGGAGGGGGAAGAAATAACAAATTCACGACAACAATGCAACAGCGATGCATGACATGCCTAAATGATATGCAGAGGTGATATATTGCCTATCTAGCTGCTTTAGAGATTTTAGGAATTTATTTGGATTTATTTTATTTAGGTCATGCACTATTCATTTATCGAATACGGGCAAAAAGTTCCATGTTCACCTAGATAGGAGTGATGGTCAACCATTTTGACCACATATTCAGATTTTTCATATTTTTCTGATCATTTTTCATATATAAATTATTTTCATCCGAGCTACGGTTTATTTTATATGGTTTTTCAAAGTTTTAATCATTTTCTGGAATTTCTGGATTTAATTTAATTATTAAATTCGAATTATCCGAAACAGTGTTAGATGACGTCAACAGATCGTCATGATGACCTCAGTGGTCAACTTTGAGTGACCAGAGTCAAACCTGACCAGTGGGTCCCACTAGTCAGTGACTCATTTAATTAAACAGAGGTTAATTTAACTAATTATCCTAATTAGCTAGTGGGGCCCATATGTCAGTGTCAGATTAGTAATTAAATTAATTTAAAAACTTTATAAGGTTAATTAAGCGGGTGGGACCCGCATGTCAGTGACACTGTGTGCCCAGTCAGCCGAGTTGACCAGGTCAACTCGGTCAACTGGGGCCAGTGGGGCCCATGGTCAGCGACCCAGGGGCGGGCCCGACCGTGCCACGTCGGCGGTGGCCGGCGGCAAGCCGCCGGCGACCAAAAACGGGGCGGAGGCCTCTAGCGCTCGCCGGAAATGCGCTACGGGCGGCCATTCGGCACGTGGCTAGGTGCGTTAGAACGAGCGCTCGCTCGCGCGTCCAACGCTGGCGGTGGCGTCGCCGGAGACGGCCGGAATCATCGCCGGCGACGAGGTCAGCGGCGGAGCTTTTCGGGCGACGGTGGATTCGGCGTTTGCGGGCACGGCGAGGCGCGTGGGCTAGTGCGTTCGACTCCTACGGCGGCGCGGAGCTCGACTACGAGCTCAAACGGGCTTGACGGCGACGACCTGCGCGGTGGAGCAGGCTTCGGGCGGCGATGGCGGCGGTGGCAATGGGGATGAATCCGTGCGGGAAAGCGAGGGGAAACGAGCGCGGGATCACAGGGATCCTGCGGGTGAGCAAAGCGTGCGCGGGGAAGGTTCGGTGGCGCCGGAATCGACGGCGAAGACGGCGGCGCCCGAGGAAGAAGAAGAGGGCGTCGACGGCGATGCGACGACGTAGAGGTTGAGCTCGAGGTCGGGGATGAAGCAGTCGATGACGGCGAGCGCGATGGGCACGTCAGACAGGCAATCGGGGCTCGGTGGCCACGGGATCGACGGCGGCGACGAGAGGAGCTCTCGGGCGAGCTCGAATGTGAGCAAGGGAGGAGGGGGAAAAGATCTCAGGGGCGGCTATGGTTTCTAGGGGGGCCTTCTTATCCTCTCCGCCCTCCTATAGCGACGCGGGAGCTGGCCGGGCGCGGCTGCGACGGCTAGCCGGCGACGAGCGCGGTCGGGCGCGGGCGACCGCACATGAGAAGTAGGAAGGGGACGCTGGCGAGGTGGGCTGGGATGCGCGGCTGACTAAGGCCCAGCTACAGCGGCCTTTTTCTATTTCTTTGTTTTTCTTTCTGTTTTCTCTTTTTGTTTCTGTTTTGCAAATAGTTTAGCCACAATTTAAGTTTTGTAAAATATGTGACTTAGCTCAATAATTACAGTGCAATATTAACTATTGTCAGAAATTAGTTTGGAGTCAATATGATTTCATTTGCATTTTAATTAAATAAAAAGGTATTAAATATTGTTGTTTGCTTCTGTTTTGATGATGTTAGGGTCATTAAGGTAATTTAGGTGATGTTGTTTTTCTTAACATAATTAATTATGGATTATTTGCTATTTAATGAACATTTTAGTTTCCAAATTGGAATAACTATTATTTTCACTTTAAATTTGAATTTCAATTTGAATTGGAATTTGAAATGAGATATGATGCAAATGATGATCAAGCACTATTAAACATGCTGACTTGGCATTACCAAAATGTGATCACTGTAGCTTAATTACATGGGGGTGTTACAATTCTCCTCCTCTAAAAGAAATTCTCGTCCCGAGAATTAAGAGGTAGGCTGAAAGAGAGCGGGATACTCTTCACGAAGACGATCTTCGCGTTCCCAAGTGGCTTCAACTTCAGAATGAGTCGACCACTGAACTTTAAGGAACTTGATTGCCTTCTGACGGGTTCGACGTTCAGCTTGATCAAGAATACAGATCGGATACTCTTGATAAGAAAGATCCTCTCGCAATTCAAGCATTTCATGATCCACTGCTCGGATAGGATCCTTGAAGCAGCGACGAAGTTGCGATACATGGAAGACATCATGTACTTGAGAAAGGTTTGGCGGCAATTCCAATTGATATGCCACTTCTCCTCGACGGGCGAGAATACGGAACGGGCCAATGTAGCGAGGAGCTAACTTGCCTTTGATCCCAAAACGGTGAGTGCCCTTCATCGGAGTGACATGAAGGTAAGGTTGTTCACCTGGTTGATAGACCATTACCTAGTGTTTTCGATCATAGTTGCTCTTCTGACGAGACTGAGCAGCTTTCAAATGTTCACGGACAATGCGGACTTGTTCCTCAGCTTGTTGGATAATGTCCGGACCGAAGAGTGGCCGTTCCCCAGTTTCTGACCAATTCAGAGGGGTTTGGCACTTACGTCCATAGAGAACTTCAAATGGTGCCATCTTCAAACTAGCCTGGTAGCTATTGTTGTAAGAGAATTCGGCATACGGGAGAGATTCCTCCCATTTCTTACCGAATGAGATGGCACAAGCTCGAAGCATATCTTCAAGCACTTGATTGACTCGTTCAACTTGTCCCTGGGACTGAGGGTGAAAAGCGGTGCTGAAGGACAGATGAGTTCCCATAGCTTCTTGGAAACTGTTCCAAAATCTTGAGGTAAAGAGGCTACCACGGTCTGAGCTGATCTCCAGCAGAATACCGTGAAGTGACACGATTCTGGAAACATATAAGTCTACTAACTGACTAGCAGTGATAGTCTCCTTGACTGGCAGAAAGTGAGCAACCTTGGAGAATCGGTCAATGACAACAAAAATAGCATCATGACCCTTCTGTGATCTGGGAAATCGAGTAATGAAATCCATTTCAACTTTGTCCCATTTCCATTCAGGAATAGTAAGTGGTTGCAGAAGTCCAGCAAACCTTTGATGTTCTGCCTTGATGCGACGGCAAACGTCACACTCAGCAACATAGCGAGCAATGTCTCGCTTCATATCAGGACACCAGTACCATTGACGAATGTCTTGGTACATCTTGGTACTACCAGGATGAATAGACAAAGGTGTGTCATGAGCTTCTTTCATTACGCGCGGGGTCAGATCCAGATTGTCCTTTCTATTAACCACCAAGCGATTTTTGAAGAACAAGGTGCCATCAGCATCAACAGTGAAGAATGAGGGCTTTCCCCTTTTGAGATCGTGCTTAATCTTCTCGACCTCAGAGTCAGCTTTCTGTATATGCTTGATGAGGTCGTCGAGGTCTGGTTCAACAACCAGGGTATTGAGATGACCCTGTGGGACAATGTGAAGGTTCAACTTGCGAAGTTCTTCATAAAGAAGGGGTTGTGCTTGCTGAACCGCGAGGTTGTTGCAATAAGACTTGCGACTCAAAGCATCGGCCATTACATTAGCCTTGCCAGGGGTATAAGAGATATCCATGTAATAATAAGCTATTGTCTCGAGCCATCTTTGTTGACAGAGATTCAAAACTGGTTGAGTATACAGATACTTCAGACTTTGGTGGTCCGTGTATATCTCGCAACGATTACCAAGATGGTAATGTCGCCATAGCTTCAGATCATAGATAACTGCTGTTAATTCAAGATCATGTGTTGGATACTTATCTTCATGAGGACGCAACTGACGAGAGCCATAAGCAATCACCTTACGCTCTTGCATTAGGACACAGCCTAATCCTTGACGGGATGCGTCGCAATATATGACAAAGTCCTTGCGAGTATCTGGGGGTGCTAGCACTGGGGCAGATGTCAACTTATCTTTAAGTGTCTGAAAACTTTCTTGGCATTTTTCCGTCCACTCAAACTTCTTGCCTTTGTGGAGTAAATCAGTTAGTGGCTTAGCAATTTTGGAGAAGTTCTCGACGAATCGGCGGCAATAGCTAGCAAGACCGAGAAAACTTCTAACTTGCTTGACATTCTTCGGAGGAGTCCAGTCAAGAATAGCCTGAACTCGTTCTGGGTTAACAGCAATGCCATCTTTGGAAATCACATGACCAAGATAGGTCACCTCAGATAATCAGAATTCACACTTTGAGTATTTGGCATATAGCTGATGTTCTCGAAGTTTCTCCAATACAAGCCGAAGATGTTCGGCGTGTTCTTCTTCATTCTTGGAAAATATAAGGATATCATCCAAATAAACCACGACGAATTTGTCGAGGTAGTCCATGAAGATATAGTTCATCAACCGAGAGAATGTTGCTGGAGCATTAGTTAATCCGAAGGACATGACGGTGTACTCGTATGATCCATAACGAGTAACGAAAGCGGTCTTCGGAATGTCCTCTTTACGAACTCGGATCTGATGGTAACCCAACCTTAAGTCGAGCTTAGAGAACACAGAGGATCCAGCAAGTTGATCATAAAGATCGTTGATCCGGGGAAGTGGATATCTTCGGGATCAAGGATGTACAGGAGAGTCAGGTTTCGATCCTGTGGAACTGTGGTTAGTGTGGGTTAAGAGTAGGAAGGGCAGTGACATCTTGCACAGCCATGATAGTAAGGCACGTCAGAGGAAAATCATTTGGGGGTGTTAGCTTAAGCAGGAAATTATCACTGCTTAGATAAAAGCTAGATTACAAGAAAGGATAAACAGACCAATGGAAAGGAAAAGGTGACTATTAGATTAACCAGACCAAAGGAAAGGATTAGTTGCAGACATTCCAGCTCTCCGGGTGAATGTGATTACGAGATCCTAATGTCAGAGTTAGTAAATTTTTTAACCCGAATAGAAAAGAGAGTAGAATCCCAGAGTAAGGAACAGGAATAAAAGATCCTAATCCCATCCATGTGCAACATGGGCCCATAAGCCACACAGCACTGTTAGTAAAATAGTTTTTTCAATGACTAGACTCAACTTCGACCAAGGAATTGGAAGGGGGCTTCCTACAGGCAGTCGGCTCTGATACCAACTTGTGACGCCCCTGCTCGACTGTGCACTAATCATACATGCAAATGTGCACGTTCGAGATCAGAGACTCACGGGAAGATATCACAACACAACTCTAAACTCAAATTTAAACATAAATCTTCATATTACAAACCAGGGGTCACGAGGACCAGAATTCTTAAGTCACACACACAAATAATATCTGGGTACAGACATAGTTAGTCAAGTTTGCCTTAAGAAGGCTAGCACAAACAACGACACTGATCGAAAAGGCGAAGGCCTCCTGCCTAGGGCCTCCGAACTACTCCTGGTCGGCAGGCTCAACGTAGTAGTAAGTGCCTCCGGGGATCTCCTGCTCCTGGGCTCCATCGTCTGATCGCAGCAACCGGGTATGGGGAAAAATAAGTAGCAAAGCAACCGTGAGTACTCATCCAAAGTACTCGCAAGACTGACATCAGAACTTTACTAAATATGCATCGGTATCAAAGGAATGGGGCTATATCTTTGGACTAAACTGCAGAAATGACGAAACAGAGGGGGAGAGGCCTAGACTATCGAAGACTAGCATCTTGAAGCAATCTTGCAGCATCAGAAGAGAGTAGAGCAAGATAATATATATAATCAAACATATTTTAGTAATGCCCTGAGATCCTTCCTCGACTACCGTGCAAGAAAGTGATCTCGAGAGCGGTAGAAACAGTTTATCATTTCATCAGTATCCATTTGTAGTTGTAGCAGATCAGGATACAACTCCGAGCGTCCTGTTATCGTGGACACGGCTATTCGAATAGATAACTTCCCTGCAGGGGTGCACTACTATTACCCAACACGCTCGATCACATCTGGCCGGACACACTTGCTGGGTAATGCCCGGCCTCGGGAGATCGACACGACGCAGTCCTACCTAGGCTCAGCAGAGAGGTCAGCACGCCGGTCTAAATCCTAAGTGCGAAGGGGTCTTGGGCCATCGCCCTTTGCACTCCTGCACGTTGCAAGGGCGGTCGGGGCCCAGGCGCGACACTGAATACACCAGTGACGTAACCAGCCCACCCCAACAATCAGCCCGCATCTCTGAGCTGCGACGTCTGAAGAACTTTCGGCTGATACATACGACGTAGAGGGTCCCATAACTATTATCCCACGTGGTGGTAGTGCGTATAAGGCCAGCGGCCTACTCAGATCAAATACCCAAATCCATTAGGCGTATTTAGTAACTCGCAGAGACGAACAGGGTTCCTGTTGCTCCGACTTGGTAATACACGTCGCGCGGGTGCTCTTGGAGCCGACCCGTGTTTAGTATTATTCTCTCGCGGGCACCCTTGGGGCCAGCCCGACTTTAGCAGTTTAAGTATTGCAATAAGTAAACATTTCCGTGATCATCACCCAAAGTGATCACGGCCCGATATCAAGCATGGCAAACGGACAAGGGTGAAGGGCCACAGGTGGATCAATAGCAAAGCTAACTAAGCATCATGGGACAGCAGGTAGAGTATCAATAGCAGATGACAAAATTAGGCTATGCATCGGAATAGGAGCTATCGGAATAACAACAGAAGCAATTCTAATGCCAGCATAAGAGAGAAGGAATGGGTGATATCTGTATGATCAAGGGGGTTTGCTTGCCTGGAAGCTCTGCTGAGAGGGGATGGTCGTCTGAAGGCTGCTCGTCTGGAGCGTAGTCGTACCCAGCTGCATCGGCGGCGATCTCGGCGTCTATCGGGGGAGAAGGAGGGGGAAGAAACAATAAATTCACGGCAACAATGCAACAGCGATGCATGACATGCCTAAATGATATGCAGAGGTGATATATTGCCTATCTAGCTGCTTTAGAGAATTTAGGAATTTATTTGGATTTATTTTATTTAGGTCATGTACTATTCATTTATCGAATACGGGCAAAAAGTTCCATGTTCACCTAGATAGGAGTGATGGTCAAGCATTTTGACCACATATTCAGATTCTTCATATTTTTCTGATCATTTTTCATATATAAATTATTTTTATCCGAGTTACGGTTTATTTTATATGATTTTTCAAAGTTTTAATCATTTTCTGGAATTTCTGGTATTAATTTAATTATTAAATTTGAATTATCCGAAACAGTGTTAGATGACGTCAGCGGATCGTCATGATGATGTCAGTGGTCAACTTTGACTGACCAGAGTCAAACCTGACCAGTGGGTCCCACTGGTCAGTGACTCATTTAATTAAACAGAGGTTAATTTAACTAATTATCCTAATTAGCTAGTGGGGCCCATATGTCACTGTCAGATTAGTAATTAGAATAATTTAAAAACTTAATTAGGTTAATTAAGCGGGTGGGACCCGCATGTCAGTGACACTGTGTGCCCAGTCAGCCGAGTTGACCAGGTCAACTCGGTCAACTGGGGCCAGTGGGGCCCATGGTCAGCGACCCAGGGGCGGGCCCGACCGTGCCACGTCGGCGGTGACCGGCGGCAAGCCGTCGGCGACCAAAAACGCGGCGAAGGCCTCTGGCGCTCGCTGGAAATGCGCTACGGGCGGCCATTCGGCACGCGGCTAGGTGCGTTAGAACGAGCGCTCGCTCGCGCGTCCAACGGTGGCGGTGGCATCGCCGGAGACGGCCGGAATCATCGCCGGCGATGAGGTCAGCGGCGGAGCTTTTCGGGCGGCGGTGGATTCGGCGTTTGCGGGCACGGCGAGGCGCGTGGGCTAGTGCGTTCGACTCCTACGGCGGTGCGGAGCTCGACTACGAGCTCAAACGGGCTTGATGGCGATACAGCGACGGCGACGAGCTGCGCGGCGGAGCAGGCTTCGGGCGGTGATGGCAGCGGCAGCAATGGGGACGAATCCGTGCGGGAAAGCGAGGGGAAACGAGCGCTATCACCGGGATCCTGCAGGTGAGCAAAGCGTGCACGGGGAAGGTTCGGTGGCGCCGGAATCGACGGCGAAGACGGCGGCGCCCGAGGAAGAAGAAGAGGGCGTCGACGGTGATGCGACGGCGTAGAGGTTGAGCTCGAGGTCGGGGACGAAGCAGTCGATGACGGCGAGCGCGATGGACACGTCGGAGAGGCGATCGGGGCTCGGTGGCCGCGGGATCGACGGCGGCGACGAGAGGAGCTCTCGGGCGAGCTCGAATGTGAGCAAGGGAGGAGGGGGAAAAGATCTCAGGGTCCGCTAGGGTTTCTAGGGGGGCCTTCTTATCCTCTCCGCCCTCCTGTAGCGACGCGGGAGCTGGCCGGGCGCGGCTGCTACGGCTAGCCGGCGACGGGCGCAGCCGGGCGCGGGCGACCGCGCATGAGCAGTAGGAAGGGGACGCTGGCGAGGTGGGCTGGGATGCGCGGCTGACTAAGGCCCAGCTACAGCGGCCTTTTTCTATTTCTTTGTTTTTCTTTCTGTTTTCTCTTTTTGTTTCTGTTTTGCAAATAGTTTAGCCACAATTTAAGTTTTGTAAAATATGTGACTTAGCTCAATAATTACAGTGCAATATTAACTATTGTCAGAAATTAGTTTGGAGTCAATATGATTTCATTTGCATTTTAATTAAATAAAAAGGTATTAAATATTGTTGTTTGCTTCTGTTTTGATGATGTTAGGGTCATCTCGGTAATTTAGGTGATGTTGTTTTTCTTAACATAATTAATTATGGATTATTTGCTATTTAATGAACATTTTAGTTTCCAAATTGGAACAACTTTTATTTTCACTTTAAATTTGAATTTCAATTTGAATTGGAATTTGAAATGAGATATGATGCAAATGATGATCAAGCACTATTAAACATGCTGACTTGGCATTACCAAAATGTGATGACGGTAGCTTAATTACATGGGGGTGTTACAATCTGTATGTTGTTGCTTCCTTTAGTGGTGTCGTGTGAACGTCGACTACATGACACTTCACCATATTTGGGCCTAAGGGAAGGCATTGTGGAGTAATAAGTAGATGACGGGTTGCTAGAGTGACAGAAGCTTAAACCCTAGTTTATGTGTTATTCCGTAAGGGGCTGTTTTGGATCCATATGTTTCATGCTATGCTTAGATTTATCTTAATTCTTCTTTCGTAGTTGTGGATGCTTGCGAGAGGGGGTAATCATAAGAGGGTTGCTTGTTCAAGTAAGAACAGCACCCTAGAAATGGTCCACCCACATATCAAATTATCAAAGTAGCGAATGCGAATCAAATGAACATGATGAAAGTGACTAGATGATAATTCCCATGTGTCCTCGAGAACGCTTTGCTTTATATAAGAGACTGTTCCAGCTTGTCCTTTGCTATAAAAAGGATTGGGCCACCTTGCTGCACTCTTGTTACACTTGTTACTTGTTACGAATTATCTTGCTACAAAACTATCGGTTACCGCTACTTTCAGTGCTTGCAGAAAACACCTTGCTGAAAACCGCTTATCATTTCCATCTGCTCCTCGTTGGGTTCAACACTCTTAGTTATCGAAAGGACTACGATTGATCCCCTATACTTGTGGGTCATCAGTCTACTAGGTAAGTATTGAAAGCAAATAACAAGAACATAAATATAATTGGTGTTGCCTGCAATGAAGAGATTAGGTGCGGAGAGATTTCAGTTCATGGTAAGAATATATGAATTGTGCCAGTGCGACAGTAATACCAGTTACCTTGTATTGTACTCATAGTATTTGATATAAACTTTCTGTAGGTGGTTCTCCCTAGGGTAATGGAACTCCTCCACTAGGGGTTACATTTCATTCTATGGTCCTGCTTCTCCGTTGCCACAGAGTGGTTGTTTCCACAATTAAGGTCATAAGATCGGAACCAAGCATTAAGTTCAATGGATCACCATTATCTCATATTGTCTTCGGTTCTCATAGATATCTCCACCTGTCACTTCAGAGATCACAGAGTTCCTAAAAAAATACGTGTTACCTGTGTAGGTCTTGAGATCATGTTGCCTGGGCCCTTAAATTGGACAACACGCATAGAGTTCACCACAATATAACAACATACTAAATAGATCATGTTACTATCAATTCAAATGACGACATATAGGATAGGCACATATCAATCTTACCACTTACCTACATCTCCCACACCTAGGGGAATTACTCACGCATCATAAGAGGGGGATCAATCACATCAAAGAGAAAACCCATGAAAACCATATCGATAATATTGAGGGGATCCACAATGAGATGAAATGGTGCCCAAATAGTCTTGATCTCAGATGAGATGGAGTTGAGATTATAAGTTCCAATCCTTCTTACAATAGTGAAGGAGATGATGATGATGATGGAGATGAAAGGACGAAAAACTACGATGATCCTCGTGAGTTCTTCAGATCCTCTCTTGTTCTCTTCTGGATGGTGTGGCGACGGCTAGGGTCCTTCTCCCCCTGTGGTCCCATCACAAAAGTTGCTTGTATAGACGAGGAGAAGCTGTGGGCACTCCAAACGACCACTCAAACGAGCGCATGCGGTCGTTTGGAACGCCGTCTTTCACTCTGACGTGCCTGTTGACAATGCTCTCTTCAGGAAAGTTGCTCCAATTGACTTGATTTGTAGCAATCTCCTTCGGTTTCCTTCCATATATGATATTTCCTGCCATCCAAAGGACAAAGTAGATTTTCTTCTCTTTTGTTGGATTAGCATTAGAAATATCCAAAGAATAACAAAAATCCAATGAAACCAAATGGAAATCACCATGAAAAGCATCGCAAATTCTCGAGCCATCAACTCCCCCAAGCTTAAGATTTGCTCGTCCTCGAGCAAACAAGAAATCAAGAGAGTGAAAAGGAGCTTGATTGAATGGAAAGAATTTTACCGGCTCGAGAAAATACATCATATCCATCTTCTCTTGTCCTGCAAGATCATTCAAGAAAGTATTTGCAATTGAATAGCTGCACCTAAATTCGTTGCCTAACCACATATAGTCTCATACCATTAGTTATAATTTCTCAAAGCAAATTTTCTTTGCTAACCAAGTGTTTAGGCAAATGAAGGTGTTCATCTATTAGATGGATATTCAACTTAAGCTCAATTATTGAAATGCATTTAGAAGGTTTGGAGATCAAAGATAGCAAAGTACTCAAGTTTTTCAATAACACCCACTAATGCCTCCTAGTCATGACTCTCAAACACTTCTCTCAGTCATTGTTCTTCGGGATTTCAACTCTCGGTGACGGGGTTATGCCAAAATTCACTATATGCAATTGGGTTCCGCTATGGCTTAATTTCATGCACTATGGATCAAGGATGGTTGTCTCTTTCGAGCTCAGCGATCAGTGCTTTTATTTACCACTTGCACACTCCCTTGGCGAAGGTCGATCATTTACTACACAATCCCCAAGTTCATGATGGAGTTGTCGTTACGTGAATTATCTCAACATATAGCAACGAGACGTAAAGCCAGCCTAGGGTTGGAGCTCCACGATTTGAGTACTGCAAATAAACTTTGGCATAACCTCAACCACTTCAAACATTCATCCCTCTAAACAGCTCCATCAATAGGTGTCATCAAGTCAATCAAAATCAGCATGTGGAGTTGAATTGCTTAAGTACTCGTTCCCTTCAAAAGTTCATGACCTCTAAAATTTTTAGATTTTCATTAAAACAAAAACATGCTTTCCCACAAGGTTTGACTAGCAAAATCTGAAATGGGAGTTATGACTAGATGATATTCAACTATCGTGGGGAACTAATTCAAGTGCAACCAGTCAACTGAAAATTCTTCCTCAAATAATATTGCGAGACAAGGGATTATGTATATGTTATACCTTCTCACACTGGCTCATTCTTCCCCTCCATCAAGTCCCAATTCATTTTCTTCATTTCTTCTTGCTAGCGGAGAACAAACCTGTAGGCTCAAAGAGAACAAACGAAGAGAACTGCAACAAGGCAAGACCAAAGTGTGCTTCTCATTTTATTATGCAAACTGAAAATAAACATGCAAAATACAAAAACAAATAAAAGAAAAATAAATATGCATGCATGGATAACTAGGGGATTAGCTCCCCCAAGCTTAGGCTCTTGGCCTACTCTCTAGTCCATGTCCTCGTCCTCGTCGCCCCTCTGGCCAAAGTGTGGCCACTGCATCTAAGAGGGGCCACTAGAGGACTGGCCTCCCGTGCCAGGGTGTGGCTGCCAAAAAGAAAAGAGGGACTGCATGTTCCCACTCAGCAGGTTAATGTTGTTGTTGGCCTCACAGAGGTCCGTGCGGATCCCTCCTACCTGCTGCTGCAGCTGCTGGAACTCTACCCTAGGCACATAGTCACGTGGTTCCCCAAAGTTAACCTGCGGTGCGTATCGCGGTGCAGGTTGTGGTGGATAGTTGGGTGCATACTGAGGGGCATCGCCCCATGCATCCCAACCATGGGCAGGACCTGCTACTGCAGCCTCCCACTCTGGAGCGGGTTCGGGTTGAGCAATGTTCCCGAAACTGGCCTCGTGGCGGTACTCGTTGATCTCATCAACAGAAAGTACCCACATATCACGTGTAGAAACAGTAAATGCTTGCGGTAAGGGCAAGCGAACATCGACAGATTGCGTGTTAGGTAGGGGGCACTTCTAGCAATGCTCCCCTTGCACGGGCCCAATGAAATGAGTGTTGATCATAATTCTACGGTTGAGTACCGTAGGGCCTGGTACGTGCTGCACCTCCTCAAGATCGAGGCCAAAGTGCTGGGCAAGCCGAGTCACTATGCCTCCCACAACAATAGTCCCCCTCGGCTGCTTGTGCTGCCTACCGAGGTGATGCATAAGAAAAGCTCCCAAGTTAGGCTTGGGGGTGTATTCGGGGTGGAGTGCTGCGTGGAGCACACACATGTCATAGCTCGACATGCCCCCAAGGTTCTCCCAACCAAAAATAGTGTTGGCAATGAAAATCATGAAGTGGCGAATGGCAGGGTTTTGGATACTCGATACCTTCTTCCCAGAGAGGTCATGCTCATCCTTGACGGAGATGAGTTCCCACGAACCCAACGCGTTAGCAATCGGCGTGCCCCTAGTGTCGAGAACCCCTTGGTTCTCGAAACCGAAGGTACTTCAGAATTGCTCCAGCGACATGGTGCGCTGAACTCCTCCAAGCATAAATGAACAGCTTGGTGCCACCATCGAGTCCTCGAGAGTTTGGGTGAAGGTGGAGAGGAGCTCCACGGTGATGTTGCAGTATGTGAGGTAATGGAAGTTGCTGAAAACTCCCATCCCTACGTTGTTCGCGAGCCACGCGAAGTCGTTGTGAAGCCCTTGGGACTCCAAGAACGCATCACGCTTCCACTTTGTGGGGGCAATCCCCCGGTTGCTCATGCGTTGGTGGTCCTTGTTCACAGCACGGGGTTCATCTTCCCCGTTCCAGGCATGCTTAGAGCGCAACCCCATGGCCTTCTTCCCCGCGGCAATCGCCGATCTCATCATTTTCTACACACAATGAAAATAACAACAGAAAAATGTAAGTTTAACGTGGGGATCGAGTTCTAATACTACCTAAGATCGATTCTAACCTATTACTTTGAATCCTAATGTGCAAATCGATCAGAAATCAAAAATATTATGCATCTCATCTAGGATATGAACATTGATGGAACTACCACCAAAAATTGCAAATAAACCATGGATCGGAGGAGAAACTCACCGAGGATGAAGATGCACAGATCAAACGAACAAAATCCACGAAGAAACGAAGGTTTTGGAGGATTTTTGTTAGGGTTTGACAGAGAGAGGTGAGAGCTTTGGGCGTTGGGAGGAAGAAGAAGAAAACCTCCCAGTGATGGCAGCTCAGATTTATGAGAATTCAGGCGAAACGGATGCTCATACGGGCGTGGGCGCCCATATGGAACGCCGTCTTACATTAAAATCAGCCAATCTAGGGTTTACATACCTAAAACGAGTGCTCAAACGGGCGCACGTGCTCGTTTGAAACGCCGTCGACAAACCTGTTTATCCGAAGCTCTTCTGGGCGGAGGGCGAAACGATCGCTTGAACGGGCGCTTACGCTCGTCCGAAAGGCCGTCTTTCTTTCTAACCCTGCGGACACTCCTGGTCGAAGAGTCAAACGACTGCACAAACAGGCGCTCTCCCCCGTTCGGAACACCGTCTTTGAATCTGTAAATTTGGGCTAATTTCGGCGAGAGTGTCATACGACCGCGCAAACGAGCGCAGGCGGTCATATGAAACGCCGTCGAACCTTCTGATCTTTTCTGCGTTTCTTCTGAAGTTTCATGCGACCGCGTATATGGGCGGCAATGCCCATATGAAATGCCGTCGAACCTTCTCTTGTTGATTTCCTCCTTTGTTTCTTCCCCTAATCCTCTTTTCAACATTTCTCCTTCAATAAAAAGGTCAAAGACAACTTTTCTGAGGGATTTTCATTAGTTCATTTATAAGAGCAAAATATTGACTAAAAAAAAAAATTATCGAAAAATAAAGAGATGATGGGTTGCCTCCCATAAAGCGCTGGTTTTTAGGTTGCTTAGCTCAACCTCTTACCTCGGTATTTCATCAAGTATCAGGTGGTCGTGGATTTTCTCTGCTCACCGTACATAATCGTTTAGGCGGTGGCAGATACTTAACCCTTGCTCCTGGCTTCTTCGGGAAGTACTTGACTATTTCTTCCTCATAGATTCTAAAGGTTACCTTCCCTTCTAAGCAATCTAGCGATGCACCTGCAGTATTCAAAAATGGCCTACCAAGGATAATTGATAATTTCTCATCTTCGGGCATGTCAAGAATAATAAAATCAGAAGGTATAACATGCCCGTCCAATCTCAACGGAACATTTTCCGCCATCCCCACTGGCTTCTTTGTGGACTTGTCTGCCATATGCAAAGTTATGCTTGTGGGTATGCATTCAGATAAATTTAACTTGTGAAAAAGAGTTAGAGGCATTACACTTACCCCTTCTCCTACATCACAAAGAGTGTTATTTATATCAAGATTACCAATAGAACAAGATATCGTGGGTATACCTGGGTCTCCCAGTTTTTCTGGTATCTTGTTATCAAATGGATACTCCGTTATCATGGCAACGTGTTCCTTCGGAGTCATACTCCTTTTATTATTCACTACATCACGCATGAACTTAGCAAAAGTAGGAATCTTCAACATATTAGTAACATGCATTGACATTTTAAGATCAGCTATGGCTTGAAGAAAAGAAGAGTATAGTGCATCATTGGAAGGTGGTCTTACAGCCTTAGGATAAGGAAGAGTTTTCTTAGTTTTACCTTTATCTTTCTCCTTCTCCTTACCTTTCTCTTTGTTTTTTTATGCTTGACCACTAACCTTCTTGGTTGGATCAGGTAGTTGTTTACTTCTTTCCACCCTAGGTTCTTCCTCTTCTTCTACTTTCGGAGTTTTCTCCTCATTGTTATTGCCATCAGTTGTTTCTGCATCAGAATCAACTACTTTTTCGACTTCTGCTTCATCCCTCTGAGTGTCTTGATGGACCTGTTCTTCAGGTTCTTCTTCACCAAAGAGCAATTCTCTATTCTCTTGAGTTTGGCTTTGGCTCTCTATTCTTCTTTGTTCTTGCTCTATTTCATACCATTCCGGGCCCTTGGGATCCTGCGTTATCTTACCACTATGAGTAGATATTTCATTAGTAGAAACTGGACTACTAATTGAGCAAGAATCAAAGCTTGGGTCTTAGAGATTTGAATACATTGAGTTTCTATCATACGAGAGTGTTTATCAAGATTCTTTACCGCTTGGCTTAACCCATCTACCTCTTGTGAGAGATATGCTATTACCTTTTCATTATGATAGATACATCTTCGAAAGTCTCTGTTGAAGTTATCTTGATGGAATTTAAACTTGTTCATTGTATCCTGAAGCTCATCTTCCTGGCGATAGATACTGAATATATCCACCTTTTCATTGATAACTTGTTCAACAGACTTACCTTTCTCTTGAGTAACCTTCTTAAATTCTTCCATGTCTTCAATATGGTATACCTTTCCAGTTGGTTTGCTAGGTTCTTCAATATTCCATTGCTCGTGTGCGGATACAATCTTCTCAATATGTTCTTTCCCTTCTTCTAGGGTCAATGACATGAATTGTCCACTTGCACTTAGATCAAGAATGGATTTTGATTCATCATTAATTCCATGATAAAACATATGTGGTATAACATATTTAGCATAACCATGGTTAGGACATAATGTTAAAATTTTGGAGTATCTCTCCCAAGCCTTATATAGTGTTTCACCGTCTTCTTGGACAAATAAAGTGAGGTTTCTCCTCAATTTAGTAATCTTTGAGCCTGGAAGAAATTTAGTCATAAACTTTTCAGCACACATAATCCAGCTGGTTATACTGTCTTGAGGCAATCGATTATACCACTTCTCAGCTTCATCTTTTAAAGAAAACCTGAAGAGTCTCAGTAGCACAAATTCTCGTGAAACATCTTTTATCTTAAATGTTCCACATAAATTATCAAACATCATCAAATGTGCTTGAGGATCTTCCTCTTCAGTTCCTGCAAAAGCGTGGTTTCTTACTTCTGTAATAAGATCACAGTCAATCGAATACTCTTGTGCATAATTAGTAGGATAAACTATAGGAGATCTAGAGACAAGTACTGGAGCACAGTGATCCCTAATAGTCTTCTTGGGCTTTTGAGTGATCATCATTCCTGTGAACAAAGTGTTAAGCTCAACTGTCTCACTTTTTTTGTATTTTTCTATTAATGAAGCTTGCTGCTCCTGAGGAAAATGAGTTATGTAATCAGGTAAATATGTTCTCCCTGAACGAGTAGATCCCCTGTGAGTTACAAGAAGCATCTACAATAACAATACCTGCAAAAACAGTTACAAAACAAATACTCTGCGCTTAACTCCCCAGCAACGGCGCCAGAAAATGCCTTGGTGCCTGCAGACCAAACAGGGTAGTGTAGCACTTTCGCGGAAGTATCCCAATGAGTAATCATCCCAAGAAAGAGCGGAGGAGAGTATTTATGGAGGCGTTTCTGTCACACATAAGGTGTCACAGTTCTGGTGTGAAGTACTACTTGAGCTTCTGCAAATACTATTACTGTCCTGGGTAAACGATAAAACAAATATGCTAATATAAATAGGGTTTTAAAGGTGTCTACTATGTAACTATTGAAAGCAAATAACAAGAACGGAAATATAATTAGTGTTGCCTGCAATGAAGAGATTAGGCGCGGAGAGATTTCAGTTCATGGTATGAATATATGAATTGTGCCAGTGCGACGGTAATACCAGTTACCTTGTATTGTACTCATAGTATTTGATATAAACTTTCTGTAGGCGGTTCTCCCTAGGGTAATGGAACTCCTCCACTAGGGGTTACATTTCATTCTATGGTCCTGCTTCTCCGTTGCCACAGAGTGGTCATTTCCATAATTAAGGTCATAAGACCGGAACCAAGCATTAAGTTCAATGGATCACCGTTATCTCATATTTTCTTTGGTTCTCATAGATATCTCCACCTGTCACATCAGAGGTCACAGAGTTCCTAAATAATACGTGTTACCTGTGTAGGTCTTGAGATCATGTTGCCTGGGCCCTTAAATTGGACAACACGCATAGAGTTCACCACAGTATAAAAACATACTAAATAGATCATATTATTACGAATTCAAATGACGACATATAGGATAGGCACATATCAATCTTACCACTTACCTACATCTCCCACACCTAGGGGAATTCCTCATGCATCATAAGAGGGGGATCAATCACATCAAAGAGAAAAACCATGAAAACCATATCGATAATATTGAGGGGATCCACAATGAGATGAAATGGTGCCCAAAATAGTCTTGATCTCAGATGAGATGGAATTGAGATTACAAGTTCCAATCCCTCTTAAAAAGTGAAGGATATGATGATGATGATGGAGATGAAAGGACGAAAAACTACGATGATCCTTGTGAGTTCTTCAGATCCTCTCTTGTTCTCTTCTAGATGGTGTGGCGGCGGCTAGGGTTCTTCTCCCCCCGTGGTCCCTTCACGAAAGTTGCTTGTATAGACGAGGAGAAGCTATGGGCACTCCAAACGACCGTTCAACCGAGCGCGTGTGGTCGTTTGGAACGCCGTCTTTCACTCGGACGCGCCTGTTGACAATGATCTCTTCAGGAAAGTTGCTCCAGTTGACTTGATTTGTAGCAATCTCCTTCGGTTTCCTTCCATATATGATATTTCCTGCCATCCAAAGGAAACCATCCCGATAACTTAGCCATTCGTGGTCTGGGGGGCTGGACAAGGTCGGACCTCTTCTTGTCATGGTCGATAAGTTCACCAAATGGATAGAGGCAAAACCCGTAACGTCGTCCAAGGCTCAACCAGTGATCAACTTTATCTCTGGGGTGGTGCACCGTTATGGCATATCCCACAGCATAATCACGGAGCCAAGGAAGTAAGGGAGTGGTGCGCCGAGCGTCACATCAAGCTTGACTACGCCTCCGTTTACCACCGGCAAAGCAACGGGCAAGTCGAACGGGCCAACGGATTAACCCTGAGCGGCATAAAACCTCATCTGGTTCGCTCTCTAGAGGAGGCCGATACCAAATGGGTCGAGGAGCTCAAATCCGTGCTATGGGGGCTGCGCACCACACCTAATCGATCTACAGGCTATACACCATTCTTTATGGTTTACGGTGCCGAGGCCATAATTCCCGGTGACTTCATTCATGACGCACTTCGAGCACATCTTTACGAGGAAAATGAAGCCGAAAAAAGTAGGCAGGATGACCTCAATGCTTTGGACGAACAGCGGGATGTGGCTAAAGCATGATCCGACTTCTATCAAAAACAGGTGTGGCGCTATCAGCATTGGGAGGTCCGGGCAAAGGCGTTCAACATTGGTGACCTAGTCTTGCAAAACCATCTAGACAAGCCAGAGCATCAAAAACTATCTACACGCTGGGACGGGCCATTCGTCATCGACAAAGTGCTCATTAGAGGAGCATATCGGATTCACAATGTCAAGGAGAACCGCCTGGAGCCACATCCATGGAATGCCGCTCATGAGTGGATTTTATGCATACTTTTTAAAGTATATTCTAGTGCCAAAATCCCTCATATCATATCCATCTAGCACTTATTCATATCTCCAATGCATAGTTTTCGGTATTTACTTGTTTTACCAAGTTCATTGCACACTTTTTATTTTTATTTAGTTTTTATTAGTTTTCCTTTGTTTTGTGGTCTTTGTAGGTGTGTTGACATGTTCATGGACTTGGGACATGAAAAGAATCAAGCTAGGGGTCAAACCGAAGAAGTTCTAGGCACCGGATCAAGGCCCTTTGGAGAGTTTGATGATTTTATATTTACCAAGTTGTCCAAAATGAAGATCCAAGGCTACCAACGCATCGGGATTTTTGCTAGCAATCCAACGAGGCCAAGAACATCAAAATCGGAGTTCGTATGAAGAAATGGCGACCAAAATACGAAGCAGCTCCCGAAGTCCAAACTGAAAGATGGCCTTTCATACGACCGGAGCCGCCCGTTTGTGCGGTCGTTTGAGCTCGAGACAGCCACGAAAATTGGCCAGAACTTTCCAAATTTTGCTCCGATTTCGTCCCCGTTTTCCCCTCCAAGGTCCTTGATGACCAAGGCTTCTATTGGACGTGAATTTGGCTCCCCTTGAGCCCTTGGATGAAAGGGAGGAGGCTGCATCAACAGAGGAGACCCGAGGGGGCCTCCTATAAGAAGACCTCCAACCCTAGCTGCCAGGGAAGGCCATCTCCATCCTCCACAAGTTCCATCAGCTGCCGCCACACCTCCATGGCAGCAACTCCACCATAGAGAGAGGGCCAAGACAAGAAGAAGGAGGAGAGGAGGCGCCCACAATACCCGGCGCCGGTCGGAGGGCCGGTGCCCTCTCCATCGCCGCCGCCACCATGCTCCTCTCCATCTCCAACATCATGTTGGCTTGTAACTTGCCTCTATCCTCTATGTACTCCATCTACATGTTTGAGTGAATTACTAGTTCTTGGGGAATAGGATGAACTCTAGTTTGTACTAGCACCGAATAATTTTGCGTGATATGAAATAACCTTTTCATGTATTGTTAATGTTCTTCATGACGTTGGGTGAAGTGCACCATCCAACACTTGCCAATTTTGGACACAAGGATATTACTATTGGATGAAGTAGAGAGTGGAGAAATCAAGTGATAGCGCAATCTCTAGGGAAGTGGAGGAGAAAAAGTGACAGTAGTATCCTCTACCTATCCCATATCTACCAATTCGGCAGGGGAATAACGGAGACCGCCCTTTGGCCGCGTCCATGGGGTAAACCCTTAATTGTCATGAGTTGTAACCCTTTGGGGAGACTATGACGGTGGCGTGCGTGGCACGAAGTCTACCACGAGTAGAATGTGTTCTGTACCAGGCTCCGCCCACAAATAACTACATGAAAAGTGGCTTAAGTATCCGTAGGACGTGTGGGTAGTAATGATTCCAAACGCCTCGAGAACGCCTTTTACTCAAGCGTCGCCCCCTTTATTGTATTCCCTATTTTATTTACGTTTCTACCTTTGCTTAGTTATTTAGACAAAACCACCATTATTATCGTTCCGTTAGCAACCGACGAATAGACTATTTCCAGATAACGTTCTGGGAGTGAACGTAGCCGCGTGTGTGACGACGTAGCTGCGGGGTTGGTAGTTACCAGTGAAACCACCGCTCCCTGTGGGATCGACATACTCTACTTACCGCGAATTACAATAGCCCTGTGCCCTCGCATGTCATCAAACTTTTCTGGCACCGTTGCGGGGGAGCAAAAGCGCTCGGTTATTACCTTCTCGCTCACACATAGTTTATCTTGTTAGTTGTTATTTATCTTTTAGTTTTTCCCTTAAATCAAAAAGAAAAAAATTGCTAAACATGTCTTCTGAGATGACTCTCCACGAACATATGGAACTTGCTATGAAGGAAAAGAGATATAAGAGTCTACCATTTTTGGCTACCGATGAAGCAAAGTTGAAGGAAGGGATTGCACTAGTAAAAAAATCACGTCTCTTATACTCCATTCATATCCGACATCATGCATAGATTGTGGATCCAAAGAGCACCTACAATATCAATGTAAGTACAATATTGATCCCGTATTAGCAAGATATAATATTCTTAGTAAATCCAATGAGGTCTTGCAATTTGTGCTTCTTGCGGGTGCTGATGAGGTTCTACATTATATATTGCGTTTTGAGATAAGAGATGCTATCCTTGATACTATTTACATTGAGTTGCAACATATCCATACTTTTTGCCTAGATAATTTCTGTGATAATTCATTAGTTGTCAATGAACAAGAGCGGATTGCATCCATTCCAGAAATAGAAAAACTCTTGCAGGAACCACAGAATGATGAAGGAATGGATGCAACCAATGAAGAGTGAAAGCACATTTGCTCCCTTGGTGGTTTTGGTAATTCATAACAACATATATCTCATTGAACTAATGTCCATTCAAGATTAAGATTTCAGGATGTTCAATGATTGGCATGGCATGGACTAGAGATGTGGACCCCTCAAAATGCTAAGGACAAGAATTGGCAAAGATCAAGACTCTACATTTTTGGTTTAGTGATCCAAGATCACATTGAGTCCATAGGAAAGCCAATACTATTAAAAGGGGATGAGGTGTTGCTTAATGGTCTTTTTGCTCAAATGCTTAGTGACGGTATTCCTAAACCCTCAACCACTATCTCTACCCAAATATGTCCTAAACCTAAAGTCCAACTCGGCCCCACCGAAATTTCCAATCCGGCCCCACCGAGTTCATCCAAGACTTAGCCACTGCCAAACCCTAACAAATCGGATCCACCGAAATGGATCTCGGTCCCATCGAGATGGCCTTGCCAACTCTCTGTAATCGTTTGCATTTACTTCGGTCTCACCGAGTTTGCAAATCGGTCTCACCGAGATGGCTTGCCAAGTCTCTGTTGCCTTATTGCTTCGCTTCGGTCCTACCGAGTTGATGCAATCGGTGCCACCGAGATGAGGATTGCCCTAAGCCATTGCACTTTGGTCCATCCGAGTTGTTCGTATCGGTCCCACCGAGATTCCTAAAGTTCATATCTTTTACACAGTTCGGTGCTACCGAGATGATTGTTTCGGTGCCACCGAGTTGGGTCAAAAGTGTGTAACGGTTGGATTTTGTGTGGAGGCTATATATACCCCTCCACCCCATCCTTCTCAGTAAGGAGAGCCATCAGAACGTGCCTACACTTCCACCATACATTTTCTGAGAGAGAACCACCTACTCATGTGTTGAGATCAAGATATTCCATTCCTACCATTTGAACCTTGATCTCTAGCCTTTCCCAAGTTGCTTTCCACTGAAATCCTTCTTCCACCATAGCCAAATCTGTGTGGAGTGATTGAGTGCTAGGAAGACTATCATTTGAAGCACAAGAGCAAGGAGTTCATCAATAACACACCGTCTATTACCTTTTGGAGAGTGGTGTCTCCTAGATTGGTTAGGTGTCGCTTGGGAGCCTCCAACCAGATGTGGAGTTGAACCAAGAAGTTTGTAAGGGCAAGGAGATCGCCTACTTTGTGAAGATCTACCCCGAGTGAGGCTAGTCCTTCGTGGACGTAAGCCATGGTGGAATAGGCAAGGTTGCTTCTTCGTGGACCCTTCGTGGGTGGAGCCCTCCGTGGACTCGCGCAGCCGTTACCCTTCGTGGGTTGAAGCCTCCATCAACGTGGACGTACGATAGCACCACCTATCGAAACCACGCCAAAAACCGCCGTGTCTTCATTGCGTTTGAAATCTCCTATCCCCTCTGTACATACATATGCAATTGCTTACTTTCCGCTACTATACTCTTAGAATTGCATGTGTAGGGTGATGCTTGACATGTACTATTGCTAAAATCTGCCTACAACTAAAATCTGGGAAAAGGTTAAGTTTTATTTGGTCAAGTAGTCTAATCACCCCCCCTCTAGACATACTTTCGATCCTACAAGTGGTATCAGAGCTTTGGTCTCCGTAAGCCTTGATTTCCATAGCTTTGGTGATCATAGCCTTGGTTTCACAACCTAGGAGAGTATGGCGTCTAGTGAGTGTAACTATCACCGTAGAGGTCCATATTTTGATGGTACAAACTTTGCTAGTTGGAAACATAAGATGAAAATGCATATTCTTGGTCATAACCCTGCCGTTTGGGCTGTTGTTCGTGTTGGCTTGCAAGGTGACTTCTTTGAGGATGGCAAGGAACCGGATCGTGAGGCAACCGCGGAAGAATTGAAGATGTTGCAATACAATGCTCAAGCTTGTGACATTCTATTCAACGGTCTATGTCCCGAAGAATTCAACAAAATCAGCCGCCTCGAGAATGCAAAGGAAATTTGGGATACTTTGGTTGATATGCATGAGGGTACCGAGTCCGTCAAGGAATCTAAGTTGGATGTGCTTCAAAGTCAACTTGACAAGTTCAAAATGAAGGATGGTGAAGGAGTCGCAGAGATGTACTCTAGGCTTGCTCTCATCACAAATGAGATTGCCGGCTTAGGAAGTGAAGAGATGACCGACAAATTCATCATTAAGAAGATACTTAGAGCCTTGGATGGAAAGTATGATACCGTCTGCACATTGATCCAAATGATGCCAAATTACAAAGATCTCAAGCCCACGGAAGTCATTGGAAGGGTTGTCGCTCATGAAATGTCACTCAAGGACAAAGAGGAGCTGCACAACAAGTCAAGTGGTGCTTACAAAGCCTCAACCGATGCTCCAACAACTTCAAGTGACCAGTTAGTATCCAATGAAGAGATAAGCCTAATGGTGAAAAGGTTCAACAAGTTCTACAAGAACAAAGGAAAAGAAAGAAGCTCTAGCTCAAGATATTATGAGAGAAGATTATCAAGTCGTGACCGTAATTGCTACAATTGTGGGAAGCCCGGACACTACTCAAATGAGTGTACGGCTCCCTACAAGAAAAGTGACGAATCACCAAGAGGAAGACATAGAAGAGATGAATCACCTCGTAAAGAGAGAAAGAGTAGAGATGATTATTATGAACGAAGACACTCTCGAAGAAGCAAGGATTCAGAGAGGAAGGACAAGTCATCAAGGAGCTACACAAGAAGAAGACATCAAGCTCATGTTGGTGAATGGGTTTCCGCCTCCGACTCCGACAACCACTCCGAGAGAAGTTATCACTCCAACTCCGACTATAGCCAAGATGAAGGTGTTGCAGGACTTGCACTTGTGTCATCCAACTCCTACGATCTATTTGACTCACCAAATGAAGGAATTGGAAGATGCTTCATGGCAAAAGGACCTAAGGTATCACACCCCGAGTATCTTGATTTTAATAGTGATGAAGATGATTTGCTTGGTGATGATGATTTACTTGTTGATAGGGCTAGTGATGTGAGCTATAATGAAAATGCTAGTAATCATGATAGTCAAGAGGAAAGGAGTGACAATGCTATGAAGGAGATTGAGCGTCTAACTAAAGAACTAAATGCTCTTAAGTTAGCTCATGAAACAACTCAAGAGGATCATAGAGAACTTCTAAGAACTCATGAGAAGCTACGCTTCGAGAAGCTAAATTTAGAGCAAGAGCATGAGTTTCTTAAAGCTATCAATGACGATCTTCGAAAGAAGAGTTCTTCATATCTTTCCAAGCGTTTACTCTTGTCTACCTTTATGCCACAAGTTAAACCTAAGCAAACTAGCAACAAGGGTAAAAATGGTTCTACCTCTAGTAGTAACAATAACAATGCTAAATCCAATATTGTTGCTTCTAGTAGTTCTATTGATTCCACTAACGATTCTCTTAGCCAAGTTACACTTGAGCAAGAAAATATGCTATTGAAAGGAATTATAGAAAAAGGTGTCTACAAGAGCCTTGCCGGGAGTAAACAATTTGAGGAAATTATACGCAAGCAAGGAAGGCATCGGAAGAACCAAGGTGTTGGTTTTGAACGAAAGTTCAATGCCGATGGAGTTGAGTGGGAAGAAGGTCAATACCCCAAGACGAAGTTTGTTCCTCAACAAGAGAAGTATGATCCTACTTCCTTCAAGGGAACACACGCTCAAGAAGACCTTCCACCACAAGACCACAAGCTAAAAGGCAAGGACAAGCTTCAAGAAGAGATTGAATCATTTGAAGAAGCTCCTCAAGCCATGGTCAAGTGGGTTCCCAAGACTTCATCAAGTTCTACTTCATCAAGTGCTACTACAACTCCAATGATTCCCATCAAGTTGATGTGGGTCCAAAAGAAGAAGAACTAGAGAGTTCTTGAGGGTGACTCCGCCAACAAACTTCACTCATATTCTTCATGGCAAGGACTTGTGCAACCAACTTTCACATTTTGCACTAGTTCATGGAGTCACAAACCCTCTTGTTGGTAAGGCAAGGGACAAGGTAATCAATGCATTCATGGACATCATCATATGTGTATTTCACTCTATGTCTATGGATATCCTTGTATGTTCCTTGTGTGGGACTAACCCATGTAGGTATTGAAAGCACAAAACTCCAAAGGATTGCTACCAACTCTTGATGGTCTACATCAACATTGAGCATCCACATATTCAACATCTACATGAAGTCATCATCGACAAAACCCAAGGTTAGTTCAACCCTCTTAGGGGGGATATCACATCTAGGGGGAGCTTTGCTCTAAACAATTGAGCTAAAGCAACTCTAATGGTGTGAACACATTAATGCTTTATGTAAAAGTGGTAACCCCACTTGTGCTTAAATGATGAGTATGAGCTATGATCAAATGTTCTCATTTGGCTCCTAAGTCAATATACTCATATATAGATGACCTAGTCATCGCCATTGCTTGATAGATGCTAGAATTGGTTGCGCATGTTTGACACATATTTCATTTGCAATCTTATTGTGTGAGCATGTTGGTTTGCATGTTTTCATCATTCGAGGACATCCATTTGTTGTATTGATTGTCTTGGTTTTTCTGGCCAAGTGGATGTACAAGAATGCCTAAGAACCTTCTCTAGCTATCTATGCTTTCTTGTCTCAAATTCTATTCTTGCTGCATCAAAAAAATTGAACAAGTCATTTTCGGACCTTCCGGGTGAGGAGCACTCGGAGCCACCGATCTGAAAGGGCTGAACCTCCAAAACCTTCTAATTGATTTCGGTCAGACCAACCCACTCAAATTCGGTCGAACCGAAAGCACTTAGACTGATCTAGGTATTCATCTCGGTGCTACTGATTAGACCAACTCGGTCGGACCGAGTTGCTGTAACTGCAAGTAGTTGCACGTCTCGGTGCTACCGATTTGTTCCACTCGGTGCCACCGACAGCTAATGGGTATATATTCCCAGCGAACCGTGCGGTTGAAAATTTCTTCAAACGTCACGCGCCCGCGCCCCATTGCTGCCGCCCCTTTGGTCTCCGGATCGTCGCCGTCGTCGCCTGTGCGCCCTCGCCGCAGGACTCCGTCGCCGTCAACGGTAATCTCCACCGCCGTTGCCGCCGTAGAGGAACTCCACCAAGTTAGGGGTCAGCTCAGCAAGATGTCTGATGTCAGTGACAGTCAGAACAGGTCAGAGCAGCATGAAGAGCAAAGTGAAGGATCAAGCCATAATGAAAGTTACTATGAGGGAGAGAGAAGCTCTCCAGATCTACCTAAAGCAGCAACAAGAACACGGAAGAAGAAAACCTCAGATAGTGAGGATGAGGACTTTGTTGCAAGTGAAACTGCACAAAAGAAGAAGAGAGTAGTGCTAGCTAAGGACTACAGCACAAAGCCTACTTCTGTCAAGGAAAGAACAGCAGTGAGGAAAGTGCCTCAGAAGACTCTGCAAGAACCTAGTGAGGCAGATGCAGGTGCCAAGAAGAAAAGAGTAAGGAAATCTTTTGCCTGTGTGATTGGAAGACCTACTATGATGATTGAAGAAGAAGAAGAAGAAGAAGAGGAGGAAGAGCCAGCTGCTGCACCCCCTGCAAAAGCACAGAAGCTCATGTCTGATGCTATCAAGACTGCTGCAGCTCCCAAGTCTAAGCCTAAGGCACCAGCACCCAAGAGATCAACCAGAAACATATCTGCTGCAGAGAAGAACAAGGCCCCAGTGCCTGAATCAACTGTTGATGAAGAGCCTCTAGTGCTCAGAAAGTTGAAGCCCAAGATACCAGAACATGACAACGCACACCCAGTAGCTGAGAACATGATGTTGAGAAAGGACAAAGGACTGCGTCAATGGAGATTGACAGATCCCTATGCTGTGAGGAGGAGGACTGCTTGTGATTACCGCTTTCACACCCGTGAGCAACAGGATTTCTATGAGACAATGTTGCTTGATAAGAAGCCCATAGTCAGTGACATGAGGTGGGTGGACTGGGAATACATTGATGAGAACGAGGATTATTTCCCCCATGTGCATGAAAGCTTCAGAATTGCAGGTGTTGATGAGTTCGTTGGAAAGAAGTTGACTAAGTGGAACGATGAGATGATTATGCAATTTTACTCCACAGCACATTTCTATCCAAATGGTCGCATAGTGTGGATGACTGAAGGCATTAGATATCAATCAACTATTTCTGAATGGGCAAATCTTCTTGGTGCACCCAAGGAAGAAGATGATGATTATGATGTTTATGCCAAGCTCAAGTTTGATCACAATTCTATGAAGAACATGTACACTGCTATTCCCCAGGAGGATCTTGAAACACACAAGCTTGGATCAGTGAAGCATTTGCTACCAGGTCTGGCCACCTCAAACACAATCTTGCGGTACACCTTGTTACCCAAGTCAGGAGATGATAAGATCATCCGTGGCCACTCCATCAACTTGCTGCATTTATTCGATACACCTCAAAAATTCAAGGTGATGAGCCTGATAGTTGAGACTATCAAGAGGACAGCAGCAGATCAGAAGAGATCGTGTGGTTATGCTCCACATATTCAGTTGTTGATCAATTCCAAGGTTGGAACCAGCACATATCTTCTTGATCGAGAGCATTTGCCACTCCGTCCAGACTTTGAGGACAATGTCATAGTGATGGATCCTTCGCATCCCACTTCTGCTCAAGCACAAGAGGAAATCCGCAAAGCACAAGAAGCTAAAGCAGCTCAGGAAGCAGCAGCTCCCAATGCTCCAATTGCGAATCTCAAGACACCAAAAGACCAAATGCAATATCTGCTTGAAGCCACTCTGAGGATTGAGCGAAGTCTGGCCAACCTCACCCAGACCCAGGCTAGTTTTGAGCGGATTATTGAGACAAAGTTTCATGACTTGGATGTCAAAGTGACTGAGATTCAGACTTCAGTGGAACAACTGCAAGGAGATGTCGATGCTGTCAAGCTTGCCAGATCAGATGACAGTGAAGATGAGAGACCGACTACAGAGCAGTTTCAGTCTGTGCCTAGGGCTGCCAGGTCAGCTGCGATACCAGTTGTGGATCCACGGACCACAGTATCTGCACCAGCCTCCACAGCCACAGTGCCATAGCAGGTCTCCACTCCACCAGTCCAGCAGTCATCAGCAGAAGCATTCGCGGACGCTCTCATCTCAATGCCGTCTACGCACACCGGAGCCGCCAGCGGGAGATCACCTTCGGAGGACCGTGCCTAGAGAGCCGACTAGTGCTATACGATTCGAACTTTTTGGTACTTGTTGCCAAAGGGGGAGGATTTGTATAGATCATAGGCTTCGAGAGAGAGAGAGTTTCTTGCTTTTGTTTTGCTTCGAGAGTTTCCTTTGCTACTTGATTGCTTGTTCGTTGATACTTTGTTATGTGTGTGTTGCTACAATATTCTGTCGTTTATACTTGTGAGATATGATGTCGATTGATCATATTATGCCTATTGTGATATTCCATGTTTATCTCTACCATTATCTTGTATGATCAATTACTTATGTTGGTGATGCGTGCCTATTATTTCAATCTTATCATTTTGCGCGCTCCACCAAGATGTATGTGACATGGAAGAGTAACCCATGAGCCTAATCGATTGTGCATTTGCATTCAAACGCAAATTTTTAATAATGCACAAATTTAGGGGGAGCTCTTGCTTATCACATACTTCTCAAAGCGACGATGTATTTCATTTACTTAATCATCTGTCGAAGCTTTGATCTATATGTTGTCATCAATTACCAAAAAGTGGGAGATTGAAAGCACATTTGCTCCCTTGGTGGTTTTGGTAATTCATAACAACATATATCTCATTGAACTAATGTCCATTCAAGATTAAGATTTCAGGATGTTCAATGATTGGCATGGCATGGACTAGAGATGTGGACCCCTCAAAATGCTAAGGACAAGAATTGGCAAAGATCAAGACTCTACATTTTTGGTTTAGTGATCCAAGATCACATTTAGTCCATAGGAAAGCCAATACTATTAAAAGGGGATGAGGTGTTGCTTAATGGTCTTTTTGCTCAAATGCTTAGTGACAGTATTCCTAAACCCTCAACCACTATCTCTACCCAAATATGTCCTAAACCTAAAGTCCAACTCGGCCCCACCGAAATTTCCAATCCGGCCCCACCGAGTTCATCCAAGACTTAGCCACTGCCAAACCCTAACAAATCGGATCCACCGAAATGGATCTCGGTCCCACCGAGATGGCCTTGCCAACTCTCTGTAATCGTTTGCATTTACTTCGGTCACACCGAGTTTGCAAACCGGTCTCACCGAGATGGCTTGCCAAGTCTCTGTTGCCTTATTGCTTCGCTTCGGTCCTACCGAGTTGATGCAATCGGTGCCACCGAGATGAGGATTGCCCTAAGCCATTGCACTTCGGTCCATCCGAGTTGTTCGTATCGGTCCCACCGAGATTCCTAAAGTTCATATCTTTTACACAGTTCGGTGCTACCGAGATGATTGTTTCGGTGCCACCGAGTTGGGTCAAAAGTGTGTAACGGTTGGATTTTGTGTGGAGGCTATATATACCCTTCCACCCCATCCTTCTCAGTAAGGAGAGCCATCAGAACGTGCCTACACTTCCACCATACATTTTCTGAGAGAGAACCACCTACTCATGTGTTGAGATCAAGATATTCCATTCCTACCATTTGAACCTTGATCTCTAGCCTTTCCCAAGTTGCTTTCTACTGAAATTCTTCTTCCACCATAGCCAAATCTGTGAGGAGTGATTGAGTGCTGGGAAGACTATCATTTGAAGCACAAGAGCAAGGAGTTCATCAACAACACACCGTCTATTACCTTTTGGAGAGTGGTGTCTCCTAGATTGGTTAGGTGTTGCTTGGGAGCCTCCAACCAGATGTGGAGTTGAACCAAGAAGTTTGTAAGGGCAAGGAGATCGCCTACTTCGTGAAGATCTACCCCGAGTGAGGCTAGTCCTTTGTGGACGTAAGCCATGGTGGAATAGGCAAGGTTGCTTCTTCGTGGACCCTTCGTGGGTGGAGCCCTCCGTGGACTCGCGCAGCCGTTACCCTTCGTGGGTTGAAGCCTCCATCAATGTGGACGTACGATAGCACCACCTATCGGAACCACGCCAAAAACCGCCGTGTCTTCATTGCTTTTGAAATCTCCTATCCCCTCTCTACATACATATGCAATTGCTTACTTTCCGCTGCTATACTCTTAGAATTGCATGTGTAGGGTGATGCTTGACATGTACTATTGCTAAAATCTGCCTACAACTAAAATCTGGGAAAAGGTTAAGTTTTATTTGGTCAAGTAGTCTAATCACCCCCCCCCCTCTAGACATACTTTCGATCTTACAAAGAGCAAACATCCCCCAATGATAAATGGCTGCAAGAAGTGGTAAGAGATCATGAATTAAATATTTATGAAACTAACTTGCAGCAACCAAATGGGGATGACAAAGAACAAGCTATCTTGGATGAAAAAGCGTGCCTAGAGAAAGAGAACGTCGAGGAAAATGAAGAGGAGGAACGGATTGATCACCCACCGTCATCTTCCACCCACGAGAGTCACCTTTTGCACACTCTTTTATATGTTCTTTGATGAAGCAACTCTTGTAAAAGATATAACTTCCATGGATATTAAAGAACTACATTTATTCATAGACGAATGTGCAGGTATGATGTGTTCTTTGTATCAAAGTCGTTGCTTATGTTGTGGTTCTCGCGAGCACATTGACTTTCAATGCACGAATGCTTATGATTAAGTGATAGCAAATTATAACAATAATATGACAGATGTTACCGAGGAATCCCTATGGTATGTAGTAAGCAAAAATGCAGGTATATTATTTGCTGAGATCCAAGACGTTGCTTGTGACACCCTGGTTTTCTTGTTACGCCCCCGACTTAATCGTGCACTAATTATACACGCAAATGCACACGATCAAGCCTATGGACTCACTTGAAGATATCACAACACAACTCTAAACACAAGTAAAAGTCATACAAGCTTTATATTACAAGCCAGGGGCCTCGAGGGCTCGAATACATAAGCTTGAGTCATACAAGCATCAGCGGAAGCATTAGATATCTGAGTACAAACATAAAGTTAAACAGATAAGCCTTCAGAAGGCGGGGCAAAATAAAAACACTGGATCAAAAGGCGCAGGCCTCCTGCCTGGGTGCCTCCTATCTACTCCTGGTCGTCGGTGGTCTCCACGTAGAAGTACTCTCCACCAGAGGGGTAGTAGTAGTAGTCGTCGGCTGGCGCAGCTGGCTCCGGGGCTCCATCGTCTGGTCGCAACAATCGGGTATGTGGGAAAAAGGGGAAGCAAAGCAACCGTGAGTACTCATCCAAAGTACTCGCAAGCCTTACATTAGAACTATTTTACTTATGCATCGGTATCAAAGGAAGGCTGTATATGTGGACTGGACTGCAGAAATGCCAGAATAAGGGGGAAAGGCCTAGCCTATCGAAGACTAGCATCTTCAGCGTCTTGCAGCATTAGAAGAGTGCAGATTAGTACATAAATATAGTAGTAGCAACAAGTAGTAACCACGCCCAGAGATCCTTCCTCGACTCCCTGTGAGAAAACGATCCCGGAGCCACATATTAAGCATCTCAACTTCCAGTTCTAGTTGTAGTAGATCGGGATATTTACCGAGCGTCCTGTTACCGTGGACACGGCTATTCCAATAGATATACTTCCCTGCAGGGGTGCACCAACTTACCCAACACGCTATATTAACTCTGGCCGGACACACTTGCTCGGTCCATGCCCGGCCTAGGCTGATCGACATGTCATAGCCCTACCTATGCTCAACAGAGAGGCCAACACACCGGTCTACATCCTAAGTGCTCAGGGGTCTTGGGCCCATCACCCTTTGCACTCCTGCGCGTTACGAGGATGGCCGGGAGCAGACCTAGCCCCCTTAATACAAGCGCAGGCTTTCGCGGTCCAACCCGGGCGCGTGCCGCTCAACCGCTGACGTCTGAAGAACTTCGGTTGATACCATGACACCGAGTGCCCATACTATTCCCGCGTGGTGGTTAGTGCGATAAGGCCAGAGGCCTACTCAGATTGCATATCGTAACCCATTAGTGTGTTGGGAGCTCGCGGACACGAGCAGAGACTCACGATCATGTGACCCCGTCGCCCCGTCTCGTGGACTTACGACAAGGGCTAGGAATGCCCGGCCATGCCACGTAATCACCACGGGTACCCTCATGGTCAACCAGAATCCACATCACTCGCGAGTACCCCTCGGGGCCGACCCGACTTTCCAAAGGACTGTCGGGAACTCAGGTCCACCTCAACCGGGGTGGTACCACCTGTCCCTTCAGTCCTGCTGTAACAATATCAGTAAGAGGGCAACAGGTAAAAGTAACCGTGTGTCCGTAACATCAAGGGGTAATCCGAGGAATCACCCTCATTGGATTCCCACTCGACGTACCCGTCTAGGTGAACCCGGAGGAATCACCCTCGATGGTATTCACACTTGCGGGGTTGCACGACAGAAGCTTCATCGGAGGTGGTGGAGAGGAATCACCCTCGGTAACCCACAACCAACTAGCTGTACTACAGAGGCAACATCAGGAGTGAGATAAGAGGTATCACCCTCGGCACTCGATATTAGCTCTGCAGAGTCGAGCAACTTAGGGGGTGTGCGGTGATGTGTTGGTCTCAGCCCGTCGATCACATCGACCGGGGCACTGGTAACTAAGCGGGGCAACTAAGAACAAGCAAGAGGGGCCACAAATGGTTTACCATCCAACCTATACTAAGCATTTAGGATATCGGGTAAAGTATCAAAAGCGGTTTACAAAAACAGGCTATGCATCAGATTAGGATCAAACAATAGCAGTAGCAAATTCTAATACAAGTATGAGGGAGAAAGAATAGGTGATAGAGGCATGTGTCAAGGGAGGTTGCTTGCCTGGAAGCTCTGCGGCAAAGGAGGGGTCGTCAACGGGGTAGTCGGTCTCCGGAGCTGCGTCGGTCTCGGGGTCTACCGGATAAGAAGAGGGGGAAGAAACAATAAATAAAGGCAAACAGATGCAACACAATGGATGGCATGGCAAAATGCAGTGCTGGAGGTGACCTAATGCAATGCTACATGTCGCAGACGAAGCGGGAAAATATCTGGGATATTTTCCCGGTCTTAGGCAGTTTTTGGTATACTAAACCGGAGGGGAAGGTTCCATGTTCAGATAGATAGGAGTGATGGTCAAGCATTTTGACCACGTATTCGGATTCGTCTCGTTTTTCTGATCAACTTTCATGTTGAAAACTTTTCGATCCGAGCTACGGTTGAATTTCTATGAATTTTCAAAGATTTAAACCTTTTTTTGAAAATCCTGGAATTATTTTAATTAATAAAATCGCATTATCCAGAACAGTACACATATGACGTTAGCATGACATTAGGATGATGTCAGCAAGTCAGCCCAGCCGTTCCAGGTCAAACCTGACAGCTGGGACCCACCTGTCATACACTGCGGGTTTAACAGGGTTAATTTAAACTAAACCGGAGTTAATTAGGGAAAGGGCCCCACATGTCAGTGACTATTTAGCTAATCAAATTAAGTTTATTTAGAAAACAATTTAATTAGTCTAATTAGCAAAGGGGGCCCACTTGTCAGCGACAGTAACTGCCACGTCAGCCGGGATTGACCTGGTCAATTGGTCAACTGGGCCCGCGGGACCCAGCTGCCAGTGACCCAGAGGCGTGCCACGTGGTCGCCACGTTGGCGCTGGCGCCAGAACAGCTCCGACAAGGCTGTTCGCGGCGGCCGAACGCCGGTGAGCCTCGGATTTCGCCTGTGGTGGTCCGTTTGCGCCGCGTCGGGTGGTGGCCTCGGCCAGAGCTGGGACGGCCGGAAACGTCGCCGGCGATGAGCGTAGGCGGCGGCGTTCTACAGGTGAGGGCGAACTAGCGGCAGCAGCGCGCGTTCGAGCTAGCTAAAAGGCCAGGGCGGCCCTACGCGACACGGTGAGCACGTTTGACACGCGTGGGTGACCAAATGGTCACCGGAGTAACTCCGGCGACTAGAGAGGCGGCGGCGCGTTCGGCCAAAACGGCAACATGCGCTAGAGCTCGAGCAGGACCGTGAGAGGAGGTAGGAGAGGAGCGGAAGCTCACCTAGTGGCCACAGAAAGCCGTCGACAGCTTAGGAGCGCAGGGGCTGGCCGGAAACGACGGGGATCGCCGGCGACAGAGAGGGTGACGCCGAGCTCGATCCCGACCGTGTGGTCCTCCCCGATTTAAAAGGCGAGGTGCAGCCGATGTGGTCGAGGATGGTGAGGTCTCCAGACACGGCGAAGGGAGGCGGGGACGACATTGGCCGCGGTGGAGACGAATGGCGGCGACGGCCGCGTACTGGAGAGGAAGGGGGAGAGCGCGCGGAGCGAGGAGAGGGGTAGCGAAGTTGATGAGGCGTCCAGGGGGGAGGGATGGCTCGGCCTTATCCTCTCGCTCGGGCTGTGGCGTCACGGTGTTGCCCGCTGGCCGGCGAGCGCGTGCTTGGCCACAGTGCGGCTGACACGGCGAGGGAGAGAGAGAGGAGGGAGAAGGGGGCCGGTTGGGCTGGGCCGAGTGCACTGTGCACTTAGGCCCAGCCGGTTTAGGCCTTTTATTTTTATTTTCTGTTTTTGTTTTTACAGAAGGTTTAGAAAAATAAATGAGCTGCCAAAATGAAATTGCAAAAATGTGAAACTGGTCCACACAATTACAATGCATTATTCTGCTCTGCCACAAAAGGTTTGGGCAATTTTGGAATCCATTTGAATTTTTCAAAAATGGAAATGGCATTAAAGTTACTATTTTTGCACTGTTTTAATGCTCTAGCCCATTTTAGGAAAATAGGTGATGTTGTTTTCCTGAACATTACTTTGTTTTGGAATTTTTGCTACAACATGAACTATTTTCCAGCATTTTTTGAGCAACTTCAAATTTCACTTGCTTTTGAATTTGAATTCAGTGGAGGAATTTGAAATGAGATATGATTTCACTGTGATCATTTGTTGCAAAAACAAATTAGCTTAGCACTAATTTGAAGATCATTGTGGCTCATTACTCAGGGGGTGTTACAATTCTCCTCCACTACAAGAAATCTCGTCCCGAAATTTTAGAGGTGGAGTAAGGGAATAACTTCGGGAGAACTGACCTTTGCAGGGTCGATTATCCAGTGGATAACTCAGAGATAGTGGTAGAAAGTATCTCGAATTGAAACTTAAGTAAAACATCAAGAGCAAAGTAAGAAGATTCAATAGGAAGTTTCAAGCGGATAGACACCCGTTCGATGCCTAAAACAGAGTGTGAGAGGGGTTCAGAGCAACGAAAGAATATTGCGTCTGTTACCAGAATAGATCCTCTCTCGGGAGGTGGATCGTGATTTACACACGAAGCCAAGTGCAACGGATACTTCGGAATCAAGGATGTATAGGGGAGTCAGGTTTTGATCCTATGGAACAGCGGTGAGTGTGGTTTAAGAGTAGGGGAAATGGTGACATCTTGCACGGTCACGATAGCAAGGCATGTCAGAGGACAATCTGTCAGCTATGTCGGCAACAACGTCGGTACCAAGGGCGAGGGACGAAGAGAACCATTTTCCTGCTCATTAAGACGAGGCGAACCAATAGGCAGAGTTCTCGTCCATCGGTGGTTACCGGAATGTCATCAACAATAGTAACAGGGTCATACTGACAGAGTTGTACACCGAGGTGTTTGCATAAGCATGGAATTATCACTGCTCAGATAAAATAGATCACAAGAAAGGTTAACAGACGAATGGAAAGGAAAATGTGTTTATCCACAAGTATTAGGAGTATATCCTTCCCAAGGGAAAGCAGGGTGTGATATCCATGACAGGATAGCAAGTGGATCACCATTTAGGTAAAAGGAAGTATTACGAATTAAATTCATAACTTGGAATAAGTCAAAGATGTTGACAATGATCTCAACACAATTTATCGAAAGGTTTCAAGAGGGTGCCACTGAACAACGATGGCATCAAGCAAGGGAATAACGAAGTGGAAAGTTATGGGAACAACAGATAGGATGCAAGCTCGAAATCGGAGTTGCTTTTCAGTACTGACAATAAGATGTTGAAAGTTTGACATAATCTTAGTGCACCGTCGGAATTACGTTCTGGGGATGACAGGCTAGTTAGCAAGGTCAAGCTTTAGCAGGACGATGCTGATGTAGCCATTCGGCTGGGAATGATATGATTGAGCGCAAATTCTTAAGCAATGAAGATTATTAAGAGTTATTGAATAGCAGTACGAACTTGATTCACTTATCGGTGTTCTTGAGTGGCAATCAACTCAGAACCCGAGGAAAAACTGGAATCAATGAGAAGCGACACTTGATGAAGACTCATAAGAAGTAATGTAGTTTCATAATATTCTCGAGATACCAGAGGGTAAAACTCGAGGGTAGAACAGAATAGAAGCTGAACTGGGTCGTTGACCTGCGACAGCAGATACTTTAACCTTGTCGTAAAATAGACGAGGCACTGGAATGGATTCCTTTTAGACATATTGGATAAGGACAGCATGGTCGGAACCATAACTGCAAGGGATCAAATTTAATGATACCGAAAGAGTTATTCAAGGATTAAATATTTTTACAAAAAGCTTCGGTGACAAGATATACATCGTGTCCATGGGCATGAACACAAAGTTCAAGGTCGACTCCCACTTCTTCAATGCATAACCTTTCATTCACTTCTCATTTTCAAAGAAGTTGTAGTGTTGAAATTTTATCTGGCGTAACACTAGTAGAGTATGACCCGTAGAAGTTTCCGGGTTCACACAGATTAGGGAAGGCATAAGTTCAACCCATCGGGGCATCTTAGGAACATATACCACAAACTTCAGGAGTAAATAACTCATGCTCGGAAGCAGAGGGATGATGACACAGAGTAGAGGACACAATTCGCTAGAGGCATTTTGTATCAGGGGAAATTCATTAATGATTTAGAATACGAAGGAGCTGTCGGATAGCAATCCACCAAAGGATTTGGCGGTCCACAAAAGGATCTAATGTGAGTATCGGTACTCAACCAGAAGAAGAAAGAATGCAAAGGCATCAGATTATATAAGCATCTTAATAATTCGACGCTTAAATACAAAGGAATTACGATTTCCAAATCGATGGATCAGAATCAGATGCTCTGATCAAAGATGAGTAGGTTGAATAGACTTAGAGGCACAACCGATTAAAACTAGATTGGGCAAGAACTAGCTCATATCCGGTAAGACGTCTGAGCCGAAAGGATGAATACTAGGATTCAACTGATGATTGCGAGCATTCGCAGCATATTGAATCAAGGGACTCAAAATGTCAATGGCAAAGGATGTTAACGGGGATTACTAGACATATGGAATTAACCATAATGCAGGCAAGCAAGACTTTCCAAAGCAATAGGTTGTAGAGGATTCTTGGGAGATCAGATAGTATTTCAAAGTATTTTGGGAAACATATGATCAACTGAGGATGAACGGATCCCCGGTAAGTGTGAGGAATTATCCGCAGTGCGAAAAGAAGTTGCAAAGTAGCAGGCACAAAGGATTCTCGAAACAACGGAGAGTAGTTCGGGGCATCTTGTAATCATAAGAGCAACTGGGAACGAAGGTACAAATGGTAAGGATGTGTAGCTATTCACGGGGATTTAATGGTGGTAGGGAACTGCAAAAGCAGTGGGCACAAGGGTCTCGGGAAAACATCGAAGAGTATCTTCGGAATCTTCTGGTGAACCAAGTGATCATCTGGAATGAAGGGCTCTCCGGGAGAAAATAGTCACAGGAACCTAATGTTAGAGTTAGCAAAATCTTTAACCCGAAAAGAAGAGAGATCAGAGTCCCAGAGTAAGGAAGAGGAATAAAAGATCCTAATACCACCCATTGGCGACGTGGGCCCGTAAGCCACACAGCCATGTTAGTAAAACAGTTTTTCAAATACTAGACTCAACTGCGACCAAGGAGTTGGAAAGGGGGTTCCTACAGGCAGTCGGCTCTGATACCAACTTGTGACGCCCCCGACTTAATCATGCACTAATCATACACGCAAATGCACACGATCAAGCCTAAGGACTCACTTGAAGATATCACAACACAACTCTAAACACAAGTAAAAGTCATACAAGCTTTATATTACAAGCCAGGGGCCTCGAGGGCTCAAATACATAAGCTTGAGTCATACAAGCATCAGCAGAAGCATTAGATATCTGAGTACAGACATAAAGTTAAACAGATAAGCCTTCAGAAGGTGGGGCAAAATAAAAACACTGGATCGAAAGGCGCAGGCCTCCTGCCTGGGTGCCTCCTATCTACTCCTGGTCGTCGGTGGTCTCCACGTAGTACTACTCTCCACCAGAGGGGTAGTAGTAGTAGTCGTTGGCTGGCGCAGCTGGCTCCGGGGCTCCATCGTCTGGTCGCAACAATCGGGTATGTGGGAAAAAGGGGAAGCAAAGCAACCGTGAGTACTCATCCAAAGTACTCGCAGGACTTACATCAGAACTATTTTACTAATGCATCGGTATCAAAGGAAGGCTGTATATGTGGACTGGACTACAGAAATGCCAAAATAAGGGGGAAAGGCCTAGCCTATCGAAGACTAGCATCTTCAGCATCTTGCAGCATTAGAAGAGTGCAGATTAGTACATACATATAGTAGTAGTAACCACGCCCAGAGATCCTTCCTCGACTCCCTGCGAGAAAACGATCTCGGAGCAACATATTAAGCATCTCAAGTTCCAGTTCTAGTTGTAGTAGATCAGGATATTTACCGAGCGTCCTGTTACCGTGGACACGGCTATTCGAATAGATATACTTCCCTGCAGGGGTGCACCAACTTACCCAACACGCTCGATTAACTCTGGCAGGACACACTTGCTCGGTCCATGCCCGGCCGCGGCTGATCGACACGTCGTAGCCCTACCTAGGCTCAACAGAGAGGCCAGCACGCCGGTCTACATCCTAAGCGCTCAGGGGTCTTGGGCCAATTTGCACTCCTGCGCATTGCGAGGACGGCCGAGAGCAGACCTAGCCCCCTTAATACAAGCGCAGGCCTTCGCGGTCCAACCCGGGCGCGTTCCGCTCAACCGCTGACGTCTGAAGAACTTCGGCTGATACCACGACGCCGAGTGCCCATACTATTCCCGCGTGGTCGTTAGTGCGATAAGGCCAAAGGCCTACTCAGATTACATATCCTAACCCATTAGTGTGTTGGGAGCTCGCGGAAACGAGCAGAGACTCACGATCATGTGACCCCGTCGCCCCGTCTCGTGGACTTACGGCAAGGGCTAGGAATGCCCGGCCGTGCCACGTAATCACCACGGGTACCCTCATGGTCAACCCGAATCCACATCACTCGCGGGTACCCCTCGGGGCCGACCCGACTTTCCAACGGACTATCGGGAACTCAGGTCCACCTCAACCGGGGTGGTACCGCCTGTCCCTTCAGTCCTGCTATAACAATATCAGTAAGAGGGCAACAGGTAAAAGTAACCGTGTGTCCGTAACATCAACGGATAATCCAAGGAATCACCCTCATTGGATTCCCACTCGACGTACCCATGTAGGTGAACCCGGATGAATCACCCTCGATGGTATTCACACTTACGGGGTTGCATGACAGAAGCTTCATCAGAGGTGGTGGAAAGGAATCACCCTCGGTAACCCACAACCAACTAGCTGTACTACAGAGGCAACATCAGGAGTGAGATAAAAGGTATCACCCTCGGCACTCGATATTAGCTCTGCAGAGTCGAGCAACTTAGGGGGTGTGCGGTGATGTGTTGGTCTCAGCCCGTCGATCACATCGACTGGGGCACTGGTAACTAAGCGGGGCAACTAAGAACAAGCAAGAGGGGCCACAGATGGTTTACCATCCAACCTATACTAAGCATTTAGGATATCGGGTAAAGTATCAAAAGCGGTTTACAAAAACAGGCTATGCATCAGATTAGGATCAAACAATAGCAGTAGCAAATTCTAATGCAAGCAGGAGGGAGAAAGAATAGGTGATATAGGCATGCGTCAAGGGGGGTTGCTTGCCTGGAAGCTCTGCGGCAAAGGAGGGGTCGTCAACGGGGTAGTCGGTCTCCGGAGCTGCGTCGGTCTCGGGGTCTACCGGATAAGAAGAGGGGGAAGAAACAATAAATAAAGGCAAACATATGCAACACAATGCATGGCATGGCAAAATGCAGTGCTGGAGGTGACCTAATGCAATGCTACATGTCGCAGACGAAGCGGGAAAATATCTGGGATATTTTCCCGGTCTTAGGCAGTTTTTGGTATACTGAACCGGAGGGGAAGGTTCCATGTTCAGATAGATAGGAGTGATGGTCAAGCATTTTGACCACGTATTCGGATTCATCTCGTTTTTCTGATCAACTTTCATGTTGAAAACTTTTCGATCCGAGCTACGGTTGAATTTCTACGAATTTTCAAAGATTTAAACCTTTTTCTGAAAATCCTGGAATTATTTTAATTAATAAAATCGCATTATCTAGAACAGTACACATATGACATCAGCATGACGTTAGGATGACGTCAGCAAGTCAGCCCAGCCGTTCCAGGTCAAACCTGACGGCTGGGACCCACCTGTCATACACTGCGGGTTTAACAGGGTTAATTTAAACTAAACCAGAGTTAATTAGGGAAAGGGCCCCACATGTCAGTGACTGTTTAGCTAATCAAATTAAGTTTATTTAGAAAACAGTTTAATTAGTCTAATTAGCAGAGGGGGGCCACTGGTCAGCGACAGTAACTGCCACGTCAGCCGGGGTTGACCTGGTCAACTGGTCAACTGGGCCCGCGGGACCCAGCTGCCAGTGACCCAGAGGCGTGCCATGTGGCCGCCACGTCGGTGCCGGCGCCGGAACAGCTCCGACGAGGCTGTTCACGGCGGCCGAACGCCGGCGAGCCTCGGATTTCGCTTGTGGTGGTCCATTTGCACTGTGGATGGGTTCTTTCGAACGGCCACTCCGAGCCGCGTCGGGTGGTGGCCTCGGCCGGAGCTGGGACGGCCGGAAACGTCGCCGACGACGAGCGTAGGCGGCGGCGTTCTATGGGTGAGGGCGAACTAGCGGCAGCAGGGCACGTTCGAGCTAGCTAAAAGGCCAGGGCGGCCCTACGCGACGCGGTGAGCACGTTTGACACGTGCGGGTGACCAAATGGTCACCGGAGTAACTCTGGCGACCAGCGAGGTGGCGGTGCGTTCGGCCAAAACGGCAACATGCGCTAGAGCTCGAGCGGGACCGCGAGAGGAGGGAGGAGAGGAGCGGAAGCTCACCTAGTGGCCATGGAAAGCCATAGACAGCTTAGGAGCGCAGGGACTGGCCGGAAACGACGGGGATCGCCGGCGACAGAGATGGTGACGCCGAGCTCGATCCCGACTGCGTGGTCCTCCCCGATTTAAAAGGCGAGGTGCAGCCGACGTGGTCGAGGATGGCGAGGTCTCCAGAGACGGCGGAGGGAGGCGGGGACGACGTTGGCCGCGGCAGAGACGAACGGCGGCGACGGCCGCGTACTGGAGAGGAAGGGGGAGAGCACGCGGAGCGAGGAGAGGGGCAGGGGAGTGGATGAGGCATCCAGGGGGAGGGATGGCTCGGCCTTATCCTCTCGCCCGGGCAGTGGAGTCGCGGTGTCACCCGCTGGCCGGCGAGCGCGCGCTCAGCCACGGCGCGGCTGACACGGCGAGGGACAGAGAGAGAGAGGAGGGAGAAGGGGGCCGGTTGGGCTGGGCCGAGTGCACTGTGCACTTAGGCCCAGCCGGTTTAGGCCTTTTATTTTTCTTTTCTGTTTTTCTTTTTATAGAAGGTTTAGAAAAATAAATGAGCTGCCAAAATGAAATTGCAAAAATGTGAAACTCGTCCACAAAATTACAATGCATTATTCTGCTCTGTCACAAAAAGTTTGGGCAATTTTGGAATCCATTTGAATTTTTCAAAAATGGAAATGGCATTAAAATTGTTGTTTTTGCACTGTTTTAATGCTCTAGCCCATTTTAGGAAAATAGGTGATGTTCTTTTTTTGAACATTAATTTGTTTTGGAATTTTTGCTACAACATAAACTATTTTCCAACAATTTTTGAGCACCTTCAAATTTCACTTGCTTTTGAATTTGAATTCAGTGGAGGAATTTGAAATGAGATATGATTTCACTGTGATCATTCGTTGCAAAAACAAATTAGCTTAGCACTAATTTGAAGATCACTGTGGCTCATTACTCAGGGGGTGTTACATTTTCGCTCCCCGATTTCTTCCTTCACGGGATTGGAGTCATGTCTTTTTTTCGATGTTATCAGATTTTCTCTCGCTCTTGGGTGTATAAAGATGGTCATTTAGTCTTGCCTTTCCTATCTAGCCAGAGATTCTCTCCAGACCAACCTTGCCCCCCAAGATATATTCTCAGAATTTAGCCGCCGAAACCCTACCTTCCGAGTTACCGGAAGGGAAACCCTAATTCCTACAGTTACAAAGGAACCCCAATTTCCTTTGATCTGTTGCCTCCCAAACTTTTCCCAGTGATCATCCCACATCCATAAACCCTGGATATGTAAAGATATTGCCAAGTCATTTGCAATATTTTTCATTTAAAATTAATTCCTTTTTGTACTGTTTAAAGGAATTAAATCCAGAAAAATATCTATCCATCTCCAAAGTTAATGGAAACTTGTGGAGATATTCATTATGATCATATTGAGCTCTCATAAAAATATTGGCCATAATTAAATAAGGGAAATTGTTTTTCCTATTTAAAGCCAATATTGCAATTTGGGCACTTTCCAAAGGAGCTACCATTTTGGTAGCCAGGAAAAATCCCAAATAATTTGTGGAGCTTCTCCTATCCATATCTTCATCATTTCCATCAAGAACTCAAGTTCCATAGTTCAAATTTTGAGCACATCATCCAGTTCTAGTTTCTGGACCTATTTTGAGATTGTGAAGCAACTATACTTTATATTGCTCCATGATTATTGAAATTAATCCAGGACCTCACATTCCCTATATGATGTGAGCATGCAAAAACCCATATCATTTTATCTAGCCATTTTCTCCCAAAAATTCCATCTAACTTCAGTCCAGATTCTAGCTCTGTGAAGGAAGTACCATTTTGGTGTACCCAAATGGTATGAAATTTTATCAGTGCCTTCATGCTCCTAAATCATCACTCCCCACCAAATTTGAGCCAAATTCATGAAGCCATTTGAGCACAGCTTCAAAGTTTAGTTTCTGGACCAAATTCTGCATTGTGAAGGAAGTGCATGCAAACAAGGTCCAAATGGGTTCAAATTTTTCCAGCACATACTCCTTTCTACCACAATTCAGCATGACAAGGATCCAACTCCATTCCTTTAGCCATTTCTCTAGAAACCTCCATCCAATTTTCCTGTCAGAAGCTGTTTTGGCAAATTTTCCTCACCTCAGAGCCACCTAGCTGGTTCTAGCCACTTCGTTCATCTATTTGAGCAGTGAGGGATCCATTTGACAAGGCTAGATAGGCAGACGCAGACCAGAGCACGCAGAACACGTGGTGACCACGTGAGCTGCACACAGGAGCAGCGCTCTGCGCTCTGTCCCCGTCGAGCAGTCCAGCTCAGGCCGCCGCAGTGTGTCCCCTTGTGCCGGCAAGCTCCCCGCCGTCCACGCGCCCCTCTCCAGCCCCTTTCCTCGTTGGATTCTTCCTCGCTGCGCCGGGACAAACTCCGTCGTACCGCCACTGTGCCTACGCAGTCGCCGCCGTATGCAGCCGCGCCCGAGGCTTCCCGAAGCGCCAGCTCGCTCCCTCTGTTGCCCCGTGAAGCTTCATGACGCCAAGCTAACCGCCACCGCCTCGAGTTCACGCACTGGAGCTCCGGCCAGCTCCTCGCCGTGGCCGTGCTCATCCGCCCACACCACCCAGCAATAAATAGCCTCCCCCAAGCCCCTCTAGCACGCACCTCACTCACTCTCTTCCCCTAACCTCCTCCCGAGCTCAAGTTCGAGCAGCGGCTCGCCGCGTAGCCCAAATCGCGAGCTAGAAGAGTAACCCAGTCAGATCCCTATGGATTGGAGCCTCTTCAAGTCAGTGCTGCCTTAGTTAGTATTTTCCGCTGCCCCAGCTTTGTAACCATGATGTAATTATTCCAGCCACAATGGCTAATAAATACATTCTTATTCCAGTTGTGCCTATGTTCATGATACATGTTGTAAACGCGCACGCCGGAGTGATTTCCTGGGCTGGTGTGTGCGGCGACCATCTGGCTACAGTGGTATTCAGGCGGGGCGCCACAACGGATGGTATCAGAGCAGCTAGGCTAGCTGTAGGTTACCCTACCTAGCTCCTATTGTCTTTTGCTCAGTAGAAAGCCCAGATGGATTTCAGCCATCTTTGCCAAACAGGCACGGCTACTATTGATCATAAGGCAATCCCATAGGTTTTTGGCTCCATTAGACCCCAACTCTCGTGGCCTTTGCCTCCGGTGTGAAATGTCCGCACCTGGCAATGACCCGTGAGCCCTGAACCCTAGGTAAACCAGATATCCCCACCTTGCTCGCTAACCATGGCATTTCTCTTCTTAAATCTAGTTTCCTTTGGGAAACGCCTATAAATTCCATCTTTTCCCGACAACCCGAGGACCGTTGACTAAGTCACTTTGGCGATGGTCGTGCGTCGAGTTTGATGTTCCCTAAGGAAGTAGTAGGAGCTTGACCCCAATTGCTACCAGGAGCGTTGTGTGGTTTTCCTTCTAAATCCTTAGAGGTACATCGAGTGCGCTATACTAGTGATACTAGTGAATGTTTGGCCACGTGTATAAACTCGGCAAAATTTGAGCTTTATTTGCTTTTGGTATTTTTAGTTTCTCATGGTTTTTGCTTCTTTTCTTGGTTTCGGTTCTTTCGCTCCGACTGGATCCATTCGCAAGTGCTGCTAAGAAGACCAGCATACAGCTTGCATAATACTCAATAATCCAAGTCTAGTCAGCTCAGGTAAACCACATGATATTCAGAACAGCAACACCGGATCTATCAAGAATGAAGGATGGGTCAGGAGCAGAATCTGCGTGCAACCGACAAGGCCAGACTATACCTAAGGGAGTTTGCCGCAGAATAGATTACACCTAAGGAACAAATGATTCCGTCCTCGACACAAGGATTATTTCAGTCAGTGGGGTGAACCTTGATTCTTTCTCAATGGACTCAAGAATCATTTATCACCCACAGAAGACATATTTCAAGAATGTGAACATGCCGAGAGCAGCAACAAAACTCTGGTATATTAGTATATTCTGGAATTCACTGGTGTATATACAAATTTCCGGGCACTGCGAACAAGGTCTGCAAGGAATATGGATGAGTTCACGGCTGCCCAGAACCAATGAGAATTCCAAACACCTGGAAGCTCAGCCAAATCGACTGGAATTATCCACCAACTGCGTACTACCGGTAACATCTGGTATTCTGGGTTAATTAGCAACATAAAGTCTGAATCAGTTGTGCAACCTTTACAACAACAATGATCAGACCGGCCAAAGGACTAGCGGTGTGCATGACCAATAGGATATCTTCAAATAGGGTATGGCCTGTACCAAGCTTTGGCTCCCCCAGGGGTAAATTTTGGATATTCCGGAAGGAAGCCAGAACCGGCCACAGGTCTGACTGCGTATCACAGCAAAAGACTTCTGGTATAAGAAACCCAGCCTTCCTCTGCAAGCTATCAAGAAGAGCTTACGATGCAAGACTCCCAACCTTCCTCGCTACACCAATTGATGAGAAAATCTTCTGGGGTACGGCACTCCCATCTTCCTCAGCCTGCTACCGCGTAAAGCTTCCAGCATAAGGCACCTGACCTTCCGCAGTAAGCCACATGAAGGAAAGCTTCTGGGGTACGATACCCAGCCTTCTTCGGCACACTACCCTGGTAGAAGCTTCGAGCGTAAGGTATTCAGCCTTCTTTAGCACGCCATCATGCCCGCAACAATCTTGTCAGAAGCACAAACTAGTCCAGATACACGTCTGCCTCAGAACTCAGTGGTTATGAAAGGATTTATCCTACCCCTGCATATGTTGTGAGCATGCAGTCCAGTGGATCAGTTCATGCGAGCCACTCATACACGGGAATGACTATATTCAGAGAAACATCGGCCCCATAGTTCAAAGAAGGATATGAGCACAGCAACCCCTACGGGATATACAAGAGAAGGATGTGAGAACAAGCCCGACAAGCTGGGATATGACCAAGGAACCGTGTTGGTAGGTCATGACGGAAAGGAACCCCCAAGAATAGAGAAGTTTTGGATACACAACTTCCGTGACGGTCAATAAAAGTAAAGCTTCACAGACAAGGTGATATTGTCAATCCTTGTCAGACTCTTGCATATACGGCCACAACAATGCAGCAAGCATGTTGTACTCCTCATGAGCATGGGCCATCAACCAAGATGGGAGGCTATTCTCCGTAAGATGCGCCGAATGATAGCCAAACTATGTTCAGCTCAGTGATCATAGCAAGGACTGCAGAGGCTATATATGGCAGAGCCACCTCAGTAATTGACAAAGTTTGACAGTCTGAATTCACTTGGAAATAAGACATTCAGATAGAATAGCTAAAAGCACATACACATCGGCATCGACGGTTCATAAATGCCACGGTGTCATTGGAATAGGAGATTACTGTCTATGGTTACTTTGTGATCATGCCTGACATTCCAGTTGGGGATACGGCGGTAATAGTTCGGACATGTTGTTCATTGGATTGTGGATCACCTAAGGACAAAGTCAGAATGCATAAGACGGAAGGAAACATCAGCATGGAACCCAGAGCTAGACTGAGCCTTTTGACAAGATAGAAAGAAAGCCACCCTGGTCACTCGAGGCCATACGAGCATGTGAACTCTGTACCCAGAGAAGATGTCTCACCCTTGGCAGTCACTGTACGAAGTATCGCAATAAAATCCGAAGTAGCTACTTTTTGGCCATGGAAACCAAGCTATTTGTCGACACTACCCTCTACCCCACCCAGCAATACCGCTACCAGGATAAAAGGTACACCTGACAGGAAAGAGAAGGATTCAAGATAGTTGTATGAAAAGACAACCCCTGAGCCATCAGAAGAGGCAGTTAAAAGGTCAGTGAATCGACGAAGACAAGACAGCTGATGGATCCAAGTCGCACACAGGTATGTTCCCCTTAGCCAGGAGGTATGCCCGGAAATCTCGAGGACAAGATTTTCTTAAGGGGGGTAGGTTTGTGACACCCTGGTTTTCGCTCCCCGATTTCTTCCTTCACGGGATTGGACTCCCGTCTTTTTTTCGATGTTATCGGATTTTCTCTCGCTCTTGGGTGTATAAAGATGGTCATTTAGTCTTGCCTTTCCTATCCAGCTAGAGATTCTCTCCAGACCAACCTTGCCACCCAAGATATATTCTCAGAATTTAGCCGCCGAAACCCTACCTTCCGAGTTACCGGAAGGGAAACCCTAATTCCTGCAGTTACAAAGGAACCCCAATTTCCTTTGATCTGTTGCCTCCCAAACTTTTCCCAGTGATCATCCCACATCCATAAACCCTGGATATGTAAAAATATTGCCAAGTCATTTCCAATATTTTCATTTAAAATTAATTCCTTTTTCTGCTGTTTAAAGGAATTAAATCCAGAAAAATATCTATCCATCTCCAAAGTTCATGGAAACTTGTGGAGATATTCATTATGATCATATTGAGCTCTCATAAAAATATTGGCCATAATTAAATAAGGGAAATTGCTTTTTCCTATTTAAATCCAATATTGCAATTTGGGCACTTTCCAAAGGAGCTACCATTTTGGTAGCCAGGAAAAATCCCAAATAATTTGTGGAGCTTCTCATATCCATATCTTCACCATTTCCATAAAGAACTCAAGTTCCATAGTTCAAATTTTGAGCACATCATCAAGTTCTAGTTTCTGGACCTATTTTGAGATTGTGAAGCAACTATACTTTATATTGCTCCATGATTCTTGAAATTAATCCAGGACCTCACATTCCCTATATGATGTGAGCATGCAAAAACCCATATCATTTTATCTAGCCATTTTCTCCCAAAAATTCCATCTAGCTTCAGTCCAGATTCTAGCTCTGTGAAGGAAGTACCATTTTGGTGTACCCAAATGGTATGAAATTTTATCAGTGCCTTCATGCTCCTAAATCATCACTCCCCACCAAATTTGAGCCAAATTCATGAAGCCATTTGAGCACAGCTTCAAAGTTTAGTTTCTGGACCAAATTCTGCATTGTGAAGGAAGTGCATGCAAACAAGGTCCAAATGGGTTCAAATTTTTCCAGCACATACTCCTTTCTACCACAATTCAGCATGACAAGGATCCAACTCCATTCCTTTAGCCATTTCTCTAGAAACCTCCATCCAATTTTCCTGTCAGAAGCTGTTTTGGCAAATTTTCCTCACCTCAGAGCCATCTAGCTGGTTCTAGCCACTTCGTTCATCTATTTGAGCAGTGAGGGATCCATTTGACAAGGCTAGACAGGCAGACGCAGGCCAGAGCACGCAGAATGCGTGGTGACCGCGTGAGCTGCACGCAGGAGCAGCGCTCTGCGTTCTGTCCCCGTCGGGCAGTCCAGCTCAGGCCGCCGTAGCGTGTCCCCTTGTGCCGACAAGCTCCCCGCCGTCCACGCGCCCCTCTCCAGCCCCTTTCCTCGCCAGATTCTTCCTCGCCGCGCCGGGACAAACTCCGTCGTACCGCCACTGTGCCTACGCGGTCGCCGCCATATGCAGCCGTGCCCGAGGCTTCCCGAAGCGCCAGCTCGCTCCCTCTGTTGCCCCGTGAAGCTCCACGACACCGAGCTAACCGCCACCGCCTCGAGTTCACGCACTGGGGCTCCGGCCAGCTCATCGCCGTGGCCGTGCTCATCCGCCCACACCGCCCAGCTATATATAGCCTCCCCCAATCCCCCCGAGCGCGCACCTCACTCACTCTCTTCCCCTAACCTCCTCCCGAGCTCAAGTTCGAGCAGCGGCTCGCCGCGCAGCCCAAATCGCTGGTGAGCTCCATGCTCTGCTCCACGCCCAACCCCTACCTCTGGCCATCCCCCACCCCTGCTAGGCCATACATGGGGTGCGCCACACGACGGTGACCTCACCTGTCCCGTCGCCCATTCCTATAGCCCACCGCAGCCGCCCAATTTGACTGGAGCTGCCGCCCACGGCCATGGATGCAAACGCGCCACCAGCCGTCCCCCCCGCCCATAGATCCCACCACCGGATGCCCCGCTCCGTGGCGACGCCGCATGACCAGTCACCCACCCTGGAAGACCACTGGAGCACCGGAATCACACCGGAGCCGGTCGCCCAGCCGCGGCCATCGGGGAGAGAGGAGAGGAGGAGGAAGAAGAGAAGGAGGGAGGAGAGAGAAGACCCGACGGGTGGGGTCGGGACCCACCTGTCGGTGACTAAGGGCCGGCCAGCTGGGTTAAGTGGAAGCGTACTCCGTAAAGTATGCTTTCCATTCTCTGAAAGCGAACTCTCAGAAATACATTTTCATTTTTCAGCCCAGCGCCGAAATGGCTAGTTTGCGGATGTTCGCTCGTTAGCAACAGAAAAGCACAGATTCCGTATGTTTTTCTGCCTAACGAACGAACGGCCACAACTTTTCACTCGTGACTCTGATTCAGGTAATTCCAAAGCCCACGTTCTCTGTTCGTCGAGCCCGTTCCGATGACATCATTTTCACCATGTTTACACATTCTGAAAATGACTATTTTGCCCCTGCCCTATATTCAGCCCCTCCGAGAGAGAATCTTTTCCGGCAGAATTTTCCGCGAGATGATCGCACCTCTTTCCGGAGTATTCCTTCACCCCCAGGCAAGCCGACCATCTGATATATGCCCTAAAGCATTGCTTCTGTGTTATTCTTGTGTGTTTAATTAATGAACATGTTTATGCTCGGGTGCATAGTGGTGAGCTGTATGTGACTCCGATGAACCCTTGCTTGACCTTTCTTTGGTGACGGCACCACGCCTGTGTTCTGTGCTGCTTCCGGCCGTCCGGGGTGGATGCCAACTTTATATTTCTCTTTTCAACAACTATCCCGTGTTCTGAGCTGCTTTTCGGCCGTCTCGGGCAGCTGTTGAGTTTCTTTTTGTAGCGGTGACCCCATGCTCTGAGCTGTTCTTCGGCCGTCTTAGGGAACCACTACATTCTTTTTATCAACACTGTCTCATGCTCTGAGCTGCTTTTCAGCCGTCTTGAGCAGTAGTTGAGTTATTCCAGTAACGTCCCGGATCTGAGTTGTAAAGACCGTTCCGGTGGCTACTGGGTTATTTGCCGGTTTCATGCAAGGGTTTGGATGGTCGTAACCTACAACTAAAACTTGTAGAGTGATAAACTTGCCATTTAAACATTGTTTCACTAATGACTCATTGTGATATTATATGGAGATAGGTTGTTATGTTAGATGATGCAATGTTACTGTTATTGCGATGATAAAGAATGTGACTTAATAATGACAACCTCCTCCGTCAGCTGGATCGAGTCATAGTGCCACCGAACCGAGCTCATCAGTGTAGCCACATTTGCCTTTATGGGGAGGCCCTGACTTGGTCTATTGTCTTGCCTCTTATCGGTACCACCAAAGAGGGAAGGTTATGCGTGCGTGCTACCCTGGCCTGGTAGGCGTCGATAACCTTGTGAGCCCAAGTTATTTGCGCGCGGGTCCCCGTTTGGGACAGTTTAGTTTGGCCACGACAATGGCAGGTGTCAGGAGTGACACAGGGGCCACCCAGGACTTGACCCGGAAGGGGTATGATTGTCGGTGGGACCATAAGACTGCCGGGCAATGGACAAGTTTTGTTGGAGCAGCACCGGTCCACCCGAATGGGAGCAGGTACTGATGTACGAGACCGGGAGCTCCATAGTGTTGGTAAAGTGCGCAACCTCTGCAGAGTGTAAGAATCTATTCGAATAGCCGCGTCCTCGGTCATGGGACACAGTTCGTACTAGGTCACACTATTTGGTCTGTGTCGAGTCTGGAGGAATAAACCATATAAAGTTATTGCTAAGATTGAACCAGAGAAAGGTAAGAGTTGTCAGACCTGCGGTGCAGGTGCCCGGACATCGACTGATGTCCAAAGTTTGAAGTGTAGCCAAGGGAGGGCTATGAGAGGAACTTGGATCCGGAAGGATCATGTGAATGAACTGGATTAGTTGCATTTACTGTTATGCTTTACCTTATTGTCTTCATTTTAGTAGCCATATTGCTGGATAATCCAGTTATGACTTGATAATTAATATTGCTAAATAAATATGCTATGCCTTAATAGATAATGTTGCTCTAATAACAAATACATGCTTGAATGCCATGGATTGCTTTGCTTGGTGTATATGTTATTTGGTTTGCTTGCGAGTACATTCAAAAGTACTCAGCGGCCTTCAACGTGGCCAGGTTCAGCTAAGGATCTGTCGAGGAGCGGGAGCGTTCGCAAGCTAGAAGAGTAACCCAGACAGATCCCTGTGGATTGGAGCCTCTCCAAGTCAGTGCTGCCTTAGTTAGTATTTTCCGCTGCCCCAGCTTTGTAACCATGATGTAATTATTCCAGCCACAATGGCTAATAAATACATTCTTATTGCAGTTGTGCCTATGTTCATGATACTTGTTGTAAACGCGCACGCCAGAGTGATTTCCTGGGCTGGTGTGTGCCGCGACCGTCTGGCTACAGTGGTATTCAGGCGGGGTGCCACATTGCTCGAGCCCACAACAATGATGCCATAATCGAATGGATGTACGATAAAATATACTCCCTATACGAGTATTGACAAGAGCATCATTTTGAAGAAGAAGAAGAAGAAGAAGAAAAGGGGTTCACGATAAAAGAATTGTTTCGTACCCCCCATTTACTCAAACTCTTTGAGATGCCAGAATCAGAGTATGATAATTCTAGTTTGAATGAACTTGATGCTAATGAATTTGATGTGCAGGAAAGTCATCCTCTGAGTGAGGGCGATAATGATCATGAGTCGCTAAGCATCTTATTTGAGGAGCATAGTGTTATTCATAATGACAAACTAGATGAAGGAAATACTCTTGATTGATCTACACTAATGTCCAACTATGCTTCTTTGGATGATTTTCTTATGCAGGGAAACCATTAAGGAGTGTCGAATTATCCACTCCAAAGGAAGAATTTTATGAAGTGTTCCCCTACAATGGTAGCCAAGGTGACATATTAAAAATAATTCATAAGTCTCTAACCTTGCATAGAAGAAGTACATGGAGACATGTCCTACTAGTCAGGTGCATCAGTTCTCGCTTGAGAGCGAGGACCTCTTCACATACATGATGCCGATGCAACGCAAGAGGGTGCGACTCCAACCACACTTTGCTAAGAGAAGCTCCAAACAGTGGTCGGAGGCAAGTCCGTCTACACACCGGGTCAATATCCCTTGGGATCCGAGTGGATATATGGTGCATCGAAGCCTAGCTATATGGCTCTAAAGAAAGCGCTATCGGGAGGCAGCCCAGAAGTAAGTAGGAGTCTTTATTAGTTTTGGGTGTTTATAGTTTAGTTTGCATTCATATTTTTGCATTGGAACTTTGCATGAATTGCTATTAAAGTTGGTTTGGTTTAAGTCTTCACTAGGTGAAATTTTTCGTCTGCTCAAAATTTTATACGTGGTACAATTGCACTGTTGGATCTTCTTAATATATGCCTAGTACAAGTGTTGGAGCTAACCCCGTAGGAATTTTTGAAAAAAGGAAGTTCCAGACGAAACAGGGCAAAAGACGGCGTTTTATATGACCTCTCACGGTCGTATGTGCGGTTGTACTGAGCGAGGGAGGTGCCAACAAAAATATCAAAAGGCAACAGAGCCAACGACGGCGTGTCATACGAGCGCAAGCGCTCATATGCATGGTCGTATGGTCTCTCGAGCAGAAGCGGCTAAAGATCGAGAGCGCAAGATGGCGTTTGGTATGAGTGCGAGCGCTCGTATGAGCGCTCGTTTGGTTGTGTGTCGACGCTAGGTGCCACAACAGAGCAAAAGACGGTGGACCGTATGACCGCAAGCGGTCGTACTAGCGCTAGTATGAAGGTCGGAAAATACTCATTTTTTTATTTCTTTGAGCCAAGGTTAGTGGGTTATATTTTAACCGTCCGTTTGCACTCTAATATTTATTATTTACCTTTGAAGCTTCTGAACCAATAAACTTTGTAGTTCTTCATGTTTTATTTTATTCTTTTTACGTTCGTATACCGAACCATGTTCTTTTTATCTTGTGTGTTATTTTCGCAGAGGTTTGGACCTAGTGTGGTGATACATACGGTATGGTGCCAACCGTGTGCAAACCTACACAAGCCACTCGGTCGCTTCAATTCAACAAAGTCTCCAACTACAAGTGCCCGGTTCTACCAGACCATATCAAAAATGTTTGATGAAGCGTTGGTCCATGTCCATTTTAAAGGAGAGGTTATTTGCACCTCAACGGTAAAAGTTTTATTACCCTTGCTTACATTTAAGCTTGGGGAGGTAACCACTTTCCATACTCCCCTTTAATAATCTGCACTTCCTCTTTTCATTTCATGATTTTCTTGAGATTAGTTCTTGCAAAGTTCTAAGCTTCGGGAAGTTATTTTTGCATGTGTAGAGTTTTGTGCAATGATCTTCATCTGATGAATACTATGCAATCATGTGTCCCACTGTTTGATAAGCTTGCTTAAGTATGATTGCTCTATATTTGTATAAGGGAATCACTTGCTCAATTTAGGCCCCATATTGCCAAGTTAATGTTTTTATGCACTTTGTTCAAGTTTTTGCTTAGCTTGGGAACAATCTTGTGATCCTCTGAAAGACATTGCCACAATATCTACTTTTACAAAAGAAAAATAAACGATGATATGGTTGAATAAAAAGTTTGACACTTGTTAGAATTGTTTTAAAAGAAAGAGTTATGGAGTAGCTTAACCCATGGTGTTTGATATAATAGACTCAATAGCCCTTGTGAATAAAGTTGTCTAGAGGAACTTAGTTGAAAGGTGAATGAGATTATGCCAAAATTTGTGTTGCATTTTTACATGGCACTTCAGCTTCTCCCTGGTGCCATGGCCTTGCTACTATATGCACGTGTACATGTGTAAATGTGGCTTCGTCGCCATTCTTGATGTTATGTTGAGAACTCCGCTGGCCAATGAACGATCCACCAGAGTTTTGGCTCAGATTTCGGCTATGAGTTTGTTAACGTTCACAGTGGCAACACTGCAGTGAATATTATTTGACTTTCTCTTGAGTGAGTGTGTATGTGGTAATAAATGAGTACTGATCACAAGAGCTCGAAAGAGACAACATATTGGTCCATAGTACTCAAACTCAAGCCACTGCGAAACCCAAGCATGATCATTTCTTTGGCATGATCCCATCACCTGACAATAAAAGTTTTAGCAAACAATGATTGAAGTAAGTGCCTGAGAGCCTTGAGTTGAGAATGTTAGTGGGCATGACTGAAAACTCCATATCTTGACTTTTTGACAACTCTTTGTGTTCAAGTTTGTTTAAAAAGAAAAACAACAAAAAGAAATGAATAAGCTAATAAGTAAGAGGATCCAAGTATTTGTTTTCATGCTAGATTAAACTTTGACAAGGGGCGTAGAAATTTTTAACTGAAGCTCTAGTGGTTTGGTGATCAAAATAGATGTTACCTAGCAGAGCATGTGCTACCTTGTATAAATATGTTCTATCTTGCTTATAGCTTGAAGAGAAGACAAGGATACGCCTATGGGCAACAATGTTATTGATGAGCTAGATGGATCAACTTTAGTTTATCAACCTCTTTGATCGAGGATGAGCAAGGTTTAAGCTTGGGGATGTTGATGAGTGGATTTTATGCATACTTTTTAGAGTATATTCTAGTGCCAAAATCCCTCATATCATATCCATCTAGCACTTATTCATATCTCCAATGCATAGTTTTCGGTATTTACTTGTTTTACCAAGTTCATTGCACACTTTTTATTTTTATTTAGTTTTTATTAGTTTTCCTTTGTTTTGTGGTCTTTGTAGGTGTGTTGGCATGCTCATGGACTTGGGACATCAAAAGAATCAAGCTAGGGGTCAAACCGGAGAAGTTCCAGGCACCGGATCAAGGCCCTTTGGAGAGTTTGATGATTTGACATTTACCAAAGTGTCCAAAATAAAGATCCAAGGCCACCAATGCATCGGGCTTTTCTCTAGCAATCCAATGAGCCCAAGAACGTCAAAATCAGAGTTCATATTAAGAAATGGCGACCAAAATACGAAGCAGCTCCCGAAGTCCAGAGTGAAAGATGGCCTTTCATATGACCGAAGCCGCCCGTTTGAGCGGTCGTTTGAGCTCCAGACGGCCACGAAAATTGGCCAGAACTTTCCAAATTTTGCTCCGATTTCGTCCCCATTTTTTCCTCCGAGATCCTTGACGACCAAGGCTTCTATTGGACATGGATTTGGCTCCCCTTGAGCCCTTGGATGAAAGGAAGGAGGCCACATCAACGGAGGAGACCTGAGGAGGCCTCCTATAAGAAGACCTCCAACCCTAGCCGCCAGGGAAGACCATCTCCATCCTCCACAAGTTCCATCAGCCGCTGCCACACCTCCATGGCAGAAACTCCACCATAGAGAGAGGGCCAAGACAAGAAGAAGGAGGAGAGGAGGCACCCCCAACACCCGGCGCGGGCCGGAGGGCCGGTGCCCTCTCCATCGCTGCCGCCACCATGCTCCTCTCCATCTCCAACATCATGTTGGCTTGTAACTTGCCTCTATCCTCTATGTAATCCATCTACATGTTCGAGTGAATTACTAGTTCTTGGGGAATAGGATGAACTCTAGTTTGTACTAGCACCGAATAATTTTGCGTGATATGAAATAACCTTTTCATGTATTGTTAATGTTCTTCGTGATGTTGGGTGAAGTGCACCATCCAACATTTGCCAATTTTGGACACAAGGATATTACTATTGGATGAAGTAGAGAGCGGAGAAAGCAAGTGATAGTGCAATCTCTAGGGAAGTGGAGGAGAAAAAGTGATAGTAGTATCCTCTACCTATCCCATCTCTACCAATTCGATAGGGGAATAACGGAGACCACCCTTTGGCTGCGTCCACGGGGTAAACCCTTAATTTTCATGAGTTGTAACCCTTTGGGGGAGACTATGATGGTGGCGTGCGTGGCACGAAGTCTACCACGAGTAGAACGTGTTCTGTACCAGGCTCCGCCCACAAATAACTACATGAAAAGTGGCTTAAGTATCCATAGGACGTGCGGGTAGTAATGATTCCGAACGCCTCGAGAACGCCTTTTACTCAAGCGTCGCCCCCTTTATTTTATTCCCTGTTTTATTTACATTTCTACCTTTGCTTAGTTATTTAGACAAAACCACCCTTATTATCGTTCCGTTAGCAACCAACGAATAGACTATTTCGAGATAACGTTCTGGGTGTGAACGTAGCCGCGTGTGTGACGACGTAGCTGCGGGGTGGTAGTTACTAGTGCAACCACCGCTCCCTGTGGGATCGACATACTCTACTTACCGCGAATTGCAATAGCCCTGTGCCCTTGCAGGTCATCAGCCGCCCTGCTTCTCCGGTTCTACGGCTAGATACTTAATATCTCGATTTTTTGTTTTTAGAAGTTTTTTGCTAGGTAGTTTTTTCGAACAAAGTTATATTCGATGTATCATACTCTTAATGTATATTTCTTTTGTTATTTCCTTGCCTTTCCGAGTAATATGACACGCACAATATAGCTCATGGCCACACATTGCGCGTCATTAACACGGACTCGGGTCTCTTCAAAGTACCTCAGACTAAAACACCTCGGATCTATAAAAGCATCCAAAAAAACTACGACATTGTACGAGGCTCTTCGAAGCACCTTGACAAGTGTACCTCGGATCTGTTACAACATTCGATAGCCCTAGGGCACAACATAGACCTGATGTAGGCCCAAACCTTCCAACTTCGTTTTAAGCCACAATATGCACCAATTTGGACTTGGGACTTTTGCCAAGCTGGGTTACCTGGCTCCAATGTTGACCCCTTATGTTTCCGCACGTTCGGCTAAGGGTGTACTGATGACCTGCAAGTGCACAGGGCTGTTGTAGCACTTTCGTGATAAGTGAAGTGTCGAACCCACAGAGAGAAAATAGCAAGGAATTACAAACCCCGCAACTATGCTATCACTTACGTAGTTACGTATGCACCCGAACCGTAGTTTGGAAATAGCCTATTACCGTAAGTTGCTAGGAAGAAAAATAAATGGATAGTGTTTACTAAACTACAAGCAAGAAATAAAAGGCAGAAAAATAAAGAGATTAAACTAGGTGAAACGGTGCTTGAGTAATAAACGTTCTCGAGGGACTTAGAGTCATCACCACAAGTATGATGCTGACAACACATGATAGACATGGCTCTCTAATTGTATCGCTAAGCCACTTGTATATGATCTCGCATGAGCGGAGCCAATAAATTACGCATTCCCCACTCTGGTTATTGCGTACACTCGTGCCACCACCGTGCTTCCCCACTCCGGTTATCACAACGATGATTAAGGGGAGTAAACTCCCCGTGGTCACGGCTTAAGTCTAGGGTTCTCCACTAATCCCTATTGCAATGACTGGGGACGAAGGGAGAATACGACTGTCACCACCTACCCTCCACAACCATGCTGCTCACCACTATGACTTGCCTCAAGTCCACAAGGGGCTAATGCTACGCGAGTGCTCTTCACAACACCACGAGACAATCATCGCAATACATATAAAGAGAATGATTGGATCGCTTATTCAACAAAGTACTAATCATGCAAGGGTTCATCCAATTCCTCAAGAACTAATACAACTACTCAAACATAGGAGGGAGAGAGGGCAAGTTACAAGCCGGCACGAGGCCGGTGGAGGAGAGGAGCATGGCGGCGGCGATGATGGCAGCGGCGCCGGCGGTGGAGATTGTCGTGGGTGCAAGTCTGACAGTAGTGTGTAGGGGTACGGGTGAGAGGGTAGAGCCTAGCTACGGCGCAGGTGTTACACTCGGATTTACGAGTTCAGGCCCCTCAGCGGTGGAGGTAATAGCCCTACGTCTCGGTGCTCTGGAGCTATATTGCTTGAGTGTATGATTACAAAAGGATTGCGAACCCTTGGAATGGAGCTGGGGGAGGCTTATATAGTCGCCGCCAGCCCTCTCATGAATGCCACCATTACCAGGGGTTAAGAGAGGGTTTAAGGGCGCCAGGTAACGAGCGCATTGATTACAATTAATACAGGCGAACGTGCGTCCCGACCGTTGTGCTCCCGGAGTCTCCTGGTCTTCTCTGGTCGAGTGACTTTTGGGTGCTCCGAGTGAAATAAGCCGGTCGAGTGAACTCTTGCCTTCCGAGTGGTTCATCGAACTCCGAGTGAATGTCAGTTTGCAGAACTCTGGGTCGTTGATCTGGCCCAGGGGCCCAGTATGAGACGTGTGGCGTCCTAGGGTAGGGTCTATAGGTCAGGCCTATTATCCTATCCCTAGTACGTGCCCTCGTCATTAGCCCCCGAATCGGTCGAGGTTAGGCGGGTCGAGTCAAGGCGAATTCCCAGACGAGTTGAGCGCTACGGAGGCGCTCAAGAACTCTTACTGGTCATTAGACGCCCTTGTCTTCATGCGGCACCTTGACGGATTCTGGACCATATGAAGTCCGAGTGAAATGAGTAGTCTCCATCCGAATGAGTAGCTTCCATCCGAGTGAGTAGCTTCCATCCGAGTGAGTAGTTCCCATCCGAGTGAAAAGAGTGGTCTCCGTCCGAGTGAAAGGAGTAATCATATGCCGTGTGTCGGAGTGGATCCGAGCGTTGACGGCACGTCTTCAAAGTGAGAGCAATCGGTTTGCTGGACTCCGGATTTCGCGGGATTTGAAACCATATTTGAGCGCGCGCGAACGGTTGCAGCGCAGCGGGTGGGGAAAGTGGGGCGTGACGCCTCGATTTTTGCCCCGCTTTCCGCCACGTACCGCTTGATCTTCGACGGCATGATTTGAGGAGATCTGCGGGCCCATGATTCAGCGATGCGGATTGGGGAGCGGTGCGGGCGGCGATATAAGGGGCGGCCGTGGCGGAGAGGGAGAGAGAGACAGATCCCCTTTTCCCCAACTTCCTCAGTCCGCCCGATCTCTTCTCCCGCAACCCACTCCGCGCAAATATTCCTCGGTGCTGGAGAGCTCGGTGGCGATGGCGAAGGACAAGACGGCGAAGCTCGAGAAGGCGAAGAAGCCGGCGAAGGGGCAGAAGGCATCGAGCTCGCGAGCCGCGTTCCTGCCCGGGTGGATCCAGGGCGACTGCCTTCCGCCGACCACCACGGTCGACGACGTCAGCGGGCTCGTCGTGGATGGGCTGATCCGCGACGGGTCATGGAGGCTGCCGGGAGAAGGGGAGACCGAGCCCGCGCCGCGCCCCGGGGAGCGAGTGCTCCTCACCACGCACGTGAAGCGAGGTTTCTCCATGCCACCCCATCCCTTTTTCCGCGGATTCTTGAACTTCTTCAGTGCTCAGCTCCACCATCTGCCTCCAAACGCTATATGTATCTCGCCGCATTCGTTTCTTTGTGTGAGAATTTTCTGGGTTGTTCGCCGCACTGGGGTTTGTTCAAACACATTTTCACGTGTCGATGTCAATCGGTTAAGAAGGTTGACCCCGATGGAGAGAGGACGCATGTGATTCAGATGTGCGGTGGCTTAGGTATCCAGATGAGGGGTAAGAGTGCATTCCCATCTATGTCCTTTCCCGATTCGGTGAGGGGTTGGCAGTCGACCTGGTTCTACTGCAATGACCTGCCGTGTTCTGGCTTGTCGACTGACCTTCCTCCTTACACTACTGAGAGAGTTCAGACTCCTCCCACACTGACGGTTGATAAAAAGGAGAAGACGGATGTAGGGATCTTGGTGACCGCCATGGTTAGTCTGATTCAGGGTGGATTGACTGGCCTGGACCTTCTGGAGGTCTTCCTCAGTCAGAGGATCCAGCCGCTGCAGGAGCGGGCTCACCCCATGTGGCTCTACGCTGGAGCCGGTGATCCGACCCGAGTGCATCCGAAAGACGTCAAGGGGAAAACGGTGGAGCAGTGGATCAGGTGCATCACTGGTGCACGTGACAATCCGCGAGGGTCGAGACGGATCCCGCCCTACGACGCCAACAACCAACCGTTGGAGGTGAGGCATGAATTTCCGAGTGAATTGCTGATGCGCAAATTATCCGAGTGAACTGAACGACCCGAGTGAACTGACCAAACTGTCTGTCTTTACCCTTCATGTCTTGCAGGAGTTCCAGAAGATGTTATCGCCTGTGCCGAATGGAGAACAACTTGCCGGAGGCGCGGAGAGCGAACATGGCAGCGCCGGGGGCAGCTACGAGGAGGACAGCGAGGCGGAGAGCGAGGACTCGGAAGGGAGCGACGAGGTCGAGTCTTCTCTATCTCCGGAGTTGCGCTCTGAGCACCGCTCCAAACGAGCTCAAGATCCGAGTGCTGGCGCAGAGAAGGAGGCGGTTCTGAGTGTTAAGGCTCCGAAGCGCACTCGGACGTCATCACCTGCGCCGACTGAGAAGGCCGCCAAGCAGCCCAAGGTCGCTTCCCCCAAGCCTCGGAAGGCTCTGCCCCGGATCAAGGTCGCTGTGCCTGTCGCCTCAACGTGAGTATCCTTCTCAGCTTTTCTTTTCTATCTCTGTCAACTTTCGTGATTCCTCTGACCGAGTGCATCATATGAACCAGTGTTGCAACTTCGACGACGTCTCCTATGCAGATTGACGGGGACCGCACCGAAGCTGAGACGGCAGACGCGGCCACTTCTCAAAGAGGTAACAATAACTTCATTTTTACTTCAACTTGTCATTCGACTGAAATGTCTTCATCCGATTGAATTGTGTATTGCGACTGATTGCGTCGAGGGAATGTGGTGCTTGCAGAGGTCATCCATGTTGGAGATGACGATGAAGAGCCGCCACGGAAGGACACTGAGAAGGGGACCCTAGTTCCGACCGCTCCTCAGGCCACTACACGGAAGACGCCGCCGAGCGAAGCGCCTCAAGTTCCTCCTGCACCTGCCGCGACCGTGCCTCCAGGACCAGGTTCCTCTCGGGCTGGAGCTGGTCCTGCCGCGGCTCCGTCGACTGCTCTGGCTTCGGTTCCGACTCCTCCCATCAACATCTTCAATCTGTACAAGGTGCCGGAGGACCAAACTGGAGCCAGCAAGGAGGCGATGATCCAGGCGGAGCTGATGACCCAACGGCTCAAGGAGATGTGCGCAGCTGGGAAGCTGGCATACGATGCCAGTGCCGCTCTCCAAGAGAACGTTTGAGTAAGTGCTCTTGTAAGTCAATCTCCAAGTCGTTTTTCTTCAGTAGGAATTTTAGTCGGAAAATATCCGGTACACCCAGTGGGTGTTTTTTGTGTTTGGCCGTCACTCGGATCGGGCGGACCGTTCCGAGTGGATACCATTCCAGTGGGGGCACGCTGAGTGCACCCACTGGGTGTAGTCCCCGAGATTGCCGTCGACTGCGGGCAGTCGGTGGGAGTCTTAGAACTTAGAATTTGATACTGGTCAAGCTTGTTCCTCCCTGTCGAAGGGCACTTCAGGATATTTCTTGACATTAACTGTTCTCTCCTATATTTCAGAAAACTTGCGAGCTTGGGATTCAGTACGTGGCACTGGAGAAGGAGACGGCTCAGCTTCGAGTGGATTTGGAGGTGGAGAGGAGGAATACAGCGCGCGCTCAAGCAGAGCTCAGGACCATGGGAGGTACGCCTTAGTTACTAAGCATTCCGCTTTCATCTCTCTCCGTTCTTTGAACCGAGTGACTTCACTCGAACAGATGTGCGTGGTGAAAACCACCGACTCCAAGTGCGGCTCAGAACCTCTGTTTCTTTAGAAACTATGAAGCAGGCACTCGAGAGTAAGGATAGTGAGCTGGCGGGAGCGCAGCAAGTGGCGAAGGAAAAGACCAAGGCCACCGAAGAGAAGCTGGCCTCACTCGGGAAGCTTGAAGCAGAGAACACATCGCTGAAGAAAGAGGTACTCGAGCTCAAGAAGCAGCAAACCGAGTGGGAGAGCAAGCTCAAGGCCTAGGAGGAAGCCTACGAGAAAGAGAAGAAGACCCTGAATGAGAAGGTCGCCCAGCTGATCGAGAAGAAGAACGCTTTGGAGAGATATATAGAAGAGTTCACGGAGGAAATGTACACCAAGCTTGCAGGAAACCTGTAACATCCGAGTGAACTTTTATCCGAGTGAACTTCATGCACGCTGACTCTCAACTCTCCTCTTTTCTTGTCCGCAGAGTACTGCCGAGACTTCGAGCTGGAAACTGACCGAATCGAGAGGAATCTGAATCCTTCCAGGTCACTCGTTGGCGACAAGGCTGCTCTAGGTGTCCTGCGGGTGGAATCTCACATCGAAGACGTCCAAGGCTACATCATTCGTCTGCGGGGTGCACTCGGCAGAATCGACAAGGAGCTGTGGCCAGAAGATACCCTCGACACCGACCTAGAGGCCATGATGACTCGTCTCAACGACATTCCCAGTCGAGTGCAAGCGTGGAAGAAGTCGGCTGCTCATTGCGGGGCCGACGTGGCGCTCTCCCTGGTCCGAGTGCATTGCAAGGAGGCCAAGGAGGAGAAACTAAAGACTCTCCAAGTTTCCAACACGAAGAAACTCCAGTTTGAGGACTTCATGGAGACATTCATCAAAGCGGCCACTCGGATCGCGGACGGCATCGACTTGGATTCCTTCGTTGAGCCAGCCAGCCAGCCCTACAGGGGCGTGAAAAAACTTTAAGTCTTATCCATTAACCTCGGTATGCCGAGTGGAATTGTAATCATTAAACTCTTTCGGGCTTTGGACTCGCGTACTCGTATTCGCTTTTGAACTTCTGGAGTTAATCGAATGCTTTCCTTCGAGTCTTTCGTACCTTTGGACTGGGTTTTAACTTAGGCGAAAGCTGGTTTGCAGCTAAGCCTCCGAGTGAGAGGAACGCTCTTCACTCGGAGAAGCGTTTTAACTTGGGCAAAAGATGGTTCGCAGCCAAGCCTCCGAGTGAGAGGGATGCTCTCACTCGGAGCAGCGTTTTTAACTTGGACGAAAGCTGGTTCGCAGCCAAGTTCCCGAGTGAGAGGGATGCTCTTCACTCGGAGTAGTGTTTTTAACTTGGGCGAAAGCTGGTTCGCAGCCAAGCCCCCGAGTGAGAGGGATGCTCTTCACTCAGAGTAGCATTTTAACTTGGGCGAAAACTGGTTCGCAGCCAAGCCCCCGAGTGAGAGGATCGCTCTTCACTCGGAGTAGCATATTTAACTTGGGCGAAAGCTGGTTCGCAGCCAATCCCCCGAGTGAGAGGGATGCTCTTCACTCGGAGTAGCGCTTTTGACTTGGGCGAAAGCTGGTTCGCAGCCAAGCCCCCGAGTGAGAGGGATGCTCTTCACTCGGAGTAGCGTTTTTAACTTGGGCGAAAGCTGGTTCGCAGCCAAGCCCCTGAGTGAGAGGATCGCTCTTCACTCGGAGTAGCGTATTTAACTTGGGCAAAAGCTGGTTCGCAGCCAAGCCCCCGAGTGAGAGGGATGCTCTCCACTCGGAGTAGCATTTTAACTTGGGCGAAAACTGGTTCGCTGCCAAGCCCCCGAGTGAGAGGATCGCTCTTCACTCGGAGTAGCATATTTAACTTGGGCGAAAGCTGGTTCGCACCCAAGCCCCCGAGTGAGAGGGATGCTCTTCACTCGGAGTAGCGTTTTTTAACTTGGGCAAAAGCTGGTTCGCAGCCAAACCCCCGAGTGAGAGGATCGCTCTTCACTCGGACTAGTATTTTAACTTGGGCGAAAGCTGGTTCGCAGCCAAGCCCCCAAGTGAGAGGATCGCTCTTCACTCGGAGAAGCGTTTTAACTTGGGCGAAAGCTGGTTCGCAGCCAAGCCCCCGAGTGAGAGGGATGCTCTTCACTTAGAGTAGCATTTTTAACTTGGGCGAAAGCTGGTTCGCAGCCAAGCCTCCGTGTGAGAGGATCGCTCTTCACTCGGAGTAGCGTTTTTGACTTGGGCGAAAGCTGGTTCGCAGCCAAGACCCCGAGTGAGAGGGATGCTCTTCACTCGGAGTAGCGTTTTTAACTTGGGCGAAAGCTGGTTCGCAGCCAAGCCCCCGAGTGAGAGGATCGCTCTTCACTCGGAGTAGCGTATTTAACTTGGGCGAAAGCTGGTTCGCAGCCAAGCCCCCGAGTGAGAGGGATGCTCTTCACTCGGAGTAGATTTTTAACTTGGGCGAAATCTGGTTCGCATCCAAGCCCCCGAGTGAGAGGGATGCTCTTCACTCCGAGTAGATTTTTAACTTGGGCGAAAGCTGGTTCGCAGCCAAGCCCCCAAGTGAGAGGGATGCTCTTCACTCGGAGTAGCGTTTTGACTTAGGCAAAAACTGGTTTGCAGCTAAGTTGAACGGCGTACACCCACTGGGGGTTGTAAGCCAGAAAGTGCGTACGAGTGAACCCAATGTGGAACTGGAAAAGTCATGATTTTATTCACCAAATATCGCTCGAGTACTTTTATTACATCTCATGATCAAGTATAAAATCATCGTAGCAAATCTGCATTCCAAGCACGGGGCTCGTCTGCTTGCTTCTGAAGGTTGTACAGGCCGTATGCTCCGTTGTGCAGAACCTTTGACACGATAAAAGGGCCTTCCCACGCGGGAGCAAGCTTGTGAGGTCGCTGCTGATCCACTCGGAGCACAAGATCTCCGTCCTGAAAGGTCCGACTTCGGACGTGTCTGCTGTGAAAACGCCTCAGATCTTGCTGATAAGTGGCCGATCGGATCAGAGCCATCTCCCTTTCCTCCTCCAAGAGATCAACGCCGTCTTGTCGTGCTTGCTCTGCTTCAGCTTTAGAGTACAGTTCCACTCGGGGTGAATTATGGAGCAGGTCACTCGGCAGGACGGCTTCAGATCCGTACACCATGAAGAAGGGAGTGCGATTGGTAGACCGATTGGGGGTCGTCCTCAAGCCCCAAAGAACTGACGGCAGCTCAGTGACCCAAGCTCCAGCTACATGTTCCAAATCGCGCATGAGTCATGGCTTTAACCCCTGCAGAATCAGTCTGTTTGCTCTCTCAGCTTGTCCATTCGACTGCGGGTGCGCCACAGATGCATAATCAACTCGGGTGCCTTGGGCGGCACAGAACGCCCTGAACTCTTCTGAGTTGAAGTTTGAACCATTGTCGGTGATAATGCTGTGGGGCACGCCGTATCTGAAGACTATCTCCTTCATGAACTTGATCGTTGTACGAGAGTCTAGCTTCTTGATGGGTTTGGCTTCGATCCACTTAGTGAACTTGTCGACTGCAACCAGCAAGTGAGTGAATCCACTCGCCCATGTCCGGAGGGGTCCTACCATGTCGAGTCCCCAGACCGCAAATGGCCAGACGAGTGGAATCGTCTTCAGAGCAGACGCAGGCTTGTGTGATAAGTTTGCATAGAACTGGCATCCGGCGCAGTGTTGGACTATCTCCTGCGCAGCTTCATTGGCACGGGGCCAGAAGAAACCGGCTCGGTAAGCTTTAGCCATGATCGTCCGAGAGGACGCGTGGTGTCCACAAGTTCCCGAGTGAATCTTCTCCAAGATCAATCGACCTTCCTCCGGAGAAATGCAGTGCTGAGTCACACCGGTGACACTCTTTCTGTACAACTGATCACCCATCACTGTGAAAGCTTTGGATCTGCGAACAATCTGGCGGGCCTCGGCTTCATCTTCTGGAAGTTCCTGCCTGAGCAGGTATGCAATGTAAGGCACTATCCACTCGGGTGTGATTGCTAGGACCTCCATGACCAAATCAATGACTGCCGGAACCTCGACTTCAGTCGGATCATACGGACTGACCGCTTGCGGGGGCTCTTCCGTGAAGGGATCTTGTTTTACCGTTGGAGAACACAAATGCTCGAGGCACACATTGCTGGGTATGGATTTCCGAGTGGACCCGATCTTTGCCAGATCGTCTGCCTCCTGATTCTTGGCTCGGGGAACGTCGTGCAGTTCCAGACCCTCAAATTTCTTCTCCAACTTTCTCACTGCGTTGCAGTATCCTGTCATAGCGGTGCTTCTGATGTCCCACTCCTTCATCACTTGGTTCACAACTAGATCCGAGTCTCCGTAGACCATCAGGCGCCGGACGCCGAGTGAGATGGCCATACGTAGACCCTAAAGGAGCGCCTCGTACTCGGCTTCATTGTTGGAGGAATCAAAGTGAATCTGCAGAACATATCTAAGACGATCGCCCTTCAGAGACACTAACACAACTCCAGCTCCTGAACCATTCAACATCTTGGAACCGTCAAAGAACATGGTCCAGTGTTCCGGGTGGCTCTGAGTCGGCTGCTGCTGTTCAGTCCACTCGGCTAGGAAATCGGCTAATGCTTGGGACTTGATCGCCTTCTTCGCCTCGAACTTAATGTCCAGGGGTAGGAGCTCGATAGCCCACTTCGCCACTCGACCAGTCGCATCCCGATTGTTCATGATCTCAGACAGTGGCGCGTCGCTGACGACTGACATAGTGTGCTCTTGGAAGTAGTGGGCTACTTTCTTCGCAGTCAGGTAGATGCCATAGACGAGCTTCTGATAATGAGGATACCTCTGCTTGGAAGGAGTCAGAACTTCAGAGATGTAATAGACTGGGCGCTGAACTTTGTAAGCCTTGCCCTGTTCTTCTCGCTCGACTGTGAGGACAGTGTTGACAACTTGACCAGTGGCCGCAATGTACAAGAGCAACGGCTCGTTGCTATTTGGAGCGGCAAGCACTGGCTGGGGGGAAAGCAAGGCTTTGAGCTCAACAAACGCTGCTTGTGCTTCAGCAGTCCACTCGAACGAATCAGATTTCTTCATTAATCGATACAGGGGTAGTGCCTTCTCACCGAGACGGGAGATGAATCGGCTCAGAGCTGCGAGGCAACCCGTGAGCTTCTGTACATCATGAAGACGTTCTGGACGTTTCATTCGTACAATCGCCCCGATCTTCTCAGGATTGGCATCTATCCCTCGTTCGGAAACGAGGAAACCGAGTAACTTGCCCCCAGGAACTCCGAAAGTGAACTTCGCTGGATTCAGCTTGATATCGTACTTCCGCAAATTTGCGAAAGTTTCAGCTAAGTCAGCCAGTAGGTCGGAACCTTTTCTAGACTTGACCACTATGTCATCCATGTATGCTTCGATGTACCGACTGATCTGTTTTTGCAAACACTTCTGGATCATGCGCATGAAAGTGGCACCGGCATTGTTGAGACCGAATGGCATGGTGATATAGCAGAAACACCCGAATGGGGTGATAAAAGCCGTTTTTATTTCATTTGGCCCATACAGTCGGATCTGGTGGTACCCAGAGTACGCATCCAGAAAAGACAGTCGCTCACAGCCCGCGGTGGAATCTATGATTAGATCTATGCGGGGGAGCGGGAAATGATCCTTGGGGCAGACCCTATTGATGTGCTTAAAATCAATGCACATTCGGAGAGACTTGTCCTTCTTAGGGACCATGACGACGTTGGCGAGCCACTCGGAGTGGTACACCTCACGGATGAACTCGGCTGCCAGGAGCCGAGCAACTTCTTCGCCAATGACCTTCCTCTTCTGTGTGGCAGAGCGACGGAGATGCTCCTTCACAGGTTTTGCCTTTGGGTCGACTCGCAAACGGTGCTCAGCCAGCTCCCTGGGTACACCTGGCATGTCGGATGGTTTCCATGCGAAGATGTCCCAGTTCTCACGGAGGAACTGGATGAGCGCTTCTTCCTATTTGCTGTCGAGTGTTGTTGATATGTTGGTGGGAACAGCACTGGGATCTTCCGGCTGGATGTGCACAGGCTTTGTGTCGCCGGTCGACTGAAACGCAGATTCTGCAGCCGGCTTCTTGGAACGTAGCAGATCACTCGGATCGGCATTTTTCTTGTACTCCTCCAGTTCCACCATGGCCATCTGCTAATCAACTATCTTGGACCCTTGCTGCAAACACTCCTCCGCGCGCTGTTGACTGCCAGTGACTGTGATCACACCTTTGGGGCCGGGCATCTTCAGTTTGAGATACACATAACATGGACGGGCCATGAAACATGCGTAAGCCGGCCGACCAAGGATGGCATGATAGGCGCTGCGGAAGTCAACCACTTCGAAGGTCAGCCTTTCCTTCCAAAAGTTCTTGTCGTCTCCAAAGACCACATCCAGGGCGATCTGCCCGAGTGACTTTGCCTTCTTGCCGGGGATCACTCCGTGGAACTGCATGCTGCTCTCGCTGAGTCGGGACATCGGAATGCCCATCGCTTGCAGAGTATCAGCGTACAGTATGTTCAGTCCGCTTCCACCGTCCATGAGGACCTTGCGCAATCGGACACCTCCCATGACTGGATCGACCACCAGCGCCTGCCGCCCAGGGGTGGCAATATAGGCCGGGTGATCCGACTGATCAAAGGTGATCGGAGTCTTCGACCAGCTCAAAAACTATGTCGTTGCCGGCATGGCCATTTTCACTTCTCGGTTGATAACCTTCAACCGGCTCCTGCTCTCTACATCTGCAAAGATCATCAGGGTTGCGTTCACACTGGGAAAAGGTTCATCTTTGTCTCCATCATCAGCGTCTTCCGGGTTCTTCTCACTCGACGGGCCCTCTCGGAACTGCTGAATCAACAGTCTGCACTGTCGAGTGGTATGCTTGGGCAATATCAGGTTGCCCTCTTCATCCTTTCTGGTGTGGATGTGACACGGCAAATCGAGGACATCTTGGCCCGACTGATCTTTCTTTTTCTTTGGGATCCATTTTTCCTTAGCTTTCCCCTTGTTCTTGGCTTGACCGGCCAGAGCGGCAGCCTCGGCCTGAGTCGAACCATCAGCCTTGCGCTTCGGCTTCCGATTGAGATTACTGTTTCCGGGGTTGGGCTCGCTGGTTTTCCCTTTGCCGTTACGGAGATGGTCTTCCTCTTCTCCGTTTGCGTACCGAGTGGCAATCTCCATAATTCGGCTCATGGTCAAGGATCCTGACCGACCAAATTTCAGGATGAGCTCCCAATATCTGACTCCTGCCTTGAAGGCACAGACTGCTTGATCCTCCGTGACGTTCTCCACTACATGATGCAAGGTTGTCCACCGCTGGATGTACTCTCTCAACGTTTCATTCAGCTTCTGAACACAATGCTGTAGCTCGGACAATCCAGTCGGGCGTTTGCACGTGCCCTCGAATATTTTGATGAACACTCGGGTCAAATCTTCCCAGCAGTATATGCTGGCCGGACTGAGCTGGTTGAGCCAGGCACGGGCAGACCCTTCCAGCATCAAAGGCAAATGCTTCATAGCCACATAGTCATTTCCTCCACGAATCTGCACAGCCACTCGGTAATCCTCTAACCAAGTCTCTGTCTTGGACTCACCGGTGAACTTGCTTACTCCAGCTGCCAATCTGAAGTTGGGCGGGATGTCAGCGGCCCGGATGGCCCTGCTGAAACACTCGGGTCCGGAGATGAATGCTCCACTTCCACTCGGACGATCTCTGTCCAAGTTCTCTCTCTGAGCTCTGCCTCTGTCGACCAGGTTCTGAGCGAGAACGGATCTCGCGTTTAACTGCGGGTCGCAGTAGTCGACTGGCTCTCTGGCGATAACCGTCACCATGATGGGGAGGGCTGGTCCTCCGATCGTTGCCGTAAGGACGCCTGGCGTCGTACGGCCGGGGCGCGTACGAGCCATCCCGCGGAGGGGGCGACTGCATGCGGCGACGATCATCCTGACGCCACGGAGGCGTATTCCGACTGCGACCCTGTCCCGAGTACTGGTCTCGATGGCGGTCTTGGTCGTTTTGCCGCGGAGGCGAGTGTCTGTTTCTCCTTGGGGACACTGGACTGTGGGCCGACTGAACGGTGTCAGCCCTAACGGATCTGCTGTGAATCCGGTTGCGCGACTGGGATACTGCCGAATTTTGCTCCTCAGCCGCCTTGAGCAGGGCCCGGATCTACCGAAGACCCTTCCCCGCCTCGGATCGGGACGGCTCAATGGAATCTGCTATCCGAGTAGCCGCCGCCAGATTCTGGATGGGAGTGCGGAATACCTGGAAACTCTGCTGCTGGTCATTCAAGAACAACTGTCGCTGCAGCGACTGGAACTGGGCGGATGCTGTCTGCGGGCGCGGTCGTCGAGTGATTTTTGGAGCGCTTCCAGACGATTGCGCTCAGCCAAGTTGGCCTGGTGCATGGCCTCCAAAGCCTGAGCTTCGGGGGTCGTCCCAACGATGGGCGTCTGGAGGGCCTGCTCGGTCCTGCGCTGCTGTTCCTCCCTCTGTTGCTGAGTGAGAGGTCAGGGGACGTACTCGTCGTCGTGTCGGTCCCAGCTGCCGCCAAGATCAGGGCGCGACGGGTCACCGTTCTCCGCGCCGCCGCGGCCGTACCCAGGCGGACTGGGTGGAGAATCGGCCATCAGGACCTCTACAGCGGGATCGCTGCTCTCGCACTCGGACAAGCTTTCCGAGTGTTCGTGCACGGAGGCGAACAGATCGAAGACAGGTTCGTCGGGCTCGATTGCCGCGATCTGCGGGGCCGTAGCCTGAAGGGCCACCGCGTGCTTGATCCACCGCTGAAGCCGAGAGCGCCCGGAGCGCTTGAGACGACGGCTGGTGGAGAGTGAAGACGTTGACTGATAAGGAGTCGACGGTTGCCGAAGAAGGACGCCTAAGGTACTCGCGTGGAAGTGCACCGCGCCACGGATGGGCAATGCCTCGACATCCAGCGGGGCTTCCTGGAGCCACGTCGAATCGTCGGCGATGAAGCTGAGGACGCCGAAACGGATCTCGCCGCCCAGAGTCAGTCCGCCGCCGGAAACCATGGTGATGATCGGAAAAATGCAACTACGCCGGAAGTCGCTAGACGCCTGCCCCGCGGTGGGCGCCAACTGTCGTGGATGCAAGTCTGACAGTAGTGTGTAGGGGTACGGGTGAGAGGGTAGAGCCTAGCTACGGCGTAGGTGTTACACTCGGATTTACGAGTTCAGGCCCCTCAGCGGTGGAGGTAATAGCCCTACGTCTCGGTGCTCTGGAGCTGTATTGCTTGAGTGTATGATTACAAAAGGATTGCGAACCCTTGGAATGGAGCTGGGGGGTGGCTTATATAGTCGCCGCCAGCCCTCTCATGAATGCCGCCATTACCAGGGGTTAAGAGAGGGTTTAAGGGCGCCAGGTAACGGGCGCATTGATTACAATTAATACAGGCAAACGTGTGTCCCGACCGTTGCGCTCCCAGAGTCTCCTGGTCTTCTCTGGTCGAGTGACTTTCGGGTGCTCCGAGTGAAATAAGCCGGTCGAGTGAACTCTTGCCTTCCGAGTGGTTCGTCGAACTCCGAGTGAATGTCAGTTTGCAGAACTCTGGGTCGTTGATCTGGCCCTAGGGCCCAGTATGAGACGTGTGGCATCCTAGGGTAGGGTCTATAGGTCAGGCCTATTATCCTATCCCTAGTACATGCCCTCGTCAGAGATGGTGATGGTGGCGGCGCCGGCGGTGAAGACCGCACCGGCCCGAAGGCCGGTGCGCGTGGTGAGGGTGCCCCCTCTTCCTCCTCTTGGCTTGGCCCTTCTCTTCTCTATGGAGGCGGTCTTGGAGCAGCGATGGAGATGGATGATGGCTGCGTGTGATGAATGGTGAAGAAGATGGCGGCGGCTAGGGTTGATGGTGCTTATATGAAGGTCTCCCGGTATTTCTTCCGTTGATGTGGTCATCCAAGGGCTCAAGATGAGCCTTATCTTCTCCCAATCCCTTCATTATGAGCCAAGGATCACGTGAGAACAATTGGGGACGAAATCGGTAAAGAATCCCATCTGGAAGGGCAACTTTCGGAACTATCTACACGTCAAACGACCGCCGAAACGACCGAGTGCGGTCGTTTGAAACGTCGTCTTTTGTGCTGTCTTTTTGTGCTATCCTTCTCCGGTAAAACGGCCGCCATTTCTTCATACGAACTCAGAATTTGACGTTCTTGGGCTCGTTGGATTCATATGAATGACGCCGATCGATTCCTGGTCTTAGATCTTGATTTGGAGCACTTTGAAAAAATGATCTTTCCAACCTTCGAAATGGCTAAGTCTGGCCCCTGGGTGACTCCGTATTGAACCCATCCTTGGTCTTTTCATCGTGCTTGGTCCTAGGTTGCTCCAATACACCTATAGACACAAGAAAACAAAGAAAACTAAGGAAAACCAGATAAATAAACAAATCGGCAATGCTCACAATGATAAGTGTAAAAACTGATAATCATGCATAATGGACATATATTTGGTTCAATGGGACATAATATATGAAGAGAACATGCAACATATGAGCTCTAAAAATGCGTAAAATATAGAGCCATCAACCTCCCCACGCTTAAACCTTGCTCGTCCTCGAGTAAGAAGGCTGACTACCAAAAGCTCATTGCTACCAACGCTAAAGCATACATTGAACCAAACCCGAAAAGTGATATCCATGTTCATCGTGCTAGCATGCAAAAGTTAACTAGCAAGGGAGTAATACAAGCTATCCCCTTAGTTCCATTGCCATGGAGGTTGAGAAAGAGGGAAATATTTTTATGGAGCCCAAATTCCCATTGCCAAAGGTTTAGAGAGAGGATCAATATTATGTTAGGAACACAACAATAACTATCATTGACAAAAGAAATCAAGCATCAGCGATCGCTTCAAAAACACCAACCCGAGGCATACCAGGTACAATAGCAAGATTGTCTGTCTGCGTTATTCAACCGCTCAACTACCGATGCAGCACTGAGCGCAAGCCTATGCCTCGCACTTATGGGAAAGATAGAAAATGGTTGGGGTTTTGAGAAGTCAAAAACAAAGAATGTCTTGCATCAACACAGCTGACCATTAGGCAATGGAGAAGGCCTTATGATCGATGTCAACGCAAGGAGTAGTGATCGCCATGCAGCTAGGATGCACATAGAGTTATGAATATGTGAAAGATCTCCAATGGACTAAGTGGGGGTGCATCCAACTTGCTTGCTCATGAAGACCTTGAGCTTTTGAGGATGCTCGTCATCGGAATATACAAGCCAAGTTCTATAGTGTAGGTTCCCCACTAGTATTAAACATGAAGCTCATGAAACTTTCTACTTGACAAAGCATGAAGTGGTGCTACTTTGAAGCACAAGTGTATACTAAAAAGGATAATGGTGTTGCTCCTTCTCTCTTCCTCTCCTTTTTCTTTTTTTTCTTTTTTTGTGGCACCTCCATGGTGCATCTTTTATTTTGTCTCTCTCTCTCTCTCTCCTTTTCTTTTCTTTTTTTGGTAGGAGCAACACCTTACAGGTATGAACAATACACTTTACAATGATTCACTTCAACTAAATGTAATCATAACTCAAAACTGAAATCATGAGAGAAACTCTATATGATGAATGCCTCTGGCAGTGTACCAGTATGTGCAATGATCCAGCGTAGCATAGACATCAAAAAACGGACAAGTCATGAAAATATCGAGCTAGCCATGCTATGATCATGCAATGCAAATGAAAAACATGTCTCTAATCATGTAATATAATATGATGGTAGTGCATGGCCATATGCTCGGAATGGCTATGAAAATGCCATGTAGGTAGGTATGGTGGCTATTTTGTGGAGATGAGGTGTTTTATGTGTAGGAGAACAAGAGAAAGTCCTCCCACGGGTTTGGATGTACCTGCAGAGTATGGTCAAGTATCAATGTGAGAGTGAGCAATGCACGTTACCGTAAAGGCTAGCAATAAAAGATGAACGGAAGTGCAAAGGCTTCGAACTTGCTTTAGTCATAAGGAACTCAAATACTACACAAGAGAATCACGGTGTCATGTTGCATAAGACTCAAAAGCTAAGTACCCCGAGGGGATAGTTTGGCGGGGATAAACCCCGTTGCGCGTCCCGGATCAACCAAAGATGATGGGTTCATCAGCAAAAAGCCTCTACAATCATTCAATCGCTAATCAAGCCACCACTAGAGTCCCCAACTTATGTAATTAGGTGGAAGGAAGGCAATAGTTCAAAGGACTCCTTTATTTGGTTTTTGATAAAAGAACATGGCAATGCTTTTCAGAAGATAACAAGATTCCAGCAAGCTAAGTTAAACAAGTGCAAAGCAAGCATGTCAAAACAACGGGACACACTAATGCACGAAAACCTTATGATATAGAGCATTGCACAAGACACTACACATGCAAAGTAACCTCCTCACGCTTAGAAGTAAACTAGGGAAAATTACAAAAATGAAAAGAAAGTGTAGTTATTAAAAGAGAGCGTGAGAAGTGGTTACCTCCCCAAGCTTAAGATTAAGCAAGGGTTAGACACTTTTACCGTTGAGGCTTATATGACCTCTCTTCTAATAGACATGGACCTTGCTTCAATTGATCTCCTTGTTGTGATCCGGTGGCTGCCCTCCAATAGAACCTGCTGAAAACAAACTAAAAGAAAACAAAATATTTTTGTGCTTTTGTGGTTTTTCATTTTTTTGTAGCACAAAGGATTAGCAACACAAGTGATAAAAATATGCTTCACAATGATCGGTCCATTAACCTAAGCACCTCGCTTAAGTCAACAAATTTTGCCTAGAAGTCGTAAGTTCCTATCAATAGCAGAGAACATAATATAAAATTGTTGTAGGTAGCAAAACCACCTCAAAGTTATCTTCCCGATCAATCTATTGAGTCATCCCTATAAGTGTCACCAACAGCCCTAGAGATCGTACTAAAATAACATCATATGATATGCATCAATCAACTCTAATGTCACCTAGATACTCCAGTGTCACCACAAGTATCTGTGAGTTAATTATTCGATATGCATCAAACAATTTCAGATTCATAATATTCAATCCAACACAAAGAACTTCAAAGATTACCCCAAAGTTTCTATCGGAGAAAGTAGGATGAAAACATGTATCAACCTATGTGCCTAGATTACCCCAACGTCACCTCGGGAATCCGCAAGTTGATTACCAAAACATACATCAAGTGACTCAATAGAATACCCCATTGTCACCACGGGTATCCACATGCAAGACATACATCAAGTGATCTCAAATCCAAATAATCAATCCGATAATAATGAAACCTCAAAGGGCAAGACTCAATTCATCACAACAAAGATAGAGAGGGAAGAACACCATATGATCCAATTATATTAACAAAGCTCATGGTACATCAAGATCGTGCCAGATCAAGAGCACGAGAGAGAGAGATCAAACACATAGCTACTGGTACATACCCTCAGCCCCGAGGGTGAACTACTCCCGCCTCATCATGGAAGCAGCGGGGATGATGAAGATGGCCTCCGGTGATGACTTCCTCCCTCCGGCAGGGTGCCGGAACAGGGCTCCGAATGAGATCGCTTCAGAACATAGGCTTGCGGTAGCAAAAAAAACTCTTCTAGGTTAACTTTTGGGGGTTTCTGTATTTATAGGAATTTTCAGCGTTGGATTCACGTGAGGGGGGTTCCCGAGGGTCCCACAATCTCAGGTGGCACGCCCTAGAGGGCATCAGGTGAGCTTGTGGCCCCCCTGGACACCTCCTGGCTCCCTCTCGAAGCTTCCTGGGTCCCTTATTTTCCATAAAAAATCACCGTAAATTTTCGTGGCAGTTGGGCTTCGTTTGGTATGGATTTTCTGGAAAACCAAAAACATGTAGAAAACAGCAACTGGCACTGGGCACTAGGTTAATAGGTTAGTTCATGAAATCACGTAAAAGTGCACCAAAACCATATAAAATTGTTGTAAACATGGCATGAATACTTCATAAATTATAGATACATTGGAGACGTATCAGCATCCCCAAGCTTAATTCCTGCTCGTCCTCGAGTAGGTAAATGATAAAAGAAATAATTTATGAAGTGTGAATGCTAGCATAAGGCATAAGTTTGATCAATGATGATTTCAATTACTTTTCCTAGCATCATAAAAAACAACTCTTTCTCATAAAACACATCATGATAAAGTAGCAATCAATTCACATGTTATGGTTTAAACAATTCACTCTCTTGAAACTTAAGAACCTATGTTCTTAGTCACCAAATAATTACAAATCATATTATTTTCAGCAAAGTCTAAGTAAGAGCTCCACATACTCAATTATCATGTAGTCTTCTATGATTGCTAATACTCAAAGAATATTTTTAGAACAAACAGCATCCATCAAACACAAAGGAAGATAGGGGCTTAATGTTTCACCTCCCAACTTATCATAGAGATAATTGTCAACAATAATAATTCATGATCAAATATATTTGACTGGATATATGTGTCTGGATCTTTCCCTACCACACGATGCTTGCCAAGTGGAGAATAACTAAGGTTGGAATAAGAAGTTGACTCAACATGAAAAGTAAATAGATATGCCCTTCGCAGAGGGAAGCATGGATTTGCTAATGTGCCAGAGCTCACTGCTTAAAGCAGAGATAATTTCATTTGAGAGGTGTACTTTTCCTGTCAACGGAATATCTTCCATGCTAAACATATTATTGGCGGCTCCCATGGAGAAAGGAAAAGATTTACTCCCCCACAACCATACAGACACAATCCATGGCTAGACGAATCCTCGGATGCCCTGCAAACAATCAACTTTCCTGGGGGAGTTTGTTTTATTATATTTTTCTTTGTTTTTGTTTAACGGGACTGAGCATCCCAATTACCAGCCTCTCTCATGCAAGACGAGTGAATAAACTCTCGTCGGTGAGTAAAACACACTTAGCATGGAAGATATTGACTACCCCATCGCTCCATGAGCGGTACGGGTACACAAAACAGATGTTCATTTGAAGGTTTTAGAGATGGCACATGCAAATTTACTTGGAACGGCAGAGTAATACCGTATATAGGTAGGTATGGTGGACACTCATGGAAGAAACTTGGCTCAAGGATTTTGGATGCACAAGCAGTAATTCCGCTTACAGAAACTTTTGGCTAGCAAAGATTATAAACAAGCACCACACATGTTGGAGGATCTATAACAATATAACTTCTATAAACATAATTCATTACGCTGTCTCCTTGTCCAACTTCAACTTATTTGATCAAGTTTGAAAATAATTAATGGGTATTCACAATCATAAAAGATGTCCAAGATAATATATTTGTATGTGAAGTTTCTCTTCCTTATACTAATCTTTCATGAATTGCTTCTATGACCAATATTGTGATTGTCAAATTTTAATAGATTTTACCTTCTAAACCCAATGTGAAACTACTACTAAGCATATGGAACTTGTATAATTTGAGGTTTATGATATTCAATTCATTCAACAATTTACTCTTAGGATTTAAGTGAAGCACAAGAGTGAATGACAAACTACTCCAAAAGATATAAGTGAAGAACAAAGAGTGGCTAAGTAAATAGGTAGCTATGTAAAGACTCTCTCAAAATCAAAATTTTCAGATCTAAAGATTATATCAAACAACAAACAAAACAAAAATAAAAGGACACTCCAAGAATAGCACATATCATGTGAACTAGTGAAAACTTAGGCTCAACCAAGACTAACTGATAGTCAATGATGAAGAGAGCTGAGATGCCTACCGGGGCATCCCCAAGCTTAGATGCTTGAAAAATTCTTGGAATATTAACTTGGGGATCCTTGGGCATCCCCAAGCTTGAGCTCTTGTGTATCCTTAATTCCTCTCATATAACGGCTTCTCCTCAGTCTTAAAAACTTCATCCACACAAAACTCAACAAGAACTCGTGAGATAAGTTAGTATAAATCAACTCAAAACCTTAACATTCTCTATTGTAGAAAATTAAAAAAAATTATAATTAAACATTGCATACTAAATGTCTCTACATATTTAATACTCCTATCCACTAATAGAAACATTAAACAAGCAAACATATGCAAACAATGCAACTATAACAGCAATATGTCTAAACAGAATAGTCTGTAAAGGAGGAATAAAAAATTATACTTACCTAACTCCAAAAAGTCTGAAAACTTACCATGTGACAGAGAATTCATGCATGATTACTGTGTAAAAATTTCAAATTTTTATCATGTTCTGACTATTCGGGAATATTCAGGACATAACAGAAAACTTTCTATTTTCAAACAGCAACTCATATACTTGCAAATTGAGCATGGTAAAGGCTATACTTGGAACTTTATTGAAATAAAAGATACAAACATGATTATTAATAACAGTAAGCAAAACAAAATAAAACCAAATGATGCTCCAAGTAAAACACATATTATGTGATGAAGAAAAATATAGCTCCAAGTGAGGTATACCTATAGATTGAAGACGAAAGAGGGGATGCCTTCCGGGGCATCCCCAAGCTTAGACACTTGAGTCTTCCTTGAATATTACCTTGGGATATCTTGGCATCCCCAAGCTTAGGGTCTTGCCACTCCTTATTCTCCTTCTATCGTCATCTCACCCAGGGCCGGTCCTAGGATTTAGGGGCCCGGGGCGAGATTAGAGCTCGGGGCCCCTTAGAAGATTGCCCTTGGGCTAGTCGTCTTTCCTGCTTCATGTTCGATCCCAAGATTCAATCTTGCACCCAACACATGATGAAATTGTTTTACTCACTAGGAGGCGGAATTGAAAGTACTATCAAATCCAGTGCATTTAGAGAAAAATAGATTAACCATAATCATGGACTAGTTTCTTTTCCTGGATTACTACTTTGCATCTGTGTGTTCCATAGAATATTGCAAAGAACATACACAATCAAATCAATTTAATGGGAAAGCATCTATATATACATTGCAATTAGCACCGAATCGTAGCGACTCTTAGACATATGCCATGTAATTATTATTATTTCTATATGTTTTCCCTAAGCATCACATCAAGGTCTCTATATCGGACATGCCCTTAGTATTTGGAAATTAGCGCAATGTTTTTTATTAACTCGATAATATCTACGGAAACCACAGCCAATCAATCAATTATCAATGCCCTATGAAAATTATGAAGATCGAATATTGATTACCATTTATAACTTTTTATTAATTATGATGGAAAAAGCAAAATCGTTAGGGCACAATACCTTGTCTAGAATCAGCTTCTCGTCTCGTTGATGGGGAGTTGCCGGATCGAAAATTAGCGCATGCTCAATGGTCGTCCCTTGTCCGTCGTTGTTCAACTGATTCTGGCAATCGTGAGGCGACGAGGCGAAAATCCATCCGGCAGCAGCCGCCGACACCGTGCCTCGCGTGCGTGTGTGAAGTCGTAACTGGTGCGCCTATCCAAGATGGCTGACTCGATCCATGATCCACAGTCGTGCGTAATTAGTAGCCAGCCACGTACTAGTAACTTGGGCCAACTTAGGGCCTGTTCGGTAGCTTCCCAACTCCTGGAAATCCTGAAATCCAGCTTCTCGTTTTGTATGCCAGCTTCCCAATTGAAAGCTAGCAATCACAAAACCGTTCGGTACACCAGCTCCAGTTTTCTCTCGCATCGCATGGGATGGCAGCCTTTTTCTGTTGATTTCGGCCTATTGGGAGTTGAGGATAGGTCGAACTCGGCCCAAGTTGGAAGCTAAGGGGAGGATCCACGTGAGGCCATGTACACATGCTGGGAGAGATGGCCAGATCCACTGCGACAAAGTGTTTTCTTTTCTTTTCTGTGCGTTTTTGACTATCCGAAAACTATTTAAAGGGTAAGTTTTCAATACTTACTGTGTACAAATTATAAACTTTTAAACAGAAATATCTTTTGAATGAAAATAGAGATGTGGCAACTCATATCTTAAGGAACAACACAGTCTACATGTATTCCATATAACAAAAAGCATAAAATTTGCATAAGTTTGCAAATCAAAAGTGGTACATATTCCTAACATCTACTTCACCAACCTAGAACAATGTCAGTAGCAAGTTGGTTCCTAAACAGATCCATGTCAACACCATTTTCCTTCGAAGTTGATGTATCCGAAGCATTTGTCGGAACAGCAAATTTCTTATACCGTTCAGGAATTGTTGGCACATAATCCGGATCCCTATCACATCGAACAAAGTGGAGATCTGATTTGTCATGGAAGCGAACGTAGTTGTGCAATGCCATAGTAGCAGCAATTATCATCTTCTGGGTTTCAATTGAGTAGCTTGGCATCTTCAGAAGTATTTGCCATTTCATCTTCCAAACTCCAAAGGTTCTCTCTATGCAATTGCGTTTGGATGAATGGATCCTGTTGAACTTCTCCTTGGGTGTATTCGGTGGTACACCTCTTTGAAAGTCAGGGACATGGTACCTTTCTCCTTTGTAGGGCACGAGATATCCAATTCTGTTAGGATAGCCAGCGTCTACAAGGTAGTACTTGCCTAATTAACATAGAGAGTAATGAATGTAAGTTGTTGGATGTATGACATAACTTGCAACAAGTAAAAAAGCTCACCCTTTGGAGGATGGGAAAATGTGGCCTTGTCCATATGCATTGCGGTATATAGCACAGTTGTGTAATGCATAGAACCAGGTCGACCAACAGAAGCATACGTGAAATGCATATCAAAGTCACATATTGCCATCACATTCTGCGTTATTGCTCATGTTCTTCCAACGTACCTCACTTGTGCGGCCTCAGGAATAGAAGCCCTAATGTGAGTCCCATCTATTGCACCAATGCAGTCTTTCAAGTGTGGATAAGCCCTTTTGTCATTCAGAATCCTTGGATGTACAGTCCTAAAATTTGGGTCCTTAGGCTTGATGTAGTCAGCAGACATCTTCACCACACAAAGTAGTACCTCGTGGAATTTGCGGTGGATTATATCTGCAGAATGTTTGAAACAATTTTGGGTTCTTCTATTTGATTCACACCCCCCCCCCCCAAGGTCCACAAGAACATAGCAAGAGACTCATAACTGCTAACAAAGGGGGAATGGCCGAGCCCATACTTATCCTTCAACAAGTCATGAAGTTCAAAGAATACCGTTGCCTTCATTCTCAGCATGGTGAAAGTCTCTCCGGGTGTACCGATAGTCTCTTGCAACCATCCAAATCCACTCAAGATAGATGTCCTAGGATCGGCTTTCATCACCCAATTGTCACAATACTTCTCAAATATGGTTGATGCACTCAGATACATGATGTTCATTTCTTGTGCATGGGCACGAACCATTCTTTTCTTCATTTCATAATAGTTTTCATCGTCACTTTCACTGTCAGATGACATCTGCACATACACAACCAATGAGTTAAACGATTGTATGCTCTCTTCTATAATAGTTCACGTTATAATCTGTACAGGAACAATCTCATCTTCAAAAGATTGTATGCTCTCATCTATAAAAGTTCATGTCATCTAAAAATATTGTATGCTCTCATTTATAAATCTGTACAGGACCACCTCATCTATAAAAGATTGTATGCTCTCATTTGTAAATCTGTACACGGACTACCTCATCTAAAAATATTGTATGCTCTCATTTATAAATTTGTACATGACTACCTCATCTATAAAAGATTGTATGCTCTCATTTGTAAATTTGTACATGGACTACCTCATCTATAAAAGATTGTATGCTCTCATTTATTAATCTGTATAGCGACTACCTCATCTATAAAAGATTGTATGCTCATATATATAAATCTACCTCATCCATGTCATCTGAATATATGAACATGGAAAAATAGGTGTGGCAGACTACCACAACTATGCCATCTGAATTTATATAAAACGGTACAGGGACTATGTCATCATATATAAATTAGTACAGGGACTACCTCAACTATGTCATCTGAATTTATTAACATGGCAAAAACTATGTGAGACAGGGTCACAGGACATCAAAAAAATCTGAACCAAAAGATGCATCTGTACATCCAAACATCTGAACTCTGTAAAATGAATGGACAGGGGTGAGGTTGCACATCTGGACGAGCTCACCTTGAGCTTCTGGAGCTGCGACAGGGGGGAGGAGCAGCGTCGCAGACGGCAGGAGTGCCGGCTGCTGGCAGGTTGGGGCGGCGAGGGAGAGGAAGGACTCGCGGTCGGGGAAGGGCGGATCGAGGAAGAGACCGACGGCGGGGTCGCCGGAAGACGTTCACCGGCGGCGAGTAGATGGCGGCGGCGGGATGATGGCCTCGTCCGTTGGCTGGCGGCTAAGGTTGACGAGCAGAACAGAGGAGAATAGGGATCGGGATGTTTCGAGCGACGTCTATCGAACAGGTAAGGCACTTAGCGGTGGCATTTGCTCGTAAATAATGCCAACTCCAGGATTGCCGATTCCTGGGATCGCCGAAACTGTCATTCCGGTTTTTTGTAGGTGGACGCCACTCCAATCCAAGAAGTCGGCTTCCTGGAGCCGGGCCGTTCGGGCCAGCTCCGCTCGTTGATTTGCGGAAGCTGGTAGCGGGCGAGCTACCGAACAGGCCCTTAGCAGCACGTTTTTTCAGTCCATGCAAACCAGCAGCACGCGTACATACATATCTCCTTGGGTGGGTGCCCTTGTGCTCGGGGGGCCCGGGATGGTCACCCCCTGCCCCCATCAGGACCGGGCCTGATCTCACCCAAAACTTCAAAACTTCATTCACACAAAACTTAATGGAACTCGTGAGATAGGTTAGTATGATAAAATTAAATCATTCACTTGGGTACTGTCAAGACAAGATTCATAATTTTTCTCACATAACTCCTACTGTATTCTATCATTTCCACAATTTATATTACTCAATATAAGCTATGGAAACACTAAAACAAGCAAACTATGCAATAAAAACAGAATCTGTCAAAAACAGAACAGTATGTAAACGACGAATTATTATCCATACTTCTCTAACTCAACAAATTCTTAAAAATTATGACAGCGTAAAAAAATTGTAACCCAATATTGTGTAAAAAATTCAGATTTTTTTGACATTCCAGTACAAAATGTAAATTCCCGCACTTGGCGCAAAACTTTCTGTTTTTGCACAGAATCAACTTTACTATCATTTAAATCATCCCAAAGGCTTTACTTGGCACATTATTGAAATAAGAGACTCAAAACATGATTACTACAGTAGCTTAATCATGTAAACACACGAAAACAGTAGGGATAAATATTGGGTTGTCTCCAAACAAGCGCTTTTCTTTAATGCCTTTTTAGCTAGGCATGATGATTTTAATGATGCTCACATAATAATAGGAATTGAAACATATAAGAGAGCATCATGAATCATATGGCAAGCACATTTAAGCCTAACCCACTTCCTATGCATAGGAATTTTATAAGCAAACAATTTATTGGAGCAAGAATCAACTAGCATAGGAAGGCAAAACAAAGCATGACTTGAAAACTTTCAACATAAAGAGAGGAAACTTGATGTTGTTGAAATACATATAAGCATATCTTCCTCTCTCATAATAATTGTCAATAGCATCATGAATAAATTCAACAATATAAATATCACATAAAGCATCTTTTTTCATGATCCACAAGCATAGAAATTTTATTACTCTCCACATAAGCAAATTTATTCTCATCAATAGTAGTGAGAGCAAATTCAATGAAATAACTATCATATGATACTTGATTTACATAATCAATTTGAGCATTAAAATCATGATGACAAGTTTCATGGCTATCATTATTCTTTATAGCATACATGTCATCACAATAATCATCATAGATAGCAACTTTGTTGTCATAATCAATTTAAACATCTTCCAAAATAGTGGAATCATCATTAAATAAAATCATGACCTCTCTAAATCCACTTTTATCATTATAATAAGATTCAACACCCTCCAAAATAGTGGGATCATTGTTACCTAGAATTGACACTCTTCCAAACCCACTTTCATCATAATAATCATCATAAATAGGAGGCATGCTATCATTATAATAAATTTGCTCATCAAACGTAGGGGGACTAAAAAGATCATCTTCATCAAACATAGCATCCCCAAGCTTATAGCTTTGCATATAATTAGCATCATGGGTATCAAAGAAGACATACTAATAACATTGCAATCATTCTCATCATTCAAAGGACTTACATTAAACATTTTATTAAATTCTTCTTCTACAATCTTAGCACAATTTTCCGGTCCATCATTTTCAAGAAAGACAACATATAAATGAAGTATTTGAGGCAACCTCAATTCGATTTTTTTTGTAGTTTTATTTTATAAAACCAAACTAGTGAATAAACAAGAAACTAAAAGATTCAATTGCAAGATCTAAAGATATACCTTCAAGCACTCACCTCCCCAGCAACGGCGCCATAAATAAGCTTGATGTCTACTACACAACTTTATTCTTGTAGACTCCGTTGGGCCTCCAAGCGCAGAGTTTTGTAGGACAGCAACAAATTTCCCTCAAGTGGATGACCTAAGGTTTATCAATCCGTGGGAGGTATAGGATAAACATGGTCTCTCTCAAACAACCCTGCAATCAAATACAAAGCAATCTCTTGTGTCCCCAACACACCCAATACAATGGTAAATTGTATAGGTGCACTAGTTCGGCGAAGAGATGGTGATACAAGTGTAGTATGGATAGTAGATATAGGCTTTTGTATTCTGAACAATTAAAAACAGCAAGGTAACAAGTAGCAAATAGCGAGCAAAACGATACATCAATGCTTAGAAATAAGGCCTAGGGTTCATACTTTCACTAGTGCAATCTCTCAACAGTACTAACATAGTTGAATCATATAACCATCCCTCAACGTGAGACAAAGAATCACTCCAAAGTTCCTATCAATAGCGGAGAACATAATATGAAATTGTTGTAGGTAGCAAAACCACCTCAAAGTTATCTTTCCGATCAATCTATTGAGCCATCCCTATAAGTGTCACCAACAGCCCTAGAGATCGTACTAAAATAACACCATATGATACGCATCAATCAACTCTAATGTCACCTAGATACTCCAATGTCACCACAAGTATCCGTAAGTTAATTATTCAATATGAATCAAACAATTTCAGATTCATAATATTCAATCCAACACAAAGAACTTCAAAGATTACCCCAAAGTTTCTATCGGAGAAAGTAGGATGAAAACGTGTATCAACCTATGTGCCTTGATTACCCCAATGTCACCTCGGGAATCCGCAAGTTGATTACCAAAACCTACATCAAGTGACTTAATAGAATACCCCATTGTCACCACGGGTATCCACATGCAAGACATACATCAAGTGGTCTCAAATCCAAATATTCAATCCGATAATAATGAAACCTCAAAGGGAAAGACTCAATTCATCACAACAAAGATAGAGAGGGAAGAACACCATATGATCCAACTATATTAACAAAGCTCATGGTACATCAAGATCGTGCCAAATCAAGATCACGAGAGAGAGAGAGAGATCAAACACATAGCTACTAGTACATACCCTCAGCCCCGAGGATGAACTACTCCCGCCTCATCATGAAAGCAGCGGGGATGATGAATATGGCCACCGGTGATGACTTCCCCCCTCCGGCAGGGGGCCGGAACAGGGCTCCGGATGAGATCGCTTCGGAATAGAGGCTTGCGGCGGCGGAAAAACTCTTCTAGGTTAACTATCGGGGGTTTATGTATTTATAGAAATTTTCAGCGTTGGATTCATGTCAGGGGGGTTCCCGAGGGTCCCACAAGCTCAGGTGGCGTGCCCTAGGGGGGCGCGCCAGGTGAGCTTGTGGCCCTGGCTCCCTCCCGAAGCTTCCTGGGTCTCTTATTTTCCATAAAAATTCACCGTAAATTTTCATGGCATTTGGGCTTCATTTGGTATGGATTTTCTGGAAAACCAAAAACATGCATAAAATAGCAACTGACACTGGGCACTAGGTTAATAGGTTAGTTCATGAAAATCACATAAAAGTGCACCAAAATCATATAAAATTGTTGTAAACATGGCATGAATACTTCATAAATTATAGATGCATTGGAGACATATCAGTCGGCACGATGGAAGTGAATAATTCTTACCTTGCAACGCAACAGTAATCGTAGGAATTGAACCTACATTACGAGCCTACTATAGCTCTATATGTCATCCTCGGACAAAAATCCGAGACAATGGCACAAGGTCGTTATAAAAATGACATTCTCAGACAAGAACTGCTGGAGGAACTCTTTTTCCGATAGTATTGGTTGTGTTGAATAAGCAAACACCATACATCTCGTTGTAGACTTGCGTTTTGACCTAATGGCCAGATTGCCTTGTTCCATAATGGGTCACCCAAGGGATCGGGAAGACACCAGGAGTACTCTTTGTTGTCCCTTGGCGGAAGAGGTACAAGCCGATGGCTGGTTAACAATAGTATATTAGATGCAGATACGAGCATAAGCAGCTATGTTATTGGTATATAAACATAAATGTCATTGTCAGCTTAGACTGCAGGAAATTACAAAATTACAGGCCATCAATAAGTTTGTCTAGCCGGCAGTCTTCCTCGAATATACGCGCAAACGGCATAACGCTCTTATAGTTGACCTTGCGCTTGATCTCCTTACCGCCAGGACCCTTGGGGCCGACCACGGCAATCGCCTTGAGATCGATCCTGGGGTAGTGGGTCTTCAACATCGCCTAGGCCTCCCGAGAACCTTCTCGGCAGGCCGAGATCTTCCATGTCTCGATCCGCTCACGTGCTCCTTGAAGACGCCAGGCGAGCGCGGATAGGTCCTCCGGCAAAGCATCGCTCGGCCATAGAGCCCAGAAGACCTCCTCCATAGAAGATTGGCTAAGCTGGTGTAGCTCACTGAGCTTCACCATGATGTCCTTTAGAGACATCGTACTAGCCTCACCCGGCTGACTGGGAAGAACATCTGCAAAATAAAACGTGCGTGTGTCTTAGAACTCACACGAGCCGATAAACGGAAAACAAGGCCAAAAAGGGTACGTCACTTACCCGCAAGAAATTCTCGCATGCCTGCTTGGTCCCTTCCTCGGAAGCGGCCAATTGCGACTTGAGTTTTTCTAACTCAAGCCCCTGCCAAATCTTCTCCACGGCAAGCTTGGCATTTGCCTCCTTCAATTGATTACATTCATCAATTCGGCAATTAAGGGTTCGGCGGCCTGCATCCTCCTGTGATTGGGAGTAGCGTGCGTCTTCCCGAGCCTGCTTTAGATCTTTCTCAAGCATGCCAATTGTCTCCACTGCTAATAAATAGTGTGGGTTAATCACATCCCCTAGATTCCGAGCTCAATAAAAGTTAGAGATAAAAATCTTACCATGCCAATTATCTTCAATGGAACGGTTCCTTCCACAAGTGAGCTTCTCAAGAGGATCGACTTAGAAGGACAAGACTGGAGGGCGGTCGGCCTGTTGCGTGAGGAGAGATCGCTTCCGGATAGAGTAGATGGGTGGGCTAGTAGTGAGTAATCGCATGTCGAGGGTTGGCTATGATAGCCGTGGATAAGTTGTAAAATTGTATGCCTTTCTAGGCACTTTCTATCTATGATATTGACACGTCAATCTCTGACGTATCCTTGAAAAAAAAGCCTCGTGGGTAAACTTCTTGACATATTCTACCTCCTTTTGCGATTCCGCAAGATGGACCTTGACCAGGGCGAATTCTTTAGATAATTGGTCGGCTTGCTATCGAGACTCCTGCATTATATAGTCAATATAGTTAGCCAAATAGATCGATCCTTAGGTTGGCCACATGCACCCTACCTATGGCTCGGGGGCTACTGGACTTTGCGTTTTTCACATAAGCAGCAAAAGTAAAAGGAAATCATGTCGATCCCCTGGTTTGATAAGGTTACCCAACCAGTGTCTCATGGGCTACTGGACTTTGCGTTTTTCGGATAAATTCCTCGGTCAAAACAAACCACGCAACTTTCTGAGGAGTTGTTTCCTATTTGGTGAACGCTACACCTTGAGGGCTATTGGGTTGATTAAGAACTCAGTTTTATAGGGAAAAACTTCATTTACCGGCAAGTCTTTCGCTAGAACATCGGCGGCCTCCTTAAGCCCCATCTGTGTTGCGCCGAGGTGCGCATCCACCATTCGAAGCATGTCAAATTGCTGATCGGTAAAAAGAGGATTGACCAGTGATGCTCTCCTCACTCGGTGACGCATGCTACTTGTAGTCTACGTTGGTATTTCCCCGAAGAGGAGAGGATGATGCATGTGACTCCCCCGACTCGACCGTGCACTAATCATACACGCAAATGCGCACGATCAAGCCCAGAGACTCACGGGAAGATATCACAGCACAACTGTAGACACAAAATAAAACATACAACTTTATATTACAAGCCAGGCCACGAAGGCTCGAATACATAAGTCAGCGGAAGCAACAATATCTGAGTACAGACATAATTAGACAAGTTGCCTTAAGAAGGCTGAGCAAAACAACGACATCTAGATCGAAAAGGCGCAGGCCTCCTGCCTGGGAGCCTCCTATCTACTCCTGGTCGTCGGTCTCCACGTAGTAGTAGGCTCCGTCGGTGTAGTAGTAGTCGGCGGCGGGATCAGCTGACTCCGGGGCTCCATCATCTGATCACAGCAATCAGGTAGGGGGGAAAAAGGTAGCAAAGCAACCATGAGTACTCATCCAAAGTACTCGCAAGACTTACATCAGAACTATGCTAAGTATGCAGCGGTATCAAAGGGAAGGGGCTGTATCTGTGGACTATACTGCAGAAACGCCAGAATAGAGGGGAAGCTTAGCCTATCGAAGACTAGCATCTTGCAGCGTCTTGCAGCATTAGAAGAGTGCAGATTAGCAGTATATTAAAGCAATAAGTAGGTAATAGCAATGCCCAGAGATCCTTCCTCGACTCCCTGCGAGAAGGTGATCCCGGAGCCATCATATCAATTAAGTATCACAAGTATCTAGTTCAAGTTGTAGTAGATCGGGATACAACTCCGAGCGTCCTGTTACCGTGGACACGACTATTCGAATAGATAACTTCCCTGCAGGGGTGCACCAACTTACCCAACATGCTCGATTAACTCTAGCCGGACACACTTTTCCGGGTCATGCCCGGCCTCGGCTAATCAACACGACGTAGTCCTACCTAGGCTCCGCAGAGAGGTGCTACTTGTGAGCTGCGTTGGTAATTCCCTGAAGAGGAAGGGAGATGCAGTACAGTAGAGATAAGTATTTCCCTCAGTTATGAAACCAAGGTTATCAATCCAGTAGGAGAATCACGCAACACCTCGTTAGCAGTACCTGCACACAAAACAACAAATCCTTGCACCCAACGCAAACAAGGGGTTGTCAATCCCTCGGCGGTTAATTGCAAGATTAAATTGTATGTGATAGATAGATAGATTAAACTAAAAATATAAAATAAAATAAATAAAGTAAAAGTGCAGCAAGGTATTTTTAGGATTTTTAATATATGATAGAAGTAGACCCGGGGGCCATAGTTTTCACTAGAGGCTTCTCTCATAAAAATAGCATACGGTGGGTAAACAAATTACTGTTGGGCAATTGATAGAAAAGCAAATAATCATGACAATATCCAAGGCAATGATCATGTATATAGGCATCACGTCCGAGACAAGTAGACCGACTCCTGCCTGCATCTACTACTATTACTCCACACATCGACCGCTATCCAACATGCATCTAGTGTATTAAGTCCATAAAGAACGGAGTAACGCCTTAAGCAAGATGACATGATGTAGGGGAAGTAAACTCACGCATGAATAAACCCCATCTTTTTACCCTTAATAGCAACGATAAATATGTGTCATGTACCTTTCTGTCACTGGAATTGAGCACCGCAAGATCGAACCCACTACAAAGCACCTCTCCCATTGCAAGATAAATCAATCTAGTTGGCCAAACCAAATCAATAGATCAGAGAGAAATACGAAGCTATAATAATCATGCATAAAAGAGTTCAGAGAAGACTCAAATAATATTCATGGGTAATCTGATCATAAACTCATAATTCATCGGATCCCAACAAACACACCGCAAAAAGTGATTACATCGGATAGAACTCCAAGAACATCGAGGAGAACATTGTATTGAAGATCAAAAAGAGAGAAGAAGCCATCTAGCTACTAACTATGGACCCGAAGGTCTGTGGTAAACTACTCACGCATCATCAGAAGGGCAGCAAGGTTGATGGAGAGCCCCTCCGTGATCGATTCCCCCTCCGACGGAGTGCCGGAAAAGGCCCCCAGATGGGATCTCTCGAGAACAGAAGCTTGAGGTGGCGGAAAAAGTATTTCGTCGACTCCTCTGTTGGTTTCCCGATTTTAGAGAATTTATAGTGGTGGAATTAGGTCAAAAGGGGCAGAGGTGGGCCCATGAGGCACCATGGCGCGCCACCCCCCTGGGGCGCGCCCTGGTGGCTCGTGGCCACCTCCTCTGGCTTCTGGCCTCCTCCCGAAGCTTCTAGTGTCTCTTATGTCCAGAAAAAATTCTCCAAAAAGTTTCGTGGCATTTGGACTTCGTTTGGTACTGATATTCTGGAAAACCAAAAAAAACAGCAACTGGCACTGGGCACTAAGTTAATAGGTTAGTCCCACAAAAATGATATATAATTGCTGTAAATGTATATAAAAACATCCAAGATTGATAATATAATAGCATGGAACAATCAAAAATTATAGATACGTTGGAGACGTATCAGCATCCCCAAGCTTAATTCCTGCTCATCCTCGAGTAGGTAAATGATAAAAACAGAATTTTTGATGTGGAATGCTACCTATCATATGCATCATATATTCTTTTCTTTATAGCATGGACATTTGGACTTGAATGATTCAAAGCAATAGTCTATAGTTTGACATGAAAACATAAATACTCAAGCATACTAACAAGCAACCATGTCTTTCAAAATATCAACACTAAAGAAAGTTATCCCTAGCCCATTATGCTCAATCATTCATCCATTCATGAAACACACTCAATATTAGCTACACACAATGCACAAGTATGACAGTAGTGCTCTCTAGTTGGTGCTTTGTAAGAGAAGATGGAGACTCAAAATAAAAATAAAAATTGCATAAAAGTAAATAGATAGGTCCTTCGCAGAGGGAAGCAGAGATTTGCAAATGTGCCAGAGCTCAAAGCTTAAATTAGAGAGATAAAATTATTTTGAGAGGCATGCTTTTCCTGTCAACGAAAACGACCGAGAATTCCCAATATCTTCCATGCTAGACACATCATAGGCGGTTCCCAAACAGAAAGTAAAGTTTATTTCCTTTCCACCATTCTTTCACAATCCATGGCTAGCCATATCCACGGGTGCCCTCCATACCAACACTTTCCAAGGAATTTTGTTGTTATTAATTTTTGATTCATTGTGGGACTGGGCATCCCTATTACCAGCCACTCTCTCGTGCAATGACAAGTGAATAAACACTCATCGTGAGAATAACACACCTAGCATGGAAAATATTGGCCACCCCCTACTGCTTCATGAGCGGTACGGGCACACAAAACGGAAAAATTATTTTGAAAATTAGAGTTGGCACACGCAAATTTACCTGGAACTGCATGGAAATACCGCATATAGGTAGGTATGGTGGACTCGTTTGGCACAACTTGGGTTTAAGGAGTTTGGATGCACAGGCAGTATTCCCCCTTAGTACAAATGAAGGCTAGCAAATAGATTGAGAAGCGACCAACCAAAAAGTGAAAACGGTCATAAACATGCATTGAACATAACTAACACCGAATAATGCACCATAAGTAGGATATAATTTCTTTGCATAACTATTGACTTAATGTGCATGCATAGGGAATCACAAACTTTAACACTAATATTCTTACTAAATCACAATTACTCACTAACATGACTCACATATCGTCATCTCCATATCGCAAAACTATTGCAAAGAATCACACTTATCATATCTAATGATCTATATGAAAGTTTATATTATATCTCTCTTGAATATTCATCACTTTGGGACCAAATTCATATCTTGTGCAAATTACCATTACTATTGTCAACTCTCAAAAACATATAAGTGAAGCATGAGAGTGCAAATATTCCTTCAAAATTTTAATCTTATCAACTCTCAAAATAATATAAGTGAAGCATTAGAGTTTAAATATTTTTTCAAAATATAGCCACCACCGTGCTCAAAAAGATTTAAGTGAAGCACTAGAGCAACTGCCTAGCTCAAAAAATTTAAGTGAAGCACATAGAGTATTCTAACAAATTATGATGAACGTGTGGCTCTCTCAAATAGGTGTGTCCAGCAAAGATGATTGTGACAAACTAAAAAGCAAACAAAGCAAAGACTCATATAATACACGACACTCCAAGTAAAACACATATCATGTGATGAATAAAAATATAGCTCCAAGTAAAATTACCGATAGTTGATAGAAGAAACAGGGGATGCCTTCAGGGGCATCCATAAGCTTAGATGCTTGAGTCTTCCTTAAATATTACCTTGGGGTGCCTCGGTCATCCCCAAGCTTAGACTCTTGCTACTCCTTATTCCTTCATCCATCGTGATCTCACCCAAAACTTGAAAACTCAATCACACAAAACTCAACAAAACCTTCGTGAGATCCGTTAGTATAACAAAATAAATCACTACTTTAAGTACTGTTGCAAACCCATTAATATTTTATTTTTGCATTATACCTACTGTATTATAACTTCTCCATGGCTTTTACCCCCCGATACAATCCATAGTTTCATCAAAACAAGCAAGCAATGCATCAAAAACAGAATCTGTCAAAAACAGAACAGTCTGTAGAAATCTATTTAAAAGCTATACTTATGTAACTCCAAAAAATCTAAAAAATTAGGACAACGTGGGAAATTCATCTACCAATACTGTGTAAAAATTTCAGATTTTTTTGAAGCTCCAGTACAGAACTAAAATTCCAGCACTGGACGCAAAACTTTCTGTTTTCCAAACAGCATCAATTATACTATCTTCCAAATCATCCCAAAGGCTTTACTTGGCACAAACACTAATTAAAACATAAAAACATAATCATAACAGTAGCATTATTGTGCAAACACACAATAACATAAACAAAAAGTAAAAATTTATTTTATTCATTGGGTTGCCTCCCAACAAGCGCTATTGTTTTATGCCCCTAGCTAGGCATAATGCATAGTTTCAAGTATTGTCATCTTTCAAGTTGATTCCATAAGTGGCCCTCATAATGGATTCATATGGTGCTTTAATTTTCTTCCTAGGGAAATTTTGCATACCCTTCTTTAATGGAAACTGAAATTTTATATTCCCTTCTTTCATGTCAATAACGGCACCTATGGTTCGTAAGAACGGTCTACCAAGTATTAGGGGGCAAGAAGAATTGCATTCAATGTCAAGTACAATAAAATCAACGGGCACATAGTTCCTATTTTCAAGAATAAGAACATCATTAATTCTACCCAAAGGCTTTTTAATAGTGGAATCCGCAAGATGCAAATTAAGAGAACATTCATCTATATTGGTAAAGCCTAGCACATCACATAGAGATTTTGGAATTGTGGAAACGCCAGCACCCAAATCACATAAAGCATTGCACTCATAATTTTTAATTTTAACTTTAATGGTGGGTTCCCATTCATCATATAATTTTCTAGGAATTGAAATTTCTAGTTCTAGCTTTTCTTCTAACGCTTTCATCATTGCTTCTACGATGTGTTTAGTAAAAGCCTTATTTTGCTCATAAGCGTTGGGTGAATTTAATATGGATTGTAACAAAGAAATACATTCAATCAAGGAACAATTGTCATAATTAAAGTCTTTGTAATCCAAGAGAGTGGGCACATCGCTAGTTAAAGTTTTTACCTCTCCAAACCCACTTTTATCAAAAAAATTATCAAGATTTTCACCCTCCGAATTATGGGGACACCTAATAGCTAAAGTTGACTCTTCTTCAGTCCCCTTTTCATCAATTTTTATATTGCTAAACAAGGAATCAATATATGAAACACCAATCATTTTAATATCCTCATCATTACTATGATAGAAACCGGGAGGAATCACTTTTTCTAAAAATTCCCGTTTAGCTTTTAGCATGGTGGTTCTTTTTTTACTCTCATCCATGGAGACATATAAAGCTTTAATTGATTCATTAATGTCAATTTTGGGTGGCAAAATTTTAGTCTTGAGATTTTCCACATCATGAATAATTCTATCAATGCTCCTAGACATATCATCAAGTTTACTCAATTTTTCTTCTATCGTAGTGTTGAAAACTTTTTGAGCATTAATAAATTATTTAATATTATTTTCAAGATCAGAGGGCATCCTATTATTATTATTATAAAAATTACCATAGGGATTGCCATAATTATTAGAGGAATTTCGAGGAAACGGCCTAGGATTAAAATTACCTCTGTAAGCATTACTATTAAAATTGTTTCGCGAGACAAAATTCACATCTACGGGATCATTATTTTGCTCAATCAAAGTGGATAAAGGCACATCATTAGGATCAATAGGAGTATTTTTGCTAGCAACCAATTTCATAAGCGCATCAACTTTATCGCTCAAAGTACTAATTTCTTCAACAGAATTCACTTTTTTACTAGTAGGAACCCTTTCAGTATGCCATTGTGAATAATTTGCCATAATATTATCAAGCAATTTAGTAGCTTCTCCCAAAGTAATTTCCATAAAAGTACCACCCGCGGCGGAATCTAAAAGATTTCTAGAAACAAAATTTAATCCCGCATAAAAAATTTGTATGATCATCCACAAATTTAAACCATGAGTAGGGCAATTTCTTATCATTAATTTCATCCTTTCCCAAGATTGAGCAACATGTTCATGATCAAGTTGCTTGAAATTCATAATTTGGTTTCTAAGGGAAATAATTTTCGCGGGAGGAAAATACTTGGTAATAAAAGCATCTTTACACCTATCCCAAGAATCGATACTATTTCGTGGTAAAGATGAAAGCCAAAAATTTTGCACGATCCCGCAGTGAGAATTGGAATAATTTTAATTTCACAATATCATTATCCACATATTTTTTCTTTTGCATATCACACAATTCTACGAAAGTGTTAAGATGGGATGCAGCATCTTCATTAGGACTACTAGAAAAGTGTTCTTTCATAACAAGATTTAGCAAAGCGGCATTAATATCACAAGTCTCCGCACTAGCGGGGGGAGGAGCAATCGGAGTACTAATAAAATCATTATTATTAGCATTAGAAAAATCACACAATTTTGTATTTTCTTGAGACATCATGGCTACGCAAACAAGATAACAAGCAAGCAAACAAGCAAACGAGAAAAAGGCAAATGGAAAATATTTTTGTATTTTTGTAAAAACTTTTTAGAAGTGGGGGAGATGAAAACGAGACGCAAAGGTAAATAAAATAAATGCAAGGAGACGAAAGTTTTATGCGTAGGTACTTGATAGATGTTGATGATGTCTCCCCGGCAACGGCGCTAGAAATTCTTCCTGCTACTTGTGAGCTGCGTTGGTAATTCCCTGAAGAGGAAGGGAGATGCAGTACAGTAGAGATAAGTATTTCCTTCAGTTATGAAACCAAGGTTATCAATCCAGTAGGAGAATCACGCAACACCTCATTAGCAGTACCTGCACACAAAACAACAAATCCTTGCACCCAACGCAAACAAGGGGTTGTCAATCCCTCGGCGGTTAATTGCAAGATTAAATTGTATGTGATAGATTGATAGATTAAACTAAAAATATAAAATAAAATAAATAAAGTAAAAGTGCAGCAAGGTATTTTTAGGATTTTTAATATACGATAGAAGTAGACCCGGGGGCCATAGTTTTCACTAGAGGCTTCTCTCATAAAAATAGCATACGGTGGGTAAACAAATTACTGTTGGGCAATTGATAGAAAAGCAAATAATCATGACGATATCCAAGGCAATGCTCATGTATATAGGCATCACGTCCGAGACAAGTAGACCGACTCCTGCCTGCATCTACTACTATTACTCCACACATCGACCGCTATCCAGCATGCATCTAGTGTATTAAGTCCATAAAGAACGGAGTAACGCCTTAAGCAAGATGACGTGATGTAGACAAAGTAAACTCACGCATGAATAAACCCCATCTTTTTACCCTTAATAGCAACAATACATACGTGTCATGTCCCTTTCTGTCACTGGGATTGAGCACTGCAAGATCGAACCCATTACAAAGCACCTCTCCCATTGCAAGATAAATCAATCTAGTTGGCCAAACCAAATCAATAGATCGGAGAGAAATACGAAGCTATAATAATCATGCACAAAAGAGTTTAGAGAAGACTCAAATAATATTCATGAATAATCTGATCATAAACTCACAATTCATCGGATCCCAACAAACACACCACAAAAAGTGATTACATCGGATAGAACTTCAAGAACATCGAGGAGAACATTGTATTGAAGATCAAAAAGAGAGAAGAAGCCATCTAGCTACTAACTATGGACCTGAAGGTCTGTGGTAAACTACTCACGCATCATCGAAAGGGCAGCAAGGTTGATGGAGAGCCCCTCCGTGATCGATTCCCCCTCCGGCGGAGTGCCGGAAAAATTATTTCATGGATTCCTTTGTTGGTTTCCCAATTTTAGAGAATTTATAGAGGTGGAATTAGGTCAAAAGGGGCAGAGGTGGGCCCACGATGCACCAGGGCGCGCCACCCCCCTAGGGCGCGCCCTGGTGGCTCGTCGCCACCTTCTCTGGCTTCTGGCCTCCTCCCGAAGCTTCTAGTGTCTCTTATGTCCAGAAAAAAATCTCCAAAAAGTTTTGTGGCATTTGGACTTCGTTTGGTACGGATATTCTGGAAAACCAAAAACAGGCAAAAAACAGCAACTGGCACTGGGCACTAAGTTAATAGGTTAGTCCCAAAAAAATGATATATAATTGCTGTAAATGTATATAAAAACATTCAAGATTGATAATATAATAGCATGGAACAATAAAAAATTATAGATACGTTGGAGAAGTATCAAGAGGTCCCCGCCGGTCTACATCCTAAGCGCAAAGGGTCATGGGCCAATCGTCCTAAGCGCTCCGGGTCATTGTGCGCAGGGCGAATCCAGGCACCACCTCTCTCCTGGATGGCGCCGGCCCAGCCGTGCCGCAGTGATGCACTGGACGTCTGACAGAGCTTTCGGGAGAATGTACGACGCCGAGTGTCCATAACGTATCCCGCATGGTGATTAGTGCGAAAAGGCCAGAGGCCTACTCAGATCATATATCCAAACCGTTAGTGTATTGGGAGCTCGCGGAGATGATCAGTGATCCTGTCGCCCCGTCTCGCGGACTTACGGCAAGGGTCAGGCCCATCCCTCTCCTGGGGCGGTCTCCCTGCCCGGCCGTGCCGCGTAATTATCTCGCGGGTACCCTCACGGTCAACCCGACTTCACATCTCTCGCGGGTACCCCTTGGGGTCGACTTGACTTCAACAAGGGACTGAGGTAAAAGCAGGGTATCCGTGTGTCCAATACATCAAGGAGGAATCCGCGGAATCACCCTCGGTGGATTCCTACTCGATGTAACCGTCAAGGTGATTTTGGAGGAATCACCCTCGATGGGTTCACACTTGAGGGGCTGCACGACAAAGGCATCATCGGAGGTGGTGAAAGAGGAATCACCCTCGGTAACCCACAACCGACTAGCTACGCTACAGAGATATCATCAGGAGTGAGATAGGAGGTATCACCCTCGGCACTCGATAGTAGCTCTGGAGAGTCGTACAACTAAGGGGGTGTGCGGTGCTGTGTCGGTCTCTGCACATCAATCACGTTGATCGAATCATCCGGAAGCAAAGCATGGTAACACGGACAAGGGTGCGGGGCCACTGATGGATCACTAACCAACCTATACTAAGCATTTAGGATAGCAGGTAAGGTATCAACAGCAGTTACAAAAACAGGCTATGCATCAGAATAGGAGTTATCGAATAACAGTAGCAAAATCTAATGCAAGCACAGGAGAGAAAGAATGGACGATATAGGAATGATCAAGGGGGTTTTGCTTGCCTGGTAGCTCTGCTGAGAGGGGCTGGATGTCAGGGGCGCAGTCGTACTCGGGGGCAGCGTCAATCTCGGAGTCTACCGGAGAGAAAAGGAGGAAGAAACAATAAATATAAAGCAAACAAAAGCATCACAAGGCATGACATGGCCATACGCTATGCTGGGGGTGACCTAATGCGATGCTAAGCGTTACAAACGGAGCGGGGAAATATCTAGGAATATTTTCCCGGCTTTAGGCAATTATCGGACAGACGATCCGGAGCGGAAGGTTCCATGTTTGTAGTGTTGGAGGCATTTGACAGGTATGTGGATGGCATATTCGGATTCCTCTCATTTTTCTGAACATTTTTCATATATAAAACATTTTCATCTGAGCTACGGTTTATTTTCTACGAATTTCCGAAGTTTAAATGATTTTCTGGATTTTCTGGAATTATTATTATTTTGAAATTAAATGGTAAATTGCTAGGTTCACCTAGTGCAGTGCACCCAGAGGGGCATCAGAGGCTGACAGTGGGGCCCAGTTGACTGCCCAGTCAGCAGTCAAATGTGGACTTTCACTGGTCAAACTGGCACGTGGGGCCTACTGATGTCTACTACACAACTTATTCTTGTAGACTCGTGTTGGACCTCCAAGCGCAGAGTTTTGTAGGACAGTAGCAATTTTCCCTCAAGTGGATGACCTAAGGTTTATCAATCCGTGGGAGGCATAGGTTGAAGATGGTATCTCTCAAACAACCCTGCAACCAAATACAAGAAATCTCTTGTGTCCCCAACACACCCAATACAATGGTAAATTGTATAGGTGCACTAGTTCGGTGAAGAGATGGTGATAAAAGTGTAGTATGGATAGTAGATATAGGTTTTTGTAATTTGAAAATATAAAAATAGCAAGGTAGCAAGTAACAAAAGTGAGCACAAACGGTATTGCAATGCTTAAAAACAAGGCCTAGGGTTCATACTTTCGCTAGTGCAATCTCTCAACAATGCTAATATAATTGGATCATATAACCATCCCTCAACGTGCCATAAAGAATCACTCCCAAGTTCCTATTAGTGGAGAACATAAGATAGAAATTGTTTGTAGGGTACGAAACCACCTCAAAGTTATCCTTTCCGATCGATCTATTGAGCTATTCCTATAAGTGTCACAAACAGCCCTAGAGTTCGTACTAAAATAACACCATATGATACACATCAACCAACTCTAATGTCACCTAGATACTCCAATGTCACCACAAGTATCCGTGAGTTGATTATACGATATGCATCAAACAACTTCATAATCATAATATTCAATCCACACAAAGAACTCCAAGGAGCACCCCAAAGTTTCTATCGGAGAAAAGATAATGAAAACGTGCATCAACCCATATTCATAGATTACCCCAATGTCACCACGGGAATCCACGAGTTGAGTGCCAAAACATATATCAAGTGAATCAATATAATACCCCATTGTCACCACGGGTATTCATATGCAAGACATACATCAAGTGTTCTCAAATCTGAAATATTCAATCCGACAATAACGAAACCTCAAAGGGAAAAGATTCGATTCATCACAACAAGGATAGAGAGGGGAAAAACACCATATGATCCAACTATATTAACAAAGCTCGCGGTACATCAAGATCGTGCCAAATCAAGAACGTGAGAGAGAGAGAGAGATAAAACACATAGCTACTGGTACAAACCCTCAGCCCCGAGGGTGAACTACTCCCTCCTCGTCATGGAGACCGCCGGGATGATGAAGATGGCCTCCGGTGATGATTCCCCCCTCCGACAGGGTGCCAGAAAAGGGCTGTAGATGAGATCGTGGAGGTACAGAGGCTTACGTTGGCGGAGTCGAAGTTCTAGGGTTATTTCTGGGGGTTTCTCTATTTATAGGATTTTTCAGCATTGGAATCAAGTCAGACGGAGCCACGTGGGCCCCACGAGGTACCAGGGCGCGCCTGGGGGGTGGCGTGCCCTGGTGCCTCGTGGGCACTGGGTGGCCCCACTCCAGTGGGTCTTGGTTCCAGTATTTTTTATTTATTCCATAAAAAATCTCCAAAAAGTTTCATCCAATTCCAAGAACTTTTATTTCTGCACAAAAAACAACACCATGGCAATTATGCTGAAAACTGCGTCAGTCCGGGTTAGTTCTAATCAAATCATACCAAAACCATATAGAATTGTTATAAACATGGCATGAATACTTCATAAATTATAGATACGTTGGAGACGTATCAACATCCCCAAGCTTAATTCCTGCTCGTCCTCGAGTAGGTAAATGATAAAAGAAATAATTTATGAAGTGTGAATGCTAGCATAATGCATAAGTTTGATCAATGATAATTTTAATCACTTTTTCTAGCATCAATATATATCATAATCAGTAGCTCATCTCAAAAAACTTCTCATGATCAAGTAGCAAGCTATTCACATGTTTAAAGTATAGGCCATAAACTTTCTTGAAAACTAACAAACTATGTTCTCAGTCATCAAACAATTGCAATTCATCTTATTTTCAGGAAGGGTCTATGTAAGAGCTTTGATCTAGCAAATTCCACATACTCAACCATCATTTAGTCTTCCATGATTGGTGACACTCAAAGCATATTTTTAGAACAAACCGTTTCAGTCAAACACATAGGAAGATAGGGGCTTAATGTTTTGCCTCCCAACTTATTTATCTCATGGATAATGTCAACAATAATAACTCATGATCACCTATATTCAACTGGATATATGTGCCTGGATCTTTCCCTACCACATAATGCTTGCTAACTAAATAATAAATAGAGCGGAATAGGGATGAACATTAATGACTCTTGCATAAAAGTAAATACAAAAAAGTAAATACAGAAAAGTAAAAGATAGGCCCTTCGCAGAGGGAAGCAGAGGTTGTCATGCGCTTTTTGTTGTCGGACGCCAAGCCCTTAATGCAAAGGAACGTCACGTTATATTGCCCCTTGTGATAGCAACCTTTATTATGAAGTCCGTCGCTTTTATTTCTTTACCATCACAAGTTCGTACAACGCTTATTTTCCCTTGCAATAAAATATCATACATATTTTAGGAGCAATTTTTATTGCTTTTTGCACCGATGACAACTTACTTGAAGGATCTTATTCAATCCATAGGTAGATATAGTGGACTCTCATGGCAAGAAACTGGGTTTAAGGGTTTTTGGATGCACAAGTAGTATCTCTACTTAGTACAATTTTTTTGGCTAGCAAAAGATCCTAAGCAAGCACCACATGTTAGAGGATCCATGACAATATAACTTCTATGTGAATATAAACAAACATAACTCATTATGTTGTCTTCCTTGTCCAACGTCAACTACTTGATCAAGCTTGAAAATAATTAATGGCGGCTCACAATCATAGAAGATGTTCAAGATAGTATATTTATATGTGAAATTTCTCTTCCTTCAAAATTCTTTCATGAATTGTTCAAGTGACCAATGCTATGTTTGTTAACTTTCAATAAATTTTACCACTTATACTTCTTGTATGTGAAGTCACTACTCCCCATGGGACAAGCATATGAAGCATATAAATTTTAACTTTATGATATTCAATTCATTTCAACAATTTACTCATAGGATATAAGTGAAGCACAAGAGTAAATGACAAACTACTCCAAAAAGATATAAGTGAAGATCAAATGAGTAGTTAAGTAAATAGGTAGCTATGTGAGGACTCTATCTCATTAAAAAAATTCAGATCTTATTATTTTATTTAAACAGCAAGAAAAACAAAATAAAATGACATTCCAAGAATAGCACATATCATGTGAAGAAGCAAAAACTTAGGCTCAACCAAAACTGACCGATAATTGTTGATGAAGAAAGGTGGGATGCCTACCGGGGCATCACCAAGCTTAGATGCTTGAGACTTCTTGAAATATTAATTTGGGATGCCTTGGGAATCCCCAAGCTTGATCTCTTGTGTCTCCTTAATTCCTCTCATATCATGGCTTCCCTAAATCTTAAAAACTTCGTCCACACAAAACTCAACAAGAACTCATGAGATAAGTTAGTATAAATCAACTCAAAACCTTAACATTCTCTACTGTAGAAAATCACTAAAATTATAATTAAACATTGCATACTAAATGCCTCTTCATATTTAATACTCCTATCCTCAAATAGAAACATTAAGCATGCAAACATATGCAAACAATGCAACTATAACAGCAATCTGCCAAAACAGAACAGTCTGTAAAGGGTGAATAAGAATCCATACTTCCCTAACTCCAAAAATTCTGAAAACTTACCACGTGACATAGAACTCATGCATTCTTACTGTGTAAAAATTTCAGATTTTTATCATGTTCTGACTATTCAGGAATATTCTGGACATAACAGAAAACTTTCTGTTTTCAAACAGCAACACATGAACTTGCAAACTGAGCATGGTAAAGGCTATAATTGGCATTTTATTGAATTAAAAGATACAAAACATGATTATTGATAACATCAAGCAAATATCAATAGAAGAAAATGACGCTCCAAGCAAAACTCATATTATGTGACGAATAAAAATATAGCTCCAAGTGAGGTTACCGATAATGTTGAAGACGAAAGAGGGGATGCCTTCCGGGGCATCCCCAAGCTTAGTTGCTTGGGTATTCCATGAATATTACCTTGGGGTGCCTTGGTCATCCCCAAGCTTAGGGTCTTGCCGCTCCTTATTTTCCTCATATCGATATCTCACCCAAAACTTGAAAACTTTAATCACACAAAACTTAACGAAACTTCGTGAGATAGGTTAGTATGATAAAAATAAATCATCCACTTAGGTACTGTCAAGAAAAGATTCATAATTGTTTTCACATAATTTCTACTGTATTCTATCATTTACACAATTTATATTACTCACTATAAGCTATGGAAACACTAAAACAAGCAAACTATGCACCGAAAACAGAATCTGTCAAAAACAGAACAGCTTGTAGTGAGCAATTTAAAAACCATACTTCTTTACCTCGAAAAATTCTGAAAAATTAGGAAAACGTAAAAAAATTGTAACCCAATACTCTGTAAAAATTTCATAATTCTTTCATGCTCCAGTACAGAATAGAAATTCCAGCACTGGACGCAAAAGTTTCTGTTTTTGCACAGAATCAAATCAACAAGCATCCACACTATCCCAAAGGCTTTACTTGGCACATTATTGAAGGAAAACATATAAAACATGATTACTACTGTATATTAATCATGCTAACACACAAAAATAGAAGGTATAAGTATTGGGTTGTCTCCCAACAAGCGCTTTTCTTTAATGCCTTTTTAGCTAGGCACGATGATTTCAATGATGCTCACATAAAAGTAAAGAATTGAAACACAAAGAGAGCATCATGAAGCATATGACTAGCACATTTAAGCCTAACCCACTTACTATGCATAGGGATTTTGTGAGCAAATAGTTTATGGGAGCAAGAATCAACTAGCATAGGAAGGCAAAACAAGCATAACTTCAAAACTTTCAACACATAGGGAGGAAACTTGATATTATTGCAACACCTACAAGCATATGTTCCTATCTCATAATAATTTTAATTAGCATCATGAATGAATTCAACAATATAACTATCACATAAACCATTCTTTTCATGATCCACAAGCATAGAAATTTTATTACTCTCCACATAAGCAAATTCCTTCTCATTCATAATAGTGGGAGCAAACTGAATAAAGTAACTATCATGAGATACTTGATTGGCATAATCCAATTGAAATTTAAAATCATGATGACAAGTTTCATGGTTATCATTATTCTTTATAGCATACATGTCATCACAATAATCATCATAGATAGCAACTTTGTTGTCATAATCAATTGAAACCTCTTCCAAAATAGTGGAATCATCATTGAATAAAGTTGTGACCTCTCCAAATACACTTTCATCAATATAATCATCATAAATAGGAGGCATGCAATCATCATAATAAATTTTCTCATCAAAACTTGGGGGAGTAAAAATATCATCTTCATAAAACATAGCATCCCTAAGCTTGTAGTTTTGCATATCATTAGCATCATGGATATTCAAAGAATTCATACTAGCAACATTGCAATCATGCTCATAATTCAAATATTTTATGCCAAACATTTTATTGAATTCTTCTTCTATCAATTGAGCACAATTTTCCGATCCATCATTTTCAAGAAAGACATGATAAAGACGAATAATATGAGGCAACCTCAATTCCTTTTTTTTGTAGTTTTCTTTTGTAAACCAAACTAGTGATAAAATAAGAAACTAAAAGATTCAATTGCAGGATCTAAAGATATACCTTCAAGCACTCACCTCCCCGGCAACGGCGCCAGAAAAGAGCTTGATGTCTACTACACAACTTATTCTTGTAGACTCGTGTTGGGCCTCCAAGCGCAGAGTTTTGTAGGACAGTAGCAATTTTCCCTCAAGTGGATGACCTAAGGTTTATCAATACGTGGGAGGCGTAGGTTGAAGATGGTATCTCTCAAACAACCCTGCAACCAAATACAAGAAATCTCTTGTGTCCCCAACACACCCAATACAATGGTAAATTGTATAGGTGCACTAGTTCGGTGAAGAGATGGTGATAAAAGTGTAGTATGGATAGTAGATATAGGTTTTTGTAATCTGAAAATATAAAAACAGCAAGGTAGCAAGTAACAAAAGTTAGCACAAACGGTATTGCAATGCTTAAAAACAAGGCCGAGGGTTCATACTTTCACTAGTGCAATCTCTCAACAATGCTAATATAATTGGATCATATAACCATCCCTCAACGTGCGATAAAGAATCACTCCCAAGTTCCTATTAGCGGAGAACATAAGATAGAAATTGTTTGTAGGGTACGAAACCACCTCAAAGTTATCCTTTCCGATCGATCTATTGAGCTATTCCTATAAGTGTCACAAACAGCCCTAGAGTTCGTACTAAAATAACACCATATGATACACATCAACCAACTCTAATGTCACCTAGATACTCCAATGTCACCACAAGTATCCGTGATTTGATTATACGATATGCATCAAACAACTTCATAATCATAATATTCAATCCACACAAAGAACTCCAAGGAGCACCCCAAAGTTTCTATCAGAGAAAAGATAATGAAAACGTGCATCAACCCATATGCATAGATTACCCCAATGTCACCGCGGGAATCCGCGAGTTGAGTGCCAAAACATATATCAAGTGAATCAATATAATACCCCATTGTCACCACGGGTATTCATATGCAAGAAATACATCAAGTGTTCTCAAATCTAAAATATTCAATCCGACAATAACGAAACCTCAAAGGGAAAAGATTCGATTCATCACAACAAGGATAGAGAGGTGAAAAACACCATATGATCCAACTATATTAACAAAGCTCGTGGTACATCAAGATCGTGCCAAATCAAGAACGCGCGCGAGAGAGATAAAACACATAGCTACTGGTACAAACCCTCAGCCCCGAGGGTGAACTACTCCCTCCCCATCATGGAGACCGCCGGGATGATGAAGATGGCCTCCGGTGATGATTCCCCCCTCCGGCAGGGTGCCGGAAAAGGGTTGTAGATGAGATCGTGGAGGTACAGAGGCTTGCGGCGGCGGAGTCGAAGTTCTAGGGTTATTTCTGGGGGTTTCTCTATTTATAGGATTTTTCAGCGTTGGAATCAAGTCAGACGGAGTCACGTGGGCCCCACGAGGTACCAGGGCACGCCTGGGGGGGTGGCGCGCCTTGGTGCCTCGTGGGCACTGGGTGGCCCCCTCCAATGGGTCTTGGTTCCAGTATTTTTTATTTATTGCATAAAAAATATCCAAAAAGTTTCATCCAAATCCAAGAACTTTTATTTCTGCACAAAAAACAACACCATGGCAATTCTGCAGAAAACAGCGTCAGTCCGGGTTAGTTCTAATCAAATCATACCAAAACCATATAGAATTGTTATAAACATGGCATGAATACTTCATAAATTATAGATACGTTGGAGACGTATCAAGCAGTGGATTAACTAACTAATTAAACTAATTAGCTAGTGGGACCCACATGTCAGTGTCATATTAATTAACAGATTATTTTTATTTAGTAAAATAGTTAATTAAGCGCGTGGGGCCTACATGTTAGTGACTGGGACTAGCCCAGCCAGCACGTTGACCAGGTCAACACAGTCAACGGGGCCCACGAGGCCCATTGGCAGTAACCCAGGGGTGGGCCCCAGGCGATGCCAGGTCAACGGCGCTGAAGTTTCGCCGCCGGCGACCAAAAACACGGCGGCTCGCTTCGGTCGGCGTCGGGGTTTGGCTACAGCGGGCCATTTGACGCGCGCGATAGCGCGTTCGAACGGGCAGACGAAGCCGCGTTGGATGGTGGCCGCGGAAGGGAATGCGGTGGTCAGGCTCGACGGCGGCGAGCTCGCGGGCGGGCGCCAAAGTTCGGTCAAGCTCGGGATCGACGCTAGGGAGCACAAGGAGGAGCGTGCGTGCGCGCGTTGGGCTGCTAGGAGTTCCAGGAGCTCGGTAGCGAGCTCGGACGCGGGCTATGGCGGCAGGGGCCACAACGGCGAGCTTAGCCGTGGCGGTGGGTACGGCCAAGATGGAAGCAACGGCTCGGGCACGGAACTAAGGGGGAAACAGAGGGGTTCTGGCCGTCAGCTCATCTCGAGGCACACGGCGGTCGTTGGGAGGTTTAGTAGCAGCAGCGGCGGCGAATTCGCCGGAGTTGCTCGTGGGTCAGAGGAAGAAGACGACGGCGCTGGAGGCGAAGTAGGGGCTCCCGGCTCCAACTGGTGGGTGCAGAGGACGAGGTCGAGGCCGGCGGAGCTCCTGGATAGGCTCCGGGGACGCGGGGACAACGGTGGCCGCGTGACTCACGGCGGAGAGGCCACGGAGGTGCTCGGTGAGATGGAGACGAGAGGGACAGAGCACGTGGGAGGAGGAGATGAGGGCTGGCGCGAGTCCCGGGGGCCGCGGTAGCGTTCTTATCCCTGCCGCGGCGGCTGTAGCGACGCGGGCGACGAGCTAGCACGACGGGAACGGCATCCGGCGTCAGTCGCCACCGACGCGTGGAGGAGGGAGAAGGAGGAAGACGGCCACGGTGGGCTGGGCCGGTCACTGTGCACTAAGGCCCAGTGTAGAGTGGCCTTTCTTCTTTTATTTCTTTTATTTCTCTGTTTTCTTTATTTCTCTATTGTTTTGCATTTTGTTTTACCATCAAATGATTTTTGCAAAATATGGAACTTGGCCATATAAATGCCCTGCAATATTTGGCACTTGCCACAAAAAGTTTGGGAGGCATTTGAATTCATTTGATTTTTTCACAAATGAAAAGGCATTTAAAAATGCTGATTTGGCACTGTTTTAATTGCTATAGCCCATTTTAGCAAATAATTGATGTTGTTTTCCTTAACAAATAATTGTTATGGAATATTTGCTAAATGATGGACTATTTTGCAACCATGTTTGTGCAACTTTAAATTTCACTTGCAATTTGAATTGATTTCAGTGGTGGAATTTGAAATGAGATATGAATCCAATATGATCAAGCACTGCAAAGCAAATTGACTTAGCATTAACATGATGGATTACCGTAGCTCATTTACACAGGGGTGTTGCAATGCAGTACAGTAGAGATAAGTATTTCCCTCAGTTAAGAACCAAGGTTATCAATCCAGTAGGAGAACCAAGCAAAATTCCGTTAAGCGCACCTGCACACACAAGAGCAAACACTTGCACCCAACGCAAATAAGAGGGTTGTCAATCCTCTTAGTGGTTACTTGCAAGGATTAAATCTTATCGAGGTAAATAGATAAACTAAACTACTAATTAAAATAAAAGTAAATAAATTGTAGCAAGGTATTTTTAGGTTTTTAATATGATAAAGATAGACCCGGGGGCCATAGTTTTCACTAGAGGCTTCTCTTTCGAGCACAGAAACATACGGTGGGTAAACAAATTACTGTTGGGCAATTGACAAAATAGCAAATAATTATGACGGATTCATGGCAATGATCATGTATATAGGCATCACGTCCGAGACAAGTAGACCGACTCCTGCCTGCATCTACTACTATTACTCCACTCATCGACCGCTATCCAGCATGCATCTAGAGTATTAAGTTAATAAAAACAGAGTAACGCCTTAAGCAAGATGACATGATGTAGAGAAGCAAATTCAAACAATATGAATAAACCCCATCTTTTTATCCTTAATGGCAACAATACAAATACGTGTCATGTCCCCTTCTGGCACTGGGATTGAGCACCGCAAGATTGAACCCATCACAAAGCACCTCTCCCATTGCAAGATAAATCAATCTAGTAGGCCAAACTAAACCGATAGATCAGAGAGAAATACAAAGCTATAACAATCATGCATAAACGAGTTTAGAGAAGACTCAAATATTTCTCATGAATAATCTGATCATAAACTCACAATTCATCGGATCCCAACAAACACACCGCAAAAGAAGATTACGTCGGATAGAACTCCAAGAACATCAAGGAGAACATTGTATTGGAGATCAAAGAGAGAGAAGAAGCCATCTAGCTACTAGCTATGGACCCGTAGGTCTATGGTAAACTACTCACACATCATCGGAAGGGCAGCAAGGTTGAGTAGAAGCCCTCCGTGATCGATTCCCCCTCCGGCAGAGTACCGGAAAAGGCCTCCAGATGGGATCGCGGAAGAACGGAGGCTTGCGGCGGTGGAAAGGTTATTTCTTCTGGCTATCTGTTGGTTTCCCAATATTTGTGAATTTATAGAAGTGGAATTAGGTCAAACGGAGTCACGTGGGCCCCACAAGGCAACACGGCACCCCCTCCTGGGGCGCGCCCTGTTGCCTTGTGAAGCCTCCAGGCTTCTGGCCTCCTCCCAAAGCTTCCAAGGTTTCTATTGTCCAGAAAAAAATCTCCAAAAAGTTTCGTGGCATTTGGACTTCATTTGGTACTGTTTCTCTGAAAAGCCAAAAACAAGCAGAAAACAGCAACTGGCACCGGGCACTAGGTTAATAGGTTAGTCCCAAAAAATGATATATAATTGCATATAAAAACATCCAGATTGATATAATAATAGCATGGAACAATCAAAAATTATAGATACATTGGAGACGTATCAAGCATCCCCAAGCTTAATTCCTGCTCGTCCTCGAGTAGGTAAATGATAAAAACAGAATTTTTGATGTGGAATGCTACCTATCATGTTTCATCATGTAATCTCTCTCTTATGATATGAATAATAAGATACAAATGATTCAAAGCAATAGTCTATAATTTGATATAAAGACATCAATACTCAGGCATACTAATAAACAATCATGTCTTTCAAAATAAAAATGCTAAAGAACGTTATCCCTACAAAATCATACAATCTTGTCATGCTCCATCTTCTTAACACAAAATATTTATCATGCAAAACCCCGGTTTTAGCCAAGCAATTGGTTCATACTTTTTAACGCGCTTCAGCTTTTTCAACTTCCACGCAATACATGAGCGCAAGCCATGGATATAGCACTATAGGTGGAATAGAGTATGGTGGTAAGGATAAATAGGAGAAGTCAAAAATAAGAAGATAGTCACACATCAACGAGGCTAATCAACAGGCTTTGGAGATGCCCATCAATTGATGTTAATGCGAGGTGTAGGGATTGCCATGCAACAGATGCAGTAAGAGCTATAAGTGTATGAAAGCTCAACATGAAAACTAAGTGGGTGTGCATCCAACTTGCTTGCTCATGAAGACCTCGGGCATTTGAGGAAGCCCGTCATCGGAATATACAAGCCAAGTTCTATAATGAAAAATTCCCACTAGTATATGAAAGTGACAAAATAGGAGACTCTCTATATGAAAAACATGGTGCTACTCTGAAGCACAAGTGTGGAAAAGGATAGTAACATTGCCCCTTCTCTCTTTTTCTCTCATTTATTTAATTTTCTTTTTTCCATGGATCTTTTTTTGCCTCTTTTTTTTTCTTTTCTCTTTTTTTTAGAACGATCTCATGGACCTCATCCCCACTTTCTCGAGGACTCATTAGTCTCCACCATTCTTACCTCACTGGGACAATGCTCTAATAATAATGATGATCATCACACCTCTATTTACTTACAACTCGACATTACAACTCGATACTAGAACAAAAATATGACTCTATATGAATGCCTCTAGCAGTGTACCAGGATGTGCAATGATGCTAGCATAACATGTATAACAATGATGAACGGTGGCTGAGCCACAAATACTATGTCAGCTATATGATCATGCAAAGCAATATGACAATGATGATGTATGTCATAGAAACGGAACGGTGGAAGTTGCATGGCAATATATCTCGGAATGGCTATGGAAATGCCATGATAGGTAGGTATGGTGGCTGTTTTGAGGAAGATATAAGGAGGCTTATGTGCGATAGAGCGTATCATATCACGGGGTTTGGATACACTGGCAAAGTTTGCACCAACTCTCGATGTGAGAAAGGGCAATGCACGGTACCGAAGAGGATAGCAAATTGCGGAAGGGTGAGAGTGCGTATAATCCATGGACTCACATTAGTCATAAAGAACTCACATACTTATTGCGAAAGTCTATTAACCCTCGAAGCAAAGTACTACTACGCATGCTCCTAGGGGGGAGGTTGGTAGGAGTTAACCATCGCGCCCCCCTACCGCCACACAAAGGAAGACAATCAATAATAAATCATGCTCCAACTTCTTAGCATAACGACGGATCATACGTGCATGCTTCGGGAATCACAAACCTTAACACAATTATTCTTACTAAACCACAATTATCTACTAATACCTCCCACATATTACCATCTTAATATCGCAAAACTATTGCAAGGAATCAAATTTATCATATTCAGTGATCTACATGAAAGTTTTTATTATATCCCTCTTGAATACCTATCATATCAGGACCAAATTTATAACCCGTGCATATTACCATTGCTATCATGAGACTCTCAAAAAGATATAAGTGAAGCATGAGAGTGCAATTATTTCTTTAAAATATAACCACCGCCGTGCTCTAAAAGATATAAGTGAAGCACTAGAGCAACTGCCTAGCTCAAAAGATATAAGTGAAGCCCATAGAGTATTCTAACAAATCACGAATAATGTGTGTCCCTCTCAAAAAGGTGTGTTCAGCAAAGATGATTGTGACAAACTAAAAAACAAACAAAAGCAAGCAAACTATTTTACAAGACACTCCAAGTAAAACACATATCATGTGATGAATAAAAATATAGCTCCAAGTGAGTTACCGATAGATTGTAAACGAAAGAGGGGATGCCCCGGAAGGCATCCCCAAGCTTAGACGCTTGAGTCTTCCTTGAATATTACCTTGGGGTGCCTTGGGCATCCCCAAGCTTAGGCTCTTGCCACTCCTTATTCCTTTATCCATCGTAGTCCCACCCAAAACTTGAAAACTTCAGCACACAAAACTCAACAGAAACCTCGTGAGATCCGTTAGTATAACAAACAAATCTTAAACTTTAGGTACTGTAGTAAATTGATTCATATTTAATATTGGCATAATGCTACTGTACTCCAACTTATCCATGACTCATACCCCCCGATACGATCCATAGATTCATCAAAATAAACAAACTATGCAACAAAAACAGAATCTGTCTAAAACAGAACAGTCTGTAAAGATCTATTTAAAAGTCATACTTCTGTAACTCCAAAAATTCTGAAAAATTAGGAAAACGTAAAAAATTCATATACCAATACTTTTTAAAAATTTCAGATTTTTCTACCGCTCCAGTACAGAATTAAAATTCCAGCACTGGACGCAAAACTTTCTGTTTTCCAAACAGCATCAATTATACTATCATCAACATCATCCTAAAGGTATTACTTGGCACAAACACTAATTAAAACATAAAAACACAATAATAACAGAAGATATAATCATGCAAACACACAAAAACAGTAGGTAAAAGCAAAAAATTATTTTATTCATTGGGTTGCCTCCCAACAAGCGCTATTGTTTTATGCCCTAGCTAGGCATAATGCATAGTTTCAAGTGTTGTCATCCTTAGTTTTTGCTACTTTAGAAGGATTGGTCTTGAACCCGGGAGGCTCCTTGTGCTTCCCATGATTTTTAGAAAATAAAGCAATTTTACTATCTAAAGTGTTTATCTTCTTATTGCAAATAGTAAGGAGATTATTCATACGATTGAGGTTACCGCTAACATTTTTAAGGAGTTCATTAGACTTTTGTAACTCCACCAAAAAAAATTGTATGTCACCTAGCTTTTCCAAAATTTGAGTCCCCTCTTGAGTATAATTAGGTCCTTTCTGCAATGGTGGGGATCCCTCTATTCCCTCTATTAATTCATAAGCTGTATTAGGATCACTATCAATAAAATTTCCTTTGGTAGAAAAGTCCAAGAGTTGTCTATTGGGCATAGTTAGCCCCACATAGAAGTTTCGCAACAAAATTTTCATATCTCCTTTTATAGTGCAAACATGATAAGATTCAATTATCCTATACCAAGCATCTTACAAATGTTCTCCTTGTTTCTGTTTAAAGTAAAGAACTTCAAAATCCGGAGACAAAGGAGGGATGGTGAAACTAGTCATAATGGTGAAGCAAGCAAGCAAACAAGCAAATAAAATATTTTTGTGTTTTTGTAAAAAAAATTAGAAGTGAGGAAGATGAAAACGAGAGGCAAAGGCAAATAAAAGGTAAATAAAGTAAATGCAAATGAATGATAATTTGTGCGAAGGTACTTGGTAATTTTGATGATGTCTCCCCACAAACGGCGCCAGAAATTCTTCCTGTTACTTGTAGTCTGCGTTGCTATTTCCCCGAAGAGGAGAGGATGATGTAGTACAGTAGAGATAAGTATTTCCCTCAGTTAAGAACCAAGGTTATCAATCCAGTAGGAGAACCAAGCAAAATTCCGTTAAGCACACCTGCACACACAAGAGCAAACACTTGCACCCGACGCAAATAAAAGGGTTGTCAATCCTCTTAGCGGTTACTTGCAAGGATTAAATCTTATTGAGGTAAATAGATAAACTAAACTACTAATTAAAATAAAAGTAAATAAATTTCAGCAAGGTATTTTTAGGTTTTTAATACGATAAAGATAGACCCGGGAGCCATAGTTTTCACTAGAGGCTTCTCTCTCGAGCACAGAAACATACGGTGGGTAAACAAATTGTTGTTGGGCAATTGACAGAATAGCAAATAATTATGACGGATTCATGGCAATGATCATGTATATAAGCATCACGTCCGAGACAAGTAGACTGACTCCTGCCTGCATCTACTACTATTACTCCACTCATCGACCGCTATCCAGCATGCATCTAGAGTATTAAGTTAATAAAAACAGAGTAACGCCTTAAGCAAGATGACATGATGTAGAGAAGCAAATTCAAACAATATGAATAAACCCCATCTTTTTATCCTTAATGGCAACAATGCAAATACGTGTCATGTCCCCTTCTCTCACTGGGATTGAGCACCGCAAGATTGAACCCATCACAAAGCACCTCTCCCATTGCAAGATAAATCAATCTAGTAGGCCAAACTAAACTGATAGATCGGAGAGAAATACAAAGCTATAACAATCATGCATAAAAGAGTTCAGAGAAGACTCAAATATTTCTCATGAATAATCTGATCATAAACTCACAATTCATCGGATCCCAACAAACACACCGCAAAAGAAGATTACATCGGATAGAACTCCAAGAACATCAAGGAGAACATTGTATTGAAGATCAAAGAGAGAGAATAAACCATCTAGCTACTAGCTATGGACCCGTAGGTCTGTGGTAAACTACTCACACATCATCGGAAGGGCAGCAAGGTTGATGTAGAAGCCCTCCGTGATCGATTCCCCCTCCGGCTGAGTACCGGAAAAGGCCTCCAGATGGGATCGCGGAAGAACAGAGGCTTGCGGCGGCGGAAAGGTTATTTCTTCTGGCTCTCTGTTGGTTTCCCAATATTTGTGAATTTATAGAAGTGGAATTAGGTCAAACGGAGTCACGTGGGCCCCACAAGGCAACACGGCGCGCCCTCCTGGGGCGCGCCCTATTGCCTTGTGAAGCCTCCGTGAGGCTTCTAGCCTCCTCCCGAAGCTTCCAAGGTTTCTTTTGTCCAAAAAAAATCTCCAAAAAGTTTCGTGGCATTTGGACTTCATTTGGTACTGTTTCTCTGAAAAGCCAAAAACAAGCACAAACAGCAACTGGCACTGGGCACTAGGTTAATAGGTTAGTCCCAAAAAATAATATATAATTGCATATAAAAACATCCAAGATTGATACTATAATAGCATGGAACAATAAAAAATTATAGATACGTTGGAGACGTATCAACGCATCACACTCTCGACCTCGGAATGAGTCACGGATTATATCGCCGAGGACTCCAGTTGAGGAACACCTTGAGGTTCCTCGGAAGGCGGTGGCTGGGCGGAAGCCGCTTAGGGGGGCGGGATATTCGTTTCCGAGGCCTCTGGTGCTGGTGTGTCGGAAGATGGGGGAGGCCTACAAGTTAAACCTAGATAAATCTCACCATTTAATGAGGGAAAAAAGGAGTCTTTTAAGACTATAAGAAGATCACACTTACAAAGTGGAGGAGGGTAGCTCTTGCGTCACTTGCTCCTCGGTAGTAGCCTGGCCGATGACTGGCCCTGGATTTCCCCTCGGCCCGTTCCCTTCTTGGCTTGAAGCGTGCCTCGAGCGTTTGGACCGATGACCCCTGGTCAAAGGGGCATAAGTGCTCGCGGGTGGAGCAACACTGGAGATGGGTCGCTTTCGTGAGGCCGGACGCTTGACGACAGCCGTATTAATAGAGGGGGGTGCCACCCCCACACGGTCAAATATGATGGCCACTTAGGTGCCGTCAACGCCCTCCTGGTAAAAGACTCCATCTTTGAAGATGAGGTTAGTGTGAGGGTCCTCGGATAAACCAAGGTTGTCTTCGCTGACATAAAGATCCAGTTGAGGAGGGGAGAATTCACCATCTCAATCCATCTCTTCCAGTTCTGTTCGGATATATTAAAAAGCTGATCAGGAAGATAAATATCTTGTTCAGAAATATAAAACTTCGGGTAAGTGGCTCACTGTTTAATGGTCTTATAATAACATAAGCCATCGGACATCGGCTCCTTGACGAGGTTGGCTTTCTCGCCTTTGAACATGGCTTCCAGTGCAGCCCCGATTGCTTGAGGATTCTCGAACCCTTTCCTGATTGCTCGGGTCGCGTCGTCGGTTCTGTTGTACCTCCATAGTGGGTGGGTACGTTGCTGAAGAGGCTGGGCTCCTCGGGCAATAGCTACCACCATCACATTAATGATGGTAAGCCTGTGGTGGCCAAGACATGCTACCTGGGCGGCTAACCTAGCCACCTCGGAACCCCTGTCTCGGGACTGGGTCCTCGGACTCCAGTTGTATCGCTTCGTTGGAGGAGAAAGAGAAAAGGGGGGAAGTCCTTACCGAGGAGGGCCTTCGAGTGGCACGTCAGAGATATAAAACCACTAGCTTTGCCATGTCTTGCTATCCTCTTTGGGTGTGCCGACGAGGTATCCAGCTCTGGCGATTCTACACGCCTCGGCCCGACAAACCTCAAAAAGATTGCCATCTCGGATGCGAGGAACCAGGTAGAAATATTTGCACCACAAGTCGAAGTGGGCCTCACACCCGAGGAAGGGCTCACATAAAGTGACTAAACCGGCTAGAATTGAGTGTGAGGTGGTGGAGCTGGATCCTGTAGAAGTGCATAAGGCCCCTGAGGAAGGGTTGGATAGGAAAGCCTAGTCCCAGGAGGAGCTAAGGAACAAAGCACACCCACTCATTACCTTGTGGCGTTGGGAAGTTGTCGTTAAGGACACCATCGTCCAAGGAGACCAACCCCGACGGATCTCCGTGAACTCCAGGTCAGGAAGGTACCCAGAGGTAGAGAGTTGGTTTAGTTGCCCTTAAGCAATCGAGCAGGTCTTCCAGTACCCCTCGAGAGGGCCGGTAGGGTGATAGAGGCAAAGGTGTCCCGTCTTTTGATGAGATGGTAGCTATCGTTTTGGGTGGAAGTAGACTTTGACGATCCGACTACGAATGTGCGAAGACGTCGCGCCTTAGCAATCGCTAAACCAACTTTGAGAGGTTATTGACCACACCGGAGCACGATCAACCTGGCCACGAGGGTCTATTTCCTGCGAGCAAATGAAGAACAAGCAAGAAACTGAGATTGCAATCTGAATATTGTGAATATAAGAGGAAAGTTTTATTAATCAAGTGGGGTTCTGTGACGTCTTGGTCTGGTCGTTGAACACAAATGAAGTACGCGAAGTTGCAGCTATGGCGAACTTTTAATCTAAACAAAACCCAAGGAAAAAGCTACTAGATTGATCTACTTATATAGGATCAATGGGTGGTGGCCAAGGAGGTGGGAGGACATCCCATGGCAGCCTAAAACTAACCCTAGGTCGTACAAGGCCCATGGGCCCAAGTGGAGGTGACGCAACACCTTTGGACTTGTAGTTTGACTCGGATTCTGCTGCAGCGTCGGACTATTTCGGCAATATCTCCACGCTTCATACGAATTTTAAGGTGGATCCCATTGGGTTGGAAAGTGCACGAAATAAAATTTCCAACAAAAAAAGAATCACCCAATTCTGAGTTCGGGTGTAAAAGTTGGAAGCGTTTGAAGTCAGGTATGTCTGTGCAGTCCGAATCCGAGTCCAGAACATGATAGACTTGGTCTCTAACTTCTCTTGGGCCAAAAGTGATGTGAGAGAACTTCTTGAACAACACCTAAACATCTTCTTTGACACGAGAGGACTTCTTGAACAACACCTAATCATTTCCTTTTACTTTGTCTTCACATGTGGTTCGTACAAATGTTCAACAATTCTGCATTTAGGCATGAAATAAAAATAGGTGAAGTATTTTTGTTTCGGATAACATAAATAAATTATTGCATAATTCTTATAAGAAATCATCTTACAAATATGCATGTATGCAATATTTGTGGTCGTATCCAAGGTAGCCATGTCCTCATCATCCTCCCCTTCTTGAAAACAAAGCCGTCCTCGGCGTTGCTTAATCTGAAACATGGCTGACAAAAGAGACAATGTGTACATGTTGTATATGTATATGTCATCCATTTTTATTTCCTTCAGTTTTTGCACATCTAACACATTTATACGTGAGTATGGCAGACTACCATCACAAGAAGTAGATGACATGAAAATATTGCAACTCAGTTTGCACATATAAGTGAAGCTCTTATTCATATCTAAAGATTGACAATGTTCATCATTAAACCATCCCAATATCGGTGAATAAACTTTAATAGTTTCATAATTACATGCTACAACATGTTGTAATAAGCAAACATGCAACAAGTCATTCAACACAGAATCGTCGCCAAGATTAGAGGTCATATCAAAATGATTAAACATTGGCACAATTATTTTCAAACGTAGTTGATCCAAATCTGATTTATTTCCTGATTCACATGGTTCTTTCGCATCAACGATTAATTCAATGGGTGCACTCAAAATTGTTGGTATTTCGGTTGTTTGATCAGATGACACATTCATAACAGTAACACGGTTCACTAAAATAGGTGTTGTGCTCAAATCAATAGGTAACTCAACACATGATGTATTCAAGTCAACTAGGCATTCATCATCCTCATGTGAAGTTGTGTCATCAATACCTTTATTATTACCTTGTCGCAATGACTCAGATGATGTAGGTACGGATGATGGCAAGGTACCATAGACTTGAGGCGATGCCGCACTCACAATCTGAGGTGTGGCCGCTCTAGTAGGTGCAACAGAGGAGGAAACAACCGGTGGTGGTGGGCATGAACTGGAATAGTAGTTGTCGTAGTCGCCCAATGCATCCTCCTGTATCTGTCTCTCAAAGGTACACGCACGAACATACATACCAATAATGCAACGAGGAAAATACTGAAATCTTGCACGAATGTCATGGTTCAAACCATGAAAAAATCTATTCATTGTATCATCCTCAGATTCTTCTATGTCACAATGATGCATATAAGATTTGAACTCTTGCTAGTAAGAATTAACAGTGTTACTGCCTTGTTTTAATTGTTCCAATTTGCGAAGCAATTCACGACGATAGTAAGCAGGAACAAATTGATGTCTCATTTCATCTTTCAAATATTTCCAAGTTTTGGATTGATTATCAATGTTTTTCTTATGATACATACTCCACCAAACGGAAGCAAAACCAGTAAATTCTTGAGTGGCAGCTCGTACTTTCTCAAGTTCAGAAAAATCATGGCTAGTAAAAAAATTGTTCTACCTCAAGCTCCCAAGAAAGATAAATAGCAGGATTAAATCTACCCTCAAATGGCAGTAGAGAGATAACCTGACCATATGTTTGTGTGTGTTGTCGCACTTCTCGTAGTGGTGAAGATGTGCCCGTCGTCGAAGAACTTCTAACTCCGAAACCTGTCATGTTTAGTAGAAAGAAGAAACAAAATTCAAGAATAATGTTTCTATAAACTACTAGGATGTGGTGGTAAAGCGCTCACAGTAAAGCAAATATCAATATCTTACAAGTTCTTACCATGCAGCAGGTGGTGACCGGCAACCAGCGGTGTCGAATAACTCCGAAGATTAAGTAAAGCGATTGCCAGGTGAACGTATGTATACACGGTGTAGAAATATGTGGAGCTGGGTTGGCTTTATATATATGGTAGCAAAAGATTAGCAATAATCAATTCAGAAATGCAATGTTGAATAAACACTCAATGACGGTACTGTGCTGGTCTTAGGCTAGACCGGACTAGAGACGCGAGCCTAGAACACTAATGGGGTCACAGCGTAGCACAACTAGCAGCAACAAAGGATATGAAGTAGCTCTGGACAGCAAGATATAAGCGAAGATCACAATGGCAGTAAAAATAATGATGAGAAACAAGCTCCAAGCAGGATATACCAAACACTCTCTCTCCAACTTTCCTCTGGAAAAGTTTGTACAATTTTCTGATAATTTTTCTCAAAAAGGCTATTGACTCAAACTTTTCAACACAAAAAGAATCACTCAATTCCGAGTTCGTATGAGGAGGCAAAAAATTCTAAAACTGGCCTGAAAAACTGTAACAAACTGTGTTCGCGAACTTCGGAGGGCAAAAAGACCTATTTAGAAGATGATTTTGAGGTGCCAAATATTGAACATGCTTTTGCAACTAATCAGATGCGGCTCGTCGCTAGCTTTAATTTGAGTACTCGTGGAGCCAAAACGGACTTCGTATGAGAAAGATATGCCTGTTTTACTGAACACTGCGCAAAACAGATTCAAATCCGAATTCAGGTACGAGATTGAGTCTAGATAGATCCGAATTCCTTTTTTCTTTTCTTTTTTTTCTCACTTTTTTTCTCTCATTTTTTTTTTACTTTTTTTCTTTCTCTTTTTTTCCTCTTTGCAAAACAAAGTAGATAAGATGCAGATTGGATCAAGCGAAGACGCGAACGACCTCAAGTATGATTATGACAATGAACGATGGGGAGCATGTGGTGAAAACTGATGGATGACGGTGGTTGACAGTGGAAGGGATGATGATGCAGCGGCGGTGTGACTAATGTGAACAGACCACGAAACTCTAAAGGAACTAGACACTAAGACCAGCAACTTGACACGACAATGCAACCGATAATTCAACAAAGCAAAACACCGAACAGAAAATTGCACAAGGCTCAGATTGGTTCAGATATGATGATTTGGACAATAGGTAAGAAAATAAATCTAATCTAGGGATAACTGGAAATTCTCACCGAGCAACCTGAAAACTGATACCACTTGATAGAGGCAAAGGTGTCCCGTCTTTCGATGAGATGGTAGCTATCGTTTTGGGTGGAAGTCGACTTTGACGATCCGACTACAAACGTGCGAAGACGTCGCGCCTTAGCAATCGCTAAACCAACTCTGATAGGTTATTGACCATGCCGGAGCACGATCAACCTGACCACGAGGGTCTATTTCCTGCGAGCAAATGAAGAACAAGCAAGAAACTAAGATTGCAATCTGGATATTGTGAATATAAGAGGAAAGCTTTATTAATCAAGTGGGGTTCTGTGACGTCTTGGTATGGTCGTTGAACACAAACGAAGTACGCGAAGTTGCAACTATGGCGAACTTTTAATCTAAACAAAACCCAAGGAAAAAGCTACTAGATTAATCTACTTATATAGGATCAATGGGTGGTGGCCAAGGAGGTGGGAGGACGTCCCAAGGCAGCCTAAAACTAACCCTAGGTCGTACAAGACCCATGGGCCCAAGTGGAGGTGACGCAATACCTTTGGACTTGTAATTTGACTCGGATTCTGCTGTAGCGTCGAACTGTTTCGGCAATATCTCCACGCTCCGGACGAATTTGAAGGTGAATCCAATTGGGTTGGAAAGTACACGAAATAAACTTTCTAACAAAAAAAGAATCACCCAATTCGGAGTTCGGGTGTAAAAGTTGGAAGCGTTTGAAGTCAGATATGTCTGTGCAGTCCAAATCTGAGTCCAGAACGTGAAAGACTTGGTCTCTAACTTCTTTTGGGCCAAAAGTGACGTGAGAGAACTTCTTGAACATCACCTAAACATCTCCTTTGACGCGAGAGGACTTCTTGAACAACACCTAATCATTTTCTTTTCCTTTGTCTTCACACGTGGTTCGTACAAATGTTTAAGAATTCTGCATTTAGGCATGAAATAAAAATAGGTGAAGTATTTTTGTTCCGGATAACATAAATAAATTATTGCATAATTCTTATAAGAAATCACCTTACAAATATGCATGTATGCAATATTTGTGGTCGTATCCAAGGTAGCCATGTCCTCGTCATAGGGCGAGCAGACGAGATTGCCTAAGATTGTCTGGAGGTTGTCAAAGACATTGAGAAGGGAACCAGTGGTCTATATGGTGCAATCATTCAAGAAATCAGGGCTCGCAAGTTAGCTATCTCTAGTTGTCATCTATGCATGAATGTAGGAATTTTTAATTTCGAGGCATATAGCCTTGCAAAGCACGCCTGTTTCTAGGTATTGGTCGTCATGTATGGCTGGACCTCCCTTATGATCCAGTCACAATACCTGTAAACATTCATATTGAGAATTAATAAAGCATGTGTTTGCCTAAAAAAAAATCTATTAATCGATGTGCAGTTCTCTTGCATGATTTGGGAAAAAAGTATTATACGCTATCTGCATCAATCGATATTGGTCAACATTTTATTTTTCTTCTTACAAAAAAATAATCTTATTTTGAGATTTAAGCAGCCTTTGATGAACTAGTTCGTGGTTGTTCAAGCGAGTTTAAAACACTATACCCCTAGAGAATTAGATTATTTACCCAATTTTACATTGTATATACTTTGATATTTGTTCTTCTGTCTTATGTCACTGTTACTCTTTTCGTCCTAATTTATTAGGCCTTCTCATATTTTAGGCTAATTTGTAGGTAATATAAATTATATTTTATTATAAAAATAAATTTATAGGTCAAACTTTAATCCGAAATATGAGGGGCCTAATAAATCCGGAGTATGTGGTATGGTTGGCAGTTGCCACCCTAGCTGAACGCGGCAGACAGCACGCCAACGGTGCCGCCGCCGCCGCCGCCTTCGAAGCCCCCCCGCCCTCGTGATGGAACCCTCGGTCGATGACGTCCCCGAGGTCGTCGGCTGGATGTCGGCGATGGTCGACCGCGGCGGCCGCGCGAGCCAGGAGAGCCACCGCCTGTTCCTGGCGCGGCGCACGGCGCTCGAGATGCTGCGGGACCGCGGGTACAGCGTGCCGGAGTCCGAGCTCGCCCGCACGCTCCCGGAGTTCCGCGCGTGGTGGGCACCGGAGCCCGAGATCGACCGCCTCACCTTTTCCACCTTCCTCGTCTCCGACCACTCCGACAAGGTGAGTTTACTGCTCCTTCCCCGGCCATGTGCATCCATATTCATCGTCGATGATTGCTCGTAATTATTAATTAAGGACCATCTTTCAACATCATTGCTCGTTAGAGTGCTAGAGTCCAATTGGGCTGGGATAGACGAAGCATTGCGAATTTGAGAAATATAGGAGTAACAAAGAGAGGATCTCAGTCTTCTGCTAACCTTTCTTCACTGACTTTTTTTTTTGGAGTAAACCGCCATATCATTAATCAACAATCAGAATACATGTCGTACAAACACACGCGGCAACATCTAGAGAAACTAGGAGTTGACAGATGTCCTGAAAACTACGCAGAGAGGATCCCAAGACATGGAAAAATACAAGGTCTTTTTTCCTGGAGATGAAGACGGGGTATGGGCAACTTTCTTCATTGACTTGTGTCAGGTGCATGCTGATATTACTAGGTTTTCATTAGTAGTTGCAGATTGTTGTTCTTGTGGCTCAGACTGTTTACGGTTATCATCACTCTGCAAAACGGGTGCAGTTGATATCTTCTTGATATTAATATGAGCTAATTGTGCTCTCGGTACAAGAACTTGGCAAGTGGGTTCAATTTCATACAAGAACTTAGAAATCGTGCAACACGGGTCGAAGAACTTGGCCCGGGTGTTCATCGGACTTGCAAATCGCCCATGTGCCGCCACGTGGACTCCAGCTTGGCTAAGAGCACACGTCGGGCTGCTTTGAATTTTCCCAGAAAGCCCCCCGTGAGGCAATGAAATGCGGATTGACGTCCCTGAGCAGCCGAGAAAGAAATTTGCACTTAACCTCCCGAATCCCTAACCCTCGGCGGCGGCGGCGGCGGCGGCGATTTCGGTAGCGCAGGGCGCATGGCACCGCATTGCAGCAAGGTTGTGCAGAGAGCATCTGACTCCCATATGTTCGTCGGCGATGTGGTCCGCGGTGAAGACAGTGGCCCCTGAGCAAGAGTGACGGGTGTGGTGTAGTTCTCTGGCGTGAAATCAGCCGCTGAGCTGCTGTCTCTCACACACTCTGTTGTCTATCTTGCTGAGAACCTGTTCAGAGCTTCTTCTTTTTTCGTTGTGGCAGAAATTCGGCCGGGGCGAGTTGCTGCCGACAGGGAGTAGCTCAGTGCATTCGTGCGTTCGTCGGGTTGAGCTATGATGGCCGAGTTTGATTGTGCAAGTACGTACAGCTTATGTAGTTTGTGCAAATTGTAGGATAGTACAGAGCTGGATTTGTCGTGGCTGGAGCTGATTGTAGATATGCATGCGGGCACAACAAAATCAAAGAGAATGAGTATGTCATTTGTAGGATGAAAGAAGACAGGAAGGTGATGGCAAAGAAGCATAAAGAAGACCTGTGAAAGCTAGAAACAGTAGGGATGTAATATGATGTTAACTTATGCTTTTGCCCTTGCTAGACTAGACCGAGGGAAATATAAGGAGAGTAATTATGTGCCCAGTCAGGCTGTTCCATAGAATGGAACATGCATCTGACCCTTGAAGCAAATGGCACGTATTTAACAACAACGAAGTCTGCATGTTATGAGATAGTCATGTATGCAGTTCAGAGATTCAGTTTAAAAAATGACACACATTCAGGTAAACATCAAGATTGTCATTCAGGTAAACCCATCAGGCACATTCAGCTCAAAACATACTCAGTACCAGATTGTCATGTCCACAAAATAACTTGGTTCCACGCATATGGTTCGAAAAAGATAGCGACACAGATAACCGACGCGCTCACTCTCCAGGTGCATTCTGGGTGACCCGAATTTCTTCATGGTGAGTTTCTGGTTCAACGTTGAGATCAGGCACTGTAGCTGCATTGAGATCCTGGCCAAACATGAAGTTGTACAATGGATTTTCAGCAGTCGAAGTTGCTCCTCCTCTTCGTGCCCTTCGTGTTCTAGTTTGTCCCCTGGAACTAGGTTGGTCTGGTTGAATCCTTTTCCCGCTCGCATTGCTACCCCTGCCCCGACTAGCAGAACCTTCTGCTTGTTCTTGTATTGAGGCCCTGGCCCTGCCCCTTCCCCTGACTCTTGCACTCACCCTTCCTCTACTCATTGATGTGGTCAGCCTTCCCCTGCCTTGTTATTTTGATGCCCTGGCAGCAGCTACAAATGAGCTTTCTTCTGGAAAAGGACCATATGTCATGTCAGGTACTACATAGTTTCTTTCCTGTAAAAAGAAAATTAGTGATTTTGCAAAAAATTGTCAGTAACCTACTGTACACATGAGATTAGTTAGTTACCTGGTGCGCCATGTTGAAAACTATGCTTCCGGGAACATTTGTTGGATCCTGACTAGGGTCTTCTCCATGGGGCATTATGTTCTGCACAATTGTTGAAGTTAGCAAACATGTGTTGAAGGGTGTAATGTAATTTATGCAATAACCACACACCTGCAGAATTGATGAATCATCTACTTCTTTGTCTTCTTCTCCTACTACCTCAGGATTTGTAGCTAAATTCTGCATGTACTTGTTGTGCCCTTTTTTGTTGTGATTTGCCCTACCACATACGGAACAATGCATGATCACTCCATGCTTGCTAATATGCTTAGCACCATGTTTGATCTTCTCTTCTGGGGCTTTCTTCCTGTTTCTCTTTGGCCTACCAACTTGTTTTTTGAATATGGGTGGATGCACTTGAACCCCATTCATTTTCTCCCAGTGAGATCGGTCTCTAAGTGGCACTAGGTTGTAGCCATAAGCCTGAAGGTAGGTATCAACAGTGTAGCAATCATGCACCAAAGATGCAGGGTCAATCCTCTCTGACCTACAACAGGCAATTGCATGGCCGCATAGTATGCCAGACAATTGCCACCTTCTGCAGTCACATGACCTCAAGCCCAATTCCACAACATATTCAGTTTCTCCTGACAACACTCTAAAAACTTCATTACCTGCATCAGTGGGGAATATATTTCTTGCAAACTCAGCATTTTTATCAAGTTTCTTTTGAATTTTTGGACACAATCTACTACCAGTCCACTTCTGCTCTGCTTCTTTCTTTTTTGACTGCACTCTGTTCAATAACTTGAGAAATATGCTCTCCAACATGGAAAGAATAGGGAACTCTCTTGCATCTAGAATGTAACTGTGAAAGTAAACAAGCTGTTAGATACAACTGCTATCATATAATAATAGAGCTTATAAGTAACGGCAACCATCAAATAAAAACAAAGCTTATAGGTAAGAAAAGATATCAAATAAAAACAGATTTGATAACTAGCACCAGCTATCTGATAAACAGATTTTATATGTAACAACAACTATCAGATAGAACATAGCTTATAAGTACTCCCTCCGAACTATCAGATAGAACATAGAACAGATTTGGTCAAACTTTGCATATGTAACAACAACAACTATATGTAACAGATTTTATATGTAACAGATTTGGTCAAACTTTGCATATAGAACAGATTTTATATGTAACAACAACTATCAGATAGAACATATTTGGTCAAACTTTGCAAACTTTGACTTAGCCGAAATCTAATACGCGGAGTAAAAAGGACCGGAGGGAGTAATCAGAAAATCAAACTGACCTATTGAAGACTTCACACATGTTGTTCAACAAAATATCACATTTTGGGAAGTCATTGAAGAATGCTTTAATCCAACAATTAAGGGAGTACTTCTCAGTCCATTTGTAGGCATCAATGTTATCCTCTTTTAGTTTCTGCAAATTATCATTATACTTTGGAACATTTGTTGATCTTGCAACAGCCCACAAGTCATTCTTCAGAGTTTCTCCCTTATGCCCTGCTTTGTTATAGTTTTGGCACATATGTCGAACACAAAATCTGTGCTCGGCATCTGGCCAAACCTTACCAACAGCATTAATTAATCCCTGTACAAAACATAAGAAATTGCTAGTCATCAAAAAAAAATTTGGCCATTAACATATATATGAACTATAGTGTACCTTTTGTTGATCACTCATGATTGTGTATGGTGCAGTATTGATGATTTTTAGATCATTCTTCAATGAAGTGAGAAACCACTCCCAAGAGTTCGTGGACTACACCTCCACAATGCCAAAAGCAATAGGATAAATGCAGTCGTTTGGATCTATGCCCACCGCTGTAAGCAACACGCCTTTGTACCTTGTTTTGAGGTGACACCCATCCAAACAAATTATTGGCCTGCAACCCTTTAGAAAACCTCTTTTCAAGGCACCATATGACCAATATAGAGTTGAGAGGTGATGTCTTGGTTCTGTTTCTCCTTCATGCAGTACCTTCTTGGTGCATAGTAAGAACTTGGAACCAGGATTTGATCTCCTAAGTTCTTGTCCGTAGTCCCAAAGCATGTTATATTGTGATGCCTCATCACCATGTATTTGAGTTAAAGCAGCTTTCCTTGCCCTCCCCAATTTAGCTCTACTGGGTAAAACATTAAACTTTCTAAGCACCTTCTTAACAAATGTCCTCAGATCCAACTTCTGGTTGTCCCTAAACTCATCTATAAATCTCTGAGTAAGGAATTTTGCTGTCAGTGATTTAAGTTTCCAAACTTTCTGACAAGTATGATCACCAGAATACGTCCTGATTAGAAAGCAGCATGTTCTGTTATCCATTGAACCTTTAAAAATCCATGGGCACCCAGGCACACATACAACTTCTAGCCTTATTGCTTCATTCCTCACCTTCTCCACCTGCACCCTGTGACCTTGTTGCTTCATTCCTGACCTTCTCCACCTGCACCCTGTTCTTCACACTGTACGACTCTAGAGCAAGCCTAGCTTCCTTCACATTAGCAAAAACATGCCAACTTTGAACACTGGCGCTTTCATGTCAACTTGAGGATTGAAAGCCCTCCAGTTATATGCGAGCCTCTGTTTTTCTGTTGTGGACATGTCCAAGTGCTCATCATCTAGCACATATTCTTCCATATCTTCAGTTATTTTCTGCACATTGTGATCACCTAATTCCTCATTCACATTATGATCAAATAGATCATCGTCACCTTCTGCCATTTCATAATCACTATCAACAATATCATAATCTGGGTCAAGCTCGGATCCAGAATCAGATTCTTCAAGCCATGCATAGTCACCATCCTCCTCTTCACCTCCATTGCTAGCTGCTCCGTCGGCTACATTGCGTGCTGGCCCTTCACCTGCAGTGCTATCGGCTACAGCTCGAACAGTGCACGATGACCCTTCACCTGCACTTGTGAATATACCTGACGTGGGCATTTTCCTAGGACTGATCACTACTGGAAGAGGTCGACCTGCATTAGAAATAACATCTTTTCTGCACACTATTAGGAAATTGGAGTGATCAATCAGCAAATGCAAAGCATTGTTCTCTTTGGAAGAGTTTATCATAGCCACAATATCAGCATCTGTCGAAACACGCCTCAAACCATCTGCAATGCTTTTCCCGAGAAGACAACAGTAGACATTGTGCTCCTTCTTAGGATAACCCAGACAACTCAACCATTCTTCAATGTAGAGCAAAGAAAACGTGTCTCCATGATAGTAGTCCCAGCAGTCCAATGTGCCACTGACATAATCAAGATTGTGTACTGTCCCACAAAAAATACCATTATGCTCAATGTGAACTGAAAATAAATCTCCATCACCACCTGCATTGTAAAAGCAAACATTAACATTACAAAAATTAATGAAAACAACCAAATCATATGGGCAGCAGCATAACAGTAGCATGTACTAGTTACTATTATTACTAGTATACTAGCTGCTATTAATATCAGCATAGGAGATGGGCGACGTACACTAGCAGCATTAACTAGTTACTATCACTATCGAGGTTGATGCAGCCTCAATCCTCCAAGGGGGGTCGTGCGTATAGACTGTATTACTAATTGCGGCATGCATTGTGCCCTGTCAGTGCTCATATCTACAGACTGGTAGACTCTATTAAATGCAGCAGCACATGAATGCAGGATGGGTCCATGAACGAATTACTGGCTTGGCTTGTCTTCACCATTGGGCTCTATAAAAAACTAATAATACTACTACTGCAAGATCAATTGCCTTACTAAAGTCTTGAGCGAAGTAGAAAAATTTCTGTTGATGAGGTCAACCGCCCCAAACCCTACCTAAACCTCCGTAAACTGAAAACCAGATCACCAGCGAGAGGATGGTACATGGATGGGGAGATTACCGTAATCGGGTAGTGGGTCGCGATTATCTCGTCGGTAGACGGGCTCCGGCGCCATGGCTCGTAGGTCAGGTCGGCGACGTCGTCAATTGGGACGGGACGAATCACCCATCTCCTAGTTCAGAGGTACAACCTGCAGGGACGGAGGAAAATGAAGAATCCAACGACGGCAAGGGTTATCTGCTAAATGCCATTGTCACGGCCGCACAAGGACGTTGACCAGCATTTCATTGCCCCGCAAGGGGCTTTCTGCAAACAATCCGAGCCAAGCTGGAGTCCACGTGGCGGCACATGGGTGATTTGCACATCCAATGAACACACAGGCCAAGTTCTTCGACCCGTGTTGCACGATTTCTAAGTTCTTGTATGAAATTGAACCCACCTGCCAAGTTCTTGTACCTAGAGCACAATTAGCTCTATTAATATACTCCCTCTATCAAAAAATCACTCTGCAAATGGATGGCTCAATTTAGTATGTATGTACTGAAGTTCAATGCTTACATAACGTGTGTGTTGGGGGTGGGGGTGGGGGTGGGGGGAGGGGGTCTAATTAGTGATAGTTCATTGAGTTTCGACAGCTAGCTTGTGCTGTCGGAACACACCCCACTATGTCGCCACATTCCGCCCCTGGCTTTGGCCCATGAGTGGCGGTGTTGCCTTCGTCAGCGCCTGAGCTGGAGAAGAGAAAAAAGATCGGCTTTCAATTTGATGATCTGCAAGACTGCAACTTTAACCTAACTAAGAAACAAGTTTCAACCAAGGGCTTTAACTCGTATTATCTCCACGAGAGAATCAATTTTGAACTCTCACACAAAAAGATCAACCGAATGAATCACAATTTCTTACCTGGTGAAGACAAACTCTCAACTTGTTAAAAATGGCACCTCCAACCCCCCTCCCCCGCGAAGCTTTCAATCACTACAAAATTCAACTAAAAAGGGGGACTATAAACACCAAAATAACTATATACAGCACTCTACCTCATGGTGTCAGCAGCGATTGCCAGGAAAAGACAGCCCAGATCCGGCCCTCACCTCGGTGAAAACTAGAGGCCCAGATCTGCCCCTCGCCTCACGAACTCCCAGCGCAGACACCAGCGAGAATGGCGGCGTGAACGGGGAGGGACTCGACAGTAGCGGAGGATGCGGCGCAACGGAAGGAGGCGGCAAGTAACTGTGGTGGCGCTGCTCTGCAGGAAAGGGAAAGAAACACGAGAGATAAATAAGGAGAGAAAATAAAAGGGAGACGGCAGAGGTATGTGGTGTTGGCGTCCAGTGTTAATGCGGTCGAGGGTGGAGTCGTGTGCTCGGAGCTCCTTCACCATATAGGCGAATAGTCCTAAATGAGTATCCTCGCATAGCATATAGTACCAAGTGTTTTTATCTTTTTACTTTATATTGTTATTGCTTCGAGCTTCTAATTCTTCACGTGTTGTAACGGAGTAACGTATAATTTAACTATGGTTTAACTCTTATCTCAGGTGAAAATTCTATTCTGCCGACCAGAACCTGTCAGAATCGCAACTATCCAGGAGATATATGACCGGATCGAAGGAGAGAACTTGTCCAGACTTATTTTGATATTGCAGGGAAAGATAATGCCTAGAGCTAAAGAGTCTGTCAAGGAGAAATTCACATTTAAAGTAGATATTTTTCAGGTTAGTTTTGTATAACTAGTTAATTACTTATGGCTTTGTTGAAATGAAAATTATGTAAATGAACAACAGCAATGACTGTGTTGTAAGAATAATGACATGCCATTAAGTAAAGTACATCAACTAATTTGTATGTACATTTTTGTGCATTCAGTATTGATGCTTGATGTAGTGTAGCATACTATATTGGTTTGAATCGGAATCCAGTGTACAAGTTTCTGCAAGTTATGCTCTCAACCGTGAATACTTATTCATAGTTTCATGACTTCCATGTACAGCTGATGCTTTTTTTTTTTTGAGAAAGTTTCGGCGCCAATCATACTACATAAGGGATACTAACAGGACGCTGGAACTTACACGAAGGATACAGAAAGGACAGCTGTCCACACACAACAGCAGAGAGGACCCCGAAAGAAAAGAAAATTACAAAGAGGTCCCTAGGATCCTCTGAGCTGACCAACACCAGCACCCGCCGTCTTCCGCCGCCGTCGCCGGAGCTCCTGCAGCACGAAGACAAAGCAGGAAGGCCGCATACCCGGATCAGGAGTCGCGTCATCGCTTTTTTGACCGAAGAAATGGCCCACCGCCGCGCGACAGGGCCCTTTGCTTTGTGGCTCGTCGGCCGGGGAGAACCCCGGAACGACTCCGACCCCGGATCCCTCTTCTCCGGCTGCCGAAGCATGTGCCGGACCTGCCAATCCCCTGCAAGAGCCGACACCGGTGCTCCACATCTGAGCACATGGTCCCAGCCATCTCCTGTACAGAGAAATCCGCCGGCTTCTCGATGGCGCCGGAGAGCACGCCGCCGCAGCGGGGTTGAAGCCGCGGAACAAAAGCCGCCGTGAGGTTGCCGCCGCCGCTTCGGCAACCACGCGCAAGCAGACCAAAGCTCGCCATCCCTAACGAACGACAAGCACACCTAACCTCCCAGTTTTGTCGCCGCCGCCACCGTCGATGAGGAAGACAGAGCGCCGGAGGAAAAGCTGGAGGCCACTTATTCACGGGCATCTCACTCGCCGAGCAGAAATGGGATGCCCAGAAAACCTAAATAGCTAAGCTAACTAGCCCACTATACACAAATCCGCCCGGCCAGACCGTCGTCCCCTCCCCTACCGGCAACGGCAAGGCCGCCCGGAGGGAAGAGAAACGAGGATCTGGCCGGCGGAAGCGGTGGTGCTGCGGTCGCCCTCTGTTTCGCCTCCTCCGCCCTGTAGCAGGGGAAAGGAATGAATGACTGGGTTCTTTCTCTTCTCTCTATGTACAGCTGATGCTTAATCCCTTATTTGTAGTTTCATCACTTTAGTCGTGTACAGTTGATGCTTAATCCCTTATTTGTAGTTTCATCACTTTAGTCGTGTACAGTTGATGCTTTACTGTACATATATTATCTATATATTCTACATTGTACACTATATATTCAAACTGATGTGCTCCTCCAACTGAAGGTCAATGAGCTACTGGTTAACATTAGTAAGCATGCCCTGAAGCCCAAGCATGAAGTGTTGACTGCAGAAGAAAAGGTCAAGCTCCTGAAGAAGTACAATGTGAAGGATTCACAGGTACGTCTATCTATAATTTATTACTGATTACTAATACTATGAATTAGGTGACAGTACTGAATATATATATTCTAAATTGTTGCAATATCCAAGAAGTTTCTTTTTGGAGAGTCGGAAGCATATATCATTTATTTACTATAATTATATTGCCAAACAAGAATTCTTAAGATGGAAGCACATTTAAAATATGTTTTCATAGAATGAAATGTCTGGGTCCAGCTTTAAGCTTTAAAAGTTTCTAGATTTCTGTTTTTTCGAGAACATGCAGTTTCTATTTTTTTTCTGGATTCTTTAGCCAGATGAGAACAATTACCAGGTTGAACCAATATCTATTATGCAGAAAATATTTTCTAATTGTAAACAAAGAGTGACAAAACTGTCTGCACGTACAGTCTAGGGGTCATATGCATGTCAGAGATACGGTGTCTCTCTTCACAAATGGGTATTGCAAAAAATGTTGTAGCAATATTGAGTTGGTGCTTTGATTTTTTTTGATGATCTTCTTGTTTGATTTATGGTTTATCTATATTACGAGTAGAGTTAAAACCTTGGCGACTTGTACGATCATGTTTTTGAGTATTATTTACTGGAACTCACGCTACGTCTGCAGAACTAAATTAGTGATTTGCCACTCCAAAGAGTGGTCACCGAGGATTTGCTGTTTTTCAAATCTGCAAGTGCATTGATGATTTTCCACTGGAAAGAGAGAAATAGATGAAAATTTTCACCTTCTCTGTGTTATTCTATCTTCCTTTTTCTTCTGCTCGAGATAGGAATGTAAGAATACAATATTTTTCTTTGTCCTCTCCTACCTTTGCTTCTTCCCTACCTCCACATTTTCTCCTAAGGTAGCTCCCCTCCTGGTCCCCACGCTTGAATACCAAGGAGGGCTTGATATCTCTCTTTCATCTCTTGTGTCGAATCCCCGCCTTGGAATCTCCAAATCCTGATTGGATTATTCTCCTCCATACCCTATCCTCCCCACTCTCCTAGTGCTATACAATCCCACCGCTGCCACAGCAGGAGGCTGCACGGAGGCGGCGGTGTACTTGTTCATGGACATGGCAAACCTTCATATACATTGGAATCCCAAGGTGCCCAACAGCTTCCCTTACCCTTATTTGTCACGAAGTTCCACACTCCCTGCCAAGTTTGTGGCCCCCAAGCTTGGGAAGGAACTTCACTAACTATGGAGCCAATGCTATCATATTCTGAAAAAACTCCCTCGACCTCAACTTCATGGGTGTCTCCTGCTGTGCCATGACTCGTCCAGCAAGCCCTGCAGTTTCAGCAACTATGAAATGATGTCAATGTCATCAATTGTACCCCCATTTTCACCTCTTGTGGCTGACCTGGTCCTTTCTTAAGCCACGGTGATCAATGTGGCGTAATATATAGCAGGCAGCAGGCTGTTCAGTGATAAACGTGTCAATACTATACGGCAGGCGGCAGGGCATTTCCGTGATCAATGTGTCATACTATATGCAGGCTGCAGGGCTGTTCAAAGCCGGGTTCGCCAGCTGGTTAACTCTTCAGTTGAAGATGCAATAATGACAAGAGAAGGTACACGAGTTAAAGAGCTCTTTTATGTAATGAATTGGGCAAAAATGGGGTTGAACAGGCTATCGGGCGGGTGATGTTGGGAGCTGGCTTGGAGAATGAAGGATGGGGCTAGAGGAAAGGAGGGAGTAGGTCAGTTGGAGGTGGAAGAGGATAAAACGTTGGAAATTGTATCTCATCTTCTCTCTTTGTAGTGGCAAATCTTCAATTGCAAATCTGCAAACGGCAAATCACCGATCACCATCTATTTTCCCCATTTTTTGTGAGGTCAAGTGTTTCATGCTAGAACAGTGATGTTATTTTTTCAGTCTTACTGGCATTGCAAGTTTTCCCCCCAGCGGGAACGAGATTGCAAGTCGCTATGTGAACTATGTAACTATTTTTTTTGTTACATCCTGCTGGATGTCACTATTTCATCCACAGAACAGCCTGGTCTGCCTGTTGCCTATTGGTCTGCATGTTAGTTCCTAGTATGTGCTTGATTGTGTTTGCAACATGAATGTGGCTGAAGGAAGATCGCAATCCCTTGTTGTGCTTGGATGTGATGATGGAGACCATTGATACATTTTACCATCCTGAGCACTTGGAGTCTCGTAGACATATCATGCTGATAATTTTCTGATTTGCCACACTTTTTGTGAGGTTGCCATATTATTTCTGTGCTTATTTGGTTTTGTTTAAACTAGAACTTTGATGTATTACTCAGTTCAAGACATTTAGTATTTCCACACACTAACTGATTGTGTTGTTACCATGAAAGAATTGAAGTAAGTATATTAATGTCTTAGTCATTGTGGGGCATACCTCATTATCCTTTTATCTGGCTGGTGGATTTTTCACATGCCTAAAATGCTAAACTGCATTTGTTATTAGCTTCTTTTTGCATGAATCTTCAATTTCTTAAAATCCACATCAAGTTGTTATATAGTTATTTTTAACCACAGTTTGCTGAAAATGGTGCTTTTATCTTTCAGCTCCCTCGCATGCTAGAGACTGATCCTGTTGCTCGCTACTATGGCCTCGGCAAGGGAACCGTCCTTAAAGTTACATATGACAGTGAGCTTACTGGGATCCTTGTGACATACCGATGTATTTTCTGAGGGCTACATGTGTTTCCATGGATGAAAGCTGTAGCAAGCTGTTTGTAAAATCGTGTTACTCCAATGGCCGCTACTACAGCAGGTATTTGGAACTTCAGGCGTGTTACACCGAGCATGGTCGATTGGATTCAAGCAGTATCTGTTTACAGATTTCATTATGTTTTGCAAACTAGAGCTAGCATAGGTTTTACAAATTAGATGTTAGAAACCTGAGTAAGATGAAGAACCAAGAAAGAAAAAAAGATTCACTGTCAAATAATCTTTCTTCAGCTAATAACTGTGGTTTGCTCTGCTTGTCTTGGGTAAAATTTCGTCATCTGCCGCCTTTCTCTTGCGAATGTTGCTGCTATCACCGCTGCTGTTATCCGTGGGGTCGCCGCTGTTGTTTGTGGGGGTGCTGCTGCTGATGGTATCGCTGCTGCTGCTGTTGTCCGTGGGGTTACTGCTGCTGATGGTAATGGTATCGCTGCTGCTGGTGTTGTTTGTGGGGTTGGTATCGCTGTTGCTTAGCAGGTCTTGGTCCTGGTGGGGGTGCTCCTTGCATCTGCTTTTCATTATGTGGGGCTTGAGCTTGCTCATGTCTGATAGCCGTACTGGTTTCAGGAAGAACTCATTTGCTCCTTCCTCCAGGCATCTGATTCAGAACAAACAAAACCATAATTGTCAGACTTCATCCTAAGATCCTGTTATATTCTATGATCGTCTACTTGTTTTGCTATTCCTTTACACCTTTATTTATGTCCATATCTTTGGGTTTTACTCCATTTGCGCAGATAGAAATAGACAAGTGGCAGTGGTGAGTTGTCTGCAACTATAACCCTTTTTATATAGACATAATCGACTCAAAAGATCGACAAGATTGATCTACGTATCATCCCATATCTTCACTATTTATTTGACACTAAATATTTCAAGATAGAATATTAGCACGACGTGAGCTGGGTGGGGGTTGTTCCTTTATTAGAAGGCATGTGACCCCAAATCAATAAGGGATTCTGAGAGATCTTGGTGTCTAATTTAGTTCAAGGCCTATCAAACATGTCCTAATAACAGATGTGACTGTCTGAATCTTTTCTAACGGTGGTTCAGCTATAAAGTTTCTAAATCAGCATCATCAGTAATCAATCTTTTGGGTTCCAAAACAGACAACACTCTGGGTCCGTAACTGTGCTCACCTGTTGATTCTGGAAGGTATGTTCTCCGATGACATGATCACAACCGGGATGTCCCTGAAAGACGACGACTCCTGATTCAACAAAAGCCAGATGGAGACCATTAGCCACCATGCTCTTGAGGGTTCATCAGACCAAATCAAACTAAAAAAAATGGTGGGTACCTTGATCTTCTTGAGCAGATCGTATCCTGTCATCCCAGGCATGCAGTAGTCAGTGATGATGAGGTTCACGTTCACCTCGACGTCCTGCTCAGCACCAAACCCAAAATTAATCAATCAGAAACAATTTTAGAGCACTAGTACTGTGGCTGTGCACATGATAAACCATCTATCTTCTTACCAGCTGGTCTGCATGGACAGAAGAAATGGAGGCGTCCTCGCCATGGAGCCCCAAGAACTCGAGAGCCTTGGTCCCAGAGTCCACAGTGGTAACTGCAGAAACAAAGAGAGACTCTGCCTCAGATGCCATGCCATAGCAGGAAACACAACTTCCTATGCTGCAAATGGAATCAGGAGGATCATGGCATGCTTGATTGGTACCTTGGAACGAAGATGTCTTGAGGAGCCTCTCGATGAGCTTCCTGTCAAGGACGCTGTCATCCACGGCCAAGACATGGAACGGAGCCTCCGCGATCGCCACCGCCATCGGAGAAGAAAGAGAGAGCGCGTGTTCTGAGTGATGGAGGAGGAGGTGGATGCTACGAGGTAGAGGAAAGGCAGGTGGTGTGTGCGCTTGGCATGAGAGAGAGGGATTTCCAAGAGCGTGTGGGTGGAGTTGAGTTTATATGCATCCGAAGCACATGAAAAAGGATTCCAGGGAGATATGTGTGTGTTGGGGGGGGGGGGGGGGGGGGGGGGGGGGGGGGGTGTGGAGAAAACAAGTGTGATGACCAAAGGAAATCCCGCCTCATGGAAAGCAAGATCCGGGCCAGATTTCCTCCAAATCTTGCCATGAATTGACTCCACGATAGAATAGACCTGGCAGGCCCATCAGCCACAGCAAAGCCATGGTCCACCATTTTCTCTTGTTCCCTCCTCTCTTTCTGCCTCCGCCTTTGGTTTCTCGTTTCTTTCTTGGCTTGTCCTCTTGCTTGCTTGGCTGACCCGAAAGGAAGATTTGGGTCATTTCTGGCGATTTGGTAAAGCGGGAGATCTTCCACAGGTGTGACCTTGCGGTTTGATGCGCATCCATCTGATCTGTTGGGGTTTCCCCCCTTCCCTGTATAAAATCTGTTGCTAGTAGTACATCACTATTTTTTGTAATATAATACAAACGCAGATGCTCGCATACACGCGCATACACTCACCCTATGAATGCATGCAGCCGACACAACATCTTAAGATTGACGAAAGTCACCACAGACGTCTTCGTAGTCGACAGGAACGTCTCCTCCCACTGAAAGAACATTCTCGAAAAGCCTGAATTAAATTCTGAAAAATACGAGCACCAGTGCCAAGTTTAAAACTTAAACTCTGATGGGCTGGTTTTATCACAATAAACCTACTCACAAAAAACGAGAGCCTACTTATCAGGCACCTGAAAAAAAATCAGTGTCAAATCTATTTTTTCGACCGTTAAATGACCATCCAACGACCAAGATCGCGCGTGCAACTGTTCCTCTTCAACCTCCACCCACGTCCGGCGGCGCTCCCCCAATCGGCTCCTCGCCCCGCCCTCCCCTAGCGCCCCCACCGTGCTGCCGCCACCCCCGGCCATCCCTTTAAAGGTATGAAGCAGTTGATTTTTTCACCGAAACCGAAACCGCAACCCCCGAACCCCGCGCACCCTGACCCGTCAACTTCTGACTCGCCTCTGCCTGAGACGCCGCGGGGAGCCACCTCATCTCCGGCTACAACTCGTTCCCTGCCGATGCCTCGTCGGCATCCCTAGGCCTCGCTACGCTCGCCCCGGCGCCGTCATCTTCTACACCGGAGCTAACGCAAGAAATCGACCAACACAAATCACGTTTTCAGGTACTCACTCTGGAATTAATTGACGCAACCTCTACACAAATTGTATAGAGGCTGCGTCAATTAATTCGGATCGGAGGGAGTACCTAATGAATAGCAAAACCGTAATAAAAAAAAGAATTCGCTTCTTGATTCTCGCAGGAGTTGATCATATCTTCCATGATTTCCTTTGTGTATAATCCTCGCAGCTGTACTGCATGCAGTTGATCTTAACGAGCGATTTAGTCGCACTGCACATGTGCGCTCTAGTCAAAGATTAAGTATAGAGTAGCTGCTAACTGAAGTCAGCATATCTGAGCTGAGCTAGCCACCGCCTGTAGTAGATATAGAAGATAAAAAATCAGCTTGGCAACTTGCACATCCTCGGATTGGGAGCTGCAATGTCTTCTCCCGACTCTGTCAAGTCGCAGTAGCAGCAGCACCCCCCGCAGTACCAACTTCGATATCCTCCTGACCCGACGATCGACGGATTCCCCCACCAAATCCCCGACACGATCGCATCCCATCCCGCGAGGGAGACGATTGGAAGCCGAAGCGGTTCGAGGATCCGGGCCTCGTGATATCGCGTCGCTTTCCGGCGGCCTCGCTTTCCACCCCCCGACGATCTGCTTCTTAGTAGTACAGTACTGCCCAGGATCGCGTCGTATCCGCTGCCGATCGCCACGAAAGTGCCGTTTCCCTGTGATGTGATGTGCCGCTATACGCCATGCCGTGGGCTGATTGGGTGCGCGTCGTGGCCAGTTCGTTGCAAGTGGAGCGCGAGCGCGAGGGAGATTCTGTATCGTCGCGTGCGTAAGTGCTGCGACGTCGACGCGTAGCACAGTACAGCCAACTGTTCGCAGTGCTGCGACGTCGACGCGTAGCACAGTACAGCCAACCAGTGGCGGAGCTAGGGAGGGGAATGGGAGGATACCGTGAGAGCGGAGCGGTCGAGTGTGGACTGAACAAGGGTTTCATCCAGTAGGTGGGGTATTTGTGGGGTCGTGGCGGCCCATGTCCGCCCCACATATGAGATAGTTAGGGGGGTACCGGACAGCGCGGACATTTGGGTTGCGTTTGTCTGGTTCAATTGACTGGCAACTCACTGAAGAGAAGAGGAGATCTTGTGACGCCCCCGACTTAATCGTGCACTAATCATACACGCAAATGCACACGATCAAGCCTAAGGACTTACTTGAAGATATCACAACACAACTCTAACACAAATAAAAGTCATACAATCTTTATATTACAAGCCAGGGGCCTCGAGGGCTCGAATACATAAGCTTGAGTCATACAAGCATCAGCGAAAGCATCAGATATCTGAGTACAGACATAAAAGTTAAACAGATAGGCCTTAAGAAGGCGGGGCAAAACAACGACACTGGATCGAAAGGCGCAGGCCTCCTGCCTGGGTGCCTCCTACCTACTCCTGGTCGTCGGCGGTCTCCACGTAGTAGTACTCTCCACCGGAGGGGTGGTAGCAGTCGTTGACAGGGGCAGCTGGCTCCGGGGCTCCGTCATCTGGTCGCAACAATCGGGTAAGGAGAAAAAAGGGAAGCAAAGCAACCGTGAGTACTCATCCAAAGTACTCGCAAGACTTACATCAGAACTATACTACTTATGCATCGGTATCAAAGAAGGGCTGTATCAGTGGACTGGACTGCAGAAATGCCAGATTAGAGAGAAAGGGCCTAGCCTATCGAAGACTAGCATCTTCAGCATCTTGCAGCATTAGAAGAGTGCAGATTTGAACATAAATATAGTAGTAGCAACATGTATAAGTAGCCATGCCTAGAGATCCTTCCTCGACTCCCCGCGAAAAAGTGATCCCGGAGCTAACATATTCAAACCATTTCTAGTTGTAGAAGATCGGGATATTTTTCGAGCGTCCTGTTACCGTGGACACGGCTATTCGAATAGATATACTTCCCTGCAGGGGTGCACCAACTTACCCAACACGCTCGATAAACTGTGGCTGGACACACTTGCTCGGTCCATGCCCGGCCTCGGCTGATCGACACGTCGTAGCCCTACCTAGGCTCGACAGAGAGGACAGCACGCCAGTCTACATCCTAAGCACTCAGGGGTCTTGGGCCCATCGCCCTTTGCACTCCTGCGCGTTGCGTACGCGGCCGGTGAGCAGACCTAGCCCCCTTAATACAAGCACAGGCTTTCCCAGTCCAACCCAGCGCGCGCCGCTCAATTGCTGACATCTGAAGAGCTTCGGCTGATACATACGACGCCGAGTGCCCATACTATTCCCGCGTGGTGGTTAGTGCGAAAAGGCCAGAGGCCTACTCAGATCACATATCCTAACCCATTAGTGTGTTGGGAGCTCGCGGAAACGAGCAGAGACTCACGATCATGTGACCCCGTCGCCCCGTCTCGTGGGCTTACGGCAAGGGCCAAGAATGCCCGGCCGTGCCACGTATTTATCTCGCGGGTACCCTCACGGTCAACCCGACTCCACATCACTCGCGGGTACCCCTCGGGGTCGACCTGACTTCCACATCTTTTTTGTAGTAAAGTCAAAGTATCCGTGTGTCCATAACATCAAGGAGGAATCCGAGGAATCACCCTCATTGGATTCCCACTCGATGTATCCATCAAGGTGAACTCGGAGGAATCACCCTCGATGGGTTCACACTTGAGGAGTTGCACGACAGAAGCTTTATCGGAGGTGGTAAAAGAGGAATCACCCTCAGTAACCCACAACCGACTAGCTATACTGTTGGGGAACGTTGCATGGAAAACAAAAAATTTCTATGCACACGCAAGATATATCCATGGAGATGCATAGCTACGAGAGGGGGAGTGTGTCTACGTACCCTCGTAGACCGTAAGCGGAAGCGTTAGAACAACGCGGTTGATGTCGTCGAACAACTTCACGATCCAACCGACCGAGCACCGAACGTACGGCACCTCCGCGTTCAGCACACGTTCAGCTCGGTGACGTCCTCGACTTCTTGATCCAGCAAGACGGCGAGGTAGTGGATGAGTTCCGGCAGCACGACGGCGTGGTGACGGTGATGGTGATGCTATCTCCGCAGGGCTTCGCCCAAGTACTGCGAAAATATGACCGAGGGACGGAACTGTGGAGGGGGGCGCCGCACACGGCTAAGACAATGTTGTGGCTTGTTTGGGGCGCCCCCTCTCCTCTATTTATATATGTGTAGGGGCTTGGAGTAGAAGGAATAGTGCCACGTGAACAGTACCACGTGAATAGTACCACGTGAATAGTACACACGTGGACTTGGACTCCAAAGTCCAATCCTATTCCTACTAGTAGAACGTCCGTGCGTTGCTACGGGCTACAATGCATATAAATGAATCAAACAACTGATTAAAGTAGTCTGCAATGTCGAAGCTCAGTTCTCTCTCATACGTTCAGGCGTGTTCAGACATCAAACAGGCACCCAGCAGGCTCCCAAAATCCAACTCTCTGGACAGTCCCGACTCGCCCAAATCTAGCCCATATGTTGGAGAGAAATTTGGTTGTCCGGACTATCCGCCATGTTATCTCCAAGCACGCGGTTCCCACACAAAAAAACCCACCCCATGACGCACCCTTCCATTTTCATGCCGAACCCTCCCCTTCTAGCTTGGTTTCCCATCGTAGCAGGACATTTCTCGCTGGAGCCCTCTCCTTTAAAACCGGAAGATGCCCATCTCACCTTCTCCATGGCTCCCTCTCTTCTTCACACCATACTTCCTCACGGAGCGCCAAGGAGGAGTCCCCCGACCGCCCCGCTCTCCGTCGTGGACCCCTCCCCCATTGTTCATGTTGATCCACCACCGCCATCAAGGAGGGGCGAGGCGTGGGCCACCCATGACGCCTGGAGCCAAGAAGGCATATCTGATGCCTCCTGTGCCATTATCACCATGTCATAATTAACTCGAGAAGCAACCAACCAATGCATTCCTAATTAAAAAATTGCACGACTTGCTGTAAAATCATATCTAATGAAATGCAATTTGCCATATTTTTTAAATTGGGGAAATTATTCAGCAACCATGGATTCAGAACATGCAAAATGCATGCATGGCCACAACAATATTTTTTCAATAAGTTGGCAATACAATAAGATGGAGTCGCGAACAAGAACTTGTTAAGAAAAAATTGAATGAACTGAAAGCATATGTTGTCATCCCTCCATTCAGTAAACATCATTAATCTTCTCAAGAGACTCAATCTGCATCTGATGGTGAGAGATGACAAGTTATGTTTAATGCTGGTGGCAACGTCTGATTTTTTTTCTGCTGACCAAGTCCGGTTTACAGCTTCGTCACAATTGAGTACTCCAATCGAGCCATTGGAACAAGCCGCACTCCAGGTTTATCGCTGCAAATCATTATGGGTAGAAACTTAAACAAGCGTGATTTGGTTAAAATCAAACACCACACCTAAAGAAAATGCCTATAGAATAGATCACTTCACATATACACCACCTACACTACAACGATGACAGCATGTGCAGCGTTTCCATACTACGATGATGATTCTGAATCTCCTTCATTGAATACTTTCACCCGGTTATCTACGATGTCAACTACTACGCCGGTCTTCTTCAGGTAGTGAACCTTGGTGCCGCCCTCGAGGAGATTGTGCCCAACCCAGATTGGTACTCACCCTCATTTAAATTGGGCTTGTCTTGACCATGGATCTGACCTACATATCAAATTTATGTACAGCTTGTTATAGTTTCATATGGAAAGGACAAAATGATTCACTTCAAAGAAAATACAAAAGGACACATTTATCTGTTATGTCCCAGACTCATAGAGATCATGACAGTCCATTTTAGAAAGAAAAAAACTATAGGGTCATGTCTTACTTTCTAGGCTATTTTCAAGCGCTACGACACACTGAAGAGGATATAGCAATCAATAACATGTGTTCAGCATAATCGGTGATTTTTTGGATCAAGAAGTACAATCAGTTCTTTGCCTATAAGTTATAACAAAGGGATTCCAATAGTACACTATGAGTGCCAATCATTTGCTATAGGCTACCGCTTAAGTAAATTAAGCTAGCTATTAACTTCCAATTGAAGTTAGCTGACACATTCATGTTTGCCCTTTGCATCAGAAACAACTAAAGTTAGCTGACACACCTTAGTACAGATGCACCATCCTCACCTAGGAGTAGAGATATACAACAGCCTTGTAGAAAAACAGAAGTATGGTACGGTAAACCAAAGTTGAATACCATTTTACATGTCTCATCTTGGAATAGCTACAACCACTTGCGACCACGACTAAGGAGTGGATCCATCTCATATAGTACACCCTCAAATTCGTCTTGTATAAAGATATTGCAAGATGACATCCTTCAAATCTCTGTTTAAAATAAAATAAATGGTTGAACTTTTGTACTGCTGGCAAAAGGTGCAACTATGCAGAGAATAAATTTTATATACAAGCTGGCCGGTACCTATTTACCAATTGTTTGTGGTAATACCTGAATCATTCCCGTTCATCTCCAACTAAATTATTGTGAGAAACTAACACTGATTTTATTTTATTTTTTATCCAGAGCATTATGAATGTTTTCTCTTAACAAAAAATTGCACATAGGTAGAATTACTCTAACAAAAGGGTCGACACACTCAACAAACTTTAGAATGACATTTTTATCTCTCAAAAGGTCCTGCATATAGACAATTAATTTTTCTAGAATAAGATATATTCCAACTTACTTGGTGCCAAATAATTTCCTAGTTTCAGATTAAGCTTGATAATTTAGTTAGACAAAGATGTAAACCATGGATTGCTAATTGTAGCCCTAACAGACGCGGGTTTATTTAACTTTCCAAACAAAGAGAGTAAGATGGAGATATCGGAGGAAGAAAACTAACAAATTTCAATATTTGTTATGCAAATATTAGCAAACAAGACTTACCAATCAAATGCAGAGAAGATCATAAAGCAACAGCGCTATGTGCATCAAGAGGTTCACTAATCTCAAGATAAAATATGTACATCGAAGTCTGTTCGCACAACTATCTTGAAGAGAACTTCAAGCAACAAAAGACTGTTGAGAATGCACTAAATGTAGAAAGAAAAGAATTCATGCCCACGATTTGGTAGTCCAGACAATACTTGATCAAAATATCAATCTGCCAAATTGAAGATCACAGTGGACATTTATGTTCTTCAGTTAACCACATCATGCATGCACGGATGACTTATATGGTTTCTTAACACACATACACCCGCATATGTCTAAAGACGAAAAGCCCAGTGGGAAAGTTCAATCTCAGAAACTACTTTACTTGATTAATTTCACACAATTCAGAAAATAATCTGATCCAAATACTCCGCACCCAATGAACCCATTAGTGAGAAAAAAAAATCAATTTTCTTTGACACAAATAATTTGCAATCGCCTCATCTCGTAATCAATTGATACCCTATATGCATGAAGCCTCGACCCTCACCTCACATTGATATCCCATATGCATGAAGCCTTGAACAAGATAGTAAGACATTGGGTCCCAAAATTGACGCATATGGTCAAATCAGTAAACACAAGAACAATCAAGCCTCGAACCTCACCTCACATGAGCTCCTCCTCCTTGCGAAGGTACTCGCCAGCGTTGGACTGGTGGAGCACCACCACAGCGTTGGTGTCGGCCTTCCTGCTGTCTTGCGTGCCCCTGGCGGCGACCCCAAACCCGAGGGGCGCGTCGGCCATGGAGATAACGATGATGCCATCGCCGGACTTGGTATTCTCGGTGATGCCCGTGAGCTCGGACTTGGACAAGGAGTTGCCGAAGAGGAACGAGAGTGTGGGCCGCGAGGAGGTCGAGCGCATGGACGGTGAGTTGGAAGGCGCCGCCGTGGTTGAACTTGCCGATGGGCATCGTCGTCACGGAGGCACTTGGCGGTGGTGGGGCGCGCGTCGTGGTCGTCCTGCGGTGCCAGGATGCATGGAGGCGAGCGGGGGTAGAGAGGTGCGCGGGGGAGGCTGGCGGCGGCGCAGTGCGTGGGGGGAGGAGGCTGGCAGTGCGATGTGGGAGAGGAGGGATTATTAGGTCACTCCTTTATTTGTTAGAGAAAAAAACCAGATGAATAGTGGGCTTTACGTGGAAAAATCGGTGGGTGGGGGTGGGTGCGGGGGCCTGGCGACGTCTTCGTTCGACGGTGTAAAACATCGGGGGAGGTGGGATCGATCGATGGGAGGGGGTACGAACGAACGACGTACCAACTCCTCAATTAGGAGTAGAGATGATAAGTGAGTAACAGAAACCTATGAGTTTAGGTCCATCTGACATCTTTTAATACAAAGGGTTCATCTAAAATTGCTCCAAGCTACCAGCTTTCATTAGAATCAGGAATTATAGATTGAGCTCTCACTATCCATGCACTTTCAAAATAGAGATGCAGGGAAAAACTAAATGACAACAAGTATAGAAGGGTTTTTGGCATCATAAAGATAAATATGTTATGAAAAAAAACTGGAAACATCTTTTCCTTGTTTGGTTTGTGTAATTGCACAAAGATGAAATCAAAATGTTTATCCAGTCTTGGATGAACAGAAATCAAAGGAATAAATAACATATTGGACAAATAGGGAAGAAGTACTGATTGTGTTGTTGTAGGACTATTTACTCTAGACAGATGCACCTGATACAATCAAAAAAACATTTCTTTAATTTGCAGCTACACGCATGCAATGGTGTCGTTGTACAGAATGGGGTACCTGTTGGCTTGTCTATTGTCCATTCCTACGGCTGCGCGTCGCGACCACCGCCGGCGATGGAGCCGCGGACGTCATCATCTCTGTATCAGGCACATTAAAAAAATACATTCAGAAGAAAGAATTAACTGGAGATCTAACTCATCAGAGCAAAGGAGTGGCCCATCAAATTGGTCATGAGTAGTCCAGAATGAACGCACTTATCTACCTCGTCTGGAAAAAAAATACCTTGTTGGTTACTTTTACAAGTCATCATATGAAGATACAAACTAATAAACATGGAATTGTCGCCTGGATTTTCTTTTGTTGAAGATTTAACGTGAAAGATCATTGTATCTTAACCAACTGAAGTGCATGACCCTCATGGTCATTGGCAAAGACGCGAGGGACATGTAACATGCAGGGGTTATGGCCTGGAAGGAACTTTTTGTTATTTCTGCTTCTTCTTTGTACATGTTTTCAACTATAGTTTATCATCATTTACAGAATAGAAAATTGACCAAGATCGAATCCTTTCCATGCCCCGCAATTTCTATGAATTTTACATTGTCTTCATTTAAACGCCAAACACATTGTCCATACAAAAATATGTGGAGAAAAATTTCAATATGAACTGAACTTCACAAATTTCAAAATCAGAACCTTTCTATGGCTGGCAATAGATCATCACGTAAAGCAAGGTAAGTAGGCATACACGTACAGAAAAGCCAACCAACCTGATTATACTTCAGTTTAACATAAGTGGTCGTGTTAGCAAGGTCTAGTAAGTTATCTAGGCGTACACATACACAGTTTCACATCAAGTCGTTGACTTAGCTTTGTGTATAAATCAATCTACGCATGTAACCTTCATGGGGAAGAAGAAGACACAAAAGGAGAAAAACGAACAGAAAACTTTACCGGTACAGAAAATTCACAGGCCGTCGTTGGACGGACCAACTTGTGTCTTCCTTCCTCTGTTCCAAGATTCAAATATCGTCCTAGCCAACGAAGAACGGATCGCAACCCTCACCATTGCCCTCCGATCCACCGATGCTGGCCACTGCCATCAAGATCACATCAATAATATCTTATAGCTGATGATTCATATGGTGCTAAGGATTGCATCCATGATATATATGAAAGCATGCTCCGTGATTTACAGTATTAATCTCAAAGAAGCCCGATGCTCCGTAATGTATACATGGTTTTGTGGATGAATGGTCCAAGTACACCACACTCCGTAATGTATATGCCTATTGTATATCGTAAAATTTACCACTGATCACGTACCATGGTCACGTCACGTACTTTGTCTACGAGTAGACAGCCGAGGTGATGGTGCTCCTCCTCAACTCGCGGTGGTGAAGAGAGAGAGAGAGAGGGGGGGCGAAGCCCGCGGCGACGAATCTTGTTGATGTAGAGGCAGTTGTGCTGAAGCATGTCGTTGTTGTCACTGGCAGTGAGCACGTCGCCGTCGTCGCCGGGCTGGAGTCGAGCTTGAGGCCGCAGTGCTCGTCATCGCCGGGTCATGCTCCACCACTTCCCGGCCAAGATCCATCGAAGACGAACTGCTCGGCACCTGCTGGTGGCGGTGGGGAGAGGATCGCGGCGCTGGTTGGCGGTAGAGGGAGATGAAGGCAAGGGACGAAGATGAGGGCGTCCAGGGGGGTCCTCGCCGGATATGGAAGGAAGGGAAAGGTGGGGTGCGGCAGCCAGGTACAGAGGAGGGAGCCGACGGTGGAGGAGGGATCTGGATCTGAATCGGGAGAGTAGGAAGGGGAAACGAGAGGTGGGGTCGGGACTCGGGAGTGGGGTTGACTTCCTTCGATGGCGGGGGATTTCCTTCGATCGACTGTCGGCTTCCTTCGATCGATGTAACGAAACGAAACGACTACGGACTGCTCCATTAGGAGTAGAGACTAGGACTCTCATTTTTTTCCTTCCCTAGCTGCGTGGGCTTTTGAGGACTTGGTGCGCCTGGCCCAATAAGGCCAGGGCGCCTCCCCTTAGCCCATGCCAGCCCTTGGGACGTGGTCGACCCACTTGTGGACTTCCGGACCCCTCCGGAATCCTCCGGAACCTTCTGGAAGCTTCCCGGTACAATACCGAAAAAACTGCACCTTTTTCCGGAACCCAAAATATGACTTCCCATATATAAATCTTTACCTCTCGACCATTCCGAGACTCCTCGTGACGTCCGGGATCTCATCCAGGACTCCGAACAACATTCGGTTACCAATTCACATAACTCATATAACACTATATCGTCAACGAACGTTAAGCATGCGGACCCTACGGGTTCGGGAATGATGTAGACATGACCGAGACGCCTCTCCGGTCAATAATCAATAGCGGAACCTGGATGCCCATATTGGTTCCTACATATTCCACGAAGATCTTATCTGTCGAACCGCAATGACAACATACGTAATTCCCTTTGTCCGTCGGTATGTTACTTGCCCGAGATTCGATCGTCGGTATCTCCATACTTAGTTCAATCTCGTTACCGGCAAGTCTCTTTACTCGTTCCGTAATACATCATCCCGTAACTAACTCCTTAGTCACTTTGCTTGCAAGCTTCTTATGATGTGCATTACTGAGAGGTCCCAGAGATACCTCTCCGAAACACGGAGTGACAAATCCCAGTCTCGATCCATGCCAACTCAACAGACACCTTCGGAGATACCTGTAGAGCATCTTTATGATCACCCAGTTACGTTGTGACGTTTGATAGCACACAAGGTATTCCTCCGGTATCCGGGAGTTGCATGATCTCATGGTCGGAGGAACATGTATTTGACATTCAAGAAAGCAGTAGCAATAAACAGAACGATCATATGCTAAGCTAACAGATGGGTCTTGTCTATCACATCATTCTCCTAATGATGTGATCCCGTTATCAAATGACAACTCATGTCTATGGTTAGGAAACCTTAACCATCTTTGATCAACGAGCTAGTCTAGTAGAGGCTCACTAGGGACACAGTATTTGTTTATGTATTCACACATGTATTTAAGTTTCCGGTCAATACAATTCTAGCATGAATAATAAACCTTTATCATGAACAAGGAAATATAAAATAATAACAACTTTATTATTGCCTCTAGGGCATATTTCCATCAGTCTCCCACTTGCACTAGAGTCAATAATCTAGTTCACATCGCCATGTGATTAACACCCAAGAGTTCACTAGAGTCAATAATCTAGTTCACATCACCATGTGATTAACACTCAAAGAGTTCTAAGGTGTGATCATGTTTTGCTCGTGAGAGAGAATTTTAGTCAATGGGTCTGCAATATTCAGACCCATGTGTACTTTGCAAATCCTTATGTCATACTGTAGATGCTGCTATCACGCTTTACTTGGAGCTATTCCAAATGACTGCTCCATTATACGTATCCGGTTTGCTACTCAGAGATATCCAGATTGGTGTCAAAGCTTGCATCGACGTAACCCTTTACGACGAACTCTTTATCACCTCCATAATCGAGAAACATTTCCTTAGTCCTTTAGTTACTAAGGATAATTTTGACCGCTGTCCAGTGATCCACTCCTGGATCACTCTTGTACCCCCTTTGCCAGACACGTGGCAAGGCACACATTAGGTGTGGTACACAGCATGGCATACATTATAGAACCTATGGCTGAGGCATAGGGAATGACTTTCATTCTCTCTCTATCTTCTGCCGTGGTCGAGCTTTGAGTCTTACTCAACTTTACACCTTACAATACAGGCAAGAACTCCTTCTTTGACTGATCCATTTTGAACTCCTTCAAAATCTTGTCAAGGTATGTACTCATTGAAAGTCTTATCAAGCGTCTTGATCTATCTCTATAGATCTTGATGCCCAATATATAAGCAGCTTCACCGAGGTCTTTCATTCAAGTATCCTTTTATGCCATCCAGAAATTCTATATCATTTCCAATCAACAATATGTCATCCACATATAATATTAGAAATGCTACAGAGCTCCCACTCACTTTCTTGTAAATACAGGCTTCACCGCAAGTCTGTACAAAACCATATGCTTTGATCACCTCATCAAAGCATATATTCCAACTCCGAGATGCTTGCACTAGTCCATAGATGGATCGCTGGAGCTTGCACACTTTGTTAGCACCCTTAGGATCGACAAAACCTTCTGGTTGCATCATATACAACTCTTCTTTGAGAAAACCATTAAGGAATGCAGTTTTGACATCCATTTGCCAGATCATAAAATGCGGCAATTGCTAACATGATTCGGACAGACTTAAGCATCGCTACGGGTGAGAAAGTCTCATCGTAGTCAACTCCTTGAACTTGTCGAAAACCTTTCGCGACAAGTCGAGCTTTGTAGACAGTGATATTACCATCAGCGTTTGTCTTCCTCTTAAAAATCCATTTATTCTCAATGGCTTGCCGATCATCGGGCAAGTCCACCAAAGTCCATACTTTGTTCTCATACATGGATCCTATCTCAGATTTCATGGCCTCAAGCCATTTGTCGGAATCTGGGCTCATCATAGCTTCTTCATAGTTCGTAGGTTCGCCGTTGTCTAACAACATGACTTCCAGAACAGGATTACCGTACCACTCTGGTGCGGAACGTACTCTGGTCGACCTACGAGGTTCAGTAGTAACTTGATCTGAAGTTTCATGATCTTCACCATTATCTTCCTCTCTTATTGGTGTAGGCATCACTGGAACAGTTTTCTCTGATGAGCTACTTTCCAATTCGAGAGAAGGTACAATTACCTCATCAAGTTCTACTTTCCTCCCACTCACTTCTTTCGAGAGAAACTCCTTCTCTAGAAAGGACCCATTCTTGGCAACAAAGACCTTGCCTTCGGATCTGTGGTAGAAGGTGTACCCAATTGTTTCTTTAGGGTATCCTATGAAGACGCACTTCTCCGCTTTGGGTTCGAGCTTATCAGGTTGAAGCTTTTTCACATAAGCATCGCATCTCCAAACTTTAAAAAACGACAGCTTAGGTTTCTTGCCAAACCACAGTTCATACGGTGTCGTCTCAACGTATTTAGACGGTGCCCTATTTAACGTGAATGCAGCTGTCTCTAATGCATAACCCCAAAACGATAGTGGCAAATCGGTAAGAGACATCATAGAACGCACCATATCCAATAAAGTACGGTTACGACGTTCAGACACACCATTACGCTGTGGTGTTCCAGGTGGCGTGAGTTGTGAAACAATTCCACATTTTCTTAAATGAAGGCCAAACTCGTAACTCAAATATTCGCCTTTGCGATCGGATCATAGAAACTTTATTTTCTTGTTACGATGATTCTCTACTTCACTCTGAAATTATTTGAACTTTTCAAATGTTTCAGACTTGTGTTTCATCAAGTAGATATACCCATACCTACTCAAATCATCTGTGAAGGTTAGAAAATAACGATACCCGCCGCGTGCTTCAACATTCATCGGACCGCATACATCGGTATGTATTATTTCCAACAAATCAGTAGCTCGCTCCATTGTTCCGGAGAACGGAGTTTTAGTCATCTTGCCCATGAGGCATGGTTCGCAAGTATCAAATGATTCATAATCAAGAGATTCCAAAAGTCCACCAGCATGGAGTTTCTTCATGCGCTTTACACCAATATGACCTAAACGGCAGTGCCACAAGTATGTTGCACTATCATTATCAACTTTGCATCTTTTGGCATCAATATTATGAATATGTGTATCACTACGATCGAGATTCAACAAGAATAAACCATTCACAAGGGTGCATGATCACGAGGGATATTATTCATATAAACAAAATAACCATTATTCTCTGACTTAAATGAATAACCGTCTTGCAATAAACAATATCCAGATATAATGTTTTATGCTCAACGCAAGCACCAAATAACCATTATTTAGGTTTAATACTAATCCCGAAGGTATTACGAGCGTGTCGATATTGATCATATCAATCTTGGAGACACTTCCAACACATATCGTCACCTCGCCCTCAGCTAGTCTCCGTTACTCTGCAGCTCCTGCTTCAAGTTACTAATATTAGCAACTGAATCGGTATCAAATACCCAGACGCTGCTACGAGCACTAGTGTGGTACATATCAATAACATGTATATCAAATATACCTTTGTTCACTTTGCCATCCTTCTTATCCGCCAAATACTTGGGGCAGTTCCGCTTCCAGTGACCAGTTTCTTTGCAGTAGAAGCACTCAGTTTCAGGCTTGGGTCCAACTTTGGGTTTCTTCGTGGGAGCGGCAGCTTGCTTGCCGTTCTTCTTGAAGTTCCCCTTCTTTCCCTTGCCATTTTTCTTGAAACTAGTGGTCTTGTTAACCATCAACACTTGATGCTCCTTCTTGATTTCTACCTCCGCCGATTTCAGCATCGCGAAGAGCTCGGGAATTGTCTTCTCCATCCCTTGCATATTATAGTTCATCACGAAGCCTTTATAGCTTGGTGGCAGTGACTGAAGAACTCTGTCAATAACACTCTCAACTGGAAGATCAATTCCCAGCTGAGTCAAGTGGTTGTGGTATCCAGACATTCTGAGTATGTGTTCACTGACAGAACTGTTCTCCTCCATCTTACAGCTGAAGAACTTGTTGGAGACTTCATATCTCTCAACCCGGGCATTAGCTTGAAATATCAATTTTAGCTCCTGGAACATCTCATATGCTCCATGGCGTTCAAAACGCTTTTGTAGTCCCGGTTCTAAGCCATAGAGCATGGCACACAGAACTATCGAGTAGTCATCAGATCAAGCCTGCCAGGCGTTCACAACGTCTGCAGCACCTCCTGCAGCAGGTCCATCACCTAGCGGTGCATCAAGGACATAATCCTTCTGTGCAGCAATGAGGATAATCCTCAAGTTACGGACCCAGTCCGTGTAATTGCTACCATCATCTTTCAACTAAGCTTTCTCTAGGAACGTATCAAAAATAGGGGAGCTACAACGCGAGCTATTGATCTACAACATAATTTGCAAAGACTATCAGGACTAAGTTCATGATAAATTAAGTTCAATTAATCAAATTACTAATGAACTCCCACTTAAATTAACATCCCTCAAGTTAACTAAGTGATACATGATCCAAATCAACTAGCCCATGTCCGATCATCACGTGAGATGGGATAGTCATCAATGGTGAACATCTCCATGTTGATCATATCTACTATATGACTCATGTTCGACCTTTCGGTCTCCAGTGTTCCGAGACCATGTCTGTACATGCTAGGCTCGTCAAGTTTACCCCAAGTATTCTGCTTGTGTAAAACTGGCTTACACCCGTTGTATGTGAACGTAGAATCTATCACACCCGATCATCACGAGGTGCTTCGAAACGACGAACTTTAGCAACGGTGCATACTCGGGGAGAACACTTTTATCTTGAAATTTAGTGAAGGGATCATCTTATAATGCTACCGTCGTTCTAAGCAAAATAAGATGCATAAAGGATAAACATCACATGCAATCAAAATATGTGACATGATATGGCCATCATCATCTTGTGCTTTTGATCTCCATCTCCAAAGCATCGTCATGATCTCCATCATCACCGGCTCGACACCTTGATCTCCATCGTTGCGTCGTGGTCGTCTCGACAACTATTGCTTCTACAACTATTGCTAACGCATAGCGATAAAGTAAAGCAATTACATGGCACTTGCATTTCATACAGTAAAGAGACAACCATAAGGCTCCTGCCGGTTGCCGATAAATTACAAAACATGATCATCTCATACAATAACGTATATCACATCATGTCTTGACCATATCACATCACAGCATACCCTGCAAAAACAAGTTAGACGTCCTCTACTTTGTTGTTGCAAGTTTTACGTGGCTGCTACGAGCTTCTAGCAAGAACCGTTCTTACCTACGGCACAAAACCACAACGGTGATTTATCAAGTTTGCTGTTTTAACCTTCAACAAGGACCGTCCGCAGTCAAATTTGATTCAACTAAAGTAGGAGAAACAGACACCCGCCAGCCACCTTTATGCAAAACAAGTTGCATGTCTGTCGGTGGAACCGGTCTCATGTACGTGGACATGTAAGGTTGGTCCGGGCCGCTTCATCTTACAATACCGCCGAATCAAAATAAGACGTTGGTGGTAAGCAGTATGACGATCACCGCCCACAACTCTTTGTGTTCTACTCGTGCATATCATCTACGCATAGACCTGGCTCTGATACCACTGTTGGGGAACGTTGCATGGAAAACAAAAAATTTCTACGCACACGCAAGATCTATCCATGGAGATGCATAGCTACGAGAGGGGGAGTGTGTCTACGTACCCTCGTAGACCGTAAGCGGAAGCGTTAGAACAATGCGGTTGATGTCGTCGAACAACTTCACGATCCAACCGACCGAGCACCGAACGTACGGCACCTCCGCGTTCAGCACACGTTCAGCTCGGTGACGTCCTCGACTTCTTGATCCAGCAAGACGGCGAGGTAGTGGATGAGTTCCGGCAGCACGACGGCGTGGTGACGGTGATGGTGATGCTATCTCCGCAGGGCTTCGCCCAAGTACTGCGAAAATATGACCGAGGGACGGAACTGTGGAGGGGGGCGCCGCACACGGCTAAGACAATGTTGTGGCTTGTTTGGGGCGCCCCCTCTCCTCTATTTATATATGTGTAGGGGCTTGGAGTAGAAGGAATAGTGCCACGTGAACAGTACCACGTGAATAGTACCACGTGAATAATACACACGTGGACTTGGACTCCAAAGTCCAATCCTATTCCTACTAGGACTCTCCTTTTTTCCTTCCCTAGCTGCGTGGGCTTTTGAGGCTTGGTGCGCCTGGCCCAATAAGGCCAGGGCGCCTCCCCTTAGCCCATGCCAGCCCATGGGACGTGGTGGACCCACTTTTGGACTTCCGGACCCCTCCGGAATCCTCCGAAACCTTCTGGAAGCTTCCCAGTACAATACCAAAAAACTGCACCTTTTTCCGGAACCCAAAATATGACTTACCATATATAAATCTTTACCTCTCGACCATTCCGAGACTCCTCGTGACGTCCGGGATCTCATCCGGGACTCCGAACAACATTCGGTTACCAATTCACATAACTCATATAACACTATATCGTCAACGAACGTTAAGCGTGCGGACCCTACGGGTTAGGGAATGATGTAGACATGACCGAGACGCCTCTCTGGTCAATAATCAATAGCGGAACCTGGATGCCCATATTGGTTCCTACATATTCCACGAAGATCTTATCGGTCGAACCTGTGACAACCCGAGACCGATTCTTTCTCTAATTGTTATTATTACTGCTTGCTCTATTTTATTTTGCATTGCATCATTTCATCATGCCATCATGTCATTAAAATTTTGCAACTCAAATAAATAAATTGTATGGATCTTCGATCCATTTAAATCGAGGGAATTCACATGGTGATTTCTCTTTACAACATATAAAAGTGTCCCAATATTATTAGGGAGCTATATTAAACCATTCCATTAACTTGGAATCACCCATAACACATTTGCACTATTTTTTTCAACTATCCTTTTTATCCAACTCAACTTCCTAATCTTCCTTTAAAGCCTTTGGGTAAAATTGAGTTGCAATTTTACTTTCCCCACAAATGTTCAACTTCTGCCCATAAATCATGCTATTCATGTAGGGTAACCAGTTAAAATCTCATCTCATTTGGTCTCCATCTAAATTGCTTCCAGATTCAAACAATTTGAATTTTATTCAAACTTATTTGAATTTCTATCTTCTAAACTCTTGCCAACCATTTTTGTTAAATCCTCTATATTTTTCTGTCTCCAGAAAAATATGTCACTTGTTGGAATCCCAGCTCTACACTTCGTCTTCTTTCTTTGCAAGTTTTTTGTTAAGAAATTAGAGTGGAGGAGAGAGAGCCCAACCAGCAGCTGGAGCCCAAGGCCCAGCCGCAAGCCTCCTCTTAACCCTAGCCTCGTTCGATTCCCCACTCTCCCTCGATCCCTTCCTCCTCCTGGCCGCCGCCTCCTGCATGAGAAATAGAGGCGTGGCCTCGATCCTTTGCTCCCTGCCATCCCCGCCTTCTCCTCTCTGCAGCATCGCGCCGCCATGCTCCAGCCCCCCCTTCTCCTCCCTGGCTCCTCCTCGCCCGCGCACGCCTCCAGTCCTTCATCCGCGTCGCCGGACCTCCTCGTCGCCAGCACCGCTGCCCCGTCGCGCCTGAGCCTCCTCGCGGCCTCTTGCAATCGCGCCGGGTAGAGAGCTCGCGCCCGAACTCCTGCTTCCTTCATCCATGGCTGCCGCCGCATCATCTCCTCGCGCCGGCAAGCTCCGCCGCCTGGCGTTCTTCTGCAGCACCTCCTCCGGCGTGCGCCCTCATCGAGCACCTCCACGCCTTCCCTGCACCGCCTCGACTCCTCTCTTCATCGGCCTCCCTGCAGCCCCTCTGTCGCGAGCACAACCACGACGGTGACGGGCCTCTGTAGCCTGCTGTCCGCTGCCGTGGAGCTCCGAAGAGCCTCGTTGCCCTTCTGGGCCTCTGCTCGACCCAAGCTCCGCTGCCCGCGTGCGCCCCTGTTGCCGCTGTTCACTGCCTCCTGCAGGCCCAATTTCAGCACGACGCCAAGAGTGCCTCCATGGTTTTCGCCAAGTACCCCCTTTGGTTCGTCAAGACCAAGGCTATGAATGTTGTGAACATGCTGCCTCTGCACGCCACGACCAGCCAACACAGGAATTTCACCAAGTGCCAGAACGACCGAAGACCTCTACTGCCATCTACTGTATCGCCAAGACCTAGACCGTCAAGTGCCCGATGACGATGCGCCAAGTTCCTCTCCAACCCGTGTACGACTACCAACGCTATGGATCCGACAAGATCGCGTGTACCACTACCGTTACCGTGGGTTTCGTCAAGTTCAATGACGACCCCCGAAGACCTCGGATTCATCAAGTTCCGCTACCGTCACCGAAGACCGCGAGTACCACTACTTCCACGACGACCGTGTACCACTACCGCCGCTACATGAACATCTACTACCCACTACGAACTCGATCCGTCCCGAATGCACGTTTCAAAGGTATAACCGCCGAGACGACGCCCGTGAACGATGCATAAGTTGTATGAAATGCTCGTGTCTGCACCGTGTCCGTATTGTTTCATGCACGTTCCCCGTTTCCATGCCACCGACACGTGGGAACCCGGTAACCGGGATCACCCCACCATCTCTCGCATGTTCCGCACATCCGCACACTTGTTCCCCTTTGCACCGGTATCTCAACAAGTTACCGGAACCGGAATGTTGCCATGGCATCATTTCCGTTATCGCCGTCGTGGCACCCATTTCTTTCCGTCATGGCGACAAATGCTCCATGTCCTTTTATGCCACCTTTTTCATATAAAAATTGCATATAACTTGAATATGTCATCCTCATGCATATTAACAACCTTTAAATTGTTGGTTGCATTATTTTGCATATATGACTTGCTAAAATGGTTTATTTCATAACTAAATAACCGTAGCTCCGAATTAAATAAACTATATATGTAACTTGACTAGAAAAATGTGTAGATTAACTTGGTGCACTCTATTTTCCTGTTTAACAACTATAAAATTGTGTATTAGGCAGAACAGTACCAATTTCGAAAATTGCATATGAGGATTTTCCGGAATTGTTTTGTGTTGTTTCCGGCCTCATTTAAGTTGCCTAGATAGGTAGTTTAATTATGCTTCATCTCTTGCCATGTTTAACAACATTTAAAATGGTTGAGTACATAAATGAGAGTGAACTAAATAATTGTTGTGGAGTTTCGTCAATATGCAACTCGTTACATATTGAGCTTCACTTAATGTGTAGTAGTTGTTTGTTGCATCTTTGCCATGCCATGCATCTTTAAACTTGACATGCATCATACTTGGTTGTGCATTATGCCATGATTATGTTTGTGTGTTTACCATGTTGTTTGCTTCTTTCCGGTTGTGCTTCGTCTTGATAGTTCCGGTTACGTTTCGGAGTGAGGATTCGTTCGACTATGCTTGTTCGACTACTTCATGGATTCGGTCTTCTTCCTAGCGGGATTTCAGGCAAGATGATCATGACTTTGGATATCTCTACTATCTTTGCTTGCTAGTTGTCTCGTTGCTATCGCTATGTCGCGCTTCCTACCACATATATGTCAGCCTCTCATATGCCATGATACAGCCTCTAACCACCCTTACCCAGCAAACCGTTGTTTGGCTATGTTACCGCTTTGCTCAGCCCCTTTCTTTCAGCGTTGCTAGTTGCAGGTGCAGTTACAGGTTGTTCCATGTTGGGACATGGATATCATGGGATATCACAATATCTATTATTTAATTAATGCATCTATATACTTGGTTGTGGGTGGAAGGCTCGGGCTTTTGCCTGGTGTTTTGTTCCACTCATGCCGCCCTAGTTTCCGTAATACCGGTGTTATGTTCCATGTTGAGCGCTTCTAACACATGTGGGGCATATGGGAACCCCCCTGTCCATTCGTTTTAGGATAAGACTTCTCCAGCAAGGCCCAACATTGGTTTTAACATTTGCCAACATGAACCTAATAATTAAATGCATAGAGGGTCGCCACCTCGGGGACTCTTTTAATTCCAACATAACTCGGGCCAGCGGCAAAACACAACCGTTGGTCCACCTACCTAGCAGTCGGCGGAGCCGCCTCGGGGCAACTCGGGTTCTTTTGGCTACCGTCCACTTAGCATAGACGGATGATGCCCGTAGATAGAGAGCGCGCGGCTCTAGATACGGATCTGGCTCACCGGGAGGTCTTGCTGGTTTAGTTTTGCCTGTTACGAGTTGCTTGTCCACCGGGATTCCTTATCGTAAGCATCATGTTATCATGGTGTGAGGATGTTCCATCGGATGCGTGTGGTAATTTATAATGGACTACTTGGAGCACCCCTGTAGGGTTAAATCTTTCAGAGAGCCGTGCCCGCGGTTATGTGGCACTTGGAAATTTATAAGCTCCGGTTGTAGAGAACTTGACACTAAATCTAATTAAAATATACCAACCGCGTGCGTAACCGTGATCGTCTCTTCTTGTGAGGTTTGAACCAAGAAGTGAACACGGTGGGGTTATGTTTGCCTCGTAAGTAGGTGTTCAGGATCACTTCTTGATCATTATTAGTTTACGACCGTTATGCGTAGATTACTCTTCTTATTCTTGTACTCGTAAGTTAGCCACCATATAATGCTTAGAGCTTGCTGCAACCTCACCACCTTACCCTTCCATACCCAGTTAAGCTTTGATAGTCTTGCTACCCATGGTTATGGGATTGCTGAGTCCTCGTGGCTCACAGATTACTACAACAACAGATGCAGGTACAGGTAATGCGATGATCTGACGTGAGAGCGATGCGTGTTTGCCTTTGGAGTTCTTCTGCTTCTTCTTCGTCGATCTTGGGATAGGTTCCTGGTCGGCAGCCTGGGCTAGCAGGGTGGATGTCATTCGTGTTTTTCGTTTGTGTTTCATCCGTAGTCGGATTCTGCTCTTCTGTATGGTGTTTGCAATGTATTGATGTATTACTGTGATGACTGTATGTATTTGTATGTATCCCCATCTATTATGTACATGGTACGATGTAATGATATCCACCTTGCAAGCGTCTCCGATATGCGCTTCTATCCCTGGTGGGGCCTCCGAGTCCCTCGAGGATAGGATCGCATATTGGGCGTGACAAGTTGGTATCAGAGCCTTGACCGACCATAGGAGCCCCCTTGATTGATCGAACCGCTGACGAGTTTAGAAGAAAACTATTTTGAGTCCTAATTATATATCGGAGAGTAGGAATTCTTTTTACTCCTTATCCCCTTCGTCGCTCTGGTGAGGAATTGTGACGTAGGTGTTTTGATTCTACTATCTCTTCTCACTCAAATTTTTTTTAGGATCACGCGGGTATTGTTGGAATGGTTGCGATATCGGTGTGACGTGACTCTGTTCTTGGTGCCTCCTGACCGTATGGATTGGACCCGGGGAGTTGAGCTCCAAGGGGTTTTGTCACACTCGCTATCGTTTCGGTTCCGAGAATACCAGAGGACGCCGACATCGAAACGCTTCTATATTTTTTGTGGTGGCAAATAGTGCCGTGACTTTTCCCCAGTACTGGTGGAGATAGCGCTGATGATCACTATGACTAGTATCGTTGTGCTTTCGAAGGTCTGAGGTAGATGGATTTGCGAAGTTTCTTGGTCGTGTGTGAAGGTTGCGGATTGGTTGCAGCTGATTAGGATATTATTGTTGTTGTGTGCTGAGTAGGTTCCCATATCCGCAACCTGATCTTATAACCAAGAAGTTTCGGGAGTTCTTAGGTGGGAATTCAAGTATTACCTAGAATATCTTTTCCAATAGACACATGATACGATATGGGGTCTATCATATGTTTGTTCCGGCTTATTTTACAAGCCAAACCCTTGTGTTGTTTTTTGTTGTGGTATTCGAGTTGCTTCGAAGTCAAGTGTGGATTCTAAATCTTTCCTAAGCGGTGTTCCCATATTTTGATGTGAAGGCCAATCCTTTTGATCATTGAGATTGTCATGACAATTCTTTTCACCCGACGTGCTTCTCCTCGAATTAATTCGATCCTTTTCAACATTTGCAATATCAATTCTCAGTTTTCTCAACAACGTTTGTTTCACCCGTCCCAAGTTGTTTTCTTTTCCCACCCTCCCACCCTTTTTCTTCGCGGAGTCTAAATTCTCGAATCAAATATCCATTTTATTCATGAGAAGTCTCTCCATTCTTTCAATGTTCTTATCCGCTGATTTCTCGTGAAGATGCTCAGGAGCTACAAGTTCATCATTCTTCATTCTCATTTCATCTCCGGTGGATTTAATTCAAGCTTTCGGTGTTGATCATTTTCCTTTCATTGATTCAAATATTTCTCATGTTGGAGATTCTTACCCAAGCCTCTCTTGTTTATTCACCTCTCTCTATTCATATCCGGAGTGCAGAAATTATCTCAGAAAATTCATCTTTCCATTCAAGATCCGTTCGACATATTTTGAGGTTTTTATTTCATTCAAGCCATTTATTTCAACCGGTGCAATCTCTATTTCAAGCATTCGTTCCAACGGTGTTTCTTTTGAGTGGGCCCTAACCCACAGGTCTTTCCCAGGATCTTACCTGACTCTTCTAATTTTTCCGGAGCTATTCCCAAAGTCTTTCAAACTTTGATGTAAGAATGGATTCAATCAGTCAATTGCCTTCTCCAAGATCGCTTCCTAATTCTTTTCAAATTTGGCTCAACTTTTCTATTCGTCATTATTCCAGAGTATCTCATAAATTCTTTATGGTGGTTCTCATCGTCATTCTCAGCATTGGAATACCGAAGGAGAATTTCTCTCATCCGTTCTCTTGAAGATTCGTGGTTCTAGCTTCATGCCATCCTCACAATTGTTTTTGATTGTGAGAAATTCTTTTCATACCCAGCCGGAGAATTTCATGAGTTCTTTCCATTTTCGATTCTCCGGAGGCCGTCATTCAGAAGAGTTCTTCATTCTCAACATTCATCTCTCATTCTCAAATTCTTCCGGTGCTTCGTTCAAATGTTCTCCAATAAGCTTGTGATCTCTTCATTCTCTTGTAATTATTTTCCCTCAAGTATCTTCATTTGTTTTCTAATTCTTCTTGGCGATTCGTGCTTTTCCTTCATTCATTTTCAATTCTTACGGTGGTTCGTTCAAGATTCCTCTTCCTTTGTTATCGTATCAATTCATTCATTCTTTCCAAATCCTACCGGTGGTCCAATCAAGATTTTTCCCAAGTTTGCGCTATATCTCTCTTCAATCTTTTCAAGAAGAATAAGTAGTATGCAAATCCATTGCTTTTCATCAATTTATTTTGATGAAGGATAGACATATCATAATTCTTATTCTTATTTCATCGAGGTGCTTTAATTCTTTCTTCCGGAGTTCATTCATGATACCGAATTCTCGGTTCCAAGTTGTTCATCTTTTGTTTTCCGGAGTTCCAAGTTTTCTCGGTTGTCTCGTCACGAAGCTCCATCTAAATCATCACAAGGCTTCATCTTGTTCCTTGCAACCTTCCTTTCGTTTTGATCATCTTGTTATCCATCAGGAGTTCTTCGAGAGTTTCTTCATGGTGGTTCGTTAAGGATTTAATTCATTCTCGAAGTGTTCTTCAAGATTCTTTCTCGAAGCTAAGATCCTCCAAGCTATACTCTGAAATAAACATGATGTTCAACACATGTTTTGTTTTGAGGAGCTCAAGCATGTTTTATCTTCCATTCCGAAGTGCAATTCTTTCTACCTTGTCTTTGAGGTGGTGTTATGTCATTCTTGACAATGTCCCTTCGTGTTTCATGATTCACAAGTGGTCAGGAATGAGATATTTAAACCCATCATTTTTCTTTTCGTTCAGGAATGAGTTAATTTGGGTTATATTTCACCTAAAGCTTTTCCTAAGGATTGCTGCTATTATGGTGCTTATGAATGATCCAAGTACTCCGGAGCTGCGTCGGTCTCGGGGTCTACCGGATAAGAAGAGGGGGAAGAAACAATAAATAAAAGCAAACAAATGCAACACTATGCATGGCATGGCAAAATGCAGTGCTGGTGGTGACCTAATGCAAGGCTACATGTTGCAGACGAAGCGGGAAAATATCTGGGATATTTTCCCGGTCTTAGGCAGTTTTCGGAATACTGAACCGGAGGGGAAGGTTCCATGTTCAGATAGATAGGAGTGATGTTCAAGCATTTTGACCACATATTCGGATTCGTCTCGTTTTTCTGATCAACTTTCATGTTGAAAACTTTTCGATCCGAGCTACGGTTGAATTTCTATGAATTTTCAAAGATTTAAACCTTTTTCTGAAAATCCTAGAATTATTTTAATTAATAAATTCGCATTATCCAGAAACAGTGACTTATGACGTCAGTGCTCAACCCGAGCTGTTCCATGTCAAACCTAACAGCTGGGTCCCACATGTCAGTGGCTCTGGTCTAATTAGAGCTTAAATTAAACTAAACAGAGACTAATTAGGGATGGGCCCCACATGTCAGTGTCTAAATTAATTAATAGATTAAATTTAAAAACTAATTAGTTAATTAAGCGAGTGGGGCCCGCCTGTCAGTGGCACTGTGTGCCCAGTCAGCCGAGTTTATCAAGTCAACTCGGTCAACTGGTGCCCCTGGGCCCACTAGCAGTGACCCAGGGGGGTGCCCACGTGGCTGCCAGCGCGACGGCTGCCGGCGGCTCGTCACCGGCGACGCCAAACGCGGCGGAGGCGCACGGGACAACAACGGATCTCGCCGTCCAGCGTCCATTTGGCGCGCGAGAGGCACCGTTCGAACGGGCGTTCGATGCCGCGTCGAACGGTGGCGGTGGTTTGGTCGGAATCGGCCGGAATCGTCGACGGTGAGCGGCGGACGGAATCGGGCGAAGCCAGTTACGGCGATGCAGTGCACGGGGAGGCGCGCTGGCGGTGGCATTGGGCTCCTACGCGTGCACTGAACACGGCCGCGTGCTCGGACGAGCTCGACGGCGAGCATGGCCACGGCTACGAGCACGACGGCGACGATGGGTACAGCCACGGCGAGCGCGGTGGCTACGGCGCGAAGGAAAGGGAGGAGAAGGAGGGGATCTGCGCGGATGCACACCGTGGGAGCACAAGGAGGCTCGGCGAGCAACGGGAGCAGCAGAGGCGGCCGGATTCAGAGAAGAACGACGGCGACCGCAGACGGGGAAGACGACGCGGATCCGATGATGGAGTGCTCCCCGGCTCGCGTTCGGGGGCGTGGACGACGTAGCCGACGACGGCGGAGACGAAGGACAAGGCGGCGAGGCGAGGCGAGTGGCCGTGGTGGAGCAGCGGTGCGGCGACGGCGGCGCTCGGGTGAGGGAGAGGGAGCGCGCGAGAGAGCGAGAGAGGAGGGGCGAGTGGATCAGGACGAGTGACGGGGCCGAGGGGAGTTGCCCTTATCCCCTCGCCATCCTCTGGCATCGCCGTGTCGGCGTTTCGCCGGAGCGCGCGCGCGCGTCCACAGGCGCGTCGACACGCGCGAAGAGAGAGAGAGGAGGGAGACGGTGCGCTGTGGGCTGGGCCGCACTGTGGACTTAGGCCCAGTCCACAGTAGCTTTTCTCTTTTTCCCTTTTTATTTTTCTGTTTTTGTTTTTCCAGTAGCCTTTTGCATTTTCTTTTTGCACTAAATGACTGTTGCAAAAATGTGCCACTGGTGAAAACAAATACTAGGGACTGTGGTGCACTGCCACAAAATGATTGGGCAATTTTTGAATCCATTTGAATTTTTCAAAAATGGAAAGGCATTTAAATTGCTGTTTTAGCTCTGTTTAATTGCCCTAGTCCACATTTAGCATTGATGGTGATGTTGTTTCCCTGAACAATTATTTGTTTTGGAATTTTTTCTAAATGATGAACTATTTTCCAGGAATTTTTGAGCAACTTCAAATTCACTTATGATTTGAATTGAATTCAAAGATGGAATTTGAAATGAGATATGAATCCAACTGTGATCATTCCTCACTAATCAAAGTAGCTTAGCATTAAGATGGTGATCACTGTAGCTCATTACATAGGGGTGTTACAGATCATGGGGTTGCCGAGAGAAGAACAACACGAAGGGGTAGCAAGGCGGTCGCATCACCACCACCGACATCCCCGTAACTAGCAGGACCCGAAACGAACACCTGATTGACATCTCAATGATGCCTTCAAGAAGGTTTGCGATGCAATGTTGCACCGACATCATTGGTTCCCGACAGACCTGGAACCATGGTTTCCCCTGAAATCGTGCATAGGGTGGCAAAAACAACATTCAACGTCACTTTGTTGGTGTTGCCTTGCGAACATGGTGCACGGTGGTGTGCCAGGGATGCTGACCGGCGGTGCAGATGGTCGGGTCGTGTTTGATGATAGTGGTTGCGCAATGTAGGCTCATGATGTATTGTCTTAGGGACGAGAGTAGGGAGGGGGAGCAGTGGTCATGCCAAGATTTACCACCGACAAACACTTGTGTCGAAGGGCATGGGATCGCGGAGCGTCTCCATGAGACTTGGGCGGTACCATCTCTTCTCGCTAGTTTAAGCTGCAACAAACATCACTCGAGCGTCAACGGAGGTTCTATTTCCGCGGATGGTTCTTGGCGACTGGGCTGCTTGCCTACATGTTTAGTCCGCGTGGTTGTGTCCACGTCCGGATCGTGTGCACTTGCGTAATCTTCATTGGTCTCCTGCTATGTGTTATCATTGTTGCTCTTTTTTTCTCTCTTTCTCTTTATTTTCTATTCGCCTTGGCATATATTCGATCTTGTATGACTTTGCTATTTGTTGGTATAATTCTTTGTGCATGTGCGTTGGTGTTGCATGTGTGCATCTTTAATTCTGCAGAGACCGGGTATGTACTTATTGTGTTTGTATTCCTCTGATGCTTTATTTAAGTTAATAAAATACACTATTTGTCGAAAAAAGATGAGCAACTAAAAGAGAACACTTTGCTAAACGCTACTAGAACACTTTCAGTTTTGATGGTACTTTTCTTTGAGGGGGAGTTTTGATGCTACCTTGGCATGCCAAAGCTTCAACCTAACTTTCTGTTATGTAGCGGAATCAGATTTTTTAGGAGCAAGGCCAAGTTTTATTGCTCAAAATCCACATGAAGTGGGACAAAAAATGACCACGACGTTGGATCAACCAAACGTGTCGCCCCCGATCAAGAGAATAAAAAAACTTGGCTGAACTATCAGCTTCAGTATTGGCAACTTGTCCTTCGAAAGTGAATTTGTAGTTGAACATCTCTGAGCACATTTTGATCTCACTGATGATGGGTTCATATCTCCCATAGGTACCTCTAGCAATGTCATTTACTACCTATTTCGACTCTGAAGTTATGATGAAGTTTTGTAGATGAAGATCCTCTGTGATGGACAAGGCCTCGTGACATGCTACAACTTCAAGTGTAGCTATGTCATTCACCCCATGGATCACCAATGACGAGCTACCCAGATAGTTTCCATGTGCATCCTAACAAATTGTTGCTACAACTCCTCCTGCATGAGATCTCACCATGGTTGCGTTTGTTAATTTTAGCATAGCCGGGAGGAGGGGCTTTCAGTCTCGCCGTAGCATTAACCGAGGAGTTGGTCACCTTCACACTTGTCGTCGACATCCTGTCAAGCTCGTCTATCAACCTGCTAATGAGCTGATGTGTAGTCAAAGAACTTTGAAAAACTGCCTCATGAATCGTCTTCCTCCTAGCCCACCAGATCACCCACAAAGTTACTCCCAGCGACAAAAGGCACATGTTATAGTGTGTCAATCAGAGCAAAAAGCCACGTTTTTTAAGCATTAAAACTTTATTCCTCACATAATTGTCATGTCGTTTACAATAAGAGGAAGAATAAAGTCAGGAGCATCGGACTCCCAAGTTTCAGACAAACTCGAGCTAAAAGAATGTTTAGCTAAACTATCAGCTACTAGATTGGCCTCTCTACTGCAGTAAATAAAACTCACACTAGCAAAATCTAAAGCCAATTAAGTGCACTCTGTTAATTAAGATCAAAACATCATGGCCCATATACGAATCTGAATTGGTTAATGCCTCCAAAGCAATCAAACTATCAGACTCATTGATAATTTTAGTGCACCCAATATTTGTTGCTAAAATCAAACCACTTCGGATAGCTTTCAACTCAGCTGATTCAACATTAGAGACATGAGGTAATGCCCAGGTTGCTGCTGCAATAAAATTTCCATGATTGTCCCTCGCCACAACACCATTAGCTCCCGATAAAGTTTCAGCATGAAATGACGCATCCACATTAATTTTTACAGTCCCCTCACCTGGCTTCTTCCACATGAGATCAATCTTACGAACTGGCTGGTTCGGTGTATGAGCTCGATAGAAATTTGTAGCTAACACCCTTATAGACATGGCCATACGATCTGGAGTCTGGATAGTGTTTCCTCTTGTACACTGCCGTCTTTGCCACCAGATGTACCACATAGCCACCAGGATCAATTCAGCAATAGGTATGTCATGCACCAATGAGCGTAGACGGATAAGAATTTCCAAGTTGACTGAGCCAGAGCGATCCTGCACAACAACCTGTTCGATCGACTCACCGAGGCCTAGTTCTGCCCATACATCCTTTGCCGGTGAACATGTAAAGAGGCAGTGTTGGATATCCTCAAATCCAATTTTACATAAGGGACATTCGAGTATAAGAGGGATGTGTCTACCTGCCAGCACGTCCAAGCATGGTAGTACTCCTTTTAGAACTTTCCATCCGAAATGCTTAATTTTTCCAGGGATCCGGAGCTGCCAAAGATCTTTCCAAATTGTTTTAATATGAGCACTCCCGGGGCTATCTGCTCTCAAAAAATGATGCCCAAACTGGTGGTCAAATTCCACATGGTAGGCCGAACGGACTGAGAAGGTCCCGGGTCTTGTGAAGTTCCAGGCCACAAAGTCTTCCATTGTGTCAACATGGAGAGGAATTTGCATAATTCTGTTAACATCAATTACAGAAAAAACAAACCGGATGAGAGCCTCATCCCACTGTCCCGTGTGGGGGTCAATTATCTCTTCCACCTTACTCAACATTATCCCTTCGCTTGGGGTTATGATTTTCCTAGATGCACTAGAAGGGATCCAAGGGTCTTCCCAAATGTTTATGTGTGAACCTGATCCCACTCGCCAAATGCATCCTCTTTTGAAGGTCTGAATTCCTGCAACAATGCTTTGCCATGTGAATGAGGAACCTTTCTTTGGGTCTGCTTTTAATATGTCACCATCTGGATAGTACTTAGCACTCAACACTTGTGCACACAGAGAGTCAGGATTTTGGAGAAGTCGCCAACACTGCTTTGCTAACATAGCAAGATTAAAGCTGTGAAGGTCTCTAAACCCCATACCACCCTTCTTCTTTGGGCACACATTTTCCACCATGCATACCGATGCATCTTCTTCTTTTCTTCTCCATCTCCCCATCAGAAGCCCGCTATCTCATCGGTAATTGACTTGCAAATCCCTTTAGGCAATTTAAAAACAGACATAGCATATGATGGAATTGCTTGAGCCACAGATTTCAACAATATTTCTTTACCTTGCACTAATAGAATTTTTACCTTCCAACCTTTTAGCCGCTGACAAACTCTGTCAATTAGATGCTGAAAACAGTCACTTCTATCCATCCCGACCATGGTGGGTAGGCCTAGATACTTATCTGACAGAGCTTCTGTTAAAATATCCACTCTACCACAAATATCTTCCCTGACTAAAACACTAGTGTTAAGCGACGTTCAGCGCTTGGCTCCGTCGCGGAATCAGATGATCCGTTGCGGCGGCCCTTCAGTCAAGCTGGACAATTACCGAACGAGAGCCTTAAGAAACCATTGTTTTGTACATTCTCTAGGCCCAACCCAACTAGTATAGGAGTTGTGTATTTTTCATTTCTGATGTGGTCTTGTAACATAGGGTTAGTGGCTATCTGGTGGAGTTACTGTCGCGAGACATGCGACCTCGGATTTTCTTTTTGCTTTATTTCCGAGTCGATGTTCTTCGGCTGCTGGATTTTGCATTATTAATAATATATGGTTGTATGTATCGTCCTGATGCAGAGGCCGGTGGTACTCCTCCTTTTTAAAAAAAAAACAATGACTGCGTCTATGTTAATTTTAGCATAGCCGGGAGGAGGGGCTTTCGGTCTCGTCATTGCATTAACCGAGGAGTTGGTCACCTTCACACTTGTCGTCGACATCCTGTCAAGCTCGTCTATGAACCTGCTAATGAGCTGATGTGTAGTCAAGAAACTTTGAAAAATTGCCTCGTGAATCGTCTTTCTCCTAGCCCACCGTAGCATATTTTTTCTTAGGAGTTGTTATAGTCGTAGCAAAAAGCCACTGTTTAGCGCTTGGTTCCGCGTGGAATCAGTTTTTTTTAGGGGTCCGTCGCGGAATCAGATGATCCGCTGCGGCAGCCCTCCAGCCAAGCTGGACAGTTACCGAACGAGAGCCTTAAGAAACCATTGCTTTGTACATTCTCCAGGCCCAACCCAACTAGCATTTTTTAGATAGGCCCAACCCAACTAGCATTTTTTCAGATAGGCCCAACCCAATTGGCAATTGCTCAAACCCCAACTTTCCTCACCCCTGGGGCGGTGCTGCATTCCCGAAGTACCGAAGTCAATCGGCGGCGGTGCGGCGCCTGCACGTCGACGGCTGCCTTCTCAAGCGCGGAGCCTGCACATCGGCGGCTGACTTCACCCGCTTACGCCCCACCTTCCTAGCTTCTCCGGCCCCGCTTCATCCACCCCGCTGCTCGGCTGCGCCGTCCTGCCCCGTGACGCCGGAGAACGCCGGCGGTTGCCTCTCTTGCTCCCGCACGCCGCACCAGCCTAAGCTCTGCCGGCTGACTGAGGTGAGCTGGACAGGGATTAATTGCTTCTTCGGGTTTTTGCGGATACCCTTCCGGAGGCCTCTCCTTCCTCTTCTGTCTCGTCAGGCAAGCCTTCCCTCCTCAGTATCACCCGCAAACCTAGCTACTTGCCGCCGCCGAGGAGGAGATGGCGCCACTCGCACCCAAGCGCCGCAAGGCAGCACCTTCCCCTTCCCTTCCCCTTTCGGAGGCGTCTTCCGACTCCGGCAGCGACTCCGACCTCAACCTCCACGACAACTCCGACCCAGAGGACGGCTTCTTCCCCGCAGGGAGCGCTGCCAATGACGACGACCAGGATTTCTCCGCCGTAACTCCCCACCCCCTCTCGTTTTCCTTGCGCTCACATACTTAGATTGCTTAGCTATTTTGTGCCTGTCTCTCTTTGGTTAGAGCGACGAGAAGAGCGACCATGAGGAGGAGAGCGACCATGAAGAGGAGGATGATGGTGAGATGGGGGAGCTCGAGGAGGAGTATCGCACCCTCCAGGCCAATCAACAGTAATGTTCCCTTCCACCCGTCTTCTACATGCCTCACTTTCACACGGTTTACTTTACAATCTTCTTCATGATCTCACTTATATTCTTCTCTTCTACATAAGCATATATTTTTCTTTCACGTGCAGAAGCATTCTTCAGACCTTGAAACAGCACAGGGATGACGATGTCTCGAGAGGCCAGGCAGTCAAGAACCAAAAGGTATTATTTGATCTGCTTGGCTAACATGACATCTAGTCATGCTCATGTGCGATTGCACAGCAATCCTTCACATTCATTGTGTTTATGCTTTCAAACTATGAACCTTTACATCCAATTTCTGTTTACTGAAGGCGCTATGGGATAAGACCTTGGAAATGAGATTCTTGCTGCAAAAGGCATTTAGCACTTCAAACAAGCTTCCCAAGGCCTGTTTCTCTCCTATGGCCGCAACATTCATCTTTGTTTATTCGTTGTAATCGATTTTAATTCTGAAGAATGCAGGATTGTAGGCCGCATTCTAATGTATATACTGTATTCTGTTTTTGCAGGATCCCACCAAGTCAAGGTTCTGCAGTCACGATCAGGAGATAGAGCAAGCATATGTTGATCTGTTGGACTCATCGAAACAGACTCTCGGCTCCATGCTGGAGCTGCAGGAGGTCTGGTCACCTGCTCATGTTTTTTGCTTCAACGCTACAGTATAGTCTATACATTTGTTAGTCCAGGTTTTCTTACTGCCTACAATATGCTCCCCAAAACTACCTGTAGGCTTTACTAGAGCGGAACCAGGCTGCAAAGGGTGTGAAAGGTACTACTGTTATCCAGCCTTTCTCATTCTGAAAGATGCCTCGAAACGTTCGTTAATCCCGACTTTGTGACAGATACTTTGCCTAACTCAACTGGAGAGGATGACGAGTGGTTGCAAATGCAGAAAGTGTAGACAAGGTAACCTTTTGCATTAACAGAGACTCTGATGAAGTACTGTGGGATATACTCTTCAATGTGTTACAATGTCTTGCATAGCAGCATATCTTTTGTTAATCACCACATATGCAGTTCTGCACTTGTATACCAGTAGAATACGTTTTGTGCTTTTATACTGTATCATACCAGTAGAATGTGTTTTGTGCTTAATACCGAACATCTAAACTCTTCCCTGCTCCTGTATTATAATAGTTTCTTAAATGCCTTCGAGTTAGCGAATTGTTTGTTTGGCGTTGCTATTTTTTTTGTTTTGGATTTCATCTTTATGACTTATGTTTTCTGGATTGCTAATTTGCTACTTATTCCTGATTAATGTTGGTGAATTTGGCAACTTGTATTGAGACTAATATCCACCAAGAAAAGAAATTAGTCCCACCATATTGACGAATCCTTAAGTTAGCGCGCACGAGATAAATGATTATAAGGATACACAAACTAACATAAAGGCACTGAGCGGATATTTTCTGTTAAAAAAAGGCGGTAACTGGAAAACCAAACTTGGTGTGTAGGTTCTAGAACTTGTCAAATTGCACTTGTATGTATTTTGTTTGGACTGTTTTTTCTTCTTGACTTTCTGCACATATACAACATAAAACAGCGTTTGATATCATGGTTTTTGTACAGAATAACCCTGTTCAGAAATACTGAGATAGATAAATGGCAGAGGAAAACACAGGTCACAACTGGCGCTGCTGCACTGAAAGGAAAGTTGCACGCATTTAATCAGGTTAGCTGAATGCCTATTTAACTACTTCTAGTACTTTGTTATTGTGGAACATGCCTAGATATCTAGAAGGCTAAAACCTCTGCTTTCCCCTGTTGTACTTGTATGAGAAAAGAACATAAGTGACCAAGTTGCTGGTTATATGAGGGACCCAAGCAGGATGATTAACAGGATGTACCTGCGGAAATCTGATGTTGGTGTATTTGGGGAGGTATTTTAAATTCATCTATTATAAAGGCCCACCAGTTCAGTTTCTACTTCTAATTATAATGATTGATTTGTGTCTTCTCATTCATTTTGCAGAGTGCAGCACAGCCTGCTACTGCTGTGGAGGTTTGAGCAATACTTCATTCTTCAGTTGAAATTATTTCAAGCTTGCTTGTCTCTCATTTGTTCTATTCAGATTTTGTGTTATGTGTTCTAGTGTAGTTCATGAGACGAAGCTTCATACAGCCTCAGTTACTTATCTCGCTGACTGTTCAGGATGTGGTGTGTAGTACCCTTCCTGGTCTCATATGTTCACCCCTTGTTGCAACTCAGGGCAAATATGTGGAAGGTGATCCTGAACTCATCGATGATTCTGAATTTTATCATCAACTTCTCAAGGAGTTTCTCGAGTCATGTGATACGGGGGCATCTGGTTAGTTCATATCCAACTATTGTTCACCTGCACATCTTTTTATTCTGTTGCCCTGAATGCACTGATGAACGTTGGTGCTGCAATGTTCGCAGAATCCGCATTTTACGCTCTGAGGAAGAAGCAGCACAAGAAGAGAAAACTTGTTGACCGCCGTGCTTCAAAGAGCAGAAAGATAAGGTAGGCTTACTTTGGGTGTAGTCGATTTTCTTCCATGGAATCGCTATCAACCTGTTTATGCTATTTTCAGGTACAGTGTCCACGAGAAGATTGCTAATTTCATGGCCCCGGTACCGATGACAGTTCCTCCGATGGCTTCAAAATTGTTTAAGAATTTATTTGGAATGGGCAACCAAAAGGCCCCTGCAGTCTGATTTAAGAGACGATTCAAAATTTTGACATCAGAAGTAGGTTTAGCTATTCCTTCTTACGTACTGTAGTTTTGAACTGTAATATGTTATGACCCTACTGCTAGAAGAGCGGTGAAGCAAAATTGTTGAATCGTTGGGTCTGGGAAGTGCATTTCTGTTTTACATAGCTAGGGAAGCTGTGTAGGCTAGTTTCTGTGTGATGGATGGTATAATGTAAACGGACAGAATGCGTCTTCAACGTGGGTGGTCTGGTATACACGCGTCTTCAGCCGTGTGTTCATAATTCTGTTGGTCTTCGCACTAAAAAGAAACGGGATTTGGAACAGGGAAACGTTTCAAATCGGCCAGCCGGCCGAAACTTGGGCCGGCGGCCTCGCTCGGTACGCATTGCGCTTACGCACACAAGCCACGTGTGCTGGCCTCACCCGCATCGCTTTCTTTTTTTTCTTCCCTTAGGGCATGGTCAATGCATAGCCACAGGGTGATGCCCCGCAGGCCATGTAGGGTTGGATGGAGCAGCGGGATTCTCTGCAGGAGGCGAGTGCTTGGGGAAAGGGTGTGGTCCGGTGCATAAAGCTGAAAAAGTTAAAGTGTAGAGTAAGATGCATGTGTAGTGAGAGTCTTTGTTTTCTATTCTTTGGAGGGCCACTAGTGGTAGCTTGCATTGGGAAGAAAAAATCAATGTAGATGCCTCAAGCTATTTTTTCTCATGGGGCAACCGTATCCATATGCCACCATAGTTCATGTCCTTATCTCTAAGTCGCACCTCATCCACCTGTTCCCCTTTCGTCTTGGTCGCTGCACTCCTCATTTTTCGTTGCGGCCGCCAAATTGCTCGACCGAGATCGCCTCCTCCTCCTCAGGTCTCCCCGCCGCCGGCGCACTTGCAGACCCACCACCACCGTAGCGCTGCTACATCACCACACACACACCCCATCCAGTGTAGGTCTGCTGCAAAACGATGAGGTGCGGTGCTGAAACCTGGCCAGGGGGATTTTTCTTCAGCCGGCGACGATGGTGGTTGGCGGCGACGGCGATGGTGGACAATAAGTTGTTGTTTTTTATTTGTTTTTGCTGGAACCAGTTTTGATTTTGCTAGAACCAATTTTGCATTTTACTGCAACAACAGAAGAGGATACTGCTCATTGGCGACGGCATGGCCGCCATGATTTTTGTTGTATTTTGTTTTTATGCTGGAACCAGCAATCTTTTTTGCTAGAACCAACTTTTGTTTTTGCTACGTCGAAGAGACTACGTGCTGGGAATCAGCTGCCGCATCCAGCGAAATATTTTGCTACATCCGACATCAATTCGTGTTGGAACCAACACGAGCGTCGGTTACGGCCGTGAGCACGGCGGAGCTGCAACCAAAGGGGAAAGTGCTACAACCGGTGCGTCAAATTGCTACGACCGGTTATTTTATTTGCTGGAACTAGTCGAGAGTCGGCACGGAGGAGCTACATCCAGCGACATAATTTGCTACATCCGGCATCGATTCTTGTTGTAACTAGCACGAGCGCCAGATGGCCACACGCCGCCACCGGAGTTGCTTCCATGGCAGCTCAGATGCTGCAACTGGCGACTAAGGTTGTCATGACCACGTCGGCGATGATACGGCGCCACAAGATGCTTTGGGACAACGACATCTTCGTGCTGCATCGGACGTAGCAGGGGCTGCTTGCCACGACATCGACCTGTTGAAGGACGAGAGCGGATGGCCGGCGAGCGCGGGCGGCTGGGGCGATGAGCATGGGTGGCGTCATTGGCCGGCAAGCATGGGCAGCCGGGGCGACAAGCGTGGGTGGCGCATTTGGCCGGCAAGCGTGGGCAGCCAAGGACGAGCGTGGGTGGTGGCGAGCGCGAGTCCACCATGGTTGCAACATGCCAGTCAACACGAGACGAGATGCGAAGGGGATGCGTGACGTGGGGAAATCAATGACAGGAGATGGCTTAATCCAACGGTTGGGGGCTGGCCGGCCAAAATTTTGGCCGGCAGACCGACGCCTATCACTGGCCTTTGAAATATGGCCTTTTAAGTAGTATATCCTTACCGTCTAGACTTGCCCACCTCAAGCAAGATGGTATATCATTCGCCAAAAAAGGTGTATCATGTGGTGCATGCCCCATTGCTCAAGCAATCCTGACGCCAAAACGTCAGGTGCAGACTAACCTTTTGGGACGCGGCTAGGGAGCAACCGGCTGTTCCCTAGTGATCCCTGGCGGCCCGCCAGAAAAGGAAAGTTTCTGTACCCCTGACAAAAAAGGAAAGTGGCCCGGTCCACCCCGGTTCGCGCATCCAGCCTTCCCCGAGATGAGAAAGGATAAGAAATCCACCTGCCCCCCTCACGTGCTTCCTCCTCCGCCCGCCCCCTTCTACCTTCCTCCTCACAACCCCCACCCCCCTGTCCCCATCTTCTTCTCCCCCAAGCAGGAAAAAAGGGGAGTGCGTCCTTTCCCCTGATCCAGAGACTTTGGATCCCCTGCAATGGCAGCATAAGGTAACTCAAATTACTGAGGAAAACACGAAGGAACAGAAGCAAAAAAGCACAGGGAAGGCCAGATTTGCTCATCTATTCCATTGATTGCACTCCTCCCCAAACCCTACACCTATTCCCCATCTTGTACAAGATGCAGTTTCTTTTCTTTGGTTTCTTACATCTCCAAACTCATCTAAAATTTGTGCTGCATCTTGTTTTCATGTGGGATATTGAAGTAACTATTGTGGTTGTTTTAAGCAATTACTGTGGTTATTTTAAGCAATTGCTAGCGTTGGCAACAAAAAAGCAAAAAACCATGGTTGATAGCAACTACTATGGTTGTTTTAAGCAATTACTGTGGTTATTTTAAGCAACTGCTTGTGTTGGCAACAAAAAAACAAAAAAATCATGGTTCATAGCAACTATTGTGGTTGTTTTAACCAATTACTGTGGTTATTTTAGGGAACTGCTAGTGTTGGCAACAAAAAAAGCAAAAAACCCTGGTTGATAGCAATTACCGTGGTTATTTCAAGCAACTTATATGTTCTGTTTAATCAAATACAGTGCTACCACGAAGCAACTCATATGATCTGTGCATGTTACATGAGTAAAAACTATAGTGATGTTGAATTCAGAAACTGTACAAAGTTACAAGTTCTGTTATGTTGCAAGTACTAGTTCTGTTCAAGCAAAAAAATGCTATCTTGAAATTCATGGGGGGTGGGGGTTGTGGTGAAAATTACCTTGGAGAAAATGGCTGTCAAAAAAGGTTTCCTGCCTTAGGCATGTTAGGAATAGATAAGTGCTCCAATTTGTACTCCCGAAATTTGTTAGGTTGATCCTGCAAAAATGATCATAGACAGCAAAACAAGAAAGGCCTTCAAAAAACAAGAAACTCAGGGGCTCCCATGCTTCACCCAATGACGCGAATGGAAGTAATTGAACATAAAAAGGCCCAAAAGAAAGGTAGTTCTATTGCTCCTAGTACAAAATAGGTAATAGTATTGAACATAAAAGACCATGTCACCCAGGACTACTCCTACTGCTGCTATTTTAAGTGTCTTCGAACATAGAACATGCTACTCTCTCTCTCTCTCTCTCTCTCTCTCTCTCTCTCTCTCTGATTTTGGTGAGTTTTCCATGCTGAAAACAGTTCGAAGAGATTCTGTCCCAGGAGGTTTGCTTCGCCAATCCTTGAAACACGCGAAATGTTACCTGCTATGAACATTTAGAAAACAAAACATAAATCATTATGATTTAGAAATAAATGTTACGCTAAAAAAGTCATTATACTACAAAAACATTGGTTGCTGTACTCAAGCAACTAACTGTAGGCAAAATACTGTTGATACACTGTGGCAAAAATTGAAAACATGTGCGCAAGCAACTTGTGTTCATGTATTGGGGCATGTATGGTTTCTGTATGTGTAGGCAACTTGTACTATTGTGCTCATGCAAGTTTATATATGTTTGTAAGAAACTTGGGTTGCTATACTTTGACAAGTGTAGGTAGCTACTATATTACACTGTCAATTTGAAACATGTGTGCAAAACAACTTGTGACTGCTACTCATATGCCCAGGCAACTTCCTACATGCATGTGTGCGCAAACTTGTGTCATGTTTTCAAGATGCATCACTCAAAAAAGGTATATAGTTGGTGTGAGTGTTTTTGTAGTATATTACTTGCCTACATTCAGTGTGTTAGTTGTTTGCTTCATCCAACTAACTTGCTTTATTTTTTGGGTGAAAAAATGCACAGGTTGAAGATGATTTACCTAAATGAGATGCCATATGAAAATAACCCTGAATTGCCTTTTGCTGATGGCATGAATATTGGGGATCCTGAATTTTGCACACAACAAAGCACCCTCCCAGGACATGCTGAGCATGTTGAGTTTGTTGCTGAATCTCCTAATCCTATGGTCACGCAAAATGTTGCCATGCGGCAGAAACAATGGAGATGGGTGGGCACTCGCTTGATGCTGGGGGAGCCGTGGGCGGTACAACTGTCCCTGTACCAGAAGCAACGGAGATGGACGCGCACACCTTTGATGGCACAGGTGCTGCGGGTGATACGAGTGGGACTATTGGGAATGGTTTGCCAGGTTTGGGTGCTAAAAAGGAAATAAGAAGCGAAAGCGGGATACAATAGTGCAAACAGGGTGCAAAGCCAAGATGGTGGTAAAATTAAAAGATAGCCATTGGGAGGTGATCTACTTTGTTGGTGAGCACAATCATCAATTGGTTGACAAACCATCTTTGACTAAGTATCTACGATCACACCAAGGGACCACCCCAAAAGAAAGGACCTTCCTCACACATCTTCACAACTACAATTTGACCACAGGTTTGTTTTTTCCTGGACTTGCCTTAGTTTGGTGTGAGAGTTGCTAAAACCCTAGACAATACTTGCCTATAATATTTTTCAAGCAAAAAAGATTTGTTTTCTCCCTGGACTTGCCTTGGTTTGGTGTGTGAGTTTCTCAAACCCTAGTTAGTACTTACCTGGACTATTTTTCAAGGAAAAAATTGTTTTCTCCCTGGACTTGCCTTGGTTTGGTGTGTGAGTTGCTCAAACCCTAGTCAGTACTTGCCTGGGTTGTTTTGTATGTCTTGCTCCTGATTTGCAACCCACCCCTGAGTTGCCTGTAACTAATGTGTTATTTGCTTGCATTTCTTATGGTACTGCTGAATTGCTTCTACGCTGCTAAAGAGGCCTTCTCAACAATATCTGTTTTGGAAATGTTTTGGGAAAAAAGGATTAACCAACATCTGTGACTTTGCCTGCAGGTCGTATGATGCACATCATGTCGGATTACTATGGGACGGAGCAGATTGTCCCTTATGGTACTAAACACATTTTGAACCTCAAGTCAGAATTGAACAAGAATGGCACAAAAGAAGGTGATATGATTGAGATTGTTGCCTACTTTAAAGATCAGCAAAAAGAGGATCCAAACTTCTTTTACAAGATAAAGTATGATGAGGAGGACAGGGTGGAGAATATTTTCTGGGTTGAGGCATAGCAAGGAAGGCTTACGCAGAGGCATACCACGATTGCATCTCCTTCGACACCACATACATCACTAACATGTATAATATGCCCTTTGCGCCATTCATTGGAATTAATCGACATGGGCAGTCATTTATGTTACGAGTGTGGTTTTGTGAGGCAAGAGTTGGCTACGAGTTTTGATCGGCTATTTTTGACCTTCCTTGAGGTGTTGCATGGTTTAGCACCCACCAGCATCATAACCGACCAAGACATTGCGATGGCACAGTCCATTAAATGGATCTTCCCAACAAGTGTGCATCACTGTTGTTGTTGGCATATAATGAAAAAAAGCTCAAGAGAAGCTTGGGGCCTTGTTGGGGCGAAACCCCGGGTTGTCGGAAGATTTTAGCAGCTGTATTGACTTCAGCTTGACACCGGAGGAGTTCAAGGCAGCATGGGCTGCTCTGATGTTGAAGTATGAGGTTATGGCTGATACACACTTTGGGACCCTATATAAGTGCCGGGCAACATGGGTTCCTTGCTACTTCAAGCACCAATTCTTCCCCTTCTTGCAATTGACCCAACGCAGTGAGGGGTTCAAACGATGTCCTTAAGCGATATGTGAACCCACATAATTCCATCTTGAACTTCATGAAGCAATATTAAAAAATCCAGGTTCACATTCTTGTCTGAGAAGGTGGGAAGGACTATAGGACGGAACATTCGCAGACTGAAATGTGGTCGTCTTACCCCATTGAGAAGCAAGCCTATGATACGTGCACTAGGGACTTGTATGAGAAGTTCCAACCGAGTTTGAGTTGATTGGGAGATACAATGTACGGCCCCATGGTGATCACTTGTATGAGCATTACCCCAACTAGAACAAGAAGTGGGTTGCTAAGTATGGTTCTAGGAGCTATTTCGTAACATCAGAAGCTAGTGCAGACGTGAGTGCTGCAAGATGAACAGGGAAGGTATGCTATGCTATCATATCTTGAAAGTTTTCACCCAGCTTGGTATCGATGAAATCCCTCCGCAGTACATCATTCGGAGATGGACGCCTCAGGCAATTCCCAGTGCACCTCCTTCTGATGAGGGTCAGCCCGATGAGATGCCAGCGCAGTCCAAGAAAAAACTCCGGCATACAAAATTGACAATGGATTTTGCAAGCCTTGGTCGTGTTGCTAGTGGGTCAGATGCTGCTATAGACAACGTGAAGAAACATATGCATGTAGCCCGCACAGAAATAAAACATCTATACTTGTCGAGAAAGAAGAAGCCAACATCGCCTCCCAATAGCGGCCCTGGTGGTCCTCCAGCAGCGCCTGGTGGTTCTGCACCACCACCCAGCGGTCATCCAACGAGTAGTGACCCTGCATCGCTGCCTAATGGACATGCGTGAGCGCCTGCTAGTTCTAGGCAGCGTCCCAATGCTTCTTCTCCACACGAAAGAAATGCAGTGCCACTGGCACCTCCTTTTGCGAAGCCTGGTGTACATGCACAACCCCCTGGTGTCTGCACCTCAGCCTAGGGGGCCTGCACCACCACTTAGAGGGCTTGCACCATGATGACCCACAAGTATAGGGGATCAATTGTAGTCCTTTCGATAAGTAAGAGTGTCGAACCCAACGAGGAGCAGAAGAAAATGATAAGCGGTTTTCAGCAAGGTGTTTTCTGCAAGCACTGAAAGTAGTAGTAACTGATAGTTTTGTAGCAAGATAATCCGTAACGAGTAGCAAGTAACAAGTATAGTAAAGTGTAGCAAGGTGGCCCAATCCTTTTTATAGCAAAGGATAAGCCAGAACGGTCTCTTATATAAAGCAAAGCGCTCTCGAGGACACATGGGAATTCTCATCTAGTCACTTTCATCATGTTTATTTGATTCGCGTTCGCTACTTTGATAATTTGATATGTGGGTGGACCGGTGCTTGGGTGTTGTTCTTACTTGAACAAGCCTCCCTCTTATGATTAGCCCCTCTCGCAAGTATCCGCAACTACGAAAGAAGAATTAAGATAAATCTAACCATAGCATGAAACATATGGATCCAAATCAGCCGCTTACGGAATAACGCATAAACTAGGGTTTAAGCTTCTGTCACTCTAGCAACCCATCATCTACTTATTACTCCACAATGCCTTCCCTTAGGCCCAAATATGGTGAAGTGTCATGTAGTCGATGTTCACACGACACCACTAAAGGAAGCAACAACATACATATCATCAAAATATCGAACGAATACCAAATTCACATGATTACTTATAACAAGACTTCTCCCATGTCCTCAAGAACAAAAGTAACTACTCACAACTCATATTCATGTTCAAGATCAGAGGGGTATTGAATAGCATTAAGGGTCTGAACATATAATCTTCCACCAAATAAACCAACTAGCATTAACCACAAGATGTAATAACACTACTAGCAACCCACAGGTACCAATCTGAGGTTTTGAGACAAAGATTGAATACAAGAGATGAACTAGGGTTTGAGATGAGATGGTGCTGGTGAAGATGTTGATGAAGATTGGCCCTCCCACGATGAGAGGATCGTTGGTGATGTCGATGGCTTTGATTTCCCCCTCCCGGAGGGAAGTATCCCCGGCGGAATCGCTCCGCCGGAGAGCAAAATTGCTCCTGCCCAGGTTCCGCCTCGAGACGGCGGCGCTTCATCCCGAAAGTCTTCTCTATAATTTTTTTAGGGTAAATGACCTTATATAGCAGAAGGAGGGGGGCGGAGGCCAGCTGTGGGCCCCACAAGGCATCAGGGCGCGCCCAGGGGTGCCGCGCCCTGTTGCCTTGTGGGCAACTGGTGGGTCCCCTCTGGTATTTCTTTTCTCCAGTGTTTTTTTATATATTCAATAAAAAATCTCCATAAAATTTCAGGTCATTTGGATCTCTGTAGAATAGGTATCTCTGCTGTAGCTATTTCAGGTCCAGAATTCCAGCTGGCGGTATTCTCCCTCTTCATATAAATATTGCAAATTAAGAGAGAAAAGGCATAAGAATTGCATCATAAAGTGAAATAATGACCAAATACATTATAAATAACAGTAGGAAATCATGATGCAAATTGGACGTATCAACTCCCCCAAGCTTAGACCTCGCTTGTCCTCAAGCGAAAGCCAAAATCGATATTCATGACCACATGTTTAGAGAGAGAGGTGTCGATAAAATAAAATACGGACATGAAAGCATCATGATTAATTTCATAATAGCACTATTTTATCATAAAGCTTCTCATGGACAAGTAATAATTCATCACAGTATTGAAGTATAAAGCATAAACTTTCTTGAAAACTAACAAACTATGTTCTCGGTCAGTGAAACAATTACAATTCATCATATTTTTAGGAAGAGTCTATGTAAGAGCTTTTTGTTTTAGCAAGTCCACATTCTCAACTATCATTTAGTCTTCTATGATTGCTGACACTCACGACATATTTTTATGGAGCAAAAGTTTCAATCAGACACATAGAAAGATGGGGGTTTATAATTTCACCTCCCAACAATTTTATCTCAAGGGTAATGTCAACAATAATAACTCATGATCACTTACATCCAACGAGATATATATGCCTAGATCTTTCCCCACCACATGGTGCTTGCAAAGAGGGAAAATAAAAACGGAATAGAGAAGGATACTATTGACTCTTGCATAAAAGTAAATACAGAAAAGTAAAAGATAGGCCCTTCACAGAGGGAAGCAGAGGTTGTCATGCGCTTATTATTTTTGTATATGCAAACTCTTAATGTAAAGGAACGTCACTTTATATTGCCCCTTGTGATAGCAACCTTTATTATGCAGTCTGTCGCTTTTATTTCTTCACCATCACAAGATCGTACAAAGCTTATTTTCCCTTACAATAAAAGTTCATACATATTTAGAGGCAATTTTTATTGCTTTATGCACCGATGACAACTTACTTGAAGGATCTTATTCAATCCATAGGTAGATATAGTGGACTCTCATGACATGAAACTGGGTTCAAGGGTTTTGGATGCACAAGTAGTATCTCTACTTAGTGCGGATTTTTGGCTAGCAAAAGATAGGGGGCAAGCACCACATGTTAGAGGATCCATGACGATATAACTTCTATGTGAATATAAGCAAACATAACTCATTACGTTGTCTTCCTTGTCCAACGTCAACTATTTGGCATGGAATATTTAATGGGGTCTCACAATCATAAAAGATGTCCAAGATAGTATATTTATATGTGAATCCTCTCTTCCTTTATTAACTCTTTCATGAATTGCATCAATGACCAATGCTATGTTTGTTAACTTCCAATAAATTTTATCAACTATACTTTCCTTCATGTAAAGTCATTACTCTCCACGAAATTAGCATACAATCTTTTTATTCTTTTCTTGCTTAGATTGAAACATACAAGTAAAGAAGCAAAACTCAAACTACTCTTTATTATATAACTCTCACACACGATTACATAGATAGATAGATCACGAAACAAGCACTCGAAACTAGATCATACTAAAACTTTATTCTTCTAAATCATGAAATAACTAAGGATCGAACTAAGATAGATAATGATGATAAAAAGGTGATGGTGATACGATATCGGGGCACCTCCCCAACCTTGGTGCAAGCCAAGGGTGGTGCCCGTACCCGTGTACTCAATTCTCCTTCTTCGGTGATGATGGTGATGGGGTGATGGGCTTGCTTTTTATTACATCCATTAGGATATCCCTTAGGCTCTGAATTTCCCGGAGTACGTCTTGGATCATCTCCGCTTTCTTCTGGACTTCAGCCATAATATGTTTATTCTCTGGCCCCCATGCTTTCTTCCCTGCATCACTTTCACTTGGACGAGAGATGTCCCAATTGGAAGGTATGTGCATGTGGGGAGTATTCTCAAATCCATAGTTGTGAACCAAGTTATGAAAATTGTTTCGATGTAACCTGTGCAAGGGCCTCCTAGGGGGAAACCCTTCTTGCACCTCTGGACTCCCCTGGCTTGTTGTGCTTCTCATGGCTTGATGGGGATTTGGAGTTGTGGAGATGCCGGCAAGGGTACCCCTCTCGGAAGCCGGAGGGTGGACCTCCAGCGAATCTCCATCATCTTCTTCCATGATAACTTCTTCCTCTTCCTCTCTCTTGAGTTCCATCTGCAGCAACCAAGCGACATCTCCCACGTTATTGGAGGAAGAGGAAGACATGACGCCTGGCCTCGAAAATCTGACAAAAAAACAACACGAAACAAGAACAGAGGAGAAACTTGCGATACGGTGGTCAAAACATACGGGAGTATATATAAAGAATTTTTATCTTGCAAAACAAGCATACGGGAGGAAAACGGAGTCGGGAGGGCACATGAGGGGCCCACAAGCCAACATGGCGCGCCCTAGGGGGGTCGCGCCCTGTTGCCTTGTGACCTCCTCGTGGGTCCCCTCGGCTGTTTCTTATTTTTGTATTTTTTTCTAATATTCCAAAACGGACAGAAATAGTTTTTATGGAATTTTTGGAGTCGGTTTACTTACCGTATCACATACCTACCCCTTTTCAGGGTTCTAGAGCGTTCCGGAAGGAATCTTTGATATGTTCTTCCGGTGTCATAGTTTGAATAATATTAGTTTCAACATTAATGGGAGTACCTGAGATATAATGTTTAATTCTTTGACCATTAACCACTCTCGGATTAGTGCCATCGGAGTTATTGATTTTGATAGCTCCGGAGCAATAAACTTCTTCGATGATGTATGGCCCTTCCCATTTAGAGAGAAGTTTTCCTGCAAAATATCTGAAACGAGAGTTGTACAATAGCACATATTCACCCACTTTGAACTCCCGCTTTTGGATTCTTTTATTGTGCCATCTTTTAACTTTTTCTTTAAATAACTTGGCATTTTCATAGGTTTGAGCTCCCCATTCATCTAAAGAGCTAATATTAAACAATCTCTTTTCATCGGCAAGTTTAAAATCATAATTAAGTTCTTTAATTGCCCAATATGCCTTATGTTCTAATTCAAGAGGTAAATGACATGCTTTTCCATAGACCATTTTATATGGAGACATACCCATAGGATTTTATAAGCAGTTCTGTAAGCCCATAATGCATCATCAAGTTTCTTAGACCAATTCTTCCTAGATCTATTAACGGACTTTTGCAAAATTAACTTTATTTCTCTATTACTCAATTCAACTTGACCACTAGACTGAGGATGATAAGGGGACGCAATTCTATGATTAACATCATATTTAGCAAGAAGTTTACGGAAAGCACCATGAATAAAATGTGAACCACCATCAGTCATCAAGTATCTAGGGACTCCAAATCTAGGGAAAATAAATTCTTTAAGCATTTTAATGGAGGTGTTGTGATCAGCACTACTAGTCGGAATAGCTTCTACCCACTTAGTAACATAATCAACAGCAACAAGAATATGTGTATACCCATTGGATTTAGGAAAGGGTCCCATATAATCAAAACTCCAAACATCAAATGGTTCAATAACTAGTGAATAATTCATAGGCATTTCTTGACGTCTACCAATATTACTAATTCTTTGACATTCATCACAAGATAGGACAAACTTACGTGCATCTTTAAAAAGAGTAGGCCAATAAAAACCAGACTGTAATACCTTATGTGCAGTTCTGTCTCCCGCATGTGTCCTCTGTATGCCTCGGAGTGACACTTCCGTAGGATTTGTTCCTGTTCATGCTCAGGTACACAACGTCTAATAACACCATCTACTTCTTCTTTATATAAATGTGGGTCATCCCAAAACTAATGTCTTACATCAAAGAAGAACTTTTTCTTTTGTTGGTAGGTACAACTAGGTGGGATATATTTAGCAACAATGTAATTAGCATAGTCTGCATACCAAGGACTAGTGCGGGAAGCATTTATAACAGCTAATTGCTCACCAGGAAAATTATCATTAATAGGAAGTGGGTCATCAAGAACATTTTCCATCCTAGACAAATTATCTGCTACTGGATTTTTCACTCCTTTCCTATCAACAATATGCAAATCAAATTCTTATAACAAAAGTACCCACCTAATAAGTCTAGGTTTAGCATCTTTCTTTTCCATAAGGTATTTAATAGCAGCATGATCAGTGTGAATAGTTACTTTAGAATCAACAATATAAGATCTAAACTTATCACATGCAAACACAATTGCTAAAAATTCTTTCTCAGTAGTAGCATAATTTATTTGGGCATTGTCTAGAGTTTTACGAGCATAATGAATGACATTTAATTTATTATCAACTCTTTGCCCTAAAACAGCACCAACAGCATAATCACTAGCACCACACATAATTTCAAGGGTAGGTTCCAATCAGGTGGTTGAACAATAGGTGCAGGTATTAAGGCTTTCTTAAGTATTTCAAAGGCTTCTACGCAATCATCATGAAAAACAAACGGAAAATCTTTTTGTAAGAGATTAGTAAGAGGCCTAGAAATTTTAGAGAAGTCTTTTATAAACCTTCTATAGAAACCAGCATGACCTAGGAAACTTCTTATACCTTTGATATCATTAGGACATGGCATTTTCTCAATTGCATCAACTTTAGCTTTGTCTACTTCAATACCTCTTTCAGAAAATTTATGCCCAAGGACTATACCTTCATTCACCATAAAGTGTCACTTCTCCCAATTCAAGACAAGATTAGTTTCTTCACATCTCTGCAAAACACGATCAAGGTTACTTAAGCAATCATCAAAAGAAGTTCCGTAAACGGAAAAATCATCCATGAAAACCTCAACAATCTTTTCACAAAAGTCAGAGAATATAGCAGTCATACATCTTTGAAAGGTAGCAGGTGCATTACATAAACCAAAAGGCATACGGTGATAAGCATAAGTTCCAAAAGGACAAGTAAAAGTGGTTTTCTTTTGATCTTCTTTTGATACAGGTATTTGAGAAAAACCAGAATATCCATCTAGGAAGCAAAAGTGTGTATGTTTAGATAGTCTTTCTAACATTTAATCAATAAAAGGCAAGGGGTAATTATCTTTCCTAGTAGCTTTATTTAATTTCCTGAAATCAATTACCATCCTATAACCAGTTACAATTCTTTGTGGAATCAGTTCATTTTTATCATTAGGAACAACAATAATGCCTCCTTTCTTAGGAACACAATGAACATGACTTACACATCTACTATCAGCTATGGGATAAATTATACCTGCCTCCAAGCTTTAATATTTCAATTCTTACCACATCCTTCATTTTAGGATTTAATCTTCTTTGATGATCAACAACTGGTTTAGCATCTGGCTCCATATTAATATTGTGCTGACATAAGGTGGGACTAATGCCCTTAAGATGATCAAGAGTATATCCAATAGCAACATGGTGCTTCCTTGGAGTTTTGAGTAATCTCTTTTCTTCATGCTCTGAAAGGTTAGCACTAATAACAACAGGATATATTTTCTTTTCATGAAGGTTAGCATATTTAAGTGTATCAGGTAGTTTCTTTAGTTCGAACACAGGATCACTCTTAGGTGGGAGAGGATCTCCCAAAGTTTCAACCAGCAAATTATGTTTAAGAATAGGTGCTTGTTTAAAGAACATCTCATCTATTTCGTTTCTTTCATTCATATTCATATCATTTTCATGTTCTAACAAGTATTGTTCTAAGGCATCAGTAGGAGGCACAGCAATAGAAGCAAGACCAATAATTTCATCCTTATTAGGTAATTCTTTATCATGAGGTTGTCTACGAAACTTAGAGAAATTAAACTCATGAGACACATCACCAAAATTAACACTGACTATTTCTTTATTGCAATCAATCTTAGCATTAACTGTATTCAAGAAAGGTCTTCCAAATATAATGGGACAAAAATCATCTTGTGGTGATCCAAGAACAAGAAAATCAGTAGGGTATTTGATCTTACCACACAAGACTTCAACATCTCTAACAATCCCAAGTGGTGTAATAGTATCTCTGTTTGCAAGCTTAATAGTAACATCAATATCTTCAATTTCAACAGGTGCAATATCATTCATGACTTCTTGATAAAGAGTAAACGGAATAGCACTCACACTGGGACAAATATCACATAAACCATGATAGCAATGATCTCCAATTTTAATAGAAATAACAGGCATGCCAATTATAGGTTTGTTCTTATCTTTAGTGTCTGGCTTAGCAATTCTAGTTGCTTCATCACAGAAATATATGACATGTCCATCAATATTATCAACCAAAAGATCTTTAACCATTGCAATATTAGGTTCAACTTTAATTTGTTCAGAAGGTATAGGTGTTCTAATATTACTTTTATTAACCACAGTTGAAGCTTTAGCATGTTCCTGAATCCTAACAGGGAAAGGAGGTTTCTCAAAATAAGCAGTAGGCACAACTGGATCAACATTGTAAACAATTGTTTCTTCTTTAACACTAACGGGTTCTTCATTTAATTCAATAGGTGGATGAAACTTAAACCATTTCTCCTTAGGGAGATCAACATGAGCAACAAAAGATTCACAACAAGTAGCTACTATCTTAGAGTCAAGTCCATATTTAGTACTAAACTTATGAAAAGCATTAGTTTCCATAAAAGATTTAACACAATCAAACTTAAGATTTATACCTGACTCTTTACCTTTGTCGATTTCCCAATCTTCGGAGTTGCGTTTAATTCTTTCCAGAAGATCCCATTTGAATTCAATAGTCCTCTTCACAAAGGAACCAGTAGAAGAAGTATCGAGCATGGATTGATCATTATGAGAAAGCCGAGCATAAAAGTTTTGTATAATTATTTCTCTTGAGAGCTCATGATTGGGGCATGTGTGCATCATATACTTAAGCCTTCCCCAAGCTTGAGCGATACTTTCTCCTTCACAAGGCCAAAAATTGTATATATAATTCCGATCACGATGAACAAATGCATAGGATAAAACTTCTGGTGAAATTCCAGCTTCAACCGGTTCCAATCCCATGTTCCAGTATCATCCAATAGCCTATACCATGTCAATGCCTTTCCCTCCAAAGATAAAGGGAATACCTTCCTCCTAACTCCATCCTCGGATAAACCTGCAAGCTTAAACAATCCACAAATCTCATCTATATATATCAAGTGCATATCAGGATGTACCTTTCCATCTCCTGCATAAGGATTAGCTAGCAGTTTCTCTATCATACCCAAAGGAATTTCATAATAAATATTTTCAGTAGGTTCAGTGGGTTGAGGGGCAACTCTTAATGCTTCCGGTCGAGGTGAAGACACCCCGAACAAGCCCCTCAAAGGATTACTTTCCATAGTGACAAGTGACAGTAAATTTCAGCAGGTAATATAAATGTTTCCTTACCAATTTCCACTTACCAAAGGCGCTTCACTCCCCGGCAATGGTGCCAGAAAAGAGTCTTGATGACCCACAAGTATAGGGGATCAATCGTAGTCCTTTTGATAAGTAAGAGTGTCGAACCCAACGAAGAGCAGAAGGAAATGATAAGCAGTTTTCAGCAAGGTGTTTTCTACAAGCACTGAAAGTAGTAGTAACTGATAGTTTTGTAGCAAGATAATCCGTAAAGAGTAGCAAGTAACAAGTATAGTAAAGTGCAGAAAGGTGGCCCAATCCTTTTTATAGCAAAGGACAAGCCGTAACGGTCTCTTATATAAAGCAAAGCGTTCTTGAGGACCCATGGGAATTCTCATCTAGTCACTTTCATCATGTTTATTTGATTCGCGTTCGCTACTTTGATAATTTGATATGTGGGTGGACCGGTGCTTGGGTGCTGTTCTTACTTGAACAAGCCTACCACTTATGATTACCCCTTCTCGTAAGCATCCGCAACTATGAAAGAAGAATTAAGATAAATCTAACCATAGCATGAAACATATGGATCCAAATCAGCCCCTTACGGAATAACACATAAACTAGGGTTTAAGCTTCGGTCACTCTAGCAACCCATCATCTACTTATTACTCCACAATGCCTTCCCTTAGGCCCAAATATGGTGAAGTGTCATGTAGTCGATGTTCACACGACACCACTAAAGGAAGCAACAACATACATAGCATCAAAATATCGAACGAATACCAAATTCACATGATTACTTATAACAAGACTTCTCCCATGTCCTCAAGAACAAAAGTAACTACTCACAAGTCATATTCATGTTCAAGATCAGAGGGGTATTGAATAGCATTAAGGATCTGAACATATAATCTTCCACCAAATAAACCAACTAGCATCAACCACAAGATGTAATCAACACTACTAGCAACCCACAGGTACCAATCTGAGGTTTTGAGACAAAGATTGAATACAAGAGATGAACTAGGGTTTGAGATGAGATGGTGCTGGTGAAGATGTTGATGAAGATTGGCCCTCCCATGATGAGAGGATCGTTGGTGATGTTGATGGCTTCGATTTCCCCCTCCCGGAGGGAAGTATCCCCGGCCGAATCGCTCCGCCGGAGAGCAAAATTGCTCCTGCCCAGGTTCCGCCTCGAGACGGCGGCGCTTCGTCCCAAAAGTCTTCTCTATAATTTTTTAGCGCAAATGACCTTATGTAGTAGAAGGAGGGGGCCGGAGGCCAGCTGTGGGCCCCACAAGGCATCAGGGCGCGCCTAGGGGGGGCGCGCCCTGTTGCCTTGTGGGCAACTGGTGGGTCCCCTATGGTATTTCTTTTCTCCAGTATTTTTTATATATTCAATAAAAAATCTCCGTAAAATTTCAGGTCATTTGGAGCTCTGTAGAATAGGTATCTCTACTGTAGCTATTTCAAGTCCAGAATTCCAGCTGCCGGTATTCTCCCTCTTCATATAAATCTTGCAAATTAAGAGAGAAAAGGCATAGGAATTGCATCGTAAAGTGAAACAATGACCAAATACATTATAAATAACAGTAGGAAATCATGATGCAAATTGGACGTATCACACCACTACCCAGAGGGCCTGCACCAACACCCAGAGCGCCTGCACCACCACACAGAGAGCCTGCACCATCAAGTTAGTGGCCTGTGCAACTACCTAGGGAAATTATGCCACCACTGAGGGGGCCTGCACCGCCAAGCTAGTGGCCTGCACCACCACCCAGGTGGGCTGCCCCACCAATCAGGGCCCCTTCGGCAAGTATTGGCCTTGAACTACCGCCTTAATGACTTGTACAACACCCTAATGCATCTGGACAGCGTCCCAGTTCTTCTACACCACAACAATATAGTGGAACCCCGCTGTCAACTTATTGTGCGCAACCTCCTGTGGCAGAGTGCAGTCGTCACTTATTTCTGCGCCACTACAAAGGGGTACTACGCCCCAGCCAGGTGCTTCCACGGTCAGTTAGAATGTTATTATGCCACTAATGCACTTAGTCTTGTTTTCATGCATGGGATTTTGCACAGAAGGTCCAGGTGGTATCAAAGGGATTGTACGAGTTCAAAGTTGAGTAGCTTCCGTGTGTAACCGTGATACAATATGGGCTCTGTCTGGACCAAGTAAGTTGTGGGAACCCTCCTGGGCTGACTAGTAGATGTAGGTGTGTAGTTGGACTGGGTCAGCCGTGTCTGAGAGGGCTACTGCCTCCCAAAAGTCTCGTCTTGGTCTACCTGGCTACTTCACAAGTGAAGTTTAGTGGCTTAAGGGTGTGATCGGGAATCACTGGTAAAGTACACAACCTCTGCAGAGTGTATAAACTGATCATGATTAGCCATGTCCCCGGTTATGGACAACTTGAGCAACTCATCCAAGAATTGTCAGCTTGATCTCGTCACCTCTTCCATCTAAAAACTATGGGTTGAACCCTAGGGGAGTGTGGACCAACCCAGGTTCCCGGCGTGATACCGGCAGCTTCATCTGGGAAGGTTGGGGCTACCGCATGATACGGAAACCCACATACTCAAATTGCATTATGGGTGATCGCGTGATACGATCTACCCAAGGCTACTGTGTGATGCAGTATGTCTAGCTATTAGAGTAGTCTACCACCTAAATAGTAGGGAAAAACTATTTTCTGCAAAGAGCCTTGAACCCCACCAGCCAAAATGCATGTAGGTGAATATGATTCCATTGAACTGTGGACTTGCCAATACATTCAATGTATTGACCCTAGTGGTTGCAACGTATCATGTTGCAGGTTTACCATATCGAAGAGAAGGTACGAAGTAGGGTTACGATGCTATACTCAACTCTTGCCTGTGAGTTGATGGACGCCACAAGACTAGAATATTATCTCCGCTGCATGATTGTATTGTAAGCTAGCCCATGAGCTAAGCAGGTGTGTATTGTAAAACACTAGATCTATGATGTAATACTATGACATGTGATGTATTTGTGGTATTTCATCGTCCACTGTGCGTGTCAGCTATTGATCCAGGGACTGACACAGAAAGCACAGAGATTGGGGGCCCCTATCAGGGACCGGGTCCTGACAGATGGTATCAGAGCACATGTTGTCTATAGTACGTGACCCTAGGAAATGGAAAGCCCATAGGAACAAAACCTATTTTATAGATACATATAGTCTTATATCTTCTTACCTCATTCATTTCTCAACCTCTCCTTTTCAAAACTTAGAATTCCCAGACCCATGGAGATAATCAAGAAGTGACCACTGATGACTATGACTTCGAATTTAGAGTGAGTTCCCAAGAACATTAAGGATGTTAGAACAAGAATGGAACTCATGGAACAAGGATCATATGGATTCGTAGTCATGAATGAAGACCAAGAGAATTGGATGATGCAACTGCATCTGAGTTCCAGGATAGATGACCACTGATGACTAAGGGAAGACCTAGAGAAGAAATGCTCAACACCCAGCAGTACCTCGAGGAAATGAGAGGTAGAATTGGAAGTAAACAAGGAGGACTTGAAGAATATGTAGTACATAAGTGACACTAAGGAGGAAGGAGAATAAGGAGACAACAATTGGTGATTATGGAACCAGTATGACCAAGAGATAGTTAGCTAAGGTAGAAGTGAAGTTTAGACTTGACCACCACTACTATGTTAATCTAAAGTAGAACGTTTTGCGTGTACCACTGCTATGTCAATCTGACATGGTGATGTACCAGTAGTTGGATGAGATCATATCGGATGCGGTATGACCTTATTTAGGAGTTGATTGTGTGAATTGATTGTCATGATTGCTGAGTGAAATCTGTTTGCTTCGTTTTGTGTGAACCACGTAGAACGTAATTAGAGACCTACCCCGTAATACCAGGAGTCAGAAGAACGCCACTGAAGGAGTTAAGATGACGATAGTGGAAATGTAGGAAACTTCGAAAGAAGTGAGAACATGACCAGACCATACGAACAGACCTTAGGTGTGAACGTTATCTACGTGCTATACTAACAGCCATACGAGGCTATAAATAATACTAGTGGGATGAGCATAAGGGTATCCACCTCTCTCGTCTATCCTCTCATCCCTAAACCCGGACCACCAAAACCCAGAGACGACATTATGGATTTTGGGAGACTCATTTTGCTTGGAACCCATTGGACGCACGGACAGTGAGAAAGTGAGATTTGCTACACTCTTGCTGGGAGGACCTGCCAAAAAATTGGTGGGCTAATTATAAAGCCACTCACCCCATTAGGGAAGTGACGTAGAAAACCTTCTGGTCAAATTTTCGTGCAGCCCATGTCTTGTTGAACAGAGACAAACCAAGGTTGGAGAAAGAACAACCTGGTGAAACATGGAGTATTTTGAGAAGAACCTGGAGAATTACCCGTAGGGAAGGAAGAAAAACCTAGAGAAGGATCACTCCACATGAGAGATCTCATAACTCTTATGTAAGGGAACTGATCATTTTCCGCCTAGTTGTGAAACCTCTAAAAGGGTGACACTGATGGCACAACCTTAGAAGGAGATAGTAGAGAAGACCCTAATGGAATTTAAGAAACCTGAGGATGGAAGGGATTACACTGGTGTTATGTGGGAAAACCCAGAGCATCAAGTGGACTGATATCCCAATAGGGAAGAGACATTGCATGTCCAGAAGGGAGTAGTCAATGAAACATTGCCAGAGGAGAAGGATGGTAAGGAAAAAAGAACCAGCCTTGGCACATGGTAATTTTTAGTACCTAACCAAGGAAGGCTTGGAGAAGGGAGAAGCAATACCCAGTATGAAAGGGGGAGACCTAACCTGAGCTGAAGGGATTGATAAACCAAACCCTCATACAAAGAGGCATAAAGGAATGGATGAAGTGTATGAGTTAGAATACAACCTCATAGAAATGAAGAAGCAACTCAGAGAGCAATTGGATAAATGATTTTCCAGGCATAGTTGCTCACCATGGGAAGCACCAGTACTGTTTGTAATGAAGAAGGATGAGATTTCCGAATATGTGTGGGGATTATAGGGACTTAAATGCGCCTACCCTCAAGAACAAGTATCCTATACCCCAGACTAATGATCTTTTCGATCGATTGGAAGGAGCTTAAGTGTTCTCAAAGATCGATCTAAGATCTAGAAATTTTTCTGGATAAAGCTTCGCGCTACCGACATACCTCAAAATGGATTTTACCATAAGGTATCGTACGTGTGAGTACACCGTCATGTCTTTTGGACTGACAAATGCTCTAGCATATTCATGAATAAGATGAAGAAGGTATTCATGGAGTGTTTGGACAAATTGTGTTGTGTTCATTGATGATATCCTGATATGCTCCAAGATAAGGAAGAGCATGCAGACCATCGGAGGTTTGTTCTGCAAAAGTTGAGGGAGCATAAGCTCTATGCCAAATTCAGCCAGTGTGAATTCTGGCTAAAGGAAGCTAACTTCCTAGAGCACATCACATCAAGAGAAGGATTAGCAGCAAACCACTCTAAGGTGGCAGTTGTTAATGAATGGACATTGCCCAAGATTGTCATCGAGATTTGTAGTTTTCACGGGATGGTTGGTTATTACCGTAAAATTCATCGAGGATTTCTCGAAGATAGCCAAACCCATGACTGACTTGCTTAAGAAGGAGAAGAAGTTTTGTTGGACGAAAGCCTGTGAAGAAAGTTTCCAGGAGTTCAAGAAGGGATTAGTGACCGCCCAGGTCCTATGTTTGCCTGACATCGAGAAACCCTTTCAAGTATTTTGTGACACCTCTCACCAAGGACTTGGATGTGTCTTGATAAAGAAGGAAGAGTAGTGGCCTATGCCTCGAGGCAATTGAAGAAGCACGAGGTTAACTACCCGACCCATGATTTGAAATTGGCGTCGGTAGTCCATGCTTTGAAGCAATGGAGGCAATACGTATTTGGCATGACTTGTGACATTTTCACGAATCACAGGAGTTGGAGTACATTTTCACTCCGAAGGAGTTGAACATGAAGCAGAGAAGTTGGATGGAGATTACTCAAGAATTATACCTTGAATTGCAGTATCAGCCTGAAAAGGTAAACGTGGTTGCTAATGCGCTGAGCCGTAAGGCATACGTAAATAGTTTGACCGCGAAAAATTTGCCACCAGAGTTGCGTAAGACATTCAAGGAATTGGGCAACTGGAGAATGGTGCTAAGCAGTGGGCCACAACCCACAGACACCGGGATCAGAACGGATATGCCTAACCAACTTAGGAAACATAGAGTAGAGAATCGGATGATCATGGAGGTGGTAACACCATGGCTCCAAAGAGAGATTGTGATGCGGAGCATCCTACGGTCATCCCCATGGACCCACCTCCGTCTCCCCAAGTGCCAAGAGGACCAATGACATGAGCACGTGCAAGAGCTATCAAGATCGAGGTGACATCTCTCCTAAATGACATTCCATATAATCCACGTGACACATGGCTACTACCTCAATCCGGAATGTTATGTGTGCTTAGGTACCAAGAGGACCCTCTCGGAGAAGCCCGTAACATTGGACAAGACCCCAAGTACATGGATGAAGGAGCATGATGAGAGGAACCGCCGCAAGACTACAGCAGCCGGACATTCGGCCCCTAGGAACAACAGCCGCAGGAGCAGCCCAGCAGCCGAGGAGCTCCAGGGCCCGGACATCCGGCCCCAGCCCGGACATCCGGCAGGGTCCCGAACCTGGACCAACCTCCAGGCCGGACATCCGGCCCGACGAGAACAGTCGGACATCCGGCCCGACTTCCGGACATCCGGCCCGTGCACATGTTTGGCGGCTGAGATAGCCTTGTACCCCCTCATCTCGTCCCCAACTTGTACTAGACTATAAATAGACCTCCTCCTCCCCTCTTCTAGGGTAGCAAAGTATATGATATGATCTAGAGAGAGCTTTGCTCATCTACCCCCTCTCCCATGGAGACCAAGACCTCCTAGGAGAAGATTCCCCCCCCATCTAGGGAAGGATCCCCATCATAGGATCATCAAGACCTCAACTCCTCCAAGGATTGGGATGAACTAGTTACCTTTGTATCCTCTTGTGTTGACTTTGGATCTTGTATCTCTCTTATGTGTATGTGGATCTAGTGCATGTGTGATTGGATCTTGTCAATTGACTGTTCTTGTTTGTGTTTCTCTGTTGATTTACTCCTTTCCACCTCCAAGTTTGAAAAGATCACCATCTTAGGGTTCCACCCTACATCATCTTGGTATCAGAAAGGAAAGAAGAAAAACAGAAACAGAAAAAAAAGAACGCCCAGCCGAGCCAGCCAGCCAGGCCGTAGCCCAGCTAGCCGGCCCAACCAACCCAGCCGACCCCCGTGCCCTCTCTTCCCTCTCTCACCGACAGGCCAGACCCACTTGTCAACTCCCTCCTCCCAACCGCTCCCGACGTCCCCTCACGACCCAGTGCATGTGCGCGTGCGCACGATCTCCACCACGCGCACTTCGGCCACGCCCGTGCCCGCTGACCTATCCTATAAAATCCCCATGAGCCCCTGTTCATTTTGCCCCGCTCGATTCAACCCGAGGCCGTCAGGCTGCTCCACCGCAGACCCTCAACCTCCGCCTCTGACCTAGTTGTTGCCGGCATGATTCCAGCCAACTCTGAGCCCCTCCTGACCAACCAGTGCCACCACCGCACTCCCTGCACGCAGGTGCACCCCTGGGACACCCTCATGATGAGTTGAGCTTCCTGGAACCCCAAGTTCCTCGGAGGCCGAAGCTCTCCGCCGCTCCGTCATCGTCTCCGGCGAGGTGAGCATGCCTTGGACCCGCGCACCATGTCCATCAGCTTCGCGGTGATCGCGCAGACCCCCTGACCCCGTTGTCTTGCCCATGCGCGCTCGGATTCGAGCAAACGCTCCACACCCGAAGCTCGCCGGCGTACACGCACCTCCGGCGACCTCGCTCCGGCCACCTCCATCGTTCCCGAGGTCAGCAGCGTCCACCAAAGGACCCAGCTCGCTGAGCCACGCCCGTACATGCCTCCCGCGCAGCCCAAGACCTCCTGGAATGCCGATTCATCGACGTCCGAGCCCAACGCCGCCGCGCACGCGTTTTCCAGCGACCCTTCCGCGGCCATCTCCGCTGAGCTCACGAACCCTAGCCCCTAGTGTCGGTGTAAAAATCGGCAGACCTCGGGGTAGGGGGGTCCCGAGCTGTGGATCTCGGACAGATGGTAACAGGAACAGGGAGACGATGTTTACCCAGGTTCGGGCCCTCTTGGGGAAGTATCAAGTACAGAGTTGATCTACCTCGAGATCGTATGATCTAGTCCTAAGGCTAGGTGAATGAGATTGTTTTGAGGTCCCCTCTAAGGGCTAAACCCTTCGGCTTATATACACGCCCGATAGGGTATTTAGGGTTACAAGGTCGGTATCTCGGCGTGGAGGCAACAGAAGGAGTCTTGGAGTACATGCCAAGTCTTCGGTAGATGCAGTCTTGATCTCTTCTCCTGCGTGTATCTTCTGGAGTCCATCTAGAATATGAGCCGACTAGGTTAGTACCCCCTAGTCTAGGACACCGTCAGTAGCCCCTGAACTGGTCTCCGATGCCGAGGATGACACTCTTGGACTTCGGTTCTGGAGTCTTTAGCTCGGCAGGCAAGTTCCGTGCATGATCTCCTCAGCATAGCTTCAAGCAAACCTCGGAAAGATTGATAATCCCGCTGAGTGGGCCCAGCTCCGCCACGCGTGGCCTCAGCTTTTTGATCTTTGGGAATCATGTCTTACGGGGAAGCGGGTCAACTTATGGCGAAACGTCGAAGCATCGGTCTCCCCCCTTTTTATCCACGAGTCAGGCGTGCGGATTTATCACAAACCCCCAATCCTCCTTCCAAGCAAACTGCACAAACGCTCCCCTTCCTCCCAAGTCCAACCTTGAGGGTTTCCCATGGCGAGTGACGCAGGTTCTTCGGGCGCCCTCATGGCCCTGTCAGGGGTGATTGGGGCAGTTGCGCCGTCTCGCGCCTCCAGCTGGAGCGCCTAGCCAGACAAGGATACCTGCCAGATTCAGATCTGACAGCGACCCGCCCGGGTTTAACATCCATCAACGGGCAGGTACACATGGAGAATTTCCCTTCCCCTCAAAAGGATGAACGGGTATGCTTTGTTTCCTTCCTACTGCGCGGTCTAGGATTTCCAATTCACCCTTTCCTCCGAGGCCTGCTAGAGTTTTATGGGCTGCAGCCAGTTTAGGTTCGAGCAGGGGGCCGCCATAGCCTGTCCCAGGCTCCGGCTTGGGCACGAGCAGGGGGCCGCGCGAGCTCGTCCCGGGCTCGGGCTTTGGGACTAGCAGAGGGGCGCCGCGGGAACTTGTCCCCGACTCCGGCTTCGGGATGCACAGGCCGGCGCCGCGCACTGTAGAGCTCGTCCCCGGCTCCGGCTTTGGGATGCGCAGGCCGGCGCCGCGCACTGCAGAGCTCGTCCCGGGAGTCCCTGGCTCCAGCTTTGGAACACGGAGGCCCCGGCTGCTACTGGCACCACCGCCGCCTCCTGCTGATCTGGGCGTGGCCCGCGGCGTGAGTCGAGGTGTGGCCCGCGACGGCAAAACCCGGTCGCCCTCCTCCAAACCGAGCAGCGCGCGGCACGCGGCCATGACATCGGGGAAGGTATGCCCTTCCCAGAAGGCGTACCTCTTGTCGATGTTATTCCGCGAAGCCGGGTAGCGGCCGTCATAGTGCTGGATGCGGGCGGCGTGTTCCTCCGCCAGGATCTCCGGCCACCGCTGGCTTGGACCGCTCCTCCGGCGGCAAGCCTTCCCGAAACGCGCGACATGGCTGGCGTGCCAACGGTGGGGACATGCTCCACCGTGAGCCCCCCCAAGCTCATGTGCCAGTCGGACGGCAGGCGCGTGACACCGCAGCGAGCGAGGAGCGACACCTCGTCGACCCGGAGGGTGCGCAACATGGTCGGAACGAACATCGCGCGGCGGCGCTCCCGGCTGCTGCTTCCCGCCCCACCACCGTGGCTGGCCATTGCTCCGGCTGCGGAAGGGGAGGCGGCTAGGGTTTGGTGGAGGCAGCTAGGATTTGGTGGAGGCGCACGGCGGAGAAGGCTGTGGGGCGGCGAGGGGAGGGGAGGGGATTGGGACAGGAGTGGGTGAACGCCGGTGCCCCGCGCGGCTATAAAATGCATTGATAGGCGCCTGGTGGGCACGCCGGCGACGCGACTCCTCGCATGGGAAACCGCGCGATGTGAAAATGTCGACGTGACCGCGATGTGACTACACATGCATGCGGGCACATACCTGGCCGATAGCGCCACATGGCGCGGTGTGGCCCACTCGTCAGTAACAGCGGCGGCTAACAGTCAACTCCCTTAACCAACGGCAAACCCCCGTTTGGGCATTGGTGAGGATGGGTGGCGCGGTGGAGGGGAAAAGTGAGCAAAAAAAGTTGGCTTGGGCAAAACTGAGGAGGACTAAGCAATGAGAGGCACAGAAATAGAAACCCCTTGAAAAAAAAGATGAACAAGTACTAGAAAAATGTTAATCAAGCATTTAAAAAATGTTAAATGTGTTTAGAAAAAATGTTGACCATGTATCAGGAAATGTTAATCTTGTATTTGAAAAATGTTAGACGAGTATTAGAAAAATATTAATATTGCATTTAAAAATATTAATCAAGCATTTGAAAAAAAATTAAAAGTGTGCTTAGGAAAAATGTTGACCATGTATTCAAAAAATGTTAATCTTGTATTTGAAAAATGTTAATCAAGCATTTGAAAAAAAATTAAAATTTGTATAGAAAAAATGTTGACCATGTATTTAAAAATGTTAAATTTTTATTAAATAAATGTTAGACGAGTATTAGAAAAATGTTGTTGACATATACAAAAAAATAGAATGATAACCAAAAGAACAAAGAAAAAAATGAAAACCAAAAAAGAAACAAAATAAACCAAAGAAAAAAGAAAATAAAAAATAAAACCAAAGAAACAAATGCAAAAAAGAATGAAAAAAAAAAAAGAAACAAAAGAAGAAAAAAAAGAGAAAACCCGGATAAAACCGGCTCGAATCGCCTCAAGTACGACGTGCCCTACTACTTACCACGAGTGGGACTTGGGCTGAGTGGCTAGTAGCGCCGACGAACTCCCTGTAGACCAGGAATTGATCCTTGCTTCTCCCCTTCTTCCGCTCTTTTCTTTTTTACTTTAACTGTGCACCCACGAATGGACCAACCCGATTACTATAGAATCTTCAGCGAGACTTCCTACCGTCTCGCTTAATGCGAGATATAGTGACCGCGCATAGCCGGGCCCTTTCTCATCCTGCAAACAGGCTGACTAAGCTAGCGTTTTTTCTGTGCGAGGAGGAACAGTTCGTTCTTCTTTCTTTTCATGAAGGTTTTCGATCTGGTGTGCTTTGCTCTGGTTTTCTTTTGTGTTCGGTTACTTTATTTCATTTTCTATTTTTAGTTTTCTTTTTGTCTTCAGGTTTTCTGTTTTTCATTTTTTTTGCATTTTCTGTTTCTTTTTTACCTTTTCTTTTTCTTCTTGGTGCTTCTTTGCCGATTTTCTTTGGGTTTTCAAATTGTTCTTCATTTTCTTTTTTTAAATACATGTCGACCTTTTTAAAACATGTTGTACATTTTTCGTATACATGTGCATCATTTTTTCATACACGTTGAACATTTTTCAAATACATGTTTGGAATATTTTCTTTGAAGAAATGTTAAATATTTTCAAATACAAGTTGAACAGTTATTTGAATGGTATGAAACTTTTTTACTACTACATGTTTTTTAAAATTGTAAGAACATTTTCTCTAAATGTGATGTACATTTTTCAAAATGCATGAACATTTGTGTTAAATGTAATAAACTTTTTTAATGGTACAAAATCTTTTTTACTCTACGCAATTTTTTTACATTGTATCACGTACAATTTTTGAATGATACAAACATTTCTCTAAATCACGTGACTTGTATAAACATTTTTTTAGTTTGAATAAACATTTTCTGAATGGTGTAAAACATTTTGTTCTAAATTATGTGAACATTTATTTTTTACATTATATTAACATTTTTTAAAAATGTCACAAACATATTTTTGAAACGTACGGATATCTTTCAAATGTCACGAACATTTTTTGAATGCTATCATATTTTAAAAGTTGCCCGAGCATTTTTCTTGCACTGCATGTACATTCCTTAAAGGAGTGATTAACTTTTTTAGAATTAAAATGAAATATTTTTTAGATTTCAAAAATATAAAATAAAATGTATAAACAAAAAATATAAAAATGTGCGCTAGGGAGCCAATGCTCCTCCCACGCTGGGCCGACCCATTTAGGCATCCTTGAGGCGAGACATGCTTGTCTGACGTTGTCAGCGAGGCACAACCACTGCCCTACCTGACATCACCAGCCGGGCTTACTGAATTTAACAACTAGGGCCTTGTAATCACGTCTACAAGTAGGAGAGAGAGAGAGAGAGAGAGAGAGAGAGAGAGAGAGAGAGAGAGAGAGAGAGAGAGAGAGAGAGAGAGAGAGTTACCTAAAAAAAGCGAAGAGAGCGACGGAACATTGGCAATCAAATAATTACTAGTGTCTGGCTAGTGGGACGAGCACGAGAGTGGTAGAAGAACTCGCGTGTTGAGAAGAACGAGATCGTCGTGAAGCATTTGTAAGACTAGGGAGGTGTTTGGTTGTTTGCATGCTTTTTGAGTTTTCCAAGAGTCTGGTCAAGTGGAGCATGTTTGAGGTAATGCACGCTTTGGGCCATGTTCTGCATGATGTTTGGTTGTCCATAAAACCTAGCCTACAACCTTCCCCCATCTCCCCTCGTAGTGTAAATTGCACTGGCACGAGCCTGCATCTGAGGAAACGGTCGACTCGAGCGTTCCTCGCGGGCCTAGATGAGGGGTGCTTTAAGTTTCGTGCAGGCTAGTTTCTCCCTAGGACCCATGCAGCCAAACAACTCAGATTTGTCCCCCATAGAGCCTCGTTGGGGGCTATGCATGATGACAAACATGCCCTAGTTGGTCGCCAAGGGTTATTCTGTAGCCCCGATACATGCTGAGTGGATGCAAAAATAGACTGCATGGTTGCTCACACGAGGCTTTGGCCAGTATGAGCGGGAAACTCAAAGCACCCCAGAGCCTAGCTCGCTAGGAAGACTCCAATCGGTCGTTTCCCTGAAGCTAGGCTGAGGCGAGTGCAAGGGGGAAGGGGATGCGTATGCGGGGGTGCACACATGGAGATGGCGGTAGATGAAAATCTATATGCGCGTATGTCATGAAATCTGCAGTCTCACCCCCTTTTACTTGATCACCCCTAGGTGGAGGACAAATCCAGCCTTAATTCTCGGCACCGACTTTTAAGATCTATGGCACCGGCAGCGGCGAGGACGACTTAGATCTGCGGTACTAGCAGCGACGACTCCTCTGCATGAGCTGCTCGTCCGCTTCATCTTCGTCTCCCCCTCGTCCATCTCGTCTCTGGCAAGGGTGGGCCGTTGGTACGTCTCCAACGTATCTATAATTTTTAAAGTATTCATGCTATATTAACATCAATTATATATGGTTTTGGTGCACTTTCATATTATTTTTCTGGACTAACCTATTAATCTAGTGCCCAGTGCAGTTGTTGTTTTATGCATGTTTTTGGTTTTGCAGAAAATCAATATCTAGGAAGGTCAAAATACGCCGGTGATTTAGTATGATTTTTTCTAGAATATATGTGATTTTTGGGCGAAGGAATCAACGCGAGACGGTGCCCGAGAGCCCCACACAACCAGGTGGTGTGGCCACCCCCTAACAGCGTTGTGGCCCCGTGTGAGGGTTGTGGATGTCATTTGGAGCCCTTCTTTCGCCGCAAGAAAGCTAATTTTATGGGGGGGAAATCCATCATAATTTCATCCCGATCGGAGCTACGGATCTCCAGCTATAAAAGAAACGGTGTTCGCCCAAAAAACAGTAGCAAAAAATAGAGAAACAGAGAGAGAAGAGATCCAATCTCGGAGGGGTTCTCACCCCTTCGGGCACCATGGAGGCCAAGGACATGAGGGGAGAACCTCCCCCCATCTGGGGGGGCATAGAGGAGCAAGAAGGAGGGAGACTCTCTCCCTCTCTCTCTCTTTCTCTCGGTGGCGTTGGAGTGCCGCCGGGGGAACCATCATCATGGCGATCATCGTTTTCACCAACATATTCATCACCTTCCTCACCTCTTTTCAGCGGTCCACTCTGCCGCAACCCGCTGTAATCCCCTACTTGAACTGTGTTTTGATGCTATGAATTATTATCCAATTTTTGTGTCGTCACTATTGTGTTTGAGTACATTATTGTTGTCCTATCAGTTAATTGGTGAATTGCCATGATTGGTTTGAGTTGCATGATTATTTTGTTGCTGTCCTTTGGTGCCCATCATATGAGCGCGCGTGTGGATCACATCTTATGGCTAGTAGTATGTTGATAGGACTATGCATAGGCCGGCTAGAGTGACAGATATTATCGAGGCTGAGTGTAGAAATTAATGCATATGAGATTGAAGGGGGACCAATATATCTTAATGGTATGGTTGGGTTTACCTTAATGAACTTGTTGGGAGTTGTGCATGCTTGCTAATAGTTCCAATCATAAGTGCATAAAATTCCAAGTAAGGGATGGTATGCTAGCAGAGGCCTCTCTCACATATAAAACTGCAATGACGATGATTGGTTTAGTTACTTAGCTGATTGCGTAGGGACAATTCAGTCCACACTCGCTATTTGTATTATAGAGTATTATATTGTATCTTTACTTAGGCATCACCTACTTTTATGTTTATGTTCTTTGTTATCTTGCACAACTATCTCTTTATACCAACTTCATAGTTTTATTTCTCGTTTCTAGATAAAGCAAACGCTCGGTGTATGTAGAGTTGTATTAGTGGCAGATAGGACCTAAGAGAATATTGATCTTACCAATAGCTCCATGTAGGTTCGACACTCCGTACTTACCACTTCCATCATTGAAAAATGCTACAACAATTCCTTGCACTTGGGGATTATCAAGCTCTTTTCTGGCGCCGTTGCCGAGGAACAATAGCGTAGGGTGAATATTTTCGTGCATCCTTGTTTTATTTTATCACTAAGTAGTTTTTTATTCTTGTTCTTGTTTTCTTTCTTTACTTGTGGTTAGATTTAAAAAAATAAAAATACATAAAAAAAATACTTGCACATTTATGCCTAGCATAATGGCTTTAAAGAAAGCGATGTGTGGGAGACAACCCGAAAGTTTTAGGGAGTGTTTTTCTTCTTTTGTGTGCCTTCAAACTTTTCAAAAACAAAAAGAATAAAGAGGGTAACCTAAAACTTTATTCAAAAAGAGAAGTGATTGGAAAGTTATGCATTGAAGAGGTGAGGGTCGAGCTTGAACACTTGTGTTCATGCTCATGGAAACAATGTAAATATTTCTTGGAAGTTTCTCATAGAAGTAATTATCCCCATGTATAAACCATTGTACCATAAAAATAAAGTGCCAAGGTTTGCCTTTAATTATGATGTTTAAATTGCATTTTTTATGTGTGTTGTGCGGAAACAGAAATTGTTGTTGTAGTATTTGATTTATCATATTTTCCTGGAACGGGCAAATTTTCTGACATTTTTTGAAAGTACTGCAATACAATGTTTTTATTATGTACTAATTTTTCAGAAGTTTTATAGTTGTCGAAGTATATGTTTGGAATTAGTTGCTACATATTTCTCTGTTTAGACAGATTACTGCTATAGTTTTGTTATCTACTTGTTCAAGAGTTTTCATTGCTTATATTGGGGGATATAAATTGTAAAACTGATAGTATATAGTAGGTAATGTTTGAAAATAGTTATGCAACTTGTATTGATAGTACATGGTGCGATGATTTATTTTTATGTATACTAACCTATCTCACGAGTTCTGTTGAGTTTTGTGTGGATGAAAATTTAAAGACTCAGGGGAGACATCGATATGAGAGAAAGTTGGAGAGACGCAAGAGCTCAAGCTTGGGGATGCCCGAGGCATCCCTGAGAAATTACGCGAAGACGTTTCAAGCTCCAAGCATGGGGATGCCCCGGCATCCCCTTCATCTTTTTCAACAACTATCGGCATGTCTCAGTTGAGCCTATGTATTTATTTGTTCACATGTATGTGCAAAGTCTTGGAGCATCATTTTCCTTTTTCTTTTGAATAAATATACACCATGCTGGTTGGGGATGATTTCTTTATGGTCCTTGGTTGATTTATAGAATGCTCCATGCACTTCGCTTATATCTCTTGAGTATGGCTTTATAGAATGCTCTTTGCACTTCAGTTAAATCTTTTAACTTTATTTTATAGAATAATTTGTGTGCTTCACTTATATCTTTTGAGTTTGGATATTTTAAGTTATTTGTAGAATGCTCTATGAACTTCACTTATATCTTTTAGAGTATGGCTGAAATTATCATTGAAAGTGGGTTTGAAGAGGTTAACTTTAGATATTATTGATCTCACTATTTCGGAGGGTGACACAATTCATGTGGATTACAATATTCTTAAAAGTGGGTTGGAAGAGGCCAAACATTTGTCATTAGCATTGATCCCACTATCTTCGAATCCCTCATTGAATAAGTATGATCATTTACTCTTGTGCTTCACTTATATCTTTAGAGTAAAATTTATGAATGAATTGAATGTCATATGCTTGATTTATTATATATGCATTGGGAAGTAAAAAATGAATCCTCCACTTTATCCGTTAAAATAGAAGTGAGATAATGATAGTGCATATCTTTAATCAAGTAAGGGAATTATATTATAATGACAATGACCATTAGTTTTATTAAGTTGAACATATTATATTGTGGTGGTAAGTATCTCCTAGTAAAGGATGGATGATTGGCTTGGTGCATGTTTACACATGTTTGATAAATTCTAGTTTAGCCTTGGTGGTATTTCGATTTGAAGGTTATCATCGCGATTATATTTTCTCAATAATGTTACTATTAGAGAATGCATGATTGTGGTTCTTCTGCTGGGTAAAGTCGTTGCCCTGAGTCTTTTGCTAGCCTTCTCATGTGCTAAGTGGAATTATCGCTTGTCCATCCAATCCTTGAAACAAGTTTATGACACAAAGTGTCCACCATACCTACCTATACATGGTATTTCAAGTAAATTTGCATGTGCCAGCTCTAAACCTTCAAATAAACTTCTGTTTTGTGTGCCCGTACAGATCATGGAGCGGTGGGGGTAGTCATTATATTCCATGCTAAATGTGTTTTACTCACGACGAGAGTTTATTTTGCTTGTTAAATTTATGAGAGAGCTCGTATAGGCTTGCTCAGTCCCAATAAAAAATAATTTTTAAAAAGGCACTCCTCCGAAAAAGTTTAAAGTTGGTAGGCACACATGGATTCAGCTAGCCATGGTTTGTGTTGGTTGTGTTGGAGGTGGAGTGTTAATGCATGGGAACCGCTCTTAATGTGTTTAGTATGGAGGATAATGGAAACCTTTGTCGTTAAACCGTGATAGGAAAAGTACAATCTCAAAATAAATTTATCTATGTTTTAAACCAATGCGCTCTGGTGCATGTTAATATCTGCTTCCCACTGTGAAGGGCCTATCTATTTACTTTTATTGTTGAGTCAATTCCATCTTTCTCTCTTTCATCATCTATACTTCATTGGTTCTTTATGTTTGCAATATAATCTTGAAGATTTGTGAGATACTTCACTACCACTTTATGATACGTTGAACTTAATGGAATGATGCTACTTGTTATTAGAATTATCATTGCCTATGTGATCAAAGGTTTATTCTGTTCTGGCATTCACACTTCAAAAATTATTCTTTTTATCACCTACCTACTCGAGGACGAGCAGGGATTAAGCTTGGGATGCTGATATGTTTCCAATGTATCTATAATTTTTGAAGTATTCATGCTATATTAACATCAATTATATATGGTTTTGGTGCACTTTTATATTATTTTCTGGACTAACCTATTAATCTAGTGCGAGTTATTGTTTCTGCATGTTTTTAGTTTTACAGAAAATCAACATCTAGGAAGGTCAAAATATCCCAGCGATTTAATATGTTTTTTTCTCGCATGTGTGTGATTTTTGGGTGAAGGAATCAACGCGAGACGGTGCCCAAGGGCCCCACACGGCCAGGTGGCGCAGCCACCCTCCTGGCCGCTTCATGGACCCATGTGGGGGGTGTGGATGTTGTGTGGAGCCCTTTTTTTGCCGCAAGAAAGCTAATTTTATGGAAAAAATACCCTCAAAATTTCAGCCCGATCGGAGTTACGGACCTTCTGCTATAAAAGAAACAGTGTTCAGCAACAAAACAGTACCGAAAAATAGAGAAACAGAGAGAGAGATAAGAGATCCAATCTCGGAGGGGCTCTCGCCCCTCTACGCGCCATGGAGGCCAATGAACTGAGGGTAGAACCTCTCAACATCTAGGGGGGAGGCCATGGAGGAGCAAGAAGGAGGGAGCCTCTCTCCCGGTGGCGTCGAAGTGACGCCGGGGGAACCATCATCGCGGCGATCATCTTCATCAACGTCGTTGTCTTCACCAACATCTTTCATCACCTTCCTCGCCTCTTTTCAGCGGTCTACTCTCCCGCAACCCGTTATAAACCCCTACTTGAACATGGTGTTTTGATGCTATGAATTATTATCCAATGAATTGTGTCGTCACTATTGTGTTTGAGTAGATTATTGTTGTCCTATCGGTTAATTTGTTAATTGCCATGATTGGTTCGAGTTGCATGATTACTTTGTTGTTGTCCTTTGTTGCCCATCATATGAGCGCGCACGTGGATCACATCTTAGGGCTAGTAGTATGTTGATATGACTATGCATAGGCCGGCTAGACTGACAGATATTACCGGGGCTAACTTTAGAGATTGATACATATGAGATTGAAGGGTGACCAATATATCTTAATGCTATGGTTGGGTTTACCCTAATGAACTTGTTAGTAGTTGCGGATGGTTGCTAATAGTTACAATCATAAGTGCATAAAATTCCAAGTAAGGGATGGTATGCTAGCAGAGGCCTCTCCACATATAAAACTTCAATGACGATGACCGGTTTAGTATCTTAAATGATTACCTAGGAACAATTCTGCACACCATACCACCACTATTCCACACTCGCTATTTGTATTATAGTGTATTATATTGTATCTTTACTTAGGCAGCACCTAGTTTTATGTTTATGTTCTTCGTTATCTTGCATAGCTATCCCTTTATAACCACTTTTGTAGTTTTATTTCTCGTTTCTAGATAAAGCAAACACTTGGTGTACATAGGGTTGTATCAGTGGAAGATAGGACCTGAGAGAATATTGATCTTACCTATAGCTCCATGTGGGTTCGACATGCCATACTTACCACTTCCATCATTGGAAAGTGCAACGATAATTCCTTGCACTTGGGGATTATCAAGCTCTTTTCTGGCGCTGTTGCCGGGGAACAATAGCGTAGGGTGAATATTTTCGTGTATGCTTGTTTGCTTTTATCACTAAGTAGTTTTTTATTCTTGTTCTTGCTTTCTTTCTTTATTTGTGGGTAATTTTGTAAAAGCAAAATACAAAAAAATTACTTGCACCTTTATGCCTAGCTTAATGGCTTTAAAGAAAGCACTGCCTGGGAGATAACCAAAAAGTATTTAGGGAGTCTTTTTCTTCTTTTGTGTTCCTTTAAACTTTTGAAAAACAAAAAATAAATAAAGAGGGGAACCTAAAACTTTATTCAAAAAGAGAAGTGATTGGAAAGTTAAGTATTAAAGAAGTGAGGGTCGATATTGAACACTTGTTTTCATGCTCATGGAAACAATGTAAATAATTTTCATGGAAGTATATCATAAAAATAATTATCCCCACGTACAAACCACTTTACCATAAAAATAAAGTGCCAAGGTTTGCCTTTAGGATGTTTAAATCACATGTTTGATGTGCTGTGCAGAAACAAAAAAAATTGATGTAGTATTTGATTTATCATATTTTCCTGGAACATGCTAATTTTCTGAAATTTTACAAAGTACTGTCATACAATTTTGTTATTACTTCCTAATTTTTCAGAATTTTTAGAGTTGTAGAAGTATATGATTAGAATTAATTGCTACACACTATTCTGTTTACATAGATTGCTGTTATAGTTTTGTTATCTGCTCGTTCTACAGTTTTCATGGCTTATATCGGGGGACATAAATTGTGCAGATGATACTATATAGAAGATAATGTTTGAAAAAAATTATTTAGTGATTTATTTTTAAGTATACTAACCTATCTCACGAGTACTGTTGAGTTTTGTGTGCATAAAATTTTTAAGACTCAAGGGATACAACGATATGAGAGGAAGTTGGAGAGACGCAAGAGCTCAAACTTGGGGATGCCCGAGGCATCCCCGAGAAATTATTTGAAGAGGTCTCAAGCTCCAAGCTTGGGGATGCCCCGGCATCCCCTCCATCTTTTTCAACAACTATCAGTATGTCTCAGTTGAGCCTATGTTTTTACTTGTTCACATGATATGTGCAAAGTCTTGGAGCATCATTTTTCTTTTTATTTTGAATAAATATACACCATTCTGGTTGGGGATGATTTCTTTATGGTCCTTGGTTGATTTATAGAATGCTCCATGCACTTCACTTATATCACTTGAGTATGGCTTTATAGAATGGTCTTTGCGATTCACTTAAATCTGTTAAGCTTGGCTTTATAGAATGCTTCATGTGCTTCACTTATATATTTTGAGTTTTGATATTGGTCTCTCTATATTTATGTTATTTTTAGAATGCTCTATGAACTTCAATTATATCTTTTAGATTATGGATGAAATTTTCATTGAAAGTGGGTTTGAAGAGGTTGATACGTCTCCAACGTATCTATAATTTATGAAGTATTCATGCCATGTTTACAACAATTTTATATGGTTTTGCTATGATTTGATTAGAACTAACCCGGACTGACGCTGTTTTCAGCAGAACTACCGTGGTGTTGTTTTTTGTGCAGAAATAAAAGTTCTCGGAATTGGACGAAACTTTTTGATGATTTTTTTTGGACCAAAAGAGGCCCCCGAAGCTTCGTGGAAGGACCAGAAGCCTCACGAGGTGCTCACAAGGCACCACGGCGTGGCCTGGGGGGATCGTGTGGTGCTGCCTTGTGGGGCCCTCGTAGCTCCTTTTCGCATGATTCCAACGCTGAAAAATCCTATAAATAGAGAAACCCCCAGAAATAAACCTAGAACTTCGACGCCGCCGCCGCAAGCCTCTGTACCGAAGAAAAACCATCTGGAGCCCTGTTTCGACACCCTTCCGGAGGGGGGAATCATCATCGGAGGCCATATTCATCATCCCGGCGGTCTCCATGACGAGGAGGGATTAGTTCACCCTCGGGGCTGAGGGTATGTACTAGTAGCTATGTGTTTTATCTCTCTCCCTCTATCGTGTTCTTGATTTGGCACGATCTTGATGTATCGCGAGCTTTGTTAATATAGTTGGATCATATGGTGTTTCTTCCCTCTCTATCCTCTTGTGATGAATTGAGTCTTTCCCTTTGAGGTTTCGTTATTGTCGGATTGAATATTTCAGATTTCAGAACACTTGATGTATGTCTTGCATGTGGATACCCGTGGTGACAATGGGGTATTCTATTGGTTCACTTGATGTATGTTTTGGTGATCAACTCGCGGATTCCCGTGACCTTGGGGTGATCTAGGCATAGGGGTTGGTTGCACGTTTTCATTATCTTTTCTCCAATAAGAAACTTTGCGGTGCTCTTTGAAGTTCTTTGTGTGGATTGAATATTATGAATATGAAGTTGTTTGATGCATATCGAATAATCAACTCACGGATACTTGTGGTGACATTGGAGTATCTAGGTGACATTAGAGTTGGTTGATGCGTATCATATGGTGTTATTTTAGTACGAACTCTAGGGTTGTTTGAGACACTTATAGGGATGGCTCAATAGATTGATCGGAAAGGATAAGTTTGAGGTGGTTTCATACCCTACAACAATTTCTATCTTATGTTCTCCGCTAATAAGAACTTTGGAGTGATTCTTTATCGCACGTTGAGGGGTTGTTATATGATCCAATTATGTTAGCACTGTTGAGAGATTGCACTAGTGAAAGTATGAACCCTAGGCCTTGTTTCTAAGCATTGCAATACCGTTTGTGCTCACTTTTGTTACTTGCTACCTTGCTATTTTTTATTTTTCAGATTATAAAAACCTATATCTACTATCCATACTACACTTGTATCACCATCTCTTCGCCGAACTAGTGCACTGATGTCTACTACACAACTTATTCTTGTAGACTCGTGTTGGGCCTCCAAGCGCAGAGTTTTGTAGGACAGTAGCAATTTTCCCTCAAGTGGATGACCTAAGGTTTATCAATCCGTGGGAGGCGTAGGTTGAAGATGGTATCTCTCAAACAACCCTGCAACCAAATACAAGAAATCTCTTGTGTCCCCAACACACCCAATACAATGGTAAATTGTATAGGTGCACTAGTTCGGCGAAGAGATGGTGATAAAAGTGTAGTATGGATAGTAGATATAGGTTTATGTAATCTGAAAATATAAAAACAGCAAGGTAGCAAGTAACAAAAGTGAGCACAAACGGTATTGCAATGCTTGAAAACAAGGCCTAGGGTTCATACTTTCACTAGTGCAATCTCTCAACAATGCTAACATAATTGGATCATATAACCATCCCTCAACGTGCGATAAAGAATCACTCCCAAGTTCCTATTAGCGGAGAACATAAGATAGAAATTGTTTGTAGGGTACGAAACCACCTCAAAGTTATTATTTCCGATCGATCTATTGAGCTATTCCTATAAGTGTCACAAACAGCCCTAGAGTTCGTACTAAAATAACACCATATGATACACATCAACCAACTCTAATGTCACCTAGATACTCCAATGTCACCACAAGTATCCGTGAGTCGATTATACGATATGCATCAAACAACTTCATAATCATAATATTCAATCCACACAAAGAACTCCAAGGAGCACCCCAAAGTTTCTATCGGAGAAAAGATAATGAAAACATGCATCAACCCCTATGCATAGATTACCCCAATGTCACCTCGGGAATCCACAAGTTGAGTGCCAAAACATACATCAAGTGAATCAATATAATACCCCATTGTCACCACGGGTATTCATATGCAAGACATACATCAAGTGTTCTCAAATCTGAATATTCAATCCGACAATAACGAAACCTCAAAGGGAAAAGATTCGATTCGTCACAACAAAGATAGAGAGGGAAGAAACACCATATGATCCAACTATATTAACAAAGCTCGCAATACATCAAGATCATGCCATATCAAGAACACGAGAGAGAGAAAGATCAAACACATAGCTACTTGTACATAAACTCAGCCCCGAGGGTGAACTACTCCCTCCTCGTCATGGAGGCCGCCGGGATGATGAAGATGGCCTCCGGTGATGATTTCCCCCTCCGGCAGGGTGCCGGAAAAGGGCTGTAGATGAGATCGTGGAGGTACAGAGGCTTGCGGCGGCGGAGTCGAAGTTCTAGGGATATTTCTGGGGGTTTCTCTATTTATAGGATTTTTGAGCGTTGGAATCAGGTCAGACGGAGCCACGTGGGCCCCACGAGGTACCAGGGCGCGCCTGGTGCCTTGTGGGCACTGGGTGGCCCCCCTCCAGTGGATCTTGGTTCCAGTATTTTTTATTTACTCCATAAAAAATCTCCAAAAACTTTCATCCAATTCCAAGAACTTTTATTTCTGCACAAAAAACAACACCATGGCAATTCTGCTGAAAACATCGTCAGTCCGGGTTAGTTCTAAACAACACCATGGCAATTTTGCTGAAAACTCATGATCACCTATATTCAACTGGATATATGTGCCTGGATCTTTCCCTACCACATAATGCTTGCCAACTAAAGAATAAATAGAGCGGAATAGGGATGAACATTAATGACTCTTGCATAAAAGTAAATACAGAAAAGTAAAAGATAGGCCCTTCGCAGAGGGAAGCAGAGGTTGTCATGCGCTTTTTGTTGTTGAATGCACAGGCCCTTAATGTAAAGGAACGTCACGTTATATTGCCCCTTGTGATAGCAACCTTTATTATGCAGTCCGTCGCTTTTATTTCTTTACCATCACAAGTTCGTACAACGCTTATTTTCCTTTGCAATAAAAGATCATACATATTTTAGGAGCAGTTTTTATTGCTTTTTGCACCGATGACAACTTACTTGAAGGATCTTATTCAATCCATAGGTAGATATGGTGGACACTCATGGCAAGAAACTGGGTTTAATGGTTTTTGGATGCACAAGTAGTATCTCTACTTAGTACAAATTTTTGGCTAGCAAAAGATCCTAAGCAAGCACCACATGTTAGAGGATCCATGACAATATAACTTCTATGTGAATATAAACAAACATAACTCATTACGTTGTCTTCCTTGTCCAACGTCAACTACTTGATCAAGCTTGAAAATAATTAATGGGGGCTCCCAATCATAGAAGATGTCCAAGATAGTATATTTATATGTGAAATTTCTCTTCCTTCAAAATTCTTTCATGAATTGTTCAAGTGACCAATGCTATGTTTGTTAACTTCCAATAAATTTTACCACTTATACTTCTTGTATGTGAAGTCACTACTTCCCATGGGACAATTATATGAAGCATATAAATTTCAACTTTATGATATTCAATTCATTTCAACAATTTACTCATAGGATATAAGTGAAGCACAAGAGTAAATGACAAACTACTCCAAAAAGATATAAGTGAAGACCAAATGAGTAGTTAAGTAAATAGGTAGCTATGTGAGGACTCTCTCTCATTTAAAATTTTCAGATCTTAAGTATTTTATTTAAACAGCAAGAAAACAAAATAAAATGACATTCCAAGAAGAGCACAACTCATGTGAAGAAGCAAAAACTTAGGCTCCACCAAGACTAACCGATAGTTGTTGATGAAGAAAGGTGGGATGCCAACCGGGGCATCCCCAAGCTTAGTTGCTTGAGACTTCTTGGAATGTTATCTTGGGGTGCCTTGGGCATCCCCCAGCTTGAGCTCTTGTGTCTCCTTAATTCCTCTCATATCATGGCTTCCCTAAATCTTAAAAACTTCATCCACACAAAACTCAACAAGAACTCGTGAGATAAGTTAGTATAAATCAACACAAAACCTTAACATTTCTTACTGTAGCAAATCACAAAAATTGTAATTAAACATTTCATACTAAATGCCTCTTCATATTTAATACTCCTATCCTCAAATAGAAACATTAAACACGCAAACATATGCAAACAATGCAACTATAACAGCAATCTGCCAAAACAGAACAGTCTGTAAAGGGTGAATAAGAATCCATACTTCCCTAACTCCAAAAATTCTGAAAAATTACCACGTTAAATACAACTAATGTATGCTTACTTTGTAAAAATTTCAGATTTTTATCATGTTCTGACTATTCAGGAATATTCTGGACATAACAGAAAACTTTCTGTTTTCAAACATCAACACATGAACTTGCAAACTGAGCATGGTAAAGGCTATAATTGGCATTTTATTGAACTAAAATATACAAAACATGATTATTGATAACAGCAAGAAAATCTCAATAAAAGAAAATGACGCTCCAAGCAAAACTCATATTATGTGACGAATAAAAATATAGCTCCAAGTGAGGTTACTGATAGTGTTGAAGACGAAGGAGGGGATGCCTTCCGGGGCATCCCCAAGCTTAGACACTTGAGTTTTCCTTGAATTTTACCTTGGGGTGCCTTGGGAATCCCCAAGCTTAGGGTCTTGCCACTCCTTATTCTCCTCATATCGATATCGCACCCAAAACTTGAAAACTTCAATCACACAAAACTTAACGGAACTTCGTGAGATAGGTTAGTATGATAAAAATAAATCATCCACTTAGGTACTGTCAAGACAAGATTCATAATTGTTATCACATAATTACTACTGTATTCTATCATTTCCACAATTTATATTACTCAATATAAGCTATGAAAACACTAAAACAAGCAAACTATGCACCGAAGACAGAATCTGTCAAAAACAGAACAGAGTGTAGTGAGCGATTTAAAAACCATACTTCTGTACCTCCAAAAATTCTGAAAAATTAGGAAAACGTAAAAAATTTGTAAACCAATACTGTGGACAAATTTCAGAATTTTCTCATGCTCCCGTACAGAATATAAATTCCAGCACTGGACGCAAAAGTTTCTGTTTTTGCACAGAATCAAATCAACATGCATCCACACTATCCCAAAGGCTTTACTTGGCACATTATTGAAAGAAAACATATAAAACATGATTGCTACAGTAGCTTAATTATGTGGACACACAAAAACAGTAGTTATAAGTATTGGGTTGTCTCCCAACAAGCGCTTTTCTTTAATGCCTTTTAGCTAGGCATGATGATTTTAATGGTGCTCACATAAAAAGTAAAGAATTGAAACATAACGGGAGCATCATGAATCATATGTTCCTCTCTCATAATAATTTTCAGTAGCATCATGAATGGATTCATAAATATAGCTATCATATAAAGCATTCTTTTCATGATCCACAAGCATAGAATTTTTATTACTCTCCACACAAGCAATTTTCTTCTCATTCATAATAGTGGGAGTATAGTATGAAACTCGAATACTATAAATTGTTTCCACATTAAAAGAGTGATGTTCAGTAAAAGGATTATAACAAGTATAATAATAATAATCATCACTATTTTTCACAACATAAGTATCATCACAATAATCTTCATAGATAGGAGGCATGAAATCATCATAACAAATTTGATCATTCAAAGTAGGGGGACTAAAAAGATCATCTACATTAAGCATAGCATCCCCAAGCTTGGGGCAAACATTAATTGCAGCAAATAAATTCTCAAACATGTCATTCTCATCAAACATAGCATCCCCAAGCTTGTGGCTTGGCATATCATTAGCATAATCACTATTATCATCAATAGTATGAATAGCACCAATAGTATAACAATTATTATCATAAGAATTTTCTAAGTTGGTGCCAAAAAGATTTTCAAGATTATAAGAAGTATCATTATTTTCCCAATCATAATCATCATAATGAGTAATAGGCATAATAAAATCATCCTCAATAGTTCCTTCGGACATTGTACCATAAGACAAAGAAGCAATATCATCATCAAGTATATCATCTTCCACAATTATTTTTGATTCACTCTCATGAGGCACAACAATAATAGGAGAAACATTATTTGGGAGGGATACCTTTTTACCTCTACTCTTTCTTCTTTTCTTCTTCTTCACCACATCATGTGTGGGTTTAATCAATTTTTCCGAGCTTCTTATTGACGAGATTGGTTGAATAGGAAGCTCCTCCTCGTCACCTATTTCATCATGAGAGACAATAGGAGGGAAAGTGGAAATCTTTACCCTTTCATTAGTGTTCCTTTTATATTCTATTGGTTTTCCCGTCTTTCTATAGTTGGCAATATAAGCATTCTCATTGCAATTTACCACACAAAACATATAGATTTCCTCTAGATTAGTTTCAATGTTGTCGGTGAGAATGAATACTTCAAACCAACTATTTTTATATGTCAATTCCTCACACCCCAAAAATAGATAAAGCTCATTATATAGTTCAAGGGCGGTCAGGTCATTACAATATTTAGCCATGATTCGATCATGAAAAAGTATGCATTGAAAATTAAGGTGACCAACTTTATTGCAAAGTTCACAAGTAATGGGATGAAGAGAGCATAATTTTGTAGCAAATTCATCTATCACTTTGAGCAAAAAATTGGTTCTATCATGTTTATGCTTCTTACAAAACCTATCATCCCTATAAGGCATGTCTTTACAAACTTTATGCACTCCACAAAAATTGACATGCTTATAAGAAACATTTTTGTCATGACTAGTGCAATCATCATTAGTATTTTGGATATTCATAGAATTCATACTAACAACATTGCAATCATGCTGATCATTCACAGATTTTATGCCAAGCATTTTATTGAATTCTTCTTCTATCAATTGAGCACAATTTTCCGCTCCATCATTTTCAAGAAAAACATTATAAAGACGAATAATATGAGGCAACCTCAATTCCATTTTTTTAGTTTTCTTTTATAAAACAAACTAGTGATAAAACAAGAAACTAAAAGATTCGATTGCAAGATCTAAAGATGTACCTTCAAGCACTCACCTCCCCGGCAACGGCGCCAGAAAAGAGCTTGATGTCTACTACACAACTTATTCTTGTAGACTCGTGTTGGGCCTAAAAGCGCAGAGTTTTGTAGGACAGTAGCAATTTTCCCTCAAGTGGATGACCTAAGGTTTATCAATCCGTGGGAGGCGTAGGTTGAAGATGGTATCTCTCAAACAACCCTGCAACCAAATACAAGAAATCTCTTGTGTCCCCAACACACCCAATACAATGGTAAATTGTATAGGTGCACTAGTTCGGCGAAGAGATGGTTATAAAAGTGTAGTATGGATAGTAGATATAGGTTTTTGTAATCTGAAAATATAAAAACAGCAAGGTAGCAAGTAACAAAAGTGAGCACAAACGGTATTGCAATGCTTGAAAACAAGGCCTAGGGTTCATACTTTCACTAGTGCAATCTCTCAACAATGCTAACATAATTGGATCATATAACCATCCCTCAACGTGCGATAAAGAATCACTCCCAAGTTCCTATTAGCGGAGAACATAAGATAGAAATTGTTTGTAGGGTACGAAACCACCTCAAAGTTATTATTTCCGATCGATCTATTGAGCTATTCCTATAAGTGTCACAAACAGCCCTAGAGTTCGTACTAAAATAACACCATATGATACACATCAACCAACTCTAATGTCACCTAGATACTCCAATGTCACCACAAGTATCCGTGAGTTGATTATACGATATGCATCAAACAACTTCATAATCATAATATTCAATCCACACAAAGAACTCCAAGGAGCACCCCAAAGTTTCTATCGGAGAAAAGATAATGAAAACGTGCATCAACCCCTATGCATAGATTACCCCAATGTCACCTCGGGAATCCACGAGTTGAGTGCCAAAACATACATCAAGTGAATCAATATAATACCCCATTGTCACCACAGGTATTCATATGCAAGACATACATCAAGTGTTCTCAAATTTGAATATTCAATCCAACAATAACAAAACCTCAAAGGGAAAAGATTCGATTCGTCACAACAAAGATAGAGAGGGAAGAAACACTATATGATCCAACTATATTAACAAAGCTCGCGATACATCAAGATCATGCCATATCAAGAACATGAGAGAGAGAGAGATCAAACACATAGCTACTTGTACATACCCTCAGCCCCGAGGGTGAACTACTCCCTCCTCGTCATGGAGGCCGTCGGGATGATGAAGATGGCCTCCGGTGATGATTTCCCCCTCCGGCAGGGTGCCAGAAAAGGATTGTAGATGAGATCATGGAGGTACAAAGGCTTGCGGCGGCGGAGTCGAAGTTCTAGGGTTATTTCTAGGGGTTTCTCTATTTATAGGATTTTTCAGCGTTGGAATCAGGTCAGACGGAGCCACATGGGCCCCACGAGGTACCAGGGCGCGCCTGGGGGGGTGGCGCACCCTGGTGCCTCGTGGGCACTAGGTGGCCCCCCTCCAGTGGATCTTGGTTCCAGTATTTTTTATTTACTCCATAAAAAATCTCCAAAAAGTTTCATCCAATTCCAAGAACTTTTATTTCTGCACAAAAAACAACACCATGGCAATTTTGCTGAAAACAGCGTCAGTCCGGGTTAGTTCTAATAAAATCATACCAAAACCATATAGAATTGTTATAAACATGGCATGAATACTTCATAAATTATAGATACGTTGGAGACGTATCATGCACCTATACAATTTACCATTGTATTGGGTGGGTTGGGGACACAAGAGATTTCTTGTATTTGATTGCAGGGTTGTTTGAGAGAGACCATCTTCATCCTACTCCTCAAACTGATTGATAAACCTTAGGTCATCCACTTGAGGGAAAATTGCTACTGTCTTACAAAACTCTGCGCTTGGAGGCCCAACACGAGTCTACAAGAATAAGTTGTGTAGTAGACATCAGAGGTCAACTTTAGATATTATTGATGCCACTATTTCGGAGGGTGACACAATTCATGTGGATTACATTATTCTTAGAAGTGAGTTTGAAGAGGCCAAACTTTAGTCATTAGTATTGATCCCACTATATTGGAATCCCTCGTTGAATAAGTATGATCATTTACTCATGTGCTTCACTTATATATTTAGAGTAAAATTTATGAATGAAAGTCATGTGTTTCATTTATTATATATGTATTGAGAAGTAAAAAAATGCATCCTCCGCTTGATCCGTGAAAATAGAAGTGAGACTATGATAGTGCATATCTTTAGTCAAGTAAGGGAATTATATTATAATGACAATGAGCATTGGTTTTATTAAGTTGAACATATTATATTGTGGTGGTAAGTATCTCCCAGTGAAGGACGGATGATTGGCTTGGCGCATGTTTACACATGTTTGATAAATTCCAGTTCAGCCTTGGTGGTTTGAAGGTTTGAAGGTTATCATCATGATTACATTTTCTCAATAATGTTACTATTAGAGAATGCATGATTGTGGTTATTGTGCTTGGTAAGGTGGTTGCCCTCAGTCTTTTGCTAGCCTTTTCCTGTACTAAGAAGAATTATCGCTCGTGCGTCCAATCCTTGAAACAAGTTTATGCCACAAAGTGTCCACCATACCTACGTATACATGGTATTTCACTGCCATTCCAAGTAACTTGTCATTCGTCACCTTTGAACCTTCAAATAAACTTCTGTATTGTGTGCCCGTTCGGCTCATGGAGCGGTGGGGGTTGTCATTATCTTCCATGCTAAATTTGTTTTACACATGACGAGATTTTGTTCTTGTTAAATTTATGAGAGAGCTATAGTATAGGGATGCCCAGTCCCAATATTGTTTTTGAAAAAAGGCACTCCTCCGGAAAAGTTGAAAGTTCGTGGCATTCGTGGATTCAGTTAGCCATGATTTATGTTTGTTATGGTGGAGGAGGAGTGTTAATGCATGGGAACCGCTCTTAGTGTGTTTAGCATTGAAGATAATGGAAACCTTTGTCTTAAACCATTGACAGGAAAAGTACACCTCTCGATATAAATTTATCTCTATTTTAAACCAATTAGCTCTCGTGCATGTTAATCTTTGCTTCCATCTGTGAAGGACCTATCTATTTACTTTTATTGTTGAGTCAATTCCATCTTTCTCTCTTATGGCACCACGTATTGAGCATGGGGATCACTCTTAGCTTTATGTGCATTCTTTTAATAGTAATTTGTTGAGCATTGTATAAGTATGATGGTTATCTTCAAATTGGGGTACCTAGTCGTCATCTATACTTCATTGGTTGCTTTATGTTTGCAATATAATCCTGAAAGATTTGCGAGTTCATTACCACTTTATGATATGTTGAACTTAATGGAATTATGCTACTTGTTATTAGAATTATCGTTGCATGTGTGATCAAATGTTTAATCTATTCTGGCATTCACACATCAAAAATTATTCTTTTTATCATCTACCTACTCGAGGACGAGCATGGATTAAGCTTGGAGATGCTAATACGTCTCCAACGTATCAATAATTTTTGTGGTATTCATGCTATATTAACATCAATTATATATGGTTTTGGTGCACTTTTATATTATTTTTCTGGACTAACCAATTAATCTAGTGCCTAGTGCCAATTGTTATTTTTTGCATGTTTTTAGTTTCACAGAAAATCAATATCTAGGAAGGTCAAAATAGCCTAGCAATTTAATATGACTTATTCTAGAATATATGTGATTTTTGGGCGAAGGAATCAACGCGAGACGGTGCCCGAGGGCCCCACACGGCCAGGTGGCGCGACCACCCCTGGCCATGACGTGGGCCCGTGTGGGGGCTGTGGATGTCGTTTGGAGCCCTTCTTGCGCCACAAGAGAGTTAATTTTATGGAAAAAATCCTATCAAAATTTTAGCCGCATCGAAGTTACGGATCTCGTGCTATAAAAAACGTTGTTCGGCTAGAAAACAGTACCGAAATACAGAGAATCAGAGAGAGAAGAGATCCAATATCAGAGGGGTTCTCGCCACTCTAGGCACCATGGAGGCCAAGGACCTAATGGGAAAACCTCTCCCCATATAGGGGGGGAGACCATGGAGGAGCAAGAAGGAGGGAGCCTCTCTCCCTCTCTCTCCCAGTGGCGCCGGAGTGCCGTCGGGGGAACCATCATCGCGACGATCGTCTTCATCAACGTCATCATCTTCACCAACATCTTCATCACCTTCCTCACCTCTTTTCAGCTGTCCACTCTCCCGCAATCCGCTTTAATCCCCTACTTGAACATGATGTTTTGATGCTATGAATTATTATCCAATGATTTGTGTCGTCACTATTGTGTTTGAGTAGATTATTGTTATCCTATCGGTTGATTGGTGAATTGCCATGATTGGTTTAACTTGCATGATTATTTTGTTGTTGTCCTTTGTTGCCCATTGCTATTCACGATGGAGTTGTTGGATTTCCCCAAAGAGGAAGAGTAAAGAAGTATAGTAGTAGATAATATTTCCCTCAGTTAAGAACCAAGGTTTATCGAACCAGTAGGAGACAACACACGAACAACGTGAATAGTATCTGTACACAGACACAACAATTGCTTGAACCCAACAAAGGCAAGGGGGTCGTCACTCCCCTTGTTCTTGACAGCCACAAGATTAAAACTGATAGTGATATGCAAAGTAATGAAAAGTAAAATGAAAATAAAAGAAAGCAAATAGGGAAATTATGGGAGTCTTAGTGTTGATGGAAAATAGACTCGGTGGCCATAGATTCACTAGTGGCATCTCTCTAAAAACATAGCAACGGTGGGTAAAAAAATTACTGTTGGGCAATTGACAGAGTTGAGCATAGTTATAATTGCGATCATTCATGGCATAATCAATACATAGGCATTACGTTCATGACAAATAGACCGTTAAGCAACTTCATCTACTACTATTACTCCACCCCAAGACCGCTATCCAGCATGCATCTCAAAGTATTAAGTTCATACAAACAGAGTAACACTTTAAGCAAGACCAATATGATCAAATTAAGACCAATCAATATGACCAAACCCTATTGTTTTATCCTTAGTAGCAACAATACAATACGAGCACTTGTCCTTATTGTCACTGGACATGATCACCGCAAGATTGAACCTACCACAAAGTACCTCCCCCGCTGAAGATAAATTAATCTAACTTGGCCAAAGTAGACGGATACATCAGAGACAAATACAATGCTATAAAATTATGAAGCAAAGAAACTTCAAGAGATTCATAATAATTCAATGAATAATCTGATCATTAACCCACAATTCATTGGATCCCAAAACACACACCGCAAAAGATTACATCGGATGGATCTTAGAGAAGATAATTGCATTGAAAATCAAGAGAGAGAGAGAGAGACAGAGACAGAGCCATCTACCTACTACCATGGCCCGTAGGTCCTGAAGGAACTACTCACACATCATCATGGAGGCAGCTAGGTTGATGAAGATGGCCTCCCCAATGATTGCCCCCTCCAATAGAGTACCGGAATAGGGCTACGGATGGGATCGCTTCGGAACAGAGGTTTGCGGCAGTGATAGAATTCTTTCGGGTCTCACTTTGAGGGTTTCTGAATATTTGGGAATTTATAGGCCAAGAATTTGGGCAAACGGAGCTATGAGGGGCCCACAAGTCCGGGTGGGGCGCCCTACCCCCCAGGGCACGCCCCTTGGCTTGTGGGGCCCTCATGGGTCTTCTTGTCCTTCCCCGAAGCTTCCAGGGTCTCTTATTATCCAGAAAAAATCGTCAAAAAGTTTCATCGTGTTTGGACTTCTGTAGGTATGGATTTTCTGGAAAACCAAAAACAAGCAAAAAACAGGAACTGGCACTGGGCACTAACTTAATAGGTTAGTCCAGAAAAATAATATAAAATGGCATATAAATCATACAAAAGTGATAATATAATAGCATTTAACAATCAAAAATTATACATACGTTTGAGTCGTATCAGCATCCCCAAGCTTAATTCCTGCTCGTCCTCAAGTAGGTAAATTATAACAAAAGAATGTTTGATGTTGAATGCTACCTAATATGTACTTGATCAAATGATGTAATTGTAGTATGAATATTGGGACACGAGTGATTCAAGGCAATAGTCTATCAATTTGACAATGAAACAATAATACATAAGCATATACTAGTAAACAATCATTGCCTTTAAAAATAAAGACGCTAGAGAACTTGATCCCTACACACTTAATCATGAAAAGCATGGCATCCTCAGTCTTCCTAACATAAAGATGTCAAATCATGAACAACCTCGGTGCCAAACCAAACGATTGAATCATACTTTTTCTCGCTTTAGTTTTTTCAACTCTCACGCAATAGTTGAGTGTGAGCCAATGACTTAGCACTTTGGATGGCAAAGAGAATGATGAGGGAGATTTATAAGGGAAGATAAAAAGGTGTAAGAAAGTCTCACATCAACGAGGCTTGATCGTTCGGCAATGGAGAGGCCTTACAATCGATGTCAATCCGAGGAGTAGGGATTGCCATGCAACGGATGCACTAGAGCTACAAGTGTATGAAAGCGCTCTATAGGAAACTAAGTGGGGCTACATCCAACTTACTTGCTCATGAAGACCTCGAGCGTTTGAGGAAGCTCGTCATCGGAATATGCAAGTCAAGTTCTATAATCTAAAAATCATGGAGACTCTCACTATTATATGAAATACATAGTGCTATAATGTAAAAAGTTCACTATTATATGATGTAAAAATCCCACTATTATATGAAAAAAAGTTCTATAATGTAAAAATCCCACTATTATATGAAAATGAAAATCATGGAGACTCTCTATATGAAATACTTGGAGCTACTTTGAAGCACAAGTGTTGTAAGAGGATAGTAGTGTGCCCCCTCTCTCTTTTTCTCTCATTTTTTCTTTTCTCTTTTTTTTTGAATGGCGCCATGGACCTCATCCCCTCTTTTTTTGAGGAATCATAAGTCTCCTCCAATTGATATCCTCACAGGTAGGGGCACACTCTAATAATGATGATCATCACACTTTTATTTTACTTACAACTCATAAACATATGAATAACATGATGATTGAAAATGAATTATGATGATGAATCAGGATGTGCAATTATCTAGTGTAACATGTATTACGATGATGAATAGTGGCTTTGCCACAAAATATCATGTCAGCTCTATATGATCATGAAAATCAATATGACAAGTGAATGCTCAAGTCATGTAAATAATAACAATGGAAGTTGCATGGCAATATATCTCGGAATGGCTATGGAAATGCCATGATAGGCAAGTATGGTGGCTATTTTGAGGAAGATATAATGAGGCTTCTATGTGAAAGAGCATATCATTTCACGAAGTTGGATGCACCAGCGAAGTTTGCACCATGTCTCGAGGTGAGAGTGGGCAATGCACGGTACCGAAGAAGCTAGCAAAATATGGATAGGTGGAAGTGCTTTAAAGTCCAAAAACTCGCATTAGTCATAAAGAACTCAAATACTTATTGCAAAAGCTTTACTAGCCCTCGAAGCAAAGAATAACTCACATGCTCCTAGGGGGGAGGTTGGTAGGAGTTAACTATCGCGTGCCCCCGATCCAAGCAACATAAAGGATATCAATCAAAGATAAATCATGCTCCAACTTCCTCACTATGCCAAGGACTAACACTTCCATGTATAGGGACTCACAAACCTTAACGCCAATATTACTACTAAACCATAATCATTCAGTAACACACTCATATATTATCATCTCAATATCGCAAAACTACTGCAAGGAAGCAAACAATATCATATTCAATGATCTACAAGTCCATGCAAATTTTATTAAACCACAGTTGTATACCTATCATTTTTGGACCAATCATATAACTCATGCAAATTACCACTTCCAATTTAACTCTCAAAAGTATATAAATGAAGCAAGTGAGTGCAAATAATTTCTACAAAACATATCGCCCTGCTCAAACAAATATAAGTGAAGTACTGGAGCAATTGCCTCAACTCAAAAGGATATAAGTGAAGTACGGATGAGCATTCTATAAATTTAACATGAATGTGTGTCTCCCTAATAAATGTGTCCAGGAAAAGATAATTGTGAATATTAGCAAGCAAAAATAAAATAAAAGCAAAGACGCTCCAAGAAAAACACATATCATCTGAAGAATAAAAATATAGCTCCGAGTAAGGTTTACCGATAGTATTGAACACGATAGAGGGGATGCCATCCGGGGCTTCCCCAAGCTTAGACGCTTGAGTGTTCCTTTAATAGTACCATGGGGTGCCTTGGGCATCCCCAAGCTTAGGCTCTTGCCGCTCCTTGTTCTTCTCATATCTCCGTCTCACCAAAAACTTGAAAACTTCATTCACACAAAACTTAACGGAAGTCGTGGATAGGTTAGTATAATAAAATAAATCATTCACTTGGGTACTGTTAAGACAATATTCATAATTGTTCTCACATAATGCCTATAGTATTCTATCATTTCCACAATTTATATCCCCCAATATAAGGCATGGAAAGTCTAAAACAAGCAAACTATGGAATCAAAACTGAATCTGTCAAAAACAGAACAACACATAAAGATGTATTGTTTAGTCATACTTCCATAACACCAAAACATCTGAAAAATTAAGGAAACATAGAAACTTTTTATAGCAGTACTGTGTAAAAATTTCTAATTTTTATCACGCTCCAGTACAGAATGATAATTCATATACTGGACGCAAAAGTTTCTATTTCTGCACAGAACCAAATAAACAATCATCCAAATCACCCTAAAGGTTTAACTTGGCACTTTATTGAAATAAAAGATACAAACACAATTACTACAGTAGCAACAATCATGTTGACACACAAAAATAAAAACAAAAATTATAACTATTGGGTTGTCTCCCAACAAGCTCTTTCTTTATAGCCATTAAGATAGGCTTAAATTTTTAATGATGATGCCCACATAAAAGACATGAATTGAAGCACAAAGAGAGCATCATATAGCATGTAACAAACACATTTAAGTATAACCCACTTCCTATGGATAGGCATTTATAAATAAACAAATTATCAAGGCAAGCAATATTTAGCATATGCAAGGTAGAAGAATGAAACATTGACAATTTTGACATAAAGAGAGGTAATTTAGTAACATGAGGATTTTTCTAACCATACTTGCCTCTCTAAAAATAATTACATGTAGGATCATAATGAAATTAAACAATATAGCTATCATATAAAATATTCTCTTCATGATCTACATGCATAAAAAGTTATAATCTTCCAAGATAGTGTGATTAATATCAACTAGAGTCATGACCTCTCCAAACCCACTTTCAATAGTATTGAAAATTTTATTATCAATCATAAATTCATTATGAAGCTCAAATAAACTATCAAGATCACAAGAAGCATCATAATTATCACCCCAATCATGATCATTATAATAAACAATAAGCATAACAAAATCATCATCAATAGTGCCTACGGACATAGTGTCACTATAGAAAGCAATATCAAGTGTGTCATCTTCATCACTGGAATCATCATGATTATCATGTTTATCACAATCATATTTTTATTTTATAACTTCTTCATTAGTAGGGGGACTCAAAATATCATGCTCATCAAACTCATCACCCCCAAGCTTATAGCTTTGCATATCATTAGCACAATCGATATTCATAGAATTCATACTAATATCATTGCAAGCATGCATGATTTTCATTCAACGAACTATCATGAACCACTTTATAAAATTCTTCTTTTAACACTTCATAATGGTTTTTAGATTCACGATTTTCAAGAAAAACTTCATAAAGATAAAGAAGCGCACTCAACTCCATCTTTTCTTTCAAAGAACTTATCCCAATAGCATTTTCTTCATCACTGGCTATTGGTTAACATAATTAGGATTTTTTAAAAGATTAGCAAGTGGATGATGATCCATAACCAATATCCTTTATTTTACTTTGTTTTCAATGTGTCAATAATAAAGATAGCATAACCAGGCAAGAAATAAAACAAGCAAAGATATAGTGTTTGTGCGAAGGCACCTGATTTGGTAGATGATGTCTCCCCGGCAACGGCTCCAGAAATTCTTCTACTACTCGCGATGGAGTTATAGGATTTCCCTGAATAGGAAGGTGAAGCAGTATAGTAGCAGATAGTATCTCCCTCAGTTAAGAACCAAGGATTATCGAACTAGTAGGAGACAATACACGAACAACGTGAATAGTACCTCCACACAGGCACAACAATTGCTTGCACACAACAAAAGCAAGGGGGTCGTCACTCCCCTTGTTCTTGCCAGCCACAAGATTAAAACTGATAATTATAAACAAAGTAATAAAAATTAAAAATAAAATAAAATAAAGCAAATAGAGCAATTGTGGGAGCCTTAGTATTGATGGAAAATAGACCCGGGGGCCATAGGTTCACTAGTGGCATCTCTCTCGAAAGCATAACAATGGTGGGTAAACAAATTACTGTTGGGCAATTGAAAGAATTGTGCATAGTTATAATTGTGATCATTCATGGCATAATTAGTACATAGGCATTATGTCCATGACAAGTAGACCGTTAATCCAACTTCATCTACTACTATTAGTCCACCCCAAGACCGATATCCAGCATGCATCTCAAAGTATTAAGTTCATACAAACAGAGTAACGCTTTAAGCAAGATGACAAAATGTAGAAAAAGTAAGACCAATCAATATGACCAAACCCTGTCATCTTATCCTTAGTAGCAACAATACAATACGTGCCCTTGTCCTTATTTTCACTAGACAGGATCACCGCAAGATTGAACCTACCACAAAGCACCTTCCCTGCTGAAGATATATCAATCTAACTTGGCCAAAGTAGACGGATAGATCGGAGAGAAATACAAAGCTATAAAATTATGCAGCAAAGAAACTTCAAGAGATTCATAATAATTCAATGAATAATCTGATCATAAACCCACAATTCATTGGATCCCAACAAACACACCGCAAAAGATTACATCGACCGGATCTTAGAGAAGATCATTGTATTGAAGATCAAGAGAGAGAGAGAGAGAGAGAACCATCCAGCTACTACTATGGACCTACAGGTCCAGAAGGAAATACTCACACATCATCATGGAGGCAGCAAGGTTGATGAAGATGGTGTCCCCAATGATTCCCCCTCCGGCAGATTATCGGAACAGGGCTCTGGATGGGATCGCTTTAGAACAGAGGCTTTCGGTGGCGATGAAATTCTTTCGGGTCTCTCTTAGAGGGTTTTTGAATATTTGGGAATTTATAGGCCAAGAATTAGGGCAAACAGAGCTATGAGGGGCCCACAAGTCAGGGTGGCACGCCCTACCCCCAAGGGCACGCCCCCTGGCTTGTGGGGCCCTCGTGGGTCTTCTCGTCCTTCCTCGAGGCTTCCAGGGTTTCTTATTACCCAGAAAAAATCGTCAAAAAGTTTCATCGTGTTTGGACTTCTTTAGGTATGGTTTTTCTGGAAAACCAAAAACAAGCAAAAAAACAGGAACTGACACTGGGCACTAAATTAATAGGTTAGTCAAAAAATAATATAAAATGACATATGAAGCATACAAAAGTGATAATTTAATAGCATTTAACAATAAAAAAATTATAGATACGTTTGAGACATAGCACCCATCATATGAGCGCGCGCGTGGATCACATCTTAGGGCTAGTAGTATGTTGATAGGACTATGCTTAGGCCGGTCGGAGTGACAGATATTACGGAGGCTGAATGTAGAAATTGATGCATATGAGATTGAAGCAGGACCAATATATCTTAATGGTATGGTTGGGTTTACCTTAATGAACTTGTTAGTAGTTGCAGATTTTGCTAATAGTTCCATTCATAAGTGCATAAAATTCCAAGTAAGGGATGGTATGCTAGTAGAGGCCTCTCCCACATATAAAACTGCAATGGCGATGATCGGTTTAGTAACTTAGTTGATTGCCTAGGGACCATTCCACACACCATACCATCACTATTCCACACTCGTTATTTTTATTATAGTGTATTATATTGTATCTTTACTTAGGCAACACCTACTTTTATGTCTATGTTCTTTGTTATCTTGCATAGCTATCCCTTTTTACCCACTTCATAGTTTTATTTCTTGTTTCTAGATAAAGCAAACACATGGTGTACGTAGGGTGTATCAGTGGCAAATAGGACTTGAGAGAATATTGATCTTACCTTTAGCTCCCTGTGGGTTTGGCACTCCATACTTAGCACTTCCACCACTGGAAAGTGCTAGGACAATTCCTTGCACTTAGGGATTGTCAAGCTCTTTTCTGGCGCAGTTGCTGGGGTGCTATAGCGTAGGGTGAATATTTTCGTGTATGCTTGTTTGCTTTTATCACTAGGTAGTTTTAATTCTTGTTCTTGTTTTCTTTCTTTAGTTGTGGGTAAAAATAAATAAATATAATGCAAAATACAAAAAAATTACTTGCACCTTTCTGCCTAGCTTAATGGCTTTAAAGAAAGCGCTGCCTGGGAGACAATCCGGAAGTTTTTAGGGAGTATTTTTTCTTCTTTTGTGTGCCTTTAAACTTTTCGAAAATAATAAAATAAAGAGGGCCACCTAAAACTTTTTTGAAAAAGAGAAGTGATTGGAAAGTTATACATTGAAGAAGTGGGGGTTGACCTTTAACACTTGTGTTCATGCTCATGGAAACAATGCAAATATTTTCATAGAAGTTTCTCGTAAAAATAATTATCCCCATGTATAAACCACTGTACCATAAAAATAGAGTGCCAAGGTTTGCCTTTAGGATGTTTAAATTGCATGTTTGATGTGTGTTGTGCAGAAACAGAATTTTTTGCTGCAGTATTTGATTTATCATATTTTCTTGGAACGCGCTAATTTTCTGAATTTTTTACAAAATACTGTAATACAATTTTTTTTATTACTTTCTATTTTTTTTTGAATGTTTAGACTTGTAGAAGTATACATTTAGAATTAATTTCTACAGGCTGTTCTGTTTAGACAGATTGATGTTATAGTTTTATTATCTGCTTGTTCTAGAGTTTTCATGGTTTATATTGGGAGACATAAATTGTGGAAATAATAGTATACAGTAGCTAATATTTGAAAATAATTATGCAAATTGTCTTGACAGTACATGATGCGGTGGTTTCATTTTATGTATACTAACCTATCTCACGAGTTCCGTTGAGTTTTATGTGGATGAATTATTTAAGACTCAGGGGAGACAACGATATGAGAGAAAGTTCGAGAGACGCAAGAGCTCAAGCTTGGGGATGCTCGAGGCATCCCTGAGAAATTATTTGAAGAGGTCTCAAGCTCCAAGCCCAGGGATGCCCCTGCATCCCCTTCATCTTTTTCAACAACTATCGATATGTCTCAGTTGAGCCTATGTTTTATTTATTCACATGATATGTGCAAATTCTTGGAGCGTCATTTTTCTTTTTATTTTGAATAAATATACACCATGCTGGTTGGGGATGATTCTTTCTTTATCGTCCTTGGTTGATTTATAGAATGCTCCATGCACTTCACTTAGGGGCAGTTCTTTTGCTGGCTTCTAGAATAAGCTGAAATAAGCTGCCCCCTACCCAACTTATTCTAAAAGCCCAACCAAATTTAATTTTTTAGAAGCCTACTAATTAAGACTTGACTAGTAGGCTTCTAAAAATATATTTTTGATAGGCTTCTAGATTAAGCTGGGTAGGGGGCAGCTTATTCTAGAAGCCCAAAAAACCACCAAAAGAACTGGCCCTTATATCTCTTGAGTATGGCTTTATAGAATGCTCTTTGCGCTTCACTTAAATCTTTTAAGTTTGGCTATATAGAATGCTTTGTGCGCTTCACTTATATCTTTTGATTTTGGATATTGGTCTCTCTATATTTATGTTATTTGTAGAATGCTCTATGAACTTCACTTATATATTTTAGTGTATGGATGAAATTATCATTGAAAGTGGGTTCCCACTATTTTGGAGGGTGACACAATTCATGTGGATTACATTATTCTTAAAAGTGGGTTGGAAGAGGCCAAACATTTGTCATTAGTATTAATCCCACTATCTTGGAATCCCTCATTGAATAAGTATGATTGTTTACTCTAGTGCTTCACTTATATCTTTAGAGTAAAATTTATGAATGAATTGAATGTCATGTTCTTCATTTATTATATATGTATTGAGAAGTAAAAATGGATCCTCCGCTTAATCCATTAAAATAGAAGTGAGACTATGATAGTGCATATCTTTAATCAAGTAAGGGGTTTATATTATAATGACAATGAGCATTACTTCTATTAAGTTGAACATATTAAATTGTGGTGGTAGGTATCTCCCAGTGAAAGACGAATGATTGGCTTGGCGCATGTTTACACATGTTTGATAAATTCCAGTTCAGCCTTGGTGGTATTCAGGTTTGAAGGTTATCATCGTGATTATATTTTCTCAATAATGTTACTATTAGAGAATGCATGATTGTGGTTCTTGTGCTTGGTAAAGTGGTTGCCCCCAGTCTTTTGCTAGCCCTTTCTTGTACTAAGCGGAATTATTGCTTGTGCATCCAATCGTTGAAACAAGTTTATGCCACAAAGGGTCCACTATACCTACCTATACATGATATTCACCTCTAAACCTTCAAATAAAATTCTGTTTTGTGTGCCCGTACAGCTCATGGAGTAGTGGGGGTAGTCATTATATTCCAAGCTAAATATGTTTTACTCATGACAAGAGTTTATTCTGCTTGTTAAATTTATGAGAGAGCTGGTATAGAGATGCCCAGTCCCAATAAAATAATAATTTGAAAACGACACTCCTCCGGAAAAGTTGAAAGTTGGTAGGCACCCATGGCTCCGGCTAGCCATGGTTTGTGTTGGTTATGGTGGAGGACGAGTGTTAATGCATGGGAAACACTCTTAATGTGTTTAGCATGGAAGATAATGGAAATCTTCGTCATTAAACCGTTGAAAGGAAATGTACACCTCTCAAAATAAATTTATCTCTGTTTTAATACAATGAGCTTCGGTGCATGTTAATCTCTTCTTCCCTCCGCGAAGGTCCTATCTATTTACTTTTATTTTTGATTCAATTCCATTTGTCTCTCTTTTGGCACCACGTATTGAGCATGGGGATAACTCTTAGCTTTATATGCATTCTTTTAATAGTAATTTGTTAAGCATTGTATTAAGTATGATGGTTATCTTAAAATTGGGGTACCTAGTCTCTCTAACCCCCGCACCCAGCTCTTCCTCCCCTCCGGAGAAGGCGGATCCAGTGAGGGAGGTCCAGCAGAGGCTGGCCGCGGATGACACCTGCCTCTCCCCCATCATGGTGAGCATCACCAATTTTCGGGAGCGTGGGCTGACAACGGCCATAGTGACCGCGGATTTCCTTCGCCGTCGGCTGGCTTCGCTACGGGTGCGCCCTCTTTCTGCAGCAATCTATGCTGGTGCTTTCGACCCCAGGCGGAGGGTGATGGGCCCCCGAAACGACCTCACATCATCTCAGTTGGGGCAGCTGATGTCAATACTGCATTGCTTGGCAGAGCCCTTCACGCTTCCAAGGTCCATTGTCCCTTGCTGCGAGGACCCCAGTAACCGTGAGATGATCTATGGGCCCCCCAATGTGATGAATGGTGATGATGTACTACACCAGGGGTGGCTTACCCCCAGGGAGCCTGGCAACAGGCCTGCCCAAGGGCCCAGGAGGCCTACTACGCACCTAACAATAGGAAGAATCCCGGAAGAGAGGATAGGCAACCCTAGACCATCTTGGCCCCCAAGTCTATGCCGGCGGTGGCCTAGATCTCATGTCTCACTTTGTAAAACCCTAGCCTCCATCGTGTATATAAGGGGAGGCTAGGGGCCTCTCATTCCCATCTACTCTCTCATAGAGCAACTCTCTGTAGCATCTCATTCATCCCATTGTAATCCCTCGCACGAAGTATACCCACCATCAATAAACAACAGCAAGCAAGACATAGGGTATTACTCCTTAATGGAGGACCGAACCTGGGTAAATTCCCCGTGTGACCTCTGATCTATGACTTCCAGCCGCGCTAGGTACCCTACCGAGGGTACTGACGGGAATCTGCACCGTTAGTTGGCGCGCCAGGCTCGGGCTGCGTCGGTTAGAGACCGACCTCAGATAGGATCTTCCCCAACTTCCGGCAGCCTCCTGCCGGGAGAGAGCCTAACCTTTGGCTCCCTCACCTTCACCGCCGATGGGGCAGGCCAGGTCAACATCAACCCACTGGCCCACCCTATCCGCACAATACACATCAGCGCCGTGGCCTTCATCGTCAACAGCCACGACGACCTCCGTATGTGCATCCCGCCGATCCAGTAGATCGCATCGGTGGCTTTCATCAAACCAAGTGGCATCTTGCCACCAACCCGTGGCCCAGGAGGGCCATTCAGGCTCCGAAACTCCTGAACAACATACCAGTAGGCAATCTACGAACACCTGCAAAACCAGCTCCACCAGGAGGCCGACTGCTGGTCAGACGCGTCGGGCTACACGGAGCCCTCGCCCCCAACCTCTGACGCGGCGGGCGACGACACCCAAGTAGCCTTGGTGCTCGAAGCCAGCGCCCTAGCATCGCGGCCTGGTCACTATGGGAACCTGCACATTTCCACCAGCCCACCCCAACCTCACACTTCGTCGCCATGGTCTGCGACAACTGCTTCATCAACCATACACCGGAGGACTGCATCATTGATGGACTCGTCTCCAATTGCAGCGCCAACATGGCCGGCCTCATCTCGCTCTTAGACGATGAGAGCAAAGATGATGTGGTGATCTCCATCAAGTGATAGAAGCTGAAGGCGCGAAGCCCAGATCCGAGTCGGAGCCATATGAAGAGACCGGAGACAGTCAACCGACCTTTGAGGAGGCCTTAGACGACGAGGCGCCACAAGCAATCTCAATCCAGCAAGTCATATTGACGGCACCGGTGGGCACGTCCTTAGGTTTAATAGCCCCGATTGCACCCGCCACAAACGCGGTAGCAACAATAGCCACATGGCCCGCAACCCCGCAGCTTCTGACCTCCGAGCCACAGGCCAGTGCAACTTCAGCACTAATGGCACCTCTCATCACCCGCAACAGTAGAACGATATCGGCACCCGGCTGGGATCGGATTCCTCGGGCTTGTTCACCCTTGGGGCTGGCACCTCGGGGCTCACAGGCCCAATGAAGACACAGCCAATCCTTAGGGCGGAGGCCATGAACTTTCTCAGCATGCCGATACCCGAAAATGACTCGACAGCTAGGGCAATGGAGGCCCTCAGCGTATCAGCACTAAGTGCGCAACTGCGACTGCAGCACCGCACTATGGAGGCCGCCGCATGAGATGCGCACTGGCATGAAATGGTGACCCATGAGCGGCTATGCCGGCCACGAGCTACCATCGAAGACCTCACAGCACGCAGACGAGAGGTAGGCGCGGGCTTCACCGAGCCCGCGAAGGCCGCTCCTTTGCCAACACCAGCCCGCGGCTTCCAGGCTGCCGCGACGCTGGTCGACGGACTACAAGCCATGCCGAGGGACCCGAACCTCCTGGAAAATCTGACAAGGGTGATCCATCGAATAGTGGAGCTCCAAGAAAACATCTCCAAATCAAGAGAATGGCTTGCCGGCATTGATAGTGTCCTCTCAGCAACAAACCATCCAGCCCAGGATGAACGACAGGGCTCTGTAAAGAGGCCGGAGATCGCGGCAGGAGCGGAGGCCGGAAATCATTGCCAACCCATCTCAGCTGTGGCAGCACAACATCGAGCTCCACTCCCGCCGTGAGCTCCAACAGTACATGACCGCCTAGGGAACTGTCCCAACCTTTGAGACCACATACGAGCCTGGGAGATGGAGCGCTATGGCCACAACTATAAAGCCCTGGTTCAAACATATTTATAATTTTTTATTGTTAAATGCTATTATGTTATCATTTATATATACTTTTTATAGCAATTTATATTATTTTCTGGACTAACCTATTAATTTAGTGCCCAGTGCAAGTTCCTTTTTTCTGCTTGTTTTTAGTTTCGTAGGAAACCAATATCTACGGAGGTCAAAATATGTTGCCGGTTTAAAACAATTTTTTGGGGCAACAAGAAACAATGGAAGCTTCGGAAAGCATCGACGGGCCCCACCAGTCGGCCACAAGGGCAGGTGGCGCGGCCAGGGTTACTGCCTTAGTCCAATTTCACCACCATAATTCCCTATAAATACAAAAACCATCTGTCGTACCTCTAGAAGAATCTTATCGCCGCTGCAAGCCTCTGTTCCGAAGAGATCCCATCTGGAGCCCTATTCCGGAGTTCTGCCGGAGGGGAAAGCCATTGCCGGGAGGCTCTCCATCAACCTTGCTGCCTCCATGACCATGTGTGAGTGGTTCATTTAGGTCCTACGGGTCTATAGTACTAGCTAGATGGTTCTCTCTCTCTCCCTCTCTCTCTCTCTCTCTTTGGATCTTCAATACCATGTTCCCCTTCTTTCTTTTGTGATTAGGATCAATCCGATGTAATTTTTGCGGTGTGTTTGCTGGGACATGATGAATTGTGACTTTATGATCAGATTTTTTGTTTAATCATATTGAATCTTTTGAAGTTTCTTTGCTATATAATTAGGTAGCTATGTATGCTTTTTGATCTATTTGTCTTCTCTGGCCAAGATTGATTGGTAGATCTTCAGAGGGAGTGATGTGTTACTTGTAAACTGCGTTGGGATTTCCCCGAAGAGGGGAGGATGATGAAGTACAGTAGAGATAAGTATTTCCCTTAGTTAAGAACCAAGGTTATCAATCTAGTAGGAGAACCACACAGAACCTCGTTAGCAGCACCTACACACACAAAAGCAAATACTTGCACCCAACACAAACAAGAGGGTTGACAATCCCCTTGGCGGTTACTTGCAAGGATTAATTCTGATAGTGATAGATAGATAAGTAAATTGCAAAATAAAATAAAAGAAATAAAATTGCAGCAAGGTATTTTTGGATTTTATATATGATAAAAGTAGACCCGGGGGCCATAGTTTTCACTAGAGGCTTCTCTCTCGAACGCATAGCATACGGTGGGTAAACAAATTACTGTTGGGCAATTGATAGAAAAGCGCATAGTTATGAAGATATTCAAGGCAATGATCATGTATATAGGCATCACGTCTGAGACAAGTAGACCGACTCCTGCCTGCATCTACTACTATTACTCCACCCATCGACCGATATCTAGCATGCATCTAGGGTATTAAGTTAATGAAAATAGAGTAACGCCTTAAGCAAGATGACATGATGTAGACAAAGTAAACTCAAGCAATATGATTAAACCCCATCTTTTTATCCTTAATGGCAACAATACAAATATGTGTCTTGTCCCTTTCTGTCACTGGGATATATGTAACACCCCTATGTAATGAGCTACAGTGATCCACCATATTAATGCCAAGTCATCTGAGATTTGCAATGATAATCATGTTGGATTAATATCTCATTTCAAATTCGGCCACTGAATTCAAATTCAAATGCAATTGAAATTTGGAGTTGCACAAAAGTTGCTGGAAAAATGTTCATCATTTAGCAAATATTCCAAACAATTTGATGTTAAGAAAAACAACATCACCATCATGCTAAAATGAGCATTAGCATTTATAACAGTGCCATACCAGCAATTTAAATTTGCAAATTCATTTATGAAAAATGCAATTGAATTCCTCTGCCTCCCAAAATATTTGTGGCAGTGCATAAAAATGCCAGGGATTTAATAGGCCAATTTCCCTATTTTTCCTAGGTCATTTGGGTGCCCTAATATTTTCCCTAAACCTCTATGTTTTAATTAAAAAAGGAAAAATAGAAAGAAAAAGAAAAGGGCGAGGCCATACCTGTTACTGGGCCGAGCCCAGCCCGGCTCAACTGCTCCCGCCTCGCTGTCGTCTTCCCCGCAATCGGCGCGCGCGCGGCGCCGTTCCCGGCACGCCACCGCATCGGAGCAGGTGGGCGAGGGGATTAGGACGCCCTCGTTCTTCTCCCCTGGACGACGCCCTCGTTCTTCTCCCTTGGACGCCGCCCTCATTCTCCCCTCCTCCCTCACTCGCTCGGCTCCCTCCTTCCCTCTCTGTCCCGACGACGTCGCCGCCCTGCCCGACGTCGATCCACAGCCACCGTCGCCCCCGCGACCAGCTGTGCTGCTCGGAAGCTCCGCCAGCCTCTTCCTCTTCTCCTAGAGCTTTCAGGCAGGGCCGGGGAGCCTTGCTGCCGCCGTTCGCCATCGCCTGCATCTCCGGCCACCGCGGCGAACACCGACGACCGCGACCTCTCCTGCAGCTACAAAACCGTCACGGGCTTTTCTTAGCCGCACGGTGAGCCTCTCCCTCTCTCCGCTCTTCTCATCGCGCCGCGTGCCTCACCCGAGCTAGCTCGCCGCCTCGCCGTGTTCTGTCCGCCGCCCGAGCTCACTGTAGCCGTCGTTTCCGACCACCATAGCTCGCGCCAGTAGGTTAGGTCGACGCGGCGTGCTGCTCTCGCTCGAACGCGACCGAAAACGCACCGTAGCCGCGTGCCCGTTCTCCACCCGAAAACCACCGCCGCCGCGGTTCAACGCCGGTGACCTTGCCGACCTCCCCTGCCCGTTTTGCTGCCGCCATCCGACGCGCGATGGAGTGGCCGATCCAAAGAGCCAAACGACGCTCGATTTGGTTCCCCCTAGCGAAAATCCGAGCTCGCCGGAGCTCTCTGCCGCGTCCGGCGCTCGCCGGAGCGTATTCCGGCGCCGGCGATGACGTGGCGCCGACGTGTCCATGCCCGGGTCACTGGCAGCTGGGTCCCGCGGGCCTAGTTGACCAGTTGACCGGGTCAACTCGGATGACATGGCAGTTACTGCCACTGACCCGTGGGCCCCTCTCGTTTAGTTAAACTAATTAAACCGATTTTAATTAAAACCTAATTTAATTAGTTAATTAGTCACTGACATAGGGCCTCACCTAGCTAATTACTCTGTTAGTTAGTTTAGTTAGCCCACTGTCTATGACAGGTGGGTCCCGCAGGTCAGGTTTGACCTGGACCAGCCGGGTTGACCCACTGACGTCATGGTGACGTCACCCGTAACTGTTCTGGATAATGTAATTTTAATAATTAAATTAATTCCAGGAATTTTGGAAAACTGTTTAAAACTTTGAAAAATCGTAGAAAATTAACCGTAGCTCGGATCGAAAAACTTTCTACATGAAAGTTGCTCAGAAAAATCCCACGAATCCGATCGTGTCGTCTGTTTTCTTATCGGGACCCTCTACGTAGGTGAACCCGCAACTTTTTTCCTGTTTCCGGAAGATGAATAGTGCATGCATACCTACTAATAATTCCAATTTAAATCCTAAAATAACTAAAATGGTTTAGAGATACATTTAGGCAACCCTGCACTGCATTTTGGCATGATATGCTCTGTGTTGCACTTGTCTGCCTTTATTTATTGTTTCTTCCCCCTCTTCTTCTCCGATAGCCCCCGAGACCGACGCAGCTCCGGAGACCGACGACACCACTGACGATCCCTCCTTTGCCGCAGAGCTTCCAGGCAAGCAACCCCCCTTGACGCATGCCTATATCACCTATTCTTTCTCCCTCCTGCTTGCATTAGAATTGCTACTGCTGTTGCTTTATCCTATTCTGATGCATAGCCTGTCCTTGTAACTGCTTTTGATACTATACCTGATATCCTAAATGCCTAGTGTAGGATGGATGGTAACCATCTGTGACCCCTCTTCCTTGCTGTAGTTGCCCCGCTGTAGTACCTGTGTCCCGATCGATGTGATCGTCGGGCTGAGACCAGCACATCACCACACACCCCCTAAGTTCCTCGACTCTGCAGAGCTAACATCAAGTGCCGAGGGTGATACCTCTTGTCTCACTCCCGATGATGCCTCTGTAGTACAGCCATTCGGTCATGGGTTACCGAGGGTGATTCCTCTTCCGCCATCTCCGATGAAGCCTTGGTCGTGCAACTCCGCAAGTGTGAATACCATCGAGGGTGATTCCTCTGGGTTCACCTTGTCGGTTACATCTAGTGGGAATCCAACGAGGGTGATTCCTCGGATTCCTACTTGATGTTATGGATACACGGTTACTTGCACTTTATTGCTGTTACTGGATAAAGACGGGTCGGCCCCGAGGGGTACCCGCGAGAGATATGTTGTCGGGTTGACCATGAGGGTGCCCGAGACATGAATACGTGGCACGGCCGGGCATTCTTAGCCCTTGCCGTAAGTCCACGAGATGGGGCGACGGGGTCACAGGATCGTGAGTCTCTGCTCGTTACCGCGCGCTCCTAATGCACTAAGGGTTAGGATATGTAATCTGAGTAGGCCTCTAGCCTTTTCGCGCTAACCAGCACGTGGGAATAATATGGGTACTCGGCATCGTATGTATCAGTCGAAGCTCTTCAGACGTCAGCAGTTGAGCGGCGCGTGCCGGGTTGGTCTGGTAAAGCCTGCGCTTGTATTAAGGGGGCTAGGACTGCTCACCGGCCGCGTTCGCAACGCGCGGGAGTGCAAAGGGCGATGGGCCCAAGACCCCTGAGTGCTTAGGATGTAGACCGGCATGCTGGCCTCTTTGTTGAGCCTAGGTAGGGCTACGACGTGTCGATAGTCCGAGACCGGGCATCGACTGAGCAAGTGTGTCCGCCCAGAGTCATCGAACGTGTTGGGTAAAGGTTGTGCACCCCTGCAGGGAAGTATATCTATTCGAATAGCCGTGTCCACGGTAACCGGACGCACGGAGAATATCCCGATCTTCTACAACTAGAAATGGGTTGAATATATTGGCTCCGGGATTGCTTTCTCGCAGGGAGTCGAGGAAGGATCTCTGGGCGATGATTGAAACTTGTTGCTACTACTATATTTATGTACTAATCTGTACTCTTCTAATGCTGCAAGACCCTGAAGATGCTAGTCTTCGATAGGCTAGGCTTTTCCCCGCTATTCTGGCATTTCTGCAAATCAGTCCACATATACAGCCTTCCATTGATAATGTTGCATATTTAGAATAGTTCTGATGTAAGTCTTGCTGGGTACTTTGGATGAGTACTCACGATTGCTTTGCTTCCTTTTTCCCCATACCCGATTGATGAGACCAGATGATGGAGCCCCGGAGCCAGCTGCCCCAGCCGACGACGACTACTACTACTACCCCGTTGGATACTACTACTACGAGGAGCCCTCCGACGACCAGGAGTAGATAGGAGGCACCCAGGCAGGAGACCTGCGCCTTTCGATCTAGTGTTTTATTTTGCCCCGCCTTTCTAAAGGCCTATTCTGTTTAACTTTATATCTGTACCCAGATATATGATGCTTCCGCTGATGCTTGTATGACATCGAGCTTATGTATTCGAGCCTCGAGGCCCCTGGCTTGTAATATAAAGCTTGTATGACTTTTATTTGTGTTTAGAGTTGTGTTGTGATATCTTCAAGTACGTCCTTAGGCTTGATCGTATGCATTTGCGTGTATGATTAGTACACGATTAAGTCGGGGGCGTCACAATATAGAACACCGCAAGATTGAACCCATCACAAAGCACCTCTCCCATTGCAAGATAAATAAATCTAGTTGGCCAAACCAAACGGATAGATCGGAGAGAAACATAGAGCTATAACAATCATGCATAAATAAGTTTAGAAAAGACTCAAATATTTCTCATGAATAATCTGATCATAAACCCATAATTCATCGGATCCGAACAAACACACCACAAAAGAAGATTACATCGAATAGAACTCCAAGGAGATCGAGGAGAACATTGTATTGAAGATCAAAGAGAGAGAAGAAGCCATCTAGCTACTAGCTATGGACCCGTAGGTCTGTCGTAAACTACTCACACATCAATGGAAGGGCAGCAAGGTTGATGTAGAAGCCCTCCGTGATCGATTCCCCCTCCGGCAGATTACCGGAGAAGGCCTCCGGATGGGATCGCGGAAGAACAGAGGCTTGCGGCGGCGGAAAACTTTTTCTAGGTTGCCCTCTGGTATATGGGGAATATTTGAGAATTTATAGCGGCGGAATTAGGTCAAGAGGTGCCACGAGGGGCCCACAAGCCTGGGTGACGGTGTCCTGGATTAGGGGGTGCTAACCTAGCCGGCCCGTCTCCTCGGTTGGGCCGATATGCCTCTGTGCGTGATCAAGATGGACTCCGGAGGCCACACACGGGAGACGTGATCGAGGCTGTCTCTACTGAAGACTTGAAGTACACTTCAAGATTTGTCCAGCTGTCTTACTCCTAGATACCGACCTTGTAACCCTAGATACCCTCCCTGGCGTGTATATAAGCCATAGGGTTTAGCCCGTAGAAGGGGGAACAACGCAATATTGCTCACCTAGCCCTAGAAGTTAGACTCATATTACGATCTCGAGGTAGATCAACTCTGTACTTGTTACATCTCCATCAATATAAACAGAAGCAGGACGTAGGGTTTTACCTCCATTAAGAGGGCCCGAACCTGGGTAAACATCGTCTCCCTCGTCTCTGTTACCATTGATCCAAGATCAACAGCTCGGGACCCCCTACCCCGAGGTCTGCCGGTTTTTACACCGACACTGGGGGCACGCCTCCCGAGCTTGTTGCTCCCTCGTGGCTCATCTGGTCTTCTCCCGAACCTTCTAGGGTCTCTCTTGGTCCAGAAAAAATTAATCCAAAGTTTTTTCTTCGTTTGGACTCCGTTTGTTATTGATTTTCTGAAAAGCCAAAAACAAGCAGAAAAACAGCAAATGGCACTGGGCACTAGGTTAATAGGTTAGTCCCAAAAATGATATATAATTGCATATAAAACATCCAAGATTGATACTATAATAGCATGGAACAATCAAAAATTATAGATACGTTGGAGACGTATCAAGCATCCCCAAGCTTAATTCCTGCTCGTCCTCGAGTAGGTAAATGATAAAATCAGAAATTTTGATGTGGAATGCTACCTAACATGTTTATCATGTAATTTTCGTTTACGGTATGAATATTAAGATTCGAATGATTCAAAGCAATAGTCTATAATTTGATATTAAAGACATCAATACTCAGGCATACTAACAAACAATCATGTCTTTCAAAATAAAAATGCTAAAGAAAGTTATCCCTACAAAATCATATAATCCTATCATGCTCCATCTTCTTAACATAAAGTATTTATCATGCACAACCCCAGAGACAATCAAGCAATTGGTTCATTCTTTTTAACACGCTTCAGCTTTTTCAACCCCCACGCAATATATGTGCGTAAGCCATGGACATAGCATTATGGGTGGAATAGAATATGATGATAGAGATTAATAAAGGGAAGTCAAAAGAGGAAGATAGTCTCACATCGACGCGGCTAATCAACGGGCTATGGAGATGCCCATCAATTGATGTCAATGAGAGGAGTAGGGATTGCCATGCAACGGATGCACTAAGAGCTATAAGTGTATGAAAGCTCAAAATAAAAACTAAGTGGGTGTGCATCCAACTTGCTTGCTCATGAAGACCTCGGGCATTTGAGGAAGCCCATCATCGGAATATACAAGCCAAGTTCTATAATGAAAAATTCCCGCTAGTATATGAAAGTGACAACATAGGAGACTCTCTATATGAAAAACATGGCGCTACTTTGAAGCACAAGTGTGGAAAAGGATAGTAACATTGCGACTTCTCTCTTCTTCTCTCATTTTTTTTGGTGGGCTCTTTTTGGCCTCTTTTTTTTCTTTTTTCTTTTTTTCCTCACTGGGAAAATGCTCTAATAATGATGATCATCACACTTCTATTTACTTACAACTCAAAATTACAACTCGATACTAGAACAAATATGACTATGTATAAATGCCTCTGGCAGTGTACCACAGGATGTGCAATGATGCTAGCGTAACATGTATGAAAATGATAAACAGTGGCTGAGCCACAAATACTATGTCAGCTATATGATCATGCAAAGCAATATGACAATGATGAAGTGTGTCATATAAATGGAACGGTGGAAGTTACATGGCAATATATCTCGGAATGGCTATGGAAATGCCATAATAGGTAGGTATGGTGGCTATTTTGAGGAATATATAAAGAGGCTTATGTGTGATAGAGTGTATCATATCACGGGGTTTGGATGCACCGGCGAAGTTTGCACCGACTCTCGAGGTGAGAAAGGGCAATGCACGGTACTGAAGAGAAAAGCAAATTGCGGAAAGGTGAGTGTGCGTATAATCCATGGACTCACATTAGTCATAAAGAACTCACATACTTATTGCGAAAGTCTATTAGCCCTCGAAGAAAAGTACTACCACACATGCCCCTAGGGGGGAGGTTGGTAGGAGTTAACCATCGCGCGCCCCCGACCGCCACGCAAAGGAAGACAATCAATAATAAATCATGCTGCAACTTCTTAGCATAACGACAGACCATACGTGCATGCTTCGGGAATCACAAACCTTAACACCAATATTCTTACTAAACCACAATTATCCACTAGTATCTCCCACATATTACCATCTTAATATCACAAAACTATTGCAGGGAATCAAACTTATCATATTTAGTGATCTACATGAAAGTTTTTATTATATCCCTCTTGAATACCTATCATATTAGGACCAAATTCATAACTCGTGCATATTACCATTACTATTTATTAGACTTTGAAAAAGATATAAGTGAAGCATGATAGTGCAACTATTTCTTTAAAATATAACCACCGCCGTGCTCTAAAAGATATAAGTGAAGCACTAGAGCAACTGCCTAGCTCAAAAGATATAAGTGAAGCACATAGAGTATTCTAACAAATCACGATAAATGTGTGTCCCTCTCAAAAGGTGTGTTCAGCAAAGATGATTTTGGCAAACTAAAAAGCAAACAAAGAAAAGAAAACTATGGCACAAGACGCTCCAAGTAAAACACATATCATGTGATGAATAAAAATATAGCTCCAAGTGATATACCGATAGATTGTAGACGAATGAGGGGATGCCATCCGGGGCATCCCCAAGCTTAGACGCTTGGGTCTTCCTTGAAAATTACCTTGGGGTGCCTTGGGAATCCCCAAGCTTAGGGTCTTGCCGCTCCTTATTCCTTCCTCCATCGTGGTCTCACCCAAAACTTGAAAACTTCAGCACACAAAACTCAACAGAAACCTCGTGAGATCCGTTAGTATAACAAATAAATCTTAAACTTTAGGTACTGCTGTAAATTGATTCATATTTAATATTGGCATAATGTTACTGTACTCCAACTTCCCCATGGCTCATACCCCCCGATACGATCCATAGATTCATCAAAATAAGCAAACTATGCAACAAAAACAGAATCTATCTAAAACAGAACAGTCTGTAAAGATCTATTTAAAAACCATACTTCTGTAACTCCAAAAATTCTTAAAAAACTAGGAAAACGTATTCAATTCATATACCAATACTGTGTAAAAATTTCAGATTTTTCTTACACTCCAGTACAGAACCAAAAATCAAATACTGGACGCAAAACTTTCTGTTTTCCAAACAACATCAATTATACTATCATCCAAATCATCCCAAAGGCATTACTTGGCACAAACACTAATTAAAAGATAAAAACACAATCATAACAGAAGCAATAATTGTGTAAACACACAAAACAGAAATAAAAAGCAAAAATTTAAGATACATATTGGGTTGCCTCCCAACAAGCGCTATTGTTTCATGCCCCTAGCTAGGCATAATGCATTGTTTCAAGTATTGTCATCCTTCAAATTAATTCCATAGGTGACCCTCATAATAGATTCATATGGTGGCTTAATTCTCTTTCTAGGGAAGTGTTCCATCCCTTTTTTAATGGAAATTGGAATCTTATATTACCTTCTTTCAATCAATAATAGCACCTATGGTTCGTAGGAAAGGCCTACCAAGTATTATAGGACAAGACGGATTGCATTCAATATCAAGCACAATAAAATCCACGGGTACATAATTCCTATTTGCAAGAATAAGCACATCATTTATTCTACCCAATGGTTTTTTAATAGTGGAATCCGCTAGATGTAAATTAAGGGAACAAGCATCCATATCGGTGAGACCTAGCATGCCACATAAAGATTTCGGTATAGTAGAGATGCTAGCACCTAGATCACACAAAGCATTACATTCATAATCTTTAATTTTAATCTTAATAGTAGGTTCCCATTCATCATGTAATTTTCTAGGTATTAAAACCTCCAACTCAAGCTTTTCTTCATGAGCTTTTATCATAGCTTCTACAATATGTTTAGTAAAAGTTTTATTTTGTTCATAGGCATTAGGTGAATTAATCATGGATTGCAACAAGGAAATACATTCAACTGAAGAGCAATTATCATAATTAAAGTCCTTGTAATCCAAAGTAGTGGGCATATCACTATTTAAAGTTTTGACCTCTCCAAACCCACTTTTATCATTTTTATCAATAAGATCATCACCCTCCAAATAATTGTGACGCCTTCTAGCTAAAGTTGACTCATCTTCAGTCCCTTTTTCATCAAGTTTTATATTGCTAAATAAATATTCAATAGGTGAGACACCAATCATTTTAATATCTTCATCATTATTACGATAGAAACCAGGTGGAATAGCTTTTTCTAAGAATTCTCGCTTAGCTCTCAACCTAGCGGTTCTTTCTTTACTTTCATTAATGGAGACATAGATTGCTTTAATAGACTAATTTATATCATGCTTGGGTGGCAAAATTTTAATTTTGAGAGTATCCACATCAAGAGCAATTCTATCCATGTTCCTAGCTATATCATCAACTTTATTCAATTTTTCTTCTACCATAGCATTGAAAATCTTTTGAGAATTAATAAATTCTTTAATATTACCTTAAAGATCAGAGGGTATCCTATTATTATTATTATAGGAATTACCATAATTATTAGAGGAATTTCCAGGAAACGGTCTAGGATTGAAATTACCCCTATAAGCATTGTTGTTGAAATTATTTCTAGAGATAAAATTCACATCAATAGCATCATTATATTGCTCAATCAAAGTAGACAATGGCACATCATTAGGATCAACATGAGCACTTTTAATAGCAACCAATTTTATAAGAGCATCCATCTTATCACTCAAAGTATTAATTTCTTCGACAGAATTTACCTTCTTACCAGTTGGAGGTCTTTCAGTGTGCCATTGAGAATAATTTGTCATAATACTATCAAGGAGTTTTGTAGCTTCTCCCAATGTAACTTCCATAAAAGTACCACCTGCGGCAGAGTCTAGAAGATTTCTAGAAACAAAGTTTAGTCCTGCATAAATTTTTTGTATGACCATCCATAAGCTTAAACCTTGTGTTGGGCAATTTCTTATAATTAATTTCATTCTCTCCCAAGATTGTGCTACATGTTCATGCTCAAGTTGCTTAAAATTCATAATTTGATTTCTTAGAGAAATAATTTTAGCGGGAGGAAAATATTTGGCAATAAAAGCATCCTTACACTTATCCCAAGAATCAATACTATTTTGAGGCAAGGATGAAAACCAAGTTTTAGCACGATCTCGTAGTGAGAACAAAAATAATTTTAATTTGACAATATCATCATCCACATCTTTCTTCTTTTGCATATCACAAAGTTCAACGAAAGTATTAAGATGGGGTGCAACATCTTCATTAGGACTACCAGAAAATTGTTCTTTCATAACAAGATTTAGCACAGCAGCATTAATGTCACACAACTCCGCACTAGTGGCGGGAGAAGCAATTGGAGTACTAATAAAATCATTATTATTAGTATTTGAAAAGTCACACAATTTGGTGTTTTCTTGAGACATAGCGACAAAGCAAGCAAACTAGCAAACAAGCAAACGAAAATATTTTTGTGTTTTTTGTGAAATTGTTTTACAAGTGGGGGAGATGAAAACGAGAGGCAAATGCAAATAAGAAGGCAAATGAAAATAAGAGCAAGTAGATGATAGTTTATGCGAAGGTACTTGATAGGTTTTGGTGATGTCTCCCCGACAACGGCGCCAGAAATTCTTCCTGCTACTTGTGAACTGCGTTGGGATTTCCCCGAAGAGGAGAGGATGATACAGTACATTAGAGATAAGTATTTCCCTCAGTTAAGAACCAAGGTTATCAATCCAGTAGGAGAACCACACAGAACCTCGTTAGCAGCACCTACACACACAAAAGCAAATACTTGCACCCAACGCAAACAAGAGGGTTGTCAATCCCTTTGGCGGTTACTTGCAAGGATTAATTCTGATAGTGATAGATAGATAAGTAAATTGCAAAACAAAATAAAAGAAATAAAATTGCAGCAAGGTATTTTTGGATTTTATATATGATAAAAGTAGACCCGGGGGTAATAGTTTTCACTAGAGGCTTCTCTCTCGAACGCATAGCATACGGTGGGTAAACAAATTACTGTTGGGCAATTGATAGAAAAGCGCATAGTTATGACGATATTCAAGGCAATGATCATGTATATAGGCATCACGTCCGAGACAAGTAGACTGACTCCTGCCTACATCTACTACTGTTACTCCACCCATCGACCGCTATCCAGCATGCATCTAGGGTATTGAGTTATTAAAAACAGAGTAACGCTTTAAGCAAGATGACATGATGTAGACAAAGTAAACCCAATCAATATGAATAAACCCCGTCGTTTTATCCTTAATGGCAACAATACAAATACGTGTCTTGTCCCCAACTTTGTCACTGGGATATAGAACACCGCAAGATTGAATCCATCACAAAGCACCTCTCCCATTGCAATATAAATCAATCTAGTTGGCCAAACCAAACGGATAGATCGGAGAGAAATACAAAGCTATAACAATCATGCATAAGTAAGTTCAGAAAAGACTCAAATATTTCTCATGAATAATCTGATCATAAACCCACAATTCATCAGATCACAACAAACACACCGCAAAAGAAGATTACATCGAATAGAACTCCAAGGAGATCGAGGAGAACATTGTATTGAAGATCAAAGAGAGAGAAGAAGCCATCTAGCTACTAGCTATGGACCTGTAAGTCTGTGGTAAACTACTCACACATCATCGGAAGGGCAGCAAGGTTGATATAGAAGCCCTCCGTGATCGATTCCCCCTCCGGCAGATTACCAGAGAAGGCCTCCAGATGGGATCGCGGAAGAACAGAGGCTTGCGGCGGCAGAAAAGTTTTTCTAGGTTGCCCTCTGGTATATGGAGAATATTTGAGAATTTGTAGCGGCAGAATTAGGTCAAGAGGTGCCACGAGGGGCCTACAAGCCTGGGGGGCACGCCTACCCCCCTGGGAGCGCCTCCCGAGCTTGTTGCTCCCTCGTGGCTCGTCTGGTCTTCTCCCGAACCTTCTAGGGTCTCTCTTGGTCCAGAAAAAATTAATCCAAAGTTTTTTCTTTGTTTGGACTCCGTTTGATATTGATTTTCTGAAAAGCCAAAAACAAGCAGAAAAACAGCAAATGGCACTGGGCACTAGGTTAATAGGTTAGTCCCAAAAATTATACATAATTGCATATAAAACATCCAAGATTGATACTATAATAGCATGGAACAATCAAAAATTATAGATACGTTGGAGACGTATCATGATGCATAGTAGTGGGTTCAATCTTGCGGTGATTTCTATATCCTAGTGACAAAATGGGGACAAGACATGCATTTGTATTGTTGCCACTAAGGATAAAACGATGGGTTTGATCTTATTGCTAGATTTCTTCCTGTCTACATTATGTCATCTTGCTTAAAGAGTTACTCTATTTCTTATGAACTTAATACTTTGAGATGCGCACTGGATAGCAGTCTTGGGGTGGATTAATAGTAGTAGATGCAGTTGGATTAACGGTCTACTTGTCACGGGCGTAATGCCTATATGAGATTATGCCATGAATTACCACAGTCATACTCGTTGCTATTCTTGTCAATTGCCCAACTGTAAGTTGTTACCATGTCGTTTGCCTTCCTTTCAAGAGAGATACCTCTAGTGAACCTATGGCTCCCGGGTCTATTCTTCTATCAATACAAACTCCTACAAAATTGCTCTTTACTATTTGTCTTTACTTTTGCCATACCACTATCTATCTATTTGCTTTTAACCTTGTAACTAGAAAGACAAGGGGCTTGACAACCCCCTTGCCAAGTTGGGTGCAAGTATTGTTTCTGTTTGTGTGTAGGAACTGTTGACCTTGCTAGCCTGCTGATTACTACTGGTTTGATTAAACCTTGGTTCTCAACCGAAGGAAATACTTTGCTTCTGTGCTACATCACCCTTCCTCTTTAGGGAAAACCCAACAACTCCTATGGGAGTAGCAAGAACCACTTCAGCATGGAAGAAAAAAAACTTATAGATGGCACCCTCACGACGATGTTGCACACCATCACTATCCTGGCGATGAGTCCCCAGTTGCCTTCGCAGACCCGCTAGCTCGACGTCGTGCTCCCGGTTCTGCTCCAGCAGAGCCTGCAAAAGCAAATGACACGGTCATACCCAGGAGGCCGCGGGAATGGGTCTAGCGAGCTACATGAGAGTAACCTGGATCCATCAACACCACGCTTGGCCTCAGAGGCTACTACCACCCAAGGGGTAATCGACTTACCTTATAATCGGGCTCCGCCGAGAACCCCACTTTATGCATGGCAAAGCAAAGGACCCTCAGCGCCTCGCCAGCACCACCCAACGTCGCGGCAAGCTCTTCCAGGACATCAGGGCCGAACTCGCTGGCCTTTAGAATAAAGGAGGGAATCCCCATGAGGTCATGCTCCGACGCCAACTTCTTCCACTTCCAAGACATGGAACCAGCCGCCCCGGCCTCTGCCTTCGAGATCGTCTCAACCAATGGCGACGGAGCGGTGCCCTTATCAACAGGCACTTTAGCCACATCCGCGACCTGCTGCTCTTCAAGCACGGGAATCATCGACCTCACCCCCTCCTTGACAACGGGCGGGCCCACCTTCCCGTCTCCTGCCGCAGATCGGTCCGGGGGACCTACAATATCATGAAGTCCAGCGACCTCAGAAGGCACCATTGCCTTGATTAAAGTTAAAAGAAGAAGATGGGCAAAGGCCCTCACCTGCGGTAAAACTATCGGCCCGTAGTAGTACGGCCTCCGGGCACCTAGACATGCTAGGAGTAGCGGTCCCGGGGGGCTGCGGGAATAGCCGGGGACACCACGGAGCTCACCACACGGGCGTGACCTCCTTGCTGGAATGAGTAGCCCTGTGAGCAAGATAAAGATCAACAGAAGCAAGAATGGCGACCTGAATGGATTAAAACAAAGCTTACGAGGTCTTCACAGGAACGTTCCGCTTCCTTGAAGGCATCATCACAACCACGGGGACCTCGAGCCTGGGTGACTAGGTCGGGTTCCCGCTGAGCTCGCGGGTGCTTGGGGAACGCACCCGTATGCTAGCCCCATCAGACGAGGCATCCTCTTGCGGGCCTTGCTGCAACTGATGGAACGATGAACACGGTGTCTCAGGATCCAACCTCCCAGTCTCCTCCACTACGGTCTCATCATCACCCATCTCCTGCAGGACCTCCTCCTCTTTGTGGTAATTGTCATCCTCGTTGTCGCTTCCACGTTCCTCCTGTGCGGAGGCCATGGTTTCGTCATCCTCCCCCTCTTCGGGGATTTCGGCAGCTTCATCACCATCAGAGGCCTCAACATCCGGATCCTCTTGCTCCGAGGTCTCCTCAGCCGCCTTCTTCCTCCTCTTTGGAAGGGCGCCACTGGCCTTCTTGGGCTTTGGTGAAGAGGGCTCCATCAGCTTGAACACAGTCGCATCCACCACTTTCCCAGGTAGCGGGGGCTCTGAGCAGAAGGCCTCAAAGGCCGCAAACTCCGGCACACCAAGAAAAGGTGAGAAGAAAAGAACAAGTTTTAGGTACCAAGAAAAGAAATCACACATTTCAACACTCACATTGCTCCGCGGGTAGGAGGCGCTAAAGGGCTCCATGGCGGTGACCTTAGCATCCTTGATCGCGACCAGACTAGTCAGAATGCTGAGGCGACGCCCTATCTCCTCTAGCCCGATCTCATCTTTGGACACTCGCGTTAGGTCCTCCAGCCCTGTGTACTCACACATCGGGGCTGGCCAAGACTGAAGTGGGAGGACGCAACATTCCACCCATGTCTTCAAGATGTGCCCTCCTTTGAGCTCGCTGGCCTTCAGGCGAGCTGTCGCGTCGGCTATAGCCCAATCATTAGGTGACAAGCAATTTAGCAGAGCCCAGGAGCGTAACTTCTTCGGGGGCTCATTAACGTAGGCATTTAAGTTGTCACAAAGCCTGGAGACATAGAACCAGTACTTGTGACACTCATAGACGGATTTCGGGAGGTCCACCACAAAGAATTTAGTGTTGGGGCAAAGCTACAGGCTGGCTCCCCCAAGGTCGCAGATGACATCTTCGTTCATTTGGATCCGAACTCAGAAGAAATAATGAAACATCTTGAAGTTTGGAGTGGTTCCCAAGAAACATTCACAAAAGGTGATGGAATTGGTTATGTGGAGAACTCCATTGGGAGGTATCTGGTGTAGCTGGCAATCGTAGAAGCGAAGTAGCCCACGCACAAAGCTGTGCAGCGGGAAGCCGAGCCTTATCCCAAAATACTCCTGATGGATCACGTGCTCACCATCGCGGGGAGTCCACGGGATCTCGCCGTCTAGAATTTGGTGCTTCAGATCCACCGCCATCGACTTCTCGATCACAAGCTGGTCAAGCTCATCAGCGGAGATCGCAGACGAAAACCACTTCCCCGTGGTCTCATTGGCCTCTCGTGGTTTCTTCATCTTGTCACCGGTGACAGTCTCTTCCGCTTCTTCTTTATCATGGCAGCAGGCAGGTCCTGGCTCTAGGCCTGAGCTCTTTCTTTACTTCTGGTCTTGGCCATGACAGCGGAGGCACGGGAGATCGAGGATTACATAGACAACGCACGAAGAACTAACAATGGCGGTGAGAGCAAAGGAGCGAGATGCGCAGAGGTAGAAACGAAGGGAGCAGGGAAGGGAGTGTTATGTTATGATCCAAATTCAAGTATAAAGAGAAAGGCTAACTTCTGACGAGCGAGCGGAGCGAGGCCCGTCGCCGGGATCAATATTGACCTAGGTCACCTGTGTTATATATATCCTTTGTAAGCCGCCGCACAGGATAAGTTGATCAGTTGTAAATCCCCGGCGTTTGTAACCTCCCCCGATATAGTGAAGATTTGCTGGCTGGCGCCCGTGGTTTTTTCCCCTTAGTGTTGGAGGGGTTTTCCACATTAAATCTCGTGTCTCCTGCTTGTTTTTCGTTCTTCATTGTGTTCGATTGCGTGTCGTATCTCTAACAGGGAGGATACCCTCTTCCCCCCTCCTTTATAGCCGCCTTGAAACTGAAAAGGCGGACCACGCCGCGCGATACGTGCCCCATGTCTCCTGCGGTTTCCCGCTCTTCGAGGCGTGGGCGCATGGATTCAGGAGTTATCATCATGGCGAAGCACTATTAACGGGCCCTGCCCAACGGTTTCTTACAAACCCCGATTCAATTAAGCGGGGTGGATCCATGATGCTTCAATCTCTAGGAGGCCTCCCAAATGGGGCTCAACCCATGCGGTGCGGCTCTAGCCCCCCTAAAGCCTTTGCAACCTACGTCGGAGCCCGCGCGGCGGTTCTCCTGGGGCCTTCGCAGAAGCCAGACCAGAGCAAAATCCACAGAAGTTCGGGCTCCTCAAGGTGCGTCTTGAAGACAAAACACTACGATAAGGACCCCGCCGGAGATATCCCCAGTCAAGCTACTTTGACCTCCGGCGCACTCGTGGGCTACTGACGGTGTACTACACCAGGGGTGGCTTACCCACAGGGAGCCAAACAACAGGCATGTCCAAGGGCCTAGGAGGCCAACTACGCACCTAATAATAGGAGGAGCCCGAAAGAGAGGATACATAACCCTAGACCATCTTGGCCCCCAAATCTGTGCCGCTGGCGGCCTAGATCGCATCTCTCACGTTGTAAGACCCTAGCCTCCACCATGTATAAGGGGAGGCTAGGGGCTCTCGTTCCCATCTACTCTCTCGTAGAGCAACTCTCGATAGAATCTCATTCATCCCATTGTAATCCCTCGCATGAGGTATACTCACCATCAATAAACAATAGCAAGCAGGCCATAGGGTATTACTCCTCAATGGAGGTCCAAACCTGGGTAAATTCCCCATGTGACCTGATAGCCTGCAAGTGCACAGGGTTTAGTTGTAGCCTTTTCAAAGTAAGAGTATCGATCCCAAAGGGAGCACAGGAATCAGTCTTTGGTCCTTTGCAAGGCGCAAATAATGTGCCTAGAAGTTGTAAGTGATCCAAAACAGTAAAAGTAAAAATAATGAAGTTGCAAGTGTAATGGTGACTAAATCTATTAAAGTAAATAACTGATAATATAAATAAGACTTGAAGCAAATGATTAAAAACTTTCCCGGGGGTCCGGAATCCCCTCTAGTGTGCATCTATAGCGGTGCCCAAACACAATGCTACTTCGGTTCCCTAAGCCACTTTACATGTTTCTCTTTGTGGGCGGAGCCGGTACAGATACGTGCATACTCGTGGTATCTCCGTATCCCATTGATACATCTCCAACGTATCTATAATTTTTGATTGTTCCATGCTATTATAGTATCAATCTTGGATGTTTTTATATGCAATTATATATCATTTTTTGGGACTAACCTATTAACCTAGTGCCCAGTGCCAGTTGCTGTTTTCCGCTTGTTTTTGGCTTTTCAGAGAAACAGTAGCAAATGAAGTCCAAATGCCATGAAACTTTTTGGAGATTTTTTTCTGGACAAAAGAAACCTTGGAAGCTTCCGAAGGAGGCCAGAAGCCTCACAAAAGCTTGACAAGGCAACAGGGCGCGCCCCAGGGGGGCGCGCCGTGTTGCCTTGTGGGGCCCACGTGCCTCCGTTTGACCTAATTCCACTTCTATAAATTCACAAATATTGGGAAACCCCCAGAGAGCCAGAAGAAATAACCTTTCCACCGCCGCAAGCCCCTGTTCTTCCGCGATCCCATCTGGAGGCCTTTTCCGGTACTCTGCCGGAGGGGGAATCGATCACGGAGGGCTTCTTCATCAACCTTGCTGCCCTTCCGATGATGTGTGAGTAGTTTACCATAGACCTACGGGTCCATAGCTAGTAGCTAGATGGCTTCTTCTTTCTCTTTGATCTTCAATACAATGTTCTCCTTGATGTTCTTGGAGTTCTATCCGATGTAATCTTCTTTTGCGGTGTGTTTGTTGGGATCCAATGAATTGTGAGTTTATGATTAGATTATTCATGAGAAATATTTGAGTCTTCTCTGAACTCTTTTATGCATGATTGTTATAGCTTTATATTTCTCTCCGACCTATCGGTTTAGTTTGGCCTACTAGATTGATTTATCTTGCAATGGGAGAGGTGCTTTGTGATGGGTTCAATCTTGCGGTGCTCAATCCTAGTGACAGAAGGGGACATGACACGTATTTGTATTGTTTCCATCAAGGATAAAAAGATGGGGTTTATTCATATTGCTTGAATTTGCTTCTCTACATCATGTCATCTTGCTTAAGGCGTTACTCTGTTTCATACTTAATACCCTAGATGCATGCTAGATAGCGGTCGATGGGTGGAGTAATAGTAGTAGATGCAGGCAGGAGCCGGTCTACTTGTCTTGGACATGATGCCTATATACATGATCATTGCCATGAATCCGTCATAATTATTTGCTATTCTGTCAATTGCCCAACAGTAATTTGTTTACCCACCGTATGTTTCTGCGCTCGAGAGAGAAGCCTCTAGTGAAAACTATGGCCCCCGGGTCTATCTTTATCGTATAAAAACCCTAAAAATACCTTGCTGCAATTTATTTACTTTTATTTTATTTAGTAGTTTAGTTTATCTATTTACCTCGATAAGATTTAATCCTTGCAAGTAACCGCTAAGAGGATTGACAACCCTCTTATTTGCATTGGGTGCAAGTGTTTGCTCTTGTGTGTGCAGGTGCGCTTAACGGAATTTTGCTTGGTTCTCCTACTGGATTGATAACCTTGGTTCTTAACTGAGGGAAATACTTATCTCTACTATACTGCATCATCCTCTCCTCTTCGGGGAAATACCACCGCAGACTACAAGTAGCACCCATACGCCACCACCGTTCTTCCCCACTCCGGTTATCAAACGGTGATTAAGGGGAAAGAGATCCCCGTGGACGCAGCCAAAGTGGTCTCCATTTTACCCCTTGTTGCAACTATCCGCTACGAAGGGAGAAGGGTTCTGTCATGTCACCCATCTCCACAACCACACAGTTAGCCAACAGTAATAACCTTCCGTCCAAAGTTGGCATACGTTGGATGGTCGACTTCACCCAACATCAAGAAGATTATCAACATAAACATGCAAAGAGGATATTAAATCCTAATATCAAACAACCCATTACACACTAGGGTTCATCCATATACCCCGAGAACAACGGGTCTACTCGCACATGGGAACGACATTCATCATGGTAATGGTAAGGGAATACATGGATGAATGAATCAACCGATACACCGAAGGATCCACTAGGGTTCTTGATGTTGCAGATGATAAGGATGTGGATAATGATGATGGTGAAGACGGTGATGATGATGATGGTGATGATGACTTTATTTCCCTCGCGGTGAGAGGAATCCCCTCCTTCTCTTTGTTGATCCTCCCTCCGGATGGGCTCCAGAGGCTAGGGTTTTGCCTTCTGGATGATTTTCTAGAGTCTCCGTGCGTCCGATCCATGATCCGATTCGATGGGGTGAAAATAGTTGATCCCCCAGAGGCGGCGGCACGCCAAACGACTGCTCATCCAAGCACGCGCGGTCGCATGGAACGTCGTCGTTCGCTCTGGAAGCGCGACAACGGCTGTTTCTTTGGCCTTCTTGCTTGAATTTTTTATGGAAAGTGTTTATCACCTTTAATACGTGATTCCACTGCCATTTTTGGGGATTTTCTCCATTAAATGAATATTGTTCCAAAAGCCGTTACCTGAGGGATTATCAACAAAAAGAAGTGCGTGAACGCGGTAAAATTCCACAAAGCCTACAAAGTAGGCACAAAAATATCGGTAAAATGGTCTCATAATTTGGACTCATCAACTCCCCCATGCTTAAAGATTTGCTCGTCCCCGAGCAAATACCGCAGCTTCTAATGAAGAGGTCATCTTGGTTATGAGCTGTGGATGAATCAAATGAATGGGTCCAAAGTAAAATTTTAGAATTTACATCATATGATCAATTACACCATGCACCATTACATCCAAATTTCCATCAAATGAGTATGAAGGCTTCCACACCTTACTATCAATCGTTAATGAGACTATTTCTAACTCTTAGTGATACTTTATTCTCCTCTTTCAGTCGGGCAAGTCTTAGTGCTATACATCTTTCTTTTCATTGTTCTTCACTTCCCTTTTTATTTCCTGAACTGCCAAGCCTGCCACATATCACTCAAATTTTTTGTTTTCTCTTTTCGAGACGTGATATGAATGGTATGCTTAAGCATCCAAGTTCAACCATTTGGAATTATATAAGTTTTCTCGTATCTATAATGTTTTCTTTTTATGCACAAGAACTTGTCCACATCTCATACTTGGTTCACTGGTTTTAAGAGACCTTACCAAGTAATCACCAAATAAACTGAAATCAGTTCCAATGCATCACATCAAATTGTCAACTTCTCATTCTCGATTGATACTAAAGATGTGGAAGGCTTATAATCATCATCTAAAAGCAAAGATGCAAAGCACACAAGGATGCATAACCATACTAAGCAAATTCATCAAGATCATAATAGACTATTCATCAAACCATCCATGACTCAATGAATAAGACTCTTCCCTCTTCACCAACGGGTATGATAGTACTTTTATTACTCAAACTAAATGAACTCTTTCAAGCAAAGATCAACGAAAAAAATTAACGATAAAGGAAACGAGAAAGGGCTTCAAAATCCCCCCAAGCTTAACATGCTAAGCCGGTTGGATTCATTTAGTCTCCTTTTTATTAATACCGGTGTTCTCTTCTGAAGGTGGAGCGGTGACACCAGTGAGGGCATCAATCATGAGCTTTTTGGCAACCTCCAAATCTGCGATGCGAGAACGATACATGTGAAGGGTTGCATCCTGGTTGGCGATGATCCTTAAGCTTGTGTAAAGAGCCTCACGGATCTTGACAGCCAAGGCAACCTCCATCTCCCTGATCTTATCAGTCATAGCCTTAGTCTCAATTACTGAATTATTGACTTGTACCTGGGGTGGAGTTGGTTGCACCGGGGCGGTGTTACGCCTTTTCCTAGGAGGTCCAACTCGCATGCGGGTGCCAATGGTGTGCATCTCACGCGCCCTTGGATCGATCTTGCCGGATTCTTCCAACGGATCATGGATAGTGCAGTTACTGAAACCGCACTTTCCCATGACAGCGGGAGTCTCCTTGACAAAATTGATCTTGTCCTCGTTGATGATGATCTTGATGGCGTTGATGGGGATGGCCGCCGGTTTCTTGCCCTTCTTTTTATCCTCCTCTTCTTCTTCCTCATAAGGAGATTCCTCCGGATCTTCCTCGGAAGAGGTCCAATCGCGACAGCGACGGAGCCTCTCCCTTATGCTTGCTGGAGAATAGCCCTCCTGCTCCAAGTCCTCCTCCTTCTGCAGAGAGGTTTGCCTCTAATCCCATGAACGAGCCATGGCTACCTGCAACTCAAAACTCAAGAAGACTATGTGTCGTGGTATTCTCGCGGGGGGTGCGCGATTCACGGCAGATGCCATGGGATGGCTTGAGGTGAGGGCAAGGCTGCAGTGGAGATCCGGGACGGGTTTGGGCAACTGGACACGGTGGTTTACCCAGGTTCGGGGCCCTCGCGGGGAGGTAATACCCCTACTCCTGCATGTCTGGTGTATATGCGGTGTATATGGTTGTACAGAGTCGCTCCTGGAGCTGTATTTAGAGGAGGAAGAAGGAGGCTGGGAGCGCTCCTCTTCTCTGCCTCATGTGTGAGCGTGTGTGAATGAGAGAACAAGAGAGAGTGGGAAGTGGCTGTTAGCCAGTGGGTGTGGCGTGCGTGGCCTGCCTGAGAATGGGCTCCCTGGGTCACCTTATAAAGGGGTGCCCAGGGGACAAGAGGGACCCACCTGGCCCAACTACACTGTTGGGGGGACACCATACGTGTGAACAGTGCCAGCCGTCCGTCTACAGTGCCAGCCGCTCATCTACAGTGCCCTACTGTAGAGCGTGGCCGTCTCGTCTGCACAGGTCCGTCGGGACGTCCGAGGTTGACTTTCCCGGATTCCAGCCGGACGGGCTCCACCCGGACGGCTCCACCCGGATGGCTCCACCCGGACGAGTCGCCAGGTGGCGAGCCGGACGGGACGCCGGGTGGCGAGCCGGACGGGACGGTCGCCAGGCGGCGAGCCGGACGGGACGCCGGGTGGCGAGCCGGCCGGGTCACCAGGTCGCCAGGGGACGCTTCCCTGGCAAAGTTTTGAAGTGTCGTTTCGCCGTCTTGGGCCTACCCGGGGGGCATCCCCCCGACAGTAGCCTCCGAGCCTCCGGGCGACTTGGCAAGTCGGGCGGAGGGTTTTCGCGGGCGTTGATGTAGCAGATGTCGTCGATGACAGCCGGCTGCGGGCTGTAGCCGGCACGGCTTGCTTCCAGTGGGGGCGCGCCTGCGCACCCACTGGGTGTAGCCTCCGAGCCTCCGGGCGACTCGAAGAGTTGGGCGGAGGGTATTTGCTGATGTTGGAGCAGAGGTCGTCGATGACAGCCGGCTGCGGGCGGCAGCCGGCGCGTCTTGCTTCCAGTGGGGGTGCGCTAGCGCACCCACTGGGTGTAGCCTCCGAGCCTCCGGGCGACTCGAAGAGTCGGGCGGAGGGTATTTGCTGATGTGGAGCAGACGGTGGCGTCGAGGATGCCGGTGGCAGCCGCCGGCGGGCCTGAAACCGGCGTGGCGTTTTCCCAGCGGGGCGCGTCGGCGCACCCACTGGGTGTAGCCTCCGAGCCTCCGGGCGAGGAGGGGGGTTCCCCACGGAAATGATCATGCGAAAGACAAAGTTAGTCAGTGCAGATATATCAAATTTTTAGCTTTGGCAGCGCAAGTTTTATGCAGAGGGTGCCGACTCGGTTTCGTCCGAGCCCCCTTCAGTCTTTTTCGTGTCCCCTCCGCCCTTTGGCTTTTGCTCTTGCCAGCCGGATAGCCGGGAGCCGGTCTGTAGCTGAGGCGAAGAGTGGGCCGCGGAGTGGAGCGTACAGTACTCGGACTCTGGGAGCAGATTCGACCGAGCAGATACTCGTAAAGTAAACAACTGGGTCGCCCAGGCCGTTTTCTCCCCGGACGTCTTTCGCGTGGGCTGACCTCCAGCTTTTGCTCTCGCTAGCCAGACAGCCGCGGTGCGGTCTGTAGCTGAGACGAAGAGTGGGCCTTTGGTACCGTACACGCTACTAAGCCGTCTGCGGGGAAAACGAATGGGGCCAAACGGCAAGCCTCCGGGCCAAGACTAGCTGGCGCCGGGGTGAACAGCAAAGCAGCTTAAGAAATGCAGCGACAAACCCCGAGGGTCGCTCGGGGTTATCCGTCTGTGTGCACGGTGCAAAGGTATGCGAATGGGGAGCTCACATTGCTTTTTGACGCGGACGGGTCGGAGGTGACCTTCGGCAGGCGGCCCGAGCCTCCGGGCGGTCGAGGGGCGCCCCAGCCGGTCGGGTCCGACTGGCCAGGCGTCGAAGCGGACGGGCGACCGGGCGTCGAAGCGGGCGCAACCAGCGTCGAGGCGGACGGGCGGTCGTGCCGGCTCCGCAGCTGGCTTGCTGCAGCCGGCCAGGCGTCGAAGCGGGCGCAACTGGCGGGCCTTTTTCCTTTTTCTATCCGGCACCGAACTCTCTTTTTTTTTTGGCAGCCGGTCCCTTTTGACTTTTAGCCGGCTGCGCAGCCGGCTCACTCTCTTATTCTCTCTTTTGTCCATCTCCATGCGAGCAGCCGGCCCCCACATCTTTTTTTTATCTCCCCAGCCGGCCTCTCGGGCAGCCGGCCCGTGCCCTCTTTTCTTATTTCTTTATGAGCAGCCGGACGCAGCGGGAGCCGGCACGGCAGGCGCGCCGGGCGCAACCGAAGGCGGGGAAGCGGGGCGGCCGGCCAGGGCCGGCCGGAGTGGCGAACCGGTGGGCGGGGCGACGAGGGCGTGGACGCGCCGGCGTGGCGCGGGCGGAGACGGCCCGGCGCAGGCCGGGCGGCGGAGGCGGCTCGGAGCAGGGGCCGGGTCGGCGCGCGGGAGGCCGGGCCCGGAGGCGGCATGGGGGCGGAGGAGGCGGCCGGCGCGGTGACCCGGAGGCGGAGCAGCCTGCTGGAGCCGCTGGCGGGAGGCTGGGACGGCGCAGCCGAGCACGCGGCGAACCGGGCGAGGCCGAGCCGGCGCGAGGACGCGGAGCGGCGGGTAGCCGGCAAGCGCGGAGCCGGCGCGGGCGCGCGACCGGCGCGGGGCGGAAGTGGAGGAGAGGCAGGCGCGCGGGCATGCGGCCGAGCAGCGAGCGCGTGGAGGCAAGGCAGGGTAGAGAAGGCGCGGGTGAGCGGAGGCGCTCGAGGCGGTGGGTCGCGGAAGGGCGCGAGGGTGCGCGGCCAAAGCGAGGCGGAGGTGAGGCGGGGAGGCCGGGGCTCCAGCTCGGGGCCGCCCCCTTCCGCGCGGGGTGGAGGCGAGCGGACACGCGGGCGAGGCGCGGAGGCCGGGGCCCCCGCTCGGGGTCGCGCGGGTTGGAACACAGGGACGAGCTCAGACGGGGAAGAAGGGCTCGTCCAGGCCGCCCCAGGCCTGGCGGAGCGGGCACGGGCGGGGCGCCGGCGGTGTGGCCGGAAGGGCGCGCGGATGGGGCCGCGGGCAGAGCCGCGCGTGCGGGAGTCGGTGGAGGCGACACGCAGGTGGCGGAGGCGGGGCCGCGGAGGACGCGCGCCTGTGCCAGGGACGGAGCGAAGGTGGTGGCAGGAGGCCTCGTGGCGGTGCTTGGGGCTCCGGCGAGCGGAGGGAGGAGCGGAGAAGGGGCCGAAGCGGCGCGCGTGAGGACCGAAGGCAGACGACGAAGACGCGCCGCCCCGCACGGCTGGGCGGGGGGCGTGCCGATGTCGAGCCCCCGAGCGCCGTCGGAGAGACGGCGGCGACGTCGCGGTGGTGGTGACGGAAAGGGTCCCGCCCGGACCGCGGTTCCAGCAACAGCGAGCCCGACGGTGGGCGCCAACTGTCGTGGTATTCTCGCGGGGGGTGCGCGATTCACGGCAGATGCCATGGGATGGCTTGAGGTGAGGGCAAGGCTGCAGTGGAGATCCGGGACGGGTTTGGGCAACTGGACACGGTGGTTTACCCAGGTTCGGGGCCCTCGCGGGGAGGTAATACCCCTACTCCTGCATGTCTGGTGTATATGCGGTGTATATGGTTGTACAGAGTCGCTCCTGGAGCTGTATTTAGAGGAGGAAGAAGGAGGCTGAGAGCGCTCCTCTTCTCTGCCTCATGTGTGAGCGTGTGTGAATGAGAGAACGAGAGAGAGTGGGAAGTGGCTGTGAGCCAGTGGGTGTGGCGTGCGTGGCCTGCCTGAGAATGGGCTCCCTGGGTCACCTTATAAAGGGGTGCCCAGGGGACAAGAGGGGCCCACCTGGCCCAACTACACTGTTGGGGGGACACCAGACGTGTGAACAGTGCTAGCCATCCGTCTATAGTGCCAGCCGCTCATCTACAGTGCCAGCCGCTCATCTACAGTGCCCTACTGTAGAGCGTGGCCGTCTCGTCTGCGCAGGTCCGTCGGGACATCTGAGATTGACTTCCCCGGATTCCAGCCGAACGGGCTCCACCCGGACGGCTCCACCCGGATGGCTCTACCCGGACGGGTTGCCAGGTGGCTAGCCGGACGGGTCGCCAGGTCGCCAGGTGGCGAGCCGGACGGGACGCTGGGTCGCCGGGTGGCGAGCCGGACGGGACGCCGGGTGGCGAGCCGGCCGGGTCGTCAGGTCGCCAGGGGACGCTTCCCTGGCAAAGTTTTGAAGTGTCGTTTCGCCGTCTTGGGCCTACCCGGGAGGCATCCCCCCGACACTATGCCTAGATTGGTTGGTTAGTTTTGATAGAGGAGGGAACAATAGTTCTATATATAAGAGGCTAAGGACGCAGGTTTTGACGAGATAAGGAAGTTAAAAAGTATAGGAAACAAACCAAATAAGATCAGGCGAAACTCTGTTAGAATTCGGAAAGAAATCACAATCCACGGCCTTCCAAACGACCGCGACAGATCGTTTGAGCGGTCGTTTGACCTTCTTTCACCGAGCTCTTTGTAGACAGAGCGTATAACGGCCTTAAAAATGGCCGCATCCGATCGTTCGGGCGTCCGTTTGATCCCCTTCTCCTGCGAGATAAAAAACATTTTTTTATAAAGAGGCAGAGGCGCAGTTTCCCTCCGCAGAACAGATCGAATGGCGGCCTTCCAAGTGATCGCTGGCGATCGCTTGAGCGGTCGTTTTCTCCTTTTGCCTGCACGCTTAAATAAAAAGAATCAAAGACGGTGCTCGTTTGTGCGCCCGTTTGACTATGAAAAACATATAATTTTATACAGAAAAATACAACGAAGACAAATTAGACGAGAGCTTAAGGAAAAAGAGAGAACTTTCCTGTGTCCCTAGTGCTTTCCACTCTTTGTGTTTTGCGAAGATCTTCGTCCCAGGCCTCTTTGTTCTTAGGGGTTGAGGAAGTGGTGACATCTTCTATGACTTACCGGGGTGCAAAGAGTTGTTATAGTAAAATAAATCATTTTCTTCCCTTACCCTCAGTTTCGCAAAAGATTCCTCTAGACCGATGAATGGTGGTCCTGTATCTGCAAAGGTATGAGTTGTAGCTCTGTCCAAAGCCACAACCGTTCCGTAGGGGATACATATACATGTTGGATTGTATTGATGCTCCTCATTTACCAGGGAGATGTTTGTCAACACTTCACCTATCTTTTCGCGGTCTAAAATTTCACTGTCAAATTCCTGCAAAAGAAGAGACCACCTCACCCAGCGAGGCTTAGTTTCTTTAATATCCAACACCTCTTTTATTGCCTGCGGTTAGTATAGAATATAACTTTTGTATCAGTGATATAAGCTCTAAACTTCTCACAAGCAAAGATCACTGCATAGAGTTCTCTATCATTCTTAGCATAATTTCTTTGAGCATCAGTGAGGGTGTGACTTGCAAAGTAAATAACATTAAACTTCTCACCTACTTGTTGGCCCAAAACCGCACTTACTGCATCATCATCCGTTTCGCATATGACCTCAAAAGGCATGTCCCAGTCTGGAGGTGTAATGATAGGAGCATTAAGTAGAGCATGCTTCAGTTTTTCAAAGGCACTTTTACACTCATCATTGAACATGAAGGGAACGTCTTTCTGCAAAAGGTTAGTCAAGGGTTTCGAAATACTGGAGAAATTCTTAGTAAAGCGCCTATAGAAACCTGCATGCCCAAGAAAACTCCTTATCCCTTTTATATCACGAGGATAAGGGAGTTTCTCTATGGCATATATCTTTGATTTATCAGCTTCTATACCTTTACCAGATATTTTGTGCCCCAAAACAATACCTTCATTGACCATAAAATGGCATTTCTCCCAATTCAAGACAAGATTAGTGTCCTCACACCTCTGCAAAACTTTATCAAGATTGTGAAGACAATCATCAAAGAAGTTCCATAGACTGAAAAATCATCCATGAAGACTTCCAATTTCTTCAACAAAATCAGCAAAAATAGCATTCATGCATCTTTGAAATGTAGTTGGTGCATTGCATAGGCCAAAAGGCATACGACGGTAAGAGTACATACCAAAAGGGCAGGTGAATGCTGTCTTCTCTTGATCTTTCGGATGCACCGCAATTTGTGAAAACCCTGAATATCCAACCAAATAACAAAAATGGGTATGCTTTGCCAACCTTTCAAGCATTTGATAAATAAATGGTAAGGAGTAATGATCCTTACGGGTCTCCTTATTCAGCTTCCTGAAATCAATGTACATTCTATACCCAACTATTGTTCTAGTAGGGATTAGTTCATTATGTCTATTAGGAACTACTGTAAATCCTCACTTTTTAGGCACACAATGAACCGGACTTATCCATTTGCTTTCAAAAACTGGATATATAATACCTGCATCAAGTAGACGAACAATTTCTTTTCTTACCACTTCCTTCATTTCAGGGTTCAGCTTCCTCTGGTACTCACAAACTGCTTCAACTCCTTCCTCCATGAATATACGATGAGTACATATAGAGGGGCTGATGCCCTTTAAATCATCCATTGAATACCCAAATGCTTTTCTATGTTTCCTCAAGGCATTCATTAATCTCTCCTTTTCTTCATCTGAAAGATTAGCACTGATAATAACAGGGTATCTATTTGTTTCATCTAAAAACTCATACCTTAACTCTTTTGGTAGAGGTTTTAGTTCAGGTGGTGGTGGTTCCTCATCTCCTTTCTTCTCAGGTACCTCATATTGCGCACTAGATACCGGATCTTGAACCGGTGTTTCATTCAAGTGATGATCTATTTCTTCCTTAGCTAGGTCCTCTAGATCTTTCTCGTATTAAGTTAAACTCCTTTCTAGATCATCTTCTGGGGTTCTGAAGTAGATTGCTGCTAGTTGAGCTACGGTCTTCTCTTCATTGTTGTCATGCTCTTGTGGTTGGGGGTGATTCTTGAATCTGGAAAAATGAAATTTTCTCACCTCTTCCCCAAACCTAAGAGAGACAACTTCCCTCTTACAATCAATGCTTGCACCTGCAGTGTTAAGGAATGGTCTTCCAAATATTATGGGACAAAAATTATCTTCAGGGATTTCCATTACAACAAAGTCTACTTGACAAGTAAAGGTTCTCAATATGACATAAACATCAGATACCATCCCATAAGGTCTCCTTAGAGTACCATCTGCTAATTTAATTTCCATATCAGTTGGCTGCAAGTCACAAGCATAGATTTCATCATGAAGCTTAGTGTAAAGAGTGTAAGGTATAACATTAATAGAGGACCCTATATCACAAAGACCAAAATAAGAAGTACTACCAAACGAACAACGCACCACAGGTTTACCAGTATCTGCAGCTTTGATGCAATCTTTCACAAAACAAGTTACCTCTTCTTCCATTGTTTCAATGGGTTTTTCCTGTTTTCTCCTTTTTTGAGGCTTCACCTTGGCTTTGCTCTTGTTCTCATTTTCATCCTCAGAATGTTCCCTGCTAAAATACTCAAGCTGTGCCTTTCTCAATGGATATGGCAATACCGGTTCGGGTTCATAATCTTCTTCCATGGGGAGTACTGATGTTTCTACCTCCAAGGTCTCAACTATGACCTCTACCTCAGGGTCTTCATCAGTATTATTCTCCCATTTCCTCTTCGGGAACTCCATATGTTCTGCATAGCTTAGAACAAATCTTAAAACAACATCAGGGTCAAGGTATAATTCATTACTTATTTGTTCAACTCTCCCTGAGTTAGATAAGCTTTTATGCAATCAAAATCCACTTCTACTTTACCCTCTCCTTATTTATCGCTCCCCCAAGCTTCGTGGTTAGCAAGTTTCCCTTCTGAAAGCACATTTGCTCCCTTGGTGGTTTTGGTAATCAATGTCAACATACATGTTGTTGGACTAATACTTTTATCTAGTGTATTTTAGAAAAGTTCAACAACGGCATGGCAAGGACAAGAAGATGTGGATCCCTTCAAAATGTCAAGGACAAGATTGGCAACTCTAAGAGTCTTCATTTTCATTTTAGTGATCCAAGATCACATTGAGTCCCTTAAGAAAGCCAATACTATTAAAAGGGGATGAGGTATTGGTGATGAGGTTGTTGCTCAAGTGCTCAGTGGTATTGCTCCAAAAACCATCAATCACTCTCATAATCACATCTGTCCAAACCCTAATTTTCAATCTCGGTCCCACCGAAAACATCCCATCCGGACTCATCGAGATAGCCACTTATATTGCCACTGCCAAACCCTAGCAATTCGGTTTCACCGAAAAGGATCTCGGTCCCACCGAGATGGCATGACCAAGTTTCTGTGATGACATTATTTCACTTCGGAATCACCGAGTTGAAATAATCAGAATTTCCGAAACCGTGTCTGCCCTAGCCATTACACTTTCGGTCCCACCGAGTTGTTCCACTTCGGTCCCACCGAAAAGCCTAAAGTTCACACTTTTTACACTAGTCGGTCTCACCGAGTTTATAGTCGGTCTCACCGAGTTGGGTCAAAAGTGTGTAACAGTTGGATTTTTGGTGAAGGCTATTTATACCCCTCCACCCCCACTTACTCAAAGAGAGAGCCATCAGAACGTGCCTACACCTCCACCATACATTTTTTGAGAGCGAACCACCTACTCATGTGTTAAGATCAAGAGATTCCAATCCAACCATTTGAACCTTGATTTCTAGCCTCTTCAAGTTGCTTTCCACTCCAATCCTTCTCCTACCCAAGCCAAATCTGTGAGACAGAGATTGAGTGTTGAGGAGACTATCATTTGAAGCACAAGAGCAAGGAGTTCATCACCAACACACCATTTATTACCTTTTGGAGAGTGGTGTCTCCTAGATTGGTTAGGTGTCACTTGGGAGCCTCCAAGATCATGTGGAGTTGAACCAAGGAGTTTGTAAGGGCAAGGAGATCGCCTACTTCGTGAAGATCTACCCCAAGTGAGGCTAGTCCTTCGTGGACGTAAGCCATGGTGGAATATGCAAGGTTGCTTCTTCATGGACCCTTCGTGGGTGGAGCCCTCCGTGGACTCGCGCAACCGTTACCCTTCATGGGTTGAAGTCTCCATCAACATGGACGTACGATAGCACCACCTATCGGAACCACGCCAAAAACCACCGTGTCTTCATTGCGTTTGATCTTCTTTTCTCTACCCCATTACTTTCCGCACATTTGCATGCTTTACTATTTCCACTGCTGTATCTCTAGATATGCATGTGTAGGAAGTCTTGGTGATATCTTAACTAGTGCTAAAATCTGCCTAAATCACAAGTGAACTTAAAAACTGCACCTTTGATTGGTTAAGAGTCTATTCACCCCCCCTCTAGACCTATCTTCTCGACCCTACACTTGGTATTGGAGCTTTGGTCTCCATTGCTTTGGTTTAATCACCATTGGAGGAAGATGGATGTGTCTACTTTGGGGAGTCTTAGACGTAGAGTGCCTATTCTCAATGGAGAGTATTATCACTTTTGGAAGGATGAGATGCTTGATATCTTTGATGAATTTAACTTGAGCAAGCATATTCATAGTCCTTATGTGCCTCCCATTGATCCCCTGCATCCCAATCATGAGGAAGAGATCGACATGCTTCGTAATCTTAGAACCATCAATCTTATCATTAGGGGATTACCTAAAATTGTGCTTGGTTGTATGCAAAACTTTGAGTGCGCTTATACTCTATGGAATGACTTGGAAAAGCGGTATCCCAACTACTCTTTAAAGAATCTTGATGAAATTCTTCACAAGACCATTGCTTTTCACAAGATGAAGCCTAGTGATCCTAACTTTGATAATTGTTTGTTTGAGCTTCGTGATCTTATGCGTGCTAAAGGAGATATTACAACCATTAGTAACATCATCATGGAAGCCATTAGAATTCACAAACTTGAACATTGTCATGATCATGAAACTAATGAATTCATTGCCCTAGGTAATGATCACATACATGTTGATGATGATGATGTTGAACATGGCTATTATGATGAGGACGAGGAATTCGACATCGAATATGAGAAGACTGTGAGGAATCTTAGTCTCATGGCAAATCTTCGAGATTACATGGCCGGAGGAAAAGAGTGGATTCTTGATAGTAGATGTACCGATCACATGACCAGAGATAGAGACATGTTTTGTGAGCTTGCAAAAAATGATGGTCCACGCAAGTATGTGACTTTTGGAGATAACTCCAAGGGTAAGGTACTTGGCCTTGGTAAGGTGGCCATATCCAATGATAGCTCCATTCAAAATGTTATGCTTGTTGAATCTCTTGGTTACAATCTTCTTTCCGTATCTAGACTAGCCGACTTTGGTTTCAATGTTCTATTTACCGAAGTAGATTGCCAAGTGTTTCGTCGAGATAATCATAATATGGTCTTTACCGGCATTCGCATAGGTGATCTATACATTGTTGATTTCACTAAGAGAGCCCAACCTTGTACATGTCTAATTGCTAAATCTTCTAAAGGTTGGTTATGGCATAGAAGGCTTGGACATGTTAGCATGTGTAATCTTGATAAACTTGTTAAAGGCGATCATATTCTTGGTGTGAAAGATGTTATCTTTGACAAGGATAGACTTTGTAGTGCTTGCCAAGCAGGAAAACAAGTTGGAGGAAGCCATCCCGTGAAGAACATCATGACCACAAGGAGACCACTCGAGCTGCTTCATATGGATCTCCGCGGTCCCAATGCCTACAAAAGTCTTGGTGGTAACTCTTTCGGTTTGGTCATTGTTGATGATTTTTCCAGATTTACGTGGGTGTTATTTCTTGATGACAAATCACAGGTACAAAGGATCTTCAAGAACTTCGCTAGGAAGGCCCAAAATCAATTTGAAGTAAAGATCAAGAAGGTTCGGAGCGATAATGGAACGGAGTTCAAGAACGCCAATGTGGATAACTTTCTTGATGAAGAGGGAATTTCACATGAATTCTCCGCTACGTACACACCTCAACAAAATGGAGTTGTTGAGAGGAAGAACCGGACTCTTATCGAGATGGCAAGGACAATGCTAGATGAATACAAGACGCCAAAACACTTATGGGCGGAAGCGGTTGAGACGGCTTGTCATGCTACAAATCGACTTTATCTACACAAGCTTCTTGGTAAAACGGCATATGAGCTACTCACCGGTAACAAACCACAAGTTGGATACTTTCGAGTATTTGGCTCAAAATGTTACATTCTTGATAAACATCGTCGTTCAAAATTTGCTCCTAAATCTCATGAAGGTTTCCTACTTGGTTACGGATCGAACTCTCACACTTACCGTGTCTACAACAACTTCACTCGAAAAGTTGAAGAGATGGTAGGTGTGAAGTTTGATGAGACTAACGACTCGCAAGTCGAGCAATTGCCAATTGATGTAGGAGATCAAGAACCATCGGAAGCAATCCAAGACTTGTCTATTGGCAAGATTCGTCCCATGGAGGTGAAGGAGAGTATTTCATCCATTCAAGTGGAAGCCCCAACTTCACATGAAGGTGAACCACAAGTTGATATGAAGGCATCCACAAGTGGAACACGTCAAGACGAAGGGAATGAGGAAATGCAACAAGATGATCCACCTCAACCTCCTTCTCCACCTCGACAAGGGAACAACGACAACAACAACAATGAGGAAGACAATGATGATGATGAGGGAGCCTCACCACAACCCAAGCAAAAGCTACCTCGAGTTAGAGCAAGAATTGATAAGAATCATGCCGTCGAATAAATTCTTGGCCACATCAAATCCGGGACAATCACTCGCTCTAAATCTCATTTAGCTAACTTTTGTGAGCATTACTCATTCATCTCTAGTATTGAACCTATGAAGGTAGAAGAAGCCCTCGAAGACCCGGATTGGGTGAATGCTATGCATGAAGAGCTACACAACTTCGAGAGGAATCAAGTTTGGACGTTGGTTGAGAAGCCTAAGGATGAGCAAAACATCATTGGAACCAAATGGGTGTTTCGGAATAAGGAAGATGAAGATGGACAAGTTATACGCAACAAGGCTCGTCTTGTAGCACAAGGTTACACACAAGTCAAAGTTTGGAAGGTTGATGTCGGAGAAGTATGAGATGTCTATGATGTGTGAACTCAAATTCTTTCTCAGTTTGAAAATCAAGCAAACTAAGGAGGGTACCTTTGTTTCTCAAACAAAGTATACTAAGGACTTATTCAAGAAGTTCAACATGCAAGAAAGCAATGGTATGAAAACCCCCATGCCCACGAGTGGACATCTTGACTTGACTAAGGATGGCAAACCGGTTGATCAAAAGGTTTGTCGATCTATGATTGGTTCATTGCTATATCTATGTGCCTCCCGTCCCGACATTATGCTAAGTGTGTGCATGTGTGCACGATACCAAGCGGCACCAAAAGAGTGTCATCTTAAAGCCGTGAAAAGAATTGTGAGATATTTGTTACATACACCAAATTTTGGCATTTGGTATCCCAAAGGATCTTCTTTCAATCTTGTTGGCTATTCTGATTCGGACTATGCCGGAGACAAGGTTGACAGAAAATCCACTTCGGGTACATGTCAATTTCTTGGTAGATCTCTTGTGTCTTGGTCATCCAAGAAACAAAACTCGGTATCTCTATCCACCGCCGAAGCGGAATACATTGTCGCCGGATCTTGTTGTGCTCAATTGTTATGGATGAAACAAACTCTCAAAGACTATGGTGTGCATGTGAGACATGTTCCATTACTATGTGACAATGAGAGTGCTATTAAGATTGCACACAATCCCGTGCAACATTCTCGAACTAAGCATATTGAGGTTCGTCACCATTTCATTCGAGATCATGTTGCTAAAGGTGACATTGACCTTAAACATGTTCGTACCGACAAACAATTGGCGGATATCTTCACCAAACCTCTTGATGAGAAGGTATTTTGTCACTTGAGGAGTGAGTTGAACATCATTGATGCTTCAAATGTGAACTAGAAACTCACTTGGATGCATGCAAGGGCATGAGCTTTCTTGACTAATCCTTGATACTTTCATGATCATATCTTATCTTGGACACTTTGCTCCCTTTTATTGTATCTAACCTCTTGTAGGTACTTGGATGAACATCACTTCATAAGATTGCTCACAAACTCCTATCTTGAGCAAGAAAATTGGACTAAGTATCTAAATCTTTGGTGTGCCAAGGAACAAGACAACTCAAACATATCCTTTGACAACATTTGATTCTATGCTTCATTCTTATCATTTTGGATACACATGTTGTTCCTTGCAAATCTAACCCATGTAGGAAGGTGGACTACAAATGATAGGATTGCTCCCAACTTCACTCCATGAGCATCCACTTCAAGTTCAACTACATGATGGACATCACCACCAAAACCCCAATGTAAGTTCTCACATCTTAGAGAAGCTTTACTCAAAGTAATGAGATAAAGCAACTCAACAAGATGTGAATATATTGAAATGCTTAAAGGACAAATGGCAACCCCATTTTGAGCTTAACGATGAGTATGACCTATGATCAAGTGTTCTCACTTGACTCCCAAGTCAATGTACTCTAACTTAGGTGACCTAGTCGCCGCCCCTCTAGATGAAGTTCTCTAGTGTTTCCCTTGTGTCTTTTTCTTGGTAGAGCGTTTCTTTTTCAAAAAAAAACTTCATCTAGATGTTTCTTTCTTTCTTTCTTTTCTGTGTTCTTTTTCTTTAGCTAGTTTCTAGTAAATTCATTGCAAATCTTTGTGAAAGCTTCTTTGCCTAGTGAGCTGAGTTGACAAAATTTTCCATTTGCACTAAACTTGGTCACACCGAATTGGACCAACTCGGAGTCACCGACTTTATTGCTCAAAGGAATTTTCTGTCAAATATTTCCTGTGTTTTCTGCTCCAGCTCCACTCAATGATTCTTTCCCTCTGCTTGCATCTGGAATTATATCATGGCTAGTTGTGTTTCTCAAAGACCATACCTACTTGACTAATAACCTTGAAGCTATCCCTTCTTGGAAATTGATGTCAAAGGGGGAGAGAGATGCACATCAAAGCTTATCACCATAACCTCTTCCATGTCAAAAGGTATATCCTAAGGGAGAGTGATGCATTTTACAAGAGGAGAGACTGCTACATGTTTCTAAGAGGGGAGAAACATGATTTGTTTTCTGTTTGCTCCAGTTTTCTCACCCTACCTACTCCCAATATCCAATGCTAGATTCAGGGGGAGAGGCAGTTCTTTTAGGGGGAGTCAACTAATTCTATTTGATCTTTCTTTTGGGGACATGTCTGCTTCTGTCAGAAGTATTCACTCAGTGATACTCCCTTCTACATGTCATCCAATCTTGGTTTCTTGTTGATCTTGTGTCTTTTCTTGGAGAAGTTATCTTGTGTTATCTAACCCTGTTTTCTCAAGTGTATTTCTTCAGGTATATGATCAAGAACTTCGAGGTAAGTATGTGCATCATACTCATGTGCATGACAACTTCTTGCTTTTGCACCTATTGTTTGCAAGAAAATAGTCATGGACATGAGGGTACCTGAACTTCATTTTGCTGCTCTGATGCATATAGCCAAGATACATGTTACATGTGCATTTCCTTTACTTTGTGCTTCTACTTCCCATAAGCTATCATCATTTACTAGCTGCACATCTATAGGGGGAGCTCATACATGTTACATGTTTCCTTCAAAGCTTTCATACAATCTTCTATTACATCTTTATTTGAAGCTTTGATGTATGTTGTCATCAATTACCAAAAAGGGGGAGATTGAAAGCACATTTGCTCCCTTGGTGGTTTTGGTAATTAATGTCAACATACATGTTGTTGGACTAATACTTTTATCTAGTGTATTTCAGAAAAGTTCAACAACGGCATGGCAAGGACAAGAAGATGTGGATCCCTTCAAAATGTCAAGGACAAGATTGGCAACTCCAAGACTCTTCATTTTCATTTTAGTGATCCAAGATCACATTGAGTCCCTTAGGAAAGCCAATACTATTAAAAGGGGATGAGGTATTGGTGATGAGGTTGTTGCTCAAGTGCTCAGTGGTATTGCTCCAAAACCTCTCAATCACTCTCATAATCACATATGTCCAAACCCTAGTTTTCAATCTCGGTCCCACTGAAAACATCCCATCCGGACTCACCGAGATAGCCACTTATATTGCCACTGCCAAACCCTAGCAATTTGGTTTCACCGAAAAGGATCTCGGTCCCACCAAGATGGCATGACCAAGTTTCTGTGATGACATTATTTCACTTCGGAATCACCGAGTTGAAATAATCGGAATTTCCGAAACCGTGTTTGCCCTAGCCATTGCACTTTCGGTCCCACCGAGTTGTTACACTTCGGTCCCACCAAAAAGCCTGAAGTTCACACTTTTTACACTAGTCGGTCTCACCGAGTTTATAGTCGGTCTCACTGAGTTGGGTCAAAAGTGTGTAACGGTTGGATTTTTGGTGAAGGCTATTTATACCCCTCCACCCCCACTTACTCAAAGAGAGAGCCATCAGAACATGCCTACACTTCCACCATACATTTTCTGAGAGAGAACCACCTACTCATGTGTTGAGATCAAGAGATTCCAATCCAACCATTTGAACCTTGATTTCTAGCCTCTTCAAGTTGCTTTCCACTCCAATCCTTCTCCTACCCAAGCCAAATCTGTGAGACAAAGATTGAGTGTTTAGGAGACTATCATTCGAAGCACAAGAGCAAGGAGTTCATCATCAACACACCATTTATTACCTTTTGGAGAGTGGTGTCTCCTAGATTGGTTAGATGTCACTTGGGAGCCTCCAAGATCATGTGGAGTTGAACCAAGGAGTTTGTAAGGGCAAGGAGATCGCCTACTTCGTGAAGATCTACCCCGAGTGAGGCTAGTCCTTCGTGGACGTAAGCCATGGTGGAATAGGCAAGGTTGCTTCTTCGTGGACCCTTCGTGGGTGGAGCCCTCCATGGACTCGTGCAACTGTTACCCTTCGTGGGTTGAAGTCTCCATCAACGTGGACGTACGATAGCACCACCTATCGGAACCACGCCAAAAACCACAGTGTCTTCATTGCGTTTGATCTTATTTTCTCTACCCCATTACTTTCCGCACATTTGCATGCTTTACTATTTCCGCTGCTCTATCTCTAGATATGCATGTGTAGGAAATCTTGGTGATATCTTAACTAGTGCTAAGATCTGCCTAAATCACAAGTGAACTTAAAAACTGCACCTTTGATTGGTTAAGAGTCTATTCACCCCCCTCTAGACCTATCTTCTCGACCCTACACCTTCTAATAATTCCAATGCTTCTGGGACTTTGCTAGTAATAAAAGAACCTGTAGATGCTAAATCTAGTTCTTCCTTTGAATCATATTGCAGTCCTCCATAGAAAAGATTTAATACTAACCATTCAGGGAGCTTATGATGAGGGCAATCATTTAGTAAAATATTATACCTTTGATATGCATTTACCAGACTTTCTCCAGGCCTCTGTCGGAAGTTTAAAATCCTCCTCCTTGCTTTATAGGATTTCTTTTCTGGGTAAAAATCTGACAAAAGTTTCTGCTAGTTTATTCCATGTATCAAAGGTACCTGCAGGGTGAGACACTAACCAATTCCTTCCCTTTTTAGCCAGAGTGTGAGGAAATAATTCCAGTTTCATATCATCTGGGCTAAAAGCATTCAACTTAATTAAATGTCCCACATACATCTTCGAAAAATTGCATATGTTGATAAGGATCCCCACCTTCCTCACCTTTAAACTTTTTACCATGCAACAATTCGAGGACACTTGGGTTCACCTCATAAGCTACACCGGTGGGATTAGGACCCAACTATGTGAACATTTCTCGAATAGGTGGACCTGTAAGACGCATGGCTGCAAGTTGATAATTGTGTCCATACTCAGCCATGGTTGTTCCAGACCTGCGAACAACTTAGTATTCAAAATTCAAACCAAACTCAGAACTTAGACCAAAAGCGCTTAGCTCCCCGGGAACGGTGCCAGAAAAAGCTTGATAGCCTGCAAGTGCACATGGTTTAGTTGTAGCCATTTCGAAGTAAGAGTATCGATCCCACAGGGAGCACAAGAATCAGTCTTTGGTCCTTTGCAAGGTGCAAATAATGTGCCTAGAAGTTGTAAGTGATCCAGAACAATAAAAGTAATAATAATGAAGTTGCAAGTGTAATGGTGACTAAATATATTAAAGTAAATAACTGATAATATAAATAAGACTTGAAGCAAATGATTAAAAACGTTCCCGGGGGTCCGGAATCCCCTCTAGTGTGCATCTATAGCGGTGCCTAAACACAATGCTACCTCGGATTCCTAAGCCACTTTACATGTTTCTCTTTGTGGGCGGAGCCGGTACAGATACGTGCATACTCGTGGTATCTCCGTATCCCATACGCCACCACCATTCTTCCCCACTCCGGTTATCAAACGGTGATTAAGGGGAAAGAGGTCCCCGTGGACGCAACCAAAGTGGTCTCCGTTTTACCCCCTGTTGCAACTATCCGCTACGAAGGGAGAAGGGGCCTGTCACGTCACCCATCTCCACAACCACACAGTTAGCCAACAGTAATAACCTTCCGTCCAATGTTGGCATACGTTGGATGGTCGACTTCACCCAATGTCAAGAAGATTATCAACATAAACATGCAAAGAGGATATTAAATCCTAATATCAAACAACCTATTACACACTAGGGTTCATCCATACCCTGAGAATAATGGGTCTACTCACACATGGGAACGACAATCATCATGGTAATGGTAAGGGAATACATGGATGAATGAATCAACCGATACACCGAAGGATCCACTAGGGTTCTTGATGTTGCAGATGATAAAGATGTGGATGATGATGACAGTGAAGATGGTGATGATGAAGATGGTGATGATGACTTCGTTTCCCTCGAGGTGAGAGGAATCCCCTCCTTCTCCTCGTTGATCCTCCCTCCGGATGGGCTCCAGAGGCTAGGGTTCTGCCTTCTGGATGAGTTTCTGGAGTCTTCGCGCGTCCGATCCACCATCCGATTCGATGGGGTGAAAATAGCTGATCCCCCAGAGGTGGCGGCGCGCCAAAAGACCGCTCATGCGAACGCGCGCGATTGCATGGAACGCCGTTGTTCGCTCTGGAAGCGCGACGATGGATGTTTCTTTGGCCTTCTTGCTTGAATTTTTTATGGAAAGTGTTTATCACCTTTAATACGTGAGTCACTACCATTTTTGGGGATTTTCTCCATTAAATGAATATTGCTCCCAAAGCCTTTACCTGAGGGATTATCAACAAAAAGAAGTGCGCGAACGAGGTAAAATTCCACAAAGCCTACAAAGTAAGCACAAAAATATCATGACCTCCGATCTGTGACTTCCAGCCATGCTAGGTACCCTACCGAGGGTACTGAAGGGAATCTGCACCGTCAAATGGGGCCTCAAAAGGGGAGCGATGCCAGCCCAAGGACTATCCATCCCAGAGTGGCCGACCACATCCAGGAGGGTTCCAACAATGGCCGAGGACCGTCTTACGGGAAGCAAGTGAGGCCACCTACCCCGCCCACGACCCACTCTTCCTCGTCATCTCTGTCGCTTCCTTGGTGACCCTTAATACCGCCGGGCGAGGGCTCCATCCGCCTGCCGGGAGCCGCCGCACTAGGAGGGGTGGTCTCGGCAACGCTGTTGGGTTTGGACTTGACGTGGGCTGCACAAATGCTGAACAGGCTCCGAGGTCACTAGGGGATCCCATCGACCGGCGACCCATAAGCAACCCACGTCTCCCCTTTCGCTTTTTGCATGTGTTTTTCCCGTAAAGGGACCATCATTGTTGTGCTTGTCTTTGAACGCCCTTGGACCATGCACAGGTTGCCTCCGGAGGCCCGGCCCTACTTCTTGCCCAAACCAACCCTGGGGAGCCCGGGGCACGGAGCACGCTCGGAGTCCTCGAGGGGTTGCGGAGGGGACGGAGCCCCGGCCACCGGTGACAAGGGCCCCCAGGTGCAGGCCCCTGCTCCAAAGTTGGCCGAGCGCGAGGCGCAGCTCCTCGTGAGGGAGGAGGCCCTGGCTCAATGCCAGAGGGAGCTCCTCCAACGGGAGAGGCCGACCGTCGACCAGGAGGAGTGGTTAACAATACGCGAGATCCACGTCTCGACGCACGAGGAGGTTCTCAGCTCCCAGGAAATCTAGGTGGCCGCGAATGAAGACTCCCTGGGCGCGGGGAGTACCGCACGAGGCTCCAAACCCAGGAAGAGAGGAACCAGGAACGCCTCCGCGCCACGAAGTAAGAGCGGGCCATGAGGGCCTTCGCATCAAAGAGCTGTAGGCGCCCTTGGCGACCCACATGAAGTCCCAAGAGGAGCTCCTGGCGACCCTGGCCGCCTCCAAGCACGAGCGCGAGCGCCTGTCCGGGGAGCTAGGAGGCCTTCAGAGCGACATGGAGCATCTCTAGCCCCGGGCCGACACCAGCGAGAGGCGCTATCTGGAGATCTGCGGGGAGAGGTGCTAGTCCTCAGTAGCCACTGTCGTCTCTCGAAGAGCGGCCGGAGTTCTCGACCGTCAGCGCTTGGTCGTCCTCGAGCGCGCATTCGTCGGCATCGTCCTATGGCGCATATTATCCTCCCCTGCGAACGTTTTGGAAACCGACAGCGTGTGGACGTCCCGCAGAGCACGATCGTCATCCATCTTGGCGAATGCTTTGTCGTCGATGTCGCAAGCATGTGGTGACCGTTGTCCATGTTGGCAGACTGGTCAGCCATGTCGTTGAGAGCCTACTAGCAGACGCCAACGTTAGCGAGGGCTTACTGGCCGTCATTGCGTGCGAGCGCTTTCAAATTGATTAGACACGATTAATTGTCTGCCTAATTAATTAATTACAAGCCTAATTAACTGTCGGCCTAATTAATTAATGGGACAATTGCATTTTCGCCCCTAGTTGGAACCTACCCACGGGGTTTGCCCTTACTTTTCGACTCTGCTCAGTTTTGCCCTTAGATTTTCCCCCGAGGTCGCCCAAATGCCCTTTGACCGTTTGACCAATACTTTAAAAATTCATAACAAATTCATATGAACTCAGAAAAATGCAAATGAGATATCAAAATGTTTAGATAAACATTACATTTATGTGCATGTCATTTGCATTCAGGACAAAAGTACCGTTTAAACTACCCGAGGTTATTAATGTTATTCACATTATTAAAAATAAAAAGGTATAAACAATACTTTTTTCATGATTGAAACTTCATAACAAGTTGATATGAACTCAGAAAAATGCAAATAAGATATCAGGATGTTCAGAAAACATCACCTACATTTGCATGTAATTTTTATTCATGAAAAAAGTATTGTTTATACCTTTTTATTTTTAATAATGTTAATAACATTAATAAACTCAGGTAGTTAAAACGGTGCTTTTGTCCTAAATGCAAATGATATGCACATAAAGGTAATGTTTATTTGAACATTTTGATATCTTATTTGCATTTTTCTAAGTTCATATGAATTTGTTATGAATTTTCAAAGTATTGGTCAAACGGTCAAAGGGCATTCAGACGACCTCGGGGGCAAATCTAAGGGCAAAATTGAGCAGAGTCAAAAACTAAGGGCAAACCTCGTGGGTAGGTTCCAACTAGTGGCAAAAATGCATTTGTCCCCTTAATTAGTTGCATTAATGACTCGGTTTCTAAATTGATTCGTGGTGGAAAAAATCCCTATTTAAATGGACCTAATTAATTACACATGTAATTAACCTAATTAATTGTATTAATGTGTTGATTTCCAAATTGATTCGCGCTCGGTTTTCCAAATTGTTCTCATATTAATGCCTACGTGCGAAACAACGATGTACCAACTCCTCTTACTATAGTAGAGATAAGATATTTTAATATTTTTCTAAATCAAATATATATGGATGCAAATTCATTTCAGTCAATACGTAGTCCATATTGATATATCCAAAACATCTCATATATATATATATATATATATATATATATATATATATATATATATATCTTTACCTAATAATAAAGCAAATTGGGTTTCTGGTCGTCCGTCATGGCATTTTTCAGAGAATTCAACCCGCAGTCCTGTTTTAAGTAAAAACGAATCATTTTTTCGTATTTTACACAAAAGCCCCTGTGTTTTCTTGAAATCAACCCACAGTCCGGATTTAAGTCACACCCGAACCGTTATTTTACATTTTTTGAAACCCCCCCTGATGTTTTACGTAATTCATCCGCGGATCATATTTAAGTCAAACAAATGTTTTTCTAAATCATCCATATCTTTTAGACCGTAACTCCGATTTGAACATGTTATATATGAAATTTGATTAGAAAAATATGTAGAATATGAATATGAGATTATTTTTACCTGTTAAGTATTTTTAAATATTATTTTGAAAGATATTTAAGTCAAACAAATGATTTTCTAAATTATCCGTATCTTTTAAACCGTAACTCCGATTTTAACATGTTATATATGAAATTTGATTAGAAAAATGTGTGAAATCTGAATATGATGTTAATTTTACCTATTAAATATTTTTTAAATATTGTTTTGAAAGCAAACTTATAATTTATAGCGCACGATCCGTTTTTCTTTCGTACCGGCGGCGAGGGTGAGAAGGAGGATAAGCGGCAACACAAATATGATGCCTTGCTAAAATAAAGGAGATGGACCTGTTGTGGTCTTGAGTGATGGTTGTTGGGTTAAGAGCGTGTGTTATGTTTTCTCTCCCGTTGCAACGCACGGGCTCTTTTGCTAATATATATATATATATATATATATAGGGTCGCGCTATTCGTCACCCTGGGTGAGTAATTCTTAATCCTCACCCCAGTCAGCTTCTGTGCCCATGCTGCACGCTCAGAACCATAATCTGTAAGAAAAAACACGTTTGTGAGGTAATATTACAACGTGGAATGAGGAACCAGTCCCCCGCACCTAATGCACCGTAAAACAGAATAAATTCAAGGTAATCTTGCAGTTTGCATGCGAGTCAATTACTCCCTGTAGGCGAGGAACCAATCTGGCGCATCTTGATGTAATTTTACGGCCACTCAGGTAATCTTACAGTAGCTAGGCGTTCTTGATTATTTTTTTAGATATAAGGCTGCGTTCCTTATTTCATGTATTTTTTTGTTAGTTCTTTTACTAGCTCTATTGGACTGAGTACACCAGGTCTCCAGCAAAAATGAAATATGGAAATGATTTAAGTAACACAGGCCACTATCACGATTCTGTGGGATGCATTTTGGTAACCGTAAGAAACACAAGCAATTCATTCTGTATGCCATGAATATTTTGGTAACAGGGGAATAACAAAGTGGTCTAATAAATAGATTCCATGCAGTGGTTCTGTGAAATATCTCACATAATAAAACCATCCTTACAATTACAAATAAAATTCGTTTGGACACAAATTGAGTGCCACTTAGCACTAAGTAACCAGCAGCATGACAAATTCAGAAATCACTACTGTATTACAAAACTGAATACTACGGAACTTGAAACTGACTACTGCCGAACTTGATCTTCAAGGACCTAATTTGCCGGTGACCAGAGACTTTACGTCAACTTCATCTGTTCAGCAATCTCTCCAGCGACTGAAACATTATTATCCATGAGCTGTAACCAACATAGTATCCTATTAATAGTACTGCACCCTTTAGGTTACTTTTCTTCTCACCAAAACCTACATTTTGCTTCAGGTTATTAGAAAGAAAAAAGGTCTGAAATTTCAATTCAACATTACCAGTACCCACCATAGAGACGAAGATGCTAATCTCTATCCCTCATACATTAACCATCATCCGCTTGAACAGATACCTGGAAAACAGAATATTTTCTCACAAGTGTACCAACAAATAGGTAGAGGCCACCAACACACAAGCACATATAACACTTGAACGGTTAACAGGCTTCGCTAACCTAAACTGGAAACAATGTCAAAATCAAAGACATCACAGATGGATTTCGGATGTACCAAATTCATCGAAATCACATGAACCCATAACACGTTGGCTGCATGGTATGAATGAAAAAATATATAGAGAAAAAAGATAAAAGGCCAAACTCTGTAACTACTGTTTCAATGCGCACTAAACCGTGTCTTTTTATCAAATTGTGCCAGATACAATACTGGGAGTCATCATATTAAACTAGTATGTGTCTTGTAACTTTTTAAGACATTGTCTCACACCAAGGAGTCATCAAAATGAAACACATAATTGATCAGATACACATAATTGTGAGGTAAAATGCCAAACCCGCCAAGCTTATTATAAATGAGTCAATAATAAATGGAAGTATGGAACTAAATAAAAGCACATTTATTCTGTTGGTATAGTGGTAACAATATACGAGGAAGAGGAAATTAACCATATTTGAATGGATTGCTCTGTAAGATAGGAAAATAGGTTAAATGTGAACAAGTCAACAAAATCCGGTATATAAGAGTCCAAAGCAAATATGATTGTGTGGATCTTCTTTACAGTATCCATGACTGAGGAATAAATTAAATTGGTAGAGCCTAGCTAGAATCGCATGATTACTCGGCAAAAAAAGTACATTCCCATCTGGTTTATGCTACAAAAACCAAACAAGCAACACCCTGAACAAAAAAATAATCAAATTTTCCTCTTATAGAAGATTACTCCTGGACTGAGGGTGGGTTAAACAAAAAACAATCAACAAACTTTGACAGGCTAGATGTGGGTCAAGGTCCACATCATGGTAATTAAAATAAATCTAACTCAGCTTCCATGAATATTGAGAGGCTGGGAGATGGTTAGTGTCTACCAACGTAATGTTTCCAACCAGCCACGTACGAAAAATCTAGCGTGCCGTATGTAGTCAGCCCACGTTTGGCAGCTAATGTAAGAATTATGAGAGACAAGGTAAGAGATATGGGGCAAACAAAACATAGGAGCATGTGCAACTAACACATATTCCAAACTTGCATGTGACGTAGATTGCATCGCTTGTTTACATCGACGTAAAATAAGAGCACGTCCAGCTATATCCTTCTGTTCAGTGTGTGTCAAGTATCAACAGATCATGAGTAGGAATAAATAAGTGCTTAACCATTCATTATTTGCCTTAAGCCAGTGTAAAAATGCGAGAAGCAAACCTGAGAAAGGTTAGTGTACTGTAGGTGTATGTTGTGCTTTCATAGAAGGTTAGTGCTTCCATGAATTGGAGAAGGAAAACCAGATTATGCATCTTGCCATTTCGCTAGTTTTGCCACCATGTCTCACTAGTGTTCAGGTCTGCACCTAGAGAAATCTGAAGCCTCACTTGTAGTGTTCAGGATGAGTCAACATTTAAGAAAAGACACATTTGTTTCCTTTAGCAAGATCATTGAATCGAAAGGTTTACATTTCTTTCTATTTAGAGGTATGATCAGCCCTGATGGCAGTGGTTTGATGGACTCAAAACCTAACAAAACGTTATACTCCCTATCAGGAAGTCAATGACATTGTGCATTAAGATCACAATTACTTGGGCTTGAATGATTTGTGCTTCTTTTTGGGGAGTGATTCTTAGTTGCTCACAGTGTGTGGCTTGTTTTTTCACATTTTCTTGTGCTTTACCCTTTCTGGTTTCCTTCTGTGCCTTATTCTGCAACAGAGCAGATTCAAAATGATGGGATGATCATCCTAATACAGTAGCAGCATCCCGGCTGCACTAAGTGAAAATGGTTGGACATGGCTCCTTTTTTTGTAGCAATAGAGCTCCAAAGAAGAAAGAAGGAACAGTTCATCCAAAATAGAGAAGAAAGTCAAGAAACAGGGCTGGATCTTAGAAGATACTAGTGTTGTTCCTCTGCAGCGTTGACCTCGTTCTCTTCTTCTCCTCCTGCATGATCACCCCCTCCTTGAATCGATCTCACATCCGAGCGAAGCTCTACTCCATCACCCCTTTCAGTATGCAAGCTCTCTTTTTTCATTCATCTCCTTTCTTGGACTTCTTCCTCTTTCTTAGCCCCGTTCCCAAAAAATCAAGAACCCTAACCCTAAAAATTCAGAAATTCATGGAGGAGGAAAGGGAAAGGTATAGGAGGAGGGAGACCTTACCAGAGAGAAGACCGCCGGCGATGGAAAGGGACGCCGGAGAAGGTTGTTGCCGCCCCCGAGCTCGCACCGTATCGTTGAAGTGCCCAATTCGCCTCCTGGTCGCTACTGCATGAAGAGGGAAAGGGGGGAGTACTCCACGTATGAGAGAGGGGAGTGGCCCTCGCCTCCCGGTCATCCCTCCGGCACCGTCGCCATCGCTGCCAGCGCCTCCGCAATCGTCGTCTGAGAGGATGGTCCGGGGTGAGAGGAACAGTGTCGAGCCCACCCGCCGGTTGCTGAACCGCTCGTAGCTGATTAGAAAAAAAAATAGGTACGGGGAGTGGGCTATTACCATCCAATCGCTCCCATAAACGTAAATTTATAGCAGTGGAACTGAATTTTATATCGGTAGAGATTTGCTTAACCAGAACGTGGCTCGGTTGATGGACTGGGGTGAAGAATAGCTTATTATTCACCCTGGGTCACTAATAGAGTTTCTATATATATATATATATATATATATATATATATATATATATATATATATATATATATACACACACACAGTGAATCGGAGGGAGTAGCTGAGATTCACAAGAAAGATCGAACATTAAATAAAGATTTCAAAAATAAATAAATAGCATTTCATTTGTTTTTACAAAAAAAAAATCATTCTAGCACATCCCTTGGCCCCAGCAACATGGCCACAGTGCACACACATCCCCCTTTTGGACCAGAGCACAGTCTTTCTATCCATTAAATAACCCTCGAAGCCCCCAACACCCCCTCCTCCCGTCCGGCCGTCGCAGAGTCACCAATCTCACTCCCACCCAACCAAAAGCCAAAACGCACACCGCCACGGCATTACCACGGCGAGTTATGGACGCCGGCACGCTCCAGCTCGTCGCCGCCGCCTTTGCCATCTTCGTCGTCGCGTTGGTATGCAGACGGTTCCTTGTAGCGTGCGCGGTCCGGGTCCGGAAGCAGAGGCCCCGGCTCCCGCCGGGCAGCACGGGGCTGCCCCTGATCGGCGAGACGCTGCGGCTGATCTCCGCATACAAGACGCCCGACCCGGAGCCCTTCATTGACGAGCGCGTGGCGCGGCACGGGAGCGTGTTCACCACCCACATCTTCGGCGAGCGCACCGTCTTCTCCGCCGACCCGGCCTTCAACCGCCTCCTCCTCGCCGCTGAGGGCCGCGCCGTGAGCTGTAGCTACCCTTCCTCCATCACCACGCTCCTCGGCGCGCGCTCCCTGCTCCTCACGCGGGGCACCGCCCACAAGCGCCTCCACTCGCTCACCCTCACCCGCCTCGGGCGCCCCGCCTCGCAGCCCCTGCTCGCGCACATCGACCGCCTCGTGCTCGCCACCATGCGCCAGTGGGAGCCCACCGCCACCGTGCGTCTCCTCGACGAGGCGAAGAAGATCACCTTCAACCTCACCGTCAAACAGCTCGTCAGCATCGAGCCCGGGCCCTGGACCGAGAGCCTCCGCCGCGAATACGTCAAGCTCATCGATGGCTTCTTCTCCATCCCCTTCCCTTTCGCCTCGTTCCTCCCCTTCACCACCTACGGCCAGGCCCTCAAGGTGCATATCATTTCCCCTTCATATGGACATTGCGTTTGCACAAATTGGTCTGCGCGTTTCCGTAATTGATTTATATTCTGTTATCAAATTTGCTCTAGTCGAGGAAGAAGGTGGCCGGAGCGTTGAGGGAGGTGATAAGGAAGAGGATGGAGGAGAGAGGAGAGGAGAACGGGGTGAAGGAGGAGATGGACGGAAAGAGGGAGAAGAAGGACATGGTGGAGGAGCTTCTTGAGGCGGAGGGTGGGAGCTTCTCGGAGGAGGAGATGGTGGACTTCTGCCTGTCCCTGCTTGTTGCTGGGTACGAGACCACGTCCGTCCTCATGACGGTGGCCGTAAAGTTCCTCACCGAGACGCCGGCGGCGCTGGCACAGCTCAAGGTATGAAATTAATGAATCATGAGGATTTGTTTGGTAAATTGTCAATTCTTGTGCACGTGTGGTAGTGCGTACTGTCAAATAAGGTCGGACACTAGGGGATTTGTCAACCGATTTCATAATATCTTATTATAATTGGGAGTTAGGTTTGGTAAACCTTTTGTACATCAGCTCTTCTCCAAAAGAAAATTTGCTGTGCCGGCTTGTTGTTTTAGGTCTAGATCAAGTACAGTTTTGTTAATTCAGATAGTAGTTTGTTAACTAAAAAACTATTGTTTACGTTTGTAGCTAACTGTTAGCATCTTGGTTTCGGACAGGGGTGATGTTGACTGATTCTTTATCTTCTTGTAACCTAAGTATGGATCTGCTATGAACACAAATCCTACCGACTTCTTCCAAAAGCATGTTTGCTCATTTTTCTTCTTTTGTTTATCAACACACCAGTAACAGCAAAAAGTGTGAATCCTTACCACAAAGCCAGGAACCGTAGTTAGACTGAATATGTGAACCTCTTCAGCCGATGTTGTTTTCAGTAAACGGATACATATGCTTATATTGATATTCTGCGTTTTCCTTTTTTGATCAGCTTTTGAGGATTTCCTCGACCATATGTATCCATGTTGGGCCGGTTGGGCCGATTGGCTTTATAATATAAAGCGGGTCGAGAGCCTGTTTTGTGATATTCTGTGTCAATATAGGTGCAATTAATACAGATGACTTGCTGATTTTACAGGAAGAGCATGAAAATATGACAAAGATGAAAGGTGACAATCAACCACTAGAGTGGATCGATTACAAGTCAATGACCTTCACCCAATGTGTAATGATTTCAATGCCCCCATATTTCTTAAAGTTGATCTGCATATCATACATACCGCCGCATTTGTTGACAACAACATCTAAGCTCACTGGGATTTTTCACATCATAATAAGGAATGCCACTTTCGCAGGTGATAAATGAGACACTTCGCGTGGCTAACATAATCGGTGGGGTATTTAGGCGAGCAAACACTGATATTCATTTTAAAGGTACTTCAGTAAATCTACACTTACGTATTCAGAACCTTTTGATCAGGAATACTCCCTAGTGTGTGTAACATTTGTTTTTATTCATCATTCTATTAGGTTACACTATCCCGAAGGGCTGCAAAATATTTGCTTCGTTCCGAGCTGTGCACCTCAACAATGAACACTATGAGAATGCCCGGACGTTTGACCCATGGAGATGGCAGGTACCCTTTACGGTGCTGTTGGTCAACGTATTCTGTTATATCTTGGCTTATACTAGTAGAAAAGTAAAGTAAATGCCTGCATAAGTGTACTATTGTGTGATACCATGTACCAACTTTGTTGCTGGTGCAGAGCAACAACAAACTTCAGAATGAGGTAGGGGCCAACTTATTTACTCCCTTTGGCGGTGGACCTCGGTTGTGCCCTGGCTACGAGCTTGCTCGGGTTGTCATCTCTGTTTTCCTCCATCATCTTGTAATACGCTTTAGGTAATCCATCTTCATCTTCAATTCGAGTTTCTACATTGTTTGTGGCTATACGATCTAGATGTTTTGCAATTGAAATTCCAAACTAAGATGCCGCTTTGATTTCTTCTTTGTGCATAAATTTGGCAGCTGGGAAGCGGCCGAGGAAGATAGGCTCGTCTTCTTTCCCACCACTCGAACTCTCAAAGGATATCCGATCAATCTCAGGCGGCGATCCAAGTCTGTCTGACGACCTCACATTGGTCTTCGGCTGCCCTTATCTTGAAAGCGAAATTAAACATAGATGAAGGAAGAGAAAGGAAATCGGGTAAAATAGCTAGTAGTCTACTTTTGTTCCTTTGTGTGTATCATTTGTAACCTGGTATTTACACAACAGCAAAGTTGTGCTGCTTGTAAAATGTGTGGCCTTACAGTTGGTGTGTACCGGTTACAAGTGACATTTTGTCGCGTATTTGGATATATCCAAACTTATGAGATGCGTCCTACTATTATCAACAAGATGCGTTGCTATAAGAAACGAGACGAGGATACGGCCGTCTCCTCGTAAAACACTCTTCAGGTATCGATCCTTGTCAAACATGTCTCTGTCAGCTTATCACTGACTGTCCATGCTGCTTGTTTCAGAATGAACTGTTCTTAGTACACAATTTATTCATTTATTACACACGTACGCACAAGCACATCTGAACAACATCATAGTGGTTGATTTTTTCTCTTTACTCTATAGTCGCTTTTAGAAACAGCGATAACACACGCACACACACTTGCACCACACTCACAAACAAGAGCCTGAAGATTGGGTTACCAGAGTTGCCGAGTTACAAAATTGAAGAAGTCAATCACAGACACCTCGCTCTCGACGGAAACATCACCTTTCACCGAAAAAAATAAACATTGTCTTCCGCTGAAAAAATAGTCCGCATTTATGAGAGACTAAAGCGTTAAACCTGGGGTATGATCTCTGGTGGGGTGAGGCTGGTCATAGTGTGAGTAACTTAGTTAATAACATAACGTATCCCAAAACAAGTTTGTTTATGTGGCAAGTGTTGAAATATATTGCCTGCCTTTCTCCATCGGTTTGGACTTTTGAAGCAACTAGCTGGAGCATGAATTCAATAGCAAGTAGTTAATGAGGAGAGGTGTGTTTGTAGTAACATAATATGTTACTGTGACATAACACACCTGAAAGCAAAATGAGTCTACGTCTAAATAAATGAAAAATCGTATGACACCACATATATGTTACTACCCACTATGAAGGTAGTAAGAGCATCTACAGTCGAAATCCTCAAATCCTTCTCAAACATCCGCGGACGCGCCTGGTCAGTGACCGGACATGAGAGAGAAGAAAAATAGTGACCCAACCGAACTCTTCATATTATCCTTATACGTCCGGGCTATCCAAGAACTCTAATGTTGAGGCAACATGTAGGGAGGATACGAGGGCTCGCGGACACGCGGGGTCAGTCCGCCACGTAGGACGCGGCCCATCCCGGACCACCTTTTCTCTTTCTTTATTCATTCTTTTCTTTCTCTCTCTCTTCATCTCCACCAATTACGTGCAAGTGACCGGACATATGAGGGAGAAAATGAGGAGCGTGGTTGTATGGACGGACAAATAGGGGCTCAAAACGGACACGCCCGATCACCGGGCGCGTTCGTGAGCAAGAGGGCCAGATTTGCTAAGCCCGGTTGTAGATGCTCTAATATAGTAACATATGCATGTTACTAGTCTAAGTTAGGGCATCTCCAACACTGACCCGCAAATTTGCTCCAGCATCCGTCCGCGGACAGTGGGACCAGTCCGCGGACACGGATGCGGGAGGCGGCCATCTAACGCTGCCCGCCTACATCATACCCCAATTTTTTTAAGTTCGCACGTTCAAATAGTCACATATATAGTCTAAAATAGTTCAAATGTTCAAATGTAACGGTAGTTCTAATTTAAAAAGTTCAAATATTACACTCCAACATTGTTGTCTCCCTTAACTGCCCACAAATGCTCAATCAGATCTTCCTTCAGTTGCTCGATGCCGAATTTGTTGATGCATCTGAACAAACTCTTCAAATGTGGCCGGATTTTGGTCGGGAAGTTCGATAGGATCACCCATGTTCTCAAATTCAAGACCTGTGGCAGCATCCTCACCCTCATCCTCCACGATCATGCTATGCATGATCACACAACAGGTCATCACCTCCCACAAGGTCTCCGGATCCCATTGTTTAGCAGGTCCATGAACAACTTCAAAACGTGCCTGCAGAACTCCAAATGCCCTCTCAACATCCTTTCTAGCCGCTTCTTGTCTTTCAGCAAAGTGAGACTTTTTTGACCAACTGGGTTAGAGATGATGTTCACAAAGGTAACCCAAGGAGGATAGATACCGTCAACCAGATAGTAGCCCATGTTGTACTCATGCCCATTGACAATATAGTGGCAAGGAGGAGCTTTTCCTTCAGTCATCCTAGCAAACAATGGTGATCGCTGCAGCACATTGATGTCATTATGAGACCCGGGCATGCCAAAGAAAGCGTGCCAAATCCAAAGATCATGTGATGCAACTGCTTCAAGAATGATGGTGGGCTTCTTAACATGACCCTGATATTGCCCTTGCAAAGCTTTTGGGCAGTTCTTCCATTTCCAATGCATGCAGTCAAGTGATCCGTGCAAACCTGGCCACCCTCTTGTTTCTGAGATTGCCAAGAGCCTCTCGGTGTCTGCCACAGTTGGTTCTCTCAGGTATTGAGGTCCAAACACCTCGACCACGGCAGTTGCAAACCTGACCATGGCATCTCCGCATGTGCTCTCGGACATCCGTAGGTATTTGTCCCACGAATCAGCGGCCGTGCCATACGCAAGCATCCGCAGTGCGGCCGTGCACTTCTGGTAACCAGAGAAACCAATCCTTCCCACGACGTCCTTCTTCAAGATGAAGTAGTCATCAAAGGACCGGACGCCATGGTAGAGACGATCGAAGACATTTTTGCGCATCCAAAAGCGTCGGCGAAAATGAGAGGATGGAGGCGCGATGTCCGGGAGGGGTTTTGGGTGGGCCGGGGTGTCGGAGTCTTACATGGCTGCTGTCCGCACTCCCGCAAAGCCCCACCTCCCACACTTTGTCTCGGGTTTGCCAGAGAAAGTATGTCTGGACCGCTCGGCGAACCGATACAGGCCCCCGTTGGATGGCAGAACACGTCCGGACCGCGTGGTCCGGACGGTTGTGGGCTGTTTGAGGGTCCGCTTTGGAGATACCCTTACCGCCTGAAACTAAAAGGACGACTAATAGTACAGCTGGTTGTTGACTATATATATTATGATGTAGCCATGTCATGGGCTATCACTTAGGTTGACTATAAGACTAGTATTTTTTCCATATTTTCTCTGTTTATTTCTTTATATTTATTATATTTGTTTACGAGCCCGTGTAGTGATAGACTCTTGTATGAGAGCCTATTCTTCTTATTTTTCTTCACATGTCTCTTATCTATATAGGCAAAAATATCATGTAAATCGGCTGTAAGTCTGTTATTATACTTGCTTTAACACCACCCTTCCAATCACCCAAACACTGGTTGGCTCTCCTCACAGTCACACATTTAGTATCCACCAGCCGACCTGCGCACTTCCTTTAAATGTATACCAAATGTTTATTAAAGATCAATTGTATTGATTAATTATCTTATTTGTGCAATTTTTTATTTTTATTTATGAAATCAAACTTTTTTATTTAATCTGTAATTGTGCTTTTTTATCCATGCCAGTTAAATGTTTCAGAAATGTACTACTAAAGCTTTGTAATGTGCGACTATACTAGCTTAATTTCTACTCCCTCCGTTCACTATTATAAGATGTTTTGGATATTTCAGTATGAATTATATATGGACTGAAATGAGTGAACAGACACACTAAAACGTATCTATATACATCTGACTTAGAAAAAAGTTAAAACACCTGTAATTTAGAATGGAGGGAGTATTTATGAAATTGCTTGTCTTTTATTTTTACTTTTTTTTGGTAGGCTAGTTTGAGAAGACCAATCAAGTAGGCGCCCCAGCCCAGTTGCTTTTATTTTCTTAGTCAGCTACCGATAGCCGGGCAAGTTCAACAATTTTTCATCACTTTGCACTTAGCACTACATGATTCCGACGGAACAGCGGTGACATAATCGATCGATGGTCTGAGATAATATCTGTGTTGTGTCGCAGGGGTTTGCCTCGATCAAAGAAAAGAAACCGCTACCAGTGTTGAAGCTGCAGAGGAGTAGGAGTAAACAGTAAGCTGCAGGTTTTTCGAAAAAGAAAAAAAAAACAGTAAGCTGCAGGTAGCCGACACTGCTCCGTGCGTGCTCCAGCGACCCGTCACATCGAGAGGCTTGTCCGTAGCTGTTGTTGCAACCGATGCCGCACGCTCCATCACTTGTCCGTCCCCCGTCCCATCCATGCATCACGCGGCAGCACCAGCTAGATAAGAGAATACTAGCATAATAAAGAAAGAAAAATATCCCATGGATGCAAATCTAAGCGCGCCCACGCAGACACAGACAGAGAGGGGAAGCGTGCCCGAAACACTTGCAAATGCCAAAAAAATCTTCGCTCCCGCTTTATAGATAAAGCCGCAACGATGATATAAAGTTCGAACAAAACACAACCACTTAAGTCCACCGAAAAGAAAACGAGCAAGGTTTAACGCCGGAGGCAACAGCAAAGCAAAACAAACCCACTGAAAGAAAGAGAAAAAAAGTCTCAAGGCGGATAGATAGAAATAAGTAGGGGTGGAAACGGATCGGATACGGATCGGATAGTGCTCTTACCACTTCCATTTTCATATTTTCAAAACGGATACGAATGCGAATGCGGATGTTATCGGATACGAATGCGGATCAGATGTTACTCGAATACGCGATTCGGAACGGATACGAATAATAGCAACATATTGCTTAAAAAAATTAGTCAATAGATATGTGACATGAAATAATCAGCTTGCGATATACAATAAGTCAATGATAAATAGGTTATGAATAAATACTACTGTAATGCATAATGATTTCTAAGTTTAGTCATGCAATGAGTAAAATTTGACCACTTATTTGGCTTTATGTTGGATAATTGGCGTGTTGGGGCTAGAATTTTGAAAATTACCTCCCATAATCTTATTCGGATACGGATATATCCATTTCCATATCCATATTTGTGTCAAAATCTCATACCATATTTACTTTTTTATTTTTAAAATAAATGCAGATACGGATAATTTCCATTTCCATTTTAGTTCGGATGCGGATGTTTCGGATACGAATAGGCATTTTCTCGAATACGAATATCAGATATTTCGGATTATCCACTACCAGTTTCCACCCCTAAAAATAAGAAGTCGGGAAGCGCCTTGAAATTCCTTGTGAATGCGTTGATGGCCGGTCAGTCACACCTTTTGCTCAGCAGTTTTCAAAGCTGCATGAAACCACACAATTTGTAAATAGCATCAATCACCCGAGCTAGGTGAACATGCTCAATCATAAGCTTATTTCTAATGCCCCAAAGGGTCCAAGCTAGCATATGTGTTGAGCATTAATCGTAGAATATGTGTCCGTGAAGTCTGCTGGGCACCAACCACTGTCCCAGACTTCACAGACATAGCTCCGAAGAAATTGAGCGGCGATACAAGAGAAGAAAATATGGTTCATGTCTTCCGCAACCTCACAATGAGGACATTGGCCATCTCCTGGTCCATGCCACTTCAAAACTTGGTTACTAGAAGGCAATCGACGCATAAGCTGCCAAAGGAAAAATTTATCCACGGTGGGAGAGGCGTAGTCCACAGCTCGATCATCTCAATAGGTCCCAGCTCGCCCGCTAGAATATAATAAAGGGATTTGGAGGAGAAATTTCCTAAGGGCTCCAACGCCCAATAGGTAACATCTAGCGAGTCGGAAAGCGTCTGATCGGCCAGGTCGTTCAGCAAGGCCGTCCATTCCTATAACTCAACCAGACCTAGAGAGCGACGGAACACGAGGTTTCCCACTCCTCGAGCCATAACCAAGGCTAAGGAGATATCCGGTTGCGCCGTAATGGCGAAGAGGGACGAGAATTGCTCTCTAAGTGGGCGATTCCCATGCCACCAGTCGAGCCAAAAAATAGCCGAATTACCGGAGCCCACCTCAATCCTCGAGCATAGTCGAAAGAACGGCTTGAGGGATTGGATAGCTTGCCAGAATTGTGACCCCTGGCTGCGATTGCAAGTGGCAAAAGATTGACCCTGGAGGTATTTAGCCTTAATGAGGTCCAGCCACAACCCTTTATCATTAGAGACAATCCTCAGATCCATTTGGTCATCAGGCAAATATTCATGCGTCTCCTGGACATGATGCCTAGACCCCCTGGTCTTTAGGCTTGCAGCCATATGGTATTTTTTTTCTTATTGGCCTCCCCTTGCCAAAAGAACCGGTGTTGATATTTATCAATGTCGGCATGGGACCCCTCCGGAAATAAAAATAATCCCATCGCAAACATAGGGAGACTTGGGGACATGGGGTCACCCTGACGTAGTCCTTTTTTCGTCTGAAAGTAATGACCTATGTCATAATTGACTTTGATAGCCACACTACCTCTAGTAACAAAATTTTGGATCCACTGGCGCCATTTATCGGAGAATCCTTTCATTCTCAAGGCTTGTTGAAGGAACGACAATTTGACCTTGTCATGGGCTTTTTCAATGTCAATCCTGAAAACTACTCCACTCATGTTTTTTGGTGCATCTCGTGAGTGGTCTCATGCAGGATTACTACTCGGTCGAGTATATTTCTTCCTTGCATGAAAGTCGTTTGGGATGGTCGGACGACATGGTCGGCAACCGTGTTGAGCCTATTAGTAGCCCCTTTGGTGGAAATCTTGAAGCTGGTATTAAAGAGACATATGGGTCCATATAGCTGGATCCGCTCAATCTCCTTAACTTTGGGCAAACTATCTCGCCAAAAATAAGGCTGAATAGGTCAAGTTGGCCAGCATAAATACAATTGAACAACTCCAATAGAATTATACGGGGAAGCCATCAAGTCCTAGAGCTTTCTTATGTTCCATTTGGAACACTGCTACTCGTGATGGAGTTGTTGGATTTCCCCGAAGAGGAAGGGTGAAGCAGTATATTAGCAGATAGTATTTCCCTCAATTAAGAACCAATGTTTATCGAACTAGTAGGAGGCAGCACACGAACAACTTTAGCAGCACCTGCACGCAAACAAAATAATTGCTTGCACCCAACAAAGGCAAGGGGGTCGTCACTACCCTTGTTCTTGCCAGCAACAAGATTAAAACTGATAGTGATATGCAAAGTAATAAAAAGTAAAATAAAATAAAAGAAAGCAAATAGAGCAATTGTAGGAGACTTAGTATTAATGGAGAATAGACCCAGGGGCCATAGGTTCACTAGTGGTATCTCTCTCGAAAGCATAGCAACGGTGGGTAAACAAATTACTGATGGGCAATTGATACAATTGAGCATAGTTATAATTGTGATCATTCATGGCATAATCAATACATAGGCATTACGTCCATGACAAGTAGACTGTTAATCCAACTACATCTACTACTATTACTCCACCCCAAGACTGCTATCCAGCATGCATCTCAATGTATTAAGTTCATACAAACAGAGTAACACTTTAAGCAAGATGACATAATGTAGAAAAAGTAAGATCAATAAATATGACCCTACCGCTTGGCGTGTGGGGCCCTCGTGGGTATTCTCGTCCTTCCCCTAATCTTTTAGGGTCTCTTATTGTCCAGGAAAAATCGTCAAAAAGTTTCATCGCGTTTGGACTTCTGTAGGTATGGATTTTCTGGAAAACCAAAAACAAGTAAAAAAAACATGAACTGGCATTGGGCACTAAATTAATAGGTTAGTCCAGAAAAATAATATAAAATGGCATATAAAGCATACAAAAGTGATAATATAATAGCATTTAACAATAAAAAATTATAGATACCTTGTAGATGTATCAACATCCCCAAGCTTAATTCCTACTCGTCCTCGAGTAGGTAAATGATACCAAAAGAATTTTTGATGTTGAATGCTACCTAACATGTACTTGATCAAATGTTGTAATTGCGGTATGAATATTGGGATATGGGTGATTCAAGGCAATAGTCTATCAATTTGACATTGAAACAATACTATGAAAGCATAATAGTAAACAATCATTGCCTTTCAAAATAAAGACGCTAAAGAACATGATCCCTACACACTTAATCATGAAAAGCATGGCATGCTCAGTATTCCTAACATAAAGATATCAAATCATGAACAACCCTGGTGCGAAACCAATCAACTGAATCATACTTTTTCTCGCTTTAGCTTTTTCAACTCTCACGCAATACTTGAGCATGAGCCAAGGACTTATCACTTTGGATGGCAAAGAGAATGATGATGGGGGTTTATAAGGAAAGACAAAAAGTATAAGAAAGTATCACATCAACGAAGCTTGATTGTTAGGCAATGGAGAGGCCTTACAATCGATGTTAATGTGAGGAGTAGGGATTGCCATGCAATGGATGCACTAGAGTTATAAGTGTATGAAAGCTATCTATATGAAACTAAGTGGGTGTGCATCCAACTTACCTGCTCATGAAGACCTCAAGCATTTGAGGAAGCTCGTCACCAGAATATCCAAGTCAAGTTCTATGATGTAAAAATCCAACTAGTATATGAAAATGAAAATCATGGAGACTCTCTATGAAATACATGGTGCTACTTTGAAGCACAAGTGTGGTAAGAGGATAGTAGTGTGCCCCCCCTCTCTCTTTTTCTCTCTTTTTTTCTCTATTTTTTGAATGGCCTCACGGACCTCATCCCCTCTTTTTCGAGGACTCATAAGTCTCCTCCAATTCATATCCTCACAGGTAGGGGCAGAATCTAATAATGATGATCATCACACTTTTATTTACTTACAACACATAAACATATGAATAACATGATGACTGAAAATGAATGCCTTTGGCAGTGTACCGGGATGTCTAATGATCTAGTGTAACATGCATTATAATCAGGAACGGTGGCTTTGCCAGAAAATATCATGTTAGCTCTATATGATCATGCCAAGCAATATGACAAGTGAATGCTCAAGTCATGTAAATAGTAACAATGGAAGTTGCATGGCAATATATCTCGGAATGGCTATGGAATGCCATGATAGGTAGGTATGGTGGTTGTTTTGAGGAAGATATAATGAGGCTTATGTATGAAAGAGTGTATCATTTCACGGAGTTGGATGCACCGGCGAAGTTTGCACCAAGTCTCGAGGTGAGAGTGGGCAATGCAAGGTACCGAGGAGGCTAGCAAATTATGGATAGATGGAAGTGCTTTAAAGTCCTGAAACTCACATTAGTCATAAAGAACTCAAATACTTATTTCAAAAGCTTTATTAGCCCTCGAAGCAAAGAGTAACTCGAATGCTCCTAGGGGGGAGGTTGGTAGGAGTTAACCATTGCACGCCCCCGATCTAAGCAACACAAAGGATATCGATCAATGATAAATCATTCTCCAACTTCCTCACTATGCCAAGGACTAACACTTTCATGTATAGGGACTCACAAACCTTAACGCCAATATTTATACTAAACCATAATCATTCACTAACACACTCATATATTATCATCTCAATATCGCAAAACTATTGGAAGGAATCAAACAAATCATACTCAATGATCTACAAGTCCATGCAAGTTTTTATTATACCACCGTTGTATACCTATCATTTTTGGACCAATCATATAACTCATGCAAATTACCACTTCCTAATTAACTCTCCGAAAGATATAAGGGAAGCAAAAGAGTGCAAATAATTTCTACAAACATATCGCCATGCTCAAACAAATATAAGTGAAGTACTAGAGCAATTGCCTCAACTCAAAAAGATATAAGTGAAGTACGGATGAGCATTCTATAAATTTAAGATGAATGTGTGTCTCTCTAATAAATGTGTCCAGAAAAAGATGATTGTGAAGACTAGCAGGAAAAACTAAAATAAAATCAAAGATGCTCCAAGCAAAACACATATCATGTGAAGAATAAAAATATAGCTCCAAGTGAGGTTTACCGATAGTATTGAAGGCAAAAGAGGGGATGCCATCCGGGGCATCCCCAAGCTTAGACGCTTGAGTCTTTGTTGAATATTAGCTTGGGGTGTCTTGGGCATCCCCATGCTTAGGCTCTTGCCACTCCTTGTTCTTCTCATATCTCCATCTCACCCAAAACTTGAAAACTTCATTCACACAAAACTTAACGGAACTCGTGAGATAGGTTAATATAATAAAATAAATCATTCACTTGGGTACTTGATATGTTTTCAACGTATCTATAATTTTTGATTGTTTCATGCTATTATATTATCAATCTTGTATGCTTTATATGCAATTTTGTATCATTTTTGGGAACTAACCTATTAACCTAGTGCCCAGTGCCAGTTTCTGTTTTTACCTATATTGTTTCGCAGAAAAACCATACCAAACGAAGTCCAAACACGATGAAACTTTACGGTGATTTTTCTGGACCAGAAGGGACCCTAGAAGCTTCAGGGGAGGCCAGAAGCTCTAGAAGAGATCCACAAGCTCACACGGCGCCCCTAGGGGGGGCGCACCACTTGAGCTTGTGGGCTCCTCGTAGGTCCAATCGACCTAATTCCAGCGCTATAAATTTCCAAATAATCCAAAACCCAAGAGCGAGACCCGAAACAATTATTCCACCGCCGCAAGCCTCTGTTCTTCTGCGATCCCATCTGGAGGCCACCGTCGGTACTCTGCCGGAGGGGGAATCGATCACGGAGGGGTTCTTCTTCAACCTTAATGCCCTTCCGATGATGTGTGAGTAGTTCCCACAGGACCTACGGATCCATAGTGATTAGCTAGATGGCTCTCTCTCTCTCTCTTTGATCTTCAATACAATGTTCTCTTCGGAGTTCTACCCGATGTAATCTTCTTTTGCGGTATGTTTGTTGGGATCCGATGAATTGTGGGTTTATGATCAGATTATTCATTGAAAGTAATTGAGTCTTTTCTGAACTTTATTATGTGTGATTGTTATAGCTTTGTATTTCTTTCCGATCTATCCGTTTGGTTTGGCCAACTAGATTGATTTATCTTCAGCGGGAGAGGTGCTTTGTGGTAGGTTCAATCTTGCGGTGTCCTCACTCTGTGACAGGAGGAGTAGCGAGGCACGTATTTGTATTGTTGCTACTAAGGGTAAAACGGAGGGGTTTAATCATATTGCTTGGTTTTATTCTGTCTACATTATGTCATCATGCTCCAAGCATTACTCTGTTTGTTATGAATTTAATACCTTAAGATGCATGCTGGATAGCGGTCGAGGGGTGGAGTAATAGTAGTAGATGTAGATGCAGGCAGGAGTCGGTCTACTTGTCACGAATGTAATGCCTATGTACTAATCATGCCATGAATAACGTCATAACTATGCGCTTTTCTATCAATTGCCCAACAGTAATTTCTTTACCCACTGTATGCTATGTTCTTGAGAGAGATGCCTCTATTGAAAACTATGCCCCCCGGGTCCATTCACCAAATTTACTAAAACCGTAATTTACTTGCTGCAATTCATTTCCTTTTACTTTCTTTTGCAATTTATATATCTACCACTATCAGAATTAATCCTTGCAATTAACGAGTACAAGGGGATTGACAACCCACTTGCCGCGTTGGGTGCAAGTATTTTGTTTGTGTGTGTGCAGGTACTATCAACCTTTGTCTGTGTGAATCTCCTATTGGTTCGATAATATTGGTTCTCTACTGAGGGAAATAATATCCGCTACTATATTACTTCACCCTTCCTCTTCGGGGGAAATCCCAACGCAGCTCACAAGTAGCAAAAAGAATTTATGGCGCCGTTGCCGAGGAGACTTCATCAAGCAAAGCAAGGTCCTTACATACACATTATCATTTACTTGTTCTACTTTTTATTTGCTTTTATTAGTCTCGTTAAAAAATCAAAAATACAATTTTTTTTATCTTGTGTGCTTTATTTGCTTGTTGCTATGGCTAGTTCTCATCCCGAAACTCCCCTTCCTCCTTACCTCAGTGAGGGTTCTGAAAATTTAAACTTTAAGCAGTTAAGTGATGAATCCTTAAAAGAAGCCTGAGATAGACTATTAGAGATGCAAGAAAGGGCTAATTCCAAATGCCATGTTAAATTACTCCTCTGAAGCTTTTATGTTGGTTTATCTCTCCATCATAGGCATGTTTTGGATTTATTATTTGAGAGAGATTTCATTGGGAATAATGCTTTTGACACTTATGAAAAGATGAGAAGTATGTTAGGACAACCAATGATAGATACTATCGAACCTACTATACTAGTAAGTTATCGCCAAACTGAATTAATCAAAGAAACTAAAGCTAGTATGGAGGCTCATCTTAAGGGACTATACAAACTTTCCACTAAAGTGAATGGTAACATTGTGTTACAAAATAAGAAGTATGATGCTTTAGAACAGAAACTTGATAATGTTGACATACTGAAAACTGAGATAGAAGTTTTAAATGGAAAATTTGATCATTTGATTCACCTAATTAATGAAGGAAAAGAAAGTAAGTTGGGAAAGAGGAAGATTGGCAATGGCACTAGACCATTTGGGAAAGAGATGGTTAAGCATGCTTTGAAAGATGATAATACTTGAAACTATGCATTATGCCTAGCTAGGGGCATTAAACAATAGCGCTTGTTGGGAGGCAACCCAATATTTATCCTTTTGCTTTCATTTTATTTTTCTTGAGTCATATGATTATTGCTACTGTAATGATTATGTTTTTATCTTTAAATTAGTGTTTGTGCCAGGTAATGCCTTTGGGATGATTTAAATGATTGTAAAATTGGTGCTGTTTGAAAACAGAAAGTTTTGTGCCAAGTGCTGAAATTTCTATTCTATACTGGAATGTCGAAAAAATCTGAAATTTTTACAAAGTATTGGGTTACAAATTTTTACGTTGTCCTAATTTTTCAGAATTTTTGGAGTTACATAAGTATGGATAAATATTCTGTCATTACGTACTATCCTGTTTTAGACAGATTCTGTGTTTATTGCATAGTGTGCTTGTTTTCATGATACTATGGATTATATCGGGGGGTATAAGTCATGGAGAAGTTAGAATACAGTAGATATTATGCAAGAACAATTATGAATCAATTTTTAACAGTACCTAAAAGTGGATGATTGATTTATTATACTAACGGATCTCACAAAGTTTCTGTTGAGTTTTGTGTGCTGAACTTTTCAAGTTTTGGGTGAGATCACGATGAATGAAGGAATAAGGAGCGGCAAGAACCTAAGCTTGGGGATGCCCAAGAAACCCCAAGGTAATATTCAAGGAATACCCAAGCGCCTAAGCTTGGGGATGCCCCGGATGGCATCCCCTCTTTCGTCTACAATTCATCGGTATGTTACTTGGAGCTATATTTTTATTCATCACATGATATGAGTTTTACTTGGAGCGTCTTGTGCCATAGTTTTATTTTTATTGCTTGTTAGTTTGCCCTACACCTTTTGAGAAAGACACACATTCATCATAATTTGGTAGAATACTCTATGTGCTTCGCTTACATCTTCTGAGTTATGCAGTTGCTCATGTGCTTCACTTATATCTTTAGAGCACGATGGTGGTTATATTTTATAGAAATCATTTGCGCTCTCATGCTTCACTTAAATCTTTTTAAGAGTCTCTAAATAGGAAGTGGTAATATGTACGGGTTATAAGACTAGTTCAAATAATGATAGGTATACAAGAGTGGTATAATAAAAACTTTCATGTTAGATCACTGAATATGAAACATGTGGTTTAATTATATTGATGTAGTAATATGAAAGCGTATTAGTTCATAATCATTGGTTAGTAAAAATATCGATATTAAAGCTTGTTATGTATTACTCATTTAAGTGTCCAACATGGCATGACGGGGATGTTGGAGCATATTTATTCCTCTATGAAATCCTTTGTGTTGTTCGAATCGGAGGCGCGCGATGGTTAACTCCTACCAACCTCCTCCCTAGGGGCATGCGAGTAGTACCTTGCTTCGAGGGCTAATAAAACTTTCACAATAAGTATATGAGTTCTTGATGACTAATGTGAGTTCATGGACTAATACGGCACTCCCACCTATCCACATATTGCTAGTCTCTTTGGTACCGTGCATTGCCCTTTCTCACCTCGATAGTCGGTGCAAACTTCGCCGGTGCATCCAAATCCCTTGATGTGATACGCTTTATCATACATAAGCCTCATATATCCTTCCTCAAAACAGCCACCATACCTACCTATCATGGCATTTCCATAGCCATTATGAGATATATTACCATGCAACTTGCACGGTTACTAGTCACATGACTTGTGTGTTCATCATCATATTGCTTTGCATGATCATATAGAGTTGACATGATATTTGTGGCAAAGCCACCGTTCATCATTGTATTACATGTTACGCTAGATCATTGCACATCCTGGTACACTGTCAGAGGCATTCATATAGAGTCATATTATTTCAGTTTATCGAGTTGTAAGTAAATAAAAGTGTGATGATCATCATTATTAGAGCATTGTCCCAGTGAGGTAAAGAATGATGGAGACTGATGAGTCTGTCGGGCCCATGGAACCCGGGGTATCCAGGCCCGTCTGCCTTTGGCCCAGGGTGCAACTCCTGGAGTGGGCCCGGCGGGCCGTCGCCACCAAGTGTCTCACCAAGACCCCTCATGGGGCCCTGGCCTCCTGAGGCCCCCTCCTCAGGGAGTAGCAAGCAACGCTCAGCACCACCACCAACGGCCTCACGAGGTCCCCTCACGAGGCGGCTTCCCGAGGTGGCCTCACGAGGCGGCTTCCCGAGGTGGCCTTCCGAGGCCCCCTCCCGCAGGCGTTCGAGACGAAGGCCGTTCGGCGTGTCGCGCGGTCTGGAGCCCATCACGTGGGTGACGCGCACGGCGACGAGCAGCAACAGAGGCCGCGCCAGCAGGCGCGGATGCAGATGGTTTCCTCTTTTGCGTTAGGGGAGCAGGGCCAGCTATCTACTCTCCAAAGCAACCCCAAAGGTTGCCCGATCGGCGAAGGAAGACCAAGACAGTGGGCGCGCAGGGCGGAGGTCATCACCGAGCCCACCGGCGCGTCATGGATCATGCTTTGGCAGGCGAAGACCACCTTTAGTCAGGATAGCCTGAGCGCCTGTCCCCTTTCAAAACCGCCAAGTGTGGCAACCCTTCCCGCCTAAGTTTCCAGGGGGAAGAGGACCAAGGCTGGCATAAAAGGGGCAGCGCAGCCACCATAGCAGAGGGACCGGATCATCTTCAACCTTGTACGCGAGAACTCTCTCACCCACAATAATCCCAACTACAAGCAGGAGTAGGGTCTTACACCGCAAGGTGGCCCGAACCTGGGTAAACCGCCGTGTCCTCGCCCGTCCTATGCTAGCGCGCTCTCGCCATAGCGTTGCCGTGGTAGGAGGGGAAGCAGTAGAACGAGCTCACCCCAGTGTTCGAACCTTTGGGTCCCCGGAGCCCCACTTCCGACATTTGGCGCGCCAGGTAGGGGTGCACTACTGTTCTTCTGCTCGACCCTCAGCTCCACCAGCCCCATGGCCGACGCACGTCGCGAGCGCGCTGAGCGCAGGGCTGGCCGCGTGGCCCAGACAGAGCCGGTGGCCCGCGGCAATCGCCGCCGCCCCGACGCCGAGGCTGCCGCCACCACTGACCCCGCTGCCCGCAAGCAGCAGGCCTCCTCCCTGCACCCCTCCGTGCGGGCGGACGACCACACCGCCACGGCCTCCTCCCTCGCCAACCGTGGGCCGCCAAACCCACAGGCCACGCTGCTCATGGCGCGCGAGCTACTCCGCTACTGTCCTGATGACGCCGGCTACGACGCCTGGCTTGGTCGCATCACCGAGCTCGTCAACGTCGCCGGGGACGCTCCGACGCCTTCTCACTCGCTCCGCCCTCCACCGTCTCGTGCTGGGGACCTGGCGCACGGCGCTCCCCCGCCGCCTCCTCTGCGTGACGAGCGCGCCGGGCCCCAGCGCAGCGCACGAGCTCGTGAGCCGTCCCGCGGCGCGTCTTCTCCGGACCACTGCGAGCCCAGCTGCCAGATCATCCGCCGCGCGCCCCCCGACGCGCGAGTGCTCCTCGAGCGCCAGTGCCAGGACCAGGCCGTTCAAGACGTTGCAGCGGCCGGGCGTCAAAACCGCGCCGCCCTCGCTGGCGGCGTCCCCTCGAGCAGCGTGGGCTGCCGTGCCTTCACCCGCGAGCTGCGTCGCGTGGTCTGGCCCGCGAAGTTCAAGCCTGAGCTGCCTCCGCGCTACGACGGCACCCCCAACCCCACGAAGTTCCTCCAGCTCTACGCGCTGAGTGTCGAAGCGGCAAACGGCGACGACAAGGTCATGGCGAACTGGTTCCCCATGGCCCTCAAGGACGGCCCGCGCTCCTGGCTCATGAACCTCCCCGAGGCTTCCATCTCGTCGTGGGCCGAGCTCTGCAGCCAGTTCATCGCCAACTTCAAGGGCACACAGGACCGCTCCCTCACCATCAATGACCTTCGGCGTGTTCGACAGCGCCCAGACGAGACCCTCCGCAAGTACATCCAGTGCTTCAGTCAGGTGCGCAACAAGATCCTGCACGCTTCTGACGCGGCCGTCATCTCCGCATTCTCAACCGGCGTCACGGACATCAAGATGCGCGAGAAGCTCGCCATCAACGGTGAGCTCGACTCCGTGCTCGAGCTGCTCGACCTCGCCGACAAGTGCGCCAAGGCCGAAGAAGGCCGCCTCTTCGTCCACAACGACCCCGACGCGGCGCTCGACGGCACCAAGGCCAAGAGCAAGGACGTCAAGCGCAAGGGCCCTGCCGTGCTTGCGGCGGAGCCCGAGCAGAAGCGCGGCCGCGACCTCGACGAGCCCAGGAAGGACAACCGGCCACTCTGCGCCTTTCACAACGTCCGCTCCCACAACACCAAAGACTGTCATGAGCTCAAGTTGCTCCGCGACGAGCGCCAGAGCCGCCGAGACGACCGCAACAGCCGCGGCGCCGGCCGCGGAGGTGGCCGCAGCGGCAACCGCTGGGACAGCCGCAACAATAATAGCAACTACCGCCAGGGCTGGCGCGATCAGCCTCGTGAGGCCGCCTGGCGCGACCAGCCTCGTGAGGCGAATCCTCAGGCTAATGCCGCTCTCCCGCCGCTGCCTCCGCCACCTCGGAGGAACGACGTCAACCAGCCTGACGAGGGCGCTGGGGGCTACCAGGAGCCTTGCGCGGTCGCCTGCATCCTTGGCGGGTCCCAAGCCCCCGCGTCCGTCTGCCACTTCAAGCAACTCTCTCGCGAGGTGTACGCCGCCCACCCGAGGCCTGAGGTCACGCGGCCCCTCAAGTGGTCGCAGTACACCATCACCTTCGACTCCAAGGACCACCCCAAGTCCACGGCCTCCACAGGCGCGCTCCCGATGCTGTGCACTCCCACCATCAGCAACGTCGCGGTCACCAAGACCCTCATCGACGGGGGTGCCGGCCTCAACGTGCTCTCCATCGAGACCTTCGAGACGCTCCAGGTGCCCTACGACTAGCTGATGCCGACCAGGCCCTTCTCCGGAGTGACCGATGGCTCCACCATTCCGCTGGGGCAGGTGCGCCTCCCCGTCACCTTCGGCACCCGCAAGAACTACCACACCGAGCTCATCGACTTCGACGTGGCGCACATCGGCCTGCCCTACAATGCCATCTTGGGCTACCCAGCTCTCACCAAGTTCATGGCGGCCACTCATCATGCCTACATTGTCCTCAAGATGCCCGGCTGCAGCGGCATCATCACCGTCGCCTGCGACGAAAAAGACGCGGCCAGCACCCTCGAGCGCGTCTACAAGGCTGCCGCTGTAGTGCACCCAGCCGACGAGGACGCGGCCGAGCCTTCCGAGGCCGCGCCCGCGAAGAAGAAGCAGCTGTTCTCTCAGGACCGCGCCGAGACGAAGAAGGTGTCGGTGGACGGCAGCGGCTCCGGCCCCGCCTTCACCATCGGCACGGGCCTCCCTCCTGCATAGGAAAGCGCACTCGTCACCTTCCTTCGGGCAAACTCGGATGTTTTCGCCTGGAAAGCATCCGATTTGTTCGGTGTGCCGAGGGAGGTGATCGAGCACCACTTAGCGGTGTGCCCCAATGCACGCCCGGTCAAGCAGAAAGCGCGGCGCCAGGCGCCAGAGAAGCAAGAGTTCATCTTCAGTGAAGTTCAGAAGCTCCAAGAAGCCGGAGTCGTTTGTGAGGTGCGCCATCCCGAATGGCTCGCCAACCCAGTCGTCGTCCCCAAGAAGGGCGGCAAGGAGCGCATGTGCGTCGACTTCACCAACCTCAACAAGTCCTGCCCTCGTGACCCCTTCCAGCTGCCGCGAGGCGGCCAGGGTGTTGGCCCCACCGTCGGCGGGACGTGCATGCCCTTCGGGCTGAGGAACGCCGGCGCCTCTTTCCAGAGGCTGGCGCCCTTCGCACCAGGGCCTCGTGAGCCTCCCGCTCCTCGTGAGCTCCCAGCGCCTCGCGAGCCCCATGGCTCCGAAGGAGCAGACTCCCTTGGCGCGCCGCGCCGAGTGGTCTGACGTCACTACAGTGCGGTTCTGCCAGGTGCGCCAGGCGCGTCGCCTCGCGCGACCCTCACTCCTTCCCGCCACGCCTCTCGAGCTTCGCTCCCGGAACCTTATCCTTTTGGCTGTGTAATGGATTTCACTGATTTCGCCCTGATGAGTTATAGTACCCGCTAATTTCTATGTTAAGTTCGATGCTGGCCGGAGAGCACCACGCGCTCGCGACCCCTCCCCTGACCAGTTCCGTGAGCGGGGGCTGAGGCACGGTGCCTGTGCTTGGGTCCGTCCCTACAGTACCGCAAAATCCAAGCGACTGAGCTCTGGCTCGCGGGCCTGCTCCCGTGCACGTCACCTCACCAAGGTCCTTGGTGTCTTATCCCCTCACGCAACGGCCACGGGCGAGATAGCGAGCGCGTGCCGCTCCCCCGCCGTGAATCTGTTGACATGCAGTCCCTCAGGAGGCGGGCTGCGTGAGGACCTCGCGGGCAGCCTCTCACGAGCCGAGCCTTGTGCATGCGTCTCGCGAGCGCGCCTCGTGGGCGCAGCTCGAGAGCGGCAAGGGCTGGCTCGGCGAGTGGCGGTTCGTGCCGTGTCCATCCGCGCGGTGACAAGCGAGCCCACCGGCGAGACCCCCGTCTTCCTCGTCTACGGCGTTGGCACGTTCCCCTCTGGAGTTAAGCACGGTCCCCCATGAGCCCTTGCCTTCGACAAGGCGCGTCAGGACGGCTCGCGGGAGACCGACCTGCCACCCCTTGAGGAGGGCCGCCGCCAAACCGGCCTTGTGCTCCCGTTACAGCCGCGGCGTCCGCCCTCGCACTCTCGAGGTCCGCGACCCCGCCCTGCGCAGAATCCTCTCCAGAGAGGGGCCCCATAAACTGCCACCCATATGGGAAGGACCTTCCCGGGTTAATCACGTCTCCAGGCCTGGCTCAGCCCGGCCGGAGACGGAGGACGGAGTTCCTATGTCTAACGCCTGGAACATCCAACACCTCCGCAAGTTCTACCCGTGACCCCCACGAGTACGAACGAAACGGGGCTGTACACGCCCCGGAGCCTCTCATTGCGTTCGCCTAATGGGCCCGCGAGAGCTTCCGCCCACGCCCCAGTGGAAGCCCCATGCTCCGCGCTGGCGGAACGATCGACCCGCGATCATACCCACACCCCAGTGGAAGCCCCATGCTCCGCGCTGGCGGAACGATCGACCCGCGATCATACCCACACCCCTATGGAAGCCCCATGCTCTGCGCTGGCGGAACGATCGACCCGCGATCATTCCCACACCCCTGTGGAAGCCCCATGCTCCGCGCTGGCGGAACAACCAGCTGAGGGCGCCCCACGGGTTGCACCAACCTCAAGCTGATCCGTGCCGGACACGGCACCCGCATCTCGTTTTAGTTATGAAATGGGTCGCCATCTTACTTCAGCAAAGCTCAGTTTCTTGCATGGCATTCTGTCTTGTTCTTGCTTAACGAGCCCCGCGCGCTCACGATGTCCCCCATGAGCCTCACGCAAGCGGGGGCTGGACACGGTGTCTGTGCTCGGGTCAGTCCTGGCAGCGCTGAAAAACCCAAGCAGCCGGGCTCTGGCTCGCGGGCTTGCTCCCCATGCACGCCACCTCACCAAGGTTCTTGGTGTTTTGTCTCCTCGCGTGATGCCCATGGGCGAATCGACGAGCGTGCGCCGCTCCCCTGTCATTGAGTACTCTACATGCAGCTAACGCAGGAGCAGGGTCACGGAGGGGCCTCGCGAGGTGGCCCCGCCAGGCCCCGCCTCATGAGATCGCGCGAACGGAGCCCTCACGACTCGTCATACCGACAGCGATTATGGCCCGCTCGGGGGCTAGGTCCTAATAGCGCAGAGCGCCATGACGAGCACAAAGAACAAAACGAGCTACGAGGGCGCGGGCAGTCGATACAGTCAAGAGCAAAGTACTTAAAATGCAAGAATATTGTCCTCACGCCCCCACGGGGTCACAATCAGCCATGTGCGGGATATGGGGAAGGACCTAAGAAGACATGTCGCCATCGCCACCGCTGCCACCGTCATCGTCACCCTCCTCGACTCCGCTCGAGCTCTCGCCAGGAGCGAAGTGCTCGTGCAGGGCGTCCACATGGTCCTCCACCGCCTTCCCAAGGGCGTCACGGACCTCCTCGGGGACGGGAGCTATCACCTTGCCGAAGTCAAAGTTGGGGTCGGCGTTCATAAGATGGCTGAAGATGCGCGTCGCGGCCTGGGTGAGGAGGTCGCGGCTCTCCCCCTCGACGATTCCGCCTACCTTCTTGGCGCCCTCCTCGAGCCGCTCCACGAGCTTGGTGAAGAAGTCAAGGTAGCTGTCGTCGTGGGTCTCGAGGGGGGTGCTGACGTCCTCCTTGCAAATGGAGCCCAAGGCGCGGCGGGCCCGGAGCTTGAGGGCGCGGAACATCTTAGAGCGCTGGAGTTGCCGGCCCCGCGCTCGGGCCGCCTCGTCCCGCGCCTGCTCCACGACCGCAGCGACCCCCCCACCTGCTGCCGAAGGGAGGACAGCTCGGCCTCGGCGTCGGCCTGGGCCTTCAGAGCGGTCTCCCGCCGCCTTTCAGCTTCAGCTAGCATTTCCTTAAGGCCCGCGATCTCATGCTGGAGCTCCTCGCGCTTGGCCTTGAAGCGGTCCTCCTGCCGTTTCAGCTTCTTGCTGTTCTCGTTCGCAAATGCTTCACGGCTCTCCGCAACCCTCCTATCGGCGTTCTCCTGGATCTTCTCCGCCTTGGCCGCTAATTTGGCATTGGCCTTGTCTAGGCGCTCGGTGTAGGAGTTTTGGGCAGCGGACACCTCTCGCTCCAACGTCTCCAGCCGCTCGCGCTCCAAGTCCTGCGCGGATGCCGACCGCGCGAGCTCCCGCTCACGGATGTCGAGGTCCACCCCGCGGGCCACAAGCCCCTCTTCGAGGGCGGAGATGGCGTCCCTTCGAGCCTGGAGCTGTCGCTCTAGTGAGGCGTTCTGGTCCTGGAGCTCCTTCCCGCGGGCCTCTGCCGCCTCGCGCCGCATGTCAGCCTCGTCGGCCTCCCCGACAGCGTTCTCGAAGATCTCCTTCGCATCCTGGGCAGCCTTCTCGCGCTTCTCCTGCGCGGTGTCGTCTTGGCGGCGGCTCAGTTTGATGGCCACATCAAGCTGGTGCCATCTCTCTGCGAGGCGCTGATGCTCCTCGATGATGCGCGCTTCTTCCGCCCGAAGGTCTGCTTCTAGCTGGTCAAGGGCAGCCCTGGCGCCTTGTAGGGCCCCGCGCTTGAGCACGGCGCTGCCGCTCACGAGCTGCAGGGCCCAACCGGTGTGCGCCCGAGCGCTGCCCTCTCGCGAGGGCCCGCCGCTGCCGGTCGGGAGCGAAGGGCTCGCAGGGGTCCCCTATTCGTCCCGATGGGGCGACACACCCCGTGGGCTTAGCGACCCCCCGGCCTGCGGGGCCCCGCGCGCTGTCGAGCCCGGCTGGCCTTCCGCGACATCGCCGTCGGCAACGTTCCCGGGGGAGGAAGCCGGCGCCTCCGCCTCCGTCGCCGCGCCTTCCGCCCCGGCGGTGGGCGCCCCAGGAGTGGCGGAGCCGTCCCTCAACGACGCCTCCCGTGGCTCGCCTGCTCGGGTCCCCCGAGCCGCGTCCTCCTGCGGGTCCGAAGGCGCTGCCTCCTCCTTGGCCCTCGCGAGGTCAGCCCCGGCGGCGAAGCTGCTGGTGCTCTCCTCGCGCCCCCCGGTCCTAGCAACCGGCGGCGAAGCTCCTGCCAGGACAGGAGGCCTCTCCTCCTTCTTCTTCTTCTTGCTCGAGGAAGTCCTGGAGACGGAAAGAAAAGCAAGGACTCAGACGCGCGCGACACGCTGGGCGCAGGGGAAAGGAAAGCAAGCGCTTACTGGTCCCTGGGAAACCACCTCCTCTTCTTCAGCGGCCACGGAGGCGCGTTGCTGCCGCCGCCTTCGCCGGGCCCTCCCTCGCGATCGACCCCCCTTTCGGGAGAGCCACGGGACCCGCCTTCGCCACCGCCTCCGGAGCCCCGTGGCTTCGCGGCTCCCGCGCGGGGGCTTCCCGCGCCCTCCGCCCGGACGGACGCGGCAGGCGAGGCCTTAGGCGGGGTGGCGCCATCGTCGCTTTCAAGCACGCGGACGAGTTGGCGGCGGGCCGGCCGAACCAGGCGGCCTCCGCCCCCTGCTGCGCCCGCCGAGGCCACGGCGCTACCGTGCTCGCCTGAGCCAGGGACCACCAGAAAAGGGTTGTCACGGGGCCCTTCGAGGCGCTCTGGAAGCGGTCCCCACTGGTCGAAACGCGGCATCGAGCCGGCTAGTGCCTCCTTGTTCCTGTAGCGATACAAGGGCAGCCCACCCATGGGTGGCTCGCTCGCTTCTTCGCTGGTCAGGGTATGGAGCATCCCGTCCAGCACCTCCGGCAGCAAGCTGTCCACGCTCAACCGCATCGGATCCTGTGGGCCGGTGAAGGCCCACATCGGGCGAGAGTGTCGCTGCAGGGGGGCTATGCGGCCCAGAGGAACTCCCGCACGACCTTGACCACCGTTACTTTCGCGGCCCTCAGCTCGGCCAACTTCTTCCATACCCGCGCCAGCCGCGGGTCGACGAGCCTTTCGCGCCCCCACCCGGAGCTTCTCGCGGCCGGGGATGTCGGCAGCTGCAACAGGGGGCTGAACTGGGCCGCGTCCACGTACACCCATTGCCGCCTGAAGCCCTCGACCTCCTTGGTAAGCCTCATGTCAATACCGTCGCCCACCGCGTCGTCGGCGATGCGGAACGAGACGCACCCGGAGCACTGGTTCGCCGCGGTCAGCCGCAGGCTGAAGAAGTGGCGGAAGAGCGCCACGGAGGGCGTCACGCCCAGGAAGGCCTCGCATAAGAAGGCAAAGGCGGAAAGAAGGAGGACGGAGTTCGGCTCGAGATGCAGCGCATGGACCTGATAGTGGGAAAGGATGGCGTTGAAGAAATCGGAGAATGGAGGCAGCAGGCCCGCGAAGAGCGCAGGAAGGAAGAGGACGGCGGAGGTAGCGTCGAGGTCGGCGGTCGGGCGCGAAGCCGGCCAGATGTGAGTGGCCCCCCACTCGTTGGAAGCGGCCGCGGTCATTGGGAGCACCTTGCTGAGCCCCTCGGCGTTGACGATTGTGGGCCTACCCAGAGCAGGCTCCGGCACCACTTCCGCGACCACCGTGTTCGTCGCCTCTTCCTCCCTTCCGGCGGGTGCCATGGCGGCACAGCAAGGGGTTAGGGCGGCGGAGCTTTGGGAGAAGTAGAAGAAGCCGTGCGCGGGAAGGAAGGCGCAGGGAGGCGGAGTGTGCGAAGGAAGGCAATGATGGTCTCGCGTCGCCCGCGGCAGATTTATGTCAGCGCGGCAGTCCCCGAGGCGTCGTGGGGAAGTGGGGGTGTCGCCCGTCACATCGTGCGCCACGCATCGTGCCTGGCCGCAGGCGGTTAGGGCCCGCGCCGTTTCGACCCTCTGTAGGCGGGAACGTGCGCGCCGCGGGCCCGGGGGCCACTGTCGGGCCCATGGAACCCGGGGTATCCAGGCCCGTCTGCCTTTGGCCCAGGGCGCAATGCCTGGAGTGGGCCCGGCGGGCCGTCGCCACCAAGTGTCTCACCAAGACCCCTCATGGGGCTCTGGCCTCCTGAGGCCCCCTCCTCAGGGAGTAGCAAGCAACGCTCAGCACCACCACCAACGGCCTCGCGAGGTCCCCTCACGAGGCGGCTTCCCAAGTGGCCTCACGAGGCGGCTTCCCGAGGTGGCCTCACGAGGCGGCTTCCCGAGGTGGCCTTCCGAGGCCCCCTCCCGCAGGCGTTCGAGACGAAGGCCGTTCGGCGTGTCGCGCGGTCTGGAGCCCATCACGTGGGTGACGCGCACGGCGACGAGCAGCAGCAGAGGCCACGCCAGCAGGCGCGGATGCAGATGGTTTCCTCTTTTTTGTTAGGGGAGCAGGGCCAGCTATCTACTCTCCAAAGCAACCCCAAAGGTTGCCCGATCGGCGAAGGAAGACCAAGACGGCGGGCGCGCAGGGCGGAGGTCATCACCGAGCCCACCGGCGCGTCATGGATCATGCTTTGGCAGGCGAAGACCACCTTTAGTCAGGATAGCCTGAGCGCTTGTCCCCTTTCAAAACCGCCAAGTGTGGCAACCCTTCCCGCCTAAGTTTCCAGGGGGAAGAGGACCAAGGCTGGCATAAAAGGGGCAGCGCAGCCACCATAGCGGAGGGACCGGATCATCTTCAACCTTGTACGCGAGAACTCTCTCACCCACAATAATCCCAACTACAAGCAAGAGTAGGGTCTTACACCGCAAGGTGGCCCGAACCTGGGTAAACTGCTGTGTCCTCGTCCGTCCTACGCTAGCGCGCTCTCGCCGTAGTCTCGCCGTAGCGTTGCCGTGGTAGGAGAGGAAGCAGTAGAACGAGCTCACCCCAGTGTTCGAACCTTTGGGTCCCCGGAGCCCCACTTCCGACAGAGTCCTCCAAAAAGTGGGGATGAGGTTCATGATATTGTTCTAAAAAAATAAGAGAAAAGAGAGAAGGGACAATGCTACTATCCTTTTACCACACTTGTGCTTCAAAGTAGCACCATGTTCTTTATAAAGAGAGTCTCCATGATTTGTCACTTTCATGTACTAGTGGGAATTTTAACATTATAGATCTTGGCTTGTATATTCCAATGACAGGCTTCCTCAAATGCCCGAGGTCTTCATGAGCAAGCAAGTTGGATGCACAACCACTTAGTTTCAGAAGTGAGCTTTCACACACTTATAGCTCTAGTGCATCCGTTGCATGGCAATCCGTACTCCTCGCATTGATATCGATTGAAAGGCCTCTCCATTGCCTAACGATCTGCCGAGTTGATGTGAGACTTTCTTCACTTTTGTCTTCCCTTATAAACCTCTATCAACCTACTCTATTCCACCCGTAGTGCTATGTCCATGCCTCACGATCATATATTGAGTGAAGTTGAAAATGCTAAAGCGCGTGAAAAGGTACAATACAGTTGCTTGGTTTGACATTGGGGTGCTCATGTTTTATACTTATGTTAGGAAGACAGAGTCATGCCATGCTTACATAATTGAATGTGTAGGGATAACATTCGTTAAGAATCGTATATTTTGAAAAGTAATGCTTGTTTTCTAGTTTCATAGATATTATTATGTTGATATCAATTACTTCATCGTTTCTCAATATTCACACCGTAAGAGATTACATGATAAACATGCTAGGTAGCATTCAACATAAAAAAAATCTGTTTTTACCATTCACCTACCCGAGGACGAGTAGGAATTAAGCTTGGGGATGCTGATACGTCTCCAACGTATCTATAATTTTCGATTGTTTCATGCTATTATATTATCAATCTTGTATGCTTTATATGCAATTTTATATCATTTTTAGGAACTAATTTATTAGCCTAGTGCCCAGTGCCAGTTTCTTTTTTGCCTATTTTATTGTTTCACAGAAAAACCATGCCAAACGAAGTCCAAACACGATGAAAATTTACGGTGATTTTTTCTGGACCAGAAGGGACCCAAGAAGCTTCGGGGGAGGGCCAGAAGCTCTACGAGAGAGCCACAAGCTCACATGGCGCGCCCCCAGGGGGCGCACCACCTGAGCTTGTGGGCCCCTCATAGGTCCAATTGACCTAATTCCAGCGCTATAAATTCCCAAATATTCCAAAAACCCCAGAGCAAGACCCAAAACAATTATTCCGCTACCGCAAGCCTCTGTTCTTCCGCGATCCCATCTGGAGGCCTCCGCCGGTACTCTGCCGGAGGGGGAATCGATCACGGAGGTGTTCTTCATCAACCTTGATGCCCTTCCGATGATGTGTGAGTAGTTCCCACAGGACATGTGGGTCCATAGTGATTAGCTAGATGGCTCTCTCTCTCTCTCTTTGATCTTCAATACAATGTTCTCTTTGGAGTTCTACCCGATGTAATCTTCTTTTGCGGTGTATTTGTTGGGATCCGATGAATTGTGGGTTTATGATCAGATTATTCATTGAAAGTAATTGAGTCTTTTCTGAACTTTATTATGTGTGATTGTTATAGCTTTGTATTTCTCTCCGATCTATCCATTTGGTTTGGCCAACTAGATTGATTTATCTTCCGTGGGAGAGGTGCTTTGTGGTAGGTTCAATCTTGCGGTGTCCTCACTCTGTGATAGGAGGAGTAGCGAGGCACGTATTTGTATTGTTGCTACTAAGGGTAAAACGATGGGGTTTAATCATATTGCTTGGTTTTATTCTATCTACATTATGTCATCATGCTCCAAGCATTACTCTATTTGTTATGAACTTAATACCTTAAGATGCATGCTGGATAGCGGTCGAGGGGTGGAGTAATAGTAGTAGATGAAGGTAGGAGTCGGTCTACTTGTCACGGACGTAATGCCTAGGTACTGATCATGCCATGAATAACGTCATAACTATGCGCTTTTCTATCAATTGCCCAACAGTAATTTGTTTACCCACCGTATGCTATGTTCTCGAGAGAGATGCCTCTAGTGAAAGCTATGACCCCCGGGTCCATTCACCAAATTTACTAAAACCCTAATTTACTTGCTGCAATTTATTTACTTTTACTTTCTTTTGCAATTTATATATCTACCACTATTAGAATTAATCCTTGCAATTAACGAGTACAAGGGGATTGACAACCCTTTTGCCCGTGTTTGGTTGAAGTATTTTGTTTGTGTGTGTGCAGGTACTGTCGACCTTTGTCTGTGTGAATCTCCTATTGGTTCGATAACCTTGGTTCTCTACCGAGGGAAACACTATCCGCTACTATATTGCTTCACCCTTCCTCTTCGGGGAAAATCTCAACGCAGCTCACAAGTAGCAGTACTGTCAAGACAAGATTCATAATTGTTCTCACATAATGCCTACTGTATTCTATCATTTCCAGAATTTATATCCCCCAATATAAGGCAAGGAAAGTCTAAAACAAGCAAACTATGCAATCAAATCAAAATCTGTCAAAAACAGCACAACACGTAAAGATCTAATTTTTTATCATACTTTGTAACTCCAAAAATTCTGAAAAATTAAGGCAACGTAGAAAATTTGTATATAAGTATTGTGTAACAATTTCAGCATTATATCACATTCCAGTACAGAACGATAATTCATATACTTGACACAAAAGTTTCTGTTTTTGTATAGAACCAAATAGACAAGCATCGAAATCACCCTAAAGGCTTTACTTGGCACAAAACTTGAAATAAAAGATACAAACATAATTACTACAGTAGCAATAATCATGTTGACACACAAAAAGCAAAATCAAATAAAGGTTACATATTGGGTTGCCTCCCAACAAGCTCTTTTTTATAGTCATTAAGATGGGCTAGAGATTTTAGTGATGCTCACATGAAAATCAAGAATTGAAGCACAAAAGAAAGCATCATAAAGCATGTAGCAAGAACATTTAAGTCTAACCCACTTCCTATGCATAGGCATTTTATAAATAAACAAATTATTGAGGCAAGCAATTCTTAGCAAATACAAGTAGGAAGAATGAAACACTAATAATTTCAACATAAAGAGAGGTACCTTAGTAATATGAAGATTTATATAATCATGCTTGCCTCTCTCAAAATAATTAAATGTAGAATCATAATAAAATTCAACAATATAGTTATCATATAAAATATTCTCTTTGTGATCCATATGCATAGAAATTTTATAATCTTCCAAGATAGTGAGATTCTTTTTACCTAAAGTTGACACTCTTCCAAACCCACTTTCAATAGTATTGCAAATTTTATTATCAATAATGGATTCATTATGAGGTTCAAATAAATTCGCAAGATCGCAAGAAGCGTCATAATTATCACCCCAATCATGATCATAATAATAATTAATAGGCATAACAAAATCATCATCAATAGTGCCTACGGACATAGTGTCACCATAAAAAGCAATATCAAGTGTGTCATCTTCATCACTTGAATCATAAAGATTATCATATTTTTCTTTTATAACTTCTTCATTAGTAGGGGAACTAAAAATATCATGCTCATCAAACTCATCATCCCCAAGCTTGTAGCTTTGCATATCATTAGCACAATTGACATTCATGGAATTCATACTAAAATAATTGCAATCATGATTTTCATTCAAGGAACTATCATGAATCACTTTATAAAATTCTTCTTTTAACACTTCATTACAATTTTCAGAATCATGATTTTCAAGAAAAACTTCATAAAGATAATGAAGTGCACTCAACTTCATCTTTTCTTTCAAAGATCTTATAGCAATAACATTTTCATCACTAACTATTGGTTTATTATAATTGGAATTTTTGAAAAGATTAGCAAGTGGATGAGGATCCATGGTAGCAACATAAGATTTTTTTGGTATTTTGGAATTTTTGTGAAGAGAAGAAGAAGGCAAAAGGCAAGCTAAAAGAAAGTGTTTGTGCGAAGGCACCTAATTTTCTAGGTGATGTCTCCCCGGCAACGATGCCAGAAATTCTTCTGCTACTTGTGATGGAGTTGTTGAATTTCCCCGAAGAGGAAGGGTGAAGAGTATAGTAGAAGATAGTACTTCCCTCAGTTAAGAACCAAGGTTTATTGAACCAGTAGGAGGCAACACACAAACAAATTTAGCAGCACCTGCACACATACAAAATAATTGCTTTCACCCAACAATGGCAAGGGGGTCGTCACTCCCCTTGTTCTTGCTAGCCACAAGATTAAAATTGATTATGATATGCAAAGTAATAAAAAGTAAAAGAAAATAAAATAAAGCAAATCGAGCAATTATAGGAGACTTAGTATTAATGGAGAATAGACCCAGGGGCCATAGGTTCACTAGTGGTATCTCTCTCAAAAGCATAGCAACGGTGGGTAAACAAATTTCTGTTGGGAAATTGATAGAATTGAGCATAGTTATAATTGTGGTCATTCATGGCATAATCAGTACATAGGCATTACGTCCATGACAAGTAGACTGTTAATCCAACTACATCTACTACTATTACTCCACACCAAGACCGCTATCCAGCATGCATCTCAAAGTATTAAGTTCATACAAACAGAGTAACGCTTTAAGCAAGATGACATAATGTAGACAAAGTAAGATCAATCAATATAACCAAACCCAGTCATTTTATCCTTAGTAGCAACAATACAAATACGTGCCTTTTCCCCTCCTGTCACAGGGCAAGATCACCGCAAGATTGAACCTACTACAAAGCACCTCTCCCGTCGAAGATAAATCAATCTAACTTGGCCCAACTAGACGAATTGATCGGAGAGAAATACAAAGCTATAAAATTATGCAGCAAAGAAATCTCAAGAGATTCAAAATAATTCAATGAATAATCTAATCATAAACCCACAATTCCTCGGATCCCAACAAACACACCGCAAAAGATTACATTGGATCGATCTTAGAGAAGATCATTGTATTGAAGACCAAAAGAGAGAGAGAGAGAACCATCTAGCTAGTACTATGGACCCGTAGGTTCTGAAGGAACTACTCACACATCATCATCGAGGCAGCAAGGTTGACGAAGATGGCCTCCCCAATGATTCCCCAAACCGGCAGAGTACCGGAACAAGGCTCCAGATGGGATCGCTTCGGAACAAAGGCTTGCGGCGGCGGTAAAATTGTTTCGGGTCTCGCTTCATGGGTTTCAGAATATATGGAAATTTATATGCCAACAATTAGGGAAAACGGATCTATGAGGGGCCCATAAGTTAGGGTGGCGCCACCTACCCCCCAGGGTGCACCCCCTGGCTTGTGGGGCCCTCGTGGGTCTTCTCGTCCTTCCCTGAAGCTTCTAGGGTCTCTTATTGTCCAGAAAAAATCGTCAAAAAGTTTCACCGCGATTGGACTTTTGTAGCTATGGATTTTCTGGAAAACCAAAAACAAGCAAAAAACAGGAACTGGCACTGGGCACTAAATTAATAGGTTAGTCTAGAAAAAAATATAAAATGACATATAAAGCATACAAAAGTGATAATATAATAACATTTAATAATAAAAAATTATAGATACGTTGGAGACGTATCAAACGCCACAGCTCTCAGCTGCTCTTCAGAGAAAGGTGTCGTGAGGATATCGTTCTCTTCTGTCGTGATTTGTGGAATATCAATTGTTCGGGTTTGTCAAGGGTCAATTTCCCCTCATCCGACGCCCCGAACAAAGATTTGTAGTAAATGTTGATAAAACTTTGAGCTCCGTCTCACCTTCGATCCGCCCCTCATCTTATTGGAGACTAAAAATACATTTCTTCATATGTCGACCATTGGCGACGAAGTATCGTGTATTACTATCTCCCTTCAAAATGAAGGCAGCTTTAGATCTTATATAATATTTGATTTCTTCTTCTCACAAAAGACGTGCAACTTCTCATTAGATTGATTTTGTGTCGAGAGTTGATTTTCCATATTTTATAATATTTAGATCTTTTATAATATTTGATCTCCTCTTCTCAATCTCTGTTGTTGCTTCGAAAAATCTGAGTCATTTCAATCTGTGAGACCGAGTACCTCACACAGAAAACCTAAAGTTGACTTTTGAACTCAAATATTTTCGAAACCAGTTGCATTTTGTGATCCTCATCTTTTCTACTCTTATATATCAAATTCATAGGATCAGTTGTAAAGATGTCAGGGTCAGAGGACAGTCTGAATTTGTAGGTTGAGGATTGATATGAGCTTAGGGACTGATCCAGAGAGTTCTTCAGACTCAGATCTAGGGAGTCCAAGTGATAAGGGCTTTCCTCCTGCTGCAACCAGGACAAGAAAGAGAAGGATTCAGATGAAGAAGATAGTGATTTGAATCCTACAGAAGAGGTTGAATCAGCAAAGAGAGGAGTAGTCAGAAAAATCTATGCTGCTCCAGAGGCTGTGAAGAGCCTGGTGACGGTGTCCTAGGTTAAGTCGGCTGCCAAGTCATGGGTCGGGCTGAGGACCCCAGACAACCGAAGAATGGTCCATGTTTACAAAGACCCCTAGCATACCCAAGATGGAATCCTCCAAAGACTTGGTGTACACTTCAAGACATGTTCAAATCATCGGCAAGCTTATCCCTAGATCTAACCCTTGGTACCCCCGGTCCCTATATAAGTCGAGGAGTTTTAGTCCGTAGGGTTAAGTTAGAACCATACTCATACGATCTCAAGGTAGATCATCATGTACTTTGTACTCCATCACAATCAATACAACAGAAGCATGACGTAGGGTTTTACCTCTTCGAGAGGGTCCGAACCTGGCTAAACATCATGTCTCTTGTTCGTCATGTTACCATCTAGCCAAGATCACCAGCTTGAGACCCTGTACCCGAGATCTGCCGGATTTAACCCCGACACTTGGCTAGATCTCAGGAAGGGGGAAGCTCTGCTCAAGGGCAATCAAAGCCCAAGAGGCAAAGATCAAGGATTGTATATGTCAAGTACAAGAGAGCCACAATGCATGTGGACCCCCATGAGGAAGCTGCAGATGAAGAGGAGGAGGAAGAGGAAGAAAAAGTGCAAGTGACTAGATCATCTCCTCCTGCCAAGAGAACTAAGTTGATGGCAGATGCTATACCCAAGACTGCTCCTGCCACTAAGCCTAAACCAGTTCCCAAACACAAAGGCAAAGGTGCAGCCAAGACCATAGTTGAGGAAGAAGATGAGGCCCCAGCTCATCACAAGAATCTCAAACCGTACCTGCCTGCTCACAATGATGCACATCCAGAGGCAGAAGACATGAAGAAGAGGAAGGATGAGGGCTTGTCAAAATGGAGAGCCGCGAATCCATATACTGCAAGGTCCAAGAAAACTACAGTGGATTCCAGATTCCATACTATAGAGCAACAAGACTTCTATGAGACAGTGTTGCTTAAGAAAAAACCTGCAGTCGGTGAGATGACGTGGGTGGACTAGGATTACATTGATAGCCATCCCAACAACTTTCCCAGTGTCCATGAGAACTTTAAGACTTTGAAGATTCACAAGTTTGTGGGAAAGGTGAAGTCTGACTGGTGTGAGGAGTTGATCAAGCGATTCTATACCACAACTCACTTCTACCCAGATGGAAAGATCAAGTGGATGGCTGAAGACCAGAGGTATGAGTTCTCTGTGGAGGAATGGGAAAATTTGCTTGGTTTGTCACCTAGTGTTGAGAATTTTATTGATGGGTATGCTAAGCGTCACCTGAACCATGATAGCATGAAGGATATGTACAAGCCCTTCCCTGCTGAGGAGGTTGAGAAACACAAGCTAGTGTGTGTATACTTTCTTCTACCAGGACTTGCTACCATCAACACTATTCTCAGGTACACTTTGATGCCAAAGTCTGGAGATGACAGGATGATACGAGGATATTCCATTGACATGTTGCACCACATTGATGAGTTGATTAATTTCAATGTCATGGACCTCATAGTTGAGATAGTGAAGAGGGCTGTCGCTGATCAAAAGCGCTCTTTCGGCTATGTACCGTACATCCCATTGCTTATCAACTCCAAAGTTGGTAACAGAATCTTTCAGCTTGAGTACAAGCACTTGCCCCTACAGCCAAACCTAGAGGATTGGACTGTTACGATGGATCCAGCTGATCCTAGTTTTGCTGCTGCTCAAGAGCAAGCAGAGGCTGCCAGAGCTGCTGCACATGCTAGTGGAGCAGGTACTTATACTGCTCAGGGTCCCCTTGAGATGCCCAAGTCTAGGTTAGATCAGATGGAACTCCTGTTTCAGAACACTCACTGGGTCGAGCAATGCCTAGCTAACCTTGTGATGAACCAAGAGAGCTTGGAAAGGATCATAGAGACCAAGTTCCATGACTTAGATGTCAAGGTGACTGAGTTAGCTACATACCTTGGGAAGCTGAAGGATGACCTTGATGCTCGTGCTCTCAGTGATTCCGATGAGCAGACCACCACTCAGTACCAGACACAGACCAGAGTGGCTCAGCCTGCTGCTACATACCTCCACCTCTAGTGTCTACTCCTACCCAGACCACCTCAGCTGAAGCTGTTGCATTCGCCGACGCTCTCATCTCCACTCCATCGACCCACACAGGAGCTACTAGTCAGAGATCTTCATCGCCAGCTGCCGTGGATCGAGCCCAGAGTGACGCTTAGTCATAAATCACTTTGATTTTTTGGTATCTTGATGCCAAAGAGGGAGAGTAATATAGATCTATATGGCTTAGAGAGAGAGAGAGAGAGAGAGAGAGTGTGTTTAGCTTTTGTTGTTCCTTTTTTTGGTTTTCATCCTTGATACTTCGTTGGATGTAAAAAAAAAATCTCATGTGTTTGACCATACTTTGCTTGTTTACCGTACACATGCTACCCATTATTTTCTTATGCATTTTATCGTGGTCATTCATAAGTGTGCTTGGTGATGTGTGCAATTTTAAATTCCATTCATATTATTTTGTGCGCTCCACCGAGATGTATGTGAAATGGAAGATTTAATCCACAAACCTAATCGATTGTGTATTTTCATTCAAACACAAATTCAAATAATGCACAAATTTAGGGGGAGCTCTGGCATATCACATGCTTCTCAAAGCAACGATGTTATTCATGATTATATCTTATGTTGAAGCTTTGATCTATATGTTGCCATAAATTACCAAAAAGGGGGAGAATGAAAGTGCATCTAATCCCCGGGTGGTTTTGGTAATTCATCACAACATATAGCTCATAGAACTAATGCCTACTCAAAGAATATTTCATGAAAAAGTTTAATATAGGTACAACTTGGGATGTGGAAATGGACCCCTCAAAATGCTAAGGACAAGTGTTGGTCAAAGGCTCAAGACTCTTCAATTTATATTTAAGTGATCCAAGATCACATTGAGTCCGTAGGAAAGCCAATGCTACCAAAAAGGGATGAGGTTACGCCAATGGTATCACTGCTCAAGTGCTTAGAGATATTGCTCCAAAAGCGTCAAACATTTTCCCACATTCCACTATGTCAAAATCGTAAAGTTCATCTTGGTCCCACCGAACCACATCTATCAGGACTCACCGAGATACACATGACATAGCCGTTGCCTAAATCCTAGAACCTCAATCTCACTGAGTTGACCCTTTGGTCCCACCGAAGTGCACTAGCCAACCTTGTGTTGCCAACTGAAATTCAATCGGAATTTTCGATCAGTTTCAGTCGGTGCTTAGGCCAGCATGACTTGGTCTCACTGAAAGTTTTCTTCCGGTCTCACTGATACGTCTCCGTCTTATCTATAATTTTTGATTGTTTCATGCCATTATCCTACAATTTCCACATACTGTTGGCAACAATTTATATGATTTCTTGGACTAACATATTGATCCAGTGCCCAGTGCCAGTTCCTGTTTGTTGCATGTTTTTTGTTTCATAGAAAATCCATATCAAACAAAGTCCAAACGCGATAAAATTTTATGGAGATTTTTTTGAAATATATGTAAATTTTGGGAAAAATAATCAACGCAAGACGGTGCCCGAGGACTCCACAAGGCAACAGGGCGTGCCCTGATGCCGTGTTGGCACCTCATAGGTTGGTTGGAGCCCTTCTTTTGCCGCAAGAAAGATAATTTCCGGGGAAAAATCCCCTCAAAATTTTAGCCCAATCGGAGTTATGGATCTCTGGGAATATAAGAAATGGTGAAGGGCTCCGAAACAGACGCAGAAACATAAGAGAAACAGAGAGAGAGACCCAATCTAGAGGGGATCCCGCCCCTCGGGAGCCGGGAAGACCAAGTACCAGAGGAGGAAACCCTTCTACCATCAAGGGAGAAGGCCAAGGAAAAATAAGAAGGAGGGGGCTCTCTTCCCCTCTCTCCCGGTGGCACCGGAGTGCCGCCGGGGGAATCATCGTGACGACGATCTACACCAACAACTTCGCCGCCGTCATCACCAACTCTCTCCCTCTCCTTACAGCGGTGTAACATCTCTTTCCCTGCTGTAATCTCTACTTGAACATGGTTCTTTATGCCACATATTATTATCCAATGATGTGTTGCCATCCTATGATGTTTGAGTAGATTTCTTTTGTCCTACGGGTTAATTGTGGTATGGTGTGATTGATATGAGTTGTATGTTGATATGGTGCTGTCCTATGGTGCCCTCCGTGTCATGCAAGCGTGTGGGATCACCGCTGTAGGGTGTTGCAATAAGTTCATGATTCTCTTATGGTGGGTTTGCGGGGGTGACAGCAGCCTAAACCCGAGTAAGGGGATTGTTGAGTAAAGGGGACTTATTACTTAATGCTATGGTTGGGTTTAACCTTAATGATCTTTAGTAGTTGCGGATGCTTGCTAGAGTTCCAGTCATAAGAACATGTGATCCAAGTACGGAAAGTATGTTAGTGTATGCCTCTCCCTCATTGCATATAATAAGTATCACACGTATCATATTCAATTGCCTATGGACAATCTTTCTCATTGTTCTACAAAAGCTCTCTACTAAAATAATTAACTTTTATTATCTCGTAAAGTAATCCTAGTTTTATTCCCGCAAAGTACTCTTAGTTTTATTCTTGCAAAGTAGTTTATACTTGTTATAGGTAAAGCAAACGTTGGTGTGCGTAGAGTTGTATCGGTGGTCGATAGAACTTGAAGAGAATATAAATTCTACCTTTAGCTCCTCGTTGGGTTCGACACTCTTACTTATCGAAAAAGGCTTCAAACGATCCCCTATACTTGTGGGTTAGCACTCACCGAAAAGCCAAAAGTTCAAACCTTTTGTATAGGTCTGTCTCACCAAGTGGTTTCACCAGGTCCCACCGAACTATGCATCAAGGTGTGTAATGATGACCCACAAGTATAGGGGATCAATCGTAGTCCTTTCGATAAGTAAGAGTGTCGAACTCAACGAGGAGCAGAAGGAAATGACAAGCAGTTTTCAGCAAGGTATTCTCTGCAAGTACTGAAAGTAGCGGTAACTGATAGTTTCGGTAGCAAGATAATTCATAAAAAGTAACAAGTGTAATAAAGTGCAGCAAGGTGGCCCAATCCTTTTTGTAGCAAAGGACAAGCTAGAACGAACTCGTATAATAAGCAAAGCATTCTCGAGGACACATGGCAATTTTGTCTAGTCACTTTCATCATGTTTGTTTGATTTGCGTTCGCTACTTTGATAATTTGATATGTGGGTGGACCGGTGCTTGGGTGCTGTTCATACTTGAACAAGCCTCCCACTTATGATTACCCCCTCTCGCAAGCATCCGCAACTACGAAAGAAGAATTAAGATAAATCTAAACATAGCATGAAACATATGGATCCAAATCAGTCCCTTACGGAATAACGCATAAACTAGGGTTTAAGCTTCTGTCACTCTAGCAACCCATCATCTAATTACTACTCCACAATGCCTTCCCTTAGGCCCAAAGATGGTGAAGTGTCATGTAGTCGACGTTCACACGACACCACTAAAGGAAGCACAACATACATAGCATCAAAATATCGAATGAATACCAAATTCACATGATTACTTATGACAAGACTTCTCCCATGTCCTCAAGAACAAAAGTAACTACTCACAAATCATATTCATGTTCAAGATTAGAGGGGTATTGAATAGCATTAAGGATCTGAACATATAATCTTCCACCAAATAAACCAACTAGGATCAACTACAAGATGTAATCAACACTACTAGCAACCCACAGGTACCAATCTGAGGTTTTGAGACAAAGATTGAATACAAGAGATGAACTAGAGTTTGAGATGAGATGGTGCTGGTGAAGATGTTGATGAAGATTGGTCCTCCCATGATGAGAGGATCGTTGGTGATGTCGATGGCTTCGATTTCCCCCTCCCGGAGGGAAGTATCTCCGGCGGAATCGCTCCGCTGGAGAGCAAAATAGCTCCTGCCCAGGTTTCGCCTCGAGACGGTGGCGCTTCATCCCAAAAGTCTTCTTCTGATTTTTTCTAGGGCAAATGGCTTCATATAGCAGAAGGAGGGGGCCGGAGGCCTGCCAGGGGCCCCACAAGCTTGGGGGGCGCGCCCAGGGGGGTAGGGCGTGCCCCTAGGCGTGTGGCTGCCTGGTGGGTCCCCTCCTGTTGATTCTTTCACTGGTATTTTTTATATATTCCAAAATAATTCTCCATAAATTTTCAGGTCATTTGGAGTTGTGCAGAATAGCTATCTCTGTTTCACCCCTTTCAGGTCCAGAATTCCAGCTACCGGCATTCTCCCTCTTCATGTGAATCTTGCAAAATAAGAGAGAAAATGCATAAGAATTGTACCATAAAGTGAAATAATGATCAAAAACATAATAATTATCAATAAGAAATCATGATGCAAATTGGACGTATCAAGTCCCCCAAGCTTAGACCTCGCTTGTCCTCAAGCGAAAGCCGAGATCGATAATCATGACCACATGTTTAGAGAGAGAGGCATCGATAAAAATAAAATACGGACATGGAGCATCATGATCTTTATTATAACAGCAATATATCATCATGAAACTTCCCATGAAAAAGTGACAATTCAATCACAAGTTAAAGTATGAACCATAAACCAAATTGAAAACTAACAAACTATGATCTCAGTCACTGAAGCAATTGCAATTCATCATATTATCAGAAAGAGTCTATGTAAGAGCTTTGTTTAGCAAGTTCACATACTCAACTATCATTTAGTCTTCTATGATTGCTGAAACTCACGACATACTTATGGAGCAAAAGTTTCAGTCGGACACATAGAAAGATAGGGGCTTATAATTTTGTCTCCCAACGTATTTACCTCAAGGGTAATGTCAACAATAATAACTCATGATCACCTACATCCAACTGGATATATATGCCTTGATCAATCCCCACCACATGATGCTTGCCAAGAGAGAAAATAAAAACGGAATAGTGGAGAATATTATTGACTCTTGCATGAAAGTAAATACATAAAGTAAAAGATAGGCCCTTCGCAGAGGGAAGCAGAGGTTGTCATGCGCTTTCTGTTTTTGGATGTGCAAGCTCTTAATGTAAAGGAATGTCACTTTATATTGCCCCTTGTGATAGCGACCTTTATTATGCAGTCTGTTGCTTTTATTACTCCACCAGATCGTACAAAGCTTATTTTCCCTTACAATAAAAGTTCATACATGTTTAGGAGCAATTTTTATTGCTTTGCACCAATGACAACTTACTTGAAGGATCTTATTCAATCCATAGGTAGATATAGTGGACTCTCATGGCATGAAACTGGGTTTAAGGGTTTTTGGATGCACAAGTAGTATCTCTACTTAGTACAGAATTTTGGCTAGCAAAAGATAGGGGGCAAGCACCACATGTTAGAGGATCCAAAACAATATAAATTCTATGTGAATATAAGCAAACATAACTCATTACGTTGTCTTCCTTGTCCAACGTCGACTAATTGACATAGAATATTTGATGGGGGCTCACAATCATAAAAGATGTCCAAGATAGTGTATTTATATGTGAGACCTCTCTTCCTTTATTACTTTTTCATGAATTGCAACAATGACCAATGCTATGTTTGTCAACTTCCAACAAGTTTTATCAATTATACTTCTTTTATGTGAAGTCATCACTCCCCATGGGATTAGCATATGATCTTACTTTTTATTCTTTATTTATCTCTAAGATTGGATCATCAAAAGCAAAATACTCAACTCAAACTACTCTCTATTATATAACTCTCACACACGATTAAGGTGTCAAAAAAAAACTCTCACACACGATTACATAGATAGATAGATCACAAAGCAAGCACTCGAAACTAAATCATACTAAAACTTTATTCTTCTAAATCACGAAATAACTAAGGATCGAACTAAGATAGATAATGATGATAAAAAGTGACGATGATACGATACCGGGGCACCTTCCCCAAGCTTGGCACAAGCCAAGGGTGGTGCCCATACCCATGTACTCAAATCTCCTTCTTGGGTGATGGTGGTGATGAAGTGATGGGTTTGTCCTTCAGCTTCAGCAAGTACTCCAAATTTCCATTGATCCTCCGAAGAGCACGATTCACGAATCTCCCTTTTCTGGTGCTTCCTTCCTGAGCATGGCTTGATCTTCTTCTCCTTGAGTTTGGTTCTCCACGACCTTCCCTGGTTCCTCCTCCATAACAGTATCCTCCTCTCCGGACGACCACTCATAATATACTTCGCTGAAAGGACATTTGCTGGGTGAAGGTTGAACAATCCGGTGCTTGCTGCGGAGCTTTCGGGGAGCCATGGCGACCGAGATCTGTCAGAAAAACAGCCCGAAATAAGAACAGAGGAGGAACTTGCGATACGGTGGTCAAAACACCCGTGAGTATATATAATAATTTTTTTCATGCATAACAAGTAATATGAAAGAAAAACGGAGTCAGGAAAGTCCACGAGGGCGCCACAAGACTGGTAGGCGCGCCCTAGGGGGTGGGGCGCGCCCCCCAGGCTTGTCGCCTCCTTGTGCACTTTCCGAACTGTTTATTATTTTCCTAATTTTTTATATATTGCAAAACGGACAGAAAGTACTTTTTTGGAAGTTTTGGAGTCGGTTTACTTACCGTACCACATACCTACTCCTTTTCAGGATTCTGGAGCGTTCAGGAAGGTTTCCTCTATGTGCTCTTCCGGTGTCATTGTTTGAATAATATTAGTTTCAACATTAATGGGCGTACCTGAGATATAATGTTTAATTCTTTGCCCATTAACCACTCTCGGATTATTGCCTTCAGAGTTGTTTATTTTGATGGCTCCGGAGCGATAAAATTCTTCGATGATGTATGGCCCTTCCCATTTAGAGAGAAGTTTTCCTGCAAAAAATCTTAAACGAGAATTGTATAATAGAACATGATCACCTACTTTGAATTCCCGTTTTTGAATTCTCTTATCATGCCATCTTTTAACTTTTTCTTTAAACAACTTGGCATTTTCATAAGCTTGGGTTCTCCATTCATCTAAAGAACTAATATCAAATAACCTCTTTTCACCGGCAAGTTTAAAATCATAGTTAAGTTCTTTAATTGCCCAATATGCTTTATGTTCTAACTCAAGAGGCAAATGACATGCTTTTCCATAAACCATTTTATATGGAGATATACCCATAGGATTTTTATAAGCAGTTCTGTAAGCCCAAAGCGCATCATCAAGTTTCTTCGACCAATTCTTTCTAGATCTATTAACAGTCTTTTGCAAAATCAATTTTATTTCTCTATTAGTTAATTCAACTTGACCACTAGACTGAGGATGATAAGGAGATGCAATTCTATGATTGACATCATATTTAGAAAGCAATTTACGGAAAGCACCATGAATAAAATGTGAACCACCATCAGTCATTAAATATGTAGGGACTCCAAACCTCGGGAATATAACTTCTTTAAGCATTTTAATAGAAGTGTTATGATCAGCACTACTAGTTGGAATAGCTTCTACCCACTTAGTAACATAATCAACAGCAACTAAAATATGAGTATACCCATTGGATTTAGGAAAAGGTTCCATATAATCAAAACCTCAAACATCAAATGGTTCAATATCAAGTGAATAATTCATAGGCATTTCCTGACGTCTACCAACATTACCAATTCTTTGACATTCATCACAAGAAAGGACAAACTTACGTGCATCTTTGAAAAGAGTAGGCCAATAAAAACCAGATTGTAATACCTTGTGTGCAGTACTGTCTCCCGCATGGTGTCCTCCATATGCCTCGGAGTGACACTTACGTAGGATTTGTTCATGTTCATGCTCAGGCACACAACGTCTAATAATACCATCTACTCCTTCTTTATATAAATGTGGGTCATCCCAAAAGTAATGTCTTAAATCAAAGAAGAACTTTTTCTTTTGTTCGTATGTGAAACTAGGCGGTATATATTTAGCAACAATGTAATTAGCATAGTCTGCATACCAAGGAGTATTACAAGAAGCATTTATAACAGCTAATTGTTCATCAGGAAAATCATCATTAATAGGAAGTGGGTCATCAAGAACATTTTCCATTCTAGACAAATTATCAGCTACGGGATTCTCAGCTCCCTTTCTATCAACAATATGCAAATCAAATTCTTGTAGCAAAAGAACCCACCTAATAAGTCTAGGTTTAGCATCTTTCTTTTCCATAAGATATTTAATAGAAGCATGATCGGTATGAATAGTAACTTTGGAATCAACAATGTAAAATCTGAATTTGTCACATGCAAACACAACTGCTAAAAATTCATTCTCAGTAGTAGCATAATTTCTTTGAGCACTGTCTAGAGTTTTTACTAGCATAATGGATAACATTTAATTTCTTATCAATTCTTTGTCCTAGAACAGCACCAACAACATAATCACTAGCATCACACATAATTTCAAAGGGTAGGTTCCAATCAGGTGGTTGAACAATAGGTGCAGAAATTAAGGCTTTCTTAAGTATTTCAAAGGCTTCTACGCAATCATCATCAAAAAACAAATGGAACATCTTTTTGCAAGAGATTAGAAAGAGGCCTAGAAATTTTAGAGAAGTCTTTTATAAACCTTCTATAGAAACCAGCATGACCGAGGAAACTTCTTATACCTTTGATATCTTTAGGACATGACATTTTCTCAATAGCATCAACTTTAGCTTTATCAACTTCAATACCTCTTTCAGAAATTTTATGCCCAAGAACTATACCTTCATTCACCTTAAAGTGGCACTTCTCCCAATTCAAGACAAGATTAGTTTCTTCACATCTCTGCAAAACTCGATCAAGCTTGCTCAAGCAATCATCAAAAGATCCGTAAACGGAGAAATCATCCATGAAAACCTCAACAATCTTTTCACAAAAGTCAGAGAATATAGCAGTCATACATCTTTGAAAGGTAGCAGGTGCATTACATAAACCAAAAGGCATACGACGATAAGCATAAGTTCCAAAAGGACAAGTAAAGGTGGTTTTCTCTTGATCTTCAGGTGAAACAGGTATTTGAGAGAAACCAGAATAACCATCTAGGAAGCAAAAGTGTGTATGCTTAGATAATCTTTCTAACATTTGATCAATAAAAGGCAAGGGATAATGATCTTTCCTAGTAGCTATTTTTAATTTCCTGAAATCAATTACCATCCTATAACCAGTTACAATTCTTTGTGGGATAAGTTCATTTTTATCTTTAGGAACAACAGTAATACCTCCTTTCTTAGGAACAGAATGAACAGGACTTACCCATCTACTATCAGCTATGGGATAAATTATACCTGCCTCCAGAAGCTTTAATATTTCAGTTCTTACCACATCCTTCATTCTAGGATTCAGCCTTCTTTGATGATCAACAACGGGTTTAGCGTCTGGCTCCATATGAATTTTATGCTGACATAAAGTGGGACTAATGCCCTTAAGATCATCGAGAGTATATCCAATAGCAGCCCGGTGCTTCTTCAGAGTTTTAAGTAATCTCTTTTCTTCATGGTCTGAAAGGTTAGCACTAATAATAACAGGATATATCTTCTTTTCATCAAGATAAGCATATTTAAGTGTATCAGGTAATTGCTTTAATTCGAACACAGGATCACCCTTGGTTGGAGGTGGATCTCCCAAGGTTTCAACAGGCAAATTATGTTTAAGTATAGGTGCTTGTTTAAAGAATAGCTCGTCTATTTCATTTCTTTCATTCATATGCATATCATTCTCATGGTCTAGCAAATATTGTTCTAAAGGATCAGTAGGAGGCACAACAATAGAAGTAAGACCAATAATTTCATCCTTATTAGGTAATTCTTTATCATGAGGTTGTCTACGAAACTTAGAGAAATTAAACACATGAGACACCTCACCAAAATTAACTCTGACAGTTTCTCTATTGCACTCAATCTTGGCATTAACTGTATTCAAGAAAGGTCTACCAAATATAATGGGACAAAAATCATCTTGTGGTGATCCAAGAACAAGAAAATCAGTAGGATATTTGATCTTACCACACAAGACTTCAACATTTCTAACAATCCCAAGTGGTGAAATAGTATCTCTATTTGCAAGCTTAATAGTAACATCAATATCTTCAATCTCAACAGGTGCAATATCATTCATGACTTCTTGATAGAGAGTAAACGGAATAGCACTCACACTAGAACCAATATCACATAAACCATGATAGCAATGATCTTCGATTTTAACAGAAATAACAGGCATGCCAATTACAGGTTTGTTTTTACCTTTAGTGTCTGGCTTAGCAATTCTAGTTGCTTCATCACAGAAATATATGACATGTCCATCAATATTATCAACCAAAAGATCTTTAACCATTGCAATATTAGGTTCAACTTTAATTTGTGCAGAAGGTCTAGGTGCTCTAATATTACTCTTATTTACCACAGTTGAAGCTTTAGCATGTTCCTTAATCCGAACAGGGAAAGGAGGTTTCTCAATATAAGCAGTAGGCACAACAGGATCAACATGGTAAACAATTGTTTCTTCTTTAACACTAACAGGTTCTTCATTCAATTCAATAGGTGGATGATATTTAAACCATTTCTCCTTAGGGAGCTCAACATGAGCAGCAAAAGATTCACAAAAGGTAGCTACTATCGCAGAGTCAAGTCCATATTTAGTACTAAACTTATGAAAAGCATCAGTTTCCATAAAAGATTTAACACAATCAAACTCAAGATTTATACCTAACTCATTACCTTTGTCGATTTCCCAATCTTCAGAGTTACATTTAATTCTTTCTAGAAGATCCCATCTGAATTCAATAGTTCTCTTCATAAAGGAACCAGCAGAAGAAGTATCGAGCATGGATTGATCATTATGAGAAAGCCAAGCATAAAAGTTTTGAAGAATTATTTCTCTTGAGAGCTCATGATTGGGGCATGTGTGCAACATATACTTAAGCCTCCCCCAAGCTTGAGCGATACTTTCTCCTTCACGAGGCCGAAAATTATATATATAATTCCGATCACGATGAACCAAATGCATAGGATAAAATTTCTGGTGGAATTCCAGCTCCAACCGGTTCCAGTCCCATGTTTCAGTATCATAACATAGCCTATACCATGTCAATGCCTTTCCCTCCAAAGATAAAGGGAATACTTTCTTCTTAACTCCATCTCTGGATAGACCTGCAAGCTTAAACAATCCACAAATTTCATCCACATAGATCAAGTGCATATCAGGATGTACCGTTCCATCTCCTGCATAAGGATTAGCTAGTAGTTTCTCTACCATACCCGAAGGAATTTCATAATAAATATTATTAGTAGGTTCAATAGGTTGAGGAGCAACTCTCAATGCTTCCGGTCGTGGTGAAGATACCCCGAACAAGCCCCTCAAAGGATTACTTTTCATAGTGACAAGTGACAGTAAATTTCAGCACGTAATATAAATGTTTCCTTACCAAATTCCACTCACCAAAGGTGCTTCACTCCACGGCAATGCCGCCTGAAAAGAGTCTTGATGACCCACAAGTATAGGGGATCAATCGTAGTCCTTTCGATAAGTAAGAGTGTCGAACCCAACGAGGAGTAGAAGGAAATGACAAGCGGTTTTCAGCAAGGTATTCTCTGCAAGTACTGAAAGTAGCGGTAACAGATAGTTTCGGTAGCAAGATAATTCGTAACAAATAACAAGTAACAAGTATAATAAAGTGCGGCAAGGTGGCCCAATCCTTTTTGTAGCAAAGGACAAGCCAGAACGAACTCGTATAATAAGCAAAGTGTTCTCGAGGACACATGGGAATTTCGTCTAGTCACTTTCATCATGTTTGTTTGATTCGCGTTCGCTACTTTGATAATTTGATATGTGGGTGGACCGGTGCTTGGATGCTGTTCTTACTTGAACAAGCCTCCCACTTATGATTACCCCCTCTCGCAAGCATCCACAACTACGAAAGAAGAATTAAGATAAATCTAACCATAGCATGAAACATATGGATCCAAATCAGTCCCTTACGAAATAGCGCAAACTAGGGTTTAAGCTTCTGTCACTCTAGCAACCCATCATCTAATTACTACTCCACAATGCCTTCCCTTAGGCCCAAAGATGGTGAAGTGTCATGTAGTCGACGTTCACACGACACCACTAAAGGAAGCACAACATACATAGCATCAAAATATCGAACGAATACCAAATTCACATGATTACTTATGACAAGACTTCTCCCATGTCCTCAAGAACAAAAGTAACTACTCACAAATAATATTCATGTTCAAGATCATAGGGGTATTGAATAGCATTAAGGATTTAAACATATAATCTTCCACCAAATAAACTAACTAGCATCAACTACAAGATGTAATCAACACTACTAGCAACCCACAGGTACCAATATGAGGTTTTGAGACAAAGATTGAATACAAGAGATGAACTATGGTTTGAGATAAGATGGTGCTGGTGAAGATGTTGATGAAGAGTGGTCCTCCCATGATGAGAGGATCGTTGGTGATGTCGATGGCTTCGATTTCCCCCCCCCCCCCGGAGGGAAGTATCCCCAGCGGAATCGCTCCGCCGGAGAGCAAAATAGCTCCTACCTAGGTTCCGCCTCGAGACGGTGGCGCTTCATCTCGAAAGTCTTCTTCTGATTTTTTCTAGGGAAAATGGCTTCATATAGCAGAAGGAGGGGGCCGGAGGCCTGCCAGGGGCCCCTAGAAGCTTGGGGGCGCGCCCAGGGGGGTAGGGTGCGCCCCCAGGCTTGTGGCTGCCTGGTGGGTCCCCTCCTGTTGATTCTTTCGCCGGTATTTTTTATATATTCCAAAATAATTCTCCGTAAATTATCAGGTCATTTGGAGTTGTGCAGAATAACTATCTCTGTTTCACCCCTTTCAGGTCCAGAATTCCAGCTGCTGGCATTCTCCCTCTTCATGTGAATCTTGCAAAATAAGAGTGAAAAGGCATAAGAATTGTACCATAAAGTGAAATAATGATAAAAAACATAATAATTATCAATAAGAAATCATGATGCAAATTGGACGTATCATGTAACGGTTGGATTTTTGGTGCTGCCTATATATACCCCCACCCATTCCACCAACTCTCAGAGAGCAACTAGAGCGGATCATACACTTTCCATATCCATTTTTCTGAGAGAGAGAGAGCTCCATATCCTTGTGTTGAGATCAAAGGGATCCCACTCCAACCATAGAACTTTGATCTCTAGCCACGTTAATTACTTTCCACCCAAATCCTATCCTACTCCAAAGCCTAACTCTATGAGAGAGTGTGTGAGTGTTGAGGAGACTATTTTTTGAAGCACAAGAACAAGGAGTTCATCATCAATAAGAACATCTATTACCTTTTGGAGGGTAGTGCCTCATAGATTGGTTAGGTGTGCTTGTGAGCCTCCAAACCTTGTGGAGTGAACCAAGAAGTTTGCAAGGGCAAGGAAAATGCCTACTACACAAAGATCTACCCCGAGTGAGGCTAGTCCTTCGTGAATGTAAGACATGATGGAATAGGCAAGGTTGCTTCTTCGTGGACCCTTCATGGGTGGAGCCCTCCATGGACTCGTGCAACTGTTATCCTTGGGGTTGAAGCCTCCATCAACGTGGACGTACAATACTACCACCTATCAGAACCATGGGTCAAAATCTTCCGTGTCACCATAGAGTTTGCATATCTCCAAACCCTTCCTCTACTTACTATCACTTGCAATGTCTTTACTTTCTGCTGCATATGATTAGACTTGCATGTGTAGGGTGTTTGTAGACTTCTTAGAATTGCTAAAATCTGCCAAGAACTAAAATTGGGAAAATGATAGGTTTTAATTTGGCAAGTAGTCTCATCACGCCCCCTCTAGACCTACTTACGATCCTACATTTAGGCTCTTTTCCTACTGAAAAAATTAAACAAAGGATTCCGCGAGCTCTTGCATTCATTAGTCATTAGTGGCAAGATCAGAGTGATTTTCTCGGGTATTCCAAAATAATCCGGTTTAAACAATGGTGTGATGAGCGTAAAAACATCACTCGTCAGCAAAACTTAGATAAAATTTTCCTACAACATGAAGTCCATGAGTTATAGTTCCTCTAGGCAAAGCTACAAGCCATTCTTTTGCTTTTCCTCTCAAGGAGAAAGGAAATAGACGCAACTTCAAAGCGTCGGGTTCATGGTCTTTAATACGTGTCATATTGCACAATTTAATAAAATTGTGTAAATGCATGTCGGCATCCTCTCATGCGGTTCCCCCAAATTGGTCTTTTAGTGACTAAGTGGGACTTAATTTCATATTTCTCGGTTGGCCTATAGAACAAGAATGTCGTGTTGTCCAGCGGAGCTTAGAAGAAGGTGAATCGGAGCCTATGGAAGGTGACTCGCGCAGACATCTGACTCCTTTTAAATAGAAAGGAATAGCCAAACCTACCCAGCTGGCTGGTCAATCCCCAACGCAGGGGCATTTGGTGAGGAGCTACCGTTTGGTGGTTGAAAAGCCACTGATCGGAGACGACTGGACTGGAGTGCTTTCATCAAATGATGCATGTGGGCTGAGCCATTCCCAGCAACATAAGGTAGTGAGATTGGTGCACGCATAAAGTTCTCATTCGGAGCAGCAAAGTCTCCAAGTTTTCTTGCCATGATAAAAAAAATTGGTTTTTCGGTAACAACATAAATAGAAAAACAAATAAAGACAAGAACAAACATGAAACGAAAACTGAAATAAAAAACTTTAACAATAACTCTAATGCAATGACTAGTGACACGATGCCTCCCCGGTAGCGGCGCCAGAAAATATGTTGATGCCCTTTGAGTTCCAATTTGGATAGCAAAAGGTTCCCGTGCCTTTTCCCCAAGGAGTGACCCTGGGTTATTGAACCCACTAGAGGATGTGCACTACGACAAAGAGTGGCAAGTTATTGTTACCGAATTAAATTCCAGTTTTTCAACTGGACCTTTATCAACCTTTTTGGGTGTAAACACTAGTACGAAAATAGGCATGGATACGAGGTATTACTCTCACAACCTTATAATTGTGCGTGGGATCTCATCTTGATAATAAACATAGCTCTAGAATACAACTGATATGATGTGATTGCTAGGCGATGAAGTGGGCGATGTGTCCAAAGTGTCTTGACCGGTGCGCGACCTCCATCGAAACTCAGTTGTTGAACCGATGGCCCTTACCATCACGCGGGGTTACCTCAGTTATTAAGAATAATACTCAGACAAAAGCGTTGGGAATTTAATGACTACACCTCATTCGTCCCCAAGGAATAGCTTTCCGCTACTGTACTAACCACTTATTTTACTGCTGTTCAGGATAGCCTTTCACTTCCTCCTCACTCCTCTTGATTGATCTACGGGATCCTAGGTACCTGGAGGGCCTTAGAACGAGAATAAGACAAGAGACAACTCCGTTGCAATCGGACACATACAACTAACATCAAATAAGCAAAGTCATTCCAAAGATCCGGTGCACAAATGCATAGGGTTCTAAGGTCTTGCCTCAACCCATTGCCTTACCGAATTACTCACACATAACGATCGGATCGCAATATGAACTCATTGAAGACGACATAAAGATGAATGATTGATTGATAATATGTCTTATAATAGTTGTCGAATGTGATATACTGATTACAAGTATGACTAGCTTGGAGAGGATGGCTACGGTGATGATGGTGGCGGCGGCTATGGAGGTGAGATGAGAAATGACAATGGCTAGGGTTGGAAGATGGGTTATGGTTCTCCGTTTCGAGAATGGTGCTCTCCCCGTTGAGATTCTAGCGTTGACCCCTTTATATAAGTTGGTCAGGTGGACGATGTGGTGCTCACGGCGGCTGGTACGGCCGGCAGTACTAGCGGGCGCGCTCATACCATACGCCGTCTTGTGCTCCGGATTACTTCCTATGCCTCCAATTGATTTGTCTCTTCCACCAAATCTCGCATTTCCTTCCATAAGATGATATTCTTCCGTGTTTAGGCTCTTTTCCCACGGAAACATATTAAATAAAGAATTTTGCAACAATGGAGTGATTTTCTTAAAAATTCCGGGGTTAACCGGTTTAAACAACGACGTGATGAGCGCAAAAATATCAGTCATCACGGCCTCGGCCACTCCACCCAGCCGCGACTCCACCGACACCAAACACAACAAGCCTGAGCGGCACGTTCGCCGCGACATTAGCCTTTACTAAACCTCCATTACCACTTTGCCCGAATGTGGCCGTCGTGCCCTGAACAGTCTCTCGAATCGCATGCAACGGTAGAGAGCAAGACGGGAAAGGAGTGGGGCGAGAGGGGTGAGGTAAAGCTACCTGACTCTGTGAAAATGGACGAAACTGGCCCTTCTCTGAAACTTCAACACAAAATGACCCCAATCTAAAAAAGTTTCACAAACTGGCCCCTTTTTGCATGACGCCTGGGGTTAGGGCGTCATGCTATCTAGCATGGCGCCCTATACCCGGGCGTCATGCAAAAGGGCCAGTTTGTGAAATATTTCCAGACTGAGGTCATTTTGTGTTGAAGTTTCAAAAAAGGGCCATTTTCACCCTGACTCTCGATCCATCCAATTTCGTACAACGGTCAGCACATCGCTCGCGTGGAGACAGAAACTACCTGACTTTCGTTCTATAACATTTAGGTTCAAATTTGGATGTAAATTTTTGCTCGGACTCACGCCATTCCAACGATTTGGTCACTTCATTTTCGCTGTACCGGCCTAAAGCATGAAGATAAATATAAGGCGTTGAGGATTCAGAGTGGTCCAGCCCCCAGACGTAGCCCGGGCATCGACTAGCTACTAGCTTCTGCTTGCCGAGGATATATGATAACGTGTCCTCAGATATGCCGGTTCCTGAACCGAGACTGGACGCATGGACGGAAGGAAGCGAGCGTGGCAGGACGCACGCACGGATCGGTGCCTCTTTCTCTATCTGCACTGTACGCGGCCCGGTCTGTTAGGCTGTCGCGGTCGCGAAAGGGAGAGCGCATGCAAAAGTTGGCATCGCTGCGTGTCCTGTCGGAGACGGATGGATGGATCGAGAGCAATCATCTCCTCCCCTCTCACATGTGTTTGATCTACTTTCGGGAAGGAGGAGGAGGAGATCGTCCACGATGCTTCCCCGAAGCAACCCGTTCATCATTCTCCCATGATCCGTGCATGCATGCATGCGTGTTTGCATATGCATAGGATCCCTTTTGCAATCCCGTGGAGCCGGCCGGTCCCTGTTGATCTTGCTGCGGTTCGAGCACCTACAGTTGAGATTCGCAGGACACGCACCCAACAGCACTGAGTGCAGGCACTTGTATCAGTTGATGAGATCCTTGTGCCCATGTTGCAAAAGCCGGCCGTAACTGTTCCCCTAATCATGGGATCATATGTGTGCTGCTTACCCAAAGTAGCTAACAGATTGCAGCTCACTTGCGAAGCTAGTAAGGGCATCTCCAAGGCTGACCTTCAAATCCGACACCGACCGTATCCGTCCACGGACCGGTAAAGACCAGTCCGCGAGCAGTGATGCGGGAGTCGGCCATCTAACCATGCCCGCATACATGGATCTGGACAAATTAAACGAAACTCATGCAAATAAAACGAAATTCACTTAAGCTTGAAATAATTTACATAAAAAGAACGATATTTCGTCGTTTAACTAAAAACAAAAAAAAAAAAAACTAGAAGTGGCTACCTTGTAGCGACGACCACCTTGTACGCATGACCGCCTTGGCCAATTGCACGGCCGTCGCCGTCCATGTCGTCATCATCCTTCCAACGGCGGAAGGGCGTGGGCCGCGACAGTCTTGCCCGGCCGCCACCTGGCGCTTGCGGAGGAGCCGGTCCGCTTCCTCCTGCACCGTACGGAGGGCCGCCGCGGCCCTCAGCCGCAGTGCCCTAGCGGCGGCCTTGCCCCTGTCGGCATTGGCCGAGGTGTCGCTTAGTGACCATTCCTCGCCAATCTTGGCGAGCTCCCCGTTGAGGCGGCTCCACGCGGCCATCTCCGTGGTCATGATGGATCGGTGGAGAGCGGTCGGGGTCGTTGCAGCCCCAGGCCGGTGCCGTGTCCGAATTGGCGAACGCAGAGCGGCAGGCCCCTTTGCGCCGGTCCTGCCACGCCGCCTGCCTCGCCGCCCTGTCCTCGGCAAGCACCGCCCGCGACGAGGAGCCGCCACCACCAAGGTAGTGGAGGATGCGCCCGTGTGCCTTTGCCATCGCGGGCGGCAGCTCCTCTTTGACGACCTGGCCGCGCTAGTTGCGGCGCGACGGCGACGTCGGCTCCTGCTTGACGCGGTAGCATGGAGGGGATCGCGGCTCCTGCTTCACGGCAGGTGGCACACGGTGCGGTGGCGACGTCGGCTCCTGCTTCACACGACGGTGAGCCGATGTTGGCTCCTGCTTGATGCAGAAGCGCGACGGGGAGTGCGGCTCCACCTTGACAGCGCGCGGCGGAGTAGGCAGTGTCGGACCTCGCTCATGGAGCGACCGCTCCGTCAACAGTAGGGGGCTGCCATCAGATCCGGTACATCAAATGTCCACCCTTCTACATTTGTCCAATAAAGAGAGGAGAGAGAAGGGGGAGAGAAGAAAAAGGGGGTTTGTGGTAGGGTCCAAGGCTTGTTTGTGGGGTGTTTGGACTACCCCTACGTTTGCCTTTGGTTTGTGAGATTTCAGATGTCCGGACTAGTCCACAAACGTTTGAGCACAGCGTTGGATGACAAAAAGTGTTCGAACCGTGTTGACCAAACGTTCAGCGACATTTTGATGCAAGACGTTGGAGATGCCCTTACAATCTCTTCAAGGCCTCAGTGGAACCACACAATAGCCTGGGGAGACTAACTCCCAAGCCGGACTACATTCTGCTCACGATAAATAGTTATAATTTTATGCTCCCTACCTCCATTCAACAAGCGTTTGACTTCCCCAATGAGCGCCGCCACCGGCGACCAGTTAGTCATCTGTTCCATGATCATGGCCGCGGCCATACAACTATCAGTCTCCAGGATAAACGGGGTTGATCACTTCTCCAGGGTTAGGGTGATCCCTTTCATACACGCCAATAATTTAGCTTCAAGGGAACTTGAGCAAGACACCAGACATCTGCAGGAGGAGAATGTAGGAAATATGCCCTAGAGGCAATAATAAATGTTATTATTTATTTCCATCTTCGTAATTATGTTTATATTCCATGTTATAACTGTTGTGATTCTCGAGTCTGCAATAACCACGAGGCTCGGAGGAAAACTCATATGGACGTGTGGAATAATAAATGGTAAAATAGATTCCTGGTCTAGCCTCTAAGACTAGCTCAAGGGTTGCATGATGGTTCTATTTTCCTGATCATTAGCATGAGTATGTGGGCAATTTTGATAACACAATGTTAGAAGAACACTTGTGTTGAACATACCCAATTATTGTTATGCTATGAGATCCACTCATCACAAATTAATGGTTTATAACACAGAGAAAGTTAAATGTTTGCATAATTCCTTAGACCATGAGAGTATCAAGTTCCTTCATACTTGAACGTAGGGGTTTGCTAAATGTCATCTGTAACAGGGTGGCCATTCCGGCAGCTTATGGGTTCACAGAAAAGTATGACAAGGGACTAGATAGCTCAAGATTGGGATTTGCTCCTCCGACGATGGAGAGATATTCTTGGGGCCATCTCGGTGTTACGGTATCCATCATCGTCTGGCCAGACACAGTGTGATTTGATCACAGGGATGCCGGAACACGAGAACGAGAAAAGAGAACAAAATCGGTAATGAGGAAACTAGTATAGTGAACAAGTTGTTGATTCTCAGGGATGCCGATAAATCTCACCTCGGGTTTTTGTAACATATCGCGAAGCAACAGGAATAACACACGGTAACTAAAGGTTCACTCGAATATCCATTCGTGTGGGTATAGGGGTCAATATGGATGTTCACGGTTCCACTATTGATCATTGATCGGAAAGAGTTCCGGTCATGTATATATTTTAGTGAACCTACAGGGTCATCTATCTGCTGAGTACTAGGAAAGGATTGTGTGAGAAAGTCACCGAAAAAGTTTCGGAGACACTCAAAATGTTTCGGAGAGAAAACCGGAAGTGTTTCGGAGAAACCGAAAATTGTTTCGGAGTAAACCATCAAGCCGAAAAAGTTTCGAAACACGTTTGGAATTTTTTGGAGGGCGCCGGAAATGTTCTGGGACCTTCTAGAATTTTTTCGGAGAGAATGCGCACGAAAAAGACCATGTTCCCGCAAGGGGGACAAGATCCTCCTTTTTGTGGGGACCTGTTTTTCAGTGGGAACCCTTTTGAAGGGCAGGGCACAATTGGTGGAAGCTTGCTGGGGGGCCATGGTGGGGGGCAGCCCCACAAATGGTGTAGAAATGTTGGGAAGGGGGGCCCTTGGGGGCAGGCTCCCCCTTTTTGTGGGGCAATGTTGGTGAGGGGGGCTTTTGTGGCAGCCATCCTCACCCCTTCCTCCACCCCTCCTCCACTATAAATAGTGGTGAAGAGGTGCTCTCCATCTCATCTCAAGTTCTCACCACCCAGGCATGCAATGACCCGCCATTCCCTTTCCCCCTCCACGAAAGAGTTTCCTAGCACCGAAAGGCTGCCTGGTCTCCGGTAGCGATTAGTTCTGGATGGTGAAGTGCCGCTGAATAGGTGACACCGCATGTGTGCATCCCGGTAGAGAGATCGTACGTTCGATGTTCGAGGGTCTGTCCAAGGTCCTGTCTGAGTGACTGTTTGAGGGAGAAAAATCTCGCGGTTGGGAGGTTGTAAATCCTAGCTGCGGGAATCTGCCCCAACGATCTTCACCAACTCTTCTTCCACTGCACTACAAGTTGGTAACGATCAGATCAAACCTTGTATACATCTTCACAGTGGTCTTGGGCTGGTGTGTAGGATGGATTTTTTTCCTGCTGTGTTACCCTACAGTGGCATCATGAGTCGTGCTATGCATAGATGCAGGTTACGATCTATAATGCATGAGATTTATGGGTATTGCACAATATATTTATGTAGTATATGAGATATATTACTAAATATATTTTTGTGCGGGTAGTAGATGAAATCTAATATCTGATGTTCTTGTTGCTTCGCTTGAATTTGCATATTTCTGATCTTGACGGTGACACGTCTCCAACGTATCTATAATTTTTTATTATTCAATGCTATTATAGTATCAATCTTGGATGTTTTATATGCAATTATATGCTATTTTATATCATTTTTTGGGACTAACCTATTAACCTAGTGCCCAGTGCCAGTTGTTGTTTTCTGCTTGTTTTTTATTTTTCAGGAAATCAGTACCAAACGAAGTCCAAACGCTACGAAACTTTTTGACGATTTTTTTCTGGACAAAAGAGACCCTAGAAGCTTCGGGAGGAGACTAGAAGCCTCACGAGGAGGTGACAAGGCAACCCCGCGCGCCCCTGGGGGGGCAAGGTGCCTTGTGGGCCCCTCGTGGCTCCTTTTGGCCTAATTCCACTTCTATAAATTCTCAAATATTGGGAAACCAACAGAGAGCCCCATGAAATAACTTTTCTGCCACCGCAAGCTTCTGTTCTTCCACGATCCGATCTGGAGGCCTTTTTCGGCACCCTGCCGGAGGGGGTATCGATCACGGAGGGCTTCTACATCAACCTTGTCGCCCTTCCGATGATGTGTGAGTAGTTTACCACAGACCTACGAGTCCATAGCTAGTAGCTAGATGGCTTCTTCTCTCTCTTTGATCTTCAATACAATGTTCTCCTCGATCTCCTTGGAGTTCTATTCGAGTAATCTTCTTTTGCGGTGTGTTTGTTGGGATCCGATGAATTGTGGGTTTATGATCAGATTATTCATGAGAAATATTTGAGTCTTTTCTGAATTCTTTTATGCATGATTATTATAGCTTTGTATTTCTCTCCGATCTATCCGTTTGGTTTGGCCAACTAGATTGATTTATCTTCAGCGGGAGAGGTGCTTTGTAATGGGTTCAATCTTGCGGTGTTCTATATTCCAGTGACAGAAAGGGACAAGACACGTATTTGTATTGTTGTCATTAAGGGTAAAACGATGGGGTTTATTCATATTGATTGGGTTTACTTTGTCTACATCATGTCATCTTGCTTAAGGCGTTACTCCATTTTCATTAACTTAATACCCTAGATGCATGCTGGATAGCGGTCCATGGGTGGAGTAATAGTAGTAGATGCAGGTAGGAGTCGGTCTACTTGTATCGGATGTGATACCTATATACATGATCATTGCCATGAATCCATCATAACTATGCGCTTTTCTATCAATTGCCCAACAGTAATTTTTCTTCCCACCGTATGCTATGTGTTCGAGAGAGAAGCCTCTAGTGAAAACTATGGCCCCCGGGTCTACTTTAATCATAAAAAGAAAACTAAAAATACCTTGCTGCAATTTTCTTTCTTTTATTTTCTTTTGCAATTTATATATCTATCACTATGAGATTTAATCCTTGCAAGTAACGAGTTCAAGGAGATTGACAACCCTCTTGCCCGCGTTGGGTGCAAGTATTTGGTTTTGTGTGTGCAGGTGCTGTTCATGAGGCTTTGTGTGATTCTCCTACTGGATTGATACCTTGGTTCTCACTGAGGGAAATACTTATCTCTACTGTGCTGCATCTCCTCTCCTCTTCGGGGAAAATCCCAACGCAGCTCACAAGTAGCAGACGGCATGGTGGAATTTTGATACAAAGTTCTTGCAATCCATGATCCTTCTATACTAATCCTGAGTATGCTGGTTGACAGATCAATGAAGTGCTTAATTTCTTTGGGTTCCACCATAGTTAAGAAATATGAAATTTAGCAGATAAATGGGCATGCAGATATGATCTGCACGGGGGTCACACGTGTAACGAAGTTTAGTATGGCGCTCAAGGTTATTAAGTCTCGTGTGTCATACACCCCGCATAGTTAATCTAGTGACATGGATAATCATACTTGATGATGAACATTGGTAGCTATGGCTTGTTTCAAAACCTTAGAAGCCACGTAAAATAAAATCTTGTATGAACCAATTAGAAGCGTCTAACTTGGTTTTGCAGGATGTGCATGTGATGTGGTATAGTCTTCACCATATTTAACGAGATTGTGTATGAGATGACTATATGATGTAATTAACATGACCTGCGTGTCATGATTCGGCATGATGGCTCGAGACATATGATTGTAACTTTAATGACCTGCGTGTCAACCTTGTTGTAATGCATTATTTTATTAGCTATAGAGATAGCAATATTATTTAATGCATCGACATGGTGGTGACAAGTTTTGTGGAGGTGCACACTGACACAAAAGTGTTACATGAAGACGAAGGAGAAAAGGCTAAAGAAATGGGCCTTGGCAGAAAAGTTCTGCCACAGCAGCAGTTTTCGAAACCGCTGTCACGGCAACGTTTTTCGCTGAAATTTCGCGAAGACGATGAATACTTCTCCGGCAGGAGGGGCTATACCATATCATGCTATTATGAATTGCCTGAGATGTTTCTCCCTTATATTTACGCCCTTTTTATCGCACGGTAGTCGCTTTTATTAGGGTGATATCTCACTTAAAATATCAAGTAGTTAGTGTACTCCCAAGTGTAACACCGTCTAAAATATGTATCTTTTCGGGATACCACATGGTTGCATGGGTAGGAAAAAATCCAGAGTATGATGCGGGTGAATGTCAGACCTCACTGTAAGATCACTTGGTTGTCTTGTCATTCAGGCAGGATAGTCCTTAGCTCGGAACATGCCCATCAAAAGATGAACATGAGTCGCATAGAGATGTGATCAATAAGTTGGCCTACCAATTGAAATTCTCGTCACTTGAGATGGATGGCATCCTTGGCGTTGAATTGAAATATGGGTCTTGAATTGCTCACAATCAATTATGAGAGATATTTATTTGAGTGGGAGCGCACTTTAGAATTAAAATGTTTAATTCTCAGTGCAATTAATTACTGAACATTGTCTAAGTGTAATTTGCATTATAGTTGTAGAATATTGGCTCGCGTTACCACCTTCCCTGTTGAAAGTTGAATAGTTATTATTTATCTGGTTAAAACTTTATGATTGGTAATGTAATGTGAGGATTGTCCTCAAGAGTGCCAAGAAGGACTTTGTCCTATTGCATGCTTGCTGTATTCTCCCGCTGATGCTATGGATGATGTGACTCGCGTCCTTCGATCCAAAAGCTACAATTCCGTCACGGTCAAGCGAAATATGCTTGTTTCCATGAGAACTGAACTTCAAAAGTTTGGGATAGTTACGTGATATCCGTGGAACTGAAAACTTGTTTCAGATACAAACAAACGTTAAAAGATATGGGATATCCAAAGCAATGTTTGTTTGCAATTATTAGTGAAATGTTCACTATGTATTAGACTGATAAAATGGGATCCAGAAGAATGCCTGTCATGTGATGATGGTGAATAAGAAAACAACTTAAAGAGAAAGGACATGTCTGAAGGGTGTTAGTGAAACTTACACGCCTAGGAAGTATGGGGCTAATGCCACTCTTAAAGATGGGTGCTTCTTCTACGAGTAGGAGAAATATTGAAAGTGAAATTATTAGAAGTATAAAGGCAAAAAGAAAGAAGACTGGAAGGTCCAGCTCAGGTATGAATGTCATACGATTTATAGATGTATAGAAGGATGATCAAAGATGTAATTCTTAGGAATTAGGAGTAAATTTTTAATCGCTGATTCTTGGGTATTGTGATTAAAAGTTGATCACAAGGATACCCATTCGATTGCATTCTGTTGCAACTCGATGCGAGAACTACTATGGCATAAACAACTAGCTAGTAATGAGGTTTCAATATATGCTGGGAACTCTGTAAAGGTTACCAGACTTTCCATCAATGTATTAACTCTGTATTCATTTTAGAGTTGTATATACTCTATCCCATTGCATAATAATTGATGCAAGAAGGTTGTTCATAATAGAACAAGTTGTTCGGTGTTATGAATAACATAAGGGCCATGTTCCCATTATGAATGAGATGCGTGTTATGAATATTGATCATGGAATAAATACATCCCTAACACTGACGCCAAATGTCACAAGACTAAAACAATACCACATATGTGTGGCACTGCATTTGGTCACATTGGAGAAACCCGTATGGAGAAATTTCATAGTGATGGATTTTGAAGTCATTTTGATTATGAATCATCTGACACTTGGAACTTTCATCCGAAAAGTAAGGTGACTGAAATACCGTTCACAAGCCATAAGGAACGAGCAACAAACTTATTGGTAAACACACATTCTGATGTGTGTAGTCAAATAAATGTTGTTGTTAGCAGTGGAATTGTCTATCTTTAGTGATGACTCAAGCAGATATGTGAATATTTGCTTAATGAGACATCAATTTGGATCTTTTGAAATAGTTCAGAAGGTTTCCAAAAATGAAGTAGAAATTATTGTAACAAGAAAAATTATGTTTCCGCAATTAGATCCCGGAAAGCAATATTTGAGTTACAAGTTAAGCGAATGTCTAATGAGTTGTGAAAAGAGTTTCATAACTTGCACCTCCCGAAACACCACTGTGAGTGGAATGTCCGAGAAGATGAAATCAAACCATATATGACATGGTAAGATCGAAGATGACATGGATCACTTTGCAATAATCCTTTTAGAAGTAATGCTTTAGAGACTGTAACTTTTACACTGAAAAGCGCACCATTAAATCTATTGAAATAATGCCATGGTATGGTATGCCAAACCGTGTTTTGTCTTTTCTTAACATTTGGAATATGAGTCATGTGTAAAGTGTTTACAAAACTATTGCAAATCAGCTAAGAGCTACTTTGTTGGTTATCCAAAATTGTTGGGTATTCCATGTTCATAGGAAATATGACCTAGAGGCAATAATAAATGTTATTATTTATTTCCATGTTTGTAATTATGTTTATATTTCGTGCTATAACTGTTGTGGTTCTTAAGTCTGCAATAATCACGAGGCTCGGAGGAAACTCATATGCATGTGTGGAATAATAAACGGTAAAATTGATTCCTGGTCTAGCCTCTAAGGCTAGCTCAAGGGTTGCATGATGGTTCTATTTTCCTTATCATAGTCATGAGTATGTCGACAACTTTGAGGACACAATGTTAGAAGAACACTTGTGTTGAACATGCCCAATTGTTGTTATACTATGAGATCCATTTGTCACAAGTTAATGGTTATAACACAGAGAAAGTTAAACATTTGCATAATTCCTTAGACCATGGGAGTATCGAGTTCCTTCATACTTGCTTCATGAACTTTGGGGTTTGTTAAACGTCATTTGTGACAGGGTGGCCATTACGGCGGCTTACGGGTTCACTGAAAATTATTACAAGGGACTAGATAGCTCATGATTGGGATTTGCTCCTCTGACGATGGAGATATATTCTTGGGGCCCTCAGGGTGTTATGGTATCCATCATCGTCTGGCTAGACATAGTGTGATTTCATCACAGGGATGCCAGAACACGGGAATGAGAAAAGAGAACAAAACCGGTAAAGAGGAAACTGGCATAGTGAACAAGTTGTTGATTCACGGGGGTGCCGATAAATCTCACCTCGGGTTTTTGTAACGTATCGCGAAGTAACAGGAATAGCACACGGTAACTAAAGGTTCACTCAAATATCCATTCGTGTGGGTATAGAGGTCAATATGGATGTCCACGGTTCCGCTATTGATCATTGATCGGAAAGAGTTTTGGTCATGTCTATATGTTACCGAACCTACCGGGTCATTTATCTGCTGAGTACTAGGAAAGGAGCCTGAGAGAAAGTCACCGGAAAAGATTTGGAGACACTGAAAATGTTTTGGAGAGAAAACCAGAAGTGTTTCAGAGAAACCAAAAATTGTTTCGGAGTAAACCATCATGCGAAAAAGTGTCGAAACACATCTAGAATTTTTTGGAGGGCGCCGAAAATGTTCTGGGACCTTCCAATTTTTTTCCGGAGAGAACGCGCACTAAAAACACCATGTCCCCGCAAGGGGGACAAGATTCTCCTTTTCATGGGGAGCTATTTTTCAGTAGTGCCCTATTGGGGGGCAGCCCACAATTGATGGAAGCTTGTTTGGGCCCCCCCATGGTGGGCGGGCAGCCCCCACAAATGGTGGAGAAATGTTGGGAGTGGCCCCCCTGCATGGGGGCGGGAAGCTCCGCCCTTTTTGTGGGGCAATGTTGGTGAGCCCCCCCCTTTGGGCAGCCATCCACACCCCTTCCTCCATCCATCCTCCACTATACATAGAGGTGGAGAGGTGCTCTCCATATCATCTCAAGTTCTCACCACCAAGGCATGCAATGATCTGCCATTCTCTTTCTCTCCCTCCACGAAAGAGTTTCGTAGTGCTAAAAGGCCGCCTGGTCTCCGGTAGCGATTAGTTCTGGACGGCGAAGCATCACTGGTAGGTGACATCGTATGTGTGCACCCCGGTAGAGAGATCATACGTTCAATCTTCTATTCGAGCGTCTGTCCGAGGGACTGTTCGAGGGAGAAAATTCTCGTGGTTGGGAGGTTGTAAATCCTAGCTGCAGGAATCTGCCCCAATGATCTTCACCAACTCTTCTTCCACCGCGCTATGAGTTGGTAACGATTATATCAAACCTTGTATGCATCTTCATTGTGGTTCTGGGCTGGTGCGTAGGATGGATTTTCTTGTTTTCTGTTGCGTTACCCTATAGAGAATATGATGCGCCCTTCTCATCTGCAGGATCATGCCAGTTCCTCAATGTCGTCGGCCTTAGAGAATGTGTCGTTGACATTGAGCTTCATTCAGCCAGCGCACGAAAATTCTTGACCATTAGATTTCAGATGAACAGAGCAATAAAAAGTCCCTGTGTTGCTCTCCAGGGGGGGCGGCATGGGTGAACCCTAGCCACCGCCCCATCCGCCCTACCTCACTCACCAGCCACGGCCGTTGCCGAATGAGGCCGACAGGCGAAGCCCATCTCGGTGGATGGAAGCAGCAGGGCAAGCTCATCTCGTGTCGTGCTTCTTGGTCCTTGGTCGGCGTGGCTTGCTCGCGGAGTGATGGCGGAAGTCGGGATAGAAGTGTTGGGGAACGTTGCATGGAAAACAAAAAATTTCTACGCACACGCAAGATCTATCCATGGAGATGTATAGCTACGAGAGGGGGAGTGTGTCTACATACCCTCGTAGACCGTAAGCGGAAGCGTTAGAACAACGCGGTTGATGTCGTCGAACAACTTCACGATCCAACCAACCGAGCACCGAACGTACGGCACCTCCGCGTTCAGCACACGTTCAGCTCGGTGACGTCCTCGACTTCTTGATCCAGCAAGACAACGAGGTAGTGGATGAGTTCCAGCAGCACGACGGCGTGGTGACGGTGATGGTGATGCTATCTCCGTAGGGCTTCGCCCAAGTACTGCGAAAATATGACCGAGGGACGGAACTGTGGAGGGGGGCGCCGCACACGGCTAAGACAATGTTGTGGCTTGTTTGGGGGCGCCCCCTCTCCAATCCTATTCCTACTAGGACTCTCCTTTTTTCCATCCCTAGCTGCGTGGGCTTTTGAGGACTTGGTGCGCCTGGCCCAATAAGGACAGGGCGCCTCCCCTTAGCCCATGCTAGCCCTTGGGACGTGGTGGACCCACTTGTGGACTTTCGGACCCCTCCGGAATCCTCCGGAACCTTCTGGAAGCTTGCCGGTACAATACCGAAAAAACTGCACCTTTTTCCGGAACCCAAAATATGACTTCCCATATATAAATCTTTACCTCTCGACCATTCCGAGACTCCTCGTGATGTCCGGGATCTCATCCGGGACTCCGAACAACATTCGGTTACCAATTCACATAACTCATATAACACTATATCGTCAACGAACGTTAAGCGTGCGGACCCTACGGGTTCAGGAATGATGTAGACATGACCGAGACGCCTCTCCGGTCAATAATCAATAGCAGAACCTGGATGCCCATATTGGTTCCTACATATTCCACGAAGATCTTATCGGTCGAACCGCAATGACAACATACGTAATTCCCTTTGTCCGTCGGTATGTTACTTGCCCGAGATCGATCGTCGGTATCTCCATACCTAGTTCAATCTCGTTACCGGCAAGTCTCTTTACTCGTTCCGTAATACATCATCCCGTAACTAACTCCTTAGTCACTTTGCTTGCAAGCTTCTTATGATGTGCATTACCGAGAGGGCCCAGAGATACCTCTCCGAAACACGGAGTGACAAATCCCAGTCTCGATCCATGCCAACTCAACAAACACCTTCGGAGATACCTGTACAGCATCTTTATGATCACCCAGTTACGTTGTGATGTTTGATAGCACACAAGGTATTCCTCCGGTATCCGGGAGTTGCATGATCTCATGGTCGGAGGAACATGTATTTGACATTCAAGAAAGCAGTAGCAATAAACAGAACGATCATATGCTAAGCTAACAGATGGGTCTTGTCCATCACATCATTCTCCTAATGATGTGATCCCGTTATCAAATGACAACTCATGTCTATGGTTAGGAAACCTTAACCATCTTTGATTAACGAGCTAGTCTAGTAGAGGCTCACTAGGGACACGGTATTTGTTTATGTATTCACACATGTATTTAAGTTTCCGGTCAATACAATTCTAGCATGAATAATAAACCTTTATCATGAACAAGGAAATATAAAATAATAACAACTTTATTATTGTATGATTACAGAAGGTTGTGAACCCTTGTCTCAGCACTAGGGGCGGCTTATATAGAGTGCACCGCCCCTCATTATGGCTACGTTACAAGGGTGTTTATGGAGGAGATAACTACAGGTGTTACTGGTAACTGCCGTATTAACTACACTTGATGCCAGACGTTAAGACCCTCGAACGTTGCAGCTCCCATGTCACCTCTCCATCTCCTCTGTCTGAGTGTTGTTGGTGCGTCTGAATGGAGGGAAGATGTCTGAGTGACTAGACCATATCTGACGGTGTCCTGGACTAGGGGGTACTCACCACATCGTCTCCTGACAAGGTGGGTCGGGCCGAGGACCCCCATGGCGGTTCACTAATGGGCCACTTCGGGCAGCCCATGAGGCATACAAGGAAGATTCCACAAAGACTTGGTGCCCAAGACGAGGACTCTTCTAAACCTTAGGCCTCCGGTGCATATATAAACCGAGGCCAGGCTAGTCAATAGATCATCTGATATTCATTAGAACAATCTCGTGGTAGATACATGTACTCTGTACTACACCTCATATGAATACAATCAAAAGCAGAACGTAGGGTATTATCTCTTCGAGAGAGCCCGAACCTGGGTAAAATCCGGTGTCCGTGTTACCATCGCTCCAAGAAGCCTAGCTTAGGACCCTACTACGAGATATGCCGGATTTAGAACCGACATTGGTGCTTTCATTGAGAGCCTGCTCGGTGTTCGTTGCGGATCGATGGGATGATAAAGTGCTATTTTTTCAATCAGATTCATTTTGCATGAATTGATTTCTTTGAGAATTATTGTTGTCGGATTGCAATTATATTTCGCAGGCTCGTCTGAGATTGATTTTGGAATCAGATCTGATCAGGGGAATTTCTGCGTCGGTAGCCGCTAGGCGTAAGAGATCTGCACGATCAAAAGCAAAAAAAAAACCGAACAGATCGGCTGAGCGCTGGCCTCATGCCCCAAGCGATCCTGAGTCCCAGGTTGAGAAGCCCGATGTAGCCCTTCTCGGGCAGTGCATAGACAGGGATGATCCTCTGCTCTTGTTTTCTTTTTTATTCATATAGCGACGCCGCCCTGTGGGTTGCTACTTTTTGTGCTTAGACAATATACTAATAGCAGATGAATGCTAAGTTGCAGCAAAGTTTAATTAACCCATGGCTGACCAGCAAAAGGAAAATGCCTTGGGGGGCTCAACATAGATGGAGACTACTAGTACAAGTCCACTAGGAATACTACGTTGAGGACTCCACTCAAAAATACTAATTGGTCATCACGTCTTTCGAGGATTGATTGGTCTTCGTACAAGGCAGTACTAGTCCTGGATTTTTACCTCAGATTTTTATGCCTCGTCGTCCGAACGAAGGACACCAGGTTTTATTTTTCTAATTACCTATACTGTATATATTAAATAGCACCGGATATTTTTCTGCTGGTTTGCATGAATTTTTCTGTGCAGATTTCTTTGCCGGTTACAATTCGGTCCGTTGATCGCATCAACGTGGTGGTCCGTCTAGTTTCTGGCCAACCGGCTTCCTCCATAGTCCGGCGGACACCACGTCCGCAGCCCGGCCTACCAGATGAATTCGAACTATGTCACGGGGTCACCACATTGAGTCATCGTGTCGTCAAACTGACCTCAGCACCCAGGCCATATTTACCTGATTATTCACTTCGCATAAATTAGTTACACAATTATTTTTTCAATTATTATTATTATTATTATTTTGGTTTGCACTATTCATGTGCACAGGTAAATCGACGTCGACCGAGCTGCTTCGACACGTCGGCTGACGTGGGGGCTCCAACGTCGCCTCAATAACTTGCTTCGTCACCTCGGTTGGACCGAGGGCTTCGCAATCACTTCATCAACCCACTCGACCCGGGACTTCGGCATTACCCTACCGACCTACTCCATCACCTCGGCTGGACCTGGGCTTCACGTCGCCACATCGGTCGTGTTGTGTCGCCACTTCGGAGTGCCGAGCTCCTCGCTCGGTCACCTCGGGACGGGCTTGGGGCTGGGACCTCAGTCAAGTCGAGGACCATGCACCATGTCGTATCTGTCAAAGTTCGAGGGGCGTCCTCCTCCCGCCACAAGCTCGAACCGCGTCATCAACACCGAGCACATTAACCAGCTAAGTCGCTTTCATGCTCAACCTTTTTAATTTTCAATTTTTGTTTGGTTCAACCAAGCGTTATATTTTTATCTTAAACAAAAAATTGTTTGTTCAAAACATAGTTTGTTAAAAACACTTCTTTTTCCCATGTTAACTGGGGGCTCTTAAATTTATATGAGCCGTTTTATAATAAATATTTTTTCTTCTAAGTCATTGCAAAGTCTTTTTCTAACACTCCTTTTTCAACTCGAGTGTATGGTCAATAGCCGGATAGCCTAGTTTCTCTCTAAAGCCGCTCGAGTTTAGTTTGGTAAATTGGCCTCTGAGAAGCACTCTGCCTTCGGGATATGGAGGTTGAAGCCGAAGGCTGATCTACTTGAAGTTTAGAGATCGGATGTGTCATGTTAAAGCATGACGGAAGGAAAAATTTATTTTAAGACCAATTTTCGGATTGGCACCAAAAAACTTGATTTAATTCGGACGTCAAGTTTTTACATAAAGTTTTTTGGCTTTTCGAGCTTATGGCACTTTTAAGCTATTTGTATGTTTTTCTTTCAGGAGGCGGGACATCCTCATGACCGAGGTGCCCTGCGTAATAATTCAGCTCGGGAGATCTTTTCCGACCCGCAGCTCGACATCTTTCCTGCCGGCCTACACCTCGGCGTTGGCGAAACACACATGACATCTAGACTAGTTCCCGAGGAGATTCGATCCTCAGGTTGGTCGGCCGCACCCAACCTGAATCTCGGGGGATACTGTGTGTCTCCAGCATAACTCTCGCAGTACAACGTCGGATGCCTTTAAAGTATCGGCAATATCAACGGGGGGCTGCGACTGGAGCCGAACCCACCAAAAGCCAAGGTACTCCGAGGAGTCCTCGGCAAAACGTTCTCGGATATTGCTTTATATGCATCAGTTTCGAATTGTGTCTTCGGTCAATAGTTGGGTTGCCCGGCTCCTGTGCTTGCCTCCTACGTTCCACTTTGTTCGGCTAGGTGTGCAAAGGGAGAACCACTGCGATTGTACTTCCGATTTAACTGGTCAAGTACCTCAGTGGAGAAAGCTGACAACTGACTGTCACAATGAGCAAACTGGTCAGCGATCCGATGACTGTGTCAAACTATAGATCGATAGAGGTTACCCCATGGGCCTTTCATAAAATTGGCCGAAGTGTTAATGGCTTGACCTCGGCTGACGCCGAACACTAACCGGGGGTAAAGGGAGCACCTCTGTGATTGTTACTTCCGGGTCATCCGGGCTAGTACCTTAGTCTGGGTGAAGCCAAAAGCTAGCCATCTTAAGAATATAATTGATCGGCAACGACGGAAGTGAAAATTTTGGTTCATTATAGACCACAGAGTTCGGGAACTTTTCCCCAACTAAATCCTCAATATTTTCCTCCCACATTGATCGGAGTTGAGGTTTCACGATCATGGTCAACATGATAGCCTGGGAAAAGGAACTTATAAAGGAACTATTTTTCCCAGAAGATGTTTATTACGTTAAATAGTAATATAACATATCTCTCCGCGTACCTTTGTTTATAAAACCGTATGGCCGGATTGCCTTGTTTTCCGTAAATCTTTGCCCTTATAAAGGCTTTATAAAGTCGGAAAACACTCCTTGGCTACTGGCCGAGGAGGTTGAAGCCGATGGTCGGTCAACAAAGTTTTGTACAATGCGGATCCGAGCATTAATGATGTAAAGTACTTGGATACATAGAATCATTACACATAAATTGTGATTAAAATCAATTTACTCCGGATATCGATCCTTAATTCGGTGACCCTTGCCCAAATTAAGGCTCGGGGGCAACTGGGCTTCGTGCTTCTCACTTAAAAGCCATTAATGGGCTACATCGATCCCCTGATCTGGTGTTGCCATCTGACCAGTGTCTCGGGGGCTACTGCATTGCCTATTCAATGCAGACCATTTTAAAAAAAGTGCAAAACAGTTTCCGAGGAGATTACGATCCCCAGGTTGGTCGGCCGCACCCAACCTGAGTCTCGAGGACTATGCACACCGCGTTTCCATTCCTAAGTATGCTGCCGAGCTAGGAGTTGATCCTCAGGCCGATTTCGCGAATCGACTCGACCTGGGTCTCAGGGGCTACTGGGATCAGCGGTTTTATTTCATCCTTCAGGTGCATCTCGTATTTTGGGCCGACACACACCTTGAGAGCTACTGGCTATACATCTCGGCAGAGAATAAATTGCACCAATCGAAAATATATCCATAAAAAATCAGCCCAAGCCCGAGGTGGTGCATCACCTCGGAAGCAGTCCGGCGTAAAGCTCGGATGCATGTGGCTGGCTCCATAGAGGGCATTTCCGGCATTAAGCTCGGCTGAACTCCTTCAACTTTTTGAATACCGAGGTACCTCGGATACAGACCGGCGTTGGAGCTCATCTGCTAAAATGTACCTCGGATGCAGACCGGCGTTGGAGCTCGGCTGCAAAAAGGTACCTCGGATGCAGACTGGCGTTGGAGCTCGGCTGCAAAAAGACACCTCGGATGAAGTCTGGCGTTGGAGCTCGGATGCAAAGAGGACACCGCCGCACTGGAAACACTTCGAACCCGAGGTGTGGCGTAAAAATAACAAGGCATTGATAAAGGCCGAGAACTTAAAGGGCTCCTCGGATACCCGACGTGTGAACTCTTCGGATACACCTCGGCAATCCTCGAGATCGGAGATGCGAATATTTGTTGAACCAGTTTTCAAAACCGACGACCGAAGACGAACAACAGCTCGGAAGAACCGAGGAGCGTCCCCAACTTGAAGACCAATTCAGGGGGCTACTGACGGTGTCCTGGACTAGGGGGTACTCACCACGTCGTCTCCCGACCAGGTGGGTCGGGCCGAGGACCCCCATGGCGGTTCACTAATGGGCCACTTCGGGCAGCCCATGACGCATACAAGGAAGATTCCACAAAGACTTGGTGCCCAAGACGAGGACTCTTCTAAACCCTAGGCCTCCGGTGCATATATAAACCAAGGCCAGGCTAGTCAATAGATCATCTGATATTCATTAGAACAATCTCGTGGTAGATACATGTACTCTGTACTACACCCCATATGAATACAATCAAAAGCAGGACGTAGGGTATTATCTCTTCGAGAGAACCCGCACCTGGGTAAAATCCCGTGTCCGTGTTACCATCGCTCCAAGACGCCTAGCTTAGGAGACCTACTATGAGATATGCCGGATTTAAAACCGACAATATCCGAGTGGATAATCAGGGGTGCGCATCCGAATGCGCCTGTGGTCCGGAGACCCTCCAACGGTGGTGTAGGACCCTAGGTGGGCCCTAGATGTCAGGTCTATGACCCTACCCTTAGTAGGTGACCCCGTCATTAGCCCCCGAATCAGTTGAGGTTTCGTAGGACAGATCGGTTGAATTCTAGGTTTGGGCCGAGTACCACAGAAGCACTTAGAGCCCGTCGCCAATCAATAACCAATCATAACCTGAGCGAAATCGCAACGGATTCTAGACTAAAGTTTTCCGACTGATCGGATTATGTTGTCTGTCGGGTGAAACTTGGTGGCACTCGTACGTCTCTCAAAAGAGATTTACTTGCGGTCCGAATGAGGACGTGCCGGCGTGTGTGCTGACTCCCCGGAGAGATGCCACTCAATATCCCGGAGGAACGCCATCACGGGTCCTTTCCGAGTCCAAGTTCATGAGTCTCACATCTTGGGGCCAAGAAGAAGGGCCAAGTCAATCCATGGAGGAACGCTGAGCTCATCCCGTCGCGGTCCTGAAGATGACTTCAGAAGGTTTTGATTACGTGTCCGAGTGCACGTCGACCCACTGAGAGCGTTCGGCGGGCCGAAGAGTGTTTCTTAGGAAAGAATTCTGAGGCGATCAATCGGATTGATTTGCGGCAGAAATTTTGCAATTTGAAAGCGTGCGTGCGCGCGTGGAAGCGGTTATGCTACGGCTCGTGGGGAAAGTGGGGCATGACGCCTCGATTTCTGCCCTGGTAATCTGCCACGTGCCCTGTTGCCTCTGCACGGCGAACGTCGCGAACGCCGTCGATCCACAAATCAATGGCCGTCGTTCCGCGAGGCAGATTCACCTGAGATATAAAATGAGGAGGGGCTAGCGTTATTCATCACAAGATCCCCTTTACGCCCACTTTCCCTCTCGACGAACCTGCCACTCGTCGATGCCAACAACACCCGTCGGAGCACTCGGGGCGGATGCCGAAGGACGTAGCTGCGAAGCTCGAACGAGCGAAGAGGGCGCGGAAGGGCTCGATGTCGAGCGTTGTCGTCCCGCACGGCTGGACCCAGGGAGATTGGCTTCCCTCGCGGGTCACTGAAGAGCAAGTGCTGGATCTCGTCGCCGATGGGTTGATTCCGTGCAGGGGTGGAGGTTGCCGAAGGACGAGACGGAGCCAGCGCCGTAGCCGGACGAGCGCGTCCTCCTCCTCACCCACATCGAGTGAGGTTTCTCCATGCCTCCCCATCCCTTCTTTCGTGGTTTCTAGAATTTCTTCGGGGTGCAGCAACACCACCTCCCCCCAATGCAATCATGTACTTGTCAGTTTTCGTCTCTTTCTATAAAAATTTCATCGGCTGCCACCCCACAGGGGCTTCTTCAAGCACATATTTACTTGCCGATCGATGACCGTGAAGAAGGCTGACCCGGAGGGGACCAAGACTAACATCACGCAGCAGTGCGGCAGCTTGGGCATATAGCTGAGCGACAATAGTGCCTTTCCGTCCCTCTGTAGGAGATATGCCCTAGAGGCAGTAATAACAGTTATTTTGTATCTCCAAAATTTTCTAATGAATGTTTATATCCCTTGCTATAACTGCAATGATTCTCAAGTCTGCAATATCCACGAGGCTCGGAGGGAAACTCATGTGCACATGTGGTATAATAAATGGTAAAATTTATTCCTAATCATGCCTCTAAGACTAGCTCAAGTATTGCATGATGATCCTGTTTTCCTAATCATGGGCATGACTATGCCGGCAATTTTGAGGGCACAATGTTAGAAGAACACTTGTGTTGAATCGACCCGAATTGATGTTATGCTATGAGATACATTCGTCACAAGTTAATGGTTTATAACACAGAGAAAGTTAATGTTTGCATAATTCCTTAGACCATGAGAGTATCGAGTTCCTTCGTGCTTGCTTCGTGAACTTTGGGGTTTGTTAAACGTCATCCGTGACTGGGTGGCTATTACGGCGGCTTTTAGGTTCACGGAAAAGTATGACAAGGAACGAGATAGCTCAAGATTGGGATTTGCTCCTCCGACGATGGAGAGATATTCTCGGGCCCTCTCGGTGTTACGGTATCCATCATCGTCTGGCCAGACACAATGTGATTTGATCACAGGGATGCCGGAACACGGAAACGAGAAAAGAGAACAAAACCGGTAACGAGGTAACTTGCATAGTGGACAAGTTGTTGATCCACGGGGATGCAGATAAATCTCACCTCGGGTTTTGTAACATATCGCGAAGCAACAGGAATAGCACACGGCAACCGGAGGTTCACTCGGATAATTATTCGTGTGGGTATAGGGGTCAATATTGGTGTCCACGGCTCCGATGTTGATCATTGATCGGAAAGTGTTCCGGGTCATGTCTATACTTCACCGAACCTATAGGGTCACACGCTTAAGGGTCATCTATCTACTGAATACTTGACAGGGAGTCTGAGAGAAAGTCACCGGAAAAGTTTCGGAGACAACGGAAACGTTCCGGAGAGAACACCGGAATAGTTTCGGTAAAACTGAAAAGTTGTTTCGGAGTATACCATTAAGTCAAATTGGTTTCGACACACGCCTGGAAATTCTTGGAGGGTGCCAGAATTGTTCTGGAAACTTCTGGGATTTTTCGGGGATAAAAATCGGAAATGTTCCGGAGCTACCGGAACCGCTTTGGTTGCTTTTCGCTGAAGAAAATCATTGACCCGGAAATGTTTTGGAATGCGTCTAGAATTGTTTTAGTGGGTACTGGAATTATTCTAAGACTCACAGAAATATTTCGGATTTAACGGTCGCAGAAAAATGTCTTCGTGAATAGTGAAAGTGCTTTTTGGGTTGCTTTTTGGAAAGCCACCTTTTGGGGCTTTTCCCAAAGTTCTTGAAGGGATTGGCTTGCAAGGGAAGGAACCCCTTTTTTTGGGGGGGGGGGCATGGGGTGGCCGGCCAAGGGTGGAGCTCCTCCATGTAGCTCCACATGGCTTCCTTTTATGCCCATAATTCCCATTATGTGTGACATAAGGCATGGGTGTTTTGGTATATTTTAGTACCACCCTTCCCCTTGGCTTTCCTATAAATAGAGGCGGAGAGGAGCTCTCCACACTCACTCCAACTCTCATACACATGCCATGCATTATCTGGCTTTCTCTCTCCCTCCCACGAAATAGTTTCGTAGAGCCGAAAGGCTATCTGGGTTCCGGCAGGAACTAGTTCTGGACGGCGAAGCCCTGCCGGATAGCTGACACCGTATGTGTGCAACCCCGTAGAGAGGTCATAGGTTTGATCTTTTGCCCGAGGGGCTGTTCGAGGGTCCTCCCAAAGGGCTGTCCGAGTTACCATTCGAGCTTTGAGGGTCCTCCCGAAGGGCTGTCCGTGACATATTCCGGGGGACTGTCCGACCGCCTCCCGAAGGGCTGTCCGATGAGGGGTTACATCCTCGTGGTTGGGAGGTTGTAAATCCTAGTTGCAGGGATCTGCACCGATGATCTACATCGACTCTACTTCCGCTGCGCTACGAGTCGGTAATGATCAGATCAAACCTTGTATGCAGTCTCCATAGTGGTCCTGGGCGTGCTCGCTGTACCGATTTTTTTTTGTTTTCTGCCGCGTTCCCCTACAGTGGCATCAAGAGCCTTGCTATGCATAGTTGCAGGTTACGATCTAGAATACATAGAGATGTATGGGTATTGCGTAATATAATTTTGTAGTAGATGAGATCTATTGCTGAAAATTATTTATGCGGGTGGCAGATGAAATCTGTTACCAGATGTTCTTGTTGCTTCCCTAGAATTTGCGTATTTCCGATCTCGAAATGGCATGGTGGAATTTCACAAAGTTCTGGCAATCCGCGATCCTGATTGATCAACGAAGTGCTATCAATTTTTGGGTTCCACCATAGTTAAGAGAAAGATGAAATTTTGCAGACGAAAGGGCAATGCATATATGATCTGCACGGGGGTCATGCGTATGATGAAGTTTAGTATGGGGCTCGAGATTTTATTATCTCTTGTTTCATACACCCTGCAAAGTTAATCTAGCGACTTGAATAATCATACTTGATGATAAACATTGGTAGCTGCGGTTTAAGTTAAAACCTTAGAAGCCACGTAAAATAAATTTTTCCATAAACCGATTAGAGGTGTCTAACTTGGTTTTGCAGGATGTGCACATGATGTGGTATAGCAGTTCTCATATTAATTCGATTATGTATGAGATGACTATATGATGTAAATTTACTAACTTGACCTGCGTTTCATGATTCGGCATGATGGCTGGAGCCATATGATTGTCACTTTAATGACCTGCGTGTCAACCTTAAGTAATGCACTTATTTTTATTAGCTATAGAGATAGCAATATTATCTGGTGCATCGACAAGGTGGTGGCAATCTTCGCGAAGGTGAACACCGACGCAAATGCCGAAGACGAAGAAATTAAAGACTTCTCCATCAGAAAGGGCTATACCATATCATGCTATTATGAATTGCCTGAGATGCTTATCCCTTATGATGCACCCTTTTCATTGCGCGGTACTCGCTTTTTATTAGGGTGATCTCTCACTTAAAAATATCAAGTAGTTAGTGTTCTCCCAAGTGTAGCACCGTCACGGCACCTATCTTTTCGGAGTACGTCATGTTTCCATGAGTACAAACGATTAGAGAAGTGTGAGGCGGGTGAGTTGAGACCTCGCAGCGAGATCACTTGGTTGTCTTGACGTTCAGGCAAGAAAGTCCTGAGCTCGGAACTCGCCCATCGAAAGATGAACAAGAATCACATTGAGATGTGATCGGCAAGTTGGCCTACCAATTGAAGTTCCCGTCATCAGTGATGTTCCCATCAATGGCGTGGAATTTAAATGCGGATCTTGAATCACTCACAATCAATTATGAGAGATATTGATTTGAGTGGGAGCGCACTTTAGAATAAAATTGTTTATTCACTAGTGTAAATTAATTATGAACAAAGTCTAAGTGAAACTTATGTTTACCATTGTAGATCAAATGGCTCGCAACACCGCGTTCAACTTAGGCCCGATGCTAGAGAAAGAGAAGTTAGCTACGACTGGAAACAACTATGCGGACTGGGTCCGTAACCTGAGGATTGTCCTCAGGAGCGCTAAGAGAATGTATGTGCTTGAGACTCCTCTTCCAGCTAGACCGGCGGCAACTGCCCCGGAAGATGAACAAAATGTCTGGGCCACTAAGGATGATGATTACAACTTAGTGCAGTGCCTCATGCTAGCTTGCATCAGTCCAGAGCTTCAAAAATGTTTTGAATTCCATAACGCCCGTGATATGATCCGGGAATTGGATGCTCTGTACAAGGAAACCACACGGTCTGAACGATTTGATATCATGAAGACCGTGATGGATTGCAAGATGGCTGAGGGCAGTTCAGTTGGCGAACACGTGGTCAAAATGATTGGCTACGCTGAAAGGCTTAAAACCCTGGAATTTCCAATTCCACCAGCCCATATGATGGACATGTTGCTTGCTTCGCTCCCCCTGTCTTACGATGGTTTTACCATGAACTACAACATGAGTGGAATGGAGAAGACATCGAATGAAGTGCTCGCCATGCTGAAAACTGCGGAAGGAGGACTGCGGAAAAATCGCAAGCAAGTGTTGCTTGTGAATAAAACCGCCAGTTTCAAAAAGAAAGGCAAGTCCAAGAAGGGCAAGGGCGCCGGTAAGACCGGCTCCCAAAGCAACTCTAAGGGCGGAGCCAAGAATGAAACTGAGTGCTTCTACTGCAAGGGCACGGGACACTGGAAGAGAAACTGCAAGAAGTATCTGGAAGATAGGAAGTCCGGGAAAACCGGAAAAGGTATAACTGTTATACAGGTTAATGTCATTGACGTTTTGCTTGCTAGCGAAAATTCTAAGTCTTGGGTATTTGATACCGGATCGGTTGCTCACATTTGCAACTCGATACAGGGGTTTCAGAAGGTGCGCAAGCTAGCAAAGAATGAAGTCGTGATGCGCGTCGGGAACGGCGCTGGTATCGCCGCTCAAGCCGTCGGCATTATGCCTCTACGTCTCCCTTCAGGATTTACCTTACAACTAAGTAACGGTTATTTTGTTCAGGCATTGTGTAGAAACATTATCTCTGGATCATGTTTAGTGCACGATGAGTACTCTTACAAGTCTGAGAACAATGGTTGTTCACTTTATTGTAAGGATATGTTTTATGGATTTGCACCCATTGTTGGGGGCCTTTTCATACTAAATCTTGAATGTGGAAATGATGTCTTTAACGTGAATGCTAAACGCCTTAAGAAGGCTGATACCACCACCACTTACTTGTGGCACTGTCGGCTTGGCCACATCGGAAAGAAACGCATGCAAAGACTCCATAAAGATGGAGTTTTACCGTCCTTTGATTTTGAACCATTTGACACATGTGAAGCTTGTCTAATGGGGAAAATGACCAAGACGCCGTTCATGGGTCATCCTGAATGGGCGGGTGAATTATTGGAAATAATACATAGTGATGTATGTGGTCCAATGAGCACAGCCGCACGGGGTGGGTATTTCTAATTCGTGACTTTTACTGATGATTTAAGTCGGTATGGCTATATCTACTTGACGAAGCATAGGTCAGAAATCTTTGAAAAGTTCAAAGCATTTCAGAATGAGGTACAAAATCATCGTAACAAAAGGATTAAGTTTCTGTGATCAGATCGCGGGGGCGAATATCATAGTCATGAGTTTAACCAACATCTGAGTGACCGTGGAATCGTTTCACAGCTTACGCCTCCTGGAACTCCACAGAGAAACGGGGTATCGGAAAGACGTAACCGAACCCTGTTAGACATGGTAAGGTCGATGATGTCTCTTACAGATCTGCCGATATATTTTTGGGGTCACGCACTAGAAACTGCCGCTCACACATTAAACAGAGCACCGTCTAAGTCTGTTGAGACGACACCATACGAGTTATGGCATGGGAAGAAACCCAGTTTGTCGCATCTAAAAATTTGGGGTTGTGAAGCTTATGTAAAATGTTTACAACCAAGCAAATTCGATCCTAGATCATACAAATGTTACTTTGTAGGTTATCCCAAGGAAACAGTTGGGTATTCTTTCTACCACCCGTCTGATAACAAAGTGTTTGTTGCAAGGTATGGGTTTTTTCTTGAGAAAGAGTTTCTCTCAAAAGAATTAAGTGGGAGGACAGTAAAACTTAATGAGATTAGTGAATCTTTGGCAACCGTTGTTAGGGCTAAGGAACTGGAAGAAATTCCGCAAATTATCCCTACAACCGAGCCGGAAGTTGTCGCATGTGATGCGGAAACTTCAGACAATGTTGTAACTGAACCGCGCAGATCAGGTAGGGCTATCCAGCCACCTGAGTGGTTTCATAACGAGATCTTCATTCTTGAAGACGATGAACCTGTGCACTACAAGGAAGCGATGGCGAGGCCCAGCTCAAGGGAATGGCACAAAGCCATGAAATCCGAAATGGAATCCATGTACAAAAATCAAGTTTGGAACTTGGTAGAACTTCCAGAAGGTATTATGCCCATTGGCTGTAATTGGATTTTCAAAAGAAAGACAGATGCGGATGGTAACAGAACTATCCATAAAGCTAGACTTGTCACAAAAGGGTTCACGCAAGTTCCAGGAGTGGACTACGATGAGACTTTCTCGCCCGTAGCTATGCTTAAGTCCGTTCGGATATTGCTAGCAATTGCTGCTTATTTTGATTATGAAATATGGCAGATGGATGTCAAAACGGCTTTCCTAAATGGAAATCTCAAAGAAGATGTATACATGATACAGCCTGAAGGTTTTGTCGTTCATGAGGATGCTGGAAAGGTATGCAAACTTCAGAAGGCTATTTATGGTCTGAAGCAAGCATCAAGGAGCTGGAACATTCATTTTGATGAAGTAGTCAAAGAGTTTGGCTTCATCAGGAATGATGAAGAATCTTGTGTTTACAAGAAGTTTAGTGGGAGCGCAAAAGCATTCCTAATCTTGTATGTGGATGACATATTATTGATTGGGAATGACATGAATTTTCTTAGGGAAATAAAAGACTCATTGAAGAAGAGTTTTTCAATGAAAGACTTAGGCGAAGCGGCATATGTATTGGGCATCAGGATCTATATAGATTGATCAAAACGCCTGATAGCGCTTAGCCAAAGCACGTACATTGACAAGGTGTTGAAAAGGTTCAACATGGAGAACTCCAAGAAAGGCCTACTCCCCATGTCACCTGGCACAGTGCTTTGCAAGAATCAGTGTCCTCGGACTCTTGATGAGCAAGTACAAATGAATGATGTTCCATATGCTTCGGCAGTTGGTTCTATTATGTATGACATGCTATGTACAAGACCGGATGTTTCTTATGCGCTAGGTGTTAGCAGCCGATACCCAAGTGATCCAGGATTGGAACACTGGGCCGCAGTCAAAAATATTCTTAAGTACCTCAGAAGGACCAAGGATTTACTCCTTGTGTATGGAGGTGATGAAGAGCTCATTGTAAGTGGTTACACTGATGCAGGCTTCATGACTGACCCAGATGACTTCAAATCTCAATCAGGCTATGTTTTCATATTGAACGGTGGCGCAGTTGATTGGAAAAGTTCCAAACAAAAGACTGTGGCGGATTCTACGACGGAGGCAGAATATGTTGCAGCTTCAGAACCCTCCAAGGAGGCAGTCTGGATCAAGCAATTTCTTGAAGACCTTGGTGTGGTTCCAAGTGCGCTGGACCCGGTGGAGATCTATTGTGATAATAGTGGCGCTGTGGCTCAGGCTAGGGAGCCATGTTCGCACCATAAGACAAGACATATTGAACGCAAATATAAACTCATTCGACATCATGTCAAAGTAGGATTAGTGAAAGTACGCAAAGTTCACACGGATCTGAACGTGTCAGACCCGATGACAAAGCCTCTACCACGAGCAAAACATGAGCAGCACCGAATAGCCATTGGTGTTAGGGAAGCCATGTAACTAGATTATGACTCTAGTGCAAGTGAGAGTCTGTAGGAGATATGCCCTAGAGGCAGTAATAACAGTTATTTTGTATCTCCAAAAGTTTGTAATGAATGTTTATGTCCCATGCTATAACTGCAATGATTCTCGAGTCTGCAATATCCACGAGGCTCGGAGGGAAACTCATGTGCATGTGTGGTATAATAAACGGTAAAATGTATTCCTAGTCATGCCTCTAAGACTAGATCAAGTATTGCATGATGATCCTGTTTTCCTGATCATGGGCATGACTATGCCGGCAATTTTGAGGGCACAATGTTAGAAGAACACTTGTGTTGAATCGACCCGAATTGATGTTATGCTATGAGATACATTCCTCACAAGTTAATGGTTTATAACACAGAGAAAGTTAATGTTTGCATAATTCCTTAGACCATGAGAGTATCGAGTTCCTTCGTGCTTGCTTCTTGAACTTTGGGGTTTGTTAAACGTCATCCGTGATTGGGTGGCTATTACGGCGGCTTTCGGGTTCACGGAAAAGTATGACAAGGAACGAGAAAGCTCAAGATTGGGATTTGCTCCTCCGACGATGGAGAGATATTCTCGGGCCCTCTCGGTGTTACGGTATCCATCATCGTCTGGCCAGACACAATGTGATTTGATCGCAGGGATGCCGGAACACGGAAACGAGAAAAGAGAATAAAACCGGTAACGAGGTAACTTGCATAGTGGACAAGTTGTTGATCCACGGGGATGCAGATAAATCTCACCTCGGGTTTTGTAACATATCGCGAAGCAACAGGAATAGCCCACGGCAACCAGAGGTTCACTCGGATAATTATTTGTGTGGGTATAGGGGTCAATATGGGTGTCCACGGCTCCGATGTTGATCATTGATCGGAAAGTGTTCCGAGTCATGTCTATACTTCACCGAACCTATAGGGTCACATGCTTAAGGGTCATCTATTTGTTGAATACTAGACAGGGAGTCTGAGAGAAAGTCACCGGAAAAGTTTCGGAGACAACGGAAACGTTCCGGAGAGAACACCGGAATAGTTTCGGTAAAACTGAAAAGTTATTTCGGAGTATACCATTAAGTCAAATTGGTTTTGGCACACGCCTGGAAATTCTTGGAGGGTGCCAGAATTGTTCTGGAAACTTCTGGGATTTTTCGGGGATAAAAACCGGAAATGTTCCGGAGCTGCTGGAACCGCTTTGGTTGCTTTTCGCTGAAGAAAATCATTGATCCAGAAATGTTTCAGAATGCGTCCAGAATTGTTTTAGTGGGTACTAGAATTATTCTAAGACTCACAGAAATATTTTTGATTTTAACGGTCGCAGAAAAATGTCTTCATGAATAGTGAAAGTGCCTTTTGGGTTGCTTTTTGGAAAGCCACCTTTTGGGGCTTTTCCCAAAGTTCTAGAAGGGATTGGCTTGCAAGGGAAGGAACCCCTTTTGGGGGGGGGGGGCATGGGGTGGCCGGCCAAGGGTGGAGCTCCTTCATGGAGCTCCACATGGCTTCCTTTTATGCCCATAATGCCCATTATGTGTGACATAAGGCATGGGTGTTTTGGTATTTTTTTAGTACCACCCTTCCCCTTGGCTTTCCTATAAATAGAGGTGGAAAGGAGCTCTCCACACTCACTCCAACTCTCATACACATGCCATGCATTATCTGGCTTTCTCTCTCCCTCCCACGAAATAGTTTCGTAGAGCCGAAAGGCTGTCTGGGTTCCGGCAGGAACTAGTTCTGGACGGCGAAGCCCTGCCGGATAGCTGACACCGTATGTGTGCAACCCCGTAGAGAGGTCGTAGGTTCGATATTTTGCCCGAGGGGCTGTTCGAGGGTCCTCCCGAAGGGCTGTCCGAGTTACCGTTCGAGCTTTGAGGGTCCTCCCGAAGGGCTGTCCGTGACATCGTCCGGGGGACTATCCGACCGCCTCCCGAAGGGCTGTTCGACGAGGGAGTACATCCTCGCGATTGGGAGGTTGTAAATCCTAGCTGCAGGGATCTGCACCGATGATCTACATCGACTCTACTTCCGCTACGCTATGAGTCGGTAATGATCAGATCAAACCTTGTATGCAATCTCCATAGTGGTCCAGGGCGCGCTCGCTGTACCGAATTTTTTTGTTTTCTGTCACGTTCCCCTACACCCTCAACTTCCCGGACTCCATCAAAGTCTAGCAGAGCACTTGGTTATACTGCAAGGATGTCCCAAGTGCCGGCTCACTGACTTGTCTCCCTCCTTACTTGGGAGAGAGAGTGAGCACTCCTCCATCTCTGACAGTGGCGAATAGCGAGAAGGTAGAAGTAGGAATCTTGGGTGAAGCGCTGGTAGGTGTTATGAGGGCGGGGGTCAGCGGCATGGACTTGCTGGTGGTTTTCCTCAGTCGGCTGATTCAGCCGCTGCAAGAGAGAACACATCACATGTGGCAATACGAGGGTCTGGGTGACCCCACCCGAGTGCACTTGAAAGATCCATCCAAGAAGGAGGTGGAGGAATGGATAATGGCCATCACCTCCGCGTGTGACAACCCGCGGGGGGCAAGGAGAGTGGCTCCTTATGACCGGGATCATCTGCCCGCCGAGGTATGCACGTTTTATCCGAGTCGTCTTGCCGACGAATCCGAGTCGTCTTGCCAATAGTGTGGGTACCTTTTCTTCGAAGGGGTTAGAACACCTGAGATGTAGTACACTGGCTTCTGGAGTTTTAAAGCTTTGCCTTGTTCTTCACGCTCGACTGTGAGCACGGTATTGACCACTTGACTCATGGCCGCAATATAAGGGAGCAATGGCTCTCGACTGCTCAGAGCAGCAAGCACCGGCTGGGTGGAAAGCAAGGCTTTGAGCTTGTCTAATGCGTCTTGTGCTTCACTCGTCCACTCAAACTTGTCTGACTTCTTCATGAGTCGGTAGAGCGGCAGGGCCTTCTCACGGAGCTGTGAAATGAATTTGCTCAGGGCTGCTAGGCAACCCATGAGTTTTTGGATGTCATGGAGACGTTCTGGTTGCTTCATTCAGATTACATCACCGATCTTTTCGGGGTTGGCGTCGATACCACGTTCAAAAACGAGGAAACCGAGTAACTTGTCGGCCGGAACCCCGAAAGTGCACTTGGCTAGATTGAGCTTGATTCCATATCTGCGCAGGTTTGCGAAGGTCTCGGCGAGGTCATTTAGGAGGTCGGAACCTTTACTAGACTTGACCACGATGTCATCCATGTATGCCTCCACGTACCGACTGATTTGCTTTTGCAAGCATTTCTGGATCATGTGCTGGAAAGTCGCCCCGGTGTTTTTAAGTCTGAATGGCATAGTGATATAGCGAAAGCACCCGAAAGGGGTGATGAAGGTTTTTTATATTTCATCCGGACCATACATTCGGATCTGGTGGCACCCGGAGTACGCATCCAGAAAACACAAACGCTCACACCCCACAGTGGAGTCCACTATCTGATCTACACGGGGGAGAGGGAAATGATCCTTGGGACAGGCCCGATTGATGTGCTTGAAATCAATGCACATCCTGAGAGAATTCTTCTTCTTTGGCACCATGACGACGTTGGCGAGCCACTCAGAGTGGTACACTTCACGAATGAATTCGGCTGGAAGCAACTATGCAATTTCCTCGCCAATCGCCTTGCGCTTCTCGGTTGAGGAGCGACGAAGGTGCTCTTTCACTGGCTTGATCAACTCAGAGACGGTGCTCAGCCAGCTCCCTGGGAACACCTGGCATGTCAGAAGGCTTCCATGCGAAGATGTCCCAGTTCTCAAGGAGGAACTGGATGAGCTCGGCTTCCTATTTGCTGTCCAGCGTCGTGGAGATGTTGGTCGGCTGGGCATTGGGATCATTTGGGTGAACATGAACTTGCTTCGTCTTGCCAACCAACTGGAATGCCAAATCGAATTTCGGCTTCTTTGACTTCAACAGTTCACTCGGAACGACCTCTTTCTTGTATTCCTCCAGCTCGGCCACCACCATCTACTCGTCTGCTATGGCAGAACCTTGCTGTAAGCACTCTTCTGCCTTCTTCCTGTTTCCTGTGACCGTAATCACACCATTTGGACCTGGCATCTTGAGTTTCAGGTAAACGTAACATGGTTGGGCCATGAAACCTGCGTAGGCAAGCCTACCCAAGATGGCGTGATAGGCACTACGGAAATCGACCACTTCGAAGGTCAGCTTCTGTTTTCTGAAAATTTTCTTGTCACCGAACACGACGTCCAAGAGGATCTGTCTGAGTGACTTAGCCTTCTTCCCCGGAATTACTCCATGGAAGTGCATATTGCTCTTGCTCAACTTGGACATCGGAATGCCCATTGCCTTCAACGTGTCGGCGTAAATGATATTCAGTCTGCTGCCGCCGTCCATGACGACCTTGCTCAGTCGGACACCTTCAATGGCCGGATGCTCCACCAGCGCTTGCTGTCCTGGGGTCGGTATGTAAGCTGGATGGTCCGACTCGTCGAAGGTGATGGGCGTCTGAGCCCAGTCGGGGAACTTCGTGACAGATGGCATGGCCAAATTCACTTCCCGATTGATTACTTTGAGATTTTTCTTGCTCTCAACGTTTGCAAAGATCATCAGAACTTTTTCGATGGTGGGGTAACCTCAGGCAGGTTTCTTCCCTCCATCACTGTCATCTTGATCCTTATCCTCAGAAGGCTCTCCCTGCATGGCCTGCTTAAGCAGTCTGCATTCCCGAGTAGTATGCTTCGGCAAAATCAGATTGCCATCTTCATCCCTCTTCGTGTCGACCTGACAAGGTTGATCAAGTATGTCACCTCCCGAGTTACTCTTCTTTTTGGCAGTCCACTCTTTCTTTTGCTTCGGCTGGCCTTTGCCTTTCCCTTGTACGGCTAGGGCTGCTGCTTCAGCTTTGTCAGCCGTGTCGGCCTTGCGCTTCTTCTTCCGGTTGGAGTTATTGCCCGACTGATGGGCCTCTCCGGCTCGCCCCTTGCCGCTTCTCAACTAGTCCTCTTCTTCGCCATTGGCGTACCAACTGGCGATTTCCATCACATGGCTGAGAGTGGGAGTCTCCGTCCGGCCAAACTTCAGGATGAGTTCACGGTACTTAATACCCGCCTTGAAGGCGCAAATGGCTTGGTGCTCACTGACGTTCTCCACCGTTTTGTGCATAGTTGTCCAACGCTGAATGTACTCTTAGAGAGCTTCATTGTTCTTTTGCACACAGTGTTGTAGCTCTGCCAAACCACCCGGCCGCTTGTACGTGCCCTCGAATGTTTTCACAAAGACTCGGGCCAGGTCGTCCCAGTAGTAAATGCTGCCAGCAGGAAGTTGGTTGAGCCAGGCTCTTGCTGACCCTTCGAGCATCAGCGGTAGGTGCTTCATAGCTACATTGTCATTGACACCACCTATCTGCACGGACACTCGGTAATCCTCTAACCAAGTTTCCGGCTTTGACTCGCCAGTGAATTTGCTAATCCCAATCGCCAACTTGAAGTTGGTCAGAATGTCTGCAGCCCAAATGTATCTGCTGAAACATTCGAGCCATGAGGAGGAGGACCCACTCGGGATGTCTCTGTCAAGGCCGTCTCTCTGGGCCCGACCCCTATCAACCAGGCTCTGAGCAAGAATGGACCTCGTGTTGAACTGTGGATCCCGGAAGCTGCCTGGACGGCGTGGAGGACTTGGCCTCCGGTCATCCTCGTACGGCTGCCTGTCATCATAGGGCTGGTGCCCGTATGTGACGTCCGACAGAGGGGGCATCCGAGTGCGATGATAATCGTCGTGCCGCCGGGGAGGAGTGACCTGATCACGTCTCCGGTCTCCGTACTGATCTCTGTGCGGGAGACGAGCCGCGTCCCTCGGAAGGGGCGATGGTCTGCGTCTTCCAGGGGCATTCAGACTGTGAGCTGACTGAACTGTCTCAGCGCGGACAGACGCGCTATGAATGCGATTGCGAGACTGAGAAACAGCCGCGTTCTAGGACATGGCTTTCTTCAACAATGCTCGGATCTGCCGAATCCCTTCTCCTGCTGTTGAGCCGGAAGGCTGGATGGAGTCGGCGATTCCGGTTGCTGCTGCCAAATTCTGCAGCGCAGTGTTGAGCACTTGGTAATTTTGGGACTGGTTGCTCGGGAACAACTGCCGCCGGCTCCAACTGGAGCTCGGCTCCTGACGAGCACGGTCCTCGAGCGTCTTCTGCAGCCGCTCAAGGCTTTCGTGTTCGACCTGAGTGGCCAAGCGCGTAGACTCTAAGGCCAGGGCCTCAGGAGTCGCCCCCGTGATCGGGGTGCGCAGGGCCTGCTCATTCTTCTGCCTGAGCTCCTCCCTCCGCTCCCGAGTGAGAGGCTGGGAGACATACGGCTCGGCGTCCTCGTGGCCGCCATCAGTGCGCCCGTGCGCTTCACCGTCCCGACCACGAGGGAAACCAAGAGGGCTATGGTGCGAGCCCGCCATCAGCACCTCTACCGAGGACTTGATGATCTCATGATTGGACCCATCCTCCGACTCCTCATGAAGAGAGGAGAACAGGTCAAGGATGGGATTGTCGGGCTTGATTGCTTCCACATGTGCGGCTGTGGCCTGGCAAACCATGTCGTGCTTGACCCATCACTAGATCCGAGAGCGCCCAGAGCGCTTGCGACGGCGTCTTGCGGGAAGAGGGGATGCCGCGCGGTACGGAACCGATGGTTGCCGGAGTAGGACCCCGAATGAACTCACGCGGAAGTGTGCCACGCCGCAGATGGGTAGCGACTTCGTGTCCATCGGGGCTTCCTGAAGCCACGCTGAGTCATCGGCGATGAAGGTGTGGGCGTCGAGATGGATCTCGCGGTCGGACTCGAACTCACCACCGAAAACCATGATGATGATGATGAAGAAATTCCACCTGCTCCGGATATTGCTAGACGCGCAGCCCCATGGTGGGCGCCAACTGTCAAGGCAACGAATCTGACAGTGAGTACTAGGGGTACGAATAGGGGCGGAACCTAGCTACAGCACAGGTGTAACACTCGGATTTAGCGAGTTCCGGCCCCTCTCGGAGAGGTAAAAGCCCTACGTCTCGTGCCCTGGGGCTTGTGTTTTCTCTTGGGGTGTATGATTACAGAAGGTTGCGAACCCTTCTCTCAGCACTAGGGGGCGGCTTATATAGAGTGCGCCGCCCCTCATTATGGCTATGTTACAAGGGTGTTAAAGGAGGAGATAACTACAGGCGTTACTGGTAACTGCCGTATTAACTACACTTGATGCCAGACGTTAAGACCCTTGAATGTTGCAGCTCCCACGTCGCCTCTCCACCTCATCTGTCCGAGTGTTGCTCGTGCGGCCGACTGGAGGGAAGACGTCCGAGTGACTGGATCATATCCGAGTGGATAATCAGGGGTGCGCATCCGAATGCGCCTGTGGTCCGGAGACCCTCCAATGGTCGTGTGGGACCCTAGGTGGGCCCTAGATGTCAGGTCTATGACCTACCCTTAGTAGGTGACCCCATCACTATATATTGGTGGAGCAGTCTTGCAGCGTAACAGAACTAGTTCTGGTGGAGAAAGAGAAAGTGAGAGGGCAGCCCCTTGCACCAGAAATTGTGTGCAAAAAGAGGGGGCTGCCCTCCACTATAAATAGGCACAAGGGGAGGAAGGAGACTTGAAGGAGGGGCTCCCTGTCCCTAGGCCGGTGCACCAAGGGTGGGTCCCACCCCAAACCCTAGCCGCCCCAAACTTGGGAGCCAAGGCTAGGGGGTGCCCACCTATTGCGCCCATAAGGCCAGCCCCCCTTTAGTCCTAACCTATGGAGCTGGCCCATGGCGCCTGGTCCTTCTAGGAGGCTCCTGGAAAATTCTTGAAGCCCTCGTGTGTAATTTTATTCTCCTTCGAAACTTCTCTAGTCTCCTAGTTTTAGCCGGTTCTCTCTTGAAACTAGTTTCAACATCTCTGAAACTTTTTCGGTGATTTTCTCTCAAGCTTCTAACCCATGCAGTACTCAACAGATCGATGACTCTTAAGCGTGTGACCCTGCGGGTTCGGTGAAGTATAGACATATCGGAACTCCTTCTGTTCAACGATCTACAGTGGAACCGTGGACATGCATATTGACCCCTATACCCACATGAATAATTATCGAGTGAACCTGTAGTTGTTGCGTGATATTCCTTTTGCTTCACTATACTTTACAAAACCCAAGGTGAGATTTATCGGCATCCCTGACGGAGTGAAATACCGTCAAATCCCTCAGTAGGGTTCATGACAAGGTCGGAAGTACCAGGATGGAGTATGCACACACAGTTTACCCAGTTTTGGGCCTACGAAGAATAATACCCTATGTCCTACTTCTTCTTATCATTCATGGTGAGGGGATATATCGTGCAAAGGATTACAATGGTGTACGGGATTTCTTCCGAGAGTTTTGGATCTCAGATTGTATGGCCTAGAGGATACCAAGACCTCCCTTTATATAGACAGGTAGGTCTAGGGTTTACATAGTGCCCCGATGTGAGCTGGCCGCCGCCGACCTTGCCTTGTGGGAAGGGCTAGGGCAAGGTCGGTTCCTCCTGTTGCTTGGGCTTCAGGTGCTGATGACTCCAGATTGTGTGATTATTTTGTTAGTATTTTTGTGTCTACTCGGAAGGCTTTGTGTAATTTTATCGCGTTCGCTCACTTCATTTTGTTGTTTTCCTCAGATAAAGCTTTTTGGACCAAATATTATTATATGGAAGAAATCTCAGAAAATGGTAGTGGAATCACATAATTAAAGTGATATTCACCTACCATAAAAGAAGAAAGCAAATTGGGCAAAGAAGCGATCATCGCAGAACCTCCAGAGCAAAAGACGGCGTTCCATAGCAACTATTTTTGCTTCAGAAAACTATAGCGCAATTGGCCGCCATCTACTTTGGAACCCCAGAAGATGACCTAGAACGGAGTTTGACCAATTATGAGAGAAATCCAGAAGATCCAGCCAAAGAAGAAACAGATCATCATTTCAATGAAGCACCGGTCCAAGACCCGGTAACCAGTGAACAATACGAAGCACTTGAAAAGAAAGGAGATGAGGAACCTCCACCAGCTGAACTAAAACCTCTACCAAAAGAGTTAAGGTATGAGTTTTTGAATGAAACTAATAAATATCATGTTATCATTTGTGCTAACCTTTCAGCAGAAGAGAAAAAAAGATTAATGGAAACTCTAAGGAGACATAGAAAAGCCTTTGGATATTCAATGGATGATTTAAAGGGCATTAGCCCCTCTACATGCACTCACTATATATTCATGGAAGAGGGAGCTGAACCAGTGCGTGGTACCAGAGGAAGCTGAACCCCGAAATGAAAGAGGTTGTAAGAAAAGAAATCATTTGTTTACTTGATGCAGGTATTATATATCCCGTTTTGAAAGTAAGTGGGTGAGTCCAGTTCATTGTGTACCTAAAAAAGGGGGATTTACCGTAGTACCTAATAAGCATAATGAACTAATCCCCACTAGAACAATAGTTGGGTATAGAATGTGCATTGATTTCAGGAGGCTAAATAAGGAGACCCAAAAAGATCATTATCCTCTACCATTTATTGATCAAATGCTCAAAAGGTTAGCCAAGCACACTCACTTTTGTTAACTGGATGGATATTCGGGATTCTCACAAATAGCGGTGCATCCAGAATACTAGGAGAAAACCACTTTCACTTGTCCCTTCTGTATGTACTCCTATCATCGTATGCCTTTTGGCTTATGTAATGCACCGGCTACGTTCCGAAGATGCATGAATGCTATTTTTGCTGATTTTGTTGAAGAAATCATGGAGGTCTTCATGGATGATTTTTCTGTTTATGGAACCTCTTTTGATGACTTCCTTCACAATCTTGATAAAGTTTTGCAGAGGTGTGAGGACACTAATCTTGTTTTGAATTGGGAGAAGTGCCATTTCATGGTTAACGAAGGTATTGTTTTAGGGCACAAAATATCTGGTAAAGGTATAGAAGTCGAAAAAGCAAAAATAGATGCTATAGTATCTCGAAGCCCCTGGCAAACCTTTTGCAGAAAGATGTTCCCTTCACATTCAACGATGAGTGCAAAACCACCTTTGAGAAGCTCAAACATGCTCTACTTAATGCCCCTGTCATCACACCTCGAAATTGGGACATACCTTTTGAAGTGATATGTGAAACAGATGACAACGCGGTAAGTGCAGTCTTGGGACAGCAACTAGGTAAGAAGTTTAATATTATTTACTATGCAAGTTATACTCTTATTGATGCTCAAAGAAACTATGCTAAGAATGATAGGGAGCTTTATGCAGTAATCTTTGCTTGTGAAAAGTTCAGACCTTATATCACAGATACAAAAGTCATATTTTATACTAACTGTCAAGCAATAAAAGAAGTCCTTGACATCAAAGAGACTAACCCTCGCTTGATGAGGTGGTCTCTTCTTTTGCAGGAATTTGACAGTGAGATCTTAGATCGCGAGAAGATAGAAGAAGTTTTAACGAACATCTCATTTGTAAAAGAAGAGCACAAGTACAGCGCGTCGGGGATATGCATCCCATATGGAACAGCGGTGGCCTTGGATAGAGCGACCACTCGAACCTTTCGGGATACTGAACCACCGTTCATTGGGCTGGAAGAACCGCTCGTGAAACTAAGGGTAAGAGAAGAAAGCAATTTATTTTATTATAATACCTCTTTGCATCCCAGTAAGCTGCAAAAGACATCGCCACCTTCCCATTCCCGAAGAGAAAAGAAGCCCGGGACGAAGGCATATGCCAAAAACAAAGAGTGGAAAAGGCGAGGGAACGCAGGCAGGTTCTTTCGTTTACCTTAAGTAATCGCTTTGTTCAACTCCATCATATTTTTCTATACAAAATTTTGTGTTTTTCGGAGTCAAACGGGCGCGGTCGTATGAAACGCCGTCTTTAACCCTGTTTACTTAAGCGTTGCAGGCAAGTCACTAGACGGGCGCTCATATGGCCAGTAGCAGTCGTATGAAAGGGCACCGAACGCTCTGTCGTCAAAAGCCGACCTTTGTTAATAAAAAAATGTGCATATATATATATATATATATATTCGACACAGGTCAAGAAGGTCAAACGGGCGCAGATCCGAGCGGACGCGGTCGTTCGAAGCACCGTCAAACGCTCTGTGCGTAAAGGACCCGGCTGGGAGATCTCATACGAGCACTCAAACGACCGGACGCGGTCGTATGAAAGGTTGTCGATCGTGATTTGTTTCTGATTCTAAACAGAATTTCACCCGATTTTGCCTGGTTTGTTTCCGATTCTCTTTAACTTCCTTATCTCGTTAAAACCCGCATACCTAATCCCTTATATACAGAACCATTGCCTCATTCGCTATCAAAACTAACAAACCAATCTAGCCCAAGTCTTCCTGAGCTTTGAGGTGCAGGAAAACGATGGGTCGATCGTGGGACGACAAGCAAACCTCCTCTCAAGAGGAGGATGACTTGGAGCAAGAAGGCTACTCTCCGATGACCATAAGGGAGAGGATTCGTCGCGTTCGTGATTGGTCCTCCTCAGAAGAAGACCCGGAGGAACCACCTTTTGAAGAAGGTGATGAAGAAGAGGAAGATGAAGAGAAGGGAAAGGAACCGACGGCCATTGATACGTCTCCAATGTATCTATAATTTTTGATTGTTCCATGTTGTTATATTATCAATCTTGGATGTTTTTATATGCATTTAGAGCAATTATATATCATTTTTTGAGACTAACCTATTAACTTAGTGCCCAGTGCCAGTTCCTGTTTTCTGCCCGGTTTTTGTTTTACAGAATATCAATACCAAACGAAGTCCAAATGCCACGAAACTTTTTGGAGATTTTTTTCTGGACATATACAACACTAGAAGCTTCGGGAGGAGGCCAGAAGCCCCAAGGGGTGCCCACGAGGCACCAGGGCGCGCCTGGGGGGGCAGGTACGCCCTTGTACGTCGTGGGGCCTATAGAGCTCCGTTTGACCTAATTCCTACACTATAAATTCCCAAAAAATCAGAAACCCTCAGGGGAGTCCACGAAATACTTTTTCCGCCGCCGCAAGTTTCTGTTCTCGAGAGATCCCATCTGGAGGCCTTCTATGGTACTCAGCCGGAGGGGGAATCGATCACGGAGGGGCTCTACATCAACCTTGCTGCCCTTCCGGTGATGCGTGAGTAGTTTACCATAGACCTTCGGGTCCATAGTTAGTAGCTAGATGGCTTCTTCTCTCTTTTTGATCTTCAATACAATGTTATCCTCGATGTTCTTGGAGTTCTATCCAATGTAATCACTTTTTGCGGTGTGTTTGTTGGGATCCGATGAATTGTGAGTTTATGATCAGATTATCCATGAATATTATTTGAGTCTTCTCTGATCTCTTTTATGCCTGATTATTATAGCTTCGTATTTCTTCTCCGATCTATTGATTTGGTTTGGCCAACTAGATTGATTTATCTTGCCATGGGAAGAGGTGCTTTGTAATGGGTTCGATCTTGCGGTGCTCAATCCCAGTGACAGAAAGGGACATGACACGTATGTATCGTTGCTATTAAGGGTAAAAAGATGGGGTTTATTCATGCGTGAGTTTATCTTGTCTACATCATGTCATCGTTCTTAGGGCGTTACTCCGTTCTTTATGGACTTAATACACTAGATGCATGCTGGATAGCGGTCGATGTGTGGAGTAATAGTAGTAGATGCAGGCTGGAGTCGGTCTAGTTGTATTGGACGTGATGCCTATATACATGATCATTGCCTTGGATATCGTCATGATTATTTTCTTTTCTATCAATTGCCCAACAGTAATTTGTTTACCCACCGTATGCTATTTTCTTGAGAGAAGCCTCTAGTGAAAACTATGGCCCCCGGGTCTATCTAAATCATATACTAAAACCCTAAAAAATACTTGCTGCAATTTTATCTTATTTATTTGATTTTGTATTTTTGTTTCAATCTATATATCTATCACATACAATTTAATCTTGCAACTTACCGCCGAGGGATTGACAACCCCTTGTTTGCGTTAGGTGCAAGGATTTGTTGTTTTGTGTGCAGGTGCTGCTAACGAGGTGTTGCGTGATTCTCCTACTGGATTGATAACCTTGGTTTCATAACTGAGGGAAATACTTACTCTACTGTACTGCATCTCCCTTCCTCTTCAGGGAATTACCAACGCAGCTCACAAGTAGCAGGAAGAATTTCTGGCGCCGTTGTCGGGGAGACATCATCAACATCCATCAAGTACCTTAGCATTAACTCTCATCTCCTTGCATTTATTTTATTTGCCTCTCATTTTCATCTCCCCCACTTCTAAAAAGTCTTTACAAAAATACAAAAATATTTTTCGTTTGCCTTTTTCTTGTTTGCTTGTTTGCTTTGCTTGAAACTGTTATCGTGCTTGAATTTGAGAAAGTTGTGATTGAAAGTGCTAGTGAGGATAGTGGTAGTGAATCTCTTGGAGACAAAACACATTATTTTGATCTTAATCATGACCCTCCAGAGACTGTCTCCCCCACTAATTTTAAAACTAAAGTCTATCATGTGGGAAGTGGTAACGTCATAGGGAAAAATATTATTTAGGAGTTCTTTAATTGTGCGGGAGTTATACCAACAGTTAATGGATCTATTCTTGATAAAACAAATTGCTATGTGGTTGCTATTGCAATGCTTGTGGTTAAATTAGAAAGAATTTTTTTGCATATCCACCCCGCCTTACAAAAAATATTTTATGAACTTCCCAACATCCTTGATCCTAGGGCTAAGAAAATTGCCACTATAATCCTTATGCATGAATTTGATTATATAATCCGGGAAGCTAGGGATATTTTCTCCTTTTAAAAAATAAATTTTGAACATGCCCCTATAGAGGAGATTCTTCATGATAAAGATACTATTCGTAGGTTGGAATCTAAAGATTACTTTGCGTATGGTGAAAACATTAGAAGGAGAGTTCCATACACCGAAACAATTAAAACTATGTACCACCATGCTTGTGATAAATTTGAATGGGTTACTAAAGGAATTTATGAGGGATTTAGTGAAGAATGGTTCGAGAGTACGGCTAGAGATCCTATTGATAATGAAATACATGTTTTATATGAGGACGTTTATGGTGATGATCCTGAGTTTGAAGTTATGAATCTTAAGGTTACTAATTAAAGCCCCTTCAATTACCTAAGCTCACCCACTAGGAAAGAAGTGCATGAAGGTAGAGAATTAATGAGAAAAGCTTTTGAAGATTTAATCAAAAAGGACTGGGGATGAAGGATGACAATACTTGAAACTATGCATTATGCCTAGCTAGGGGCATAAAACAATAGCGTTTGTTGGGAGGCAACCCAATGAATAAAATAATTTTTTTCTGTTATTGTGTGTTTTCACTTTCATGCTACTGTTATGATTGTATTTTTATGTTTTTAATTAGTGTTCGTGTAAAGTAAAACCTTTGGGATGATTTGGAAGATAGTATAATTGATGCTGTTTGGAAAACAGAAAGTTTTGCGTCCAGTGCTGGAATTTTGGTTCTGTACTGGTGCGTCAGAAAAATCTTAAATTTTTACACAGTATTTATATATGAATTTCCCACGTTGTCCTAATTTTTCAGAATTTTGGGAGTTACAGAAGTATGGATTTTAAATAGATTGCTACAGACTGTTCTGTTTTTGACAGATTCTGTTTTTGATGTGTTGCTTGCTTGTTTTGATGAAACTATGGATTGTATCGGGGGGTATAAGCCATGGATAAGTTAGAATACAGTAGGTATAATGCAAAAATAAAATATGAATGGGTTTGCAACAGTACTTAGAGTGGTGATTTATTTTGTTATACTAACGGATCTCACGAAGGTTTTGTTGAGTTTTGTGTGATTGAAGTTTTCAAGTTTTGGGTGAGATCACGATGGATGAAGGAATAAGAAGTGGCAAGAGCCTAAGCTTGGGGATGCCCATGGCACCCCAAGGTAATATTCAAGGAATACTCAAGCATCTAAGCTTGGGGATGGCCCGGAAGGCATCCCCTCTTTCTTCTAAAAACCATCGGTAATTTTACTTGGAGCTATATTTTTATTCGTCACATGATATGTGTTTTGCTTGGAGCGTCTTGTATTATATGAGTCTTTGCTTTGTTTTATTTTTAGTTTGTCACAATCATCCTTGCTGAACACACCTATTTCGAGAGAGCCACACGTTCATCATAATTTGTTAGAATACTCTATGTGCTTCACTTAATTTTTTTGAGCTAGGCAGTTGCTCTAGTGCTTCACTTAAATCTTTTTGAGCATGGTGATGGCTATATTTTGAAGAAATAAACTCTCATGCTTCACTTATATTATTTTGAGAGTTGATAAGATTGAAATTTTGAAGAAATATTTGCACTCTCATGCTTCACTTATATCTTTTTGAGAGTTGATGAAAGTAACGGTAATTTGCACAAGATATGAATTTGGTCCCAAAGTGATGAATATTCAAGAGGGATATAATAAAAACTTTCATATAGATCATTGGATATGATAAGTGTGATTCCTTGCAATAGTTTTGCGATATGGAAATGATAATATGTGAGTCATGTTAGTGAGTAATTGTGATTTAGTAAGAATATTAGTGTTAAGGTTTGTGATTCCCTATGCATGCACGTTAAGTCAATAGTTATGCAAAGAAATTATATCCTACTTATGGTGCATTATTCGGTGTTAGTTAAGTTCAATGCATGTTTATGACCGTTTTCGTTTTTGGTTGGTTGCTTCTCAATCTTTTGCTAGCCTTCATTTGTACTAAGCGGAAATACTGCTTGTGCATCCAAACTCCTTAAACCCAAGTTGTGCCAAATGAGTCCACTATATCTACCTATATGCGGTATTTCAATGCCATTCCAAGTAATTTGCGTGTGCCAACTCTAATTTTCAAAATAATTTTTCTGTTTTGTGTGCCCGTACCGCTCAGGAAGCGGCAGGGGGTGGCCAATATTTTCCATGCTAGGTGTGTTATTCTCACGATGAGTGTTTATTCACTTGTCATTGCACAAGAGAGTGGCTGGTAATAGGGATGTCCAGTCCCACAATGAAATCAAAATTAATAACAACAAAATTCCTTGGAAAGTGATGGTATGGAGGGCACCCGTGGATACGACTAGCCATGGATTGTGAAAGAATGGTGGAAAGGAAATAAACTTTACTTTCTGTTTGGGAACCGCCTATTGTGTGTCTAGCATGGAAGATATTGGGAATTCTCGATCATTTTCGTTGACAGGAAAAGCATGCCTCTCAAAATATTTTTTATCTCTCTAATTTAAGCTTTGAGCTCTGGCACATTTGACAAATCTCTGCTTCCCTCTGCGAAGGGCCTATCTATTTACTTTTATGCAATTTTTATTTTCTTGAGTCTCCATCTTCTCTTATAAAGCACCAACTAGAGAGCACTATTGTCATACTTGTGCATTAGATGTAGCTAATATTCGAGCGTGTTTCATGAATGGATCAATGATTGAGCATAATGGGCTAGGGATAACTTTCTTTAGCGTTGATATTTTTGAAAAACATGGTTGCTTGTTAGCATGCTTGAGTATTTATATGTTCATGTCAAACTATAGACTGTTGCTTTGAATCATTCAAGTCCAATGTCCATGCTATAAAAGAAAAGAATATATGATGAATATGATAGGCAACATTCGACATCAAAAATTCTGTTTTTATCATTTACCTACTCGAGGACGAGCAGGAATTAAGCTTGGGGATGTTGATACGTCTCCAACGTATCTATAATTTTTGATTGTTCCATGCTTTTATATTATCAATCTTGGATGTTTTTATATGCGTTTACAGCAATTATATATCATTTTTGGAGACTAACCTATTAACTTAGTGCCCAGTGACAGTTCCTGTTTTCTGCCTTATTTTTGTTTTACAGAATATCAATACCAAACGAAGTCCAAATGCCACGAAACTTTTTGGAGATTTTTTTCTGGACATATACACCACTAGAAGCCTCGGGAGGAGGCCAGAAGCCCCAGGGGGTGGCCACGAGGCACCAGGGCGCGCGCCTAGGGGGGCAGGCGCGCCCTGGTACCTCGTGGGGCCCACTAAGCTCCGTTTGACCTAATTTCTCCACTATAAATTCCCAAAAAATCAGAAACCCTCAGGGGAGTCCACGAAATACTTTTTCCGCCGCCGCAAGTTTCTGTTCTCGAGAGATCCCATCTGGAGGCCTTCTTCGGTACTCCGCCGTAGGGGGAATTGATCACGGAGGGGCTCTACATCAACCTTGCTGCCCTTCCGATGATGCGCGAGTAGTTTACCACAGACCTTCGGGTCCATAGTTAGTAGCTAGATGGCTTCTTCTCTCTTTTTGATCTTCAATACAATGTTCTCCTCGATGTTCTTGGAGTTCTATCCGATGTAATCACTTTTTGTGGTGTGTTTGTTGGGATCTGATGAATTGTGAGTTTATGATCAGATTATCCATGAATATTATTTGAGTCTTCTCTGATCTCTTTTATGCATGATTATTATAGCTTCGTATTTCTTCTCCGATCTATTGATTTGGTTTGGCCAACTAGATTGATTTATCTTGCCATGGGAAGAGGTGCTTTGTAATGGGTTCGATCTTGCGGTGCTCAATCCGAGTGACAGAAAGGGACATGACACGTATGTATCATTGCTATTAAGGGTAAAAAGATGGGGTTTATTCATGCGTGAGTTTATCTTGTCTAAATCATGTCATCGTTCTTAAGGCGTTACTCCGTTCTTCATGGACTTAATACACTAGATGCATGCTGGATAGCGGTCGATGTGTGGAGTAATAGTAGTAGATGCAGGCAGGAGTCGGTCTACATGTATTGGACGTGATGCCTATATACATGATCATTGCCTTGGATATCGTCATGATTACTTGCTTTTCTATCAATTGCCCAACAGTAATTTGTTTACCCACCGGATGCTATTTTCTTGAGAGAAGCCTCTAGTGAAAACTATGGCCCCCGGGTCTATCTAATTCATATACTAAAACCCTAAAAATACTTGCTGCAATTTTATCTTATTTATTTTATTTTGTATTTTTGTTTCAATATATCTATCTATCACATACAATTTAGTCTTGCAACTTACCGCCGAGGGATTGACAACCCCTTGTTTGCGTTGGGTGCAAGGATTTGTTGTTTTGTGTGCAGGTGCTGCTAACGAGGTGTTGCGTGATTCTCCTACTGGATTGATAACCTTGGTTTCATAACTGAGGGAAATACTTACTCTACTGTACTACATCTCCCTTCCTCTTCAGGGAATTACCAACGCAGCTCACAAGTAGCAGCCATCCCCATGAACGCAATCAAGGTCGTCATCAATGAGAACAAGATCGACTTCGTCAAGGATACTTCCATCGTCATGGGTAAGTGCGGTTTTGGCAATTGCACTATCCATGAACCCTTGGGAGAATCTGAGGAAATTGATCCAAGGGCGCGCGGGATGCACACCATTGGTGCCAGCATGCGAGTGGGGCCTACGAGGAAGAGACGTGCTGCCATCACTGCGCCCCCAACTCAACCTGAGGTACATGTGAATAATTTAACGGTTGAAACTAAAGCTATGATTGAGCAAATCAGGGAGATGGAGAAAGCTTTAGCCAGCAAGACTCGTGAGGCTCTTAACACGAGCTTGAGGATCATCGCCAACGAGGACAAAATGCTACGCATGTACCGCTCCCGCATCAAGCACCTGGAGATAGCAAACAAACTCATGATCGATGTCCGCACCGGCATCACCGCTTCACCTCCAGAAGGGAACACCGTTATCGATAAAAAGGAGACTAAATGAATCCAGCTAGCTTAGTATGATAAGCTTGGGGGATTTTGAGGCCCTTTTGTATCCCTTATTATTGTTTTCGTCAAACTACGATTAAAAGCTTTTTGTTTAGTTTGAAGAAGGACAGTCACACTCTCTTGATAAGAGGGACGAGTTTTATCCAATGAGTCATGGATGATTTAATGAGTGGTCAATTATGATCTTCATTTGAATTTGTTTAGTATGATTGTGCATTATTGTGTGCTAGATATTTTTTGCTTTTAGATGATGATTATAAGTCTTCCACATCTTTAGTATCAATCGGGAATGAGAAGTTAACAACTTGATGTGATGCACCAATCTTTATTTCATGATTACTTGGTGAAGTCCATAAACTAATGACCCATGTTTGAAAAGGGGACAAGTTTTCTTTACGATAAAAACAAAATGTAAAGAATTAAAAGATTTTTTATAAATCCCAGCAATCAAACTTGGACGGTCAAGCATACCATTCATGTCACACCTCCAAAGGGAGGATAAGAAAATTTCAGTGATATAGGGTAGGCTTGGTAACTCCAGAAAAATGGGGAGTAGAAAAATGACTTGAGTAAAAGCAGAGAACCATAAGAACTTGTCCAACTGAAAGAATGGTTAACTATCACTTAGAGTTAAAGAGCGTCTTCTTAACGATGGATAGTAAGGTGTGGAAGCCTTCATACTCATCTAGTAAAGACAAAGATATAGTAGTGCACAATAGAGTCTTTCATATGATGCAAATTTTAGATTCATGATGGACTCATTCATTTTCAATCACCCGCATCTCATAATTAAGATTACCTCTTTCTTACAAGCTGCGGCATTTGCTCGAGGACGAGCAAACCTTTAAGCTTGGGGGAGTTGATGAGTCCAAATTGCATGATTATTTTGTTAGTATTTTTGTGTCTACTCAGTAAGCTTTGTGGAATTTTATCGCGTTCGCGCACTTCTTTTTGTTGTTTTCCTCAAATACCACTTTTTGGACCAAATATTATTATATGGAAGAAATCTCAGAAAATGGTAGTGGAATCACATAATTAGAGTGATGTTCACCTACCATAAAAGAAGAAAGCAAATTGGGCAACGAAACAATCTTCGCAGAATCTCCAGAGCAAAAGACCGCGTTCCATACAATCGCGCCTGCCCGTATGAGCGGTTGTATGGAGTGCCATCGCCGCCGCCTGGTGAGCTATATTCACCCCGTGAAGACAGATCGAGGATCAGACACCAGAGACACCAGAAACCCGTCCAGAAGCAGGAACCCTAGCCGCCAGAGTGATCCGGAGGGAGGAACCGGCAAGAGGAGGCCGCCGCCTCCACCATCTTCGCCAAGAAGGGCTCCAACATCATCCCCACTGTCGTCATTATCATCCACCACTCCCTTATTGTAATCTCAGGAACCCTAAATGTGGGGTAGCTTGTGTATTACATGTGTGATTTGTTCATGCCTTTTACGCGCGGTGATATGATGATTGTTGCCTTCATGAGTGAGTAGATCCCTTAGTTCTCGGGGATATGGATGAACCCTAGTGTGTAATAGATCGTTGGTATTAGGATTTAATATCCCCTTTGCATGTTCATGTTAATAGTCTTCTTGACGTTGGGTGAAGTCGACCATCCAATGTGAGCCAATTTTGGACAGAAGGCTATTACTGTTGGCGGATCGTGTGGTTGCGGAAGTGGGTGACGGGACAGGCCCCATTTCCCTTCGTAGCGGATCGTTGCAGCAGGGGATAAAACAGAGACCACCCATAGGCTACGTCCGCGGGGACTTTTTCCACTTAATCACCGTTTGGTAACCGGAGTGTGGGGAAGAACGGTCGTGGCGTATGTGATACGTGGCTGCCTAGAGTATGCACGTATCTGTACCGGCTCTGCCCACGAGAAGAAGCATGCAAAGTGGCTTAGGAATCCGAAGAGCATTGTGTTTAGGCACCGCTATAGACGCACACTAGAGGGGATTCCAGACTCCCTGGGAACGCTTTAATCCTATTTGTCTCAAGTCTCTATTTACAATTCTAGTCATTTACTTTGGTTGGTATATTCACCTTTACGCTTACAACATCATTTTCATTATCATTCCTCTGCTTTGGATCACTAACGATTTACATGCATACTATTTGCACCATCCAAAAGATGAAAGATTGATTCCTGTGCTCCCTGTGGGATCGATACTCTTACTTCGAAAAAGCTACAACTAAACCCTGTGCGGTTGCAGGACATCAGGTGTCGGCCCACGTCTTTGTTTGTTCTGGCCTGATTAGGTACCCCCGGGCCATGGCCCCGTCAGTAGCCCCCAAGCGCAGCGGAGGTCGCAGGCATTCTTGCTTCGAGACCTTCGTCGGGCTCTCTTTTAGGTAAGCTTAGCCCCTCTTGTCTTCTGATGCCTTCCGGTCGCAGTGCGAGCTCTCTTTTTTCCATATGGTAGCATCGTTGCCACCTTTTTCGAAGTGAGGCCGCCTTGGGCCGATTCAGGCCCGGTTTCACCTATCGGGCGGCCATGAGCCGAGCGAGTCAACCCACCACTGAAGCTTCGAGCGTCTTCATCATGGGTAACATTCACACATCCCTTCCGTTAAATACAAACGTGAGGGACGACACTTGGGTCACTGATATCTCCTTTTTATTGATCCGGTATTGGAACAAGAAAGGGTAACACGTACCTATTTCCCCAGAGGTGACCCTGGTTACCGAACCCACGAGAGGAAGACTCCCTTGAAGCAATGGTCTCTAGCAAGCTTTTGCCAAAGTGTCAAATCCAGCTTTTGACCGGATCAGCAAGCAAATTGTTATTCAAACACTTATTATAAAAAGGAGGTACGGGGATGAGGTCTTAATGCTTACAACCATGTATTGGTATTGGGATCAAAAAATGATATTAGTTTGTGCTCGGGATGTCACCCATCAAGAGATGCTTGCTTCGTATCGGGGTGGGGGATGTGTCCAAATAACATCTTGACCGGTACGAGTCCTGCATCAAGAATCAGTTGTCCTACCGAAGGCCCTATCCATCTCGTGGGGTTGCCCCGATAATTAAGATAATAATATCAGACAAAAGCAATGGGCGTTTAATGACTACACCTCATGAATCCCCAAGGTTATGATCCATGTTACCCTACTAAACCTTATTGTCACCGGTGTTTGGTATAACACTTCACGGTCCCCTTGCTCCTAGCCTCACCGGTACACAATCTCCATGATCCTGGGTACCTGCAGGGATGAAAATCGCGGACAAGACAAGAGACACTTCACAAAACCATTTTATTTCACACATACGAGATGTTATGTCAAAGGCTTCCATTGATCCCTTCACCAAATACCTGGGGTTGCAAGGCTCATGCCTCACCGCATACCTTACCGAACTACTCACACATGGAGATCAGATCGCGAGAAGAAAACATTGAACAACACATCTTGGGATTGATTAATTGCAATATGTCTTACAATGGATGCCTTGTGCGGTACACGATTACAAGTATGGTGGTGGAGATGGCTATGGAGATGAAAGTGGCGGCGGCTAGGGTTTGTGGATGAAGATGATGATGATGAGGTTCTGGCTGTGCTCGACGCTCCCTCGACGTTGTTCTGTTGACATTTTGACGGGGTCCCCTTTATAAAATTGTTCAGGTGGACGACCTGCCTCGGTTTCCACGCCAAACGACTGCTCATGCGAGCGCGTGCAGTCGCATGGAACGCCGTCTTTGACATTGGTTGCCTTCTGGCGCCTCCTGGTGACTTATCTCTTCTCCATTTTCCTTCCTTTCATTTCTCCCACGTGATTTCTTCCCTTTTTAGCCCATTTCCTGTGGAAAAATATCAAAGAGAGGATTTGTGAAATCATATGCATTCATTAGTCATAAGTGGCAATATCGGAGATAATATCTCTCTTTTAATGAATTGTCTTGGTTTAAACAAGGTTGAAATGAGTGTAAAAATATCACTCATCAACTCCCCCCAGCTTAAACTTGATCGTCCTCGAGCAACATAGAGAGAAATCCGAAGCATAAGGAACTCAGTTGTTTAAACCGAAATAACGAGTAGGTTTTGGTTCACTTACGATCGGTATGCCTAGATGGCCCTCCGCTTCTTGACCTGAAAAGTTATCATAGATATAGCAGTGGCATGGTTATAGTGCAAGTGTTAGTGAAGGAAAGATAATCAACACAAAGTTTCTGATCTACTAGATAAAACAACTTTGCAAAACTTCATTTCATTTAATCTAGACAACACTTGCTTGCCGGGAATGCACGAAAGAGTTTCTTTAGATAGAGCCATGAAAACATAAGTTAGGGAGTAGAAAAGCATGTAGTAAAATATGACGCTCGAGTGCTCATGAGCACACCCACAATTGTCTCCTTCTCTAGGCTCTTAAACACTTTGTTTCAATCATTGTTTGCTGGAACTTTGATTGTGACGTGAAGGAGATTATGCCAAATAAGTGATCATGCATAGGTTTTCGCTGTGGCTTAATGTTTGGGGACTATGGACCATTAGCAATAATGTCTCTTTCGACCTCTTTTGATCAGTCCCCTTTATTTACCACATACACACCCACTCAAAAGAAATCAGAATAATATTCGTTTGTAGTGTTGCCACTACATACGGTAACAAACTCATAGCCGAAATCCGAGCCGTCGCTCCTGGTGGATCGTTCATTGGCCGGCGGAGTCCTCAGCATAACATCAAGAAGGATGACGAAGCCACATTTACACACGTAAATGCGTATATAGTAGCAAGGGCCATGGCACCAGCCGGAGGCTGTAACACCATGTTGAGATATACAACACTGATTTTTGGCATAATCTCACACACCTTTCTACTAAGTTCCTCTAGACAATTTAATCCACAAGTGCTATCAAGTCTATTAAAATTAACAACATGGGGTTGAGCATGTTAAACATCACTTCCACTACAATTTCTCAACTCCCAAGTCTTGAGAGACTTTCTCTCACTACAGGAATCAGCTAATTTGCCATCTGCCATAGCAGACGGCAAAGGACCAGGCCACCGACGGCAAACGTCTTTGCCGTCTGCCACGGACGGCAAACACTTCCGGCACTGAAAGTCACGGTAATGACTTTGTTTGCCGTCTGCGTAAAAACAGCTGACGGCAAAGAAGTTTGCCGTCCGCTTTCCTGGCCAAGCTGACGGCAATGTCATGGACGGCAAAGAATAGCGGTTAGCCCCGTTAGGTGGCTAACGGCAGACTTTGCCGTCTGCCGGTGGACGGCAAACTTTGCCGTCAGCCCTATGACGTCAACAGACCCGTGGCTAACAGTCACTTCTGCTTAGTCTTTGCGTCTGCTAGGCTGGTCTTTGCCGTCTGCTAGCAGACGACAGAATGACCAAATGGTCAGACCTGATGCTCCCAGGTTGAACAGGTTGCTGCCACATGGCACCTTTGCCATCCGCCTACCGACGGCAAAGGTCTTTGCCGTCGGCTGGCAGACGGCAAAGTGCCTGTATTGTTACTGTTTTGTCTGTTTTCTGTTATATCCCTGCATTTTCAAAAGACATATATGATATATATAGTTTCAACCTCAAGCATAGCCCATGTATCCAACATCTAGCAGTCCATCGAATGCAAGAGAACACATAGGGTATTAAAAGATCCAATACATACATAGTTTCACATTGTTCATCAATACAAATCAAAACAAAAACTAAACACTAGCAGTCCATCAATGCCTGCTTCCATGAAGTGAATCAAACCTGCAAAAATGGGAGTAAGAAAGTTAGAAGAAGAAGAAGAAGACTAGAAGAAGAAGACTAGAAGAAGAAGAAGAAGAAGAAGAAGAAGAAGAAGAAGAAGAAGAAGAAGAAGAAGACTAGAAGAAGAAGAAGAAGAAGAAGAAGAAAGAAAGAAGAAGAATAAGAATAAGAAAAATGAGTAGAAGATGGAGAAAAAGAAAGAAGAGAAAAAGGAAGAATGAGAATATATTTTCTTCTTCTTCTTCTCTCCTTTTCTCATCTTTCTTCTTCTCTTCTATCTTTTTATCCTTTTCCTTCTCATTCTTCTTCTTTTATTCTTTCTTTTTCTTCTCTTTCTTCTTCAATTCTTTCTTTTTATCCTCTTCCTTGTTTTTCTTCTTCTTCTTCCTTATTTGTGTCATTTTAGAGCTAACTTAGGTAATTATGCCATTTTTGAGCTAACTAAGCTTATTATGTCAATTTGGAGGAAAATAAGGTAAGTATAGGTCATTTTTGTGCTAACCTAGGTAATTATGCCATTTTTGAGCTAACTTAGGTAAGTATAGGTCATTTTAGAGCTAACTTAGGTAATTATGTCATTTTGGAGGAAAATAAGCTAAGTATATGACATTTATGAGCTAACCAAGGTTATTATGCCATTTTTGAAATGAAATAAGCTAATTATGTCATAAATTAACTAAATAAGCTAATTATGTCATTTTGGAGGATAATTAGCTAAGTATGTCTTTTTTGGGGAAAATAAGCTAAGTATGTGGCATAATAGGGCTAACAAGCATGTACGAAGCTAAGTATGCATTTGTTATGCAAAACACTAGAGAAAACTTACCGGAGGTCAAGCACCGGGGTTCCTCGCGCCGGTATCACCTGGAGAAGGGTTGTGCGATGCGGCTCCGTAGTTATGCTACACCAAAGATCATTTGCAAAGTCTCGTTAGCATGATGACACTCAAGTGTTAAGACTAGTAAATAATGACCATTCAAATGAAACTCACCGTTCCCGCTCTAGTAATGACCGACATCGGCGGAGGGGTCTGACCGGTCTTCTTGCACATAGACTGCACATTTGGTTTTGATGAGTCAGTCATATTAGTTAGTAATGAAACGAACATTACGTGCATGATTTGGCTAATATGCAGAAGAAACTTACCACGAGGAGCGCTCTGGACCCGCGCCCACCATCTTTCAACACCTGCCATGACAAAGAGTAAACAAAATTAGTACAACATAAAAAAATTGAATACATGACATGAATAATAATATGTATATAATTTAAGTTTGGATGCATACAAACTAGTAGTCTGGATCGTCTATATATGCTTCGGGATCAATAGATGCATCATCATCATCACTATCACGCGTGTCGTCATGAATGACGTGCTCATCGGGTTCAGCGGCATCAACACGTGGAAGGCCTTTCTATAATCGGTCAAGCATCGACAGGTCATCCGCAACAGTAACCTCTTCTTGTTCCGGCTCTTCTTGTTCCGACTCAGGGGTGAAGTCGGATTCACTGTCGCTGTCTACTTCCATGTTCTGGGGTGAAGTAGAGCGGTTCTTGAAATGTTTTTTGGAAAGACGTGTTTCTTGGAAGAATTCTCCTTCATATGTGTCTGGGTTAATGTGAGGTTCATAATCCTCTTCATTAGGGGGAGGTGGTCAAACACGTGGCGGCACTTCATAAACGACATCCCAACCATTCAGATTTGCATTAGTTTGGCAGGCCCACGGTAGATAGAAAACTTGGGTCGCCTGTTGAGCTGTGATATAGACATCGGGAACATCTAAATGGGTGCTTTGTTTGATTTCAACTAGCCCTATATGTTCATGAGTCCTTCTAGTCTCCTTCGGCTGGAACCAATAACATTTGAAGACTACGACGTTCGGTGGGTTTTCACCATAGAATAGAAGTTCATAAATTGCTTCAACTCTTCCATAATACTTGGTACCTCCTTCACCGATAGCAGAGACACCACAATTTGTAGATTTTCGGTCGGCCATAGATAGCTCTTTTCCAAAGGTACGAAAGCGATACCCGTTGATGTCGTATTTCTCAAATGAACGGACCTTATAGTCAAAACCATTAGCGGCTTGTCTCAATTTGGCGTCCATAGACTCTGAATTAGCCTACAAAAGTTTAATACGAAAGGATTGTTGCATTAGCCGCAAATTAGACCAAGAAATGAAATGGTCTATTAATGGTAATTACCGTTTGTTTGAACCAAGAGATGAAATCGGGATAGCTGCCTCAATGCTTTGCCAGAAGCTCATACTCTTCGATGGAATCCTTTTGGATCACCTCCCCATCCGAGAATTTGGCAACGTATTGACTGTATCAAATATCCAGGAATAAGAGCAGTTCAAAGGAATTAGAAGTTTCCAAACAATGTACCGAGAACTTACTCGATGTATGGCCGCACTTCTGTTAGGTTGTTGAAGATATACAACGAAATGGTCCGCCATTCTTCGACATCCAACACTATTGCTTTCAAACCACCGGTTGGTGCGAGCTTGCCTTTGAATAGGCTGAGGTTGGATCCACCTTTTTTAGGGTCGCCAGCATTGTATCGAGGCTTCGGATTATGCAAATGACGATTTTTGGCTTCGTAGTGTGTTGTCACGAAGTTTGCCGCCTCCTCAGTAATGAATGCCTCGGCCATCGATGCTTCAATTCTACGTTTATTTTTACATTTTGCTCGAAGCGTCTTCTGCATCCTCTCAGTTGCATAGCACCAACGATTTTGCACGGGCCCCCCAATCTTGCCTCTGTCGGGAGATGTAAAATCAAATGCTGCATTGGATTAAAGAAGCCCGGTGGAAAGATCTTCTCTAACTTGCAGAGCAACTCCGGCGCCAACTTTTCCATGTCATCTATCACGGCAGGCGATAGTTCTTTCGCACAAAGAACACGGAAGAAATAGCTCAGCTTTGCCAGTACTAGCCATTCATCCTCAGGGATAAAGCCACGCAACATCACCGGCATTACCCGCTCAGGCCATATGTGCCAATCATGACTCTTGAGACCAAATATTTTCAATTTTTCAAGACTCGCTCCCCTCTTTAGATTCACTGCATACCCATCAGGGAACATCAACTGCATTTTCACCCACAAGATAATTTCCCTCATAGCTGGCCTTCCAAGATTGTACCAGGCCTTTGGCTTCGTCCAGTTCTGCTTTCCTTTCGGTTGTTGCATGTTTTGTAACGTTCTATCACATAGAGTCTGCAGATCGACTCTAGCCTTAGTATTATCCTTTGACTTCCCATCTATGCCGAACAATGTACCAAAAACGGCCTCGCCGATATTCTTTTCAGTGTACATCACGTCATGTTGTTTGGAAGAAGGAGGTCTTTGAAGTAAGGCAGATCCCACAAGCATGTCTTGTGAGTCCAGGCGTGTTCCGAATTATACCCCTTGAAATACCGTGGACGCTCTGGATCAGGCTCGAGAGCGTTTAACTGATCCAGGATCTGTTGGCCAGTCAACGCTGGTGGTGCAGAGTTTTTGACAACTCTACCTTTGGTGAAGTTCTTCTTGTCTTTTCTAAACTTATGGCGAGGATCCAGGAACTGTCTATGCAAGTCGAAGCAAGAATAGTTGCGACCCACCTGCAGCCAATGAAACTGAAGAGCTGCCTTGCATGTGGGGCACGGGAACCGTCCATGGGTAAACCAGCCAACGAATAGCGCATACGCCGGCAAGTCATGCATCGAGTACATGTACCAGACACGCATTATGAAGTTTCGTTTGCTAGCGGCGTCGTATGTCTTGAACCCATTATCCCAAGCTTCTTGCAATTCATCCTTAAGCGGCTGCATGTACACATTCATATTCTTCCCCGGATAGTTGGGCCCTGGAATTATCAACGTCAGGAAAATGTTCTTTCTTTGCATAATCTGTCCGGGGGGGGGGGGGGGAGATTGAGTGGAATGACAAATACAGGCCAACAACTATATTGGGTTGTCGTCATACCAAACGGATTGAACCCATCCGTGCCGATGCAGACTCGAGGATGCCTTGTATCTGCCGCTTTTTGCTCATGTAATGCATCGAAGTGCTTCCACACAGAACCATCCGATGTGTGTACAATCATCTGATTCCCATCTACATCTAGTTCGGTTCTTTTGCCCATTTTGTGCCATGTCATCTGTCTGGCCGTCTCTTCGACCATGAAACGACGTTGAAGTCTTGGTACGACTGGCAGATACCGAAGAACATTAACGGGGATTTTGGTCTGCCTCTTCTCACCCATACCGTTGTCTACCACAACATACCTGGAAGAGTTGCAAATGGGACAATAGTTCAAGTCCGCATACTCAAGCCTAAATAAGGCACATCCTTTCTCACAGGCATCTATCTTCTCATAGGGCATCTTAAGTGCAAGGATGATTTTGTCCGACTGGTACAGGTTTGCAGGCATTACATGGCCTTTGGGTAGAAAGCGTCCAAATAGTGTCATCATCGTGTCATAGCATTCTCTGCCCAAGTTGAATTGAGCCTTCAGAGCCATTACTTGTGCGATGGCATCCAGCTGACAAAGCTCAGTGTGCTCGTGGAGAGGACGTTTTGAAGACTCCAACATTTCATTGAAGGCCTTTGCAGATTCCTCCATCTCATCGTCCGAATCCCGAGCATCATCAAAGTCTTGCACCATGTCTTCGATCCCGGTACCATGCTCGTCGGTGCGACGACAAACCACCTCAGCTCTAGTACGTTGGGTAGACTCTCCATGAAATGTCCACACCGTATAATCGGGTGTAAACCCCCACTTCTGCAGGTGTTTACCCATTTCATCCTCTTTCCTCTGAGAAAAGTTGTCGCACCTAACACAGGGGCACCAGGTTTTTCTCTAGCCATTTGCAAATGCGGCTTTCACAAACCCCTTGGTTTTTGTTAACCATTCATTGCTCATGTCTTCCTGACTAGTGTGACCGGTGTACATCCACGCACGAGCACTCATCTTGCCTACCTACTAAACACCCAAGAAATATATATATATTTCATCATATATATTCATCAGTTAATGAAGTTTGTCAATTTTTATTACGTCCATCCAACCTACACGCTAATAGGTAAAGATAGGTCCTAATCCCACCCGAGTATGTGAAGATTGGGTTCGTTTTCCCATGCTCTGCTCCGGATCCGACGCAAAATTTTGGCAGCACCTCCCCGCTGTTCTCCTGATACACGTCTCGGCAATAAACAGAGAGGATGTGTACCCGGAGAACAACAGGGAGGCACTGACGAAATTCTGCATCGGATCCGGAGCAGAGCATGGGAAAACGAACCCAATCTACACATACTTGGGCTGTCCATGGATAACGTGGACAATTCGAAAGGATGGCGGTTATAAATATGCAAAGACATGCATATTTATAGATGCCTCCCTTTCGAACGGGAGACGCATACTGGTCACGCATACTGATGATTGAAGACACCTATAGCTAGCAAGTTTCATCGGCACGAAGACCGGAACAGAGCAAATTAAGGGGGGAGGAGGAGATGTCATTTGTGCTGACCCACGAACGCTGGGGAGCTCGTCAAAAGCACGGGGAGGTCGTCGAACACCAGACCCTCGCAGCGACGAAACAACTGCACATTTAAATCCACCCGATCAACATGAATATTCAATCCCAATAAAAAATCTATATATATATAACTACTTTTCTAGTTTTTTTCTATTCTCCTCTATTCCTTCTTCTTCTCCTCTTTTTCTTCTTCTTCAGACCATCTTCTATTTTTCCTCTTCTTCTCCTCTTCTCCTCTTTTTCTTCTTCTTCCTATACTTCTCCTCTTCTTCTTCTCCTCTTCTTCTTCTCCTTCTTCTTCTTCTTTTCTTCTCCTCCTCCTCCTCCTCTTGTTCTTCTTCTTCTTCTTCTTCTTCTTCTTTTCTTCTCCTTTTCTTCTCCTCTTCTTCTTCTTCTTCTTCTTCCTTTTTTTTTTCATCTTTCTTCTTCTTCTTCTAATTATCTAAACCTAAACCTAAACCTAGCACTAACCTAAACCTAGCACTAATTAACCTAAACCTAAACAGCAAAAAACAGAAACAAAAAACAGAAAAAAAGCTCACCTTGGAGGAGGGCCGCGGTGGTGGAGGAGGGCCGGCGCAGGGAGGAAGGCGGCACCACGGTGGTGGAGAAGGGCCGCCGAGAGGGGGGCGGCGCCGCGGCCTGGCTCCGGTGGTGGGGCGTCGCGGGGCTCGCCGCGGCCTGGCTCCGGCGGTGGGGTGTCGCGGGCGCAGGGGCCGGGGAGCGGGGCGGACGTAGGGGTCGGGGGGTGGGGCGGGCGCAGGGGCTGAGGGGCGGGGCGGCGCAGGGGCCGGCGGCGGTGCTGGGCGGCGTCGGGAACGGCGGGGCTGGGGCGGCGGGTGGGGTGGGTGAGTTGGGGGGGAGAGAGAGAGAGAGGGGGGGTTACGGCTGTTAGATAGGCATCCTCTTTGCCGTCTGCTAGCAGACGGCAAAGAGCAAAAAAGCGGACGGCATCCAGCCCGTTCATCTGACCTAGCCACCTCCACGGTCCAGTGGGGCCCAGCTAGTCTCTTTGCCGTCTGCCTTTAAGCCCTTTGCCGTCTGCTGGCAGACGGCAAAGAATGCACTGATGGCAAACTATATCTTTGCCATGAGTCTGCTCTTTGCCGTCTGCTTTTTGTAAGCGGTTGGCAAATACCTTCTGTGCCGTCCGCTAGCAGACGGCAAAGAACTGGCTGATGGCAAATTCTCTGATTCCAGTAGTGTCTTGTGCAAAGTTATACTCGGTTAATAACATTTCATTCAAAAACTGTCCCACGGCAAGACTTAGTTGTCTAAACTAAAGAAAACAAAGGCTACAAAATTATTTCAGCTACTAGAGCAAAACCTTTGTATCATCTATCAAGACTTACTCCCATCTACACATATCACACATACAACTACTACATCTACTCTAAGTGTCCAAGTGCAAAAGACGGGGGTCCACTGGTACCATTACGTGCTATACAAACGGTTTTTACCCCCTTTCCGCGACACAGTTTTAAACCGTCGCCTTGTCTGTGTGTGCGATAGGGGGTCCTTCCCACACGACCCAAAAACCGTCCGCGATAGGGAAACCCGCTGCTGACGATTTTCATAAACTAATCGTATGTGAAGTCGTGGCACTACATTTTTGATCCGCGAGACATCCGAAACGATTTCGCAGATATCCACGTGGGCAAAAGGTGGATATCACAAACTTATTTCTACCGGTCTGTTTGCGATACGTACACTATCGCCAACGTGTCCATTTTCTTAAGTGTGTGCGATAGGTATACCTATCACACACGGTCTGCAAATGTGATCTGTCTTCTTTTTATCCGATATTACACACTCATACAGGTCTGAAACGTTTGTGGTTTTACCAGGAATCGCACACGCGCATATTACGGGAACATGTGCGATACTTATGGCAATCCCACATGCGTATAAGGATAAACCGTGCTTTCGGGGGCTGGGTATCGCATACATTTTCCGTGAAAGAACCGTGTGTTCTTTATTTTACCATCGCACACGCTGTTTTCTTTCTAACCATGTGTACGGTGTTTTAATCCCTGCTGTTTAATTTTATTTTTTCCTGTAATTTATAATTCGAATTGGAATATTTCAAATTTTAAATTATGAAGTACAGAATTTAAATATTTCGTATTCTCATCACAATGGTTCAACAACCAATCCATAAATCAAAATCTCAGTACAATGTGTTCAGTAATTACAGAATTAGGCAGCAGATTAACTATGAAGAACCACAATATTTAGAGGCAGTAAAGGTGAAGAGAGAAGTGTAAATCATTTTGGCCGCCGATAGTGTTGAAGAAGCGGAATGCCGATAATGTGCCCTCCTCCATGGCAAAGGAGCGCACAACTTTTGTCCAACCCCTTGTGACGATCGCCCGCCCATCCTTCACCGCCTTCACGAAGACTTCTAGACCATTATCATGGTAGTATGAATTATATACTTTAACCTTAGTTGCCTCCACTCCGGTCATGTAGTTTGCAAGGTAATCATGAGTAAAATGCTTTGGAAACCACTGAAAAGAGAAAACTTTCAGAAAATCTTGTCTAATAGAGTAACTCGTTGTGGGCAGGGGAAAAAGGCAACAGATTACTTACCATCCTAAAGTTCACTATTGTCTTGGATAAAGTGTAAATAAAGAGTTTAATTCCCATAACCCGTCTATTTCGCCTAACAATCTTTCTTAGTTTCCTCACTTGACGCTTGTTCATGAATATCTCATTGCCCCCATACGCAAAAGGGGTCGAAGCGTGGATCAGTACCGCTGATATATGTACCTACAAGCAACCACTAAATGTTAGAAGCTAAACTTCAATTGCACAAATGATGTAAAATACTATAAGACATGGGATGCAACTAACCTCGACGGCAAACAACAGCATCGCCCGTTGTGGCCCTGCGTAAGTACATGGAAAGGCATGTTAACTACATCCACAAAAAATAGCAAATGGTAATAAAACGACAGCATCTCCAGTGATATCTCCATTGCGAAGAGTAGCACGGTTGTAAAGGGACAGATTAAAAAATGGATAGAACTGTTTGCTACAACAGGCTTAACAGCAACCTAAGTCAGGCACTGTAAGTTTCTAGCTGGTATTGGTGAAATTGAACTGGATAGTTCATACTTGAACATGACAGTGTACATTACTGAAATAAACAAGTCATGTGTTAAGTACAGACAACCTAATATAGCCATTGAAACTGGTACTGATGAAATTGAAATTGACAGAGTTAAACATCGCAAGGCAAGTACTACTAGAGCAGAGAATGGCCCAGTTGTCTATAAAAAGGTAGGAGAAATAGCTAAGAATGGTTAGGCGTGTTTACTACAATAGGCTTAATACATCAACCATATAAAACATAGCCATTGCAACTGGTATTGGTAAAATTGAACTGGACAGTTCCTACTTGGTAAATCCCGAGGGGTAGTTGGTGGGGCACTTCATCTGGGCCAGAGCCCGCCCCAAGTCGGCGGTGGTGGAGGTGAGGTGTTCCTCCGGGTTGAAGCGTGGATCAGTGCCGCTGACATGTGTACCTACAAGAAGCAAATAAATGCTACAAGCTAAACTGCAATTGCAGAAATGATGTAAAGTACTATAAGACATTGGGATGGAACTAACCTCGACGGTAAACAACAGTATTTCCCATTGTGGCCCTGTGTAAGTACATGGAAAGGCATGTTAACTACAATAGGGTTGACATCCACCAAAAATAGAAAATGGTAATAAAACGGCAGCATCTGTAGTGATATATTCATTGCGAAGAGCAGCACAGTAGTAAAGGAACAGATTAAAAATGGATAGAACTGTTTGCCACAACATGCTTAACATCAACCTAAGTCAGGCATAGTAAGTTTCTAGCTGGTATTGGTGAAATTGAACTGGGCAGTTCATACTTGAACATCACAGTGTACATTACTGAAATAAACAAGGCATGTGTTAAGTACAAACAACCTAATATATCCATTGAAATTGGTACTAATGAAATTGAAATTGACAGAGTTAAACATCGCAAGGCAAGTGCTGCTAGAGCCGAGAATGGCCCAGTTGTCTATAAAAAGGCAGGGGAAATAGATAGGAATGGTTAGGCATGTTTACTACAACAGGCTTAATACATCAACCATACAAAACATAGCCATTGCAACTGGTATTGGTAAAATTGAACTGGGCAGTTCGTACTTGGTCAAACCCGAGGGGTAGTTGCTGGGGCACTTCATCTGGGCCAGATCCCGCACCAAGTCGGCGGCGGCGGAGGCGAGGTGTTCCTCCGGGTCGACACGCACAACGGACACCGCTCCATCGACCGCCTTCAGCTCCTCGACCTCCAACATTACGCTTACGCGGTGATGCTCTGGAGTAGGGGGTGGGGATTTGGAGGCATGAGGATGTTTCGCAGGCGCCATCTAAGCAATCAGGCCGTGGTGGTGATGGAGATCGGTGGGTTACCTGACTGGATCAACGAGGCTCGAGCAGAACGTAGATGTGGTTGAAGCTGTTGTTGCGGTGGCGGCGGTTTGAGCTGCCGGGAGAGGGGGGATACTGTGGAAATGTGATGGGTGGGGATGGGTTTGGGGGGGGGGGTAAATTCTAAAATCCCGCGCCTACTGAAAATTTCGCTGCGAAACTCAAAACTTATGCGAGCGAAACACACAACGCAGACGAAGAATATAATATACTCGTGTGCGAGAAAGGAGAAAATGGGCGGATCCCGTATTCAAAAAATTGTACACGTGGAGTTAATTAAATCACTCACAGGCAGTCGTGATGGTACGTGTGCGATGTTTTCTAACTGACTTATGGATCAGTAACACACACGGTACGTCATAGCAACCATGTGTTTTGTGGTCTTCTAAGAATTAAAATATCTATCAGCATGTAGTGTCGTAACATGGAAATTTAAAAATATCTTTCATTGTAGTATGGCTATCAACGTACATGAACGAGGCGAAGTTGACACTTGATGAACAATCATAATTAATTAAACAAACGTATGGGCGACACACACACACTAACTTCTTCTCGCATGCTGGCCAGACGCAGACACCGTCGTTCTCCTTCCCGGCTTTGTCGGTGGCAGCCCACCGTGCTTGGATCTCCGCCCGGCTCTCCTCAGCAGCGCATGCGGCCACTTCTTTCTTGCGGCGGCGGGACTCTCTTCTCTTGAGTGCTTTCTGCCTTTTCTGCTCCTTCTATGCGGCTTTGACCTCCTCTTGCTCCACCGCCCATTCGGCCATGGCAGCTTCAAAGTCCGCCCACGTAGGTGTGCGGTCGCGGGCGGCGATGAACTTGGCGCGGCGGGATGACATCGCTTCCTTACCAGTTAATGTGCGGTCGTGGGCGGCGGTGAACTTGGCGCGCCGGGATGCCATCGCTTCCTTACCAGTTAGTGTGCGGCGCGGTGGCATGGACGGCGACGCTTGGAGAGAGCTCTGGGACGGAGTGGCCGGACAACCGTACATAGTGCGGTGGCTTTTTAGAGCACTTGAGATCTGATTGCCTATGAGAACCATGTGCACTAACCCTATCGTGTGTTGCGTTCTGATTGGCCGGAACCCCAGCCACGCGGATCGCGCGTGTGCACCGTAGGATGCACCGCGATCGAACGGCAATCCACATCCCTCCCAACACACCCGTGTAGCTGTAGTTGGGATTTGACTTATATGCGCTAATTGTCAGGTAAATGCTATAAAGTGCTTTAGTATATCAAACGAGTCCTGAAATGCGCAAAAAATTCAAATCTAGCGGCTGATGGTGCTTGTGCACCGTGTAAATAGTTTGGACGCGAAATGATAAAGTCACAGTAAATTCAAGTCCAAACTGCCACACATGTCCTTGAAATCTCTCCCCATTCCTCGTAGAAGGCATGCAAATTTACTAAACACCACAAGCATGATTTTCCAAACCGTTTTTTGCACTTTTTCATGGACCGATTGTGCGAAGTTGAATAATGTGCATTAATGCCTAGAAAATGCACATAACTGCCCAAATATAGTAAATTAGAAGGAAAAGTGCCAAATTTGAACACGGTGCATGACAGGACAAACGACGAAGGAACTTTGGATTCCCCTTCAAACTTGGTAAATTCCCTCTCGAAACCACCAAAACTTCCTTTTGTGATGGTTCGGTTTATGAAGAGCATGTACAACTAGGTTAGCCGAACCTTCTCAAAAAATTACCACGCTTTGTTGAGGTCATACCATGGCACCAAGCCAGGTATCATCTTTTTTAGGCATGTTTTTCAATTTTCTAGAGTTGAAAAACCAATAAATGACACGTTTGTGGTTGACTCTTGGCACACATGTCCTTGAAATCTCCCACCATTCCTCGTAAAAGGCATGCAAATTTAGTAAATACCACAAGCATGTTTTTCCAAAAGGAATTTGTGAACTTTTCCATGGACTGATTGTGCGAAATTGAATTATGTGCATTAATGCCTAGAAAATGCACATAACTGCCCAAATATACTAAATTAGTCCGGAAAATTGCCAAATTTGAACACGGTGCATTATAGGGTGTTTGTTGATTGTACAAAAAAACTCAAGGACAAACGACGAAGGAAGTTCGAATTCCCCTTCAAACTTGGTGATTTCCCTCTCGAAACCACAAAACTGCCTTTTGTGATGGTTCGGTTTATGAAGAGCGTGTACAACGACATTAGCCGAACCTTCTCAAAAAAGTACTACGCTTTTCTAAGGTCATACCATGGCACCATGCCAGGTATCATCTTTTTTAGGCATGTTTTTCAATTTTGTAGAGTCGAAAAACCAGTAAACGACACATTTGTGGTTGACTCTTGCCACACATGTCCTTGAAATCTCTTCCCATTCCTCGTAAAAGGCATGCAAATTTAGTAAACACCAGAAGCATGATTTTCCAAACCGTTTTGGTGCACTTTTTCATGGACCGATTGTGTGAAATTGAATTATGTGCATTAATGCCTAGAAAATGCGCATAACTGCCCAAATATGGTAAATTAGCCTGGAAAAGTGCCAAATTTGAACACGGTGCATTATAGGGTGTATGTTGATCGTAGAAAAAAACTCAAGGACAAACAATGAAGGAACTTTGGATTCCCCTTCAAACTTGGTGATTTCCCTCTCGAAACCACCAAAACTTCCTTTTGTGATGGTTCGGTTTACGAAGAGTGTGTACAACGACATTAGCCGAACCCTCTCAAAAAATTACCATGCTTTGTTGAGGTTATACCATGGCACCATGCCAGGTATCATCTTTTTCAGGCATGTTTTTCAATTTTGTAGAGTCAAAAAACCGATAAACGACACGTTTGTGGTTGACTCTTGCCACACATGTCCTTGAAATCTCTCCCCATTCCTCGTAAAAGGCATGCAAATTTAGTAAACACCAGAAGCATGATTTTCCAAACCATTTTGGTGCACTTTTTCATGGACCGATTGTGTGAAATTGAATTATGTGCATTAATGCCTAGAAAATGCACATAACTGCCCAAATATAGTAAATTAGCCTGGAAAAGTGCCAAATTTGAACACGGTGCATTATAGGGTGTATGTTGATCGTAGAAAAAAAATTCAAAGGCAAACGACGAAGGAACTTTGGATTCCCCTTCAAACTTGGTGATTTCCCTCTCGAAACCACCAAAACTTCCTTTTGTGATGGTTCGGTTTACGAAGAGCGTGTACAACGACATTAGCCGAACCCTCTCAAAAAATTACCATGCTTTGTTGAGGTCATACCATGGCACCATGCCAGGTATCATCTTTTTCAGGCATGTTTTTCAATTTTGTAGAGTCGAAAAAGCAATAAACGACATGTTTGTGGTTGACTCTTGCGACACATATCATCGAAATCTCTCCCCATTCCCTTGTAAAAGGCATGGAAATTTAGTAATACCACAAGCTTCATTTTTCATACTGTTATTGTGCACCTTTTCATGCACCTATATTTCGTGCCAATTTGAATTATGTGCATAAATGCCTAGAAAATGCTAATAATGGCCCAAATATGGTAAATTAGCCCGGAAAAGTGCCAAATTTGAACACGGTGCATTCTAGGGTCTGTGTAGATCGTAGAAAAAAAACAAGGGCGCACGACCAAGGAAAATTGGATTCCCTTGAAATCCTGGTGATTTATTATCGCACACGGTTCATTTTCGCCGCTTATGAAAGTTGTGTGGGATGACTCTATCGTGCGATGCGTTCTGATTGGCCGGAACCCCAGCCACGCGGATCGCGCGTGTGCACCGTAGGATGCACCGCGATCGAACGACAATCCACATCCCTCCCATCACACCCGTGTAGCTGTAGCTGGGATTTGACTTATATGCGCTAAATGTCAGTTAAATGCTATAAAGTGCTTAAGTACATCAAACGAGTCCTGAAATGCGCAAAAAATTCAAATCTAGCGGCTGATGATGCTTGCGCACCGTGTAAATAGTTTGGACGTGAAATGATGAAGTCACCGTAATTCAAGTCCAAATTGCCAGCCCATACAATTGGCATATTTGACATGCATGAACAAATAATCAATCGAGCATATATATATGCTCAAATTGGTCCAGTGCCTAGTTCGAGGAGTAATTTACAAACCATTATTAGATCCCTAATTTACATCAATATAACAAACCACCTTGATCGATCGAGGCTGGGGCAGCCTCGATATCGGTGATCGCCGGTACTGCCTCGGGCGCAGCTCTCACCAGGGTTGTCGCGATCTCCGGCTGTGCGTACATCGCCCCGGCGGCCAATGAGACGTTGGCTCTCACCAGGACTGCCGTCACTGCCCCTAGGCCTGCACCGGCGATGCGCCCTCCTCCATCTCGGACATAAGTCTGCTCCTCGTGCGGCGGCCGCCACTGCCGCAGTTGTCCTTGCGTCATCGCGGTTCCTGCTCCGCCGCCCGCACCATCCGCCGCACTCTACGTCGAGCCCGCAGTATCGCCCGCTGGTGATCCCTAGCCGTTTTTAGGACGACCCTGGCTAACCAGGTGGCTTGCTCATACCGCGTTTCCTGCCTCGTCTGGCTGTCGTCGGGACAGGCGGCGGCATGGCCGTCGACCGCAAAGCTGACCATCGCGCCGACAGCCTCGATTCCACTATCGCCCAACTCCATCCGGTCGTCGGCCATTGGGGCCAAGTATGCCGGTATGTGTGGGTAACTAGCTAGCAAGGGGATCAGTAGTGAGTCGCCTCCGCCGGCAATTGTTGTGGTTCTTTATAGCTAGCTAGCAGCTGGCTAGGGGGTTGGGGATTTACAATTTACCCCTGTGGCTGGCGCTTGCGTGGGAAGGCATCGCTGGAGCGCGGGAAGACTAAGTGGAGCACACAATTCCCAGGACACAACCGTATGCGGTGTCACGTGTTATCACACACGTGTTAACATAAGGAAACGTATGTGTAACTTACAAATCATCACTCACGAGTACTCGCACCACGCATCGTGTGCGATGCTCCTACCATCGTAAACAAGTCGTTTGCATTTTCAAAGGTTTCTGTACACACACATAATCGAACACGAAACATCCAGGTCCGTAGGGTGCACTTTCTTAATTAGCACCAATTGCCCGACTGTCTTTCTCATCGTTAAAAGTGTTTTTAGTTTTTAGTTTTCCCCTCCCACGTATGAGCGAACCAACTACCTCCAAAATTTAAATATGTTTGCATGCATGCGTGGTGGAAGAGGAAAACGATAAGGAAGTGGGCAGTGATTCCACACTGGCAATTATAATAACCTAATTAATGGGATGTGTTCATTGGCAATTTGGCGTGGTCAATTTTTTTGCCTCGCCCACTCCCTGTTCACCTTGGTTGTGCTCCTCCTCCTTCACTCTCTATCATCTCTTCGCTCTCTATCGTCTCTTTCCTCTCGCAGCCCCCAAATCTGGCCTTCCGCGCTCGCCTCCCCGCCTCACCCATCGGATTGCGCCATGGATAATCCCCTAGATTCTAGCATCCCACGGGCTTCCCTCTCGCTGCGGCTATTAGGATCGAGAGTATATCGACCAGAGGGGGGGTGAATGGGAGATTCAAAATTTCTTCGGATTTTTTTTAACCGATCCCAAACACAGCAGCGGAAATTAAGTTCGGTAGCAACGCACTTGTTTTATCTCGCTATAGGGGACCAAATCTATTGGTGTACACTGAAGCACTTCTATCAAGCGATGAATATCACAAGTCTGACATGGTCGATGGAAATGCAATTGACAATCAGGAACACAATTACGAGAGAAAACTATATATGACTGTGATAGAAATGCACTGGGAATGATGACTAGGTGAATGAACATAGCATGAATGAAATCACAGTTGAACAACACTTCGAAATAAATCAGTCAGAGATGATGCAATATAATAAGGAGAATCTGACAGATAATTGAAGAACTGTGATTGATCAGATACAACTATCGGCACATAGCACGAATGTAAAGTGCTGAAGGTAATGCAGTAATGTAAAGCGAACCAGTGGTGCTCTATGGCGACAGAAGGATTTGGTAGACCAGTTCGCCCTTCTGCCAAAGGACTACGTCTGGTTGGAGGGGTTGTTATTTAACACAGAGGATAAACTCTCCTCGCCCTGTTCTCCATCAACTTCGGAGCTGATCAGACTCCAGTTGATTTCACTCGTGGTAGATACTTGTCGGCGATCTCCAAACCTTCACTAAAGATAAACTCTCTTCAGTTCTCTTTGCGAACCACAATACTCTTGGTTGCTGAAGATCTCGCTCGGTGAAGACAATACTCTTCGACACTCGAGCCGACACATATCCGTCTAGAGAGTGGGCAGCTCTCAAGAGTAATAGGTACAAGAACCCTAACTCAGAACTACTGTGATGCTCAACCACTGTCTAAGTTTCGGCTCTTGATTTTTCTCTCGGTGGATTTTAAACTCAAATCTCTCGGAGAGGGGTTGCTCAATCAATATTCTCGGAAATCTTAAGCGGAGCAGCCAACGGGCAACGTTGGAGCGGGGTGGCTATTTATAGCCGCAGCCTTCCCTGATGGGAAATGACCAAATTGGACATGTGGAGCAGCCAATGGCCGAACGACACGAGTCCAATGGTCGGAAATTGAGCACAACGGTAACATTACGTGCGGAGCAAGTAATGCTAACTCCTCAGTTCGAAAGATATCTCCTACAGCAACGAAGAACAACATCTTCTGCTGGCAGGTAATCATTCGAAGCATAAAGAGATTTCTCTCGGTCTTGCATAGGTTTGGGCTAAGCATCACAGCGGATCTAAGCTTCGAGAACCTATACCCCTCTTAATAGTACGGAGGTCCTATGACTCAAATGAATGAAAGAAGAATGATGAAAAGAATGCTACGTCTTCACTTCATCTTCGTCTTCCATCGCTGCAGTCAATTTCTTCGGACGCGATCACCGAACTAATTGCTTTACGTCTGCAATAAACTTTTGAGGGGTCATCTCCTTCACTTCATTCTTCTTCGACTAACAGTCTGAAACGATGTAGCTCATTCATCTTCTTCGACGTAGATAATCTTCGGTGAAATTCCTCGAACTGTACACCTGAGACAGCATTCTCTTCGGCACTGCATGGACTATTTCTCTCTGTGTGCACTAGCAAACAAATCAGTCCATGCCTATTTCTGTCAACAATCTCCAAAACACAGGAGGGCAAGTATTGCACCAACAATCTCCCCCTTTTTGGACGATTGTTGACAAAACAGACTACATCGAAAGATAGATAAAAGAATGGAATGAAATGTGAAGTAAATTTGATGACGAGAGATAATTACGAAGATAAAGCACGCTCCCCCTGAAGATATGCATATTCTGATTTGTGTGAGCATAGGAGTTAATATGGAGGGTAGCGAGGCGAATCTTCGTATGAGTGACATTGGCAGATTATATCATTCGAAGTTTCATCCAATGCACTCGGCAGTGTCTGAGGTATTTCCTGCCACACACAATCTTTGACAAAGATTAGTTAAATAGTGAAGATATATTAAAGTGTGATGTGACAATGGATAAGCCATGAAGATTTTCTCAGAACACAGGTTAATTCCACTCGAGATAGATATCCTGCAAATTAGATGTTCGAAGAATAATCAGAGCAAACAAAGAATAATCAGAGCAAAGAATTCACAAGAATATTGTTCGGAGTGGATATGCAACAGACTATGTTTTCCTGCAACAAAAATGATATCATAGAAATATGCGAGAGAAAACATCTTGTCAGACAGAGAGAATTTTATCTTTAGAATTCACGAATGACATAATTTTGAAGCGATTTTTCTCCTCTTGCATCGTGAGATATCGAAAGATAAGCAACTTCTCCTTGAACTGCTTTCACTTAACCTTGCATGAAAGATGAGTATCAAGGATAATCATTGCAAGGAAGTAAAAATTCGATAATCCCTGCAAACAAATAGCTGGAAGCAAATATAGTATAGCAGGGGTTATTAACGGTACATGACGACGCAGAGTGCCATCACCACATGCGGTGAGATTAAGTTTCACGACCGAAAAGTTCAACGACCAAAAGAAAATTTTTCGAACGAAAAGCAAATGGCGAACAGAAACACCTTGCAAATAACTCGCTTTTCTATCTTCTCGATGTTCTTCTCCCCCTTTTTGTCAACAAGTGTCAAAAAGGAAAGAGGAGGCATGCGAGGAACTACTCGTCCGAAGAATCCCCAGAACTCAAACTGTTCGGCGAAGCAGATCGAGCGATGGCCGAGGCCGAGGCAGGAGTTGGAGATGTAGCACGGGCTTCAGGATCAGCATCGGGAGTAGCAGCGAGGTGCATCGGCCTTGTATATGAATGTGCCTGCTGTGTCTTCGAGTGCATCATCGGGTTCGACAAACAGCAGGTCGGTTGAGGCAGAGCGCTGAGGAAGTACAGGAGTTTGCCTTCGGATGCGAGGGACTTCAAACAACTCCAGATGATCATAATCTTTCTCGATTCCCTTCGCAGACAGTTGTTTACGAGAGTAATGCTTGCGGAGAAGGGTCCATGAGCGCTTTTTCTGTTCCTTTTCATACAGCAGGGCTTGACGAGCATAATTATGAAGTAGATTGATCTCAGTCATCATTTCCACTTTTTCTTTGCGATCGAGCTTGATATGGCTTTCCAGAGCTTGCTGTGTACGAAGACAAATTTCATACAGAGATGGATTTTCTTCACGAGGGATTTCCTCTGTGACTTTCTTAACCTTTGGAGCTCTTGCAGAGGCAGAGGCAGTTGCATCAATTGGTGTCTTTCCTTTCCCAATATTCTTCACAATCTGGAGTGTGTCTCGGACTGGTGGCATGAAAACTTTCGGGACAAATGGGCAGAAATACTTTTTCTCGATAAGCTGCTCAATGGCGAACATGACCCATGGTGCAAAGGGCTTCAAAACTTGAGGGCTATCAGCAGCATAGGCCAGGTTTCGGATAAGAAGATCAGGAATGTCAAACCGAATACCATGAGCTATAGCATGAAGAGTATTAGCCACAATTCCTTGAATTGATTCGGGGCGATTTGTTGGCGTGATAGAATTGCATAGGATATAGAACAACACTTTGTTCTCATAGGCCAGATGCTTCGGATTTGCTTCGGCACACTCATCTCCAACAAGCTTGGGGTCCATCAGCATATGCAGTTGAGCTTCAGATACATCCCAGAAGTGCAGTCTATGCTCTCGTGAGGCGTCAAATTCGAAACGAGGTAAATTTAGCAGGGCCAAAAACTGGTCAACCGAGCATTTGATTCTTTCTTCCTCAGTCATCCATTCGACGATCCATGTGCTGCTGTCGTTGAGATCCCCTGAGATATAAAGTGTGGCATAGAACTGAAGAACAACTTCACGGTTCCAGCCATGGTTGAATTGAAGAAAACTCTTCAGATAGACCTGCTCAATTTGCTCGATGGTGTGATGGAAGCAGGGTATGCTCTCTAACTTGGCAAAATCCAGAATCTTGTGCTCGAATATACGATTCTTGCCATACAGAATACGAGCATAATACATAGCCTGTTCCTTTGTCCAGAACCTCGGTGACAACGAAGTCCTTTCTGCTTCATACGGACTGGTTCCAAAGAATGCAAGTTTCGAGCGATGTAACTGCTCATTAAACACTGGACCATTCGGGCCATCCTCTACGGGAAACAGAGGAAAGATTTCTAGTGGATTTCGCAGCGATTCCTCATCGGCCATGGATTTGGTTCGGACATCATCAGGTGCAGGCACACCTTCATCGATAGGCTTGAGAGGAGCATGAGGCTTCCTAGATTTCTCTCGTGCAGACACCTTTGACGAACTTGACTGACTGTTGTTCTTGTTTGCCGGAACTCCTTCGGCATCTTTTTGTCTTTCGGGCACTAGGGCCTTTTCTTTTCTTGCATTTTTATCGGCGGGAGGCACAACAACTTCTTCCTCGGTAGCTTGTGTCACAACAGGTGGGATAGTTTCTTCTCGAGCCATCGGCTCATCAGGTTTCTCTTCTTCCTGTACCAACTGTGGGGCAGTGGTACTAGGAGCAGGATCAACATCCATCTGGGTAGGCGCACCAGATGATGAGACCGGGGGTGTTTCCTTTCGGGAAGCATTTAGCTCCCCCTCAATCTTATCACTTTTCTCTTTCTGTTCAGTTTGCTCTGTTTGCATTGTCCTCGGAGGTGATGAATCTGGCTTTTCAACCTTAATCTCTTCATCAACTTCATCAGCTGGGGATTGCTGCTTGGGAGGTGCTTTTTCCTCATCAGTCCTTACTAGGAATATATCCACTTCTTCATGTTGCACTTGGGCAACTGGATCAGGAATATGAACTTCTACAGTACCAGCCTGCTGCATGGGTTCATCTTCGCGAGGAGGAGAAGGTGGAACTTGCTGCAAGGGTATTGGGGTAGGATCAGTAGAGACGTTCTGAAGGCGGCGGTCTTTGTTTGTTTTCGGCTTGCTTGCTCTTGCCATAGCCTTCTGACGCTTTTCCTCTTGAGCTCTTCTTCGAGCGAGATCTGCGTGGTGAGCAATCTCCTCGTTTCTCCTGTCACACAGTTGAGATACTTCCATGTGCAAGCGAGAGTGCCACTCAATTTTCTCATTACATAAGACGCTCAGGGCCTTGGTGAGTTCAACAATTTCTTTGTTCCTCTTTTTCCTTTCGGACTCAGATTTGGCCTCATTTCTCATTTGCTCGACAGCTTGTTTTTCTTTGACAACCTTGTTGAGCTTCTTGGTGATTTTCTTCAGCTCAATGAAATGCTTTGTTACCAATTTGGTAACATCATCGGGCAAACCCAGATCGCACACTTCATTAGCATTTGCATCATAAGCAGCGCTGTCAATTACATCAATCATGAAATGGAAGTCATATTTTTGTTCCTCTGTGGAAGCAGGAACATTGAGCTTGGTCCTTTTGGCAGCCACATCTGCTTTCTCTTCTGATTGTAGCTTTCTCTTCGTAGCGGCACCTGACAAAGTTCTCGGGGCCGCAGAACCCGAAGGTTTATCAGTAGATGGCACAGGTGCATGTCTAGGAGACTTCCTCAGAGATGGCAATGTTTTTACTGACGAAGGACTCATGTGTGGCTTGTTGAGAATGGCGGGACGATCATATAATGGAATTTTATCTGGGATTTCTTCATCGGATAACTCATCAGATGAGTCGGGAACAGCCTTCTTTGTTCTCTTGGTGAGGGTTTTCTTACGTGGTGCACGAGGGGAAATCGATTTCTCAGATTTACTTCTCTTCGAGACAGATGCACGTTCCTTCTTCATCTGCACGTCTTGCTGGGTTAGCGCAACGTTTCTAGCTTCGACTTGATTCTGCTTAGCTTCTCTGGCTTCACGTTTGGCCTTGGCTTTCGCCCTTTTAGCCACTTCCTCGGGAAAATCAGCGATAGTTTTGAGGGAGTCAGGATGAGCATTTGCTGGCTGAGGTGGCCTGACTTTTTCGTCATCTGGGCCTAAACAGTTTTCTGCAATGCAGTCATTCCATGGTGGCATGAAGGCAAATAGGATCTGGTACTTTTCGCGAACATTTTGATAACGGAACCATTTGCCAGCCCAGTGGCGGCGAATTCTCTGCAATCTGTTGTTGCGTTCTGTTGTTGATTCTCCTTCAGGTGGAGTTCTGTAGCTTTCGGGATCTGACATTTCAGCACTAGTGTTCTTTTCTCTGCCACGACCGCCCTTTTTGGGATTTGCATCAGAGAAGATGGTTAGAGCGTCAGTGACCAATTCATCCTCGGGCTGACTGTGAGCAGATGGAATTTCATCAGAATCTCCTTCGGACACAGATTCTTGTCTCTTCTTCGGAGCCTTGGGTTGCTTTGAGGATTTACCTCCTCCAGTCAATCTCATTCGTTCTGACTTTGGTGGGAACTGAGGCAAATATCCTTCAGAATCTGAGTGTTCTTCCGAACTCTGTGACATGACCAACCTGTGAAATAGAATAGATGCGAGGGAAAAACAAGGTAGGGTCATAAGCATGCACAGAACTATTTTTGAATAAAAAAAGATTTTTAGGAAGATTAGGGAACCATGGAAATCCAATCAGATATCCTCGATAGATTTTACAAGCTAGCCTCAGATGATACAGGGTAGATTGAAAACCATCTAATCTTTCGGATAACACATATGAACCCAAGATGAGGAGACCAAGTACGAGGAAGAACTACAAACCACACTAGTCAAGTCCTAGTGATTCCTACAGATCTACTGCCGTGAAATAAGTCGAGATAAATTGCGACGGTAATAACTGCCCAAGAACAAAGAGATGGAGACGAGCAGTTCCAGATCTAGGCGCCCTAACTTGGCAACTTAGATCAACTACGGCAATGCGGGAAGGAGGATTACCGCACCGGCGTGGTCAGCTGCGACGAGGCTTCACCGGAGTTGCACGGCGGAGATTCTCGTCGGAGTTGCTTCGAGCTCGGGCTCGGATGAGGGTGAAAACGAGGGTTTGCGCGAATGAAAGAGAAGACGCGGCGAGAGGTATTTATAGCTGGAGGGCTGAACCACCCCTCCGAAATCTACGGCCTACAGATGCGGGACGTTCCGCATTCAACGGACACGATTACGATCAAAGAGATCGTGGGCACGTGGCAACCGTTTCCTGCGAAAATCTCGGGACGAGAGCGGGAGGACGAAAGGTTTGAAGGGCACAACGCCGAAAATGAGTTAATGTTTGAAGATAATTTCTTTCACGACCAAGGACGTCGGAAAGAGATTTACTTCGGATCAAATTGCATGCTCATGACGGACAGCACAGATTTTGATGAGAGAGAATAGAGGGATAAAAGGGTCTGAAACAAATCACTCAGGCAAACGAGAAGAAACACCAAACAAGGAGCTATGAGTGAGTTGTTCATCGGACGAAACACAAACACGGCAACTCGAATACAAACAACAAATAGAGAATAAATAAACAGAAAGAACCAGCACCAACTATATAGACCTCAGGGCAAAGGATAGAAAGTATAGAATCCCTGAGAGCGAGTTCCTGCAAGAAGGGTTAGTTCTTTCTCGCAACCCACGCTTGTGTGGGCAGCGCAGACCTCATTTGTCTTGACTGAGCAGGAACATTCCTTCGTTGGTCTCTGTAGTTTACCTGTTCATCTCGAGAGTAATTATATGAGTAAGCATTGAAATTGTTCCTAGAGACATGAGCATAATGGTTCGAGGAGATACGCATGTACTCCTTTTGTCGAGAGTTTGGTTGATATCCATTCGAAGAAGTTTCGGTGCCAAACTGAGAGGAATTATAATATCCTCGAAGAGAACTACCCTGCATATTCAGGTTAGCAGTGACAGATAAATTTTCAATGGTGCACTTTTTCACCCATATTTGCTTCTTGGGTGAGCCAGACCTGCAGTTAGTTCCAACATACCGAGCGAAAACCTTACCATTCTGTTGTTTGAATAATTTGTAGTTTGAGTCATCAGACCCGTCAGAAACAGCAGGAATGGGAGTGTCATATCCAGACAGGAGCGCAGGTTCGAGAGTTTTGCTCTTAGCCAGAACCCAACTTGTTCGTGGATATTGCTCGGGAGTCCAGTAGGTTCCATCAACGTTGAGTTTCCTTTCGAAACCCAATCCTTCTTTTCAGGGGTTTTTGTGCAGTATAGACTTCTTGAGCACATCACATAGTGTTTGATGCCCTTTGAGACTCTTAAGCATTCCTGTCTCAAGCAAGTCCTTTAGCCTGCAATTTTCATCAGAAATAGTAACAAATTCCTCGGAGGAGGGGTTAGAGATTTCATTGGAAGCAGTTGCAATATTCTTGATGGCAACATTAGATGTTTCAGCATTTGACTCAGCATTGCTACGTTCTAGGCATTTTAAGCAAGGAGGCACAAAATCATCAGGAAGGTTGTTGGATTGCTCGGCGAAGAGAGAAGTTTTTTCTTTCGCAAGAACGTTATAAGAATCTTTCAGTGACTCGAGTTCTTGATTCCTGTTAAGGAGTTCATCTGATAAACTCTCGAAGTCAACTGTTAGAGAATCATATCGTTCGGAAAGATCATCAAACGTTGAAGAAAAAGCATTATGCTTTTCAGTCAACTCTTGATTCTTCTTCATCTCTTCGACCAGTAATCCTTCGGTTTTCCTAAGATTCAGCTCAAGTCGTTCCAGCTCATCTTGTTGAGATTTTGCAATCTTAACAAGTTTGGCAAGTTCAATGTATTCAGGGGTTTTGTGCTTTGCTGATACCTGATCCTTTGAAGTTTTTGCCATGAGACAGAATGCGATAGGTTCATCTTCACTTGAAGCATTTTCATCAGTGTCTGATTCGAAAGACTTCTCGGATGATTCATAGGCGACGAATGCATTGCCTCTTCCTAGATTTCTGTAGAACTCTTCGTCTTCTGATTCGGAGTCAGATGATTCATCTTCAGATTCCATATTCATTTCTGCACACACTCTAGTCAACTGCGATATCTTCTTCAGATTTGATTCAATGGTTGCTCTTGTTTGTACGTCAGTGACTGGTCTCGACGAAGAAGATGATGCGGTAGTTTCATTTTTCTTCGAGAGCTTAGTGTGACGATCCACTTGAATGAATCCAGAGCAGTGACGATTAGTCCATCTGTTGCTGTGTTTTTCATCGTGTTCCCAACAAGGACAGTCTGCTATGAAGTGACCAGGTTGTTTGCACTTGAAGCACTTCATTTCTTTCGGTGGTAATTTCTTCGAAGATCCAGAAGTGTCACCTTCATCATCATTTGTGAGACATAGATTCTGTCTTCTGTGATAGTTTAGTCTTTCAGTGAGCATTTCCATTTCTCTTGTGATAGAGTGTTGATTCTCGATATCTTCTTCTTGAGGACTGCCATAGTGTGAGAGAACTTCTCCTTCGCTTTCCGAAGAGGATTCTTGCTGACCATTTTCAAGTTCCATCTTTTCTTCGTGAATGGATAGCAGCGTCATAACTTCGACGTAGTGAAGTTCTTCATAGTCTGGTCTTTGCTTGATTTCAGCCACGATTGGATCATAGGTTGCATCAAGAGCACTTAGTAGCTTGTTGACCACATCTCTATCAGTGATATCTGTTACTCCACATTGGCGAAGCCCTTCAACGATATTTGTCAACCGATCAGTGAGTTCCATAGCACTTTCCCTACGAAGACTTCTGAACCCAGCGAACATGGCACGAAGCATATCTGTGTGTTGATCTGTTCTGGTGATAAATTCTTCATGAACGTCTTTGATGGCATCCCAAAGTTGCTTAGCAGTGTCTAGCTTTCGGAACCGAATAAAAATATCTCTAGAGATGTTGTCAGAGATAATATCTTTTGCTTGCGCATCCAACCGTATCACAGCCTCATCGGAAGTAGGGGCATCAGGGTGTTGAATAGTGTATCCATTTTCCACAATTTTCCAAAGTTCAATGTTGATGGCTTGAAGTCTAATTTTCATTCGATCTCTCCAGTAGATATAATCATTTCCATCGAAGATAGGAAACCTTTCAGAGAGCGAGGATCTACCTGCATGCGACATACTCAAAACTCCAAGGTTGTTAGACCTTTAATAAGCAGAGACAGGGAGTACCTGCTCTGATACCAATTGTTAGGATCGAGAGTATATCGACCAGAGGGGGGGTGAATGGGAGATTCAAAATTTCTTCAGAATTTTTTTTAACCGATCCCAAACACAGCAGCGGAAATTAAGTTCGGTAGCAACGCACTTGTTTTATCTCGCTATAGGGGACCAAATCTATCGGTGTAGACTGGAGCACTTCTATCAAGCGATGAATATCACAAGTCTGACATGGTCGATGGAAATGCAATTGACAATCAGGAACACAATTACGAGAGAAAACTAGATATGACTGTGATAGAAATGCACTGGGAATGATGACTAGGTGAATGAATATAGCATGAATGAAATCACAGTTGAACAACACTTCGAAGTAAATCAGTCAGAGATGATGCAATATAATAACGAGAATCTGACAGATAATTGAAGAACTGTGATTGATCAGATACAACTATCGGCACATAGCACGAATGTAAACTGATGAAGGTAATGCAGTAATGTAAAGCGAACCAGTGGTGCTCGATGGCGACAGAAGGATTTGGTAGACCAGTTCGCCCTTCTACCAAAGGACTACGTCTGGTTGGAGGGGTTGTGATTCAACACAGAGGATAAACTCTCCTCGCCCTGTTCTCCATCAACTTCGGAGCTGATCAGACTCCAGTTGATTTCACTCGTGGTAGATACTTGTCGGCGATCTCCAAACCTTCACTGAAGATAAACTCTCTTCAGTTCTCTTCGCGAACCACAATACTCTTGGTTGCTGAAGATCTCGCTCGGTGAAGACAATACTCTTCGACACTCGAGCCGACACCTATCCGTCTAGAGAGTGGGCAGCTCTCAAGAGTAATAGGTACAAGAACCCTAACTCAGAACTACTGTGATGCTCAACCACTGTCTAAGTTTCGGCTCTTGATTTTTCTCTCGGTGGATTTTAAACTCAAATCTCTCGGAGAGGGGTTGCTCAATCAATATTCTCAGAAATCTTAAGCGGAGCAGCCAACGGGCAACGTTGGAGAGGGGTGGCTATTTATTGCCGCAGCCTTCCCTGATGGGAAATGACCAAATTGGACATGTGGAGCAGCCAATGGCCGAACGACACGAGTCCAACGGTCGGAAATTGAGCACAACGGTAACATTACGTGCGGAGCAAGTAATGCTAACTCCTCAGTTTGAAAGATATCTCCTACAACATCGAAGAACAACGTCTTCTGCTGGCAGTTAATCATTCGAAGCATAAAGAGATTTCTCTCGGTCTCGCATAGGTTTGGGCTAAGCATCACAGCGGCTCTAAGCTTCGAGAACCTATACCCCTCTTAATAGTACGGAGGTCCTATGACTCAAATGAATGAAATAAGAATGATGAAAAGAATGCTATGTATTCACTTCATCTTCGTCTTCCATCGCTGCAGTCTATTTCTTCGGACGCGATCACCGAACTAATTGCTTTACGTCAGCAATAAACTTTCGAGGGGTCATCTCCTTCACTTCATTCTTCTTCGACTAACAGTCTGAAACGATGTAGCTCATTCATCTTCTTCGACGTAGATAATCTCCGGTGAAGTTCCTCGAACTGTACACCTGAGACAACATTCTCTTCGGCACTGCATGGACTATTTCTCTCTGTGTGCACTAGCAAACAAATCAGTCCATGCCTGTTTCTGTCAACACTCTCCAAAACACAGGAGGGCAAGTATTGCACCAACAGCGGCCCGCAGCACTGCCGCCGTTGAGCGAAATCCACGTATCTATCAGAGGGGATCCATTGCTCTGGACACACAGATCGGTGCCGCCGGAGGACATGCTGGGGCTGCGTTGGAGGTGGTGGGAAGCAAGGGCAAATCGGATCGAGGAAGCGAGGCATCGATTGGAGACAGGTTTGAAGGAGCTGCGCATGGCGAGGCACAAGGCGGAGGCGGAAGTCGATCTCAGGGAAGAGATGCTGAGGGATGTCAGCATCTGGCAGCGTCGCGCCGACTTGGAGCTGGCGCTAATGGCAGAGATCATATTCACGGAGTCGACTGCGGAGGAGAGAAGCGCATGCCTGCGGAATGGTATACGAACCCGGTTCGGCTGTTCAGATGGGCAGTAGAAGAAGCCAAATCGCCCAACCTGCTGCAGCGGTGGCGCTGGGCATGCATCCTGGGCGAGGTGACCTGCCCTCCTTCCCCGCCAGATACTGGATGAAGATCACCTCAAGTACGCGGCCATGGACGCGTACACATGCTATGAGATGTACAGGCGGATCGTTGACATGAGGATGTGCCTCCTTCCTGTAGACGACGAGGGATCGAGCCACAAGCAGAGCATTGGAGGCAAGCGTCACAACAAGAAGTAGTTGATATGATGATCGTTTCTCCTAGTTTATTATGCATGTACTTGTTTACTTAGATGTGCAAATGCTATCTGTAGTCAGTTATGTAATTGGAAGTTTAATTTGGTTATGCAATCATGTTCTTATAAGTATATATGTTGTTGTTCTGTAGACAGAGCATAGATGTTGTGCAGACAGAGTTCATATCACACACGGACTAAACTACAGAACCCGTCGGTGATGAATTCATCAATCGCTAACAATTATTTACCACCAACCGTTTGCCCACAACACAGACGGCTTATTCGTAGGAATCGTCCGTGTTGTTATCCGTCTTCCCACGCATTTCGGATTACTGACTTGTTTGCCGCGTATCACACACACCTTGTTAAGTTGAACCGTTTTTGTTGTGTTGGGTAATCGCAAACAGTTCATCTGAGTGAACCGCATGCCGTGCATCGCACACACCTTGATCTGTCTGACCGTTTCTGTTGTGTTGGGTAATCACAAATAGTTCATCCGAGTGAACTGTATGCCGTGTATCGTACACACCACGAACTCGCTGACCGTGTTTGTTGTTCTGGCTTATCGCTAATAGTTCGTATGGATCAACTGTATGCCATGTATCGCACACGCGTCTCTAATCTGAATCGTGCTTGATGTCTCCGGCATCGCAAATGGTTCGTCTTATTGATGACGGTTTTATTACGCCACCGTTTGTGATGCATGCATCGCACATAGTTTGGTCGCGGGGTCTCTGATTCATGTGTCGCGTTAGCGGTCGCCTGCAGTAGTGGTCGTAGGACATACCTTCACGGTTGTGAATTTACACACTTCTCTTCCTTACTCTTGCATTCCTCGTTGTCCTGGCATAGATCAAATCCTCTGAAAACAAAATGCAAACAAACTCCAAGGGGCTAAATAAAGAACAAGAGCAAAGCAAAGATTATTTTATTTATTTATTTTTGTTTTTTGGGTTTTTGAAAACTAACTTGCAACCGTAAAATCACAAAGGCAAAAATAAAAAAGCAAAAGCAAATAAAAAGCAAAGTGTTGAAACAAACCAACACGAGTGTTTTGAAGCTCCTCAAGCTTAAGTACAACCTCATTACAACTTATTCAAATACCGCCACATCTTGATGTAGAAGTGGTGATAACCTCCCCCAAGCTTAGGCTCTGGCAAGCCCAAACCGGCGAGATCATTGTGGCGGTTGGTCAGGAGCCCACTACTGCCTCCAGTTGGAGAAGCTCATGTTCATGTTGGCGGCCGTGCCTCTCAGGGACGATGCGAGGTTGCTCATATCATGGATAGAGCGCTAGAGGTTGTTGAGGTCCGCGTAGCTGGTGTAGTCTTGCTGGGGCTGCTCCTCCTCTTCGTCGGTGGCGAGTTCTTCTTCATCTACTTGTTCAGATTCTGGCCCTTCTTGGTCAAAAGCTGCATCTCCTTCCTGTGCAACATATTGCAATTTTCCATTCTCGATGGAGAAACGGTTAGGCATAGGTGTGGGTAACAAGTACGCCACTCCAGGAATTTTGATACAATGACGGCCATTACGAACTACTACCATACCAGCGCTAGTAAGAACATGAATGTTAACAAGGGTGTTACCGACAATGGGACGGAGATGATTGTAGTTGAGGCCAAGGGAGTTGGCCAACATAGTGATCACTCCTCCACACACGATATCTCCTTGTGCATGATTTGCTTGATGCGTGAGGTGTAGCAAAAGTATTGCCCCTAGGTTGGGCGAATAACCGATGTCCAGGTTTGCTGCTTTCCCGAGAACTAGCATGTTCTCATCATTCCCCTTAGACACTTCTCCTCGTGCCTGCAATGAGTTAGTGATAACATAGTAGAAATAACGTATAGCAGGACTTTCAATGCAACTGGCTCTTTGCTTAGAGCCATTGTGACTCATCTGATGAAAGGATTGCCTTGGGTGCGGGTCAGTGAAATCATAAACATATCTAATATCATCATCATTGTTGGGGAAGCCAAAGTAGTTACACCACTCAACAAAAGTGATGTTAAAGTCTTGGTCAAGTAGGTGGAAAGTGATCCTCTCCTCCTCATATGCATTTGGCATTAAACCAATATTGTGCGAGAGAGTACTAAGAAACTCAAGCGTCAATCGTTCATAAGTCTCATATCCCTATAAAAAAATGATGCAACCCGGAATTATGACAAAGCAAATGAAAATCATGAGTGATACCTAGCTTGGCAAGAGTATTCGCACAAGCCCATTTGGTTGCTTTGATCTTCCTTGTGGAGAACTTCTGGAACTTCTTCCTTGCTCCACGGTCGGTGAAGACGATCCCCTGAGTGAAAACTTGTTGCGGTTGTGCGGTGGATGAACTCGAACCACTGCGTACGCGAGAAGACCTCCATGTAAACATCTATAAAACAATTTTTCAGTCCAATACAATGAAACAATAATGATCCTACGGTACTCACGACAGCATACTCCTCTAAAAACATCAGCAAATCCATGCCAAGATCAAGTTTGAATCAAAAATATGCATATCCTAAAGATGGCAATGCTAGGCATGTAGAATGTGGATTCACAAAAAAAAATTGGGGATCGGAGGAGAACCGTACCGTAGATCGATCACACAGAAGGATTCGAACTGAAAATGAACGAGTAGAGAGATTGGGCGAAGTTTTGCTATGGTTTGGAGAGGTTTGGAGGAAGAAGAAGAAGAAGAAAAGAGAGAGATGGGGGTGAAATACCTCCTTCCTCGGGCTTATTGGAGCCACCGGCGCACGAAACGACCGCTCATATGGGCATGAGCGCCCATATGGAACGTCGTCTTCAACCGGTTTAACTCACCTTTGCCTGCGTGCAGATGAAACGACCGTTGAAACGGACGCTTGCGTTCATTTTGAACACCGTCTTTCATTCTGTTCTTTTTGTGCTTCTTGTCGAGGATGTCAAACGGCCGCTCGAACGGGCGCATGCGCCCGTTTGGAACACCGTCAAACGCTCAAGAATTTTCTTCGTTTTCTGCAAAAGAATCAAACGACCGCTCGAATGGGCGCTCGTGCCCGTTTGAAACACCGTCTTCTCTCCTACTGCCTCTGGTTGTTTTGCGCTGGAGCCTCCGGCAGGTCATGCGACCGCTCATACTACCGCTGGCGGTCGTTTTGAATGCCGTCTTTTGATCTGTCTCTTTTGAAACTTTTCTTTTTCTTTGCTCTCCCGCGGGGTTAGTTCCAAGACAATACATAGACATATTTCTAGGCATTCAAACATCAATCTACCTTATAAATCATCTTGCACAATGCTAGGCCTTCATTAGAACAGCTCTTCCAAACTCACTTCTTCATATGGAACTTCAATCACTCTTTTTATTAAAAACAAAAATAAAAACTTACTTGTCTACTTTATTTGCATGGGTTGCCTCCCACGAAGCGCTTGTTTTCGGTCGGATAGCTCGACCGTAGTGGTGATCATGGTGGTGCTAGAACACCGAGACCATAGCTTCTGGCATTCAAAATGATGCCACCTCCTGTGTAGGTCTTCAATTTCTTTTTCCTGGGGAGATGCCTTATAAAGGGATCTTTAGATGGTAAATCAAAACGAACATTTCCCTCAAACACATTTATCACAGCTTTGATAGTCCTTAGAAAAGGTCTACCGAGAATTATAGGAGCAATTGGATCTTCAGGCATATCTACTATAACAAGATCAATCATGACAGGGCAATCATTAATTTGAACTATAACTCCATGCTTAATGCTTACTGACTGAGTAAAAGTAGAGTTAGCCATATTCAATATAATCTCAGTATTAGCATCAGGACCAAGATTGAGACTATCATAAACAGATTTGGGGATAGTGGAAACACTTGCCCCTAGATCACATAAAGCACTGAACTTATTAAGTCCTATCTCAATCTCTATAGTAGGTTCAAAAGTATCTTCTTGCTTAGCTGGTAACTTACTGAATAGCTTTTTTCTTTCATCATCAAGTTCACGTACCTTGGCTGCAACTTGTTCAACAAAGACATTATATGCCTCATCGTTAGTTACCTCCGGTAGTGGATACTTCATGGATATCATCTTGACAAAATATGCAACGGTGTAATTATACTCTGGCACATGACTTGTGTCAAGTACCTCAGCTTTTTCTTCTTTGCTTCTCACCATTTTAACTTCTTGAACCGGGTTAGGCTCCAGTTTACCTGCAAACTTGGCCAAAATCAAGGTTTGGCTCTCTGCTATCTTTGCCACTTGTGCCTTCATATTCTTGGATCTGGCTTCAAGTATCTGCACATCATTTGTTAGTCCAACAACCTTACCGGTCAATTAACCAAGTAAGTTATCATGATTCTTCAAGATATTCTTGAAGTTTTCATTCTGCTCAGTCTGGCTAGCAATAAAACTTTTAAGAGTTTCTTCAAGAGTATTTCTATTGCTACCATTAGCTCCATTAAAATTATTGGATGCTCCTCCATTATTAGAATAAGGAAGTTTAGGAGCATATACATTATTTTTCCAATTGGGATTGTAGCTATTACGAGCAATAAAATTCACATCACTAGTATCTTCATTAGTGATGGCATTGACATTTACCTCTTCTTTACATTTCATCAAAGAGATAAGTTGATGAGGATATCACTACCATAGTTACACCCATAGCCCCTGCTACTACACACACTGGACCAATTACTAGAGCTCGCGCATGCCAATTAAATTACCAGGTACTTTCGTTTCTTGGAAACCCTTCTAATGTTCATGAACATATGATGCTGCCTAAATTAGATACTTTTGTTTTACTTATGAATGAAGGGCTTAGCATGTACAAGAGGGATGGCCATTGGAGCGGGATCAAGGATGGAGCGGAAGGTATATGCGCGGGAGACATCAATGGTGCTTCAAGTGATGATTTCAGGACTTTGAAGACACCATAATGAGTGCATGAAGGCTTGGACAAAATATACAAGATGCCACTTCAAAAAATTTGTCCAGAGGCTATTATAGGTGCTGTGTCAGCTTATTATTGGGCCAGGCCCATGTAATTTCGAAATACTTCAGTATAGGCTGTTTTTAGAGTCCGTATGTGTGGGGAAACCAAGTTAGGGTTGGTTTCGGATCCCTCCTCCAAGGGGTCACGAAATTCCCCCCTATTCCCCCATATATACAGCCCTTAGGGCATCGTTTAGACTTTGGGTTTTGTTTAGATTAAAAGTTCGCCATAGCTGCAACTTCACGCACTTCGTTTGTGTTCAACGACCAGACCAAGACGTCACAGAACCCCACTTGATTAATAAAGCTTTCCTCCTATATTCGCAATATCCAGATTGCAATCTTAGTTTCTTGCTTGTTCTTCGTTTGCTTCCAGGAAATAGACCCTCGTGGTCAGGTTGATCGTGCTCCGGCGTGGTCAATAACCTCTCGGAGTTGGTTTAGCGATTGCTAAGGCGCGATGTGTTCGCACGTTCGTAGTCGGATCGTCAAAGTCGACTTCCACCAAAACGATAGCTACCTTCTCATCGAAAGACGGGACACCTTTGCCTCTATCAAGTGGTATCAGATATCCAGGTTGCTCGGTGAGATTTTCCAGTTTTCGTAGATTAGATCGCATATGTCTTGTTCATACCTACAGTCCACGAAAAAGCCACACAAAAAATTAGGGTTAGTTCATCGTATCCAAACCAATCTGAGCCTATTGCAATTTTCTGTTCAGTATTTTTCTTTGTTGAATTTGCGGTTACTGAAAGCACATTCGCTCCCTTGGTGGTTATGGTAATCTATGCTAACATACATTTTGTTGGACTGATGTTTTTATCTAGAGTATTTCAGACAAGCTCAACAATGGCATGGCAAGGACAGGAAGATGTGGAATCCCTCAAAATACTAAGGACAAGATTGGCATCCACAAGACTCTTCATTTTCATTTTAGTGATCCAAGATCACATTGAGTCCATAGGAAAAGCCAATACTATTAAAAGGGGATGAGGTATTGTTGATGAGGTTGTTGCTCAAAGTGCTCAGTGATATTGCTCCAAAAACCCTCAATCACTTTCCCACAACACATCTGTCCAAAACCCTAATTCATCAATTTGGTCCCACCAATAACATCTACTCCGGACTCACCGAGATGATCACTTCACTGCCACAGCCAAAACCCTAACACTTTGGTGTAACCGAAATGGTTCTCGGTCCCACCAAGACGGCTTGACCAAGTTGTTGTAACTATGTCACTTCACTTCAGAATTTTCGAGATGAAATTTTCGGTCTCACTGAAACGTGGTCTTGCCCTAGCCATTGCACTTCGGTCTCACCGAGATGCTTTGATCGGTCCTACCAAAAAGCCTAACGTTCATGTCTTTTACACTAGTCGGTCTCATCGAGATTTTCATGTCGGTGTCACCGAGTTAGGTCAAAGACTTGTAACGGTTGGATTTTAGGTGAAGGTTATTTTTACCCCTCCACCACCCTCTTACCAAGTAAAAGAGCCATCAGAACGTGCCTACATTTCCACCACACATTTTCTGAGAGAGAACCACCTACTCATGTGTTGAGATCAAGACATTCTAATCCAACCATTTGAACCTTGATTTCCAGCCTTTTCCAAGTTGCTTTCCACTCAAATCTTTCTTCCACAAAATCCAAATCTGTGAGGAAGTGTTTGAGTGTTGGGGAGACTATCACTTGAAGCACAAGAGCAAGGAGTTCATCATCAACACACCATTTATTACCTTTTGGAGAGTGGTGTCTACTAGATTGGTTAGGTGTCACTTGGGAGCCTCCAAGATTATGTGGAGTTGAACCAAGGAGTTTGTAAGGGCAAGGAGATCGCATACTTCGTGAAGATCTACCCCGAGTGAGGCTAGTCCTTCATGGACGGAAGCCATGGTGGAAGAGGCAAGGTTGCTTCTTCGTGGACCCTTCGTGGGTGGAGCCCTCCGTGGACTCGCGCAACCGTTACCCTCCGTGGGTTGAAGCCTCCATCAACATGGACGTACGATAGCACCACCTATCGGAACCACGCCAAAAACACCGTGTCTTCATTGCGTTTGATCTTCTTATCTCTACCCCATTACTTTCTGTACATTTGCATGCTTTACTATTTCCGCTGCTCAATCTCTAGATATGCATGTGTAGAAAGTCTTGGTGATATCTTAACTTGTGCCAAAATCTGTCTAAATTTCAAGAGAACTAAAAACTGCACCTCTGGTTGGTTAAGAGTCTATTCACCCCCCCTCTAGACCTATCTCCTCGACCCCACAATTGGTATTAGAGCTTTGGTCGCCATTGCTTTGGTTTAATCACCATTGGAGGGAGATGGATGTGTCTACTTTGGGGAGTCTTAGACGTAGAGTGCCTATTCTCAATGGGGAGTACTATCACTTTTGGAAGGATGAGATGCTTGACATCTTTGATGAATTTAACTTGAGCAAGTACATTCATAATCCTTATGTGCCTCCCATTGATCCCTTGCATCCCACTCATGAAGAGGAAATTCACATGCTTCGTAATCTTAGAACTATCAATCTTATCATTAGAGGATTACCTAAAGTTGTGCTTGGTTGTATGCAAAACTTTGAGTGTGCCTATACTCTATGGAATGACTTGGAAAAGCGATATCCTGACTACTCTTTAAAGAATCTTGATGAGATTCTTCATAAGACTATTGCTTTTCACAAGATGAAGCCTAGTGATCCTAACTTTGATGATTGCTTATTTGAACTTCGTGATCTTATGCATGCTAAAGGAGATGTTAGAACTATTAGCAACATTATCACGGAAGCCATTAGAATTCATAAACTTGAACATTGTCATGATCATGAAACTAATGAATTCATTGCCCTAGGTGATGATCACATACATGTTGATGATGATGATGTTGAGCATGGCTATTATGATGAAGACGAAGAATTTGATATCGAATATGAGAAGACTATGAGTAATCTTAGTCTCATGGCAAATCTTCGAGATTACATGGCCGAAGGAAAAGAGTGGATTCTTGATAGTGGATGTACCAATCACATGACCGGAGATAGAGACATGTTTCCCGAGCTTGCAAAAAATGATGGTCCATGCAAGTATGTGACTTATGGAGACAACTCCAAGGGTAAGGTACTTGGCCTTGGTAAGGTGGCCATATCCAATGATAGCTCCATTCAAAATGTTATGCTTCTTGAATCTCTTGGCTACAATCTTCTTTCTGTATCTAGACTAGCCGACTTTGGTTTCAATGGTCTATTTACCGAAGTAGATTGCCAAGTATGTCGTCGAGATAATCATAATATGGTCTTTACCGGCATTCGTAGAGGTGATCTATACATTTTTGACTTCACTAAGAGAGCCCAACCCCGTACATGTTTAATTGCTAAATCTTCTAAAGGTTGGTTATGGCATAGGAGACTTGGAAATGTTGGCATGCATAATCTTGATAAACTTGTTAAGGGAGATCATATTCTTGGTGTGAAAGATGTTATCTTTGATAAGGATAGACTTTGTAGTGCTTGCCAAGCAGGAAAACAAGTTGGAGGAAGTCATCCCGTGAAGAACATTATGACCGCAAGGAGACCACTCAAGCTGCTTCACATGGATCTCTTCGGTCCCAACTCCTATAAAAGTCTTGGTGGTAACTCTTTCAGTTTGGTCATTGTTGATGATTTTTCCAGATTTACATGGGTGTTCTTTCTCGATGACAAATCGCAGGTACAAAAGATCTTCAAGAACTTCGCTAGGAAGGCCCAAAATCAATTTGAAGTGAAGATCAAGAAGGTTCGGAGTGACAACATAACGGAGTTCAAGAACGCCAATGTGGATACCTTTCTTGATGAGGAAGGCATTTCACATGAGTTCTCGGCTATGTACACACCTCAACAAAATGGAGTTGTTGAGAGGAAGAACCGGACTCTTATAGAGATGGCAAGGACAATTCTTGATGAATACAAGATGCCAAAGCACTTTTGGGTGGAAGCGGTTGAGACAGCTTGTCATGCTACAAATCGACTCTGTCTTCACAAGCTTCTTGGTAAAACGGTGTATGAACTACTCACCGGTAACAAACCACAAGTTGGATACTTTCGAGTATTTGGCTCAAAATGTTACATTCTTGATAAGCATCATCATTCAAAGTTTGCTCCTAAATTTCATGAAGGGTTTCTACTTGGTTATGGATCGAACTCTCACACCTACCGTGTCTATAACAACTTCACTCAAAAAGTTGAAGAGACGGTAGATGTGAAGTTTGATGAGACTAACAGCTCGCAAGTCGAGCAATTGCCAATTGATGTAGGAGATCAAGAACCATCGAAAGAAATCCAAGACTTGTCCATTGGCAAGATTCGACCTGTGGAGGTGAAGGAGAGTACTTCTTCCATTCAAGTGGAAGCCCCAACCTCACGTCAAGGTGAACAACAAGTTGACATGGAGGCATCACAAGTGGAACACGTCAAGACGAAGGGAATGAGGAAGTGCAACAAGATGATCCACCTCAACCTCCTTCTCCACCTCCACAAGCGAACAATGACAATAACAACAATGAAGAAGAAGAATATGATGATGAGGAAGCCTCACCACAACCCAAGCAAAAGCTACCTCGAGTTAGAGCACGAATTGACAAGAATCATCCCGTCGAACAAATACTTGGAGATATCCAATCCGGGAGAATCACTCGCTCTAAATCTCGTTTAGCTAACTTTTGTGAGCATTACTCATTCATTTCTAGTGTTGAACCTTTGAAGGTAGAAGAAGCTCTCGAGGATCTCGATTGGGTAAATGCAATGCATGAGGAGCTACACAACTTTCAGAGGAATCAAGTTTGGACGCTGGTTGAGATGCCTAAAGATGAGCAAAACATTATTGGAACCAAATGGGTATTTTGGAATAAGCAAGATGAAGATGGACAATTTGTATGCAACAAGGCTTGTCTCGTAGCACAAGGTTACACACAAGTCGAAGGTATGGACTATGGTGAGACCTATGCCCCCGTTGCTAGACTTGAGTCCATTCGCATTTTGCTTGCTTATGACAATCACCATGACATCACACTTTACCAAATGGATATTAAAAGTTCTTTCTTAAATGGTGAAATTGAGGAGGAAGTTTATGTTAAACAACCTCCCGGCTTTGTTAATCCCAAGAAACCTAACCATCTTTATAAACTTCGTAAAGCTCTTTATGGTCTTAAACAAGCCCCTAGAGCTTGGTACAAATGCTTGACAAAGTTTCTTCTTGAAAAGGGTTTCTAAATTGGGAAAATTGACTCAACTTTGTTCACTAAGAGGGTTAATGGAGAATTATTTGTATGCCAAATATATGTTGATGACATTATCTTTGGATCTACTAACCCCTCTTTTAGTGAAATTTTTGGAAGGTTGATGTCGGAAAAGTATGAGATATCTATGATGTGTGAACTCAAATTCTTCCTTGGTTTGCAAATCAAGCAAACTAAGGAGGTACCTTTGTTTCTCAAACAAAGTATACCAAGGACTTATTCAAAAAGTTCAACATGCAAGAAAGTAAAGGTATGAAAACTCCCATGCCCACGAGTGGACATCTTGACTTGACCAAGGATGGCAAACCGGTTGATCAAAAGGTTTATCGATCTATGATTGGTTCATTGCTATATATATGTGCCTCCCGTCCCGACATTATGCTAAGTGTGTGCATGCGTGCACGATACCAAGTGGCACCAAAAGAGTGTCACCTTAAGGCCGTGAAAAGAATTGTGAGATACTTGTTACATACACCAAACTTTGGCATTTGGTATCCCAAAGGATCTTCTTTTAATCTTGTTGGCTATTTTGATTCGGACTATGCCGGAGACAAGGTTGATAGAAAATCCACTTCGGGTACATGTCAATTTCCTGGTAGATCTCTTGTATCTTGGTTCTCCAAGAAACAAAATTCGGTATCTCTATCTACCACCGAAGTGGAATACATTGCCGCGGGATCATGTTGTGCTCAATTACTATGGATGACACAAACTCTTAAAGACTATGGTGTGCATGAGAGACATGTACCATTACTATGTGACAATGAGAGTGCTATTAAGATTGCACACAATCCCGTGCAACATTCTCGAACTAAGCATGTTGAGGTTCGTCACCATTTCATTCGAGATCATGTTGAGAAAGGTGACATTAACCTCAAGCATGTTCGTACCGAAAAGCAATTGGCAGATATCTTCACTAAACCTCTTGATGAGAAGGTATTTTGTCACTTGAGGAGTGAGTTGAACATCATTGATGCTTCAAACGTGAACTAGAGATTCACTTGGGTGCATACAAGGGCATGAGCATTCTTGACTAATCCATGATACTTCTATGATCACATTATATCTTGGACACTTTGCTCCCTTGTATTGTATCTAGCCTCTTGTAGGTACTTGGAAAAGCTTCATGTCACAAGATTGCATCTCACTCTTATCTTGAGCAATCTTGTATAACCCAAGTATCAACAATCTTTGGTGGAACAAGGGACAAGACAGCTCAAACATATCCTTTGACAACATTTGAGCTTATACTTCATTCTTGTCATTTTGGATGCATATGTTGTTCCTTGCAAATCTAACCCATGTAGGAAGATGAACTACAAATGATAGGGTTGCTCCCAACTTCACTTCATGAGCATCCACCTCAAGTTCAACTACATGATGAACATGACCACCAAAACCCCAATGCAAGTTCTCACATCTTAGAGAAGCTTTACTCAAAGTCATGAGCTAAAGCAACTCAACAAGATGTGAATACATTGAAATGCTTAAAGGAAAAATGGTAACCCCATTTTGAGCTTAACGATGAGTATGACCTATGATCAAGTGATCTCACTTGACTGCTAGGTCAATATACTCTAACATAGGTGACCTAGTCGCCGACCCCTCTAGATGAAGTTCTCTAGTGTCTCTCTTATGTTCTTCTCTTGCTAGAGTGTTTCTTTTTCAAAAAAGAACTTCATCTAGATGTTTCTTTGTTTCTCTATTTCTTCTTTTCTGTGTTCTTTTTTAGCTAGTTTCTTGGTTAATTCATTGCAAATCTTTGTGAGGATTCTTTGCCTAGTGAGCTGAGTTGACAAAATCTTCCATTTGCACCAAACTCGGTCACACCGAATTGTATCAACTCGGAGTCACCGAATTTGCTACTCAAAGGGATTTTCTGTCAAATATTTCCTGAGTTTTCTGCTCCAGCTCCACTCAATGATTCTTTCCCTCTACTTGCATCTGGAACTACTCAATGGCTAGTTGTGTTTCTCAAGGACCACACCCACTTGACCAATAACCTTGAATCTATCCCTTCTTGGAAATTGATGTCAAAGGGGGAGAGAGATGCACATCAAAGCTTATCACCACAAGCTCTTCCTTGTCAAAGGGGGAGAGAGAGATGCACCTTACAAGAGGAGAGAATGTTACATGTATCTAAGAGGGGAGAAACATGATATGTTTTTGTTTCTGGTGCTCTAGTTTTCTCACCCGACCTACTCCCAATATCCATTGTCAGATTCAGGGGGAGAGACAGTTCTTTTAGGGGAGTTAACTAATTCTATTTGATCTGTCTTTTGGGGACATGTCTGCGTCTGACAGAAGTATTCACTTAGTGATACTTTCTTCTACATGTCATCCCAATCTTGGTTTCTTGTTGATCTTGTGTCCTTTCTTGGAGAAATTATCTTGTGTTATCTAACCCTGTTTTCTCAAGTGTATTTCTTTAGGTTTATGATCAAGAACTTCGAGGTAAGTATGTGCATCATACTCATGTACATGATGACTTCTTGCTTTTGCACATATTGTTTGCAAGAAAATAGTCATGAACATGTGGGTACTTCAACTTCTTTTTGTTGCTCTGATGCATATAGCCAAGATACATGTTACATGTGTATTTCCTTCACTTTGTGCATCTACCTTCCTTAAGCTATCATCATTTACTAGCTGCACATCTTTAGGGGGAGCTCATACATGTTACATGTTTTCTTCAAAGCTATCATACAATCTTCTATTACATCTTTATTTGAAGCTTTGATGTATGTTGTCATCAATTACAAAAAAGGGGGAGATTGAAAGCACATTTGCTCCCTTGGTGGTTTTGGTAATCTATGCCAACATACATTTTGTTGGACTGATGTTTTTATCTAGAGTATTTCAGACAAGCTCAATAATGGCATGGCAAGGACAAGAAGATGTGGAATCCCTCAAAATACTAAGGACAATATTGGCATCCACAAGACTCTTCATTTTCATTTTAGTGATCCAAGATCACATTGAGTCCATAGGAAAAGCCAATACTATTAAAAGGGGATAAGGTATTGTTGATGAGGTTGTTGCTCAAAGTTCTCAGTGATATTGCTCCAAAAATCCTCAATCACTTTCCCACAACACATCTGTCCAAAACCCTAATTCATCATTTCGGTCCCACCAATAACATCTACTCCGGACACACCGAGATGATCACTTCATTGCCACAGCCAAAACCCTAACACTTCGGTGTAATCGAAATGGTTCTCGGTCCCACCGAGACGGCTTTACCAAGTTGCTGTAACTATGTCACTTCACTTCGGAATTTCCGAGATGAAATTTTCAGTCTCACCGAAACGTGGTCTTGACCTAGCCATTGCACTTCGGTCTCACCGAGATGTTTTGATCGGTCCCACCGAAAAGCCTAACATTCATGTCTTTTACACTAGTCGGTCTCACCGAGATTTTCATGTCGGTGTCACCAAGTTGGGTCAAAGACTTGTAACGGTTGGATTTTAGGTGAAGGCTATTTATACCCATCCACCACCCTCTTACCAAGTAAGAGAGCCATCAGAACGTGCCTACATTTCCACCACACATTTTCTGAGAGAGAACCATCTACTCATGTGTTGAGATCAAGACATTCCAATCCAACCATTTGAACCTTGATTTCTAGCCTTTCCAAGTTGCTTTCCGCTCAAATCTTTCTTCCATCAAATCCAAATCTGTGAGGAAGTGTTTGAGTGTTGGGGAGACTATCACTTGAAGCACAAGAGCAAGGAGTTCATCATCAACACACCATTTATTACCTTTTGGAGAGTGGTGTCTCCTAGATTGGTTAGGTTTCACTTGGAAGCATCCAAGATCATGTGGAGTTGAATCAAGGAGTTTGTAAGGGCAAAGATATCACCTACTTCGTGAAGATCTACCCCGAGTGAGGCTATTCCTTCATGGACGGAAGCCAGGGTGGAATAGGCAAGGTTGCTTCTTTGTGGACCCTTCGTGGGTGGAGCCCTCCGTGGACTCGCGCAACCGTTACCCTCCATGGGTTGAAGCCTCCAACAATGTGGACGTACTATAGCACCACCTATCGGAACCATGCCAAAAACATCGTGTCTTCATTGTGTTTGATCTTCTTATCTCTACCCCATTACTTTCCGTACATTTGCATGCTTTACTATTTCCGCTGCTCAATCTCTAGATATGCATGTGTAGAAAGTCTTGGTGATATCTTTACTTGTGCCAAAATCTGTCTAAATTTCAAGAGAACTAAAAACTGCACCTTTGGTTGGTTAAGAGTCTATTCAACCCCCTATAGACCTATCTTCTTGACCCCACAGTTACATAGTCGTGTCAAGTTGTTGGTCGTAGCGTTTAGTCCTTTAGAGTTTTGAGTTCTGTTCACAAGTTGTCATGCCGCCGCCGCACCATCGTCATCACCGCTGCCATCTACCACCACCGTACCATCTTCATCACCGCTGCCATATACCACCACTGCACCGTGTTCATTACCGCTGCCTTATACCACCACCGCTTATCCGCCACCAATCTGAGTCCATATACACAACCGCTTATCCACCACCAATCCGAGTCCATCACCAATTCGAGTTGCCTTGTCTGAGTATGTTTCGAATTTCATCAATCTTGCTCCGTTCCGTAGAAGAGAGGTGATTTCCAAAAAAAAGAGTCCGGAGAAAGTTCCACCTCTAGTGTCCAGAACGGTTCCTTCACGTTTCAGCAAAAAGTTCCGTTCTAGTGTCTTGAAAAGTTCTGAAAACATCAAAAATAATTTCGTGCCTATACTGTTTTTAGGCTTTGGGAAGCATTTTGAGACACTCGCCATTATAGTGATTTTTTGCAAAAAAAAAAGTGCGCCAAAAAAAATCAGTGTGCTTTTCCCTTGATTACGTGCCGCAGCATGATTTTGTTGGTGTTCTAGGCTCGCGTCTCTAGCACGGTCTAGCCTAGGACCAGCACAGTATCGTCGTTGAACGTTTATTCAACTTTGCATCTCTGAATTGATTATTGCTGACCCTTTTTGCTCCCATATTATAAGCCCTCCCAGCTACACATACATCTACGTCGTGCGTTTGACACCACCTGGCCATCACTCTATCCAAGCTTTGAGAGTTTTGACTGCAACAGTTGCTGATTACCGCCTGCTGCTTGGTAAGAACGGGTAAGAATTTGTGATTCGCTTGACGGGTTTGTGACTTTCCACCAGACCACATCCTATTAGTAGCCTGTAGGACATATTCTTGTGTGTTTCTATTTGCTGCTAACCATGATAGGATCACAAGCCGACGAGGTTGACTGGGAGAACATGACGAACTAGGAGTTACATGATAAATTTCAGCAAATGATGAGTGGACAGGTGCAAGATTTGCTGAACATATTTGAAGACGCCATGGAGAAGATAGATGGCATTGAGAAGACATTCGAAACAAAGCTAGATGATAAGTTTAATGATCTGCTTGTGCGTCTTCCACAACCACCACCGGCTGCACCTGTCGCACCTCTGCAACAATGACAACAACAACAACATCGCCTTCCAAATCAGGTGGGACGAGCACAACGTGTGCCTCTCGAGCCAGGCCAACATTCTGGTGCCACTGCAACTGCTGTTGATGCTTTTGTGGCTCCTGCTTCTACTGCCGAGGAGGACGATGATTACGAGGAAGAGGTTGCTCAAAATCAGAACTACGTGCAACCACCAGCACCACCACTAGGTCGTCCACATGCATATGATCGCAACGGTAGGGCTGCACCACCCCCTCAGGTACGAGATAATGATCATATCCCTAAACTGAAATTGAATATTCCGCCATTTGAGGGTAGATTCATTCCTGATGTTTATCTTACTTGGGAGTTAGAAACTGACCAACTTTTTACATGCTTAAAATATCCTGAGGATAGACGTGTTGCTGCTGCTATTTGTGCATTCACTAGTTTTGCTTGTGTTTGGTGGTCTGAATATTGTCGATTATATCATGATAATATCCCCACTACATGGGCTGCTTTGAAAATTGCTATGCGTACTCGTTGGGTTCCACAATATTATCAACGTGAATTACTCCAAAAATTGCAGCGTTTAAGACAAGGGAAAAATTCTGTAGAGGAATATTATCAAGAATTACAAACTCGCATGATTAGATGTGGTATTGTTGAGGATAATGAAGCTATGCTTGCATGTTTTATGGGTGGATTAAATAGAGAGATTCAGACAATTTTAGAGTATAAGGAGTATAACAATATCACTCGTTTATTCCATCTTGCTTGCAAAGCTGAACGTGAAGTGCAGGATCGACAGGCATTGGCGCGAACTACCTTTTCTGCTGGTCGATCTTCATTATGGACACCGCGTACGTCATCTACTTCCACACGTCCTGCTGCAACACCGCCTACTTCCTCCGCCAACTCCAACCAGGATACAAGAAAACAAGCACCACCACAACCATCCGCCAAGAGCACACCTTCTGGTCCCGCACAGAGCTCTTCTTCATCCATGGCATCAACAGGGCAAACACATGATGTTATATGTCGTCGTTGCAAGGGTGGAGGTCACTATGCGAGCAAATGTCCATCTCCGCGTGTGATGATTGTTACTGAGGATGGTGGGTATGAGTCCGCTAGTGACTATGATGAGGAGACTTTGGCTCTTATTGCTAGTGAAGAGTAGGGTGGACATGATTCTGAACAAGAGACACAATACATGGCTGTTGAAGACGCTAACAGGTATGAAAGTTTAGTTGCTCAACGTGTTTTGAGTGTGCAGATAACACAAGCTGAGCAAAATCAGAGGCACAATTTGTTCCGTACAAAGGGAGTTGTGAAGGAACGTTCTGTTCGTGTCATCATAGATGGAGGGAGTTGCAACAACTTGGCTAGCATGGAGATGGTGGAGAAGTAGTCTCTCGGCACACGACCACATCCTCATCCTTACTACATATAATGGTTCAACAACAGCGGCAAGGTTAAGGTAACACGTATTGTTCGTGTGCATTTTAGTATCGCTACATATGCTGATTATGTTGATTGTGATGTGGTACCCATGCAAGCATGTTCCCTATTACTTGGTAGACCTTGGCAATTCGATAAAAATTCTATACACCATGGTAGTAACAATCAGTATACTCTTGTTCATAAGGATAAACATATTACTTTGCTTCCTATGTCTCCTGGTTCCATTTTCAAAGATGATATTAATAGAGCTAGTAAAGCAAAACAGGAGCAAAGTAAGAGTGAAAAACAGATTGTGGCAAAAGAATTTGAGCAACAAATGAAGCCTAATAACAAACCATCTAGTGTTGCTTCCGAAATTAAATTGAAAAGTGGATGTTTACTTGCCACCAAATCTGATATTGATGATCTAGATTTCAGCAAATCTGTTTGCTATGCTTTTGTGTGTAAAGAGGCATTATTTTCATTCGAGGATGTGCCTTCCTCTTTGCCTCCTGCTGTACTAACATTTTGCAGAAGTTCGCTGACGTCTTTCCACAAGACGTGCCACCGGGATTACCAACTATTCGAGGGATTGAGCATTAGATTAACTTGATTCCCGGTACATCACTACCAAACCGTGCACCATACCGTACCAATCCAGAGGAGACGAAGGAGATTATGCGTCAAGTACAAGAGCTGCTCGACAAAGGTTATATACGTGAATCCCTTAGTCCTTGTGATGTTCCTATTGTTTTAGTGCCGAAAAAGGATGGTACCTCCCGTATGTGTGTTGATTGTAGATCCATTAATAATATTACTATTCGCTATCATCATCCTATTCCTAGGCTAGATGATATGCTTGATGAATTGAGTGGTTCTACCATATTCTCCAAAGTTGATTTGCGTAGTGGATACCATCAAATTCGTATGCAATTGGGAGATGAATGGAAAACAATATTTAAAACTAAGTTTGGCTTATATGAGTGGTTAGTCATGCCTTTTGGGTTAACTAATGCACCTAGTACTTTCATGAGATTAATGAACGAGGTTTTACGTGCTTTCATTGGACGATTTGTGGTAGTCTTTTTTGATGATATACTAATTTATAGCAGATATTTGGAGGAACATTTGGAACATTTACGTGATGTTTTTATTGCTCTACGTGATGCACATTTGTTTGGTAACCTTGGGAAGTGCACCTTTTGCACCGACCGAGTATCTTTTCTTGGCTATGTTGTTACTCCACAGGGAATTGAAGTTGATAAAGCCAAGATTGAAGCTATTGAGAGTTGGCCGCAGCCCAAAACGGTCACACAAGTGAGGAGTTTTCTTGTCCTCGCTGGTTGCTATAGGCATTTTGTGAGAGATTTCAGCACCATTGCTGCGCCTCTCAATGAGCTTACAAAGAAGGATGTGCCTTTTGTTTGGGGTCTTGCACAGGAAAAAGCCTTCACGGTATTGAAAGATAAGTTAACACATGCACCTTTACTCCTACTTCCTGATTTTAATAGGACTTTTGAGCTTGAATGTGATGCTAGTGGAATTGGATTAGGAGGTGTGTTATTACAAATGGTAAACCTGTTGCATACTTTTCTCAAAAATTGAGTGGGCCTAGTCTGAACTATTCTACTTATGATAAAAAATTATATGCTCTTGTTCGGACTTTGGAAACATGGCAACATTATTTATGGCCCAAAGAATTTGTTATACATTCTGATCATGAATCTTTGAAACATATTAAAAGTCAAGCAAAACTGAACCGTAGACATGCTAAATGGGTTGAATTCATTGAGACTTTCCCTTATGTCATTAAACACAAGAAGGGTAAAGAAAATATTATTGCTGATGCATTATCTCGTCGCTATACTATGCTTTCTCAACTTGACTTTAAATTATTCCGGTTGGAGACCATCAAAGATCAATATGTGCATGATGCAGAATTGTAAAGAAGGTAGAACATGGAACAAGTTCGTCATTAATGATGGATTTGTGTTTCGTGCTAACAAGCTATGCATTCCAGCTAGCTCCGTTCGTGTTTTCTTGTTGCAGGAGGCGCATGGAGGGGGATTAATGGGACACTTTGGAGTGAAGAAGACAGAGGACGTACTTGCTACACATTTCTTTTGGCCAAAGATGAGACGGGATGTTGAGCGTTTTGTTGCTCGTTGCACTACATGTCAAAAAGCTAAGTCACGACTCAATCCTCATGGTTTATATATGCCTGTCCCTAGTGTTCCTTTGGAGGATATATCTATGGACTTTGTTTTAGGTTTACCTCGAACAAAGAAGGGGAGGGATAGCATATTTGTTGTCGTGGATAGATTTTCGAAAATGGCACACTTTATACCATGTCATAAAAGTGATGATGCTGCAAATGTTGCTGATTTGTTCTTTCGTAAAATTATTCGCTTGCATGGTGTGCCAAATACAATTGTTTCATATCGTGATACTAAATTTCTTAGCCACTTTTGGAGATGTTTATGGGCTAAGTTTGGGACGAAATTGCTTTTTAGTACTACATGTCACCCCCAAACTGATGGACAAACTGAAGTAGTCAATAGAACATTGTCTACTATGCTTAGGGCTGTTTTAAAGACTAACTTGAAGATGTGGGAAGAATGTTTACCTCATATTGAATTTGCTTATAACCGTTCATTGCATTCTACCACTAAGATGTGCCCTTTTGAGATTGTGTATGGTTTTCTACCTCGTGCACCTATTGATTTGCTGCCTCTTCCATCTTTGGAGAAGGTTAATTTTGATGCTAAACAATGTGCTCAACTAATCTTAAAAATGCATGAGTTAACTAAGGAAAACATTGAGCACATGAATGCTAAATAGAAACTTGCTGGCGATAAGGGTAGAAGACATATTGTGTTTGAACCAGGAGATCTTGTTTGGTTACATTTACGCAAAGATAGGTTTCCTGATTTGTGCAAGTCTAAGCTAATGCCACATGCTGATGGTCCTTTTAAGGTGTTAGAGAAAATAAATGATAATGCATATAAACTTGAGATGCCTGTAGATTTTGGGGTTAGTCCCACTTTTAACATTGCAGATTTGAAGCCTTATGTGGGTGAGGAAGATGAGCTTCCATCGAGGACGACTTCTATTCAAGAAGGGGAGGATGATGAGGACATCACTACCATAGTTACACCCATAGCCCCTGCTACTACACACACTGGACCAATTACTAGAGCTCGCGCACGCCAATTAAATTACCAAGTACTTTCGTTTCTTGGAAACCCTTCTAATGTTCATGAACATATGATGCTGCCTAAATTAGATACTTTTGTTTTACTTATGAATGAAGGGCTTAGCATGGAGAAGAGGGATGGCCATTGGAGCGGGATCAAGCATGGAGCGGAAGGTATATGCGCGGGAGACATCAATGGTGCTTCAAGTGATGATTTCAGGACTTTGAAGCCACCATAATGAGTGCATGAAGGCTTGGACAAAATTTACAAGATGCCACTTCACAAATTTTGTCCAGAAGCTATTATACGTGTTGCGTCACCTTATTATTGGGCCACGCCCATGTAATTTCAAAATACTTCAGTACAGGCTGTTTTTAGAGTCCGTATGTGTGGGGAAACCAAGTTAGGGTTGGTTTCGGACCCCTCCTCCAAGGGGTCACGAAATTCCCCCCTATTCCCCCATATATACAGCCCTTAGGGCGTCGTTTATACTTTGGGTTTTGTTTAGATTAAAAGTTTGTCATAGCTGCAACTTCACGTACTTCGTTTGTGTTCAACGACCAGACCAAGACGTCACATAACCCCACTTGATTAATAAAGCTTTCCTCTTATATTCGCAATATCCAGATTGCAATCTTAGTTTCTTGCTTGTTCTTCGTTTGCTTGCAGGAAATAGACCCTCATGGTCAGGTTGATCATGCTCCGGCGTGGTCAATAACCTCTCGGAGTTGGTTTAGTGATTGCTAAGGCGCGACGTCTTCGCACGTTCGTAGCCGGATCATCAAAGTCGACTTCCACCAAAACGATAGCTACCTTCTCATCGAAAGACGGGACACCTTTGCCTCTATCATAAGTTCTTCTAGCTTGGTTGTCAACTCTGAGCTATTTTCTTCTATGACATTCACCTTCTTGGTGGTGGTTCTCTCAACATGCCGTTGGGCATGGTTCTCTTGCATATCATCTAGTATCCTCTTGACATCTTCTATGGGCTTTCCCATGATTGTTCCTCCTGCAGCTGTATCAAGCATAGTTTATGACATGTGATTCAAGCCATTATAAAACATATGAAGGATTAACCACTCCTCCATTCCATGATTGGGGCAGTTTCTTATAGCTTCTTTCATTCTATCCCACGCAAGCGCTAGTGGCTCACGTTCCTCTTGCTTGAAACCTGTAATCTAAGAACGTAATTGCATAATTTTTGCAGGTGGACAAAACTTAGATAAAAATTTACTGCAACAAGCAGCCCAAGAAGTAATACTACCTTTAGGCAAAGTTAAAAGCCATTCCTTAGCTTTTCATCTCAAAGAGAAAGGAAATAAGCGAAGTTTAAGAGGATCTAGATCATAATCCTTTATGCGTGTCATGTTGCATAGTTTAGTAAAATTATTTAAATGCATACCTGCATCTTCAGAAGCAGAGCCTCCAAATTGGTCCTGTTGAACCATGGAAACTAGGTTCGGTTTGATCTCATATTCTGCAGCTGCAACATCAGGTCGTGCTATTGGTTCACGCATGAAATTGTTGCTAGGAGTAGCAAAACTCCCAAGATTACGAGCCATAGTAACTTTTTGGTATTTTCAACTGAAAGACTTGCAACAAAATAAAACTTAAACTAAAAACTGAAAAAGTAAAAACAAAAACTAAAAATTAACTTTAACAAAAAAACTCTAAACACAAAGACAAGGAATATTAAACTCCTCCCCGGCAACGGCGCCAGAAAAAAGGCTTGATATCTCCTATTTATTGATCCGGTATTGGAACAAGAAAGGGTATCCCGCACCTATTTCCCCAGAGGTGACCCTGGGTATCGAACCCACGAGAGGAAGACTCCCTTGAAGCAATGGTCTCTAGCAAGCTTTTGCCAAAGTGTCAAATCCAGCTTTTGACCGGATCAGCAAGCAAATTGTGATTCAAACACTTATAATAAAAAGAAGGTACGGGGATGAGGTCTTAATGTTTACAACCATGTATTGGTGTTGGGATCAAAAAATGATATTAGTTTGTGCTTAGGAAGTCACCCATCAAGAGGTGCTTGCTTCGTATCGGAGTGGGGGATGTGTCCAAATGACACCTTGACCGGCACGAGTCCTGCATCAAGAATCAGTTGTCCTACTGAAGGTCCTATCCGTCTCGCGGGGTTGCCCCGATAATTAAGATAATAATATCAGACAAAAGCATTGGGCGTTTAATGACTACACCTCATGAATCCCCAAGGTTATGATCCATGTTACCCTACTAAACCTTACTCTCACTGGTGTTCGGTATAACACTTCACGGCCCCGTTGCTCCTAGCCTCACCGGTGCTCAATCTCCATGATCCTGGGTACCTGCAGGGATGAAAATCGCGGACAAGACAAGAGACACTTCACGAAACAATTTTATTTCACACATACAAGACGTTATGTCAAAGGCTTCCATTGACCCCTTCACCAAAAACCTGGGGTTGCAAGGCTCATGCCTCACCCCATACCTTACCGAACTACTCACACATGAAGATCAGATCGTGAGAAGAAAACATTGAAGAACACATCTTGGGATTGATTGATTGTAATATGTCTTAAAATGGATGCCTTGTGCAATGCACGATTACAAGTATGAACTAGATGAAAGAGCACTATGGTGGTGGAGATGGCTATGGAGATGAAAGTGGCGGCGGCTAGGGTTTGTGGATGAATATGATGATGAAGAGGTTCTGGCTGTGCTCGACGTTCCCTCGACGTTGTTCTATTGACATTTCGACGGGGTCCCCTTTATAAAAGTTGTTCAGGTGGACGACCTGCCTCGGTTTCCACGCCAAACAAACGCTCATGCGAGCACGTGCGGTCGCTTGGAACACCGTCTTTGACACTGGTTGCCTTCTGGCGCCTCCTGGTGACTTATCTCTTCTCCATTTTCCTTCCTTTCCTTTCTCCCATGTGATTTCTTCCCTTTTTAGCCCATTTCCTGTGGATAAATATCAAAGAGAGGATTTGTGGAATCCTATGCATTCATTAGTCATAAGTGGCAATATCAGAGTGAATATCTCTCTTTTAATGAAATATCTTGGTTTAAACAAGGTTGAAATGAGTGTAAAAATATCACTCATTTGTCGCCGGTTCTTCTTCTTCGACTAGCTCCCACCCGCCATTACCAGATTCAAGGAGGTCATCCTCTTATGGACGGATGGCCGCCCCCTCTGCCTCCTCCGAGGAGCTAGGGTCTTGGTTGGGATAGTTTACCGGATGCGTAGTCGCAACCCTTGCCATTCCTTCCCTCACCCACCTGAGTGGATCAGCGACTGGAAGTGCTCCTCGGTTTCTCGATCTCATTTGGAGCAGTTGGTGAAGATGGACTGGCTGCCGGAATTCACCAAGATGGTGTGGATGGCACCGTGGTCAAGGGACATAGTTCTGCGGACGCTGCGTTGGAACCAAGTGGTGCACGTGGCATTCATCCACCATGGGTTGCGAGTCCCTCTAAGCCCTTTTGCCAAGGGCGTGTTGGCCCTATACAGGCTGCAGCTTCATCACCTCACCCCAAGCGGAGTGCTACATTTGTCCTGTTTTGCGACCCTCTGTGAGTGCTTCCTGGGAGTCCGCCCACACTTAGGTCTTTTCAGGTATTTTTTCGAGGCGGTCCCTTGCCTCAAGGACGGCAAGATCCCTTCCTGCGGTGGGGCCATCATTCGCCCTCGCCTGGGCTCCAACTACTTTGATTTGGTAGCTGCCCCGTAACCAGAATCAGGGAAGTGGGGGTGGTTTTATGCCCTGGATAATTCCTTTGATCCTGATGACCCCGGTCTGCCTGAATTTGCTGACAAGCCATGTTGGTAGAGGCCAGAGTGGAGATCGGAGGTCGATTTTGATCCAGGAATCGGCCTCCTCATAGAGGCGATCGTCCATCTGCAGGAAAAGGGGCTTTGTGGCCTGCACACTTTGAAGACCTGGGTGGAGCGGAACATCCAGCCCTTGGGGCGAACCGACCCCCCGATGTACGAGTACCGTGGGCGGTGCGATCCTAACCGCCTACTCCGGCGAGGGCTCATAGAGAGCGAATTCAGAGACCGCTTGCACATGCTGACCGGCCTCCCACTCGAGGAGCTTCGAGTGAAGGTGGTCGTGGAACCCTACAGCCTGGAGAATCCGCGACCTCCGGTGAGTTGCTTGTGTCCATTAGTATGTATCATATATTGAGTATGCTTCTTTTTATGTACAATATGTACGTATTTCACAAATATAATGAAAACAATGGGCCAACTTGCAACTTTTTCATGTAACTCACTTTGAAGTATCTTATGAACATGCTTACAATGATAAAGTAGTATATATACTACTACATGATAGTATATGCACTACTGCAGGATGGTCCTAACGCGACACATGTATACGAGACCAATCGACCAAACTATGTGCGATGCATTAATCGCAAATAGTACCATAATGAAACCGTCACCAATGAAACGAACTGTGTGCGATGGCGGATCCATCAAGCATGATTCAGAAAAGATTTGTGTGTGCGAATCGTGGTGTACAGTTGATCCATACGAACTGTTTGCGATGAGCCAAACAACAGAAACGGTCAGCCAGATCAAGGTGTGTGCGATAGACGGCATACAGTTCACTCGGATGAACCGTCTGCGATGAGACAAAACAGCAGAAACGGTCAGGCAGATCAAGGTGTGTGCGATACAGGGCATATAGTTCACTCGGATGAACCGTTTGCGATGATCCAGAATAACAGAAACGGTCAGCCAGATCAAGGTGTGTGCGATAGACGGCATACAGGTCACTCAGATGAACTGTTTGCGATGAGCCAAAATAAACACAAATGATTTGGCTTAACATGATGTGTGTGATACCTGGCAAATAGGTTAGTAATAAGAATTGTGTGGGAAGACCGATAATAACACAGACGATTCCTGCTAATAAGATGTGTGTGTTGTCGGCAAACGCTTGCTGGTATACAATTGTCAGCGATTGATGAAATCATCACCGACGGGTTCCGTAGTTTAGTCCATGTGTGATGTGATTTGTTCTGTCTGCACAACATCTATGCTCTGTCTACAGAACAACAACATATATACTTATAAGAACATGATTGCATAACCAAATTAAACATCCAATTACATAACTGACTACAGATAGCATTTGCACACACCAAAGTAAACAATTACATGCATAATAAACTAGGAGAAACGATAATCTAATCATCATCTACTTCTTCTTGTGACGCTTGCCGCCACTGCTCTGCTTGTGGCTCGATCCCTCATCGTCTACGTGAAGGAGGCACTCCCTCATGTCAAGTATCCACCTATACATGTCGTAGCATGTGTACGCATTCTTGCCCGCGAACGTGAGGTGATCTTCATCCAGCCTCCGCACCCAGGCCTTGTGCCAGACTAAAGGATTGACCTTGGTGGCATCCTTCGTGTTACTGTAGTAGGGGTCGATGATGGCCTTGGCAAGGTCAACCAGGGATGCCTTCTGCTTAATGTTGCCCCAGACCCTGTAGTGGCCACGGATGTTGACAAGCTTCTGGCAGGCCAAGCCCGAAGTCGCGAGCACTTTTACATCATCGATGGTGTCAACCGTAGCGAACTTGTAGTCGGGGCTGTTGACAAACTTGGCGAAACGCTCGCATGGCCTTGTGGCCAGGCAGTAGTGGTAGACGAGGACGTCATGGCCCATGCACAACTGGGCGACGGCAACCTTCTGATCAACCCCGGGACGACCGGCGATGTACTGGAGGTCGAAGCCATCCACTTTGTACTTGTCATCCTCAGCAAGCAACTGCTCCATGGTTTTGATGGTCTCCTCCACCACGACCGGGTCGTCGGTGTACACCACCGAGAGGTCCTTCCCCCTCACATGGGTGTCCACAGGATACACGCCAAACTCCATTGGAGCGCCGCTAGATATCCTCTCTGTATGTGTCATCATGGGTGTGCTTGTTGTGTTGTGGGGCGCGATCGAAAGGTTGAAGAGACTAAGGTTATAATGGCTGCAGGAATAAATGGGGAGGCCGAACGGCCTGGAGTATCGGCACATCCGGATGGCAGTTGTTGCAGCGCATAACTCCATCATGCCGCACATATTAACTGCATCGTGGCGACGCGGCGTGGCGCAACCGCATGCATATGGCGCCCAAAACGTGATCGTGCGCCGGCCCCAACTGCTGAAAGAGCGCGCGTGGAGGGACGCGAGAGGAGGGACGAGAACAGAGCGTGCCGCGGCGCAACCGCATGCATATGGCGCCCAAAATGTGATCGTGCGCCGGCCCCAACCGCTGAAAGAGCGCGCGCGGAGGGACGCCAGAGTAGAGCGCGCCGCGGCCGCCTCAACAGCGAGCAGAGCGCGCGGAGGGGCGTGAGAAGAGCGCGCTGTGGCCGCCTCAACCGCGAGCAACCACATGCATATAGCAGTTGGACACGCAGGGAATAGCCGTCCACAATCCGGCGGATGCGAGCTGGCGGTGTCCTGAGGAACGATGACGTTGCGGTTCACATCACACCATTTGACCAAACTGTGCATGCACCAACTCGTACCTACCAACAAAGACATGTCCCGCAATCCACGCCAACGCTTCCATCCTCTTCCCCCATCGGTTTCCCGCCACCAGCGAGTGGCTAGCTCTATATGACCCAGGCGGCAACGCACCGTAGCGACACTGTGCGTAGATCTAGTCCACACCCATCTCCATTAATTATTCCAAGCATGGCAGGCAACCAAAGCTTCGATGTCAGCCCCTTCATGGATTACATCTTCGACGAGGAGAATGAGCCGAAGCAGGTTTGGGACCAAGAGCTTCGTCGGCCGGTGCAGGCGCCATGGCCCATCGGCAGCGATATCGCCGTGCCGTTCCTTGGGCTCACAATGGACGTATTGCAGAGGAATTGGGAAGAGCAGTTTTCCATCCACCACGCGAAAGATCCAGAGCTGCTAGGCGGCATGATCGACGACCCACCCAAAGAGCCATCGTCACCGGTTCCCATCGAGGACCTGATGCCCAGCCAGGAATGGGCAGAGGTCCTCTGCGATTCAGTTATGAGAAGGCCTGTCTGCCACCTCATCATTGCCGCCGGCGGCCGTGTCATCCTCGATCCCGACGATGTGGTGGCCAGGCTCGAGCACCTCGTTGGTGGAGATGACGTCCCCGGTGAAGTAGAGCGACACCACCGTAATATCTTGGGGATGCAGGTCATGGATGGAATTTGCTACCAGTGGAGAGACATGGAGATGGAGCAGTGCTGCAGGCGTGTCATGCGCACGATTGCACGCTGTCAGGCTCTACTGGACGAGGCCCAGCAGCCCCAAGAGCCTCCCAGCGCCAGCGGCGACAGGTACCGTGGCCGCGTGTCCGGACAGTCGGAATGAACGGGTGCAAGGGTGCTGCTCAAGTGCTGATCATGGAGTCCGAGAAGACCGTCGTCGGAAGGCCACCAGCGCAGCCTTTTAGCCTATATTTTATTATAATTGTATGGAAATGTCGCTTATCGATATTTTAAGTCGCTAATCATATGTAAAGGCGACAAATTTTGCCCCTAATTTATAGGAACTACCAACGTTTGTTTGAGCATTTCTGTCTTTTAATTTATATATAAAGCCAGTTTTGGTCAACCGTCTGGCACCCGTGGGAGGCGCAACGGCCCATCCATCGGGCACGATGATGATATGTTGACCATGTGTGATAGTGGGCAGACACGTACACATCCGAGAACGCGGGCCCACATACGCCATCCGAGAACCGTTTCGGGCTTCGAAACCAAAACCATCAATAAATTTTGAGCTTGTTTCCCATGACATTCCTAATTACCACGCAATAAGTAATTGCAAATCTGTTCATGCCGATCAAACCTAAACGTGTTCCCACTTAGCACTAGGCTATAAAAACTACCCACTCAAAAATTACTACACATTCCTCTCCTCATCACCAAAAAAACAGCTCTTTCTTGCTAAGTCGTTCCTTGCGTCTGCCATGGCCGGTAGGAGGAGTTCTGGGTCGAGCTATAACCAGGGAGCAAAGACCAAGGCCACAGAAGCAACAGAGAGGTCCCGCCGCGCCGCGGCAGCCGCAGCAGAGATGTCCTGCAACGCCGCGTAGGCCTCGAACAAGCTCTCACGGGCAGGCAAGGGCTCTCACAAGCGCACTCGCCACATCGGCGAAGTCGACGAGCTGGCGGTGCTGAAGTCCTTAGCCAGCGACGACGACATTCTCGCTGAGCTAATTAAGCAGCAGGAGCTGATCGCCAGCTTGGTGAAGCTGCTGGAGGTTAGCGATGCCTCGGCTGAGAAGGCGACCGGCCTCATCGTGCAACTCATGGGTGACAAGGCGAAGCTCCACAACGAGCTCGACAAGAAGACAGAGGAGGCCGCCGGCTGGGAGAAGCTGCATGAGAAGAGCAGTGCCTCGGGGATGAAGCTGACAGCCCTCATCAAAGAACTTATGGATGACTTGAAGAAGCTCCGCATCGAGCACGAGAAGATGGTGGTGGAATCCGTGGCTGCTGTTTAGCAAAGGCATGAGGATGTCAAGGAGATGGAGGAACTCCGCGCCCAACGACCCATCGAGAAGTAGAGAGCAGCGACCCAGATCGTTGTACGCGTCTTCCTTCTTCTCTTGCCCCTGTGTCTTTCGGGCGTTGCCACATGTGGCATTTTAAATTATCATGAATATGTAGGACAATTATTATCAATTGCCATTGTAAATTTGTCATCGTATTATTTTGTTCGTATGTACATGTTCATGTGTATGAGTCGAAAAATAGGCTAAAAGGCGCGTTCTCAGCAAGGCACGAACAAAACAATGCTAACATTGAGCGGGGCCATGGGATCACAAGCAAACTACCTCCATCCAGGCACATTAACCGCATGTTAAACAGAAGCTCGGCCCCCATTAATGGAGAAGTTGGGAGTGAGGCGGGCGGCGGGTGGAGGTCAAAGGGGTCGCTTCCCGGTAAGCCAGCTGCGCGGCGGACTGCTCACACGCGTCCGCCTGAGGCTGTGCGGCGGACTGCTCGCACGCGTTCCATCTAATCAAACCTGCCCGCACGGCACCTCATAGCCAATAAAAAAAGAGGGACGCATGGCGGCACGTAAATGGTTAGTGGAATACCCACGGTTTAAATAATACAACTGTTTGCGATAATAACGTGGCAGCTATTTGTGCCAAAATGCGTACGTTTGCTGTTAATGTGTGCGTCTTGTCTCAAATTGGTCAATTTTTTTTTACCATGACATATATGTGCCATGTCATGACACCATGCCAAGTTTCCTGAATTTCAGGCGAGTTTTGGATTTACGGGGATTTAAAAACCAAGTTTCTCAATATTCACGGCCGAGCCACGACGCCGAGATTTTTGTAATTCATTCCCATTTCTTCTATGGGACCTAGACATGCACCCAAGGACACAAAAATGATTTTTCAAGCCATTTTGGTGCATTGGAGCATGTGCTTGTAGTTCAAATTTGAATTGTGCACATTAAATGCCTAGAAAACTCAATTAATGTATAAAAAGACCAAACAAACACTGAATAATTTCCATGTTTCAGCACGACACTCCTATTGGTCTATGTTGCCTCTAGAAAAAAAAATCCAAGGCGAGAAGATGCAGGAAAGTCGTTTCGCCCACAAGGGTGACACGTTCCCTATCGGAACCACGAGGTTTCTTGTGAGAAGATCCGGTTTGCAAGAGGCTTGTACCAAAACTTGCCCCGAATTGGACAATTTTTTTACCACAGCATATATGTGCCATGTCATGACACCATGCCAAGTTTCATGAATTTCAGGCAAGTTTTGTATTTACGGGGATTTAAAAACCAAGTTTCTCAATGTTCGCGGCTGAGCCATGACGCCGAGATGTTTATAATTCATTGCTATTTCTTGCATGGGACCTAAACATGCACCCAAGGACACAAAAATGATTTTTCAAGCCATTTTGGTGCACTGGAGCATGTGCTTGTAGTTCAAATTTGAGTTATGCACATTAAATGCCTAGAAAACTTAATTAATGTATAAAAAAGGCCAAACGAACACTGAATAATTCCATATTTCAGCACGACACTCCTATTGGTCTATGTTGCCTATAGAAAAAAATTCAAGGTGAGAAGATGCAGGGAAAGTCATTTCGCCCACAAGGGTGACACGTTCCCTATCGGAACCACGAGGCTTCTTGTGAGAAGATCCGGTTTGCAAGAGGCTTGTACCAAAACTTGCCCCAAATTGGACAATTTTTTTACCATGGCATATATGTGCCATGTCATGACACCATGCCAAGTTTCATGAATTCCAGGCGAGTTTTGGATTTACGGGGATTTAAAAACCAAATTTCTCAATGTTCGCGGCCGAGCCAAGACGCCGAGATGTTTGTAATTCATTCCCATTTCCTGCATGGGACCTAAACATGCACCCAAGGACACAAAAATGATTTTTCAAGCCATTTTGGTGCACTGGAGCATGTGCTTGTGGTTCAAATTTGAATTTTGCACAATAAATTCCTAGAAAACTCGATTAATCTATAAAAAAGGCCAAACGAACCATGCATAATTTAAAGCAGTTCTGGTCAATCGTCTCGCACCCGTGGGTAAGCACTGTGTGTGCACGCATTGTGCTGAGCTCGCGTTTCCTTCTTTCCTAAGTTTTCTATATTAATGGTGTTATATATCCAAACACACTACCGTTTCCCGCCACTCCCCAAATCAGTTTCCCGCCACTCCCCCAATCAGTTTCCCACCACTCCCCCAATCAGTTTCCCGCCACTCCCCCCATCGATTTCCCGCCACCACTGTCAGTGTGCTTACACACCGGCCATACCGCTATATACCATTCCAATCCTGCCAATCCGGTGAAGCGCCGGCCTCGTCATCAACCTCCTCGACGAGGAGAACCAGCCGGAGCAGGCCGGAGAGCAAGAATGGTCACGCACCACCGAGCAAGAGAGGCAGCGCGCCGCCGACCGTGAGCGGTATCATCGCGCCCAAGTGCTTGAGCGGGCCGATGTCTACACATGTGTTCAATGCCGTCCATGGAGCGGAGGAGAGCAAGAGCGGCAAAGCGCTGTCGTGCAAGAGCAGGAGAGCACCGACGCGCATCAGGTGCGGTGCGCCACACTATTTGAGCAGAGCGTGTCAGCATCCTGTTGACTCAACCAGTTGAGAGGCCATTTCCAGGGCCGGTAAGCATCCCGGTTCCCCGCCAGGAATGGGCAGTCGCCGTCAGCGCCATAATTGCCCCCGAAGGTGTACGCATTGCCAGACTCCGCCGCCACGACGCCAACGGGCTGGTCGATTGGCTGTTCGACCTCCTTGGCCGCCCAGGCGCCGCCAGCGTTGAAGCAGAGCAAAATGCTCGTCGCGGCTTGGAATGGATCGTCGCCGAGGAAATATCCTGGGCGGAGATCGATATCGTGGTACAACAGTTCCGCGAGTGTATCATACACATGGACGAAGGAATATACCAGTTCATGCTCAGCCAAGAGTTCCCGTAGGCAAGGGTCATGGACTCCGGTAGGTTTAGGCCCTGTTTGTATCGGTTTTTGCCCGATTTTCTGAATTAACTGGGGAACCATCTTCTTCTTAATTAATGAAAAGTCACAGCTTTTGCTTCTTCTGGGAAGTTTCATGTAAAAAATTATGTAAGTTTGAATGGAGGTGGTCCGGTATGTAAAGATTGCACAGAGTTTCGAAAAGCACAAACGTGTGTAATAGGGAGTAGATTGATACGTCTCCAACGTATCTATAATTTTTGATTGTTCCATGCTGTTATATTATCAATCTTGGATGTTTTTATATACATTTACAGCAATTATATATCATTTTTTGGGACTAACCTATTAACTTAGTGCCCAGTGCCAGTTGTTGTTTTCTGCCTGTTTTTGGTTTTACAGAATATCAATACCAAATGAAGTCCAAATGCCACGAAAATTTTTGGAGATTTTTTCTGGACATAACCAACACTAGAAGCTTCGGGAGAAGGCCAGAAGCCCCAGGAGGTGGCCAAGAGCCACCAGGGCGCGCCTGGGGGGGCAGGCGCGCCCTGGTGCCTCGTGGGCCCACCTCTGACTCTTTTGACATAATTCCACCACTATAAATTCCCAATTATCAGGAAACCAACAGAGGAGTCCATGAAATACTTTTTCCACCGCCGCAAGCTTCTGTTCTTGAGAGATCCCATCTAGGGGCCTTTTCCGGTACTCCGCTGGAGGGGGAATCGATCATGGAGGGGCTCTACATCAACCTTGCTGCCCTTCCGATGATGCGTGAGTAAGTTACCACAGACCTTCGGGTCCATAGTTAGTAGCTAGATGGCTTCTTCTCTCTTTTTGATCTTCAATACAATGTTCTCCTCGATGTTCTTGGAGTTCTATCCGATGTAATCACTTTTTGCGGTGTGTTTGTTGGGATCCGATGAATTGTGAGTTTATGATCAGATTATCAATGAATATTATTTGAGTCTTCTCTGATCTCTTTTATGCATGATTATTATAGCTTCGTATTTCTTCTCCGATCTATTGATTTGGTTTGGCCAACTAGATTGATTTATCTTGCCATGGGAGGAGGTGCTTTGTAATGGGTTCGATCTTGCGGTGCTCAATCCCAGTGACAGAAAGGGACATGACACGTATGTATCATAGCTATTAAGGGTAAAAATATGGGGTTTATTCATGTCTGAGTTTACTTTGTCTACATCATGTCATCTTGCTTAAGGTGTTACTCCGTTCTTGATGGACTTAATACACTAGAAGCATGCTAGATAGCGGTCGATGTGTGGAGTAATAGTAGTAGATGCAGGCAGGAGTCGGTCTACTTGTCTCGGACGTGATGCCTATATACATGATCATTGCCTTGGATATCATCATGATTATTTGGTTTTCTATCAATTGCCCAACAGTAATTTGTCTACCCACCGTATGCTATTTTCTTGAGAGAAGCCTCTAGTGAAAACTATGGCCCCCGGGTCTATCTAAATCATATATTAAAAACCCTAAAATACCTTGCTACACTTTTTGTTTATTTATTTTATTTTGTATTTTTGTTTCAATCTATCTATCTATCACATACAATTTAATCTTGCAACTTACCGCCGAGGGATTGACAACCCCTTGTTTGAGTTGGGTGCAAGGATTTGTTATTTTGTGTGCAGGTGCTGCTAACGAGGTGTTGCGTGATTCTCCTACTGGATTGATAACCTTGGTATCATAACTGAGGGAAATACTTATCTCTACTGTACTGCATCTCCCTTCCTCTTCAGGGAATTACCAATGCAGCTCACAAGTAGCAGGAAGAATTTCTAGCGCCGTTGCCGGGGAGACATCATCAACATCTATCAAGTACCTATGCATAAAACTTACATCTCCTTGCATTTACTTTATTTGCCTTTGCCTCTCGTTTTCATCTCCCCCACTTCTAAAAAGTTTTTACAAAAATATTTTCCGTTTGCCTTTTTATTGTTTGCTTGTTTGATTGCTTGCTTTATCATTATGGCTAGTTCTTCACTCGTTACTATTACCCCTGAAAATGAAGTACTTAATTTTAAACAAAGGGGAGGAGAGAATTTGAAAGATGCTTGGTATAGGATTTGTGATGCTCATAATAGATCAACTCGTAAGCAATCCACCACAATCCTTCTTCGCAATTTTTATGTGGGTATTACTACGTGGTATAGATTCATGCTTGATACTATTACTGGAGGAAATTTCTTGATGTGTCCCTCTATGGATGCTTTCAATGCTATGGGAAATTTAGTGGGATCACCACCTATCACTGTTAATGAAACAACTTTGACTTTGGAACATGTTATGCAAAGGTTAGAAGCTATTGAAAGTAAAATGCCTACTATTGAACATCTTGAGAATTTAGATAAAAAAATTCATAATCATATCACTCAATTTGGTTCTAAGGTAGGAATCGCATTGAAAACCTTAAAAGAGAAGGAACCGGTAGTTAATGAAAGAATAGAACAAAGCCCCGCTAGAATCGATAAGATAGAAGAAATTATTAATAATTTGGGGTCGGCTTTTTCCTCCGTTAAGAATATTGATAGAACTCCTCCCAATAAAAAGTGCAAATTCATATATGTTCCTAAAACCAATGGTGCTACTTCTAGTAAGGGAAATGAGGATCTTAAAATGATTAGCGTGCACCCCAATTTCATTAATATAATTAAGGAACCTATTCACAAAAGTAAAATTCTTGATTTTGTGCCTAGAAGTGTGATGATGAGAAATACCTACGTTAAATCTATTAGAAAAAATGGATTTGTGATTGAGGAGTTGGAAACCAAAGATGGCACTACTTGAAACTATGCATTATGCCTTGCTAGGGGCATAAAACAATAGCGCTTGTTGGGAGGCAACCCAATGAATAAAATAAAAAATTTACCTTTTGTTTCTGTTATTGTGTGTTTTCATATTTATGCTACTGTTATGCTTGTGTTTTTGTGTTTTAATTAGTGTTTGTGCCAAGTAAAACCTTTGGGATGATTTGGAAGATAGTATAATTGATGCTGTTTGGAAAACAGAAAGTTTTGCGTCCAGTGCTGGAATTTTGGTTCTGTACTGAGCGTCAGAAAAATCTGAAATTTTTACACAGTATTGGTATATGAATTTCCCATGTTTTCCTAAATTTTCAGAATTTTTGGAGTTACAAAATTATAGCTTTTAAATAGATTCTACAGATTGTTCTGTTTTTGACAGATTCTGTTTTTGATGCATTGCTTGCTTGTTTTGATGAAACTATGGATTGTATCAGGGGGGTATAAGCCATGGAGAAGTTAGAATACAGTAGGTATAATGCAAAAATAAAATATGAATGGGTTTGCAACAGTACTTAAAGTAGTGATTTGTTTTGTCATAGTAACGGATCTCACGAAGGTTTTGTTGAGTTTTGTGTGATTGAAGTTTTCAAGTTTTGGGTGAGATCACGATGGATGAAGGAATAAGGAGTGGCAAGAGCCTAAGCTTGGGGATGCCCGAGGCACCCCAAGGTAATATTCAAGGAATACTCAAGCGTCTAAGCTTGGGGATGCCCCGAAAGGCATCCCCTCTTTCTTCTACCAACCATCGGTAATTTTACTTGGAGCTATATTTTTATTCGTCACATGATATGTGTTTTGCTTGGAGCGTCGTGTATTATATGAGTCTTTGCTTTTTTTGCTTTTTAGTTTGTCACAATCATCCTTTCTGGACACACCAATTTGAGAGAGCCACACGTTCATCATGATTTGTTAGAATACTCTATGTGCTTCACTTAAATCCTTTGAGCTAGGCAGTTTCTCTATGTGCTTCACTTAAATCTTTTTGAGCACGGCGGTGGCTATATTTTGAAGAAATATTTAAACTCTCATGCTTCACTTAAATTATTTTGAGAGTTGATAAGATAAAATTTTGAAGAAATATTTAAACTCTCATGCTTCACTTATATTATTTTGAGAGTTGCTAAGATTAAAATTTTGAAGAAATATATGCACTCTCATGCTTCACTTATATCTTTTTGAGAGTTGATAATAGTAACTGTAATTTGCACAAGATATGAATTTGGTCCCAAAGTGATGAATATTCAAGAGGGATATAATAAAAACTTTCATATAGATCATTGGATATGATAAGTGTGATTCCTTGCAATAGTTTTGCGATATGGAGATGATGATATGTGAGTCATGTTAGTGAGTAATTGTGATTTAGTAAGAATATTAGTGTTAAGGTTATATTCAATGCATGTTTATGACCATTTTCGCTTTTTGGTTGGTTGCTTCTCAATCTATTTGCTAGCCTTCATTTGTACTAAGCGGAAATACTGCTTGTGCATCCAAACTCCTTAAACCCAAGTTGTGCCAAATGAGTCCACCATATCTACCTATATGCGGTATTTCCATGCCGTTCCAAGTAAATTTGCGTGTGCCAACTCTAATTTTCAAAATATTTTTTCCGTTTTGTGTGCCCGTACCGCTCATGAAGCGGCAGGGGTGGCCAATATTTTCAATGCTAGGTGTGTTATTCTCACGATGAGTGTTTATTCACTTGTCATTGCACGAGAGAGTGGCTGGTAATAGGGATGCCTAGTCCCACAATGAAATCAAAAATTAATAACAACAAAATTCCTTGGAAAGTGTTGGTATGGAGGGCACCCGTGGATACGGCTAACCATGGATTGTGAAAGAATGATGGAAAGGAAATAAACTTTACTTTCTGTTTGGGAACCGCCTATGATGTGTCTAGCATGGAAGATACTGGGAATTCTCGGTCATTTTCGTTGATAGGAAAAGCATGCCACTCAAAATATTTTCATCTCTCTAATTTAAGCTTTGAGCTCTGGCACATTTGCAAATCTCTGCTTCCCTCTACGAAGGGCTTATCTATTTACTTTTATGCATAGGTCCCACACGGTAACCATCGGGATACGCCTTAAACGTGAGGAGGCAACTCTTATCAGCAAGGTGCAGCTTCCCTTTCGCTAGCTGATTCGAATAGAACCCACAGGTTGAGCATGCTGTGGCTGGAGTAGTGTAAGGATGGGTGACCGGATGGGAAGTTGCTATATCTCAAGCTTCATTTAAGTGATATGATATGGTCATTACAAACATTTAGCATTTAAAGTGTCTGTAGTGCCCTGTCATGTCGATTAAATAAACCTTGCGGTCCATGTTTTGTAAATTTGGAGAATGATTTTTATTATTTCAGCATATAATGTGCTTTTTAATTGATTTCAATAAGGTTTGTTATTTGTTGTTTTGGAAAATTTGAGTATGAAATTTAGTTATTTCAACATATCCCGGCACCATGTGTCCTTTACCATAGCTTTCCTCGGGGGTTTGTTTTTGTGAGGCAGTGCCACATCAAATTAAGTTGCATTGGCTGTTTAAACATCACACCACCCTATCATATACTTACATGTATATATATTTTGGTCACATGCAGGTGGTGTTTGTACATGGTCTTCTAATCCACCCCCATCGTGTGGCTTTCCACGACAATAGATCTGTGGGTCTGCGCGGTCTAGCCCTTTGACCCACCACATACGAGAATGTTTTGACCATGATGGCTTCCTCTTGGTCTGTGTTACGATAGGTCATGGTGGCATGGAGGACAAATTCAGTTTGAGCACATGTGTTGGATTCCCTCCTGCCGGCTCAAAGTGGGGGAACCGTCACCCTACGTCTTGAACCTGGCTTCCTGGGGGGTACGGTGTTCGGTTTGTGAGGCAGCTGGTGCCACATCAAAGTTGTGCATTGGGGATTTTGAACACATCATGCCACCCATACATATATTTGGGGCGCATGCATGGTATAGGTCTTATGATCGACCCCGTCTCCCTTATGCGGTTTTCGATGACACGCCTACATGTGGGCCAAGGGTCTATATATATCATGCCTTTGACTGACAACGAGAGGGGGTTATGATGACCATGAATGGATTCCTCCTGGTTCGTGTTATGGTGGGTCATGGTGACATGCCCGAGCAAAGTTCGAGCTCACGCGTTCTCAGGATTCCCTCCCATGTGCTCGAATTTGTGGGTGGACCGACACCCTACGCACATCTCGTCCTTATATTACATCACTTTCATGTGCGTTGTCCAGTTCGTGAGGTATGTAGGTGCCACATCAAAATTGTACATTGTATATTTAAAACACATCACCCCTTCCTACGTACATTAAGTTGGGCCGCATGCAGGTGGTGCTGGTCTTCTGGCCCCTCTCATGCAGTTTTCGATGGTGGTCCCTTTTCTGTGCTCACGCGGTCTATTATATCCCTTTTTGACCGACAACAACAGTGGTCGCTTGACCAAGATAGATTCACTTGGTCCGTCCTATGGTAGGTCATGGTGACATGCATGTCCGACCAAAGTATGAGTGCATGCATCCCGCCAACACGAAGTGGGTGTGGGGCAGGCACCCTACGACCTTAACCTGACGCAGATGCCACATCAAAGTTGGGAATTGTGTATTTAAACATCACACCACCCTTTTCCTACATATATCTGGCCACTTCAGGCCAGGTGGTGGTGGTCTTCTGGCCCGTCTCACCCGATCTTCGACGACCCGCCCAAAAGTGGGCCCGCGCGGTCTATCCCTCATGACCGACATCGAGAGGGTCCAGTTTGACCAAAAGATAGATTCTCTTGGTTGTGTTATGGCAGGTCATGGCTAAATGCCAGACAATGTTTGAGATAGGTCATGTACATGTGTTCATATATAGTATTCCCTCCTCCGGCACGAAGTGAATGGGCCAGCACCCTACGTTCATGTCATGGACCCTTTTCTGTCGCACTGGACGCTTTTATGCATGCATATATATGCATCATGTGCCACATCAAAGATGTGCATTCGTAATTTGAACATCACACACCACCCTTTTCATACATATATATTTGGGCCACGTTTTTTTGGTGTTTTTTTTGTTGCCAAATGGTGCTATATAAAATAACAGACGACTCGGATGAAAAAATGGTTTGCGAATGTATACGCAACGGACACAAGTGCATCGTACTAACTGTGTGTGATGCTCATGCCCTGTAAAATCAGCACAGTGCACTCGTGGCAACTGGCTATGACCTCGCAAGTGCCATCTAGGGTAAAGGGGTAATGTGCACTCGAAATTTAGGATGAATTCCACGGTTGCGTCTGGAAATTAGGATGAACCGTGTGCGATGAACCAGCTAGCTATTAATCTCAAAAAAAAGCTACCCGCCTTGAGCGATGCAAAAATTGGTCTTTCCGTGGCTCTTCCTTATTATCGTACACAATTATTATGTTTGGACCGTGTGCGATATTGGTTGCTCCCGCCTCGCTTCAATTCCTTTACCCAAATGTTAGTAGCCGCAGTATTTCAACCGTCGCCCTCACTCCTCCATCACCATAGTAAAAATTTCAGTAACCGAGGCATTTCAATCGTTGCCCTCCGTCGTCCACCACCATCTCCACCCACCATTACTAAATTTTTCAGTAGCTGCGGCATATCCTCAAACACCACCGCGCCCCCCTCCACGGTCCACACACACCCACCCCTCCCCCCAGCTCAAACCCTAGCTCGCCGCCGCTGCCGCCCTCCACCACCAACCTTTGCCGGTCTGCCCGTGCCTCCTAGCTTAGATAAGTTCAGGTTACCCACCGATCCCCATACCCTTGCCGCCCTGAGTTTTTAGATGAGGCATGCGGTGTCCCTTCCCCCTAGATCCCCATCCCCTACTCCAGATAGTCACAGCATAAGCCCGACCAGATATCCCAGGGAGCCCGAGGAGCGTACGGCCAAAAAGAGGTCTATCATGGCCTCTCCGCCAGACGATGGCGAGGTGGCCGCCGTTCGTGCCGACCTATCGCTCCCGAAGGAACACATTGCCGCGAACGCCGGCGAGGGCATTGACTATGTTTCCATGCTGAAGGCTTCAAGTCTGCGGGCTCACGTATTCCTGTATCTCAGGACAGCCGGCTACGACATCAAGCTAGTCGACAGCGAAGGCTTCACGCGGGCCATGTCACAGGTTAAGTGGTCCATCCCCAATGCCTCTGGTTCAAATGCCGTCAATCTCTTCGAAGGCCCCGCCGCTGATCTCCTCCATCTCGCGGTCAAGGATTTGCGATCCTTGTATGCCATCGAGCCAATTTTGTTATTTCTGAAGGACACGTTCTATGGCGGTGGCTTGGGATCCTCAGCTGCCAAGTCAGATCTCATCGACCACGACCACGAGAAGGGCACCTACTACAGCTCTTCCATGGTGAAACGGCCCATCTGCGACATCAGGGAGTGCACCCTGGGTCTGTGCTCTTCCAAGTGGAAGGAGCCCATCCATGACATGTGAGGCAATATACTACCAGCAAATCTTACCTTTTCTAGCTAGCCAACTCATACCCATTGTTGTAGTAGCTTTTCCCATGCGATGTTTTAACGGTGCCGTGTTTAATTATTTCAGTTATGCAAAAAAGTAATGTTCAATAGGGCTATCTGATGTTTAATTATGAATTGTCCAGTTCAATTTCACGAATGGCTATATTTGGTTGTTTATAGTGAGTAGATGCCTTGTTTATCTGTATTTGGTTGTTAGGTTGATTGCAATGAGCATTTGTCCAGTTTTCAAGTAGATGCCTTGTTTATCTGTATTTGCTTGTTAGGTTGGTTGCAGTGAGCCTTTGTCCAGTTTTCAATGGCTATATTTGGTTGTTATAGTGAGCATATATGCCTTGTTTATTTCAGTTATTCACCATGTGATGTTCATTATGTGCAAGTATGAACTGTGCAGTTCGATTTCATCAATACCAGTTCGAACGGCGATATTTTGTTCATGTTTTGCCTGGTGTAGTTAACACATGCCCTTTATTTCAGTTTTACACATTTATCCAGTGCGATGTTTAAATATGAGCTACGTTCTATTCATTTTCAACAATACTAATTTGAATTACAATATTTGGTCGTTATTAAGCCTATTGTGGTTAGCATTCCCTTCCATTTTTTATCTGCTTTAACAGCATGCTGAAAGCAACACATTCAAGCTATCATTTGGAGATGATGTTGTTTACCATGGCTATATTTGGTTGATGTTAAGCCTGTTGTACTTATCATGCCTTTCCATGTACTTACATAGGACAACAACGGGAGTGGCCGACGTTTTCCACCGAGGTTAGTTTCATCCCTCGGCTTATACTCCCTCTGTTACATAATGTAGTGCATACAGATCCACGCATGGACACTTTTTAGCTTCTAATATTGACTTGTTGCTTGTAGGTACATATGTCCTTGGCAAAGATCCACGCCTCGACCCTTTTTGCATATGGGGCAATGAGATATTCATGAACCAGCATCAAGTGAGGAAACTGATAAGGATTGTTAGCAAAAAGATATGAATAATGGTAATTAAACTATTTGTTTACGCTCTATCCAACACAACAGTGAGCTGTAGGATGGTAACTATGAACTATGTAGCCTTCTCTTTTTATTGCCCGTAATGACTTGTTAGACAACAATGTCTGATTCTTTTTTGTTTGCAGTGGTTCCCAAAGCAGTTTACTCAAGATTACCTCGCTAAGTACATGATTGGTGGACATGCAATGAAGGTTAAAGTATTTCATCGAGACTACAATGAGCATCGAGATGTCCTAATGAAGACAGTGAAGGTTGGGCGGGCGGCCATCACAAGGGGTTGGCCTAGAGTCGTGCGCGCATTAGGCATGGAGGAGGGCACAATATGGGCATTCCGCTTCACCTTCTCCAGCAACCATAATGTCTTTCGCCTCACTCTTTACCGTCTTTAGTACAACTGTGGTTCATCATTCTTTACTTGGTGCTTCTGTGTTCTTCAGTATATGTACCTGTGCATCGAATTATGCATTCCTTCTTGAACCTATATTTGTAATAAACATGATTCAATATGAAATAAGTGATTGCCTACTTTCAAATTCAAATTCTATGAATTTTAAATGCAGGGATTAAATTAGGGATAAATTATGCTCTGCGGGCCATTACACTGCACATAGTTTGCGAAAGCAAAATGTTTGTGATAATCGTGAAGATCAGACACATTTCTCATATCAGTAGGTGTGCGATGAATCTCTACTGCACACACGATCAGCCAAGAAAAAACATGTGAGATTAACAACAGCATCACACGTAGTTCCTTCTTATTAAATGTTTGTGATAGTCTCCTTATCGCACACGCTTTGCTCATAGAAGAACATGTGTGATAGGCCTTCATCCGACACGGGTACTATGGATGAATAGTTTGGGACATTTTATAAATCGCAAACGTTTACGGGCAGAACAACGTGTGGGATATTTTCAAGCTTCGCATACAGTTTTATAGGGACAACTGTATGCACTCTTACATCCAGTTGCATACGGTACAGGAAAAGTAAATGTGTGTGATGGTCTCGTTATCATACATGCTTTACAATCGTGAACTGTGTGTGATGGGCACCGCATCGCAAACATTGCAGCATATAATAGCGCGTGCGATGGTAATGCCATCCCACACGAGTAGCAAGGACGGAGCATTTGGGAAAGATGCGGGCATCGCATACGCTTAGTTCTACGAAATGTATGCTTGTGTGCTCTCTATCGCCGACGGTTTCTGGGTCGTGTGGGATGGATCACCCCCTATCGCACACACAGGTAAGGTGACGGTTTAAAACTCTGTCGCAGAAAGGGGCTAAAACCCGTTTGTATAGCACGTCGCTGCACCAGTGATGAGACATGAGGGTAACTACCCCCAGGTGGTAGGATGTATATATATATATATATTAAACTAGAAATAAGTGAAATAATTGTTCTGGGTCACCTTGGCTTTTGTGTTCAGTAGTTAGTAGGGGAAGTTGCCCGGCTTGGTATCTCTCTTCCCTGTAGAAAACCAATCACAAGTCCCTCCTTCTTGTAAAAGGAAGGTTCAATACTTCTAGTTATGCCAGTTATCTTAACGGTCAGTTATAGAAATCTTGCTTAGGGTGGGTCTATTCTACCAACCCCCTTAAGACCTTATTCTACCCACAAAAACGCTTATTCTGCCAACACCTCCGTACTGTCCTCCTAAACTAACCAAACTGCAGCAAAAAAGCCCCACCCCCACCCTCCGGCCCATCCCCACCCCCACCCCCGCACAACGCCAACTCCTCCCCCGATCCAAATCCCCCGCCCACCGGAGCAGCACACCATGCCGCCGTCGCCCCGCCCCACCCCCGTCCACCTTCTGCCGCGCTTCCCCGCCCCCGTCCACCTTCTGCCGCGCCGCCGCCAGAGCACCACCCAGGCCATCGCCGCGCCCCGCCCAACCCCCCGTCCACCTTTGCCAACGCCGTCACCGGAGCACCACTCCCAGGCCGCTGCCACGCCGCCACCTCCACCCCAGGCGCCCCGCGCGGCCGCCGGGCGGATCCTCCCCCACTGTCCCGCCCGGCCGTGTGGATCCGCCCGCATCAGGTGCTCGCCGACGCGCCCCCGACGCCGCGCCGCCCAGTGAAGGAGCTCTCGCGCCGTCCACTGCGCGCCTCCGGCGGCGGGTCCGTCTTCCCGAAGCTTCTGGCTCTCCCTGGCCTTCTCCCTCGTCAACGGGTGAGCTGGCGCCCCTGCACCGCCGCCCTTCCTCACCCAACTGGGGCCGTGGCCGGCGTGCCTCCTCCTCGTGGCCGGCGGGCCGCTCTGCCTCGGATCCAGTAGCCACCACCACTCCCTCCTCTTCTTCCCGGCGTCCTCCTCCCCCACACCAAACATCAGCAGCAATGCGGTTGGGGGTGAACTGCAGTCCACAGCCGAGACCCCTCCCTCTGCCCCCTTCCCCAGCCGGCATCCATGGAGGTGCTGTAACGGCGCGACGGCAAGCTCATTCTCCGGTGGAACAGGTGGCCCACCATCTGCTTCTCACTACTCTTCTCTGCCATGGATCCAGGGCAGGACGAAGCTCCTTTCCATCCGAGGCGGCGAGCAGATTTGCCGTGTGCACCTGCAGTTCACTTTTTTGCATTTACATCAAGCGGTTCACTGTATCATCAAGGTTCACATTTACATCAAGCGGTGCACTGTATCATCTTCTTGTAGTTCACTACCTATCTTTTTTGTAGTTCATTGTATCTTCTTTTTGCTCATGGTTGACATTTTTGTGATTTTCAGATGTTGGTTGCAGCCCCATGGGCGCACAGGTGCAGTGCTGTGGGGGTTGGACATGCAGTGCGCCGACGACCGACTTGCATTTCACGGAAAATTTGTGGATTTATTTTTTAAGTGCCCTGTCATTGTAATTTGTATGTATTTGTACTGTGGATTAAAGAAAAGCAATGCAGTTCATTCGCCCCGTCTCATAGTCCAGAGACGCATCGATCGCAACTCTCCGAAAACGTGCATTGAAGAAAACAACAGTTCTTTTTCTTTTGAAGTGCAGCGCACTTGTTACATCGCCGCAGTGATCTTCACAATACTTTTTTTTGAAGTGCAGCTCACTTGTTACATCGCCACAGTGATCTTCTCTCTCCTAGCAGTTCACTATGTTGCCAAGTGCAAAAAAATTGGAAGAAAAAATATGGAAAAGGTTGATTTTTTTTATGCAGCTCACTCTGTTGCTGTGTGCAGTAGAAAAAAATTGGAAGAAAAAATAGTGCAGTCCACTCACCTCGTCCCCTGCAGTACATACTCGTTGATTTAAAAAAAATGCCTTGCAATTTAGTTCGGTTCGTGCTTGCGGTTCAGTTTTTCATCGTGCAGTTCCCTCCGTCAATATATTGTTTAGAAGTTCACTTCGATATATGTCGCGGTTCGCTTGTCCTCGTCTATGCGGTCCACTTTCGTTTATAAAAAAGTTAAAAAAAGACAAAAAAAATCATGCAGCTCGCTTGCCCGTCTGATGCAGTACGGTTTTCAGTTTGAAGCAGTGCAGTTTTCTGTCTGATGCAGTTTTCACATCGATTTTGGTGTCGCGAAAAACAGTGTCCGCATTTCGGTAAAATCAAAACTGCTCCTAAACCGAAAAGAATTAGAGAGAGTGTTCTACAAGAAAAAGTTGCGCCTCGTCGATATATTTCCAACGGCGTATCATTTGCATCAATTCGACGAGCGGTTTGGTAAAAATCATGAAAAAACGCCCGCTGTCACTCGTCGTCCGCCGCACCATTTTCAAAATTAAATTAAAACCGTAAGGAATCTCAAAATAATTTCTACATATGAAAGTTACGCCTCTTCCATAGCTTTCCAACGGCGTATCACATGCCTCGTTTCGACAGACAGTTAAAAAACTGGAGCGAAAACAGTACCGAAAAAATTAAAAAAAATTGAAAAATAGAATTTCCGTGTTTGAGTAATTTTGAAACTGCTCTTAAACTGTAAGGAATTAGAGAATGTAATATATATGAAAAAGTTGCGCCCCGACGACATCTTTCCAACGGCGTATCATTTGCTTCATTCCGACAAGCGGTTTGTGAAAAAACGCAAAAATACGTTCGCTGCCACTCGTCGGGCGCCCACCATTTTCGAAACTGCTCCTAAACCGTGAGGAATCTCGAAAACATTTCAACATGGCGAAGTTGCACCTAATCCATAGCTTTCCGACGGTATATTACATGCCTCATTCCGACAAACGGTTTAAAAACTGGATCAAAAACAGTACCGAAAAACACCGCGTACAGTTTTTTCGACGAGAAGTTCACTCGTCTCAGTACTGCATTGCGCTTGCTTCAGAAAGTGCAGTGCCCTCGCGTTGAGCATGCAGTTCTGAAGTGTTGGCAGAATAGACGGGCTATATATATTTCAGTTTTGAGTATGTATTCTGAAGTGTTGGCAGAATAACTATTCTGCCAATATTGGCAATATTGGCATGATGATATATGGCCAGTTTTGAGTATGTATTTCAAATAACTGAAAGCATCATTATCAGCAAGTCACTGTCATCAGGATCTTTGTACCAAATAATGTTGTATGAAAAAGAAAAAAAATATGGAAGACAAGCAGAATGCAATCTTCTAACTATAATAACTATATAATTTAGGTAAACATGACCCATACTGGAAAGTTGTCGCAAGCTGAAACAAAGACACAAAATTTGTAAACAACACTATTAGTGCGGGATGCTGAATCTGAATCTGAATGTATAGAACCTAAATTTGCATATCGATGTTAACTCAAAGACCAAAAATCTGTATGGATGCATGAGTAAGAACAACACATATAGCTTACCAAAACATGTTTTTATTCATGCAAATAAGATATGGCAAGCTGTTCATGTACGACACTGCCGTGAAAGATCCATAATAAAGGTCAATCCCTTCCAAACAAAAGAAGCATCACACCAATCGGCATAATCCCCAAGGAGTCTTTCCCCTCATACATTTACACATTATTTATCTCAAAAATGGACAGTAGGAGCAATGAAGGTTCATGCTCGTTGCAAACAGGGTAAACAAAAAAGTACACAGTGATTTATAATAGCAAATATATGGTCATCTAGGAAATGTCTTTTGCATATGCATCATGTGGGGTTTCATCACTCTTTTCTCCTCCAAACCATAATCTTCTCCTTGCCAGTTGCCAAAAGACACAATAATGCAAGAAACAAGGTTAAGTGTGGCCATGTAATATTGCCCTATTTATTCATTTTGTATAATCAAGTAAGGACCGTGTTGTTCCTTAAAGTAAGAAACATTAACACTAAAAATGATAACATTTAAAGTCAAAAGTATGAATAATGAGGTGTTGCAAATAACAAAAATACTTGGGTGCACGTACATTCCAACAAAGTTGTTGTTTTTGCTGAAATAATAGAAAAATCTTTGGCATGTAATCTATGAATAACATCAACGTGGAAGCTTATTAGTTATTTAATATATTGTCAAAGCTAGAAAGGATAACCATATTAGAAAATAACTTATATGCGCAATGCTGAACGACAAACTGCAGTTAGCAATAAAGAAGGGCATCTTCGACGGACCTTAGTTGCGCTGTTCAGAAAGTCTCTTTCGATCTAACTATGATATTTATTGCTGGATGTAAAATGAGCGCTCAGGTACAACTCTAGGCCCAAAAACACAAAGCATTGTGAGTCCGTTTCAAACATGTCAGCTAAGCAAAAAAGATCTCATCCATAGTTAAAAGTAAATAATTTTATATTTAAACATGCCAATCTCTTGGGCACTGCATCTCACTACAATTTTATGACTTCAGAGATATAAGAATACATGTACATATATAATGTTTCTTTCTCATGCCAATTAGCTAATCAACAGGGCACGAAATAGGGACAAAAACCATGGCAAGCACGCAACCACATTGACATAGAAACAACTTTGAATTTAGTTCAATTGTAATGGAAGGACCAGAATTAGTGAATCATAAACATGAAAGGTCGAAGCACTAAGTCAGCTTATGCTCAGTTCGGTCACTATAATCTACTTTATCTTTGATGTGAGTTAAATGGTTATCTACTTCTCTCCTAGTAAAACAATTCTCAGCAAGCCTGAATATTAACCAGACTTTAGGCCAATCACTTGCTCCAAACTGCCGTAGGAAAGGCCAGCAAATAGGAACAGATGGCAACAGTGGTGAACATAGAAAGCCTGCTGACAACTTTTCATTTTTTTTGACAGTGTCCATACTGTGAGCCTAAAACTGCTGTTCTTAAGACAACAATATTGACTAATTAATTCCAGTAGGAATAGTAAATATGATAGTAATAAAACTAAAATTTTGTGGTTGACAACATGGATTATGTAGCAGACCAAATAGTCCTAAACCTAAAGCAGAAAAGAACAGGGCATATAAAAGTATTCTATAAGAAAACACCACGCACACTCTTTTATTTTCATTTGCAGATCCGCGTTACTGGTATCCAAAATAGAATAGTCCAAAATCCATCTCCTCTTCCATGCCCTTAAGAACCGAGCAATTAAACATCATGGAGAAGTAGAACTAACATAAATTCATACCAAATTTTACCTGGCAGCTCCAAAAAGTTAACAGACTTCCCCAAAAGACCATTGCTCATGGCCCCTGTATGACATCTGCACCAACAACAAAACTATTGAGTGATGCCAGTAACATAACATACTGATATGCCAAAAGTCACATCATAATTCATGTCCACCACAGAGAAAGCATTTATAGCAATGCTAATCTACAAAAGAACCATAACAGGCACACTTCCTTCAAATATACACTTTTCTTATCAATTCTACCTTTCAGTCCAATGAGCTCAGCCTGTAAAATGCACATGAACTTATGAAGCGCATCTCTAGCGGTTAGCAACGATGTGGCATACGGCAGGGCAAACCCCCATCGTGCAGCAGGGAGGAGAGGAATCCAGATACAGACCTGGATCCAACGACCGGTGCCGCCGCCGGACCAGCAGCAGGTAGGCACGCAGTCCCTACTCCCCCTTCTCTTCTCTCCATCTCACCTCGTCTCCCTTCCTCATCTCTTCTTCCCAGAGGACCGAGTCGCCATGGCCATGGAGCGCTGAATTTATAAGTTTAGGACTATAAAAGGGTAAATGCAACTTATATTCTAGACCGATGGAGAAGTAGCCTTTTTTGGTTATTTCTTTCCACCGTATATATATTAATCAGTATGGAACGGAATTTGACCCTACTAAGTAACTATCTTTGGTAGCCTGTGCAGACAATAATTGGTCTACTGTGCTATGAGAGAGGCAAAAGTACATCACAGAAGGTACTCATCATAGGGTATATACGTTCATACAGTTACACGTTCTAATCCCAATCTGGAAATCCCATGCCTTGGCAGTTCCATTGCCCAGCTTATTCACAAGTAACATAAAAAAATCAATCAATCCTGCAGATGATATAAATGCAGGTTTAAGAAAGAAAATGACCAAACCTTGATGTTGGAGGAGAGGTCAGCCTGAGTTTCTCCAAGATTAGAACTGAGGCAGCATCGTAGAGAGTAGCATGAGCCAGCGGAACTGCAGAAACATGGGAAACCCCACGGCCTGCTTGAACGGGGAGGAAGAAGACGTCCTATCGATAGATTGATGCAGGACCAAGAGAGACCACAGGTCGGGCTGTGTCATGAAGGAGCTTTTCGGTCGCCGACCTCCACTACGCACCGCCGCGGCTGGATCCCGACCTGATCCGCGTCGCGCCGACCTCCGTCGTTCCCCGCCTCCCGGAGCCCTGCCACCGTCGTCCTGCTTTGCCGCCGACCTCCACTACGCAGCGCCGCGCTGGATCCCAGCCGGATCCGTATCGCGCCGACCTCCGCCGCTTCCCCGCCGTTCCCCTCCTCCTGGAGCCCTGCCGCCGTCGTCCTGCTCCCGATGGGATCGCGAGCGCCGCCGCTCGATCTGCAGCCACAAAAAAGATCCCGAATCGTTTTTTTTTCTCACTCATTGAGGACTGCGGGTTGAATACCCATAATCATAAGGGCTTTTTTGCAAATTTAACGACGACGTACGAGCAGAAGTTATCAGTGCTTTATTATTATTATTATTATTATTATTATTGTTAGTATTATATATTATTATATTATATTTTATTATTATTATTATTATTATTATTATTATTATTATTATTATATATATTATATTATATTATAATTATATATATTATATTATATTATAATTATATATATATTATATTATATTATTAGGTAGAGAAATGGTGGCCTCATTGTGCTTCGTTCCGGCCTCCTGACGTTGTTTCTCCTTTGTCAGTCTTTCGAGCATCTGCAACGCAATGCTCGCCCCCTGCGGCCTCGTTGGCGTGCTGCGGCCTTATACTGCCTGGGTTCCGGGGCTATCACCGAAAGAGATTACAATAATTCCGCGGTGAGAGCCGCTGCCGAGCTGGGGGGAACCCCCAAGAGGCAGGGGTCTTTGCGAGAAGATGTTCCTATGGCGAAGGCCGCACGGTCGCAGGTGGAGTCCGCCGTTGGCCCGTCATCGCAAGAGGAGCTGACCTACACGGATGACCCGAGGTCCGAGCCCTTGGGGCCATTGCCTGAATCATCTGGATCTCGCAATGGGGGGATCCTGCTCCTAACGGACCGTCCTAGCGAGCCGCCCGCAGCTCGGACCTCCGCGCCTCCGTTTATTCCTCTCGAGAGGCAGAAAGTGGCTGCCAAGAAAAGACTTGCTATCCGCCGCCTCCCGCCCATGATTCCTCTTCCCCTGGGGGAGTGCCCTCATGGTGGTTCGGGGTCTAAGGATTCTGAACCTCCCATTTTTCTTGAGTCCTCTTTCGGAATTGGTATCGCGGGTGGCGTCGTGCCTCCTTCGACCTTACTATCCGAGGAAGGATAGGATGGCCCCTTGGTGCTCCGTAGCTTCAGGGCATCTGTTCGCCAAAGCGGAGCTTTGGGCTAGGCTCTGCAGGTCGCATTGGAGGATTTTGGCAAAGTGACGGAGGCCGGGACTAAGGTAAACGCATCTCGCCCTTCCTCCTAGTAGCCCTCGAGCCTGAAGTATATTATACCATAATGTGCTTGAGGCACTTTGTGTTCCTGCGCAGGCCCTTGTCGCTCACAGAGCGGAGCTCAATGCCCGAGCCCAGGAGCAGAGGCGACAGGTTGTTGCGGAACAGGAGTGAGTGGCTCACTTGCAGAGGTCACTTGCGGTTGCTTGCTGTAAGTCTACTTTGTCTTGTGTGAAGTAAATTTGTTGAGAGTTCTGCTCTGACTGTTGTTTGCCTGGAAACAGTGAACAAGCTCCTTCAGGAGATGCAAGCGTGTCTTGATGCGGATCGAAGGGCGGCAAGCCACGCCCGGGGCGAAGTCGACGCCAAGTGCACAGAAACGTGGTCTTATTAGGACTTGCTGAGCGCTGACAGTGACGTGCTTGAGCGGAACCGTGGCATCACCGAAGGCCTCCGCGCTCATATGCGAGAAGGTCGGGAAAAAGAGGCTGAGCTCCAGCGACAGCTGGAGGGTGCGCGCGGTCTTGCCGCGGACGCCGAGGCCCGACTGGAGGGTTGCAGGGTACAGTAGGCCTCATTGTTGGAGGTCGGTCGACGTGCTGCGCGAGACCTCCAGACCCATCATTCACGCCAGGAGCGGTTGGAGGTCGCAGCGGACGGTGAGAATTATTGGTGCCGCTTGTCGTTGTAGTGTGTTCCATCCGGGCTCCTATCTCTCATGATTTTTTATTGTTGGTGTAGTTGTGCTTCCATTAATGCCTGGGTCTCCTGGTTTTCCGAGGCTTGGCATGGTGATGCCGCTTCTGGGGCGAATGGCCGAGGCGTTGGAACGAGTGGAGGGAGCTCTGTGGGGTGGCGAGGATAGGAGTGCCACCACCTGCCAACAGGTTGATCATATGCCGCAGGCGTCCCAATGCCTGATGGACCTTCAGGAGGCCGCGGCTACTGCTGGGGCGCAGTATGTACTAGCACGCCTGCGAGCGTGTCGTCTGGAATGGTCTGCCCGCGGTATTTTTACCACAGAGCCGGATGCTTGCCCGGCGCAGAACTTTTATGGTAACGTAGAGTCGGCTGCGGCGTTTGTAGCTGCTAAGAGCCGCCGCCAGGCCTGAACCTGTGCCCTGAAAGCAAAAAATATTTTGCAACTTTCTTTGCGATAATTATTAATACAACCTCATTTATGTGCGTTTGTTGCTTGAAAAATGAGAGATGTCTTTGTCGTGTCGTATAGGCTATGAAGTTCCTCTATTCCTGTTGGAAACAGAGGCCCCCTTGTGTTGGTTGACACCGTAAGCATATTTAGTGGGTCTCGGTATGACCAGCATGCCTAATTTAGTCTTCCGGCATCCCTATGGTTGCTCTCTTCAAAGGAAGGACTACCAAAAAATTGTGTCGATGCAGCCCCGGAGCACGAAGCTGTGGGAGGTCGGCAAAAGAAGCGTCCACGAGGATCCGGAGAAAAAAGCAGGAACGTACGATGCAACCTTCGGGTGGAGCTGCGAGGGTTTCCACTTAGAGCGATGCAGCCCCCGAGTCCATCAACAAAGAGATATGTTTGTTCAGCCGCAATTTGTCTATCCCTAGGGGTTCATGATAGTGTATGTGCCGAATAGCTGTGTGTCATGTTATTAGCAAACTATAAAAGGGAAATGAAAAAAATGTGGGAGGCCGCTGGGGCCTCCTTATTTCTCAACCTGATTCTGTTTGAGCTAAGTGTACATATAATGTAGATTTGCAGTTATCTATGCAAAGAAAAAGTACGTAATACTTAGAATTTATGCATATAATAAACAGAGATGCTCGGCATTCCAAGGTCGTGATGTTACCCGACTTGTTTTCGTGTTGTGGAGGTAGTAGGCCCCGTTGTTGAGGACCTCGTGGATGATGTAAGGGCCCTGCCATGGGGAGGATAGCTTGTTCTTGCGTGTCTTCTGCTTGAGGCGTAAAACGAGGTCGTCGATGTTGAACTCATGTGCGCGCATGCGCCGGTACTGCCACAACTTCTAGTTATAGATCATTGTGCGCTCGAGGGCGAGGAGGTGCACCTCTTCCTTGGTGCTCACGTCGTCTTTTATGCTTTCCTCTGCGGCCTCTTCCTCGTAGGCACGAACTCATGGCGAGCCATACTCAATGTCTGAGGGAAGAACCGCCTCTACTCCATACACCATAAAGAAGGACCCTAAACCCTAAACCTACGGCCAGTTGATTTGTTCGGTGTCGTTCGTAGGCTCCAGAGGACATAGGGGAGCTCCTCCACCCAGTTGCCCTTTGCGCGTATCAGCAGTGTTATGAGCTGTGGCTTTAGACCTTGCATGATCAGCCCATTGGCCCGTTCGACCTGTCCGTTGGACTGGGGGTGGGCGACTGATGCGTAGTTTATTTGGATCCGTCGTTTGTGACAGAAATCTTGGAATACCGCGGCGGTGAAATTAGACCCGTTGTCTGTGATGATGCTGTGCGGGACGCCAAAGCGGTGGATGAGCCCGGAGATGAACTTGATTGCTGTGAAGGCCTCCACGTTTGTTACCGGTTTGGCCTCTATCCATTTTGTGAACTTGTCTATTTCCACCAGAAGGAACTTGTGACCTCCTGGTGAGGGTGATAACTTGCCGACCATTTCCATCCCCCACACTGCAAATGACCATGTCAATGGATTGTTTTCAGAGTAGTTGTTGGCATGTGGGTCTTGTTGGCGAAACGTTGATAGCCATTGCAATTCCGGACGATATCATCCGCGTTGCACATGGCATGGGCCCAGAAGAGGCCATGGCGGAAGGCCTTCGCTGCTATAGTTCTGGGGGCTGCGGATGCCCGCAAGCCCCCGCGTGTATTTCCTGCAGCAGCTTGTTGCCCTCCTCTTCGGTGACGCAACGTTGGAACACTTCCACTTGGTTGCGCTTGTAGAGCTCACCGTTGATGATGGTATAGGCTTTGGAGCGGCAGACAATGCAGCGGGCTTCTGTCTTGTCTTGTAGTAGCTCGCCATTGATCATATAGGCTAGTAATGGTTGGGTCCAGTCTGGGATGACTGCCAGTACGACCTCCTCTTGGATTGTTTCGGCTGGCGTGCCGTCGTTTGGGGCTCCGGTTTCTGGTGAAGTGGAGTTCGATGCGGTCTCTGCGTCGCCTTGGATCTTGACTATTGGTTTGTATAGTATTTCTAAGAAGGTCTCCTTGGGCACTGCGTCACTTGATGATCCGATTCGCGCCAAGTTGTCGGCTGCGATGTGATACGACTCCAACGTATCTACTTTTCCAAGCACTTTTGCTCTTGGTTTGGACTCTAATTTGCATGATTTGAATGAAACTAACCCGGACTGACGCTGTTTTTAGCAAAACTACCATGGTATTGTTTTTGTGCAAAAATAAAAGTTCTCAGAATTGGACGAAACTTTGCGGAGATTTTTTATTGAATAAATACAAAATACTGAACGAAGATCTATTGGAGGGGGGGCCACCTGCTGCCCACAAGGCAACAGGGCACGCCTACCCCCGGAGAGCGCCCTGATGCCTTGTGGGGCCCACAGGCAGCCGTCTGACCTAATTCCAACCCTATATATTCCGTCTTTCCGATAAAAAAAATAAGAGAAGAAGTTTCATCGCGTTTTACGACACAGAGCCACTGCCACCTCCTGTTCTTCATCGGGAGGGCTGATCTAGAGTCCGTTCAGGGCTCCGGAGAGGGGGAATTATCACCGTCGTCATGCTCAACCCTTCTCCATCAACAATTCCATGATGCTCACCACCGGGAGTGAAAATAAAGTAATTCCTTCGTAGGCTTGCTGGACGGTGATGGTGATGGATGAGATTTGTCATGTAATCGAGTCAATTTGTTAGGGCTTGATCCCTAGTATCCACTATGTTCTGAGATTGATGTTGCTATGACTTTGCTATGCTTAATGCTTGTCACTAGGGCCCGAGTGCCATGATTTCAGATCTGAACCTATTATGTTTTCATGAATATATATGAGTTCTTGATCCTATCTGCTAGTTGTATGCACTTGTTATTGTTCTGAACCGTAGACCCCAAGGTGACAATAATTGGGATACTCTCCGGGGATGACTGTAATTCGAGGAGTTCATGTGTTCACCATATGTTAATGCTTTGTTCCGGTTCTCTATTAAAAGGAGGACTTAATTACCCTTAGATTTCCTTATGGACCCCGCTGCCATGGGAGGGGTGGACAAAAGATGTCATACAAGTTCTTATTATAAGCACGCATGACTATATACGGAATGCATTGATACGTCTCCAACGTATCTATAATTTATGAAGTATTCATGCCATGTTTACAATAATTTTATATGGTTTTGGTGCACTTTTATATTATTTTTATGGACTAACATATTGACCTAGTGCCCAGTGCCAGTTCCTGTTTTTTGCATGTTTTTTGTTTCGCAGAAAAACCGTACCAAACGAAGTCCAAACATGATGAAAATTTACGGAGATTTTTTATGGAATATATGTGATTTTTGGGAGAAAGAATCAATGCAAGATGGTGCCCGAGGGACCCATAAGGCAATGGGGCGCGCCCTGATGTCTTGTGGGCACCTCATAGGTCAGTTGATGCCCTTCTTTCGCCACAAGAAAGATAATTTCTAGATAAAAATCTCCTCAAAATTTCAGCCCAATCGGAGTTATGGATCTTCGGCTATTAAAGAAACGGTGAAGGGCTCCGAAAATAGTAGCGAAAAACAAAAGACAACAGAGAGATCCAATCTAGGGGAGAGCTCCCTCTCTCCCCGGAGGGCCAAGGTAGAAGAAGGAGGAGGGGGCCCTTCTCCTCCGGTGGCGCCGGAATGCCGCCGGGGACATCTCCTCCCTCACCATCACCACCAACTTCTCCTTCGTTCTCATGGTGATGTGTGAGTAGTTCATCCTCGAGGCTGAGGGTATGTACTAGTAGCTATGTGTTCAATCTCTCTCTCTCTCTCTCGCGTGTTCTTGATTTGGCACGATCTTGATGTATCATGAGCTTTGTTAATATAGTTGGATCATATGGTGTTCTTCCCTCTCTATCTTTGTTATGATGAATTGAGTCTTGCCCTTTGAGGTTTCATTATTATCGGATTGAATATTTGGATTTGAGATCACTCGATGTATGTCTTGCATGTGGATACCCGTGGTGACAATGGGGTATTCTATTGAGTCACTTGATGTATGTTTTGGTAATCAACTTGCGGATTCCCGAGGTGACATTGGGGTAATCTAGGCACATAGGTTGATACATGTTTTTATCCTACTTTCTCCGATAGAAACTTTGGGGTAATCTTTGAAGTTCTTTGTGTTCGATTGAATATTATGAATCTGAAATTGTTTGATGCATATTGAATAATTAACTCACGGATACTTGTGGTGACATTGGAGTATCTAGGTGACATTAGAGTTGATTGATGCGTATCATATGGTGTTATTTTAGAACGATCTCTAGGGCTGTTGGTGACACTTATAGGGATGGCTCAATAGATTGATCAGAAAGATAAATTTGAGGTGGGTTTGCTACCTACAAAAATTTCATCTTATGTTCTCCGCTATTGATAGGAACTTTGGAGTGATTCTTTGTCGCACGTTGAGGGATGGTTATATGATTCAATTATGTTAGCACTGTTGAGAGATTGCACTAGTGAAAGTATGAACCCTAGGCCTTGTTTCTAAGCATTGAGACACCGTTTTTACTCATTTTTGTCACTTGCTACCTTGATGTTTTTAATTGTTCAGATTATAAAAACCTATATCTACTATCCGTATTACGCTTGTATCACCATCTCTTCACCGAACTAGTGCACCTATACAATTGACAACTGTATTGGGTGTGTTGGGGACACAAGAAATTTCTTGTATTTGATTGCAGGGTTGTTTGAGAGAGACCATCTTCATCCTACACCTCCCATGGATTGATAAACCTTAGTTCATACTTGAGGGAAATTTGATGTTGTCCTACAAAACTCTGTGCTTGGAGGCCCAACATAGTCTACAAGAATAAAGTTGCGTAGTAGACATAATGCATGCCTACATTGAATTGATGAATTGGAGCTATTGTGTATCGCTCTAGGCTGTGACTGTTGCATGATGAATGTCATCCATAACAAATATCCATCGTTGATCCAATGCCTACGCTTTGCTCATATTGTCTTTGCTAGGTTACTATTGTTGCTGCTGCTGTTACAATCACTATAAAATTGCTACTGTTACTGTTACCGCTACTATCAAACTATCATACTACTGTGCTACTAAACACTTTGCTGTAGAGAAATAACTCCCCATGTGTGGTTGAATTGACAACTCAACTTCTAAGGCTCATAAATATTCTTTGGCTCCCCATATGTCGAATCAATAAATTTGGGTGAAATACTACCCTCGAAGACTGTTGCGATCCCCTATACTTGTTGGTCATCAAGACTATTTTCTGGCGCCGTTGCTGGGGAGCATAGCTCTATTTATTGAGTTCATTTGGGAGTTAGTGTAGCGACCCGACCTCAAACGGTCAAGCCTCTGTGTATCTGTGCCATCCCTGGATCGGTATGCTGGTACACACAGTACATCAATGTATATATCAAAGTGCAATCACATGTATAAATAACGTAAAACTGATATATACCTCATAAGTCTCAGCGAAAACAATTAAATGGGTGTGGAGTCCCATCAACGCCATCGGCAGGTTGAGTGTAGACCGTAACCCTACAACGAAACTCACTCGTCGTAGAAAATCCTGCAACATAATACGTTGCAGCCGTGTAGGTCAGTACATTGAATGTACCGGCAAGATCACAAATAAGAGAGACAGATGATACAACTATTCTATATGCAATATGGCTTTGTGGCTCTGCGTCTGAGTTTTTGCATAAAAGCTGGTTTTATTTTCCCTACAACAAAGGAATAAATCAGGAGTCTTCCCTACAGAGTTATCTACTATGACATGGTTCCGCCAACCGATGTCTCCCCATAAGTATCATATGTTGCCCACAATTAGTTATCAGTCCGGTGTTAAGAGTTCCGAGATAGATCCAAGTCCAGAGGCTCAAATTGTCCGTAACCGGGGACATGGCTAATCGATTAGGTTTTAACTCTGCAGAGTGTTGTGCACTTTACCCACAAGATTCGATCCCTCTTTTTATGTTCTCGCACTTCAGGGTGTTTGAGAACAAGATGACCGAAACATGGCCTTCCGAAGAGTTCCTCTGACCACTGTCCAGTGCTCATCCAATCCTACCGTAGTTCTACATCTGCTAGCACCATCCCAGCCAGAGTCACAACTAAGGTCAACCAAGCCAGAGCCCATAATGACTTGCGGTTGCACAGGTAAGCTTCCGGGCATGAAGTATTCTTCCGTCTCTTTGAGTCTGGGTGAAGCTTTCCGCAAGATGTCATGGCGCTTCTCCATGCATCCCGGCAATCCATTGGTTGCTCCAGGGTGCCCATCAAATCCATCCTTCACCCAGTAGTGTGTATTGAAATCTTGTCTCGAGTCTCGAAATCTTGAGGCCTTGAAGATGCAGTCCTTGCAGATGCCATCATGAAGTTGTCGTCATTGACGTAGAGTCCACCTTCTCACACCACTCCCGGGCACTCATACCGAACCTCGTCTACTTTAGCGTAGCATTAAAACTAAACAACGTCATGGGCTTGATAACAGGGAGATGGGTTCCTACCTCATGCATTCTACTCAACTGCAAGATTTAATATCACTACTGGAGGAATTGTTGAAAGGATGATACTACATGCAAATAAAACTTAGGTAAAAACAGATGGTCAAAGTGAACTTGCCTGGTAAGTTGATGAAGATATTATCGCTCTCAGAAAATGAACTTGATAGAACTATTCGTCACTCCGAGAAAATCTATATAATCAAACATAGTATTCACATAAGCAAACACTCTAGCAATCAATTCTATCAATCATATTAACACTCAATCAAAATAAAAGCAACAACTAAATCAAAAAGAAATCAATAAGAAAACCAAATAAAGTCCAAAGAGCAAATTCCAAAAGGAACTTCACTAAAGAAAACTACTACTGAAACTTTATGACTTTGCCACAACCAACAAAAATAGTTTTATCCTAAATAAAACTTAACAGCAAATTAAAACACTCAACTAATAATTTAACAGAAAATAAATAAACTATTTATTAAAATAACATAAAGAATTTTACCTAAAGTTTTCTATACAAAAAGAATCATCCTAACAACTAATATAAAACTCTAGTTATGGGCTATACTAGTTTTAATACAAAACAAAAGAAAATAATTTTTTTAAATAAAAATAAAATTGTCTACAGTTCACTAACAGACACAAAAATAAGTTTTGTCAAAAGTGACAATTTTTTTAATTAAAAACAAATAAATACTAAAGGAAAAGAAATTAACACTAAACACTACAAAACGGTACTGTTTTGGCTTAAACTAAATTTTAAAATAAAATAAAATAAAATTTTGAACTGCTACTGGATACACAACTAATCTAGTGACAAAGTGCAAAAAGAAACATCTAAAAACCTATTTTTGAATAAAAGTTATAAGCAATCTAGTGATTTGAACAAATTTCATCAAGTTCAAATTTAAAATTTTCAAATATGTTCAAACTTGGCTTCTACAGAAACTTCATAAAATTCTAAACCTAATGCAAAAAAGAATCATTCAAAAAAAATTTAAAACATAAAAGATATAAGGAAAATAAAAACAGAACTAAATCTGAAAACAGATTTAAAACAGAAAAAGAAAAACGCTAATTGTCAGTTGACCGTGGCTGAGGAGCCACGTGGCGCACTGTGTGTGGTTGCGGTCGGCAGCTGCGGGCGGACGCCCGGTACTTAACGAAAACGATTCGGTGAGTAAAAGAAAAAAAACAGATCTAACCTAGACGGTTAGATCTAGATCGGACGGCTACGGGGAGTTCACTGCTACGTTTAAACGACGGACGCCCGCTATTTAACAAAAACCGGTTCGGCCTAAAAAATTATGATCTAATCTACGCCCTACGTTTTGGATCGAACAGAGAGGAGGAGTGACCGGGCTTACCGTGGTGGTGGTCGGCGGCGTGGTGTCGGGCGTCGATGGTGGCGAGGGCTCCGGTGGTTGGCGAGCTCCTGCGTGGGTACAGGAGGATGTGGCGGAGCGAGGGGAGTCCGGTGGTGGTGTCAGCGATCGTTGGCGACGTCGGGAGCGAGCGGTGCGACGACGATGGGGCTCCGGTGCTCCGGCGGCTCGGGTGAGCTCGGGGCGGCGGCTCCGGCGGGTTCTGGGCGAATATAAAATGTCAAAAAGGTGCGCATTGCCTAGATACGTCGATAAACAGAGGTGGGGGGGGGGGGGGGGGGGTCGTCGGAGTGCTCACCGGCGTGGGATTCGACGGCGAACGGTTGCGGCTCCAGCGAGATGCGTTTAGCGAAAGCGAGAGCTACGGTGGGTCTCGGGCTAGGGTTTTAGGGGGAATCGAGAGAGGGGCGCTAGGGGTATTTATAGGGCACTTTCATGGCCGAGGGGGCGAATCGGGGACGCGATCCTGAGAGAATCGGAGTGGCGGCGGCGCTCCGGACGCGCTCTGGCTTGGCGTGCCGTGGGCGAGGGGTTAGGGAAGACGGGGGGTCCACCTGTCGGCGTCGGTGGGAGGTGGGCGATGGAACGGGCGGCCGAGGCGTAGCGGTCAGGCGAGGCAGGCCGTGGGCGGGGTGGGCTGCGGCCAATGGGCCGCTGGCCTGGCGCGGCAGGGAGGTGGCTGGGCCGCCTGGCTGGCGTCGGCAAAAGTTTTTTTTGTTTTTTAAACAGAGAGCAAAAGAGAAAGAAATAAAATAAATAAAAACGTTATATAGGCATATTATATATCAAAATTTTCATAAAAAGATAAAGAATAACATGAACTATTTTTTCAAGTTCAAAGAAAATTCACACAAAATTTAATAATTAAAACAGTGCTACTGTTGCATTAAAAATGCAAATAAAAATTATTTAAAATACCAAAATGAATTCAAAGTTATTTTTCTCCATTTTTCTGTTGAAGGGAATCATTTTACCCTAATTTCCATATATTTTATTTTTGGAGAAAAATAATTTGAATAAAAACCAAATAACTCCCAATTGGATTTGAATTTGGAATTCAAACCAATTCCAAATCTTTTCTGTTTTTTTCCTCATTCAAATATATTTCAAAATGCCCTCTGAATTATGAAGTGTCATATTACTTCTCTCTTTTAGAATATTTCCAGAGGTTTTGAAATTTGAAAATTCAAATAACTCCAAATTGAAAGTGGGTTCCAAAATACCTTCAAAGGGGTTTTCAATTTGATTCTTTTAAACTTCCAACTCCTATTTCATATAATTTGAAGAAGTCATTTTATCTTCTCTCATGAAAATCATTGAGTTGCATAAAGTTTCTAAATTTGAAATATTTTCAAATGGAATTCAAATTCTTTCAAAACCCTTTTCATTTAAATGGAAGAAGTAATGTCATCTTCACTCCAGGGTTTTCTATTGAAATGAATTTGAATTCACTGAGTTCAAAATGCAAAGTGAAAGTTTTGGGAAAGTCATTTCATTCCCTCTCATTAAACTTTCAAAAAAGTTTCAAATTTCACTCACTTTCAATCAATCAATCAAACAAACAATCAATCATATTTATTTAGTTAATATAACATTCCAAAATTTAGAATTTTGGGATGTTATAGTTAGATATCTGCTGATCACTATGAAGAATCTGAAAGACTCTAAGACCAAGATCGTACCCTCTCAGACGAGGGGAGGAAAGGAACTGCCATCTAGCTCTGCAGTTGATTCACCTTCTGTTTTAAGTCGACTTGCGACACCACCACCTGCTATTCAATCTGATATGTCGCAAGTAATAGACATTGCTTCTGTTATTGATGATACTCATGTAAGTGCATCAAGTGCCCCCCTTAGTGGTTTTGGAGTATTGAAGACAAATAAGTTAAGGGACTAATAAGGTTGTGAGTGTACACAGGAGAAAATAGTCTCTGAAGACTTGGTTTAACCACGGAAGTCGACCCCTAAAAATGTATTTCTTCAAGTGAAGAATTTGGTGCGGTCTTTGAGGAAATTGATGTGAAGACTTGGAAGCTTGAAGACTTTGTTTTCATAGTTTCTTTTTCTTCTTATTTGAGTCATAGGAAAAACCGTACTGTCAAAGGGGGTCGAGGTGAAACATATTTCATACTTAAAAGCGATGCTCAAACCTATACACTTTACAGCCGCTTCGAGTGAAGCTTTTGGAAACCTCCGGAACAGCTGACGAATTTGACAATGACAGTGACAAAGTTCATCTGGTCTCTGACAAATTTGGTCAGGCTGAGGAGTTAGGATTTTGCCAGTGCGATCTGCCTATCGTGAGGAAATAGAGTGCGCCGACGAAATTGAGAGCTTAATTTCTGACCGTTGCTGCGCCGCATGCCAGCTGTCGAGTGGATTCATATCCTAATAACGGTCATGTCTGAGAAGGGCATTTATGACAATTCATGTCGGGTTGCCCCTGGCTATAAATAGCCGCTCCCTACAACCACTAGTTGGTTGGCTGTTCTAGAGAGAACTTGACACTTGTCATTTGAGAGCAACCCTTGTAGGGGAACGCAACAGAAAACAAAAAAATTCCGACATACGCACCAGCCCAGGACCACTATGAAGACTGCATACAAGGTTTCGATCCGATCGTTACCGACTCGTAGCGCAGCGGAAGTAGAGTCGATGTAGATCATCGGTGCAGATCCCCGCAGCTAGGATTTACAACCTCCCAACCACCAGGATGTACTCCCTCGTCTGCCCCACGGACAGCCCTCCGGGAGGCGGTCGGACAGTCCCTCGGACGGTGTCACGGACAGCCCTCCGGGAGGACCCTTAAAACTCGGACGGTCACTCGGACAGCCCTTCAGGAGGCACTCTCGAACAGCCCCTCGGGCAAAAAGATTGAACCTACGACCTCTCTATGGGGTTACACACATACGGTGTCATCTATCCGGCAGGGCTTCGCCGTCCAGAACTAGTTCCCACCGGAACCCAGATAGCCTTTCGGCTCTACGAAACTATTTCGTGTGAGGGAGAGAAGAAGCCAGATCATTGCATGGCATAATGTATGAGAGAAAGAGTGATTTTGGGAAGCCCCCTCCACCCCTATTTATAGGCCAAGCCCAAGGGGTAGAGGACCAAAATGCCCTCAAAGGTGGCTTCTCCAAGAAGCCACCAAAAAGTGCTTTTCACTATTCACGGAAACATTTTTCCACAACCGTTAAATCCGAAAATATTTCTGTAGGTCTTAGAATAATTCAAGTACCCACTAAAATAATTTTGGACGCGTTCCGAAACAATTCCGGATTAGTGATTTTCATCTGAGAAAAGCAACCAAAGCGGTTCCGGCAGCTCCGGAACATTTCCGGGTTTTTCTCCGGAAAAATCCCAGAAGTTCCCAGAACAATTCTGGCACCCTCTAAGAATTTCTAGGCGTGTGCCGAAACCATTTTGACTTAATGGTATACTCCGAAACAACCTTTCGGTTTTACCGAAACTATTCCGGTGTTCTCTCTCCGGAACTCTTCCGTTGTCTCCGAAACTTTTCTGGTGACTTTCTCTCAGACTCCCTGTCTAGTACTCAGCAGATAGATGACCCTTAAGCGTGTGACCCTATAGGTTCGGTGAAGTATAGACATGACCGGAACTCTTTCCGATCAATGATCAACATCGGAGCCGTGGACACCCATATTGACCCCTATACCCACACGAATAAATATTCGAGTGAACCTCCAGTTGCCGTGTGCTATTCCTGTTGCTTCACGATATGTTACAAATACCCGAGGTGAGACTTATCGGCATCCCCGTGGATCAACACTTGTCCACAATGCCAGTTACCTTGTTACCGGTTTTGTTCTCTTTTCTCGTTCCCGTGTTCCGGCATCCCTGTGATCAAATCACATTGTGTCTGGCCAAACGATGATGGATACCGTAACACCGAGAGGGCCCAGAGATATCTCTCCATCGTCGGTGGAGCAACTCCCAATCTTGAGCTATCAAGTCCCTTGACATACTTTTCCATGAACCCGTAAGCCGCCGTAATAGCCACCCATTTACGGATGACGTTTAACAAACCCCAAAGTTCATGAAGCAAGCATGAAGAAATTCGACACTCTCATGGTCTAAGGAATTATGCAAACATTAACTTTCTCTGTGTTATTAACCATTAACTTATGACGAATGTATCTCATAGCATAACATCAATTCGGGTCGATTAAACACAAGTGTTCTCCTAACATTGTGCCCTCAAAATTGCCGGCATAGTCATGCCCATGATCAGGAAAACAGAACCATCATGCCACACTTGAGCTAGTCTTAGAGGCCAGACTAGGAATACATTTTACCGTTTATTATTCCACACGTGCATATGAGTCTTCCTCCGAGCCTCGTGGTTATTGTAGACTCGAGAACCATAGCAGTTATAGCATGGAACATAAACATAATTATGAACATGGAGATAAACAATAACATTTATTATTGCTTCTAGGGCATATCTCCTACAACCCTTCCTCTGACGACTTTGTGAGAACCCAAGTGAGGAAAAACCCAACCAGAGCCTAAGTGACTGAGCATCACTGAAGAAGTTGATCTGTGTGATCCGACGCTTGTTACCTTTGAAGACTGTCATTCTTCCAGACGGTTAGGCGTCATGTTCTGAGCACCCAAGAGTAATTGTGGTGTGCCGGTGAACAAGTCTGTGAAGGTTTTGGGAGTCTACCTTGAAGACTTACCATGAGTGATTGGGCGAGGTCTAAGTGACCTTAGCTCAAAAGGAATACGGTGAGGACTAAGTGTCCTCCGAGGTAAGACTCAGCCGCCTCAACGAGATGTGCAGTTGATACAGCAACTGGAACTGGTCTACCAAATCGTTGTGTCGTCATCGAGCCCAACCGGTTTCAAATTCCTCACCCCTTTACCTTTACGCATTTCCGCTGCTGAAGAACTTGTGCTCTACTTTTCTGATGAATTTCAACTGAAGACTTTCATCATGATGTTTATCATTTCTTCAGTTCATCTTCTTCATGCATGTCTGCTTGTATGACTACTTGTTCTTCACTTGTATGTATTTCCTTTGCATGCTAGTTACATCTGTGTCGATCTAGTTTCACTTCTATTTCTATTTCGTCACTCTGATTTTCGTCAAAATCTTCGGAGTTTGATGAATTTCTAAAAATCTCCCATTCACCCCCCTCTAGGAGTTAACCTGCGCTTTCAATTGGTATCTGAGCTAGGTGCTCCCTTGTTCTGTGTGATTTTGGTTTAACCACCTGGAATTTTAGTTATGTCGACCGCAGGTATGATCAAGGTATCCGATGCGTGCCCCATCTTCGATGGCACAGACTACCCCTACTGGAAAAACAAGATGCGAATGCATCTTGAGGCAATTGACAACGATCTCTTGTTCGTTGTGGAGAATGGAGTGCCCACAGTGGCTCCAATCATCAACGCCACTGACGTGAAGCGGTTCAAGCAACTGGACTCTCAAGCGAAGAATATCATATGTGGTCATCTGAACAAAGGCCAGTATGGTAGAGTGAGTGCTTTGAAAACTTCGAAGCTGATCTGGGACCGGCTCTCCAAAGTCAATGAGTGAGTTGCTACTTGTGAGCTGCGTTGGGATTTCCCCGAAGAGGAGGGGATGATGCAGTACAGTAGAGATAAGTATTTCCCTCAGTTATGAAACCAAGGTTATCAATCCAGTAGGAGAATCACGCAACAACTCGTTAGCAGCACCTGCACATAAAATAACAAATCCTTGCACCCAACGCGAACAAGGGGTTGTCAATCCCTTGGCGGTTATTTGCAAGATTAAATTGTATGGTGATAGATAGATAGATAGATCGAACAAAAATACAAAATGAAATAAATAAAGTAAGGTATTTTTAGGATTTAAAATATATGATAAAGGTAGACCCGGGGGCCATAGTTTTCACTAGAGGCCTCTCTCTTGAAAATAGCATATAGTGGGTAAACAAATTACTGTTGGGCAATTGATAGAAAAGCAAATAATCATGACGATATCCAAGGCAATGATCATGTATATAGGCATCACGTCCGAGACAAGTAGACCGACTCCTGCCTGCATCTACTACTATTACTCCACACATCGACCGCTATCCAGCATGCATCTAGAGTATTAAGTTCATAAAGAACGGAGTAACGCCTTAAGCAAGATGACATGATGTAGACAAAGTAAACTCACGCATGAATAAACCCCATCTTTTTATCCTTAATAGCAACAATACAATACGTGTCTTGTCCCCTACTGTCACTAGGATTGAGCACCGCAATATCAAACCCATTACAAAGCACCTCTCCCATTGCAAGACAAATCAATCTAGTTGGCCAAACCAAATCAATAGATCGGAGAGAAATACGAAGCTATAACAATCATGCATAAAAGAGTTCAGACAAAACTCAAATAATATTCATGGATAATCTGATCATAAACTCACAATTCATCGAATCCCAACAAACACACCGCAAAAAGTGATTACATCGGATAGAACTCCTAGAACATCGAGGAGATCATTGTATTGAAGATCAAAAACAGAGAAGAATCCATCTAGCTACTAACTATGGACCCAAAGGTCTGTGGTAAACTACTCACGCATCATCGGAAGGGCAGCAAGGTTGATGTAGAGCCACTCCGTGGTCAAATCCCCCTCCGGCAGAGTGCCGGAAAAGGCCTCCAGATGGGATCTCTCGAGAACAGGGACTTGCAGCGGCGGAAAAAGTATTTCGTGGACTCCTCTATTGGTTTCCCGATTTTTGAGAATTTATAGAGGCGGAGTTAGGTCAAACGGAGCCACGTGGGCCCCACGAGCCACCAGGGCGCGCCCCACCCCCCAGGGCATGCCGTGGTGCCTCGTGGGCCACCGATCCATCTTCTCGTCCCCTCCCGAAGCTTCTAGGGTCTCTTATGTCCAGAAAAAAATCTCGAAAAAGTTTCGTGGCATTTGGACTTCGTTTGGTACTGATATTCTGAAAAACCAAAAAACAGGCAAAAAACAACAACTGGCACTGGGCACTTAGTTAATAGGTCAGTCCCAAAAAATGATATATAATTGCTTGTAAATGTATATAAAACATCCAAGATTGATACTATAATAGCATGGAACAATAAAAAATTATAGATACGTTGGAGACGTATCAAGCATCCCCAAGCTTAATTATTGCTCGTCCTCGAGTAGGTAAATGATAAAAACAGAATTTTTGATGTGGAATGCTACCTATCATATTCATCATATACTCTTTTATTTTGTAGCATGGACATTTGGACTTGACTGATTCAAAGGAATAGTCTATAGTTTGACATGAAGACATAAATACTCAAGCATACTAACAAGCAACCATGTCTTTCAAAATATCAACGCTAAAGAAAGCTATCCCTAGCCCATTATGCTCAATCATTGATCCATTCATGAAACACACTCAATATTAGCTACACCTAATGCACAAGTATGACAATAGTGCTCTCTAGTTGGTGCTTTGTAAGAGAAGATGGAGACTCAAAATAAAAATAAAAATTGCATAAAAGTAAATATATAGGCCCTTCGCAGAGGGAAGCAGAGATTTGCAGAGGCGCCAGAGCTCAAGGCTTAAATTAGAGAGATAAAATTGTTTTGAGAGGCATGCTTTTCCTGTCAACGAAAACGACCGAGAATTCCCAACATCTTCCATGCTAGACACATTATAGGCGGTTCCCAAACAAAAAATAAAGTTTATTTCCTTTCCACCATTCTTTCACAATCCATGGCTAGCCGTATTCACGGGTGCCTTCCATATCAACACGTTCCAAGGAATTTATTATTATCATCATATTATTATTATTTTCATTTCGGGACTGGGCATCCCTATTACCTTGCCACTTTCTCGTGCAATGACAAGTGAATAAACACTCATCGTGAGAATAACACACCTAGCATGGAAAATATTGGCCACCCCCTGCCGCTTGATGAGCGGTACGGGCACACAAAATGGAAAATTATTTTGAAAAATTAGAGTTGGCACATGCAAATTTACTTGGAACGGCATGGAAATACCGCATATAGGTAGGTATGGTGGACTCATTTGGCACAACTTTGGGTTTAAGGAGTTGGATGCACAAGCAGCATTCCCGCTTAGTACAAATGAAGGCTAGCAAATAGATTGAGAAGCGACCAACCAAAAAGCAAAAATGGTCATAAACATGCATTGAACATAACTAACACTGAATAATGCACCATAAGTAGGATATAATTTCGTTGCATAACTATTGACTTTATGTGCATGCATAGGGAATCACAAACCTTAACACCAATATTCTTACTAAATCACAATTACTCACTAACATGACTCACATATTATCATCTCCATATCGCAAAACTATTGCAAGGAATCAAACTTATCATATCCAATGATCTATATGAAAGTTTTTATTATATTCCTCTTGAATATTCATCACTTTGGGACCAAATTCATATCTTGTGCAAATTACCATTACTATTATAAACTCTCAAAAAGATATAAGTGAAGCATGAGAGTGCAAATATTTCTTCAAAATTTAATCTTATTAGCTCTCAAAATAATATAAGTGAAGCATGAGAGTTCAAATATTTTTTCAAAATATAGTCACCGTCGTGCTCAAAAAAAATTTAAGTGAAGCACTAGAGCAACTTCCTAGCTCAAAAGATATAAGTGAAGCACATAGAGTATTTTAAAAAATCGTGATAAATGTGTGGCTCTCTCAAATAAGTGTGTCCAGCAAAGATGATTGTGACAAACTAAAAAAAACAAAGCAAAGACTCACATAATACACGACGCTCCAAGCAAAACTCATGACATGTGACGAATAAAAATATAGCTCCAAGTAATATTACCGATAGTTGGTAGAAGAAAGAGGGGATGCCTTCCGGGGCATCCCCAAGCTTAGGCTCTTGCCACTCCTTATTCCTTCATCCATCGTGATCTCACCCAAAACTTGAAAACTTTAATCACATAAAACTCAACAAAACCTCGTGAGATCCGTTAGTATAACAAACAAATCTTAAACTTTAGGTACTGTTGTAAATTGATTCATATTTAATATTGGCATAATGCTACTGTACTCCAACTTCTCCATGACTCATACCCCCCGATACGATCCATAGATTCATCAAAATAAGCGAACTATGCAACAAAAACAGAATCTGTCTAAAACAGAACAGTCTGTAAAGATCTAATTAAAATCCATACTTCTGTAACTCAAAAAGTTCGGAAAAATTAGGACAACGTAAAAAATTCATATACCAATACTGTGTAAAAAATTCAGATTTTTCTGACGCTCCAGTACAGAACCAAAATTCCAGTACTGGACACAAAACTTTCTGTTTTCCAAACAACATCAATTATACTATCATCAACATCATCCCAAAGGCATTACTTGGCACAAACACTAATTAAAACATAAAAACACAATCATAACAGAAGCTATAATCATGCAAACACACAAAAATAGAGTAAAAATTTATTGGGTTGTCTCCCAACAAGCTCTTTCTTTATAGCCATTAAGATAGGCTTGAGATTTCAATGATGCTCACATGAAAGATAGTAATTTAAACACGAAGAGAGCATCATGAAACATGTGAAAAACACATTTAAGTCTAACATACTTCCTATGCATGGGCATTTTATAGGCAAACAAATTATCAAGACAAAAAGTATCTAGCATATGCAAGGAAGAAGAACGAAGCATTAACAATTTGACTTCAAGAGAGGTAATTGAGTAACATGAAAATTTCTACAACCATATTTTCCTCTCTCATAATAATTACATGTAGGATCATAGTCAAATTCAACAATATAGCTATCATATAAAATATTCTCTTCACGATCCACATGCATAAAGGTTTTATAATCTTCCACGATAGTGGGATTAACGTCAACAAAAGTCATGACCTCTCCAAACCCACATTTATCAAAAATTTCATAAGATTGAACACTCTCCGAATATGTGGGATTATTTTTACCTAAAGTTGACACTCTTCCAAACCCACTTTGAATATTATTGCAATCATTATTATCGATAGCATATTCATCATGAGGCTTAAATAAATTTTCAAGATCATAAGAAGTATTATCACCCCAATCGCGATCATTGCAATAAGTAGTGGACAAAACAAAATTGTCATCCCCAAGCTTGTAGTTTTGCATATCATTAGCACAACTGACATTAATAGAATTTATAATAACATCATTGCAATCATGCTTTTGAATCAAGGAGCTATCATGAATCACTTTATAAATTTCTTCTTCTAACACTTCATCACAATTTTCAGATTCATGATTTTCAAGCAAAACTTCATAGAGATAATCAAGTGCACTCAACTCACTAGCAATTGGTTCATCATAATTGGATCTTTTGAAAAGATTTGCAAGTGGATGAGGATCCATATCAATAAATTTTTGCTTTCACCTTCTGTTTTTATGTGTTGTCATGAAGGCACTAAAAGCAAGCAAGCAAACTAAAATACTTTGTATTTTTGTAAAAAAAAAATAGAACTGGGGGAGATGAAAACAAGAGGCAAAGGCAAATAAAATAAATGCAAGGAGATGAAAGTTTATGCGTAGGTACTTGATAGATGTTGATGATGTCTCCCCGGCAACGGCGCCAGATATTCTTCCTGCTACTTGTGAGCTGCGTTGGGATTTCCCTGAAGAGGAGGGGATGATGCAGTACAGTAGAGATAAGTATTTCCCTCAGTTATGAAACCAAGGTTATCAATCCAGTTGGAGAATCACGCAACAACTCGTTAGCAGCACCTGCACACAAAATAACAAATCCTTGCACCCAACGCGAACAAGGGGTTGTCAATCCCTTGGCGGTTATTTGCAAGATTAAATTGTATGGTCATAGATAGATAGATCGAACAAAAATACAAAATAAAATAAATAAAGTAAAATTGCAACAAGGTATTTTTAGGATTTTTAATATATGATAAAGGTAGACCCGGGGGCCATAGTTTTCACTAGAGGCTTCTCTCTTGAAAATAGCATACGGTGGGTAAACAAATTACTGTTGGGCAATTGATAGAAAAGCAAATAATCATGACGATATCCAAGGCAATGATCATGTATATAGGCATCACGTCCGAGACAAGTAGACCGACTCCTGCCTGCATCTACTACTATTACTCCACACATCGACCGCTATCCAGCATGCATCTAGAGTATTAAGTTCATAAAGAACGGAGTAACGCCTTAAGCAAGATGACATGATGTAGACAAAGTAAACTCACGCATGAATAAACCCCATCTTTTTATCCTTAATAGCAATGATACAATACGTGTCATGTCCCCTACTGTCACTGGGATTGAGCACCGCAAGATCGAACCCATTACAATGCACCTCTCCCATTGCAAGACAAATCAATCTAGTTGGCCAAACCAAATCAATAGATCAGAGAGAAATACGACGCTATAACAATCATGCATAAAAGAGTTCAGAGAAAACTCAAATAATATTCATGGATAATCTGATCATAAACTATCGGATCCCAACAAACACACCGCAAAAAGTGTCTACATCGGATAGAACTCCAAGAACATCGAGGAGATCATTGTATTGAAGATCAAATAGAGAGAAGAAGCCATCTAGCTACTAACTATGGACCCGAAGGTCTGTGGTAAACTACTCACGCATCATCGGAAGGGTAGCAAGGTTGATGTAGAGCCCCTCCGTGGTCGAATCCCCCTCTGGCAGAGTGCCGAAAAAGTCCTCCAGATGGGATCTCTCGAGAACAGGAACTTGCGGCGGCGAAAAAAGTATTTCGTGGACTCCTCTGTTGGTTTCCCGATTTTAGAGAATTTATAGAGGCGGAGTTAGGTCAAAGGGAGCCACGTGGGCCCCACGAGCCACCAGGGCGCGCCGTGGTGCCTCGTGGGCCACTGCTTTATCTTCTCATCCCCTCCCGAAGCTTCCAGGGTCTCTTATGTCCAGAAAAAAATCTCCAAAAAGTTTCATGGCATTTGGACTTCGTTTGGTACTGATATTCTAAAAAACCAAAAACAGGCAAAAAACAGCAACTGGCACTGGGCACTAAGTTAATAGGTTAGTCCAAAAAAATGATATATTATTGCTTGTAAATGTATATAAAACATCCAAGATTGATACTATAATAGCATGGAATAATCAAAAATTATAGATACGTTGGAGACGTATCAGGAGTATCCACTCAACGTGACTCCTGAGTTGATGTTCTGCGAAATCTCTTCAATCGATTCAAGAGGCTTGATAATGAAAATGTGCAGCAAACCTTCGATCGCCTCACTGATATCTCCAATGAGCTTCAGGCTCTTGGTCCTGCTGACATCACCAATCATGAGGTGGTGAAGAAATTGCTGAGGTCTCTGGACACTTCCTTCAACACTTTGGCACTGATGATACAAGAGCGCCCTGACTACAAGTCATTAGATCCTGCTGACATTCTCGAGAGGCTCAACACACATGAATTTCAGCAAGCAGAGAAGAGAGATATGTATGGACCCAGCTATGGTCGTCCTCGCGCTCTGAAGGCAAAAGCAAAAGCCAAAGCTATTTCCTCATCTAAAGAAGACGAGGAATATGAGAGCAGTTCTGATGGTGCTGAGGAAATTGGCAGAGAACTGGCTATGCTGGTGAAGAAGTTCCAGAAGTTTTCCAAGAAGAACCACTTTGCAAAATCTTCAAAGTATGACTCGAAGAACACTGGAGAAGCATCTGCTCGAGACTACAACAAGAGAACCTGTCACAAATGCAAGAAGCCAGGCCACTACATCGCCGACTGCCCTCTATGGCTAAAGAAGAAGAAGAAGAAGAAGAGCAGGGATGATGAATCTGATGGCAAAAAGAAGAAGTCCTCAAAGTCTTCATCAAAGTCCTCATCTCACAAGAAAACCAGTTCTAACAGAGCTCGTGCATTCATTGGGAAGGAAATGGATTCTGAAGAAGAATCTGATGATCAGCAAGCTGAGGAATCTGAGGAGGAGTCAGACACTGGTGTGGTGAGCCTTGCACTTGCTACTGAGTACGTCAGCAAGTCCATTTTCAACCCTGAGGATAATGGTAACTCCACCAACAATGATGACTGTGCTGATGACTTCACTCCCACCTATTGCTTCATGGCAAGAGGTGCAAAGGTAACCTCACAAGAAGCTTACTTTGAAACTTCCAGTGATGACGACTCTGAGTGTGAATCTAAACCAAGCTATAAGAAACTTGCTAAAATTGCAACTGAGCAACAGCATGCCATGGAAAAGATTCAAAAACTGCTAGACAAAAGCGATGACCTATTGGACGAGGAAATGGATCGTAGTCAAGCCTTGTCTGAGGATCTCAGAAGGCTTAAGTCTCAATATGATGAACTTGAAAGTCGTCATGTGTCCCTCTCAGCCGAACATGAGAAGTTGTCCTATGAATTTGTTCAAAGGAAGCAAGATCTCGAGAAGCTGAGAGTGTCTCATGATGATCTTCAAACAGAAAACGATTCACTCCTCGCTCAACAGATCAGTACCGCTCAGGAAGAATTTGTTGCACCATGCCTAAAATGCCTTGCACGTGATAATGCAAATTCTTCAGCTGAATGTTCAAATGCTTCTGTAATTTCAAATGCTTCAACTACTACGGTGGCCACTAACCCCTCATCTGAGGAAGCCACCAGTGATACTGATGAAAATGTAGGGCTGAAGGAATTGTATGTCACGGGCATGTACAAAAGCCTCAAAGGGCATCAAACCCTGTGTGACGTGCTCAAAAAGCAAATTCTTCACAGGAACCCTAGGAAAGAAGGTATTGCTTTTGAGAGAAAGCTCAACACTGATGGTTCGTATTGGAAGCCTAAGCAGTATCCCAAAACCACATGGGTTGCTGCAAAGGGACCTCCAATAGATCCATCCACTTTATCTGGCTACACTTGTGATACTTCATATTCTTCATATGAGTCATTTGACTCCAACTATAAACTGTTCAAGAACCAGAATGGTGAAATCTTTGCCAGATTTATTGGTACTAACTGCAAGAACGGTCCACCTGTGAAGAAAATCTGGGTTCCTAAAAGCCTTCTGGAAAATCTTCAGGTGAATGTCATCATGACGCCACCAATGAAGAAGAAACCTCCCAGGGCAAATTCTTCACAGGGATCAAATTCGTCTAATGGACGCAGATCCACTTATGGTCGTGCTAATGCCTCTGGTTCATAGGGAAACAAACAGCGGTTTGATGAATATGAGCATTATTCTTCGAACCACTATGTTCACAAATCATCGAAGAATTTCTCTGCTTATTCATTCAATTACTATAACCCTCCTGTGAAGAGAAATGCATATTCCTCAATGCCTAAGTTCTCAATTAATGCACTTTGCTACATTGCTTCTCAGCCACCCATACAGATGTGGGTGGTTAAGAAGAAGAACTAATCTCTTCTGCAGGGTCAGGTCTTCAGGCATCTAAAATGTCTGGTGAATTTGCTGAAGACCTGACAAAGTGCCTGTTGGGATGCAGGCTAATCACGATGAAATGAATAACTCATTTCACACATCCCTATGCTGCTAAATACTATTCCTTGATGAAATTGTCTGACGAAATTGATCATCATCATATTCTTCACTTTGAAGTATATGAATTTATAAGTCAGACTAATGCTTCTACAGGATGATACACCTTCAGCCACTGAATGGGTCTTGGATAGTGGCTGCACGAATCATATGACTGGAGATAGGAATCTCCTTACTGACGCTCCCCTTACTCCGTCTCATCTGAAGCATATCACATACGCCGACAAAGGAAAAAGCAAGGTATTGGGTCTAGGTAAGGTTGCTATCTCAAAGGATCGACACATGGAAAAAGTGATGCCTGTCGAGTCCCTAGGATACAACCTCATGTCTGTCTCAATGCTTTGTGATCTTGATATGATTGTCATCTTTGGCAAATATGGATGCATTGTGCAGTTGGAATCTGACAAATCCAAAGTCTTCGAAGGCTTTAGGAAAGGTGATTTGTATATTGTAGATTTCTCTCTAGGTCCTCAGCCTGCCACGTGTCTACTGGCAAAAGCTTCAGAGTGCTGACTATAGCATTGACGTCTTGGACACGCTGGCATGAGGAATTTGAGCACACTCATCAAGAAGAAGCACATCATTGGCGTCGAAGGCGTCAAGTTCGTCAAAGATCATTTTTGTGGTGCTTGTGAGTCTGGAAAGATGACCAGATCCAAGCATACGGCTAAGACCATCATGACCACTACTCGTCCCTTTGAATTACTTCATATGGATTTGTTTGGTCCCACACATTATGCCACACTAACCAATGCAGCATCTCTCTACGGATTCGTCATTGTTGATGACTACTCTCGTTACACCTGGGTGCACATCATTTCCTACAAGACTGAAGTTCGGGATGTCTTTAGTTGATTCTCCAATCGGCCATGACGAATTATGGTCTCAAGATCATGCACATCAGGAGTGACAACGGCACTGAGTTCAAGAACACAGGCCTCGACGACTATCTTGATGAACTTGGTATCACTCATGAGCTCTCTGCTCCCTACACGCCTCAGCAGAATGGAGTCGTGGAGCGCAAGAACAGAACCCTCATCGAGATGGCGCGTACTATGCTTGATGAATACAAGACACCTCGTCATTTCTGGCCTGAAGCAATTGACACTCATTGTCACATCATCAACCGGGTATATCTTCACAAATTCCTCAAGAAGACCTCATATGAGCTCCTCACTGACAAGAAACCCAATGTGAGTTATTTCAAAGTCTTCGATGCTAAATGCTGGATTAGAGATCCTTATCATAGTTCTAAATTTGCACCAAAAGCACATGAAGGTTTTATGCTTGGTTACGGAAAGGACTCGCACACCTACAGAGTCTTCAACTCCTTCCACCACAAGGTTGTTGAAACTGTAGATGTGCGGTTCGATGAAACTAACGGCTCGCAAAGAGAGCACCTGCCTCCTGTGCTAGATGAAATGCCTCCTGAGGAATCGATCAAGCTAATGGGCACTGGTGAAATTGTGCCCAGTGAAGAAATAGCTGATGAAGAAGTACTAATCCCTCGTCATGAAGAAACTGCTAATCCTGAGGAAAATGATGCTGAGGATTCTGCACGGCAACAACACCAACAAGGCCCTCGACCAGCACACCCTCGAGTGGTGAATGAAGTGCAGATTGAAAAGATCCTTGATAACATCAATGCACCTGGTCCCCTCACTCGCTCAAGAGCTTCACATCTAGCTAACTTTTGTGGGTATTACGCGTTTGTCTCTATTTCAGAGCCCACCAAAGTTGATGAAGCATTTCTTGAATCGGAATGGATTCAAGCGATGCAAGAGGAATTGCATCAATTTCAGCTCAACAACATGTGGGAGCTTGTCAAGTGTCCCGGTCCACGCAAGCATAATATCATCGACACCAAATGGATCTACCGCAACAAACAAGACAAAAATGCCAAGTGGTGAGGAATAAGGCCCGTCTTGTAGCTCAAGGCTACACACAGGTTGAGGGTATTGATTTCGATAAAACATTTGCACCTGTTGCTAGGCTTGAAGCCATTCATATACTGCTTGCATATGCTAACCATCATGATACCCTCTTATATCAAATGGATGTGAAAAGTGCATTCCTCAATGGTAAGCTTGAGGAAGAAGTATTTGTTGCTCAACCACCAGGTTTTGAGGACCCAAAGCATCCAGACAAAGTCTTCAGACTCAACAAGACTCTCTATGGCCTCAAGCAAGCCCCGAGGGCTTGGTATGATACACTGAAGGAGTTTCTGAAGAAAAAGGGTTTCAAACCCGGTTCTCTTGACCCTACTCTTTTCACAAAATCTTATGATGGTGAACTGTTCATATGCCAAATATATGTTGATGATATTATCTTTGGTTGCACTAACAAGAAATACAGTGACGAATTTGCATATATGATGCAAGAAGAATATCAGATGTCTATGATGGGGGAGTTGAAATTCTTCCTCGGACTTCAAATTCGTCAACAACGAAATGGTATCTTCATATCTCAGGAGAAATATCTCAAGGATTGCCTGAAGAAATTTGGCATGCAAGATTGCAAAGGCCTCAAGATACCAATGCCAACAAATGGTCAACTCTTCACTGACGAAAATGGTAAAGATTTCGATCAGAAGGTATATCGCTCCATCATTGGTTTGTTGCTTTACCTATGTGCATCTAGGCTAGATATTATACTTAGCGTTTGCATGTGTGCCCGCTTTCAAGCGTCACTGAAGGAGTCATACCATCAGGTTGTGAAATGAATTCTTCGATATTTAGCTCACACACCAACACTTGGATTATGGTATCCCAAGGGCTCATCATTTGATCTTGCTGGATTTTCTAATTCTGATTATGCTGGAGATCGTGTGGATCGCAAGTCAACATCAAGCACATGTCATTTCCTCGGATGATCTCTTGTTTGTTGGTCCTCGAAGAAGTAGAACAGCGTCTCACTTTCCACAGCCGAGGTTGAATACATTGCCGCTGGTGCCTGTTGCTCACAGCTTCTATGGATGAAGCAAACCCTCAAGGACTATGGCGTCAACGTGAAGAAAGTGCCACTCTACTGCGACAATGAGAGTGCCATCAAGATCACCCACAACCCAGTGCAACACTCTAGGATGAACCACATCCAGATTCGTCACCATTTTCTTCGTGATCATGTGCTGAAGGGAGACATCGTCATCAACCATGTGAAGACTGAAGACCAGCTTGCAGATATCTTCACTAAGCCCTTGGATGAGAGAAGGTTTTGCATGTTGCGGTGTGAGCTAAACATCCTAGAATCTTCGAATGTCCTTTGAAATGGACACACATCCTAACGCTTATGCATTTTTGATGACTTTGATGCACAACACACGAAGTAACGATTTTCTTCAATCAATGAAGACTAACCATCTAAGTGTGAAGAAATTAACGAAGAACTTGATTCTTAGAACCCTACGACAATTGTACGCGGTGTCTGAAATCATCATAGTTCTTATACGGTGGGTAACGCCACCACCCATTTTTGATTTGCTTCAATTTGGTTTTTCTTCGCAAATTGCAATTTCGTCAAAACTTTTCATATTCGTCATTTGTGGTTGTTCTTCATTGCTTGAGACAATACTTTCTATTTATATAAGTCTGAGTTTTTCATGTCCTCTACAGCATTCACATATTGCTATTTCTTTAAGTTGTTTTTTTGTCTATGTGAATGCGATCGGCCCCGCTCCCCTCTATGCTAAACTCAAACCACTCTGTTCACAATCTCTTCATGTGTGTTCTATTTGATACCGTTCAAAGTCTTCACTGTGTCCTTGACAGCTGAAGAAATTGCGAACACACTTTAAAAACTTCTATTCATATTTTTGGCGGTTGCCACAGTAACTTAATCCCGCGCACCCCACGCGTGGATAAGCGCACTCAAAATGCATGTGTGACACGTGTCGCAGAAATGCGAAGAGCCAGGGGCTTATCCGTCCAAAAGTTTCGGACCACTCAGTTTTCACCACACCTATATAATGGCTTGACCACGTCAAACCTAGTTCATTCACTCTCGCGCCCCTGTCGCTCTCAAAACCCTAGCACCGCCGCTGGATTTCATCGTCGCCGGAGAGGAAGAGCTTCACTCCCTTGACTTCTTCGTCGTCGTACTCACGTCGGCCGCGGATTTCTTCACCTCCACCGTCGCCGTAGCTGTCTTTCGTCGCCAAGTTAGGGCACGAGAGATCTGAGTTGACGATTTCCTTCGACTCGCCGTCCAGTTCATCGAGTTCATCCTTGGGGTAATTAAAACGTATTTTTTACTACCCAAGTTTGATCTTTTTACAGTCCCAAATTCTTCAAGTGCTCTTTTTACCACTACTTTCCAATTCTTCAGCACTTCCTTTTTGGCCAGTCTTGGTAATTTCATCTAAGTTGCACTTTATGATTAGATTCCTCAGTTGTGCAATTGCCTCAATCTGTACAACTATGAAATCTAAGTCAAGAACACTTAGAAAATTTCTTCAAGACGATAAGGGTCAATTTCCTCAACTGGGCTTTATTTTGAAAATCTCTGAGAACGCATGTGACTCTTCCCAATTTCCTCGCAACTATATTTTGTTCACAGGTACCCATGTCTGCAGACGAATCTCTTGGTTCTCATCAACTTAATTCATTTGCAGCATTGCTTGAGGAAAATCTACAGACTTCTTCAGAAACATCAAAAGTTGAAAACCCTCGGTTGAAGAAAATGACAGATGGCAGAAAGCCTCAGAAGGGAGGCAACAGGAAGGAGGAACACACTGCTTTTGAGATACCTGAGGATATTTACTCAGGATACTGCACACCCGATGAAGCAACTCATGGAAAGGAAACCAAGGAGCAGCGCAAAACGCGCATGCAAAAGATCAAGAGGTACTGGACTTATCAGTGGAGGAGCTACAATTACGTCACCTCCAAATACATGAAGGATTTTGCTGTAAAGCCGCCTTGCAACAGACCGCCTCTGGCACCTGGGCAAACGGCTGACCCCACTGGCATCAGAAGGGGTGAAGAATTCCCCAAAGAATGGGCCAAGCGTCAGGCCAACCTGCAGAAACTGGCTCAAAAGGCTGTTGAAGAATTCAACAGAGCCTCAAAGGCTTCACAAGAAGCGGGTGCAGGCTCTAGTGGCAGTGCGCCCAAGAAAGCTATGAAAAAGAAGCCGGCTCAAAAGCCTAAACCTTCGACTGAAGAGCCCTCACGGCCAAAATCTTCGTCAAAGCCCTCAGAGCCCAAGCCATCTTCCTCAAAGGCCTCAGCGCCTAAGGCACCAACTGCTCCCACTTCATCTGCACCTCCACCATCCGTAAGTTCTTCAAGGGCTGCAGCTAGAGCGTCAACACCAGTTGTGCTAGCATCAGGCCGGCGCACTGAAGGCTTTCCAATAGCCTCCATTGCTGCATCAAGTGCCTCAGCATCAGGGCGTATTTCCTCAAACACGCCAATGCTGAAGAAGAAGGTCACTGTAGGCCGAGGAACTAGGCCCACTCCCAAGAGCAAGGAAGTATTGCCTCAAGCTGATGAACATGGGATGGCTGATGAAGATGAACTTGCAAAATTTGTACAAAGAAGAATGGAAGAGGCCGCTCGTGCCAAGAAATCCTCAGTCCCAAAATTTCTTAGTCCAAAAAAGATCCTTGACTTCATTGATGTTTGGTGTCAGAAACCAGATACACCACTTAACGACTTGGACTTGCCACCTGGACCAAGTCATGTTCTTTCTGCCTTTGTCCTCAACGAAAAGCACAAGATAGAGAAGGCAAAGCTTGTAAGAAAAGAGATGAAGAAGAAGCAGAAGGAGCTCAAGGATAGAATGCTCTCTATATCCCCTCAGCAACTGGTTGCTATGCAAACAGAGATTCAGCACTTGTCTGATGAATATGAGCGCCAGGCTGAGCACTGCTGTGGAGTGAAAGACAGATTCATCAGTGCTTCAAACAAAGTTGTTGATGACTATAATCAAAGGGAGGCTGCGAAGTGTGGTCAAGCTCCTCCAACAAGTTCTTCAGCTCCACCGCAAGAACCTACCAGGGCAACTGAGACTGTTGCGCCTGAAGAAAATGCCAGAGCAACTACAACAGTTGCGTCTGATGAAATTATAGCACCAAGCTCCTCAGCGGCAGTACTAGACCAGCCTTCAGCCTTGAAGCTTATCAAAGTACCTTCTGCATCAGAAGCGAAAAAGACTACCGTCAAAAGAAAAGCTTCAGTACCCTCTGCCACAGAATCTGTGAAGAAATTGAAGATGGCTCCCATATCTTCAAATGCACCTATCGATGCCATACCAATTTCTTCAGCCCCACCAACCAGACCCTGTCAAGAGCTTCAGATCATCCCCTTTGGTGTGGACTATGTCATCCCACCTGAAGATGAAGAAGAGAATTCCCACTCTGCTGCTTCCACATAGCAAGTGAATGAAGAAATTGAGATTGAAGCAGATGCTTCATTACACCAGGTATCATCGCCTCCAGTCCATGTGACCGATGAAGAAACTGATGAGGACGTGGATGTGGGTTCCTTAACACCTGTTATCCGTGATGATTTATGGGATGTCGCTCATCCAAACTCACCCCTCACCATGCCGCTCACGCAAATACCTCAGTCTCCTGCTGTCACTAAGGAAATACAAACTGGTTCTGAAGGTCGTCAACCGCCCCTTCAAACCATTAATGAGGAAATTCCAGCTGCATCAGCTGAAGAAATTGTGCAACAAGTGAATGATGAAGAAGTTGCACCTCCTCCACCTCAACAAGAAGATCCAACTCCCTCAGCAGATTCGGACACTGTTCCATTCGCAACAGCTGAGGAAGTTGCAAAATCTTTGGCCATCACGGATCCCAATGATTCAACGGGCTCTTCGAGACCCATCTTCGATGTGAAGCCAAAGAAGATAAACCTTCAGCCAGTGCCCTCAATGCCCAAAGTTGGCAAAAGCGCCAGAAGGCCAAAATTTGACAATGCCGCCTTCTTTCAAGAGAAGAATTTCTTCATAGGCGAGTCCCCTTATGACTCTGTAAAAATCAGGCGTCAGAGATTTTGGACAAATGCTCAGATGAACTTCTATTCCTCACTGCTGTTTGACAAGAACAAAGTGTTCCCGCATCATCATATTCCTCGTGTGGATATGGAATCCTTACCGTGTTTTCGGCCAGTTCTGGCTATTCTTCACGATGCCGGGCTACTCAGCTTCGTCACAGATGTGTGTGATTGGAATGAAGAACTCATTCTTCAGTTTTATGCCACCTTGCATCTATCTGGTGATGTTGATGATATTCACTCATGGGCTCTCGACTGGATGAGTGAGAACACGCATTACAAGGCTCCTGCTGATGAATTGCTTTGAGCTCTTCCTATTGATTTGCCCTCCTCAGAAGCTAGAAAGATCTATGAAGAACCTAAGCTGCCCAATCATCTGATGCAAGTGCTGATGAAGCCATTGAATGAAGGAGAAGCTCAGAGAACCACCTTCTTAGTGAAGGATTTGCTATTTGTGCCAAGGACAGTATATCGCATTCTGGTCAAAACCCTCAGTCCGATCAAAGGCCACAATTCTGAGACTGAAGAAGTTGTGGGAATCATGAAGAACTTGCTATTCAATATCATCCATGGTATTTCTATCAATATACATGATTTCTTCATGAGGACTTTGGCCACTGTCGCACAATCTCCATTTGACTTGAAGCCTTATGCTCCCTGGCTCATGAGATTCATCCGGACAAGATCTTCAATCAACTACAAAGCTGACAGTCAAAATCATCTCAGCTTTCTGCCAGATGTTGAAATTCTTCAAAGCACAATTGCTTCAGTTCCTGGCAAAGGGAAAGTTGTTATTGATGAAGGAGTTCGTCCCTTTGATGGCCAATTTTGTCAGCCTGTCTCTCAATCCACATGATATGATTCTTCAAGCCATGACACTGACGCAAATGCCACTCAGCAAACCCCTCAAGGTGAAGCTCCTCGTGTGATGACTGATCATGAGCTGCTCATAAGTCTTCATCAGAAAGTTGACAAGAACCACAACTGGGTTAAGCGTCAACTCCATGCAATTCTAGGCAATATGACTGTGACGCAAAATTCAGTCCGAAAAAATCATTATTATCTGCATGTGATCTTCGACAGGAGTTGGGCCATTCTTTCACATCTGAAGACCCCTGACAAACTTGAAGAAATGGAATTCCAAATGAACTTCGATTGGGCCAATCCGCCCAAGAAGAAGTTCAAGAAGGTTCAAGTTCCTCCGATGGTCCCAAGCTCTGTGTCTTCTTCACGAGCTACTGATGAAAATGAAGATGTTGAAGACACTGCAGCAGGCCCTTCCTCAACTCGCGACCCCAACAATGACGCTGGTGCTCCCTCGACTGCATCATGATGTGATTTCTTCAGGGGCCTTAGTTCCCAGTTTCATCTCCTTTTGGTCATCTGATGACAAAGGGGGAGAAATTTAAGTTAGTCTTCAAGCGGGTCTTATATCGGGCTGTTTCTTTTGATAAGTTGCAACTCTTGGTTCTTTGTTTGATTCGCTCCGTTGATGAGTTGCAACTTAAATATTGTTGGTTGTCTGACATTCTTCTGCGACGTTTTATTTTGCATGCGTGGTTATGCTCTGATCCTCAAATATATATATATATATATATATATATATATATATATATATATATATATATATATATCTGTACATGCATGTTATAATTCGTCAAACACCAATTTTCATCATGCATTCAAATTCTTCAATATCTTATGATCATGCATGATTGGATTCCAAGATATATGGGGAGATCTCCACAATTTCAACCTGCCATGTGCATTTGCAATCCAGAGAAAATTCTTCATATGCACATCTTCAGGGGGAGTTCCTCAATATCTTGTAACCAATGTCTTCATATTCTGTACTTACACTTCCACTATTTTTATTCCCGTTGAAAACTTAACTGATTTGTCATCAATCACCAAAAAGGGAGAGATTGTAAGTGCATCAAGTGCCCCCTTAGTGGTTTTGGAGTATTGAAGACAAATAAGTTAAGGGACTAATAAGGTTGTGAGTGTACACAGGAGAAAATAGTCCCTGAAGACTTGGTTTAACCACGGAAGTCGACCCCTAAAAATGTATTTCTTCAAGTGAAGAATTTGGTGCGGCCATTCAGGAAATTGATGTGAAGACTTAGAAGCTTGAAGACTTTGTTTTCATAGTTTCTTTTTCTTCTTATTTGAGTCATAGGAAAAACCGTACCGTCAAAGGGGGTCGAGGTGAAACATATTTCATACTTCAAAGCGATGCTCAAACCTATACACTTTGTAGCCGCTTCGAGTGAAGCTTTTGGAAACCTCCGGAACAGCTGACGAATTTGACAGTGACAGTGACGAAGTTCATCTGGTCTCTAACGAATTTGGCCAGGCTGAGGAGTTAGGATTTCGCCAGTGCGATCGGCCTATCGTGAGTAAATAGAGTGCCCCGACGAAATTGAGAGCTTAATTTCCGACCGTTGTTGCGCCACGTGCCAGCTATCGAGTGGATTCATATCCTGACAACGGTCATGTCTGAGAAGGGCATTTATGACAATTCATGTCGGGTTGCCCCTGGCTATAAATAGCCGCCCCCTACAACCACTAGTTGGTTGGCTGCTCTAGAGAGAACTTGACACTTGTCATTTGAGAGCAACCCTTCCTCGGACGACTTTGTGAGAACCCAAGTGAGGAAAAACCCAACCAGAGCCTAAGTGACTGAGCATAACTGAAGAAGTTGATCTGTGTGATCCGACGCTTGTTACCTTTGAAGACTGTCATTCTTCCAGACGGTTAGGCATCATGTTCTGAGCACCCAAGAGTAATTGTGGTGTGCCGGTGAACAAGTCTGTGAAGGTTTTGGGAGTCTACCTTGAAGACTTACCACGAGTGATTGGGCGAGGTCTAAGTGACCTTAGCTCAACAGGAATACAGTGAGGACTAAGTGTCCTCCGAGGTAAGACTCAGCCGCCTCAACCAGATGTGCAGTTGATACAACAACTGGAACTGGTCTACCAAATCGCTGTGTCGTCATCGAGCCCAACCGGTTTCAAATTCCTCACCCCTTTACCTTTACGCATTTCCGCTGCTGAAGAACTTATGCTCTACTTTTCTGATGAATTTGAACTGAAGACTTTCATCATGCTGTTTATCATTTCTTTAGTTCATCTTCTTCATGCATGTCTGTTTGTATGACTACTTGTTCTTCACTTGTATGTATTTCCTTTACACGCTAGTTACATCTGTGTCGATCTAGTTTCACTTCTGTTTCTATTTTGTCACTCTGATTTTCGTCAAAATCTTCGGAGTTTGACGAATTTCTAAAAATCTCCCATTCGCCCCCCTCTGGGAGTTAACCCGCGCTTTCAACTCATGATGATGCTACTACTCTGCTTGATGAAACTGTGCTACTTGGTGATTTCCTTGATGCTCAAATTGCTAAAGCTAACGAATTTGAAAATGATAAAAATGATGAAATTGATGAATCACCTGTTACACCTAGCACTCCTACTAGAACTAATTTTTTTAATATACTTGAGGGTCATGTTATGGATGGGGAGATTGCTAAGGAATTTCTTGCTTGTAATAATAGGGAAGATCTTAAGAAATTTACTGAGTAAGCTAAAAGAAAAGGCTATGATTGAAAGAATGAAATATGATCCTAAGTTTGCAACCTCTCCTATCTTTGTTACTGATAAGGATTATGAATTCTCTATTGATCCTGAATTAATTACTTTGGTAGAATCTGATCCTTTTCATGGTTATGAATCTGAAACTGTTGTGGCACATCTCACGAAATTAAATGATATAGCCACCCGATTTGCTCAAGAGGAAAAGATCCGCTATTACTATATCCTTAAGTTGTTTCCTTTCTCATTAAAGGGTGATGCTAAAGAATGGTTCAATACTCTTGCTCCTGGTTGTGTGCGTAGTCCCTAGGATATGATATATTACTTCACGGAAAAATATTTTCCTGCTTATAAGAAACAAGCTGCCTTACAGGAAATATATAATTTTGTGCAACTTGGGGAAGAGCATCTCCCACAAGCTTGGGGGAGGCTTCTCCAGTTATTAAATGCTTTGCCTGATCATCTTCGTAAGAAGAATGAAATACTTGATATCTTTTATAATGGACTAACCGATGCTTCTAGGGACTACATAGATAGTTGTGTTGGTTGTGTTTTCAGGGAACGAACTGTTGAACAGGCTCAGGAATTATTAAATAACATATTGAGGAATAACAATGATTGGACACTCCCTGAACTACCACCCAAGCCAACTCTGAAGAAAAGAGGTATTCTATTCCTCAGTCCGGAAGATATGCAAGAAGCCAAAAAATCTATGAAAGAGAAAGGTATTAAATCTGAAGATGTTAAGAATCTTCCACATATTGAGGAAATACATGGACTCGATATCCTGACACAGGTAGTAGAGGTAAATTCTCTTTGTAAGTTTGATGAGGGTGATATTCCTTATAATAAATCTCCTAGTCAGTGTTTGGATGAATTTGATAATTTCATTATTAAGCAAGAAAACTTTAATAAATATATCGGTAATCAATTGAAACGCAATGCTATTATGATTGAACGCTTGAGTGATATGATGTTTAGAATTGCTAATGATGTTAAAGGTCTATGTAAACACTCATCTAAGGTCCAAACACATCTAGAACAAGTAAATCACAGAATGATTTGCTTAATGAAATGAATAGTAAAAAGAATGATCATGCTGTTAGGGTAATGACTAGAGGAGGTAAAATGACTCAGGATCCTTTATATCTTGAAGGTCACCCTAAAAGAATTGAACGAGATTCTCAGAGAATTAATGATGCTTCACCTAGTTCACCCAAGAAGAAGAAAAAGGAAAAGAATAAGGACAAAACTTTGCTCGCTTCTAGTGAACCTGTTATAGAAAAACCCTCTGAGAATTCAAATAATGTTTCTATTTCTGATGCTGAGACACAGTCTGGTAATGAGCATGTACCCAGTGATAATGATAATAATGATGTTAATGATGATATTGATACTCAACCAGATAATAATAAAGAATCTGATAATGATGTAGAAATAGAACCTGAACCTGAGCTTGATGACCCACCTCCTAAGAATAAAAGATACGATAAAAAGGATTTTGTTGCTAGAAAACATGGCAAAGAAAGAGAACCATGGGTTCAAAAACCTATGCCACTTCCTAGTAAAGCTTTAAAAACCAGGGATGAAGAGGCTTTTAATCGCTTTGTTGAATTGCTTAGACCTTTGTTTCTGCAAGTTCCTTTGACTGATGCTATGAAAATGCCTCCCTATGCTAACTACATGAAAGATATTGTTACCAATAAAAGAAAAATACATGAGGTTAAAATCTCTACTATGCTTGCAAATTATTCATTCAAAGGCAAAATACCTAAAAAGCTAGGAAACCCGGGAATACCTACTATACCATGCTCCATTAAAAATAATAATGTCAAAACTTCTTTATGTGATTTAGGAGCTGGTGTTAGTGTTATGCCTTTCTCTCTTTATAGAAGACTTGACTTGAGTAAGTTGACACCAACTGAAATTTCTTTGCAAATGGCTGATAAATCAACTGCTATACCTGTCGGTATTTGTGAGGACACTCCTGTAGTGGTTGCTAATGTTACCATCCTAACAGACTTTGTTATTCTTGATATGCCCGAGGACGACAACATGTCGGTTATCCTTGGTAGACCTTTTCTGAATACTGCAGGGGCTGTTATCGACTGCAACAAAAGCAAGGTCACTTTTCATGTTAATGGCAATGAGCATACGGTGTATTTTTCGAAGAAGACTGCTACTTGTGAACTGCGTTGGGATTCCCCGACGAGGAGAGGATGATGCAGTACAGTAGAGATAAGTATTTCCCTCAGTTAAGAACCAAGGTTATCAATCCAGTAGGAGAACCACACAGAACCTCGTTAGCAGCACCTACACACACAAAAGCAAACACTTGCACCCAACGCAAATAAGAGGGTTGTCAATCCCCTTAGCGGGCACTTGCAAGGATTGATAGTGATAGATAGATAAAGTAAAATACAAAAGAAAATAAAAGTCAATAAATTGCAGCAAGGTATTTTTGGATTTTAATATATGATAAAAGTAGACCCGGGGGCCATAATTTTCACTAGAGGCTTCTCTCTCGAACACATAGCATACGGTGGGTAAACAAATTACTGTTGGGCAATTGATAGAAAAGCACATAGTTATGATGATATTCAAGGCAATGATCATGTATATAGGCATCACATCCGAGACAAGTAGACCGACTCCTGCCTGCATCTACTACTATTACTCCACCCATCGACCTCTATCCAGCATGCATCTAGGGTATTAAGTATAAAACAGAGTAACGCCTTAAGCAAGATGACATGATGTAGACAAAGTAAACTCAAGCAATATGGTTAAACCCCATCTTTTTATCCTTAATGGCAATAATACAAATACGTGTCTTGTCCCTTTCTATCACTGGGATATAGAACACCGCAAGATTGAACCCATCACAAAGCACCTCTCCCATTGCAAGATAAATCAATCTAGTTGGCCAAACCAAACGGATAGATCGGAGAGAAATACAAAGCTGTAACAATCATGCATAAAAGAGTTTAGAGAAGACTCAATTAATATTCATAAATATTCAGATCATAAACCCACAATTCATCGGATCCCAACAAACACACCGCAAAAGAAGATTACATCGAATAGAACTCCAAGAACATCGAGGAGAACATGGTATTGAAGATCAAAGAGAGAGAAGAAGCCATCTAGCTACTAGCTATGGACCCATAGGTCTGTGGTAAACTACTCACACATCATCGAAAGGGCAGCAAGGATGATGAAGAAGCCCTCCGTGATCGATTCCCCCTCCGGCAGAGTATCAGAAAAGGCCTCCAGATGGGATCGCGGAAGAACAGAGGCTTGCGACGGTGGAAAGGTTTTCTCTTCTGTCTCCCTGGTATATTGGGAATATTTTGGAATTTATAGCGCTGGAATTAGGTCAAGAGGTGCCACGAGGGGCCCACAAGCCTGGGGAGCGCGCCTACCCCCTGGGTGCGCCTCCTGAGCTTGCCGCTACCTCGTGACTTTTCTGGCCTTCTCCCGAAGCTTCTAGGGCCCCTTCTGGTCCAAAAAATATTAATCCAAAGTTTTTTCTTCATTTCGACTCCGTTTGATAATGATTTTCTAAAAAGGCAAAAATAGGCAAAAAAAAACAGCAACTGGCACTAGGCACTAGGTTAATAGGTTAGTCCCAAAAAAATGTTATATAAATGCATATAATTGCATAATAAACGTCCAAGATTGATACTATAATAGCATGGAACAATAAAAAATTATAGATACGTTGGAGACGTATCAAGCATCCCCAAGCTTAATTCCTGCTCATCCTCGAGTAGGTAAATGATAAAAATAGAATTTTTGATGTGGAATGCTACCTAACATGTTTTATCATGTAATTCTCTTTTACGGTATGAATATTAAGATCCGAATGATTCAAAGCAATAGTCTATAGTTTGATACAAAGACATCAATACTCAGGCATACTAACAAACAATCATGTCTTTCAAAATAAAAATGCTAAAGAAAGTTATCCCTACAAAATCATGTAATCCTGTCATGCTCCATCTTCTTAACACAAAATATTTATCATGCACTACCCCGATGACAAGCCGAGCAATTGGTTCATACTTTTTAATGCGCTTGAGCTTTTTCAACCCCCACGCAATACATGAGCACAAGCCATGGATATAGCACTATGGGTGGAATAGAATGTGATGGTAGAGATTAATATGGGGAAGTCAAAAAGAAGAAGATATTCTCACATCGACCCGGCTAATCAACGGGCTATGGAGATGCCCATCAATTGATGTCAATGCGAGGAGTAGGGATTGCCATGCAATGGATGCACTAAGAGCTATAAGTGTATGAAAGCTCAAAATAAAAACTAAGTGGGTGTGCATCCAACTTGCTTGCTCATGAAGACCTCGGGCATTTGAGGAAGTCCATCATCGGAATATACAAGCCAAGTTCTATAATGAAAAATTCCCACTAGTATATGAAAGTGACAACATAGGAGACTCTCTATATGAAAAACATGGTGTTACTTTGAAGCACAAGCATGGAAAAAGATAGTAACATTGCCCCTTCTCTCTTTTTCTCTCATTTTATTTTTCTTTTTTTTCTTTTTTCCCCTTTTTTTCTTTTTTTCTTTTTTCGTGGGCTCTTTTTGGCCTCCTTTTTATTCTTTTTTTATATTTATTTCCTCACTGGGACAATGCTCTAATAATGATGATCATCATACTTCTATTTACTTACAACTCAAAAATTACAACTCGATACTAGAACAAATATGACTCTATATGAATGCCTCTGGCAGTGTACCAGGATGTGCAATGATACTAGTGTAACATGTATGAAAATGATAAACGGTGGCTGAGCCACAAATACTATGTCAGCTATATGATCATGCAAAGCAATATGACAATGACGATGTGTGTCATATAAAAAGAACGGTGGAAGTTGCATGGCAATATATCTCAGAATGGCTATGGAAATGCCATAATAGGTAGGTATGGTGGCTGTTTTGAGAAAGATATAAGGATGCTTATGTGTGATAGAGCGTATCATATCGCAGGGTTTGGATGCACCGGCGAAGTTTGCACCAACTCTCGATGTGAAAAAGGGCAATGCATGGTACAGAAGAGGCAAGCAAATTGCGGAAAGGTGAGAGTGCGTATAATCCATGGACTCACATTAGTCATAAAGAACTCGCATACTTATTGCGAAAGTTTATTAGCCCTCGAAGCAAAGTACTACTACGCATTCCCCTAGGGGGGTAGATTGGTAGGAAAAGACCATCGCTCATCCCCGACCGCCACTCATAAGGTAGACAATCAAGAATAAATCATGCTCCAACTTCTAAGCATAACGACAGATCATACGTGCATGCTTCGGGAATCACAAACCTTAACACCAATATTCTTACTAAACCACAATTATCTACTAGTACCTCCCCCATATTACCATCTTAATATCGCAAAACTATTGCAAGGAATCAAACTTATCATATTCAGTGATCTACATGAAAGTTTTTATTATATCCCTCTTGAATACCTATCATATTAGGACCAAATTCATAACCCGTGCATATTACCATTGCTATTTATTAAACACTCAAAAAGATATAAGTGAATCATGAGAGTACAACTATTTCTTTAAAATATAACCACCGTCATGCTCTAAAAGATATAAGTGAAGCACTAGAGCAACTAACTAGCTCAAAAGATATAAGTGAAGCACATAGAGTATTCTAACAAATCACGAATAATGTGTGTCCCTCTCAAAAAGGTGTGTTCAGCAAAGATGATTGTGGCAAACTAAAAAGCAAACAAAATCAAGCAAACTATAGCACAAGACGCTCCAAGTAAAACACATATCATGTGATGAATAAAAATATAGCTCCAAATGATATACCGATAGGTTGTAGACGAAAGAGGGGAGGCCATTCAGGGCATCCCCAAGCTTAGACGCTTGAGTCTTCCATGAATATTACCTTGGGGTGCCTTGGGCATCCCCAAGATTAGGCTCTTGCCACTCCTTATTCTTTTATCCATCGTAGTCTCACCCAAAACTTGAAAACTTCAGCACACAAAACTCAACAGAAACCTTGTGAGATCCATTAGTATAACAAACAAATCTTAAACTTTAGGTACTATTATAAATTGATTCATATTTAATATTTGCATAATTCTACTGTACTCCAACTTCCCCATGACGCATAACCCCCGATACGATCCATAGATTCATCAAAATAAGCAAACTATGCAACAAAACAGAATCTGTCTAAAACAGAACAGTCTGTAAAGATCTGAATTAAAGACATACTTCTGTAACTCCAAAAATTCTGAAAAAATAGGACAACGTGGGAAATTCATATATCAATAATGTGTAAAACATTCAGAATTTTATCATGTTCCAGTACATAATGAAAATTCCAGAACTAAGCGCAAAAGTTTCTGTTTTCAAACAACATCAATTGTACTATCATCCAAATCATCCCAAAGGCATTACTTGGCACAAACACTAATTAAAAGATAAAAACACAATCATAACAGATTCTATAATTTTGTAAACACACAAGAACAGAAAATAAAATGAAAATTTAAGATACATATTTGGTTGCCTCCCAACAAGCGCTATTGTTTTATGCCCCTAGCGAGGCATAATGCATAATTTCATGTATTGTCATCCTTCAAATTAATTCCATAGGTGGCCCTCATAATAGATTCATATGGTGGCTTAATTATCTTTCTAGGTAAGTGTTCCATCCCTTTCTTTAATGGGAATTGAAATCTTATATTACCTTCTTTCATATCAATAATAGCACCTATGGTTCGTAGGAAAGGCCTACCAAGTATTATAGGAAAATACGGATTGCATTCAATATCAAGCACAATAAAATCCACGGGTACATAATTTATATTTGCAAGAATAAGCACATCATTTATTCTACCCAATGGTTTTTTAATGGTGGAATCCGCTAAATGTAGGTTAAGGGAACAAGCATCCATATCGGTGAGACCTAGCACATCACATAAAGATTTTGGCATAGTAGAGACGCTAGCACCTTGATCACACAAAGCATTGCATTCATAACCTTTGATTTTAACTTTGATAGTAGGTTCCCATTCATCATGTAATTTTTTAGGAATTGAAACTTCCAACTCAAGTTTTTCTTCATGAGCTTTTATCATAGTTTCTAGAATATGTTTAGTGAAAGCTTTATTTTGTTCATAGGCATTAGGTGAATTAATCATGGATTGCAACAAGGAAATACATTCAACTAAAGAGCAATTATCATAATTAAAGTCCTTGTAATCCAAAGTAGTGGGCACATTACTATTTAAAGTTTTTACCTCTCCAAACCCACTTTTATCATTTTTATCATTAAGATCATCACCCTCCAAATAATTGGGACGCCTTCTAGCTAAAGTTGATTCATCTTCAATCCCTTTTTGATCAAGTTTTATTTTACTAAATAAATATTCAATAGGTGAGACACCAATCATTTTAATATCTTCATCATTACTACGATAGAAACCGGGTGGAATGGCTTTTTCTAGGAATTCTCGCTTAGCTCTCAACCTAGCGGTTCTTTCTTTACTTTCATTAATGGAGACATAGATAGTAATTTTGAGAGTATCAACATCATGAGCAATTCTATCCATGTTCCTAGCCATGTCATCAACTTTATTAAATTTTTGTTCTACCATAGCATTGAAAATCTTTTGAGAATTAATAAATACTATTACTTTCAAGATCAGAGGGTATCCTATTATTATTATATGAATTACCATAATTATTAGAGGAATTTTTGGGAAACGGTCTAGAATTGAAATTAACCCTATAGGCATTGTTGTTAAAATTATTTCTAGAGACAAAATTCACATCAATAGCATCATTATTTTGCAACACAAATAGATGATAGTTTGTGCGAAGGTACTTGATAGGTTTTGGTGATGTCTCCCCGGCAACGGCGCCAGAAATTCTTCCTGCTACTTGTGAACTGCGTTGGGATTTCCCCAAAGAGGAGAGGATGATGCAGTATAGTAGAGAAAAGTATTTCCCTCAGTTAAGAACCAAGGTTATCAATCCAGTAGGAGAACCACACAGAATCTCGTTAGCAGCACCTACACACACAAAAGCAAACACTTGCACCCAACGCAAATAAGAGGGTTGTCAATCCCCTTAGCGGTCACTTGCAAGGATTGATAGTGATAGATAGATAAAGTAAAATACAAAAGAAAATAAAAGTCAATAAATTGCAGCAAGGTATTTTTGGATTTTAATATATGATAAAAGTAGACCCGGGGCCATAGTTTTCACTAGAGGCTTCTCTCTCGAACACATAGCATACGGTGGTAAACAAATTACTGTTGGGCAATTGATAGAAAAGCGCATAGTTATGACGATATTCAAGGCAATGATCATGTATATAGGCATCACGTCCGAGACAAGTAGACCGACTCCTGCCTGCATCTACTACTATTACTCCACCCATCGACCGCTATCCAGCATGCATCTAGGGTATTAAGTATAAAACAGAGTAACGCCTTAAGCAAGATGACATGATGTAGACAAAGTAAACTCAAGCAATATGATTAAACCCCATATTTTTATCCTTAATGGCAACAATACAAATACGTGTCTTATCCCTTTCTGTCACTGGGATATAGAACACCGCAAGATTGAACCCATCACAAAGCACCTCTCCCATTGTAAGATAAATCAATCTAGTTGGCCAAACCAAACGGATAGATCGGAGAGAAATACAAAGCTATAACAATCATGCATAAAAGAGTTTAGAGAAGACTTAATTAATATTCATAAATATTCAGATCATAAACCCACAAGCCTGGGGGTGCGCCTACCCCCCTGGGCGCACCTCCCGAGCTTGCCGCTACCTCATGACTCGTCTGGTCTTCTCCCGAAGCTTCTAGGGTCCCTTCTGGTCCAGAAAAAATTAATCCAAAGTTTTTTCTTCTTTTGGACTCCGTTTGATAATGATTTTCTGAAAAGGCAAAAACAGGCAAAAAACAGCAACTGGCACTAGGCACTAGGTTAATAGGTTAGTCCCAAAACATGATATATAATTGCATATAATTGCATAATAAATATCCAAGATTGATACATAATAGCACGGAACAATAAAAAATTATAGATACGTTGGAGACGTATCAAAGACGAATAAAGTGAATAGTCTCAATTCAATTGAAAAAGTTATGACAATTACTATTGGCGGTTTTGAGTTTCCTCTTCCGGTTCATGAAAAGAAATATCAAACTCTTATTGTTGGGACAATGTATATCCCAGTTGAGGTAACCTAGTGCTATACAAAAGTTCTTCGGGTTTATGTCACTCGGAAATAGTTTGTTAATAAGACTTGATCAACCTTATTAATGGATTCTTTTTTAGGGGCATATGGTTGATGAATTCAGTAAGCACAACCTTCTGTAATTATAGTTTGACATCTGTTATTTCTAGTTTAATAAAGTAAAATGCCATGATTATCCTATTTTTTGAAATTTTAGTGCAATAAAAAAATGACCCAAAAATAGAAGTGCTCAGAATGTTGTAAAATTTTAACACGATTTTTATTGAATATTTAAGAATTTTGGGCACTGGACACACCCCAGGGGGTGCACCTGTGGCCCACAAGGCAACAGGGCGTGCCCACCCCCTGGGCGCGCCATGATGCCTTGTGGGGCCCACAGGACCCCACTCACTTAGTCCGCCTGCCCATTGCTTCTTCTTCCTCCAGAAAAAATCGTGGTAGCTCTTGTTCTCATGTTCTTCCCCAAAAACTGAGATTTTCGATCTCTTTGCTCAGAGCTCCATTTTCGAAATTGTTTTGGGAGATTGCTCCTTGGTATGTGACTCCTCCATTGGTCCAATTAGTTTTTGTTTTCGTGGTTTATATTTTTCTTATTTTGCTACTATCGGTGTCACTGAAAATGAGCTTGCATGTTGAATTCATTTGGTTCTAAGTAGTTTAAATGCTTGATATGGCCTCTATACACTTGTAGGAGTAGTTGCTATCAATTTTGTTAAGTTTTGTTAACATCTTTTTGTGTTCCAAAAATTTCAGAAATTTTTCAGGAAGATGAACTTGTTTAGGAGAGGTTCTTCGAGCCGAAGCCCCAAGGGAGTTTCGTGTGGAGCACCGAACCTCCACCTCCCTCGCAACGCGGAGGTGTGGCCATGCGAGTGGCCATGCGACACATTCATGAGTGAGGCCGGCTTCCAACACGAGTTTGCACAATTCATGGCAAACGCTGGCTTGACAAACTTCCTCGCAGATAAGTGCGGCCAGTATTAACTCCTCACAAATTCCTTTGTACAAAATTTTCATTTCATGCCTAAGATTGTAGACCCTATGGCGCATTTTCACCTATATGATCAAACCTTTGAAATACCGTTTAATAGGTTCTGTGAAATATGCATGATTCCTTCTGAGGGCGAGTTGAGGGAACCTTGACCTGATGAGTTTGAGGATTTCCTCCTTACTTTAACTATGGGAGAGTCTAGGGGCTTGTCTAAGGTGAGAGTTACTTGTTTGCAATTTCCTTTTGTGCATTATCTTGGTTTATTCACAGGAAAATGCTTGACTACTAGGAAGGAAGGTGGTACACTCAGTGTGCACTTTTCAGTGATAGAACTTACAGTTTGAGGGGCATTATCGCACGCCGTTTGCAAACCAACCGAACTAGGGGTAAAATTCATGGCGGTATTTATGCTACTCGCCTAGCGAGCCAACTTAATGTTGCTATTCGCCCTGATGATCACTTGCTACCTAGAGTTTATTTATACCATCAGTCCATGATAGATCACCATTTTATTGATGTCCCTGAACCACCTCACTATTATCGTTACAACTTAGTATTTAGTGAGGTAACTCGTGAGATTATTTCGTTGCCTGCTCCTTGTTTGTTTGATGCTAATGCCAGGAAAGGGTACATCATTTTGCCCAATGACATCATTGCCTATAAGAATGATTTAGCTACGGCGGAGAACGAGGCCCAACCTTGGGATGCTGAGGTGCTGTAGCCCGGCCAGTTACTGCCTGGGCCCGATGGATTCTACGGATGGTGATCACCAAGTTAGGCCAAAGGCCTAAGCTTGGGGGAGTACGCATTCTCACCGACATTACATTCATTTCACTTGTCGGTGTTCATTGTTTTCTTGGTTTATTCGCATTAGCTTTTATTTGTTTCTTTTGTGTGTTTGAAAAACTTTGAAAATCCAAAAATATTTCTTGCTTCTTTTCAGTTTTTCTTTCTTGTTTAGTTAGTTCGTAGTATTAAAAGAAAACCAAAAAAGATTTCTCGTTTCTTCTTTTGCTCTTTGTTGAGAGCTCTTCAGTGTAAATACTCTTTTCTCGCTTTTCGTTTTTCTTCTTTCGTTTGCTTTCTTTAGAAAAACTAAAAACTCCAAAAAGATTTTAGTGTGTTTCTTTGAATTTCTTTTCTTTTCTTTGAGTCATCGTTAGGAGAAGATGTCGTAAGAATTGTCGAGAGGCTCTTATATGCTTTATTGTTGATCTAACGAAAGGGCCAATATTTTCTTGTCTTCTCCTTTGAATAAAGTGTTTGCAGATTTTCAGCTTAGTCCACGGCACACTTGCACCATTATTATTATCACTGTTAAAGATATATTATGACGGCTGTTATGGATATCTTATGGAGGCTGTTATGGTGCATGGCTTGGGTCACACGCCCTGGTAGAGATAGGATCCTTTATTGTTATGTTGTTACTCTATCTCTATCTCCCTCCTTTATTGTTATGTTGTTACTCTATCTCTATCTCCCTCCTGTAACATCCTGTAAATCTCATGACCAGATCAATATAAACTCATGCGGGCTCCCCTGTTGGGAGTTGAGACGCTTTACCCATCTTGACATGGTATACATAGCCTCCTTCTTGCATCGCATCTAGCAAACCCCTCACCACCGCAGCCTTCATCTTCCACCTTGAGCCGCCATGTCCTCCTCCACCCAAGTCTCTTCCCCTGGCCTCAGTTACACCACATCCGAGCCTCTCAACAGAACCAACTATGTCCTCTGGAAAGCCCAAGCTCGCTCCCAAATCATGGGGGCTGGGCTATATGGGTACATCGATCAATCCACACCTGAACCCACCAAGACCATCGTGACCAAGAACTCCGATGGGAAAGAAGAGACCGTTCCCAACCCTGCCTACAACCCCCGGCTCGTCCAGGACCAGCAGATCATGGCCTATCTCCTCTGGAACCTCTCCAAGGAAGTTCTCGTTCAGGTTGCATCCTTAGAAAAATCCCACGCGATCTGGTCAGCACTCGCTAACATGTTCACCACCCAATCCCGCTCCCGCGCCAACAATTGCCGCATCGCCCTCTCAAACGCCCAAAAGGTTCATAGAGTGCAACTACTTACTTCGGTTAGATGCGAGCCCTCTCTGATGAGCTCGCTGCAGCTGGCAAACCCATCAAGGACGAGGAGCTTCTCTCCTTCATCATCGAGGGGCTTGATATGGATTATTAGCCCCTCATCTCAGCGCTAGATGTCCGTGTGGAGCCCCTGACCGTCGATGATCTCTTCGGCGTGGTATCGAATTTCGACCAACGAGTCGAGATGTTCCAAGGAACGGGGGCAGGTGCCTTCAAATCCTCTGCCAATCTCGCTGCCAGAGGCCGTGGCGGGTCTCCCAAGGGCTACTGCAAGGGTGGTGGTCGCGGCGGTGGCTATGGTGGTAACAGCAGCAGCAACAACTACAACACCGGCGGCAACAGCAATTACAACACCAGTGGCGGCGGTGGTGGTGGCGGCAGCCACTACCACAACAACAACTAGTACTCCTCCGGCAATAACCGGTGCCCCTCCTACAACAACAATAGGGGTCATCCATTTCAAGGTTATGATGAGTATGAAAATAAATGTCAAATTTGCAAAAAAAAATAACCACATTGCAAAGGATTGTGATTGGCGCTATGCCGAGAACAATTGCCAACGCAAGAAAGTTGCAGCAGCTGCAGATACATCTTATGGAGTTGATACAAATTGGTACGTTGACTCTGGAGCCACAAATCACATCACCAATGAGCTTGAAAAGGTGACCATGCACGAGAAGTACCATGGCCATGATCAAGTCCACAACGTAAACGGTGAAGGTATGAAGATAGATCATGTTGGTCATGCAATTGTCAATACCCCTCATCGGAATATTCATCTTAGAAATATCTTACATGTCCCACAAACTGAGAAAAATCTTCTTTCTGTTCATCATATTGCCATAGATAACAAAGTTTTTCTCGTGTTTCACCCCTACTTCTTTTTGATTCGTGATCAGGCCACGAGGAAAATTCTCTACCACAGTAGATGTGTGCATGGGCTCTACCATTTGATTCCTCAGTTTAGAAGCTTCAATAAACAAGTGTGTGGTGTCATCAAAATTTCATCGGAACGGTGGCATGCCCGATTAGGACATCCTTCTTTTGTTATTGTTCAACAAGTGCTTAGAAATAATCAGCTCCCATGTGTTGGTGAGCGCAGTCTTGAAACTATTTGTGATTCTTGTCAAAAAGCGAAAGCTCATCAATTACCATATCCTGTTTCCACTAGTAATTCTACCAAGCCATTGCAACTTGTTTTTTCTGATGTATGGGGTCCAGTTCCTTCTTCCGTTGGTAGACATACTTACTATGTTAGTTTCATAGATGACTACAGTAAATTCACTTGGATCTACCTTCTTAAAAAATGTTCTGACGTTTGATACGTCTCCAACGTATCTATAATTTTTGATTGTTCCATGCTATTATAGTATCAATCTTGGATGTTTATTATGCAATTATATGCCATTATATATCATTTTTTGGGACTAACCTATTAACCCTGTGCCCAGTGCCAGTTGCTGTTTTTTGCTTGTTTTTACCTTTTCACAAAATCTATCTGATGTAATCTTCTTTTGCGGTGTGTTTGTTGGGATCCGATGAATTGTGAGTTTATGATCAGATTATTCATGAGAAATATTTGAGTCTTCTCTGAACTCTTTTATGCATGATTGTTATAGCTTTGTATTTATCTCTGATCTATCGATTTGGTTTGGCCAACTGGATTGGTTTATCTTGCAATGGGAGAGGTGCTTTGTGATGGGTTCAATCTTGCGGTGCTCAATCCCAGTGACAGAAAGGGACATGACATGTATTTGTATTATTGCCATTAAGGATAAAAAGATGGGGTTTAATCATATTGCTTGAGTTTACTTTGTCTGCATCATGTCATATTGCTTAAGGTGTTACTCTGTTTTTATTAACTTAATACCCTAGATGCATGTTGGATAGCGCTCGATGGGTGGAGTAATAGTAGTAGATGCAGGCAGGAGTCGGTCTACTTGTCTCGGAAGTGATGCCTATATACATGATCATTGCCACGAATCCGTCATAATTATTTGCTTTTCTATCAATTGCCCAACAGTAATTTGTTTACCCACCGTATGTATGTGTTCGAGAGAGAAGCCTCTAGTGAAAACTATGGCCCCCGGGTCTACTTTTATCATATATTAAAATCCAAAAATACCTTGCTGCAATTTATTTACCTTTATTTTATTTAGTATTTTAATTTATCTATCTATCACTATCAGAATTAATCCTTGCAAATAACCGCTAAGAGGATTGACAACCCTCTTATTTGCGTTGGGTGCAAGTGTTTGCTTTTGTGTGTGTAGGTGCTGCTAATGAGGTTCTGTGTGGTTCTCCTATTGGATTGATAACCTTGGTTCTTAACTAAGGGAAATACTTATCTCTACTATACTTCATCATCCTCTCCTCTTCGGGGAAATACCAACGCATTCTACAAGTAGCAGGAACAATTTCTGGCGCCGTTGTCGGGGCATCACCAAAATCTATCAAGTACCTTCGCACAAACTATCATCCACTTTCATTTATTTTATTTGCCTTCTTATTTGCATTTTCCTCTCGTTTTCATCTCCCCCACTTCTAAAACAATTTTACAAAAACACAAAAATATTTTTATTTGCTAGTTTGCTTGCTTGCTTTGTCGCTATGTCTCAAAAAAATACAAAATTGTGTGACTTTTCCAATACTAATAATAACGATTTTATTAGTACTCCTATTGCTCCTCCCGCTACTAGTGTGGAGTCATGTGACATTAGTGTTGCTTTGCTTAATCTTGTTATGAAAGAACAATTTTCTGGTAGTCCTAATGAAGATGCTACATCCCATCTAAATACTTTCGTTGAACTTTGTGATATGCAAATGAAAAAAGATGTGGATAATGACATTGTCAAATTTAAATTATTTCCGTTCTGACTACGAGATCGTGCTAAAACTTGGTTTTCATCCTTGCCTAGAAATAGTATTGATTCTTGGGATAAGTGTAAGGATGCTTTTATTGCCAAGTATTTTCCTCCCACTAAGATTATTTCTTTAAGAAATCAAATTATGAATTTTAAGCAACTTGAGCATGAACATGTTGCACAATCTTGGGAGAGAATGAAATTAATGATAAGAAATTGCCCAACACATGGTTTAAGTTTATGGATGATCATACAAAAAATTTATGCGGGACTAAACTTTGTTTCTAGAAATTTGCTAGACTCTGCTGCAGGTGGCACTTTTATGGAAATTACATTGGGAGAAGCTACAAAACTCCTAGATAATATTATGACAAATTATTCTCAATGGCACATTGAACGAACTACAACTGGTAAGAAGGTAAATTCTGTTGAAGAAATTCATACTTTGAGTGATAAGATGGATGCTCTTATGAAATTGCTTGCTAGTAAAAATTCTCATATTGATCCTAATGATGTGCCATTGTCTACTTTGATTGAGCAAAATAATGATGCTATTGATGTGAATTTTGTCTCTAGAAATAATTTCAACAACAATGCTTATAGGGGTAATTTCAATCCTAGACCATTTCCTGGAAATTCCTCTAATAATTATGGTAATTCCTATGGTAATTCTTATAATAATAATAGGATACCCTATGATCTTGCAAGTAATATTAAATAATTTATTAATTCTCAAAAGATTTTCAATGCTATGATAGAAGAAAAATTGAATAGAGTTGATGAAATGTCTAGGAACATGGATAGAATTGCTCATGATGTGGAAAATCTCAAAATTAAATTTTTGCCACCCAAGCATGATATAAATGAGTCTATTAAGGCCATCCATGTTTCCATTAATGAAAGTAAAGAAAGGACCGCTAGGTTGAGAGCTAAGCGAGAATTCCTAGAAAAAGATATTCCACCCGGTTTTTATCATAGTAATGATGAAGATATTAAAATGATTGGTGTCACCCCTATTCAATCCTTGTTTAGTAATATAAAACATGATGAAAAAGGGACTGAAGATGAGTCAACTTTAGCTAGAAGGCATCCCAATTGTTTGGAGGGTGATGATCTTAATGATAAAAATGAAAAAAGTGGGTTTGGAGAGGTCAAAACTTTAAATAGTGATGCACCCACTACTTTGGATTACAAGGACATTAATTATGATAATTGTTCCTTAATTGAGTGTATTTCCTTGTTGCAATCCATGATTAATTCACCTAATGCATATGAACAAAATAAAGCTTTCACTAAACATATTGTAGAAGCTATGATAAAAGCTCATGAAGAAAAACTTGAGTTGGAAGTTTCAATTCCTAGAAAATTACATGATGAATGGGAACCTACTATTAAAGTTAAAATCAAAGATTATGAATGCAATGCTTTGTGTGATCTAGGTGCTAGCGTCTCTACTATGCCAAAATCTTTATGTGATGTGCTAGGTCTCACCGATATGGATGCTTGTTCCCTTAACCTACATTTAGCGGATTCCACCATTAAAAAACCATTGGGTAGAATAAATGATGTGCTTATTATTGCAAATAGAAATTATGTACCCGTGGATTTTATTGTGCTTGATATTGAATGCAATCCGTCTTGTCCTATAATACTTGGTAGGCCTTTCCTACGAACCATAGGTGCTATTATTGATATGAAAGAAGGTAATATAAGATTTCAATTCCCATTAAAGAAAGGGATGGAACACTTCCATAGAAAGAGAATTAAGACGCCATATGAATCTTTTATGAGGGCCACCTATGGAATAAATTTGAAGGATGACAACACTTGAAACTATGCATTATGCCTAGCTAAGGGCATAAAACAATAGCGTTTGTTGGGAGGCAACCCAATGAATAAAATAAATTTTTGTTTTATCTTCTGTTTTTGTGTGTTTACACAATTATAGCCACTTTTATGATTGTGTTTTTATCTTTTAATTAGTGTTTGTGCCAAGTAATGCCTTTGGGCTGATTTGGAATATAGTAGGATTGATGTTGTTGGAAAACAGAAACTTTTGCGTCGAGTGCTAGAATTTTGATTTTTTGCTGGAGAGTGATAAAACTCTGAATTTTTACACAGTATTGATATTTGAATTTCCCACGTTGTCCTAAGTTTTCAAAAAAAATCAGTTACAGAAGTATGACGTTAATTCAGATCTTTACAGACTGTTATGTTTTAGACAGGTTCTGTTTTTGTTGCATAGTTTGCTTATTTTGATGAATCTATGGATCGTATCGGGGGGTATGAGTCATGGAGAAGTTGGATTACAGTAGCATTATGCCAATATTAAATGTGAATCAATTTGCAACAGTACTTAAAGTTTAAGATTTATTTGTTATACTAACGGATCTCACGAGGTTTCTATTGAGTTTTGTGTGCTGACAAGTTTTGGGTGAGACTATGATGGATAAAGGAATAAGGAGCGGCAAGAGCCTAAGCTTGAGGATGCCCAAGGCACCCCCAGGTAATATTCAAGGAAGACTCAAGCGTCTAAGCTTGGGGATGCCCCGGATGGCATCTCCTCTTTCGTCTACAATCTATCGGTAACTCACTTGGAGCTATATTTTTATTCATCACATGATATGTGTTTTACTTGGAGCGTCTTGTGCTATAGTTTGTTTGCTTTTGTTTGCTTTTTAGTTTGTCACAATCATCTTTGCTGGACACACCTTTTTGAGAGGGACACACATTATTCGTGATTTGTTAGAATACTCTATGTGCTTCACTTATATCTTTTGAGCTAGGCAATTGCTCTAGTGCTTCACTTATATCTTTAGAGCACGGCAGTGGTTATATTTTAAAGAAATAGTTGCACTCTCATGCTTCACTTATATCTTTTTGAAAGTCTAATGAATAGCAATGAAAATATGCACGGGTTACGAATTTGGTCCTAATATGATAGGTATTCAAGAGGGATATAATAAAAACTTTCATGTAGATCACTGAATATGATAAGTTTGATTCCTTGCAATAGTTTTGTGATATTAAGATGGTAATATGTGGGAGGTGCTAGTGTATAATTGTGGTTTAGTAAGAATAATTGTGTTAAGGTTTGTTATTCCCGAAGCATGCACGTATGGTCTGTCGTTATGCTAAGAAGTTGGAGCATGATTTATTATTGGTTGTCTACCTTATGAGTGGCAGTCGGGGACGAGGGATGGTCTTTTCCTACCAATCTATCCCCCTAGGGGCATGCATAGTAGTACTTTGCTTCGAGGGCTAATAAACTTTAGCAATAAGTATTTGAGTTCTTTATGACTAATGTGAGTCCATGGATTATACGCACTCTCACCTTTCCGCAATTTGCTAGCCTCTTCGGTACCGTGCATTGCCGTTTCTCACACCAAGAGTTGGTGCAAACTTCACCGGTGCATCTAAACCCCGTGATATGATACGCTCTATCACACATAAGCCTCCTTATATCTTCCTCAAAACAGCCACCATACCTACCTATTATGGCATTTCCATAGTCATTCCGAGATATATTGCCATGCAACTTCCACCATTCTTTTTATATGACATGCATCGTCATTGTCATATCACTACAGGAATCAGCTGCTTTGCCGTCTGCCATAGCAGACGGCAAAGGCATACTTTGCGGACGGCAAAGCCTTTGCCGTCTGCCAGCAGACGGCCAACACTCCGGCTGAACGGATGCCGGCAAAGGCCTCTTTGTCATCTGCTGGCAGGCGGCAAAGAAGCAAAGCTCTTTGCCGTCTGCTGGCAGACGACAAAGCACCTGGACGGCAGACAAAAGGTGCCAGCCCCGTTAGGGGGCTCACGGCGCTCTTTGTCGTCTGCCAGCAGACGGCAAAGAGCTGCAGCTGACGTCAGCTAACGTCATGCGTCAGCTGGGCCAACGCAGGCTCTTTGCCGTCTGCCAGCAGACGGCAAAGAGGCCAAATAGGCCAGCCCAGGTTGCACAGGCTGCTGCCACGTGCCCACTTTGCCATCTGCTAACAGACGGCAAACCTCTTTGCCGTCTGCTAGCAGACGGCAAAGTGGCTATATAGCAACTGTTTTTTCTGTTTTTTCTTATATCAATTCATTTTCACAGAAATTCAAACACACACACATATATATATTCAGAATCACATAATAAGGCAAAACATTATGTCTTATCCACCACATAATATGTCTCATCCACCACATAATAAACAACACATATGCAAATAATATGCAAGCCATATGGATATGATCATCCAACACATACCAAATCAAAACATATGCAAGTCTCATCCATACATATGCAAGTTTCATTCATCTATACATACATATGCAAGTGTCACATTGTTGATCCTACAAAATCAAAACAAAATGGAAGGACAAGGACTCCATGAACGCAAGCTTCCGTGAAGTGAATCAAATCTACAAAATGAGAAAGAAGAAAGTTAGAAGAAGAAGACTAGAAGAAGAAGAAGAAGAAGAAGACTAGAATTTTTCTCCTCTTCTTGTTCTTCTTCTTATTGCTTACTTGTGTCATTTTAGAGCTAACCTAGGTAAATAGGCCATTTTTGACCTAAATATGCTAAGTATATCATAAATGAACTAAAAAAAGCTAAGTATAGGTCATTTTTGTGCAAACATAAGTAATTATGCCATTTTTGAGCTAATTAAGCATATTAAGTCATTTTGGAGCTAAATAGGTCATTTCTTAAGCATATTATGTCATTTTTGAGCTAGCTAAGCATATTAAGTCATTTTGGAGGAATAAATGCTAAGTATAGGTCATTTTAGAGCTATCCTAGGTTAAATAGGTCATTTTAGAGCTATCCAAGGTTAAATAGGTCCATTTTTTAGCTAGCTAAGCATATAAATTCATTTTGGAGGAATAAATGCTAAGTATAGGTCATTTTAGAGCTATCATATGTTAAATAGGTCATTTTTGAGCTAATTAAGGTTATTATGTCATTTTTGAGCTAGCTAAGCATATAAATTCATTTTGGAGGAATAAATGCTAAGTATAGGTCATTTTAGAGCTATCCTAGGTTAAATAGGTCATTTTGGAGCTAATTAAGGTTATTATGTCATTTTTGAGCTACCTAAGCATATTAAGTCATTTTGGAGGAATAAATGCTAAGTATAGGTCATTTTAGAGCTATCCTAGGTTAAATAGGTCATTTTGGAGCTAATTAAGGTTGTTATGTAATTTTTGAGCTAGCTAAGCATATAAATTCATTTTGGAGGAATAAATGCTAAGTATAGGTCATTTTAGAGCTATCCTAGGTTAAAGAATGAATACCTGACATGAATAATATGTATATAATTTAAGTGTATCATCATCATGAACATAATAAAAAATTGAATACCTAACATGAACTAATTAATAATATATATTTACATAATAATAATTGAATACCTGGCATGAACTATAATATTAATCTTCATCGTCATCATTAATAAATGCATCATCATCGTCTATATATGCTTCGGGGTCAATAAATGCATCATCATCATCATCACTATCAGTAATGACGTGCTCATCATCATCATCAATAAATGCATCAACATGTGGAAGGCCTCCTGTACGTAATCGGTCAAGCATTGACAGGTCATCCGCAGCAGTAACCTCTTCTTGTTCCGGCTCTTCTTGTTCCGGCTCAGGCTCGGATTCACTGCCGCTGTCTACTTCAATGTTCTGGTGTGAAGTAGAGCGGTTCTTGAAATGTTTTTTGGAAAGACGTGTTTCTTGGAAGAATTCTCCTTCATATGTGTCTGGGTTAATGTGAGGTTCATAATCCTCTTCATTGGGGGGAGGTGGTCTAACACGTGGCGGCACTTCATAAACGACATCCCAACCATTCAGATTTGGATCAGTTTGGCAGGCCCACGGTAGATAGAAAACTTGGGTCGCCTGTTGAGCCGTAATATAGACATCGGGAACATCCAAATGGGGATTTGTTTGATTTCGACTAGCCCTAGATGTTCATGAGTCCTTCTAGTCTCCTTCGGCTGGAACCAATAACATTTGAAGACTACGACGTTCGGTGGGTTTGCACCATAGAATAGAAGTTCATAAATTGCTTCAACTCTTCCATAATACTCGGTACCTCCTTCGCCGATAGCAGAGACACAACAATTTGTAGACTTTCGGTCGGCCATAGATAGCTCTTTGCCATAGGTACGAAAGCGATACCCATTGATGTCGTATTTGTCAAATGAACGGACCTTATAGTCAAAACCATTTGCGACTTGTCTCAATTCGGCGTCCATAGACTCTGAACTAGCCTACAAGTTTAATACGAAAGGATTGTTGCATTAGCCGGAAATTAGACGAAGAAATGAAATGGTCTAATGGAAATTACCGTTTGTTTGAACCAAGAGATGAAACCGGGATAGCCGCCTCCATGCATTACCAGAAGCTCATACTCTTCGACGGAATCCTTTTGGATCACCGCTCCATACGAGAATTCGGCGACGTATCGACTGTATCAAATATCCGGGAATAAGAGCAGTTCAAAGGAATTAGAGGTTGCGAAACAATGTACCGAGAACTTACTCGATGTACGGCCGCACTTCTGTTAGGTTGTTCAAGATATACAACGTAATGGTCCGCCATTCGTCGACATCCAACGGTAAGGAAGTATAAGCACCGGCTGGTGCGAGCTTCCCTTTGAATAGGCTGAGGTTGGATCCACCCTTTTTAGGGTCGCCAGCATTGTACCGAGGCTTCGGATTATGCAAATGACGATTTTTGGCTTCGTAGTGTGCTGTCACGAAGTTTGCCGCCTCCTCAGTAATGAATGCCTCGGCCATCGATGCTTCAATTCGACGTTTATTTTTACATTTTTCTCGAAGCGTCTTCTGCATCCTCTCAGTTGCGTAGCACCAACGATTCTGCTCGGGCCCCCCCAATCGTGCCTCGGTCGGGAGATGCAAAATCAAATGCTGCATTGGATTAAAGAAGCCCGGTGGAAAGATCTTCTCTAACTTGCAGATCAACTCCGGCGCCAACTCTTCCAGTTCTTCTAGCAAGCCAGGCGATAGTTCTTTCGCACAAAGAACACGGAAGAAATAGCTCAGCTCTGCCAGTACTAGCCATTCATCCTCAGGGATAAAGCCACGCAACATCACCGGCATTACCCACTCAAGCCATATGTGCCAATCATGACTCTTGAGACCAAATATTTTCAATTTTTCAAGGCTCGCTCCCCTCTTTAGATTCGCTGCATACCCATCGGGGAACATCAACTCATTTTTCACCCACAGGAGTATTTCCCTCATAACTGGCCTTCCAAGATTGAACCATGCCTTTGGCTTCGTCCAGTTCTTCTTTCCTTTCGGTTGTCGCATGTTTTGTAGTGGTCTATCACATAGAGCCTGCTGATCGACTCTAGCCTTAGGATTATCCTTTGTTTTCCCCTCTATGCCGAACAATGTACCAAAGAGGGCCTCGCCGACATTCTTTTCAGTGTGCATCACGTCGATGTTGTGTGGGCAAAGGAGGTCTTTGAAGTAAGGCAGATCCCACAAGCATGTCTTGTGAGTCCAGGCGTGTTCCGAATTATACCCCTTGAAATACCCTGGACGCTCTGGATCCGGCTGGAGAGAGTTTAACTGATCCAGGGTCTGTTGGCCTGTCAACGCAGGTGGTGCAGAGTTTTTGACAACTCTACCTTTGATGAAGTTCTTCTTGTCTTTTCTGAACTTATGGCGAGGATCCAGGAACTGTCTATGCATGTCGAAGCAAGAAAACTTGCCACCCGCCTGCAGCCGACGAAACTCAAGAGCTGCCTTGCATGTGGGGCACGGGAACCTTCCATGCACACACCAGCCAACGAATAGCGCATACGCCAGCAAGTCATGCATCGAGTACATGTACCACACACGCATTAGGAAGTTTTTTTTGTAGCGGCGTCGTATGTCTTGATCCCATTATCCCAAGCTTCTTGCAGTTCATCCTTAAGCGGCTGCATATACACATTCATACTCTTCCCCGGATAGTTGGGCCCCGGAATTATCAACGTCAGGAAAATGTTCTTTCTTTGCATAATTTGTCCGGGGGGGGGGGGGGATTGAGTGGAATGACAAATACAGGCCAACAACTGTATTGGGCTGCCATCATACCAAACACATTGAACCCATCTGTGCTTATGGCGATTCGAGGATGCCTTGGATCTGCCGCTTTAGCATGATGTATTGCATCGAAGAGCTTCCACGCAAAAGCATCCGATGTGTGTACCAACATCGGCTCCCCATCTGCATCTAGTTCAGTTCTTTTGCCCAATTTGTGCCATGTCATCTGTCTGGCCGTCTCTTCGACCATGAAAAGACGTTGAAGTCTTGGTATGATTGGCATATACCGAGGAACATTAACTGGGATTTTTGTCTGACTCTTCTCACCCATACCGTTGTCTACCTCAACATACCTGGAAGACTGGCAAACGGGACAATACTTCAAGTCCGCATACTCAAGCCTAAATAAGGCACATCCTTTCTCACAGGCATCTATCTTCTCATAGGGCATCTTAAGTACACGGAGGATTTTGTCTGACTGGTACAGGTTTGCAGGCATTACATGGCCTTTGGGTAGAAAACGTCCAAATAGTGTCATCATCGCGTCGTAGCATTCTCTGCCCAAGTTGAATTGAGCCTTCAGAGCCATTACTTGTGCGATGGCATCCAGCTGACAAAGCTCAGTGTGCTCGTGGAGAGCACGTTTTGAAGACTCCAACATATCATTGAAGGCTTTTGCAGATTCCTCCATCTCATCGTCCGAATCCCGAGCATCATCAAAGTCTTCCACCATGTCTTCCATCCCGGTACCATGCTCATCGGTGCGACGACGGCCCTCCTCGGCTCTGGCACGTTGGGCAGACTCACCATGAAATGTCCAGACCGTATAATTAGGCGTAAAACCCAACTTCTGCAGGTGTTTGATCATTTCAAACTCTGACTTCTTATGAAAGTTGTCGCACTCGACACAGGGGCACCAGGTTGTTTCCTGTCCATTTGCAAATGCGGCTCTCACAAACCCCTTGGTTTTTCTTATCCATTCATGGGTCATGTCTTTCTGACTAGTGTGACCGGTGTACATCCACGCACGATCACTCATCTTGCCTAGCTACTGGACACACAAGAAATATATACATAATTCAGCAAACCATATTCATCAGTTAATAGAGTTTGTCAGTTTTATTACGTCCATGTAACCTAGACGCTAGTAGGTAAAGATAGGTCCTAATCCCACCAGAGTATGTGTAGATTGGGTTCGTTTTCCCATGCTCGGCTCCGGATCCGACGCAAAATTTCGGCAGCACCTCCCCGCTGTTCTCCTGATACACGTCTCGGCAATAAGCAGAGAGGAAGTGTACCCGGAGAACAACAGGGAGGCACTGACGAAATTCTGCATCGGATCCGGAGTAGAGCATATGGGAAAATGAACCCAATCTACACATACTCGGGCTGTCCATGGATAACGTTGGACAATTCGAAAGAATCACGGTTATAAATATGCAAATGCATGCATATTTATAGATGTAACCCTTTCGAACGGGAGACGCATAGTGGTCACGCATACTGATGATTGACACCTATAGCTAGCAAGTTTCATCAGCACGAAGACCGGAACAGAGCAAATGAAGGGGGGAGGAGGAGATGTCATTTGTGCTCACCCACGAACGCAGGGGCGGAGCTCGTCGTACGCACGGGGAGGTCGTCGAACACCAGACCCTCGCAGCAACGAAAGAACTGCACATTTAAATCCACCCGATCAACACAAATATATATGATGTTTTTCATAACAAAATAGGGAAATATATGACCCCGTCGGCCTCTGGAAGGCCGAAGAGCACCTTTTCGGTCAACAGGAGGCCGAAGAGGTGTCGGCGTCGGGGGTGTCGTGGTGTTGGGCTGTCGTGGTGTCGGGGTGTCGGGTCGGGGTGTCGTGGTGTCGGGGTGTCGGGGTGTCGTGTCGGGGTGTCGGGGTGTGTCGGATGTTGTGTCGGGGTGTCATGTCGGGGTCGGGGTGTCATGTCAGGGTCGGGGTGTCGGGGTGTCGTGTCGGGGTCGGGGTGTCGTGTCGGGGTCGGGGTCTTTTTTTCCTCTTTTTCCTTTTCTTCTTCTTCCTCTTCTTCCTTTTCTTCCTTTTCTTCCTTTTTTCCTTCTTCTTCTTCTTCCTTTTTCCTTTTTCCTCTTCTTCTTCTCCTCCTCTCCTCTTTCTTCTTCTTCTTCTTCTTCTTCTTCTTCTTCTTCTTCTTCTTCTTCTTCTTTTTTCTTCTCCTCATCCTCTTCTTTTCTTCTTCCTTTCCTTTTTCCTCTTCTTCTTCTCCTCCTCTCCTCCTCCTCTTCTTCTTCTTCTTCTTCTTCTTCTTCTTCTTCTTCTTCTTCTTCTTCATCTTATTTTTTCTTCTCCTCCTCCTCTTCTTCTTTTTCTTTTTCTTCTTCTTCTTCTTCTTCTTCTTCTTTTTCTTCTTCTTCTTATTCTTATTTTTTCTTCTTTTCCTTTTTATTTTTCCTTTTTTCCCTTTTTCTTTTCTTCTTTTTCTTTCTTCTAGGTTTCTTTCTACCTAAATGTCTAAATATCTAAAAACCTAAACATCTAAGTATCTAAACTCCTAAATGTCTAAATATCTAAAACCTAAACAGAAAAAATAATAAAAAAAACAGAAAAAAAGGGGCAGGAGGGGGAGCTCACCAGAGGGGGGCAGAGGGGTTGGCCGGCGAGGGGGCGGCGACGGGGCTGGCCGGCGTCCGGGCCGCGACGGGGCGGCGAAGGGGCAGCCGGGCCGCGACGGGGCGGCGAGGGGCAGGCCTGGGCGCGGCCGCGCGGGCACGGTGCGGGGCAGTGGGGCGGGGCAGCGGGCGGCGTCGGCGGTCACGGATGCGGCGGCGGCGAGCGGCGGGCGGCGAGCCGGGGCGGGTCGGGGGCGGCGGCGGGTGCGACGGCGGCGTGGGGTCGGGGTCGGGAGGGGAGAGGCAGAGAGAGTGGAGGGGGGTGGGCCGTTAGTAGGTATTTTCTTTGCCGTCTGCTAGCGGATGGCAAAGAATCTTTGTCGTCCGCTAGCGGACGGCAAAGAATCTTTGTCGTCCGCTAGCAGACGGCAAAGAGCTGGCTGATGGCAAATAGTGTCTTTGCCATCAGCCAGATCTTTGCCGTCTGCTTTCCCAAAGCAGACGGCAAACAACCTCTTTGCCGTCTGCCAGCAGACGACAAAGAGCTGGCAGATGGCAAAGTCCCTGATTCCAGTAGTGTATTGCTTTGCATGATCATATAGCTGACATAGTATTTGTGGCTCAGCCACCGTTCATCATTTTTTATACATGTTACGCTAGTATCATTGCACATCCTGGTACACCGCCAGAGGCATTCACATAGAGTCATATTTTGTCCTAGTTTCAAGTTGTAATTTTTTGAGTTGTAAGTAAATAGAAGTATGATGATCATCATTATTAGAGCATTGTTCCGGTGAGGAAAAAAAAAAGAGGCCAAAAAGAGCCCACGAAAAAAAAGAGAAAAAAGAGAAAGGAAAAAAGAGAAAAGAAAAAAAGAATAAGAAAGAAAGAAGAAAAAAAGAAAAAAAGAAAATGAGAGAAAAAGAGAGAAGGGGCGGTGTTACTATCATTTTCCATACTTGTGCTTCAAAGTAGCACCATGTTTTTCATATAGATAGTCTCCTATTTTGTCACTTTCATATACTAGTGGGAATTTTTCATTATAGAACTTGGCTTGTATATTCCGATGATGGGCTTCCTCAAATGCCCGAGCTCCTCATGAGCAAGCAAGTTGGATGCACACCCACTTAGTTTTCATGTTGAGCTTTCATACACTTATAGCTCTTAGTGCATCCGTTGCATGGCAATCCCTAATCCTTGCATTGACATCAATTGATGGGCATCTCCATAGCCAGTTGATTATCCTCGTCGATGTGAGACTATCTTCTTATTTTTGACTTCCCCTTATTAATCTCTACCACCACATTGTATTCCACCCATAGTGCTATATCCATGGCTTACGCTCATGTATTGCGTGGGGGTTGAAAAAGCTGAAGCGCGTTAAAAAGTATGAACCAATTGCTCGGCTTGTCATCGGGGTAGTGCATGATAAATACTTTGTGTTAAGAAGATGGAGCATGACAGGATTATATGATTTTGTAGGGATAACTTTCTTTAGCATTTTTATTTTTAAAGGCATGATTGTTTGTTAGTATGCCTGAGTATTGATGTCTTTATATCAAACTATAGACTATTGCTTTGAATCATTCGGATCTTATTATTCATACCGTAAGAGAGATTACATGATGACACATGTTAGGTAGCATTCCACATCAAAAATTCTGTTTTTATCATTTACCTACTCGAGGACGAGCAGGAATTAAGCTTGGGGATGCTTGATACGTCTCCAACGTATCTATAATTTTTGATTGTTCCATCTATTATAGTATCAATCTTGGATGTTTATTATGCAATTATATGCCATTATATATCATTTTTTTGGGACTAACCTATTAACCCAGTGCCCAGTGCCACTTGCTGTTTTTGCTTGTTTTTGCCTTTTCAGAAAATCATTATCAAACGGAGTCCAAACGAAGAAAAAACTTTGGATTAATTTTTTCTGGACCAGAAGGGACCCTCGAAGCTTCGGGAGAAGACCAGACGAGCCACGAGGGAGCGACAAGCTCGGGAGGCATGCCCTGGGGGGTAGGGCGCGCCCCCCAGGCTTGTGGGCCCCTCGTGGCACATCCTGACCTAATTCCAACGCTATAAATTCCCAATATTCCCAATATACCAGAGTGACAGAAGAGAAAACCTTTTCGCCACCGCAAGCCTCTGTTCTTCCACGATCCCATCTGGAGGCCTTTTCCGGTACTCTGCCGGAGGGGGAATCGATCACGGAGGGCTTCTTCGTCAACCTTGCTGCCCTTCCAATAATGTGTGAGTAGTTTACCATAGACCTACGTGTAGGGGAACGCAACAGAAAACAAAAAATTTCCGACCTACGCACCAGCCCAGGACCACTATGGAGACTGCATACAAGGTTTGATCTTTTTCGTTACCGACTCGTAGCGCAGCGGAAGTAGAGTCGATGACGATCGTTGGTGCAGATCCCCGCAGCTAGGATTTACAACCTTCCAACCGCGAGGATGTACTCCCTCGACTGCCCCTCGGACAGCCCTCCGGGAGGCGGTCGGACAGTCCCTCGGACGTTGTCACGGACAGCCCTCCGGGAGGACCTTCGAAACTCGGACGATCACTCGGACAGCCCTTCGGGAGGACCCTCGAAACTCGGACAGCCCGTCGGGAGGCACTCTCGAACTAAGACCGAAACTACGATCTCTCTACAGAGTTGCACACATACGGTGTCATCTATCCGGCAGGGCTTCGCCGTCCAGAACTAGTTCCCACCGGAACCCAGACAGCCTTTCGGCTCTACAAAACTATTTTGCGGGGAGGGAGAGAAGAAGCCAGATCATGCATGGCACTTGTATGTGAGAAAGGAGTGAGTGTGGAGAGCACCTCTCCACCTCTATTTATAGGAAAACCAAGGGGTAGGATGGGCACTTCCAAAAACCCAAAATGCCCATGAAAGAAGACTTCCACAAGGGCATAAAAGGGAAGTAATGGAGCAAGTGGGGCTCCATGGAGGAGCCCCTCATGTGGCCGGCCAACCCTCTTGGGGGCCCCCCCAAGGGGGGTTTCTCAGCCCCCAAGCCTTCTAGAAGCCTTTTGGTAAAAGCCCTAAAAGGTGGCTTTCCATAAAGTAAACCATAAAGTGATTTTCACTATTCACGGAACCAATTTTCTGTGACCGTTAAATTCGAAAATATTTCTGTGGGTCTTAGAATAATTCCAGTACCCACACAAATGATTTTGGACGCGTTCCGAAACAATTTCGGATTAGTGATTTTCATCTGCGAAAAGCAACCAAATCGGTTCCGGCAGCTCCGGAACATTTCCGGTTTTTATCCCGGAAAATTCCCAGAAGTTTCCAGAACACTTCTGGCATCCTCCAAGAATTTCTAGGCATGTGCCGAAACCAATTTGACTTAATGGTATCCCCTGAAACAACTTTTCAGTTTTACCGAAACTATTCCGGTGTCCTCTCCGGAACGTTTCCGTTGCGTCCGAAACTTTTCCGGTGATTTTCTCTCAGACTCCCTGTCTTGTATTCAGCAGATAGATGACTCTTAAGCATGTGACCCTATAGGTTCGGTGAAGTATAGACGTGACCCGGAACACTTTCCGATCAATGATCAACATCGGAGCCGTGGACACCCATATTGACCCCTATACCCACACGAATGAATATTCGAGTGAACCTCCAGTTGCCGTGTGCTATTCCTGTTGCTTCACGATATGTTACAAATACCCAAGGTGAGAATCATCGGCATCCCCATGGATCAACACTTGTCCACAATGCCAGTTACCTCGTTACCGGTTTTGTTCTCTTTTCTCGTTTCTGTGTTCCGGCATCCCTGTGATCAAATCACAATGTGTCTGGCCAGACGATGGTGGATACCGTAACACCGAGAGGGCCCAGAGATATCTCTCCATTGTCGGAGGAGCAAATCCCAATCTTGAGCTATTAAGTTACTTGACATACTTTTCCATGAACCCGTAAGCCGCCGTAATAGCCACCCATTTACGGATGACGTTTAACAAACCCCAAAGTTCATGAAGCAAGCATGAAGAAACTCGATACTCTCATGGTCTAAGGAATTATGCAAACGTAAACCATCTCTATGTTATTAACCATTAACTTGTGACGAATGTATCTCATAGCATAACATCAATTCGGGTCGATTCAACACAAGTGTTCTCCTAACATTGTGCCCTCAAAGTTGCCGGCATAGACATGCCCATGATCAGGAAAACAGGACCATAATGCAACACTTGAGCTAGTCTTAGAGGCATGACTAGGAATACTTTTTACCGTTTATTATTCCACACGTGCATATGAGTCTTCCTCCGAGCCTCGTGGTTATTGCAGACTCGAGAACCATAGCAGTTATAGCATGGAACATAAACATAATTATGATCATGGAGATAAACAATAACATTTATTATTGCCTCTAGGGCATATCTCCTATAGACTCCCACTTGCACTAGAGTCAATAATCTAGTCAATGCTGATGCACTTTAGACCTATGGCATACCGGTGTAAAAATGCTTCGCTTGTGGTATAGCCTGATATCCAACGGATCTGACAACTTCAGCTCCGTGTGTATCTTTGCATATCCTCGCGTTTTCACGCTTTCACAAAATTCATATTTTGTGTGGACTTGGCTTCATATATATGTGAATCACTGGTCAAACCTTGATTCCTCAGACTGAGCTATGGATCAACTATCTTCAATAGTGTTCCATTGACCAAAGCCATCTTGGAATCATACTAAGTTCATGAACGAACTGTACGATTCAACATCTTCTATGTCGCTTTGAAAGCGACAACATACTTAGCTCTAGTTATAGAATTCGCCACAGTAACATGTTTGGAACGATTTCCAAACACCGTGCCACCATATCGTGTATTACACAAGAAACCCTTAACTTAAATCGAAAATCGCATGGAGTATTGATGAAGACTGTATCGATGCAATTACTTACAACGAGCACTTCATAATCTCTGCTTGCGAGAAAACATGTCATCAGTGCTACTCCAGTACTCAATGACATTTTTCACTGTTGTCCCATGATCAGTACTTTGATCACTTTGGTATCTATACTCGCAACTCCTTGGGAGTACTGGACATATCTGGTTGTTTTACATACCATGGAATACATGATTAATCCAAACACAAGAGTGTGTGGAATCTCCATCATGTATTTTGCTCATTAGTGTTTTGGGACACCGAGTCTTGCAAAAACCCTTTCCATGTGACTTCGGCAATAATCACTCCTTGGTGTTTTAATGCAAAACTATTTTAGCATCTTGTCAATATGTATTTTTGGCTTTAGCCTATTAGGCAATTCTATCTCGTAGATAATGGATGCCTAATATCAAGTCTATTTAGCCCAAGCACTTCATTGAAAAACTATTTTTAATGAAGTCCTAATTCGTGTCAAGAAATTTATATTATTTCCAATCAACAATGTGTCAAGCACACAAGGTTTTTAGAAATACTATTATGCTCCCACTTACTTTCTTGAAACCACAAGCATCTTTGTTATCCATCTGATGAAATCAAACTCTTTTGACTATTTCATCAAAAACAAAGATTCCAACTCCATTTTGCTCTCTTATGTCCATTGCTGGAACTCTGAAGTTTGCATACTCACTAGCATCCTCTGGGCTGACAAAATACCTTGGACTGTATCACATGTAAGTCCTAGGTTGTATTTCCATCACATGGAAATCCTTTTGGCATCCATGTATCATATCTCAAGATTGAAATATGTATTAATTGCTAGTTTAACCCGATCTGACTTTAAGCATCGCTACGGTGAGACAATCTCATCTTAGTCAACTCCTTGAATTTGTTATTGCAACAAGTCGAGCTTTATGGATAAAACATTTTATCCACATCAGTTTATAGTTCCATTAATGTTCGTTAGACTCTAAGTCTTCCGAAGGGTTTATCAAGATATAATCTTGAATCATTTATATGGAAACTATCTCGGATTATATTGGCATTTAGCCATTTCCGGAGTCAGGGCCCATCAACGCTTCCTTGTGTATCGTAGGTATACTGTTGTCTAACAACAATATCTCGCTTGCGCACCTGAGAGGTTTGCACGAGTTTTGCCCACGTGGTTCAGTTGCAAGTTCGACCGAAATCCATACATCTAATGTATAGGCTTCTGTATCAGTCACAGTAGGAAACTTTGGAATTACTTCCAAGGTTTCTTTCCTTTGATCTGATGACAAAGATATTGTTATCTCGTCGAGTTGCACTGTCCTCCCACTCACCTTTTTGCAAGAACCATTTTCTTCAAAAGCATATCGTTTTTGTGGCAAAACTTTTTGCCTCGGTATAGTGGTGGGGGAATTCCCAATAACTTGGTATAACCTACAAAGTAGCACTTGTCTAATTTGGAATAGGTTTGTAAATATTTTACACAAGCCCCATATTCCAAATGTTAAGAAAATACATAACATGGTTGGGTGTACCATACCATGGAGTCATTTCAACAGATCTGATGGTGCTCTTTTCAGTGTAAAAGCCGCAGTCTCTAAAGCATTACCTTTAAAAAGGGATAATGGCAAATTGATTTATGTCATCTTTGATCTTACCATGTCACAAATGGTTTGAATACATCTTCACGGACGTACCACTCACGGTGGATTTCCGGGAGGTGTAAGTTATGAAACTCTTTTCACAACTCATCAGACATTCGCTAAACTTGTAACTCAAATACTCCTTTCAGCAATCTAGTTTGCAGAAACATATTTTTCTTGTAACAATAATTTCTACTTCATTTTTGAAAACCTTATGAATGATTTCAAAAGATCCAGACTTATGTCTCATCAAGTAAATATCCATATATCTACTTGAGTCATTTCTGAAGATAGACAAATCCACTGCTGGCAACAACATTTATCGGACTGCATACATCAAAATGTATGATCACCAATAAGTTGGTTGCTCGTTCCTTATGGCCTGTGAACGGTATTTTAGTCACTTCACTTTTCAGAGGAAAGTTGCAAGTGTCAGATGATTCATAATCAAACGACTTCAAAATCCATCATTATGGAATTTCTCCATGCGGGTTTCTCCAATGTGACCAAATGCAGTGCCACACATGTGTGGTATTCTCTTAGTATTGCGACAATTAGCGTCAGTGTTATGGATGTATCATATTACCATCAATATTCATAACATACATCCCATCCACGATGGAAGCATGGCCCTTATGTTATTCATGATTCCGAACAATAATTGTTCTTTCATGAACAACACTCTTGCAACAAACATTATGCAAATGGGCTAGAGTGTATAAAACTCTAAAATGATTTATGAAAGTAAATACAGAGGTAATGTATTATTATCAATATTCATAACACACATCTCATTCATAATGAAAGCATGGCCCTTATGTTATTCATAACACCGAACATCAAAAAGTTCTCTTATGAACAACCTTCTTGCAAGATACCTTATGCAATGGGCTAGAGTGTGTAAAACTCTAAAATGAATTATGAAAATAAATACAGAGGGTAATACACCGATGGAAGGTATAGTAACATTTACTATATTCCCAGCGTGTATCTGAACCTCACTCCGGCCAGTCTTTTAGGCCGTAGTAGTTCTTGCATCGAATTGCAACGGAAAGCAATCGAGCAGGTATTTTTGTGATCAACTCACAATACCCAAGAATTAGTGACTAACAATTTAATCACAATTCCCAAGAACTATTTCTTTGACCAGCCATCTATACATCAATAGCTTGTATGTTTTTCATACATGAGCTGGACATTCCAGTCTTCTTTCTTTTTGCCTTTATACTTCTAACAGTTTTACTTCCAATAATTCTCCTACTCTCAGAAGAAGCACCGACTTGAAGAGTGGCGTCAGCCCCGGACTTCCTAGGTGTGTAAGTCATACTAACACCCTTCGGACATTTCCTTTCTATTAAGTTGTTGTTTTATTCACCATCAGCATATGACAGGCGTTCTACTGGATCCCTCTGTTATTAGTCAAATGCATAGTAAACACTTTTACTAATAGTTTGCAAAACAAACATTGCTTTGGATATCACATATCTTTTAGCCTTTGTTTGTGTCTGAAAATGATTTTCAGTTCCACAAATATCACATCGCTATCCAAACTTTTGAAGTTCGGGTCTCATGGAAGCAAACATATTGCACTTGACCGTAACAGAATTCTAGCTTTTGGATCGAAGGACGAGAGTCACATTATCCATAGCATTAGCGGGAGAATACCAAAAGCATGCGATAGGACAAAGTCCTTCTCGGCACTTTTGAGGACAATCCTCACATTACGTTACCAACCGTAAAGTTTTAACCAAATATATAACAGCTATTCAATTTTAATAGGGAAGGTGGAAACGCGAGCCATTATTCTACAACTATTATGCATATAACACTTAGACAGTGTCCATAATTAATTGCACTAAGAATTAAAAGAATTAATTCTAAGGTGAGCTCCCACTCAAATCAATATCTCTCATAATTGATTTTGAGTGATACAAGACCCATATTACAATTCAACGCCAAGGATGTATCCATCTCAAGTGACGAGAATTGCAATCGGTAGGCCAACTAGCCAATCACATCTCTATGTGACTCTTGTTCATCTTTCGATGCGTGTGTTCCGAGCTCATGACTTTCATGTCTGAATGTCAAGACAACCAAGTGATCTCGCTGCGAGGTCTCAACTCACCCGCCTCACACTTCTCTAATCGTTCGTACCCATGTATCCATGTGATACCCCGAAGAGATAGGTGTCGTGACGATGCTACACTTGGGAGAACACTAACTACTTGATATTTTTGTGAGAGATCACCCTAATAAAAAGCGACTACCGCGCAATCAAGAAGGGTGCATAATAAGGGATAAACATCTCAGGCAATTCATAATAGCATGATATGGTATAGCCCTTTCTGACGGAGAAGTCTTGTATTTCTTCGTCTTCGGCATTCGCGTCGGTGTTCACCTTCGCGAAGTTTGCCACCACCTTGTCGATGCACCAGATAATATTGCTATCTCTATAGCTAATAAAATAAGTGCATTACAAAATTTTGACACGCAGGTCATTAAAGTGACAATCATATGGCTCCAGCCATCATGCCGAATCATGACACGCAGGTCATGTTAATTTACATCATATAGTCATCTCATACATAATCAAATTAATATGAGCACTGCTATACCACATCATATGCACATGCAAACCATCCTGCAAAACCAAGTTAGACGCCTCTAATCGGTTTATGCAAAATTTCATTTTACGTGGCTTCTAAGGTTTCGAACAAACCGCAGCTACCAACGTTCATCATCAAGTATGATTATTCAAGTCGCTAGATTAACTTTACGGGGTGTATGAAACATGAGATAATAAAATCTCGAGCCCCATACTGAACTTCATCATACGCATGACCCCCGTGCAGATCATACCTGCATTGCCCTTTCGTCTGCGAAATTTCATCTTTCTTTTTAACTATGGTGGAATTCAAAGAATTGTTAGCACTTCGTTGATCAATCAGGATCGCCGATTGCCAGAACTTTGAAACTCCACCATGCTGTTATCAAGATCAGAAATATGCAAATTCCAGGGAAGCAACAAGAACATCGGGTAACAGATTTCATCTGCTACCCGCACAAATAATTATCAGCAGTAGAACTCATCTACTACAAATTATATTGTGCAACACCCATACATCTCTATATATTCTAGATCGTAACCTGCATCTACGAATAGCACGGCTCATGATGCCACTGTAGGGGAACGCAGCAGAAAACAAAAAATTTCTGACCTACGCACCAGCCCAGGACCACTATGGAGACTGCATACAAGGTTTGATCTTTTTCGTTACCGACTCGTAGCGCAGCGGAAGTAGAGTCGATGACGATCGTTGGTGCAGATCCCCGCAGCTAGGATTTACAACCTCCCAACCGCGAGGATGTACTCCCTCGACTGCCCCTCGGACAGCCCTCCGGGAGGCGGTCGGACAGTCCCTCGGACGGTGTCACGGACAGCCCTCCGGGAGGACCTTCAAAACTCGGACGGTCACTCGGACAGCCCTTCGGGAGGACCCTCAAAACTCGGACGATCACTTGGACAGCCCTTCGGGAGGCACTCTCGAACTAAGACCGAAACTACGATCTCTCTATAGAGTTGCACACATACGGTGTCATCTATCCGGCAGGGCTTCGCCGTCCAGAACTAGTTCCCACCGGAACCCAGACAGCCTTTCGGCTCTACAAAACTATTTTGCGGGGAGGGAGAGAAGAAGCCAGATCATGCATGGCACTTGTATGTGAGAAAGGAGTGAGTGTGGAGAGCACCTCTCCACCTCTATTTATAGGAAAACCAAGGGGTAGGATGGGCACTTCCAAAAACTCAAAATGCCCATGAAAGAAGACTTCCACAAGGGCATAAAAGGGAAGTAATGGAGCAAGTGGGGCTCCATGGAGGAGCCCCTCATGTGGCTGGCCAACCCTCTTGGGGGCCCCCCCAAGGGGGGTTTCTTAGCCCCCAAGCCTTCTAGAAGCCTTTTGGTAAAAGCCCTAAAAGGTGGCTTTCCATAAAGTAAACCATAAAGTGATTTTCACTATTCACGGAACCAATTTTCCGCGACAGTTCAATCCGAAAATATTTCTGTGGGTCTTAGAATAATTCCAGTACCCACACAAATGATTTTGGACGCGTTCCGAAACAATTTCGGATTAGTGATTTTCATCTGCGAAAAGCAACCAAATCGGTTCCGGCAGCTCCGGAACATTTCTGGTTTTTATCCCGGAAAATTCCCAGAAGTTTCTAGAACACTTCTGGCATCCTCCAAGAATTTCCAGGCGTGTGCCAAAACCAATTTGACTTAATGGTATCCCCTGAAACAACTTTTCAGTTTTACCAGAACTATTCCGGTGTCCTCTCCGGAACGTTTCCGTTGCGTCCGAAACTTTTTCGGTGATTTTCTCTCAGACTCCCTGTCTAGTATTCAGCAGATAGATGACCCTTAAGCATGTGACCCTATAGGTTCGGTGAAGTATAGACATGACCCAGAACACTTTCCGATCAATGATCAACATCGGAGCCGTGGACACCCATATTGACCCCTATACCCACACGAATGAATATTCGAGTGAACCTCCAGTTGTCGTGTGCTATTCCTGTTGCTTCGCGATATGTTACAAATACCCGAGGTGAGAATCATCGGCATCCCCGTGGATCAACACTTGTCCACAATGCCAGTTACCTCGTTACCGGTTTTGTTCTCTTTTCTCGTTTCCGTATTCCGGCATCCCTGTGATCAAATCACAATGTGTCTGGCCAGACGATGGTGGATACCGTAACACCGAGAGGGCCCAGAGATATCTCTCCATCGTCAGAGGAGCAAATCCCAATCTTGAGCTATTAAGTTACTTGACATACTTTTCCATGAACCCGTAAGCCGCCGTAATAGCCACCCATTTACGGATGACGTTTAACAAACCCCAAAGTTCATGAAGCAAGCATGAAGAAACTCGATACTCTCATGGTCTAAGGAATTATGCAAACGTAAACCATCTATGTGTTAGTAACCATTAACTTGTGACGAATGTATCTCATAGCATAACATCAATTCGGGTCGATTCAACACAAGTGTTCTCCTAACATTGTGCCCTCAAAGTTGCCGGCATAGACATGCCCATGATCAGGACAATAGGACCATCATGCAGCACTTGACCTAGTCTTAGAGGCATGACTAGGAATACTTTTTACCGTTTATTATTCCACATGTGCATATGAGTCTTCCTCCGAGCCTCGTGGTTATTGCAGACTCGAGAACCATAGCAGTTATAGCATGGAACATAAACATAATTTTGATCATGGCGATAAACAATAACATTTATTATTGCCTCTAGGGCATATATCCTACACTACGGGTCCATAGCTAGTAGCTAGATGGCTTCTTCTCTCTCTTTGATCTTCAATACCATGTTCTCCTCGATGTTCTTGGAGTTCTATCCGATGTAATCTTCTTTTACGGTGTGTTTGTTGGGATCCGATGAATTTGAGTTTATGATCAGATTATTCATGAGAATTATTTGAGTCTTCTCTGAACTCTTTTATGCATGATTGTTATAGCTTTGTATTTCTCTCTGATCTATCAATTTGGTTTGGCCAACTGGATTGGTTTATCTTGCAATGGGAGAGGTGCTTTGTGATGGGTTCAATCTTGCGGTGCTCAATCCCAGTGATAGAAAGGGACATGACATGTATTTGTATTGTTGCCATTAAGGATAAAAAGATGGGGTTTAATCATATTGCTTGAGTTTACTTTGTCTACATCATGTCATCTTGCTTAAGGCGTTACTCTATTTTTATTAACTTAATACCCTAGATGCATGCTGGATAGCGGTCGATGGGTGGAGTAATAGTAGTAGATGCAGGCAGGAGTCGGTCTACTTGTCTCGGACGTGATGCCTATATACATGATCATTGCCATGAATCCATCATAATTATTTGCTTTTCTATCAATTGCCCAACAGTAATTTGTTTACCCATCGTATGCTATGTGTTCGAGAGAGAAGCCTCTAGTGAAAACTATGGTCCCTGGGTCTACTTTTATCATATATTAAAATCCAAAAATACCTTGCTGCAATTTATTTACCTTTATTTTATTTAATATTTTACTTTATCTATCTATCACTATCAGAATTAATACTTGCAAATAACCGCTAAGAGGATTGACAACCCTCTTATTTGTGTTGGGTGCAAGTGTTTGCTTTTGTGTGTGTAGGTGCTGCTAACGAGGTTCTGTGTGCTTCTCCTACTGGATTGATAACCTTGGTTCTTAACTAAGGGAAATACTTATCTCCACTATACTGCATCATCCTCTCCTCTTCAGGGAAATACCAACGCAGTCTACAAGTAGCAACGTTTTTCAAGTTTTACATAATTTTCAAGCACTTGTTGAACGCCAATTTGACACTAAAATCCTTGCTATCCAATCTGATTGGGGTGGTGAATACAAGAAGTTAAACTCATTTTTCCAAAAGTTGGGCGTTTGCATCATGTTTCATGCCCTCATGCCCACCAACAAAACGGATCCGCCAAGCGCAAACATAGGCATATAGTTGAGGTAGGACTTGCTCCCCTAGCAGGTGCCTCCATTCCTCTCAAATTTTGGGATGAGGCATTTCTTACTGCAGTTCATCTCATCAATATGCTACCCAGTCGTGTCATAAACAATGAAACACCCATGCAATGACTCCATACTCGACCAAACTATAACTATCTTCGTGTCTTTGGATGCGCTTGTTGGCCTAACCTTCGTCCCTACAATACTCTCAAACTCATGTTTCTCTCAAATCAATGTGTTTTCTTGGGTTATAGTGCACAACACAAAGGTGTCAAGTGCCTTGATGTTCCTACAAGTCGAGTATATATTTCTCGTGATGTGGTCTTCGATGAAACTTTCTTCCCTTTTGCTCATCTACATCCTAACGCCGGTGCCCTACTTTGCCAAGAAATCCTTCTACTACCACCTCATTTGTCCGGTTTTCATCAAGGGAACGACAATTGTACTGACCACTTGACTAACTCTTCTAACCGTGCAAATGAGATTTGTGCTGATGCAGGCTCAAGTGGTGAAGCAACAGAAAACAATTTGGCGTCAAATGGTGAAGAAAATGGCTAAAACGGCCCATATTTCATGTGTCCCCTGCTACGTGACAGGGCTGCTCCCGAATCTGCCTCGGGATTGGCGGTGTTAGAGCAGGCGTGATCTGCTCCGGGATCGGAGCTCTACAACACCGAATCCACGCCAGGAGCGGCTGCTCGCCAACCCCCACCTGCCACGTCCTCGCCTGAGGGGCCGTCATCCACGCGTGCATCGCCATCAGGGGACCAGCTGACCCCACGGTTTGGCCCGGACCCACGGGTCTACGTCAGGCAGACGGTGCGCCAGCCCGCTGCAGGCGCGGGATCCCAGCCTGATCCAGCTGGCCCGCCTGGATTTTCTGTGCCATCCACTAAAGCTTTGCCCACATATATGGCTACAGAAGATCCGGCAGTGGCAGATGTCACAGCAGCAACCTCGGGATTGCCTGGATCTTCTATCCAGGAGCAATCTACGAGATTTTCTACGTCTGCGCCTAGATCATCTACAACAGTCCAGCAACATACTACACTGCCATGTACAAGACTTCGAACAGGGGTAATTCAACCTGTAAATTATAAAGTTAAATTTGGCTTGGCATGTTCAATAGGAGAACCTAGTACTTTTCAAGAAGCAAGTGTGGATCCCAGGTGGAGAAAAGCTATGGAGGAAGAGTTCCAAGCACTTCAGAAAACAAGACATGGCACCTAGTTCCTTCACATCGAGGTAAAAATTTAATTAACTGCAAATGGGTGTTCAGGATAAAGAGAAAGTCAGATGGTACAATAGATTGTTACAAGGCTAGACTTGTTGCTAAAGGATTCAAACAGAGGTATGGCATAGATTATGAGGATACATTCAGTCCTGTTGTTAAAGCTGCCAGTATTCGTCTTGTTTTGTCTATTGCCGTATCCAGAGGTTGGAGTCTCAGACAACTAGATGTGCAGAATGCGTTTCTTCATGGTGTTCTAGAAGAGGAAGTGTACATGAAACAACCTCCTGGGTTTGAAGATAAGAATAAACCTTTTAATGTGTGTAGGCTTGATAAATCTCTTTATGGGTTGAAGCAAGCCCCTAGGGCATGGTACTCATGTCTGAGTTCAAAGTTGCAAACACTTGGTTTTGTTCCTTCTAAATCCGACACATCACTGTTTATTTACAACAAGTTCAAAACATCCATAGTTGTGCTTATATATGTTGATGATATCATTGTCACATGCTCATCAAATGAGGCAGTAACTGCATTGTTAAAGGATTTGAATTCAGAATTTGCCCTCAAGGATCTAGGTGACCTACATTACTTCCTTGGTATTCAAGTCAAGAAAAACAAGGAAGGTGGTCTTCATCTTTCCCAAGAAAATATGCAACTGATCTTTTGAATAGAGTTGGATTGCAGGGTTGTAAACCATCACCAACACTATTGTCTAGTTCAGAAAAACTCTCTCTTGCTGAAGGAGAACTCTTGAGTCAAGAGGATGGTACAAAGTATAGAAGTTTGGTGGGTGCACTTCAGTATTTGACTCTCACCAGGCCTGATATTTCCTTTGTTGTCAATAAGGTTTGTTAGTTTCTGCATGCACCAACTACAGCTCATTGGGCTGCTGCCAAACATATACTGGGATATGTGAAAAATACTTTGAGTATTGGCCTAACCTTTAGCAAGTCATCATCCACAGTTGTTAGTGCTTTTTATGACTCTGACTGGGCAGGTTGCATAGATGATAGAAGATCAACAGGTGGCTTTGCAGTCTTCTTTGGACCTAATTTGATCTCATGGTGTGCAAAGAAACAAGCCACAATTTCCAGGTCAAGTACTGAGGCAGAATACAAAGCATTGGCAAATGCAACAGTAGAGATTATATGGGTCAAGTCCATGCTTAAGGAACTTGGCATATGTCACACACCAACCCCATGTCTTTGGTGTGACAATCTTGGTGCTACATACCTATCTGCTAATCCTATCTTTCACGCAAGAACCAAACACATGGAGATTGACTATCATTTTGTGAAGGAAAGAGTTGCTAATAAGGAGTTGCAGATTCGATTTGTTCATTCAAAGGATCAAGTTGCAGATGGTTTTACAAAAGCCTTGGCCACATGACCGTTTGAGGAATTCAAGCGTAATCTTAACTTGGGAAGTTCAGATTAAGGGATGGTGTTAAAGATATATTATGACGGCTGTTATGGATATCTTATGGCAGCTGTTATGGCGCATGGCTTGGGTCACACGCCCTGGTAGAGATAGGATCCTTTATTGTTATGTTGTTACTCTATCTCTATCTCCCTCCTTTATTGTTATGTTGTTACTCTATCTCTATCTCCCTCCTGTAACATCTTGTAACTCTCACGACCAGATCAATATAAACTCATGCGGGCTCCCCTGTTAGGAGTTGAGACGCTTTACCCATCTTGACATTCACATCATTCGGTCATGCAAGTGAAAGGCAATAATGACGATGCTTTGATGAAGTGACTGTGGCGAAGAAAAGCTGGTATGAACTCTTCTTGTTTCTATTTTTGTAAATATGTTTAACTCAGTAGCCCTGATTCAGCATATTATGAGTAAACATGTTTGTGATGACAATTAGAGATTATAGTTGCTCATGCCATGCTTAAGTAACTAGGAGTGGATAATGATTTATCTTGACTGTCAACATGCATTAAAATGATTATGATGTAGTATGCTAGGATGGTATCCTCCTCTGAAGAATTTATGTGGCTTGACCTGGCACATGTTCACATATGTAGTTGATTCAGAACCAATGCAGCCTTCATGATATTTATATTCAGGGTATTCATATCCTACTCATGCTCATGTTCAATGTTAAATATTCGCAATGCATGATTATGACTGTTGTCGCTCTCTAGTTGGCCTCTTCTCAATCTATTTGCTAGCCTTCGCCTGTACTAAGCAGGAATACTGCTTGTGCATCCAAATTCATGAAACCTAAAGTTGTGCCAAAAGAGTCCACCATATCTACCTATATACAGTATTACCCTGCCGTTCCAAGTAAATTTGCATGTGCCATCTCTAATCATTCAAATAAACATCTGTTTTGTGTGCCCGTACCGCTCATGGAGCGACGGGGCGGTCAATATCTTCCATGCTAAGCGGGTTATTCTCACGACGAGAGTTTATTCACTCGTCTTGCACGAGAGAGGCTGGTATTTGGGATGCCCAGTCCCGTTAAACAAAAACAAAGAAAAATATAATAAAACAAACTCCCCCTGGACAGTTGATTGTTTGGAGGGCACCCGAGGATTCGGCTAGCCATGGATTGTGTCTGTATGGTTGTGGGTGAGTAAACCTTTATCTTTCTGCATGGGAACTACCAATAATGTGTTTAGCATGGAAGATGTTGAAATCCTTTGTCGTGACGTCGACAGGAATAGCACACCTCTCAAAATGTATCCATCTCTATTTTAGCCTTGAGCTCTGGCACCTCTGCAAATCTCTGCTTCCCTCTGGGAAGGGCCTTTCTATTTACTTTCATGTTACTTACTTTTATTGTTGAGTCATCACCTTCTCATTTAAGCACCAACTTTGAGAGCACAATTGTCATTCTTAGTTTAACATGCGTTGAGTCTAGTTAATGTTGGATGTGAGCATGATTGGATCTCTTCTACCCTGAATTACAATGTTTAGCCGCTGCTTGAACTTCGGAGGTGCTCTGCATTAATGTCTTGTGGTCTCAGAAAGGGCTAGCGAGATACCATGTTATCATATTATATCATGATTGTTTTGACAAATTACTGGCACCTGAGATATGTTATTATTGATCGCTAGTTGATTATGCCATTAATATGAGTAAATGTGAGTTCTAAGTGTTATCATTCACATGGTTAGTTCATGATCTTTGCTGAAAACCTGGTTACTAGTTAAGCTTATATACGACAACAGAAACAAAAGAGTTTGTAAAAGTTTTTCTTTGGCACTTTCAGTTTATCAACTGAATTGCTTGAGGACAAGCAATGAGTTAAGCTTGGTGGAGTTGATACGTCTCCAACATATCTACTTTTCCAAACACTTTTGCTCTTGTTTTGGACTCTAATTTGCATGATTTGAATGAAACTAACTCGGAATGATGTTGTTTTCAGCAGAACTACCATGGTGTTGTTTTTGTGCAAAAATAAAAGTTCTCGGAATTGGACGAAACTTTGCGGAGATTTTTTATTGAATAAATAAAAAATACTGGAACGAAGATCTACTGGAGGGGGCCCTGATGCCTTGTGGAGGGCTTATCTGGCTCCGAAGAGGGGGAATCATCGTCATCGTCATCCTCAACCCTTCTTCATAAAAAATTCCATGATGCTCACCAGCGGGAGTGAGTAATTCCTTAGTAGTCTTGCTGGACGGTGATGGAGATGGATGAGATTTGTCATGTAATCGAGTCAATTTGTTAGGGCTTGATCCCTAGTATCCACTATGTTCTGAGATTAATCTTGCTATGACTTTGCTATGCTTAATGCTTGTCACTAGGGCCCGAGTGCCATGATTTCAGATCTGAACCTATTATGTTTTCATGAATATATATATATATATGAGTTCTTGATCCTATCTGCTAGTTGTATGCACTTGTTATTGTTCTGAACCGTAGACCCCAAGGTGACAATAATTGGGATACTCTCCGGGGATGACTGTAATTCGAGGAGTTCATGTGTTCATCATATGTTAATGCTTTGTTCCGGTTCTCTATTAAAAGGAGGCCTTAATTACCCTTAGATTTCCTTATGGACCCCGCTGCCACGGGAGGGTTGGACAAAAGATGTCATACAAGTTCTTATTATAAGCACGTATGACTATATACGGAATGCATGCCTACATTGAATTGATGAATTGGAGTTATTGTGTATCGCTCTAGGTTGTGACTGTTGCATGATGAATGTCATCCATAACAAATATCCATCGTTGATCCAATGCCTACGCTTTGCTCATATTGTCTTTGCTAAGTTACTATTGTTGTTGCTGCTCTTACAATTACTATAAAACTGCTATTGTTACTGTTAACACTACTATCATACTACTGTGCTACTAAACACTTTTCTGCAGAGAAATAACTCTCCTGGTGTGGTTGAATTTACAACTCAACTACTAAGGCTCATAAATATTCTTTGGCTCCCCTTGTGTCGAATCAATAAATTTGGGTGAAATACTACCCTCAAAGACTGTTGCGATCCCCTATACTTGTGGGTCATCACGATGTTGTCGCTTCTCTTGATGTGGTGCAGCTCGAGTCTGTCAAACTTTCCTTCGAGCTCCCTGACGGTAGCACAGTAGGATGTCATTTTTGGGTCCTTTGTGTCGAACGTCTTCATGACCTGTTGGACCACGAGGTCGGAGTCGCCCCGGCATATGAGGCATCGAATTCCCATTGAGGCCACGATCTGGAGCCCATGAAGGAGGGCTTCGTACTTGGCCGCGTTGTTGGAGTCCTGGAAATGGAGTTGTAAGACATAGTTCATATTGTTGCCTCTAGAGGAGAAGAGGACCACCCCGGCCCCTAGTCCCTGCACTATCATCGACCCGTCGAAGTACATCCTCCAATACTCAAGGTCGACATTCTTGGGGATCTGCTGGGCCTTGGTCCATTCCACCAGGAAGTCGGCAATGGCCTGTGACTTGACTGTGGTGCATGGCTTGTAGGAAATCTCAAATGGAAGGAGCTCGATTGCCCACTTGGCCACGCGGCCTGTGGCGTCTTTGTTGTTGAAGATGTCAGAGCAGTGCATGGCTAACCACGGTTATTGGGTTTGCTTGAAAATAATGTCGTAGCTTTCTTGCGGCCATGAATACCCCATAGGTGATATTTTGGTAGTGCGGGTATCTTGTCTTGCACGGTGTGAGTACCTTACTGACATAATACACCGGGTGTTGTACCCGCTGCAATTTTCCGGCCTCCTCCCGTTCGACAGCGATGACCACACTGACCACCTGAGTGGTCGCATCTATGTATAGGAGCATTGGTTCTGACTGTGCTAGGGACGCGAGGAGTGGATTCGACTGTAGGAGCTTTTTAAGGACTATGAATGCTTCTTTGGCCTTGTCGCTCCAGTAGAACTTGTCACCCTTTTCGAGGAGGCGGTACAAGGGTAGGGCTTTCTCGCCTTGCCAGGAGATGAATCTGCTGAGGGCTGCCATGCAACCCGCGAGCTTCTGTACTTCGCGCACTGTCTCTGGAGGCTAGAGGTTTACAATTGCTTGAATTTTTTCTGGGTGTGCCTCGATTCCTTGCTGGGATACGATAAACCCCAGGAGCTGTCCTGCGGGAACCACCAAAATGCATTTTTAGGGTTCAGCTTCATGTTGAAGTTGCGGAGGTTGTCGAAGGTCTGCTGAAGGTTGCCGAGGAGGCTGGAGCCTTGTCTAGATTTGACCACAATGTTGTCAATGTATACCTCCGTGTTGATTCTGATTTGTTTGTTGAAGCATTTCTGCATTGTTCTTTGGTATGTTGTTCCCGCTTTCTTGAGTCCGAATGGCATTGTGATGTAACAGAAGAGCACATACGATGTGATGGAGGTTGTTTCTTGGTCAGATTCCTTCATGTGTGTTAGGGCATATTTCTCCCTTAGTGGTTTTGGTGATTGATGACAATACTTTTGCGGACTAATCGTGTGCATTGAGCATTTCAGATATTCCATCACTTGGCACAAGACGATTGATGCCCCTCGGAGCTTTTATAAAGACGGTGTTTTTCTTGCGTTTCTTTTTCGGTGGTATTGAGTCGTAGGAAAACCGTACTATTAAGAGGGGGTCCGCTTTGGAAAGGTATGGGTGGAATCAACACGTACACAACCCCATATGCACCCACATTCCCTTCCGGCAACTTGGAGATCTTGTCTGGGCAGTTTTCCTGTCACCCAAGTGGTAGTACCGCTCGGTACCACGGTAGTACCGCTTATGCGGTAGTACCGCTGTGGTCTACCGCAGCTAGTACCGCTTGGGGGATTTTCTTCTGGTATCCTGTTTCTTCTTGCGGTAGTAGAGCGGTAGTAGTGTGGTAGTACCGCAATGCGGTACTTCCGCTTTCTAGTACCGCTTCAGTACCGCTTGCTGAAATTCTTCTGGTATCCTGTTTTCTTCTCACGGTAGTAGAGCAGTAGTTGAGCGGTAGTACCGCTCTGCGGTGCGGCTGCTCAAGTACCACTCTACTCCCTGGTCTCTGCTGTTCTGCGGCCCATAGCGGTAGTACCGCTTTGTGGGCACGGTAGTACCGCTCAGTGCGGTACTACCGCTCAGTATTTGGGACTACCGCTCAAGCGGTAGTACCGCTCTCCGGAGCGGTAGTACCGCTTGTGTGTGCGGGCTGAGCACAGGTAACGGTTGGATTCTATCCCCACTATATAAAGTGGGTCTTCTTCTCCAACCAGCTTTACCTCTTATCCTCTATCTCCATTGTTGCCCCCAAGCTCCATCTTTGCCCTATCTCTCTCCCTAGCCAACAAAACTTGTTGATGTTCTAGGGTTTGGAGGAGAGGGCCTCGATCTACACTTCCACCAAGAGATATTTGATTTCCCCCCACTAATCCCTTGCGGATCTTGTTACTCTTGGGTGTTTGAGCATCCTAGACGGAAGAGGTCACCTCGGAGCCACATTCCATTGTGGTGAAGCTCCGTGGTGGTGTTGGGAGCCTCCAATTAAGTTGTGGAGATTGCCCCAACCTTGTTTGTAAAGGTTCGGTCGCCGCCTTCAAGGGCACCACTAGTGGAATCACGGCACCTCGCATTGTGTGAGGGCGTGAGGAGAATACGGTGGCCTTAGTGGCTTCTTGGGGAGCATTGTGCCTCCACACCGCTCCAACGGAGACGTACTTCCTCTCAAAGGGAAGGAACTTCGGTAACACATCCTCGTCTTCACCGGCTCCACTTGTGGTCATTTCTTACCTTTACATTTTACTTGCTTTACTTGTATTGTATCCTTTACTTGCTTGTGTTGTGATTGTTAGCATCATATAGGTTGCTCACCTAGTTGCACATCTAGACAACCTATTTTGTTGCTAACCCTAATTTGTTAAGAAAAGCTAAAGATTGGTAGTTGCCTATTCACCCCCCCCCTCTAGTCAACCATATCGATCCTTTCAGTTGGTATCAGAGCCTCGTCTCTTTATTAAGGGTTTCACCACCCGAAGAGTATGGTTGACGACAGGGAACGGGTTGAGGAAGTGCCCGAGGCCGTGGAGATGAACACGGTCACCCGAGACGTCTTAAACGAAGCTATGGCTTCACTTAAGACGTCTATGACGGCCGAGGTCAAGTCCATGCTTAAAGAACTCCTTGAGGGGTTGAAGTCCACTCCCGATCCGTTGCTTGTGGTTAATCCCACCGCACCGGCATCGGAGGTCAATTCCGGCAAGGAAGCGGCTAAAGACTCTCAAACATCTTCCCCTCATGGTAAGAATGGGACGGGAACGCACGCCTCGGTTCCCCTCCCCGGTCTATGGAGGACCGGTCCCCTCACCTCATATAAACAATCATGGTCCTCCTCCTAAGCTTGATTTGACTAACTTCGCTAATTGGGTGTTTCGTATTAAGTCTCATTTGAATTATAGCTCAACTCAACTTCGGAGAATCATTGAACAAGGCTATTATCCGCATGACCCAAGCAACTTGTCCCCAAGAGAAGAAGTGGACAACCAACTCAACGCATCCGCCTTGTTCATTCTTCAAGCCGCCATGCCTCCCGAAGAGCTTCCTCATTTCCGCCCATTCACTCTTGCCAAAGATGCATGGGAGCATATCAACTCGTTTTACAAGGGAAGCTCGAGCATTCAACGCTCCAACTTTGAGGTTATTCTTGATGAGGCCGATGAGTTTGTTATGAATGAAGATGAAGATCCTCGTGAGCTTTACCGGAGATTGACTACTCTTGCGGTCTCACTCCGAGATCACGGGAGCAAGGACACGGATGACAATTGGATCAAGCGCAAATTCCTCAAGGCCATTATGCCTTACAACAAGAGCATGTCCTCCATGATTCGTCAAAGACCGGACTTCCACACCTTGTCCTCCAGTGATGTGTTGGATGAGTTTATTGCTATGAACATTTTGAACAAGACCGCCGACAACGCACTTGCTCATGTTCAACGCTCGAAGAAGCCCAACCTTGCTTTGAAGGCCAAGGTAGTTCATGAAGAGGAAGAAGAAGAAGAATATGAGGACGAAGATTGCCCCGAAGACACCAAATATGATTTCCACTTGCACATGGCTCTTGCGTCAAGGCAATTTTGGGGCAACAAGAGAAACTCAAGGCCCAACTCCTCCAAGAACAACTCAAAGGGCAAGCAACGGGTAAGGACGTGCTACAATTGTGGCAATGTGAGTCACTTTGTGGTGGATTGTCCGTATGAGAAGAGGGAGGACAATGGTGGCAAGCTCATCCGCAAAGAAAAGGCCAAGTCCTTCCCCAACAAGAACAACAACTACATGAAGAAGGTGCCTCAAAAGAGTTTGGTGGTGCAAGAAGAGTACGACTCCGATGATGATGAAGTTGCTAGTGGTGAAGGGGTTGCTACGGCCTCCGTCGCCATCGCCACCTCTCCATCACCAAAGGTGTCCCTCTTCGACTCCCCCAACGAGAACTCCATCACCACCCACAAGTGCCTCATGGCCAAGGCCACCAACAAGGTAACCTCCAACATCAAAACCAGCATTTCTTCCACTCCTTCTTTGATGAATTGTGTGGAAGAAAGTGAGGAGGCAAAGGTGGAGGAAAATGAATTTGACAAGTTCATGGCCAAGCTCAAAGGTGAGACCAAGAAGCACTTTGTGGCTCTCTTGGAACAATTAGGTGAGGCCAATGAAATCATCGAATCTCATGAAGAGACCATCTCTAAGTTGGAAGGGCATAGTAGAGATTATGCCGATGAGATTGCCGATCTTTCTATTGCTCTTGAGGAAGAGCAAGGTCATAGAGTGGCTCTTGAGGAGACACACAATCTAGATCTTGCTAAATTAAAGAAAGATCGTGATCATGCTATTGTTCTTGCTAAAGTGCTTAAAACTGAGAAGGATGAACTTGGGGTTGGCCATGCTAGACTCGAAGAGGAGTTTGATTTACTTGACAAGGCTCACAAGGCCTTGAAAAGTGCTCATGCTACACTCAAGGAGTCTCATGATCAACTCCAAGTGAAGCTAACTAAAGAAATTGCTACTTGTCCTCCTTTTGTTTTAATTGATAATGCTCGTGCAACTAACCCTTGTTGTGAGCATGCACATCTTGTTGAGGAGAATGCCAAGTTGAAAGAGCAAATTGAGAAAGGCCTTCTCGCGTGCATACAAGGTGAGAAAAATCTCAACGAACTTTTGAGCAATCAAAAGGAAGTTGTGGCAAAGGAGGGACTTGGATTTGCACCCAAGTCGAAGAAGAAGAAGTCAAACAAGAAGAGCAAGACCAAGCTAGCTCTCCCTCTCAAAGATACATTTATGAAAGAGGGAGAGGGTGCTCCTAAGAAGAAGAAGAACGAGGCGGTGGGTGGTAATGTCAATAGGGGCAAGACCACTCATCCCAACAAAGCCGGCGATTTTAACCCTTCTTATGTTTTATGCCGTGCTAGTGATGGGCATGTTTATGCCAAATTTGTTGGTTCTTCTTATGAGTACATTGAATGGTCCATTTGGGTTCCTAAGACCCTTGTTACTAACATGAAAGGACCCATTCAAGAATGGGTACATAAAACCAAGCATTGATCTTATGTAGGAGTTTGCTTCCGGTGGGGTGTCATGGTTGCTTGATAGTGGAGCGACAAATCATATGACCGGAAGCAAGGACTTGGTGGTGGACGTTCAAGCAAGTTCATCTATGCCCACCCATGTCCAATATGGTGATGCTTCAATGTCAAAGGTATTGGGTCTCGGCAAGGTGGTCATCTCACCGGACTTGTCCATTGAGAAGGTCATGCTTGTTGAGACCCTTGCATTCAATTTACTTTCCGTTCGTCAACTTGCTATTATGGGCTTTGCAACGTTCTTTGATATTGATACCGTGACCCTTTTGTGGAGCAAGACTCTTAAAGTAGCTTTTGTTGGGCATGTCGAGAACGGTCTCTATGTGGTTAACTTCTCGGAGCGACCCACTAAGACCGCGACTTGCCTAATGGCTAAAGTTGACGTGGGATGGCTTTGGCATCGCCGTTTAGCCCACGTCAATATGAGATCTTTGCAAAGTCTCCTCAAAGGGGACCACATCCGAGGACTAACAAATGTTAGTTTTGTCAAAGATCGTGCTTGCAGTGCTTGTATCGAAGGGAAGTTACATGAGATGGCTCACCGACCCAAGACCATTATCTCTTCGAAGAGGCCCTTGGAGCTCCTTCACATGGATCTCTTTGGTCCTCCAACGTTTGACAGTCTTGGGGGAAGAAAGTATTGCTTGGTGATTGTGGATGATTATTCAAGATACACTTGGGTATATTTCTTCAAGAGGAAGAGCGAGACCCAACAAACCGTGATCGACTTTGCTAATGAAGCTCAACGTCAACATGATGCAAAGATATTGATCATTAGAAGCGACAACGGCACCGAGTTCAAGAACTACACCTTGGATGAGTTTCTTGGTGATGAGGGGATCAAGCATCAATATTCCGCACCTTATACCCCTCAACAAAATGGTGTAGCGGAGAGGAAGAACCGGACGTTGATGGACGCGGCAAGGACCATGATGGCGGAGTTCAAGTCTCCATACAACTTTTGGGCCGAAGCCATCAACACCGCTTGTCATGCATCCAATCGGCTCTACCTCCGCAAAGGCTTGAACAAGACTCCATATGAAATACTTACCGGCAACAAGCCCAACCTCACGTACTTCCGGGTGTTCGGTTGTAAGTGTTTCATTCTCAAGAAAGGTGTTCGCTTGTCTAAATTTGATTCTAGAGCTCAAGAGGGTATATTTGTTGGTTATGCTACAAACTCTCATGCTTACCGTGTTCTCAACAAGTCCACTGGACTCATTGAGGAGACGTGTAACGTGGAGTTTGACGAGAATAATGGCTCCCAAGTGGAGCAAAGTGGTCTTTGTGATGTAGGTGATGAAATTCCTCCTCAAGCCATAATAAGAATGGGTGTGGGCCAAATCCTACCCATTGAGGAACCCCTTGTGGTGGAAGGAGAAGGACAATGTTCTACGCAAGTGGAACCATCACCGACACAAGACCCACACGCTTCCGAAGAACAAACCGAAGGCCCTCAACCAAGTGATCAAGATCAAGGGCAAGATCAATCTCAAGATGTTGGTGATGCACCAAATGATGCCCAAGATCAAGATCACGACACCGAGCAAGCTCAAGATCAAGGGCAAGCTCATGATCAAGAGCAAGCTCAAGATGACGCTCGAGATAATCCTCCTCAAGTGACTCCGGAGGAGCTATTGGAGCGTCGTGCCGCCAAGATTGCTTCCAAACTCGAGAAAAAAGGGCATGTCTTGGAAAATGTCTATGGAAGCTTAAAGAAAGGGGCCACTCGTAAACAATTATCAAACTTTTGTGAGCATCACGCGTTTGTTTCGTGTGTTGAACCCCAAAAGGTACATGAGGCGCTCGAGGACACGGATTGGCTTGAAGCCATGCATGATGAACTCAACAACTTCGAGCGCAACAAAGTGTGGACATTGGTGCCAAGGCCAACGGAGAATCATAATGTCATTGGAACCAAATGGATCTTCAAGAACAAGCAAGATACGAACGGTGTTGTCACTCAAAACAAGGCAAGATTGGTGGCACAAGGCTACTCCCAAGTCGAGGGTATCGACTACGGTGAAACCTTTGCTCCCGTTGCTCGTCTTGAATCTATTCGTATGTTGCTTGCATATGCTTCTCATCATGATTTTAAGTTGCAACAAATGGATGTGAAGAGTGCATTTCTTAATGGTCCTCTTAATGAGTTGGTATATGTCAAACAACCCCCGGGGTTCGAGGATCCCAAGTTCCCCAATCATGTATACAAGCTCGATAAGGCACTCTATGGCCTTAAACAAGCCCCACGTGCGTGGTATGAGCACCTTACCGAGTTGTTGCAAGACCGTGGGTTTGAAATTGGGAAAATCGATCCCACTCTTTTTACTAAGAGGGTTAAAGGGGATTTGTTCATATGCCAACTATATGTTGATGATATTATCTTTGGTTCTCCTAACAAAGCTTTCAATGATGAGTTTGCCGCACTAATGACCGAGAAGTTTGAGATGTCTATGATGGGAGAGTTGGAGTTCTTTCTTAGGTTCGAAGTCAAGCAAAGAAGAGAAGGAACCCTCATCAACCAAGCCAAATACACCCAAGACATGCTCAAGAGATTCAAGCTAAAAGATGTCAAACCGGCCAAGACTCCAATGCCTACCAAGTGCCAACTCGACATCGATCCCAATGGTAAAGCGGTGGATCAAAAGGTATATCGTTCCATGATTGGCTCCTTGCTTTACCTTTGTGCATTTAGACCGGATATCATGTTGAGTGTGGGAATGTGTGCACGGTTTCAAGCCGCGCCTAAGGAAAGTCACTTTGTGGCGGTCAAGCGAATCTTTCGATATTTGGCTCATACCCCAAACTTTGGCTTATGGTATCCCAAAGGAGCAAGCTTTGATCTCATGGGTTATTCGGACTCAGATTGGGCGGGAGACCGTGTGGATAGGAAGTCAACCTCCGGAGGGTGCCAATTCCTTGGTCGCTCTTTGGTGAGTTGGTCTTCGAAGAAGCAAAATTGTGTGTCTCTCTCCACCACCGAGGCTGAGTATGTAGCTGCCGCAAGTTGTTGTGCACAATTGTTATGGATGAGGCAAACTTTAAAGGATTACGGTGTCACTTGTGACAAAGTGCCTCTCTTCTGTGACAATGAAAGTGCAATCATGATCTCCCACAATCCGGTGCAACATAGCAAGACGAAGCACATTGAGATTCGTCATCATTTCATCCGGGATCACGTCAAGCGGGGAGAGATTGATATTATTCATGTAGGAACTCAAGAGCAACTAGCGGATATTTTCACGAAGCCATTGGATGAAGCAAGATTTCGCGAGTTAAGGCATGAGCTAAATATCATTGATTCGAGCAACGTGTCTTGAATCTCGTCACACCCCACCGCATTCATCATGTTTATCTTGTTCTAGATATAGGCATGGACATAGGGGGAGTGTTGTTCTCTCAATGAACTCTCCCTCCCCCCATTATGCATAAATTAATCAAGTCTTTCACATTAGCCATTTTTGATGGTAATTCTGCTTCAAAGATGAGTTTTGGTCATGGGCCCAAGGTTAAAATCTTCGCGGTGCCATACCAATTGACTCAAACATAGGTGGCTTCGGCCACCGCCCTCTCTTTTGAGAGTTTTTGTCGTTAGGGGTTTGTTTGTGCTTTGAGTCACTCCAAGTTTGCTCCTCGCTTTTTCGCTCTTTTTGAACTTGGAGTGTCTCTGCCCATTTGCTGTGTTTTGTGTCTCCAACCCAAGCCCACTTCATCTCTAAACATCTCATAGTTGCATAAGCCACCACTTCATTTTTGAACTTGGCTGTTTTCTGAGCTGCGAGCGGTACTACCGCTGTGACAAGACGGTACTACCGCTTTAGCGGTACTACCGCTCTCCGAGTGGTACTACCGCTTAGAGGACTGTGGGAAGGGTTTAGTGGGGGCAAGGGAAGTTTTACTTCCCCATACCCATTCATCTCTTCTTCCCCACGACTCTCTCTCTCTGCAGCGAAGAGGAGCCGCGGCCGCCGCCTCCGGTACGCCGTTTCTGCGCCGTCTTCCTCGATTCCGACCGGTGGAGTCGATCCCCACCACTCCCTCGTGCTATGGACGCCGGTATTGCCCCCGTTTCTCGTTCCGATGGTTCTATCTTTTGAATCTAGGCTTTAGGGCAATGCACGGTGAAAAATCAATCTTTGGCTAGATTGTGGCATGAGTAGGACGAGGTTTGACTGCTAGATAGGAGTTTAGGGGCTACTTTGCAGTTTTAGTGGAGATTGGAGACTCCGGTACTACCGGTTCTGACAGCCGGAGTTCGGTCTGGGCTTCGGGCGGTACTACCGCTCTGTATAGAGCGGTACTACCGCTTTAAGCGGTACTACCACTGTAAGTCCACGGTACTACCGCTTGAGTCTTCAGCAGCCACTACTGTTGTAAACTTGCTTCTATTTCTCACATTTTATTTCCTTTGGCTTATGCATTGCTTTTACACCTGCTTTCCCTCGTGTTTGTGTGTCTGGTTCAGGTGGTAGTGGCTCCGGTCCTTATGTGGCTCGTCGCAAGAACCCGAAGCATGGACGCACTCAACTGGCCAGCGATGACAGTTCTGCAAGTAAAGAAGAAGAGGCTCAACCAGCACCTGCCAGGCAGTTAGTCAAGAAAACCGTTGCTAAGAAGAAGAAGGAGAAGGCCAAGTCTGTGTCCGAGTTGAATTCCAATGAGTACTGGGCCTACCGTGAGCGAAATCCCTACACTCGACCTCAAGATCCAAGTTTGGTGGGTAGGCCGTTCTGGAACAAAGATCAGGCATTGGTCTATCATGATGTGATCAAGGGCAAGAAGAACTTGTTTGTCAAGACCAAGTCAGTGAATATTGAACACATGCAGAATGACCCAGAGTACTTTGGAGAAGCTCTTGCCCTATGTGAGCAGTTTGACATTGTCAAGATCATCACTTTCAACCTTGACTTTGACCCTGAGTTGGTGGCACAGTTCTACGCCACAGTGTTCTTCGGCACTGATGATGACAGGACCCTCACTTGGATGACACTTGGCAGGCAGATGCAGACCACCTGGAAGACTTTCATGAACAGTTTGGGCTATGGTGATGATGGTCTGCACATCTCTCTTGGTCTTCGCCCTCACCTGCGTCAGTCTCCGGCTCACAAGTCCAAGTTGCTCCGGTACACCACCATTAGGAAGACTGCCAAGGGAGATGTCAAGGAGCTGAATTCGTTTCTGGACATTATGCATCGCATTTTCAGGCACTCTCTTTTCCCTAGGGTGGGAAACTTTGACATGGTGCATGGTCATCTGGTTGACATGCTCCTCATGTGCGAGAAGGAGAAGGGTAAGACCACGGTTCTGGATGTGTCACATGTGATGTGGACTGAGCTCGATTCTGCTGTGTATGGCCGGAAGGTACCTATCTATGCCCCTATGATCTACAAGCTCATTATGGACACTTGGGAGAGGCAGTTCCCTGGTGAGTTGCTTGAGACCGGCCCTTTGGTCTCTCACGAGGAGATTAAGCTGAGGCAGAAGGAGCGTTGGGGTCCTGCACCGGCTCCTGAGGTTGAGTTTCCCTTTGCAGCGTCAGATGGGTCAGCAGAGCCTAACTATGTGCCAGCCTCTGAGCAGCCCTCATGGGCTGCCAAGCTCAAGAAGAAGATGAAGAAACTGTTCTGTATCGAGGCACAGGGTCAGTACAAGGCACATGTAGCACAGAAGATGTCTCGCAGTCGAGACAAGGCCATCATGAGGAAGATTGGCCTCGAGGTCGCCAGTGGCTCAGAGGACAGGATCACGTCAGAGGAGAGGTGGATCTCAGGTCACTGCCGCTGGACAGATTCAGATGACTCTACTGGTGCTACTTCTGCACCTCCACCTGCTCGTGCTACTCGCTCTACCCGTGCTATTTCGTCTGCTGCTGGTGATATTGCTGATGATAACGAGATCCTCGAGGAGACGGATGAGGATGCGACCGCGGAGTCTGATGAGGACGCGACCGCGGAGTCTGATGAGGACGCGACCGCGGAGTCTGATGAGGATGCTGAGTAGTGTACTACCACCTCGGGTCGCTTTAGTGTCACTCTTTACCTTTTTGGCGTCTTGATGCCAAAGGGGGAGAGAGTTTAGGACCGGGGATTTGCTTTTGCAGGGTGTTGTCGAGTCACAAGCTCGTGTTTTATTTGCGTTGGTTTTTATGCTTGTGAACTCTTTTATCTTATTTGCTTTGTGTTGAGACCATGAGACTATGTTCCTGTATGGTGTGAGACATATGCTACCTTATCTATCTTACTATGTTATATTATCTGTGTGTGGAGCTATGGTTATTATGTTGCCCTTTATCTTCATGCTCTCTTACACTTGCTTGCAACCATACTTAGTGCTTATATTATGTTTGTTGCAAGTAATGCCTGGTATATAAAATATAGGGGGAGTGTTGATCCTAGTGTGTGTGCTTTGCATTCCAAAAGCATACCTAAATAGTGCACACAGCTAGGGGGAGCCCGTCTATATTTTGTAGATGTTGGGTTTGCTTATTATCTCGTTTTATTAATTGTGCAAATCCCGTGTTGTCACCAATTCACCAAAAAGGGGGAGATTGTTAGGGCATATTTCTCCCTTAGTGGTTTTGGTGATTGATGACAATACTTTTGCGGACTAATCGTGTGCATTGAGCATTTCAGATATTCCATCACTTGGCACAAGACGATTGATGCCCCTCGGAGCTTTTATAAAGACGGTGTTTTTCTTGCGTTTCTTTTTCGGTGGTATTGAGTCGTAGGAAAACCGTACTATTAAGAGGGGGTCCGCTTTGGAAAGGTATGGGTGGAATCAACACGTACACAACCCCATATGCACCCACATTCCCTTCCGGCAACTTGGAGATCTTGTCTGGGCAGTTTTCCTATCACCCAAGCGGTAGTACCGCTCGGTACCACGGTAGTACCGCTGTGGTCTACCGCAGCTAGTACCGCTTGGGGGATTTTCTTCTGGTATCCTGTTTCTTCTTGCGGTAGTAGAGCGGTAGTAGTGCGGTAGTACTGCAATGCGGTACTTCCGCTTTCTAGTACCGCTTCAGTACCGCTTGCTGAAATTCTTCTGGTATCCTGTTTTCTTCTCACGGTAGTAGAGCGGTAGTTGAGCGGTAGTACCGCTCTGCGGTGCGACTGCTCCAGTACCGCTCTACTCCCTGGTCTCTGATGTTCTGCGGCCCATAGCGGTAGTACCGCTTTGTGGGCACGGTAGTACCGCTCAGTGCGGTACTACCGCTCAGTATTTGGGACTACCGCTCAAGCGGTAGTACCGCTCTCCGGAGCGGTAGTACCGCTTGTGTGTGCGGGCTGAGCACAGGTAACGGTTGGATTCTATCCCCACTATATAAAGTGGGTCTTCTTCTCCAACCAGCTTTACCTCTTATCCTCTATCTCCATTGTTTCCCCCAAGCTCCATCTTTGCCCTATCTCTCTCCCTAGCCAACAAAACTTGTTGATGTTCTAGGGTTTGGAGGAGAGGGCCTCGATCTACACTTCCACCAAGAGATATTTGATTTCCCCCCACCAATCCCTTGCGGATCTTGTTACTCTTGGGTGTTTGAGCATCCTAGACGGAAGAGGTCACCTCGAAGCCACATTCCATTGTGGTGAAGCTCCGTGGTGGCGTTGGGAGCCTCCAATTAAGTTGTGGAGATTGCCCCAACCTTGTTTGTAAAGGTTCGGTCGCCGCCTTCAAGGGCACCACTAGTGGAATCACGGCACCTCGCATTGTGTGAGGGCGTGAGGAGAATATGGTGGCCTTAGTGGCTTCTTGGGGAGCATTGTGCCTCCACACCGCTCCAACGGAGACGTACTTCCTCTCAAAGGGAAGGAACTTCGGTAACACATCCTCGTCTTCACCGGCTCCACTTGTGGTCATTTCTTACCTTTACATTTTACTTGCTTTACTTGTATTGTATCCTTTACTTGCTTGTGTTGTGATTGTTAGCATCATATAGGTTGCTCACCTAGTTGCACATCTAGACAACCTATTTTGTTGCTAACCCTAATTTGTTAAGAAAAGCTAAAGATTGGTAGTTGCCTATTCACCCCCCCCCCTCTAGTCAACCATATCGATCCTTTCAATGTGTATCTGGTTATATCTAGAGCACGCGTCTAGGAAGCATAGGCGCTCGCAACCTGTTGTGGAGTCGATGATCTGATCTATCCTGGGTAGCGGGAATGGGTCTTTGGGGCATGCTTTGTTAAGGTCAGTGTAGTCCACAGATATGCGCCATGTCTTGTTCTTTTTCTGCACCATTACTGGGTTTGCCAGCCACTCTGGGTGTGCGACCTCCCTTATGAATTTGGCCACGAGCAGCCGCGCTATCTCCTCCCCTATTGCCATTCGCTTCTCCGTAGTGAAACAGCGCAGGGCCTGTTTCACCGGTCTCGCGTCCTTGCGGATGTTTAGGCAGTGTTCGGCTTTATTGGCTAGCACACCTAGCATGTCGGCGGGATTCCAGGCGAATATATTCCAATTTGCTCGAAGAAAAGCAAGGAGCTCTGCTTCTTGGCTTTCTGCGAGGTGTACAACGATCATTACTGTTTTACTGGGGTCCTCCAGGTGCACTTGAAATTTCTTTGTATGTTTGGCTGGTTGGAACATGGGTCATGGCCTTGGTTTCTCCGGAAGCTCAACCCCTCATGGCCCTATCCGCTTTTTTATTCTGGCGAACTTTGCTGAGGCCAGAGTGGCCTCGGCGAGCTCCACGTTGGCCACCTCTGCTTCATAGGCCTTTTCCGAGCTCCCTCGTATGGCAGTCATGCCGTTTGGACCTGGCATCTTCAGCTATAGGTAGGCGTAGGACGGGAACGCCATGAACTTTACGTATGCGGGTCTTCCCAAGATCGCGTGGTAGTCACTCTGGAAGGGGGAGACCTTGAATTGAATTGTTTCGCTTCGGTAGTTGCGCTCATCTCTGAATACGACCTCGAGCTCGATCTGCCAAAGGGGTCGGACTGGGTGGCCCGGTACTACCTTGTGAAAACCCACGTCCGACCTTCGTAGGCCAGACGGTGAGATCTTCATCTTTTCTAGGGTGTTGGGGAAGATAATGTTGAGGCCGCTGCCTCCGCCCATCAAGACGCGTGAGAGGCGGCAGCCTCCCACGATTGGATCTAGTACCAGGGCATGTTTGCCTGGATAGATGACGTCCTCTGGGTGATCCCCGACATCGAAGGGTCACCGTTTCCTGGGACATGCGAGTTGCTCGCTGGTCGCGCTTTCTGCCATGTAGATCGCGCGTCACGTGAGATTCTGGTTTCGGCATGTGTCCGCCGTCGTGAATATCATATTCACAGAGGTCTCACAAGCGAGCTGGCGGCCTGGTGAAGCCCTAGCCTGCGCGGCGCTCCACTCGCGTTCCCACGCGAGGTGGTTAGGGCCGGGGAATATTCCCACGGCCTTTCCTTGTTCATCGTGAACGAACTCAATCGTTTCGAAGCGCATGTAGTAGACGAAGGGTGGGAGGAGACGTCGAAGAGTAGCCCCGAGCCGTCGACGGCCAGCTCGAAAGAGCCGAACGTCAAGGTTTGGCCTGGCGAGAACTTGCCGGCCTCTTTTGATTCTCCGCACTGGGATAGGTCTCCGACCAACGTCGCTCATGCCTGGCGCGCCAACTTGAAAGATCGAGAAGATAGGTCTAGATGTGAGGTGAATAGACACTTAACAAGGCAAAGGTGCAATTTTTAATTTTCTTGACAATTAGGCAGATTTTAGCACACGTTAAGTTGCAACCAATACTTCCAACACATGCATATCTAGAGATAGGGCAGCAGAAATAGTATAACATGCAAGTGTAAGGAAAGTAAGGTGGTAGAGATAGGAGGACCAAATGCAATGAAGAAACGGTGATTTTTGGCATGGTTCCGATAGGTGGTGCTATCGTACATCCACGTTGATGGAGACTTCAACCCACAGAGGGTAACAGCTGCGCGAGTCCACGGAGGGCTCCACCCACGAAGGGTCCACGAAGAAGCAACCTTGTCTATGACATCATGGCTTACGCCCACGAAGGACTAGCCTCACTCGGGTAGATCTTCACGAAGTAGGCGATCTCCTTGCCCTTACAAACTCCTTGGTTCAACTCCACAAGCTTGGAGGCTCCCAAGTGACACCTAACCAATCTAGGAGACACCACTCTCCAAAAGGTAATAGATGTTGTTGTTGATGATGAACTCCTTGCTCTTGTGCTTCAAAAGATAGTCTCCTCAACACTCAATCACTCTCTCACGGATATGGCATGGTGGTGGGAGTAGGATTGGAGTGGAAAGCAACTTGAGGGGGCTAGAAATCAAGGATCAAATGGTTGGAGTGGATGCCTTGATCTCAACACAAGTGTAGGTGGTTCTCTCTAAGAAAATGGATATGGGAAGTGTAGTTTCGTCCTGGTTGCTCTCTCTGAGAGTAGGTGCTGTGGGTGGGGTATTTATAGCCATCACCAAAGATCTAGCCGTTACAAACTTTATGCATAACTCGGTGACACCAAAAGTAAATCTCGGTGGGACCGACCTGTGCAAAAGATTCGAACCTTAGACATTTCAGTGAGACCGGATGAATCCACTCAGTGGCTTCGATATGTGATGACCTAAGCAGATTCCTCATCTCGGTAATTCCGATCGGTTCATCTCGGTAATTCCGAAATGAAGTCGACTGGGTACAGAAATTTGGTCACTGCACTTCGGTGGGACCGAATGTCATCTCGGTGGAACCGAGTTTCTAGGGTTTGGCATATGGCACTGTCTGGCGTATCTCGGTGGGTCTGGATAGTGGCAGTTCAGTGGGACTGAGATTGGACTTAGGGTTTTGGACATATTGGAATGTGGGAAAGTGGTTGAGGGTTTTGGAGCAATATCTTCAAGCACTTGAGCAAATGACTCATGATCAAAAGCTCATCCCCTTTTAATAGTACTGGCTTTCCTATGGACTCAATGTGATCTTTGATCACTGCTGCTTGTGAGCTGCGTTGGGATTTTCCCCGAAGAGGAAGGGTGAAGAAATATAGTAGCCAATAAGTATTTCCCTTAGTAGAGAACCAAGATTATCGAACCAATAGGAGAACCACGCAAACACTCCATAGCAGTACCTGCACACACACGAGCAAATACTTGAACCCAGCGCGGGCAAGAGGGTTGCCAATCCCCTTGTACTCGTTAATTGCAAGGATCAAATCTAGTAGTGGTAGATAGATAAATTGCAAAGTAAATAAAAGGTAAATAAATTGCAGCAAGGTACTTTTGGTTTTTATAATATGATTAAAGTAGACCCGGGGACCATAGTTTTCACTAGAGGCATCTCTCTCATAAAAATAGCATACGGTGGGTAGACAAATTACTGTTGCGCAATTGATAGAAAAGCGCATAGTTATGACGTTATTCATGGCATGATCATGTATATAGGCATTAAGCCCGTGAAAAGTAGACCGACTCCTGTCTGCATCTACTACTATTACTCCACCAATCCACCGCTATCCAGCATGCATCTATGGTATTAAGTTCATAACAAAGAGAGTAATGCTTGAAGCATGATGACATAATGTAGATAGAACAAAACCAATCAATATGATTAAACCCCGTCATTTTACCCTTAATAGTAACAATAAAAATGTGTGCCTCGCTACCCCTGCTGTCACTGGGTGAGGACACCGCAAGATTGAACCTACTACTATGCACCACTTCCACTGAAGATCAACGAATCAACTTGGCCAAAGAAAACTCATAGATCGGAAAGCATTACATAGCTATAACAATCATACATAATAAAGTTCAGAAAAGACTCAATTAATTTCAATGAATAATCTGATCATAAACCCACAATTCATCGGATCCCAACAAACACACCGCAAAAGAAGATTACATCGGATCAATCTCCGAAGAGAACATTGTATTGAAGATCAAAGAGAGAGAGAAAGCCATCTAGCTAATCACTATGGACCCGTAGGTCTGTGGTAAACTACTCACACATCATCGGAGGTGCAGCAAGGTTGACGTAGAAGCCCTCCGTGATCGATTCCCCCTCCAGCAGAGTACCGGAAAAGGCCTCCAAATGGGATCACGGAAGAACAGAGACTTGCGGCGGCGGAAAAATTGTTTCGCGTGGCTCTCTGGGGTTTTGGAATATTTTAGAATTTATAGCGCTGGAATTAGGTCAGACGGAGCCACGAGGGGCCCACAAGACATCAGGGCGCGCCTACCCCCCAGGGCGCACCATGTTGTCTTGCTGTCTCCTCGTAGGTCTTCTGGTCCACCCCCGAAGCTTCTAGGGTCTCATATGTCCAGAAAAAAATCGTCAAAAAGTTTTGTAGCGTTTGGACTCCGTTTGGTATAGATTTTCTGTAAAACCAAAAACAAGCAGAAAATAGCAACTGGCACTGGGCACTGAGTTAATAGGTTAGTCCCCAAAAATGATATAAAATTGCATAAAACGTATCTAAGAATGATAATATAATAGCATGAAACAATCAAAAATTATAAATACGTCGGCGATGTATCAATCACTTAACTAAAAATGTAGAGTCTTGAAGCTTTTGCCAATGTATATCCTTAGCGTTTTGAGGGGTCGACAATCACATGTCATAGCCATGCCAGCATTGAACTTTTCCTGAAATATACTAGATGAAAATGTTAGTGTAACAACATGTATGTTGACATGAATTACCAAAACCACCAAGGGAGCAAATGTGCTTTCACAACTGACGGAGTGAAATACCGTCAGATCCCTCGGTAGGGTTCATGACGAGGTCGGAAGTACCGGGACGGAGTCTGCACACACAGTTTACCCAGGTTCGGGCCTCCGAAGAGTAATACCCTACGTCCTGCTTCTTCTTATCATTCATGGTGAGGGGATATCTCGTGTAGAGGATTACAATGGTGTACGGGATTGCTACCGAGAGTTTTGGATCTCAGATTGGATGGCCAGGAGGATACCCAGACCTCCCTTTATATAGACAGGTAGGTCTATAGGGTTTACATAGTGCTCTAATGCGAGATAGCCGCCGCCGACCTTGCCTTGTGGGAAGGGCTAGGGATTCAGGTGCCGGCCCACGTCTTCATCTGGTCTGGCCTGATTAGGTACCCCCGGGTCATGGCCCCGTCAATCCCCATGAAAAACAACTTGGTCACTATGCCGGTTTCCTTGTTGCTGATTTTGTTCTCTTTTCTCATTCTCGTGTTCTAGCATCCCCATGATCAAATCACGATGTGTCTGGCTAGATAATGATGGATACCATCGCACCAATAGGACCCTAAGAATATATCTATATCACCGGAGGAGCAAATCCCAATCTCGAGATATCTAGTCCCTTGTCATACTTTTCCGATGAACCTGTAAGTTGCCGTTATGATCAGCCTATTAGGGTTGATGTTTGACGAACCCCAAAGTGCATCATCTGGTATGAAGGTACTCGATACTCTCATGGTCTAAGGAATCGTGCATACGTTAACATCTTTGTGTTATAAACTATAAACTTGTGACGACAAGATCTCTTAGTATAACATTCAATTTCGGTCAGTTCAACACAAGTGTTCTTCTAACACTGTGTCCTCAATGTTTTCGGCACCCTCGTTACACTAACTTATGCCCATGAACAGGAAAACGGAACCATCATGCAACAAGTGAGCTAGTCTTAGAGGCGAGACTAGGAATCTATTTAACATTTATTATTCATACGAGTTTTATCTGAGCCTCGTGGTTATTGCAAACTCGAGAACCATTGCAGTTATAGACAAAACATAAACATTAATTATAAACTTAGAAATAAATAATAACATTTATTATTGCCTCTAGGGCATATTTCCAACACAGCATTGAGCTAGAACCGATGATGATGACACCTTCGGCTGGCGCTCACCTCCATGGAGGCATCGCTCGATGGAGCTGCGACACTTCCTCCTGGTCTGCGAGTCTCCAGGGGAAACCACAAATCCACTTGGATCTGTCGATGGCGGCGCTTCAAGCATCACTCCCTCCTTGGAGGCATCGATTTGGAGCCCCTTTGCCTGTTGGCTGGCTGACGTCGTCGAGGGGCTAGTGGTTTGTTTTGTGGTGGTGTGATTGTTATTCTTCTCTATTGGTGTCTTCTTCTGGTGTGGATCGGTGGTGCCAGAGTTTTTCCTTCTGCGATCACGATGGTCGGTACGCACGGTAAAGCAAATCGAGTGTGGACTCGGCTCCTTGATGCCTTCCGGCTTCGCCGGCGGTGCCGATTGTTGTGATGTAGCCTCGGCTGGATGTGGCTCTTCATTCGGGTGTGGACTCGGTCCCTAGTTGCCCTTCGCCTGCACTGATACGTCTCCAATGTATCTATAATTTATGAAGTATTCATGCCATGTTTATTATAGTTTTGTATGATTTTGTTGCACTTTTATATGGCTTTTATATGATTTTTATGGACTAACATATTGACCTAGTGCCAGTTGCTGTTTTCTGCTTGTTTTTGGTTTTCCAGAAAATCCATATCAAATGAAGTCCAAATGCAGCGAAACTTTTTGACGATTTTTTCTGGAAGCAAACAGACCCAGGGAGCTTCGGAGGAGCAGCAGAAGAGCCACAGGGGCCCCACGAACCACCTGGGCGCACCTGCCCCCCCCCCAGGCGCGCCCTGGTGCCTCATGGGCCCCCTGTGGCACCTCTTTGCGTAATTCCAGCGCTGAAAATCATATATATTCAGAAACCCCCGAAAGTTAACCTAGATGAGTTTTTACGACGCCGCAAGCCTCTGTACCTCCACGATCTCATCTACAGCCCTTTTTCGGCGCCCTGCCGGAGGGGGGAATCATCACCGGAGGCCATCTTCATCATCCCGGCGGTCTCCATGATGATGAGGGAGTAGTTCACCCTCGGGGCTGAGGGTTTGTACTAGTAGCTATGTGTTTTATCTCTCTCTCTCGTGTTCTTGATTTGGCACGATCTTGATGTATCACGAGCTTTGTTAATATAGTTGGATCATATGGTGTTTCTTCCCTCTCTATCCTTGCTGTGATGAATCGAATCTTTTCCTTTTGAGGTTTCGTTATTGTTGGATTGAGTATTTCAGATTTGAGAACACTTGATGTATGTCTTGCATATGAATACCCATGGTGACAATGGGGTATTATACTGATTCACTTGATATATGTTTTGGCACTCAACTCGCGGATTCCCGTGGTGACATTGGGGTAATCTATGCATAGGGGTTGATGCACGTTTTCATTATCTTTTCTCCGATAGAAACTTTGAGGTGCTCCTTGGAGTTCTTTGTGTGGATTGAATATTATGATTATGAAGTTGTTTGATGCATATCGTATAATCAACTCATGGATACTTGTGGTGACATTGGAGTATCTAGGTGACATTAGAGTTGGTTGATGTGTATCATATGGTGTTATTTTAGTACGAACTCTAGGGCTGTTTGTGACACTTATAGGAATAGCTCAATAGATCGATCGGAAAGGATAACTTTGAGGTGGTTTCGTACCCTATAAACAATTTCTATCTTATGTTCTCCGCTAATAGGAACTTGGGAGTGATTCTTTATCGCACGTTGAGGGATGATTATATGATCCAATTATATTAGCATTGTTGAGAGATTGCACTAGCGAAAGTATGAACCCTAGGCCTTGTTTCTAAGCATTGCAATACCGTTTATGCCCACTTTTGTTACTTGCTACCTTGCTGTTTTTTATTGTTCGCACTACAAAAACCTATATCTACTATCCATACTACACTTGTATCACCATCTCTTCGCCGAACTAGTGCACCTATACAATTTACCATTGTATTGGGTGTGTTGGGGACACAAGAGACTCTTTGTTATTTGGTTGCAGGGTTGTTTGAGAGAGACCATCTTCATCCTACGCCTCCCACGGAATTATAAACCTTAGGTCGTCCACTTGAGGGAAAATTGCTACTGTCCTACAAACCTCTGCGCTTGGAGGCCCAACATGAGTCTACAAGAACAAGTTGTGTAGTAGACATCATGCACCAATAGCCTTGAGGCATCATGGATGATCTCGATTGGTTGGAGTTCTTCATCTACGGTGGTGGTGTTCTCATGCAGCCTCCCATTCGTAAGGATGATGGAAGATGACGACATTCCAGTTCTTTTTTCTTTTTTGTGCTCGCCTTGTTGTCGCCTTGACCTAACTTATCTTTTCTCTTTTTGTTGTGTTAACTTGTGTTATCTATTTATTCTCATCCTTGCATTTCCCTGTAATTTCTTGGCTCCCACAGCTCCCCTTCTTAATGAATTAATTAATGAAAGTAGGTACATTTCGTTAAAAAAATGAACAGTTCCCGCAAAAAAAATAGAGCAGATGCATTGCTACAGTTGGTTTGCTACTGTGTGTTCGTGACAGTACTTTTTTAGGACATTTATAGGTTGGAAAACACTTCCACTCAACCGACGGATTTCTCGGCGCGCATCGGCCGTCTTCGCACCCGTCCGATCCATGGTTGATCGGACGGCGCATAGCACACCGTGAACTTACCTAGCCGGTTTTGCAACATGGATGTTGTTGCGCTCACATGAAGCGCAACACGTCTCTTGTTGCGATCCATGGTGTATAGACACATTCTCAGTGCAGACACGTGTCCTACCAACCATCCACACACCAGTCTTATCCTTTTCACATCTATCCTTATCCTTTCACATCCATCTTCTTCCTCCCGTACTCAAAACATCTTCCCCCGAATCAAACATGCTACCACCGTTGCATAGCATGGAGCTGCTCTGGAGACGTAGCCCCGCTGGAAGTCCGAGCTTCGACTATGTCCACCATGGCCATGGAGGCCAAGCTCTGCCGACCTTCCATGGCTCCCGGTGGGGCTTCCATGGCTCGCGGCCTCCCACGTGACCCCGCACCCCATGGTCGCATACCCAGCACCCCAACCCCACACACCCACACACACACACACACACTCTTCGCCTCTCCAGTCGGTGGCTCCCTGGCTGCAGCGAAGGAGATCTTTTTTGTAACTGAAGCTCTGTTTGGTTTTGTTTCTGCAACATTGGCCATGTTTCAGAAAAAACATTTTTGAGTGATTGCAACAAGCCTCTTGTTGCAGAGGACCAAGCGTAACACTACGTTTGTTGCAAAGGGGGCAATAGTGAAGGTTTCTATTTCTGCAACAGGGGTCTTATTTCATTATGTTTCTGAAACACATGCCTTGTTTTAAAGAAGAACAAAAAAGGTTCGACGGAAAGGCAACAAGGCTTGTGTTGCAAAGCGTCGAGTGCAACACGAGCCTTGTTGCAAAGGCCGGTGCACGCTCATGAAGAGAAAATCAGACGGTTGTCGAGCTCGCCATCTAACGGCTACCAAGGCGCCGGATGTTTTCTAAACATCACCCGACTGACGTGTAGCATCGTACCACTTGGTACAGTACTTTTGCACCGCTTTGACCTTGTCTTTGACGCGTTTCTGCTGACTGACGGCCGGGGTGCCATGTCCTGTGGGCTGCACGCACTGCTCATCCACAAAGCCCATCTTACACACCACGTGATTATGACTATGATAGCGTTTGCAGCTACAGTAACATCGAAAGCACGTACCTCTCGCAAAGGTCATTCCAATATTCCGGTTGCGAGAAGTGATGCACTGCATATGCATCACTTGTCTCATTGTGAGAGTTTTTCTTTTTTTTTCTACATTCATTTATTCAAAATGTTTTATCTTTTAAACCATGTGTCTAATACCGAAACGTTTTCACCATTGAATTTCTCGCGTTGAGATCTTCGAAACTAGATCCCATGTTAATAGATTTTGATGAACTTTTTTTCATGAAAATAACCAGAAAAAAATGAGCCAGAAGCACGATCTGTGCCTCTCGCGGAAGCAAATCTGTGCATCCAGGAGAAGCAAATCTGTGCCTCTCACGGAAGAAAGAAAACTACTTTTTCCCCTTTTTAATGTGCCTCTCGCGAAAGCAAACCTGACCTCTTGTGGAAGAAAAAAAAACGTGTTTTCCCTTTTCAAGTTGTGCTCTCGCGAGCAACAAACCAGTGCCTCCACGAGAAGCAAACATGTGCCTCTCGCGAAAGCAAAAAAAAAACATGTTTTTTTCTTTTTCGCGGAAGCAAACCTATGTCTTCACAAGAAGCAAACATGTGCCTCCGCGAGAGGAAAAAACTCCAAAAACTCAGAAAAACCGGGCGAAAACCGAAAAGCCGAAGAAACAAAAAAACCATATAAAGCACGAAAACACATACAAGAAAATAAAAATAAAATCCTGAGGGAGCACCCAGCACGTGACACGTGATGGCGACTGAGAGCGCGCCAAGTGACGCGCTCTTAACCCACCAAAAATGACCCTTGAGGAGCTCCCGCAAGGCATACCTCTCAGTTAGTTGCTAAGGTAGCTCTCACCAACACACTGATTTATATACTTATAATGTACATTATACATGCTCAATAACATGTTAGTGTCAAAAAACGTCTTAAATTATGGGACGGAGGGAGTACACGTGAGCAGTCTTTTCTTATAAGAACGTACACACGAGGAGTCTTAGGACAGAAGGAAAGAGGCAATCGGATTGGAGCTCCTAACGTGGGCCTTGCGGCCGCTGTCTCGTGCAAAAAAACTACAACCGGGTTAGCAAAATATGATCTCTTTACGCCACGGATGCGTCTCGACACTGTTTAGGCGTGTCCGTTTCAAACCATCATTTATTCACGCGCGCGTCGTGACCCCTTAAATTGTCCAGTTGCATGTAGAATTTTTTTTGAGAGAGTAACCCTCCATAATTTATTGATCAAAGTTCACCATAAGAGGGATACAAAATGCATGTAGATGATTGGTGGTGATAAAAAGAGAGGGTAAAGAAAGAATAAAGAAAAATAAAGGGTGGCCTGAGGTGGGCTAGATCCTATGTGGCGGACGGCCCGAACACCCTCATATCCTCCTCATATATGGGCTGGATTTAAGGGGGTGCCAAACAACTCGGACGTATAGGGATGATTTGGGAGTCCGGTTGCGTAGCCTTTTTCACTCTCTCTCCTATCCAGGTAGTCCATCCAGGCATATAGGGAGGAAGTGAGGAAGGAGGGGGTCCGATTGTAGATGCTCCAAGTCCTAACACAAGCTAAGGGTTTTGCTCCTTCCCGGATTTCAAAGATACCGAGCATGGTCAGTTTAGTACATTTTTTAGTTATATGTTCAATGAAAATAAACCTGAGTTATTTAAACCTACAAGGCTACAACAGAAATTTGGCATGGAGATTCGGTCTCTCCCTCTACCTTTTATTGCTAGCTAGAGAGGGGCCCTTATGTCTCTTAAGATTTAACCCTCGATCATCGCACCTCGATGTAATTAAGGTGGCACCATCGACCCCCGATGATGAACCACATGTTACTCATGGATGATCGCTTACTGATTATATTTCAAGTGCAGCAGGAGCAGTTGAAATTTCAAAGCTGAATGCTTTGTCAAGCATAGGGTCAATGAGTGAACCACGAGAAATCATCTATTTTTTCCAGTAAGAGCTACCCACAGAGTGTCCAAGAAGCGGTAAAGAATACTATGCACATTCCAAATGATTCTCTCAATGAGAGATACTTAGGGATGCCTATTGATGTTGGACATTAGAAGAATGTTACTTTAAAATACCTCAGGGGCATGTTCAGGACAAAATTAAATGGTGGTTGGAGACATTATTGTCAATTAGCGGTAAGGATGTATTGATTAAGCCTATAGCACACGCGGTCCATGTTTATTCGACGATGTGTTTTAGACTACCTCGAGGGCTTTGTGAACACATCGATTCTCTTATATGCGAGTTCTGATGGGGAAGCAAGCAGGGAAAGAGGAAAACAAGTTGGGTGTCATGGGAGGTTATGACTAGACCAAAGTACCTTAGAGGCTTGGGTTTCCAAGATCAGGAGCTTTTTAACCTATTTCTCCTAGACAAACAATCATGGAGAATTGAGTGAGTACATTTGTCTCTTAGTGCTAGAATCTTACAAGCATCACACTTCCCGGACACTAGAACTTTTGAATCAAAGCTTGGATCTCATCCTTCACAGATATGGCAACCAATTCTCGATGGTAGGGATATTATGGCTCATCGTGTTATTCACATATTGGTGATGGCAAATTAACCAACATCTGGAACCCAAATTTGATTCCTAGGTGTAACTTCCTAGAGTAATACCTATGTTTGCTTGTTATTTTATTTTTTTGCATCGGCATGGCATCATCATCATGCTTTAAACTTGAAACGAGGTTGCTTAAACCCTCAAAACATTACCAAACAAAAACCTAATTTATTTTTGTCATTTTATTTATTAAGAATGAAATGAACCCCCTCTATTCTCTTTGTGGTGAATTTAATCTTGCTCTTGCTTCTTTATGTCGTACTGCATATTTTGGGAATCAATGAGATCATAATGCACGTCTAGTATAATTTCGAGAGATACACGTAGTGACATTGGGGTGACTTTATGGATAATAGATTGGAACGATAAAGATCATGAGGTGATTGTTTAGTACAATTTTCGTGGTTGGGTGAGGTGAAGGGTTGCCCTATGGATCAATATTAGAAAGACAAACTTAGAGGTGTGCCTAGATATACCTACGTTATCTCTTCTAGTTTGATTTGATAAAAATAGGAACTTTGGAGTGATTCTTTGTCGCACTATTGGAGATATATCATGTAATTCGATGATGTTGAAAGTATGAACCCTAAGACTTGTTTCGAAGCATCGGGACACCGTTTTACTCACGTTTATTTAGCGCTACCTTGCTGTCCTTATCTATTCAGATTATAAAAAGACATGTTTACCATCCATATTACCCGTCTATCGTCATCTCTTCACTATACTAGTGCACCTATACAATTGACAATTGCATTAGGTGTGTTGGGGACATAAGAGATTTCTTCTATCTGAGTTGGAGGGTTATTTGAGCGGGATTACTTTCAACCTACACCTCTCGCGGATTGATAAACCATAGGTCATCCACTTAAGAAAAAATAATGTTGTCCTACAATTCTCTGTGCTTATAGGTCCAACATAGTTTACAAGAATAGAAATGCATAGTAAACATCAAACTCGTGTGCTTAAAAAATGGTAGTTGCACATTCTTAAAAAGTGTAAGTACCCATCTTTATAGAAAAAGGCAACTAGGTATAATCATGCTAGAAAATGCATATATAATAAATGAGTTGCACTTTTATAAATAAAAAGTGCAAGCACTTGTTATAGATTTTTTTATAAAAAAAGTGCAACTGAGGTATATACACAGCCTAGAAAATACATGCATAACAACATGGCACTTCTTAAAATGGTAGTTGCACATTTCTAGAAAGGTGCAACTGAGATATAATCAGGATAAAACATGTGTTTAAAAAGTGCAACTGACGTATAATCGCACCATGAAACACATACATAGAAATCTCATTTACTTTCCAGAAATAGTGTTGATGTACACTTGTGAGAAAGTGCAAGTATTATATGCAAAAGAAGTCCACGATACCACGTGACACATGTGGTAAGCAATCTAAACAATTAAAAAAAAGTCCACGATGGCACCAATAGTCGATGAACAAAAAAGAACTAATGTGACACAAAAAGACAGTTGCACTGAAGTACACGACCTTACAACGCTCATGAACTTCTAAAATATGAAGTTTTCTAGTTTTGGTTACTTTAACACTGATAAAAAAATCCAATCATATCCTTATAGGGTTCAATATGGGACCATGAAAACCACGTGCAAAAAATATACATAATACAACAATTTGGATTTTCCTAAAATTGCTACTACTACTACTACTACAAAAGTGCCTTTTTTACAACAACTATGGAAGCGCTATGCTACGCAGAGAAGTTTCCAAATTACTAGTTAAGGGTTACCTTTTGCAAAGGTCACTCCCACCTTCTCAGGCACTGATAAGTGGCGCACTGTATGTGCGTCACTTGTCACAACCTGAGAGTTTTTCTTTTTTCTTGTAAATTCGTTTATTCAAACATTTTATCTCTTGAACCGTGCATTCAAATTCCAAACTGTTTTCACCATTGGATTTCTCGCGTCGAGATCTTCGAAACTAGATCCCATGTTGATAAGTTTGTGAAGTTTTTTACACAGAAAAACTAGAAGAAAAAAACCGGAGTCGAAAGCACTGTTTTTTTTTCATTTTCCGAGAAGCACACCTGTGCTTCTCGCAGAAGCAAATTTGTGCCTCCACAAGAAGCAAATATGTGCTTCTCGTGAATGAACATATTTTCCCCCCTTTACGAGAGCTTTTCGCGGAAGCAAATTTGTGCCTCCACGAGAAGCAAATATGTGTTCTTGTGGAAGCACATATTTTTTCCCTTTTCGGGAAGCACAGTTGTGCTTCTCGCGGAAGCAAACCTGTGTTTCTCGTGGAAGCACATTTTTTTTCCTTTTCGAGATGCATTGTGCTTTTCTCACGAAAGGAAATTTGTTCCTCTACAAGAAGCAAAGATGTGCTTCTTGTGGAAGCACAGTTTTTTATTCAAGAAGCAGAACTATGCTTCTGGCGAAAGCAAATTTGTGTCTCCACATGAAGCTAATCTGTGCTTCTGGTGGAAACACATTTTTTTCCTTTTCGAGAAGCACAGTTATGCTTCTCGCGGAAGCAAATATGTGCTCCTCGTGAAAGCACAATTTTATTTTCCCGCGAAAAAAAAATGCATGAAATTCTTTTCTCCAAAACCTAGGGAAACCGGGTGAAAACTGAAAAGCCAAGAAAAACTCTAAAACCGGAAAACACGTATGGAAAATTAAAAAAACGAAATGCAGAAGAAGTGCCCGGCACGCGTTATGTGACGGCGGCTAGATGCACCACTTGGTGTGCTCTTAGAGCACCAAAAGTGGTCCCAGGAGGTCCCCCGCAAGGGGTAACTCCCAGTTAGTTGCTCTCGAGGAGTTCACGTCATAGAAAAAAAAAAGATAGGACGAGACAAGCCCAACAGCAAACAAAAAGCCCATGGGATAACCTACATGTTCCCTAAACAAACAAAACAAACCCACAAACGGGGCATACCCGAGTACACCTAATCAGCGCCTCTTGCGACAGCTCACATAACTAGCGCTCACGCACATCCTCTCATCGGCTGACCCAGCACAAAGCTTCTCGCTCGCTCGTTTTTTATGGTTGCACAGGTCGACCAGGTTTCTCTCAAAACAAGAAGGTTGACTTCCAAAAAAATTATTAATCTGAAAAAAATAGTAAAATTGAAAAAAAAACACAAATTAGAAAAAGTTCACAAACTTTCAAAACAAGTTCGTGAATTTGAAATAACTTCATAATTTTCCAAAAGCACTTTTCAGATTTAACAAATTTCAAAATTTCAAAAGAAGTTCACGGATTTGAAAAAAGTTCATAATTTCCAGAATAAAGCTCATGAAATTCGAAAAATGACAACGAATTTGAAAAAAAAAATCTAAACTATTCAAAATTTTGGAAAAATGTCATGAGTTTCAAAAAAGCTCGTGCATTTGGAAAATTGTTCAGGATTTTCAGAAAAAATGTTCACAATTTTCATAAAAAGTTCATAAAATTAGAAAATTTATGAATTTGAAAATGTTCATGAATTTTGAAAAAATCATAAATTTGAAAACCATTCATGATTTTCAGAAATAACTTCATGAAAGCTAACAAAACTGGCGCTAACGTACATCCTCTTATGGGCCAGCCCAGCACGAAGCTTCTCGCTCGCCCGTTTTTTCGGTTCCATAGGTTAACCAGGTTTCCCTCAAAACAAAAAGGTCTACAAGGTTGACTTCCAAAAAAAACTGTTAATCTGAAAAAATAGTGAAATTAAAAAAAACACGAATTAGCAAAAGTTCACAAAGTTTCAAAAAATGTTCGTCCAAAAAATACTTTTCAGATTTAACAAAATTCAAAATTTTAAAAAGAAGTTCACAGATTTGAAAAAAGTTCACAATTTTCATAAAAAAGTTCCTGAAATTAGGAAAAACTTAACGAATTTGAATTTTTTTTTTGAAAATATTCAAAAAATTGGAAAATTTTCATGAGTTTTAAAAAAGTTCGCACATTTGGAAATTGTTCATGATTTTTAGAATAATTTTTTTTTAGAATTTTCAAAAAAATCACAAAATTAGAAAAATTCATGATTTTTAAAATGTTCGCGAATTTTGAAAATTGTTCATGTTTTTCAGAAAAAACTTCATGAAAATTTGGAAAAAATTCAGAAATTCAAAAAAGGTTCATGAATCTGAAAATATTTGCGATTTTAGAAAAACATACAAATGAAAAAAAGTTCATGAAATTTGAAATAAGAAAAGAAAAAGGAAAAAGAAACAAAATGGAAAACGAAAACCAACAAAAATCGAATAAAACAAGTGAAAAAACCAACCCCAGTAAACCGGAGGGAAGGCTCAATTTTTGGGCCGACCCGTTACTAGCGAGGGAATCAATGCGTAAGCGCCAGTTATGAAATAAGTCTGTAACTGGTGCCTTGAGTGCCAAATAGGAATCGCGGGCATAACCTATCATCAACGGAGATCTCCTAGTCAGCGCTCATAGCGCCGGGAGGCCAAACCGGTGCTCCTGCACGCCCCCGTGTGGGCCATCCCAATGATGCGAGCATCTCGCTCGCTTGGTCACCCTGCACTTTTTTCACTCGGTTGACCAGTGGATTAGTTTAACCATCAATTGTTGACCAGTTGACCAGACGACCATTAACTGTTGTGTTGACCGTTGACTTTTCCTTAAAAAGTCCGCGAATTTGAAAAAAGTCAAGGGACATGGAAAAAAAAGTTTGTGAGTTTTAAACATGTTCAAGAATTTGGAAACTAATTGTGAGTTTTCGAAAAAGTTCATGAATTTGAAAAATGTTCAAGAATTTAAAGAATAGTTCAACAATCTGAAAAAAAAAAACACAAGTTTTAGAAAAGTTCATGAATTCAAAAAGATCGCAGATTCAAAGAAATACAAATTTGGAAAAAGTTCAATAATACGAAAAAAACATGAATTGAAAATAGTATACGGATTTGAAAAAAAAAACTTTGTAACTTTAAAAAAGTTCGAAAAAGAAAAAAAAAACAAGTGAAAAACCAAACAGAAACCGAGCAAAAATGGCAGAAAAGGGCCGGAAGCTTCCCAAAACTAGAACAGAACTCCCGCTATAGAGTACGCTTAAATGGGTCCTCCCATAAGAACAGGATGTAGGCGCCGCATACGAATTACACATGAAGCGGCGCTGAAGACACTAAATGGGAATTGGCCATAGTAATTCACTCCGTCACTTGTACACGCGGTCACTTGTACGCACAGCGGACTGCACCAAACTTAATTAATGCAATCAATCGAACAGCTCTCACGTTGACTGGGAATTACAATTCCGAATACAGAATAATTTCGTCATTCAATGAGGTTAAAGCGGCATCCGAGATACATACGGCAACTCATTAGGCCAAGCAGTGGTTTACGAAAAATGCACATTTTTATATCATAGTTTCAATGACAAAGTTTGATCACTATTCAAGGGAAGCCAATAAGACAGCGAATATAGTCACTCTTAAATCTCTTGTTACAATGTGGCAACATGATCCTCCTGAGGGAAACGATTCGAATCATCCGGCTGATGCTCGACGCGTTTCACATGGACCCAACCATCTCCCTAAAACCATTGTTATCCCCTTATCCCCACGCACAACCGCACCTTGCTATATCTTTCCTCCCAAATCTTCCATTCCCCATCTCCTCCTTTCTCTCAAATCAAACGAGATCCACCTGATGCAAGCCGTCGGGAGACCACCTCTAGCTTCTCTCTCCTGCCTCCACCATGGGATGTGTTTCCAGGGGTGCCAGGACGTGTTGCCGGAAGGGTGACCACGACGCTGCGGACGGGGGTGAAGGTCGTGTGCTAGTGCTGCAGCCGTGTTGGTCGCCGCCATGCGGACCAGATCCATGGGGTTGCTACAAACGGTGGCCTGCTCAATGCTCAATCGCTCAATGTTCTGGAGGGCGGCGCTGCCATTTTTTAGGTTTGCAACAGGTGTGATGTTGCAGTCGCAACACAGGTCAGCTCCCCCTCGTTTTGCATAGGGTCGGAGTTGAGAGACGAGGGGGCCCCGGCGGCGGCGGACGGAAGTGATTGTTTGTGGTTGTCAACGGCGATGAGTTTCTGCAACTACGGTGTTGTTGCAAATGGCGGTGGCGGACGACCAGTGACAGGACGATGTTTCTGCAATTTGACCTCTGTTTCAAAAAAAATCTGCAACGCTAGCTCTGTTGCAAAAAAAAATATCTTCAACATAACCTCTATTGCAAATATTTCTGCAACATGGCTCGTGTTGCAAAAATGAAGCACGACGCTGACGCTCGGCCACTAGATGGCCTCGCATCCGACGGCTCGCGACCCGGCCGATCTTTTAAAAAGATCCGCCGGTCGACGCGTAGCATGCCCCCCAAAGTAAACGATTCTAATTAGATGGACGATCCAGAGGATCTATCGGCCGCATCGTTAGCTCACCACATGTCCCACGCGACCCGTCACACGCCCATGTTTTCTTTATTTTGAGCGCCCCGGGCATCTTTCATCGTTTGTTCCTTATCTGCTTAAAAATATATTATTTAAGCAGCCTCTCTCTCTCTCTCTCTCTCTCTCTCTCTCTCTCTCTCTCTCTCTCCAAAGACGATCGGCGATTTTAGTTGGTGAGGCGACACACATGTTGCAAGCCCTGCTCGGCGGTGCTACGAGCCAGCCGGCGTGTTGTGTGTTGTCGGTAGTGCGGCTAGGGCCATCGCCTCCTTTGGTAGGGAAACGTGTGTTCAAGCTCGCACGGCGTTGCTGCGGGCCCCCAACGGTCGCACTGCGAGTTCCACTTAGCGGTGCTGCAAACTCTTTGGCGTGCTGCATGATGATGGTGTTGCGGCCATCAATTGTTTGGGCGAGGTAAAAGTGTGTTGTGAGTTCCACGTGGTTGTGCTGCGAAGGCCGCTTTACAATGCTACAAGATCTAGCGGTGGCCGCGAGCTGACCAGGCGGCTATTGCGAGCACTGCTACGATACCGGTAACGCTGCGAGTGGGGAGCAGACCAACGGCTGCTGCGCCAGTGATGTCGGTGCTAGGAGCATGATGGATGGGCTGCGGGTATCAATGGCAGACACTGCGACCGAACATACGCCATTTTGTGAGAGGTGGCATGGACTGCTGCCATTGGTGCTGGACATTTGTTGTGAGTTCCACACGGCGGTGCTACGAAGGCCGCTTGGCAGTGCTGCAAGGTCTGGTGGCGACAGCAAGTTGACCAGGCAGTTGTTGCGAGCGCTGCTACGACGATCGGCATCAGCGATCCTGCGAGCAGGGAGAAGGCAACCGATGGCTGCTGCGACCAGCGATGCCGGTGCTACCAAACAGACGCCATGATGTGAGAGGCGGCATGAACTACTGTGAGCAGTGCCGGCGTGCTGGATGTGTTGTGAGTCCGGCCAGCAGTGTTGGTCTGCTGGATGTGTTGTGAGTCCGGCCAGCAGTGTCCGACCAACAGTGCTGGCATGCTGGACGTGTTGCGAGTCCGGCGGCTGTGTTGCAAAGGCAACGATGGCTGGTCGTGCTACGAAGGGATGGGCTGCAAACGATGGCAGACCCTGCAACCAACGCCATGTTGTGAGAGCCAGCACGTGCATTGGAACTGGTACTCGGCAATCACATTCGCTCCTTTAAATAAAGCCAGCCGTGGTAAAATAGGATTAGCCTTATGATCAAAGTTTGTATTATGTCAAACAGATGAATAATTATTGATTTTTGGGAGTAATGTTGTTAGAAATTATGCAGTAGATATTATGTTGTAAAATTGCTCAGTGTTCAAGCAAAAGTTGCAATACACCAATGAGAACAAAATATCCTTCAGATGCACACCAGCTGGAAAACCCAGTCCCTTACACCACCAAACAGCTCTACTGACATGTAATACCAGATTTTAAACACTCCACCGGGGATTTCACATTGCTCCAGGGATGAAATAACAGAACAGAAATGTAATGTAAACGCTCATTCTGTGGTCTGAACACTTATGGTTTCAGGTGCTTCGCTGCTGGCTTTTATAGCACCGACATAACTGGACATCTTATTCAGAGCACTGAGGTAAGCTCGGACACTGGATACGACAACATCCATGGCTGCGCCACTCCCACTGCATAAAGATACATTTGTGAGAGGGGGGGAGACGCTATAAAATACATAACAGATAGTAGGAAAAGCAAAGATGAAATAAAAAAACCTATGAGCACACGCCGAGGGAGAGAAAGGGGGGTAGAGGGGGTGGGGTAAGACTATACCTGAAGGATCGATTGGAGTTACTAGTCAAAGCAGGTTTATCGGCACTGACATCTCCAGCGATGACTACTCGAGTGGTTGCAATTGCATCAATGCCTTCTGTGACCGAAGTCATGCTATATTCTCTAAGAACAGTTGGAATCTGCATATCGTAAGGTAATTAAAGTCATATCTCTTATTTTAAGCAAACAATAATCTGTAAAACAAAGGGACACGGCACATTAGATCGAACCCTAATTATGCGCAGAACATTTCTCCAAATTGGTAGGGCCATGTTATACTGGTGGAATTCAGTGTATTATTTCTGAGCAATTTGCCTCATCTAGGAAGGAGTATGACTTTGGTGGTGAATTAGAAGATGGATTAAGTGAAAGAATACCCGTTTACACATGTAAGATGATTACATCATATTTTGGATACACCAGATTTTTTCCCAATCAACATGAATACCAAAAGTAAACCCATTATTTGTAAAGGTGCGAAAATTCTCAAGGCAAAGAAAGATGGTCTTTAAAAAATTCTTTTACTGATGACACCTTTCAATAACATAAACATCACAGCATTAAAATGGACCTACAGTTACCACAAACTGATACTTAGTTCTTTCTCAAGCTACCAACCAAAATGTCCTGAGGCTTACCAGTGAAGATGCTAGCTATAGATGTTGTCAAAAACAAAAGAAGATGCTATTGAAAGTAGTTCTGAAAGTGGGACATTGCACGCCAATAATTGTCTTCTGATGCAATGAATTTAAAATTTTAAATATGGTAGCTACATTATGAACATAAAAAGGTTTTATTTATCGTACTGGAAGTACTCTTTGACACTAGCACATTGCCCGTACGTTGCTACGAAGCCGTAAAAAAGATGAGAAGTTAGACTACGAACCTAGGTCGTCAAAATAAGTTGATGTTTTAGTTGTTGCATGGTTTATGATTAAAAAGAGAGCAAAAATACAAAGATAGGTCATGCTACAGAAGTTAGAGAGGGTCATTTACAAAATTTAAAGTGGGACAAAATTTTAAATTTTGAAATAGGCATAAATAAATTGACCGCACAAGACCGTGAATTGGCCTGGACTATTGTCACATTATAATTGTAATTTGTTCGCTCTTGTAATGTATATAGAATTAGAAGAATTCGTTGGGGAAGAGAAGCTAAAACCATGAGCATGATTTTGAGTGGAGTCGCATTTCTGCATATCTTAAGTTTTTTACAAGAGTGTTGTTTTCACATTATAGTAGTGTATTTGTTTATTTGTGTTATTAGGTCTGACATTTAAGTTATTTACAAGAGCGTTGTTCTCACATTATAGTAGTGTATTTGTTTATTTGTGTTATTAGGTTTGACATGGGATAGGTACATTTGTTTATTTAAGTCGCTTGGAAGGTTGCTAGTCCACATGTGCATAGAACTGCATTTGTTTATTCTGTTGTTGTTGGTCCCACATATGAACTCACCACCAACTCCAACCTTTATAAGTAGGAAAAATATCTAAAAATAATACAGTAGAAGAAATAATGTAGTCTTTTACTACAAGAAAGATGAAAATAGCAACAGCTAACCTGTATTATTTGGTCAACAGCCTTGTATGCTGCATCAACTGGGCCAGTTCCAACAGAACATCCTATCTTTTCCTCTCCATCTAAAGTTATCAGTTTGACAGTTGCTGTAGATAAACCAAGTGTTCCACATGTTGCCTGCAGAGGTGACACACAACCGTAAGGTGATAGTTCAACTCCATTTACCAAAAAGGAGTCCACTGAAGCTCAATTATACCTGTACATCACCAAGGGACCAAATAACCTTAGGCTGAAATATCTCATCAGACAATAAAGCTTCTATGTCTTCATCAGTTACACGCTACAAAAAAAGAAACTTTGTACATATTAGAGAGAAACAATGCATTGAGAAAGCAAGCTCCTAATGAGTAATAATAGATAGAAAAAAAATGTAAGGCTTCCATGAAAACATGCATAGGAAATGCTTTATAAAAATTAAAACAAGGAGGTATCAATCAATGCCATGACGTCGTGCTTTAATTTTTAGACAGAGAAGAATAAAATGTATATCACTGAACATAGAATGAGTACTCCAGAAAATTATCACCTTCTTTTTCTCTGCAACCTCTTTATAGCGTTTAAAAAAATCCTCAAATTCTTTGTCATTGATTTCATATCCAAGCTACATATTTGTACATCAAGGATGTCAATTTGGTAACAAAAAATGAAAGACAAATATGTTGCATTAACTATATAGAAAATACAACCAAGAAATACCTCCACTAGTTTAGTTCTGACAGCATGCCTTCCACTGAAACAAAAGACCACAAATCACAATTAAGGTTCAGAATCTTAAATTTGACCTAAACTACCATTGAATGTTTATCTAAATGTATTTGAGCAGGATTGCCATATTAAAATAAGCTAGTTTAGAAGCTAACAGATGACATATAAATTGGCCTATGCTATTGTAAAATAGTAAATATGATAAATAATACTCCCTCCTTCCGGAATTACTTGTCGCTCAAACGGATGTATTATATAAATAAATAAAAGATTAATGCTAGATACATCCATTTGAGCGACAAGTAATTCCGGACGGAGGGAGTATTATATAAATAAATAAAATATTTAAGTATAGGTTTCCTGAATATCAAATGATTTAGGTTGAGCTTCAAGAATGTAGCAATCAACATGTAAGTCCCCTACCTAGGAAGGATAGGCTGAATGTTCCTTTTATTATAATAAAGAGTAGGTGAATCAACATACTAATTAAAAAATTAGCAGAACTTCCTCTTTGGAATAGAAATTGGCTATTTCTACATAGGAAAGTCAGTCATAGCGTAAAAATACAAGTAAATAATTTAGGTAGTCACCCCAGAAGAATGTACATAACACCCTTCTAAATGATCAATTGTGCTTGTGGTCTACCCATACATATCTCAGAATTTGGTAGTACTCACACTATGTACATATTAAATATCTAATTATCTAAGCATTTGGAACAAACAGTGATACACCACATCATGATAGTAGAAAGCTCAAGGGAGAGAAGAAAAATATAGATGTACATATAGGAATTATGCAGAATGGCTATGGGGCTAAGATACATTTCCATGGTACCTGAGCTTCCCAAGAACAATACCAAACTCATTTGCACGTGTTAAACCAATATCATCAGGTGATATTATCTCATAAGTTCCTTTAAATTTAAGCATCCCATCCTGCACACACAAAAAAAACTGAACAGTTAACACGGAAACAGTAAAAATATTTGAATACCATCATCTCTGAATCAACATATATCGTTAAGTGGCACATGGTAACCACAAAAAGACAGCAAACAAAGACAAATGCTGACATGCTATGAAAGCGAAAACTACTCATTACTACTAAAACCCCAATTGGGAACTTGCATGGTAATACAAACAAAAGAGGCTGCAAATCTGGTTACCTGATGAATTCCACTTTCATGAGCAAAGGCATTGGCACCAACAATAGCTTTATGCGGCTGTACATGAAGTCCACTGTGCTCTTGTACCTAAAACAATTACAGAATTTGCATAAGCTCAAATTGTCTGGAAAAAAAAAATACTACAAAGAACAAAGAAAATAAGACGAGAGACACCAATACCATTTTGCTTGTCATGGTAATATGTTGCGAATTAATTCCAGTATATAATCCACCTAAGAGTTCTCGTCGACATTTAATTGCCATGACAACCTGAAAAGGGGTCAGAAAATATTAGAAATGTGACAAGCAGTAATGCCTTACCTGGCAACACGTCTTTTCACTACCCAATAAGGGGGACTTGTAAATAATGCCCTCGGACAATATAAATATAGCATTATGAGCTCACCTCCTCCAAGGAAGCATTTCCAGCTCTTTCACCGATACCATTGATAGTCACCTCTAATTGTCGTGCTCCTCCATAAGCACCCTAAAGATAAGTCGAATTAGTAACATGGTTAGATCAATGATAACATTATAACAAACAATCAAGTAAATACGAAAAAGGAATTACCGCTAATGTGTTGGCACTTGCAAGACCAAGATCATTTTGGCAATGAGTAGATATAATTGCATTTTCAATTCCAGGAGTGTTTGCTTTTATGTCAGCAATTAATTTCCCGAATTCATGAGGGAGAGTGTACCCAACAGTGTCTGGGATGTTGAGAGTTGTCGCTCCGGCTTTTATTACTTCCTCTAGGATATGATACAGGAACTCTCGATTCGACCTGGATGGCAAAGTGAAACCTATCATTCCACAGCCTCACTTGTTCCAGATAAAAAATGTAAAAAGGAAGGTAGATCAGCATGGCTTAACAAGAATTGGCCAAGCTAAAATAATTCAAATACGCATGTTGTGCACGCTTAAGTTCAACACGACCACAAAATTTGGGTAGTCACCAGCTACCACCTGTTTCTAATTTGCCAACAACCTTTTTTAGGATTAACACATCATTAGTCATCTTTTTCCGAGATATACTCCTACTTTCCGAGCCATGGTAACCTCTGTACTTCGTAGTAAGCATGAACAATTTGCTTCATCCTCAACTCTGCTTCACTAAAATTTGGCCTCTTGATTCATCATTATAGATAGGTATAGTTAATTCTGAGACAACACAGCATGTGAAATACCATTTCGAAAACAGATTTCTCTAGATACAAAATTGCTGGACCTATTTTACAGTCATAACTAGAAAACTGGGCCTACAGAAAAAACAAATTTGTATTTATATATTTTTTAATGAGAAAAGTTTGAATTGTACCTGCCGGCGTCCTCGGGGCTGAACTCGACATCGGGGCATCCAAGACAGCGCGCATAAGCCACCATCTCCCTAGCGATGGCCACCACCTGGTCGGGCGTCTTCCGCAGCTTGTGCTGCATGTGGATCTCGCTGGTAGCAATGAAGGTGTGGATGCGCGGCTTCCGCGCGTGGCGCACGGCCTCCCAGGCGGCGTCAATGTCCCTCTTGTTGCATCGCGAGAGGCCGCAGATGACGGGCACATGGCCATCCTCCCCGACGGGCGTGTTCCCCACCTCGATGGCGATGGATCGCACAGCATCAAGGTCGTCCGGCGAGGACGCTGGAAAGCCCGCCTCGATGATGTCGACGCCGAGGCGGGCGAGCTGGCGCGCGACGACGAGCTTCTCCGCGCTGGTCATGGTGGCCCCCGGGGATTGCTCCCCGTCGCGGAGCGTGGTGTCGAAGATGCGAACGTAGTTGGGGTCGTCGATTCGGTCCGGGACGTACTCCGGCCGGCGCGGCGCCGCCAGGCACGCGTGGACGGGGCGGAGGACGGCGGAGCGGGAGGCCCTAGGGTTCGCGGCGACGGCGGCGAGGCCATGGGAGAAGCGGCGGGGCTTGGCGGCGGGGAGGGTGGAGAGGGCAGCGCGCCTGGCGAGGGGGGTGGAAGGGGCGGCGGGGTTTAGGGAGGAGCAGCAGTAGGGTTTAGCGGAGGAGGACGCCATGGTCGGCGGCGGGGGTTTAGGGGGGAAGCGGTGGAGATGCGGCGGTCTGCCGGCTGAGCTGGAGCCCGGAATCTGGATGACTATGCGAATGCGATGCAACAGGAAGTGTCAACCGGAGGAGGTTTTATGCTTATCCGGGCTATGTATGATTCAGCTTTCGTAGCGGGCACGAACACGATTGTGCGTGGTCCGCACTTGCCACTTGTGGTTTACTTTAAGAACTTTGTCACTCCGAAACCCTATTCCAATTTTGTCCAAGTTCAGTTGGAATATGTGGCCAACGTTCTACCGTGAACTACTATAGAGATGAAAAAAGACGATTGCTGAGGCTGGACGTGGCTTGCACATAAACCGGCCGCTTGACAGAGCATGTGATACATAGCGCATAGCGGTGCTAGAGAGGAAAAGATAGAGGGGTAATGGTTGTATGGTTAGGGCATCTCCAATGCCGACCTTCAAACCGTCCGTATACATTCGGACCACGCGGTTCGGACCGCGGAAGCCATCCAACGCGGGTCTATATCGGTCCGCTCGACGGTTCGGACGCACTTTCTCCCGCAAAGTGAAAATAAAGTTGGGGGGGGGGGGGTGCGGGAGTCCGGACAGCAGCCACGTTGGACTCCGACACCCCAGGCCCACCGCCCTCCCGGTCTCATTTTCTTTCACTCCGCCACTCCTCCCCTTGCTTTGTATCCGCAACCTCCACCATCGTCGTTGTACCTCTCCGGCCGCCACACAGGCATTGTCGGACGTTCGCAACCAACACCGACGCGCCCGCTCACCTTTTACGACGGCGTTGTCCACCCTGGAGCCGTTTGTACCCAGGTACACTCCGCCACCATGTCGACGACCTCCATGGCGGCCACCACGTCCGGCAGGTGTTCGGTCAAATGACATTGAGCTTATTTTCGGACACCATGTCGTTTTTTCAGAGTAAGAAGGATGGCGGGGTACTCGACCATGGAGGATGAGTTGTTGTGCGATGCGTGGTTGGCTGTATCCGCGGATTTCGTAGGCAGGAGCAGAGTGGAGGCATTCTGGCAGCAACTGCATGAATCGTTTCACGCACGAAAGCACATTGCGCCCTACGACATGCACATCATCCATGATCGCAATGTGAGGTTGTTATCGTATCAATGGTATGCCATCCAGACCATCGTCACCAAGTTTTGTCACGTAGTTGCTCAGCTGGAGGCAAGGTGGCCATTGCACGTGGCAGAAGAAGAGGTCGTAAGTTTTGCTTCTTCTTCCTCAACTTGTTGATTGAATCATTCATTCGCGGTTGCTCTACACATTGTGTAGTCCGTACGCGCTGTCGTGATGTGCCACAGGACGGCCATTTACGTACACATACTATTGGATGAAGCTGAAGGGGCAGTATGTGTGGGACGACATGATCCGTTGAAAAACTTGTTGGACATCGAATTTGAGACACTAGACTTATTTGCATGCTATGTATGCATGATTTGTGCTATTTTCTTTCCGAAATTTGATGAATATCAGCCAGTTTGCATGAATTTCGTCCGCTAAGTCGAAACCCGGCTTGAAATGTATGCGGGCAGCGTTGGATGGCCGCCTCCTGCATCCGTGTCCGCGGACTAGTCCACCCCTATCTGCGGCCGGATGCGGGAGGAAATTTGCGGGTCAGCGTTGGAGATGCCCTTAGGAGGATAGTGGTATCCCTAGCCCGTCAGAGTTCAAGTTCTAGACTTGACACCGATGCTCGCATTTTTCTGGATTTATTTGAGACCCTTCAGCGATGTGCTAAGTGGGAGGAGACGTTCCCGTCGACTACAAAGGTGTCTGTGGCGACTTCATCAATCTCAGGATGATGTGCGGGTCATTCTTTTGAAGGTGCTCATAGGGGTAAGACGTGCGTGCGTGCATTCATAAGGGCCACTAGTGCAGGTGAGTGCTATACAAACGGCTTTTACCCCCTTTCCGTGACAGGGTTTTAAACCACCGCCTTGCATGTGTGTGTGATAGGGGGGTCCATCCCACACGACCTAGAAACCGTCGGCGATAGGTCCTCCGGTCACACACGCTCGGCAAAAAGAGCTCGTGTGCGATCGAGCGAACCATCACAGATAATTATACAGGCCCAATCGTGTGAGATGTACTTAGCATCCCACACAGTGAATCCCAGACAAACGTTTCCGTTCGTATGTACATCACACACAATTTGCCGCATCACATCGTCTGTGATAGTGTTGCCATCGCAGACGATATTTATAATTTTATCGTTTGCGTTATTGAATGCATCACGCACGGTTCCTAGAAGAAACTGTATGGCATAGGCTGTCCATCACACACACTTTTTATGTGGAAAACGTTTATGCAAGGTGGCCTGCAAACAATTGTCCAGAGGAAAGCGTGTGTGATTGTTCATTGATCCAACACGTTTACTTCCTAAAAACTGTGTGGCTTGTCTGAGATCATCGCCCACGATTTTGTCTCAATAACCGTCTGCAATAGAAAAAACCCAATAAGCAGGCTAATTGGCCTATTATTTTTAATCCATTTAGTAATCAAATTGATATTTCATATTAAACACACAATATATTTCACTTTCATATTACGGCAGCCAGGATTTCATAATTGAAATACATCAGAGTACAACATCAGCTTCAACACTCAGTTACACCATATAGGCATATAACTAGCTACCCCATTACACAACAGCACCAAGTTACACATGCAACATCTAAATGTCGGGTAACGTTGCATGGGAAACAAAAATTTTCCTACGCACACGCAAGATCTATCCATGGTGATGAGCATCTACGAGAGGGAGAGTGAATCTACATACCCTTGTAGATCGCTAAGCGGAAGCGTTAATAAACGCGGTTGATGTAGTCGAACGTCTTCGCGATCCAAATCGCCGAGCGTCCCGCGATCCAATCACGATCCTTCCGATCTAGTGCCGAACGGACGGCACCTCCGCGTTCAACACACGTACGGCTTGATGACGCCTTCACCTCCTCGATCCAGCGAGCGATGGTGAAGTAGTGGTTGAGTTCCAGCAGCACGACGGCGTGGTGATGGTGGTGAGGAACAATCTCTGCAGGGCTTCGCCAAGCGCTACGGAGATTATGACGGAGGAACTAGAGGGTTAGGGTTGCCGCACACGGCTTGGGGAAATCTTGATGTGTCCCGTGTGCTAGCCCTGCCCCTCTATTTATATGTTGAGCCTTGGGGTCTAAACTTGGAGTAAAAGCCTCCTCTAGGTCGGTTTTGCCCGCACAAGGTCGGTTTGGCCCGCAGGGAAAGAGTCCAACTCGGATCCCTGCCGAACCGTGCACAGCCGCACACAAGCGGTAGTACCGCTTCACACAAGCGGTAGTACCGCTTGGGCGGTAGTACCGCTTCACACAAGCGGTAGTACCGCTCGGGCGGTAGTACCGCTTCACCAAGCGGTAGTACCGCTTACGCGGCAGCAAAACTACTTTTGCACTTTCCAATACCTCGTGGGCTTTATCCCTTTGGCCCATATAAAGTGTTGCTGCACCCGAACACTTCGGTAAACATCCGGAACCCCTTCCGGTGAACTCCGGAACCCTTCCGGAGATCAAAACACTATTATCACATACATCAATCTTTACCTCCGGACTATTCCGGAGATCCTCGTCATGTCCGGGATCTTATCCGGGACTCCGAACAACTTTCGGTCACCAACATAATAACTCAATTATACTAATCGTCACCAAACGTTAAGTGTGTAGACCCTGCGGGTTCGAGAACTATGTAGACATGACCGAGACACCTCTACGGCCAATAACCAATAGCGGGACCTGGATGCCCATATTGGCTCCTACATATTCTACGAAGATCTTTATCGGTCGAACCTCTATGTCAAGGATTCAGTTAATCCCGTATGCTGTTCCCTTTGTTCTTCGGTATGTTACTTGCCCGAGATTCGATCGTCGGTATCTCTATACCTAGTTCAATCTCGTTACCGGCAAGTCTCTTTACTCGTTCCGTAATACAAGATCTCGTGGCTAACACTTTTAGTCACATTGCTTGCAAGGCTCATTGTGATGTTGTATTACCGAGTGGGCCCTGAGATACCTCTCCGTCATACGGAGTAACAAATCCCAGTCTTGATCCATGCCAACCCAACAGACACCCTCGGAGATATCTGTAGAGCACCTTTATAGTCACCCAGTTACGTTGCGACGTTTGATACACACAAGGTATTCCTCCGGTGTCAGTGAGTTGCATGATCTCATGGTCAAAGGAACAGATACTTGACATGCAGAAAACAATAGCAATAAACTGACACGATCAAATGCTACGTTTACAGTTTGGGTCTTGTCCATCACATCATTCTCCTAATGATGTGATCCCGTTATCAAATGACATCTCATGTCAATGGCTAGGAAACCTTAACCATCTTTGATCAACGAGCTAGTCAACTAGAGGCTTACTAGGGACACAGTGTTGTCTATGTACCCACACATGTATTTGAGTTTCCAATCAATACAATTATAGCATGGATAATAAACGATTATCATGAACAAGGAAATATAATAATAACCAATTTATTATTGCCTCTAGGGCATATTTCCAACAGTCTCCCACTTGCACTAGAGTCAATAATCTAGTTCACATCACTATGTGATTTACATTGTAATGAATCGAACACCCATGCAGTTCTGGTGTTGTTCATGTTTAGCCTTTGGAAGAGGTTTAGTCATCGGATCTGCAACATTTAGATCCGTGTGCACTTTGCAAATATTTATGTCGTCCTCCTTGATGTAATCGCGGATGGAATTGAAACGTCGCTTTATGTGTCTGGTCCTCTTGTGAAATCTTGGTTCCTTGGCTAGAGCAATGGCACCAGTATTATCACAAAACAGAGTCATTGGGTTAAGCGCACTAGGCGCTACTCCAAGATCTGTCATGAACTCCTTCATCCAGACACCTTCCTTCGCCGCCTCCGAGGCAGCGATGTACTCCGCTTCGCATGTAGAATCAGCTACCACGCTTTGCTTGGAACTGCACCAGCTAACCGCACCCCCATTAAGAATAAATACGTATCCGGTTTGCGACTTAGAGTCATCCGGATCAGTGTCAAAGCTTGCATCGACGTAACCCTTTACGACGAGCTCTTGATCACCTCCATAAACGAGAAACATGTCCTTAGTCCTTTTCAGGTACTTCAGGATATTCTTGACCGCCGTCCAGTGTTCCATTCCTGGATCACTTTGAAACCTTCCGACCATACTTATGGCAAGGCTGACATCGGGTCTTGTGCACAGCATTGCATACATGATAGAGCCTATGGCCAAAGCATAGGGGATGACACTCATCTTTTCTCTATCTTCTGCAGTCACTGGGCATTGAGTCTTACTCAACTTCACACCTTGCAAAACAGGCAAGAACCCCTTCTTGGACTGATCCATTTTGAACTTCTTCAAAATCTTATCAAGGTATGTGCTTTGTGAAAGTCCTATTAAGCGTCTTGATCTATCTCTATAGATCTTGATGCCTAATATGAAAGCAGCTTCTCCTAGGTCCTTCATTGAAAAACTCTTGTTCAAATATTCCTTTACGCTTTCCAGCATTTCTATATTGTTTCCAATCAGCAATATGTCATCCACATATAATATTAGAAACGCTATAGAGCTCCCACTCACTTTCTTGTAAATACAAGCTTCTCCGTAAACTTGTATAAACTCGAACGCTTTGATCACTTTATCAAAACGAAGATTCCAACTCCGAGATGCTTGCACCAGTCCATAAATGGATCGCTGGAGTTTGCAAACTTTGTCAGCATTCTCTGGATTGACAAAACCTTCTGGTTGTATCATATACAACTCTTCCTTAAGGTAACCGTTAAGGAACGCTGTTTTGACGTCCATCTGCCAAATTTCATAATCGAAAAAGGCAGCTATTGCTAACATGATTCTGACGGACTTAAGCATCGCTACGGGTGAGAAGGTCTCATCGTAGTCAACTCCTTGAACTTGTGAAAAACCCTTTGCCACAAGTCGAGCTTTATAGACGGTGACATTACCGTCCGCGTCCGTCTTCCTCTTAAAGATCCATTTGTTCTGAATGGCCTTACGCCCTTCAGGTAATACTTCCAAAGTCCATACTTTGTTTTCATACATGGATCCCATCTCGGATTTCATGGCCTCTAACCACTTCTCGGAATCCGGGCCCATCATCGCTTCTCCATAGCTCGTAGGTTCATCGTTGTTTAACAACATGACCTCTAAGACAGGGTTGCCGTACCACTCAGGAGCAGTACGCGTCCTTGTCGACCTACGAGGTTCGATAGCAACTTGATCCAAAGCTTCATGATCATCATCATTAACTTCCTCTTCAGCTAATGTAGGCTCCACAGAAACAATTTTCTGCGCTGCGCTACTCTCAGGTTGAAGTAAAGGTTCAACAACCTCATCAAGTTCTATCTTCCTCCCACTCAATTCTTTCGAGAGAAACTCTTTCTCAAGAAATGTTCCGTTTTTAGCGACAAACACTTTGCCCTCGGATCTGAGGTAGAAGGTATACCCAATTGTCTCTTTTGGGTATCCTATGAAGACGCATTTCTCCGCTTTGGGTTCCAGCTTTTCAGGCTGAAGCTTTTTGACATAAGCATCACATCCCCAAACTTTAAGAAACGACAGCTTTGGCTTCTTGTCAAACCAAAGTTCATATGGCGTTGTCTCAACGGATTTCGATGGTGCCCTATTTAAAGTGAATGCAGCTGTCTCTAATGCATAACCCCAAAACGATAGTGGCAAATCGGCAAGAGACATCATAGATCGCACCATATCCAATAAGGTTCGATTACGACGTTCGGACACACCATTACGCTGTGGTGTTCCAGGCGGTGTTAATTGTGAAACAATTCCACACTGTCTTAAGTGACTGCCAAACTCATAACTCAGATATTCTCCCCCTCGATCAGATCGTAGGAATTTAATCTTCTTGTTACGATGATTCTCAACTTCACTCTGAAATTGTTTGAACTTTTCAAATGTTTCAGACTTGTGTTTCATTAAGTAAATATACCCATATCTACTTAAGTCATCAGTGAAGGTGAGAAAGTAATGATAACCACCGCGCGCCTCAATACTCATCGGACCGCACACATCAGTATGTATGATTTCCAATAAGTTACTTGCCCGTTCCATTGTTCCAGAGAACGGCGTTTTAGTCATCTTGCCCATGAGGCATGGCTCACATGTGTCAAGTGATTCAAAATCAAGTGACTCCAAAAGTCCATCAGCATGGAGCTCCTTCATGCGTTTTACGCCAATATGACCTAAACGGCAGTGCCACAAGAAAGTGGTATTATCATTATCAATTCTACATCTTTTGGCATCAATGTTATGAACATGCGTATCATTACTGTCGAGATTCAATAAGAATAAACCCCTCACATTGGGTGCATGACCATAAAAGATATTACTCATATAAATAGAACAACCATTATTCTCTGATTTAAATGAGTAACCGTCTCGCAATAAACAAGATCCAGATATAATGTTCATGCTTAACGCAGGCACCAAATAACACTTATTTAGGTTCATCACTAATCCCGACGGTAATCGAAGTGCGAGCGTGCCGACGGCGATCACATCAACCTTGGAACCATTTCCCACGCGCATCGTCACTTCGTCCTTTGCCAGCCTCCGTCTATTCCGCAGTTCCTGTTTTGAGTTGCAAATATGAGCAACCGCACCGGTATCAAATACCCAGGCACTACAACGAGAGTTGGTAAGGTACACATCAATAACATGTATATCATATATACCTTGTTTGTTGTTGGCCGCCTTCTTGTCAGCCAAATACTTGGGGCAATTCCGCTTCCAGTGTCCAGTTCCCTTGCAATGAAAACACACAGTTTCTGGTTTGGGTCCAGCCTTGGGTTTCTTCACGAGAGGAGCAACTGCTTTGCCACTCTGCTTGGAGTTACCCTTCTTACCCTTGCCATTTTTCTTGAAACTAGTGGTTTTATTGACCATCAACACTTGATGCTCCTTCTGAATTTCAGACTCTGCGGCTTTCAGCATCGCAAACAGCTCGGCGACTGACTTGTTCATCCCGTGCATGTTATAGTTCAACACGAAGCTCTTGTAGCTAGGTGGCAATGATTGAAGAACTCTGTCAGTGATAGCCTCTGGCGGAAGGGGCATCCCTAACTCAGCCAGACGGGTGGAGTACCCAGACATTCTGAGCACGTGATCACTGATAGACCCGTTCTCCTCCATCTTGCAAGCATAGAATTTATCGGAGATCTCATATCTCTCGATCCGGGCATTCTTCTGAAAGATAAACTTCAACTCCTGGAACATCTCATATGCTCCATGACGTTCAAAACGTCTTTGAAGTCCCGGTTCTAAGCCATACAACATTGCACATTGAACTATTGAGTAATCATCAGAACGAGCCTGCCAGGCGTTCACAACGTCTAGAGACTCAACTGGAGCGGGTGGATCACCAAGCGGTGCATCAAGGACATAAGCCTTCTGGGAAGCCGTAAGGATAATCCTTAGATTACGGGCCCAGTCCACAAAGTTACTTCCATCATCTTTCAACTTAGCTTTCTCTAGGAACGCATTAAAATTCAGGGGTGCTACTGCGCGAGCCATGATCTACAACATAAATATAGCAAAGACAACTTAGACTATTGTTCTAGATAATGAGTTTAGTTAATCATATTACTTTAAAAACTCCCACTCAAATTGACATCCCTCCGGTCATTCGAGTGTAACATGATCCAAATCCACCAACTCAAGTCCGATCATCACGTGAGTTGAGGTGGTTTCAATGGTGAACATCTTCATGTTGATCATATCTACTATATGACTCATGTTCGACCTTTCGGTCTCTTGTGTTCCGAGGCCATGTCTGTACATGCTAGGCTCGTCAAGTTTAACCCGAGTGTTCCGCACGTGCAACATGGCTTGCACCCGTTGTATGCGAACGTAGAGTCTATCACACCCGATCATCACGGCGTGTCTCGAAACGACGAACTTTCGCAACGGTGCACACTTGGGGAGAACACAATTTATCTTGAAATTTAAGTGAGGGATCACCTTATAATGCTACCGTCGTCCTAAGCAAAATAAGATGCATAAAAGGATTAACATCACATGCAAATCATAAGTGACATGATATGGCCATGAACTTGTGCTTTTGATCTCCATCTCCAAAGCACCGGCATGATCTCCATCGTCACCGGCATGACACCATGATCTCCATCATCTTGATCTCCATCAACGTGTCGCCATAAGGTTGTCGCGCCGACTGTTGCTTCCACGACTATAGCTAACGTTTAGCGATAAAGTAAAGCATTACATAGCGCTTAATGATTGACACGCAGGTCATACAATAATTAAAGACAACTCTATGGCTCCTGCCAGTTGCCGTACTCATCGACATGCAAGTCGTGATATTCTATACAATACATGATCATCTCATACATCACATATATCTCATCATGTAATTGGCCATATCACATCACAACATACCCTGCAAAAACAAGTTAGACGTCCTCTAATTGTTGTTGCAAATTTTACGTGGCTGCTACGGGTTTGCAAGAACCGTTCTTACCTACGCAAAACCACAACGTGGTGTAGTGATTGCTTTTTGATCTTCTAAAAGAACCCTCTTCATTGAAATCGATTCAACTAAAGTGAGAGAGACAGACACCCGCTAGCCATCTTTATGCAACGAAGTTACATGTTAGTTGAAGGAACCTGTCTCGCGTAAGTGTACGCGTAATGTCGGTCCGGGCCGCTTCATCTCACAGTACCGCCGAATCAAATATCAACTAGTAACGGCAAGCAATATGTATACACCCACGCCCACAACTCGTTTGTGTTCTACTCGAGATCTCATCTACGCATAGACCTAGCTCATGATGCCACTGTCGGGTAACGTTGCATGGGAAACAAAAATTTTCCTACGCACACGCAAGATCTATCCATGGTGATGAGCATCTACGAGAGGGAGAGTGAATCTACATACCCTTGTAGATCGCTAAGCGGAAGCGTTAATAAACGCGGTTGATGTAGTCGAACGTCTTCGCGATCCAAATCGCCGAGCGTCCCGCGATCCAATCACGATCCTTCCGATCTAGTGCCGAACGGACGGCACCTCCGCGTTCAACACACGTACGGCTTGATGACGCCTTCACCTCCTCGATCCAGCGAGCGATGGTGAAGTAGTGGTTGAGTTCCAGCAGCACGACGGCGTGGTGATGGTGGTGAGGAACAATCTCTGCAGGGCTTCGCCAAGCGCTACGGAGATTATGACGGAGGAACTAGAGGGTTAGGGTTGCCGCACACGGCTTGGGGAAATCTTGATGTGTCCCGTGTGCTAGCCCTGCCCCTCTATTTATATGTTGAGCCTTGGGGTCTAAACTTGGAGTAAAAGCCTCCTCTAGGTCGGTTTTGCCCGCACAAGGTCGGTTTGGCCCGCAGGGAAAGAGTCCAACTCGGATCCCTGCCGAACCGTGCACAGCCGCACACAAGCGGTAGTACCGCTTCACACAAGCGGTAGTACCGCTTGGGCGGTAGTACCGCTTCACACAAGCGGTAGTACCGCTCGGGCGGTAGTACCGCTTCACCAAGCGGTAGTACCGCTTACGCGGCAGCAAAACTACTTTTGCACTTTCCAATACCTCGTGGGCTTTATCCCTTTGGCCCATATAAAGTGTTGCTGCACCCGAACACTTCGGTAAACATCCGGAACCCCTTCCGGTGAACTCCGGAACCCTTCCGGAGATCAAAACACTATTATCACATACATCAATCTTTACCTCCGGACTATTCCGGAGATCCTCGTCATGTCCGGGATCTTATCCGGGACTCCGAACAACTTTCGGTCACCAACATAATAACTCAATTATACTAATCGTCACCAAACGTTAAGTGTGTAGACCCTGCGGGTTCGAGAACTATGTAGACATGACCGAGACACCTCTACGGCCAATAACCAATAGCGGGACCTGGATGCCCATATTGGCTCCTACATATTCTACGAAGATCTTTATCGGTCGAACCTCTATGTCAAGGATTCAGTTAATCCCGTATGCTGTTCCCTTTGTTCTTCGGTATGTTACTTGCCCGAGATTCGATCGTCGGTATCTCTATACCTAGTTCAATCTCGTTACCGGCAAGTCTCTTTACTCGTTCCGTAATACAAGATCTCGTGGCTAACACTTTTAGTCACATTGCTTGCAAGGCTCATTGTGATGTTGTATTACCGAGTGGGCCCTGAGATACCTCTCCGTCATACGGAGTAACAAATCCCAGTCTTGATCCATGCCAACCCAACAGACACCCTCGGAGATATCTGTAGAGCACCTTTATAGTCACCCAGTTACATTGCGACGTTTGATACACACAAGGTATTCCTCCGGTGTCAGTGAGTTGCATGATCTCATGGTCAAAGGAACAGATACTTGACATGCAGAAAACAATAGCAATAAACTGACACGATCAAATGCTACGTTTACAGTTTGGGTCTTGTCCATCACATCATTCTCCTAATGATGTGATCCCGTTATCAAATGACATCTCATGTCAATGGCTAGGAAACCTTAACCATCTTTGATCAACGAGCTAGTCAACTAGAGGCTTACTAGGGACACAGTGTTGTCTATGTACCCACACATGTATTTGAGTTTCCAATCAATACAATTATAGCATGGATAATAAACGATTATCATGAACAAGGAAATATAATAATAACCAATTTATTATTGCCTCTAGGGCATATTTCCAACACTAAAACCTTTGAAAATTAGCATCATAGACGGTAGATAGACATATGAATCTCATCTGGAAAACTGCTGAAGCGGAAGACGAATATTGACCTTCAATGATGTTGAAGGTCCTTGCAACTTTAGGGCAGTGCCTGTGGATGATTGACCGCCCATCCTTCGTCCTCTTGAGGAATACTTTAATATTGTACCGTGGGTGTTGTATGAATACCTTCCTCGCCTCTTGACCATACAGGTGGTTTGAGAGATAATCATCAGTGAACTGCTTTAGAAAGGCCTGAAAACAAAGATATGCGTAAATATCTTCTCTATATTTTGAAATGGCGCAAAGGAATAAAAAAACAAGGTATAAGAGTTAGTACCATCCTGTAGTTGACTGATGTCTTCTTCATTGTGCAGACAAAGATCTTATTGTTTTTCGTCGCAGTTTCTTTATCCTAGCAATCTTTCTGGGTTTCTTGACTTGACTGATATTCATGGACATCTCATTTCCCCATATGCAAAATGGGTCAGACAGTGGGTCAAAACCTCTGACAGCAGGACCTACATGTGCAAGACCAAATTGTTAAAAACCTAAATATTAGAATGGTTCCTGCGATTGCACAATAATGTGCTATTAGCCAAAGGACCATGCATGTGCAAACCTCGATGGTAAACCTCAGTGCCTCCCATTGTTTCCCTGCAACACATATAATGTAGTTATTGATCAGGTTAAGTGAGAGTTGGCATACTATCAGTAAAATATGTTGATGAAAAATAAACACATTGCAGATCCAGCAGATTAATTCGAGCCACATGGAAAAGCCAGTTATCCAAACTAGGCATGCTTAAGAACTAGGAAATATAGCAATTGTATATGTTTCTCATGTATTTAGTACAGCCAAATTTGATTTATTTCTCACATGCATAACAATACAAAATTGTACCCACAACAATTGAACATCGTATTACAGAATTGAACCAAACGGTTAACTGAACAACATAACAAATGAACCAAACAGTTAACTGAGCACCACATTGCACAATCGAACATACTAGAAGATCAGACAGTTAAAAACCAAGCATGCTTAACAACTTTGAAATATAGCAATTGTATATGTTTCTCATGTATTTAGTACAGCCAAATTCGATTTATTTCTCACATGCATAACAATATAAAATTGTACCCACAGGAATTGAACATCGCATTGCAGAATTGAACCAAACAGTTAACTGAACACGACAACAAATGAACGAAACAGTTAACTGAGCACCACATTTCACAATAGAACATACTAGAAGATCAGACAGTTAACCAAACCAAGCATGCTTAACAACTTAGAAATATAGCACTTGTATATGTTTCTCAAGTATTTAGTAGCCAAATTCTATTTATTTCTCACATGCATAACAAGCCAAAATTGTACCCACAAGAATTGAACATCACATTGTAGAATTGAACCAAAGGTTGAGAGAGTAGGAGGTGTATGTGTGGCGGCTGTGGATGATATTTTTGCAAAGGGTAACCCTAGAACAAAGTGACTAGGGTTATATACAGTGGTGGCTCAAAGTGAACCGTTACAGTCAAAAAATGCACTACCGGACAGTCCGGTAGATCTATACCGGACAGTCCGGTTGAAGAACTATTCAGAGCGTTGACTGAAAAGAGTGCTGAAAAAATGAACTACCGGACAATCCAGTCCAGGGACCGGACAGTCCGGTGATAACAGAGAAATATCATCAACCGAACCAGAGCCACCGGACAGTCCGGTCGGGGGACCGGACAGTCCGTTCTATCCAGAAGAAAATGACACATAGTTCGTGAGCGGCCGGACAGTCTGGTCCAAAAGACCAGACAGTCCGGTAGTGTAAATCTTCAAGACAAATTTAGAGTGAAGTGTGTGACCTTAGAATATTTGGTGGCTATTTTTGTATGGACATGTGAGAGTGTATATGAGATGTGTGAATATGTATGAGATGTGTGAATGAGCTTAATCCATCACCTTGGTACCGTCCCCTCTTAATAGTGCGGGATCCCTAATAACATAATGTAAAGTAGGCTCAAGGACTCTCTAAGTCTTCGGGAATCCACGGCTTGCTCCTTAACATTTTGGGGGGGTCGACGAGCATCTATTCATCATCAACCTTTGAACTAATACCTGAGATATACTTGACAAACCGTATTAGTCCAAACAATATGTGTGTCATCAACACCAAAATTATCTGAAGTGCATGAGTGCACTTTCAGTCTCCCCCTTTTTGGTAGTTGATGACAACACACACATAGCTCTTCAAAAGTTATGACATGAATAGACAAGAGCATAATTTGCATGATGTAGACGGGCTCCCCCTATATATGTGCACAAAAGATCTTGAATGAGAGTAAGATGCATATATATATATTTGTTGACTTTGGAGAGCTCCCCCTAGATCATGCAACCAATGCAATGCCAACATAAATAGTATTAAAACATAGCAAGGCATTTCATAGAGGATGTCATGACAAAAGTATGTAAGATAACCCATGCACAAATAAGTATAAGCATATGAGAGAGACATAGTAAAGTAACATCATAAAGAGCAAGTTTCTCTCATAGTCATAGATAATAGTCAAAGTAGATCTCACAATATAATAGAATGGTTCAGAATACCATGACATCCAACACATAGATATTAAATGAGCTAAAAGATCCAACTATGCGCTTGCCATACATAAATCAAAGAAGAACCAAGGCAAAACACATAGAAAACGCGATAGCACCCTAATATACTCTTCTCCCCCTTTGGCATCGAAGTACCAAAAAGGGAAAAGGAAACTACATGATCACAAACTGAAGATCACTCCACCACATCATCCTCGGGATCATCAGACTGGAGAGGCTCAAAGTAGTCCTCAAACCCAGTACGTGGGAAAGGAACATCTGTAAGACGACCCGGAGCGAGGGCAAGCTCGGAGTCGGGAGAGAGAGTGGCGCCTGTGTCACGAAGCTGGGCCTTGAGCGCGATGTACTTGGTGTTGTGATGATGCTTGAGCTGCTCAATTTCTAGCACATTGTTGCGGGCACTCGTGAAACATGCCAAAAGACCTTGAGAAACAAACTTCTGCCACTTGGAGACTTTCTTGGGAGGAGCTGCATGAGATGAACTGGTTACAACGGGCTCCGTCTCCTTGGCGAGCCGTACCTTGTCAACCTCACCGACCCGGGGCTTGTAAGGATTGTGCTTGCATTCCATGTGAATCTCTCCCAGGTGGGTAGCAGAGGACACAATGAGAGCCATAATGAAAGGAGCATATGGGAGAGAGCGCTTGACAAGAGTAGCCCTCCGAATCTCATTGTAGATATAGTCAAAGATATGGAAGTTTTCAGACTGGGCCATGATATGCATAAGATCCATGTCGTAGTCCCCCATCCGCCCTTTGTCTCCTCCTTTAGCAATAAGAACCGGCCTCAGAATTTTATGAATGTGAAAGTATTTGGGAAGCATCGTGGAAGTGAGACCAAACTCAGAGGAAGGAGTCTGGGGAGGATAAAGTAATGCAAGACCATCAACCTTCATTGAGGAGCCGGTTTCATGAAGCTTTTTTCCGGAGGCAGCAAAACCATCTAGCCCAAGAATCTCAGCCCACTCATCATATGTGACCTTGTATTGCGTACCATCCATCATCCAAAACACTGTACGATCGGGATCATTGCTAAAATAGCAAGTTGCATAAAACTGCATGATCAACTTAGCACACCAATCCTGCTTAAAGTAAATGATATCCATGAGTCCCTTGGACTCGAGAAGCTCAAGCACGCCCTCGAAGACATTGGGCCTCTTCCTGACATTAGCAAGATCCACCCATTGAGACTCAAGAACTTTCACAGGCATGCACATACTCTCATAGATGTCTTGTTGATAGTGAACATAAAAACGACAATCGATGCGAACAGATTGACACCGGCGATAGGGGTTGTTTTGGTTGCGCACAAGCTGAAGAGCATGAGCAGAGTGGTCTGAGTAATCAACGGGCTCATGATTAGGAGAGGCAGCAGGCCGAGTGATACTATATGATTGTAGCTCAGTAGGAGATGGGGAGGCAACCCTCTTTTTCTTCTTGCTGCGGCCAGTGGAAGGTGCAGATTTTTTGACAACACGGCTCCCTTTAGATCGCTTGGCAGGAGGCACAGCCACTCCTTCAGTCGCAGCAGCAAAATCGGACTCACTACTATCACTCGCAGGGTCATCGCTGGGAGCATCACCATCACTCACATAGGTCGCACGCCGAGAGGAGCCCACATCCCGCGAGCGGCCGGCCGGGATCTTGCGGTGACCTAGGGGAGCCGTCTCCCGAACCATGGCGCCGGAGCAGGAGAGGATCCGCCGGCGGAATGAGGCGGCCGAGCCCCGGGCAGAGCAGCAGGGCGGGCGGTGGTAGGGCTGACCGCGGCATAGCGACGGCCGGGCCGGGGGCTGGGGCTGATCGGGCGGCGGTGAAGCTGACCGGCGGGCGCAGCGATGGCCGGGCCGGGGGCTGGGGCGGCGGTGCAGCCGGGGGACTTGGAGGGGCGGCGGCGGAGGGGCAGGGCGTTGGGGAAGAAGCGGCAGCGGGGTGGCGAGCAGGCTGCGGGGCTGGAAGGGACGAGCTTAGGTTAAAGAAAACGCCCAAATTTTATTTCATTTTTATTCATAGAACGCAAGCGCCACCAGACAGTTTGGTCAGAAGGACCAGACAGTCTGTTTCCTCCAGGAGGTTTCGAACGAAGTGGGCACTACCACTGGACAGTCTGGTCATGAGGAACAGACAGTCCGTTTTCATCAGGAAAGAATTGGGACAGATAGCGGACAGTCCGTCGAAAAGAACCGGACAGTCCATTGACAGCAGAGGGAATTCTCAAAGTCGCGCGAGGGAACAGACAGTATCACCGGACAGTCTGGGGAAGTTTCCGGGCAGTCTGTTTGAGATAGAAAGACTTGTAACCACAGCATTTTGATAAGGATGATGATCTTGAGGAGATGCATGGAGATGATCTTCGTAGGATAGACACAATACAAAATACGATCAAAGAGGAAATATCAAATATGAGCGTGAACCCAAATAAATAGCATATAATAGCATACCTAAGGTCAAGACACACAATTCAAGAGCAAACAACGAAAACGAACTCAAATGACAACCAAACTTCCCAAAGATAAAGGCGGTGGCCGAGGCCATCAATGTGTGAGCATATGTGGCTTGGTACCGCGAAGATTTTAACCTTGGGCCCAAAATCACTACTCCATCATTTAAAGCACCATGGTCCATATGGACATAGTAGCTTTGAGAGTGTTTTGTTCTATTTATGCATCATATAAAGAGAAGAAGATTCATGAATTGAATTTCTCCCCCTAAATACATGCCTACATCTAGATAAGACATGAAGAAAATGCATGCATGGGTACAAGATTTCACATAATGCTATCAAGCTCTAAGATACCAAGTTCACGCCTTAGTTGGCAAAACCTTGCTTCATCCAATGGTTTGGTGAAAATATCAACAAGTTGCATATCCGTACCAACATGAGCAATATCAATGTCACCTTTTTGCACATGGTCTCTCAAGAAGTGATACCTAATGTCAATATGCTTGGTGCGAGGATGATCAACGGGGTTTTCGGCGATCTTGATGGCACTTTCATTGTCACATAGAAGAGGCACATGTCTATAAGTAATACCATAATCCTTCAAGGTTTGCCTCATCCATAGCAATTGTGTTGCACAACTTGCGGTTGCAATATATTCGGCTTTAGCGGTGGAGAGGGAGACGCAATTTTGCTTCTTCGAGGACCAACTTACCAAGGAGCGACCAAGAAATTGGCATGCACCGGAGGTTGACTTCCGACCCACTTTGTCTCCGGCCCAATCCGCATCCGTGTACCCAATGAGATCAAACTTGGCATCCTTGGGGTACCATAGGCCCAACTTTGGGGTGTGAACAAGGTATCTAAGAATATGCTTAACCGCCTTATGATGACTTTCCCTAGGGGAAGCTTGAATTCTTGCACATATGCCTACACTTAACATGATGTCCGGTCTAGATGCACAAAGATAAAGCAATGAACCAATCATAGAGCGATAAAGAGATGGGTCAAATGGGATACCGTTTGTGTCTTCATTTAGAACAAGTTTGGTTGGCATGGGTGTCTTGCATGGACTAGCATCGGTCATTCCGAATCTCTCAAGAAGGTCCTTGAGATATTTGGTTTGAGACAAGAATATTCCTTCTTGAAATTGTTGAATTTGAAATCCGAGAAAGAACTTCAAGTCCGCATTGAGTGACATCTTAAATGTCTTTGTCATGGATGCCGCAAGTTTCTTGCACAAATGAATGTTAGGAGAACCAAAAATGATGTCATCTACATAGATTTGGCATAAGATCAAATCACCTTTTTCCCTCTTAGTAAAAAGAGTGGGATCGATCACCCGTCTCACAAAACCATCATCGAGTAGAAACTTCTTAAGATGATCATACCAAGCACGAGGTGCTTGTTTGAGGCCATACAAAGCCTTGTGAAGTTTATACACATAGTCTTTGTGATTGGGGTCAACGAAACCGGGTGGTTGTGATACATATACTTCCTCTTGTAGAGGACCGTTAAGAAAAGCACTCTTCACATCCATTTGATGTAAAGTAAAACCATTGAAAGTGGCATAAGCAAGTAAGATGCGAATAGACTCAAGATGGGCAACGGGAGCAAAGGTCTCATCAAAGTCCAAACCTTCAACTTGTGAGTACCCTTGTGCCACTAACCTTGCCTTATTTCGAATGATTACACCATTCTCATCTTGCTTGTTCTTGAAGATCCATTTTGTTCCAAAGACATTGTGTTCCTTGGTCGGTCTTTTAACTAGTGACCACACTTTGTTGCGTTCAAAACTATTCAGTTCTTCTTGCATAGCCACAAGCCAATCGTTGTCCGTCAACGCATCTTGGACCTTAAGTGGCTCAACACTAGAGACAAACGAAAAGTGAGCACAAAAGTTTGTCAATTGTTTACGAGTGACTCTACCTTCCGATATGCCAGTAAGAATTTGGTCAAAAGTTTGTCAATTGTTTACGAGTGACTCTACCTCCACGTGAGGCATGATGGAGGTTAAGGTTTCACGGGGTTCAACCTCGTTTCCATCATCAACATCTTCAACATATGGATCGTTAATGTGTGGTGGACGATCTTCTTCTTCTTCATGTTCCATTTGTTGAGGTTCACCATCGTCATAAGGTTCATCATCATCAATAGTTGCATGTTCTTGTTCTTGCTCTTGATGATGATCTTGTTCTTGAGCTTGATCACGGTGAGGGGCTTGTTCTTGTATTTGAACAATGGGCTCCTCTTGAGCAATGGAATCTTGTGGTGGTGTGGGTGTCATAGTGGTTTGATCATGAGTGAAGCTTGTGTCTTCTTCCTCATCATCATGAGGTTCTTGTTCCATTGGAAGAAGAGCACCAACACCCATGGTCAAAATATCTTGTGAAGAATCTTCATCACCTACATCACTTAGATCAACTTGCTCCCCATGGGAGCCATTAAATTCATCAAACACCACGTCACAAGTTTTTACAACACACCCATTGGATTTGTTGTAGACTCTATAGGCGTTAGAGTTTGATCCATAACCAACAAATATACCCTCAATTGTTTTGGATTGAAATTTTCCTAACCGCTCTCTCTTGTTGAGAATAAAACACTTACACCCGAATACACGAAAGTATTTGACATTTGGTTTGCTACCGGTTAGGAGCTCATATGGGGTCTTCTCCAAGATCTTGCGAAGGAAAAGCCGGTTTGATGCATGGCATGCGGTGTTGACGGCCTCGGCCCAAAAGCTATGTGGAGTCTTGTACTCATCCAACATGGACCTTGCTATCTCCACAAGTGTACGGTTCTTCCTTTCGGCTACACCATTTTGTTGAGGGGTATAAGGTGCGGAGTATTGATGCTCAATCCCCTCATCACTAAGGAACTCTTCTAAGGTGTAGTTTTTGAACTCGGAGCCATTGTCACTTCTTATTGCCAAGATCTCTTTGTCAAACTTGCGTTGGGCTTGTTTGGCAAAATCAATGAAGCTGATCTTTGTATCGTCCTTGGACGTGAGGAAGAACACCCATGTGTATCTTGAATAATTATCAACAATGACAAGACCATACTTTTTCCCACCAAGACTATCCCATGAAGGAGGCCCGAAGAGATCCACATGGAGGAGCTCCAATGGCCTTGATGTTGATACGATATTCTTGGGTGGGTGCTTTGATTGATGTTGCTTCCCGGCTATGCATGCACTACACACACGATCTTTCTCAAAAGAAACATTGGTTAGTCCAAGGATGTGATCACCCTTTAAGAGATCTTGAAGATTTCTCATGCCGACATGGGCTAGCCGGCGATGCCATAGCCACCCTTTGTCGGCCTTGGCCATTAGACAAGTTGCATGGAATGTGCTCTCTTTTGAGAAATCAACCGTGTAAAGGTTGACATCCAACTCTCCAACAAAGGCCACTTCGAGAGTATCTCTCTTAAAGACTTTCACATCCGTTAGTCCAAATAGTGTATCATAACCAACAGAAGCCAATTGATGAACGGAAAGCAAATGATATTTAAGGGATTGGACAAGCATGACATTAGCAAGAGACATGTCATTTGTGATAGCCACCTTGCCCAACCCAAGTACCTGTCCTTTTGATCCTCCACCAAACACAATGCTCATAAATGGTTGAATAGCTTCCATGAAGTCAAAGAGCAACTTGCTATCTCTGGTCATATGATTGGTGCATCCACTATCGATCACCCATTTGACTCCACCGGAGAAGGCAACCTACACACAATTTAAGACTTGGTTAGAGGCACCCATTTTGCAATGGGACCTCTCAAGTTAGTAACAAGGGTCTTAGGAACCCAAATGGCATAGAAGCGAAAAGCATTACGAGGATCAACAAATTGAGCATAAACCTTTCCATCCTTTGTCTTACGAAGCACATAGGATGGAGGCATGAACTCCTTCGGTTTGTTGGGAATGGGCATACCCCTAGTGGCCTTCCCACTCACAACCTTGTCAACTTTGCCTCTTCCTTTCTCCTTGTGCCCTTCATGCACAAATGTCTCCTTAATAGGCGTGGTGCACTTTTGAGAAGACATTTTCTTCTTGCTTGTGCTTGGGTCAAACCCAAGCCCTTCCTTGGCAACCACTTCATTGTGTTGACTCAACACCTCATTAAGGTTCTTTTGACCTTGGGCACATGTCATGAGCCCTCTTTCAAGTTGAGCTTTTAGAGAGCGATTCTCCTCAAGAATAGATGCTAGATCAGCACTAGAGTTAGTAGTACAAGTATCAACATTTATAATAGGTGAGGAGTAAGCCTTTGCTAGAGTTTCAAGATAAGTAAGTTTGAGTTTCTCAAAACTCTTTGTAAAAAGGGTGAGCTCTTCTTCCTTAGTCTTGAGAGACAAGGTTAGAAGCTCACAATCCTTAGAAAGAGTAGCATGAGACTCTTCAAGCTTACTCTTATCATTCATCAACTCCTTGCAAGTGTTTGATATGTCTCCAACGTATCTATAATTTTTGATTGTTCCATGCTGTTATATTACCAATCTTGGATGTTTTTATATGCATTTACAACAATTATATATCATTTTTTGGGACTAACCTATTAACTTAGTGCCTAGTCCAGTTGCTATTTTCTGCCTGTTTTTGGTTTTACAGAATATCAATACCAAACGAAGTCCAAATGCCACGAAACTTTTTGGAGATTTTTTTCTGGACATAACCAACAATAGAAGCTTCGGGAGAAGGCCAGAAGCCCCAGGAGGTGGCCACGAGCCACCAGGGCACGCTTGGGGGGGGGGGGTAGGCGCGCCCTGGTGCCTCGTGGGCCCACCTCTGCCTCTTTTGACCTAATTCGACCACTATAAATTCCCAAAAAATCGGGAAACCAACAGAGGAGTCCTCAAAATACTTTCTCCGCCACCGCAAGCTTCTGTTCTCGAGAGATCCCATTTGGGGGCCTTTTCCGGTACTCCGCCGGAGGGGGAATCGATCACGGAAGGGCTCTACATCAACCTTGCTGCCCTTCCGATGATGTGTGAGTAGTTTAACACAGACCTTCGGGTCCATAGTTAGTTGCTAGATGGCTTCTTCTCTCATTTTGATCTTCAATACAATGTTCTCCTCGATGTTCTTGGAGTTCTATCCGATGTAATCACTTTTTGCAGTGTGTTTGTTGGGATCCGATGAATTGTGAGTTTATGATCAGATTATCCATGAATATTATTTGAGTCTTCTCTGATCTCTTTTATGCATGATTATTATAGCTTCGTATTTCTTCTCCGATCTATTGATTTGGTTTGGCCAACTAGATTGATTTATCTTGCCATGGGAAGAGGTGCTTTGTAATGGGTTCGATCTTGCGGTGCTCAATCCCAGTGATAGAAAGGGACATGACACGTATGTATCGTTGCTATTAAGGGTAAAAACATGGGGTTTATTCATGCGTGAGTTTACTTTGTCTACATCATGTCATCTTGCTTAAGGCGTTACTCCGTTCTTTATGGACTTAATACACTAGATGCATGCTGGATAGCGGTCGATGTGTGGAGTAATAGTAGTAGATGCAGGTAGGAGTCGGTCTACTTGTCTCGGACATGATGCCTATATACATGATCATTGCCTTGGATATCGTCATGATTATTTGCTTTTCTATCAATTGCCCAACAGTAATTTGTCTACCCACCGTATGCTATTTTCTTGAGAGAAGCCTCTAGTGAAAACTATGGCCCCCGGGTCTATCTAAATCATATATTAAAAACCCTAAAATACCTTGCTGCACTTTTTGTTTATTTATTTTATTTTGTATTTTTGTTTCAATCTATCTATCTATCACATACAATTTAATCTTGCAATTACCACCGAGGGATTGACAACCCCTTGTTTGCGTTGGGTCTAAGGATTTGTTGTTTTGTGTGCAGGTGCTGCAAACGAGGTGTTGCATGATTCTCCTACTGGATTGATAACCTTGGTTTCATAACTGAGGGAAATACTTATCTCTACTATACTGCATCTCCCTTCCTCTTCAGGGAATTACCAACGCAGCTCACAAGTAGCAGTGCTCTTAGCCTTTTTCAAGGAGGCAAGTTTCTTAGCATGCTCATCAAGGTTTGCACCAATTTTTAAGCATAATTCATCATTCTGTGCTTCCTCGTATTGGACTTTCCGCTCAAGGATTTCATATTTTTCCTTTTCCTCGGTAACGAGAGTTCCGAATTTCTTAATGGTGACGGTGTGCTCCATAAGCATACGAAACATAGTGAGCTTCTTTCCTTTAAGGGAGCACATGAACTTATCAATTTTAGCAAACATGGGATCATTCATATCATCATCATCATGATTGTCCTCCGCGTCAAGATATTCATCCCTAGGAGTAGGAGGAGTGAAGAGGGGAGGTGTCGGTGTAAAAACCGGCAGACCTCGGGGTAGGGGGTCCCGAGCTGTGGATCTCGGATCGGTGGTAACAAGGACAAGGGAGACGATGTTTACCCAGGTTCGGGCCCTCTTGATGGAGGTAAAACCCTACGTCCTGCTTCTGTTTATATTAATGGAGATGTATCGAATACAGAGTTGATCTACCTCGAGATCGTAATGTGTGTCTAACTTCTAGGGCTAGGTGAGTGATATTGCGTTGATGTCCCCCCTACGAGCTAAACCCTGTGGCTTATATACATGCCAAGGAGGGTATCTAGGGTTACAAGGTCGGTATCTAGGAGAGAGGCGGCAGGAGAGATCTTGGAGTATACGTCAAGTCTTCGGTAGAGACAGTCTCGATCACGCTTCCTGTGTACGGCCTCCGGAGTCCATCTTGATCACGTACGAGGGCCCACCGGCCCAGCCGAGGAGACGGGCTGGCTAGGTTAGCACCCCCTGTAGGGGAACACAGTAGAAAACAAAAAAAAATCCGACCTACGCACCAGCCCAGGACCACTATGGAGACTGCATACAAGGTTTGATCTTTTCGTTACCGACTCGTAGCGCAGCGGAAGTAGAGTCGATGACGATCGTTGGTGCAGATCCCCGCAGCTAGGATTTACAACCTCCCAACCACGAGGATGTACTCCCTCGACTGCCCCTCGGACAGCCCTCCGGGAGGCGGTCGGACAGTCTCTCGGACGGTGTCGCGGACAGCCCTTCGGAAGGACCCTCAAAACTCGGACGGTCACTCGGACAGCCCTTCGGGAGGCACTCTCGAACAACCCCTTGGGAAAAAAGATCGAACCTACGACCTCTCTACGGGGTTGCACACATACGGTGTCATCTATCCGGCAGGGCTTCGCCATCCTGAACTAGTTCCCACCGGAACCCAGACAGCCTTTCGGCTCTACGAAACTCTTTTCGTGGGAGGGAGAGAAGAAGCCAGATCATTGCATGGCATTGTGTGAGAGAGTTGGAGTGAGTGTGGAGAGCCCCTCTCCACCTCTATTTATAGGGAAATGCAAGGGGTAGGGTGGCTCACAAAAACCCAAAATGCCCATGTAAAATGAATCACATAAAGGGCATAATGGGGAGGGAAGTGGAGCTCCATGGAGCTCCACCCTTGTGGCCGGCCACCCCCATCGTGGGCCCCCCAAAGGGGTTTCCTTAGCCCCCAAGTCCTTCTAGAAGCCTTTTGGGAAAAGCCCTAAAAGGTGGCTTTCCATAAAGTAGCCCAAAAAGCACTTTCACTATTCATGGAAACATTTTTCCGTGACCGTTAAATCCGAAAATATTTCTGTAGGTCTTAGAACATTTCCAGTACCCACTAAAATAATTTTGGACGCATTCCGAAACAATTCCGGATTAGTGATTTTCATCTGCGAAAAGCAACCAAAGCGGTTCCGGCAGCTCCGGAACATTTCCGGTTTTTTCTCCGGAAAAATCCCAGAAGTTTCCAGAACAATTCTAGCACCCTCCAAGAATTTCCAGATGGAAGTAGTGCCATAGTTTTCGTGACGCCATGAAGACCGCGTAGGCTATCTTTTGGTAGTGAGGGTAGCGTGACTTGCATGGAGTTAAGACCTCGGATACGTAATACACGGGCTTCTGGACCTGGAATTTGTGACCTTCCCTGTCTCGTTCGACCACGAGGACTGCGCTAACCACTTGGTTTGTGTCCGAAATGTACAGTAGCATCGGTTCGCAGACACCTGGCGCTGCCAGGATGGGATTGGTGGCGAGGAGGGCCTTGATGTCTTCCAGGGCCGCCGCGGCCTCCTTGGTCCATTTGAATGTTTTGGTCTGCTTTAACAGCTTGTACAAGGGTAAGGCTTTTTCTCCGAGCCGTGATATGAAGCGGCTCAAGGCTGCTATGCAGCCTGCCAGTTTTTGTACGTGCTTGAGCTCTGTTGGAATCTCCAAGCGATCCGAGGCTCAAATTTTAGCCGGATTGGCTTTAATTCCTCGGCTAGATACGATGAAACCGAGGAGTTTGCCGATTGGGACTCCGAAAACGCATTTCTCTGGATTAAGTTTTATTTGATATTCCCGTAGGCTGGCAAATGTATCTCGAAGGTTGTCCACCAACTGGTCGACGTGTTTAGTTTTGACAACTACATCGTCTATGTAGGCCTCAACGGTCTTTCTGATGTGTTTTTTCAGGCATGTTTGGATCATACGCTGGTACGTGGCGCCAACGTTCTTTAGTCCGAAAGGCATCGTGTTGAAGCAAAAGGTCCCGTAGGGCGTGATGAATGCCGTTGCTGCCTGGTCAGATTCCTTCATCTTTATTTGATGATATCCTGAGTAGGCATCTAGGAAGCATAGTGCATCATGGCCCGCAGTGGCGTCCACAATTTGGTCAATACGGGGTAAGGGGAAGGGGTCTTTGGGGCAAGCTTTATTGAGGTCTTTGAAGTCGACACACAACCGCCAGGACCTGTCCTTTTTTGGTACCATGACCAAATTGGCTAGGCAGTCAGGGTGTTTTATGTCCCTGATGAATCCTGCCTCCAGCAGCTTTGCTAGTTCCTCGCCCATTGCTTGACGCTTGGGCTCGGAGAAATGCCGAAGTGTTTGTTTAACAGGCTTATAGCCTGTTAGTATGTTTAGGCTATGCTCTGCAGGCCTACGGGGTATCCCTGGCATATCGGAGGGGTGCCAGGCGAATATGTCCCAGTTTTCCTTGAGGAAAGCGCGTAGGGCTTCGGCAACTTCTGGGTCGAGGTTAGCCCCTATGGACGCCATTTTAGCAGGGTCCGTTGGGTGAACCTGAAATTTGACTATCTCGTCGGCCGGTTTGAAAGAAGTAGGTTTTGATCTTTTGTCGAGAACGACATCGTCCCGGTCGACCTCGGCGCGCAGCGCGGTCAGCTCCTCGACCGCGAAGGCTTCGGCCAGAGTCTCGAGGGTGAGGGATGCCGTTTTATTCTCGGCTTTGAGTGCCCTGTCGGGATCGCTTGAGATAGTAATGATCCCTTTCGGGCCCGGCATCTTGAGCTTCATGTAGCCGTAGTGTGGCACTGCTTGAAATCTTGAAAAGGCGTCCCGTCCGAGGATGGCATGGTATCCGCTCTTGAAAGGCACGATGTGGAACGTAATCTCCTCGGAGCGACAATTATCCGGAGTCCCAAAGACTACGTCCAGGGTTATCTTTCCGCTGCAGCGTGCCTCTCGTCCAGGGACTATTCCTTTGAAGGTGGTGGTGCTCTGTTCTATGCGCGATTTATCGATGTGCATTTTGTCCAAAGTGTCCTCGTATATTAGATTCAAGCTGCTGCCTCCGTACATAAGGACCTTATGGAGGCGGCAGTGGTCTACGATGGGGTTGAGGACTAGCGCGGCAGGACACCTGCCTAGGGCCGACTTCGGCTGATCGTGGTGGTTGAAGGTGATCGGCGTGTCTATCCACGCGCCCCGAGGTGGTACTTGCCGGACGGAATTGATTTCCTGCAAGGCCCGTTTGCGCTGGTTGTTAGACGTAAAGGTCTCATAAATCATTAGGACCTCATCTTCGTCCAAGGTCTGTTCAAGGTGGCTGGAGGTGTCCGCCAGAAGGGCGGGTCCCCCTTTGGCCACCTGCCTCAACACCCAACAGTCGCGAAGGCAGTGAGTCGGGCAGGAGTTAACCAATACGGCGTGGATAGGGCATGGTTTATCTAGAAAGCCATCCAGAGCTGTTCTGGGGTGACTGGAGGTTTTCTTCTTCTTCCGGGGTCGATCGCCCGGAGTGTTCCGCTTGCGATTTTCACGCCGAAGTGCCGACCGGTCGCATTTCGGGTAGTCCTCACAAATCGAGTCCGTGTTTTCCTCGGTCCGCCAGGCATCTTCAATGGCACAAAATCGTGCTACCAGGTTGGTTAATTCTGGGAGTGTTTGGACGCAACGACGAGCGAGGATGTTCGAGACGCCTTTATCCTTGCATCCGTGCTCGAAAGCGGCAATCATGTCAGAGTCTTGGTAATCCAGTATCTTGTTCTTGACGGACAAGAATCTGGCCCAGTATCGTCTGATCGGCTCATCGGGGAACTGCCGTACGTAGGCCAAGTCCCAGACGTCAGGTGGGCCGGAGTTATCGGGGCGATATTTTATATGGGAGGTGAGCGGACCAGTTCCGATCTCTAAAGACCGCGGGCTCAAGACCTCGTTATTCTCACTTGACGCCGAATCCGCGGTTATCGGTTTAGCCGGATTGATCTGGAGGTCGGTTGCCGGTAGGTCGCTGTCCGATCCGCTCTCCAAGAAGTATCTTAGCCCCTCGTCTATGAGGGGATTCCTTGTTGGAACCAAAGAAGGGTCATGGTTCGCTTCCACATTACGTGGAGGCGTCTCTGTGACCAAAGCTTCAGACGTGGAGACGTGCTCCATGGGCTTGAGGCCGTTAACCGGCGATCCCATCGATCCTTTTGGCGATCGCACAACGGAACTCTCAATGAAAGCACCAATGTCGGTGTAAAAACTAGCAGACCTCGGGGTAGGGGGTCCCGAGCTGTGTATCTCGGATCGGTGGTAACAAGGACAAGGGAGACGATGTTTACCCAGGTTCGGGCCCTCTTGATGGAGGTAAAACCCTACGTCCTGCTTCTGTTTATATTAATGGAGATGTATCGAATACAGAGTTGATCTATGATGACCCACAAGTATAGGGGATCAATCGTAGTCCTTTCGATAAGTAAGAGTGCCGAACCCAACGAGGAGCAGAAGGAAATGACAAGCGGTTTTCAGCAAGGTGTTTTCTGCAAGCACTGAAATTATCGATAATGAGTAGTTTGATAACAAGATAATTTGTAACAAGTGACAAGTAGCAATAGTAACAAAGAGTGCAGCAATATAGCCCAATCCTTTTTGTAGCAAAGGACAGGCCGGAACGATCTCTTATAGTAAGTAAAGCGTTCTCGAGGACACATGGGAATTTCATCAAGTCACTTTCATCATGTTTGTTCGATTCGCGTTCGCTACTTTGATAATTTGATATGTGGGTGGACCGGTGCTTGGGTGCTGTTCTTACTTGAACAAGCCTCCCACTTATGATTACCCCCTCTCGCAAGCATCCGCAACTATGAAAGAAGAATTAAGATTACTCTAACCATAGCATTAAACATGTGGATCCAAATCAGCCCCTTACGGAATAGCGCATAAACTAGGGTTTAAGCTTCTGTCACTCTAGCAACCCATCATCTAATTACTACTCCACAATGCATTCCCTTAGGCCCAAAGATGGTGAAGTGTCATGTAGTCGACGTTCACACGACACCACTAAGAGAATCACAACATACACATCATCAAAATATCGAACGAATACCGAATTCACATGATTACTTATAACAAGACTTCTCCCATGTCCTCAAGAACAAAAGTAACTACTCACAAGCCATAAACATGTTCATGATCAGAGGGGTATTGAATAGCATAATAGATCTGAACATATAATCTTCCACCAAATAAACCAACTAGCATCAACTACAAGATGTAATCAACACTACTAGCAACCTACAGGTACCAATCTGAGGTTTTGAGACAAAGATTGAATACAAGAGATGAACTAGGGTTTGAGATGAGATGGTGCTAGTGAAGATGTTGATGAAGATTAGTCCTCCCACGATGAGAGGATCGCTGGTGTTGTTGATGACGACGATTTCCCCCTCCCGGAGGGAAGTTTCTCCGGCAGAATCTCTCCGCCGGAGATCAAAAGTGCTCCTGCCCAAGTTCTGCCTCGAGATGGCGGCGCACCATCCCGAAAGTCTTCTCTATATATTTTTTAGGTCAAATGCACTTATATACCAGAAAATGGGGGCCAGAAGTGGGCCAGAGGCTCCACGAGGTCCCAGGGCGCGCCTGGGGGGGGGGGGGGTGGCGCGCCCTGGTGCCTCGTGGGCACCTGGGTGGCCCCCTCTGGTACTTTTTGCTTCCAATATTTTTTATATATTCCAAAATAATTCTCCAGAAAATTTCAGCTCATTTGAAGATGTGCAGAATAGGTATCTTGACAGAGCTTTTTCAGGTCCAGAATTCCAGCTGCCGACAATCTCCCTCTTTATGTGAATCTTGCATATTGTCGGGCCCGTGGAACCCGGGGTATCCAGGCCCGTCTGCCTTTGGCCCAGGGCGCAACGCCTGGCGTGGGCCCAACGGGCCATCACCACCGAGCTCTCGCTAAGACCCCTCATGAGGCCCTGGCCTCCTGAGGCCCCCTCCTCAGGGAGTAGCAAGCAACGCTCGGCACCACCATCAATGGCCTCGCGAGGTCCTCTCACTAGGCGGCTTCCCGAGTGGCCTCACGAGGCGGCTTTCCGAGGTGGCCTCCCGAGGCCCCCTCCCACAGGCGCTCGAGACGAAGGTTATTCGCCTTGCCGCGCGGCCTAGAGCCGTCACGTGGGTGAAGCGCGCGGCGACGAGCGGCAACAGAGGCCGCGCCAGCAGGCGTGGATGAAGATGGTTTCCTCTTTTGTGTTAAGGGAGCAGGGCCAGCTATCTACTCTCCAAAGCAACCCCAAAGGTTGCCCGATCGGTGAAGGAAGACCAAGACGACAGGCGCGCGGGGCGGAGGTCATCACCGAGCCCACCGGCGCGTCATGGATCATGCTTTGGCAGGCGAAGACCACCTTTAGTCAGGATAGCCTGAGCGCCTGTCCCCTTTCAAAATCGCCAAGTGTGGCAACCCTTCCCGCCTAAGTTTCCAGGGGGAAGAGGACCATGGCTGATATAAAGGGCAGAGCATCCGTTGTAGAGGAGGAGACTGGAGAGGATCGATTCCAGTTCCCATCGCCCTCAACCTTGTACTCTCTCTCTCTCTCACACACCAGAGCAATACCAGACAAGCAGGAGTAGGGTCTTACACCGCAAGGTGGCCCGAACCTGGGTAAACCGCTGAGTCCTCGCTCTGTCCCTCGCCGTCGCGCTCTCGCCGTTGCCTCGCCGTCGCTTAATCGTGGTAGGAGACGAAGTAGGTAGAACAAGCTCACCCCAGTGTTCGAACCTTTGGGTCCCCGGAGCCCGACTTCCGATATTTTGGCGCGCCAGGTAGGGGTGCGCTACTGTTCTTCTGCTCCGCCCTCAGCTCCACCAACCCCATGGCAGACGCACGTAGCGAGCGCGCCGAGCGCAGGGCTGGCCGCGTGGCCCAGACGGAGCCGGTGGCCCGCGGCAATCGCCGCCGTCCCGAAGCCGAAGCCACCGCCACCGACCCCGCTGCCCGCGAGCAGCAGGACTCCTCCCTGCACCCCTCCGTGCGGGCGAACGGCCACACCGCCACGGCCTCCTCCCTCGCCCACCATGGGCCGCCGAACCCGCAGGCAGCGCTGCTCATGGCGCGTGAGCTGCTACGCTACCGTCCGGCTGACACCGCCTACGACGCCTGGCTCGGTCGCATCGCCGAGCTCGTCAACGTCGCTGGGGACGCTCCGGCACCTTCTCACTCGCTCCGCCCCCCGCCGTCTCATGCTGGGGACCTGGCGCACGGCGCTCCCCACCGCCTCCTCTGCGCGACGAGCGCGCCGGGCCCCAGCGCAGCGCGCGGGCTCGTGAGTCGTCCCGTGGCACATCCTCGCCAGACCGAGACGAGGCCAGCTGCCAGATCATCCGCCGCGCGCCCCCCGACGCGCGGGTGCTCCTCGAGCGGCAGCGCCAGCGCCAGGACCAGGCCGTTCAGGACGTCGCAGCGGCCTGGCGTCAAAACCGCGCCGCCCTCGCTGGCGGTGTCCCATCGAGCGGCGTGGGCTGCCGCGCCTTCACCCGCGAGCTACGTCGCGTGGTCTGGCCCGTGAAGTTCAAGCCTGAGCTGCCTCCATGCTACGACGGCACCCCCAACCCCATGGAGTTCCTCCAGCTCTACGCGCTGAGCGTCGAGGCGGCGAACGGCGACGACAAGGTCATGACGAACTGGTTCCCCATGGCCCTCAAGGATGGCCCGCGCTCCTGGCTCATGAACCTCCCCGAGGCTTCCATCTCGTCGTGGGCCGAGCTCTACAGCCAGTTCATCGCCAACTTCAAGGGCACACAGGACTGCTCCCTCACCATCAACGACCTGCGGCATGTTCGACAGCGCCCAGACGAGACCCTCCGCAAGTACATCCAGCGCTTCAATCAAGTGCGCAACAAGATCCCGCGCGCTTCCGACGCGGCCGTCATCTCCGCGTTCTCCACCGGCGTCACGGACATCAAGATGCGCGAGAAGCTCGCCATCAACGGCGAGCTCGACTTCGTGCTCGAGCTGCTCGACCTCGCCGACAAGTGCGCCAAGGCTGAAGAAGGCCGCCTCTTCGTCCACAACAACCCCGACGCGACGCTCGACGGCGCCAAGGCCAAGAGCAAGGACGTCAAGCGCAAGGGCCCTGCCGTACTCGCGGCGGAGCCCGAGCAGAAGCGCGGCCGCGACCGCGATGAGCCCAGGAAGGACAACCGGTCACTCTGCGCTTTTCACAACGTCCGCTCCCACAGCACCGAAGACTGTCAGGAGCTCAAGCTGCTCCGCGACGAGCGCCAGAGCTGCCGGGACGACCGCAATGGCCGCGGCGCCGGCCATGGAGGTGGTCGCAGCGGCAGCCGCTGGGACAGCTGCAACAACAATGGCGACTACCGCCAGGGCTGGCGCGATCAGCCTCGTGAGGCCGCCTGGCGCGATCAGCCTCGCGAGGCCGCCTGGCGCGACCAGCCTCGTGAGGCGAATCCTCAGGCCAATGCCGCTCTTCCGCCGCTGCCACCGCCACCCCGAAGGAACGATGTCAACCAGCCTGACGAGGGCGCTGGGGCTACCAGGAGCCTCGCGCGGTCGCCTGCATCCTCGGCGGGTCCCAAGCCCCCGCGTCCATCCGCCACTTCAAGCAACTCTCTCGCAAGGTGTATGCCGCCCTCCCGAGGCCAGAGGCTTCACGGCCCCTTAAGTGGTCGCAGTACGCCATCACCTTCGACTCCAAGGACCACCCCAAGTCCACGGCCTCCACAGGCGCGCTCCCCATGCTGTGCACTCCCACCATCAGCAAAGTCGCGGTCACCAAGACCCTCATCGACGGGGGTGCCGGCCTCAACGTGTTCTCCGTAGAGACCTTCGAGACGCTCCAGGTGCCCTACGACCAGCTGATGCCGACCAGGCCCTTTTCCGGAGTGACCGATGGCTCCACCATTCCGCTGGGGCAAGTGCGCCTCCCCGTCACCTTCGGCACCCGCAAGAACTACCACACCAAGCTCATCGACTTCGACGTGGCACACATCGGCCTGCCTTATAACGCCATCTTGGGCTACCCAACTCTCACCAAGTTCATGGCAGCCACCCATCACGCCTACAACGTCCTCAAGATGCCCGGCTGCAGCGACATCATCACCGTCGCTTGCGACGAGAAGGATGCGGCCAGCACCCTCGAGCGCGCCTACAAGGCTGCCGCTGTCGCGCACCCGGCCGACGAGGACGCGGCCGAGCCTTCCGAGGCCGCACCCGCGAAGAAGCAGCAGCTGTTCTCTCAGGACCGCGCCGAGACGAAGAAGGTGTCGGTGGACGGCAGCGGCTCCGGCCCTGCCTTCACCATCGGCACAGGCCTCCCTCCTGCATAGGAAAGCACGCTCGTCACCTTCCTTCGGGCAAACTCGGATGTTTTCACCTGGAAAGCATCTGACTTGTCCGGTGTGCCGAGGGAGGTGATCGAGCACCACTTAGCGGTGTGCCCCAATGCACACCCGGTCAAGCAGAAAGCACGGCGCCAGGCGCCAGAGAAGCAAGAGTTCATCGTCAATGAAGTTCAGAAGCTCCAAGAAGTCGGAGTCGTTCGTGAGGTGCGCCATCCCGAATGGCTCGCCAACCCAGTCGTTGTCCCCAAGAAGGGCGGCAAGGAGCGCATGTGCGTCGACTTCACCAGCCTCAACCAGCTCTGCCCTCGCGACCCCTTCCAGCTGCCGCGAATTGGCCAAGGCGTTGGCCCCGCTTTCGGTAGCACGCGCATGCCCTTCGGGCTGAGGAACGCCGGCGCCTCTTTCCAGAGGCTGGCGCCCTTCACGCCAGGGCCTCGTGAGCCTCCTACTCCTCGCGAGCTCCCGAGGTCTCGCGAGCCCCTTGGCCCCGGAGGAGCAGACTCTCTCGGCGCGCCTCGCCAAGTGGTCTGACGTCACTACAACGCGGTTCTGCTAGGTGCGCCCGGCGCGTTGCCTCTCGCCGCGCCTCTCGAGCTTCGCTCCCGGAACCCTATCCTTTTGATTGTGTAATGAATTTTGCTGTTTTTTCCCTGATGAGTTATGTTACCTGCTTAATCGCCTGTTAAGTTTGGTGTTGACCGGAGAGCGCCGCACGCTCGCAACCCCTCCCCTGACCGTTTTCGCGAGCGGGGGCTAGGCACAGCGCCTGTATCTGGGTCCATCCCTACAGCGCCGCCAAATCCAAGTGACTGAGCTCTGGCTCACGGGCCTGCTCCCGCGCACGTTACCTCGCCAAGGTCCTTGGTGCCTTATCTCCTCACGCAACGGCCATGGGCGAGTTAGCGAGCTTGTGCCGCTCCCCCAATCGTGAAATCTATCGACATGTAGCCCCTCAGGAGTCGAGCTGCGCGAAGACCTCGCGGGCGGCATATCGCGAGCCGGCCTCGCGAGGCGAAGACACTTCGAACGCCGAGCCTCGTGCGTGCGTCTCGCGAGCACGCCTCGTGGGCGCAGCTCGGGAGCGGCAAAGGCTGGCTCGGCGAGCGGCGGTTTGTGCTGTGTCCATCCGCGCGGCGACAAGCAAGCCTATCGGCGAGCCCCCCGTCTTCCTCGTCTACGGCGTTGACACGGTTACCCTCTGGAGCTTAAGCACGGTCCCCTGTGAGCCCTTGCCTTCGACAAGGCGCGTCAGGATGGCTCGCGGGAGACCGACCTGCTACTCCTCGAGCAGGGCCGCCGTCAAGACGGCCTCGCACCGCCGCCACAGCTGCGGCGTCCGCCCTCGCACTCTCGAGGTCCGCGACCCCGCCCTGCGCAGAATCCTCTCCAGAGAGGGGCCCCACAAACTGCCACCCATATGGGAAGGACCTTTCCAGGTTACTCATGTCTCCAGGCCCGGCTCAGCCTGGCTGGAGACGGAGGACGGAGTTCCTGTGCCTAACGCCTGGAACATCCAACACCTCCGCAAGTTCTACCCGTGACCCTCACGCGTACGAACGAAACGGGGCTGTACACGCCCCGGAGCCTCTCATTGCGTTCGCCTGATGGGCCCGCGAGAGCTCCCGCCCACGCCCAAGTGGAAGCCCCATGCTCTGCGCTGGCGGAACGATCGACCCGCGATCATACCCACACCCCTGTGGAAGCCCCATGCTCCGCGCTGGCGGAACGATCGACCCGCGATCATACCCACACCCCTGTGGAAGCCCCATGCTCCGCGCTGGCGGAACGATCGACCCGTGATCATACCCACACCCCTGTGGAAGCCCCATGCTCCGCGCTGGCGGAACAATCAACTGAGGGCGCCCCACGGGCTACACCAACCTCAAGCTGACCCGTGCCGGACACGGCAGCCTCATCTCGTTTTAGTTATGTAACGGGTCGCTATCTCACTTCAGTAAAGCTCGGTTTCTTGCATGGCATTTCATCCTGTTCTTGCTTCACGAGCCTCGCGCGCTCACGACGTCCCTCATGAGCCTCACACGAGCGGGGGCTGGACACGGTGTCTGTGCTCGGGTCAGTCCCAGCAGCGGCGAAAAACCCAAGCAGCCGGGCTCTGGCTCGCGGGCCTGCTCCCCGTGCATGCCACCCCACCAAGGTTCTTGGTGTTTTGTCTCCTCGCGTGATGCCCATGAACGAATCGACGAGCGTGCGCCGCTCCCTTGTCGTTGAGTACTCTACATGCAGCTATCTCAGGAGCGGGTTCATGGAGGGGCCTCGCGAGGTGGCCCCATCAGGCCCCCAGGAAGCCAGCAGGCCCCGCCTCGGGAGATCGCGCGAGCGGAACCCTCACGACTCGTTATACCGGTAGCGGCTATGGCCCGCTCGGGGGATAGGCCCTAACGACGCAGTGCACCATGACAAGCAGAAAGAGCAAAACAGGCTTTGAGGGAAAGCGTTACGAGGGCACGGGCATTCGATACAGTCAGGGGCAAAGTACTTAAAATGTCAAAGCATTGTTCGCACACCCCCACGGGGCCACGATCAGCTATACGCAGGATATGGGGAAGGACCTAAGAAGACACGTCGTCATCACCGCCGCTGCCACCGTCATCGTCACCTCCCTCTACTCCGCTCGAGCTCTCGCCGGGAACGAAGTGCTCATGCAGGGCGTCCACGTGGTCCTCCACCGCCTTCCCAAGAGTGTCGCGGACCTCCTCCGGGACTGGGGCTATCACCTTGCCGAAGTCGAAGTTGGGGTCGGCGTCCAGAAGATGGCTGAAGATGCGCGTCGCGGCCTGGGTGAGGAGGTCGCGGCTCTCCTCCTCGACGATTCCGCCTACCTTCTTGGCGCCCACCTCGAGCCACTCCACGAGCTTGGTGAAGAAGTCGAGGTAGCTGCTGTCGTGGGTCTCGAGGGGGCTGCTGACGTCCTCCTTGCAAATAGAGCCCAAGGCGCGGCGGGCCCGGAGCTCGAGGGCGCGAAACATCTTAGAGCGCTGGAGTTGCTGCCCCCGCACTCGGGCCGCCTCGTCCCGCGCCTGCTCCACGACCGCAGCGACGCCCCCCACCTGCTGCCGAAGGGAGGACAGCTCGGCCTCGGCGTCGGCCCGGGCCTTCAGTGCGAGCTCCCGCCGCCTTTCAGCTTCGGCTAGCATCTCCTTGAGGCCTGCGATCTCGTGCTGGAACTCCTCGCACTTGGCCTTGAAGCGGTCCTCCTGCTGCTTCAGCTTCTGGCTGTTCTCGCTGGCAAGCGCTTCGTGGCTCTGCGCGACCCTCCTGTCGGCTTCCTGCTGGATCTCCTCCGCTTTAGCGGCCAGTTTGGCATTGGCCTTGTTTAGGCGCTCGGCGTAGGAACTTTGGGCAGCGGACACCTCTCGCTCCAACGTCTCCAGCCGCTTGCGCTCCAAGTCCTGCGTGGACGCCGATCGCGCGAGCTCCCGCTCACGGATGTCAAGGTCCGCCTCGCGGGCCGCCAGCCCCTCTTCGAGGGCGGAGATGGCGTCCCTTCGTGCCTGGAGTTGTTGCTCTAGCAAGGTGTTCTGGTCCTGGAGCTCCTTCCCGCGGGCCTCCGCTGCCTCGCGCTGCCTGTCGGCCTCGTCGGCCTCCCTGACAGCGTTCTCGAAGATCTCCTTCGCGTCCTGGGCGGCCTTCTCGCGCTTCTCCCGTGCGGTGTCTTCTTGACGGCGGCTCAGTTTGATGGCCACATCAAGTTGATGCCACCTCTCCGCAAGGCGCTGATGCTCCTCGATGATGCGCGCTTCTTCCGCCCGGAGGTCTGCTTCCAGCTGGTCGAGGGCAGCCCTGGTGCCTTGCAGAGCCCCGCGCTTGAGCACGGCGCTGCCGCTCACGAGCTGCAGGGCCCAACCAGTGTGCGTCGGAGCGCTGCCGGTCGGGAGCGAAGGGCTCGCAGGGGCCCCCTCTTCGTTCTGATGGGGCGACACATCCCGTGGGCTTAGCGACCCCCCGGCCTGCGGGGCCCCGCGCGCTGTCGAGTCCGGATGGCCTCCCGCGACATCGCCGTCGACAGCGTTCCGGGGGGTGGAAGCCGACGTCTCCGCCTCCGTCGCCGCGATTTCCGCCCCGGCGGTGGGCGCCCTAGAAGCCGCGGAGCCGCCCCTCGACGACGCCTCCCGTGGATCGCCTTCTTGGGACCCCCGAGCCGCGTTCGCCTGTGACTCAGGAGGGGCCTCCTGCCCCTTTGCCCTCGTGAGGCCTACCTCGATGTAGAGGCTGTTGGCGCCCTCTTCACGCCCCTCGACCCTGGCAACCGGCGGTGAAGCCCCCGCCAGGCCAGGGGACCTCGCCTCCTTCTTCCTCTTCTTGCTCGAGGAGGTCCTGAAAAAGAGGAGAGAAACAAGGGCTCAGGCGCGCGCAACGCGCCGGGCACAGGAGAAGGGAGGCCGAGCACTTACTGGTCCCTGGCAAACCATCTCCTCTTCCTCAGCGGCCACGGAGGAATGTTGCCGCCACCTTCTTGGGGCCCCTTCAAAAGACCGCCCCCCTTCGCAGGAGGGCCGCGGGGTCTTCGCAGCTGCCCGGGGGCTTCCCGCACCCTCCGCCTGGCCGGGCACGGCGGCCGAGGCCTCAGGCAAGGTGACATCATCATCATCTTCAAGCCCGCGGACGAGGCGGTAGCGGGTCCGCCAAACTGGGCCGCCTCCGCCTTCCGCAGCGCCCGTCGAGGCCCCGACGTCGCCGCGGCTGCCTGAACCCGGGACCACCAAAAAGGGGTTGTCCCGGGGCCCTTCGAGGCCCTCTGGAAGCGGTCCCCACTGGTCGAAGCGCGGCATCGAGCCGGCCAGCGCCTCCTTGTTCTTGTAGCGATACAAGGGAAGCCCGTCCATGGGCGGCTCGCTCGCCTTCTCGCCGGTCAAGGCATGGAGCACCTCGTTCAGCACCTCCGACAGCAAGCCGTCTGCGCTCAACCGTATCGGGTCCTCCGGGCCAGTGAAAGCCCACATCGGGCGGGAGTGTCGCTGGAGGGGAGCTATGCGGCGCCGGAGGAACTCCCTCACGACCGTGACCACCGTCACTTTCGCAGCCCTCAGCTCGGCCAACCTCTTCCATACCCGTGCCAGCCTCGGGTCAGTGAGCCTTTCCTGCCCCCACCCGGAGCTTCTCGCCGCCGGGGACGTGGGCAGCTGCAGCAGGGGGCTGTATTGGGCAGCGTCCACGTACACCCATTGCCGCCTGAAGCCCTCAACCTCCTTGGTAAGCCTCATGTCGATGCCGTCGCCCGCCGCTTCGTCGGCAATGCGGAATGAGACGCACCTGGAACATTGGTTCGCCCCGGTCAGCCGCAGGCTGAAGAAGTGGCGGAAGAGCGCCACTGAGGGCGTCACGCCCAGGAAGGCCTCGCATAAAAAGGCGAAGGCAGAAAGGAGAAGGACGGAGTTCGGCTCGAGATGCAGCGCATGGACTTGGTAGTGGGAGAGGACGGCATTGAAGAAATCGGAGAATGGAGGAAGCAGGCCTGCGAAGAGCGCGGGAAGGAAGAGGACGGCAGAGGTGGCGTCGAGGTCGGCGGTCGGGTGCGAAGCCGGCCAGATGCGAGTGGCCCCCCACTCGTTGGAAGTGGCTGCGGTCATTGGGAGCACCTTGCTGAGCCCCTCGGCATTGACAATTGTGGGCCTACTCAGAGCAGGCTCCGGCGACACCCACGCAACCTTTATGTCCGCCGCCTCTTCCTCCCTGCCCGAGGGCGACATGGCGGCGCAGCAAGGGTTTGGGGCGACGGAGTTGAGGGAGAGGTAGAAGGAGCTGTGCGTGGGAAGGAAGGGCCCAGAGAGGTGGAGAGTATGAAGGAAGGCAATGATGGCCTCGCGCCGCCCGCGCCAAGATTTATGTCAGCGCGGCAGTTACCGAGACGTCGTGGGGAAGTGGGGGCATCCCCCGTCACATCGTGCGCCACGCGTCGCGCCTGGCCGCAGGCGGTTAGGGCCCGCGCCATTTCGCCCCTCAGTAGGCGGGAGCGCGCGCGCCGCGGGCCCGAGGGCTACTGTCGGGCCCGTGGAACCCGGGGTATCCAGGCCCGTCTGCCTTTGGCCCAGGGCGCAACGCCTGGCGTGGGCCCAGCGGGCTGTCACCACCGAGCTCTCGCTAAGACCCCTCATGAGGCTCCCTCCTCAGGGAGTAGCAAGCAACGCTTGGCACCACCATCAACGGCCTCGCGAGGTCCTCTCACTAGGCGGCTTCCCGAGTGGCCTCGCGAGGCGGCTTTCCGAGGTGGCCTCCCGAGGCCCCCTCCCGCAGGCGCTCGAGACAAAGGTTGTTCGCCTTGCCGCGTGGCCTGGAGCCGTCACGTGGGTGACACGTGCGGTGACGAGCGGCAACAGAGGCCGCGCCAGCAGGCGCGAATGAAGATGGTTTCCTCTTTTGTGTTAAGGGAGCAGGGCCAGCTATCTACTCTCCAAAGCAACCCCAAAGGTTGCCCGATCGGTGAAGGAAGACCAAGACGACGGGCGCGCGGGGCGGAGGTCATCACCGAGCCCACCGGCGCGTCATGGATCATGCTTTGGCAGGCGAAGACCACCTTTAGTCAGGATAGCCTGAGCGCCTGTCCCCTTTCAAAATCGCCAAGTGTGGCAACCCTTCCCGCCTAAGTTTCCAGGGGGAAGAGGACCATGGCTGATATAAAGGGCAGAGCAGCTGTTGTAGAGGAGGAGACTGGAGAGGATCGATTCCAGTTCCCATCGCCCTCAACCTTGTACTCTCTCTCTCTCACACACCAGAGCAATACCAGACAAGCAGGAGTAGGGTCTTACACCGCAAGGTGGCCCGAACCTGGGTAAACCGTTGAGTCCTCGCTCTGTCCCTCACCGTCGCGCTCTCGCCGTCGCCTCGCCGTCGCTTAATCGTGGTAGGAGACAAAGTAGGTAGAACAAGCTCACCCCAGTGTTCGAACCTTTGGGTCCCCGGAGCCCGACTTCCGACACATATTAAGAGAGAAAAGGCATTAGAATTGCTCCACAAAGTGTTATATTGATTAAAAACACTATAAATAACTGTAGTAAAACATGATGCAAAATGGACGTATTAATCTACCTCGAGATTGTAATGTGTGTCTAACTTCTAGGGCTAGGTGAGCGATATTGCGTTGATGTCCCCCCTACGAGCTAAACCCTATGGCTTATATACATGCCAGGGAGGGTATCTAGGGTTACAAGGTCGGTATCTAGGAGAGAGGCGGCAGGAGAGATCTTGGAGTATACGTCAAGTCTTCGGTAGAGACAGTCTCGATCACGCTTCCTGTGTACGGCCTCCGGAGTCCATCTTGATCACGTACGAGGGCCCACCGGCCCAGCCGAGGAGACGGGCTGGCTAGGTTAGCACCCCCTAATCCAGGACACCGTCAGGAGGGTTTGGACGAGGGGTTACCTTAACCTTATCGGAAGAAGTTTGTTGCTCACCGTCCTCCATCACGGCCTTAGGCATTATACACTTGTGAGCATTGCCCTTGTAGTCTTTCATGTAGTTGTAGGTGACAACATCACCACTCTTGTTGACTAGCCTCAAGGTGTTTTGAGAATCTTGAGCTACTCCGGCAACACCACCAACATCATCGGGATCAGACTCTTCTTGAGCAACCATTGCCTTTCCATCTCTCTTCTTGAGCTTGGAGTTCAAAGGATTTGGCAACTTCTTGTTTACAAAGGTCTTGGGAAACCTTGGTCTATCTTCTCTCTTCTCATAGAGGCACTCATTTGAGAAGTGGTTGGTCTCTTCACAGTTGTAACAAGTTCTCACTTTCTTCTTTGGGAATCTTCCCTTGAATTTTCCCGCGCTAAACTTCTTGACAAAGAGGGCAATATGTTCATATGATGGGCTCTCATCTGAGTCAATCTCATCACCTTCATCATCATCATCATCATCTTCTTCTTCTTCACTTGGCTCTTCCTCATACACATGCTTGGCCTTCAAAGCAAGATTTGTCTTTGGTGATGAGCTACCATGCATGGCAAGATGTTTTGTAGCATTGGCCTTGGATTCCTCAAATAATTGGAATGTGGAGATGATATCATCGGGAGACATTTCCTTGAATCCATATTGGTGCCTTATGTCCCACACCATTTGGTGATGATAAGGAGCGGGTGCATTGAGCAATTTGTCCACAAGAAACCGTTTGGTCAAGTTGAATCCATCTTGGGTCTTGTCACAATCATAAGACTCAATGTCAGCGGCGAGAGTCATGAGACACTCAAGAAGATGCTTGGGGGATTCACCTTTCTCCATACAAAAGTATTGCAATGCTCCTTTGGCAATTTCATATTGAGCAAGCCGGAGAGTGAAGGTACCGGTCTTGGTCATCACAATGCTACCCCACAATTCCTTGGCATTTGTGATGTGAATGTACGGCCTTTTCTGCTTATCTGTCATGCCCTTCCTTATGAGCATGATTGCGGTGTCGTTGAGATGCTTGTCATATGCTTCACCCGGCGTGAGATTCTTCGGGTTGACTGGGTTGTAGCCGTTCTCCATGATCTCCAGCATCTCGTCGTTAGCGAACCTAAGATGGTCCTGCATTCCAACTCTCCACAAAGAAAAATCGGTAGTGTCATCAAGCAAAGGAGGCTTACTCCCAGGGTTATACTTTGGTTTCTCCACTTTAGATTTTGCATAAAGCCATGACACACCAGAGGTATCACTAGCAGGAGGTTGTTGGCCCAAGGGAGAACGATTCGCATTTGGCCCCGGAGCCACACTACTTGAATTAATAGGTGGTGTGGGATTCGAGGTTAATGCGGTCAACCTCAATTGGACCAAGGCCTCAATGGAGGCATCATGCTCCTCCTTCTGCTTAGCAAGGGCCCGTTCCAAATCCTCAGAAGTGAAGGACTTGGGCTCTTCCGAAGAAGAGGCATCCTCCCCTTCAGGATTTGCAACCAAAGGGGTCCCATCAGGGTTCATCTCGCTCTAGGGCAGTTAAGCCACAAGAATAGAGCACGAGGCTCTGATACCAATTGAAAGGATCGAGATGGACCTAGAGGGGGGGGGTGAATAGGTACAATTACAAATTTTAATTGTTACTTAGCAATTTTAGGCAATATTGCAGAATATGAGAGTGAGCCTAACAATTGCAATGGTGATACTAGTGCTAAGCAAGGTGAACAAATACAACAAGTATTTAGATAGACAAGCACAATAATCTAAGTAAAGACTAAGAGACGAATATCCACAAGTAGGGAGCTAGGGTTAGGAATAACCGCAACTCCGAGAGACGAGGATGTATGCCGATGTTCACTTCCTTGGAGGGAAGCTACGTCACCGTTTAGAGAGGTGGATGTTACCATGAAGGCACACCAACGCCACGAAGGCTCACCGTATTCTCTCCTTGAGATATCACCACGAAGGCGATTCCCAACCACTAGTGGTAGACCTTGGGGTGGTCTCCAAACCCTCAGAAACTTTCCGGGGGTAATCACAATGAACGATTCCTCTCCGAAGAACTCCTACCGCATAGGAGTCTCCAACCTCCAAGAGTAACAAGACAAGCACCAAGGATCCAAATCAAGCCCAAACACAAAAGTGATTGGTCAAAGTGTGGGGAAGGAGTGTGGATCTTGCTTTTGATTGGTTTCCCTTTGAATCTCTCCAAGAATCAAAGGAATGAAGGTTGAGAGAGTAGGAGGTGTATGTGTGGTGGTTGTGGATGATATTTTCGCAAAGGGTAACCCTAGAACAAAGTGACTAGGGTTATATATAGTGGTGGCTCAAAGTGAACCGTTACAGTCAAAAAATGCACTACCGGACAGTCCGGTAGATCTATACCGGACAGTCCGGTTGAAGAACTATTCAGAGCGTTGACTGAAAAGAGTGCTGAAAAAATGAACTACCGGACAGTCCGGTCCAAGGACCGGACAGTCCGGTGACAACAGAGAAATATCATCAACCGAACCAGAGCCACCGGACAGTCCGGTCGGGGGACCGGACAGTCCGTTCTATCTAGAAGAAAATGACACATAGTTCGTGAGCGGCCGGACAGTCTGATCCAAAAGACCAGACAATCTGGTAGTGTAAATCTTCAAGACAAATTTAGAGTGAAGTGTGTGACCTTAGAATATTTGGTGGCTATTTTTGTATGGACATGTGAGAGTGTATATGAGATGTGTGAATGTGTATGAGATATGTGAATGAGCTTAATCCATCACCTTGGTACCGTCCCCTCTTAATAGTGCGGGATCCCTAATAACATAATGTAAAGTAGGCTCAAGGACTCTCTAAGTCTTCGGGAATCCACGGCTTGCTCCTTAACATTTTGGGGGGGTCGACGAGCATCTATTCATCATCAGCCTTTGAACTAATACCTGAGATATACTTGACAAACCGTATTAGTCCAAACAATATGTGTGTCATCAACACCAAAATTATCTTAAGTGCATGAGTGCACTTTCACATAGGACAATTCACCAGAATTTCTAAAGGAAACGCAGGAGCAGCACATGCAACAGGTAAATCAAACATGCTTAACCGGCGTAGCAAGCTGAACATAGGTCCTTATAGTAAGCTAAAAAAACAAGCTACTCCTCATCGTCGGAGATATCGATGACGATGGGCTCCTTAAACTTGGAAGAGGGTGAGGCATCCACATCGTGGGTGCCCTTCTCGTAGTGGTTAGTCGCCTGAGCCGCTCCGGGCACCAACCTGCTGGCTCTGGAGTTGAGGTAAGCATGGGCATGCTGAGCAAACACCTCGTAGTCTTCGTCGAAGGCACCGGCGGTGGCCTCGAGAAAACACCATGAACTGTCGTTTAAAGCAGCCAACCATGTGGCGGCGTCCGGGCGCGAGGCGTTGACGGTGGCCTCGACGGCAAGGTGCTCCTCCAAGATCTGGGGGTCGGCACGCGTGGCAGCCATCACGACGTCATCCGCGTGTGCGGCCGCGATTTGCTTCTCTGCTGCCAAATGCTCCTTGACCTCCTGGCTATACTGTGTGCACCATGGCTTTGGGCGGCGCTTATTTGGAGGATGGGGTGGTGATTTGGGTGGAAGGTGTCGCACCGGCGGTCGGGGCATGTTGGGATGGAGGAGGAGGATGGGGGTTGGGTGTGGATTACCTGACTAGATCGACGAGGCCGAGCAGTAGGAAGGAGCGTCGCCGGCGAGGAGGCGGCGCTGCAAGCAAGCAGTGAAGGTTTGAACTTGGAAAGGAAGGGGGAAACAGGTGTCGTGGTTACTAGCCTGACAATGAATACTGGGGGTACGAATGAAGGGGCAGAGCCTAGCTACAGCACAGGTGTGGCACTCGGTTTTTACGAGTTCAGGTCCCTCTCGGAGAAGGTAACAGCCCTACGTCTTGTTGCCCGAAGGCTTGTTTGCTCTTGAGGTATGTGATTACAAGGGATGCTGAACCCTGCGATGGAGGGAGAGGGTGGCTTATATAGGAGTGCGCTGCGGCCTCTTCACCACCACGTCGCTAGGCATTTATGACAATAACTACATCAGTTAAGGATGTTTAGCACAGCTATGACTACGGTAGTTACAGGTAACGGTAGCCATAACTATGTTTAAAGCCTAGTTGAAGACTACTCGACCGTTGTAGTTCCCACGCCGCCCTTACATCTCCTTTGTCCGAGTGATAGTGACCGGCCGACTGGAGGGTGGACGTCCGAGTGTTGTCCGTGCAAGGTCCGAGTGAATCCTTCATAGTGTGTGTCCAATTGCACTTGTGACCCTGGGGTCTCTGAATAATGGTGTGGGCCTTAGGTGGGCCCTAGATGTCAGGTCCTTGTCCCTATCGATGGTAGGTGACCCCATCATTAGCCCCCGAATCGGTTGAGGTTTAACAGGATGAGTGAGTTGAGCTTTTGGAGTAGTCCGAGTGCTTCGGGGGCACTCGGCCTCCGCTCTTCCCACAGTTATCCTTAGGAGAAGCCGCAACGGATTCTGGACTAGAGGTTTTCCGAATGTTCAGATGATATCGATTGCTAGGCAAAACTTGGTGGCATTCGCATGTCTCTCGGGAGAGATGGACTTGAGGCCCGAGTGAGGGCATGCCATGAAACTCGAGTGACAACGCCGGTGCATGGGCTGACTCTCCGGAGAGACGCCACTCCATATCACTAGGGAACGCCAGCGTGGGCCAGCTCCGAGTTCAAATTTTTGAGACACACGCCTTGGAGCCTAGTGAAAGGGCCAAGTTAACCCGCGGAGGGGCGTCGAGCTCATCCTTTCGCAATCTTGGAGGTGACCCCAGTCAGGTGTTTAACATGTCCGAGTGCACGGTGGCCTGCAGAAGGCGGTCGGTTGGGCCGACGGGTGATTTTCGGGAAATGGGCGGACGCAATCTGTCAGGCCGATTAGCCGTGAGAATTCCGGGATTCAAAATCATGCGTGCGCGCGCGTGGAAGCGGTTACACTGCGGCTAGTGGGGAAAGTGGGGCGTGGCGCCTCGATTTTTGCCCGGAAATCCGCCACGTGCCGTGCCTTTCCTACGCGCGCGACTGTCGTGGGTGCCGTCGATCAGGGATCCGGTGGCTGAGGGCAGGTGTGTGATTCTGCCCGCGGTATAAAAGGTGGTTTTACTGTGCCGGGTCAATTCCAGTTCCCCTTTTCTTCCACCCTGCACTCTGCTCTCCTCGCTCTCTTTCCCACCGTGTCGGAGCACTCGAGGCCATGGGGAAGGATTCTACAGCCAAACTGGAGAAAGCGAAGAAGGCGGGGAGAGCCGCGCCATCGAGCTCGGCACCACCAGTGAGCCGCATCGCGAGGGAGTGGATCCCTTCACGCTTCATGGCGAAGCGGCTGGAGGAGCTCGCCGAGGAGGGCCTTATCCCGGTGGACGGGTGGAGGCGGCCGGACGCAGCCGAGGTCGAGCCCGCGCCTCAGGGTGACGAGCGTGTCCTGCTCGTTACCCACATCGAGCGAGGTTTCTCCATGCCCCCTCACCCTTTCTTTCAGGCTTTTCTGGAATTTTTTGGGGTGCAGCTCCACCATCTTCCCCCAAATGCCATAGTGTACTTGTCGGCTTTCATCTCCCTCTGCGAGAATTACATTGGCTGCCCTCCGCATTGGGGGCTGTTCAAGCACATCTTCACGTGTCGATCGATGACTGTGAAGAAAGATTCACCGAGTGGGGAGAAGACCCATGTAACCCAGCTCTGCGAAGGCCTGGGGATACAGGTGCATGGGCGAAGTGCCTTCCTGAAGATGCGTTTTCCCGACTTGGTGAAGGGGTGGTAGGACAGCTGGTTCTACTGGAACAACGTCCCGAGTGCGGGGTCTTCGACTGGTCTCCCCCCGTACTCGGGAGCTAGGGTTGCAGTGCCTCCGTCTCTAGAGGTGACCAAGGAGGAGAAGGCAGATGTCGGGATCTTGACCGTCGCCCTGGTTGGAGCCATAAATGCCGGTGTTAACGGGATGGACCTGCTGGAGACCTTCCTTGCTCGACGGATCCAGCCACTGCAAGCCAGGTCGCACCCGATGTGGATGTACGAGGGCCCGGTTGATCCGACCCGAGTGCACCCGGAGGAGCTGACCGATGAGGCCCTGGCCAACAAGATCAAGGCCATCACCTCGGCTCGAGACAACCCGCGCGGCGCAAGGAGGGTGCCTCCGTACGAGAAGGACATCCAACAAGTTCAGGTAATCTCATTTTTGATTAGTCGGATGGCAAATAAACTTCTTTCGGTGTTTCTGGGTCTTGACTTTGTGTCTTCCTCCATTTTAGAGTTTCCAGCAGATGATCTCCAACGTGCCGGTGGTCAACCGGTCACCGGCAGACGTGACGAGCGACACGGAGCACCAGCACTCGGAAGACAGTGGTGAGGAGGAGGAGAGCGACGAGGAGGAGGAGTACGACGACGACGAGGAGAGCGACACCGAGGAGGGCGAGGAGGCTGAGTCTTCCCCGTCCGAGACCGTCCCCCGGGAGCACCGCAACAAGGAGAAGAATGATCCGAGTGCCCGCACGAGAGGTGCCAGGGCGTTGAGTGACTCAAGGCCTATTACTTTGGCTTCATCGCATGGAGCGAAGCGCCTGCGGGCAGAGGCTGCCGACTCGGCGGAGAAACAACCCAAGCAGCCAAAGCAAGTCTCCGCCAAGCCCCGGAAGGCGATGGTGCCAAAGATCAAGGTGGCTGTGCCACTGGCTTCGACGTAAATACTCGAGACCAAATCTCTCTTCTTCGCAGTTTTCATTCGTCTGTTCCATCGAGTGAATTCTTAACTTGCAGCAACGAGACGTCGACGACTTCGTTGGATCCGAATGCTCCCAAGCGAGGCCAGACGGAAGGCGATGCCACTGACGCTGCTACTTCCAAGGGTTCGGTTTTGCCGATTGACATTCATCTCGAATCTTGTCCGATTGATTTTCACCTTGACATTATTTCCTGAATGTTCATGTAGCACCGACTGAAGTCATCCATCTGGACGAAGATGACAAGGCTGACCCGCCGAACCTAGAGGACGACAAGGGGGCAATGATCGGCGCCGACATCGTCATGCGGGAGGTTTCACCTGGCCAGAAGACCCGCGTTTCGCCTGCTAAGGTTGCCAAGAAGCCCACTAGTCAAAGTCCTCCAGTCCAGACCAGTTACGCACTTGTAACCGCAACGTCTGCATCTCAGTCGGCACCCGTACCACATTAAGCTCCTGCAACTGCTTTCATGCTGCGCAAGATCCCGGAAGACCAAGTGAGCACGGGCAAGGAGGCCTTGATCCAGGCGAAGCTGATGTACGACCGGCTGAAGGAGGCGTATGACGCGAGTGAGGCGTTGCAGACCAATGTCCGAGTAAGTACTATCATAAGTACAATTTCCAGTCAGAGTCTTGGAGATGCCCCTCTTTTTTGTTTGCTTTCTTCTTTGTCTTCCAAATGGATAATTGCGTCTCTGTCAGTGGGTTTGCTGTGCGGGGCAAGCACACCCACTGGGTGTTGTCGTTCCGGTGGGGGCACGCCGAGTGCACCCACTGGGTGTAGTCCCCGAGACTGCCGTCGACTGGAAGCAGTCGGCGGGAGTCTTAGAACTCTGTATTTTTGTTATTTTCACTCGAATTAACCGGGGTCTTTGCCGAATGTTTCTGTTCCAGTGGGGGCACGCTGAGTGCACCCACTGGGTGTAGTCCTCGAGACTGCCATCGACTGGAAGTAGTCGGCGGGAGTCTGATAGAACATGCACACGTTTTTTTAGCTCATCAACATGAGTCATTCTCCAATGGGGGCATGCTGAGTGCACCCACTGGGTGTAGTCCCCGAGACTACCGTCGACTGGAAGCAGTCGGCGGGAGTCTTAGAGTTATTTATTCGGTCGCACTCGGAGTGCGGTCTCTCACTCGGCTGGCCGAGTGGGAGGCTTGGACTAGGAAGCTTTGAACTGGTCGAGCTTTGTCTGCCTTGAGGTCGACTATGAAGACCAGAATATTGTTGTCCTCGATCTTCTTCATTGCCGACTCAGTTGTAAGAGGGTACTTCAGGATCTGGTACTGATCGAGCTTGTTCCTCCTTCGAGGAGGGAACTTGCTTTTTCAGCCGACTGACAATTTAGCTTCGTTTTGTAACAGCGGGCTTGTGAGCTGGGATCTCACTATGCCACCTTGGAGAAGGAAGTGTTGCAGCTTCGGGTGGACCTGGACGCGGAGAAGCATAAGAGCAGCCGTCTCGAGAAGGAGAATAACGCCCTTGGAGGTAAATCCTGTTGTTTGACTGTTCGCCGAGTCGTATTTTTCCTTTGATCCGAGTCAATTCGCTTCAACAGATGTCCGTGGCGAGAATGCCCAACTTGTAATGAGGCTGAGGACTTCTATTTCTTTAGAAACTATGAAGCAGGCCTTGGAAGACAAGGACAAGGAGTTGGCGCTGGCGCAGAAGGAAGCCAAGAGTAAGACCAAGGCTGCCAAGGAGAAATTGGCTTCAGTCAGTAAGCTCGAGGAGGAAGTCAAGGCCATGAAGGCTGCTGCTGAAGCGGCCAGGAATGAGGCTTCTGAGCTCAGGAAGACCAATGCCGAGTGGGAGACGAAGTACAACACTCAGGCGAGTGTTTTTGAAGGGGAGAAGAAGACACTGAACGACCAGATCACGAAGCTTCTTGATAAGAAGGGTGAGCTGGAGCAGTACGTCTAGGAGTTCGGTGAGGAGATGGGCAAGAAGCTCGAAGGTAAGCTGCACTGTCGAGTGAATCTTATCTGCTCGCTCTAGAATTTTTCGCCTTCTCTGACCCCGAGTCATTTTTCTCGACAGAATTCTGCTTCGATTCCGAGCTGCAGACGGACCGAGTCGAGAAGGATCTGGACCCCTCAAGACAGCTTCTCAAGGATAGTGCCACCATGGCCATTCTCTGTCTAGAGGAGTGCCTTGAAAGCGTCGTGGGTTACATTATCCGACCGAGGTCCGCTTTGTCCAAGATTGATCAAGAACTGCTCCCAGGCGAATAACTTCAGAGTGACGTGGAGTCCATGATGACTTGGCTGAAGGATATCCCAAGCCGGGTGCAGGCCTGGAAGAAGTCAGGTGCTCGCTGCGGCGCCGATGTAGCCCTCGCAATCGTCCGTGTCCACTGCAAGGATGTGGACGAAGGGAAATTGAAGTCTCTGAAGGTTGCCAACACGAAGAAGCTCAAGTTTGAGGACTTCATGGAGACGTTCATCGAAGCCACTACTCGGATCGCGGATAGCATCGACCAGGACACTTTCGTCGACCCGGCCAATCTTCCCACAGCTGAGTGATGAAAAAACATTTAAGTCCTGATTTGCCTCGGAATGCCGAGTGGTTGATGTAACCATGAAACTTTAATGAGCATTGAGCTCGCGTACTTTGCTTTTGCTAGGAGTACTCGAACGGATAGGAGTTTGCCTCCATATTTGGATCTTTGTTTCGTTTGCCAACGTTGTTTTTTCCAACTTAGATGAAATCTGGTTCGCAGCTAAGTTCCCGAGAGTGGAGCATGTCCGCACTCGGATAGTTTTTGACCTAGGCGAAAGCTGGTTCGCAGCTAAGCCCCCGAGTGTGGAGCGTGTCCGCACTCGGATGGTTTTTAACTTAGGCAAAATCTGGTTCGCAGCTAAGCCCCCCGAGTGTGGAGCGTGTCCACACTCAGATGGTTTTTAACTTAGGCGGAATCTGGTTCACAGCTAAGCCCCCGAGTGTGGAGCATGTCTGCACTCGGATAGTTTTTCACTTAGGCGAAATCTGGTTCGCGGCTAAGCCCCCGAGTGTGGAGCGTGTCCGCACTCGGATAGTTTTGAACTTAGGCGAAAATCTGGTTCGCGGCTAAGCCCCCGGGTGTGGAGCGTGTCCGCACTCGGATAGTTCTTCACTTAGGCGAAATCTGGTTCGCAGCTAAGCTCCCGATTGTGGAGCGTGTCCGCACTCGGATAGTTTTTCACTTAGGCGAAATCTGGTTCGCGGCTAACACTACAAAATAAAACACTTCCGTGATGATACGTCTTTGTCACAGTAGGTCAAGTTTTCTGTCATACATGTACATCCGTGACAATTTTATGACAGAATCAAGATAGTCATACCTGTGCTGTCGTAGAAGTGTTCCATGACAATACTGAAATTATCATCATGGAAGTGTCCACTTCCATGACGATAAATATCGCGTCATGGAAGTGTTTTCGTCAAGGGTGACCGACACGTGGCATCCACCATAACAGGTCGCCGTTAAGCTATCGGGTGCGGGTTTGGATCCGATAACTCGTTAGCAGCCCTGACCAATGGCGATTTTCCACGTGTAAATTTCTCATTCGCTGGCGGATCCACGTGTCAGCTCAGCGTTGCGACAGATGTCATCCATTCATTGGACGGGAGACGCCTATGATACGTCGACACATGGCACGGCCCAATAGTGGCCCATTTAGATTAAAAAGGCCGGCCCAGTCAAAATAAGTGGGCTGGCCCATTTACGGCCTAACTTCGTCTGGCCCATTTAAAAAAACGGCACATACGAGATCTGCCAATTCGGCCCATCAATGCCCGTTAATGATTTGACACCATTGCGGCCCATCGTCTGTTCCAGCCCATTAACAGCCCGCTATGTCTTTGGGCTCATTTGCCGACCGAGGTTCTTTCAGCCTGTTAGAGGCCCATTATAGAGATGGGCCAATTTCCAGGCTGTACGTCTTTCGGCCGGTTAGAGGCCCATTATAGGCATGGGCCAAATTCCTGGCAGTACGTATTTTGGCCTTTTAGCGGTCCACTAGCGATTTGGGCCAGCTTCCAGCTTGGTGTATCTTTCGGCCTGGTAACGGCCCACACCGTAGTTGGGCCATTTACATTCCGACCTGACTTTCAGCCTCTTAGCGGCCCATGTTCTCCATGGCCCAATTCCAGCCCGACATGACTTTCGGCCTGTTAAAGGCTCATTCTGTATATGGGCCAAGAGATGGCCTGATTGGCTTTCGGCCTGTTAACGGACCGTCAAGGATATGGGCCAAGACTCAACAAATGATCATTTTAGCCTGCTAGTGGCCCGTGGGCTCGTTTCCATTATAGCGGGCCTATCTAGCGTTCGGCCTACTAACGGCCTGGTAAGAGCCCACATTACAATGGGCCCACATTCGAGACCCAAATCCATTTCTGCCATGCGACGGCCCATGATTGTAACAGGCCTCGTAGATGGGAACATCGAGCAATTATGGGGCCACGTAGATTGGGCCTGTTGCACGCCGTTTCTACGATAGCATATATAACAACATAGAACTATCCTACTCTACAATCCCCTCAAAAAAACCCTACACTATACAAAAAAGATATTTAAGGCATAGAAACGAAGAATAATCCTACACTATACAATAAAGAAATTACAGCAGATTACATCCACTGGGCATCATAGTTCGCCAACAGTGATAATAAAGCGTAAACAAACAACAAATTACATACACAGGGCACATACAGCTCATACATCATGGACGCGCATCAACACAACTTACCATTTGAACTATAATCTCTTCAGAATATAGAATTGGCCGGATTCAGATAGCACAAATTTCAGTCTGCAAAATCTCCACTTTCTTTGTGGTTTCCTCAGTCTCTTGTTTCATTTTTTGACTGTTGCATCTTTTGTCTGCACCTCCAATCTCAACATGTTGATTAAATCTTGAGACTCATATGCACGCTGTCTTGCCACCTCTAGTTGACGCTCTAGAACATCAACACATTCCAATTCCAATCCATAATCATTTGGTAACAGCAATGCCACACTGCTCTGAGAGCTTTGTGTTGATGTCAGTTTATCCTGAAATGTTTCTGTAAGTACACATGACTACAGCAAAAATATAGTTACAACAGTGAAGCGAGCAAGACAGACTATCTTGTACATGGCATAACAGGACTAACAATAATGCACACGTCATGAAGCATAAGCAGGTGATATTTTAAAAAGTATAAAGATGGCAGTCTGTGCAGGCCGCATACAGAAATCTCTCTTAGCTCACCAAAGGAGCATGATGTTGGGGCCAAATCCAAAACATAGACAGGTTACAAATTTAAACCACGCACAACTACTGGACATTAGATATATCTTGTGTATAAGTAAGCAAGCAGTTAGCCATTGTGTAGCTCGTATTAACTAGCTGGAACATTGTGTGCCATGTTTCAAAAGAGACTTAGGGAGCATAATGAACTGCATAGGGATTCATACAAACCTACTACAGCAAGCAAAACTATGCAATCATTAGCCTCGTATAAACTAGATTGTGAGCCTCATGCAGTAATAGTTGGTTAAGGGACTTCAAAGCTTCAGGCACACTTCGCCAGAGTAATGAAATGGTAAGGCATTTAATTATGTCAACTAATAGTTATACAAGTACCCTACATGAGGCAGCATTGTTTGGGCATCTAATTAACCGAGGACAAATAAAGCAATTGAAAAGAGCAATTTTGCCTGAAGCAAACAAGCAATTGAATTGTTGTGTTGGCAGCATGCATACATGCACGCCTCAATAACATCCTTGGCCTGGCTACATTTGAATCAACTGATGTATCTTCTATATAATGAAACAAGTAATGTAACATTGTTTGCCCCCTATGAAGTATCTCGACTAGTATGTACTCAAGATCCTAGTAATGATAGGGAGGCTAATGATGTGAACATGCGATTGGTTATGACATTTATGACATCGAGAACTCTACCATAGCAGGAAGGAGTTTCTCACTCTGTTCACTAATATAAGATGTTTTAGATATTTAAATGTTGACTACATCCGTACTGAAATGAGTGAACAGACACATTAAAATGTGTTTACATACATCTGATTTAGGAAAAAGTTAGAACATCTTATCTTATAATAGTGAGCGGAGGGAGTATTAATCAATGGCCCAATGACTGGGTTACAGGTGAAGAACCCTACGCAAGTACAATGTCAGACAAATAGGATGTCCTGGTAATTGTAATACAGTGACTTACCATAACTGGTTGTACAGGCTCAGTGCTGCTCCTCCTTCTCTTGAAAGGCTCCTTCCTAACATCTTGTACTTGCTAATCCTGAATCTTTGCTTCGTTGCACCCCCTCTGCAAGGTGACACAAACTAGTTACATGTCTCCTTACATGGAAGATAAATATGCATACTTTCTAGTCTCTGGGCAACACCAAAGCATGAGTTTATAACAAAACGACACCACAGTGTGTGTGCTATGTAACACACTCAAATGAGCATTTACTATGTGTGTGCTATGTACAAACTAGGCGTACCTTCATGAACTGGACCTCCACGTACTCTTGGTGAGCCTAGTTTAGTGTACAGGCGAACCTTTATGTCACCTATGAGTTATACAAGCCCCCACTACATCAGCCATTAGTGTTTAAATCATTGACAAGCTCCGTTAGGTCATGAACAACAAGTAATCAAAGCAAACAGTTCTAGTATGGCTGGCTGATACAAACAAGCAATTGAACACATGTGTGAGCAAATCTTGCACAACACTGAATTACATATCAAGAAAACAAGCATAGAAGGAGGCTTAAAGACCATCACTTGACTGACCAGATTTAGGAGGCATTTAAACATCATGTGCAACGTACGAACTAGCATAAGCATTGCATATTTCAGATTCTATAATGAGATGCACATGTATTAGGTTATGCCATGCATGATGCCTAAATCTACTCTATAGCAGGCATGAGTGATTCATCATTGCACGCACAATTGAATTGCAGGTTAAGGACCAGTTCTTTTCCACCTTTTGTGAGCTTATTGTCAAAATAAGCCATAAAAGCTCTAAAGAACTCATTTTTGAGTTATGGGCTTGGCCTGAACTTATTTCCACCACCCATTCCTTCACAATGAGAAAAGGCTTGGGGGGGTGCTTCCCGTATAAGCTCACTTAAAATTGAAGGGGTATAGCCAATGTTTTTAAGGCAGTAAGGCGAGTCAAGGCGTTGGGGGGCACCTCACTGCCTAAGCGATAAGGCATAAGGCAAGGCGGATGCCTTAGAGAGTTCTAAGCAGCAGAATAGAGTAGAATTTGGTTGGTAGGCAACTAGGCATACTGGCATACACACCTTGTAGTTGCTGCTGGGTGTAGAGCCCATATAGCATCCATCCTCTTTGGACTTTCTCTGGGAGGAGGAGCTGCTGGACAGGAGGAGAATGAGGAGCTGCTGGAGAGGAGGAGGAGCCGTTGAAGAGGAGGAGGGGGAGGAGCTGCCGGAAGGGATCTGCTGCAGAGGAGGAAGCAGATCTGCTGGAGAGGAGCCACTGGAGAGAAGGAGGGGGAGGAGTGTGTGGATTGGGGGCTGTTTCTCTCTCTCTCCCCCTCTTACCTGTTGGCGCCAACAACCTTTATGTTTCTTGCCAAAACTCTGTTTCCAGCCTAAAACAGCTCCCCTGCCTGCCTGGCAAGCTAAGGCATCCAAAATGGACTAAGGCAACAACCTGGACGCCTAAGCCGACGCCTCGGACGCTCTAAAGCTTAAGGCGGACGCCTTACGCAGGTACATAAGGCAAGCTGGACGCTTCAAGCTCGCAGGGTGCCCTGACGCCTAAGCGTCGCCTAGGCGACGCCTTAGGGACGCCTTGAAAACAATGGGTATAGCTAAATGACTCCGTTGTTTGCCCATATTACACTGAAAATGCCACTGCTCAGGCCCGCGTCACACCCGACCCCCAAGTAAAAATTAACACGCAGGCGTTTGTTCCCCTACCCACCCGCATCTCCTCTCCCCTTTCCCGTCCCTGCAGCGCTAGAGTTCCTCCTGCAAGCCGCCACCACCGGTCCCATCTGCCCTGCTCCTCGACGATGCTCTCTCCAGTGAGGCTCGATGGCCTACGGGTAGGGCTCCATCTCCCCGGAAGCTCCTCCCTCTGGCGCTGCCCCTCACTGTGCTGGTCCCCAGCAGCTGCTCCGCTATGGTCCGTCCAACGCTCCACTCCAGCGGCCGCCGCCAACTAGTGCCGACGCCCCACTCTGGAAGATGGCCCCTCGTTCCCCCTCCCCTCCTCCTAGGCCGTGGCCATGAGGTGCTGTTGCGGGATGAGCTCATCCAACAAGGTGAGGATCTCCTCTGATTTTTTGCCAAATTTTCATTCTGATCTGCTATATGATGAATTGCTATGAGCTGCTACTGCTGCTGCTATATGATAAATTGCTGTGAGCTGCTGCCGCTGCTATATGATGAATTGCTATGAGCTGCTCCTGCTGCTGCTGCTATATGATGAATTGCTATGAGCTGCTGCTACTGCTATATGATGAATTGCTATGAGCTGCTGCTACTGCTATATGATGAATTGCTATGAGCTGCTGCTGCTGCTACTATATGATGAATTGCTATGAGCTGCTGCTGCTATATGATGAATTGCTATGAGCTGCTGCTGCTGCTATATGATGAATTGCTATGAGCTGCTGCTGCTTCTATATGATGCTTTCAGGTGGTGCTGCTATATGATAAAAACCAGCCACTTGGACCATGGAATTTTGATAGATAATGATTAATCATATAAATTTAGGCAATTATCCTCTGTTTGGAAGACATTGACCAAAGTAGATTGTGCCAAGTAGAATGTATCTTTGTATTTGCATTTTGAACAAATAATGATGGTCTATTTTCCTATCATATTAATTACTGTGATGGGTTCAATTCGTGATGTTTGCAAGTCAAATTTATTTTCATATGGGCAGCAAAATGACAAAATATAATGCAATAGACTTTTCACTGATCATACAACAGATAAGCTGAAAAAGCAGGCAATGAAAAGAACTGGTTGGCTTATTATCTCGAGGTTATATTCACAGGAGCTTATTTTCATTGGATAACTCAAAATAACTGGCCCTAAGAACCCTGGCCAACAGCAATGCCAAACAAATAACATCACGATGATTGCAATGGAGTGACTTACCATACCACGCTGTATAGGCTCACCGCTGCCCCTCATTTTTTTGCGATGTTCCATGAAAATGCACCATACATTTTGTACTAAGAAATCTTGTACTTTTTCATTGCTGCGCCCCATCTGCAAGTTGACACAGCTAATTTGAGACATCTCTACATGATAATACATTGCATATCCCTTGCACATAATTAAACCACCAATTAACAATTGTGTGCATTGCATAAACTACCCATGACTCTGTGTATTGGACTTGCAGGCATTCTAAGGGAGCCTAATTTAGTGCACTGGCATTCCTTCATGCCACCTACGACATTGTGTAATGTATGGCGTCTATATCTCTAATTTAGCAGCCAGTAGTGGTAATCATTGGCTACACAAAGGGATTACTGGTAGAAAATCCTAGCAAAGCACGCTGGCAGGCACAGAACAATACAAAAGAGAGACGCACTTACAAGATCATAGCAATGCTTCAGTCCAAGAGTTTGGTTGACCAAGGTGTTAGATCCAGAAGAAACATCGTCCTTGTGGCTCTTGCCAGCTCCATAACATGTAATAGCGACCTTTTAGTATATTTGAAGTACATCTGGCAGGTGATGCTGGACGGGTTTAAAGGTGACAAGTACCTAGGTCGCGGCGGGTGCTTGCCATCTTGCCAGACGGTGGGAACCAGGTTAGAAACGTCAAGGGTGATGATGCTGCGGTGGCTGTCGGGGTCTAGTAAGGAGATCTAGGACCGTGGACGAGGGCGTCGGTGAAGCTGCTCCGGTGGTAGGGTTGAGGATGGTGTCGACGATGCGGATCTGTGGCCGTGGACAATGGCATCGGTGAAGCTGCTCCGGTGGTAGGGTTGAGGATGGTGTCGATGATGCGGATCTGCGGCCATGGACGAGGGCATTGGGAAGCTGCTCCGGTAGGGTGGACGATCGTGTGGACGATGCGGATCTGAGGCCGTGGACTTGGGCGTCGGCGAAGCGGCTCCGGTTGGGTTGAGGATGGTGTCGACGAAGCGGCTCCGGTAGGGTTGAGGACGGTGTCGACAAAGCAGATCTGAGGCCATCGACGGGGGCGTCGGTGAGGCGGCTCCGGGGGTGTGGACGAAGCGGCTCCGGTGCGGTGTAGGAAGGAGCCGCTGCAGATGCACTGCGGTTGACGAGAGCACCGGCGAAGCAGATCCGACGCGATGGACAAGGCCGGCACTGAATGGGCTGTGGTACAGTGGTGGATGAGCAGTCTACGGTTTCTAGGGGAGGTGGGAGGGGTAGATGCGGCCTCAGAAGCAGATCCGACGAGGTGGACGACGCCGGCAGTGAATAGGCTCTGGTACGCCAGTGGATGAGCAGTCTAGGGTTTCGAGAGGGAAGGGGTAGAATCGTTGATGAAGTACGGATGGTGTGCTGTAAGATGCTCTGGTGCTGTGGAGTAGTCGTTTTTGCGGGAGGGGAGAGGAAATGGAGGTGCCGTGTGGTGGGGGGAGCGAAAGTTACCAAAGCAACCCCGACCTATTATGTAAATGAGGGTCGTGTTGTTCTCCTTGCACCAAGGACAAAAGGGGAATCTCGCATGCTCCAGACTAGGTCGCAGAAATTTTAGAAGTAGGCCGGAGATTTTGCCGCCCGCGGGATTGTTCGTATCCTGTTTCAACTAATTTTGGACAGTGCTAGTGGGAAGCCGGTGATGCGCGACTGTGTACACGGCGCACACATCAGCAATAACCCGGATGATGCACCGATAAGGGCATGTACAGTGGTTAATAAAACAGTCTTATCTTAAGCCTTGCATGTAATTTAGATATGACAAAAAAATATGTCTACAATGGGTTATATCTTAGCGTTATCTCTAATAACTAGCTATTCCTAAAAACGTGGTGAGACATATTGTGCTAAGAGATCATCTCTTAAATAAGAGAAGACAAGCCTTTTCTTATGAATTCTCTCTCCTCTACATCAGCATTTATCCTATGTGGCACTTCTAATATAACACCATTGTACATGCCCTAACTTGTTACAATCACACGGGTGCGGCCGATCGTACGGGTGTAACTGAGGCGCGTTCATAAAAAAGGGAGCAAATGCTCAGCCTATGTATTTCTCGTGTAAATATGTAATTTTGTGCCATTGGTTATTTATTTTAAACACAATGCATTGACGTGTTAATTTCAATTATATTGTACAGTAACAAATGGATAATATAGATGCACAAAAGAAATGGATATTATAGTCCGCTACTTGAAAGTGTTACCTAATATGATTACATGGCATCCATTTCATAAATTGCAGTACCCGTTGAATTCATATATGAATATTATGTATATTGCTTCATGATAGAACCTTAAATCATCCAAAACTAATGAATTTGAATGCAACACTAACAATGGTGCATGTACATGATAACTACAATGGTTGTTTGAAGAAATATCACTATAATTTTGGCATGCACGATTGAAAAAGGCTATTAAAAAAGAGAGTATAACTTATGCGATATGTGATTGTCCAATATTTATAGCGTTGAATCGATATTGTATCTTCGGCCATGATACGAAGTAGATATTGATTATGTTCAAGCGAGGCACGTCCTCGACCGTTAGATAGTGATACGTGAATGAATTGTGCAATCTCTCTCACACACATACAAATCTCCCTTCCCCGTGGGCATCTCAATCACACACGCACGCTCCTTCTATTTGTCTCCCTCCGTCAAGGTTAGAATCGTCTTTCTACCTCGTCCTACAAGTCTCTCACACAAAAACACACACTCTCTCTCTGTCGAACACCCCCACCCCTTTAATTCCGCCCATCCACCGCCACTCATGTCTCAAAGTATAACTACGTCTCGCACACATATCCCTAATTAAGGTTAACTCGAGTCCGCGGAACCATATGAATCCATACAGTGGGATTCTAGTTGAGCACCTTTTGTTTTGAGATTTCGAGAAGAGTTCGCTCACACACACACACACACACACATTGTTTCTCTCTTCATTTATTTCGGGCATTTGCATGCACACATGCTAGTTTATCTCCCTGATGTTTTAGGCATGCCTCGCACACATGCTATCTACCTATCCCCTAATATAGATCTGTAACACACAAACTCTCTCTCTCTCTCTCTCTCTAAGTGTCTCTGGCACCCTCCCCCTCCCAACACTAGCAAGACCAGGGTGACACCTCGATCTTGATCTTAATCTATCTACTGGCTTCTCTCTCAGACACACACACTCGCTAGTTGTGTCTCTGTGCCTAGCACACGCACACTCTCGATACGACTTTCTCTCGCTCTCTCCCCCCCGCCCCTCCCAACAAACACAGGAGCAGGATGACACCTCGATATTGATCTTAATCTATCTATTGGCTTCTCTCTCAAACAAACACACTCTCGCTAGTTGTGTCTCTATGCCTCGCACACAGACTCTCGATACGTCTTTCTCTCAGTAGCCCCTTTAGATATGTAGATTTCTCGGTGGTCGTTGATGGTGCGGCCGGAGTCGCGCATGCAGAGGTGCAATGACGATGATGCCGAATTGCATCCTCGATGATGCTTTTCTCTTCGACAACATGTGTGTGTTCTTGTGTGTGTAGCCAGCTCGCCCATTGTGCCTTGTTTTTACGGGCCTCATGTGATGGTTTTTGCCTGGTTTTCTATTAATTAACCGGGCAACTCTTTTCTTTGTTATTAATGAATGTGAGATCCTTCGGGGCAGACATAAAATATATCACTTAAACCAATTATCACAGTAACTATATAAAAAGGCAGATATCTCTTGCTTGTTCGAGGAAGAACATCAGGTGGAGTGGTTAGCGCCCGATGTTCGAAACGCGTTGTCCTGAGTTCGAATCCTGTTAGAAACTTTAGTTTCTTATATATTTTTATATATACTACTTCTTTTATCTACCTTACTGACAGTGGAACCCACAGATAAAACGAGAGCGGGCACCTTGCAACGTAGGCGGATTTAACAGAGAGTACTTAGAATACAAGTTTAATTTTTTAAGGATTGATTTATTTCATTTTTTAACTTTTTGTACGAATCTGTACCCACCGTGCAAGTTCATGTACTGTATATGCAATTAACTTTTTGTTTTCAGAATCATACATGCAATTAACTAATAGGGATTTGATGTGACTATAATTTCTAGCATAAGGGCATTTCCAATGGCAACCAGCAAATTTCCTCCCGCATCTGTTCACAAACACGACGACATCCAACGCTAGCCGCATACATTTTGACAACAACTCGAACCAACCGGACGAAATTCGTGCAAACATGGCCGGATTTCATATAAACATGACATATTTCATATAAAAATGCCGGATTTTCATATAAACATGACGGATTTCATTACATTTACATCAACTAAGCAGTGCTAGTCCGGCTCTGGATGTATAATTAAAACCTAATCTAAATGGTCACTCGCGGATCCCTTTGTCTTCCTCATGTCCGGCAGCCCGATCAAGACACTTGTGGGGTCGACAAAGGTCCTCGCAATAGAAGAATCGGGCAAGACACCGGCTGCGAACACCGCCGTCGCCTTGGCGGTGGCCTTCATGGGACCCAAGCGGCGGCGACCTCCCGTGTTCTACTTCTCCTCGATGATGGCGGCGGACGCGGACGCGCTGGCCACCAACTCGTCGCTCTCCGCGCACCCGGCTTCTGTCTCTGCCTGCATGGCATGGCCGCAGGCACGGGAGGCGCGGCCACAGGCACGGGAGGCGCGGTCACATACACGGGAGCGACGATGCCCGTGCCGGCGTGGAGCAACTCGCCACTCCTCATCGAGCTGGCCTGGAGCGGCGAGTTGCTGAACCACGCGCTGGCTTGGGGCGGCAACTGGCTCCGTCGGGCTAGGCGAGGGAGGTGGAGCAGCGAGCTGCCTCGCTCATATCCGGCGGGCTCGGCGGGCCACCCAGCCGGCTTGTATGCCGGAGAACTGCTCCTCGGAAGCCATCGGAAGAGTGGAGAAAATGGTGAAGGAGGAGATGGGGGAGCGGCAGAGGGGTGCGATTCTTGCCCGTCGTCTGGCCTCAGTTAAAATAGAGGACGGACGGGAGGAGCTCGGCCGGCGTTGCATTTATTGCCGGCCCGCTCGTGTGGTTGGAGTAGGTTTCTAGGCTTCCACGCAGGTTTAATGAAGGCGTTTGAATGCGGCGAGGAGGCGTGTTCAGCCGGGCGTGTAGCGGGCGGCACCCTCGGGAGTAGTACTTTTTTTTGAGAAGCGGAGGGTAAACTAGTAAACCAGGACAGTTCCCGATACGGTTTGAATGCAGACGAGGGAGAGGGTAGCGGTTCCCTAAACGTTGAACGGCCAATGATGCATCCTCCTTCAATTAGCATGCCGAGGGAAGTAATTAATGGGAGAAGCGGAAAGGAGGCAGCACGATGTGAATGCGACGCAGTTTGCACTCATATAAAGGCGGCCCTCCACTCCAATGCATCTACCAGATCGTACGCACCTACGCACCTACACTAAGCGCAACAGTGCTCACTCCAATTCCCATACCAAGTGACCAGAAGCCAGACTCATGGCGGCGATGCACGCGAGCGGCCTACGGCTGTGCCAGATGATCCGAGACGCCGGCCTGCTACATGACACCATGGATCGTCTCGCGCCGGTGCTTTGGACTGGCTGGTTAATAGCCCACTTCGATGCCAGCTACGACTCTCAGTTGGACAAGATGATCATCGACACCATCAACAAGTTCACCGTCGTCAAGAAGCTCACAGACGACATCACCGTACTCCTCCAGCCCACGTGCCCAGGCTCCTCGTTGCCTGCAACCCTAATCGGCCTCCATGGTGAGAACCTCTTTCAAGCACTAGTGGCCCTGCGACTGCCCGCCGACGCGACGAAGAATGTCCACCTCGAGGTCGCGCTCGCCGCGAGGTGCCTCACCCTACAAGCATTCATCGACCTACACATCCACGTGTATGATCAAGTCGTGCACATAGGCCTCTACAAGGCCAGTGAGGACGCTATGACGTTGGCCTTCCTCAACCGGCTGGAAGCCTTGAACGCCTTTGTTCAGAAGCACCTTGACCTCACCACAAAAGTCACTGCTCCTCAGCCGCCGGTCGGTGGCCCGGCGCAGTGAGTCGAGGAGGAGGAGGTCGTTGATGGATGCATCTTTCTTCTTGCCTCCTGTAACCACCACTGCGATCGCGTCGTCGTGGCCTTAGTTCTTATTATATCACATTCTCATTCCAGTCGATAAAGACATGTGTGATCCCTTTGCTCACATTTGGCGTCAATTATATGCATCACTGTAACTAGTAGTACCTCCGTCCTGGCCCGCCGGTCAACACGCATTGGCTAGCATATAGTTTCACTAACATGTGGGACCGCATGTGAGGAAACCGACGATGTGCCAAACTGGCTAACTCCCCCGCTTACCGTGAGGGAAAAGCCCCACCCTAGCGTTTTCAATCGTCATTTCTATCTATCGATCGCGCCAAGGAGGAGAACCAAATGTTACAATTTATATTTCAAAAAAAAATAATGTTACAATTTATACTCCATCGGTTTCTTTTTAGTCTGCATATAAAGTTTGGTCAAAGTCAAGCTTTGTAAAGTTTGACTAACTTTATATTAAAAAATATCAACATTCACAATGTGAAATCACTATGATCAGATGCACCATGAAATGTATTTTCATAGTACTATATATAGTTTTAAAATGAAAAGCCTGCCGCATTCGAGTCGCACGCCCACACGGTCAGGACTCGGGAGTACTCCACGGTCGGTCCGGCATGCCGCATAGCTAGGGAAGGCGTGTTGCCTAGCATTTTCACTGTCATGTGGGACCGCAGTTGAGCAAAACCGACTATCGGCAAACCCCCACCCCTCCTGCCCCGCGTCGGCTGAGTTTGAATTGGAAGAAAGAAATGAGGAGGGGAAGAGCACTGTAGCACGGACGCCAAGAAATTTGGTGTCAGATGGGAGTCGTGTCGATAGAGTAGGAGCACTCCGTACTAGTTTGTACTAGTACCACTGTACAACCACTACTGTACAAAGTTATACTAGTACTACTAGAGTACTAGTACTCCGGTACGTGCACGACACAGCTTCGTAGGAACAAAATTGGGGCAAGATATTGTTTTGGGTGATTTTTCTCTTTTCTCAGTCAATGTACTATTACGAATAATATAATGTGGGGGGCACCCATGAAGCCACGTGGCACATCTGGAGGTCTTGTTGCGAGCTTCTTATGTGGATCGATCACACTGTCGCACTGCTGGTTCGAGAAGAATGTGTCTGGGTACAATTAGGTTATAGTAGATCCGAATCCCAGCCACCTGGACCATTGGATCAACATCAATCAACGGTTTATATCGTATATGTGCAAATGCATGCATTGACTACATAAAAATAATGAATATATAATATATAATACATAATACCGCATATTAGGTTTCTCTAAAGTCAAACTTTGTATACTTTCAGCAAGTTTGTAGAAAAATATATTAACATATACACAACCAAATATATATCATTTGATTCATCGTTGCATATATTTTCACATCATGTAAATTTGTTACTGTAAATGTTCACATTGTTTTCTACAAACTTGGTCAAGGTTTATAAAGTTTGACTACAGTCAAAGCTATATGTGGAGTAAATAAAAACGGAAGGAGTAGTATAGATATAGATATAGAAATAAAAAATCTATTACTATAGTTTATAGATATAGATATATAACTACCTTTTTTCTATATTAAAAGTCGCGTTTTCGTTTAGACATTGTTTAGCTTCGCTACAATTTGCATCTGCAAGATGTGTACGACTAATGCCTTGTTCAGATCGTCTATTAGGAACCCCACCATTATCCTTGATTAATTCATATTAGAAATTTATATTGCACTATCTTAGTTCTTGTCGGTTCTTCGGTTGCTTGCTGGAACTCAATCTTGTTATTTAGGTTGATCGTGCATACGGCAATATCAGTGACCATGGGAGATTGGTTTAATTAGCGATTGTCAATTCGTATCGTCGCGTACGATGTAGTTGGATCGTCAACGTCAAAATCCACCAAATCAATAGTTATGCCCACTCTCATCGAAGGATTGGGCCGCCATCACATGGCTACCAGCTAGACAATTCCTTCTCCGAAACATACACATGAACACCCATCTCAGTATCTAGGTCCACGCCTCCCTCTCTCTCTCTCTCTCTCTCTCTCTCTCTCTCTCTCGGAACACACACACCTCTCCACACGATCCATGTCTATTGGTCTCTCTCCCATCCCATCAAAAAAATAGGCACACCGCCATTCTCTCCTTCTCTCGGCCCCTATCTATGTAGTTAGGTCTCCGTGTGACACACAAGCAACGCTCTCTATCTCTACTCTCTCTCTTTCTATCCCACACATAACCATACCCCTCCCCCCGGTGAGCTATGTTGACGACCTCTATCTAGCTCTCACACACGAAAACAGACGATGTCTGTGTGTCCTTCATCGCACACACACTATCGCTCGCCCAATATCCCCGCCCCTGTAACCTTGTAGATCCCCTCTATGTTTATATCCTGTAACAGGTTGACGTTACACGCACCCCCTCACTCTCTCTTTCTCTCACGCACATGCACACACCCTCTTCCTCCCTTTCGGACACCCCTCTCTCTCCGACACACACACAAAGTCTTTCGAACACGCATATGCCCCCCTCTCTCTCTTTCGCTCACTCACACGCACACATGCACCTACTTCCTCCCTTTCAGACACTCCTCTCTCTGTGACACACACATAGTCTTTCGAACACGCATATCCCCCCTCACTCCCTTTCTCTCACTCACACGCACACACCCTCTTCCCCCCTCTGGGACACTCCTCTCTCTCCGGCAAACACACACACACATCAGTCTTTCGAACACGCATATGCCCCCCCCTCTTTTTCTCACGCACACGCACACACCCTCTTCCTCCCTTTCGAACACTCCTCTCTCTCCGACACACACACGGTCTTTTGAACACGCATATGCCCCTCTCTCTTTAGGTCTCGCTGCCACCCCCCCGGTCTTTGTGACACAAATATTCCCTCTATATCTAGCTATCTCTCGCAATAATACATGGATAGTCTAAATTGGAATCAAGCAAAGGACCACACTTCTCTTGATTCTCTCATGGAAAACTGAGCTCCAATTACAAAAAGCGAATCCACTCTTAAACATAATATATGAACATAGGGTGAAATCTTCCACACAAATGTTTGTTGCGTGCATGCATGTCAATGATATGGATGTAGTACTACTCATACATCCACGCTGGCCCAACTCACACAAATTACATCAAAACCCTTCTCAAAATATCGTGTACATGTGATGTTTATTGTACTACTCCAACTAGCCAGCCCCTGACACGTTCCAACATATTGTGCTACTTTAGATTCTATTTTTCTCGGTCAGATGATGTGTAACCACGAAAAGGTCAACCCCCGCCCCCATTGGTACTGTAGCTCCAAGCTCCCATACGGACACAACACCCATCGGAGCACGCCGCCGTTGCCGAAGTGGACAACGCCGCGGCCTGGGAAGACGACGGAGTCTCCGACCTCGCCGAGGTGGAGCATGCCCTCGACGGCCGCGAGTAGCGTGCCCTCACTGGCAACGCGCCCACGCGGAGGACAATGTGATCCAGCGGCTCGCCCTCGTCGGCCACGAGGGGGAGCGCGTGCTCCAGCAACACGCCCTGGTCGGTCACGAGGAGGTGCATCGCGTCCTCACCGCTCACAAGGTGCACGAGCGCGTTCTCCAGCAGCATGCCCGCGAGCATTGCATCCTCGCCGCTCTCGATGTGGACGAGCGCGTGCTCCGGCAGCACGCCCGCAAACATCGCATCCTCGCCACTCAGGCACACGAGTGTGTTCTCCAACAGCACGGCCGCGAGCATGGCATCCTCGCGGCTCACGCGATGGATGAGCACGTGCTCCAGATAGTATCCTAGGAGTCAGGACGCGAGCACCGCGCCCCCGGCGACGAGTACTTCATGGTGGCCATCGCAGTTCAGGAAAATCCCGTGACTCCATCGCGTCAGGGAGGAACGCGAGCTCCAGTGGGCGCTCGAGGAGTCCCGCGCCGATATGCAGGCGGCGGCCGTCGTGCAAGATTATCCTTAGAGCTCTCCTTCTCCTACGACAACTCCTCCAGCGCACCTAGCTTATGTGGCATGGTTACATGGCTAGGAAAGAAAATAGATGTTGTGTTGTATAGATATTTAGGAATAGAAGATACTATCCACATGCACAGTTGCTCTCGAGCATATAAAGATCTTTAGAGTGCACTCCAATATTTTTTCAGAGGCTTAGGTGCACCGGATGCCGTGCCACGTTACAAAATGTTAGAAAAAAAATAAGAAACAAATCTCGAGTTTGGCACGAGTGGGAAAATATCTGGTGCTACCGCACCTTATATGCTACCGTGATATGGACACACCAGGGCCATTAGATCTGTGATCCAACGGACAACATCTCAGGATGTGGACTAAAGCGCCATTTTGAAAATGTTTGGGAGTTTTATGCAAAACTCGCACTGACCGATGCTGGCCACTCGATCCACGATCCAATGGCTCAGAATCTTGTATGAAGGTAGCATTTAAAGGTGTGGTAGACGAGCACGGTGGGGTGCAGCTCTCGGCGCACACGACGGAGGGGTGGTGGGTCCGTGAGGGGGTGAGGCGCACGTTGGGGGACGTGGTGTCGTGGGTTCGAGTGGCGTCGTGGGAATCGCGTGTGGCAGTGGTGGAAACATGATGGTCGCCGTAGTTCAGCGTCCATGGACAAGCTGTCATGTCATCTGACACATGCATTGCATACTGATCATTGCAAGGAGTAGGAGAGAAAACTAGGCGGACAAATACTTCATTATATTCAAGCGGACCTACGCTACTACATTTGTTCGAAAGACATGCACACCAGCGAAATAGTTCATCTATCCATATATACAGAGAGGAAATATTTTTTTTAGGAACAAGAGAGGAAATAGTTCATCCATCTATTCTTCTTCTTCTTCTTCTTCTTCTTCTTCTCATTTTCTGTGGGGGGTGGCTTCGCTACAAGCTCCTTCGACCTTGCAGCTATCTCGAAACTCACACGGGCATCGAGGGCTGCATACTTTATCTGCTCGTAGGTCAATGGATAAATCTCCCATCCAGACGTCCTTAATTCCAGCGTCTCATCGCCCTTGTCAAGCTTTGTCCCGAGTACATAATTTGCTACATCGAATAAGGATGGTGTTTGTTTGTCACAACCCTCTACAGGAATTTTGGATTGTAGGTCGGCGGTCTTTTTCACATCAAGGTTGTACGGCGCCAGCTTTTTTTTGCCCCCTTCGATGGCTGCTCCACAGAATAATATGTCCTCCCGAGACAAGAAATCGTGGAGCTCACCTAGTATGGAGGGTGCGTGCATGATGTGATACACCAAAACATCATCTCCAAGGCATAGCTGAAGGACGGTGGTGCGTTGAATCTCCCCAGTGACACGCGTGGTGTACTCTGCGTCGAGACCAACGATCTTCATCTCCACATTTTTGAGGGAGTTGGATACATTGTTGATCCACTCCCGAACAACCCTTGCGTGGTCGGTGACGGTGGCGGCTATCCTCAACGAGCCTTTGCTGATCACATGTTTGACGCTAAAACCCTGCATACGGATCTCTTTCTCCATTTGGAACCACCGGACCGGAGGGCTATGGTTTGGAGTATTAGGATTAGGTGGCTAAACAGAGTGGAAGAAAATGGTGGTTAAACAGAGTGGAAGAAGATGATTATTTAAAGGGGTTTCGAAGGTATGTGAAGAGGTTAAAACAGTGTGAACCCAGTGGGGTTTGAATGCAAACGAAGGTGAGGTGAAGAAGCCGAGGGAAATCGGTTCCCGGTGGAGAATTAATGGAGAAGTGGCATGCAGGCAGTTGATTAGACGGCTAGGTAGACCAGCCTGCAAAACGAAAAGCCTATGCGAGTAGGTGCCGGTTCAGATGTATATTGGCGCGTGCCTGCGACACACAACTTCTGCGTTTGAATACCCGCAGAGCTAACCATTTTGTTTCAGTTTTTTTCTTCCCATACTATTGTTCTACTCCAGGTACACGTATCGGTTTGGCATTTCCCGTTACACTTGGCTCTAATTCCCGAGACATTTTTTGGGGGGACAATAGACAATTCATGTGCGTCATCAGAGAACATGGCACATAGTTCGAGATCCCAAGCCTTCTTCTGGTGGTTTCTCGACGATTCTGCGTGTGTGCTACGTATGTGTGTAACCTTTTCTGGTTAAGGAATACGCGGTTATACTCAAAAAAGAAATAAAGGCCTTCTTCACGCTTCCGCATGCACGAGAATTTTGGTCTGCTTGCAATATGGATGCTACCTGGTGGATGAAGTGAACCCAGAGGCATGCTAGCACCTCTTTCCTACTACTCCTATGTTACTAGTACTAGTAGTAATACAGGTGTAGTACTTGTTGGTCAAAATATTATTCATTTGGTCCTCACAGTGAAGTGACAAGACCCTACGTCCGAGGTGACCCTAGTCCAGGCGGCGTGTTCGGGTTACCAAAGTCAGCCTCACCCTGTGCAGTCACTGTCACCACCGCTGTATAGCATGCATGCCTCGCCTCGTCTCCCTCTCCCCTAGCACCACTCCATGTCCATCTCGCCGGAGATCCTGAGGTCACTCTTCTTCATCTCACAGTGCCCCCGCGTACCCTCTCGCCTCGCTCGCCTCCCCCAGTACCACTATTCTACTCGCTAGCCGCTCCAGCACCGGGAGCCTTCTCCCTCGTAAATCAAGCCTCAAAAAACACTACCTTCCAAACTCCACCATGGCCGAACCCGAACTGCGCAGCATCCGTATGAGCCGCGGCTGGAGCGATCTCCCCATGGACATCCTCCACCTCTGTTGTTCGCGTATGGATATGTCCAGCGCCGTGCGGCCGGCTGCATGCTCGAGGGACCTGCACATGGCCATCGTCGAAGCGAGGCCTGAGATTTTCAAGACACCCTGCTTGCTGCTATCTGATGTTGCGGGATGGCATGCTCACCACTGTGCTCACCATGATACGGTGGCACACATCATGCCCCTCGACTTTGATCCGACCACCATCACCCGAAACTTCTTGTCAGGTATGTACTGGGTCGGCATTAACTCCCACCGGATGGCTGCCGTCGGAGAATACCGGAAGAAGTGGGTGCTCGTGAACGTCCACACCTCCCATGAGATTATCCTTCCTCCCTTGGATCATATAGGGATTTGCCGTCGCGGCCCACTTCCTGTAGATTACCAAGTCAGCTGGAAGGGCCTTGTTTTGCTGATGGTTGTAATCTGCCAAGTGCCCACGGCATATGGGAATTACACAGACTTCAAGCTAATTGCCTTGTTCGACCGCGGAGTCGCCTATCTTTGCGGCGGTGCCGACTGTAGGTGGACACTACTCCCCTCGAAGAGCTGCATCGGTGGTGATCGACAGTTCTGTGATGCTATTGAACATAATGGCATCATCTACGCGATCGATAATGCAGATGGCACCACATGTTGCTGGGACGCCTCGTGTAAGTTGTTTTCGTCTGATTTTAATGATAACGCCATTACATTGTTTGAACTTTTGTGATGATGGGCATATCCCTGTTACAACAGAATTTGAGTAGAACTATGGCAATGTATTAGAGACGCTGTAAATCAGGAAATAAAATAGGGAGATTTGGAAGTCCAAATGGTAATCTCTATATTTGGAAGTAGTTAAATCATGTGATTGTGACCATGTCTATACAACCAATTTGTACCCTTGAATAATCAAACGGCTAGGAAGATATGGATATTCTCCTAACTTTATAGTAATCTTTATACTACTAAATAGGAGTGTGTATCAATAGCCATGTTAGTTTCCTCATTTTCATGATGTAGAAACATGCATAACACTGTTGGTTTCATCTAACCATACATTAGTAGGGAAGTAAAAGTGCATATGGAAAACTCTATACTTGGAAGTAGTGAAATCCTGTCATGCTTACCATGTCTACATGCCTATATTCGCCCTTCAGCAATCAATGGCTAGAATGTTATCCTCACAAAAAATTTGCACACAGAACATGAGGAGAAATGCTACATACATGGGCTGCTTTTTACGGAATCAAAGGAGAGGCTGAGCTGGGATTTTCTTATTGGGTAGAAATCAGGTGAAGGGCCCACCCCAACTGAAAATTAGGGGGGGATGAGATTAGTTATAAAGCAGGTCCCGTAAAACCTCCGTAGTTGGCCCATGCGTCTAGAATTATCGGAACATGAGTATATAACAATGCATGGTGTGTTAGTTTCCTCTGAAGAATTTATTTGTGAGAACAGAACATGACTACATAACATGCATGGCTATATTAGTTTCCTCTGAAGAATTGATTGCAAGATAACATGAGTATAACCATAACCATGCATGGTACTACTATATTTTCGACCCCAGTATACATTTCCCTCTATTTTCCTCTCAGTTCCAACAGGGACAGATCAATGTTGTTTCTTACATTATCCTGCTCATACTCTGAACATTGTTGATCTTACATTAACAATGTCTGTCCTTTTTGTCTCCTTTCTGATATGTTGCAGTGTCCATACGGCTCCTGCCCTTTGTAATCACACCACCTTTGCCAAAAACAGGGAAGCACAACTGGTTCCTCGCTCGATCAGACGACGACGAAAGACTGATGATCATTCGCACGCATTAGCCGGCAAGTTTATATTGCAAAAACCCCACTGTGTACAAGCAACGTGAAATACGTGAGTATCCGGAGAATGTATGTTACGTCTATGAGCAGGATACCAGCTTGTTGGGGCCTTCAAGATTTTTGAGTTGGAGGCGGGTAAACAGCCTTGGTTCACACTCTCTGTTTCTCGGACTCAATTATCCGATTAACCAGGAGATAACCTTCAAGGATCCTGATGGCAGAGAGGCTCTGTTTGTTAGGGAAAACTATGTGTACACGGTGAACTGATCTACGGGATCAGCCGCCCCTGATTGTCAACGATACAACATGCAGCTAAGAGAAGGTGAGAATGCGAAAGGCATCTGGATTAACTTTGATCCTTGGATGTCTCAACTCCGAAAGCCAGTGATGTGGTACAAGCCTTGAGGTTGGTAGGTAATGGGGCAGTTGCGTCGAAAGGGTGGAGTCCTGGTGTCTACGAATCACTGGTGGCTGAAGGGGAGCTGCAAATTATTATGGCGCTGGATCATCCCTCTTCGAATAACTTGCTGTATTAGCTGCTTGTTCTGGATGGGTGGTGTTCTCTTTTGTTATGCAGACTTCTTGTAATTTTGTCATCCTTGTCTATGTCACTCTTACTATGTACTAGTTCGCTCTGTTTAGAACTTTGTGATTTGTGTGTGGATCACGAGAGTCTGAGCGCTTCAGATGGGTGCGTTTTGCTGGTTTAGCAAGACTTGTGAACTTTCATGTCTTGCTGTTTATGTCAGTAGTAGACGCTAGTCAATGTTTGCATGTTATATATATCGTTGTTTCGAACTGTTTTTTGTTTCAAACTGCTGATGTGCTAAATGGGGGCATCACCATTCTCCAGTGTTCAGTGTATATATCCTTTTTTCAAGTTATAATTTGAGCTCAGTGACTTTTCGGTGATGTACACTTTTTTGGGCCATGTGAGGTGTCGTTGAATATGGGCTGAGTTGTAACGCAATGCCAAACAGGCCAATTATGAACTCTGATGGCAGGCACTCAAAAAAAAATATTAGTCCGACATGTGGGCGCCACGGGTGTTTTCGTGCGGTTGCGTGGCAAGAGCGTACCGGCGTGCGTTCGAAATTCATGCTACCTTTTCATCCCGAATCCCCCGCCCCTTCCCCACCTCTGGAATCTCGATTCCTACCCCAGTTCCCCCAAATCCGCTTCCTCTACTCCCTGTACTCAAGTGCACTATCATGTCGCCGGTCAACGCGGATCTCCCAGCCGGAGATCCTGAGGTCCGTCCTGCCTTCGGGCACTGCGTGCTGTCGCTCAACAGTGGCATGGCGGCGCTTGATGACCAGTTTGCCGGCCAAGTGCTGATGGTAACCATCAACGGCGACCGGCCTCCCGTCTCGCTGGACAACCTGGTCAAAGCTCTTGGCATTGCGCACGGCATCCAAATAAGTGACTTGCTCGTCGAAGTTTGTCCGCCACCGGCTGATTTTTTCGTCAGGTTCCGGACAACTTTCGACTGCAGTCGTGTGTTCGAATCTTCCCTGCGTTTGTTCTGCGATGGCGCGCTGGTGAGCTTCGATCGGTGGCACCCAGGATGGGGCTCGGTGCCCTCTGAGCTTGAGTTTTTAACAAAGCTTACCTTCCACGGCATGCCTCGACGGGCTTGGAACAACGAGTCCATGAATGAGCTTATTAACAACCTAGGAGGTGAGCTCTTAAGTATGTTTGTTCCTCCAGACAGCTGGGCTCTGACGGTTATGGCATGGATGAAGAAGCCGTCCACCATACCGAAGGTGATTGGTGTTGAGATACCGGTGCAGGAACCGGGGTTGCACTATTCGTCGCCACCAAGGCCGTCGTGGACCACGTTACGTATGTACCTGTATCGAGTCTTCATGCATGTCAAAGAAGTGGTCAATCCTTCAATCGAAGTCCTGCCGCCGCCGCTGGTGGCGGGTCCATCGACGACGTCCATTACAGGAGTCAACATCAGACTTTCCCCGTGTTGCTCGGAACGATGGATGGCACAGGGCCTACTCCATGGCGCGGCGGAGGCCACTGCTTCTTTGGGAGAAGAGGCCGGGCTGGCTGCCTGGATGTGCTCTAATTTGAGGTAAAAACTGAATCTTCTCAGATAGAGTACTACTTATATCCGAGCTATAGGTGTCAAGCTCTGATGTGCCAATACATTTGATTATGATCTGTTCTATTTTTGTACCTGATTTTTTTTCGGAATGGGTGTACGTCAACTTAATGTGCTAACAGAAGTTATTGTGTTTGTCTGTCTGTTTTCTTTGCACTGCATTCAAGATATTTCCATGTCATTGATCAAGACGATGAACGGTGATGTACGAGTGTTGGTTTCAAGATAGCCCTACCCGTAGCGATCCACTGCTTCCACCCCTATTGTGCTGCCCGCGTGAAATTTTTGTATGCAAGCTCAACGTGCTATGATGTTGTATATCTATATAAGTTTGTACCAAGCATCAGCAATGCATATGGCTTAAAAATGTATGCACGAGCATCGACCGATCGGTTTCTCTCTCTCTCCCGCTAACAAGTGAGACTCGCTGCATTATTTCTTCGCTCGTGACAGCTCTTAATTAGGTTTCACTGGACTCTACCTTTTTTCTTAACTTATAATTTGAGTTCAATGATTTTACAAAAATGTACAAAAGACTTGTTTGGGCCATTTCAGGAGTCGTTGAATGTGGGAGTACCTACGTAAAGTTGTACTGTACTACCCAGGCCTTGTTCGTTGAACATCATCAATGCAACTAGGCCAAAAGATGCGTGCCAGCCCAGGTTTTCTTTTGACCAAAAATAAGCGTAGCCCAGCCTATGTTTTTCTTTATAAAAAAATGCACAACTCAGTTCTATTTTTACACAAGAATGCCAAGCCCAAATTAAAGTTTTTCAATAAAATTCCTAGCTAAGAATTATTTTTTTATAGGAAATGCTCTGTTCAGACCAACATTGTTTTTTCACCCATCCCAGAAAATGGGTCTATTTCTACTATTTTTTAATAATCGGGTCTATTTCTACTAAAAACAAATGGGTTGTAAACTAACAGATATAATAAATGGGTTGCATGTCCGCATATTTTTTACCCACCCCAGTAAATAGGTGTATTCGAACAAATAATCAAATGGGTTGTAAATTCTCAGAAATAGTAAATAGGTCTTTTTTTTCACCCAGACCAGGAAATAGATGTATTGGAAAACAAAATCAAATGGGTTGTAAAAACTAAATAAATGGGCTGCATGTCTGCCAAAGCCTTCGAAGCTTACTTTGTAGGCCCACACCGAGGAGTTCTCAAAAAAAGAATGTTGGCCCATGAGGACGAATCCTGCGCAAGGCGTGTCCATTTAGTCAACAAAACGATTTATAATGGTCAAAAAGAAAAGTCAACAAACTATTCTGACAACTGTAGCCGTTGGATTGACATCCGACGGCCATCCTGCTTCTTCAATCTCTGATCTTGTTGCTCCAGCCGCCAAAAGCCCAAAACCATCGCAGGCAGGGGCGCCTGCTTCAGCCTCCCGTGGCCGGCTGTGCTGCCGCGTAGGCCTCGCCGCCCCACCCTACTCCCACCGGTTGCCAGGTCATACCTGTACTCACCGGTGGTTGGCTGTGCTGCCGCGCAGGTGAAAGCACATTTGCTCCCTTGGTGGTTTTGGTAATTCATAACAACATATATCTCATTGAACTAATGTCCATTCAAGTTAAAGATTTCAGGATGTTCAATGATTGGCATGGCATGGACTAGAGACGTGGACCCCTCAAAATGCTAAGGACAAGGATTGGCAAAAGATCAAGACTCTACATTTTCGGTTTAGTGATCCAAGATCACATTGAGTCCATAGGAAAGCCAATACTATTAAAAGGGGATGAGGTGTTGCTTAATGATCTTTTTGCTCAAGTGCTTAGTGACAGTACTCCTAAACCCTCAACCACTCTCTCTACCCAAATATGTCCAAAACCCACATTCCAACTCGGCCCCATCGAAATTCTCTATCCGGCCCCACCGAGTTCACCTAGACTTAGCCACTGCCAAAACCCTAACAAATCGGATCCACCGAAATGGATCTCGGTCTCACCGAGATGGCCCTACCAACTCTCTGTAATCATTTGCACTTACTTCGGTCTCACCGAGTTCTGCAAATCAGTCTCACCGAGATGGCTTGCCAACTCTCTGTTGCCTTATTGCTTCACTTCGGTCCTACCGAGTTGATGCAATCGGTGCCACCGAGATGAGGTTTGCCCTAGCCATTGCACTTCGGTTCATCCGAGTTGTTCGTATCGGTCCCACCGAGATTCCTAAAGTTCATATCTTTTACACAGTTCGGTGCTACCGAGACTATGGTTTCGGTGCCACCGAGTTGGGTCAAAAGTGTGTAACGGTTGGATTTTGTGTGGAGGCTATATATACCCCTCCACCACTTCCTTCTCAGTAAGGAGAGCCATCAGAACGTGCCTACACTTCCACCATACATTTTCTGAGAGAGAACCACCTACTCATGTGTTGAGATCAAGCTATTCCATTCCTACCATTTGAAACTTGATTTCTAGCCTTTCCCAAGTTGCTTTCCACTCAAATCCCTCTTCCACCATAGCCAAATCTGTGAGGAGTTGTTTGAGTGCTGGGAAGAGTATCATTTGAAGCACAAGAGCAAGGAGTTCATCAACAACACACCGTCTATTACCTTTTGGAGAGTGGTGTCTCCTAGATTGGTTAGGTGTCACTTGGGAGCCTCCAACATGATGTGGAGTTGAACCAAGGAGTTTGTAAGGGCAAGGAGATCGCCTACTTCGTGAAGATCTACCCCGAGTGAGGCTAGTCCTTCGTGGACGTAAGCCATGGTGGAATAGACAAGGTTGCTTCTTCGTGGACCCTTCGTGGGTGGAGCCCTCCGTGGACTCGCGCAGCCGTTACCCTTCGTGGGTTGAAGTCTCCATCAACGTGGACGTACGATAGCACCACCTTTCGTGCTCTCGGCATGGTGTGGTCAACGTGGTCAATGAACGACAGCCATCGGAAGAGGAATGTACGTGGTGAGGCTGACAGCTGGACCCACTAGCTACATCTTCGCACGCAAGGAAGTGCCTCCTTATTACGCGCAAAAAAAATGATTCCTCCCTCCTGACAGCTAGGACCCAACAGCTATATCTTCGCACGAAAGGAAGTGCCTCCTTATCCTCCATGACAGCTGGGACCCACCCGGTCGAAGCGTACGTAGCGTTGTCTGTCTGGTCGCGAACGTGTGCGTACATACTGGTCGATCGATCTCTCTGTAACGATGAACCGTGGGCGTGTAAGGAGCGGCACGTGTTGTAGTAGAGCCCCCGACGTAGCAGTTCAGGTAGCCCCGTCTAAATCATGTACACGTACGTACAGCCACACGACAAAAAATATGGGCACGTACATACATACGGGCGAGGTCTCGAATGCGTACTCGCGCATACGTACGGCCAGGGCTCGTGTACATGGAGAGAGGCAATGGACGGCAGCAATGGCCTCTTGTTCATCGTCAGCCAACTGGCTGGGTCGGAACGGAGGAAACAACGCCGTGTTCATCGGGAGCCAAGCGACTGGGTCAGAACGCGTCCTGTTCATCGAGAGCCAACCGGCTTGGACGGAACAGCCGTAACGGGGTCCTGTTCATCGACTCGGGGTCTGGCGTACCGCAAAACGGAGGAAACGTCCTTCTGTTCGAGCGCCTACAGTCGAAACGGGGTCCTGTTCATCGGCTGGGGATTTGGCATACCGCAAAACGGAGGAAACAGACTTCTGTTCGAGCGCCTACGGTCGAAACATGGTCCTGTTGATCGGGAGGGCTCTGGCGTACCGCAGAACGGAGGAAACGGACTTCTCCCCAACTACCTACGGTCAAAACGGAGGTCCTGTTCACCGGGAGGGGTGTGGCGTACCGCAAAACGGGACTCCACGGGCTACTGTTCATCCACGGTCTACCTCCCTCCAGCCTCCACCAGCTACTGTTCATCCACCGTCGACTTCCTCCAGCCTCCACCGGCTACTGTTCATCCAGCCTCCATGGGGTCCTGTTCATCCACCCCTAACCGGCTGGGGTGTGGCGGCCTCCTCGGGGTCCTATTCATCCAAGCGCCAACCACCTTCACTCGGCCAGGGTACTGTTCATCCACAGCCAACCCACCGGCTGGGATGGGGCGTACGAGCGGGCGACAGCAACATGAACTGTTCATGCACAGCCAACCAACCGGCTCGATCGATGCGTCTCGACTCGTGTCTACGTGTATCGCGTGTGCGGCAGCAATGGGCACTGTTCATCGAGAGGCAACCCAACACCGGCTGGCTACGTCTCGCATGGGGGCTCGATCGGCTTCAGTAAGCAGCGAGAAGGATCGGTCGGGTTCAGTTAGCAGCGTTGGGATCGCTCGGGTTCAATTAGCAGCGAAGGGATCGCTCAGGTTCAGTTAGCAGCGAAGGGATCGCTCGGCTTCAGTACGCAGTGGGATCGATCGCTCGGGTTCAGTACTTGTAGTAGTGCGAGGGATCGATCGATCGCTCGGGTTCAGTAAGCGAACGCCTCGCTCGGGTTCAGTTAGCGAACGCCTCGCACACACGCGTGCGTACGAGAGAGAAACGCGCAAACCACACTGCATCGCTCGGCCCCGACCACCCACCGTAACCGGGAACTCCCCGAAATTTTCCTCGCCCTCACTTCTACCATGATTTTTTACGTCGTGGACGGCCCAAAGAATGTCATGCGGGTGCGTCTCTGGCCCGCCCAGGACGAAAAGCCCATTTTCTGTCATAATTTTTTGTCATAGAAGTAGGGGCCCACCACATCTATGATGATACGTGTTTTTGTCACAATTATTGTCGTAGAAGTATCACAACCATGACAGAAAAAGTTTTCGTTCGGGCCATAATGTCACGGATGTGTCTTTTTTTTGTAGTGTAAGCCCCCGAGTGTGGAGTGTGTCCGCACTCGGATAGTTTTTAACTTAGGCGAAATCTGGTTCGCGGCTAAGCCCCCGAGTGTGGAGCGTGTTCGCACTCGGATAATTTTTCACTTAGGCGAAATCTGGTTCGCGGCTAAGCCACCGAGTGTGGAGCATGTCCGCACTCGGATAATTTTTCACTTAGGCGAAATCTGGTTCGCGGCTAAGCCCCCGAGTGTGGAGCGTGTCCGCACTCAGATAGTTTTTAACTTAGGTGAAATCTGGTTCGCGGCTAAGCCCCCGAGTGTGGAGCGTGTACGCACTCGGATAGTTTTTAACATTGGCGAAATCTGGTTCGCGGCTAAGCCCCCGAGTGTGGAGCGTGTCCGCACTCGGATAATTTTTAACTTAGGCAAAATCTGGTTCACGGCTAAGCCCCCGAGTATGGAGCGTGTCTGCACTTGGATAGTTTTTAACTTAGGCCAAATCTGGTTCGCGGCTAAGCTGATGCACCCACTGGGTGTGTGTGTGTTAGTTTCCGAACACTGTTAATCACCGGAGTGAAAACACGGTACTGGTCCAAATTAGATGAAATACATGAAAAGTAAGACTTTTATTCATCTAATTTCATTCAGAATACTATTACAATGTGAAAAAATTTATTCTAAGTGAAGAATTTGCGGAGCAGATCCGCATTCCAAGCTCGGGGCTCTTCTTCGCTCTTAGCGAAGTTGTAGAGTCGATAGGCTCTGTTGTTCAGCACCTTTGATATCACAAATGGCCCTTGCCATGGGGGCGCCAGCTTGTGAGGTTTCTGCTGGTCCAGTCGGAGGACTAGGTCACCTTCTTGGAAAGCGCGCCCTCTGACGTGTCTATCATGATAGCGGCGCATGTCTTGTTGATACGCAGTCGTCCTGATAAGAGCCAATTCGCGCTCCTCCTCCAATAGGTCGAGACCATCTTGACGCGCTTCCTCAGCCTCCGCCTCCGAGTACAGATCCACTCAAGGGGAGTTGTGGAGCAAGTCACTCGATAGGACGGCCTCAGAGCCATACACCAAAAAGAAGGGAGTGCGCTTCGTGGACCGATTTGGGGTCGTCCGCAAACCCCAGAGGACCGATGGCAGCTCGGTGACCCAGGCTCCCGCTGTGTGCTTCAGGTCGCGCATGAGACGTGGCTTGAGCCCTTGGAGTATCAATCCATTCACCTGTTCCGCCTGTCCATTCGACTGAGGGTGAGCCACAGAGGCGTAGTCAACCCGAGTGCTCTAAGAATAGCAGAACTCGCGGAACTCATTCTAGTCGAAGTTCGAACCATTGTCCGTGATGATGTTGTGGGGGACTCCAAACCTGAAGATTATCTCCTTGATGAACTTGATCGCAGTCGAAGAGTCTAGCTTCTTTATGGGCTTCGCTTCGATCCACTTGGTAAACTTATCCGCTGCCACCAACAGATGCGTGAACCCGCTGGCCCCGGTCCAGAGTGGACCGACCATGTCGAGTCCCCAGACTATGAACGGCCACGCGAGTGGGATTGTCTTTAGCGCGGACGCTAGCTTGTGCGATTGGTTCACCTAAAACTGACACCTAACGCATTGGTCGACGATATCGCGAGCGGCCTCATTGGCTCTGGGCCAATAGAAACCTGCCCGGAACACTTTGGTGACCAAGGTCCGAGAGGAAGCATGGTGACCACAGGTTCCCGAATGAATCTCCTGCAGGATCTGCTGCCCTTCCTTCGACGTGATTGTCACGCCCAATATGCTGTCCTAGCCTCAAGGGACTAGAACATCCCACTAAGGATAGAAGCGCATATCGAAGACGCTTTGTAAGGTGGATATCATTACATCGTACCATGTACTGAATAGATGAGAATACCAGATAAAGGCTTACACTCGCCACAAGCCACAGCATGAATACATCAATACATCAATACATAGCAATCATCATACAGAAGAGCAGGATCCGACTACGGATGAAATCAAACGAAAAAGAAGAACAACATCCACCCTGCTAATCCCAGGCTGCCAACCGGGAACCCATCCTATGATCGACGAAGAAGAAGCAGCAGAAGAACTCCAAAAGCAAACATGCATCGCTCTCACGTCAGATCATCGCATTACCTGTACCTGCACCAGTTGTTGTAGCAATCTGTGAGCCACGAGGACTTAGGAATCCCATAACCATGGGTAGCAAGACTATCAAAGCTTAAATGGGTATGGAAGGGTAAGGTGGTGAGGTTGCAGTAAGCACTAAGCATTATATGTTGCTAACTTACGAGTACAAGAATAAGAAGAGTAACTACGCATAACGGTCGCAAACTAATAATGATAAAGAAGTGATCCTGGACACCTACTTACGAGTCAAGCATAACCCCACCGTGTTCTCTTCTCGAACTTGCTCGAAAAGAGACCATCACAGTTACGAACACAGTTGGTATATTTTATTAGAATTAGTGTCAAGTTGTCTACAACCGGAGGTTATAAATTTCCAAGTCGCCACATAACCGCGGGCACGGCTTCACGAAAGATTTAACCCTGCAGGGGTGCTCCAAGTAGTCCATTATAAATTACCACACGCATCCGATGGAACATCCTCACACCATGATAACACGATGCTTACGATAAGGAATCCCGGTGGACAAGCCACTCATAACAGGCAAAACTAAACCAACAAGACCTCCCGGTGAGCCAGATCCGTGTCTAGAGCCGCGCGCTCTCTATCTACGGGCATCATCCGTCTATGCATAGTGGACGGTAGCCAAATACCTCGAGTTGCCCCAAGGCGGCTTCGCCGACTGCAAGGTAGGTGGACCAACGGTTGTGTTTTGCCGCTGGCCCGAGTTATGTTGGAATTAAAAGAGTCCCCGAGATGGCGACCCTCTATGTATTAATTATTAGGTTCATGTTGGCAAATGTTAAAACCAATGTTGGGCCTTGCTGGAGAAGTCTTATCCTAAAACAAGTGATCAGGGGGGTTCCCATATGCCCCACATGTGTTAGAAGCGCTCATCAAGGAACATAACACCGGTATTACGGAAACTAGGGCGGCATGAGTGGAACAAAACACTAGGCAAAAGGCCGAGCCTTCCACCCACAACCAAGTATATAGATGCATTAATTAAATAAGAGATATTGTGATATCCCATGATATCCATGTCCCAACATGGAACAAACTGCAACTGCACCTGCAACTAGCAACGCTATAAGAAAGGGGCTGAGCAAAGCGGTAACATAGCCAAACAACGGTTTGCTGAGATGGTGGAAGGTTAGAGGCTGTATCATGGCATATAGGAGGCTGACATATATGTGGTAGGAAGCGCGACATAGCGATAGCAATGAGACAACTAGCAAGCAAAGATAGTAGAGGTATCCAAGGTCATGATCATCTTGCCTGAAATCCTGCTAGGAAGAAGACCGAATCCATGAAGAAGACGAACACGCGTAGTCGAACGAATCCTCACGCTTCGCAACGTAACCAAAACTATCGAGAAGAAGCACAACCAGAAATAAGCAAACAACATGGTAACAAACAAGCATAAACATGTCATGATGCACAATCAAGTATGATGCATGTCCAGTTTAATGAGTCATGGCATGACAAAGATGCAACAAACAACTACGACACATTTTGCATATTGACGAAACTCCACAAAAAATTACTTAATTCACTCCCGTTTATGTACTCAACAAGATTAAATGTTGTTAAACATGGCAAGAGGTGAAGAATAATCAATCTACCTATCTAGTCATTTTAAATGAGGCTGGAAACAACACATAACAATTCCGGAAAATCCCCATATGTAATTTTCGAATTTGGTACTGTTCTGAATTAAACACAATGTTAAAGTTGTTAAACAGCAAGTTAACATGCATCATGATGATCTACATGTTTTTCTAATCAAGTTACATATGAAGTTCATTTAATTCGAAGCTACGGTTAAATAGTTATGAAATAAACCATTTTAACATGTCATTTATGCAAATTAATGCAAACAGCAATTTTAAACATTTTTAACATGGATGAAAGTTGGAAATTATTAATCTACACAAAATTCTAAACATTTTACATATATAAGTTGGTTAATTCCGATGCACGGTTGGTGAGATATGATATGCATGAACATGAGAGGTTTTCTGTAAAATTGGCAAACTCTGGATAAAAGAGAAATTCGTCTAGGGGAAAAAATATATGTCCTGGGCCGAATATGGAACAGAGTCCGAAACAGAGTGAGCGCACGATAGTTACATAGCGCTCGGGGAGCTCACCATGGGCCATGGCCCGGTGAGGCAGAGGCGAGCTGGGCCGGCTGGGGATGCTGGCTGGGCCTTGACGCGGCTGCAGTGGGCCGAGGCGGCTGGAGAGGTGGCGCGCTGGGCTTGGAGCGCTGCAGGAAAGCGGCTGAGGCAGGGGCGCAGTCAACGCGCGCGGTCGTGCGGTGCTCGAGCAGTTCGAGTGGGCGGCGGCGCAGGTTCATGGCGGAACTTGGCGAGTGCAAGGGATGGCGAGGACCGGATCGGAGGCGGCAGTCCTCGGGGTCGCCGGATCCGGGCGCGGAAGGACTTGAGGCTCGACGGCTGCAGACTTGGAGCTCCATGGTGGCGGCTTCTCCTGTGAAGAACCAGAGACAGAGAGAGAGCGAGATGTGAGAGGAGGAGAGAGGAGGAAGAACGGGAGGCGAGAGGAAGGTCGACGAGGGTGGCCTCCGGCGAGGCCGTGGTCGCCGGCGGCGGGCAGCTCCGGCTGGTCGCTGGACGGCGTAGACGCCCAGCGCGGAGGCGAGGCGGAGGCACGAGGAGGCGCTCAGGCGCGGGGAGCGGGCGGTGTACGGGCTCTCGGGCCCAGATGGGCTCAGGCGGGCTCAGATCTGGGTTCCGCGGGCCCGCGCGTGGAGGTGGGAGACAGGGGTACTATGCAGGCGGAGGCTGGCTAGTAGCGGCGCGCCAAGTGGCGGCGGGGCAGTGGGGAAGAAGGCTAGGGCTAGGGTTTTCCAGATTAGGCAGGGGGTAGGCTTCCTTATATAGCAGGAGGGGGATTGAGGGGGGTTTGGAGGTGTTTTCGGGCCGTTCGATCTAGATCGGTCGACTCCGGTCGGAGGGGGGGTCTAGGCTAGGCTTGGTGGGCTGTGTAGAGGCCATGGGCTGAGAAGAGAGGGAAGATGGCAGCCCTGCAACAAGTTTCGGAACACCGAAACATCCGACGTTTTTTACCGGCTATAGTGCCGCTATAATTATCCGTTGGGGCATCAAACGACCTCCGAATGGAACGAAATTTGGCAGGCAGTCTACCTACAATATGATAAGACCGCACGCCAACTTTCAACCCATTCCGAGAATATTTTATTCCCACTTAGAAAATAATAATTTAATGATGCCGCGGGCGCGTGCAGGTGTGGTTGGTCTCAGAACGGTCAACGAAGACTACGGGGAGAAGCGGCAACTACGAACGGATGCAAGTTTTATGAAAACATGCGGATGCAATGCGCATGATGCCATGATGAAATGCAACAAACCAAATAAATAACGCAACGATCCCAAAAAACATGAAAGGCATCTAGAGCGTCGGTCTCGGGCTGTCACAACACTCCCCCACTTACAAGAGATCTCGCCCCGAGATCTTAGGAATGAAAAGAGGAAGAGGAAGAGGTAAACAAAGTTGCTTCTTGACGAAAGAGTGAAACCAAAGAACCTTGGGGTCGCAAGGAGATAAGAATGGCACGAGGAACAAGCAAGAATTCGAAACCACTCCAGCTGAGAAGCGAAGCAAGGGAAACGAAAGAATTCGACAGCACTCCGGTAGAAAAGAGAAGCAACACTTAATAAGATGAAAAGAACTTGAATATAGGACACAACACTCTTGTTAAATGGATAAGAAAGGAAAAGAACATGATCTTGACAAAATGAGATAATGGGTCGAAGAGAGAAACACCACAATGCCTCCGAAACGAAAGAATAGAAGCTAGATCGTTGGAAAGAAAAGAACGGAGAAGAAAATGACAATTTCTACCACAAATGAATTTGAAAAGCATCCTTACCACGAAGAAATGAACGGAGTTGTTGGAAAATCAACAACGAAAAGAATAAGCTTGTTGTGGGCTTATGAAAAACATCTCAAATTTATGAGGTGACAACCGGCCACAATGGAAACAACTGATTGCTTGAGATCTCGAAGAGATGAAAAACTTCTTTCACCGAGAGGATACATAGAGAACTTGGGTCATGGATAATCACCACAAATAGCAACAATCCTTCGGAAAGGCTTTAGGTGAAATCTATACCAAGATAACTCCAACAAGGAAAATGATCGGTTGGAAAGATCTGAACGAAGAGAAAATGATGGGTTTAAATATCTCATTCCTAACAACTTGTTAATCAAGAAACACGAAGGAAAATTGTCAAGAATGACAGAAGACCACCTCAAAAGATAAGGTAGAAAGAATAGCACTTCGGAATGCGAGATGAAGAATACTTGAGCTCTAACAAGAATCTTGACAAACACTTCGAGAATGAATTAAATCCTTAGCGAACCCGTATGAAGAAACTCTCGAAGGACTCCAGATAGATAACAAGATGATCGAAACGAAAAGAAGGCTGAAAAGAACAAGATGAAGCCTTGCGATGATTTAAATGGAGCTTCGTAACGAAACAACCGAGAAAACTTGGAACTCCGAAAAAGAAAGATGAACAACTTAGAACCAAGAATTTGATATTATGAACGAACTCCGGAAGAAGGAATTAAATCACCTTGAGGAAACAAGAATAAGAATTACGTTATGCTTATCGTCATCATAATAAATTTATGAAAAGCAACGGATTGGCATACTACTTATTCTTCTTGAAAAGATTGAAGAGAGATATAGCGCCAACTTGGGAAGGTCTTCAATGAACCACCGGTAGGATTTTGGAAATAAATGAATGAATTGATACGATACAAAGGAAGAGGATTCTTGAACGAACCATCGTAAGAATTGAAAAAGAACGAAGAAAAGAGAACGAATCGCCGGGAAGAAATAGAAAACAAATGAAGATACTTGAGGGAATTTAGCTACAAGAGAACGGAGAGATCACGAGCTGACTAAAGAATACTTGAACGAACCACCGGTAAGAATTTGAGAACGAGAGAAGAACGTTGATAATGAAGAATTCTTCTGAAATAATGGCCTTTGGAGAATCAAAAATGGAAAGAACTTATGAAATGCTCCGGATGGGTATGATAATAATTCTCCCAATCGAAACCAATTGTGAGAATGGCATGAAGCTAGAACCACAAATCTTCCAAAGAACGGGCAAAGATTAAGAGAAACTCTTCTTCGGTCTTCAACGCTAAGAATGACGACGAGGAACACCACCAAAATTGTTGAGATACTCCGGACAATGAAAAGATGAATATTGGGATCAAAATGAAAGAATTAAAAGGAAATCTCGGGGAAGACAATTGACTGATGAGAATTCATTCTTACGTCAATCTTGAAAGAATTTGAGAATAACTCCGGAAAAATTAGAAGAGTCAGGTAAGATCCTGGGAAAAGACCTGTGGGTTAGGGCCCACTCAAAAGAAACACCGTTGAAACAATTGCTTAGAAAGAGAGATTGTACTGGTTGATTTAAGTGGCTTGAATGAAATGACAACTTCGAAATAGAACGAATGGAAACACGAATCTTCTGAGATAATTTCTTCGCACCGGAAAAGAATAGAGAGATGTGAATATCCATGAGATTCTTGGATAAGAACTTCCAACATGAGAAAGCATGTGAACAAAAGAAAATGATATGATCAACACCGAAAGCTTGAATTTAGAAGAATGATGAACTTGTAGCTCCTGAGCATCTTCATGAGAATCACCGGTTAAGAACATTGAAGGAAAAGAATGGAAAGACTTCTCATGAATAAAATGGATACTTGATTGAGGTCTTTGGCTCCGTGAAGAAAAAAAGGTGGGAGGGTGGGAAAAATAAAGACAACTTAGGATGGATGAAATGAACTCCGTTGAGAAAACTGAGAATTGATCTTGCAAATATCGAAAGGATCAGATTAATTTGAATTGAAGCATGTCGGTTGAAAAGAAATGTCCATGACAATACGATCGGTCAAAAGGATTAGTATTCACATAGAAATATGAGAACACCGCTTAGGAAAGGTATGGAATCCACACTTGACTTCGAAGCAACTCGAATACCGCAACTCAAAACAAAACAAGGGTTTGACTTGTAGAATAAGCCGGAACAAACATATGATAGAGATTTTGTCCGAAATTTTTGTGGTGGGGCCCACACGGGCTCGATCTTACAGTGGCCATTCGTACAAGGTAGTGTACGAGACTATGAAGCGTCCCCGAAACGTAGCGAAGCTCCAAGGATTCTTTAAGACACAACGAGCACCGCTGTAAAAACGACCGTGGACAGGCGGACCACTAGACGTCGAACCCCAATCTCATATCATGCATCTGTCGGAAAGATATCCTAGGTAACTACTTGAATTCCCACCTAAGAACTCCCGAAACTTCTTGGTTATGCGATCAGGTTGCGGGTCCAGGAACCTACTCAGCAATCAACAACCTAATCAGCTGCAACTACATCCGCAACCCTTAACACACATCCGAGAAACTTTGCAAATTCGTCTACCTCAGACCTTCGAAAACACAACGATACTAGTCACGGTGGATCATCCGAGCTATCTCCTCCAGTACTGGGGAAAGTCACGGCACTATTTGCCACCACAAAAAGTATAGAAGCGTTTCGATGTTGGCGTCCTCTAGTTTTCAGGAACTGAAACGATAGGGAATGTGACAAGAACCCCTTGGAGCTCAACTCCCCGGGTCCAATCCATACGGTCAGGAGGCACCAAGAACATAATTCTGTCACACCGATATCGCAACGATTCTGAAAATACTCGTGTGATCCTAAAAAAAAATTGAGTGAGAAGAGTAGTAGAATCAAGACACCTACGTCACAATTCCTCACCAGAGCGACGAAGGGGATAAGGAGTAAAAAGAATTCATACTCTTCGATATATAACTAGACTCAAAATAATTTTTTGTTTCTAGACTCACCAACGGTTCGATCAATCAAGGGGGCTCCTGCGGTCGGTAGAGGCTCTGATACCAACTTGTCACGCCCAATATGCGGTCCTATCCTCAAGGGACTAGATGATCCCACTAAGGATAGAAGCGCATATCGAAGACGCTTCGCAAGGTGGATATCATTACATCGTACCATGTACTGGATAGATGAGAATACCAGATAAAGGTTTACACATCAATACATCAATACATAGCAATCATCATACAGAAGAGCAGGATCCGACTATGGATGAAATCAAACGAAAAAGAAGAACGACATCCACCCTACTAATCCCAGGCTGCCAACCGGGAACCCATCCTATGATCGATGAAGAAGAAGAAGCAGCAGAAGAACTCCAAAAGCAAACATGCATCGCTCTCACGTCAGATCATCGCATTACCTGTACCTACACCTATTGTTGTAGTAATCTGTGAGCCACGAGGACTCAGCAATCCCATAACCATGGGTAGCAAGACTATCAACGCTTAAATGGGTATGGAAGGGTAAGGTGGTGAGGTTGCAGTAAGCACTAAACATTATATGGTGGCTAACTTACGAGTACAAGAATAAGAAGTAACTACGCATAATGGTCGCAAACTAATAATGATCAAGAAGTGATCCTGGACACCTACTTACGAGTCAAGCATAACCCCACCGTGTTCTCTTCTCGAACTTGCTCGAAAAGAGACCATCACGGTTACGCACACAGTTGGTATATTTTATTAGAATTAGTGTCAAGTTCTCTACAACCGGAGGTTATAAATTTCCAAGTCGCCACATAACCGCGGGCACGGCTTCACGAAAGATTTAACCCTGCAGGGGTGCTCCAAGTAGTCCATTATAAATTACCACACGCATCCGATGGAACATCCTCACACCATGATAACATGATGCTTACGATAAGGAATCCCGGTGGACAAGCCACTCATAACAGGCAAAACTAAACCAGCAAGACCTCCCGGTGAGCCAGATCCGTGTCTAGAGCCGCGCGCTCTCTATCTATGGGCATCATCCGTCTATGCATAGTGGACGGTAGCCAAATACCTCGAGTTGCCCCATGGCGGCTCCGCCGACTGCAAGGTAGGTGGACCAACGGTTGTGTTTTGCCGCTGGCCCGAGTTATGTTGGAATTAAAAGAGTCCCCGAGGTGGCGACCCTCTATGTATTAATTATTAGGTTCATGTTGGCAAATGTTAAAACCAATGTTGGGCCTTGCTTGAGAAGTCTTATCCTAAAACAAGTGATCAGGGGGGTTCCCATATGCCCCACATGTGTTAGAAGCGCTCATCAAGGAACATAACACCGATATTACGGAAACTAGGGCGGCATGAGTGGAACAAAACACTAGGCAAAAGGCCGAGCCTTCCACCCACAACCAAGTATATAGATGCATTAATTAAATAAGAGATATTGTGATATCCCATGATATCCATGTCCCAACATGGAACAAACTGCAACTGCACCTGCAACTAGCAACGCTATAAGAAAGGGGCTGAGCAAAGCGGTAACATAGCCAAACAACGGTTTGCTGAGATGGTGGAAGGTTAGAGGCTGTATCATGGCATATAGGAGGCTGACATATATGTGGTAGGAAGCGCGACATAGTGATAGCAACGAGACAACTAGCAAGCAAAGATAGTAGAGGTATCCAAGGTCATGATCATCTTGCCTGAAATCCTGCTAGGAAGAAGACCGAATCCATGAAGAAGACGAACACGCGTAGTCGAACGAATCCTCACGCTTCGCAACGTAACCGAAACTATCGAGAAGAAGCACAACCAGAAATAAGCAAACAACATGGTAACAAACAAGCATAAACATGTCATGATGCACAATCAAGTATGATGCATGTCCGGTTTAATGAGTCATGGCATGGCAAAGATGCAACAAACAACTACTACACATTTTGCATATTGACGAAACTCCACAAACAATTACTTAATTCACTCCCGTTTATGTACTCAACAAGATTAAATGTTGTTAAACATGGCAAGAGGTGAAGCATAATTAATCTACCTATCTAGTCAATTGAAATCCCCATATGTAATTTTTGAATTTGGTACTGTTCTGAATTAAACACAATGTTAAAGTTCTTAAACAGAAAGTTAACATGCATCATGATGATCTACATGTTTTTCTAATCAAGTTACATATGAAGTTCATTTAATTCGGAGCTACGGTTAAATAGTTATGAAATAAACCATTTTGACATGTCATTTATGCAAATTAATGCAAACAGCAATTTTAAACATTTTTAACATGGATGAAATTTGGAAATTATTAATCTACACAAAATTCTAAATATTTTACATATATAAGTTGGTTAATTCCGATGCACGGTTGGTGAGATATGATATGCATGAACATGAGAGGTTTTCTGTAAAATTGGCAAACTCTGGATAAAAGATAAATTCGTCCAGGGGAAAAAATATATGTCCTGGGCCGAATATGGAATAGAGTCCGAAACAGAGTGAGCGCACGATAGTTACATAGCGCCCAGGGCGCGAGATAGCATGCAGAAAAGGTGCGCTCGGGGAGCTCACCATGGGCCATGGCTCGGTGAGGCAGAGGCGAGCTGGGCCGGCTGGGGATGCTGGCTGGGCCTTGCCGCGGCTGCAGTGGGCCGAGGCGGCTGGAGAGGTGGCGCGCTGGGCTTGGAGCGCTGCAGGAATGCGGCTGAGGCAGGGGCGCGGTCAACGCGTGCGGTCGTGCGGTGCTCGAGCAGTTCGAGTGGGCGGCGGCGCAGGTTCATGGCGGAACTTGGCGAGTGCAAGGGACGGGGAGGACCGGATCGGAGGCGGCGGTCCTCGGGGTCGCCGGATCCGGGCGCGGAAGGACTTGAGGCCCGACGGCGGCAGACTTGGAGCTCCATGGCGGTGGCTGCTCCTGTGAAGAACCAGAGACAGAGAGAGAGCGAGATGTGAGAGGAGGAGAGAGGAGGAAGAACGGGAGGCGAGAGGAAGGTCGGCGAGGGTGGCCTCCGGCGAGGCCATGGTCACCGGCGGTGGGCAGCTCCGGCGGGTTGCTGGACGGCGCAGACGCCCAGCGCGGAGGCGAGGCGGAGGCACGAGGAGGCGCTCGGGCGCGGGGAGCGGGCGGTGTACGGGCTCTCAGGCCCAGATGGGCTCAGGCGGGCTCAGATCTGGGCTCCGCGGGCCCGCGCGTGGAGGTGGAAGACAGGGGTACTGTGCAAGCGGCGACTGGCTGGTAGCGGCGCGCCAAGTGGCGGCAGGGCAGTGGGGAAGAAGGCTAGGGCTAGGGTTTTTCAGATTAGGCAGGGGGTAGGCTTCCTTATATAGCAGGTGGGGGATTGAGGGGGTTTGGAGGTGTTTTCGGGCCGTTCGATCTCGATCGGACGACTCCGGTCGGAGGGGGGGGGCTAGGCTAGGCTTGGTGGGCTGTGTAGAGGCCATGGGCTGAGAAGAGAGGGAAGATGGCAGCCCGGCAACAAGTTTCGGAACACCGAAACATCCGACGTTTTTACCGGCTATAGTGCCGCTATAATTATCCGTTGGGGCATCAAACGACCTCCGAATGGAACGAAATTTGGCAGGCGGTCTACCTACAATATGATAAGATCGCACGCCAACTTTCAACCCATTCCGAGAACATTTTATTCCCACTGAGAAAATAATAATTTAATGATGCCGCGGGCGCGTGCAGGTGTGGTTGGTCTCAGAACGGTCAACGAAGACTACGGGGAGAAGCGGCAACTACGAACGGATGCAAGTTTTATGAAAACATGCGGATGCAATGCGCATGATGCCATGATGAAATGCAACAAACCAAATAAATAACGCAACGATCCCGAAAAACATGAAAGGCATCTAGAGCGTCGGTCTCGGGCTGTCACAGTGATGCAACGCTGAGTGATGCCAGTGGCACTCTTCTTATAGAGTTGTTCTCCCATGACGGTAAAGGCTTTCGATCGGCGGACAATCTGTCGAGCTTCTTCTTTGTCTTCAGGGAGTTCCTGCCTGAGCAGGTATGCGGGGTATGGCTCGGTCCACTCGGGAGTGATGACGAGCACCTCTTGGACCAGATCCACCACTGCTAGGATGTCAACTTCAGTCGGATTTGACGGCTCGACTGGTTGCGGGGGCTCCTTGATTGTGGGCGAGTGCAAGTGCTCTAGGAACACATTCTTCGAGACTGCTTTCTGAGTAGAACCAATCTTGGCCAAGTCATCTGCCGCCTGGTTTTTTATTCATGGGATGTGATGGAGCTCCAGTCCTTCGAAGTTCTTCTCCAGCTTTCGGACGGCGTTGCAGTAGCCTGTCATAGCTGGGCTCCGGATGTCCCATTCCTTCATCACTTGGTTCACCACCAGGTCTGAGTCACCATAGACCATCAGTCGGCGGATCCGGAGGGAGATCGCCATGCGCAACCCATGCAAAAGGGCTTCATATTCTGCTTCATTGTTTGAAGAGTCAAAGTGGATCTGAAGTACGTAGCTGAGTCTATCGCCTTTGGGGGACACTAGGACAACACCAGCCCCCGAGGCATTTAAGATCTTGGAGCCGTCGAAGAACATAGTCCAATGTTCGGGTACACTCGGGACTGGCTGTTCCTATTCAATCCACTCGGCTAAGAAATCCACCAGAGCTTGCGACTTGATAGCTTTCTTGGCCTCAAACTTGATGTCCAAAGGGAGGAGTTCGATGGTCCACTTAGCCACTTGGCCCGTGGCATCTCTGTTGTTCAGGATCTCCGACAGTGGAGCGTCGCTTATCACTATGATCGAGTGATCTTGAAAGTAATGAGCCACCTTCTTCGCAGTCAGGTAAATCCCATACAATAGCTTCTGGTAGTGTGGATATCTTTGCTTGGAAGGGGTCAGAACTTCAGAATGTAATATACTGGCCGCTGGATCTTGAAGGCTTTGCCTTGTTCCTCCCACTCCACAGTGAGCACAGTGCTAACAACTTGGCTCATGGCCGCGGTGTACAAGAGCAAGGGCTCTCGGCTGCTCGGATCAGCAAGCACCGGCTGGGTGGAAAGCAGGGCTTTGAGTTCTTGGAACGCGGCCTGCATTTCTGTCGTCCACTCAAACTTCTCTGACTTCTTCATGAGTTGGTAGAGTGGCAGGGCCTTCTCACCAAGTCGTGAGATGAATCTGCTCAGGGCTGCCAGACAGCCCGTGAGTTTCTGAACATCATGCAGACGTTGCGGTTGCTTCATTCAGACTATGGCACCGATCTTCTCGGGGTTAGCATCGATCCCTTGTTCGGAGACAAGGAACCCAAGTAACTTGCCTGCGGACACCCCGAAAGTACACTTGGCCGGATTGAGTTTGATGCCGTATTGGCACAGGCTCGCAAAGGTTTCGGCGAGGTCAGTCAGGAGGTCGGAACTCTTCCTTGACTTGACCATGATGTCATCCATATAAGCCTCCACGTTCTGACTGATCTGCTTCTGTAAGCATTTCTGGATCATGCGCATGAAAGTTGCTCTGGCATTCTTCAATCCGAAGGGCATTGTGGTATAACAGAAACACCCGAATGGGGTGATGAATGCAGTCTTTATTTCATCCGGACCATACATTCGGATCTGGTGGTACCCGGAGTACGCATCCAGAAATGATAAGCGCTCGCACCCCACAGTAGAGTCTATGATCTGGTCTGTGCAGGGGAGAGGGAAGTGGTCCTTTGGGTAGGCCCGATTGATGTGCTTGAAGTCAATACACATTCGGAGAGATTTATCTTTCTTGGGAACTAACACGGTGTTGGCGAGCCACTCGGAGTGGTAAATTTCACAGATGAATTCGGCGGCCAAGAGCCGCGCGATCTCCTCGCCAATCACCTTGCACTTCTTAGGAGTAGAGCGGCGGAGATGCTCTTTGACAGGCTTTACCTTTGGGTCGACTCTGAGTCGATGCTCAGCCAATCCCCTGGGAACTCCCGACATGTCAGAGGGTTTCCATGAGAAGATGTCCCAGTTCTCACGGAGGAACTGGATGAGCTCGCTTTCCTATTTGCTGTCGAGCGTCGTGGATATGTTGGTCGGGGCGGCGTACGGGTCTTCCGGGTGGATGTGAACTTGCTTCGAATCGCCAGCCAACTGGAAAGCAGATTCCACAGCCGGCTTCTTGCTCTTGAGCAGATCACTCGAATCGACTGTTTTCTTGTACTCGTCCAGCTCCGCCAACGCCATCTGCTCATATGCGATCTGGGAGCCTTTCTGCAAGCACTCCTCAGCTATCTTCCGGTTTCCTGTGATGGTGATCACGCCCTTCGGCCCTGGCATTTTGAGTTTAAGATACACATAACATGGTCTGGCCATGAATCGTGCGTAGGCAGGCCTACCCAGGATGGCGTGATAGGCACTCTTGAAGTCTACCATGTAAAAGGTCAACCTCTCTTTTCTGAAGTTCTTCTCTCCGCTGAATATGCCGTCGAGAGCAATTTGCCTGAGTGACTTCGCTTTTTTCCCGGGCATAACCCCGTGGAACTGCATATTGCTTTTACTCAGTCGGGACATCGGAATGCCCATCGCCTCTAGAGTATCAGCGTAAATGATGTTCAGCCCGCTGCCGCCGTCCATGAGGACTTTGCGCAGTTGGACTCCTCCAACGGCGGGATCAACCACCAGCGCCTGCCGCCTAGGGGTCAGTATGTGGGCCAGGTGATCTGACTGGTCGAAGGTGACAGGGGTCTGGGCCCAGTCTAGGAGCTTGGTGACAGTCGAAACCGCCATATTTTTCTTTCATTTCAGCAAGCAATTTTATAACGTCATCTCTATCATTACAAGCAAGAATTTCCCTAGCTGTCTCCCTATCAAAGACATGTTCATCAGGCGATTCAACTCTAGTAGGAGGACTAGGCATAATAGGTGAATCATAGTTCTTAAGAGTTTCAACATTTTCAGCATTCTCAATTTCTTTAGCTTTAGCAAGTTGTTCATCAAGGAATTCACCAAGTGGCACAGTATTATCAAGCATAGTACTAGCATCATCATAAGTATCATTCATAGCATAAGTAGTATCATCAATAACTTGCGACCTATCAGAATGAATAGCAGGTGGTGGTTTCGCAAGCCTACTCAAAACAGAAGGTGAATCAAGTGCAAAGTGTGATGGCAGTTCCTTACCTCCTATAGTCATAGAGGGGACGATCTTAGTCTTAGCGTCTTTCAGATTGTTCATAGTGATCAACAGATATAAATCCCAAGTGACTCAACAAATAGAGCTATGCTCCCCGGCAACGGCGCCAGAAAAAGGTCTTGATAACCCACAAGTATAGGGGATCGCAACAGTTTTCGCGGGTAGTATTTCACCCAGACTTATTGATTCGACACAAGGGGAGCCAAAGAATATTTGCAAGTATTAGCAGTTGAGTTGTCAATTCAACCACACCTGGAGATAAAATATCTGCAGCAGAATATGTAGTAGCACGGTAATATGATAGTTTTGATAGCAGTAGCAACAGTAACGATAGTAACAGTAACAGTAGCAGTTTTGTAGCAAGTGTAAAGTAGTAGCAACAAAGTAACTTAGCAGAAACCAATACGAGAAAGTCGTAGGCATTGGATCATTGATGATAATTATGTTGGATGATATTCATTATATAACAGTCACAACCTAGGGCGATACACAATAGCTCCAATTCATCAATGTAATGTAGGCATGTATTCCGTATATAGTCATACATGCTTATAGTAAGAACTTGCATGACATCTTTTGTCCTACCCTCCCGTGGCAGCAGGGTCCTTAAGGAAACTAAGGGATATTAAGGCCTCCTTTTAATAGAGAACCGGAACAAAGCATTAGCACTTAGTGAATACATGAACTCCTCAAACTACGACAATCACTGGAAAGAATCCCAATTATTGTCACCTTGGGGTATGCGGATCATAACACATAATAGGTGCATATAACTTGCAAGATAGGATCAAGAACACAAATATATTCATGAAAACATAAAGGGTTCAGATCTGAAATCATGGCACTCGGGCCCTAGTGACAAGCATTAAGCATAGCAAAGTCATAGCAACATCAATCTCAGAACATAGTGGATACTAGGGATCAAAGCCCTAACAAATTGACTCGATTACATGATAAATCTCATCCAACCCATCACCGTCCAGCAAGCCTACGAAGGAATTACTCACGCCCGGTGGTGAGCATCATGAAATTGGCGATGGAGGATGGTTGATGATGACGACGGTGTCGAATCCCCCTCTTCGGAGCCCCGAACGGACTCCAGATCAGCCCTCCCGATGAAGAACAGGAGGTGGCGGCGGCTCCATATCGTAAAACACGATGACACTTCTTCTCTTATTTTTTTCTCGGGGAAAGAGAATTTATAGCGTTGGAATTAGGTCGGACGGCCGCCTGTGGGCCCCACAAGGCATCAGGGCGCGCCCTAGGGGGGGGGGGGGTTGCGCCCTGTTGCCTTGTGGGCAGCAGGTGGCCCCTCTTCTGTTGATTCTTGCGCCAATAATTTTTATATATTCCATAAAAATTCTCCAAAAAGTTTCGTCCAAATCCGAGAACTTTGATTTCTGCACAAAAACAACACCATGGTAGTTCTGCTGAAAACAGCGTCAGTCCAGGTTAGTTTCATTCAAATCATGCAAATTAGAGTGTTTGGAAAAGTAGATATGATGGAGACGTATCAGGGTGCATGCTAAGGTCCCATGCAAAAAATGAGAATGAATTTCAAACACCTAGGCGTCGTGGATCGGCCACAAACATTGAGAAACTTGGTTTTTAAATTCCTATAAATCCAAAACTCGTCTGAAATTCATGAAACTTGGCATGGTGTCATGAAATGGCACCAACATGCTGTGGTAAATTTTTTGTCCAATTTGGGGCAAGTTTTGGTATAAGATTCTTACAAACCAGAGCTTCTCACTAGAAGCCTCGTGGTTCCGATAGGGAACATGTCACCTTTGTGGATGAGACGACATTTGTTGCCTCTTCTCGCCTTGAATATTTTTCCAGAGGCAACATGGATTAATATGAGTGTCGTGTTAAAATTTGGAATTATTCAGGGTTCATTTGGACATTTTTGTACATTAACTGAGTTTCGAGGCATTTAGTGCGCATAATTCAAATTTGAACTACAGGCACATGATCCAGTGCACCAAAATGGGTTGAAAAATTATGTGTCCTTAGGTGCATGTTTAGGTCCCATGCAAGAAATGGGAATGAATTTCAAACACCTAGGCGTCGTGGATTGATACGTCCAATTTGCATCATGATTTCCTACTAATAATTATTATGTTTTTGATCATTATTTCTCTTTATGGTACAATTCTTATGCATTTTCTCTCTTATTTTGCAAGATTCACATGAAGAGGGAGAATGCCGGCAGCTGGAATTCTGGACCTGAAAAGGGTGAAACAGAGATAGCTATTCTGCACAACTCCAAATGACCTGAAAATTTACGAGGAATTATTTTGGAATATATAAAAAATACTGGCGAAAGAATCAACAGAAGGGGGCCCACCAGGAAGCCACAAGCCTGGGGGGCGCGCCCCCCTTGGCTTGTGGGGCCCCTGGCAGGCCTCTGGCCCCCTCCTTCTGCTATATGAAGCCATTTGCCCTAGAAAAAAATCAGAAGAAGACTTTCGCGATGAAGCGCCGCCGTCTCGAGGCGGAACTTGGGCAGGAGCTATTTTGCTCTCCGGCGGAGCGATTCCGCCGGGGATACTTTCCTCCGGGAGGGGGAAATCGAAGCCATCAACATCCCCAATGATCCTCTCATCGTGGGAGGACCAATCTTCATCAACATCTTCACCAGCACCATCTTATCTCAAACCCTAGTTCATCTCTTGTATTCAATCTTTGTCTCAAAACCTCAGATTGGTACCTGTGGGTTGCTAGTAGTGTTGATTACATCTTGTAGTTGATGCTAGTTGGTTTATTTGGTGGAAGATTATATCTTCAGATCCTTAATGCTATTCAATACCCCTCTGATCTTACATATGAATATGGTTTGTGAGTAGTTACTTTTGTTCTTGAGGACATGGGAGAAGTCTTGTCATAAGTAATCATATGAATTTGGTATTCGTTCAATATTTTGATGATATGTATGTTGTTGCTTCCTTTAGTGGTGTCGTGTGATCGTCGACTACATGACACTTCACCATCTTTGGGCCTAAGGGAAGGCATTGTGGAGTAGTAATTAGATGATGGGTTGCTAGAGTGACAGAAGCTTAAACCCTAGTTTATGCGCTATTCCGTAAGGGGCTGATTTGGATCCATATGTTTCCTGCTATGGTTAGAGTTATCTTAATTCTTCTTTCGTAGTTGCGGATGCTTGCGAGAGGGGGTAATCATAAGTGGGAGGCTTGTTCAAGTAAGAACAGCAACCAAGCACCGGTCCACCCACATATCAAATTATCAAAGTAGCAAACGCAAATCAAACAAACATGATGAAAGTGACTAGATGAAATTCCCATGTGTCCTCGAGAACGCTTTGCTTACTATAAGTGTTCGTTCCGGCTTGTCCTTTGCTATAAAAAGGATTGGGCCACCTTGCTGCACTTTATTATACTTGTTACTTGTTACGAATTATCTTGCTATCAAAACTACCTGTTACCGCTACTTTCAGTACTTGCAGAGAATACCTTGCTGAAAACCGCTTGTCATTTCCTTCTGCTCCTCGTTGGGTTCGACACTCTTACTTATCGAAAGGACTACAATTGATCCCCTATACTTGTGGGTCATCAAGACTCTTTTCTGGCGCCGTTGCCGGGGAGTGAAGTGCCTTTGGTGAGTGGAATTTGGTAAGGAAACATTTATATTACGTGTTGAAATTTACTGTCACTTGTCACTATGGAAAGTAATCCATTGAGGCGCTTGTTCGGGGCATCTTCACCTCGACCGGAAGCATTGAGAGTATCTCCTCAACCTATTGAACCTACTGAAAATATTTATTATGAAATTCATTCGGGTATGGTAGAGAAACTGCTAGCTAATCCTTATGCAGGAGATGGAACGGTACATCCTGATATGCACTTAATCTATGTGGATGAAATTTGTGGATTGTTTAAGCTTGCAGGTCTATCCGGAGATGGAGTTAAGAAGAAGGTATTCCCTTTATCTTTGGAGGGAAAGACATTGACATGGTATAGGCTATATGATGATACTAAAACATGGGACTGGAACCGGTTGAAGCTGGAATTCCACCAGAAATTTTATCCTATGCATTTGGTTCATCTTGATCGGAATTATATATATAATTTTTGGCCTCGTGAAGGAGAAAGTATCGCTCAAGCATGGGGGAGTCTTAAATATATGTTGCACACATGCCCCAATCATGAGCTCTCAAGAGAAATAATTCTTCAAAACTTTTATGCTCGGCTTTCTCATAATGATCAATCCATGCTCGATACTTCTTCTGCTGGTTCCTTTATGAAGAGAACTATTGAATTCAGATGGGATCTTCTGGAAAGAATTAAAAGTAACTCTGAAGATTGGGAAATCGACAAAGGTAATGAGTCAGGTATAAATCTTGAGTTTGATTGTGTTAAATCTTTTATGGAAACAGATGCTTTTCATAAGTTTAGTACTAAATATGGATTTGACTCTGATATAGTAGCTACCTTTTGTGAATCTTTTGCTGCTCATGTTGATCTCCCTAAGAAGATATGGTTTAAGTATCATCCACCTATTGAATTGAATGAAGAACCTATTAGTGATAAAGAAGAAACAATTGTTTACCATGTTGATCCAGTTGTGTCTACTGCTTATATTGAGAAACCTCCTTTCCCTGTTAGGATTAAGGAACATGCTAAAGCTTCAGCTGTGGTTAATAAGAGTAATATTAGAGCACCTAGACCTTCTGAACAAATTAAAGTTGAACCTAATGTTGCAATGGTTAAAGATCTTCTGGTTGATAATATTGATGGACATGTCATATATTTCTGTGATGAAGCAACTAGAATTGCTAAGCCAGACACTAAAGATAAAAACAAACCTGTAATTGGCATGCCTGTTATTTTTGTTAAAATTGGAGATCATTGCTATCATGGTTTATGTGATATTGGGGGTAGTGTGAGTGCTATTCTGTTTACTCTCTATCAAGAATTCATGAATGATATTGCACCTGTTGAGATTGAAGATATTGATGTTACTATTAGCTTGCAAATAGAGATACTATTTCACCACTTGGGATTGATAGAGATGTTGAAGTCCTGTGTGGTAAGATCAAATATCCTACTGATTTTCTTGTTCTTGGATCACCACAAGATGATTTTTGTCCCATTATATTTGGTAGACCTTTCTTGAATACAGTTAATGCCAAGATTGATTGCAATAAAGAAACTGTTAGTGTTAATTTTGGTGAGGTGTCTCATGAGTTTAATTTCTCTAAGTTTCGTAGACAACCTCATGATAAAGAATTACCTAATAAGGATGAAATTATTGGTCTTGCTTCTATTGCTGTGCCTCCTACTGATCCTTTAGAACAATATTTGCTAGACCATGAGAATGATATGCATATGAATGAAAGAAATGAAATAGATGAGCAGTTATTTAAACAAGCACCTATCCTTAAACATAATTTGCCTATTGAAACCTTGGGAGATCCACTTCCACCCAAGGGTGATCCTGTGTTCGAATTAAAGCAATTACCTGATACACTTAAATATGCTTATCTTGATGAAAAGAAGATATATCCTGTTATTATTAGTGCTAACCTTTCAGAGCATGAAGAAAAGAGATTACTTAAAACTCTGAAGAAGCACCGAGTTGCTATTGGATATACTCTCGATGATCTTAAGGGCATTAGTCCCACTTTGTGTCAGCATAAAATTCATGTGGAGCCAGACGCTAAACCCGTTGTTGATCATCAAAGAAGGCTGAATCCTAGAATGAAAGATGTGGTAAGAACTGAAATATTAAAGCTTCTGGAGGCAGGTATAATTTATCCCATAGCTGATAGTAGATGGGTAAGTCCTGTTCATTGTGTTCCTCAGAAAGGAGGTATTACCGTTGTTCCTAATGATAAAATGAACTTATCCCACAAAGAATTGTAACTGGTTATAGGATGGTAATTGATTTCAGGAAATTAAATAAAGCTACTAGGAAAGATCATTATCCCTTGCCTTTTATTGATCAAATGTTAGAAAGATTATCTAAGCATACACACTTTTGTTTCCTAGATGGTTATTTTGGTTTTTCTCAAATACCCGTTTCACCTGAAGATCAAGAGAAAACCACCTTTACTTGTCCTTTTGGAACTTATTCTTATCGTCGTATGCCTTTTGGTTTATGTAATGCACCTGCTACTTTTCAAAGATGTATGGCTGCTATATTCTCTGACTTTTGTGAAAAGATTGTTTAGATTTTCATGGATGATTTCTCCGTTTACGGAACTTCTTTTGATGATTGCTTGAGCAACCTTGATCGAGTTTTGTAGAGATGTGAAGAAACTAATCTTGTCTTGAATTGGGAGAAGTGCCACTTTATGGTGACTGAAGGTATAGTTCTTGGGCATAACATTTCTGAAAGAGGTATTGAAGTTGATAAAGCTAAAGTTGATGCTATTGAGAAAATGCCATGTCCTAAAGATATCAAAGGTATAAGAAGTTTCCTAAGTCATGTTGGTTTTTATAGAAGGTTTATAAAAGACTTCTCTAACATTTCTAGGCCTCTTACTAATCTTTTGCAAAAATATGTTCCATTCATTTTTGATGATGATTGTGTAGAAGCCTTTCAAATACTTAAGAAAGCCTTAATTTCTGCACCTATTGTTCAACCACCTGATTGGAACCTTCCCTTTGAAATTATGTGTGATGCTAGTGATTATGCTGTTGGTGCTGTTCTAGGACAAACAGTTGATAAGAATTTAAATGTTATTCATTATGCTAGTAAAACTCTAGACAGTGCTCAAAGAAATTATGCTACTACTGAGAAAGAATTTTTAGCAGTTGTGTTTGCATGTGATAAATTCAGATCTTACATTGTTGATTCCAAAGTTACTATTAACACAGATCATGCTGCTATTAAATATCTTATGGAAAAGAAAGATGCTAAACCTAGACTTATTAGGTGGGTTCTTTTGCTACAAGAATTTGATTTGTATATTGTTGATAGAAAGGGAGCTGAGAATACCGTAGCTGATAACTTGTCTAGAATGGAAAATGTTCTTGATGACCCACTTCCTATTAATGATGATTTTCCTGATGAATAATTAGCTGTGATAAATGCTTCTCGCAATAATCCTTGGTATGCAGACTATGCTAATCACATTGTTACTAAATATATACCACCTAGTTTCACATACCAACAAAAGAAAAAGTTCTTCTTTGATTTAAGACATTACTTTTGGGATGACCCACACTTATATAAAGAAGGAGTAGATGGTATTATTAGACGTTGTGTACCTGAGCATGAACAGGAACAATTCCTACGTAAGTGTCACTCCGAGGCATATGGAGGACACCATGCGGGAGACAGAACTGCACACAAGGTATTATAATCTGGTTTTTATTGGCCTACTCTTTTCAAAGATGCACGTAAGTTTTTCCTTTCTTGTGATGAATGTCAAAGAATTGGTAATGTTGGTAGACGTCAGGAAATGCCTATGAATTATTCACTTATTATTGAACCATTTGATGTTTGGGGTTTTGATTATATGGGACCTTTTCCTAAATCCAATGGGTATACTCATATTTTGGTTGCTGTTGATTATGTTACTAAGTGGGTAGAAGCTATTCCAACTAGTAGTGCTGATCATAACACTTCCATTAAAATGCTTAAAGAAGTTATATTTCCGAGGTTTGGAGTCCCTAGATATTTAATGACTGATGGTGGTTCACATTTTATTCATGGTGCTTGCCGTAAATTGCTTGCTAAATAAGATGTTAATCATAGAATTGCATCTCCCTATCATCCTCAGTCTAGTGGTCAAGTTGAATTAACTAATAGAGAAATAAAATTGATTTTGCAAAAGTCCGTTAATAGATCCAGAAAGAATTGGTATAAGAAACTTGATGATGCACTATGGGCTTATAGAACTGCTTATAAAAATCCTATGGGTATGTCTCCATATAAAATGGTTTATGGAAAAGCATGTCATTTACCTCTTGAGTTAGAACATAAAGCATATTGTGCAATTAAAGAACTCAACTATGATTTTAAACTTGCCGGTGAAAAGAGGTTATTTGATATTAGCTCTCTAGATGAATGGAGAACCCAAGCTTATGAAAATGCCAAGTTATTTAAAGAAAAAGTTAAAATATGGCATGATAAGAGAATTCAAAAACGGGAATTCAAAGTAGGTGACCATGTTCTATTATACAATTCTCATTTAAGATTTTTTGCAGGAAAACTTCTCTCTAAATGGGCAGGCCCATACATCATCGAAGAAGTTTATCGCTCTGGAGCCATTAAAATAAACAACTCTGACGGCAATATTCCGAGAGTGGTTAATGGGCAAAGAATTAAACATTATATCTCAGGTACGCCCATTAATGTTGAAACTAATATTATTCAAACAATGACATCGGAAGAATACATAGAGGAAACCTTCCGGAACGCTCCAGAATCCTGAAAAGGAGTAGGTATGTGGTATAGTAAGTAAACCGACTCCAAAACTTCCATAAAAATACTTTCTCTCCGTTTTGGAATATATATAAAAAATTAGGAAAATAATAAACAGTCCAAAAAGTGCACGAGGAGGCGACAAGCCTGGGGGGCGCGCCCTACCCCCTAGGGCGCGCCTACCAAGCTTGTGTCCCCCTCGTGCACTTTCCTGACTTTGTTTTTCTTCCGTATTACTTGTTTGCACGGGAAAAATTCATTATATATACTCACGGGTGTTTTGACCACCGCATCGCAAGTTTCTCCTCTGTTCTTGTTTCGGGCTGTTTTTCTGACAGATCTAGATCACCATGGCATCTCCAAGCTTGTCCAAGGACAAGTTCTATGAGAAGGTCATCAACCCGTACCTACCGGAGGTGATGAAGCACCCTCAAGCCATTGAGATGCGTGAGGGGGTGCTCCACATCTGGGACGTTCAAGGACCTAAGAAGACCGGGAGTGAGAAGGCCAGGCTGGAAGCAGTGGAACAGGAGATCTTCAAGTGCCAGGGGATGGTGGAGCGCGGACTTTGTGCTAACCACTCCATGATCACGGACTTCATCCGTGAGCACAAGGTGGACGGCAAGAATATTGGGGATGTCATCTTCAAGCTTAATGACCAGATTGATTATCTTCAGGCCCAAATATACGATCTACAAAACCAAAATTTTGAGTATGAGGCCAGGTTCAATGGTATGAGTTTAGTTGCAAATTTCAGGACTCCGGAAACACGTTCGTCCTTTTATGATGGAGAGCCTATGCCTTGGAAGACGGAGGACAAGCCTATCACTTCATCACCACCATCACCAAAGAAGGAGATTTGAGTACATGGGTATGAGCACCACCCTTGGCTTGTGCCAAGCTTGGGGGAGGTGCCTCGGTATCGTATCACCATCACTTTTTATCATCATTATCTATCTTAGTTCGATCCTTAGTTATTTCGTGATTTAGAAGAATAAAGTTTTAGTATGATTTAGTTTCGAGTGCTTGTTTTGTGATCTATCTATCTATGTAATCGCATGTGAAAGTTATATAATAAAGAGTAGTTTGAGTTGAGTGTTTTGCTTTTGATGATCCAATCCAAGAAATAAATAAAGAATAAAAAGTAAGATCATATGCTAATCCCATGGGGAGTGATGACTTCACATAAAAGAAGTATAATTGATAAAACTTGTTGGAAGTTGACAAACATAGCATTGGTCATTGTTGCAATTCATGAGAAAGTAATAAAGTAAGAGAGGTCTCACATATAAATACACTATCTTGGACATCTTTTATGATTGTGAGCCCCCATCAAATATTCTATGTCAATTAGTTGACATTGGACAAGGAAGACAACGTAATGGGTTATGTTTGCTTATATTCACATAGAAGTTATATTGTTTTGGATCCTCTAACATGTGGTGCTTGCCCCCTATCTTTTGCTAGCCAAAATTCTGTACTAAGTAGAGATACTACTTGTGCATCCAAAAATCCTTAAACCCAGTTTCATTCCATGAGAGTCCACTATATCTACCTATGGATTAAATAAGATCCTTCAAGTAAGTTGTCATCGGTGCAAAGCAATAAAAATTGCTCCTAAACATGTATGAACTTTTATTGTAAGGGAAAATAAGCTTTGTACGATCTTGTGATGGTGGAGTAATAAAAGCGACAGACTGCATAATAAAGGTCGCTATCACAAGGGGCAATATAAAGTGACGTTCCTTTACATTAAGAGCTTACACATCCAAAAACAAAAAGCGCATGACAACCTATGCTTCCCTCTGCGAAGGGCCTATCTTTTAGTTTATGTATTTACTTTCATGCAAGAGTCAATAGTATCCTCCTCTATTCCATTTTTATTTTCTCTCTTGGCAAGCATCATGTGGTGGGGATTGATCCAGGCATATATATCCAGTTGGATGTAGGTGATCATGAGTTATTATTGTTGACATTACCCTTGAGGTAAATACGTTGGGAGGCGAAATTATAAGCCCCTATCTTTCTATGTGTTTGGCTGAAACTTTTGCTCCATAAGTATGCCATGAGTGTCAGCAATCATAGAAGACTAAATGATAGTTGAGTATGTGAACTTGCTAAACAAAGCTCTTACATAGACTCTTTCTGATAATATGATGAATTGCAATTGCTTCAGTGACTGAGATCATAGTTTGTTAGTTTTCAATTTGGTTTATGGTTCATACTTTAACTTGTGGATGAATTGCCACTTTTTCATGAGAAGTTTCATGATGATATATCACTGTAATAATAAAGATAATGATGCTCCATGTTTGTATTTTATTTTTATCGACGCCTCTCTCTCTAAACATGTGGTCATGATTATTGATTTTGGCTTTTGCTTGAGGACAAGCGAGGTCTAAGCTTGGGGGAGTTGATACGTCCAATTTGCAACATGATTTCCTAATAATAATTATTATGTTTTTGATCATTATTTCACTTTATGGTACAATTCTTATGCCTTTTCTCTCTTATTTTGCAAGATTCACATGAAGAGGGAGAATGCCGATAGCTGGAATTCTAGACCTGAAAGGGGTGAAACAGAGATAGCTATTCTGCACAACTCCAAATGACCTGAAAATTTTCGGAGAATTATTTTGGAATATATAAAAAATACTGGCGAAAGAATCAACAGAAGGGGGCCCACCAGGAAGCCACAAGCCTGGGGGGCGCGCCCTACCCCCCTGGGCGCGCCCCCTAGCTTGTGGGGCCCCTGGCAGGCCTCTGGCCCCCTCCTTCTGCTATATGAAGCCATTTGCCCTAGAAAAAATCAGAAGAAGACTTTCGGGACGAAGGGCCGCCGTCTCGAGGTGGAACTTGGGCAGGAGCTATTTTGCTCTCCGGCGGAGCGATTCCACCGGGGATACTTCCCTCCGGGAGGAGGAAATCGAAGCCATCGACATCACCAACGATCCTCTCATCGTGGGAGGACCAATCTTCATCAACATCTTCACCAGCACCATCTCATCTCAGACCCTAGTTCATCTCTTGTATTCAATCTTTGTCTCAAAATCTCAGATTGGTACCTGTGGGTTGCTAGTAGTGTTGATTACATCTTGTAGTTGATGCTAGTTGGTTTATTTGGTGGAAGATTATATGTTTAGATCCTTAATGATATTCAATACCCCTCTGATCTTGAACATGAAAATGATTTATGAGTAGTTACTTTTGTTCTTGAGGACATGGGAGAAGTCTTGTCATAAGTAATCATGTGAATTTGGTATTCGTTCGATATTTTGATGATATGTATGTTGTTGCTTCCTTTAGTGGTGTTGTGTGAACGTCGACTACATGAAACTTCACCATCTTTGGGCCTAAGGGAAGGCATTGTGGAGTAGTAATTAGATGATGGGTTGCTAGAGTGACAGAAGCTTAAACCCTAGTTTATGCGCTATTCCGTAAGGGGCTGATTTGGATCCATATGTTTCATGCTATGGTTAGAGTTATCTTAATTCTTCTTTCATAGTTGCGGATGCTTGCGAGAGGGGGTAATCATAAGTGGGAGGCTTGTTCAAGTAAGAACAGCACCCAAGCACCGGTCTACCCACATATCAAATTATCAAAGTAGCGAACGCGAATTAAACAAACATGATGAAAGTGACTAGATGAAATTCCCATGTGTCCTCGAGAACGCTTTGCTTACTATAAGAGTTCGTTCCGGCTTGTCCTTTTCTACAAAAAGGATTGGGCCACCTTGCTGCACTTTATTATACTTGTTACTTGTTACGAATTATCTTGCTATCAAAACTACCTGTTACCGCTACTTTCAGTACTTGCAGAGAATACCTTGCTGAAAACCGCTTGTCATTTCCTTCTGCTCCTCATTGGGTTCGACACTCTTACTTATCGAAAGGACTATGATTAATCCCCTATACTTGTGGGTCATCATGGATCGGCCACAAATATTGAGAAACTTGGTTTTTAAATTCCTGTAAATCGAAAACTTGTCTGAAATTCATGAAACTTGTAAAAAAATTGTCCAATTTGGGATAGGTTTTGGTATAAGCTTCTTACAAACCAGAGCTTCTCACTAGAAGCCTCGTGGTTCTGATTGGGAACGTGTCACCTTTGTGGAAGAAACGACATTCGTTGCCTCTTCTAGCCTTGAATATTTTTCCACAGGCAACATGGATTAATACGAGTGTCGTGGTAAAATTTGGAATTATTCAGGGTTCGTCTGGACACTTTTATACATTAACTAATTTTTCTAGGCATTTAATGTGCATAATGCAAATTTGAACTACATGCACATGCTTCAGTGCACCAAAATGGGTTGAAAAATCATATATGTGTCTTGGATGCATGTAGGGACTGTAGGGTTTTGTTTTCCAATTTGAGACAAGTTTTTTGTTTTTTTCTTCTAGAGCCAACATTGAGAATATTGGTTTAAATTCAAGTAAATCCAAAACTCACGCAAAATTCATGAAATTGGGCATGGTGTCATGATATAGCACAAATATGCTCAGGTATTTTTCATGTCCAATATGAGAGAAGGCGCACACATTAACAGCCAACAAAGCCATTTTGTAACAAATAGCTGTCACGTTATCATCACAAATGGTTGTGCAGTATTATTTAAATCATGGGCGCTCTACTGACCATTTATGTGCCACCACACGTCCCACTTTTTAATGGCTAGGAGGTGTCATGCGGGCAGCTGTTTGAGTAGACAGGAGGCGTGCAAGCGAAGTCCGCTGTGCAGGCTAACGGGGAGGCATGCGAGAAGTCCTCCGCTGCGTAGTGTCATCGAGAGGCGTGCAAGCAGTACGCTGCGCAAGCTCACCGGGAAGCGAGCCCTTTGACCTCCATCGCCGCCCGCCTCGCTCCCAACTTCTCCATTAATGGCGCCCGAGAGCCGCTATTTAATAGGTGGCCTTACTGATCTTTCTTCGCCGCCCATTCCCCTCTCGCCCGAATCCTATCTTCCAGAGCTCCACCAACGCCATGGCGCACAAGGATCATCTGCCACTAGTCTTCCGGTTTGGTGAAGTCGACTCCGAGCAGGAGGAGATAGAAAATAAGGAGGATGGGACCTCAGGGACATGGCCCTGAACGAGCTGGCCGCGGCGGATGCTGCCCTCGCGCCCGTCCCAACTCCCATCCCCGCACCCGCGCCAGCGACCATCCCCGTGGCATTAACGGGCTTGTCACTGAGCACCATCATAGCGCTGGAAGCCAAGGGCGTCAGCGAGGTTCTCGTGGACCATCGCGAGCTCGTGTACGTGCCAGCGCCAGCGCCCCCGCCTGTGCTCGTGCGCGCCCCTGCACCCACCGCAGCGCCGGTCCCCATGCGCGTGCCTGCACCCGCCGCGCCCGTGCCCGTGCGCGCGCCTGCACCCACCGTGCCCCCCCTCAGCATCATGGGATGCCGCCGTCAACCGCTACCTCGCAGCGCCGCGAGTCGTCGTCCCCCCGCCCCCCGCCCGTCGATCGCCCGACGACCGGCTCTTTGATTTGCAAGTCCAGAACATTCTGGGCTGCCTTGAAGACTTGAACAACGGTGTCCGGAGGACGCAACGCTGGCGCAGCACACCGTCGCCGCCGCCGCAATTAGTTTTTTCTGTTTAATATTGTATCTCGATCGTATGAATGTAAAGTCACAGTGTGACTGAATGAAATATATGGTTTGATCAACTGAGTGTTTTTTCTCTGAATGTACAGACTTATCAAAGTAAAAAAAATAAAAAACATCATATTTTTTCTCTGAATAAAACACTCATCACAAATGTTTCAGATTGAACACCCATATGCAAAGCCAGACCTAGGGTTCCTTCGCCACTAAGCCAAGGGAAAAGTTGGCGCGACGGATTTGTGCATAGCTTCATCGCAAACGATTTTGTATGATGACCCATGTGCTTACTATAGACAATTTGGTAAGATTTGCATCTGTCAAATTGGGTATATTGCCATTTGTCAAATTGGAAACATTGGCATTTGTCAATCTAGTAACATTGCCATTTGTCAACCTTGTAACACTAACATTTGTCAAATTTTGCAACTGAAAATCGCCAGCACTGTCTAATTTTGTAACTGAAATTTACTAACCGTAGATTTCATTCATAGATTAAGCAGTCATTCTTTATACAAACAGTTCAACTCGACAGCTGAACCGAACAAACTTTCCCTCAATTGTTACCAACCACGTACTGAAATAGCTAGTTCAACTTTATATACTAGCTAATTTTAAGAACGTAGTACCGTTCAATCATATCTATAGTCAGATGAACTGAACAAAATAGCCCCTAAATGCTACTACGGAGGGGCTTGGTACTACTTCCAGCAGCCTCTCCTCTGTCGAGCGCGCTTAGTAAGATGCAGCGGAGGAGGAGTCTACCGACGAGCTGGAGCAGTGGAATCCGGCGCATGCCGCTGCTGCAGCTTTAGCGACGCCCAGCTCGTACGCCCTCTGCCGCTCCTGCTCGAAGCGGCGGGACTCCGCGTATAGCTCCGCATTCAGCGCCATAGCAGCGGCTTCTGCACTAGCCACGGCGGCGATAAGCCTCTTTGCGTGATCGTCCAGGCGCTCCTCCTCCTCCCGCAGGAACTCGATGTAGCGCGCAAGGTCGCTGACGCAAATGCGGGCCTCCACCTCCCACCTTCCAGCCACGGTGGCAGAGCGGGTGATGGCCACGGTTGCCGACGGTGGGGTGGCGGCCACGACGGCCACCTTCCGCCTTCGGGCCGCGATGGCGGAGTGGGTGATGGCCACGGTGACTGACGGTGGGGTGGTGGCCATGACGGCCACCTTCCACCTTCAGGCCGCGGTGGCGGAGCGGGTGATGGCCACGGCGGCTGACGGTGGGGTGGCGGCAACGGTGGCCGGCAATAGCTGCCGTCGGGGAGCGGCGCCGGAGCGTGGGGTGGGTGCTGTGCGAACACTCAATAGGGACGCCACGCGCACTACACGCGGCCGGGGACTGCGCCGCCGACGCAGTGTAGCCTCCCAGCTGGAGCTGTTCACTGACGGCGGAGTGGCTGAGCGACGATGGCGGACCAGTGCCATTGGCGACTGTGTGAGAAGCAGACGAGATAAGCTACGGGGAGGGAGGGGAAAATGTGATGCGGACTCGCCGACCGTGAGGGTTTATATAGCAGGCCGGTAACCATTGGGTTTTGGGGGATTTCGCCGAGTTGGGCGGGAAGGTTGCGCGGTTGCGCGGGAATGGGCTCACCGACGATTCATTGGCGCCTCTTCAAGCCAACATGTGGCCAAAAGAAACACATGTGCGGTGCTGAATCTTGCACTCGAAGCCTTGGGCAGCAACGTGGTGACAAGACCTACGAGAGGAGGACGAAATGACACGTACACATACAGTTAATAAAAAAACGTTTGCAATTTAATTACCTAACAAACGGCCGTTCTCTATGTAGCGTCGCAGACGATTGTTCCCCACGGTGTGATGTGAAAAGCGACGTCGTTTCACATCACGCCGCTGGCCGGCTTGTAGATGGCAATTCCCTGCGTGTTCAAATGCTCTATGCGTGTGGTTGCTCGCGGTTGAGGCGGCCGCGACGCGCTCTTCTCGCGTCCCTCCACGCGCGCTCTCCTCGCCTCCCTCCGCGTGCTCTCTGCTCGTGACCCTCCATGCTTGCTCTACCCGCGTCCCTTCGCGTGCTGCCAGCGGTTGGGGCCGGCGCACGATCATGTACGTTCGGGGGGCCATATGCATGGGGTTGCGCCGGGCACGGCGCGACGATGAAGTTACGTGCGCCACAATGCAGTTACCCGCCGTTAAAACTGCCATGCGGATGTGCCGAGAATCCAGGCCATCCGGCCCCCATTTATTCCCGCGGCCATTTACCTTAATCTCTCGCGCCCCACAACACAATAAGCACACCCACGACGACACATACAGAGAGGATATCTAGCGGCTCCAATGGCGCTCCCAGCGGTTGACAACTACGATAGGCGGCAGTTCACCACGCCTCACGTAGTGGACACCCACGTGAGGGGCAAGGACCTCTCGGTGGTGTACACCAATGAGCCGGTCTCGGTGGAGAGCTCCATCCACACTATGGAGCAGTTGCTTGCTGAGGACAAGTACCAAGTGGTCTGATATGTCTCCAACGTATCTATAATTTTTTATTGTTCCATGCTATTGTATTATCAATATTGGATGTTTTTATATGCATTTACAGCAATTATATATCATTTTTTGGGAGTAACCTATTAACTTAGTGCCCAGTGCCAGTTGTTGTTTTCTGCCTGTTTTTGGTTTTACAGAATATCAATACCAAACAAAGTCCAAATGCCACGAAACTTTTTGGAGATTTTTTTCCTGGACATAACCAACACTAGAAGCTTCGGGAGAGGGCCAAAAGACCTAGGAGGTGGCCACGAGCCACCAGGGCACGCCTGGGGGGGGGGGCAGGCGTGCCCTGGTGCCTCGTGGGCCCACCTCTGCCCCTTTTGACCTAATTCCACCACTATAAATTCCCAAAAATCGGGAAACCAACATAGGAGTCCACGAAATACTTTTTCTGCCGCCACAAGCTTCTGTTCCTGAGAGATCCCATCTGGAGGCTTTTTCTGGTACTCTGCCGGAGGGGGAATCGATCACGGAGGGGCTCTACATCATCCTTGCTACCCTTCCGATGATGCGTGAGTAGTTTACCACAGACCTTCGGGTCCATAGTTAGTAGCTAGATGGCTTCTCTCTTTTTAAGCTTCAATACAATGTTCTCCTCGATGTTCTTGGAGTTCTATCCGATGTAATCACTTTTTGCGGTGTGTTTGTTGGGATCCGATGAATTGTGAGTTTATAATCAGATTATCCATGAATATTATTTGAGTCTTCTCTGATCTCTTTTATGCATGATTATTACAGCTTCATATTTCTTCTCCGATCTGTTGATTTGGTTTGGCCAACTGGATTGATTTATCTTGCCATGGGAAGAGGTGCTTTGTAATGGGTTCGATCTTGCGGTGCTCAATCCCAGTGACAGAAAGGGACATGACACGTATGTATCGTTGCTATTAAGGGTAAAAAGATGGGGTTTATTCATGCGTGAGTTTACTTTGTCTACATCATGTCATCTTGCTTAAGGCGTTACTCCGTTCTTCATGAACTTAATACACTAGATGCATGCTCGATAGCAGTCGATGTGTGGAGTAATAGTAGTAGATGCAGGCAGGAGTCGGTCTACTTGTCTCGGACGTGATGCCTATATACATGATCATTGCCTTGGATATCATCATGATTATTTGCTTTTCTATCAATTGCCCAACAGTAATTTGTTTACCCACCGTATGCTATTTTCTTGAGAGAAGCCTCTAGTGAAAACTATGGCCCCGGGTCTATCTAAATCATATATTAAAAACCCTAAAATACCTTGCTGCACTTTTTCTTTATTTATTTTATTTTGTATTTTTGTTTCAATCTATCTATCTATCACATACAATTTAATCTTTTAACTTACCGCCGAGGGATTGACAACCCCTTGTTTGCGTTAGGTGCAAGGATTTGTTGTTTTGTGTGCAGGTGCTGCTAACGAGGTGTTGCGTGATTCTCCTACTGGATTGATAACCTTGGTTTCATAACTGAGGGAAATACTTATCTCTAATGTACTGCATCTCCCTTCCTCTTCAGGGAATTACCAACGCAGCTCACAAGTAGCAGGAAGAATTTCTGGCGCCATTGCCGGGGAGACATCATCAACATCTATCAAGTACCTACGCATAAAACTCTCATCTCCTTGCATTTACTTTATTTAACTTTGCCTCTCGTTTTCATCTTCCCCACTTCTAAAAAGTTTTTACAAAAATACAAAAATATTTTCCGTTTGCCTTTTTCTTGTTTGCTTGTTTGCTTGCTTGTTATCTTGTTTGCGTAGCCACGATGTCTCAAGAAAATACAAAATTGTGTGATTTTTCTAATACTACTAATAATGATTTTATTAGTACACCGATTGCTCCTCCCGCCGCTAGTGCGGAGACTTGTGATATTAATGCCGCTTTGCTAAATCTTGTTATGAAAGAACAATTTTCTGGTAGTCCTAATGAAGATGCTGCATCCCATCTTAACAGTTTCGAAGAATTGTGTGATATGCAAAAGAAAAAACATGTGGATAATGATATTGTGAAATTAAAATTATTTCCATTCTCATTGCGGGGTCGTGCAAAAATTTGGTTTTCATCTTTACCATGAAATAGTATTGATTCTTGGGATAGGTGTAAAGATGCTTTTATTACCAAGTATTTTCCTCCCGCGAAAATTATTTCCCTTAGAAATCAAATTATGAATAGTAAGCAACTTGATCATGAACATGTTGCTGTTGGAAATATGCCCTAGAGGCAATAATAACATGGTTATTATTATATTTCCTTGTTCATGATAATCGTTTATTATCCATGCTATAATTGTATTGGTTGCAAACACAAATACATGTGTGGATACATAGACAACAACATGTCCCTAGTGAGCCTCTACCGGACTAGCTCGTTGATCAAAGATGGCCATGGTTTCCTGGTCAGAGACATGAGTTGTCATTTGATAACGGGATCACATCATTAGGAGAATGATGTGATGGACAAGACCCAAACTATGAACGTAGCATATGATCGTGTCAAGTTTATTGCTATAGTTCTCGCATGTCAAGTATCTGTTCCTATGATCATGAGATCATGCAACTCACTGACACCGGAGGAGTACCTTGTGTGTATCAAACGTCGCAACGTAACTGGGTGACTATAAAGATGCTCTACAGGTATCTCCGAGGGTGTCTGTTGAGTTGGCATGGATCAAGACTGGGAATTTGTCACTCCGTATGACGGAAAGGTATCTCAGGGCCCACTCGGTAATACAGCATCACAATAATCTTGCAAGCAATGTGACTAAAGAGTTAGCCACAGGATCTTGTATTACGGAACGAGTAAAGAGACTTGTCGGTAACGAGATTGAACTAGGTATGGAGATACCGACGATCGAATCTCGCGCAAGTAACATACCGATGGACAAAGGGAACTGCATACGGGATTGACTGAATCCTTGACATCGAGGTTCGACCGATAAAGATCTTCGTTGAATATGTAGGAACCAATATAGGCATCCAGGTCCCGCTATTGGTTATTGACCGGAGAGGAGTCTCGGTCATGTCTGCATATTCCCGAACCCGTAGGGTCGGACGCTTAACGTTCGGTAGCGCTAGGGTAGTATTGAGATATTAATAGTGGAAAGTCTGAAGGTTGTTCAGAGTCCCGGATGGGATCCGGGACATCATGAGGAGCCCCGGAATAGTCCGGAGGTAAAGATTCATATATGGAAAGTTGTTATCGGGGTTCCGGAAAAAGTTCGAGTTTTTTCGGTATTGTACCGGGAAGGTTCTAGAAGGTTCCGGAGTGGGGCCCATCTGCATGGGGGACCCACATGAACGTGGGTAGTGGGAAAGTCCCCACAACCCTGGTCTAGGTGCACCAAGATCCTCCCTTAAAAGGAATAGTATCATATCCCAAAGGGATAAGATCAGGATCCCTAAAAAAGGGGGATAGTGATCGGTGGGGAAGGAAAGGAGGGATTTCCTTCCTCCCCCTTTGGCCAACGACCCTAGGGCCTTGGAGGGCAAGCCACCAGCCCCCTCCACGCCTATATAAAGGTGGGGAGGCGTTGGGGGCAGTCACCCCTTGGACCCTTGCCCGTTACCTCACCCAACTCCTCCCACGTTTCACCGGTACGCGCTTGGCGAAGCCCTGCCGGAATTCTGCTGCCACCACCACCACCATACCGTCGTGTTGGTCCCGATCTCATCTACCCCCTCTCTCTCGCTTGCTGGATCAAGAAGGAGAGGACGTCGCCGAGCCGCACGTGTGCTAAACTTGGAGGTGCCATCCGTTCGGCACTTGATCGGGATTTCGTGGACGGATCGTGATTGGATCGCGAAGACGTTCGACTACATCAACCGCGTTTCTTAATGCTTCCGCTTAGTGATCTACAAGGGTATGTAGATGCAATCTCTCCTCTCGTAGATGTTCATCTCCTAGATTGATCTTGGTGAGCGTAGGAAATTTTTTGTTTCCCATGCAACGTTCCCCAACAATGGCATCATGAGCTAGGTCTTTGCGTAGATGACATCACGAGTAGAACACAAAGGAGTTTGTGGGCGTTGATATTCAGATTGCTTCCTTCCTTGGTCTTTTCTTGATTCAGCGGTATTGTGGGATGAAGCGGCCCGGACCAACTTTACATGTCCACGTACATGAGACCGGTTCCATCGACTGACATGCGACTTTGTTGCATAAGATGGCTGGCGGGTGTCTGTCTCTCCCACCTTAGTTGAATCGGATTCGACGAAGGCGGTCCTTGTAGAAGGTTAAATAGCAACTTGCATATCACCATTGTGGTTTTGCGTAGGTAAGAATCGTTCTTGCTAGATACCCATAGCAGCCATGTAAAACATGCAACAACAAATTAGAGGACGTCTAACTTGTTTTTGCAGGGTATGTTGTGATATGATATGGCCAAAGACATGATGAAATATATTTGATGTATGAGATGATCATATTTTGTAATAGTTTATCTCGGCTTGCATGTCGATGTATATGGCAACCGGCAGGAGCCATAGGGTTGTCTTTAATTATTGTATGACCTGCGTGTCAATTATTAAGCGCTATGTAAATCTTTACTTTATCGCTAAACGGTAGCAATAATAGTAGAAGCATGGTTGGCGTGACAACCCCGATGGCGACGCGATGATGGAGATCATGATGATGGAGATCATGGTGTCATGTCGGTGACGATGGAGATCATGCCGGTGCTTTGGAGATGGAGATCAAAAGCACAAGTTCATGGCCATATCATGTCACTTATGATTTGCATGTGATGTTAATCCTTTTATGCATCTTATTTTGCTTAGGACGATGGTAGCATTATAAGGTGATCCCTCTCTAAAATTTCAAGATAAAATTGTGTTCTCCCCAAATGTGCACCGTTGCGAAAGTTCGTCGTTTCGAAGCACCACGTGATGATCGGGTGTGATAGACTCTACGTTCACATACAACGGGTGCAAGCCAGTTTTGCACATGCGGAACACTTGGGTTAAACTTGACGAGCCTAGCATGTACAGACATGGCCTCGGAACACAAGAGACCGAAAGGTCGAACATGAGTCATATAGTAGATATGATCAACATGGAGATGTTCACCATTGAAACCACCTCATCTCACGTGATGATCGGACTTGGGTTGGTGAATTTGTATCATGTTACACTCGGACGACCGGAGGGATGTCGATTTGAGTGGGAGTTCTTAAGTAATATGATTAATTGAACTCTTTATCTTGAACAATAGTCTAAACTATCTTTGCAAATTATGTTGTAGATCAATGGCTCGCGCAGTAGCTCCCCTGAATTTCAATGCGTTCCTAGAGAAAGCTAAGCTGAAAGATGATGGAAGTAACTTTGTATACTGGCCCGTAATCTGAGGATTATCTTCACGGCTGCCCAAAAGGCTTATGTCCTTGATGCACCGCTTGGTGAGCAACCCCCTCCGGCGTCTGTGGACGTTATGAACGCCTGGCAGGCGCGTGTTGATGACTACTCAATAGTTCAGTGCGCCATGTTGTATGGCTTAGAACCGGGACTTCAAAGGCGTTTTGAACGTCATGGCGCATATGAGATGTTCCAGGAGTTGAAGTTTATTTTTGAGAAGAATGCCCAGATCGAGAGGTATGAGACCTCCGATAAGTTCTATGCTTGCAAGATGAAGGAGAACGGGTCTGTCAGTGAACACATACTCAAAATGTCTGGGTATTACAACCATCTGGCTGAGTTGGGAGTTGTTCTCCCGCCAGAGGCAATCACTGACAGAGTTCTTCAATCGCTACCACCTAGCTACAAGAGCTTTGTGTTGAACTATAACATGCAAGGGGTGAACAAGTCAGTCGCCGAGCTGTTTGCGATGCTGAAAGTCGCTGAGTCAGACATCCAGAAGGAGCATCAAGTGTTGATGGTCAATAAAACCACTAGTTTCAAGAAGAATGGCAAGGGCAAGAAGGGAAACTCCAAGAAGAGTGGCAAAGTAGTTGCCCCTCCCGTGAAGAAACCCAAGGCTGGGCCGAAGCCGGAAACTGAGTGCTTCTATTGCAAGGGAACTGGCCACTGGAAGCGGAATTGCCCCAAGTATCTGACCGACAAGAAGGGGGCCAACGCCAAACAAGGTATATATGATATACATGTTATTGATGTGTACCTTACCAACTCTCGTTGTAGTGCCTGGGTATTTGATACCGGTTCGGTTGCTCACATTTGCAACTCAAAGTAGGAACTACGGAATAGACGGAGGCTGGCGAAGGACGAAGTGACGATGCGCGTGGGAAATGGTTCCAAGGTTGATGTGATCGCCGTCGGCACGCTCGCTCTTCGATTACCATCGGGATTAGTGATGAACCTGAATAATTGTTATTTAGTGCCTGCGTTGAGCATAAACATTATATCTGGATCTTGTTTATTGCGAGACGGTTACTCATTTAAATCAGAGAATAATGGTTGTTCTATTTATATGGGTAATATCTTTTATGGTCATGCACCCATTGTGAGGGGTTTATTCTTATTGAATCTCGATAGTGATGATACACATGTTCATAACATTGATGCCAAAAGATGTAGAGTTGGTAATGATAGTACCACTTTCTTGTGGCACTGCCGCTTAGGTCATATTGGTGTAAAACGCATGAAGAAACTCCATGCTGATGGACTTTTGGTGTCACTTGATTTTGAATCACTTGACACATGCGAACCATGCATCATGGGCAAGATGACTAAGACCCCGTTCTCCGGAACAATGGAACGGGCAAGTGACTTGTTGGAAATCATACATACTGATGTGTGCGGTCCAATGAGCATTGAGGCGCGCGGTGGACATCGTTACTTTCTCACCTTCACCGACGATTTGAGTAGATATGGGTATGTTTACTTAATGAAACACAAGTCTGAAACGTTTGAAAAGTTCAAGCAATTTCAGAGTGAAGTTGAGAATCATCGTAACAAGAAGATCAAATTCCTACGATCTGATCGAGGGGGAGAATATTTGAGTTATGAGTTTGGCAGTCACTTAAGACAATGTGGAATTGTTTCACAGTTGACGCCACCTGGAACACCACAGCGTAATGGTGTGTCCGAACGTCGTAATCGAACCTTATTGGATATGGTGCGTTCTATGATGTCTCTTGCCGATCTGCCACTATAATTTTGGGGTTATGCGTTAGAGACACCCGCATTCACTTTAAATAGGGCACCATCTAAGAACGTTGAGACGACACCGTATGAACTGTGGTTTGGCAAGAAACCAAAGTTGTCGTTTCTTAAAGTTTGGGGATGCGATGCTTATGTCAAAAAGCTTCAGCCAGAAAAGCTGGAACCCAAAGCGGACAAATGCGTCTTCATAGGATACCCAAAAGAGACGGTTGGGTATACCTTCTATCTCAGATCCGAAGGCAAAGTGTTTGTCGCTAAGAACGGGTCCTTTCTCGAGAAAGAGTTTCTCTCGAAAGAATTGAGTGGGAGGAAAATAGAACTTGATGAGGTTGTTGAACCTTTACTTCAACCAGAGAGTAGCACTGCGCAGAAAGATGTTTCTGTGGAACCTACGTCAGTTGAAGAGGAAGCTGATGATGGTGATCATGAAGCTTCGGATCAAGTTACTATCGAACCTCGTAGGTCGACAAGGATACGTACTGCTCCTGAGTGGTACGGTAACCCTGTCTTAAAGGTCATGTTGTTGGACAACGATGAACCTACGAGCTATGGAGAAGCGATGGTGGGCCGAGATTCCGACAAATGGTTAGAGGCCATGAAATCCGAGATGGGATCCATGTATGAAAACAAAGTATGGACTTTGGAAGTATTACCTGAAGGGCGAAAGGCCATTCAGAATAAATGGATCTTCAAGAAGAAGACGGACGCGGACGGTAATGTCACCGTCTATAAAGCTCGACTTGTGGCAAAGGGTTTTTCACAAGTTCAAGGAGTTGACTACGATGAGACTTTCTCACCCGTAGCGATGCTTAAGTCCGTCAGAATCATGTTAGCAATAGCTGCATTTTCCGATTATGAAATTTGGCAAATGGATGTCAAAACAGCGTTCCTTAACGGTTTTCTTAAGGAAGAGTTGTATATGATGCAACCAGAAGGTTTTGTCGATCCAGAGAATGCTGACAAAGTTTGCAAACTCCAGCGATCCATTTATGGACTGGTGTAAGCCTCGGAGTTGGAATCTTCGCTTTGATGAGGTGATCAAAGCGTTTGGGTTTATACAAGTTTACGGAGAAGCTTGTATTTACAAGAAAGTGAGTGGGAGCTCTATAGCGTTTCTGATATTATATGTGGATGACATATTGCTGATTGGAAACAATATAGAACTTTTGGAAAGCGTGAAGGAATATTTGAACAAGAGTTTTTCAATGAAGGACCTAGGAGAAGCTGCTTTCATATTAGGCATCAAAATCTATAGAGATAGATCAAGACGCTTAATAGGACTTTCACAGAGCACATACCTTGATAAAATTTTGAAGAAGTTCAAAATGGATCAGTCCAAGAAGGGATTCTTGCCTGTTTTGCAAGGTGTGAAGTTGAGTAAGACTCAATGCCCAGCGACTACAGAGGATAGAGAAAAGATGAGTGTCATCCCCTATGCTTCTGCCATAGGCTCTATCATGTATGCGATGCTGTGCACAAGACCAGATGTCAGCCTTGCCATAAGTATGGCCAGAAGGTTTCCAAGTGATCCAGGAGTGGAACACTGGACAGCGGTCAAGAATATCCTTAAGTACCTGAAAAGGACTAAGGAAATGTTTCTCGTTTATGGAGGTGATCAAGAGCTCGTCGTAAAGGGTTACGTCGATGCAAGCTTTGACACTGATCCGGATGACTCTAAGTCTCAAACCGGATACGTATATATTCTAAATGCGGGAGCAGTAAGCTGGTGCAGTTCCAAGCAAAGCGTGGTAGCTGATTCTACATGCGAAGCGGAGTACATAGCTGCCTCGGAGGCGGCGAAGGAGGGTGTCTAGATGAAGCAGTTCATGACAGATCTTGGGGTTGTGCCCAGTGCACTGGACCCGATGACTCTGTTCTATGACAACACTGGTGCCATTGCTCTAGCCAAGGAACCAAGGTTTCACAAGAGGACCAGACACATAAATCGACGCTTCAATTCCATCCGCGATGCGATCAAGGAGGAGGACATAATCATTTGCAAAGTGCACACGGATCTGAATGTTGCAGATCCGTTGACTAAACCTCTTCCACGGGCAAAACATAATCAACACCAGAACTCTATGGGTGTTAGATTCATAACCATGTAATGCTAGATTATTGACTCTAGTGCAAGTGGGAGACTGTTGGAAATATGCCCTAGAAATAATAATAAAATGGTTATTATTATATTTCCTTGTTCATGATAATCGTTTATTATCCATGCTATAATTGTATTGGTTGGAAACACAAATACATGTGTGGATACATAGACAACAACATGTCCCTAGTGAGCCTCTACCGGACTAGCTCGTTGATCAAAGATGGCCATGGTTTCCTGGTCATAGACATGAGTTGTCATTTGATAACGGGATCACATCATTAGGAGAATGATGTGATGGACAAGACCCAAACTATGAACGTAGCATATGATCGTGTCAAGTTTATTGCTATCGTTTTCGCATGTCAAGTATCTATTCCTATGACCATGAGATCATGCAACTCACTAACACCGGAGGAGTACCTTGTGTGTATCAAACATCCCAACGTAACTGGGTGACTATAAAGATGCTCTATAGGTATCTCCGAGGGTGTCTGTTGAGTTGGCATGGATCAAGACTGGGAATTTGTCACTCCGTATGACGGAAAGGTATCTCAGGGCCCACTCGGTAATACAGCATCACAATAAGCTTGCAAGCAATGTGACTAAAGAGTTAGCCACGGGATCTTGTATTACGGAACGAGTAAAGAGACTTGCCGGTAACGAGATTGAACTAGGTATGGAGATACCGACGATCGAATCTCGGGCAAGTAACATACCGATGGACAAAGGGAACTGCATACGGGATTGACTGAATCCTTGACATCGAGGTTCTACCGATAAAGATCTTCGTTGAATATGTAGGAACCAATATGGGCATCCAGGTCCCGCTATTGGTTATTGACCGGAGAGGAGTCTCGGTCATGTCTGCATATTCCCGAACCCATAGGGTCGCACGCTTAACGTTCGGTAGCGCTAGGGTAGTATTGAGATATTAATAGTGGAAAGTCCGAAGGTTGTTCAGAGTCCCGGATGGGATCCAGGACATCACGAGGAGCTCCGGAATAGTCCGGAGGTAAAGATTCATATATGGAAAGTTGTTATTGGGGTTCCGGAAAAAGTTCAAGTTTTTTCGGTATTGTACCGGGAAGGTTCTAGAAGGTTCCGGAGTGGGGCCCACCTGCCTGGGGGACCCACATGAACGTGGGTAGTGGGGAAAGTCCCCACAACCCTAGTCGAGGCGCACCAAGATCCCCCCTTAAAAGGAATAGTATCATATCCCAAAGGGATAAGATCAGGATCCCTAAAAAAGGGGGATAGTGATCGGTGGGGAAGGAAAGGAGGGATTTCCTTCCTCCCCCTTTGGCCAATGACCCTAGGGCCTTGGATGGCAAGCCACCAGCCCCCTCCACGCCTATATAAAGGTAGGGAGGCATTGGGGGCAGCCACCCCTTGGACCCTTGCCCGTTACCTCACCCAACTCCTCCCACGTTTCACCGGTACGCGCTTGGCGAAGCCCTGCCGGAATTCCGCTGCCACTACCACCACCATACCATCGTGTTGGTCCCGATCTCATCTACCCCCTCTCTCTCGCTTGCTGGATCAAGAAGGAGAGGACGTGTGCTAAACTCGGAGGTGCCGTCCGTTCGGCACTTGATCGGGAGTTCGTGGACGGATCGTGATTGGATCGCGAAGACGTTCGACTACATCAACCGCGTTTCTTAATGCTTCCGCTTAGTGATCTACAAGGGTATGTATATGCAATCTCTCCTCTTGTAGATGTTCATCTCCTAGATTGATCTTGGTGAGCGTAGGAATTTTTTTGTTTCCCATGCAACGTTCCCCAACAGTTGCCCAATCTTGGGAAAGGATGAAATTAATGATAAGAAATTGCCCTACTCATGGTTTAAATTTATGAATGATCATACAAATTTTTTATTGGTGATTAATTAGTAGAATCGTAGGATCTTAGGCGGTGAAGCTCTAACCGGAGTGGGTGCAGCCAAGCGACTAGACTCATCACTCGGGGATGTGTGTCGAATCGCGGAACGGGTAGGAGGATCATATGGTGGGGTCGGAATGCGAGGAGCGCGTGGTGAAGGAGAACGGAACTCACTCCTGCGAGGAGCCCTCGCACGAGCCAAGTCCATCCGTGCAGCGAGGTAGTCGTCCACCAGTGAGGTGAAGACTGACTCTAATACCATGATGTACTGAACAAGGGGCTCAATTGCCTCGTCCCTTTCTCCCGCGGTGCAAGAGAAAGCATAGTGACTAGTGTATGGAACATGGCATGGAAGATAATGATAGGGACGTGTCTGCATGACTGGAAGAATGTCCCTAAGACGAGCGATGGCCTCTCGGGCAGCCATCTGGATAGCATGCCTCTCAGTAGGCATGACTCTCCCCATAAACCGATAGTTGCAGTGAGGCGCGGCATCTCCACCCTGAATATATACCGAGGCATGGTACATAGTCAGGGTGTCCGAGATCCTGTCGGGAAAGACTGTGTACTCCGGACAACTCGGAGATCCCATCGCGACCCTGGCGATGTAGACGAGAAGGCGGGAAAACCCCGCAGGCTCGTTGGCGAAAATTTGGGTCGGGCAGCTGCCACCAGACATCTACAACAACAACAACAACAACAACAACAACAACAACAACAACAAACAAAGCCTTTAGTCCCAAACAAGTTGGGGTAGGCTAGAGGTGAAACCCATAAGATCTCGCGACCAACTCATGGTTCTGGCACATGGCTAGCAAGCTTCCACGCACCCCTGTCCATGGCTAGTTCTTTGGTGATGCTCCAATCCTTTAGGTCTCTCTTTACGGACTCTTCCCATGTCAAGTTCGGTCTACCCCGGCCTCTTTTGACAATATCAGCACGCTTTAGCCGTCCGCTATGTACTGGGGCTTCTGGAGGCCTGCGTTGAATATGTCCAAACCATCTCAAACGATGTTGGACAAGCTTCTCTTCAATTGGCGCTACCCCAACTCTATCTCGTATATCATCATTCCGGATTCGGTCCTTCCTTGTGTGGCCACACATCCATCTCAACATGCGCATCTCCGCCACACCTAACTGTTGCACATGTCGCCTTTTAGTCGGCCAACACTCAGCGCCATACAACATTGCGGGTCGAACCGCCGTCCTATAGAACTTGCCTTTTAGCTTTTGTGGCACCCTCTTGTCATAGAGAATGCTAGAAGCTTGGCGCCACTTCATCCATCCGGCTTTAATTCGATGGTTCACATCTTCATCGATATCCCCATCCTTCTGCAACATTGACCCCAAATATCGAAAGGTGTCCTTCTGCGGCACCACCTGCCCATCAAGGCTAACATCCTCCTCCTCCTCGTGCCTAGTAGTACCGAAAGCGCACCTCATGTACTCGGTTTTAGTCCTACTAAGTCTAAAACCTTTCGATTCCAAAGTTTGCCTCCATAACTCCAACTTCCTGTTGACCCCCGTCCGACTCTCATCGACTAGCACCACATCGTCCGCAAAGAGCATACACCATGGGATATCTCCTTGTATATCCCTTGTGACCTCATCCATCACCAAGGCAAAAAGATAAGGGCTCAAAGCTGACCCTTGATGCAGTCCTATCTTGATCGGGAAGTCATCAGTGTCGCCATCACTTGTTCGAACACTTGTCACAACATTATCGTACATGTCCTTGATGAGGGTAATGTACTTTGCTGGGACTTTGTGTTTCTCCAAGGCCCACCACATAACATTCCGCGGTATCTTATCATAGGCCTTCTCCAAGTCAATGAACACCATATGCAGGTCCTTCTTTTGCTCCCTATATCTCTCCATAAGTTGTTGTACCAAGAAAATGGCTTCCATGGTCGACCTCCCAGGCATGAAACCAAACTGATTTTTGGTCACGCTTGTCATTCTTCTTAAGCGGTGCTCAATGACTCTCTCCCATAGCTTCATTGTATGGCTCATCAGTTTAATTCCACGGTAATTAGTACAACTCTGAACATCCCCCTTGTTCTTGAAGATTGGTACTAATATACTCCATCTCCATTCTTCTGGCATCTTGTTTGCCCGAAAAATGAGGTTGAAAAGTTTGGTTAGCCATACTATCGCTATGTCCCCGAGGCCTCTCCACACCTCAATGGGGATACAATCAGGGCCCATCGCCTTGCCTCCTTTCATCCTCTTCAAAGCCTCCTTGACCTCCGACTCCTGGATTCGCCGCACAAAAAGCCTGCTAGTATCAGCAAAGGAGTCGTCCAGATCAATGGTAGAGCTCTCACTCTCCCCATTGAACAGCTTGTCAAAGTACTCCCGCCATCTATGCTTAATCTCCTCGTTCTTCACCAGGAGTTGATCGGCTCCGTCCTTGATGCACTTGATTTGGTCAACATCCCTCGTCTTCCTCTCTCGGATCTTGGCCATCTTATAGATGTCCCTTTCGCCTTCCTTCGTGTCTAACCGTTGGTAGAGGTCCTCATACGCCCGGCCCCTTGCTTCACTCACAGCTCGCTTTGCGGCCTTCTTTGCCATCTTGTACTTCTCTATCTTGTCTGCACTCCTATCCAGATATAGGCGTCTGAAACACTCTTTCTTCTCCTTAATTGCCTTCTGGACATCATCGTTCCACCACCAGGTATCTTTAGCTTCTCTTCTACTTCCCCTAGACACTCCAAACTCCTATGAGGCCACCTTACGAATGCAAGTCGCCATCTTCATCCACATGTTGTCTACATCACCTCCTTCCTCCCAAGGGCCCTCCTTAATGACCCTCTCCTTGAACGCCTGAGCTACATCCCCCTTGAGCTTCCACCACTTCGTTCTAGCGACTTTGGCACGCTTGTCCCGCTGGACACGAATCCGAAAGCGGAGGTCAGCAACCACAAGCTTATGCTGAGGGACAACACTCTCTCCAGGTACCACCTTACAGTCTAGGCATGCACGCCTGTCTTCTCTTCTCGAGAGGATGAAATCAATCTGGCTAGAGTGTTGCCCACTACTGTAAGTCACTAGATGTGATTCTCTCTTCTTAAAGAGGGTGTTAGCTATGATCATGTTGTAGGCTAGCGCAAAGCTTAAGATATCTTCTCCTTCTTGGTTCCTGATGCCATAGCCAAAACCCCCATGCACCCCTTCAAAACCTGTGTTAGATGTGCCCACGTGGCCATTGAGGTCTCCTCCTATGAAGAGCCTCTCGCCAATCGGTACACTCCTAACCATGTCCTCTAGGCCTTCCCAGAACTCCCTCTTGGTGTTCTCATTGTGGCCTACTTGTGGGGCATACGCGCTGATAACGTTGAGAACTAAGTCCCCAACTACCAGCTTGACCAGGATAATCCGGTCCCCACGTCTCTTGACGTCTACCACTCCATACTTGAGGCTCTTGCTGATCAAGATGCCTACTCCATTTCTGTTTGCAACCGTCCCCGTGTACCACAGCTTGAAGCCGGTACCCTCCACCTCCTTCGCCTTTTGTCCCCTCCATTTGGTCTCTTGGACGCAAAGGATATCAACGCCTCTCCCCACCGCGGTATCAACTACCTCCCGAAGCTTACCTGTCAGAGACCCTACGTTCCAGCTACCTAAGCGAATCCTCCTAGGCTCGGCTAGCTTACTTACCCTTCGCACTCGTCGAGTCAAATGCGAAGACCCTTGCTCAATTTCCACTACACCCGAGCGCCGATGTAGCGCGCCACTAAGGATGCGACGACCCGATCCTCGCTCACTTGCCACCGTATCCAGATCAAGATACGGCGCGCCACCTGGGGGGTGACGGCCCGGCCCTTGCCCATTTTCCACCACACCCGGGTTCCGATGTGGCGCATCGCTGAGAGGGTTATGCCCCAACGAAAAAAATCTTTTGGGTTTCATCTCCATAAGAGTGGCTGAGTTTTGACGTTGGCTCGCCAAGCCTATCACAACCCTCCTCCTTTATCCGGGCTTGGGACCGGCTATGTTGAGACAACATAGGCGGAGTTACCAGACATCTACAACAGTAGACAAAAAATCCAAATGGTCATATCATAAGTATATGATGACCAAGGAAAATTTGTTACAATGCATGAAATGCATGCTAAAAATTGTTAGGTCTGACTCTACTACTAGCGATCGCACCTAGGGCTTCCTACAGTCAACCTGGCTCTGGTACCAAGGTTTGTCGGGCCTGTTTCCAGAATAAATCACGGAATAGCCTCAAGTCACACCAGCCCCAAGATCAGAACAACTGGTGGACTCCCTTGATATAGATAACCAGTACATACATAATATTACACAAGGTTGAGCCAGAGTGCTCAACATTTATTACAAACTTGTCAATATATGGTGGTGGTGGTATAAGACAGTGGTGTGGTGATATTACAACACAGATACAATAAAGTAAAGCCAAGCGTCAGTGTGAGGCTTGACTATTTTATTGGTGGAGCGGAAGCACTGCGGATGATACACGTGGTAGACTCCAAGACCACAAGTTGACTGACTGGGAACACCTCTAAGCGTCGGGCTTGCTAGCGCACTCTTCCTCCACAAGATCGTCTTCTTCCGGGTCTAGCCAAATTAACAAGCCAGGGACAAGCCTGTGAGTATGTTGGAATGTACTCGCAAACATTATGAACAAAAGATATACCGATGCATACGTTCATGATAGACTAAATTATATGCAAATGCTGACAGAAATTAAAGCATGGCATGATAAATATTAATATGGTGTGGATGAATAAATATATCATTTTAGTAATAAACCAAGAATATAACATGGAACATCGGGCGTTGGACCGTCCGAGGAATTCCAAGAAAAATGCCAAACGGGTGTCTGAAGGCGACGCCTTGAGAGGACTTGAAAAAAATGCCAAACGGGTGTTTGAATGCGACGCCTCGAGAGGTCTTGAAAAGAAATGAGTATCCAGGTGGATTAACCATCCCAAGAGATACTCAGAAAAAAATAGAGATGAGTATCCCGGTGGATTAACCATCCCAAGAGATACTAAAAAAAATAGAAATGAGTATCCAGGTGGATTAACCATCCCAAGAGATACTCAGAAAAAATAGAAATGAGTATATAACCATCCCAAGAGATACTCAGAAAAAATAGAAATGAGTATCCAGGTGGATTAACCATCCCAAGAGATACTTAAGGTTGCACATAGGAGAAAAAGGTTAGTCCACAATAATATTCATGTTAACAATAATATTCATGATAGCATCAATAATCATCCTGCAAAAATGAATCATGCTCAATTTTAGTTATTTCCTCCGAAGACCGACACCGGGACCGACACTTGACCCTTCCCAGCTAACGTCCTTGACCGTGGACACGGCTATTCGAATAGGTATAACTTTGCAGAGGGTGTAGTCTTTACGCACATGTATAGGATTTCTTTAGCCAACACCGAGACGCTGACTAATTCCCATTACGGTCTTTGGGTTGAAAACACACCTGACCAGCACACACCAGGTTAACTTTCCGGATGATAGGAACCACCCAAAGCATCGTTCAAGAAAAACTCTAAGACGGGGAGACCACCGTCTCGAATAGCATGGGATCACAATTTATAACGCACGGATTACAAGGGTTGCCCCCTCTTGGCCTAGCCGGATACACCCATGCCCCCTGACCCGATGACTGGCATTAGTCCATGGCCATGGAACCCTCATCATGGCCCCTCTATGTGGTGTGCACTCGGAAAGGGGTTAGCAACTTACTAAGCTGTACTCCCCTCGCGGGAAGACAAGCGGCAGCACGAATTTTAGCCAGGCATGACAGAACAAGACTCGATCTAGGTCGACTCAGGAGGTGTTATTATTATGACTGGCATGCTTCACATGCCACAGTGACACCATCGCGTCATGATGTGACCCGTGCCCACCGGCACGACAAAGACAGGAGGTACACCCCCTGATCCTCACAATTTCACCCAAGTTAGAAAGGCTCTTGTATGCATGAAATGCACAGAAAGATATGACCATGCATGCACTTGCTATCCACTACATATCCGGTGATATTTCGAACTTATGCAAACATGCATGCAAACACCATATCCTAAGTTCAAAAATGCTTGCCTTGATCAAAGTAGGCAGAAGGTGATCCCTCAAAATTTTCGGCAAAGTTCCCCTCCTCGTTTTCTAGAAAATAAGAATTCAAATTCAAATCAAATTTTTTTGTGACAATACAAAAAGTTGGCTCAAAATATTTTTAAATAAATAGTAAAAAAACTAGAGTGAAAAAGAAAACTTTCAGAAAAAGAATCAATTGAAAAGGAGTTATGGTTAAAAAGTAATAAAGGTTTTAAAACCAGGGACCTATCTATAAATAAAATTCTTGCTAGCGGGTCCCTGAGCAGTAAAACAGAAAGCGCCTCAGGCGAGAGTACGCTTTCCAGTTCAGAGAGCGTAAAGAGGCAGAATACGCTTTCGAAATGAAACAGAAAAGAATAAAATGCTGACGGGCGGGCCCCACCCGTCAGGTTTGAAATTTGAACGCGCCTCGCGCGCGTGCACAGAAAGGGTGCGGTGGTCACCGGCGGCGATCGCCGGCGTTTTAGAGGACGACGATGATATGGGTGTGCTCGGGGAAGTGTTCCGCGTCGGTGGGTGGTGGAGTTGGTCGCCGGCGAGCACTATGGCGACGGCGGGGTCAACTCCGGCGGACGGCGGCGTCGGGTGGTGATGGATCTCGTCGGGGAGGGCTCCGGTCGTCAAATTGACGCGCGGAATGGATGAGTGGGTGTACGAGGAGGCTACTGATGAAGTTTGAGGGGTGGAGGTGGACGGACGGCGACGTGGTGCTCTCGGTGGCAGGGGCGGATCGGGCGGTCGGAGTCAGGGAAGAAGACCTCCCCGAGGTCGTCCGACTCCTCTGGGTGACGATTGGGAGTGGGTGGAGGCGGTGTGGGTGCAGAACGGAGCTCGGGGTCTTCTTTTATAGGCGTGGCGGAGGTGGCCGAAGCTATCCAGATCGCGGCAGAGTAATTCCGGCCGACGAGGTAGGTACGGGCGGTGGGCGTGGTCGGCGAGCGTCGGTGTGGACGGTGGAAGCTCCTCGAAGTGCCAGCGCGATCAAATTCCGCGTTCCACCGCCTTCCCCACAGTGGAGCTCTCGTACGGCCATGTCGGACGGCGAGCAGCTCCGGCGACTGACAGGCGGGGCTGGGCGGCTTGGACGGTGCGTGTGAGTGGAGGAGCTACTACCGCGTGGAGAGGAGGTAGGAGAGAGCGATGAGGAGGAGTGATGGCGGCTGTCGGTGGCCGTGCTGATCCTCTCGGCCGTCGTGGCCGAGAGCAGCGGCCGCTGCATCGGCTTGCCACCGACTCCTCAGCGATGAGCGGCTGGCGAGGGGGTCCCGAGGCGATGCATTGGTGGAAAGAGCGATGTGGATGAGGGAGAGGAGGAGTGAAGTGCACCGCACGGCATCGATCTCCCCCTTCTCTGAACTTATCTGAACTTTTCTGAATTTTTGACAGTGATGAACAGTGCACATCAAGTGCTTGATGAAATGCTAGATGGCCCTAGGCATTTTTGGAATTTTTGAGAATTTTTGTGGTGAGGTACTTATGCATAACAGAGATGCTGGCAAAATTTCAGAATTTTTGGAGTAGTTTAAATTGGGTTTTGAGCAGAGAGTTTGAATCTGGTCCAAATTTCAATTGAATGAAATTTGAAAATTTTGAACTGTGGAACAAAATATTTTTGGTGAAATGGAGTGTGGGTACTATCAAGTAGTTGGGATAATTTTTGTGGGTGCAGAAGAGCTAGGAAAAATATAGTTCCTTTGTAAATCAAAGGAACTAGGAATAAATGAAATTCAAATTTTGGAATTTGCTAAATATGATAAAAATATTTTTGTGGGGAGGAGAGGTATTGGGTACTGTCCTAGGGTGTGAGGATGACTTGGATGATAATTTAAAAATGACAGAATAATTTTTGTGAGAATTTTCTAAGTGTTTTGAAAAAGATGAAATGGACTATTTCCTTGAAATAATTTAATTACTCAAAAAGTTTTCTATGAGAAAAGAATTTTTGGTCCTATAAAATATTTACTCAAATAAGAAACCATTAAATTAGAAACCATTTAAAAAAAATTAGAAACCCAATTAAAAACTCAAAATGGTTTTCAAAACCAAAGAAAGAGAAAAATAGGGCCATAGTAATTCAAAGTATTTTCTTTTAAAGAAAAGGTTTTGAAAATCCAAAGAAAATATTTTTGGGGTGTTACACAACATCATATTTACTAACATCATTTTATATTATAAACAACAACAAACCCCCTCAAAAAACTTCCCATGATCAAGTAGCAATCTATTCACATGTTAAGGTTTAAACAGTAAACTCTCTTGAAACTCAACAAACTATGTTCTTAGTCATCAAACAATCACAATTCATCCTTATTTTTTCATAAGAGTCTATGTAAGAGCTTTGGTCTTGCAAACTTCACATACTCAACTATCATTTAGCCTTTCAATGATTGCTGGCACTCAGGAGCATATTTTTAGAACAAACAGTTTCCACGAGACACAAATGAAGATATGGGTTTATTGCTTAACCACCCAACTTACTTATCTCAGGGATAATTGTCAACAATAATGAGTCATGATCATATACATTCAATTGGATATATGTGCCTGGATCTTTCCCCATCGTACAGTGTTTGTCAAGTGGCGAATAATGAGGTTGGAATAAGAAGTTGATTCAAAAAAAAGTAAAAAAGGAAGTAAAAGATATGCCCTTCGCAGAGGGAAGCAGAGATTGCCATGCGCTTTTGAGATGGATGTCTAAGTATTTAATAAAAAGGAACGTGACTTTAATATTGCCCCTTGTGATGGTATTCATGCTATATTTTCTTTTCTTTTCCTTTTACCATCACTAGTTCGTACAAAGTCTATTTCCCTCTCCAAGTTAGCCATCTTGTAATCATGTATCGCATCAGGCACTTACTGTAAGGCATATTATCAATAAAGCTTCCATCCTTATGTCTTCTTCATTGAGTTCATCTTGTGATCCGATCGTCATGTGTGAGTAATTCAGTAAGACAATGGGTTGAGACATGGCCTTGCAACCCGATGTATTTGTACGAGGGATCGACGAAATGACTTTGATTATTTAACATCATGTATGCGATCCAATCGCCATGTATGGGTTGAGCATGGTCTTCTTCTCGATCTAAGGCCCTGTAGGTACCCAGGATCCTAGAGATCAATCCAACATGTGGTAAGGAGCGAGGATGACGTGGAATCCTATCTCGAACAATAGTTAGAGAGAGGGTTAGTAAGACGGCGGAAAGCAATTCCTTGGGTACGAATGAGGTGTAGTCATTAAATGATCAATGCTTTTACCCGAATATTTATTCTTAATAATTGATGTAACCCCGCAAGACGGTAAGGGCATGTGCTTGGACAAGTGACTCTTGATGCAAGTCGAGCACCGGTCAAGACGTACTTCGGACACATCTCCCACATCTTTGTGTCACAAGCACATCATAGCGGGTGTCTTCCAGAGCACAAATTAATAGCATGATGATCCCGAGCAGAAATATAAGGTTGTAAGCGTAAGAGCTCATACCAATGAGTGTTTTAATTCTAGTGTTTACACCGCTAAGGTTGTTAATGGTCCGGTTGAAAAACTGGAATTTAATTTTCTCGCAAGAACTTGTCAGAGCCTTTGTCATAGTGCACATCCTCTCGTGTGTTTGATAACTCAGGGTCACTCCTTAAGAAAAAGGTAGGGAACCTTCGCTATCGGAAACGGATCTCAAAGGGCATCACTGCTGATGATAATAGGCGTGCTTGTAGAGTATTTCCTCCTCAGACAGTAGCAGTTGATGCCACCCGTTTCCCGCTTGACCGCAAACCCCTTTGCGACGGCAACACAACCATGGCTACAGATGTTAGTTCCGCCACTCCCCAAGCTTTCTTCCCCTCCCTCCTTCACAGCGTGCAGCGCCTCCACACAGCTGACTCCCCGGCAACAACTCCTCTCTCCCCTTCACCCCGACGAACCCTCTTCTATTTCTCATGTGGCCCTCTTTTCTCCCTCAAATGGCCCCACCCTCTTCTCCCACCTTTCTTGTTTTCTCATGAAATTCATGCTAACCAAGCCACCTCTCAAACTTCAATTCCCTTCCTAGATGCATGAAATCTGATCTCATTTCCCTATTGAAGATCAAGTTAGAGGTAATGTGCATCATTATTTGTGGTATGGATACGTTGTATGTGCTACTGTTATCTGTGTACCATTGTTTTGGCATTTTTGGATGCATCTTGTTTGTTACTAAATCCCCCTCTTTTTTGTGTGTTGATTCTGAAGCATGTGTAAGCCTGTGTAATCCGTATTTTGACTGAAGCATGTGTAAGGCTGCGTATCTGTATTTTGTGGGCTATGCTACACGCACGGACTCTCTAATATGGAATCAACGGATTATAATACGTGGCAATCGTTGATTGGAGATTAATTAGTGTTGAGATGCCCGTGAGATGCCCGTATTCGTCCGTGCGTGTATGATTATCGGTATTTTGTACATAGCATTTATAGAGATTGTGATTGTTACACAGAGAAAACATGTTTGATTTCTTGTGTTCTCTGGGTTGGCAATTTGCCATTGCTCCTCAGGCTTTATGATTATGGAAATATATGCTCTTATGCTGACGTATTCGTGCGATGGTAGGTACTGGACTAGAGTAGGAACCCAAGTTTAAACAGTAGAATTTCCCTTGAATCGAGTGAGTAGTGATGAAAATATTGCATTGCATATTAATGTGTCTCCTGAGAGCAGCTCATCTAATAAAGGGGTTTTGATTTTTTTTTCATGCAGACAGCCATCAGCTCCTAAGCAGGACACAAGTTGTAACTCGCAGGGTAACATTTTTCTCTTCATTGCCAAACCCTGTAGCTCCTTTATCTGTTGGTACGCGACATTAGGGACTAATGCATTTCCTTGTGATTAGACAAATTCAGGAGGAGGGGTGTGTTACGGCCGCATATTTTTTACAGCCATTGAATCCAAATCAGAATAATAATCTACATCTGCATGCAGTCATAAAACTCTCTTCAAATTGTTCGGTGCCATTTGTTTGACCTTACTATTTATGCCTTTTGGTGATCCTTGAAAACTGTAATATGTTGATCGTAGGTCTATGCAGGCTTTTATCCCGTGTGAATGTGGAGGCTATGTTAATATTTTGTCAAGGTACCCAAAGCAACTTTGTTGCATACCCAATATGTTTGTCACTAATATTGCATGTTATTTTACATATGTCACGACCTAGTGGAGCATCCGAACAAAAACTATTGATCTCTTTTCAGTAAAAAAATGTTTTACCGAGCTCTTTCTAAGGTTTATTGTAGTTCCCAATATGCATACCTGGGAGAATAAAACTAACAGTAGGTGCAAATCATATGAAATAGACGCACACCGTGCAGTGTGGGGCTAAATGGCTTATCCATAATATCAAAAGAAGATATGCAAGTATGCAACACACTTAGGAGGGTACAAAGGTGTTCCCTGAAGGAAAGGCTATTAAAAAAATGGTAGAAACCTATACCATGTGTACCAGTCTATAGTATGTAGAGATAATTTCGTGAACAATAATTAGACTAGCTAAATATGTGCAGATATGCAACAAGAATTGAGATCTCACAACTTCTCTGACACTACAAAACTGAACCATGAACAAAACATATGGTTGCCACGTTTAAACGTTTTGGTTACGTCACAAGGCGACTTTTGGTAATTTCCACATACCATCGACATTATGGAATATTTTACTTGGACAAAAATTTACTTCAAATAAATAAATCAGCAAACCAGGGGAGGAACACAATCCTAGTTGTGGGGCCATCATCGATATTTATTTGCTGCTCGAGGATTATTTTGAAGAATTATTACAGCTTCTAGAGAATCCTAGGTGTTGCTGTCTCACTTGGTTCTAAGCAAACAAAAAGTATTTGTTTTGTGTGATCTTTCTCCAGCATATGAAGCTCCATGCGCAAGAAACACTAACTGGGGGGCAAAGGATAGAACTCTTCTGTCATGTACCATCAGGATGGCAAAGCAGATGCAATTTTAGATGGCAATGCTCGTACAGTGGTGATCATTTCAGTCCTTCACACCCAGTCTTGTTGGTCATGCACTAGAAATGATCATTTCATGTTATGTATCACTTCATATGTATGTATGTCTCTGGTGTATGCCTGGGATGCTCGAGATTGACAAATATTTGTGCATGGGAAGTCCAGTTTGACATGTACTCGCATATTTGTGCATGTGATGGTCTAGCTTGACATATACTCAAATGTTTCAAATATTTGTGCCTAGGAAAGGAGATGCTTGATTTTCTCATGTACTCAAATAATTGTGATATATATTGACATACTTTTTGGTGTAGAACATGTTTAGTTTTCATGCATAACTAGTGAAATAGTAGAAGCAACTATTTTACTTAATACATTCAATACTACTCCCTCTGTAAAGTAATATAAGACCTTTTAGATCACTATAGAGGTAGTATGTGCCAAGATGAAGCATCAACGATGTGAGGATTTGAAAAATAGTCTTACATACTAAGGACAAAACAGTTGAAAACAAGAAAGTTGAGGTGGTTACTGCAAAATTCATGTCTTATATCTAACTATCAGCAGGGGTTTCCATGAAATATACATTTAGTGGCATGAGATGCCTCCACTATAATATGCACCATTAATGTTTGATCTGATGGCCTAGAATAGTTTTTCTATTCTTGCACCACATGTACAGATTATATTCTAGCCACTCCCAATAAATCGAAGCTATAAGGGACACAACTTCAAAAAAAAAAAAAAAATGAAAAAGAAACTAAAGTCTAGCCAATACCTTTTCTACACAATAATGTATCCTAATACTGTAATATCTAATTTCCTCTAAATGACTAAACGAGACAACACAACACACTCTCTTTACACTCTGTATATCACTCAATCTATCTACAGACAGTAATGCCCAAGAAAAGGCAAATGAACCGAGCCAATCCACAAGCACCCGTCCTTTTCCTCCAGTTCACTGATGGACCCAAACATCTTCCTCGCCGTGTCATGCACAATTACCTCTTCCAACACCTTCCCCTCCTCGCTGACCCTCAACGCAATCACCTGACTTCCGAACCGGCTTAGGAACGCCATGACACGCTGCACGTGTTGGGGTGGCAGCTTCATGACCAACCTCCTCAACCACGGGAAAGAGGTGGACCACTTGGCGATCTTACCTCGCTTGCCATGGAGGCCGACCCAGAAGCCACCTCTCGGGCTCGCCTTGATGTTGTCTGGGAAGCCCGGTAGTTGCACGAGTTCCTCGAGGGTTGAGTCCTTCGGTGATTTGAGCCAGTATCGGTGGATCTTGCATGTTGTGGTCTCGGCGAGGAGAAGGTAGGATCCGTCTTCACTCATGAGAAGGCCGTTGGGGAATGCCAGGCCGTCGACCAAGACCTGAACCTCGTTGCTGTTAGGGTCATATTTAAGCAATCTGCCAGTGGCGTCACCGGATATGACAATGTTCAAGAACTGCCTGCAAATGAAATACAAGCCTCACTTGTCAGGTTAACTAGTAGTACAAATAATCTGTCAAAAATAAGGTAGTACAAATAACGATGCATGTGTGTTTGGAGTGTGAGAATTTGTCCTGATTCGTGCAGACATTCATGCACTTATTACATGCCTAAAATTTCACCAAAGCAGAAGAACTGAAGGGGATGGCGTTACCTTCTCTGGAAGGTCGTGCTGGTCTCGGTGAAGTAGACAACTCCAGTTTGTTGGTCGATCTCGACGCCGTTGGCGAAGCTGAAGGGGCTCCCGTGCTGTCGAGGCCCAATCTGCCTTGAAACGTTATCCTCGGGGCTCACCACTCTCAGCCCAAAATAGGAATCTGCGACGTACAACTCCCCAGTTTTATTGTTGAACTTGAGGCCCAACGGGCGCCCACACTCGTGCTCCTTCATCGGGTCCTGGGATCCTCTGCAACTATCCAATCTGCAGATCACACAATTGATCAGCTTTAGTCAAATCAAAGATGCTAGCGTTAGCAACAGTTCCCTCGAAAGAAAAAAGATGCTTAGCGTTAGCTATTTCGCCTTGATGTTAGGTAAATGTGGATGATGTTGATACTCAGCACTATTTCGCTTTCTCTAGGCCCATAAACTTTAATTTAGTGCTGCATTAGGAGCAGAAAAAAACATGATCATCCCGAGAAGATCGTCGTAGTTAAGATGTCAAAGTAGTTCCTCTCTGACCAAATAAAAAGTTCCTCTCTGACGGTTGCAAGTTGCAACTAACCTGAAAATTAAAGGTTGTCGCGCTGTTACTCGTCCCCTACATTCTCATCAGAATGCGACGTATCAGACTGCAGTACTACACACGTGGTACATACGTAGTACTATGTTGTTCTACCAGTCATGATTTATGGGGGTGCGCTAGCTATCTGAATTTCTGACATGATCGGATCAAGATGTTGCTTAAAAGCAGTGTAGATGGTTTTGTTTTATTGTTATCAGAAGATATTTTCCAATTCAGGAGAAGTGTATATTTTCAAGGGATGTGATCGTTTGTTTTTGCTTTCTTGTTAGAAATGACATTTTGGATTCACAGCAGGTATTCTCTGTGTATCTACGCTAATCACCTCTGGCCTCCTTGAAAAGAAAATTCGCCTATGATCTCGTCAAACACCTAAACCAGATTTGATATATGGTTACCATACCAACGACATATTCTGTTATGACTGACACTCATATAATTCATGCACTATATAGTATAGGAGAGTATCTATCTGTCCTGTCAGTTCCCCGGGAAAAATCTGGATCCATTTGGTAGTTTGCCACGGGTGTCGGAGAAAGGACAGGGCGGGTAGCTACGTGAGACGGTGATTGCCTTTTGCCTTGTGGTGAAGAAGATAACAACAGTGCAGCATTTGGTTGCTTGTACGCGCGTGGAGCCATCGACAATTCTGTCTCCGGCGGGTAGCGCGACAAAGCAGGAGTAGCCATACTGTGACGTGACATCATCACCAAACGATTTAGCTAGCCAGCGGCACTAATTAATCATAGTCGCCGTGGTAGTACGTTCTAGTACGTATGGTGACCTGACGTCGGTTTCCGATCGAGCGGATGATGTTACACATAGGCGCGCCGTCCGTCAATCAGAGAGTTAATTATAGTCGAAGGAATGAAATAACTGCTCTACTGAATTGATCAGAACTGGATCGTGCAAGCCACAATCACTGAATTGCTAAGTCGTTCCTCTCAAAGAAAAGAATGAATAAACTGATGAGGTTGCTCTACTTTGATGGGGGTTGGAGGAGGGTCATGCAACACATGCAGATGCAGTATGGAATCGGAGAAGCAAGGAGACACGGTGGTGCAAGGCTTACAGCTCTGGCGCCGCGGCGGAGGAGTGCTCGACCCAGCGGCCCTCCCCCGGGAGCCACCGGATGACCCTCCCGTCCGACACGCCCGCGTAGGGGCCCTCGCCGCCCACGCCGAACGCCACGCTCTCCGGCCCCGCGGCGCCGCCGTCCACGGGGATCAGCTCCACGTCGCGTATCTCCACCACCGCCCGCACGTCGCCGCGCAGCGGCGATGACGACAGGAGCGACGCCGCCAACGCCAGCGCCACGGCGACCGCCACGAGCCTGCCGCTGATGGTCATGGTCGCGAGCCACGTACGCGGCGATACCACGATCGATGGAACGCAGGGGAATATAGATGACGCCTGGGCGATAAGGGCTATATATGGTCGCCACACGGCGACGCCCACGCTAGTTTGAACGAATTTAAAGGGAAGGGATGAGACCTGGAGTCCTACGTGTCGTACAGGATGCAGTTTAGTATGTCTGGTGCTCTGGTCTCGTCTCGTCGTCTTTCGTGTATGGCACTCCCTTGGCAGGTGGAACGGACGGTGGTCACGGTGCCCAGACTCCTAGAGGAGACGACGAGACTTCGGTGTCGCGCACGTCACTTATCCCCGGAGACGCGGGCAGCACGCACGCATGACACACACCCAAAGCCATGTCGCTTTTCGTGTGCAATTGAATAAAGTCTGATTTAAATCTTGAGATCGGAAAGCTCGCCGCAAATGAATCCTCGCCTTCAAATCTCACAAGTCTGTATCGTGTTCTATGTAACTTCGATGATCAGAGCAACGGAATGCCACCGCCACCACCAAGCTCCCCTCCCGCGACACCACCACCACCAAGCTCCCCTCTAGCGACGCCATCACACCCCTCGCCGCGTCGTCTGCCCCCATTCCCAGTCAACACTACTGGGAAAAGACTTACAGGTAAACTCAAATGAGTGGCGGGCGCGGCAAGACACCCGCCACTGCTAGTTAGGAAAAGTAGCAGTGGCGGGTGCTATATCGCACCCGCCAGAGTTATAGACACAGCAGTGGCGGGCACAATTTCAGACCCATCACACGTAAGCACTTCTGAATATGCCCACGTGATGAATGCTACCAGTGGCGGACCATAATTCGTGCCCGCCGCTGGTCCTCAAGGCAGCAGTGGCGGACACGACACAAGTCCCGCCACAGATAAATGCTTGCAACCGGCGCAAAAAAAAGAAAACTATCCAGACGTTAGCTGTGGTGGGCACCAGTTTGTGCCCACCACACATAAATTAGTTGTGGTCTGTCCAAATTCAACTCAAAGACTGTCGCCCGCCACCGAAAAGTAGAAGTGGGGGGTCGTCCGTCGCACCCGTCGCACTAGAAGAACTCTATCCGCACGCGCTCGCCCCCTCCCCTCCCCCACTTCACTCTCACTCACTCACTCTCCCCCCATCTCGCTTTTGTTGCCGCCGTTGTCGCCGTTGCCGTCCGCTGCCGCCGTCGGCCTCGCCGTAGTCGTCGTCACCCTCGCCCTCCGCCCGTCGCCCTCGCCTTCGATCCGCCCCATCGCCCTTCGCTCCGGCCGGTAATCCCTTGCCGTCCCCGCCTCTCTTTCCGGCCCTCCTCCTCACCACCCGCGGTCGTGGCCGCCACGCACACGCACGGCCGTGGCACCCATGGCGGCGGCAATAGCCACATTCGGCTAGGGTTAGGGGTCTTATTATTTGTTCATATTCGTGATCGTATTGAGTTCAATTTATTCATATTGAGTTCATATTAGGGTTAGGGGTGTTATTATTTGTTCATAGGTCGGCACCCACACCTACGGCTGTAAACGAGTCGAGTTCGAACGAGTTAGAGTTGGCTCAGCTCAACTCATATTAAAATTCGAGCGAGCTCAAACTGAGTGAAACTCAAGACCGAGCTGTAGAACATGACTCGTGCTCAGCTTGTAACGATCTCGAGTCGATCTCGAGCTAGTTTCAACTATATAAGGCATAACACGACATAAAAAAGCACTAAAATTATAATTCCAATCAAGACGATGATAATATAAATTTCTTCAAAGTAGTTTGACTTATTCTCTCACAACCGAAAATCTAGTATCAACATAAAGTGTTCAAACTCAGTTTGTTTCTTTTTGAGTCGATCTTGAGTCGAGCCAAAAAATGAGTCGATCTCGAGTGGCTCGCGAGCCTCAAGCTTTTCTTGCATCCCGACCCACACCCATGGCCGCAGCACCCACACCTTCTGTTCATATTTAGTTCAATTTGTAGAAACTTTTTGTGTTCGTAGATGTTATTATTTGTTCATATTCATGGTCGTATTCGTATTCGTACATCGTATTATTGTGTACATTTTTTCTGTTCATATTGAGTTCAATTTGTAGAAACTTTTTGTTACAGGGATTAATAGTAAGCGCTAATGTTTTGGCGAAATGTTGATTTATTTCCGTTTCGCTAAATTTCTAGCACTTAATATGTCCATTTTTATGCAGAGGTCATGCCAAATTTTTGTTTGTTTTTGATTCATATTTTGCTGAAGTAGATGTCTTCAATTCTTTTTAGGGATTCATACTGAGTGCTAAAGTTTTGGTGAAACATTGATCTATTTCTGTTACGCCAAATTTCTAGCACTTAATATGTCCATTTTACAGTCGATGTCATGCTGAAAGCACATTTGCTCCCTTGGTGGTTTTGGTAATTAATGTCAACATACATGTTGTTGGACTAATACCTTTATCTAGTATATTTCAGATAACTTCAACAGTGGCATGGCAAGGACAAAAGGATGTGGACCCCCTCAAAATGCTAAGGATAAAGATTGGCAAAGCTCCAAGACTCTTCATTTTTAGTTAAGTGATCCAAGATCACATTGAGTCCATAGGAAAGCCAATACTATTAAAAGGGGATGAGGTTTTGATCATGACTCAATTGCTCAAGTGCTTAGTGGTATTGCTCCAAAACCCTCAAACACTTCTCCACATCACTTCTATCCAAAACCCTAAAAGCATCATCTCGGTCCCACCGAATTTCCACATCCCGAACTCACCGAGTTGATCACCCATATTGCCAAAGCCAAACCCTAATATTTTGGTGCAACCGAAATGGCTCTCGGTCTCACCGAGATGGCGTGACCAAGTTGCTGTAACGATGTCACTTCACTTCGCAATTTTCGAGATGAAATTTTCGAAACTACCGAAACGAGGTCTTGCCCTAGTGATTGCACTTCGGTCTAACCGAGATGTCCTGATCGGTCTCACCGAAACTTCCAACGTTCGAATCTTTTACACTAGTCGGTCTCACCGAGATTTTGGTACGGTGTCACCGAATTGGGTCAAAGACTTGTAACGGTCGGATCTTTGGGTGAAGCCTATTTATACCCCTCCACCCACACTTACTCTCTAAGAGAGCCATCAGAACGAACCAACACTTCCACCATTCATTTTCTGAGAGAGAACCACCTACTCATGTGTTGAGATCAAGAGATTCCAATCCAACCATTTAAACCTTGATTTCTAGCCTTCCCAAGTTGCTTTCCACTCAAATCCTTCTCCTACCAAAGCCAAATCTGTGAGAGAGTGATTGAGTGTTAGGGAGACTATCATTTGAAGTACGAGCAAGGAGTTCATCATCAACAACACTGTCTATTACCTTTTGGAGAGTGGTGTCTTCTAGATTGGTTAGGTGTCACTTGGGAGCCTCCAAGATCTTGTGGAGTTGAACCAAGGAGTTTGTAAGGGCAAGGAGATCGCCTACTTCGTGAAGATCTACCCGAGTGAGGCTAGTCCTTCGTGGACGTAAGCCATGGTGGAATAGGCAAGGTTGCTTCTTCGTGGAACCTTCGTGGGTGGAGCCCTCCGTGGACTCACGCAACCGTTACCCTTCGTGGGTTGAAGTCTCCATCAACGTGGACGTACGATAGCACCACCTATCGGAACCAAGCCAAAAACCACCGTGTCTTCATTGCGTTTGATCTTCTCTTCTCTACCTCATTACTTTCCGCACAATTGCATGCTTTACTATTTCCGCTGCTTTATCTCTAGAAATGCATGTGTAGGAAGTTTTGGTGATATCTTAACTAGTGCTAAAATCTGCCTAAATTCCAAGAAAACTAAAAACTGCAACTTTGTTTGGTTAAGAGTCTATTCACCCCCCTCTAGACCTCTCTTCTTGATCCTACACATGCCAAAAAAAAATTCGGATATTTTAAAATTTATGTATCTGCATGTTCAAGGTAATTTTTTCCCAAAATGGCGGACAACGGCAGGTACCGTGGTGTTTTTCGGAGGCCTTGGGGGGAGTGGGCCGCCCCAATCCAAAACCCCAACACTGGCAGGAAGAAATGGCTTAGCACGTTCGACATCGCTGTGGAAGCGGCACGCGCTTATGATGCCATGGTGCTCGAGTACCAGGGGCCAAGGGCCCAGCTCAACTTTCCTCAGGATGCTTGGCGCGCGAGTCAGATAGCGCCTCCGAACATGAGGATAGTCTCCAAGGCCGAGGAGCAGGAGCACCTGAAGGCCGAGGCGCTCATCAGGGCCCGTGAACGGCAAAGCACATATCCCTTCGTGGAACAGTATCTCAGGGAGGATCCGCATCTGTACACCATTAACGAGGCGTTGCTGATGACCGCACGCAACCTGAAGGATGCCGAGGATGACCCGATAGACTGGGACCGAGCCGTCGAGTCCTCCGACGAGGATGATGACTCAGGCTCTGGCGTGGACTTCGATTAGGAGTTGATCTCTCCACTGTACCTAGCTAGTCGTATAACTCAGTGCTTGAGATGTTTGAACCATTAATGTAGTATTGTTGAAACTATGGAATTTGATAGCTACGGCCAACTATATATGTCGTTGGAACCATAGAACCTTATTTTGTAGACTTGATAAACTTGCTTATATATATCGTCGTACTACCTGGCTCTAGAATTGTTGGTAATCTATGATCATACCTCACTGTGATGACAATTTTTTCCGTCGATGAACACAGTAAATGGATGACGAGGATAGGATCCCCGAGTGCTATGACTGTACCGGTGAGGGGGGTATTTGGGACAAACCTCACTTGGAAAATGATAGGTGCTTCTCCCTCACGCTTAAAGAGGGCTACAAATATTATACATTAATTATGCACTTATTTCCTTCTTAATTAAGCATGGCTTAAGATGTTTGCTTTAACGTGTAATTTAAAAAAAAATTGACTAGTGCATCCCCTGCTATGCAAGACATTATGTCGTAGACAAGTTCTATTTCGATGACATGGATAAGGTGGATGAGAGGACAACTTACCTTAAGACGAAACATGGTTTCATTTTCAAGGCTACGATCTACAATCATGTAGGTCACACATATTTTGCTTGTGCAAATTGGAGAGGATTATGCAAGGCTTACGGATTTGAGGTGGGTATGAGCATAACCTTCGATATTGGCATCATTCCTCAATATGATCTAGTCACCTTTCCAGAATATGATCAAGACATTTGGGTGGATCTGGACATGATTCTAATTCTTCCTCCGTGTGAGTTTCTTAAATAGTTGTTATTTATAAATTAGTTGTTATTCGCCCTAACTTCTTTATTTAAAATTGATAGTTGAAAGTGCAACTAATCCCCGGGTGGTTTTGGTAATTAATAACAACATATATGTCATTGATCTAATGCTCATTGATATTAGTTTTCAGAGAAGATCAATGATTGGCATGGCATGGACTAGTGAATGTGGACCCCTCAAAATGCAAAGGACAAGATTGGCAAAGCTCCAAGACTCTACATTTTTTGGTTAAGTGATCCAAGATCACATTGAGTCCATAGGAAAGCCAATACTATTAAAAGGGGATGAGGTTTTGATTATGACTCAATTGCTCAAGTGCTTAGTGGTATTGCTCCAAAACCCTCAAACATGTCTCCACATCACATCTTCCAAAAACCCTAAAAGTCCATCTCAGTCCCACCGATATATTCCCATCCGAACCCACCGAGATGCTCCATACACTGCCACATGCCAAACCCTAATGATTCGGTACAACCGAAACGGCTCTCGGTCTAACCGAGATGGGCTGACCAAGTTGCTATAAGACCATCGTTTCACTTTGGAGTCACCAAGATGAAATGATCGGAATTTCTGAAATGAGGTTCTGCCCTAGCCATTGCATAGGTCGGTCTAATGGTCAAGCCTTTTACACAGGTCGGTCTCACCGAGATTTCTAATCGGTGTCACCGAGTTGGGTCAAAAAGCTTGTAACGGTTGGATTTTTGGTGCTGCCTATTTATACCCCTCCACCCACATCTACTCTCTAAGAGAGCCATCAGAACGTGCCTACACTTCCACCATTCATTTTCTGAGAGAGAACCACCTACTCATGTGTTGAGATTAGGAGATTCCAATCCAACCATTTGAACCTTGATTTCTAGCCTTTCCCAAGTTGCTTTCCACTCAAATCCTTCTCCTACCAAAGCCAAATCTGTGAGAGAGTGATTGAGTGTTGGGGAGACTATCATTTGAAGCACAAGAGCAAGGAGTTCATCATCAACAACACCGTTGTCGGTGTAAAAACCGCCTGACCTCGGGGTAGGGGGTCCTGAGCTGCGGATCTCGGATCAATGGTAACAGGAACAAAGGAGACGATGTTTACCCAGGTTCGGGCCCTCTCTATGGAGGTAAAACCCTACATCCTACTCTTGTTTATATTGATGATGAAGTATCTGATGGAAATATGCCCTAGAGGCAATAATAAAGTTGTTATTATTTTATATTTCCTTGTTCATGATAAAGGTTTATTATTCATGCTAGAATTGTATTGACCGGAAACTTAAATACATGTGTGAATACATAAACAAATACCGTGTCCCTAGTGAGCCTCTACTAGACTAGCTCGTTGATCAAAGATGGTTAAGGTTTCCTAACCATAGACATGAGTTGTCATTTGATAACGGGATCACATCATTAGGAGAATGATGTGATGGACAAGACCCATCTGTTAGCTTAGCATATGATCGTTCTGTTTATTGCTACTGCTTTCTTGAATGTCAAATACATGTTCCTCCGACCATGAGATCATGCAACTCCCGGATACCGGAGGAATACCTTGTGTGCTATCAAACGTCACAACGTAACTGGGTGATCATAAAGATGCTCTACAAGTATCTCCGAAGGTGTCTGTTGAGTTGGCATGGATCGAGACTGGGATTTGTCACTCCGTGTTTCAGAGAGGTATCTCTGGGCCCTCTCAGTAATGCACATCATAAGAAGCTTGCAAGCAAAGTGACTAAGGAGTTAGTTACGGGATGATGTATTACGGAACGAGTAAAGAGACTTGCCGGTAACGAGATTGAACTAGGTATGGAGATACCGACGATCGAATCTCGGGCAAGTAACATACCGACGGACAAAGGGAATTACGTATGTTGTCATTGCGGTTCGACCGATAAGATCTTCGTGGAATATGTAGGAACCAATATGGGCATCCAGGTTCCGCTATTGATTATTGACCGGAGAGGCGTCTCGGTCATGTCTACATCATTCCCGAACCCGTAGGGTCCGCACGCTTAACGTTCGTTGACGATATAGTGTTATATGAGTTATGTGAATTGGTAACCGACTGTTGTTCGGAGTCCCGCATGAGATCCCGGACATCACGAGGAGTCTCGGAATGGTCGAGAGGTAAAGATTTATATATGGGAAGTCATATTTTGGGTTCCGGAAAAAGGTGCAGTTTTTTCGGTATTGTACCGGGAAGCTTCCAGAAGGTTCCGGAGGATTCCGGAGGGGTCCGGAAGTCCACAAGTGAGTCCACCACGTCCCAAGGGCTGGCATGGGCTAAGGGGAGGCGCCCTGGCCTTATTGGGCCAGGCGCACCAAGTCCTCAAAAGCCCACGCAGCTAGGGAAGGAAAAAAGGAGAGTCCTAGTTGGAATAGGATTGGACTTGGGAGTCCAAGTCCACGTGTGTACTATTCATGTGGTACGGTTCACGTGGTACTGTTCACATGGTACTATTCACGTGGTACTGTTCACGTGGCACTATTCCTTCTACTCCAAGCCCCTACAGATATATAAATAGAGGAGAGGGGCGCCCCAAACAAGCCACAACATTGTCTTAGCCGTGTGCGGCGCCCCCCTCCACAGTTCCGTCCCTCGGTCATATTTTCGCAGTGCTTGGGCGAAGCCCTGCGGAGATAGCATCACCATCACCGTCACCATGCCGTCGTGCTGCCGGAACTCATCCACTACCTCGCCGTCTTGCTGGATCAAGAAGTCGAGGACGTCACCGAGCTGAACGTGTGCTGAACGCGGAGGTGCCGTACGTTCGGTACTCGGTCGGTTGGATCGTGAAGTTGTTCGACGACATCAACCGCGTTGTTCTAACGCTTCCGCTTACGGTCTACGAGGGTACGTAAACACACTCCCCCTCTCGTAGCTATGCATCTCCATGGATAGATCTTGCGTGTGCGTAGAATTTTTTTTGTTTTCCATGCAACGTTCCCCAACAGTGGTATCAGAGCCAGGTCTATGCGTAGATGATATGCACGAGTAGAACACAAAGAGTTGTGGACGGTGATCGTCATACTGCTTACCACCAACGTCTTATTTTGATTCGGCGGTATTGTAAGATGAAGCGGCCCGGACCAACCTTACATGTCCACGTACATGAGACCGGTTCCACCGACAGACATGCAACTTGTTTTGCATAAAGGTGGCTGGCGGGTGTCTGTTTCTCCTACTTTAGTTGAATCGAATTTGAATGCGGCCGGTCCTTGTTGAAGGTTAAAACAGCAAACTTGATAAATCACCGTTGTGGTTTTGTGCCGTAGGTAAGAACGGTTCTTGCTAGAAGCCCGTAGCAGCCACGTAAAACTTGCAACAACAAAGTAGAGGACGTCTAACTTGTTTTTGCAGGGTATGCTGTGATGTGATATGGTGAAGACATGATGTGATATACGTTATTGTATGAGATGATCATGTTTTGTAATTTATCGGCAACTGGCAGGAGCCTTATGGTTGTCTCTTTATTGTATGAAATGCAAGCGCCATGTAATTGCTTTACTTTATCGCTATACGTTAACAATAGTTGTAGAAGCAATAGTTGGCGAGACGACCACGACGCAACGATGGAGATCAAGGTGTCAAGCCGGTGACGATGGAGATCATGACGATGCTTTGGAGATGGAGATCAAAAGCACAAGATGATGGCCATATCATGTCACATATTTTGATTGCATGTGATGTTTATCCTTTATGCATCTTATTTTGCTTAGAACGACGGTAGCATTATAAGATGATCCCTTCACTAAATTTCAAGATAAAAGTGTTCTCCCCGAGTATGCACCGTTGCTAAAGTTCGTCGTTTCGAAGCACCTCGTGATGATCGAGTGTGATAGATTCTACGTTCACATACAACGGGTGTAAGCCCGTTTTACACAAGCAGAATACTTGGGTTAAACTTGACGAGCCTAGCATGTACAGACATGGTCTCGGAACACTGGAGACCGAAATGTCGAACATGAGTCATATAGTAGATATGATCAACATGGAGATGTTCACCATTGATGACTATCCCATCTCAAGTGATGATCGGACATGGGCTAGTTGATTTGGATCATGTATCACTTGGTTAACTTGAGGGATGTTAATTTAAGTGGGAGTTCATTAGTAATTTGATTAATTGAACTTAATTTATCATGAACTTAGTCCTGATAGTCTTTGCAAATTATGTTGTAGATCAATAGCTCGCGTTGTAGCTCCTCTATTTTTGATACGTTCCTAGAGAAAGCTTAGTTGAAAGATGATGGTAGCAACTACACGGACTGGGTCCGTAACTTGAGGATTATCCTCATTGCTGCACAGAAGAATTATGTCCTTGATGCACCGCTAGGTGATGGACCTGCTGCAGGAGCTGCTGCAGACGTTGTGAACGCCTGGCAGGCTCGATCTCATGACTATTCGATAGTTCAGTGTGCCATGCTCTACGGCTTAGAACCGGGACTGCAAAAGCATTTTGAACACCATGGAGCATATGAGATGTTCGAAGAGCTGAAATTGATATTTCAAGCTAATGCCCGGGTTGAGAAATATGAAGTCTCCAACAAGTTATTTAGCTGTAAGATGGAGGAGAGCAGTTCTGTCAGTGAACACATACTCAGAATGTCTGGGTACCACAACCACTTGACTCAGCTGGGAATTGATCTTCCAGTTGAGAGTGTTATTGACAGAGTTCTTCAGTCACTACCACCAAGCTATAAAGGCTTCGTGATGAACTATAATATGCAAGGGATGGAGAAGACAATTCCCGAGCTCTTCGCGATGCTGAAATCGGCGGAGGTAGAAATCAAGAAGGAGCATCAAGCGTTGATGGTTAACAAGACCACTAGTTTCAAGAAAAAGGGCAAGGGAAAGAAGTGGAACTTCAAGAAGAACGGCAAGCAAGCTGCTGCTCCCACGAAGAAACCCAAAGTTGGACCCAAGCCTGAAACTGAGTGCTTCTACTGCAAAGGAACTGGTCACTGGAAGCGGAACTGCCCCAAGTATTTGGCGGATAAGAAGGATGGCAAAGTGAACAAAGGTATATTTGATATACATGTTATTGATATGTACCTCACTAGTGCTCGTAGCAGCGTCTGGGTATTTGATACCGATTCAGTTGCTAATATTAGTAACTTGAAGCAAGAGCTGCAGAGTAACGGAGACTAGCTAAGGGCGAGGTGACGATATGTGTTGGAAGTGTCTCCAAGATTGATATGATCAATATCGACACGCTCGTAATACCTTCGGGATTAGTATTAAACCTAAATAATGGTTATTTGGTGCTTGCGTTGAGCATAAAACATTATATCTGGATATTGTTTATTGCAAGACGGTTATTCATTTAAGTCAGAGAATAATGGTTATTCTGTTTATATGAATAATATCCCTCGTGATCATGCACCCTTGTGAATGGTTTATTCTTGTTGAATCTCGATCGTAGTGATACACATATTCATAATATGGATGCCAAAAGATGCAAAGTTGATAATGATAGTGCAACATACTTGTGGCACTGCCGTTTAGGTCATATTGGTGTAAAGCGCATGAAGAAACTCCATGCTGATGGACTTTTGGAATCTCTTGATTATGAATCATTTGATACTTGCGAACCATGCCTCATGGGCAAGATGACTAAAACTCCGTTCTCCGGAACAATGGAGCGAGCTACTGATTTGTTGGAAATAATACATACCGATGTATGCGGTCCGATGAATGTTGAAGCACGCGGCGGGTATCGTTATTTTCTAACCTTCACAGATGATTTGAGTAGATATGGGTATATCTACTTGATGAAACACAAGTCTGAAACATTTGAAAAGTTCAAAGAATTTCAGAGTGAAGTAGAGAATCATCGTAACAAGAAAATAAAGTTTCTACGATCTGATCGCGGAGGCGAATATTTGAGTTACGAGTTTGGCCTTCATTTAAGAAAATGTGGAATTGTTTCACAACTCACGCCACCTGGAACACCACAGCGTAATGGTGTGTCCGAACGTCGTAACCGTACTTTATTGGATATGGTGCGTTCTATGATGTCTCTTACCGATTTGCCATTATCGTTTTGGGGTTATGCATTAGAGACAGCTGCATTCACGTTAAATAGGGCACCGTCTAAATCCGTTGAGACGACACCGTATGAACTATGGTTTGGCAAGAAACCTAAGCTGTCATTTCTTAAAGTTTGGGGATGCGACGCTTATGTCAAAAGGCTTCAGCCTGATAAGCTCGAACCCAAAGCGGAGAAGTGCGTCTTCATAGGATACCCTAAAGAAACAATTGGGTACACCTTCTACCACAGAATCGAAGGCAACGTCTTTGTTGCCAAGAATGGGTCCTTTCTAGAGAAGGAGTTTCTCTCGAAAGAAGTGAGTGGGAGGAAAGTAGAACTTGATGAGGTAATTGTACCTTCTCTCGAATTGGAAAGTAGCTCATCAGAGAAAACCGTTCCCGTGATGACTACACCAATAAGAGAGGAACATAATGATAAAGATCATGAAACTTAAGATCAAGTTACTACTGAACCTCGTAGGTCAACCAGAGTACGTTCCGCACCAGAGTGGTATGGTAATCCTGTTCTGGAAGTTATGTTGTTAGACAACGGCGAACCTACGAACTATGAAGAAGCTATGATAAGCCCGGATTCCGACAAATGGCTTGAGGCCATGAAATCTGAGATAGGATCCATGTATGAGAACAAAGTGTGGACTTTGGTGGACTTGCCCGATGATCGGCAAGCCATTGAGAATAAATGGATTTTTAAGAGGAAGACAAACGCTGATGGTAATATCACTGTCTACAAAGCTCGACTTGTCGCTAAAGGTTTTCGACAAGTTCAAGGGGTTGACTACGATGAGACTTTCTCACCTGTAGCGATGCTTAAGTCTGTCCGAATCATGTTAGCAATTGCCGCATTTTATGATTATGAAATCTGGCAAATGGATGTCAAAACTGCATTCCTTAATGGTTTTCGCAAAGAAGAATTGTATATGATGCAACCAGAAGGTTTTGTCAATCCTAAGGGTGCTAACAAAGTGTGCAAGCTCCAACGATCCATCTATGGACTGGTGCAAGAATCTCGGAGTTGGAATATACGCTTTGATGAGGTGATCAAAGCATATGGTTTTGTACAGACTTACGGTGAAGCCTGTATTTACAAGAAAGTGAGTGGGAGCTCTGTAGCATTTCTAATATTATATGTGGATGACATATTGTTGATTGGAAATGATATAGAATTTCTGGATGGCATAAAAGGATACTTGAATGAAAGACCTCGATGAAGCTGCTTATATATTGGGCATCAAGATCTATAGAGATAGATCAAGATGCTTGATAAGACTTTCAATGAGTACATACCTTGACAAGATTTTGAAGGAGTTCAAAATGGATCAATCAAAGAAGGATTTCTTGCCTGTATTGTAAGGTGTAAAGTTGAGTAAGACTCAAAGCTCGACCACGACAGAAGATAGAGAGAGAATGAAAGTCATTCCCTATGCCTTAGCCATAGGTTCTATAATGTATGCCATGCTGTGTACCACACCTAATGTGTGCATTGCCACATGTCTGGCAAAGGGGGTACAAGAGTGATCCAGGAGTGGATCACTGGACAGCGGTCAAAATTATCCTTAGTAACTAAAGGACTAAGGAAATGTTTCTCGATTCTGGAGGTGATAAAGAGTTCGTCGTAAAGGGTTACGTCGATGCAAGCTTTGACACCAATCTAGATATCTCTGAGTAGCAAACCGGATATGTATAATGGAGCAGTCATTTGGAATAGCTCCAAGTAAAGCGTTATAGCAGCATCTACAGTATGACATAAGGATTTGCAAAGTACACATGGGTCTGGATATTGCAGACCCATTGACTAAAATTCTCTCTCACGAGCAAAACATGATCACACCTTAGAACTCTTTGAGTGTTAATCACATGGTGATGTGAACTAGATTATTGACTCTAGTGAACTCTTGGGTGTTAATCACATGGCGATGTGAACTAGATTATTGACTCTAGTGCAAGTGGGAGACTGATGGAAATATGCCCTAGAGGCAATAATAAAGTTGTTATTATTTTATATTTCCTTGTTCATGATAAAGGTTTATTATTCATGCTAGAATTGTATTGACCGGAAACTTAAATACATGTGTGAATACATAAACAAATACCGTGTCCCTAGTGAGCCTCTACTAGACTAGCTCGTTGATCAAAGATGGTTAAGGTTTCCTAACCATAGACATGAGTTGTCATTTGATAACGGGATCACATCATTAGGAGAATGATGTGATGGACAAGACCCATCTGTTATCTTAGCATATGATTGTTCTGTTTATTGCTACTGCTTTCTTGAATGTCAAATACATGTTCCTCCGACCATGAGATCATGCAACTCCCGGATACCGGAGGAATACCTTGTGTGCTATCAAACGTCACAACGTAACTGGGTGATCATAAAGATGCTCTACAGGTATCTCCGAAGGTGTCTGTTGAGTTGGCATGGATCGAGACTGGGATTTGTCACTCCGTGTTTCGGAGAGGTATCTCTGGGCCCTCTTGGTAATGCACATCATAAGAAGCTTGCAAGCAAAGTGACTAAGGATTTAGTTATGGGATGATGTATTACGGAACGAGTAAAGAGACTTGCCGGTAACGAGATTGAACTAGGTATGGAGATACCGACGATCGAATCTCGGGCAAGTAACATACCGACGAACAAAGGGAATTACGTATGTTGTCATTGCGGTTCGACCGATAAGATCTTTGTGGAATATGTAGGAACCAATATGGGCATCCAGGTTCCGCTATTGATTATTGACCGGAGAGGCGTCTCGGTCATGTCTACATCATTCCCGAACCCGTAGGGTCCGCACGCTTCACGTTCGTTGACGATATAGTGTTATATGAGTTATGTGAATTGGTAACCAAATGTTGTTCGGAGTTCCGGATGAGATCCCGGACATCACGAGGAGTCTCGGAATGGTCGAGAGGTAAAGATTTATATATGGGAAGTCATATTTTGGGTTCCGGAAAAAGGTGCAGTTTTTTCGGTATTGTACCGGGAAGCTTCCAGAAGGTTCCGGAGGATTCCGGAGGGGTCCGGAAGTCCACAAGTGGGTCCACCACATCCCAAGGGCTGGCATGGGCTAAGGGGAGGCGCCTTGGCCTTATTGGGCCAGGAGCACCAAGTCCTCAAAAGCCCACGCAGCTAGGGAAGGAAAAAAGGAGAGTCCTAATAGGAATAGGATTGGACTTTGGAGTCCAAGTCCATGTGTGTACTATTCACGTGGTACTGTTCACGTGTACTATTCATGTGGTACTATTCACGTGGCACTATTCCTTCTACTCCAAGCCCCTACACATATATAAATAGAGGAGAGGGGGCGCCCCAAACAAGCCACAACATTGTCTTAGCCGTGTGCGGCGCCCCCGTCCACAGTTCCGTCCCTTGGTCATATTTTCACAGTGCTTGGGCGAAGCCCTCCGGAGATAGCATCACCATCACAGTCACCATGCCGTCGTGCTGCCGGAACTCATCCACTACCTCGCCATCTTGCTGGATCAAGAAGTCGAGGACGTCACCGAGCTGAACGTGTGCTGAACGCGGAGGTGCCGTACGTTCGGTACTCGGTCGGTTGGATCGTGAATTTGTTCGACGACATCAACCGCGTTGTTCTAACGCTTCCGCTTACGGTCTACGAGGGTACGTAGACACACTCCCCCTCTCGTAGCTATGCATCTCCATGGATAGATCTTGCGTGTGCGTAGAATTTTTTTTGTTCTCCATGCAACGTTCCCCAACAGTATCGAGTACAAGCTTGATCTACCTCGAGATCGTCAGGAGAAGCCTAACCCTAGAGCTAGGTGGATGGTAATTGTGATTCCGTGTCCTCTACGGGATAAACCCTCCGGCTTATATACACACCAGGTAGGGGCATCTAGGGTTACATAGGCGGTATCTAGGGATGCATATGGAGGCGGCAAGAGATGTCTTGGGGTACACTCCAAGTCTTCGGCAGAGACTGTCTTGATCACGTCACAGCTTCCGGAGTCCGTCTAAATATGAAGAGGACCTTCGGGCCAATCCCGAGGATTATGGGCCGCCTAGGTTGGGGCCCCCTGATCCAGGACACCGTCAGTAGCCCCTGAACTGGTCTTCGACGCCGAGGACGACACCATTGCCCTCAGAAACTTCGGATCCGGAGTCTTTGCCTCGATAGACGAGTTCCCACTTGTTATTTTCAGCTCGGCTTTGAAGTCTTCGGTATGTTCGACGATTGTTATTCCGGCCCCACTACACGTGGCCTCCAATCCCTGACCTCGATCACCGTGCCTCCTGGGGAATCGAGTCGCTTTATAGCGAGACGTTGAAGCGTCAGCCTCTTTTGCTTATATATATATATATATACAGCCCGTCTATTCTGCCAATATTGGCAGAATAGTTATTCTGCCCACATCCGAACTGCACGCTCAACGCGAGGGCACTGCACTTTCTGAAGCAAAGGTACTGCAATACAAACACTAGTGAACTTCTCGTCGAAAAAAACTGCACGTGGTGTTTTTCGGTACTGTTTTTGATCTAATTTTTTAACCGTTCGTCGGAACGAGGCGTGTAATATACCATTGGAAAGCTATGGATTAGGCGCAACTTCGCCATGTTGAAATGTTTTCGAGATTCCTCGCGGTTTAAGAGCAGTTTCGAAAATGGTGGGCGCCCGACGAGTGGCAGCGATCGTATTTTCGCGTTTTTTCGCAAACCGCTTGTCGGAATGAAGCAAATGATACGCCGTTGGAAAGATATCGTCGAGGCGCAACTTTTTAATATATATTACGTTCTCTAATTCCGTATTGTTTAAGAGCAGTTTCAAATTTACGAAATCGCGGAATTCTGTTTTTCAATTTTTTGCAATTTTTCTGTAATATTTTCGCTCCGGTTTTTTAACCGTTTGTCGAAACGAGGCGTGTGATATGCCGTTGGAAAGCTACGAACGAGGCGCAACTTTCATATGTAGAAATTATTTTGAGATTCCTTACGGTTTTAAATTAATTTTGAAAATGGTGCGGCGGACAACGAGTGGCAGCCGCCGTTTTTTCGTGAATGTTCACAAACCGCTGGTCAGAATGATTCAAATGATACGCCATTGGAAAGATATCGACGAGGCGCAACTTTTTCATGTAGAACACTCTCTCTAATTCCTTACGGTTTAAGAGCAGTTTTGATTTTACCGAAATGCGGACACACTGTTTTTCGCGACACCAAAAACGACGAAGTGAACTTCATCAGGAAGAAGAACGCACTGCTTCAGACTGAAAACCGCACTGCATCAGACGGGCAAGCGAACTGCATGATTTCTTTTTGGCAGACGTAAATTTTCCTAGATAAGGAAGTGAAGTGCGCTTCACATCGGGCGTAAGTGAACCGCAACACTACCGAGAAGTGAGCCGCAACACTATTGAAAGTGAACCGCATTACTTTTTGTTGTCTTTTTTCGTACTTAGTATTTTTTTTACAGGCATAGACCGGATGAGTGAACCGCAGAGATGAGAGCAAGTGAACCGCGACATGTATCGAAGTGAACTACATAATTTTTCTATCTTTTGTAAATTCATCTAGACTATAAGATAAATGTTAGCGAACCGCAATGGTTTGTTTTTTCAAATGTACCACCTTGTTAGTACAAAATGGACTTCCTTTTTGAAAACAAAAACAAAGAGAATTATAAGTTTTCAAAAAATAATTATAAGTGAACCGCATGTCATACAAGTGAATGACTGCAAAAGAAAAGGCCATGTGTCCTTGGCCGAGACCACGTCAAAAGACAAACAAAAAAAGGAATTAGTGGACTGCATGCCCTTGCTGCTGCAACCGCTAGCGGATCGCCGGTGAACTGCAAGTCCACACCGATGCATAAATCGTTGCCGCCGAGCAGTAGTGGACGCTGCGGCTGGCTCGCCGTCAGCCTCCTGGTGGCCCTCACCCCTCCGCCGACTGAACTGCAAGTGGGTGTGCTGCAGAAACGTCTTGGTGTGGTCCTCCTGTCGAGAACCCGGTGAGCAAGTCTGAAAAATAAAATCAAACACCACGCATCACAGTAGCGAACTGCATGACACCGGTTCTGAGTAAGAGATGGCTGAATCACCGAACTGCGTTAAGGAATCTACTGCGCTGAATACACCGAAATCGAAAGCAAAAAATGCTACCATTGTTCTGAACTGCAAAGCGCCGCTACTGCTCTTCCATGGGGCATCGGTGCCCCCATTTGACTCCCCTCGCATGCATCCGGGGAATGCACCGGAAAACTGCACATCGCCTCCAGCGCAAACGCCGCCGATGCGTCCCCCGTCGCTGACAAGCTCCCTTTTCTTGCCGTTGCGCACTGCACTGCAGCGCACACGCGCACTGCATGGAAGCTTCGAAAGAGATGCACTGGACGCGCGAGACGAACTTCATGGTTTTCTTTCACCGCGCTCTGGGAGGCCGTCGGTGTGGGAACCCCTCGTCGACGGAGGGATCGTAGGTGAGGTGGAGGTCGCTGCGCGATTCGAGGACGAGGATGAGGGGAGCCAAGAAGTGGCTGGCCGGATCCCATGGCCATCGCGCTCGAGGAAGATACCGGCGGCAAGGTTGTGGCCAGGACCCCGTCATTGGGCATGATGTAGGAAAGCCTGGCGACGCGGTGCGGCACTGGGCAGCGTGCTGCTCGCTTCTACCACCGCCCGCGTTCCTTCCTCTCCGAGGCGGGCTCCCCTTCATGGGAAGTAGATGGAGGAGGGGAGAAGGAGGAGCCAGATCCGGCTGCGGGGGTCGCGGGAGGCTGGGGAGGCGGTTGTCGAGATCCAAAGGTCTCCGGCGGCGGCGCTTGGTGGGACGGCCGCGGGCGGAGGTGGTGCGCGCCGGGGCGGCGCTGGTAGGTGGCGATGCTAGTCCGGCGGATGGACGAAGAAGCTGGGTTGGGTGCGGCGGTAGTGGGGTGCTGTCCACGGGAGGAAGGTGGAGGGGATCGGGAGCCACTGGGAAGGGGAGAGGTAGCAACCACGGGGTGGGAGGTGGTCGGAGGTGGGGGCGCCGGTGCGGGGTGGGAGGTAGCCGGGGGTGGGTTCGCCGCCGCAGGGTGGGAGGTGGGGTCGGGGTAGAAGGGGGGAGGCAGGCGGGGTGGCGGATCGGCCATGGTGGCTGGGTGGAAGAAGCCGTGGGGCTGGGGGGAGGAAGAAGGTACGGTGAAGGGGGTGGGGATTTTTGTTCGCCGCGTGCGGTTCGTTTTGTTTTGTTTTTGTGTTCGGGGCGCTCGGGTGGGTGTTGGCAGAATAAGCGAGGTGTTGGTAGAATAAGGTCTTAAGGGTGTTGGTAGAGTAGACCCACCCTATATATATATATATATATATATATATATATATATATATATATATATATATATATATATATATATATATATATATCAGGTTTACGCCAAAGCGCATCTTGACCCCTCCTCGCAGCCCATACGAGTCCTTCTCTCTACTCCCAGGTGCAACCCCGAGAGCTTCGAGCGATGGCCAACGACGCGGGATCTTCACGGCGCCCTCACAGTCCCATTAGGAGTGATTGGGGGAGCTGCACCGTCACGCGACTCCACCTAGGGCGTCTAGCCACCCAGGGATACCTGCCAGATTCAAATCTGACCTCCACTCGCTCGGGGTTAATCATCATGGACGGGCAGGCGTGCACCGAGAGCCACCCTAGCCCTCGCGGGGACGAGCGGGTATGCTTTGTTTCCTTTCTCCTTCGTGGCCTTGGATTTCCTATTCATCCCTTCCTCTGGGGCTTGCTCGAATTTTATGGGCTTCAACTCCACCATCTCACCCCCAACTCAATCTTACATATCACGGGGTTCGTTGCCCTCTGCGAAATGTACATCGGATGCGAGGCGCACTTCGGGCTCTGGCGGAGGTATTTTTGCATAGTGCCCTGCTCCCCAACCAGAGTGCTATTTGAAGTGGGCGCCGCCGAGGTCTACCAAATTGACGGCACCAACTACCCATCGGGTACCCCTCAGGAGGATTCCGACATCTGGCCGACAGAGTGGTTTTACATAGACGATGTTCCACTGTTTGATCCAGTTCGGTCCGGGCTCCCGGCGTATTCCTCGGAGCCCCCGAAGAAACACTACAGCTGGAGGCCCAAAAGCATTGCCCAGGAGGACGACGCCGACATAGTCCGCCTGGCAGCCCAAGTGAAGCAGCTATCCGATACCGGCCTCACTATCATAGATGTGATGGCGATGGCGATCAAATGAAGAGTCCAGCCACTTCAGCAACGCCAACATCTGTTGTGCAAGTATAATGGAACTGACGACGCCTCCCGGTCGATAAAGGAGGATCTCGGCGACCAGGCGGCACTCGGGGCCGCATTAGCTGGTATCTATCGAGGCTCAGCGGAAAATGTTGCAAGGCGGCAGTTCCATGACGGGCTGGCTAGTTACAACCCCGCTGAGATTGTAAGTTTTCATGGGTTTTTATATTTATCCGAAATGTTTCGCCGTTAATCTTCTCTGGCCGACCCTTTACTTGATCTGGATAGAGATGGAGACAGTGGGTCGAGGCGTTGAGCAGCCCTGCACCCGAACCCGAGGTGCATCATCGGGCGGAAGACCCCCTCTTCCATGAAAATGAAGAACTGTCCCTCATATACGAGGAGGGAAAGTTCTATATGGAGAGCCTTGATGGCTCAAGGGTATCCGTCGCCCCCGATGTGCCAGGGACTCGGCCGGCCTCATCGGTAAAGCCCCTTACTTCGACTCGAAAGAGAGCTACTCGACCTGAGGCTGCGAGTCCTCTGACTTCTTCTCAAAAGGGACGACGCTCAGAACGCTCGCGCGGAGAACCAGCCCCTCAAAGGACCCCTCCACCGGAATTACGCGGGTCCCGGGCTCCAGCGGCGACCGTGGAGGCAAACCAAGCTACTTCCGCCATCCCTACGTAATAATCTTGCCGTTTATATTTTAGAGAACGGAGTTCCGGATTTCAATTATTCTAATCCATTCGCAGGCAGTCAGCTCCGCCTCCGTCAATGGAGGATGCAAGAGACGAGGGGACCTCAGCACCAGGTGATGGTGCAGGGCATCTCCATACTTCGGGAGCTACCCCCGAGGTATCCCAGCCAGAAGATTCGGGGACCTGCTCGGCCACCCCGTCCGAGGTCGAGAGCGCTATGAACCACCGAAGACGAAAGGCGACCCTATGAAATTCTGCCTTTATGAGGCAGGTGTTCAATGCCCTGAGTTCGCTGGACGCTTACCTCGGAGTGACCCGCGCCGTCTTTGAGAAGGCGGTGGGCGTTCTATCTCAGGGTTTGCAGGTATGACCCCGCTCTGGCTTCTTTTGCAAATTTATTGTGCCCGTCGTACTTTGTTTGCTTAAAGGCAAACTAAACTGCTGGTCCTGGTAGTAGCCCCTAAGGCTTGACATGGGTGCTAATCGTGGCGAGGCTTGTTAACGCAAAATATTTTTTCCTTTTACATGGTGCTCGGGAGAAGAATGAGCATCTCGCCGAAGTGCTTTCCCGGACTGAAGGGAAGTTGAGTGCTGCTCTAGCCGAGGTAGAGCAAGTGAAAACTTTCACTAGAGAGGCGCACGGTAAGTGCTCCCGTTGTATATGGTATTTTCCTGGTGGGAATCCTTGGGCTGTATAACACCTTGGTGTATTGTAGCAGTGGAAGCCCGTGGTCATCTAGAAAGGGATCTAAAACGAGCCCGCGAGGAGCTACTCTACACAGAGTCACGGCGGCAGGCCAGTCAACATGTTTTATCCCAAAGGAGGGAGAACTCGAACGAACTGAGGGTGGAGAATGCTCGGCAGGCTCAGGAGATTGAGACCCTGAAAGCTCGTCTGGCCGCCGCCGAGGCGAAAAACCAGCAGACGAGCGAGGCGATATTTGGTAACTTTTGCGTTTCCATTTGAATATGGTTTCTTGGTCGCAGGATTGCTAGAGTTAGTCAGCAGACTAATATTTAATTCCTGGCAGCTTCGTTAACAGGTCAGCCCTTGGAAGCCCCTGGCGTGCTGCCCGAAGACGCCGCAACTCGTCTAGCCGAGGTGCATGAAAGTGCACGGACGTTAATGAAGGTGGTGTTCAATGCCTTATGGCCCGAGGAGGAACATGCCCGAAGACATGGCCGTCCTGGCTGAGCGTCTAAAAAGAGCTCGGCGCCAGATTCAAGCTTGAAAGGTATCGGGGTGCCGCGAGGGAGCCAGGCAGGCCTGGGCCATGGTGAAGACACGGTACACCAAAGTGGATACAGCACACCTGGCCGAGGTAGGGCCCATAGGACCTAACGGGGAAGAAATTCCCACCAACCTGGCGTATGGAGACGTCATGCAGGCGGCTTGCTACTCTCAAAAGGATTGTACCCTAGATACCTTAATAGATGGACTAGACCAAGCGTAGTTAAGTTTTGTATGACTCTATGTATCAAAGCACTTTACGTCATGAATCAATCTACGCATCCAAACCCTATTTAACCAGCCATCGGCTTCGACCTCCTTGTCCATTGGCTGAGGAGTGTCCCTTACTACTGGCCGAACTAGTCGGACCAGATACTTCGGGCGACCAGGTAATCCGGCTATGTGGTTCGAAGGACATGGGTGGGGCAAAAAGTTATGTTATATTACTTTTTAACGTAAGAAACATCTTCCAAGAAAAATAGTTCTTCCAACAGTTCCTTTCCTTGGGTGATTTGTGTCGAACACTTGTGTTTTGAGGACAAGCGACTTCGGGGATAAAGCCCCTGGTCAGGGTGTAAAGACCCATTCCACTATTTTTCGAAGCCGTGGCCGACCAATTTGTACGTTAAGACCTCTAGCTTTCGGCTTTGTCCGTTTGAGGTACTGCTCCGGGTGACCCAGGAGTAACAATCACAGTAGTGCTCCCTTTGCCCTTTAGCCGAACAATCGGGAACGTAAAGGGCAAACACAGGAGCCGGGCAACCCAGCTTGGCCAAATCTTAAGTCAAATTTGGTGCATACGTTGGCTTTATTGGCAATAGGATAAAGGGAGTGGAAACGACACATGTTGTAAAGAGCATGCGGCATGTTAACATGTTTCGTAGGGAACGATATGTAAAAAATGTCACCGAGGTGAGCAGAGGATAAAATAATGCTTGAATGCAGGAAAAGAAAAAGGTATGTACATGGGAAGAAGATGCTCGGGCGTTTATCCATAGAAACGCTGAAATAGCGCGGCATTCCAGGGGTTGGGCTCTAGGTGTCCGTCCGTTGGATCTCGGATCCGATATGCGCCTCCACTTAGGACCGGGTCAATGATGAATGGGCCATCCCATTTGGGCGAAAGTTTATGTTTCTGCTTCTCTAGGTGGCGCCTCATGACCAGATCCCCGACGTTGAAATCCTTTTCGTGAACCTCCCTATTGTGATAGCATCTTGCTTGCTGCTGATATATTGCAGAGCGCGCCTTGGCTACGTTACGTTCTTCTTCCAATGCGTCCAATGCGTCCTGTTGATCTAACTCGGCCTCCCGTTCCTCATACATGCGTACCCGAGGTGCATCATGTATTATGTTGCAGGGGAGTAGCGCCTCGGCACCATACACCATAAAAAATGGGGTGTACCCTGTGGATCGGTTTGGTGTGGTGCGTAGACCCCATAGGACGGAATCGAGTTCCTCCACCCATTTGCAGTCTGCCTCTTTAAGGGAGCGTACTAGCCTTGGCTTGATGCCGTTGAGAATTAATCCGTTGGCGCGTTCTACCTATCCATTTGACTGCGGGTGGTAGACTGACGCGTAGTCGAGCTTTATGCCCATCTTTACGCACCGTTCTTTCACCTCCTTGGCGGTGAAATTTGTCCCGTTGTCCGTTATAATGCTGTGGGGGATACCGTAACGGTGCACCACTCCAGGAACAAACTCGATTACTGGGACTGCCCTTGCCGAGGTGACTGGTTTTGCTTCGATCCACTTTGTGAACTTGTCTACCATGACGAGTAGATATTTGTTTTTGTGTGACCCTCCCTTAAGTGGGCCGATCATGTCTAGCCCCCAGACCGCAAAAGGCCAAGTGATTGGAATAGTCCTGAGGGTTGTAGGGGGCATGTGGCTTTGCTGGGCGAACACTTGGCAGCCGGGGCAACGTTGTACCAGAAGTTTGGCATCAGCCCCTGCTATTGGCTAGTAGAAACCAGCTCGGAACACCTTGCTTACCAAGGTCCGAGCAGCGGTGTGATGTCCGCTCATGCCGGAGTGTATTTCGCTAAGTAGCGATCTTCCTTCCTCTTCGGATATACATTGTTGGAGGACACCCATGGTACTTTGCTTGTAGAGCTCGTCCTCATGGACTTTATAGGCTTTAGACTGCCTTACGATCCGACGTGCGTCGGTTTGGTCCTCAGGGAGCTCTTTCCGAAGTAGGTAAGCGAGGATGGGCTCGGTCTAGGGTGCAATGACTGCCATGACCTCGTGGGCCGAGGCCATTTCCTAAATAGCGGATCCTCCGATTACTTCTTCCTCCATTTCGTCCTCGGGTGGGGCAAATTGCCTGACGTCGTTTGACACCGACATCTCTGTGCCGTCCTGCCAGGTTACGGATGGCTTGAAGAGCCGTTCGAGGAAGGTGTTTTCCGGTACCTTATCCCGTTTAGCTCCCATACGGGCTAGGATGTCGGCGGCCTGGTTGCTGTCACGGGGGATATGAAGAAATTCAAGCCCCTCAAACCTGGGCAAAGATTTTAGAACTGCGTTCTGGTAGGCTGTCATTTTTGGGTCCTTTGCATTGAACTCGCCATTTACTTGGGAGATGGCGAGGTTGGAATCTCCTCGGACCTCGAGGCATTTAGCGCCCATTGAGACTGCAATCCGGAGCCCTTGTAGAAGAGCTTCGTATTCAGATGCGTTATTGGAATATGTGTACATGATCTGTAGCACGTAGCGAATATTGTCGCCTGTTGGCGATGTGAGTACTACTCCAGCCCCTAGCCCAGCGAGCATTTTTGAGCCATCGAAATACATGGTCCAGTGTGAATATGTGTTGTACTCTTTAGGGAGCTCGGCCTCTGTCCATTCGGCCACGATGTCTGCCAGCACCTTGTTGACACACGAACACGTCACCGTGTACCCTCGACGCCGGGGGTGATGCACCGCAGCTCACGTCGAAGGAGGTCCGACCGGCAGCGCGATACGCAGGACAGCCGGCAGACGCTTTTGAAGACCCGAAACCCCACACGCCCGGGAGGGACCCTTTCAGGGAGTGCGGCGGCTATGGGCTGCTCTAGGTCAATTTGCTTGCCCCTAGAACCTCGGGATTCGCAGCTCTTAAACTTGAAGAACAGCGAAGAACGAGAGAGAAAAACGATGGAGAGATAAAACGTAGATGAAAAAGTAGTATATTGATTTGTTCGATTGTGTGTTATTCAATCGACCGCCACCCCCAACATATATAAGAGGTGGCTGGACTTCCCATACAAGTAAAGGATTCATCTAGGCTTTCCTTACAAGAAAATTACATCAATTCACGTCCTAGAGTCCTGGTTCTAGTCTAACTCGGATTTAGTCTGAATCTGGCCCAAACTTCTGTCTTGTTCCTTGCGCGGGCCGAGGAATTTACATATGACCTCCGATTGAGATGATCAAAATACCAAATTTGTGTGCCTCATTGTTACGAACAACTCTTCTATTGATCACTTCTCCAAATAAGGCCATCTTCAATACCCTACGGGGCCATCTTTAACTTCCAGTCGGTTTCGGTCATGCAGTTTTCTGGACTGTCCGAGTCTTGTAGCAACTTTACAGGCCGTATACTATCTCAGATGATGATGACTCCAAAAGAAAAGTTGACCGTTTCGACGATATGCACAACTTCTGTGTAGAACACTTTTCTATCCGAGGTCATCTAGATAATCTTTTGAGCCAATCTTCAGTTTCTGTCTGGATTTTCACTCAAACCGGCAAGCCTTTCAAAACCGGCAAGCATTCTGGCAAGCACTCAAAACCGGCAAGCTCTCAAAACCGGTAAGCACTCAGAACCGGCAAGCATTCCGGCAAGCACTCAAAACCGGCAAGCTCTCAAAACCGGTAAGCACTCAGAACCGGCAAGCATTCCGGCAAGCACTCAAAACCGGCAAGCTCTCAAACCGGCAAGCACTCAGAACCGGCAAGCATTCCGGCAAGCACTCAAAACCGGCAAGCTCTCAAAACCGGCAAGCACTCAGAACCGGCAAGCATTCCGACAAGCATTCCGGCAAGCACTCCGGCAAGCACTCAAAACCGGCAAGCTCTCATTCAGCCGGCAAAGGCCGAATAACTCACGCGGCCCATCAGACACCACCTAGGTGGGTGTCTGGTCCCTCGTGTCACTTTTCCACTCAGGACCGGTCTGCAGAGTGTTACCTCTAACTTTTACATACGAACTCGGATTGGGACAATTTTTATATCAAAATCGACTGTTTCGACGAGACGAAGACAATTCATGTAGAAAGTTTTCTTATATTAAGCAGTCTTGTGGGCGTAATTAGCCAAACAGTACTCTGAGTGCCAAAATCTTAATACTTCAAGCACAGTTTCGGCCTTTTAGATGAGATCGGATGGTGATGAACTAAACATCAAAGTTTCACATTTTGACGATATGGAACTTTCACATGTTGAGAACTTTTCCATTTGAGGTCATCTTAATTAAGTTTTTGACCGTGCCAAAATCTGGTGTCAACACATGCCCCCCTGTATTTCAGCAAAACTTGTATGCTGAAAAATAATTTGCATTGTGCTTGTTCTAAGGACAATGTCAACACTCCATCGGCCATTTTAAATTTTCTTAGGGCGATAAGCATGTATCGGCCATGTTTTATGCTAAGGGCGATAATCATATATCGGCCATTGGCTACTTAGGCTTCCTGCCACACACTCGGGTGGTACTTCTTCAAATACTTGCCGTTGAGAGCTCGTGGTAACAATGCCCCTTGTATGGATTCCACCAAATATGAGTTTCCGGGAACTACTCTTGTAATCTTAAAAGGACCTTCCCAGCTTGGAGACCACTTCCCGAATTTTTTATCTCTTGAACCAATCGGCAGGATCACTTTCCACACAAGATCGCCAACTCCAAAATTCTTCAACTTGACCTTTTTATTATAAGCCCTCGCCACCCTCAACTTATCTCTCTCTATGGCCTTTAAAGCAGCCAAACGTTTATCGGCAACCTCATCAATATTGTCCATCATCAAGTTATAAATGTCCACTGCCGATAAATCATTTTGTTTGGCTATTCTCAAAGCATTCAAATTTACTTCCACTGGTAGAACGACCTCTTGACCATATACTAGCTCCTATGGAGTTACCTTTGTAGCGCCATGCCTTGAGATTCTATGTGCCCACAAAGCTTCAGACAACAACTCATGCCATTTCCTTGGATTATCTTCAATCTTCTTCTTGATGAGCTTGATTAATATTTTATTGCTAGACTCAGCTTGTCCATTAGCTTGGGCATAATACGAAGAGGAATTGAGCATCTTTATGTTATAAGATTCGGCAAATTCTCTAACTTGATGCGACAAAAATGACGAACCTTGATCTGTAGTTAATGTTTGAGGAATGCTGAATCTATGAATAATGTGCTCAGTTATGAATTGAATTACCTCCGTATGTGTCATATTCTTGAGAGGTACTGCTTTAGACCATTTAGTGAAATAATCGGTCGCCGCCAATACGAACCGATGCCCCTTTGAGGAAGATGGATGATTTTTTCCAATGAAGTCTAAACCCCAACCTCTAAAAGGCCACGGCTTGATAATAGGATGTAACATAGTAGCAGGAGCCAATTGAATATCACCAAACTTTTGACAAGCTTCACACCCTTTATAATACTTGAAGCAATCATTGATCATAGTCGGCCAATAAAACCCAGCACGTATCAATAACCATTTCATCATGGGGGCCGACTGATGAGTGCCACAAATTCCTTCATGTACCTCTCCCATAGCAACTCTCGCTTGGTCCTCGTCCAAGCACTTTAACAGAACATCATCAACAGTTCGACGATAAAGATCATCATCTCTCATTGTATATTTGAAATCCATACGTCGAACGGTCCTGTCCACCCTTTCACTCGAATTGCACAGATAATCAATAATGGGCTTCCTCCAGTCTTGATTTTCACCTGCACTAAATTGCCCGTTAGTGGCCGAAGCAGTGGGTTCTGGTTCGGCCTCTATACTTACAAGGCTAGACATCGGCTTTTGAGAAATATGAAACATGCCATGATCAACATGATAGCCGGATGCCTGCTGCACCAATTCATTTTCTCTCCAATTATCATGCCTAGATATATGAGCAATGCTAAAGTAATCCAAAGCAGAAATTATATCTAGACATTTATCAAGATAAACATTAAGTGATTTGTCAAAACATTGAAAAACTCTGGATATTTGTTGCACTACCAATAACGAATCACCAAAAGCCTCAATATGTGTAGCACCTATAGCCAGCAACATCTCTAGGCCGAATAACAATGCTTCATATTCGGTCTGATTATTTGTGCAAAAATATTCTAAGCGACACGAGGCTTCAAAAACAGCACCATGAGGAGATATATAAACAATACCAACACCTTGGCCATTGCTACAAACTGAACCATCAAAATATAATCTCCATGGTAATAACGAGACAAAGTTTATATCAATATCATGCTTGTCATCAATCCGATGTTCAACAATAAAATTAGCAACAATTTGGCCTTTCATGGATTTTAAAGATTCATAAGCCAAATCGTACTCACTTAAAGCATAAGCCCACTTTCCAATTCTACCACTAAGAATTGGTCTATGCAACATGTACTTAATGACATCGGTTTGAAAAGCTACTATGCAAGCACTCGACACTAGGTAATGTCTCAATTTTGTGCAAGCATAATATAAGCACAGACATAACTTTTCAATAAATGTATACCTTGTCTCGACATCTAACAAGCGTCGGCTCAAATATGTAATAGCATGCTCTTTTCCTTCAGTCTCTTGAGTCAAAACAGCACCAATAACACCTTCCTCTACTGCAATGTAAGGCCTGAAGGGCTCCTTGTGCTTGGGTGCTTTCATCACCGGAGGAGTGCACAAATATCTTTTGATCATATCGAATGCGTCTTGTTGTTTTGCCCCCCAAGTAAAATCGACATCATTCTTTAACCGAAGGATAGGAGTAAATGCATCAACTTTCCCTGACAAATTAGCTATGAACCTCCTCAAATAATTGACCTTGCCGGGGAATTTTTGCATATCTCTCTTGCATGTTGGGGCCTCCACTTTTTGTATAGCCTCTATCTTTTTGGGATCAATTTCTATGCCATCTTCATGAATAATGAAACCCAAAAACTTGCCAGCCGACACGCCAAATGCACACTTCAAAGGATTCATTTTCAGTCCATATTTCTTCATTCTTTCAAAAGCTAAACACAAATCAGCTAAATGAGACTCAAAAGCATCCGATTTGACAACAATATCATCAATATAGACTTCAAGTATAACACCGAGTAAATCATGAAAAATTAAATTCATAGCTCTTTGATATGTGGCACCAGCATCCTTTAATCCAAAGGTCATCACTGTCCACTCAAATAAACCAAGGAAACTAGGGCACCGAAAAGCCGTTTTGGACATGTCCTCTTCGGCCATAAAAATCTGGTTATACCCCGCATTACCATCAAGAAAGCTAATGACCTTATGTTCAGAAGCATCATTAATAAGCATATCAGCTATGGGCATGGGATACTCATCTTTGGGTGTAGCTCTATTCAAATCTCTGAAATCAATGCACACCCGCAACTTGCCGGAGCCTTTCTTCTCCACTGGCACAATATTAGAAATTCATTCGGCATACCTGCAAGGTCTAATAAAATTAGCTTTAAGCAAACGACCGATCTCTTCCTTGATCCGGTCATATGTTTTTGGATTAAACTTTCTGGCCGATTGTTTGTACGGTCTAAAACCGGCCTTTATAGGTAACCGATGCTCCACTAGCTCTCGGCTGAAACCTGGCATTTTATGATATTCCCATGCAAAGCAACATATATATTCTTTCAATAGCTCGATTAACTTGGCTTTACAATCGGCATTCAAATTTTTGTTTACAAATGTTGGTCTAGGAACTGAACCATCTCCAATATCTATTTCTTCTAATGGATCGGCCGATGTAAAACCTTATCCAAGTTTATCCATATCATCTAACTCTTCTATAGACTCATACATATCATTCTCACTGGACCGATATTCTGTAAGTCGCTTTTGTAACCACTCAGAGTTAGGATCCATTTAAATACATTATACTTTGGAGTCGATTGCCACCAACCGGCTTTAAAGAAACGGGCACAAAACCACTCTTGGTGGCGCTGAGAAAATCAATGTAACATCCCAATATTCTAAATTTTGGAATGTTAAATTAATTAAGTAAATATGATTGTTTGTTTGATTGATTGACTGAAAGTGAGTGGAATTTGAAACTTTTTGAAAGTTTAATGAGAGGGAATGAAATGACTTTCCCAAACTTTCATTTTGCCATTTGGGTTCCATGAATTCAAATTCATTTCAAACCAATGTTGAGGATATCGCTTATCGTTAGCATCTCGGTCAGCCCAGGATTAGAGATTAATCGAAAATCGGCTGATTAATCGATTTTATCGGTCGACTATTAATCGGCCATTTTTTGCAAATCCCAAGTTCCCAACACTAAAATATGCTATATTCAACACCAAAAAAATATTGGACAGAAGTGTTACCTTGATTCCTAGCCTCTGAATCCCCATATAATGACAAACAAAACAGGACAATAGTACATATTGCTTAACAAGGTCCACAAAACACAAATAAACATAGTTTTTGAAAAAATAGTTCTAGAATAGGCTCGATTTATCAGTAGATTCTCGATAAATCGCTTGTCAGAGCGATAAATCGGCCCAAACGATAAATGGTGAAGATAAGGCATAATCTTATCGGTCACCCCAGGAGTAGCGATAAATCGGACGATAAATCGCTGAATCGGAAGATTTTTTTGAACAGTGTTTCAAACACCAAAACCCTAGAGTGAAGATGATATGACTTCTTCCATTTAAAGAAATGAAAAGGGATTTGGAAAGGATTTGAATTTCCATTTGAAAATATTTTCAAATTCAGAAACTTTATGCAACTCAATGATTTTCATGAGGGAAGATAAAATGACTTCTTCAAATTATATGAATTATGAGTTGGAAGTTTCAAAGAAAGGATTTGAAAGTGGTTTGAAATTCAAACTCAAACCCAATTTGGAGTTATTTGGTTTTTATTCAATTTATTTTTCTCCAAAAATAAAATATATGGAAAATAGGGTAACATGATTCCCTTCAGCAGAAAAATGGAGAAAAATAAATTTGAATTCATTTTAGTATTTTAAAATAATTTTATTTGCATTTTAAATGCAACAGTGGCACTGTTTGAATTTTGGGATTTTGTGTGAATTTGTTTTGGACTTGAAAAATAGTCCATATTTTAGGATTTATTTTCCTGATCCTTTTGATATATAATATGTATATATTTTATTTTATTTACTTTCTAGTATTCTTTTTCTCTCTCTGGATATTCAAAATAAAAAAATCGGTAAAAAGGAAAACCCCGGCGCGGCCCACACTTCTCTCTCTCTCCTCCCGAGCCCACAGCACCAGCCGGCCCACCTCCACATCTCTTGCCCCCGAAGACGTTTCCCCTCGGTCGCCCGCTGCTCGCTCGCCTCCCCTCTCCCACCGACGCCCGGGTCCCACCTATCCTCTTTCCCCTCGCCCACAGCATGCCACACCGGAACGCGTCCGGAGCGCCGCCGCCACTCCGATTCTCTCGGGATCGCGATCCCGCGTCGACCCCTGCCCCAAGACCATGCCCTATATAAACCCCGCACCCTCCTCGACCGAGCCCCCTTAAACCCTAGCCCGAGACCACCAAAAGAGCTTGCCATCATCGATCGCATCTCGCCGGAACCGAACACCTTTGCCGGAGGAATCCGACCGCTGGTGAGTTTCCCTTGACCCCTCGTTCGGTACATGAACGTTTTTCCCCACCGCGAGTCGTTTTGACATGAACTCGATCCTCCCCTTCCTCTGCAGCTACGACCCCGAGCTCGTGCGCCGTCGCCGGAGCACCCGGAGCACCGAAGCCTCGCCGAGCTCACTCCGCTCGCCACCGTCACCCCCGAGCTCCGCCGAGACCACCCCGAGATCGCCTCGCTACGCCGCATCTCTCCGACGCCTCCGCCGTCGCCCTCGACCACCGGAGCACCGCCGCCGACGACGTCCGAGCCGCCTCGCCGTCGTCCACCTCGCTGTAAGCCTCGGCCTCCTCCATCCGTCCGATCGTTGATGCACGGCCGAGATTAGATCGGATTTGTTTTTTTTTCTCTCGAACCGGTATGTTTTAGTTAGCGGCCGTCCGCCGTTTAGAGCAAGCAACGAATACCTCCGCAGCCGTCCGATCTAGATCTGACCGTCAGGGTAGATTTGTTTTTTTAATTTTAATCCTCGAACCATTTTCTGTTAACTACCGGCCGTCCGCCGCTTAGCTCCCCAGCGCCCACCCTCCGGCCACTCATATATTGCCGCGTGTCCCATAGCCGACCCGTACCTTAGTTTTTTTTTTCTGTTTTGTTTTAATTTATAGAAAAAGTTCTGTTTTTAGATTGTTAATATATTTTAGGTTTTTAATCCAAATTGAGTGATTCTTTTTGCATTGGATTAAGAATTTCATCTAGTTTCTGTAGATGCCAAGTTTGGCCATGCTTGAAAATTTTAAACTTGAGTTTGCATAAATTTTCTTCAAACCTTGTTTTGTGAATATCTTGAGTTTAAAAATAGCTATTTAGTTAATTCTTTTTGCTAGAGATCAGTTGATATTTTTTCTAAACAGTAGGCTTTTGCAAATTAGTTTTTGTTTATTTTAGATTAGGGTTTTAGGCAAAACAGTACTGTTTTACATAGTTTAGTGTTATTTTCTTTTCCCTTAGTATTTAATTATTTTTAACTAAAACCTTTTGTCTTTTTTGACAAATTTAGTTTTGTTTCTGTTAGTTAACAGTAGGCAATTTTATTTTTATTTTTTTAAAAATATTTTCTTTATTTTTGTTGTAAAACTTTGTTACGTCATAAATAGGGTTTTATGAAAGCTTTTTATTTGTTTCTTTTTGCTAGTAAAATTTTACGAAAAATACTTTCTGTTAACTTAGTTATTTTATATGTTATTTTCTGTTAATTTATTAGTTTAGAGCTTTATTTTGCTGTTAAGTTTTATGTAGGACAAAATTATTTTTATTGTTTGTAGTAAAGTCTTAGACTTTTCCTTAGTAGTTTTTGTCGTAGTTTTCCTTGATGTTTATTTGGATTTTATTTGGCTTTTATTATTTGATTTCTTTGTTGTTTTAATTGTTTATTGATAATTATGATTGCTAGAAATTGCTTGGTAGAATGATTGCTTATGTGAATGCAATGTTTGACTATATAGATTTTCTTCGGAGAGTGACGAATAGTACTATCAGGATTTCTCTGAGAGCGATATAATCTTCATCAAGTAATACTAGGCAAGTTCACTTTGACCATCTATTTTTACCTAAGTTTTATTTGCATGTAGTACCATCCTTTCAACAAGTCCTCCAGTAGTGATATTAAATCTTGTAGTTGAGTAGAATGCATGAGGTAGGAACCCATCTCCCTGTTACCCCCAGGACGTTGTTTAGTTTTAATGCTACGCTAAAGTAGACGGGGTTTGGTATGAGTGCCCGGGAGTGGTGTGAGAAGGTGGACTCTACGTCAATGACGACAACTTCATGATGGCATCTGCAAGGACTGCATCTTCAAGGCCTCAAGATTTCGAGACTCGAGACAAGATTTCAATACACACTACTGGGTGAAGGATGGATTTGATGGGCACCCTGGAGCAACCAGCGGATGGCCGGGATGCATGGAGAAGCGCCATGACATCTTGCGGAAAGCTTCACCCAGACTCAAAGAGACGGAAGAATACTTCATGCCCTGAAGCTTACCTGTGCAACCGCAAGTCATTATGGGCTCTGCCTTGGTTGACCTTAGTTGTGACTCTGGCTGGGACGGTGCTAGCAGATGTAGAACTACGGTAGGATTGGATGAGCACCGGACAGTGGTCAGAGGAACTCTTCGGAAGACCATGTTTCGGTCGTCTTGTTCTCAAACACCCTGAAGTGCGAGAACGTAAAAAGAGGGATCGAATCTTGTGGGTAAAGTGCACAACACTCTGCAGAGTTAAAACCTAATCGATTAGCCGTGTCCCCGGTTACGGACAATTTGAGCCTATGGACTTGGATCTATCTCAGAACTCTAAACACCGGACTGATAACTAATTGTGGGCAACTTATGATACTTGTGGGCTATGAGACATCGGTTGGCGGAACCATGTCATAGTAGATAACTCTGTAGGGAAGACTCCTGATTTATTCCTTTGTTGTAGGGAAAATTAAAATCAGCTTTTACGCAAACAAAACTCAGACACAGAGCCACAATGCCATATTGCATATAGAATAGTTTTATCATCTGCTTTTCTTATGGTGATCTTGCCGGTACATTCAATGTACTGACCTACACGGCTGCAACGTATTATGTTGCAGGATTTTCTACGACGGGTAAGAGTTACGAATATAGGGTTACGGTCTACACTCAACCTACCGATGGTGTTGATGGGACTCCACACCCGATTGACTGTTTCCGCTGAGACTTATGAGGTATATATCAGTTTGACGTTATTTTTACATGTGATTGCACTTTGATATATACATTGATGTACTGTGTGTGCCAGCATACCGATCCAGGGATGGCACAGATACACAGAGGCTTTACCGTTTGAGGTCGGGTCGCTACAATCAAACTCTGATAAGTCCCGTCCCGTCAAGCAAGTAGCATTGGGGTGTTGCCAATCCACCGATGCATCGGCCAAAGCAACCCAGGCCGAGTTATCTGCATGAATGACTTCCATTTCATCATCAACCCACTGGATTAAAAACTGGTGCATAGTAGATGGCACACACTGGTTTGCATGAACCCAATCACGGCCTAAAATAACGTTATAGTTACATTGCACCTCGACGACAAAGAACGCAGTAGCCAATGTTTTGCTCCCAACTTTAAGCTCCACATACATCACACCTTTGGCTTCGGTTTTTTCTTTGCCTTCAAATCCATTAAGCACCATATTGGTCTTGATCAATTCTTCATCAGGCAAACCCAATTTCTTGAAGACTGAATAGGGCATGAGATTCACCACAGCACCACCATCAACAAGCATTCAAGTGAGTGGCGATCCATTAATATGACCTCTGAGATACAACGGTTTCAAGTGTGTCACTGGTTCTTTTGGCTTCTCGAATATTGCATTTTTAGGGCCAAAATCCTGCTGAGCCACTTCCTCTTCTTCATCTACAGCACGAAACTCAGCGGGTAAGTAATACACCATATTGATATCCATACCTTTGTGGACCAGTGTAGGCTCATAATCCAACATATCATCTTCCTCTTCGGGCGTGTCCATCGCTTCTGAAGTCTGTCCGAGTGAAGTGGAATCAAAAAGTGTTGCGGACGATGTAATAGTGTTCGCATCGTCCTCCTTTGGTGGTGTAGGTGCTGCTGTGATGGACATAGGAGCTGCTGCATCTTTCATTTTTAGGTCCCATGGGCCGAATGTCATTGAACAATTTATCTCTTTGCTTTTTAGCCTCCTGTTCTGCCATCTCTTGACTCCTTAACCTCTGTAGTTTCCTCTTCTGTGTTTTTGTTAGCCCTGGAGGACACCACTTAGGTTGCGTATATTTTGGATCCTTTGGCTTGGCCTTGCTTGTGCTAACTTCATGCTCATTAGCTGAGTGCTTTGGCGCGATAGCAAGTATCGGCTCAGTTGGGTTGCTATGCGTAGTCGGCTGCTGTATGGTGAATGTTTCGGTGCCCAAGATGAGTGAGTCGGCATCAATTTTTTCCTTGCCTTTTCCCGACTCAACTGCTGCAGCACTTGGTGATTTAGCACGCCACACTTGATTGCTAACCCTTCTTTGATTATCTTGCACTGGCCGATTGACACCACTGTTCAAACAGCCTCGGATGGGGTAAGAAAGCCTCTCACAAGCGGTCCTCCTCGGTTCTGCCCACCCCGGATGAAATGCATAAGGGGCCATTGGGGGCTGCCCCCATCCTCCATTGAAGTCTCCCATGTAGTATGGCGCATAGGCGGGGTGGCGCCATCCATGGTCCTGGTGCCCACGACCCATGTGACCTTGCATGATGCTGAAGTTCTTGCCTTGGAGGTGATATTGAGCATTTCAAATTTGATGGCCGGTTAGAGCTAGAACCGGTCGCTTGATTGGCATATTTGGACAGCAACATATCAAAAGTTGGCTTGATTTTCTTGCGCTGCACTTTAGCTTCATTCGTCTTCCACCTGCCAACTTCTGGACTCTAGGGCTTAACAAATTTAACACGAGTATTTTCTTGCACTTGTGGTTTCCCCCCGAGTGTAGGATTCCTGATGGTGATTTTGATTACTTCCTTGCCATCGGGTTGCTTGTCAAGCACAATTTGTCTCCCCAAGACCTTGCTATCCTCTTTGCTTTTCTTGGTTTCACCTATGACAACATTGGATTTATTAGCAGATTCGACTACTTCCGTCCAAATGAGAAACTTCTTCCCCTCCATATCCATGGTGTTCATCGGAAAGGGCTATTTATCAACTTGCATCTCAGAAAAGTTCAATCGTCCATCATTAATGGCCGATTGTATCTGTTGCCGAAAAACATTACAATCGTTAGTAGCATGAGAAAAAGAATTATGATACTTGCAATAAGCTCGCCATTGTAGCTCTTCAAACGGTGGTAAAGTATGAGATATCCTAATAATCTTAGCTTGCAGCAAAGCATCAAATATTTTATCACACTTAGCAATGTTAAAGGTAAACGTCATCTCTTCATCACGATTCTTATGAATCGGTTTCAGATCATTGCAAGTAAATGGTTTGGCCTTAGACGGCCAAACAAATTCAGCAGAATAAATATCACCCTCCTCGTCCGAGTGATCACTATCATATTCAACCATATTCATCTTAGGACGATCAGCTTTATATCTATGCACCTCTTTGAGATCTTTGCTTCGGCTTTCAGAGCCAAAGCCCTTTGTAAGACTTGGTTGATATTTAAAAACTCGTAGCCTTCTAGCTTCTCTCTAATGTGAGTTTTTAAACCATTAAGCATGAGGTCTGCCAAGTCTCTCTCAGTTATCACCAAACTATAACACCGGTTTTTTGTGTCTCTAAATCTTTTGACGTAATCGGATACCGATTCATCATGCTTCTGCTTAACCGATGTAAGATGTGACAACTTAAGTTCATTGTCGCCGCTATAAAAGTGATCATGAAATTTCTGTTCTAGTTGCGACCATACACGAATAGAACCATGCGGCAAAGAAGAAAACCATGAAAATGCGGTGCCAGTCAATGATAAAGCAAATAAACGCACTTTCAATTCATTTAGTGAGCCTGCTTCACCTAATTGTGCCAAATATTGACTAACATGCTCCCATGTGGTTTTCGTGCCCTGTCCATTGAACTTAACAAAATCTGGAATTTTATATCCCGGAGGGCACTGGATTGCATCAAAGTACTCGGGATATGGTTTTTGGTAAATCCGATTCCTAGGTAATTCAACACCAAAATTTTCCCGAAGCATCTTAGCTATCTCTTCTCTAAAATTAGCTAGAGCATCGTCCGTAGTAGACGATGAAACTTGCTGTAGTGGCATATGTGGAATAGGATTTCTAGCTGTAGGTAGGAACTGTGGCATGTAGGCCGAACCATAGTTTGGCGGTGGTCTAACTGCGTTTGCATCTATAGGTAATGCTTGGTTCGGCATTGACACTGAACTTGACATGCTCACGATAGGATTAATGGGTGCAGCCACATTCTAATTTGTATGTGTAGGAAAATAGCTCATCGGTACTGGAGGTGCCGATGAAAGAGGTAAAGCCAGATTAGGGTTTTGCACGCTAGCAGGCACACAACATTACCACTAGATGATTGGGGCATATTTTTCTGAGCATTAGTATTCTCTAAAAAAGTTTGATAGACCAGATTATTACCATCAGCAATACGACTCTCAATCTCAGCCCACTACTCAGGAGAAAAGGTAGTACTTACAGAGGGTTTAACCTGCTCATTGTGAAGAGGAGGGAACTTGATTTCTCCAATCGGAGTAATACTGCCTTGGCGATCCTTCTTGAAGTTTCCAAGAAATTCCTGCAGCTCCTTCTCTTCACATGCCTTCTTGTACTCCTCATAATTTGGTGATGGTCGGCTAATAGCTCATCAAGACTGGGCTTAATGATGTTACCGGCGTCTACCTCAGATGGCTTGGGAAGATCAGACATGATGGATGGTGATGATGATTGATCTTCAGTACCCAGTGGAGTCGCCAAAAAGTGTGTTGACACACGAACACGTCACCGTGTACCCTCGACGCCAGGGGTGATGCACCACAGCTCACGTCGACCGACTGGCAGCGCGATACGCAGGACAGCCCGCAGACGCTTTTGAAGACCCGAAACCCCACACGCCCGGGAGGGACCCCGTCAGGGAGTGCGGCGGCTATGGGCTGCTCTATGTCGATTCGCTCACCCCTAGAGCCTCAGGATTCGCAGCTCTCAAACTTGAAGAAAAGCGAAGAACGAGAGAGAGTAACGATGGAGAGATAAAACGTAGATGAAAAAGTAGTATATTGATTTGTTCGATTGTGTGTTATTCAATCGGCCGTCACCCCCAACATATATAAGAGGCGGCTAGACTTCCCGTACAAGTAAAGGATTCATCTAGGCTTTCCTTACAAGAAAATTACATCAATTCACGTCCTAGAGTCCTGGTTCTAGTCTAACTCGGATTTAGTCTGAATCTGGCCCAAACTTCTGTCTTGTTCCTTGCGCGGGCCATGGAATTTGCATATGACCTCCGATTGAGATGATCAAAATACCAAATTTGTGTGCCTCGTTGAAACGAACAACTCTTCTATTTATCACTTCTCCCAATAAGGCTATCTTCAATACCGTACGGGGCCATCTTTAACTTTCAGCCGGTCTCGGTCATGCAGTTTTCTGGACTGTCCGAGTCTTGTAGCAACTTTAGAGGCCGTATACTATCTCAGATGATGATGACTCCAAAAGCAAAGTTGACCGTTTCGACAATACACACAACTTCCTTGTAGAACACTTTCCATCCGAGGTCATCTAGATAATCTTTTGAGCCCATCTTCAGCTTCTGTCTGGATTTTCACTCAAACCGGCAAGCCTTTCAAAACCGGCAAGCACTGAAAACCGGCAAGCAATCCGGCACGCATTCCAGCAAGCACTCAAAACCGGCAAGCTCTCAAAACTGGCAAGCACTCAGAACCGGCAAGCACTCAAAACTGGCAAGCTCTCAAAACCGGCAAGCACTCAGAACCGGCAAGCACTCAAAACCGGCAAGCTCTCAAAACCGGCAAGCACTCAGAACCGGCAAGCACTCAAAACCGGCAAGCTCTCAAAACCGGCAAGCACTCAGAACCGGCAAGCATTCCGTCAAGCACTCAAAACCGGCAAGCTCTCATTCAGTCGGCAAAGGCCGAATAACTCACGCGACCCATCAGACACCACCTAGGTGGGTGTCTGGTCCCTCGCGTCACTTTTCCACTTAGGACCGGTCTGCGGAGTGTTGCCTCTAACTTTTGAATACAAATTTGGATTGGGACAATTTGTATATCAAAATTAACCATTTCGGCAAGACGAACACAATTCATGTAGAAAGTTTTCTCATATTAAGCCGTCTTGAGGGCATAATTGGCCGAACAGTACTCTGAGTGCCAAAATCTTAATACTTCAAGCACAGTTTTGGCCTTTAGATGAGATCGGATGGTGATGACCTAAACATCAAAGTTTCACATTTTGACTATATGGAACTTTCACATGTTGAGAACTTTTCCAGTTGAGGTCATCTTAATTAAGTTTTTGACCGTGCCAAAATCTGGTGTCAACACACCTGAGATTTAATGGCTTGGCGCGGCTGGTATGTTATTTCGAAGGGTAAGAGCTCTATGGCCCACTTGGCTATGTGCCCTGTAGCATCCCTATTGTTAATATTTTGCTTAAAGGGACTTCGGATGCCACAGTGATCGAGCATTCTTGAAAGTAGTGCCGAAGTGTTCGTGATGCCATAAATACGGCATATGTTATCTTCTGGTAGTGCGGGTAGCGTGTTTTACACGGGGTTAAGACCTCAGAAACATAATAGACTAGTTTTTGCACCTAGAACTTATGGCCCTCCATGTCTCGTTCGACCACGAGTACTGCACTGACCACCTGGTTGGTGGCCGAGATGTGCAATATCATCGGCTCACCTATGCCTGGAGCGGCTAAGATGGGGTTTAGTTTGTGGCGAGGAGGGATTTGATGTCTTCCAGGGCGGCTGCTGCCTCACCAGTCCATTTAAAATTCTTGGTCTGTTTTATTAGCCTGTACAGGGGTAAAGCTTTTTCCCCGAGTCTTGAGATAAAGCAGCTTAAGGCGGCCACACAGCCGCTAACTTCTGGACATGCTTGAGCTCGGTAGGCACCTCTAGTCGGGCGAGGGCTCTTATTTTTGCTGGATTGGCTTCGATACCTCGGCTAGACATGATAAAGCCGAGGAGTTTGCCCGTGGGTAAGCCGAAAATGCACTTCTCCGGGTTGAGTTTGATCTGGTACTCCCGCAGACTATTGAATGTGTCACCGAGGTTGTCTACCAACTGTCCGACGTGCTTAGTCTTGACCACCACGTCGTCGACGTAAGCTTCGACGGTTTTTCTGATGTGTTTTTCCAGGCATGTTTGAATCATGCGTTGGTATGTTTCCCTGGCATTTTTCAACCCAAAAGGCATTGTATTTAAGCAAAACGGCCCGTAGGGCATAATAAAGGCGGTCGAGGCTTGATCGGAGTCTTTCATCTTTATCTGATGATACCCTGAGTAGGCGTCCAGGAAGCATAATGAATCATGCCCGGCGATGGCGTCTACAATCTGGTCAATGCGGGGTAGTGGGAAGGGGTCTTTGGGGCAAGCCTTGTTAAGGTCTTTAATATCGATACACAGGCGCCAAGACTTGTCCTTCTTGGGCACCATGACTAGATTGGCGAGCCACTTGGGGTGCTTTATGTCCCTTATGAATCCGGCTTCGAGAAGTTTAGCCAGTTCTTCACCCATCGCTTGACGCTTGGGTTCAGAGAAGCGCCGAAGTGCTTGTTTGACAGGCTTGTAGCCCTTTAAGATATTCAAGCTATGTTCGGCGAGCCTGCGGGGCATCCCCGGCATGTCTGAGGGATGCCAGGCAAATATATCCTAGTTTTCCCTAAGGAAGTTGCATAAGGCCTCATCAATCTCAGGCTCAAGATTCGCCCCGATCGATGCCGTTTTGGCCGAGTCAGTGGGTGCACTTGAAACTTAATTATGTCATCAGCCGGCTTGAATGAGGTCGACTTTGGCCGCTTGCTGAGGATGACATCATCTCGGTCGACTTCGGCCCGTAGTGTTGTCAACTCCTTGGCTGCGAGAGTCTCGGATAGAGACTCTAGGGCAAGCGACGCTGTCTTGTTTTCGGCCCTTAGCACCCTGTCGGGGTTGCTTGAGACCGTAATGATCCCGTTGGGTCCCGGCATTTTGAGCTTCATGTAGCCGTAGTGCGGAATCGCTTGAAATTTCGAGAAGGCATCCCGTCCCAAGAGGGCGTGATATCCGCTTTTAAAGGGAATGATATGGAACGTTATTTCCTCGGATCGGTAGTTGTCAGGCATTCCGAAGACCACGTCCAAAGTGATTTTCCTGCTACAATGTGCTTCGCGTCCGGGTATTATACCTTTAAAGGTGGTGTGGCTCTATTCGATGCGCGATTTATCAACTTGCATCTTGTCGTGAGTATCTTCATATATTAAATTTAAGCTGCTACCCCCATCCATGAGCACCTTCCGGAGACAGCAGCTGCCCACGATTGGGTCAAGGACCAGCGCCGCGGGGCACCTGCTCAGGGCGGACCTCGGTTGATCTTTATGATCAAAGGAGATCGGCGTGTCTACCCACGCGCCCCGGGCGGCCACTTCCCGGATGGAATTAACTTCCCGGAGGGCTCGCTTCCTCTGGTTATTGGATGTGAAGGTTTCGTAAATCATTAACACTTCGTCATCGCCTGACGGCTCCTCCGAATGCCGAGGCGCGGCCGTGAGGAGGTTTAGACCTCCCTTAGCTACTTGCCTCATCACCTAGCAATCTCGAAGGCTTTGAGTCGGGCTGGTGTTCAGTGGGATGGAGTGGATTTGGCATGGCTTATCTAGGAGCCACCGAGGGCGGTCCTGGATCGGTCCGCGATTTTCTTCTTTTTCCGAAGCCGCGCGACCGTCGCGCGTTGATCGCGGGGCTCGTGATGAGGCGTGGCCCTGTCACGTTTCAGGTGGTTGCTATAGATCGAGTCTATTTGCTTTTCCTGGGCCAGCCAAGCATCTTCGATGGCGCAGAATCTTGACACCAGATCAGACAGTTTCGGTAGTGTCTGGATACATCGGCGAGTGAGAGTATTCAAAACGCCCTGGTCTCTGCAGCCGCGCTGAAAGGCTGCTATTATCTCTGAGTCCTGGTAATCCGATATGTCGTCCATAACAAACGAAAACCTGGCCCAGAAGTGCATGATCGATTTGTTAGGTAGCTGTCGTACGTAGGCTAGATCCCAAACATCGGGAGGGCCCAATTTGTTGGGACAGTATTCGATGTGGGATGTCTTTGGGAAGGGAACTTCGACCTCCATGGGTTGAGGGCTTGAAGCTCCGACGTTTTTGTCCTGCAAGGGACACGCAGCAGTTGGAGAGGCCGGATTGATTGGGGGATCCGACTTGTCGGCCGTTTCCAGCTGGCCGTTGTCGGAATCGCTTTCCAGAAAGTACCTCAGCCCATCGCTCTTTATGGAGACTTCGGCCGAGGTGAAAGAGGTGTTGGGGATCGTTCCTTGCTCGTAAAGGAGAGGGAGTGATCCGGCGGTGAGGGTTTCGGGCGTAGAAATAGTGCCTTGTGGGGGTTGGAGTCGTTGATCGATGATCCCATCGATCTTTTGTTGATCTCACAGCGGAACTCTCAATGAAAGCACCAGTGTCGGTGTAAAAACTGGCTGACCTCTGGGTAGGGGGTCCCGAGCTGCGGATCTCGGATCGATGGTAACAGGAACAAAGGAGACGATGTTTACCCAGGTTCGGGCCCTCTCTATGGAGGTAAAACCCTACGTCAAGCTCTTGTTTATATTGATGATGAAGTATCGAGTACAAGCTTGATCTACCTTGAGATCGTCAGGAGAAGCCTAACCCTAGAGCTAGGTGGATGGTAATTGTTATTCCATGTCCTCTATAGGCTAAACCCGCCGGCTTATATACATGCTAGGTAGGTGCATCTAGGGTTACATAGGTGGTATCTAGGGATGCATATGGAGGCGGCAAGAGATGTCTTGGGGTACACTCCAAGTCTTCGGCAGAGACCGTCTTGATCATGTCATAGCTTCCGGAGTCCGTCTGAATAAGAACAGGACCTTCGGGCCCATCCCGAGGATTATGGGCCGCCTAGGTTGGTACCCCTTGATCCAGGACACTGTCAACCATCTATTACCTTTTGGAGAGTGGTGCCTCCTAGATTGGTTAGGTGTCACTTGGGAGCCTCCAAGATCTTGTGGAGTTGAACCAAGGAGTTTGTAAGGGCCAGGAGATTGCCTACTTCGTGAAGATCTACTCGAGTGAGGCTAGTCCTTCGTGGACATAAGCCATGGTGGAATAGGCAAGGTTGCTTCTTCGTGGACCCTTCGTGGGTGGAGCCCTCCGTGGACTCGCGAAACCATTACCCTTCGTGGGTTGAAGTCTCCATCAACGTGGACGTACGATAGCACCACCTATCGGAACCACGCCAAAAACCACCGTGTCTTCATTGCGTTTGATTTCTCCGATCCCTCCCTTACGTTCATACGCAAAGTCGTTATTTTCCGCTACACAACTCTTAGACTTGCATGTGTAGGGTGTTGCTTGACTTGGTAGAATTGCTAAAACTTGCCTACAACTAAAATTGGGAAAAAAGATAATTTTTATTTGGTCAAGTAGTCTAATCACCCCCTCTAAACATACTTTTGATACTACAAGTGATATCAGAGCATTGGTCTCCATTGCATTGGTTTCACAACCTAGGAGAGTATGGCGTCTAGTGAGGGTAATTATCACCATAGAGGTCCACATTTTGATGGTACAAACTTTGCTAGTTGGAAACATAAGATGAAAATGCATATTCTTGGTCATAACCCCGCCGTTTGTGCTATTGTTCATGTTGGCTTGCAAGGTTAATTCTTTGATGATGGAAAGGAGCCGGATCATGAAGAAACCACGGGAGAATTGAAGATGTTACAATACAATGCTCAAGCATGTGACATTCGCTTCAACGGTTTGTGCCCCGAGGAGTTCAACAAGATTAGCCGCCTCGAGAATGCAAAGGAAATTTGGGATACTTTGGTTGATATGCACGAGGGTACCGAGTCCATCAAGGAATCCAAGTTGGATGTGCTTCAAAGTCAACTTGACAAGTTCAAGATGAAGGATGGTGAAGGAGTCGCCGAAATGTACTCTAGGCTTGCTCTCATCACAAATGAGATTGCCGGCTTAGGAAGTGAAGAGATGACCGACCAATTCATCATCAAGAAGATCCTTAGAGCCTTGGATGGAAAGTATGATACCGTGTGCACACTGATCCAAATGATGCCAAATTACAAAGATCTCAAGCCCACGGAATTCATTGGAAGGATTGTTGCTCATGAGATGTCACTCAAGGACAAAGAGGAGCTACACAACAAGTCAAGTGGTGCTTATAAAGCCTCAAGCGATGCTCCCACAACATCAAGTGACAAGCTAGTATCCAATGAAGAGATAAGCCTAATGGTGAAAAGATTCAACAAGTTCTACAAGAGTAGAGGAAAAGAAAGAAGCTCAAACTCAAGACACTATGAGCAAAGATCATCAAGTCGTGGCCTTAATTGCTACAATTGTGGAAGACCCGGACACTACTCCAATGAGTGTACGTCACCTCGCAAGAAAAGAGACGAATCACCAAGAGGAAAGTACAGAAGAGATGAATCACCTCACAAGGAGAGAAGGAGTAGAGATGATCGCTATGAACGAAGACCTTCTCGGAGAAGCAAGGATTCGGAAAGAAAGGACAAGTCATCCGAGAGCTACACTAGAAGAAGACATCAAGCTCATGTTGGTGAATTGGTTTCCGGCTCCGACTCCGACAACCAATCTGAGAGAAGTTATCATTCCAACTCCGACTATAGTCAAGATGAAGGTGTTGCCGGACTTGCTCTCGTATCCTCCAACTCCTATGACCTATTTGATTCACAAAATGAGGGAATTGGAAGATGCTTCATGGAAAAATCCCCCAAGGTATCACACCCCGAATACCTTGACTTTAATAGTGATGAGGATGATTTACTTGGTGATGATGATTTGCTTGTTGATAAAATTAGTGATGTGAGCTATAATGAACTTTGTAGTAATCATGATAGTCAAGAGGAAACGAATGACAATGCTATGAAGGAGATTGAGCGTCTAACTAAAGAACTAAACACTCTTAAGTTAGCTCATGAAACAGCTCAAGAGGATCATAGAGAGCTTCTAAAAACTCATGAGAAGCTACGCTTCGAGAAGCTAAATTTAGAGCAAGAGCATGAGTTCCTAAAAGCTATCAAGGACGATCTTCGAAAGAAGAGTTCCTCTTACATTGCCAAACGTTTACTCTTGTCTACCTTTATGCCACAAGTTAAATCTAAGCAAACTAGTAACAAGGATAAGAAAGGTTCTACCTCTAGTAGTAACAGTAACAATGCTAAATCCAATGTTGTTGCTTCTAGTAGTTCTATTGATTCCACTAATGATTCTCTTAGCCAAGTTACACTTGAGCAAGAAAACAATTTATTGAAAGGAATTATAGAAAATGGTGTCTACAAGAACCTTGCCAGGAGTAAGCAATTTGAGGAAATTGTACGCAAGCAAGGAAGGCACCAGAAGAACCAAGGTGTTGGTTTTGAACGAAAGTTCAATGCCAATGGAGTTGAGTGGGAAGAAGATCAATACCCCAAGACGAAGTTTGTTTCTCAACAAGAGAAGTATGATCCTACTTCCTTCAAGGGAACACAAGCTCAAGATGATCTTCCACCACAAGACCACAAGCTAAAAGGCAAGGACAAGCTTCAAGAGGAGATTGACTCATTTGAAGAACCACCTCAAGCCTTGGTCAAGTGGGTTCCCAAGACTTCATCAAGTTCTACTTCATCAAGTACAACTACAACTCCAAGGATTCCCATCAAGTTGATGTGGGTCCCAAAGAAGAAGAACTAGAGAGTTCTTGAGGGTGACTCCGCTAACAAACTTCACTCACATTTATTATGGCAAGGACTTGTGCCACCAAATTCAACATCTTGCACTAGTTCATGGAGTCACAAACCCTCTTGTTGGTAAGTCAAGGGACAAGGTATTCAATGCATTCATGGACATCATATGTTGTGCATTTCACTCTATGTCTATGGACATCCTTGTTTGTTCCTTGTGGGACTAACCCATGTAGGTATTGAAAGTGCATCATTCAAAGGGTTGCTCCCAACTCTTGATGGTCTACATCAACATTGAGCATCCACAACTACAACATCTACATGAAGTCAACATCGACAAAACCCAAGGTTAGTTCATCCCTCTTTGGGGGGATATCACATCTAGGGGGAGCTTTACTCTAAGACTTGGGCAAAGCAACTCTAATGGTGTGAACACATTAATTGCCGGGGCCGAATTTTCGGGACACAATATCCCAGAAATTAACCCCTCGTGTCGTCACCAGCCCCAAGATCATTGTTACTGGTGGACACGTCCTTTTTACAGATTACCAAGCAATTACAAGAATTGGATACAAGACCATAAAGGTCTAATGATACAACAATGATTTCTAACAGCGGATGGCGGAAGCAGGTAGCGGATCTCCATCTCTGGTGGGGCTCCATTCCACAGGAACAGCTGACCTGGATAACTCCAATCCCACGTGGCTGCTATCTCCGATTCCTAGGTTGCTGGATGTGCCTTCGTAGTGCTCTTCTCCTAATCATGATCTGGCCAAGACAATAGCCAGGGACAAGCCAGTGAGTACGTTTGAATGTACTCGCAAACATTATGAACAGAAGATATACCGAATGCATATGTTCATGATGGACTAAATTATATGCATATGCTGACCGAAATTAAAGTATGGCATGATAAAAATTAATACGGTGTGGATGAATAAATATATCATTTTAGTAATAAACCAAGAATATAATATGGAACATCGAGCGTTGGACCACCCGAGGATTCTAAGAAAATAAAATGGATCATCGGGCATTGGACCGCTCAAGGAATTCCAAGAAAAATGCCAAACGGGTGTCTGAATGCGACGCCTCGAGAGGTCTTGAAAAGAAATGCCAAACGGGTGTCTAAATGCGACGCCTCGAGAGGTCTTGAAAAGAAATGCCAAATGGATGTCTAAATGTGATGCCTCGAGAGGTCTTGAAAAGAAACGAGTATCCAGGTGGATTAACCATCCCAAGAGACACTCAGAAAAGAAAATAGAAATGAGTATCCAGGTGGATTAAGCATCCCAAGAGATACTCAGAAAAGAAAATAGAAATGAGTATCCAGGTGGATTAACCATCCCAAGAGACACTCAAGGTTGCACATAGAAGAAAAAGGTTAGTCCACAATAATATTCATGTTAACAATAATATTCATGCTAGCATTAGTAGTGACAATAATCGTCCTTCAAAAGTGAACCACGATCAATTTAATTATTTCCTCCGAAGACCGACACTAAGACCGATACTTGACCAACCCAGACTGTAGTCCTTAACCGCAGACACGGCTATTCGAATTGGTTTTAAAACTCTGCAGAGGGTGTACTCTTTACCCACAAGTAAAGGATTTCTTTATCCAACACCGAGACACTGACTAATTCCAATTACGGCCTTTGGGTTGAAAACACACCTAACCAACACACACCAGCTCAACCGTTCTGATGCCCGGAATCACCCAAAGTATCATTCCGGAAAAACTCTAAGACGGGGAGATCATCGTCTCGACTAGCATGGGATCACAATTTATAATGCGCGGAATACAAGGGGTGCCCCCCTCTCGGCCCAGCCGGATACACCCATGCCCCCTGACCAGGTGACATGCCTACCAGAGGCCTCTAGTATCTTTCACCATGGCCTCTTTGTACGGTGTGTGCAAGAAAGGGGTTAACAACTTACTAAACCATACCCTACCTGTGGCAGGGACAAGTGGCAGCACGAAACAAGTATGGGGGTTACCGGAACAAGACTCGATCTACGGTCGACTCAGGAGGTTTAAGTTTTCCTGCAGTGGTTAGCACAATATATTTCTTTGGTAGTACCCAACAGGGTCACCACCTGGCATGTCCCAACATGCCCTCACTGATCACTCTCGTCACATCGAGATTTCAGTCTCACGGTCACTTTTCTCGTGACTGATTCTTTCCTGCAGATTAGTCCCGGACCAACATAGACATCTGTGGCATGTGAGAACAGTCATCCTCACTCATATTTCATGTTTAAGTGAGGGTAAAAAAATATCAAAGGATCATGCATGCAAAAATAGAATATGCAGGTTTCATTCAAAATTATCATACTCATGATCCAGGTATCCTAACTAGCAAACTACCAAACATTCACCATATCAAGTGTTCAAGATGCTTGCCTTGAGCATGCAGAAAGATTGGGTGCACTCCAAAACTTTGAAAACTTTATCTTCCCTCCATTTTCCTATTTTCAAAATATTGAAATTACCACATAAACTTGAAACGGTACAAAAAAGTTGTTTGGGAAATTTTGAAAAAAAATATATTAAAATAAACTAGATGAAAAATGAGGAATATCAAAAAAATAATCAAATGATTTGGAGTTCATATGATTTTCCTAGGGAATTTCTAGGCTAAAATAAATGAAGAAATGGTCTATTAATAGGTCAAACAAAAACAAAGCTTAGGAAAAATGTTCACCCTAGCTGGATTAATAGAGAATGGTTTAAGAGATCCCTGGAAATTGAAACCAAGTCATCTAGAGCTCAAATGATTGGTCTATGATTTTTCAAGGTTGATCTATATATAAAAGAAACCAGATTTGCTAATTGCCTGTACACGAAACCCTACCGGAAAAATGTGAAAGGTACTCTAATGGGTAGAGCGTGAATTTAGGAGTATGCAAAATTTTGAATCATCAAATTTGGTTTTGGAATGTTTACTGTAGGATTATTTGAAACCTGCTGGGAAAGAAAAAGAGGAAAGGGCATCAACCTGATGTGCTGGATCTAGCAAGAAGAAGCGCGCCCTGGGCGTGGTTTAGCTGCATGGCGCCACTGGGCCAGGCCCAGTCGCTCGGCTGCGCGGGAGGTCTGCCGACGTCGAAGGCGTATTCATGGGTATACATTTTCCCCGCGCGAAGATGGCCTCGGGGGAGCCCGTCTCCACTTAACCGCTCGGCATGGGCTATGGGTCACTAACAGTGGGTCCCGCGGGCCCACTGGTCAGGTTTGACCAGTCCGCCCGCGTCGTCTTTCCCACGGCAGAACAGGGGCAGCGCTCCGGTGATCCTTGCCGGCGAACGGCGGGATGCCTCGACGAGCTGAGATCACCATCGGGCTCAGGAGGTCCAGACGGTCCTTACGATGCTTGCCACAGTCGGTGGGGTGGACGGAGTTGCCGGCGGCAAGCTTCTCCAGCGGACGGCGGCGTCGGGTGAAAGGGGGCTTTTGCCCACAGCGCATCTCCGGGGAAATTGACGAGGCGAATGGACTCTAGGGTCGATGAGGAAGCTACTGGTGGAGATAACGAGGAGGGGGAGGCTCTGGTGGCGTGGGAATCTTCGAGACAGTGGTGGCGGTCGGCTCGGCCGAAAACGAGGAAGACGGCCATTCCCGGTTGTGTGGCTGCCCCGGATGGCTTACAGAGGAGGGAGGGGGCGTGTTGAAGGTCGGGGCGAGCTCGGGTGGTTTATATAGACACAGAGAAGGTCGGTTCCTCTCGGGGCTTATCCGACCGAAGGCGGTGGCGGCCATTAATGGAGAATAGGGTGGTTGGGGGCGGTGAGCATGGTCGGCAGGGTCGGTGAGATGGTCGCCGCACTGCGGATGAGCTCCGGTTGTTGGAAATTAAGGCAGAAGGTCCTGGCGGAGACGTGGCGGGGCGGGTTTCGTCGGGCGGCGCTTTTGGTCGTCGTGGACGGCGGTGGCCGGCGCAAGCGGCCAAGGGGAGGTGTCGATGAGATGCGTGGTCTCACGAAGCTCTCGGAGGTGGCTTGCATGCGGAGCGGCGGCAGGGAGGGCAACGCAGGGCGGTGCCGACGCCTGCAATACACGCGGAGTGGCCGCGCTCTGGACACGCACACCACATGTTCGACCGAATGCCGGCGTGTCCTAGAGTGACCTAAATGAGCTAAAATTTTACAGTGTGCTTTTTACTAAGATGGTAAGAATGGTGGACATGTTGGTTGAGCCAGAGAAGCTAGCTCCATACAGGGTTCAGAGAGCTGCAAGTTTTCAGCCATGCACATGGGGTGCTTGATGAAATGCTAGGGCCACCTAGGGATCTTTTCTGAGATTGGAATTTGGCAGGATGATGCTCCTTGGATGTTAGTGATGATTCTGAAGTTGGTTTGGCAAAAAGAAAAACTTGCTAGTGCAAATTTGGAAGAATTTTAGTTCTGGACAGAAACTACAGGGAATTATTTGGTGAACTTAAGTTATGCTAATGGAGCTGGTTTTCTGGACTTAAGGGTTTGGTTGGAAGGACTATATGGTGGAAAAATTTCAGAATTTTTGGAGCAAGGAAAATTGGGGTTGCAGTTCAATGCTCAAACTGGACCAGAATTGAAAAATGGAAGTTGTGCTCAAAATTTTCAAATGGACGTGATAGGTTTTTGCATAAAAGTGATCTATAGGCATCTAATGACCCCTCATAATTTTTGTGGAATTTTAAAAGAAATCTTTGAAATAGTTGTAGTGCAACAGAAGCATTTCAAAGATTGAAAATGCTATTAAAAGGATTATTTTGGGGCAAGTTTATTATGAAAATATTTCCTATTGTTATTTGAAATATAAATGGAATGTTTTAAGAAAACTTCCAAAGCCCACAATATTTTTCTAAAATTTTCTATATGGAGGGAAGAATTTTAGAAAACCAATAACAGAAAGATTCTGAAACAATAAATGACCTCATATAACTCAAAATTTTATTTCTGGCCAAATTTACTTAATAAAAATATGGTTAAATTTTTGGGGTGTTACATTAATACTTTATGTAAAAGTGGTAACCCCACTTGTGCTTAAACGATGAGTATGACCTATGATCAAATGTTTTCATTTGGCTCCTAAGTCAATATACTCATATATAGATGACTATGTCATCGCCCATTGTGTGATAGATGCTAGTTTTGATTGTGCATGTTTGCCACATATTTTAATTGCTATCTCATTGTGTGACATGTTGTTGTGCATTTTTATTCATTCGAGGACATCCATTTGTTGTTTTGATTGATTGGTTTTAGTTGGCCAAATGGATGTACAAGAATGCCTAGGAACCTTCTCTATCTATCTATCTCTTCTTGTCTCAAATTCTATTCATGCTATATCACAAAATTTGAACAAGCTCATTTTCGGACCCTATGGGTGAGGAGCACTCGGAGCCACCGATCTGATTAGAGCTGACCTCCAAAACCTTCTAAGTACATTTCGGTCAGACCAACTATCTCCTATTCGGTCCCACCGATCGCATTTAGATTGATCCACATTTCCATCTCGGTAAGACCGGTGTGAAAGTTTCGGTGTCAACGATGTGCATTGTCTCTGACAGTTATGTATCTCGGTGAGACCGATTGCTTTCGATCGGTACTACCGACAGCTAAAGGGTATATATATGCTCACGGACCGTACGTTGAAAATTACTTCAAACGTCGCGCCTCCCGCACCCTTTGCTGCCGTCGCCCAGGTCCTTGGATCATCGCCCTTGTCTCCTGCGAGCTCTCGCCGCCGGATTCCATCGTCATCAATGGCAATCTTCTCCGTCGTTGCCGCCATAGCGAGTCTTCGCCAAGTTAGGGTAAGACTCGAACCCCTCTGTGCTCCCAAATCTGATTCTATGCACGGATGGTTGCACCTAAATCTTGCCATAGTATGCAATTCAATGTCCACGAAAAGTTCCTAGATTTAGACTCGAGTTAAAATTTTAGGTTTACGGTTTCTCAGATTACACTTTGGACCGAACGAATTGAGGCGACTCGGCGTCACCGATTTGGCCCCAGCCAGTGCACACAGTACACTTCAGTGAAACCGAGTGTTACTAAATCGGTGTCACCGAAACTGTCTTTTTGTTGCATTATATGCACTTCGGTGGAACCAGGACTAGCATCGGTGTAACCGAAATTGCAAACCCTAGTTTCAGTTGTTGCCTCGGTGTAACCGAATTCTCAAATTGGTAGATCCGAAATGCTCTCTGTGAAAACCTAAAACTGAAGTTTAAACTTGAATATTTTCAAAAACTGCTGTGTTTTGTGATCCTCATCTACTCCACTCTATCTATTCTAATTCACAGGGCCAGTTGTCAGCATGTCAGTGGCCAGTGATAGCCAAAACAGGTCAGTTGAGCCAAGTGTTGACTTGGAGGCAGGCACTAGTCCTGATGAGAGTTACTGATACGTCCAATTTGCATCATGATTTCCTACTATTATTTATAATGTATTTGATCATTATTTAACTTTATGATGCAACTCTTATGCCTTTTCTCTCTTAATTTGCAAGATTTATATGAAGAGGGAGAATACTAGCAGCTGGAATTCTGGACCTGAAATAGCTACAGCAGAGATACCTATCCTACAGAGCTGCAATTGACTTGAAATTTCACGGAGATTTTTTATTGAATATATAAAAAATACTGGAGAAAAGAGATACTGGAGGGGACCCACCAGTTGCCCACAAGGCAACAGGGCGCCCCCCTGGGCGCGCTCTGATGCCTTGTGGGGCCCCTGGCTGGCCTCTGCCCCCCTCCTTCTGCTATATAAGGTCTTTTGCCCTAAAAAAATTTAATGAGAAGACTTTCGGGATGAAGCACCGCCGTCTCGAGGCGGAACCTGGGCAGGAGCTATTTTGCTCTCCGGCGGAGCGATTCGGCCGGGGATACTTCCCTTCGGGAGGGGGAAATAGAAGCTATTGACATCACCAACGATCCTATCATCATGGGAGTACCAATCTTCATCAACATCTTCACCAGCACCATCTCATCTCAAACCCTAGTTCATCTCTTGTATTCAATCTTTGTCTCAAAACCTCAGATTGGTACCTGTGGGTTGCTACTAGTGTTGATTGCATCTTGTAGTTGATTCTAGTTGGTTTATTTGGTGGAAGATTATATGTTCAGATCCTTAATACTATTCAATACCCCTCTGATATTGAACATGAATATGATTTTTGAGTAGTTACTTTTGTTCTTGAGTACATGGGAGAAGTCTTGTCATAAGTAATCATGTGAATTTGGTATTCGTTCGATATTTTGATGATATGTATGTTGTTGCTTCCTTTAGTGGTGTCGTGTGAACGTCGACTACTTGACACTTCACCATCTTTGGGCCTAAGGGAAGGCATTGTGGAGTAGTAATTAGATGATGGGTTGCTAGAGTGACAGAAGCTTAAACCCTAGTTTATGCGCTATTCCGTAAGGGGCTGATTTGGATCCATATGTTTCATGTTATGGTTAGAGTAATCTTAATTCTTCTTTCGTAGTTGCGGATGCTTGCGAGAGGGGGTAATCATAAGTGGGATGCTTGTTCAAGTAAGAACAGCACCCAAGCACTGGTCCACCCACATATCAAATTATCAAAGTAGCGAACGCGAATCAAACAAACATGATGAAAGTGACTAGATGAAATTCCCATGTGTCCTCGAGAATGCTTTGCTTATTATACGAGTTAGTTTTGGCTTGTCCTTTGCTACAAAAAGGATTGGGCCATCTTGCTGCACTTTATGATACTTGTTATTTGTTACTTGTTACGAATTATCTTGCTACCAAAACTATCTGTTACCGCTACTTTCAGTACTTACAGAGAATACCTTGCTGAAAACCGCTTGTCATTTCCTTCTGCTCCTCGTTGGGTTCGACACTCTTACTTATCAAGACTCTTTTCTAGTGCCGTTGCCGAGGAATGAAGAGCCTCTGGTGAGTGGAATTTGGTAAGGAAACATTTATATTACGTGTTGAAATTTACTATCACTTGTCACTGTGGAAAGTAATCCTTTGAGGGGCTTGTTCGGGGTATCTTCACCTCGACTGGAAGCATTGAGAGTTGCTCCTCAACCTACTGAACCTACTGAAAATATTTATTATGAAATTCCTTTGGGTATGATAGAGAAACTGCTAGCTAATCCTTATGCAGGAGATGGAACGGTGCATCCTGATATGCACTTGATATATGTGGATGAAATTTGTGGATTGTTTATGCTTGCAGGTCTATCCGGAGATGGAGTTAAGAAGAAAGTATTCCCTTTATCTTTGGAGGGAAAGGCATCGACATGGTATAGGCTATGTGATGATACTGAAACATGGGATTGGAACCGGTTGAAGCTGGAATTTCACCAGAAATTTTATCCTATGCATTTGGTTCATCGTGATCGGAATTATATATATAATTTTTGGCCTCGTGAAGGAGAAAGTATCGCTCAAGCTTGGGGGAGGCTTAAGTATATATTGCACACATGCCCTAATCATGAGCTCTCAAGAGAAATAATTATTCAAAACTGTTATACTCGGCTTTCTCATAATGATCAATCCATGCTCGATACTTCTTCTGTTGGTTCCTTTATGAAGAGAACTATTGAATTCAGATGGGATCTTCTGGAAAGAATTAAACATAACTCTGAAGATTGGGAAATTGACAAAGGTAATGAGTCAGGTATAAATCTTGAGTTTGATTGTGTTAAATCTTTTATGGAAACTGATGCTTTTCATAAGTTTAGTACTAAATATTGGCTTGACTCTGAGATAGTAGCTACCTTTTGTGAATCTTTTGCTGCTCATGTTGATCTCCCTAAGGAGAAATGGTTTAAATATCATCCACCCATTGAATTAAATGAAGAACCTGTTAGTGTTAAAGAAGAAACAATTGTTTACAATGTTGATCCAGTTGTGCCTACTGCTTATATTGAGAAACCTCCTTTCCCTGTTAGGATTAAGGAACATGCTAAAGCTTCAATTGTGGTTAACAGAACACCTAGACCCTCTGAACAAATTAAAGTTGAACCTAATATTGCAATGGTTAAAGATCTTTTGGTTGATGATATTGATGGGCATGTTATTTATTTTTGTGATGAGGCTGCTAGAATTGCTAAACCTGTTAGAAATGAACGAGATATGCTAGATAAGAACAAGCCTGTAGTTGGCATGCCTGTTGTTTCTGTTAAGATTGGAGATCATTTCTATCATGGTTTATGTGATATGGGTGCTAGTGTGAGTGCCATTCCGTTTTCTTTATATCAAGAAGTGATGCATGATATTGCACCTGTTGAGATTGAAGATATTGATGTTACTATTAAGCTTGCAAACAGAGACACTATTACACCACTTGGGATTGTTAGAGATGTTGAAGTCTTGTGTGGTAAAATCAAATACCCTACAGATTTCTTAGTACTTGGTTCACAACAAGATATTTTTTGTCCCATCATATTTGGTAGACCTTTCTTGAATACCATTAATGCTGAAATTGATTGTGTTAAAGAGAAGGTTAGAGTTAAGTTTGGTGATATATCTCATGAATTTAATTGCTCTAAGTTTAGTAGACAACATCATGATAAAGAGTTACCCCATAAAGATGAAATTATAGGTCTTGCTTCTATTGATGTGCCTCCTACTGATCCTTTAGAACAATATTTGCTAGACCATGAAATGATATGCATATGAACGAAAGAAATGAAATAGATGAGTTGTTATTTAAGCAAGCACCTATCCTTAAACATAATTTGCCAGTTGAAACCTTGGGAGATCCTCTTCCACCGAAGGGAGATCATGTGTTTGAATTAAAGCAATTACCCGATACGCTTAAATATGCTTATCTTGATGAAAAGAAGATATATACTGTTACTATTAGTGCTAACCTTTCAGAGCATGAAGACAAGAGATTACTTAAAACTCTGAAGAAGCACCGTGCCGCTATTGGATATACTCTCGATGATCTTAAGGGCATTAGTCCCACTTTATGTCAGCATAAAATTCATATGGAGCCAGACGCTAAACCCGTTGTTGATCATCAAAGAAGGCCAAATCCTAAAATGAAGGATGTGGTAAGAACTGAAATATTAAAGCTTCTGCAGGCAAGTATAATTTATCCCATAGCTGATAGTAGATGGGTAAGTCCTGTGCATTGTGTCCCTAAGAAAGGAGGTATTACCGTTGTTCCTAATGATAAAAATGAACTTATTCCACAAAGAATTGTAACCGGTTATAGGATGGTAATTGATTTCAGGAAATTAAATAAAGCTACTAGGAAAGATCATTACCCCTTGCCTTTTATTGATCAAATGTTAGAAAGATTATCTAAACATACACACTTTTGCTTCCTAGATGGTTATTCTGGTTTCTCTCAAATACCTGTATCACCAGAAGATCAAGAGAAAACCACCTTTACTTGTCCTTTTGGAACTTATGCTTATCGTCGTATGCCTTTTGGTTTATGTAATGCACCTGCTACCTTTCAAAGATGTATGACTGCTATATTCTCTGACTTTTGTGAAAAGATTGTTAAGGTTTTCATGGATGATTTTTCCGTTTACGGAACTTCTTTTGATGATTGCTTGAGCAACCTTGATCGAGTTTTGCAGAGATGTGAAGAAACTAATCTTGTCTTGAATTGGGAGAAGTGCCACTTTATGATGAATGAAGGTATAGTCCTTGGGCATAAAATTTCTGAAAGAGGCATTGAAGTTGATAAAGCTAAAGTTGATGCTATTGAGAAAATGCCAAGTCCTAAAGATATCAAAGGTATAAGAAGTTTCCTCGGTCATGCTGGTTTCTATAGAAGGTTTATAAAAGACTTCTCTAAAATTTCTAGGCCTCTTACTTATCTCTTGCAAAAAGATGTTCCATTTGTTTTTGATGATGATTGTGTAGAAGCCTTTGAAATAATTAAGAAAGCCTTAATTTCTGCACCAATTGTTCAACCACCTGATTGGAACCTACCCTTCGAAATTATGTGTGATGCTAGTGATTATGCTATTGGTGCTATTCTAGGACAAAGAGTTGATAAGAAATTGAATGTTATTCATTATGCTAGTAAAACTCTAGACAATGCTCAAAGAAATTATGCTACTATTGAGAAAGAATTTTTAGCAGTTGTGTTTGCATGTGATAAATTCAGATCTTACATTGTTGATTCCAAAGTTACTATTCACATTGATCATGCTACTATTAAATATCTTATGGAAAAGAAAGATGCTAAACCTAGACTTATTAGGTGGGTTCTTTTGCTACAAGAATTTGATTTGCATATTATTGATAGAAAGGGAGCTGAGAATCCCGTAGCAGATAATTTGTCTAGAATGGAAAATGTTCTTGATGATCCACTTCCTATTAATGATGATTTCCCTGATGAACAATTGGTTGTGATAAATGCTTCTCGTAATACTCCTTGGTATGCAGACTATGCTAATTACATTGTTGCTAAATATATACCACCTAGTTTCACATACCAACAAAAGAAAAAGTTCTTCTTTTATTTAAGACATTACTTTTGGGATGACCCACATTTATATAAGGAAGGAGTAGATGGTATTATTAGACGTTGTGTACCTGAGCATGAACAGGAACAAATCCTACGGAAGTGTCACTCCGAGGCATACGGAGGACACCATGCGGGAGACAGAACTGCACACAAGGTATTACAATCTGATTTTTATTGGCCTACTCTTTTCAAAGATGCCCGTAAGTTTTTCCTCTCTTGTGATGAATGTCAAAGAATTGGTAATGTTGGTAGACGTCAGGAAATGCCTGTGAATTATTCACTTGTTATTGAACCATTTGATGTTTGGGGTTTTGATTATATGGGACCTTTTCCTAAATCCAGTGGGTATACTCATATTCTAGTTGCTGTTGATCACGTTACTAAGTGGGTAGAAGCTATTCCTACTAGTAGTGCTGATCATAACACTTCTATTAAAATGCTTAAAGAAGTTATATTCCCGAGGTTTGGAGTCCCTAGATATTTGATGACTGATGGTGGCTCACATTTTATTCATGGTGCTTTCCGTAAATTGCTTGCTAAATATGATGTTAATCATAGAATTGCATCTCCTTATCATCCTCAGTCTAGTGGTCAAGTTGAATTGAGTAATAGACAAATAAAATTTATTTTGCAAAATACTGTTAATAGATCTAGAAAGAATTGGTCTAAGAAACTTGATGATGCATTATGGGCTTACAGAACTGCTTATAAAAATCCTATGGGTATGTCTCCCTATAAAATGGTCTATGGAAAAGCATGTCATTTACCTCTTGAGTTAGAACATAAAGCATATTAGGCAATTAAAGAACTTAACTATGATTTCAAACTTGCCGGTGAAAAGAGGTTATTTGATATTAGTTCTCCAGATGAATGGAGAACCCAAGCCTATGAAAATGCCAAGTTATTTAAAGAAAAGGTCAAAAGAAGGCATGATAAAAGAATCCAAAAACGAGAATTCAAAGTGGGTGAGCAAGTTCTATTGTACAACTCTCGTTTCAGATTTTTTGCAGGAAAACTTCTCTCCAAATGGGAAGGACCCTATATCATCGAAGAAGTTTACCATTCCGGAGCTATCAAAATCAACAACTCCGAAGGCACCAACCCGAGAGTGGTGAATGGACAAAGAATTAAGCATTATATCTCAGGTACCCCTATTAATGTTAAAACTAATATTATTCAGACAATGACACCGGAGGAACACATCAAAGAGTCCTTCCGAAATGCTCCAGATCCCTGAAAAGGGGTAGGTATGTGATACGGTAAGTAAACTGACTCCAAAAATTCCATAAAAATTATTTTTGTCCGTTTTGGACTATTAGAAAAATTACAAAGATAAGAAACAGCCGAGGGGACCCACGAGTCGCCCAAAAGGCAACAGGGCGCGACCCCCGCGCCGTGATGCCTTGTGGGCCCCTCGTGTGCCCTCCCGACTCTGTTTTTCCTCTCGTATGCTTGTTTTGCAAGATAAAAATTCTTTATATATACTTACAGGTGTTTTGACCACCACATCGCAAGTTTTCCCTCTGTTCTTGTTTCGTGCTGTTTTCTGTCATATTTTCAAGGCCGGGCATCATGTCTTCCGCTTCCTCCAACAACGTGGGAGACGACGCTTGGTTGTTACAGATGGAACTCAGGAGAGAGGAGGAGGAGGAGGTTACCATGGAAGAAGATGATGGAGATTCACTGGAGGTTCACCCTCCGGCTTCCGAGAGGGGTACCCTTGCCGGCATCTCCGCAACTCCAAATCCTCATCAAGCCATGAGAAGCACTACAAGTCATGGGAGTCCAGAGGTAGAAGAAGGGCTTCCTCCTAGGAGACCCTTACACAGGTTACATCGGAACAATTTTCATAATTTGGTCCACAATTATGGGGTTGAAAACACTCCTTGCATGCACATACCTTCCAATTGGGATATCTCCCGTCCCAGTGAGAATGATGCAGGAAAGGGCTCATGGTGGCCAGAGAATAAACACATTATTGTTGAAGTGCAAAGGAATTCTACCATGATTCAGCAGTTGCTTCGGGAAATCCAGAGTTTGAAAGATATCTTGTTAAATATTATGAAGGACAAGCCCACCACTTCATCACCACCATCACCGAAGAAGGAGACTTGAGTACATGGGTATGGGCACCACCCTTAGCTTGTGCCAAGCTTGGGGGAGGTGCCTCGATATCGTATCACCATCACTTTTATCATCATTATCTATTTTAGTTCGATCCTTAGTTATTTCATGATTTAGAAGAATAAAGTTTTAGTATGATCTAGTTTCGAGTGCTTGCTTTGTGGTCTATCTATCTATGTAATCATGTGTGGAAGTTATATAATAAAGAGTAGTTTGAGTTGAGTGTTTTGCTTTTGTTGATCCAAATTTGGAAATAAAATAAAGAGAATAAAAAGTAGGATCATATGCTAACCCACGGGGAGTGATGACTTCACATAAAAGAAGTATAATTGATAAAACTTGTTGGAAGTTGACAAACATAGTATTGGTCATTGTTAAAATTCATGAAAAAGTAATGAAGGAAGAGAGGTCTCACATATAATATACTATCTTGGACATCTTTTATGATTGTGAGCCCCCATTAAATATTCTATGTCAATTAGTCGATGTTGGACAAGGAAGACAACGTAATGAGTTATGTTTGCTTATATTCACATAGAAGTTATATTGTTTTGGATCCTCTAACATGTGGTGCTTGCCCCCTACCTTTTGCTAGCCAAAATTCTGTACTAAGTAGAGATACTACTTGTGCATCCAAAACCCTTAAACCCAGTTTCATGTCATGAGAGTCCACTATATCTACCTATGGATTGAATAAGATCCTTCAAGTAAGTTGTCATCAGTGCAAAACAATAAAAATTGCTCCTAAATATGTATGATCTTTTATTGCAAGGGAAAATAAGCTTTGTATGATCTTGTGATGGTGAAGAAATAAAAGCGACAGACTGCATAATAAAGGTCGCTATCACAAGGGGCAATATAAAGTGATGTTTCTTTACATTAAGAGCTTTCACATCCAAAAACAAAAAGCGCATGACAACCTCTGCTTCCCTCTGTGAAGGGCCTATCTTTTACTTTATGTATTTACTTTCATGCAAGAGTCAATAGTATTCTCTCCTATTCCGTTTTTATTTTTCTCTCTTGGGAAGCATCATGTGGTGGGGATTGATCCAGGCATATATATCCAGTTGGATGTAGGTGCTCATGAGTTATTATTGTTGACATTGCCATTGAGGTAAATACGTTGGGAGGCAAAATTATGAGCCCCTATCTTTCTATGTGTCTGGCTGAAACTTTTGCTCCATAAGTATGTCGTGAGTGTCAGCAATCATGGAAGACTAAATGATAGTTGAGTATGTGAACTTGCTAAACAAAGCTCTTACATAGACTCTTTCTGATAATATGATGAATTGGAATTGCTTCAGTGACTGAGATCATGGTTTGTTAGTTTTCAATATGGTTTGTGTTTCATACTTTAACTTGTGAATGAATTGTCACTTTTTCATGAGACGTTTTATGATGATATATTGTTGTTCTAATAAAGATCATGATGCCTTCATGTCCGTATTTTATTTTTTATCGACACCTCTCTCTCTAAACATGTGGTCATGATTATCGATTTCGGTTTTCGCTTGAGGACAAGCGAGGTCTAAGCTTGGGGGAGTTGATACGTCCAATTTGCATCATGATTTCCTAATGTTATTTATAATGTATTTGATCATTATTTCACTTCATGATGCAACTCTTATGCCTTTTCTCTCTTAATTTGCAAGATTTATATGAAGGGGGAGAATACTGGCAGCTAGAATTCTGGACCTGAAATAGCTATAGCAGATATACCTATCCTACAGAGCTCCAATTGACTTGAAATTTCATGGAGATTTTTTATTGAATATATAAAAAATACTGGAGAAAAGAGATACTGGAGGGGACCCACCAGTTGCCCACAAGGAAACAGGGCGCGGCCCCCCTGGGCGCGCCCTGATGCCTTGTGGGGCCCCTGGCTAGCCTCTGACCCCCTCCTTCTGCTATATAAGGTCTTTTGCCCTAAACAAATTAATGAGAAGACTTTCGGGACGAAGCGCCACCATATCGAGGTGGAACCTGGGCAGGAGCTATTTTGCTGTCCGGTGGAGCGATTCCGCCGGGGATACTTCCCTCCGGGAGGGGGAAATCGAAGCCATCGACATCACCAACGATCCTCTCATCATGGGAGGACCAATCTTCATCAACATCTTCACCAGCACCATCTCATCTCAAACCCTAGTTCATCTCTTGTATTCAATCTTTGTCTCAAAACCTCAGATTGGTACCTATGGGTTGCTAGTAGTGTTGATTACATCTTGTAGTTGATGCTAGTTGGTTTATTTGGTGGAAGATTATATGTTCAGATCCTTAATACTATTCAGTACCCCTCTGATCTTGAACATGAATATGATTTGTGAGTAGTTACTTTTGTTCTTGAGGACATGGGAGAAGTCTTGTCATAAGTAATCATGTGAATTTGTTATTCGTTCGATATTTTGATGAAATGTATGTTGTTGCTTCCTTTAGTGGTGTCGTGTGAACGTTGACTACATGACACTTCACCATCTTTGGGCCTAAGGGAAGGCATTGTGAAGTAGTAATTAGATGATGGTTTGCTAGAATGACAGAAGCTTAAACCCTAGTTTATGCGCTATTCCGTAAGGGGCTGATTTGGATCCATATGTTTCATGCTATGTGTCGGTGTAAAAACCGGCAGACCTCGGGGTAGAGGGTCCCGAGCTGTGGATCTCGGATCGGTGGTAACAAGGACAAGGGAGACGATGTTTACCCAGGTTCGGGCCCTCTTGATGGAGGTAAAACCCTACGTCATGCTTCTGTTTATATTAATGGAGATGTATCGAATACAGAGTTGATCTACCTCGAGATGGTAATGTGTGTCTAACTTCTAGGGCTAGGTGAGCGATATTACGTTGATATCCCCCCTACGGGCTAAACCCTATGGGTTATATACATGCCAGGGAGGGTATCTAGGGTTACAAAGTCGGTATCTAGGAGAGAGGCGGCAGGAGAAATCTTGGAGTATACGTCAAGTCTTCGGCAGAGGCAGTCTCGATCACGCTTCCTGTGTACAGCCTCCGGAGTCCATCTTGATCATGTACGAGGGCCTACCAGCCCAGCTGAGGAGACGGGCTGGCTAGGTTAGCACCCCCTAATCCAGGTCACCGTCAGTAGCCCCTGAACTGGTCTTCGATGCCGAAGTCGACGCCCTTCAATTTCCGGAGTCTTGGCTCGATAGACAAGTTCCCGTGCTTTATTCTCTGACCAGACTTAAAGACCTCGGCCAACCCTTAAAATTCCGTTGGGGCCCAATTTCAGATTTTGAGAATCGTGTCATCTAGGGAATCGGGCCCCTTTATGGAAAAAATGTCGAAGCGTCAGCCTCTTCTGCCTTTACGTAATAAGCGCGCAGCCTTTGCTAGCGGCCATACGCATCAACCGCAACCGTAGCAAGAATCCCCCTCCATCCCAGCCCAAGCTCAAGAGCCCGAACAATGGCGAGTGGTGAAGGATCATCAAGGCGCCCTCACGGCCCTGATAGAGGGGACTGGGGGAGCTGCTCCGTCGCGCGCCTTCAACTAGAGCGCTTGGCGACGCAAGGCTATCTACCGGATGTGGATCTGGCTCCAAGCCGTCCCGGATTAACATCCATCGACGGTCAAGCCCACGTCGAGAATTACCCTTCGCCACGAGGAGACGAGCGGGTATGCTTTGTGCCTTTACTCCTCCGCGGTTTAGGGTTCCCAATCCATCCTTTCCTCCGTGGCCTGCTGGAGTTTTACGGGTTGCATCTGCACCATCTCTCCCCGAATTCGATATTGCACATCGCGGGGTTCGTCATGCTCTGCGAGCTACACCTCAGCTGTCAGGCGCACTTCGGATTATGGCGAAAGTACTTCTGTATCGTGCCCCGCTCCTTAGCCGACAAGCTATTCGAGGTTGGAGGAGCCGAAGTCTGCCGAGTTGACAAGACTGGCTACCCAGCGGGAACACCTCGGGAGGACGCCGATTACTGGCCTTCCGAGTGGTTCTATATTAACGACGTCCCGTTGTACAAGCCAGTCCGGCCAGGCCTCCCGCCCTTCTCATTGGATCCACCAAGGAAACGTTACAGCTGGAGGCCGCAGAGCTTGGCGCAAGAGGAAGACGAAGCTGTGACCAGTCTAGCGGCCAAAGTGAAGCTATTGTCCAGCGCGGGCCTCACCATCATTGATGTGATGGCGGTGGCCTTAGACCGAAGAGTCCAACCCCTCCGGCAGCATCAGCACTTATTGTGCGAGTATAATGGGTCCAACAACGCCTCCCGATCCATCAAGGGAGCTTTTATGGACCAAATGACCCTCGAAGCCGTACTGGCCAGCATGTACCAGGGATCCGCGGAGGAGTTTGCTAAGAGTTAGTTCCAAGACGGGCTATCGTACAACAATCCTGCTGCCATAGTAAGTCTCCCTTCCAAATTCTTTCGTTTACCTTGGGATCTTTAACATTAACCCGCTACACATCGGTCCTTGAACAGAGGTGGAGGCGTTGGCTCGAGGGTGTGAGCAGTCCGGCCCCTGAGCCGGAGCTGCACTGCCGCGCGGAAGACCCTCTTTACCATGAGGACGAAGACCTGGGCCTTATTTACGAAGGGAGGAGTTTTTTCCTGGAGAGCCTTGATGGCTCAAAAGTAGCTGTCATCCCTGACACGCCAGGGACGAGGCCAGCCTCATCGGTAACACTCCCTTCCTCTAAACGAAAGAGAGCCCTTCGTCCTCCAGCCCCCAGCCATCTGACTTCTCCTCCAAAGGGGCGGCGCTCCCAACGCCTACGCAGAGAAACGGCTTCATTGGGAAGGGCTCTGGCAGAAGTACAAGAAGTTCAAGCCGAGGTCACGGGGGCAGGCGAAAGTGCCCCCTTCATCACCAGGTAATACTTTGATCTATGCTGTTGTAAAGACACTTCGGATTTTAACCTTCCCAATTATTTGCAGACAACCTTCATCCACCACAGCGAACGTGGAGGCTGAGGGAGCCACGGCCCCGCCCATGGAGACGGGTGCCCGAAATCCCGCGGGAGTTGACCCTGGAGCCGCCCAGCCCGAGGACTCGGCGACATCGGCCACTCCGTCCGAGATTCAATGTGCCGCGAATTATCGCTGGTGAAAAGCTTCTCTGAACAATCCGGCTTTCTCGGACAGGGAGTTCAGTGCTCTCAGCGCGGTGGATGCATACCTCGGGGCAACTTGAGGTGCCTTTGATGAATCGCTAGATGTCTTGTCACGGGGGCTGTGGGTAAGTTTTAAAGACAAATATGACTACCAAGTATGGTAGTAGCCCATAAGGTTTGGTGCGAGCCCCTGGGGTCGAATCAAGACTTAAATACTAACCAGCAATAACTGTCATGAACAGGAAGCTCGCTTGAAGAACGAGCAATTGACCTCGTCGTTGGCCCAAACAAAGGTGCCGCTTGACGCGGCTTTGTCCGAGGTTGAACAGGTGAAGAAATTCACCAGAGAGGCGCACGGTAAGTGCTTTGTGTTTGGATTGGGTAATGCCAATGGAAATAGAGTTGACGCCAGAATCCCTTGTAGCAGCGGAAGCCTTAGGCCATCTTGAAAGAGACCTGAAGCAGGCCCGCGAGGATCTGGCGTATGCTGAAGCGCAATGTCAGGCAAATCAACACGTAGTTACTCAAAGAGTGGACAGCGTGAATGTGCTTAGGGCTGAGAACGCCCGTCAGGCCCAGGAGATTGAGAGCTTAAAAGCTTGCCTCGCTGTTGCGGAAGCAAAGAATCGACAAACAGACGACATGATTTATGGTAAGTTATAAATCTCGAGGAATGCTTGTCATGTAACTTGTCCGAGGTGATTTGTCATGCGAATGTTATTTTGTTTGGCAGCTTCTTTGTCTGGCCTTCCTCCGGAATCTCGGGGTCCGGTGTCCGAAGACATGGCCGTTCGTCTATCCGAGGTGCATGAAAGGGCATGAAAATCGATGAAGGATGTGCACCAGGCTTTATGGCCCGAGGTGCCGGCCCCCCAGGACATGGCCGTGCTAGCCAAATAGCTTAAGAGAGCTCGGTGCCGGATTCAGGTGTGGAAAGCATCCGCTTGCCGAGAAGGTGCGAGGGAAGCCTGGGCCATGGTGAAGACCCACTACACTGGTCTGAAGACGACGGAATTAGCAGAGGTGGGGCCCATGGGGTCTGACGGGAAGGAAATCCCCGCTAGCCAACCATATGATAGTGTAATGCCTGTTGCGCGATTCTCGCAGAAGGATTGCGCATTGGACACCCTAATAGATAGGCTAGACCGCGCGTGAAAACTTTGTATGACTTTATGTACTAAAGTATTTATGTCTTTTTTCAATCCGTGTATCCAAACTCTGTCAGCCAGCCTTCGGCTTCTGCCTCCTCGGATAAACTCCGAGGAGTGTCCCATACTACTGGCCGAGGTCAGACCAGGTGCTTCAGGCGACAAGCCAATCGGGCTACGCGGCTCAAAGGACAAGAGGGTAACGGAAAGTTATGTTATATTACTATTTAACGTAAGAAACATCTTCTGAGGAAAATAGTTCTTCCAACAGTTCCTTTTCTTGGGTCACTATGTCAAACATATCTGTCCGAAGATGGATGACCTCAGAGGTAAAGCCCCTGGTCGGGGTTTGAAAGGACCCCTGCCACGTTAGTCCTATGTCAAGGCCGATCGATTCGCATTGTAAGAACGCTAGCTTTCGGCTTTATCCGTCTGAGGTACTACACCGGCTGACCCGGGAGTGACAATCACAGCGGTGCTCCCTTTGCCCCCTAGCCGAAATGTCGGGAACGTAAAGGGAAAGCACAGGAGCTGGGCAACCCAGCTTGGCCAAATCTTAAAGCGAATCAATGCATATGGTGTCTCAAACGACGATATTACATAAGAGGTGGAATAGCTCTTGTTTTGAAAAGAACATGCTATATTGTCCTCGGGGTCATTGAATGACGTTCTGAGGTGGGAAAATAAATAATGAGTAAAAGATTTAAGTTAAAGAAAATGCACAAGTTATTTACACGGACCGTATGCGTGGTGTCAAGCGTAGAAGCATCGGAGTAGCACCGCATTCCAGGGATGGGGCTCTAATCGGCCGTCCTCTGGATCTCAGATTCGATAGGCTCCTCCAATGAGTACTTGGTCAATGATGAACGGCCCGTCCCATCTAGGGGAGAGTTTGTGCTTTTGTTTTTCGGGGTGTAGCCTCATTACGAGATCCCTGACGTTAAATTCTTTGGCGCGAACCTCTCTTCCATGGTAGCGCCGGGCCTGCTGCTGATAAATAGCTGATCTCGCCCGTGCGATGTTGCGCTCTTCGTCGAGAGCATCTAGGGCATCCTGCCGATCAAGCTTGGCCTCTAGCTCCTCATACATGTGTACTCAAGGTGCGTCGTGTATGATATCGTAGGGGAGGACCGCCTTGGCGCCGTACACCATGAAAAACGGGGTGTATCCTGTGGACCTGTTTGGTGTCGTACGCAAGCCCCATAGTACGGAATCAAGTTCCTCAGCCCATTTACAGTCGGCTTTTTTAAGGGAGCGAACTAACCTTGGCTTAATTCCGCTAAGGATTAGTCCATTGGCTCGCTCCACCTGCCCATTAGACTGCGGGTGGTAGACGGACGCGTAGTCGAGCTTAATGCCCAGTTTTTTACACCATGCCTTAACCTCTTTGGCCGTGAAGTTGGTTCCGTTGTCTGTAATCAGACTGTGGGGGACACCGTAACGATGTACTACCCCCGAGATGAATCCGATTACCTAGACGGCTTCGGCCGAGGTGACCGGCTTTGCTTCGATCCACTTGGTAAATTTGTCGACCATGACGAGGAGGTACTTATTTTTGTGTGATTCACCCTTGAGTGGCCCGACCATATCGAGCCCCCAGACCGCAAAAGGCCAAGTGATGGGGATGGTGCGAAGGGCCGTGGGGGGCATGTGGCTCTGCTTGGCAAATACCTAGCTGCCTGGGCAACGTTGAACTAATGCCGAGGCATCGGCGCCTGTAGTTGGCCAATAGAAACCAGCTCGGAAAGCCTTGCTGACCAAGGTCCAAGCAGCGGCGTGATGTCCGCCCATGTCGGAGTGTATCTCCCAAAGTAGGAGTTGTCCTTCTTCCTCGGATATGCATCACTCGAGGACGCCCGTTGTGCCCATTTTATAAAGTTCCCCTTCATGAACCTTGTAAGCTTTAGACTGCCTTACAATCCGGCGGGAGTCAGTTTGGTTATCGGGGAGCTCTTTTCAGAGCAGGTACGCGAGGAGCGGCTCGGTCCATGGTGCGATGACTGCCATGACTTCATGCGCTGAAGCAGTCTTCCGGATCATTGATCCGCCTATGGTACCATCATCTTCTTCGGACGGGGCCTGTTGCCTGACGTCAGCTGATTTCGACGTTCCTTTGCTATCTTGCCAGACAACAGATGGCTTGAAAAGCCGTTCGAGGAAGGTGTATTTGGGAACCTTATCCTGTTTTGCGCCCAACCGGGTGAGCACATCTGCGGTCTGGTTGCTGTCTTGGGGTATGTGGTGAAACTCCAGCCCCTCGAACCTGGCCGAGATCTTTATGATGGTGTTTCGGTAAGCTGTCATCTTTGGGTCTTTGGCGTCAAACTCGCCGTTGATTTGTGAGATGGCGAGGTTAGAATCACCTCGGACCTCCAGGCGTTTAACACCCATAGAGACTGCTATCCAAAGTCTGTGTAGGAGGGCTTCGTATTCAGCCACATTATTAGAGTCTATGTACATGATTTGTAGCATGTATCTAATGTTATCTCCCGTGGGTGATGTGAGCACCACGCCAGCCCCTAGACCGGTGAGCATTTTGGAGCCATCGAAATACATTGTCCAATGCGAGTAAGTACTGTACTCACGGGGGAGTTCGGCTTCGGTCCATTCGGCTACGAAGTCCGCCAGCACCTGGGATTTAATGGCCCGGCGTGGTTTGTAGATGATTTCAAAAGGTAAGAGCACTATGGCCCATTTGGCGATGTGCCCTGTCGCGTCCCTATTATTGATGATGTCACTTAGCGGGACATCAGATGCCACGGCACCGAACACTCTTGGAAGTAGTGCCGGAGTTTTCGTGACGCCATGAAGACCGCGTAGGCTATCTTTTGGTAGTGAGGGTAGCGTGACTTGCATGGGGTTAAGACCTCGGATACGTAATACACGGGCTTCTGGTCCTAGAATTTGTGATCTTCCCTGTCTCGTTCGACCACGAGGACTGCGCTAACCACCTGGTTTGTGGCCGAGATATACAGTAGCATCGGTTCGCAGACACCTGGCGCTGCCAGGATGGGATTGGTGGCGAGGAGGGCCTTGATGTCTTCCAGGGCTGCCACGGCCTCATTGGTCCATTTGAATGTTTTGGTCTGCTTTAACAGCTTGTACACGGGTAAGGCTTTTTCTCCGAGCCGTGATATGAAGCGGCTCAAGGCTTCTACGCAGCCTGCCAGTTTTTGTACGTGCTTGAGCTCTGTTGGAATCTCCAAGCGATCCAAGGCTCGAATTTTAGCCGGATTGGCTTCAATTCCTCGGTTAGATACGATGAAACCGAGGAGTTTGCCGGCTGGGACTCCGAAAACACATTTCTCCGGATTAAGTTTTATTTGATATTCCCGTAGGCTGGCAAATGTATCTCGAAGGTTGTCCACCAACTGGTCGACGTGTTTAGTTTTGACAACTACATCGTCTACGTAGGCCTCGATGGTCTTTCCGATGTGTTTTTTCAGGCATGTTTGAATCATACGCTGGTACGTGGCACCAGCGTTCTTTAGTCCGAAAGGCATCGTGTTGAAGCAAAACGGCCCGTAGGGCGTGATGAATGCCGTTACTGCCTGGTCAGATTCCTTCATCTTTATTGGATGATATCCTGAGTAGGCATCTAGGAAGCACAGTGCATCATGGCCCACAGTGGCGTCCACAATTTGGTCAATACGGGGTAAGGGGAAGGGATCTTTGGGGCAAGCTTTATTGAGGTCTTTGAAATCGACACACAACCGCCAGGACCTATCCTTTTTTGGTACCATGACCAAATTGGCTAGCCAGTTAGGGTGTTTTATGTCCCTGATGAATCCTGCCTCTAGCAGCTTTGCTAGTTCCTTGCCCATTGATTGACGCTTGGGCTCGGAGAAACGCCGAAGTGTTTGCTTAACAGGCTTATAGCCTGTTAGTATGTTTAGGCTATGCTCTGCAAGCCTACGGGGTATCCCTAGCATATCGGAGGGGTGCCAGGCGAATATGTCCCAGTTTTCCTTGAGGAAAGCGCGTAGGGCTTCGGCAACTTCTGGGTCGAGGTTAGCCCCTATGGACGCCGTTTTAGCAGGGTCCGTTGGGTGAACCTGGAATTTGACTATCTCGTCGGCTGGTTTGAAAGAAGTAGGTTTTGATCTTTTGTCGAGAACGACATCATCCCGGTCGACCTCGGCGCGTAGCGCAGTCAGCTCCTCGGCCGCGAAGGCTTCGTCCAGAGTCTCGAGGGCGAGGGACACCATTTTACTCTCGGCTTTGAGTGCCCTGTCGGGATCGCCTGAGATAGTAATGATCCCTTTCGGGCCCGGCATCTTGAGCTTCATGTAGCCGTAGTGCGGCACTGCTTGAAATCTTGAAAAGGCGTCCCGTCCGAGGATGGCGTGGTAACCGCTCTTGAAAGACGTGATGTGGAACATAATCTCCTTGGAGCGATAATTATCCGGAGTCCCAAAGACTACATCCAGGGTTATCTTTCCACTGCAGCGTGCCTCTCGTCCAGGGACTATTCCTTTGAAGGTAGTGGTGCTCTGTTCTATGCACGATTTATCGATGTGCATTTTGTCCAGAGTGTCCTCTTATATTAGATTCAAGTTGTTGCCTCCGTCCATAAGGACCTTATGGAGGCGGTAGTGGTTCAGGATGGGGTTGAGGACAAGCGCGGCGGGACACCTATCTAGGGCCGACTTTGGCTGATCGTGGTGGTTGAAGGTGATCGGCGTGTCTATCCACGCGCCCCGAGGTGGTACTTGTCGGATGGAATTGATTTCCCGCAAGGCCCGTTTGCGCTGGTTGTTAGACGTAAAGGTCTCATAAATCATTAGGACCTCATCTTCGTCCGAGGTCTGTTCAAGGTGGCTGGAGGTGCCCGCCAGGAGGGCGGGTCCCCCTTTGGCCACCTGCCTCAACACCCAATAGTCATGAAGGTTGTGAGTCGGGCAGGAGTTAACCAATACGGCGTGGATCGGGCATGGTTTATCCAGAAAGCCATCCAGAACCGTTCCGGGGTGACCGAAGGTTTTCTTCTTCCGGGGTCGATCGCCCGGAGTGTTCCGTTTGCGATTTTCGCGCAGAAGTGTCGACCGGGTAGTCCTCACAGATCGAGTCCATGTTTTCCTCGGTCTGCCAGGCGTCTTCAATGGTGCAAAATCGTGCTACCAGATTGGTTAATTCAGGGAGTGTTTGGACGCAACGACGAGCGAGGACGTTCGAGACGCCTTTATCCTTGCATCCGCGCTCGAAAGCGGCAATTATGTCAGAGTCTTGGTAATCCAGTATCTTGTTCTTGACGGACAAGAATCTAGCCCAGTATCATCTGATCGGCTCATTGGGGAACTGCCGTACGTAGGCCAAGTCCCAGACATCAGGTGGGCCGGAGTTACCGGGGCGATATTCTATATGGGAGGTGAGCGGACCAGCTTCGATCTCTAAAGATCGCGGGTTCAAAACCTCGTTATTTTCACTTGACGCCAGATCCGTGGTTACCGGTTTAGCCGAATTGATCCGGAGGTCGGTCGCAGGTAGGTCGCTGTCCGATCCCTCTCCAAGAAGTATCTTAGCCCCTCGTCCGTGAGGGGATTCTTTGTTGGAACCAAAGAAGGGTCGTGGTTCGCTTCCACATTACGTGGAGGCGTCTCTGTGACCAAAGCTTCAGACATGGAGACGTGCTCCATGGGCTTGAGGCCGTTAACCGGCGATCCCATTGATCCTTTTGGCGATCGCACAGCGGAACTCTCAATGAAAGCACTAGTGTCAGTGTAAAAACCGGCAGACCTCGGGGTAGGGGGTCCCGAGCTGTGGATCTCGGATCGGTGGTAAGAAGGACAAGGGAGACGATGTTTACCCAGGTTCGGGCCCTCTTGATGGAGGTAAAACCCTACGTCCTACTTCTGTTTATATTAATGGAGATGTATCGAATATAGAGTTCATCTACCTCGATATCGTAATGTGTGTCTAACTTCTAGGGCTAGGTGAGCGATGTTGCGTTGATGTCCCCCCTACGGGCTAAACCCTATGGCTTATATACATGCCAGGGAGGGTATCTAGGGTTACAAAGTCGGTATCTAGGAGAGAGGCGCTAGGAGAAATCTTGGAGTATACATCAAGTCTTCGGCAGAGGCAGTCTCTATCACGCTTCCTGTGTACAGCCTCCGGAGTCCATCTTGATCACGTACGAGGGCCCACCGTCCCAGCCGAGGAGACGGGCTGGCTAGGTTAGCACCCCCTAATCCAGGACACCGTCACTATGGTTAGAGTAATCTTAATTCTTCTTTCGTAGTTGCGGATGCTTGCGAGAGGGGGTAATCATAAGTGGGAGGCTTGTTCAAGTAAGAACAACACCCAAGCACCGGTCCACCCACATATCAAATTATCAAAGTAGCGAACGCGAATCAAACAAACATGATGAAAGTGACTAGATGAAATTCTCATGTGTCCTCGAGAACGCTTTGCTTATTATACGAGTTTGTTTCGGCTTGTCCTTTGCTACAAAAAGGATTGGGCCATCTTGTTGCACTTTATTATACTTGTTACTTGTTACTTGTTATGAATTATCTTGCTACCAAAACTATCTATTACCACTACTTTCAGTACTTACAGAGAATACCTTGCTGAAAACCGCTTGTCATTTCCTTCTGCTCCTCGTTGGGTTCAACACTCTTACTTATCGAAAGGACTACGATTGATCCCCTATACTTGTGGGTCACTAGTTACCATGAGGGAGAAAGAAGCTCTCCAAGCTTACCGAAAGCAGCCACCAGAACCAAAAAGAGGAAGGATTCAGATGAGCAAGATGAGGACTTTCAGGTTGAGGTCACTTCCAAGAAAAAGGCTCTAGTTCAAAAGGAGTATGCAAATACTCAAAAGGAGAGAGGAGTAACAAGGAAAGTGTCTGCATCTACTGCTGCCAAGAGAGGCATTACCTCAGAGAATCCAGGAGGATCTCAGCAGGGCCAAAGCAAGTCTATGCCTAAGGCTGCAGGCAAGAAAAGGGAGAGGAAGCAAGTTGCTCATGTGGTGTTCAAACCCACTTCCATGAGAAGAGATGATGCATCTAATGAGGAAGAGCCAGCTGCCAATCCACCTCCTCCTAAGTAGCAAAAGCTAATGAGTGATGCTATGAGGACTGCCACCTCCTCCAAGGCCAAGCCTGCTGCTGCTACTAAACCCAAGAAGACAACCAGAAATGTGTCTGCTGTAGAGAAGAACAAGGCCCCAGTGCCTGAAAGAGAGGCTGTTGATGATGAAGCCTTAGTGCTGAAGAAGCTAAGACCAAAACTGCCAGAGCATGATGACTCACATCCAGAGGCAGAAAACATGAAGGAGAGGAAAGATAAGGGTCCGAGACAGTGGAGAGAATCTGACCCCTACTCAGTCAAGAGAAGAACAGCTTGTGACTATCGCTTCCATACCAAAGAACAGCAAGATTTCTATGAGACAGTGTTGCTAGATAAGAAACACATTGTGAGTGACATGAGATGGGTTGACTGGAAGTATATTGATGCAAATGAAGACAGCTTCCCGAATGTGCATGAGAACTTCAAAAACATTGGCATTGATGAGTTCATAGGAACTAAGTTGACAGCATGGACAGATGAGCTCATCATGCAGTTCTACTCCACTGCACACTTCTATCCCGATGGGAGGATTGTCTGGATGACTGGGGGAACTAGGTTCCAATCCAGCATTGCTGAGTGATCACAACTGCTGAATGTGCCAGAAGCTGAAGAAAATGATGTTGATGTCTATGCCAAGGGCAAAATGGACCACAATTCCATGAAGGACATGTATGGAGAGATCCCAGAGAGCTACAAGGAATCACACAAGCTTGGATCTGTCTATCATCTTCTACCAGATCTTGCCACCATAAACACCATTCTGAGGCACACCTTGATGCCCAAGTTAGGTGATGAGAAGATGATCAGAGGTCACTCTATCAACATGCTACATCTATTGGATTGTTTCACGAGGTTCAAGGTGATGGATTTGATTGTAGAGACAATCAAGAGGACTGCTGCAGATCAGAAGTGCTCATGTGGCTTTGCTCCACACATTCATATGCTTATCAACTCCAAGGTTGGTAGCAAAGTCTACTTGCTTGATTGTGAGTACTTCCCACTTTAGCTAGAGCTTGAGGACTGCACAATGACCATGGATGAGGATCATCCTACCTCTACCACAGCTTAGGCAAAGGCAGAAGCTGCCAAGAGTGCTTCTCCTAGCTCTTCCACAATTCTTGTTCTGAAGACCAAGAATGACCAGATGTTATATCTTCTCCGAGCTACTCAGAAGATTGAGCGGAGTTTGGCCAACCTCGCAGAAAATCAGAAGAGTCTTGAGAGAATTGTTGAGACAAAATTTCATGATCTAGATATCAAGGTCACTGAGATACAAACCACAGTTGAGGGTCTTAAGAAGGAAGTGGATGAAGTAAGGATGGCAACCAACAGTGATAATGAGCAGCCAGGCATAGGTCTTCCTACTACTACTCAGTTCCAGACGATGCCTAGGTCCGTAGCTGTGCCAGTCACTACCAGTCACAGTTTCAGCTCCAGCTGCTGCACCATCTGTTGCATCATCAGTTCCTCTGGTTGCTTCTACACCGCCAGCTCAATAGACATCAGCCAAGATCTTTGCAGATGTGCTTCTCTCCACTCTGACAACGTCTATGCACACCGGCGCTGCAATTCAGAGGACTTCACCACCAGGAGCTGCCAGAGATCGAGCCCAGAGCGACGTTTAGCTCTTTACTCATTCGAACTTTTTGGTACTTGTTGCCAAAGGAGGAGAATTTGTATAGATCATTAGGGCTTCGAGAGAGAGCGAGAGAGAGAGTGCTTTGATTTTCTCATTTGATATATTCGCGTTTTGATGCTACTTCATGTGTTTCGTGCTACCTTGAGATACTTTTGGTTGATGCTTGTATGAGATTATGCTACTTTGTGCTTGATCATACCATACTCTTTTGATATGTATGCTTTTTTATCTATCTATATGCTCTTTGTATGATCATTCACTTGTTTGTTTGGTGATGAGTGCTTACTTCTTATCATTCATATCATTTTGAGCGCTCCACCAAGATGTATGTGACATGGAAGAGTGACTCATGATCCTAATCGATTGTGCATTTGTATTCAAATGCAAATTTTAAATAATGCACAAATTTAGGGGGAGCTCTTGCTTATCACATACTTCTCAGAGCGATGATGTATTTCATTGATTATACTTTTTGTCGAAGCTTTGATCTATATGTTGTCATCAATTACCAAAACGGGGGAGATTGAAAGTGCAACTAATCCCCGGGTGGTTTTGGTAATTAATAAAAACATATATGTCATTGATCTAATGCTCATTGATATTAGTTTTAAGAGAAGATCAATGATTGGCATGGCAGGGACTAGTGAATGTGGACCCCTCAAAATGCTAAGGACAAGATTGGCAAAGCTCCAAGACTCTACATTTTTGGTTAAGTGATCCAAGATCACATTGAGTCCATAGGAAAGCCAATACTATTAAAAGGGGATGAGGTTTTGATTATGACTCAATTGCTCAAGTGCTTAGTGGTATTGCTCCAAAACCCTCAAACACTTCTCCACATCACATCTTCCAAAAACCCTACAATTCCATCTCGGTCCCACCGATATATTCCCATCCGGACCCACTGAGATGATCCATACACTGTCACATGCCAAACCCTAATGATTCGGTACAACCGAAATGGCTCTCGGTCTCACCGAGATGGGCTGACCAAGTTGCTGTAAGACCATCGTTTCACTTCGGAGTCACCGAGATGAAACGATCAGAATTTCCAAAACGAGGTTCTTCCCTAACCATTGCACTTCGGTCACACCGAGTTGTTCCATTTGGTTTCAATGAAAATCCTAACGGTCCAGCCTTTTACACAAGTCGGTCTCACCGAGATTTCTGATCGGTGTCACCGAGTTGGGTCAAAAAGCTTGTAACGGTTGGATTTTTGGTGCTGCCTATTTATACCCCTCCACCCACATCTACTCTCTAAGAGAGCCATCAGAACGTGCCTACACTTCCACCATTCATGTTTTGAGAGAGAACCACCTACTCGTATGTTGATATCAAGAGATTCCAATCCAACCATTTGAACCTTGATTTCTAGCCTTTCCCAAGTTGCTTTCCACTCAAATCCTTCTCCTACCAAAGCCAAATCTGTGAGAGAGTGATTGAGTGTTGGGGAGACTATCATTTGAAGCACAAGAGCAAGGAGTTCATCATCAACAACACCGTCTATTACCTTTTGGAGAGTGGTGTCTCCTAGATTGGTTAGGTGTCACTTGGGAGCCTCCAAGATCTTGTGGAGTTGAACCAAGGAGTTTGTAAGGGCAAGGGGATCGCCTACTTCGTGAAGATCTACCCGAGTGAGGCTAGTCCTTCGTGGACGTAAGCCATGGTGGAATAGGCAAGGTTGCTTCTTCATGGACCCTTTGTGGGTGGAGCCCTCTGTGGAGTCGCGCAACCATTACCCTTTGTGGGTTGAAGTCTCCATCAACGTGGACGTACGATAACACCACCTATCGGAACCATGCCAAAAACCACCGTGTCTTCATTGCGTTTGATTTCTCCGATCCCTCCCTTACGTTCATATGCAAAGTCATTATTTTCCGCTGCACAACTCTTAGACTTGCATGTGTAGGGTGTTGCTTGACTTGGTAGAATTGCTAAAACTTGCCTACAACTAAAATTGGGAAAAGGATAAGTTTTATTTGGTCAAGTAGTCTAATCACCCCCCCCTCTAGACATACTTTCGATCCTACAACAGCATATTTTCTATCTCCAAGAAAACACAAAAAATAGTAGACAAGACCTATTACACTGCTCGCTCAGAGCTTACTTGGGATGAGAAGAATTATCTTGTCTCTTTTGTCAGTGATGTTCAGTCTTTTAAGGGCACTTATGGAGCTGGCCGAAATACTACATGATACGTGCCACTAGTCCACAAGTTGGCCCATACTAACATTCCTAGAAAATGCATGGTTAGATTATTTACTATTGTGTCACTAGTCCATTTTTTTCATACATTCTTCTGAAATAAACTACACTTCTTAGTATTTTACTATTATGTTCTTCAACAGAAGCTCCCAAGAGTTGTTGTGCCTGCGCTGATGGATGTGCAAGGTGAGATGACAATTGTTTGCCATGAGAAGACCAATTTCAAAGATAGATACTTGACTGAACACCTACCAGATGGACGCCTAAAAATTCAAGGATGGAGACAAATATTGAATGAGTGCAGCCCAGAAATTGGAGACCGGTGGATCTCTGTGCTCCATCATGGAGATGGAGAGGCTTTCCTATTCTTTTCAATTTTTTCTAAAAGAGAGGACTAGGTCCTAGTACTTGTCATGATCGGTACTACTAACTAATGGATGTTTGTACCGTCGATCGTGTTTTGATTACTATGTGCTGGGTAGCTAGCTAGCGAAGATTATAACAATTAGTTGGTGCATTTTTAGTCAAGCTTCATAACAATTAGCTAGTGGTTAATTAACATATGCCGCAATGTATCGTAATATCTTATCGCAATCACTATAATGTCGTAGTGTATTGCAATTTATTATATGGGTTTTACGCAAAATGCAGCTCAAATGCTGCCGTGGCTGCAAAAAATATTATTTGCACGCCAAAGCTGTCAGTGGCGGGCACTCAAGTATGCCCGCCACTGCTTAAACACTCAACAGTGGCGGGCGCCACGTCCGTGCCCGCCACTAAAGAGTTTGTACCAGTGGCGGGCGCGCGCCTGCCTTTGATGCCATTTTAGCAGTGGTGGGAGGTCAGTGGCGGGTGCCCCTGGGAGCCTTGACTGCCACTGCTAGGCTTTTTGCGCCCGTCACTGTTAGGCATTCCTGCATTAGTGCAACTCCGACGGGGTCCGTTCAGTGCGGCTTGCGGTGAATCGCCAGTCTACTTCACCGAGGTCGGGGATCAAGATTGGGGTGGCATTGGGGTTGGAGGCGAGAGTTGGGAATCAGGATTCATCGATGGTGCTATTCCGCTCTTCTGATGGCGAGTGGCGGAGGCGCAGCAGCATCAGATGCGGAGATTCGAGCACTGCTGTACGCAAGGGAGCAAACGAAGCGGGGGAATGCGCGTGGCCAAGCGGACACTGGCGCTATGGGCTGTGTCGAGGCCAACTTGTTGGAAATATCCCGCGTCTGCACCTCCACTACCTCTCTCTCATCGCCATCAATCCCACCCCACACGTGCGCACGCGTACATGGCCGCGTCAGTGCATCCCCCGAGTGCCCGTGGCGGCATCCGGCGAAGGCATCACCGCCATGGCTATATAAGCCCTTCCCGAGCCCCTCCGAGCTATCCATCCTCCTCACCACACTCCTAGGAGCCTCCCCAGCCACCCAAACGAGCACCGGAGCCCCTCCTCGCTCCGCATTGCCGCCATGGCCGCCGCCTCGGCCACCTCAAATTAGAGCAAGCCAAGCCTCCTCTCTCCTTTCTGCCACCGCCAGAGGACCCTCCTCACCTCAGTGAGCCTCCCCACCTCTTCAGTTTGACCTCAGAGTGCCCATGGGCGCGTCTAAATCATTGGCCGCCGCCCTCGTCCGCGGTCACCTCGAGTCGCCATGGCTGCAGCCCTCCCCGGCGAGGCTGCTGCACCCAGGCGGGCGCGGCACCTTCTCCCGACCCCGCCGGTGGCCGGACCCCGGCTGAAGGTGGTATGTGCCGCCGGGGGCGAGCGCCGGCGCGCGCAGCCGAGCCCTCCCTCTGTCCCAATGCGAGGAGGAAGAAGAGAGACAGGAGAGAGAGAGAAGTCACCGGTGGGACCCGCCTGTCATCGGCTCAACCGGCCGGGTCCACCACTTAAGTGGAGACGTATTCACCAGAATACGCTTTCCCTAAGCGAAAGCGCCCTCAGCTGTGTCTTCGGAACAGAAGACGCTTTCTCTACATCGAAAGCGTACTTTCGAAAATGCGCTTTCTCTTTTCAGCTCTGCTTCCGAAACGGTTATATTGTGAACGTTCGCCCGTTAAGCGCAGAAATGAATATTTTTATTTAAATTTCTGCCTAACGAACGAACGGCCGTAACTCCGCAACCGTGACTCCGATTCAAGTGATTCCAAAGCCCACGATCTCAGTTCGTCGAGCCCGTTCCGATGGTATCATTTTAATGAGGTTGTCACACTGTGAAAATGACCATTTTGCCCTTGCCCTTAAAACAGCTCCGCCGAGAGGGAAACTTTTCCGGCAATTTTTCCGCGAGTGTCTCGCACTTCTTCCCGGTGGTTCCTTCATCCCCAGGCAAGCCACAATAGCCACAAGTTCTTTAGCTGCAAGATGGAGGAGAACAACTACGTTAGCGAGCACGTACTCAAAATGTCTGGGTACTTCAACCGCTTGAACCAGTTGGGAGTAAATCTTTCGGATGAAGTAGCGATTGATAGAGTTCTCTAGTCACTACCACCAAGCTACAAGGGCTTTGTGATGAACTATAACATGCAAGGGATGGAGAAGACGATCCCTGAGCTTTTCACGATGCTGAAGGCCGCGGAAGTAGAAATCAAGAAAGAGCATCAAGTGTTGATGGTCAAAAAGACCACTAGTTTCAAGAAAGGCAAGGGAAACAAGGGAAACTTCAAGAAGAATGGCAAGCCAGTTGCCGCTCCAGTGAAGAAACCCAAGGCTGGACCCAAACCTGAGACTGAGTGCTTCTATTGCAAGGGGAATGGCCACTAGAAGCGGAACTGCCCCAAGTACTTGGCATATAAGAAGGCTGGCAACGTCAACAAAGGTATATTTGATATACATGTTATTGATGTGTACCTTACTAGTGCTCGTAGTAGCGCCTGAGTATTTGATACTAGTTCAGTTGCTAATATTTGTAACTCGAAACAGGAGCTGCGGAATAAACGGAGACTAGCTAAGGACGAGGTGACGATGCGCGTTGGAAATGGCTCCAAGGTTGATGTGATCGCCGTCGGCACGCTCCCTCTACGTCTACCTTCGGGATTAGTTTTAAACCTAAATAATTGTTATTTGGTGCCTGCGTTAAGCAACATTATATCTGGATCTTATTTATTGCGAGACGGTTATTCATTTAGTTTAGAGAATAATGGTTGTTCTATTTATATGGATAATATATTTTATGGTCATGCACCCCATGTGAATGGTTTATTCTTGTTGAATCTCGATTGTAGTGATACACATGTTCATAATATTGATGCCAAAAGATGCAAAGTGAATGATGATAGTACCACATACTTGTGGCCCGCTTAGGTCATATTGGTGTAAAACGCGTGAAGAAACTCCATGCTGATGGACTTTTGGAATCTCTTAATTATGAATCTTTTGAAATATGTGAACCATGCCTCATGGGCAAGATGACTAAAACCCTATTTTCTGGTACAATGGAGCGGGCGACTGACTTGTTGGAAATAATACATACTGATGTATGCGGTCCAATGAGTGTTGAAGCACGTGGTGGATATCGTTATTTTCTTACCTTCACGGATGATTTGAGTAGATATGGGTATATTTACTTAATGAAACACAAGTCTGAAACATTTGAAAAGTTCAAGGAGTTTCAGAGTGAAGTGGAGAATCATCATAATAAGAAAATAAAAATTTTACGATCTGATCGTGGAGGTGAATATTTGAATTACGAGTTTGGCACGCATTTAAGACAATGTGGAATTATTTCACAACTCCCACCACCTGGAACACCACAGCGTAATGGTGTGTCCGAACATCGTAACCGTACTCTATTGGATATGGTGTGTTCTATGATGTCTCTTACCGATTTGGCACTATCGTTTTGGGGTTATGCATTAGAGATAGCTGCATTCACTTTTAAAAGGGCACCATCTAAATCCGTTGAGACGACACCGTATGAATTATGGTTAGGCAAGAAACCTAAGATGTCGTTTCTTAAAGTTTGGGGATGCGACGCTTTTGTCAAGAGGCTTCAGCCAGATAAGCTCGAACCCAAAGCGGAGAAGTGCATCTTCATAGGATACCCTAAAGATACCATTGGGTATACCTTCTATCACAGACCCAAGGGCAAGATCTTTGTTGCCAAGAATGGATCCTTTCTGGAGAAGGAGTTTCTCTCGAAAGAAGTGAGTTGGAGGAAAGTAGAGCTTGATGAGGTGATCGTACCTTCTCTCGAATTGGAGAGTAGCACATTACAGAAATAAGTTCCCGTGATGCCTGCACCAGCCGGAGAGGAAGCTAATGATGATGATCATGAAACTTCGGATCAAGCAACTACTAAAATTCGTAGGTCGACCAGGACACGTTCCGCACCAAAGTGGTATGGTAATCTTGTCTTGGAAGTCATGTTGTTACACAACGGTGAACATACGAACTATGAAGAAGCAATGATGAGCCCGGATTCCGACAAATGGCTTGAGGCCATGAAATCCGAGATAGGATCCATGTATGAGAACCAAGTATGGACTTTGGTAGACTTGCCCGATGACCGGCAGGCCATCGAGAACAAATGGATCTTTAAGAAAAAGACAAACGCTGATGGTAATGTCACCGTCTATAAAGCTTGACTTGTCGCAAAGGGTTTTTGACAAGTTCAAGGGGTTGACTACGATGAGACTTTCTCACCCGTAGCGATGCTGAAGTCTGTTAGGATTATGTTAGCAATTGCTACATTTTTCGATTATGAAATCTGGCAGATGGATGTGAAAACCGCGTTCCTTAATTGTTTTCTTAAGGAAGAGTTGTATATGATGGAACCGGAAGGTTTTGTCGATCCTAAGGATGCTAATAAGGTATGCAAGCTCCAGCAATCCATCTATGGACTGGTGCAAGCATCTCGGAGTTGGAATATACGCTTTGATGAGGTGATCAAATCTTTTGGTTTTATACAAACTTATGGAGAAGCTTGTATTTACTAGAAAGTGAGTGGGAGCTCTGTAGCATTCTAATACTGTATGTGGATGACATATTATTGATTGGAAATGATATAGAATTTTTGGAAAGCATAAAGGGTTATTTGAACAAGAGTTTTTCAATGAAAGACCTGGGTGAAGCTGCTTACATACTGGGCATTAAGATCTATAGAGATAGATCTAGACGCCTGATAGGACTTTCACAGAGCACATACCTTGACAAGATTTCGAAGAAGTTCAAAATGGACCAGTCGAAGAAGGGGTTGTTGCCTGTGTTGCAAGGTGTGAAGTTGAGTAAGACTCAAAGCCCGACCACAGCAGAAGAAAGACGTCCCCTATTGTCGTGGGAAAGGACTATCTATGGGAACGAACGGGTCCCTTTGCGATTCGGCTCAGGGGACATGCATGGGACAAAGAGCAGATTTTTAGTAGATGCAAGCACATGCGGGGGATTTATCCAGGTTCTGGCCGCTATGAGCATAAAACCCTACTCCTGCTCTGCGTTTGATCGTGTATGAACTCTGATTACAGGGAGCTATGTCGGGGAGGCGAGGCCTTGGGCAAAAGATCTGTACCACCGATCCTGGCGCCCTCCTGTAATCTCGACACGTCCCAGGGACGAGTGTCATTAAAGTTAATCTTGGCGTGGCGTGCTGACACATGCCTTGGCCGGCTATGTTGACTGCCTGCCCGCTCGACACCTAGCCCACGAGCCTATCTAGTCGATGGTGAGGTGGAGCGGTAGCGGGACAGAACAAGCCTGCTGGCACGGAGCTTGTCGGGCCTTGCTTGCCGGCAAGGGAGCTTGCCGGCAACCATAGCCTTGGCCTTCACCTTGCCGGGGCGGAGCTTGCCAGCAAGGGCAGCGTCGATCTTCAGTACTAGAATAGTACTTCTCGATGACCTGCCTTGAGGTCTTATTCACGGTCTTGGTGTTGAGTCTTGAGTCATAGTTATCCTTTGTCAAGCCCTTGCCAGAAGGGAGGCTACAACTGCCTGTGCACAAGTCTAGGTACGAGGGCACCCATGTCTTAGTACACCGACAGGAGCCCCTGGGCCTGGGCCACACGCGCATGCGAGGCGTCGTTGGGCTAGGCCCAAACAGTGCACAGGCAGCGCGTGGCAGAGGATAACTATCATAATCTTCTCTTTTACCGCACCTGCCCATGATGCGCATTAAATGCGGGCGTGGGAGGCGAGGCGGCATTGAGAGTAATCCCTCTAGAGCGCTATAAAAGAGGACGGGGGGAGTGGCAATCTTCCCTTCCCATCTTCTACCTTTGCCATTCTCCTCCTCCAACCTTTCGTTCATCCTTGCTTTCCTCGAGGTCTACCGCTGCAATGGCGAGGGGTGGAGGTCAGGCCCGTGCATCTGCTTCCGCCTCGAGGGTCCCCTCTCGAGGCCGGACGCGTTCCTTGGTGGTTGTCGTGAACGCCAGCCCTAGCGCCCACAGCCGAGCCGCCCTCCGTGGCCGCGGGGGGCGCAGTACTCGTGGACGAGGCGGGCGTGGTGGACGTGGTGGGTTGGCTGCTCTTCCCCCTCAGGCGGAAGCCCGCACGGCGGTGGCGGCGCACGAGTCTCACATGGCGGTGGCAGCGCACGAATTTGTGGTGGGGCTGCATCGCCGGCTCCGCAGTTGGCTCCGGCTACCGGACCCCTTTGCGAGGGTGATGGAGAATAGCAGGCCCTCGGTCCTGTGGCTACAGGATGGATGGCTGCTGCAACAGCCCCTCCTGGGTGGTGGCCGAGTTCTCCACCGCCGGCTCTCTGTTCCTGACGCGGGGGTGGAAGTCGTTCGCCCGCTCGCGTGGTCTAAGACAGGGGCAGCTTCTCCAGTTTAGGTATGACGGAGGTGCCACACTTTTCGTGAAGTTCTTCGGGGTCTTCGGCGGCCGCATCAAATGCTGTGTGGAAAGTGAGAGCAGCAGTGGCACTGACTCCACCAGCGAGAGCGAGAGCGATGAAAGCTCCTCGCGTATCAAGAGCGAAGGCGACGACTCCGACTAGGCGCATAGTATTGCCCTAGTCGAATCTCAAAGATGAGATGCACTCCGCCTAGGCTCCTCTCCTTAGTTTCTGTATCAAAACCAATGTAGCCCCGTGGGGGCATGGAAGATAACTTTTGCATCTAAACGTTTATCAGTTGTTGTAGTCCGTATTTTGAATGGACGTATGCGTGTTGTTCTCCTTATTCCATTCTGTCTTTGCATGATTTATGTACCCTGTGCTTATCGGAAACTTGCCGGTGCACACATCCTTGCCACGAGCGCTCAAGGAACAGGTCCTCAGCAGCTTGCCGGGAATGCCGCTGCCGACAAGGTCACGCTTGACGATCACAACGCAGCTACTTAGGTTGCCGAGCGGACTCGAAGTAAAGCAAGAGCGCAGTTGATCACGGCAAGGTTCCTTAGCGTGCAGGTTCCTCATACAAAGGCCAAAATCGTTCAAGGAGAATCGCAACTGCAACAAAAGAATTTATTTTAAAGTTTTGTAACTTAGCTTATTCCTTGCTGTACTTCTTGCCGTAGGGTGATATCTTGAACGAGGGTGACATCTTGAACGCTTCCTCTGCTATCCATACCGTCACTCCCCCCGGGAGACTTGTACGTGAGGAGCTCTTTTTTTCCTTTAAGAAAAAAAGAAAGAAAAGAAAGGAGGAGGCTGGAACCTTGACGGTTCGTTAATCACCTTATGAAAGGCAAAAAATGTAACACAAGACTGCCTGCAACACATAAATATATATGTACTTTGACAAAAAGTTGTGAAACATTTAGTTTTCATTTACTATGCACGGGATCTGCACCCGGCTTTGTACAAAGGTTTACATGCCATGAAGGCAAACTTGTACAAAATAGGTTGCCGGGCAGCCCGGCAACCGCGCCTTACGTGTAGAACTTACGAAGATGCTCAATATTCCAGGAGTTGAGCACCGGAGTGCCATCTTCGGTCTCTAGACGGACTGCGCCGGGTCTAGAGACTCGTACTACCCGGTAAGGGCCCTCCCACTTCGGCGTCAACTTGTTTTTACCCTTCGTGGATTGAATCCGACGAAGAACAAGGTCGCCTTCCTCAAGGTTCCTGGCATTCACTTTGCAGTTATGGTAGCGGCGCAAAGCTTGCTGGTACCGTGCAGCACGGACAGCAGCCCAGAAATGATCTTCCTCAAGGAGCGTGGCATCGTCATGCCGTAGCTCATCTTGGTCCTCCTCATCGATGGCCAAGACTCGAGGTGACCCATATTTGAGTTCTGTGGGGAGCACCACTTCTGCACCATACACAACGGAGAAGGGTGTCTAGCCAGTGGCTCGATTTGGTGTCGTTCAGATTGACCAAAGAACCACCGGCAATTCTTCTACCCAGCACCTTCCACACTGGTGCAGCTTGTCGAAAGTCCTGGTCTTTAGACCATGCAGCACTTCCGCATTTGCCCTCTCTACCTGCCCATTGCTTCTCGGGTGAGCAACGGAGGCATAGCGGATCTTATTTCCATGTTCTTGGCAATATGCTGTGAAGGCGCGACTCGTGAATTGGGTGCCGTTGTCAGTAATGATCATGTTGGGTACACCAAAACGGGCAACCAATCCTTTGAGGAACTTGATAGCTGACTATGCCGTCACCTTTCTCACTGGCTCTACCTCAGGCCACTTTGTAAACTTGTCGATTGCAACGTACAAGAATTCAAAGCCCCCGGTGGCACGGGGGAAAGGGCTAACAATGTCGAGCCCCCAGACCGAGAAGGGCCAGGAAAGAGGGATGGTTTGGAGGGCTTGAGCTGGTTGGTGGATATCCTTGGAGTGGAACTGGCATGCTTCGCACCTGATAACCACCGCCAAGGCGTCTTGAAGGGCTGTCGGCCAGTAGAATCCTTGACGGAATGCCTTGCCGACAAGTGTGCGTGACCCAATAAGAGAGCCGCACATCCCTGCATGTATTTCTTCCAACAGCCTTTGTCCATCTTCCCGGGAGATGCATTTCAACCTTACCTCATTTGGTCTCTTCCTGTACAAGGTGCTGTTAATAAACTTATACATCCTTGATTGATGGGCGACTCTTTCTGCATCTTCTTGTTCATCGGGAAGGTCTCCTTTCTGGAGGAACTGGACAATCGGCTGCGCCCATGCCAGAGCTCGTGGCTCGACGACAAGGACTAAAGGCATTTCTTCCTCTGTGGGAGCGCTTGCTTCGACGACAAGGATCTGGCTTGCCGGATGCTGCTGCTCATCGGCAAAGGGCGGCTTGTTGGTGGTATCTGCTTTCTTGGCGGCTACGGGTAGCTCTGCCGAAAAGTAACCATCAACATCTTGTTTTCTTTTCTTCGCCAGCTTCGATGGTGTAACGGATGGTTGAGTTAGTTGGAGCACAAAAGTTCCTGGTTCCACAGGCATCTTTTGGGCAGCAAGCTTTGACAGGTTGTCGGCAATCTCATTCCGGGCATGAGGGACATGCTCGGCTTGCAGACCGTCAAAGTGCTCTTCCAACTTCCTCACTTCATCGACATATGCCTCCATCAAAGGGCTCTGGTAATCCTTGTTGACCTGCCTCACCACAAGCTGTGAGTCACCTCTGATAATTAGTTTCTGGATACCGAGGTCGATTGCAATGCGTAGACCAGCAAGCAAACCCTCGTACTCAGCAGTGTTGTTGGTGGCCTGCTCCCTGGGGAAGTGCATCTGGAGCACGTACTTGAGGTGCTCTCCGGTGGGTGCTATAAGCAGCACACCAGCACCGGTGCCTTTCAGCATAAGAGCACCGTCAAAGTACATGACCCAACCATCAATCGTTTCCTTGTTGGGGAGAGAAGTCTCTGGTTTTTCTTCATCTGGCATTGGGGTCCATTCTGCAATGAATTCTGCCAAAGCTCTGCTCTGAATCGTCGAGGTGCTCTCAAACTTCAGATCAAAACTTGATAACTCCAATGCCCACTCCACAATCCTGTCGGTTGCTTCTGGATTTCTCAAGATGCGTTGCAGCGGGAAGCGAGTGATGACGATGACTGGGTGTGCTTGAAAATAATGGCGCAGTTTTCTTGAGCCCATAAGAAGGCCAAAAAGCAACTTTTGCACACCATAGTACCTTGACCTAGCCCCTTGCAAGAGGGAACTGACAAAGTAGATTCGGCGCTGCACCATCTTCTTCTTCACAACTTGCTGCTCAGGCTGGCTGGCTTGCACAATCTCTGGCTTGTTGGCACCTGACCTTGCTGGAGGAGATTCCAGCTCGTCGGGTCGTGACTCTGCGGCTGCTACCTCTTCCTCATCGGCCTCTCTTTCCGCCACAAGTGCAGCACTAACCACTTGATTTGTTGCTGCTAAGTATAACAGCAACGTCTCTTGTGGCCTAGGCGCAACTAGGACTGGCGGAGAGGACAGGTACTCCTTCAAATCTTGGAGTGCGGCCTCCGCTTTCGGAGTCCAGTTCACTGGACCTGCCTTTTTCAATATCTTGAAGAACGGCAAGGCGCGCTCTGCCAATTTGGAGATGAACCTGCTGAGGCCGGCAACGCAGCCGGCAAGGCGCCCGACATCCTTGACGCGCCTCGTTGCCTCCATCTGCTCAATTGCCTTGATCTTGTCGGGGTTGGCTTCAATCCCTCTCTGAGATACAAAGAAACCAAGAAGCTTGCTGGATGGAACACCGAACACACACTTCTTGGGGTTGAGCTTCAAGTTGAGCTTGCGCAAGTTGGCAAAAGTTTCCTCGAGATCCTGGATCAGTGTTGACTTGTCTCTCGTTTTGACCGCAATGTCATCCATATAAGCTTCCAGATTTCTGTGCAGCTGTGGCTCAAAACCAATCTGGACCGCTCTGGCAAAAGTCACTCCAACACTCTTCAGTCCGAAAGGCATACTCAAAAAATAGTATGTGCCACATGGAGTGATGAATGTGGTCTTCTCCTCATCTTCCTTGGCCATAAAAATCTGATGATAACCAGAATAGGCGTCAAGGAAAGAAAGTAGGTCACAGCCGGTAGTGGAGTCTACAATCTGGTCAATGCGCGGCAAAGGGAAAGGGTCCTTGGGACAGGCTTTATTTATATCAGTGAAGTCGATACAAAGCCTCCACCTCCCGTTCGCCTTGCGCACCGCCACTGGATTGGCTAACCACGTAGGGTGTAGCACTCCTCTAACCAGGACTGCTGCTTCTAACTTCTTAATCTCCTCGGCAATGAACTCTTGCCGCTCCAAGGCTTGCTTTCTGATCTTCTGCTTGACGGGCCTCGCATGAGGGCAGACAACAAGGTGGTGCTCAATTACCTCCCTAGGAACACCAGGGATGTTAGATGCTTGCCAAGCAAACACATCGACATTCGCCCGTAGGAAGGCAATGAGCTCGCTTTCCTGCTCGTCACTGAGGGTGGCACTTATAGAGAAAGCGCCGCTCGTCCCATCTCCTTTCATAGAAACTTGTTTGGTTGCCGGCGCGAAAGCCTTGGTTCTCTTGCTCTTGCCGGTAGAGCTCTCTGGTGTGTCCTCGACAGGCATGCTGCACTCCGAAGTGCGCTTCCCGGAGTCCTTCCCAGAGGTCTTGTCGGTCTTCTTCTTCTTCCCTTCCCTGGGAGCTTTGACAGCAGGAGCAAGTACCTCGATGGCAGATGCTGCCGCTGCCTCCCGGTAGAGCTTATCAACACAGATGATTGCGTCCTTGTAGTCTGACTTGATGGTGAGGACCCCCATCGGCCCTGGCATCTTGATGACATTGTACGCATAGTGCGACGCAGCCATGAACTTTGCCAGGGCTGGGCGGCCCAGAATTCCATTGTATGGCAGCGGCATCTTGACGACGTCGAAAGTAATCTTCTCCGTCCGATGGTTGAGCTCGCTGCCAAACGTGACCGGCAATGTGACTAGGCCCTTCGGCTTGTTCCTCCCCAGACTGATCCCTTGGAAACTGCCCGTTTCCTCGAGATCCTTGTCGGGGATCTACAACCTCTTGATCACATCTGGAGAGATCAAGTTCAAGCCAGCCCCACCGTCAACCAGCATCTTTGTCACCTTGAGGTTGCGAATTGTTGGTGAGACCAACAACGGCAAACACCCGACCGCAGTGGTGCGATCAAGGTGGTCCTCGGCGTCAAAGATGATGGGCGAGTGCGACCACTTGAGTGGCTTCTGTGCCTCCATCACCGGTTCCGCTGCGTTGACTTCGCGGATCCACTGCTTTAGTTGCCAGTGTGAGGAGTGCAAAGATGCACCTCCGTCAACACACATGGCATCCACTGCATTTTGGAACTCCTCGCCGGACCCACCTCCGTCCTCATCACTATCATCCTCTTCTTGCTGGCCGTGAGCAGCCTTCTCTTTTAGCCGCTTGGCCTTGCCGCGGCGGCCTCCGCGGCCACCATGGTCTTGCTTGCCGGACCCACCAGCACCATCTTGGGCTTTCTCCTTGTCACGCTTCTTGTACTCTTGATTCTGTCTTTCGGCAAGTTGCTCTACTTGCCGGCATTGCTGGAGGTCGTGGCCCTTGGTGCGGTGGATCTTGCAGTACGGCCCGCCGGTCTTGCCGGCCTTCTCGCCTGCCGCAGCTTCCCGGCAAGCATCGCACCCGGCAACCTCCTTGCCAGGGATGTCTGCCTTTGGCTTCTTGGTGGCGTTGGTGTCACCGGAGCTCTCGACGGCCAGTATAGTCTTGTTCTTGCGCTTCCTGTTCTTCTTCTATAGGGTTGATGCATCGTCGTCCTCAGAGTCGACGTCTGCACCAGCATCTAACCCTGGGAGTCGCCTCCCTTCCTCAACACGTGCACACCTATCCGCCAAGGCATATAGATCATAGATGGTCTTGACCTGTTCGACATTCATCTCAGACAGCATTCTGCGGTTGCGCACATTCGTGTGGAATGCGGCAACAACAGCTGCGGGATGGATGTCGGGGATGTTGTGATGCACATGGCTGAACCATTGTATGTACTTGCGGAGGTTCTCTCCGTCCCTTTGGGGGATCACCTGCCAATCGCTGGGCTGACCTAGGAAGAGATGGAGCCCTCAGGCAGGTTCATCAACCACGACCTGACGTTGGGCCGAAGCGCCAACGGGAAGTAGTTGGCGAGTACTTTCTCGTCTCGTCCCCCGGCAGCCTCCTCCACGATGGTGTAGATGCCAAGGAACCCTGGCTGCGGGATGGGTTGAGCGTGCCGTCATACTTGTCGGGCAACTCCGGCTTGAAGGAACGGGTGGACGGCCAGCGAACTTGCCGCAGCTCATGAGTAAACGCTGGGCACCCCACATCGTAGGGTGCTACTTGTAGTCTGCGTTGGTATTTCCCCGAAGAGGAGAGGATGATGTAGTACAGTAGAGATAAGTATTTCCCTCAGTTAAGAACCAAGGTTATCAATCCAGTAGGAGAACCAAGCAAAATTCCGTTAAGCGCACCTGCACACACAAGAGCAAACACTTGCACCCAACGCAAATAAGAGGGTTGTCAATCCTCTTAGCGGTTATTTGCAAGGCTTAAATCTTATCGAGGTAAATAGATAAACTAAAATACTAATTAAATAAAAGTAAATAAATTGCAGCAAGGTATTTTTAGGTTTTTAATTTGATAAAGATAGACCCGGGGGCCATAGTTTTCACTAGAGGCTTCTCTCTCGAGCACAGAAACATACGGTGGGTAAACAAATTACAGTTGGGCAATTGATAGAAAAGCAAATAATTATGACGGATTCATGGCAATGATCATGTATATAGGCATCACGTCCGAGACAAGTAGATCAACTCCTGCCTGCATCTACTACTATTACTCCACTCATCGACCGTTATCCAGCATGCATATAGAGTATTAAGTTAATAAAAACAGAGTAACGCCTTAAGCAAGATGACATGATGTAGAGAAGCAAATTGAAGCAATATGAATAAACCCCATCTTTTTATCCTTAATGGCAACAATACAAATACGTGTCATGTCCCCTTCAGTCATTGGGATTGAGCACTGCAAGATTGAACCCATCACAAAGCACCTCTCCCATTGCAAGATAAATCAATCTAGTAGGCCAAACCAAATCGATAGATCGCAGAGAAATACAAAGCTATATTTAATCATGCATAAAAGAGTTAAAAGAAGACTCAAATATTTGTCATGAATAATCTGATCATAAACTCACAATTCATCGGATCCCAACAAACACACCGCAAAACAAGATTACATCGGATACAACTCCAAGAACATCAAGGAGAACATGGTATTGAAGATCAAAGAGACAGAAGAAACCATCTAGCTACTAGCTATGGACTCGTAGGTTTGTGGTAAACTACTCACACATCATCGGAAGGGCAGCAAGGTTGATGTAGAAGCCCTCCGTGATAGATTCCCCCTCCGGCAGAGTACCGGAAAAGGCCTCCAGATGGGATCGCAGAAGAACAGAGGCTTGCGGCGGCGGAAAGGTTTTTTATTCTGGCTCTCTGATGGTTTCCGAATATTTGTGAATTTATCGGAGTGGAATTAGGTCAAACGGAGCCACGTGGGCCCCACAAGGCATCAAGGCGCGCCCCCCTGGGGCCGCGCCCTATTGCCTTGCGGAGGCTTCGCGAACCTTCTGGCCTCCTCTCCAAGTCTCCAGGGTCTCTTTTGTCCAGAAAAAAATCTCCAAAAAGTTTCATGGCATTTGGACTTCGTTTGGTACTGATTCTCTGAAAAGCCAAAAACAAGCAGAAAACAGCAACTGGCACTGGGCACTAGGCTAATAGGTTAGTCCCAAAAAATGATATATAATTGCATATAAAGACATCCAAGATTGATACTATAATAGCATGGAACAATCAAAAATTATAGATACGTTGGAGACGTATCAAGCATCCCCAAGCTTAATTCCTGCTCGTCCTCGAGTAGGTAAATGATAAAAACAGAATTTTTGATGTGGAATGCTACCTATCATGTTTCATCATGTAATCTTTCTCTTACAGTATGAATAATAAGATCCAAATGATTCAAAGCAATAGTCTATAATTTGATATAAAGACATCAATACTCAGGCATACTAACAAACAATTATGTCTTTCAAAATAACGATGCTAAAGAAAGCTATCCCTACAAAATCATATAATCCTGTCATGCTCCATCTTCTTCAGACAAAGTATTTATCATGCACTACCTCGATGACAAGCCGAGCAATTGGTTCATACTTTTTAACGCGCTTCAGCTTTTTCAACTCCCACTCAATACATGAGCGCAAGCCATGGATATAGCACTATGGGTGGAATAGAGTGTGGTGGTAGAGGTAAATAAGAGAAGTCAAAAATAAGAAGATAGTCTCACATCGACGCGGCTAATCAACGGGCTATGGAGATGCCCATCAATTGATGTCAATGCAAGGAGTAGGGATTGCCATGCATCGGATGCACTAAGAGCTATACGTGTATGAAAGCTCAACATGAAAACTAAGTGGGTGTGCATCCAACTTTCTTGCTCATGAAGACCTCGGGCATTTGAGGAAGCCCGTCATCGGAATATACAAGCCAAGTTCTATAATGAAAAATTCCCACTAGTATATGAAAGTGACAAAATAGGAGACTCTCTATATGAAAAACATGGTGCTACTCTGAAGCACAGGTGTGGAAAAGGATAGTAACATTGCCCCTTCTCTCTTTTTCTCTCATTTTTTTTCTTGGCTCTTTTTCGCCTCTTTTTTTTTATTTAGAACGGTCTCATGGACCTCATCCCCACTTTTTTGAGGACTCATTAGTCTCCACCATTCTTTCCTCACTAGGACAATGCTCTAATAATGATGATCATCACACCTCTATTTACTTACAACTCAACATTACAACTCGATACTAGAACAAAAATATGACTCTATATGAATGCCTCTGGCAGTGTACCAGGATGTGCAATGATGCTAGCGTAACATGTATAAAAATGATGAATGGTGGCTGAGCCACAAATACTATGTCATCTATATGATCATGCAAAGCAATATGACAATGATGATGTATGTCATAAAAACGGAACGGTGGAAGTTGCATGGCAATATATCTCGGAATGGCTATGGAAATGCTATGATAGGTAGGTATGGTGGATGTTTTGAGGAAGATATAAGGAGGCTTATGTGTGATAGAGAGTATCATATCACGGGGTTTGGATGCACCGACGAAGTTTGCACCAACTCTCAATGTGAGAAAGGGCAATGCACGGTACCGAAGAGGCTAGCAAATTGCGGAAAGGTGAGAGTGCGTATAATCCATGGACTCACATTAGTTATAAAGAACTCACATACTTACTGTGAAAGTTTATTAGCCCTCGAAGCAAAGTACTACTACGCATGCCCCTAGAGGGATAGATTGGTAGGACAAGGTCCATCGCTCATCCCCGACCTCCACTCATAAGGTAGACAATCAATAATAAATCATGCTCCAACTTCTTAGCATAACGACAGATCATACGTGCATGCTTCGGGAATCACAAACCTTAACACAATTATTCTTACTAAACCACAATCATCTACTAGTACCTCCCCCATATTACCATCTTAATATCGCAAAACTATTGCAAGGAATCAAATTTATCATATTCGGTGATCTACATGAAAGTTTTTATTATATCCCTCTTGAATACCTATCATATCAGGACCAAATTCATAACCCGTGCATATTACCATTGCTATCATGAGACTCTCAAAAAGATATAAGTGAAGCATGAGAGTGCAACTATTTCTTTAAAATAAAACCACCACCGTGCTCTAAAAGATATAAGTGAAGCACTAGAGCAACTGCCTAGCTCAAAAGATATAAGTGAAGCACATAGAGTATTCTAACAAATCACGAATAATGTGTGTCCCTCTCAAAAAGGCATGTTCAGCAAAGATGATTGTGACAAACTAAAAAGCAAACAAACTATATCACAAGACGCTCCAAGTAAAACACATATCATGTGATGAATAAAAATATAGCTCCAAGTGAGTTACCGATAGATTGTAGACGAAAGAGGGGATGCCATCCGGGGTATCCCCAAGCTTAGACGCTTGAGTCTTCCTTAAATATTACCTTGGGGTGCCTTGGGCATCCCCAAGCTTAGGCTCTTGCCGCTCCTTATTCCTTTATCCATCGTAGTCTCACCCAAAACTTGAAAACTTCAGCACACAAAACTCAACAGAAACCACGTGAGATCCGTTAGTATAACAAATAAATCTTTAACTATAGGTACTATTGTAAATTGATTCATATTTAATATTGGCATAATGCTACTGTACTCCAACTTATCCATGACTCATACCCCCCGATACGATCCGTAGATTCATCAAAATAAGCAAACTATGCAACAAAAACAGAATCTGTCTAAAACAGAACAGTCTGTAAATATATGAATTATGGTCATACTTATGTAACTCCAAAAATTCTGAAAAATTAGCAGAACGTGGGCAATTCATATATAAATACTGTGTAAAACATTCAGAAGGTTACCACGCTCCAGAAAAAACAAAATTCTAGCACTGGACGCAAAAGTTTCTGTTTTCAAATAGCATCTGTCATACTATCTTCCAAATCATTCCAAAGGCATTACTTGGCACAAACACTAATTAAAACATAAAAATACAATCATAACAGAACATATAATAGTGCAAACACTCAAAAACAGATGGTAAAAGCAAAAAATTATTTTATTCATTGGGTTGCCTCCCAACAAGCGCTATTGTTTTATGCCCCTAGCTAGGCATAATGCATAGTTTAAAGTGTTGTCATCCTTCAAATTAATTCCATAAGTGGCCCTCATAATGTATTCATAAGGTGCTTTAATTCTTTTTCTAGGGAAGTGTTCCATCCCTTTCTTTAGTGGAAATTGAAATCCTATATTACCTTCTTTCATATCAATAATAGCACCAATAGTTCGAAGAAAAGGCCTACCAAGTATTATGGGGCAAGAAGGATTGCATTCAATGTCAAGAACAATAAAGTCCATGGGCACATAATTTATATTTGAAAGAATAAGCACATCATTTATTCTACCCAATGGTTTTTTAATAGTTGAATCCGCAAGATGCAAATTAAGGGAACAAGGATCCATGTCGGTGAGACCTAGCACATCACACAAAGACTTTGGTATAGTGGAAACGCTAGCACCAAGATCACAAAGAGCATTACGTTCATAATCTTTAATTTTGACTTTACTAGTAGGTTCCCATTCATCTTGTAATTTTCTAGGAATTGATACTTCCAACTCAAGTTTTTCTTCATGTGCTTTCATCATGGCTTCTACAATGTGTTTAGTGAAAGCTTTATTTTGTTCATATGCATTTGGTGATATAATCATGGATTGCAACAAGGAAATACACTCAATTAAAGAACAACTATCATAATTAAAGTCCTTGTAATCCAAAGTAGTGGGTGCATTACTATTTAAAGTTTTGACCTCTCCAAACCCACTTTTTTCATTTTTATGATCAAGATTGTCACCCTCCAAGCAAGTGGGACTCCTTTTATCTAAAATTGACTCTTCTCCAATCCCTTTTTCATCAAGTTTTATGTTACTAAATAATGAATCAATAGGAGTGACACCAATCATTTTAATATCTTCATCATTACTACGATAGAAACCGGGTGGAATCGCTTTTTCTAGAAATTCTCGCTTAGCTCTCAACCTAGCGGTCCTTTCTTTACTTTCATTAATGGAGACATAGATAGCTTTAATAGACTCATTTATATCATGCTTGGATGGAAAATTTTAGTTTTGAGGTTTTCCACATCATGGGCAATTCTATCCATGTTCCTAGCCAATTCATCAACTCTATTCAATTTTTCTTCTATCATAGTATTAAAATTCTTTTGCGAACTAATAAATTCTTTAATATTACTTTCAAGATCAGAGGGCATACTATTATTATTATTATTATAAGAATTACCAAAAGGATTGCCATAATTATTAGAGGAATTTCCAGGAAACGGTCTAGGATTGAAATTACCCCTATAAGCATTGTTGTTGAAATTATTTCTAGAGACAAAATTCACATCAATAGCATCATTATTTTGCTCAATCAAAGTAGACAATGGCACATCGTTAGGATCAATATGAGCATTTTTACTAGCAACCAATTTAAATAGAGTATCCATCTTATCACTCAAAGTATTAATTTCTTCAACGGAATTTACCTTCTTACCAGTTGGAGTTCGTTCAGTGTGCCATTGAGAATAATTTGCCATAATATTATCTAGAAGTTTTGTAGCTTCTCCCAATGTAATTTCCATAAATGTGCCACCTGCGGCAGAGTCTAGCAAATTTCTAGAGACAAAGTTTAGTCCCGCATAAAAAATTTGTATGATCATCCAGAAATTCAAGCCATGAGTTGGGCAATTTCTTATCATTAATTTCATTCTCTCCCAAGATTGTGCAACATGTTCATGCTCATGTTGCTTAAAATTCATAATTTGATTTCTTAAATAAATAATCTTAGCGGGAGGAAAATACTTGGTAATAAAAGCATCCTTACACTTATCCCAAGAATCAATACTATTTCTAGGCAAGGATGAAAACCATGTTTTAGCACGGTCTCGTAGTGAGAACGGAAATAATTTTAATTTGACAATATCATTATCCACATATTTCTTCTTTAGCATATCACAAAGTTCAACGAAAGTATTTAGATGGGATGCAGCATCTTCATTAGGACTACCAAAAAATTGTTCTTTCATAACAAGATTAAGCAAGGCAGCATTAATGTCACACGACTCCGCACTAGTGGAGGGAGGAGGAATAGGAGTACTAATAAAATCATTATTATTAGTATTCTAAAAATCACACAATTTTGTATTTTCTTGAGACATCGCGACAAAGCAAGCAAACTAGCAAACAAACAAAAAATGTGTTTTTGTAAAAAAAATTTAGAAGTGGGGGCGATGAAAACGAGAGGCACATGCAAATAAAAAGGCAAATAAATTAAATACAAGTGAATGATAATTTGTGCGAAGGTACATGGTAATTTTGATGATGTCTCCCCGGCAACGGCGCCAGAAATTCTTCCTTCTACTTGTAGTCTGCGTTGGTATTTCCCCGAAGAGGAGAGGATGATGCAGTACAGTAGAGATAAGTATTTCCCTCAGTTAAGAACCAAGGTTATCAATCCAGCAGGAGAACCAAGCAAAATTCCGTTAAGCGCACCTGCACACACAAGAGCAAACACTTGCACCCAATGCAAATAAGAGGGTTGTCAATCCTCTTAGCGGTTATTTGCAAGGATTAAATCTTATCGAGGTAAATAGATAAACTAAAATACTAATTAAAATAAAAGTAAATAAATTGCAGCAAGGTATTTTTAGGTTTTTAATTTGATAAAGATAGACCCGGGGGCCATAGTTTTCACTAGAGGCTTCTCTCTCGAGCACAGAAACATACGGTGGGTAAACAAATTACTGTTGGGCAATTGATAGAAAAGCAAATAATTATGAAAGATTCATGGCAATGATCATGTATATAGGCATCACGTCCAAGACAAGTAGACCGACTCCTGCCTGCATCTACTACTATTACTCCACTCATCGACCGCTATCCAGCATGCATCAAGAGTATTAAGTTAATAAAAATAGAGTAACGCCCTAAGCAAGATGACATGATGTAGAGAAGCAAATTCAAGCAATATGAATAAACCCCATCTTTTTATCCTTAATGGCAATAATACAAATACGTGTCATGTCCCCTTCTGTCACTGGGATTGAGCACCACAAGATTGAACCCATCACAAAGCACCTCTCCCATTGCAAGATAAATCAATCTAGTAGGCCAAACCAAATCGATAGATCAGAGAGAAATACAAAGCTATATTTAATCATGCAAAAAAGAGTTCAGAGAAGACTCAAATATTTCTCATGAATAATCTGATCATAAACTCACAATTCATCGGATCCCAACAAACACATCGCAAAAGAAGATTACATCGGATAGAACTCCAAGAACATCAAGGAGAACATGGTATTGAAGATCAAAGAAAGAGAAGAAATCATCTAACTACTAGCTATGGACCCGTAGGTCTGTGGTAAACTACTTACACATCATCAAAAGGGCAGCAAGGTTGATGTAGAAGCCCTCCGTGATCGATTCCCCCTCCGGCAGAGTACCGGAAATGGCCTCCAGATGGGATCACAGAAGAACAGAGGCTTGTGGTGGCGGAAAGGTTTTTTCTCCTGGCTCTCTGATGATTTCTAAATATTTGTGAATTTATAGGAGTGGAATTAGGTCAAACGGAGCCACGTGGGCCCCACAAGGCTTCAGGGTGCGCCCCCCTGGGCCGCGCCCTGTTGCCTTGTGGAGGCTTCGCGAACCTTCTGGCCTCCTCTCCAAGTCTCCAGGGTCTCTTTTGTCCAAAAAAATCTCCAAAAAGTTTTGTGGCATTTGGACTTCGTTTGGTACTAATTCTCTGAAAAGCCAAAAACAAGCAGAAAACAGCAACTGGCACTGGGCACTAGGTTAATAGGTTAGTCCCAAAAAATGATATATAATTGCATATAAAAACATCCAAGATTGATACTATAATAGCATGGAACAATAAAAAATTATAGATACGTTGGAGACGTATCATAGGGTAAGTTCCCAGCGGCTACTAGAGCGAGCATGTTCACTGCCGGCCTGGCACGGTCGTCAGATTGATGGCGTGCTTCCCGGCGCCGCTCGATCTTTGTGCGGGTGTCTTCGTCGCACCACTCGTGGAGCACTTGGCGCTGATCTTGGCGGCACCGCGGATCTGACGAAGCCATAGACAACACGTCATGGTCATCTGATCGGCGGGCTGGCCACTATGACGGTGGGGGGTGCCGAGGTGACTACACCATTTGCGTGGCGTCTCCGGCAAGGTAGCCGGAGGGTCCTGCCAGCACGGTGGGTGGTCACCGCGTGGGCCCCACGTCTTGTGTTTTGCCGGGATCGGCAAAACTGATGAGACTCTAAATGGTGGCTCTTCATTCATCCATCTTGTCAGGGCTTGGCGGGAAGTTCAAAAGTATTTGAATCCGCTCCATGGCCTCCGCCGCCATGGTTGGCATGGCTGGGAGCACAGAACGAGGCATCGCTCGACTCCTGGCAGAGCCAGAAGGAGCTTCATTACGTCCGTGCCGCCGTGGCTCATGCCCGCCAAGAGGCGGACGTGGTGGTGGTGGTGGCGCTCCGTGAGCAATCAGAAGTTGCTGTACATGGATCTCGCCTTGCGGTCATCTGGGACCGCCAGCAACATGGGGAAGCATGTCATGCCCATCTTGTGATGGCCGCGGCGTACGCCTCCCCACGCCGTTGTTGGATGTCGCCGCTACATTTTGGGATGTTGCGGCGGCTGGGTTCTGGGTCGCAGTAGTATGAACTATATTACTATTATGACTATGCTCACCAGAATGTCTTGTAAGTTGACCGGCTGTGACGTCGCCGGTCCTGTGGCTAGGCTATGCAGCGTGGCGGGGGTGCTGGGCACCCGCACCACTCGCACCTCCTGCCCCGCCCTTCCCAACCGTAGCGCCCGCGCCGGCTGCGCCGCCTGCGGTCGCCTTGGAAGGTGGCTTGGACGTGGTAGGAGCCGTCCTGGCTCCACCCTTCTTCTTCGGCGCCATCGTCGAAGATGATGAAGTTGGTACTCACACTCCCAAAAAGCTGATTTGTGACACACAATGTCCCCTACCTGGCGCGCCAAAGATGTCGTGGGAAACGACTATCTATGGGACCGAACGGGTCCCTTTGCGATTTGGCTCAGGGGACATGCATGGGACAAAGAGCAGATTTTTAGTAGATGCAAGAACACGCGGGGGATTTATCCAGGTTCGGTCTGCTATGAGCGTAAAACCCTACTCCTGCTCAGTGTTTGATTGCGTATGAACTCTGATTACAGGGAGCACAGTTTTCTGGCAAGGTGCACGGGAAAATGCAGCTACGGCATGTAATTGAGCTGGGTGTCGACCGTTCTACCTGTAGCCATGGGCCTCCTTTTATAGGCTAAGAGGTTACCACAATGGCTAATACGGTCATTACAGAGTATGAACAGTGACTTGCACCGTCATCACGTATATCTTCCAACGGGGTAAGACAAACGCATTTAACGCACCGTTAGGTGCTACGTCGGGGAGGCGAGGCCTTGGGCAAAAGATCTGTACCACCGGTCCTGGCGCCCTCCTGTAATCTCGACACGTCCCAGGGACGGGTGTCATTAAAGTTAATCTTGGCATGGCGTGCTGAACATGTGCCTTGGCCGGCTATGTTGACTGCCTGCCCGCTCAACACCTAGCCCACGAGCCTATCTGGTCGATGGTGAGGTGGAGCGGTAGCGGACAGAACAAGCCTGCTGGCACGGAGCTTGCCGGGCCTTGCTTGCCAGCAAGGGAGCTTGCCGGCAACCATAGCCTTGGCCTTCACCTTGCCGGGACGGAGCTTGCCGGCAAGGGCAGCATCGATCTTCAGTACTAGAATAGTACTTCTCGATGACCTGCCTTGAGGTCTTCTTCACGGTTTTGGTGTTGAGTCTTGAGTCGTAGTGTTAGGACCGAGAGTATATCGACCAGAGGGGGGGTGAATGGGAGATTCAAAAATTCTTGCGAATGTTTTGAACTGATCCCAAACACAGCAGCGGAAATAAGATTCAGTAGTAAAGCACTTAATTGAGCTCGCTATAGCGGAACATATTTATCGTGGAAGAGGGCAGTTATCGTTCGAACGCAGGTTGGCAGATTTGAAGGTAATGCGTAATACAGAATGATGCAGTTGCACGAAGAAAAACAACATATGAACAGTGATGGAAATGCACGGGAAGTGATGACAAGGTGATTAGATACAGCACTGAATGAAATCACACAGTCATAGTAGCACGAATAGAATTAACTTATCCTGAGACGACGAAAATGAATGATGAATATGCGACAGATAATTGATGAGCTATGATTGATCAGATAACACTATCAACACAGAGCACGAATGTAAACTGCTGTAGGAAATGCAGTAATGTAGAATGAACTAGTGGTGCTCAATGGCGACAGATGAACTTGGTAGACCAGTTCGGCCTTCTGCCAAAGGACTACGTCTGGTTGGAGTGGTTGTGATTTAACACAGAGGATAAACTCTCCTCGCCCTATTCTCCTTCAACTCGAAGGTGATCAGGCTCCAGTTGATTTCACTCGTGGTAGATACTTGTCGGCGATCTCCAAACCTTCGACAAACTTCTTCGCGAACCACAATGACTCTTGGTTGCTGAAGTTCTTGCTCGGTGAAGACAATTACTCTTCGACACTCGAGCCGACACCTATCCATCTAGAGAGTGTGCAGCTCTCAAGAGTAATAGGTACAAGAACTCTAACTCAGAACTACTATGCTGCTCAACCACTGTCTAAGTTTGGGCTCTTGATTTTTCTCTCGGTGGATCTTAAACTCAAATCACTCGGAGAGGGGATGCTCAATCAATCTTCTCAGAATTCTTAAGCGGAGCAGCCAATGGGCAACGTTGCAACGGGGTGGCAATTTATAGCCGCAGCCTTCCCTGATGGGAAATGACCAAATTGGACATGTGGAGCAGCCAACGGCCGAACGACACGAGTCCAACGGTCGGAATTGAGCACAACGGTAACATTACGTGCGGAGCAAGTAATGCTAACTCCTCACTTCGAAAGATACCTCCTGCAGCACCGAAGAACAACGTCTTCTGCTGGCAGGTAATCATTCGAAACATAAAGAGATTTCTCTCAGTCTCGCATAGGTTTGGGCTAAGCATCACAGCGGATCTAAGCTTCGAGAACCTATACCCCTCTTAATAGTACGGAGGTCCTATGACTCAAATAAATGGAAGAAGAATAGCGAAAGGAATGCTACGTCTTCAGTTCGTCTTCGTCTTCCCTTGCTGCAGTCAATTTCTTCGGACCGAATCACGAACCAACTGCTTTGCATCAGCAGTAAATTTTTGAGGGGTCAATTCCTTCATATCATTCTTCTCGTCTACCAGGCTTCTCAGGCTATAGCACTTTCTTCTTTGTTGTGCAGATATTCTTCGGTGAAGTTCCTCGAACTGGACACCGGAGACGGCATTCTCATCGGTACTGCATGGACTATTTCTCTCTGTGTGCACTAGCAAACAAATCAGTCCATGCCTGTTTCTGTCAACAATCTCCAAAACACAAGAGGGCAAGAATTGCACCAACACGTAGTTATTCTCTATCAAGCCCTTGCCAGAAGGGAGGCTACAACTGCCTGTGGACAAGTCTGGGTACGAGGGCACCCATGTCTTAGTACACTGACACATATGCCTCAGCCATAGGCTCTATAATGTATGCCATGCTATGTACCAGACCTGATGTGTGCCTTGCCATAAGTCTGGCAGGTAGGTACCAGAGTGATCCAGGAGTAGATCACTAGACAGCGGTCAAAAATATCCTTAAGTACCTAAAGAGGACTAAGGAAATGTTTCTCGTTTATGGAGGTGATAAAGAGCTCGCCGTAAAGGGTTACGTCGATGCTAGCTTTGACACTGATCAGGATGACTCAAAGTCTCAAACCGGATACGTATTTATTTTGAATGGTGGAGTAGTCAGTTGGTGCAATTCCGAGCAGAGCATCATAGCAGGATCTACATGTGAAGCGGAATATATAGCTACTTCGGAAACAACGCAGGAAGGAGTCTGGATGAAGGAGTTCATGACCGATCTAGGAGTGGTACCTAGTGCATCGAATCCTATGACTCTTTATTGTGATAACACTGGCGCCATTGCCATTGCCTAGGAGCCAAGGTTTCACAAGAAGACCAAGCACATCAAGCACCGCTTCACCTCCATTCGTAATTACATTAAGGATGGAGACATAGATATTTGCAAAGTACATACAGATCTGAATGTGGCAGACCCGTTGACTAAACCTCTTCCTCGAGCAAAACATGATCAGCACCAGAACTCTATGGGTGTTTGATTCATTACAATGTAAACTAGATTATTGACTCTAGTGCAAGTGGGAGACTGTTGGAAATATGCCCTAGAGGCAATAATAAAATGGTTATTATCATATTCCTTGTTCATGATAGATGTTTATTATTCATGTTAGAATTGTATTGACCGGAAACTTAAATACATGTGTGGATAAATAAACAACACCGTGTCCCTAGTGAGCCTCTACTTGACTAGCTCGTTGATCAAACATGGTTAAGGTTTCCTAACCATAGACATGAGTTGTCATTTGATAACGGGATCACATCATTAGGAGAATGATGTGATGGACAGACCCAACCGTAAGCTTACCATCAGATCGTATCACTTAGTTTATTTGCTAAAGCTTTCTTCATGTCAAGTATCTGTTCCTTAGACCATGAGATCATGCCACTCCCGGATACCGGAGGAATACTTTGTGTGCTATCAAACGTCACTTCGTAACTGGGTGATCATTGCAACTTGTGAGCTGCGTTGGGATTTTCCCCGAAGAGGAGGGGAGAAGCGGTACATTAGAGATAAGTATTTCCCTTAGTGAGAACCAAGGTTTATCTAACCAATAGGAGAATCACACAAACCCTCGTGAACAGCACCTACACACACAAAAGCAAATACTTGCACCCAGCGCGGGCAAGAGGGTTGTCAATCCCCTTGAACTCGTTACTTGCAAGGATTAAATCTTGTATAGGTAGATAGGTAAATTGCAAAACAAACGAAAAGTAAAAAGTGCAGCAAGGTACTTTTTGGTTTTTTAATATACTTAAAGTAGACCCAGGGGCCATAGTTTTCAATAGAGGCTTCTCTCTCGAACGCATAGTATACGGTGGATAAACAAATTACTGTTGGGCAATTGATAGAAAAGTGAATAGTTATGACGTATTCATGGCAATGATCACATATATAGGCATCACGTCCGTGACAAGTAGACCGACTCCTACCTGCATCTACTACTACTACTCCACCAATCGATCGCTATCCAGCATGCATCTATGGTATTAAGTTCATGACAAACAGAGTAACGCTTTAAGCAAGATGACATGATGTAGACAAAGTAAACTCAATCAATATGAATAAACCCCATCGTTTTATCCTTAGTAGCAACAATACAATACGTACCCCGTCCCCTTCTGTCACAGGGTGAGGACACCGCAAGATTGAACCCACTACAAAGCACCTCTCCCACTGAAGATAAATCAATCCAGTTGGCCAAACCAAATGGATAGATTGGAGAGAAATACAAAGCTATAATAATCATGCATAATAAAGTTCAGAAAAGACTCAATTACTTTCAATGAATAATCTGATCATAAACCCACAATTCATCGGATCCCACCAAACACACCGCAAAAGAAGATTACATCGGATATAACTCCAAGAAGATCGAGGAGAACATTGTATTGAAGATCAAAGAGAGAGAAAAGAAGCCATCTAGCTCCTAGCTATGGACCCGTAGGTCTGTGGTGAACTACTCACACATCATCGGAAGGGCAGCAAGGTTGATGTAGAAGCCCTCATGGTTGATTCCCCCTCCGACAGATTACCGGAAAAGGCCTCCAGATGGGATCATGGAAGAACAGAAGCTTACGGTGGTGGAAAAGTTATTTCGGGTGGCTCTTTGTTGGTTTGGGAATATATATGAATTTATAGGCTTGGAATTAGGTCAAACGGAGCTGCGTGGGGCCCACAAGCTCAAGAGGCGCGCCACTCGAGATTGTGGCTCTCTCGTATCTCGTCTGGTCTCCTCCCGAAGCTTCTAGGGCCCCTTCTGGTCCAGAAAAAAATCATTTTAAAGTTTTTTTCTTATTTGGACTTCGTTTGGTATTGATTTTCTGAAAAGCCAAAAACAAGCAGAAAACAGGAATTGGCACTGGGCACTGAGTTAATAGGTTAGTCCCAAAATGATATAAAACAGCATAAAAATGCATACCGAAAAAGGCTTTCACCCCGCTTTATATATAAAGCAAACCGCCCGAGCCACAAACATCCAAACACAAGTTCACACCACACACACAGAAGAGGTAGCTAACGAACACACCCAAGGTAGCAAGGGTACAACTGAGGGCACAGCTCAACAAGCCCTGAAAATAAAACACGATACATCCGGCAAGAGCCCAAGGTACGGTCCCAAGGCACTGCGATGGGGGACCGGAGAGCCTAGTCTGGCTCCGGAGGTGGCAGCGGTAGCGGAGGCGCCAAGCGGAAGGCCAGCGCTCGAAGGTCGGTGAGGAGGATGTCGATGGCGTCCCGATCTTGGAGGCGGCTAAGCGGCCGCCAGAGCTGCAAGTAACCACACCATTTGAAAATCGTGTCAGTGGCTTGTCGAAGAGTAACACGCTGGATGCCAAGCTTATTGTCGATAGTCCAAAGAGTCCAAGCGAGGACCCCGATGCACAGCCACCTAATGTGGCGGGAGCGGGGTGGAGAGGCTTGGAGTTCTGCGAGCAGGTCCGGGAAGTTGGTGTTACACCATCGACCATCAACCACCTCATAGAAGCAGGTCCAAAGGAACTGTGCAGAAATGCAGGTGAAGAAGATGTGGTTAGCATCCTCCACCATTCCGCAAATCCGACAGGTCCCGTCACCTAGGCCGTTGCACTTCAGGACCTCCACGCCAGAAGGTACCCACCCACGTATCCATTGCCACAGGAAGATCCTAATCTTCAGAGGCAGGCGGATGTCCCAGATGAGTCTAAATGGCTCCGGGGCCGTGGAGGGTGCAATAGCCTGGTATAGGGACTTGGTCGAGAAGTGGCCAGACGTCTCCAAGCGCCAGGAGACAGAGTAGTGGGTCTGGTCAACGTCCATGGGCTGAAGGGCAATGCACTCAAGGAGCTCGTCCCAAGCGGCCACCTCCGGGGGGCCGAAGGGCCATCGGAACGCGAGGCGCCCTAAGTCAATAAGGGCCGCCTCAACGGAGACCCGGGGGTCAACCGCGATGGAGAATAGGTCCCGGAAATGGGCGGCGAGGGGGCTGTCCCCCACCCACTGGTCAAACCAAAATAGAGTCGAGGTGCCAGATCCAACCGAGATGGAGGTACCAATCTAGAGGATCGGCATGAGCCGGATAATGGACTGCCAGAACTAGGAGCCGCTAGTACGCTGGCAGAAGGCAAGGGGCTGGCCACGAAGGTACTTGTTCCTGATGATGTCCAGCCAGAGACCACCCTCCCCATTCATGATCCGCTAGAGCCAGCGAGTCAGCAACGCGATATTCATGCGCCTGGAGGATAGGATCCTGAGCCCGCCTTGGTCCCACGGTTTACAAATGTCCGGCTAGCTGACCATGTGGTATTTTTGCTTGTCCCCGTCACCCGCCTAGAAGAACCGGGCCTGGTACTTGGCGATCTCCTGGTGCAGGGTCTCATGGAGGCTGTAGAAGCTCATAATGAACATGAGTAGGCTTGACAGCGAGGAATTTATTAGGACAGTCCTAGCCGCCTTAGACAACCATCTGCCCCTCCATGGCTCTACATGGTGCTGCATCCTGGACACCGCAGGGCGTAGGTCCGCCACGATCAGTCTAGCGTCACTAATGGGGATCCCCAAGTAGGTCATGGGGAAGGAACCCAACTTGCAATTCGACTGGTCGGCCATGTCTTGGCACTCCACCGGGGAATAGCTAAGAATCATCACTTCACTCTTATCGAAGTTGATCGTGAGGCCAGACATCTGCTGGAAGCATAGGAGGAGGAATTTCAGGTTGGCAATACCCAACGCAGAACCCTCGATCATTATGATCATGTCATCAGCATATTGAAGGAGGGAGACCCCTCCCCCTCCCACGAGATGAGGCACAACGCCGCGTATATGACCTGCCGCTTTGGCCTTGTCGAGAATTGCAGTGAGGGCATCAACCACCATGTTGAACAAGAAGGGAAAGAAGGGGTCACCCTGACGGACCCCACATAGTGTGGGGAAGTTGGGTCCGATCTCGCTGTTGATGTTCACCGCGGTACGACCACAGGAAACCAGCTGCATGACCCTGGTGACCCAGCGATCGTCGAAGCCCTTTTGAAGCAGAACTTCCCGGAGGAAGGGCCAGAGGACAATGTCGTAGGCTTTATGGAAGTATAGCTTCAGGAAGACCGCTCGCTGGTGCTTGGAGTGAACTTCGTGGAGCACCTCGTGGAAGACCAACACCCCATCGAGAATAAACTGACCTTAGACGAAGGCCGATTGATTGGGATGAGTGATAGTGCCAGTGAGCTAGGTCACCCTATTGGCATACCCCTTTGCCAAAATACGAAAAATTATGTTTATAACCGTGATTGGTCAGAATTGGCGGATGTCCGACGCGCCAGAAACTTTGAGGATTAGCGAAATGATCCCGTAGTTCAGACGGCCAAGGTCAATGGACCCTACGTAGAACTCGTCAAACAAGGCCATAACCTCCGGTTTGATGGTATTCCAGAAGGTCTGGAAGAATTTCACAAGAAGACCATCCGAGCCCGGAGCAGAGGTCGGGTTCATGCCCTTGATGGCCAAGAGGACTTCCTCCTCTAAGAACGGGGCCATGAGGGCGGCATTATCCGTGGCCGAGACACGTAGGCGGCCCATCCAAGTGTCAGGGGCCAAGGACGCCCACCCTGAGGGGCGGGGGAGAAGAGGGCTTTATAGAAGCCGTCGACGTGAGTGCGAATCTCCGAAGGTCGTTGGAGGAGGGAGTCACCGTCCCACAGGAGGGGGATGGTGTTGCGGCGTCTCCTCCCATTGGCAATCGCCTGAAAATAGGCGGTGTTAGCGTCACCCTGGAGCACCCAACGCTAGGTGCCGCGCTGGCGCCAGTACGCCTCCTCATCGGTGTATATGACCGTCAATTGGTCCTCAAGCTCATATCGAAGCAACCATTCGTCAGGCAAAATCCCTGACGAATCTGCTCGGGCGTCGAGGGCCTGAATAGAAGACAAGATATCCTTCTTGCGCTCCCGCAGGTCACGGCCAAGATTGGCGCCCCACCCCTTCATAAACTGGCGGGCGAGCTTCGTGCAAAACTGCCAGGAATCTATGGCGGAGAGTGAGCGGTGGGGCGCCGCACGGGCCGCCGCCTACCACCGACCGCCGCGACAAAGCCATGTTGATTGAGCTAGAATAGCTTAAAGTGGAATCAAGGGGGGATGGGTGGCCGATCATCCTCAGAAGAGACGAGGAGGGGGACGTGGTCAGAGCCAATCCGGGTGATCGCCCGGAGGGAGGCAAGGGGGCACCGGAGCTCCCACTCTAGGGATACTAAGACGCGGTCAAGGACGGACCGTGTCGGGTCAGGCTGATGGTTGGTCCAGGTGAATCTGGCACCAATCCTATCTAACTCGCGGAGGCCGAGATCCGCGATGCAGTCGTCGAACATCTGCATGCGAGGGAGGTTGACACGGTCATTGTTCTTGTCTGTGCGAGACATAATAAGGTCAAAGTCCCCACCGACCACCACCGGATGTTGGGCAGCCGAGACCTTCCTCCGAAGCTCATCGAGGAAGGCCGGCGAACGTCGGTGGTCAGCTGGTCCATAGACAATCACAATCTCCCCTTTAAAGTTGAGCGCACACTCGAAGACCTCCATACTAACGAAGAACTTGCCCAGATCCATGCTCCCCAGCTCAAAGGTGGCATCCTTTACACCTAAAAGAATGCCACCTGAATGGCCGGAGCTCCCACTAGAAGGGAGCCAATGCCATGCAAACAGGTGGGTGCAGAGACAGTCTAGCTCGGGGAGAGAAAACTCAGATCGATGGTTTCCTGAATGGCTACAATGTCGATGTGCTCGTTACGCATGTACTCGATGAGTTGGCGGCGCCGGCCCTCTTGGCCAAAGCTGCGAATATTCCAAAAAAGAGACCGCATCAAGGAGCCATCGAGGGGTTGCTTGACCCCAAGACGAGGGAGGCACTTTGAGCCCGAAGGGCCGCGGTGCGAGAACGAGTGCGTCCACAGATCACCGTACCAGGCGCCGTAGGGGGGGCTCCCGCCAAAGAAGCGGCAACGGAGGCGGGCGGGGGGGGGGGGGTCGAGGAAATGGAGGAGACGAGCGCGAATCTCGACAAGTCTCCCGTCAAGGATCTCTCGGGCGCAGATCGCCTCGATCTGCTCTAAGGGGGGACCTAATTGCCCCCTGAAGACAATCGTAGAGTCGGAGGCCACCTTAGCAAGGTGACCGAGTGGGACCAATTCCAGAGCGGAAAATCAGCAACTGGAAGAACTAGCTGGAATTGCAGTCGTACCTGACACGAGGTTCCGGGCGGTCGCCCGGAGCTCCGCCCACTCGGGGATGGACGGAGCCGGGAAGTCAGCCGGACGGGCGACCTCGACACGGGCGCTGCGACAAGAGGCAGACACCGGAGTCGACGCAGACCGAGCCCGCCTGGCGTAGGCCACCGTCCAAGGTGGGTGGGGGTGGGATGCGATGGGAGTGGTTACCACATCAGCACCCACCGCAAGCACCGACGATGGGGAGGTGGGCGGCGCAGCGGGCCTGAGGTCAGAGGTCGGAGGTGGAGCGATCACGGACGGGAGGAGCGGAGGTGCGCCCGGAGCAGCAGGTGCCGGCTACACTATGGTAGGAGGATCTGTCGCGGAGGAGGTGGCCAGCCCACATAGCCCCATAGGGGGCACAGGAGGAGGCGGCTCCAGGAGTGGGGGCTCATCAGCCAGGGGCATCTCCGGCCCGGGAGCGAGGAGGGTGGCGGTCAGGCCTGACGGAGGCGGCACTGTGTCCCGATGAGTAGCTGGAGCCACCATGAAGAGGGCGGGGTCGGAGCAGGGGGACCGCGGGGAGGAGGCCGGAACGACGAGGAGGCCGACACTGGAGATGTTGCTCCCCTCCGCCGAGCAACCAGGGGAAGCTCCACCGGGAGAGGAGAGGTGGGCGCCGCTCGGCCTGGCGTCAGAGGCGGCAGTGAGCAGGAGAGCAGTCGAGCGGGACCACCCGGTCCCGGAGCCCCCACGGTCCGGAGGAGGGTTGGACGGCTGGCGGGAGGGAGAGCGGCTATGCTCCGAGAGCTCCTCATCATCGTCCGGGTCGTCGTGGCGAGAGCGGTGAGGGCGCCGGTGATGGGAGCGGTCTTCTCCGTCGGGGCCGCCCCCAAAGTGTTCGTCATCAGAGTATCGGGGGCGGCCAACGTGGTTAGGTGGCTCGGGGGAGATCTTGAGGTCGTACCCTTCGTCGTTGAAGAAGACGCGGACGGTGGCCCGGAGCTTGGATGAGTCCAGAGATTTGACCTTGACCCGGACCTCCTCCTCCTTGCGAAGCGAGAGCTCATCCACCACGACCACCTTACCGAGGATCTTAGACATGTTGCGGATTACCCGCTCGGACCGCGCAATGTCGGGAAGCCCAGCGATGAGGATCCAGGCCATGTCGAGGACCGCTACCGCCTTGGGGTCCCAAGTCGGCTCAGAGATGTCCACCACGAGCTTGTTCAGGGCCAAGGTGATGTCCCCACTGCGGGTGCAGTAGCCGTGGCTAGTAGCGTCGGGGAAGATCATGGTGAACACGTTGCCGAAGGTCGGCGTCACTTGCCAGTCCCACACGCACTGGCATAGGTGGTTGAGCTCTGCCTCAATCATCTCCGGGGATGCGACACCCTCCCCCACCACGGTGAAAATCGCCTGAAGCGATGGTGATGGAGGGGGGATGTCCGGCACCTCGATGTGGAAGAAGCCCAAGCCGATGATGTCGTGGCTATACATCATGAGCTCCTCGGAAACCGGGCGGTCCGGTCAAAGCGCCGCGGGGTGGCCGGGGTCCTTGCAGAGGTAGCACATCGGCGGGTTGGTGCAAGAGACCTGGAAGTGGCCGGAGATCCCGCAGTTGAAGCACGGAGGGGGGTCCCAGGAAGACCCGGCCGCCGGTAGGGAGGAAGCAGCCGTGTTAGGGGCAGGGGCTGCAGGCGCACGACCTTGTCCCTTCTTCTTCTTCTTCTTCGCGCCTTGTCGCCCCCGATTGCCATTTCTCCCATTGGTAGGAGGGAATTGGGCCTAGTTTTGAGGGGGTTGGTACTAGCGTGCGGGCGGAGGAGCATCTTGTTGTTGTTGCTGTAGGCGGGCAGGGGAGGGGGAGCGACCACGGCAGCGAGCAGGAGATGGAGAGCGGCGCCGGGGGGCTAGTCAAGACTCCGTAGCAGGGGAGTGGGGCCGATCCTGCCAGTCATCGTGGGGAGGGGAACAACGGCCAGAAGACCATCACGCATCTCGGCCAGGCGACCGGCGGTCACCCCGCACCGGCGAGCGGCGAGCGGCCCGATCCGGAGAATGGCGCGTGTCCCTGGGACAGCTGGCGGCGCAGGTCGGCCACGTGCCGGAGACCATCCGGGGTGGGGCGGGGCAGGTCGCGGCGGTCGTCGTGGCTCCTTTTGGGGTGGCCGCCCGCGTCCCCCCATTCCCGGGGCATGGCCGGAGGTGGCGACGGGACCGATGGCGGGGAGGAGGGGGAGGCGACGCGAGGGTTGGGGAGTAGGGCTAGGGTCTCGGGAGGGGAGGCGGGGCGGTCGGGGACTGGAGGCGGCTGGGACGGGTGGAGCGGAAACCCTCGAGGCAACCAGACCGACCCGCCTCTGGGCCGGCTTGGAGGCAGGCCCGTGGGGGGGGGGGGAATACGTCTCCAACGTATCTATAATTTATGAAGTATTCATGCCATGTTAGCAATAATTTTATATGGTTTTGGTGCACTTTTATATGACTTTTATATGATTTTCATGGACTAACATATTGACCTAGTGCCCATTGTCAGTTGCTGTTTTCTCCTTGTTTTTGGTTTTCCAGAAAATCCATACCAAACGAAGTCCAAACGCGACGAAACTTTTTGACGATTTTTTTTGGTACATAAGAGACCCCCGAAGCTTCCAGGGAGGACCAGAAGACCCACGAGGCAGTGACAAGGCATCTCGGCACGCCCGGGGGGGCGCGTGGGGTTGCCTTGTGGGCTCCTCGTAACTCCTTTTCGCGTGATTCCAACGCTGAAAATTCTTATAAATAGAGAAACCCCCAGAAATAAACCTAGAACTTTGAGTCCGCCGCCACAAACCTCTGTTCCGAAGAGATCCCATCTGGAGGCCTTTTCCGGCACCCTGCCGGAGGGGGAAATCATCACCGGAGGCCATCTCCATCATCCTGGCGGTCTCCATGACGAGGAGGGAGTAGTTCACCCTCGAGGCTGAGGGTATGTACTAGTAGCTATGTGTTTGATCTCTCTCTCTCTTTCTCTCGTGTTCTTGATTTGGCACGATCTTGATGTACCGCGAGCTTTGTTAATATAGTTGGATCATATGGTGTTTCTTCCCTCTCTATCTCCTTGTGATGAATTGAGTCTTTCCCTTTGAGGTTTTGTTATTGTCAGATTGGATACTTTGGATTTGAGAACACTTGATGTATGTCTTGCATGTGGATACCCATGGTGACAATGGGGAATTCTATTGAGTCACTTGATGTATGTTTTGGTGATCAACTCGCGGATTCCCGTGACCTTGGGGTAATCTAGGCATAGGGGTTGATTGCACGTTTTCATCCTTCTTTCTCCGATCAAAACTTTGGGGTACTCTTTGAAGTTCTTTGTGTGGATTGAATATTATGAATCTGAAGTTGTTTGATGCATATCAAATAATCAACTCACGGATACTTATGGTGAAATTGGAGTATCTAGGTGACATTAGAGTTGGTTGATGCGTACCATATGGTGTTATTTTAGTACGAACTCTAGGGCTGTTTGTGACACTTGTAGGGATGGCTCAATAGATTGATCGGAAAGGATAACTTTGAGGTGGTTTCATACCCTACAACAATTTCTTCTTATGTTCTCCGCTAGATAAGAACTTTGGAGTGATTCTTTGTCGCGTGTTGAGGGATTGTTATATGATTCAATTATGTTAGTACTGTTGAGAGATTGCACTAGTGAAAGTATGAACCCTAGGCCTTGTTTCTAAGCATTGCAATACCATTTGTGCTCACTTTTGTTACTTGCTACCTTGCTATTTTTATTATTTCAGATTACAAAAACCTATATCTACTATCCATACTACACTTGTATCACCATCTCTTCACCGAACTAGTGCACCTATACAATTTACCGTTGTATTGGGTGTGTTGGGGACACAAGAGATTGTTTGTATTTGATTGTAGGGTTGTTTGAGAGAGACCATCTTCATCCTACACCTCCCATGGATTGATAAACCTTAGGTCATCCACTTGAGGGAAATTTGTTGCTGTCCTACAAAACTCTGCGCTCGGAGGCCCAACAGAGTCTACAAGAATAAAAGGTGCGTAGTAGACATCAGGGGGGAACTTCTAGCCTAGCACTAACGGGCCCGCCACATGAGGAGCGGTCCACCGGGGCTAGCAGAGTGGCTGGGCTTAGGGCGGGGGGCTGGCCCACGAGCACGAGGGCCAGCGAGCGGGGGGCGGGGGCGGTCGATGAGGGTTTCGCACGCCCCAGCCAGCGGCACCGCCGGAGAATCCCAGCGGGGAGTATGAGGCCAAAGGCGGCACCGACGCGGATCCGCATAGAACAGAAGCCGGGACGAGACGAACAAGGCGACGAACGGGTGAAAGGGGGAGCATCGGGAGAGCAGCCCCAAATCTAGCGGCCACGACGGTGGCGAGGTTGTGTCGATGGCGGCATAGGCAGGACGGGCAGCGGGCCTCCAGGAGGAGCGCGCGCAGCCGAGGTCCGCCCGACCGGCCACCCCCCAGCCATCAGCGCAGCGGCGCCGGAGGTGTCCCCTAGCCCGCAAGGCGGCGCCTTGCTCCATTGGCGACCGAGATGAGCTCGGAGGCCTGCGTTGTGGCTGGGACAGCGTGCGGGTAGCCGAACCCCCACCCCTGGGGGTAAGGCCGCCGGCGGCGCCAGTCCCCTACACACGAGCTGGAGCGGGGGGGACGTGGTCACGGCAACGACGGGACGGCCAGCAGCACGGTCATCCTCCTCGGCGATGTCCGCCCAATCCACACGCGCACAGGGGAGCGGGGAGGCCGGGCGGGACAGGGGCGAGGAGGCGGAGCGGAGGAGATGGCCGTTACGGCGGTGGAGCGGGCCGACGGCGTCGACGGGGATGAGGAAGCGTCGGGCGCGTCGCCCCGGTTGTCGCCAGAGCCCTCCATCACTTCCTCTCTGTCACGACAAAATGCATATAAAGCATCCAAGATTGATAATATAATAGCATGAAACAATCAAAAATTATAGATACGTTGGAGACGTAGCAATCATAAAGATGCTCTATAGGTATGACCGAAACTATTTGTTAGGTTGCATGGATCGAGACTGGAATTTGCCACTCCATGTGACGGAGAGATATCTCTGGGCCCTCTCGGTTATACAACATCACAAGAAGCTTGCAAGCATGTGACTAATGAGTTTAGTCACGGGATCTTGTATTACGGAACGAGTAAAGAGACTTGCCGGTAACGAGATTGAACTAGGTATGGAGATACCGACGATCGAATCTTGGGCAAGTAACATATCGCCAGACAAAGGGAATTGTATACGGGATTAACTGAATCCCCGACATTGTGGTTCAACCCATAAAGATCTTCATGGAATATGTAGGAATCAATATGGGCATCCAGGTCCCACTATTGGTTATTGACCGGAGAGGTGTCTCAGTCATGTCTACATGATTCCCGAACCCGTAGGGTCGCATGCTTAACGTTCGGTAGCGCTAGGGTAATGTTGAGATATTAATAGTGGAATGTATGAAAGTAGTTCAGAGTCCTGGATGGGATCCGGGACATCAGGAGGAGCTCCGGAATGGTCCGGAGGTAAAGATTTATATATGGGAAGTCATATTCAGGGTTCCGGAAAAGTTCGGGAATTTTTGGTAGAGTACCGGGAAGGTTCTAGAAGGTTCCGGGGGTTCCACCGTGGGGCCCAACGACCCGGGAAGGGCCCACATGGACCGATGGGTGGGGCTACAGCCCACATGGGCTGGTTGCACCATTTCCCAAGGCACATGTCATTTAAATCTAGAGATAAGGTCTTATCTCTAAATTTAAAGTGTTGAATCTAGAGATAAGATGTTATCTTCAAGTTTAAAGGGATTTCTCCCTTGTGGCTGGCCCTAGGAGGGTTTTGGACGCCCTCCCTTGCCTTGTAGCCTATATAAAGAGGGGGGAGGTGCATGGGGCAGCCACCCCTTCACCCTTGCCCATTACCTCTCCCAACTCCTCCCACGTTTCTCCGGTACGCGCTTGGCAAAGTGATGACCGTAGTCCTTTCGATAAGTAAGAGTGTCGAACCCAACGAGGAGCAGAAGGAAATGACAAGTGGTTTTTAGCAAGGTATTCTCTGCAGGTACTGAAAGTAGCAGTAACAGGTCGTTTTGATAGCAAGGTAATTCATAACAAGTAACAAGTAAAAATTGTAACAAAGTGCAGCAAGGTGGCCCAATCCTTTTTATAGCAAAGGACAAGCCAGAACGATCTTTTATATAAAGCAAAGATGACAGTGTAGTGAAAACCAGGGTCCCACAAACCTTCTGAGCATGGGCCATTGACAATATTCAACAACACCAGCAAACATGTCGCCGGCAAGCACCTCGCCGGCAAGCACTACTACCACATGGGAGACATCTCTTCTGTGGGGATGGTCAAGACTCAAGATACCGGCAAGCTACCTCCTCGGCAGGCTTCAAGCCGACAAGCATTAGCCCGGCAGGTCAGAGCCGGCAAGTGAAGGCCCGGCAAGCTCCGTGCCGGCAAGCTCCCTTTGCCCCTCCACCGCTCCACCTCAGCGACTGGCTAGTCGCTTGTCAATAGGTGTCGAGCGGGCAGGCGGTTAGGTGAAGCCTGTCGGGGCATGTGGCAGCTCGCCGCCTGAAGATTAGCTTTATTGACACCCGTCCCAGTGTGTGTCCAGTTTAAATTCACCCTATGTATTTACCATTTTACCACTGTGGTAACCCCTTTCATCTATAAAAGGAGGCCCATGGCAACCTTGGCAAGGGTCGGACCCCTGTCCATTCGCAGTAGCCTAGCTGCACCCCCGAGCTCCTTGCCGGGAGGCCACGCTCTCTGTAATGGCGGGGCTTGTTCATGCTCAATGAATACACCCAAGGCAGGAGTAGGGTTTTACGCCTCGCGGCGGCCCGAACCTGGGTAAATCCGGCCATGAGAGCTCCGAGGCCGCTGCTGCTCTTCGCGTGACGCACGCCCCCGCTGAACGTAGAAAGGGACCCCCGGTCCCATGGGTCTCGTTCTCCACGACATCTTTGGTGCGCCAGGTAGGGGCGTCGCGCATGTGAATCTGCATCAACTTCGTCAGCAGCTTCATCTTCTTCACCAAGCAATGGCGTCTTCTTCGTCAACCTCGATTCACCTCCAAGTGATGAACCATGGCGTCTCCCTCGTGCTTCAGAAAAATCTAAGTTCTGAAACTTTAGTTGCTTTCTGTTGCATAAGTTTTATACTTGACAAAATCTTGCACATAACCTGTGCGCAAAGGAGCACTCCCGGAGCATTCCGCGCTCTCGGCTATTCAGGTCCGCCTAGCAACACTGATGCAGCTGTATTTGTCCCCGGAGCGTTAAGCTCCCAAGAAGGCGGTGTTCTCAATCGGCTGCTAACTAGGACCCAGTCTTAAGCGCCATTGATCAGAACATGTGTGATCGAGAAGCATTCCGGCAAGCGTAGGGAATAGTGTGCAAAAATGTAGTCATTCAAGATATAGATTTAGTAAGCTTCCCCTTTCTTAAAAGTTTGCCTTATATATGCCCTACCTGTTAAGGAGCATTCACGGGATTCAATCATGCTCGTAACCAGTACTGATCCGCTCAGGAACGCTATTTGTAGCTGTGTTTATCCTAAGAATGTGAGGCTTGCAGGGAAGGCGGTGTTCTCCTTCGGCTGCTAACTAGGACCCGATCCTAAGCACCATTGACTAGAGCATGCGCACCTACAAGCATTCCCACAACATTTAGTGCATGTAAAGGGAAATTGCATAAGGATGTGGGAACATTCAGTAAAAACAGATAAGCTTTCACGCAAGTAGAGTGTGGATCAGCTGCTAATTAAAACCTGTTATGTTAAAACACTGTTGCGGCATTTCATGTCCAAAGCAGTGCTGCAGGTCCACGTCCCCGGAAGCAATCTTCTCGGAAGCCAACACCAGCACAGAGAACCCCAGAGTTCTCTGCCAGAGCTATAAGCCTTCTCGGTGATGATCTTCCCGGCATCGAGAACGTTGGAGTTCTTTGCCGGAGCAGTAAGCCTTCCTGTTGATGATCTTCCGGCGTCGAGAACGTCATAGTTCCCTGCTGAAAGAACATGCGCTGCCCCCATGTTTGGTTTTGGTAATTGATGACAATCCCTATGGACTAATGGTTGCCTTGAGTTATATTTGAAGGGTTTGTCCATAGGCTTTTCTTGAAGTACATTTGTTGGTTTCAAGGAGATTTTGAGATGACCAAGGTGGTTATTCATGGAGTTATCCAAAGATTGGTCATGTAAGAGATGAGCCTATTGCAAGCATGTCTTGAAGAAGAAGATTGTGTGGACATTCATGTTTACCTTCAAGACATCATCTTAATGAAGAGAATTGGAAAGATTCAAGGTTGATCAAGACTAAATATGAAGAGTGATTCAAGTTGATCAATACACAAAGCGTAGAAGATGTACCGAGTGGGATCAAGTGATCTCACGGTATGGTAAGCATTGTCCATTACGGTTTGTGTACTAACCCATGTTCTATGCGAGAGTTCTTTGTGGGGTTAGGTTTGTTTCCATGGGCGTGCATCAAAAGGAAGATATCATACAACCCATGGAGGATGACATCAGGTGGTGATCGTCATCAAGATTGCGGTGTGCAAGTTCAAGTGGAGCATCACGAAGAGATCATGCTTGAAGCTTGCCGTCCATTGTGGTGACAATGGACTTGTGAAGATGTGCCGAAGAGTGGCTCACCCAAAGTGGAGTATGGGGGAGCAATCTTCTAGTCTTCATCTAGCCGGCGCAATCAAGAAAGGTGGTCCAACTTGAGGAGGTCAAGATCGTCATCATCTAACTCAAGTGGACTATGCGCAAGGCAAAGTTTTGCCCTTGATAGGTTTTCTATTTTACCGGTCTCATGGTGGTAGTTGGGAGACCGGGTTATAGGATCGATTGCCGTACTATCAAGGGGGGCTCTCGGATGAGTAGCTTAATCGTATCTTTCGTAGAGAGCTCAAACCATTGCATTCTTGCATTATCTTTCTTGGTTCTTGTTTGGCCTTTTTGCTTTGGGAGTCTTTGAGCTTTTGGTCACCTTCCTGACAAGCTCAGGTTCATCGAGAACGGATTTCATTTGCTTCTCCTAGTATGTTCTCGATGTTGGGGTTTATGCCGGATCATCACTGATGGAGGTTTCACACCTCTTTATCATAGGCATATTTCTCCTGCCACTTCTGATGATTTCTAGTCATGATTTGACAACTCTAGTCATTAGCTTTCCTTCAAGCTTGAGTTCGTCTAAATCAGAGTTCATTTGCAGAACTTATAGCAGTTTTGGTCTTACTTGCATCCATCTATTTTGCTTGGGCAATTTTATTGCACCCAAGCGGTAGTACCGCTCGGTACCACGGCAGTACCGCTTGCGGTACTTCCGCCGTGGACTACCGCAGCCACTACCGCTTGGGAAATGTCCTATGTGCATGTTTCTGCTGCCTGTTTTCTTTAAGCGGTAGTACCGCACAAGCGGTAGTACTACTCCCCCGAGCGGTAGTACCGCTTGCGGTACTTCCGCTGTGGACTACCGCAACCACTACCGCTTGGGAAATGTCCTCTGTGCATGTTTCTGTTGCCTGGTTTCTTTAAGCGGTAGTAGAGCGGTAGTACCGCTCAAGCGGTAGTACCTCTCCCCCAAGCGGTAGTACCTCTCCCCCGAGCGGTACTACCTCTCTGGCAGAACTACCGTTCGTGTTTTTCTATCTCGTTGGGCTGTTTTGTCCGTGCTAAGCGGTAGTACCGCTCCCCCAAGCGGTAATACCGCTTGTGCACGACTTGTGGGCATAACGGTTGGATTTGGGGGGGCCTATTTAAGGGGGTCTTCTTCCCCAATGGTCCCTATCCTTCTAGCTCGTGTTTGCCCCCATTGTTGACCTTCCTTGAGCTTGCTATCGCTCAATCCCTCCAATGATTCTTGCTAGTTCTTGAGGGAAAAGAGAGAGGAGATCTAGATCCACATCTCCACCAATCACTTTCTCCTCTATGTGAGGGGAACCCCTTGGATCTAGATCTTGGAGTTCTTTGTGTTCTCTTTCTTGTTCTTCCTCTCATATTCCTCCATAGCTTTCGTTGCTTTGGTGGGATTTGGGAGTGAGGGATTTGGGCACTCCGTGTGCCCTTGCCATTGCATTTGGTGCATCGGTTTGAGTTCTCCACGGTGATACGTGGAAGTGAAGTTTGAGAAGCTTTTTACTCTTGGGTGCTTGGTACCCTAGAGCTTGTTCCTCTTGGGTGCTTGGGCGCCCTAGACGGTTGGTGGTGCCTCGGAGCTCAATCATTGTGGTGTAAAGCTCCGGGCAAGCGTCGGGGTCTCCAATTAGGTTGTGGAGATCACCCCGAGCAATTTGACGGGTACCGGTGACCGCCCCCAAGGGTTGCCAAAGTGTACGGGTTCGGTGACCGCCCCTAAGGGTTGCCATTTGTACGGGTTCGGTGACCGCCCTCAAGGGTCCCTTAGTGGAATCACGGCATCTTGCATTGTGCGAGGGCGTGAGGAGATTACGGTGGCCCTAGTGGCTTCTTGGGGAGCATTGTGCCTCCACACCGCTCCAAACGGAGATTAGCATCCGCAAGGGTGTGAACTTCGGGATACATCGTCGTCTCCGCGTGCCTCGGTTATCTCTTACCCGAGCCCTTTACTTATGCACTTTACTTTGTGATAGCCATAGTGTTTCTTGTTATATATCTTGCTATCACTTAGTTGTTTATCTTGCTTAGCATAAGTTGTTGGCGCACTTAGATGAGCCTAGTCGATTTAGGTTTTGTGCTTGACAAATTAAACGCTAGTTTTATTCCGCATTTGTTAAAGCCTAAACCGTAATTATTTTAAAGCGCCTATTCACCCCCCCCTCTAGGCAACATCCACGATCTTTCAATTGGTATCAGAGCCTCGTCTCTCATTATTAGGCTTAACCGCCTAGAGAGTAAAGATGTCGACTAGGGGATTAGGATTCTTTGACACTCTTAGTTTCGATGGCACAAATTATGATGTTTGGGTAATTCGCATGCTTAATCATTTTCGGGCCATTGACCCGTGTTTAGAGCGAATTGTAGATATGGGTTTTTCTCCTCCAAAGGATTCTCAAAACCTATCTTTAGAGGATGAGAAAAACTCTTATCTCAATGCTCAAGCTTCTAATGTGCTTTTCGATGCTTTGAGCAATGTACTTATATTTCAACTCATGCCGTTTCGGAATGCTCATGAGTTGTGGACAAAGCTTCAAGACAAATATGGTGTGTCCAAGATTTGTGGGGATGATTGTGCTCCCTCCACCTCCGGTCGTGTTGTCTTCTCAACTTCTTCTACTTCACCTACATGTGGTTTGCCACAAGGTAATTATATGGTGAGTACTGTTGGTCATTGCAACCATGATAGTGGGCTTATTATTGATGATCCCTCATCACTATCTTACTGCAATGCTCCTTCTTTGGACTTTAACACTTCGAGCACCATAGATGGTTCACATTCTTGTGTTGATAGTCCTTGCATATCATGTAGAAATTGCTTGTCTAAATCTCATGATGATGTGCTTGCTATGTCTTGTTGCCATGATAAAAATGCTTGTATTTCCTCTAGTTGTTGTGCTAACAATGTAGAGGAAACCCAACACTCCTTGGAACAAGATGTGGTCTTGAATGGTGCCTCAAGGGATCCTACATCATCATATATTGCTTTTTGCCTTATGGCTAAGGCTTCAAAGGTATCTCCTACTTTGAACCCCAATATGTCTCTTGATGATGATGTTGATGCTAATGATGATGAGGGTAATGATGAAGAGAATGATACTGTTGCCTCCTTAAAAATTAAGGGGGAAATTATTTTTAAAGCTCTTCATAAGAACAAAATTTCTCGTTCCAACTTCATGGAAATTATGTCTATTGCCATTGAGGGCAAGAAATACATTGAGGTGTTGGAATCTCATCTTGAGGAGCATGAGGTCACCATTGAGAAAATGGAAGGTCATGAGAGTGATTACGCTAATGAGATTGCGGAGCTATCTCAAGCTCTTGAACTTGAACAAACCACCAAGGAATCCTATCTGGCGCCTTAAGCACCGTTACAGTACATTTTGCAACTTGCCGCACCCCCCCGGGCCAGCCCATTTACTCTTTTTCCTATTTAAAACCCACAAAAACGTGTGCGCGACGTGATTCGAACCACACTCCTCCCAGTTAAGTACCAAACTCACTAACAAAGTGGGCCACCAGACTCTGCTAGATTCTTAAAAAGCAACGGCGAAAAAACGCAGTTGTTTCCTGTTTGATTTTCTTTTTCTCTTCTTGTTTTCTTTTCCCATTTTTGTTTTATTTTCTTAAATGTGCAAAAAAATTCAAATTTGTAATTATTTGTCCAAAATCGGTGAATTTTTTCAAATTTGTGAACTTTTTCTTAAAAATAGATGAACTTGTTTTCAAAATTAATGTACTTTTTCAGATTTTTGTCATTTTTTTCAAACTTGATGAACTTTTTTCAAAATCAATGAACTTTTTTTAAAAATCGATGAATTTTTTTCAAATTCGTCAACTTTTTTTCACAATTGATGAACTTTTTTGTAAATCGATGAAGAAAATTTTAAATTCGATGAAATTTTTTCATTTCTGTGAAGTTTTTCAGAATCGATGAACTTTTATGAAATTTGTGAACTTTTCTTCAAAAATGATTAGTTTTTTCAATGCTGCAATTTGTTTTGGTAAAATTATCATATTTATGAACATTTTAAAGTTCACAATAATTTTCAAAATTCGCAAACTTTTTCTCCAATGGATGAAGTTTTTTACAAAATCTGTAAACCTTTTTTATTTCAGAATTTTTATTCTAAAGTATTTTAAAACGGCTGGTTTTTCTTACCGGACCAATAGCACAAAAAACAAACTAGTGAGTGGCCAAGCGAACGAAGCTAGCGGCAGAGCAGTTGGAGCGAGCAGGGGGCAGGCCAGCGAACTCGCGAGAGCGCCAGTTCTTCTTTCTGGAGCTGAAGGCGTAGAATAGGAGCTCTGCGCCATATGAGCGAAATAGGAGGGGGGATATAAAGTTTTTTTTTGCATCAAAATGCATATAACGCGGGCCCAGTAGACGTGAGTGCTACGTACAGTTTTTTGGGCGATTTCTACCGTTTTTCTATGTTTCTTATCATTTTTCTTTTCTATTGTATTTTTCTTTATAGGTTTTAGACGTAAATAGAAGAGAAAAACAAAAGTGTTGATGCAAAAAAAAAAAAAACTGGGAGAAAAAACAACTTAGAATGTTGAAAAGAAAGTAAGAACGTGTTGTACCATCTAGCCCGGCGAGCTCTCTATGTACGTTTCGTCGACGTTATGTCGCAGCGAGCGACAAATAGGATTCCACGTCAGATGAAGAGCCATTCTTCTATTTGCCGCATATCATGACAAAAATTAAGGGAAATGCATAGGATACCCTCCGTTAATGACTTCATTTTTTATTCATGATAATTCCCAAAAACAATTGTAAGAATAATATGTATTTCGAAAATGTTTTAAAAATATTTTTTAAAATGAGTTTCAATATTAAAAACTATGAATTATGAAAAACTATGATATACATTCATCGTGTATTTTAAAAATATTCATCGTGTTTTTAAACACATGTTCACCACATATTAAAAATGTTCACCATGTAGTTCAAAAGGTGTTCATGTATACGCAATATTATTTATTTCTAGAATTAAAGTCAAAAGAAAAAAAAAGAAGAAAAAAATCATGTATTTAAAAAGAAGTTCGTCATGTAGTTTCAAAAAAGTTCATCTATGCAACAAAAAATATAGTTTTGTAATAGGAAAAATAAAAAATCATCGTATTTTAAACAAACTTTCACAGTGTATTTTGAAAATGTTAATATGGACAGAATATATTTTTTAATAAACTGAAAAAAGTTTTAAAAAAATGAGGGTAAAACTGAAAGATAAAATGAAAAAATTCCAAAAGAAAACTAACCTAAAACCGAAAGGCAAAGACAAAAAGAAATGAAAACCCGTTGCAAAAATCAGTGATGGGGCTATCCCATCTCGGCATCTCGCACACCCCTACGCGATAGGGTGACTATTTGACACAGTGAGCATCAAATAAGATTTTTACCGCTTACATGAACCTCTTCCGGGCATATGCATGTCCACCAACTCTAGTTGGTCGATTGCCACGTACCCTTCACGTGCGCATGGGTCGACACATTAACTTTGTTTTTTGTTTTATTTTATTTTGATCATTATATTTTATTTTATATTAAAAATTTTATTTATTTTTCTATTTTTATAATCATTTTATCGTCCACCACATTCTACTTTTTGCATTTGGTTTAGCAAATACTGGAACACATTTGGAACTACATGGACATTATTAATATGAAATGTACTTTTTGGATTTATTATTAATATGAACATTGTTAACATGAACATTTTTAAAATTCTCTGAGATTGCAACATGTAATTTTTTTTTGCACCCATAAATGTCTTTCTGGATCATGTTCAACATGTACTAAAAAGGCAAGGGGTGCAATGCAAAAGTACAAACTACATGAGAAAATATCAAAATGTTTTTTTATGAGTGAAAATTCATGAGATTTTGTTAGAATGAGATGACACGCCTATTACTTTTAGGTATATTTCAAGATACGCAAAGGGGATTTAGGTAAACTGTCTACAGAATTCACTGGGGCGCTATCCATCAGTTTTAGCCGAAGACAGAAAATGAGTCACCCACTATTCGAACCATTGGCCCAGTCCATTTATCCCTGGTGAATAGAGTTGTACCTAGTGCTCGCCACACATTTTGTTCCTTTTTTTCCTTTCCTTTTTCATGTTAATATTTTTATTTCACTTTGTTTTGGGATGAATGCTTAGTTAACTATGAAATCCACATATTTAAAAACATTTTATGAAATTTTTAAAAGTATTAATGTATTTTGAAAAAAAATCACACTTTTTTCAATATCATGAATTCCAAAAAGGTGTTCATGTAATTTAAAAATTGTTGTGTAATTTAAGAAGCGTTAATGTCCTTTCTAAATATGTTCATGTAATTTTAAAAAATCTTCATATTATTTAAATAGTGTTCAAACCTTTAAAAATTTATTCGTGTGATTTAGAAGTGTTCACACATTTTAGAAAAGATCAAGTACTTGTGAAAAAATGTTCACCTCCTTTAGAAACTATTCATGTAAATTTAATAAGAGTTCTTTAATATGAAGAAAATTTTCATGTATCAAAAAATGTTAGTGTTTGTGCATCTATAAAAAGTGTTCATGACTTATAGCAAAAATATTCATGTAATGTGAAAAATAATAGAGAAAGGAATAAAGAAAACCAAAAACAAAAAGGCAGATGAAAAACAAAAATAGGAAAATAAAAAGCATAAATAAATTTGAAATAAAAATAAAAAAGGAACGGAAAAATAAAAATGGAAAATAAAAACAGAAAATATATAAAAAAGGAAGGATACAAAGGAAAATAAAAATACCCAGGAAAACCACATGGCTACCTCCTCTACTGGGCCTTGGTCCATGTTGGGCGTATGCGGACGACAAATTTGCTATTTGGAAGAATTCTCATAGCCCCCTTTTTGCAGGCATCGTCAAGGAGATCAAAGCTATGTCAACAAAATACTCTGAGTGTTCCTTCATCTTCAAAGGGCGTGAGACGAACTATGAGGCACACGGCCTCGCTAAGCATACTTTAGGATTCTCTTTAGGAGGACATATGTGGCTATTCAATCCTCCCGATTTAAACTATATTCCCATGTATTTAGACATTGATCAATAAAGCAAAGTGTGTTTAGACAAATAAAAAAGGTGACACTGTAGGAGATATGCCCTAGAGGCAATAACAAATATTATTATTTATCTCCATGTTCATGATTATGTTTATGTTCCATGCTATAACTGCTATGGTTCTCGAGTCTGCAATAACCACGAGGCTCGAAGGAAGACTCATATGCACGTGTGGAATAATAAACGGTAAAATGTATTCCTAGTCTGGCCTCTAAGACTAGCTCAAGTGTTGCATGATGGTTCTGTTTTCCTGATCATGGGCATGTCTATGCCGGCAACTTTGAGGGCACAATGTTAGTAGAACACTTGTGTTGAATCGACCTGATTGATGTTATGCTATGAGATTCATTCGTCATAAGTTAATGGTTAATAACACAGAGATAGTTAATGTTTGCATAATTCCTTAGACCATGAGAGTGTCGAGTTTCTTCATGCTTGCTTCATGAACTTTGGGGTTTGTTAAACGTCATCCGTAAATGGGTGGCTATTACGGCGGCTTACGGGTTCATGGAAAAGTATGTCAAGTAACTTGATAGCTCAAGATTGGGATTTGCTCCTCCGACGATGGAGAGATATCTCTGGGCCCTCTCGGTGTTACGGTATCCATCATCGTCTGGCCAGACACAAGTGTGATTTGATCACAGGGATGCCGGAACACAGAAACGAGAAAAGAGAACAAAACCGGCAAGGAGGTAACTGGCATAGTGGACAAGTGTTGATCCACGGGGATGCCGATGTTTCTCACCTCGGGTATTTGTAACATATCGCGAAGCAACAGGAATAGCACACGGCAACTGGAGGTTCACTCGAATATTCATTCGTGTGGGTATAGGGGTCAATATGGGTGTCCACGGCTCCGATGTTGATCATTGATCGGAAAGAGTTCCGGTCATGTCTATACTTCACCGAACCTATAGGGTCACACGCTTAAGGGTCATCTATCTGCTGAATACTAGACGGGGAGTCTGAGAGAAAATCACCGAAAAAGTTTCGGACGAAACGGAAACGTTCCGGAGAGGACACCGGAATAGTTCCGGTGAAACTGAAAAGTTGTTTCAGGGTATTCCATTAAGTCAAATTGGTTCCGGCACACGCCTGGAAATTTTTGGAGGATGCCAGAAGTGTTCTGGAAACTTCTGGGAATTTTCCGGGATAAAAACCGGAAATATTCTGGAGCAGCCGGAACCGCTTTGGTTGCTTTTCGCTGAAGAAACATTGTTCCGAAATTGTTTTGGAATGCGTTCAAAATTATTTTAGTGGGTACTGGAATTGTTCTAGGCACACAGAAATAATTTGGGATTTAACGGACGCAGGAAAAATGTCTTCGTGAATAGTGAAAGTGTTTTTTGGATATTTTTTGGAAAGCACCTTTTTGGATATTTCCAAAAAGGCTTCTAGAGGACTTGGGAGCCAAGGAAGCTCCTCATGGGGGGACCCATCAAGGGGTGGCCGGCCACATGTGGTGCTCCATCATGGAGCCCCACTTGTCTCATGGCTTCACCTTTATGCCCTTGTGAAGGACTTCTTTTATGTGCACTTTGGGTTTTATTGTAAAACCACCCTACCCCTTGGCTTTCCTATAAATAGAGGTGGAGGGGCTGCCTCCACACTCATCCCTTCTCACATACAAGTGCCATGACATTTCTGACTTCTCTCTCCCTCCCAGCGAAATAGTTTCGTAGAGCCGAAAGGTTGTCTGGGTTCCGGTGGGAACTAGTTCTGGACGACGAAGCCCTGCCGGATAGATGACACCGTATGTGTGCAACTCTTTAGAGAGATCGTAGTTTCAGTCTTAGTTCGAGAGTGCCTCCCGAAGGGCTATCCGAGTGACTGTCTGAGTTTCGAGGGTCCTCCCGAAGGGCTGTCCGAGTGACCGTCCGAGTTTCGAAGGTCCTCCCGAAGGGCTGTCCGCGACACCGTCCGAGGGACTGTCCGACCGCCTCCCGGAGGGCTGTCCGAGGGGCAGATGGGGGAGTACATCCTCGCGGTTGGGAGGTTGTAAATCCTAGCTGCGGGGATCTGCACCGCCGATCGTCATCGACTCTACTTCCGCTGCGCTACGAGTCGGTAACGAAAAAGATCAAACCTTGTATGCAGTCTCCATAGTGGTCCTGGGCTGGTGCGTAGGTCGGAAATTTTTTGTTTTCTGTTGCGTTACCCTACAGTGGCATCATGAGCCGTGCTATGCGTAGATGCAGGTTCGATCTAGAATACATGAGATGTATGGGTGTTGCACAATATAATTTGTAGTATATGAGTTCTACTGCTGATAATTATTTGTGCGGGTAGCAGATGAAATCTGTTACCCGATGTTCTTGTTGCTTCCCTGGAATTTGCATATTTCTGATCTTGATAACGGTATGGTGGAGTTTCAAAGTTCTGCCAATCCGCGATCCTGATTGATCAACGAAGTGCTAACAGTTCTTTGAATTCCACCATAGTTAAAAAGAAAGATGAAATTTCACAGACGAAAGGGCAATGCAGATATGATCTGCACGGGGGTCATGCGTATGACGAAGTTTAGTATGGGGCTCGAGATTTAATTATCTCATGTTTCATACACCCCGAGATGTTAATCTAGCGACTTGAATAATCATACTTGATGATAAAACGTTGGTAGCTGCGGTTTGGTCGAAACCTTAGAAGCCACATAAAATGAAAATTTGCATAAACCGATTAGAGGCGTCTAACTTGGTTTTGCAGGATGGTTTGCATGTGCATATGATGTGGTATAGCAGTGCTCATATTAATTTGATTATGTATGAGATGACTATATGATGTAAATTAACATGACCTGCGTGTCATGATTCGGCATGATGGCTGGAGCCATATGATTGTCACTTTAATGACCTGCGTGTCAACCTTAAGTAATGCACTTATTTTATTAGCTATAGAGATAGCAATATTATCTGGTGCATCGACAAGGTGGTGGCAAACTTCGCGAAGGTGAACACCGACGCGAATGCCGAAGACGAAGAAATACAAGACTTCTCCGTCAGAAAGGGCTATACCATATCATGCTATTATGAATTGCCTGAGATGTTTATCCCTTATGATGCACCCTTCTTGATTGTGCGGTAGTTGCTTTTATTAGGGTGATATCTCACTTAAAATATCAAGTAGTTAGTGTTCTCCCAAGTGTAGCACCGTCACAGCATCTTTCCTTTCGGGGTGTGCCATGAGCTACATGGGTACAAACGATTGTACGGGTGTAAGGCGGATGAGGTCAGACCTTGCAGCAAGATCACTTGGTTGTCTTGACGTTCATGGCAGGATCGTCCCGAGCTCGGAACACACGCATCGAAAGATGAACAAGAGTCACATAGAGATGTGATCGGCAAGTTTGCCTACCGATTGAAGTTGGCGCCATTAGTGTTCATCTCGAACAATGGCGTTGAATAGAAATGCGGGTCTTGTATCACTCACAATCAATTATGAGAGATATTGATTTGAGTGGGAGCGCACTTTAGAATTAATTCTTTTAATTCTTAGTGCAATTAATTATGAACTTTGTCTAAGTAAAATTTGCATAATAGTTATAGAATAATGGCTCGCGTTTCCACCTTCCCTATTAAAATTGAATAGCTGTTATATCTGGTTAAAACTTTACGGTTGGTAACGTAATGTGAGGATTGTCCTCAAGAGTACCGAGAAGGACTTGTCCTATCGCATGCTTTTAGTATTCTCCCGCTAATGCTATGGAAAATGTGACTCTCGTCCTTCGATCCAAAAGCTAGAATTCCGTTACGGTCAAGTGCAATATGTTTGCTTCCATGAGACCCGGACTTCAAAAGTTTGGGATAGCTATGTGATATTCATGGAACTAAAAATCATTTTTCAGACACAAACAAAGGCTAAAAGATATGGGATATCCAAAGCAATGTTTGTTTTGCAAACTATTAGTAAGGTGTTTACTATGCATTTGACTAATGACAGAGGGATCCAGTAGAACGCCTGTCATATGATGATGGTGAATAAAACAACAACTTAAAGAGGAAGGAAATGTCCGAAGGGTGTTAGTAAGACTTTCACGCCTAGGAAGTCTGGGGCTAACGCCACTCTTAAGTTGGATGCTTCTTCTGAGAGTAGAAGAAATACTAAAAGTTAAACTGTTAGAAGTATAAAGGCAAAAAGAGAGAAGACTGGAATATCCAGCTCATGTATGAAAGTCATACAAGTTATTGATGTATGGAAGGCTGGTCAAAAGAAATAGTTCTTGAGAATTGTGATTAAATTGTTAGTCACTAATTCTTGGGTATTGTGAGTTGATCACAAAGATACCCGCTCGATTGCATTCTATTGCGACTCAATGCAAGAACTACTATGGCCTGAAAGACTAGCCAGGAATGAGGTTTAAATACATGTTGGGAACTTAGTAAAAGTTACTATACCTTCCATCGGTGTATTACCTATGTATTTATTTTCATAATTCATTATAGAGTTTTACACACTCTAGCCCATTGCATAAGGTATCTTGCAAGAAGGTTGTTCATAAGAGAACTTTTGATGTTCGGTGTTATGAGTAACATAAGGGCCATACTTTCATGATGAATGAGATGTATGTTATGAATATTGATAATAATACTTTACCTCTGTATTTACTTTCATAAATCATTTTAGAGTTTTATACACTCTAGCCCATTTGCATAATGTTTGTTGCAAGGGTGTTGTTCATAAAAGAACAATTGTTGTTCAGGATTATGAATAACATAAGGGCCATACTTCCATCATCGATGGAACGTATGTTATGAATATTGATGGTAATATGATACATCCATAACACTGACGCTAAATGTCGCAAGACTAAAAGAATATCACACAAGTGTGGCACTGCATTTGGTCACATTGGTGAAACCCGCATGGAAAATTCCATTATGATGGATTTTGAAGTCGTTTGATTTTGAATCATCTGACACTTGCAACTTTCCTCTGAAAAGTAAAGTGACTGAAATACCATTCACAGGCCATAAGGAACGAGCAATGAACTTATTGGTGATCATACATTTTGATGTGTGCAGTCTGATAAATGTTGTTGAAAACAGTGGATTTGTCTATCTTCAAAAATGACTCAAGTAGATATATGGATATTTACTTGATGAGACGTAAGTCTGGATCTTTTGAAATCATTCGAAAGGTTTTCAACATGAAGTAGGAATTATTGTAACAAGAAAAATATGTTTCTGTAAACTAGATTGCCGAAAGGAATATTTGAGTTACAAGTTTAGCGAATGTCTGATGAGTTGTGAAAAGAGTTTCATAACTTACACCTCATGGAACACCACTGTGAGTGGGATGTCCGTGAAGATGTATTCAAACCATTTATGACATGGTAAGATCAAAGATGACATAAAGCAATTTGCCATTATCACTTTTAAAAGTAATTCTTTAGAGACTGCGGCTTTTACACTGAAAAGAGCACCATCAGGTCTGTTGAAATGACGCCATGGTATGGTACGCCCAACCATGTTACATCTTTTCTTAAACATTTGGAATATGGGGCTTGTGTAAAAAGGTTACAAACCTATTCCAAATCAGACAAGAGCTACTTTGTAGGTTATCCCAAGATGTTGGGTATTCCCCCACCACAATACCGAGGCAACAGGTTTTGCCACAAAACGGTATGCTTTTAAAGAGAATGGTTCTTGCAAAAAGGTGAGTGGGAGGACAGTGCAACTCGACGAGATAACATTATCTTCGTCATCAGATCAAAGGAAAGGAACCTTGAAAGTGATTTCAGAGTTTCCTACTGCGACTGATACGGAAGCCTCTACATGAGATGTAGGGACTTCGATCGAACTTGCAGCTGAACGACGTAGGCAAAACTCGTGCAAACCTCTCAGGTGCGCAAATGAGATATTGTTGTTAGACAACAGTATACCTACGATACACAAGGAAGCGTTGATGGGCCCTGACTCCGGAATTGGCTAAATGCCAATACAATCCAAGATAGTTTCCATATATGCGATTCAAGATTAAAATCTTGATACACCTTTCGGAAGACTTAGAGTCTAACGAATATTTATGGAACTATAAACTGATGTGGATAAAATGTTTTATCCATAAAGCTCGACTTGTTGCAATAACAAGTTCAAGGAGTTGACTACGATGAGGTTATCTCACCGTAGCGATGCTTAAAGTCAGATCGGGTTAAACTAGCAATTAATACATATTTCAATCTTGAGATATGATACATGGATGCCAAAAGGATTTCCATCTGATGGAAATGCAACCTAGGACTTGTATGAGATACAGTCCAAAGTATTTTGTCGATCCAGAGGATGCTAGTAAGTATGCAAACTTCAGAGTTCCAGCGATGGACAAAAGAGAGCAAAAGGGAGTTGGAATCTTCAATTTTGATGAAACAGTCAAAGGAGTTTGATTTCATCAATGGATAACGAAGATGCTTGTGGTTTCAAGAAAGTAAGTGGGAGCATAATAATATTTCTAAAAACTTTGTGTGCTTGACACATTGTTGATTGGAAATTTCTTGACACGAATTAGGACTTCATTGAAAATAGTTTTCGATGAAGTGCTTGGGCTAAATAGCTTTGACATTAGGCATATTTATCTGCGAGATAGAATTGCCTAATAGGCTAAAGCCAAAAATACATACTGACAAGATGCTAAAACTTTTTAGCATTAAAACGCCAAGGAGTGATTCTTGCCAAAGTCACATGGAAAGAGTTTTTGCAAAACTCGGTGTCCCAAAACACTGATGAGCGAAATACATGATGGAGATTCCACACACTTTCGTGTTTGGATTAATCATGTATTCCATGGTATGTAAAACAACCAGATATGTCCAGTACTCCCAAGGAGTTGCGAGTATAGATACCAAAGTGATCAAAGTACTGATCATGGGACAACAGTGAAAAATGTCATTGAGTACTAGAGTAGCACTGATGACATGTTTTTCTCGCAAGCAGAGATTATGAAGTGCTCGTTGTAAGTAATTGCATCGATACAGTCTTCATCAATACTCCATGCGATTTTCAATTTAAGTTAAGGGTTTTGTGTAATACACAATATGGTGGCACGGTGTTTGGAAATCGTTCAACAGGTAACTGTGGCGAATTCTATAACTAAGGCTAAGTATGTTGCCGCTTTCGAAGCGACATAGAAGATGTTGAATCATACAGTTCGTTCATGAACTTAGTATGATTCCAAGATGGCTTTGGTTAATGGAACACTATTGAAGATAGTTGCTCCATAGCTCAGTCTGAGGAATCAAGGTTTGACTAGTGATTCACATATATACGAAGCCAAGTCCACACAAAATATGAATTTTGTGAAAGCGTGAAAACGCGAGGACATGCAAAGATACACACGGAACTGAAGTTGTCAGATCCGTTGGACATCGGGCTATACCACATGCCAAGCATTTTTACACCGGTGTGCCACAGGTGTAATGTGCATTAGCATTGACTAGATTATTGACTCTAGTGCAAGTGGGAGTCTGTAGGAGATATGCCCTAGAGGCAATAACAAATGTTATTATTTATCTCCATGTTCATGATTATGTTTATGTTCCATGCTATAACTGCTATGGTTCTCGAGTCTGCAATAACCACGAGGCTTGAAGGAAGACTCATATGCACGTGTGGAATAATAAACGGTAAAATGTATTCCTAGTCTGGCCTCTAAGACTAGCTCAACTGTTGCATGATGGTTCTGTTTTCCTGATCATGGGCATGTCTATGCCGGCAACTTTGAGGGCACAATGTTAGTAGAACACTTGTGTTGAATCGACCCGATTGATGTTATGCTATGAGATTCATTCGTCATAAGTTAATGGTTAATAACACAGAGATAGTTAATGTTTGCATAATTCCTTAGACCATGAGAGTGTCGAGTTTCTTCATGCTTGCTTCATGAACTTTGTGGATTGTTAAACGTCATCCGTAAATGGGTGGCTATTACGGAGGCTTACGGGTTCATGGAAAAGTATGTCAAGTAACTTGATAGCTCAAGATTGGGATTTGCTCCTCCGACGATGGAGAGATATCTCTGGGCCCTCTCGGTGTTACGGTATCCATCATCGTCTGGCCAGACACAAGTGTGATTTGATCACAGGGATGCCGGAACACAGAAACGAGAAAAGAGAACAAAACCGGCAACGAGGTAACTGGCATAGTGGACAAGTGTTGATCCACGGGGATGCCGATGTTTCTCACCTCGGGTATTTGTAACATATCGCGAAGCAACAGGAATAGCACACGGCAACTGGAGGTTCACTCGAATATTCATTCGTGTGGGTATAGGGGTCAATATGGGTGTCCACGGCTCCGATGTTGATCATTGATCGGAAAGAGTTCTGGTCATGTCTATACTTCATCGAACCTATAGGGTCACGCGCTTAAGGGTCATCTATCTGCTGAATACTAGACGGGGAGTCTGAGAGAAAATCACCGAAAAAGTTTCGGACGAAACGGAAATGTTCCGGAGAGGACACCGGAATAGTTCCGGTGAAACTGAAAAGTTGTTTCAGGGTATTCCATTAAGTCAAATTGGTTCCAGCACACGCCTGGAAATTCTTGGAGGATGCCAGAAGTGTTCTGGAAACTTCTGGGAATTTTCCGGGATAAAAACCGGAAATGTTCCGGAGCAGCCGGAACCGCTTTGGTTGCTTTTCGCTGAAGAAACATTGTTCCGAAATTGTTTCGGAATGCGTTCAAAATTATTTTAGTGGGTACTGGAATTGTTCTAGGCACACGGAAATAATTTGGGATTTGACGGACGCAGAAAAATGTCTTCATGAATAGTGAAAGTGCTTTTTGAATATTTTTTGGAAAGCACCTTTTTGGATATTTCCAAAAAGGCTTCTAGAGGACTTGAGAGCCAAGGAAGCTCCTCATGGGGGGACCCATCAAGGGGTGGCCGGCCACATGTGGTGCTCCATCATGGAGCCCCACTTGTCTCATGGCTTCACCTTTATGCCCTTGTGAAGGACTTCTTTTATGTGCACTTTGGGTTTTATTGTAAAACCACCCTACCCCTTGGCTTTCCTATAAATAGAGGTGGAGGGGCTGCCTCCACACTCATCCCTTCTCACATACAAGTGCCATGACATTTCTGGCTTCTCTCTCCCTCCCAGTGAAATAGTTTCGTAGAGCCGAAAGGCTGTCTGGGTTCCGGTGGGAACTAGTTCTGGACGGCGAAGCCCTGCCGGATAGATGACACCGTATGTGTGCAACTCTGTAGAGAGATCGTAGTTTCGGTCTTAGTTCGAGAGTGCCTCCCGAAGGGCTGTCCGAGTGACTGTCTGAGTTTCGAGGGTCCTCCCGAAGGGCTGTCCGAGTGACCGTCCGAGTTTCGAAGGTCCTCCCGAAGGGCTGTCCGCGACACCGTCCGAGGGACTGTCCGACCGCCTCCCGGAGGGCTGTCCGAGGGGCAGATGGGGGAGTACATCCTCGCGGTTGGGAGGTTGTAAATCCTAGCTGCGGGGATCTGCACCGCCGATCGTCATCGACTCTACTTCCGTTGCGCTACGAGTCGGTAACGAAAAAGATCAAACCTTGTATGCAGTCTCCATAGTGGTCCTGGGCTGATGCGTATGTCGGAAATTTTTTGTTTTCTGCTGCGTTACCCTACAGACACCCACTCCTCTCCTATATCGGTCACCCGAGTTGTCCAACATCTTAATTGTTTTTATTTTTCAAAATATGTTATTTATAATACTTTGTTTTGTAAAACAGATTTAAGAATTGAAAAACAACGGGTTTAATTATAATATACATATGTTTTAAAACGTTCACCGTCTATTTGAAAATGTTCACCGTGCCTTAAAGATGATTGTCATGTATTTAAAATATGTTCATATTTTTAAAATATTCATAGTATATTTTGAAAATATTTATTGTGTATTTTTTTAAAAAAAACTGCACGTACAAAATAAAAATATATTTTTGAAACGAGAAGGAGAAAAAAAAACAAGAGACAAAATCCAAGCAAAGACCAAAAGAACGAACAAAAACCGTAAAACCTGGCCTACACCCAAAAACACAGAGAAATAAAAAGAAACAAAAAAACATGAAAAATCCAGCTGAAATCGGTAAAACGGGCCTTGCTCCGGGGCTTCAGACCATCTTTTGTTTTTTTGAGCGCGCGCGCCCATTCGTTTTCGCTGTTTCCTTCCTCTTACCACGCTCATTTCGTGCACGTCTTCTAGCTGCCTCAAACCCGTCTTGGGCAAGAGATCGATTGCAGTTCCATTTTGTGCTACTACTAGTACTAGCTAGCTGTGTTGCTCCTTCATACTCGCCAACAGTAATACTCCACAACACAAAGCCTAGAACGGAAAAGGTACCATCTAGGGTAGCGTCGTCCCCTGCTTGCTGCGAGTGCCCAGTGGGTTGGCTGTGGCGACACACGAGAAAAAGGCAGGTGGAGACGAGGAGGCATGATCAAAGCGAGCGGCAGCAGGGCGGGCGCGGAGGAAAAGAAAAGAAAAAAAAGAACTGAAAAGTCGTGACCCGTCTTGATGTGACACCTCTTACTCCTGGCAGGCCTGCCTCCCAGGCTATCAGCCATCAGGTCAGGACGCTCTGCTGCTCCCTGCGGCTGCATGCTGCGATAGCTGCCCCGTATTATTGGTTCGTTAAGCTAGCAGCGATGCGACACGGTGCCTCACCAGCTTTCCGGGGAGCATCAGTCTGCTCCCTGAATAAAGACTACTACTTTCTCTTGCCTTGCGTAGAAATAAAGACCAAGTATTATACCCCAGCCAAAGAATTTCCTTTTACCCCGTGCGTAAGCAATCTGTGCTAAACTCTTTGACGTAAAAAAAACACCGGACAATGTGCAATCCTGCTAGAATTTTTGTTGTTTCTGAAACCGGCAGTAGCACTGTCTTTTTTTATTAAGAGAGCAAGAGGTAGTAGCGTTGATTTGCGCCATGATACCAATAGATGTTTAGTCAAAAAATGTTTGAAAAATGGATGCAAATCCTTAACCGTCTCAACACGAGACAATATACATGTTTATTTTGTACAAATACTTTGGTGGACCATTATTGTACGTCCAGCCAAAGAATTTCCTTTTACCCCGTGCGTAAGCAATCTGTGCTAAACTCTTTGACGTAAAAAAACACCGGACAATGTGCAATCCTGCTAGAATTTTTGTTGTTTCTGAAACCGGCAGTAGCACTGTCTTTTTTTATTAAGAGAGCAAGAGGTAGTAGCGTTGATTTGCGCCATGATACCAATAGATGTTTTGTCAAAAAATGTTTGAAAAATGGATGCAAATCCTTAACCGTCTCAACACGAGACAATATACATGTTTATTTTGTACAAATACTTTGGTGGACCATTATTGTACGTCCAGCCAAAGAATTTCCTTTTACCCCGTGCGTAAGCAATCTGTGCTAAACTCTTTGACGTAAAAAAACACCGGACAATGTGCAATCCTGCTAGAATTTTTGTTGTTTCTGAAACCGGCAGTAGCGCTGTCTTTTTTTATTAAGAGAGCAAGAGGTAGTAGCGTTGATTTGCGCCATGATACCAATAGATGTTTAGTCAAAAAATGTTTGAAAAATGGATGCAAATCCTTAACCGTCTCAACACGAGACAATATACATGTTTATTTTGTACAAATACTTTGGTGGACCATTATTGTACGTCTTTTTTTTCTGTGCGTATGCTACGTCCCGGTTCTATTAGATACATTCTTTATTTTTCAACCATGTTCGAGCAGTCCACTTCACTGTTCACCTTTTAATTTTCTTCCTTGATTTGAGTATTGTACCACTTTGAGGTTCCATTACTCTTTCAGCATCTTCTTTCTCTATTTCTTTTCCTTCTGCACAATTACTTTCCTTTACCCGATGTGAACTCATCAGTTCGTCCTGTTATGTCGCTTCGCAAGTTCATCTCATCGTTTTCTGATTAGTCCATTTAGTGATCCAGTAAAGGAGCAGAAATGATTCTCGTCTTTTTCCCCAAAGGTGACCCTAAGTTATCGAACCCACGAGAGGACGGTACCCTCGAAGTCAAAGGTTTCTACCAAGCTTTTGCAAGAGAATTAATTCTAGCTTTTGACCGGATCAAAATCAAGTTGACACTAAGAACACTTATAATAAAAAATAGGCATGGGTAGGAGGACTTATTATTACTGTTGGGAAACGTAATAGAAAACAAAAAAAAAATCGCCCTACGATCACCCAGGAACACTATGAAGATGTGATGAACAGTTTGGATCAGATCGTTACTGACTCCGAGTTGTAGCGGAAGAAGACGAGTCGGTGTAGATCGTACTTGGAGTCCCTCGAACCGTAGATCAACGATCCCGTGAACCGCCCACGAACAGTCCCTTGAATGGAAGACCGAAAGCACGACCTCTCTACAAGTTGCAAGCATACGGTCTTCACGATCCGGCAGCGCTTCGCCGTCCAGAGCTAATCGTCGCCGGAGAATTAGAGGGAGGAGATTAGAACCACACTAGGCTTCTAATTATAAGGATTAGAGGATCTAGGTCAAGCTCTAATTGATCAACTAGGACCAACTAGAACTAGAACTAGAGAACTAGAGGAGGCTCCAAAACTTGTGTCATCAAAAGTGCCAAAAGCCTGTAGTATATATAGGTTGGAGGAGGAGGGGGTGCCACAAGGGGAGGGAAAGTCTCCCTCCCTTGGCCGACCAAGAGGAGGGGACTCCCCCTCCAATTCGGTCTCCCTCTCCCCTTCCATGGGGAGAAGAGGGCGCCACCACTATTGGGCCCTTGTGGCCCAATTCTCCTTCCACCACTTGGCCTTTTAAAAGCCTCCTAACTATTATTAGAGCCTTTTATTATTAATTTAAAAACTCTGGAAATATTTTTCATCTATATATTATTTATCGGTACTACCCGGTATTGCCCGATAAACTCAGAACATTTTCGGTGACCCCGAAACGCTTCTGGCACCTCTCGAAACTATTTCGAATATTAACGAAACTATTTCACAATATTTCCTCGTTACTCCCGTCCTACTAACACTCTGCAGATCGTGATTACCTTAAGCTTGTGACCCTGTAGGTTCGGTAAAACATAGCGGAACCGTGGACGTCCATATCGATCCCTATCATTGCACGAGTGACATTCGAGTGAACCTTTGGTTATCATGTGCTATTCCCTTTGCTTCACGATACTTTACAAAACCCAAGGTGAGATGTATTGGTATCCTCTTGAGTCATACACATGCTCACTATACCGGTCTCCTCATTACCAGTTTTGTTCTTTTTTCTCGTTACTATGTTCCGGCATCCCCATGACATAGTCACCTATGTCTGGCCAGACGATGATGGATGCCGTTAGACCGAGAGGGACCTAAGAATATCTCTCCATCGTCAGAGGAGCAAATTCCACTCTCGAGCTATCTAGTCCCTTGTCAAACTTTCCGATGAACCTGTAAGTTGTCGTTATGATCACCGTGTTACAAATGACGTTTGAGCAACCCCAAAGTCCACCGTATGATAAGAAGTGACTACGATACTCTGATGGTCTAAGGAACTAAAACACACGTTAACACTCCGTGTTATAACAAATTATTTCAGATGATATTATCTCAAAGTATAACAAACAAGTTTGGGTCGATTCAATGTGATCGTTCTTCTAACGTCATACTGTCAAAGTTGTTTTAGGACTACCGTTACACTTAATGATATCCTAAGATCCGGAAAACATGATCACCAACAACACTTGAGCCAGTCTTAGAGGCTAGACTAGGAACCTAATTTTGTCGTTTATCATTCCACACGTGCATATGAGTTTTCCACTGAACCGCATATTCCAGGATCATAGCAGTTATAGCATAAAATATAAACTCTTAACTATGAATACAGAAATATAATAATACAATATTATTTTCTCCAGGGCATATTTCCAATAGTCTCCCGCTTGCACTAGAGTCAATCATCTAGTTTGCATATTTTCTCTAACACCTATGGCTATCCGATGTTGCTCATGCTTTGCTTGTGATAGAGCTTTGTCATCGGGTCCGACTCATTCAAATCCGTGTGAACATTGCGCTTGTTATGTCTGGACTATACATGGGATCTTGATTCCTCTTGCTTTGAGCAATGGCACTACTATTCATAATACAGTGTCATTGGTTTCATTGCACATAGGATCATACCAACTATATCAAGACACTTCTTGATCCAGAGTTCCTGCTTTGAAGCATCTGAAGTTTTTCAACATATTCTTCTTTCGCTACAGAATCCACAATAGTGTTCATGCTTGAAAACTATTCCAAAAAATTATCCTAACATAGCCCGATAATCATTTATATCAGTCATGAAGCTGGTGTTCGTGTAATGATGGCCTGCAAGGGCACAGGGTTTAGTTGTAGCCTTTTCGAAGTAAGAGTATCGATCCCACATGGAGCACATGAATCAGACGTTTGCCTCTTGTACTGAATTATATATTTTTATGCCTGCAGATAATTGTAGACTTGAAGCAAAGTGAGGGCGGTAATGAATTGTGATTGAGTAATGAAGCGAACTTTGAAGGAAATAGCATAAAAGTAAATAAAGAACAATGACTAGAGTGACTAATGAAACAACAGAGGAGTAAGGCGTTCTTAGGGAGTCTGGAATCCCCATTGGTATGTTTCTAGCGCACCCATGCATGGGCATAATATGGGATGGATACTTGAGCCACTGTTGACGATTATGCTGGGCGGAGCCGGGTACAGTACACGTTCTACTCGAAGTAGACTTCATGCCACGCACGCCACCATCATAGTCTCCCCCATAGGGTTACAACTCATGGTAATTAAGGGTTAACCCGTGGACGCGGCCTCTCTAAGGGTTCTCCGTAATTCCCTATCAATTGCAAAGGTTAGGAGCAAAAGGCTTTTACTGTCACCTTGAATTACCCTCACATCCTAGCCTTTTACAACGATAGTGATATACTTCATGGCCATAAGGCACAAATGTTGAATGGGTCCCTTCACAACAGTCATGAAGTTATTAAACTAAGCATTCAATAGGGAATCTCATATCCATAATAACATTTCAGATCTTACACATACCAAGGTTCATCCATATCACCAAGAACTAGGGATCTACTCACACATGGAGACAACAAACATCATGACAAGGGTGATGGCATACATGGATGAATGATGCAGATAACAAACAAGATGATCCACTAGGGTTCTTGATGTTACAATGATAAGGATGTGGATGATGATGATGATGATGATGGTGGTGTGGATGAGGATGACGATGACAGTGGTAATGATGTTGTAGCCCCCTTGTGCGTGAGGAGGAAGATCCCCTCTTCTCCTTGCCAACGCCTCCTCCGGATGAAATCCGGAGGCTAGGGTTCTACCTTTTGGATGAGTTTCTGGTCGCTCTATACGTCTTATCCACGATCCGATTTCACGGGGTGGAAATAGTTGATCCGACGGCGGCGATGGCACTCCATACGACCTGGCACGGTCGCATGGAATGCCGTCTTTTGCACTGGAGGCGCGGCAACGATTTCTTCTTTGGCCTTCTTGCTTGATTCTTTTATGGTAGGTGATTATCATTTTAAATACGTGATTCGACTACCATTTCTGGGGATTTCTTCCATTATATGCTAAATGGCCCAAAAGGCGTTACCTGAGGGATTAGAAAAAAAAGAGGTGCGCGAACGCGGTAAAATTCCACAAAGCCTACCATGTAGGCACAAAATACTTAGCAAAGTTATCACATAAATTGGACTCATCAACTCCCCCAAGCTTAAGTCTTGCTCGCCCCCGAGCAAGTACCGTAGCTTGTAAAGAACAAGGCCAACTTGGTGTTTATGAGATACAGATATGAAAGAAGCATGAGTCCATCATTGCTTATATGAACGATTAGGGATAAAATGGTTTATGACAAATGATAGCCCATCCTTACTATGATAATGATACTTCAGGCATCCACACTTTGTCACTCAATTTCATTGTGGACAGGTAACAACTTCATACCCTAGTTCATCGTTGTTTCAACCGGGCAAGCAGATGAAAATTCTTTCTCCTCTTTTCCTTTAGAGATTCAACACTCTTTAAGCATTTTTGTCTCCTGTCATCGGGACATGTTAACAACTCATTTCACTTTCATGTGATATGCAAGCTAAACATGACCCTCGGGAGAACTCTTTTTATTCAAGCATTTATTTCAACTCAAGAGGATTTTTTTTGCTTGCCCCGTCTAAGTTTAACCTTTAATTAACTAGCATATACAGTTATTTCTTCTCCCTTCAAAAACTTCACAACTATAATGTGGAGTACTTATAATCATCATGCAAGTAAATATGTGCTACTATTTGGATCACAACTATCATCCTTTACGTTCTCAAGTACACAATAATGATCACACACATCAAGATATCCAAATACTCATCGGAAAGGATCATCCCTTATTCAAAATAGAAATTGATAGTTCAACCTTATTGGAAATAAAACTTATAACCTATTCGCAACTTGCAGGAAAGAAATGCAGAAAGGTAAAGATACAAAGTGCACGTGAATCTCCCCCAAGCTTACAATCAAGCTGGGGAAATCCAGACACTTAGCGTTTCATGATCACTCCTGGTTATCCTTGCAGGTGGCGAAGATGCTCCTGAAATGCTTCTTCATCTCCTCAATCACGGCTTGTTGATCATCTACAACCTCGGTCAAAAACTCAAGTTGTGCAGTGTTTTGGTTAAGAGTATTAATCATAAGACCGATCTTGTGGAGGAAACCATCGACCCTTGCTTCCAGATCTTCGCTCATCAACCAGTAAGAGTCAGTACCATCTCCAATTACGTTCACTCAAGCCTTCGAAACCTTCTCCAATTCGTTGATCTTTTCCTTCATCTCTTTAGGGGTCGGTGGCTCCTTTTCCCACTCGTTTTGAGGGCGCCCTAGAGGAAATAACGGAATAGATCCTCGGATATTTAATTGGTAGGGATTAGGAGGATACTCATCTGGAGTGGGGTCGCCATCCCCTTCTTTTTTCGGTTCCTCCTCCTTGATCTCCACCACCTCGACCTTCTTGTCGAGTTCTCCCTTCTTTGGGCACAGTTCTTCCTTGAGGCTTAGGTTCCTCAAGTCTTCCCATCCCGAGGGCACCACATCATCCAAGTTGGGGAAGGGGATGATGCAAGAACAGGTGGATGAGGACTTGCTGTTCATGGCGGCGCCCGTGCTTGTTATCTGCAGCTAAAAGCTTTTGGTGGAGATGACAAGCAAAGAAGATGTGAGATTAGATGGTTTAGGGCTTAATGACGTACCCCATCCCTCTTTATAAAGGTTAAGTCTACAGATAATCACGAGATCAAGGATAAGAACTTAGTTAGAAAGAAATCAAAACAAAATCGGGAAAGAATCGCGGAAACAGACCGATCGACGACTTTCCACATGAGCGGGGGTGATCGCACGACCGGTCATATGGCCTGTAGCCGAGCCTTCTTCGCCCCTTTTTTTCTAACCTGTTATGACGATATATCCATGCAACCAGTCATACGAACTCCACGGATCGCATGATAGGCCGTTGTTCGCTCTGTCGCCGAACCCTTCTCCGAAGAGGCTTCATGCGACTGCCCAAACGACCGCAAGCACCCGCATGGAATGCCATCGTTCTCTCTGTGGTCTTCGTCATTTCCGTCTTGCATCCGTGCGACCGCCGATACGACCAGTGGCGGTCGTATGATACGCCGTCTTTTCTTTGTTGGCCATTTCGTTCATTTCTTCCTTAGAAATTTTTATCTCCCTGAAAGGTTAATGATGAGAACCTCCAACTATGGATGAAAACTTCAATGATTCAGGCATAAGGTTAAACAGTTGTAACTCAACAAAAATAACCCATATACCAATATTCATATCTATGTTACAATAGCACTTCTTCATACCTTTCTTTTCCTCCGGAGGGATTCGGCCTCCTCGGTCGTGATAAAACTTACCTCTTCCACTTCCCGTCTTCCTTCTGTTCATCAGCGAGGTATAGCTTCAAGCGTTGTCAATTCACAATCTAGGGTCCATCTTTTCCCCCTTTAACCGAATAGCTCCGGAGTTATAGACTTCTTCTATCTCATAAGGTCCTTCCCAGCGAGACCCGAGTTTCACTGGAGTTGAGACGAGAGTTAAATTGGAGGATTTTGTCCCCCACGGCAGAAGTTCATTTCAGTATCTTACGATCGTGCCACATCTTAACTTTTTCCTTAAACAATCGGGCACTCTCGTAAGCACTGTTACAAAGTTCTCCTAAAGCATGTATGTCTAGCAGTCTTTTCTCACCTGCTTCTTTAAGATTAAAATTGATATTTTTGATTGCCCAAAAAGCTTTATGTTCTAATTCCAAGGGTAAGTGACATGCCTTACCATAAACCATATTGTATGGTAACATACCCATGGGATTCTTGTAAGCGGTGCGGTAGACCCATAGTGTTTCATTTAGCTTTCCTTCCCAGTCCTTTCTGGACTTTTGCACCATCTTCTATATTATTGTCTTTATCTCATGATTCGAAAGTTCCACTTGACCACTGGTCTGAGGATGATACGGTGAAGTCATTCGGTGGGTACCCCATACTTACGAAGTACTCTCCCAAAAACTCCCTGTATAAAATGAGATCCACCATCAGTAATAAGGACTTTAGGGACTCCGAACCTGGGAAGGATGATGTCCTTTATCATCTTCAACGAGGTAGCCGCGTCTGCATGACGAATTGGGATGGCTTCAACCCACTTGGTAACATAATCTACAACCACAAGAATATGATTATGCCCATCTGAAACAGGAAATGGTCCCAGATAGTCCAATCCCCAAACATCAAAAGGTTCACAAACCAGACTATAATTCACAGGCATTTCTTGTCTACGGCCTATATTACCTGTGCGTTGACAAGCCTAACAATTTTTAACAAACCTGTGTGCATCTCTAAAGAGTGTGGGCCAGTAGAATCCCGACTGAAGCACCTTGGCAGCTGTTCGATCACCTGTGTGATGTCCTGCATAAGGGCTGCTATGACAACTTTCGAGTATAGCATACATCTCATGCACCGGGACACAACGCCTAACCATGTCATCCGGTCCATGCCGATAAAGAAAAGGATCATCCTAGAAATAATACTTCAGATCACTGAAGAACTTTTTCCTTTGATGATAATTCATATCAGGTGGCATGTACCTTCATGCAAGAAAGTTAGCGTAATTTGCGAACCAAGGCTCTATCTTTTTAATCAAAGCCAAACTCTCACCTGGAAAGGATTCATTTATAGGAACTGGGTCATATGGTATCCTTTCCATGTGTGATAGGTGGTCTGCTACTGGATTGTCCTCTCCTTTGCAGTCTACTATTTGCAAGTCAAACTCTTGAAGTAGTAATATCCATCTAATCAATCACGGCTTAGCGTCCTTCTTAGCAAGAAGATAACGTAAGGCACGATGATCCATGTGGACTATTAATTTTTAATTAATAATATAAGGTCTAAATTTGTCATAAGAAAAGACAATAACAAGTAATTCTTTCTCTGTAGTAGCTAAATGCCTTTGATCTTCATCCAAACTCCTACTAGCATAAAAGACAACATTAAGTTTTTTATCATCCCGCTGTCCCTAGACAGCTCCAATAGCATAGTTGCTAGCATCACACATGATCTCAAAGGGTTCATCCCACTTCGGAGGTTGGATGATTGGAGCTCTGATAAATCGTCTATCAATTTTTTGTAGGCCTGCACACAGCTCTTGTCAAAAGAATAGGACACATCTTTTTGTAAAAGCTCAGTCAAAGGTTTTGATAATTTAGAAAAATCCTTAATGAACCTTCTATAGAAACTAGCATCATCCATGAAAGTTTGCATACCTTTTATGTCTTGAGGGTAAGGTAAGTTTTCTATTACCTCTATTCTTTCTTGATCTATTTTGATACTCCTTCCTGAAACTTTATGTCCCAGCACTACTCCTTCGGTAACCATGAAGTGGCTTGATACGTCTCCAACGTATCTATAATTTTTGATTGTTCCATGCTATTATAGTATCAATCTTGGATGTTTTATATGCAATTATATGCTATTTTATATCATTTTTTGGGACTAACCAATTAACCTAGTGCTAGTTGCTGTTTTCTGCTTGTTTTTGGTTTTTCAGGAAATCAGTACCAAACGAAGTCCAAACGCTACGAAACTTTATGACGATTTTTTTCTGGACAAGAGAGACCCTAGAAGCTTCGGGAGGAGACCAGAAGCCTCACGAGGAGGTGACAAGGCAACCCCACGCGCCCCCAGGGGGCCGTGCCAAGATGCCTCGTGGGCCCCTCGTGGCTCCTTTTGACCTAATTCCACTTCTATAAATTTTCAAATATTGGGAAACCAATAGAGAGCCACCCCGAATAACTTTTTCGCAGCCGCAAGCTTCTGTTCTTCCGCGATCCCATCTGGAGGCCTTTTTCGGCACCCTGCCGGAGGGGGAATCGACCACGGAGGGCTTCTACATCAACCTTGCTACCCCTCCGATGATGTGTGAGTAGTTTACCATAGACCTATGGGTCCATAGCTAGTAGCTAGATGGCTTATTCTCTCTCTTTGATCTTCAATACAATGTTCTCCTCGATCCTCTTGGAGTTCTATTCGATGTAATCTTCTTTTGCGGTGTGTTTGTTGGGATCCGATGAATTGTGGGTTTATGATCAGATTATTCATGAGAAGTAATTGAGTATTTTCTGAACTTTATTATGCATGATTTTATCCGATCTATCCGTTTGGTTTGGCCAACTAGATTGATTTATCTTCAGCAGGAGAGGTGCTTTGTGACGGGTTCAATCTTGCGGTGTTCTATATCCCAGTGACAGAAAGGGACAAGACACATATTTGTATTGTTGCCATTAAGGGTAAAAGGATGGGGTTTATTCATATTTATTGGGTTTACTTTGTGTACATCATGTCATCTTGCTTAAGGCGTTACACTGTTTTCATTAACTTAATACCCTAGATGCATGCTGGATAGCGGTCGATGGGTGGAGTAATAGTAGTAGATGCAGGCAGGAGTTGGTCTACTTGTCTCGGACGTGATGCCTATATACATGATCATTGCCTTGAATATCATCATAACTATGCACTTTTCTATCAATTGCCCAACAGTAATGTGTCTACCCATCGTATGCTATATGTTCGAGAGAGAAGCCTCTAGTGAAATCTATGGCCCCCGGGTCTACTTTAATCATAAAAAGAAAACCTAAATATATTTGCTGCAATTTCTTTTCTTTTATTTTCTTTTGCAATTTATATATCTATTGTTACGAGATTTAATCCTTGCAAGTAACGAGTTCAAGGGGATTGACGACCCTCTTGCCCGCGTTGGGTGCAAGTATTTGGTTTTGTGTGTGCAGGTGCTGTTCATGAGGCTTTGCGTGATTCTCCTACTGGATTGATACCTTGGTTCTCACTGAGAGAAATACTTATCTCTACTGTGCTTCATCTCCTCTCCTCTTCGAGGAAAATCCCAACGCAGCTCACAAGTAGCAGGAAGAATTTCTGGCGCCGTTGCCGGGGAGACATCATCAAAACCTACCAAGTACCTTCACATAAACTATCATTTACTTGCTCTACTTTTTATTTGCATTTGCCTCTCGTTTTCATCTCCCCCACTTATCATAAAAAATACAAAAACACAAAAATATTTTATTTTGTTTGCTAGCTATAATTGTGTGACTCAATGAAAATAAAAATATAGACATATGGATCCACTTTAAGTTTTCTACTTGGATCATCTTCGATCTATTTGTGCTCGTGCTGAAACCCCAACTAGTTTAGTTGTGGGAAAATCATTAGATGAGCATGCTTATTTTGTGCATCACCGTTTGTCTCAAAAAGGGAGACTCTTATGGAATTAAATAAATTGTTTGCTATGCTATGCTTGGAATCTATGTGAAATTTATGATTTTACCTGTTGCTCTAAGGACCCTATAAAACACCTTCCCTACCTATGTGAGTTTAATGATAATGAAATCTTATCTTCTTATGCCAAGGGTGTTTATAGTTACTATGATATCGAACAAATCGAAGAATTTGTTGCTTTTAAGGGTGCTTATGAAGTTGCTTCTTTAATTGAAAAGTATGATGCTACTCTCTACAAATCTGAAAATTCTTCCATACTTAAATACTGCTATGAAAACTATGCTCCTAATGCCTATGTTAATGAATTTATTGAGAGAATGTCTGCTGCTTTGGACGAAAATAATGATATGCAATAATCTATAGATAATCATGATCCCGTTGATTCAATTGAAATATCCCCTCTTGATGAACGTGATGCTTGTTGTTCTTATGGCCATGATACCAATATTAATGATGCTTATGAAGATGAACTTGCTATAGTTCCTTATGTTAAAAATGTAATTATTGCTATTGCACCCACACTTGATAGCTCCTGGAATGAAAAGCATGATTGCAATGATGCTATTATAAATTTTATTAATGTCAATTGTGCTAATGATATGCAAAGGTACAAGCTTGGGGATGACAATTTTGTTATGTCTACTACTTATTGCAATGACCATGATTGGGGTGATAATGCTTCTTATGATCCTAAAAATTTATTTAAGCCTCACGATGAATATGTTATTGATAATAATAGTTACAATAATATTGAAAGTGGGTTTGGAAGAGTGTCAACTTTGGGTAAAAATAATCCCACATATTCGGAGAGTGTTCAATCTTATGATTTTTTTGGTAAATGTGGGTTTGGAGAGGTCATGACTTTAGTTGATGTTAATCCCACTATCTTGGAAGATTATAAAACTTTTATGCATGTGGATCATGAAGAGAATATTTTATATGATATCTATATTGTTAAATTTGATTATGATCCTACATGTAATTATTATGAGAGAGGAAAATATGGTTGTAGAAATCTCCATGTCACTAAATTACCTCTCTTTGTGTTGAATTTATTAATGCTTCATTCTTCCTATTTGCTTATGCTAGGTATTGCTTGTCTTGATAATTTGTTTTCTTATAAAATGCCTATGCATAGGAAGTATGTTAGACTTAAATGTGGTTGTTACATGTTATATGATGCTCTCTTTTGTTTCAATTATTATCTTTCATGTGAGCATCTTTGAAATCTCAAAGCCCATCCCAATGGCTATAAAGAAAGAGCTTGTTGGGAGACAACCCAATACTTTTACTTTCTGTTTTGTATGTTTACACAATTTTAGCTTCTGTTATGATTGTGTTTTTATCTTTTAATTAGTGTTTGTGCCAAGTAATGCCTTTAGGATGATTTGAATGATAGTATAATTGATGCTGTTTGAAAAACAGAAAGTTTTGCACTCAGTTCTGGAATTTCTGTTCTGTACTGGAATTTGATAAAATCCTGAATTTGTTACACAGTATTGGTATATGAATTGTTTACGTTTTCCTAATTTTTCAGAATGTTTGGAGTTACAGAAGTATGGCTTTTAAATAGATATTTACAGACTGTTCTGTTTTAGACAGATTCTGTTTTCTATTGCATAGTTCGCTTATTTTAATGATGCTATGGATTATATCGGGGGGGGGGGGGATAAGTCATGGAGAAGTTAGAGTACAGTAGCATTATGCAAGAATTAAATATGAATCAATTTATAACAGTACCTAAAGTTTAAGATTTGTTTGTTATACTAACGGATCTCACGAGGTTTCTGTTGAGTTTTGTGTGCTGAAGTTTTCAAGTTTTGGGTGAGATCACAATGGATGAAGGAATAAGGAGTGGCAAGACCCTAAGCTTGGGGATTCCCAATGCACTCCAAGGTAATATTCAAGGAAGACCCAAGCATCTAAGCTTGGGGATGCCCCGGATGGCATCCCCTCTTTCGTCTACAATCTATCGGTATATCACTTGGAGCTATATTTTTATTCGTCACATGATATGAGTTTTGCTTGGAGCGTCGTGTGCTATAGTTTTCTTTTCTTTGTTTGCTTTTTAGTTTGCCACAATCATCTTTTTCTGGACACACCTTTTGAGAGGGACACACATTTATCATGATTTGTTAGAATACTCTATGTGCTTCACTTATATCTTTTGAGCTAGGCAGTTGCTCTAGTGCTTCACTTATATCTTTTAGAGCACGGCGGTGGTTATATTTTAAAGAAATAGTTGTACTCTCATGCTTCACTTAAATCTTTTTGAGAGTCTAATAAATAGTAATGGCAATTTGCACAGGTTATAAGATTGATCCATAAAGGATAGGTATTCAAGAGGGATATAATAAAAACTTTCATGTAGATCACTAAATATGAAACGTGTGGTTTAATGATATTAATGTCGTAATATGAAAGGATATAGGTTCATGATCATTGGTTAGTAGAAATATCGGTATTAAAGTTTGTTATTGACTTCACATCTAAGTGTTGGTCATGGCATGGTGGGAAGGTTTGAGCATTTTTATGTCTGAAATGAAATCCTTGAGTGCTGTTATAATCGGGGGGGTGCGATGGTTAACTCCTACCAACCTCCTCCCTAGGGGCATGCGAGTAGTACTTTGCTTCGAGGGCTAATAGGCTTTACAATAAGTATGTGAGTTCTTTATGACTAATGTGAGTCCATGGATTATACGCACTCTTACCTTTCCGCAATTTGCAAGCCTCTTCGGTACCGTGCATTGCCCTTTCTCACCTCGAGAGTCGGTGCAAACTTCACCGGTGCATCCAAACCCCGTGATATGATACACTCTATCACACATAAGCCTCCTTATATCTTCCTCAAAACAGCCACCATACCTACCTATTATGGCATTTCATAGCCATTCCGAGATATATTGCCATGCAACTTCAACCGTTCCGTTTATATGACACACATCTTCATTGCCATATTGCTTTGCATGATCATATTGCTGACATAGTATTTGTGGCTCAGCCACCGTTCACCATTTTTTATACATGTTACACTAGCTCATTGCACATCCTGGTACACTGCCAGAGGCATTCATATAGAGTCATATTGTTCTAGTATCGAGTTGTAAGTAAATAATAGTGTAATGATCATCATTATCAGAGCATTGTCCCAGTGAGTAAAGGATGCTGGAGACTGTGATTCCCCCACAAGTCGGGATGAGGCTCCGGATGAAAAAAGACAGGCCAAAAAGAGCCCAACAAAAAAATGAGAGAAAAAGAGAGAAGGGGCAATGTTACAATCCTTTTCCACACTTGTGCTTCAAAGTAGCACCATGTTTTTCATATAGAGAGTCTTCTGAGTTGTCACTTTCATATACTAGTGGGAATCTTTCATTATAGAACTTGGCTTGTATATTCCGATGATGGGCTTCCTCAAATGCCCGAGGTCTTCATGAGCAAGCAAGTTGGATGCACACCCACTCAGTTTCAGTTTGAGATTTCATACACTGATAGCTCTTAGTGCATCCGTTGCATGGCAATCCCTACTCCTCGCATTGATATCAATTGATGGGCATCTGCATAGCCCGTTGATTAGCCACGTCGATGCGAGACTATCTTCCTATTTTTGACTTCTCCTTATTAATCCCTACCACCATATTCTATTCCACTAATAGTGCTATGTCCATGGCTCACGCTCATGTATTGTGTGAAGTTGAAAATGCTGAAGCGCGTTAGAAGTACGATCCAATTGCCTGGTTTGACAATGGGGTGCTCATGATTTATATTTATGCAGTGAAGGCGGAGTCATGCCATGCAAACATGATAAAATGAGTGGGGAATAACATTCGTTAAGGATCGTATATTTTGAAAGTTTAATGATTATGCTTCTTATGTTCATGGATATTATTATGTTATTGTTGTTAATTCATCGCTTCTCAATATTTATACCATAAAAAGAGATTACATGATAAACATGTTAGGTAGCATTCCACATCAAAAATTCTGTTTTTATCATTTACCTACTCGAGGACAAGCATGAATTAAGCTTGGGGATGCTAATACGTCTCCAACGTATCTATAATTTTTTATTGTTCCATGCTATTATAGCATCAATCTTGGATGTTTTATATGCAATTATATGCTATTTTATATCATTTTTTGGGACTAACCTATTAACCTAGTGCCCAGTGCCAGTTGCTGTTTTCTGCTTGTTTTTGGTTTTTCAGGAAATCAATACCAAATGAAGTCCAAATGCCACGAAACTTTTTGACGATTTTTTTCTGGAAAAAAGAGACCTTGGAAGCTTTAGGAGGAGGCTAGAAGCCTCATGAGGAGGTGACAAGGCAACAGGGCGCGGCCCCAGGGGGGCGCGCCCTGATGCCTTGTGGGCCCCTCATGGCTTCGCTTGACCTAATTCCACTTCTATAAATTCTCAAATATTGGGAAACCAACAGAGAGCCACCTCGAATAACTTTTCCGCCGCCGCAAGCTTCTGTTCTTCCGTGATCCCATCTGGAGGCCTTTTCTGGCAATCTACCGGAGGGGGAATCGATCATGGAGGGCTTCTTCATCAACCTTGCTGCCCTTCCGATGATGTGTGAGTAGTTTACCACAGACCTATGGGTCCATAGCTAGTAGCTAGATGGCTTCTTCTCTCTCTTTGATCTTCAATACAATGTTCTCCTCGATCTCTTTGGAGTTCTATCCGATGTACTCTTCTTTTGCGGTGTGTTTGTTGGGTCCGATGAATTGTGGGTTTATGATCAGATTATTCATGAGAAGTAATTGAGTCTCAAGTAAATAGTCCGCCATGTCTGAGTATGGGGCCCCACTAGGCTGTGGGCGGGAGCTCTCGCGGCCTCGTAGTGACGCAAAAAGAGAGGCTCCAGAGCATGTACAACTCCACTTCGTTCGTGCCCGTGAGGTCACGGGTAGAACTTGCGGAGGTTATGGATGTTCCACGGGTTCGTCACCGAGACACCCTCCTCCGTCTCCAGCCATGCTGTGCCAGGCCGAGAAACATGTATGACCCTGAACGGGCCTTCCCACATGGGCAAGAGCTTGTGGAGTCCTTCCCTGGAGAGGATCCTTCGCAAGACAAGATCGCCAGCTTCAAGGGTGCGGGGGCATATGTTGCGACTGTGATAGCGATGCAGCGCCTGCTGATACCGGGCGGGGCGGATGGCGGCCCGGCGGCGTGCCTCCTCGAGGAGGAGCAGATCAGCTTCCCGCGTGCCATCCTGGTGGACCTCGTCGAAGGCCAGGACCCGCGGGGACCCATGATTGAGCTCAGTAGGAAGGACCGCTTCTGGCCCATAGATGAGGAAGAAGGGTGTTTCACCGGTAGGCTTGGTTGCTGTTGTGCGGATCGACCATAGCATGGACTGGAGCTCGTCGAGCCAGCCTTTGCCGTAGGCTGTGAGCTTTTTCTTGAAGCTTCTTGTCTTGAGGCCCTTGAGGACCTCAGCGTTAGCACGCTCGGCCTGGCCGTTGCTTCGCGGGTGCGCCACGGAGGCGTAGCAGATCTGCGTGCCAAGGTTGGCGCAGTATGACTTGAAGAGGCCACTAGTGAACTGCATGCCGTTGTCAGTGATGATGCGGTTGGGAACGCCAAAGCGGCACACCAGGCCCTTGATGAACTTGACGGCTGATCCTGCCAGGATGGAGCGAACATGCTCCACTTCCGCCCACTTGGTGAACTTATCGATGACGACATAGAGGTAGCGGTAGCCGCCGGCTGCGTGGGGAAAGGGGCCCAGGATGTCCAGCCCCCAGACCGTGAAGGGCCATGAGAGGGGGATGGTTTGGAGTCCTTGCGCTGGCTGGTGGATCTGCTTGGCGTGGAATTGGCAGGCCTCGTAGGACTGGACCAGCTCAATGGCGTCTTGAAACATTGTGGGCCAATAAAAGCCACTACGAAACACCTTGCCGGCGATGGTGCGCGATGAGGAGTGGTGGCCGCAGTCTCCACCATGTATATCGGCGAGCAGCTCGCGCCCTTGCTCTGCAGAGATACAGCGCGGCGCAACTCCATTGAGGTGTTTGCGGTAGAGATCGCCATCCCTCAGGCAGTAAGGTCCGGCCTGGCGGGCCACATGCTCTGCTTCTGCATCGTCCTCCGGGAGGGTGCCGCTCTCCAGGTAGGCTTTGAGCTCCGTGACCCAGCTTTCAGCCTGTGGTTCCAGCGCCAACAGCAAGCGAGCGCCTGAAGGTGGGCTACAGTCTAGTGCGCCCGTGGAGGGTGCGGGCGGGAGTTCTTCATGGGTGCCATGGTGCTGACGGCAGGCGTACAGCTGATGGCTTCAGGAGCCTTTCCTCGAAGACGCCAGGGCTTTGAGGCTCGCAGCGAGATGCCCGCTTGGCGATGTCGTATGCTTTCTTGTTGCCACCGCGAGGGACATGCTGGAGTTCCATGCCGAGGAAGCGCTTCTCGAGCCTGTGCACCTCCTCTAGGTAGGCGGCCATGTGCTCATCCTTGGGCTTGTAGCTCTTGTTGGAGAAGTTGATGAGGAGCTGCGAGTCTCCCTTGACGAGGATGCGCTTGATGCCAAGAGCGATGGCGGCCTTGAGCCCGGCGATGAGGCCCTCGTACTCAGCGATGTTGTTGGAGACCTTGTCGTCATGCTTGAAGCAAAGTTGTACGGCGTAGTAGAGCTTGTCTCCTGCCGGCGAGGTGAGCACGACGCCAGCCCCCGTGCCCTGGCCGGAGAACGCGCCGTCAAAGTTCATGGTCCATCCGCCGAGGGTGCCCTTCCCAGCAGGAGGGATTCTTCCTCGCGAGGCTCCTCCTGGTGCGGATCCATGCATTCCGCCGTGAAGTCTGCCAAGGCTGCGCCCTTGATCGTCCTTGTGGTGAGGAATTCCATCTCGAAGGACTGTAGCTCGATGTTCCATTCGGCGACACGGCCAGTGGCGTTGGGGCTGCGCAGGACCTGCTCCAGTGGATAAGACGTGACCACCTTGATGGGGTGGCCTTGGAAGTCGTGGCGCAGCTTCCTGTGGGCGATGAGGAGTGCGAAGAGAAGCTTCTGCTGCATGGGATACCGCTCGTGCATGTCCCGCGGCATTGTGATGACGAAGTAGACGGGGTGCTCGACGAGGCGCGTAGTCGTAGGAGTAGCGGCTTGTTCCTCAGGAGGCTCGCCAGGGGCCTCCTGAGGAGGGACCCTAGGCAGGCGCAGGTGCGGCCTCGCCGAGCGCAGGCGCGGCCTCGGCAGACGCAGGCGTGGCCTCGGCGGGCGCCGGCGCGGCGGGCCTCTTTTTGGCGCAGGTTCACTCCTCCCGTTCCACCACGAGGGTCGCACTGGCCGTCTGGGGGGGTGGCTACCAAGTATAGGAGCAAGGGCTCACGGGGGCGCGGGGTGACCATGATGGGAGGGCTCGTCAGGTACCTCTTGAGGTCCTCGAAGGCCGCGTCAGCCTCAGGAGTCCACTTGAAGGGGCCCGATCTCTTCATGAGCTTGAAGAACGGCAGGGCTCTTTCGCCAAGCTTAGAGATGAAACGCCCAAGCGCGGCCATGCATCCCGCCAAGCGTTGCATTTCCTTGAGGTTCCGGGGAGGCCATATCTGCTCGATGGCCTTGATCTTCTCGGGGTTGTCTTCGATGCCGCGGTGGGAGACCAAAAAGCCAAGCAGCTTGCCTGAAGGGACTCCGAAGACGCACTTGGCGGGGTTGAGCTTGAGGTTGACCTTGCGCAGGTTGTCAAAGGTTTCTTCGAGGTCCGCGATGAGGGAGCACGATTTGCAACTCTTCACGACGATGTCGTCGATGTAGGCCTATGCGTTCCTTCCCATCTGGGGCCCCACGGCGATGCGCATCAGCCTCTCGAAGGTGGCTCCCGCGCTCTTCAGGCCGAAGGGCATGCAAATGTAACAGTACCCTCCACAGGGGGTGATGAAGGCCGTCCTCTCTTCGTCTTCCTTCACCATCTTGATCTGGTGGTAGCCTGAGAAGGCGTCCAGAAAACACAACAACTCACACCCAGCGGTGGAGTCCATGATCTGGTCGATCCGTGGCAGCGGGTAAGGGTCCTTGGGGCAGGCCTTGTGGAGGCTGGTGAAGTCGACGCACATCTGCCCCTCGCCGCTGTGTTTGGGGACCACGACAGGGTTGGCGACCCACTCGGGGTGGCGTACCTCGCGGATGACTCCTGCCTCCTGAAGCTTCTCAACTTCTCGAACGATGAACTCTTGCTTTTCGGGCGCCTGGCACCATGACTTTTGCTTCATGGGGCGTGCGTTGGGGCACACCGCTAAGTGGTGCTTGATCATCTCCCCCGGCACACCGGACATATCCGATGTTGTCCATGCGAACACATCAGCATTTGCCCGGAGGAAGGCGACTAGTGCGCCTTCCTATTTGGAAGAGAGGCCGTTGACGATGGTGACGGCGGGCCCGGAGCCACTGCCGTCCGGCGACACCTTCTTCGTCTCGGCGCGTGCCTGAGAGAACAGCTGCTTCTTCTTCACGGGTGCGGGCTCAGCAGGCCCGACGTCGTCTTTGTCAGCAGGGTGAACGGTGGCGGCAGTCTTGTAGGCATGCTCGAGGGAGCGCACCACATCCTTCTCGTCGCAGCGGATGGTGATGGTGTCACTGCAGCCCGGCATCTTGATAGTGTTGTATGTGTGGTGGGTCACCGCCATGAACTTGGCGAGAGCGGGGTAGCCCAAGATGGCGTTGTAGGGTAGGCTGATGTGTGCCATGTCGAAGTCGATGAGCTCGATGCGGTAGTTCTTGCGGGTGCCAAGGTGACGGGAAGGCGCACTTGCCCTAGAGGCAAGGTGGAGCCATCGGTCACACCCGTGAAGGGCCTCATCGACATCAGCCGCTCGTAGGGCACTTGAAGCTTCTCGAAGGTCTCTATGGAGAGCACGTTGAGGCCCGCGCCACCGTCGATGAGCATCTTGGTGACGACGACGTTGTTGATAGTGGGTGTGCATAGCAAGGGAATGGTGCCCACGGACTTCGTGGACTTGGGGTGGTCGTTGGAGTCAAAGGAGATCGGGTACTGTGACCATTTGAGGGGTCGGGAGGTCTCAACCCCCGGGAGGGCCGCGTTCACCTCGCGGGAGAACTGCTTGAAGTGGCGGTTGGATGAGGGGGCCTGGGAGGCTCCTGATAGCCCCCAGCGTTCTTGTCAGGGAGATTGCTGTTGTTCCTACCATGGCGCGGTGGGGCGGCGCTGGCCTGAGGGTTGGCCTGCTGCGGTTGGTTCCGCCATTCTTGCCGGTAGTTGTTGTTGCCATTGTTGCTACGGTCTCCCCAGCGATTGCCATTGCGGCCACCCCTGCAGCCCGCGCCGTGCTCATTGCAGTCTCCACGTTTGCCCTGGCGGTCATCGCGAAGCAGCTTGAGCTCGAGGCAGTCCTCGGTGTTGTGGGAATGCATGTTGTGGTAGGCGCAGAAGGGGCGACCATCCTTCTTGGCCTCGTCGCGATCGTGTCCGCGCTTCTGCTCAGGCTCTGCCACAAGCACGGCGGGGCCCTTGCGCTTGGCGTCTTTGCCCTTTGTCTTGGCGGCGTCGAGCACCGTGTCAGGGTCGTGGTGGGCGAAGAGACGGCCCTCTTCAGCCTTGGCGCACTTGTCGGCGAGGTCGAAAAGCGAGACCACGGTGTCGAGCTCGTCGCTGATGGAGAGCTTCTCGAGCATCCTGACGTCCGTGATGCCGGAGGAGAACGCGGAGATGATCGTGGTGTCGGAGGCACGCAGGATCTTGTTGCGCACCTCGCTGAAGCGTTGGATGTACTTGCGGAGGGTTTCGCCATGGCGCTGGCGCATGGCGCGCAAGTCGTTGAGCGTGAGGGGGCGCTCATAGGTGCCCTTGAAGTTGGCGACGAACTACCGGCACAGTTCAGACCACGAGGAGATGGACGCCTTGGGGAGGTTCATCAGCCACGAGCGCGCGGCGTCCTTGAGGGCCATGGGGAACCAATTCGCCATGACCTTGTCATTGCCGCCCGCAGCCTGGATGCCCACGGTGTAGAGCTGTAGGAACTCCATGGGGTTGGGGGTGCAGTCATAGCGAGGAGGCAGCTCTGGCTTGAACTTCACAGGCCACACCACGTGGTGTAGCTCGCGAGTGAAGGCATGGCAGCCCTCCCTGTAGGTGGCGATGCCTCTCGCGAGGGCGGCGAGGTTCTGGCGCCCGGCCACCGCAACGTCCTGGATGGTGCGGTTCTGACGGTCGCGCTGCTGCTCGAGGATCACGCGCGTGTCTGGCGCCGCATGCCGGACGATTTGGCAGCTCGCGTCGGTGTGGTGTGGCGAGGACGTGCCGTGGGATGGCTCTGGCGAGCGCGCACCGCAGCGATGTTCCGCGCCATCGTCGGTCGGAGGAGGTGGAGGAGGCACACCGTGCCTTGCCTGCCCGTCACGTGGCGACAGAGGCGGCAGGGGACGGGAAGGTGCCGGGGCGTCTCCGGCGGCGTTGACGAGCTTGGTGATGCGCGCGACCAGGTATCGTACCCGGCCTCGGTGGGGCGGTAGCGCATCAGTTCGTGCGCCATGAGTAGCGCGGCCTGCGGGGCTGGCGCGTCGTGGCGGGCGAGCGAAGATGCGGTGGTGGTGTGAGTAGGCGGCTGCACGGACGGGTGGAGGGAAGAAGCTTGCTCCTTCCCTGCAGCGGGCTCGGTGGCAGCACCGGCACACCTGCGGCGGTTGCCGTTGGCGATGGGCTCCATGAGGACCCTTCCGGCCCTGCGCAGGGCGCGCTCATGTCACGCGTCGGCCATGTCGATGTCGAGGTTGAAGGCACGAAGACCGGCCCCCTACCTGGCGCGCCAAAATGTCGGAGAGTGAGACCCTCCAAAACCCTGGTTCGAACACTGGGGGCCTGCTTCACTACCTGTCTACTGGATGGTGACCTTGGCAAGGCTACGGCGAGTGAAGCATGATGGGAACACACGCACACACACACACACACACACACACACACACACACACAAGGCATGACAAGGACACAAGGAGCTACCCAGGTTCGGGCCACCAAGCGGTGTAACACCCTACTCCTGCTTGTCTGCGATTGCTGCAGAGATAGTGCTCTGGTGTTACAAGGTAGAGGAAAGTGGAACCGATCCCCCCTAAGGTAGCAGCATTGTCCCTTATATAGTTGCCTTGGTCCTCTTCCCCGAAAATATTGGCGGGAAGGGTTTCCACACAACGGCAATTCAAAGGGGGACAGGCGCTCAGTCCTATCCTGACAAAAGTAGTCTTTTCCTAGAAAAGATGCCGTCCAGGACGCGCTGGTGGGCTCGCCGATGACATCTGCCCTAGCGCGCTGTGTCATTGTGGTCTTCTTGCACCAAAGTGGTAAGCTTTGGAACCTGCTTTGGGGGAGGCAGCTGCTACTGCTCCTTTATCACCAAAGAGGAAATCTTCCCCGACCACGCCTGCTGGCACGGCCTCTGTTGTTGTCGTCTTGTGCAGGCGCGTCACCCACGTGGTGGGCACGCAGCCACGCAATTGGCATCGCGCGGTTTCCCCTCATGGAGGGCCTCGCGGGAGGTCGCCCCCACGAGGGAGGCCTCACGAGGCTGCCTGCCGCAGAAGATGGTCTTCGGTAGCACCTCCCCTTGCGGAGAGGGTCCTCGCGAGGTGTCTTGCTTCGCGGCGCCCACGACTGGGCCGCCTCTTGAGCTCTTCGTCGGATGTTACTTCCTGGGTCGTAGGCAGATGGCCCGTGGTACCCTGGTTTCCACTGGGCCGACAGATCTGAACATATAATCTTCCACCAAATAAACCAAGTAGCATCAACTATAAGATGTAATCAACACTACTAGCAACCCACAGGTACCAATCTGAGGTTTTGAGACAAAGATTGAATACAAGAGATGAACTAGGGTTTGAGAGGAGATGGTGCTGGTGAAGATGTTGATGAAGATTGGTCCTCCCACGATGGAGGGAACATTGGTGATGTCGATGGCTCCGATTTCCCCCTCCAGGAGGGAAGTATCCCCGCGGAATCGCTCCACCGGAGAGCAAAAGTGCTCCTGCCCAGGTTCCGCCTCGAGACGACGGCGCTTCGTACCAAAAGTCTTCCTCTTATTTTTTTGTAGGGCAAAAGGCCTAATATAGCAGAAGGGGGCACCAGAGGGCTGCTGTGAGCCTCACAAGGCATTAGGGCACGCCCTAGGGGGGTAGGCGCGCCCTGTTGCCTTGTGAGCAACAGGTTGGCCCCCCTCTGGTGGTTCTTGGTTCCAGTATTTTTTATATATTCAATAAAAAATCTCCGTGAAGTTTCAGGTCATTTGGAGCTCCGTAGAAAAGCTATCTCTGTTGTAGCCTTTTTAGGTCCAGAATTCTAGCTGCCGGTAATTTCCATCTTCATGTAGATCTTGCAAATTAAGAGAGAAAAGGCATTAGAATTGCATCATAAAGTGAAATAATGACCAAAAACATTATAAATAACAGTAAGAAAACATGATGCAAAATGGACGTATTAATGCTTCAGCCGACAACGCTTTGCTTAAAGGAATGCATATTCCGTGAATACGTTTCCACTTAAACAGCACGGGCCCGGGCCAACAACTACTTACAGGTGGGGCCCGCCAGCTCTCTGTCTCTCTCTCTCCTCCTCACCCCTCCTTCTACCTCCCGATGGGAGAGACAGAGGAGGCTCGGTCGAGTGCGCGCCGGCGCTCGTCCCGGCAGCACAGGCCACCTCCGGCGGAGCTCGGACCACCGGAGTACTCAGGGCAACGAGGCGCACCCACTCGTATGCTCCACGCATGCCAAAGATCTCGGAGCCAAGCGGGGCTTCGGCCGCGGCGGATGGCAGCATCAGGTAATGATGGGGAGCACGGCACAGCTGCGGAGAGGAGGGTAGGGAGTATGGGGTGGCTCCCTGGTGGTGGTAGAGGTGTCCAGAGGAGGCTAAGTGGGGAGGGAGAGGTCGGAGTGCTCGAATTTGAGCGGCGGCCGGCGGCGAGGGTTCAGCTAGAGAGAGGGAAGGGGAGCTCCTTGAGCTCGATTGAATGTATGGGAGGGGTGTGTCGGGGGGATGACCCCCGGTATGCCAAGCCCCGCGAATCAACAAAACAACCGAAGAAGAGCCAGCCAGATGATCGGCTGCCAAACTAGGCCTGTCCATGGCTGACTGTAGCCCTGGCACCTTGGCCGGCTGCCAGGCTAGGCCTGGCCATGGCCAGCTATAGCCCTGGCACCTTGGCCGGCTACAGGGCTTGGCCTGGTCCTGGCCGGCTACAACCCTTGTCACCTTGGCCGGCTGCCAAGCTAGGCCTGGCCATGGACGGCTGCCTCCTCTCTACCTGCATCGGCTGCGCAAAGTCAACATCAGGCGTCCCATCGGACATGAGTAGAAGACACTGTGGCTAATGGACTGTAGAAATAGCCATGCCGCTACGGTCGGGGACTATTGACAAATAGTGCCACCCACTACGTGACCTCACGAGACAAGTCGGAGCAACCAACTGGGTCCCATGTGACCCCCTCTTTACTCTCTCCCTCACTCTCTTGCCCCCTGAGCACCGTGCTTATAAGATGACCCAGGGAGCTCTCATGAGGGGGGAGATCATTCATTCCACCGCACACACACACACACACTTGAGGGAGAGTGTAGAGCCTAGATCCCTCTTCTTCCCCTTTGATACAGCTCCATGAGCAACCTTGTACATCATGTGTTCATCAGTGAGATCCATGCAAGAGTAGGGGTGTTACCTCCACAGTGAGGGCTCCGAACCTGGGTATATCACTGCGTGCTGTTGCCCAATCCCGTCCCGGATCTCCACCGTAGCCTTGCTCTCACCTCTCTTAGCCATCCCATGGCATCTGCCGTGCAAATACCATGACAGTTGGCGCCCACCGTGGGGCAAGCTACGGCTGGAGTCACGGTCCGGGCGGGACCCACTTCGTCATCACCACCAAGGCGTCACCGCCATCTCTTCTGCAGGGCTCGGGGGCTCGACCTTAGCACGCCCACGGCGCGACCGTGCGGGACAGCACAACCTCGCCGTCTAACTCTCGGTGCACTCGCTGCCACCGTCTTTCTCAGGCGCGCCGTTCGCGTCATCGCCCGTTCAGCCCAACCCGGGGCTCTCCAACGCGCTTGTCAACGCGGTCAGGCACGCGCGGGCCAGCGGCCGCCGCCCGTCGCTCTGGAACGATAGCTAAGCCTAGCCGGCTGCCCGACTACTTGGCCGGCTGCCCGGTTGCTGCCAGGCCAGCTGCCCGACTGCCTGGTCGGCTACCTCCTGGCCGGCTGCGTGCCTGGCTGGCTAGCCGATTGCGTGTCTGACTGGCTGTGTGCCTGGCCGGCAACCAGCCTTGGCCGCATGCATGCACGGGCCGGCAGCAGCCTAGCCGGCCAGTCCTGGCCGCGTGCACGCATGCCTTGCATGCTGCTGCCTGGCCTGCCGCCGGCTCCCTGGCCGACTGCCTGCCGGGCTGCCCTAGCCCGCCCGCACGACTCAAGCCGGCCTGTAACGCCCGACTCCGCCTCCTCAAGCTCCGCCCGGCAACGTCCGGCTCCGCCACTTCAGGCTCCGCCCCAGCCTCGCCTAGCAACGCAGACTTGGGCATCGCCGTTTCAATGACCCAGACTGCACCCCTGCCCAGGGCATAAAAACAGCTAAGTCACGCTTACACTTTTCGTTTTTACTCCTTTACGAGTCGCTCAAGCCCAGACCCAGTGGGTGACCTGCACCTGGCGCGCTAGGTCAGACCTCCTTGGGCGATGCCCAGGGGCTGGTCCTTGCCCACGCGGGCTCAGTCACAAGCCGGCAAAATATTTGCCCAGCTCACTGATACGTCTCCGTCGTATCTACTTTTCCAAACACTTTTGATCTTGTTTTGGACTCTAATTTGCATGATTTGAATGAAACTAACCCGGACTGACGCTCTTTTCAGCAGAACTACCATGGTGTTGTTTTTGTGCAAAAATAAAAGTTCTAGGAATTGGACGAATTTTTTTGCAGATTTTTTATGGAATAAATAAAAAATACTGGAGCAAATACCCACTGGAGGGGGGCCACCAGGTGCCCACAAGGCACCAGGGCGCGCCCTGGTGGCTTGTGGGGCCCACGTGGCTCCGCTGACCCTAATCTCAGCACTATAAATTCCTATTTCCCGAGAAAAAATGAGAGAGGAAGTTTCATTGCGTTTTACGATACGGAGCCACCACCACCTCTTGTTCTTCATCGGGAGGCCAGATCTGGAGTCCGTTCGGGGCTCCGGAGAGGGGGATCTTCCGTCATTGGCATCATCAACCATCCTCCATCACCAATTTCATGATGCTCACTGCCAGGAGTGAGTAATTCCTTCGTAGGCTTACTGGACGGTGATGAGTTGGATGAGATTTATCATGTAATCAAGTCAATTTGTTAGGGCTTTGATCCCTAGTATCCACTATGTTCTGAGATTGATGTTGCTATGACTTTGCTATGCTTAATGCTTGTCACTAGGGCCCGAGTGCCATGATTTCAGATCTGAACCCTCTATGTTTTCATGAATATATTTGAGTTCTTGATCCTATCTGCTTGTCATATGCACTTGTTATTGTTCTGATCCGTAGACCCCAAAGTGACAATAGTTGGGATACTCTCCGGGGATGACTGTAATTCGAGGAGTTCATGTATTCACCATGTGTTAATGCTTTGTTCCGGTTCTCTATTAAAAGGAGGCCTTAATATCCCTTAGTTTCCTTAAGGACCCCGCTGCCACGGGAGGGTAGGACAAAAGATGTCATGCAAGTTCTTATTATAAGCACGTATGACTATATACAGAATACATGCCTACATTACATTGATGAATTGGAGCTATTGTGTATCGCCCTAGGTTGTGACTATTATATGATGAATATCATCCAACATAATTATCATCACCGATCCAATGCCTACGAACTTTTCACATATTATTCTTTGCTAAGTTACTACTGTTGCTACTACTGTCACCATTGCTACAAAACTATTGCTGCTACCGTTACTGTTACTGTTACTATTATTGCTATTGCTATCAAACTACCATACTACTGTGCTACTGATCACTCCGCTACAGATATTTAGTCTCCAAGTGTGGTTGAATTGACAACTCAACTGCTAATACTTGCAAATATTCTTTGGCTCCCCTTGTGTCGAATCAATAAATTTGGGTTGAATACTCTACCCTCGAAAACTGTTGCAATCCCCTATACTTGTGGGTTATCAAGACCTTTTTCTGGCACCGTTACCGGGGAGCATAGCTTTATTTGCTGAGTCACTTGGGATTTATATTTGTTGATCACTATGAAGAATCTTAAGGATGATAGAACCAAGATCGTTCCCTCTAAGACGAGGGGAGGTAAGGAACTGTTATCTAGCTCTGTACTTGATTCACCTTCTGTTTTAAGTAAGCTTGTGACACCACCAGCTGCTATTCATTTTGATATGTCTCAAGTTATTGATGATACTACTTCTGCTATGAATGATACTTATGATGATGCTAGTACTATGCTTGATAATACTGTGCCACTTGGTGAATTTCTTGATGAACAACTTGCTAAAGCTAAAGAAATTGAGAATGCTAAAAATGTTGAAACTCTTGAGAACTATGATTCACCTATTATGCCTAGTCCTCCTGCTGGAGTTGAATCACCTGATGAACATGTCTTTGATAGGGAGACGGCTAGAGCCATTCTTGCTTGTAATGATAGAGATGAGGTTATAAAATTGCTTGCTGAAATGAAAGAAAAATCTATGAGGGAGAGAATGAAATATGATCAGAAGTTTGCTACCTCTCCCATATTTGTCACCGATAAGGATTATGAATTCTCTGTTGATCCTGAGTTAATTACTTTGGTTGAATCTGATCCTTTCCATGGCTATGAAACTGAAACCGTTGTGGCACATCTTACTAAATTAAATGATATAGCCACCCTATTCGCTCATGAGGAAAAGATTCGCTATTACTATATTCTTAAGTTATTTCCTTTCTCGTTAAAGGGTGATGCTAAGATATGGTATAATACTCTTGCTCCTGGTTGTGTGCGTAGTTCCCAGGATATGATTTATTACTTCTCTGAAAAATATTTTCCTGCTCATAAGAAACAAGCTGCCTTACAGGAAATATTTAACTTTGTGCAAATTGAAGAAGAGAATCTCCCTCAAGCTTGGGGGAGGCTTCTCCAATTACTTAATGCTTTGCCTGATCATCCTCTTAAGAAAAATGAAATACTTGATATCTTCTATAATGGACTAACTGATGCTTCTAGGGACTACATAGATAGTTGTGCTGGTTGTGTTTTCAGGGAACAGACTATTGAACAAGCTGAGGAACTATTGAATAATATATTGAAGAATGATAATGATTGGACACTCCCTGACCCACCGTGTAAACCCACTCCGAAGAAGAGGGGTATTTTATTTCTCAGTCCTGAAGATATGCAAGAAGCAAAGAAATGTATGAAGGAAAAAGGTATTAAAGCTGAAGATGTTAAGAATTTGCCACCTATTAAAGAAGTACATGGTCTTGACACACCGCCACAGGTAGTAGAGGTAAATTCTTTTATAAAGTTTGATGAAGGTGATATTCCTTATAACAAACCTCCTAGTCAATGCTTGCATGAATTTGACAATTATATTATTAAGCAAGATCATTTCAATGCAAATGTTATGAAACAATTGAAACGAAATGCCTACATGATTGATCGCTTGAGTGACTTGTTGTTTAGAATTGCTAATGATGTCAAAGGTGTAGGTAAACATGCATCTATGGTTCAAACCCAGTTAGAACAAGTAGCTAAATCTCAAAGTGAATTGCTCAATGAAATGAATAACAATATGAATGATCATGTTGTTAGAGTAATGACTAGAGGAGGTAGAATGACTCAGGAGCCACTTTATCCTGAAGGTCACCCTAAAATAATTGACCAAGACTCTCAAAGAATTAATGTAGATGCACCTAGTCCATCTAAAAAGAAAAAGAAAAAGAAAAATGATAGGACTTTGCATACTTCTAGTGAACCTAAGGTAGAAAACCCCTCTGAGGATAATAATGATTTTTCTATTTCCGATGCTGAAACACAATCTGGTAATGAACATTCACCTAGTGATAATGATAATGATAATGATAATGATGATGCTCATGTGGATGCTCAACCAGATAATGATAAAGAACCTGATAATGATGTTGAAATAGAACCTGCGGTTGATCTTGATAACCCACCTTCTAAAAATAAACGTTATGATAGGAGAGACTTCGTTGCTAGAAAACATGGTAAAGAAAGAGAACCATGGGTTCAAAAACCCATGCCCTTTCCTCCTAAACCATCTAAGAATAAGGATGAGGAAGAATTTGAACGCTTTGCTAAAATGCTTAGGCCAGCCTTTTTGCGTACTCGTTTGACTGATATTTTAAAGATGGCCCCATATGCTAAATACACGAAAGATATTGTCACTAATAAAAGAAAAATACCTGAAGCTGAAATTTCCACCATGCTTGCAAACTATTCTTTTAAGGATGGAGTACCTAAGAAACTAGGAGATCCAGGAATACCAACTATACCATGCTCCATTAAAAGAAATTATGTCAAAACTGCTTTGTGTGATTTAGGAGCCGGTGTTAGTGTTATGCCCTTCTCTTTATATAAAAGACTTGATTTGAATAAACTCACTCCCACTGAAATATCATTGCAAATGGCTGACAAATCAACTGCCATACCTATCGGTGTTTGTGAGGATGTGCCCGTTGTAGTTGCAAATGTTACTATCTTAACAGGCTTTGTTATACTTGATATGCCCGAGGACGACAACATGTCGATTATCCTTGGTAGACCCTTTTTTAATACTGCAGGGGGCTGTTATTGATTGCAATAAAAAGCAAGGTCACTTTTCATATCAATGGTAATGAACATACGGTGCACTTTCCGAAGAAACAATTTCAAGTAAGCGGTATTCATGTTATTGAAAATACTCCGACAATTACCATTGGAAGTTTTCAACTGCCTCTTTGAAAGCACATTTGCTCCCTTGGTGGTTTTGGTAATTTATGCCAACATACATGTTGTTGGACTAATGCCTCTATCTAGAGAATTTTAGACAAGTTCAACAATGGCGTGGCAAGGATAAGACGATGTGGAACCCTTCAAAATGCTAAGGACATGGATTGGCAAAAGCTCAAGACTCTACATTTTTTGTTAAGTGATCCAAGATCACATTGAGTCCATAGGAAAGCCAATACTATTAAAAGGGGATGAGGTGTTGCTTAATGATCTTTTTGCTCAAGTGCTTAGTGACAGTGCTCCAAAACCCTCAACCACTTTCTCCATCCAAATATGTCCAAAACCTACATTCCAACTCGGCCCCACCGAAAATTCCTATCCGGAGCCACCGAGTTCATCTGGACTTAGCCACTGCCAAAACCCTAACAAATCGGATCCACCGATATGGATCTCGGTCCCACCGAGATAGCCTTGCCAACTCTCTGTAATCGTTTGCAATTACTTCGGTCCCACCGAGATTTGCAAATCGGTCTCACCGAGATGGCTTGCCAACTCTCTGTTGCCTTATTGCTTCACTTCGGTCCCACCGAGTTGATGCAATCGGTGCCACCGAGACGATGTTTGCCCTAACCATTGCACATCGGTCCATCCGAGCTATTGCAGTCGGTCCCATCGATATTCCTAACGTTCATATCTTTTACATAGTTCGGTGCTACCGAGATTTCTGATCGGTGCCACCGAGTTGGATCAAAAGTGTGTAACAGTTGGATTTTGTGTGGAGGCTATATATACCCCTCCACCCCTTCTTACTTAGTAAGGAGAGCCATCAGAATGTGCCTACACTTCCACCATACATTTTCTGAGAGAGAACCACCTACTCATGTGTTGAGATCAAGACATTCCAATCCAACCATTTGAACCTTGATTTCTAGCCTTTCCCAAGTTGCTTTCCACTCAAATCCTTCTTCCACCATAGCCAAATCTATGAGGAGTTGTTTGAGTGTTGGGGAGACTATCATTTGAAGAACAAGAGCAAGGAGTTCATCAACAACACACCGTCTATTACCTTTTGGAGAGTGGTGTCACCTAGATTGGTTAGGTGTCACTTGGGAGCCTCCGACATGATGTGGAGTTGAACCAAGGAGTTTGTAAGGGCAAGGAGATCGCCTACTTCGTGAAGATCTACCCGAGTGAGGCTAGTCCTTCATGGACGTAAGCCATGGTGGAATAGACAAGGTTGCTTCTTCGTGGACCATTCGTGGGTGGTGCCCTCCGTGGACTCGCACAGCCATTACCCTTCGTGGGTTGAAGTCTCCATCAACGTGGACGTACGATAGCACCACCTATCGAAACCACGCCAAAAACCACTGTGTCTTCATTACGTTTGATCTTCCATACTCTACCCCTTTACTTTCCGTACACTTGCATGCTTTACTATTTCCGCTGCTCAATCTCTAGATATGCATGTGTAGGAAGTATTGGTGTTATCTTAACTTGTGCCAAAATCTGCCTAAGTTCCAAGAGAAACTAAAAACTGTAACTTTGGTCAGTTAAGTGTCTATTCACCCCCTCTAGACCTATCTCCTCGATCCCACAATTGGTATCAGAGCATTGGTCTCCATTGCTTTGGTTTAATCACCATTGGAGGGAGATGAATGTGTCTACTTTGGGGAGTCCTAGACGTAGAGTGCCTATTCTCGATGGGGAGTATTACAATGCTTGGAAACATGAGATGCTTGATATCTTTGATGAATTTAACTTGAGCAAGTATATTCATAATCCTTATGTGCCCCCTATTGATCCCTTGCATCCTACTCACGAAGAGGAAATTGACATGCTTCGTAATCTTAAAACCGTCTATCTTATCATTAGAGGATTACCTAAAGTTGTCCTTCGTTGTATGCAAAACTTTGGATGTGCTTATACTCTATGGCATGACTTGGAAAAGCGATATCCCGATTATTCTTTAAACAATCTTGATGAGATTCTTCATAAGACCATTGATTTTCACAAGATGAGTCCTAATGATCCTAAATTTGATGATTGCTTGTTTGACCTTCGTGATCTTATGCGTGCTAAAGGAGATGTTGGAACTATTAGTAACATTATCATGGAAGCTATTAGAATTCATAAACTAGAACATTGTCATGGTCATGAAACTAATGAATTCATTGCCCTAGGTGATGATCATATACATGATGATGATGATGATGTTGAGCATGGCTATTATGATGAGGAGGAAGAATTTGATATTGAGTTTGAGAAGACAATGAGGAATCTTTGTCTTGTGGCAAATCTTCGAGATTACATGGCCGGAGGAAAAGAGTGGATTCTTGATAGTGGATGCACCGATCACATGACCGGAGATAGAGACATGTTTCATGAGCTTGCTAAAAATGATGGTCCACGCAAGTATGTGACTTTTGGAGACAACTCCAAGGGTAAGGTACTGGGACTTGGTAAGGTGGCCATATCCAATGATAGCTCCATACAAAATGTTATGCTTGTTGAATCTCTTGGTTACAATCTTCTTTCCATATCTATACTAGCCGATTTTGGTTTCAATGTTCTATTTACCAAAGTAGATTGCCAAGTGTTTTGTCGAGATAATCATAATTGTGGACACCTTTCTTGATGAGGAGGGTATTTCACATGAGTTCTCGGCTATGTACACACCTCAACAAAATGGAGTTGTTGAGATGAAGAACCGTACTCTTATTGAGATGGCAAGAACAATGCTTGATGAATACAAGACGCCAAGACACTTTTGGGCGAAAGCGGATGAAACAGCTTGTCATGCAACAAATCAACTCTACCTTCACAAGCTTCTTTGTAAAACGGCGTATGAACTGCTCACCGGTAACAAACCACAAGTTGGATACTTTCGAGTATTTGGCTCAAAATGTTACATTCTTGATAAGCATCGTCGTTCAAAAATTGCTCCTAAATCTCATGAAGGTTTTCTACTTGGCTATGGATTGAACTCTCACACTTACCATGTCTACAACAACTTCACTCGAAAAGTTGAAGAGACAGTAGATGTCAAGTTTGATGAGACTAATGGCTCGCAAGTCGAGAAATTGCCAATTGATGTAGGAGATCAAGAACCATCGGAAGCAATCCAAGACTTGTCCATTGGCAAGATTCGCCCCATGGAAGTAAAGGAGAGTACCTTGTCTATTCAAGTGGAAGCCCCAACTTCACATCAAGATGAACAACAAGTTGATATGGAGGCATCCACAAGTGGAACACGTCAAGATGATGGGAATGAGGAAGTGCAACAAGATGATCCACCTCAACCTCCTTCTCCACCTCCACAAGCGAACAACGACAACACCAACGAAGAAGAAGAAGATGATGATGAGGAAGCCTCACCACAACCCAAGCAAAAGCTACGTCCAGTTAGAGTAAGAATCGACAAGAATCATCTTGTCAAACAAATACTTGGAGATATCCAATCCGGGAGAATCACTTGCTCTAAAACTCGTTTAGCTAACTTTTGTGAGAATTACTCATTCATCTCTAGTGTTGAACCTTTGAAGGTGGAAGAAGCTCTCAAGGACCCCGATTGGGTGAATGCAATGCACGAGGAGTTACACAACTTTGAGAGGAACCAAGTTTGGACATTGGTTGAGAAGCCTAAAGATGAGCAAAACATTATTTGAACCAAATGGGTGTTTCGGAATAAGCAAGATGAAGATGGACAATTTGTACGCAACAAGGCTCGTCTCGTAGCACAAGGTTACACACAAGTCGAAGGTATGGACTATGGTGAGACCTATGCCCCGTTGCAAGACTTGAGTCCATTCGCATTTTACTTGCTTATGCCAATCACCATGATATCACTCTTTACCAAATGGATATTAAAAGTGCTTTCTTAAATGGTGAAATTGAGGAGGAAGTGTATGTTAAACAACCTCCCGGCTTTGTTAATCCCAAGAAACCTAATCATGTTTACAAACTTCGTAAAGCCCTTTATGGTCTTAAACAAGCCCCTAGAGCTTGGTACAAATGCTTAACAAAGTTTCTTCTTGAAAAAGATTTTGAAATTGGGAAAATTGATTCAACTTTGTTCACTAAGAGGGTTAATGGAGAATTATTTGTATGCCAAATTTATGTTGATGATATTATCTTTGGATCTACTAACCCCTCTTTTAGTGAAAAGTTTGGAAGGTTGATGTCGGAAAAGTATGAGATGTCCATGATGTGTGAACTCAAATTCTTTCTTGGTTTGCAAATCAAGCAAACTAAGGAGGGTACCTTTGTTTCTCAAACAAAGTATACCAAGGACTTATTCAAGAAGTTCAACATGCAAGAAAGTAAAGGTATGAAAACCCCCATGCCCACGAGTGGACATCTTGACTTGACCAAGGATGGCAAACCAGTTGATCAAAAGGTTTATCGATCTATGATTGGTTCATTGCTATATCTATGTGCCTCCCGTCCCGACATTATGCTAAGCGTGTGCATGTGTGCACGATACCAAGCGGCACCAAAAGAGTGTCACCTTAAGGCCGTGAAAAGAATTGTGAGATACTTGTTACATACACCAAACTTTGGCATATGGTATCCCAAAGGATCTTCTTTTAATCTTGTTGGCTATTTTGACTCGGACTATGCCGGAGACAAGGTTGATAAAAAATCCACTTCGGGTACATGTCAATTTCTTGGTAGATCTCTTGTGTCTTGGTCCTCCAAGAAACAAAACTCGGTATCTCTATCTACCGCCGAAGCGGAATACATTACCGCGGGATCATGTTGTGCTCAATTACTATGGATGACACAAACTCTTAAAGACTATGGTGTGCATGTGAGACATGTACCATTACTATGTGACAATGAGAGTGCTATTAAGATTGCACACAATCCCGTGCAACATTCTCGAACTAAGCATATTGAGGTTTGTCACCACTTCATTCGAGATCATGTTGAGAAAGGTGACATTGACCTTAAACATGTTCGTACCGACAAACAATTGGCGGACATCTTTACCAAACCTCTCGATGAGAAAGTGTTTTGTCACTTGAGAAGTGAGTTGAACATCATTGATGCTTCAAACGTGAACTAGAGGTTCATGTGGATGCATACAAGGGCATGAGCATTCTTGACTAATCCATGATACTTCCATGATCATTTTATATCTTGGACATTTTGCTCCCTTGTATTGTATCTAACCTTTTGTAGGTACTTGGACAAGCTTCATGTCACAAGATTGCATCTCACTCTTATCATAAGCAATCTTGTATAACCCAAGTATCAACAATTGTTGGTGGAACAAGGAACAAGACAACCTAAACATATCCTTTGACAACTTTTGAGTTATGCTTCACTCTTGTCATTTTGGATATATATGTTGTTCCTTGCAAAACTAACCCATGTAGGAAGATGAACTACAAATGATAGGATAGCTCCCAACTTCAACTCATAAGCATCCACTTCAAGTTCAACTACATGATGGACATCACCACTAAATCCCAATGTAAGTTCTCACATCTTAGAGAAGCTTTACTCAAAGACATGAGCTAAAGCAACTCAACAAGATGTGAATACATTGAAATGCTTAAAGAAAAAATGTCAACCCCATTTTGAGCTTAAACGATGAGTATGACCTATGATCAAGTGTTATCACTTGACTCCTAAGTCAATATACTCTAACATAGGTGACCTAGTCGCCGACCCCTCTAGATGAAGTTCTCTAGTGTTTCTTTTGTTGTTTCTCTTCTTGCTAGAGTGTTTCTTTTTTCAAAAAAAACTTCATCTAGACGTTTCTTTGCTTCTTTTCTGTGTTTCTTTTATTTTAGCTAGTTTCGCAGCAAATTCATTGCAAATCTTTGTGAGAATTCCTTTGCCTAGTGAGCTGAGTTGACAAAATGTTCCTTTGCACCAAACTCGGTTCCACCAAAGTGATCCAACTCGGAGTCACCGACTTTGCCGCTCTAAGGAGTTTTCTGTCAAATATTTTCTGAGATTTTCTGCTCCAGCTCCACTCAATGATTCTTATCCTCTACTTGCATCTAGAGCCACTCAATGGCTAGATGTGTTTCTGAAGGACCAAACCCACTTGACCAATAACCTTGAAGTCCCTTCTTGGAAATTGATGTCAAAGGGGGAGAGAGGAATACATCAAAGCTTATCAAAAGAGATGCACCTTATAAGAGGAGAGAATGTTACATGTTTCTAAGAGGGGAGAAACATGATCAGTTTTTGGTTGTTGTTTAGTTTTCTCACCCTACCTGCTCCCAATATCCTATGTCAGATTCAGGGGGAGAGGAAGTTCTTTAAGGGGAGACAACTATTTCTTTATTTTGGGGACATGTCTGCTTCAAAGAAGTATTCACCAAGTGATACTCTCTTCTACATGTCATCCCAATCTTGGTTTCTTGTTGATCTTGTGTATTTTCTTGAAGAAATTATCTTGTGTTATCTATCCTTGTTTTCTCAAGTGTATTTCTTCAGGTACTTGATCAAGAACTTCAAGGTAAGTATATGGATCACACCCATGTACATGATGACCTCTTGCTAGTACATCCTTTTTGCAAGAAGATAATCATGAACATGTGGATACCTAAATGACATATATATTGCTCTGATGCATGTAGCCAAGATACATCTTGCATGTATATTTCCCTTGTGATATCATCATTTTATATGCATATCTTTAGGGGGAGCTCATACATGTTACATGCTTTTCTTCAAAGCTTTCATACAATCTTCTGCTAAATCTTTATTTGAAGCTTTGAAGTATGTTGTCATTAATTACCAAAAAGGGGAAGATTGAAAGCACATTTGCTCCCTTGGTGGTTTTGGTAATTTATGCCAACATACATGTTGTTGGACTAATGCCTCTATCTAGTGAATTTCAGACAAGTTCAACAATGGCGTGGCGAGGACAAGAGGATGTGGAACCCTTCAAAATGCTAAGGACATGGATTGGCAAAAGCTCAAGACTCTACATTTTTTGTTAAGTGATCCAAGATCACATTGAGTCCATAGGAAAGCCAATACTATTAAAAGGGGATGAGGTGTTGCTTAATGGTCTTTTTGCTCAAGTGCTTAGTGACAGTGCTCCAAAACCCTCAACCACTTTCTCCATCCAAATATGTCAAAACCTACATTCCAATTCGGCCCCACCGAAAATTCCTATCCGGAGCCACCGAGTTCATCTGGACTTAGCCACTGCCAAAACCCTAACAAATCGGATCCACCGATATGGATCTCGGTCCCACCGAGATGGCCTTGCCAACTCTCTGTAATCGTTTGCAATTACTTCGGTCCCACCGATATTTGCAAATCGGTCTCACCGAGATGGCTTGCCAACTCTCTATTGCCTTATTGCTTCACTTCAGTCCCACCGAGTTGATGCAATCGGTGCCACCGAGACGAGGTTTGCCCTAACCATTGCACATCGGTCCGTCCGAGTTGTTCCAGTCAGTCCCACCGATATTCCTAACATTCATATCTTTTACATAGTTCGGTGCTACCGAGATTTCTGATCGGTGCCGCCGAGTTGGGTCAAAAGTGTGTAACGGTTGGATTTTCTGTGGAGGCTATATATACCCCTCCACCCCTTCTTACTTAGTAAGGGGAGCCATCAGAACGTGCCTACACTTCCACCATACATTTTCTGAGAGAGAACCACCTACTCATGTGTTGAGATCAAGACATTCCAATCCAACCATTTGAACCTTGATTTCTAGCCTTTCCCAAGTTGCTTTCCACTCAAATCCTTCTTCCACCATAGCCAAATCTGTGAGGAGTTGTTTGAGTGTTGGGGAGACTATCATTTGAAGCACAAAAGCAAGGAGTTCATCAACAACACATCGTCTATTACCTTTTGGAGAGTGGTGTCTCCTAGATTGGTTAGGTGTCACTTGGGAGCCTCTGACATGATGTGGAGTTGAACCAAGGAGTTTGTAAGGGCAAGGAGATCGCCTACTTCGTGAAGATCAACCCGAGTGAGGCTAGTCCTTCGTGGGCGTAAGCCATGGTGGAATAGACAAGGTTGCTTCTTCGTGGACCCTTCGTGGGTGGAGCCCTCCGTGGACTCGCGCAGCCGTTACCCTTCATGGGTTGAAGTCTCCATCAATGTGGATGTACGATAGCACCACCTATCGGAACCACGCCAAAAACCACCGTGTCTTCATTGCGTTTGATGTTCCATACTCTACCCCTTTACTTTTCGTACGCTTGCATGCTTTACTATTTCCGCTGCTCAATCTCTAGATATGCATGTGTAGGAAGTATTGGTGTTATCTTAACTTGTGCCAAAATCTACCTAAGTTCCAAGAGAAATTAAAAACTGCAACTTTGGTCGTTTAAATGTCTATTCATCCCCCTTCTAGACCTATCTCCTCGATCCCACACTCTTCCTACTGTCAAAAAGAAATATGAAACACTTATAATTGGGGAGATGCATATCCCTATTGAGGTACCCTAGTGTTTTATGAAGATTCTTCGGTTTCATGTTACTCGGAAATGGTTTGTTAATATGACTTGATCAACCTTATTAATGGATTCTTTTTGAGGGGCATGTGGTTGATGAATTTAGTAAGCACAACCTTATATACCCACTTTTTGTTTTCTGTTATTTTTAGTTAAATGCAATAAAATGCCATGATTTTCCTGTTTTCTGAATTATCCATGCAATAAAAAGGTGCCCAAAAATGAAAGTGCTCAAAATGATCTGAAACTGTTTTGGGGGATTGCTACTTGGTAGGTGACTCCTCCATTGCTCCAATCAATTTTTCTCTAATGGATTATATTTTGCATAATTACCTGCTCTTGGTGCTACTGAAAATGAGCTTGCATGTTGAATTCTTTGAGTTCCAAGTAGTTTGAATGCTTGATGTAGTCTCTAGACATCCATATGAGTAGTTGCTACCAATCTTGTGAAGTTTTGTTGACATCTTTTTGTGGTCCAAAATTTTTCAGAAATTTGTTTGTAGGAAGATGAACATTTTCAGGAGGAGTTCTTCAAGGAGGAGGTCCTCCGAGGCATCATGGAGTGAAAGCCCAGCACGCCAATCATATGTTGAACCAAGGGCAAGTTCGGTGCGGGGTGCCGAAGAAAAATCATGTCAATGGCCGTGCGATGAGTTCATGCTAAGTGCAGGCATCAAGGAAGAATTTGACCAATATGTTCACAACACCGAGCTCTCCGCCTTCGTCGCGGATAAGCCACCGCAGCACTACAACCTTACTCATTCATTCACTCAACACTTTGAATATCATCCGCGCACTTCTAGAGTTTTATTTCATCTCTATGATAGATCTTATAGCATGCCTCTAGAGGAATTATGTGATGCCTGCAAAATTCCATTTTGGGGTTCACTTAGTGAACCTCGACAATCTGATTATGAACTGTTTCTCAATAGTCTGTGCAATGGTGAGGATAGGGGAGTTACGAAAGCTAGGATAAAGAGCATTCACTTTCCCGCTATTCGCTACTTCGCACTTTTTAATGGCAAATGCATTGTTGGTAAACAAGACTGTAGTGCACTTTGTGCCCCTGACCTGAGCCTTATTCACGCTGCTTTAATGGGTAGCAGACATTATAATTTTGGGGCCATTGTTGCACGTAGGCTGACCCGCAACTCGGGTAATGGTGATTTATATGGAGGAATTTATGCCTCCCGAGTAGCTGCAAGGCTAGGGGTCTCAACCAGGCCTAATGACCCTCTTTTACCTGATAAATATTTGAATTTCGAGGCAATGCAGAACCATGAGTTTCTTAAGCGCAACACTCGCAGTTATGATTATAACTTGATATTCAATGAATATAGTTCTATGTTTGTTGTTTTGCCTGCTCCTGCCCTCTTTGATTTTTAGAACAAACAGAGATATTTTCTTCATGAGAGCGAGGTGCACGAGTACAACGCAGCAGTTGAGGCTGCCCGTCTGGCTGAGGAGGCGGCTCAGAGCGCCTCCACAAGCTATCATTTCGATTATTATCCTGGATAGCCATGGCAGTAGCCAAGCTAGGCCAAAAGCCTAAGCTTGGGGGAGTACATATCTCTCACCGACATTACATTCATGTTCACACATTTCATTTCAGTTGTCGGTGTTCATCCTTTTTCATTGTACGATCCATGTTAGTTTTATTTTCTCGCTTTCTTCTTGTGTGTTTGAATTTTTTTGAGAAAATCCAAAAATATTTCTTGCTTCTTTTCGGTTTTTCTTTCTAGTTTAATTAGTTGTAGTATTAAAAGAAAACCCAAAAAGATTTCCCGTTTCTTCTTTTGCTTGTTGGGAGCTTTCCCGTGTAAATAGTTTTTCTCATTTTTTGTTTTGTCTTCTTTAATTCGCTTCCTTCAAAAAAAAACTAAAAACTCCAAAAATATTTCAGTGTGTTTCTCTGAAATTCTTTTCTTTCGTTGAGTCTTTGTAAGGAGAAGACCACGATGAAAATGTTAAGTGGCTCTCATATGCATTATTGTTGATCTAACAAAGAGCCCATATTACCTTGTCTTCTCCTTTGAATAAAATGTATGCATATTCCATCTTGGTACACGGCACTCTTGTACTATTATTATTTTCACATCATTCGGTCATGCAAGTGAAAGGCAATAATGACGATAATTTGATGAAGTGACTGTGGCAAGGAAAAGCGGGTATGAACTCAACTTGTTTTTGTCTTTGTAAATATGTTTAACTCAGTATCCATGATTCAGCATATTATGATTAAACATGTTTATGATGACAATTAGAGATTATAGTTGCTCATGCCATGCTTAAGTAGCTAGGAGTGGATAATGATTTATCTTGGGTGTCAACATGCATTAAAATGATTGTGCTGTAGTATGATGATATGGTATCCTCCTCTGAATGTTTCAAGTGGCTTGACTTGGCACATGTTCACGCATGTAGTTGATTCAAAACCAACATAACCTCCATGATATTTATGTTCATGGTGCTTATATCCTACTCATGCTAGTATTCAATGTTGATTATTCATAATGCATGATTATGAACATTTTCGCTCTCAAGTTGGTCGCTTCTCAACCTATTTGCTAGCCTTCGCCTGTACTAAGCGGGAATACTGCTTGTGCATCAAAATCCTTAAACCAAAGTCATTCCAGATGAGTCCACTATATCTACCCATATGCGGTATTACCCTGCCATTCTAAGTAAATTGGCATGTGCCACCTCTAAATATTCAAATGAACATTTGTTTTGTGTGCCCATACCGCTCATGGAGTGACAGGGGGTGGTCAGTATCTTCCATGCTAAGCGGGTTATTCTCATGATGAGTGTTTATTCACTTGTCCTTGCACGAGAGGGGCTGGTAATCGGGATGCCCAGTCCCATGATTAAAATTGCAAAATAATAAAACAAACTCCCCCGGAAAATTGTTGGTATGGAGGGCACCCGAGGATTCGGCTAGCCATGGCTTGTGTTTGTTGGTGGAGGGGGAGTAAACTTTACTTTACCGCTTGGGAACCGCCGCTAATTTGTTTAGCATGGAAGATATTGAAAACTCTCGGTCGTGACGTTGACAGGAAAGGCATACCTCCCAAAATTACATTTATCTCTGATTTAAGGTTTGAGCTCTGGCACCTCTGCAAATCCCTGCTTCCCTCTGCGAAGGGCCCATCTATTTACTTTTATGTTATTTTATTTTTATTGTTGAGTCACCACCTTCTCAAACAAGCACCGGTCCTGAGAGCATTATTGTCATTCTCATGCATTGTGTATAGTTAATGTTGTGTGCATCATGACTGGATCTCTTCTACCATGAATTACAATGTTTAGTCGCTGCTTGAACTTTGGAGGTGCTCTGCATTTATGTTTTGCGGTCTCAGAAAGGGCTAGCGAGATACCATGTTGTCATATTATATCATGATTGTTTTGACAAAGTGTTGGCATTTGAGATATTTTATTATTGCTCGTTAGTTGATTATGCCATTGATATGAGTGAATATAATTTCTAAGAGTTATCATTTGCATGGTTAGTTATAATCTTTGCTGAAAACCTGGGTATTATTTAAGCATATATATAGATACAAGAACAAAAGAGTTCGTAAAAGTTTTTATTTATCACTTTCAGTTTGTCAACTGAATTGCTTGAGGACAAGCAATGAGTTAAGCTTGGGGGAGTTGATACGTCTCTGTCGTATCTACTTTTCCAAACACTTTTGCTCTTGTTTTGGACTCTAATTTGCATGATTTGAATGAAACTAACCCGGACTGACGCTGTTTTCAGCAGAACTACCATGGTGTTGTTTTTGTGCAGAAATAAAAGTTCTCGGAATTGGACAAAACTTTTTGGAGATTTTTTATGGAATAAATAAAAAATACTGGAGCAAAGACCCACTGGAGGGGGGCCACCAGGTGCCCACGATGCACTAGGGCGCGCTCACCCCCCCAGGGCGTGCCCTGGTGGCTTGTGGGGCCCACGTGGCTCCACTGACCCTAATCTCAGCACTATAAATTCCTATTTCCCAAGAAAAAAATGAGAGAGGAAGTTTCATTGCGTTTTACGATACGGAGCCACCGCCACCTCCTGTTCTTCATCGGGAGGCCAGATCTGGAGTCCGTTCGGGGCTCCGGAGAGGGGGATCTTCCGTCATCGGTATCATCAACCATCCTCCATCACCAATTTCATGATGCTCACTGTCGGGAGTGAGTAATTCCTTCGTAGGCTTGCTGGACGGTGATGGGTTGGAGGAGATTTATCATGTAATCGAGTCAATTTGTTAGGGCTTTGATCCCTAGTATCCACTATGTTCTGAGATTGATGTTGCTATGACTTTGTTATGCTTAATGCTTGTCACTAGGGCCCGAGTGCCATGATTTCAGATCTGAACCCTCTATGTTTTCATGTATATATTTGAGTTCTTGATCCTATCTGCTTGTCATATGCACTTGTTATTGTTCTGATCCATAGACCCCAAAGTGACAATAGTTGGGATACTCTCCGGGGATGACTGTAATTCGAGGAGTTCATGTATTCACCATGTGTTAATGCTTTGTTCCGGTTCTCTTTTAAAAGGAGGCCTTAATATCCCTTAGTTTCCTTTAGGACCCCGCTGCCACGGAAGGGTAGGACAAAAGATGTCATGCAAGTTTTTATTATAAGCACGTATGACTATATACGGAATACATGCCTACATTACATTAATGAATTGGAGCTATTGTGTATCGCCCTAGGTTGTGACTGTTATATGATGAATATCATCCAACATAATTATCATCACCGATCCAATGCCTACGAACTTTTCACATATTGTTCTTTGCTAAGTTACTACTGTTGCTACTACTTTCACCATTGCTACAAAACTATTGCTGCTACCGTTACTATTACTGTTACTATTATTGCTATTGCTATCAAACTACCATACTACTGTGCTACTGATCACTCTGCTACAGATATTTAATCTCCAGGTGTGGTTGAATTGACAACTCAACTGCTAATACTTGCAAATATTCTTTGGCTCCCCTTGTGTCGAATCAATAAATTTGGGTTGAATACTCTACCCTCAAAAACTGTTGCGATCCCCTATACTTGTGGGTTATCACTCACCCAAATAGCTCTCTTTCTGAGTCAGCCTAGTATTGTGTACGGCACCAAAGGCCCACTCTTCATCTCCAGCTACAGACCGCAACCCGGCTGTCCGGCTGGCAAGAGCAAAAGCTAGAGGTCGCCTCCACACGAAAAACGATGAGGGAGAAATCGGGTTGGACGATCCGACTGCATCCTCGCCGCCCAGCCGACTAAATGTTTGTTTGCTCGAACCTACTCCCTATAGTCCAAGTGTTGTACGCTCCAATTTGCGATCTACTCTTTAGTTTCAGTTACAGACAGGAACCCGGCTGTCCGGCTGGCAAGAGCAAAAGCCAAAGGGTGAGGTGGACAGAAAAGTGACTAAGGAGCTCGGGCGAAAGCGAGCCGGCATCAGCCATGCATATAAACGTTCACCTGGCATCCCCAGTGTTTCAACGTAGCGCAGCTGCAAATTCAGTCGGTCTCCTTGATGTTACAGGTAATACTGATAGTGCGTGGCCTGGCCGGCTACTGCCTGGCCGCCGGCCGCCTGACTGGCTGCTTGGCTCCGCCTCTTCAAGTCAACGCCCGCGTTCGGCTCCCGCGCCTACCAGCCAGGGGACTCCGCGTCCGCGCTTGGTCACGCTCTGCGCCCGTCCGCGCACAGCGGCACTCCGCGTCCGCGCCCGTCAGCCGGCAGACTCCGCGTCCGCGCACAGCGGCGCTCCTCGTCCGTTCCTGGCAACGCTCTGTGCCCGTCAGCCGGAGGACTCCGCGTCCGCATCCGGCAGGGCTGCGCGCCCATCAGCCGGCGGACTTCGCATCCGCGCCCGACAGGGCTTCGTGCCTAACAGCCGACAGACTCTGCATCCGCGCCCAGCAGTGCTCCACGCCCATTAGCCGGCGGACTCCACGTCCGCGCCCGGCAGTGCTTCGCGCCCCTCAGCGGACGGACTCAGCGCCTATCAGCCGGCGGAATCCGCGTCCGCGCCCATCAGCCGACGGACTCCGTGTCCGCGCCTATCCACCAACAGACTCCGCGTCCGCGCTCATCAGCCAACGGACTCCGCGTCCGCGCCCGGCAGTGTGATACATTTCCATTGTATCTATAATTTTTGATTGTCTCATGCCAATATCCTACAATTTCCACATACTTTTGGCAACATTTTATATGATTTCTTTGACTAACATATTGATCCAGTGCCCAGTGCCAGTTCCTGTTTGTTGCATGTTTTTTGTTTCACAGAAAATCCATAACAAACAAAGCCCAAACGCGATAAAAATTTACGGAGATTTATTTTGGAATATATTTGATTTTTGGGAAAGAGAATGAATGCGAGACGATGCCCGAGGGGCCCACAACCTCGAGGGGCGCGCCCACCTACCCAGGGCGCACCCAGCAGGCTTGTGGACACCCCGTAAGGCGGTTGGGGCCCTTCTTCTGCCACAAGAAAGATAATATCTGTAAGAAAATCCCCTAAAAATTTCATCCCAATCGGAGTTACGGATCTCCGGGAATTTAAGAAACGGTTTTCGGCCAGAAAACAGGAACGCGAAACAGAAGAGAATAGAGAAAGAGATCCAATATCGGAGGGGCTCCTCCCCTCCGGGAGCCATGGCGGCCATGGAATAGAGGAGAAACTCTCCTCCCATCTCGGGGGGAGGCCAAGGAAGAATAAAAAGGAGGGGGGCTCTCTCCCCCTCTCTCCCGGTGGCACCGGAATGCCGCCGGGCCAATCATCATGACGGCGATCTACACCAACAACTTCGCCGCCGTCAACACCAACTCTCTCCCCCTCTATGCAGCGGTGTAACACCTCTACTCCCCGCTGTAATCTCTACGTAAACATGGTGCTTAACACTATATATTATTATACAATGATATGTGGCAATCCTATGATGTTTGAGTAGATTCGTTTTGTCCTATGGGTTGATTGATGGTCGTGATTGGTTTGAGTTATATGTTTTATTTTGGTGTTGTCCTATGGTGCCCTCAGTGTCACGCAAGCATGAGGGATTGCTGCTGTAGGGTTTGCAATATGTTCATAATTCTCTTATAGTGGGCGGCTAGAGTGACAGAAGCTTACACCCGAGTAAGGGGGTTGTTGCGTATGGGAGTAAAGGGGACTTGTTACTTAATGCTATGGTTGGGTTTTACCTTAATGATCTTTGGTAGTTGCGGATGCTTGCTATAGTTCCAATCATAAGTGCATATGATCCAAGTACGGAAAGTTTGTTAGCTCATGCCTCTCCCTCATATAAAATTGCAATAATGATTACCGGTCTAGTTATCGATTGCCTAGGGACAAATCCTTCTCTTGTGTTACAAAAGCTTTCTACTAAATAACTAACTTTTATTATCTTGCAAATTACTCATAGTTTTATTCTCGCTAAGTACTCCTAGTTTTATTCTTGCGAAGTAGTTCTAGCATTACACCTACAAAGTACTTCTAGTTTCATACTTGTTCTAGGTAAAGCAAACGTTAAGTGTGCGTAGAGTTGTATCGGTGGTCGATAAAAATTGAAGGGAACATTAATTCTACCTTTAGCTCCTCATTGGGTTCGACACTCTTATTTATCGAGAAAGGCTACAACTGATCCCCTATACTTGTGAGTTTCAAGACCTTTTTCTGGCACCGTTGCCGGGGAGCAATAGCGTGGGGTTGATATTCTCGTGTGCGCTTGTTTGCCTTATCACTAAGTAGTTTTTATTTTCTGTTCTAAGTTATTTTATATCTTTAGTTATGGATATGGAACATGAAACACCAAAAAAATTAGTTGTACTTGCTACTCATGGAGATGGGGAACCTCCTAAAACCCTCGATGCTGGTTATGTGGAAAATATTAAATACTACTTTGATAATCCTGATAAATCTCCATTCAACTTGATAATGGGTGATACTTTGGATCAACGGGAATACTTTAGGGATTATCGCTTGTCTCAAAAAGGGAAACTCTTATGGGATCAAATTAAAATATTGCGTTGGTATGCTTGGGATTTATGCTTAAGATATGATTGTAGTTGTTGCTCTAAGATGGAGGCTCCACACCTCCCCTTTCAATGTGAATTTAATGATAATGAAACCTTAACTTCTTATGCTAATGGTGTATATGATTACTATGATGTGGAACAAATAGAAGAATTTGTTGCTTTTAATGGTGCTTATGAAATTGAATCTTTGTTTGAAAAGTATGATGATTGTGATGATGCTCTTTACAGATCTGAAAATTTGGCTATACTTAAATATTGCTCTGAGAATTATGAATACAATGCCTATATTGATAAATTTATTGAGAAAGTCTCCGCTGCCCAAGAAGAGACTAATATTTTGCAGGAACCTATGGAAGAAGAAATTGCTGAAACTGTGAGCTCATTAGATGAAAAATATGACGAGGAGAGCGAAGAACAAAAGGAGGAAGAACGGATTAGCTACCCGTGCCCACCTTCTAATGAGAGTAACTCTTCAACTCATACATTGTTTAATTTCCCTTCGTGCTTACCGAAGGATGATTGCTATGATGATTGCTATGATCCCTTTGATTCATTTAAAATATCCCTTTTTGATGAACTTGATGCTTGCTATGCTTGTGGCCTTGATGCCAATATGAATGATGCTTGTGAAGATGAACTTGCTATAGTTCCTTATGTTAAACATGAAATTGTTGCTATTGCACCACCACATGATAGTCCTATTATCTTTTTGAATTCTCCCAACTACACTATATCGGAGAAGTTTGCGCTTATTAAGGATTACATTGATGGGTTGTGTTTTACTATTACACATGATGATTTTGATGAGTATAATATGCATGTGCTTGCTGCTCCTAATTGCAATTACTATTAGAGAGGAACTACATCTCCACCTCTCTATGTTTCCAATACGATAAAATTGCAAGAAACTGTTTATACTATGCATTGGCCTTTACTTGATGTGCATGAATTGTTCTTTTATGACATGCCGATGCATAGGAAGAGAGTTAGACTCCGCTGTTCCATGATATATGTTGCTTTGTGCTCACTACTAAATTACAAATCATTGTTAATTAAAATTGGCTTTGATATACCTTGGGATCCGAGTGGATCGATTACTTGAGCACTTTATGCCTAACTTAATGGCTTTAAAGAAAGTGCTGCCTGGGAGACAACCCGGAAGTTTTAGAGAGTCATTTTATTCTGTTGTGTGCTTTTAAAAAGTTTTTAAAAAATATAGAGGGGAACCTAAAACTTTTCAAAAATAAAAGTGAAAGTGAGACAGATGAGCAATTTGGAAGTGGGGGCTAGCCTTGAACTTTGTTCATGCCCATGGAAACTTTGTGAACCTTGATTATAGAAACTTTTCAACAAAAATAATTATCCCCTTGTACAAATCCATTGTATTATAAAAATAATGTGCCAAGATTTACCTTTAGGATCTTTAAATTGCTTGTTTGGTGAGTGCTGTGCAAAAACAGAAACTTTTTCTGTAATGCTTGAATTTTGATAATTTACTGGAGCGTGAAAAAATTCTGAAATTTTTACACAGTACTTATATGCAAATTTTTTATTTTTTCCTAATTTTTCAGAATTTTTGGAGTTACATAAGTATATGTTTCATTTGCATCTTTACAGACTGTCCTGTTTTCACAGATTGCTGTTATAGTTTCTTTATTTGCGTATGTTTGAAATCTTGTTGAGCCCCATTGACTTGGGAGCCATAGAATTGTGATAGCATACAGTGGGTAATGTTTGATTATAATTATACAATAATGTTACAGCAGGACATGATGGGATTTGATGTTATATGTACTAACCCCTCTAATAAAAAAGTTCGGTTAAGTTTTGTGTGGATGAAGTGTTCGAAGATCGAGGAGGTATCGATACGAGGAGAATAAGGAGAGGAAAGAGCTCAAGCTTGGGGAAGCCCAAGGCACTCCAAGTAAATATTCAAGGATACTCAAGCGTCTAAGCTTGGGGATGCCCCGGAAGGCATCCCATCTTTCTTCGACAATTATCGGTATGTTTCGATTTTTGTTTCGTTCACATGATATGCGTAAATTCTTGGAGCGTCGTGTACTTTTTATTTTTCTTTTAATAATGCACCATGCTGGTATGAGATAGTCCTTGGTTGATTTATAGAATGCTTCATGCACTTCACTTATATCTTTTGAGTATGGCTTTATAGAATGCTTCATGTGCTTCACTTATATCATTTGAAGTTTGGATGCCTGTTTCTCTACATATAGAAAACCGTTATTTGTAGAATGCTCTTTTGCTTCACTTATATTTATTAGAGCATGGGCAAGTCTTTTGTAGAAAGAATTAAACTCTCATGCTTCACTTATATCTATTTAGAGAGTCAACATGAATTGGTCATTCACATGGTTAGTCATAAAATCCTATATAAAACTTGTAGATCACTGAATATGATAAGTTTGATTCCTTGCAATAGTTTTGCGATATTAAAGATGGTGATATGTGGGAGGTACTAGTAAATAATTGTGGTTTAGTAAGAATATTGGTGTTAAGGTTTGTGATTCCCGAAGCATGCACGCATAGTCTTTAGTTATGCTATGAACTTGGAGCATGATTTATTACTGAGTGTCTTCCTTTGCGTGGAGGTCGGGGGCGCGCGATGGTTAACTCCTACCAACCTCCCCCCTAGGGGCATGCGTATTAATACTTTGCTTTGAGGGCTAATAGACGTTCGCAATAAGTATGTGAGTTCTTTATGACTAATGTGAGTCCATGGATTATATGCACTCTCACCCTTCCGCAATTTGCTAGCCTCTTCGGTACCGTACATTGCCCTTTCTCACCTCGAGAGTTGGTGCAAACTTCGCCGGTGCATCCAAAACCTGTGATATGATACGCTCTATCACACATAAGCCTCCTTATATCTTCCTCAAAACAGCCACCATACCTACCTATTATGGAATTTCCATAGCCATTCCGAGATATATTGCCATGCAACTTCCATCATCATCATATACATGACTTGAGCATTCATTGTCATATTGCTTTGCATGTTCATAAGATAGCTAGCATGATATTTCCATGGCTTGTCCATTTTTTGATATCTTTGCTACGCTAGATCATTGCACATCCTGGTACACTGCCAGAGGCATTCATATAGTCATATTGTTCTAGTATCCAGTTGTAATATTGAGTTGTAAGTAAATAAAAGTGTGATGATCATCATTATTAGAGCATTGTCCCAGTGAGGAAATAAAAAAAAGGGAGGCCAAAAAGAGCCCAACAACAAAAAAAACAAAAAAGAGGCCAAAAAGAGCCCATAAAAAGAAAAAAAAGAAAAAAAAAGAAAAAGAGAAAAAAATGAGAGAAAAAGAGAGAAGGGGCAATGTTACTGTCCTTTTCCACACTTGTGCTTCAGAGTAGCACCATGTTTTTCATATAGAGAGTCTCCTATGTTGTCACTTTCATATACTAGTGGGAATTTTTCATTATAGAACTTGGCTTGTATATTCCGATGATGGGCTTCCTCAAATGCCCGAGGTCTTCATGACCAAGCAAGTCGGATGCACACCCACTTAGTTTTTAGTTTGAGCTTTCATACACTTATAGCTCTTAGTGCATCCGTTGCATGGCAATCCCTACTCCTCGCAATGATATCGATTGATGGGCATCTCCATAGCCCGTTGATCCGCCTGGTTGATGCGAGACTTTCTCCCTTTTTGACTTCTCCTTATTGATCCCTACCACCTCATTCTATTCCACCTATAGTGCTATGTCCATGGCTCACGCTCATGTATTGCGTGGGGGTTGAAAAAGCTGAAGCGCGTTAAAAAGTATGAACCAATTGCTCGGCTGACATCGGGGTTGTACATGATTTATATTTTGTGTTAAGAAGATGGAGCATGACAAGGCTATATGATTTTGTAGGGATAACTTTCTTCAGCATTTTTATTTTGAAAGGCATGATTGTTTGTTGGTATGCCTGAGTATTGATGTCTTTATATAAAATTATAGACTATTGGTTTGAATCACTCGTATCTTAATATTCATGACATGATTAGATTACATGATCAAGATTATGCTAGGTAGCATGCCACATCAAAAATTATCTTTTTATCATTTACCTGCTCGAGGACGAGCAGGAATTAAGCTTGGGGATGCTGATACATCTCCGTCGTATCTTTAATTTTTGATTGTTTCATGCCAATATCCTACAATTTCTACATACTTTTGGCAACATTTTCTATGATTTCATGGACTAACATACTGATCCAGTGCCCAGTGCCAGTTCCTGTTTGTTGCATGTTTTTTGTTTCATAGAAAATCCATATCAAATGAAGTCCAAATGCGATAAAAATTTACGGAGATTTATTTTGGAATATATGTGATTTTTGGGAAAAAGAATCAACGCGAGACGATGCCCGAGGGGCCCACAAGCTCGAGGGGCACGCCCAGCAGGCTTGTGGCCACCCCGTAAGGAAGTTGGGGCCCTTCTTCTGCCGCAAGAAAGATAATATCCAGAAGAAAATCCCCTCGAAATTTCAGCCCAATCGGAGTTACGGATCTCCGGGAATTTAAGAAACGGTTTTCGGCCAGAAAACAGGAATGCGAAACAGAAGAGAACAGAGAGAGAGATCCAATCTCGGAGGGGCTCCTCCCCTCCGGGAGCCATGGTGGCCATAAACCAAAGGGGAAACTCTCCTCCCATCTATGGGGGAGGCCAAGGAATAATAAGAAGGACGGGGGCTCTCTCCCCCTCTCTCCCGGTGGCGCCGGAACGCCGCCGGGGCAATCATCGTGACGGCGATCTACACCAACAACTTCGCCGCCGTCAACACCAACTCTCTCCCCCTCTATGCAGTGGTGTAACACCTCTTCTCCCCGCTGTAATATTTACTTAAACATGGTGCTTAACGCTATATATTATTATCCAATGATATGTGGCAATCCTATGATGTTTGAGTAGATTCGTTTTGTCCTATGGGTTGATTGATGATCGTGATTGGTTTGAGTTGTATGTTTTATTTCGGTGCTATCCTATGGTGCCCTCCGTGTAACACAAGCATGAGGGATTCCCGCTGTAGGGTTTGCAATACGTTCATAATTCTCTTATAGTGGGCGTCTAGAGTGACAGAAGTTTACACCCGAGTAAGGGGGTTGTTGCATATGGGAGTAAAGGGGACTTGTTACTTAATGCTATGGTTGGGTTTTACCTTAATGGTCTTTGGTAGTTGCGGATGCTTGCTAGAGTTCCAGTCATAAGTGCATATGATCCAAGTACGGAAAGTATGTTAGCTCATGCCTCTCCCTCATATAAAATTGCACTAATGATTCCCTGTCTAGTTATCGATTGCCTAGGGACAAATCCTTCTCTTGTGTTACAAAAGCTTTCTACTAAATAACTAACTTTTATTATCTTGCAAATTACTCATAGTTTTATTCTCGCTAAGTACTCCTAGTTTTATTCTTGCGAAGTAGTTGTAGCATTACACCTACGAAGTACTTCTAGTTTCGTACTTGTTCTAGGTAAAGCAAACGTTAAGTGTGCGTAGAGTTGTATCGGTGGTCGATAGAACTTGAAGGGAATATTAATTCTAGCTTTAGCTCCTCGTTGGGTTCGACACTCTTATTTATCGAGAAAGGCTACAACTGATCCCTTATACTTGTGGCTTATCATAGTGCTCCGTGCCCCTCAGCCGGCGGACTCCGCATCCGTGCTAAGCCGCGCTCCGTGTCCGTCAGCCGGCGGACTCTGCGTCCATGCCCGGCAGCGCTCCGTACCCCTCAGCCGGCGGACTCCGCGTCCGCGCCCCTCAGCCGGTGGACTCCGCGTCCGCGTCCGGCAGGGCTCCGCGCCCCTCAGCCGGCGGACTCCGCGTCCGTTCCCGGCAGGGCTCCGCACCCATCAGCCGACGGACTCCGCGTCCATGCCCATCAGCCGGCGGAGTCTGCGTCCGCGCCCGGCAGTGCTCTGCGCCCGGAAGCGCTCCGCGCCCATCAGCCGGTGGACTCCGCATCCGTGTCTAGCAGGGCTCCGCGCCCATCAGCTGGCGGACTCCGCGTCCGCGTCTAGCAGGGCTCCGCGCCCATCAGCCGGCGGATTCCGCGTCCTCGCCTGACAGCACTCCACGCCCACCAGCCAGTCGACTCCACGCCCGGCAGGGCTCCGCGCCCATCATCCGGCTGACTCCGCGCCTAGCGGGGATCCGCTCTCATGAGCCTTCGGACTCCGCATCCGCACATGGCAGGACTCAACGTCCACGACCGTAGGACAAGCATGAAGACAAGCCGAGAAGATGGCGCCACCATCCACTACAAAAACAACGGGGACCCTCCGCCCGACTCTTTGAGTCACCAGGAGGCTCGGGGGCTACTGTGGGAGGATGACCCCCAGTATGCCAAGCCCCGCGAATCAACAAAACAACCAAAGAAGAGCTAGCCAGAAGATCGGCTGCCAAGCTAGGCCTGGCCATGGCCGGCTGCAGCCCTGGCACCTTGGTCGACTGTAGCCCTGGCACCTTGGCCGGCTACCAGGCTAGCCCTGGCCATGGCCGGCTGCTGCCCTGGCACATTGGCCGGCTGCAGGGCTAGGCCTGGCCATGGCCGGCTATAGCCCTGGCCGCCTATAACCCTGGCCACCTTGGCCGGCTGCCAAGCTAGGCATGGCCATGGCCGGCTGCCTCCTCTATACCTGCACCGGCTGCGCAAAGTCAACATCTGCTGTCCCATCGGACACGAGTAGAAGACACTGTGGCTGATGGACTGTAGAAACAGCCATGCCGCTATGGTCGGGCACTATTGACAAATAGTGCCACCCACTACGTGACCGCACGAGACAAGACGAAGCAGCCAACTAGGTCCCATGTGACCCCCTCTTTACTCTCTCCCTCACTCTCTTGTCCCCTGGGCACCGTGCTTATAAGGTGACCCAGGGAGCTCTCATGAGGGGGGAGATCATTCATACCACTGCACACACACACTCGAGGGAGAGCACAGAGCCTAGAGCCCTCTTCTTCCCCCTCTGATACAGCTCCAGGAGCAACCTTGTACACCATGTGTTCATCAATGAGATCCATGCAGGAGTAGGGGTGTTACCTCCACAGCGAGGGCCCCAAACCTGGGTATATCACCGTGTGCAGTTGCCCAATCCCGTCCTGGATCTCCACCGTAGCCTTGCTCTCACCTCTCTTAGCCATCCCATGGCATCTGCCATGCAAATACCACGACAGGATGCTAGGAGGGAGAGGAGGAGGTTAGGATGCTCAGAGGGTTCGGGAGAGGGCTATTTATAGACGGCGAGGTCGATGAATAAGCTCGGCCGCGGGAAGTCTCGAGACCGAGCTAGCTGGCCGCGCACTAGTGCTTGCAGGCGAAGGATGGCAGCTTCCTGGCGTCGGGGAGCTTCACTGGAGATGCCCTGGTGCGCTTAGGCTGAGTGGCCGACAGACAATGGTGGGGGGGGGGTCCCGGAGCATAGTGATGCGGCAGGGCTGCCGTGGTGCGAGGAGATAGAAGGAGGAGGGGGAGGGGTCTGGAGGGCCAGGTGGACGAAGTGGGAGGTGGACGGCACCAGAGGATGCGAGGGAACGGCCGATAGAAGCGTGCGCGACACTTGTCGATGCGCCGGGCATGGCCACTGCAGGCCAGCTGCGTGGTCACCGCGTGCATAAGTGCACCGAAGTCATGTAGGCCTAGCAAAAGGTGTCCAGGGTGTTGTCCACTCATCCTGCAGTACCGCTAAGGCCTTGGTTCGATTAAAGCCGATCTGTGTTGATGGGTAGCATCAACTGAAGTTGCTGGTAGCAAACTTAGACCTGCTGCTGGGGTCAAATGGCATGGTTAATTAGATAAACAAGTTGTCACAGAGAGTTAGGGTAGGAAGGACTATACACTACTGCAGGCGACTGCTAACGCGACACATGAATCAGAGACCCCTCGACCAAACTATGTGCGATGCATGAATCGCAAGCGGTATCATAATAAAACTGTCACCAAGAAGCCGAACTGTGTGCGATGGCGGAGACATCAAGCACGATTCAGATTAGAGCTACGTGTGCGATACGTGGCATACAGTTGATCCATATGAACTTTTTGCGATGAGCCAGAACAACAGAAACGGTCAGCCAGTTCGAGGTGTGTGCGATATACAGCATACAGTTCACTCGGATGAACTGTTTGTGATTACCCAACACAACAGAAACGGCCAGCCAGATCAAGGTGTGTGCGATATACGGCATACAGTTCACTTGGATGAACTGTTTGCAATTACCCAACACAATAGAAACGGTTAGCCATATCAAGGTGTGTTTGCGATAGACGGCATGCAGTTCACTCGGATGAACTGTTTGCGATTACCCAACACAACAGAAACGGCCAGCTAGATCAAGGTGTGTGCGATACATGGCAAACAGTTCACTCGGATGAACTGTTTGTGATAAGCCAAAACAACAGAAATGGTCCAACTTAAGAAGATGTGTGTGATATGGGGGCAAAATGGTTGCTAGTAACAAATTGTGTGGGAAGACCAAAAGTAACACAGACGATTCGTGCTAATAAGTTGTGTGTGATGTGGGGGGCAATCATATGTTGGTCTAAGAGAAGCATAAAATTCCATCAACCAAACTGATTGCATACTCATCCCACATCTAGACAGAAGTAAACATAGATATAAGCATACTCAGGCATAGATAATAAGCGTACTCAAGCATAGTTCAACCGATATTAAGCACACTCAAGCATAGTTATAATTAAGACACTACATAGCTAGGGTATTCTGTACATAACCATAGTTCAATCCCACATCTCATCTGCCGGCAGGCCTGCGCGAACGTGAAGCTTCTCCGGCTACTCAGCGTACGCGGCGTGCGCCACCCTGCAAGAATACTTCTGCTTGAAGGAGCCAACGGCTCGTCCTATGGTTGCAGAATGGGCATCCAAAGCCCCTATTCCAGGTCCTCACACGTCTGTTATGCTTTCCCGCATAAAGCTCCCTGAGCTTCTGCTTCTTGAACCTCCTCTGGCCATCTTCATCCTTGCTGTCGACATCGTCAGATAGCACCTATATACATATAGTAAAAAATGTGTCGTCAATATATTTTATAATGTGAATTCAGCAGGCAGAGTTTATGAAACATAATATATCCTGTGACAGCATGAACCCTAAATCATCAAGTGATCTTGATGAAAGAAATGCATAAATAGAGAGCACACAACTTAGTGCAACAAAATCAAGAGTCTGATTGGTTTGCTACCAACATTTGGCAAAATCAAAAGTCGCCAACACTTGGCAACCTTTTGTGAGATTGGCAATGAACATTGGTATGCAACCAATCACTAGCAAGCATTTGGCATCAAACCAATTTACATGTCAAAAAGTAGGACATTCAAAATCAATCTCAAGATCTGGCTAAGAATTATTAGCTCAAACACTAACCCTAGTCGGATTATTAGCAAAAATCATTTGTACAGAACAAACAATAAATCACTAATCCTGGACAGATTATTAGCAGCAACACTAACCATAGTCGGATTATTAGCAAAAATCATTTGTACAGAGCAAACAATTAATCCCTAAACCTTGTTGGATTATTAGCATGATCATTTGTACATATCTCACTTATCAACAGCTAGCACTTATCAGTTGTACCAATCAAACAATCAATACACTACACGGATCTAACGAATCTTACTCTTATTTCATGGATCGAGAGTTGAGAGAACATAACCATAGGATTTCTGTTCGAAAAATGGGGAGGCATGACTAACCAGAGAATACCTAGAATATATTTGCCACAAATTGGGTATAGATGACTAACCTGTTCTCCGTCGTCATCGGAGTCGTCGCCGGAGTCGCTGTGGACCTCCGGCTGCAGCTGGGAAAGCATGACGGCGGCGGCGACATCAAGGTCGTGCTTCTACCTGCACGAGACCTCGTCGGCGGCGACAGCAACCTCTTTGCCCAGCTACACGCGGTGCTCAGGTGCTTCACCAGCCCCGGCGTCGCCACTCCCTCCGATGGTGCGCTTCGGCGGCATCCTCATACACTTCAGACGGCGGTGACGACTGAGAAGAGAACGGCGTCGAGGATGCAGGCGGGGAGAGAGGATTGTGTGTGTAGCGAGAATGGGGGGTGCGGCCGCCTATTATAACCAGCGGCTCGGGCGCGCCATTAATATGGAGTAGTGGGAGCGTGGCGGGCGGCGGTCAAAGGGCTGGACTGCTTGCATGCCACACCTCCTGTCAGTTCACGAAGCTGCTCGCATGTCCCCCAGTGACACTGCGCAGCGAACATGCCTCCCGTCAATTCACACGCCTGCTCGCACGCCTCCCCGTCTGCCTGCGCGGTGGACTGCTCGCATGCATCCCGTCAACTCACCCCTGCTCACACGGCACGCGCGACGCGTGGCGGCACCTATATTGTTTTTCTATTTTTAGGATTAATTCTACCGCTTTATATTACTTAACCGAAGCATAGCACGTACATTGTTGGTCTAACGCCATGGTTTGAATAAATAAACCGTTTGCGATATTGTGTTCCAATTATTAATAATCTCCCGTTTGTAAGAAGCTTATATCAAAACTTGTCTCGAATTTGACAAGAAAAACAATATCATAGTCTATTGGTGTCGATATGACACCACGACAAGTTTCATGAATTTCAACTAAGTTTTGGATTTACTGGAATTTGAAAATCAAGATTCTCAATGTTTGAAATTTCTTGCCATTTCTTGCATGGGGACTAAAACATGCACCCAAGGACGTGACGGTACACTATCGCGTGTGCATGTGGTTCAAATTTGATTTTTACACATTAAATCCCTAGGAAATCAATCTATGAATAAAAACGTCTGAATGATCTTCGAATTTTTCAAATTTTAACACGACACTCCTTTGGTCACATGTTCACTGGAGAAAATGTTTGACATGATGCATGCCTCGAAGTGGAGATGGTAGTGCGGTGGGTGGGTGGGTGGGGGGGAGGGTCTGGCACACTAACATGTCATGATCCTCCGCGTGGGATTGACCGGTTTGTGAGGCAGGTGCCACATCAAAGTCGTGAATTGGTATTTAAAACATTACACAACCCTTTCATACATATGTCTGGGCCACATGCATGTATTATATATATTGGTGGTCCTCGGACACTCGCTCGTGCGGTTATCAGCGATGCGCCCATTTGTTAGCCCGCGCAGGTTATCACTTTGACCGACATCGAGAGGCATTGACCAACGGTGGATTCATCTTGGCATGTGTTACGGTGTAAACCATGGTGAGATTCCGGACCAAAGTTCGAGCGTGTGCGTACACACATGAATCCCTCCCACCGGCTCGAAGTGAGGGGGACTACGCGTCGTGAACCTCCGTCTGGGGCATTTCTGGTTTGCGAAGCAAGTGCCACATCAAAGCAGTGCATTGGGTATTCAAACATCACACAACACCTCTTTTTGGGCCACACATATATATGCATGCGCATGCGGTGGTTGACCTAGGACACTCACTCGCGCGCTTATCGGCGACGCTTCCATCCATGGGCCCGCGAGGTCCATCACTTTGACCTAAAGCGAGAGAGGTTAATTTGGCCAAGGAGGATTCTTTTTGGTTTGTGTTACGTGGAGTATATAGTACGCATCGAAGAGGGGGGAGGGGACCAGCATATATAATACGCATCATGAACCTCGGTCCGTGTGGGGACTTTACGGTTTCCGAGGCACTGCCACATCAAAGTTGTGCATTATTGGGTATTCAAACATCAAACACCACCTCCATATACATAAGTTTGGCCCACTTGCAAGCAGTGGTAGTCCTCTGGCACTCACTCACGCGGTTTATATCGGCGATGCTTCCATCTATGGGCCTGCTTGGTCCATCACTTTGACCGACAACGAGAGAGGTTAATTGGACCTACGAGGGGATTAATTTTTGGTTTGTCTTAGTAGGTCATGCTGAGATTACATATATATAGTATAGCTTTGAGCGCATGTGTGCACGCATGAATTAATCCCTCCCACTGTATCGAAGTGGGAGGGAGGGGCCAGCACACAACGCATCGTGAACCTCCGTGTTGGGACTTTATGGTTTCCGAGGCAGGCGCCACATCAACGTTGTGCATTGGGTATTCAAACATCACACAAAACCTCCATACATATGTTTGGGACACATGCAGGTGGTGGTTGTCTTCGGACAATCTCCCTCACGTGGTTATCGGCGGCAAGCCCATTCCCGGGCCCATGTGGTCGTCCATCACTTCAACCGGCAGCGAGAGAGGTTAATTACCAAGGTGGATTTCTTATTGGTTCGTTTTACAGTATAAGCAGGTCATGGTGAGATTCCAGACCAAAGTTTGATCGCACACGTACACATGAATCCCTCTCATCAGCTCGAAGTGGTGGGGGGCGGCATATATATATATATATATATATATATATATATATATATATATATATATATATATATATATATATATATATATATACTACGCATCGTGAACCCTCGCTCCGTGTGGGGACTTTCCGGTTCCAAATTAGCATGCATGGTGCCACATCAAAGTTGTGCATTGGGTATTCAAACACCAGCCAACACTTCCATACATATGTTTGTACCACATGTATGTGGTGGTTGTCTTCCGACGCTCCCTCGCGTGGTTATCGGCGGCAAGCCCATTCGTGGTCCCGCATGGACGTCCATCATATCACATCGACCGACAACAAGAGAGGTTCCCAAGGTGGATTCTTCTTGGTTTGTGTTACGGTACGTAGGTCATGGTGAGATTCCAGACCAAGTTTGAGCGCACGCGTACGCATGAATCCCTCTCACCGACTCGAAGGGGGGAGGGCGACATAATACATGTCATGTGAACCCTCGCTTCGTGTGGGGACTTTCCAGTTCCAAAGCACACGGTGCCACTTCAAAGTTGTGCATTGGGTATTCAAACACCACACAACACTTCCATATACATATGTTTGGGCCACATGTAGGCAGTGGTTGTATTCGGGCACTCCCTCGCATGGTTATCGACGGAAGCCCGTCTGTGGGGCTGCGTGGACGTTCATCACTTCGACCGACAACGAGAGAGGTTACCAAGGTGGATTCTTCTTGGTCCGTGTTACAGTAGGTCTCGGTGAGATGCCCTCCCACCGACTCGAAGTGTGTGTGTCTGTGTGTGTGTGTGTGTGTGTTGGGGGGAAGGGGCACTACTTTGTACGCCCTGAACCTCCCTGGGGTTGGGAAGGTTGTGAGGCGTATGTGCCACATCAAAGTTGTGAATTGGGTATATAAATATCACACCACCTTTTCATACAAATAGTTGGGCCACCCGCAGGTGGTTCATGGTCTCACCCATCTCGCGCCACAATCACATTTGTGGGCCGCATGGTTCACCTTTGACCGGAAGCGAGAGGGGGGGTTATGGATTCCTATAGGGTTTGTGTTATGGTAGGGTGAGATGCCATACCTAGCTATTTGGGGGCATGCATTCATAGCTATCTAGGATTCCCCTCCCGCTGACACGAAGTGGGGGGGGGGGGGACGAGCAATACTGTAAGCTTTGTGAGACAGGTGCCACATCAAAGTTGTGGATTGGGTATTTGAACATCGAACCAGCCTTTTCATGCATATATTTGGTCCACATGCAGGTGTGTTTGTGTTCTGACCCTTTCCCGCATTTTTTTGCCAAATTTATAAATAGCAAACGAGTCGGATGAAACAACTGTCTGCGATTGTATACGCAGCAGACACGGTTCCCCCGGACTACCCGTGTGCCACACCCGTGCCCCTGTCACATCAGCATAGTCGATTGGGCTCCACGAGGCTTTCCTCGCAATCTCAAAAATATCTACCCGCCTGGAGGGTTTTTCTGCTTGATAGCACACGATTATCATGTTTGGGCCGTGTGCGATGTTTATTGCTCCCGCTCCGCTTCAATCCCTTCATCCAAATTTTCAGCAGCCCCGGAATTTTACTCCCACCTGCATCCCTCGCAATCTCAAAAATATCTACCCGCCTGGAGCGTTTTTCTGTCTGATAGCACACGATTATCAAGTTTGGGCCGTGTGCGATGTTTGTTGCTCCTGCTCTGCTTAAAAATATCTACCCGCCTAGAGGGTTTTTCTGTTTGATAGCACACGATTATCATGTTTGGGCCATGTGCGATGTTTGTTTCTCCTGCTCCTCTTCAATCCCTTCATCCAAATTTTCAGTAGCCCCGGCATTTTACTCCCGCCTAGGAAAATTTTTAGTAGCCTCGGCATTTCCTCAAACACCACCTTGGACCCCCTCCACACACACACACCCCAAAACCTCCGCTCTCACACACACCACCCCTCCCTCGCTCGGAACCCTAGCTAGGTCACCACCGCCGCCGCGCTGCCTTCATCGTCAACCTCTGCCTGTCTGCCCGTGCAGGTTACCCACCGATCTCCATACCCTCGCCGCCCTGAGTTTCTTAGATGACACCTGCGAAACGCACCCTTTCCCACACATCCCCACTCTGGAGCATTGCAGCCTAATCCCGGCTACGCTTCCCGGGGAGCTCGAGGAGTGAATGGCCCAAAAGAGGTTTATCGCGGCCTCTTTGACCGACCTCGGTGAGGTGTCCATCGAGGCAGCTGAGGAAGATGACGACGATGACTGGCCAGAGGCTATCAATCAGCGGGCTAGAGTATACTGGTATGTCACGGACGCCGGCTACGACATCGAGGTCCTCGACAGCAACGGCTTGACGTGGGCTATGTCACAGGTTAAGTGGCCCACCCCCAACCCCTCGGGTTCAACTGTCGTCGATCTCATCGATGGCCCCGCCGCTGATCTCCTCTGGCTCGCTATAAATAATTTGCCATCCTTCATTGCCATCGAGCCCCTTTTGTCATTTCTGAAGGACACGTTCTGCGACGCTGGCTTGGGATCCTCAGCTGCCAAGTCAGACCTCATCAACGGCGACCACGCGGAGGGCACCCTCTCTGGCTCTTCCAAGGTGAAAGAGCCCATCTGCGACATCAGGGAGGGCACCCTACAGCTGTGCTCTTCCAAGGGGAAGGAGCCCATCTGCGACAACATGGAGCGCACCCAGAGTCCGTGCTCTTCCAATGGGAAGGAGGCCATCTGTGGCAAGTGAGGAAACCAATGATTTGTTTTGTCGTGACTCTTCAAAGGGGGAAACCCATGATTTTTTTGTCGAGCCCCTTTTATAGTGAGAATATGTCCAGTTTTAATTGATATATTTGGTTTTTTGCAGTATGCCTTGTTTATTTCAGTTATTCACAATGTGATGCTCTATATGTGCAACTATTTATTGTGCAGTACAATTTCATCAATACCAGTTCAATGACCATATTTGTTTCTCGTTAAGGCTGATGTAGGTAATACGCCCGCTCTTTTTTCACATTGTGATGTTCAATTGTACAATTTGATGTTTAAGCACAAGCTACGTTCTATGCAATTTCAACAGCACCCCTATGATTGACTATATTTGCTTGCTGTTAAGCCTGTTGTAGCGAGCATATGCCTCTTTTAACGGTTTTGGTTGTTCGGTTGTTTGTAGTTAGCATATGTTCAGTTTCAATTGCTATCTTTGGTTGTTCTTAGTTTGCTTTATTTATTTCAGTTACTCACAATGTGATGTCCTATATGTGCAAGTATGAACTGTGCAGTTCAATTTCATCAATACCAGTTTCAACAATACCACTATGAATGACTATATTTGGTTGCTGTTAAGCATGTTGTAGTTAACACTAACACCCCTTTCCATTTTTATTTTACAATAACTAGCGTGCTTATACCTGCACAATACCAGTTTGAATGACTATATTTGGTTCTTTTTAATTGTTTGGCCTGTTGCAGTTAACACACCTTTCCACTTCTTGTTTGCTTAACTAGCGTGCTTATACATGCACACTGAAGCTATCATTTGGAGATTATGTTGTCTAGCATGGATATATTTGGTTGATGTTTAGCCTGATGTGCTTAACATGCCTTTCGATGTACTTACACAGGACAATATTGGGAACGACTACTGTTTTTCATCGAGGTTAGTTTCATCCCATGGCTTATATATATTCCCTCCGCTCCATAATATAAGATGTTAATTCATCCAATATATGAGTATATTGGATGTAATAAGATCTTATATAATGGGACGGAGGGAGTGTTGTACTACATCATTGTGCAATTGCTGTTTAGCTTCTAATATGAACTTGGTGCTTGTAGGTACATATGTCGTTGGTAAAGATCTGCGCTTCGACCCTTTTTGCGTATGGGGCAATGAGATATTCATGAACCAGCATCAAGTGAGGAAACTGATAAAGATTGTTAGTAAAATGGGTCAAAAGATGGCAATTAAACTATTTGTTTACATTTTATCCAAGACAACAGTGAACTGCAGGATGGTAAGTAAGAACCCTGTAGTCTTGTTTTTACTGCCCATAATGAGTTGTTAGATGACAATGTCTGAATCTTTTTCCTTTGCAGTGGTTCCCAAAGCAGTTTACTCAAGATTACCTCTCAAACTACATGATTGATGGACATGCAAAGGTTAAAGTATTTCTACCAGACTACAATGACTATCTAGAAGTCCTCATGAAGACAGTGAAGGATGGGCGGTCGGCCATCACAAGGGGTTGGACTAGAGTAGTGCGTGCATTCGGCATGGAGGAGGGCACAATATGGGCATTCCGCTTCACCTTGTTCAACAACCAGAATGTCTTTCGCCTCTTTCTTCACCGTCTTTAATACAAGTATGCAACCCTTGTTCATCATTCTTTATTTGGTGCTTATGTAATTCTAGAACATATGTAGCTGTGAATCGAATAATGCATTGGTTGTTGAACCTGATGGATATGAATAAAATTATTGCCTACTTTCAAACTCAAATTCTGTACAATTTTGAATTACAACGATTAAATTAGGGAGAGAATATGCTCTACAGGTCATTACGACGCACAAGGTCTGTAAAGCAGAACGTGTGTGATATACTTCGTAATCCGACAAGTTTCATAGAGAGAAAACATGTGCGACCATGCACACAATTCCCGTTAGCAAAGCGTGTGTGATGTCAGACAATATCACAAATAGTGCGACCAAATGAAATGTTTGTGATAGTCACCCTACCCTACACGCTTTACAATCATGAACTTTTCCTGATGTCGTACACATGTAAACGTTTCACCACAGAATAGCATGTGCGATAGTTATCTCGTCCGACACTAGAACGACAGTCGGACGTTTCATAAACCCATACGACACACGTATAATGCTTATCTCATCCAGCACACACGAGTAGCAAGGATGGAGCGTTTGGGATATTCGATCTATCACAAACAGTTGTGTGACGACTAGTGTTTGGGAAAGATGCGGGCATCACATACGTTTAGTTCTGCGAAACGTATGCTTGCCTGTTCCCTATCGCCGATGGTTTCTGGGTCGTGTGGGAAGGACCCCCTATCGCACACACAGGCAAGGCGACGGTTTGAAACACTGTCGCAGAAAGGGGGTAAAAACCGTATGTATAGCACGTCGCTGCACCAGTGATAAGCTGGAAAAATTTGAAAGGATTTCGACAAGATTTGAATAGGGTTGCTTCACAACTGACCAACTAGTCCAGAATCTAGAGTTTGAGGCTGCACTCACATAGAGTGACGGATTGAGCTGAAATTTGGTGTAGGATGATGATTTGAGCATAGTGAGGCACTGGTAAATTTTCAACTCATTTGAGTACCCACAACTGGTACTTCCTTCACAGAGATCCCCACTGGACAGAAACTTGGGGGAAATTTTGAGAGCTATTGGCTTCGCCAAAGAATGTGTAAGTTGGCATGCTCAATGGATATAGGGAGACTTAGGGTTTTGATTAATTTCAAGAATTATGAAGCAACATAAAATAGAGTTGCTTCACACACTCAAAATAAGTCCAGAAATAAGAATTGGATAGTGTGATCACCATGAGTATTACATATCCAAGGTCTAGATGAGTCAAAGGATTTATGAGAATTTTGTGGGAATTATTGACAAGACAGAAATTAGGTTGCTTCACAACCTAGAGCAAAATGACTATTCCTTTAATAGGAAAAATGAATATTTCCAAGGAATAGAGATTGTGGTTGGGCTAAGATTGGAGGTGGCATGACTTGGGAAAGATTTGAGAATGTTGATCAACTTGGGAGAAGAAGTAGAGATGATCTTCCCAGGTTTCAAGTCCACAGAACCAATCCAAAAGAAATCCAAAGCAAATTCCAAAGAAAACCAAAAGAAAAGAAAAGGGCCAAAAATTGGGGTGTTACAGAAGACGTATTACTTCTTTTCTTAACAAATTCTTGGAGGCAGGATGTAATCTTCGTTGGCTTTCAATTACCAGTTTAGCTCCTTCTTCAATAGGAATAGCATGAGAATAAATAGATAGATCTATCCCCTTTACGTCTTTCATTGAGTAGCCCAAATCCTTACGGTGTTTAGTTAACACCGCCAATAGCTTCTCTTTTTCTTTTCCTGAAAGGTCAGCATTAACAATAATAGGTAACCTTTCGATGTCATCCATAAACTCATACCTCATCCCTTTAGGTAATGGTTTTAGTAAGGAGGACGTAGTTCTTCATCTCCTCAAGTACCTCATACACGTTATTTAAACGCGGGCAGACTATGGGAGTAGCATCCATTATCATCTCAATTTCCTCCTTTTCCTCTTCTTCAAATAAGGACTCGGGCCTTACCAGGACCCTTTCAACTTCATCTTCTGGAGTTTGGAGATGAATCTCAGCTAGATGATTTAATTTATGCTCTTCCTCATCTTGAGCTTCTTCTTGATATGGTTTACTTAAGACGGAAGAAAATGGAAATTTAAACATCTCATCCCCCCATTTCATGGAGATAGCTTTCTTTTTGATATAAGCTCCCGCGACATTCAAAAAAGAATTTCCAAAAATAATAGGACAATCCTTATCCTTGATGTCTACTATGCAACTTTATTCTTGTAGACTCCGTTGGGCCTCCAAGCGCAGAGTTTTGTAGGACAACAACAAATTTCCCTCAAGTGGATGACCTAAGGTCTATCAATCCGTGGGAGGTGTAGGATGAAGATGGTCTCTCTCTCAAACAACCCTGCAATCAAATACAAACAAACTCTTGTGTCTCCAACACACCCAATACAATGGTAAATTGTAAAGGTGCACTAGTTCAGCGAAGAGCTGGTGATACAAGTGTAGTATGGATAGTAGATATAGGTTTTTGTAATCTGAAATAATAAAAACAGCAAGGTAACAAGTGACAAAAGTGAGCACAAATGATATTGCAATGCTTAGAAACAAGGCCTAGGGTTCATACTTTCACTAGTGCAATCTCTCAACAGTGCTAACATAATTGCATGATATAACAATCCCTCAACCCGCGACAAAGAATCACTCCAAAGTTCCTAGCAAACGGAGAACATAAGAAGAAATTGTTGTAGGTAGCAAAACCACCTCAAAGTTATCATTTCTGATCAATCTATTGAGCCATCCCTATAAGTGTCACAAACAGCCCTAGAGTTCGTACTAAAATAACACCAAATAATTTCAGATTCATAATATTCAATCCAACACAAAAAACCTCGAAGAGTACCCCCAAAGTTTCTACCGGAGAAAGTAGGACGAAAATGTGTATCAACCTATGTGCCTAGATTACCCCAATGTCACCTTAGGAATCCGCATGTTGATTACCAAAACATACATCAAGTGACTCAATAGAATACCCCATTGTCACCACGGGTATCCACGTGCAAGACATACATCAAGTGATCTCAAATCCAATATTCAATCCAATATAACGAAACCTCAAAGGGAAAGACCCAATTCATTACAAGAAAGATAGATAGGGAAGAACACCATATGATCCAACTATATTAACAAAGCTCGTGGTACATCAAGATCGTGCCAAATCAAGATCACGAGAGAGAGAGATCAAACACATAGCTACTGGTACATACCCTCAGCCCCGAGGGTGAACTACTCCCTCCTCGCCATGGAGATCGTCGGGATGATGAAGATGGCCTCCGGTGATGATTTCCCCCTCCGGCAGGGTGCCAGAACAGGGCTCCGTATGAGATCGCTTCGGAACAGAGGCTTGCGGCGGCGGCGTGGAAGTTCTCGATTTATTTCTAGGGTTTTTGGTGTTTATAAGAATTTTCTGCGTTGGATTCACGCCAGGGGGGCCCATGCGGGACCGACAAGCTCAGGAGGTGCGCCCTAGGGGGGCGCCCCCGAGGCTTGTGGCTTCCCTGGCCACCCTCTGGTCCACCTCCGGCACTTTGTGGGTCTCTTTTGGTCCATAAAAAATCACCGTAAATTTTCAGCCCAATCCGAGAATTTTTATTTCTGCACAAAAATAACACCATGGTAGTTCTGCTGAAAACAGCGTGAGTCCAAGTTAGTTTCATTCAAATCATATAAAAATGCACCAAACCATATAAAACTTAGGTAAATATTGCATGAATACTTCATAAATTATAGATACGTTGGAGACGTATCAGCATCCCCAAGCTTAATTCCTGCTTGTCCTCGAGTAGGTAAATGATAAAAGAAATAATTTATGAACTGTGAATGCTAGCATATTGTATAAGTTTGATCAATGATAATTTCAATCAGTTTTCCTAGCATCATAAACAACAACTTTTTCTCATAAAACTCATCATGATAAAGTAGCAATCAATTCACATGTTATGGTTCAAACAATGCATTCTCTTGAAACTTAACAACTTATGTTCTTAGTCACCAAACAATTTCAATGCATCTTATTCTCAACAAAGTCTAAGTAAGAGCTCCACATACTCAATTATCATATAGTCTTCTATTGTTGCTAGTACTCAAAGCATATTTTTAGAACAAATAGTATCCATCGAACACAGAGGAAGAAAGGCGCTTAATGTTTTGCCTCCCAACTCGTTTATCATAGAGATAATTGTCAACAATAATAATTCATGATCAAATATATTTGATAGGATATATGTATCTGGATCTTTCCCCACCACATGATGCTTGCCAAGTGGAGAATAATTGAGGTTGAAATAAGAAGTTGACTCAACAAAAATAAAATTGATGGAAAAAGGTAAAAGATATGCCCTTCGCAGAAAGAAGCAGGGATTTGCTTATGTGCCAGAGCTCATTACTTAAAACAGAGATGAAGACATTTTGAGTGGTGTGCTTTTCCTATCAACGTCACGACAAAGGATTTCAATATCTTCCATGCTAAACACATTATTGGCGGTTCCCATGCGGAAATGAAAAGTTTACTCCCCCTCAACCATACAAACACAAGCCATGGCTAGCTGAATTCACGGGTGCCCTCCAAACAATCAACTTTCCAGGGGGAGTTTGTTTTATTATATCCTTATTTAATTATTATTTTTTGTTTAACGGGACCGGGCATCCCAATTACTAGCCTCTCTCATGCAAGGACAAGTGAATAAACATCCATCATGAGAATAACCCGCTTAACATGGAAGATATTGACCGCCCCGTCGCTCCATGAGCGGTACGGGCACACAAAATAGATGTTTATTTGAATATTTTAGAGATGGCACATGCAAATTTACTTGGAACGGCAGGGTAATACTGCATATAGGTAGATATGGTGGACACTCATAGAAGAAACTTGGCTCAAGGATTTTGGGCGCACAAGCAGTATTCCCGCTTAGTACAGAAATTTTGTCTAGCAAAGATTATAAACAAGCACCACATGTTGGAGGATCCATAACAATATAGCTTCTATGCAAATATACCCAAACATAACTCATTACGTTGTCTTCCTTGTCCAACTTCAACTAATTTGCCCAAGTTTGAAAATAATTAATGGGTATTCACAATCATAAAAGATGTCCAAGATAATATATTTGTATGTGAAATTTCTCTTCCATATTCTAATCATTCATGAATTGCTTGTATGACCAATATTGTGATTGTCAAACTTCAATAGATTTTACTTTCTGAACCCAATGTAAAAATATTACTAAGCATATGGAACATATATAATTTGAGGTTTATGATATTCAATTCGTTCAACAATTCACTCTTAGGATATAAGTGAAGCACAAGAGTGAATGACAAACTACTCCAAAAAATATAAGTGAAGATCAATGAGTAGTCAAACAATTAAGTAGCTATGTGAAGACTCTCTCCAAATCAAGATTTCAGATCAAAGTATTTTATTCGAACAGCAAACAAAATGAAAGGACACTCCAAGAATAGCACATATCATGTGAACAAATAAAAACTTAGGCTCAACCGAGACTAACCGATAGTTGTTGATGAAGAAAGGTGGGATGCCTACCGGGGCATCCCCAAGCTTAGTTGCTTGAAACTTCTTGTAATATTATATTGGGGAGCCTTGGGCATCCCCAAGCTTGATCTCTTGTGTCTCCTTAATTCCTCTCATATCACGGCTTCTCCTAAGTCTTAAAAACTACATCCACACAAAACTCAACAAGAACTCATGAGATAAGTTAGTACAAATCAATTCAAAACCTTAACATTCTCTACTGTAGAAAATTACAAAATTTATAATTAAACATTTCATAATAAATGCCTCTGTATATTAAATACTCCTATCCACAAATAGAAACATTAAACAAGCAAACATATGCAAAAAATACAACTATAACCGAAATCTGTCTAAACAGAACAGTCTGTAAAGGGGGAATAAAAATTCATACTTCCCTAACTCCTAAATTTCTGAAAAATTACCACGGGACAGAGAACTCATGCACACTTACTGTGTAAAAATTTCAGATTTTTATCATGTTCTGACTATTCAGGAATATTCTGGACATAACAGAAAACTTTATGTTTTCAAACAGCAAGACATAAACTTGCAAACTGAGCATGGTAAAGGCTACACTTGGCATTTTGTTGAGATAAAAAGGTGCAAACATGATTATTAATAACAGCAAGCAAAAAAAACTAAAATAAAATGATGGTCCAAGCAAAACACATATTATGTGACGAATAAAAATATAGTTCCGAGTGAGGTATACCGATAGTGTTGAAGACGAAAGAGGGGATGCCATCCGGGGCATCCTCAAGCTTAGACGCTTGATTATTCCTTGAATATTACCTTGCGGTGCCTTGGGAATCCCCAAGCTTAGGGTCTTTCCGCTCCTTATTCTCCACATATCGTTGTCTCACCCAAAACTTGAAAACTTCAATCACATAAAACTTAACGGAACTTCGTGAGATAGGTTAGTATGATAAAAATAAATCAACCACTTAGGTACTGTCAAGACAAGATTCATAATTTTTCTTACATAATACCTACTGTATTCTATCATTTCCTCAATTTATATCTCACAATATAAGCTATGGAAACACTAAAACAAGCAAACTATGCAATAAAAACAGAATCTGTCGAAAACAGAACATCATGTAGTGAGCGAATTAAAAGGCATACTTCTGTATCTCCAAAAATTCTGAAACATTAAGACAACATAAAAAATTTGTATAGCAGTACTGTGTAAAAAAATTAGAAGTTTTTCACACTCCAGAACAGAATGTAAAATCGTGCACTGGACACTATACATTCTATTTTTGCACAGAACCAAATAAACAAGTATCCACACTATCCCAAAGGCTTTACTTAGCACTTTATTGCAAGAAAATATAAAAAACATGATTAATAGAGTAGCTTAATCATGTTCACACACAAAAACAGTAGTTATAAATATTGGGTTGTCTCCCAACAAGCGCTTTTCTTTAATGCCTTTTAGCTAGGCATGATGATTTTGATGATGCTCGCATAAGAGTAAAGAATTGGAACATAAAGGGAGCATCATGAAGCATATGGAAAGCACATTTAAGCCTAACACACTTCCTATGAATAGGTATTTTGAGAGCAAACAATTTATGGGAGAACGAATCAACTAGCATAGGAAGGCAAAAGAAGTATAACTTGAAAACTTTCAAAACATAGAGAGGAAACTTGATATTATTGCAACACCTACAAGCATATGTTCCTCTCTCATAATAATTTTCAGTAGCATCATGAATGAATTCAAAAATATAACTATCACATAAAGCATTCTTTTCATGATCCACAAGCATAAATTTTTTATTACTCTCCACATAAGCAAAATTGTTCTCATGAATAATAGTGGGAGCAAATTCAACAAAATAACTATCATGTGATACATGATTGGCATAATCCAATTGAAAATTAAAATCATGATGACAAGTTTCATATTTATCATTATTCTTTATAGCATACATGTCATCACAATAATCATCATAGATAGCAACTTTGTTATCATAGTCAATTGAAACCTCTTCCAAAATAGTGGAATCATCATTAAATAAAGTTGTGACCTCTCCAAATCCACTTTTATCATTATTATAAGATTCAACACCCTCCAAAGTAGTGGGATAATTTGTACCTAGATTTGACACTCTGCCAAACCCACTTTCATCAATATAATCATCATAAATAGGAGGCATGCTTTCGTCATAACAAATTTGCTCATCAAAAGTAGAGGGAATAAAAATATCATCTTCATGAAACATAGCATCCCCAAGCTTATGGCTTTTCATATCATTGGCATCATGGATATTCATAGAAAGCATACTAACAACATTGCAATCATGCTTATCATTCAAAGAACTCACATTAAACATTTTATTAAATTCTCTACAATCTTAGCACAATTTTCTGATCCATCAGTTTCAAGAAAGACTTCATATAGATGAAGTATTTGAGGAAAGCTCAATTCCATTTTTTTGTTTTCTTTTATAAAACCAAACTAGTGATAAAACAAGAAACTAAAATATTCAATTGCAAGATCTAAAGATATACCTTCACGCACTCACCTCCCCAGCAACGGCGCCAGAAAAGAGCTTGATGTCTACTACGCAACTTTATTATTGTAGACTCCGTTGGGCCTCCAAGCGCAGAGTTTTGTAGGACAACAGCAAATTTCCCTCAAGTGAATGACTTAAGGTTTATCAATCTGTCGGAGGTGTAGGGTGAAGATGGTCTCTCTCTCAAACAACCCTGCAATCAAATACAAACAATCTCTTGTGTCCCCAACACACCCAATACAATGGTAAATTGTATAGGTGCCTTAGTTCGGCGAAGAGATGGTGATACAAATGTAGTATGGATAGTAGATATAGGTTTTTGTAATCTTAAATAATAAAAACAGCAAGGTAACAAGTGTCAAAAGTGAGCACAAACGGTATTGCAATGCTTAGAAACAAGGCCTAGGGTTCATACTTTCACTAGTGAAATCTCTCAACAGTGCTAACATAATTGAATCATATAACAATACCTCAACGCGTGACAAAGAATCACTCCAAAGTTCCTAGCAAACGGAGAACATAAGAAGAAATTGTTGTAGGTAGCAAAACTACCTCAAAGTTATCCTTTCTGATAAATCTATTGAGCCATCCCTATAAGTGTCACAAACAGCCCTAGAGTTCGTACTAGAATAAGACCAAATAATTTCAGATTCATAATATTCAATCCAACACAAAGAACCTCAAAGAGTACCCCAAAGTTTCTACCGGGGAAAGTAGGATGAAAACGTGTATCAACCTATGTTCCTAGATTACCCCAATATCACCTCGGGAATCCGCAAGTTGATTACCAAAACATACATCAAGTGACTCAATAGAATACCCCATTGTCACCACGGGTATCCACATGCAAGACATACATCTAGTGATTTCAAATCCAATATTCAATCCAACATAACGAAACCTCAAAGGGAAAGACTCAATTCATCACAAGAAAGATATAGAGGGAAGAACACCATATGATCCAACTATATTAACAAAGCTCGTGGTACATCAAGATCGTGCCAAATCAAGATCAGGAGAGAGAGAGATCAAACACATAGCTACTGGTACATACCCTCAGCCCCGAGGGTGAACTACTCCCTCCTCGCCATGGAGACCGCCGGGATGATGAAGATGGCCTTCGGTGATGATTGCGCCTCCGGCAGGGTGCCGGAACATGGCTCCAGATGAGATCGCTTCGGAACAGAGGCTTGCGGCGGCGGCGTGGAAGTTCTCAATTTCTTTCTGGGGGTTTTGGTATTTATCGGAATTTTCTGCGTTGGATTCACGTCAGGGGGGCCCACGAGGGACCGACAAGCTCTGGGGGTGCGCCCTAAGGGGGCGCGCCCACCAGGCTTGTGGCTCCCCTGGTCACCCTCTGGTCCACCTCCGGCACTTCGTGGGTCTCTTTTGGTCCATAAAAAATCACCGTAAATTTTCAGCCCAATCTGAGAACTTTTATTTCTGCACAAAAATAACACCATGGTAGTTCTGCTGAAAACAACGTCAGTCCGGGTTAGTTTCATTCAAATCATATAAAAGTGCGCCAATACCATATAAAAGTTAGGTAAATATTGCATGAATACTTCATAAATTATAGATATGTTGGAGACGTATCAATCCTCTGAAATCATTGAGACATAAATATCAATGGGATAGATGAGTGAGCCTATTATAATGTTGATATCTTTAAGGATGCCACAAGGTATTCTATCGGTCTTATTTGCAAGCTTTATAACAACACCAGTTGGCTCAAGAGTACGGGGAGAAATCTTATCATAAATTAATAATATTGGCTGGGAATCCTGGGTCGCACAATCCAAAGTAAGGCTTGCTTCCGAAGGAACACGATAAAATTTGTTTACCTGTATCCTTACCTTCGGTACACCCTTTGAGGTGAGGAGGTATCTTGGTCTAAATAGACTTCTTTATTAACCACTGCTATAGGTGTAGCAAGTTCTTTCATGATATGCACATGTGGTGGAGTTCCATATTGTTCTACCTTAATACTCTTCTTATGCTTAGCAGAAAGTGATTCTTCCTTCTTTTTGCCCTTCCATTCAAATAAAGCCTCTCTCCAGTCTTGGGGTGGAGTAGTTTTCTTCACAATGGATTCTACCTTTCGGATCGCTTTCGCTTCCCTGGTGTGTTTCACCAACTTTTTATCTGGTAGCCGCAAAAACTCAGAAAAGTCTTTCAATATGTGTAAAACGGGATCAGTCCCAATATTAAGCTCATGACGAAGAATTTTCATCTCCTTTGTTCTAAGGAAAGACTTAACACTTTCATAAACAGGATCAATCTTTGCCTTTTCCTTCGAACACAGGTACCAACTTTCAGCATTATGCCGAATTCTATCAAGTAAATTCCAGGCTTGTGAAATCTCGATTCCTATAAAAGAACCTTTAGAAGCAATATCCAATGCATGTTTGCTCTATGAGTCAAGTCCACCATAAAGGAAGTTCACAATTAAAAAATCAGGATAATGATGTTCAGGGCATTCAGAGAGTATACCTTGATACCTTATATAGGCATCTACCAGTTTCTCGCCTGGTCGCTGCCCAAAGCTGCTAATCTTCCTTCTTATCTTATATAATTGTCTTTGAAGGTATAAATGAGCATAAAATGCAGATGATAGCTCTGTCCAATTACTCAAGGTACTAACGGGTTAATGCATTAGCAATTCAGCGGCTTCCTTTTCAAGAGAATAAGGAAATATTTTAGCTTTTATCTCCTCATTAGTTAAGTCCTGCAACTGAAAAGTACCACATGTAATGTCAAATAATTTAATATGCTCAATAGGACTTTCATTTCCATCACCTCGGAATGTATTCTTTTTCAACATATCAATTAACCGAGGGTTTATCTCAAATACTTTACCAAGTAGGTCAGGACCAATAGATATAAAATTCTCTCCTCGAGCTGGTCCTGCTACTAGTTGCACACCTACCTGACAAATTTGTTCTTGAAGGACCATGGTTGCTCGCAATCTACAAAACCGTTAGAACACAAAATAATTCAAAACTCAAGGCAAAGCCCAAAAGCGCTCATTTCCTCGGCAACGGCACCATAAAAAACTTGATGACCTGCAAGTGCACAGGGTTTAGTTGTAGCCTTTTCAAAGTAAGAGTATCGATCCCACAGGGAGCACAAGAATCAGACGTTTGCCACTTGTAGTGAATTATGTATTTTTATGCCTGCAGATAATTGTAGACTTGAAGCAAAGTGCGCGCGGTAATGAATTGTGATTCAGTAATGAAGCGAACTTTGAAGGAAATAACATAAAAGTAAATAAAGAACAATGACTAGACTGACTGGTGAAACAGGAAAGTAAGGCATTCTCAGGTAGTCTGGAATCCCCATTGGTATGTTTCTAGCACACCCACGCACGCCACCATCATAGTCTCCACCATAGGGTTACAACTCATGATAATTAAGGGTTACCCCATGGACACGGCCTCTCTAAGGGTTCTCCGCAATTCCCCTATCAATTGCAAAGGTTAGGAGCAAAAGGCTTTTACCGTACCTCGAATTACCCTCACATCCTAGCCTTTTACAACGACCGTGATATACTTCGTGGCCATAAGGCACAAATGCTGAGTGGGGCCCCTTCACAACATTCACGAAGTTATTAAATTAAGCATTCAACAGGGAATCTCATATCCATAATAACGTTTCAGATCTTACACATACCAAGGTTCATCCATATCCCCGAGAACTAGGGATCTACTCACACATGGAGACAACAAACATCTTGACAAGGGTGATGGCATACATGGATGAATGATTCAGATAACACACAAGATGATCCACTAGGGTTCTTGATGTTACAATGATAAGGATGTGGATGATGATGATGATGATGACGGTGGTGTGGATGACGATGACGATGATAGTGGAGATGATGTTGTAGCCCCCTTGTGCGCGAGGAGGAATACCCCCCCCTCTTCTCCTTGCCAATCCCTCCTCTGGATGAACTCCGGAGGCTAGGGTTCTGCCTTCTGGACGTGTTTCTGGTCGCTCTGTATGTCTGATCCATGATCCGATTTCATGGGGTGGAAATAGTTGATCCGGCAGCGGTGATGGCACTCCATACGACCGCCCATACGAGTGGGCGCGGTCGTATGGAACGCCGTCTTTTGCACTACAGGCGTGACAACGATTTCTTCTTTGGCCTTCTTTCTTGATTCTTTTATGGTAGGTGATTATCACTTTAAATGCGTGATTCCACTACCATTTCTGGGGATTTCTTCCATTATATGCTAAATGGTCCAAAAGGCATTACCTGAGGGATTATAAAAAAAAGAGGTGTGTGAATGTGGTAAAATTCCACAAACCCTACCATGTAGGCACAAAATACTTAGAAAAATTATCACATAAATTGGACTCATCATGTAACCATTTACAATGAGCTCTTCATCTCCTCTATAGACAAAGAGCATGTTCTTTGTTCTTCTGAGGTACTTAATTATATTAACAATTACCTAGTGAGCCAATCCGGGATCACTTTGGTACCTGCTACTAACACTTAGTACATAAAACATTTGGCCTTATACATATCATAGCATTCATGATGGATTCAATTATCGAGGCATATTGAACTCCACTCATCTGCACATGCGTATCAACTGTCTCAGGACATTGATTTCTTCTAAGCATCATGCTATGTGACATTGGGAGAAAACACATTTTCCATTTTAAACCTTTTAAAACCTTGTCAATGTACTCATTTTGGCTTAGTGGAATCAGACGCTTGATCTATCTATGTAGATCTTTATGACCAATAAGTTGCTTTGCCTTAGTCTTTCATTGGAAACATATTCTTTAAAAAAATCTTTTATTGTGCTAAGAAACTTTACATTATTTCCAATCAACAATATGTCATTTACATATAAGATTACAAATGCTATAGCGCTCCCACTAAGCTTCTTGTATACACAAGTTTTTCCATTATTTTAATGAAGTCAAACTTTTTAACTATTTCATTAAAATGTTGATTCCAGCTCCTTGATGCTTGCTTCAAACCATAGATAGACCTTAGAAGCTTGCACACCTTTCCGGTATCCTCAGGATCGACAAAACCTTCTAGTAGTATCATTTATACATCATTTCCATTTAGGAAAGTAGTTTTGACATCCATCTGCTCCATACCTTTTGGAGGATCAACCAAGTTCCAAACTTAATTGTCGTACATACATGAACTCCATTTCGGTGAGCATGGCTTTAAGCCATTCCTTTGAGCTGGGCGCCGCCATCGCTTCCTTGTAGTGCATAGGTTCATCTTCTTCTAAGATGAGTATTTCATTGTGAAATCATTCAGGAGGTTCGTTAACTCTTCCTCATCTACGTAGTTTAGTTACAAGCTTTAAGTAGAGTTTCTACAGCTGGTGTAGTAACTTCTGGTTAAGTTGTGCAGACAACTTTTGGAACAACTTCCGGTTTGTTAATCCTTCTTACTTTCGCCGGAGATTCAATAATCTTGTCAAGCTGCACTGTCCTCCTACTTACTTCTTTAGTGAGAAAACTCCTCCTCGAGAAAGTGTTCATTCTTTGTGACAAGCACTTTGTCCTTGAACTTTTGGTAGAAGGAATACCCAATTGTCTCTTTGGGATAACCTACATATTAGCATTTTTCTGGATCGAGTACTCCATAACTCATATGGTGTCGTCTCACCAGACTATTAGACGGTGCTCTGTTTAGTGTATATGTTGCTGTTACAAGTGCATATCCCAAAAAATTAATAAAAGTAGATTGGTAAGTTATGAAATAATTCCACAATTATCCGAGTGTTTGCTAAACTCATGACGTAGATATATTTCTTCATGATTGAAGAACCTTTTATATTTTGTCATAATGATTCTTAACTTCATTCTGAATTTCTTTGAACCTTTCAAATATTTCAGATTTTATGTTTCATCAAGTAAATCACATTTACTTCAAACATCAGCGAATTATAAGTATTCACCACGCCCTGGTTTGCTCATCGGACCACATACATCACTACGTATTTTGTCTATTGATTCAAAATCAAAAGACTTCAACACTCCATCTATATGAAGGTTTTACATACATTATTCTCCGATATAACCAAGCAGTGCCACATTTAAGTGGTGTTATCAGTCTTCTCAAGACATTTAGCATTAATGTTATAATTATTTTCAAGATCCATCATGAATAAACCACTAATAATAGAGGTAAATCCAAAACCATAGTCTTATAATAACTTGAACAACCATTGTTTAAAACTTATAAGAATATCCGTCGCATAACCCAAAATATAATGTTTTACACAACTCTGGAATGAAATAACTATTATTTAGTTCTAAGATAAATCTTGAAGATAAACTAAAGTCATGACTTCAACGGCTTGAGTAGCGGTCCCATCACCATTCCCGATTTGCATCACGACTTCATTCCTTCTCAACTTGCGAGCTTTCTATAGTCCCTGTATTGGTTTGCAAATGAGAGAAACCAGTTAGTATCAAATGCTCATGACATACAGAAAATTAACAAGTAGAACAACATTAACTTTGTATAACTTTTATACCTTTACCACCGTTCTTCTTCTTATCCGCCAAGTACTTCTTGCAGTTGTGCTTCCAGTGTCCTTTCTGTTTGTAGTAGAAACATTCAATCTCCATAGTGGCTCCACCCTTGTTCCTCTTCCGAGACACGGTCTTACCGACGCCAGTAGACTTTTTCTTGGATTTGCCCTTCTTCTTGAAACTAGCGGTCATATTGACCATCAACACTTGTTTGTTCTTCTGCATTCTAGCTTCCATAGTTTTGAGCATAGCGAACAACTCGTTTGCACTTTTCTCCATCCTGGTCATGTTGTAATTCATGATAAAACCATCGTAAGATGGCGGGAGTGAAGCTAGCACAATAACTGTACCGAGTGTTTGAGGAATTCCAAATTCCAGAGAAGCCAGTCTGTCAACATAGCCAGCAAGTTTAACTATATGCTCACTCCTTGAGGAACCTTTTGCCATCTTGCATTCAATCAAGGCCTTGGTTATTTCAAAACGTTCGGTCCTTGCCTGCTTCTTGTACAGAACTTCCAGTGAACCAATTATAAATTGAGTAGTAGACCGTACGAAACGTTTCTGTAGTTCAGGATCCATGCAAGTCAACATGAGGCAGTGGACTGACTCATAGTCATCACTACAAGCAATGAAAGCATCTACAACTTCTTGGGGTGCATACTTTGTAGGACGATCACCTAGGGGCTGATCCAGCACATACTCCTTCTTAGCACTCTTGAGAACAAATCTCAGGTTCTGGATCCAATCTGCATAGTTTCCACCATTTGCAGCCAACTTTTCTTTCTCTAACATAGGGGCTAAGTTGAGCATATTGCGAGCCATTGATCTACAACGATAAACACAAGATTCACTTAGACATTGTTCATAATTAATTTTGCACTAGTTTTTAAACAAATTTTAACATAATGTGCACTCCCACTCAAATCAATATCTCTCATAATTGAAAGTGAGTGATTCAAGACCCTGATCTTATTCACAGCCATTGATGTGGACATCACTGATGACGTGAATTTTGACCGGTAGACAAACTTTAGCTGATCATCCAAATGACTCATGATCATCTTTCGATGCTTCGTTCTCTGAGCTCAGAACGATCCTGCCAGAACTTCAAGACAACCAAGTGTTATCTGCTTGCATGGTCTGACTATACACCGCCTTACCCCTCATGATCCATTTGTACTCATGTGGACATGACGTACTCTGGAAAGCTACGTGTTATAGACGGTTGCAACACTGGGAATAGCACCTTTTAACTTGATATTTACTGTGAGAGATCACCTAATAATTGACTACTGCGTAATCAAAGGGTGCAAACAACAAAGGGATAAACATCTCAGTCAATTCATAATAGCATGATATGGTATAGCCCTGGGTGCCTGGGAAGTCTTCACAGTCTTCTTGAATCTTCAGTCGAAACATTGCCGTGGCTGCAGAAAAATCATTGCCGTGGCAGCCGTTTCAAAAACTCTACCGTGGTAGCAATTTCAGAAAACGTTGTCGTGGCACCAATTTCAGAAAGCGCTACCATGGCACAAAATTTTTCAGCCCCTCCTCCCTGTGCCTGGTACAGCTGCCTCATGCCGAGGACCTCCGTGTAAGTTTGTCACCATCACATGTAACCAGTAGGCTATCTCTACATCTAGTACATTAAAGTGACAATCCCGTGGCTCCAGCCATCATTCCGTACTGTGATGCACAGGCCACTTAACATTACAACATATAACCATCTCATACATAAACTCATTATCATGACGAAGGCTATACCACATCACATGCAACCTGAAAAACCAAGTTAGACGTCCTCTAATCGGTTTGGCGAATTTTAATTACGTGGCTTCTAGGGTTTCCGGATAACACTAGCTACCTACGTCCACCACCAAGGCGATAATTCTTGTTGCTAGATTAACTTTTGGGGTGTGTGAGGGAAGGGACTTAATTAAAAATCTCTAGCCGCACACTAAACTTTGTCAGTACACATGACCCCCTAGAAGATCGTTCATCTTCATCGCCCTCTCGTGTTTGCGATAGTTCACTATTCTTGACTATCCTGGAGCCCAAAGAACTGTTAGCAGATCGTCGACAGCCAGAGCTGATCGATTGTCAGAACTTTGTGCAAAGCTACATGATACGTCTCCAACGTATCTATATTTATTGATTGTTTCATGCTATTATATTATCAATCTTGGATGTTTTATATGCATTTATATGCTATTTTATATCATTTTTTGGGACTAACCTATTAACTCAGTGCCCAGTGCCAGTTCCTGTTTTTTGCTTGTTTTTGGCTTTTCAGAAAATCAATATCAAACGAAGTCCAAACAAAAAAAACCTTTCGATTAATTTTCTCTGGACCAGAAGGGACCCTAGAAGCTTCGGGAGGAGACCAGATGAGATACAAGAGAGCCACAAGCTCGAGGGGTGCACGTTAGGGGGGTAGGCACGCCCTCTGAGCTTGTGGGCCCCATGCAGCTCCGTTTGACCTAATTCTAAGCCTATAAATTCACATATATTCCCAAACCAACAGAGAGCCAGACTATATAACTTTTCCACCGCCACAAGCTTCTGTTCTTCCGCGATCCCATTTGGAGGTCTTTTCCAGTAATCTGCCAGAGGGGGAATCGATCACGGAGGGCTTCTACATCAAGCTTGCTTCCCTTCCGATGATGTGTGAGTAGTTCACCACAGACCTACGGGTCCATAGCTAGTAGCTAGATGGCTTCTTCTCTCTCTTTGATCTTCAATACAATGTTTTCCTCGATCTTCTTGGAGTTCTATCTGATGTAATCTTCTTTTGCGGTGTGTTTTAAATTGTTGGGATCCGATGAATTGTGGGTTTATGATCAGATTATTCATTGAAAGTAATTGAGTCTTTTCTGAACTTTATTATGCATGATTGTTATAGCTTTGTATTTCTCTCTGATCTATACGTTTGGTTTGGCCAACTAGATTGATTTATCTTCAGCGGGAGAGGTGCTTTGTAGTAGGTTCAATCTTGCGGTGTCTCCACCCAGTGACAGAAGGGGACGGGGTACGTATAGTATTGGTGCTACTAAGGATAAAATGATGGGGGTTTATTCATATTGATTGAGTTTACTTTGTCTACATCATGTCATCTTTCTTAAAGTGTTACTCTGTTTGTCATGAACTTAATACCATAGATGCATGCTGGATAGCGGTCGATTGGTGGAGTAATAGTAGTAGATGCAGGCAGGAGTCGGTCTACTTGTCACGGACGTGATGCCTATATACATGATCATTTCCATGAATACGTCATAACTATGCGCTTTTCTATCAATTGCCCAACAGTAATTTGTTTACCCACCGTATGCTATGCGTTCGAGGGAGAAGCCTCTAGTGAAAACTATGGCCCCCGGGTCTACTTTAAGCATATTAAAAACTTAAAAATGCCTTGCTGCAATTTATTTACTTTTCTTTTGTTTTGCAATTTATATATTTGCCTATACAAGATTTAATCCTCGCAAGTAACGAGTCCAAGGGGATTGACAACCCTCTTGCTCGTGTTGGGTGCAAGTATTTGCTTTTGTGTGTGCATGTGTTGTTCATGAAGGTTTGCGTGATTCTCCTATTGGTTCGATAAACCTTGGTTCTCACTGAGGGAAATACTTATCTCTACCGTACTGCTTCACCCTTCATCTTCGAGGAAAATCGCAACACAGGTCACAAGTAGCAGAAAGAATATCTGGTGCCGTTGCCGGGGAGACATCATCAAATCCTATCAAGTACCTTCACTCAGAATATCATCTACATGCTCTACTTTTTATTTGCCTTTTTATTTGCCTCTCTTTTTCATCTCCCCCACTTCTCTAAAAATCAAAAAATACAAAAATATTTATGTTTGCTCGTTTGCTTGCTTTGTCACTATGTCTCAAGAAAACACCAAGTTGTGTGACTTTTCAAATACTAATAATAATGATTTTATTAGTACTCCAATTGCTCCTCCCGCCACTAGTGCAGAGTCTTATGATATTAATGCCGCTTTGCTAAATCTTGTTATGAAAGAATAATTTTCTGGAAATCCTAATGAGGATGCTGCATCCCATCTTAATACTTTTGTTGAATTATGTGATATGCAAAAGAAAAAAGATGTGGATAATAATATTATTAAGTTGAAATTATTTCCTTTCTCGTTGAGAGATCGTGCTAAAACTTGGTTTTCATCCTTGCTCGCAATAGTATTGATCATGGGATAAGTATAAGGATGCTTTTATTGCCAAGTATTTTCCTCCCACTAAGATTAATTCTCTTAGAAATCAAATTATGAACTTTAAGCAACTTGAGCAAGAACATGTTGCACAATCTTGGGAGAGAATGAAATTAATGATAAGAAATTGTCCCACTCATGGTTTAAGCTTATGGATGATTATACAAAATTTCTATGCGGGACTAAACTTTGTTTCTAGAAATCTTCTAGACTCTACTGCAGGTGGTACCTTTATGGGACTTACATTGGGAGAGGCTACAAAGCTTCTTGATAATATGATGACAAATTATTGTCAATGGCACACCGAACGAGCTCCAACTGGTAAGAAGGTAAACTCTGTCAAAGAAATTGCTACTTTGAGTGATAAAATGGATGCTCTTATGAATATTTTGCTAGCAAAAATGCTCAAGTTGATCCTAATGATGTGCCACTATCTACTTTAATTAAGCAAAATAATGATGCTATTGATGTGAACTTTGGCGCTAGAAATAATTTCAACAACAATGCTTATAGAGGGAATTTTAATCCTAGACCGTATCCCAGAAATTCCTCTAATAATTATGGTAATTCCTATGGTAATTCATATAATAATAATAATAATAATAATAATAATAATAATAATAATAATAATAATAATAATAATAATAATAATAATAGGACATCTACTGATCTTGAGAAAAACATAAAATAATTTATTAGTTCTCAAAAGATTTTTAATGCTATGGTAGAAGAAAAACTACATAAAATTGATGATGTGGCTAGAAACATGGATAGGATTGCTCCTGATGTGGAAACTCTTAAAATTAAAACTTTGCCACCTAAGCATGATATTAATGAGTCTATTAAATCTATCCAAGTCTCCATTAATGAAAGTAAAGAGAGAACCGCTAGGTTGAGAGCTAAGCGAGAATTCCTAGAAAAAGCTATTCCACCCGGGTTTTATCGTAATCATGATGAAGATATTAAAATGATTGGTGTGACACCCATTTAATCCTTGTTTAGCAATATAAAACTTTATGAAAAAGGGACTGGAGATGAGTCAACTTTAGCTAGAAGGTGTCCCAATTGTTTGGAGGGTGATGATCTTAATGATAAAAATGATAAAAGTGGGATTGGAGAGTTCAAAACTTTAAATAGGGATGTGCCCACTACTTTGGATTACAAGGACTTTAATTATGATAATTGCTCTTTGATTGAATGTATTTCCTTTTTGCAATCCATGATAAATTCACCCAATGCTTACGAACAAAATAAAGCTTTTACTAAACATATTGTAGAAGCTATGATAAAAGCTCATGAAGAAAAACTTGAATTGGAAGTTTCAATACCTAGGAAATTGCATGATGAATGGGAACCCACTATTAAAGTTAAGATTAAAGATTACAAATGTAATGCTTTGTGTGATCTAGGTGCTAGCGTCTCTACTATACCAAAATCTTTATGTGACGTGCTAGGTCTCACCGATATGGATGCATGTTCCCTTAATTTGCATTTAGCGGATTCAACTATTAATAAACCATTGGGTAGAATAAATGATGTGCTTATTCTTGATAATAGAAACTATGTGCCCGTGGATTTCATTCTGCTTGATATTGAATGCAATCCGTCTTGTCCTATAATACTTGGTAGGCCTTTCCTACGAACTATAGGTGCTATTATTGATATGAAAGAGGAAATATAAGATTTCAATTTCCATTAAAGAAGGGGATGGAACAATTCCCTAGTAATAGAATTAAAGCACCATATGAATCCATTATGAGGGCCACCTATGGAATTAATTTGAAGGACGATAATACTTGAAACAATGCATTATGCCTAGCTAGGGGCATAAAACAATAGCGCTTGTTGGGAGGCAAACCAATATTTATCTTTATTGAAATTTTTATTTTTATTGAGTCACAAAATTTTATCTACTGTCATGATTGTGTTTAATTAGTGCTTGTGCCAAGTAATGCCTTTGGTTTGATTTGGAAGATAGTATAATTGATGTTGTTTAAAAACCGAAAGTTTTGCGCCCAGTTGTAGAATTTACATTCTGTACTGGAACGTCAGAAAAATATGAAATTTTTACACAGTATTGGAATACAATGTTTTTACTCTTTCCTAATTTTTCAGAATTTTTGGAGTTACATAAGTATGGATAAAAATTCTGTCATTATGTACTGTTCTGTTTTAGACAGATTCTGTTTTTATTGCATAGTGTGCTTGTTTTAATGAAACTATGGATTATATCGGGGGGTATAAGTCATGGAAGAGTTAGAATACAGTAGGTATTATGCAAGAATAATTATGAATGAGTTTATAACATTACCTAAAGTGGTTGATTGATTTATTATACTAACGGATCTCACGAAGTTTCTGTTGAGTTTTGTGTGCTGAAGTTTTCAAGTTTTGGGTGAGATTAGGATGGATGAAGGAATAAGGAACGGCAAGACCCTAAGCTTGGGGATGTCTAAGCTTGGCGATGCCCCGAATGGCATCCCCTCTTTCGTCTACAATCTATCGGTAACTTACTTGGAGCTACAATTTTATTCATCACATGATATGAGTTTTACTTGGAGCGTCTTGTGCCATAGTTTTCTTTTATTTGTTGGCATTTTAGTTTGCCACAATCATTGTTTTCTGGACACACCTATTTGAGAGGGACACACATTTATCGTGATTTGTTAGAATACTCTATGTGCTTCACTTATATCTTTTGAGCTAGGTAGTTGCTCAAGTGCTTCACTTATATCTTTTAGAGCATGGCGGTGGTTATATTTTGTAGAAATAACTGCACTCTCATGCTTCACTTAAATCTTTTTGAGAGTCTAACAAATAGTAATGGCAATTTGCACATGTTATAAGACTAGTCCAAAAAGGATAGGTATTCAAGGGGGATATAATAAAAACTTCCATGTAGATCACTAAACATGAAACACATGGTTTAATGATATTTATGTCATAATATGAAAGGATATTGGTTCATGATCATTGGTTAGTAGAAATATCGGTATTAAAGCTTGTTATTAACTTCTCATCTAAGTGTTGGTCATGGCATGGTGGGGAGGTTTGAGCATTTTTATGTCTGAAATGAAATCCTTGAGTACTGTTATAATCGGGGGTACGTGATGGTTAACTCCTACCAACCTCCTCCCTAGGGGCATGCGAGTAGTACTTTTCTTCGAGGGCTAATAGGCTTTTTAATAAGTATGTGAGCACTTTATGACTAATGTGAGTCCATGGATTATATGCACTCTCACCTTTCCGCAATTTGATAGCCTCTCCGGTACCGTGCATTGCCCTTTCTCACCTCGAGAGTTGGTGCAAACTTCGCCGGTGCATCCAAACCCCGTGATATGATATGCTCTATCACACATAAGCCTCCTTATATCTTCCTCAAAACAGCCACCATACCTACCTATTATGGCATTTCCATAGCCATTCCGAGATATATTGCCATGCAACTTCCACCATTCCGTCACATGACTTGTGTGTTCATCATCATATTGCTTTGCATGATCATATAGAGCTGACATGATATTTGTGGCACAGCCATCGTTCATCATTATCATACATGTTACGCTAGATCATTGCACATCCTGGTACACTGCCAGAGGCATTCATATAGAGTCATATTGTTTTATCGAGTTGTAAGTAAACAAAAGTGTGATGATCATCATTATTAGAGCATTGTCCCAGTGAGGAAAGGATGATGGAGACTATGATTCCCCCACAAGTCGGGATGAGACTCCGGACGAAAAAAAAGAGGCCAAAAGGTGCCCAACAAAAAAAAGAGAAAAAGAAAAATGAGAGATAAAGAGAGAAGGGGCAATGTTACTATCCTTTTTCCACACTTGTGCTTCAGAGTAGCACAGTGTTCTTCATATAGCGAGTCTCCTATGTTGTCACTTTCATATGCTAGTGGGGATTTTTTGTTATAGAACTTGGCTTGTATATTCCGATGACGGGCTTCCTCAAATGCCCGAGGTCTTCATGAGCAAGCAAGTTGGATGCACACCCACTTAGTTTCAGTTGAGCTTTCATACACTTGTAGCTCTTAGTGCATCCGTTGCATGGCAATCCCTACTCCTCGCATTGATATCGATTGATGGACATCTCCATAGTCCGTTGATCCGCCGAGTTGATGCGAGACTTTCTTCCTTTTTGACTTCCCTTATTGATCTCTACCACCACATTCTATTCCACCTATAGTCCATGGCTCACGCTCATGTATTGTGTGAAGTTGAAAATGCTGAAGCGCGTTAGAAGTACGATCCGATTGCCTGGTTTAACACCGGGGTGCTCATGATTTATATTTATGCGGTGAAGGCGGAGTCATGCCATGCTAACATGATAAAGTGAGTAGGGATAACATTCGTTAAGGATTATATATTTTGAAAGTTTAATGATTATGCTTCTTATATTCATGGATATTATTATGTTGATATTGTTACTTCATCGTTTCACAATATTTATACCGTAAAGAGATTACATGATACACATGTTAGGTAGCACTTGATGTCTACTACACAACTTGTTCTTGTAGACTCGTGTTGGGCCTCCAAGCGCAGAGGTTTGTAGGACAGTAGCAATTTTCCCTCAAGTGGATGATCTAAGGTTTATCGATCCGTGGGAGGCGTAGGATGAAGATGGTCTCTCTCAAACAACCCTGCAACCAAATAACAAAGCGTCTCCTGTGTCCCCAACACACCCAATACAATGGTAAATTGTATAGGTGCACTAGTTCGGTGAAGAGATGGTGATACAAGTGTAGTATGGATAGTAGATATAGGTTTTTGTAGTCTGAAAATATAAAAACAGCAAGGTAGCAAGTAACAAAAGTGAGCACAAATGGTATTGCAATGCTTAACAACAAGGCCTAGGGTTCATACTTTCACTAGTGCAATCTCTCAACAATGCTAATATAATTGGATCATATAACCATCCCTCAACGTGCAATAAAGAATCACTCCCAAGTTCCTATTAGCGGAGAACATAAGATAGAAATTGTTGTAGGGTACGAAACCACCTCAAAGTTATCTTTTCCGATCAATCTATTGAGCCATCCCTATAAGTGTCACGAATAGCCCTAGAGTTCGTACTAAAATAACACCATATGAAACACATCAACCAACCCTAATGTCACCTAGATACTCCAATGTCACCACAAGTATCCGTGAGTTGATTATTCGATATGCATCAAACAACTTCAGATTCATAATATTCAATCCAACACAAAGAACTTCAAGGAGCACCCCAAAGTTTCTATCGGAGAAAAGATAATGAAAACGTGTATCAACCCATATGCATAGATTACCCCAATGTCACCGCGGGAATCCGTGAGTTGAGTGCCAAAACATATATCAAGTGAATCAATATAATACCCCATTGTCACCACGGGTATTCATATGCAAGACATACATCAAGTGTTCTCAAATCTGAAATATTCAATCCGACAATAACGAAACCTCAAAGGGAAAATATTCGATTCATCACAACAAGGATAGAGATGGAAGAAACACCATATGATCCAACTATATTAACAAAGCTCGCGATACATCAAGATCGTGCCATATCAAGAACACGAGAGAGAGATCAAACACATAGCTACTAGTACATACCCCCAGCCCCGAGGGTGAACTACTCCCTCCTCGTCATGGAGACCGCTGGGATGATGAAGATGGCCTCCGGTGATGATTCCCCCCTCCGGCAGGGTGCCAAAAAAGGGCTGTAGATTAGATCGTGGAGGTACAGAGGCTTGCGGCGGCGTAAAAACTCATCTAGGTTAACTTTCGGGGGTTTCTGAATATATATGATTTTTTGGCGTTGGAATCACGCGAAGAAGGGCCACAGGGAGCCCACGAGGCACCAGGGCGCGCCTGGGGGGGGGGGGTGGCGTGCTCTGGTGGCTCATGGAGCCCCTGTGGGTCTTCTGGCCTCCACCCGAAGCTTCTAGTGTTTATCTTGGCCAATAAAAAATCTCCAAAAAGTTTCGTGGCATTTGGACTTTGTTTGGTATTGATTTTCTGTAAAACAAAAACAGGGCAGAAAACAGCAACTGGCACTGGGCACTAGGTCAATATGTTAGTCCATGAAAATCATATAAAAGCCATATAAAAGTGCACCAAAATCATACAAAACTATAATAAACATGGCATGAATACTTCATAAATTATAGATACGTTGGAGACGTATCAGCATCCCCAAGCTTAATTCCTGCTCGTCCTCGAGTAGGTAAATGATAAAAGAAATAATTTATGAAGTTTGAATGCTTGCATAGTGCATAAGTTTGATCAATAATAATTTCAATCACTTTTCCTAGCATCATGACAGCAACTTTCTCTCATAAAAGTCATCATGATAAAGTAGCAATTAAAAACAGAAATTTTGATGTGGAATGCTACCTATCATAATCATCATATAATCTTTTCTTTTATAGCATGGACATTGGATTTGAATGATTCAAAGCAAGATCATTATTATAACAGCAATATTTATTATCATAAAACTTCTCATGAGCAAGTAACAATTCATCACAACAATGAAGTATAAGGCATAAACTTTCTTGGAAACTAACAAACTATTCTAGTCAACAATGCAATTGCAATTCATCATATTTTCAGGAAGGGTCTCATGTAGGAGCTTTTTAGCAAGTCCACATACTCAACCATCATTTAGTTTTTATGATTGCTAACACTCACGACATATATATGGAGCAAAAGTTTCAGCCAGACACATAGAAAGATAGGGGCTTGTGATTTCGCCTCCCAACTTATTCACCTCAAGGGTGATGTCAACAATAATAGCTCATGATCACTCATAACCAACTGCATATATGTGCCAAGATCTTTCCCCGCCACATGATGCTTGCAAAAGAGAAAAATAAAAAGGAAGTAGAGGAGAACACTATTGACTCTTGCATAAAAAGTAAATACATAAAAGTAAAGGATAGGCCTTTCACAGAGGGAAGCAGAGGTTGTCATGCGCTTTTTGTTGTTGGATGCACAAGCCCTTAATGCAAAGGAATGTCACGTTATATTGCCCCTTGTGATAGCAACCTTTATTATGCAGTCCGTCGCTTTTATTTCTTTACCATCACAAGTTCGTACAACACTTATTTCCCTTAGAATAAAAGATCATACATATTTTAGGAGCAATTTTTATTGCTTTTTGCACCGATGATAACTTACTTGAAAGATCTTATTCAATCCATAGGTAGATATGGTGGACACTCATGGGAAGAAACTGGGTTTAAGGGTTTTGGATGCACAAGTAGTATCTCTACTTGGTGCGGATTTTTGGCTAGCAAAGATATTGGGAAAGCACCACATGTTGGAGGATCTATAACAATATAACTTCTATGTGAATATGAACAAACATAATTCATTACGTTGTCTTCCTTGTCCAACCTCAACACTTTGACATAAAATACTTAATGGGGGCTCACAATCATAAAAGATGTCCAAGATAGTATATTTGCATGTGAATCTTCTCTTCCCTTATTAACTTTTTCATGAATTGCATCATTGACTAATGCTATGCTTGTTAACCTCCAATAAATTTTACCACTTATACTTTTCTTTATGTAATGTCATTACTTTCCATAAGATTAGCATATGATCTCTTTCATTATTTTCATTGCAAAGAATCACACTTATCATATCCAATGATCTATATGAAAGTTTTTATTATATCCCTCTTGAATATTCATCATCTTGGGACCGAATTCATATCTTGTGCAAATTACCATTACTATTATTAACTCTCAAAAAGATATAAGTGAAGCATGAGAATTAATGACAAACTACTCCAAAATATATAAGCGAAGATCAATAAGTAGTGAAACAATTAAGTAGCTATGTAAGGACTCTCTCTTATTTAAAAAATTTCAGATCTTGATATTTTATTCAAACATCAACCAAAACAAAGACACAACCAAGTATAGCACACATCATGTGAAGAAGCAAAAACTTAGGCTAACCGATAGGTGTTGATGAAGAAAGGTGGGATGCCAACCGGGGCATCCCCAAGCTTAGTTGCTTGAGACTTCTTGGAATGTTATCTTGGGGTGCCTTGGGCATCCCCAAGCTTGAACTCTTGTGTCTCCTTAATTCCTCTCATATCATGGCTTCTCCTAAATCTTAAAAACTTCATCCACATAAAACTCAAGAAGAACTCATGAGATAAGTTAGTATAAATCAACTCAAAACCTTAACATTCTCTACTGTAGAAAATCACTAAAATTATAATTAAACATTGCATACTAAATGCCTCTTCATATTTAATACTCCTATCCTCAAATAGAAACATTAAACATGCAAACATATGCAAACAATGCAACTATAACAGCAATCTGCCAAAACAGAACAGTCTGTAGAAGGGGAATAAGAATCCATACTTCCCTAACTCCAAAAATTCTAAAAACTTACCACGTGACAGATAACTCATTCATGCTTACTTTGTAAAAATTTGAGATTTTTATCATGTTCTGACTATTCAGGAATATTCTGGACATAACAGAAAACTTTCTGTTTTCAAACAGCAACACATGAACTTGCAAACTGAGCATGGTAAAGGCTATAATTGGCATTTTATTGAACTGAAAGATACAAAACATGATTATTGATAGAAGCAAGCAAATATTAACAGAAGAAAATGACGCTCCAAGCAAAACTCATATTATGTGACGAATAAAAATATAGCTCCGAGTAAGGTTACCGATAGTGTTGAAGACGAAAGAGGGGATGCCCCGGAGGGCATCCCCAAGCTTAGTTGCTTGGGTCTTCCTTGAATATTACCTTGGGGTGCCTTGGTCATCCCCAAGCTTAGGGTCTTGCCGCTCCTTATTCTCCTCATATCGATATCTCACCCAAGACTTGAAAACTTCAATCACACAAAACTTAACGGAACTTCGTGAAAACGGTTAGTATGATAAAGAATAAACCATCACTTAGGTACTGTCCAAGACGAGATTCACAATTGTTCCCATATAATTAATACTGTATTCTATCATTTCCACAATTTATATCTCATAATATAAGCTATGGAAACATTAAAACAAGCAAACTATGCATTAAAAACAGGATCTGTCAAAAACAGAACAGTCTGTAATGATCTGAGCAACTACCATATTTCTGGAACTCTAAAAATTCTGAACAATTAGCACAACGTAAAAAATTTGTAACCCAATACTGTGTAAAAATTTCAGAATTTTTTCACGCTCCAGTACAGAATAGAAATTCCAGCACTGGACGCAAAAGTTTCTGTTTTTGCACAGAATCAAATCAACAAGCATCCACACTATCCCAAAGGCTTTACTTGGCACATTATTGAAAGAAAACATATAAAACATGATTACTACAGTAGCTTAATCATGTGAACACACAAAAACAGAAGGTATAAGCATTGGGTTGTCTTTAATGCCTTTTTAGCTAGGCATGATGATTTCAATGACGCTCACATAAAAGTAAAGAATTGAAACACAAAGAGAGCATCATGAAGCATATGACAAGCACATTTAAGCCTAACCCACTTCCTATGCATAGGGATTTTGTGAGCAAATAGTTTATGGGAGCAAGAATCAACTAGCATAGGAAGGCAAAATAAGTATAACTTCAAAACTTTCAACACGTAGAGAGAAAACTTGATATTATTGAAACACCTACAAGCATATGATCCTCTCTCATAATAATTTTCAGTAGCATCATGAATGAATTCAACAATATAGACATCACACAAAGCATTCCTTTCATGATCCACAAGCATAGAAATTTTATTACCCTCCACATAAGCAAATTTATTCTCATCAATAGTAGTGGGAGCAAACTCAATGAAATAACTATCATGTGATACTTGATAGGCATAATCCAATGGAAAATTAAAAGCATGATGACAAGCTTCATAGTTATCATTATTCTTTATAGCATACATGTCATCACAATAATCATCATAGATAGCAACTTTGTTATCATAGTCAATTGAAACCTCTTCCAAAATAGTGGATTCATCATTAAATAAAGTTGTGACCTCTCCAAATCCACCTTCATAATTGTAATCATCATAAATAGGAGGCATGCAATCATCATAATAAATTTGCTCATCAAAACTTGGGGGACTAAAAATATCATCTTCATCAAACATAGCATCCCCAAGCTTGTAGCTTTGCATATCATTAGCATCATGGATATTCAAAGAATTCATACTAGCAACATTGCAATCATGCTCATCATTCAAATATTTTATGCCAAACATTTTATTGAATTCTTCTTCTATCAATTGAGCACAATTTTCCTTTCCATCATTTTCACGAAAGACATTATAAAGATGAATAATATGAGGCAATCTCAATTCCATTTTTTTAGTTTTCTTTTATAAACCAAACTAGTGATAAAACAAGAAACTAAAAGATTCGATTGCAAGATCTAAAGATATACCTTCAAGCACTCACCTCCCCGGCAACGGCGCCAGAAAAGAGCTTGATGTCTACTACACAACTTGTTCTTGTAGAATCGTGTTGGGCCTCCAAGCGCAGAGGTTTGTAGGACAGTAGCAATTTTCCCTCAAGTGGATGACCTAAGGTTTATCAATCCGTGGGAGGCGTAGGATGAAGATGGTCTCTCTCAAACAACCCTGCAACCAAATAACAAAGAGTCTCTTGTGTCCCTGATGACCCACAAGTATAGGGGATCAATCGTAGTCCTTTCGATAAGTAAGAGTGTCGAACCCAACGAGGAGCAGAAGGAAATGACAAGCGGTTTTCAGCAAGGTGTTTTCTGCAAGCACTGAAATTATCGGTAACAGGTAGTTTGATAGCAAGGTAATTTGTAACAAGTGACAAGTAACAATAGTAACAAAGAATGCAGCAATATAGCCCAATCCTTTTTGTAGCAAAGGACAGGCCAGAACGATCTCTTATAATAAGTAAAGCATTCTCGAGGACACATGGGAATTTCATCTAGTCACTTTCACCATGTTAGTTTGATTCGCATTCGCTACTTTGATAATTTGATATGTGGGTGGACCGGTGCTTGGGTGCTGCCCTTACTTGGACAAACCTCCCACTTATGATTACCCCCTCTCGCAAGCATCCGCAACTACGAAAGAAGAATTAAGATTACTCTAACCATAGCGTTAAACATGTGGATCCAAATCAGCCCCTTACGGAATAGCGCATAAACTAGGGTTTAAGCTTCTGTCACTCTAGCAACCCATCATCTAATTACTACTCCACAATGCATTCCCTTAGGCCCAAAGATGGTGAAGTGTCATGTAGTCGACGTTCACATGACACCACTAAGAGAATCACAACATACACATCATCAAAATATCGAACGAATACCAAATTCACATGATTACTTATGACAAGACTTCTCCCATGTCCTCAAGAACAAAAGTAACTACTCACACATCATCAACATGTTCATGACCAGTAGGGTATTGAATTGCATAATAGATCTGAACATATAATCTTCCACCAAGTAAACCAACAAGCATCAACTACAAGATGTAATCAACACTACTAGCAACCCACAGGTACCAATCTGAGGTTTTGAGACAAAGATTGAATACAAGAGATGAACTAGGGTTTGAGATGAGATGGTGCTGGTGAAGATGTTGATGAAGATTAGCCCTCTAACAATGAGAGGGTCGCTGGTGGTGTCGATGGCGACGATTTCCCCCTCCCGGAGGGAAGTATCCCCGGCAGAATCTCTCCGCCGGAGAGCAAAAGTGCTCCTGCCCAAGTTCCGTCTCGAGACGGAGGCGCACCGTCCCGAAAGTCTTCTCTATATTTGTTTTAGGTAAAATTCCCTTATATACCAGAAAATGGGGGCCAGAAGTGGGCCAGGGGCCCCACGAGGTACCAGGGCGCGCCTGGGGGGGTGGCGCGCCCTGGTGCCTCGTGGGCACCTGGGTGGCCCCCTCTGGTACTTTTTGCTTCCAATATTTTTTATATATTCCAAAATAATTCTCCAGAAAATTTCAGCTCATTTGGAGTTGTGCAGAATAGGTATCTTGACAAAGCTTTTTTAGGTCCAGAATTCCAGCTGCCGGTATTCTCCCTCCTTGTGTGAATCTTGCATATTTAGAGAGAAAAGGCATTAGAATAGCTCCACAAAGTGTTATATTGATTAAAAACACTATAAATAACAGTAGTAAAACATGATGCAAAATGGACGTATCAACTCCCCCAAGCTTAGACCTCGCTTGTCCTCAAGCGAAAGCCGATATCGATAATCATCTCCTCTTGTTTAGAGAGAGAGGTGTCGATAAAAAACAAAATACGGACATAGAAGCATCATGATCATTATTATAACAGCAATATTTATTATCATGGCAGAAATATTTATTATCATAAACTTCTTATGAGCAAGTAACAATTCACCACAACAGTGGAGTATAAGGCATAAACCTTCTTGAAAGCTAACAAACTATGTTCTCAGTCAACAATGAAATTACAATTCATCATATTTTTAGGAAGGGTCACATGTAGGAGCTATTCAGCAAGTCCACATACTCAACCATCATTTAGTCTTCCATGATTGCTAACACTCACGACATATATATGGAGCAAAAAGTCTCAGCCAGGCACATAGAAAGATAGGGGCTTATAGTTCTGCCTCCCAACTGATTCACCTCAAAGGTGATGTCAACAATAATAACTCATGATCACTCATATCTGACTGGATATATGTGCTTAGATCTTTCCCCACCACATGATGCTTGCAAAAGAGAAAAATAAAAAAGGAAATAGAGGAGAATACTATTGACTCTTGCATAAAAAGTAAAATACATAAAAGTAAAGGATCGGCCCTTCGCAGAGGGAAGCAGAGGTTGTCATGCGCTTTTTGTTTTTGAATGCTAGAGCTCTTAATGCAAAGGAACATCACGTTATATTGCCCCTTGTGATAGCAACCTTTATTATGCAGTCCGTCGCTTTTATTTCTTTACCATCACAAGCTCGTACAACGCTTATTTCCCTTACAATAAAAGTTCAGACATATTTAGAGGCAATTTGTATTGCTTTTTGCACCGATGACAACTTACTTGAAGGATCTTATTCAATCCATATGTAGATATAGTGGACTCTCATGGCATGAAACTGGGTCTAAGGATTTTGGATGCACAAGTAGTATCTCTACTTCGTGCGAATTTTTGGCTAGCAAAGATATTGGGCAAGCACCACATGTTGGAGGATCTATAACAATATAACTTCTATGTGAATATGAACAAACATAACTCATTACGTTGTCTTCCTTGTCCAACGTCAACAATTTGACACAAAATACTTAATGGGGGCTCACAATCATAAAAGATGTCCAAGATAGTATATTTGCATGTGAATCTTCTCTTCCCTTATTAATTCTTTCATGAATTGCATCATTGACTAATACTATGTTTGTTATCCTGCAATAAATTTTACCACTTATACTTTTCTTTATGTAATGTCATTATTTTCCATAAGGTTAGCATATGATCTTTTTCGTTACTTTTCATTGCTATGATTGAAACATGAAAGTAAAGCAACACAGGCTCGAACTACTCTTTATTATATAGCTCTCAACTCGATTACATAGATGGATGGATCACGAAACTAACACTCAAAAATAGATCATGCTAAGCTTTTATTCAACTAGATCACGAAATAACTGAGGATCGAACTAAAAGTAAGTAAAGATAATAGAAGTGATGGTGATACGATACCGGGGCACCTCCCCCAAGCTTGGCGCAAGCCAAGGGGAGTGCCCATACCCATGTGCTCAAGTGTCCTTCTCCGGTGATGATGGTGATGGAGTAATAATGGGCTTGTCCTCCGGCTTCCATGGCATAGGTGCCCCATCATAGGAAGATGAACGAGTCTCCGAAGTCCTGAAATTTGCAGCTAAACTCATACCTTTGAATCTTGCCTCATATTCAAAATTCTGATTTTGGAGATCGTAGATTTGGCCTTGGAGATAATCAATTCGTTCATTGAGCTTGAAGATGATGTCCCCAATTGATCGGTCATCCACCTTGCGATCACGGGTGAATTCCGTGATCATGGAGTGGTTGGCGCTGAGTCCACGTTCCACCATCCCTTGGCACTTGAAGATCTCCTGCTCCACCGCCTCGAGCCTAGATTCCACGCTCCCGGTCTTCTTGGGTCCTTGGACATCCCGGATGTGAAGCACCCCCTCACGCATCTCAATGGCTTGAGGGTGTGTCATCACCTCCAGAAGGTAAGGATTGATGACCTTCTCATAGAACTTGTCTTTGGAAGAGCTTGGTGAAGTCATGGCGATCTAGATCTGTCAGAAAAATAGCACGAAACAAGAACAGAGGAGATTTCTGCGATACGGTGGTCAAAACGTCTGGAAGTCTATATATAGATTTTTTATCCTGCAAAACAAATAATCCAGAATAAAAACGGAGTCGGGAAGGCACACGTGGGGCCCACAAGCCACCAGGGCGTGCCTGGGGGGGGTGGCGCGCCCTGGTGCCTCGTGGGCACCAGGTGGGTCCCCCCGGCTGTTTCTTATTTTTGTATTTTTATAAATATTCCAAAATTGACAGAAAGTATTTTTATGGAATTTTTGGAGTCGGTTTACTTACCGTATCACATACCTCTTCCTTTTCAGGGTTCTAGAGTGTTCCGGAAGGTCTCCCTTATGTATTCCTCCGGTGTAATTGTTTCAATAATATTAGTTTCAACATTGATAGGGCTACCTGAAATATAATGCTTAATTCTTTGCCCATTCACCACTCTCGGATTAGTGCCATCGGAGTTATTTATTTTGAGGGCTCCGGAGCGATAGACTTCTTCGATAATATACGGTCCTTCCCACTTAGAGAGAAGTTTTCCTGCAAAGAATCTTAAACGACAATTGTACAATAGAACTTGCTCACCTACTTTAAATTCCCGTTTCTGAATTCTTCTATCATGCCATCTTTTAACTTTTTCTTTAAACAATTTAGCATTTTCATAAGCTTGGGTTCTCCATTCGTCTAATGAGCTAATGTCAAATAACCTCTTCTCACCGGCAAGTTTGAAATCATAATTTAATTCTTTAATTGCCCAATATGCTTTATGTTCTAACTCAAGAGGCAAATGACATGCTTTTCCATAAACCATTTTATAAGGAGACATACCCATAGGATTTTTATAAGCAGTTCTATAAGCCCACAGTGCATCGTCAAGTTTCTTAGACCAATTCTTTCTAGATCTGTTGACGGTTTTCTGCAAAATTAATTTTATTTCTCTATTGCTTAATTCAACTTGACCACTAGTCTGAGGATGATAGGGAGATGCAATTCTGTGGTTGACATCATATTTAGCAAGTAATTTACGGAATGCACCATGAATAAAATGTGAACCACCATCAGTTATTAAATATCTAGGGACTCCAAACCTTGGGAAAATAACATCTTTAATCATTTTAATAGAAGTGTTATGATCAGCACTACTAGTTGGAATAGCTTCTACCCACTTAGTAACGTAATCAACATCAACTAAAATATGAGTATACCCATTGGATTTAGGAAAAGGTCCCATATAATCAAATCCCCAAACATCAAATGGTTCAACAACAAGTGAATAATTCATAGGCATTTCCTGACGTCTACCAACATTACCAATTCTTTGACATTCATCACAAGAGGAGACAAATTTACGAGCATCCTTGAAAAGAGTAGGCCAATAAAAACCAGATTGTAATACCTTGTGTGCAGTTCTGTCTCCCGCATGGTGTCCTCCGTAAGCTTCGGAGTGACACTTCCATATGATTCGTTCCTATTCATGCTCAGGTATACAACGTCTAATAATACCATCTACTCCTTCTTTATAAAGATGTGGGTTGTCCCAGAAGTAATGTCTTAAGTCAAAGAAGAATTTTTTCTTTTGTTGGTATGTAAAACTAGGTGGTATATATTTAGCAACAATGTAATTAGCATAGTCTGCAAACCAAGGAGTATTACGAGAAGCATTTATGACAGCTAGTTGCTCATCAGGAAAATCATCATTAATAGGTAGTGGGTCATCAAGAACATTTTCTATTCTAGACAAATTATCTGCTACGGGATTCTCAGCTCCCTTTCTATCAATAATATGCAAGTCAAATTCTTGTAGCAATAAAACCCACCTAATGAGTCTAGGTTTAGCATCTTTCTTTTCCATAAGATATTTAACAGCAGCATGATCGGTGTGAATAGTTACTTTAGAATCAATTATATAAGATTTGAATTTATCACATGCAAACACAACTGCTAAAAATTCTTTTTCAGTAGTAGCATAATTTCTTTGGGCACTATCTAGGGTTTTACTAGCATAATGGATAACATTTAATTTCTTATCAACTCTTTGTCCAAGAACAGCACCAACAGCATAATCGCTAGCATCACACATAATTTCAAAAGGCAAGTTCCAATCAGGTGGTTGAACAATAGGTGCAGTGGTTAAGGCTTTCTTAAGTGTTTCAAAGGCTTCTAGACAATCATCATCAAAAACAAATGGAACATCTTTTTGCAAAAGATTGGTGAGAGGCCTAGAAATTTAGGAGAAGTCTTTAATAAATCTCCTATAGAAACCAGCATGACCAAGGAAACTTCTTATACCTTTAATATCTTTGGGACATGGCATTTTCTCAATAGCATCAACCTTAGCTTTATCAACTTCAATACCTCTCTCAGAAACTTTATGGCCCAAGACAATACCTTCATTCACCATAAAGTGGCACTTCTCCCAATTCAAGACAAGATTAGTTTCTTCACATCTCTGCAAAACTCGATCAAGGTTGCTTAAGCAATCATCAAAAGAAGTTTCGTAAACGGAAAAATCATCCATGAAAACCTCAACAATCTTTTCACAAAAGTCAGAGAATATAGCAGCCATACATCTTTGAAAGGTAGCAGGTGCATTGCATAAACCAAAAGGCATACGTCTATAAGCATAAGTTCCGAAAGGGCAAGTAAATGTGGTTTTCTCTTGATCGGGTTGTGATACGGGTATTTGAGAAAAATCCAGAATAACCATCTAGGAAACAAAAATGTGTATGCTTAGACAATCTTTCTAACATTTGATCAATAAAAGGTAAGGGGTAATGATATTTTCTAGTAGCTTTGTTTAATTTTCTAAAATCGATTACCATCCTATAACCGGTTACAATTCTTTGCGGAATGAGTTCATTTTTATCATTAGGAACAACGGTTATACCTCCTTTCTTAGGGACACAATGAACAGGACTTACCCATCTACTATCAGCTATGGGATAGATTATACCTGCTTCCAGAAGTTTTAGTATTTCAGTTCTTACCACCTCCTTCATCTTAGGATTTAATTGACGTTGGTGGTCGACAACTGGTTTAGCATCAGGCTCCATATTAATTTTGTGCTGACATAGAGTGGGACTAATGCCCTTAAGATCATCAAGAGTATATCCAATAGCGGCTCGGTGCTTCCTTAGAGTTTTCATCAATCTCTTTTCTTCATACGCTGAAAGATTAGCACTAATAATAACAGGATATATCTTCTTTTCATCTAGATAAGCATATTTCAATGTATCAGGCAATTGCTTCAATTCAAACACAGGATCACCTTTAGGTGGAGGAGGACCTCCAAGAGTTTCAACAGGCAAATTATGTTTAAGGATAGGTGGTTGATCAAAGAACATCTTATCAATTTCATTTCTTTCATGCATATGCATATCATTCTCATGGTCTAGCAAATATTGTTCTAACGGATCAGTAGAAGGTACGGCAATAGAAGCAAGACCAATAATTTCATCTTTACTAGGCAATTCTTTGTCATGAGATTGTCTACGAAATTTGGAGAAATTAAACTCATGAGACATACCACCAAAATCAACACTGACTGTTTCTTTAGTGCAATCAATCTTAGCATTAACCGTGTTCAAGAAAGGTCTACCAAATATAATGGGACAAAACTCATCTTGTGGAGAACCAAGGACTAGAAAATCAGTAGGGTATTTTATTTTTCCACACAAGACTTCAACATCTCTAACAATCCCAAGTGGTGTAATGGTATCTCTGCTTGCAAGTTTAATAGTAACATCAATGTCCTCAAATTCAGCAGGTGCAATATCATTCATAATTTCTTGATATAAAGTAAAAGGAATAGCACTCACACTAGCACCCAAATCACATAAGCCATGATAGCAATGATCTCCTATTTTAACTGAGACAACAGGCATGCCCACAACGGGTCTGTTTTTATCCTTAGAATCAGGTTTAGCAATTTGAGCTGCTTCATCGCAGAAGTAAATAACATGCCCATCTATATTATCAACTAAGAGATCTTTAACCATAGCAACATTAGGTTCAACTTTAATTTGTTCAGCGGGTCTAGGTGTTCTATTATGACTTTTGTTAACCACAGTTGAAACCTTAGCATGTTCCTTAATCCTAACAGGAAAAGGTGGTTTCTCAATATAAGCGATATGAACAACTGGATCAACATGATAAACAATTGCTTCTTCTTTAACACTAACAGGTTCCTCTATCTTTTCCTTAACAGGGGGATGATATTTAAACCACTTATCCTTAGGGAGATCAACATGAGTAGCAAATGATTCACAAAAGGAGGCTACTATCTCAGAGTCAAGTCCATATTTAGTGCTAAACTTATGAAAAGCATCGGTGGCCCTAAAAGATTTAACACAATCGAACTCAAGTATTATACCTAACTCATTACCTTTGTCGAGTTCCCAATCTTCAGAGTTGCGTTTAATTCTTTCCAAAAGATCCCATCTGAATTCAATAGTTTTCTTCATAAAGGAGCCAGTCGAAGAAGAATCGAGCATAGTTTGATTATCATGAGAAAGCCGAGCATAAAAATTTTCTAAGATAATTTTTCTTGAGAGGTCATGATTGGGGCATGTATGCAACATATACTTAAGCCTCCCCCAAGCTTGAGCGATGCTTTATCCTTCACGAGGCCAAAAGTTATATGTATAATTCCGATCACGATGAACCAAATGCATAGGATAAAATTTCTGATGGAATTCTAGTTTCAGGCGGTTCCAATCCCATGTATCAGTATCATCACATAGCCTATACCATATTAATGCTTTTCCCTCCAAAGATAAAGGGAAAACTTTCTTCTTCACTCCATCTCCGGTTATACCTGCAAGCTTAAACAATCCACAAATTTCTTCCACATAAATCAAGTGCATATCAGGATGTACCGTTCCATCTCCTGCATAAGGATTATCTAGCAGTTTCTCTAACATGCCCGGAGGAATTTCATATTCAATATCTTTTTCAATAGGTGCAGTAGGTTGAGGAGAAACTATTTGTGTTTCCGGTCGAGGTGAAGATACCCCGAACAAGCCCCTCAAAGGATTACTTTCCATAGTGACAAGTGATTGTAAATATCAGCACGTAATATAAATGTTTCCTTACCAAATTCCACTTACCAAAGGCGCTTCACTCCCCGGCAACGGCGCCAGAAAATATTCTTGATGACCCACAAGTATAGGGGATCAATCGTAGTCCTTTCGATAAGTAAGAGTGTCGAACCCAACGAGGAGCAGAAGGAAATGACAAGCGGTTTTCTGCAAGGTGTTTTCTGCAAGCACTGAAATTATCGGTAATAGGTAGTTTGATAGCAAGGTAATTTGTAACAAGTGACAAGTAACAATAGTAACAAAGAATGCAGCAATATAGCCCAATCCTTTTTGTAGCAAAGGACAGGTCGGAACGATCTCTTATAATAAGTAAAGCGTTCTCGAGGACACATGGGAATTTCATCTAGTCACTTTCACCATGTTAGTTTGATTCGCGTTCGCTACTTTTATAATTTGATATGTGGGTGGACCGGTGCTTGGGTGCTGCCCTTACTTGGACAAACCTCCCACTTATGATTACCCCCTCTCGCAAGCATCCGCAACTACGAAAGAAGAATTAAGATTACTCTAACCATAGCATTAAACATGTGCATCCAAATCAGCCCCTTACGGAATAGCGCATAAACTAGGGTTTAAGCTTCTGTCACTCTAGCAACCCATCATCTAATTACTACTCCACAATGCATTCCCTTAGGCCCAAAGAAGGTGAAGTGTCATGTAGTCGACATTCACATGACACCACTAAGAGAATCACAACATACACATCATCAAAATATCGAACGAATACCAAATTCACATGATTACTTATGACAAGACTTCTCCCATGTCCTCAAGAACAAAAGTAACTACTCACACATCATCAACATGTTCATGACCAGTAGGGTATTGAATTGCATAATAGATCTGAACATATAATCTTCCACCAAGTAAACCAACAAGCATCAACTACAAGATGTAATCAACACTACTAGCAACCCACAGGTACCAATCTGAGGTTTTGAGACAAAGATTGAATACAAGAGATGAACTAGGGTTTGATATGAGATGGTGCTGGTGAAGATGTTGATGAAGATTAGCCCTCTCACGATGAGAGGGTCGCTGGTGGTGTCGATGGCGACGATTTCCCCCTCCCGGAGGGAAGTATCCCCGGCAGAATCTCTCCGCCGGAGAGCAAAAGTGCTCCTGCCCAAGTTCCGCCTCGATACGGCGGCGCACCATCCCGAAAGTCTTCTCTATATTTGTTTTAGGTCAAATTCCCTTATATACCAGAAAATGGGGGCCAGAAGTGGGCCAGGGGCCCCACGAGGTACCAGGGCGCGCCTGTGGTGGGGTGGCGCGCCCTGGTGCCTCGTGGGCACCTGGGTGGCCCCCTCTGGTACTTTTTGCTTCCAATATTTTTTATATATTCCAAAATAATTCTCCAGAAAATTTCAGCTCATTTGGAGTTGTGCAGAATAGGTATCTTGACAGAGCTTTTTCAGGTCCAGAATTCCAGCTGCCGGTATTCTCCCTCCTTGTGTGAATCTTGCATATTTAGAGAGAAAAGGCATTAGAATAGCTCCACAAAGTGTTATATTGATTAAAAACACTATAAATAACAGTAGTAAAACATGATGCAAAATGGACGTATCAGTCCCCAACACACCCAATACAATGGTAAATTGTATAGGTGCACTAGTTCGGCAAAGAGATGGTGATACAAGTGTAGTATGGATAGTAGATATAGGTTTTTGTAGTCTGAAAATATAAAAACAGCAAGGTAGCAAGTAAGAAAAGTGAGCACAAACAGTATTGCAATGCTTAAAAAGAAGGCCTAGGGTTCATACTTTCACTAGTGCAATCTCTCAACAATGCTAATATAATTGGATCATATAACCATCCCTCAACGTGCAATAAAGAATCACTCCCAAGTTCCTATTAGCGGAGAACATAAGATAGAAATTGTTGTAGGGTATGAAACCACCTCAAAGTTATCTTTTCCGATCAATCTATTGAGCCATCCCTATAAGTGTCACGAATAGCCCTAGAGTTCGTACTAAAATAACACCATATGAAACACATCAACCAACCCTAATGTCACCTAGATACTCCAATGTCACCACAAGTATCCGTGAGTTGATTATTCGATATGCATCAAACAACTTCAGATTCATAATATTCAATCCAACACAAAGAACTTCCAGGAGCACCCCAAAGTTTCTATCGGAGAAAAGATAATGAAAACGTGCATCAACCCATATGCATAGATTACCCCAATGTCACCGCGGGAATCTGCGAGTTGAGTGCCAAAACATATATCAAGTGAATCAATATAATACCCCATTGTCACCACGGGTATTCATATGCAAGACATACATCAATTGTTCTCAAATCTGAAATATTCAATCCGACAATAACGAAACCTCAAAGGGAAAAGATTCGATTCATCACAACAAGGATAGAGAGGGAAGAAACACCATATGATCCAACTATATTAACAAAGCTCGCGATACATCAAGATCGTGCCATATCAAGAACACGAGAGAGAGATCAAGCACATAGCTACTAGTACATACCCTCAGCCCCGAGGGTGAACTACTCCCTCCTCGTCATGGGGACCGCCGGGATGATGAAGATGGCCTCCGGTGATGATTCCCCCCTCCGGCAGGGTGCTAGAAAAGGGCTGTAGATTAGATCGTGGAGGTACAAAGGCTTGCGGCGGCGTAAAAACTCATCTAGGTTAACTTTCAGGGGTTTATGAATATATATGATTTTTTGGCATTGGAATCACGCGAAGAAGGGCCACAGGGGGCCCACGAGGCACCAGGGCGCACCTGGGGGGGGGGGGGGTTGCGTGCCCTGGTGGGTCGTGGAGCCCATGTGGGTCTTCTGGCCTCCTCCCGAATCTTCTAGTGTTTATCTTGGCCAATAAAAAATCTCCAAAAAGTTTCGTGGCATTTGGACCCTAGAAGCTTCAGGAGGAGACCAGACGAGATACAAGAGAGCCACAAGCTCGAGGGGCGTGCCCCTTGAGCTTGTGGGCCCCACGTAGCTCTGTTTGACCTAATTCCAAGCCTATAAATTCACATATATTCTCAAACCATAGGAGAGCCAGGCGATATAACTTTTCTGCCTCCGCAAGCTTCTGTTCTTCCGCGATCCCATCTGGAGGCCTTTTTCGGTAATCTGCCGGAGGAGGAATCGATCACGGATGTCTTCTACATCAACCTTGTTGTCCTTCCGATGATGTGTGAGTAGTTCACCACAGACCTATGGGTCCATAGCTAGTAGCTAGATGGCTTCTTCTCTCTCTTTGATCTTCAATACAATGTTCTCCTCGATCTTCTTGGAGTTCTATCTGATGAAATGTTCTTTTGCGGTGTGTTTGTTGGGATCCGTTGAATTCTGGGTTTATGATCAGATTATTCATTGAAAGTAATTGAGTCTTTTCTGAACTTTATTATGCATGATTGTTATAGCTTTGTATTTCTCTCCAATATATCCGTTTGGTTTGGCCAACTAGATTGATTTATCTTCAGCGGGAGAGGTGCTTTGTAGTAGGTTCAATCTTGCGGTGTCTCCACCCAGTGACAGAAGGGGACAGGGTACGTATATTATTGTTGCTTCATTAGGATAAAACGATGGGGTTTATTCATATTGATTGAGTTTACTTTGTCTACATCATGTCATCTTGCTTAAAGTGTTACTCTGTTTGTCATGAACTTAATACCATAGATGCATGCTGGATAGCGGTCAATTGGTGGAGTAATAGTAGTAGATGCAGGCAGGCGTCGGTCTACTTGTCACGGACGTGATGCCTATATACATGATCATTGCCATGAATACGTCATAACTATGTGCTTTTCTATCAATTGCCCAACAGTACTTTGTTTACCCACCATATGCTATGCATTCGAGAGAGAAGCCTCTAGTGAAAACTATGCCCCCCGGGTCTACTTTAAGCATATTAAAAAACCTAAAAGTACCTTGCTGCAATTTATTTACTTTTCTTTTGTTTTGCAATTTATATATTTGCCTATACAAGATTTAATCCTTGCAAGTAACGAGTTCAAGGGGATTGACAACCCTCTTGCCTGCGTTGGGTGCAAGTATTTGCTTTTGTGTGTGCAGGTGCTATTCATGAGGGTTTGCGTGATTCTCCTATTGGTTCGATAAACCTTCGTTCTCACTGAGGGAAATACTTATCTCTACTGTACTGCTTCACCCTTCCTCTTCGGGAATCCCAACGCAGCTCACAAGTAGCACTACATCATGCCATCAATGAACTGAACCGAAGCAACACTCGAGGGAAGCATAGCAAGAACATCAAACCCTCACATCCACATGTGATCTAGATCGAAACCTGCATCTACTCATAGAACCGCTCAGGATGCCACTATTGGGAAACATAGTAGAAAACAATATTGTTTTTGCCCTATGATCACCCAGGAACACTATGAAGATGCGATGAACGGTTTGGATCAGATCGATACTGACTTTGAGTTGCAGCGGAAGAAGACGAGTCGGTGTTGATCGCACTTGGAGTCCCTCAAACCATAGATGAACGATCCCGCGAACCGCTCACGAACAGTCCGAAGACCGAAAGCACGGCCTGTCTACGAGTTGCAAGCGTACGGTCTTCACGATCCGGCAGCGCTTCGCCATCCAGAGCTAATCGTCGCCGGAGAATTAGAGGCAGGATAATAGAACCACATTGGGCTTCTAATTATGAGGATTAGAGGATCTAGGTCAAGCTCTAATTGATCAACCAGGACCAACTAGAACTAGAACTAGAGAACTAGAGGAGGCTCCAAAACTTGTGTCATCAAAAGTGCCAAAAGCCTCTAGTATATATAGGTTGGAGGAGGAGGGGGCGCCACAAAGGGAGGGAAACTCTCCTTCCCTTGGCCGGCCAAGAGGAGGGGGTCTCCCCCTCCAATTCGGCCTCCCTCTCCCCTTTCCATGGGGAGAAGGGGGCGCCACCACTATTGGGCCCTTGTGGCCCAATTCTCCTTCCACCACTTGGCCTTTTAACGCCCGTTAATATTTAATTAAATATAAATGCCTCCAAACTATTATTAGAGACTTTTATTATTAATTTAACATCTCCAGAAACATTTTTCACCTATATATTATTTATTGGTAATACCCGGTATTGCCCGATAAACTCCAAAACCGTTCTGGTGACCTCGAAACGCTTCCGGTTCCTCTCGAAACTATTTCGAATATTAACGAAACTATTTCACAAATATTTCCTCATTACTCCCGTCCTACTAACACTCTACAGATCATGATTACCTTAAACTTGTGACCCTGTAGGTTCGGTAAAACATACACATGAACAAAAACCCCTTTGTTCAATGACCGACAGTGGAACCGTGGACGTCCATATCGATCCCTATGATTACACGAATGATATTCGAGTGAACCTTTGGTTATCATGTGTTATTCCCTTTTCTTTGTGATACTTCTCAAAACCCGAGGTGATATGTATCGGTATCCTCTTGAGTCATACACATGCTCACTATACCGGTCTCCTCATTAACGGTTTTGTTCTTCTTTCTCATTAGTATGTCTCGGCATCCCCGTGACATAGTCACCTATGTCTGGCCAGACTATGATGGATGCCGTCTGTCATGGTCTTGTCACGGCAGATGCCCTAGTGAAAGGACTTAGTGATGAGGCCATCGCACGAAGTTGGAGGCTTGACGGGGTTGATCGGGAAGCGAAGGACACAGGATTACCCAGGTTCGGCCCCTCACGATGGAGGTAAAATCCTATGTCCTGCTTGTTTGTTATTACTTGGATCTTGATTACAAGGATGCGAATTCGCTAACCTAGTTTTCGAGAGATTGCAACTTAGTCTTTCTGCCCTAGGTGCTCCCCTTTATATAACAGGTCGAGCCCTAAGTTTACATGAGAGTCCGGGTCATAACATTAACCCGTATCCTACTCTTACTCTAGTTATCTTGTTCTCCAAGGTAACTTCCCTGTCTGACCTTTCCTCCATGAGCCGGCCCATATGTTAAGCCGGCCTCCACACCAGATCTCCCTTGAACCGGCCCATTACGGATCTCCAAATCCCGGCAGTATGATGGCCCGCTGAGCCTCATGGCTCTATGGCCGGGTCATCCTTCTGGCGGGTCTCCATGCTGGGAAACATCCCCAACATTAGCCCCCAATTTGACTTGGATTTATCCATGTTAAACTCCATCATGTGAAACAAAAACAAAGGACAAATTGTGAAGAGTTTTATCTCTGAGTCTTGTTTCCTGAGCCGGCATTTTTTGCACCTTTCCAGCTTTCATTCTTTATCAAATATATTTCCTTCAGACTTAGCACTTTCTCACTCCCCCTTACATGATGTCACAATCCACTCCCACAAGATCCAGGCATGACATCACAACGAATCTTTGAGTGATTTTGTATTGTCTTGTCAGGCACAAAAATCGAGGAGTCCCTTTAGCCAAAATTCACTGCGCCGCCTGGGGCTTCGCACCTGCCGTTTCGGGTTCCACCGCGCCTATAAATGGGCCGGCGCCCTTCCGGTTTCACTTTTACTGCTCCTACTCTTCTCGTCTTCTTCCTCCTCTGCTCCCCGATGCTTCTGCGCCTTGTCACGCTCGCCGCCGCCGCCGAAGACAACACCATCTACGACCTCACTCCGTCGCCGAAATCCGTCCAGCACCATGCGGCCGCATCCGCGACTCCCGAAGATCCCAAGCTTCTGCTTTCAGATCTGTAAGCACCTTGTCCCCCATTATACTATTTCGTTAGAACTCATCGAAGTTCTTCAGTGTTCTTCGGCTTCTTCCTACTGGCCGTTTATAGATCTGGGACATCTTAGGTTCTTCGTCGGTTAGGCTGTAGAACAATCCCGCAATACCTTAATGGCCTTATAGATCTTTCACATCTTATCAAATGAACCTCATTACGGTCTTGTCCTCAGTCACTGAAACAAACCTGGGTTTTTCTTTATTTTTTAGCTGTTTTTTAGATCCGAAAAATTCCTCAATCGGTTTGAAAGCTGTTTGCAGACTCATACTCACACTAGACTTGTCAAAATTTGTCACTAGTGGCTGCTTGCTCATGCCAGCTTGAACTGTCTTGATAGCCATAACCCGGCATAATACCGGTCTACTATTTGCTATGATAACCCGGCAAACTTCTGAATGTTACCGGCTTATATTATTTCTTGCTTTTCCTGCAGCGAAATCCATGGTTCCTAAGACCAACAAAATTGTTAATTGGGCTAAGTCCAATATGTCAGAGCTCAGACTGCAGGCCTTGGTCGACTCCGGATTGCTTCCAACCCAAGAGGAAATTGAGTGGCGAGCCCCTGAGGAAGAGATACATCCTCAGCCGGCTCAAAATGAGATAATCATCTTTGGTGACCACTTGGACAGAGGTTTCCGTCCCCCGGGTTCCAAATTTTTCCGGGATGTACTTCACTTCTTCGCGATCAGGCCTCAAGACTTGGGCCCCAACTCCATTCACAACTTGAGCCAGTTCCAAGTTTTCTGTGAAGTTTATCTGCAAATGGAGTCGTCCATCAGCTTATTTCAGGAGTTCTTCTACCTGAACCATCAGACAGAACACAAAGGTGGACCCAGCATAGAGCTTGGTGGGGTTACTATCCAAAGAAGGAAGAACTCAGCTTTTCTAGAAGCTAAGCCAGCAAGCCATCCTAAAGGGTGGTACAGAACTTGGTTTTATTGCAAAGACACCTCCCCAGATCAACAGCATCAACTCTCGGGTTATAGGGTAGACCGGCTTGATGCTTCCACCATCTTCCCGGGTTTCGCCTCCAAAGAGGAAAGAGAAGCTCTGTGACCTTTATACTCGAAGATCAATGCTTTAACCACCCATGGTCTCACTGGTGTTGATTTGACCGGGACCTGGGTAAGCTGGCGCATTCAACCTCTAAGCCTGAGGAACCAACTCATGCACTCCTACATTGGCGAGCCAGAAGATTCACTACGGTTCAGCCGGGTCAACCTTCAACAGAAAGATGTCATAAAATTTGCCAAGAAACTTCTTGGGGAAACAAAGGATTCCATTGAACTCGTGGGGCTGGCGCCCTTCTTTACAGGCAACCCAGCTCCTGCGGTAAGCCGCCCTTCCTGTTTCCCCTTGCCTTGGATACACTGCTTTGCCTTCGTTGTAAACTTATTAACCTATCATTGTGCAGGAAAATGCTGACTGGTGGAAAGTTGAGCCGCAAGATCCCACTCCCCCTCAAGAGGACAACGGGGAAGACCCGGAAGATGATGAAGATCAAGAGGTAGAACTCAACTCCCTTGGTCGTCTCTTTAACCAACTTGTTGATGCTGACTCTCCACAGGAACAAGCTGAAACAGTCACGCCGGCGAGCCAGAGGTAACCCTGATCTCTTCAGATTCTGACTCAACAGTCCCCGTTCGAAAGAAATTCCGGGTTGCAGTCCGCAAAGTCCCGTTCTCACATCCAGATGCTCACTTAGACCCATGCTTTCTTTTGAAAAAAACTCAGCATCCTAGCACTTCAAAATGCTAGACCCGGAGCTGCGAGGGAGAACTAAGCGGCGGGTTAACAAACGAGCCGCCCACACGAAGGGCTCGTACCAAAGTCCCTCACAGCCCCACTCCTTCTCTCCCTCAAGCCGGTCGCTTCAAAGAACCACTTCCGCTGAACGACTCAACCTATCTGACTTCTCCTTCATCGGATGAGTCCAGCGCCACTCAAGCACCAGCCTTTAACATTAACCCCGGGTATAGCTCACTTTTTACTTTTCAAACTTGTACTCTTGCTTTTATCCCTTGACTGAATAATCAACAGTTTACCTTGTGCAGCGCCAAAGCAATCAAGAAGAAACCTGCTACCAAGTCCTCCGACCCTGCTATTGAGAAAGGTCCTTCTCAGGAAGCAGCAACAGACAACCCGGACATTCCGGATGAGCCGGTTCTCCAAGACGAACCTCCTCACCAAGACACTACCGTGAGCCCCGTTCGCACTTCTCCTCCCATTGCTGATCAGGAGAAGGAACAAATGACAGAAGAGCAACCCATTGAGAAGGCGCATGATGAGGTGGTGGTTACTGGTGAGAACCAGAACCCTCCACCAGAATCTTCCACTGCCTTGACAAAAATCTCCACCAAGGCTGAGACGCCAAAAAATAAAGGGAAGGCAGCTCTACTCTTCCACTCATTTGAAGACCAAAACATTGACTCGCTGCATCAAGCTGTCTTCACCCGGCTGTCTGAGAGCCGGGATACTGAAATTGCAATGGTGACTTCGCTCAAACGGAAGTATGAGGTAACCTCTGTCACCTGGCTTTATACATATATACATGTAGCCCCCAAGGACCGGGTTATTATGAAATGATGACCCGGGACTTTTTTGTAATGTTACCCTCATATAAATGAACAATCGGTAGCCCCCGAGGGCCGGCTCAACATCATATGATGAACCGGGTCTCTGCATGTAGTGACAAAAAAACTACACATTAGCCCCCAAGTGCCATGTTGAATGCCTGCATCTTCATGGGACTTGTTATGTTCAAGAGAGCTTTGATAGACGTAGCCCCCAAGTGCCGGGTCGACCTCCACGGCGGCTCGGGACTACTATAAATATATATCTGGTAACTTTGTTAATTGTCATGTAGGACATGCTGAATGAGGTTGCATCACAAACTGTCGACTTCCAAAAGGAAGTGAGAAAGGAAAGAAAACTCCGGGAAAAGGCGGAACGCTTATCTTCAGATTTCCACAAGTCGCTGCTCACGGTGAAAGATACCCTGAAGAAGGCCGAAGCAATATTTGAAGATCAGAAGGCCATCCTGGTCAAACGCGCAGAAGAGGCTGAGGCGAAACTTGAGCCAGTGACTCAAGAACTAGCCACATTGAAGGGCCATATCACCACAATGTGCAGCGCCATCTTTGGTAAGCCGGAAGATTCACAAGACTCCTGAAATGTACCGACTTAATATGTTAAGCCGGGTTTCCTGACACCTTCTCAACTGTACTTGCAGGCCATAGGACTCATAACCTCGGGGAACTTCCTTTGGTGAAGCTTAAAGCCATGTAGTCCTTCGTGGAACAGCTATATATAGGCGGCTCACGCTGCATCATGGCGAAGAAGAACACAAAGGCACCGCCCCAACTGATCATGGACATGCTTAAAGAGTTGTCTATTGTGCCGCAATGGTTTCAAGAGTGGAAGAAGGCGGCTTGTCGCCACAGAGCCCTTACTGCCCTTGCACGTGCCAAGGCGTATGCACCAGAACTGGGTCCGACTCAACTGGTAGGCGGCTATCCGGAATTCAACACTGACGACACGCCTTTACCAAGAAAGATTTTCTGCAGTGCGTAAAAGAAACCCGTGTAGTTGCAACAGCACTGACAGAGGAGATTGATCTCACCAAATATCAAGCCGGCTATTCTGAAGCAAATGAACGTATTGAGCCGCCGAACCCACAGCCTACCGAACTGACCCGTCCTCACAAGCAAACCTTCGCCCCTGACGTCGACCCTTCATCTGTGATAACAGCCAAATCAGTATATGAAGCTTTGCGATCCATCCAGTGGGTAGTCGACAAGTCAGCAAGTCAGGCAGAGGAGCGGATGACGACAAGCGTGAAGAGCCGGCACGTAACAACCCATCAACTTCTGGGGCGAACCTCAACCCGGAGAATTAAACTGCCAACTCATAAAGATTTTTGATTTGAAAGTGATAGAACATCTGACTTGATCATAGCCCTGATGTGGCTTGTAATAACTATAGGCGTAAAACTGTTTGCTGGTGCAAGTGCCATCGTGCATTTGATTACTTTCCTTTGTATAAATTTTCTGGTGTGCCCTGAATGGCAATTGTTTGTTGCTTTGAAAGCAAACATCCATCTTATGGTTCAAATGTATGATTGATAACCCGGCTTCTGGAGCCAATTCAGCAACATGGAGTATGTGATGCACCATGGCTAACACCTGAAATAACATCGGCGACCCGGCTGTACCGGCGATGAACTCGAACACCAGTGGTGCTGAGTGATAAGATAAAAATCTTAGTTGTAAGACAACCCGGCGAGTCCTGATGCCGACTTAATAATCAATACAAAATTTATGAAATATAAGGATGTATGCATGCATGCAAAAGATAAAAATAATGCAACTATGCAAAAGTAAAAGCCGGCTTTCGAGGCATGAGTCTGGTTCGCTTCTGTGAAGCAGGCTTTCCGCCTCTTTTGGTTTGTCCTAGCTCTCTGAAAGCCGGCTCTCATGTGACCAACTAGTGTTCTATCTCTGATGAATTCAGGGTCACCTCTGTGATTGACTCATCAGGCGTACACCGGGTCACCTTTTCGGAGTAGCATATTGCTAACAGGCAGGTTTAACCGTGTAAATTTTGGCGTTTTGCCGGGTTAAAAGGGATGTTAAAGCTAAACTCGATGAGTTGGAAGCCCCCAAGTAACCAATGATCAAAGAATAAAGTTTCAACACACAATTGGAGGCGAAACGACAAACTCTCTTATACAGAGATGCCGGCTTTATTTCATTGACCAAAATATGTATATACATGATGAAGGTATGTACAAAAGATACTACCCAGTCTGTGACTTAGGTATAGTATGGCCGGAGATGTGCAATGTTCCAGGGTCGGCTACCCTCCTCCTCAGAGGTACGTGACTTATTTGCTTCACGTATGTCAACAAGGTAGTATGACCCGTTGTTGAGATTTTTGTTGATGACGAAGGGTCCTTCCCAAGGAGGCAAAAAACTTATGCATGCCTGTCTGTTCTTGTATCAGACGGAGCACTAAGTCACCTTCCTGAAAGGTACGGCTATGATAGCGACATAGGTCTTGTTGATAGATTACAAATCTGGACGCGGCAAGTTCGCCTTCCTCTTCCAGAGCATCAAGCACGTTTTGGCGGGCTTGTTCATTATCAGCCTCCACATAAGCTGCAACTCGGGGGGAGTCATGGCAAATATCACTTGGACGGACAACCTCTGCTCCATAGACCAGGAAAAACGGCGTGTAGCCTGTTGACCTGTTGGGAGTGGTCCGTATGCTCCAAAGTACCGCAGGCAACTCCTCCTCCCAGTACCCAGGCGTGCGTTGTAAAGGCACCATGAGCTGGGGTTTTATGCCACGCAGCAACTCCTGATTAGCGCGTTCCGCCTATCCATTGCACTGAGGATGTGCAACAGATGCTAATTAAGTCCAGCCTGATGTGCTCCTATTGGCAGAACTGCTTCATGACTCCTTTGGAAAGATTAGTGCCATTGTCTGTAATAATGCTATGTGGATAGCCAAAACGATAGATCAGCTTTTTGAGGAATTTAACAGCCGTAGCAGCATCACAACGACTGACTGGCTCTGCTTCAACCCACTTAGTGAACTTGTCAATAGCCACCAATAAGTGAGTATGTTTGTTCTTGGATCTTTTGAAGGGCCTGACCATATCAAGCTCCCAGACTACAAAGGGCCATGTTATTGGAATCATCCTCAACTCTTGAACCGGCACATGAGCTTGACGAGCAAATTTTTGACAACCATCACACTTGCGCACAATATCCTCGGCGTCTGCATGAGCTGTGAGCCAGTAAAAACCATGCTGAAATGCTTTCGCGACCAACGATCTTGAGCCGGCATGATGCCCACAATCACCAGAGTGGATTTCGTTGAGAATTGCACGACCCTCCTCCGGAGAAACACAACACTGAAAAACGCCTGTGACACTTCGTCTATGTAACTCGCCATTGACTATAGTCATGGACTTGGACCGCCTGATAATCTGCCGAGCCATGATTTCCTCTGCCGGGAGCTCGCCACGGCTTAAATAAGCTAGGTAAGGTACTGTCCAATCTGGTATGGCATGAACAGCGGCCACTAATGCCACTTCTAGATCAGGAATAGCAAGGTCCTCCTCCGTCGGTAGTTTGACTGACGGGTTGTGTAGAACATCAAGAAAAACATTGGGTGTAACAGGCTTTCGCTGAGACCCCAAACGAGACAATGCATCTGCTGCCTCGTTAAGCCGGTGATCAATATGATCAACCTGATATCCCCTGAAATGTCCAGCGATGTTTGTGACTTCGCGTCGATAAGCCGCCATGAAGGGATCCTTGGAATCCCAGGTTCCAGAAACTTGCTGAGCCACCAAATCTGAGTCACCTAGGCATCTGACTCGGCTTAAGTTCATCTCCTTAGCCATACGAAGCCTATGAAGCAAAGCCTCATATTCAGCTGCATTGTTAGTACAAGAAAACATAAGCCTCAAAACATAACAAAACTTATCACCTCGTGGGGAAGTTATCACAACTCCAGCCCCCGAGCCTTCCAATTGCCTGGAACCGTCAAAGTGAATAGACCAATATGTGGTATCCGGCTTCTCCTCCGGAGCCTGCAATTCAGTCCAGTCATTGATGAAATCCACCAAAGCTTGAGATTTAATGGCAGTCCGTGGCATATATTTGAGATGATGTGGCCCAAGCTCAATAACCCACTTGGCAACCTGGCCAATGGCCTCCCTGTTCTGAATTATGTCTCCAAGAGGTGCTGAACTGACCACAGTAATTGGATGCTCATGGAAGTAATGCTTTAATTTGCGGCTTGCCATAAACACACCATAGACCAACTTTTGCCAATGCGGATACCGCTGCTTGGACTCTATTAAAACTTCACTGATATAATACACAGGGCGCTGAACTGGGTACTCCTTGCCTGCTTCTTTGCACTCCACAGCAACTGCAACACTGATGGCCTTGCTGTTGGCGGCGATGTATAACAGCATTGGCTCCTTCTCCTGAGGGGCAACAAGGATGGGCGGCTCAGACAACTGCTTCTTGAGAGACTCAAAGGCTTGATCTGCAGCACCGCTCCAAACAAAGTTGTCCGACTTCCGGAGCAACTGGTAAAGTGGAATTGCCTTCTCTCCAAGCCGACTGATGAACCGGCTCAATGCTGCGACCCGCCCGGCCAGCTTCTGGACGGCATTGAGATTTGTCGGCTTGGCCAGGGTCGTGATTGCTTTTATTTTTTCCGGGTTGGCCTCAATTCCGCGCTCAGAAACTAGGAATCCCAGTAATTTCTCTGCAGGAACACCAAAGACACACTTCTCCGGATTGAGCTTCATCTGGTAAACTCGGAGGTTGTCAAACATCTCCTTGAGATCATCCAACAAGGTTTCCTTCTTCCAAGATTTGACCACAATGTCATCAACATATGCATGAACATTCTGCCCAATCTGCTTGTGGAAATAATTTTGGACATAGCGTTGATAAGTCGCCTGTGCACACTTCAGACCAAACGGCATGGACGTATAGCAGAAAGCTCCAAAAGGCGTGATGAAAGCCGTCTTTTCTTGGTCCTCCTGCTTCATCTTCATCTGATGATAACCTGAGTAGGCATCCAAAAAGCATAAACATTCACAACCCGCTGTGGCATCAATGATCTGGTCAATACGGGGCAGAGCAAAGGATCACTGGGACAAGCTTTATTCAGGTCCGTGTAATCAACACACATTCGCCAAGTCCCGTTTTTCTTCATAACAAGCACCGGGTTAGCCAGCCACTCTGGATGAAAAACCTCAACAATGAACCCAGCAACTAGGAGCCGAGCCACTTCGTCGCCAATAGCTTCCCGCTTGTCCTCATTAAAACGACAGAGATACTGGCGAACAGGTTTAAACTTAGGATCCACATTAAGGGAGTGCTCAGCGAGTTCTCTCGGTACACCTGGCATGTCAGAAGGTTTCCATGCAAAAATGTCCCGGTTCTCACGGATGAACTCGATGAGCGTGCTTTCCTATTTGGGATCCATATTCGCCCCAATGGTAAACTGCTCAGAAGAATTACCAGGGGTGAAATCCACTTGCATGGTGTCTCTGGCCGACTTGAACTTGAGCAAAGGGTCAGACTCAGTCGTTGGCTTCTTCAGAGAGGTTCTGCCAGCCGGGTCAACATTGTCCTTGTAGTACTTCAGCTCTTCTGCCGCACAAGCCGACTCAGCATAAGCTGTATCTCCTTCCTCGCACTCAAGTGCAACTTTCCGATTACCCTCAACAGTAATGGTACCCTCCGAACCAGGCATTTTTAATTTCAGATAAACATAGCATGGACGTGCCATGAACCGCGCGTAAGCCGGCCTCCCGAAGAGGGCATGATAGGGGCTTTTAAGCTTGACCACTTCAAAAGACAAGAACTCCGAGCGATAATTAAATTCATCGCCGAAGGCCACATCCAGAGAAATCCTGCCAATGGGATAAGCCAACTTGCCAGGGACAATGCCATGAAAGACTGTAGTGGAAGGGGTGAGCTGTTTCTCGGACAAGTTCATCCGTCTGAAAGTATCATAGTAAAGGATATTTATGCTGCTGCCGCCATCCATGAGCACTTTTGTCAACGTATAACCGCCAACTTATGGCGCCACCACCAAGGCCAGATGGCCAGGGTGATCAATGAACTCCGGATGAACCGCCCGACTCCAAGTGACCGGCTGTTCTGACTAGTTCAGGTAATACAGAACTGCCGGCTCAACCAAGTGGGCGGCTCTCCGTTGAACCTTCTGATCACACTTGCAGGTACTGGTGGTAAAAACATCATACTAGCCACTGTTCAACTGCTTCGGATTGCTCTGGAACCCGGACTGGCCACCTTGATTCTGATTTCCTTGGTTGTTGCGCTGATTATTGCCTCCAGCATTGCCAGCCCCTGAAACCCGGCATTCTGACCGTGGTTCCCCTAGAATCTGGGGCCTGCGAAGTGCCCTTGTGAGCCAGCTCCCTGGTTGCCGGGTCCATGGTTGCCAGGGTGTCCTCCGTTGCCGCCTCCATTGTGATGATTCTGAAATATCCACTTGGAGAATTCTTGCATAATGTAACAGTTTTCCCATGAATGCGTAGACGGCTTACCATCAAAACTGTGTTTGGGACATGGACCCTTGAGAGCCTCCTCAAAGCTATGAGGGCGATTACCGGAGAAAGGCTTCCTGGAACCATTGTTCTAGTGCTGATTCTTCCCACCAGTATTGGTGTTTGCCACCAGATCAGAGCCTCCCTCATAGTTTTTACGCTTGTTGCTGTTATTGGCCTGCCCATTGCCATTGTTCTGCTGGTGAGCCTTGCCACCGTTTTCTTGCCCTTGCCCGATTTCTCGTCATCAGACGTCGGGTCCTTTGTGCTATCTGACTCGGCATACCGAGTTAAAACATCCATAAGATTGCCCATATCCTGGACCTTCCGCTTTAGTCGCCCCAACTTCTGGACCAAGGGCTGGAACTTGCAATTTCGCTCCAGGACAAGTACTGCCTGCTGGGCTGTGATACTATCGGAATAATGTATGACCTCTACAACCCGGCGAGACCAATGATGTGCCGACTCATCCTCGCGCTGAACACAATACTTGAGATCAACAATTGTGGTCGGACGCTTGCAAATCCCTTGGAAATTCTTGATGAAGCACTCCTTCAACTCCTGCCAGGTGTTAATGGAATTTACCGGCAAGTTTTTCAACCAAGTACGTTCTGGACCATCCTACATGAGAGGCAGATAACACGCGCAGACCGCCTCACTAGCCTCCATCAGATCCATAGCCAATTCATAACTCTCTATCCATTCAGCCGGCTCCAGATCAGCTGTGTAATTAGGCACCTTGCGAGGACCCTTAAAGTCCGGCGGCATCCGCGCATCTCGCAACGCTGGGACTAAACAGGGCGTTCCAATTATCCGGCTTGACAGACCACCTGTACGAACGGCTGTCCGGGTTGTGGCGGGTGGGGTTTGCACAATGGGCTGATTATACTCCGTGCCTGCATTCCCCTCTTCTAACGCTCGCAAGGCCCGAGCGGCATCCACAATTGCCTGTGCATTCGGGATTTCCGGCTGCTGCTGATTTAAAAGCGGTTGCGCGGCCCCTCTGCGCTGTGCACTACTAGAAACTGCCAGCGACTCAGGGCGTCGGCTCCTGCTGCGGCTCTGATGGGGGGTAGAGTGCAGCCGATGTTGACTATGGGAGTAGTTTGCCTGCTGCGTCATTGCTGCTTTGAGCATCTCAATGGCGTTCCTAGCCTCAACTTGAGCCAGACCATCTCCTTCAATCAGAATTGCTGCCAAGTTGTGAGTTGCCGCTAGTACATTGTCAACCGGGTTGAAATAGTGTCCAATTGGGGTCTGGAACCGGCGAGGCGGCAACTGCTGCTGTGGAAACAGCGTCTGATGTTGAGCCGGCTCCCTCCGCTGAGCCGGCTGCCGCGGCGGTGGCCCTCCTGGGGATACAACACAGCCCCCGGGTTTACCGGAGCCTGTGGATCATTCGGTGTAGTAAACAGCTGAGTTGGCTCAATCTGGGCCGGAAGCCGGCTTTGATGCTGCCTCCGGTGGACGAACTCCGACTCGGCTTGCCGGCAGCATAGATAGAGAGCCTCCTCCTCCATGCGCTTTGTCTCCTCGACAAGCCGAGCTTGTGTTTCCGCCATGCGGGTATTCTCTGCATTGACATCCTCTTGGATCTTGGACAACTGCTCGCGGCACTTCATGATCTCTGTATTGCGCGTGGTAGCGTTTTCTGCAGTTACCGACTCTGCCAGCAGAGTCGCCAGAGTAGTCATCATCTCCATGAGCGCCTGCACCCCGGTCTTTTGTGAGCCGGTGGCGGCTGTGCCGGCTCCTCCTGAGCCGGCAATGTGAGATTCTGCCCTGCCGCTGGATCTACTGGGTCACGAAGGGGATCCTGTCTGCCTGCCATGTAGACCGCGGCAAATAGAGGCGGCTCAAGGGCCTCAGGAAAGACTTCATCAGTGCATCCTCTGAGCCTCCCATCATATAGCGGACGGATCGACTCAGTTTCCCCCATTGAGGACTCGCCATCAGATTGCACGAGCGTCTTGTCTCTAGACAGTGAATTTTCTGACAAGGCCACCCCCTGGGTGAAACCCACGAAGGCATGCGTCTGGCCGGCTCTATGCGGGCCGGGTTTTTCCTGGTGAGGACAGGCCCGGCGGGTTGACTCGGTGTTGGGAACAGCATCCAACCCGGCGGCTGACTCGCCGACGACGCCAATGAAGACATGGATCTTGCCGAAAGGGACCCGGTACCCGTACTCGATTGAGTCGGCCTCGGGGCCCTAGCTTGAGTCATCGATGTAGAGCTTGCCGCGGCGACTCTTAGTCATCTGACCGATCACGTATCCCTCGATCCCTGCTGGAGCTCCCGCCAAGAACTCAACTCCACCATGCGTAGGCCCCATGGTGGGCGCCAACTGTCGTGGTCTTGTCAGGGCAGATGCCCTAGTGAAAGGACTTAGTGATGAGGGCATCGCATGAAGGTGGAGGCTTGACGGGGTTGATCGGGAAGCGAAGTACACATGATTACCCAGGTTCGGCCCCTCACGATGGAGGTAAAAGCCTACGTCCTGCTTGTTTGTTATTACTTGGATCTCGATTACAAGGATGCGGATTCGCTAACCTAGTTTTCGAGAGATTGTAACTTAGTCTTTCTGCCCTAGGTGCTCCCCTTTATATAACAGGTCGAGCCCTAAGTTTACATGAGAGTCCGGGTCGTAACATTAACCCGTATCCTACTCTTACTCTAGTTATCTTGTTCTCCAAGGTAACTTTCCTGTCTGACCTTTCCTCCATGAGCCGGCCCATATGTTAAGCCGGCCTCCACACTGGATCTCCCTTGAACCGGCCCATTACGGATCTCCAAAGCCCGGCAGTATGATGGCCCGCTGAGCCTCAAGGCTCTATGGCCGGATCATCCTTCTGGCGGGTCTCCATGCTGGGAAACATCCCCAACACCGTCACACCGAGAGGGCCATAAGAATATCTCTCCATCGTCGGAGGAGCAAATTCCACTCTTGAGCTATCTAGTCCCTTGTCAAACTTTCCGATGAACCTGTAAGTTGTCGTAATGATCACCGTGTTAGAAAATGATGTTTGAGCAACCCCAGAATCCACCGTATGGTAAGAAGTGACTACGATACTCTCATGGTCTAAGGAACTAAAACACATGTTAACACTCCGTGTTATAACAACTGATTTCAGACGATATTATGTCAAAGTATAACAAACAAGTTTGGGTCGATTCAATATGATCATTCTTCTAACGTCATACTCTCAAAGTGTTTTAGGACTATCGTTACACTTAACGATATCCTAAGATCCAAAAAACATGATCACCAACAACACTTGAGCCAGTCTTAGAGGCAAGACTAGGAACCTAATTTTGCCGTTTATCATTCCACACGTGCATATGAGTTTTTCACTGAATCGCATATTCCAGGATCATAGCAGTTATAGCATAGAATATAAACTTTTAATTATGAATATGGAAATATAATACAATATTATTGCCTCTAGTGCATATTTTCAACACTTACAACCATATATTTGTGAACGGGATCATTATGATATTAATTTGTGCCCTGAAAGTCATCCATCGAGATGTGCTTGCAATGTATCGAAGTGGGGGATGTGTCCAAAGCATTGGGCATTTAATTACTACATCTCTTGTATCCCCAGAGATAAGATCCGTGTCACCGTACTAAATCTTTCTGTCATTGGTGTTCAAAATAACACATTACGGTCTCCCTGTCCTTAGCCTCTCTGTGGCTCGCTCTCCATGATCTTGGGTACCTGCAGGGATGAAGAACGCGGACGAGACAAGAGACAACTATGAAGCAATTTTATGTTACACATACGGGACGTTAATTCAAATTACTTCCATCGATCCCTCCAACAAATACGTCAGTTGTAGGGCTATGCCTCAACCCATAACCTTACCGAACTACTCACACATGGAGATCAGATCACACGGAGAAATCATTGAAGAACACATCATTAAGATTGATTGATTGATAATATGTCTTACAATGGATGCCGGATGTGATATTCGATTAAAAAAGTATGGGTAGTTGGTTGAGTACTATGGTGGTGGAGATGGTGGCGGCAATGGAGATGTAGATGGGAAATGGCAACGGCTAGGGTTGCTGTGGATGACGAAGATGGAGGTTTCGGCGATGTTTTGTGTTGTTTCTGGCGTTGGCACCTTCACGGTATTTGTAGTGGTGGATCAGAGGGCATCCCTTGGCAGGTCATATGAATGCGCATACGAGTGTGCACGGCTGTATTGAACACCGTCTTTTGCTCTGGCTCTTCCTGTGCGCCTTGTTGGGGAACGTTGCATGGGAAACAAAAATTTTCCTACGCACACATAAGATCTATCCATGGTGATGAGCATCTACGAGAGGGAGAGTGAATCTACATACCCTTGTAGATCGCTAAGCGGAAGCGTTAATAAACGCGGTTGATGTAGTCGAACGTCTCCGCGATCCAAATCGCAAGTCGTCCCTCGATCCGATCACGAACTAGCGCCGAACGGACGGCACCTCCGCGTTCAACACACGTACGGCTTGATGACGCCTTCACCTCCTCGATCCAGCGAGCGATGGTGAAGTAGTGGTTGAGTTCCAGCAGCACGACGGCGTGGTGATGGTGGTGAGGAACAATCTCTGCAGGGCTTCGCCAAGCGCTACGGAGATTATGACGGAGGAACTAGAGGGTTAGGGTTGCCGCACACGGCTTGGGGAAATCTTGATGTGTCCCGTGTGCTAGCCCTGCCCCTCTATTTATATGTTGAGCCTTGGGGTCTAAACTTGGAGTAAAAGCCTCCTCTAGGTCGGTTTTGCCCGCACAAGGTCGGTTTGGCCCGCAGGGAAAGAGTCCAACTCGGATCCCTGCCGAACCGTGCACAGCCGCACACAAGCGGTAGTACCGCTTCACACAAGCGGTAGTACCGCTTGGGCGGTAGTACCGCTTCACACAAGCGGTAGTACCGCTCGGGCGGTAGTACCGCTTCACACAAGCGGTAGTACCGCTTACGCGGCAGCAAAACTACTTTTGCGCTTTCCAATACCTCGTGGGCTTTATCCCTTTGGCCCATATAAAGTGTTGCTGCACCCGAACACTTCGGTAAACATCCGGAACCCATTCCGGTGAACTCTGGAACTCTTCCGGAGATCGAAACACTATTATCACATATATCAATCTTTACCTCCGGACTCTTCCGGAGATCCTCGTCATGTCCGGGATCTTATCCGGGACTCCGAACAACTTTCGGTCACCAACATAATAACTCAATTATACTAATCGTCACCAAACGTTAAGTGTGTAGACCCTGCGGGTTCGAGAACTATGTAGACATGACCGAGACACCTCTACGGCCAATAACCAATAGCGGGACCTGGATGCCCATATTGGCTCCTACATATTCTACGAAGATCTTTATCGGTCGAACCTCTATGTCAAGGATTCAGTTAATCCCGTATGCTGTTCCCTTTGTTCTTCGGTATGTTACTTGCCCGAGATTCGATCGTCGGTATCATTATACCTAGTTCAATCTCGTTACCGGCAAGTCTCTTTACTCGTTCCGTAATACAAGATCCTGTGGCTAACTCTTTAGTCACTTTGCTTGCAAGGCTCAATGTGATGTTGTATTACCGAGTGGGCCCTGAGATACCTCTCCGTCACACGGAGTAACAAATCCCAGTCTTGATCCATGCCAACCCAACAGACACCCTCGGAGATACCTGTAGAGCACCTTTATAGTCACCCAGTTACGTTGCGACGTTTGATACACACAAGGTATTCCTCCGGTGTCAGTGAGTTGCATGATCTCATGGTCAAAGGAACAGATACTTGACATGCAGAAAACAATAGCAATAAACTGACACGATCAAATGCTACGTTTACAGTTTGGGTCTTGTCCATCACATCATTCTCCTAATGATGTGATCCCGTTATCAAATGACATCTCATGTCCATGGCTAGGAAACCTTAACCATCTTTGATCAACAAGCTAGTCAACTAGAGGCTTACTAGGGACACAGTGTTGTCTATGTACCCACACATGTATTTGAGTTTCCAATCAATACAATTATAGCATGGATAATAAACGATTATCATGAACAAGGAAATATAATAATAACCAATTTATTATTGCCTCTAGGGCATATTTCCAACAGTCTCCCACTTGCACTAGAGTCAATAATCTAGTTCACATCACTATGTGATTTACATTGTAATGAATCGAACACCCATGCAGTTCTGGTGTTGTTCATGTTTAGCCTTTGGAAGAGGTTTAGTCATCGGATCTGCAACATTTAGATCCGTGTGTACTTTGCAAATATTTATGTCGTCCTCCTTGATGTAATCGCGGATGGAATTGAAACGTCGCTTTATGTGTCTGGTCCTCTTGTGAAATATTGGTTCCTTGGCTAGAGCAATGGCACCAGTATTATCACAAAACAGAGTCATTGGGTTAAGTGCACTAGGCACTACTCCAAGATCTGTCATGAACTCCTTCATCCAGACACCTTCCTTCGCCGCCTCCGAGGCAGCGATGTACTCCGCTTCGCATGTAGAATCTGCTACCACGCTTTGCTTGGAACTGCACCAGCTAACCGCACCCCCATTAAGAATAAATACGTATCCGGTTTGCGACTTAGAGTCATCCGGATCAGTGTCAAAGCTTGCATCGACGTAACCCTTTACGACGAGCTCTTGATCACCTCCATAAACGAGAAACTTCACACCTTGCAAAACAGGCAAGAACCCCTTCTTGGACTGATCCATTTTGAACTTCTTCAAAATCTTATCAAGGTATGTGCTTTGTGAAAGTCCTATTAAGCGTCTCGATCTATCTCTATAGATCTTGATGCCTAATATGAAAGCAGCTTCTCCTAGGTCCTTCATTGAAAAACTCTTGTTCAAATATTCCTTTACGCTTTCCAGCATTTCTATATTGTTTCCAATCAGCAATATGTCATCCACATATAATATTAGAAACGCTATAGAGCTCCCACTCACTTTCTTGTAAATACAAGCTTCTCCGTAAACTTGTATAAACTCGAACGCTTTGATCACCTCATCAAAACGAAGATTCCAACTCCGAGATGCTTGCACCAGTCCATAAATGGATCGCTGGAGTTTGCAAACTTTGTCAGCATTCTCTGGATCGACAAAACCTTCTGGTTGCATCATATACAACTCTTCCTTAAGGTAACCGTTAAGGAACGCTGTTTTGACATCCATCTGCCAAATTTCATAATCGAAAAAGGCAGCTATTGCTAACATGATTCTGACGGACTTAAGCATCGCTACGGGTGAGAAGGTCTCATCGTAGTCAACTCCTTGAACTTGTGAAAAACCCTTTGCCACAAGTCGAGCTTTATAGACGGTGACATTACCGTCCGCGTCCGTCTTCCTCTTAAAGATCCATTTGTTCTGAATGGCCTTACGCCCTTCAGGTAATACTTCCAAAGTCCATACTTTGTTTTCATACATGGATCCCATCTCGGATTTCATGGCCTCTAACCACTTCTCGGAATCCGGGCCCATCATCGCTTCTCCATAGCTCGTAGGTTCATCGTTGTCTAACAACATGATTTTTAAGACAGGGTTGCCGTACCACTCAGGAGTAGTACGCGTCCTTGTCGACCTACGAGGTTCGATAGCAACTTGATCCAAAGCTTCATGATCATCATCATTAACTTCCTCTTCAGCTAATGTAGGCTCCACAGAAACAACTTTCTGCGCTGCGCTACTCTCAGGTTGAAGTAAAGGTTCAACAACCTCATCAAGTTCTATCTTCCTCCCACTCAATTCTTTCGAGAGAAACTCTTTCTCAAGAAATGTTCCGTTTTTAGCGACAAACATTTTGCCTTCGGATCTGAGATAGAAGGTATACCCAACTGTCTCTTTTGGGTATCCTATGAAGACGCATTTCTCCGCTTTGGGTTCCAGCTTTTCAGGCTGAAGCTTTTTGACATAAGCATCACATCCCCAAACTTTAAGAAACGACAGCTTTGGCTTCTTGCCAAACCAAAGTTCATATGGCGTCGTCTCAACGGATTTCGATGGTGCCCTATTTAAAGTGAATGCAGCTGTCTCTAATGCATAACCCCAAAACGATAGTGGCAAATCGGCAAGAGACATCATAGATCGCACCATATCCAATAAGGTACGATTACGACGTTCGGACACACCATTACGCTGTGGTGTTCCAGGCGGTGTTAATTGTGAAACAATTCCACACTGTTTTAAGTGACTGCCAAACTCATAACTCAGATATTCTCCTCCTCGATCAGATCGTAGGAATTTAATCTTCTTGTTACGATGATTCTCAACTTCACTCTGAAATTGTTTGAACTTTTCAAATGTTTCAGACTTGTGTTTCATTAAGTAAATATACCCATATCTACTTAAGTCATCAGTGAAGGTGAGAAAGTAACGATAACCACCGCGCGCCTCAATGCTCATCGGACCGCACACATCAGTATGTATGATTTCCAATAAGTCACTTGCCCGTTCCATTATTCCAGAGAACGGCGTTTTAGTCATCTTGCCTATGAGGCATGGCTCACATGTGTCAAGTGATTCAAAATCAAGTGACTCCAAAAGTCCATCAGCATGGAGCTTCCTCATGCGTTTTACGCCAATATGACCTAAACGGCAGTGCCACAAGAAAGTGGTATTATCATTATCAATCCTACATCTTTTGGCATCAATGTTATGAACATGTGTATCATTACTATCGAGATTCAATAAGAATAAACCGCTTACATTGGGTGCATGACCATAAAAGATATTACCCATATAAATAGAACAACCATTATTCTCTGATTTAAATGAGTAACCGTCTCGCAATAAACAAGATCCAGATATAATGTTCATGCTTAACGCAGGCACCAAATAACACTTATTTAGGATCATCACTAATCCCGACGGTAATCGAAGAGCGAGCGTGCCGACGGCGATCACATCAACCTTGGAACCAATTCCCACGCGCATCGTCACTTCGTCCTTTGCCAGCCTCCGTTTATTCCGTAGTTCCTGTTTTGAGTTGCAAATATGAGCAACCGCACCGGTATCAAATACCCAGGCACTACAACGAGAGTTGGTAAGGTACACATCAATAACATGTATATCATATATACCTTGTTTGTTGTTGTTGGCCGCCTTCTTGTCAGCCAAATACTTGGGGCAATTCCGCTTCCAGTGTCCAGTTCCCTTGCAATGAAAACACACAGTTTCTGGTTTGGGTCCAGCCTTGGGTTTCTTCACGAGAGGAGCAACTGCTTTGCCACTCTGCTTGGAGTTACCCTTCTTACCCTTGCCATTTTTCTTGAAACTAGTGGTTTTATTGACCATCAACACTTGATGCTCCTTCTGAATTTCAGACTCAGCGATTTTCAGCATCGCAAACAGCTCGGCGACTGACTTGTTCATCCCGTGCATGTTATAGTTCAACACGAAGCTCTTGTAGCTAGGTGGCAATGATTGAAGAACTCTGTCAGTGATAGCCTCTGGCGGAAGGGGCATCCCTAACTCAGCCAGACGGGTGGAGTACCCAGACATTCTGAGCACGTGATCACTGATAGACCCGTTCTCCTCCATCTTGCAAGCATAGAACTTATCGGAGATCTCATATCTCTCGATCCGGGCATTCTTCTGAAAGATAAACTTCAACTCCTGGAACATCTCATATGCTCCATGACGTTCAAAACGTCTTTGAAGTCCCGGTTCTAAGCCATACAACATTGCACATTGAACTATTGAGTAATCATCAGAACGAGCCTGCCAGGCGTTCACAACGTCTAGAGACTCAACTGGAGCAGGTGGATCACCAAGCGGTGCATCAAGGACATAAGCCTTCTGGGAAGCCGTAAGGATAATCCTTAGATTACGGGCCCAGTCCACAAAGTTACTTCCATCATCTTTCAACTTAGCTTTCTCTAGGAACGCATTAAAATTCAGGGGTGCTACTGCGCGAGCCATGATCTACAACATAAATATAGCAAAGACAACTTAGACTATTGTTCTTAGATAATGAGTTTAGTTAATCATATTTAAAAAACTCCCACTCAAATTGACATCCCTCCGATCATTCGAGTGTAACATGATCCAAATCCACCAACTCAAGTCCGATCATCACGTGAGTTGAGGTGGTTTCAATGGTGAACATCTTCATGTTGATCATATCTACTATATGACTCATGTTCGACCTTTCGGTCTCTTGTGTTCCGAGGCCATGTCTGTACATGCTAGGCTCGTCAAGTTTAACCCGAGTGTTCCGCACGTGTAACATGGCTTACACCCGTTGTATGCGAACGTAGAGTCTATCACACCCGATCATCACGGCGTGTCTCGAAACGACGAACTTTCGCAACGGTGCACACTTGGGGAGAACACAATTTATCTTGAAATTTAAGTGAGGGATCACCTTATAATGCTACCGTCGTCCTAAGCAAAATAAGATGCATAAAAGGATTAACATCACATGCAAATCATAAGTGACATGATATGGCCATGAACTTGTGCTTTTGATCTCCATCTCCAAAGCACCGGCATGATCTCCATCGTCACCGGCATGACACCATGATCTCCATCATCTTGATCTCCATCAACGTGTCGCCATAAGGTTGTCGCGCCGACTGTTGCTTCCACGACTATTGCTAACGTTTAGCGATAAAGTAAAGCATTACATAGCGCTTAATGATTGACACGCAGGTCATACAATAATTAAAGACAACTCTATGGCTCCTGCCAGTTGCCGTACTCATCGACATGCAAGTCGTGATATTCTATACAAAACATGATCATCTCATACATCACATATATCTCATCATGTAATTGGCCATATCATATCACATCATACCCTGCAAAAACAAGTTAGACGTCCTCTAATTGTTGTTGCAAATTTTACGTGGCTGCTACGGGTTTGCAAGAACCGTTCTTACCTACGCAAAACCACAACGTGGTGTAGTGATTGCTTTTTGATCTTCTAAAAGAACCCTCTTCATTGAAATCGATTCAACTAAAGTGAGAGAGACAGACACCCGCTAGCCATCTTTATGCAACGAAGTTACATGTTAGTTGAAGGAACCTGTCTCGCGTAAGTGTACGCGTAATGTCGGTCCGGGCCGCTTCATCTCACAGTACCGCTGAATCAAATATCAACTAGTAACGGCAAGCCATATGTATACACCCACGCCCACAACTCGTTTGTGTTCTACTCGAGATCTCATCTACGCATAGACCTAGCTCTGATACCACTGTTGGGGAACGTTGCATGGGAAACAAAAATTTTCCTACGCACACATAAGATCTATCCATGGTGATGAGCATCTACGAGAGGGAGAGTGAATCTACATACCCTTGTAGATCGCTAAGCGGAAGCGTTAATAAACGCGGTTGATGTAGTCGAACGTCTCCGCGATCCAAATCGCAAGTCGTCCCTCGATCCGATCACGAACTAGCGCCGAACGGACGGCACCTCCGCGTTCAACACACGTACGGCTTGATGACGCCTTCACCTCCTCGATCCAGCGAGCGATGGTGAAGTAGTGGTTGAGTTCCAGCAGCACGACGGCGTGGTGATGGTGGTGAGGAACAATCTCTGCAGGGCTTCGCCAAGCGCTACGGAGATTATGACGGAGGAACTAGAGGGTTAGGGTTGCCGCACACGGCTTGGGGAAATCTTGATGTGTCCCGTGTGCTAGCCCTGCCCCTCTATTTATATGTTGAGCCTTGGGGTCTAAACTTGGAGTAAAAGCCTCCTCTAGGTCGGTTTTGCCCGCACAAGGTCGGTTTGGCCCGCAGGGAAAGAGTCCAACTCGGATCCCTGCCGAACCGTGCACAGCCGCACACAAGCGGTAGTACCGCTTCACACAAGCGGTAGTACCGCTTGGGCGGTAGTACCGCTTCACACAAGCGGTAGTACCGCTCGGGCGGTAGTACCGCTTCACACAAGCGGTAGTACCGCTTACGCGGCAGCAAAACTACTTTTGCGCTTTCCAATACCTCGTGGGCTTTATCCCTTTGGCCCATATAAAGTGTTGCTGCACCCGAACACTTCGGTAAACATCCGGAACCCATTCCGGTGAACTCTGGAACTCTTCCGGAGATCGAAACACTATTATCACATATATCAATCTTTACCTCCGGACTCTTCCGGAGATCCTCGTCATGTCCGGGATCTTATCCGGGACTCCGAACAACTTTCGGTCACCAACATAATAACTCAATTATACTAATCGTCACCAAACGTTAAGTGTGTAGACCCTGCGGGTTCGAGAACTATGTAGACATGACCGAGACACCTCTACGGCCAATAACCAATAGCGGGACCTGGATGCCCATATTGGCTCCTACATATTCTACGAAGATCTTTATCGGTCGAACCTCTATGTCAAGGATTCAGTTAATCCCGTATGCTGTTCCCTTTGTTCTTCGGTATGTTACTTGCCCGAGATTCGATCGTCGGTATCATTATACCTAGTTCAATCTCGTTACCGGCAAGTCTCTTTACTCGTTCCGTAATACAAGATCCTGTGGCTAACTCTTTAGTCACTTTGCTTGCAAGGCTCAATGTGATGTTGTATTACCGAGTGGGCCCTGAGATACCTCTCCGTCACACGGAGTAACAAATCCCAGTCTTGATCCATGCCAACCCAACAGACACCCTCGGAGATACCTGTAGAGCACCTTTATAGTCACCCAGTTACGTTGCGACGTTTGATACACACAAGGTATTCCTCCGGTGTCAGTGAGTTGCATGATCTCATGGTCAAAGGAACAGATACTTGACATGCAGAAAACAATAGCAATAAACTGACACGATCAAATGCTACGTTTACAGTTTGGGTCTTGTCCATCACATCATTCTCCTAATGATGTGATCCCGTTATCAAATGACATCTCATGTCCATGGCTAGGAAACCTTAACCATCTTTGATCAACAAGCTAGTCAACTAGAGGCTTACTAGGGACACAGTGTTGTCTATGTACCCACACATGTATTTGAGTTTCCAATCAATACAATTATAGCATGGATAATAAACGATTATCATGAACAAGGAAATATAATAATAACCAATTTATTATTGCCTCTAGGGCATATTTCCAACACGCCTCTCACTTGATCTGCTCTATCTCCTCTTTACTCCTTTCAATGTATTGGTTTGATTCGTCCATAAATAGCCCACTTCCCGTGTAAACAAAATAAAGATAGGATATTTTTTATCCCTTGCATTCATTAGTAATTAGTAGCAATATCGAAACGAATATCTCAGTTTTTATGAAATATCTCGGTTTAAACTCAGGTTTGATGAGCGTAAAAGTAACACTCATCAACTCCCCCAAGCTTAAACTTGATCGTCCTCGAGCAACATAAAGAGAAATCCAAACCGTAAGGAACTCAGTGGTTTAAACCGAAATAACGAGAAGGTTTTGGTTCACTTACGATTGGCTCACCTCGATAGCCCTCCGCTTATGAAATTGGTATCCAAACAGAACTGATGTATTCTTAGGTACTGGTCCAACGGTAGGTAAAATGTCGGTACGAGTTCTAGGTTGAAATGTGTATGAAATGAGGATATATTAAAAGGACATATGGCTTGGACTAAAAGGCGAAATTTTGGAAACATGATAAAATAATCAGAGACAATTGAAAGAATGTTGGACCTACATCTTGTTCAATCAATAAGGGAGCACGTAGTTATGGTAAAACTATAATGAACTAACAAAGAAATCAGACATCTGATGAACAAGATTGGAATAATTATTTGAAACTTGTTGTTCTTTTTTTGTAGTCTGGTGGAAAAAAGTGGGAGAAGCAGTTGTTCTTCAGAACGTAGTCTTCGTCGCACAAGCCTATGAGGTCGTGACAAATTGGGCGCTAGAAAAGTACCAACAACTAGTTTAATAGAAAGAAAGTAGTCAAGCCTTTATTTGGAAGAGATTACGAAGGATAAATGGTGATTTACCTCCATTTCACGAACTACATTGAGGTCCATTGGGGTTTTCTTCTGTGGCGCGACTTCCGAGGGGAACATAGCCAGTCACCGGGTGGTGATGTAGTACTCGTCGACGGTTTTCACCGTCGACATCGGGCAAGCGGTGGCAGTAACGTCCGGTAGGAGTTTCAAGAGAGCAGATCTACAGGATGACAACAGAAAGGAACAAGACGAGGGGCAAAGAGAAGTGAGAAAGAAGTAAAAATTATTGTTAGGTAACACAGCGGCAGGACTTGTTGGCTGCTCGCAGTAATAAATTATTAGAAATTTAAGCACCAGAATGTGCACAAGTTCCTACGGACAAAACTGAAGATACTAGGTAAGTTTAGTATAAAAAGAAAGTCTGTTTCGTAGACTATAACTTTGTAGAACAAGAACCAAAATCTTAGAACTGAAAATGAAGTCAAATCATACAAAAGCAGTGCACTTTGAAAAATGAAATGGAAATGGTATCTGGTAGGGGAAATTTCATAAGGAAGTCATCGAAGTCTTTTGACAAATTAATATTTCACAGTACAAGGATGCAACCGTTGAAGAATAGAAGGATAGATACTTGAGGGAAGAGAAATTAAAAGTTGGCAAAAAGAGCGTAACAATTTTGCATGGGAAGAACACCGGCATGAATTTGGGAAGGGGCTGGACATGACGAGTTGACGAATCGACATCACGTAAAGGAAAGTAATTGCGGAGAACAAAAACAAATATTGAAAGAAGAGCAGGAAATAGTACTGGAACCTAAGAGCGGAAGACGACAAGAACGGAGGAAGTGTAAGAGGAATAGAGAGGGATTGGTCGAATTGTTGTTGTATTGCTTGAGCCTCATGGACATATATATAGGAGTACATGATTTTCTTGGAGTGCAAGACAAGCTAGAATAATTCCTGGTCTATATATCCTATATTTCCTAACTAATCACAATACTCAACATCCCCTCACAGTCACAATGGTAGCGACGCAAACGGTGGGACTGGAGAAGAATCTCAAGATAAGCCGACGGACATCACCCCACAGTTGTAATGGTCGACGCACCGCGAAAGTTGTGGCTGCAGTGAAAATCGACGAAGTTGCTCAAGCAGGAAGAAAAAGATAAAACAGTATAGCGAACTCGTCGAACAGAGTATGTAACAGAAAGGGAGATATAGCATATGCACATGTACAAGGCGTGTAAGAACGGCCCACGCAAATATTTGTACATAATAAACATGCATACCATCTCGTATTCACAGGGTTAAGAATTTCCATCAATTTTTCAATCAATTTTGATGAAACAGTTTTGCTAAGTCTCAGTCGACTTAGACTTCGTTATGTCTCAGTCGATGCTATATTCCTTTGATCTTGCATGGAGATTCGTGCAAACATTTTCTTTTTAGGTTTTTTTTTATGTATTAGTATATCACTTGACTGAGACTTGATTAAGTCTCAGTCGACCGAGACCTAGACACATCCTTGATGAAAACATGTGTTTGGATCACGACGCATATCGATGTCTGGAGACGTTTCCGCAGGTGCGTGCCCCGCATCTGCGTGTCCCTATTAATTTTCGGGATAACAGTGTCACTAGATATTTTGGTTTTCGTTAATTTTACCGCGTGGGTGCGACTTTGGGGCGTGGGGTGCGTGTCTTGGGGTGGGGATTCATGCATGCGTGGTGCCAAATTAAGAACCGGACGGATCGCTCCAAATTAAGGAGAACACGGCATGCACATCATGGGCGCGCGCGTTCTCCCTTTTGTGCACACACATGCTCCCAGTCGCATGGCAGACATATACTTGACACGTACAAGGGCACGCACGCACGCCTTGTCAACATTGTTCTTTTCCTTGCCCATTCCCTCTTTAACTTCACATACACCCTCCTGCGCGCATCTGCATGCATGGCCGGCCCGTATGTATGGGCACACAGGGTCAAAGCATACATCCATCCGTGCCTTCAAAATGCCAAAAGAGTCGGGGCACTGCTGCAGGCAGGGTGTGTAGTAGTGTGTGGTCGACGTTTGCATTATAGTAGTAGTATTCTTTTCCCGGTCCTGCTGCTTGAACAAAAGAGGCCATGCCATGGCACGCGCCGTTGCCCGGCAAAGCCTCTACACACACAACAAACAATAAAGACACTGTGTACGTACGCATGCACGTACGTAGTACGTACGTACGTGCAGTGTCCCTCCGTCTTCATGTATGCAGAGATAAAAAGAAATATATATTACTACGAGACAGACAGGCCGGCCGGAGGGATGGAGCGAGCTATGGAGCCTATAGCTAGCTAGACAGCATGCCATTCAATTCGATGGGACGTTGGATCACTGTAAAGATTCTCTTGGCATCGAAATAGTAGTACGTGTAGGTGTGCGTGCTGTTATATGGTCTGCAAAGATATGCAAACGAACAAGAGAGAATTAATAAGACTAAAATTGAACAGAAGATAATTGAATAACTGTTTATTTGTGCAGCGTTGCAAGCAAAAGGAATTCCACATTCATGCATGTTTGGTCTGAAATTCTCGGAATGTCTTGCCAATCAGTACCCATCCATTTCATAATGTTTGGCACATAGCTGTTTTTTTTTTCAAAAGTCAAATTTTGCCAATTTTGACCAATTATAATATCTACATCCAGAATACCAAATAAATATGCTTTTTTGCAGATAAAATACATAGTATCATTTTTTTTAAAAACAGGCTTTCGTCCCGTTTTATAGATAAAACAAACACCATGTCCACACAACAAGGTCAAGTGCTGGAGTCTGCTTAGGGAACAACACAAACATGCCCTAAGTAAAAAAGGAAAAAAAAGTCACCAAATGGCAGGAAGATCAGTGGCTCTGAGATGACGCAAGACGGCGCACTACCACAGTCGGTCGCGTCCATCATGCCGCCAAGTTGCGCGTGATCCCTCTGCCAAGAAAGCTGGTGCTGGTGCCGCAAAAACTCCGAGAATTTGAGGGATGATTTTCTCTATAACCATCAGATACATCAAGAAACTTATTTTCATATTATGCTTCAAAGGATGATTTTCTCTACAATCTTTATGAATTTTTTTAAAGTTTGACTTAAAAAATGAAATGTATTACATTATGAAATGGAGGGAGTAGTAACAAACAAAATCATGTACTCCCTACGATCCAAATTAATTGATGCGGCCTCTATACAATGTCCATTTTACATTGCGCGTCAATTAATTCGGGCTGGAGGGAGTACTAATTTACAAATGGAACCATTTTCTACTTTTTCTGAAGAATCTTATTTTTGAAACGATCAACCATTCTCAAGATTAATTATCTATCCAAAAGAGAAGTTGATAGTTGCACGCTCCAAAAATAATTTACCATCCTAGATTTAGAAATCTTCAGCGAACAGCCCATCTGCATACTTTTAGATCTAACTTTACTAAGATTGATGATGTTGAATCTAATTGACTTGGAAACAATAAGCCCGGCCGTCAATCAATCTAGCTAGCTGGTGGTGGATCCGACGCATGGAAACGGATCGAGAGAGACAAAAGAAGAAGAAGCTATGTGCTTCATGTATCGTTGGGACCGATATTGTCATGTGACGCCAACTACTACTATCTGGAAAAACGACGTACGAAAAACTGTGCATCAAATGAAGATGCTGCTATAGGTTGTTGATGCATCACACAGCCTAGCTTAGCCCACCTCACGGTGTCATCGCCTTATTAGAGAGAGAGAGAGAGAGGGGTGATGGGAACAGTAGAAATCCAAGCCGGAACAGTTGGAGAGGGGAGAGAGGGGGAACCGCGGTGGGAGACCACGCTTTTATTGTGTGAGCTCGAGATGTTTTTTTTTCCTTTCCCTGTTACCAGCGGCGCGGCGGAGCAGCACAGTACCGTGGGGCTCCGGCGAGTACGTCGCCACAGCCCGCGCCACCGTGCAAATCCATCCACGCCCATCCATCCATGGCCATGGGGGTTATGGTTATAGCTGTAGCTGCATGCATGCATGTGTATCTGCTGGTAAAATTAACCTCGTCTGGACGCTGGCCACTGACTGCATGCATGCCGCGATCGATCGATCGACCTGGAATCTACTGCCTGCACATGCACGTACGTACATTATTCAGTGCAGTAGTAACAAGCAAGCGGCCAGCAGGGATATGGACAAGGAACACACAATTAACTTTGTTACATGCACATTCTCAAACAAAACTTTGTTAGTACATGTAACTGACTAATTATGATTATGATGGTCTAAAAATTAATTATGATTAGACCATTTACGATGATGAACGGTGTTTCGATCATCTAAGCATCCATGTCGACGTGACGCCTCGCAGTACTTAGGGACAGTCATTCCCTCAGGTGCTCCTACTATTGAAACTTACTAACATCTGATATGATGAGCATGCAGCGGCACAACACATAGAGTACGTATTTAGCAAGGACACGCGAGTATTATTGCATGTTTCAAATAGGGCGAGAGGGGACATACGTGAAGCAGAGATAAAAGGTTTCCATGTGCACGCGACACTGGTACAGGCACTGTTCACTGACATAATTGTATTGAGTACTTGTACAGCATACGTTGTCATCTACAGAATCATGTGGCCTTCAAACCTTCTACAGAAATGAGATAGAGGAGTTGCAACCACAAAAAATATATTTGGGAATGTGCTTTCATACTATTCCGTTCCATTTCAAATAATAAATAAAACCAATTTTAAAATAGTCACGGATCATGAGAGACTGTTTCTACAGTTTAAATCTCTGTTTTGATGGAAATCTCAACTGTTTCAGTTTACTTTAAACAGTGCTGAGCAATAGAGAATCTCTGGTCTAGTACATCTCCTCTCATTCATTATTTAAGACGAAGAAAACATCCATATCGATCATCACCTCAAGTTGCTCATATTTTTAACAATTTCCAGCCCAAAAATGCTACACCTAAGGATTCCAACTTACGGTGGGATTTCCCCCCTAATCACACACATGAATCAGTCCATAGATGTAGCATCTCTCTTTCATGAGTAAGAGTAGATCATATGCAGCTTTTTTTTTTTTAGCATAACTCTTTTTGTGGGAAGCTTTAGCATATCTCGAATGTATATTTGGTCTAAATATCCATATATAACACATATCTGAAAGAGTCGACTTAGTCATACGCGGTAATTTCATATCTTGTAATCGGTCTCATAGTTGCCTATGTTTTGTACTCCCCTTGTTGATGACTTTGGCTTCGTTGCCTTGCATCAACTTTTTTTAAAATGGCCGTGTGCATCACATTGATGCAGAGGGCGGGGACTTCAACCTCCTTTTCAAAAGAAAAAAAAAAGAAAAAAAATGTAAGAAGGATCTATCCATATATAACATGGTCTCCACCATATGCTTTTGACCTGTTTATTTTATACATTTATATGTCAGTACACTAATTACATTTTGAAAGTATTTTTTTGAGGAATTTTTTTTACGACGTTACTATTGTGATTTTTAATAATCTAATAGTCAAAGTTACACAAGTTTGACTGCAAGCTTTTGAAGGAGTTATGCATTTACGGCGGCAGTAGCAATTCATCAATAAAAGATCATGCAAACTAATTTCTTGCTGGAGCTTGAGTTTAAGATCAGCAAATTCTTTTACTGCACAAAGAATAACTAATTCGTACTGAGAAGATGCATAAATATATGTTTTTTTTGCAGAATCTATAGGCCAAACATCTATAATTTTGATTGCTGGCATATGCCATAATTTTGAAAAAAAATAAGTTTTTACCAAGTTAATGTCATAGAGAATGAGCGAAGTTCGCCTTAAGCTTAAACACAAGCAGTCAACGTCTCTTATTTTGAACCCAAACATCAAAAGGTGAGATTTAAGTATCTAAAAAACAATTTTGTTCGTGAACCAACCATTTAAAATCATTGGATAATTTATGTTCATGGGCACGAAAAAAGTTTCCACATGTTACTGGATTACTTCTACAATCTTTTGGTTGATCCTATTTAGAAATCTCATGATCAAATGTTGGCTGATGTAGGCTTAAAACCAAAAATTGTAATATTTAATGACAAAGTGTGGTTTGAACTCTATTGGCACACCTATACCCAACAGATACATGCTTCTGTATTTAAATTTTGTTATAGCTTCCCAATTTACTTTATAAAATATGCTCACTATCTAGTGTTCCAAGCAACATATACCAACTGAACTGGTAGCTTCAAGTACTAGATTTTTATCTAGCAAAAGTTGTTATATTGCGTACATGTCAACAAGTTAGACTACAATCGAAATTAAAGAGTATATTGTGACTTTTTTTTCGTTGGAAATTTAAAGCAAATGTTGATTCATCATTGTAATGCATATGTACATTATTGTTTTCAAAATCCATCCATCCATATTGTAATTTTTGCAGATGTCATAATATCCTTGACTATACACGATGAAAGTTTGAAGTCAATTAACTAAAGTCTATTTCACACTACAACTTGTTTTAAAGCGACTTCAACTTGAAATTTAAAATATCCATGGTACTTGACTCAAACTTGTTTGAAATCACATCGGTAGTTATCTCCCTTTTGTTACGAGCACTTCTCATCCTCTCTACACCCAAAGGGTAAACATAACAAAATATTAAAAAAATCAACAACATACCAAAGGAAAAATAAGAATAAATCGTCTGAGTGAGTTCTCATGTTTGACGTACCACCCATGTATAATAGTTCATTGATTGTAGATCGATATCATACATACAACTGATCACTCACCTGCAGTCAAGAGCAAACAAAACCTAATGTTTTAATTAACCGTGTTGTCCCCTTATATTGGACAGAGACGACATACTATTTACTTTTATTTTGAGTGAAACACATACTATTTACTACACAGGAGTATCAGCTATGCTATCAAAGATATTAGTCTGATGTAATCAACAAAATGCCTTACACTATCCAAAACTGCCAAGGAAAAATCATCTGTACTGTTTGCACTGTATACCTGCTACTCTATCGCTGGGTGCCACACGTTAAACCAGTGGCGATTCTACTAGTAGGGCTTTAATAGGCTTAAGCCTACCCTTCAAAGAACATATTTCAGCTAAAATATACTACTTGACAATTATACTAAGGTGTTTTACAACCAACAATTGTAATGCTTTGCTAATTAGGCTTAGGGACTTGATGCTTTGAGCCTACCCTTCATTTTCGTGCTAGATTCGCCACTGCGTTAAACTATGTAGACAGTTTATATATTCTTTCTTTCTTTTATTTATTGATGGAAGATAGTATTAATTCGACTGTTGGGTATATATTTACGTTAAACTATTTGTATTGTTCCCGCAAAAAAAACTATTTCTACTTCTGCGTTGCCATTGACAATTATTTTTATTTCTGGCTAGATTGCCTTTGGGGAAGCTTTATTTATTTATTTCCTATATATTATTAAGAAAATCTGATGGACAGAAAAAATGTCACGGTACGTGATAGGAGAAATGCAAGGGCAATATATCCCTGTGGTCATTCATTCGATTCCACGCTTAGATTCGCCTTGTCGAAGGCCATGCGTTATCCTGCCTATCGTCCAAAGCCCTACTACAGTCACTAAAAGCTGCATAAAGGGGACATGCATGTAAAACCACGGGCAACTGCTGAATCCCCATGCTGCGCATAGCGTTCAACACTGCATCATAGTATGCATCCAGGACCAATGAATCTCGCTACATGCATTGACAATTAAGATGAACATTGACTACTTTATGAGAAACCTTGACCACTGGTTTGAACAAATTAGCAACAGTTGCTGGACTTGCCAATCATGCGAAAAGATCGAAGAAGAATCCACATCAAATACCATCAAGTTCTTGGCCATGCATGCATTGCACACTCGATCATATGTCGACCCTTTCAATCCCTAGCGATACAGTTGCACCATCGTATGGATCGATCCATGTCCAACGATGATGCAACAGAATTAATCATCACCATAGATCGATCAATCGAGAGCCAGAGGAGGAGAACGGAGATATGCATGCATGTGTGATAGGACCGACGAGCACTAGAACACTGAGACGGCCGGCCGGAGTTGTTGACGACCATCATGGGAAGCCATTGGGGAAGTACAAGGTGGAGGGGCTCGCGCGGCCGTTGTTGTTCCCTTTGTTTCTCGCCTCGCCGGCCACCGGCGGCGTCGCCATCTCCTGGCCCTGGTACATGAGCGTGGAATTCATGGTCAGGCTCACCAGGCTGTCGTCAGAGTCGCCCCTCCCGAAATTTCCACCGTCGCTTCCCCCAGCGCCGCCGCCATCGCCTCCCCCGCCGTCGTCACGCGTGGTCACCATCACCGCCGACTGCACGAGTTCGAGGCACAGCCTCAGCTTGTTGGGCTCGATGTGGGTGAGCCCTGGTACGGCGCCCTTGAAGAGGAACTCCGAGGTGAGGCCCCGGAGCACGTCCAGCGGCGTGACGCCGTCGAGCGTCCTGGCGTTGGGGTCGGCGTGGTGGTCGAGGAGCACGGACACCATATCCGGGGACACCATCTCGGCGGCCAGGTGCAGCGGGGTCTTCCCCGTCGGGCCGGCGCGGGAGTTGACGTCGGCGGCTCCGAGCTCCAGGAGCGCCTTGACGACGTCGCGGTTGCAGTGCTGCACGGCGTAGTGCACCGCGAGCGCGTCATCGAGGTCCAGGCCTTCGCCCATGACCATGAGCTTGACGAGCTCGATGTCGGCCGCGTCGAGGGCACGGCGCATGCGCCGGATCTTGTGGTCGCGGTCGGCGGCGGAAGACGGCCCGTTGTTGATGGGCAGATAGTGGTGGGTGAGGAACGGCGAGCGCGGCGCGGAGGCGCCTCCACCGGCGAGTGGCGACTTGGCGCGAATCTCCTCAATCTTGGCGACGACGTCGATGGGGAGGTGCTTGGCGAGGAGGTCGGCGGAGAGGCCCGAGCGCGCGACGAGGTGGGAGCAGGTGGCCCAGAGCTCCTGCATCTCGAACTTGCGCGACGCCATGAGTACCTTCATCACGTCATCCACGGACGCCTCCTTCACCATGCTCTCCAATTGCTTCTGCATCGACAAATTCTCCGAAATGATTATCTAACAAATTAGCCAGTATGATATATTAACCAGATCAAAACCAACAACAAATCATCTGCATGAAATGCACTGTTAATTCCAATTACCGCACAGCAATGCATGTGTACTTGCACAACAATACCATGACATGCTGTACACCAACAATTTTGTTGGAAATGACGCTGTTGGGGAGCTGGATCAGTGTCCAAGAAGAAACCCTAGCGCAACGCAATCGCGAGCAGTGGGTGGAGGTGGAGATGGATGTGATGTGAGGGAAGCGACAGACACAAACGAGGGCGTGAAAAGACCCTTCCTAGTAAAGATGAGTCAGAGGAGGAGCTCCATGACAAGTGATGCATGACAGTGGCTGCAGCAACAGCAGCAGCAGGAGCGAGGAAAAAGCAAAGGAGACTGTGAGAGACTAGAGACGACTCAGTCCTATCACTCGTTCAGTACACCCGGCACCAAGAGGAAAAATTGATAGAAAATGGACTGACGAGGGAAGTGAGTGCACTGGAATCTGCAGCAGCAGCTGCTGCTGCTGCTGATGCAGTGAGTGAATCGATCGATCAGAAAGGCAAAGGGGGGCAACCTAGTAGGGATCTAGTCAGTATGAGCTGAGCGGGGAGCAGCACCGGCCCAGACGTCCATGGATTTGATTCTTCTGACCTGCTAGCTTGCATGCTGCCATGTTAATGTCACAAAGGGAGTCTCCAATCATGGCAGGCCTAACTACCATCATCCTTAATGGCGTCGACGACTGGAGATCGAGTTAGCATAGGCTTGCAGATCCCAAGAAAAGGGGAATATAAGTGCAGTGCTCGCAGCATGGATGGATGGAAGACATGAAAATTGGAATGATAGTATTTGTTCCCCACCTGGACCAGCAAGGCGAGCTGCTCGACGCCAAAGGAGCGGGCGGCGGCGAGGGTGTCGAGGGCTAGGTCGACGGCGGCGCCGCAGCGGGTGTGCCAGCATCCCCTGGCGCCGCAGCCGGGTAGCGGTCCGCTCTTGGGCGCCGCCACCGACGCCTGGCCGCTGTAGAGGAACTGCAACACCAGCACCAGCACCTCGTACCGGATCGAGCTGACGGGGATGACCAGCTCGGGCGTGGCAGGGGCACCTCCGCTGCCCCCACGTGAGCCGCCACCACCACCGCTGCCGCCTCCCGCGGTTGGCCAGTTAAGAAGCGGTGGCGGAGGCTGGTGGCTCGGGTCGAGGCCGCAGAAGAGCTTCCTGAAGAAGAGGCTCCGCGCCGCGAGCACGCAGCGGTGCGCGTGCACGAGGCGGCCCTCCACGCTGAAGGCCACGTCGCTGAACGCCTGGCCGTTGATGAGCAGGTTGAGGTAGTCGAGCGACAGCGACTTGAGCGAGTCCTCGGAGCTCATGATCTCATGTAGCACTAGTACGCTCCCTCGGCTAATTAAAAAGATCCCAGCTTTTGCACGGGATTTGGAGGAGGGGAGGGGAAAGCAGGCGGAGGGAGGAGAGCTTGTTGGGACCGTGGGGAGAGGGAGAGGAGAGGAGGAAGACGGAAAGGTTAGGAGAGGGGATGCATCGCGCGGCTAGCTAGCTATCAATCCCCTTTGCTCTACAGCGACACTGCAGCTTGGCTCTTTTGTGGCTCCCCTCCCCTCCTCTCCCTCCGTCGAGAGGGAGCTGAGCTGAGAGCGACCAATACTGTTGGCGCTACAGTGTCGTGGGTGGTGGTGTACAGTAGGGCGCACTGTGTTGTTTGCTGTGCGCGCATCGCTGATGGGTGGGGCCGTCGCCGGGCACCCCACCTGCCAATGACGCCACAGGCTACAGCTCTAGTGTTGTGTGTACGCGTACGTGTATCTCAGTATCTGTATGTGTGTGTGTGTGGGTAGTGGTACTACCGGTACCGGGTGACTGTGGCGCACGTTAGGTTTTCGTGTGTATGGTAAAAGTGGGAGGGTGAAAAAAGTGGAGTTTGTGATTGGTTGATTCGATAGATCTCGATCAACTCAGACTTTGAGGTGGGCTTGGGCTTCCCATACATGGGCTAGGGCCAGGGCCGGTCCTGGGCGAAGATGTAAAACTATGGAACCCTTTTTCACATGTATTTACAACTAGACTAAAAAAAAAAACCATGTATTTACAACTTGTCTGTTTATTTGACAAACTAAAAAATCTTTAGGGGAAAAGGTTGTCATCTGACTAGTCATCACATGAATCACTTTGTGAAAAGGTTATACAGAGTAGAACATTTCTACGCAAATCTATGGATGTTTTGAAACTCAAATTGTTTTTCCGCGAGCCATTTTGCAATATGCAGCTCTAAAAAGTACATCATCAGTTCAAGAATTCAGGTTTGTTGTGGGATCGGTGTGCTCAACCTTTCAAACTTTGGAATTCACTGCGAACCAACCTCTGGTTGGATGGTTAGGAGGACAGTGGTATCCCCTGCCCACCAGAGTTCAAGTCCCAGACTTGACATTGGTGCTCGCATTTTCCTGGATTTATTCCAAGCCTTCCGGCGATGTGCGTTCTGTGGGAGGGGTGAGTGTATGCTTGTGTATGTGAGCGACTTTGATTGTACTGTGTTCAAAAAAAAAATTGAATTCACTTGCTAAAAAAAATCCAATGCATGTCTTTGTTTTATTTTGGAAACATCTGAATATTGACAACAAAAAGGCAAGAACCAAACAACTATGGGTAATTGTCTTTTGTAGAATTATTTTTAGCACCTACTGTATCTCATTTTCTATTAAAAATGGGTATGTACAGGGTGAACAGTTACATGGCAGGGATTACAAAAGGCAATTACAAAGAATCTAGCCATTCCTGCATGCCATCCTTGAGACTAGGCTTGGCTCTAATCATCACCATTTGAAAGCCTTCTTTGAAGGCAAATACACAATGGCTCATGCTTAGCTGCTTACTAAAATAATAATACCATTTCTATGGTTCCATAAGCTCCAGCATCCAATGATGAGAACTTCCTTAAAGCATGATACTCCCTCCGTTCCTAAATATAAGTCTTTCTAGAGATTTTAGTATGGACTATATACGGATATATATAGACATATTTTAGAGTGTAGATTCACTCATTTTGCTCTGTATGTAGGCCATAGTAGAATCTCTAAAAAAGACTTATATTTAGGAACTGAGGCAGTATATTCATTCTGTTTTCCCACTAATCAGCAGTTGGATGATATCAAAGTTAGTATTCCTTTCCATACCAAGGTTTAACCAAAAGTTTTGGTTGAAATCGCATCTAAAGAAAAGATGCATATAATCATCAACGCAATGATCCCCACATAGCACATAATTATAGTCATCAATGTGGAAATTCTTTCTCATCGGTAGGTCTCTAGTTCTTAATATGTCTTGTATAAGGAGCTAGAAAAAGAATTTTTTGCTTAGACAGGACAGGGGATTTCCAAATCCATTGGAATGGGTTAGGTGCTTTATTAGGATTACCAATTACAATGTTACAAACTTTCCTGTTGGAGTATCTGATTCCTTGACCCTGAATTTTCCAAACATCTAAATCATCATTTTCAATATTTGATTTAATAGTATGGGCCAGTTCATGGCATTATTGCAATTCAGTGGTGGATAAAGGTAGATGAAACATGTCATATATGTTCTACTGAATGATCCTGACACTAGTGCATAAAAGACTAGCTATGGCGTGGCAAAATGGGCCTTGATGGCGTGGGAGGCCGACGCCACCAATATGGCGCCATTGTTAAAAGTTAGTGGCGGCGTTGGAGCCCACGTCAGCAGTATTTTAGATACTGATGGCGTGCCACGTGGCCAACGCCAGCACTAATATTCGTCGGTAGTGGCATGCCATGTTGGCACCATGCCAGCAAGTTGATTTTCAGATTTGAAATAAAAGCTGTGGAGCAACGGTATCCCAACCAAAATGACAACATAATCCAGTTTACCAACACTACAGGAATCAGCTAATTTACCGTATGTGGAGCTCTTTGCCGTCAGCTTTTCGTCAGGGCGGATGGCAAAAATCACTTTTTGCCGTCAGCTGCTGATGGCAAAGAATGCCTAACGGCAAAGGCATACTTTGCCGTCTGTTATTTTCAACAGACGGTACAATGAGGTCTTTGCCGTCTGTAGAAGAAACACAGACGGCAAAGTATGTCTTTGCCATCTGTGTTTTTTTACAGACGGCAAAGACATACTTTGCCGTCTGTGTTTATTTTTACAGACAGCAAAGTGAGGTATTTGCCGTCTGTAAAAGAAACACAGACGACAAAGAGAAAGCACACCACACGGATCGATCATGCGGATCAATGACATGGCAGGATCACGCGTGCCGGACACCACACACCCCCACCCACCACACACAGCATGCTCCGTCTTATCCTCTCACTGGCTCCCTTCATCTTATCCTCTTAGTGGCTCCCTCCACTTTCTCCCTTTCCTCCTCTGATTGCGGCGCCCGCCGGTGAGGAGGAGATGCACACCACCAGCAGCTCGCCGGGGAAGCACCACCGGATGGCGCTCAGTCGTCACGCGTGGAGGAGCACCGGCGGCCCGCGTAGGTCACGCGAGGAGGAGAATGAGGGTCCGCGTCGGCCGCGCATGGAGGAGCACCGAGGCTTCTACGTCGTCGTTGTGGCTGCATGCTCCGTTATCGCTTATGGAGGAGCATCGGCGTCCCGCAAGTCAGCCACACGAGGAGGAGCACCGGAGGTCTCGCAGCAACCACGCAAGTTGGAGAACCGAGGCGCCATTCGACTGTCGCGTGTCGGGGCATGCATGTGTCGGCTGATGGTATCCTGGACTAGGGGGTACCAACCTAGTCGGCCCATATTCCTTGGGCTGGGCCAGTGGGCCCTCATTCTTATCAAGATGGACTCCGGAAGAACAAGATTACATCTGCCGAAGACTTGACGTATACTCCAAGACTTCCCCTACTGCTTCTTCGCCTAGATACCTACCTTGTAACCCTAGATGCCCTACCCAGCGTGTATATAAGCCGAAGGGTTTAGCCCTCAGAAGGGACCTCAACGCAATCTCATTCACCTAGCCTTAGTACTAGATCATACGATCTTGACGTAGATCAACTCTGTACTTGATACTTCTCCATCAATATAAACAAGAGCAGGACGTAGGGTTTTACCTCCATCAAGAGGGCTCGAACCTGGGTAAACATCGTCTCCCTGTTCCTGTTACCATCTGTCCGAGATCCACAGCTCGGGACTCCCTACCCCGAGGTCTGCCGGTTTTCACACCGACACTGGTGCTTTCATTGAGAGTTCCGCTATGTGATCACAAAGGATCAATGGCTCATCTGCAGATCAACTACGGCAATGGCTGTGGGAACACCTAAGTCCCCGGCCAACTTTTTGTGTTCGGCAGCATGATCTTCTGCGCCGACTCGACAGGCCACCTGGCCACCATCGAGAACTACGCTCCCGATCAGATCGTCACCTTCGGAGGTCTGGAGTACACCGCGCACTCCCGCGGTGAGCTTGTCTTATCAGGCTGGACCCCCGGCCAGATTCCGGATCTGGCAAACACCAGAGGTTCGACCTCGAAATGGATCTCCGCTGAAGACCACGAATCGTGCCCCCCAACACCGCCGGGGGCTATGGAGGAACTTCGCCCCCTCCTCGGATAACCCTGTCGCGGTGCCTGACTCTGACATGGATCAGAGTTCGGCCTGGGACACCAAATCGGGCTTAGAACCGATCCCGGCGACGGATCTTGGATCCACCCCGCTTCCTTGTACGGCAGAAGATGCATCAGGTGTGCTACTGCGGGTTGACCCGGCTTATGGCCAGACCATGAACCCTGAGGAGCTATCTCACCTTAATGAGATGCTTGACCGGATCCAAAGTTTGTCAATCTCGAACTCCTCGATTTATGACAAGATCGGACTTAAAGCCGACGATCGGGAAATTTACATCCCACCCACCACCCATCTAGTCGCCACTGTCGATGATTTAACCGATATGCTAGACTACGACGAGGCAACCGACATGGATGAAGATGTCGGCAGCCCTACGGACAACACCTTCCCGCCTACTAACACCGGCAGGTGGAAAGAAACATCTACGTATGATGTGTACATGGTCAACACTCCCAACTCCCCTCCAAGGCGTAGGCGAAGACGCAGAATGGGCACCAATGGGGAGCCCAGCGGGAACAACCCTACCACCGATACGGCGGCCAATGACGCAGAAGACCAAGGGGAGAACCTTCAAGCATCCCAGAATGTCACGTCGACCCCGAAGGCACCCCAGGGACTCGGATCCCGACGACCTTTTTGAAGGGGCCGATGATAATTACATGCCGGAATCCGAGGAGGACGTAAGCCTCGGCACCGAGGACTTCATAGTCCCCGAAGACCCTGTTGAGCGGGAACGCTTTCGGCGACGCCTAGTCGCCACCGCCCGAAGCATGAAGCGCAAGCAGCAGCAGCTGCAGGCTAACGAGGATGCGCTCAACGACAAGTGGGTCGAAATACTTTTGGCCGAGCAAGACTTCGAAGAACGACGCCGCAGTGCGCCCAAATCTTATCCGCGCAGGCGTTTACTGCCTGAATTCGATGATGAACTAACCGCCAAGGCACCTGACCGCCCCCTCGAGGACGCGACAGGCCCGCGCGGGAGGATTTCCACACTCAACCAGCTCCACGCCGTTATGGCAAGGACCCTGTGGACTATCTTGACCCTCAGGACGTTCGACGTCAGATAGAGGCAAACCGGGCGCCACCCCGGTCCATTTACGGATCAAGAGGACGTGCTCCGGCCGGGCACGACGGCTATGACGCCTGGTTGGACAGGAACGGCCGCGCCCGAGATCAAACTCATACAAAGTTCTCTCCCGAAGCCCGGTACGACACCGCTCGGTTCTGAGGACCAGCCCACCCGATCTGTTTTACAGATAGGGTAATGGAACACCAGTTCCCCGATGGGTTTAAACCTATCAACATAGAATCTTACGATGGCACCACGGACCCAGCCGTATGGATTGAAGACTTTCTTCTCCATATACACATGGCCAATGGAGATGACCTCCATGCCATCAAGTACTTGCCGCTCAAGCTAAAGGGGCCGGCAAGGCACTGGCTGAATAGCCTGCCGCCCCACTCCATTGGAAGCTGGGAAGCTCTTGAAGACGCCTTCAGGGAAAATTTCCAAGGAACCTACGTCCGACCTCCGGACGCCGATGACCTCAGTAGTGTTACTCAGCAGCCCGATGAATCAGCCTGGAAATTCTGGAATTAGTTTCTTACTAAAAAAGAACCAGATCATAGACTGCTCAGACGCCGAGGCCATCGCTACATTCAAAAACAACATCCGAGATGAATGGCTCGCCCGCCAGCTCGGCCAGGATAAACCGAGGACCATGGCAGCCCTCACCTCGCTCATGACCTGCTTTTGCGCGGGCGAGGATAGTTGGCTGGCCCGCAGCACTCACGATGGAGAGGCGGGGACCTCGGAGACTCACGACGCCAACGGCAAGCCTAAGCACAAAAAAAATAAGCGCAGGCATAGAAACGGCGGAAGCGATACAGAAGACGTAGCAGTCAATGCAGGATTCACCGGACCTCGATCCGGACAGAAAAGAAAGCCCTTCAAAGGGAACAAGGATGGACCGAGCCAGCTCGACAAGATCCTGGATCGACCGTGCCAAATTCATGGCACTCAAGAAAAAACCAGCAACCCACACCAACAGGAATTGCTGGGTCTTTAAGCAGGCCGACAAGATAGCGACAGAGGGTTAACATAAAACCCAAAATCGCAGCGATGACGAGGATGAACCTCGGCGGCCAAACAATGGAGGCCAAAAGAAGTTTCCTAATGAGGTAACAGAAGTAAACATGATTTACGTTACCCACATCCCCAAGAGGGAGAGGAAACGCATACTTCGGGACATCTACGCGTTAGAGCCTGTGGTCGCGAAGTACAATCCGTGGTTGGCTTACCTGATCACATTCGACAAACACGACCATCCAACAAGCATCAGGCATGGTAGATCGGCCGCACTCGTCCTGGACCCGATCGTCAATGGTTTTCACCTGACGCGCGTCCTTATGGATGGAGGGAGCAGCCTCAACTTGATCTACGAGGACAAGGTAAGAAAGATGGGGATCGACTCATCTCGGATTAAGCCTAGCAGCACCACCTTCAAAGGTGTAATACCAGGAGTCGAGGCTCGCTGCACCGGAACCGTGTCCCTGGAAGTAGTGTTCGGATCACCTGAGAACTTCAGGAGCGAGGAGATAATCTTCGACATCGTACCTTTTTGCAGCGGATACCATGCGCTCCTATGACGCACCGCATTCGCCCGCTTTAACGCAGTCCCGCATTACGCATATCTCAAGCTCAAAATGCCGAGACCCAATAGCGTTATTACAGTAAATGGTAACACCAAACGCTCTCTCCGGACGGAGGAACAGACCGCGGCTTTCGTAGCCAAGGTGCAGGCATCCGAGGAGGCCGCCCGTGGCGGTAAACGCACCCCCAGCTCTTCGAAGCGTACGCGGGCTGCACCAGTTGACCTCGGACAGGCACCTCCCCACCCTAAGTAGGGGTACAGGCTCCTCGCGCGCCTCCCTTGGAAGGGGCACTACGTCCCCAGGGTGCACAACTTCGCACTGAAAATTCCTTGGGTCGTCGAGGAACCACGACAACGGAGACGTCGGGTCGACTAGACCGAACAAGGACGAAACTCCTGGCTCACGCGTCGGCAGGGTTCTGTCAAAGAAGCCAGCCACTAGCATACCCATGTGGCTTTAACCGCATAACTAAGAGCTACAGACCTCTTCGAAGGGATCGACCAATGGACGCATCAAGCGCATGCTTGGACGAAACTGCATGTTACCAATATCAACCCCCGCTACCAACGAGGACGAGCTGGTCAACAGCACGGAGACGCAGACGTGCGGCAGGAAGCGGCCCGGGCTCATAGTCCCGATGACATGATCCGCCCTATTTTCTTTTAGTTTCTCCCTCATTATCCTTACACGCATTGTATCTTGCTTAGTTCCTTTCCTCAAATGTTCGGCATGTAAAGCTTGGCTACTTGAAATAAAGAAATTGTACCCATAAAGGTCTTCAAACGCATTTGCTTACAAGCACTGCCCAAGAACTATGAGAAAACCTCTAAGATACAATTACTAAAGGGCCTCGATTTTCCACCCTGAAGCACAAGTCTGAAGTACTCGGCGTCTCGGATGTTGCACTATATGCATCAGTTTCGAACCTAGATTTTGGTCAATAGTTGGGTTGCCCGGCTCCTATGTGTACCCCTTACGTTCTCGACAAATTCGGCTAAGGGTGTAACGGGAGAACCACTGTGATAGTGTCACTTGTTTAACTAGCAGAGCACCTCAGTGGAGAAAGCCGAAGACTGACTATCTAGGAAAGCAAAAACTGGTCGGCCATCCGAAGACCCCGTCTAGCGACGTGTCGTTAGAGATCACCCGTGTCAAACGAAGGGCTTCTTCCTCGAATGGGCCGAAGTGGGCATGGGCATAGACCTCGGCTGACCAAGCCGACCACTTTACTCACCGGGGGCTCGTCATCAGTCCCCACCGTCAAACTCCTACGACTAAGTGAAAGCATACCACCATAGTCCGATTGCCTAGTCCCTATGTGCGCAGACCTCCCCTGGGAACCGAGACATCGGCTAAGGGTCATGAACACCTAAAAGGGGCACCCTTCGTATATTGTACAAAGGGGTCGAAGCCGACCACTGGCCACTTTCAATTTAACACGGTCAAACAAGGGGAATATTTAAACAACACATAAACACATGAGAGGAACTTAAAACCGTACTCGGTAAATAACTTAAAAATATTTATACATCACGCACACTTCGGCATTCCGAAGTGCTACCTAGAAATATGCTACTTGTAGTCTGCGTTGGTATTTCCCCGAAGAGGAGAGGATGATGTAGTACAGTAGAGATAAGTATTTCCCTCAGTTAAGAACCAAGGTTATCAATCTAGTAGGAGAACCAAGCAAAATTCCGTTAAGCGCACCTGCACACACAAGAGCAAACACTTGCACCCAACGCAAATAAGAGGGTTGTCAATCTTCTTAGCGGTTACTTGCAAGGATTAAATCTTATAGAGGTAAATAGCTAAACTGAAATACTAATTAAAATAAAAGTCAATAACTTGCAGCAAGGTATTTTTAGGTTTTTAATATGATAAAGATAGACCCGGGGGCCATAGTTTCCACTAGAGGCTTCTCTCTAGAGCGCAGAAACATACGGTGGGTAAACAAATTACTGTTGGGCAATTGACAGAATAGCAAATAATTATGACGGATTCATGGCAATGATCATGTATATAGGCATCACGTCCGAGACAAGTAGACCGACTCCTGCCTGCATCTACTACTATTACTCCACCCATCGACCGCTATCCAGCATGCATCTAGGGTATTAAGTATGAAACAGAGTAACGCCTTAAGCAAGATGACATGATGCAGAGAAGCAAATTCAAGCAATATGAATAAACCCCATCTTTTTATCCTTAATGGCAATACTACAAATACGTGTCATGTCCCCTTCTATCACTGGGATTGAGCACCGCAAGATTAAACCCATCACAAAGCACCTCTCCCATTGCAAGATAAATCAATCTAGTAGGCCAAACTAAACCGGTAGATCGGAGAGAAATACAAAGCTATAACAATCATGCATAAAAGAGTTCAAAGAAGACTCAAATATTTCTCATGAATAATCTGATCATAAACTCACAATTCATCGGATCCCAACAAACACACCGCAAAAGAAGATTACATCGGATAGAACTCCAAGAACATCAAGGAGAACATTGTATTAAAGATCAAAGAGAGAGAAGAAGCCATCTAGCTACTAGCTATGGACCCATAGGTCTGTGGTAAACTACTCACACATCATCGGAAGGGCAGCAAGGTTGATGTAGAAGCCCTCCGTGATCGATTCCCCCTCCGGCAGAGTACCGAAAAAGGCCTCCAGATGGGATCACGGAAGAACAGAGACTTGCGGCGGCGGAAAGGTTATTTCTTCTGGCTCTCTGGGGGTTTCCCAATATTTGTGAATTTATAGAAGTGGAATTAGGTCAAACGGAGTCATGTGGGCCCCACAAGGCAACACGGCGCGCCCCCCCTGGGGCGCGTGGCGCGCCCTGTTGCCTTGTGAAGCCCTTGTGAGGCTTCTGGCCTCGTCCCGAAGCTTCCAAGGGTTCTTTTGTCCAGAAAAAATCTCCAAAAAGTTTCGTGGCATTTGGACTTCATTTGGTACTGTTTCTCTGAAAAGCGAAAAACAAGCAGAAAACAGCAACTGGCACTGGGCACTAGGTTAATAGGTTAGTCCCAAAAAATGATATATAATTGCATATAAAAACATCCAAGATTGATACTATAATAGCATGGAACAATAAAAAATTATAGATACGTTGGAGACGTATCAAGCATCCCCAAGCTTAATTCCTGCTCGTCCTCGAGTAGGTAAATGATAAAAACATAATTTTTGATGTGGAATGCTACCTATCATGTTTCATCATGTAATCTCTCTCTTACGGTATGAATAATAAGATCCAAGTGATTCAAAGCAATAGTCTATAATTTGATATAAAGACATCAATACTCAGGCATACTAATAAACAATCATGTCTTTCAAAATAAAAATGCTAAAGAACATTATCCCTACAAAATCATATAATCCTGTCATGCTCCATCTTCTTCACACAAAGTATTTATCATGCACTACACCGATGACAAGCCGAGCAATTGGTTCATACTATTTAACGCGCTTCAGCTTTTTCAACTCCCACTCAATACATGAGCGCAAGCCATGGATATAGCACTATGGGTGGAATAGAGTATGGTGGTAGAGATAAATAAGAGAAGTAAAAAATGGAGAAAGTCTCACATCAACGAGGCTAATCAACGGGCTATGGAGATGCCCATCAATTGATGTCAATGCGAGGAGTAGGGATTGCCATGCAACGGATGCACTAAGAGCTATAAGTGTATGAAAGCTCAACATGAAAACTAAGTGGGTGTGCATCCAACTTGCTTGCTCATGAAGACCTCGGGCATTTGAGGAAGCCCATCATCGGAATATACAAGCCAAGTTCTATAATGAAAAATTCCCACTTGTATATGAAAGTGACAAAATAGGAGACTCTCTATATGAAAAACATGGTGCTACTCTGAAGCACAAGTGTGGAAAAGGATAGTAACATTGCCCCTTCTCTCTTTTTCTCTCATTTTTTTTTCATGGCTCTTTTTTGCCTCTTCTTTTTTTTCTATTTTTTTTCTAGAATGATCTCATGGACCTCATCCCCACTTTTTCGAGGACTCATTAGTCTCCACCATTCTTACCGCACTGGGACAATGCTCTAATAATGATGATCATCACACCTCTATTTACTTACAACTCAACATTACAACTCAATACTAGAACAAAATATGACTCTATATGAATGCCTCTGGCAGTGTACCAGGATGTGCAATGATGCTAGAGTAACATGTATAACAATGATGAACAGTGGCTGAGCCACAAATACTATGTCAGCTATATGATCATGCAAAGCAATATGACAATGATGATGTATGTCATAAAAAAATGGAACGGTGGAAGTTGCATGGCAATATATCTCGGAATGGCTATGGAAATGCCATGATAGGTAGGTATGGTGGCTGTTTTGAGGAAGATATAAGGAGGCTTGAGTGTGATAGAGCGTATCATATCACGGGGTTTGGATGCACCGGCGAAGTTTGCACCAACTTTCGATGTGAGAAAGGGCAATGCACGGTACCGAAGAGGCTAGCAAATTGCGGAAGGGTGAGAGTGCGTATAATCCATGGACTCACATTAGTCATAAATAACTCACATACTTATTGCAAAAATTTATTAGCCCTCAAAGCAAAGTACTACTACGCATGCCCCTAGAGGGATAGATTGGTAGGACAAGGTCCATCACTCGTCCCCGACCGCCACTCATAAGGTAGACAATCAATAATAAATCATGCTCCAACTTCTTAGCATAACGACAGATCATACGTGCATGCTTCGGGAATCACAAACCTTAACACAATTATTCTTACTAAACCACAATTATCTACTAATACCTCCCACATATTACCATCTTAATATCGCAAAACTATTGCAAGGAATCAAATTTATCATATTCAGTGATCTACATGAAAGTTTTTATTATATCCCTCTTGAATACCTATCATATCAGGACCAAATTCATAACTCGTGCATATTACCATTGCTATCATGAGACTCTCAAAAAGATATAAGTGAAGCATGAGAGTGCAACTATTTCTTTAAAATATAACCACCGCCGTGCTCTAAAAGATATAAGTGAAGCACTAGAGCAACTGCCTAGCTCAAAAGATATAAGTGAACCACATAGAGTATTCTAACAAATCACGAATAATGTGTGTCCCTCTCAAAAAAGTGTTTAGCAAAGATGATTGTGACAAACTAAAAAGCAAACAAAATCAAACAAACAATTTCACAATACGCTCCAAGTAAAACACATATCATGTGATGAATAAAAATATAGCTCCAAGTGAGTTACCGATAGATTGTAGACGAAAGAGGGGATGCCTTCCGGGGCATCTCCAAGCTTAGACGCTTGAGTCTTCCTTGAATATTACCTTGGGGTGCCTTGGGCATCCCCAAGCTTAGGCTCTTGCCTCTCGTTATTCCTTTATCCATCGTAGTCTCACCCAAAACTTGAAAACTTCAGCACACAAAACTCAACAGAAACCTCGTGAGATCCGTTAGTATAACAAACAAATCTTAAACTTTAGGTACTGTGGTAAATTGATTCATATTTAATATTGTCATAATGCTACTGTACACCAACTTCTCCATGACTCATACCCCCCCGATACGATCCATACATTCATCAAAATAAGCAAACTATGCAACAAAAACAGAATCTATCTAAAACAGAACAGTCTGTAAAGATCTATTTAAAAGCCATACTACTGTAACTTCAAAAATTCTGAAAATTTAGGACAACGTAAAAAATTCATATACCAATACTGTGTAAAAATTTCATATTTTTTTGAAGCTCCAGTACAGAACTAAAATTCCAGCACTGGACACAAAACTTTCTGTTTTCCAAACAGCATCAATTATACTATCATCAACATCATCCCAAAGGCATTACTTGGCACAAACACTAATTAAAACATAAAAACACAATCATAACAGAGGCTATAGTTGTGCAAACACACAAAAACAGAATAAAAATTTATTGAGTTGTCACCCAACAAGCTCTTTCTTTATAGCCATTAAGATAGGCTTGAGATTTCAATGATGCTCACATGAAAAATAGTAATTTAAACACGAAGAGAGCATCATGAAACATGTGAAAAACACATTTAAGTCTAACATACTTCCTATGCATAGGCATTTTATAGGCAAACAAATTATCAAGACAAAAAGTATCTAGCATATGCAAGGAAGAAGAACGAAGCATTAACAATTTGAACTTCAAGAGAGGTAATTGAGTAACATGAAACTTTCTACAACCATACTTTCCTCTCTCATAATAATTACATGTAGGATCATAGTCAAATTCAACAATATAGCTATCATATAAAATATTCTCTTCACAATCCACATGCATAAAAGTTTTATAATCTTCCAAGATAGTGGGATTAACGTCAACTAAAGTCATGACCTCTCCAAACCCACATTTATCAAAAATTTCATAAGATTGAACACTCTCCGAATATGTGGGATTCTTTTTACCTAAAGTTGACACTCTTCCAAACCCACTTTCAATATTATTGCAAACATTATTATCAATAACATATTCATCATGAGGCTTAAATAAATTTTCAAGATCATAAGAAGTATTATCACCCCAATCATGATCATTGCATTAAGTAGTGGACATACCAAAATTGTCATCCCCAAGCTTGTAGTTTTGCATATCATTAGCACAATTGACAATAATAGAATTTATAATAACATCAGTGCAATCATGCTTTTCAATCAACGAGCTATCATGAATCACTTTATAAATTTCTTCTTCTAACACTTCATCACAATTTTCAGATTCATGATTTTCAAGCAAAACTTCATAGAGATAATCAAGTGCACTCAACTCACTAGCAATTGGTTCATCATAATTGGATCTTTTGAAAAGATTAGCAAGTGAATGAGGATCCATATGAATAGATTTTTGCTTTCACCTTCTGTTTTTGTGTGTTGTCATGAAGGCAATAAAAGCAAGCAAGCAAGCAAGTAAAATATTTTTGTGTTTTTGTAAAAATTATTTTAGAAGTGGGGGAGATGAAAACGAGAGGCAAATGCAAATAAAAGGTAAATAAAGTAAATGCAAGTGACTGAAAATTTGTGTGAAGGTACTTGGTAATTTTGATGATGTCTCCCCGGCAACGGCGCCAGAAATTCTTCCTCCTACTTGTAGTCTGCGTTGGTATTTCCCCGAAGAGGAGAGGATGATGCAGTACAGTAGAGATAAGTATTTCCCTCAGTTAAGAACCAAGGTTATCAATCCAGTAGGAGAACAAAGCAAAATTCCATTAAGCGCACCTGCACACACAAGAGCAAACACTTGCACCCAACGCAAATAAGAGGGTTGTCAATCCTCTTAGCGGTTACTTGCACGGATAAAATCTTATAGAGGTAAATAGCTAAAATAAAATACTAATTAAAATAAAAGTAAATAAATTGCAGCAAGGTATTTTTAGGTTTTTAATATGATAAAGATAGACCCGGGGGCCATAGTTTTCACTAGAGGCTTCTCTCTCGAGCGCAGAAACATACGGTGGGTAAACAAATTACTGTTGGGCAATTGACAGAATAGCAATAATTATGACGGATTCATGGCAATGATCATGTATATAGGCATCACGTCTGAGACAAGTAGACCGACTCCTGCCTGCATCTACTACTATTACTCCACCCATCAACCGCTATCCATCATGCATCTAAGGTATTAAGTATGAAACAGAGTAACGCCTTAAGCAAGATGACATGATGTAGAGAAGCAAATTCAAGAAATATGAATAAACCCCATCTTTTTATCCTTAATGGCAACAATACAAATACGTGTCATGTCCCCTTCTGTCACTGGGATTGAGCACCGCAAGATTGAACCCATCACAAAGCACCTCTCCCATTGCAAGATAAATCAATCTAGTAGGCCAAACTAAACCGATAGATCGGAGAGAAATACAAAGCTATAACAATCATGCATAAAAGAGTTCAGAGAAGACTCAAATATTTCTCATGAATAATCTGATCATAAACTCATAATTCATCGGATCCCAACAAACACACCGCAAAAGAAGATTACATCGGATAGAACTCCAAGAACATCAAGGTGAACATTGTATTAAAGATCAAAGAGAGAGAAGAAGCCATCTAGCTACTAGTGATGGACCCGTAGGTCTGTGGTAAACTACTCACACATCATCGGAAGGGCAGCAAGGTTGATGTAGAAGCCCTCCGTGATCGATTCCCCCTCCGGCAGAGTACCGGAAAAGGCCTCCAGATGGGATTGCGGAAGAACAGAGGCTTGCGGCGGTGGAAAGGTTATTTCTTCTGGCTCTCTGGGGGTTTCCCAATATTTATGAATTTATAGAAGTGGAATTAGGTCAAACGGAGTCACGTGGGCCCCACAAGGCAACACGGCGCCCCCCGGCGCCTCACGTGGGCCCTGTTGCCTTGTGAAGCCCTCGTGAGGCTTCTGGCCTCCTCCCGAAGCTTCCAAGGGTTCTTTTGTCCAGAAAAAAATCTCCAAAAAGTTTTGTGGCATTTGGACTTCATTTGGTACTATTTCTCTGAAAAGCCGAAAACAAGCAGAAAACAGCAACTGGCACTGGGCATTAGGTTAATAGGTTAGTCCCAAAAAATGATATATAATTGCATATAAAAACATCCAAGATTGATACTATAATAGCATGGAAAAATCAAAAATTATAGATACGTTGGAGATGTCTCAAAATACAACTTGTCCTTAGGACACATGGCCTCGGTAAGACGGGTGCCCTCCTCCACTTCGGCAAAAAACTGCTCCGCGGTGCGCGCCTTCCCTTCGGGGTGCCCTGCAGCAACAACCTGCGCTTTAACCTTCCGGAAGTGCATTTTCACATAGGCATACGCCCGCCGCGCTCCTTCCAGACACGGGGATCGCTTCCAGCGGTTGACTTGCGGGACGGCTTCCTGTAGTCGCACCAAGAGCCCGAAGAAGCTGGCTGGCAACACCTCTGTGGGCCACAGATTGATGCAGAGGTCTTAGAGTGCCGGCCTCGTCATCCCAAGAAGTTCCGCCAGTTGCTTCATCCGATGATTGAGCAACTGCGGCTGGAACGACTCCTGGAACTGACTCCAGAAGGCCTTCTCCGCCTCATGGCCCTCTAGTTGGCCAAAATGAAGGCTGGCGTCCGCCGCACTCTTCGGGAGATCGGCGAAGACCTCTACGGATCGCCATAGCTGGGTGAGATCGACGAACCCCTTGCTGCCAAATACACATTGCAGTAAATATAGCTTACCCACGGCTATCCGCTCCACTTGCTGGAGCACATGGTGGTCGGCCCGGTTCCGGGTCTGGAGCTCAGCATGAGACAGACGTAGCTTTCGCAACTGCTCGCCCGTCTCTTTCTCCTTCTTCTCAAGGGAATCGTGTTCGAGATACACGCCCTTGAGAGTCTCCTCGACCTCCAGGACCCGCGCCTGGTCTTTCTCCCTAGCCACCTTTTCGGTGGCTAGGTCTTTCTATGGTTTGGTCGTAGCAGCTTTCTGCTGCTCGACCTCTTGCCGAGCCGTCAAGAGCTCGGCCTTGAGCCCCTCAAGCTCGGCCAACGCCACTGTTATCAAATCAGTTCGGCATCAGTTTTTCAAACAACAAGTTATCCTTGCTCAAAATCAAACTTCAAAGGAAAAAAACACGACGCATCGGTCTCTTAACTTGAGACTGCTCGACCTGCTTGTTCATCAGGTCAAGGTCCTTTTTGGACCTCTCGAGCTTCCAGCTCATCTCTGCAATCTCCTCGGAGGAGGAGCCCGGAGCCGAGGTTGAAACCTGCATAAACAATTTCTAATGAGCCCCATAATCAATTTAATGACACTTCGGACACACATCCTGTTTCATCAGTCCTGGGGGCTACTCTTTCCTCTGAACCTATATTTCGACCCCAACACCAGTTTTTCAAACTGGCCCTGGGCTCGGGGGCTACTCACTGGGAAGGCCATTTAAACGATGGATAACATATGCCTTCGGACAGTTACAAAAATTGATAAATCTGAGTAGAAGAGGCCCCTTTTTTCTCAAAGACAGAGGATTACCTCGAAGCTCGTAATGAGGCCCTTGAAGACCTCATGCATTCTGGCCTCAGCGGACCGGAATCCTTGCAGCGCCACGCCAATCAACGCGCCGTGCTCTTCCTGGAGGGAGGAGCCTGTCAAGGCTGCCTCCATCTCTTCGGTCCACCCCGCGCTAGCCCGCCCTGGAGCGGGAGCTGAGGGTGGAAAGACCTCGGGCCCCAGCACTTGGGTGCTAGGTTCGTGGGTCTCCGGCTGTGGCGGTGGAGCCGGAGTAGACTCCGGCTGGGCCGCTAATTGGCCCAGCCCTTCCTGGACGACCTCGGGGACCTCGTCCCCTTGGCCTTGTGGGGCCGAGGTGTCAACCTCGGCCATGACCGCCTCTTCGACCCGCGCGGCGTCCATCTGAGGGGCCGGGGTCGACGTCACCTCGCCCTGCCCTTCTGGAGCCGGGGCAACACGGTCCGGCGTCCCGCTGGTGGGCGGCAACCCGCTGGAGGAGTCGCTAAGGCGTGCCCAAGGCAGGCTGTGGAAATACATTCACGTGGCATTAGTCCTGCCGGAAAAACTTAATGTGAAGATAAATACAAAGGACAGCGGCGAACTTTCGAGGCGCTGGCTTCTTCCTCCCCAATGCGAGGGGGTCGTCGTTGGACTCGTCGGAGAGCACGTTCTTCTCCGACGACTGGGGCTTGTCGTCCGCCCCGGTCGAGGTTTCTTTCAACCTCTTTTGTCCTGTAGGTCGGGCTCCGGCCCAGGCGTTATCTAACGCCGCCCTCTTCCCCTTTGAGGGAAGGTTCTCCTCGTCCTCCCCGCATCGCTTTCGTGGGTGGAGGAGGCATGGGTCTCCTCGGACCGGGTGACTGAGGTCTCCCACCTCCGAAGACCCATCCTGCCCTTCTGGGACTTCGGGGCCCTGGGGATCACCACGTGCGGCTCCTCGGTGAGGAGCGCAGTAAGCAGAGGGGACTTCTCCCCCTCCGGAAGTGGTGCCGGGCACAGCATCTGCTGCACCTTGTTCACCCAGTTCTGCAAACACGGAATGGGTCGATTCATTAAGGCTTGTCCCACTTAGCAGAGGAGGAATATGAACATGTATATTGAACACTTACCAGTGTGGCGGTGTAGCCGACCTCGAAGCCGAGGTCCCTCCCCTCCTCAGGGATCTTGTCCTTGACCAGCTTGAAGAGCCACATCCACATCCCGGCCAGGGAGGAGCGGAAGAAGTTGAGGACGGGTCCTGCATCTCCGGATTTGTGCTCCCACATCGGGGTGGCCCGGAGTTGGAGCGGAAGGATGCGGCGATGGAGCATGACGTTGACCATGTCGGGCAGTTGGAGTTTCTTCTTGAGGGACCACCACTGGATCTTCTTGATCAGTGTCTCCACCTCCTCTGGGTTTCCCCAGAGGACGCCCTTCTCCTTCTAGGACTTGAGCTTCCTTGGAGGCCCAGCCGAAAAGGCTGGGACCTCGGTCTGGCCAGCGGCGAGTGGCTCAGTGATGTAGAACCACTCCTGCTGCCACTCCTTGACCGTCTCGATGAAGGAGTGCAGCGGGAACCCCAAGCCTCTGATGAGGTGAGGGATAAAGACTACCCGCTCCCCTGGATTGGGAGCGGGCACCTGTTGGTCGGCGTCGGGAGCACGGGCGGTGATGTTGGCGGGGATATACCCCGCACTCCGCAGCTCTTGGAGCATGCCCTCTGTCACGATGGAGCCCCCCAGTGCCCTTTGAGGGTGTCGTCCATGGCTCGGTGGGAAAGCTCGGATGCGCAGAGGTGGGAAGAGACGAGATTGGATCTGGGCACTGGAGCTCGAGGAGGCAGAAGGCGGGGGAAATGGGAGTGTAACTACTGGCTCTGTTAGCTTTTTACTCTTATAGGCCGCTGAAAGGCCAAGAGTCCCCCTTGCCGCGCCGATAAAAACGCCACTCTCCTCCTTCGAAGATGCCATTATACGCATGGGGGGAAACAAAATCTTGATGGTATCCCTGAAAATACGGGCACGATCCCCACCTTGACGGGACGTGGCAGTAAAAGGGTGGCCTCGAACCACGATTTGAGATAGGCAGTAACTGCCTGACCCATCGTGGGTAGCGTCGCTTCGATAAAGTTGTCAGGCTATGGGGTACTGTTCACACCTTGGTGGCTAGCCTTCAAGGCTAAGTAAACTCATGACCCCGGATGGGGAGTGAACCCGGCTGAACCTCGTCTACAAGACACCACTCCTTAGAAGGGCAGCTAAGAGATCTGGAATTTCGAAGGGGAACTCGTCTGTCAAGCCAAGGACTTCGGATCCGAAGTTGCCACCGTTGAAAAGATCGTCCTCGGCATAGAAGACCAGTTCGGGGGCTACTGACAGTGTCCTGGACTAGGGGGTACCAACTTAGTCGGCCCATATTCCTCGGGCTGGGCCAGTGGGCCCTCATTCTTATCAAGATGGACTCCGGAAGAACAAGATTACACCTGCCGAAGACTTGACGTATACTCCAAGACTTCCCCTGCTGCTTCCTCGCCTAGATACCTACCTTGTAACCCTAGATGCCCTACCCGGCGTGTATATAAGCCGATGGGTTTAGCCCTCAGAAGGGACCTCAACGCAATCTCATTCACCTAGCGTTAGTACTAGATCATACGATCTCGCGGTAGATCAACTCTGTACTTGATACTTCTCCATCAATATAAACAAGAGCAGGACGTAGGGTTTTACCTCCATCAAGAGGGCCCGAACCTGGGTAAACATCGTCTCCCTGTTCCTGTTACCATCTGTCCAAGATCCACAGCTCGGGACCCCCTACCCCGAGGTCTGCCGGTTTTCACACCGACACCGGCCGACCCGGCTGATGTGGTTGTCCTCCCGCCGAATACACGGAAGAACTCGGCGCCACGACATGGACGCCTGGATCGGCAGCTCCGCCCAAGGAACCACCTTGACCCTGCCAGATCTGGAGCCTACGACCTAACCGGACCCTGTTCCCAGCCTTCGCGTGCCGCCACTGTCACCTGCAGGCCGCCACTCCGCGTTGACCGCCACCACGGCCTCCTATTTGTTAGGAGACGACAAGGACGACTCCCGTCGCCATGAGCCGCAGTGCCACCCAAGCCCAGCCAGCCGATGGGCCTCTGCACCGGCCGACCACTTTTTTACTTTTTTTATTTAGTTTTTTGTCGTCTGCTAAAACTAACGGCAAAGCAGCAGGAGGGCCACCTGCCTGGACTATTGTAGCTCGCATCCGTTCTTTTAAATAAAAAAAATTCTTTGCCGTCTATAAAGTAGTCTGGCTAACGGCAAAACATAGTCCAGTTGATGGCAAAGACCGAGTTTGGCTAACGGCAAAAATGCTTTTCTTTGCTGTCTCTTATTGTTTAGTTGACGACAAAGTCTTTGCCATTAGTGTGATGAATTGCTGACAACAAAGTAGCTCTTTGCTGACATACTCTTTGTCGACAGACTTTGCCGTCAGCAAACAGACGGCAAATTCTTTGCCGTCTGTTTTCAGGCCTTTGCCGTCTGTTTCCCACAGACGGCAAATTAGCTAATTCCTGTAGTGCACAGTATTTGAATCAAGTTTTGACAGTACTAAATAGAGGCAAATAATAGCATTTAAGTTCAACAATGTACTAATTAACATAGTTAAACAAAGTACTAAAAAGAGGAAAGTAACACACAAGTTCAACTAAATAGAGGTGGTAATAACATGATCTACCATATGCATGCCTACTAACTAGACTCTTCGGCGGGCAGACTCAGGGTCATAGTCTGGAGTAAGTGAACCATCGTCGCTGCCAGCAGTCCTATAGTAGATCATGAACGTGGCTCTCTCCCCATCTTCCATCGCGTAAGTAGTTGCAAGGGCTCTCCAACCAGGGCAACCGAATAGGCGCGGTTTGGCTCCATGGTGACAAGACACTTGAAGTGTTGGGCCGTCAGCATCTTCATGAGGGTGCACTGGAATGTGATGGTTGCATCAAGAGAAACTCGAAACCTCTCTAAGAAATCACGCCTTGTCCCGCAAGTGATGACCTAAGCAAAATTAAAAGAAAGAACTAGTTAGACAATTTTGGCACAACCACCGTATGAAAATCAATCAAAACATGTTGAACTAAAACATACTGTCCTAGTGAGGAAGTCATTTGGAAGATCTATGAAGAACTTCCTATCCTTCTGGCATCTCACTGCACCGCAGGTCTTACACGGGGCATCCATTTACTGCTTTCATCATGTAGACGAAAATATGCATACATCATTAAACTAAATGACCAACGTATAGAACACATGCATAGATATAATTGAACATAAAGCACATATACCTAGCTAGGTTCATTAGATATTTTACATACTAGTAATTAAGCAGTTCTACAAACATGCACATATAGTTCAAACATAAAACATGCATAAAGTTAAACAGTTCGTACGAACTAGCGCTACCCATCTAGCAAACTACTAGTGGCTGGAGGGCCCGGCCTCGTGGTCGTCCCTGGTGGACCGACGACACCCCTACTGACCCCCCTGCTAACCCCTCTTGATCTCATCCCAGTCTATGGGATCCTCCCTTGCTTCCTTCCTGGCATCATACTGAAGGAACATCATCTTGTTGATCTCCACAAGTTTCTCATCTGCCGCAAGCTGCCTCACCATGGTGTCGAGGAACTGCATCTCGGCCTGTAGGTTCTCCTTCTCCTTAGCCTTGGTGCATATCCTCATGCCCTCTGGCGCGAGGAACTCCGCGTACTCATGACACTCAGGGAAGTTCATAATCGCCCCATTCTGATAGAACTCAACCGCCTTGGCATCGTAGGCGCGCGCCACTAACTCCGGGGTGTCCCAATGGCCAAGCTCGTGGACGACATTGTCCTTCCTAATGGTCGCATAATACTTGTTTCCCTTCTGTCGCACACCACGAAACTTTGGAGCCATCTGTGATGGTGCATATACCTAACAAGTTAGTGAAAAAAAATTCATTTGTCTATAAATTGGATATATTGACTAGTACCTACAAAACTTACAATCTACAACGTACAACTACAACTACAACTAGAACTACACTAAAAATTCTACACTAAATTCTATAACTACACTACACTACACTAAAAATTCTACACTAAAATCTTACAAACTATACTAAAATGTATAACTACAACTAGAACTACACTAAAAATTCTACATTAAAGTCCACAACTATACTACACTACACTAAAAATTCGACACTAAATTGTACACTAAAATTTACAACTACAACTACACTAAAATCTTACACTACAATAAAATCCTACACTACACTCTAATCTTACACTACGTATAAGTTACCGGGGGCGTTGGCGACGGTGACTGCAGCAGCGGAGACGGTGGAGGGGGCGTTGCAGGCGAAGATGGCGACGGAGATGACGGGGCTGGCGGTGGCGGTGGAGGCGGTGACAGGGACGACATGCCGGGCCAGGGCATTGGCGGCGGCGGCGCGGGGTGTAGGATATGGATGTGGATGGGGTGGGAATTGGGGGATGGGGTGGTTAGGGTAGGGGGTTAGAGAGGGGGTGACTGAGTAATTGCTGGCGTGGGCCGACGTGGCCCACGCCATTGCTATTGTTTTACGTTTTAAATTTTCTTTTTTAGTTTATTTTCTATACACATTGTTTTATATTGGTATTGATGTTTAGTTTATTATTTTATTATTTTATTTTGTGTAAATATACATACTAAAATAGTTCAAGACCAAATAAATAAAACAACATCGATCTCATTAATATGACCTAGATACATAATAGTTGAAGGATGATAAATAATAACAAATATAATTTCTACTATTACTCGATCTAGACTAGGAACATCAACAGTGTAATGAATCCCACGAGAAGAAATGCTGCCACTGATCCAGCTGGGAGAACGAGACCAATCATAACACGAGCTAAAAGTGCATATTGAAACTTCTTGAATTTTTGGATTTGGCCTTGCATCACATCATTCTTGACGTGCATCTCATCTATCTGTTGTCTCAATGGTCCAATGGAGTACTCAAGTAACTCGCTTACGTACTTCTGCACGAGATCAACCCATATCCATGTGTAGCAAAACGTTGTCCCTGCTGTCTGCAGATCACAATATATATACACATAATGATGTGAGCGACACTAGAGTTGAATTGTGCGAATTAGCTGAAATTGATCCAGAGGTATTTTCTGTCATATACCTTTCCATGGCCAGCGCCGATGTAGAACTCTCAGTTTAGATTCCATTAAGTGTGCAAGATATTCTTATCAAGAGGGCATCGACAGCCGCAAAGTAGCACAGGTGCCCTCACCCGATTCCCGGCAGCTTCGGCGCCGGTGGTGTAGCTGCCGGATCGAACGGACGTCGCGCTGCTACAGTGAGATGATTCGCCGGACAGGGCCGGCTGCATAGCCGTGGTGAGCTCATGGTGTAGCCAGCAGGGCCAGAGGGGAGCTCAGCCAAGGCGGCGGAGTCCCAACCTGCTTTCGACATGCTCCGCCGACGTGTACATGAGGCTTGTGCCAATTCGACAAGCTCCGGTGTTACCACACACGTATCTAGCTAAGAGGGAACAACAAAAACTAAGAAGAGATAGATAGTTAGGAAGAAGATTTTTGTGGAGAATGGAAGTGAATGTGTTTGAGAAACAAGGGCCGCAAACACTCATATATATAGGCAAAACTTAGTGTTGGCGTTCCAATACAGGGCACACCAGTACTAGAATATTTACCTACGCCGTACATAAAAATCCAACGACACCACTATCTTCCAACTGGTCAGTATAGCTAGGCCCACAAATCGGTGGCGTTTTAAAAAAATGCAATGCCAACACTAACCATATAAAGCTGGCGTACCAAATATGCCAACGCCGCCACTATTTGGAAAAGATAGTGTTGGCGTTGATTGGAAATGACGCGCCACCAACTAAAGTTGTGGTTATCCATTTCTCTACTTGTGTGTCAGAGATGCCTTTATCCTTGGCAAATGAGTACAGTTGTGGAAATTTATACTCCAATTCTACATCTTGCCATTGGTCAGACTATAAGTATGCAGTATCACCACATTTGATACTGCATATGGCCATGCTTTTAAATTTTGGGATGAGTTTATGGAAATCCTTCTACCAAAGAAGAACCCGATCTGGTTGTCTCATTAGGAATGGTAGGATCAGAATAGTAGGCCTTCCACGTTAGCTACACCCAGGGAGTATCATGGTGGTTGAAGAAATTATATATTTTTTGCATCTAAAGCTCTATTGTGTTGTCTCAAGTCCAACACACCTACCCCCCCAGCATATTTGGGGAGACAGATCTTTCCCCATTTCACTAAACATCTACCATGCTTGTTGATGTCCTTGCCATACCAATGAAAGTTCATGCAAGCCTTTTCCACATGATCAATAATTGTGAACTGGACATTAATAGAGCACATAGAAAATATTGACATGGAAGAAATGACATAGTTTAGATGAATAAGTCTACTAGCATAAGTGAGCATGGAGGCAAGGTTAGAGAGTTTTTTATCCAACTTGCCGACAATAGGCATAAGATCATCTATCCTTTGTCTAGTAGACCTCATTGGTAGTCCCAAGTATGTGAAAGGCATAGTCTCCTTTTTACAACCCGGAAGGTTGGCTAGATCAGTCGCTCTGTTATCATCAATATTAATGGGGACAAGAGATGATTTGTTATAGTTGACTAGGAGCCAAGTGGATGTAGAGATTTTGTACAAAATATCTTTTAGAGTAGTTAATTGTGCAGTTTCAGCATACATGATAATAAGAATGTCATCAGCGTATGGTATGATAGGGTAGCCAAGGCCAAATGAGCTATTAATAGGTAGAGAAGTTTCTCTACTATGCTAGGCCTCATTGATAAGTATTTATAGGAGTTCAGCTGCTAGAACAAATAAAAGAGGTGAAAGTGGGTCACCCTATTTGACACCTCTTTTATATATGATTTTCTTCCCTAGAACACCATTAAGAATCACTCAAGTAGATGTAGATCTCAGGATTTTCTTGATCCATCTAATCCACTTTTCTCCAAATGCAAGGTGTTTGAGCATGAGATGATTGCATTGTGTTCCCCTTTGTCAAATGTCTTTTTTAAAATCAATTTTGAAAATGATGATTTCCTTTTTTGATTGGTGACAAATGTGCAAATACTCATATGCCCAAGATAAACAACCATGTATATCCCTGTTTTTTTTGAAACCATATTGGTTTCTACTCAGAATAGGTATGATGTCCTTCTATACCATGTTAGCTAGCAGCTTAGTAATAATTTTGATAGGCATACTAACCAGGGAAATAGGTCTATAATCAGCAGCTGTCTCAAGGGAATTGATCTTGGGTATCAGTGTGATCAAAGCAGAATTAATGGGTTGCAGATCAATACTTTCGTCATGGAAATCCTCTCTAAGTTTGTAGAATTGTTCCTTGATAGTGTTTCAACATTTTTTTCATGAATAATCCGTTAAAATCATCAGGTGTATATGTTTTGTCATTTGCCATATGGTTCATAACCTCACCAATTTCTTCATTTGTGAATGGATCTTCCAAGTGATTGGGGTTTGATTCACTGTAAGGTGATCAATATTGAATAGTGTGGTTGGGTTAAGAGAGATGCCCAATCCATCTTTAAATGATTGCCACAATATAGCAGCTTTTTGCTCATGATCTTGTTTGATTTTTCCATCCTCACACTTAATGGATGCAATAAGATTATTCCTATAACTTTGTATAGAGATAGCATGGGAAATTTTTGTGTTCTCATCTCCTAAATTAGCCCTTCTGGTATTTGCCCTTTTCCTCCAATAGATCCTTCTGGCCTCAAGAAGTTTTTTGATATGAGAGATAATTGCATTCCTGAAATATCTTATTTGTGTAGAGAGATCTTTCTGATCCTCAAGTCCATAAAAAATAGCCAATACATAAGTACATTGCTCTATGACTTTGTTCAGTTGTGATAGATTTTTGCTCCATTTTCAGTCCTCTTCTAATGTATTTGAACCTGTTGTTGATGTCTTTTACAGAATTTGCAAAGTATTCACAATTGCTCCAATACATCTCCACTATCTCATAAAAGCCATAAAATTTTGGCCAGAATTCCTCAAATCTAAAAACCATACCTTTAGGTATATGTGTATCAATTTGTACCATAATAGGTAAGTGATCAGAAGTAACTCTACATAAAGGAGATGTAAGAGTATTAGGAAATGAGGTGGTACATTCACCACTGATGAAAATCCAGTCTAGTTTTTCTAGAACGGGTTTTTGCTGCATGTTACTCCAAGTATATGTTCTGCCTTTTAGTGGTATTTAAACCAAATCATGTTGTTGGATGATGCTATTGAATAAAATCATACTGTTGTGATCACCTCGTGGCCCATTTCTGTCCTCTGGACCCCTAATATAGTAGAAATCCCCTAGGATCGTCCAGTTTTCCATATTAGAGATGTCAAGATTACTTAACCAGTTTGTGAAAACAACTTTTCCTTCATCAGAGTTGGGGCCATATACATTAGTGATATACCAGATCCTACTACTCAAATTGCATGTAAATTCCACTGTAATTTGAAAAAGATTTTGTGAAATGATTATGTTAGTTAAGAGAGATCCATTTCAAATAGTAATCATACCACCAGAACTACCAATAGATGGCTGGTAAAAGAATTGTTTGAATCTTCTGCGGAAAGAGTTCTCAAAAAAGAGTGGTCAAAAGTTTCTTTTTTGGTTTCCTGAAAACATATGACATAGCATGCACTATCCTCAATTTTCAGCCTGATGGCATCCCATCTGTCTTGGGAATTTATACCCTCCACATGCCAGTTAAATAGATTCCAATTTCTATTCATTAGAAATGTGATGAATTTTTATGTTTATTTGAGCAAAGGCATTGCTCAAAAGATCCACAAATTGATTAAAAATGTCAAATATATATGCTCTCATAGAAGCAAATCAAGGGATACCAACAAATAGGTAGAATTATATGGGGAAAATAGTCTCAGAGGATAACAAAATAAGTACTGAAAGATTTAAGATCCTTATTACATAACAATGTTTGATAATAGGAAATAAACTGGTAAAGCAAAAGATAACTAGGAAGTTCCATTAAGCCTCACTATGCTCCCATCATGGCTACTTCACACACTGTCATAGGTACTATCATAGTTCAGTACACTATTATTGACCTCATTGAGTGCCATCCGACAAGGTCTTGTGCCAAGAGCCTGCAATGTAGTGTTTGGGAGATGTGGTGGTGGAGGGGCATGTTTGTCAATAATCATAGCATCAAACTGTGTCCCAAGGTTGCCAACTATGGATTTGTTCTTACATATGGTGCTTTGCTTTGTTATGTTGGATGCCTTCTATTTGGTGGTTGCTTTTTTCTGCAACTTTAGCAATGGACACAACCTTGAAACCATACTTGCTGAAAGCGATTCTAAGGCTTCTGTGTGTCATAGATTCATCAATAATAGTAGCTTTCTTACTTTTGTTCATAGGACCTTTAGGGGTCAGAGGAACATGGCATACGTCCTCAGTATCCAATTCAACACTCTCGGTGTTGCTCTGATTGGGTGTGGGATGAGTATCAGTGGTGTTTATGGTCATGTAGCACTTCCTGATGACTCCATCACTATTGGTAACATCCACCACCTTACATCTAGCATTGGTGATTGCAACTCCCGCAGGAGTCGTTGGGTTTCCCCAAAGAAGAAGGGTGATGTAGATAGCAGCAAAGCTTTTCCCTTAGTTAAGAATCAAGGTTTATGGAACCATTAGGAGCTTCTAGACTATCAAGATAAGCAACACCTATACACAAACAAAATAAAATACTTGCACTCAACACGGCAAGAGGGATGTCAATCCCCTTGTCCTTGCTAGTTACAAGGTTAAAAGAAAATAATGATAGATGATAGTAAAGTGATACAAAAAATAAAATAAAAGAGCAATTTTTAGTATCAGGAAGTATTTATGGAGAATGGACCCAGGGGCCATAGGTTCACTAGAGGTATCTCTCTCGAAAGCAAGCAAATGGCATGGTAGACAAATTACTGTTGGGCAATTGATAGAATAATAGTATTTATAACTATGATCATTCATGGCATAATCTTATATAGGCATTATGTCCCTGATAAGTAGACCGTTATCCAACTGTATCTACTACTATTACTCCACCCCGAAACCGCTATCTAGCATGCATCTCAAGGTATTAAGTTTACTAGAAACAGAGCAATACAATAAGCAAGATGACATAATGTAGTCAGAAAGAAATCTAGCAATAAGATTAAACCCCGCCATTTTATCCTTAGTGGGAACAATACAAATACGTGTCTTGTCCCTGTTTCGTCACTGGGATATTGAACCCACTACTATGCACCACTTCCTTTGAAAAACTACCCATCTATCCTAGCAAGAGAAGACAAATAATTCGGAAAGCATACATAGCTACTTAATTATATAGCGAAGTAACTTGAAATGATTCAATAATATTCAATGAACAATCTGATCATAAATCCACAATTCATCGGATCCCAACAAACACACCACAGAATTACATCGGATTGACCTCAATCATACAAGGAAGAAGGGGAACATGGTATTGAAGATCCAAGAGAGAGAAAGAGAGAGAGAGAGAGCATCTATCTACTACTATGGACCTATAGTCCCTAAAGGAACTACTCACACATCATCATGAAGGAAGCAAGGTTGATGAAGATGGCCCCTCCAATGGTATCCCCTCCGGCAGAGCTCCGGAACAGGGCTCCAGATGTAACATCCCAAAATTTCAGATTTGGTATGTTAATAGGATCTCTATTTTTCATCATGATTTCTATGCATATTTGATTTTTTAGAATATTCAAATCATTATTGCAACTTAAGGCAAATTGTTGGAGTGGAGATAACATGACTTCTCCCCTTTTATAAAAAAAGTTCATAATGACCAGAATATTATTTGGAGTTCACCTGATGTATTTTTTTTGCAATTTTATGAACTCAAAATGATTTTTAGATTTGTTTTATACTACTCTTTGTGTGTTCTTTATTATTGCATAAAATATATATGCAAATTGCATTAGGGATGGAACTAAGTTTCCTGTAGTTTATATTAGTAATACTATTTTACTATATTTCCTGGTGATTTTTAGTAATTTATCTAGTATTTATTTTAGCTGGTTGATAATTCCTGTAGCAGAGTTTTAAAAAAAAAGACAACGCACGCACTGTGCAGTCGGGCTACACAGCCACAGCCCAACTCCTTTTCCTCGCCCTCCCGCGCAAGGCAGACCAGTAGGCCGGCCCATTTCAGCGCAACAGAGTAGCCCACCCCGCAGCGCACTTCTTCTTCTATTTTTTTTCCTTCCTCGTCACACCTCTCTGCCACTGACCGCCAGGGCCCCTTGTCATCTCTCTCCTTGGTTTGTGTTCTTCGCGGATACTGTGGCTCCAGAACAAACCAAATGGAATCGACCGATTTGATCACTGCCTGGACTCCACGCGCAAGTTGATGCCCTATATAAGATCCCCAACCCCTCCTCGTCCGATTTTTTTCTCATTTTGCCGACTCCCGTGCACTGTATCGCCCATAACAGTCGAAACCGATCTTGCCGGAGTTCACCTCCCCGAAGCTCCGTTGTCGGTGCGTTCCATCGCCACCAGGAGGTCAAGATCCCCCCTCCTCAGTGCCGTTCCCTTTGTACTGATTTTCCGCGCCCGCCTAAATCTTTTGTTAGCTCAGAGGAGTTCTAGGACAAGGTCCAAGGCCTGCCGGAGTTCTCCAACGCCGCCGCGCCATAGTTGGAGCACCGCCGCCAACAGAGGACTCCCTCATCGCCACTAACGCCACCATCGTCACCCCCGACGTACACCGCATCCACAAGCCACCTCTCCTTCACCGGAAGACCACCGGAACCACTGCCACATAGATGCCCGACGCCGCGCCACCGTTCTTCTCCGACGCCGACGCCCGCCACCACACTGTTAGCCCGGGCACCTACCCATCTGTTAGATCACGTTTACATGGCAGGATTATAAATTCTCTGTTGACCCTGAACTTATCACTTTGATAGAATCTGATCCTTTTCATGGTTATGAATTTGAAACTGGTATAACACACCTTACTAAACTGAATGATATTGTCACCTTATTTGCTCAAGAGGAAAAGATTCGCTATTACTATATCCTTAAGTTATTTCCTTTGTCGCTAAAGGGTGATGCTAAAGAATGGTTTAATACTCTTGCTCCTGGTTGTGTGCGTAGTCCCCAGGATATGATATACTACTTTACTGAAAAATATTTTCCTGCTCATAAGAAACAAGATGCCTTATAGGAAATATATAACTTTGTGCAATATGAGGAAGAGTATCTCCCTCAAGCTTGGGGGAGTCTTCTCCAATAATTAAATGCTTTGCCTGATCATCCTCTTAAGAATAATGAAATACTTGATATCTTTTGTAATGGACTAACCAATGCATGTAGGGACTACCTAGATAGTTGTGCTGGTTGTGTTTTCAGGGAATGAACTGTCACCTATTGAAGAAATGCTGAGGATTGGCACTTCCTAAACCACCACCCAAGCCTACTTTGAAGAAAAGAGGTATTCTATTCCTCGGTCCAGAAGATATGCAAGAAGCCAAGAAATCTATAAAAGAAAAGGTATTAAATCTGAAGATGTTAAGAATCTACCACCTATTGAAGAAATATATGGACTCGATACCCCGACACAGGTAATAGAGATAAATTCTCTTTTATAGGTTTGATGAGGGTGATATTCCTTATAATAAACCTCCTAGTCAGTGTTTGGATGAATTTAATAATTTCATTGTTAAGCAAGAAAACTTCAATAAATACATAAGTGATTGATGACCCACAAGTATAGGGGATCAATCGTAGTCCTTTTGATAAGTAAGAGTGTTGAACCCAACGAGGAGCAGAAGGAAATGATAAGCGGTTTTTAGTAAGGTATTTTCTGCAAGCACTGAAATTATCGGTAACGAGTAGTTTGATAGCAAGATAATTTGTAACAAGTGACAAATAGCAATAGTAACAAAGAGTGCAGCAAGTTGGCCCAATCCTTTTTATAGCAAAGGACAAGCCAGAATGATCTCTTATAATAAGTAACACGTTCTCGACAACACATGGGAATTTCATCTAGTCACTTTCATCATGTTTGTTTGATTCGCGTTCGCCACTTTGATAATTTGATATGTGGGTGGACCGGTGCTTGGGTGTTGTTCTTACTTGAACAAGCCTCCCACTTATGATTACCCCCTCTCGCAAGCATCCGCAACTACGAAAGAAGAATTAAGATAACTCTAACCATAGCATTAAACATATGGATCCAAATCAGCCCCTTACAGAATAGCGCATAAACTAGGGTTTAAGCTTCTGTCACTCTAGCAACCCATCATCTAATTACTACTCCACAATGCATTCCCTTAGGCCCAAAGATAGTGAAGTGTCATGTAGTCGACGTTCACACGACACCACTAAGAGAATCAACAACATACATATCATCAAAATATCGAACGAATACCAAATTCACATGATTACTTATGACAAGACTTCTCCCATGTCCTCAAGAACAAAAGTAACTACTCACAAATCATCAACATGCCCATGATTAGTAGGGTATTGAATAGCATAATAGATCTGAACATATAATCGTCCACCAAATAAACCAACTAGCATCAACTCTAAGATGTAATCAACACTACTAGTAACCCACAGGTACCAATCTGAGGCTTTGAGACAAAGATTGAATACAAGAGATGAACCAGGGTTTGAGATAAGATGGTGCTGGTGAAGATGTTGATGAAGATTGGCCCTCCCATGATGAGAGGGTCACTGGTGATGTCGATGGCGATGATTTCCCCTTCCCTGAGGGAAGTATCCCCGGCGGAATCTCTTCGCCGGAGAGCAAAAGTGCTCCTGCCCAAGTTCCTCCTTGAGACGGCGGCGCACCATCCCAAAAGTCTTCTCTATAATTTTTTTAGGTCAAATGCACTTATATACCAGAAAATGGGGGCCAGAAGTGGGCCAGGGGCTCCACGAGCCACCAGGGCGCGCCTGGGGGGGTGGCGCGCCCTGGTGCCTCATGGGCACCTGGGTGGCCCCCTCTGGTACTTTTTGCCTCCAGTATTTTTTATATATTCCAAAATAAATCTCCAGAAAATTTCAGCTCATTTGGAGATGTGCAGAATTGGTATCTCTGACATAGCTTTTTCAAGTCCAGAATTCTAGCTGTCGGCATTCTCCCTCCTTGTGTGAATCTTGCATATTAAGAGAGAAAAGGCATTAGAATTACTCCAAAAAGTGTTATAATGATTAAAAACACTATAAATAATAGTAGCAAAACATGATGCAAAATGGACGTATCAACTCCCCCAAGCTTAGACCTCGCTTGTCCTCAAGTGAAAGCCGATGTCGATAATCATGTCGACATGTTTAGAGAGAGAGAGAGGTGTCGATAAAAACAAAATACGGACATAGTAGCATCATGATCATTATTATAACAGCAATATTTATTATCATAAACCTCTCATGAGCAAGTAACAATTCATCACAACAATGAAGTATAAGTCATAAACTTTCTTGAAAACAAACAAACTATGTTCTCAGTCAACAATGCAATTGCCATTCATCATATTTTCAGGAAGGGTCTCATGTAGGAGCTATTTAGCAAGTCCACATACTCAACCATCATATAGTCTTCTATGATTGCTAACACTCATGACATATATATGGAGCAAAAAGTTTCAGCCAGACACATAGAAAGATAGGGGCTTGTGATTTCGCCTCCCAACTTATTCACCTCAAGGGTGATGTCAACAATAATAACTCATGATCACTCATATCCAACTGGATATATGTGCCTAGATCTTTCCCCACCACATGATGCTTGCAAAAGAGAAAAATAAAAAGGAATAGAGGAGAACACTATTGACTCTTGCATAAAAAGTAAATACATAAAAGTAAAAGATAGGCCCTTCGCAGAGGGAAGCAGAGGTTGTCATGCGCTTTTTGTTGTTGGATGCAAGAGCTCTTAATGCAAAGGAACATCACTTTATATTGCCCCTTGTGATAGCAACCTTTATTATGCAGTCTGTCGCTTTTATTTCTTTACCATCACAAGTTCGTACAAAGCTTATTTCCCTTACAATAAAAGTTCAGACATATTTAGAGGCAATTTTTATTGCTTTTTGCACCGATGACAACTTACTTGAAGGATCTTATTCAATCCATAGGTAGATATAGTGGACTCTCATGACATGAAACTGGGTTTAAGGGTTTTGGATGCACAAGTAGTATCTCTACTTGGTGCGGATTTTTGGCTAGCAAAGTTATTGGGCAAGCACCACATGTTGGAGGATCTATAACAATATAACTTCTATGTGAATATGAACAAACATAATTCATTACGTTGTCTTCCTTGTCCAACTTCAACAATTTGTCATAAAATACTTAATGGGGGCTCACAATCATAAAAGATGTCCAAGACAGTATATTTGCATGTGAATCTTCTCTTCCCTTATTAATTCTTTCATGAATTGCATCATTGACTAATAGTATGTTTGTTATCCTCCAATAAATTTTACCACTTGTACTTTTCTTTATGTGATGTCATTACTTTACATAAGATTAGCATATGATCTTTTTCATTATTTTCATTGCTATGATTGAAACATGAAAATAAAGAAACAAAAACTCAAACTACTATTTATTATATAACTCTCAACTCGATTACATAGATGGATGGATCACGAAACTAACACTCGAAAATAGATCATACTAAACTTTTATTCAACTAGATCACGAAATAACTAAGGATCGAACTAAAAGTAGGTAAAGATAATTGTTTCTCTTATGTATTCCTCCGGTGTAATTGTTTCAATAATATTAGTTTCAACATTAATGGGGGTACCTGAAATATAGTGCTTAATTCTCTGCCCATTCACCACTCTCGGATTAGTGCCTTCGGAGTTGTTTATTTTGATGGCTCCGGAGCGATAAACTTCTTCGATGATATACGGTCCTTCCCATTTAGAGAGAAGCTTTACTCCAAAGAGTCTCAAACGAGAGTTGTACAATAGAACTTGCTCACCCACTTTGAATTCCCGTTTTTGAATTCTTCTATCATGCCATCTTTTAACTTTTTCTTTAAACAATTTGGCATTTTCATAAGCTTGGGTTCTCCATTCATCTAATGAGCTAATATCAAATAACCTCTTTTCACCGGCAAGTTTAAAATCATAATTTAGTTCTTTAATTGCCCAATATGCTTTATGTTCTAACTCAAGAGGTAAATGACATGCTTTTCGATAAACCAATTTATAAGGAGACATACCCATAGGATTTTTATAAGCAGTTCTGTAAGCCCACAATGCATCGTCAAGTTTCTTAGACCAATTCTTTCTAGATCTATTGACGGTTTTTTGCAAAATTAATTTTATTTCTCTATTGCTCAATTCCACTTGACCACTAGTTTGAGGATGATAGGGAGATGCAATTCTATGGTTAACATCATATTTAGCAAGCAATTTATGGAATGCACCATGAATAAAATGCGAACCACCATCGGTCATTTAATATCTAGGGACTCCAAACCTTGAGAAAAAAACTTCTTTAAGCATTTTAATAGAAGTGTTATGATTGGCAGTACTAGTTGGAATAGCTTCTACCCACTTAGTAACGTAATCAACAGCAACTAAAATATGAGTATACCCATTGGATTTAGGAAAAGGTCCCATATAATCAAATCCCCAAACATCAAATGGTTCAACAGCAAGTGAATAATTCATAGGCATTTCCTGACGTCTACTAACATTACCAATTCTTTGACATTCATCACAAGATGAGACAAACTTACGAGCATCCTTGAAAATAGTAGGCCAATAAAAACCAGATTGCAATACCTTATGTGCAGTTCTATCTCCCGCATGGTGTCCTCCGTAAGCCTCGGAGTGACACTTCCGTAGGATTTGTTCCTGTTCATGCTCAGGTATACAATGCCTAATAATACCATCTACTCCCTCTTTATAAAGATGTGGGTCATCCCAGAAGTAATGTCTTAAATCATAAAAGAACTTTTTCTTTTGTTGGTATGTGAAACTAGGTGGTATAAATTTAGCAACAGTATAATTAGCATTGTCTGCATAACATGGAGTATTACGAGAAGCATTTATGACAGCTGATTGTTCATCAGGGAAATCATCATTAATAGGAAGTGGGTCATCAAGAACATTTTAAATTCTAGACAAATTATCTGCTACGGGATTCTCAGCTCCCTTTCTATCAATAATATGCATATCAAATTCTTGTAGCAATAAAACCCACCTAATAAGTCTAGGTTTAGCATCTTTCTTTTCCATAAGATATTTAATAGCAGCATGATCGGTGTGAACAGTTACTTTAGAATCAACTATGTAGGATCTGAATTTATCACATGCAAACACAACTGCTAGAAATTCTTTTTCAGTAGTAGCATAATTTCTTTGGGCACTGTCTAGAGTTTTACTAGCATAATGGATAACATTTAATTTCTTATCTACTCTTTGTCCTAGAAGAGCACCAACAGCATAATCACTAGCATCACACATAATTTCAAAAGGCAAGTTCCAATCAGGTGGTTGAACAATAGGTGCAGTGGTTAAGGCTTTCTTAAGTGTTTCAAAGGCTTCTAGACAATCATCATCAAAAACAAATGGAACATCTTTTTGGAAAAGATTGGTAAGAGGCCTAGAAATTTTAGAGAAGTCTTTAATAAACCTCCTATAGAAACCAGCATGACCAAGGAAACTTCTTATACCTTTAATATCTTTAGGACATGGCATTTTCTCAATGGCATCAACCTTAGCTTTATCAACTTCAATACCTCTCTCAGAAATTTTATGCCCCAAGACAATACCTTCATTCACCATAAAGTGGCACTTCTCTCAATTCAGGACAAGATTAGTTTCTTCACATCTCTGCAAAACTCGATCAAGGTTGCTTAAGCAATCATCAAAAGAAGTTCCGTAAACGGAAAAATCATCCATAAATACCTCAACAATCTTTTCACAAAAGTCAGAGAATATAGCAGTCATACATCTTTGAAAGGTAGCAGGTGCATTGCATAAACCAAAAGATATATGTCTATAAGCATAAGTTCCAAAAGGACAAGTAAAGGTGGTTTTCTCTTGATCAGAATGTGCTACGGGTATTTGAGAAAAACCAGAATAACCATCTAGGAAACAAAAGTGTGTATGCTTAGACAATCTTTCTAACATTTGATCAATGAAAGGTAAGGGGGAATGATCTACTATCAGCTATGGGCTAGATTATACATGCTTCCAGAAGTTTTAATATTTCAGTTCTTACCACCTCCTTCATCTTAGGATTTAATTTTCGTTGGTGGTCAACAACTGGTTTAGCATCAGGCTCCATATTAATTTTGTGCTGACATAGAGTGGGACTAATGCCCTTAAGATCATCAAGAGTATATCCAATATCAGCTCGGTGCTTCCTCAGAGTTTTGAGTAATCTCTTTTCTTCATGCTCTGAAAGGTTAGCACTAATAATAACAGGATATATCTTCTTTTCATCAACATAAGCATATTTCAATGTATCAGGTAATTGCTTCAATTCAAATACAGGATCACCCTTAGGTGGAGGAGGACCTCCAAGAGTTTCAACAGGAAAATTGTGTTTAAGGATGGGTGGCTAATCAAAGAACATTCTATCTACTTCATTTCTTTCATTCGTATGCATATCATTTTCATGGTCTAGCAAATATTGTTCTAATGGATCAGTAGGAGGTACGGCAATAGAAGCAAGACCAATAATTTCATCTTTACTAGGCAATTCTTTATCATGAGGTTGTCTACGAAATTTGGAGAAATTAAACTCATGAGACATACCACCAAAATCAACACTAACAATTTCTTTAGCGCAATCAATCTTGGCATTAACAGTGTTCAAGAAAGGTCTACCAAATATAATGGGACAAAAATCATCTTGTGGAGAACCAAGGACTAGAAAATCAGTAGGGTATTTGATTTTTCCACACAAGACTTCAACATCGCTAACGATCCCAAGCGGTGTAATGGTGTCTCTGTTTGCAAGTTTAATAGTAACATCAATGTCCTCAATTTCAGCAGGTGCAATATCATTCATAATCTCTTGATATAAGGTAAACGGAATAACACTCACACTAGCACCCAAATCACATAAGCCATGATAACAATGATCTCCTATTTTAACTGAGACAACAGGCATGCCTACAATGGGTCTGTTTTTATCTTTAGAATCAGGTTTAGCAATTCTAGCTGCTTCATCGCAGAAGTAAATAACATGCCCATCTATATTATCAACCAAGAGATCTTTAACCATTGCAACATTAGGTTCAACTTTAATTTGTTCAGCGGGTCTAGGTGCTCTAATATTACTTTTGTTAACCACAGTTGAGACTTTAGCATGTTCCTTAATCCTAACAGGAAAAGGTGGTTTCTCAATATAAGCGGTAGGCACAACTGGATCAACATGGTAAACAGTTGTTTCTTCTTTAACACTAAAATGTTCGTCAATCTTTTCTTTAATAGGGGGATGATATTTAAACCATTTATCCTTAGGTAGATCAACATGAGTAGCAAATGATTCACAAAAGGAAGCTACTATCTCAGAGTCAAGTCCATATTTAGTGCTAAACTTATGAAAGGCATCGGTAGTCATAAAAGATTTAACACAATCGAACTCAAGTATTATACCTGACTCATTACCTTTGTCGAGTTCCAATCTTCAGAGTTGCGTTTAATTCTATCCAGAAGATCCCATCTGAATTCAATTGTTTTCTTCATAAAGGATCCAGTCGAAGAAGAATCGAGAGTATTTTGATTATCATGAGAAAGCCGAGCATAAAAATTCTGTAAGATAATTTCCTTTGCGAGCTCATGATTGGGGCATGTGTACATCATGTACTTAAGCCTCCCCCAAGCTAGAGCGATGCTTTCTCCTTCACGAGGCCAAAAATTATATATATAATTCCGATCACGATGAACCAAATGCATAGGATAAAATTTCTGATGGAATTCCAGTTTCAATCGGTTCCAGTCCCATGTATCTGTATCATCACATAGCCTATACCATGTCAATGCTTTTCCCCCCAAAGATAAAGGGAATACTTTCTTATTAACTCCATCTCCGGATAAACCTGCAATCTTAAACAATCCACAAAATTCATCCACATAGATCAAGTGCATATCAGGATGTATTGTTCCATCTCTTGCATAAGGACTAGCTAGCAGTTTCTCTATCATACCCGAAGGAATTTCATATTCAATATTTTCAGTAGGTGCAGTAGGTTGAGGAGCAACTCTTGGTGTTTCCGTTCGAGGTGAAGATACCCCGAACAAAGCCCTCAAAGGATTACTTTCCATAGTGACAAGTGACAATAAATTTCAGCATGTAATATAAATGTTTCCTTACCAAATTCCACTCACCAAAGGCGCTTCACTCCCCGGCAACGGCGCCAGAAAAGAGTCTTGATGACCCACAAGTATAGGGGATCAATCGTAGTCCTTTCGATAAGTAAGAGTGTCGAACCCAACGAGGAGCAGAAGGAAATGATAAGCGGTTTTCAGCAAGGTATTTTCTGTAAGCACTAAAATTATCGGTAACGAGTAGTTTGATAGCAAGATAATTTGTAACAAGTGACAAATAGCAATAGTAACAAAGAGTGCCGCAAGTTGGCCCAATCCTTTTTATAGCAAAGGACAAGCCGGAACGATATCTTATAATAAGTAACACGTTCTCGAGGACACATGGGAATTTCATCTAGTCACTTTCATCATGTTTGTTTGATTCGCGTTCGCTACTTTGATAATTTGATATGTGGGCGGACCGGTGCTTGGGTGCTGTTCTTACTTGAACAAGCCTCCCACTTATGATTACCCCCTCTCGCAAGCATCCGCAACTACGAAAGAAGAATTAAGATAACTCTAACCATAGCATTAAACATATGGATCCAAATCAGCCCCTTACGGAATAGCGCATAAACTAGGGTTTAAGCTTCTGCCACTCTAGCAACCCATCATCTAATTACTACTCCACAATGCATTCCCTTAGGCCCAAATATGGTGAAGTGTCATGTAGTCTACGTTCACACGACACCACTAAGAGAATCAACAACATACATATCATCAAAATATCGAACGAATACCAAATTCACATGATTACTTATGACAAGACTTCTCCCATGTCCTCAAGAACAAAAGTAACTACTCACAAATCATCAACATGCCCATGATCAGTAGGGTATTGAATAGCATAATAGATCTGAACATATAATCTTCCACCAAATAAACCAACTAGCATCAACTATAAGATGTAATCAACACTACTAGTAACCCATAGGTACCAATCTGAGGCTTTGAGACAAAGATTGAATACAAGAGATGAAATAGGGTTTGAAATGAGATGGTGCTGGTGAAGATGTTGATGAAGATTGGCCCTCCCACGATGAGAGGGTCGCTGGTGATGTCGATGGCGACGATTTCGCCCTCCCGGAGGGAAGTATCCCCGACGGAATCTCTCCGTCGGAGAGCAAAAGTGCTCCTGCCCAAGTTCCGCCTCGAGACGGCGGCGCACCATCCCAAAAGTCTGCTCTATAATTTTTTTAGGTAAAATGCACTTATATACCAGAAAATGGGGGCCAGAAGTGGGCCAGGGGCTCCACGAGCCACCAGGGCGCGCCTGGCGGGGGGGGGGGGGGGGGGTGGCGCGCCCTGGTGCCTCGTGGGCACTTGGGTGGCCCCCTTTGGTACGTTTTGCCTCCAGTATTTTTTATATATTCCAAAATAAATCTCCAGAAAATTTCAGCTCATTTGGAGATGTGCAGAATAGGTATCTCTGACATAGCTTTTTCAGGTCCAGAATTCCAGCTGCCGACATTCTCCCTCCTTGTGTGAATCTTGCATATTAAGAGAGAAAAGGCATTAGAATTACTCCAAAAAGTGTTATAATGATTAAAAACACTATAAATAATAGTAGCAAAACATGATGCAAAATGGACGTATCAGTGATCAGCTGTAACATAATGCTATTATGATTGAACACTTGAGTGATATGATGTTTGGAATTACTAATGATGTTAAAGGCTCATGTAAACACTCATCCATGGTTCAAACACAGCTAGAACAAGTTTCCAAATCACAAAATGACTTGCTTAATGAAATGAACAATAAAATTAATGATCGTGCTGTTAGGGTAATGACTAGAGGAGGTAAAATGACTCAGGAACCTTTGTATCCTGAAGGTCATCCTAAGAGAATTGAACAAGATTCTCAGAGAATTAATAATGATGTACCTAGTTCACCTAGGAAAAAGAAAATGAAAAAGAATAAGGATAGAACTTTGCATGCTTTTAGTGAACCTGTATAGAAAAATCCTCTGAGAATCCCAATAATGTTTCTATTTCTGATGCTGAGACATAGTCTGGTAATGAGCATATACCTAGTGATAATGATGATGTTAATAATGATCATGATGATACTCAACCAGACAATAGTAAAGAACCTGATGATGATATAGAAATAGAACCTGAACCTGAGCTTGATGACCCACCTCCTAAGAATAAAAGATATGATAAAAATGATTTTGTTGCTAGAAAACATGGCAAGGAAGGAGAACCTTGGGTTCAGAAATCTATGCCATTTCCTAGTAAAGCTTTAAAAACCAGGGATGAACAAGCTTTTAATCACTTTGTTGAAATGCTTAGACCTTTGTATTTGCGAACACCTTTGACTGAAATTATGAAAATGACTCCCTATGCTAAATACATGAAAGATATTGTTACCAATAAAAGGAGAATACGTGAGGCTGAAATCTCTACCATGCTTGCAAATTATTCCTTCGAAGGAAAAGTACCTCAGAAGTTAGGAGATCCAGGAATACCAGCTATACCATGCTCCATTAAAAATAATTATGTCAGAACTGCTTTGTCTGATTTAGGAGCTGGTGTTAGTGTTATGCCTTTCTCCCTTTATAGAAGACTTGACTTGAGTAAGTTTACACCCACTGAAATCTCTTTGCAAATGGCTGATAAATCAACTGCTGTACCTATCGGTATTTGTGAGGATGTTCCTGTTGTGGTTGCTAACGTTACTATCTTAACGGACTTTGTTATTATTGATATGCCTGACGATGACAATATGTCGGTTATTCTCGGTAGACTCTTTTTGAATACTGCAAGGGCTATTATTGATTGCAATAAAAGCAAGGTCACATTTCATGTTAATGGCAATGAGCATACGGTATATTTTCCGAAGAAGACAAACAAAGTGAATAGTCTGAATTCTATTGAAAAGGTTATGACAATTATTATTGGAGGTTTCGAGTTTCCTCTTACGGTCCCCGAAAAGAAATATCAAACTCTTATTGTTGGAACAATGCATATCCCAGTTGAGGTAACCTATTGCTATACAAAAGTTCTTCGGTTTTATGTCACTCGAAAATGGTTTGTTAATAAGACTTGATCAACCTTGTTAATGGATCCTTTTTGAGGGACATATGGTCAATGAATTTCGTAAGCACAACTTTTCGTACCCATAGTTTATCCTTTGTTATTTTAATTTAAATAAAGTAAAATGCCATGTGTTTTACTGTTTTTCTGAATTATCCATGCAATAAAAAAATGTCCCAAAAATAAAAGTTCTCAGAATGTCCTGAAAATTTAGTATGATTTTTTCTAGAATATTTATGAATTTTAGGCACTGAACACAACCCAGGGGGCGCACCAGTGAGCCACAAGCTCAGGTGGCGCGCCTGCCCCCCTACACGCGCCATGTGAGCTTGTGGGCCCACAGGCCCCCCCTCACTTGGTTCACCAGCCCACTTCTTCTCCTACCTCCAGGAAAAATTGTGTTTGCCTTTGTTCTCGTGTTCTTGCCCCGAAACTTGAGATTTTCGATCTCCTTGCTCGGAGCACCGTTTCCAAAACTGTTTGGAGGAATTGCACCTTGGTATGTGACTTCTTTGATGGTCTAATTAGTTTTTGTTCTAGTGGATTATATTTTGCATATTTTGGTACTATTGGTGACCATGAATATGAGCTTGTATGTTGAATTTACTTGGTTCTAAGTAGTTTTGATGCTTGATATAGCCTCTAGGCACTTGTGGGAGTAGTTGCTATCAATTTTGTTGAGTTTCATCCACTTTTATTTTGAGGACTAAAAATTTCAGAAATTTTTTCGGAGAAAAGAATATGCTTAGAAGGGTCTTGAGAGGCTCTTCAAGCTGGTGTTCCTCGAAAACTCCGGAGAAGAAGCCTAAGTACAACCTGCCTCGCAAAGCCGAGGTTCGGCCGTGTGAATGGCCAAGTGATACATTCATGGGGGAGGCAGGTATTCAACAAGATTTCTATTATTTGGTGGAAAGGGCTGGACTAACTCCTTTCCTCGAAGATAAGTGTGACTAATACTTCCTCCTCAATAATACTTTTGTGCAAAACTTCAGATTCAAGTCTAGGAAGAATGTTCCCACTGTGTCATTTCATCTCTATGATAAAACCTTTGAATTAACACTTGATCAATTATGTCGCATACGCAAAATTCCTAATGAGGGGAGTGTCCTAGAACCACATCCTAGTGATGTTGAGGATTTTGTGTTTGAGGTAACTGTGGGAGAGAGAAGAGGGGTCTCGAAGGCCAGAGTTGCTAGTTTACATTTTCCTGTCCTGCGTTACCTTTCATTATTTGCGGGGAGATGTTTGACTGGTAGATGGGAGAGTGGAACGCTTAGTTCACCTGATCTTGCTATTTTACGTTGGGCCCTTTATGGTGATAGGACATTCAATTTGGGGGCCATTGTTGCATGATGGTTACACACTAAGCGCTCAAAGGGTGTCATTTACGGTGGTATTTATGCTTCTCGTCTCGCTAGGCACTTTGAGATTGATATCAGACATGACAAGGATGAACTTTGACCTAATAAATACCTAGATTATGCGAGCATGGCTGAACATGATTTCATTGATAAGGGTAGAGTTCATTTCCAGTATAACTTGGTGTTCAGTCAGGATAGTCGTGTTGTTGTTACTTTGCCTGTGCCTGCTCTGTTTGATCTCTCCAGGGGGAGATATAGGAACTTGACAGCAGCACCAGCGCCTAACCCCGCAACGGTCCATCAGTGGGAGCCTCAGCAGCCTCAGTATTTCTCTGGACAGGACTATTTCCAGCAGTGGCCGTAGACCAAGTTAGGCCAAAAGCCTAAGCTTGGGAGAGTATGTATTCTCACCAACATTACATTGATGCATCACGCTTTCATTCCATTTGTCGATGTTCATTGTTTCCTTTTTATTCATCTTTGCTTTCGTTTGTTTCTTTTGTGTGATCGAAAAACTTTTAAAAATCCAAAAATATTTCTTGTTTCTTTTCGGTTTTTCTTTCTTGTTTAGTTAGTTCGTAGTATTAAAAGAAAACCCAAAAATATTTCTCGTTTCTTCTTTTGTTGTTTGTTGGGAGCTCTTCGGTGTAAATAGTTTTTCTCTCTTTTGTTTTCTTTCTTCAGAAAACTAAAAACCCCAAAATTATTTTAGTGTGTTTCTCTAAATTTGTTTTCTCTCCTTTGAGTCGTCGTAAGGAGGACTAGTAAGAATTGTTGAGTGGCTCTTATATGCTTTATTGTTGATATAACGAAAGGGCCAATATTTCCTTGCCTTCTCCTTTGAATAAATTGTTTGCAGAATTCAGCTTAGTCCATGGTGCATTTGCACTATTATTATTATTATTATTATTATTATTATTTCTAGATCATTTGGTCATGCAAGTGAAAGGCAATAATGACAATGATTTGATGAAGTGACCGTGCTGAAGAAAGGCTGGTATGAACTCCTCCTCTTGTTTCTGTTTTTGTAAATATGTTTAGCTCAGTAATCCTGATTCAGCGTATTATGAGTAAACTTGTTTGTGATCACAATTAGAGATCATAGTTTCTCATGCCATGCTTAAGTAGCTGGGAGTGAATAATGGTTTATCCTGAATGTCAACATGCATTAAAATAATTATGATGTAGTATGTTAGGATGGTATCCTCCTCTGAAAATTTCAAGTGGCTTGACTTGGCACATGTTCACACAAGTAATTGATTCAAAACTAGTGCAGCCTTCATGATATTTATATTCAGGGTGTTTATATCCTAATCATGCTCATGATCAATATTAATTATTCGCAATGCATGATTATGACCGTTGTCGCTCTCTAGTTGGTCGCTTCTCAATCTATTTGCTAGCCTTCGCCTGTAATAAGCGGGAATACTGCTTGTGCATCCAAATTCATGAAACCTAAGTTGAGCCAGAAGAGTCCACCATATCTACCTATATGCAGTATTACCCTGCCATTTCAAGTAAATTTGTATGTGCCAACTCCAATCATTCAAATAAATATCTGTTTTGTCTGCTTGTACCACTCATGGAGCGACGGGTGATATGTCTCCAACATATCTATAATTTTTGATTGTTCCATGCTATTATAGTATCAATCTTGGATGTTTTATATGCAATTATATGCCATTATATATCATTTTTTGGGACTAACCTATTAACTCAGTGCCCAGTGCCAGTTGCTGTTTTTTGCTTGTTTTTGTCTTTTCAGAAAATCATTATGAAAAAGAGTCCAAACGAGAAAAAAACTTTGGATTAATTTTTTCTGGACCAGAAGAGACCCACGAAGCTTCGGGAGAAGACCAGAGGAGCCACGAGGGAGCCACAAGCTCAGAGGATGCACCCTGGGGGGTAGGGCATGCCCCCAGGTTTGTGGGCCCCTTGTAGCCCCTCCTGACCTAATTCCAGCGCTATAAATTCCCAAATATTCCCAATATACCAGGGAGATAGAAGAGAAAACCTTTCCGCTGCCGCAAGCTTCTGTTCTTCCGCGATCCCATCTGGAGGCCTTTTCCGGCGATCTACCGGAGGGGGAATCGATCACGGAGGGCTTCTTCATCAACCTTCCTGCCCCTCCGATGATGTGTGCGTAGTTTACCATGGACCTACGGGTCCATAGCTAGTAGCTAGATGTCTTCTTCTCTTTCTTTGATCTTCAATACCATGTTCTCCTCGATGTTCTTGGAGTTCTATCCGATGTAATCTTCTTTTGCAGTGTGTTTGTTGGGATCCGATAAATTGTGAGTTTATGATCAGATTATTCATCAGAAATATTTGAGTCTTCTATGAAATCTTTTATGCATGATTATTATAGCTTTGTATTTCTCTCCAATCTATCAATTTGGTTTGGCCAACTAGATTGGTTTATCTTGCAATGGGAGAGGTGCTTTGTGATGGGTTCAATCTTGCAGTGCTCAATCCCAATGACAGAAAGGGACATGACACGTATTTGCATTGTTGCCATTAAGGATAAAAAGATGGGGTTTAATCATATTGCTTGAGTTTACTTTGTCTACATCATGTCATCTTGCTTAAGGCGTTACTCTGTTTCATACTTAATACCGTAGATGCATGGTGGATAGCGGTCGATGGATGGAGTAATAGTAGTAGATGCGGGCAGGAGTCGGTCTACTTGTCTCGAACGTGATGCCTATATACATGATCATTGCCATGAATCCGTCACAATTATTTGCTTTTCTATCAATTGCGCAACAGTAATTTGTTTACCCACCGTATGCTATGTGTTCGAGAGAGAAGCCTCTAGTGAAAACTATGGCCCCCGAGTCTACTTTTATCATATATTTAAAACCAAAAATACCTTGCTGCAATTTATTTACTTTTATTTTATTTAGTATTTTAGTTTATCTATCTATCACTATCAGAATTAATCCTTGCAAATAACCGCTAAGAGGATTGACAACCCTCTTATTTGCGTTGGGTGCAAGTGTTTGCTTTTGTGTGTGCAGGTGCTGCTAAAGGGATTTTGCGTGGTTCTCCTACTGGATTGATAACCTTGGTTCTTAACTGAGGGAAATACTTATCTCTACTATACTGCATCATCCTCTCCTCTTCGGGGAAATACCAACGCAATCTAAAAGTAGTAGGAAGAATTTCTGGCGCCGTTGCCGGGGAGACATCACCAAAATTTATCAAGTACCTTCGCACAAACTATCATCCACTTGCATTTATTTTATTTGCCTTTTTATTTGCATTTGCCTCTCGTTTTCATCTCCCCCACTTCTAATTTTTTTTTTACAAAAACACAAAAATACTTTTATTTTCTTGTTTGCTTGCTTTGCTTGAAGTCGTTATCATGTCTGAACTGGAGAAAGTTGTGGTTGAAAATGCTAGCGAGGATAGTGCTAGTGAATCTCTTGGGGAGAAAATTCATCCTTTTGATCTTAATCATGACCCTCCTAAGATTGATCCCCCCACTAATTTTAAGACTAAAATCTATCATGTGGGAAGTGGTAATATTATAGGGAAGAACATTATTCAGGAATTCTTTAATTGCGCGGGAGTTATACCAATAATTAAGGGATCTATTCTTGATAAAAAAATTGCTATGTGGATGCTATTGCTTTGCTTGTGGTTAAATTAGAAAGATTTTTTTTACATATTCCCCCCGTTACAAAAGATATATTATGACCTTCCCAACATCCATGATCCCACGGCTAAGAAAATTGCCACTATAATCCTTATGTGTCGGCCTAGTGGGAACCAGGGTACCACGGCCCGTCTGCCTCTGGCCCAGAGGACCGCGCTCGGTGGCCGGCCCATGAGCGTGGCCCAGCCGCGGCCGCTCCGGAGGAAGCCGCCTCGGGAGGAGCGAGCTTCGCGAGGCCCCTCGCCGCCAGGCCAGACCCTGCCGAGGCAGCCAGGCACCAGGATGCCTCACGAGGCTCCCTTCGCGAGGCCTCCTCACGAGGCAGGTCATACGGCACCAGCCGCAGAGCTCCGCGCTCAGCACATGGGTGACGTCCCGCAGTCAGGATAAGGACGGCGGGTCGTGACCAAGCCCAGCTTCCATTCTGGTGATAAGGGAGCAGTGGCATCTGCCTCCCCCAAAACAAGCCCCAAGACGTTTCCTCTTTGGTGATAGAAGATCAGGACGGATCAGCGCGTCAGGACGGAGGTCATCACCAAGCCCACCTGCGTGTCACGGGGAGCTACTTTAACAGGTGGAGACCACCTTTAGTCAGGATAAGCCTGCGCTCTTGTCCTCCTTTTGAATTGCCGCCCTGTGGCAACCCTTTCCCGCTCATATTTCGGGGAAGAGGACCAAGGCACTACAAAAGGGGCATGGCTGCTTCCATGTAAGGGGATCGATTCATTCTCCCCCACACCTCGTGTACTTGGAGCCACAAGCTCTCCATCATAGAGCAATCCAACACAGGCAGGTCCGGTGAGAGCCGGCGAGTCCGTCGCGTCCCCGCCATAGTCCTGTCGTAGGCTGCCAAGCAGAGTCCCCCAGAGTTCGAATCCTAAGTTCTTGGAGAAGTTTCTTGGACACAGATCCTAGACTCCGACATTTGGCGCGCCAGGTAGGGGGGCTTGCCGTCTTCGCGCCTTCGACCTCGACGTCAGCATCGACATGGATGCCGCCGCCGCTCGCCGGGAACGCGATACGCGCCGCGCCGTTGTCAGGGTCCCCGCGACACCCGCCACCGAGCCTGTTGGGGAGCGCATGGCCTCCTCCGCCCACCCGTCGTTGAACGAGCAGGCGCACAACCCCTCTACTGCCACCTCCTCACTTGCGCGCTGTGATCCACCCGCTCCACGCGCTGCGCTGCTCATGGGCGCAGGAGCTACTGCGCTACCGCCCCACCGAGGACGCCTACGACGCCTGGCTTGGGTGCATCACCGAGCTTGTCAACGCCGCGCGCGATGGCCAAGAGCCCTCCTGCTCCCCGCCTGCCCTGCCGTCCCGCGCGGACCGCACCGGGCATGACGCGCCTCATCCTCCTCCGGACCGCGACGTGGCCGAGCGGCGTCCCGCCGCGCACGCCCCGGAGTCATCATGCGGCTCGCTCGCGCCAGGCGGCGACGGCGACAGCTGCCAGATCGTCCACCGCGCGCCCCCGGACGCGCGCGGCCCTTGAGAGGGCGCGCGACCACCAGGACTGCGTCCTCCATGACGTCGCCATGGCTGGGCGCCAGAACCGTGCAGCCCTTAATGGCGGAGCCGTCACCAACGGGGGCTACCTGGCCCTCGCCTCCGAGCTGCGCCGCGTGGTGTGTCCCGACAAGTTCAAGCCAGAGCTCCCTCAGCGCTACGATGGCACCGCGAACCCCACGGAGTTCCTCCTGCTCTACACCATCAGCATCCAGGCCGCGAGGGGGGATGATCGGGTCATGGCGAACTGGTTCCCCATGGCACTCAAGGACACTGCGCGCTCGTGGCTCACGAACCTCCCCAAGGCATCCATCTCTTCATGGGAGGACCTGTGCAAGAAGTTCATCGCCAACTTCAAGGGCACGAGCGACCGCGCCCTCACGGTCAACGACCTGCGGAACGTGCGTCAGCGCCCTGGCGAGCCCCTTCGTAAGTTCATCCAGTGCTTCAGCCAGGTGCGCCACAAGATCCCGAAGGCCTCCGACGCCGCGATCATCTCCGCCTTCACCAGTGGCGTCACGGATGTGAAGATGCGTGAGAAGCTCTCAGTCAGGGACGAGCTAGACTCCGCGGTGGAGCTGTTCGTCCTCGCCGACCGCTGCACCAAGGCCGAAGAGGGACGCCTCTTCCTCCACAACAACGCTGACGCTGAGCCCGACGCGACGAAGCCCAAGGCCAAGGACACCAAGCGCAAGGGCCCAGCCGTGCTTGCGGCGGAGCCGGACTACAAGCGCGGTCGCGACCGTGACGAGGCCAAGAAGGACGGCCGCCCTTTCTGCGCCTACCACAACATGAACTCCCACAGCACAGAAGACTGCCACGAGCTCAAGCTGCTTCGCGAGGACCGCATCGAGCGCCGCAAGGAGCGCGGCAAGGGCCGTGGTGGCGGTAGCGGGGGTGGCCGCTGGGCCGACAACCACAACAACGGCGCTGGCGACAACAACCGTCAGGGCTAGCAGAACCAGCCGCAGCAGGCTGACCCTCAGGCCAACGCCGCCCCAATACGCGCCAACGACTCCCCTCCCGCTGAGAATGCTGGGGGCTACCAAGAGCCCTGCAAGGTGGCCTATGTCCTCGGCGGGGCCCAGGACCCTCCATCCAACCGCCACTTCAAGCAGTTCTCTCGGGAGGTGAACGCGGCCCTCCCGTCGCTCGATTCCACCGGCCGCCTCAAGTGGTCTGAGTTCCCCATCGCCTTCGATGCCAGCGACCATCCCAAGTCCACGAAGGGCATGGGCGCCGTCCCCCTGCTGTGCACCCCCACCATCAGCAACATCGCCGTCACCAAGACCCTCATCGACGGATGCGCCGGCCTCAACGTGATCTCCATCGAGACCTTCGAGACGCTCCAAGTGCCCTACGAGCGCCTGATGCCCACCAGGCCCTTCTCGGGCGTCACCGGCAGCTCCACGGTCCCCCTAGGGCAGGTGCGCCTTCCCGTCACCTTCGGCACCCGCAAGAACTACCGTATGGAGTTCATCGTCTTCGATGTGGCTTACATCGGCCTGCCTTACAATGCCATCTTGGGCTATCCGGCGCTCACCAAGTTCATGGCCGCGACCCACCACGCCTACGGCCTCGTCAAAATGCCCGACTTCCACGGCACCCTCACCGTCCGCTGTGGCGAGAAGGATGCGCTGCAAGCCCTCGAGCACACCTACAAAACTGCCTCCGTCGTGTACCCGACCGACGAGGACGCGCTTGGGACTGCCGAGGAGATGCCCATGAAGAAGAAGCCCCTGCTCCCTCAGGAGCGGGTCGAGTCCAAGAAGGCGTCGCTGGATGGGGGCGAAGCAGGCCCCTCCCTCGCTGCTGGCGGCAGGCCCTCCCCCAAATAGGAAGGCGCGCTGGTCACCTTCCTCCGGGCGTGCCCTGATGCGTTGGCTTGGACAGCATTAGGCGCGCCCAGCCTGCCGAGGGAGGTGATCGAGCACCACTCAGCCGCGTGCCGGAGCGCGCAGCCCGTCAAGCGTGAGGAATTTCGTCAAGCACCCAAGAAGCAGGAAGTCATCACCCAAGAGGTCAACAAGCCCCAGGATGCTGGAATCGCCCGTGAAGCCCCCCACCCCAGGAGGATCGCCAGCCTCACCCCCATCGCCAGGCCGCGCGATAGCGTGCGCATGTGCGTCGACTTCATCGCCCTCAACCAGGCTTGCCCGCAGGCCCCTTCCCTCCTCCGCACATCGCCGCAGGCTCGCCCTAGCTCACGCGCATGCCGTTCGCCCTGGAGGGTGCCGCAGCCAGCTTCGCGAGGCTGATGTGCATGAGCCTGGAGCCCCACATCGCAAGGACTACGGAGGTGGTTAACACTCGCCCACCGGCCCACCGCGGCCCCACTCATGGCGGAGGCGGGTGTTCCGGTACCATACACATGGAACACCCTCCATCACCGTAAGTTCTATCCGTGCTTCACGGATACAAGCGACATGGAGTTGTACACGCTCCGGGGCTCACTCTACCCACGCTGCCTTCGGCACGTGAGAGCTCCTTCCCACTCTCGTGGAAGCCCCATGCTCAGGGCTGGCGGATGCCCCATGCTCCGCGCTGGCGGCTTACTTGAGGGGCCCTCGGCCGTCACATCCTCAAGCTGACCCGTGTCGAACACGGCAGCACGTATCTTTCTGTTATGTAATGAACTTGCTTCATGCATCTGTAAAGCTTACTTCCTTCAAAACCCCGTGTGCTTGCCACTGCAGGGCGTGCGCTCATGGTCTCGCCCGTGCCTGTCACGCGAGCGGGGGCTGGGCACGGTGTCTGTGCTCGGGTCAGTCCCAGCAGCACTGAAAAACCCAAGCGACTGAGCTCTGGCTCGCGGGCCTGCTCCCCTGCATGTCACCTCACCAGGTCCTTGGTGCTCTTGTCTCCTCGTATAACACCCACAGGCGACCTCGCGAGCGCGCCCTGCTGCACTATTTGCAAAAACTTGGCAGTTTTCCTGGTGTAGGATACGAAGGCCTCAGGAGCCCCCCTCGGGAGGCGCCGCGAGCGGCGTCCTGCGGGCGGAAGGCCTCATGGGGACTACGCCTCACGAGCCGCGCTCTGCGAAGGACTCGCCCCAAGCTGCACGCCTAGAAGGAGCTAAGTCTAAAGCACTCCTCGGGTCCTTTCCCTCTCGTTTCTCTCTCGTGGCCTCCTGATTTCCTTGGCACGAGCCGCATGCGCGTCAAGGGGGGGGGGCCTGAGCATCGCGCCTCAGGGAATCCTACTAGCCCGAAGAGCCCTACACCCTCTGGCCTTGCCGAGCGCACGCTCTGGGCATCCCAGTGACGGTGTAGCCTGCCTCGGGGGCTGGGTCCCAGGGACACAGGGCACGAAGGCAATGTAAGAGGGAAATAAGGGCCTTGAGAGGAAAACAAAAATGCATAAATCATTAAGTCCTTACAGCAAAAGTACCATGCAAGTGTTTTTACGCCCCTGCGGGGCCACGTCTACCTTACTACAGTAACAGGTCCAGGGGAATTCAGGCGCGTGAGGCGCCGCCGTCGCCGCTCCCACCGCCGTCGCGAGGGGGCTCGCCGCTGACTTCAGGCTCGAAGGCGTACAGCCCGACGAAGCCGGCCACGCGCTCCCTCACAGCCTCCTCGAGGGGTTCGCGGAGCTCCGCCGGGACAGGGGTCACCACCCGCCCGAAGTCGAAGCGATCGTCGAGGCGGAGGAGGTTGCTGAAGAGTCACATCATTGCCTGGGTCAGCAGGTCGCGGCACGCTTCCTCGATGGTGGCATCCGTGTCCAGCAGCTACTTCTTGAGGTCGTCAACCTCGGCTTGGAGCTCATCCCGCTTGGCCGCGAGGCTCCTCTGCTCGTCGAGAGCGGCCTGGGCAGCCGCCAGCTCGCGTTCCTTCACCAGCAGGCGCTCCCATTCTGCCTCCTGCGCGGACGCAGATGCCGCGAGCTCGCCTTCCCGGGTCTTGGCGTTCGCCTCGCGAGTAGCGACCGCCTCCTGGGACCTAAGGATCTCCTCCTCGCGCTTCGGGAGCTCAGCTTCGCGGGACGCGAGCCGGCCCTCGAGGGCCTCCGCAGCCTCCTCCCGTGCCTTAAGCCGGCGCTCGCGCGAGGCAGCTTGCTCCTGGAGCGTCTTCTCGTAAGCGTCCGCCTCCTCCCGCTGCCGCTTGGCCTCCTAGGCATCTTCGAGGGCCTTCGCGAGGGACGCCTGGGCCTCTTTGGCGAGCTGCTCGCGCTGCGCCTGTGCCTCCTCCTCCCGCCGGCGGTCAAGCTTCGCCGCCTCACGAAGCTGGCTCCACCCCTCCGCCAGCCTCCGCCGCTCCTCCGCGTAGAGCTCCGCCTCCTTCCCGAGCCCGCGTTTGAGGGCCTCCAGAGCCACCTTGACACCGTTGACGGCCCCGCTCCAGGGCGTGGTACCGCTCTCCCGCAACACCAAGGCGCGGTTCGCCCGGGCCTCCTCATCGCCTGCTGGCGTCAGCAGGCGGGAGGGCACAAACTCAAGCCCCTCCGGCTGCCCCGCGCCATCGCCCCCGGCAGGGGTTGTGCTCGCCTTCTGGTGCAGGAGGGCCGGGATGTCCACTTCCGGTGATGGCGGCGTCGTCCCGCGCTTCGGCGCCGCCCTGAACACTTCAGGGTCCGAGCGCCCGGGCCCAGAGGTGGCTCCCATGGGGGCTGCGTTAGCCTCCGTTGTGGCAGGCGTGGTGCGCTGGTGAGGGGTCGGCGCTTCGCCCCCCTTCCCTGCCACCTCGACACCGACGACGGGGACCGCCTCGGGAGGCGCCAGCGTGGTCTCCTCGCCACCCCCCGGTCTCGCCGCCGGGGGCATCGGCGCGGCAGGCGAGGAGGTGTTCAGAGAAGGGGAGGGCCCTTCGACCTCGGCTTTCCTCTTCTTGGTCTTCTCCTCCTCCTCGGCGGCTGGCTCGGAGCTCCTGCGTAGGCGACAGCTCATCAGGACTGCAGCAGCCAGGAAGCAGGGATCGATAGGAAGGGGCGGAGGAACTCACTCATCCTTGGGGTAGAAGCGCCTCCTCTTCCGCTCCTTGATGCCGCTGCTGCTGCCCCCATCGCGCAGCGCGCCTGGGCTGCCGCCCGAGGGCGCGGCGCAATTCTCGTCGGGGTCGGCAGCCATGATGGTCCCCTCGTCCTGCTCCTCGCAGGGCTCATCGCTCTCCACGGCATCGCCTCCTCCCTCCCTCTCCGGCACGGGCCTGGCTGGCACGACGCGAAATGCGTCCCCGTCGTCACCCTCGTCCTCGCCCAGCCGAAGCTGATGACGCGCCGGCGGAGACGGAGGGGGTGGCGGAGACGACTCCTCGCTGCTCCCCTGCCCGGAGTCGGAGGCCTCGTGGTCGCCTAAGGAGGACCCCGTCTCTAAAGAATCCTCAAGAAGCTCCTAAGGCTCCTCGAGGTCCGTCCGAATCAGCCCCCACTGGTCGACCTGGGGCATCGCCGCGACCAGCTCAGCCTTGTTGGACCAGCGGTGCACCGGGCGCGCTTCGTAAGGCACATCCTCTGCCTCCCCTGGGAATAAAACATACCAAGCATCGGCCACGGCTTCGGCCGAGAGGGGCTCCCGTGCCAGCCTAATCCGGTCCCCGGGTCCGGTGATGTCCCACACCGGGTGCGAGCGCTTCTGCAGGGGCACGATGCGGCGGTGGAGGAACTCCTTGGCAATCATGCCCGCCGTAAGCCCGGCCCTGCGCAGCTCTGCCAGCCTCGTCAGGATCGGCCTCAGGGTGGCGCCACCAAGCTTCTTGTGCTCCCAGCGGGGGATCTTTTCAGCCGGCTCGGTGGGGACCGCGAGGAGAGGACTAGTCCACTGGGCATCAACATAAACCCAGCGCGACCTGAAGTTCTCCACCTTCTTCATGATCTTCATGTCGAGAAAAGCCTTGCCCATCTCGTCGTCGATGCGGAAGGAGGCACCTCCGGAGCGGTGGTTCCCAGAAGAAAAAACTCGCAAACTGTAGAAGGTCCGGAAGAGCGCCACGGACGGCATCACTCCCAGGAAGGCCTCACAAAGGTACGCAAAGAGAGCAATGATGAGGACAGAGTTGGGATGAAGGTGGAGAAGACAAATCTCATAATGCTCAAGGATGGCATAGAGGAAGTCGGAGAAAGGCGGCACCAGCCCGGCGAAGAGCGAGTGGAAGAAGACGGGGATTACCGTGAGGCCGAGGTCACGCCGTGGGACCGAGCCCGGCCAGATCTCGGTGGCGCCTCCCTCGAAGTGCACCGAGGCCAACAGGGGGCGGGCCCTGGCCAGCCCGTTCTCGTTGATGGTGGTCGGCAGCAAGGACAGACCAAGCTCCACCGCCGGGGAGCTCTTGCTGGAGGAGGCCTCGGTGGCCGCGGGTTTCTTGCCTGGGGCCATGGTGGATGAGAGATTGGAAGTTGGAGGAGGAGTAACAGGGGAGCAGCTCGCGCGGGACGAAAGGGCAAGATGGGGACGAAGAGCAATGACGCGCCTGCGCCCTGAGCGGGCAGGCTTTATCGCCAAGACGGCGGTTACCGAGGCGACCCTCCCCATGAAAGCCACCACTCGTCGCCTCTGGGCCCGGCAGCTCAGTGGGCCCCGTGGCGTTTCGTCCCTAATGGGCGGAACATGCGCGCCGCGGGCCCAGGGGCTACTGTCGGCCCAGTGGGAACCAGGGTACCACGGCCCGTCTACCTCTGGCCCATAGGACCGCGCTCGGCGTTCGGCCCATGAGCGTGGCCCTGCCGCGGCCGCTCCAGTGGAAGCCGCCTCGCGAGGGGCGAGCTTCGCGAGGCCCCTCGCCGCCAGGCCAGACCCTGCCAAGGCCGCCAAGTGCCAGGATGCCTCGCGAGGCTCCCTTCACGAGGCCTCCTCACAAGGCAGGTCGTACGGCGCCAGCCGTAGGGCTCCGCACCCAGCACATGGGTGATGTCCCGCTGTCAAGATAAGGACGGCGGGGTGTGACCAAGCCCAGCTTCCATTCTGGTGATAAGGGAGCAGTGGCATCTGCCTCCCCCAAAACAAGCCCCAAGACATTTCCTCTTTGGTGATAGAAGATCAGGACGGATCAGCGCGCCAGGACGGAGGTCATCGCCAAGCCCACCTGCGCTTCACGGGGAGCTACTTTAACAGGCGGAGACCGCCTTTAGTCAAGATAAGCCTGCGCTCTTGTCCCCCTTTTGAATTGCCGCCCTGTGGCAACCCTTTCCCGCTCATATTTTCGGGGAAGAGGACCAAGGCACTACAAAAGGGGCAGGGCTGCTTCCATGTAAGGGGATCGATTCATTCTCCCCCACACCTCGTGTACTTGGAGCCACAAGCTCTCCATCACAGAGCAATCCAACACAGGCAGGAATAGGGTATTACACTGCACGGTGGCCCGAACCTGGGTAGCTCGTGCGTCCCCTTCGTGTCCGGTGAGAGCCGGAGAGTCCGTCGCGTCCCCGCCATAGTCCTGTCGTAGGCTGCCAAGCAAAGTCCCCCAGAGTTCGAATCCTAAGTTCTTGGAGAAGTTTCTTGGACGCAGATCCTAGACTCCGACATTATGCATGAATTTGATTATATAATCCGAGAAGCTAGGGATATCTTTTACTTTTAAAAAATTTATTTTGAGCATCCTCCTATAGAGGAAATTCTTCATGATAAAGATACTATCCGTAGGTTGGAATCTAAAGATTACTTTGCTTATGGTGAGAATATTAGAAGAAGAGTTCCATATGCCGAAATAATTAAAACTTTGTACCACCATGCTTGTGATAAATTTGAGTGGATTAATAAAGAAATTGATGAGGGATTTAGTGAAGAATGGTTTGAGGGTACGGCTAGAGACCCTATTGATGATGAGATACATGTGTTGTATGAGGATGTTTATGGTGATGATTATGAGTTCGAAGTTATGAATGTTAAAGTCACAAATCAAAGTCCCTTCAAGTATTTAAGCTCCCCTACTAGAAAAGAAGAACATGAAAGTAGAGAATTAATGAGAAAAGTTTTGGAAGATTTGATTAAGAAAGATTTGGGGATGAAGGATGAAAACACTTGAAACTATGCATTATGCCTAGCTAGGGTCATAAAATAATAGCGCTTGTTGGGAGGCAACCCAATGTATAAAATAATATTTTGTTTTACCTTCTGTTTTTGTGTGTTTGCACAATTATATCCTCTGTTATGATTGTGTTTTTATATTTTAATTAGTGTTTGTGCCAAGTAATGCCTTTGGGATGATTTGGAAGATAGTATAATTGATGCTGTTTGAAAACAGAAACTTTTGCGTCCAGTGCTGGAATTTTAATTTTTTGCTAGAATGTTAGAACCTTCTGAATTTTTTACAAAATATTTATATATGAATTTCCCACGTTTTCCTAAGTTTTCAGAATTTTTGGAGTTACAGAAGTATTATGTTAATTCAGATCTTTACAGACAGTTCTGTTTTAGACAGATTCTGTTTTTGTTGCATAGTTTGCTTATTTTGATGAATCTATGGGTCGTATCGGGGGGTATGAGTCATGGAGAAGTTGGAGTATAGTAGCATTATGCCAATATTAAGTATGAATCAATTTACAACAGTACCTAAAGTTAAAGATTTATTTTTTATACTAACAGATCTCACGAGGTTTCTGTTGAATTTTGTGCGCTGAAGTTTTCAAGTTTTGGGTGAGACTACGATGGATAAAGGAATAAGGAGTGGCAAGAGCCTAAGCTTGGGGATGCCCAAGGCCCCCCAAGGTAATATTCAAGGAAGACTCAAGCGTCTAAGCTTGGGGATGCGCCGGAAGGCATCCCCTCTTTCGTCTACAATCTATTGGTAACTCACTTGGAGCTATATTTTTATTCATCACATGATATGTGTTTTACTTGGAGCGTCTTGTGATATAGTTTGTTTGATTTTGTTTGCTTTTTAGTTTTTCACAATCATCTTTGCTGAACACGCCTTTTTGAGAGGGACACACATTATTCGTGATTTGTTAGAATACTCTATGTGCTTCACTTATATCTTTTGAGCTTGGCAGTTGCTCTAGTGCTTCACTTATATCTTTTAGAGCACGGTGGTGGTTATATTTTAAAGAAATAGTTGCACTCTAATGCTTCACTTATATATTTTTGAGAGTCTAATGAATAGCAATGGTAATAAGTACGGGTTATGAATTTGGTCCTAATATGATAGGTATTCAAGAGGGATATAATAAAAACTTTCATGTAGATCACCGAATATGATAAGTTTGATTCCTTGCAATAGTTTTGCGATATTAAGATGGTAGTATGTGGGAGGTGCTAGTAGATAATTGTGGTTTAGTAAGAATAGTGTTGTTAAGGTTTGTGATTCCCGAAGCATGCACGTATGATCTGTCGTTATGCTAAGAAGTTGGAGCATGATTTATTCTTGATTGTCTACCTTATGAGTGGCGGTCGGGGACGAGCAATGGTCTTTTCCTACCAATCTATCCCCCCTAGGGGCATGCGTAGTAGTACTTTGCTTCAAGGGCTAATAAACTTTCGCAATAAGTATGTGAGTTCTTTATGACTAATGTGAGTCCATGGATTATACGCACTCTCACCTTTCCGCAATTTGCTAGCCTCTTCGGTACCGTGCATTGCCCTTTCTCACATCGAGAGTTGGTGCAAACTTCGTCGGTGCATCCAAACCCCATGATATGATACGCTCTATCACACATAAGCCTCCTTATATCTTCCTCAAAACAGCCAACATACCTACCTATCATGGCATTTCCATAGCCAGTCCGAGATATATTGCCATGCAACTTCCACCATTCCGTTTTTATGACACACATTGTCATTGTCATATTGCTTTGCATGATCATATAGCTAACATAGTATTTGTGGCTCAGCCACCATTCATCATTTTTTATACATGTTACGCTAGTATCATTGCACATCCTGGTACACCGCCAGAGGCATTCATATAGTCATATTTTTGTTCTAGTTTCGAGTTGTAATTTTCTTTTGAGTTGTAAGTAAATAGAAGTATGATGATCATCATTATTAGAGCATTGTTCCGGTGAGGAAATAAAATAAAAAAAAGAGGCCGAAAAGGGCCCACGAAAAAAGAGAAAAAAAGAGAGAAAAATAAAGAAAAATAAAGAAAAATAAAATAAAATGAGAGAAAAAGAGAGCAGGGGCAGTGTTACTATCCTTTTACATACTTGTGCTTCAAAGTAGCACCATGTTTTTCATATAGAGAGTCTCCTATTTTTGTCACTTTCATATACTAGTGGGAATTTTTCATTATAGAACTTGGCTTGTATATTCCGATGATGGAATTCCTCAAATGCCCGAGGTCTTCATGACCAAGCAAATTGGATGCATACCCACTTAGTTTTCATGTTGAGCTTTCATACACTTATAGCTCTTAGTGCATCTGTTGCATGGCAATCCCTACTCCTCGCATTGACATCAATTGATGGGCATCTCCATAGCCCGTCGATTAGCCTCATCGATGTGAGACTATCTTCTTATTTTTGACTTCCCCTTATAGTAATACCTACCACCATATTCCATTCCACCCATAGTGCTATATCCATGGCTTGCACTCATGTATTACGTGGGGGTTGAAAAAGCTGAAGCGCGTTAAAAAGTATGAACCAATTGCTCGGCTTGTCATCGGGGTAGTGCATGATAAATATTTTGTGTTAAGAAGATGGAGCATAATAGGATTATATGATTTTGTAGGGATAACTTTCTTTATCATATTTATTTTGAAAGACATGATTGTTTATTAGTATGACTGAGTATTGATGTCTTTATGTCAAACTATAGACTATTGCTTTGAATCATTTGGATCTTATTATTCATACCGTAAGAGAGATTACATGATGAAACATGTTAGGTAGCATTCCATATCAAAAATTCTGTTTTTATCATTTACCTACTTGAGAACGAGCAGGAATTAAGCTTGGGGATGCTTGATACATCTCCAACGTATCTATATTTTTTTATTGTTCCATGCTATTATACTATCAATCTTGGATGTTCATATGCAATTATATGCCATTATATATCATTTTTTGGGACTAACCTATTAACTCAGTGCCCAGTGCCAGTTGTTGTTTTTTGCTTGTTTTTGTCTTTTCAGAAAATCATTATCAAAAAGAGTCCAAATGAGAAAAAAACTTTGGATTAATTTTTCTGGACCAGAAGAGACCCACGAAGCTTCGGGAGAAGACCAGAGGAGCCACGAGGGAGCCACAAGCTTGGAGGGCGCGCCCTGGGGGGGTAGGGCACGCCCCCTGGCTTTTGGGCCCCTCGTAGCCCCTCCTGACCTAATTCCAGCGCTATAAATTCCCAAATATTCCTAATATACTAGGAAGACAGAAGAGAAAACCTTTATGCCGCCGCAAGCCTCTGTTCTTCTGCGATCCCATCTGGAGGCCTTTTCCGGCGATCTACCGGAGGGGGAATCGATCACGGACGGCTTCTTCATCAACCTTGCTGCCCCTTCGATGATGTGTGAGTAGTTTACCATGGACCTATGGGTCCATGGCTAGTAGCTAGATGGCTTCTTCTCTCTCTTTGATCTTCAATACCATGTTCTCCTCGATGTTCTTGGAGTTCTATCCGATGTAATCTTCTTTTGCGGTGTGTTTGTTGGGATCTGATGAATTGTGAGTTTATGATTAGATTATTCATGAGAAATATTTGAGTCTTCTCTAAAATCTTTTATGCATGATTATTATAGCTTTGTATTTCTCTCCGATCTATTGATTTGGTTTGGCCAACTAGATTGGTTTATCTTGCAATGGGAGAGGTGCTTTGTGATGGGTTCAATCTTGCGGTGCTCAATCCCAATGACAGAAAGGGACATGACACATATTTGTATTGTTGCCATTAAGGATAAAAAGATGGGGTTTAATCATATTGCTTGAGTTTACTTTGTCTACATCATGTCATCTTGCTTAAGGCGTTACTCTGTTTCATACTTAATACCCTAGATGCATGCTGGATTGCGGTCGATGGGTGGAGTAATAGTAGTAGATGCAGGCAGGACTCGGTCTAGTTGTCTCGGACATGATGCCTATATACTTGATCATTGCCATGAATCCATCATAATTATTTGCTTTTCTATCAATTGCCCAACAGTAATTTGTTTACCCACCGTATGCTATGTGTTCGAGAGAGAAGCCTCTGGTGAAAACTATGGCCCCGGGGTCTACTTTTATCATATATTTAAAACCAAAAATACCTTGCTGCAATTTATTTACTTTTATTTTATTTAGTATTTTAGTTTATATATCTATCACTATCAGAATTAATCCTTGCAAATAACCGCTAAGAGGATTGACGACCCTCTTATTTGCGTTGGGTGCAAGTGTTTGCTTTTGTGTGTGCAGGTGCTGCTAAAGGGATTTTGCAAGGTTCTCCTACTAGATTGATAACCTTGGTTATTAACTGAGGGAAATACTTATCTCTACTATACTGCATCATCCTCTCCTCTTTGGGGAAATACCAACGCAGTCTACAAGTAGCAACGGGGCGGTCAATATCTTCCATGCTAAGTGGGTTATTCTCACGACGAGAGTTTATTCTCTCGTGTTGCACGAGAGAGGCTGGTAATTGGGATGCCCAGTCCCGTTAAACAAAAACAAAGAAAAATATAATAAAACAAAACCCCCCTGGAAAGTTGATTGTTTGGAGGGCACCCACAGATTCGGCTAGCCCTGGATTGTGTTTGTACGGTTGCGGGGGAGTAAACTTTTACATTTCTGCATGGGAACTGCCAATAATGTGCTTAGCATGGAAGATGTTGAAATCCTTTGTCGTGACATTGACAGGAAAAGCACACCTCTCAAAATGTATTCATCTCTGTTTTAGCTCTGAGCTCTGGCATCGCTACAAATCCCTGCTTCCCTCTGCGAAGGTCCTTTCCATTTACTTTCATGTCCTTTACTTGTATTGTCGAGTCACCACCTTCTCATTCAAGCACCAATTTTGAGAGCACAATTGTCATTCTTAGTTTAACATGCATTGAGTCTAGTTAATGTTGAATGTGCGGATGACTGGATCTCTTCTACCCTGAATTAGAATGTTTAGTCGCTAGTTGAACTTCAGAGGTGCTCTGCATTTATGTTTTGCGGTCTCAGAAAGGACTAGCGAGATACCAAACTATCATATTATATCATGGTTATTTTGAAAAATTGTTCGCATCTGAGATATGTTATTATTGCTCACTAGTTGATTATGCCATTGTCGTGAGTAAATATAATGTCTAAGTGTTATCATTCATATGGTTAGTTCATGATCCTTGCTAAAAACTTGATTACTCGTTAAGCTTATATACGGCAACAGAAACAAAAGAGTTTGTAAAAGTTTTTGTTTGTCACTTTCAGTTTATTAACTGAATTGCTTGAGGACAAGCAATGAGTTAAGCTTGGGGGTGTTGATACGTCTCCAACGTATCTACTTTTCCAAACACTTTTGCCCTTGTTTTGGACTCTAATTTGCATGATTTGAATGAAACTAACCCGGACTGATGCTGTTTTCAGCAGAACTACCATGGTGTTGTTTTTGTGCAGAAATAAAAGTTCTCGGAATTGGCTGAAAATTTACGAAGAGTTTTTCTGGAATTAATAAAAAAATACTGGCAAAAAGATCTACTGGAGGGGGCGAGGGGGGGGACCAGAGAGCCACAAGCTCAGGTGGCGTCCCCTAGGGCGCGCCGTCTAAGCTTGTGGGCCCCTCATGCCTCCGTTTGCCCTACCTCTGGTCCTATAAGTTCCGTCTCGCGGAGAAAAAATCAAGGAGAAAGAATCATCGCGTTTTACGATACTGAGCCACCGCCACCTCCTGTTCTTCATCGGGAGGGCTGATCTGGAGTCCGTTCGGGGCTCCGGAGAGGGGGATTCGTCGTCGTCGTCATCAACAACCCTTCTCCATCAACAATTTCATGATGCTCACCACCGGGAGTGAGTAATTCCTTCATAGGCTCACTGGACGGTGATGGAGATGGATGAGATTTGTCATGTAATCGAGTCAATTTGTTAGGGCTTGATCCCTAGCATCCACTATGTTCTGAGATTGATGTTGCTATGACTTTGCTATGCTTAATGCTTGTCACTAGGGCCCGAGTGCCATGATTTCATGTCTGAACCCTCTATGTTTTCATGAATATATATGAGTTCTTGATCCTATCTGCCAGTTGTATGCACTTGTTATTGTTCTGAACCGTAGACCCCTAGGTGACAATAATTGGGATACTCTCCGGGAATGACTGTAATTCGAGGAGTTCATGTGTTCACCATATGTTAATGCTTTGTCATCGTTTAGCATGGATTTCGAGGCATATCGTCCACCTGAACAACTTTCATTAAAGGGACCCCGTCGAATGTCAACCAGGAGATGAGCATAGAAGCCAGAATGTCTTCATCATCATCCTCATCCGCAAACCCTAGCCGCCGCCATCTCCATCACCATAGCCATCTCCACCACCACCATAGTGCTCTTCCATCTCATTCATACTTGTAATCGTGCATCGCACAAGGCAGCCATTGTAAGACATATTGCAATCAATCAATCTGAAGATGTGTTCTTCAATGTTTTCTTCCCGCAATTTGATCTCCATGTGTGATTAGTTCGGTAAGGTATGGGTTGAGGTATAAGCCTTGCAACCCAAGGTATCTGTTGAGGGGATCAATGGAAGACTTTGACATAATGTCCCGTATGTGTGAAATAAAATTGTTCCGTGAAGATGTCTCTTGTCTTGTCCGTGATCTTCATCCATGCAGGTACCCAGGATCATGGAGATCGAGCACCGGTGAGGCTAGGAGCAAGGAGACCGTCAAGTGTTATACCGAACGCCGGTGACGGTAAGGTTCAGTAGGGTAACATGGATCATATCCTTGGGGAGAAATGAGGTGTAGTCATTAAACGCCCAAAGCTGTTGTCTATTTTCATTATTTTAATTATCAAGGCAACCCCACGCGACGGATAGGGCCTGCAATAGGACAACTGATTCTTGATACAAGACTCGTGCTGGTCAAGAAGTTATTTGGACACATCCCCCACTTCGATCTGTAACAAGCACATCTCGACGGGTGACTTCCAGCGCACAAATTAATATCTTATTTGATCCCAACGCAAATACAAGGTTTTAAGCATAAGACCTCATACCCGTACCTCTTTTTTATTATAAGTGTTTGAATCACTATTTGCTTGCTGATCCGGTCAAAAGCTGGATTTGACACTTTGACAAAAGCTTGCTAGAGACCATCGCTTCAAGGGAATCTTCCTCTCGTGGGTGCAATAACCCAGGGTCACCTCTGGGGAAATAGGTGCGGGATACTCTTTTCTGTTCCAATACCGGATCAATAAAAGGAGGTGCGGGATACTCTTTTCTGGCGCCGTTGCGGGGAGGAGTTTAGTATTCCTAGTCTTTGTGTTTAGTGTTTTTGTTAAAGTTAATTTTTAGTTTTTGTTTTTACTTCTCTGTTTTTATTTTAAGTTTTAATTTTTGTTGCAAGTCTTTAAAAAACCAAAAAGATTACTATGGCTCATAATCTTGGGAGTTTTGCTACTCCCAGCAACAACTTCATGCGTGAACTTATAGCACAACCTGAGGTAGCAGCCGCTGAGTATGAGATTAAACCAAACTTAGTTTCCATGGTTCAACAGGACCAATTTGGAGGCTCTGCTTCTGAGGATGTCGGTATGCACTTAGACAATTTCATTGAATTGTGCAACATGACACGCATAAAGGATTACGATCCTGACGCACTGAAATTGCGTCTATTTCCTTTCTCCTTGAGTGGAAAGGCTAAGGAATGGCTTATTGCACTACCTAAGGGCAGTATCACTTCTTGGGCTGATTGTTGCAGTAAACTGTTATCTAAGTTTTTCCCACCTACAGGTTTCAAGCAGGAAGAACATGAGCCACTAGCGCTTGCGTGGGATAGAATGAAGGAATCTATAAGAAACTGTCCCAATCATGGAATGGAGGAATGTTTAATCCTAAAAACTATGCTTGATACAGCTGCAGGAGGAACAATCATGGGAAAGCCCATCGAGGATGTCAAGAAACTACTTGATGATATGCAAGAGAACTATGCCCAATGGCATGTTGAAAGAACCACCACTAAAAGGGTGAATGCCATGGAAGAAAGTAACACGGAGCTGACAGCCAAGCTTGAAGAACTTATCTCCGTGATAAAAGGTAAAGAAGAGGTAAACGTAAATGCCATCACTAATGAAGAAACTAGTGATGTAAATTTTATTGCTCGTAATAGCTATAATCCTAATTGGAAAAATAATGGATATGCTTCTAGACTTTTTTATCCTAGTAATGGAGGAGCATCCAGTAATTTTAATGGAGCTAATGCTAGCAATAGAAATACTCTTGAAAAAACTCTCAAAAGTTTTATTGCTAGTCAGACTGAGCAGAATGAGAACTTCAAGAATATCTTGAAGAATCATGATAACTTACTTGGTCAATTGACCAGTAAGGTTGTTGGACTAACAAATGATGTGCAGGTACTCGAAGGAAGATCCAAGAATATGGAGGCACAAGTAGCTAAGATAGCAGAGAGCCAAACACTAATTTTGGCTAAGTTTGCAGGTAAACCGGAGCCTAACCCGGTTGAAGAAGTTAAAATTGTGAGAAGAAACAAAGAGAAAGCTGAAGTACTTGACACAAGCCATGTGCCAGAGTACAATTATACCGTTGCAAATTTTGTGAAGATGATATCCATGGAGTATCCACTACCGGAGGTAACTAATAATGAAGGATATAATGTCTTTGTTGAACAAGTTGCAGCCAAGGTACGTGAACTTGATGATGAAAGGAAAAAGCTCTACAGTAAGTTACCAGCTAAGCAAGAGGATACTTTTGAACCGACTATAGAAATTGAGATTGAATAAATTCAGTGCTTTATGTGATTTAGGGGCAAGTGTTTCCACTATCCCCAAATCAGTTTATCATAGTGTTAATCTCGGTCCTTATGTTAATACCGAGATAATTTTGAATATGGCTAATTCTACTTTTACTCAGGCAGTAGGCATTAAGCATGGTGTTATAGTTCAAATTAATGATTGCCCTGTCATGATTGATCTTGTCATAGTAGATATGCCTGAAGATCCAATTGCCCCTATAATTCTCGGTAAACCTTTTCTAAGGATTGTCAAAGGTGTGATTAATGTGTTTGAGGGGAATGTTAGATTTGATTTACCCACTAAAGATCCTTTTGTAAGACATTTCCCTAGGAAAAAGAAAATGAAGACCTACTCAGGAGAAGGCATCATTGTGAATGCCAGAAGCTACGGTCTCAGTGTGTTTGCACCACCTAGATCACCACTACGGTCGAGCTAACTGATGACCCACAAGTATAGGGGATCAATCGTAGTCCTTTCGATAAGTAAGAGTGTCAAACCCAACGAGGAGCAGAAGGAAATGACAAGCGGTTTTCAGCAAGGTATTTTCTGCAAGCACTGAAATTATCGATAACGAGTAGATTGATAGCAAGATAATTTGTAACAAGTGACAACTAGCAATAGTAACAAAGAGTGCAGCAAGGTGGCCCAATCCTTTTTGTAGCAAAGGACAAGCCGGAACGATCTCTTATAATAAACAACGCGTTCTCGAGGACACATGGGAATTTCATCTAGTCACTTTCATCATGTTGGTTTGATTTGCGTTCGCTACTTTGATAATTTGTTATGTGGGTGGACCGGTGCTTGGGTGCTGTTCTTACTTGAACAAGCCTCCCACTTATGATTACCCCCTCTCGCAAGCATCCGCAACTACGAAAGAAGAATTAAGATAACTCTAACCATAGCATTAAACATATGGATCCAAATCAGCCCCTTACGGAATAGCGCATAAACTAGGGTTTAAGCTTCTGTCACTCTAGCAACCCATCATCTAATTACTACTCCACAATGCATTCCCTTAGGCCCAAAGATGGTGAAGTGTCATGTAGTCGACGTTAACATGGCACCACTAAGAGAATCAACAAAATACATATCATCAAAATATCGAACGAATACCAAATTAACATGATTACTTATGACAAGACTTCTCCCATGTCCTCCAGAACAAAAGTAACTACTCACAAATCATCATCATGCCCAAGATCAGAAGTGTATTAAATAGCATATTGGATCTGAACATATAATCTGCCACCAAATAAACCAACTAGCATCAACTACAAGATGTAATCAACACTACTAGCAACCCACAGGTACCAATCTGAGGTTTTGAGACAAAGATTGGATACAAGACATGAACTAGGGTTTGAGATGAGATGGTGCTGTTGAAGATGTTGATGAAGATTGGTCCTCCCACGATGAGAGGATCGTTCGTGATGACGATGGCGACGATTTCCCCCTCCCGGAGGGAAGTATCCCCGGCAGAATCGCTCCGCCAGAGAGCAAAAGTGCTCCTGCCCAAGTTCCACCTCGAGATGGCGGCGCACCGTCCCAAAAGTCTTCTCCTTATTTTTTCTAGTGCAAATGGGCTTATATACCAGAAAATGGGGGCCAGAGGCTGGCCAGGGGCCCCACGAGCCACTAGGGCGTGCCTGGGGGGGTGGCGCGCCCTGGTGCCTCATGGGCACCTGGGCGTCCTCCTCTGGTACTTCTTGATTCTAGTATTTTTTATTTATTCCAAAATAATTCTCCGTGAAATTTCAGCTCATTTGGAGATGTGCAGAATAGGTCTCTCTGACATAGCTTTTTCAGGTCCAGAATTCCAGCTGCCGGCATTCTCCCTCCTTGTGTAAATCTTGCATATTAAGAGAGAAAAGGCATTAGAATTGCTCCAAAGAGTGTTATATTGATTTAAAACACTATAAATAACAGTAGCAAAACATGATGCAAAATGGATGTATCAACTCCCCCAAGCTTAGACCTCGCTTGTCCACAAGCGAAAGCCGATATCGATAATCATGACCACATGTTTAGAGAGAGAGGTGTCGATAAAAACAAAATACGGACATAGTAGCATCATGATCATTATTATAACAACAATATTTAATATCATAAAACTTCTCATGAGCAAGTAACAATTCATCACAACAATGAAGTATAAGGCATAAACTTTCTTGAAAACTAACAAACTATGTTCTCAGTCAACAATGCAATTACAATTCATCATATTTTCAGGAAGGGTCTCATGTAGGAGCTTTTTAGCAAGTCCACATACTCAACCATCATATAGTCTTCTATGATTGCTAACACTCACGACATATATATGGAGCAAAAAGTTTCAGCCAGACACATAGAAAGATAGGGGCTTATAGTTTCGCCTCCCAACTTATTCACCTCAAGGGTGATGTCAACAATAATAACTCATGATCACTCATATCCAACTGAATATATATGCCTAGATCTTTCCCCACCACATGATGCTTGCAAAAGAGAAAAATAAAAAGGAATAGAGGAGAACACTATTGACTCTTGCATAAAAAGTAAATACATAAAAGTAAAAGATAGGCCCTTCGCAGAGGGAAGCAGAGGTTTTCATGCGCTTTTTGTTGTTGGATGCACAAGCTCTTAATGCAAAGGAACGTCACTTTATATTGCCCCTTATGATAGCAACCTTTATTATGCAATCCATCACTTTTATTTCTTTGCCATCACAAGTTCGTACAAAGCTTATTTTCCCTTATAATAAAAGTTTCATACACATTTAGAGGCAATTTTTATTGCTTTTTGCATCGATGACAACTTACTTGAAGGATCTTATTCAATCCATAGGTAGATATAGTGGACTCTCATGACATGAAACTGGGTTTAAGGGTTTTTGATGCACAAGTAGTATCTCTACTTGGTGCGGATTTTTGGCTAGCAAAGATATTGAGCAAGCACCACATGTTGGAGGATCTATAACAATATAACTTCTATGTGAATATAAGCAAACATAATTCATTACGTTGTCTTCCTTGTCCAACGTCAACAATTTGACATAAAATAATTAATGGGGGCTCACAATCACAAAAGATGTCCAAGATAGTGTATTTGCATGTGAATCTTCTCTTCCTTTATTAATTCTTTCATGAATTGCATCATTGACTAATGCTATGTTTGTTAACCTTCAATAAATTTTACTACTTATACTTTTCTTTATGTAATGTCATTACTTTACATAAGATTAGCATATGATCTTTTTCATTATTTTCATTGCTAGGATTGAAACATAAAAGTAAAGAAGCAAAAACTCAAACTACTCTTTATTATATAACTCTCAACTAAATTACATAGATAGATAGATCACGAAACTAACACTCAAAAACAGATCATACTAAACTTTTATTCAACTAGATCACGAAATAACTAAGGATCGAACTAAAAGTAGGTAAAGATAATAAAAGTGATGGTGATACTATACCGGGGCACCTCCCCCAAGCTTGGCACAAGCCAAGGGGAGTGCCCATACCCATGTGCTCAAGTTTGTTTCTTCGGTGATGGTGGTGATGAAGTGGGCTTGTCCTTCAGTTTCCGCCTGAGAACATAGTTTTCTTCCTTCAACTTGCTAATTTCTTGCTCAAGCTCCACTATCTTCTCACACAATATGTTCTTGTTTTCCTGTAGAAGACGGAAAGGGATAAATTGGATCTTAGATTTTTTTACTGTGTTTGGGAGGCTCGACTTCTTGAACTCCACATGCATATCTCCCGGTTGAGGTAGAGGGGCATCTTCTTCATCCGAGCTCGCGTCTTCCGTCCCCTTTATGTCGGCATCTCGCTCCTCCTCCGTAGACCATCCATAGGGATCTATATCCCCATAGATCCTTGGATTTGTAACATAGTGCGATACGAAGCTCTCTCCATCTGAGTCTTGGGACGACATACTTTCGGATCTGTCAGAAAAATAGCAAGAAACAAGAACATAGGAGATTTCTGCGATACGGTGGTCAAAACGTTCGGGAGTATATATAAAGAATTTTTATCTTGCAAAACAAGTAATCCAGGAGAAAATGGAGTCGGGAAGGCTCACGAGGGGCCCACGAGCCACCAGGGCACGCCTGGGGGGGTGGCGCGCCCTGGTGCCGCGTGGGCACCAGGTGGGTCCCCTCAGCTGTTTCTTATTTTTGTATTTTTTCTAATATTCCAAAACTGACAGAAAATATTTTTATGGAATTTTTGGAGTCGGTTTACTTACCGTATCACGTACCTCTTCCTTTTCAGGGTTCCGGAGTGTTCTGGAAGGTCTCTCTTATGTATTCCTCCGGTGTAATTGTTTCAATAATATTGGTTTAACATTAATGGGAGTACCTGAAATATAATGCTTAATTCTTTGCCCGTTCACCACTCTCGGATTAGTGCCTTCAGAGTTGTTTATTTTGATGGCTCCGAAGCGGTAAACTTCTTCGATGATATACGGTCCTTCCCATTTAGAGAGAAGTTTTCCTGCAAAGAATCTCAAACGAGAATTGTACAATAGAACTTGCTCACCCACTTTGAATTCCCGTTTTTGAATTCTTCTATCATGCCATCTTTTTAGTTTTTCTTTAAACAATTTGGCATTTTCATAAGCTTGGGTTCTCCATTCATCTAATGAGCTAATATCAAATAACCTCTTTTCACCAGCAAGTTTAAAATCATAATTGAGTTCTTTAATTACCCAATATGCTTTATGTTCTAACTCAAGAGGTAAATGACATGCTTTTCCATAAACCATTTTATAAGGAGACATACCCATAGGATTTTTATAAGCAGTTCTATAGGCCCATAATGCATCTTTAAGTTTCTTAGACCAATTCTTTCTAGATCTATTGACGTTTTTTTGCAAAATTAATTTTATTTCTCTATTACTCAATTCTACTTGACCACTAGATTGAGGGTGATAGGGAGATGCAATTCTATGGTTGACATCATATTTAGCAAGCAATTTAGGGAATGCACCATGAATAAAATGTGAACCACTATCAGTCATTAAATATCTAGGGACTCCAAACCTTGGGGAAATAACTTCTTTAAGTATTTTAATAGAGGTGTTATGATCAGCGCTACTAGTTGGAATAGCTTCTACCCACTTAGTAACATAATCAAAAGCAACTAAAATATGTGTATACCCATTGGATTTAGGAAAAGGTCCCATATAATCAAATCCCCAAACATCAAATGGTTCAATAGCAAGGAAATAATTCATAGGCATTTCCTGACGTCTACCAACATTACCAATTCTTTGACATTCATCACAAGATAAGACAAACTTACGAGCATCCTTGAAAAGAGTAGGCCAATAAAAACCAGATTGTAATACCTTATGTGCAGTTATGTCTCTCGCATGGTGTCCTTCGTAAGCCTCGGAATGACACTTCCGTAGGATTTGTTCCTGTTCATGCTCAGGTATACAACGTCTAATAATACCATCTACTCCTTTATAAAGATGTGGGTCATCCCAAAAGTAATGTCTTAAATCATAGAAGAACTTTTTCTTTTTTTGGTATGTGAAACTAGGTGGTATAAATTTAGCAACAATATAATTAGCATAGTCTGCATACCATGGAGTATTACGAGAAGCATTTATGACAGCTAATTGTTCATCAGGAAAATCATCATTAATAGGAAGTGGGTCATCAAGAACATTTTCAATTCTAGACAAATTATCTGCTACGGGATTCTCAGCTCCCTTTCTATCAATAATATGCAAGTCAAATTCTTGTAGCAATAGAACCCACCTAATGAGTCTAGGTTTAGCATCCTTCTTTTCCATAAGATATTTAATAGCAGCATGATCGGTGTGAACAGTTACTTTAGAATCAACTATGTAAGATCTGAATTTGTCACATGCAAACACAACTGCTAGAAATTCTTTCTCTGTAGTAGCATAATTTCTTTGGGCACTGTCTAGAGTTTTACTAGCATAATGGATAACATTTAATTTCTTATCAACTCTCTGTCCTAGAACAGCACCAACAACATAATCACTAGCATCACACATAATTTCAAAAGGCAAGTTCCAATAAGGTGGTTGAACAATAGGTGCAGTGGTTAAGGCTTTCTTAAGTGTTTCAAAGGCTTCTACACAATCATCATCAAAAACAAATGGAACATCTTTTTGCAAGAGATTGGTAAGAGGTCTAGAAATTTTACAGAAGTCTTTAATAAACCTCCTATAAAAACCAGCATGACCTAGGAAACTTCTTATACCTTTAATATCTTTAGGACATGGCATTTTCTCAATAGCATCAACCTTAGCTTTATCAACTTCAATACCTCTTTCAGAAATTTTATGCCCCAAGACAATACCTTCATTCACCATAAAGTGGCACTTCTCCCAATTCAAGACAAGATTATTTTCTTCACATCTCTGCAAAACTCGATCAAGGTTGCTTAAGCAATCATAAAAAGAAGTTCCGTAAATGGAAAAATCATCCATGAAAACCTCAACAATCTTTTCACAAAAGTCAGAGAATATAGCAGTCATACATCTTTGAAAGGTAGCAGGTGCATTGCATAAACCAAAAGGCATATGTCTATAAGCATAAGTTCCAAAAGGACAAGTAAAGTTGGTTTTCTCTTGATCGGGTTGTGATACAGGTATTTGAGAAAAACCAGAATATCCATCTAGGAAACAAAAATATGTATGCTTAGACAATCTTTCTAACATTTGATCAATAAAAGGTAAGGGGTAATGATCTTTTCTAGTAGCTTTGTTTAATTTTCTAAAATAAATTACCATCCTATAACCCGTTACAATTCTCTATGGAATGAGTTCATTTTTATCATTAGGAACAACGGTAATATCTCCTTTCTTAGGGAAACAATGAACGGGACTTACCCATCTACTATCAGCTATAGGATAGATTATACCTGCTTCCAGAAGCTTTAATATTTCGGTTCTTACCACCTCTTTCATCTTAGGATTTAATCGTCGTTGGTGGTCGACAACTGGTTTAGCAGCAGGCTCCATAATAATTTTATGCTGACATAGAGTGGGACTAATGCCCTTAAGATCATCAAGAGTATATCCAATAGCAGCACGGTGCTTCCTCAGAGTTTTAAGTAATATCTTTTCTTCATGCTCTGAAAGGTTAGCACTAATAATAACAGGATATATCTTCTTTTCATCGAGATAAGCATATTTCAATGTATCAGGTAATTGCTTCAATTCAAATACAGGATCACCCTTAGGTGGAGGAGGACCTCCAAGAGTTTCAACAGGCAAATTGCGTTTGAGGATAGGTGGTTGATCAAAGAACATCCAATCTATTTCGTTTCTTTCACTCATATGCATATCATTTTCATGGTCGAGCAAATATTGTTCTAACGGATCAGTAGGAGGTACGGCAATAGAAGCAAGACCAATAATTTCATCTTTACTAGGCAATTCTTTATCATGGGGTTGTCTACGAAACTTGGAGAAATTAAACTCATGAGACATACCACCAAAATTAACACTAACAGTTTCTTTAGCGCAATCAATCTTGGCATTAACAGTGTTCAAGAAAGGTCTACCAAATATAATGGGACAAAAATCATCTTGTGGAGAACCGACGACTAGAAAATCAGTAGGGTATTTTATTTTTCCACACAAGACTTCAACATCTCTAACGATCCCAAGTGGTGTAATGGTATCTCTGTTTGCAAGCTTAATAGTAACATATATGTCCTCTATTATAACAGGTGCAATATCATTCATAATTTCTTGATATAAGGTAAACGGAATAGCACTCACACTAGCACCCAAATCACATAAGCCATGATAACAATGATCTCCTATTTTAACTGAGACAACGGGCATGCCTACTACAGGTCTGTTTTTATCTTTAAGATCAGGTTTAGCAATTCTAGCTGCTTCATCGCAGAAGTAAATAACATGCCCATCTATATTATCAACCAAGAGATCTTTAACCATAGCAACATTAGGTTCAACTTTAATTTGTTCAGAGGGTTTAGGTGCTCTAATATTACTTTTGTTAACCACAGTTGAAACTTTAGCATGTTCCTTAATCCTAACAGGAAAAGGTGGTTTCTCAATATAAGCAATAGGCACAACTGGATCAACATGGTAAACAATTGTTTCTTCTTTAACACTAACGGGTTCCTCAATCTTTTTATTAACAGGGGGATGATATTTAAACCACTTCTCCTTAGGGAGATCAACATGAGTAGCAAATGATTCACAAAAGGAAGCTACTATCTCAGAGTCAAGTCCATATTTAGTGCTAAACTTATGAAAAGCATCGGTAGCCATAAAAGATTTAACACAATCGAACTCAAGTATTATACCTAACTCATTACCTTTGTCGAGTTCCCAATCTTCAGAGTTGCGTTTAATTCTTTCTAGAAGATCCCATTTGAATTCAATAGTTTTCTTCATAAAGGAGCCAGTTGAAGAAGAATCGAGCATGGTTTGATTATCATGAGAAAGCCGAGCATAAAATTTTTGTAAGATAATTTCTTTTGAGAGATCATGATTAGGGCATGTGTACATCATGTACTTAAGCCTCCCCCAAGGTTGAGCGATGCTTTCTCCTTCACGAGGCCAAAAATTATATATTTAATCCCGATCACGATGAACCAAATGCATAGGATAAAATTTCTGATGGAATTCCAGTTTCAAACGATTCCAGTCCCATGTATCAGTATCATCACATAGCCTATACCATGTCAATGCCTTTCCCTCCAAAGATAAAGGGAATACTTTCTTCTTAACTCCATCTCCGGATAAACCTGCAAGCTTAAACAATCCACAAATTTCATCCACATAGATCAAGTGCATATCAGGATGTACCGTTCCATCTCCTGCATAAGGATTAGCTAGCAGTTTCTCTATCATACCCGGAGGAATCTCATAATAAATATTTTCAGTAGGTGCAGTAGGTTGAGGAGCAACTATTGGTGCTTCCGGTCGAGGTGAAGATACCTCGAACAAACCCCTCAAAGGATTACTTTCCATAGTGACAAGTGACAGTAAATTTCAGCACGTAATATAAATGTTTCCTTACCAAATTCCACTCACCAAAGGCGCTTCACTCCCCGGCAACGGCACCAGAAAAGTGTCGAACCCAACGAGGAGCAGAAGGAAATGACAAGCGGTTTTCAGCAAGGTATTTTCTGCAAGCACTGAAATTATCGGTAACGAGTAGTTTGATAGCAAGATAATTTGTAACAAGTGACAAGTAGCAATAGTAACAAAGAGTGCAGAAAGGTGGCCCAATCCTTTTTGTAGCAATGGACAAGCTGGAACGATCTCTTATAATAAACAACGCGTTCTCGAGGACACATGGGAATTTCATCTAGTCACTTTCATCATGTTGGTTTGATTCGCATTCGCTACTTTGATATTTTGATATGTGGGTGACCGGTGCTTGGGTGCTGTTCTTACTTGAACAAGCCTCCCACTTATGATTACCCCCTCTCGCAAGCATCCGCAACTACGAAGGAAGAATTAAGATAACTCTAACCATAGCATTAAACATATGGATCCAAATCAGCCCCTTACGGAATAGCGCATAAACTAGGGTTTAAGCTTCTGTCACTCTAGCAACCCATCATCTAATTACTAATCCACAATGCATTCCCTTGGGCCCAAAGATAATGAAGTGTCATGTACTTGACGTTCACATGACACCACTAAGAGAATCAACAACATACATATCATCAAAATATCGACCGAATACCAAATTCACATGATTACTTATGACAAGACTTCTCCCATGTCCTCAAGAACAAAAGTAACTACTCACAAATCATCATCATGCCCAAGATCATAGGGGTATTAAATAGCATATTGGATCTGAACATAAAATCTTCCACCAAATAAACCAACTAGCATCAACTACAAGATGTAATCAACACTACTAGCAACCCACAGGTACCAATCTGAGGTTTTGAGACAAAGATTGAATACAAGAGATGAACTAGGGTTTGAGATGAGATGGTGCTGTTGAAGATGTTGATGAAGATTGGTCCTCCCACGATGAGAGGATCGTTGGTGATGTCGATGGCGACGATTTCCCCCTCCCGGAGGGAAGTATCCCCGGCAGAATCGCTCCGCCAGAGAGCAAAAGTGCTCCTGCCCAAGTTCCACCTCGAGACGGTGGCGCACCATCCCAAAAGTCTTCTCCTTATTTTTTCTAGGGCAAATGGGCTTATATACCAGAAAATGGGGTCCAGAGGCTGTCCAGGGGCCCCACGAGCCACTAGGGCGCGCCTGGGGGGGGGTGGCGCGCCCTGGTGCCTCGTGGGCACCTGGGTGGCCCCCTCTGGTACTTCTTGATTCCAGTATTTTTTATTTATTCCAAAATAATTCTCCGTGAAATTTCAGCTCATTTGGAGATGTGCAGAATAGGTATCTCTGACATAGCTTTTTCAGGTCCAGAATTCCAGCTGCCGGCATTCTCCCTCCTTATGTAAATCTTGCATATTAAGAGAGAAAAGGCATTAGAATTGCTCCAAAGAGTGTTATATTGATTAAAAACACTATAAATAATAGTAGCAAAACATGATGCAAAATGGGCGTATCACTAACCGACCCAAAACAGGTGCTTCGTGGGAGGTAACCCACGCAAATAAAAGTACACAAGTAAGTTTTTATTTTTGTTTCAATAAAAGAGTGATTGAAGTTCTATACAAAGAAGTAAGTTTGGAAGAGTTGTTCTAGTGAAGGCTTAGCGATGTGTAAGTTGAATTATGTGTTGAGTCGATGTTTGGATGCCTGGAAATATGTCTATGTATTGTCTTGGAACTAACCCCGCAGGAGAGCAAAGAAAAAGAAGGGTTTCGAAAGAAATAGATCAAAAGACGGCGTTCAAAACGACCACGAGCGGTCGTATGAGCGGTCACATGACCTACTGGAGGTTCCAGCGCAAAACAACCAGAGACAGCAGGAGGAAAGACGGCGTTTCCAACGGGCACGAGCGCCCATTCGAGCGGTCATTTGATTCTTTTGCAGAAAACAAACAAAAATTCCAGAGCGTTCGACGGCATTCCATACGGGCGCATGCGCCCGTCCGAGCGGTCATTTGACACCTTCGACCAGAAGAAGAAAAGAACAGCGTGAACGATGGCCTTTCAAACAGACACTACAGGTCGTATGAGCGGTCGCATGATATGAGCACAGACGCATGTAAGTCTTCAGGAAGAACGACGACGTTCCATAGAGGCGCTTGCGCCCGCATGAGCGGTCGTTTCGTATCCTGGCGGCCCCAATAAGCCCGAGGAAGAAGGTAAATTTCCCCCATCTCTCTCTTTTCTTCTTCTTGTTCCTCCGAACCTCTCCAAACCCTAGCAAAACTTCGCCCGATCTCTCTACTCGCTCGATTTCACTTCAAACCCTTCCATGTGATCGATCTACGGTATGTTTCTCCTCCGATCCCCAAGTTATTTTTCGCGAATCCATGTTCTACATGCCTAGCATTGCCATGACTAGGAGATGCATATTTTTTATTCAAATTTGAGTTTGGCTTGGATTCGTTGATGTTTTTAGAGGAGTATGACGTTGTGATTACCATAGGATCAATATTGCTTAAATGTATTGGTCTGAAAAAATGTTTTGTAGATGTTTACACGGAGGTCTTCTCGCGTACGCGGTGCTTCGAGTTCATCCACCGCACCGCCACAACAAGTTTTTACCCAAGGGATCGTCTTCCCCGACCGTGAAGCGAAAAGAAAGTTTAGGCAACTAAGCTCAAGGAAGATCAAAGCAACCAAGTGGGCTTGTGCGACAACACTCGCCAAGCTAGGTATTACTAATGATTTCAATTTGCTTTGTCATAATGCCAGGTTGTACCATTTTGTTTATGAGGGATGTGAGACATATGAACGCATGACGCTTGGGTTTCTTAGTACTCTCTCACATAATGTTGGTTTGATGCCCAATGCATATGAAGAGGAGAGGATCACTTTCCATCTCCTGGATCAAGACTTCGACATCACTTTTCCGGAGTGGTGTGATTACTTTGGCTTCACCAACAATGATGATGACATCCGCCATGTTTATGATTACACTGAACCGCACCCGAGGCAAACCTTTAATTTGATGAGCACGCTAGGCTCGACAGCTAGTTGCATTGAAAGTCCTTCTATACGTTATTTCTATTATGTTATCACTAACTCGTTGCAGGCACGAGGAGAAGTTTCTAAGGTGAATGAGGAGAACATGCTAGTTCTTGGGAAAGCATCAAACCTTGACGTCGGTTATTCACCCAACTTAGGGGCAATACTTTTGCTATACCTCACGCATCAGGCAAATCATGCACAAGGAGATATCGTGTGTGGAGCAGTGATCACCATGTTGGCCAACTCCCTTGGTCTCAACTACCATCACCTTTGCCCCATTGTAGGTAACACCCTTGGTAATATTCGTGTTCTTACTAGCGCTGGAATGGTAGTAGTTTGTAATGGCCGTCATTGCATTAGAATTCCTGGAGTGGCACACTTGTTGCCTACTCCTATATGCCTAACCGTTTTTCCATCGAGCATGGACAATTGCATTATGTTGCACAGGAAGGAGATGCAGCTTTTGACCAAGAAGGCCCGGAACCAGAACAAGTAGATGAAGAAGAACTCGCACCCGATGAAGAAGAGGAGGAGCCCCAAGAGCAGCCACAACAAGTCTACACCACCTACGCGGACCTCAACAGCCTCCAGGACTCTATCCAAGATATGAGCAACCTCGCTGAGTCTCTCCGAGGCACGTCCACCTACATGAACATGAACTTCTCCAACTGGAGCCAAGGATGGGCTCCTGACCAACCGCCACAATGATCTCGCTGGTTTGGGCTTGCAAAGGCCTAAGCTTGGGGGAGGTTATCACCACCTCTACATCAAGATGTGGTGGTATTATTTGAATAATTTGTAATGAGGTTGTACTTAAGCTCGAGGAGCTTCAAAACACCCGTGTTGGTTTGTTCCAACACTTTGCTTTTATTTGCTTTTGCTTTTATTTTTCTTTTGCCTTTGTGATTTTTCGGGTGCAAATTAGTTTTCAAAAACCCAAAAACCGAAAAAATAGAATAAGCTTCGCTTTGCTCTTGTTCTTTATCTTGTCCTTTGGAGTTCGTTTGCATTTTGTTTTTAGAGGAGTTGATCAACACCGGACAACGAGGAATGCAAGAATAAGGAAGAGAAGTGTGTAAATTCGCAACCGTGAAGGTATGTCCTACAACCCCCATCTTTTGCACTTGAAATACTTAGAGTAGATGTAGTAGTATGTGTGATATGTGCAGATGGGAGTAAGTCTTGATAGTTAAGGCAAAGGTTTTGTTCTAGTAGCTGAAATAATTTTGTAGCCTTTGTTTTGTTTAGTTTAGACAACCAAGACTTGCCGTCGGACTGTTTTTAAATGAAATGATATTAACTAAGAATAACTATGCACAAGAGAAAGTCTTTCATGACTTGGGAGTTGAGAAAATTGTAGTGGAAGTAATGTTTGAATTGCTCAACCCCATGTTGTTAATTTTAATAGACTTGATAGCACTTGTGGATTGAATTGTCTAGAGGAACTTAGTTGAAGGGTGACCGAGATTATGCCAAAAATCTGTGTTGTATCTTTTACATGGTGCTTCAGCTCCTTGCTGGTGCCATGGCCTGCTACTCTATGCACATGTACGTGTGTAAATGTGCCTTCGTCACCTTTCTTGATGTTGTGCTAAGGACTCCGCTGGCCAATGAACGATCCACCAAGAGCGATAGCTCGGATTTCGGCTATGAGTTTGTTACCGTACGTAGTGGCAACACTACAAACGCATATTATTCGGCTTTCTCTTGAAATGGTGTGTATGTGGTAAATAAAGGGGACTGGTCAAAGAGCTCGAAAGAGACATATATCAAAGGTCCATAGTTCCCAAACATTAAGCCACAGCGAAAACCTATGCATGATCACTTAGTTGGCATAATCCCTTCACGTGACAATCAAAGTTCTAGCAAACAATGATTGATGTAAAGTGCTTGAGAGCCTTGAGGAGGAAATGATTGTGGGTGTGCTTAAGAGCATTAGAGCATTATATTTTACTACATTCTTTCACTCCCAAACCTATGTTTTATTGGTTCTATCTAAAGAAAACTCTTCCGTGCATTCCCGGCAAGCAAGTGTTGTCTAGAATAAATGGAATAAGGTGTTGCAAACTTTTTTTATCCAGTAGATCAAGAACTTTGTGTTGATTATTTTTGCTTCACAAACACTTGCACTATAACCAAGCCACCGCTACAGCTATGCTAAGTTCTCAGGTCAAGAAGCGGAGGGCTATCTAGGTGTACCGATCGTAAGTGAACCAAAACCTTCTCATTATTTTGGTTTAAATAATTGAGTTCCTTATGATTCAGATTTCTCTTTATGTTGCTCGAGGACGATCAAGTTTAAGCTTGGGGGAGTTGATAAGTGATATTTTTACACTCATTTCACCTTTGTTTAAACCAAGATATTTCATTTAAAAAGAGATATTCGCTCCGATATTATCACTAATGACTAATAAGTGCAAGAGATTCCACAAATCCTCACTTTGATGTGTTTCCAAAGGAAATGGGCTACAAAGGGAAGAAATCATGTGTGGAAATGGAATGGAAGGAGAATGGAGGAAGATGGAATCAACAGGAGGCGTCTGCGCGAAGGCAGCACAAAAGACGGTGTTCCATACAGGCGCGAGCGCCCATATGAGGACCCGTTTGGCATGGATTTTGAGGCAGATCATCCACCTGAATAACTTTCGTTAAAGGGACCCCGTCAAAATGTCAACCAGGAGACGAGCACAGAAGTCAGAACCTCTTCATCATCATCCTCATCCACAAACCCTAGTCGCCGCCATCTCCATCGCCATAGCCATCTCCACCACCACCATAGTGCTCTTCCGTCTCATACTTGTAATCGTGCATCGCACAAGGCATCCATTGTAAGACATATTGCAATCAATCAATCTCAAGATGTGTTCTTCAATGTTTTCTTCCCGCAATTTGATCTCCATGTGTGAGTAGTTCGGTAAGGTATGGGTTGAGGCATAAGCCTTGCAACCCAAGGTATTTGTTGTGGGGATCAATGGAAGACTTTGACATAACGTCCCGTATGTGTGAAATAAAATTGTTCCATGAAGATGTCTCTTGTCTTGTCCGCGATCTTCATCCCTGTAGGTACCCAGGATCATGGAGATCGAGCACCGGTGAGGCTAGGAGCAAGGAGACCGTGAAGTGTTATACCGAACACGGGTGACACTAAGGTTTACTAGGGTAACATGGATCATATCCTCGAGGAGAAATGAGGTGTAGTCATTAAACGCCCAAAGCTCTTGTCTGATTTCATTATCTTAATTATTGAGGCAACCCTGCGCGACGGATAGGGCCGGCGGTAGGACAACTGATTCTTGATGCAAGACTCGTGCCGGTCAAGAAGATATTTGGAAACATCCCCCACTTTGAGCCGTAACAAGCACATCTCGACGGGTGACTTCCAGCGCACAAATTAATATCTTATTTGATCCCAGTGCAAATACAAGGTTGTAAGCATAGGACCTCATACCCGTACCTCTTTTTTATTATAAGTGTTTGAATCACTATTTGCTTGCTGATCCGGTCAAAAGTTGGATTTGACACTTTGACAAAAGCTTGCTAGAGACCATCGCTTCACGAGAATCTTCCTCTCGTGGGTTCGATAACCCAGGGTCACCTCTGGGGAAATAGGTGCGGGATACTCTTTTCTATTCCAATACCAGATCAATAAAAGGAGGTATCAAGCCCTTTTTCTGTGTCGTTGCCGGGGAGGAGTTTAGTATTCCTAGTCTTGGTGTTTGGAGTTTTTCTTAAAGTTACTTTTTAGTTTTTGTTTTTACTTCTCTATTTTTATTTTAAGTTTTAATTTTTGTTGGATAAAATATTGGATAAACCATGTGCTATACATGGCACCCAGACAAGCCTGTTACTCATTCTAACCGGAATTGCTGGGTGAGCAAGCAAGCCGGCAAGATAGCAGTTGAGAATCTGGGCATGGGCCAGCCACGTAATGGGGACAGTGACCAGCCCGGGCCGGGTAATGGAGGCCAGAAAAACAATTCCCTCCCGAAGTCAAAGACGTGAACATGATTTACGCTACTCACGTCACCAAGAAGGAGAGGAAACGTGTGCTTCGCGATGTCTATGCCGTAGAGCCTGCAGCGCCGACTTACTACCCGTGGTTGGAAGTTCCTTTCACCTTTGACCGAAGAGACCACCCGACAAGCATCCGTCAGGGAGGCACTGTGACTTTGGTACTCAATCCTGCTACTTGTGAGCTGCGTTGGGATTTTCGCTGAAGAGGAGAGGAGATGCAGCACAGTAGAGATAAGTATTTCCCTCAGTGAGAACCAAGGTATCAATCCAGTAGGAGAATCACGCAAAGCCTCGTGAACATCACCTGCACACACAAAACCAAATACTTGCACCCAACGCGGGCAAGAGGGTTGTCAATCCCCTTGAACTTGTTACTTGCAAGGATTAAATCTCATAGTGGTAGATAGATAAATTACAAAAAAAAAGAATGCAAATTGCAACAAATAAATTTAGGTTTTCTTTTTATGATTAAAGTAGACCCAGGGGCCATAGTTTTCACTAGAGGCTTCTCTCTCGAACACATAGCATACAGTGGGTAAACAAATTACTGTTGGTAAATTGATAGAAAAGCGCATAGTTATTGTCGTGGTTTTGTCATGGCAGATGTCTTCGTGAGAAGACTAAGTCATGAGGCCATTACTACTAGGTGGAAGCTTGGATGGGGTTGATCGGAAACGAGAAGATGCGAGTTTACCCAGGTTCGGCCCCTCATGGTGGAGGTAAAAGCCTACATCCTGCTTGATTGCTATTGATTGTGGTGGTATCGATTACAAGGGCGCTATTTCGCTACCTCTGTCACGAGAGCTATCAAAATATCTCTCTGGAGACCTATCAAAACATCTGTCTCGAGACCTATCAAAACATATGTCTCGAGACTTGTCTGTCTAAAAACCTGTCCTTCTGATGACCCAGGGACTCCCTTTATATAATAGTAGAGTCCCTGGGGTTACAAGAGATTCCGAGTTATACCCGTAGTCGGAGTCCTACTCTAAGTCCTCCGTGTCTTCCAAGTTTGGGGTCTCCTTCTTGTATTTTGACTCCTTGGTGGAATTTCGTCTAAGTCCGGGTCCTGTAGCAGGCCGGGTCATGATTATTGCCGGGTCAAGATTGTAGCCGGGTCAAGATTGTAGCCAGGTCAACTTAACTCCAAAACTGACTTAACTCCAGAGATGACTTATCCTCAGAGCCGGGTCTAGCCGCGGGTAACTCCCTTGACATTAGCCCCCCAGGTTAGCTTGAATTTATTCATGCTAAGCTCCTGCTTCAGAATCAACTTGCTGACACTGGTTCCATGAAGAAAAAATATTGGAAAAATAACCCATCTAACATTTTGAGTCATCTTCCAGTGCTTCGGCTTGATAAAATTATTGGAAAAAAGAAATTCGTCTGATGTTGAGCCGGCTTTCAATGCTTCTGGGCCTTCTATGAATAACTTGGAGGAGATGAACTTTGCAAACATCCACCAAGAAAATAGAAACTGGTTCGCTCAAAATTGACTGGTTGAAGGTGTTCTTCTATTTTTTATCTCCATATTACCTGTAGCCCCCAAGCTCTGAGTTTATCAGTTCATGATGACTTGGTGCTTTGCATAGAAATAATATCTTGACTATGTAGACCCCAAGGGCCGGGTTGTCTTGCCTGTAGCAACCTGGGACTTGTAATTGTCTTATACTTATAAAACTTCAACCATTGTAGCCCCCATGTCTTAAGAGCAGAACGTAGTGATAGCTTAAGACTTGCTTAAATATAAATATTACAACTTTGAAGAAATCCGGGTTGTTCATCTGAGTTGCCAGTCATAAACTGAATGTTTTGCATTTCACATGTGTAGCCCCCAAGGGCCGACTCATCATTATGTGATGGGTTGGGTCTTCAATTTAGACCTTATGATCTATTTAAACAACTGAATGTTGTAGCCCCCAAGTGCCGGGTCGCATGCCTGCAGTGACTTGGGATTTTCTTGTGAATATCCTTGATTGTTAATTGAGAGTAAAAAAGCAGATAGTCTGTAACCCCCAAGTGTCGGGTCGCAAGCTTGCAGCGACTTGGGACTGTGTGAGAATTACATAACCCATTTGTATGTATACATGCAATGTTGAATCAGGCCGGCTCTGAAATTTCTGAGTTGAAAGAGCAGGACTTATTGCTTTATCTAGCAGTGACATCATGCACTTTTGAAATATTTGTGCCAAAGACCATCCTCAAAAACATGCTATGTTGATTCCTTAATATGAATCCCTGACTGGAATTGCAACTTAACCAAATAAAGGCCGGCTTTCGAGGCTCGATACTTGAAATATAAAGGCCGGCAACCACTGATGCTGAGACAAATCAAGCAATACATCAACCCGGACAATCCAGCTACCGGCTTTCATGAATTTAACCGGCTTAACCCATTGTGACAAATACTTGTTGAAAATGGCCCATTTTGTGGCTTTGTAATAGTTGTTGCAAAACTCTGTAATCTGTCAATGCCTGGTCAAATAGACTTTGATGTTAATTGAAACCTTGGCCGTGATTGCAATGCAACTCGGCAAATATATGTTTGAGAAATCCAGAAGTGTTGTATTGTAATTCAAAGCACAAATTAAATGTCCCAAGACCTGGTCAATTCTGTGACCCGGAATTTTTGGTGACCCGGTTTCTATATATAACCCGGGTCGTATGTATGAAAATTGATACCTGAAAAGGAAATGCATAGATAGAGATATATAAAAGAAATGACATGACAGAAAAAATAACTTAAATATTAAGCCGGCTTTCGAGGCATGACATAAAGACCGGCTTTCGAGGCTCGAGTCTGATTCGCTTCTGTGAAGCAGGCTTTTTGGCCTGTTTTGGTTTGTCCTAGCTCTCTGAAAGTCGACTCTCACGTGACTTAACCAGTGTTCTAACTTTGATGAGTTCAGGGTCACCTCTGTGATTGACTCATCAGGCGTTCACTGGGTCACCTTTTCGGAGTAGCATCTTGCTAATAGGCAGGTATAACCAAGTATATAATGGCATATGCCGGGTTAAGAGGGATGTTAATAGCTAAACTCGATGAGTTGGAAGGCCCCAAGTAACCAATGATCAAAGAATAAAGACTCAACACACAGTTGTGGAGGCGAAACGACACAACTCTGCGATCCAGAGGTGCCGGCTGTATTCCATTGATCATTATCGAGCAGGATACCCATGTTTAGACTGTGCATCATGGCAACTAGTCTTCTTTGGTAAACTTACTTTTTGCCAATAAGGCAGGGTGCCCATGTTTGAACTGTGCATCGCGGCAACTAGTCCTCTTTGGCAACCTTTAATCTTTCGCCAATATGGCAGGATACCCATGTTTGAACTACGCATCGCGGTGACTAGTCCTCTTTGGCAACCTCGGTGTTTGATGATGTACTATAAACCAACAAAGATTTTAAGGATCGGAGAATTTGAGGTTGTAGACGGCCCTGTAGGAGTCGCAAGTCGGTAACCCGGCTGGTGGTTCGAGCCGGCTGCGGAAACCAGCACCTTTTGAAGGCTAAGCCGACACTTTTCATAGAACAAGAATTTTTCGGAAGAGCCGGAACTTTTGGTCTTGAGCCGGACTTTTCGTCATAGGCCGGAAATTTTCTGAAGAGCCGGAACTTTTGGTCATAAGCCGGACTTTTTGGTCATAAGCCAGAAATTTTGGTCATAAGCCAGACTTTTTGGTTATAAGCTGGAAATTTTCAGAAGAGCCAGATCTTTTGGTCATAAGCCAAAAAAATTCTGAAGAGCCGGATCTTGTGGTCATAAGCCGGACTTTTTTATCATAGGGCAGAAATTTTCTGAAGAGCCGAAACTTTCTCTGAGCCGGAATTTTCTTGAGATCTGGAATTTTCTTTGAGCCAGAATTTTCTGAGAGCCGAATTTTTCTCTGAGCCAGAATTTTTCTAAGAGCCAGATTTTCTGAGAGACGGAATTTTCTTTGAGCCGGATTTTTTAGAGAGCTGAAATTTTCCTGAGAGCTGAAATTTTCCTGAGAGCCAGATTTTCTGAGAGCCGAAATTTTGTTTGAGCCAGATTTTTCTTTGAGCCAGATTTTCTTTGAGCCAGATTTTCTGAGAGCCGGAATTTTCTTTGAGCCATATTTTCTGAGAGCCAGAATTTTTCTGAGAGCCAGATTTTCTGAGAGCCAGAATTTTCTTTGAGCCAGATTTTCTGAGAGCCGGAATTTTTCTGAGAGCCAGATTTTCTAAGAGCCAGAATTTTTTGTGAGCCGGATTTTCTGAGAGCCGGAATTTTCTTTGAGCCAGATTTTCTGAGAGCCGGAATTTTTCTGAGAGCAGGATTTTTTCCTAAGAGCCAGATTTTTCTGAGAGCCATATTTTCTTTGAGCCAGATTTTCTAAGAGCCAGAATTTTTCTGAGAGCCTGATTTTCTGAGAGCCGGAATTTTCTTTGAGCCAGATTTTCTGAGAGCCGGAATTTTCTTTGAGCTGGATTTTTTTCTTTGAGCCCGATTTTCTGAGAGCCGGAATTTTCTTTGAGCCAGATTTTCTGAGAGCCGGAATTTTCTTTGAGCTGGATTTTTTCCTGAGAGCCAGATTTTTTCCTGAGAGCCAGATTTTTCTGAGAGCTATATTTTCTTTGAGCCAGATTTTCTGAGAGCCAGAATTTTTCTGAGAGCCGGATTTTCTGAGAGCCGGAATTTTCTTTGAGCCAGATTTTCTGAGAGCCGCAATTTTTCTCAGAGCCGATTTTTTTCCTGAGAGCCAGATTTTCTCCGATGACCCGGATTTTTTCTAGAGACTTTTTGTGGTGACCCTGATTTTTTCCGGAGAGTCGGACTTATTCCGGTGACTCAGATTTTTATTGGAGAGCCAGATTTTTTTCTAAGGTTCAGCTCCTCCAGTACCATCTCCTCTATGGCTGGGTCTTCTCCGATGACTTTGTCGAAGTTGTTGATTTTGATTATGGGTGACCCGGAATCCTGACTCGGGACCCTAAGTTGTTTCATCGTTGTAGATCTTTCCGCGCCGGCTTTTCCTCATCCGGCCGACTATGAGCTTCTTGATCCCTGGGAGGGCTCCCTCCAAGAACATAACACCACCATGTGCGGTCCCCACGCTGGGCACCAACTATCGTGGTTTTGTCACGGCAGATGTCTTCGTGAGAAGACTAAGTCATGAGGCCATTGCTGCTAGGTGGAAGCTTGGATGGGGTTGATCGGAAACGAGAAGACACGAGTTTACCCAGGTTCGGCCCCTCACAGTGGAGGTAAAAGCCTACATCCTGATTGATTGCTATTGATTGTGGTGGTATCGATTACAAGGGCGCTATTTCGCTACCTCTGTCATGAGAGCTGTCAAAACATCTGTCTCAAGACCTATCAAAACATCTGTCTCGAGACCTATCAAAACATCAGTCTCGAGACTTGTCTGTCTAAAAATTTATCCTTCTGATGACCCAGGGACTCCCTTTATATAATAGTTGAGTCTCTGGGGTTACAAGAGATTCCGAGTTATACCCGTAGTCGAAGTCCTACTCTAAGTCCTCTAAGTCCTCCGTGTCTTCCAAGTTTGGAGTCTCCATCTTGTATTTTGACTCCTTGGTGGAATTTCGTCTAAGTCCGGGTCCTGTAGCAGGCCGGGTCATGATTATTGCCGGGTCAAGATTGTAGCCGGGTCCCAACAAACACACCCCAAAAGAAGATTATATCAAATAGAACTCCAAGAAGATCGAGGAGAACATTATATTGAAGATCAAAGAGAGAGAAGAAGCCATCTAGCTACTATCTATGGACCCGTAGGTCTGTGGTAAACTACTCACACATCATCAGAGGGGCAGCAAGGTTGATGTAGAAGCCCTCCGTGATCGATTCCCTCTCCGGCAGGTTGCCAGAAAAGGCCTCCAGATGGGATCGCGGAAGAACAGAAGCTTGCGGCGGCGGAAAAGTTATTTTGTGGGGCTCTCTGTTGGTTTCCCAATATTTGAGAATTTATAGAAGTGGAATTAGGTCAAAAGGAGCCACGAAGGGCCCACAAGGCATCTTGGCGCCCCCCCGAGGGGCGCGCGGGGTTGCCTTGTCACCTCCTTGTGAGGCTTGTGGTCTCCTCCCGAAGCTTCTAGGGTCACTTTTGTCCAGAAAAAAATTGTCAAAAAGTTTCGTAGCGTTTGGACTTCGTTTGGTACTGATTTCCTGAAAAACTAAAAACAAGCAAAAAACAACAACTGGCACTGGGCACTAGGTTAATAGGTTAGTCCCAAAAAATGATATAAATTAGCATATAATTGCATATAAAACATCCAAGATTTGATACTATAATAGCATGGAACAATCAAAAATTATAGATACGTTGGAGACGTATCAGCATCCCCAAGCTTAATTCCTGCTCGTCCTCAAGTAGGTAAATGATTAAAACAGAATTTCTGATGTTCAATGCTACCTAACATGTTTATCATGTAATATCTTTTTACGGTATAAATATTGAGAAGCGATGAATTAAAAATTTCAACATAATAATATCCATGAACATAAGAAGCATAATCATTAAACTTTCAAAATATATGATCCTTAACGAATGTTATTCCCCACTCATTTTATCATGTTAGCATGGCATGACTCCGCCTTCACTGTATAAATATAAATCATGAGCACCCCGGTGTTAAACCAGGCAATTGGATCGTACTTCTAATGCACTTCAGCATTTTCAACTTCACGCAATACATGAGCATGAGCCATGGACATAGCCCAGGGTGGAATAGAATGCGGTGGTAGGGATCAATAGGAGAAGGAAAAAAGGAAGATAGTCTCGCATCAACGCGGCTACTCAACGGGCTATGGAGATGCCCATCAATTGATGTCAATGTGAGGAGTAGGGATTCCCATGCAACGGATGCACTAAGAGCTATAAGTGTATGAAAGCTCAAACTAAAACTAAGTGGGTGTGCATCCAACTTGCTTGCTCATGAAGACCTCGGGCATTTGAGGAAGCCCATCATCAGAATATACAAGCCAAGTTCTATAATGAAATATTCCCACTAGTATATGAATGTGACAAAATAGGAGACTCTCTATATGAAAAACATGGTGCTACTTTGAAGCACAAGTATGGAAAAGGATAGTAACATTGCCCCTTCTCTCTTTTTCTATCATTCAATTTTTTTGGGCTCTTTTCGGCCTCTCTTTTTTTTTTGTCCGGAGTCTCATCCCAACTTGTGGGGGAATCACAGTCTCCATCATCCTTTCCTCACTGGGACAATGCTCTAATAATGATGATCATCACACTTTTATTTACTTACAACATGATATTACAACTCGATACTAGAACAATATGACTCTATATGAATGCCTCTGGCAGTGTACCAAGATGTGCAATGATCTAGCGTAACATGTATAAAAAATGATGAATGGTGGCTGAGCCACAAATACTATGTCAGCTATATGATCATGCAAAGCAATATGACAATGAAGATGCATGTCATATAAACGGAACGGTGAAAGTTGCATGGCAATATATCTCGGAATGGCTAAGGAAATGCCATAATAGGTAGGTATGGTGGCTGTTTTGAGGAAGATATAAGGAGGCTTATGTGTGATAGAGCGTATCATATCACGGGGTTTGGATACACCGGTGAAGTTTGCACCGACTCTCGAGGTGAGAAAGGGGAATGCACGGTACCGAAGAGGCTAGCAAATTGCGGAAAGGTAAGAGTGCGTATAATCCATGGACTCACATTAGTCATAAAGAACTCACATACTTATTGCAAAGCCTATTAGCCCTCGAAGCAAAGTACTACTCGCATGCCCCTAGGGAGGAGGTTGGTAGGATTTAACCATCGCGCACCCCCGATTGTAACAGCACTCAAGGATTTAATTTCAGACCTAAGAATGCTCGGACATCCTCACCATGCCATGACCAACACTTAGATGAACAGTCAATAACACACTTTAATACCAATATTTCTACTAACCAATGATCGTGAACCAATATCCTTTCATATTACGACATCAATATCATTAAACCACACGTTTCTTATTTAGTTATCTACATGAAAGTTTTTATTATATCCTTTATGGACCAATCTTATAACCCGTGAAATTGCCATTGCTATTTATTAGACTCTCAAAAAGATTTAAGTGAAGCATGAGAGTGCAACTATTTCTTTAAAATATAACCATCGATGTGCTCTAAAAGATATAAGTGGAGCACTAGAGCAACTGCCTAGCTCAAAAGATATAAGTGAAGCACATAGAGTATTCTAACAAATCATGATAAATGTGTGTCCCTCTCAAAAAGTGTGTCCATCAAAAGATGATTGTGGCAAACTAAAAAGCAAGAAAATAAAACTATAGCACACGACGCTCCAAGCAAAACTCATATCATGTGATGAATAAAAATATAGCTCCAAGTGATATAACGATAGATTGCAGGCAAAAGAGGGGATGCCATCCGGGGCTTCCCCAAGCTTAGATTCTTGGGTCTTCCTTGAATATTACCTTGGGGTGCCTTGGGCATCCCCAAGCTTAGGGTCTTGCCGCTCCTTATTCCTTCATCCATCGTGATCTCACCCAAAACTTGAAAACTTCATCACACAAAACTCAACAAAAACCTCATGAGATCCGTTAGTATAACAAACAAATCTTAAACTTTAGGTACTGTTATAAATTGATTCATATTTAATTCTTGCATAATGCTACTGTACTCCAACTTTTCCATGACTTATACCCCCCGATATAATCCATAGCATCATTAAAATAAGCGAACTATGCAATAGAAAACAGAATCTGTCTAAAACAGAATAGTCTGTAAAGATCTATTTAAAAGTCATAATTCTGTAACTCCAAAAATTCTGAAAAATTAGGACAACATAAACAATTCATATATCAATACTATGTAAAAATTTAGATTTTTCTGGCGTTCCAGTACAGAACCAAAAATCCAGAACTGGGCGCAAAACTTTCTGTTTTCCAAACAGCATCAATTATACTATCGTCCAAATCATCCTAAAGGCATTACTTGGCACAAACACTAATTAAAAGATTAAAACACAATCATAACAGAAGCTAAAATTGTGTGACACAAGAAAAAATAAAAAAATTGCAATAAAGATAAATATTGGGTTGCCTCCCAACAAGCACTATTGTTTTATGCCCCTAGCTAGGCATAATGCATAGTTTCAAGTATTATCATCCTTCAAATTAATTCCATAGGTGGACCTCATAATGGATTCATATGGTGGCTTAATTCTCTTTCTAGGAAAGTGTTCCATCCCTTTCTTTAGTGGGAATTGAAATCTTATATTACCTTCTTTCATATCAATGATAGCACCTATAGTTCGTAAGAAAGGCCTACCAAGTATTATAGGACAAGATGGATTGCATTCAATATCAAGCACAATAAAATCCACGGGTACATAATTTCTATTAGCAAGAATAAGCACATCATTTATTCTACCCAATGGTTTTTTAATAGTTGAATCCGCTAGAAGTAAATTAAGGGAACAAGCTTCCAAATCGGTGAGACCTAGCACGTCACATAGAGATTTTGGTATGGTAGAGACGCTAGCACCTAGATCACACAAAGCATTACATTCATAGTCTTTGATTTTCACTTTAATAGTAGGTTCCCATTCATCATGCAGTTTTCTAGGTATTGAAACTTCTAACTCTAGCTTTTCTTCATGAGCTTTTATCATTGCTCCTACAATATGTTTAGTAAAAGCTTTATTTTGTTCATAGGCATTAGGTGAATTAATCATGGATTGCAACAAGGAAATACATTCAATTAAAGAGCAACTTTCATAATTAAAGTCCTTGTAATCCAAAGTAGTGGGCACATCACTGTTTAAAGTCTTGACCTCTCCAAACCCACTTTTATCATTTTTATCATTAAGATCATCACCCTCCAAACAATTGGGACGCCTTCTAGCTAAAGTTGACTCATCTCCAGTCCCTTTTTCATCAAGTTTTATATTACTAAATAAAGATTCAATAGGAGAGACACCAATCATTTTAATATCCTCATCATTACTACGGTAAAAACCAGGTGGAATCGCCCTTTCTAAGAATTCTCGCTTAGCTCTCAACTTAGCGGTTCTCTCTTTACTCTCATTAATGGAGACATGGATAGCTTTAATAGACTCATTAATATCATGCTTGGGTGGCAAAATTTTAATTTTAAGGGTTTGAAGATCATGAGCAATTCTATCCATGTTCCTAGACATATCATCAACTTTAATCAATTTTTCTTCTACCATAGCATTGAAAATCTTTTGAGAATTAATAAATTCCTTAATATTGTTCTCAAGATCAGTAGGTATCATATTATTACTATTATATGAATTACCATAATTATTAGAGGAATTTCTGGGAAATGGTCTAGGATTAAAATTCCCTCTATAAGCGTTGTTATTGAAATTATTTCTAGAGAGAAAATTCACATCAATAGCATCATTATTTTGCTCAATAAAATTAGATAATGTCAAATCATTAGGATTAACATGAGTATTTTTATTAGCAAGCATTTTCATAATAGCATCCATTTTATCACCCAAAGTAGAGACTTCTTCGACAGAATTTACCTTCTTACTAGTTGGAGTTCTCTCGGTGTGCCATGGAGAATAATTTGTCATAATATTATCAAGGAGTTTTGTAGCTTCTCCCAATGTAATTTTCATAAAAGTACCACCTGCAGCGGAGTCTAGAAGATTTCTAGAAACAAAGTTTAGTCCCGCATAGAAATTTTGTATTATCATCCATAAACTTAAACCATGAGTGGGACAATTTCTAATCATTAATTTCATTCTCTCCCATGCTTGTGCAACATGTTCTTGCTCAAGTTGCTTAAAATTCATTATTTGATTTCTTAGAGAAATAATCTTAGCGGGAGGAAAATACTTGGCAATAAAAGCATCCTTACACTTATCCCATGAATCAATACTATTGCGAGGAAAGGATGAAAACCAAGTTTTAGCACGATCTCTTAGTGAGAACGGAAATAATTTCAACTTAATAATATCATTATCCACATATTTTTTTCTTTTGCATATCACATAATTCAATGAAAGTATTAAGATGGGAAGCATCATCCTCATTAGGAGTTCCAGAAAATTGTTCTTTCATAACAAGATTTAGCAAAGCAGAATTAATATCATAAGACTCCACACTAGTGGTGGGAGGAGCAATTGGAGTACTAATAAAATCATTATTATTAGTATTTGAAAAGTCACATAATTTGGTATTTTCTTGAGACATAGCGACAAAGCAAGCGAAACGAGCGAACAAGCAAATAAAAATATTTTTGTGTTTTTGTAAAAAAATTATGAGAAGTGGGGGAGATGAAAACGAGAGGCAAATGCAAATAAAAAGGCAAATAAAAACAAGAGCAAGTAGATGATAGTTTATGCGAAGGTACTTGATAGGTTTTGATGATGTCTCCCCGGCAACGGCGCTAGAAATTCTTCCTGCTACTTGTGAGCTGCGCTGGGATTTTCCCCGAAGAGGAGAGGAGATGCAGCACAGTAGAGATAAGTATTTCCCTCAGTGAGAACCAAGGTATCAATCCAGTAGGAGAATCACACAAAGCCTCGTGAACAGCACCTGCACACACAAAACCAAATACTTGCACCCAACGCGGGCAAGAGGGTTGTCAATCCCCTTGAACTTGTTACTTGCAAGGATTAAATCTCGTAGTGGTAGATAGATAAATTGCAAAAGAAAATAAAAGAAAGGAAATTGCAGCAAATATATTTAGGCTTTCCTTTTATGATTAAAGTAGACACGGGGGCATAGTTTTCACTAGAGGCTCTCTCTCGAACACATAGCATACGGTGGGTATACAAATTACTGTTGGGCAATTGGTAGAAAGCGCATAGTTATGACGGATTCATGGCAATGATCATGTATATAGGCATCATGTCCAAGACAAGTAGACCGATTCCTGAGTGCATCTACTACTATGACTCCACCCATCGACCGCTATCCAGCATGCATCTAGGGTATTAAGTTAATGAAAACAGAGTAACGCCTTAAGCATGATGACATGATGTAGACAAAGTAAACCCAATCAATATGAATAAACCCCATCGTTTTACCCTTAATGGCAACAATACAAATACGTGTCTTGTCTCTTTCTGTCACTGGGATATAGAGCACCGCAAGATTGAACCCATTACAAAGCACCTCTCCCGCTGAAGATAAATCAATCTAGTTGGCCAAACCAAACGGATAGATAGGAGAGAAATACAAAGCTATAATAATCATGCATAAAAGAATTCAGAAAAGACTCAAATATTTCTCATGAATAATCTGATCATAAACCCACAATTCATCGGATCCCAACAAACACACCGTACAAGAAGATTACATCAAATAGAACTCCAAGAAGATCGAGGAGAACATTGTATTGAAGATCAAAGAGAGAGAAGAAGCCATCTAGCTACTAGCTATGGACCCGTAGGTCTGTGGTGAACTACTCACACATCATCAGAGGGGCAGCAAGCTTGATGTAGAAGCCCTCCGTGATCGATTCCCCCTCCGGCAGGGTGCCGAAAAAGGCCTCCAAATGGGATCGCGGAAGAACAGAAGCTTGCGGCGGCAGAAAAGTTATTTCGTGGGGCTCTCTGTTGGTTTCCCCATATTTGAGAATTTATAGAAGTGGAATTAGGTCAAAAGGAGCCATGAGGGTCCCACAAGGCATCTTGGCGCCCCCAAGGGGCGCGCGGAGTTGCCTTGTCACCTCCTCATGAGGCTTCTGGTCTCCTCCCGAAGCTTCTAGGGTCTCTTTTGTCCAGAAAAAAATCATCAAAAAGTTTCGTACCGTTTGGACTTCGTTTGGTACTGATTTCCTGAAAAACCAAAAACAAGCGGAAAACAGCAACTGGCACTGGGCACTAGGTTAATAGGTTAGTCCCAAAAAATGATATAAAATAGCATATAAAACATCCAAGATTGATACTATAATTGCATATAAAACATCCAAGATTGAACAATCAAAAATTATAGATACGTTGGAGACGTATCAGATCCCATAGTGGACGACTTCAATCTGACCCGAGTCCTTATGGACGGGGGTAGTAGTCTCAACTTGATATACGTCGATACAGTCAAGAAAATGCATATAGGACCGGTGAGAATCAAGCCCAGTACCACCACAATCAAGGGTATCATACGGGGAATTGAGATACAGTGATTGGGCAGTGTGACCTCAGATGTCGTCTTCGGCACACCCGACAATTTTCGTAGCGAGGAATTGATCTTCGACATCGTGCCCTTTCGAAGTGGTTATCATGCACTCCTCGGGCGAACTACCTTCACTCGATTCCACGCCGTCCCCCACTATGCTTATCTAAAACTTAGGATGCCAGGGCCGAACGGTGTCATCACAGTCAATGGGAACACGGAACGCTCCCTCCGAATCTAGGAGCAGACTGCGGACTTCGCGGATGAGGTACAAGCCGCCGAGGAAGCATCAAGGGCCCGAGCTGCGTTAAGTGGCCAGGGCCACATAAAGCATTCAGGAATTATAAACTTCTCCTCAGAGCGCAACATTGGTGGCCCTAAATAGGGATATGAGCTCCACTACCCCCTTTACATGACTGAGGTTTATGTTCCTCGGATGCACAACTTCGCATTGAAAATCCCATGGGAGGTGGTGGGGCACAAATAATAGAGCGCTGCTCGGATAAACTGACATGTTCCTCAAATACCCCCGGTGATGAATCCGAGCACTGCTCTAAAAGCATAGAAGGCTTGACCGGGGGCTGATTCAACGGCTTTAGAGCTGATTTATGACAAACCTCCACTAATTTTGCTTTTCAAGGCGATCGCCATTTAAAATGCTTTCAAGTACCGATGGGTTTCACTACAAGCGGGGGTGACCTTCCTCGGACTAGACGAGGAATCGCTGATCAACAGTACGGAGGACGCGCGCTGGCAGGTGAATAAAGGGCGTCAAACCAGTTGATAGAAGCTCGCCACATTATCCTCCTCAGATATCTGTTATTTTAAAAAAATTGTATCTTTTATGTCATATTTAGTTCAGATTTTTAGGTTTGATCCTTTTCAATAAATAAAGGGAAGGCCCGACTGGTCGGGCCATGAATTCACTCGTGGTGCATCCTTTGCCCTTTTTTCGTTCCTAACCCGAGCATGACTCTCACGATACAAATGATAGGTGCTTCTAAAGCATTACGTCCGACCCCACGGAACATCCGATGTACTCTAGAAAGTTCTCAGGCCTAGGTTCTCAGTACTTCGCACTATATGCATCGATTTCGAGTTGTGTCTTTGGTCAATAGCTGGATTGGCCGGCTCCTGTGCTTACCCCTTATGTTTTCGAACAATTCGGCTAAGGGTGTAAAGGAAGCACCACTGTGATTGTTACTTCTGGTTTAACTGGTTAAGTACCTCAGTTGGAGAAAGCCGAAAGCTGACTGTCAGAACAAGCGTAAATTGGCCGGTGAACCGACGACACTATTAAACTATCCACGGCCGATGGCGGTTGTCCGTGTAAAACGAAGGGCCTCTTTTCTTTGAAAAGTCCGAATTGTGGGTGGTTCAACTTCGGATGGCCCGAGGATCCGACATATACCAGGGGCTATTAACTTGCTCCCACCCAATGCTCCCAAGACTTAGTGTATGGCTTAGCCTTATGGTCTGATTGCCTCATTCCTACTGATACAACCGCCCCCAGGCACCGAGACATCGGCTAAGGGTTCCTAAGTTAATCTACTAAGGGGCGGAAGCCGATGACTGGCCAACTACATCTTCAAAGAGTCGCGGTTGAGTCAAAATAAAGCATAAAGCAAGAAAAGAAAAGGAACTTTTCATTCACAAAATAAAACATGTCTTTCCTGCATATATACATCTCGGCACATCCAAGGAAGAATATAAAAGCATGATCAGTCGAGATTCTCTCAAATCGTATTCCTCATACACTTCCTCTCGGACACCCGAGCAGCGGGCATAACCCCATTGTAATAGGTCTTGGCCTCTCACTGTTTTCCTTCTGGTCATCTTCGCACCATGGGCTCTAGGTCAAGCTTCGGCCACCACGTCTGCACGGCCGCAAACGCCTCCCGAGCACCCTCCATGCAAACCGACCGCTTCCACAGTTCGACTGGGGCCACAACCCCTTGAAGGTGTTGTACCAGCCCAAAAACTGGTTGGCAGAGGGGAGTTCGGCAATAGAGCGATGCATAACTCCTCCATAGCTGGCTTGGCCGCTCGCTGGAGCTCAGCCAGCTGCTTCATCCGGTCGCCAAGGAGTCGAGGGCGCGTCGTCTCTTGGAACAGCATCCAGAAAGCCGTTTGGTCGGCGACGTCGTCGCGCCCGCCGAAGTACTGGCACACATCCTCCATGCTGCGCGGGAGGACCGAGAAAGTGCCTGAGAAGCGCCAATTTCGCGTGAGCTTGGGAATGCTTCACGGCCAAAGATGCACTGCAATAAATACGGCTTACCGACAGCAATATCTATCGCCTGACGGAGTTCCTCCTTCGCGAAATTAGCTAGGGAGAAAGCCTCTTGACGTTCCGCTGCAAGCTTTTGGAGCTCAGCGACGTCATTATCCTTCAAGGACTTAATCGCATCATGTTCAGTGATTATGCTCTTCAAATCCTCCTCAACCTCGGCAATCTGAGATTGAGCGCCTTGTTGAGCCTTTAGCTCTTCGGCAAGGTCCTTCGCGCTTTGCAGCGCCGCTGCCTTTTGCTACTCCGCATCGGACAGAGCTTTTTCCAGCTCGGCATGCAAATCAACCAGGTCCTTTTCAGACGCTGTTAAAATACAAAGGTGCACTCGGATTAATAAAATAGAGCTCTTTGACAGTTAAATAAATAGTGAGTGCACCGAATCTCTTACCTTGCGCTTTTTCCATCTTCTGCTGTACCAAAAGGAGATCTTCCTCGGATCGCGCTAATATGTGATTAAGATCCTCCAATTCTACTAAATTGGAGGCTGAGGAGGAGGTGGAAGCCTGCATACAAAAGCATATGAATAGCAGATAAGGATCTGAAAATGAGAATCGATCCTCTCGTTGGCTCTTCCAGTCCGACCAGAGTCTCGAGGGCTATTGCATATTCGCGTTAAAATAGATTACAACAATCGACCCTCAAGCTAGTTTGATAAAACTGCCTTAAGGCTCGGGGGCCATTGCATCCGCACTTTAATAAGAACAAAATCTATTATCAGCTTTTTCAAAGCAGATGAATTTCATCCCGGACGATGTGTTGACATCCTCCTTAAGGGCTACTGGCTACACTTAGTGTACTATTTAAGGCCATGGAAATAAAGCCAAAGCAAATATGATTAAACTGTGCTTACATCAAAGCCTTTGGCAAGGTTATGGAAGACTTCCAGAATCCCAGCCTTAGCGGACTGGAATTTCATGAAGGTCACGTCGAGCATGGCTCGGTGTTCGGGCATGATGGAGGAGTTGTTTAAGACTGCCTCTACCTCCCATCTACGCCCTGGTAGCTCATCTTCTTCGGGACTGAGCATTGGCGAGGGCATCCTCCCCGCATCATCTTTGGGTGACGGGGCAGGGGATGTTCCTGTTCGACCTGACGACTCTTAAGTCGTTGCAGTCGAGGACACTAGGCGCCCGGGCTCTAGCTCTTCTCGACCAGGGGAGGTTGGCCTCCCCCGGCACTCTGCGTCCTCCTCCGCTGCCGAGGATTCAACCTCGGCCATACAATACAAAAAAAGACACATCCGTGACATTATGGCCCGAACAAAAACTTTTTCTGTCATGGTTGTGACACTTCTATGCCAATAATTGTGACAAAAACACGTATCATCATAGATGTGGTGGCCTCCTACTTCTATGACAAAAAATTATGACAGAAAATGGGCTTTTCGTCCTGGGTGGGCCAGAGACGCACCCGCATGACATTCTTTGGGCCATCCATGACGTAAAAAATCATGGTAGAAGTGAGGGCGAGGAAATTTTCGGGGAGTTCCCGGTTGCGGTGGGTGGTCGGGGCCGAGCGATGCAGTGTGGTTTGCGCATTTCTCTCATACGCGCGTGTGTGTGCGAGGCGTTCGCTAACTGAACCCAAGTGAGGTATTCGCTTACTGAACCCGAGCGAGGCGTTCGCTTACTGAACCCGAGCGATCGATCGATCCCTCACACACTACTACACATACTGAACCCGAGCGATCCCTTTCCCTGCTAACTGAACCCGAGCGATCCCTTCACTGCTAAATGAACCCAAGCCATTCCTTCGTTGCTAACTGAACCCGATCGATCCTTCTCGCTGCTTACTGAAGCCGATCGAGCCCCCGTGCGAGATTTAGCCAGCCGGTGTTGGGTTGCCTCTCGATGAACAGTGCCCGTTGCTGCCGCGCGCGCGATACACTTAGACACGAGTCGAGACGCATCGATTGAGCCAGTTGGTTGGCTGTGGATGAACAGTTCCCGTTGCTGCCGCCCGCTCGTACACCCCACCTCAACCGGTGGGGGTTGGATGAACAGGACCCCGGCCGTGTAGGCGGTTGGCGCTGGATGAACAGGACCCCGAGGAGGCCGTGCCACGGTACGCCATACCCTAGCCGGTTGGGGGTGGATGAACATGACCCCGTGGAGGCTGGATGAACCGTAGCCGTTGGAGGCTGGAGGAAGTCGACGGTGGATGAACAGTAGCCCGTGGAGTCCTGTTTTGCGGTACGCCACACCCCTCCCGATGAACGGGGCCCTGTTTCAACCATAGGCGCTCAAAGAGAAGTCCGTTTCCTCCGTTTTGCAGTATGCCAGACCCCTCCTGATCAACAGGGCCCCGTTTCGACCGTAGGCGGTTGAACAGAAGTCCATTTCCTCCGTTTTGCGGTATGCCAGACCCCCAGTCGATGAACATGACCCCGTTTCAACCGTAGGCGGTCGAACAGAAGGCCGTTTCCTCCGTTTTGCGGTACGCCAGACCCCGAGTCGATGAACAGGACCCCGTTTCGGTTGTTCCGTCCAAGCCGGTTGGCTCCCGATGAATAGGACTCATTCCGACCGAGTCGGTTGCCTCCCGATGAACATGACGCTGTTTCCTCCATTCCAACCCAGCCGGTTGGTTGTCGATGAACAGGAGGCCGTTGCTGCGTACCCCCACCATCGCCTCTCCATGTACACGAGCCCTGGCCGTACGTATGCGCGAGTACATGTTCGAGACCCCACCCGTATGTACATACGTGCCCATATTTTTTGCAGCGTGGCTGTACGTACGTGTACACGATTTAGACGGGGCTGCCTGAACTGCTACGTCGGGGGATCTACTACGACAAGTGCCGCTCCTTACACGCCCACGGTTCATCGTTGCAGAGAGACCGATCGACCAGTATGTACGTACATGTTCGCGACCAGACAGACAACGCTACATACGCTTCGACCGGGTGGGTCCCAGCTGTCAGGGAGGATAAGGAGGCACTTCCTTGCGTGCGAAGATATAGCAGGTGGGTCCCAGCTATCAGGGGGATGGATAATTTTTTCCCAACGTAATAAGGAGGCATTTCCTTGCGTGCAAAGATGTAGCTGGTGGGTCCAGCTGTCAGCCTCACCGCGTATAGTCCTCTTTCGATGGCTGTCGTTCATTGACCACGTTGACTACGCCGCACCGAGAGTACCAAGGAGGTGGACGAAGACGAGGCCTAGGAAGGGAACGACGCGGAGCCGGGGAAGACGCGACAGTGGATGCCCACGCGAAGGGGAGTACGAGGGTTGACTGGTTTGGCTGCGGTGTGAGGCCGCCGTCTCCGGAGAATAACAGGGGATGTGGGTGCGCAGAGGGAAGGCCTGGCCTGCGGTGGGAGTAGGGTGGGGCGGTGAGGCCTGCGCGGTAGCACAGCCGGCCACAGGAGGCAGGAGCAGGCGGTCCCGTCGGCGCTGGTTTGGGCGACTGGAGCAAGAAGATCAGAGATTAAAGAAGCTGCATGGCCGTTGGATGAACATCCAACGGTCACTGCTGCTAGAATCGTTCGTTGACTAAGTTGACAAAGCCCTGCGTACGCGTCAACTTTGTAGGCCAGCAAGTCAGCCTCCAAATCTGGTGGGTCCCAGTTGTCATGGGGACGAATCATTTTTTTCGCGTAATAAGGAGGAACTTCCTTCCGTGCGAAGATATAGCTGGTGGGGCCCAGCTGTCAGGGGGAGGAATCATTTATTTTTCACGTAATAAGGAGGTACTTCCTTGCGTGCGAAGATGTAGCTGGTGGGTCCCGGATGTCAGGGGGAGGAGTCAGTTTTTTTGCGCATAATAACGAGGCACTTCCTTGCATGCGAAGATGTAGCTGGTGAGTCCCAGCCGTCAGGGGGAGAAAACTTTTTTTTCCGCGTAATAAGGAGGCACTTTCCTTGCGTGCGACCATGGATCTCGTGGGTCATAGCTGTCAGCCTCTCCACGTACAGTCGTCTTCCGATGACTCTCGTTTGTTGACCATGTTGAACACGCCACTCCAAGCGCACCAAGGCGGTGGACGACGGCGAGGCCCCACCACCCCAGACGGGACCGACCCAGAGATGGGGAATACGCGGCAGTTGAGTCACAAACGGAGATGAGTGCGAGACTTGACTGGTTCGGGTGCGGGGTGGGGCTACACTCGGCGGAGAATAACAGGAGGTGCGGAGGAGTGGAGGGATGGCCTGGCCGTCGGTGGGGTAGCGTTTCACAGCGAGGCGTGCGAAGCAGCGCTGCTGGACGTCGGAGGCTGGAGCAGGCGGTCCCACCAGCGCTGGAGGAAGAAGGTGAGAGATTGAAGAAGAATGCCAGCCGTTGGATGTACATCCAACAGATAAGGCTGTCAGAAACTTTTTTTGACTAAGTTGACAACGCCTTGCGTAGGCTTCGACCTATTGGTCCACATGTCAGCCAGTCCATTTGGTGGGCTGGGTGAAACAATAATGTAGCATCTATGCAGCCCATTTATATATTTTGTCAGCATTTACAGCCTATTTGTATTATTTTTCAAAATACATGGTTTTGCTGGGCTGGGTGAAAATATCATTTTGGGCAGGTCGGAGAAATGTTATAAAAACATAAACCGGTGCTGGGCATTTTATTATAAAACTACATAATTTGCAGAGCATAAACACGTGATTGCACGTCTATTACTACATTGGTCCGTAAAATCTTAGCAAGCTTATGTACGCAATCACCAGGAATTAACTTGCCAACTTATTGTTAAATAATAATTATTATTTGGTAAGAACTTATCAATTTACCAAATAAAATATTATTTATTTTGAAGAGTTAATGAGATGTGGGGTATTATTATTTTTAGGCTAGACGTGGGACAATTGAGTTGGTTTTAGGTAAAACCTGTGGGAGAAAAATTAGAGATGGGATTAATAAAAAACAAAAATAAAGGAAGTGGGAAGGTCTATACAAAGGTTGGACGAAGGACAGGTCAAACAGGAACCTTATGTTCTTCTAATATATGTATGGAGTATATGTAATAAAATAAAATATAAATATATATACAATTATAGAAGGGAAAACATAATTTGAGTTTGGCATTCTTATAGAAAATAGAACTTTTTTTGAGAAGTATAGAAAAATAGAACTGAGTGGTGAGTTGTCGAAGAAACAAACATAAGTTGGGATGCTGATGTTATAAAACAAGCTAGGCTGGGAGGCCCGGAGGCCAATTGATACCTGCTGGACCCCAAAAAAAAGTTGAAACCTGCTGGATCAACTGTGTCAGCATGTTGTGGGCTGCGCATGTTAAACAACAAAACCTAGGCTGGGCAGGCCACAGCCCAGTTGTTACTTGTTCGACATCTGAAAAAATGATTACTTGCTAGGTCCCGGATGACAGCCACCTTGACTACGTTGACAATCTCACGGGCCCCACACGTCAACATACCATAAGGAGGAAGGATTTTTTGCAATATATAAGGAGGCACTTGTTTGCGTACGGCCATGGACCTGGTGGGCCTGGACTGTGAGCCTCTCCATGTACAGTCATCTCCCGATTCCTCTCGTTTGTTGACCATGTTGAGAACGACAGACGGCGGTGCCGCGGCGAGAGCACCAAGGCGGAGGACGATGTCGAGACCTCGGACCGGAATGAACCGGAGCCGGGGAAGACGCAGGCGGAGGGTAGTACGAGGGTTGACTGGTTCGGGTGCAGGGTCGGACGGTGGAGCTGCCGCCGCCAGAGAATAAAAGGAGATGTGGGGGAGTAGAGGGATGGCCTAGCCAGCGCCATGCATAGGCTAGGATGGGTCGTCGAGGCGTGCGCGGCAGCGCCGCCAGCCGCTGTAGGGAGAGGACGAAAGATTGAACAAAATAAAGAAATACAAATGGATAGGTGTGGTTGGTACCAGATGTCTGTGTACGAGACCTGCTGGGTCCACCTGAGAAGGGGAATATGTTGGGAGGAAGGAGATTCAAAGCACACCAGCCGTTGGATTTCAATCTAGTGGCTGCCAGAAGGACTGACGGAAGAGGTATCAAACTTAACTTATTCTAGTCGTTCGTGATCAAAGATGACCACCCTGAGTGAAGTTATCTGATAATCTAGGGAAAACGAACAACTGTGCAACCTACAGAAAACCGCACTCGGGCTTAAAAAAACGCACAAAAAATGATACAACTGCTGGATCCCCATAAGCATGTCGTGGGCCATGGATGTCCTAAGAAAAGAAACCTGGGCTGGGCAGCCACAGCCCAGTTGATACCTACTCGACCTCAAAAAAAAGGAAACACGGCAGCCCTGTGAACTAGTACTCTTATTACATACATAAGCAAACAGATTCATAGCCACTCAGGAAAAAAAAGCAAACAGGTTCATGGGTTCTTAGACAAAATATTACGGATAAAACAGATAATTACGACACATAGGCTAATGCATGAAACACTCAGATGATAAAGGTGCTTAAACAGACAAACTACACCATCTAGATCTTCCTGGCACGCTTGATCAAGACGCTGTGGCTGTCCGTGTAATCCTCGGTCACGGGAAGCAGACATGCCCTCATGTCCAAGATCCGCCTGTACATGTCGTAGCATGCGTATGTGTCCTTGGCCGCGTAGGTGATGTAGGCTAGATTCAGAGGTGCCTCCCACGTGTTCAGGTCCTTCGTATCCACGTCTTCTTTCATGTTGGCATAGTAGGGGTCGATGATGGCCGCGGCAAGGTCAACCACGGAGTCCTCCTCTTGCCCGTTGCCGATGATCTTGTATTGCTTCTGGATGTCGACGAGCTTCTTGCACCAGATGGCCGAATCGTAAAGCACAGTGGCGTTCTTCCTACTCTCGACCGTAGCGAAGGTGCAGTCGGCGGTGCTGATGAAATGAGCGAATGCTCCAGAACCCCTGATGGCCCTACAGTAGTGGTAGACTAGAACCTCGTCCCGCACGCATACCTGGGCGACGGCGATCCGCTAGTCCCTGTCAGGAGACGGATGGATGGGCACAAGGTCTAGTCCCGCGACCTTGTGCTTCTCGTTCTGTAGGTACTGCTTGAACTTGGCGACGCAGAGCTTCACCGAGTCCGGATCGTTGGTGTACATCACATTCAACTTGGTGCTGCCATGGGTCTGAACGCGAACTCAAAGGTGAACTCCTTTCTGGAGTCCATATCCAGCAGGCTCACCCCTCGGATCGCCATTAGAGTCTCTTCTCACGCAGAGTTGTTGTGGCAGTTCTCGTTTTGTGGGGATTAGGGGCAATGGGAAGATGAAGACGATGGGGAGATATGGACAGCGGAGGGCTCCTTATTTACACAGGGGATCGGTGTGTAGTGGGGTACTGGGGGGCGGCAGCAGCAGTTCATTTTTCCAATCTTGGGGAACTGTCGCCAGTGAACGTAGGGGGTAGGCAGCGACAGCAGTTCGTTTTTCCACTCTTGGGGAACTGCAATCGCCGGTGAACGTAATGGGTACAGGTGGCAACAGTTACTACCCCCTCCTCCCTTGCCCGCTGCACGCCCCCTCGACCCATTCAAACGCCTCCATTAAACCGGCGTGGAAGCCGAGAAACCTATTCTGTCCACACGTCCGTTCACGAGAGGGTCAGCATTGGCACTGTAATAGCGAGTGTTAGTGTGGTCGCTTTACTTAAATTTTATTCTTAAAACAAGTAAAGCATTGGCTCGTTCTATCAGTGCCATAAAATCAACATGCAAAACAATTTGAATTATTATTCTCAGGACACACGCAAACAGCTCATTTGCCGCGCTTTCAGACAGACAATACTACCAAGTTTGAACAGATTGTTAGGTTGATGTCCTCTGCATCATCCTGCCGTGTTTCACATCTTGCAAGATTCACAACCAACTCATAAGATTCAAATAATAAGTACAACAAAGATGCCTACGCATCTCAATGATTCACAGATCAGAGCCAATAGTTACTTTTTAACTAAAACGTTGTGAGAATGTTAACAAATAAATAAAATCGATCGATGCTTCACGTAAGCAATTTGATTCAAGGATTTGCTGAAACATTGAAACCAGTCCCGTTTACGGCCAGGCATGTCAAACATTGGCAGATGAACATTTTCTGGATATGGACCAGGCTCATGAGATATAGTGCATCGCTAAGGAGCTGGAGCTCCTGAAGTGTGAGTTGCCGGACAAGTTTGTCACGGGTTGCATTATTGCAAAACTCCCTCCTTCATGGAGGAACTTTGCTACTTCTCTTAAGCACTTGAGGCGTGAATTCTCTGTTGAGGATGTCATCGGTCATCTAAGTGTTGAGCAGAACTCGAGAGCAAAGGACTCACACGCGAAAGGGGCAGAGGGTTCTTCTAGCGCCAATGTGGTGCAGAAGAATTTCCACAAGTTCAAGGGAAAGAACACTGTCCAGCACCAAGAACTTGGCAAATGCTTTCACCATCCCAACATCTGTAGCTAAGTATTCCTGTTTGCACAGATAATGAAAAAGCATGATTACTATAATAGTGGCACTAGTTGTAGCAACTTTATTTTCTTAATGGGAAAAAAGATTGCGATATATATAAAAAAATACAACGCTAGCACAGTATGACAAAGCACAATCATGTGGATGAAGGACAGTACTGACCAGTGTGAGATGACTTTGTGAGATCAAGTTGTTCTTCAGGTCCCCGTATCTTGCCATGATGGCGATTCGTTGACATCTATCAACAACTTCAGTGTGGCAGTAGAAGGAGGGGCCTTGAGTCATTCCAATCTCTTTTTTTGTGCAGTTCAACTAAAATTACGGCGCTCGCCATGCTGCGTTGGAGAGAGGGGGCCTGCGCCACCTCAACGGTACGCTTCATGGACTCAACTAGTTCAGTGCACATGCTATGTGGTTGATGCAGTGCAAATGGACAAAATTCTCCCGGATACGCCTCCAGCAAGTTATCTACATTGGAAATGAGATGATAGTTAAGACAGTAGCTCTATTATAAATGTATTATTACTTCATTTTATCAGTGGCACTAGCGGTGCCAAAACATTGCCTCAAATTATTAGTGGCATTACATTAAGATGCAAAAACAATATCATTATTGCTTTCTCATAGCAGTGCAAAAACAATAGCACAAGATCAGTAGCTGAATGCAGAGTCAAAATCAACCAAAAAGGAACATACCCGGTCATGGGAACCATAACTGTAGTCAACGCCATTGTAGACGGGTTGACACCAGTCATCAACATGGATGATTCAATTCATGTGACCTTTTTGTGCAGTTCACCTAAAATGAAGCAATGTTTGCATCATGCAGCTAGCAAGATGTACTTGGTCCCATGAGCTGGCAGCTTCTCCTTCATTAGTTGCACTAAAATTTGAGCAACGTCAAGGTTGGCTGTCATGCTCATGGAAGGTGCAACTATAATTTGCTTATCCTTTTGTGCATTTCCACTAAAATCAAGTGCCATTGTGGTGATGGTGATGGCTAATCTTGCAAAGGTTAATAAACCGTTGCACGAGATTACCGACAGAGTTAGACGAAGAGGTTAGGAACATTGCCCATGTGACATTTTAGTAGAACTGCACAAGACACTCTTTAAAAAAACAAAGTGTTTTGTGCAGTTTACCAAAAGGTCACAATAGCAATGAGGTGACATGGATATCCATCTGCACAAAAAGATAGAAAGAAAATAGTTACTGGTCAATAACAAGATATGAAACATACATGAAATGAAAAGAAGCATTTATCTTCATGGCAATCATGCAAGGACAGTAGAAATTTTAAAATGGCAGCATTGCTTCATATTACTCAAAGCATTATGATCAACAATGACATCGGTCAAATATGCCATTACATTAATGGTGGCATTGCTTAGTTTTACCAGCTACATTTGATTAACAGCAGCTAAATAGTTGGTATAAGCGCATGGGATAGTGGGGACACCAGCACATTCACCAGCGTAAAGAAGCAACTTACTTATCATAATGGGAAATCTAGAAGGAGAGTAGCATTTGTAAAATAGTTTAATTGCATCATATTACTGGAGACATTAGATTAACAACAACATTGGTTAGACATGTCCTTACATTAACAGTGCGATTGCTTCATTTTACAAGCGCCATTACATTAACAATAGCAAAAAGTTGGTACAAGGGCATGCAGACAGTGGACGCATCAACACCATGTACCAACAAGGAGGCATAATGTGGTGAGGCCGAGTTTGTTGCCCCGAGCAACAAACATCCAACCAAGATCTGGGATGGTCCCAAATTTAGTTCTCTTTTGGCACCTTTTACTACGTGAGGATAGCAAATCAAATCCTGGACATACGCTGTTGACTTGTCCCCCAGTTGCCACTTTCTTTGCTTCTTCCACCAATAATAGATTTGTTCCTTATCTAGTTTGTACTGTGTTTTCCCTTTATTTCCCTTTTGAACTAAGAGACCGGTTGGGTAGCCAGTCTCTACAACTTTCCCCCCTTCTATTTCCTCTTTGAATCAAGTCCTAGATTCATGCTACACCTTTCCCCCCTTTATTCCCTCTTTGAACCAAGTCCTAGATTCGACTGCATGAAGTAGCTTTACCTCTAAAAACAGTAAAAATTAAGGTGGCTTTGGAACAGCTGATGGAAGTAGAAAAAGATCCACATGCAGCCATGTGGGGAGCTGGGGCAGTAGAGCAAGGCCATTTTCGAAGGCCGTTTTCGGGATGTGGCTAGGAGGGCGACCGGAGCCCGAATCTGGCCACAATATGGCATGGAGGAAGAAGAGGTCAGAGGCCCTCCCGAGCCGGCGCTGTGTCGGAGAGAACGGCATGGGCAGTCGACCGGGACGCGCTGGCAGCTGTGGGTCTCCTCCCTAGCCGCCGACAACCGCGTGAACGATGCACCTACTCCCCTACCCCGGCCGAGGGATCCGGCTGGATCTGTGACCAGCGGTGAGCAGAGAGAGAGTGTGGCCACCGCTGTCTTGTTTAGATCTGGAGAGGGTGAGAGAGTGGAGGGAGCAACCCTGGTAAAGCAAGCGCTGAGGCTCCTGCCCGTATATATAGTGGAGTGATTTTCTTTTTCTCTCCACAACAATCATTTCAATTTGTGTACGTGACATTAAAGAAAAGAAACTCTCTATTTAACGTGCTACAGTGAACAAAACTCCATGGCATCCAGGAGTACTAGTAGTATTGCTCACTTGTGGACCCCGGCCCTCCATTCATTGAACAACCACACGGGTGAATATATATAGAGAGAGAACAAACAAGCTGGAACTCTTTTGGCTTTGAGATATCGATGGTACCGTTTGACCACACTGCATCAATGGAGTCATTACTTTGAAGTTGCCGTAATGCGTGGCTTTTGCAGTTCCCATCTAAATGGGGGAATACCATACATTTTGTTTGATATACGTATAAACACATGCACGGTTTACATTCCGAATCGCTAGCCAGAATTTGAACTGTATTTGTTTTCAACATAAAGTGGAATCAAATGTTTGAACTCATGATCTTAGCGTTTGCAGAGAAAATGTAAAGGGCCATCGATCTTTGTTCTGCTTTTGAACATACTACAACATATGCAACCCTTTTGTGAAAATGACCAGATATGTTATAAAAAGTTCACCATGAGTACTACAAAGCATCTCAAACATAATAAAAATTACATTGAGATTCTGAGACCACTGAACGACCTACTACCGTCACAACGAGCCGCCGACGCACCGCTGTTGCCGCCATCCTACCTGAGCCGGCTTGACCTCGTCGATGACAGCCAGGAAGTGTTTGTGCACTTGCCCCTAAGGAGCGGCAACCCGAAGCCATAGTAGTCATAATTAATGTGAAGCACCTAATTCATATAACACAAAATTTCGCCACACAAGAAACCCTAGCCTTACCACCCCAAGGAGATGACATGAATCTACGTTGGAGCTCCATCAACTATGCCTCGACGAGGATTAGAGCTTGAAAGACAAACTCATACAAGATGTGTCGATCGATATCGCCGCTGTCCTACCGGAGTCGGCTTGACCTTTTTGAACAATAAACGGGAAGTCTTCGTGTAGATGCCCATAAGGACCAGAGCCATAGAGCCGTATTGTGTGTTTGGTTGCATTCTCATCTCAGCATAGTTGTTCCTTCTTTGTGCATGCTCATCTCAGCATCCCTCTTCATGCATGCTCCTAGTGTATTTGTGTTAAGCTAGCGTGGACTCATGCACCCTTCATACACTCTACCAAACACCCAAAAGTGGGTCGAGAAGGGAACTTTTGCTCTCATGCACCCTTCATACACCCTACCAAACACTCAAAAGTGGGTCGAGAATGGAACTTTTGCTCTCGTGCACCCTTCATACACCCTACCAAAACACACCCTTCTCATCATTGAACCGTTGTAATTATCCGAAGCACTTGACACCTAATCTCGCCACATGACAATACGCTCATGTTCCATCCACCATGTCTAGATGGACGAACTCGAGGAGGATCAGAGCCTGAAAGACAAACTCAAAGGAGAAGTGCCCCCATCCGAGTGAGGGTTGCGCGTGCGTGGACTAAAAAACCCTAATGTTAACTACTAACTGGAGCGGAGGCCCCTGGATTCCCCTCCCCGCCACCAGTGGCCCAGCGGTGGGAAGAGGGGAGGGGCGAATCCACGGGATCACCGGTGAAACATGGAGCGGGTAGGTTGCCCTAGCTGCCTAGGGTGGGGGGAGTAGATTTGTATTCATACCAAAATAGATTCAAATTTTATTAGTACTGTACAGTACTATATAGCCAGTGTCTCGACCTTTTTTTTCGATTTCTAAACATATCTACAGCCCGTATGTTACTATCGCTCGTCTCTCTTTTCTACTATACTGTACTACTTAGTAGTAACTTAGCCTACCTAAAAAAAGTAACTTGGTCGTATGTTACCATCGCTCGTCTCTCTTTTAGTACTGTAGTAGTAGTAGTAGCGCGACGCGCGTTCCATTCGGTCAGCAGCGTGCCGGACCGACCGTGGGGGTGCGACGCGAACGCGACGGGCGTGCTATGTACATGTACCACCTTTTTCTTTTGGTTTTGCTCCATGCCGCAATCCATCGATACAAAATTATATTTAAAGTCGAGGGTGGGGCTTTTCCCGCGCGGTACGCACGGCAGTTTCGCCTAGTCGGTTTGACAGAGAGGCGAGGAGGATGAGTGAGTACTCTAGCGGATTCAACTTACTGCTGGAAGAGTAGGACTGTGTGATTTGACGGCTCATTACTGCAGGAAAGGTGGGGCCTTGTGATATGACTGCTCATTTATAGTCATTATTACTGCGGCACTACGACCGGGTCAGGCTCCCCTTCCGTTCCCCACTCTAATCTGGTGCATGACACGTCGACCCGGATGCTGGCTGTCTGATACGTCTCCAACATATCTATAATTTTTTATTGTTCCATGATATTATATTATCAATCTTGGATGTTTTTATATACATTTACAGCAATTATATATCATTTTTTGGGACTAACCTATTAACTTAGTGCCCAGTGCCAGTTGCTATTTTTTGCCTGTTTTTGGTTTTCCAGAATATCAGTACCAAACGAAGTCCAAATGCCATGAAACTTTTTGGAGATTTTTTTCTGGACATAACAAACACTAGAAGCTTCGGGAGGAGACGAGAAGATGAAGCAGTGGCCCACGAGGCACCACGGCGCGCCCCAGGGGGGGCGCCCTGGTGGCTTGTGGGGCCCACACAGCTCCGTTTGACCTAATTCCTCCACTATAAATTCTCAAAAATCTGGAAACCAACAGAGGAGTCCACGAAATACTTTTTCCGCCGCCGCAAGCTTCTGTTCTTGAGAGATCCCATCTGGAGGCCTTTTCCGGTACTCCGCCGGAGGGGGAATCGATCACGGAGGGGCTCTACATCAACCTTGCTGCCCTTCCGATGATGCGTGAGTAGTTTACCACAGACCTTCGGGTCCATAGTTAGTAGCTAGATGGCTTCTTCTCTCTTTTTGATCTTCAATATAATGTTCTCCTCGATGTCCTTGGAGTTCTATCCGATGTAATCACTTTTTGCGGTGTGTTTGTTGGGATTCGATGAATTGTGAGTTTATGATCAGATTATCCATGAATATTATTTGAGTCTTCTCTGAACTCTTTTATGCATGATTATTATAGCTTCATATTTCTCTCCAATCTATTGATTTGGTTTGGCCAACTAGATTGATTTATCTTGCAATGGGAGAGGTGCTTTGTAATGGGTTCGATCTTGCGGTGCTCAATCCCAGTGACAGAAAGGGACATGACACGTATGTATCGTTGCTATTAAGGGTAAAAAAGATGGGGTTTATTCATGCGTGAGTATACTTGGTCTACATCATGTCATCTTGTTTAAGGCGTAACTCCGTTCTTTATGGACTTAATACACTAGATGCATGCTGGATAGCGGTCGATGTGTGGAGTAATAGTAGTAGATGCAGGCAGGAGTCGGTCTACTTGTCTCGGATGTGATGCCTATATACATGATCATTGCCTTGGATATCGTCATGATTATTTGTTTTTCTATCAATTGCCCAACAGTAATTTGTTTACCCACCGTATGCTATTTTCATGAGAGAAGCCTCTAGTGAAAACTATGGCCCTCGGGTCTACTTCTATCATATATTAAAAATCCTAAAAATACTTTGCTGCACTTTTACTTTATTTATTTTATTTTATATTTTAGTTCAATCTATCTATCTATCACCATACAATTTAATCTTGCAATTAACCGCCGAGGGATTGACAACCCCTTGTTTGCATTGGGTGCAAGGATTTGTTGTTTTGTGTGCAGGTACTGCTAATGAGGTGTTGCGTGATTCTCCTACTGGATTGATAACCTTGGTTTCATAACTGAGGGAAATACTTATCTCTACTGTATTGCATCTCCCTTCCTCTTCAGGGAATTACCAACGCAGCTCACAAGTAGCAGGAAGAATTTCTGGCGCCGTTGCCGGGGAGACATCATCAACATCTATCAAGTACCTACGCATAAAACTTTCATCTCCTTGCATTTATATTATTTGCCTTTGCCTCTAGTTTTCATCTCCCCACTTCTAAAAAGTTTTTACAAAAATACAAAAATATTTTCCGTTTGCCTATTTGCGTGTTTTCTTGTTCGCTTGCTAGAAGATTATTATCATGAGTGATTTTGGCATGGCAGAAATTGATGATGGTAGAACTCCTAAAATGGGAAGTTCTACCAATCATGATGCTAAAACTTTTGTGTTGGGACATGGGAATGTTATAGGAAAAAGTGTCATCCAAGAATTCTTTAATAGCATTGGGACCTTGGCTTTTGATGATGCTCCTATACTTAAAGAAACTAAGAATTATGCCGATGCTATTTCCGCACTTGTTCTTAAACTTGAAAGAAGATTTATTCGCACCCATCCTACTTTGCAAAGATTGTTTTATGAGTTACTGGTTATAAAAAATCCTAGAGCTAAGAAAATAGCTACCCTTGTCCTCATGTATGAATTTGATCACATAGTGCGAGAAGCTAGGGAGATCTTTGATTTTTATGGTAAGAACCGTGAAAAACCGGTAATAGACGAGATCCTTTATAATAATGACTACTTGTTGAAGTATTTGTTCCACAATGACCACATCTTTGATGAAAATATTAAAAAGGAAGTTCCTCCTTTGAATATAATCCAACAAGTTTTCAATAGTGTTAATAGACAATACTCTTGGATTGTAGCTGGTAATCAAGAGGGATTTACAGAAGGACAACTTGCTAATGCTAAAATTTCAATGAATGATGTGTTTCATATTTCCTTTGAAAAATCCTCTGATTAAAGTGCATCTTGGGATAAGAAGAAGAAAGATGACAATACTTAAAACTATGCATTATGCCTAGCTAGGGGCATAAAACAATAGCGCTTGTTGGGAGGCAACCCAATGAATAAAATAAATTTTTACTTTTTGTTTCTGTTCTTGTGTGTTTGCACAATTATGCTACTTTTATGATTGAGGTTTTATGTTTTAATTAGTGTTTGTGTCAAGTAAAGCCTTTGGGATGATTTGGAAGATGGTATAATTGATGCTGTTTGGAAAACAGAAAGTTTTGCGTCCAGTGCTGGAATTTTAGTTCTGTACTGGAGCGTCAGAAAAATCTCAAATTTTTACACAGTATTGGTATATGAATTTCCCACGTTGTACTAATTTTTCAGAATTTTTGGAGTTACAGAAGTATAGCTTTTAAATAGATGTCTACAGACTGTTCTGTTTTTGACAGATTCTGTTTTTGATGCACTACTTGCTTGTTTTGATGAAACTATAGATTGTATCGGGGGGTATAAGCCATGGAGAAGTTAGAATACAGTAGGTATAATGCAAAAATAAGATATGAATGGGTTTGCAACAGTACTTAAGTAGTGATTTATTTTGTTATACTAACGGATCTCACGAAGGTTTTGTTGAGTTTTGTGTGATTGAAGTTTTCAAGTTTTGGGTGAGATCACGATGGATGTAGGAATAAGGAGTGGCAAGAGCCTAGGCTTGGGGATGCCCAAGGCACTCCAAGGTAATATTCAAGGAAGACTCAAGCGTCTAAGCTTGGGGATGCCCCGGAAGGCATCCCCTCTTTCTTCTACCAACCATCGGTAATTTTACTTGGAGCTATATTTTTATTCGTCACATGATATGTGTTTTGCTTGGATCATCGTGTATTATATGAGTCTTTGCTTTGTTTGCTTTTTAGTTTGTCACAATCATCTTTGCTGGACACACCTATTTGAGAGAGCCACACGTTCATCATGATTTGTTAGAATACTCTATGTGCTTCACTTAAATTTTTTGAGCTAGGCAGTTGCTCTAGTGCTTCACTTAAATCTTTTTGAGCACGGCGGTGGCTATATTTTTGAAGAAATATTTAAACTATCATGCTTCACTTAAATCTTTTTGAGCACGGCGGTGGCTATAGATCATTGGATATGATAAGTGTGATTCCTTGCAATAGATTTGCGATATGGAGATGATAATATGTGAGTCATGTCAGTGAGTAATTGTGATTCAGTAAGAATATTACTGTTAAGGTTTGTGATTCCCTATGCATGCACATTAAGTCAATAGTTATGCAACGAAATTATATCCTACTTATGGTGCATCATTCGGTGTTAGTTATGTTCAATGCATGTTTATGACCGTTTTCGCTTTTTGGTTGGTTGCTTCTCAATCTATTTGCTAGCCTTCCTTTGTACTAAGCGGGAATACTGCTTGTGCATCCAAACTCCTTAAACCCAAGTTGTGCCAAATGAGTCCACCATATCTACCTATATGCAGTATTCCCATGCCGTTCTAAGTAAATTTGCATGTGCCAACTCTAATTTTCAAAATAATTTTCCGTTTTGTGTGCCCGTACCGCTCATGAAGCGGCAGGGGGTGGCCAATATTTTCCATGCTAGGTGTGTTATTCTCACGATGAGTGTCTATTCACTTGTCATTGCATGAGAGAGTGGCCGGTAATAGGGATGCCCAGTCCCACAATGAATCAAAAATTAATAACAACAAAATTCCTTGGAAAGTGTTGGTATGGAGGGCACCCGGGGATACGGCTAGCCATGGATTGTGAAAGAATGGTGGAAAGGAAATAAACTTTACTTTCTATTTGGGAATCGCCTATGATGTGTCTAGCATGGAAAATATTGGGAATTCTCGGTCATTTTCGTTGCCAGGAAAAGCATGCCTCTTAAAATATTTTTATCTCTCTAGTTTAAGCTTTGAGCTCTGGCACATTTGCAAATCTCTGCTTCCCTTTGCGAAGGGCCTATCTATTTACTTTTATGCAATTTTTATTTTGAGTCTCCATCTTCTCTTACAAAGCACCAACTAGAGAGCACTATTGTCATACTTGTGCATTGTGTGTAGCTAATATTGAGTGTGTTTCATGAATGGATCAATGATTGAGCATAATGGGCTAGGGATAACTTTCTTTAGCGTTGATATTTTGAAAGACATGGTTGCTTGTTAGCATGCTTGAGTATTTATATCTTCATGTCAAACTATAGACTATTGCTTTGAATCATTCAAGTCCAAATGTCCATGCTATAAAGAAAATAATATATGATGAATATGATAGGTAGCATTCCACATCAAAAATTCTGTTTTTATCATTTACCTACTCGAGGACGAGCAGGAATTAAGCTTGGGGATGCTGATACGTCTCCAACATATCTACAATTTTTGATTGTTCCATGCTATTATATTATCAATCTTGGATGTTTTTATATACATTTACAGCAATTATATATCATTTTTTGGGACTAACCTATTAACTTAGTGCCCAGTGCCAGTTGCTGTTTTTTGCTTGTTTTTGGTTTTCTAGAATATCAGTACCAAACGAAGTCCAAATGCCACGAAACTTTTTGGAGATTTTTTCTGGACATAACAAACACTAGAAGCTTCGGGAGGAGACGAGAAGATGAAGCAGTGGCCCACGAGGCACCACGGCGCGCCCCGGGGGGCGCCCTGGTGGCTTGTGGGGCCCACACAGCTCCGTTTGACCTAATTCCTCCACTATAAATTCTCTAAAATCTGGAAACCAACGGAGGAGTCCACGAAATACTTTTTCTGCCACCGCAAGCTTCTGTTCTCGAGAGATCCCATCTGGAGGCCTTTTTTGGTACTCCGTCGAAGGGGGAATCAATCACGGAGGCGCTCTACATCAACCTTGCTGCCCTTCCGATGATGCGTGAGTAGTTTACCACAGACCTTCGGGTCCATAGTTAGTAGCTAGATGGCTTCTTCTCTCTTTTTGATCTTCAATACAATGTTCTCCTCGATGTTCTTGGAGTTCTATCCGATGTAATCACTTTTTGCGGTGTGTTTATTGGGATCCGATGAATTGTGAGTTTATAATCAGATTATCCATGAATATTATTTGAGTCTTCTCTGAACTCTTTTATGCATAATTATTATAGCTTCGTATTTCTCTCCGATCTATTGATTTGGTTTGGCCAACTAGATTGATTTATCTTGCAATGGGAGAGGTGCTTTGTAATGGGTTCGATCTTGCGGTGCTCAATCCCAGTGACAGAAAGGGACATGACACGTATGTATCGTTGCTATTAAGGGTAAAAATATGGGGTTTATTCATGCGTGAGTTTACTTTGTCTACATCATGTGATCTTGCTTAAGGCGTTACTCCGTTCTTTATGGACTTAATACACTAGATGCATGCTGGATAGCGGTCGATGTGTGGAGTAATAGTAGTAGATGCAGGCAGGAGTCGGTCTACTTGTCTCGGACATGATGCCTATATACATGATCATTGCCTTGGATATCGTCATGATTATTTGCTTTTCTATCAATTGCCCAACAGTAATTTGTTTACCCACCGTATGCTATTTTCATGAGAGAAGCCTCTAGTGAAAACTATGGCCCCCGGGTCTACTTCTATCATATATTAAAAATCCTAAAAATACCTTGCTGCACTTTTACTTTATTTATTTTATTTTATATTTTAGATCAATCTATTTATCTATCACTATACAATTTAATCTTGTAATTAACCGCCGAGGGATTGACAACCCCTTGTTTGCGTTGGGTGCAAGGATTTGTTGTTTTGTGTGCAGGTACTGCTAACGAGGTGTTGCGTGATTCTCCTAGTGGATTGATAACCTTGGTTTCATAACTGAGGGAAATACTTATCTCTAGTGTACTGCATCTCCCTTCGTCTTCAGGGAATTACCAACGCAGCTCACAAGTAGCACTGTCCCACATGTCGGCGAAAGGAAGAATAATTGTTGCCGATGACGTAATAAGGAGCAAAGAACCGTGCGGTATACTCTAGTTTAGCACTGGAGTACTAGTATACGTCGGAGGAGTGCGAAACACGGCAGCCCAGTGAACAAGCAGGCGATATGGCGATAAAAAACAATGTACTACAGTCCAGCCTTAGCATGTAAAAACACGCCACCGCTTCCTCCTCCCCCTCTGGGTTTATCGCCATCAGCGGAGCAAGAGCGTCGTCGCAGCTTAGCTAGTAGTACTCCTACTCCTCTCCATCCTTTGTTTTTTACAATTCCTTTGTTTTTCCCGTGGCATTGAACACTCTTTGCTAATCCTATTGGATTTAGCACTCCAGTCCCATACTTTCCCCATTCCTATATTTTCAGTATCCTGGGAATCAAAGTGGCCCTTAGATGGATTAGGGCTGGTCATTTTTTTTTCAATGAAATATGTCCAAAATGTAATGAATGTGCTTCGGTTTCTATGAAAATCATCCGGTTTGCATGTAGTAATTCATTTATTTATTCTTTTGTGGGGGGTTTGCATGTAATTCGTCCGGTTTGAAATGTACTCGTACGCAGGCATGGTTGGATGGCCCGCTGCCGCATTACTGTCCGAGGACTCGTCCCTACCGGTTGGCGCTCAGCGTTGGAGATGCCCTGAGTGCTTGCAGGTGGACCCAGATGCTCTATGTCCCACATGTCGGAGAAAGGAAGCATGTAGAAATATTTCCGACGACCGCGGAGCCAAGCAATACATCTCAGCAAGTAGGAAAAATGCGTGAAAAAATATGTAGTATGAAGCGTAGCTGCAAAGTGACGACAGGTATAGGTCACACGCACCCAACGAGTGGTCATAGTATGTACGAGTACAAACGAGTATGGGGTACTCCTACTCTATCAACACGAGTCCCATCGGACAACGGCGTCCGTGCTACAGCAAGCTCTACTCCCTCCTCATTTCTCTCTTCTTTGTATCGTTCCAATTTTATCCGATGTCCCCGAATGGACTCCTCGTTTCTCTCTTCTAGTTCTAACTCAGCCGACGCGCAGCGGGCGGGGTGGGGATTTGTCGATAGTCGGTTTGCTCAACTGCGGTCCCACATGACCGTGAAAATGCTAGACAACATAACGACAGTGTGGGGTGGACGCGAACGGGACAGGCGTGCTGTACTTGTTCCACTTGTTTTGAACTTGTGACGTATAATGCTTAGTTTTGAATTTATAAGTTTGGTTGTATATATACTATAGTTTGGTAGGTTGGGTCATGCATCGTACGTAAATTACGAAGTTGATGCAATAGGTAAGTACTACCTCCGTCCTGGTTTGTTGGTCCCCTTTATGCCAAATTTTGACCATAGAATTAACTAACAAAATATTAATGCATGTCACCAAAAAATATATCGTTGGATTCGTATTTGAACATACTCCCTCCTTTCCGGTTTAGGGTTTCGAGGTACATTAAATCACCCAATGCAAGTATCAAGAGAAAACTCACCAATGCATGTAGAAGTTCATGGACATTTAGTGGTCATGCATGCATGCGTTGTAATTAATGCATCGGTAAACATAACTTTATGAGGAAAACGAGCATACTAATTAAGTACTTATGCAAACTACGAATTTTATTCCACCACTCACCATCTACCTTGGTTGAAGAGATTTTGAAATTGAGCCCTATAAACCGGAAAGGAGGGAGTAGTTTCCAACGATATTGTTTTTTGTGACATGCATTAACTTATTGTTAGTTAAATCTGAAGTCAAAATTTGGCACAAAACACGAAGGTGACCAATAAAATAGGGCGAAGACAATGATAAATTAACGCCAAATGAGAGCAAGGGATCACACATGTCATTTACGACTAGAATGATAATGCGATACAGTACGCGATGCAGTGCTGGTTACAGGAGGCAAGAAGAAAGATGCATCCATCGACGACCTCCTCCTCCTCGTCTCAGGGCGCCAGCCCACCGAATGGCGGCTAAGGAGCAGCGGCCTTCGTGGCGAGGTCAACGTGCTTCTGAACAATGGCGTCCAAGGCTTCCAGCCGGTCAAAGAAGGCCGACGTCTTAGCATCATCCCTGGCCCTGTAGTGGCCTATGTAGATGATTTCCTCATAGATATGTATGTGTAGGTCGACGGTTTCTTGCTCGGCGAGGCGCTGTGCGGCGAGCGTGGCCTCGAGGTGCACATTCTTTGTCGCGACATTGGGCCGCTGCGGGGCCACTGGTGCGTTAAAGAGGTTGTCGCCATGGAGGCCGATGAGGGTGGCAGGCAACGAGGAGCCTGGGCGCGCGGGCTGGAGGAGTATGGCAAGGTCGTCCGCGCGCTTCTTGATGGCTGTGAACTTGCGGATGGAGCGGACCATCATCTCGCCCATGTGAGAGGCGAAGCCGTCGTTGCCGAGGGCTATGACGCCGACGGTCACCAGCACCGTCTGGAGACGCTGCTTGGTGCCGGGCCGCAGGCCGGCGTCGTGGATCATCTGGCACATCCGCCTGCCGCTCGCGTCTATCGCCTCCATGGGTGGTTGTGGCTTTTGGTACCTGGGTCTTGGATTGGAGTGAGCAGTGTTGCGCAGACTAGGTGCGTAGTACTAGTAGGTGCATACGATTCGGTAGATATATTGGAGTGGAGGGGCGCCTTATACTATGAGGGTGTAAACTGCGTTGCATTCATATTGTGCTGGCTCCATTCTGCTTCTCCAATTAATTCCCTCTGCATGCTTCCCTCCATTCCACAATGTAGTGCGCCCGCGCTTCCCGAGATCTAAGTTTCACCATAAATTTGACCTGAATTTCAGTGGTATAATTTTTGCTCCCGCTGCAGTCGGTCTCGTTGGTTAAATTTATGATCAAACTTAGATCTCGGGAAGTGCAAAATTGAATGAAGATGCATCATTGACCGTTCAAAATTTCGGGAATCGCTACCCTCTCCCTCGTTGGCATTCAAGCCATATCAATGTAAATGCATGTCAAAAAGAGACTAGTTTTCGCAAATAAAAAAGACTAGTCAATAGTTCACCACGAGCCTATAACTAGCGATCGCCACAATAACCGTAAGATCTGCATCCGACGGTGGCACCTATTGGACGCAAACAGCAATAAAAAAATGCCATGGCATTTTACAAAACTGCCACACCACGCCCCTCCCCTACACATGAGAGACTGCCATGCGAGCGTTCACAACTGCCACTTTCGGGTTGCGCTTGGCTCTTCGCCTCTTCGGGAAGTCGTACTACTACAATAATACTAGTACTATATGCTTCTGGCAATTTGTCACCGAATGAACTACTGCATGTCCATCGAATGGGAGAGGGAGAGCGTATTGTAAGCAAAAGCTTCTCCTTGTTGTACGAGTTGACATGACACATCAAAGCAATACACTCGATTTTCTCAAGAAGTTGTGTTTACCGATGCATAAATTACAATGCATGCATGCATGCCGTGAGTTTCCTTTTGATCCTTTCATGTCTTGATTTAATGCACCTTGAAGTATGAACATGTGATGGTAAAACTTTCTAATAATGCCCCGGCCCTAAAGCGAGAGATGGTGGTGCATGAGGAGAGCGAGATCATGCCGACAGAACAGGACCCGACGATGGACGTCTTTATGGACCTCACCATGCTCCACTGCCCCTTCTGCCTCCGCCCCTTGAAGCCTCCGATGTACGAGGTTCAAATACATCTCGTCCGTTCGGCTGATCGAGCAAGGCGCGGTTTTCTTGATTGATGTGGTGTTCGATTGATTTGTACAGTGCAAGGGAGGGCACCTGACCTGCGCAGACTGCCGCGACGAGCGTCCTGGGAACCAGCGGCAGTGCCAGAAGTGTGAGCGCGGCAGCGGCTTCGACGTGTGCAGCACGGCGATGGACGCCGTCCTCTCCTCGGCGAGGGTGGAGTGCCCGCACGAAGGCTGTGGGCTCTATGTCGCTTACCACAAGCTCCACGATCACCAGAGCGCGTGTCCGCTCGCGTCGTTCAAGTGCCCCGTGCCCGGCTGCGGCTACGAAGGCCCGCCGCCGGCGCTCCCCAACCACCTCATCACCGTGCACCCCATGCCCGTGCATAGGATCCAGTACGGCAAGGTGCTCCAGCTGCAGGTGCCGGTGTTGGAACCGCGGTACTTGCTGTTCGTGGAGGAGGACGACCGCGCATTTTTTGTGGTCGGCGGCGGGCTCGGCATCGGTGCGCCTATCGCCGTGTCAGTCGTCTGCTTCAGAGCGGGGGCGTCCCCACCGCCGCAGTACGCGGCCAAGGTGTGGGCGAACGGGCCGCCGGGGGCGCCCAACGGTAGGACCGATGCCGTCAAGGTGGAAATCGAGGTGACAAGCAGCAAGGAGCCCGGTGCCATCGCCGTGGAGGAGCTGACCTTCTTGATAGTGCCGCCCAAGCTGTTGGCCGGGCTGGGTCGTCAAGGATGGTGTCCCTCCACATTCGGATTGACAAGCTCACCTCCTAAATGATTCCACAATGCCTTCTAGTTATCTTAGTAATATGCTAATGTAGGGTTTAGTTTGGTCTACTTTACCTTAGTAATATGCAGTTGAAGTAATTCCCAACAGTCCAAGGGATATTTTGTGTCTGTTGGATATAAGATCTTTTGGGTAAGAAATAAACCTAAATATAAGCTGCTTATATGTTTGTTTGTTTGTTAAGGAAGTGTTGCATACTTCTGCGAGTTGACGCCACACATCAAAGTAGTACTACTAGTACTCACCCGACTGCGCACCAGGCAGACCAATCTCGTGTCGTGTTGGTTCCCTGTGTGGTACCCACATTAAGCAAAACCTCGCGCCTCCAACTGAGCCTCCGCATTTTGAACCTTTGAATCTGAAGGCCAAGGACCAACGTGAACCTTAGATAGAGCGAATCAGATGGTTGAGAACACTACGATTCATAGCTACCGATGCGTGTGTGAGAGAGGACGAGTGCGTGCGTGCACCTGTTCTCTCCGTGTACGACGTACTAAACCTAGAGTACAAGTGTATGTGTGTGGCATCGACCTAGAGAGCTAGAGATGGTGTGTGCGAGAAGTCCCGAGAGACTCGTGAGCATAGGTGTGTGCGTGGGAAAGAGGGGGAGAGATGATATGTGTCGATGTAATGCATGTGAAAAAAAATAGTCAATAGTTCACCGCTAGGCTATTCCTGGCGAACACCCCAGTAACCGTAAGATCTGCATCCGACGGTGCCAGTTATTGGACAAAAATGGTAGTAAAAACAGAAATGCCATGGCATTTTACAAAACTACCACACCACGCACCTCCCCACACATGAAACTGCCACGCGAGCGTTCGCAACTGAGGGAGCCATAGCCATGGTCTGCTCCTTGGTGCGATCTATATAATTATTAAAAAGGCCCGGCTTTTGGCACGCGGTAGGCAGGGGGGATCTTGACCCGTCCGTTTGCTACTCCTCACATGCGGTCGTACATGTCAGTGATGTATCAAGCCGATGCGTGTCGAGCGGTGGGCCGGACCGACCATCTGTTCATGCTACTGCTCACATGCGGTTGCACATGTCAGTGACGCACCAAGCCGATGCGCGTCCCATCGGTGAGCATCGGGCCGGACCGACCGTGTGTTGGTGCGACGCGAATGCGACGGGCTGTAAAGTTTACCGCCTAACTTAATACTATGTAAAGTGTAACACTTGCTTTCACTCCTTAACAAGATCGGTCGATAGAAATCCCCATTAGAAAGGCGAGGGCGGTGTTTTTCCAGTGCGGGAAGCGAGGGAGTTTTTTTACTGGAGCGGAGGTGTGGGAGTTTGGCCGACGGTTTGCATACGTTTCTCGGACGCGTACGTGGGCCCGCGCTCTCGGAGGCCATCGTGGCGGAGCCTGACACCCGCAACCTCTCAGACCAAAAAAAGAGGAGCCCGCTGCTGGCTATTTCTATAATTAGTTTTGAAATTCTCAATCGTTCACGTGTGACATCATATCAGCCGTTCATTGATGTTGATCCAACGGTCTAGGTGTTTCGGATTTGCGTCTACAGTAACCTAAGTGTACCCACCCTCAAAATAAAAGTGTCTACGTTCTTCTAGAACCATCGGCACATCAGTGTGATCAAATCCACACAGGAAGCTGGCAAACAACACCTCCACATGTGCCACGTGGCTTCATTGATGCCCCCCCCCCCAACATCATTTTATTCACAAATGTATTGACTGAAAAAGAGAGACATCACCCTAAACAAGATCTTCCTCATATTTTGTTTCCTATGAAGTAGTGCCATGCTATTGGAAATCCAACTTGGTTGCTTTGCACGTATACCGGAAGTACTAGTGCCACATCATCTAAAAAGCCTTTCTACACGCATTAAATTATCAATCACGTGGGCTGCCTCTTCTTATAGAAATGTGCTCCACCGTGTACCCGTGTGTCTGTATGAGGGAAGGAGTGAGTGCATGCGTGCACCTCGTCCCTTCGTATACATGTACTCCACCTAGTGGGTGTGTCAGAGAGAGAGAGAGAGAGAGAGATAGAGAGAGATGGTTTGTGACATGCCTCTATACATATGTTTGTGTCAAAGAGAGGCCTACATACATAGTATATGTATGTGCATGGGGCAATATACGAGAAGAGAGGGGAAGGATATCGTTTACGCCAGATATCAATAGAGACGGATAGAGGGAAGAACTTTACGAGCGTACAAGCGCTAGGACAGAGGGGGGTGCTTGAAGATGGTGCGAGAGGCCGGGTAGACGAAGACAAGGAAGGAGTACAAGTGCAATATCGATAATTAAAGAGAGGGGACGAGAACGTGCATGGGCACCTGCGTCTGATTGATAGATAAATCGGAAGGCATGGATGATGAGATGGGAGGGACAATTATTGTGTGTGTGGTAGGCGGTCCTATCGAGAGAGGTCATAGTTCCATCGATGTGTGTACGTGGGAAAAGAGGGGGAGACCTAACTAGAGATATAGATCGGTCGGTTTGTGTGGGAAAATAGCGAGAGAGACCTGGCTACACATAGAGGGAAATCGATTGGTGCACATGCATGCATGTGTCAAAGATAAAGAACTCCTAGAGTGACGAAGAGAGGGAGAGGTGTGTGTGTGGGGAGGGAGGCAGTTAGCTAGCTACTTAGGAGATGGTGCGAGAGGCCAATTAGTTAGTTAGCTTGAGACAGTGTATGAGTGCGAGATGGATAACAATAGAGGGGGCGACAGTGCGCGCGTTCCTCAAAGTTAGGGCGGGAGGCATGGATGGTGAGAGGAGGGTAGGACCATATGTGTACATGTTTGTGTGTGGTAGCTAGGCAGACCTAGCTAGAGGGGTATATCGATTGGTGTGTGTGGGAAAGAGGCAGATGGAGAGACCTAGAGAGATCGTGGGAGACCGACCTAGAGAACGAGAACGTGTGTGTGCGCGACGTAGAGGATGCCGAGTGGGGAGTGTGTGTGCATATATATATATATGCATGCACGATAGGAAAGTTAGTGGTATATATCCACAAAGAGAGGAGGAGTGTGTGAGTGGGTGTAAAAGACTCACATAGATGATAATCAATATAAAAGTGGATTCAAATATTTGAATAAGAGATCATGATGTTTGTAACCCATGCATGCATGAATATAATGCAGATATGAATGTGGTTTTGAATCGAACATGCAATACTATATACACGTCGAACAAGCCAAAATTGATTTGAATTTGAGACACCGATGGCAGGCATCGTTTGACCACATTGCATCCATGCATGGACATAACTATTCGAATTTGAGATAATGTGTGGTTTTCGCAGCTAACATCTAAATTCTATGTGGGGGGGGGTGCATTGTGTGTGTTAAACACATTATACATATGAAAACATGGTTTAGATCATTTCGAACGTCTAGCTAGAGCATTAAATGTATTGTGATTTGAATTAAACATAAAATAGATACAAATATTTGAATTGGAGATCGTATGGTACATGTAAGTCATAATTAAATAGGATTACTACTACATGCATGTATTGTGTTATCAAGATAATATTTAAATGATGGTATAACTTGACAACAATCGTATTCAAATAGGGAAAATTGATTCAAATTGAGTCAATATGGTAAACGGCAGTGTTTTGATTTGAATTTTTTTTGCGGGAGGTGTTTTGATTTGTTTTTTTGTTGTTGTTGTTGCTTTGTTGTTGTTTTTGTTGTTAAGGGAAGTGCGAATTGATTTGGTACTGTACACGCTAAGCTTGTTCTACCGAATTTGTTAGTTATTTGTTGTTGCCTTTGAATGGCATTTGTAGTAATATTGTAAAATGGGACATGACTCTCTCTTGTCTTGTACGAATTGTCTTTTCTTTTGTTTTCTTTGTACACGTTAAGCTTGTTCTCCCGAAATTTGAAGCCGCGCCTTGTTATCCCGAAATTTTCAAGCTAGAGTATCTCTTAGTCTCTTGTGGTGCGAAATTCCCGCCTCTTCAACCCGCGCCTTGTTATCCCAAAATTTCAATGCGCGTGAAAACTCCCTCCTCATCCAAAATCGGTCGCGCCGCCCAACACGCGAAATCCCCCTTCTACCCCTCAGCCAGAAATACCGTCTCGACGTCCCATGGATAAAACGGGTGGGGTACTTTCGTAACTTACCCCAAATTTCGGACAAGTGCGTCCCTAAGCCATGGCTCCCCCCTCTCTTCCCCTGTGTTACCCCCATTCATACACCGAGGCTGCCAAAACCGGCGAAACCCCACCCTCCTCTGTCCGCCAGCCGACCACCGCCCAGCCGAAGCCTCTTCCCCGACGACATCGTCCACAGCAAGAGCTCGACGTCCCTCATCCACCTCTCCGAATGAGGATCCGTCGTCGATCTCGCCGTCCCGCCGGTTCATCCGCCCCGTCCTCCACCTCCAAGGAGCTGCCCCGACGTTCGCCTCGTCTTACGCGCCACCTCCATTCCCCTAGCGCCGTCTTCACCTGCCCCATCGGAACCGCATCACCCTTTGCAATTCCTCTGATGAAGCTGAATCCTACTCGGCGCCACCAAGGAGGTTCTACACTCATCACTGCATTTTCTCTTTTATTCTATCTCACGGGGCTGTCTGCGCTCGATCTCGAGCCACCATGGCACGTCTCCATCGACGGTGGCGTCGCCGGCCACTTCCTTCATGGTGTCTCTCCCCCATGGCGTTGCTCCCTCGGCGACGACGTCCACACCAGCAGGAGCTGCTGCTGCTCCGGCTCTCGCTCACGCTGCTGCCGCTGTTGCTCCGGCTCTCGCTCGCGCTGCTTCTCTGCTCTTGCTGTTGGTCGCGCTGCTGCTCTGCTCTTGTTCTCGTTCCTGCTGTTGCTGTGCTATGCTCTTGCTCTCGCTCGCGTTGCTGCTGCAGCTACACGAGTTGCTGCTTTAGCTCTCACTCGCGCTGCTGCTCTGGGCGCAGCTGCTGCAGCTACACGAGCTGTTCTCTACTAGTGCGTTCACTGCTCGAGCGGCTGCTGATTTAGATCACTGCTTCAGGAGCTACTAGTGCTCGAGCGGCCTAAACTTCTATTGCAGTGCTCTGCAACTAGTGCAAACAGTTTCGACAGTAAATTTAGTTTCATCAGTAAAATTCAGTTTCGACTGTACAATTCAGTTTCTTCAGTTAAGTTCGGAGTCAACAGTTTTTACATCATCTGTTGGAGCAACCGCGGCGCGGCTGATGCATTTTACATCTAGCACTGTTTGCTGATGTATTTTACATCATCTATTGCAGGTGCTATTAGAATCCCACTTCAGATTAACGTTGTCTGTCTTGTCCGGCTTCAGCCTCACCGTCGTACACCTCACCGGAGCTGCTCCAACGACGGAACCGTCCATCACAGCGGAGTAGTACCCTCGGCGCCATCTCCAGATGTCTTAGATCTTCTTCCCCGCCTCCGACAGTCACACCAGCCGCACCATCCTCCATGACCAACTTAATGATGCGGAGGTCGACAAGGCTACGCCAAAGAGGTTGTACACTCATCACATCACTTTTTTCCTCTACATTCACGTCGATCCCTTAGGGATCCTTTCGTTCAAAGCAGTTGCAAATCTAGAAAGAAATGAAGGGTGGTCTCAAAGTTAACAGGGAGAAAACTAAATGCTCTTTTGAACCACAATTTGAATCGGTTTAGCAAGATAGCCATTATCTCGTAATCATGTGGAAAAAATAAACTCGCAAAATTTCATATTACAACGGGAACATGTACTATTATTGAATTGTTTTTTTAGATATTAATTTTTTAACCAGAATAATGGAACTACTTATGTTGTCCATATAAGCTCAAATTTATTCAGAGTACAACAGAGCACATGTAGTATATATAGAAAAACTTTAGGTTTCTTTTCAAAAAATATACAGTTCATGCAGGTAAGAACACCCACTGAGAACATGTAGTAACGAGAAATATGAATAGTTTCTCCCATATGACAAGCAGTGAGGTAGCAGGCAAGTTTGTAGCTATCCGTGTTGGACTCTCTCGGAAGCGATCATTTTTTATTTCTGTGTGTTGGAGCCGTGCATGTGTAGATGGGCCTGGGAGTTGAGCTAGTTGGTTGTGTCCAAAATAGTAGTAGTACAAAAACATTATTCGAGGGCAGGCTTCAGCCTGTTGAAGACTGCCTACTAGAATCGCCACTGGTTCAAAGAAAAAGTGAAGGAAAACATAGGACTTGGAAAGTTTCCTATGGTACTACTATTCATGCATTTGGTTAGAAGGAATGGAGCAAAGCAAAACTGGAGGATTTTTTTTCCTTTGGTGTCTCTCTCAAAGAAGAAATGTAGGAATTTTAATATCCGCTTGGACGTCCTTTACAAATTCCTATGCATGAAGAACAAGACTAAGTGCATTAGTGGCATAATAAGATTCTAACTTAACATTTTCATGTGGTTTGACTTTAATTTGACCATGTTTCTCTACATTCCTGTGTTCTTCCAATTCCTGTGAACCAAATACGCAGTTTGACAGAAATCCTGTGTTTGCAAATGCACTGTTTTGCACGTGCATTCCTATCCTATTCCTGTGTTTTTCCAGTCCATGCGTTTTTAGAATCCTCCAGTTCAAAGGAGCCCTTACAGATTTACTTCATTTACAGATAGGTGTCAAAGAAAACTCTGTGTGGTTTGTCCCGCTCCTGCCGTGCCGTCGTCCACCCCACCTGAGCTGCTCCATCGATGGAAGCGTCCATCGCACCAGAGATCCCCACTCTAGACCTTCTTTTGCCGCCTCAGATCTTCTTCCCCGCTGCCGGCAGCCACACCAACTGCATTACCATCATCGACTGAGCAGATGAACGTGTCGACTAAACAGTTCCGGAAGAGAGGTCGCACTCTTTCGTGTCTGCTTACGTCATACATCGATTAATATTACCTGCTACTTTATCATCATGTTCACCTCTTAGACTCTGAGTCAGGTCCAAACTAATGTTCAGACTTGAGTTTTAAAATGCTTGTGGGGCACATATCGAGGTAGCAACGAATAGTATCTCTGTCTACTATCTGGTTCATCTCGGGTCTTCTATGTGGTTCATGTTGGGTGGGCAACAAACAGTAGAGGAGCCATCATCTGTCTTTTTTAACTGAAGCTATCATCTGCCTGCTACCATTAGTTTTGGATCTATCCACTGGTTGCTACCATCAGTCTGGATTTCTGCATGCACCCCTTAGGCCTTACATAATCTGACTATGTTTTTTTATTATGCATGTCAGTTATTGTACACAATCGTACAGAACATGTAGAGAAAAAGAGAAGAGCGTTGCGTGGGAATATAATGTCATGCAGACATCGCTCCATGGTGGGCGCAGTGGCAGCCCCCCTCCCCTCATTCCAGATTGTATTCTAGAGGAAGATAAATGTTCAGAGGGGGATTCAGAGGGAGCAGACCACTCCTATTTACCCCCTGAGGTGTTTGCTCTAACTTGGCATGCTGATGTTGGTCATATCATGCATATGGCGCCTTGCATTGCTTACTTTATACATCGTATATGTCACAGCTTAGTTTAGACATGCTTTGTGTGAATGCCACCTATTTGGTTTCTATATCATATATGTGAATTATGCAGTGCCATCTTGTTTAGCCAGGCATCATATTTGTGAATCATGCAATGCCATCCTGTTTAGCCAGTCATCGTATATGTGAATTATATCATGCCATACTATTTTTTTCATCATGTATTCCATTTGTCGACAATGTTTGTGCATTCATCTACTCTTCCTGTGCATCGGCCATTTGAGTCGGTGATGGAAAAATCTGGACTGAAAACAAGGTCTTCAGAGCAGTCAGTGCTACCTGTCGAAGCAGATATCTTGCTGGTTACAGATAGCTCCTCAGAGGAGGATTCAGAGACAGATGACCAGTCCTATCCCCCCCCCCCCGAGGTCTATGCTCTAGCTTGGCAGGGTTATATTGCTCATATCATCCATATGGTGTCTTGCATTGCTATGTCATCTGCTTAGATTAGACCTGCTTTGTGTGAATGCCACATGTTTAGTTTCTACTCCCTCCATTCCTAAATATAAGTCTTTGTAGAGATTCCACTATGGACTACATACAGAGCAAAATGAGTGAATCTACACTCTAAAATGCATCTATATACATCCGTATGTGGTCTATAGTGAAATCTCTACAAAGACTTATATTTAGAAACGGAGGGAGTATATCATATATGTGAATTATGCAATGCCATCTTTTTTAGCAAGGCATCATATATGTGAATTATGCAATGTCATCCTGTGTAGCCAGGCATCATATATGTGAATTATGTCATGCCATCCATTTTTTTAATTACGTTTTCCATTTGCCGACAATGTTTGTATATTGAACTACTCTTCCTGTGCATTAGCCATTTGAGTCAGTTATGGAAAAATCTGGAATGAAAACAAGGTCTTCAAAGCAGACAATGCTACCTGTGGAAGCAGATATCTCGCTGGTTACAGGTAGCTCCTCAGTGGAGGATTCAGAGACAAATGACCATCCTATATCCCCCCGAGGTGTATGCTCTAACTTGCGATGGTTATATTAGTCATATCATGCATATGGTGTCTTGCATTGCTTAGTTTAGACATCATATACACAATATTCAATGCCATCTGCTTAGTTTAGAGATCATATATGCGAGTGCCAGCTGCTTAGTATATCAATCATATAGGTGAATTATATCATGCCATCCTGTATACTTAGACAACATGTATGTGAATTATTTCATGCCAACCTATTTTATAAAGACATCATATAGTTATGTCATGTCATCCTGTTTAGATAGTCATCATATGTTGAATTATGTCATTCTATCCTGTTTAGTTATCCATCATATATCTGAAATTGTGTCATGCTATCCTGTTTAGTTAGCCTTAGCCATCATATATGTGAAATTGTGTCATGCTGTCCTGTTTGGTTAGACAACATATACGTGAATTACTGCATCTGTCTATCATACGATGTCTGTACCTTCAATTTCTTTTCTTGTTTATCAGCCATTTGAATTGGAGGGGGTGATGGCAGTATCTAAGGGAGTAAAAACACGGTCTTCACAAAAGACAGTGCTACCCGTCGATGCAGATAGAATCACGGTTGTACTTGCCCAAGAGCCAACCCTACCACACATAACCGAAACTCTTGCAGATTGTACCCCTACCCCGTTGGCCAGAGAACCAGCTACACCCCATCTAACCCCAACCCCAGCAGATAGTAACCCACTTCCAGTTGACACAGCACCATCTCCACCACAGAGCACCCACACACGAGCAGTTAGTAAGGCAACTGCAGTGCCCAAAGCACGAGGACCACCACAGCGAACCCAAACTCCATGCTTAAAGCAGAAGAACAACTGTTCTCAGGTCAGATTCCATAGTTGTGGTGCATTCTCCTTTGCTCTTGCATCACTGTATTTACTCATACCAACTAATTTCTAATTTGAAGGATCCAATTGAAACTCCAATGGTGCAATAGGTATGTTTTAAACCTGTTTCTTTAACTGGTTTGCTGTTGTAACTTCTTGCTCTTTGTTGATTTCAGTTTCAATTATATAAACAGTTATGTTCTCATGTCATGCACATTACAAGTGTTGTTAGTGCTGTGTAGTTTCCCACACTTATATTCTGTCTATGTTGCTTTGTCTTAAATAGATATGATTTGAATTGTGTCTCTATCTTGATTTGGCAACATAAACTAGGATGATATAGACAATACAGTGACCATAGTACATAGATATATGTTTGTTTCATTCTATTATTATGTACTACCTTGCAATAGAAGACAAGTTTGTATAATCATGTCAACCCTACCACTGCACTGGTTTACCAAAATAAGTTTCATATACATGCTAAACCTGTGATGTGTCTGCTTGTTCCTCTTTTAGAATGCCGGCAGAATAGTGGAGAAGAGTACCCCATTTTGCAATGGTAAAGGAAGTAATGCAGATAAGGTCCAAGATAGTCAGACAACCCTGTTGTTCTCCAAGAAAGCTGATAAAAACTATCTTGAAGACAGTGAGAAAACCCCGAAGTCCTGCCTTGATGTAGTGTTTGAGTTACTTGCCACTACCGTTGGCACAAGCCCTTCGAACTCGCTGCCTGAATTAGTTTGGCTTCTTGAGTCTCAACTACAAGCTGAAAGACACGATCAGCTGTGCTGCGACAAGAAGCCGAAGGACTGAGGAAGTCCCTGCAGAATTCAGATGCATGCTTTCTAGAGAAACAGCAAGAGTTGGAGGATTTTAGCGCCAAACAAGAGAAAGCTAATAAGCTTGCTAAGCTTCTTGCCAGCATGGTGGGTGCCCAGGATATCATTTCTTGAGCTCTTTTGAAGTGGTTTCAGTTCTGGATTTGTTTTGTTGCTGCGTTTATTTGCACTGGTGGCCAATTTAGACGCCCAGTGTATGTAATATGATGCTTTGTTGTTCCCTAATATTTGCACTGGTAGCGAACTTTGATGCCCAGTGGATGTAATCTGTGTAAGCGCCGTAATAGCCTAGTGTTAGTTGCTTTCTTATTTATTTACTTATAGTCTTTTGTTTATTTGTTTGCTTGTAGTCACTGCAATTCTTTTTCCTCGGTTTGCTAGTGGCTGCAATAACCATGGGCCACATACGGGCCGTGGCAACGATGGGCATCCTACGGGCCATAGGATCCATGGGCCTCCTATGGGCCGTAGGATCCATGGGCCGTACTGTTCGAGGGCCAAAACCGGACCGCAATATGGACCGTAAACGGGCCAAAATCGGAACCGTCCGTTTATGGGCCCAGACCATAACGGGTCGTTAACAGGCCGGAAGATAGCACAGGCTTAATTCTATCAAGAGGCATGACGGGTCGTTAATGGGCCGGATTACAGGACAGGATGAAAACGGCCCAACGGGTTAACGGGCCACAAACGGACCGAATGTTACCACGGGCTGAATTTGGCCCATTAGCATAATAGGCCAGTAACAGACCGTAAGTAATCGAGGGCCGGAAATGAGCCCAAGAATGTATGAGCCCTTAGAAGGCCGAAAGGGAGCACGGGCTTGAAACGGCCCAACTGAATCATGGGCCGTTAATGGGCTCAAAGCAGTTTACTATTCATGATGGGCCTGATTCACCACGGGCCGTCAATGGCCCCAGAGATGCAAAAGGCCTCATATGGGCCAAAAGACTTCACAGGCCATAGATGGGCCGAAAGTGACAACGGGCTGGAATCATATGGGACGGCTCACATGATGCTACTGGGTCGAATATTGAAAGGCCATAATGGGCCGTGAGTACTCGGGCCGTAGATGGGCTGTATGCGAACAGACCGTTAACAGGCTTTCCATGGGCCGGCCTACTAACTTTTGACCAAGTCAAACAAGCCGGCCTTTTTAACCTAAATGGGCCACTGTTGGGCCGTGCCACATGTCGACGTATCATAGGCGTCTCTTGTCCAATGAATGGATGACATCTGTCGCAACGCCGAGCTGACACGTGGATCGGCCGGCGAATGAGAAATTTACACGTGGAAAATCGCCATTGGTCAGGGCTGTTAACGGGTTATCGGATCCAAAACCTGACCCGATAGCTTAACGGCAACCCGTTACGGTTGAAGCCACGTGTCGGTCACCCTTGATGAAAACACTTCCATGACGCGACATTTATCGTCATGGAAATGGACACTTCCGTGATGATAATTTCAGTATTGTCATGGAACACTTCTACGACAGCACAGGTATGACTATCTTGATTCTGTCATAAAATCGTCACGGATGTACATGCATGACAGAAAACTTGACCTACTGTGACAAAGACGTATCATCACGGAAGTGTTTATTTTGGTAGTGATAGGAACTTCAGATCCGCCCCCAGCATTGGTGGCTGGAGGGGCGGAGTGGGTTATGGCCTCCCCCATCCCGTCATGAGTAGGGGGAGGATTGATAGCCACCTGCGAGGAGCTCCGGCCCAAAGAAGCTGGCGGAACTCCGCCTTCAGAATAGACCCCATCAGGCCGACCACGTACAGGGCTGCAAATAGTGCAAAGGTGAAGTAAAAACCGTATGCCAAAATGCCTCTCCCAGAGTTGAAATGGGCAAATGTGGGAAAGGCTACCTTTCAATATCAGGATGCTTTCAGTGCTGGGAGATGCCCCTAGATGAGCCCGAGCTAACCACCTCCATAGGCGTCGAGGCCTGGCCTATCGTGGTGCGGGTCTTCCTTAGACGCTTATACTTCCAAGGAGGATTAACCTCCTCGGCATCCTCGGATACCAATCTTTTCCATCCTTTGGAGGAGTGTGCCTCGCTTTCCTCCTTTTCCTCCTCCCGGTCGTCATCGGAAAGGGAGGTTTGATGACTCTCTGATGCCGCGTCCGAGGTACCTTCGTGGAGGATCAGGCTCTTTGTCCTGTTCTTCCTTTCCTTCCTCCAGACAGCGTCGAACTCGGAGGGGAAGCTTTGATGGCTCTCTGTATCTGCATCCGGGGTACCTTCTTGGATAGACAGACTCTTTGTTCTGTTCTTCCTTCCCCCCTTCTTTGTTTTGACCAAAACCTCGTAAGGGTCTTCGGTTCGAAGCCTCTCAAGCTCAGGACTCCTGGGGTCCTTCAGAAGCGGAGCCGGGGACTTCATCTTCTCGGCCCGCACACGCCAATCCTTTATAAAAGACATATAGTCAAGCCGCTATTCAGAAAAAGGAATATCCGGAAAATAAATTAGCAAACTAAGAGTGGAGGTCACCTCGGCGATAGGGTTGGCGCGGCTTAAACCAAAGTCCTCGGTCCTGGAGGGAAAGGTGTTCTTCTTGGGCTTGAACAGAAGTTTCCACATCCCGCCGAGGTCTGCTCCTCGGAAGAACCATTGGATCGACACTTCATCCTCCAGCTTGTACTCCCACATCAGAACAGCTCAGACCTGGAGTTGAAGAATCCAATGATAGAGCATAACGTGGACTACATCCACCAAATGGCCCATGCCAACCACGGCCTTCAGCTTGCTCTGATGTGCCTTCACCTCCTTCTGGTCTCCCCAGTCAAGGTTTTTGTCCGTCTAGGAGAACAATCTCCTCGGCGGCTCCGCCGAAAAGGCGAGGATCACCTCCTGGTTTCCTAAGGATTGGTCAGCCACATAAAACCACTCCTGCTGCCAAAGCTTCACCGTTTCCACAAAGGTGCCCTCCGGCCAGATCACATTGGTAAGCTTACTGATCATGGCCCCGCCGCAATCTGCAAGCTGGGAGCCGCTGCTTTGTGGCTTGACACATAATACCTTCAGCCACAGCCCGAAGTGGGGCTCGATGCAGAGGAAGGCTTCGCAGAAAGTCATGAAGTTGGCGATGTGGAGGATGGAGTTTGGGGCTAGATGGTGAAAATCTAGCCCGTAGTAAAACATATGGCCCCGTACGAAAGGGTGAAGGGGAAAACCCAGGCCTCGGATGAGGTGGGAGATGAAGACCACCCGCTCCCCTTGATGAGGAGTGGGAATGGCGGAAGCCAAGCAATTCACGCCCGCATCCACGGGGGATCTACACCTGGCCGTGGCGGGGAGGTACCCGTCGGCCTGGAGCGCTGTGATAGTGCTGGTTGTAACGTTGGAGCGCAGCCACTGCCCCCCTTTGTTGGTGACCTCGGACGCTGGGACAGCAGCATCCTTCCCCTTGCCGGCCATCTTTTGCCGTGGAGAAGAGGGATGAGGAAGAACTAGAGGAAAAAGCGAGTCTCGGAGTTTTTTGGCTTACAAGAAGTTCTTGGTGGTAAAGCAGGAAATGAGAGCGTAGGTAAAATCAATTTGCCATTCCCCCTTTTATAGGCCAGTCAAAGACGAGGGGTCGCCTCATCCCAAAGCGAAAATTGCCAGTTCCCAATACGTTGTGTAGTATATGCGCGCAAAGGTTAAGGCATTTCCATTGATGATATCAACTAGAAATCCGGTGCATGATCCCTTTAATGACAAGACGTGCTAATAGAAACGGCTTTGGGCCATGATACACCTAATAATGACCATTGATGAGATGGCTCGGTTCTGCCATAAGAGATGGCGCTTTGGTTCTCGGCTAGAAAAGTTGTCAGGGTTTGACCCAGTCATCCCGCCCCTCGTTGCAAGCCCTAACAGCTAAGCTAAACGAGATTTCGGATCGGTTGCAAAATAAATGATGCCAAAAAGGGCCTTATTAAAAGACGTCCCTCATTTGCCTGAAGTAAATTGTCACATAGACACGCATGGCTGCCCTCGAGAAGAATGCCAGGAAGACCACGGAGCCGGGCATGTCCTCAGAATCTGGAGCCAACATGGAAGATAGAACTCGCCTACAAAGCCGAAGACTAGAAGTTGTCCCAAGGAAGGAACCAATTGATCTCGGCTTGAAGACTAGTTCAGGGGCTACTGACGGTGTCCCGGACTAGGGGGTGCACGCCATGTTGGCCCGCCATTCATGGGCTGGGCCGAGGACCCACTAATAATTGAAGAATGAGCCTATATGCTCTGGCCCTCGGCGTATTCAAGATGGAGTTCTTCGAAGACTTGGTGTACACTTCAAGGCGTATTTGAATGATCGGCATGTTTATCCCTAGATTGTCGCCGACCATGTGTAAACCCTAGATACCCCCGGTGCCTATATAAGACGAGGGGCTTAGTCCGTGGGGGAGGATTTCAAGGTTTAGAGGTTTGAACTCCCTCATACGATCTTGAGGTAGATCATATTGTACTTTGTACCCCATCCATAATCAATATAATAAGAGCAGGACGTAGGGTTTTACCTCTTCGAGAGGGCGAACCTGGGTAAATACCATGTCCCTATTCTTCGTGTTATCATCTTGCCTAGATCACCAGCTCGGGACCCCCTACCCGAGATCCACCGGTTTTAGCATCTACAGCGACGGCGATAAAAATCACCTGGAGGCGCGACAAATGGTTTTAGGATTTATAGGAATTATAGGCGGTGGAATCAGGTCAAGTTGGTTCCCGAGGGCCCCACAAGCTCAGGGGCGTGGCCACCCCCCACCCCCCGCCGTGCCGCCTGCCCTTATAAAAAAGATAATTTTTGACCTAGCATGATCTTGATCAAATGATGTAAAAATGGTGTGAACTTAGGACAAAAGTGATTCAAAGCAATAATCGATAAATAACAAGCAAGTAACCATCAAAATGTGTAAACAAAATTACTATTGCTTTGCATGAATCATTGCTTTCATGTAATACCAATTAATACTCATAATGTCATATTCATGTCCCCAATCACTCAAGGCTTTATCATATCCAAACATCTTATCATAACACAACCCAGACCGTCGGTCAAGTAACCGAATCCATGATGAGCCATTTTCAACTACTTAGCACTTCGCTCAATTTCCGGACTACAAGCATCGTGACGGGGTCCTGTACCTGGGGTACCTGACATAAGGGAGCCCGGCCTCAACCTCGAACAGGGCCCACCAGGCCCAAGAGACGTCAGGGAGCCCTAGGGAGGCAAAGACGATGTGCGTGTTCTCCAAGACGGAGGGCGGCGGCAGAACTAATCTCACCAACCCTCCCGTGTAAACCATAGGCCTCTCCTGCCTATATAAAGGGATGTCTAGGTCCTCATTCATCATCCAATCTCAGATCTAACTCTCGGTAGACATCCCGTACACCATTGTAATCCTCTGCATGAGGTATCCCCTCACCATGAATAAGAAGAAGAAGTAGGATGTAGGGTATTACTCATCGGAGGCCCTAACCCGGGTAAATTGTGTGTGCAGACTCTGTCCTGGTACTTCTAATCTCGTCATGAACCCTACCAGGGGATCTGACGGTATTTTGCTCCGTCAGTTGGCCCGCTAGGCACGGGCGACGTTGATCGGAGAATGAACCCGGCACGGAGAAATGGAAGAGGTCAGCGATCTCTCGCCAGGCCATTGCCTCATGTTCAGCTCTTTCGAGCTGGTCGCTGATGGATCAGGGTAGTTCCTTGACATCTCGCCTTCACGCCTCGTCAAACGTGTGTATAATAAACAAGGGCAAGCCCGAGGGGTCTACGATCGCCCAAATCATCTCACTTGGAGACGCATAGTACGGCCTCCACGGTGTTACGAGCCCGCTCGCAGGGCCACCATGAACATGATATTCACGGCGGCGGACACACACCGGAACCAAAAACTCACACGGTGCACGATCTACACGGCAAAAAACACGACCAGCAAACGGCTTGCGTGGTCCCAGGAAACGGTGACCTTTAATGTCGGGGATCACCCCAAAGCGTCGTACAACCAGGCAAGCACGCCCTGGTACTAGATCCGATCGTAGGGGGCTACCGCCTCTCACGTGTCCTGATGGACGGAGGCAACGGTCTCAACATCATCTTCATCGACACCCTAGAAAAGATGAAGATCTCGCTGTCCGTACTATCAAGGTCAGACGTAGGTTTCCATGGGGTGATACCGGGCCGCCCAGTCCGCCCCCTGGGCGGATCGAGCTCGAGGTCGTCTTCGGAGACGAAGGTAACAACCGAAGCGAGGCCATCCAATTCGAGGTCGCTCTTTTTCGGAGCGGCTACCACGCGATCTTCGGCAGACCCGCGTACGTAATGTTCATGGCGGTCCCGGCCTACGCCTACCTGCAGCTAAAGATGCCAGGCCCGAACGGTGTAATCACCGTACGAGGGAGCTCGGAGAAAGCCTACGAGGCTGAAGTGGCCAATGTAGAGCTCGCCGATGCTGCCTTGGCCTCTGCTGAGCTCGCCAAGATAAGAAAGAGAATTGGACCGATGGATGCCGAACTCCCACAGAAGCCAAGGCCGGGGCCCGTATTCCAGCCAGCCAAACAGACAAAGAAATTCCAAGTGCACCCAGAGGATCCCAGCAAGACGGTAACCATTGGCGGGGACCTCTTGGAAAGCCAAGAAGCGGAGCTCCTCGCCTTCCTCTGAGCCAACTGGAACATCTTCGCCTGGAAGCCCGCGGAAATGCCAGGGGTGCCAGCTGACAAGGCTGAACATTGCCTGAACGTCCGCAAGGATGCGACACTGGTGAAACAAGCCCTACACCGTTTCGCCACAGAAAAATGAACGGCAATAGGGGACGAGATAGCGCGTCTGCTCGCAGCCAAGTTCATAAGGGAGGTCGCGCACCTAGAATGGTTAGCGAACCCAATAATGGTATTAAAAAAGTACAACACATGGCGCATGTGCGTGGACTACACCGACCTCAACAAAGCATGCCCCAAAGACCCGCTCCCGTTACCCAGGATCGATCAAATGATCGACTCCACGGCAGGGTGCGAGCACCTATGTTTCCTGGACGCATACTCTGGATACCACCAGATACGGATGAAGGAATCTGACCAGGAGATGACCTCCTTCATCACGCCATATGGGCCTTTTCTGCTACATCACGATGCCATTCGGCCTCAAGAACACAGGGGCTACATATCAGCGGACGATGCAGAAGTGTTTTAACAAACAGATCAGAGTAAACGAAGAGGTCTACATGGACGACATCATGGTCAAATCAAAACAAGGTTCAAGCCTTCTCGGCGACCTCCAATAGACCTTCGACAACCTCCGCAATTTCAGCATGAAGCTAAACCCCAAAAAATGCGTCTTCGGGGTGCCTGCCCGACAGTTGCTGGGGTTCATCGTATCCCAGCAGGGAATAGAGACGAACCCTAAAAAAATTCAAGCAATAGTGGACCTCGAGCGCCCTGAGATGGTACGAGACGTACAGAAGCTCGCAGGGTGCGTAGTGGCCCTGAGCAAATTCATCTCACGACTGGGCAGGAAGGCCCTGCCTCTGTACTGCCTCCTCAAAAAGGGCGACAAGTTTTATTGGAGCGACGAAGCTAAACAAGCATTCGCCGACCTCAAGAACCTACTACAATCAAACCCACTCCTCGTCTCCCCAGCCCAATCAGAACGCATGTTTCTGTATATAGCAGCAACCACCCAGGTGGTCAGCGTGGTGATCGCCGTGGAAGGGAGGAGGCCAGAAAAGTGCACCGGGTGCAACATCCGGTGTACTATGTCAGCGAAGTGCTCACACCTTGCAAAACAAGATATCCACACTATCAGAAGATCACCTATGGGGTACTCATGGCCGCAAGAAAGCTGCGGCACTACTTTCAAGCCAACACAATAACGGTGGTCAGCCACGCACCACTTCTGACATCATCAATAATAAGTACGCCACAGACCGCGTGGCGAAGTGGGTGATCGAGCTCCTACCTTTCGAGCTCTCGTACAAACCATGCACAACAGTCAAATCAGATGCCATTGCAGATTTCCTAGTGGAATGGATGGAAGCCCAGCAGATCCCCAAGAACATCAACCTCGAGTACTGGACTATGTACTTCGATGGGTCGATGACAGTACAAGGACTGGGGGCTGGAGTGGTCCTCGTTTCCCCCAGAGGCAGCAAAATGAACTACGTCCTCCAGCTCCATTTTCGAGGCCTCATCTGCCGGGGTGACTCCGCCCTCGTGGTCCAGCAGGTCATGAAAATGTTTAACACCAAAGATCCTAAGATGGCAGCATACTATGGTGCCGTCTGGGCACTAGAAGGGAAGTTTGACGGACTAGAACTACACCATGTCAAAAGAGGTGACAACATCGCAGCAGATAACCTAGCGCGCGTCGGGTCATGAAGAGAGCCCGTGCCAGACGAGACCTTCCTGGAGATACTACACAAGCCATCCATCAAGATCCAAGACCACGATGAAGTCATATCGGGCTCCGACACACCTGCCACCGCAGCCCCGAAGGACAGCCCGCCACCCACAGCCATGCCGGAGGAGGCCGTAATGGCAGTCCTCACCCCAAACTGGACCCAACCGCTGCACGCTTACCTAACGAAAGGCGAACTCCTGCAAGACAAAACGGAGGCTCGCCGCATCATCTGCTGCTCCAAGTCCTACACAATCATCAATGATGAGCTCTACAAGCACAGCCAGGTGGGCGTCTTCCAACACTACGTAACAAAGGAAGAAGGCAAGAAACTTTTACAAGAAATACACACGGGGGCTTGCGAGCAGCACGCAGCCCCCAGAACAAGTGCGGCAAAGGCCTTCCGCCATGGTTTTTCTGGCATCACGCAATACGTGACGCCGAAGAGATAGTCCAAAGCTGCGATGGTTGCTAACATTTCGCCAACAAGGCACACATGCCAGCAACGGCATTAAAAACAATCATGTTGACGTGGTTGTTTGCGGTGTGGGGGCTGGACATGGATGACAAGCTCTCACCCTCCCCAGGAGGACACAATTTCCTACTGATGGCGACTGACAAGTTCACAAGGTGGATAGAAGCCAAATCAGTAACGAACATGGAGGCCGACACGATAGTCAAATTTGTCTCTGGCCTCATCCACCGCTTCGGCGTCCCACACAGCATTATCACGGATAATGGCTCTAACTTCACCGCTTCGGTGTTCAAAGACTTCTGTCACAAACGATGGATCCACATAGACTATGCGTCAGTGGCCCACCCTCAGTCCAACGGACAGGTCGAACATGCCAACAGGCTGATCATGCAAGGCCTAAAGCCCAGGCTCATAACACCACTAGTTCAGGCAAAGGGCAACTGGGTGGGGGATCTCCCCTCCGTCCCCTAGAGCCTGCGAACGACGCCCAACAAGTCCACCGGCTACACGCCCTTCTTCATGGTATATGGAGCGGAAGCGGTCCTCCCGTCAGAATCGAGTATGACTCGCCACGAGTCTGAGCATACAAAGAGGAGGCCGCCAAAGATAGCAGGAAAGATGATGTCACCGCAAAGGAAGAGGCACACCTCCTCGCCATCGAATGCACCAGCATCTACCAGCAAAAGCTACGCCAGTATCAAGGCCGGCGCGTCCGAGCGCGGGAATTCAACATGGGCGATCTCGTCCTGCGCCTCAAGCAGAAACCAGACAAGAACAAGATGTCCTCTCCATGGGAGGGCCCCTTCGTCATCCACGAGGTCCTCAAGCATAGGGATACTACCTTCGCAACAAGAAAACAGGTCGGATCACATCGCGACCCTGGAATGCCAAGCATCTCCACTTATTTTATGCATAGACACCTAAGTATGACGTACTTTTCTACATAACTCACTTTGCAAAATCTGCATTTCATGTACCTTTAGCTCAAACAAAATTAGGTTGGAAAACAAGGAGGTCGCAATGACCTTCCACACCTTTTCATTTTCCTTTTATAGTTTGCTAAATGTAACATGACATACCGCTATTCGGCACAAAACACATTCTTGAACCCCTTGGGATAGACAAATCGCGGAAGAACAAACGAATCTCTTTGTTGAGGGACTAGGGGGTTGCATCGCTATAAGTGGACCTCCCCGCAGCTCCACCCGAAGGCTGCATCGTACGTTCCTGCGTTTTGTTTTGGACCCTTGTGGATGCTTCTTCTGCCAACCTCCCACAGCTTCGTGCTCCGGGGCTGCATCGACGCAATATTGTTGGTGGTCCTTCCTTTGAGGAGAGCAACCATTGAGGATGCCGGACGACTGAATCAGGCATTCTGTTCATGCCGAGCCCCACTAAATACGCCTACGGCGTCAACACGCACAAAAGGGGATGTCTGCTCCTAACTCGGGCAAAGGCACTTCACCGCCTCTACGGCATAAAAATATATACACCTCAGTTTTCAAGAAAACAAAAGCACGTAAATGAGGTTATACTAATAAGTTTCGCAAAGAAAGTTGCGAATTGATTTTTTTTCAGGCTAAAAATTCAGGCCTTGATAACCCACAACTATAGTGGATCAATTGTAGCTTTTTTGATAAATAAGAGTGTCGAACCCAACGAGGAGCTAAAGGTAGAATTAATATTCCCTTCAAGTTCTATCGACCACCGATACAACTCTACGCACACTTAACGTTCGCTTTACCTAGAACAAGTATGAAACTAGAAGTACTTTGTAGGTGTAATGCTAGAACTACTTTGCAAGAATAAAACTAGGAGTACTTAGCAAGATTAAAACTAGGAGTAATTGTCAAGATAATAAAAGTTAGTTGTTTAGTAGAGAGCTTTTTGTAACATGAAGAGAAAGATTGTCCATAGGCAATCAAATATGACATGTGTGATAATTATTATAGGCAATGAGGGAGAGTCATACGCTAACATACTTTCCGTACTTGGATCATATGCACTTATGATTGGAACTCTAGCAAGCATCCGCAACTACTAAAGATCATTAAGGTAAAACCCAACCATAGCATTAAGTAAAAAATCCCCTTTACTCCCATACGCAACAACCCTCTTACTCGGGTGTAAGCTTCTCTCACTCTAGCCGCCCACTATAAGCGAATTATGAACGTATTGCAAAACCTACAGTGGTAATCCCACATGCTTGCGTGACACGGAGGGCACCATAAAGACAGCACCATATCAACATAAAACTCATATCAATCACACCATACCACAATTAACCCGTAGGACAAAGGAAATCTACTCAAACATCATAGGATTGCCACACATCATTGGATAATAATATATAACGTTAAGCACCATGTTTAGGTAGAGATTACAGTGGGAAGAAGAGGTGTAACACCGCTGTATAGAGGGGGAGAGAGTTGATGATGACGGCGGCGAAGTTGTTGGTGTAGATCGCCGTCACGATGGTTCCCCAGGCGGCGCTCCGGCGCCACCGAATGAGAGGGGGAGAGAGCCCCCCTCCTTCTTATTCTTGCTTGGCCTCCCCCTAGATGGGAGGAGAGTTTCCCCTCTGGTCCATGGCTGCCATGGCTCCCGGAGGGGAGGAGCCCCTCCGAGATTGGATCTCTCTTTCTGTTCTCTTCTGTTTCGCGTTCCTATTTTCTGGCCGAAAACCGTTTCTTATATTCCCGGAGATCCGTAACTCCGATTGGGCTGAAATTTTGAGGGCATTTTTATCCGGATATTATCTTTCTTGCAGTGGAAGAAGGGCCCCAACCGCCTTACAGGGGTGCCACAAGCCTGCCCAGCGTGCCCAGGGTAGGGGGCGCGCCCCTCGAGCTTGTGGGCCCCTCGAGCATCGTCTCGCGTTGATTATTTTTCCCTAAAATCACATATATTCCAAAATAAATCTCCATAAATTTTTATCGCATTTGAACTTTGTTTGATATAGATTTTTTGCGAAACAAAAAACATGCAACAAACAGGAACTGGCACTGGGCACTGGATCAATATGTTAGTCCCAAAAATAATATAAAATGTTGCCAAAAGTATGTAAAAGTTGTAAAATATTGGCATGAAACAATCAAAAATTATAGATACGGCGGAGACATATCAGCATCCCCAAGCTTAATTCCTGCTCGTCCTCGAGTAGGTAAATGATAAAAAGATAATTTTTGATGTGGAATGCTACCTAGCATAATCTTTATCATATAATCTAATCATGGCATGAATATTAAGACACGAGTGATTCAAAGCAATAGTCTATCATTGGACATAAAGACATCAATACTCAGGCATACCAACAAACAATCATGCTTTTCGAAATAAAAATGCTAAAGAAAGTTATCCCTACAAAATCATATAATCCTGTCATGCTCCATCTTCTTAACATAAAGTATCTATCATGCACTACCCCGATGACAAGCCGAGCAATTGGTTCATACTTTTTAATGCGCTTCAGCTTTTTCAACCCCCACGCAATACATGAGCGCAAGCCATGTATATAGCACTATGGGTGGAATAGAATATAATGGTAGAGATTAATGAGGGGAAGTCAAAAAAGGAAAATAGTCTCACATCGACGCGGCTAATCAATGGGCTATGGAGATGCCCATCAATTGATGTCAATGCGAGGAGTATGGATTGCCATGCAACGGATGCACTAAGAGCTATAAGTGTATGAAAGCTCAAACTGAAAACTAAGTGGGTGTGCATCCAACTTGCTTGCTCATGAAGACCTCGGGAATTTGAGGAAGCCCATATACAAGCCAAGTTCTATAATGAAAAATTCCCACTAGTATATGAAAGTGACAACATAGGAGACTCTCTATATGAAAAACATGGTGCTACTTTGAAGCACAAGTGTGGAAAAAGATAGTAACACTGCCACTTCTCTCTTTTTCTCTCATTTTTTTTTGTTTTCTCATTTTTTTAGTGGGCTCTTTTTGGCCTCTTTTTTTTCTTTTTCTTTTTCTCTTTTTTTGGTGGGCTCTTTTTGGCCTCCCCCTTTTTTTATTTCCTCACTGGGACAATGCTCTAATAATGATGATCATCACACTTCTATTTACTTACAACTCAACATTACAACTCGATACTAGAACAAATACGACTCTATATGAATGCCTCTGGCAGTGTACCAGGATGTGCAATGATCTAGCGTAGCAAAGATATCAAAAAACGAACAAGCCATGAAAATATCATGCTAGCTATCTTACGATCATGCAAAGCAATATGATAATGAATGCTCAAGTCATGTATATGATGATGATGGAAGTTGCATGGCAATATATCTCGGAATGGCTATGGAAATGCCATGATAGGTCAGTATGATGGCTGTTTTGAGGAAGATATAAGGAGGCTTATGTGTGATAGAGCGTATCATATCATGGGGTTTGGATGCACCGGCGAAGTTTGCACCGACTCTCGAGGTGAGAAAGGGCAATGCACGGTACCGAAGAGGCTAGCAAATTGCGGAAAGGTGAGAGTGCGTATAATCCATGGACTCACATTAGTCATAAAGAACTCACATACTTATTGTGAAAGTTTATTAGCCCTCGAAGCAAAGTACTACTACGCATGCCCCTAGGGGGATAGATTGGTAGGAAAAGACCATCGCTCGTCCCCGACCGCAACTCATAAGGTAGACAATCAATAATAAATCATGCTCCAACTTCTTAGCATAACGACAGATCATACGTGCATGCTTCGGGAATCACAAACCTTAACACCAATATTCTTACTAAACAACAATTATCTACTAGCACCTCCCACATATTACCATCTCAATATCGCAAAACTATTGCAAGGAATCAAACTTATCATATTCAGTGATCTACAAGTTTTATGTAGGATTTTATGACTAACCATGTGAATGACCAATTGTTGTTGCCTCTCTAAATAGAGATAAGTGGAGCATGAGAGTTTAATTCTTTCTACAAAAGACTTGCCCACACTCTAATAAATATAAGTGAAGAAAATGAGCATTCTACAAATAACGGTTTTCTATATATGTAGAGAAACAGGCATCCAAACTTCAAATGATATAAGTGAAGCACATGAAGCATTCTATAAAGCCATACTCAAAAGATATAAGTGAAGTGCAAAGAGCATTCTATAAATCAACCAAGGACTATATCATACTAGCATGGTGCATTATTAAAAGAAAAAGAAAAAGCACACGACGCTCCAAGAATGTACGCATATCATGTGAACAAAACAAAAAAACCGAAACATACCGATAATTGTTGAAGAAAGATGGGATGCCTTCCGGGGCATCCCCAAGCTTAGACGCTTGAGTCTCCTTGAATATTTACTTGGGGTGCCTTGGGCATCCCCAAGCTTGAGCTCTTGCCTCTCCTTATTCTCCTCATATCGATACCTCCTCGATCTTCGGACACTTCATCCACACAAAACTTAATCGAACTTTTTATTAGAGGGGTTAGTACATATAACATCAAATCCCATCATGTCCTGCTGTAACATTATTGTATAATTATAATCAAACATTAACCACTGTATGATATCACAATTCTATGGCTCCCAAGTCAATGGGGCTCAACAAGATATCAAACATACGCAAATAAAGAAACTATAACAGCAATCTGTGAAAACAGGACAGTCTGCAAAGATGCAAATGAAACATATACTTCTGTAACTCCAAAAATTCTGAAAAATTAGGACAAAATAAACAATTTTCATAGAAGTACTTTTTAAAAATTCAGAATTTTTGCACGTTCCAGTAAAATATAGAAATTCAAACACTACAACAAAAGTTTTTGTTTTTGCACAGCACACGCCAAACAAGCAATTTAAACATCCTAAAGGTAAATCTTGGCACATTATTTTTATAATACAATGGATTTGTACAAGGGGATAATTATTTTTGTTGAAAAGTTTCTGTAATTCAAGATTCACAAAGTTTCCATGGGCATGAACAAAATTCAAGGATATCCCCCACTTCAACGGTGCTCGTCTTTCTCACTTTCACTTTTCTTTTTGAAAAAGTTTTAGGTTCCCCTCTATATTTTTTTGTTTTTAAATTTTTTAAAAGCACTCAACAAAATAAAATGACTCTCTAAAACTTCCGGGTTGTCTCCCAGGCAGCGCTTTCTTTAAAGCCATTAAGCTAGGCATAAAGTGCTCATGCTATCGATCCACCCGGATCCCAAGATATATCAAAGCCAATTTTAATTAACAATGATTAGTAATTTAGTAGTGAGCACAAAGCAACATATATCATGCAATAACGAAGTCTAACTCTCTTCCTATGCATCGGCATGTCATAAAAGAACAATTCATGCACACATAATAAAGGCCGATACATAGCATAAGTAGTTTCTTGCAATTTTATCGTATTGGAAACATAGAGAGGCGGAGATGTAGTTCCTCTCTCATAATAATTGCAAGTAGGAGCAGCAAGCACATGCATATTATATTCATCAAAATTATCATGTGCAATAGTAAAATGCAACCCATCAAAGTAATCCTTAATAAGTGCAAACTTCTCCGATATAGTGTAGTTGGGAGAATTCAAAAAGATAATAGGACTATTATGTGTGGGTGCAACAGCAACAATTTCATTTTTAGCATAAGGAACTATAGCAAGTTCATCTTCACAAGTATAATTCAAATTGGCATCATGGCCACAAGCATAGCACGCATCAATTTCATCAAAAAGGGATATTTCAGACGAATCCAAGGGATCATAGCAATCATCACAGTATTCATCCTTCGGTAAGCACGAAGGGAAATTAAACAATGTACGAGATAAAGAGTTACTTTCATCAGAAGGTGGGCATGGGTGATCGATCCGCTCTTCCTTCCTTTGTTCTTCGTTCTCCTCCTCATCTTTTTCATCTAATGAGCTCACAGTTTCATCAATTTCTTCCTCCATAGACTCCTGCAAAATATTAGTCTCCTCTTGGACGGCGGGGACTTCCTCAATATATTCTTTAACATAAGCATTAGAAGCTTGACCATTTTAAAAAAGCGTGTATTTCTAAAAATTTGGACCAATTTTAAAACACTATCATTTTTTAAACAAAAATATTTATGGAAAAAATAGGATTTTTTTCAAACTTAGAACAAAATTTGAAAAGGCAAACATTTTTTTGCATCTGTGAATAATTTTTGAAGATCTGATTTTTCTCTTGGAAAAGGAGAACATTTTTCAAATTTGTGAGATTTTTTTTTGAAAATCATGATATTTTGGAATTTGTGAAAAAAAGTTGAAAACACGAACATTTTTTGAACTTTCGAACAATTTTTGAAAAGTGCAAACTAGATATTGCAAAACATTTTTGAAAAAAAAAGTATTTTGAATTTGACAATTTTTTGAAAAACGATGATATTGTTTGAAGTTTTGAACAATTTATGAAAAAAAACAAACATTTTTTTTAAATTTACGAACATTTTTTGAAAATAAAGTAAAAATGAACATGAAAAAGAAAAACAAAAATTCTGAAAAAGAAATAGAAAATAGAAAAAAAAAAGGAGAAAAAAAGAAACAGAAATGAGACAAAAAATGGTCTAGGAACCTCCTAGAAGGTTCCGAACCGAAAAAATTCGGCTCGAACTTACTAGAAGGTTCCCAAAACCAGGATCGCTGAAACGCCTTAACGGGCCAGCCCACCCCGAACGCTCATTTGATCTCCCCCTGTGTGTAGCCCCTATTTAGGGAACGCAAGCATTTTTTTGTAATTTACGAACATTATTTGAAAACACGAACATTTTTCACGCGAGATAGAGGGGAGCCTGATACGTCTCCAACGTATCTATAATTTTTGATTGTTCCATGCTATTATATTATCAATCTTGAATATTTTTATATACATTTACAACAATTATATATCATTTTTTGGGACTAACCTATTAACTTAGTGCCCAGTGCCATTTGCTGTTTTTTTGCCTGTTTTTTGGTTTTCCAGAATATCAGTACCAAACGAAGTCCAAATGCCACGAAACTTTTTGAAGAATTTTTTCTGGACATAACAAGTACTAGAACCTTCAGGAAAGGGCCAGAAGATGAAGCAGTGGCCCACAAGGCACCAGGGTGCGCCCCGAGGGGGTGGCGCGCCCTGGTGGCTTGTGGGGCCCACACAGCTCCGTTTGATCTAATTCCACCACTATAAATTCTCTAAAATCGGGAAACCAACAGAGGAGTCAACGAAATACTTTTTCCGCTGCCGCAAGCTTCTGTTCTCGAGAGATCCAATCTGGAGGCCTTTGTCGGTACTCCGCCGGAGGGGGAATCGATCACGGAGGGGCTCTACATCAACCTTGCTGCCCTTCTGATGATGCGTGAGTAGTTTACCACAGACCTTCGGGTCCATAGTTAGTAGCTAGATGACTTCTTCTCTCTTTTTGGTCTTCAATACAATGTTCTCCTCGATGTTCTTGAAGTTCTATCCGATGTACTCTCTCCGGTCCGGTGTATAGGGCTCACTAGCAATTTCTATTTGTTCCGAAACACCACAGGAATAAGGCCTTCTAGAATTCATTAGGCTAATTAATTACAATAGCTGGCTCTCTCTCTCCCCGGGAGAATTTACTCCTGGCCGCACCCGCGTGCTCGCAGCTCCTTTTTGGTTGCATGCAAATGTGAACGGGTGCACGCAGCTCCTTTGGTGGGCCTCAACGTCGCTTTGGTTGCCACCTATAAAAGCGAGAATTAATTAAAAATTCCTAACTAATCGCTGATAGGTGGAGACGTACGAGAAGAGGAGATGGATCGTAGCCAGTAGAAATTCACCTTGGTCGCGTTGCGCTTCACAGCGAGCCCTATACACCGGACCGGAGGGAGTAATCACTTTTTGCGGTGTGTTTGTTGGGATCCGATAAATTGTGAGTTTATGATCAGATTATCCATGAATATTATTTGAGTTTTCTCTGAACTCTTTTATGCATGATTATTATAGGTTTGTATTTCTTCTCCGATCTATTGATTTGGTTTGGCCAACTAGATTGATTTATCTTGCCATGGGAAGATGTGCTTTGTAATGGGTTTGATCTTGCGGTGCTCAATCCCAGTGACAGAAAGGGACATGACACGTATGTATCATTGCTATTAAGGGTAAAAAGATGGGGTTTATTCATGCGTGAGTTTATCTTGTCTACATCATGTCATCGTTCTTAAGGCGTTACTCCGTTCTTTATGGACTTAATACACTAGATACGTGCTGGATAGCGGTCGATGTGTGGAGTAATAGTAGTAGATGCAGGTAGGAGTCGGTCTACTTGTCTCGGACGTGATGCCTATATACATGATCATTGCCTTGGATATCGTCATGATTATTTGTTTTTCTATCAATTGCCTAACAGTAATTTGTTTACCCACCATATGCTATTTTCTTGAGAGAAGCCTCTAGTGAAAACTATGGCCCCCGGGTCTATCTAAATCATATATTAAAAACCCTAAAAATACCTTGCTGCACTTTTACTTTATTTATTTTATTTTATATTTTAGTTCAATCAACCTATCTATCTATCACATACAATTTAATCTTGCAAGTAACCGCAGAGGGATTGACAACCCCTTGTTTGCGTTGGGTGCAAGGATTTGTTGTTTTGTGTGCAGGTGCTGCTAACGAGGTGTTGCGTGATTCTCCTACTGGATTGATAACCTTGGTTTCATAACTGAGGGAAATACTTATCTCTACTGTACTGCATCTCCCTTCCTCTTCAGGGAATTACCAACGCAGCTCACAAGTAGCGGAGCCTCGCCTGAAGGGGGGTGCAAGCTGGGCCGGCCCAGGTGCCTGGGAAGCCATAACCATGTTTTTCTTGCTTTTTCACGTCTTTTCTGCTTTCTTTTTTTATTTTTCTTATACTTCCAAATATTCTAAATAAATGTATTCAAAAACTTTACATAAAACATTTGAAAAAATGTTAAATGTGTATACAGAAAGTGTTGCACAAGTATATAAAAAAATGTTACAGAAAAATACGATGTGTATGCAAAAAGTACATCATACATTTAAAAACTGTTAATCAAGCATTTGAAAAAAAATGTTAAACAAGTATTTGAAAAATGTTAATCAAGCATTTGAAAATGTTAAATGTGTATAGAAAAAATATTGACCATGTACCAAAAAAATTAATCTTGTATTTCGAAGATGTTAATCAAGCATTTCAAAAATCTTAAATGTGTATAAAAAAATGTTGACCATGTTTTCAAAAAGTATATTAATATTATATTTGAAAAATGTTAATCAAGCATTTGAAAAAATTAAATGTTTATAAAAAATGTCGACCATGTCTTAAAAAACTGGTAATCTTGTATTTCAATATGTTAATAAAGCATTTGAAAACAGTTAAACACTTGTATAGAAAAATGTTGACCATGTATTAAAAAATATTAATCTTGTATTCGAAAAACGTTAAACGCATATTAGAAAAATGTCTTTGATATATACGAAAAATGTACATTTTGTATGAAAAATGTAGACATAAAGAAATATAAGTTTCAAAAAATGTTAATCATATATTTCAAAAAGTTAAATGTGTATCTAAAAAGTATTTTTGACATTTACGAATATTTTGAATGTGTACTAAAAAATGTGAACACGTGTTGACCAAAAAAGAAAACCGGTGAAAATCGACAAAAAAAAAGATAAAAAAATGACGCCCAATAAAAACAAAGAAAACTAAAAAAGGAAAAAGAAAAAACAAAGAAAACATTGCAAAAGATTGGAACAGGAGAAAACTAAAAGAGAAACAAAGAAAAACAATGAAAACTCATGAAAACCAAGAAAGAAGCAAAGAAAACAACGAAAAAAAGTAAAGCGAAAGAGAAGGAAACAAATAAAAACAAAGAAAAAAATGAAAGTCGATGAAAACCAAGAGAGAAAAGAAAAACAAAGAAAAACAAAAAAAACAATAAAGAAACGAAGAAAACTGATGAAAAAACAATAAAAACCGGAGGAAACCCAAAAGAAAAACAGACAACCAAATAAAATAGTTGAAGAAACAAAAAACCTTGGTATACGAAGAAGAAAAAGGGAAATGGAAGAAATCCGGCAATGAAAGAAAAAAAAACCAAAGAAACAACATAAGAAAAATAAATGAAAACAAAACAAGAAATAAACCAAGAAAACCCGACCCCGAAAAAGTGATAAACCGACCAAAAAAACACGGGAAGAACCAGCCCAAAACAGTGAAAAACCGGCACAGAAAACACGCAGAGAGCAAAGAAAACGAATGCGCCGCTACAGTGACGGCCCGGCCCACTCGCGCCGTGCTTCAGGCGAGAGAAGCTACCATCTCGCGTGAAGCGAGATATAGCTCAAGTGGCGCGCTTATGTCTCGCTTGACGCGAGAGATTGGGCAGCCTCGCCTGAAGGCGACCGCGAGATGGGCCAAGGTTCTTGCGAGGCCACAACCTCCCTTTTTCAGTTTTTTCACATTTTTTGTGTTCATTTTTTTTGCTTTTTTTTACTTTTGTTTATAAAAAAAATACTTTACATAAAACATTTCAAAAATGCTAATCAATCATTTGAAAACTATTAAATGTGTATATAAAAAATATTTACCATATATACGAAAAATATACAATGTGTATGAAAAAACTTGACCATGTAATTAAAAAATGTAAATCAAGAATTTGAGGAAAAAAATATGTTAACAGGTATTTGAAAAATGTTACATTTAAAAAATGCAAAATGCGTATAGGAAAATAATTCTCATGTATAATAAAAAGGAATATAATGAATATACAATGTCTATGAAAAATTTATCATGTATTTAAAAAAATTAATCAAGCATTTGAAAATATTAAACAAGTATTTGAAAAATGTTAATCAAGTATTTGTAAAATGTTAAATGTGTATAATTTTTTTCCCATATATACAAAAAATATATAATGTGTATGAAAAGAATGTTGATCATGTATTTAAAAAATTGTTAAACCTGTATAAACAAATGTTGATCATGTATTTAAAAAATGTTTGTCGTGTATTTAAGAAAATGCTAAACATGTATTAAAGAATGTTGATCATTTGTGAAACATTTTGTTAATGGCAATAAACATTTTTTCACACACATTGTACATTTTTCATATACACTAGTAAACATTTTTCTATATGTTTTAGCATTTTCTAAATATATAATAAAAAATTTAAATATTTGTTTTTTGTGTCTACATTTATTTAATGGACGATTGTACATTTTCTGTTTACATCACGAACATTTTTTTAATACACATTTAACATTTTAAAAATAGATGTCAGACATTTTTTTCATAGAAACAAAAGGAAAACAAAGAAAACCATTGAAAACCGAAATAGAAACAAAGGAAATCAAAAGAAAAAACCAAAGAAAACCACCGCAAAAAGAATGGAAAATCAGTGAAAACTGAGAAAAAAACCGATGAAAAAGAATATAGATACAAAAAGAAACCCGAAGAAAAAGAAGAACAAAAGAAAGAAAAAAACCAAAGAAAAATGAACAAAACCGGTGAAGAAACAAAGAAAACCGAATTATAACAAAGTAAAAAAGAAAAATCGAAGAAAACCGGTGAAGAAACAAAGAAAACTGAATTATAACGAAGAAGAAAAAACAAAGAAAATCAAAGTATACCGAAGGAAAAGGAAACAACCGATGAAAAAACAAAGAAAACCGAAGAAAAAACAGAAACAAACTGAATAAAAACAAAAGACCAGAGGCAAACCTGCCAACTAAGCGACAGCGAGCGAGCTATCACCACACAAAAAATGGCCAATCTGTTACTGTAGAACACAAGAAAAACTTCAGGCGAGAGAACCTTCTATCTTGCGTGAAGCGAGATATAGCCCCCCCCCCCCAAACTATTTCGGTGATTTGTATCGCCTATTGCCGCAACTATCTCCGGATCGCTCGCTAACATGGTTGAATGGGCCGGCCCAACAAAAAAATTGTGAATGAGCGCTAGCCACCAATTGCACCAAGCACTAGCAGTAACAAGTTTGATGTTTTGGAGCACATACACATGACAGATGCTCCATATTGCACTTTATGCTGCCACATGGATTCGTGGCGGCATGCGTTGCTTGGGTGTTCCATGTCGAGATGCGTTTGGGCTCTAGCAAAAGAAGAGATGGTGGAACATATAATTGGGACAAAAGAAACACATGCAAAAGAAATGGATGTTTACACTGAAAAGCACATTATCACATGAAGATTTCACCCTGTAAGTGCATCAAATGCCCCCTTAGTGGTTTTGGAGTATTGAAGACAAATAGGTTGAGGAACTAATGTGTTTGTGAGTATACACAGGAGACAGAGTCCCTGAAGATTTGGTTTAACACATGGAAGACGACCCCTAAAAATAGATTTCTTCAAATGAAGAATTTGGTGATGAAATTGGTACGGCCTTTGAAGAAATTGATGTGAAGACTTTGAAGCTTGAAGACTTTTGTTTTCATAGTTTCTTTTCTTCTTCTTTGAGTCATAGGAAAAACCGTACTGTTAAAGGGGGTCTAGGTGAAACATATTTCGCATTTCCAAAGTGATGCTCAAACTTACTCAAACCTATACACACAAAAGCCGCTTCGAGTGAAGCCTTTGGAAATCTCCAGTACAGCTGACGCATTTGCTAGCGACAGTGACGAAGTTCATCTGGTCGCTGACAAATTTGGTCAGGCTGAGGAGTTAGGAGTTTGCCAATGCGATCTGCCTACCGTGAGGAAATTGAGTGCCCCGACGAAATTGAGAGTCCAATTTTCCGACCGTTGTTGCGCCGCGTGCCAGCTATCGAGTGGATCCTTATCCTGACAACGGTCGAATCAGTGAAGGGCATTTATGACAATTCATGTCGGGTTGCCCCTGGCTATAAATAGCCGCCCCCCACAACCACTTGTTGGTTGGCTGCTCCGAGAGAACTTGACACTTGTCATTTGAGAGCAACCCTTCCTCTGACGACTTTGAGAGAACCCAAGTGAGGAAAACCCAACCAGAGCCTAAGTGACTGAGCATCATTGAAGAAGTTGATCTGTGTGATCTGACGCTTGTTACCTTTGAGGACTGTCATTCCTCCAGACGGTTAGGCGTCATGTTCTGAGCACCCAAGAGTAATTGTGGCGTGCCGGTGAACAAGTCTGTGAAGGTTTCGGAAGTCTGCCTTGAAGACTTACCACGAGTGATTGGGCGAGGTCTAAGTGACCTTAGCTCAAGAGGAATACGGTGAGGACTAAGTGTCCTCAGAGTTGCGACTCAGCCGCCTCAACCAGACGTACAGTTGATACAGCAACTGGAACTGGTCTACCAAATTGCTGTGTCCTCACCGAGCCAACCTGGTTTCAAATTCCTCACCCTCTCTTACTTTATTCCGCTGTTGAAGAATTTGTGATCTATCCTCTGACGAATTTGAACTGAAGTATTTGATCATCCCGTCTTTCATTTCCTCAGTTCATATTCTTCATGCTTGTATGATTGTATGATTGCATGTTCTTCACTCTTACATACCCTGATCGCATGTACCCTGATTCTGTGATGACTTAGTTTCCCTCGCGTTTCTATTTCTTCACTCTGATCTTCATCAAATTCATCAGAGTTTGATGAATTTCTAATAATCTCCCATTCACCCCCCTCTGGGAGATAACCTACGCTTTCAATTGGTATCAGAGCAAGGTACTCCCTTGTTCTGTTTGATTTTGGTTTAACCACCAGGAGTTTTAGTTATGTCGACCGCAGGTATGATCAAGGTCTCCGCTGCGTGCCCCATCTTCGATGGCACAGACTATACCTACTGGAAGAACAAGATGCGAATGCATCTTGAGGCTATTGACAATGATCTCTGGTTCATCGTCGAGAACGGTGTCCCCACCATTTCACCAAGTATCAATGTTGCTGACGTGAAGCGATTCAAGCAACTGGACTCTCAAGCGAAGAACATCATTTGTGGCCATCTCAACAAAGGACAGTATGGTAGAGTGAGTGCACTGGAAGCCTTGAAGCTTATCTGGGACCAGCTTTCAAAAGTGAATGAGGGTGTTTCTACTCAACGTGACTCCCGAGTTGATGTTCTGCGCAATCTCTTCAATCGCTTCAAAAGACTCGACAACGAAAATGTACAGCAAACCTTCGACCGCCTCACTGATATCTCCAATGAGCTTCAAGCTCTTGGTGCTGCTGACATCACTGATCATGAGGTGGTGAAGAAATTGCTAAGGTCTCTGGACAGTTCCTTCGACACTTTGGCACTGATGATACAAGAGTGCCCTGATTACAAGTCACTGGATCCTGCTGACATTTTTGAGAGGCTCAACACACATGAATTTTAGCAAGCAGAGAAGAGAGATATGTATGGACCCAGTTATGGTCGTCCTCGCGCTCTGAAGGCTAAAGCAAAAGCCAAGGCTATTTCTTCATCTGAAGAAGAAGAGGAATATGAGAGAAGTTCTGATGGTGCTGAGGAAATTGGCAGAGAACTGGCTATGCTGGTGAAGAAGTTCCAGAAGTTTTCCAAGAAGAACCGATTTGGAAAATCTTCAAAGTATGACTCAAAGAACACTGGAGAAGCGTCTGCTCGAGACTACAACAAAAGAACCTGTCACAAATGCAAGAAGCCAGGCCACTACATCGCCGACTGCCCTCTTTGGCTGAAGAAGAAGAAGAAGAGCAGGGATGATGATGAGTCTGATGGGAAAAAGAAGAAGTCCTCAAAGTCTTCATCAAAAACCTCATCTCACAAGAAATCTAGTTCTAGCAAAGCTCGTGCATTCCTTGGGAAGGAAATGGATTCTGAAGAAGAATCTAATGATCAGCAAGCTGAGAAATCTGAGGAGGAGTCAAGCACTGGTGTGGCAAGCCTTGCACTCACTACTGAGTACGTCAACAAGTCCATCTTCAACATCGAGGATAATGGTATCTCTACCAACAATGATGACTGTGCTAATGACTACACTTCCACCTATTGCTTCATGGCTCGAGATGCAAAGGTAACCTCACGAGAAGCTTACTTTGAAACTTCCAGTGATGATGACTCTGAATGTGAATCTAAACCAAGCTATAAGAAACTTGCTAAAATTGCAACTGAGCAACAACATGCCATGGAAAAGATTCAAAAACTGCTAGACAAAAGCGATGACCTGTTGGACGAGGAAATGGATCGTAGTCAAGCCTTGTCTAAGGATCTCAGAAGGCTTAAGTCTCAATATGACAAACTTGAAAGTCGTCATGTGTCCCTCCCAGCTGAACACGAGAAAGTGTCCTATGAATTTCTTCAAAGGAAGCAAGATCTCGAGAAGCTGAGAGCGTCTCATGATGATCTTCAAAAAGAAAATGATTCACTCCTCGCTCAATAGATCAGTACCGTTCAGGAAGAATTTGTTGCACCATGCCTAAAATGCCTTGAATGTGATAATGCTAATTCTTCAGCTGAATGTTCAAATGCTTCTGTTCTTGCAATTGCTTCAACTGCTACTGTGGCCCCTAACCCCTCACTTGAGGAAGCCACCGGGAATACTGATGAAAATGCAGAGCTGAAGGAATTGTATGTCACTGGCATGTACAAAAGCCTCAAAGGGCATCAAACCCTGTGTGACGTGCTCAAAAAGCAAATTCTTCACAGGAACCCTAGGGAAGAGGGTATTGCCTTTGAGAGAAAGCTCAATGCTGATGGTTCGTATTGGAAACCTGAGCAGTATCCCAAAACCACATGGGTTGCTGCAAAGGGACCTCCAATAGATCCATCCACTTTATCTGGCTATTCTTGTGATTCTTCATATTCTTCAGATGAGTCATTTGACTCAAACTATAAACTGTTCAAAAATCAGAATGGTGAGGTCTTTGCCAGATTCATTGGTACTAACTGCAGGAACGGTCCACCTATGAAGAATATCTGGGTTCCTAAAAGCCGACTGGAAAATCTTCAGGTGAATGTCATCATGACACCACCGATGAAGAAGAAACTTCCCAGGGTAAATTCTTCACATGGATCAAAGTCGTCAAATGGACGCAGACCCACTTATGGTCGCACTAATGGCTCTATTTCGCAGGGAAACATACATCGATTTGATGAATATGAGCATTATTCTTCGAACCGCTATGTTCACAAATCTTCGAAGAATTTCTCTGCTTATTCACTCAATTACTATAACCCTCCTGTGAAGAGAAATGCATATTCTTCAATGCCTAAGTTCTCCATTAATGCACTTCGTCACATTGCTTCTCATCCACCCATTCAGATGTGGGTGGTTAAGAAGAAGAACTAATCTCTTCCGCAGGGTCAGGTCTTCAGACAACTAAATGTCTGATGAATTAACTGAAGACCTGACATAATGCCTGTTGGGATGCAGGCTAATCACGATGAAATGAATGTTTCATTTCACACATCCCTTATGCTGCTAGATATTATTCCCTGATGAAATTGTCTGACGAAATTGATCATTATCATATTCTTCACTTTGAAGTATATGAACTTGTAAGTCAGACTAATGCTTCTGCAGGATGATACACCTTCAGCCACTGAATGGATCTTGGACAGTGGCTGCACAAATCATATGACTGGAGATAGGAATCTCCTCACTGATGCTCCCCTTACTCTATTTCATCTGAAGCATATCACATACACTGACAAAGGAAAAAACAAGGTATTGGGTCTAGGTAAGGTTGCCATTTCAAAGGATCGACACATGGAAAAGGTGATGCTTGTCGAGTCCCTTGGATACAACCTCATGTCTGTCTCAATGCTTTGTGATCTTGATATGATTGTCATCTTTGGCAAATATATGTAACACCCCATGTAATTAAGCTACAGTAATCACCTTTTGATAGTGCCTAGTCACCATGCTTAACAGTGCTTGATCATCATTTGCATCATAGCCCATTTCAAATTCCAAATCAAACTAAAATTCAAATATAAAGTGAAAATAAAAGTTGTGCAAATTTAAAAAGTAAAATGTTCATTAAATTGCAAATAATCCAAAAGCAATTATAAAAATAAAACCAACATTATTTGATTTAGTTAAATGACACTAACATCATGGAACAGTACCAAAACAGAAGTATTTAATCCAATTTCATTTAAATAAATTTCAAATAAAAACATCTGGACTCCAAACCATTTTATAGCAGTACCAAATATTGCCTGGTATTTGTTGGGCCAAGTCTCTTATTTTACAAAAGTGTTTCTGTGGCCTAACAATTTGCAAAAGAAAGAAACAGAAAAGAAATAGAAGAGAAAAAGGAAAAAGGCCCCCTGGCACTGGACCTTGGTACACAGTACCAAGGCCCAGCCCACCCCGCACCTCCTTCAACCATTGCTCATCCCCTCCCTCGCTGTCGCTTGCGCACGCGCACCCGCGCCGGGGCCCCCCTTCCCCCCTGCTCGACAGCGGCCTGCCGCTCGCCGTGGTGGGATATGGGCGACGCCTCGTAACCCCTGGCTCCTCCCTCGCCTCGCTCCCTCCCTCTTCCCCTTCCCGCGCTCTCTCTCTCGTGCGTCACACCCGCCTAAGATCGCCGCCGCCGCACGTCGGTTCCGCTATGGCCGCTGGCCTCCTCACGACCAGCCAAGACGCCCAGGAGAACCGCAGCATCCCGCTGACGCTCTCCGTCATCGTGTTCGTCGCCGGGCTGCTCCAGTTCGTCGCCCTAATCCCGTCTTCAACCTCGGACGCCCGTCGCCATTGACGTCGATTGGCTCCTCTCCGAGCTCCCCCGGCCTCCCCGAGACCGCCATCGAGACCGCTGTGAGCTCCTGCACCCCTTGCCCCTCTCCCCGTCGTCCCTCTCGTCCGCTAGCTCTGGTTTCTGCCTCGGCCGAAGCCGCCGCCGCCATGGCCGTGGGGCCTCGCGCCCTCGAGCTCCTTTGCTCCGTCCGAGCGCTCTAGCATGCTCCTAGTGAGCCGTAGATCCTACCTAGCTAGCTAAGCCGCTCGTTTGCTTTGCGCATTGCCGTTTTCCGTCGGAGCCGAACGCAACCGCCGCTGCACCTCGCCGCCGTGGTCGATTCCGACCTCCCCTGTTCGTGACGCGGCCACCGTTCGACTCGCCTGGCTGCGCACGTCCCAACGCCACCTCCCGCGCTCCATTTGAGGCTCCACAGTCGAATCCCGCCGCGTTCCCGCACGTCGCCGCCGTCTTGTGGCCTCGCCGGCGCGCGCCGGCGTTCAAACGTCGGCGGGTCCCACGCGTCAGCACGATTAGTTGCTAATCACACTGCTGCAAGTCACTGACACGTGGGCCCAGATACTGTAGCAATTAGCAAATAAAAATTAACCCTATTAGATAGTACAGACACTGACTGCTGGGCCCCACTGACTAATTAGCTAATTTAATTAAACCTAATGACCTACTGACACTGACATGTGGGCCCTATCTGCTAATTAAATGTTTTTATAAAATATGTGTCACTGACAGAGTGGCCCCACCAGTCAGTTTGACTGGTCAAATATTGACCTAGTCAATGCTGACTGGGCTGCTGACTCAGCCCCTGGCCCCACATGTCATTGACTGTGGCTGGCTGACTCTGAGTATAAAAAGTAAATGCACTGTTTATAATTCGAATTTAATAATTAAATTAAATACAGAAAATGATTAAAACTTTGAAAAATCATATAAAATAAACCGTAACTCGGATGAAAATAATTTATATATGAAAAATGATCAAAAAAATGTGAAGAATCCGAATATGCCACCCATATACCTGCCACACCCCTCTAACATACTGAACATGGAACCTTCCCCTCCGGTTCATCTGTCTGACAGATGTCCAAAACCGGGAAAACGTTCCAGTTAATTTCCCGCTTCGTCTGCCACGTGTAGCACTGCGATAGGTCACCCCTAGCATAGCATACTACCTTGTCAGGCCTTTGTGTTGCATTGTTTGCCATGAATTTATTGTTTCTTCCCCCCCTTCTCTCCCGATAGACACCGAGACTGACGCCGCTGCTACCCAGTATGACTACGGTGTTGACGACCCTTCCTTCTCGGTAGAGCTTCCAGGCAAGCAACCCCCCCCTTGAACATCCAGATATCGCCCACTCTCTCTCTCTCTCATGCTTGCATTAGAATTTCTTCTGTTGTTATTCCGATAGTTCCTATTCAGATGCATAGCCTGGTTTTGTTGTCTGCTATTGATACTCTACCTGCTGTCCCATAATGCTTAGTTAGTTACACTAATGATTCATCGATGGCCCTTCACCCTTGTCCTTTTGCCATGCTTGTTACCGGGCTGTGATCATTCTGGGGGATGATCACGGAACTGTTTACATTACTACAATACTTTAAACTGATAAAGTCGGGCCGGCTCCAAGAGTGCCCGCGAGGTAATGAAACAAGACGGGTTGAACCCAAGGGTACCCGCGAGAGAGTCCTGTGGCGGCTGGCTGTTAGCGGTACCACTCAGTATGCGGTGGTAGCTCGGGACTTGTCCCGACAGCCGACGCGGGACTTGCACTGTAGTCGGAGCGACAGGGCAGGCGTAGACTACCTAGGCGAGAGGTGGGCCTGGTCCCTGGTCGTGATCCGCGAGATAACTAGTCAGAGCGACAGGAACCCTGTTCGTCTCTACGAGCTACTAAACACACTTAACGGATTGGGTATTTGATCTGAGATGGCCACTGGCCTATACGCACTACCACCACGTGTGATAATGGTTTAATGGGGCCCTCTACGCCGTATGTATCAGCCGAAAGCTTTGTCAGACGTCCAGTTCAGCATTGTGGCATGGCAGGATCGGCGCCATCCATGACAGAGGTGGTGCCTGGATCTAACCCTGCGCACAACGACCCGGAGTGCAAAGGGCGATGGCCTAAGACCCCTGAGCACTTAGGATGTAGACCGGCGGGGACCTCTCTGTTGAGCCTAGGTAGGGCTACGGTGTGTCGATCAGCCGAGGCCGGGCATGACCCGATAAAAGTGTGTCCGGCCAGAGTTAATCGAGCGTGTTGGGTAACAGTAGTGCACCCCTGCAGGGAAGTGATCTATTCGAATAGCCGTGTCCACGGTAACAGGACGCTCGGAGTTGTATCCTGATCTGCTACAACTACAAATGGTTACTGATACAATACTAAACTGTTATTACTGCTCTCGGGATCACTTTCTCGCTGGGTAGTCCAGAAATGATCTCAGGGCGCTGCTACTATATAACCACTATTATATGTTGCCATACTCTACCCTCTTCTGATGCTGCAAGAATTGCTTCAAGATGCTAGTCTTCGATAGGCTAGGCCTTCCCCCCTTTGTTCTGGCATTTCTGCAGTTTAGTCCAAAGATATAGCCCCATTCCTTTGATACCGATGCATACTTAGTATAGTTATGATGTCAGTCTTGCGAGTACTTTGGATGAGTACTCACGGTTGCTTTGCTATTCTTTTCCCCTATACCCGATTGCTGCATTCAGACAATGGAGTCCAGTAGCAGGAGATCCCCGGAAGAGCCTACTATGACGTGGAGATCCCCGACGACCAGGAGTAGTTCGGAGGCCCTAGGCAGGAGGCCTTCGCCTTTTCGATCAGTGTCGCTGTTATGCTAGCCTTCTTAAGGCATCTTGTTTAACTTGTGTCTGTACTCAGATACCTTTGTTTCCGCTGATGCTTGTATGACTCGAGCTTATTTATTCGAGCCCTCGAGGCCCCTGGCTTGTAATATAAGCTTGTATTATTTTAATTTGTGTCTAGAGTTGTGTTGTGATATCTACCCGTGAGTCCTTAGGCTTGATCGTGTGCATTTGCGTGTATGATTAGTGCACGATTAAGTCGGGGGCGTCACAAGTTGGTATCAGAGCCGACTGCCTGTAGGAACCCCCTTTCCAACTCCTTGGCCGAAGTTGAATCTAGTCTTCCAAAACTGTTTTACTAACATGACTGTGTGGCTTACGAGCCCACGTCACCAATGGATGGGATTAGGATCTTTTATTCCTCTCCTTACTCTGGGAACTCTGACCTCTCTTCTTTTCGGGTTAAATATTTTACTAACTCTAACATTAGGTTCTTGTGATCACATCCACCCGGAGTTCTGAATTAACCCCCCCCCTTTCTTCGAGATGAGGGCCAGGTTCTGCTGCACAATGCCCACGGACCGCAGGATCCTTTTATCGAGGACACCCTGCGTTGTCATTTGCAGATTCCTTGCTCCAATAGTTTTCTCCGACGTTGGTGTAGCCTTTGCTATGTTCCGTTGTTGTATTCCTCACCGCGTGCCTGCGCGCCACCTAGTTTGTCTAGCTGCGTGTGATTCCGAACTCATGCGATCCGTTTGTATCCAACTCTGTGCATAGATTTGTATGTCTTTAATGACTACTAATTTTTATCTAATGCACTTCTTGTTCTTGCTCATGTTACATCTTGAATAACCCCATGTACATGCAGTTGTTCTTGCTAAACTGCCTCTGTTGATTTGGCAGAATGGCTGACGATCCTCCGCCTCCACCCTATATTGCCGCAATGATGCAGCAGTTTGAACTGAACCGTCAGCTCAATGAGAGTCTGGTAAACCAATGGGAACGCAATGATGCTCGTCAGGAGCCTGGACCGATCTCACTGCAAGATTTCATGCGCCTCAATCCATCCGTTTTCCGCAACTCCACCAATCCTATGGATGCTGATGATTGGCTCCGTGACATCCTGTTTGAAATGGAGTCCGCTAAAGTTGCCCCTGACAGTTACGTCACATTTGCGGCATTTCACCTGAAGGGTCCAGCTGCTCAATGGTGGGAAGGCCACAGGCGTATGCTGCCTGCTGGAACTGTAACCACTTGGCAAGAATTTTAGTCGGCCTTCCGTGCACGACACATTCCTCAAGGTCTGATCGACCAGAAGAACCAGGAGTTCCGATAACTCACTCAGGGCAAAATGACTGTGGATGAATATCAGAGGAAATTCCTTGAATTATCCCGCTATGCTGAAGATGACATCGACACCGACACCCGCAAGCAGGAGAAATTCCGTGAAGGACTGCATCCTGATCTGAAGCTCGCTCTGGTTGTTCATGAAGCTGTAGACTTTGCAACGCTTGTTAGTCAAGCTTTCCGGGTTGAAACGGGTCTGATTGAGTACCAGGAGTCGCTCAAGCGTACTCGAGATGTTGGCCCATCCTCGGGTCAGCCTACTCAGAAGCGTCAAGTCTGGATTCCGCACAATATACATCACCGACCAGCTCCAACATCAAGGCCGTCTTATGTTGCACCTCGTCTGCCGCTGCCGCCGAGATAGCTAGCGATTCAGGGTGGACAGCCCAATACTATGGCTACTGTTGGAAATATGCCCTAGAGGCAATAATAAATTGGTTATTATTATATTTCCTTGTTCATGATAATCATTTATTATCCATGCTATAATTGTATTGATTGGAAACTCAAATACATGTGTGGGTACATAGACAACACTGTGTCCCTAGTAAGCCTCTAGTTGACTAGCTCGTTGATCAAAGATGGTTAAGGTTTCCTAGCCATTGACATGAGATGTCATTTGATAACGGGATCACATCATTAGGAGAATGATGTGATGGACAAGACCCAAACTGTAAACGTAGCATTTGATCGTGTCAGTTTATTGCTATTGTTTTCTGCATGTCAAGTATCTGTTCCTTTGACCATGAGATCATGCAACTCACTGACACCGGAGGAATACCTTGTGTGTATCAAACGTCGCAACGTAACTGGGTGACTATAAAGGTGCTCTACAGATATCTCCGAGGGTGTCTGTTGGGTTGGCATGGGTCAAGACTGGGATTTGTTACTCCGCATGACGGAGAGGTATCTCAGGGCCCACTCGGTAATACAACATCACAATGAGCCTTGCAAGCAATGTGACTAAAAGTGTTAGCCACGAGATCTTGTATTACGGAACGAGTAAAGAGACTTGCCGGTAACGAGATTGAACTAGGTATAGAGATACCGACGATCGAATCTCGGGCAAGTAACATACCGAAGAACAAAGGGAACAGCATACGGGATTAACTGAATCCTTGACATAGAGGTTCGACCGATAAAGATCTTCGTAGAATATGTAGGAGCCAATATGGGCATCCAGGTCCCGCTATTGGTTATTGGCCGTAGAGGTGTCTCGGTCATGTCTACATAGTTCTCGAACCCGCAGGGTCTACACACTTAACGTTTGGTGACGATTAGTATAATTGAGTTATTATGTTGGTGACCGAAAGTTGTTCGGAGTCCCGGATAAGATCCCGGACATGACGAGGATCTCCGGAATAGTCCGGAGGTAAAGATTGATATATGTGATAATAGTGTTTTGATCTCCGGAAGAGTTCCGAAGTTCACCGGAAGGGGTTCCGGATGTTTACCGAAGTGTTCGGGTGCAGCAACACTTTATATGGGCCAAGGGATAAAAGCCCACGAGGTATTGGAAAGTGCAAAAGTAGTTTTGCTGCCGCGTAAGCGGTACTACCGCTTGTGTGAAGCGGTACTACCGCCCGAGCGGTACTACCGCTTGTGTGAAGCGGTACTACCGCCCAAGCGGTACTACCGCTTGTGTGAAGCGGTACTACCGCTTGTGTGCGGCTGTGCACGGTTCGGCCGGGATCCGAGTTGGACTCTTTCCCTGCGGGCCAAACCGACCTTGTGCGGGCAAAACCGACCTGGAGGAGGCTTTTACTCCAAGTTTAGACCCCAAGGCTCAACATATAAATAGAGGGGCAGGGCTAGCACACGGGACATATCAAGATTTCCCCAAGCCGTGTGCGGCAACCCTAACCCTCTAGTTCCTCCGTCATAATCTCCGTAGCGCTTGGCGAAGCCCTGCAGAGATTGTTCCTCACCACCATCACCACGCCGTCGTGCTGCTGGAACTCAACCACTACTTCACCATCGCTCGCTGGATCGAGGAGGTGAAGGCGTCATCAAGCCGTACGTGTGTTGAACGCGGAGGTGCCGTCCGTTCGGCACTAGATCGGAAGGATCGTGATTGGATCGCGGGACGCTCGGCGATTTGGATCGCGAAGACGTTCGACTACATCAACCGCGTTTATTAACGCTTCCGCTTAGCGATCTACAAGGGTATGTAGATTCACTCTCCCTCTCGTAGATGCTCATCACCATGGATAGATCTTGCGTGTGCGTAGGAAAATTTTTGTTTCCCATGCAACGTTCCCCAACAGTGGTATCAGAGCCAGGTCTATGCGTAGATGAGATCTCGAGTAGAACACAAACGAGTTGTGGGCGTGGTTGTATACATATTGCTTGCCGTTACTAGTTGATATTTGATTCGGCGGTACTGTGAGATGAAGCGGCCCGGACCGACATTACGCGTACACTTACGCGAGACAGGTTCCTTCAACTAACATGTAACTTCGTTGCATAAAGATGGCTAGCGGGTGTCTGTCTCTCTCACTTTAGTTGAATCGATTTCAATGAAGAGGGTTCTTTTAGAAGATCAAAAAGCAATCACTACACCACGTTGTGGTTTTGCGTAGGTAAGAACGGTTCTTGCAAACCCGTAGTAGCCACGTAAAATTTGCAACAACAATTAGAGGACGTCTAACTTGTTTTTGCAGGGTATGATGTGATATGATATGGCCAAGTACATGATGAGATATATGTGATGTATGAGATGATCATGTTTTGTATAGAATATCACGACTTGCATGTCGATGAGTACGGCAACTGGCAGGAGCCATAGAGTTGTCTTTAATTATTGTATGACCTGCGTGTCAATCATTAAGCGCTATGTAATGCTTTACTTTATCGCTAAACGTTAGCTATAGTCGTGGAAGCATCAGTCGGCGCGACAACCTTATGGCGACACGTTGATGGAGATCAAGATGATGGAGATCATGGTGTCATGCCGGTGACGATGGAGATCATGCCGGTGCTTTGGAGATGGAGATCAAAAGCACAAGTTCATGGCCATATCATGTCACTTATGATTTGCATGTGATGTTAATCCTTTTATGCATCTTATTTTGCTTAGGACGACGGTAGCATTATAAGGTGATCCCTCACTTAAATTTCAAGATAAATTGTGTTCTCCCCAAGTGTGCACCGTTGCGAAAGTTCGTCGTTTCGAGACACGCCGTGATGATCGGGTGTGATAGACTCTACGTTCGCATACAACGGGTGTAAGCCATGTTACACGTGCGGAACACTCGGGTTAAACTTGACGAGCCTAGCATGTACAGACATGGCCTCGGAACACAAGAGACCGAAAGGTCGAACATGAGTCATATAGTAGATATGATCAACATGAAGATGTTCACCATTGAAACCACCTCAACTCACGTGATGATCGGACTTGAGTTGGTGGATTTGGATCATGTTACACTCGAATGACCGGAGGGATGTCAATTTGAGTGGGAGTTTTTTAAGTAATATGATTAACTAAACTCATTATCTAGAACAATAGTCTAAGTTGTCTTTGCTATATTTATGTTGTAGATCATGGCTCGCGCAGTAGCACCCCTGAATTTTAATGCGTTCCTAGAGAAAGCTAAGTTGAAAGATGATGGAAGTAACTTTGTGGACTGGGCCCGTAATCTAAGGATTATCCTTACGGCTTCCCAGAAGGCTTATGTCCTTGATGCACCGCTTGGTGATCCACCCGCTCCAGTTGAGTCTCTAGACGTTGTGAACGCCTGGCAGGCTCGTTCTGATGATTACTCAATAGTTCAATGTGCAATGTTGTATGGCTTAGAACCGGGACTTCAAAGACGTTTTGAACGTCATGGAGCATATGAGATGTTCCAGGAGTTGAAGTTTATCTTTCAGAAGAATGCCCGGATCGAGAGATATGAGATCTCCGATAAGTTCTATGCTTGCAAGATGGAGGAGAACGGGTCTATCAGTGATCACGTGCTCAGAATGTCTGGGTACTCCACCCGTCTGGCTGAGTTAGGGATGCCCCTTCCGCCAGAGGCTATCACTGACAGAGTTCTTCAATCATTGCCACCTAGCTACAAGAGCTTCGTGTTGAACTATAACATGCACGGGATGAACAAGTCAGTCGCCGAGCTGTTTGCGATGCTGAAAGCCGCTGAGTCTGAAATTCAGAAGGAGCATCAAGTGTTGATGGTCAATAAAACCACTAGTTTCAAGAAAAATGGCAAGGGTAAGAAGGGTAACTCCAAGAAGAGTGGCAAAGCAGTTGCTCCTCTCGTGAAGAAACCCAAGGCTGGACCCAAACCAGAAACTGTGTGTTTTCATTGCAAGGGAACTGGACACTGGAAGCGGAACTGCCCCAAGTATTTGGCTGACAAGAAGGCGGCCAACAACAAACAAGGTATATATGATATACATGTTATTGATGTGTACCTTACCAACCCTCGTTGTAGTGCCTGGGTATTTGATACCGGTGCGGTTGCTCATATTTGCAACTCTAAACAGGAACTGCGGAATAGACGGAGGCTGGCAAAGGACAAAGTGACGATGCGCGTGGGAAATGGTTCCAAGGTTGATGTGATCGCCGTCGGCACGCTCGCTCTTCGATTACCGTCGGGATTAGTGATGAACCTGAATAAGTGTTATTTGGTGCCTGCGTTAAGCATGAACATTATATCTGGATCTTGTTTATTGCGAGACGGTTACTCATTTAAATCAGAGAATAATGGTTGTTCTATTTATATGAGTAATATCTTTTATGGTCATGCACCCAATGTGAGGGGTTTATTCTTATTGAATCTCGACAGTAATGATACACATGTTCATAACATTGATGCCAAAAGATGTAGAATTGATAATGATAATACCACTTTCTTGTGGCACTGCCGTTTAGGTCATATTGGCGTAAAACGCATGAGGAAGCTCCATGCTGATGGACTTTTGGAGTCACTTGATTTTGAATCACTTGACACATGTGAGCCATGCCTCATGGGCAAGATGACTAAAACTCCGTTCTCTGGTACAATGGAACGGGCAAGTGACTTATTGGAAATCATACATACTGATGTGTGCGGTCCGATGAGTATTGAGGCGCGCGGTGGTTATCGTTACTTTCTCACCTTCACTGATGACTTAAGTAGATATGGGTATATTTACTTAATGAAACACAAGTCTGAAACATTTGAAAAGTTCAAACAATTTCAGAGTGAAGTTGAGAATCATCGTAACAAGAAGATTAAATTCCTACGATCTGATCGAGGAGGAGAATATCTGAGTTATGAGTTTGGCAGTCACTTAAGACAGTGTGGAATTGTTTCACAATTGACACCGCCTGGAACACCACAGCGTAATGGTGTGTCCGAACGTCGTAATCGAACTTTATTGGATATGGTGCGATCTATGATGTCTCTTGCCGATTTGCCACTATCGTTTTGGGGTTATGCATTAGAGACAGCTGCATTCACTTTAAATAGGGCACCATCGAAATCCGTTGAGACGACACCTTATGAACTTTGGTTTGGCAAGAAGCCAAAGCTGTCGTTTCTTAAAGTTTGGGGATGTGATGCTTATGTCAAAAAGCTTCAGCCTGAAAAGCTGGAACCCAAAGCGGAGAAATGCGTCTTCATAGGATACCCAAAAGAGACAATTGGGTATACCTTCTACCTCAGATCCGAGGGCAAAGTGTTTGTCGCTAAAAACGGAACATTTCTTGAGAAAGAGTTTCTCTCGAAAGAATTGAGTGGGAGGAAGATAGAACTTGATAAGGTTGTTGAACCTTTACTTCAACCTGAGAGTAGCGCAGCGCAGAAAGTTGTTTCTGTGGAGCCTACATTAGCTGAAGAGGAAGTTAATGATGATGATCATGAAGCTTTGGATCAAGTTGCTATCGAACCTCGTAGGTCGACAAGGACGCGTACTGCTCCTGAGTGGTACGGCAACCCTGTCTTAGAGGTCATGTTGTTAAACAACGATGAACCTACGAGCTATGGAGAAGCGATAATGGGCCCGGATTCCGAGAAGTGGTTAGAGGCCATGAAATCCGAGATGGGATCCATGTATGAAAACAAAGTATGGACTTTGGAAGTATTACCTGAAGGGCGTAAGGCCATTCAGAACAAATGGATCTTTAAGAGGAAGACGGACGCGGACGGTAATGTCACCGTCTATAAAGCTCGACTTGTGGCAAAGGGTTTTTCACAAGTTCAAGGAGTTGACTACGATGAGACCTTCTCACCCGTAGCGATGCTTAAGTCCGTCAGAATCATGTTAGCAATAGCTGCCTTTTTCGATTATGAAATTTGGCAGATGGATGTCAAAACAGCGTTCCTTAACGGTTACCTTAAGGAAGAGTTGTATATGATGCAACCAGAAGGTTTTGTCGATCCAGAGAATGCTGACAAAGTTTGCAAACTCCAGCGATCCATTTATGGACTGGTGCAAGCATCTCGGAGTTGGAATCTTCGTTTTGATGAGGTGATCAAAGCGTTCGAGTTTATACAAGTTTACGGAGAAGCTTGTATTTACAAGAAAGTGAGTGGGAGCTCTATAGCGTTTCTAATATTATATGTGGATGACATATTGCTGATTGGAAACAATATAGAAATGCTGGAAAGCGTAAAGGAATATTTGAACAAGAGTTTTTCAATGAAGGACCTAGGAGAAGCTGCTTTCATATTAGGCATCAAGATCTATAGAGATAGATCAAGACGCTTAATAGGACTTTCACAAAGCACATACCTTGATAAGATTTTGAAGAAGTTCAAAATGGATCAGTCCAAGAAGGGGTTCTTGCCTGTTTTGCAAGGTGTGAAGTTGAGTAAGACTCAATGCCCAGTGACTGCAGAAGATAGAGAAAAGATGAGTGTCATCCCCTATGCTTCGGCCATAGGCTCTATCATGTATGCAATGCTGTGCACAAGACCCGATGTCAGCCTTGCCATAAGTATGGTCGGAAGGTTTCAAAGTGATCCAGGAATGGAACACTGGACGGCGGTCAAGAATATCCTGAAGTACCTGAAAAGGACTAAGGACATGTTTCTCGTTTATGGAGGTGATCAAGAGCTCGTCGTAAAGGGTTACGTCGATGCAAGCTTTGACACTGATCCGGATGACTCTAAGTCGCAAACCGGATACGTATTTATTCTTAATGGGGGTGCGGTTAGCTGGTGCAGTTCCAAGCAAAGCGTGGTAGCTGATTCTACATGCGAAGCGGAGTACATCGCTGCCTCGGAGGCGGCGAAGGAAGGTGTCTGGATGAAGGAGTTCATGACAGATCTTGGAGTAGTGCCTAGTGCGCTTAACCCAATGACTCTGTTTTGTGATAATACTGGTGCCATTGCTCTAGCCAAGGAACCAAGATTTCACAAGAGGACCAGACACATAAAGCGACGTTTCAATTCCATCCGCGATTACATCAAGGAGGACGACATAAATATTTGCAAAGTACACACGGATCTAAATGTTGCAGATCCGATGACTAAACCTCTTCCAAGGGCTAAACATGAACAACACCAGAACTGCATGGGTGTTCGATTCATTACAATGTAAATCACATAGTGATGTGAACTAGATTATTGACTCTAGTGCAAGTGGGAGACTGTTGGAAATATGCCCTAGAGGCAATAATAAATTGGTTATTATTATATTTCCTTGTTCATGATAATCGTTTATTATCCATGCTATAATTGTATTGATTGGAAACTCAAATACATGTGTGGGTACATAGACAACACTGTGTCCCTAGTAAGCCTCTAGTTGACTAGCTCGTTGATCAAAGATGGTTAAGGTTTCCTAGCCATTGACATGAGATGTCATTTGATAACGGGATCACATCATTAGGAGAATGATGTGATGGACAAGACCCAAACTGTAAACGTAGCATTTGATCGTGTCAGTTTATTGCTATTGTTTTCTGCATGTCAAGTATCTGTTCCTTTGACCATGAGATCATGCAACTCACTGACACCGGAGGAATACCTTGTGTGTATCAAACGTCGCAACGTAACTGGGTGACTATAAAGGTGCTCTACAGATATCTCCGAGGGTGTCTGTTGGGTTGGCATGGGTCAAGACTGGGATTTGTTACTCCGCATGACGGAGAGGTATCTCAGGGCCCACTCGGTAATACAACATCACAATGAGCCTTGCAAGCAATGTGACTAAAAGTGTTAGCCACGAGATCTTGTATTACGGAACGAGTAAAGAGACTTGCCGGTAACGAGATTGAACTAGGTATAGAGATACCGACGATCGAATCTCGGGCAAGTAACATACCGAAGAACAAAGGGAACAGCATACGGGATTAACTGAATCCTTGACATAGAGGTTCGACCGATAAAGATCTTCGTAGAATATGTAGGAGCCAATATGGGCATCCAGGTCCCGCTATTGGTTATTGGCCGTAGAGGTGTCTCGGTCATGTCTACATAGTTCTCGAACCCGCAGGGTCTACACACTTAACGTTTGGTGACGATTAGTATAATTGAGTTATTATGTTGGTGACCGAAAGTTGTTCGGAGTCCCGGATAAGATCCCGGACATGACGAGGATCTCCGGAATAGTCCGGAGGTAAAGATTGATATATGTGATAATAGTGTTTTGATCTCCGGAAGAGTTCCGAAGTTCACCGGAAGGGGTTCCGGATGTTTACCGAAGTGTTCGGGTGCAGCAACACTTTATATGGGCCAAGGGATAAAAGCCCACGAGGTATTGGAAAGTGCAAAAGTAGTTTTGCTGCCGCGTAAGCGGTACTACCGCTTGTGTGAAGCGGTACTACCGCCCGAGCGGTACTACCGCTTGTGTGAAGCGGTACTACCGCCCAAGCGGTACTACCGCTTGTGTGAAGCGGTACTACCGCTTGTGTGCGGCTGTGCACGGTTCGGCCGGGATCCGAGTTGGACTCTTTCCCTGCGGGCAAAACCGACCTGGAGGAGGCTTTTACTCCAAGTTTAGACCCCAAGGCTCAACATATAAATAGAGGGGCAGGGCTAGCACACGGGACATATCAAGATTTCCCCAAGCCGTGTGCGGCAACCCTAACCCTCTAGTTCCTCCGTCATAATCTCCGTAGCGCTTGGCGAAGCCCTGCAGAGATTGTTCCTCACCACCATCACCACGCCGTCGTGCTGCTGGAACTCAACCACTACTTCACCATCGCTCGCTGGATCGAGGAGGTGAAGGCGTCATCAAGCCGTACGTGTGTTGAACGCGGAGGTGCCGTCCGTTCGGCACTAGATCGGAAGGATCGTGATTGGATCGCGGGACGCTCGGCGATTTGGATCGCGAAGACGTTCGACTACATCAACCGCGTTTATTAACGCTTCCGCTTAGCGATCTACAAGGGTATGTAGATTCACTCTCCCTCTCGTAGATGCTCATCACCATGGATAGATCTTGCGTGTGCGTAGGAAAATTTTTGTTTCCCATGCAACGTTCCCCAACAGCTACTCCCTATAATGATGGGTTATGCCACAAGTGTGGACAGTCAGGACACTTTGCGATTAACTGCCGCCAGGATCAGCCTCAGAACACATCACGTCCTCCTGTTGGTCGCAGAAAGGGCTGTCGAAAGCATCCTTCTAGTAGCCGTAATGCCCGTCCGCCTGCAATGGGTTGTGGTCAAGTTACCCATGTCAAGATTGAAGAAGCTCGTGATTCCCCAAAAATCGTGATGGGTACCCTTCGCGTTAATTCAATGCCAGCCTCAGTTCTCTTTGATTCAGGAGCATCTCATGCCTTCGTGTCCCAACAGTTTGCTCAGATGCATGGGTTAGATATGGAAAATTTGCCCACTCCTTTAGCGGTTCAATCTCCGGGATCCAAGTGGCAAACCACAATGGTAAGCCCCCACAACCAAATCGAAATTGGAGGTCTAGTTTTCCCTGCTTCTCTAATTGTACTTGGACCTTCCAACATTGATATCATTCTCGGTATGGACTGGTTGACAGCTCATAAAGCCTTAATAGACTGTGCCGCCAAGACAGTCCAGCTCACGCACCCTTCTGGCCAGACAATCAGCTACTCAGCCCAGATAGTCCAGAATGCCGAAAGTCAGATATATGCATTGAATGCCTTGAATGCTTCACCTCTTGAAGGGATAGAGAACGTTCCAGTCGTTAGAGATTTTCCAGACGTCTTTCCAAAAGAACTTCCAGGAATACCCGCTGTTAGAACAGTCGAATTCGTCATCGACTTGAAACCAGGCACCACTCCTATTGCCAAGCGCCCATACAAGATGCCGCCTCATGAACTCCTTGAACTTAAGGAGGAAATCGACAAGTCACTTAAAAAGGGTTTCATACGCCCCAGTTCTTCTGCTTGGGGAGCACCTTCCCTCTTTGTTAAGAAGAAAGATGGTACGAATCGGTTGGTTCAAGATTACCGGCCCATTAACCAGGCAACAATTCAGAACAAGTATCCGCTTCCCAGGATCAACGATCTGTATGATCAACTGGCTGGTTCCTCAGTATTCTCTAAACTTGATTTGAGATTGGGTTACCACCATATTCGAGTTCGTAAGGAAGATATTCCGAAGACAGCCTTTGTTACTCGCTATGGTTCTTACGAGTACACCGTCATGTCCTTCGGTTTAACCAACGCTCCAGCAACTTTCTCTCGGTTAATGAACTGCATCTTCATGGATTACCTCAACAAGTTTGTCGTGGTGTATCTGGATGATATCCTTATATATTCGAAGAATGAAGAAGAGCATGCCGAACATCTTCGGCTTGTACTGGAGAAGTTGTGTGAACATCAACTGTATGCCAAATATTCCAAGTGTGAATTCTGGTTATCTGAGGTGACTTATCTTGGTCATGTGATTTCCAAGGATAGCATAGCCGTTAACCCAGAACGAGTTCAGGCTATTCTTGACTGGACTCCCCCGAACAATGTCAAGCAAGTCAGAAGTTTTCTCAGTCTTGCTAGCTATTGCCGCCGTTTCGTCGAGAACTTCTCCAAGATTGCAAAGCCACTGACTGATTTGCTCCACAAAGGCAAGAAGTTTGAGTGGACGGAAAAGTGCCAAGAAAGTTTTCAGACACTTAAAGATAAGTTGACATCTGCCCCAGTGCTAGCTCCCCCTGATACCCACAAGGACTTCGTGATCTACTGTGACGCGTCTCGTCAAGGATTAGGCTGTGTCCTAATGCAAGAGCGCAAAGTGATTGCTTATGGCTCTCGTCAGTTGCGTCCTCACGAAGATAAGTATCCAATGCATGATCTTGAGTTAGCAGCAGTTATCTATGCTCTAAAGTTGTGGCGACATTACCTTCTTGGTAATCGTTGCGAGATATACACGGACCACCAAAGTCTGAAGTATCTGTATACTCAACCAGATTTGAACCTCCGTCAACAAAGATGGCTCGAGACAATAGCCGATTATGACATGGATATCTCTTATACCCCTGGCAAGGCTAATGTAATGGCCGATGCTTTGAGTCGTAAGTCGTATTGCAACAACCTCACGGTTTAGCAAGCACAACCCCTCCTTTATGAAGAACTCCGCAAGTTGAACCTTCATATTGTTCCACAAGGTTATCTCAGTACCCTGGTTATTGAACCGGACCTCGAGTGCAACATCAAGACGAGGCAGAAATATGACTCTGAAGTCGAGAAAATTAAGAAATACCTCTCCAAGGGAAATTCGTCATTCTACCATGTTGATAATGATGGTGCCTTGTTCTTCAAAGGCCGCCTAGTGGTTCCCAGAAAACACAATCTGGACTCTCGTTCGGATGTCATGAAGGAAGCACATGACACACCTCTGTCAATCCACCCCGGTAGCACCAAGATGTACCAAGACATTCGTCAACGGTACTGGTGGACTGATATGAAGCATGACATTGCTCACTATGTGGCTGAGTGTGACGTTTGCCGTCGCATCAAAGCAGAACATCAAAGGCCTGCTGGACTTCTGCAACCACTTACTATTCCTGAATGGAAATGGGACAAGGTCGAAATGGATTTCATTACTGGTTTTCCCAGATCGCAGAAGGGTCATGATGCTATTTTTGTCGTCATTGACCGATTCTCAAAGGTTGCTCACTTTCTGCCAGTCAAGGAGACAATCACTGCTAGCCAGTTAGCAGACTTGTACGTTTCCAGAATCGTGTCACTCCATGGTGTTCCGCTAGAGATCAGTTCAGATCGTGGCAGCCTCTTTACCTCAAGATTTTGGAACAGTTTCCAAGAAGCTATGGGAACTCATCTGTCTTTCAGCACCGCTTTTCACCCCCAGTCACAGGGACAAGTTGAACGAGTCAATCAAGTGCTTGAAGACATGCTTCGAGCTTGTGTCATCTCATTCGGTAAGAAATGGGAGGAATCTCTCCCGTATGCTGAATTCTCTTACAACAATAGCTATCAAGCTAGTTTGAAGATGGCACCCTTTGAAGTTCTTTATGGACGTAAGTGCCGAACCCCTCTGAATTGGTCAGAAACTGGGGAACGGTCACTCGTTGGTCCGGACATTATTCAGCAAGCTGAAGAGCAAGTCCGTATCGTTCGTGAGCATCTGAAGACTGCTCAGTCTCGTCAGAAGAGCAATTATGATCGCAAACACCAGGTAATGGTCTACCAACCTGGTGAACAAGCTTACCTTCATGTCACTCCGATGAAAGGCACTCATCGTTTTGGGATCAAGGGCAAGTTAGCTCCTCGCTACATTGGCCCGTTCCGTATTCTCGCAAGACGTGGAGAAGTGGCATATCAACTAGAGTTGCCACCAAATCTCTCTCAAGTTCATGATGTCTTCCATGTGTTGCAACTCCGTCGCTGCTTCAAGGATCCTATCCGAGCAGTGGATCCTGAAATACTTGAGCCGCAAGAGGATCTTTCTTATCAAGAATATCCGATCTGCATTCTTGATCAAGCTGAACGTCGAACCCGTCAGAAGGCAATCAAGTTCCTTAAAGTTCAGTGGTCGAATCATTCTGAAGATGAAGCCATCTAGGAACGCGAGGATCGTCTTCGTGAAGAGTATCCCACTCTCTTTCAGCCTACCTCTTAATTCTCGGGACGAGAATTTCTTTTAGAGGAGGAGAGTTGTAACACCCCATGTAATTAAGCTACAGTAATCACCTTTTGATAGTGCCAAGTCACCATGCTTAACAGTGCTTGATCATCATTTGCATCATAGCCCATTTCAAATTCCAAATCAAACTGAAATTCAAATATAAAGTGAAAATAAAAGTTGTGCAAATTTGAAAAGTAAAATGTTCATTAAATAGGAAATAATCCAAAAGCAATTATAAAAATAAAATCAACATTATATGATTTAGTTAAATGACACTAACATCATGGAACAGTACCAAAACAGAAGTATTTAATCCAATTTCATTTAAATAAATTTCAAATAAAAACATCTGGACTCCAAACCATTTTATAGCAGTACCAAATATTGCCTGGTATTTGTTGGGCCAAGTCTCTTATTTTACAAAAGTATTTATGTGGCCTAACAATTTGCAAAAGAAAGAAACAGAAAAGAAATAGAAGAGAAAAAGGAAAAAGGCCCCCTGGCACTGGACCTTAGTGCACAGTACCAAGTCCCAGCCCACCCCGCACCTCCTTCAACCACTGCTCATCCCCTCCCTCGCTGTCGCTTGCGCACGCACACCCGCGTCGGGGCCCCCCTTCCCCCTGCTCGACAACGGCCTGCCGTCCGCCGTGGTGGGATATGGGCGACGCCTCGTAACCCCTGGCTCCTCCCTCGCCTCGCTCCCTCCCTCTTCCCCTTCCCGCGCTCTCTATCTCGTGCGTCACACCCGCCCGAGATCGCCGCCGCCGCACGTCGGTTTCGCTGTGGCCGCTGGCCTCCTCACGGCCAGCCAAGACGCCCAGGAGAACCGCAGCATCCCGCTGACTCTCTCCGTCATCGTGTTCGTCGCCGAGCTGCTCCAGTTCGTCGCCCTCATCCCGTCTTCAACCTCGGACGCCCGTCGCCATTGACGTCGATTGGCTCCTCTCCGAGCTCCCCCGGCCTTCCCGAGACCGCCATCGAGACCGCTGTGAGCTCCTGCGCCCCTTGCCCCTCTCCCCGTCGTCCCTCTCGTCCGCTAGCTCTGGTTTCTGCCTCGGCCGAAGCCCGCCGCCGCCATGGCCGTGGGGCCTCGCGCCCCCGAGCTCCTCTGCTCCGTCCGAGCGCTCTAGCATGCTCCTAGTGAGCCGTAGATCCTACCTACCTAGCTAAGCCGCTTGTTTGCTTCGCGCATTGCCGTTTTCCGTCGGAGCCGAACTCAACCGCCGCTGCACCTCGCCGCCGTGGTCGATTCCGACCTCCCCTGTTCGTGCCGCGGCCACCGTTCGACTCGCCTGGCTGCGCACGTCCCAACGCCACCTCCCGCGCTCCATTTGAGGCTCCACAGCCGAATCCCGCCGCGTTCCCACACGTCGCCGTCGTCGTGTGGCCTCGCCAGCGCGCGCCGGCGTTCAAACATCGGCGGGTCCCACGCGTCAGCCCAATTAGGCGCTAATCACACTGCTGCAAGTCACTGACACGTGGGCCCGGATACTGTAGCAATTAGCAAATAAAAATTAACCCTATTAGATAGTACAGACACTGACTGCTGGGCCCCACTGACTAATTAGCTAATTTAATTAAACCTAATGACCTACTGACACTGACATGTGGGCCCTATCTGCTAATTAAATGTTTTTATAAAATATGTGTCACTGACAGTGGCCCCACCAGTCAGTTTGACTGGTCAAATATTGACCTAGTCAATGCTGACTGGGCTGCTGACTCAGCCCCTGGCCCCACATGTCATTGACTATGGCTGGCTGACTCTGAGTATAAAAAGTAAATGCACTGTTTATAATTCGAATTTAATAATTAAATTAATTCCAGAAAATGATTAAAACTTTGAAAAATCATATAAAATAAACCGTAACTCGGATGAAAATAATTTATATATGAAAAATGATCAGAAAAATGTGAAGAATCCGAATATGCCACCCATATACCTGCCACACCCCTCTAACATACTGAACATGGAACCTTCCCCTCCGGTTCATCTGTCTGACAGATGTCCGAAACCGGGAAAACGTTCCAGTTAATTTCCCGCTTCGTCTGCCACGTGTAGCACTGCGATAGGTCACCCCTAGCATAGCATACTACCTTGTCAGGCCTTTGTGTTGCATTGTTTGCCGTGAATTTATTGTTTCTTCCCCCCCCCTTCTCTCCCGATAGACACCGAGACTGATGCCGCTGCTACCCAGTACGACTACGGTGTTGACGACCCTTCCTTCTCGGTAGAGCTTCCAGGCAAGCAACCCCCCCCCCCCCCTTGAACATCCAGATATCGCCCACTCTCTCTCTCTCTCATGCTTGCATTAGAATTGCTTCTGTTGTTATTCCGATAGTTCCTATTCAGATGCATAGCCTGGTTTTGTTGTCTGCTATTGATACTCTACCTGCTGTCCCATAATGCTTAGTTAGTTACACTAATGATTCATCGATGGCCCTTCACCCTTGTCCGTTTGCCATGCTTGTTACCGGGCTGTGATCATTCTGGGGGATGATCACGGAACTATTTACATTACTACAATACTTTAAACTGATAAAGTCGGGCCGGCTACAAGAATGCCCGCGAGGTAATGAAACAAGACGGGTTGAACCCAAGGGTACCCGCGAGAGAGTCCTGTGGCGGCTGGCTGTTAGCGGTACCACTCAGTATGCGGTGGTAGCTCGGGACTTGTCCCGATAGCCGACGCGGGACTTGTACTATAGTCGGAGCGACAGGGCAGGCGTAGACTACCTAGGCGAGAGGTGGGCCTGGTCCCTGGTCGTGATCCGCGAGATAACTAGTCAGAGCGACAGGAACCCTGTTCGTCTCTGCGAGCTACTAAACACACTTAACGGATTGGGTATTTGATCTGAGATGGCCACTGGCCTATACGCACTACCACCACGTGTGATAATGGTTTAATGGGGCCCTCTACGCCGTATGTATCAGCCGAAAGCTTTGTCAGACGTCTAGTTCAGCATTGTGGCACGGCAGGATCGGCGCCATCCATGACAGAGGTGGTGCCTGGATCTAACCCTGCGCACAACGACCCGGAGTGCAAAGGGCGATGGCCCAAGACCCCTGAGCACTTAGGATGTAGACCGGCGGGGACCTCTCTGTTGAGCCTAGGTAGGGCTACGGTGTGTCGATCAGCCGAGGCCGGGCATGACCCGATAAAAGTGTGTCCGGCCAGAGTTAATCGAGCGTGTTGGGTAACAGTAGTGCACCCCTGCAGGGAAGTGATCTATTCGAATAGCCATGTCCACGGTAATAGGACGCTCGGAGTTGTATCCTGATCTGCTACAACTACAAATGGTTACTGATACAATACTAAACTGTTATTACTGCTCTCGGGATCACTTTCTCGCTGGGTAGTCGAGAAAGGATCTCAGGGCGCTGCTACTATATAACCACTATTATATGTTGCCATACTCTACCCTCTTCTGATGCTGCAAGAATTGCTTCAAGATGCTAGTCTTCGATAGGCTAGGCCTTCCCCCCTCTGTTCTGGCATTTCTGCAGTTTAGTCCAAAGATATAGCCCCATTCCTTTGATACCGATGCATACTTAGTATAGTTCTGATGTCAGTCTTGCGAGTACTTTGGATGAGTACTCACGGTTGCTTTGCTATTCTTTTCCCCTATACCCGATTGCTGCATTCAGACGACGGAGTCCAGGAGCAGGAGATCCCCGGAAGAGCCTACTACGACGTGGAGATCCCCGACGACCAGGAGTAGTTCGGAGGCCCTAGGCAGGAGGCCTTCGCCTTTTCGATCAGTGTCGCTGTTATGCTAGCCTTCTTAAGGCATCTTGTTTAACTTGTGTCTGTACTCAGATACCTTTGTTTCCGCTGATGCTTGTATGACTCGAGCTTATTTATTCGAGCCCTCAAGGCCCCTTGCTTGTAATATAAGCTTGTATTATTTTAATTTGTGTCTAGAGTTGTGTTGTGATATCTACCCGTGAGTCCTTAGGCTTGATCGTGTGCATTTGCGTGTATGATTAGTGCACGATTAAGTCAGGGGCGTCACAATATAGATGCATTGTGCTGTTGGAATCTGACAAATCCAAAGTCTTCGAAGGCTTTAGGAAAGGTGACTTGTACATTGTAGATTTCTCTACAGGTCCTCAGCCTGCAACTTGTCTAATGGAAAAAGCTTCGGAATGCTGGCTATGGCATCGACGACTTGGACATGCTGGAATGAGGAATTTGAGCACTCTCATCAAGAAGAAGCATATCATTGGCGTTGAGGGTGTCAAATTCATCAAGGATCACCTCTGTGGTGCTTGTGAGTCTGGAAAGATGACCAGATCCAAGCACTTGGTGAAGACAATCATGACCACTACTCGTCCCTTTGAATTACTTCATATGGATTTGTTTGGTCCTACACATTATGCCACACTAACCAATGCAGCATCTCTCTACGGATTCGTCATTGTTGATGACTACTCTCGCTACACCTGGGTGCACATCATTACCTACAAGACTGAAGTTCAGAATGTCTTCAGACGATTCTCCACGCGGGCCATGATGAATTATGGTCTCAAGATCAAGCACATCAGGAGTGACAATGGCACTGAGTTCAAGAACACAGGCCTCGACGACTATCTTGATGAACTGGGTATCACTCATGAGCTCTCTGCTCCCTACATTCCTCAGCAGAATGGAGTCGTGGAGCGCAAGAACAGAATCCTCATCGAGATGGTGCATACTATGCTTGAGGAATACAAGACACCTCGTCACTTCTAGCCTGAAGCAATTGACACTGCGTGCCACATCATCAACCGGGTATATCTTCACAAATTCCTCAAGAAGACCTCATATGAGCTCCTCACTGACAAGAAACCCAATGTGTGTTATTTTAAAGTCTTCGGTGCTAAATGTTGGATTAGAGATCCTCATCACAATTCAAAATTTTCACCAAAAGCACATGAAGGTTTTATGCTTGGTTACGGAAAGGACTCGCACACCTACAGTCTTCAACTCCTTCCACCACAAGGTTGTTGAAACTGTAGATGTGCGGTTCGATGAAACTAACGGCTCACAAAGAGAGCACCTACATCCTGTACTAGATGAAATGCCTCCTGAGGAATCTATCAAGCTGATGGGCACTGGTGAAATTGTGCCCAGTGAAGAAATAGCTCCTGATGAAGAAGTGGTTGTTCCTCGTCGTGAAGAAAATGAACATCCTGACAAAAATGATGCTGAGGATTCTGCACAGCAACAACAACAACAAGGCCCTCATCCAGCACATCCACGAGTGGCAAATGAAGTGCAGATTGAGAAGATCCTCGACAACATCAATGCACCTGGTCCCCTCACTCGCTCAAGAGCTTCACATTTAGCTAACTTTTGTGGGCATTATGCGTTTGTCTCTATTTCAGAGCCCACCAAAGTTGATGAAGCCTTTCTGGAACCTGAATGGATTCAAGCAATGCAAGATGAATTGCGTCAGTTCGAGCTCAACAATGTGTGGGAGCTTGTCAAACGTCCCGATCCACGCAAGCACAATATCATCGGCACTAAGTGGATCTACCGCAACAAACAAGACGAAAATGGCCAAGTGGTGAGGAATAAAGCCCGTCTTGTAGCTCAAGGCTACACACAGGTTGAGGGAATTGATTTCGATGAAACATTTGCACCTGTTGCTAGGCTTGAAGCCATTCGTATATTGCTTGCATATGCTAACCATCATGATATCCTCTTATATCAAATGGATGTGAAAAGTGCATTCCTCAATGGTAAGCTTGAGGAAGAAGTATATGTTGCTCAACCACCAGGTTTTGAGGACCCAAAGCATCCTGACAAAGTCTTCAGACTCAACAAGGCTCTCTATGGCCTCAAGCAAGCCCCGAGGGCTTGGTATGATACACTGAAGGAATTCCTGAAGAAAAAGGGGTTCAAGCCCGGTTCACATGACCCTACTCTTTTCACAAAATCTTATGATAATGAACTGTTCATATGCCAAATATATGTTGATGATATTATCTTTGGTTGCACTAACAAGAAATACAGTGATGAATTTGCACACGTGATGCAAGAAGAATACCAGATGTCTATGATGGGGGAGTTGAAATTCTTTCTTGGACTTCAAATTCGTCAACAACCCAATGGCATCTTCATATCTCGGGAGAAATATCTCAAAGATTGCCTGAAGAAATTCGGAATGCAAGATTGCAAAGGCCTCAAGATACCAATGCCAAGCAATGGCCAACTCAACACTGACGAAAATGGTAAAGATTTCGATCAGAAGGTATATCGCTCCATCATTGGTTCGCTCCTTTACCTATGTGCATCTAGGCCAGATATTATGCTTAGCGTTTGCATGTGTGCCCGCTTTCAAGCGTCACCGAAGGAATCACAGCACCAGGCTGTGAAACGAATTCTTTGATATTTAGCTCACTCACCAACGCTTGGATTATAGTATCCCAAGGGCTCGTCACTTGATCTTGCTGGATATTCCGATTCTGATTATGCTGGAGATTGTGTGGATCGCAAGTCGACCTCTGGCACATGCCATTTCCTCGGACGATCTCTTGTATGTTGGTCCTCGAAGAAGCAGAACTGCGTCTCACTTTCCACTGTCGAGGCTGAGTACATTGCTGCTGGCGCCTGCCGCTCTTAGTTACTATGGATGAAACAAACCCTCAAGGACTATGGCGTCAACGTGAATAAAGTGCCACTCTACTGCGACAATGAGAGCGCCATCAAGATCGCCCACAACCTAGTGCAACACTCAAGAACAAAGCACATCGAGATTCATCACCATTTTCTTCGTGATCATGTGTTGAAGGGAGACATCGTCATCAACCACGTGAAGACTGAAGACCAGCTTGCAGATATCTTCACTAAGCCCTTGGATGAGAGAAGGTTTTGCAGGTTGCGGTGTGAGCTAAACATCCTAGAATCTTCGAATGTCCTTTGAAAAGGACACACATCCTAACGCTTATGCATTCTTGATGACTTTGATGCACAACACATGAAGTAATGTTTTTCTTCAATCAATGAAGATTAACCCTCTAAGTGTGAAGAAATTAATGAAGAACTTGATTCTCAGAACCCTACGAAAATTGTACGCGGTGTCTGAAATCATCATTGTTCTTATACGGTGGGTAACGCCACCACCTCTTTGTGACATTCTTCAAATTTGAGTTTTTCATCATGTGCAATTTCGTCAAACTTTTCAAATTCGTCATTTGAGGTTATTCTTCCCTGCTTATTGTTTATATATATATTTGAGTTTTTCATGTCCTCAACAGCATCCCCTCTATGCTAAACTCAAACCACTCTGTTCTCAATCTCTTCATGTGCGTTCTAATTGACACTGTTCAAAGTCTTCACTGTGTCCTTGACAACTGAAGATTTTTTGGCGGTTGCCACAGTAACCTCATCCCGCACCTTCGACGCATGGATAAGCGTGTTCAAAATACATGCATGATGCGTGTCACTCAGATGCGAAATGCCAGGGGCCTATCCGTCCAAAATCTTCAGACCTCTCAGTTTTTACCGCGCCTATATATATAAAGGCTTGACCTCGTCAACCCTAGCTCAATTCACTCTCGCGCCCCTGTCGCTCTCAAAACCCTAGCGCCGCCTCTGGAACTCATCGTCGCCGGAGAGGAAGAGCTTCACTGCCTCGACTTCTTCGCCGTCGTACTCGCGCCAGCCGCGGATTTCTTCACCCCCGCCGCCACCGTAGTTGTCTCTCGTCGCCAAGTTAGGGAACGAGAGATCTGAACTGACGATTTCCTTCGACTCGTCGTCCAGTTCATCGAGTTCATCCTTGGGGTAATTAAAATTTATTTTTACAGCCCAAGTTTGATCTTTTTACTACCACAAAATCTTCAAGTGTTGTTTTTACCACTTCCAATTCTTCAACACTTCCTTTTGGCCAGTCTTGAGTATCTTTCATCTAAGTTATACTTAACAACTAGATTCCTCAATTGTGCAATTGCTTCAATCTGTACAACTCTGGAATCTAGGTCAAGAACACTTAGTGAATTGCGTCAAGACGATAAGGGTCAATTTCCTCAACTGGTTTACTTTTAAAAAAAATCTCTGAGAACGCATGTGACTCTTACCTATTTCCTCGCAACTATACTCTATTCACAGGTACAATGTCTGCCGACGAATCACTAGGTTCTCATCAAATTAATTCATTTGCAGCATTGCTTGAGGAAAACCTTCAAACATCTTCAGAGTCCTCACGAGTTCAAAAACCTCAGCTGAAGAAAATGGCTGATGAAAAGAGGCCTCAAAAGGGTGGCAAAAGGAAAGAAATACACAATGCTTTTGAGATTCCTGACGATCTGTATGCAGGGTACTGCACCCCAGATGAAAGTATTCATGGCCCTGAGACCAAGAAGCAGCGCAAAACTCGCACACAGAAAATCAAAAGGTACTGGATGTACGAGTGGAGAGATTACAGATATGTCACTCCCAAATACATGAAGGATTTTGCTGTGAAGCCTCCGTGCAATAGGCCACCGCTTGCTGAAGATCAAGTCGCTCATCCCACAAGTATCAAAAGGGGTGAAGAATTTCCGAAAGAATGGGCCAAGCGTCAAGCTAAATTACAAAAACAGGCCCAAAAGGCTGTTGAAGAATTCAACAGGGCCACAAAGGCCTCAGCTGAAGCAGATGCTAGTGGCAGTGCAAGCGCTCCAAAGAAGGCTATGCAGAAGAAGCCTGCCAACAAGCCAAAGCCGTCTGTCCCAAAGCCCTCAGTGGCCCAGCCGATAGCTTCAAAGGCTTCAGCACCCAAGATTTCAAAATCTTCAGTGCCTCCTCCTGCTTCAAGTTCATCAATGGCAGCAGTCAGAGCTTCAACACCGGTTATGCTCGCATCTTGCCAGCGTACCGAGGGCTTTCCAAAAGCCTCAATTGCTGCATCAAGTGCCTCAGCTAGTGGGCAACCATCTTCTTCTATGCCCAAGCTGAAGCAAAAGGTCACTACTGGCCGTGGAACTAGGACAAGTTCCAAGAGCAAGGCCGTCGTGCCTCAGGTTGACGAACATGGGCTGGCTGATGAAGATGAGCTCGCGGAGTTCCTCAGAAGGAAGCAAGAGCAAGCTGGTATTGCTAAAAATTCTTCAGTTCCAATGTTGCTGGACCCCAAGAAGCTCCTGGACTTCATTGACATCTGGTGCACCAAGCCAGATACACCACTTGATGAATTGAACCTACCTCCTGGCCCAAGCCATGTGCTGTCTGCATTCATCTTGGATGAGAAGCACAAAATTGCTCAAGCAAAGCTGGTAAGGAAATAGCAACTACAGAAAGAGAAGGAGCTGCGGAAGAACATGCTCTCTATTTCTCCTCAGCAGCTTGTGACTTTACATTCTGAAATACAACAGTTGTCTAAAGAATTTGAACGACAGTCAAATCACTGTTGTGGTGTGTGTGACAGATTCATCACTGCAACCATGAAGGTTGTTGAAGACCACAACCAACGTGAGGCTGCCAAGTTTGGCATAGTGCCTCCTTCCAGTTCTCCAGCTCCATCACCAACAGCTCAGACCAATGAGACAGCCAGGGCAACTGAGGTTGCGCCTGAAGAAAATGAAAGGGCAACTGAAGAAGTTGTTCCTGAAGAAACTGCCAGGGCGACTGCATCAGTCGATCCTGAAGCAACTGAACCATGAAGATCCTCAGTAGCAGCACCATCAATACCTTCATCTTTGAAGATTATCACCCTTCCTTCCGCATCAGAAGTGAAGAGGACAAAGGCTGCTGAGAAAGAAGCTAGAAAGAGAAAAGTGATACGTCTCCAACGTATCTATAATTTATGAAGTATTCATGCTATTATATTATTAATCTTGGATGTTTTCATATAAATTTACAACAATTATATATCATTTTTGGAGACTAACCTATTAACCTAGTGCCCAGTGCCAGTTGCTGTTTTCTGCCCTGTTTTTGCTTTACAGAAAATCAATATCAAACGAAGTCCAAATGCAACGAAACTTTTTTGGAGATTTTTTATTGGACCAGAAGAACACTAGAAGCTTCGGGAGAGGGCCAAAAGACCCACAGGGGCCCCACGAGGCACCAGGGCGCGCCACCCCCCCCAGGCACGCCCTGGTACCTTGTGGGCCCCCTGTGGCCCTTCTTCGCATGATTCCAGCGCCAAAAAATCATATATATTCAGAAACCCCAGAAAGTTAACCTAGATGAGTTTTTACGCCGCCGCAAGCCTCTGTACCAGAGAGATCCCATCTACAGCCCTTTTCCGGCACCCTGCCGGAGGGGGGAAGGCATCACCGGAGGCCATCTTCATCATCCCGGCGGTCTCCATGACAAGGAGGGAGTAGTTCACCCGCGGGGCTGAGGGTTTGTACCAGTAGCTATGTGTTTGATCTCTCTCTCTCTCTCGTGTTCTTGAGATGGCATGATCTTGATGTATCGCGAGCTTTGTTGATATAGATGAATCATATGGAGTTTTCCTCTCTCTATCTTCTTGTGATGAATTGAGTTTTCCCTTTGAATTTTTCTTATCGGATTGAGTCTTTAAGGATTTGAGAACACTTGATGTATGTCTTGCATATGGAATATCTGTGGTGACAATGGGATATTCACTTGAGTCACTTGATGTATGTTTTGGTGATCAACTTGCGGGTTCCGTGACCTTGGGGATCTATGCATAAGGGTTGGCACACGTTTTCGTCTTGACTTTCCGGTAGAAACTTTGGGGCACTCTTTGAAGTTCTTTGTGTTGGTTTGAATAGATGGATCTGAGATTGTGTGATGCATATCATATAATCAAACCCGTGGGTACTCGTGGTGACATTGGAGTGCCTAGGTGACATTAGGGTTTTGGTTGATGTGTATCTTAAGGTGTTATTCTAGTACGAACTCTAGGGCTGTTCGTGACAATTAATGGGATGACTGATAAGATTGATCGGAAAGGATAACTTTGAGGTGGTTTCGTACCCTACAACAATTTCTTCGTTTGTTCTCCGCTATTTGTGACTTTGGAGTGAACTCTTTGTCGCACGTGAGGGATTTACATATGATTCAACTATGTCAACAATGTTGGGAGATCGCACTAGTGAAAGTATGAACCCTAGGCCTTGTTTCTAAGCATTGCAATACCGTTTTTATGCCCGTTTACTTTTTGCTACCTTGCTGTTTTTATATTTTCAGATTACAAAAACCTATATCTACTATCCATACTACACTTTTATCACCATCTCTTCGCCGAACTAGTGCACCTATACAATTTACCATTGTATTGGGTGTGTTGGGGACACAAGAGATTTCTTGTATTTGGTTGCAGGGTTGTTTGAGAGATACCATCTTCAACCTACGCCTCCCACGGATTGATAAACCTTAGGTCATCCACTTGAGGGAAAATTGCTACTGTCCTACAAAACTCTGCGCTTGGAGGCCCAACACGAGTCTACAAGAATAAGTTGTGTAGTAGACATCAAGCTCTTTTCTGGCGCCGTTGCCAGGGAGGTGAGTGCTTGAAGGTATATCTTTAGATCTTGCAATCGAATCTTTTAGTTTCTTGTTTTATCACTAGTTTGGTTTATTAAAGAAAACTACAAAAAATGGAATTGAGGTTGCCTCATATTATTCGTCTTTATCATGTCTTTCTTGAAAATAAGGATTCCGATAATTGTGCTCAATTGATAGAAAAAGAATTCAATGAAATGTTTGGCATAAAATCTTTGAATGATGAGCATGATTGCAATGTTGCTAGTATGAATTCTATGAATATCCATGATGCTAATGATATGCAAAGTCACAAGCTTGGGGATGCTATGTGTGATGAAGATGATATTTTTAGTCCCCCAAGTTTTGAAGAGAATATTTATTATGGTGATGACATGAATGCTATAAAGAATAATGATAACTATGAAACTTATCATCATGATTTTAATTTTCAATTGGATTATGCCAATGAAGTATGTCATGATAGTTATTTTGTTGAGTTTGCTCCCACTATTATGAATGAAAAGAAAATTGCTTATGTGGAGAGTAGTAAAATTTCTATGCTTGTGGATCATGAAAAGAATGCTTTATGTGATAGCTATATTGTTGAACTTCTTCATGATGCTACTGAAAATTATTATGAGAGAGGATCATATGGTTCTACATATCTCAATAATATCAAGTTTCCTCTCAATGTGTTGACAGTTTTGAAATTGCACTTGTTTTGCCTTCCTATGCTAGTTGATTCTTGTTCCCATAAATTGTTTTCTCACAAAATCCCTATGCATAGGAAGTGGGTTAGGCTTAAATGTGTTTGATATATTTCTCATGATGCTCTCTTTACATTTCAATTCTTTACTTCTATGCGAGCATCATTCAAAATTATCATGCCTAGCTAAAAGGCTTTAAAGAAAAGCGCTTGTTGGGAGACAACCCAATATATATCCTTTCTGTTTTAGTGTGTTCACATGATTAAGCTACTGTAGTAATCATGTCTTATGTGTTTTCTTAAAATAAAGTGCCAAGTAAAACCTTTAGGATAGTGTGGATACTTGTTGATTCAATTCTGTGCAAAAACAGAAACTTTTACCTCCAGTGTTTAATTTCCCAGATTTTACTGGAGTGTCAAAAAATTCTGAAATTTTTATACAGGATTGATATGCAAAATTTTTACGTTTTCCTAATTTTTCAGAATTTTTAGAGTTCCAGAAGTATGGTAGTTGCTCAGATCATTACAGACTGTATGTTTTTGAAAGATTCTGTTTTCAATGCATAGTTTGCTTGTTTTAATGTTTCCATAGCTTATATTATAAGATATAAATTGTGGAAATGATAGAATATAGTAGGCATTATATGGGAACAAATGTGAATCTTGTCTTGGACAGTACCTAAGTGATGGTTTATTCTTTATCATACTAACCGTTCTCACGAAGTTCCGTTAAGTTTTGTGTGATTGAAGTTTTCAAGTTTTGGGTGAGATATCGATATGAGGAGAATAAGGAGCGGCAAGACCCTAAGCTTGGGGATGCCCAAGGCACCCCAAGGTAAAATTCAAGGAACACCCAAGCAACTAAGCTTGGGGATGCCCCGGAAGGCATCCCCTCTTTCGTCTTCAACACTATCGGTAACCTCACTCGGAGCTATATTTTTATTCGTCACATAATATGAGTTTTGCTTGGAGCGTCATTTTCTTCTGTTGATATTTGCTTGCTGCTATCAATAATCATGTTTTGTATCTTTTATTTCAATAAAAAGCCAATTATAGCCTTTACCATGCTCAGTTTGCAAGTTCATGTGTTGCTGTTTGAAAACAGAAAGTTTTCTGTTATGTCCAGAATATTCCTGAATAGTCAGAACATGATAAAAATCTGAATTTTTTCAACAGTAAGCATGCATGAGTTCTCTGTCACGTGGTAATTTTTCAGAATTTTTGGAGTTAGGGAAGTATGGATTCTTATTCACTCTTTACAGACTGTTCTGTTTTGGCAGATTGCTGTTATAGTTGCATTGTTTGCATATGCTTGCGTGTTTAATGTTTCTATTTGTGGATAGGAGTATTAAATATGCAGAGGAATTTAGTATGCAATGTTTAATTATAATTTTTGTGATTTGTTACAGTAGAGAATGTTAAGGTTTTGAGTTGATTTATACTAACTTATCTCACGAGTTCTTGTTGAGTTTTGTGTGGATGAAGTTTTTAAGATTTAGGGACACCGTGATATGAGAGGAATTAAGGAGACGCAAAAGCTCAAGCTTGGGGATTCCCAAGGCATCCCAAGTTAATATTTTAAGAAGTCTCAAGCATCTAAGCTTGGGGATGCCCCGGTAGGCATCCCACCTTTCTTCTTCAACAACTATCGGTCAGTTTTGGTTGAGCCTAAGTTTTTGCTTCTTCACATGATATGTGCTATCCTTGGAATGTCATTTCATTTTGTTTTCTTTGCTGTTTGAATAAAATACTTAAGATCTGAATTTTTTAATGAGAGAGAGTTTTCACATAGCTACCTATTTCCCTAACTACTCATTGATCTTCGCTTATATATTTTGGAGTAGTTTGTCATTAATTCTCATACTTCACTTATATCTTTTTGAGAGTTAATAATAGTAATGGTAATTTGCACAAGATATGAATTTGGTCCCCAGATGAATATTCATGAGGGATATAATAAAAACTTTCATATAGATCATTAGATATGATAAGTGTGATTCCTTGCAACGAAAATAATGAAAGAGATCATATGCTAATCTTATGGAAAGTAATGGCATTACAAAAGAAAAGTACAAGATGTAAAATTTATTGGAGGTTAACAAGCATAGCATTAGTCAATGATGCAATTCATGAAAAAGTTAATAAGGGAAGAGAAGATTCACATGCAAATATACTATCTTGGACATCTTTTATGATTGTGAGCCCCCATTAAGTATTTTATGTCAAATTGTTGAAGTTGGACAAGGAAGACAACGTAATGAATTATGTTTGTTCATATTCACATAGAAGTTATATTGTTATAGATCCTCCAACATGTGGTGCTTGCCCAATATCTTTGCTAGCCAAAAATTCGTACTAGGTAGAGATACTACTTGTGCATCCAAAAACCCTTAAACCCAGTTTCTTGCCATGAGTGTCCACTATATCTACCTATGGATTGAATAAGATCCTTCAAGTAAGTTGTCATCGGTGAAAAAAGCAATAAAAATTGCTCCTAAAATATGTATAATCTTTTATTGTAAGGGAAATAAGCGTTGTACGAACTTGTGATGGTAAAGAAATAAAAGCGACGGACTGCATAATAAAGGTTGCTATCACAAGGGGCAATACAACATGGCGTTCCTTTGCATTAAGGGCTTGTGCATCCAAAAATAAAAAGCGCATGACAACCTCTACGACAATTGGATATGAGTGATCATGAGTTATGCAAGAGTCAATAGTGTTCTCCTCTACTTCCTTTTTATTTTCTCTTTTGCAAGCATCATGTGGTGGGGAAAGATCTAGGCACATATATCCAGTTGGATATGAGTGATCATGAGTTATTATTGTTGACATCACCCTTGAGGTGAATAAGTTGGGAGGCGAAATCACAAGCCCCTATCTTTCTATGTGTCTGGCTAAAACTTTTGCTCCATATATATGTCGTGAGTGTTAGCAATCATAGAAGATTAAATGATGGTTGAGTATGTGGACTTGCTAAAAAGCTCCTACATGAGACCCTTCCTGAAAATATGATGAATTGCAATTGCATTGTTGACTAGAATAGTTTGTTAGTTTCCAAGAAAGTTTATGCCTTATACTTCATTGTTGTGATGAATTTTTACTTGCTCATGAGAAGTTTTATGATAATAAATATTGCTGTTATAATAATGATCTTGCTTTGAATCATTCAAGTCCAATGTCCATGCTATAAAAGAAAAGATTATATGATGACTATGATAGGTAGCATTCCATATCAAAATTTCTGTTTTTAATTGCTACTTTATCATGTTGAGTTTTATGAGAAAAAGTTGCTGTTATGATGCTAGGAAAAGTGATTGAAATTATCATTGATTAAACTTATGCACTATGCTAGCATTCACACTTCATAAATTATTTCTTTTATCATTTACCTACTCGAGGACGAGTAGGAATTAAGCTTGGGGATGCTGATACGTCTCCAACGTATCTATAATTTATGAAGTATTCATGCTGTTATATTATCAATCTTGGATGTTTTTATATACATTTACAGCAATTATATATCATTTTTGGAGACTAACCTATTAACCTAGTGCCAGTGCCAGTTGCTGTTTTCTGCCCTGTTTTTGCTTACCTCGTGGGCCCCCTGTGGCCCTTCTTCTCGTGATTCCAATGCCAAAAAATCATATATATTCAGAAACCCCAGAAAGTTAACCTAGATGAGTTTTTACGCCGCCGCAAGCCTCTGTACCAGAGATATCCCATCTACAGCCCTTTTTCGGCACCCTGCCGGAGGGGGCAAGGCATCACCGGAGGCCATCTTCATCATCCCGGCGGTCTCCATGACAAGGAGGGAGTAGTTCACCCTCGGGGCTGAGGGTTTGTACCAGTAGCTATGTGTTTGATCTCTCTCTCTCTCGTGTTCTTGAGATGGCACGATCTTGATGTATCGCGAGCTTTGTTGATATGGATGAATCATATTGAGTTTTCCCCTCTCTATCTTCTTGTGATGAATTGAGTTTTCCCTTTGAAGTTTTCTTATCGGATTGAGTCTTTAAGGATTTGAGAACACTTGATGTATGTCTTGCATATGGAATATCTGTGGTGACAATGGGATATTCACTTGAGTCACTTGATGTATGTTTTGGTGATCAACTTGCGGCTTCCGTGACCTTGGGGATCTATGCATAAGGGTTGGCACACATTTTCGTCTTGACTTTCCGGTAGAAACTTTGGGGCACTCCTTGAAGTTCTTTGTGTTGGTTTGAATAGATGGATCTGAGATTGTGTGATGCATATCATATAATCAAACCCGTGGGTACTCGTGGTGACATTGGAGTGCCTAGGTGACATTAGGATTTTGGTTGATGTGTATCTTAAGGTGTTATTCTAGTACGAACTCTAGGGCTGTTCGTGACAATTAATGGGGATGGCTCATAAGATTGATCGGGAAGGATAACTTTAAGGTGGTTCCGTACCCTACAACAATTTCTTCGTTTGTTCTCCGCTATTTGTGACTTTGGAGTGAACTCTTTGTCGCACGTGAGGGATTTACATATGATTCAACTATGTCAACAATGTTGGGAGATCGCACTAGTGAAAGTATGAACCCTAGGCCTTGTTTTTAAGCATTGCAATACCGTTTTTATGCCTGTTTACTATTTGCTACCTTGCTGTTTTTATATTTTCATATTACAAAAACCTATATCTACTATCCATACTACACTTTTATCACCATCTCTTCGCCGAACTAGTGCACCTATACAAATTACCATTGTATTGGGTGTGTTGGGGACACAAGAGATTTCTTGTATTTGGTTGCAGGGTTGTTTGAGAGATACCATCTTCAACCTACGCCTCCCATAGATTGATAAACCTTAGATCATCCACTTGAGGGAAAATTGCTACTGTCCTACAAAACTCTGCGCTTGGAGGCCCAACACGAGTCTACAAGAATAAGTTGTGTAGTAGACATCAAAAAGCTTTAGCTCCTCCCACTGCCCCGGAAACTATGAAGAAATTGAAGATGGCAACACTATCTTCAATTGTCATTCCAATTGATGCCATTCCTATTTCATCAGTGCCCCCTGCTCCTGCCAATGTTGATCATCAAATTGTTCCGTATGGGGTGGAATATGAAATCCCTCAGGCTGATGAAGATGATGCTGAAAACCACTCTGCTGCTACCAGAGAGCAAGTGGATGAAGAAATAGAAGTTGAAGAAGATGCTTCGCTTCACCAAGTCTCATCACGGAAGCCCTCACAAGCTCCGTTGACTGAAGAACATGCTGCTACCTCATCTGGAAGTAGTGAAGCAACTGAAGAGGACTTGGACATTGACGATAATACAACACCCGTTCTTCATGATGAATTTTGGGAAGCAGCTCACCCAAATTCACCCGTCACCACTCCCCTCACTCTAGAGCCTCAGTCGCCTGCGTGCACTGAAGAAATACACACCGGCTCTGAGGAAAGACAACCATCACTCTAAAGCATTCCTGAAGAAATTCTAGCTACAGCAGCTGATGAAATTGCTCAAGATGAACCAATGGTTGATGTCGTCAATACATCCCCTTCACGTGCAGACTCAATTCCGTCAGCTGACACTGATACGGTTCCAACTGCCACAGCTAAGGAAGTTGCTCGAGCTCTCGCCGTGACTGATCCAAATGATTCCACTGGGTCCCCACGACCAGTGTTTGATGTACGTCAAAGGTTGCACAACATCCAACCAGTTCCAGTGATACCAAAGATTGGCAGAGTCCTCAGGCGGCCTCAGTTCGACAATGCCAAATTCTTCGAAGAGAAGAACTTCTTCATTGGTGAGTCCCCATATGACTCAGCCAAGATTAGGCGCCTATGCTTCTGGACAAGGACTCAGATGAACTACTATGCCTCCCTCCTATTCAACAAGAATAAAGTATTCCCACATCGCCATATACCTCACGTGGATATGGAATCATTACCGTGCTTTTGGCCAGTTCTGGCTGTTCTTCACGATGCTGGTCTACTCAGCTTCGTCACAGATGTCTGCGATTGGAATGAAGAACTAATTCTTCAGTTCTATGCAACTGTGCACTTTTCTGGAAATGCTGACGACATTGCTACATGGGCTCTGGATTGGATGAGTGAAGACACTCATTACAAAGCACCAGTTGACGAACTTCTTTGTGCTCTTCCTGTCGATCCATCCCCTGAAGAAGCAAGGAGAATATATGAAGAACCTGAGCTACCAAACCATCTGATGCAAGTGCTTATGAAGCCTATGGCTGAAGGAGAAGCTCCAAGGACAACCTTCCTAGTGAAGGATTTGCTGTATGTGCCAAGAACGGTCTATCGCATTCTGTCCAAAACCCTCAGTCCAATTAAAGGTCACAACTCCAATACTGAAGAAGTTGTGGGAATTATGAAGAATTTGCTGTTACATATTATTCATGGTACTCCCATCAACATTCACGATTTCTTCATGAGGACTTTGGTCACAGTGGCACAATCTCCGTTTGAATTGAAGCCGTATGCTCCATGGATTATGAGATTCATCAGATCCCGGTCTTCAATTCACTACAAGGCTGATTGTCAAAATCACTTAAGTTATCTGCCTGAAGTTGAAGTTCTTCAGAGCACTCTGCCCACTGTTCCTGGCAAGGGCAAGACGGTTATTGATGAAGGAATTCGTCCCCTTGATGGACAATTTCGTCAACCTATTTCAAGCTCCAATGCTGATGAAATTGCTAGCCAGGACACAGCTGCAAATGCTTCAAGACCATCCTCTGCACCTGAAGCACCACGTGTCATGACGGACCGTGAGATGCTCATAAGCTTGCACCAGAAAGTTGACAAGAATCACCGATGGGTTAAGTGTCAGTTTGCAGCTATTCAAGCCAATATGACTGTGATGCATAACTCAGTACGCAAAAACCGCTATTATCTCCACGAGATTTTTGACACATCATGGGCCATCCTCTCATACCTCAAGACCGATGAAGAACTTGCTGATATCGATTTCCAAATGAACTTTGACTGGGCAGAACCGCCAAGGAAAAAGTTCAAAAAAACCCAAGTTCCTCCTCTCATGCCAAGTTCAGAGTCTTCATCGCGCACAACTGACAAAAATGAAGCGGTTGAAGACACTGCGGCTGGTCCATTTGCATCACGCGACCCCAACAACGCTGGCACTCCCTCGACTTCTCCTCGGTGATTTTCTTCAGGGGTGTTAGCTCTCCATTTCGTATCCTTTTGGTCATTGATGACAAAGGGGGGAAAATGTGAGTTAGTCTTCAAGCGGGTCGTTATATGGGCTGTTTTTGCTTAAGTTGCAAATCTTGAACTTTATTGGATTTGCTCTTTGATGAGTTGTAACTTAATAACTGTTGGTCGTCTGACTCTTTTGCTACATTTGATATGCATGCCCTGATCTTAATTATATCTGCTCATCATGCATGCACAATTTTGTCAGACACCAATTTTCGTCATGCATTCGTATTCCTCAAATATCTTATGATCATGCATGATTGGATTCCAAGATATAGGGGGAGATCTCCACAATTTCAACCTGCCATGTGCATTTGCATTCCAAAGCAAATTCCTCATATGCACATCTTCAGGGGGAGTTCCTCAATATCTTGTAATCAATTTCTTCAAACTCTGTACTTACACTTCAATTATTTTTACTCCTGTTGAAAGCCTAACCAATTTGTCATCAATCACCAAAAAGGGGGAGATTGTAAGTGCATCGAGTGCCCCCTTAGTGGTTTTAGAGTATTGAAGACAAATAGGTTGAGGAACTAATGTGTTTGTGAGTATACACAGGAGACAGAGTCCCTGAAGATTTGGTTTAACACATGGAAGACGACCCCTAAAAATAGATTTCTTCAAATGAGGAATTTGGTGATGAAATTGGTACGGCCTTTGAAGAAATTGATGTGAAGACTTTGAAGCTTGAAGACTTTTGTTTTCATAGTTTCTTTTCTTCTTCTTTGAGTCATAGGAAAAACCGTACTGTTAAAGGGGGTCTAGGTGATACATATTTCGCATTTTCAAAGTGATGCTCAAACTTACTCAAACCTATACACACAAAAGCCACTTCGAGTGAAGCCTTTGGAAATCTCCAGTACAGCTGACGCATTTGCTAGCGACAGTGACAAAGTTCATCTGGTCACTGATGAATTTGTTCAGGCTGAGGAGTTAGGAGTTCGCCAGTGCGATCTGCCTACCGTGAGGAAATTGAGTGCCCCGACGAAATTGAGAATTCAATTTTCCGACCGTTGATGCGCCGTGTGCCAGCTGTCGAGTGGATCCTTATCCTGACAACGGTCGAATCAGTGAAGGGCATTTATGACAATTCATGTCGGGTTGCCCCCTGGCTATAAATAGCCGCCCCCACAACCACTTGTTGGTTGGCTGCTCCGAGAGAACTTGACACTTGTCATTTGAGAGCAACCCTTCCTCTGACGACTTTGAGAGAACCCAAGTGAGGAAAACCCAACCAGAGCCTAAGTGACTGAGCATCACTGAAGAAGTTGATCTGTGTGATCCGACGCTTGTTACCTTTGAGGACTGTCATTCCTCCAAACGGTTAGGCGTCATGTTCTGAGCACCCAAGAGTAATTGTGGCATGCCAGTGAACAAGTCTGTGAAGGTTTTGGAAGTCTGCCTTGAAGACTTACCACGAGTGACTGGGCGAGGTCTAAGTGACCTTAGCTCAAGAGGAATACAGTGAGGACTAAGTGTCCTCTGATTTGCGACTCAGCCGCCTCAACCAGACGTACAGTTGATACAACAACTGGAACTGGTGTACCAAATTGTTGTGTCCTCACCGAGCCAACCTGGTTTCAAATTCCTCACCCTCTCTTACTTTATTCCGCTGTTGAAGAATTTGTGATCTATCCTCTGACTAATTTGAACTGAAGTATTTGATCATCCCGTCTTTCATTTCCCCAGTTCATATTCTTCATGCTTGTATGATTGTATGATTGCATGTTCTTCACTCTTACATACCCTGATCGCATGTACTCTGATTCTGTGATGACTTAGTTTCCCTCGCGTTTCTATTTCTTCACTCTGATCTTCGTCAAATTCATTAGAGTTTGACAAATTTCTAATAATCTCCCATTCACCCCCCCCTCTGGGAGATAACCTGCGCTTTCACACCCTATTCGCGGTCATGTTGTGGGTTGTTTGGGCCGCGCGGTGAAAGGCTATTTTTGAGAACGAATTCCAATCTCCCCTATGAACACATATGTTCATTGAGAGTTTCATTGCTGATCTTGATATTATTGCAACGAAGGAACCTAAAGTAGCCAAACCGACTTGTTAGGCTGGACGTCTTCCTTGGATCAAACCTCCTCAAAGTTTTGCAAAATGTAATGTTGATGGGGCGGTGTCCAGGCATGGAAATAGGGGTGCGATTGCTGCCGTGTGTAGGGATGAAAATGGCGCATACCTTGGATCATCTTATGTTACTTTTAGTTCTATAATTGATGCCCCGATCCTGAAAGCCCTGGCCTGCAGAGAAGCGCTTGCGCTAGCGGATGATCTGATGATAAGAAGAATACTTGTATCCTCTGACTGTACTTCTGTTATAAAGGATCTTATGGAAAACTCAGGTGGGCATTACAGCGCCGTGGTGAAGGAAATCAATGCTTGAGTTGTAGATTTTGAAGCTTGTACTTTCATACATGAAAGCAGGAGGAGGAATTTTGAAGCTGATAATTTAGCAAAAAATTATTTGTCTTTAGATTTGGATAGACATGTTTGGCTCTTGGAGCCTCATGATGATGTAACAATCCCTTTGAACCTCATTGAATAATAAAGCAGCGATGTTCCCTAAAAAAACCTTGCAGGAACAACTTGTACAACCGTTTGTACGTTGTACGTCCTAAAAATATTAGCAGGTTGTAATACAAAACTGAAGCAAGCAGATCGTTCCATACCATCCAACAGTTAAGTTCAATGTACTATCGTATGATACAAATTCCAAAACTTAAAAAATGTTTATGAATTTGAAAAGATATTAAAGAATTTTAAAAATTCTTCGCGAAATCTAAAAATCTTCATGAATTTGAAAACTAATCACGAATTGGAAAAATGTTCATGAATTTGGAAAAGGTTCGCACACTTGAAAATTGTTCGCGAATTCAAAAAATATTTGCAAATTTAAAAAATGTTCTTGAATTTGGAAAAATGTTCACAAATTGGAAAATGTTATGAATTTGAAAAAATGTCAGAAATTCAAAAATGTTCATGAATTTGGAAAAATGCTCACGAATTTGAAAAAATGTTCACAAAATAGAAAAATGTTCAAAATTTGGGAAAAAGGTTATTGAATTTAAAAAATATTTACAAATTTAAAAATTGTTTCTGAACACGAATTTCATAAATATCATAAATTGTAAAATATTTAGGTACTTTTAGAAAATTTCACGAATCTGGGTAACCTTTTTTATGGTGGCCTCCTTTTGACCTGGTGAAAAGGCATGTCGATTTACCCTCTTTCTTTTTATGGGCAACATGTCGATTTACCCTGGTCAGTCATCATGAACTACGTGATGAAGAAACACCAATGTTCTAAGTATTTCGTCTTTTTCATTTATATTATCTGATCTACTCATCTCATTTCCTTTATATTTGGATATATGAGTACAAGAAACATGCATAGAGCAGGAAAATGTACAAAATCAAATTCTGACGGTGAACCGAACGCTAACCATAGTACGTAAACCGTAGGCTCCAAACAAGAAGAAACACATCATGCAGGAGCTGATTTAGGCCCTGGAGGCTAGCGCGTCGTATGTTACGCTTCATTTCTGATGGCCGTATGCGTATGCTGCATGTGTCCAGTCACAATTCACGACAAACATAACTACACATACGTACATGGAGAACCTGCCCAGCATACATGGACCTTCGTCGATCTAATAATTTTTTTGTCAATACGATAGAGTATATATACAGTACATATTAAGATCGATGCCTGTGCGTAGTCCATAAACTAGTCCCCGGTTGTAGAGAGATGGTATATGCTTTGCGGAAATCCATTTTGGCTCCCGAGTCCATATGCTCCTGAAATCTGTACCACCAGTTCTCCTCGTGATGCATGCCATGCTATGTATTTTGGGTTGTATTCCCGAGCGTGGGTCGATTATTCAATAGTGCAATGGCCCCACACTGTTGCTATTTAATGCACCCACATCCGTCTCAGAGTTATAGGTTCCGACGGGGACACGATGTTCATGTGACGGGTCGCCGTCAGTTGTGCCTGACTCGCGGTTTGCCGTTACGGTGCAAGCCAGCCATTTCTCCACACAGCTCCCACCTACCCGTCGTTCCAACGTTATCAATCCTGTCAGGGGGATGGCTACCAACTCTAACCCTGCAATTTGCAATGGACATCAGGGACAATGAACTGCACTCCGTAATTGATGATGCAATGCCGACACACTCCTATTCTGAGTAAGACGCTACAATTCAAAATATGCATGTTTTCATTTCAGTACTTGCACATCAAGCCTTACCGCCTATACTTTATGATGCAACGTGCATGCACTGCAGGTTGTGAAGACACAAGCTGTTAGTCTGCAATTTTCAAATGTGCATGTTTCAGTTCAGAAATTTCACATGTTTTTTTTCAGAACTACACCTCCCCTGCTCTAGCTTGTGCAAGAAATTTCTAAATCTCTGCTGTCAGTCTATCATTTAGTCACAATGAAGAACCCCCAAACCTCACAGCAAACTCCACCAGGCAAAGTTTATCTGCGTTGCCTTTTGGTCCAGCCAGGCGCCCGTTGATCCATCTTCCAAGTTGATTGATCCGACCCTTCATCATCATTGTGAATCACAGCTAATTGCTTGCTGTCAACTGCAGCGACAGACAAGGCGTACCCATTGTCAGCTGCGCGGAGCAATCGAATCATGGCTGGGCACTCGCACCCACAGGACCTGTTTTTTTCTGATATTGTCTTCCCCTACAATTAGAACAGGCACCACATCGTTAAACGACAGAACCCCATATGCACCAACAGGAAATTGAATTACCACTTCAGATTTTTCAAAGGGCACTTACAGTGCATCCGCAGACAACTTCGTGCATACACTTTGTCTTCTCGGTGTTAAACCTACTTTTCCCATATCTGATGCCGAAACCATGCTTTCATGAATAAAGATTGTAAAATCATAGGTTCCTCTCAGAGATTCCAATGACAGCCCAATTGCAGCATGCTCACCCAACTTATTTGCATATCCCTGAATCATGTGCTCCATGTGCACTAATTCTGCCCATACAAGCCGTCCGGTCCTGTAATTTCAGCGGAGCGGAGAGTGTGCCGACCCTGCTGGACAGGGTGTCCTGTAATTTCAGCTGAGCGAAGAGTTAGCATCCTCCATAAAATGTACTGTATAAACTTAATCAAGCTCTGCAATGACATGATGAAATCTCGTGTTTCTAATCTACGTCATATTCTACCTCCGAAAATTCAGTCGGCAATTAACATGCATGTTCATACATTGTCCATGACCTACAATCTGATTTTAAATGATCACTATTTTCTAGCTCTGTTTGGATCGGCGGCCTCTTACTCTAATTCTGAAAATTCCATGAGCAGTGACACACTTGGTCAGAGATCGTGTGTAAACTGAAGGTAAGGACACACACACACACACATCGGCCTAGCCCCTCCTTCGGCCTAGCCCCTCCTTCGCCGCCGGTGGCCACCCCGGCCCCGGCGTCCACTCCGATCCTCCCGCCAAAGCTCACCACGCATCGCCGACCTATTAGCACCGCCACCCACCATGGCATTGGCAGATCTCAACTTCGACATCGGACAAGACTTTGCAGCAGAAGTATGGAGAAAGTGGGGGGTTCCAATCAATTATGAGGAGGACAAAGACCTTGAGGAATTTCACCTTGTTGCTGAGTTCACTAGATCACAGATCAGACTCACGGAAGAATCAGTAAGTACTATGCTCCTATCGTGCTTTGGTGGACGGGCCTCCTTATTCAAGGTCAAGCTTCTTCAGAACTAGTCCTTCAAATTTTCGGTTTCATCCAAAGAGGTGGGCTTCTCGATCATCAAGGGAGGTAACATCTCTCTCCCACTTCTCAATGTCAATTTCCTACTCTGGGGCAATGGTGGACCTAATTCTTGCTGGGAGCTTGATCAATATCTCCAAGAGAAAGAAGATGCATGGACCCATATCTTCCGTCGCCATCCTAGGCGATCTTACCTCCAAGCTCTTAGATCACCTGGTATCTACCATGAACCGATCAGTATCCGTTCTAGATCTCCAACTGTTCATGGGGGGAATTCGAATCTTCCACCATCTACGGGACAAGCTCAAATCACGGGATCAAATGCCATCAATGGAGCAGTTACCAATCATAGGGTGGGTTCCACGCATTTTCAAAACGGCCCACATAATTCATTCTGTGTTCGTTGTCTCTCATCTGGCCACGCTCGGCCCGAGTGCAAAAATCGTATTAAGTGCAGAGTCTGCAAGCGCTGGGGGCATATTGCCCGGGACTGCTTCTCTCAGGCCCAGCCCAACACGTCTGCCGAGCCCAGCCCACCTGCGCGTCCGACGATCGGCATTCCTCTGCTTGACTCCACTGTTCCCGCGACGGTGACTAATCGAGCGCTCACTCAGCCGACCAACCGGAGTTTCCCAGTTAATGCTTCACACCAATCACCCCAGACTAGCAGCCCCCATTACAGGACTTACCAAACCGCAGTCTCCCTCCGCCTCCAAGCTGCCATAATCCATCCTCATTCCCCCACCTAGATCGACTCTGCTACGCCAAGCGCACCTGCCAACCCTTCGGCAATGGCGGCCTTCCCCTTCGACCCGGCGCCATTCTTGCCACCAAATCACAACAGCATCGAAGTTGCAGGCAGGCCGGCAAGGATCCGCGTCATCACAGGTGCGGCTCCACCCACCCATGAAGAATGGGCAATTGCGACCATCGTTCCAATGCCAAATCTCCCTATTGCTTTCAACACCGTCAGAGAGGTACTAGCAGATTTCTTCACTGAACGTCATCTGGGGTTTTCTAAGATTGAACCATGCCCATTTGGACAAGTATACGTCAAGTTGAATAGTGTTTTCGATAGAGATCATCTGGTTTCCAATAGCCCTCATCAGTTCACAGATGTCCATGTCATCTTCCAGAAACACAACATGGGATTAAACTGGAGGAGGCTAGTGCTTAATAGGGATGCATGGATTTTACTGTGTGGATACCCATTTGATAGAAGATGCATCCAGGAAGTCAGTAATGCAGTTAGCAAGTTTGGAAAGTTTATCATGTGGGACAGAGTTAGGAGTACCAGAGCTAATCTAATGATTAAAGTTAGAGTGGAAGAGTTAAGAGATATATCGGCCAACATTGTGTTTGGTGAAGGTAATGATCCCCAGACTGATTCTCTTACAGTTCCTGTGGTTATACTGCAGTAGTAGATTTTGGGTGCAGAGGCACCTGATGAGGACCCTATCGCCCCTCAAGGCAATCCACATCCAGTACCAGCCCAAGCACATTTTCATCCAAATCAACACAATCACTTCTTGGGACCACTACAGCATCATGAGCATGATGATCACCCAGCCCAAGTTGCACCACAACATATGCCTGAGATGAACCTTCAGCTGGCGCTTAATGGTTTTGATCATAATGAACCAGTATTGGAGGAGGCAGAGGAAGACGATGGTCATGATGACCTCCCTGGATGGGGCCACTGGGCTATGCCTCAAGAAGATGATCCCATGGAGCCCATGGAGGAGGAGAATAATCAGGGTATGGAAGCTAATAGTAGCCTTACTCTGTCTATGTTCCCACCTGACAACAGTGCAAATTCTGCTGCTTCTGCAAATGGGCCATTGCAGCCAGAAATGCATGGACTTCCTGATTTGAATGTGGAAGTGCAACCCTTTGGGCCTGTGGAACCTATTCTGGCCCATCATCACCCAATAACAGCTGAAGTTCCACCCCCAGGCCTAGCCATAATACAAGATCCCATCCCTCAGACCTAGCTAGTGACAGATCCAAGTTTGAATGCTATCATTAATCAGGCAGAGCATACACACTGGGACAGACAAGATGATCCGATGCAGTTTGAATTGATGGCACACTCAAATGATACAATGATACAGAAATCCATGTGCTGGGAAACTGCTGCTATCACTGAAACTGTACTTGCTAACACTGAAACTGCACTTGCTCATGCCACAGACAACAATCATCTAGACAATGAGAAGGCTGGAGCTGAGAATATGCAGATAGCTGCTGAGGCAGAAACTGAGCAGATTGAGATAACTCCTGATCTGTGTGACTCTGTAGCTCCAGTGGATCCAGCTGTACCAAGCCCTGGGGCACCAAACCTGGTACATATTGATAATATGACATAGTAGAACACAGTAATTGCAACTGAGAATAGTTCTTCAGATTTATCAGCTCCACCAGGATTTCCTGTCCCTGCATTTATCAACCAGGGTCATACAACCATTGTGGCCCCTAAGACAGGAGCTCAGGAAGTCACACCTGTCCTTAGGGACATTACATAATGCAACAGGTCGGCTGAGGAGGCCCTCATTGGAGCAGAAGGAGCTAGGATCTGGGAAAAACATTTTGCACCTTCTACAGACAGCAAGGAAATTATACAGGTACCAGTTGATTGGATAAATTTCCTTTCAGTCACACTTCTATCACCAGATAAATTTGAATGGGCAAAAAAATTCATATCCTCTAGTGTGTGGGAAATTATTAATCAAGGAACATCCTGCTCCACTACATTGCCATTTGTTATACCTGATAGATGCCCAGTTGATATCCCACCTATGTGTGCTCACTCCCCTTCTTCCCAGGGCACACAGGAACAGGAGAACTCCTCTCCAGCAGAAGAATCATCTACTGATGTGATTTTTGCTTCATCCACTTCTGCTTTGCATAAGAACAGGAAGAGGAAGGATAAAGTGCCCATGGTTGATACTGAGGTAAGAAGAAGCTGCAGGCTACAAAAAATTTCAAAAGGATTTAAGAAAGCAGTTTGTAGAGATAGAGACTGTCTTGCTTGCCATGCTGCACCACCAACTATCCCTACCAAAATTATTAAAAGCCTGAATACCTCTTTTTGTAAGGTGGCTGAGAAAGATACTACTGAAGAAAAGATTGGCAAGAAGGTAAAGAAGAACAACGGCAATAGCACAACTTTGGAGGGCAACAAGACAACTAAGGAGCAAAGCAAGAAATGGATTTAGAACAGTTGCACAAGAGGAACTGTAGGTTCCTACCTTTTGTGTTCTTAATGCAGTTTGTTAGTACCTGGTACTTGATCAGTTTGTCCTGGTTTGTAAGCAATGTTCCAATCCATGTTCTATGAGCACTCTACTACTACCCAGAACACCCTTGCTGTTATGAATGTCTGTCTTAATGCTTGTGTTGTGAGTTATGCTATGCATCTGTTACTGAGGGACAGTATCTTTCGATCAGAAGTACATTATTTTTCCATTCAGCATGAATAGGGAATGGAGTATACTTAATTGGAATATCAGAGGTATAAATGACCCCAAAAAATGGACATACATTGCTAATAAGATTGAAGAGTCTCAGTGTTCTATCTTATGCCTGCAAGAAACTAAAAAAGAAGTTTTTGACAGCTCATATCTGAAAAATTTCTGCCCTAGAAGAATGAAAAGATTTGAGTATCTCCCTTCTGTGGGAGCTTCAGGAGGTCTGTTAGTTGCATGGAATGAACAAGTTTTCACTGGGCAGGTCTACCATGTTAACGATTTCTCACTGTCTATTCAGTTCACTTCTACTCATAACAGTGATAAGTGGATCCTCACCAATATCTATGGGCCGTGCCAACAAAATGAAAGAATTTTCTTCCTCAACTGGTTCCAAAACTTCCCTATGCATGATGATGCCAATTGGCTTATTGTGGGTGATTTTAATTACATTAGATATCCTCACAATAGAAGCAGAGAAGGGGGCAATATTAATGATATGCTCTTGTTTAATGAAGCTATCAGCAAACAAGCATTGATTGAGATCCCACTCAAGGGTAGAAAATTCACTTGGAGTAATATGCAGGAAGCACCACTATTGGAGAAACTTGATTGGTGCTTCTCATCTGAGGCATGGACACTTAAATACCCAGCTACTTTTGCTTACCCCCTAGCTAAGACCACTTCAGATCATGTTCCCATGCAAATCAAAATTGGAACTCCTATACCAAAAGCCAACATTTTCAGGTTTGAAAACTTCTGGTTAGAACACAATCAATTTAAGGACATTGTCAAAGACATCTGGACACAAGAAGTGCATGAAAGAGACAGTGCAAAAATCATTGCAACTAAATTCAAAAGATTGAGGAAGGGTCTAAAGAATTGGGCTAGCAATATCTCAGATCTGAAGAAAATCATTGCTGATACCAACTTCATGATACTATGTTATGATACCATGGAGAAATTTAGGGATTTAACCCCTGAGGAAGGCAATGGCAGAACTATCCTCAAAGCTCATCTGGATCATATTTTGGCATGTCAGAGATTATATTGGAAGCAAAGAGTGTGACGCCCCTGCTCGACCATGCACTAATCATACACGCAAATGCACACGATCGAGAACAGAGACTCACGGGAAGATATCACAACACAACTCTAAACACAACTAAAGAATAATACAAGCCAGGGGCCTCGAGGGCTCGAATACATAAGCTCGGGACATACAAGCATCAGCGGAAGCAAAAGTATCTGAGCACAGACACACGGTTAAACAAGGATGCCTTAAGAAGGCTAGCACAACAGCGACACTGATCAAAAAGGCGAAGGCCTCCTGCCTAGGGCCTCCGAACTACTCCTGGTCGGCGGGCTCAACATAGTGGTAGGTGCCTCCGGGGATCTCCTGGTCCTGGGCTCCGTCGTCTAAACGCAGCAATCGGGTATGGGGAAAAAGGGATAGCAAAGCAACCGTGAGTACTCATCCAAAGTACTCGCAAGACTGACATCAGAACTATACTAAATATGCATCGGTATCAAAGGAATGGGGCTATATCTTTGGACTAAACTGCAGAAATGCTGGAACAGAGTGGGAGAGGCCTAGCCTATCGAAGACTAGCATCTTGAAGCATTTCTTGCAGCAATAGGAGAGAGTAGAGCAAGATAATATATAATCAAACATATTTTAGTAATGCCCTGGGATCCTTCCTCGACTACCCTGTGAGAAAGTGATCCCGAGAGCAGTAGTAACAGTTTATCATTGTATCAGTATCCATTTGTAGTTGTAGCAGATCAGGATACAACTCCAAGCGTCCTATTACCGTGGACACGACTATTCGAATAGATAACTTCCCTGCAGGGGTGCAATACTGTTACCCAACACGCTCGATTAACTCTGGTCGGACACACTTTTCCGGGTCATGCCCGGCCTCGGCTGATCGACACGACGTAGTCCTACCTAGGCTCAGCAGAGAGGTCCCCGTCGGTCTACATCCTAAGTGCTCAGGGGTCTTGGGCCCATCGCCCTTTGCACTCCGGGTCGTTGTGCGTAGGGTTAGATCCAGGCACCACCTCTGTCCTGGATGGCGCCGATCCTGCCGTGCCACAATGCTAAACTGGACATCTGACAGAGCTTTCGGCTGATACATACGACGTAGAGGGTCCCATAACCATTATCCCACGTGGTGGTAGTGCGTATATGGCCAGTGGCCAACTCAGATCAAATACCCAAATCCGTTAGGCGTATTTAATAACTCGCAAAGACAAACAGGATCCCTGTCTCTCCGACTTGATAACACACGGCTCGCGGGTGCTCTTGGAGCTGACCCGTCTTTAATATTGTTCTCTCGCGGGCACTCTTGGAGCCGGCCCGACTTTACAGTTTTATAAGTATTGCAATATGTAAACATTTACGTGATCATCACCCATAGTGATCACGGCCCGATAACAAGCACGGCATACGGACAAGGGTGAAGGGCCACAGATGGATCAATAGCATAGCTAACTAAGCATCATGGGACAACAGGTAGGTATCAACAGCAGACTATAAAATCAGGCTATGCAACAGAATAGGAGCTATCGAAGTAACAACAGAAGCAATTCTAATGCAAGCATAAGAGAGAAAGAATGGGCGATATCTGATGATCAAGGGGGTTTTGCATGCCTGGAAGCTCTGCTGAAGGGGGGAGAAGGGTCGTCGGTGACGTAGCAGTCCTCGGGGCAACGTCGGTCTCGGGGTCTACCGGAGAGAAGAGGGGGAGGAAACAATAAATACAAGCAACAAATGCAACACAGATGCATGGCATGGCAGCACGTTACCCGAGGGGTGTCCTAATGCAGTACTACGCAAGTTAGTCGAAGCGGGAAACATCTGGAGGTGTTTTACCAGCTGCGGGCAATTATCGAACAGATGAAACAGAAGGAAAAGTTCCATGTTCATCATGTTAGAGAGGGCTGACAGGTATGTGGGTGGCATATTCGGATTTGTCATATTTCTAATCGTTTTTCATATATAAATTATTTTCATCCGAGTTACGGTTTATTTTATATGATTTTTCAAAGTTTTACTGAATTTCTGGAATTATTTTAATTATTTAAATTCGAATCATCCGAAACAGTAACAGGTGACATCAGCATGACGTCAGCACTGCGTCAGCTGTCAAACCCGGCTGACCAGAGTCAAACCTGACCAATGGGTCCCACTGGTCAGTGACACAGTAGATAATTAGGGTTTATTTAAACTAATTATAGATTAATTAGGCTGTGCAGGGTCAACGCTGACTGGGCAGGGTCAAAGCTGACACGTGGGGTCCACTGGGTTAGTTTAATTCTAACCAGAAACTAATCACGTTTTAATTAAACGGCGGGGCCCACTATCATACACAGGGGGGGTTAACTAAGCGCGTGATTAGCCTAACCTAATGATGCCACGTCATCAGGCCGGCGGCTGAACGCCGGTGAGGCCGAACGCGGCGGAGGCTATGTGGGTTCCTGGCGCTCGCGCGTATCCAGGGAAGACAGCAGCAGGTCGCGGGGTCGCCGGAGCTGACGGCAGCGACGACGGGGGCGGCGGCCGGAGCACGGGCTCACGCGGATGCGGCACTGCGGCTCAAAATCGAGCAAAAGAAGCGGGCGAGCTGTGTCTACGGGGCAGCAGAAGAACGACTACGCGCTCGGGCGCGCCTTTTGCTCGCTTTAGCGATGGCGGCGATGAGCACGGCGGCGCTGAGCTCATGGGTGCGGCGGCTACACTAGCTAGGGGAGGACCGCGGGAGGTAGAGGTAAGGGAGAACGGAGAGGAGCTCACAGTGAGTCTAACGAAGGCGAAAGTGAGGTCGGGGAAGGCTTGACGAAGACGCATTTGACGACGGCGTCCGACGGATCTGAGGTTGAAGAAGAGCACGATGGCGTCGTTGCGGCGCGAGGCAGCTCGAACCCGTGCCCGCACTTGACGTAGACGAGGGTGGCACTCCTATTGGACACGGTGGCGCGGCTCGGGGATGCAGCTGGCCATGGGGACGACGACGGCAGGGTGACGACCGCGCGGTGAGGTGCGGGATCGGGCAAACGGGGGTGCGAGGGGAAGAGTGGAGGTGTCCTAGGGTTTCGGGGAAGAGGGAGACGTCGAGGGGATGCCTTATCCACGTCGGGGAGCCGCGGGATGCTCGACAGCGCGCTCATCCGCGCGCGCGGATGGACGAGCAGCGTCCACGGCGAGAGGTTGGGGACGACCGCCAGGTGGGCTGGGCCTGTACTGTTTGAACTTAGGCCCAGTGCCACAGTAGCATTTAGGCCCTTTTTATTTCTTCTTTTCTATTTTCTGTAATCTTTTCTGTTTTGTAAATTATTAGGCCACTAAATGACTTTTGTAAAATATGAGATTATGCCACATAAATAGGATGCAATATTTAGCACTCGCAGAAAAAGGTTTGGTGAACAAATGATTTCATTTGAATTTTTATTAAATGAATTGGCAATTTAAATTGCTATTTTGGCACTGTTTCATGATGTTAGAGTTGTCTAGGTAATTCAATTAATGTTGATTTTAATTTTATAATTGTCTTGGGAATATTTGCAATATTATGAACATTTTAGTTTCCAAATTGGAACAACTTTTATCTTGACTTGCATTTTGAATTTTTGTTTAAAGTGGAATTTGAAATGAGAAATGAACAAATGATGATTTAGCACTGCAAATGAATATGACTTGGCATGATTAGAAGATGATAACTGTAGCATATTACAAGGGGATGTTACAATTCTCCTCCTCTAAAAGAAATTCTCGTCCCGAGAATTAAGAGGTAGGCTGAAAGAGAGCGGGGTATTCTTCACGAAGACGATCTTCGCGTTCCCAAGTGGCTTCATCTTCAGAATGATTCGACCACTGAACTTTAAGGAACTTGATTGCCTTCTGACGGGTTCGACGTTCAGCTTGATCAAGAATGCAGATCGGATACTCTTTATAAGATAGGTCATCCTGCAATTCAAGCACTTCATGATCCACTGCTCGGATAGGATCCTTGAAGTAGCGACGAAGTTGCGACACATGGAAGACATCATGAACCCGCGAAAGATTCGGCGGTAATTCCAATTGATATGCCACTTCTCCACGTCTGGCGAGGATACGGAACGGGCCAATGTAGCGAGGAGCTAACTTGCCCTTGATTCCAAATCGATGAGTGCCCTTCATCGGAGTGACACAAAGGTAAGCTTGTTCGCCAGGTTGATAAACCATTACCTGGTGTTTCCGGTCATAATTGCTCTTCTAACGGGACTGAGCAGCTTTCAAATGTTCACGAACAATACGCACTTGTTCTTCAGCTTGTTGGATAATATCCGGACCGACGAGTGACCGTTCCCCAGTTTCCGACTAATTCAGAGGGGTTCGACACTTACGCCCATAGAGAACTTCAAACGGTGCCATCTTCAAACTAGCCTGGTAGCTATTGTTGTAAGAGAACTCAGCATACGGGAGAGATTCCTCCCATTTCTTGCCAAAGGAGATGACACAAGCTCGAAGCATATCTTCAAGCACTTGATTGACTCGTTCAACTTGTCCCTGAGACTGGGGGTGGAAAGCGGTGCTGAAGGACAGATGAGTTCCCATAGCTTCTTGGAAACTGTTCCAAAATCTTGAGGTAAAGAGGCTGCCACGGTCTGAACTGATTTCCAACGGAATACCGTGAAGTGACACGATTCTGGAAACATATAAGTCTGCTAACTGACTAGCAGTGATTGTCTCCTTGACTGGCAGAAAGTGAGCAACCTTTGAGAATCGGTTAACGACGACAAAAATAGCATCATGACCCTTCTGCGATCTGGGAAAACCAGTAATGAAATCCATTTCAACCTTGTCCCATTTCCATTCAGGAATAGCAAGTGGTTGAAGAGTTCTAGCAGGCCTTTGATGTTCTGCCTTGATGCGACGGCAAACGTCACACTCAGCAACATAACGAGCAATGTCTCGCTTCATATCAGGCCACCAGTACCGCTGACGAATGTCTTGGTACATCTTAGTACTTCCTGGATGAATAGATAAAGGTGTGTCATGTGCTTCTTTCATGACATCCGAGCGTGAGTCCAAATTGTGCTTTCTGGGGACCACTAGGCGGCCTTTGAAGAGCAAGGCACCATCATCACCAACATGGTAGAATGAAAATTTTCCCTTGGAGAGGTATTTCTTAATCTTCTCGACTTCAGAGTTATATTTCTGCCTTGTCTTGATGTTGTGCTCAAGATCTGGTTCAACAACCAAGGTATTGAGATAACCTTGAGGAACTATCTCGATGTTCAGCTTTTGAAGCTCTTCATACAGGAGTGGTTGCTGTAGCTGAACCTCAAGTTCACAACAGTAGGATTTACGGCTCAAAGTGTCAGCCATTACATTAGCCTTGCCAGGGGTATAAGAAATACCCAAATCATAGTCTGTAACGGCCTCAATCCATCTTTGCTGAAGGAGGTTCAGAGATGGCTGAGTGAACAAGTACTTCAGACTTTGATGATCCGTGTAGATCTCGCAACGATTACCAAGTAGGTAATGTCGCCATAACTTCAATGCATAAATAACTGCTGCAAGTTCAAGATCATGTGTTGGATAGTTCTCTTCATGAGGACGCAACTGTCGAGAGCCATAAGCAATCACTTTGCGCTCTTGCATTAGGACACAGCCTAATCCTTGACGAGACGTGTCACGGTAGATCACAAAGTCCTTGCGAGAATCAGGGGGAGCTAGCACTGGGGCAGATGTCAACTTATCTTTAAGTGTCTGAAAACTTTCTTGGCACTTTTCCGTCAACTCAAACGTCTTGCCTTTGTGTAGCAAATCAGTCAGTGGCTTTGCAATCTTGGAGAAGTTCTCGACGAAACGGCGGCAATAGCTGGCGAGACCGAGAAAACTCCTGACTTGCTTAACAGTCTACGGAGGAGTCCAGTCAAGAATAGCTTGAACTCGTTCTGGGTTAACAGCAATGACATCTTTGGAAATCACATGACCAAGATAGGTCACCTCAGATAACCAGAATTCACATTTAGAAAATTTGGCATACGGTTGATGTTCTCAAAGTTTCTCCAATACAAGCCGAAGATGTTCGGCGTGTTCTTCTTCATTCTTGGAAAATATAAGGATATCATCCAAATAAACCACGACGAATTTGTCGACGTAGTCCATGAAGAGATAGTTCATCAGTCGGGAGAAGGTTGCTGGAGCGTTGGTTAAGCCAAAGGACATGACAGTGTACTCATAAGAACCATAGCGAGTAACGAAGGCTGTCTTCAGAATATCCTCTTTGTGAACTCGGATCTAGTGGTATCCCAATCTCAAATCAAGTTTAGAGAATACTGAGGAACCATCAAGTTGATCATACAGATCGTTGATTCTGGGAAGCGGATACTTGTTCTGAATTGTTGCTTGGTTGATAGGTCGGTAATCTTGGACCAGACGATTCGTACCATCCTTCTTCTTAACAAAGAGCGAAGGTGCCCCCCAAGCAGAAGAACTGGGGCGGATGAAACCCTTTTGAAGTGACTTGTCGATTTCCTCCTTAAGTTCAAAGAGTTCATGCGGCGACATCTTGTATGGGCGCTTGGCAATAGGGGTGGTGCCCGGTTTCAAGTCGATGACGAATTCGACAGCCCTAACAGGGGGTATCCCTGGAAGTTCTTCTGGAAAGACGTCTGGAAAATCGCGAACGACCGGAATGCTCTCAATTCCCTCAAGAGGTGAAGCGTTCAAAGCATTCAGAGCATATATCTGATTCTCGGCATTCTGAATTACCTGAGCTGAGTAGTTGATTGTCTGGCTAGAAGGGTGCGTGAGCTGGACTGTCTTGGCGGCACAGTCTATTAAGGCTTTATGAGCTGTCAACCAGTCCATACCGAGAATGACATCAATGTTGGAAGGTCCGAGCACAATTAGAGAAGCAGGGAAAACTAGACCCCCAATGTCAATTTGGTTGTGGGGGCTTACCATTGTGGTTTGCCACTTGGATCCCGGAGATTGAACCGCTAAAGGAGTGGGCAAATTTTCCATATCTAACCCATGCAACCGCGCAAATTGTTGGGACACAAAGTCATGCGACGCTCCTAAATCAAAGAGAACAAAAGCTGGCACTGAATTAACGGAAAGGGTACCCATCACGATTCTTGGGGAATCATGAGCTTCTTCAATCTTGACATGGGTAACTTGACCACAACCCATTGCAGGCGGACTGGCATTACGGCTACTAGAAGGATGCTTTCGACGGCCCTTCCTTCGACCAACAGGAGGACGTGATGTACTCTAGGCTGATTCTGGCGACAATTGATAGCAAGATGTCCTGGCTGTCCACACTTGTGGCATGAACCATCATTGGGTAAAGGAGCCGTAACAGTTGGTTGGTCATCTTGAATCCTGAGTTGTCTCGATGGCGGAGGCAGTCGAGGTGAAACATAAGACGGCCTTGGTGTTGGAGCAGGTCGGTGATAGACATTGTGCGGAATCCAGACTTGGCATTTCTGAGCAGGCTGACCCGAAGACGAGCCAACGTCACGAGTGCGCTTGAGCGACTCCTGGTACTCAGACAGACCAGTTTCAGCTCGGAAAGCTTGGCTGACAAGCGTCGCAAAATCTACGCAATCATGGACAACAAGTGCGAGCTTTATATCAGGCCGGAGTCCTTCACGGAACTTCTCTTGCTTGCAAGCATCAGTGCAGACGTCATCTGCAGCATAACGGGATAATTCGAGAAATTTCCTCTGATATTCATCCACAGTCATCTTGCCCTGTGTGAGCTTGCGGAACTCCTTCTTCTTCTGGTCCATCAGACCTTGAGGAATATGCCGTGCACGAAAAGCTGACTGAAATTCCTGCCAAGTGGTTACAGTTCCAGTAGGCAGCATACGCCTGTGGTTTTCCCACCATTGAGCAGCTGGACCTTTCAGGTGAAATGCCGCTAAGGTGACGTAACTGTCAGGGGCAACTTTAGTTGACTCCATCTCAAACAGGATGTCACGGAGCCAATCATCAGCATCCATAGGATTGGTGGAGTTGCGGAAAATGGATGGGTTGAGGCGCACGAATTCTTGCAGTGTTATTGGGGCAGGCTGTTGATGAGTGTTCTGAGTTGGAAACTGGGCCATTACCCCAGTCATATTTACCCCAGTCATAAACTGACGATTCAGCTCAAACTGCTGCATCATTGCGGCAATATAGGGTGGAGGCGGAGGATCGTCGGCCATCCTGCTAAATCAACAGGAGCAGTTTAGCAAGAACAACTGCATGGGTAAGAGGTCATTCATGATGTAACATGAGCAATGAACATGAAGTGCAGTAGATATATATTAGTAGTCACTAAAGGCAAACAGATCCATGCACGGGGTTGGATACCAACGAACAACGTGAGTTCGGAAACACACGCAGCTAGACAAACTAGGCGGCGCGCAGGCACGCGGTGAGGAATACAACAACGGGACATAGCAAAGGCTACACCACGTCGGAGAAAACTATTGGAGCAAGGAATCTGCAAATGACAACGCAGGGTGCCCTCGATAAAAGGATCTTGCGGCCGTGAACACTGTGAAGCAGATCCTGGTCCACAATTCAAAGAAGGTTGATTCAAATCTCCGGGTGGATGTGATCACGAGAACCTAGAGTCAGAGTTAGTAAAATATTTAACCCGAAAAGAAGAGAGATCAGAGTTCCCAGAGTAAGGAAGAGGAATAAAAGATCCTAATCCCATCCATTGGCGACGTGGGACCGTAAGCCACATAGCCATGTTAGTAAAACAGTTTTTGAAAGACTAGACTCAACTTCAGCCAAGGAGTTGGAAGGGGGGGTTCCTATAGGCAGTCGGCTCTGATACCAACTTGTGACGCCCCTGCTCGACCGTGCACTAATCATACACGCAAATGCACACGATCGAGAACAGAGACTCACGGGAAGATATCACAACACAACTCTAAACACAAATAAAGAATAATACAAGCTTTATATTACAAGCCAGGGACATACAAGCATCAGCGGAAGCAAAAGTATCTGAGCACAGGCACACGGTTGAACAAGGATGCCTTAAGAAGGCTAGCACAACAGCGACACTGATCGAAAAGGTGAAGGCCTCCTGCCTAGGGCCTCCGAACTACTCCTGGTTGGCGGGCTCAACGTAGTGGTAGGTGCCTCCGGGGATCTCCTGCTCCTGGGATCCGTCGTCTGAACGCAACAATCGGGTATGTGGGAAAAGAGATAGCAAAGCAACCGTGAGTACTCATCCAAAGTACTCGCAAGACTGACATCAGAACTATACTAAATATGCATCGGTATCAAAGGAATGGGGCTATATCTTTGGACTAAACTGCAGAAATGCTGGAACAGAGGGGGAGAGGCCTATCCTATTGAAGACTAGCATCTTGAAGCATTTCTTGCAGCAATAGGAGAGAGTAGAGCAAGATAATATATAATCAAACATATTTTAGTAATGCCCTGGGATCCTTCCTCGACTTCCCTGTGAGAAAGTGATCCCGAGAGCAGTAGTAACAGTTTATCATTGTATCAGTATCCATTTGTAGTTGTAGCAGATCAGGATACAACTCCGAGCGTCCTGTTACCGTGGACACGGCTATTCGAATAGATAACTTCCCTGCAGGGGTGCACTACTGTTACCCAACACGCTCGATTAACTATGGCCAGACACACTTTTCCGGGTCATGCCCGGCCTCGGCTGATCGACACAACGTAGTCCTACCTAGGCTCAGCAGAGAGGTCCCCGCCGGTCTACATCCTAAGTGCTCAGGGGTCTTGGGCCCATTGCCCTTTGCACTCCGGGTCGTTGTGCGCAGGGTTAGATCCAGGCACCACCTCTGCCCTGGATGGCGCCAATCCTGCCGTGCCACAATGCTGAACTGGACATGTGACAGAGCTTTCGGCTGATACATACGACGTAGAGGGTCCCATAACCATTATCCCATGTGGTGGTAGTGCGTATATGGCCAGTGGCCAACTCAGATCAAATACCCAAATCCGTTAGGCGTATTTAGTAACTCGCGAAGACGAACAGGATCCCGGTCGCTCCGACTTGATAACACACGGCTCGCGGGTGCTCTTGGAGCTGACCCGTCTTTAATATTGTTCTCTCGCGGGCACTCTTGGAGCCGGCCCGACTTTACAGTTTTATAAGTATTGCAATATGTAAACACTTCCGTGATCATCACCCAGAGTGATCACGGCCCGATAACAAGCATGGCATACGGACAAGGGTGAAGGGCCACAGATGGATCAATAGCATAGCTAACTAAGCATCATGGGACAGCAGGTAGGTATCAACAGCAGACTACGAAATCAGGCTATGCAACAGAATAGGAGCTATCGGAGTAACAACAGAAGCAATTCTAATGCAAGCAAAAGAGAGAAAGAATGGGAGATATCTGATGATCAAGGGGGTTTTGCTTGCCTGGAAGCTCTGCTGAAGGGGGGAGAAGGGTCGTCAGTGACGTAGCAGTCCTCGGGGCAACGTCGGTCTCAGGGTCTACCGGAGAGAAGAGGGGGAGGAAACAATAAATACAGGCAACAAATGCAACACAGATGCATGGCATGGCAGCACGTTACCCGAGGGGGTGTCCTAATGCAGTACTACGCAAGTTAGTCGGAGCGGGAAACATCTGGAGGTGTTTTACCAGCTCCGGGCAATTATCGGACAGATGAAACAGAAGGAAAAGTTCCATGTTCATCATGTTAGAGAGGGCTGACAGGTATGTGGGTGGCATATTCGGATTCGTCATATTTTTCTGATCGTTTTTCATACATAAATTATTTTCATCCGAGTTACGGTTTATTTTATATGATTTGTCAAAGTTTTACTGAATTTCTGGAATTATTTTAATTATTTAAATTTGAATTATCCGAAACAGTAATAGGTGACGTCAGCACTGCGTCAGTAGTCAAACCCGGCTGACCAGAGTCAAACCTGACCAGTGGGTCCCACTGGTCAGTGACACAGTAGATAATTAGGGTTTATTTAAACTAATTATAGATTAATTAGGCCACGAGACTCATCTATCAGTGAACGATTAAATTAATAGATTTAATTAACTAATTTATTATTTATAAAAATGATTTAATTAAAGCGGGGCCCACCTGTCAGCTGGACACAGTCGCTGACGACTGGGCCCGGTCAACGCTGACTGGGCAGGGTCAAAGCTGACACGTGGGGTCCACTGGGTTAGTTTAATTCTAACCAGAAACTAATCAAGTTTTAATTAAACGGCAGGGCCCACTGTCATACACAGGGGGGGTTAACTAAGCGTGTGATTAGCCTAACCTAATGATGCCACGTCATCAGGCCGGCGGCTGAACGCCGGTGAGGCCGAACGCGGCGGAGCTCGTCGGGTTTTGCCGTCCGGCGTCCAAACGCCGCACGGAGAGGCTCTGTGGGTTCCTGGCACTCGCGCGCATCCAGGGAAGACATCAGCAGGTCGCGGGGTCGCCGGAGCTGACGGCAGCGACGACGGGGGCGGCGGCCGGAGCACGGGCTCATGCGGATGCGGCGCTGCGGCTCGAAATCGAGCAAAAGAAGCGAGCGAGCTGTGTCTATGGGGCAACAGAAGAACGACTACGCGCTCGGGCGCACCTTTTGCTCGCTTTAGCGATGGCGGCGATGAACACGGTGGCGCTGAGCTCACGGGTGCGGCGGCTACACTAGCTAGGGGAGGACCGCGGGAGGTAGAGGTAAGGGAGAACGGAGAGGAGCTCACGGCGAGTCTAACGAAGGCGAAAGCGAGGTCGGGGAAGGCTTGACGAAGACGCATTCGACGACGGCGTCCGACGGATCCGAGGTTGAAGAAGAGCACGATGGCGTCGTTGCGGCGTGAGGCAGCTCGAACCCGTGCCCGCACTTGGCGTAGACGAGGATGGCGCTCCTACTGGACACGGCGGCGCAGCTCGGGGATGCAGCTGGCCACGGGGACGACGACGGCAGGGCGACGACCGCGCGGTGAGGTGCGGGATCGGGCAAACGGGGGCGCGAGGGGAAGAGTGGAGGTGTCCTAGGGTTTCGGGGAAGAGGGAGACGTCGAGGGGATGCCTTATCCATGTCGGGGAGCCGCGGGATGCTCGACAGCGCGCTCATCCGCGCGCGCGGACGGACGAGCAGCGTCCACGGCGAGAGGTTGGGGACGACCGCCAGGTGGGCTGGGCATGTACTGTTTGAACTTAGGCCCAGTGCCACAGTAGCATTTAGGCCCTTTTTATTTCTTCTTTTCTGTTTTCTTTAATCTTTTCTGTTTTGTAAATTATTAGGCCACTAAATGACTTTTGTAAAATATGAGATTATGCCACATAAATAGGATGCAATATTTAGCACTGGCAGAAAAAGGTTTGGTGAACAAATGATTTCATTTGAATTTTTATTAAATGAATTGGCAATTTAAATTGCTGTTTTGGCACTGTTTCATGATGTTAGAGTTATCTAGGTAATTCAATTAATGTTGATTTTAATTTTATAATTTTCTTGGGAATATTTGCAATATTATGAACATTTTAGTTTCCAAATTGGAACAACTTTTATTTTGACTTGCATTTTGATTTTTTGTTTAAAGTGGAATTTGAAATGAGATATGAACGAATGATGATTTAGCACTGCAAATGAACATGACTTGGCATGATTAGAAGATGATCACTGTAGCATATTACAAGGGGATGTTACAAAGAGCCACCATCAGGAAGATCAAAATGGGAGAAGCTAATACCAAATATTTCCAAGCCAAAGCAACAATAAAATTCAGAAATAATTGTATTGCTATGTTGAGGGATGAACAGGGTCAGGAACATTATGACCACCAGGCAAAAGCAGCCATCCTTTATAGAGCCTTCAAGGACAGACTGGGAACTAGTGTGCCAACCAACAATCCACTTCTCCTTCATCATTTACTACAACCAATGGAGGATTTGACAGAGCTAGAAGAACAATTTACCAAGGAGGAGATTGACGGGGTGATCAAGCATATGCCTGCAGAGAAGTCAGCTGGACCTGATGATTTTAATGCAGCCTTCCTCAAAGCATGCTGGGATATCATTGCTCCTGATTTCTACAAACTGATAGAAGATTTCCACTCAGGAAATGTCAGCATTCAGAGCATCAATTACTCATTCATTACACTCATACCTAAAACTGATTCTGCATCCAGCCCCTCTGAATTCAGACCTATCTCCTTACTCAACTGTACACTGAAGATTATCACTAAATTGCTGGCTAACAGGTTGCAGAAGTACATCCTAAAAATGGTACATAAGAACCAGTATGGATTTTTGCATAAGAGGTGCATCCAGGATTGTCTGGCATGGTCCTATGAATATATCCATCAATGCCACCAGGGCAAGAAAGAACTCCTTCTGTTGAAATTGGATTTTGAGAAAGCATTTGATATGCTTAACCATGGCACCATTGTTGAAATTTTACAAGCAAGAGGTTTTGGTACAAAGTGGATACAATGGATTAAAATGATTTATGGGACTGGATACTCATTTGTTCTTCTTAATGGGACCCGAGGCAAACAATTCCTCTGCAAAAAGGGTGTGAGGCAAGGAGATCCACTTTCTCCCCTGATATTTGTTATTGCTGCTGATCTATTGCAATCTATGCTCAATGAGGCCATGCATAACTCACTGGTTGAAACTCCTCTCAGGCACAACTCCTGCCCTGATTATCCCATCATTCAGTATGCAGATGAGTTATGCATGGCCTAGTTGCTAATGCAGATAGCAGACAACTCCAGCACATTAAAAATCTCCTGCTTCACTATGCTGAATATACTGGGCTCAAAGTGAATTACACAAAGTCTACTATGATTCCAATCAACACTCCGGCAGGAAAAATGGAGGAGCTATCCACCCTCCTTGGCTGCAAAATTGGTGCTCTCCCGCACACATATCTGGGATTGCCACTCTGTCTCACAAAGCCCAGGATTATTGACTTTGTACCTATGCTTAAAAGAATTGAGAATAGACTGATGGGATGCTCAACACTATTATCAACAGGTGACAAGCTGATTCTCATTAAATCTGTTTTCTCCAGCATGCCAACTTTCTTCATGTGCACCTTAAGGATTCCCAAGGCTGTGATCAAACAAATCAATTCCTATCTCATGAATTGCTTCTGGAGAAAATATGGTACAATGGACAGAGGAGCAGTATTTATTTCATGGGACCAAGTCAGCAGACCCAAAGCCCATGGTGGCCTAGGAGTTTTGGATATTCATGCTCACAACCAAGCTCTACTCATGAAATTTCTCCACAAATTCTTTAATAAAGATGACACTCCTTGGGTTAGTATTATCTGGGAGACCCACTACCATGACAGCTTACCTGGGGATAAATTGATTGGATCTTTCTGGTGGTGGGATATACTCAGATTACTACCAACATTTAAACAATAGGCAGTATGTAAAGCTGGCAGAGGATGCTCCACTCTATTCTGGTCTGATAACTGGCATGATCAACCACTCAGAGACAAGTACCCAGAATTGTACTCTTTTGCCATTAACACAGATATCTCCTTGCACAGTATAATGACACTCAATGAGATCAGTCAACTTTTCCACAGACCACTCTCACTCCAGGCTTTCAATCAATTCAATGCACTCTAGCAGATCATACACAACAGAGAAACCTCAAATGCAGCAGATATATGGACTTATTCTTGGACTGCACCAAAGTACTCATCCATGAAGATGTATAAGGCCATCATTGACCCCCAACACAGCTCATAACATCTTCCCACAAATATGGAACACTGCATGCAAATTGAGACACAAAATTTTCTTCTGGTTGCTCCTTCATGATAGAGTGAGCACAAGGAACCTCTTGCACCGAAGGAGCATGTATCTCGAGGACTCCAACTGTGCCTTATGCTCAGATGCCACAGAGGAAACACGAGCACATCTTTTTTGGGATTGCCAATTTGCACTTGAGTGCTGGCAGAATCTCACACCTGGGAAACAGAGAGGCATATCGGCATATGATGAAATCCAGCTTACAAAGATCAAACTTCCACCAGATATTGCAATGGAAATCATTATCATGGGATGCTGGAGCATATGGATGAGTAGAAATGACAAGATATTTAGAAGAGCAGCCCCTAGCATTCACTCTTGGAAATACTACCTGAAAGAGGGACTAGAAGTTACTCAGATCAGAGCTAAACCAATCAAGGCAGACAAGATCAAGGCTTGGATTGAACAGAACTTGTAATTGATTTGATGATTCCTAAGGCAGGCATTGGATGATTTATTTTTCTTTGATTAAACTTTGTATGTATATATTTTATTTAATGAAATTACCGTAGAACTATTGTTCTACGGTTTCGGTTCAAAAAAAATCGTGTGTAAACTGAGGAATATCCAGTCAAATGATAAATCTACTGCTTCATGCCCGATCGATGGCTCCTTACTGAAACATTGAAAACTATGTGTGCACTTGACATACAAGTGTCATAGACCGTGTGTAAAGTTGAATATGCCAAGACATGTTCGTTCCATGGCCTCACATTGTCATTACTTACATTCAGTTTTCAGCCGGAATCACACAACTTGAATTAAATGTACCTGAATTCTAATCCACGTGCCTAGCAATTCAGAACAGGTTTTCTTGGTCAATCATCTTGGCTATATAAGGAAATGGTGCATCAGTTTACTTATTTGTCCAGCCAGGGGCTTGTGGGTCCATTTTCCCCATCGCTTGAGCCGACGTTGTGTCGTCGCTTTCCACACTCTCATGAATCACAGCGAGTTGGTCCTCATCTACTGCAGTGCGAACAGCTGCTGCTGAAATGACATATCCATTGTCGGCCTCCTTACGCTGCACGCCCCACCGATGTAGTAGATCTCTACCGCGGTGCCGCCACACTAGCCGGGTCTCCTCCATGGGAACCACTCCCAAGGTGTCGGGATGCATTATCTGCAGAATCCCGCAAGGCAGGTTCCGCTATTACCAGCCCTTCCTCGTGGGATCCGTTGGCAAAGGGGTGGGCTGTGTTGTCGGCTTCATCCCGCAAGGCAAGCTCGACAGCAGCACCCGCTTCCTCTTCTCATCTACTAGCAAGATTGGCAATCTGAATCAAGACATCCTGAGCTTTAAAATCACCCTAACCCACTTCAAACATCAATCTTGCATGCTAGAAGAGTTACCTGTCTACCGGGCCGAATAGGGAAAATCCATTGCCCTGCTTGTGCGATGGCTAGTTCACCTTCTCGCCACATGTCGATGTAGTGGTTGTGGTTAACTTTGGGCTCTATAATGTACCACCCATTGTCAGATGTGCGGAGCAATCGAATCATTGTTGGGCACTCGCACCGGCAGGACCTGCTGTTTTCTGATATCGGCTTCCCCTGTAATTAGAACAGCAACTAGATCATTAAAACACAGGTGCACACATGTGTCAAGCAGAAATTGAGTTGCCAATTCAGACTTCTACACACTTGTAGAGCATCCGCAGACCACTTCCTGCATACACTTTGTCTTTCTCGGCATTAAGCCTACTTTTGTCATTTCGGATGCCGAAGCCATGCTCCCATGAGTAAAGAAAAAAAAATAATAGGCTTCTCCTAGAGAGTCAAACGTTAACCCAATAGCCGACTCAACTACATGCTCACCCAACTAATTTGCATATCCCCGAATCGTCTGCTCTAGCGCACCAATTCTCTCTGGACACGACGTCCTGTCAGGCGGATGCTTCCCTACTCTTACCCTGCATCCAACCAATAAGAAGGGCCAACAAGCCCCGGTGAACCAAATAGCAGGGAAAATCGCCAAGCACAAACCAAAATAAAAGGACCCTGATAAGTGCCACACGTGTGGGCTGAAGCAGGTCGGGCAACACGCCCTTCTAGCCACCCATTGTGGCACATCAGCCTTTTTGTTTTTTCCACACATGCATGCAAACAGGAAAGAAAACAGATGATGTCAGCAGGAATCTTTTGGGTTTTTAAACTTTAAAATGTTTTATCTCTTAAATGACAATTCCGATTGAAAATTTGTTTACACCATTAAATCCGTCGCGACGAGAACTTCAAAACTAGATCCCATATCGATATGTTTCGACAATATTTTTTGGCGGTCAAAAGTTGCCATGTCTATTGCACATAAATTGCCATGTTGTTTACACTGAAGTTGCCATGATATATTTCAACTATGTTTTCTTCTACGTTTAAAGTAAATTTTGACATGTTATAAAAAAATTAAGAAACTAAACTTTCCATGGTGAATTACTAAAATTTGCCATGATCCATGAAATAATTTTGACATGGTTCATAATTAAAAAGAAATCCGTTGTCAGTTACTTTAAAAATGCAAGGTCAATGACTCAAATTTGCCATGAACCAGAGACTAAAATTGCCATGGTGAGTTACTTAAATTTGCCATGATACATGCACAAAAATTTGCCATGGTTCATATAAAAAATAATTTTCATGATCAAAATACTAGAATTGCCATGGTTAAAATACTAAAATTGCCATGATCTATAAACTAAAATTGCCATCATGAATTACAAAAAATTACCATGATCCATGAATTAAATTTGCCGTGGTTAATTATTAAAAATTACCATGGTCAATTAATAAAATTTGCCGTGAAAAGTAGTTGAAATACAATGGTAGTTTAAATCTAGAAGAAAAAATAGATGAAACATATCATGGCAACTTTAGTGTAAACACTATGGCAACTTTTGGCCCAAAAAAATGCCGTCGAAACATATCAATATGAGATATAGTTTTGAAGATCTCGTCGAGACGGATTTAATGATGAAAACGGATTTTTAATCGGATTTTTTATTTAAGAGATAAAACATTTTTATGTCCGAAAAACCAAAAAGATTCTGCTGATGTCATATGTTTGATGTGGCAAAAAAGATGGTAATTGGAGCGTGTGGGCGGGATTGCTTCGTGCCACACATGTGACACTTATCATTTGGGAAATAAAAACACAAGTCACACATGTTATGGCTCGATCTGATTTTTTACACCAGAGCTCAATAACCTACAAAAGGAATTTATGTAAGGCTGTGATAAATAGGCCATAGCCTCTCACGAGCTCATCAATTTTGGGTCGACACACTGAAGCGTATACAGGACTGAAAGCAACAGACCAAAGCTAGCTTTTTTAATTTGCTTGTGGTTCAGTTCAATCAATTCGACGTTTGATTTGCCAGAGGGACCCATAAGTCCACAACAGTGTCTGGTGTCAACTGTACATTGGCACCACAGAAAACAGATAATGAGGGTGTGAACACCTTTTGCCATTATGGGCATCTCCAAACCTCTCCTATATGTCTTGAACTATATTGTCCGGACCATTTTTGTCATCTAATGAAGACCCTTATATGTTCGCTTAGCAATCCGGACGTACGGATTTCGGTATCCTAACAACAAACGTGAGGCCTATGTCAGAGTCCAGACATCCATTTGACCAATCAAAAGTAACCACGTGGGCCTCTTTTTTTTCTCTCTTTACATGCATGCCCCCCATCTCTCCTCTCTCTTCTTCCAACTGGATTAGTTTAGAAATAGCATTGGATGACCGGCTCACGCATCATCAGGGACGGGCCCAGGTCAATTCATGGGTATTCAGTTGAATACCCATTATTTTTTACAAAATACTATGTGTATGTATACCATATATTATGTGCACGTATGCATAAGAACGAATTTGGCACAAACTAGCAGAGAATCAAAGCATCAACGGCTAGTTAGCCCACCTGCTGCTATCTCCCTCCCCAGTCCGACATGGCCCATGGGTCAATCTCTCCTCTTCCAACCCATTTCAGAAATTTGAAGAGGCAGCAGTGCATAGCGTCGCATGACACGTCTCTATCGCACGAAGTTAGGGCTCACGATTCACGAACCGGCCCCTCCCAAATCCAATCTAATCGAGCAGGGGTGGGAGTGGTGGCGGCAGGCAACCGGCGGCGTCCTGCGTCCATCCCTCGCCACCTATGTGCTTAGACTTTACTATACAAACAGGTTGTGCATGGTGGCATCCGCACCGCAAGCCACAGCAGGCGACACATGCCTTCTCTAGTTCTTTGGCACTTTTGCAGGCTGCAGCAACATCGAGCATCCAACTCTATAAGTTAACTTGGCTTCGTGTATTAGTATAATGAAATTTAAGAATCATTTGTAGTGAATTCATCAATTGTTCAGACCTGAGAATTATTTAGAGTTATTGAGTAGTATAATAGATTAATCTTGTTTGCAATTCGTGAATGATTCTGAATTTGCAATGTGAGAAAATTTATGAATTTATGAAAATGTGAAAGTGAGTATTACCAATAAAAATAGTACTCCTATATGCTGTCATATCCTGTACATTTTAGTACAATATGGTGATACATTCATTTGTACATGCCAAAATCAAGGATTTAGGTCGTAAAAAAGTCTTACTGTTTAAAATTTTGAATACACACTTTTGAAATCCTGGACCCGCCCCTGCGCATCATGTTTGCGGACCACGCCCGGACATAAAAACAGACATTTGTGATGTCCATTTGCGGATCAGCGTTGAAGATGACCTAAGCACTAGTGTTAATCGCCTCACGGGAAATATCTTTCTTGTGCATTGAAAACCATTCTATAAAGAATAACGCTCGCATGCACATTGCATGAAAATGCTTTGTTAGAGGAATTATCACCGGACCATTTAACAAACAAATTACAATGTGTACACTCGTGCTCACTCCAAGAGACAAACATATGGACAAGTATCTCAGAGTTACGGCATCTCCAACATGGACCCTCAAACCGTCTGTAATCGTCCGGACCGCATGATCCAGATGTGTTTTGCCATCCAACGCGGTCCTATATTTGTCCGCTCGGTGGTCCGGACGTCCTTTTTCCCGCAAACCGAAGAGAGGGGCTATGCAGGCATCCAGACCGCTCTCAGGCCCGCTTTTGACTGCACCGACGCCTGCTCAGAGCGGACGTGACCTCTCGCTGGTGCCGGCGCCCGTGGCCCGCCGGCCGAGGGTGCCATGTCCCCGGTGTCCGTGTCTGTTCACTGCCGGAGAGATGTTTACTGGACGGGACGGGACGGATATCTACCACGCATGTTCAATGCCCATCCCTCCGTCTGCCACCATTAAACAGGCTCGTCGGCCGAGAAACCAACTCCGGCGCCCGCGCATTGACGCACCCGGACACTTGGCCTCACTGGCATCCACTATTTAAAGGCGGTTGTTGGCCCAACAGGAACCAAGGTACCTTGGGCCTGCGAGCCGAGGACTTGACGGTGGCCCGCAGCATGCGACCCCATCCCAAGCGGTGCGATGGGAGGTTTGACTTCTCTCCGAAGCCAAAGTATGGGTGGCCAGGGTACCATCCAAAGTACTCCGTGGGCCACCCGGCTCTGGGAAGCGCCTCCCGAAACTTCCCGGGAGGCGATCTGCCCAGCGTGACCCATCTTCGCGAAGGGAGCGGGGAGTCTGCTTGTCTGAAGCATTGAATGCGCCCCATCCCCCCTCACTGCTACCGGCGTCAGCGGCTGGGACGGGACGCATCGGACCCGTCCTTGGCGCATGGGCTCCGGCAAGGCGCCCCATTCGCCGAGGTCACCCACAGTGATCGTTGGAGATTCACCTACCCCGCACGCGACTACCGGAGTAGTGTCCGGCAGCCACCAACTCTGTATGGACGGGCGCATCCCGATCGGTCGCGTTGTGCTGGTACAAGAAGCTCCATCCTTTCCTTTGTTTATACCAAGCCAATGGGAGACTCTGGCAGGAGGGGTGAGGCCCCGAGGCGGTATAAATAGGGGAAGGCCTCAGCCTAGGAGAGGGACTCACATTCACAACAAAGAACACATATTGTAACTCTCTACACAGCAATATCATTCTAGAGCAGGAGTAAGGTATCACACCTACACGGTGGCCTGAACCTGGGTAGCTCCGGTGTGCTCTAGTATCCTTTTTCTCTCATTCCCGGCGATCGATGACTTAGGAAACTTGACGCATTCAGTCCCTGGCCGAACTCTCAAAGGGTTGTAGTTAACAACCCAATGTCTGGTTCTTAGACACCGACATTTGGCGCGCCAGGTAGGGGACCGAGGCGTTCTCGTTCCTTTGATCCGGGTCACTTGCCCTCCCGGATATCTATGGCCCGTGAAGTCTTTCGGCCCATATGAGGCCTTTCGCATCTCTGGGCCCATTGACGGCCCGTTGTGAATCAAGTCCATCATGAACAGTAAATATCTTTGAGCCCATTAACGGCACATGATTCAGTTGGGCCGTTTCCAGACCGTGCTCTCTTTCGGCCTTCTAAGGGCCCATAAATTCTTGGGCTCATTTCTGGCCCTTGATTACTTACGGTCCGTTACTGGCCTGTTATGCTAATGGGCCAAATTCAGCCCGTGGTAACAATCGGTCCGTTTGTGGCCCATTAACAGTTGGGCCATTTTCATCCTGTCCTGTAATCCGGGCCATTAACGACCCGTCATGCATTTTAATAGAATTAAGCCTGTGCTGTCTTCCGGCCTGTTAACTGCCCGTTATGGTCTGGGCCCATAAACGGAAGGTTATGATTTAGGCCCGTTAACGGTCCATATGGCGGTCCTAGTTTGGCCCACGAATAGTACGGTCCATGGATCCTACGACGCGTACGAGGCCCATGGATCCTACGGCCCTTAGGAGGCCCATGGATCCTACGGCCCGTAGGAGGCCCATCGTTACCATGGCCCATATGTGGCCCATGGTTATTGCGGCCACTAGCAAACCGAGGAAAAAGAACTACAGTGACTACAAGCAAACAAATAAACAAGACTATAAGTAAATAAATAAGAAAGCAACTAACGCTAGGCTATTACGGGGATTACATAGATTACATCCACTAGTAATTAAAGTTCGCTACCAGTGCAAATATTAGGGAACAACAAAGCAGCATATTACTTACACTGGGCGTCTAAATTGGCCACCAGTGCAAATAAACACGGCAGCAAAACAAGTCCAGAACTGAAACCACTTCAGAAGAGCTCAAGAAACGATACCCTGGGCACCCACCATGCTGGCAAGAAGCTTAGCAAGCTTATTAGCTTTCTCTTGTTTGGCGCTAAAATCCTCCAACTCTTGTTGTTTCTCCAGAAAGTATGCATCTGAATTCTGCAGGGACTTCCTCAGTCCTTCGGCTTCTTGTCATAGCACAGCTAATCATTGTCTTTCAACTTGCAGTTGAGACTCAAGAAGCCGAACTGATTCAGGCAGCGAGTTCGAAGAGGTTGTGCCAGCGGTAGTGGCCAGTAACTCGAACACTACATCAAGGCAGGACATTGGGGTTGACTCACTGTCTTGAAGATAGTTTTTATCAGCTTTCTTGGAGAATAACAGGGTTGTCTCACTATCTTGAACCTTGTCTGCATTACTTCCTTTACCGTTGCATAATGGGGTACTCTTCTCCAATATTCCGCTGGCATTCTAAAAGAGGAACAAGCAGACACATCACAGGTTTAGCATGTAGTATATGAAACTCATTTTGGTAAACCAGTTCATTAGTAATGTTGACATGATAACATCATGAAACAAACATATATTTATGTACTATGCTCACTGTATTGTCTATATCATCCTAGTTTATGTTGCCAAATCAAGTTAGAGACGCAGTTCAAATCATATATGTTTAAGACAAAGCGGCATAGACTGAATATAAGTGTGGGAAACTAACAACACTAACAACACTTGTAATGTGCATGACATGAGAACATAACAGTTTATACAATTGAAACTGAAATCAACATAGACAAGAAGTTACAAATGCAAACCAGTTAAAGAAACAGGTTTAAAACATACCTGTTGTGCCATTAGAGTTTCAATTGGATCCTTCAAATTTGAAATAGTTGGTATGAGTAAATACAGTGATGCAAGAGCAAAGGAGTTGTGACGCCCCCAACTCCACCGTGCACTAATCATACACGCAAATGCGCATGATCAAGCCCAGAGACTCACGGGAAGATATCACAGCACAACTCTAGACACAAAATAAAATAATACAAGCTTTATATTACAAGCCAGGGGCCTCGAGGGCTCGAATACATAAGCTCGAGTGCACAAGAGTCAGCGGAAGCATCAGTATCTGAGTACAGACATAATTAGACAAGGTTGCATTAAGAAGGCTGAGCAAAACAATGACAGCTAGATCGAAAAGGCATAGGCCTCCTGCCTGGGAGCCTCTGAACTACTCCTGGTCGCCGGTCTCCACGTAGTAGTAGGCTTCGTCGGGGTAGTAGTAGTCGTCGACGGGATCAGCAGGCTCTGGGGGATCCGTCATCTGATCGCAGCAATCGGGTAGGGGGAAAAAAGGTAGCAAAGCAACCATGAGTACTCATCCAAAGTACTCGCAAGACTTAAATCAGATCTATGCTAAGTATGCATCGGTATCAAAGGGAAGGGGTTGTATCTGTGGACTATACTGCAGAAACGCCAAAATAGAGGGGAAGCTTAGCCTATCGAAGTCTAGCATCTTGCAGCGTCTTGCACCAACAGAAGAGAGTAGAATAACATAACATGTAGTAATAAATATATATTAGTAACGCCCAGAGATCCTTCCTCGACTCCCTGCGAGAAAGTGATCCCGGAGCCATCATATCAATTTAGCATCACAAGTATCCAGTTCAAGTTGTAGTAGATCGGGATACAACTCCGAGCGTCCTGTTACCGTGGACACGGCTATTTGAATAGATAACTTCCCTGCAGGGGTGCACCAACTTACCCAACACGCTCGATTAACTCTGGCCGGACACACTTTTCCAGGTCATGCCCGGCCTCGGCTGATCGACACACCGTAGTCCTACCTAGGCTCCGCAGAGAGGTCCCCGCCGGTCTACATCCTAAGCGCTCAGGGGTCTTGGGCCCATCGCCCTTTGCACTCTTGGTCATTGTGCGCAGGGGGATACCAGCGCTACCTCTGCCTGGATGGCGCGATCCGGCCCGGCCACAATGCTGAACTGGACATCTGACAGAGCTTTCGGGAGAATCGTACGACGCCGAGTGCCCATAACTTATCACACGTGGTGGTTAGTGCAAAAAGGCCAGAGGCCTACTCAGATCATATATCCAAACCGTTAGTGTATTGGGAGCGCGCGGTGATAATCAGTGCTCCTGTCACCCCGTCTCGCGGACTTACGGCAAGGGCCAGGCCCATCCCTCTCTAGGGCGGTCTGCCTGCCCAGCCGTGTCGCGTAATTATCTCGCGGGTACCCTCCTGGTCAACCCGAATTATCCAGAGACTTTAGGGAACTCTGGTCCACCTCTACCGGGGTGGTACCGCCTGTCCCTTCAGTCCCACAGAAACAATAAAAGGGGGAATAGTGGAATGTAACAGTGTGTCCGTAACATCAAGGGGGTAATCTGAGGAATCACCCTCGATGGATTCCCACTCGATGTAACCGTCAAGGTGAACTTGGAGGAATCACCCTCGATGGGTTCACACTTGAGGGGCTGCACGACAGAGGGATCATCGGAGGTGGTGAAAGAGGAATCACCCTCGGTAACCCACAACTGACTAGCTACGCTATAGAGATATCATCAGGAGTGAGGTAGGAGGTATCACCCTCGGCACTCGATAGTAGCTCTGCAGAGTCATACAACTAAGTGGTGGGTGTGCGGTGCTGTGTCGGTCTCTGTACATCAATCACGTTGATCAAATCTTCCGGTAGCAAAGCAGGGCAACACGGACAAGGGTGTGGGGCCACTGATGGATCACTAAGCAGACTATACTAGGCATTTAGGACAACAGGTAAAGTATCAACAACAGGTTACAAAAACAGGCTATGCATTAGAATAGGAGCTATCGAACACAGTAGCAAAATCTAATGCAAGCACGAGAGAGAAAGAATGGGCGATATAGGAATGATCAAGGGGGTTTGCTTGCCTAGAAGCTCTGCTGAAAGGGGCTGGACGTTAAGGGCGTAGTCGTACTCGGGAGCAGCGTCAGTCTCGGAGTCCACCGGAGAGAAGAGGGGGAAGAAACAGTAAATATAAAGCACACAAATGCATCACAAGGCATGACATGGCAATATGCTGTGCTGGGGGGTGACCTAATGCGGTGCTAAGCGTTACAGACGGAGCGGAAAAATATCTGGGAATATTTTCCCGGCTATAGGCCATTATCGGACAGACGATCCGGAGGGGAAGGTTCCATGTTTGCAGTGTTGGAGGCATGTGGCAGGTATGTGGATGGCATATTCGGATTCATCTTATTTTTCTGATCATTTTTCATATATAAATTATTTTCATCCGAGTTACGGTTTATTTTATATGATTTTTCAAAGTTTAAATGATTTTCTGGATTTTCTGGAATATTATTAATTTTGAAAATAAAGGCTAAAATGCTAAATGCACCCAAAACTGTACCCAACTGTACACCACAGAGGCTGATAATGGGCCCAGTTGACTGGGTCAACTGCCCAGTCAGCGAAGGCTGACTGGTGGGCCCAGCTACTGACTGGGCCGATCTTATCCACTTGAACAGTGGCAGGGCCCCACATGTCAGTTACTGAGCTAATTAACAAAGGTTAATTTTAACTAATTAAGTTAATTAGCTAGTGGGACCGACATGTCAGTGACATATTAACTAACAGATTAGTTTTAATTAGCAGAATAGCTAATTAGCGCGGTGGGGCCTACATGTCAGTGACTAGGACTAGCCCAGTCAGCATGTTGACTGAGTCAACGAGGTCAACGGGGCCCCTGGGACCCACTGGCAGTGACCCAGGGTGGGCCCCACGGCTACGCCACATCGGATCACCGGCGTTTAGCCGCCGGCGACGTCGAAACGCGGCGGAGGGCTCAGGCCGGCGTCGAAAATCTCCTACAGGCCACCAAAACGGTCGTGGCTGATCGCGTTCGAACGGGCGTTCGACGCCACGTCGTTTCGTGGCAGTGGCGCGATCGAAGGTGCACCGTAGCGACGATGGCGACCACCGTGGCAGACGCCGGAGTTCAGGTCGTGGCGAGTTAGCAACAGCGGCGCGCAAACGAGCAAAAGAAGGGGCTAGCGAGGCTCTATGGGTGGTTGCGAAGCGGATGGGCATGCATGCGTGACCATTTGGTCACCGGAGCAACGTCGGCGACCAAGGGAGGCGGTGGCGAGCTTCGGCCAACGGTGGATCAGGAGCTAGAGCTCGCAAACGAGCGCGTGGACAGAGGGGAAGGAGAGAGGGGCTCACAGCAGTCCTGCAGGTGAGCAAAGCGGGCTCGGGGGAGGCTCGACGGTGACGTACGGGCGGTGGTGATCTGCGGTGGCCGAGGTGGAAGACGACTAAGTAGCGGTCAATGCGATGGCTCCCGACTTCAATGGATGATACCAGGCGACGGAGCGGTCGACGGCGGAGAGGATGGACACAGCGGCGCGGCACAGTGAGGCCAGTGGCTGCGGGATCGACGTGGTGACGGCGACGGTGTCTCGGGCGAGCTCGTGATCGAGCGAGGGAGAGGGGAGAAAGAGGCTAGGGTTCGTCTGGGGGTGCCCTGCGGTCGACCTTATCCCCCCACGGCGACGACGGCGCTGGGGGATGGCCGACGCTTGCCCATCGCCGGCTCGGGCGCGCGCGCAGTGACACACAGGGAAGAGAGGGTGGGAGGTTGAAGGAGAGAGATAGGTGGGCTGGGCCGGTGCACTGTGCATTTAGGCCCAGTGCACAGTGGGTTTTCCTCTTTTCCCCTTTTCTGTTTCCTGGTTTTCTTTTTACAAAAACTGTTTTGCAATATTTTGAGCTGCCAAATGGATTTTGTAAAATGTGGGACTTGGCCACATAAATACATTGTAATATTTGGCACTGCCACAAAAAGTTTGGGAGAAGTTTGAATTTGTTTGAATTTTTCATAAATGGAAAAGCATGTAAAAATGCTGATTTGGCACTGTTTTAATTGCTATAGCCCATTTAAGCAAATAAGTGATGTTGTTTTCCTGAACAATGAATTGTTATGGAATATTTGCTAAATGATGAACTATTTTGCAGCAAATTTTGTGCAACTTTAAATTTCACTTGCAATTTGAATTGAATTCAGAGGTGGAATTTGAAATGAGATTTGAATCCAAAGGTGATCAAGCATTGCAAACCAAAGTGATTAAGCATAATCAGGAGGGTCATTGTAGCTCATTACATAGGGGTGTTACAATTCTCCTCCTTTAAAAGAAATTCTCGTCACGAGAATTAAGAGGTAGAAGGGAAAAGATCGGGGTATTCTTCACGAAGGTGATCTTCACGTTCCCAAGTGGCTTCATCTTCAGTGTGATTCAACCACTGCACTTTAAGGAACTTGGTTGCCTTCTGACGGGTCCGATGTTCAGCTTGATCCAGGATCTGGATCGGATGCTCCTTATAAGAGAGATCATCTTGCAATTCGAGCATCTCATGATCCACTGCACGGTGCAGATCCTTGAAGCAACGACAAAGTTGCGACACATGGAAGACGTCATGGATGTGAGAGAACTGAGGCGGCAACTCCAATTTATACGCTGCCCATCCATGTCTGGCGAGAATGCGGAAGGGACCAATGTAGCAAGGAGCTAACTTGCCATTGATTCCAAAACGATGAGTGCCCTTGACAGGAGTGACACGCAGATAAGCTTGTTCACCAGGTTGATAGATCGTTCCCAGTGTTTACGATCATAATTGCTCTTCTGGCGGGACTGGGCCGCCTTGAGATTTTCCCGGACAATACGGACTTGCTCTTCAGCTTGTTGGATAATATCCGGACCAATGAGCGGTTGTTCCCCAGTTTCTGACCAATTCAGAGGGTTCAACACTTACGTCCATATAATACCTCAAAGGGCGCCATCTTCACGCTAGCCTGATAGCTGTTGTTATACGAGAATTCAGCATACGGGAGAGATTCTTCCCACTTCTTGCCAAAGGAGATGACACAAGCGCGTAGCATATCTTCAAGCACTTGGTTAACTCGTTCAACTTGACCTTGGGATTGGGGGTGATAAGCTGTGCTCCAGGTAATATGAGTTCCCATAGCTTCTTGGAAACTTTCCCAGAAGTTTGAGGTGAAGAGGCTGCCATGGTCTGAACTGATCTCCTTCGGAATACCGTGGAGTGTTACAATTCTGGAGATATACAAGTCTGTTAACTGACTAGCAGTAATCGTCTCCTTGACTGGCAGAAACTGTGCAACTTTGGAGAATTGGTCGATGACGACAAGAATAGCATCGTGACCCTTTTGTGATTTGGGAAGGCCAGTGATGAGATCCATTTGAACCTTATCCCATTTCCATTCAGGGATAGGAAGCGGTTGCAGAAGTCCAGCAAGTTTTTGATGTTCTACTTTGACGCGACGGCAAACGTCAGATTCAGCAACGTAACGAGCAATGTCTTGCTTCATATTAGACCACCAGTATCTCTGACGAATGTCTTGGTACATATTGGTACTACCCGGATGAATAGACAGAGGTGTGTCATGTGCTTCCTTCATAACTTTCCATGTCATATCGTCGAACTGGGGTACCACAAGGCAATCTTTAAAGAACAGAGCTCCGTCCTTAGCAAGCGAGAAATCTGAGGGCTTACCGGAGGCAAGATCACGCTTAATCTGATCAACTTCAGTGTCATTCCTTTGCACAATCTTGATGGATTGCTCGAGAGTTGGTTCCATGACAAGGGTATTGAGAAAACCCTGTGGAACAATTTGAAGGTTCAACTTACTGAATTATTCACAGAGAAGAGGTTGAGCTTGCTGAACCAAGAGGTTGTTGCAATAAGACTTGCGACTCAAGGCATCAGCCATAACATTAGCCTTACTAGGGGTATATGAAATACCGCAGTCATAGTCTGTAATTGTTTCCAACCATAGTTGCTGGCGGAGATTCAGATCCGGCTGAGTAAACAAATACTTCAGACTTTGATGATCCGTGTAGATCTCGCAACGATTACCGGGAAGGTAATGTCGCCACAACTTCAGTGCATAAATAACTGCAGCAAGTTCGAGATCATGAACTAGGTAGTTCTCTTCACGAGGACGCAACTGTTGAGAGGCATAAGTAATCACTTTGCGTTCTTGCATTAGGACACAGCCTAATCCTTGACGGGATGCGTCACAATAAATCACGAAGTCCTTGCGAGAATCTGGAGGAGCAAGCACTGGTGCAGAAGTCAGCTTGTCCTCAAGTGTTTGAAAACTTTCCTGACATTTGTCTGTCCACTCAAACTTAACGCCTTTGTGAAGCAGATTGGTCAAGGGCTTGGCAATCTTGGAAAAGTTCTCGACAAAACCGCGGCAATAGCTGGCAAGTTCGAGAAAACTTCTCATTTGCTTGACATTCTTCGGGGGAGTCCAGTCAAGAATAGCCTGAACTCGCTCTGGGTCGACAACAATACCATCCTTGGAAATCACATGACCAAGGTAGGTCACTTTAGATAACCAGAATTCACACTTGGAGTATTTGGCATATAGCTGATGCTCCCGAAGCTTTTCTAGCACAAGACGAAGTTGTTCAGCATGTTCTTCCTTATTCTTGGAATATACCAGGATATCATCCAGATAAACCACGACAAACTTGTCGAGGTAATCCATGAAGATATAATTCATCAATCGGGAGAACATTGCTGGAACATTGGTTAAACCAAACGGCATGATGGTGTACTCGTATGAACCATAACGAGTAACGAAAATGGTCTTGGGAATGTCCTCTTCACGAACTCGGATCTGGTGGTAACCCAACCTTAGATCGAGTTTAGAGAATACGAAGGAACCAGCAAGTTGATCATACAGATCATTGATCCGAGGAAGTGGATACTTATTCTGTATGGTTGCCTGGTTGATAGGCCGGTAATCTTGGATCAACCGGTTTGTACCATCTTTCTTCTTGACAAAGAGAGAAGGTGCTCCCCAAGCAGAGGAATTTGGACGAATGAAACCTTGCAGAGTGATTTATCGATTTCCTCCTTAAGCTCAAGGAGTTCAAAGATGTCAAAAGACAGTATGTGTATGATGTGTCAGACATTTAATGAAATAGTTGCAGGTAATCTAGCTCTCCGGGTTGATGTGATCACGAGAACCTAATGTTAGAGTTAGTAAAATCTTTAACCCGAATAGAAGAGAGATCAGAATCCCAGAGTAAAGGAGAGGAATAAAAGATCATAATCCCAACCATTTGGGATGTGGGCCCATAAGCCACACAACAATGTTAGTAAAATAGTTTTTCAAAGACTAGACTCAACTTCGGCCAAGGAGTTGGAAAGGGGCTTCCTACATGCAGTCGGCTCTGATACCAACTTGTGACGCCCCTGACTCGACCGTGCACTAATCATACACGCAAATGCGCATGATCAAGCCCAGAGACTCACGGGAAGATATCACAGCACAACTCTAGACACAAAATAAAATAATACAAGCTTTATATTACAAGCCAGGGGCCTCGAGGGCTCAAATACATAAGCTTGAGTGCACAAGAGTCGGCAGAAGCATCAGTATCTGAGTACAGACATAATTAGACAAAGGTTACCTTAAGAAGGCTAAGCAAAACAACGATAGCTAGATCGAAAAGGCGCAGGCCTCCTGCCTGGGAGCCTCCGAACTACTACTGGTCGCCGGTCTCCACGTACTAGGAGGCTCCGTCAGGGTAGTAGTAGTCGTCGACGGGATCAGCTGGCTCTGAGGGATCCGTCATCTGATCGCAGCAATCGGGTAGGGGGGAAAAAGGTAGCAAACCAACTGTGAGTACTCATCCAAAGTACTCGCAAGACTTACATCAGATCTATGCTAAGTATGCATCGGTATCAAAGGGAAGGGGCTGTATCTGTGGACTATACTGCAGAAATGCCAGAATAGAGGGGAAGCTTAGCCTATCGAAGTCTAGCATCTTGCAACATCTTGCACCAACAGAAGAGAGTAGAATAACATAACATGTAGTAACAAATATATATTAGTAACGCCCAGAGATCCTTCCTCGACCTCCTGCGAGAAAGTGATCCCGAAGCCATCATATCAATTTAGCATCACAAGTATCCAGTTCAAGTTGTAGTAGATGGGGATACAACTCCGAGCGTCATGTTACCGTGGACACGGCTATTCGAATAGATAACTTCCCTGCAGGGGTGCACCAACTTACCCAACACGCTCGATTAACTCTGGCCGGACACACTTTTTCGGGTCATGCCCGGCCTCGGCTGATCGACACACCGTAGTCCTACCTAGGCTCCGCAGAGAGGTCCCCGCCGGTCTACATCCTAAGCCCTCAGGGGTCTTGGCCCCATTGCCCTTTGCACTTTGGGTCGTTGTGCGCAGGGGGATACCAGCGCCACCTCTGCCTGGATGGCACGATCCGGCCTGGCCACAATGCTGAACTGGACGTCTGACAGAGCTTTCGGGAGAATCATACGACGCCGAGTGCCCATAACTTATCTCGCGTGGTGGTTAGTGCGAAAAGGCCAGAGGCCTACTCAGATCATATATCCAAACCGTTAGAGTATTGGGAGCGCGCGGTGACGATCAGTACTCCTGTCGCCCCGTCTCGCGGACTTACGGCAAGGGCCAGGCCCATCCCTCTCTAGGGCGGTCTGCCTGCCCAGCCGTGCCGCGTAATTATCTCGCGGGTACCCTCCTCGTCAACCCGACTTATCCAGAGACTGTCGGGAACTCAGGTCAACCTCTACCGAGGTGGTACCGCCTGTCCCTTTAGTCCCGCAGAAACAATAAAAGGGGCAACAGTGGAATGTAACAGTGTGTCCGTAACATCAAGGGGGTAATCCGAGGAATAACCCTCGATGGATTCACACTCGATGTAACCGTGAAGGTGAATTTGGAGGAATCACCCTCGATGGGTTCACACTTGAGGGGCTGCACGACAAAGGCATCATCGAAGGTGGTGAAAGAGGAATCACCCTCGGTAACCCATAACCGACTAGCTACGCTACAAAGATATCATCAGGAGTGAGGTAGGAGGTATCACCCCCGGCACTCGATAGTAGCTCTGCAGAGTCGTACAACTAAGGGGGGGGTGTGCAGTGCTGTGTCGGTCTCTGTACATCGATCACGTTGATCAAATCTTCCAGTAGCAAAGCAGGGCAACACGGACAAGGGTGTGGGGCCACTGATGGATCACTAAGCAGACTATACTAGGCATTTAGGACAACAGGTAAAGTACCAAGAACAGGTTACAAAAACAGGCTATGCATCATAATAGGAGCTATCGAACACAGTAGAAAAATCTAATGCAAGCATGAGAGAGAAAGAATGGGCAATATAGGAATGATCAAGGGGGTTTGCTTGCCTGGAAGCTCTGCTGAAAGGGGCTGGACATCAGTGGCGTAGTCGTATTCGGGAGCAGTGTCAGTCTCAGAGTCTACCGGAGAGAAGAGGGGGAAGAAACAGTAAATATAAAGCACACAAATGCATCACAAGGCATGACATGGCAATATGCTGTGCTGGGGCGGTGACCTAATGCGGTGCTAAGCGTTACAGACGGAGCGGAAAAATATTTGGGAATATTTTCCCGGCTTTAGGCCATTATCGGACAGACGATCCAGAGGGGAAGGTTCCATGTTTGCAGTGTTGGAGGCATGTGGCAAGTATGTGGATGGCATATTCGGATTCGTCTTATTTTTCTGATCATTTTTCATATATAAATTATTTTCATCCGAGTTACGGTTTATTTTATATGATTTTTCAAAGTTTAAATGATTTTCTGGATTTTCTGGAATATTATTAATTTCCAAAATAAAGGCTAAAATGCTAAATGCACCCAAAACTGTACCCAGCTGTACAGCACAGAGGCTGACAGTGGGCCTAGTTGACTAGGTCAACTGCCCAGTCAGCAAATGCTGACTGGTGGGCCCAGCTGCTGACTCAGCAGCTGACTGGGCCGATCTTATCCAATTGAACAGTGGCAGGGCCCCACATGTCAGTGACTGAGCTAATTAACAGAGGTTAATTTTAACTAATTAAGTTAATTAGCTAGTGGGATCCACATGTCAGTGACATATTAATTAACAGATTAGTTTTAATTACCAGAATAGCTAATTAGCGCGGTGGGGCCTACATGTCAGTGACTGGGACTAGCCCAGTCAGCACGTTGACTGAGTCAACGAGGTCAACGGGGCCCCTGGGACCCACTGGCAGTGACCCAGGGTGGGCCCCAGGGCTGCGCCATGTCGGATCACTGGCGTTTAGCCGCCGGCGACGTCAAAACGCGGCGGAGGGCTCGGGCCGGCGTCGGAAATCACCTACAGGCCGCCAAAACGGTCGTGGCTGGTCACGTTTGAACGGGCGTTCGACGCCGTGTCGTTTGGTGGCGGTGGCGCGGCCGGAGGTGCACCGTAGCGATGACGGCGACCACCGTGGCGGACGCCGGAGTTCGGGTGGTGGCGATTTAGCAACATCGGCGTGCAAACGAGCAAAAGAAGGGGCTAGCGAGGCTCTACGGGTGGCTGCGAAGCGGATGGGCACGCGTGCATGACCATTTGGTCACCGGAACAACGCCGGCGACCAAGGGAGGCGGCGGCGAGCTTCGGCCAATGGTGGATCGGGAGCTAGAGCTCGCAAACGAGCGCGTGGAGAGAGGCGAAGGAGAGAGGGGCTGTAACACCCCGATTTTTGGCCCTTTCTTTTTCTTTTGGTTTTCTTCGAATTTTTATTTGGAGTTCCTTTTCGGTGGCTCTGTGGTCTTGAAACCTGGGAAGATCATCTCTTCTTCCTCTCCCAAGTGGCTTGTCACTCTCAAATATTCCCCAATGCCATGTCATTTCCATCTTAACCCAACCCTAATATTTATTTCTTGGAATATTCCTTTTTCTATTAAAGGAATAACCCTGTTTGCTCTAGGTTGTGAAGCAACCTATATTTCTGTCTTTCCCAAAATTCCCACAAAATTCTCATAAATTCTTTGGATCATATAGTCCACAAATATGTCAAAACCCATCCTTGCCTAGTTCAAAAATAATTCAGGAATATTCCTTTCCTATTCTGTCCAGCATGGCACTTTGTGAAGGAAGTGCTATTTATATTTGCTTGATTGCTCTCAAACTTTATAATCATTCTTTCATATCCAAATAATTTCCACATGCCAAAATTTAGCTTCATATGCCTAGTAAATCTTCCTCAGCAAATTTCCAAAGTTTCTGTCCAGAGAGAAGCTTTGTGAAGGAAGTACTAGCTAGGCTAATCAAAATGATTGAAATTTTGGTAGATCATCCATATGATCAAATCATTACTCCCCACCAAATTTCATCTCCATCCAACAATCTATGTGAGCACACCATCCAATCTTTGTTTCTGGTCATAATTTCAGTTTGTGAAGCAACTATATTTTATATTGCATCATAAAATCTGAAATTAATCCAGGACCCAAACATCCCTATCTCCATTGAGCATGCCAAAATTCACCTCAGTTTGACAAGCCATTTTCTCCACAAAATTCCCCTAAGTTTCTGTCCAGTGTGGGGCATTGTGAAGAAAGTACCATTTATATTCATTTAAATGGTATGAAATTTTTATAGTGCCTTCATATGACCAAATCATCAACCTCTACCAAATTTCAGCTCAATCTAACACTCCATGTGAGTGCAGCTTCATGATATAGTTTCTGGACCAGATTTTGTAGTTGTAAAGCAACTATGATAAATCTTGGTCCAAATCTTTTCATATTTCACAGGACTGTAGTCCTTCCTACCCTAAACCCCTTTGACATTCTGGTTAGCCCTTATCCCATCCCATTTGACCACAATTTCATGCCCAAGTTTGCTACAGCAAACTTCTGTTGATGCTACCCATTAGCACAAAGGTGATATAACCAAACCAAGGCCACAGTGTTTCTCCATCGAGTAGGGTCCACGCGGTAGACACATTTTTGCTGGCGAGAATGCACCGCGTGCGCCTGTGCACGCGGTGACCACGCGGTCTGGCAGGGCAAACGCGTGCTCTGGATGCCGGGACCCCTCTGCCGCCCCCCAAACGTCGTCCTCGCGCCACCACGGCATGTCCTTAGCGTTGCTCTTCCCCTCCTGCATCCACGTGCCCCCTCTGGACCCCCTCTCCCTCTCCTCTTTCCTCTCCGGCGAGCCACGCCGCACCGCGTGCCCGTGGTCATCGTCATTTTGCCGCTGTCCTCTTCCTCCTCACTGATTCTCTGGCACTCCACTACCTCTCTCCCATCGCCATCCACGCCTGCCCGTGTGCGCACACGTACGCGGTCGCGCCAGAGCATCGTTCTCGCGTCTGTGGCGGCATCCGGCAAGGGCATCGTCGCCCCAGCTATATAAGCCCTCCCCGAGACCCATCGAGTTCACCCACATCCTCTCTACCCTCCTAGAAGCCTCCCCAGCCACTCCTTTGAGCTCGAGGAGCTCTCTTCGCTCGCCATTGCCGCCATGGCCGCTGACGGCCTCCGCCTAAATTGGCTCAAAGCCGAGCACCTCCCTCCTTCTCTTCCGCACCAGAGGAGCTAACAAAGTCTGGCGAAGCCCTCCCTAACCTTTTCTTTGTCTTCCCTCCACCGAAACGCCGAGTCCCTCTTCGACCGACGCCACCGTCCGCCGCGGCTATAGTCCTCCTGAGCACACCGGTGGGCGGAGCATCGCGAATGGTGGCCGACAGCGCCGGCGGTCGTCACCGGACTCCACTGCTACCTTGGCTGGGCACGGGCGTGGGAGGTTGGAGATGAACCTGCAGGCGGGCCCCACCTGTAAGTGACCCAACAGCCGGGCCCAGCTGACTTAAGTGGAGGCGTATTCGGCGGAATACGTTTTCCTTTTCTGAAAACGTACTCTGGTGCTTCTTCGAGTTAAAATACGTTTTCTTTGTTTGAAAGCGTAATCTCAGAAATGCGCCTTCTGTTTTTCAGCCGCCGGAGCTGAAACCCCTATATTGTGAACGTTCACCCGTTAGCAGCAGAAATGGACAGATTTTATTTGTTTTTCTACCTAACGAACGAACGGCCACAACTTTTTAACCGTGACTCCGATTCAGGTGATTCCAAAGCCCGCATTCTCTATTCATCGAGCCCGTTCTGTTGACATCATTTTCACCATGTTGTAACATTCTGAAAATGACCATTTTGCCCATGCTCTTATTCAGCCCCCTCCGAGAGGGAAATGTTTCCGGCAAAATTTTCCGCGAGCTTCGCACTTCTTCCCGGTGAATCCGTCATCCCCAGGCAAGCCACAACAGCCACTTGCATGTTGGCATTGCAGTAGCCATGGTTTCCACTGGAATATTTAAATAATTGCTTGTTCATTTAATGATTTTGTTAATGCTTTGAATATGCTTGTGAATCCATGTCCATGCTTATGCCATGTTCATTTTCATCTAGTAAGTGATATGATTAATTGCTAATGTTATTATTATGTTTCATTCTTGTAATCATTTCAGATGCTAGTGATAATGATATGCTCACATGAATAGTTAGGATGGTTATGCAAATACTTGTTATATTCATGATCGTCATTATGCCAGGCTCAGTTGCATCCCGTAGACTAAATGATTTATCATTGTTGATGTCATGATGTTAAATGGTTATGTTGCCCATCCATGGTTACACTGATATCATGCTCATATGCATTGTTATTTCATCATGTTATATTCTTATGTCTCAGCTCATCACCATTCAAGTTGAACCTGACATTAATCGAACTTGAACAAATCTGTTGGCTGAGTCATGGTGCCACCGAATCAAGCTCACTAGTGCAACCACACTTGCCTGGATGGGGAGGCCCTAATTCGGTCTATTGTCATGCCTCTCGCCGGTGCCTCCAACTAGGGAAGGTTATGTGCGCGCGCTACCCTGATCAGGTAGGCGGCCATACCCTTGTGTGCCCGAGTTGTGTTGTACCCGGGTGTCCCTATTTGGGACGATTTTATTTTGGCCACGATGGTGGCAGCCACAAAGGTGGCGGATGTCACGAGTTGACATCAGGGCCACCCATGACATAGCCCAAAGGGGAGTTTGTCGGAGTGGCCGGGAGAGTGTCATGCAGTAGATTGGTTTTGTCGGAATGTCGTTGGTCCACCCAAATGGGAGCACGAGGCCATGAATTCCGTGGTGTGGGTACAGTGTACTAACCTCTGCAGAGTGTATAATCTATCGATAGCCGCGTCCTCGGTCATGGACATAGTTCGTAGTAGGTCACACTATGGGTCAACAGAAATAATAACCTGGATAATTAACAACCCCGGTTCCATGAGAGAAGAAGTTGGTTAATCTTTATGTGGTCACGAGATGATCACGATGGTATTCTTGATGATGGTTGATCATGAGGTGATCGTGGGATGATCACGACAGTAAGAAGGATTGATACCTATGGTGGTTATGAGATAACCTCTGAGCAGAGTAAGTTGGTCCATGAGACCTTAAACGTCGACCCCCTTGCATGCTAGTGCTAGTATCATCATGTTCATGTCATGAATTATATGTACCTGCCATGCTCATGTTGTTCTAGTAGTATTGTGTTCATCATTGATTTTTAACCTGTAAGTGCCATGCTGTTGTTTGTCTTGATTGCTTTGGTTGCTGTGAGCTTGCGAGTACATTCAAAGTACTCACCTGGCGTGTCATGCCAAATTGCAGGTGATGCCATGATTGATTGCTTGTCGAGGATCCCGAGGTTGCGCTCTAGGATGCATCCCAGCCAGAGTCCCTGTGGAGTGGAGTCCATCACCGTTGTCGCTGTTCCGCTGCTAGAAGTTATTCCGCTACGAGATGTTCCACTGCTAGCATAGAGCTACCTTAGCAGGCGTAGTGTCGCTGTGTAGATGTAATCCTTTGTAACATCAGACCCTTGTACTCATAGTATTTGTAATAAAGAGCTGATTTGTTCTATGCTAAGCAGTGCCGTATTCCAGAAGACTTGATCTCTGGGCTGGAATACGGGGTGTTCCGGTCTCTCTGAGCCGGGGTGCCACAGGGGCTCACAGCGGTCCTGCAGGTGAGCAAAGCGGGCTCGGGGGAGGCTCGATGGCGACATACGGGCAACGGCGATCTGCGGTGGCCAAGGAGGAAGACGAGGAAGTAGTGGTCGATGCGGTGGCTCCCGGCTCCAATGGATGGTACCAGGCGACGGAGCGGTCGACGGCGGAGCGGATGGACACGGCGGCACGGTGCGGTGAGGCCAGTGGCCGCGGGATCGACGCGGTGACGGCGACGGTGTCTCGGGCGAGCTCGAGATCGAGCAAGGGAGAGGGGAGAAAGAGGCTAGATGTTGTAGGGTGGAGACCCTAAGGGAAGATCTTTTCACACTTGGAGGGGGAAAAGGGCAAATTGCGAGAAGAACACAAGAACAAACACTCAATCAACAAGATCCAATCACACATGTGCTAGATCCACATACACATAAAGGGATACAAGGGTCCAAATCGAACACAAGAAAGTAAAGAGGTAACTAGTTCATCCCAATCCTTGAAGGAGTTGAGGTCTTGATGATCCTATGATGGGGATCCTTCCCTAGAAGGGGTCTTGAATCCACTAGGGGATCTTCTCCTTAGGAGGTCTTGATCTCCATGGGAGAGGGTAGATGAGCAAAGTACTCTCTAGATCATATCATATCCTTTGCTAACCCTAACAAATGACCTAGGTACGAAATATATAGGTAGCTGGAGGTTGGGGACGAGTGGAGGGGCGAAACAGGCAATCCACGGCCAGCCTCCTGTAGGGCCCGTGCGCACGGGCTAAGTGGACCCCGTGGGCACGGGGGTCCCGTGTGCACGGTACACGCCCATGCGCACGGGGTAGACAACAGCTCCCGCGAGGGCCCGTGTGCACGGGGTCCAAGGGGCCCGTGCGCACGGGGTGTCCAGTAAGTTTCTGGATAGCTCGTGCGCACGGGGTCCAGGGAGGCTGTGCGCACGGGGTCGTCTGGGCACTTCTTCTTCTTCCAGATGCCGGTCTCCTTCTTCCGTGCGGTCCTTCTCGCTCCTCTTCTTGGACTTGGCAAGGTTCCTTAGCTCCTTGGTGAGGGTCATCCACGTACCTAATGACACACGAGGTTCGATGGTGAGGTAGTAACCAAGTCCAATGGATATTCATGTCGAGCTCAAAGAGGAGTGAGTTCACCTTATGTCCGATGGCATATGTGTGAGCTCTTGTCATAGGTCCACTTGGTGCTTGGTGAGTCGTTGTAGTATCCATGGGGATGACCGAAGGATGCTCCGCATCATCTCCCCCCCCCCTTGGGAAAGATCCGCCCTTGGATCAATATCTTCATCACCATGGAAGCGGTAGTCATGGACGGACTTGTAGTTGGATGGAGTGGAAGTCATAGCGCAATCCAAGTACTCCAAGGTGTCTCTGGAATGGTATACATGTAAAAAGAGCAAACACAAAGGACACTTGGAAATAAAATGGTTAGCGCACACAAGGTGTCCATCAAGTAAGCAGGAGTTCGTCCGACAAGATTGTTCGTGACAAGGCACATGAAGCTTAACCAAATGATATAGAATGATATGTAAAGCATATATGGGATCAAAAGCACTCATTGTGCACACGAATGTGTGGTAATTATCATGCAATTGATGGTGGGAAGTGTGAACATTATGTATGAATATGCCATCAATGTAGATCACAACAAATTTGCTAAGAAAGTGCACAAACTCATATATCATGGATGACATGGAAATACAAGATGCAACAAGGCAATCATAATGTGAGTCAATCCATGCATAAGATGCAAACTTGTTATGTGTGTGGTGTGTCCGACTAGCATGCTTATCAACAAATGTGGAGGTGTTTGTGCAATATGTAAAAAGTTTCGTGGCATACCATTGCTCGATGTCTTGGTATGAGTGGTGGTCCGGTGGTGCATCCACTAAGTCCGAGCGCTCCTCCACGTGAAGGTCCATAGGGCCCATCTCCAATGTCGGTCCTCCATACAATATGTGTATCATGTAGACAAAAAGGAGCAAACAACAATGAAAGTATGGCCCATTCAATATGCGTATGTGAGGGTGGCCCAAAAGGAAGGAGTTCACCTTTACGAGTTCTTCGAAAATGTTGGTGTCATGCATCGTGTATGCCTTCTCATGACCAATATGTCTCATGACGGCTCCGCCTTGTGAATCCTTCAAAACGAAAGAATATGACAAACACTCGGAAAAACAAATGAGGTTAGCATGAATTCAAAACCAATCATTCGTGTGGTGAGATACCCAACAAGTGTCGTCATCATTTTTATCATAAGAAGGAACAAGATAATGTGGCATGGTATGGAAGCATATGTTGCGAGTACAACCAAAGACATTAAGCTCTATCAAACAAGCATGCATCACAAGTGAGATGTCCAAGTCTCCAAGATCAATAAGCATAGCATGGTTGCACTCACTACAAGTGGATATGAGAGATGCAACTAAAGGAGACAATGGACAATGATCATGATAAATCATGTGAGAGGCAAGAACATATATGCCATCAACCCAATGAAACGAGCAAGTATGAATCATGGGTGATGCAACAAAGCAAGCAATCATAGTGATCGAGTTATGCAAGCTAGTAGTGCGAAGATGCAACATACTAGATGTAATCAAGGTAATCATGTCATATGTGGAAATAGTGGGCATACATAATGCACATGACATATCACTAGCATGAGAAAAAGATATGAGCAAAGTAGTATCATTGTATTGGCAACGAGTCCTATGTAAATAACACTTGAACAATATGACTCTCCCAACACAATAGGCAACAATAGCATGGGGCACATGGTAAGCATGGCAATAGCAACAAGGATCTCCACCAAGCATGCAAGTACACATAGGAATAGTAGAATGGTGAATCATGAGTAAATGCAAGCAAGGGTCACAATTGCATGGCAAAGTCATAGAAGGAGGCATAACATGCAAAGTGAACATGTTAAAATGAGCATAAGGTGACAAGTGGTAAATAGTCCATAGCCGTGTGAGAGCCAAGTAAAAGTAATGTGCGTAGTCCTTGCACGAGGGAAATGGTCGGATAAGTATTCCGAGGAATCCCAAAGCATCATTGCTCTCAAGAGCTCGTTTTGTCAACTCATGGGATTGAGAAGTTGACAAGTAGTCGTGAGTACCAACACAAAACAAAGACAAAGGGAAAATTGTGTGTGCGTGGTATATGTACACATCATCCATTATGATGCGCACGTGCATGTGTTGGTTAGCACAAAATATCCAATGCTCAAATAAATGAGATGCATGATATAGAAACATGTCATCCATCATGATTGGTTTGTTGTGATGTATAGCATAATGGAGACTCAATGTTTGTAATGCATCACGTGAAACATCTAGAGCATTGTCATGAATTGGATGCATATGGTGCACACAAAGGATGGAATCATGCGATCTACAATTATTTTCATGGCATGGCATAGTAGATGAATTGCACAAATTTCTCAAGGGAAGCATAGCAATATCATCGCAAGAGAAACAAATTCCAATGACCATGATCTTGTCATCTATGCCATAAGTACAAATGGGATTGATTTTAATTGGATATGCATAGTTACTACGGTGAGCTTGTAATGATGCAATATGGGAAATCTCACTCATAGCATATGACAAGTTTAATGGATTGTCAAACATGACGTGACCAATAGAATTTTCACAAGATATCCTATGGAGCATAGCATCACAACTAGGTAATTCGACATGCTCATCATCATATTCATCATAAATGGGTGGCATATCTAAGCATGTAGAAGACATAGTATGTGGTGAATCCATAGGGTGATCAACATCATGCAAGCAATTGATGTCAAGATGGTCCACTAGTGGGACAAGCGAAGCATCATCACCTATGTTACCTTTGGAGCTCTACTCATGTGGTGTGGGTGAGGTGGCAAAAATTGAAGCATGATCAACATTGTCGTCTTGATGGAACCATGTGGGGGGTGCATCATCGTCCACAATGGCCATCGTCTTGTCCAATGGAGGTATGGACTCATCGAGGATTGGTGCTTCCTCTTGTAGGATATCTAGCACCAAACAAGAAAATACACTTGGAGTAGAGGGTAAGTCGTTAGCAATCATAGTGGCCTCACATGCCCTATCAACTACCTCACTCACTAAGTGTTGTGGCTCACTCACTCCCGCTAAGATGCTCTCACTCATATGGTTGGTCGAGTCACTCAAATGGTGGTGATGGCTCTCAACCTCACATAGGATTGGTGGCATGTTCTCGTGTGTGGGGTTAGTGGTGGTCACTCTCATCCTCTCATAAGAAATGCAATCAATGTCACATATGGTGGAGTCACTCATCTCACTCATGTGGTGGTGGCTCTCCTCACATGGTAATTGGGTCATCTTGTCATATGTGGGTGTCGGAGAGATGTAGGTGCAAGCGTCTCCATACTCAACTTGTTTCACCGCCGTGGTTGTGGGAGTAGTTCCATGGTCAACCTCCTCATCCATAACGCCTCCAAAGATGAATGCCATAGGATGTGGCAAATCATCGCTCTCCTCCGAGACCAAAGAGAGGGTCTCATGTGCGGTCTCATAGCTTGACTCGGAGTAGGAGTCCCATGTGGGCGCCGTCTTCATGTTGTCGAAGAGGTTCGTGCTCGTCGCCATTGTCGAAGGGGATGGCCCATGCTCGACCGTCTTGTCGCCGTCTTGTAGGAGGCCCATATGATGTGGCACCTCGTTGCTCGTCTCCATGACCGAAGGGAATTTCCCATGCTCGGCCTTCTTCCTTGAGGGGCTTCCGAAGATGGAAGGGTCACCCTCGCTTGTACTTGGTCGCCTTGGACTTGGCGCCGAAGCTTCTTCTTGGTGGTGGTCGTTTCGCGGTCTTCTCTTGTGCTCATGAAGGTTGGCCGTAGCGTGATGTCGCGCTTGTTGGGACTTGTTGGTGTGCGTCGCTCGAGCATCTTCATCTTGATGGTGATGTTGTCGTGCGTGACCTTGATCTCGATGGTGTGCGATGTCTTGAAGTTGAGGACGTGGTCGAAGTGCGCTTGCATCGGTTGGGCGCTTCGAAGATGTGCTACTTGGTCGCCGCCGCCTTGAAGATGACGAAGGGGAAGAAGCCAATGTAGCTGATGAAGTCGCAGTCTTGGGGTCGCTGTCGATGTTTTGTATGGCCCGTGCGCACGGGGGTGTAGGAGGCCGTGTGCACGGGGTCCCGTGTGCACGGGGGTCGCTGGACCGTGTGCACGGGGTTGTCAAAGAAGCCAACATGCTCTCGGAAGGCTGCTCTTCTGTTCTTGTGGTACGCCCTTGATGAACTTGAGCGTCCTGGTCTTGTCGTTATCGATGCCGATGTGTCCTTGCCGAAGATGGTAGCTCGGGAGTCTTAGCACTTGAGCGTCTTCTCGAAGATGATGAAGACCGCTTGCCGGTGTTGATGAGGACCTTGAGCTCCTCCATGTACTTGTCCATCTTGGCGTCGACGAAGTTCTTCATGGCATCGAACTCGTCGTCGTGGTTGTCGTCGAAGACCGGGGATGATGTGCTTGGCCTATCCATCACAAGACTCGAGCAAATGTGAGTGGAAGAAAGGGAAGAACTAGACCAAATGTACCTTTCCAATGTTGATGATGGATCAATGATCACCCAATATGGTATTATTGAAATAGCACAATTGGTACCGGATCTTGTCAATTCTCACACCTACACAATAAAGCTTATGGAGTAGCTTGGTGAGGATAGTGGCACAAAATTTGATGCAATTGTTAGCAAGAGTCAATAATGTTGAAAAAGATTCACAAATTCGCAAGTAAAACAAGTAGACCAATAGCAATGAATGGCACACGAAAACACACACACGGATAGATAGATGTGGTTGTGCAACCAAGGAATGAGCTCAAAATGTGATATCCACGGAAAATGCTCGTGTTGCACAACTCTAGAGAGACGCTAGCACGATTGCACTATTGGGTGTGATACGAACTTGTGCACAACCTATAGAAACAAAACGTGTTGACTTCTATCCCAAGTATGCTATGTATGTATGGTTCCTAGTGTCTCGCACACAATGATCCAAGATGATCAATGATTGTATATGATATGCTATTGCTATGATGCTATGGCTATTGCTCACAAGCTCTTTGCTAAAAAGCTTTTTTTTTTCTATGGCCACTTTGCGAAATGCTCAAACCAATATAGCAATTTTGTATATGCGGGAACAATTGATGACACAAGAGATGATACGATGATATATGCACGCAATGATAGCTATGCGGAACGTGTATCACTAAAGTGCACAAGTAGCGTTGCCCGGCAATACTCAACGGCTAGTCTCGGTAGGCAAGTGACGCAAAATTGGCTCGGGGGTTAACAACGCAATGGCAAGGAGAATGTACAAAGATGTCGTCGAGGTTACCGTCCGTGGCGAAGTTGAGTGGCGGTGATGTCGATGTCAAACCGTTCCTAGTTAGTCGAAACACCCTAGGAAACGGAAAAACCGCGAACTCAAAATGTCAAACGGCAAATGTCAAATGGTGGTAGCGGAGTGCGGTGGTGGTATCGGAAGTTGGCAAAGTGGAAGTGGAGTTGAAGTCACCGTCCCTAAGTAGCCGAAACACCTTAGGAGACACAACCTACAACTCAAACAACCTCAAATGCAAAGGGGGGAACAAAATGGGTTATGTTGCGGAAGTTGGTGGTGGTATTGCGGAAGTTATGGTGGAAGGCCTAGGCAAAGATGCCAAAGTGCCAAAAATTTGATGGAGTCAAATGGTGTTTGATCCTATCTAGATTGATGGTGTATGTCAATAGCTACTCAACGAGCTAAAGAACGCGAAAATCGGACTCCGGATGTGAAAGTTATGGCCGAAATGGTGAAGGAGTGCTGGCTGGACTTGGGGGGGGGGGTCATGTGCACGGGGTTAGGAGCCCGTGTGCACGGGGTCCCGTGATCACGGTACAAGGCCGTGTGCACGGGGTCTCCAGAGACTTGTCGGGGGCCCGTGTGCACGGGGGTGGCGGAATTTCGCGATTTGAAGCTCTGATCTGAAGAAAAATTGGGTGGATTTCGAGGTGGGGAAAGGGGTGGAAGGTTGGGGGATGCTAGATCCACTTGAAAAACTTCGAATCCATGGATCAAAATCAGCAAAAGATCATCAAACCAACAAATCACAAAAAAAATTGGTATGGCTATTTTTGGTGGGGATTTTCGAAATTGGACACAAACAAGCAAAATTAGGCTAGAAAGTGGGGGGTAGGGACTCCAAGATGTGAATCAACCTAAGCTATGATCCAAGATGTTGTAGGGTGGAGACCCCAAGGGAAGATCTTTTCACACTTGGAGGGGGGAAAGGGCAAATTGAGAGAAGAACACAAGAACAAACACTCAATCAACAAGATCCAATCACACATGTGCTAGATCCACATACACATAAAGGGATACAAGGGTCCAAATCCAACACAAGAAGGTAAAGAGGTAACTAGTTCATCCCAATCCTTGAAGGAGTTGAGGTATTGATGATCCTATGATGGGGATCCTTCCCTAGAAGGGGTCTTGAATCCACTAGGGGATCTTCTCCTTAGGAGGTCTTGATCTCCATGGGAGAGGGTAGATGAGCAAAGTACTCTCTAGATCATATCATATCCTTTGCTAACCCTAACAAATGACCTAGGTACGAAATATATAGGTAGCTGGAGGTTGGGGACGAGTGGAGGGGCGAAACAGGCAATCCACGGCCAACCTCCTGTAGGGCCCGTGCGCACAGGCTAAGTGGACCCTGTGGGCACGGGGGGCCCGTGTGCACGGTACACGCCCGTGCGCACGGGGTAGATAGCAGCTCCCGCGGGGCCCATGTGCACGGGGTCCAAGGGGCCCGTGCGCATGGGGTGTCCAGGAAGTTTCTGGATAGCTCGTGCGCACGGGGTCCAGGGAGGCCGTGCGCATGGGGTCGTCTGGGCACTTCTTCTTCTTCCAGCTGCCGGTCTCCTTCTTCCGTGCGGTCCTTCTCGCTCCTCTTCTTGGACTTGGCGAGGTTCCTTAGCTCCTTGGTGAGGGTCATCCACGTACCTAATGACACACGAGGTTCGATGGTGAGGTAGTAACCAAGTCCAATTGATATTCATGGTGAGGAGTGAGTTCACCTTATGTCCGATGGCATATGTGTGAGCTCTTGTCATAGGTCCACTTGGTGCTTGGTGAGTCATTGTAGTATCCATGGGGATGACCGAAGGATGCTCCGCATCACTAGGGTTCCTCTGGGGGTGCCCTGCGGTCGACCTTATCCCCCCACGGCGACGACGGCGCCGGGGGATGGCCGACGCGTGCCCATCGTGTAACGCCCCGGACACACCCGCCGGTGGTCGTTACTCCTGGCGGGATCTAGACTGGCCCCACAGATCAATACTAGTCTTTCCTGCGCACTTTGTCCTCACTCATGCGCATCCGGGACCAACTTCCCAGTCGGTCACCCATCCTGAAATTACTCCAAGCTGAGCACGCTTAACTTTGGAGTTCTTTTCGAATGGGCTCCCGGAAAAGAAGGAATTCCTTATTGATATGAGTAGTCTATCATCCCTATTATGCGAGGCTATCACATACACCCCCACTCAAAGGAACCGCCGTCCTCGTCGGCCCACAGGAACGTTCCCTCTTGGCACATACGTCTGTGCGTCCAGTCCGGCACATGTGACATGCCGTGTGCCACGACGGGTCACAAATGTCATGAACAACATGAGCGCGCACCTGTCCGCAAACATCTGTGTAACCGCGAGAACCTGGCTCTGATACCAACTTGTAACGCCCCGGACACACCCGCCGGTGGTCGTTACTCCTGGCGGGATCTAGACTGGCCCCACAGATCAATACTAGTCTTTCCTGCGCACTTTGTCCTCACTCATGCACATCCGGGACCAACTTCCCGGTCGGTCACCCATCCTAAAATTACTCCAAGCTGAGCACGCTTAACTTTGGAGTTCTTTCCGAATGGGCTCCCGGAAAAGAAGGAATTCCTTATTGATATGAGTAGTCTATCATCCCTATTATGCCAGGCTATCACACATTGCCGGCTCAGGCGCACGCACGGAGACACGCAGGGGAGAGAGGGCGGGAGGTTGAAGGAGAGAGAGAGGTGGGCTGGGCCGGTGCACTGTGCACTTAGGCCCAGTGCACAGTGGGTTTTCCTCTTTTCCCCTTTTCTGTTTCCTGCTTTTCTTTTTACAGAAACTGTTTTCCAATATTTTGAGTTGCCAAATGGATTTTGTAAAATGTGGGACTTGGCCACATAAATACATTGCAATATTTGGCACTGCCACAAAAAGTTTGGGAGAAGTTTGAATTTTTTTGAATTTTTCATAAATGGAAAAGCATTTAAAAATGCTGATTTAGCATTGTTTTAATTGCTATTGCCCATTTAAGCAAATAAGTGATGTTGTTTTCCTGAACAAAGAATTGTTATGGAATATTTGCTAAATGATGAACTATTTTGCAGCAACTTTTGTGCAACTTTAAATTTCACTTGCAATTTGAATTGAATTCAGATGTGGAATTTGAAATGAGATTTGAATCCAAAGGTGATCAAGCATTGCAAACCAAAGTGATTAAGCATAATCATGAGGATCACTGTAGCTCATTACATATGGGTGTTACAGGAGTATGCATGATAGCTATGGAATCTGACCTGAGAACAGCTGTTCTTCTGTTTGAAGCGTTGAGTTGGGGTTCGCAGTGCTGGTCCTCATGCTTTGGGCACTGCAGTTGCCTTACTAACTGCTCGTGTTTTGGAGCTCTGTGATGGAGATGGTGATGGAGATGGTGATGTGTCAAGTGGAACTGGGTTACTATCTGTTGGGGTTGGGGTTAGATGGGGTGTAGCTGGTTTTCTGTCCAACTAGGTAGGGGTACAATCTGCGAGAGTCTGGGTTATGTGTGGTGGGGCTGGTTCTTGGGCAAGTACAACCGTGGTTCTATCTGCATCGACTGGTAGCACTGTCTTTTCTGAAGACCGTGTTTTTACTCCCTTAGATACGGCCATCACCCCCTCCAATTCAAATGGCTGATAAACAAGAAAAGTAATTGAATGTACAGACATTGTATGATAGACAGGTGCAATGGATAGTGGGGAATAAAAGAGGGCATGAAATAATTCACATATATGTTGTCTAACCAAACAGGATAGCATGACACAATTTCACATATATGATGGCTAACTAAACAGGATAGAATGACACAATTTCACATATATGATGGCTAACTAAACAGGATAGAATGACATAATTCAGATATGATGTCTTTATTAAATAGGTTGGCATGCCATAATTCACATACATGCTGTCTATGGAAACATGATGGCATGATATAATTCACGGATAGAATGACATAATTCAAAATATGATGACTATGTAAACAGGATGAGATGATATAACTGCATGATGTCTTTATTAAATAGGTTGGCATGCCATAATTCACATACATGTTGTCTATGTAAACATGATGGCATGATATAATTCACATATATGATTTATATACTAAGCAAGTAAGCAGATGGCAATCGCATATATGATGTCTAAACTAAGCAGATGGCATTCAATATTGTGTATATGATGACTAAACTAAGCAATGCAAAACAACATATGCATGATATGAGTAATATAACCCTGCCAAGTTTGAGCATACACCTCAGGGGGAAAATAGGACTGGTCATCTGTCTCTGAATCCTCCTCTGAGGAGCTATCTGTAACCAGCAAGATATCTGCTTCATCAGGTAGCATTGTCTGCTCAGAAGACCTTGTTTTCACTCTAGATTTTTCCATCACCGATTCAAATGGCTGATGCACAGGAAGATTAGTTGAATAAACAAACATTGTCAACAAATGGAATACGTTATACAAAAAAAGGATGGCATGATATAATTCACAGATATGATGCCTGGCTAAACAGCATGGCATTGCATAATTCACATATATAATGCCTTGCAACAAGATGGCGTTGCATAATTCAAATTTATGGTAATTAGACACTAAACAGGTGACATTCACACAAAGCATGTCTAAACTAAGCAAATGACATAGCAATGCAAGACACCATATGCATGATATGAGCAATATAACCCTGCCAAGTTAGAGCATACACCTTGGGGGGGGGAATACGACTGGTCATCTGTCTATGAATCCTCCTCTGAGGAGCTATCTGTAACCGGCAAGATATGTGCTTCGTCAGATAGCACTGTCTGCTCAGAAGACCTCGTTTTCACTCCAGATTTTTCCATCACCGTGTCAAATGGCTGATGCACATGAAGAGTAGTTGAATGTAGTAACATTGTTGCAAATGCAATACGTAATGAACAAAAAGGATGGCATGATATAATTCACATATATGATGACTGGCTAAATAGGACGGAATTGCAAAATTCCCATATATGATGCCTGGCTAAACAAGATGGCATCGCATAATTCACATATATGATATAGAAACTAAACAGATGGCATTCACACAAAACATGTCTAAACTAAGCAGATGACATATATGATGTGTAAAGTAAGCAATGCAAGGCGCCATATGCATGATATGACCAACATCAGCATGCCAAGTGAGAGCAAAGACCTTGGGGAGTAAATAGGAGTGGTCTGCTCCCTCTGAATCCCCCTCTGAACAGTTATCTTCCTCTTGATTACAATCTGGAATGGGGGGAAGGGGGGCTGCCATTGCGGCCACCATGGAGCGACGTCTGCATGACATTATATTGCCACACAAGGCTCTTCTCTTTTGCTCTACATGTTCAGTACCATTGTGTACAATAACTGGCATGCATAGGAAGAAAACATAGTGAGATTATGTATGGAATGCATGCAGAAATCCAAAGTGATGGTAGCAACCAGTAGATAGAACCAAACCAATGATAGCAGGCAGATAATAGCTTCAGTTAAAAAATACAGGTAATGACTCCTTCAAAGTTTGTTTCCCACCCAATATGAAACACATAGTAGACACCCGAGATTAAGCAGATAGTAGACAGAGATACTATTCATTGCTGCCCCGATTTGTACCCCACAACCATTTAAAAACTCACGTTTGATTATTAGTTTGGACCTGACTCGGAGTCTAAGAGGTGAACAGGACGATAAAGTAGCAGGTAATATTAAGCGATGCATAACGTAAGCAGACACGAAAGAGTGTAACCTCTCTTGCAGACCCGTGTAGTCCTCAATGTCATCTCCTCAGTTGATGATGGTAATGCAGTGGTGGTGGCTGCCGGCAGCGGGGAAGAAGATCTGAGGCGGCAAAAGACGGTCTAGAGGGGGGATCTCTGCTGCGGTGGACGCTTCCGTCGTTGGAGCAGCTCAGCTAGGGCGGACGATGGCGCGGCAGGAGCGGGACAAACCACACAAAGTTTTCTTTGACACCTATTTGTATCAGAAGTATAATTATGTAATGGCTCATTTGAATTGCATGATTCTAACAACGCAGGGATAGGAAATACACAGGAATAGGATTGGAATGCACGTGGAAAATAGAGCATTTGCTAACACAGGATTTCTGTCAATCTGGGTGTTTGGTTCACAGGAATTGGAAGATCACAGAAATGCAAAGAAGCATGGTCATATTAAAGTCAAACCACATGAAAATGTACAGTTATAATGCGATTATGCTACTATCACTTAGTCTTGTTCTTCATGAATAGGAATTTGAAAAGGAGGGCCGAGTGGATATTAAAATTCCTACGGTTTTTCTTTGAAAGAGACACTAAAGGAAAAAATCCTACAGTTTTCCCTTGCTCCATTCCTTTGAACCAAATGCATGAATAGTAGTACCATAGGAAACTTTCCAATTCCTATGTCTTTCCTTCACTTTTCCTTTCAACCAGTGGCCATTCTAGTAGGCAGGCTTGAACAGGCAAAAGCCTACACTCCAAAAATGTTTTTGTACTACTTCTACTACCTTGGACCCAGCTTAATGCCCTACTAGCTCAACTCCCAGGCCCATCTACACATGCACAGCTCCAACGCACATAAATAAATAATGATGGCTTTTGAGAGAGTCCATCACAGATAGCTAACTTGCCTAGTACCTCACTGCTTGTCATATAGGAGAAACTATTCATATTTCTCATTACTATGTGTGCTCAGTGGACAATATAAATTACATGTAGAGTAAAAAAGCGGTGCAACAAGTGTACAACCTCTTTGGCGAAGCCATGTCAATCTCAGCATCATTGGGTTGGTCGCTGAGGATGCTGCTGCTGATGTGGCTATCGGAGGCGGGGAAGAAGATATTAGGTGTCTGCAGATGGAGCCGAGGGTACTGCTCCGCTGTGATGGACGGTTTTGTCGTTGGACCAGCTCCGGTGACGTGTACGACGTCGAGGCTGAAGCAGGACAAGAGAGACAACATTAACCTGAAGTGGGATTCTAATAGCATCTCCAATAGATGATGTAAAATACATCACCAAAAAGTGCTAGATTTAAAAGACATCAGCCGCTCGTCTCTAAACTTAACCGTCGAAACTGAATTTAACTGTCGAAACTGAATTTAACTGTTGAAACTGAAATGTACTCTCGAAACTAAATTTTGCTGTCGAAACTGAATTTTACTGTCGGAACTGAACGCAGTAGTAGCAGAGAAGCAATGCACTAGTTGTTTTGGCCACTCGAGCATTAGTGGCAGAGAAGCAGTGATCTAAATCGGCAGCCGCTCTAGCAGGGAACGTACTACCAGAGAGCAGCCCGGGCAGCTGGCCGTGCAGCAGTAGCAGCGCCTGGAACATCAGCGCGTTCGAGAGCCGTAGCAGCAGCAGGAGAGCGAGCAAGTGCCAGAGCTGCTGCTCATGCAGTAGCAGTGCGAGCAAGAGTAGAGCAGCAGCGCGAGCAAGAGCAAGAGTAGAGCAGCAGCGTGAGCAAGAGCAAGAGCAAGAGTAGAGCAGCAGCGCGAGCGAGAGCGGAGCAGCAGCAGCACGGCCAGCGACAGCCGAAGCCACAGCAGCAGCAGTTCCTGCTGATGTGGCCGTCACCGCTGAGGGAGCAACACCATGGCGGAGAGACGCCATGGAGGAAGTGGCCGGTGACGCCGTCATCGATGGAGCCACGCCATGGTGGCTTGGGATCTAGCAGCGACAGTACCGTGAGATCAAATAAAGGAGAAAATGCAGCGATTAGTGTAGAACCTCTTTGGTGGCGCCGACTAGGCCTCGACTTCATCCGAGGAATTGGAGATGGTGTTGTGGTTCCGGTGGTGCAGGTGAAGACGGCGCTGTGGGAATGGAGGTGGCGCGATAGACGAGGTGAACCTCGGGGCAGCTCCTTGGAGGTGGAGGACGGGCGGCTAAACCGACGGGACGACGAGATCGACGACGGATCCTCATCCAGTGTGATGGATGAGGGACGTCGAGCTATTGCGGTGGACGATATCGTCGGGGAAGAGGCTCCGGCTGGGCGGCGGTCGGGTGGCGGACGGAGGAGCATGGGGTTTCGCGGCTTTTGGCGGCCTCGATGTACGAATGGGGGGCGGAGGGGGTGGGAGGGGGAACCATGGCTAAGGGACGCGCTTGTCTGAAATGTGGGGTAAGTTACAAAAGTGCCCCTACCCGTTTGGACCATGGGACGTCGAGGCAGGATTTTCGGCTGAGGGATAGATGGGGGATTTCGCATGACGGGGCGGCGCGACCGATTTCGGAGGAGGGAGGAGTTTTTGCGCGCGTTGAAATTTCGGGATAACAAGGCGCGGGTTGAAGGGGCGGGAGTTTCGCAGCACAAGAGACAAAGAGATAGCTTGAAATTTCGGGAGAACAAGCTTAACGTGTAAAAAAAATTCGCACCACACAAGAGAGAGTCATGTCCCGTTTTACTATATGAATTACTACAAATGCCATTCAAAAACAACAATGAACAACTTCAAAATTCGGGAGAACAAGCTTACCGTGTACGGTACCATATCAATTCGTACTTCCCTCAACAACAACAAAAAACAATTTGTACCGTCTACCGTATGGACTAAAATTGAGGCCATTTTCCGTATTTGAATGGGATTGTTGTCAGGTTACTTATACCATCATCTAAATCTTATCTTCACAACACACGACATGAATATAGTACTAAATTCCCATTTAAATATGAACTACATGTACCATATGATCTCGAATTCAAATATGTGTATCCATTTTATGTTGAATTCAAATCGTAGTACATGTATGCTCTAGCTAGATGTCCGAAATCTAAACGATGTTTGATATGTATAATGTGTTTAATACACAACACACACACACCATTTAGATGTTAGCTGCCAAAGCAACCCATTATCTCCAATTTGAATAGTTTTGTCCATGCATGGATGGAATGTGGTCAAACGATGCCTACCAACGGTATATCAAATTCAAATCAATTTGGCCTTGTTCGATGTGTATATAGTATACCATGCTCGATTCAAAACCACACCACATATCTCCATTATATCATGCATGCATTGGTTTCAAACATCATGATCTCTTATTCAAATATTTTAATTCACTTTTATATTGATTATGATCTCACCAAGTCTTTTGCACCCACATAGTCATCTTCTCTTTATCGTTGTACCACTAACTTTCTCTCATGCATGCATGCACACACACTCCCACTTGGCATTATCCATCACACACACACACACAATATCTTTCTTCAGGTCTGTCTACCACGATCTCTCAAGCTAGGTAGATCTCTCCATCGCCCTCTCTTTCCCACACACACACACCGATCGATATACCCCTTCTAGCTAGCAGGTCTGCCTACCACACACACATGTACACACAGTCCCTTCCCCCTCTCACCATCCATCCCTCACGCCCCAGCTACGAGGCGCGCAAGGCCACACACGCGCGCGCGCGAGCGCGCTCTCGCCCCCTCATCTCTTATTATCGATCTCGCACTCGTACATTATCTCTAGTTAACTAGTAGGACTCTCTCACCCACCCACACACACACACCTCCCCCTCTTCGTCACTTCGGGCCTTCTTTAATTATCTCTCACAAGCATGCGCACCGATCGATATTCCTCTCTGTATATATATAGCTAGGTCTTTCCCTATTTTCCACACAAAGCGATCGATCTATATCTAGTCAGGTCTCGCCCTTTTTCCCACGTACACATCGATCAATCTACCTCTCTAGATAGGACTGCCTAGCTACCACACACACATTTGTCTATCCATCGTCTCACCTCTCATCATCCATGCCTTCTGCTTCATCTCTCAGACGCGCGCAACCGCGCACGTTCTCGCCCCCTCTCTTAAAATATCTATCTCGCACTTGTACACTCCTTCTAAGTGTCTCCGTCCAGTTGGCCTCTCGCACCATCTCCCAACACCCTCCCTCCTAGTGCTTGTAGGCTCGTAGAGTTCTTCCCTCCATCTGTCTCTATCGATATATCGCGCAGACGACCCCTCCCCTCCCTTCTTGTATATCACCCGCATGCACATACATATATGTATAATATAGGCCTCTCTTTCACACAAATTGCATCATTGACACATACTCCATCTATATTTCCCTCCCCCCCCCTCCCCCACCCACACACAAATTCACGAATCGCCCGTGATTTCTTGCACACACAATCTCTCTCTCTCTCTCTCTCTCAGACACACAAACTATGTGTATGAAAGAGAAGAGGTGCACACATGCACTCGTTCCCACATACAAACACGCGGGTACACGGTGGAGCACATTTGTATAAGAAATGTGTGTGTGTAGAAAGGCTTTAGATGATGTGGCACTAGTACTTCCAGTATGTGCAAAAGCACGTAAGTTAGAATTCCAATGGCACGCTACAAAATGTCTCTCTTTTTTCAGTCAATATATTATGATTAAAATGATGTGGGTGCACCCATGAGGCCACGTGGCACATGGGGGAGGGGTTGTTGCGAGCTTCTTCCGTGGATTGATCACAGTGACGTGCTGCTGGTTCCAGAAGAATGTTATAGACACAACAGGGTACACACGTGAACGATTGAATTCAAAGCTGATTATATAGAAAATATATTCGCAAAAAAAAGATTATATAGAAAATAGCCAGCAGCGGGCTCCTCGCTATCTCTATGAGAGGTTGGCGGGCGTCCGGCTCCGCCACGTACGCATCCGAGAACGCGGGCCCACGTACGCCTCCGACAAGCACAGTAGTACTGCCCACCGCTTTGACTTTTGCAGTGCCGGGTCCATCCCATTGTAAAAAAAAACTACCACGCCTCCCGCGCAGCAAAAACGCTGCCCTACCCTTTCATAATCGGGATTTGTATCGACCAATCTCGTCAAGGAGTAGGCGGTAAACTTACAGCCTATCGGCTTCACGTCGCACCAACACACGGTCAGTCCGGCCCGCCGCTCACCGAAGGGACACGCATCGACTTGGTACATCACTCACATGTGCGACCGCATGTGAGCAAACCGACAGTCCAAGCTCCCTGCCTATCGACAAAAGCCCGGCCTATCGGGATTTCTAGCAAACCGGCAGTTGTGAACGATCGCGTGGCAGTTTCATGTGCAGTGGAGGGGCATGGTATGTTAGTAAAAAGAAATGCCATGGCATTTCTTTTTTTAGTGCTGTTTTTGTCCAATAACTTCCACCGTCGGATGCAGATCTTACGGTTATTGGGGCGTTCGCCAAGAATAGTCTCGTGGCGAACTATTGACTAGCCTCTTTTTCACACGCACTACGTTGACACATAAGTATCATCTCTCTCCCTCCTACCCACGCACACACCTACACTGATGACTTTCTCGGGACTTCTGGCACACACCATCTCTCTATAGGTCGATGTCACACACATACACTTGTACTCTAGGTTTAGTACGTACACAAAGAGGAGAGGTGCACGCATGCACTCGTCCTTTCTCACACTGTCACACACGTGCGGGTACTCTTTCCGACACACACCATCTCTCTCTCTTTTGCGGGGACACACCATCTCTCTCTAGCTCTATGTATACCACGCTCTCTCTCTTCCCCACACACACTGGTGGAGTATGTGCACGAAGAGAACATGTGCACACATGCACTCATTCCCTCGCACAAACACGCGGGTACCCGGTGGAACGCATTTTTGGACGAAGAGCCACCCCACGTGATAATTTGACGCGTGTAGAGTCGTTCACTTAATGGATGGTCAATTAATACAGCGCATGCAAATTGAGTGGCGTGATCGCGTGAGGGAGGAAGTACTAGTTGAGAATGACATTACTATCATCCACTACATGCATGCGAGTTGTTAAATCATGGGTTGCTAGTACTACGAGGCAACGTCATCAATTTTTGCCTAGGTTACTGTTGGTGGCCTTTGTATTTAAAAATGGACGGAGTGGAGTACTACGCTCGCCTACTAGGGCTCTCCCACCGCCTATGCTCGCCTCCCCGCCTCGACCATCCGATTCGCCATGGCTAATCCCTTAGATCCCAGCATCCCGCGGGCTACCCTCTCCCCGTGGCCTACAGCACTGCCGCCTTTGAGCAAAACCCACATGTGTTTTAGAGGGGATCCATTGCTCTGGAATCACAGGTCGGTGGTGCCAGAGGACATGCCGGGGCTGCGTTTTAGGTGGTGGGCAGCAAGGGAAATCGGATCAAGGAAGCATCGCATCGATTGGAGACAAGTTCGAAGGAACTGCGCCTAGCGAAGCACAAGGCGGAGGCGCTTGTCAATCTCAGGGGTGAGATGCTGAGGGATGTCAGCATCTGGCAGCGTCGCGTTGATTTCGAGCTGGGGCTAATGGCAGAGATCATATTGACGGAGTCGACTACGGAGGAGAGAACGCGCATGCCTGTGGAATGGCATGAGAAGCCGGTGCAACTATTCAAATGGGCGGTAGGAGAAGCCAAATCACTCAACCAACGGCGGCGGCGACGCAGGGGATGCATCGTAGGTGAGGTGACCTGCCCTCCTTCCCCGCCAGCGATGGACTGACCTGCTCAGTTGCTGCTGCAGTGAACACGCGGCGCCATGGCGGTTTGCAACCGCGACAATCACTCCATCTATGTATTGTATTTCTATGAAAATACTCCATCTATATGTGTTGTATTTCTATGAAAATAGTTGGTCATTTGGAAAAAGATGGTCATTGATTTATCACGAGTTTTTGAATGCTTGGCCGCGAGAACTCATCGGGAGCCGTTCCAAAACCATCAATAAATTTTGAGCTAGTTTCCCGTCACATTCCAAAGTACCATGCTATAATTAATTGCAAACCTGTTCACACCGATCTAACCTAAACGTGTTTCTACTTTGCAGCATATTAGTACTAGGTTATAAAAAGGGAAACTAACTACTCGAATATTACTGCACATTCCTCCTCATAAGCCTTTCTTGTTCGTCGTTCCTTGTGTCTGCCATGGCCGGTAGGAAGAGCTCTGGGCCGAGAAAGAACAAGGGAGCGACGACCTTGCCGCAGAAAAAAAGAGAGGACCCGCCGCGCCACGGAGGCCTCGAAAGATCTCTCATGGGCAGGAGAGGGCTCTCAGAAGCGCATTCGCCGCGGAGGCGAACATGCCGACCGGGCAATGCTGAAGTAGTTAGCCCGCAACAACATGCCCGCTCAACTCAACAAGCAGAAGGAGTTGATCGCCGCCTTGCTGAAGCTGGTGAAGGAGAACAATGCCTCAGTTGATAAGGTGACCGGCGAAATCATGGAACTTCGGGAGGACAAAGCGAAGCTCTGGCACGAGCTCGACCTGCTGAAGTAGGAGATCGCCGGCTGGGAGAAGCTGCGAGAGAAGAGCAGTGCCTCGGTGAAGATGCTGACCGCCATCATCGGGGAACTTAGGGATGACATGGCAAAGCTCCGCACCGAGAACGTGGCTGCTGTCAAGCAACATCATGCGGACGTGAAAGAGATCATCCACACTCGCCTCGAGAAATCCTGCACCATGGAAGCAATGAAGAAGATGGCGGACGAGAGGCGAGAGGAGATGAAGGTCGTGGAGGCGATGAAGAAGCAGTTAGAACTCCGCGCCCAGCAACCCTTCATGAAGTAGAGAGCAGCACCCAGACCGTTGTCTGCGTCTTCCTTTTTTCTTTTCTTTTTTTGCGGGTAATCTTCCTTCTTCATTTGCTCATGTGTCTTCTTCTTTTGCCACTGTGTCTTTCGGGCATTTCTGCATGTGTCCTTCTAAATTATCCAGAATAGGTAAGACAATTATTATCCGTTGCCATTCTCATCATATTATTTCGTTTGTACTAGGCTACGAGGCACAACTAAAACAGTGCTAACTATGAGCGGTGCCGTGGGATCACAAGAAAACTAGATCATTTTTTATCGCCATATCCCACTGGGCTGCCGTGTTTCGCACTCCTCCGCGTCGGGCTAGTACTCCAGTGGAAAACTAGAGTATACCGCATGGTTCTTTGCTCCTCCTTAGGTCGTCGGCAACAATTATACCTCCTTTCGCCGACATGTGGGACAGCCAGCATCCGGGTCGACGTGTCATGCACCAGATTAGAGTGGGGAACGGAAGGGGAGACTTACCCCTTGCAGTAATAATGACTATAACGAGCAGTCAAATCACAAGGCCCCACTCCAGTAGTAATGAGCCGTCAAATCACAAAGCCCCATCTTTCCCGCAATAAGTTGAATCCGCTACTCCCCCGTCCTCCTCGCCTCTCTGTCAAACCGACCAGGCGAAACTTTCCCCGCCCTCGCCTATAGTTTTGTAAGTATCGATGGATTGCGCCATGGAGCAAAACTAACAAGCTCAAATTAAATAAAAAAGTGGGACATATACAACACGCTCCTCGTGTTCGCGTTGCACCTACATGGTCGGTCCGGCACGCCGCTCACGGAATGGAACGCGCGTCGGCTAAGTTACTACTAAAGTAGAAAAGAGAGAACAGCGATACTAGTACAGTACGTATGTAGTACTACTATACTAGTATATGATGCTGGATGAGGGACAACCAGCATCTGGATCGACGTTTCATGCACCAAATTATGCATAGTACTACGTGCTTAGATGGGGTGCTAAGTCTTTCTTTGACAACTAAACTCCTTCATGCGTTGCATAAACTTCTCTCATTTAAGTGTTTTGCATAGGTCCACGCGCTTCGCATTCGTTCTTCCTGGGGTCACCAATCTCCTCTCTCTTCTCTTTACTCCTACCTTGTCACATCAGATTTTTTTTGCATATGTGGCATGCTTAGCACCTGTACACCATGGAGGGGGAGACTCACCCCGGTCGTAGCACCGCAGTAATAATGACTATAATGAGCAGTCAAATCACAAGGCCCCACCTTTCCATCAGTAACGAGCCATCAAATCACACAGCCCCACCTTTCCAGCAGTAAGTTGAATCCACTACTCCCTCGTCCTCCTTGCCTCTCTGTCGAACCGACTAGGCGAAACTGCCCCGCCTAACGCGCGGGAAAAGCCCGCCCTCCACTTTTAAATAGTATAATTTTGTACAGATGGATTGCACCATGGAGCAAAACAAAAAGAAAACGGTGGTACTACATGTATACAGCACGCACGTCGCGTTCGCGTTGCACCCCACACGGTCGGTCGGTCCGGCACGCCACTCATGGAATGGAACGCGAGTCATCTTGCGTTTGCACTCACATGTGAGACCACAATTGAGCAGCCGACCATAGGCACACTCTCCCCCATCCCTCAGGCCCGACGCGTCAGCTGAGTTGTACTAGAAGTGAGACACCAGCGATAGTAGTACTAGAGTAGTGCTGTACATACGTCATTGCCTAGACGATCCCTACATGACAGGGGAGATTAGTTCGTCCATCCATGTGACCAGAGTCCAGCAGACGGCTGGATTGGCTATCGTGTACATATCGTGTAGGCTATGTCGTACTAACATACGGCTGTAGTTCTGTTGATAAATCTAAAAAAAAGTAGGATCAGCACTAAGTATATTGCAATGCCAATAAAATTTGAATCCATTCTCGGTATGAATACAAATCTAGTCCACTCACCCTAGGCGGCTAGGGCAACCTCTCCCTCCCTGCTTCACCGATGAGCCAGTGGATTCACCCCTCCCCTCTTCCCACCGCTCCGTCGACCGGTGGCAGGGAGGGGAATCCCGGTGCCTATGCTCCGGTTATTAGTTTATGTTAGGGGTTTTAGTCCTCGCACGCGCAACGCTCAGGTGGACGATGTCGGCGCTTCTTATTCCGAGTCTGTCTTCCGAGCTCCGATCCTCCTTGAGTTCATTCATCTAGACATAGTCGATGGAACTCCAGCGTAGATTCTTGCCGTCTCCTTTGGGGCGGTGAGGTTAAGGTTTCTTGTCATCCAGCGAGATTTGGTGTCATGTGCTTCGGATCAATGCGAGGGTTAAACAACGACAACTGCGTTCCTCCAGGGCGCTGGTTATTAGAGGCACATGCACGAAGACTACTCGGTTGCCATCAAGAAGGTGAAGCCGGCTACGTTCGGACATCGGCGACATCGATTGACGCCTTTTCTACTAGTTTGCTCTTTGAGCTTTGATTCTCGTCGAGTTTGTCTGTCGGGACATAGTCGATGGAGCTCCAGCATAGATTCATGTTGTCTCCTTGGGACTGTGAGGTTAGCGTTTCTTGTCATATGGGAGAATTTGGTGTTATATTAATTAGGTGCCTTAGATCAATGATGACAACTACGCCTCTGGGGCGCTGCTCCTTAGGGGCACGCACACGAAGACTCCTCAACAGTCATTGACGAGGTTAAGCCGGCTCCGATAGGATAGCAGCGACAACGACGCATTGATGGCTCTTTCTAACTGTAGTTGGTTGTTCGCTAGTCTCGGAATTTGGATGCATTTTTATCAGAGATGCTATGTACTTGCAAACATTTAAAATAGACCCGGTCTCCCTCAAAAAAAGTTGCATATATTTTATGTTCAAAATCAGAACAAAGATTGATGGCTCTTACATTTTTTTTTTGCAAATGCTAAGATCACGAATTTTCAGAAATTTGATTTCCCTTTATGTTGGAAATAATACATTTCAAGCTCTAGCTAGCTATTCAAAATGTAAATTGTGCATGTTTTATAAGTATAGCATGGTAAGCAAACAAAATGTGTGGTGTGCCCCCATTTAGATGTGAACTACAAAAGCCACACATTACCTCAAATTCAAACTACTTAGTCCATGGATGCAATGTGTTCAAACGCTGCCATCGACATCTCAAATTCAAAAGAGTTCGAGCTTGTTCGTTCTATATTTTCAGCCGTGATAATTTGACCCGTGTGGTTGTTCAATTAATGGAGGGTCGGGGACCATAAGTGAACAATACAAAGTGCGACCTGGCTCGTACGCAATTTTAAACGATTGTTTTTATGGAGAGAAAAAAAGAAAACTACTCCACTATATGTATATAAGCAGGAGCCTCCGCTCTTGCTTGCTATGGTTGCTCTCTTCACACACTCATCCTCTCCAGATGTAAACACGACAGCGGTGGCCACACACTCTCTCTCTCTGCTCACCGCTGGTCACAGGTCCGGCCGGATCCCCTCCGCCGGGGAAGAAGTGAAGGTGCAACGTTCACGCGGTCCTCATCGGCGACGGAGCAAACCCACTGCCGGCGTGTCCCGATACGCGTGCCTTGCCATTCTCTCCCACACAGCGCCAGCTAGGGAGGGCCTTCGACCCAGTCTTCCTCGCTGCCGTGGTGTGGGCAGATCCGGCCTCCCGCTGCCCACCTAGCCAAATCCCGACGAACCTCAGGTATAACGTCCTTCAAAACCGGCCTAGCTCTACTGCCCCAGGTCCCCACGTCGATGCATGTGAATCTTTTTCTACTTCTCAGCCCCCCTCGTAGATTGGCTCGATCGGCTATTCCAAAGCCACCTAAATTATTACTATTAGAGGTAAAGCTAGTTCATGTAGTCGAATCTACGACTTGGTTCAAAGCGGGAAGAACGGGGGAAAAGTTCTAGCATGACTCTAAGACTTGGTTCAAAGAGGAAAGATTGGGGGGGTGGGGGTAGTAGAGACTGGCTACCCAACTGGTCTCTTGGTTGAAAAGGGAAATAAAGGGAAAACAAAGTACAAACTGGATATAGAACCGATCTACTGGTTGAAAAAGGAAAGAAAGTGGGGACTGGGGGACAAGTCAACAGAGTATTTCCAGCACTAGATTTGCTGCCCTCACATAGTAAAAGGTGGCTATAGTGTACAAAAATGGGACCAACCCAAATATCCTGTTTGGATGTTTGTTTGCATCACCGGTTTATGCATCGGAGGAGGTACATGGTGCTGGTGCACCCACTGTCCGATGCCCTTATGGCAATTTTTAGCTGTTGTTAATCTAATGCCGCTGGTAAAATGCAGCAATCTCACTGTTAAAGTAAGGACATGTTTAACCAATGTTGTTTTTTAATGTAGTGCCCACAGTAATATGAAGCAATGGCCATGTTTTAATGTCCTGCTATATTTCCCGTTAAGATAAGTAAGTTGCTTCTTTTCGTTAGAAATGCAACTGTCCTGGTCTGCCTACTGTAACATGCCCTTATACCAACTCTTTAGCACCTGTTAATCTAATGTAGCTGGTAAAATCAAGCAATGGCACCATTAAAGTAATGTCAAAGTTAACAGTTGTCATTGTTAATCTTAATGCCCTCGGTAGTACGAAGCAATGCTGCAGCTTTAGAAATTGGTACTGTCCTTCTATGATTGCCATTAAGATAAGGACGATGCTTGTTTTCATTTGACGTATGTTTCATCACTTGTTATTCACCCGCCTTTCTACCTATTTGTGCAAACAGAGATATACATTTCACCTCGTTGCTATTGCGACCTTTTGGTGAACTGCACAAAACACTTCTTTTTTGGAAAGAGTGTCTTATGCAGTTCTACTAAAATGTCACACCGGCAACATCTCTTGATTTTAGTGGAACCGCACAAAGGGTGATTGGAGTTCCTAACCTTCTCGTTGAACTTTGTGGTTAATCTCCTCCAACAGTTAATTAGCCTTTGCAAGATTAGCCGTCACTATCACCACAATGGCACTTTGCACATATTTGTGTAACGAACATGGACGCTTGATTTTAGTTGAACTGCACAAAAGCATATCCAAATTATAGTTGCACATTCCACGAGCTTGATGACCAACCTTGATGTTGCTCAGTTTTAGTGCAACTAATGAAGAAGCTGCCAGCTCATGGGACCAAGTACTTCTTGCTAACTGCATGATGCAAACATTGCTTCGTTTTAGGTGAGGTACACAAAAAGGTCGCATGAATATAATCATCCATGTTGGTGACTGGTGTCAACCCATCTACTATGGCGTTGACTGCAGATATGGTTCCCATGATGAGGTGTGTTCCTTTTTGTTACTACCCTTTGCCAGAACGATCCTGCATGTTGACTCTGCATGCAGCTAGTGATCTTGTCCTAATGTTTTGGCACTGCCATGAGAAAGCAATAATGTTATGTATTATTTCGCACCTTAATCTAATGCCACTAATAATTTGAGGCAATGTTTTGGCATCGCTAGTGCCACTGATAAAATGAAGTAATAATACAGTTAAAATAGAGCTACTATCTTTGCTATCATTTCATTTCCAATGTAGATAATGAAAGTGCTTCTCTTTGTTAGTATATGTTTCATCAAATAGTCCCATTCTTAAAGTAATGACACGTTTAAGTATCTCTGCAAACAGGGATGCTTAATTTTAGTTGAACTGCACAAAAAAAGTGATTGGAATGACGCAAGGCCCTTCCTGGTTCATCACTTGTAGAAGGTGTATCCGGGAGAATTGGGTCGATGTGCCCTATTAGGCCTACCGTTGAGTCCACTCATCGGTCCCTATGACGCCTACCGTCGAGGCGGCGCAGGGCCCCTCTCTCCCTCGCAGCACGGTGGGCGCCATAGTTTTAGTTGAACTGCACAAAAAAAGAGATTGGAATGACTCAAGGCCCCTCCTACTACCACACTGAATCTGTTCATAGTTTTCCACGAATTGCGTTCATGGTAAGATACGACGACCTGAAGAATAACTTGATCTCACTAAGTCATCTCACACAGGTCAGTCCTGTCCTTCATCCACATCATCGTGCTTTGTCATACTGTGCTACTGTTGTATTTCCTTTTAATAAACTTATTGTATCGCAATCTTTTCCCATTAAGAAAATGAAGTTGCTTCTATTTATTAGTGTATGTTTCATCAACTAGTGCCACTATTATATTAATCACGCTTTTTCATTATCTGTACAAATAGGGTTATTCTGCTAGATTTTAGTGGAACTACACAAATGTTTGGATGGAACCCGCATATGCAGAGTGTGAGTGCCACCATCTAAAATAACGTGGCTTCCAACGGGCACATATGTTCGGATGGTTCCACAAGTTCTTGGCGACTAGCTTATGCAGAACATGTTAATCTGCCGGTGTTTGACATGCGTGCCCATAAACTGGATTGGTTTCAGTATTGCAGCAAATCCTTGAATCAAATAGCTTACATGAATTAGGTTTATAGTTTGTTGGATATATTAGCACTTCTCCAGGGATTACTCTTTTCTCAGAGAAGCATCAATCAATTTTTCTTTACATGTACACATTCTCACAACTTTGTTTTAGTTTCAAAGTTAATATTGGCTCTGATCTGTGAATCAATGAGATGCATAGGCATCTTTGTTGTACTTATTACGGGAATCTTATGAGTTGGTTGTGAATCTTGGAAGCTGTGAAACAAGGCATGATGATGCAGGCGACAGCAACCATATCAAGCTCTTCAATACTCCCTCCGTTTCTTTTGACTTTGACCAAATTTATATAAAAAAAGATCAACATCTTCAATACCAAAGATATATGGTATATGAAAGTTAATTCCGTGATGCATCTAATAATATTGATTTCATATTGTGAATGTTGGTATTTTTTCCTATCAAGTTAGTCCAACATTACAAAGTTTGACTTTGACCAAATTATATATGCAAACTAAAAAGAAAGTTTTAAGGTGGTAGGCATTTTTGTAAGCCTTCCGTTGGTCAGTACTAGGTAACGTGGGGCCAGTACTCAAGTTTATGTGGGGTCGTTTCATAAGTGAGGGGTAAATTAGTTATTAGGATGGATCCACTGACAGCGCGCCGCCGCTCTCGTCCATTCCAAAACCACCGCCTGCCGCTCCTCTTGCATTCCAAGACCACCGCTGCTCCTCTCCTCTTCCATTCCAAAACCGCCGCCGCTCCTCTTCCATTCCAAAACCACCGCCGGCGAGTGAAGGTGCTGTGGAGAAGTAGATCGATGTAGGAGTACAACCGATACGTGACGATCGCAGACGGCGACCCTGTGAAGCTAGCCAGGATGATGGAGATACAGTCTTGGTTTGACAACCAGCGGCAATTAGCGGCGACGGTGATGGCGATGGCCAAATATCTGAAAAAGAGCGAAAAGGCGGCGATCCACCCGAATGGAGTCGCGCGGGAGTCCATAGAGCTGCTCCTCTGGGCCATGGAGCAGACAGATTCGCCGAATCCGTTCGTGAGGCTTAGGTGGTGGGAGTATCGATCCAAGATCAAGCATCTAGAGGACCAAGGATCGAGCATCCACACGGTGCCATTTGTGAGGGTGCCGTGTCAGAGCGAGCCGGTGGAGTCTTCGTCGATCGTACCCAACCGCAAGAGGAGAAAAGCAGTTGGCGCGACGACGCTTCCCCGTTGTTCTCCAAGGCTCCCTCGCCGTTCACCTCGTCTCACGGGAAAGCGGTCTGCCGCCAAGGAATAGGAGGGGAGTGCCCCAACGAATAATCATAGGAGGAGCTTAGGGTTATCAGTATTTGCAGGTTGTGAATTGTGTTTTGTGTTGTGTATTTTGGGTACTTTCAGATATGAATGTCTTTCGAATTTCAGATCTTTGCAGTATTGAGCATATGAAGTATTTTCTGAATTCCAGAGATCTATTTTTAGTACTTTCAAAAATGTAGTTTCATAGAAAAGTGCAGACCATGTGATTTTCAGAGAAGAAACTACAAGTTTCAGTTTCAGATAAGAAACTGCAAGTTTCAGAGGCAGAGCATTTATATCAACATGCCCTTTTCAAACAGGGATAACAGCATGTTCCAAATTTTATTCATTGTCGAAAATGGAACTAACGGCAAGCTAACATCATGCTGATCAACATTCATGTATAGCACATCTTCATATGATGCACAGTCAAAAAGATATGCTATTTTCAAAATGCCCACACAATGTTGAGAGTGCGAAAAATAGAGAAAACTAGGGACAAAATTCCGGCTAGTGTTGGAGGTGGTGTGTGTGGATGACAAGGGGAGACTCACATGTCAGTAATAGCAGAGGCAAAAAAATTGGGAATATAGGGGTAATCGATCCCGGGCCGAGCAGGTGCGAGTAAGGGGGTATAGCTACTGGGCTACTGCGGCGTACTCAACACAAAGAAGGCGCGCAAACTACTACTACACTGCCCCGTCTTCCCTGGCTCCGGTTCATTCCTGTCCTGTACGTGGAGAGGCTGACAGTCGGGACCCACAAGGTCTATGGCCCTACGCAAGCAAGTGCCTCATTGGAAAAAATCCTTTCTCTCGGAAATGGATATTCGTTTCTCCTAATGTTATACTGACGTGGGGCCCACGGGTCTGTCAATGTAGTCAATAAACGAAATAAATTTACAACAGACTGTCATCGGGGAGCTAGCGGGTATAATTTTTTCAGAGGGCGAACAAGTATCAGCTGGGTTGTGGCCTGCCCAGCCTAGGTTTTGTTTTTTAACATGCGCAGGGCGCAGCCCACGACATGCCCATTTTAAACTTATTGTTTTGAGCTCCAGCATGTATCTATTGGCCCATGGGCCTCCCAGCCTAGGTTTTATTTTGTCTTAAACATCCGCAGCCCAACTTATGTTTTTTTGAAGAAAACGCAGAACTCTTTTCTATTTTTCTATATATATAAGAATAAGAATGCTAGGTCCAACTTATGTTTTCCCTTCTAACTATATTATATATATTTAAATTATTTTATGTTATTATATATTATTATCATATATTTAATAGATACATATATATAAAAATATCCGACGTCTTATTAACTTATAAAATATAAATGTTTAACAGAAGTTCGCAAGGAAAATCCTGGGTTTTTTTTACAACGAAAATCCTGGTGATTGCGTACAAAAGCTTGAGCAATAACGCGCTAATTATCTAATTTTATATATAATAAAATGCCCATCCCCGGTTTATTTTTGGTTAACATTGCTCCGTCCAACCCAACATTATATTTACAAAAAGCCCAGCAAATTCGTGTATTTCGAGAAAGTGCAAATGGGCTGTGATTTCTAAGAAGAAAATTAAATGGACCGCATAGATGCTACATTATTTGTTCACCCATCCTAGCAAATGGACTGTAAATTCTAAAAAACTTGGGTTGAATATGCGCCACATTTTTGCAGGCTGACATGTGGGCCAATAGGTCGAAGCCCACGCAAGGCGTTGTCAACTTGGTCAACAAATGATTCTGACATCCATAGCCATTGGATTTACATCCAACGGCCGGCATGCATCTTCAATCTGTCGTCTTCTTCCTCCAGCGCCGCCGGGAACGCCCGCTCCCACCTCCGGCGGCTAGCGGCTCTGCTTAGCACACCTCGCTGCGAAGCACTATCCCACTGCCGGCCAGGCCATCCCTCCAACCCTCCACACCTCCTGTTATTCTCCGCCGACTGCAGCCCCACACCGCACCAGAACCAGTTAACCCTCATAGTCCTCTCCGTCTGTGACTCCACTGCCGCATCTTCCCCATCTCCTGGTCATTCCCGTCCGGGGCCTCGCCGTCGTCCACCGCCTTGGTGCGCTCGGTGCGGCGTGGTCAACATGGTCAACAAATGAGAGTCATCGGAAGAGGACTGTACGTGGAGAGGCTGACAGTGCGGACGCACCAGGTCCATGGACGCATGCATGCAACTGCCTCCTTATTACGCGAAAAACGATTATTCTTCCCCTTGACAGCTTGGACCCACCAGCTACATCTTCTCATGCAAGGAAGTGCCTCCTTATTACGTAGAAAAAATGTTTCATCCCCCTGACAGCTGGGACCCAGCAGCTACATCTTCGCACGCAAGGAAGTGCCTCCTTATTACGGGCAAAAAAAATTTATTCCTCCTCCTGACAGCTAGGACCCACAAGCTATATCTTCGCACGTAAGGAGGCTGACATTGTGGGCCAATAGGTCGAAGCCTACGGAAGGCGTTGTCAACTTAGTCAACAAATGATTCTGACATATGTAGTCGTTGGATGTACATCCAACGGCCGGCATGCATCTTCAATCTCTCGTCTTCTTCCTCCAGCGCCGGCGGGACCTCCTACTCCCGCCTCTGGCGGCCAGCGACGCTGCTTCGCCTGCCTCGCTGCGAAGCGCTACACCGCCGCCGGCCAGGCCATCCCTCCACCCCTCCACCCCTCCTGTTATTCTCCGCCGACTGCAGCCCTAGGTCACACCGAACCAGTCAACCCTCGTACGTCATACTCCTCTCCGTCTGCGACTCCACTGCCGCATCTTCCACATCTCCTGGTCGTTCCCGTCCGGGGCCTCGCCGTCGTCCACCGCCTTCGTGCGCTTGGCGCGGCGTGGTCAACAAACGAGAGTCATCAGAAAAGGACTGTACATGGAGAGGCTGACAGCTGGGACCCACGAGGTCCATGGTCGCATGCAAGGAAAGTGCCTCCTTATTACGCTGGAAAAAAAGTTTCCTCCCCCTGACAGCTGGGACCCACCAGCTACATTTTCGCACGCAAGGAAGTGCCTCCTTATTGCGCGAAAAAATGATTCCTTCCTATGACAGCTGAGACCCACCAGCTATATCTTCGCACGCAAGGAAGTGCCTCCTTATCCCCCAGATAGCTAGGACCCACCAGGTCGAAGCGTATGTATCGTTATCTGTCTGGTCGCAAGCGTGTATGTACATACTGGTCGATCGGTCTCTCTACCACGATGAACTGTGGCCGTGTAAGGAGCGGCACGTGTCGTAGTAGAGCCCCTGACGTAGCAGTTCAGGTAGCCCCGTCTAAATCGTGTACACATACGTACAGCCACACGACAAAAAATACGGCGACGTACGTACATATATGAGTGGGGTCTCGAATGCGTACTCGCGCAGACGTACGGCCAGGGCTCGTGTACATGGAGAGAGGCAATGGACGGCAGCAACGGCCTCCTGTTCATCGGCAGCCAACCGGCTGGGTCGAAACGGAGGAAACAGTGCCGGCAGCCAAGCGACTGGGTCAGAACACATCATGTTCATCGGGAGCCAACCTGCTTGGACGGAACAGCTGAAATGGGGTCTTGTTCATCGACTCGGAGTCTGGCATACCGCAAAATGGAGGAAACGGCCTTCTATTCGACCGCCTACGATTGAAACGGGGTCCTTTTTCATCGGCTGGGGGTCTGGCGTACCGCAAAACGGAGGAAACGGACTTCTGTTCAAGCGCCTACGGTTGAAACAGGGTCCTGTTGATCGGGAGGGGTCTGGCGTACCGCAAAACGGAGGAAACAGACTTCTACCCAACTGCCTACGGTCGAAACGGGGTCCTGTTCATCGGGAGGGGTGTGGCGTACCGCAAAACGGGACTCCACGGGCTACTGTTCATCCACCGTCGACTTCCTCAGCCTCCACCGGCTACTGTTCATCCAGCCTCCACGGGGTCCTGTTCATCCAACCTCCATCGGCTACTATTCATCCAGCCTCCATGGAGTCCTATTCATCCACCCCCAACCGGCTGGGGTATGGCGTACCGCGGCACGGCCTCCTCGGGGTCCTGCTCATCCAGGGCCAACCACCTTCACACGGCCAGGGTACTGTTCATCCACAACCAACCCACCGGCTGGGGTGGGGCGTACGAGCGGGCGGCAGCAACGGGAACTGTTCATCAGCACCCAACCAACCGGCTCGATCGATATGCGTCTTGACTCGTGTCTACGTGTATCGCGCGCGCGGCAGCAACGAGCACTGTTCATTGAGAGGCAATCCAACCGGCTAGCTACGTCTCGCACGGGGGCTCGTTCGGCTTCAGTAAGCAGCAAGAAGGATTGATCGGGTTCAGTTAGCAGCGAAGGAATCACTCGGGTTCAGTTAGCAGCGAAGGGATAGATTGGCTTCAGTTAGCAGCGAAGGGATCGATCAGGTTCAGTACGTAGTGCGAGGGGATCGATCGCTCGTGTTCAGTATGTAGTGCGAGGGCGATCGATCGCTCGGGTTCAGTAAGCGAACGTATGCCTCGCTCGGGTTCAGTTAGCGAGTGCCTCGCACACACGCGCGCGTACTAGAGAGAAACACGCAAAACCACACTGCATCGCTCGGCCCGACCACCCACCGTAATCGGGAACTCCCCGAAAATTTCCTCGCCCTCACTTCTACCATGATTTTTTACGTCATGGATGGCCCAAAGAATGTCATGCAGGTGCGTCTCTGGCCTGCCCAGGACGAAAAGCCCATTTTCTGTCATAATTTTTTGTCATAGAAGTAGGATCCCACCACATCTATGATGATACGTGTTTTTGTCACAATTATTGTCATAGAAGTGTCACAACCATGACAGAAAAAGTTTTCGTTCGGGCCATGATGTCACGGATGTGTCTTTTTTTTGTAGTGCTCCTTGTTCACCGATCGCTCCTTCGACTTCAAGCGAAGATGGTGAAGGGCAGGCTACCCTAGGCCACAGTGTACCAGCGCGTGCACCGACTTGGGGAAGGACCCAATCAGCCGCACCGTGTCGAAGCGCTGCCTCCTTGGGCGATGCGCGGGCGCACGGGCTGCACCGCGAGGGACGTGTTGCCTCCGGGAGATCACGGGATGGCTGCCACTTGTGAACTGCGTTGGGATTTCCCCGAAGAGGAGAGGATGATGCAGTATAGTAGAGATAAGTATTTCCCTCAGTTAAGAACCAAGGTTATCAATCCAGTAGGAGAACCACACAGAACCTCGTTAGCAGCACCTACACACACAAAAGCAAATACTTGCACCCAACGCAAACAAGAGGGTTGTCAATCCCCTTGGCGGTTACTTGCAAGGATTAATTCTAATAGTGATAGATAGAAAAGTAAATTACCTAGGTTAGCTCTAAAATGACTTATACTTAGCTTTTTTTAGTCCATTTATGACATACTTAGCATATTTAGGTCTAAAATGGCCTATTTACCTAGGTTAGCTCTAAAATGACACTAGTAAGCAATAAGAAGAAAAAAAGAAGAGGAGAAAAAGAAAGAGAAGAAAAATTCTTCTTCTTCTTCTTCTTCTTCTTCTTCTTTTTCTTCTTCTAGTCTTCTTCTTCTTCTTCTTCTAGTCTTCTTCTTCTTCTTATTCTTCTTCTTCAAGTCTTCTTCTTCTAACTTTCTTCTTTCTCATTTTGCAGATTTGCTTCAGATCACCCGACCATTGCGTTGATGGAGTGCTTGTCTTTATTTTTTGTTTTGACTTTGTGAAACTTGATACCTATGGATGCAACTTTGTAATATTGACGAAACTATGTATATGTATGGATGAAACTTTGTAATATGTTGAAATTTGGACATATGTGATGATTTGGTATACATTTGTTGGATGATCATATCCATATGGCAGGGATGTGCATGTTGGATGAAAGTATTCTGAAATATATATATATATATATATATATATATCATATATATTGCTGTGAAATTGCTTGAATTTAAGAAAAAGCAAGAAAAACAAGGGCTATATGGCCACTTTGCCGTCTGCTAGCAGACGGCAAAGAGGTTTGCCGTCTGCCAGTAGACGGCAAAGAGGCCACGTGGCAGGAGCCTGTGCAACCTGGGATGACCTATTTGGCCTATTTGCCGTCTGCCAGCAGACGGCAAAGACCTTTGCTTCTTTGCCGTCTGCCAGCAGACGGCAAAGAGCGCCGTTAGCCCCCTAACGAGGCTGACACCTTTTGTCTGCCGTCCAGTTGCTTTGCCGTCTGCCAGCAGACGGCAAAGACCTTTGCTTCTTTGCCGTCTGCCAGCAGACGGCAAAGTGGCCTTTGCCGGCAGCTGTTCGGCCGGACTGTTGGCCGTCTGCTGGCAGACGGCAAAGGCTTTGCCGTCCGGCATTCATGCCTTTGGCGTCCGCTATGGCAGACGGCAAAGCAGCTGATTCCTGTAGTGTTGGCGGTTTCTTGCAAGGATTAATTCTAATAGTGATAGATAGAAAAGTAAATTGCAAAACAAAAGAAAGGAAATAAAATTGCAGCAAGGTATTTTTGGATTTTAATATATGATAAAAGTAGACCCGGGGGCCATAGTTTTCACTAGAGGATTCTCTCTCGAACGCATAGCATACGGTGGGTAAACAAATTACTGTTGGTCAATTGATAGAAAAGCGCATAGTTATGACGATATTCAAGGAAATGATCATGTATATAGGCATCACGTCTGAGACAAGTAGACCGACTCCTGCCTGCATCTACTACTATTACTCCACCCATCGACCGCTATCCAGCATGCATCTAGGGTATTAAGTTAATGAAAACAGAGTAATGCCTTAAGCAAGATGACATGATGTAGACAAAGTAAACTCAAGCAATATGATTAAACCCCATCTTTTCATCCTTAATGGCAACAATACAAATACGTGTCTTGTCCCTTTCTGTCACTGGGATATAGAACACCGCAAGATTGAACTAATCACAAAGCACCTCTCCCATTGCATGATAAATCAATCTAGTAGGCCAAACCAAACGGATAGATCGGAGAGAAATACAAAGCTATAACAATCATGCATAAATAAGTTCAGAAAAGAGTCAAATATTTCTCATGAATAATCTGATCATAAACCCACAATTCATCGGATCCCAACAAACACACCGCAAAAGAAGATTACATCGAATAGAACTCCAAGGAGATCGAGGACAACATTGTATTGAAGATCAAAGAGAGAGAAGAAGCCATCTAGCTACTAGCTATGGACACGTAGGTCTGTGGTAAACTACTCACACATCACCGGAAGGGCAGCAAGGTTGATGTAGAAGCCCTCCGTGATCGATTCCCCCTCCGGCAGATTACCGAAGAAGGCCTCCAGATGGGATCGCGGAAGTACAGAGGCTTGCGGCGGCGGAAAAGTTTTTCTAGGTTTATCTTCGGGATAAGGGGAATATTTGAGAATTTATAGCGGCGGAATTAGGTCAAGAGGTGCCACGAGGGGCCCACAAGCCTAGGGGCGTGCCTCCCGAGCTTGTCGCTCCCTCGTGGCTCTTCTGGTCTTCTCCCGAACCTTCGAGGGTCCCTTCTGGTCCAGAAAAAATTAATCCAAAGTTTTTTCTCCATTTGGACTCCGTTTGATATTGATTTTCTGAAAAGCCAAAATCAGGCAAAAAACAGCAACTGGCACTGGGCACTAGGTTAATAGGTTAGTCCCAAAAAATGATATATAATTGCATATAAAACATCCAAGATTGATACTATAATAGCATGGAACAATAAAAAATTATAGATACGTTGGAGACGTATCAAGTGTTGGGGAACGTCGCATGGGAAACAAAAAAATTCCTACGCACACGCAAGATCTATCCATGGTGATGAGCATCTACGAGAGGGAGAGTGAATCTACATACCCTTGTAGATCGCTAAGCGGAAGCATTAAGAAACGCGGTTGATGTAGTCGAACGTCTCCGCGATCCAAATAGCAAGTTGTCTCTCGATCCGATCATGAACTAGTGCCGAACGGACGGCACCTCCGCGTTCAACACACGTACGGCTTGATGACGCCTTCACCTCCTCGATCCAGCGAGCGATGGTGAAGTAGTAGATGAGTTCCGGCAGCACGACGGCGTGGTGATGGTGGTGAGGAACAATCTCTGCAGGGCTTCGCCAAGCACTACGGAGATTATGACGGGACAACTAGAGGGTTAGGGTTGCCGACACACAGCTTGGGAAATCTTGAAGTGTCCCGTGTGCTAGCCCTGCCCCTCTATTTATATGTTGAGCCCTGGGGTCTAAACTTGGAGAGAAAACCTCCACAAGGTCGGTTTTGCCCGCACAAGGTCGGTTTGGCCCGCACGAAAAGAGTCCAACTCGGATTCTAGCAGTACCGCGTACAAGCGGTAGTACCGCTCACGAGCGGTAGTACCGCTTGAGCGGTAGTACCGCTTCACACAAGCGGTAGTACCGCTTACGCGGTAGTACTGCCTTACCAGCGGTAGTACCGCTTAAGGCATCAGCAAAACTTCCTTTTGCACTTTCCAATACCTCGTGGGCTTTACCCCTTTGGCCCATATAAAGTGTTGCTGCACCCGAACACTTCGGTAAACACCCGGAACCCCTTCCGGTGAATTCCGGAACCTTTTCGGAGATCAAAACACTATTATCACATATATCAATCTTTACCTCCGGACTCTTCCGGAGATCCTTGTCATGTCCGGGATCTTATCCGGGACTCCGAACAACCTTCGGTCACCAACACAATAACTCAACTATACTAATCGTCACCAAACGTTAAGTGTGTAGACCCTGCGGGTTCGAGAACTATATAGACATGACCGAGACACCTCTACGGTCAATAACCAATAGCGGGACCTGGATGCCCATATTGGCTCCTACATATTCTACGAAGATTTTTATCGGTCGAACCTCTATGTCAAGGATTCAGTTAATCCCGTATGCTGTTCCCTTTGTTCTTCGGTATGTTACTTGCCCGAGATTCGATCGTCGGTATCTCTATACCTAGTTCAATCCCGTTACCGGCAAGTCTCTTTACTCGTTCCGTAATACAAGATCTCGTGGCTAACACTTTAGTCACATTGCTTGCAAGGCTCATTGTGATGTTGTATTACCGAGTGGGCCCTGAGATACCTCTCCGTCATACGGAGTAACAAATCCCAGTCTTGATCCATGCCAACCCAACAGACACCCTCGGAGATACCTGTAGAGCATCTTTATAGTCACCCAGTTACGTTGCGACGTTTGATACACACAAGGTATTCCTCCGGTGTCAGTGAGTTGCATGATCTCATGGTCATAGGAACAGATACTTGACATGCAGAAAACAATAGCAATAAACTGACACGATCATATGCTACGTTTATAGTTTGGGTCTTGTCCATCACATCATTCTCCTAATGATGTGAGCCCGTTATCAAATGACATCTCATGTCCATGGCTAGGAAACCTTCACCATCTTTTGATCAACGAGCTAGTTTAACTAGAGGCTTACTAGGGACACAGTGTTGTCTATGTACCCACACATGTATTTAGGTTTCCAATTAATACAATTATAGCATGGATAATAAACGATTATCATGAACAAGGAAATATAATAATAACCAATTTATTATTGCCTCTAGGGCATATTTCCAACATCAAGCATCCCCAAGCTTAATTCCTGCTCATCCTCGAGTAGGTAAATGATAAAAACAGAATTTTTGATGTGGAATGCTACCTAACATGTTCATCATGTAATCTTTTCTTTTACGGTATGAATATTAAGAACCGAGTGATTCAAAGCAATAGTCTATAGTTTGATATAAAGACATCAATACTCAGGCATACCAACAAACAATCATGCATTTCAAAATAAAAATGCTAAAGAACACTATCCCTACTAAATCATATAGCCCGTCATGCTTAGTCTTCCTCACACAAAGTAATAATCATGCACTACCCCGATGTCAGCCAAGCAATTGGTTCATACTTTTTAACGCGCTTCAGCTTTTTCAACCCTCACGCAATACATGAGTGCGAGCCATGAACATAGCACTATGGGTGGAATAGAATGATGATAGAGATTAATAAGGGGAAGTCAAAAGGGAAGATAGTCTCACATCAATGCGGCTAATCAACGGGCTATGGAGATGCCCATCAATTGATGTCAATGCGAGGAGTAGGGATTGCCATGCAACGGATGCACTAAGAGCTATAAGTGTATGAAAGCTCAAAATAAAACTAAGTGGGTGTGCATCCAACTTGCTTGCTCATGAAGACCTCGGGCATTTGAGGAAGCCCATCATCGGAATATACAAGCCAAGTTCTATAATGTAACACCCCGATTTTTGGCCCTTTCCTTTTTCTTTCGGATTTCTTCGAATTTTTATTTGGAGTTCTTTTTCCGTGGCTATGTAGTCTTGAAACCTGGGAAGATTTTCTCTCCTGCCACTTCCAAGTGGCTTGTCATTCTCAAATCTATCACAAGGCCATTTCATTTCCATCTTAGCCCAACCCCAATATTTATTTCTCTGGAATATTCCTTTTTCTGTTAAAGGAATAACCCTGTTTGCTTTAGGTTGTGAAGCAACCTATATTTCTGCCATTACAAAAATTCCCACAAAATTCTCATAAATTCTTTGGATCATATATTCCACAAATATGCCAAAATCCATCATTGCCTAGTTCAAAAATAATTCAGGAATATTTATTTCCTATTATGTCCAGTATGGCACTTTGTGAAGGAAGTGCTATTTATATTTTCTTGATTGCCTTCAAAAAATTTGGGCACTCTTTTATACCCAAATAATTTTCTCATACCAAAATTCAACTCCATTTAAGTTGTGAAGGAAGCTTCTGACCAGAGAGAAGCTTTGTGAAGGAAGTTTCTGACCAGAGAGAAGCTTTGTGAAATAATTTTGGGCACTCCTCAGCAAAATTCCAAAGTTTCTGACCAGAGAGAAGCTTTGTGAAGGAAGTACTAGCTAGGCTTATCCAAATAAGTTGAAATTTTGGTAGATCATTCATATGATCAAATAATTACTCTCCACCAAATTTCATCTCCATCCAACAATCTATGGGAGCACACCTTCAAATCTTTGTTTCTGGTAATAATTTCAGCTTGTGAAGCAACTATATTTTTTATTGCTTCAAAAATTCTGAAATTAATCCAGGACCTAAATATCCCTATATCATTTGATACTGCCCAAATTCACATTATATTGCCTAGTAATTTTCCCCACGAAATTCCCCCAAGTTTCTGTCCAATGTGGAGCATTGTGAAGGAAGTACCATTTTTACTTATCCAAATGGTATGAAATTTTTATCGCACCTTCATATGCCCAAATAATCATGCTCCACCAATTTTCAGCCCCATCCAATCATCCATGTGAGTGATACTTCCTGATCTAGCTTCTGGACCAGATTTGGCAGTTGTAAAGCAACTATGTTAAATACTGGTCCAAATCTTTTCAAAATCCACAGTATTGTAGTCCTTCCTACCCTAAACCTCTGTGACATCATGGTTAGCTCTTATCTCATACCATTTGATCACTATTTCATGCCTAAGTTTGCAACAACAAACTTTCTCTAATCACTCCCATCAGCTCACAGTCACTTTGGTCGAGCCATCACATCAGTGGGACTATAGGTTGGAGGGACAACACATTGGACATCCTGTTCCAGGCCTACGTGCCCTCCTCTCGCCAATGCACGCGGTGACCACGCCGTTGGCATGCGTTTGGCACGCTCTGCGCGTCGGCTAGCTTCGGGCACCTCTCTCCCTGCCGCTCTCGCTCGGCTCACCTTGTCTACTGCGTCGCCCACAGTCCCCCGCGTCCGCTCGTATCCGGGCCCCTCCTCCTTCGCCCTCATCATGCCATGGCAGCCCCGACCGTGTGCGCACAGTGGCCGAGTGGCCGACCGGACACCGCACCGCCCGCGTCTGCCCTCCTCTGCGCCTCCACTACCCCTCTCCCATCGCCGTCCGAGCCAGTCCGCGTGCGCACGCGTACGCGGGTCGCGTCAGTGCATCTCCCCGAGCTCCCGTGGCGGCATCCGGCGAGGGTATCATTGTCGTGGCTATTTTAGCCACCCCGAGACCTCCCAACCGCACCAACCTCTCCCTCTCCCTCCCAGTAGCCTCCCCAGCAACTCAAATGAGCTCGAGGAGCTCTCCTCCCCTCCCATGGCCGCCATGGCCGCCGTCGGGCATCGCCTAAATTGGCGCCATGCCTCTCCTCTCCTTTCCTCTTTTCTTCGCCATCCGAAACCCCAGAGCACGGCTAGCCTCCCCACCTCTTAGTTTCATCGCCGGAGTGCGTGTGGCCGCGACCCCCAAGTACGGCCGCCGCCCCGTCCACGGCCACCATGAGCCGCCGCGGCTACAGCTCTCCCCGGCACGCGTGCTTCCCATGGGTGGGTGCGGCGCTCCGTCCCGAGGCCGCCCGTGCCCTCCACTTGGCCGGAGATGGCCGGAGTCGCCGGGGCCGTCGCCGGTCGCGCCCGGCCTCGCCTCTCTTCTCTGCCCGCGTCGGGAGGTGGCAGAAGACCGGGAGGAGAGAGAGAGCACGGGTGGGACCCCCCTGTCGGCGACCAAGAGCCCGGGCCCAGCCGAGTAAGTGGAGACGGTTTCATAAAAATACGTTTTCAATTAACGAAAGCGTAATATGCTTCTTCTTCGGATCAAAATGCGCTTTCCCCGTTCGAAAGCGTATTTCCTAAAGTACGCTTTCTGGTTTTTTTCAGCCACCGGCCGAAACGGTTATATTGTGAACGTTCACTGCTTAAGAGCAGAAATGAATAAATTTTATTTAATTTCTGCCTAACGAACGAACGGCCACAACTTTTTAACCGTGACTCCGATTCAGGTGATTCCTAAGCCCACGATCTCAGTTCGTCGAGCCCGTTCCAATGGTATCATTTTCATGAGGTTGTCACACTATGAAAATGACCATTTTTCCCTTGCCCTTAAAACAGCTCCGCCGAGAGGGAAACTTTTCCGGCGATTCTTTCCGCGAGTTCATCGCACCTCTCCCCGGTGAATCCTTCATCCCCAGGCAAGCCACGATAGTCACTTGCATGATGGCATTGCAATACCATGGTTCCCACTTGAATATTTAAATAATTGTTTGCTCATTTAATGATTTTAATGCTTCGAATATGCTTGTGAATCCATGCTTATTGCTTATGCCATGGTCATTTTCACCTAGTAAGTGATATGATTAATTGCTAATGATATTCTTATCATGTTTTATTCTTGTAATCATTTCAGATGCTAGTAATAATAATATGCTCATATGAATAGTTGGGGTTTGTCATGCATATACTTGTGATATTCATGATCATCGTTATGCCATGCTCATGTGCATCCCATAGACTAAATGATTTATTGTTGTTATATGGTTATGTTGCCCATCCTTGGTTACACCGGTATCATGCCCATATGCATCATCATGTTATTTTTATTGTGACTCAGCTCATCACCATTCAAGTTGAACCTGACATTAATTGAACTTGAACAAATCTGTTGGCTGAGTCATGGTGCCACCGAATCGAGCTAACCAGTGCAGCCACACTTGCCTTATGGGGGCCCCTGATTCGGTCTATTGTCATGCCTCTCGCCGGTGCCTCCAACTAGGGAAGGTTATGTGCGCGCGCTACCCTGATCAGGTAGGCGGCCATAAGCCTTGTGCCCGGGTTGTTTGCGCGCGGTTGTCCCCATTTGGGACAAGTTTGTTTGTTTGGCCATGACGGTGGCAGCCACGAAGTTGGCGGATGTCACGAGTTGACATCGGGGCTACCCAGGACATAGCCCAAAGGGGAGTTTGTCGGGAGTGGCTGGGAGAGTGTCATGCAATAGATTGGTTTTGTCGGAACGTCGTTGGTCCACCCGAATGGGAGCACGAGGCCATGAGTTCCGTGGTGTGGGTATAGTGTACTAACCTCTGCAGAGTGTATAATCTATCGATAGCCGCGTCCGCGGTCATGGACACAGTTCGTAGTAGGTCACACTATGGGTCAACAGAAATAATAACCTGGATAATAACAACCCCGGTTCGATGAGAAAAGAAGTTGGTTGATCTTTATATGGTCATGCGATGATCACAGGTAGAGATCAAGCTCCGTGTGGTCATGTGATGATCACGATGGTATAGTTGATACCGAGCTTGGTTGATCCTGAGGTGATCGTGAGATGATCACGATGGTAAGTTTGTGCTTACGAGGCAACCTCCGAGCAGAGTAAGTTGGTCCATGATACCTTAAACGTCGACCCCCTTGCATGCTAGTGTTAGTATCATCATGTTCATATCATGAATCGTATGTACCTACCATGCTCATGTTGTTCTAGTAGTATTGTGTTCATCATTGATGATTAACCTGTAAATGACATGCTGTTGTTTGTCTTGATTGCTTTGGTTGCCACGAGCTTGCGAGTACATTCAAAGTACTCACCCGGCGTGTCATGCCAGATTGCAGGTAATGCCGTGATTGATTGTTTGACGAGGATCCCGAGGTTGCGCTCTAGGATGTGTCCCAGCCAGAGTCCCTGCGGAGTGGAGTTCATCACCGTCGCCGTTGTTCCGTTGCTACTAGTTATTCCGCTACGAGTTGTTCCGCTGCTAGCATAGAGCTATCTGAGCAGGCATAGTGTCGCCGTGCCCTTGTAACCTTTGTAATATCGGACCCTTGTACCCCGTTTATTCGTAATAAAGAGCTGATTTGTTCTATGCCAAGCAGTGTCGTATTCCAGAAGACTTGATCTCTGGGCTGGAATACGGGGTGTTCCGGTCTCTCTGAGCCGGGGTGCCACATATAATGAAAAATTCCCACTAGTATATGAAAGTGACAAGATACACTACTGCAGGCAACCGCTAACGCGGCACATGAATCAGAGACCCCACGACCAAACTGTGTGTGATGCACGAATCGCAAACGGTGTCGTAAAAAAACCATCCCCAATAAGATGAACTGTTTGCAATGCCGGAGACATAAAAAATGATTCAGATTAGAGACGCGTGTGCGATACATGGCATACAGTTGATCCATACGAACTGTTTGCGATAAGCCAGAACAACAAACACGGTCAGCCAGTTCATGGTGTGTGCGATACACGGCATACAGTTCACTCGGATGAACTATTTGTGATTACCCAACACAACAGAAACGGGCAGACAGTTCGAGGTGTGTGCGATACATAGCATACAGTTCACTCGGATGAACTGTTTGTGATTACCCAACACAACAGAAACGAACAGGCTGATCAAGGTGTGTGCGATATACGGCATGCGGTTCACACGGATGAACTGTTTGCGATTACCCAACACAACAGAAACGGTTCAACTTAACAAGATGTGTGTGATACGCGGCAAACAGGCCAGTAATCCGAAATGTGTGGGAAGACCAATAACAACACAGACGATTCCTGCTAATAACCCGTGTGTGTTGTGGGCAAACGCTTGCTGGTATACAATTGTCAGCGATTGATGAAATCATCACCGACGGGTTCCCTAGTTTAGCCCATGGCCGATGTGATTTGCTCTGTCCGCACAACATCTACGCTCTGTCTACGCAAAAGCAACAAATATACTTATAAGAACATTGTTGCATAACCAAATAAAACATCCATTTACATAAGTGACTACACACACCAAAGTAAACAAATACATGCACACTAAACTAGGAGAAACGATCATCTACTTCTTGTTGTGACGACGCTTGCCATTGCTCTGCTTCCGGCTGGACCCCTGGCCATTTTGGGGAAGAAGGAGGCACTTCCTCATGTCAACCATCCGCCTGTACATCTCATAGCTCGTGTACGCCTCCTTGGCCGCTGATACGTCTCCAACGTATCTATAATTTTTGATTGTTCCATGCTATTATAGTATCAATCTTGGATGTTTTTATATGCAAATATATATCATTTTTTGGGACTAACCTATTAACCTAGTGCGCAGTGCAAGTTGCTGTTTTCTGCTTGTTTTTGGCTTTTCAGAGAATCAATACCAAATGAAGTCCAAATGCCACGAAACTTTTTGGAGATTTTTTTCTGGACAAAAGAGACCTTGGAAGCTTCGGGAGGAGGCCAGAAGCCTCACGAAGGCTTCACAAGGCAACAGGGCGCGGCCCAGGGGGGCACGCCGTGTTGCCTTGTGGGGCCCACGTGGCTCCGTTTGACCTAATTCCACTTCTATAAATTCACAAATATTCGAAAACCATCAGAGAGCCAAAAGAGAAAACATTTCCGCTGCCGCAAGCCTCTGTTCTTCCATGATCCCATCTGGGGGCCTTTTCCAGTACTCTGCCGGAGGGGGAATCGATCACGGAGGGCTTCTACATCAACCTTGCTGCCCTTCCGATGATGTGTGAGTAGTTTACCACAGACCTATGGGTCCATAGCTAGTAGCTAGATGGCTTCTTCTCTCTCTTTGATCTTCAATACCATGTTCTCCTCGATATTCTTCGAGTTCTATCCTATGTAATCTTCTTTTGCGGTGTGTTTGTTGGGATCCGATGAATTGTGAGTTTACGATCAGATTATTCATGAGAAATATTTGAGTCTTCTTTGAACTCTTTTATGCATGATTAAATATATCTTTGTATTTCTCTCCAATCTATCAATTTGGTTTGGCCTACTAGATTGATTTATCTTGCAATGGGAGAGGTGATTTGTGATGGGTTCAATCTTGCGGTGCTCAATCCAAGTGACAGAAGGGGACATGACACGTATTTGTATTGTGGCCACTAAGGATAAAATTATGGGGTTTATTCATATTTCTTGATTTTGCTTCTCTACATCATGTCATCTTGCTTATGGTGTTACTCTGTTTTTATTAACTTAATACTCTAGATGCATGCTGGATAGCGGTCGATGAGTGGAGTAATAGTAGTAGATGCAGGTAGGAGTCGGTCTACTTGTCTCGAACGTGATGCCTATATACATGATCATTGCCATGAATCCATCATAATTATTTGCTTTTCTATCAATTGCCCAACAGTAATTTGTTTACCCACCGTATGTTTCTGTGCTCGAGAGAGAAGCCTCTAGTGAAAACTATGGCCCTCGGGTCTATCTTTATCATATAAAAAAACCTAAAAATACCTTGCTACCATTTATTTACTTTTATTTTAATTAGTATTTTAGTTTATCTATTTACCTCGGTAAGATAATATCCTTGCAAATAACCGCTAAGAGGATTGACAACCCTCTTATTTGCGTTGGGTGCAAGTATTTGCTCTTATGTGTGCAGGTGTGCTTAACAGAATTTTGCTTGGTTCTCCTACTAGATTGATAACCTTGGTTCTTAACTGAGGGAAATACTTATCTCTACTGTACTGCATCATCCTTTCCTCTTCGGGGAAATACCAACGCAGACTACAAGTAGCAGGAAGAATTTCTGGCGCCGTTGCCGGGGAGACATCATCAAAATTACCAAGTACCTTTGCACAAACTATCATCCAGTTGCATTTATTTTATTTGCCTTTTTATTTGCATTTGCCTCTCGTTTTCATCTCCCCCACTTCTTAATTTTTTTTTACAAAAACACAAAAAATATATTTTTATTTGCTTGCTTGCTTTTATTGCCATGTCAACACACAAAAACAGATAGTAAAACAAAAATTTAAGATCACTATGGATTATCATCCACTTGCTAATCTTTTCAAAAGATCCAAGTATAATGAACCAATTGCTAGTGATTTGAGTGCTCTTGATTTTCTCTATGAAGTTTTGCTTGAAAATCATGAATCTGAAAATTGTGAAGTGTTAGAAGAAGAAATTTATAAAGTGATTCATGATAGCTCCTTGATTGAAAAGCATGATTGCAATGATGTTACTATAAATTCTATTAATGAGAATTGTGCTAATAATATGCAAAGCTAAATGCTTGGGGATGATAATTTTGTCATGTCCACTACTTATTGCAATGATCACGATAGGGGTGATAATGCTTCTTATGATCTTGAAAATTTATTTAAGCCTCATGATGAATATGTTATTGATAATAACATTTGCAATACTATTAAAAGTGGGTTTGGAAGAGCATCAACTTTAGGTAATAATGATCCCACTACTTTGGAGAATTATCAATCTTATGAAATTTTTGATAAAAGTGGGTTTGGAGAGGTCATGACTTTAGTTGATGTTAATCCCACTATCTTGGAAGATTATAAAACTTTTATGCACATAGATCATGAAGATAAAATTGTATATGATAGCTATATTGTCGAATTTGATTATGATCCTACATGTAATTATTATGAGAGAGGAAAATATGGTTGTAGAAACTTTCATGTCACTAAATTGCCTCTCTTTGTGCTAAAATTATTAATGTTCCATTCCTCCTATTTACATATGCCAGATATTGCTAGTCTTGATAATTTGTTTTCTTATAAAATGCCTATGCACAGGAAGTACATTAGACTTAAATGTGTTTTTCACATGTTACATGATGCTCTCTTTGTGTTTCAATTATTATCTTTCATAAGAGCATCATTGAAATCTCAAGCCTATCTTAATGGCTATAAAGAAAGAGCTTGTTGGGAGACAACCCAATAAACTTTTTATTTCTGTTTTTGAGTGTTTGCACAATTAAAGCTTGTGTTATGATTGTATTTTTATGTTTTAATTAGTGTTTGTGCCAAGTAATGCCTTTGGGATGATTTGGAAGATAGTATGATAGATGATGTCTGAAAACAGAAACTTTTGCGTCCAGTGCTGGAATTTCGAATTTTCGCTGGAGTGTCAGAACCTTCTGAATTTTTTACACAGTATTTCTATATTAATTTACCACGCTGTCCTAATTTTTCAGAATATTTGGAGTTACAGAAGTATGACCATAATTCAGATCTTTACAGACTGTTCTGTTTTAGACAGATTCTGTTTTTGTTGCATAGTTTGCTTATTTTGATGAATCTATGGATCGTATCGGGGGGTATGAGTCATGGAGAAGTTGAAGTACAGTAGCATTATGCCAATATTAAATACGAATCAATTTACTACAGTACCTAAAGTTAACGATTTGTTTGTTATACTAACGAATCTCACGAGGTTTCTGTTGAGTTTTGTGTGCTGAAGTTTTCAAGTTTTGGGTGAGACTACGATGGATAAAATAAAGGATTAAGGAGCAGCAAGAGCCTAAGCTTGGAGATGCCCAAGGCACCCCAAGGTAATATTCAAGGAAGACTCAAGCGCCTAAGCTTGGGGATGCCCCGGAAGGCATCCCCTCTTTCGTCTACAATCTATCGGTAACTCACTTGGAGCTATATTTTTATTCATCACATGATATGTGTTTTATTTGGAGCGACTTGTCATATAGTTTGTTTGCTTTTGTTTGCTTTTTAGTTTGTCACAATCATCTTTGCTGAACACACCTTTTTGAGAGGGACACACATTATTCGTTATTTGTTAGAATACTCTATGTGCTTCACTTATATCTTTTGAGCTAGGCAGTTGCTCTAGTGCTTCACTTATATCTTTTAGAGCACGGCGGTGGTTATATTTTAAAGAAATAGTTACACTCTCATGCTTCACTTATATCTTTTTGAGAGTCTCATGATAGCAATGGTAATATGCACGGGTTATGAATTTGGTCCTGATATGATAGGTATTCAAGAGGGATATAATAAAAACTTTCATGTAGATCACTGAATATGATAAATTTTATTCCTTGCAATCGTTTTGCAATATTAAGATGGTAATATGGGGGGGGTACTAGTAGATGATTGTGGTTTAGTAAGAATAATTGTGTTAAGGTTTGTGATTCCCGAAGCATGCACGTATGATCTGTCGTTATGCTAAGAAGTTGGAGCATGATTTATTATTGATTGTCTACCTTATGAGTGGCGGTCGGGGATGAGCGATCGACCTTGTCCTACCAATCTATCCCTCTAGGGGCATGCGTAGTAGTACTTTGCTTCGAGGGCTAATAAACTTTTGCAATAAGTATGTGAGTTCTTTATGACTAATGTGAGTCCATGGATTATACGCACTCTCACCTTTCCGCAATTTGCTAGCCTCTTCGGTACCGTGCATTGCCCTTTCTCACATCGAGAGTTGGTGCAAACTTCGCCGGTGCATCCAAACCCCGTGATATGATACGCTCTATCACACATAAGCCTCCTTATATCTTCCTCAAAACAGCCACCATACCTACCTATCATGGCATTTCCATAGCCATTCCGAAATATATTGCCATGCAACTTCCACCGTTCTGTTTTTTATGACATACATCATCATTGTCATATTTATTTGCATGATCATATAGCTGACATAGTCTTTGTGGCTCAGCCACCGTTCATCATTTTTATACATGTTACGCTAGCATCATTGCACATCCAGGTACACTGCCATAAACATTCATATAGAGTCATATTTTTGTTCTAGTATCGAGTTGTAATGTTGAGTTGTAAGTAAATAGAGGTGTGATGATCATCATTATTAGAGCATTGTCCCAGTGAGGAAAGAATGGTGGAGACTAATGAGTCCTCGAAAAAGTGGGGATGAGGTCCATGAGACCGTTCTAAAAAAAAGGAGGCGAAAAAGAACCATGAAAAAAAATGAGAGAAAAAGAGAGAAGGGGCAATGTTACTATCCTTTTTCCACCCTTGTGCTTCAGAGTAGCACCATGTTTTTCATATAGAGAGTCTCCTATTTTGTCACTTTCATATACTAGTGGGAATTTTTCATTATAGAACTTGGCTTGTATATTCCGATGACGGGCTTCCTCAAATGCCCGAGGTCTTCATGAGCAAGCAAGTTGGATGCACACCCACTTAGTTTTCATGTTGAGCTTTCATACACTTATAGCTCTTAGTGCATCCGTTGTATGGCAATCCCTACTCCTTGCATTGACATCAATTGTTGGGCATCTCCATAGCCCATTGATTAGCCTCGTCGATGTGAGGCTATCTTCTTATTCTTGACTTCTATTATTTACCTCTACCACCATACTATATTCCACCCATAGTGCTATATCCATGGCTTGCGCTCATGTATTGAGTGGGAGTTGAAGAAGCTGAAGTGCGTTAAAAAGTATGAACCAATTGCTCGGCTTGTCATCAGGGTAGTGCATGATAAATACTTTGTGTGAAGAAGATGGAGCATGACAGGGTTATATGATTTTGTAGGGATAACGTTCTTTAGCATTTTTATTTTGAAAGACATGATTGTTTGTTAGTATGCCTGAGTATTGATGTCTTTATATCAAATTATAGACTATTGCTTTGAATCATTTGGATCTTATTATTCATACCGTAAGAGAAAGATTACATGATGAAACATGATAGGTAGCATTCCACATCAAAAATTCTGTTTTTATCATTTACCTACTCGAGGACGAGCAGGAATTAAGCTTGGGGATGCTTGATACGTCTCCAACATATCTATAATTTTTGATTGTTCCATCCTATTATAGTATCAATCTTGGATGTTTTTATATGCAATTATATATCATTTTTGGGGACTAGCCTATTAACCTAGTGCCCAGTGCCAGTTGTTGTTTTCTGCTTGTTTTTGGCTTTTCGGAGAATAAATACCAAATGAAGTCCAAATGCCACGAAACTTTTTGTAGATTTTTTTCTGGACAAAAGATACCTTGGAAGCTTCGGGAGGAGGCCAGAAGCCTCACAAAGGCTTCACAAGGTAACAGGGCGCGGCCCAGGGGGGCGCGCCGTGTTGCCTTGTGGGGCCCACGTGGCTCCGTTTGACCTAATTCCACTTCTATAAATTCACAAATATTCGAAAACCATCAGAGAGCCAGAAGAGAAAACATTTCCGCTGCCGCAAGCCTCTGTTCTTCCGCGATCCCATCTGGAGGACTTTTCCGGTACTCTGCCGGAGGGGGAATCGATCACGGAGGGCTTCTACATCAACCTTGCTGCCCTTCCGATAATGTGTGAGTAGTTTATCACAGACCTACGGGTCCATAGCTAGTAGCTAGATGGCTTCTTCTCTCTCTTTGATCTTCAATACCATGTTCTCCTCGATGTTCTTTGAGTTCTATCTGATGTAATCTTCTTTTGCGGTGTGTTTGTTGGGATCTGATGAATTGTGAGTTTATGATCAGATTATTCATGAGAAATATTTGAGTCTTCTTTGAACTCTTTTATGCATGATTAAATATAGCTTTGTATTTCTCTCCGATCTATCGATTTGGTTTGGCCTACTAGATTGATTTATCTTGCAATGGGAGAGGTGCTTTGTGAGGGGTTCAATCTTGCGGTGCTCAATCCCAGCGACAGAAGGGGACATGACACATATTTGTATTGTTGCCATTAAGGATAAAATTATGGGGTTTATTCATATTTCTTGATTTTGCTTCTCTACATCATGTCATCTTGCTTAAGGCGTTACTCTGTTTTTATTAACTTAATACTCTAGATGCATGCTGGATAGCGGTCGATGAGTGGAGTAATAGTAGTAGATGCAGGCAGGAGTCGGTCTACTTGTCTCGGACGTGATGCCTATATACATGATCATTGCCATGAATCCATCATAATTATTTGCTTTTCTATCAATTGCCCAACAGTAATTTGTTTACCCACCGTATGTTTCTGTGCTCGAGAGAGAAGCCTCTAGTGAAAACTATGGCCCCCGGGTCTATCTTTATCATATAAAAAACCTAAAAATAACTTGCTACAGTTTATTTACTTTTATTTTAATTAGTATTTTAGTTTATATATTTACCTCGATAAAATTTAATCCTTGCAAATAACTGCTAAGAGGATTGACAACCCTCTTATTTGCGTTGGGTGCAAGTGTTTGCTCTTGTGTGTGCAGGTGCGCTTAACGGAATTTTGCTTGGTTCTCCTACTGGATTGATAACCTTGGTTCTTAACTGAGGGAAATACTTATCTCTACTGTACTGCATCATCCTCTCCTCTTCGGGGAAATACCAACGCAGACTACAAGTAGCAGCCGCATACACGACGTGAGCTACGTCGAGTCTCTCCATCTAGGCCGAGTGCCAGGCACGCTTGCCCTTGTTGCAAGAATCCTTCATGTCTCTGTAGTAGGGGTCGATGATGGCCTCGGCGAGGTGAACCAGTGAGTCCTTCTCATGCTTCTTGCTGCCCCAGATCTTGTATTGGCCCTGGATGTCGACAAAATTCTGGCAGGCGATGCCCGAATTCTTGAGCACCTTTACATCGTTGGTGATGTCCACCATAGCGAACATGTAGTGGGGGCTGTTGACAAACCTGGCGAAACACTGGCAAGGCCTTGTGGCCAGGCAGTAGTGGTAGTCGAGGATGTGATTGCGCATGCACATCCGGGTGACGGCGACCTTGTGACGAGACCCAGCACGAGCGCGGGTGTACTCGAGGTCGAACCCGACCACCTTGTACTTCTCCGCAGCAAGCAACAACTCCATAGTGTGGATGGAGTTCTCCACCCAGAACGGGTTGTTGGTGTACACCACTGAGAGCTCCGTGAACCTTCTGTGGGTGTCCACTACGGCATGCATGGTGAATTGCCTCTCGTCGTCGGCAGCCGCTGGGACCGCCATTGGAGCCACGCAGGATACCCTCTCTGTATTTGTCGTCATGGGTGTGCTTCTTGCAATACTGGGGCGCGATCGAAAGGTTGAAGAGACACAAGGGTTAAATGGCCGCTGTAATAAATGGGGGCCGGATGGCCTGTAATCGTCATGTCTTGTCACTGCGTTCCTAGCGGAGGATTCCAGTGCATGCTTGAGCTATTGAGCACCCCACACGCGTTTCGTTTGACCACGCGTGGGCTCGAAGAGGCGCCAAGTTTACCCATGGGTGATGAGGTCAAAGTTACACAGACGGGTAATGATGGACACTCGAGTGCGATAATTCTGGGCACACAGTTGAGGAAACCAACTGTGTACAATAATGTCGAAGATCGCTGTCGTGTCCGCAATATAGATCGTTTGCGATTGAGATCGATAGGGGAAACACATTCTAGAACGGTAATTAAAATCAAGTCCATTGAGGTCCAGATATTAATCGTCCATTGCATATGAATGTCAAAATAGTACTACCAATATACGAGTCTCATACGATGCCATTTCAACGATTGTACCACAAAAGCCCAAAATATTACAAGGTTCAAATTCCAGAGTTAGAAGGCTCAAATTCGAAGATTAATTACAAGGTTCAAATTGATATTAGAAATGAAATTCAGCTCATGCAGCTACAGACGCCCGCGCTGATCAGCTAAACTTGGACATATGAGAGGTTCAAACTGATATTACAACTTGTAACACCCGTTTCGAAACCTCAACATTTCTGCAAAGGGATCAGCCACTGACAAGTCATGTATGGGCTTAACATAATGACTTCCGATTACTCTGTCAGCTAATCTTCTAGAATGAAATTCAGCTTCTGCAGAGCCTTTTCCATTCTGCCATAGCCGCCGGCGCTGATCAGCAAACCATTCAGTTTTGCGAAACAAATGTAGGGCAAGCCTCCATTACCTTTAGCACCCTTGCTCTCACAACAAAGAACCTGGAGAATATAATCTCCGGTAAGGTCCCTCGGTAGGAGTTCAAAGTAATTTCTGAGAGATGTAGATCAAGGCATTCGATGTGGTTGTTATATTGTATCACATTATCCACTACCGGGCCTAATCTTATCTGCAAAAGAAGAGAACGTATTAGTGCCTACATGCAGTTTTGAACACTACTACAGGCCTCTTTGATTTGCAGGATTTCTAAAATACACGAATAGAGTGACATGCCATCTTCGATCCAACATGATTAACATGGGCATTTGATTATAATCTAGAAAAATGTAGGCTTCTTCCCAAGAGGTTGGAGTGGATGGAAATTTACCTACGAAAACTAGTATAGATGAATCGAAAGGAGAAATGCATATGGATTGTAACCTTATGAATCAAGCAACCACTGTAGGGAAAAAAACATCAATGTACTAAAATCCTCCAAAATCCATTCAGAAATCATAGTACATTCGTCATTGTAAACTTGGGAAAAGGTACCAAAAAATTGAACTCCCTTATGGTTAACATTTAACAGGAAAGGAGCATCACCTCGATATATAGCTTCTCCAGGCACGGAAAGCATCTCAGAAAACTGACAACTTCGTCCAAGTTGGGGCCGATAGATTCTACTGTGAAGACATTCACTGTGCGCAGATACGTTGTCAAGCTTGTCGGGTTCATTTTCTGGATGACAGATGGACACACATCTTCAAAATTAGAAAAAATGTTAATTCAAGAAGGAGAAGAAGAAGGCGAATGTTGTACCTGAATGGTTGTGGATCCAATAACAAGTTTGGAGAATTTGACAGACGAGTAGCCCACCACTGTCAATTTCGGCGCAGAAATGACACTGATTCTTGTTGGACCTTGTTGATCAACTACAAGTAATCTCTCAAGTAAAGGTGTGTCCTCAATGACCATCCTGTGATACACCTTCTGTGATCTCTTGTTGCAGCACCAGCAACACACATAAATTGTCCGGAGAGTCATGGAGGTGATGTGGAAGCTACTCAACCCATTGATCGCCTGAAGACGAAAGTACTCGAGTGCAGTACAGCCGTGGAGCAGGCGCACCATGTCATCCTTGGGGATGCAGATGGCGATGAGCTCGAGGTGCTTCAGTCGAGGGAGAAAAAGAGCGGGCGCGTCATTAATCGGGGGCAAATGGCAGTTCATGAACCTGGCGACCCACAGCGTGGGCGCGAGGCGGAGCGCGGACGGTGGCAGCAAGCGCATATGTCCATCATTAAAACTGAGCTCCTCGAGGTGATCTAGGGCGGGGAATCGGAACCACTCATCAAGCTTGGCTCGGTCCTTGCCGTTGAAATGGAACGTGCCCGTGATAAGGCCTCTGGTTGGGCCAAGGTGCCTGCCGAGGATCTGGGACAATGCGTCCAAGCTTTTGCGATAGCCATGGCAGAGCTTGTGGACGTCGATGAGGTCGAGAGGGGTGGAATGCCATAAGGGGCGCCACTGCCGGGAAAGGATGATTGTCCGCGCGCCATATTTGATTGGGAGGAGGGAGATGATGACGATCAACATATCAACGGGGAGGCTGCTAATGAAGTCTAGGCCCGCCGGAGTCGCTTTGCTGTTCTTGCTCGACCCGCCTCCGCTTGTTGGCAGCCTCGTCCTCCACCTCCGGAGTCTCCTCGGCGGCGATGCTATATGATAGGACTAGAGGAGTGGGAGGAGTGGAAGGATAGGGAATATTAAGTTAGAATAGGGCAGAAGAAAAGTGTATTGGTAACTAGAAGTTACTAGGTAGGAACAGACTTAACAGAGTCAGAAAATGGAATCCCTATTGGTTGCTTAAATACTACACAATTACTTTGATATTGCTAGGTAAGTCAACATGCAGATACTTGAAAAGAACACTTACTTGGAACAAAGTCCGGACAGATGATATCGTCGGGGAAGTTAGCATATATCATATGACCAGGCTCTTTTAGATGCAGTGCAATTTTAGTGCCAGCTTTCACTACATAAAACTTAAAAATTTCTATCCAAAGGCCCGCGCCAAAATAGGAGTGACCATGTTCATCAAGTTTTATAGAAGCAACGATTGTAAATCCATGGTTTGTGTTCAATAAGACATTCCTGGAGTCTTCAGTTATGTAAAGGCCAAGATTGTGTACTACAGTTGCTGTTGCAAAGCAAGGGATGTACTGCAGGAAATGATAAGATTGTTAAAGAATAGGGTAACATGCAAATATGGGAGTAATTGAAAGAATAGTACACTGTAGTTGAAATCAAAGGACACAAATTTATAGTTAAACAGATAGTGTAACCATGATGTCATGCAAATATGAGAGTAATCGAAAGAACATTACAACATTAATTTGCCTAATATAGGAAGAAGAAAAATCCCCTTTGACGTATATACTGCATGTGGCACCTTTTATCCAAATGTAGCAATATATACTATATGTTCAGAAAGTAGGCCATGCCAACCGAGGTAGAGTGAGATTGAACATACCGTGCGATTCCTGAAGCCAGCTGGTACGGTGAGATGGAACTTCTCGGCTGTCTGGCCGAGGCCGCATAGGCCTGATGTCTCCTTGCAATGTACACTCTATGAATGAAAGAAAACCCTTGAATCAGATAGAAGAAAAATGAATCCACGGCGATTTCGGCCAGGTGATTAAAAGGGGCAGAAGGACTGGGATAAGAGATGATTGAATATTTCAGTAAATTAGTTACCTAGTTCTCCATGAGAAAAAGCTCCAATACCGCAGATTCCCCAATCGCGCGGAGCTGGGTCGATGGCGAGACACATCGAGAAAGTCGGTGGCGATAGGCGGCGGCAAGCGGCAGTGGTGAAATGCGGTGGGGTTTGCCGGCAGCCGGCGTCGGCGACAGGCGTCGAGCTAAGTGGTTGCCGCAGCGATAGGCAGTGACATGCAGAGTCGCGGAGGAGTGCAGGTGCGACTGGGGAAGGGGAGGGGGGAGGTGGCGGGCGGGGGTGAGGGTTTTGTGACATGGGGGTGGTGAGGGTTTTCTTTTTTCCTTTTTGAATTGGGTGGTGAGGGTTTTCTGTCCCAGAGGCCAGAATGCGTTTCGGAGGCAACGGTTTAGTAGACTCAACCATGTGCGATTAACATCACTCTGTGTGTGGGCAGTGGCGTACCCAGGTGTGGGATCGAGGAGATAGGTCTAGAGGGGGGGTGAATAGACACTTAACCGACCAAAGTTGCAGTTTTTAGTTTCTCTTGGAACTTAGGCAGATTTTGGCACAAGTTAAGACAACTCCAATACTTTCTACACATGCATATCTAGAGATTGAGCAGCGGAAATAGTAAAGCATGCAGGTGTACGGAAAGTAAAGGGGTAGAGTATGGAAGATCAAACGCAATGAAGACACAGTGGTTTTTGGCGTGGTTTTGATAGGTGGTGCTATCGTACGTCCACGTTGATGGAGACTTCAACCCACGAAGGGTAACGGCTGCGCGAGTCCACGGAGGGCTCCACCCACGAAGGGTCCACGAAGAAGCAACCTTGTCTATTCCACCATGGCTTACGTCCACGAAGGACTAGCCTCACTCGGGTAGATCTTCACGAAGTAGGCGATCTCCTTGCCCTTACAAACTCCTTGGTTCAACTCCACATCATGTCGGAGGCTCCCAAGTGACACCTAACCAATCTAGGAGACACCACTCTCCAAAAGGTAATAGACGGTGTGTTGTTGATGAACTCCTTGCTCTTGTGCTTCAAATGATAGTCTCCCCAACACTCAAACAAGTCCTCACATATTTGGCTATGGTGGAAGAAGGATTTTAGTGGAAAGCAACTTGGGAAAGGCTAGAAATCAAGGTTCAAATGGTTGGAATGGAATGTCTTGATCTCAACACATGAGTAGGTGGTTCTCTCTCAGAAAATGTATGGTGGAAGTGTAGGCACGTTCTGATGGCTCTCCTTACTGCGTAAGAAGGGGTGGAGGGGTATATATAGCCTCCACACAAAATCCAACCGTTACACACTTTTAACCCAACTCGGTGGCACCGATCAGAAATCTCGGTGGCACCGAACTGTGTAAAAGATATGAACGTTAGGAATCTCGGTGGGACCGACTGGAACAACTCGGATGGACCGATGTGCAATGGTTAGGGCAAACCTCGTCTCGTTAGCACCGATTGCATCAACTCGGTGGGACCAAAGTGAAGCAATAAGGCAATAGAGAGTTGGCAAGCCATCTCGGTGAGACCGATTTGCAAAACTCGGTGGGACCGAAGTAATTGCAACCAATTATAGAGAGTTGACAAGGCCATCTCGGTAAGACCGAGATCCATATCGGTGGATCCGATTTGTTAGGGTTTTGGCAGTGGCTAAGTCCAAATGAACTCGGTGGCTCCGGATAGGAATTTCAGTGGGGCCGAGTTGGAATGTAGGTTTTGGACATATTTGGATGGAGAAAGTGGTTGAGGGTTTTGGAGCACTGTCACTAAGCACTTGAGCAAAAAGACCATTAAGCAACACCTCATCCCCTTTTAATAGTATTGGCTTTCCTATGGACTCAGTGTGATCTTGGATCACTTAACAAAAAATGTAGAGTCTTGAGCTTTTGCCAATCCATGTCCTTAGCATTTTGAAGGGGTTCCACATCCTCTTGTCCTTGCCACGCCATTGTTGAACTTGTCTGAAATTCACTAGATATTGGCATTAGTCCAACAACATGTATGTTGGCATAAATTACCCAAACCACCAAGGGAGAAAATGTGCTTTCAATCTCCCCCTTTTTGGTAATTGATGACAACACACATCAAAGCTTCAAATAAAGATTTAGCAGAAGTTTGTATGAAAGCTTTGAAGAAAAGCATGTAACATGTATGAGCTCCCCCTAAAGATATGCATATAGAATGATGATATCACATGTGAAATATACATGCAACATGTATCTTGGCTATATGCACCAGAGCAATATATATGGCATTTAGGTGTCCACATGTCCATGAGTGTCTCCTTGCAAACAATATATACTTTCAAGAGGTCAATCATGTACATGAGTGTGATGCATATACTTACCTTGAAGTTCTTGATCAAGTACCTCAAGAAATACACTTGAGAAAATAAGGTTAGATAACACAAGATAACTTCTTCAAGAAAAGACACAAGATCAACAAGAAACCAAGATTTGGATGACATGTAGAAGAGAGTATCACTAGGTGAATACTTCTTTGAAGCAGACATGTCCCCATAAGAAAGAAATAGTTGTCTCCCCTTAAAGAACTTCCTCTCCCCCTGAATCTGACATAGGATATTGGGAGCAGGTAGGGTGAGAAAACTAAAGCAACAACCAAAAACAGATCATGTTTCTCCCCTCTTAGAAACATGTAACATCCTCTCCTCTTGTAAGGTGCATCTCTTTTGTAGTGATAAGCTTTGATGTATTCCTCTCTCCCCCTTTGACATCAATTTCCAAGAAGGGACTTCAAGGTTGTTGGTCAAGTGGGTTTGGTCCTTGAGAAACACATCTAGCCATTGAGTGGCTCTAGATGCAAGTAGAGAATAAGAATCATTGAGTGGAGCTGGAGCAGAAAAACACAGAGAATATTTGACACAAAACTCCTTAGAGCAGCAAAGTCGGTGACTCCGAGGTGTATCACTTCGGTGGAACCAAGTTTGGTGCAAAGGGACTTTTGTCAACTAAGCTCACTAGGCAAGGAATTCTCACAAAGATTTGCAATGAATTTGCTGCAAAACTAGCTAAAAGAAAAGAAACACAGAAAACAAGCAAAGAAACGTCTAGATGAAGTTTTTTTTAGCAAGAAGAGAACAAACAAAAGAAACACTAGAGAACTTCATCTAGATGGGTCGGCGACTAGGTCACCTATGTTAGAGTATATTGACTTAGGAGTCAAGTGAGATCACTTGATCATAGGTCATACTCATCGTTTAAGCTCAAAATGGGGTTGCCATTTTTCCTTTAAGCATTTAAATATATTCACATCTTGTTGAGTTGCTTTGGATCATGACTTTGAGTAAAGCTTCTCTAAGATGTGAGAACTTACATTGGGATTTGGTGGTGATGTCCATCATGTAGTTGAACTTGAAGTGGATGCTCATGAGTTGAAGTTGGGAGCTATCCTATCATTTGTAGTTCATCTTCCTACATGGGTTAGTTTTGCAAGGAACAACATATATATATATATATATATATATATATATATATATATATATATATATATATATATATATATATCCAAAATGACAAGAATGAAGCATAACTCAAAAGTTGTCAAAGGATGTGTTTAGGTGTCTTGTTCCTTGTCCCACCAACAATTGTTGATACTTGGGTTATACAAGATTGCTTATGATAAGAGTGAGATGCAATCTTGTGACATGAAGCTTGTCCAAGTACCTACAAAAAGGTTAGAAACAATACAAGGGAGCAAAATGTAAAAGATATAAAATGATCATGGAAGTTTCATGTATTAGTCAAGAATGCTCATTCCCTTGTATGCATCCACATGAACCTCTAGTTCACGTTTGAAGCATCAATGATGTTCAATTCACTTCTCAAGTGACAAAACACTTTCTCATCAAGAGGTTTGGTAAAGATGTCCGCCAATTGTTTGTCAGTACGAACATGTTTAAGGTCAATGTCACCTTTCTCAACATGATCTCGAATGAAGTGGTGACGAACCTCAATATGCTTAGTTCGAGAATGTTGCACGGGATTGTGTGCAATCTTAATAGCACTCCCATTGTCACATAGTAATGGTACATGTCTCACATGCACACCATAGTCTTTAAGAGTTTGTGTCATCCATAGCAATTGAGCACAACATGATCCCGCGGCAATGTATTCCGCTTCGACAGTAGATAGAGATATCGAGTTTTGTTTCTTGGAGGACCAAGACACAAGAGATCTACCAAGAAATTGACATGTACCCGAAGTGGATTTTCTGTCAACCTTGTCTCCGGCATAATCCGAATCGGAATAGCCAACAAGATTAATAGAAGATCCTTTGGGATACCACATGCCAAAGTTTGGTGTATGTAACAAGTATCTCACAATTCTTTTCACGGCCTTAAGGTGACACTCTTTTGGTGCCGCTTGGTATCGTACACACATGCACACACTTAGCATAATGTCGGGACGGGAGGCACATAGATATAGCAATGAACCAATCATAGATCGATAAACCTTTTGATCAACCGGTTTGCCATCCTTGGTCAAGTCAAGATGTCCACTCGTGGGCATGGGGGTTTTCATACCTTTACTTTCTTGCATGTTGAACTTCTTGAATAAGTCCTTGGTATACTTTCTTTGAGAAACAAAGGTACCCTCCTTAGTTTGCTTGATTTGCAAACCAAGAAAGAATTTGAGTTCACACATCATAGACATCTCGTACTTTTCCGACATCAACCTTCCAAATTTTTCACTAAAAGAGGGGTTAGTAGATCCAAAGATAATATCATCAACATAAATTTGGCATACAAATAATTCTCCATTAACCCTCTTAGTGAACAAAGTTGAATCAATTTTCCCAATTTCAAAACCTTTTTCAAGAAGAAACTTTGTCAATCATTTGTACCAAGCTCTAGGGGCTTGTTTAAGACCATAAAGAGCTTTACGAAGTTTGTAAACATGATTAGGTTTCTTGGGATTTTCAAAGCCGGGAGGTTGTTTAACATACACTTCCTCCTCAATTTCACCATTTAAGAAAGCACTTTTAATATCCATTTGGTAAAGAGTGATATCATGGTGATTGGCATAAGCAAGTAAAATGCGAATGGACTCAAGTCTTGCAACGGGGGCATAGGTCTCACCATAGTCCATACCTTCGACTTGTGTATAACATTGTGCTACGAGACAAGCCTTGTTGTGTACAACTTGTCCATCTTCATCTTGCTTATTCCGAAACACCCATTTGGTTCCAATGATGTTTTGCTCATCTTTAGGCTTCTCAACCAATGTCCAAACTTGGTTCCTCTCAAAGTTGTGTAGCTCCTCATGCATTGCATTCACCCAATCGGGGTCCTTGAGAGCGTCTTCCACCTTCATAGGTTCAACACTAGAGATGAATGAGTAATGCTCACAAAAGTTAGCTAAACGAGTTTTAGAGCGAGTGATTCTCCCGGATTGGATATCTCCAAGTATTTGTTCGACGGGATGATTTTTTTGATTCTTGCTCTAACTCGAGGTAGCTTTTGCTTGGGTTGTGGTGAGGCTTCCTCATCATCATCATCATCTTCTTCTTCATTGATGTTGTCATTGTTCGCTTGTGGAGATGGAGAAGGAGGTTGAGGTGGATCATCTTGTTGCACTTCCTCATTCCCATCGTCTTGACGTGTTCCACTTATGGATGCCTCCATATCAACTTGTTGTTCACCTTGATGTGAAGTTGGGGCTTCCACTTGAATAGATGAGGTACTCTCCTTTACTTCCACGGGGCGAATCTTGCCAATGGGCAAGTCTTGGATTGCTTCCGATGGTTCTTGATCTCCTACATCAAGTGGCAATTGCTCGACTTGCGAGCCGTTAGTCTCATCAAACTTCACATCTACCGTCTCTTCAACTTTTCGAGTGAAGTTGTTGTAGACACGGTAACTGTGAGAGTTCGATCCATAACCGAGTAGGAAACCTTCATGAGATTTAGGAGCAAAATTTGAACGACGATGCTTATCAAGAATGTAACATTTTGAGCCAAATACTCGAAAGTATCCAAATTGTGGTTTGTTACCGGTGAGCAGTTCATATGCCGTTTTACCAAGAAGCTTGTGAAGGTAGAGTCGATTTGTCGCATGACAAGCTGTTTCAATCGCTTCCGCCCAAAAGTGTTTTGGCGTCTTGTATTCATCAAGCATTGTTCTTGCCATCTCAATAAGAGTACGGTTCTTCCTCTCAACAACTCCATTTTGTTGAGGTGTGTATGTAGCCGAGAACTCATGTGAAATACCCTCCTCATCAAGAAAGGTGTCCACATTAGCGTTCTTGAACTCCGTTCCGTTGTCACTCCAAACCTTCTTGATCTTCACTTCAAATTGATTTTGGGCCTTTCTTGCGAAGTTCTTGAAGATCTTTTGTACCTGCGATTTGTCATCGAGAAAGAACACCCACGTAAATCTGGAAAAATCATCAACAATGACCAAACTGAAAGAGTTACCACCAAGACTCTTATAGGAGTTGGGACCAAATAGATCCATATGAAGTAGTTCAAGTGGTCTCCTCGTGGTCATAATGTTCTTCACGGGATGGCTTCCTCCAACTTGTTTTCCTGCTTGACAAGCACTACAAAGTCGATCCTTGTCAAATATAACATCTTTCACACCAAGAATGTGATCTCCTTTAACAAGTTTATCAAGGTTACGCATGCCAACATGTCCAAGTCTCCTATGCCATAACCAACCTTTAGAAGATTTAGCAATTAAACATGTACGAGGTTGGGCTCTCTTAGTGAAATCAACAATGTATAGATCACCTCTACGAATGCCGGTAAAGACCATATTATGATTATCTTGATGAAACACTTGGCAATCTACTTTGGTAAATAGAACATTGAAACCAAAGTCGGCTAGTCTAGATACGGAAAGAAGATTGTAACCAAGAGATTCAACAAGCATAACATTTTGTATGGAGCTATCATTGGATATGGCCACCTTACCAAGGCCAAGTACCTTACCCTTGGAGTTGTCTCCAAAAGTCACATACTTGCGTGGACCATCATTTTTAGCAAGCTCACGAAACATGTCTCTATCTCCGGTCATGTGATCGGTACAACCACTATCAAGAATCCACTCTTTTCCTCCGGCCATGTAATCTCGAAGATTAGCCATAAGACTAAGATTCCTCATGTTCTTCTCAAATTCAATATCAAATTCTTCGTCCTCATCATAATAGTCGTGCTCAACATCATCATCATCATGCATATGATCATCACGTAGGGCAATGAATTCATTAGTTTCATGACCATGACAATGTTCTAGTGTATGAATTCTATTAGCTTCCATGATAATGTTACTAATAGTTCCAACATCTCCTTTAGCACGCATAAGATCACGAAGCTCAAACAAACAATCATCAAACTTAGGATCATTAGGACTCATCTTGTGAAAAGCAATAGTCTTATGAAGAATCTCATCAAGATTCTTTAAAGAGTAATCGGGATATCGCTTTTCCAAGTCATGCCATAGAGTATAAGCACATTCAAAGTTTTGCATACAACGAAGCACAACTTTAGGTAATCCTCTAATGATAAGATTGACGGTTCTAAGATTACAAAGCATGTCAATTTCCTTTTCATGAGTAGGATGCAAGGGATCAATAGGGGGCACATAAGGATTATGAATATACTTGCTCAAGTTAAATTCATCAAAGATATCAAGCATCTCATGTTTCCAAGCATTGTAATACTCCCCATCGAAAATAGGCACTCTACGTCTAAGACTCCCCAAAGTAGACACATCCATTTCCCTCCAATGGTGATAAAACCAAAGCAATGGAGACCAAAGCTCTGATACCAATTGTGGGATCGATGAGATAGGTCTAGAGGGGGGGGTAAATAGACACTTAACCGACCAAAGTTGCAGTTTTTAGTTTCTCTTGGAACTTAGGCAGATTTTGGCACAAGTTAAGACAACTCCAATACTTTCTACACATGCATATCTAGAGATTGAGCAGCGGAAATAGTAAAGCATGCAAGTGTACGGAAAGTAAATGGGTAGAGTATGGAAGATCAAACGCAATGAAGACACGGTGGTTTTTGGCGTGGTTTCGATAGGTGGTGCTATCGTACGTCCACGTTGATGGAGACTTCAACCCACGAAGGGTAACGGCTGCGCGAGTCCACGGAGGGCTCCACCCACGAAGGGTCCACGAAGAAGCAACCTTGTCTATTCCACCATGGCTTACGTCCATGAAGGACTAGCCTCACTCGGGTAGATCTTCATGAAGTAGGCGATCTCCTTGCCCTTACAAACTCCTTGGTTCAACTCCACATCATGTCGGAGGCTCCCAAGTGACACCTAACCAATCTAGGAGACACGACTCTCAAAAAGGTAATAGACGGTGTGTTGTTGATGAACTCCTTGCTCTTGTGCTTCAAATGATAGTCTCCCCAACACTCAAACAAGTCCTCACAGATTTGGCTATGGTGGAAGAAGGATTTGAGTGGAAAGCAACTTGGGAAAGGCTAGAAATCAAGGTTCAAATGGTTGGAATGGAATGTCTTGATCTAAACACATGAGTAGGTGGTTCTCTCTCAGAAAATGTATGGTGGAAGTGTAGGCACGTTCTGATGGCTCTCCTTACTGAGTAAGAAGGGGTGGAGGGGTATATATAGCCTCCACACAAAATCCAACCGTTACACACTTTTGACCCAACTCGGTGGCAGCGATCAAAAATCTCGGTGGCACCGAACTGTGTAAAAGATATGAACGTTAGGAATCTCGGTGGGACCGACTGGAACAACTCAGATGGACCGATGTGCAATGGTTAGGGCAAACCTCGTCTCGGTGGCACCGATTGCATCAACTCGGTGGGACCGAAGTGAAGCAATAAGGCAACAATGAGTTGGCAAGCCATCTCGGTGAGACCGATTTGCAAAACTCAGTGGGACCGAAGTAATTGCAACCGATTACAAAGAGTTGGCAAGGCCATCTCGGTGAGACCGAGATCCATATCGGTGGATCCGATTTGTTAGGGTTTTGGCAGTGGCTAAGTCCAAATGAACTCGGTGGCTCCAGATAGGAATTTCGGTAGGGCCGAGTTGGAATGTAGGTTTTGGATATATTTGGATGGAGAAAGTGGTTGAGGGTTTTGGAGCACTGTCACTAAGCACTTGAGCAAAAAGACCATTAAGCAACACCTAATCCCCTTTTAATAGTATTGGCTTTCCTATGGACTCAATGTGATCTTGGATCACTTAACAAAAAATGTAGAGTCTTGAGCTTTTGCCAATCCATGTCCTTAGCATTTTGAAGGGGTTCCACATCCTCTTGTTCTTGACACACCATTGTTGAACTTGTCTGAAATTCACTAGATAGAGGCATTAGTCCAACAACATGTATGTTGGCATAAATTACCAAAACCACCAAGGGAGCAAATGTGCTTTCACCAGGGGGTGTGCATATATATATATATATGGTGAGACTATTCTGCAAGCCCCCTCTAGAGTTCCTAAATAAGGTATTCTGCAACCCCCACCCCTCCTACCTGTAGCTACCCGCAACCTCCCACCCTCTCCTACTTGTAGCTCCTCGCGGAGCGAGCGGTAGCGAGCGGAGCCGGCGGTAAGCCGGGACGCACACCTTCTTCCACCCCCCCAAGTCCCCAAATCCTCCCCACATTCTACCTCTGGTTGCCGCCGCACGGCCGGACCTCTAGCACCGCGCCCAACCTCCCTCTTCGCCGCAGATCCGGCGACCACAGCCCCAACCACTCCTTTCTTCCCCGGATCCGGTGGGTGCAGCCACAGTCTCTTCTCTTTGCCCCGGATCCGGCGGGCGCCGCCGCAGTCTCTCCTCTCAAGCCCAGATCCGCGTGAGCACTGCCCACCTTCCACCCCGACCGTCGGTCCACCATACAGATGCAGCTACGACCTCCTTGGGTCGCACAACAGAGGAGGTGCGCTGCAGTGCCGGGTGTGGCGCCAGATTCTGCTCGCCGTGCTCCTCTCCTCCTTGGCCTCCTGCACGCCATCGCCTTCTAGATTGGGTCGGCGACCACAACAACCCTGCCAGCGTGCATTGATTGCGATGGGAGCACGACGAGCACCTCGAGTGCATGTGTGATTCACCGTCGGTCACAGCTCCAGTACGGCGCATGTCTGGTGGCTTTCCACTTCCTCCTCTCCCGACGAGCAAATCTTCCAGTGGCAAAAAAATCTGCATCGGCCACGATGTAGTTAGGAGCGTGCGCGCGTGTGGTTCACCCGGGGTATGACATGCAGTTATCCATCCGCAGCCGGCCATGGGAGCAGTTAGGACTTAGGAGAGAAGTGAATAAAAAACTTGTGTGTGTGTGTGTGTGTGTGTGTGTGTCTTTTTACTGCATCGTCGAGCTGTTTGGAGAGCTCGTGGTGCGGGCTGCGAGTTACGGCGCCGCGTGCTCTTCCCATCGAAGCTCCGACAACCGTCAGCCTCCCCCACCTGAGCATGCTCCTTGGCCGGGGGCCTCTCTCCATTGCCGGCCAGCCCATCCTGCACGCCCCCTTGTCTACGCCGGCGAGGTCCATGACTCCCCTCCGCAAGTGAGATACTGAGATCCTGCCCCGAAACCAGCATCTTCCCCTGATGTGAAATTCACCGAGCAGTTAGTGGTGGGCATGGCTTCAGTTGACACAGTGACTTCCCATGACCCATCTTTCTGCAGTTAAATCATGGGATAACACAGGTACATTCAAAGAACTAAGTAGTTAGCTGCACATCTCCATTCATTTCCCTCTGATTTTGGATGCACGTCTTATCAAATTTTAGATTTTTTTTGCCGACCCTATGAGGAGAGCTTCTATGGCCTCGCCACTTTCATCCTATAATCCAGAGGATGTCCTCGTGAAAGCTGTGAACTTGGTTGTTTGCGTTTGTATGCATATATGCATATATGCCGGCGTACAGAGTGTGTGGGCTAAGTGCAAGTAACCAAGGTCCAATGTATAGAGGACGTGCTTGTTGAGTTCTGAACCTTGGACGTGCCCCAATTAGAATTTTTGTGTATTGCGCTTTGGCAGTTAAGTGTACTAAAACTGCGGTACACAGCAGTTGACTTTGCCAAATTTCCAGCAGTTGATTTTTTTATTTATATAAGTTAACTTTGGACGCATCAGGAAAAAAAGCTGTTAAATTCTAAAAATTGTGGCAGTTTGCTGGGTACAATAATCCAAAAAATCGATGCAGTTAGCTATGGGAGCATAAAGAGTTAACTCGACTCAATCCGGCAGTTAAATTGGTTCAGTTAACCTATATATTTTCAAAAGTTAAACACCTAAAAACTTTGTGTATGAAAAAAACCGACAGTTAACTTTATAGTTTGCGACATTTAAATTTGGTGTAGTCCTGACAGTTAGCTATTTCGGGCCCCGCAGTTAGTATGACCCATGCGAAAAAAATATAAAAGAAAATTTTAGTACCTTCAGTCCGGCAGTTAACTTGTTGTTAACTGCCACAATCCCCGGCAGTTAGCTATTTCAATACCGGCAGTTAGCTTGATCCGGGAAAAACCAGGAAAAAACAAAAAAAAAGTTTCTTCAGTCTCAGCAGTTAGCTTGTCAGCATATGTCAGTTAGCTATTCCGGTCGGGCAGTTAGCGTGTACTGTAGCAGTTCGGGCAAAAAATGACGAAAATGATGTTAGTTTTTAGAAAGCTGCTCTTAAACCGTAGCGAATCTGAAAACGAGTTCTATATACCAAAGTTCGGACTAATCCATAGCTTTCCAACGGTATATCATACGCAACATTCCGACAAATGGTTTGAAAATTTCTTTCACAAAAACATTGAAAACTTGTTTGATGGATTTCCAGTTTTTTGAATTTTGTTTAAAAACCGAATCGATTTTGGGAAAATGATCAACATGAGTTTTTTTGCTCCTTTTCAATAGCTATCCAACGGTATATCTTTTGCATCATTCCGATGAACGGTTCAATAATTACGACCAAAAAACAATGCGAAAAAACGGTGCCAGAAAAAGTCCGCTCGGCAGTTAACAAGTATATATATATAGCCCGTCTATTCTGCCAATATTGGTAGAATAGTTATTCTGCCCACACTTTCGAACTGCACGCTTGTGACAACCCGAGACCGATTCTTTCCTAATTGTTATTATTTTATTGCTTGCTCTATTTTATTTTTGCATTGCATCATTTCATCATGCCTTCATGTCATCAAAATTTTGCAACCCAAATAAATAAATTGCATGGATCTTTGATCCATTTAAATTGAGGGAACTCACATGGTGATTTCTCTTTATAACATATCCTCCCAATATTTATTAGGGAGCTATAATAAAATGTTTCATTATTTTTGGAATCACCCATAAACACACTTGCAATTAAATTCTCATGTCTTTTCTGCTTCAAGTTTGACCTCCAAACCTTGCCAATAATTGTTTCTCCATTTACCGAGGCTCCTCCAAAAGTCTCAACATTTTTGGACCTTCCAAACGCCAGCTTTCTATTCAAACCTATTGGTGCAATAATTTGCCTCCTTATGTTTTGGAGATTTTTGACAAACAGTGAGGGACTGATGTGTTTGCTAGTGCACACAGAGTAACAGGTCCCTGGAGTTAAGAGGAGTTTGGATTCACAGCTCCGAAGAATATCCCCTGCGTGGCAGTGAAAGTTATCACCGAAGGATATAACGACAAGAGTGACCCTCAAAAATTGCTGACGTAAAGCAATTGGTTCGGTGCCTGTCCGAAGGAAGTGACTGCAGCCGAGGAAATCGAAGACGAAGAGAAGACGTAGCATTCTTTTCGTTGTTTCTTTTCTCTTTATTGAGTCACAGGACCACCGTACTATTAAGAGGGGTGTGGCGTTCGAAGCTTTGATTCTCTGATGCTAACACTACTAGAAAAACGGCTATAGCTAATATGGACATTAATGGCGCACCATGTATGTGGTGCGCCACTGCTATATAGCAGTGGCGCACCAGATATTGGTGCGCCATTAATGTCCATATTACTAATGGCGCACCTGGTGTGTGGTGCGCCACTGCTAAGTTTCTCCTGGGCACACCCCCTCCCCAGACTTACCAGTGACGCACCGGGGTGTGGTGCGCCATTACTAGTTTTAACTAGTAATGGCGCACCACACCCACGGTGCGCCACTACTAACAATTTTTTTTTCAATTTTTTTTTTCAAAACTAGTAATGGCGCACCGTGGGTGTGGTGCGCCATTACTAGTTTTCACTAGTAATGGCACACCACACCCACGGTGCGCCATTACTAGTTTTCGCACATGCCCAGCCCCACCCTGCCACCCACTCCCACCACACACACACAAACACCCCCCCTCCCCCGTGGATCGCGCCTTTTCAGTTTAAAAAAAATAAAAGAAAATGATAAAAGATTCGAAAAAATTCAAAAAAATAGATGCCCATGTGTTATGTGTTCTAGTTGTTAGGAAAATTAACAAACACGAATTTTGATTTTTTTTTGCAAAAGGCCGCCGTGTTTCGGTAAAATGGCCGTAACTTTTGCATACGACCTCCGATGAAAAAGTTTTTTATATGAAAAAGCATCTACTCGAAAAGTTACATCCGAATTCAACCGGCTACGCCCGTTATCGATTTTTTAGAATCCTCAAAAACCCCATAGAAAAAAAGTTACGATGCTTTTAAGATCTGGAGGCAAAAAAATAAAAAATTTAAAAAAAGTTAGCAATGGCGCACCAGTGCATAGTGCGCCACTACTATTTTCCCGCCTTCAAAATTCAAAAAAATTTAAAAATAGTAATGGCGCACCACACCTAGGTGCGCCATTACTAATTTAAAAATCAAACTCAGTAATGGCGCACCTGCCCATGGTGCGCCATTACTATCTTCCCGCCTTCAAAATTCAAAATAAATCAAAAAAATAAAAAAAAGTTAGTAATGGCGCACCTGCCCAAGGTGCGCCATTACTATCTTCCCGCCTTCAAAATTCAAAATAAATCAAAAAAATAAAAAAAAGTTAGTAATGGCGCACCTGCCCATGGTGCGCCATTACTAATTTAAAAATCAAACTCAGTAATGGCGCACCTGCCCATGGTGCGCCATTACTATCTTCCCGCCTTCAAAATTCAAACTATATCAAAAAAATAAAAATAAAGTTAGTAATGGCGCACCTGCGGCTGGGCGGGGTCCTCTCCTCCTTACCTCTTCATTTTTCTCCTCCACTCCACCTCTCCTCCACTCCATCTCCCCTCCTCTCCTCCACCATACTCCCCTCCTCCTCTCCAGCGACCTCCTCCTCCCTCCTCTCCTCCCCTCCCCTCACGGTTTCTCCTCCCTCCTCTCTGGTGAGCTCCTCCTCCCTCCTCTCCGGTGATCTCCTCCTCCCTCCTCTCCGGTGAGCTCCTCCTCCCTCCTCTCCTCCCCTCCCCTCACGGTTTCTCCTCCCTCCTCTTCGGTGAACTCCTCTCCGGCGACCTCCTCCTCCTCTCCGGCGATGTAGGCGAGCTCCTCTCCGGTGACCTCCTCCTCCTCCTCTCCGACGATGTAGGCGAGCTCCTCTCCGGTGACCTCCTCCTCCTCCCTCCTCTCCTCCTCACGGTCTCTTCTCGGCCCTCCTCTCCGGCGACCTCCTCCTCCTCTCCGGCGACCTAGGCGAGCTCCTCTCCGGCGACCTCCTCCTCCCTCCTCTCCTCCTCATGGTCTCTCCTCCCTCCTCTCCGGCGACCTCCTCTCCGGCCACATGTGGAGCTCCCCGGCACAAAGAACGTAGCAGAACGAAATTTGTAAAAATATCACAAAAAAAATCGCAAAAAAAAATCGTGCCAGATCCGGATCTAGAATTCAAAAAAAAGTTAGCAATGGCGCACCAGTGCATGGTGCGCCACTACTATTTTCCCGCCTTCAAATTTCAAAAAAAAATTCAAAAAAATTCAATAAAAAAAAAAGTTACCAGTGGCGCACCTGTAGCAATAGTAATGGCGCACCACATGGTGCGCCACTAGTATTTGGATTACTAATGACGCACCAGAGGTGCGCCATTACTATTTGTTACTAATGGCGTGATAATAGTGGCGCACCTATAGTGCGCCATTAATAGCCAAAATAGGTGCGCCACTAACAGCCTTTTTCTAGTAGTGTAAACCCAAATCCTATGAAAGATGCGAGAGAAATCTCTTTGTGTTCCGAGCAAATACTTGTCAGCAAGAGACTGTGATCTTCTTCGCTGCGAGAGATTTGTCTCTGACCGAGGAGTTAGCATTACTTGCTCCTCAAGTAATGTTATCGTTGCTCCCAAATCTGACCGTTGTGAACATGTCGGTTGGCCATTGGCTGGACCGCATGTCCAAAATGGTCATTTCCCATCAGGGAAGGCTGCGACTATAAATAGCCACCCCGCACCGGCGCTGTCCGGTGGCTGCTCCATTTGATTCTGAGAAGATTGTTGAGCAACCCCCTCTCCGATTGATTTGAGTTTAAAATCCACCGAGAGAAAACCCCAGAGCCGAAAAATTAGATAGTGGTTCAGCATCACTCGAATCTAAGTCCAGTACGCTCCGCCTATTACTCTTGAGAGCTGCGAACTCTCTAGACGGTTAGGTGTCAATTTCTTCAGAGACCAAGAGTAATTGTGGTTCTCAAAGAAGAAGTCTGTAAAGGTTAGGAGATCGCCTTCAAGCATCTACCACGAGTAATCGTCATTGGTTGACGAACCAATTGTCGAGGAGAAAAGGTCGAAGAGAGTTTATCTTCTGTGTTAAATCACAACCCCTCCAACCAGACGTAGTCCTTTTGCAGAAGGGCGAACTGGTCTACCAAATACCTTGTCGCCATCGAGCATCACTGGTCATCTCTGTTACTCTCCTTTACATTCGTATGATGCCATGTGATCTGTTTCAGTTATGTGATTTACCTCGATGCATGTTTTAAGTTTCTATTCGGTAGTTTATTTTCGCTCACTGTTTACTGTTTTCATTCATTCCGCTACTGGGTTTCGAGAGTTTTGATATTTCCAAAGAAAATTTAAAACTCCCATTCACCCCCCCCCCCCTCTGGTAGACATACTTCGTTCCTACAATTGGTATCAGAGCAAGGTACTCCTTGACTCTGCTCATTTTGGCCAAACCACCTTGGAGTTTAAGTATGTCTTCAGTGAGCTACAAGTCGCACCTCAAGATTCCCATCTTTGATGGGACGGACTATCCCTTCTGGAAGGAGAAGATGAAGATCCGTCTTCGAGCTATTGATGATGATATGTGGAATGTGGTGCAGAATGGATTCACGGTTGAAGTGCCCCAGGTCCCCACTGACCACGAGAAGAAACTCATTCAGATGGATGCTCAAGCCAAAGATGAAATTGGTGGCCATCTCTCTCGTGCTCAATTTCTTCGCTATCATCAGTGTGAAACTGCAAAGGAATTGTGGGACATTCTCGAAAAGATAAACGAGGGTGTTTCAACTCAGACAGAAGCTCGCATTGATACACTTCGGGCTAAGTTCAATCGGTTCAAGCGAATTGGAAATGAAAGCTGCCAGCAAACCTTCGATCGTCTGAGCGACATCGCAAACGAGCTACAAGGTCTCGGCGCCAAATACATCACTGACCACGAAGTTGTGAAGAAACTGCTCCGATCCCTTGACAGTTCATTCGACACTCTAGTTCTGATGATTCGGGAACGAGCTGATTTCAAAGTTCTCGACTCTGTATGGATCAAATCACCGAAAAAGTCATGCTCTCAAATCACCGAAAGTTCATGGAAAGGCTAAACACTCACGAAGAATAAGAAGAACAAAAGAGAGATCTCTATGGATCAAATCACCGAAAAAGTCATGCTCTCAAGGCTGCGGCTGATTCTTCCTCAGAAGGAAACGCCGATGAAGATTCAGATGACCCAGAGAGGATCAGCAAGGACCTCGCATTGATCACGAAAAGATTTCAACGCTTTCAGAAGAAAAATCAGTTTCAAAAGAAAGGATCCAGCAACTCAGGCGGCTCCAAATCTTCACCAAAACCTACTGGAGATTACACCTGCTTCAAGTGCAAAAAGCCAGGACATTTCATCTCGGACTGCCCTCTCTGGGAAGCTGAAATCCGTGCCAGTGGATGATTTGATTCAGGACACAAAAGCAAGAGCAAAAGCTACGACTCCGATGATGAGAAGAAAACGAAGAAGTTCTTCAAGAAGAAGTTTAGCTCTTCCAAGTCATCGTCGAGATCTTCCTCAAGGAATCCCTCCAAGTCCTCATCCAACCGCAAGAACACTTCTCGCAAGGCCAAGGCGTACATCAGCAAGGAGATGGATTCCGATGAAGAAGCGTCATCTGACTCAGAAGAAGTTGATGAATCCGATTAGGATTCCGATTCCGGCATGGCTGGCATAGCATGTGCTTCTACTCCTGCATCAAACTTCTTCGAGAATCATTCGAGCGACAACGAGTCTCCTGCTTACTGCTTCATGGCCAAAGCTTCGAAAGAAAAGGTATCCTTTAAACATCACAAGGTTCACTCTAGTGATCAATATTCTTCTGATGAGGATGACCATGCTAAACTGATCAAAATTGCTAATATGCAACAAAATTCTCTCGAGAAAATTGAGAAAACCCTCAGGAAATCTGAAGGGTTGTTGGTTGAGGAGATGGAGAAAAATCAATCGTTGACCGAAGAGTATTCCGCTCTCGAGTCTCGAATGAAAGAACTATCAGATCGTCATGATTTTCTCTCAGCTGACCATGAAAGATTGACTTATGATTACCTGAAACGAAAACAGGAACACGAGTCGCTGAGAGAGGCTCATGATGACTTGATCAGAGAAAATTCTCTTCTCACCCAACAACTCAAAGAGAAACCTGAAGTGTTTGTACCTCCTTGCTTAAAATGCCTTGAACGCAGTAACGCTGAATCAAATGCTGAATCTTCTGTGAATGCTAACCCCTCTGTCGAGGAAAATGGTTCTATGTCTGATGAAAATGCCAGGTTGAAGGATCTTCTTCAGACAGGAATGTTCAAGTCTCTCAAAGGGCATCAAACCCTATGTGATGTTCTGAAGAAATCCATTCTTCACAAAAATCCCAGAAAGGAAGGTGTCGGTTTCGAAAGGAAACTGAATGAGAATGGCTCCTACTGGGAACCTGATCAATATCCTCGCACTGTGTGGGTACCTGCTAAGAGCAAAACGCTCGATCCAGCTTTACTTTCGGGATATGAATCTCCTATCCCTGAGTACTCATATGATGATTCTCTGGACAACTATAAGTTGTTCAAAAACCAACGTGGTGAGGCTGTTGCTCGCTATGTTGGACCAAACAGCAGGAATGGCCCCCCAATGGAATCAATCTGGGTGCCTAGGAAAACTATCGAAGCCTTACCTGTTACTAGACTACTAACCATGCAGGAAGAGAATGCTCGATATATCCTTGAAAAGATTCGACGGAATGAGTACATACTTGCCTCACCCAACCACTATACTCATTCGTCAGGAAGGAATTTCAATGCATACTCTTTTGATTATGCTCGTACGCATTCAAGTTACAATTCGCATAATTATCGAAAGAAATCATATCCTGCTCGCTCATATGTTTCGAAGCCACCTACAATGATGTGGGTGGTTAAGAAAGCCTAATTTCTCTGCAAGACTATGTCTCCGGGTGTACCGAATGGATAATGGATAGTGGATGCACTAGTCATATGACCGGAGACAAGTCGTTGTTTGTCGACCCCAACTTAACTACTTCATCTGAGAAGTACATTACTTTCGGCGACAACAACAAAGGAAAGGTAATTGGGTTAGGTAAAATTGCTATATCCAAGGACAAGAACATTGATGATGTTTTACTTGTTCAGTCTCTTGGATTCAATCTCATGTCAGTTGGCAAGCTTTGTGATCTAGGCATGCTTGTTCTATTTTCTAAAACCAAATGCATCGTCTTTATGGCCACTGACAATTCCTTCATTTTCGAGGGAAATAGAAAAGGTGATTTATATATTGTGGATTTCTCTAAGGGTCCCTCAGTCCGAACTTGTTTGCTTGCAAAAGCAACCGAAGGATGGCTGTGGCACCGAAGACTTGGTCATGCAGGTATGAGAAATTTGCAGACTCTCGTGAAGAAAAATCATCTCCGTGGTATTCCTGATGTGAAATTCGACAAGGATCGTCTTTGTGCTGCGTGTGAAGCCGGTAAATTGGCAAAGAAGCACCATTCATCAAAAACAGTCATGACCACAACAAGACCACTGGAAATACTTCATATGGATTTATTCGGGCCTCAAAATTTTGCAAGCTTCGGAGGCATTCATTATGGCCTGGTTATTGTTGATGATTTCTCTCGATACACTTGGGTATTCTTTCTCGAAGATAAAACCTGCACCCAAGACATCTTCAAAAGATTCGCTAAGAAGGCTCATAATGAATATGATGTGCGAATTAAGCATGTCAGAAGTGACAATGGCACTGAGTTCAAAAATACTCATATCGAAGATTTTCTCGATGAAAATGGTATCACTCATGAGTTCTCTGCCGCATACAATCCCCAACAGAATGGAGTTGTTGAGCGAAAGAATAGAACCCTCATTGAAATGGCAAGAACAATGCTCAGTGAGTATAAAACTCCCATTCGTTTCTGGGCTGATGCTATTAACACTGCTTGCCATGTTGTGAATCGTGTTTATCTTCATAAATTCCTTAAGAAAACTTCCTATGAGCTTATCACTGGCAAGAAACCGAATGTTTCTTATCTACGTGTTTTTGGTGCACCATGCTATATTCGTGACATGAATCATAATTCTAAGTTTGCACCCAAAGCACATGAAGGTTTTCTTCTTGGTTATGGCTCAAGTTCGCATACTTATCGTGTCTATAACTCTCACCACGGGAAAGTTATGGAAACGGTAAATGTGCGGTTTGATGAATCTAACAGCTCTCAAAAGGAGCACCTGCCTAATGTGATAGATGAACCTCCGATTTCGGATGCTATTCGGCAAATGGCTATTGGGGACGTCAGGCCAGTCGAAGGAAATGTACCTGACTCTTCCGATGATGATGCTCCCATTGCTAGTCGTACACGCCAATCCACTGCCGAAGAAAATGCAACACCGAACACAAATGGCAACCCAAATGCAAATGCCGATCAAAATGGCAATCAACATGAAAATGGCGATACTAATGCCAATCCGGACGCTGATACTGGAGAAAATGAAAATGATCATCAAGAAGGAAATCCTCTTCCACGAGTGGCAAATCGAGTTGACCCTGCTTTAATCCTCGAAGATCTCGAGAATCCAGGTTACAGACCCACAACTCGCTCTCGCACTCGTTTGGCTAACTACTGTGGCAGTTTCTCTTTTGTCTCATTGACAGAACCTACAAAATGTGAAGAAGCTATGAATGATCCCGATTGGATGAATGTCATGCAAGAAGAGTTGGTGCAATTCGAATGAAATGATGTGTGGGAATTGGTTGACAAACCGAATCCTAAGAAGCATAATATCATTGGCACAAAATGGATTTTCCGGAACAAGCAAGATGAAAATGGCATTGTTGTGAGAAACAAAGCACGTCTTGTCGCTCAAGGGTATACATAGGTAGAAGGTATCGATTTCGGTGAAACTTATGCTCCTGTTGCTCGCCTTGAGGCAATTCATATTCTTCTCGCCTATGCAAATTACAATGATATTCTGCTTTATCAAATGGATGTGAAAAGTGCTTTCCTCAATGGTGAAATTGATGAGTAAGTATATGTTAGGCAGCCACCTGGCTTTGAAAATCCTCAATTTCCTAACAAAGTTTTCACGTTGAAAAAGGCGCTATATGGGCTAAAGCAAGCCACTCGAGCTTGGTATGACACTCTGAAGAGGTTTTTGCTCGATAAAGGGTTCAAGCCAGGATCCACTGATTCCACTCTTTTCACTCGTGCTATTGATGGCGATCGTGTGTCAAATTTATGTGGATGATATTATTTTCGGTTGTACTAACAATGCTTGCAGCATGGAATTCGGGCGAATGATGTCCGAGAAATATCAAATGTCCATGATGGGTGAACTTAAATTCTTTCTCGGACTACAAATTCGTCAACAGGACAATGAAATTTTCATATCTCAGGAGAAATATCTGAGAGACTGTCTTAAAAAGTTCAAAATGCAAGATTGCAAACAGAAGGGTTACAAAACTCCCATGCCAACAAATGGCCAGCTGGACGCAGAAGTGTACGGTAAAGATTACGATCAGAAAGCTTATCGTTCGATGATTGGTTCTTTGCTTTACCTATGTGCATCCAAACCTGATATTATGTTGAGTGTTTGTATGTGTGCTCGTTTTCAAGCTGCACCGAAAGAATCGCATCACCAAGCGGTCAAGCGTATTCTGAGATATTTGGCTCACACCCCCACCTTAGGTTTATGGTATCCTAAGGGAGCACAGTTTGACCTCATTGGCTATTCAGACTCAGATTATGCAGGTGACCGGGTTGACAGGAAATCTACTTCGGGGACATGCCATTTCCTCGGTAGATCATTGGTATGTTGGTCGTCAAGGAAGCAGAATTGCGTCTCACTCTCTACGGCTGAGGCCGAATATATTGCTGCTGGTGCTTGTTGTACTCAGTTATTATGGATGAAGCAGACTCTGAAGGATTATGGCATCAAGGTCAACAAGATCCCTCTATTGTGCGATAATGAGAGTGCGATCAAAATTGCACATAATCCTGTGCAGCACTCTCGCACCAAGCATATTGAGATCAGACATCATTTCCTACGTGATCATGTTGCTCGGGAAGATATTGTTATCAGTCATGTCAATACCGAAGAAAATCTCGCCGATATCTTCACCAAGCCTCTCGACGAGAAAAGATTCTGTGCGTTACGGTGTGAGCTAAATATCCTAGATTCCGCAAACGTGCAGTAAGCTGGACTCGGCACCCGTACCAACACTTCCACATCTTTGAAGGAATGGGTGCATAACACTCGAAGAGCTTGAAAATTTTGACAAAGTGAAATTTTCTTTCTGACAGTGAATACATTAACGAAGAACTAGACTAACCGGGTGCCACGATAATTGTGCGACGCTCGGGGTCATACAGTTCTTATACGGTGGGTAACGCCACCACAATTTCTCTTCGCTGAATTGCATTTGAAACCTTTTGTGTTTGTCCGAATGTATTTCACTCATAGCTTGTTTTTTCGGGTATTTGTGTTTCTTTGTCTGAGTGAAATGCCTAGGACCCTGTTTTCCCTCTATTCTATCTCTTCCAGTCTATGCTGCTCTGTTATGAATGCACAAATTTCGTCTGTGAACGAAACTTTATCTGGTGTCCTTGACCACGTTAAAGTTTCGGTCCGAACTTAATCTGTTTTGGTGAAAGCCGTCCAAAATTTGGGGTTTCCCGCCCAGGTCTGGACCACGTTCTTTGATGACGGTTGCCACGTGCTCATCATCAACTCCCAGCTTATCCTATCCGTTGAAGAGAAAGCGTCCCTTGACTCCGTCCGTCCGATCAGATTTACAGGGTGCAGTCATTTTCCCCTCGCATATATATTCTGTGCCGCCCCCTTTCTCGTTTCACTTCGCATCTCTCACCATCGCCACCTTACGAAGCCCTACGGCACTGCCCCTCCTCGAGCTCGATGACGCCGACCATCTTCGCCGCTTCACTGCCGGAAAGAGGTCGCCGAAGTCCTTCCTCGCCGCCGCGGATCATCTTCGTCTCCGCGCGGCCGTAGCTGCTGCACATCACCGAGTTAGGGTATGTGCAGTATGAACTTGCTCTTCAGTTATCCAGTTCAAGTTCGTCCGCGGTAGAAATAACCTTGTTTTTACTACAATTTCTCAGATCCTTACTGCTAGGTAACTTCTGTGGATGTGGTTTGTAGTTGTCCCTCGCATCCGAAAAACTTCAGATCTAGGGTTTGTGTTTTGTCTCGTCCGAACGGAATGCTTAGCACGCTTACTAGTATTTTCTTCGAACCTAGTAGTTCGTTCTACACATTTCCTTCGCCCGAAACATTTCTCAAAGTCTGCATCTACTTCATCAAAAAACGATTTCTTTTTCAGAATCTTCGCTGTGTGCATTCGTAACCCTGTCCCCATTTTCCCTCACATCTATCTATGTTCACAGGAAAATGCAGTCAGTTGCGGATTCAGCTCAGCGTAGCTTGCCTGACAGAGATGATATTGTATTGGGCACCGCTGATGAATCAAAAGCTCCAAATGCTAAGGGCCCAACGGTAGGCCCGTCAACCAGCAAGAGAAAAAGGACCGAACAGAATGCCGATGAGCAAGTAGAAACTGCTCCGAAGAAGAAGAGGGGTGGCAGACAGGCTCTCACAAACACAGCAGAATATATTTCTCATGACCGGTACAACACAGTTCCAGGCGAATCAAAACACGATCGAGATACTCGACAGCAATGGATTCGACGCCACTGGGTGCGAAAATGGTTCAACTATGAGTTCGTTGCTCCTCGTTTTGCTCAGAACTTTGCTTTTCATCCACCATGGGGTGATTGCCGAGAAATTTTTCTCATCAAGCCCAATGGTCCTCAAGTGAGACCACCTCCTCCTGAAAATGTGCATGAGTCTTCCCTTCGCACTCCTGCTTCATATCCCGATGAGCTCGCTAAGCGTCAGCGCAATGCCGTCAAAAGAGCTGAGAGGGCTGAAAAGAAAAAAGCTCGTGAAGCAAAAAACCTTCGTCTTCTCAAAGATGATCTGGAAAAGAAAAAGGCCGAAGAAATGTCTGAGGGTCGCACCAAACATAAGCATGATCCCAATGCTGCTGCTTCGAAGAGAAAGCGTGCACCGAAGAAGAAAAAGGTTGTACCAGCAGATGAAGAAAATATGGATGATTCCTCGGCTGATGAAGATGATCCTCCGCTCACCAAAGAAGAGGTTGCTGCTACTCTCAGTGAGGATGTGAACATTACCACTTCCACCGTGTTGCCTGATCTTCGGATTAATTTGGCCCCATCGAAGAAGATGCCTGCTAGAAAAATGCCAGCTACCACTGTCACCATGAAACAGCACGTGAACACAACTCCTCATCCAGATGCAATCAACTTGAAGGATTTGGTAGTTGATGCTTCAGTAAATGCTGCGAAACCTGGCGAAAACATTCCCAAACCTGAAGTGAAGAAAATCCAGACGCCTACCGTGCAAGATGCTTCTCAATCCTCTGCTCCGAAGGAAAAGGTTGCTAAATTTGCACCTACACTGACTCAACCATTGGCTACTAAGCCGCCTTCCGAGCAAGTTCCTGTTCCTGTTCCGACTGCTCCCTCTGTCAAGTCAGATGCACCTCATTATTATGATCACATATTCATCATGGAGCAGCTCGATAAGTTTGTGGAGAACCCTTTCGATGGAGAAGTGGCATCTTTGCCTATCCCTGCCGAAGTTATTACTCAAGCAACTTCTGTAGTGCAAGAACTGAGAGATGATGCAGTTGAGATTAACTCTCTCTCTGCCGAGCTACTGGATCTTGATGAGCGAATGAAAACTCCCTCATCAAAGTTTATCATCAACACACTCGAAGATTCCTACAAAGATATCAATCGTGCCATGACTCTCCTTCGCCACCGAAAGTTACGCTTTCACACAGATCTCGATGAAATTGTTCGGAAAATTTGTGATGAACATCAAGCCAAAGTCACTGGCTACAATGATCTGGCAAGGGCCATATTGATCAAGTTGCAAAGCAAAGGATCAAGAAAAGAAAGAAAATGGCGAAGAAGAATGTACCTCCTGCTCCGAAGGAACCATCGCCTGTCCGTCAAGATGCTCAGTCTCAGAAAGAAAAATCTCCTGAGCCTACTATTCCTTCGCCACCACCTGTTAAGGACTCAGATGCTCCTCCCTTGCCAAGGCCAACTGAATTAGTGCCTATGGCTTCCCCTGCTCGGGCTGAAATTCCCTCGCAACACATTGTTTCGGAGGAAGGTGAAATCCCTCGCTCCGAACCCCACGCCTCTCCAGCTCATGAAGCGCCGCAAGTCCCAGCTCCATCTATCGACAAGCAAAAACAAGTTACTGTGGAACAGTCTCAGCCTCCTCAAATGGATGTTTCGGCCTCGGTGCCCAAAGTTGATGAACCCGCTCCAGTGCCAAGCGCCGCTGCTGCACCATCTGTTGTGCCTCATGCTCCCTCTCCACTCAAGTTATCCATCGATACAGTCGCACGGATGCCAGATGTTGGTCCCTCCGAGCGCAAATCTGTCTCTGCCCGCCGGTCTGACTCAGTTGTGTACGGTGATGAAGTTATTTCTCCCGAAGAAGAGCTTAAATATCCATATCCTTGCGAAGAATTGACATTGTTCTCCTCTGGCGCAGGCGCAAAAGGACCGCTTTTTAATCGGAATGCGCATCCAAAATTCTGTCAAACCAGTCCATATGATGGGCCGCGCACTTCTGAATCGCCTCGCTTCTGGACCAAAGAACATGCCATTTATTACTCTCGGGTCCTTTATGAGAGCAAGAAGATTTTTCCTCATGAATATCTGGACATTCCTGCTATGCGAACCATTGGCTGTTTTAATCAATTGCTTCAGGATCTGGATGATTTCTGCCTCACAAAGGTCTTTGAGTTCGAGCACCCATGGAACAGAGAAATTATTCTTCAATTCTATGCTACACTATACATCTCGGGCGATGAAAATGGTAGCTCTAAATGGATTATGGAATGGATGACCGAAGGAAAACGCATTAAGTGCACTTTAACGGATTTTGTCTCGCACTTCCATTTTCCTCGATTTGAGCATGGTAACACTGAAATTCGCGTTCATAACATTGATGTTATCTCAGATGAAGGTTTTCGGTGCACTATGGATGAAGACAAGATTCGTGACTACTCTGGTCCTCCTCGTCCTGAGCATTTAACATTCGAGAATCAGACATTGTTTCACATGCTTTCTTACACCATTTGTCCTATGGCTGGCATGAATCCAGACAAGTCAATATCAGATGTTCTTCTCAATGCGATATACGCAATCTCCGAGCGATACATTTTTGATGCCGAAGACATGTTCCTGCACATCCTGAAGGATTCTGCTCAATATCCATTTTGCATCAAGGTGTTTGCACCCTGGATACAGAAAGTTATTGATCATGCGATGCGCACAGTGTATCTTGCGAAGGAAAGCCACAAAAGCTTCATACCTCCCGTTCGCGATACTCTGCAAGTTATGGAAGATATTTCTTTGGGCAAGTCGCCTGCTTCAAGCTCCCGCGATTATCACAAGCAATTTGATGGGCCTCGTCTGCCTCAGCGTAACCGAAAGATTACACCTCAACCTCCATCGCAACTCGAAGTCAGTTTGCGTACACAATAGCTGCTCATGCAACATATTGCAGAAGATAGACGCGAGAAAGAACATCTTGCCTCCGAGCTAAATGCAATTAACAATCACACGAGGATAATGCATCTGATCGCTGATGAAAATAAGAAGAGACTCTGGAAATTGCTTCGCATGTTCTTTACCGAGAAACAACTCCTGAATGTCAATCTCCAAGAGCTCTATGACTATATTGACAAAGGCTTCACTGTCGAAGATTTTCAAGATAGGACTCCTTCTCTACCTGCTCGTGAGCCTACAACTGATCTTCTTCATCTAAAGCTGTGTAAATTGCTTGATGAATCTGAAGCCACATCACCAACAGAGAAACCTATCGAAGGCAATGTGCAGTCTCGTGTTCCTCCTGTGGCCACTCCAGCTATTCCTTCGTCTGCTCAGCCTCAAGCTCTTATTCTTGAAGGAAAATCTGTTGCTGCTGAAGACGAAGCTATTCCGGTCACTTCCGAAGATGAAATCACCTCGGACAGCTCATCTGGCGATGCCACCGATTGATCCAAGATCTGCATTTCTTCACTCATGTTATTCGTCACCTTTTTGACACTTGTTGACAAAAAGGGGGAGAATTACATCGAGTCTCGATAGATTTGCTTTTGGTGTTTCATTTGTTTTGGTTTCGTGTGGGTTTGCAACTTCTGGTTTAAGTCTATATGCTCCTTGTTGTCAAACTCAATTAACTTCTGTGTTGTAATGTTAATAACCCCTGCTGCTGCACCATTTCTCTCGTAGTATTTGTCTTGCAGATGGAATTATTATCAGAAGTTATCTTTGATTGCACTACGATCTCGATGGATTATATCTCATCAGTGCGAATCAAATGTCTCGAATGATTGAAATTTCCTCCATATACTTCAATTATTGCAGGAGAATCTATCTCATATCTTTCGTCCCTGCATACATTTAGGGGGAGTTCATTTCATATTCGAGCACGTAACTATTACTCTTGTTTGATTCATTTTACAATTATCTATCTTCACTTTGATGATTATCTGTTTTGTCATCAATCGTCCAAAAAGGGGGAGATTGTTGGTGCAATAATTTGCCTCCTTATGTTTTGGAGATTGTTGACAAATAGTGAGGGACTGATGTGTTTGCTAGTGCACACAGAGTAACAGGTCCCTGGAGTTAAGAGGAGTTTGGATTCACAGCTCCGAAGAATATCCCTTGCGTGGCAGTGAAAGTTATCACCGAAGGATATAACGACAAGAGTGACCCTCAAAAATTGCTGACGTAAAGCAATTGGTTCGGTGCCTGTCCGAAGGAAGTGACTGCAGCCGAGGAAATCGAAGACGAAGAGAAGACGTAGCATTCTTTTCGTTGTTTCTTTTCTCTTTATTGAGTCACAAGACCACCGTACTATTAAGAGGGGTGTAGCGTTCGAAGCTTTGATTCTCTGATGCTAAACCCAAATCCTATGAAAGATGCGAGAGAAATCTCTTTGTGTTCCAAGCAAATACTTGTCAGCAAGAGACTGTGATCTTCTTCGCTGCGAGAGATTTGTCTCTGACCGAGGAGTTAGCATTACTTGCTCCTCAAGTAATGTTACCGTTGCTCCCAAATCCGACCGTTGTGAATGTGTCGGTTGGCCATTGGCTGGACCGCATGTCCAAAATGGTCATTTCCCATCAGGGAAGGCTGCGGCTATAAATAGCCACCCCGCACCGGCGCTGTCCGGTGGCTGCTCCGTTTGATTATGAGAAGATTGTTGAGCACCCCCCTCTCCGATTGATTTCAGTTTAAACTCCACCGAGAAAAAACCCCAGAGCCGAAAAATTAGATAGTGGTTCAGCATCACTCGAATCTAAGTCCAGTACGCTCTGCCTATTACTCTTGAGAGCTGCGAACTCTCTAGACGGTTAGGTGTCAATTTCTTCAGAGACCAAGAGTAATTGTGGTTCTCGAAGAAGAAGTCTGTAAAGGTTAGGAGATCGCCTTCAAGAATCTACCACGAGTAATCGGCATTGGTTGACGAACCAATTGTCGAGGAGAAAAGGGCGAAGAGAGTTTATCTTCTGTGTTAAATCAGAACCCCTCCAACCAGACGTAGTCCTTTTGCAGAAGGGCGAACTGGTCTACCAAATACCTTGTCGCCATCGAGCATCATTGGTCATCTCTGTTACTCTCCTTTACATTCGTATGATGCCATGTGATCTGTTTCAGTTATGTGATTTACCTCGATGCATGTTTTAAGTTTCCATTCGGTAGTTTATTTTCGCTCACTGTTTACTGTTTTCATTCATTCCGCTGCTGGGTTCCGAGAGTTTTGATATTTCCGAAGAAAATTTAAAACTCCCATTCACCCCCCCCCCCCCCCCCCCTGGTAGACATACTTCGTTCCTACAAAACCCATTTGAACTAAATTCAAATGAGTTTGTTTTTCAAACCTTTCAACTTGTTTCTTTGCAATTTTTCTGGATCAAACTCAGTATTGCGAGTCCTGGAAAATCAACTCCATGCCTAAATTCTTTCTCCACCCATTTCTTTTTCTCCTTTTCTTTCTTTGCTCTTTCTGTAAATGGAAGAGAGTTGAGAAGTAGAGAGAGAGAGTAGCCCAGCCGCAACTACCGCCTAGCCAGCCCACTTGGCCCAACTCGCCTCCCCTTAACCCTAGCGACCGAGAGCTCCTCCCGATCGATCCCCAGCTCCCTCGCTCTGTTCACCCGCCGCCACCCGCACAAGAAGTAGAGGCGCTGGCCTCGATCCCCTCGACCTCCTCTTCCTCGTGTCGCCCGAGCCACCATGGCCTCCGCTCGCTGTAGAGGCGCTGGCCTCGATCCCCTCGACCTCCTCTTCCTCGTGTCGCCCGAGCCACCATGGCCTCCGCTCGCTGTAGAGCTCGGCTCCGGCCATCTTCCCTGAACCCCCCTGCTCACCTCCGTGCCTTCGGCCTCTTCCTCATCGCTCTACCATGGACCTCCTGCCGCCGCGTTCGCGCCTTCCGTTCCCTTGGAGTCCGACCTCTGCCGCCCTGCGGCTATTCCGGCCGGCGAGCTCCTCACCTCCGGCCGCCTCCTTCAACTGCTCGCTCTGCTTCGCGCGACCATGGCCTGCAACCGCCATGGCCGACCATCCAACGGCGCCTCGCCAGCATCCCCATGCGGCCTCTATAGCAAGCCCGATCTCCTTCCCCCTCTCGCGCCCGTGCCCTGCTCGGGTCGCCGCCCCCATGGCACCCGCTGCTGGCTCATCACCACGCTGCTGCTCTGCCTCCGTCGGCGTGCCTCGCTTCTGCTCCGCCCTGCACCTCGCCCTTGCCTCCCTGTGTAGCAGCCACCATGGACGCCTGCTGCCTCCTGCTACTGTTGCCTCCTCCCAAATAGGAGCACTTTGGACCGCCAAGATCGAGGCCTGGTTTTGCTTCGTTTCAGTTCATACATGTCTCGCAAGACCCGAGGCCTCACTGCACATGTCCGTCGCCGTTCTACTTCATCTCTGTCGAGACCGAGACCGCCAAGTCCCCGACGACCCGAGGATTTGTCAAGTTCCACTTCAGCAAGTGTACCTCTACGTCCTGGATTCGCCAAGTACCGCACCGGACGCCAAGTACAACGATGCACCAAGTACCTCTATGAATGACACCGGACGTCTACGAACGTGTACAACTACCGCCGTCGTGCATTTTGCCAAGTACCACCACTTCCGCTACACCGCCGAACTCGTTCCACCCCAAATACACCCTTCGAAGGTATAACCGCCGAGACGACGACCCGTGGACGAATGCATGTTTTGTATGTGATGCTCGCGTTTGCGCCGTGTGCGATTGCTCTTTGCACGTTGCTTCTCGTATGCCGTGCCACCGACACGTGGGACACCCGGTAACCGGGATCACCCCACCATCGCATGTTTCGCACATCCGCACACTTCTCTTTTTCATCGGTATCTCAACGAGTTGCCGGATCCTTGGAATGATGCCGTGGCACCATTTCCGTTGTCGCCGCCGTGGCACCCAATTCTTTCCGTCATGGCGACAAATGCTCCATATCGTTTTATGCCACCATTTCATCAAAATTGCATATAATTGAACATGTCATCCGCATGCATGCTAACCACATTTAAATTGTTGTTTGCATTAAAATTGCTAAATGCCATGCTAAAATGATTTATTTCCAAACTAAATAACCGTAGCTCCAAATTAAATAAACTATATATGTAAATGGTCTATAAAAATGTGTAGATTATCATGGTGACCTTTATTTTACTGTTTAACAACATTAAAATTGTGTTTTAGGCAGAACAGTACCAAATTCAAAAATTACATATGGGGTTTTTCCGGAATAGTTTTGTGTTGTTTCCGGCCTCATTTAAATTGCCTGGATAGGTAGATTAATTATGCTTCACCTCTTGCCATGTATAACAACATTTAATCTTGATGAGTACCTAAACGAGAGTGAACTAAATGATTTGAATGTGGAGTTTTATCAATATGCAACTCGTTGCATATTGAGCTTCATTTGATGTGTAGTGTTGATTGTTCCACTTTGCCATGCCATGCATCTTTAAACTTGACATGCATCATACTTGGTTGTGCATTATGCCATGATTATGTTTGTGTGTTTACCATGTTGTTTGTTTCTTTCCGGTTGTGCTTTTTCTCGATAGTTCCGGTAATGTTGCGAAATGTGAGGATTCGTTCGACTACGCGTGTTTGTCTTCTTCATGGACTCAATCTTCTTCCGAGCGGAATTTCAGGCAAGATGATCATGACCTTCGATATCTCTACTATCTTTGCTTGCTAGTTGTCTTGTTGCTATCGCTATGGCACGCTTCCTACCACATATATGTCAGCCTCCTATATGCCATGATACAACATCTAACCTTCCACCATCCCAGCAAACCGTTGTTTGGCTATGTTACCGCTTTGCTCAGCCCCTTTCTTATAGCATTGCTAGTTGCAGGTGCAGTTGCAGGTTGTTCCATGTTGGGACATGGATATCATGGGATATCACAATATCTCTTATTTAATTAATGCATCTATATACTTGGTTGTGTGTGGAAGGCTCGGCCTTTTGCCTAGTGTTTTGTTCCACTCATGCCGCCTTAGTTTCCGTAATACCGGTGTTATGTTCCTTGATTAGCGTTCCTAACATGCTCAGGGGTTATGGGACCCTCTTGACAGTTCGCTTTGAATAAACGCTTCCAGAAAGGCCCAACTTTGGTTTTAACATTTGCCAACATAATAATACTGAATTAATTAATTAATTTTGCATAGGGGGTCACGTCCCTGGGGATACTTAATTCAACATAATACAGGTGGGCCAGTGCCGATGGTGTTGGTCCGAACTAGAGCACCGTGCGGGCTACCCGGGGTAACTCGGGACGTCAGTTACTGTACGCTTCGCTCATCCGGTCGTGGCCTGAGACGAGATACGCGCGGCTACTATCAGGGTGTCGGCACGCCGGGAGGTCTTGCTGGACTTGTTTACCATTGTCAAATGTCTTATGCACCGGGATTACGAGGAAACTTCGGGCTGACTTGAGGTTGATCGGGTTTTCTTGAGGTTGAGGTCTTTCCACCGCAGCTTGTGTTGGTTTGTGATGGACCAGGTTGGAACACCCCTGCAGGGTTAAATCTTACGCGAAGCCATGCCTGCGGTTATGTGGCGACTTGGAAATTTATAACCTCCTGTTGTAGAGAACTTGACACTGAATCTAATTAAAATACACCAACCGCGTGCGTAACCGTGATCGTCTCTTTTCGAGGGAGTTCGAGAAGAGAACACGGTGGGGTTATGTTTGACTCGTAAGTAGGTGTTCAGGATCACTTCTTGATCATTATTAGTTTGCGACCGTTATGCGTAGTTACTCTTCTTATTCTTGTACTCGTAAGTTAGCCACCATACAATGCTTAGTGCTTGCTGCAACCTCACCACCTTTCCCTTACATACCTATTTAAGCTTTGATAGTCTTGCTACCCATGGTTATGGGATTGCTGAGTCCTCGTGGATCACAGATTACTACAACAACAGGTGTAGGTATAGGTAAAGCGATGATTTGACGTGAGAGCGATGCATGTTTGCTTTTGGAGTTCTTCTTCTGCTTCTTCTTCTTCATTGATCATAGGATGGGTTCCCGGTTGGCAGCCCGGGACTAGCAGGATGGACGTCGTTCTTCTTTTTCGTTTGATTTCATCCGTAGTCGGATCCTGCTCTTCTGTATGATGATTGTTATGTACTGTTGTATTCATGTATTAATGCTGTAGCTTGTGGCGAGTGTAAGCCTTTATCTTGTATTCTCATCTGTTCAGTACATGGTATGAAGTAACGATATCCACCTTGCGAAGCGTCTCTGATATGCGCTTCTATCCTTAGTGGGATTTTCGAGTCCCTTGAGGATAGGACTGCATATTGGGCGTGACAAGTTGGTATCAGAGCCTCGACCGACCGTAGGAGCCCCCTTGATTGATCGAACCGTTGGCGAGTTCAGAAGAAAAAAAAACTATTTTGTGTCCTAGCTATATATCGGAGAGTAGGAATTCTTTTTACTCCTCATCCCCATCGTCGCTCTGGTGAGGAATTGTGGCATAGGTGTTTTGATTCTACTACTCTTCTCACTCAAAAAAAAATTAGGATCACGTGGGTATTTTCGGAATCATTGCAATATCGGTGTGACAGAATTCTGTTCTTGGTGCCTCCTGACCGTATGGATTGGACTCGGGGAGTTGAGCTCCAAGGGGTTCTTGTCACATTCCCTATCGTTTCAGTTCCTGAATACCAGAGGGCGCCGACATCGAAACGCTTCTATACTTTTTGTGGTGGCAAATAGTGTTGTGACTTTTCCCCAGTACTGGAGGAGATAGCTCGGATGATCCACCGTGACTAGTATCGCTGTGTTTTCGAAGGTCTGAGGTAGACGAATTTGCGAAGTTTATCGGTTGTGTGTTAAGGGTTGCGGATGCAGTTGCAGCTGATTAGGTTGTTGTTTGCTGAGTAGGTTCCTGGACCCACAACCTGATCGCATAATCAAGAAGTTTTGAGAGTTCTTAGGTGGGAATTCAAGTAGTTACCTAGGATATCTTTCCAACAGAGGCATGATATGAGATTGGGGTTCGACGTCTAGTGGTCTGCCTGCTCACGGTCGTTTTTACAGCGGTGCTCGTTGTGTCTTAAAGAATCCTTGTAGCTTCGCTACGATTCGGGGACACTTCGTAGTCTCGTACACTACCTTGTACGGATGGCCACAGTAAAATTGAGCCCGTGTGGGCCCCACCACGAAAATTTCGGCCGAAATCTCTATCATATGTTTGTTCCGGCTTATTCCGCAAGCCAAATCCTTTTGTTTAGTTTTGAGTTGTGGTATTCGAGTTGCTTCGAAGTCAAGTGTTGATTCCATACCTTTCATAAGCGATGTTCTCATATTTCTATGGGAGTGCTAATCCTTCTTGATCATCAAGATTGTCATGGAAATTTCTTTTCAACCGGTGTGCTTCTCTTCGAGTTAATTCAATCCTTTCAACATTTGCAAGATCAATTCTCAGTTTTCTCAACGGCGTTCGTTTCACCCATCCCAAGTTGTCTTTATTTTTCCCACCCTCCCACCCTTCTACTTCGCGGAGTAAAAATTTCCAAATCAAGTATCCATTTTATTCGTGAGAAGTCTTTCCATTCTTTTCCTTCAATGTTCTTAACCGGTGATTCTCATGAAGATGCTCAGGAGCTACAACTTCATCATCCTTCGTTCTCGTTTTCTTCTCCGGTGGATTTAATTCAAGCTTGCGGTGTTGATCATTTCCCTTTCATTGATTCAAATATTTTCCCATGTTGGAAGTTCTTATCCAAGAATCTCGTGGATATTCACCTCTCTCTATTTCTTCTCCGGAGTGCTGAAGATATCTCAGAAGATTCGTGTTTCCATTCAAGATCCGTTCGAGCTATTTCGAGGTTGTCATTCCATTCAAGCCATTTAAATCAACTGGTGCAATCCCTATTTCAAGCAATCATTTCCAATGGTGTTTCTTTTGAGTGGGCCCTAACCCACAGGTCTTTTCCCAGGATCTTACCCGACTCTTCTAATTTTTCCGGTCCTATTCTCAAATTCTTTCAAAGTTTGACGTAACAATGGATTCCATCAGTCAATTGCCTTCTCCAAGATCGCTTTCAAATTCTTTCATCTTTGGCTTAACCTTTCTATCCTCCAGTGTTTCGGAGTGTATCAATAATTTTGGTGGTGTTCCTCGTCATCATTCTCAGCGTTCAAATCGAAGAAGAGTTTCTCTTCAATCCTTATCCGTTCTCTTGAAGATTCATGGTTGTTGCTATCCTCTCAAATTGTTTCGATCATGAGAAATTCTTTTCATATCCATCCGAAGCATTTCATGAGTAATTTCCATTTTCGATCCACCGAAGGCCATCTTTTCAGAATTCTTCATTCTCAACGTTCTTCTCTCGTTCTCAAATTCTTCTGAAGCTTCATTCAAGTATTCTCTAGTCAGCTCGTGATCGCTTCGTTCTCTTGTACCTAAATTCTCTCAAGTATCTTCGTTCGTTTTCTAATTCTTCCCGACGATTCGTTCTCTTTCCTTTGTTCGTTTTCAATTCTTACGGTGGTTCGTTGTAGATTCCTCTTCCTTGCTATTGTATCTATTCATTCTTTCTTTCCAAAATCCTACCGGTGGTTCGTTGAAGACCTTCCCAAGTTTGTCCTATATCTCTATTCAATCTTTTCAAGAAGAATAAGTGGCATGCCAATTCATTGCTTGTCATCAAGTTAAGTTGATGAAGGGTAAGCATGACATAATTCTTATTCTTATTTCATCGAGGTGATTTAATTCCTTCTTCTGGAGTTCGTTCATGATATCAAGTCTCGATTCAATTCGCTTCATCTTTTCTTTCCAGAGTTCCAAGTTTTCTCGGTTATCTCATCACGAAGCTCCATCTAAATCATTGCAAGGCTTCATCTTGTTCTTTTCAACTTTCCTTTCATTTCGATCATCTTGTTATCTATCCGGAGTTCTTCGAGAGTTTCTTCATGTTGTTTCATTAATGATTTAACTCATTCCTGGAGTGCATCAAGTTTCTTGTTGGAGGAGCCCAAGTATTCTTCTTCTTGCATTCTGAAGTGCTATTCCTTCTCCCTTGTCTTTTGAGGTGGTGTTATGTCTTTCTTGACAATGTCCCTTCATGTTTCATGATTCGTAAGTTGTCAGGAATGAGATATTTAAACCCATCATTTTTCTCTTCGTTCAGGAATGAGTTAACTTGGGTTATATTTTCACCTAAAGCCTTCCCTTAGGAATGTTGCTATTGTGGTGCTTATCAATGATCCAAGCTTCTCCTTCTCTTCTCGGTGTAAGAGGTTTTCATCTCTTCGAGATCTCAGCAATCAGTTGTTTCCGTTAGTGGCAAAATTTCACCTCATAATTTTGAGATGTTTTCCATAAGCCCACAACAAGCTTATTCTTTCGTTGTTGATTATCCAACAACTCCGTTCAACCCTCCTTCGTAAGGTTACTCTTCCAAGTTTATTGTTGTGGTGAACGATGTCATTTTCTTCTTCGTTCTTTTATTTCAAATGATCTAGCGTCTATTCTTTCTTTCAGGAGGCATTGTGATGTTGCTCTCTTCGACCCATCATCTCGTTTTTATCAAAGTCATGTTCTTTCCTAGCTTATCCATTTAACCGGAGTGATGTTTGAATTCTTAATTTCTTGTTCCTTATCTATCTCGTTACAACCATAGTGGTTTCGAATTCTTGCTTGTTCCTCAAGCCATTCTTCAACTCTTTGCAACCTCTCAAGGTTCTTCGGTTTCGCTCGTTTGTCATAGAAGCAACTTTATTTTACCTCTTCCTTTTTCCTCTTCCTCTTCTCATGCTTAGATCTCGGGACGAGATCTCTTGTAAGTGGGGGAGTGTTGTGACAACCCGAGACCGATTCTTTCCCGAATTGTTATTATTTTATTGCTTGCTCTATTTTATTTTTGCATTGCATCTTTTCATCATGCCATCATGTCATCAAAATTTTGCAACCCAAATAAATAAATTGCATGGATCTTTGATCCATTTAAATTGAGGGAACTCACATGGTGATTTCTTTTTATAACATATCCTCCCAATATTTATTAGGGAGCTATAATAAAATGTTTCATTATTTTTGGAATCACCCATAAACACACTTGCAATTAAATTCCCATGTCTTTTCTGCTTCAAGTTTGACCTCCAAACCTTGCCAATAATTATTTCTCCATTTACCGAGGCTCCTCCAAAAGTCTCAACATTTTTGGACCTTCCAAACGCCCACTTTCTATTCAAACCCATTTGAACTAAATTCAAATGAGTTTGTTTTTCAAACCTTTCAACTTGTTTCTTTGCAATTTTTCTGGATCAAACTCAGTATTGCGAGTCGAGGAAAATCAACTCCATGCCTAAATTCTTTCTCCACCCATTTCTTTTTCTCCTTTTCTTTCTTTGCTCTTTCTTTAGTGGAAGAGAGTTGAGAAGTAGAGAGAGAGAGTAGCCCAGCCGTAACTACCACCTAGCCAGCCCACTTGGCCCAGCCCGCCTCCCCTTAACCCTAGCGACCGAGAGCTCCTCCCGATCGATCCCCAGCTCCCTCGCTCTGTTCACCCGCCGCCACCCGCACAAGAAGCAGAGGCGCTGGCCTCGATCCCCTCGACCTCCTCTTCCTCGCGTCGCCCGAGCCACCATGGCCTCCGCTCGCTGTAGAGCTCGGCTCCGGCCATCTTCCCTGAACCCCTCTGCTCACCTCCGTGCCTTCGGCCTCTTCCTCATCGCTCTACCATGGACCTCCTACCGCCGCGTTCGCGCCTTCCGTTCCCGTGGCGTCCGACCTTTGCTGCCCTGCCGCTGTTCCGGCCGGCGAGCTCCTCACCTCCGGCCGCCTCCTTCAACTGCTCGCTCTGCTTCGCGCGACCATGGCCTGCAGCCGCCATGGCCGGCCATCCAACGGCGCCTCGCCAGCATCCCCATGCGGCCTCTGCAGCAATCCCCATCTCCTTCCCCCTCTCGCGCCCGCGCCCTGCTCGGGTCGCCGCCCCCATGGCACCCGCTGCTGGCTCATCACCATGCTGCTGCTCTGCCTTCGTCGCCGTGCCTCGCTTCTGCTCTGCCCTGCACCTCGCCCTTGCCTCCCTGTGTAGCAGCCACCATGGACGCCTGCTGCCTCCTGCTACTGTTGCCTCCTCCCAAATAGGAGCACTTTGGTTGGCCAAGACCGAGGCCTGGTTTTGCTTCGTTTCAGTTCATACATGTCTCGCAAGACCCGGGGCCTCACTGCACATGTCCGTCGCCGTTCTACTTCATCTCTGTCGAGACCGAGACCGCCAAGTCCCCGACGACCCTAGGATTCGTCAAGTTCCACTTCGGCAAGTGTACCTCTACGTCCTGGATTCGCCAAGTACCGCACCGGACGCCAAGTACAACGATGCACCAAGTACCTCTATGAATGACACCGGACGTCTACGAACATGTACAACTACCGTCGTCGTGCATTTTGCCAAGTACCACTACTTCTGCTGCACAGCCGAACTCGTTCACCCCGAATGCACCCTTCGAAGGTATAACCGCCGAGACGACGACCCGTGGACGAATGCATGTTTTGTATGTGATGCTCGCGTTTGCGCCGTGTGCGATTGCTCTTTGCATGTTGCTTCTCGTATGCCGTGCCATCAACACGTGGGACTCCCGGTAACCGGGATCACCCCACCATCGCATGTTTCGCACATCCGCACACTTCTCTTTTTCATCGGTATCTCAACGAGTTGCCGGATCCTCAGAATGATGCCGTGGCACCATTTCCGTTGTCGCCGCCGTGACACCCATTTCTTCTCCGCCATGGCGACAAATGCTCCATATCCTTTTATGCCACCATTTCATCAAAATTGCATATAACTTGAACATGTCATCCGCATGCATGCTAACCACATTTAAATTGTTGTTTGCATTAAAATTGCTAAATGCCATGCTAAAATGATTTATTTCCTAACTAAATAACCGTAGCTCCGAATTAAATAAACTATATATGTAAATGGTCTATAAAAATGTGTAGATTATCATGGTGAACTTTATTTTGCTGTTTAACAACATTAAAATTATGTTTTAGGCAGAACAGTACCAAATTCAAAAATTACATATGGTGTTTTTCCGGAATAGTTTTGTGTTGTTTCCGGCCTCATTTAAATTGCCTGGATAGGTAGATTAATTATGCTTCACCTCTTGCCATGTTTAACAACATTTAATCTTGATGAGTACCTAAACGAGAGTGAACTAAATGATTTGAATGTGGAGTTTTATCAATATGCAACTCGTTGCATATTGAGCTTCATTTAATGTGTAGTGTTGATTGTTGCACTTTGCCATGCCATGCATCTTTAAACTTGACATGCATCATACTTGGTTGTGCATTATGCCATGATAATGTTTGTGTGTTTACCATGTAGTTTGTTTTTTTTCCAATTGTGCTTCTTCTCGATAGTTCCGGTAATGTTGCGAAGTGTGAGGATTCGTTCGACTACGCGTGTTCGTCTTCTTCATGGACTCAATCTTCTTCCGAGCTGGATTTCAGGCAAGATGATCATGACCTTGGATATCTCTACTATCTTTGATTGCTAGTTGTCTCGTTGCTATCGCTATGGAACGCTTCCTACCACATATATGTCAGCTTCCTATATGCCATGATACAGCCTCTAACCTTTCACCATCCCAGCAAACCGTTGTTTGGCTATGTTACCGCCTTGCGCAGACCCTTTCTAATAGCGTTGCTAGTTGCAGGTGCAGGTGCAGTTGCAGGTTGTTCCATGTTGGGACATGGATATCATGGGATATCACAATATCTCTTATTTAATTAATGCATCTATATACTTGGTTGTGTGTGGAAGGCTCGGCCTTTTTCCTAGTGTTTTGTTCCACTCATGCCGCCTTAGTTTCCGTAATACCGGTGTTATGTTCCTTGATTAGCGTTCCTAACATGCTCAGGGGCTATGGGACCCTCTTGACAGTTCGCTTTGAATAAACGCTTCCAGCAAGGCCCAACTTTGGTTTTAACATTTGCCAACATAATAATACTGAATTAATTAATTAATTTTGCATAGGGGGTCGCGTCCCTAGGGATTCTTAATTCAACATAATACAGGTGGGCCAGTGCCGATGGTGTTGGTCCGAACTAGAGCACCGTGCGGGCTACCCGGGGCAACTCGGGACGTCAGTTACTGTACGCTTCGCTCATCCGGTCGTGGCCTAAGATGAGATACGCGTGGCTACTATCAGGGTGTCGGCACGCCGGGAGGTCTTGCTGGACTTGTTTACAATTGTTGAAATGTCTTGTGCACCGGGATTCCGAGGAAACTTCGGGCTGACTCGAGGTTGATCGGGTTTTCTTGAGGTTGAGGTCTTTCCACCGCAGCTTGTGTTGGTTTGTGATGGACCAGGTTGGAACACCCCTGCAGGGTTAAATCTTACGCGAAGCCGTGCCCGCGGTTATGTGGCGACTTGGAAATTTATAAGCTCCGGTTGTAGAGAACTTGACACTGATTCTAATTAAAATACACCAACCGCGTGCGTAACCGTGATCGTCTCTTTTCGAGGGAGTTCGGGAAGAGAACACGGTGGGGTTATGTTTGACTCGTAAGTAGGTGTTCAGGATCACTTCTTGATCATTATTAGTTTGCGACCGTTATGCGTAGTTACTCTTCTTATTCTTGTACTCGTAAGTTAGCCACCATACAATGCTTAGTGCTTGCTGCAACCTCACCACCTTACCCTTCCATACCCATTTAAGCTTTGATAGTCTTGCTACCCATGGTTATGGGATTGCTGAGTCCTCGTGGCTCACAGATTACTACAACAACAGGTGCAGGTACAGGTAAAGCGATGATTTGACGTGAGAGCGGTGCCTGTTTGCTTTTGGAGTTCTTCTTCTGCTTCTTCTTCTTCGTTGATCATAGGATGGGTTCCCGGTTGGTAGCCTGGGACTAGCAGGGTGGACGTCGTTCTTCTTTTTCGTTTGATTTCATCCATAGTCGGATCCTGCTCTTCTGTATGATGATTGTTATGTACTGTTGTATTCATGTATTAATGATGTAGCTTGTGGCGAGTGTAAGCCTTTATCTTGTATTCTCATCTGTTCAGTACATGGTATGAAGTAACGATATCCACCTTGCGAAGCGTCTCTGATATGCGCTTCTATCCTTAGTGGGATTTTCGAGTCCCTTGAGGATAGGACTGCATATTGGGCGTGACGAGTTGGTATCAGAGCCTCGACCGACCGCAGGAGCCCCCTTGATTGATCGAACCGTGGGCGAGTTCAGTAGAAAAAAAACTATTTTGTGTCCTAGCTATATATCGGAGAGTAGGAATTCTTATTACTCCTCATCCCCATCGTCGCTCTGGTGAGGAATTGTGGCGTAAGTGTTTTGATTCTACTACTCTTCTCACTCAATTTTTTTAAGGATCACGCGGGTATTTTCGGAATCGTGGCGATCTCGGTGTGACAGAATTATTTTCTTGGTGCCTCCTGACCGTATGGATTGGATCCGGGGAGTTGAGCTCCAAGGGGTTCTTGTCACATTCGCTATCGTTTCAGTTCCTGAATACCAGAGGACGCCGACATCGAAACGCTTCTATACTTTTTGTGGTGGCAAATAGTGCTGTGACTTTTCCCCAGTACTGGAGGAGATAGGTCGGATGATCCACTGTGACTAGTATCGCTGTGTTTTTGAAGGTCTGAGGTAGACGAATTTGCGAAGTTTCTCGGTTGTGTGTTAAGGGTTGCGGATGCAGTTGCAGCTGATTAGGTTGTTGTTTGCCGAGTAGGTTCCTCGACCCGCAACCTGATCGCATAATCAAGAAGTTTCGGGAGTTCTTAGGTGGGAATTCAAGTAGTTACCTAGGACATCTTTCCGACAGAGGCATGATATGAGATTGGGGTTCGACGTCTAGTGGTCCGCCTGGTCATGGTCGTTTTTACAGCGGTGCTCGTTGTGTCTTAAAGAATCCTTGTAGCTTCAATACGATTCGGGGACGCTTCGTAGTCTCGTACACTACCTTGTACGGATGGCCACTGTAAAATTGAGCCCGTGTGGGCCCCACCACGAAAATTTCGGACGAAATCTCTATCATATGTTTCTTCGGCTTATTCCGCAAGCCAAATCCTTTGTTTTGTTTTGAGTTGTGGTATTCGAGTTGCTTCGAAGTCAAGTGTTGATTCCATACCTTTCATAAGCGGTGTTCTCATATTTCTATGGGAGTGCTAATCCTTCTTGATCATCAAGATTGTCATGGAAATTTCTTTTCAACCGGTGTGCTTCTCTTCGAGTTAATTCAATCCTTTCAACATTTGCAAGATCAATTCTCTGTTTTCTCAACGGCGTTCGTTTCACCCATCCCAAGTTGTCTTTATTTTTCCCACCCTCCCACCCTTCTTCTTTGCGGAGTAAAAATTTCCAAATCAAGTATCCATTTTATTCGTGAGAAGTCTTTCCATTCTTTTCCTTCAATGTTCTTAACCGGTGATTCTCATGAAGATGCTCAGGAGCTACAACTTCATCATCCTTCGTTCTCATTTTCTTCTCCGGTGGATTTAATTCAAGCTTGCGGTGTTGATCATTTCCCTTTCATTGATTCAAATATTTTCCCATGTTGGAAGTTCTTATCCAAGAATCTCGTGGATATTCACCTCTCTCTATTTCTTCTCCGGAGTGCTGAAGATATCTCAGAAGATTCGTGTTTCCATTCAAGATCCGTTCGAGCTATTTCGAGGTTGTCATTTCATTCAAGCCATTTAAATCAACCGGTGCAATCCCTATTTCAAGCAATCATTTCCAACGGTGTATCTTTTGAGTGGGCCCTAACCCACAGGTCTTTTCCCAGGATCTTACCTGACTCTTCTAATTTTTCCGGTCCTATTCTCAAATTCTTTCAAAGTTTGACGTAACAATGGATTCCATCAGTCAATTGCCTTCTCCAAGATCGCTTTCAAATTCTTTCATCTTTGCCTTAACCTTTCTATCCTCCAATGTTCCGGAGTGTCTCAATAATTTTGGTGGTGTTCCTCGTCATCATTCTCAGCGTTCAAATCGAAGAAGAGTTTCTCTTTAATCCTTATCCGTTCTCTTGAAGATTCATGGTTGTTGCTATCCTCTCAAATTGTTTCGATCATGAGAAATTCTTTTCAGATCCATCCGAAGCATTTCATGAGTTATTTCCATTTTCGATCCACCGAAGGCCATCTTTTCAGAATTCTTCATTCTCAACGTTCTTCTCTCGTTCTCAAATTCTTCCGAAGCTTCATTCAAGTATTCTCTAGTCAGCTCGTGATCGCTTCGTTCTCTTGTACCTAAATTCTCTCAAGTATCTTCGTTCGTTTTCTAATTCTTCCCGACGATTCATTCCCTTTCCTTTGTTCGTTTTCAATTCTTACGGTGGTTCGTTGTAGATTCCTCTTCCTTGCTATTGTATCAATTCATTCTTTCTTTCCAAAATCCTACCGGTGGTTCGTTGAAGACCTTCCCAAGTTTGTCCTATATCTCTGTTCAATCTTTTCAAGAAGAATAAGTGGCATGCCAATCCATTGCTTGTCATCAAGTTAAGTTGATGAAGGGTAAGCATGACATAATTCTTATTCTTATTTCATCGATGTGATTTAATTCCTTCTTCTGGAGTTCATTCATGATATCAAGTGTCGATTCAATTCGCTTCATCTTTTCTTTCCAGAGTTCCAAGTTTTCTCGGTTATCTCATCACGAAGCTCCATCTAAATCATTGCAAGGCTTCATCTTGTTCTTTTCAACTTTCCTTTTGTTTCGATCATCTTGTTATCTATCCGGAGTTCTTCGAGAGTTTCTTCATGTTGTTTCATTAATGATTTAACTCATTCCTGGAGTGCATCAAGTTTCTTGTTGGAGGAGCCCAAGTATTCTTCTTCTTGCATTCTGAAGTGCTATTCCTTCTCCCTTGTCTTTTGAGGTGGTGTTATGTCTTTCTTGACAATGTCCCTTCGTGTTTCATGATTCGCAAGTTGTCAGGAATGAGATATTTAAACCCATCATTTTTCTCTCCGTTCATGAATGAGTTAACATGGGTTATATTTTCACCTAAAGCCTTCCCTAAGGAATGTTGCTATTGTGGTGCTTATCAATGATCCAAGCTTCTCCTTCTCTTCTCGGTGTAAGAGGTTTTCATCTCTTCAAGATCTCAGCAATCAGTTGTTTCCGTTAGTGGCAGAATTTCACCACATAATTTTGAGATGTTTTACATAAGCCCACAACAAGCTTATTCTTTCGTTGTTGATTATCCAACAACTCCGTTCAACCCTCCTTCGTAAGGTTACTCTTCCAAGTTTATTGTTGTGGTGAACGATGTCATTTTCTTCTTCGTTCTTTTCTTTCAAACGATCTAGCGTCTATTCTTTCTTTCCGGAGGCATTGTGATGTTGCTCTCTTCGACCCATCATCTCATTTTTATCAAAGTCATGTTCTTTCCTTGCTTATCCATTTAACCGGAGTGATGTTCGAATTATTAATTTCTTGTTCCTTATATATCTCGTTTCAACCATAGTGGTTTCGAATTCTTGCTTGTTCCTCAAGCCATTCTTCAACTCTTTGCAACCTCTCAAGGTTCTTCGGTTTCGCTCGTTTGTCATAGAAGCAACTTTATTTTACCTCTTCCTTTTTCCTCTTCCTCTTCTCATGCTTAGATCTCGGGGCGAGATCTCTTGTAAGTGGGGGAGTGTTGTGACAACCCGAGACCGATTCTTTCCCTAATTGTTATTATTTTATTGCTTGCTCTATTTTATTTTTGCATTGCATCATTTCATCATGCCATCATGTCATCAAAATTTTATAACCCAAATAACTAAATTGCATGGATCTGTGATCCATTTAAATTGAGGGAACTCACATGGTGATTTCTCTTTATAACATATCCTCCCAATATTTATTAGGGAGCTATAATAAAATGTTTCATTAATTTTGGAATCACCCATAAACACACTTGCAATTAAATTCTCATGTCTTTTCTGCTTCAAGTTTGACCTCCAAACCTTGCCAATAATTGTTTCTCCATTTACCGAGGCACCTCCAAAAATCTCAACATTTTTGGACCTTCCAAATGCCCGCTTTCTATTCAAACCCATTTGAACTAAATTCAAATGAGTTTGATTTTCAAACCTTTCAACTTGTTTCTTTGCAATTTTTCTGGATCAAACTCAGTATTGCGAGTCCTGGAAAATCAACTCCATGCCTAAATTCTTTCTCCACCCATTTCTTTTTCTCCTTTTATTTCTTTGCTCTTTCTGTAAATGGGAGAGAGTTGAGAAGTAGAGAGAGAGAGTAGCCTAGCCGCAACTACCACCTAGCCAGCCCACTTGGCCCAGCTCGCCTCCCCTTAACCCTAGCGACCGAGAGCTCCTCCTGATCGATCCCCAGCTCCCTCGCTCTGTTCACCCGCCGCCACCCGCACAAGAAGCAGAGGCGCTGGCCTCGATCCCCTCGACCTCCTCTTCCTCGCGTCGCCCGAGCCACCATGGCCTCCGCTCGCTGTAGAGCTCGGCTCCGGCCATCTTCCCTGAACCCCTCTGCTCACCTCCGTGCCTTCGGCCTCTTCCTCATCGCTCTACCATGGACCTCCTGCCGCCGCGTTCGCGCCTTCCGTTCCCGTGGCGTCCGACCTCTGCCGCCCTGCCGCTGTTCTGGCCGGCGAGCTCCTCACCTCCGGCCGCCTCCTTCAACTGCTCGCTCTGCTTCGCGCGACCATGGCCTGCAGCCGCCATGGCCGGCCATCCAACGGCGCCTCGCCAGCATCCCCATGCGGCCTTTGCAGCAAGCCCCATCTCCTTCCCCCTCTCGCGCCCGCGCCCTGCTCGCCTTCGAGCTCGGGTCGCCGCCCCCATGGCACCCGCTGCTGGCTCATCACCACGCTGCTGCTCTGCCTCCGTCGCCGTGCCTCGCTTCTGCTCCGCCCTGCACCTCGCCCTTGCCTCCCTGTGTAGCAGCCACCATGGACGCCTGCTGCCTCCTGCTACTGTTGCCTCCTCCCAAATAGGAGCACTTTGGACCGCCAAGACCGAGGCCTGGTTTTGCTTCGTTTCAGTTCATACATGTCTCGCAAGACCCGGGTCCTCACTGCACATGTCCGTCGCCGTTCTACTTCATCTCTGTCGAGACCGAGACCGCCAAGTCCCCGACGACCCTAGGATTCGTCAATTTCCACTTCAGCAAGTGTACCTCCTGGATTCACCAAGTACCGCACCGGACGCCAAGTACAACGATGCACCAAGTACCTCTATGAATGACACCGGACATCTACGAACGTGTACAACTACCGCCGTCGTGCATTTTGCCAAGTACCACTACTTCCGCTACACCGCCAAACTCGTTCCACCCTGAATGCACCCTTCGAAGGTATAATCGCCGAGACGACGACCCGTGGACGAATGCATGTTTTGTATGTGATGCTCGCGTTTGCGCCGTGTGCGATTGCTCTTTGCATGTTGCTTCTCGTATGCTGTGCCACCGACACGTGGGACACCCGGTAACCGGGATCACCCCACCATCGCATGTTTCGCACATCCGCACACTTCTCTTTTTCATCGGTATCTCAACGAGTTGCCGGATCCTCGGAATGATGCCGTGGCACCATTTCGGTTGTCGCCGCCGTGGCACCCATTTCTTTCCGCCATGGCGACAAATGCTCCATATCGTTTTATGCCACCATTTCATCAAAATTGCATATAACTTGAACATGTCAGCCGCATGCATGCTAACCACATTTAAATTGTTGTTTGCATTAAAATTGCTAAATGCCATGCTAGAATGATTTATTTCCTAACTAAATAATCGTAGCTCCGAATTAAATAAACTATATATGTAAATGGTCTAGAAAAATGTGTAGATTATCATGGTGAACTTTATTTTGCTGTTTAACAACATTAAAATTGTGTTTTAGGCAGAACAGTACCAAATTCAAAAATTACATATGGGGTTTTTCCGGAATAGTTTTGTGTTGTTTCCGGCCTCATTTAAATTGCCTGGATAGGTAGATTAATTATGCTTCACCTCTTGCCATGTTTAACAACATTTAATCTTGATGAGTACCTAAACGAGAGTGAACTAAATGATTTGAATGTGGAGTTTTATCAATATGCAACTCGTTGCATATTGAGCTTCATTTAATGTGTAGTGTTTATTGTTGCACTTTGCCATGCCATGCATCTTTAAACTTGACATGCATCATACTTGGTTGTGCATTATGCCATGATTATGTTTGTGTGTTTACCATGTTGTTTGTTTCTTTTCGGTTGTGCTTCTTCTCGATAGTTCCGGTAATGTTGCGAAGTGTGAGGATTCGTTCGACTACGCGTGTTCGTCTTCTTCATGGACTCAATCTTCTTCCGAGCGGGATTTCAGGCAAGATGATCATGACCTTGGATATCTCTACTATCTTTGCTTGCTAGTTGTCTCGTTGCTATCGCTATGGCACGCTTCCTACCACATATATGTCAGCCTCCTATATGCCATGATACAACCTCTAACCTTCCACCATCCTAGCAAACCGTTGTTTGGCTATGTTACCGCCTTGCTCAGCCCCTTTTCTTATAGCGTTGCTAGTTGCAGGTGCAGTTGCAGGTTGTTCCATTGTTGGGACATGGATATCATGGGATATCACAATATCTCTTATTTAATTAATGCATCTATATACTTGGTTGTGTGTGGAAGGCTCGGCCTTTTGCCTAGTGTTTTGTTCCACTCATGCTGCCTTAGTTTCCGTAATACCGGTGTTATGTTCCTTGATTAGCGTTCCTAACATGCTCAGGGATTATGGGACCCTCTTGACAGTTCGCTTTGAATAAACGCTTCCACCAAGGCCCAACTTTGGTTTTAACATTTGCTAACATAATAATACTGAATTAATTAATTAATTTTGCATAGGGGGTCGCGTCCCCGGGGATTCTTAATTCGACATAATACAGGTGAGCCAGTGCCGATGGTGTTGGTCCGAACTAGAGCACCGTGCGGGCTACCCGGGGCAACTCGGGACGTCAGTTACTATACGCTTCGCTCATCCGGTTGTGGCCTGAGACGAGATACGCGCGGCTACTATCAGGGTGTCGGCACGCCAGGAGGTCTTGCTGGACTTGTTTACCGTTGTCGAAATGTCTTGTGCACCGGGATTCCGAGGATACTTCGGGCTGACTCGAGGTTGATCGGGTTTTCTTGAGGTTGAGGTCTTTCCACCGCAGCTTGTGTTGGTTTGTGATGGACCAGGTTGGAACACCCCTGCAGGGTTAAATCTTACGTGAAGCCGTGCCCGCGGTTATGTGGCGACTTGGAAATTTATAGCCTTCGGTTGTAGAGAACTTGACACTGATTCTAATTAAAATACACCAACCGCGTGCGTAACCGTGGTCGTCTCTTTTCGAGGGAGTTCGGGAAGAGAACACGATGGGGTTATGTTTGACTCGTAAGTAGGTGTTCAGGATCACTTCTTGATCATTATTAGTTTGCGACCGTTATGCGTAGTTACTCTTCTTATTCTTGTACTCGTAAGTTAGCCACCATACAATGCTTAGTGCTTGCTGCAACCTCACCACCTTACCCTTCCATACCCATTTAAGCTTTGATAGTCTTGCTACCCATGGTTATGGGATTGCTGAGTCCTCGTGGCTCACAGATTACTACAACAACAGGTGCAGGTACAGGTAAAGCGATGATTTGACGTGAGAGCGATGCATGTTTGCTTTTGGAGTTCTTCTTCTGCTTCTTCTTCTTCGTTGATCATAGGATGGGTTCCCGGTTGGCAGCCTGGGACTAGCAGGGTGGACGTCATTCTTCTTTTTCGTTTGATTTCATCCGTAGTCGGATCCTGCTCTTCTGTATGATGATTGTTATGTACTGTTGTATTCATGTATTAATGTTGTAGCTTGTGGCGAGTGTAAGCCTTTATCTTGTATTCTCATCTGTTCAGTACATGGTATGAAGTAACGATATCCACCTTGCGAAGCGTCTCTGATATGCGCTTCTATCCTTAGTGGGATTTTCGAGTCCCTTGAGGATAGGACTGCATATTGGGCGTGACAACGCTCAACGCGAGTGCACTGCACTTTCTGAAACAAGCGCACTGTAGTACAGAGACGAGTGAACTTCTCATCGAAAAAACTGTACGCGACTTTTTCGGTACTATTTTCGCTCCAGTTTTTAAACCGTTTTTCGGAATGAGGCGTGTAATATACCGTTGGAAATCTATGGATTAGGTGCAACTTCTCCATGTTGAAATTTTTTCGAGATTCCTCACGATTTAAGAGTAGTTTCAAAAATTGTGCGGCGCACGATGAGTGGCAGCGAGCGTATTTTCGCGTTTTTTTCTAAACCGCTTGTTGGAATGAAGCAAATGATACGCCGTTGGAAAGATATCGTCGAGGCGCAACTTTTTCATATATATTACTTTCTCTAATTCCTTACGGTTTAAGAGCAGTTTCAAATTTACTAAATCGCGGAATTCTATTTTTCAAAAAAATTCAATTTGTTGATACTGTTTTCGCTCCAGTTTTTTAACCTTTTGTCGAAATGAGGCGTGTGATACGCCGTTGGAAAGCTACAAACGAGGCGCAACTTTCATGTGTAGAATTGTTTTTGAGATTCCTTACGGTTTTAAATTAATTTTGAAAATGGTGCGGCGGACGACGAGTGGCAGCGGCCATTTTTTCGCGATTTTTTAGAAATTGCTGGTCAGAATGATTCAAATGATACGCCATTGGAAAGATATCGACGAGGCGCAACTTTTTCATGTAGAACACTCTCTCTAATTCCTTACGGTTTAAGAGCCGTTTTGATTTTACCGAAATGCGGACACTCTGTTTTTCGCGACACCAAAATCGACGAGTGAACCGCATCGGACAGAAAACCGCACTGCTTCAGACTGACACCGCACTGCATCCGACAAGGAAGCGAACTCCATGATTTCTTTTGTCAGGCGTAATTTTTCTCAGACGAGGAAGTGGAGTGCGGTTCACATCGGACGTAAGTGAACCGCAACACTATCAAGAAGTGACCCGCATTACTTTTTTCTATCGTTTCCGTAACATATTTTCTGCACTTCACATTGGGAGTAAGTGAGTTGCGACACCACCAAAAGTGAACCGCGACACTATCAAAAGCGAACTTCATTTGAGATGTTTTTGTTTTTGTTTTACCAAGTGAACCATAGAGGAATGTTATAGCGAATGTTAGTGAACCGCATGAGTTTACCAAACGAGCTGCAATAGGTTTCTATAAGTTTTTTCATTTGTTACAAATATAGCGAACTGCAGGGGAGAGTAACGGGTCCAGGGGAAGAACAAAATGAATTGTACAATGTTTTTACCAACATTTTTTTATCTCTACATTCTTTTTTTAAAGAACTGCATGCGCTGCCAATGCGAACGGTAGGATACCCTCAAGTGAGCGACATAACATGGTGAGACCGAAACATACAGCAAGATGAAATAATCAAAAAATAGAAATGACGACGGCCACCCCAGTGCAGTGCACTTCTCTCCCGTCGCTGGGGAACCGCAACGAGTTGAGGAGAGAGCTGCTTCTGGAGGCTCGTTGCCGAACTGCAGCAGCAGTGATGGTGCACACGCAGGAAGCGAGCAGCTCGTCGGAGTCCATGTGTTGATGAGGATGTAGGGGAGGGGCGCTCAACAAGAAACTGAACTGCAAGACATAGAGCAGAGTAGTCAAATCTGAAGAGCTAAAAAAATTGGAAAAAATGCATCGAACGAACTGCACGAAGGAACTGGTCGAGCCGCATGCCCGCGCAGGTGATGCCGCTCGGCTGAGCTGCACTCATGTCACCAGCGAACTGCACACCCGGCGAAAGTGCACTGCACACGCGCCCGCCAAAGGACAGTGGCGCACATCGAACCGAACTGCACTGGAATCTCACTGGTTGCCGATGCGTGTGGTGTCCACGGCCTCGAAAGTTCACCCCGACGGCGGGAAGGGGCGCACGGCCAGAGAGAGAGGGAAGGGAAGAGGAGTAGGAGGGGCGGCGGAAGGATCTTAGCAGGATGGGGGTCGCCGGTTCCTAGTAGATAGGCGGCGGTTGGAGGAGCTGCCTGCCCGCCAGACGATGGAGGGGCTGCACAGCCCGCCGACGACGTGCTGGTCCTGCTCGGATCCGTCGCCAAGAGGAAATTAGGCGAAGGAGGGGCCTGCCGGATCCAGCGCCGGCAGGGATCATGGCGACGCAAGCTGACCAGGGCCATGCGGACCCGTTGCCCTGGAGGCGCCATCGGGGAACTTGGCGGCGCTGGGTGGGGGAAGGAGAGGAGGTGGAGGGTGGCCGGGCGGTGCAGGTGGTTGGCGAGGCCGCGAGGGAGCCGTGGCAGATCTAGAGCCACGGGGGGAGGAATTGAAAGGTGGGCGGGAGCTGCGTGGTTGCAGCGGTAGGGAAGGTGAGCACAGGGGAGGCCCTGCTCGCCTCGGACGGAGCAGCAGGAGAAGTGGAGGCGCCGGGTCGCAGCCGGAAGGAGGATCCGGTGGCGGGGATCCGCCGTTGGGGTGGGGCGGCGGTCGGTTGGGCGGGACGGCGTGCCCCGATCGGTGGTAGTCGGGCTGGGTTTGGGGGCAGCCTATGGGGAGCGGTGGGGCGGCCGGCGGGGAAATGTGGGGAGGCAGGTGGTGGTGGGCTGCTGGGCTGGGGGTAGGATGGGGAGGGGAGGGGCGGCGGTGCTCCAGGCCGCTCCCGCGGTAGAAGGCGGGGAGGGGAGGGGCAACGGTGCTCCAGGCCGCTACCGCGGTAGAAGGTGGGGATGTGAGGTGCGGTGGTGTTTGGGTGGGGGTGTTGGCAGAATAAGAAAAGTGTTGGTAGAATAAGGTCTTAAGGGTGTTGGTAGAATAGACCCACCCTATATATATATATATATATATATATATATATATATATATATATATATATATATATATATATAAGCATACTCAGGCATAGATAATAAGCTTACTCAAGCATTGTTCAACCATAGTTCAACCGATATTAAGCATACTCAAGCATATAACTAAGACACTACATAGCCATAGTTCAATCCCACATCTCATCTGCCGGCAGGCCTGCACGAAGGTGAAGCTTCTCCAGGTACTCAGCGTAAGCGGCATGCGCCACCCTGTGAGAATACTTCTGCTTGAAGGAGCCAATGGCTCGTCCTCTTGCATGCGCCAGAACACTTTCATACTCGTGATGAAGCTTTTGGTTGCAAAACGGGCATCCAAAGCTCATATTCCAGGTCCTCACATGCCTGTTATGTAGTCCTGCATAAAGCTCCCTAAGCTTTTGCCTCTTGTACCTCCTCTGGGCATCTTCGTCCTCGCTGTCGACAAAGACAGATAGCACCTATACATATAGTAAAAAATGTGGCGTCAGTATATTTTATAATAATGCGAATTTAGCAGGCAGAGTTTATGAAACATAATATATCCTGTGACAGCGTGAACCCTAAATCATCAAGTGATCTTGATGAAAGAAATGCACAAATAGAGAGCACGCAACCTAGTGCAACAAAATTAAGAGTCTGATTGGTTTGCTACCAACATTTGGCAGAATCAAAAGTTTGGTTTGCTACCGACATTTGGCAAAATCAAAAGTTGCCAACACTTGGCAACCTTTTGAGAGATTGGCAATGAACAATGGAATGCAAACTAATCTCAAGCAAACATTTGGGAGTTGCCAAAATTTGGCATGCCGATGACTTTCGGCATCAAACCAATTTACATGCCGTAAAGTAGGATCAAAACTTGGCATGCCAACGACATTTGGCATCAAAATCAATTGTCGAGATCTGGCTAGGAATTATTAGCAACACTAACCCTAGTCGGATTTTTTTTAGAAGAACAGGGAGGCTCCTCCCCGGTTCCATTACTCGAATGAAACCCTCATAGTGTCATACATTAGCTCACTAAGAGGAGATGTTTGAAAGCAACAGCTAAAGGGAAATACACAACGACAGAAGTATGAGGATTACAAGTTATCCTGCGCCCCAAAGGGGTCCCTAGTCAAATTTTTAGCAGAAATCATTTGTACAGAAGAAACAATTAATCACTTATCATTTGTACCATTCAAACAATCAATACATGGATCTATCGAATCTAACTCAGATTTCATGGATCTATCGAATCTAACTCAGATTTCATGGATCTATCGAATCTAACTCAGATTTCATGGATTGAGAGAACATAACCATAGGACTTCTATTCCAAAAAGGGGAGGCAGGACTAACCAGAGAAACCCTAGGATATATTTGCCACATAAATGGGTATAGATGACTAACCGGTTCTCCGTCGTCGTCGGAGTCGTCGCCGGAGTGGTCGTCGGAGTCGTCACCGGAGTCGCTGTGGACCTCCGGCTCCGGCAGTGGAAGCACGACGCCGTCGCCGTCGCGCTTCTGCCCGCGAGAGACCTCGTTGGCAGTGACGGCAACCTCTGTCTCCAGCTTCACGCCATGCTCAGGTGCTTCAGCAGCCCCGGCGTCGCCACTCCCTCCGATGGTGAGCTTCGGCGGCATCCTCATACACTGACGGCGGTGACGACTGAGAGCGGCGTCGAGGATGCAGGCGGAGAGAGAGGATTGTGTGTGTAGCGAGAATGGTGGGTGCGGCCGCCTATTATAACCAGTGGCTCGGGCGCGCCATTAATATGGAGCAGTGGGAGCGAGGCGGGGGGCGGTCAAAGGGCTGGCTCGCCTCCCGGTGAGCCTGCGCAGCGGACTGCTTGCATGCCTACCTTCATTTCACACAGCTACTCGCACGCCTCCCGGTGACACTGCGCAGCGAACACGCCTCCTGTCAATTCACACACCTGCTCGCACGCCTCCCGGTCTACCTGCACGGCGGACTGCGCGCATGCGTCCCGTCAACTCACGCCTGCTCGCACGGCACACGGGACGCGTGGCGGCACATACATTGCTTTTCTTTTTTGATGATTAATTCTGCCGCTTTATTACTTAACCGAAGCATGGCACGTACATTGTTGGTCTAACGCCCACGGTATGAATAAATAATCCGTTTGCGATATTGGTTGCCAATTATTAATAATCTCCCGTTTGTAAGAATAATATATCAAAACTTGTCTCAAATTTGAAAAAACAATGCAATATCACAGTCTATTGGTGTCCATATGACACCACGATAAGTTTCATGAATTTCAACTAAGTTTTGGATTTACTGGATTTTAAAAATCAAGATTCTCAATGTTTGAAATTTCTTGCATGGGAACTAAACATGCACCCAGAGACACACATATGATTTTCCAATCCATTTTGGTGCACTATCACGTGTGCATGTTGCTCAAATTTGATTTTTGCACATTATATCCCTAGGAAATCAATCTATGTATAAAAACGTACGAATGACGATCTCTAATTTTTTCCTTCCAACTTTTAACACGACACTCCATTGGTCACATATGTTCACCGCGGAAAAAGTTTAACATGCCTCGTAGTGGTGGTGGTGGTGCGGTGTGTGTGTATCGGGGGGGGGGGGGGTCTGGCAGTACACTGCGAGTCATGAGCCATCGTGTGGGGTTGACCGTTTTGTGAGGCAGGTGCCACATCAAAGTCGTGAATTGGTTATTTAAAACATTACACGACCATTTCATACATACATGTTTGGGCCACATGCATGCATGGTGGTCCTCGGACACTCCCTCATGCGGTTATCAGTGATGCGCCTATTCGTTAGCCCGCGAAGGTTATCACTTTTCACCGACATCGAGAGGCATTTGACCAAAGGTGGATTCATCTTGGGATGAGTTATGGTGTGGATCATGGTGAGATTTCAGATCAAAGTTCGAGCGCGTGTGCGTACACATGAATCCCTCCCACCGGCTCTAGGTGAGGGGGACTACGACACGCCATGGACCTCTGTGTAGGGCATATATTTCTGGTTTGTGAAGCATGTGCCACATCAGAGTTGTGCAGTGCGTAGTATTCAAACATCACACAACACCTCTTTGGGTATGCAGGCGAGTGGTTGTCCTAGGACACACTCACTCGCGTGTGACACTTTCTGTGGGCCCGCGAGGTCGTCGTCCATCACTTTGACCTACAACGAGAGAGGTTAATTTGACCAACAAGGATGATTCTTTTTGTTTTGTGTTACGGTAGGAGTATATAGTACGCGTCGAAAAGGGGGGGAGGGGACCAGCATATACTACGCGTCATGAACCTCGCTCCGTGTGGGGACTTTCCGGTTTCCGAGGCAGGTGCCACATGAAAGTTGTGCATTGGGTATTCAAACATCACACAACACCTCTTTGGGCCACATGCAGGCGGTGGTTGTCCTACAGGACACTCACTCGCGTGCGATGCTTTCCATCTGTGAGCCCGCGAGGTCGTCGTCCATCACTTCGACCCAACGATCGAGAGAGGTTAATTTGACTGACAAGGAGGATTCTTTTTGGTTTGTGTTATGGTAGGAGTATATAGTATGCGTCGAAGAGGGGGATGGGACCAGCATATACTACGCGTCATGAACCTCGCTCTGTGTGGGGACTTTACAGTTTCCGAGGCAGGTGCCACATCAAAGTTGTGCATTATGGGTATTCAAACATCACAACAACCACACACACCTCCGTACTTACATATGTTTTGGCCCACATGCAAGCGATGGCGGTTGTCCTCTGGCACTCACTCACGCGGTTATCGGCGATATCGATGCTTTCCATCTGTGGGCCCGCTTGGTCCATCACTTTGACCGACAGCGAGAGAGGTTAATTTGACTTAGGAGGGGATTAATTTTTGGTTTGTCTTACGGTATAGGTCATGCTATGAGATTACATAATATAGTTTGAGCGCATGCATGTGTACTCATGCATGCATGAATCCCTCCCACCGGATCGAAGTGGGGGGGAGGGCGGCACACGACGCGTAATGAACCGATCTCGCTCTGTGTGGGGACTGTACGATTTTCGACGTGGGCGCCACATCAATTTTGTGCATGGTATTCAAATTAAACATATGCATGCATGCATCACCTCCATATATATACATATGTTTGGGACACATGCATGAAGTGGTTGTCTTCGGACAGTACTCTCCCTCGCGTGGTTATCGGCAGCAAGCCTATATATTCATGGGCCCGCGTGGACGTCCATCACTTCGACCGGTATCGAGAGAGGTTACCAGGGTGGATTCTTCTTCTTTTTGGTTTGTGTTACCGTGTAGTAGGTCATGGTGATGAGATTCGAGACCTAAGTTTGAGCGCATGCGTACGCATGAATCCCCGTCACTGGCTCGAAGTGGGGTGACATACATAGTACGCGTCATGGACCCTCACTCAGTGTGGGAATTTCCGGTTCCAAATCACGGTACCGTGCCACATCAAAGTTATGCATTGGGTATTCAAACACAGCACACAACACTTCCATACATATGTTTGGGCCACATGCAGGTATTGGTTGTCTTCAGGCACTACTCCCTTGCGTGGTTATCGGCGAGCTAGCCCATATCTGTGGGGTTGCGTGGATGTCCATCACTTTGACCAACAACAAGAGAGAGGTTATACGACCAAGGTGGATTCTTCTTGGTCCGTGTTACACTACGTCTTGGTGAGATGCCCTCTCCCACCGAATCAAAGTGTGTGTGTGTGTGGGTGGGGTGGGGGGGTACTTCGCACTTCCTGAACCTCCGTGGGGTCGGGGATGTCCGGTTAATTTAAGAGGCACATGTGCCACATCAAAGTTGTGAATTGGGTATTTAAATATCACACCACCCTTTTCATAGATATAGGTGGGCCATTCGCAGGTGGTTCGTATGTGGTCTCACGCCCATCTCGTGCCACAAGCACACATTTGTGGGCCCACACACGGTCCACCTTTGACCGGAAGCGAAAGGGGGGTTTGACCATGATGGACTCCTATAGGTTTAGTGTTGCGGTAGGGTGTGCTATGTCAGACCTAGCTATTTGGGGGCATGCATTCATAGCTAGGATTCCCCTCCCGCCGACATGAAGTGGGGGGTGGTGGACTAGCAATAATGTGGGCTTTGTGAGACAGGTGCCACATCAAAGTTGTGCATTGGGTATTTGAACATCAAACCAGCCTTTTCATACATATATTTGGTCCACATGCAATTGTGTTCGTATTCTGACCCTTTCCCATGTTTTTTTGGCCACGCAACACACACGGTTCCCTCAGATTACCCGTGTGCCACGCCCGTGCCCCTGTCACCCACATCAGCATAGTAGATTGGGCTCCACGAGGCTTCCCTCGCAATCTCAAAAATATCTACCCGCCTGGAGGGTTTTTCTGTTTGATAGCACATGATTATTATGCTTCGACCGTGTGCGATGCTGTTTGCCCCCGCCCCCCCGCTCCCTCCTGCATCCCTCAAAAATATCTACTTGCGTGGAGGGTTTTTCTGTTTAATAGCACACGGTTATTATGTTCCGACCGTGTGCGATTGTGTTCACTCATGCTCACGCCTGCATCCCTCAAAAACATCTAGCCGCCTGGAGGGTTTTTCTGTTTGATAGCACACGATTGTTAAGTTTGGACCGTGTGCGATGTTTGTTGCTCAATCCCTTCATCCAAATTTTCGGTTGCCCCGGCATTTTACTCCTGCCTAGTAAAATTTTCAGTACCCGCATCATTTCCTCAAACACCACCATGGCCCCCCCCTCCACACGCACACCCCAAAAACTCCACGCGCGCGCACACACACACACACACACCACCCCTCACTCGCTCGAAACCCTAGCAAGGTAGCCTCCGCCGCCGCCGCGCCGCCTCCATCATTAACATCTGCCGGTTTGCCCGTGCAGGTTACCCACCGATCTCCATACCCTAGCCGCCCTGAGTTTCTTAGATGACGCCTGCCAAACACCCCCTTTCCCACAGATCCCCATCCTCCTCCCCCACTCCAGAGCGTCGCAGCCTAAGCCCGGCTACGCTTCCTGTGGAGCCCTAGGAGCTAATGGCCCAAAAGAGGTTTATAGCGGCCTCTTCGCCCGATGTCGGCAAGGTGGCCGCCGAGGAAGCTGACGACGATTACTGGCCACAGGCTCTCAATCAGTGGGCTAGAGTATGCTGGCATGTCGCAGACGCCGGCTACGACATTGAGGTCGTCGACAGCGACGGCCTGACGCAGTCTATGTCACAGGTTAAGTGGCCCACCCCCAACCCCTCAGGTTCAATTGCCATCGATCTCATCCATGGCCCTGCCGCTGATCTCCTCTGGCTCGCTGTCAAGAATTTGCCATCCTACATCGCCATCGAGCCCCTTTTGTCATTTCTGAAGGACACGTTCTGCGACGCTGGCTTGGGATCCTCAGCTGCCAAGTCAGACCTCATCGACAGCGACCACGAGGAGGGCACCCTCTCCGCCTCTTCCAAGGGGAAAGAGCACATCTGCGACATCAGGGAGGGCACCCTACAGCCGTGCTCTTCCAAGGGGAAGGAGCCCATCTTCGACAACATGGAGCGCACCCAGAGTCCGCGCTCTTCCCATGCGAAGGAGCCCATCTGTGACAAGTGAGGAAACCTATGATTTGTTTTGCCGTGCCTCTTCACAGGGGGAACCCGTGATTTGTTTTGTCTAGCCCCTTTTGTAGTGAGAATATGTCCAGTTTTAATTGTTGTGTTTGGTTGTTTGCAGTATGCCTTGTTTATTTCAGTTATTCACAGTATGATGCTCTATATGTGCAACTATTTACTGTGCAGTACAATTTCATCAATACCAGTTTCAACAATACCAATATGAATGACTATATTTGCTTGATGTTAAGCCTGTTATAGCTAGCATATGCCTCTTTTAACGTTTTTTGGTTGTTCGGTTGTTTGTAGTTAGCATATGTCCAGTTTCAATTGCTATCTTTGGTTGTTAGTAGTATGCCTTGTTTATTTCAGTTATTCACAAAGTGATGTTCTATATGTGCAAGTATGAACTGTGCAGTTCAATTTCATCAATACCAGTTTCAACAATACCAATATGAATGACTATTTTGGTTGCTGTTAAGCCTGTTGTAGCAAGCATATGCCTCTTTTAATGGTTTTTGGTTGTTCGGTTGTTTGTAGTTAGCATATGTCCAGTTTCAATTGCTATCTTTGGTTATTCGTAGTATGCCTTGTTTATTTCTCACAAAGTGATGTTCTATATGTCCAAGTATGAACTTTGCAGTTCAATTTCATCAATACCAGTTTCAACAATACCAATATGAATGACTATTTGCTTGCTGTTAAGCCTGTTGTAGCGAGCATATGCTTCTTTTATTGGTTTTTGGTTGTTCAGTTGTTTGTAGTTAGCATATGTCCAGTTTCAATTGCTATCTTTGGTTGTTCTTAGTATGCCTTGTTTGTTTCAGTTATTCACAAAGTGATGTTCTATATGTGCAAGTATGAACTTTGCAGTTAACACACCTTTTCACTTCTTGTTTTGCTTAACTAGCATGCTTAAACCAGCACACTGAAGCTATCATTTGAAGATTATGTTGTCTACCATGGATATATTTGGTTGATGTTTAGCCTGTTGTGCTTAACATGCCTTTCCATGTACTTACACATGACAATATTGGAAACGACTGTTGTTTTCCATCGAGGTTAGTTTCATCCTATGGCTTATATATACTCACTGTTCAGAATATCGGTAGCTGGTACCATATAGGCCGGGGGCTGATAAGGGATTAATCGGTGAATCGGACATTTAACTGAATATATCTGTAACCCATTTATCGGTAGGTTAACTAGGGCCATATCTAATATATCTGAGGCTACATAGCAACATGCATTGTACTGAATGTCTAAATATGCAATCTTAGGATACATAGCAACAAGAGTGTTACCTTAATGTTCTGACGATATCTAGATATACATAGAAGAGCAGCAACAGCAACAACACAGCAGCAGTTAACTGCAATTAATCGACCGATATTTGTAACAATGTAATAAACTCACTCCGCCCCATAATATAAGATGGTAATTCATCCAATATGTCAGTATATTGGATGTAATAAGATCTTATATAATGTGACGGAGGGAGTGTTGTATTACATCATTGTGCAATTGTTGTTAGCTTCTAATATTAACTTGGTGCTTTTAGGTACATATGTCATTGGTAAAGATCCGCGCTTCGACCCTTTTTGCGTATGGGGCAATGAGATATTCATGAACCAGCATCAATTGAGGAAACTGATAAAGATTGTTAGTAAAATGGGTCAAAAGATGGCAATTAAACTATTTTTTTACACTTTATCCAAGACAACAGTGAACTGCAGGATGGTAAGTAAGAACTCTGCAGCCTTCTTTTTACTACCCATAATGAGTTGTGTTATATGACAATGTCTGAATCTTTTTCCTTTGTAGTGGTTCCCAAAGCAGTTTACTCAAGATTACCTCTCAAACTACATGATTGGTGGGCATGCAAATGTTAAAGTATTTCTACCAGAACACAATGACTATCTAGATGTCGTCATGAAAACAGTGAAGGATGGGCGATCGGCCATCACAAGGGGTTGGACTAGAGTCGTGCATGCTTTCTGCATGGAGGAGGGCACAATATGGGCTTTCAGCTTCACCTTGTTCAGCAACCAGAATGTCTTTCCCCTCTTTCTTTACCGTTTTTAATAATACAAGTATACAACCCTGATTCATCATTCTTTATTTGGTGTATATGTAATTCTTTTTTTTTGGATGTAACTCTTGAACAGATGTACTCCCTCTATAAACTTTTATAAGAGCGTTTAGAATTTTAGGACACAGCCGACAAATGGGGAATTAGACCATTTTACCCTAGATTTGAATTTCGCGTCATCTTCCTCCTCCAGGAGCTCGCGCCGTCCCCATCCCCTAGGAGCTCGTGCCGTCCCCATTCCCCAGGAGCTCGTGCCGTCCTCTTCCTCCAGGAGCTCGCGCCGTCCCCGTCCTCCAGGAGCTCGCGTCGTCGCCATCCTCCATGAGCTCGTGCCGTCGTCTTCCTCTAGAAGCTCTCCGTCCCCCTCCTCTAGGAGCTCACCTCGTCGTCTTCCTCCACGAGCTCGCGTCGTCCCCATCATCCAGGCGCTCGGCCCCGTCTCCAGGCACTCAGCCCCTTCGTCCAGGCGCTCGGCCCCGCTCCCAGGCGCCCAGTTTGGTCGCCGCTGCGCCCAGCTTGGTCACCGCCATGCCAGATTGGTCGCCGCCGTGCCCAGCTTGGTCGCTGCCCCCTCAGCTTGGTCCTCGCTGCGCCCAGCCCACCTGGCTCATCGCTGCCGCACGCAGCACGTGGTCTCCAGGCAGGTTCCTTGCCTCGCCCCTTGCACAACAACAGAAATTACTCCATGAATGTACAGAAGAATTTACTCCATGTTCTCATGTTGTAGTTACAGTAAGATCATGAACTACAGCATGGAGTACTTGTCTGCAGTAATGTGATCTTGCTCAAGTAAATCATGAACTACAGCTGGGAGTACCTAACTGCAGTAATGTGATCTTGCTCAAGTAAATCATGAACTACAGCTGGGAGTACCTAACTGTAGTAATGTGATCTTGCTCCCTGGAGTAAATTTTACTGTAAATTCTTCAAACAGACTGGAGTATCAGTACAAGGATCAGTTAGATTTAGCATAGATTCAGTTAAATGCATAGATTTAGATAAATGCATAGTCACACATGAGATGCTGCACTTGTCTGTCTATGCATTATTTACAGAATTTACAGAAGAATTCACTTTGAGATGCTGCACTTGTCTGTCAAAATAAAGACTATTGTACTCCTACTGCACAGTACTCCTTGTCTAAACATTACTGTATCATTGACAAGAATTTACATAAGAATGCATTAATGGAGTATCACTTGTCTGTCGAGCAACATCACTATGAAATGGAGTAGCAAATTGACCAAATGGAGTACCCGTATCTTGTTTTAATATTGTTTGATGCATTCTGGACCATATTAATAAGAAATTTACAATACTCCAAGATAAGATCAACTATGACTGTCACAGCATGAATCTCTACAACAGTATGAGTACATCATTCACAGGTTTAATTTCTACAGTATGCAGCATTTGTAAGAGCATTGTACTCCTACTGATTGTGGGTCAGGAACATCATATGTTGCACTTGTCTGTATTAAAATGATCAGTTAGCAGAATTTACACTCAGCAAAATTATGTATAAATAAAAGGAGGAGTACTATGAGGGAGCATTTTGTCTCTACGGCAGCATTACTATGAATCTCTGCAGCAGCATCTAATGATACCCCATATAAATTTATTACAGAGAGTTCAAACAGGAACCATATTCACATTATCCAGCAGGAAATGAACCATATAAATTTTGTCCATGTTAAATGCATATCTGATGTTTTAGCTTATAAATTTAACCAGTTCTGAACCATATAAACTGAAGATTGTGTCATTTGATGGATTTGTTCATGCAGATATAAGCAAGTGTAGCATCAACACAACAGCAACATCAACACAATGGCAGCAGCAGTCGCTCAATCAAGTACTCCATCACCAAATTAGCAGTAGTAGCTCAAGCAAGTACTCCAGCAACAAACACAGTAGCAGCAGCAGTAGCTCAAGCAACAACAGCAGCAGTAAATTAGCAGCAGCATCAGCAGTAAATTAGCAGCAGCAACAACAACAACAGTATCAAGAGCAAAGAGCAGCAGAACACATCAACAGTATCAAGAGCAGCAACAACAACAGCAGCAGCACAAAGATGATGAACCTTGACCTGAATTGTTCTCCACCAAAAGAGGATGAACCTGGACCTCAAGCAAGTACTCCACCTGCAGGAGAAGAAGTTGATATGGAACTCCAAGAAGAAGTTGACATGGAACTCCAAGAAGAAGTTGATATGGAACTCCAAGAAGAAGTTGACATGGAACTCCAAGAAGAAGTTGATATGGAACTCCAAGAAGAAGAAGAAGCAGTGCATGGTCAAGCAGCAGGTACTCCTGCTAGCCACTCTAGCTAGCTACCCGCAACATGTGGTCTATCTTGTGATCATCAAGGCCTCCATCATTTCCCTAATTTTCTTTTTCTTTTGCTACTGTAGGTGGTCAGCAGTTACGTAGGCAAAGAAAGTCAATGACAGATGAGCAGAGATATCCTGCCTACATGGCACTACATACCCTGAATCTGGCTAGGGGTGGCAAGTTCAAAAGAAATGAGAAGAAGGATGTTGCTCAAATTTTTCAAGTTGGTGTTCAACATATTCAAAAAATCTGGACGATAGCAGAGCGACAAAAAGCGCTTGGTCAGGAGGTGGATGTATCCAACGGAAGGAAAGGAAGATGCGGAAGAAAAGGAAACGATGATACTCTATCCCAAATCCCCACAGTTCCTTTGAATAGAAGGTCGACTCTCAGGTCACTTGCTCGCCAATTGGGTGTCAGTCATACTACACTCTACAAGAAACTCAAGCTTTGCAAGATTAGGAGTGTCGGCCCAGTGGGAACCAGGGTACCACGGCCCATCTGCCTCTGGCCCGGAGGACAACGCTTGGGCCGGCCCACGAGAGTGGCCCCGCCACAGCCGCACCGGAGGAAGCCGCCTCACGAGGGGCGAGCCTCGCGAGGCCCCTCGCCGCCAGGCCAGGCATTGCCGAGACCGCCAAGCGCCAGGATGCCTCGCGAGGCTCCCCTCACGAGGCCTCCTCATGAGGCAAGGCGTGCGGCGTCAGCCGCGGGGCTTCGCGCCCAACACATGTGTGACGACCCGCTGTCAGGATAAGGACAGCAGGGCGTGACCGAGCCCAGCTTCCATTCTGGTGATAAGGGAGCAGCGGTATCTGCCTCTCCCAAAGCAAGTCCCAAAGCATTTCCTCTTTGGTGAAAGAAGATCAGGACGGATCGGCGCGCCAGGACGGAGGTCATCGCCAAGCCCATCTGCACGTCACGAAGACCACTTTATCAGGCGGAGACCGCCTTTAGTCAGGATAGACCTGTTCGCCTGTTCCCCTTTGAATTGCCGCCCTGTGGCCACCCTTTCCCGCTCATATTTTCGGGGAAGAGGACGAAGGCACTACAAAAGGGGCAGGGCCGCTTCCATGTAAGGGGATCGACTCATTTTCTCCCCCACACCTCTTGTACCTTGAGCACAAGCTCTCCATCATAGAGCAATCCAACACAAGCAGGAGTATGGTATTACACCGCACGGTGGCACGAACCTGGGTAGCTCACGCGTCCCCTTCATGTCTGGTGAGAGCCAGCGAGTCCGTCGTATTCCCCCCGTAGTCGCCGTCGTGTCGTAGGTTGCCAAGCAAAGTCCCCTAAAGTTCGAATCCTTAGTTCTTGGAGAAGTTTCTTGGACGTAGATCCTAGACTCCGACATTTGGCGCGCCAGGTAGGGGGGCTTGCCGTCTTCGCGCCTTCGACCTCGACGCCAGCATCGACATGGAGGCCGCCGCCGCTCGCCGGGAACGCGCTGCGCGCCGCGCCGCTGTCAGGGTCCCCGCGGCGCCCGCCGCCCGCGGTGCCCCTGGGCGGCGCCCTTGAGCCGCCACCAAGCCCGTTGGGGAGCGGGTGGCCTCCTCTGCCCACCCGTCGGTGAACGAGCAGGCGCACGGCCGCTCCGCGGCCACCTCCTCGCTCGTGCATCGCGACCCTCCTGCTCCGCACGCCGCGCTGCTCATGGCGCAAGAGCTGCTGCGCTACCGTCCCACCGAGGACGGCTACGACGCCTGGCTCGGGCGCATCACCGAGCTCGTCGACGCCGCGTGCGATGGCCAGGCGCCCTCCCGCTCCCTGCCCGCTCTTCCGTCCTACGCCGACCAGGCCGGGCGCGGCGCTCCTCCTCCTCCTCCTCCGGACCGCGACGTGGCCGAGCGCCGCCCCGCCGCGCGCACCCCGGAGCAGTCCCGTGGCTCGCTCACGCCAGGCGGCGATAGCGACGGCTGTCAGATCATCCACCGCGCGCCCCAGAACGCGCGCGTGGGCCTCGAGAAGGCGCACGACCGCCAGGATCGCGTCATCCACGACGTCGCCATGGCTGGGCGCCAGAACCGCGCGACCCTCGACGGTGGAGCCGTCACTAATGGGGCTACCTGGCCCTCGCCCCCGAGCTGCGCCGCGTGGTGTGGCCCGACAAGTTCAAGCCAGAGCTCCCTCAGCGCTACGACGGCAGCGCCAACCCCACGGAGTTCCTCCTGCTCTACACCATCAGCATCCAGGCCGTGAGGGGGGACGACCGGGTCATGGCGAACTGGTTCCCCATGGCCCTCAATGACGCTGCGCGCTCGTGGCTCATGAACCTCCCCGAGGCATCCATCTCTTCGTGGGAGGACCTGTGCAAGCAGTTCGTCACCAACTTCAAGGGCACGAGCGACCGCGCCCTCACGCTCAACGACCTGCGGAACATGCGCCAGCGCCCTGGCGAGCCCCTTCGCAAGTTCATCCAGCGCTTCAGCCAGGTGCGCCACAAGATCCCGAAGGCCTCCGACGCCGCGATCGTCTCCGCCTTCACCAACGGCGTCACGGACGTGAAGATGCACGAGAAGCTCTCAGTCAGAGACGAGCTTGACTCTGCAGCAGAGCTGTTCGTCCTCGCCGATCGCTGCGCCAAGGCCGAAGAGGGACGCCTCTTCCTCCACAACGACGCTGACGCTGAGCCTGATGCGGCGAAACCCAAGGGCAAGACACCAAGCGCAAGGGCCCTGCCATGCTCGCGGCGGAGCCGGACTACAAGCGCGGCCGCGACTGTGGTGAGGCCAAGAAGGACGACCGTCCTTTCTGCGCCTACCACAACATGAACTCCCACAGCACAGAGGACTGCCACGAGCTCAAGCTGCTTCGCGAGGGCCGCACCGAGAGCCGCGGCAGCCGCAAGGCCGCTGGGGCGGCAACCACAACAACGGCGCCGGCGACAACAACTGCCAGGGCTGGCAGAACCAGCCGCGGCAGGCTGACCCTCAGGCCGCTCAGGCCAACGCCGCCCCAATACGCGCCAACGACTCCCCTCCCGCTGAGAACGCTGGGGGCTACCAAGAGCCCCGCAGGGTGGCCTGCATCCTCGGCGGGGCCCAGGCACCTCCATCCAACCGCTACTTCAAGCAGTTCTCTCGGGAGGTGAACGCGGCCCTCCCGGCCCTCGAGTCCACCGGCCGCCTCAAGTGGTCTGAGTTCCCCATCGCCTTCGACGCCAACGATCACCCCGAGTCCACGAAGGCCGTGGGCGCCGTCCCCCTGCTGTGTACGTCTACTATCAACAATGTGGCCGTCACCAAGACGCTCATCGACGGTGGAGCAGACCTCAACGTACTCTCCGTGGAGACCTTCAAGACGCTGCAAGTGCCCTACGAGCGCCTGATGCCCAGCAGGCCCTTCTCGGGCATCACCGACGGCTCCACTGTCCCCTTGGGGCAGGTGCGCCTTCCCGTCACCTTCGGCACCTGCAGGAACTACCGTACGGAGTTCATCGTCTTTGATGTGGCTCACCTCGGCCTGCCTTACAACACCATCTTGGGTTACCCGGCGCTCACCAAGTTCATGGCCGCGACCCACCACGCCTACGGCCTCGTCAAGATGCCCGGCTGCCGCGGTACCCTCACTATTCGCTGCGACGAGAAGAATGCGCTGCAGGCCCTCGAGCACGCCTACAAGACTGCCTCCGTCGCGTACCCGGCCGATGAAGACGTGCCTAGGCCTGCCGAGGAGGCGCCCACGAAGAAGAAGCCCCTGCTCTCTCTGGAGCGGGCCGAGCCCAAGAAGGCGTCGCCGGATGGGGGAGAAGCGGCGGGCCCTCCCTCAAATAGGAACGCGCGCTCGTCACCTCCCTCCGGGTAAGCCCTGACGCGTTGGCTTGGACAGCGTCAAGCGCGCCCGACCTACCGAGGGAGGTGGTCGAGCACCACTCAACCGCGTGCCGGAGCGCGTGGCCCGTCAAACGTGAGGAATATCGTCAAGCGCCCAAGAAGCAGGAAGTCATCACCCAAGAAGTCAACCAGCCCGAGGATGCCGGAACCGCCCGTGAAGCTCCCCGCCCCAGGTGGATCGCCAACCTCACCCCCGCCGCCAGGCCGTGCAGCAGCACGCGCATGTGCGTCGACTTCGTCGCCCTCTGCTACTTGTGAGCTGCGTTGGTAATTCCCTTAAGAGGAAGGGAGATGCAGTACAGTAGAGTAAGTATTTCCCTCAGTTAAGAAACCAAGGTTATCAATCCAGTAGGAGAATCACGCAACACCTCGTTAGCAGCACCTGCACACAAAACAACAAATCCTTGCACCCAACGCAAACAAGGGGTTGTCAATCCCTCGGCGGTAAGTTGCAAGATTAAATTGTATGTGATAGATAGATAGATTGAAACAAAAATACAAAATAAAATAAATAAGATAAAATTGCAGCAAGTATTTTTAGGGTTTTAGTATATGATTTAGATAGACCCCGGGGCCATAGTTTTCACTAGAGGCTTCTCTCAAGAAAATAGCATACGGTGGGTAGACAAATTACTATTGGGCAATTGATAGAAAAGCAAATAATCATGACGATATCCAAGGCAATGATCATGTATATAGGCATCACGTCCGAGACAAGTAGACCGACTCCTGCCTGCATCTACTACTATTACTCCACACATCGACCGCTATCCAGCATGCATCTAGTGTATTAAGTCCATAAAGAACGGAGTAACGCCTTAAGAACGATGACATGATGTAGACAACATAAACTCATGTATGAATAAACCCCATCTTTTTACCCTTAATAGCAACGATACATGCGTGTCATGTCCCTTTCTGTCACTGGGATTGAGCACCGCAAGATCGAACCCATTATAAAGCACCTCTTCCCATGGCAAGATAAATCAATCTAGTTGGCCAAACCAAATCAATAGATCGGAGAAGAAATACGAAGCTATAATAATCATGCATAAAAGAGATCGGAAAAGACTCAAATAATATTCATGGATAATCTGATCATAAACTCACAATTCATCGGATCCCAACAAACACACCGCAAAAAGTGATTACATCGGATAGAACTCCAAGAACATCGAGGAGAACATTGTATTGAAGATCAGAAAGAGAGAAGAAGCCATCTAGCTACTAACTATGGACCCGAAGGTCTGTGGTAAACTACTCACGCATCATCGGAAGGGCAGCAAGGTTGATGTAGAGCCCCTCCGTGATCGATTCCTCCGTGATCGATTCCCCCTCCGGCGGAGTACCGGAGAAGGCCTCCAGATGGGATCTCTCGAGAACAGAAACTTGCGGCGGCGAAAAAAGTATTTCGTGGACTCCCCTGAGGGTTTTGGATTTTTTGGGAATTTATAGTGGAGGAATTAGGTCAAACGGAGCTCTGTGGGCCCCACGAGGTACCAGGGCGCGCCTGCCCCCCCCCCCCAAGCGCGCCCTGGTGCCTCGTGGGCACCCCCTGGGGCTTCTGGCCTCCTCCTGAAGCTTCTAGTGTTGTATATGTCCAGAAAAAAATCTCCAAAAAGATTCGTGGCATTTGGACTTCGTTTGGTATTGATATTCTGTAAAACAAAAACAGGGCAGAAAACAGGAACTGGCACTGGGCACTAAGTTAATAGGTTAGTCTCCAAAAATGATATATAATTGCTGTAAATGCATATAAAAACATCCAAGATTGATAATATAACAACATGGAACAATCAAAAAGTATAGATACGTTGGAGACGTATCAGAATCCGCAAGCTTAATTCATGCTCGTCCTCGAGCATGTAAATGATAAAAACATAATTTTTGATGTGAAATGCTGCCTATCATATTCATCATATATTCTTTTCTTTTGTAGCATGGACATTGGACTTGAATGATTCAAAGCAATAGTCTATAGTTTGACATGAAGATATAAATACTCAAGCATGCTAACAAACAACCATGTTTTTCAAAATATCAACGCTAAAGAAAGTTATCCCTAGCCCATTATGCTCAATCATTGATCCATTCAAGAAACACACTTGAATATTAGCTACATCCAATACACAAGTATGACAATAGTGCTCTCTAGTTGGTGCTTTATAAGAGAAGATGGAGACTCAAGAAAATAAAAATTGCATAAAAGTAAATAGATAGGCCCTTCGCAGAGGGAAGCAGAGATTTGTCAAATGTGCTAGAGCTCAAAGCTTAAATTAGAGAGATAAAAATATTTTGAGAGGCATGCTTTTCCTGTCAAAGAAAACGACCGAGAATTCCCAATATCTTCCATGCTAGACACATCATAGGCAGTTCCCAAACAGAAAGTAAAGTTTATTTCCTTTCCACCATTCTTTCACAATCCATGGCTAGCCGTATCCATGGGTGCCCTCCATACCATCACTTTCCAAGGAATTTTGTTGTTATTAATTTTGATTTCATTGTGGAACTGGGCATCCCTATTCCCAGCCACTCTCTCGTGCAATGACAAGTGAATAAACACTCATCGTGAGAATAACACACCTAGCATGGAAAATATTGGCCACCCCCTGCCGCTTCATGAGCGGTACGGGCACACAAAACAGAAAAATTATTTTGAAAATTAGAGTTGGTACACGCAAATTTACTTGGAACGGCATTGAAATACCGCATATAGGTAGATATAGTGGACTCATTTGGCACAACTTGGGTTTAAGGAGTTTGGATGCACAAGCAGTATTTCCGCTTAGTACAAATGAAGGCTAGCAAAAGATTGAGAAGCAACCAACCAAAAAACGAAAACGGTCATAAACATGCATTGAACATAACTAACACCGAATAATGCACCATAAGTAGGAGATAATTTCTTTGCATAACTATTGACTTAACGTGCATGCATAGGGAATCACAAACCTTAACACTAATATTCTTACTAAATCACAATTACTCACTAACATGACTCACATATCATCATTTCCATATCGTAAAACTATTGCAAGGAATCACACTTATCATATCCAATGATCTATATGAAAGTTTTTATTATATCCCTCTTGAATATTCATCACTTTGGGTCCAAATGCATATCTTGTGCAAATTACCGTTACTTTCATCAACTCTCAAAAAGATATAAGTGAAGCATGAGAGTGCAAATATGTCTTCAAAATTTCAATATTATCAACTCTCAAAATAATATAAGTGAAGCATGAGAGTTTATTTCTTCAAAATTTTAATCTTGTCAACTCTCAAAATAATATAAGTGAAGCATGAGAGTTCATTTCTTCAAAATATAGCCACCACCGTGCTCAAAAAGATTTAAGTGAAGCACTAGAGCAACTGCCTAGCTCAAAAAATTTAAGTGAAGCACATAGAGTACTCTAACAAATTATGATGAGCGTGTGGCTCTCTCAAAATAGGTGTGTTCAGCAAGGATGATTGTGACAAACTAAAAAGCAAACAAAGCAAAGACTCATATAATACAAGACGCTCCAAGCAAAACACATATCATGTGACGAATAAAAATATAGCTCCAAGTAAAATTACTGATGGTTGGTAGAAGAAAGATGGGATGCCTTCCGGGACATCCCCAAGCTTAGGCTCTTGCCACTCCTTATTCCTTCATCCATCGTGATCTCACCCAAAACTTGAAAAGTTCAATCACACAAAACTCAACAAAACCTTCGTGAGATCCGTTAGTATAACAAAATAAATCACCACTCTAAGTATTGTTGCAAACCCATTCATATTTTATTTTTGCATTATACCTACTGTATTCTAACTTCTCCATGGCTTATAGCCCCCGATACAATCCATAGTTTCATCAAAACAAGCAAGCAAAGCATCAAAAACAGAATATGTCAAAAACAGAACGGTCTGTAGCAATCTATTTAAAAGCCATACTTCTGTAACTCCAAAACTTCTGAAAAATTAGGACAACGTGGAAAATTCATATAACAACACTGTGTAAAAATTTCAGATTTTTATGACGCACCAGTACAGAACCAAAATTCTAGCACTGGACGCAAAACTTTATGTTTTCCAAACAGCATCAATTATACTATCTTCCAAATCATCCCAAAGGTTTTACTTGGCACGAACACTAATTAAAAATATAAAATCACAATCATAATAGTAGCATGAAAGTGAAAACACACAATAACAGAAACAAATAATGAAAATTTATTTTATTCATTGGGTTGCCTCCCAACAAGCGCTATTGTTTTATGCCCCTAGCTAGGCATAATGCATAGTTTCAAGTATTGTCATTTTTCTTCTTCTTATCCAAAGATGTACTTTTATCAGAGGGTTTTTCAAAGGTAATATGAAACACATCATCCATAGAAATTTTAGCATTAGCAAGTTGTCCATCCGTAAATCCCTCTTGATTACCGGCTACAATCCAAGAGTATTGTCTATTAACACTATTGAAAACTTGTTGGATTATAATTAAAGGAGGAACTTCCTTTTTAATATTTTCATCAAAGATGTGGTCATTGTGGAACAAATATCTCAGCAAGTAATCATTATTATAAAGGATCTCATCTATTACCGGTTTTTCACGGTTCATACCATAAAAATCAAAGATCTCCCTAGCTTCTCGCACTATATGATCAAATTCATTCATGAGAACAAGGGTAGCTATTTTCTTAGCTCTAGGATCTTTTATAACCGGTAACTCAAAAAACAATCTTTGCAAAGTAGGATGGGTGCAAATAATTCTTCTTTCAAGCTTAAGAACAAGTGCGGAAATAGCATCGGCATAATTCTTAGTTTCATTAAGTATAGGAGCATCATCAAAAGCCAAAGTCCCAATGCAATTAAAGAATTCTTAGATGACACTTTTTCCTATAACATTACCATGTCCCAACACAAAAGTTTTAGCATCAAGATTGGTAGAACTTCCCTTTTTAGTTGTTTTACCATCATCAGTTTCCGCCATGCCAAAATCACTCATGATAACAATCTTCAAGCGAGCGAACAAGCAAACAAGAAAAAAGGAAACGGAAAATATTTTTGTATTCTTGTAAAAACTTTTTAGAAGTGGGGGAGATGAAAATGAGAGGCAAATGAAAATAAAGTAAATGGAAGGAAATGAGAGTTTTATGCATAGGTACTTGATAGATGTTGATGATGTCTCCCCGGCAACGGCGCCAGAAATTCTTCCTGCTACTTGTGAGCTGCGTTGGTAATTCCCTGAAGAGGAAGGGAGATGCAATACAGTAGAGTAAGTATTTCCCTCAGTTATGAAACCAAGGTTATCAATCCAGTAGGAGAATCACGCAACACCTCGTTAGCAACACCTGCACACAAAACAACAAATCCTTGCACCCAACGCAAAAAGGGGTTGTCAATCCCTCGGCGGTAAGTTGCAAGATTAAATTGTATGTGATAGATAGATAGATTGAAACAAAAATACAAAATAAAATAAATAAGATAAAATTGCAGCAAGTATTTTTAGGGTTTTAGTATATGATTTAGATAGACCCCGGGGCCATAGTTTTCACTAGAGGCTTCTCTCAAGAAAATAGCATACGGTGGGTAGACAAATTACTGTTGGGCAATTGATAGAAAAGCAAATAATCATGACGATATCCAAGGCAATGATCATGTATATAGGCATCATGTCCGAGACAAGTAGACCGACTCCTGCCTGCATCTACTACTATTATTCCACACATGGACCGCTATCCAGCATACATCTAGTGTATTAAGTCCATAAAGAATGGAGTAACGCCCTAAGAGCGATGACATGATGTAGACAAGATAAACTCACGTATGAATAAACCCCATCTTTTTACCCTTAATAGCAATGATACATACATGTCATGTCCCTTTCTGTCACTGGGATTGAGCACCGCAAGATCGAACCCATTACAAAGCACCTCTCATGGCAAGATAAATCAATCTAGTTGGCCAAACCAAATCAATAGATCGGAGAAGAAATACGAAGCTATAATAATCATGCATAAAAGAGATCAGAAAAGACTCAAATTATATTCATGGATAATCTGATCATAAACTCACAATTCATCGGATCCCAACAAACTCACCGCAAAAAGTGATTACATCGTATAGAACTCCAAGAACATCTAGGAAAACATTGTATTGAAGATCAAAAAGAGAGAAGAAGCCATCTAGCTACTAACTATGGACCCGAAGGTCTGTGGTAAACTACTCACGCATCATCGGAAGGGCAGCAAGGTTGATGTAGAGCCCCTCCGTGATCGATTCCCCCTCCGGCGGACTACCGGAGAAGGCCTCCAGATGGGATCTCTCGAGAACAGAAACTTGCGGCGGCGGAAAAAGTATTTCATGGACTCCCCTGAGGGTTTCTGATTTTTTGGGAATTTATAGTGGAGGATATAGGTCAAACGGAGCTCTGTGGGCCCCATGAGGTACCAGGGCGCGCCTGCCCCCCCCCCCAGGCGTGCCCTGGTGCCTCGTGGGCACCCCCTGGGGCTTCTGGCCTCCTCCCGAAGCTTCTAGTGTTGTATATGTCCAGAAAAAATCTCTAAAAAGTTTCGTGGCATTTGGACTTCGTTTAGTATTGATATTCTGTAAAACAAAAACAGGGCAGAAAACAGGAACTGGCACTAGGCACTAAGTTAATAGGTTAGTCTCCAAAAATGATATATAATTGTCGTAAATGCATATAAAAACATCCAAGATTGATAATATAACAGCATGGAACAATAAAAAATTATAGATACATTGGAGACGTATCACCCTCAACCAGGCTCGCCCCGCGGGCCCCTTCCCTCCTCCGCGCATCGCCGCGGGCTCGCCCTGGCTCGCGCGTATGCCATTTGGCCTGGAGGGTGTCGGAGCCACCTTCGCGAGGCTGATGCGCATGAGCCTGGAGTCCCACATCACAAGGAATACGGAGGTGGTTAACACTCGCCCACTGGCCCACCGCGGCCCCACTCGTGACGGCGGCGGGTGTTCCGGTACCAAACACATGGAATGCCCACCATCACCGTAAGTTCTATCCGTGCCCCACGGATACGAGCGACATGGAGCTGTACACGCTCCGGGGCTCTCTCTATCCACGCTGCCACCGGCACGTGAGAGCTCCTTCCCACTCTCGTGGAAGCCCCATGCTCAGCGCTGGCGGATACCCCATGCTCCGCGCTGGTGGCCTACTTACCTGAGGGGCCCTCGGCCATCGCATCCTCAAGCTGACCCGTGTCGAACACGGCAGCATGTATCTTTCTGTTATGTAATGAACTTGCTTCATGCATCAGTAAAGCTTATTTCCTCAAAAACCCTGTGTGCTTGCAGCTAAGGGTACCCTGGCGGAGGCGCGCGCTCGTGGTCTCACCTGTGCCTGTCACGCAAGCGAGGGCTGGGCATGGTGTCTGTGCTCGGGTCAGTCCCAGCAGCACTGAAAAACCCAAGCGACTGTGCTCTGACTCGCGGGCCTGCTCCCGTGCGCGTCACCTCACCAAGTCCTTGGTGCTCTTGTCTCCTGGGGCATGGTGTCTGTGCTCGGGTCAGTCCCAGCAGCGCCGAAAAACCCAAGCGACTGAGCTCTGGCTTGCGGGCCTGCTCCCGTGTACGTCACCTCACCAGGTCCTTGGTGCTCTTGTCTCCTCGCATAACACCCACAGGCGACCTCGCAAGCACGCCCTGCTGCACTACTTGCAAAAACTTGGCAGTTTCCCTGGTGCAGGATATCGAAGCTTCAGGAGCCCCCCTCGGGAGGCCTCGCGAGCGGCATCCTGTGGGCGGAGGGCCTCAAGAAGGGGCTGCGCCTCACGAGCCGTGCCCTGTGAAGGGCTCGCCCTAGGCCGCACGCCTCCAAGGAGCTAAGTCCAAAGCACCCCTCAGGTCTTTTCCCTCTCGTTTCTCTCTCGCGGTGTCTCAATTTCCTTGGCACGAGCCGCCTGTGCGTCAAGGGGGAGACCCTGAGCATCGCGCCTCAGGGACTCCTACCAACCCTAAGAGCCCTACACCCTTTGGCCTTGCCGAGCGCACGCTCTGGGCATACCAGCGACGGTGTAGCCAGCCTCGGGGGCTGGGTCCCAGCGACGCAGGGCACGAAGGCAATGTAAAAAGGAAATTAAAGGCCGCAAGAGGAAAACGAAAACGCATGAAACATCGAGTACTTAACAGCAAAAGTACCACACAAATGTTCTCACGCCCCCACGGGGCTGCGTCTACCCTATTATAGCAACAGGTCAAGGAGAATTTAGGCGCGTGAGGCGCCGCCGCCGCCGCTCCCGCCGCCGTCGCGAAGGAGCTCGCCGCCGGTGCCGCTGACCTTTGGCTCAAAGGCGTACAGCCCAACGAAGCCGGCCACATGCTCCCTCACAGGCTCCTCGAGGGGTTTGCGGAGCTCCGCCGGGACCGGGGTCACCACCCGCCCGAAGTCGAAGCGATCGTCGAGGCGGAGGAGGTTGCTGAAGAGTCGCGTTGTCGCCTGGGTCAGCAAGTTGCGGCACGCTTCCTCGACGGTGGCATCCGTGTCCAGCAGCTGCTTCTTGAGGTCCTCAACCTCGGCCTGGAGCTCGTCCCGCTTGGCCGCGAGGCTCCTCTGCTCGTCGAGAGCGGCCTGGGCGACCGCCAGCTCACGCTCCTTCGCCTGTAGGCGCTCCCGCTCTGCCTCCTGTGTGGACGTGGATGCCGCGAGCTCAGCTTCGCGGGACGCAAGCCGGTCGAGGGCCTCGGCGGCCTCCTCCCGCGTCTTGAGTCGGCGCTCACGCGCGGCAGCCTGCTCCTGGAGGGTCTTCTCATAAGCGTCTGCCTCCTCCCGCCGCCGCTTGGCCTCCTGGGCATCATCGAGGGCCTTCGCGAGGGACGCCTGGGTGTCCTTGGCGAGCTGCTCGCACTGCGCCCGTGCCTCCTCGTCCCGCTAGTGGTTGAGCTTCGCCGCCTCCCGAAGCTGGCTCCACCCATTCGCCAGCCTCCGCCGCTCCTCGGCCTGGAGCTCCGCCTCCTTCCTGAGCTTGCCCTCGATTACCTCGAGGGTTGCCTTGACGCTGTTGACGGCCCCGCCCCAGGGTGCGGTGCCGCCCTCCCCCAGCACCAAGGCGCGACTCGCCCGGGCTTCCTCGCCGCTCGTTGGCGACGTCGGACGGGTAGGCGCGATCTCGGGCCCCTTCGGCAGGCCCGCGCCATCGCTCCCAGCGGGGGTCGCACTCGCCGTCTGACGTGGGAGGTCCAGGATGGCCACCCCCGGCGCTGGCGGCGCCGCCCCGTGCTCCGGCGTCGCCTTGGACACCTCGAGGGCCGGGTGCTCGGGCCCGGGGATGGTTCCCGCAAGGGCAACGGTGAGCTCCGCTACCGCAGACATGGGGCGCGTTGCCTCGCGTGGAGGGTCACCTCCGCGTGCCCCTGGGAGAGCGCCCCCTAGCCATCGGCGGTCTCTCCCCCGCCCTCCGGCCGCCGCTCGGCCTCCTCACTGCCTCCCGCCGGTCTCGCCGCCAGGTGCACCGGCACGGCAGGCGAGGCGGCCTTCAGGAGAGGGGAGGGCCCCTCGACCTCGGCTTTCCTCCTCTTGGCCTTCTCCTCCTCGGCGGCCAGATCGAGGCCCCTGCGCAGGCGAAGGCTCATCAGGGCCGCAGTGGTCAAGAAGCAGAGATCGATGGAGGGGGAACAAAGGAACTTACTCGTCCTTAGGGTAAAAGCGCCTCCTCTTCCGCTCCATGGTGGCGCCGCTGCTGCTGCTGCCCCCTTCACGCAGCTCACCTGGGCAGCCGCCCGAGGGCGCGGCGCGAGCCTTGTCGGGGTCGGCGGCCTTGGCGGTCCCCTCTGTCCGCTCCTTAGGGGGCTCGTCGGCCTCCGTGGTGTCATCTCCTCCGTCCCTTGCCGGCACAGGCCTGGCCGGCACAACGCGAAATGCATCCCCGTCGTCACCCTCGTCCTCACCCAGCTAAAGTCGGCGGCGTGCCGGCGGAGACAGAGGGGATGGCGGGGACGACTCCTCGCTGCTCTCCATCGCGGAGAAGGAGGCCTCGTGGTCGCCCGAGGCGGACCCCGACTCCGAAGAATCCTCGGGAAGCTCTTCAGGCTCCTCGAGGTCTGTCCGGACCAACCCCCACTGGTCGAACTGGGGCATCTCTGCTACTAGCTCATCCCTGTTGGACCAGCGGTACAGCGGGCGCGCGTTGTGAGGCATCTCCTCTGCCTCCCCGGGAAATAAAACTTCCCAAGCTTCGGCCACTACTTCGGCCGAGAGGGGCTCCGACAACAACCGGATTCGGTCCTCGGCACTGGTGATCTTCCACACCGGGTGCGAGCGCTTCTGCAGGGGCGCGATGCGGCGGCGGAGGAATTCCTTGGCAATCATGCCCGCCGTGAGCCCGGCCTGGCGCAACTCCGCCAGGCTCACCAGAATCGGCCTTAGGGCAGCGCCGCTGAGCTTCTTGTGCTCCCAGTGGGGGGTCTTCTCGGCCGGCTTGGTGGGGATCGCCAAGAGGGGGCTGGTCTGCAGGGCATCAACGTAGACCCAGCGCGACCTGAAGTTCTCCACCTTCTTCAAGATCCTCATGTCGATGAAGACCTTGCCCATCTCGTCGTCAATACGGAAGGAGGCCCCTCCGGTGCGGTGGTTTCCTGAGGAGAAAACCCGCAGGCTGTAAAAGGTTTGGAAGAGCGCCACGGACGGCATCACTCCCAGGAAGGCCACGCAGAGGTACACAAAGAGGGCTAGAACGAGGACGGAGTTGGGGTGAAGGTGGAGAAGACGAATCTCATAATGCTCAAGAATGGCGAGGAGGAAGTCGGAGAAGGGCAGCACCAGCCCGACGAAGAGCGAGTGGTAGAAGATGGAGACCACCGTGGGTCCGAGGTCTCGCCGTGGGTGCGAGCCCGGCCAGATCTTGGTGGCGCCTCCCTTGAAGTGCGCGGAGGCCAAGTGGGGGCGGGCCTTGGCTAGCCCGCTCTCATTGATGGTGGCCGGCAGTAGGGCCGGGCCCAGCTCTGCTGTCAGCGCGCTCTTGCTGAAGGAGGCCTCGGCGGTCGCGGGTTTCTTGCCTGGGGCCATGGCGGTGGAGAGATTGGAAGTCGGAGGGGGAAGAACAGAGGAGCTGCTCGTGCGGGATGAAGGGCGAGATGAAGGCAGAGAGCAATGACGCGCCTGCGCCCTGCGCAGGCAGGCTTTATCACCAGGACGGCGGTTACCGAGGCGTCGTGGGGAGTGGGGGCGGCTCGCCCCGCAAACACCGCCACGCGTCACCTCCGAGCCCGACAGCTCAATGGGCCCCGCGTCGTTTCGTCCCTAATGGGCGGAACGTGCGTGCCGCGGGCCCGGGGGCTACTGTCGGCCCAGTGGGAACCAGGGTACCATGGCCCGTCTGCCTCTGGCCCGGAGGACAACGCTTGGGCCGACCCACAAGAGTGGCCCCGCCGCGGCCGCACCGGAGGAAGCCGCCTCACGAGGCCCCTCGCCGCCAGGCCAGGCCTTGCCGAGACCGCCAAGCGCCAGGATGCCTCGCGAGGCCTCCTCATGAGGCAGGGCGTGCGGCGTCAGCCGCGGGGCTTCGCGCCCAACACATGGGTGACGACCCGCTGTCAGGATAAGGACAGCAGGGCGTGACCAAGCCCAGCTTCCAATCTGGTGATAAGGCAGCAGCGGTATCTGCCGCTCCCAAAGCAAGTCCCAAAGCATTTCCTCTTTGGTGAAAGAAGATCAGGATGGATCGGCGCGCCAGGACGGAGGTCATCGCCAAGCCCATCTGCACGTCACGAAGACCACTTTATCAGGCGGAGACCGCCTTTAGTCAGGATAGACCTGCGCGCCTGTTCCCCTTTGAATTGCCGCCCTGTGGCCACCCTTTCCCGCTCATATTTTCGGGGAAGAGGACGAAGGCACTACAAAAGGGGCAGGGCCGCTTCCATGTAAGGGGATCGACTCATTTTCTCCCCCACACCTCTTGTACCTTGAGCACAAGCTCTCCATCATAGAGCAATCCAACACAAGCAGGAGTAGGGTATTACACCACACGGTGGCCCGAACCTGGGTAGCTCGCGCGTCCCCTTCATGTCTGGTGAGAGCCAGCGAGTCCATCGTATTCCCCCCGTAGTCGCCGTCGTGTCGTAGGTTGCCAAGCAAAGTCCCCCAGAGTTTGAATCCTTAGTTCTTGGAGAAGTTTCTTGGACGCAGATCCTAGACTCCGACAAGGAGGCACTCCAATTGTTTGAAGCCATCCTTGAAAGAAAAGAATAGAAGAGAAAGGATCAAGTTTTGTTTGTCAATGCTTGACGAGACCACCTTAGCAGCTCCAAGACCTAAATTCATCAGTATGCACAACGTTGTGCATATTGACGAAAAGTGGTTCTATATGACAAAAACGAACAGATGCTACTACCTCCTCCCTGAGGAAGATGACCCGGTCAGAACTGTTCGGAACAAGAACTGTATTGGGAAAGTGATGTTTCTGACCGCTGTTGCTCGACCCAGATATGATGCTGAAGGGAATATGACATTCTCAGGTAAAATTGGTGTCTGGCCCTTTGTGCAAGAGATTCCCGCTAATAGAAGAAGTGAATATAGAGCAAGGGGGACCATTGAAATCAAGTCCATCAACGTGAACCGACGGGTAATGAGGAGGTATATGATAGAAAAAGTGGTTCCAGGAATAAAGGAAGTTTAGCCCGCAGATGATACTAATCCAATATTGATCCAGCAAGATAACGCGAGAACGCACATTCTTCCCGGTGATGCAGAGTTTGCAGAAGCTGTGGCTACAACTGGTCTGGACATTAAAATAATAAACCAGCCTCCAAATTCTCCTGATCTAAACATAGTTGATCTTGGATATTTCAGATCCCTTGAGTCTTTGACCGACTGCAGAGCACCCACGACTATCAAAGAACTGATTCAAGGTGTGCAGGAAGAATTTGATGAGTATGATGCCGGGAAACTCAACAGAATATTTCTAACAGTTCAGACCATCATGGTAGAAGTGATGAACCATGGAGGAGAAAATTCATACAAAATTCCACATTTGCGCAAGGAGAGATTGGAAAGGCAAGGAATCCTACCGCCTAGGATTCACTTTCCCCGTGAAGTTTATGAAAATGCCATGGAGATTCTAGAACAAGATATCATGGAGTAGTGGAGTATGTTGAGACTTGCAATGCTTGCAACTCTTGTTGTGGAGTATGTTGAGACTTGTAGTGCTATGATGAAACTTGTTTGTGGAAATGCATTCTTGAGACTTGTATTGTTTGTGGATATGGATTATTTGTAAGTATGAAATGGATTATATTGTGTTGTTTGAAATGGAGTACTCCATATGTGTTGTTTGAAATGGAGTGTGCAAGTTTCTAAAATTATATGCAAGCTTTTGAAATTATATGCAAGTTTCATAACTTTATGGAAGTTTCTGATTTTTTTTTGAAGTTTTCCGAATTATATGAAAGTTTCTGAATTTATTGAAGTTTTCTAAATGGAGAAGAGTGGAGAGGAGAAGAGAAGAGTTGAAAGGAGAGTGAAGAGGAAAGGAGAGGACATGAGCATGCTCTACAACTACTCCATGAGCAACACTAGACTAGGAGTACTCCTACACACAAGCACTCAACAACCAGAGAAACCAGAGCACTACTCAGTAAATATTCTACTCCAGCAACATGAAAACATTATACTCCAGCAAGCAATATTCTACTCCAAGCACCACATGAAAAATTTCTACACAATCATGCTCAGTAAATATTCTACTCTAGCAAGCAATATTCTAGTCTTGCTTAGTCTATTTTCAATTAATAGTAATCAAGCAAATAAACAGTGAACCATCAATAGATTCATTCAGAAACTTTCATGAGTAATCTTGCTGGAAAGCTTGCTGGTGAATTAACAATAAATAGTGAACCACCAGTAGGAGTAACTAGTGAAGCTTGCTGGAGTATTTTGAATCTCTGGTGAAGATGGAGTATCTTGCGAAAATTGACTCAGGAGCAAAGACAAAACACAAAATCTGCAGTGACATCATCAGTAGTGCTCTGGTTGCTCTGTATACATCTACTACTCCCTCCATGTTCCTAATTTTTGTTCAGAACATCATTTCATTTCTGTAAATAATCATCACTCTAAAGTGCATGAAGATCCTATCCCAAGTCTGTCTTAACAACAAAGTGCAGAATTGAAATAATCATCAGAGCACACAATCTGAAGCAGAGAACACAAGCAGAGCATGAACAAGTTTTTCTTAGCATCTCTGAAGCAAAGCACACAATCAGAGCACATAAGGGGACGAAGATGAAGTCTGACCTGATCTGCAGATGAAGATGAAGATGAAGTCGCCCGACAGCTCGAACCCTCCCTCGTCCGGCAGAGCAGCAACCGCATCCGTAGGACCTCCACGTCGTGCAGACCCGGCAGCAGCAGCCGCATCTCCAGTACCAGCGCTCCTCCTTGCAGGTCAAGGGAGACGAGGAGCGCCAGCATTCGTCGCCGCCGTCGTCGAGCCGAAGAACGCCGCCACCGTCGTCGAGCAGGACAAGGATGTCTGGCCTGCGCTACTCCCGCTCCTCCTCGACTTCAGTAAAAAAAGGTGGCGCAGGCGACGCCGGCGAGAGGGAGAGGCGGCGCGGGCGAAAGGGAGAAGTGGCGACGTAGACATAGGTGAGCGGCGCGGGCGAGAGGGAGAGCGGCGCAGGCCAGAGGGAGAGCGGCGTGGGCGAGCTAGGGATTTTAGAGTGAGTGAGGAGAGGGAGGGGAATCACGAGTGAGTGAGGTGAGGGAGGGGCAAAATAGGAAACGACAAGATTTTCGTAGCGTTACGAAAATTGAACTGCAATTCCTAAACGCTCTTATAAAAGTTTACGGAGGGAGTACCTGTGAATCGAATAATGCATTGGTTGTTGAACCTGATGGATATGAATAAAGTTATAGCATACTTTCAAATTCAATTTCGGTACAATTTTAAATAGCAGCGATTAAATTAGGGTGAAAATATGCTCTGCAAGTCATTCCGACGCACACGGTCTGTAAAGCACATCGTGTGTGATATACATCATAATCCGACACGGTTCACAGAGAGGAAACGTGTGCGACCATGCACATAGTTTCCATTTGCAAAGCGTGTGTGATGTCAGACTATATCATAAACGGTGCGAGCAAACTAAATGTTTGTGATAGTCGCCTTATCGTACAAGCTTTACAACCATGAATTGTTTCTGATCTCGTACGCATCGTAAACGTTTGCACCACAGAATAGCATGGAAAACATGGAGAACATGGTGCTACTCTGAAGCACAAGTGTGGAAAAGGATAGTAACATTTCCCCTTCTCTCTTTTTCTCTCATTTTTTTTGTTGGGCTCTTTTTGGCCTCTTTTTTCCGTTTCTTTTTTATTTTTCGTCCGGAGCCTCATCCCGACTTGTGGGGAATCACAGTCTCCATCATCCTTTCCTCACTGGGACAATGCTCTAATAATGATGATCATCACACTTTTATTTACTTACAACTCAATATTACAACTCGATACTAGAACAAATATGACTCAAAATGAATGCCTCTGGCAGTGTACCAGGATGTGCAATTATACTAGCGTAACATGTATGAAAATGATGAACGGTGGCTGAGCCACGAATACTATGTCAACTATATGATCATGCAAAGCAATATGACAATGATGATGTGTGTCATATAAAAAGAACGGTGGAAGTTGCATGGCAATATATCTCGGAATGGCTATGGAAATGCCATAATAGGTAGGTATGGTGGCTGTTTTGAGGAAGATATAAAGAGTCTTATGTGTGACAGAGCGTATCATATCACGGGGTTTGGATGCACCGGCGAAGTTTGCACCAACTCTCGAGGTGAGAAAGGGCAATGCACGGTACCGTAGAGGCTAGCAAATTGTGGAAGGGTGAGAGTGCGTATAATCCATGGACTCCCATTAGTCATAAAGAACTCACATGCTTATTGCAAAAGTCTATTAGACCTCGAAGCAAAGTACTACTACACATGCCCCTAGGGGGGAGATTGGTAGGAGTTAACCATTGCGCGCCCCCGACCTTCACGCAAAGGTAGACAATCAATAATAAATCATGCTCCAACTTCATCACACTAAGGACTATACGTGCATGCTTTGGGAATCACAAACCTTAACACCAATATTCTTACTAAACCACAATCATTCACTAGTACCTCCCACATATTACCATCTTAATATCGCAAAACTATTGCAAGGAATCAAACTTATCATATTCAGTGATGTACATGAAAGTTTTTATTATATCCCTCTTGAATACCTATCATATTAGGACCAAATTCATAACCCGTGCATATTACCATTGCTAATTATTAGACTCTCAAAAAGATATAAGTGAAGCATGAGAGTGCTACTATTTCTTTAAAATATAACCACCGTCGTGCTCTAAAAGATATAAGTGAAGCACTATAACAACTGCCTAGCTCAAAAGATATAAGTGAAGCACATAGAGTATTCTAACAAATCACGAATAATGTGTGTTCCTCTCAAAAAGGTGTGTTCAGCAAAGATGATTGTGGAAAATTAAAAAGCAAACAAAAGCAAGCAAACTATAACACAAGACGCTCCAAGTAAAACACATATCATGTGATGAATAAAAATATAGCTCCAAGTGATATACCGATAGATTGTAGACGAAAGAGGGGATGCCATCCGGGGCATCCCCAAGCTTAGACGCTTGGGTCTTCCTTGAATATTACCTTGGGGTGCCGTGGGCATCCCCAATCTTAGGGTCTTGCCGCTCCTTATTCCTTCATCCATCGTGGTCTCACCCAAAACTTGAAAACTTCAGCACACAAAACTCAACAGAAACCTCGTGAGATCCGTTAGTATAACAAATAAATCTTAAACTTTAGGTACTGTTGTAAATTGATTCATATATAATATTAGCATAATGCTACTGTACTCCAACTTCCCCATGGCTCATACCCCCCGATACGATCCATAGATTCATCAAAATAAGCAAACTATGCAACAAAAACAGAATCTGTCTAAAACAGAATAGTCTGTAAATATCTATTTAAAGGCCATACTTCTGTAACTCCAAAAATTATGAAAAATTAGGACAACGTAAAAAAATTCATATACCAATACTTCGTAAACAATTCAGAATTTTATCACCCTCCAGTACAGAACCAAAAATCCAGCATTGGACTCAAAACTTTCTGTTTTCAAACAGCATTAATTATACTATCATCCAAATCATCCCAAAGGCATTACTTGGCACAAACACTAATTAAAAGATAAAAATCACAATCATAACATAAGCTATAATTGTGTAAACTCACAAAACAGAAATAAAAAGCAAAAAATTAAGATACATATTGGGTTGCCTCCCAACAAGCTCTTTCTTTATAGCCATTAAGACAGGCTTTGAGATTTTAATGATGCTCACACGAAAGATAATAATTGAAACACAAAGAGAGCATCATGAAGCATATGAAAAACGCATTTAAGTCTAACATACTTCCTATGCATAGGCATTTTATAGGAAAACAAATTATCAAGACAACCAATATCTAGCATATGCAAAAAGGAAGAATGAAGCATCAATAATTTCAACACAAAGAGAGGTAATTTAATGACATGAAGATTTATATAACCATATTTTCCTCTCTCATAATAATTACATGTAGGATCATAATCAAATTCAACAATATAACCATCACATAACATATTCTCTACATGATCCACATGCATAAAAGTTTTATAATCTTCCAAAATAGTGGGATTAACATCAACTAAAGTCATGACCTATCCAAACCCACTTTCATCAAAAATTTCATAAGATTGAACACACTCCGAATATGTGGGATTCCTTTTAGTTAAAGTTGAGACTCTTCGAAATCCACTTTCAATATTATTGCAAACATTATTATCAATATCATATTCATCATGAGGCTTAAATAAATTTTCAAGATCATATGAAGCATCACCCCAATCATGATCATTACAATGAGTAGTGGATATAACAAAATCAACATCCCCAAGCATGTAGTTTTGCATATCATTAACGCAGTTGACGTTAATAGAATTTATAATAAAATCATTGCAATCATGCTATTCATTCAAGGAGCTATCATGAATCACTTTATAAATTTCTTCTTTTAACACTTCATCACAATTTTCAGATTCACGATTTTCAAGCAAAACTTCATAAAGATAATCTAGTGCACTCAATTCACTAGCAATTGGTTCATCATAATTGGATTTTTTGAAAAGATTAGCAAGTGGATGAGGATCCATATCAATAGTTTTTTTAGCAAGCAAAGATGCAAGCAAATAGAAGGCACATGGCAACACAAGCAAAAATAGTGACTCAAATATTTTTTGTATTTTTGATTTTTAGAGAAGTGGGGGAGATGAAAATGAGAGGCAAATGCAAATAAAAAGGCAAATAAAAGTAGAGCAAATAGATGATAGTTTGTGCGAAGGTACTTGATAGGTTTTGGTGATGTCTCCCCGGCAACGGCGCCAGAAATTCTTCCTGCTACTTGTGAATTGCGTTCGGATTTCCCCGAAGAGGAGAGGATGATGCAGTACAGTAGAGATAAGTATTTCCCTCAGTTAAGAACCAAGGTTATCAATCCAGTAGGAGAACCACACAGAACCTCGTTAACAGCACCTACACACACAAAAGCAAATACTTGCACCCAACGCAAATAAGAGGGTTGTCAATCCCCTTGGCGGTTACTTGCAAGGATTAACTCTAATAGTGATAGATAGAAATGTAAATTGCAAAAAAAAGGAAATAAAATTGCAGCAACGTATTTTTGGATTTTAATATATGATAAAGGTAGACCCGGGGGCCATAGTTTTCACTAGAGGCTTCTCTCTCGAACGCATAGCATACGGTTGGTAAATAAATTACTGTTGGGCAATTGATAGAAAAGTGCATAGTTATGACGATATTCAAGTCAATGATCATGTATATAGGCATAACGTCCGAGACAAGTAGACCGACTCATGCCTGCATCTACTACTATTACCCCACCCATCAACCGCTATCCAGCATGCATCTAGTGTATTAAGTTATTGAAAACAGAGTAACGCCTTAAGCAAGATGACATGATATAGACAAAGTAAACTCAAGCAATATGATTAAACCCCATCTTTTTATCCTTAATGGCAACAATACAAATACGTGCCTTGTCCCTTTTTGTCACTGGGATATAGAACACCGCAAGATTGAACTCATCACAAAGCACCTCTCCCATTGCAAAATAAATCAATCTAGTTGGCCAAACCAAATGGATAGATCAGAGTGAAATACAAAGCTATAACAATCATGCATAAATAAGTTCAGAAAAGACTCAAATATTTCTCATGAATAATCTGATCATAAACTCACAATTCATCGGATCCCAACAAACACACCACAAAAGAAGATTACATCGAATAGAACTCCAAGGAGATCGAGGAGAACATTGTATTGAAGATCAAGAGAGAGAAGAAGCCATCTAGCTACTAGATATGGACCCGTAGGTTTGTGGTAAAATACTCACACATCATCGGAAGGGCAGCAAGGTTGATGTAGAAGCCCTCCGTGATCGATTCCTCCTGCGGCAGATTACCGGAGAAGGCCTCCAGATGGGATCGCGGAAGAACAGAGGCTTGCGGTGGCGGAATTTTTTTTCTAGGTTGCTCTTCGGTATATGGGGAATATTTGAGAATTTATAGCGGCGGAATTAGGTCAAGAGGTGCCACGAGGGGCCCACAAGCCTGGGGGCGCGCCTCCCGAGCTTGTCGCTCCCTCGTGGCTCTTCTGGTCTTCTCCCAAACCTTCGAGGGTCCCTTCTAGTCCAGAAAAATTTAATCCAAAGTGTTTTCTCCGTTTGGACTCCGTTTGATATTGATTTTTTTAAAAGCCAAAAACAGGCAAAAAACAGCAACTGGCACTGAGCACTAGGTTAATAGGTTTGTCCCAAAAAATGATATATAATTGCATATAAAACATCCAAGATTGATACTATAATAGCATGGAACAATCAAAAATTATAGATAGGTTGGATACGTCTGAGAACAACCATTGGATGTCACAAAGGCCTCCATGTAAGTCTCTCATGTCAATCCTTACTTGGCCTTTGTCCAGGTACTCCATGGGGATATTAGAACTGTTCGGCGATACCGGCTACCGAAGGATTATGTCCATGCACCTCAAAGGAACCGTCAACTATTCGGTGACTCAACTCATTGTTGATCAAAGTACACCATCAAGCCTCCGCTGAACCATGTCTGTCTCCTGACTTGGATCAGAGGTCAACGTTTGAGTGATTCATCGATGCATATAAAGATACCATATGTTGGACGGCTAGCAACGAATCATCGTGAACCTCTGTGGGCCACCCGGCTCCGGGAAGCGCCTCCCGAAACTTCCCGGGAGGCGGTCTGCCCAGCGTGACCCATCTCCGCGAAGGGAGCGGGGAGTCCGCTTGTCATAAGCATTGAATGCACCCCATCCCCCCTCACTGTTACTGGCGTCAGCGGCTGGGACGGACGCATCGGACCCGTCCTTGGCGCATGGGCTCCAGCAAGGTACCCCATTCACCGAGGTCACCCACAGTGATCGTTGGAGATTCACCTACCCCGCATGCGACTACCGGAGCAGTGTCCGGCAGCCACCAACTCTGTACGGACGGGCGCGTCCCGATCGTTCGTGTCGTGCCGGTACAAGCAGCTCCATCCTTTCCTTTGTTTGTACCAAGCCAATGGGAGACTCCGGCAGGAGGGATGAGGCCTCGAGGCAGTATAAATAGGGGAAGGCCTCAGCCTAGGAGAGGGACACACATTCACAACAAAGAACACATATTGTAACTCTCTACACAGCAATATCATTCCAGAGCAGGAGTAAAGTATCACACCTACACGGTGGCATGAACCTGGGTAGCTCCAGTGTGCTCTAGTATCCTTTTTCTCTCATTCCCGGCGATCGATGGCTTAGGAAACTTGACGCATTCAGTCCCTGGCCGAACTCTCAAAGGGTTGTAGTTAACAACCCAATGTCTGGTTCTTAGACAAAGACATTTGGCGCGCCAGGTAGGGGACCGAGGCGTTCTCGTTCCTTTGATCCGGGTCACTTGCCCTCCCGGATACCTTCTCTCTTCGGCGCCACCCTCGACGCCGACTCCTTGTTCACCGATCGCTCCTTCGACTTCAAGCGAAGATGGTGAAGGGTAGGCTACCCTAGGCCACGGTGTACCGGCGCGTGCACTGATACGTCTCCAACGTATCTATAATTTTTGATTGTTCCATGCTATTATAGTATCAATCTTGGATGTTTTTATATGCAATTTTATGCAATTATATATCATTTTTTGGGACTAACCTATTAACCTAGTGCCCAGTGCCAGTTGCTGTTTTCTGCTTGTTTTTGGCTTTTCAGAGAAACAGTACCAAATGAAGTCCAAATGCCACGAAACTTTTTGGAGATTTTTTTCTGGACAAAAGAAACCTTGGAAGCTTCGGGAGGAGGCCAGAAGCCTCACAGAGGCTTCACAAGGCAACAGGGCGCGTCCCAGGGGGGCACGCCGTGTTGCCTTGTGGGGCCCACGTGACTCCGTTTGACCTAATTACACTTCTATAAATTCACAAATATTGGGAAACCAACAGAGAGCCAGAAGAGAAAACCTTTCCACCGCCGCAAGCCTCTGTTCTTCCGTGATCCCACCTTGAGGTCTTTTTCGGTACTCTGCCGGAGGGGGAATCGATCACGGAGGGCTTCTACATCAACCTTGCTGCCCTTTCGATGATGTGTGAGTAGTTTACCACAGACCTACGGGTCCATAGCTAGTAGCTAGATGGCTTCTTCTCTCTCTTTGATCTTCAATACAATGTTCTCCTCGATGTTCTTGGAGTTCTATCCAATGTAATCTTCTTTTGCGGTGTGTTTGTTGGGATCCGATGAATTGTGAGTTTATGATCAGATTATTCATGAGAAATATTTGAGTCTTCTCTGAACTCTTTTATGCATGATTGTTATAACTTTGTATTTCTCTCCGATCTATCAATTTGGTTTGGCCTACTAGATTGATTTATCTTGCAATGGGAGAGGTGCTTTGTGATGGGTTCAATCTTGCGGTGCTCAATCCCAGTGACAGAAGGGGACATGACACGTATTTATATTGTTGCCATTAAGGATAAAAAGATGGGGTTTATTCATATTGCTTGAATTTGCTTCTCTACATCATGTCATCCTGCTTAAGGCATTACTTTGTTTTTATTAACTTAATACTCTAGATGCATGCTGGATAGCGGTCGATGAGTGGAGTAATAGTAGTAGATGCAGGCAGGAGTCGGTCTACTTGTCTCGTACGTGATGCCTATATACATGATCATTGCCATGAATCCGTCATAATTATTTGCTATTCTATCAATTGCCGAACAGTAATTTGTTTACCCACCGTATGTTTCTGTGCTCGAGAGAGAAGCCTCTAGTGAAAACTATGGCCCCCGGGTCTATCTTTATCATATAAAAAACCTAAAAATACCTTGCTGTAATTTATTTACTTTTATTTTAATTAGTATTTTAGTTTACCTATTTACCTCGATAAGATTTAATCCTTGCAAATAACCGCTAAGAGGATTGAAAACCCTCTTATTTGCGTTGGGTGCAAGTGTTTGCTCTTGTGTGTGCAGGTGCGCTTAACGGAATTTTGCTTGGTTCTCCTACTGGATTGATAACCTTGGTTCTTAACTAAGGGAAATACTTATCTCTACTGTACTGCATCATCCTCTCCTCTTCGGGGAAATACCAACGCAGACTACAAGTAGCAGGAAGAATTTCTGGCGCCGTTGCCGGGGAGACATCATCAAAATTACCAAGTACCTTCGCACAAATTATCATTCACTTGGATTTAATTTATTTATCTTTTATTTGCATTTGCCTCTCGTTTTCATCTCCCCCACTTCAAACTTTTTTTACAAAAACACAAAAATATTTTATTTGCTTGTTTGCTAGTTTGCTTGCTTTGTTTACAGTTGCCACCATGTCTGATTTTGTTATTGAAAAAGATGAGGATGCTAAAATTCCTAAGATAGAAATTCCCTCAAATTTAGACTCAAAATTTTTTGTAGTAGGGAGTGGAAATGCCTATGGAAAAACATTATTCAAGAGTTCTTTTATTGCACGGGAACTTTGGTTTGTAATGACACTCCAATCCTTAAAAGAACCAATAGTTATGGGGAGGCTATCTCCGCACTCATTATTAAACTTGAAAGAAGATTTATCCGTACTCATCCTACCTTGCAAAGGTTGTTTTATGAGTTGCCGGTTATAAATAACCCCAAAGCTAAAAAGATAGCTACTCTTATCCTCATGAATGAGTTTGATTACATAGTACAAGAAGCTAGAGAGATCTTTGATTTCTATAATACGAGTCAAGAAAATCCTGTGATAGATGAAATTTTATATAATGATGAATATATGTTGCAATATGTTTTTCATGATCACCATGCCTTTGATGAAAATACTAAAAAGGAAGTTCCTCCCATACATATCATCCAACAAGTTTTCAATGGAATTAATCGTAAGTACGCTTGGATCATAAAAGGGAACCAATAGGGGTTTGAAGAAGGTAGCCTTAATAACCCTAGTATTTTGGTTGATGATGTGTTCCCCATTTTTTTTGAAAAACCTCCTGAAAATCATACACCTAAGGATGTCAAAACCAAGGATGACAACACTTGAAACTATGCATTATGCCTAGCTAGGGGCATAAAACAATAGCACTTGTTGGGAGGCAACCCAATGAATAAAATAAAATTTTGCTTTTACCTACTGTTTTTGTGTGTTTGCATGATTATAGCTTCTGGCATGATTGTGTTTTTATGTTTTAATTAGTGTTTGTGCCAAGTAATGCCTTTGGGATGATTTGGAAGATAGTATAATTGATGTTGTTTGGAAAACAGAAAGTTTTGTGTCCAGTACTGGAATTTTAATTCTGTACTGGAGCTTCAGAAAAATCTGAAATTTTTAAAAAGTATTGGTATATGAATTGCCCACGTTTTCCTAATTTTTCAGAATTTTTGGAGTTACACAAGTATGGTTTTTAAATATATCTTTACAGACTGTTCTGTTTTAGACAGATTCTGTTTTTGTTGCATAGTTTGCATATTTTGATGAATCTATGGATCGTATCGGGGGGTATGAGTCATGGAGAAGTTGGAGTACAGTAGCATTATGCCAATATTAAATATGAATCAATTTACTACAGTACCTAAAGTTTAAGATTTGTTTGTTATACTAACGGATCTCACGAGGTTTCTGTTGAGTTTTGTGTGCTGAAGTTTTCAAGTTTTGGGTGAGACTACGATGGATAAAGGAATAAGGAGCAGCAAGAGCCTAAGCTTGGGGATGCCCAAGGCACCCCAAGGTAATATTCAAGAAAGACTCAAGCATCTAAGCTTGGGGATGCCCCGGAAGGCATCCCCTCTTTCGTCTACAATCTATCGGTAACTCACTTGGAGCTATATTTTTATTCATCACATGATATGTGTTTTACTTGGAGCGTCTTGTGATATAGTTTGTTTGCTTGTTAGTTTGTCACAATCATATTTGCTGAACACACCTTTTTGAGAGGGACACACGTTATTCGTGATTTGTTAGAATACTCTTTGTGCTTCACTTATATCTCTTGAGCTAGGCAGTTGCTCTAGTGCTTGACTTATATCTTTTAGAACACGGCGGTGGTTATATTTTAAAGAAATAGTTGCACTCTCATGCTTCACTTATATCTTTTTGAGAGTCTCATGATAGCAATGGTAATATGCACGGGTTATGAATTTGGTCCTGATATGATAGGTATTCAAGAGGGATATAATAAAAACTTTCATGTAGATCACTGAATATGATAAATTTGATTCCTTGCAATAGTTTTGCAATATTAAGATGGTAATATGGGGGAGGTATGAGTAGATAATTGTGGTTTATTAAGAATAATTGTGTTAAGGTTTGTGATTCCCGAAGCATGCACTATGATCTGTCGTTATGCTAAGAAGTTGGAGCATGATTTATTATTGATTGTCTACCTTATGAGTGGCGGTCGGGGACGAGCGATGGACCTTGTCCTACCAATCTATCCCTCTCACTACTGGAAACAGGGAATTTGCCATCAGTCAGATCTTTGCCGTCTGCCAGCGGATGGCAAAGAACGTCTTTGCCATCAGCTTAGAAAAAACAGACGGCAAAGAACTGACAGACGGCAAATAATCTGGTTGCCATCAGCCAATTCTTTGCCATCTGCCAGCACATGGCAAAGAATCTTTGCCGTCCGCTGGCAGACGGCAAAGAGGTGGGTGGGGTCCAGTGGACGCCGGTGCTGTAACGGCCTATCAACCCCACCTCTTTGCCATCTGCCAGCAGATGGCAAAGAATCTTTTCCGTCTGCTGGCAGACGGCAAAGAGGTGGGTGGGGTCCAGTGGACGACGGCGCTGTAACGGCCCACTAGCCCCACCTCTTTGCCATCTGCCAGCAGACGGCAAAGAGGTGGGGCTTTGCCATCCGCTGGCTGATGGCAAAGAGGTGGGGCTTTGCCATCCGCTGGCTGATGGCAAAGAGGTGGGGCTATCTCCTCCCCTCTCTCACTGTCGCATAACGAAATAGACGCGCGTAGCGAAAATCGACCGCCAAAGAAATTTTCCCCCAAAACCGAGTCGCGCCCCCTGTTTCTTCCCCGCAGCTTCGCGCCGGCCCCATCTCCTCCCCGCGCCGCCCCTTCCTCCCCGAGCCGCCCTCTCCTCCCCGCGCCGCGCCGCCACTCCTCCCCGTGCCGCCCCCTCCTCCCCACGCCGCCCCCTCCCATCCCCGCCACCGCCCCCTCCTCCCCGCGCCGCCCCCTCCCATCGGCGCCGCCGCCCCTCCTCCCCGCGCCACCCCCTCCTCCCCGCGCCGTCCCTCCCATCGGCGCCGCCGCCCCTCCCCGTCCGCTAGGTTGAGGTCGCCGGGCCGTCTCTGCCGCGCCACCTTCCCTCCGCCGGCAGGTACCCCTCTGTCTCTCTCTCTCTCTCTCTTGGGTGGGGGCGACCCATAAAAATGGCGACCGATGGCGGCGGCTAAAGGGCGAGCGTCGGATTCTACCTTCTCTCCCCCATCGGATACCATGGTCGAACGACGACCGACCATGCAGCTGAACGCAAGCGCAGGCGGCCGATGGACATCAGCGGCGGCGGACGCCCTCTCTTCCGGCCCCTGTCTCATTATGTGCCCCTCCGATTCTTCTCTTTGCCTCCCTAATTTCCTTACTCTGAAATGCAGCATGAGGAGGCAGGTTCGGGTTCAGGCCGGCGACTAGGACAAACAGCAGGCGGGCGACCAACATCTTTTCCCCTCAGGTATAACCAGCAAATAATTTGATGTTCTTATGCGTTTAAATTGAACCCTATGATCTGCAACTGAATGATGTTCTCATGCATGATAGTTCAATTTGTGTACCGTATGCTAATTTGATACTAGTTCAGTTTGAGAAAGACATGGATGATTTGTTTCGACAATACCTGTTGTACATATCATGTTTATTTCTGGTTGTGTATCTATGCACAGTTAGCTGCTGTTCGAGACTAAGCCCGGGGACGCCAGCCACCAGCCTCACAGCGAGCTCCGGCCTGACTGCACCTTCCACCCTCTTCGCCACCGAACAAAGCCGCAGGCTGCAGCCCGTTATCCGCCGATTTGGTCGTCGCCCAACCTACAGCATTGAACAGCAGCCGCCCTGACCCCTTGTTCTCAGCAGGGCAGCGAGGAGGTAATAATCAGAGTCACTCTTGCTGATTCATCTGCTTGTTATTATGATTGTTGTGCAGGGAAAGAATGCAACTCTAGATTGTGTTGTTCTTATTTATTTGTGCTGTTTAATCTGCTATCCGCATTAGCATTTTATTTTGTCTAGCAAAGTTGAAGTTTATATTGATATATAGTAGGAGTGAAGAATGGACAAAGGATGGACAGACATCACTAGGCACAACAACCTATTACAATAGTTGAGGTCTTCTGTTTTTTGTTAATCTATATATATATATATATATATATATATATATATATATATATATATATATATATATATATATATATATTAACTGTAGACAACACGTCCATGTTCACAGTAGTGGAATAAAGGAATATAATTTCCACTAAAGTAAACTACTACGCTTCCTGTACTATCCTTGGGGCGTTGCTCAAATGTTTTAGCATCTGCTTGTGTCATTTTTTGTTAGAAAATGCAACCAAAAGTGCAGTATTTAGAAGCAACAGGAGTAACTTGCAACAAAATAACTATTTGTATAGTAAATGACCTAGGTCACTAATCAGGTAGAAATTGTTCAGGCAAGTTGCTATTCTCCATGTCGTGAGCATAACTTCATTGCCTGAAAAAACTGATGCTACACTTAAAGTTAACAGCCAACAGTATGCTATATAAAAAACAGTCAGTACTTAGTTTTACACCAATTTTTATTCCAACGAAGGATCAGTCACCTCCATAGCTACCAACTGAGGCTCCTTCCCTTTGCTATACAGAATAAATCACTGTCTTACGAACAATTTCAGAGTAAGACACTGACCAACAAATGTTGCAGTTAAAAATTTCAAGTTGTGGTCTCTGGCGCTTCCCGCCTTGGTTGTGGTGGTCGTGGTGCACAGCCAATTCCTAGTCCTCTTGTGTCCACTGACGGGCAGATCCGACCATAGGCGAAAGAGGCCATCGACCAAGAGAAACAAATCGATAGTGGCCTAGACCCCGTGAGCCCGGCGTCCTGGATCCCAGGAGCCGTTGCCTTAGTGGCGACATGGAGATCGTGGTCGATGCACGGAACACAGCTAGCTGCAAGGATAGCTTGTACAGAAATATAAATTAGTACACAGCAGATTGTTTATCTAAAGTTAATACCTTGAGGATACCTTAGTACAGGTAACACTAAACTGGACATCTGAAGTTAGTATCCAGAAAATAAAGGCACAATGCATATACATTGTAGCTTTAGCGGTCCATTAACCTGGGATTGTGTTGTGAGATGCATGTCATCTTCGAAAGAGACAAAGAACTATACATGAGCTGACCATGCCAATTGATGCATCCTTTACATTTCTCAAATGGAACCAACAGGTAACATGAACTGGTGCCAGCAATTTTGGAATCACATAAATTAGTATGGCATCAAGGTAGATAACAAGTGAACTAATATGGCGCTTGCAATTTTGAAATAATAGAAATTAGTATGGCATCGAGGTAGATAACAAACAAATAAGTTTACTGCTAAAGTGGGTATGCAGCCAGAAGGCGCCAAAAATTATCTGGTGAATGAATTAGAAGATTGACACCTAACCATAGGGAGTACTCAACCATAGGCGATCAACAAACTGCGTTAAAGGAACATGGCTGCATGAGGCAAATCATTTATTTGTCAAACATACTTTGTCATGCTGGATGGAATTCAACGCTGCAAAAAGGAATAGTGCAACGCATCTATTCTCTGGTCACCCATAAAATAACTATATACAAAACAAAACAACATTCTCTTTCCGTCGAAAAGGAATTCTCTAATAACAGAGTCATTATTGATCAATTAGACAAAAGCATATTTGCATTCATGATGGAAGAAATCAAAGTGAGTTTAGCCAAATTGATGCAAGAAATGGCCAGAATAAATACCAACCAGAATACTTCCATTCTCTTTTTTGCGGCAAAACTGGAACGTACTTTCAGTAATAGGTAGAAGAGATCAACTTTGTTTTGAAGGTACAAATATATTTGTGTAGTATTTAGTCACAACCAATGCACATGATATTTGGCTCGCAATTACGAGTCCAGTCCAATCAGACCAAAAAATAGAAATCAGGTTTTGGTGAATGATTAAATATACACACAAAGGCACATTATAAGGTTCAGAAGCGAGAGGGGAAGGTTCTTGCCATCAAGTGAAGTGAACATCAATTTTCACAGTAACATAAGAATTGTTCGTCAGGATTTATGTGCTACTGTCAGTCTCTAAAAATGACATAGATTTGGACATCTTTGTGGTGCTACTGTGAAGTGAACATCAATTTTAACATGTGTGTGCGCTGACCTGCTTACTGCTTGTTGGTTATGTATGTTGACACATGAATTTGCTAGTCTATTTATAGAGAAGTGTTGAGTATGGCTGCCGAATGGACCGATGAGAACACTCGGATTATCGTCGAGCTGTTTGTGAATTATACTTTGAGCCATGAATTTGAGCCATGAATTATACTTTGTACTGTTTCTGATATTTTGTTGCTTATAGATTTAGGATATGCTTATAGATGTTTTGAGGATCATGTAGCAGCCTTTTCTTTACAGTCCACTTTTGCCGGATAGAATTTATCTTTTCTTTACATATTATTCATGTCAGGTATTCATTCTTTTTATGTTGTACTAATTTCGTTTACTCTTTGTCATTGTAGGTGTTGACAGATGGTGGGCGCGGGTCGAGAGCGCTCCGAGGCTCCTACCTCGGCGCGTGGTGGGAGGGGTAGTTCCATTCCACCCCAGAGCCTCCGGAGAGCGCTGCATCTCGGTATGCAGACACCACCGGCGGTCACTTCTTCTTCGGCCGGGAGAGGTCGGGGAGGGAAGAAGGAGAAGGCTGGTAGAGGTGGACGTGGCGGCGGGAGAGGTAGGAAGGCTGCTACTACGCCTTCCTCGCCGCCACCCCCAGCTGATTCACCCGACCACAGGAGTGCTCCGTCTGAGATGGAGCCGCCTGAGGTGGACCCGTCTCGGACTCCGGTCCATGAGCCTCGGGCCGACGAGCCTACGACAGACGCGCCTACGGCCGACGAGCCTGGGGCCGACGAGCGTCGGGCCGCCGAGCCTTCGTCCCACGAGACTCCGTCCCACGAGACTCCGGAGCTCAGCATGTTTCACGCTGAGTCGCATCCGAACCCATGTGCGGACTCGTCGAGTGGCCGTGCTGAGGGTGGCTATAGTTCTGATAGCTATAGCGAGGGTGAGTGGGTTGAGGGGCGCAAAGTCTACCAGCGTGGTGGTACAAAGCTCCCGCCCACCCCGGCGACCCCCGACCAGAGGTGGTTGATTGCGCCGGAGGGGGAGAAGTAAGTGCATTTACTCTTTTTTAACCTTTTGCCTTCACGTTTCTTCGAATATCTAATGCGTTGGCCTTTTCATACTGCAGGTCTTGGACACACGAGCCTCGTGTCCGCAGGCCCAACACTGTCCTTGGTGTGATTTGTCGCCAGAGCTTCCCGGGGTGGGTCACGTTGCCCGGTGAGGGCCGGGTTCCAGAGCTAGGAATGACCTGGGAGCACTACTTGGCTGCCCCGGCCCCGCCGGGGCATAGGATCGGCGATGTCGAGTGCCACACGGTGGCCGACATTGTGATCCAGACGTTTTGGGTAATTTCTCCTTTGCCGTCTACGTTGTGTTTTCTTCTTTGATTGGCAACCCTAGTGATTGTACTAATCCGTGTTTTCTTGTTTGATTGCAGACCTTCTACAGGTGTGCTGAGGGACAGGAGGAGGCCGCGGCTCGGGTTATCGACAACGAGTGCAGGCACCTACTTGGAAACTTTCGGCACGAGGCTCGGACGCAGGCTGTTCGAGACTACTTCGCCTCGACTGGTATTAGGAGGAAAAAAGAGAAGTGCCGCGTCAAGTATCTGAGTAAGGAGAAGTACATGAAGGTAATTACCTATTCTTAAGGCCTTGTACTTAGTTCCTTGATTTGATTCGTAGGCGTAGCGCTCAAATTTCTCTTGCTTAACTTAGGTGCCCCCGAGATGGTGTGCGGATAGGATGGACTGTTGGGAGGCGTTGGTGGATGAGTGGTGCACTACCCAATGGCGCTCCGTCCACGACACTGCAAAGGACAAGCGTGCCAAAATGAAAGGTGTCCCACACCATCTAGGCAGCGTCAACCTACGTCAGTTCGGGGAAAACTGGGTATGTGTTTTGCTTCATGATTCATGCAAATTCATTCTTCATGCTAGCTTGAGCCCTTAACTAATACTCTGTTCCTCTCTTTTAGGCGCGACACAACAAGGCTCCAGTGCCAGAGCTGTTCGACCTCTATGCCATGTCCAATACTGCCTCGTACAAGAAGGCCAAGGCATTCTCTGAGTCTGACCTCGATGATCTAGAGAAATTCAGCAACCGCGCCTCCCACCACAAGCTTGTGAGGTACAGAGACGAGGGGAAGGCGAGGAAAGGGCCGGACTTTAACCCGAGCCAGCAACCTCTTGATCCAGAGCTGGTGATGATATCTGGTGGCGGGAGGCACCATGGCTCGTTAGCCATTGGGGATGGACTGATACGTTGTACTAGCACTCTCCCGCAGATCAAGAAGCGCCAGACCAGATCCGATCCTGAGATAAGGCCTCGTGCATGGCCAATGGAGCTCGAATTCCAGGTTAGTTATACGGACTCAGATACCTTTCCTCCATTACATTGTGTGTGCGGCCGTCGATGATTACAATGCTAACGAGGAGTGGTGTTGCAGGCTGCTATTGAGAAAGAGAGAGCGAAGACCGAGGAGCTTCTGGCGGAGAGGGAGAGGGAGATGGAGGACAGGACGGCTAAGCTATTGGAGGAGGAGAGGAACCGGAATGACGCGCAGAACCGGGCCTTATACAAGCTCTTCGTGGTAAGTTTCTTCTGCATATTGGCCAAATCATGCACGTAATGTTCCTTTCATTACTAACTAATATGACTGACTCGTGAAAACCAAATGTGCAGACCATGTGCCAGGGCAACGGTCAGACCCCTCCGCCGATGCCAGTCATTGCTCCGGCGGACACGGTGAGTTTCATTTGAATCGAGATTACTTACTAGTTTTCACATTTGAGTTGCATCATGCTAACGATACATTGGAAATAATCTTTGGTGCAGCATAACTCCCGACAAGCATCGACCGATCCTTCTCCGTCTGCCACTGGCGCGACCGGTCCTACACCTACACATACACCTCCGTGATGACGGTAAGTTTTCCCAAGTGTTTTGCTTAATAGAGTTTTGTTGTGATGCCATGTTGTATCTACACATATCGTGCATAATGTGTGTATGTTTGAAATGCATTGTATGTGTGGGATTCGACACCTAGTCGTGTGCCTTTGGTAGCCTTCCATACAGGGAAATGCCTCCTAGTGCTTCCACTGAGCCATGGTAGTTCGCTACTGCTCCGGAACACATGGATTGACCGGCATGTGTCCTTCTTTGCTCCTATGTCTGTCCCTACGGGGAAATGTCACGCGGTGTATCACCGAAGTCCTTGTAGCTTGCTACGACTTGGTTGCACTCGCTGATGACCGACACGTGCATTGCTGGGTCATGTATGCCTGTCCCTGTACGTTTGTGCCACCTTGGTTCTATGACTAGTCATGTCGGCCCGGGTTCTCTGCCATATGGATACTAGCGACATAATCATATACGTGAGTCAATAATCGCAAACGGTCCCGGCCAAGGTAAGGTGGCAGCTGTGGGTTACCGTGCGTGAGACCGCAAAGCGATATGATATGTTACATGCTAGATCTGTGTGACTTAGGATCGGGGTCCTACAAATGCATACTTAGCTTAAGAAATGACCTATTTATCTCCAAAATGCCGTATACTTAGCTTAGTTTCCTCGAATATGACATTATAACCTTACTTAGCTCCAAAATGACCAATTTTACCACGGATAGCTCTCAAATGACCTATACTTAGCTTAGCTTAAGAAATGACCTATTTAGCTCTAAAATAACCTGCACTTAGCATTATTTCCTCCAAAATGACATAATAACCTTAATTAGCTCCAAAATGACATGTACTTAGCATTTATTCCTCCAAAATGAATTTACATGCTTAGCTAGCTAAAAAAAGATATAACAATCTTAATTAGCTCAAAAATGATCTATTTAACCTAGGATAGCTCTAAAATGACCTATACTTAGCATTTATTCCTCCAAAATGAATTTATATGCTTAGCTAGCTCAAAAAAGACATAATAACCATACTTAGCTCCAAAATGACCTATTTAACCTAGGATAGCTCTAAAATGACCTATACTTAGCATTTTTTCCTCCAAAATGACTCAATATGCTTAGCTAGCTCAAAAATGACATAATAAGCTTAATTAGCTCCAAAATGACCTATTTAACCTAGGATAGCTCTGAAATGACCTATACTTAGCATTTTTTCCTCCAAAATGACTTAATATGCTTAGCTAGCTTAAAAATGACCTATTTAACCTAGGATAGCTCTAAAATGACATATGTACTTAGCATATTTTCCTCCAAAATGACTTAATATGCTTAGCTAGCTCTAAAATGACATAATATGCTTAAGAAATGACATATTTTAGCTCCTAAATGACTTCATATGCTTAGCTAGCTCCAAAATGACATAATAACCTTACTTAGCTCCAAAATGACCTATTTAACCTAGGATAGCTCTAAAATGACCTATACTTAGCATTTTTTCCTCCAAAATGACTCAATATGCTTAGCTAGCTCAAAAATGACATAATAAGCTTAATTAGCTCCAAAATGACCTATTTAACCTAGGATAGCTCTAAAATGACCTATACTTAGCATTTTTTCCTCCAAAATGACTTAATATGCTTAGCTAGCTTAAAAATGACCTATTTAACCTAGGATAGCTCTAAAATGACCTATACTTAGCATCTTTTCCTCCAAAATGACTTAATATGCTTAGCTAGCTCTAAAATGACATAATATGCTTAAGAAATAACATATTTTAGCTCCTAAATGACTTCATATGCTTAGCTAGCTCCAAAATGACATAATAACCTTACTTAGCTCCAAAATGACCTTACTTAGCATTTTTTACACCAAAATGACTTAGTATGCTTAGCTAGCTCAAAAATGACACAATAATCATACTTAGCTCCAAAATGACATATTTTACAGATATAAGTTGCATCATAATAGTCTTCACATTTTAGTTGCATCATCATAATCTTCTTCTTCTAGTCTTTTTCTTCTAACTTTCTTCTTTCCCATTTTGCAGATTTGCTCTAGATCACGGAAGCTTGGGTTGATGGAGTGCTTGTCTTTAGTTTTTGTTTTGACTTTGTGAAACTTGCTACCTATGGATGAAACTGTGTAATATTGATGAAACTATGTATATGTATGGATGAAACTTGCTACTATTGGTAACATGTGTTGGATATGTGTTCATGGATGTGTTGGATATATATGTGTTCATGACTATTGGTAATATGTGTTGAATATGCTATATTGGTTATATATATATATATATATATATATATATATATATGTGTGTGTGTGTGTGTGTGTTTGATTTTCTGTGAAGATGAATTGATATAAGAAAAAACAAAATTAAATGGGGCAATATAGGCACTTTGCCATCTGCTGGCAGATGGCAAAGAGGCCACGTGTCAGCTACCTGCACAAACTGGGAAGGGCCTATTTGGTCTCTTTGCCATCAGCTGGCAGATGGCAAAGAGCCTGCAGCCTTTGCCATCAGCCAGCAGATGGCAAAGATTCTAGCCTTTGCCATCTGCTGGCAGATGGAAAAGAGGCCACGTGTCAGCTACCTGTCCGAACGGGGAAGGGCCTATTTGGTCTCTTTGCCATCTGCCAACAGATGGCAAAGGACAGAATCTTTGCCATCTGCTGGCAGACGGCAAAGCACGCCGTTAGCCTTCTAACGTGGCTAACCCCGTTCAGAGGCTTTGCCATCTGCCAGCTGATGGCAAAGGCTGCAGGCTCTTTGCCATCTGCCAGCAGACGGCAAAGTAGCCTTTGCCGGCTGGGTTTCAGCCAAACTGTTTGCCGTCTGCTGGCAGATGGCAAAGCCTTTGCCATCCGCCGACCATGCCTTTGCCATCTGCCATGGAAGATGGCAAAGTGCCAGATTCCTATAGTGTCTAGGGGCATGCGTAGTAGTACTTTGCTTCGAGGGCTAATAAACTTTCGTAATAAGTATGTGAGTTCTTTATGACTAATGCGAGTCCATGGATTATACGCACTCTCACCCTTCCGCAATTTGCTAGCCTCTTCGGTACCGTGCATTGCCCTTTCTCACATCAAGAGTTGGTGCAAACTTCGCCGGTGCATCCAAACGCCGTTATATGATAAGCTCTATCACACATAAGCCTCCTTATATCTTCCTCAAAATAGCCACCATACCTACGTATCATGGCATTTCCATAGCCATTCCGAGATATATTGCCATGCAACTTCCACCGTTCCGTTTTTATGACATACATCATCATTGTCATATTGCTTTGCATGATCATATAGCTGACATAGTATTTGTGGCTCAGCCACCGTTCATCATTGTTATACATGTTACGCTAGCATCATTGCACATCCTGGTACACTGCCAGAGGCATTCATATAGATTCATGTTTTTGTTCTAGTATCGAGTTGTAATGTTGAGTTGTAAGTAAATAGAGGTGTGATGATCATCATTATTAGAGCATTGTCCCAGCGAGGAAAGAATGATGGAGACTAATGAGTCCTCGAAAAAGTGGGGATGAGGTCCATGAGATCGTTCTAAAAGTAAAAATAAAAAAGAGGCGAAAAAGAGCCATAAAAAATGAGAGAAAAAGAGAGAAGGGGCAATTTTACTATACTTTTCCACAGTTATGCTTCAGAGTAGCACCATGTTTTTCATATAGAGAGTCTCCTATTTTGTCACTTTCATATACTAGTGGGAATTTTTCATTATAGAACTTGGCTTGTATATTCCGATGACGGGCTTCCTCAAATGCCCGAGGTCTTCATGAGCAAGCAAGTTGGATGCACACCCACTTAGTTTTCATGTTGAGCTTTCATACACTTATAGCTCTTAGTGCATCCATTGCATGGCAATCCCAACTCCTTGCATTGACATCAATTGATGGGCATCTCCATAGCCCGTTGATTAGCCTAGTCGATGTGAGACTTTCTCCATTCTTGACTTCTCCTATTTATCTCTACCACCATACTCTATTCCACCCATAGTGCTATATCCATGGCTTGCGCTCATGTATTGAGTGGGAGTTGAAAAAGCTGAAGCACGTTAAAAAGTATGAACCAATTGCTCGGCTTGTCATCGGGGTAGTGCATGATAAATACTTTGTGTGAAGAAGATGGAGCATGACAGGATTATATGATTTTGTAGGGATAACGTTCTTTAGCATTTTTATTTTGAAAGACATGATTGTTTATTAGTATGCCTGAGTATTGATGTCTTTATATCAAATTATAAGCTATTGCTTTGAATCATTTGGATCTTATTATTCATACCGTAAGAGAGAGATTATATGATGAAACATGATAGGTAGCATTCCACATCAAAAATTCTATTTTTATAATTTACCTACTTGAGGACGAGCAGGAATTAAGCTTGGGGATGCTTGATACGTCTCCAACGTATCTATAATTTTTTATTGTTCCATGATATTATAGTATCAATCTTGGATGTTTTTATATGCAATTTTATGCAGTTATATATCATTTTTTGGGACTAACCTATTAACCTAGTGCCCAGTGCCAGTTGCTGTTTTCTGCTTGTTTTTGACTTTTCAGAGAAACAGTACCAAATGAAGTCCAAATGTCACAAAACTTTTTGGAGATTTTTTTCTGGACAAAAGAAACCTTGGAAGCTTTGGGAGGAGGACAGAAGCCTCACGGAGGCTTCACAAGGCAACAGAGCGTGCCCCAGGGGGGGCGCGCCATGTTGCCTTGTGGGGCCCACATGACTCCGTTTGACCTAATTCCACTTCTATAAATTCACAAATATTGGGAAACCAACAGAGAGCCAGAAGAGAAAACCTTTCCGCCGCCGCAAGCCTCTGTTCTTCCGTGATCCCATCTGGAGGCCTTTTCCGGTACTTTGCCGGAGGGGGAATCGATCACGGAGGGCTTCTACATCAACCTTGCTGCCCTTCCGATGATGTGTGAGTAGTTTACCACAGACCTACGGGTCGATAGCTAGTAGCTAGATGGCTTCTTCTCTCTCTCTGATCTTCAATACAATGTTCTCCTCAATGTTCTTGGAGTTCTATCCGATGTAATCTTCTTTTGCGGTGTGTTTGTTGGGATCCGATGAATTGTGAGTTTATGATCAGATTATTCATGAGAAATACTTGAGTCTTCTCTGAACTCTTTTATGCATGATTGTTATAGCTTTGTATTTCTCCCCGATCTATCGATTTGGTTTGGCCTACTAGATTGATTTATCTTGCAATGGGAGAGGTGCTTTGTGATGGGTTCAATCTTGCGGTGCTCAATCCCAGTGACAGAAGGGGACATGACACGTATTTGTATTGTTGCCATTAAGGATAAAAAGATGGGGTTTATTCATATTGCTTGAATTTGCTTCTCTACATCATGTCATCTTGCTTAAGGCATTACTCTGTTTTTATTAACTTAATACTCTAGATGCATGCTGGATAGCGGTCGATGAGTGGAGTAATAGTAGTAGATGCAGGCAGGAGTCGGTCTACTTGTCTCGGACGTGATGCCTATATACATGATCATTGCCATGAATCCGTCATAATTATTTGCTATTCTGTCAATTGCCCAACAGTAATTTGTTTACCCACAGTATGTTTCTGTGCTCGAGAGAGAAGCGTCTAGTGAAAACTATGGTCCCCGGGTCTATCTTTATCATATAAAAAACCTAAAAATACCTTGCTGTAATTTATTTACTTTTATTTTAATTAGTATTTTAGTTTACCTATTTACCTCGATAAGATTTAATCCTTGCAAATAACCGCTAAGAGGATTGAAAACCCTCTTATTTGCGTTGGGTGCAAGTGTTTGCTCTTGTGTGTGCAGGTGCGCTTAACGGAATTTTGCTTGGTTCTCCTACTGGATTGATAACCTTGGTTCTTTACTGAAGGAAATACTTATCTCTACTGTACTGCTTCATCCTCTCCTCTTCGGGGTAATACCAATGAAGACTACAAGTAGCATGCACAGGCCTGGGGAAGGCCCCACTCAGCCACACCGTGTCGAAGTGCTGCCTCCTTGGGCGGTGCGCGGGCGCAGGGGCCGGGCCGCGAGGGACATGTAGCCTCCGGGAGATCACGGGATGGCTGCTACTTGTGAATTGCGTTGGGATTTCCCCGAAGAGGAGAGGATGATGAAGTACAGTAGAGATAAGTATTTCCCTCAGTTAAGAACCAAGGTTATCAATCCAGTAGGAGAACCACACAGAACCTCGTTAGCAGCACCTACACACACAAAAGCAAATACTTGCACCCAACACAAACAAGAGGGTTGTCAATCCCCTTGGCGGTTACTTGCAAGGATTAATTCTGATAGTGATAGATAGAAAAGTAAATTGCAAAACAAAAGAAAGGAAATAAAATGGCAGCAAGGTATTTTTGGATTTTAATATATGATAAAAGTAGACCCGGGGGCCATAGTTTTCACTAGAGGCTTCTCTCTCGAACGCATAGCATACGGTGGGTAAACAAATTACTGTTGGGCAATTGATAGAAAAGCGCATAGTTATGATGATATTCAAGGCAATGATCATGTATATAGGCATCACGTCCGAGACAAGTAGACCGACTCCTGCCTTCATCTACTACTATTACTCCACCCATCGACCGCTATCCAGCATGCATCTAGGGTATTAAGTTAATGAAAACAGAGTAACGCCTTCAGCAAGATGACATGATGTAGACAAAGTAAACTCAAGCAATATGATTAAACCCCATCTTTTTATCCTTAATGGCAACAAATAAGTGAAGCACATAGAGTATTCTAACAAATCACAAATAATGTGCGTCCCTCTCAAAAAGGTGTGTTCAGCAAAGATGGTTGTGGCAAACTAAAAAGCAAACTATAACACAAAACGCTCCAAGTAAAACACATATCATGTGATGAATAAAAATATAGCTCCAAGTGATATACCGATAGATTGTAGACGAAAGAGGGGATGCCATCCGGGGCATCCCCAAGCTTTGACGCTTGGGTCTTCCTTGAATATTACCTTGGGGTGCCGTGGGCATCCCCAATCTTAGCGTCTTGCCGCTCCTTATTCCTTCATCCATCGTGGTCTCACCCAAAACTTGAAAACTTCAGCACACAAAACTGCACAGAAACCTCGTGAGATCCGTTAGTATAACAAATAAATCTTAAACTTTAGGAACTATTGTAAATTGATTAATATTTAATATTCGCATAATGCTACTATACTCCAACTTCCCCATGGCTCATACCCCCTGATACGATCCATAGATTCATCAAAATAAGCAAACTATGCAACAAAAACAGAATCTGTCTAAAACAGAACAGTCTGTAAATATCTATTTAAAAGCCATACTTCTGTAACTCCAAAAATTAAGAAAATTAGGACAACGTAAACAATTCATATACCAATACTTTGTAAACAATTCAGAATTTTATCATGCTCCAGTACAGAACCAAAAATCCAGCACTGGACTCAAAACTTTCTGTTTTCAAGCAGCATTAATTATACTATCATCCAAATCATCCCAAAGGCATTACTTGGCACAAACACTAATTAAAAGATAAAAATCATGATCATAACATAAGCTATAATTGTGTAAACTCACAAAACAGAAATAAAAAGCAAAAATTTAAGATACATATTGGGTTGCCTCCCAACAAGCTCTTTCTTTATAGCCATTAAGATAGGCTTTGAGATTTTAATGATGCTCACACGAAAGATAATAATTGAAACACAAAGAGAGCATCATGAAGCATATGAAAAACGCATTTAAGTCTAACATACTTCCTATGCATAGGCATTTTATAGGAAAACAAATTATCAAGACAACCAATATCTAGCATATGCAAAAAGGAAGAATGAAGCATCAATAATTTCAACACAAAGAGAGGTAATTTAGTGACATGAAGATTTATATAACCATATTTTCCTCTCTCATAATAATTACATGTAGGGTCATAATCAAATTCAATAATATAACCATCACATAACATATTCTCTACATGATCCACATGCATAAAAGTTTTATAATCTTCCAAAATAGTGGGATTAACATCAACTAAAGTCATGACCTCTCCAAACCCACTTTCATCAAAAATTTCATAAGATTGAACACTCTCCGAATATGTGGGATTCTTTTTACTTAAAGTTGACACTCTTCCAAATCCACTTTCAATATTATTGCAAACATTATTATCAATATCATATTCATCATGAGGCCTAAATAAATTTTCAAGATCATAAGAAGCATCACCCTAATCATGATCATTACAATGAGTAGTGGATATAACAAAATCAGCATCCCCAAGCTTGTAGTTTTGCATATCATTAATGCAATTGACGTTAATAGAATTTATAATAAAATCATTGCAATCATGCTTTTCATTCAAGGAGCTATGATGAATCACTTTATAAATTTCTTCTTTTAACACTTCATCACAATTTTTAGATTCACGATTTTCAAGCAAAACTTCATAAAGATAATCTAGTGCACTCAATTAACTAGCTATTGGTTCATCATAATTGGATTTTTTGAAAAGATTAACAAGTCGATGAGGATCCATATCAATAGTTTTTTTAGCAAGCAAAGATGCGAGCAAATAGAAGGCACATGGCAGCACAAGCAAAGATAGTGACTCAAATATTTTTGGTATTTTTGATTTTTAGAGAAGCGGGGGAGATTAAAACGAGAGGCAAATGAAAATAAAAAGGGAAATAAAACTAGAGCAAATAGATGATAGTTTGTGCGAAGGTACTTGATAGGTTTTGGTGATGTCTCCCCGGCAACGGCGCCAGAAATTTTACCTGCTACTTGTGAACTGCGTTGGGGTTTCCCCGAAGAGGAGAGGATGATGTAGTACAGTAGAGCTGAGTATTTCCCTCAGTTAAGCACCAAGGTTATCAATCCAGTAGGAGAACCACACAGAACCTAGTTAGCAGCACCTACACACACAAAAGCAAATACTTGCACCCAACGCAAACAAGAGGGTTGTCAATCCCCTTGGCGGTTACTTGCAAGGATTAATTCTGATAGTGATAGATAGAAAAGTAAATTGCAAAACAAAAGAAAGGAAATAAAATTATAGCAAGGTATTTTTGGATTTTAATATATGATAAAAGTAGACCCGGGGGCCATAGTTTTTAATAGAAGCTTCTCTCTCGAACGCATAGCATACTGTGGGTAAATAAATTACTGTTGGGCAATTGATAGAAAAGTGCATAGCTATGATGATATGCAAGGCAATGATCATGTATATAGGCATCACGTCCGAGATAAGTAGACCGACTCCTGCCTGAATCTACTACTATTACTCCACCCATCGACCGCTATCCAGCATGCATCTAGGGTATTAAGTTAATGAAAACAGAGTAACGCCTTAAGCAAGATGAAATGATATAGACAAAGTAAACTCAAGCAATATGATTAAACCCCATCTTTTTATCCTTAATGGCAACAACACAAATATGTGTCTTGTCCCTTTCTGTCACTGGGATATAGAACACCGCAAGATTGAACTCATCACAAAGCACCTCTCCCATTGGAAGATAAATCAATCTAGTTGGCCAAACCAAACAGATAGATCGGAGAGAAATACAAAGCTATAACAATCATGCATAAATAAGTTCAGAATAGACTCAAATATTTCTCATGAATAATCTGATCATAAACCCACAATTCATCGGATCCCAACAAACACACCGCAAAAGAAGATTACATCGAATAGAACTCCAAGGAGATCGGGGAGAACATTGTATTGAAGATCAAAGAGAGAGAAGAAGTCATCTAGCTACTAGCTATGGACCCATAGGTTTGTGGTAAACTACTCACACATCATCGGAAGGGCAGCAAGGTTAATGTAGAAGCCCTCCGTGATCGATTCCTCCTCTGGCAGATTACCGGAGAAGGCCTCCAGATGGGATCGTGGAAGAACAGAGGCTTGCGGTGGCGGAAAAGTTTTTCTAGGTTGCTCTTCGGTATATGGGGAATATTTGAGAATTTATAGCGGCAGAATTAGGTCAAGAGGTGCCACGAGGGGCCCACAAGCCTGGGGGCACGCCTACCCCCTGGGGCGCGCCTCCCGAGCTTGTCGCTCCCTCGTGGCTCTTCTGGTCTTCTCCCAAACCTTCGAGGGTCCATTCTGGTCCAGAAAAAATTAATCCAAAGTTTTTTCTCCGTTCGGACTCCGTTTGATATTGATTTTCTGAAAAGCCAAAAATAGGCAAAAAAAACAGCAACTGGCACTGGGCACTAGGTTAATAGGTTTGTCCCAAAAAATGATATATAATTGCATATAAAACATCCAAGATTGATACTATAATAGTATGGAACAATCAAAAATTATGGATAGGTTGGATACGTCTGAGAACAACCATTGGATGTCACAAAGGCCTCCATGTAAGTCTCTCATGTCAATCCTTACTTGGCCTTTGTCCAGGTACTCCATGGGGATATTAGAACTGTTCGGCGATACCGGCTGCCGAAGGATTATGTCCATGCACCTCAAAGGAACCGTCAACTGTTCGGTGACTCAACTCATTGTTGATCAAAGTACACCATCAAGCCTCCGCTGAACCGCGTCTGTCTCCTGACTTGGATCAGAGGTCAACGTTTGAGTGATTCATCGATGCATATAAAGATACCATATGGTGGACGGCTAGCAACGAATCATCGTGAACCTCGATGCACGCAACCCCTGCAGCGTCTAGATGTCCTTTAGCCAGAATAGCAAACTATACTTGGCTTAATCATTAGCGTACAAGCTTTAGTCGGCATGAGGTTTTTGAATCCAGCTAATGGAGAAATATGTGAACAACGATGACTCCAGGCGCTGGAAAACTGAATTGTGAAAATAATCTCCACGACACTTGACTCGGCATCCAATGAGCACTGACTGATATATGTGATGACACGCTCCCTTCCTTCGTCCTCCTGAGTCGACATTGCCTTGCCCCCCAAGTGAAGTTAGCGCCATCCTTCAGCCGAAGGAGTTAAGTGACATATCAACTTTCCTGCATGCAAGCCAGAGCTTCATTCATCTCGATGACTCACTTTCTCTGGATCCTGCAAGAAACCAAAAATAAGACTCGGCAACTTTTGTTGCACTAGACCCTCGATTAGTGGCCGAATAATTAAGTCGGCCTTGCCGGTGTTGGTAAAATGGAGAATCGGCTTTGGGAATATGCGATACACCACAATGAACACCGTTAGCCAGATGCCAACTTTGTCAACACAATGTACTCTTAGGGTTATATGAAAATATCGGCCATGCATCTTCATCTCAAAGGACCTAAAGAACCTGTCCACCAAAGTGTGAATAGCCGAAATAATTCAGATGTTTCAGCTGGGGATAAGTTCTGGGACGTCGGCTTTGATGGAGAGGCTAAAGAACATGGACGATGCGCCATTTGGAGTCTCCTATAGTGAGATGAAAACCGTCGGCTCCGCCTGCTGGCTCCATGGTTTTCCTCTTTTATTCCCGCCGGCTTTGCAACAGGAGATGTCACATCGCTCTTGACTCGAGGATTTCCCTTGGGAACCCACGCCATGTTCCTATTTTCTAGCTCTTCGGCCGTAAGCCGCTTCAGCTTGTTCTCTTGCGAATATGATAAGCCGAGTGGGCATCCCGGCTGTGGGTTTGGTTTACGCACTGGCAAGTTCTTCCTGGCTTTGGGCACCTCCGGCTTGGCCTGTCCAGACTTGGCGATTGGGTCCTTGAAAGTTACTTGCTGCACTTCCTTGCCCTTAGTAGCCAACATAAACTCGGCTGGCTTTTTGTCATCTGGGGTCGGATCTGAAATAGCACACTTGCGGCCATCCCTTTTCACTCGGTAAACTTGCTTGACCATGTCCATCTTCTTCGCCGAGCTCCGGACCGATTCTTTTTGGTTGAGCCGGTCTTTAACATGTGGTTGTTGAACAAACGATGATACTCTCAGAGCTGCATAATTTTGGTGAGCTGGTTTAGAATATGATGGACGGTGTGCCCTCGATATATACATGTCCCATGATTGATATGAATAATAGTCGGCATGGGAAGGTACGTATGACAACGGCATTGGTGGCCCAAAAGGAGGATATGGAGTCGGCTTGCTCAACTTCTTCCTTCGCCAATCCCGATCTTCAGATTTATGCCTTGGGGGTGACTTCGATGTTTTTGGTTTACTCGCCCGATAAGCACTCTTCGCCTCACTTATCTTCTGATATTTTTCCAATAACTGCGTGAAAGTGACTTTTGGCTTTTTACCTTTGTGCTTACCATGGCCTTTGCTTTCTTTGGTTGTGCGTGCATCGGTCTTTGAATTTTCTTGTTGCCCCCAGTGCTAGATGTCTCTGTTGTTACTTTGATGGAATTCCCGTCCTCAAGATTGTTGTTGATGCAATTTTTAACAATATCCTTGCTCGAAGACTCGATCCCGTCATCATTGGTGTGTACCTGTCCACCTTTAGATGAATCGGCTTGAGATAGCCGAGTCAACAGTTGATCGCCATCAAGACCAATCTGATCCGACTGGCCATATGATCGTACCTCAACAAACTCCATTCGTCCTATGTTGTCCGATTGTGCGGCTTTTTGAATCACGCTGTAGTCTTTGACATTCTGCTCGAACAAACATTGCATTCGCTCTTGTCCTGATGGCTTGACATTGTGGTCAATTATAATAATAGGATTAGACGACGATGCGCCGACAATGTGATCACCTATGCCTGCACTGAAGGTGCACTGCTCATGCATTAACCGATAATGTGATACCAGCTTTGGAATTAAACAACCGAGTGGTGCTGGCTTAACATCATCTCACTCGGCTATGCATCGATGTTTGTCCTCCTTTTCCGGTATTCTTGAATTGGCTATCTCGAAGGACTTTGGACCTGGCTTTATGTTTCTGCAACCAAAATAATTACATAATATACATCTCATTTGAGACCAAATGTTAGCCAGACATGAAACAAGCAAAGCTACCCATATGAACATAATTTGAAGTCGGCATAATGGGAAAAGTTTTGGTTGCAATAAGGTATCATTAGCAGCCTCTATGAATGGTACAATATGTTGACTGGGATGATTAGTGACAAGATTATTTCCAACGAACAAGTTACTCATCTCAATCGGTCTTTCCAATTTAATTAAGATCTTGCTAATGGGTGTATCAACAATATGATATTGACCAAATCAAAAACTGAGTAAACTTTCGGCTAGATATATGTGTGTGAAGACGTTGGGAGGACACGATGGTTGCACAACTGGAATAACACTTTGCTCCACTTCTCGCTAATTCTCCTATGGCTCTTACTCTTCTTCTGGATCTTGTGCCTCATCACTCGGATTTCCCAAGTAAATAGCACTTGGATTACCTGAATGGATTCCACTCGGAGACACTTCGTCAGTTGAACTTTGCGGAGTTGCATGCTCTTGTTCTTGATGTTCATCCTTTACTGAACTTTGTTCAGCCATATTACTTTGTTCTTGATGCTCATCAATTTCCTTAGCACGGAACTCATAGGGCAGCATGTAAGCTCCCTTATATCCAGAAAAATCGAGCACGGACAATTTGCTGAGTTCGTCGTTCCTTTGCCCGGTGAAGCTTGCATCTTCTATTTTGGTACACTCATCAATAATTGGCTTGATGTACTCGCCATTAGCCGGTGATGCACTCGGATGGCTCAATGTACTCACCTCAGTGCTCAATCCGGTTTTAACCGAATCCACCATTGTCTTTGCTTTAAAGGAATCGTTCGACTTGCCTATAGATGATTTTGTCATATTTGACTCAGTTTCAACTGAATCAACCGTATTGGACGAGTGAATCCGTTTTTGTTGTTCGGCTTGCAAAGCTTCTTTTTTATCTTGCCTCAATATCACAGAGGAGCCAACATGGTTACTGAATGGAGGAAGGGACTAGACGTATTCCTGCAAACCTTCCTCTTCACGCTTTTTCTTGAGTGCTTCATAAGCCTGTCGATATTCTGCTGGTAATTCCTCATGAGCCGGTGTGGTAAAATTGCTGAGGATATTCCCTGCGAGCTTTGGCTTGATCTTGTCCATTCAGGCCACATATTTTTCTTTAAATTCGGCCCTGCTTGGATCGGCTTGCCCCCCAATGCTTTTAAGATCTTTCGGCAATGAATTGATGTTGCCGAAATTTTGCAATTGTATAGGGGGTGTATAACATGCTGCAATGATAGGTCAAGACGTACGCACTTTTGTTGAACCATATTTTCTCTCGCCAATTTGATCAATTGGCAACACTTCGTCTTCTTGCAAGACCCTAGCTCTTATTGCCTCATAATTAGGAACCAACCCCTTTTCATGTTGCTCAAGGCAAAGAGCGCTAATCTTCTTATTTTGGGCTAAACTTTTTAACGCAGCCAGAGCCACCTCAGCTCCTGCAATATTAGGCACATATGCTCCTGTAGAATCTCCATACACTCGGCCATAACCATGAAGGTAAGCTGAGTCATGAATATTTCTCATTGCATATGCTGCTGAACATTTAATCTCATGAGGTGTAGTATGTGATGACTGAGGATAACCAGCCAAATAGCTAATAGAAGCATGGCCGATTCCCCCATTCATCGGCATGTTTGGGGACAGACCTGCATATTGCAAGTCGGCTGCCGATGAATAAAATTGTGAGACATCCTCTTGCACATGAGGTGTCCCATATTGATCACTCGGAATCATCGTGTTGTTCATCGGCATATTGAAGGGAGTTGCCGATGCACGAAAGTTTGGATCCATAAGTTGCATGTCGCGATTATGTAAATTCCAAGTCTCTCCAACAGAATAACTAGTCGGCCTTTGCTCGTTAGGGCTAGCCGACATGACATGTCTATTGGAAGATCTAGCAGCACCAACATAGTGGCTATTTGCATCTACGTAAGGAGATTGATGATACATATTACCGTTGTAGATTGCAGCCTTTTGATGATGCTCCTCGTAGCAAAAAACAGGCTGAAGACCGTTTGAAGCTTCGTCCCCAGCGGAGTCGCCAAAAAGTGTGTTCGCACACGAACACGTCACGTGTACCCTCGACGCCGGGGGTGATGCACCGCAGCTCATGTCGAAGGAGACCCGACCGACAGCTCGATACGCAGGACAGTCGGCGGGTGCTTTTGTGACCCAAAATCTTGCACGCCCGTGAGGGACCCCGTCAGGGAGTGCGGCGGCTATGGGTTGCCCTAGGTTGGCCTAGCCGCCCCTTAGAGCCTCGTAGATTCGCTGCCCTCCAATCTCAAAGAACGACAAAGAACGAGAAGAAAGATACAAGGGTAGGAGATAAAAGTAGATGAACACGAAAGTGTAATTGATAGATTGGTTCGATTGGTGTTGTTCAATCGGCCGTCACCTCCAACATATATAAGAGGCGGCTGGACTTCCCGTACAAGCAAAGGATTCATCTAGGCTTTCCTTACAAGAAAAATTACATCAATTCACGTGCTAGAGTCCTAGTTCTAGTCTAAACCGGATTCAGTCTGAATCTGGCCCAGATTTTCGTCTTGCTCCTTGCGCGGGTCATAGAATTTGCATATGACCTCCGATTGAGACGGTCCAAACATCAATTTTGTGCGCCTAGACGAGGCCAACAATCTGTATGCTGATCACTTTTCCAAATAAGGCCATCTCAAGCACTCTATGGGGTCATCTTTAACTTTCAGTCGGACTCGGTCATGCAGTTGACTGGACTGTCCGAGTCTTGTAGCGCCTCTGCAGGTTGCATACTACTTCATATGATGATGACTCTAGAAGCAAAGTTAGCCGTTTCGACGATACGCACAACTTCCATGTTGAATACTTTTTCATCCGAGGCCGTCTAGATAAACTTTCGGGGACATCTTCAGCTTCTGGTCGGAGCACTCGGATTCGAATTTCTCCACTCGAATGTTAGGGTCTGTAACACCCCTTTGTAATGAGCAACAGTGATCCATGTTAATTATGCCAAGACACTATGATTTGCAATGTTTGATCAATATGGATTATTATCTCATTTCAAATTCCTCCACTGAATTCAATTCAAATTCAAAGTGAAATTTGAAGTTGCTCAAAAATTGCTGGAAAATAGTTCATGTTTTAGCAAATATTCCAAAACAAATTAATGTTCAGGAAAACAACATCACCTATTTTCCTGAAATGGGCTAGAGCATTAAAACAGTGCAAAAACATCAACTTAAATGCCATTTCCATTTTTGAAAAATTCAAATGGATTCCAAAATTGCCCAAACTTTTTGAGGCAGTGCAGATTAATGCAAGGTATGTTTGTGGGCTAGTCTCACATTTTACTAAACGCATTTGGCAGCTCAGTTATTTTGCAAATCTTCTGTAAAAATGAAAACAGAAAAGAAAAAGCAAAAAGGCCTATTCTACTGTGTGCTGGGCCTAAGTGCACAGTGCACCGGCCCAGCCCACCTCCCTCTTCTCTCTCCCCGTGCCTCACTGTCGGCCGCGCCATGGCCAGAGCGCGCTTGCTCCGGTCGCTGGCCGCCACCTGCCACCGCTCGCCCGCGGAGGGGATAAGGACGAGTCCGTCCACTCCCCCTGGATGCCTCATCCACTTTCCCCCCTCTCTCTCTCTCGCCCGAGCTCTCTCTCCCTCTCCAGTACATCGCCGTCGCCGCGCCGCCGAGATCCCGCGGCCACCGTCCTCGCCCTGCCTCGCCATCCTGTCCATCGCGATCGCCGTCGTCGACTACCCTGTCCCCGTCCTCGAGCGCGAGCCGGGAGCCACTGCTTCGAGCTCGGCGTACTCTTCTTCTTCCTCGGTCGCCGGCGTCTCGCCGACAAATTCGTCGCCGTCTACTGCTACTAAGCCCTCGCCGGCCTTCCTTGCACCGCACGGTGAGCACCGCTTCCTCCCCGCCATTATTCCCTTCGTATCCGCGCTCGTAGACACCGTCCCCGTCATAGCCGTGCCCGTTGCCGCCGACGAGCTCGCCACCGTTGTTTTAGTCACTGTCACGCGCGGGCGAGCCTCGCATCGAGCTCCTGGAGCTCCTGCGAGTCCAACGCCGCCGTTAGCTAGCTCCATCGTGCTCTGCATCGCCGTTTTCGCCGTCGCCCGAAACCGCTCTGCCGCTGACCTCATCGCCGGCGTCAATTCCGGCCGACTCCGGCGATGCCACCACCACCAGTCGACGCGCCTCTCTTTGCTCGTTCGAATGGGCCAAGCCGCGCGCCAAATGGCTCGCCGTAGCCGAATTCCGGCGAGTCCCGTGCGCCTCCGCCGCGTTTGCGCATCGCCGGCGTTTAAACGCCAGCAACCGCCGACGTGGCTGCCATGTGGGGCACCCTGGGTCACTGACCAGTGGGCCCAGGGGCCCCAGTTGACCGCGCTGACCGGTCAACTGTGCTGACGTGGCAGCACAGTGACACTGACCGGTGGGCCCTCACATCTAATTAATCTAATTAGTTTTTAAAATTAATCTAATTACTAATCTAACACTGACATGTGGGGCCCTTTCCCTAATTAGTCTCTATTTAGTTTATATTAATTCTAATTAGCCCAGAGTCACTGACCAGTGGGACCCAGGTTTGACCTGGAACAGCTGGGTTGACTCGCTGACGTCATACTGATGTCATCAGTCATTATTCTAGATAATGCGAATTAATTAATTAAAATAATTCCAGGATTTTCAAAAAAGGTTTAAATCTTTGAAAATTCATAGAAATTCAACCGTAGCTCGGATCAAAAAGTTTTCAACATGAAAGTTGATCAGAAAAACGAGACGAATCCGAATACGTGGTCAAAATGCTTGACCATCACTCCTATCTACCTAAACATGGAACCTTCCCCTCTGGTTCAGTATACCGAAAACCGCCTAAACGCCGGGAAAATATCCCAGATATTTTCCCGCTTCGTCTGCGACATGTAGCATTGCATTAGGTCACCACCAGCACTGCATATCGTCATGCCATGCATCGGTGTTGCATTGATTGCTTTTATTTATTGTTTCTTCCCTCTCTTCTTATCCGATAGCTCCTGAGACCGACGCAGTTCCGGAGACCGACTACATCCCCGACGACCCCTCCTTTGCCGCAGAGCTTCCAGGCAAGCAACCCCCCTTGAGCATGCATATATCACCAATTCCTTCTCCCCCTTGCTTGCATTAGAATTGCTACAGTTATTGTTCCGAATACCTATTCTGTTGCATAGCCTGTTTTTGTAAACTGCTATTGATACTTTACCTGATATCCTAAATGCTTAGTTTAGGTTGGTAGTGAACCATCTATGGCCCCTCTTCCTTGTCCTAGTTGCCCCGCTTTAGTACCTGTGCCCCGATCAATGTAATCGAACGGGCTGAGACCAGCACATCACCGCACACCCCCTAAGTTGCTCGACTCTGAAGAGTTACCATCGAGTATCGAGGGTGATACCTCTTATCTCACTCCTGATGTTACCTCTGTAGTACAGCTAGTCGGTTGTGGGTTACCGAGGGTGATTCCTCTTTCACCACCTCCGATGAAGCTTCTGTTGTGCAACCCTGCAAGTGTGAATACCATTGAGGGTGATTCCTTCGGGTTCACCTTGACGGGTACATCGAGTGTGAATCCAACGAGGGTGATTCCTCGCATTCCTTCTTGATGATATGGACACACGGGTACTTTGGCTTTACTACAAATACTGGATAAAGTCGGGTCGGCCCCGAGGGGTACCCGCGAGAGATGTGGTATCGGGTTGACCATGAGGGTACCCGAGAATCGAATACGTGGCACGGCCGGGCATTCTTAGCCCTTGCGGTAAGTCCACGAGATGGGGCGACGGGGTCACATGATCGTGAGTCTCTGCTTGTCACCGCGAGCTCCCAACGCACTAATGGGTTAGGATATGTAATCTGAGTAGGCCTCTGGCCTTATCGCACTAACCACCACGCGGGAATAAGTATGGGCACTCGGCGTCGTATGTATCAGCCGAAGCTCTTCAGACATCAGCGATTGAGCGGCGCGCGCCGGGTTGGACTGGGAACGCCCGCGCTTGTATTAAGGGGGCTAGGCCTGCTCCTGGCCGCCCACGCAACGTTCAGGATGTAGACCGGCGTGCTGGCCTCTCTGTTGAGCCTAGGTAAGGCTACGCCGTGTCGATAGACCGAGGCCGGGCATGACCCGAGCAAGTGTGTCCGGCCAGAGTTAATCGAGCGTGTTGGGTAAAGTTGGTGCACCCCTGCAGGGAAGTATATCTATTCGAATAGCCATGTCCACGGTAACAGGACGCTCGGAAAATATCCCGATCTTCTACAACTAGAAATGGGTTGAATATGTTGGCCCCGAGATCGCTTTCTCGCAGGGAGTCGAGGAAGGATCTCTGGGCTTTGTTGCTACTTGTTGCCACTACTATACTTATGTACTAATCTGCACTCTTCTAATGCTGCAAGACCCTGAAGATGCTAGTCTTCGATAGGCTAGGCCCTTCTCTCTATTCTGGCATTTCTGCAGTTCAGTCCACTGATACAGCCTTTCCTTGATACCAATGCATACATAGAATAGATCTGATGTAAGTCTTGCGAGTACTTTGGATGAGTACTCACGGTTGCTTTGCTTGCCCTTTTCCCCATACCCGAATGATGCGACCAGATGATGGAGCCCAGGAGCCAGCTGCCCCAGCCGTCGACTACTACTACTACCCCTTTGGTGGAGAGTACTACTACGTCGAGACCGCCGACGACCAGGAGTAGATAGGAGGCACCCAGGCAGGAGGTCTGCGCCTTTCGATCTTTGTAGTTGTTTTGCCCTGCCTTCTTAAGGCTTATCTATTTTACTTTTATGTCTGTACTCAGATATCTAATGCTTCCACTAATGCTTGTATGACTCAAGCTTATGTATTCGAGCCCTCGACGCCCCTGGCTTGTAATATAAAGCTTGTATGACTTTTATTTGTGTTTAGAGTTGTGTTGTGATATCTTCAAGTGAGTCCTTAGGCTTGATCGTGTGCATTTGCGTGTATGATTAGTGCACGATTAAGTCGGGGGCGTCACAAGTTGGTATCAGAGCCGACTGCCTGTAGGAACCCCCTTTCCAACTCCTTGGCCGAAGTTGAGTCTAGTCTTTGCAAAACGATTTTACTAACATGGTTGTGTGGGTTACGGGCCCACGTCGCCAATGGGTGGTATTAGGATCTTTTATTCCTCTTCCATACTCTGGGACTCTGATCTCTCTTCTTTTCGGGTTAAATGATTTTGCTAACTCTAACATTAGGTTCTCGTGTTCACATTCACCCGGAGAGCTGGATTATCTGCAATTATTTCTTTCCAATGCTATCTTATGCTTCTCACACTGTCATTTGACATCTGCACTATCTTGTTTCAGATGCGTCCCGCAAGATAGCTCGTACGCCACACTATGGCTCTTGATGCGACTGGGTTCCCTGCTATCTTGGTCGACCTCTTGACCAGGCTGGGATATCGCTGGTATCCCGAGTACACTGTTTACAAGGATTACCGCGAGTTCAACTAGGAGCAGTACCATGATGTGGTTCGTATCTTTGATCGGCAGGACATCTCCATCACTGAGTTGCACACCTTTCATGGTGTTGGAGTGACTGTCGACATGGCCGTCCATGATGCTGCCTATACTGCTATTGCCCGTCTCCGTGGAGAGCACAACAGTCGCTTGGAGGAGACTGCTTTCAGATATATCCCCTATGCCCCCGTTGGGGGATGAGAGTGGCTATTACACTCCTGTCTGTACACCTTACGTGTCGCGTCGTTATGAGCCGCAGGTTTTGGTACCGTACACTCAGACTCTGGACCGCACTGCTCGAGCTCTTGCTGTCGAGTTGTACGCTACTCGTGCTCGTCTTGACGACGCTCTGACACAGTTGCTACCAGCAGTCAGTGCACGGATGCACCCAGAGTACATTCTTTACCCGCGCAGGACGGAGATGCCACCAGGTCTTGAATGGCCTGCTGTTGGAGGTCTTACCCCTCCACGTGGTCCTCTTCTTCCAGTTCGGGACTAGGTTCTGCATCAGAGTGTTCACGGAGCGCATGATCCTTATATCGAGGGTACCCTGCGTCGTCACCTGTAGCTGCCTGGCTTCAGTGGTTTTCTTCGATGTTGATATAGCATATCGCTATGTCCCGTTGTTGTATTCCTCCATCGTGTGCCTGCGTGCCGCCTAGTTGTCTAGCTTTCCCTTTCGCTGTTGTAATGTTGGCCTATAACCGAACCTATGTATGGATCTGTATGACATGTTGACTATGTTGATGTATCTATTGCACTTCCTCTTGTTGTGTGTGTTACTTCATGAATGATCCCATACAACTGCAATGCTCGTTGCTAAACTACCCCTGTTGAATTTTAGCAGGATGGTTAGACCCGCAGGTCGTGGTCGTGGTGCCAACAATCCACCACCGCCCGACTATATGGCTGCAATGATGCGACAATTCGAAATGCACCGTCAGTTCATCCAAGGACTCATGGATCAGTTTCCTCGTCCCAATGCCAACTAGCAGCCAGCCTCAATAACCTTACAAGAGTTTGTGCGTCTGAATCCAACCATTTTCCGCAACTCAGTTCAGCCGCTTGACGCTGATGACTGGCTCCGTGATATCACCTTTGAGATGGAGTCTGCCAATGTGGCTCCTGCCAGCTATGTCACCTTCGCTTCATACTTCCTGAAGGGACCCACAGCCCAATGGTGGGACACTCACAGGCAGACCTTAGCTGCTGGAACCATCATCACCTGGGTGGAGTTCAAAGCTGCTTTCCGTGCCCGTTACATTCCGCAAGGAGTTATGGACCGGAAGAAGCGTGAGTTCCGCAACCTTACTCAGGGCAGCAAGTCTGTAGAAGCTTATCAGCGGGAATTTCTGGAGCTATCTCGCTATGCTGAAGAGGACATTGCTACCGATGCACGCAGATAGGAGAAGTTTCACGAAGGGCTCAACCCAGACATCAAGCTTGCACTGCTAGTACAGGACTTTGCTGACTTCGCCACCTTGGTGAACAAGGCTATCCAGGTTGAGACTGGTCTGAAGGAACACAAGGACGCTCTTAAGCGCACACGTGAAACGGGCTCGTCATCCCAGAAGCGCCGCATATGGATCCCTAACAGCATGTACCGTCCGACTTTACCTGTTCCAAGGCCATCCTATGTCGCACCTCATATGCCTCCTCCACCTCCGAGGCAGTTCAGACCTCAAGTTCCAATGCCTCGAGCTCCTGCTCCCCGTCCCGACAATGGACTCTGCTTCAAGTGTGGCCATCCAGGTCATCGTGCCAGAGACTGCTCCCACAGTCAGAATCAGCTTGTGCTTCCCCCTGCTGGCCGTGGTAATGGCCGTGGCAACAATCAGCCTCGCAACTATAATGCCAGACCTTCATATGGTCGTGGGCAGGCATATCATGTCAACATGGCTGAAGCTCAAGACCAACCAGAAACTGTGATGGGTACTCTTCTTGTTAATTAAGTACCAGCATCTGTTTTATTTGATTCAGGGGCATCGCATTCATTCATGTCAGAACATTTTGCACTCATACATGACATTAAATGCGAAGAGCTACACCAATCGTTAGTGGTAAACACTCCCGCGGGCCAATGTCGAACCTCCTTGTTCAGCCCCGATGTCACCATTGATATTGAAGGGTTGGAGTTTCGTGCTTTTCCCATTATTCTAAAGTCTTCCAAAGTTGACCTCATTCTGGGAATGGATTGGTTGAAGGCTCACACCGCCTTAATCAATTGTGCCACCAAAGTCATGCACCTCCTGCACCCATCGGATGAGCTAGTAAATTATCATGCTCATGTCGTTCAAAATGCCGAGGCTCAGATCTATGCCCTGAATGCGTTGAACGCATCTCCTCTTGAGGGAATCAAAAACGTTCCAGTCATTCGCGACTTCCAAGATGTCTTTCCGGAAGAACTTCCAGGAGTACCCCCTGCTAGGGATGTCGAGTTTGTCATCGACCTAAAACCAGGCACAACTCCTGTTGTGAAGCGTCCTTATAAGATGCCTCTGCATGAACTCCTTGAACTTAAGGAGGAACTCGACAAATCACTTCACAAGGGTTTCATTCGCCCAAGTTCCTCTGCCTGGGGAGCACCTTCTCTCTTTGTCAAGAAGAAAGATGGTACAAACCGATTGGTCCAAGATTACCGGCCTATCAGCCAAGCCACCATTCAGAACAAATATCCGCTTCCTCAGATCAATGACCTGTATGATCAACTTGCCGGATCATCAGTGTTCTCTAAACTCGACTTGAGGTTGGGTTATCACCAGATCCGCGTTCGCGAAGAGGATATTCCCAAGACTGCCTTTGTTACTCGCTATGGCTCATATGAGTACATTGTCATGTCATTCGGCTTAACTAATGCTACAGCAACATTCTCCCGTCTGATGAATTATATCTTCATGGACTACCTCGACAAATTCGTCGTGGTTTATCTGGATGATATCCTGGTATATTCCAAGAATGAGGAAGAACATGCTGAACATCTTCGTCTTGTTCAGGAAAAGCTTCGAGAGCACCAATTATATGCCAAGTATTCCAAGTGCGAATTCTGGTTATCTGAAGTAACCTACCTTGGTCATGTGATTTCCAAGGATGGCATTGCTGTCAACCCAGAACGAGTTCAGGCTATTCTTGACTGGACTCCTCCGAAGAATGTTAAGCAAGTCAGAAGTTTTCTCGGACTTGCAAGTTATTGTTGTCGCTTTGTCGAGAACTTCTCAAAGATTGCCAAGCCTCTGACTAATCTGCTTCACAAAGGCGTTAAGTTTGAGTGGACAGATAAATGTCAGGAAAGTTTTCAGACCCTCAAGGACAAGCTGACCTCTGCACCAGTGCTTGCTCCTCTGGATTCTCGCAAGGACTTCATGATCTATTGCGACGCCTCTCGTCAGGGATTAGGCTGTGTCCTGATGCAAGAGTGCAGAGTGATTGCCTATGCCTCCCGACAGTTGCATCCTCACGAAGAGAATTACCCAGTGCATGTTCTTGAACTTGCTGCAGTGATATACACATTGAAGTTGTGGCGACATTACCTCCTTGGTAATCGATGTGAGATATATACTGATCACCAAAGTCTGAAGTATTTGTTTACTCAGCCGGATCTCAATCTCCGCCAACAGCGATGGTTGGAAACAAATACGGACTATGACTATGGTATTTCTTATACCCCTGGCAAGGCTAATGTGATGGCTGATGCCTTGAGCCGCAAGTCCTATTGCAACAATCTCATGGTTCAGCGAGCTCAACCTCATCTGTATGAAGAACTTCGCAAGTTGAACCTTCATATTGTTCCACAGGATTCTCTTAATACCCTTGTTATACAGCCAGATCTTGAGAAGTCTGTTAAGCGTGTGCAAGCTAAAGATGCTGAAGTTGATCAGATGAAAAGAGATCTTAACCTTGAAAAGTACAGAGATTTCTCGCTTGCTGAAGATGGAACTTTGTATTTCAAAGACCGCATTGTGGTACCTCGATTCGAGCTTATGACCGACAAATTCATGAAGGAGGCACATGATACACCACTGTCTATTCATCCGGGTAGCACCAAGATGTATCGTGATCTCTGACAAAGGTACTGATGGTCTAATATGAAGCAGGACATTGCTCGTTATGTTGCTGAATGTGACGTTTGTCGTCGCGTTAAAGCGGAACATCAGAAGCCTGCTGGAATTCTGCAACCGCTCCCTATTCCTGAATGGAAGTGGGACAAAGTGCAAATGGATCTTATCACTGGTCTTCCCAGGTCACAAAAGGGTCATGATGCTATTCTTGTCGTCATTGATCAACTTTCCAAAGTTGCACATTTTCTGCCAGTCAAGGAAACGATCACTGCTAGTCAGTTAGCAGATCTGTATATCTCTAGAATTGTATCACTCCACGGTATTCCGAAGGAGATCAGTTCAGACCATGGCAGCCTCTTCACTTCTAAGTTCTGGGCAAGTTTCCAAGAAGCTATGGGAACTCACATAACCTGGAGTTCAGCTTATCACCCCCCAGTCCCAAGGCCAAGTCGAGCGAGTTAATCAAGTGCTTGAGGATATACTGTGTGCTTGTGTTATTTCATTTGGCAAGAAGTGGGAGGAATCTCTCCCGTATGCTGAATTCTCTTACAACAACAGCTATCAAGCAAGCTTGAAAATGGCCCCCTTCGAGGTATTATATGGACGTAAGTGTCGAACCCCTCTGAATTGGTCAGAAACTGGGGAACGGCCGCTCATTGGTCCGGATATTATCCAACACGCCGAAGAGCAAGTTCGTACCGTGCGGGAAAATCTCAAAGCTGCTCAGTCTCGCCAGAAGAGCAATTATGATCAAAAACACTGGGGATCGATCTATCAACCTGGTGAGCAAGCTTATCTGCGTGTTACTCCTATGAAGGGTACTCACCACTTCGGAATCAAGGGCAAGTTAGCTCCTCGCTACATTGGTCCCTTTCGCATTCTCGCCAGACATGGACATGTGGCTTATAAATTGGAGTTGCCGCCGCAATTCTCTCACATCGACGATGTCTTCCATGTGTCGCAACTTCGCCGTTGCTTCAAGGAATCTCCACACCGATCAGTGGATCATGAATTGCTCGATTTGCAAGATGATCTATCTTATAAAGAGCATCCGATCCGCATTCTCGATCAAGCTGAACGTCGGACCCGCCAGAAGACAACCAAGTTCCTTAAAGTGCAGTGGTCAAATCATACTAAAGATGAAGCCACTTGGGAACGCGAGGATCGCCTTCGGGAGGAATACCCCGATCTTTTCCCTTCTACCTCCTGAATTCTCGGGACGAGAATTTCTTTTAGAGGAGGAGAATTGTAACACCCCTTTGTAATGAGCAACAGTGATCCATGTTAATTACGCCAAGACACTGTGATTTGCAATGTTTAATCAATATGGATTATTATCTCATTTGAAATTCCTCCACTCAATTCAATTCAAATTCAAAGTGAAATTTGAAGTTGCTCAAAAATTGCTGGAAAATAGTTCATGTTTTAGCAAATATTCCAAAACAAATTAGTGTTCAGGAAAACAACATCACCTATTTTCCTAAAATGGGCTAGAGCATTAAAACAATGCAAAAACAGCAACTTAAATGCCATTTCCATTTTTGAAAAATTCAAATGGATTCTAAAATTGCCCAAACTTTTTGAGGCAGTGCAGATTAATGCAAGGTATTTTTGTGGGCTAGTCTCACATTTTACTAAACGCATTTGGCAGCTCAGTTATTTTTCAAATCTTCTGTAAAAATGAAAACAGAAAAGAAAAAGCAAAAAGGCCTATTCTACTGTGAGCTGGGCTTAAGTGCACAGTGCACCGGCCCACCCCACCTCCCTCTTCTCTCTCCCCGCGCCTCACTGTCGGCCGCGCCATGGCCAGAGCGCGCTCGCTCCAGCCGCTGGCCGCCACCTGCCGCCGCTCGCCCGCGGAGGGGATAAGGACGAGGCCGTCCACTCCCCCTGGACGCCTCATCCACTTTCCCGCTCTCTCTCTCTCGCCCGAGCTCTCTCTCCCTCTCCAGTACATCACCGTCGCCGCGCCGCCGAGATCCCGCGGCCACCGTCCTCGCCCTGCCTCGCCATCCTGTCCATCGCGTTCGCCGTCGTCGACTACCCCGTCCCCGTCCTCGAGCGCGAGCCGGGAGCCACTGCTTCAAGCTCGGCGTCCTCTTCTTCTTCCTCGGTCGCCAACGTCTCGCCGACGAATTCATCGCCGTCTACTGCTACTAAGCCCTCGCTGGCCTTCCTTGCGTCGCACGGTGAGCCCCGCTTCCTCCCCGCCGTTCTTCCCTTCGTATCCACGCTCGTAGACACCGTCCCCGTCATAGCCGTGCCCGTTGCCACCGACGAGCTCGCCGCCATGATTTTAGTCACTGTCACGCACGGGCGAGCCTCACATCGAGGTCCTGGAGCTCGTGCGAGTCCAACGCCGCCGTTAGCTAGCAACGCCGTGCTCTGCATTGCCGTTTTCGCCGTCGCCCGAAACCGCTCCGCCGCTGACCTTGTCACCGGCGTCGATACCGGCCGACTCCGGCGACGCCACCACCACCAGTCGACGCGCCTCTCTTCACTCGTTCGAATGGGCCAAGCCGCGCGCCAAATGGCTCGCCGTAGCCGAATTCCGGCGAGTCCCGTGCGCCTCCGCTGCGTTCGCACGTCGCCGGCATTTAAACGCCGGCAACTGCCGACGTGGCTGCCACGTGAGGCACCCTGGGTCACTGACCAGTGGGCCCAGGGGCCCCAGTTGACCGCGCTGACCGGTCAACTGTGCTGACGTGGCAGCACAGTGACACTGACCTGTGGGCCCTCGCGTCTAATTAATCTAATTAGTTTTTAAAATTAATCTAATTACTAATCTGACACTGACATGTGGGGCCCTTTCCCTAATTAGTCTCTGTTTAGTTTAAATTAATTCTAATTAGCCCAGAGTCACTGACCAGTGGGACCCAGCTGTCAGGTTTGACCTGGAACAGCTGGGTTGACTCGCTGACGTCATGTTGATGTCATACTGACGTCATCAGTCACTATTCTGGATAATGCGAATTAATTAATTAAAATAATTCCAGGATTTTCAGAAAAGGTTTAAATCTTTGAAAATTCGTAGAAATTCAACCGTAGCTCGGATCGAAAAGTTTTCAACATGAAAGTTGATCAGAAAAATGAGACGAATCCGAATACGTGGTCAAAATTCTTGACCATCACTCCTATCTACCTGAACATGGAACCTTCCCCTCCGGTTCAGTATACCGATAACCGCCTAAACGCCGGGAAAATATCCCAGATATTTTCCCGCTTCGTCTGCGACATGTAGCATTGCATTAGGTCACCACCAGCACTGCATATCGTCATGCCATGCATCGGTGTTGCATTGATTGCTTTTATTTATTGTTTCTTCCCCCTCTTCTTATCCGATAGCCCCCGAGACCGACGCAGTTCCGGAGACCGACTACATCCCCGACGACCCCTCCTTTGCCGCAGAGCTTCCAGGTAAGCAACCCCCCTTGAGCATGCCTATATCACCTATTCCTTCTCCCCCTTGCTTGCATTAGAATTGCTACAGTTATTGTTTTGAATACCTATTCTGCTGCATAGCCTGTTTTTGTAAACTACTATTGATACTTTACCTCATATCCTAAATGCTTAGTGTAGGTTGGTAGTGAACCATCTATGGCCCCTCTTCCTTGTCCTAGTTGCCCCGCTTTACTACCTGTGCCCCGATCGATGTGATCGAACGGGTTGAGACCAGCACATCACCGCACACCCCCTAAGTTGCTCGACTTTGAATAGTTACCATCGAGTACCGAGGGTGATACCTCTTATCTCACTCCTGATGTTACCTCTGTAGTACAGCTAGTCGGTTGTGGGTTACCGAGGGTGATTCCTCTTTCACCACCTCCGATGAAGCTTCTGTTGTGCAACCCTGCAAGTGTGAATACCATCGAGGGTGATTCCTCCGGGTTCACCTTGACGGGTACATCGAGTGGGAATCCAACGAGGGTGATTCCTCGCATTCCTTCTTGATGATATGGACACACGGGTACTTTGGCTTTACTACAGATACTGGATAAAGTCGGGTCGGCCCCGAGGGGTACCCGCGAGAGATGTGGTATTGGGTTGACCATGAGGGTACCCGAGAATCGAATACGTGGCACGGCCGGGCATTCTTAGCCCTTGCCGTAAGTCCACGAGACGGGGTGACGGGGTCACATGATCGTGAGTCTCTGCTTGTCACCGCGAGCTCCCAACGCACTAATGGGTTAGGATATGTAATCTGAGTAGGCCTCTGGCCTTATCGCACTAACCACCACGCGGGAATAAGTATGGGCACCCGGCGTCGTATGTATCAGCCGAAGCTCTTCAGACATCAGCGATTGAGCGGCGCGCGCCGGGTTGGACTGGGAATGCCCGTGCTTGTATTAAGGGGGCTAGGCCTGCTCCCGGCCGCCCACGCAACGTGCAGGAGTGCAAAGGGCGATGGGCCCAAGACCCCTTCGCACTTAGGATGTAGACCGGCGTGTTGGCCTCTCTGTTGAGCCTAGGTAGGGCTACGATGTGTCGATAGACCGAGGCCGGGCATGACCCGAGCAAGTGTGTCCGGCCAGAGTTAATCGAGCGTGTTGGGTAAAGTTGGTGCACCCCTGCAGGGAAGTATATCTATTCGAATAGCCGTGTCCATGGTAACAGGACGCTCGGAAAATAGCCCGATCTTCTACAACTAGAAATGGGTTGAATATGTTGGCCCCGGGATTGCTTTCTCGCAGGGAGTCGAGGAAGGATCTCTGGGCGTTCTTGCTACTTGTTGCCACTAGTATACTTATGTACTAATCTGCACTCTTCTAATGCTGCAAGACCCTGAAGATGCTAGTCTTCGATAGGCTAGGCCCTTCTCTCTATTCTGGCATTTCTACAGTTCAGTCCACTGATACAGCCTTTCCTTGATACCAATGCATACATAGAATAGATCTGATGTAAGTCTTGCGAGTACTTTGGATGAGTACTCACGGTTGCTTTGCTTCCCCTTTTCCCCATACCCGAATGATGCGACCAGATGACGGAGCCCAGGAGCCAGCTGCCCTAGCCGACGACTACTACTACCCCTCTGGTGGAGAGTACTACTACGTGGAGACCGCCGACGACCAGGAGTAGATAGGAGGCACCCAGACAGGAGGCCTGCGCCTTTCGATCTTTGTTGTTGTTTTGCCCCGCCTTCTTAAGGCTTATCTGTTTTACTTTTATGTCTGTACTCAGATATCTAATGCTTCCGCTAATGCTTGTATGACTCAAGGTTATGTATTCGAGCCCTCGAGGCCCCTGGCTTGTAATATAAAGCTTGTATAACTTTTATTTGTGTTTAGAGTTGTGTTGTGATATCTTCAAGTGAGTCCTTAGGCTTGATCGTGTGCATTTGCGTGTATGATTAGTGCACGATTAAGTCGGGGGCGTCACAGGGTCCTTCACTCGGATCGTTCGACTAGATTTCTTCACTCGGACGGCAATCTTTCACTCGGATTTCCCGACTAAAAATTCAGCATGATCTTGTTCTGCCTCTCTAGGTCGCATACGACTTCGGATTGAAACGACTTATATATGAAAATCGATCGGCTCGACGAGACGAAACCTTTTCGTGTTGGACATATTTCGATTCGAGGCCATCTTGAGAGCCGAATCACTCACGCATTGCATCAGAGACCCATCAACATGTGTCTGGTGTCAGGCGTAATATCTTGATCTCTGGTTAGACCGGACTGTTGACTGTCACTTCTGCATACAAACTCGTATTGAGAAGATTTATATATTAAAATCGATCAATTGGACGAGACGAAGACAATCCGTGTAGAGCACTCCTTCATCTGAGGTCGTCTTGGAGGCGTAATCGGCCGAACAGCACTCGGAACACAAAATCTTGACACTTCGAGCGTCGTTTCGGCCCTTGATATGAGATTGGATGGCAATGACCCCAACAGCAAAGTTCCTTATTATAATGATACGGAACTTTGTTATGTTGAGAACTTTTCCATACGAAGCCATCTTAATTAAGTTTTTGACCATGCCAAAATCTGGTGTCAACATCTGCCACCGGAGAACGTGTTCCATGGACAATCGTCGTCAACTGGCGAAGTTTGCTTGGCATTTAAGCCGGATGTTGCTGGTGTGAGAAATGTTCAGATCCTGGGGAACAAAGCAACGAGATCATTTAGGGTCGTGTATGATCTCTAGGCCATGTATTTTTGTTTTTCAACCTGGTGCATGTTGATGGGAGAGACTCATCTGTATCACACACAAGCAAGGTATTGCTATCCTAGTACTCTAGTAGTAACACTAATAGATTGAAGCTACTCTTTGGTGCTAATTTCAATAACTGCCCATTATAGAGTTGTGTGTTTCTTCAATACGGACACATGATGTTTGATAAACTTAAGATGGTTGTCTGGATATATTATATTATTAATACCTCATCTGATATTTTTACTTTAAGATGATGAAATTATAGAGCTCATATTTTTATTTGTAAAGCACTTAATCAGTCTTTTATTCTGCTGATGCACTAAACCTATGTAGTGCGCACCAAATCTGTTCAAAATACTTGAAGTCAAACTTCTTTAAGTTTGACAATGCATATAAAAAATGTATGTTTATAGAATATAAACATATACTTTGTGATTAATCTAATGAAACTACATAACCATATCTCCCCCCCCCCGCGTCGCCTCCCCGAGCGAGGCGACCGGGGGCTCCCCTCCCTCCCTCTAGCGCTCTCCCCTCGCCCTCCCCTCCTCCCGCCGCCGCCGGCGGGCGCCCCGGGCCTTGCCCGCGTGGTGCTGGCGGTGGCGGGCCTGACTTTCCCCGCGCACGGCGCTTCGGCTCGGGCGGTGGCGGCTGGCGGCGGTGCTGCTTGGCCGGCGGCGGTGTGGCCCGGTGGCGGCGTCCCAGCGGGCTACGGGTGCTCTTGACGTGGCGGCATGGCCGTTGGCTGTGGGGCGGCGCGGTGGCGCTAGTGGCTGGCGGCGCCCGCTCGGCCCAGATCTGGGCCCTTTTGGGCCCCATCTGGGATGGGGCGGTCCGGCGGCTCGGCGCGCGGCGGGCTACTCCCTGGTGGCGGCGGTGAGGCGTCGGCGGTCTGCGGGCGGTGAAGACTTCGTCGGTTGGCGTGCTGCAGCGTGGCGACAGGGACCGTCCGGGCCGTCGGGGCCTGGCAGGTCCCTATCGCCACGTCCGATCGGCTCCGCGAGGGCGGTGGAGGTTGTTCCCTCCCGCCGGTCGAGTGGTGGTTGCCCCCGTGGCCGTTGTCCCCTTTCCCTCCCTCCAGGTCTCGTGTTGGCGGCCCTAGTGAGACGGCGATGTTGGTTCGGTGATCGTGGTGGCACAGGCTGGTGGGCGGCAGATTGGGTGGTGCATTACGGAGCGTCCGGGGTGGTGGTGGCTATTTTGGGTCGGGAGAAATCCCTGGCGGCTCGTCCGGCACTGACGCGGTGACGCCTGCGAGCGCCGCCGGACCTTCCTGAAGGGCGTCGGGTATACCCCTTCCCCACTGCCCTCCGCGTACCGGGGGAAACCCTAGGACTTGTTCGGGCAACAGCGGCGGCGTCGTCGCATTCCTTCTTGAAGGTGTTGCTTGGTACGCGACGCTTCGGAATGCTAGGAACGTGGTGGTACTTCTCCGGAGGGTGCAGCGGTCGCCGGTCTACTTCACTTCGTTGATCTGCCGGTGTCGGCATTTGTTTCTCTTTCCTTTCTCTTGTTTTTTCCTTTTGGCTTGTCTGTGCTGCGGCCCCAGCGAGCTGGATGTATCGGATGGTTGCTTTATAATATAAAGCGGGGGGAAACCCTTTATCGTCATCTAATGAAACTAATTTTGTGTTGTAGATGTTGGTATTTTTTTGATATACTTGGTCAAACTTAAAGATGTCTACTTATAACTAATCTAAAACCTCAAGTATTTTGAAACGGAGGGAGTATAGTTTTTTTCCCTTCTATATAGAAAACAGCCCCAGCGAGCTATTTATTTCTGAAGATATTAACATCGTTAGCTTGTGCTTCAGCACTGACAGTAATGCATGATTTGGATTATTACGAAATGCAGCCGATGATCATAGATGATGTACTGAATACGTCTCTCTTTGCCTGTCCTGTTAAAATACCCTTAGTCAATTTTCAGTAACAACAAAAGGGCCTTGTAATCTTCTCCCATGTCCATTCCTGTCTGGAGAAACAAAAGTCAGCATTGTAGGGTACAAAAGAACAAATGGCAAAAGGGAAAAGCCAAATTGCAATATCCTATCTTTTGCAAGTTCAGACAAATCTCAAGTATTAGCTTCCTCTAGTCTAGGTTCAGGAGTATCTGAAAGTGACGTTGTTTGTGCTGTGAAGTGTGAAGTGGTAGAAAAATGAAATAAGAGGGCAATCAAAGCATATACGAAGTTTGCACATGCCATTAAAGTACTAATTTTACCTTTTTTCCGGGAAAAAGTGTCCTTTTACTGTATAACTAATTTACTAGTTTGTTCGGGAGAAAATTAATTTACTGATTACACATGACATTTTCGTTGACTGTGCTTGTCTATTTCTGAAATATAATCTCATTTAAATGCATTTAAAATGTGAGAACTTATGTCTATCTTTATTCAAGTATTTATTGCCCCCTTTTTTACTGCATTTTTTACTGTACTTGTCCTCTTTGTCCAATAGGCTACTGAAAACCCGGTAAACATTTTCATGCTAAGCCCCACTATTTTTTCATCAATGAACTCTAAACTGCCTGAACGAGCTCATCTTCAACTCGATCGCAACAAATGTTATCTAAACAAGTGTCTATAACATTCTCAAAAAAAAAAGTGTCTATAACAAAACCTTTTTTCTTCTTTAGCAACCACCCCCTCCCCCCACCCCCCTAAAGGTTCGAAACGGTCTCAACTAGTGGGTGGTGAATAGGATACTATGGATTTTTAAGATTTTCTTAAAAAAATGGATAGCGGATAAAATAAATTTTTTTAGATATGCCATCTATTGTGAGACATGTAAGCTAACAACAAGGTAAGCAAGAGCAACAAGCTAAGGGCATCTCCAAAGCGGACCCTCAAACCTCCACTATATGTCTGGACCGCAGTGTCCGAACCGCTTTTGCCATCCAATGGAGATCCCTATATGTCCGCTTAGCAGTCCGGATGACGGATTCCGGTATCCTAGCAACAAACGTGGTTGGGGGGGGAGGGGGGAGGGCTTTGCGGGAGTCCGGACATGCACTTGACTAACACAAAGCCTCCGTGTGGTCCTCCTCTCTTTTCTCTCTCTTCACATACATGGTCTCTCTCTCTCCTCCCAACCGGACACAACACCACAATATCCCACCAAAAGCAACCGCATGCATGGTCCCCCTCTTATCTCTCTCCTCCCAACCGGACGAATAAAGATTAATTTGTATTTGTGAATAGCGTTGGATGGCTCTCTCCCACATCATGTCCGCGGACCACGTCCAGACATAAAAATGGACATTTGCGGTGTCCATTTGCGGGTCAGCATTGGAGATGCCCTAAGAAGCAAACACAACACAAAGTAAAAGGTGTGGACAGAATTAGCCACAAGTTGGAGAAGATGGTGTATCCCAAATTTCACACTCTTTGAGAGTGATAATCTCCATTGAAGGTGTGTGAGTGCCAAGGCTTCCCAAACACAACATATGCCTCACCATATTCTCCCTTTGAGCCAACCCTGACGGATGAACCTCAAACCACTCGTGGTTGGTCTTAAGGTGTCTTAAGGTGACCACCGAACCTTTACAAAAAAATTGTAGCACACACAAGGAAGCTTCTAGAAAGACTCCAATTGTCTAGGAATCCCCCAACAACTTCAACAGTAACAATATCCACCTAGGATTAAAGGGGGATTTTTCTTGTCATTCGTGAAAGTGTAGATCGAGGTCCCACCCTCCCCCCCCCCCCACAAAGCTTGGGAAGATTGGCTGGCTAGGGAGAGAGATCTCCAAGAATTGAGCTTCGAATCAGTGGAGGCCAGACAAATGGAGTCGTCATCTTCCTCGTGGGGAAGGAGGCCTTTCATAGATGGCCCTCAAATCCAACATTTATGTGCAGATTTTGCGTGCCCTAGAGGGTTCGGGTCTTAGAGGTTCCTAGCAGCCTCCAAACAGGCTTCAGGATCAACAGAAACATTGCAAAAGAGTTGCAATATTTTTGTCGAGCCTGGAGGCTAGACAGAGGTAGGCCAGAGGGTTCGCGGCCTCCGAACAGGCTTCGGGGTCAATAGAAATATTGCAATTGATTGCAATCATTCTGTTGCATTTGGAGCCTGGGTTGGAGGGTCCGGGCAGCCCCGAAGATTTCGGGGTAGCTAGAAATAGAACATAATAGGGATTTTCACATGGATTCTCTCTCCCATGGGGAGTTTTGTGGGTGCATATGGGATTGCGTACGTGAGTTGATTCCCACCATATCTTCACAGCGTACCCCCTTTTATAGTAGCTTTCCCTATTGGCTCAAGTAAAAGAAAATAGATAAGATAATGCCTCTTTTTTGGGGGTGGAGGGGGGAAGGTCTCCACCCATGTATAATTGTCTTCGAATATGCTACAACATTGTTTACATACTCAAGCACATGGATAGATCACTGATCCTGTTTTCGTTAACACCAAAACCAATTAGGGCAAATATCCCCCCCCCCACAACCAACACACACACACACACACACACACACACACACACACACACACACACACACACACACACATTTTACTCTGGAGGCCTCACGGCACAACGTAACTCTTTCCATAAGAATTCCTTTCGTGGATTTAACAAAGCTCCTCAGTCTCTTCCAAGAGATCACCGACACAAGGAGTAAAAGTCCTACCGCCCAAGTGTGTCTAAAATCACCCTTGGGAATGTGCACCACGAGCGGCGGCAAACACCCATGACGTTGTAGGGCATCAAGTCCGCCCTCGCAGCCTAGAGTGAGCGTTGACCATAGCAAATCCGGTGTGCCAGTGGGAGATCTATGTGTGAGCAGCGGTGCTCATTGTGCTATCCTAGATATTGCCATCGCGACAAGTTTAAAGATTAGAGATGTGTATGAGACGAGATATATTTGTGTGGTTCCATGGCAACGCATAAAGTAACAAGTATCTACAAAATAGACTAACCTCGTGTTGAATTTCCTCATAACATTTTAATGAATTGAACAATTCATTAGCAATTTAATAGGAATCATCAACGTTTTCATTTGTTCCAGAGGGTTACACTTGTATGACCAGTTTTGTTGTTGAGAAGAAAAAAAACTCACAATATGACCTATGCAATCGACACACCTTTCATCCTATGTATCATGTTAAAAACACAGGGATTGTCTTTAGCTTTTCCTCGCCTATCCCTTTGCCTCCCGGGAAAACTCTCCCCTCTAGGCTTCGTCGGCTAGCCCGTGGATTCATCTCCCCTCTGCTTGCCGCTCCAGCACCCAGTGGTGGAGAGGGGGGTCCTGGTGCCTCCTCTTCGGTTAGTAGTTTAGGTTAGGGTTATTTAGTCTTCGCACGTGTGTCCCTCGGACGGATGGTGACACTTCTTCTTCAAGTTTGTCTTCCCGGCTCTAATCCTCCGCGAGTACGTCCATCTGGACGTAGTCGATGGAGTTCCGTCTTAGATTCATGTCATCTCCTTGTTATGGGGAGGTTAGGGTTTCTTGTTATGTTGCGAGATATGGTGTCACGTGCTTTAGATCTATTCAAGGCTTCAATAACGGCGATGACTGCGGATTCAGGGCGCTAGTCCTTAGGACACATGCACGAAGACCTCCTGGTTGTCATTGACAAGGTTAAGGCTGTGTTTGGTTGAGCTGCGGATTCTGTAAAAGCTGTTGTGAGCTGTGAGCTGTGAAAAAGCTGCTGTGAACTTTCAGCTGTGGAAAAGCTGGAAGCTGTTTGGCTGAAATAGCTGTGAAACTGTAGATTTGACTGTGAATTGTCTGTAATGACCCTGGGCAATGAGGCAATATCTTTATGTGCAACTTGATCTTAAATTAGTGATATGTACATTGGTAGGCAAAAAAACGACCGTTTTGCAAAGGAAAATTATGACAATTTTAGATGATTCACAGCTAACACATACGAATTCAACCATTGTACTTTCATGTTGCATATTACATATAAATAGATATTGACCCCATAATAATATTACAAAAGGCATGCACCATACAATATACATATGGTTCACATGATGACCTCCATCAAGATAGCAACCTATGTTGCTATCGCAAGACAAGCATCGGCTATCCTACTACGAATAGTATCCATGGTACCTTTGTTCTCCTCCTCTTCAACGGGATCCGCTTGTGTTGGTGCTACTTCCCGTCGTAGCACTGGAGGTACATACTCATCATCGGCATCACATTTATCAAAAACTTTATCACTCAACTTGCTATCACGAATGAAGTTGTGCAATGCCATGCAAGCAATGATATTATGCTTTTGCGTACGAGGAGAGAAACTTGGGACCCCTTTCAATATGCGCCATTTCTGCTTGAGCACCCCAAAAGCACGCTCAACGACATTGCGAAGGGACGAATGTGAAAAGTTGAACAACTCATACTTCCCTTGAGGTGGACGGTGACGACGAAGACGAAATTCTGGTAGATGGTACGTACTCCCCTTAAAAGGAGCAAGATATCATGTTCGGTTTGCATACCCAGAGTCCACAAGATAGTATTTCCCTGAAAATGAACACCAAATCACCAAGTGAGCATCTCACATAAGAATATAATGAATGATGACATGTGTTGTTATGTTATACCTTTGGGGGCTACAGGAAATGAAGAGAAGTGTGCTAATGCATGATTCAGGATCCTTGAGTCATGAGCAGAGCCCGGCCAACCCGCAACCACAAAGGTAAACCTCATGTCAAAGTCACATATTGCAAGCACATTCTGAGATGTAAAACCATGCCGACATCTATGGTTAACCACATCATCTGCAGGCACTGTCACTGGTACATGTGATCCATCTATGGCACCAATAGCGCCTTTGAAATGAGGCCAGAAACGTTCTTCTCTAATCTTTTCATGCTCATCGCTAAATGTAGGATCTCTTGGTTTGATGATATCTTTTGCTAACTTGCGCAAACATAACAAAACTTCCTTAAACTTTGTGTGAACTGTCCAAAGCGATCGTACAAAACGGTTTTCGGCTTGAGCAAATGATTGAGGGCCTCCAACAATCCATAAGAACATGGCCAGTGACTCAATTGATGAAACATTACTAGTTGACGTCAAACCATATGTAGAAACAAGCAAATCATGGAGTGCCATGAAAACTTCCGGATTCATCCGAAACATTTTATAGAAGTATCTGGGCCGACCATAACACTCCATGACCCATTCTAGTCCAGTTTGCTTAGCATCTCTGTATGTTTTGTTCAAGTATCGCTGAACATAGAGGTTACCTAGGTTTCCCATGATAGCAGCCTGCTTTGCAAGTTCAGCAAGAAGTTTCATTCCCTCTTGTCCCTTTCTGGCCACTTCTTCCATCCTTGCATCCATCTACACAAAAATATAATAATGTTAACACATTCATCGTCAACAATATAGAAAAATATTTGTCACAACATAGATATGGCTCAACAACAAAAGCAAATATTCTCACAACATAATCATATTTGAACATTCAAAACATATATAGTTAACAACACAAGCAAATATGATTGATATAAGCAAATAAGGTTCACAACAGAAGCAAATAAGGTTCACAACATAAGCAAATAAGGTTCTACAATGGAAGCAAATGTAGTTCTACAACATGAGAAAATATGGTTCACAACACGTGCTTCAACATCTCCTTCTCATGCTCCCTCTCCAGAAAATCAAACCTCCCTTCTTTTGTTTCAAGAACATTGAAGATTTCCCTAAACTCAGGCTTCACTATAAGAGTGAGGGTTGTGTGCATGAGAGCAGTTTTTTCTTTCACACCACAATCTTTCACCAACTTCATGACCTCCGAAATGGTAGGGACAAGGTTGGTTGCAGGAGGAGCTAATGATGCTTGAACAGTAGAGGTTATCTTCTCCACTCCACTTTCTATCTTCTCGCATGTCTGCTTGTACAATCGTAAGAAAGGACTCTTCTCTTCCTTCTCCTCATTTTTGATTGAAGGTTGCTTGCGCTTCTTGCTTGTTTTTGGTTTCTTCAAAGATGCCAACTTCATTTCATCACTATCATCGGGTTTCTCCAAAAGAGCCGCATTATCATCACTTGATTCTTCAGAGGATATATCTCCAGCACAAGAAGCACTAGCCCCTGTGACATGTACTTTGTCAAAAATGACGTGTAAATCTTCAAGATGCTTTGGTCCCTGCTGTTTGAACTTCAAATGATTGCATTTCTTTCATGTGCTCTCCTGGCATCTCTGAAAAAGAATATACAAATTAGGTATTGCAATCATTCAAAAGCATGCCAAATAAAAAAGTTGCTACATACACGTACCACAACATGTTCATCCCACCATTCTTGAGAGCAAACAACGGTTCTCTTTGCATCATCCCATCCAAGCCCGGTTGCTTCATTTTTCAACTCCATGAAAAAAAATATAGTCACTTTTTATTGCATCCCATTTGTTCTTGAATTTATCCTTGGGATACTTCTTTCCCGTTCTTGCTTCCCATTTCTCCAAAACATTCTTCCAACCCTTCTTATTTAAATAACTTATGGGCCTATTCCCATTTTCAACCTCTTCTCTGAATATTTCTATGAGTTTCTTCAGATTCGCATCATCCCACACCGCTTTTTCAGTCATTCTTCAATCAAGCAAAATAATGACATAGCAATAGATCAATATATATGTTCTAGGACGGAATTACATAGCAATCTGTAGCACGCAATCATCCAATTTACAACAAAATGCGGCAAGTATGCATGAAAAAACAGCCACTGTACAGGAACATACAACAATGTGCAGCAATACTATCAAAATTTCTTCCACTTCACATCAATATACAAAAATTTGACAAGCAATATGCATCATCCCATCCAAATTTCATCCACTCTACATCATCAATTGACAACAATATGACAGAGCAAAAAAAATCACCATCTTTCTACTTGTACAGGGGGTGGGAGAGGGGATAGGGAGTGGGAGGAAAGGGGAGAAGCTACCTTGCAGAATGCTGGGAGGAGGTCGCGGCGGGGCGGCTGGAGGAGTCGCCGGCGGCGGGGCATGCGGCGGTGGAAGGCGGCGGCCCTTCCTGGTTCGGTGGTCCACGTGACCTGTTGAGGCGGGAGGCGGAGGGAAGAGGCCCTACGGGCTGTGGAGGAGGGAGGAGGTCGCGGCTGGGAGGCGGACGCGGGCGGCGGCGCCGGTGGCTGGGCGCGCGGCGGTGGAGGGGCCTGGGCGGCGCTGGCGGCGGCTAGGAACCCTAGCTGCCGCTCGGGTCGATTGGGGATCGAGCAGCGTCCTCCTCTCGTGCGGGCTGGGTTTGACCACCGCTCGGGGCAACAGAACGAATCGTTTTCCACTTACGATTGGCAAAGGTGGGTAAATACTTTGAAACTCTCAGGGGACAGCTAAAAGTGCATCGTTGAAGTTGGGGGTTCACCTGCTTCGAAAAATACACTACGGGGAAGCTGTAACTTTTACAGATTCTGCTTCTCTTTTTACCCCTTTGGTTAGCTTATAGCTTCCAAAAGCCAGAAGTTGGCTGTAAAAGTCCAACCAAACACAGCCTAAGCCGGCTTCGACAGGGAGCGCTCGTTCTGGCGGTAACGGTCGTTCGGTGGTTTCAAAATCTCGACGTAGGTTTTATTATGTTTGAGGTGCTTTGTACTTCCGGTGAATAGATCTAGATCCTAGGAGAAAAGAAGAGATTGTTTAAAATAAAAAAAACAGGAGCGGCAGATTTATGACAAAATTTTAAGCCAACAGACGCTATCGAAAACAGTCACACAGTTTGTTTGGTTGTGTAGGGCGCAGTTGCAGGGACGTAACCTGAAACAGAATGGTTTGATCACAAGCTTGTCTTGTACCTTGCGACCCAAACCTCGGGGATGAATTCCAAGAGAATAATCTCAATCTTCTCAGTTACTCCACCGAGATGCGGACAAAGATGGCATTGCGCGTGCCGCAGATGCGTCCAGCCTTGGAGAGACCCGAGGGATTAAAGCCGCTGACACAAGAGACAAGCTCACCACATCGGAAGGTATGAACTCGAGGCCTCGCCATTTTTGGATTTTTTTTCAAAACTAGCAGGTTTTTTTAAGCAATTTTGAAAAATAGCAGGGCCAACTATTTTTTTGCAAAAATAGCACCCCGTCGGTCACCTGGAAGCCGAAGAAGGAGTTTTCGGTCACCTGGAGGCCGAAGAGGTACTCTTTGGTCGCCAGGAGGCCGAAGAGTCTCTTTGGTCGCCAGGAGGCCGAAGAGTACCTCTTTGGTCGCCTGGAGGCCGAAGAGTACCTCTTTGGTCTCCTGGTGACCAAAGAGTGGGGCCGTCAGCACTTGTCCGAAGATGCAAGTGCACTTCGGGTTACAGAAGTCCTGCACAACCATTCCCCCTCGCCCGTCTTATAGACATTCTAAAAATATGTTTCCGCGCAACTATTTTTCCCGCCAATATTGTTCCCGGCATCCCTTTCCCGTCAATTATGTTCCCGCCAATCCTTTCCCGCCATCCCTTTCTCGTCATCCCTTTCCCGCCAATATTGTTCCCGCCATATTTTCCCGGCATCCCTTTCCCGCCATATTTTCCCGCCATCCCTTTCCCGCCAATATTGTTCCCGCCTTTTTCTTTCCCGCCATTCTCTCCCGTCATCTTCTCTTCTCAACCTATAAAACCCCCTCCCCACTAAGGAGGGTAAGCAGCCCAGTGTAGTCTCGTCAAGATGTCCGGTTATCCTTTGGATCGTAGTTGTTTTCACCCTAGTATGTCCAAATGTCTTCTGAATTTAGCCTTTGATTTCAAGATAGACAATAGGATAGTTCCATGGGATGAACTCCTTAGTAGTGACACCTTACTAAATGAGTTGGCTCACGCATTAAGTAGGAGTGGGTGGCCTGCAAGGACTTATGAGGAGATACGAAAAGAACTTCTCAGGTTGCAAGGAAGGTGGAAGAAGCAACAACATAAGGGTGAAGCATTCCTAAATGCTGTAGCAGAACATACTTATTTATGGACCCAAGACAGCGAGGACGAAGATGAAATTTTCATGCCGAGCACCAAGGGCAAGAGTACCGCATCGTCGAAGGCCAAGAGTGCGGCATCGTCGAAGGCCAAGAGTGCCGCATCATCGAAGGGCAAGAGTGTTGCATCGACGGAGGATGACGATGATGCCTTCATGTAGTCTGTAAGCTTTATTTTTAAGTTCAGGCCTATTGTTTAATTCAGATGTACCTGTATCTTAATGAACTGTAATCGACGGAGGATTTGCGAACCTACAATGTTTAAAAGAATGTACATGTATCTTAATGCCTAGTGTTGCATGGACGGAGGATGACGACAATGCGAATTAATAGTAATATGTTTCTCGCATACATAGGTCGATATATGTCTCGAACTCTGACAGAAGCAAATGCGATAGTAACACATACATCAAGCATGTCTCATACATACATAATGACTCATACATAGATAATCATATCACTGCTGGGGACGACGACGAGTCTGGATCTTCCTCGGACGAGGACCAGAAGGCGAAAAGCGCTGAGGCGCTGGACGATGCTGACGATTACCACGATCATAGACAACCTCGTCTGTCTGTGTCTCCTGCGTCGATGGTGGTGGTGGAGTGTGAAGAACTGACTGCGAGAACTCATAGGTGTTTGCAACTCGGTCATCGCCGTCGCCGTCGCCGTCTAAGAGCGTACCAGCACCACTAAGCATCGGTGAGTGGACTGAATGCATGAACGGCTGCGACTGGTTGCCGACTGCGGTAAAGTAAAACATGTAAAAATGATTTGCGAACCTACAATGTTTAAAAGAATGTACAAAGTAGTGTTACCTATGTCCATCTGATGATGCCAGGAAGAGCCCCCTGCTTGTGAAGGAGGTGGCGGCTGATAGAAAGAGCTCCCTGGTTGTGAAGGAGGTGGCTGCTGATAGAAAGTGCTCCCTGGTTGTGAAGGAGGTGGCTGCTGATAGAAAGTGCTCCCTGGTTGTGAAGGTCGTGGTTCTGAACGCTGCACCGAGCGTCGAGGTTCTGAACGCTGCACCGAGGGTCGACCTTCTGAACGCTGCACAGAGTGGCGTGGTGGACGATGTGATGGAGGAGGAATAGCAACATCTGAAGCTCGTCTACATGTAACAGCTGTGTAAATCCCGCGTAGCTTCTCAACATGACGCCTCAACCATGAGACGTTCTCTAGCGGTGGGATATTATCTCCCCTCTCAAAGCGTTGCATTAAAGCGGAAGCCTCCTCTATCGCCTCGCTTGTCAAGTCACCCTGTACACGGAGAGTTAACCAATTAGATCATCGTGGTATGACAGAGAACACAAATAGTTAACCAGTTGTATATGTTCACGTTAAGAAAAAAGAGGTGAGAACCATAGCACGTACCGCGTGGTGTCTGGTTCCCACAACCGAGGCAGTTGGGTACATATCGCTGGTGAGAGGGTCTTCGATCTGATCAGGAGCTGCTGATGGAACCAAGTAGATCCTCGTGCTATGCCGGTAATGCTGCAGATACAATCCGAACTTGTCCCAGTCAAAGGGCCCAACCTGATCCCAGATATTTATCGGCGCAGTAGTCCATTCGTCCACGTAGGGGCCAATGTTCTGAAGCCAAAAATCCAGGGACTTGTTTCCTCCTACGCGACTGTACCTGAGATTGACATGTACGTAAATGATTAGTTATATTCTGATTGCCAACATGAGAACTAAAAGAGTATTACTTACTTGTGCACATGGTCATCTAAGTGTGGAATATCTGGAATGACCGGCTCTTGGCATAGACCAAACTGTCTCATCACCCTAGGAAGAGCCATCTCCTCAACCGTCACATCGAACACCAACTTAGCCTTGGTCATCCAATAGTGGCGATCTCTAGTGCACAATCCAGAAATCCCAACTGGGTACCTGGATATTATAGCCTGATGGGAGTATGGCTCCCAGATAACTTGTGCCTCGTGCAAACTATCAAACTGCGCCGTGAAGGAGGGGTAGCAGCCCCTCACCTGGCTATGCACAAACTGTCTCTGAGAATGACAACAAATAAGTATTAGTAATACTGTTGAATGACAAGAAATAAACATTAGTAATTTGTATTGTTACTTAATATGAACATACCTCTCTCCGTGTCCAAACAGATCCCATAGTAGGCAAGTCGCCGATAGCAGGCACGTAAGTCCCAGCTAAGTCCTCCAAATCAAAAGGTTTATCAATGTTGACATAGGGTCGACCAATAGGGAATCTCTCGTATGACCAGAGCTGCAACAATAGTGGACATCCAACAAGACCTGATTTTCTAGACTTCAACAAGCAACCTTTGCACAAGCCTCTGTAAGTAGCCGCTAACACAGCAGAACCAAAACTCCTCTGCAGAATGTCCCCAGGGCAACGTGCGTCAGCTATCTCTCGTGCAATACCGATGAGTCGTGCATCGACAGTGGTCACATGGTTCTCCGTGAACATTGTCTTGCCGAACAACCACAGAATATATGCCTCTAGGCATCGGTCAATTTGTGCCTCTGACAACTGAACATCGGGATATCCTAAGGAGACAATCTACATAGAAACCAAACGATTCTATGAACTATGGAAGGATGACAATAATGAAAACAACATTGTTTAAACTGGCCGTGATGGTTACCTGAAACTGGCTCAACCACTTAAAACGAGGCCCGTGAGGATCGTTGTCTAGGCTCCTAGCAGTTGGCACCGCAGCCAAAAAACGGGCCTGCAACGATGCTAGCCAACCAGGTTCTGCCTCTAAAGGACCTATGGCAGCACCGGCCAGAGGTAATCCCAACAAGTAAGACACATCCTGTAAAGTAGGCGCCATCTCTCCCCAGGGAAAGTGAAACGTATGTGTCTCTGGTCTCCATCTATCTACTAAGCAGGTAAGGAGTGACCTGTCGTAAGAGAAACGTTTCACTTGCCTCTTTTTTAACTGCAATGGTTCACCAGCCTCGTCTAACTCCGGACCATCAATCCACTCATCCAATGTACCCTCAACCAGTCGTGCCAAGGGTAGAAGTCCAGCCCAACGTAACCTACAAAATAAAGAGAATGTAGCATACAGTTAGCGGCTAACAATAGTATGTTGCACATAGTAAGTCATTATACCGACACATACCTATCAACCCATAAATGGTGTATCATCCAAAAAGACTTTGGGGTGCGAGTGATCAACACGTCTAAGTTCTGGCCCGCTTCCATAAGTGCGGCCCGGTGCCCTCTTTCGATATTACGATTAAGCAATGGATACGAAGCCATATCTGCAATTCCAACAAATTACAAAATAAAACATAGTCCGACATATTACAAAATAAAACATAGTCCGACATATTACAAAATAAAACATAGTCCGACATATTACAAAATATAACATAGTCCGACATATTGCAAAATAAAACATAGTCCTGACACATTATATAGCTTGTGAGTTATTTCTTCCTCGTCCGCCCCTTCGGCCTCGACTGCCACGACCACGTCCGCCTCTTGCTACTGTTGTGGCAGTGGTCGATGTGGAAGCACTCGTCGATGTGGAAGCACCGTCTTTGTTTAGGTCGGGACAATATTTCATCCTATGCCCATAAGCCGCGCATAGCAAACATTGTCTGGTTGCTCCACCAGCTTCAGATTGGTCCATATCGTTTCGGATACGTTTGACCTTACGTCTACCCCTGCTTGTGCGCCGAAGAGCTGGATCTGGGATGTATACTCTCTCATTGTCGTTTACCTTGTTAAAATTGCCAACGACTCGAAACCCTGTCATCTCACCGGTCCAGACATTGAGTACTGCCTCTTTTGAATAGTATGGGGACACGAAGGATATGGCGTCCAACTCAATCTGGCCACAGGCAGCCAACACATGTGAGCAAGGCAGGTGCAACAACTTCGGTTTGTTGCATGTACACTCACACGTTGGATAAACTTCAGCTCCAATTCTTACCTCGTGCGTCTTCACCTCATTTCCAGAACCAAAACCATCAGTAGGAAGCTGAACCTCATACCTCATTTCCTGATTACCTATGAGTCTGACAGTGTGCTTCTTTGCTTTCTCTATCTTCTTTGCCATGTACTCCATGACACGGCTACAATAAGGTGTGTTCTGCTTATCTGCAATATGCTTCTTTGCTAACTCGTGCCTTTCTCTGAAATATCTCAAAGTGCCATGGAGTACAGCCTCCACAATAGCTGTGAGTGGCAATGCTCTATTCCCTCTAAGTACAAAGTTATACACCTCTGCAAGGTTGGTTGTCATGTGACCATACCTAGCTCCATGGGTGTCATGCAGCAAAGACCAATTTACGGGAGGCTCTTTCTCTATCCACTGAGAAAAACTCTTTATTGCCCTCCCCTTCTTTCTCTTAGTATTAGGAGGGTCAATTCCTGGCAAGTCACAAAGACCTACAGGCTCCTCTAGCTCTGTCATGAGTGTTGCTAATTTAACCTGGTCTGCTTCCATTTTCTTCCTGGCAGTAACCTGCTTCTTAGTGAACTCATCAAGTTTTGACCAAATAAAATGGTACTTACGCTGCTGGTTCTGCTTGCATAATTTTTTGAACAAGTTCATCAACCGCTTGTTCTTGAACTGTGAGAAAAAATTTGCCCCAAGATGGCGCATGCACCACCGGCTCTGCAAGTCCTTCCAAGGTGTTCGTTCGTCTTCTGCTGGATTCCTTAGTGTCTTCACGGCCTTCAATATACCAGCATGTCTGTCATGAATGACACACACGTTTGGTCGGTCCTTCACGATCGCAATTTTCACTTGCCGGAAGAACCATACCCAGCTTGGAAAGTTCTCACCCTCAACAAATGCCATGGCAAGTGGGATGATTTGATTGTTCCCGTCCACACCAATTGCAGTCAGGATTTGCCCTTTGTACTGACCAGTCAGGAATGTACCATCCACAAACATCACAGGAGGACAATGCCGGAAAGCTTCGATGCACATAGCGAAAGAGAAGAATACTCGTTTCAACACCTTGAAATCTGGTATACTATCCAACCTCGTGTGTTGTATGTTAACATAAGTGCCAGGATTCCTCTCCTTAAGTATGTCAAGGAGACGGACAACATTATCATATGAGTCAAAGAACGTCCCAAACCTTTCCTCCATAGCCTTCTGCTTAGCCCTCCAAGCCTTCCCATAAGGAATCTCATAATTCCATCTGACCTTCACTGCTGTCTGGATGTGTTTTGCTTCCATATCTTTCTTCTCCACTATCTCAGTATACATGAGTTGCGCAATGAGAGTTGAAGACAGGTTTGGATGACGAACCAACAAGTTTTTCCTCACACAATTGTGTGGGACCACATTGGTGACAACCCAGTGGATGCTATACTTCGGCACGTGCCCATGCACCTTAGCAGGACAACCTGTTTCAACACACTTCACGGTATAGTTTGTTGTATTTGATATGTGTGTCCGGAATACCCTCTGCGTAGACATAGCCCACTTTATCACAGCATACTTCAATTTTTTCTTTGTATCAAACATAGCACCTATCTGGACTTGGTTCAGATTATATTGCCATGGAGTCTCATGGCCATCATTGACCATAAGACCGGTGGATATGTCCTGATCCCATGCGGAAGGAATAGGTACCTCCACTTCATCCTCGGAATTTTCAGAATCCAGATCCTCCGCAAATCCATCATCGTCCTCTTCCTCCATCACCCTCTGCATTTCACCGGCTTCCTCATCCCCGTCAGCAACCCCAGAACCAGCTAATATAATCGACTGAATACTCTGCCCAATAGCATTGTGTGTCACGTTGTCTAACTCTTTCTCGGCTAGGCTAGCATCCACATCCGGTGGCTGTGAGCCGGATAAATAATTCTCGTTACCCACTTGACTACCCTGGCCGGGTTCATACCCCACGTGGAGTTGTGCGGTATTCTCCTCCTTCGCCACTGGTTGCACTAGGGCATATGGGTGAATTCTTCGATCTCGACAACGACTTAGCAGAGTCAACCAATGCTGGCTCCTATCTATCGGCATCAACTCCCACTTGACTTCTCTACAGGATTTGGTCCACAATGCATGAATACTGACGGAACATACTTCAGGATCCAGCCCAAAACTAGTAGTCAACCAGTGCTTCAACTGTCTAATGTCCAGTCTGTCCGGGTTTGAAAGTGTCATGACGCCATTTTTAAACTCGCTAAGATCAACCCCCAACTCATTATATCGAACATTACCAGGGCCGTAGTAAACGGTCAGATTTACCGATTCAGACATTTTTACCTGTCAAACACTTCCATCTCATTAATCTAAACAAACAAAATTATTAACCCCCTACACTAACTAACCGCTAAAATGACAGCACAAACAAATTAACACTAAAATAAATATGACACGCGATTATACCTTCGACGCGTGCGGACACTTCACGTAGAACTTGCACCAACGGACAACGGGAACGGCACCCCCTCGGAGGCACGAACCTCCACCTCCTCCTCACCAGCCAAACCTCCTCCTCCTCCTCCTCAGCCCACCATTGCTACTCCTCCTCCTGAACCCACCATGAATCCACTTGAACGCACAAATAACTATCCCATTTCAATAAAAATTACCGTAGGCCGGTGGAGATGGCTACGATCTACCAATTCTGTGGTTTGGATTCGAAAAAAGGTGAAGAAATGGAGAGATCGGAGTGGAGGGGCGATGTACAGAGAGGACGCACACAGAGAGAACGAGAAGAACACAGAGAACAGAGAGCGAGGGGAGGAAGGTGGCGCTGTGGGCTTATCTAGCACTCTTCGGTCGCCAGCTGACCGAAGAGGTCTTCGGCTGCGGGCTGGCCGAAGAGTCTCTCTTCGGCCCAGCTGACTGGTCTTCGGCCCGGCTGAGTCTTCTTCGGCTTCCGGGAGACCGAAAAGGCCTTCTTCGGCCCATAGATGGCCGACGGGGTGCTATTTTTGCAAAAAAATAGTTGGCCCTGCTATTTTTCAAAATTGCTTAAAAATACCTGCTAGTTTTGAAAAAAAATCCCATTTTTGTTGCTTCGAACAGGACAACGGGGTCGAACAATGCCATGGCTTGACTCACTCGATAACCTTAATTACTCTCTGCAGGGAGTGGAACCGCGCACTTGGGGTGGGATAGCATCCATCATGTTCCAGCAGCAGCAGCCGCAGCGCCAGCAGCAGCAGGAGGACGTGGTGTCGTCGGCGACGTCGTCGCCGGCGTCGACGCTGTACTCTCCCACGCCGTACGCTTTCGCGGGGACGTCTGTGCAGGAGCTAAGCTCGGACCAGTGCAGCGTGCGCCTCATCAGCCTGCTGTACCAGTGCGCTTCTGAGGTGGCCGCCGGCGAGTTCGACCGCGCTAACCTCTGCCTGGAGCACATCATGCAGCTCGCGTCGCTGGACGCGCCTCACACGCTGCAGCGCCTCGCCGCCGTCTTCGCCGACGCGCTGGCCTGCAAGCTGCTCAAGCTCCTGCCCGGCCTCTCGCGGGCGCTCCTGTCGTCGTCGAGCTCCGACGACGCCCACCTCGTCCCGGCCGCGCGCCGCCACATGTTCGACATGCTCCCGTTCCTGAAGCTCGCGTACCTCACCACCAACCACGCCATCCTCGAGGCCATGGAGGGCGAGCGGTTCGTCCACGTCGTCGACCTCTCCGGCCCTGCCGCCAACCCCGCGCAGTGGATCGCGCTGTTCCACGCGTTCCGCGGCCGGCACGACGGCACGCCGAATCTCCGCATCACCGCCGTCCATGAGAGCAAGGAGTTCCTTACTGGCATGTCCGCGGTGCTCGTCAGGGAGGCCGAGGCGTTCGACATCCCGTTCCAGTTCAACGCCGTGGAGGCGAGGTTCGAGGACATGGACTTCGACGCGCTCCGGCACAACCTCCGCGTCAGGTCCGGAGAGGCGCTCGCGGTGAGCGTCGCGCTGCAGCTGCACCGCCTCCTCGCGGCCGATGACACCGGAGGCAGGCGGCAGGGCGACCTCACCCCGCTCCAGATCATCGCGCGGTCCAGCCCGAGCAGCTTCGGGGAGCTCCTGGAGCGGGAACTGAACACGCGGCTACAGCTGAGCCCCGACGCGTCCGCGTTCTCCTCCCTCTCGCCGCAGTCCCCGATAGGCGGCCACTTCCCCGCGGGAGGGCAGCAGAGGCCCAAGATCGGGTCCTTCCTGTCGGCGGTGAAGGCGCTGTCTCCCAAGATCATGGTGGTGACGGAGCAGGAGGCGAACCACAACGGGGCGGCGTTCCACGAGAGGTTCGACGAGGCGCTCAACTACTACGCGTCGCTGTTCGACTGCCTGGAGCGCGCGGCGGCGTCGCAGCGGGGCAGCGCGGCGGCGGAGCGGGCGCGGGTGGAGCGGTCGGTGCTAGGGGAGGAGATCAGGAGCATCGTGGCGTGCGAGGGCGGGGAGCGGAAGGAGCGGCACGAGCGGGCGCGGCAGTGGACGGGGAGGATGGAGGCGGCGGGGATGGAGCGGGTGGGGCTGAGCTACAGCGGCGCCATGGAGGCGAGGAAGCTGCTGCAGAGCTGCGGGTGGGGCGGGTACGAGGTGAGGCACGACGCCGAGGGCCACTGCTTCTTCCTCTGCTGGCACAAGAAGCCGCTGTACGCCGTCACCGCGTGGAGGCCGGCGGGGTACCACCACTCCGGCGGCGCCAGGTCCAGGTGATGGCCGGATGAGCGTGTCTCCTTCTCGTCCCGCATGTACCCTGTCTCTCTCTAATTCAGGTGTGTTAATTTGACTGTGGATTGGACTGGGATGAACAGTTTTTATTTAGGGTGTGTCTAGGACACATCTAGATCTGACATAACTATGTCACATCTAAGTTTTGTTTGTGGCCCTCATTTGTTTTTTTTTTTTTGTCGAACAGTAAAAATAACGAAAAAGTGAGGGCACCATGGGTCGAACAAGGGACCTAACAACTTCTCTGCGCTCCTCGCTAACCGCTTGACATGATTAGATTACGTGTCCCAAGTGGAACGCGCAACATTAAGAAAGCATCAGCAGCGACAGATTAGAGGTCGGTTTTTGAAACTTCAAAACACGACATTTTTTTCGAAAAAAGTGATTATTTTTTAAACGCGGACCTTTTTTTAATTGTAAATACTTTGTATAAGCTCAGACATTTTATGAAAATGCCAACCTTTATTATTATTTTTAAATGGGAACATTTTTTGAAACTTGAACAAAATTTCACAACATGAACATGAACATTTTTTAGAACCATGAACATCTTTAAAAACTCCGAACAAAATTTGAAAGATGCGAACATTATTTGGATTTGTGTACAAATTTTTTTAGAACCATGAACATGAACATGATTTTTTTTTCAAATTTGCATACATTTTTTGAAACACCAGCATTTTTTAAATTTGAAAATAGGAACATTTTCTGATGGATGGCTTCCTATTTGTTTTCAGTCCTCAATGAGAGAGCCATGATAATCTCAATCATGGTTGCACAAAAAATCATTTTATTTTCCAATATTTTGTATCAATGATTGTCTTGGAGAGAAATAAAAAAAGGTTGAATTTAACATGGAGATAAAAGAGTTGTGAGTCGATGGTTGACATGGCGTCCCAGTTGCGAGTCGATGGTTGACTTGCAACTGGGCCCCTACAAACATACGCCACCCCCCTAGTTGCGAGTCGATGGTTGACATGCAACTGGGGCCACTACAAAAAAGTAAGACGCGTACTAGTTGCGAGTTGATGGTTGACTTGCAATTGGGGCAACTACAAAAAAGTACGACGCGTCCCAGTTGCGAGTCGATGGTTGACTTGCAACTGGGCCCCTACAAACATACGCCCCCCCCTCCCCCGGTCCCTACTTGCGAGTCGATGGTTGACATGCAACTGGGGCCACTACAAAAAAGTACGACGCGTAGTTGCGAGTCGATGGCTGACTTGCAACTAGGCCCTTACAAACATATGTCCCACCTAGTTGCAAGTCGATGGTTGACATGCAACTGGGGCCACTACAAAAAAGTACGACGCTTCCTAGTTGCGAGTCGATGGTTGACTTGCAACTGGGCCCCTACAAACATACGCCCCTACAAACATACGCCCCCCTAGTTGCGAGTCGATGGTTGACTTGCAACTGGCCCCCCACAAACATATGCCCCCCCTAGTTGCGAGTCGATGGTTGACTCACAACTGGGCCCCTACAAACATACATCCCCCCTAGTTACGAGTCGATGGTTGACATGCAACTGGGGCCACTACAAAAAAGTACGACGCGTCCTAGTTGCGAGTCGATGGTTGACTTGCAACAGGGCCCCTACAAACAAACGTCCCCCGCCTAGTTGCGAGTCGATGGTTGACTTGCAACTGGGCCCCTAGAAAAAACATACGCCCCCTAGTTGCGAGTCGATGGTTGACTTGCAACTAGGCCCCTACAAACATACGTCCCCCCTAGTTGCGAGTCGATGGTTGACATGCAAATGGGGCCACTAGAAAAAAGTACGACGCATACTACTTGCGAGTCGATGGTTGACTTGCAACTGGGCCCCTACAAATGTATGCCCACCCAAGTTGCGAGTCGATGGTTGACTTGCAACTGGGCGCCTACAAACATAGGTCCCCCCCCCTCCCTAATTGCGAGTCGATGGTTGACTTGCAACTGGACCCCTACAAACATACGTCCCCTCTCGTTGCGAGTCGATGGTTGACATGCAACTGGGGTAACTACAAAAAAGTACGACGTGTCCCAGTTGCGAGTCGATGGTTGACTTGCAACTAGGCCCCTACAAACATATGTCTCCCTAGTTGTGAGTCGATGGTTGACATGCAAATTGGGCCACTACAATAAAGTAGGACGCGTCCTAGTTGCGAGTCCATGGTGGACATGCAAATGGGGCCACTACAAAAAAGTAGGACGCGTCCAAGTTGCGAATCGATGGTTGACTTGCAACTGGGCCCCAACAACACCTACGCCACCCCCCTAGTTGCGAGTCGATGGTTGACATGCAACTGGGGCCCCTACAAAAAAGTACAACGCGTCCTAGTTGCGAGTCGATGGTTAACATGCAACTGGGCCCCTACAAACATACGCCCCCCTCCCTAGTTGCGAGTCGATGGTTGACATGCAACTGGGGCCACTACAAAAAAGTACGATGCGTAGTTGCGAGTCGATGGTTGACTGGCAACTGGGCCCCTACAAACATACGTCCCCCCTAGTTGCGAGTCGATGGTTGACATGCAACTGGGGCCACTACAAAAAAGTACGACGCTTCCTAGTTGCGAGTCGATGGTTGACTTGCAACTGGGCCCTTACAAACATACGTCCCCCACCTAGTTACGAGTCGATGGTTGACTTGCAACTGGGCCCCTAGAAAAAACATACGCCCCCTAGTTGCGAGTCGATGGTTGACATGCAACTAGTCCCCTACAAACATACGTCCCCACTAGTTGCGAGTCGATGGTTGGCATGCAAATGGGGCCACTACAAAAAAGTACGACGCATACTAGTTGCGAGTCGATGGTTGACTTGCAATTGGGCCCCTACAAACATATGCCCACCCTAGTTGCGAGTCGATGGTTGACTTGCAACTGGGCGCCTATAAACATAGGTCCCCCCCCTAATTGCGAGTCGATGGTTGACTTGCAACTGGACCCCTACAAACATGCGCCCCCCCTCGTTGCGAGTCGATGGTTAACATGCAACTGGGGTAACTACAAAAAAGTACGACGTGTCCCAGTTGCGAGTCGATGGCTGACTTGCAACTAGACCCCTACAAACATATGTCTCCCTAGTTGCGAGTCGATGGTTGACATGCAAATGGGGCCACAACAAAAAAGTAGGACGCGTCCTAGTTGCGAGTCGATGGTGGACATGCAAATGGGGCCACTACAAAAAGTAGGACGCGTCCTAGTTGCGAATCGATGGTTGACTTGCAACTGGGCCCCTACAACACATACGCCACCCCCCTAGTGGTGAATCGATGGTTGACATGCAACTAGGGCCCCTACAAAAGAGTATAACGCGTCCTAGTTGCGAGTCGATGGTTAACATGCAACTGGGCCCCTACAAACATACGCCCCCTTCCCTAGTTGTGATTCGATGGTTGACATGCAACTGGGGCCACTACAAAAAAGTACGACGCGTAGTTGCGAGTCGATGGTTGACTTGCAACTGGGCCCCTAAAAACATACGTCCCCCCTAGTTGCGAGTCGATGGTTGACATGCAACTGGGGCCACTACAAAAAAGTACGACGCTTCCTAGTTGCGAGTCGATGGTTGACCTGCAACTGGGCCCTTACAAACATACGGCCCCCGCCTAGTTGCGAGTCGATGGTTGACTTGCAACTGGGCCCCTACAAACATACGCCCCCTTGTTGCGAGTTGATGGTTGACTTGCAACTAGGCCCCTACAAACATACGTCCTCCCTAGTTGTGAGTCGATGGTTGACATGCAACTCGGGCCACTACAAAAAACTACGACGCGTACTACTTGCGAGTCGATTGTTGACTTGCAACTGGGCCCCTACAAACATACTCCCACCCTAGTTGCGAGTCGATGGTTGACTTGCAACTCGGCGCCTAAAAACATAGGTCCCCCCTAGTTGCGAGTCGATGGTTGACTTGCAACTGGGCCCCTACAAACATACGTCCCCCCTAGTTGCGAGTCGATGGTTGACATGCAACTGGGGTAACTACAAAAAAGGATGACGTGTCCCAGTTGCGAGTCGATGGTTGATTTCCAACTGGGCCCCTACAAACATACGTCCCCCTAGTTGCGAGTCGATGATTGACATGCAAATGGGGCCACTACAAAAAGTAGGACGCATCCTAGTTGCGAGTCGATGGTTGACTTGCAACTGGGCCCCCACAACACATACGCCCCCCTAGTTGCGAGTCAATGCTTGACATGCAACTGGGGCCACTACAAAAAAGTATGACGGATCCTTGTTGCGAGTCGATGGTTGACTTACAACTGGGCCCCTAAAACATACGCCCCCCTAGTTGCGAGTCGATGGTTGACATGCAACTGGGCCACTACAAAAAAGTATGACGCGTCCTAGTTCCGAGTCGTTCATTGACTTGCAACTGGGCCCCTACAAACATACAACCCCCTAGTTGCGAGTCGATGGTTGACTTGCAACTGAGGGGCCTACAAACATACGCCCCCTAGTTGCGAGTCAATGGTTGACTTACAATTGGGCCCCCCTACAAACATACGCCCCCCCTAGTTGCGAGTCGATGGTTGAGTTGCAACTGGGGCAACTACAAAAAAATCGATTTTCGAGATGACTACTTGCAAATGAGGCGACTACAAAAACTACAAATAGCTCTATTCCGGAGTCCAGGGGTTTACATACAAACTAAAATTGGGAAAATTTTATTTTTGTGAAAAAACAACTAGGCAAACACTTGCATATGCAGTATACAAAAAAATTTGACATGGAAAAAAGAGTGCAGGAAACAAATAGGGGAAAACAAGAAAACAACGTTCCCTGCCATCTCTGAACCACAGACCTGCCAGGTCAGGTCGTCTCCTTCTTCGAATTCGAAACAATACAATAGAAATGGAAGAACAGGGGTGGGGAGTGATGACTCAAGGGAGGCTGCCGTATCGATGTAATATACTCTACAACGCGGCGCGGATCGATCACGACACGGGCGATCACTCGAGCGCGAAAAATAAAGACACAATAGATCGGACGGCTGGACATCTAGATGTGAGATCACTAAATTTCATCTAGATGTGTTTTAGCAATCCTGCTCAAAAAAACAAAAAAAAGAAGAAACACAAACACCGAAACGACCGAAAAACACATGGACAAGGATGCGCAGATCACTCATGGTGGGACAACAACAACATGTGAGCCGTGCTAAAAAAATATGAATCTTGGAAATTGCATATATAGAGAGAGGGGGAAAAGGCAAGAAAAAATGAACATCACAACCTAAAAAACAAAAGGGAAAAGTCGTCCGACATGCAACTGGGGCCACTACAAAAAAGTACGACGCGTCCTAGTTGCGAGTCGATGGTTGACACGCAACTGGGCCCCTACAAACATATCCCCCCCACCCAGTTGCGAGTCGATAGTTTACATGCAACTGGGGCCACTACAAAAAAGTACGACACGTCCTAGTTGCGAGTCGATGGTTGACTTGCAACTGGGCCCCTACAAACATACGCCCCCCAGTTGCGAGTCGATAGTTGACTTGCAACTAGGCCCCTACAAATATACGCCCCTCCAGTTGTGAGTCGATGGTTGACTTGCAACTGGGGCAACTACAAAAAAGTATGACGTGTCCCAGTTGCCAGTCGATGGTTGACTTGCAACTGGGTCCCTACAAACATAAGTCCCCCCTAATTGCAAGTCGATGGTTGACAAGCAACTGGGGCCACTACAAAAAAGTACGACACGTCCTAGTTGCGAGTCGATGGTTGACTTACAACTGGGCCACTACAAACATACGCCCCCCTAGTTGCGAGTCAATGGTTGACTTGCAACTAGGGCAACTACAAAAAAGTATGACGCGTCCCAGTTGCGAGTCGATGGTTGACTTGCAATTGGGCCCCTACAAACATACGTTCCCCCTAGTTGCGAGTCGATGGTTGACATGCAACTGGGACAACTACAAAAAAGTATGACGCGTCCCAGTTGCGAGTCGATGGTTAACTTGCAACTAGGCCCCTACAAACATACGTCCCCCCTAGTTGCAAGTCGATGGTTGACATGCAACTGGGGCCGCTTCAAAAAAGTACGACGCGTCCTAGTTGCGAGTTGATGGTTGACTTGCAACTGGGCCGCTACAAACATACGCCCCCTGGTTGCGAGTCGATGGTTGACATGCAACTAGGGCCACTACAAAAAAGTACGACTCGTCCTAGTTGCGAGTCGATGGTTGACTTGTAACTGGGCCCCTACAAACATACGTCCCCCCCCCCTAGTTGCGAGTCGATGGTTGACATGTAACTGGGCCACTACAAAAAAGTATGACGCGTCCTAGTTGCGAGTCGATGGTTGACTTGCAACTGGGCCCCTACAAACATAAGCCCCCCCCCCCTAGTTGTGAGTCGATGGTTGACTTGCAACTGGGGGCCATACAAACATATTTCCCCCCTAGTTGCGAGTCGATGGTTGACTTGCAACTGGGGCAAGTACAAACATACGTTACCCCCTAGTTGCGAGTCGATGGTTGACTTGCAACTGGGGCAACTACAAAAAAATTGATTTTCGAGATGACTACTTGCAAATGAGGCGACTACAAAAACTAGAAATAGCTCTATTCTGGAGTTGAGGGGTTTACATACAAACTAAAATCGGGAAAAATTTATTTTTGTGAAAAAACAACTAGGCAAACACTTGCATATGCAGTATACAAAAAAATTTGACATAGAAAAAGAGTGCATGAAACAAGTAGGGGAAAACAAAAAAACAACGTTCCCTGCCATCTGTGAGCCACAGACCCGCCAGGTCAGGTCGTCTCCTTCTTCGGATTCGAAACAAAACAATAGAAATGGAAGAACAGGGGAGGGGAGTGACGACTCGAGGGAGGCTGCCGTATCGATGTAATATACTCTCGGCTAGACTCTTTGTATTCTAAAAAAAGCCCAACACAAACAAAGGCAACACCGGCCCAACAAAAAAGAAAAAAGGCAAAACAGTCCCGCTCAGCTGTAGGCCTCCCGGGCCGACAGACTCTACAACGCGGCGCGGATCGATCACGACACGAGCGATCACTCGAGCGCGAAAAACAAAGACACAATAGATCGGACGACTGGACATCTAGATGTGAGATCACTAAATTTCATCTAGATGTGTTTTAGCAATCCTGCTCAAAAAAACTAAAAAAAGAAACACAAACACGGAAACGACAGAAAAACACATGGACAAGGATGCGCAGATCACTCGTACCAGGACAACAACAACACGTGAGCCGTGCTAAAAAAATGAATCTTGGAAATTGCATATATAGAGAGAGAGGAAAAAAAGAAAAAGAAATGAACATCACAGCCTAAAAGCAAAAGGGAAAAGCCAAGCCTAAAACACACAAGAGAGGGCAAAAAAAACACGCCTGCAGCCCACGTAGAGATGCCAAAGAGCAGCATACAGCAGGCCAACAGGGGCAACAACGGCGCCGTGCAACAGGAGCAGGCCGACAGCAGCATAGAGCAGCACACACGCAGCCCGCACACAAACAAACCACGGCCGTGCAAAGACAACAACCGCGCTACTTATATATATATAAAAAAGGGACAACAGAGACGCTTAAGTGGATCGCCAAGAAAAAAACAAGTGCAGTACGAATCTTAGAGCCTTCAGATCATGTGGTGGAGAGGTTAGATGTGACATAGTTAATTTTCATCTAGATGTGAGTTAGCAAATCCGTTTTATTTTCTCTCTTTTTTTAAATCGACTGGGATGAACAGCTTGTTCTCCCGAGTTTGCCACAGGAGTACAAGTACAGCGCTCCAAAATAAAGTTTTAAAATCCAGGCGAATATTTTGGGCCTCCGATTCGGTTCGACAACTTTGGTGTTTCTTGTTCCCGTCAATGGTCAACTAAGAACAAAATAGCCAACCGCTTTCTTCTCCATTTCCAAAATGAAGCACTGCACGATCCAAAGCTCATCTGCAATTTCCCCACCGATCCGTCGCTTTTATCGGCTTAGGGCGTGCGTACATCGAATCGGACACATCAAACGTTTGCGTATATGTCCGACGTGTCCGTGGACAGCGTATAGGGGGCGGTCATTCAACCCGGTGCATCACATGTATTTTTATCATATCAAAAGACATTTTTTATTAGGGACTGACTATATACCAGTCGATTGAAAATGAAATTAGGGCCAATCGATTTGTTTTCAGCCTTCCGATGTAGATTGTTGTTAGGAAAGATGGGATTGCATGCGACACAATTGATTGATCACGTGCAAGTGCACATATATAGGTACAACGGTGCATGACCTCGACTTGTCTCCCAAGCTATACACTGTACGTAGGAGAAAGGAGGCGTGACAATACATGACTCTAACCTATACGTACATACACGTTCACCCCCCCCCCCCCCCCCCCGCGCGTGCGCAGTTGAAACGTCGTCGGCGATGCAGAGACTGGACCGAAACTCCTCGAAGGTGGATGTCGGAAGTCCCTTAGTCATAACATCGGCGAACTGTTGAGCGGTGGGAACATGCAAAACGCGTATCCGCCCAAGGGCAACCTGTTCACGAACGAAGTGTATGTCAAGCTCAATGTGCTTCGACCGGCGATGATGAACAGGGTTGGCGGATAGGTAGACGGCGGAGACGTTGCCGCAGTACACGACCGTGGCCTTATGGACATCGCAAAGCAACTCCTGAAGGAGTTGGCGAAGCCAAGAGCACTCAGCGACAGCGTTAGCCACTGCCCGGTATTCCGCCTCAGCACTCGAGCGGGAAACCGTGGGTTGTCGTTTAGACGACCACGAGACCAGCGAGGGACCGAGATAGACGCAGTAGCCCGATGTAGAGCGTCGAGCATCCGAACAGCCGGCCCAGTCGGCGTCCAAATAAGCCACGAGGTCGGTGGAGGAGGACGCCGTCAGCGTGAGCCCAAGAGCCGTGGTGCCGCGAATATAGCGAATGATCCGCTTCACCAGGGTCCAATGCGAGTCACGTGGAGCATGCATGTGAAGGCACACCTGCTGCACGGCATACTGGAGATCCGGGCGAGTAAGCGTCAAGTACTGCAGCGCACCGAGGATGGAGCGATAGAATGATGCATCCGGGGCAGGCAAGACATCAAGTGCAGAGAGCTTGGCCTTCGTGTCGACAGGCGTGGCGGCAGGCTTGCAGTTAAGCATGCCCGCGCGCTCGAGAAGCTCATGAGCATACCGCTGCTGATGAAGAAAGAACCCGTCAACGCGTCGGACAACGTCGATGCCGAGGAAGTAGTGCAGAGGCCCCAGATCCTTGAGGGCAAACTCATCTCGGAGACGAGCAGTGAGCTAATGAAGAAGCTTAGTAGAGGATGCCGTCAGGATGATGTCGTCGACGTAGAGCAGGAGATAGGCAGTAGCAGCGCCCTGATGGTAGACGAACAACGACGCGTCGGAGAGAGTGGAGCGAAAACCCAGCTGCTGGTGGAAGGCGGCGATGCGCTGGTACCACGCGTGGGGTGCCTGCTTGAGCCCATGGAGCGATCGAGAAAGTAGGCATACGTGATCCGGATGAGTGGCGTCGACGAATCCGGTGGGCTGCTGGCAGAACACCTGCTCGGAGAGGTGGCCGTGAAGAAATGCATTGGAGACGTCCAACTGATGCACATGCCATGCATGCGACACCGCGAGCTGTAGGACAATGCGGATCGTTCCCAGTTTAACAACCGGGGCAAAGGTGTCGGTGAAGTCGACTCCGGCCAGCTGTGGAAAGCCAAGGACAACCCATCGCGCTTTATAGCGCTCAAGAGAACCATCGGGGTGGGTCTTGTGGCGAAACACCCATTTGCCGGTGATGACGTTGGCGTGAGGGGGCCGCGGCACAAGTTGCCACGTGCGGTTACGCTGCAATGCGTCAAACTCCTCTTGCATCACGGCGAGCCAATGAGGGTCGCGAAGAGCGGTGCGAGCTGAAGAGGGGACCGGCGAAGGTGACGAGGTCGACGTGGTGCATGCGTACTCGTCGGACGCATAGCGCGTGCTGGGACGTAGTACACCGACGTGAGCACGAGTCATCATATGGTGTGGCGCCACCAGAGAAGCGACGGGCGATGGTGGTGGCGAGCCCATCGTAGAGCCAGGACCCGCAAGGGGCAAGCGGGACGGGCTCGGAGAGGAGCCAGTTGAGGAGCCCTGATACGTCTCCAACATATCTATAATTTTAGATATGTTCCATGCTATTATAGTATCAATCTTGGATGTGCAATTCTATGCCATTATATATCATCTTTGGGACATTTACATTTCAGCCCTTAACTTGAACCCACTACTGAAATTTACCCCTAATTTCAAAGTGTGCTCAAATTTGCCCCTCCGCCGTTAAGTCACCTTATAGAAATGCCCTTCCGTACAATTTCCATCCAGTACTGTAGCACTTTCCGTCTGCTACAGTACACAGAGGCCTCTGACGGTCAAAGGCCTTTGACTGGACGGAAATTGTATGGAAGGGCATTTCTATAAGGTGACTTAACGGCGGAGGGGCAAATTTGAGCACACTTTGAAATTAGGGGTAAATTTGAGTAGTGGGTTCAAGTTAAGGGTTGAAATGTAAATGTCCCATCATTTTTTGGGACTAACCTATTAACCCAGTGCCCAGTGCCAGTTGTTGTTTTTTTGCTTGTTTTTGCCTTTTCAGAAAATCATTATCAAACGAAGTCCAAACGAAGAAAAAACTTTGGATTAATTTTTTCTGAACCAGAAGGGACCCTCGAAGCTTCGGGAGAAGACCAGCCGAGCCACGAGGGAGCGACAAGCTCGGGAGGCGCGCCCTGGGGGGTAGGACGCGCCCCCCAGGCTTGTGGGCCCCCCGAGCCACATCTTGACCTAATTCCAGCGCTATAAATTCCCAAATGTTCCCAATATACCAGAGAGACAGAAGAGAAAACCTTTCCGCCGCCGCAAGCCTCTGTTCTTCCGCAATCCCATCTGGAGGCTTTTTCCGGTACTCTGCCGGAGGGGAATCGATCACGGAGGGCTTCTTCATCAACTTTGCTGCCCTTCCGATGATGTGTGGGTAGTTTACCACAGACCTACTGGTCCATAGCTAGTAGCTAGATGGCTTCTTCTCTCTCTTTGATCTTCAATACCATGTTCTCCTCGATGTTCTTGGAGTTCTATCCGATGTAATCTTCTTTTGCGGTGTGTTTGTTGGGATCTGATGAATTGTGAGTTTATGATCAGATTATTCATGAGAAATATTTGAGTCTTCTCTGAACTCTTTTATGCATGATTGTTATAGCTTTGTATTTCTCTCTGATCTATCGATTTGGTTTGGCCAACTAGATTGGTTTATCTTGCAATGGGAGAGGTGCTTTGTGATGGGTTCAATCTTGCGGTGCTCAATCCCAGTGACAGAAAGGGACATGACACGTATTTTTATTGTTGCCATTAAGGATAAAAAGATGGGGTTTAAGCATATTGCTTGAGTTTACTTTGTCTACATCATGTCATCGTGCTTAAGGTGTTACTCTATTTTATACTTAATACCCTAGATGCATGCTGGATAGCGGTCGATGGGTGGAGTAATAGTAGTAGATGCAGGCAGGAGTCGGTCTACTTGTCTCGGACGTGATGCCTATATACATGATCATTGCCATGAATCCGTCATAATTATTTGCTTTTCTATCAATTGCCCAACAGTAATTTGTTTACCCACCGTATGCTATGTGTTCGAGAGAAGCCTCTAGTGAAAACTATGGCCCCCGGGTCTAATTTTATCATATATTAAAATCCAAAAATACCTTGCTGAAATTTATTTACTTTTATTTTATTTAGTATTTTACTTTATCTATCTATCACTATCAGAATTAATCCTTGCAAATAACCGCTAAGAGGATTGACAACCCTCTTATTTGCGTTGGGTGCAAGTGTTTGCTTTTGTGTATGTAGGTGCTGCTAAAGGATTTTGCTTGGTTCTCCTACTGGATTGATAACCTTGGTTCTTAACTGAGGTAAATACTTATCTCTACTATACTGCATCATCCTCTCCTTTTCGGGGAAATACCAACGTAGTCTACAAGTAGCAGGAAGAATTTATGGTGCCGTTGCCGGGGAGACATCACCAAAATTATCAAGTACCTTCGCACAAACTATCATCCACTTGCATTTATTTTATTTGCCTTTTATTTGTATTTGCTTCTCGTTTTCATCTCCCCGACTTCTAATTTTTTTACAAAAACACAAAAATATTTTTATTTGCTTGTTTGCTTGTTTGTTTGCTTCGTCGTGATGTCTCAAGAAAATACAAAATTATGTGACTTTTCCAATACTAATAATAATGATTTTATTAGTACTCCTATTACTCCTCCCGCCACTAGTGCGGAGTCGTGTGACATTAATGCTGCCTTGCTTAATCTTGTTATGAAAGAACAAGTTTCTGGTAGTCCTAATGAAGATGCTGCATCCCATCTACTTTCGTTGAACTTTGTGATATGCAAAAGAAAAAAGATGTGGGTAATGATATTGTCAAATTGAAATTATTTTCGTTCTCACTACGAGATCGTGCTAAAACTTGGTTTTCATCCTTGCCTAGAAATATTATTGATTCTTGGGATAAGTGTAAGGATGTTTTTATTGCCAAGTATTTTCCTCCCGCTAAGATTATTTCTTTAAGAAATCAAATTATGAATTTTAAGCAACTTGAACATGAGCATGGTACACAATCTTGGGAGAGAATGAAATTAATGATAAGAAATTGTCCAACACATGGTTTAAGCTTGTGGATGATCATACAAAAAATTTATGCGGGACTAAACTTTGTTTCTAGAAATTTGCTAGACTCTGTCGCGGGTGGCACTTTTATGGAAATTACATTGGTAGAAGCTACAAAACTCCTTGATAATATTATGACAAATTATTCTCAATGGCACACTGAACGAACTCCAACTGGTAAGTGATACGTCTCCATCGTATCTATAATTTTTGATTGTTTCATACCAATATTCTACAACTTTCATATACTTTTGGCAACATTTTATATTATTTTTGGGACTAACATATTGATCCAGTGCCCAGTGCCAGTTCCTGTTTTCTGCTTGTTTTTTGTTTCACAGAAAATCCATATCAAACGAAGTCCAAACGCAATAAAATTTTACGGAGAATTATTTTGGAATATATGTGATTTTTGGGAGGTGGAATCAACGCAAACGGAGCTCCACAGCCTCCACAAGGCATCTTGGCGCGACCCCCACTAGCCGCGTGGTGTTGCCTTGTGGGCACACCGTAAGTCAGTTGGGGCCCTTCTTCGGCCGCAAGGAAGCTTATATCAAGAGAAAAAGTCGTGTTAAAATTTCAGCCCGATCGGAGTTACGGATCTCCGGATATTTAAGAAACGGTGAAAGGCCAGAAAAGGGGAACGCGAAACAGAAGAGAAACAGAGAGAGAGAGATCCAATCTCGGAGGGGCTCCTGCCCTTCGGGAGCCATGGCGGCCATGGACCAGAGGGGAAACTCTCCTCCCATCTAGGGGGGAGGCCAAGCAAGAATAAGAAGGAGGGAGGCTCTCTCCCCCTCTATTCCGGTGGCGCCAGAGCGCCGCCGGGGGAATCATCGTGACGGCAATCTACACCAACAACTTCGCCGCCGTCAACACCAACTCTCTCCCCCTCTATGCAGCGGTGTAACACCTCTTCTCCCCGCTGTAATCTCTACTTAAACATGGTGCTTAACGCTATATATTATTATCCAATGATGTGTTGCCAACCTATGATGTTTGGGTAGATTCGTTTTGTCCTATGGGTTGATTGATGATCGTGATTGGTTTGAGTTGTATGTTTATTTTGGTACTGTCCTATGGTGCCCTCCGTGTCATGCAAGCGTGAGGGATTCCCGCTGTAGGGTTTGCAATACGTTCATAATTCTCTTATAGTGGGCGGCTAGAGTGACAGAAGCTTACACCCGAGTAAGGGGGTTGTTGCGTATGGGAGTAAAGAGGACTTGTTACTTAATGCTATGGTTGGGTTTTACCTTAATGATCTTTGGTAGTTGCGGATGCTTGCTAGAGTTCCAATCATAAGTGCATATGATCCAAGTACGGAAAGTATGTTAGCTCACGCCTCTCCCTCATATAAAATTGCAATAATGATTACCGGTCTAGTTATCGATTGCCGAGGGACAAATCTTTCTCTTGTGTTACAAAAGCTTTCTACTAAACAACTAACTTTTATTATCTTGCAAATTACTCATAGTTTTATTCTCGCAAAGTACTCCTAGTTTTATTCTTGCAAAGTAGTTATAGCATTACACCTACAAAGTACTTCTAGTTGTATTCTTGTTCTAGGTAAAGCGAACGTTAAGTGTGCGTAGAGTTGTATCGGTGGTCGATAGAACTTGAAGGGAATATTAATTCTACCTTTAGCTCCTCGTTGGGTTCGACACTCTTATTTATCAAAAAAGCTACAATTGATCCCCTATACTTGTGGGTTATCAGTAAGAAGGTAAATTCTGTTGAAGAAATTAATACTTTGAGTGACAAGATGGATGCTCTTATGAAATTGCTTGCTAGTAAAAATGCTCATGTTGATCCTAATGATGTGCCATTGTCTACTTTGATTGAGGAAAATAATGATGCTATTGATGTGAATTTTGTCTCTAGAAATAATTTCAACAACAATGCTTATAGGGGTAATTTCAATCCTAGACCATTTCCCGGAAATTCCTCTAATAATTATGGTAATTCCTATGGCAATCCATATAATAATAATAATAGGATACCCTATGATCTTGAAAGTAATATTAAATAATTTATTAATTCTCAAAAGATTTTCAATGCTATGGTAGAAGAAAAATTGAATAGAGTTGATGAAATGTCTAGGAACATGGATAGAATCGCTCATGATGTGAAAAATCTCAAAATTAAAATTTTGCCACCCAAGCATGATATAAATGAATCTATTAAAGCTATCTATGTCTCCATTAATGAAAGTAAAGAAAGGACCGCTAGGTTGAGAGCTAAGCGGGAATTCTTAGAAAAACCATTCCACCCGGTTTCTATCGTAGTAATGATGAAGATATTAAAATGATTGGTGTCACCCCTATTGAATCTTTATTTAGTAACATAAAACTTGATGAAAAAGGGACTGAAGATGAGTCAACTTTAGCTAGAAGGCGTCCCAATTGTTTGGAGGGTGATGATCTTAATGATCAAAATGAAAAAAGTGGGTTTGGAGAGGTCAAAACTTTAAATAGTGATGCACCCACTACTTTGGATTACAAGGACTTTAATTATGATAATTGTTCTTTAATTGAGTGTATTTCCTTGTTGCAATCCATGATTAATTTACCTAATGTATATGAACAAAATAAAGCTTTTCTAAACATATTGTAGAAGCCATGATAAAAGCTCATGAAGAAAAACTTGAGTTGGAAGTTTCTATCCCTAGAAAATTACATGATGAATGGGAACCTACTATTAAAGTTAAAATTAAAGATTGTGAATATAATGCCTTGTGTGATCTAGGTGCTAGCGTCTCTACTATACCAAAATCTTTATGTGACGTGCTAGGTCTCACCGATATGGATGATTGTTCCCTTAATTTACATCTTGCGGATTCCACTATTAAAACGTCATTGGGTAGAATAAATGATGTGCTTATTCTTGCTAATAGAAATTATGTGCCCGTGGATTTTATTGTTCTTGATATTGAATGCAATCCGTCTTGTCCTATAATACTTGGTAGGCCTTTCCTACGAACCATAGGTGCTATTATTGATATGAAAGAAGGAAATATAAGATTTCAATTTCCATTAAATAAAGGGATGAAACACTTCCCTAGAAAGAGAATTAAGCCACCATATGAATCCATTATGAGGGCCACCTATGGAATAAATTTAAAGGATGACAACACTTGAAACTATGCATTATGCCTAGCTAGGGGCGTAAAACAATAGCGCTTGTTGGGAGGCAACCTGATACGTCCCAAACATATCTACTTTTCCAAACACTTTTGCTCTGGTTTTGGGCTCTAATTTACATGATTTGAATGGAACTAACCCAGACTGACGCTGTTTTCAGCAGAATTGCCATGGTGTTATTTTTGTGCAGAAATAAAAGTTCTCGGATGGACCTGAAAATTTACGGAGAATTATTTCAGAATATATAAAAAATACTGGCGAAAAGATCTACTGGAGGGGGGCCACCCAGGAGCCACAAGCTCAGGCGGCGCGCCTACCCCCACGGCGCGCCCCCGAGGCTTGTGGGGCCCTGGCAGCTCCGTTTACCCTAATGCCAACGCTATAAGTACCTATTCGACCAAAAAATCAGAGAGAAAAATCATCGCATTTTACGATACGGAGCCGCCGCCACCTCCTGTTCTTCATTGGGAGGGCTGATCTGGAGTCCGTTCTGGGCTCCGGAGAGGGGGATTCGACGCCGTCGTCATCATCAACCATGCTCCATCACCAATTTCATGATGCTCACCACCGGGCGTGAGTAATTTCTGCATAGGCTTGCTGGACGGTGATGGGTTGGATGAGATTTACCATGTAATCGAGTCAATTTGTTAGGGCTTTGATCCCTAGTATCCACTATGTTCTGAGATTGATGTTGCGATGACTTTGCTATGCTTAATGCTTGTCACTAGGGCCCGAGTGCCATGATTTCAGATCTGAACCTTTATGTTTTCATGAATATATTTGTGTTCTTGATCCTATCTTGCAAGTTATATGCACCTATTACGTGTTATGATCCACATACCCCAAGGTGACAATAATTGGGATTCTTTCCGGTGATTATCGTAGTTTGGGGAGTTCATGTATTCACTATGTGTTAATGCTTTGTTCTGGTTCTCTATTAAAAGGAGGCCTTAATATCCCTTATATTTCCTTATGGACCCCGCTGCCACGGGAGGGTAGGACAAAAGATGTCATGCAAGTTCTTACTATAAGCACGTATGACTATATACGGAATACATGCCTACATTACATTGATGAATTGGAGCTATTGTGTATCGCCTTAGGTTGTGACTGTTACATGATGAATGTCATCCAACAATAATTATCCATCACTGATCCAATGCCTGCACTTTTCGCATATTGATCTTTGCTAAGTTACTTTCGTTGCTGCTGCTGTTACAATCACTACAAAACTGCTTCTGTTACTGTTACTGTTACTATTGCTACTGTTACTACTGCTATCAAAACTATCATACTACTGTGCTACTAAATACTTTGCTGCAGATATTTTTTCTCTAGGTGTGGTTGAATTGACAACTCAACTGCTAATACTCACAAATATTCTTTGGCTCCCCTTGTGTCGAATCAATAAATTTGGGTTAAATACTACCCTCGAAAACTGTTGCGATCCCCTATACTTGTGGGTTATCAAGACCTTTTTCTGGCGCCGTTGCTGCGGAGCATAGCTCTATCTGTTGAGTCACTTGGGATTTATATATGTTGATCACTATGAAGAATCTGAAAGACGCTAAGACCAAGATCGTCCCCTCTATGACTAGAGGAGGTAAGGAACTGCCATCACACTCTGCACTTGATTCACCTTCTGTTTTGAGTAGGCTTGCGACATCACCACCTGCTATTCATTCTGATATGTCGCAAGTTATTGGTGATACTACTTATGCTATGAATGAAACTATTGATGATGCTAGTACTATGCTTGATAATACTGTGCCACTTGGTGAATTTCTTGATGAACAAATTGCTAAAGCTAAAGGAATTAAAAATGTTGAAACTCTTGAAAATTGTGATTCACCTATTATGCCTAGCTCTTCTGCTAGAGTTGAAATGCCTGAGACATCTGATGGTTATGTTTTTGATAGGGAGACAGCTAGGGCAATCCTTGCTTGTAATGATATAGATGAGGTTAGAAAATTGCTTGCTGAGTTGAAAGAAAAATCTATGAGGGAGAGAATGAAATATGATCCTAAGCTTGCTACCTCTCCCATATTTGTTACTGATAAGGATCATGAATTCTCTGTCGATCCTGAGTTAATTACTTTGGTTGAATCTGATCCTTTTCATGGTTATGAAACTGAAACTGTTGTGGCACACCTTACTAAGTTGAATGATATTGCCACCCTATTTGCTCCTGAGGAAAAAAATTCGTTATTACTATATTCTTAAGTTGTTTCCTTTCTCATTAAAGGGTGATGCTAAGAAATGGTTTAATACTCTTGCTCTTGGTTGTGTGCATAGTCCCCAGGATATGATATATTACTTCTCTAAAAAATATTTTCCTACTCATAAGAAACAAGCTGCCTTACAAGAAATATTTAACTTTGTGCAAATTGAAGAAGAGAATCTCCCTCAAGCTTGGGGGAGGCTTCTCCAACTACTTAATGCTCTACCTGATCATCCTCTTAAGAAAAATGAAATACTTTGATATCTTTTATAATGGACTAACCGATGCTTCTAGGGACGACCTAGATAGTTGTGCTGGTTGTGTTTTCAGGGAAAGCACTGTTGGACAGGCTGAAGAACTACTGAATAATATATTGATAAATGCCGATGATTGGACACTTCCCGAGCCACCACCTCAGTCAACTCTGAAGAAGAGAGGTATTCTATTCCTCAGTCCAGAAGATATGTAAGAAGCTAAGAAATCTATGAAGGAAAAAGGTATTAAAGATGAAGATGTTAAGAATTTACCACCTATTGAAGAAATACATGGGCTCGACATCCTGACACAGGTAGTAGAGGTAAATTCTCTTTGTAGATTTGATGAAAATGATATTCCCTATAGTAAGTCTGCTAGTTAATGCTTGGATGAATTTGATAACTACATTGTCAAGCAAAAGAATTTCAATATGTATGTTAGCAATCAATTAAAACGAAATGCCATCATGATTGAACGCTTGAGTGATTTGATGTTTAGAACTGCTAATGATGTTAAATGCTTGAGTAAACATGCTTCTATGGTTCAGACTAAAGGGGGTAGAATGACTCAGGATCCTCTATATCCTGAAGGTCATCCTAAAAGAATTGAACAAGATTCTCAAAGAAATAATATTGATGCACCTAGTCCATCTAAGAAGAAAAAGAAAAAGAAAAATGATAGGACTTTGCATGCTTCTAGTGAACCTGAGATAGAAAAACCTCCTGAGAACCAAAATGATGTTTCTATTTCTGATGCTGAGACACAATCTGGTAATGAACATACACCTAGTGATAACGATAAGGATAATGGCAATGATAATGATAATGATGATGTTCATGTTGATGCTCAACTAGATAATGATGTAGAAATAGAACCTGTTGTTGATCTTAATAACCCACCTCCTAAGAACAAAAGATATGATAAAAGAGACTTCGTTGCTAGAAAACATGGAAAGGAAAGAGAACCATGGGTTCAAAAACCTATGCCTTTCCCTACTAAACCATCTAAAAACAAAGATGAGGAAGACTTTGAGCGCTTTGTTGAAATACTTAGACCTGTCTTTTTGCGCACCCGCTTGATTGATATGTTGAAAATGTCTCCCTATGCTAAATACATGAAAGATATTGTCACAAATAAAAGAAAGATAGCTGAAGCTGAAATTTCCACCATGCTTGCAAATTATTCTTTGAAGGGTGGAGTACCTAAGAAGTTAGGAGATCCAGGAATACCTACTATACCTTGCTCCATTAAAAAAAGTTATGTTAAAACTGCTTTATGTGATTTGGGAGCCGGTGTTAGTGTTATGCCTTTCTCTTTATATAGAAGACTTGATTTGAATAAGCTCACACCTACTGAAATATCTTTGCAAATGGTTGATAAATCCACTGCTATACCTATTGGAATTTGCGAGGATGTTCCCGTTGTAGTTGCAAATGTTACAATCTTGACAGACTTTGTTATACTTGATATGCTCGAGGACGACAACATGTCGATTATCCTTGGAAGACCCTTTTTGAATACTGCAGGGGCCGTTATTGATTGCAACAAAAGCAAGGTTACTTTTCATGTCAATGGTAATGAGCATACGGTTTATTTCCCGAGGAAACAAAGTTCGGTGAATGGTATCAATTGTATTGAAAAAGTTTCGACAATCACTATTGGAGGTTTCAAATTCCCTCTTCCTACTGTCAAAAGGAAATATGAAATTCTTATTATTGGGGAGATGCATATCCCCATTGAGGTAACTTAGTGCTATACGAAGATTCTTCGGTTTCATGCCATTCGGAAATAGTTTGTTAATAAGACTTGATCAACCTTATTATTGGATTCTTTTTGAGGGGCATGTGGTCGATGAATTTAGTAAGCACAACTTTCTGTACCCACCTTTTGCTCTCTGTTATTTGTAGTTAAATAAATTAAAATGCCATGATTATTCTGTTTTTTGAATTATCCGTGCAATAAAAAAATGACCCAAAAATAAAAGTTCTCAGAATGCCATGAAAATTTAGTATGATTTTTTCCAGAATATTTAAGAATTTTTGGCACTGAACACACCCTAGGGCGGTGCACCTATGAGCCACAAGCTCACAGGGCGCGCCCACCCCCCCTAGGCGCACCCAGCAGGCTTGTGGGTCCCACAGGGACCCACTCACTTATGCCAACCACCCATCTCCTTCTTCTTCCTCCAGAAAAAATCAAACTTGCTCCCAAGTCCGTGTTCTTGCTCATATTGATGTGATTTTCGATCTCCTTGCTCGGAACTCCGTTTCCAAAACTGTTTTTGAGGAATTACTCCTTGGCATGTGACTCCTCCAATGCTCCAATTAGTTTTGTTCGAGTGCTTTATACTTTGCAATTTTTTGCTGCTGTGGTGACCATGTTTATGAGCTTGCATGTTGAATTTGTATGGTCCAAAGTAGTTTTGATGCATGATATAGCCTCTAGATACTTGTAGGAGTAGTTGCTATCAATTTTGTTGAGTTTCGTTCACTTTTATTTTGAGTCACTAAAAATTTCAGAAATTTTCAGAGGAAGAAAATGTTTAGGAAGATGTTCCATGGCGGTTCCTCGAGCAAGAGTGCTCCCAGGCCTGCAATACGCGAGCCGGATACCGAACCGCCGCGGGAGGCTTCGGTTTTGCCATGCGAGTGGCCGTCGGATGCCTTCATGATTCGAGCCGGCATCAAGGAAGAGTTTGATATGTATGTGCGCAATGCTGTCGGTACCAAAACCGGCAGATCTCGGGTAGGGGATCCGAACTATGGGTCAAGGAGTCGATGGTAACAGGGAACGTAGAGACAGCGATTTACCCAGGTTCGGGCCCTCTCGAAGAGGTAATACCCTACATCCTGCTTGATTGTATTGATGTGATTGTATGAAGGTTACAGAGTTGATCTGCCTCGAGATCGATTGGGGCTAAACCCTAGGTAATGAATATGATCATCTACGGACCTAGCCTCCTGGTTTATATAGACATCAGGGGGTCCTAGGGTTACATATGGTCGGTTACCATCAGGGATAAGCATGTCGGTTACGCCAATTATTCCTTGGAGGAGACGCCAAGACTTCGGAGGTTTCCTTCTGACATACGAGGTCGTCCACAATCCGGCCTTCCATCGACGTGTAGAGAGCGGCCCACCAGTCCGGCCTACGAGAGATAGGCCGGCAGCCCGAGTACTCCCTAGTCCGGGACACCCTCAGTAGCCCCCGAACTAGTCTTCGAAGTCGAGGTAGATGCCGAACACCGTTGGCTTCGTGGACCAGTTCCCTTCCTTCTGTGATATCGATGACCGGTCTGAATCTCCTCCGAGCCAAATTCTTGAGCGTTGCCTAGCCGTATACGTCCCAAGATATACTTCGGTTACTTGCGATGTATCGATAACTTAGCCCCGAAGGCTAGTCACTTTGGTGTGAATAGTACCCCCTTCTGACAACTTTTACCGAAGGGTCACACCGCCACGACCACGAGTTGGTTTATGAAAAACTCGATTCGCGGTTCGAGGCAGTTTTCATTGGCACGTCCCATCGACGTGGAGATCGTGTCCTATTTTCAAGGGATATGATCAATAATCCACCTCGCCCCACGCGCGCATAACGGCACAATTACATGGGGAAATGGCGAGGACTGCGACGCAGTAAAGGGACCATGAGTTTTACAGCCCATAAAAGGGGCCCAGCCTTCGCTCCTTTCATACGCTCTCGTTCCCCCTTTCGCCATTACCTTCCCCGTCTTCTGAGCTCCAGCGCCCAGATCCGCTCTCTCAACTGAGAGCTTTTCCAACAACCCGTTCGATCCAGCAATGGCGGGCTCCGGGTCCAAAGGCAAATGGGAGGCATCCGTCGTCACTGAAAGCGCCATCCTGGAGCTGAAGGGCGCGGCGTATCTGCCTGCCGACGTCGCCCACCGGGCTCCAGAGGCCGGTCAAGCCGTCCCCACGCCGTGGCAGGGCGAGAGGGTGGTGTTCATCCCCCTCTTCCGCCGAGGTTTAGGATTTCCCCTTCACCCTTTCATCAGGGGTCTCATGTTTTTCTACGGGCTTGACTTCCACGACCTCGCGCCGAACTCCTTCCTCCACATCTCGGCCTTCATCATCATCTGCGAGGCTTTTCTCTGGATCCGGCCACACTTCGGCCTGTGGCTGAAGGTTTTCAACATCAAGCCGAAGATCGTCGACGGCTAACAAGCGGACTGCAGGGGTGCTATGGTCAGCAAACTCCCCCGAGTGGAGTGGCCGGAGGGCACCTTCATCGAGACCGTCAAGGTCTGGCAGAAGGAATGGTTCTACATCACCGAGCCGAGGAGCGCGGATTGGGGAGCGATTCCGGCCTTTCGATCCGGACCCCCTATGAGGCTGGTCTCGTGGAAGCAAGAAAGGCCTCGACTGGGGGTGAACAAGAAGGTGGCGCGGCTGCAAAAACGGATCACCAAAATGATAGCGCGGGGCGTCCAGCTGCCCAACATGATCCAGATCATGCTCGGCCGCCGAATCCTCCCATGCCAGGACAGGGCCTCCCCCATGTGGACCTACAAGTCCGAAGACCCGGCCACCGTGCGTAGCTTCTTTGCACCTCCCACGCTCAGCTGTGGAGGGCGCTGTTCAAGCCGCAGAAGGACTGGCCGGCCGAGGATGAAGACATCGGCCTTGACGCCGCAAATCCCCCACGAGTGGTATGACTAATTTTGCCTTTATATCCGAATTGTTCCCTTTTAATAAGGTACTTAGCCATTCACTTCCTACCCGCAGAACTGGCTGAAGAAGGCCGAGCGGATCCACAGTCCGGCGCCGCTGCCAGAGGGACCCAGGACGCCCCTGCTGGCGGCCATGTTGGCCGTAGAGCCATACGAGGCGCCGGAGAGGAAGGAGAAGAAAAAGGACTTGAAGAAGGAGGCCAAAGAGGGCCTCCGTTCCCGAGGACCCCCGGACACTAGATCCAGGGACACCCACGCTCCCTCCGCACACGAGGAGGAGAAGGAGCAAGAAGGAGAAGGGGAGGAAGATGATTCCTCCCGAACAGGGAAAAGGGCGGTGTCCGAAGACGTCGGAGAGGAGCGGCCTCAACCCACCCTCAAAAGACCATGCAAGGCCAAGGTGGCCTTGTCTGGTGACAGCTCGGCTTCTGCCGAGGACTCCGAGGCCTCCGAAGAGGTTCCTCGGAGGATTCCCAGGGCTAAGCCACAGTCTCAAAGGTATGTGTTCTAGTAACTTCTCGACCGTCTTTAGCCGAACTGGGTTTTGACGCTGATCATGTTTCCGTTTGTAATTTTGTAGCCCGCTGCGCGATCTCCCCACCGACCGAGTCTCGGAAGGGGATTCTCCACCGGCGGCGCTAGGGGAGAGCGGGACCGAATCCCGAGCCTCGCCACCCCCAAACGTCGAGGAGGCTGGGGAGGTCCTATCGAGGAGGACCCCTCCCGTGCCGCATACAGGGGGAGGAGGCGACACCATCATGGCCGAGGTAAATACCTCGGTCGCCGAAGACCAAGAGGGGAAGGCCCCTCTGGTGAACGAAGAGGAGGAGCCCGGACGATCCGAGCTCTCTCCGAGGGCGGCTCCGGAGACGTCAAGGTTTCCGGAGCCGGACACTCCGGCCCCCGAGAGGGAAGAAACCGAGGTACCCCCGCCACCCCCGCTCGCCCCAGAGAGGGCGTCGACTGGGTGGCCGGATGAGATGGAGGATGCTTTAACCAGCTCCTCTATCGCCAAAGAGCACCGTGCCCTTATTGGCGCGGTGTTACAAAGTCTTCGGTCCGTGGATAACAGACTGAAGGAGGCCTTCAATGGCCTTCTTACGGGCTTCAAGGTGAGCCAAGTAATGTTTTTGCCTTAAAGAATTTGTTTTGTATAAATGTATAGCCTCATACACAGTAGCCCCCAAGACTCTGACTGGCATGACCAAAGCCGGTCAGAGGATCAAAAATCCATAGCTCGGATACTAACATGCGTAGAGTAATTCGCAGGCGTCGTCTTCGGCAGCAGCCGCCAACGCCGAGGAATTGGCCGAGCTGAATCGGAAGCTCAAAAGCTCCGAGGACGACCTTAGCCTGGTGAACAAAAGGTTCGACGAGGCACAAGGTAAGTCCGGACTGCCGAATTTGCTTACAGCCATTGCGTTTTGAAGCAGGTTTTGAAGTATCCTAACGGATTTTATTGATGTTACGACAGCTGCCTCCGCAGAGGTGGAAAACCTCAAGGCCGCACTAAAGGCGGCGCAGCTGGAGGCGGCGGAGCAGAGGTCGGCGGCCGAGAAAGCGGTCGCCGAACTAGCTGTGGAACAAACCACGAGCCAGAAGCACGAGGCCAGGGTGCTGGAAGTGCAGCAAGAGCTCGGGGATGCCGTCACAAGATGAGGCCCTCGAGCAAAAGAATAAGGAGTAGGCCGCCAGGCTGGCCTCATTAGCGGAGGTGGCCAAGGAAGCGCGGACAGAGGCGCGCGGCTACCAAGAGGAGCTCCGCCAAGTCAGGCTCATTGCGGACGGTAAGCCGTACTTGCTACAAAGTATCTTTGGAGGTAACAAGTTCGCGTTGCTCACGCGAGTATGGCGTTCCCCAGGAGCCTTTGTGGACCTCCCGAAGAGTGCGGCGGACGCGGCCAGGTTCTTCGCTGCTCAGGAGGGTAGGGCCGAGCAGAGGCTGTTCTGGGCGCAATTTCAAGCGCCCGAACACCCCCCCCCCCCTCCTCAACAACCAAATGAAGCAGTTGATCAAGCTGCATCAGATGGTGGAGCCGGCGATGAAGGACCTCTGCGTCAAGCTATGGCCAGCGGAGCCGCTGCCGAGCAGCTACTTCGGTCTGCTGCAGAGGCTGTACGACGCCCTGTCTTGAATCGACGCCTGGAAGCGCTCCACATGCATTGAGGGGGCGCGGATGGCCTTCGGCAAAACAATGGTACATTGGCTGAAGATAAAGCCAGCCGAGATGGCCACCGGGCCTCCGCCGCCAGGGAAGGAGCATAGGCGGCCCGAGCAATACTTTCCCATCGTGATGGATGGTGCTCGAGCAGTAGAGGCTCAATGCGCAAAAGATGTAATTTATGAATAGAGTAGTTTTCCTTGTAGCCAAGGAGTTGAAACTTTTGTTGTAATGCAGGTTGTCGGCTATTAATATAATGCCTGTTTAATTTTGACTCCTGTGCGGCCGATTTGAAACTGAAAGTTACCAGTCGTCGGCTTCAGCCCCCTGGCAGATACTGCATGGGGTGTTTTCTCATAGTACTTGAACCCTTAGCTGACGTCTCGGTGCCCGGAGGCGGCTGTATGTACGGAAAACCAGGCAATCAGACTATGCGGTTTTAGTGCTTTCACTTAGCCATAGGAGCTTGACTGCGGGGGCTGGTGACTAGCCCCCAGTGTTTGTGATATTCGGATGAGCCGCGGTTGACACCATCATCACATGGTTTCTGTAACAGAATACCCTTCGTTTAACACGGATGAATTTCCAACAATTTTTGGTTTGACACGAGTCATCAGATCGCCGACCAGTTCTCGCATATTGTGACGGTCAGTTTTCGGCTTTCTCCACTAAGGTACTTAACCAGGCTAGCTAGAAGTACAATCGCAGTGGTTCTCCCTTTACCCCCTTAGCCGAACAGTGCGGAACGTAAGAGGGTAAACACGGGAGCCGGGCAACCCAACTATTGACCAAAGTCGCAATTCGGGACCGATTCATATAGTGCAATATCCGTGACGCCGAGCACATAAAATAAAAGTAGGTGTTGGGATAAAGTTTGAGGCAAGACTTATGTTCGAGCCCCCGGTCTATAAGACGGTTACTTAAAAAAAAGATGTATCGTGATAGTTTACTTCAGCCTCAAAAACGGAAAGGAATATGCATCGTGAATGAATGCGCAATTACCAGAGAAAACTTGGTCTTTATTTCCTTTGAATGTGTGACGTCCAACCGTACAATCCGGAGTGCCGAAGTAACTTTGATAGATACTTTTTTGAAGAAATAAATACATTAGAGGAAAGGTTTACACAGGGCCTTCATCAGTGGTTTGACGTTCCTACTATGCCCTGCTGCACGTCTGCGCCTTTGCTCTTTGATGAAGCTTCCGTGTGAGCGGAGCTGTTGACCGTATGTTCGGCGGAAGTGGTATTGTTCGGCAGACGAGCCCTTGGGAAAGGGTTTTTTCAGAAGTCGCCGTGGTATATCAGTTTGACACTGATCAGGCCCTAGATGGTACCCGTTGTCGATGTTGAGTCGAATATATCTATTGGCCATTGCTTGGTCGAATCGAGCTCTCGGCCGTTGTTTCATGTGTCCCCACAACTGCCCATGGAACTTTGAGCGCGAAATTGTGCACTTGAGGTACGTATTTCGCGACTAGGTGGGCCGTGCTGTGGGGCGCGTATCCCTATTCGGGGTGAGCATGAGAGTGCTCCGGGACCGAGGCTGCAGCTCGGGAGCGCTTGCGTGCATCCAGTGTCTTGCTAGTAGACCGGGCTGGCGACACTTCTTCAGCGGCCTGGACTTCGGCGGCCAAAGCCGCCATGTGTTCCTCTGAGCGGAGCGAGCACTCGGTACTACCGTTGATGGTAATAACGCCCTTTGCTCCGGGCATCTTGAGCTTCAGGTATGCATAGTGCGGGACGGCGTTGAAGTGAGCAAACGCGGTCCGGCCGAGGAGTGCGTGGTAACCGCTGCGGAAAGGGACGATATCGAAGATCAAATCCTCGCTGCGGAAGTTATCGGGCGAGCCGAAGACCACTTCCAATATCACGGATCCCGAGCAGCGTGCCTCGACACCGGGGATTACACCTTTGAAGGTGGTTTTGCTGGGTTTGATCCTTGATGGGTCGATCCCCATTTTCCTCACTGTATCTGAGTAGATTAGCTTGAGGCTGCTGCCTCCGTCCATAAGGACTCTTGTGAGGTGGAATCCGTCGACGATGGGGTCGAGTACCAGAGCCGCCGTTCCTCCATGGCATATACTGGTCGGATGGTCTCGACGGTCGAAAGTGATCGGACAAGCCGACCATGGGTTGAATTTCGAGGCCACCGGCTCTAAGGCGTAGACATCCCGAAGCGCGCGCTTCCGCTCCTTCTTCGGTATATGCGTGACGTAGATCATGTTCATGGTTTTGACCTCTGGAGGGAACTGCTTTTGGCCTCCGTTGTTCGGCCTGCGAGGTTCTTCGTCATCCTCGCTGCGGGGGCCCTTGCCCTGTTCGTCGGCTGTGGCCTTGCCGGCCTGTTTGATTACCCAATAGTTACGGTTGGTATGGTTAGCGGGCTTGTCAGGGGTGCCGTGAATCTGGCAGGGCCTATCCAATATTCTGTCAAGCGCGGACGGGCCGTCGCGATTCCCTTTAGAGGGTTTTTTGTGCGGTCCCGATTTCGAGCCGCTGAATCCGGCGTTTACCGCTGTGTCATTGGCTTCACCGCTGTTGTTTGAGTGCCGGCGCTTATTGTTCCTATTGCGCCGGGGTTTCCCGTTTCCGTCCCGGATCTCTGAAGTGCCGGGGTCTTCGGGGTGGTTGCTTCGATGAGCTAACCAGCTATCCTCACCCGCGCAAAAGCGGGTCATTAGGGAGGTAAGGGCCGACATTGTTCGCAGCTTGTCCTGGCCGAGCTGGCGGGCGAGCCACTCGTCCCGAATACTGTGATTGAATGCCGCAATTGCTTCGGCGTCCGGACAGTCGACGATCTGGTTCTTCTTAGTCAAGAACCGGTTCCAGAATTGCCGGGCTGACTCTCCGGGCTGCTGAATGACGTGGCTCAGGTCATCGGCGTCTGGTGGCCGAACATAGGTGCCTTGAAAGTTAGCTCGGAATGCATCCTCGAGCTCTTCCTAGCTCCCGATGGAGTTTTCGGGTAGGCTGTTCAGCCAATGCCTTGCTGGTCCCTTGAGTTTCAACGGTAAGTACTTGATAGCGTGGAGATCATCTCCTCGAGCCATATGAATGTGGAGAAGAAAATCATCAATCCACACGGCTGGGTCTGTTGTCCCATCATAGGATTCTATATTGACGGGTTTAAACCCTTCGGGGAACTGATGCTGCATCACCTCGTCAGTGAAACACATTGGGTGTGCAGCGCCCCTGGCCCGGGCCACATCGTGCCGGAGATCGGTTGTCATCCGGGCACGGTGCTGCTCTCGAGCTCTGTCGTTTCTATCGCGCCAGGCCTGGTATCCGTCCCGTCCAGCGGGTGCGTATCTTGTGGATCCATAGATGGATCTTGATTGGATCGCTCTGGCGTTCAGGTCGCGGCGCAGATCATGTTGGTCGTCCGGTTGAACCGGGTCTTTGCCTGCTCGGCGAGGAGGCACGGGTGGGTATTCGGCATCCCCGGCCGCCCTGTCCCGTCCTCGAGGGGGCGCGGGTGGGAGTTCGGCTTCCCTGGCCGCCCTATCCCATCCTCGAGGGGGGCCGTCGGGCTGGTTTGCATGGGAGGCATGGGCTCAAAGGCTTCATCCTCAAATTCTGGGAGTAGGCGCCGCCGTGGGTAACTCTTGTACTGACCCTGACATTGATCGTCGAGGCCTTCTTCGGCAGCTAAGACCATTGTCCATCTGTCGTTGAGCGTATCCTGCTCGGCTTTTAGCTGTTGTTGTTTGTTCTTCAAGCTTCTGGCCGTGGCGATGAGTTGCCGCTTGAATTTCTCTTGTTCCAGGGGATCCTCAGGGACGATAAAGTCTTCGGGTCCGAGGCTATCTTCCTCTTCAGACGGAGGGAGGTAATTGCTGTCCTTGGAATCCTCGGGGTCCTCGGGGTCACCCTGGTCCTCGTGCCCTTCTGGGGCTTCGGGTCACTGCTCGGGCGTGTTATCGCCGAGCTCCCCTAAGTTGTCCGGAGTCTCGTTATCTCCGGTGCCGTTCGTGTCTGTGTGATTTTCTTTGCCCTTTCCTCGCCCTCTAGCTCGCCGTCGTCGGCGTTTGGGCGGTTCTTCGGTGGGAGCGTCGCCATCCTTCTTGGTTGTGTCACCATCCTTCATGGGGGTGTCAACCATGTAAACGTCATAGGTGGAGGTGGCGGTCCACTTTCCGGTATTGGCAGTGGCAAGGAAGGTATCCATGTAGGGCGGGACGTCGATGTCCTCGTCCATGTCGTCAGCCTCCTCGAAGGCGTAGTCCAGCATGTCGGTTAAATCTTCGACAGTGGCTACCAAGTGGGTGGTGGGTGGGACGCAAAATTCCCCACGGCTGGCATCATGTCCGACCTGCTCCTGGTTCGAGGACGAGCCATCCGCGATATTTATCTTCTGGATCCGGTCTAGCATCTCGCTTAAAATCGAGGGGTCCACCGGATCTATGTTCGGGCTGCCATCGGAGTTGAGCTCCGGCGTGCCGATAACGGGAGTGTATTCGGCCAAGGGTGACCCTTGGTTTTCCGGCGCCGGGGTTGGATCTGAACTCGAGGCCAGATCTGAACTGAAGTCCGGCCCGAAGACGGCGGCGGGGAAGGAATCCGAGGTCGAGGCCTCAGAATTGGTAGGTTCCTCGGGTAAGGCCGAGAACCCAGTGAAGACCAGATCGCCTCGAGCATCGGCGACGTACTCAAGGCCGCCAAACCTGATCTCCTGCTCAGGGGCGAAGCTGCCGACCTGGTCGAGATGACCGGTCGGATCGGCGTGCAGCACAATGCTGCCGAACGCGAAGAGCTGTCCGGGGACGAAGATGTCCCCGCTGCGGATTCCATCGCTGAAGAGGAGAGCTGTCCGAGGACGAAGATGTCCCCGTCGCAAATTACATTGCTGAAGAGCCGTCCGGGGACGGCGAGCCATCCATCCTTGGTGACCCACGACGGAACTCTCAATGAAAGCACCAATGTCGGTACCAAAACCGGCAGATCTCGGGTAGGGGATCCGAACTATGGGTCAAGGAGTCGATGGTAACAGGGAACGTAGAGACAGCGATTTACCCAGGTTCGGGCCCTCTCGAAGAGGTAATACCCTACGTCCTGCTTGATTGTATTGATGTGATTGTATGAAGGTTACAGAGTTGATCTACCTCGAGATCGATTGGGGCTAAACCCTAGGTAATGAATATGATCATCTATGGACCTAGCCTCCTGGTTTATATAGACACAAGGGGGTCCTAGGGTTACATATGGTCGGTTACCATCAGGGATAAGCATGTCGGTTACGCCAATTATTCCTTGGAGGAGACGCCAAGACTTCGGAGGTTTCCTTCTGACATACGAGGTCGTCCACAATCCGGCCTTCCATCGACGTGTAGAGAGCGGCCCACCAGTCCGGCCTACGAGAGATAGGCCGGCAGCCCGAGTACTCCCTAGTCCGGGACACCCTCAAATGCCGAGCTCACGGAGTGCTTGACAGATAAGTGCCCACAATACTATTATCTCACTGACTCCTTTGTGCGGAGATTCAAGTATGTATATCAGCGCACTGCACATGATGTTATTTTCAACTTATATGAAAAGCCTTTTCGCATGTCTGTTGAAGAATTTAGTAGTGTTTGTAAAATTCCATTTTGAGGGACTTGCACTGAACCTCGTAAATCTGACTGCAATGAATTTCTCATGAACATTACTAGGGGTGAAACTAGAGGCATTACACAAGCTACTATGGGGAGCATCCATTTTCCTGCTATACATTATTTTGCTCTGTTCATTGGTAGATGCATTAATGGTAAACATGACCATAGTCATCTTTGCACCCCTGACCTGAGCATTCTTAAGAGTGCGGTGCTAAGAGATAGACAATTTAACATGGGGGCTATTGTTGCACGTCGTTTACATAACCATGCCTTAGTTGGTGATTTCTTTGGTGGAATTTATGCTACTCGCTTAGCCACTTATCTTGGTGTGCCCATAAAACGTAATGATACCCTTTTGCCACTGAGTTCTCTTGATTATGATGCTATGGAACGCCACCGGTTCCTTGAGAGGGGTGCCCCCCTCCCCCGTTCAGATACAGGCTAATCTTTAACAGGCATCGTGTTTTCCATATTATTTTGCCTGCTCCTGCCTTCTTTGATTTCCAGGGAAAACATAGACATTTCATACTTGAGGAGGAGGCTGAGGAGTATGAGAGGGCGGTAGAGACCGAGCGCCTCAATGAGACAGCTCGCCAAGCTGTGGCAGTTGCACTTCGGTACAACCCGAACTACCATCACGGGCATTATCCAGGCCAAGAGTGGCCCTAGACCAACTTAGGCCAAAAGCCTAAGCTTGGGGGAGTACGTATTTCTCACCGACATTACATTCATGTCCACACATTCATTCCAGTTGTCGGTGTTCATCCTTTTTCATTGTATATCCATGTAGTTTTATTCTCGCTTTCTTCTTGTGTGTTTGAAAAACTTTCGAAAATCCAAAAAAAAATAGTTGTAGTTTCTTTCTTGTTTAGTTAATTCGTAGTAGTAAAAGAAAACCCAAAAAGATTTCTCATTTCTTCTTTTGCTTATTGGGAGCTTTCCCGTGTAAATAATTTTTCTCTTTTTTTGTTTTCCTTCGTTAATTTGCTTTCTTCAGAAAAACCAAAAACTCCAAAAATATTTCAGTGTGTTTCTCTGAATTTCTTTCCTTTTCGTTGAGTCATCGTAAGGAGAAGACCACGATGAAAATGTTGAGTGGCTCTCATATGCTTTATTATTGAACTAACAAAGAGCCACTATTACTTTGTCTTCTCCTTTGAATAAATGTTTGCAGATTCCAGCTTAGTCCACGGCACCCTTGCACCATTATTATTATCACATCATTCGGTCGTGCAAGTGAAAGGCAATAATGATGATATTTGATGAAGTGATTGTGGTGAAGAAAAGCTGGTATGAACTCTTCTTGTTTTTGTCTTTGTAAATATGTTTAGCTCAGTATTCATGATTCAGCATTATTATGAGTAAACATGTTTGTGATGACAATTAGAGATTATAGTTTCCCATGCCATGCTTAAATAGCTAGGAGTGGATAATGATTTATCTTGAGTGTCAACATGCATTAAAATGATTGTGATGTAGTATGTTAGCATGGTATCCTCCTCTGAGTGATTCGAGTGGCTTGACTTGGCACATGTTCATACATGTAGTTGAATCAAAACCAACATAGCCTCCATGATATTTATGTTCAGGGTGTTGATATCCTACTCATGCTCGTGTTCAATGTTAATTATTCGCAATGCATGTCTATAACCGTTTTCGCTCTCTAGCTGGTCGCTTCTCAATCTATTTGCTAGCCTTCGCCTGTACTAAGCGGGAATACTGCTTGTGCATCCAAATCCTTAAACCAAAGTTGTTCCAGATGAGTCCACTATATCTACCTATATGCGGTATTACTCTGTCGTTCCAAGTAAATTTGCATGTGCCACCTCTAAACATTCAAACGAACATCTGTTTTGTGTGCCCGTACCGCTCATGGAGCGATAGGGGCCGGTCGGTATCTTCCATGCTAAGCGGGTTATTCTCAGATGAGTGTTTATTCACTTGTCATTGCATGAGAGGGGCTGGTAATTGGGATGCCCAGTCCTATGCTCAAAATCAAATTATATAATGCAAACAAACTCCCCCGGAAAGTTGTTGGTATGGAGGGCACCCGTGGATTCGGCTAGCCGTGGCTTGTGTTGGTATGGTGGAGGGGGAGTAAACTTTACCTTTCCGCTTGGGAACCGCCTATAATGTGTTTAGCATGGAAGATATTGAAAACTCTCGGTCGTAACGTTGACAGGAAAAACATACCTCTCAAAATTATTTTAATCTCTGATTTAAGCTTCGAGCTCTGGCACCACTACAAATCCATGCTTCCCTCTGCGAAGGGCCTATCCATTTACTTTTATGTCATTTTACTTTTATTGTTGAGTCATCACCCTCTCATTTAAGCACCAGTTGGAGAGCACTATTGTCATTTTTATGCATTGAGTATAGTTAATGTTGGGTGTGACCATGACTGGATATCCTCTACCCTAAATTACAATGTTTAGTCGCTGCTTAAATCTCAGGGGTGCTCTGCATTTATGTTTTGCGGTCTCAGAAAGGGCTAGCGAGATACCATGTTGATGCTCTCCAGTTGGAGAGCACTATTGTCATTTATCGTAGTTTGAGGAGTTCATGTATTCACTATGTGTTAATGCTTTGTTCTGGTTCTCTATTAAAAGGAGGCCTTAATATCCCTTAGATTTCCTTATGGACCCCGCTGCCACGGGAGGGTAGGACAAAAGATGTCATGCAAGTTCTTACTATAAGCACGTATGACTATATACGAAATACATGCCTACATTACATTGATGAATTGGGGCTATTGTGTATCGCCTTAGGTTGTGACTGTTACATGATGAATGTCATCCAACAATAATTATCCATCACTGATCCAATGCCTACACTTTTCGCATATTGATCTTTGCTAAGTTACTTTCGTTGCTGCTGTTGTTACAATCACTACAAAATTGCTTCTGTTACTGTTAGTGTTAGTATTGCTACTGTTACTACTGCTATCAAAACTATCATACTACTGTGCTACTAAATACTTTGCTGCAGATATTTGTTCTCCAGGTGTGGTTGAATTGACAACTCAACTGCTAATACTCACAAATAATCTTTGGCTCCCCTTGTGTCGAATCAATAAATTTGGGTTAAATACTACCCTCGAAAACTGTTGCGATCCCCTATACTTGTGGGTTATCACAACCCAATGAATAAAATAATTTTTTTGTTTTACCTTCTGTTTTTGTGTGTTTACACAATTATAGCCTCTGTTACGATTGTGTTTTTATCTTTTAATTGGTGTTTGTGCCAAGTAATGCCTTTGAGATGATTTGGAACATAGTATGATTGATGCTGTTGGAAAACAGAAACTTTTGCGTCCAGTGCTGGAATTTTGGTTTTTTGCTGGAGCGTGATAAAACTCTGAATATTTTACACAGTATTTATATATGAATTTCCCACGTTCTCCTAATTTTTCAAAAAAAAATGGAGTTACAGAAGTATGACGTTAATTGAGATCTTTACAGACTGTTTTGTTTTAGACAGATTCTGTTTTTGTTACATAGTTTGCTTATTTTGATGAATCTATGGATCGTATCGGGGGGTATGAGTCCTGGAGAAGTTGGTGTACGGTATCATTATGCCAATATTAAATATGAATCAATTTACAACAGCACCTAAAGCTTAAGATTTATTTGTTATACTAACGGATCTCACGAGGTTTTTGTTGAGTTTTGTGTGCTGAAGTTTTCAAGTTTTGGGTGAGACTACAATGGATAAAGGAATAAGGAGCGGAAAGAGCCTAAGCTTGGGGATGCCCAAGGCACCCCAAGGTAATATTCAAGGAAGACTCAAGCGTCTAAGCTTGGAGATGCCCCGGATGGCATCCCCTCTTTCGTCTACAATCTATCGGTAACTCACTTGGAGCTATATTTTTATTCATCACATGATATGTGTTTTACTTGGAGCGTCTTGTGAAATGGTTTGTTTGCTTTTGTTTGATTTTTAGTTTGTCACAATCATCTTTGCTGAACACACCTTTTTGAGAGGGACACACATTATTCATGATTTGTTAGAATACTCTATGTGCTTCACTTATAACTTTTGAGCTAGGCAGTTGCTCTAGTGCTTCACTTATATATTTTAGAGCACGGCGGTGGTTATATTTTAAAGAAATAGTTGCACTCTCATGCTTCACTTATATCTTTTTGAGAGTCTAATGAATAGTAATGGTAATATGCATGGGTTATGAATTTGGTCCTAATATGATAGGTATTCAAGAGGGATATAATAAAAACTTTCATGTAGATCACTGAATATGATAAGTTTGATTCCTTGCAATAGTTTTGTGATATTAAGATGGTAATATGTGGGAGGTGCTAGTAGATAATTGTGGTTTAGTAAGAATATTGGTGTTAAGGTTTGTGATTCCCGAAGCATGCACGTATGATCAGCCATTATGCTAAGAAGTTGGAGCATGATTTATTATTGATTGTCTACCTTATGAGTGGTTGTCGGGGACGAGCGATGGTCTTTTCCTACCAATCTATCCCCCTAGGGGCATGCGTAGTAGTACTTTGCTTCGAGGACTAATAAACTTTCGCAATAAGTATGTGAGTTCTTTATGACTAATGTGAGTCCATGGATTATACGCACTCTCACCTTTCCGCAATTTGCTAGCCTCTTCGGTACCGTGCATTGCCCTTTCTCACATCGAGAGTTGGTGCAAACTTCGCTGGTGCATCCAAACCCCATGATATGATACGCTCTATCACACATAAGCATCCTTATATCTTCCTCAAAACAGCCACCATACCTACCTATCATGGCATTTCCATAGCCATTCCGAGATATATTGCCATGCAACTTCCACCGTTCCGTTTTTATGACGCACATCATCATTGTCATATTGCTTTGCATGATCATATAGCTGACATAGTATTTGTGGCTCAGCCACTGTTCATCATTTTTTATACATGTTACGCTAGTATCATTGCACATCCTGGTACACCGCCAGAGGCATTCATATAGAGTCATATTTTGTTCTAGTTTTGAGTTGTAATTTTCTTTTGAGCTGTAAGTAAATAGAACTATGATGATCATCATTATTAGAGCATTGTTCCAGTGAGGAAATAAAAAAAAGAGGCCAAAAAGAGCCCAGGAAAAAAATGAGAGAAAAAGAGAGAAGGGGCGGTGTTACTATCCTTTTCCATACTTGTGCTTCAAAGTAGCACCATGTTTTTCATATAGAGAGTCTCCTATTTTGTCACTTTCATATACTAGTGGGAATTTTTCATTATAGGACTTGGCTTGTATATTCTGATGATGGGCTTCCTCAAATGCCCGAGGTCTTCATGAGCAAGCAAGTTGGATGCACACCCACTTAGTTTTCATGTTGAGCTTTCATACACTTATAGCTCTTAGTGCATCCGTTGCATGGCAATCCCTACTCCTCGCATTGACATCAATTGATGGGCATCTCCATAGCCCGTTGATTAGCCTCGTTGATGTGAGACTATCTTCTTATTTTTGACTTCCCCTTATTAATCTCTACCACCACATTCTATTCCACCCATAGTGCTATATCCATGGCTTGCGCTCATGTATTGCGTGGGGGTTGAAAAAGCTGAAGCGCGTTAAAAAGTATGAACCAATTGCTCGGCTTGTCATCGGGGTAGTGCATGATAAATACTTTGTGTTAAGAAGATGGAGCATGACAGGATTATATGATTTTGTAGGGATAATTTTCTTTAGCATTTTTATTTTGAAAGACATGATTGTTTGTTAGTAGGGATTTCTATTTCTGTGCCCCTCATCGCTTAGTCCTCCTCAGTTTTGCCCACGCTCTTTGGCAGTCCTCACTTTTCCCCTCCACCGCGGGGCCCACCCTCACAAAAGCCCAACCGGGGGTTTGCCGTCTGGTCAAAGTCTTTGACCGTTACCGGGTGTGGTTACTGACGCGTGGGACACCCCTGTCAGCGGCTGCCCGCTCGTCGAAGGTGGGCGCATATACTGACTTGTGGGACACCCCTGTCAGCGCCTGCGCGGTCGTCGAAGGTGGGCGCATATACTGACTTGTGGGACACCCCTGTCAGCGGCTGCGCGGTCGTCGAAGGTGGGCGCATATACTGACTTGTGGGACACCTCTGTCAGCGGTTGCACGGTCGTCGAAGGTAGGCGCATATGCTAACTTGTGGGACACCTCTGTCAGCGACTGCGCGGTCGTCGAAGGTGGGCGCGTATACTGACTTGTGGGACACCTCTGTCAGTGGCTGCGCGGTCGTCGATGGTGGGCGCGTATACTGGCTTGTGGGACACCTCTGTCAGCGGCTGCGCGGTCGTTGACGGTGGGCGCGTATACTGGCTTGTGGGACACCTTTGTCAGTGGCTGGGCGGTCGTTAGTGGTGGGCGTAGTTACTGGCGTGTGGGACACCAACGGTGGGTCCATCTGTTAGCTGGTCCGCGGTGGTTTGTGGGTAGAATGCCTGGAAAAAAAGGTGGCTTATTAAACCATTTGGTGTGGCGGATGCACTTGAGTCAACCAAATTAGTTTACTCCTGAATATTGGTATATTCCATACATGTAGTTGAGTTTCACTGAATTATTAGGAGAGGCCCAAATTTGCACAACAAGTGTGACGTAATTTTTGAAAACAGAACAAAGAAATTGAAAAAAGGCTCAAAATCCATGATAACATGCCCAAATTTGGCACAACTAGTGGTGTTACCATTGTAGACAATGTTGCATAGGAATTTACAATTATTTTATAATAAAAAATAAATTTTCCATTTTCTGAGCCCCAGAAATGACTTTTTTTTGTGAAGGAAGTGCCTCAAATAATTTTGAAATTTGTTCCATTTCATTTTTCATCAAAAGCAGGCCACATTGGATGACCACTGACCAAGTTTCAGCATTTTCAGAGTAATATTGCTATATTCCATACATTTAGTTGAGTTTCAGTGAATTATCAGAAAAGGCTCAAATTTGCAGTACAAGTGTGACGTAGTTTGGTCCTGAAATTTTAAAAAAATCATTTTATGCTCCAATATTGGTGGTGGATGAACATGGTACAAGGAAAGTAGAAAATCCAAACCATTTTGTATGAATGGTCAACACTGCAAGTTTGACCCCAATTTGAAAAAAAATCAAAGAAAATGAAAAAAGGCTCAAAACTTCAAATGACTTTGCATTGAGCCATATTATGTGCACTAGTTTGAGGGAAAAATATTAAACTTGCAATACAACAAGTTTGAAAAAAAAAAAACCTTCACAAAATGGCCTATCTAGTATGGACTTGTATGGATTTCAAGGCATATGCACATGGAAATGGCCACATACATGTCAAAATCCATGATAACATGCCCAAATTTGGCACAACTAGTGGTGTTACCATTGTGGATAATGTTGCATAGGAATTTGCAATTATTTCATAATAAAAAATAAATTTTCAATTTTCTGAGCCCCAGAAATGACTTTTTTGTGAAGGAAGTGCCTCAAATAATTTTGAAATTTGTTCCATTTCATTTTTCATCAAAAGCAGGCCACATTGGATGGCCACTGACCAAGTTTCAGCATTTTCAGAGTAATATTGCTATATTCCATACATTTAGTTGAGTTTCAGTGAATTATCAGAAAAGGCCCAAATTTGCACTACAAGTGTGACATAGTTTGGTCCTGAAATTTTAAAAAAATCATTTTATGCTCCAATATTTGTGGTGGATGAACTTGGGACAAGGAAAGTAGGAATTCCAAACCATTTTGTATGAATGGTCAACAATTGAAGTTTGACCCCAATTTGAAAAAAAATCAAAGAAAATGAAAAAAGGCTCAAAAATTCAAATGCCTTTCCATTGAGCCAACTTATGTGCACTAGTTTGAGGGAAAAATATTAAACTTGCAATACAACAAGTTTGAAAAAAAAAACCTTCACAAAATGACCTATCTAGTATGGACTTGTGTGGATTTCAAGGCATATGCACATGGAAATGGCCACATACATGTCAAAATCCATGATAACGTGCCCAAATTTGGGACAACTAGTGGTGTTACCATTGTGGACAATGTTGCATAGGAATTTGCAATTATTTTGTAATAAAAAATAAATTTTCCATTTTCTGAGCCCTAGAAATGACTTTTTTTGTGAAGGAAGTGCCTCGAATAATTTTGAAATTTGTTCCATTTCATTTTTCGTCAAAAGCAGGCCACATTGGATGGCCACTGACCAAGTTTCAGCATTTTCAGAGTAATATTTCTATATTCCATACATTTAGTTGAGTTTCAGTGAATTATCAGAAAAGGACCAAATTTGCACTACAAGTGTGACGTAGTTTGGTCCTGAAAATTTCAAAAAATCATTTTATGCTCCAATATTGGTGGTGGATGAACTTGGGACAAGGAAAGTAGGAATTCCAAACCATTTTGTATGAATGGTCAACACTGCAAGTTTGACCCCAATTTGAAAAAAAATCAAAGAAAATGAAAAAAGGCTCAAAAATTCAAATGCCTTTGCATTGAGACACCTTATGTGCACTAGTTTGAGGGAAAAATATTAAACTTGCAATACAACAAGTTTGAAAAAAAAACCTTCACAAATTTGGCACTGTTTGATTGAAAACACCCAATTATTTTAGCATCTTAATGAAATTTGGCTCACCACTTGTCACACACAAGCAAACAAGGCAAAAATTGGACATTCAAACATGCATAGCTACTGACATTCAAATTGGACATTCAAACAGCACAAAATTCATTTAAAGTCTATCATTTGTATAGACATGAACCCTAAACAAAGCTACTGATCGTCGTCGTCCACGTCGGAGCCGCAGCCGAAGAAGTCCTCGTCGTCCTCCTCCTTCTCGTCCTCGCCATCCTCCTCCTTCTTCTCGTCCTCGTCGCTGACGAGGTCGATGCTGACGTCAGCCACAGAGGCGACGATCGCCTGTCGCAGCCCCGGCGAGTCCACCGGGTCATCGGGGTGGCGCTGCGGCCCCTTTGTCGATTCGCGCAGCGCCTGGAGGAGCCCCGGCATGTCTGCAGGGTCACCGGGCTTGCTGGCCACCGCCCTGTACTCCGCCAGCAGCGGCGGCTCCGGCTCCGGCTTGGGCTGGAGCAAGGGGCCACCATAGCCCGTCCCAGGCTCGAGCTTGGGCACGAGCAGAGGGCCGCGCGAGCTCGTCCCGGGCTCGGGATTGGGCACGAGCAGAGGGCCGCGCGAGCTCGTCCCCGGCTCCGGCTTGGGCATGAGCAGGGGGCGCGCGAGCTCGTCCCCGACTCAGGCTTTGGGATGCGCAGGAACGGCTCGATGGAGCTCGTCCCCGGCGTCGCTGGCTCCGACTTAGGAACGCGGAGGCCCTGGCTGCTGCTGGCACCGGCGCCTCCTCTTGCAGATGTGGGCGTGGCCCGCGTCGTGGATCAAGCGGTGGCCCGCGGCGGCGAAACCCAGTCGCCCTCGTCCAGGCCGAGCTGGACGCGGCACGCGGCCATGACATCAGGGAAGGTACGCCCTTCCCAAAAGGCGTACCTCTCATCGATGTTGTGAGGCGACGGCGGTGGGTGGCGGTCGTCGTAGAACTAGATACGGGAGGCGTTCTCCACCGCCAAGATCTCCGACCACCGCGGGCTGCTGGTCGCGTAGCGCTGCTTCGACCGCTCCTCTGGCGGCAGGCTTTGCTGAAATTCGCGTATTGCATGCGACATGGCCGGCATGCCGACGGTGGGGACAGGCTCCACCGGGAGCCCCCCGGAGCTCAGGTGCCATCTGGCCGGCAGGTGCATGTCCGGCGGCACAATGATGCCATAGCGGGCGAGGAGCGACGCCTCCTCGACCCGTAGGGCGCGCGGCAAGCCGGGAATGACATAGGCACGATGTCGCTCCCGGCGGCTGCTTCCCGTCCCACCATCGTGGCTGGCCATGGTTGCGGCTGCGGAGGGGGAGGCGGCTAGGGTTTGGTGGAGGTGGCTAGGATTTGGTGGAGGCGCAGGGCGGAGAAGGCTGTGGGGCGATGACGGGAGGGGAAGGGATTGGGACAAGAGTGGGTGCACGACGGTGCGCCCCGCGCGGCTATAAAATTCATTAATAGGCGCCTGCCAGGCACGCCGGCGACGCGACTCCTCGCATGGGAAATCGCGCGGTGCGTACTCCCCGTGTGTGAAAGCGCCGACGTGACCGTGATGTAACTACTCATGCATGCATACCGCTGATTGTGAGAACGCCACCTGGCACGGTGTGCCCCATGCGTCAGTAACAGCGCCGGCTAACAGTCAACTCCCTTGACCAACGGCAAACCCCCGTTTGGGCATTGGTGATGGTGGGTGGCGTGGTGGGGGGGAGTGAGCAAAATAAGTGTGCTTGGGCAAAACTGAGGAGGACTAAGGAATGAGGGGCACAGAAATAGAAATCCCTTGTTAGTATGCCTGAGTATTGATGTCTTTATATCAAATTATAGACTATTGCTTTGAATCATTCGGATCTTATTATTCATACCGTAAGAGAGATTACATGATGAAACATGTTAAGTAGCATTCCACATCAAAAGTTCTGTTTTTATCATTTACCTACTCGAGGACGAGCAGGAATTAAGCTTGGGGATGCTTGATACGTCTCCAACGTATCTATAATTTTTGATTGTTTCATGCTATTATAGTATCAATCTTGGATGTTTATTATGCAATTATATATCATTTTTTGGGACTAACCTATTAACCCAGTGCCAAGTGCTGTTTTTTTGCTTGTTTTTGCCTTTTCAGAAAATCATTATCAAACGAAGTCCAAACGAAGAAAAAACTTTGGATTAATTTTTTCTGGATCAGAAGGGACCCTCGAAGCTTCGGGAGAAGACCAGACGAGCCACGAGGGAGCGACAAGCTCGGGAGGCGCGCCCTGGGGGGTAGGGCGCGCCCCCCAGGCTTGTGGGCCCCTCGTGGCACATCTTGACCTAATTCCAGCGCTATAAATTCCCAAATATTCCCAATATACCAGAGAGACAGAAGAGAAAACCTTTCCGCCGCCGCAAGCCTCTGTTCTTCCGTGATCCCATCTGGAGGCCTTTTTCGGTACTCTGCCGGAGGGGGAATCGATCACGGAGGGCTTCTTCATCAACCTTGCTGCCCTTCCGATGATGTGTCAGTAGTTTACCATAGACCTACGGGTCCATAGCTAGTAGCTAGATGGCTTCTTCTCTCTCTTTGATCTTCAATACCATGTTCTCCTCGATGTTCTTGGAGTTCTATCTGATGTAATCTTCTTTTGCGGTGTGTTTGTTGGGATCCGATGAATTGTGAGTTTATGATCAGATTATTCATGAGAAATATTTGAGTCTTCTCTGAACTCTTTTATGCATGATTGTTATAGCTTTGTATTTCTCTCCGATCTATCGATTTGGTTTGGCCAACTAGATTGGTTTATCTTGCAATGGGAGAGGTGCTTTGTGATGGGTTCAATCTTGCGGTGCTCAATCCCAATGACAGAAAGGGACATGACACGTATTTGTATTGTTGCCATTAAGGATAAAAAGATGGGGTTTAATCATATTGCTTGAGTTTACTTTGTCTACATCATGTCATCTTGCTTAAGGCGTTACTCTGTTTTATACTTAATACCCTAGATGCATGCTGGATAGCGGTCGATGGGTGGAGTAATAGTAGTAGATGCAGGCAGGAGTCGGTCTACTTGTCTCGGACGTGATGCCTATATACATGATCATTACCATGAATCCGTCAATATTATTTGCTTTTCTATCAATTACCCAACAGTAATTTGTTTACCCACCGTATGCTATGTGTTCGAGAGAGAAGCCTCTAGTGAAAACTATGGCCCCCGGGTCTACTTTTATCATATATTAAAATCCAAAAATACCTTGCTGCAATTTATTTACTTTTATTTTATTTAGTATTTTACTTTATCTATCTATCACTATCAGAATTAATCCTTGCAAATAACCGCTAACAGGATTGACAAGCCCGCTACTACATCTGAAGAGGCCGCCGTGGCAGCCGTGCCTGGAGAGGCCGGCTAGGCGACCGCACCCGAGGAGGCCGGGGAGGTGGCCGCACCCGAGGGGGGCGGCGAGGCGACCGGCGAAGGGGCCGGTGAGGTGGCCGCGCTCGAGGAAGCCAACGAGGCGGCCACACCCGAGGGGGGCGGCGAGGCGGCCGCGCCCGAGGAAGCCGCGCCCGTGGCCGTGGCCCGCGTCCGGCTAGGACGCCAGGACATGAGCGCGTCGAGTGGCGGCGAAGATGCCGCTGCTGGTGGTACCTGGTGAAAGGGAAAAACTTTCTCGTCAAAGTAAACGTGTCGCGAGGTGAACACGCGCTGGGAGACGGGATCATAGCACCGGTAACCTTTGGTGTTGGGAGGGTAACCGAGGAAGGTGCAAGCGAGAGAGCGTGGGGCGAGCTTGTGAGGGGCGGTGGAGGCGATGCTAGGGTAACAAAGGCACCCGAAAACACGAAGGTCATCATACGAGGGAGAAGTGCCGAAAAGAAGTTGGTGGGGTGCGTAGTTCTAGCGAGTGAGGCATGGACGTATGTTAAGTAGAAGGGATGCGGTGGCAAGTGCGTCGGGCCAAAACCGAGGAGGCACGTTAGCATGAAAGAGAAGGGTGCGAATGCAACCATTGAGAGTGCGGAGCACGCGTTCAGCGCGGCCATTCTACTGAGATGTGTATGGGCATGTGAGGCGAAAGATGGTGCCATGTGATGCGATGTGTACGAATGGCAAGATTGTCAAATTCTTTCCCCTTATCGGTTTGGAGTGCATGTATGGGACGACCAAACTGTGTGGAGACGTAGGCATAGAATGCCGTAAGAGTCGCGAGTGCATCAGACTTGCGACGTAAAGGAAACGTCCACACATAATGTGAGAAATCATCTAAAATCACGAGGTAATAAAGATAGCCAGTGTTACTCGCGACCGGAGATGTCCATACATCACTATGAAGTAATTGAAACGGAAAAGAAGATATGGTGGTGGATGCACTAAAAGGGAGATGAACATGCTTTCCGATACGGCAAGCATGACAAGTATGATCGTCGATCTTATTACATGTGAATGAAAAACTCTGAAGGATATGACGAAGTGCGGTTGAATTTGGATGACCCAAGCGAGCATGCCAAAGGTCTACGCCGGCGGAGAGGGCGATTGGGGCGGGATTGGCGGTGGAGGATGAGTGCACCGGGTAGAGCTCGTCGGGGCTGTCACATCGGTGAAGAACCATCCGTGTACGGGCGTCCTTAATAGAAAAACCGATTTCATCATATTCAACCGTAATAGGATTTTCACGAGTAAAAGAATGAACAGAAACAAGATTCTTGATTAGTGCAGGTGAGACAAGAATGTTAGACATAGATAATGGCATGGATGTAGAAGGAAAAGAACTATGACCGATATGTGTGATAGGTAACGAAGAGCCATCGCCTACGGTGATGCGAGTGGAGGTGTTAACCGGATAGGAAGAGATGAGGTTACCGAGATGTGATGACATGTGGGCGGTAGCGCCCGTGTCCATGTACCATTCACCACCGCTGTCGTAGTTACTCGGTGAAGGAGTCGAGTGCAGTGCCGCAAGAGGAGCGGGATCCCATGACGTGGGGGTCGGCAGCATGACAAGGCCCCCATAGGGCTGGGGTGGTGGTGGCAGCGGGTAGCCACCCGTCATCGGCGGCGCAGGCAGTGGTGGGTAGCCGCCACCGAGCTGCTGGTGCGGCGCCGTCGGGTGCGCCTGATGGCCCGTTGGGCGCGGACCGAGGAGACTCGGTGCGGGGCCGTGCGGCATGTGGTAGGCGTGGACCACTCCGGTCTACGGGTTGGGGCCGGTGAGAGGGTTGGGGGCGCCGGAGAGGAAGGAGTTGGGGGAGTCCATGGCGATAGCGGCAGATGGAGATGGGAGAAAGAGGTGCGACAGCTATGGTGGATTAGGGTTTTTGTGGGAGATGAGAAGGGAGGAGGAGAGGCAGCGGCGGCAGTAGGAGCGGCGACTGCGGTGGGGAGAGGAAGGGGTGGCGGCAGGTTGCGGCGGTGGCGGCGGCAAGGAAGGGAAGCTGAGATGAGAAGGGAGAGAGCGAGGTAGCGGCAGCGGCAGGGTGGCGGCTGCGGTGAGGAGAGGAAGGGGCGGTGGCGGCAGGTTGCGGCGGCGGCGGTTGGAGGTAGCAGCGGCGGCGAGGAGCGAAAGCTAGGTCGCGGGAGAGAAAACGGAAACTGATACCATGTTGTTAGGAAAGATAGGATTGCATGCGACACAATTGATTGATCACGTGCAAGTGCACATAGATAGGTACAAGGGTGCACGACCTCGACTTGTCTCCCAAGCTATACACTGTACGTAGGATAAAGGAGGCATAACAATACATGATCCTAACCTATGCGTACATACACGTTCAACATAGATCCAACGGCTTAGACACCTTCTTCTACCTCCCAACCGTTTTCATGTTCATCTTCTACCCCCGATCGGGCCACCAACTGCCACCGGCCTAACTGCCTGCCGCCCCGCCCCGCCCTCCCCTCAATAGCAGCCCACCGTCGTGTTGCCGCTGCCCCCAGCCATCCCTCTAACCCCGGCGATAATCGGTTTTTTCTGACGAACTTGCACCACCCCCACACCCCTAAGATAGATAATGGGGTAGCCTTCTCCGGCGAGCTCACCATCCCCCCACACCCCTAAGATAGATAATGAGGTAGCCTTCTCCGGCGAGCTCCTTCCTTCCCTCCGTTGTTCCTTCCTTCACGTGAAAATCGACTGATCCAAATTCCAAATTCAGACGACTTACATATAGCTATTGTGTTTTTATTAACTCAAATGTAGCATCGAGAGGATACAAATCACACCGGCATCGGCATCTGCATAGATAGGATGGACACAACCAAAAACAAGCATTCCAACAAAAAGTAAATGAAATGACATAATGACAAGAATAAAGTCGTATAAAACCAACATTGTGCATAAAACCAACAATAATCCAGTCTGTGCATATGATTGATGGCAATTCAACCATACATTTAAATCCTAATAAGAGTGTCGGATGTTCAATAAGTTTTTTGAATTCATCGATCCCAAATTCAACCATACTCCTTGAAAGCGGCCTTCATCTCAAGCTTTCTCTCCTCGAGCTTGAACTTCTTCATTGATGCATGTTATTCACCCAGATGGGTTGCTCCTTGAGCTTCATCCAGCAATGCATCTATGTGAAGGGCTTGCCCTCCGTCCTTTGTTGCATGCCTACAAACCCTGCACTTGTGGCCAACCACGCGTCCCACAACAATGCATCCTCCCTCACTGAGTGCCCCGCCATCGTGCTTGCTTCATGTTAAACAAGGAGAAAGTTTTACATGCGTTGCGGATGGATCCACACCTCGGTGGCGAAGTACAAGGCGCCTGGGTGGAGCAGTGGAGGTTCGACAAGAACTGGCGGCGGACGGAGTGGTGTAGAGGCGGCGGTCTTGGTGGGTGCGGATACAAAGCAAGGGGGGAGAGACGAAGTGGGAGAACAAGCCTCCGAGAGGGGTGGTGGATGGGCTGGGTGTGTCGGAGTACGACGTGGCGGGCGTCCAGGCTTCCGCAAACCTCCCACAAGTTTGTTTCCGGTTTGGCTGAATTCGGACGTCCAGACCGGCAGACCGGTCCGTGGACATTTGATGCACGACGTTGGATGGGCCAAAATGTCTGGACCGCGTTGTCCGAACGTTTATGTGCGTTTTAATGAACAACGTTGGAGTTGCCCTTATGCAGGGGTGTCCCGCCATCTCTCCAGGTTTCAGCGATTATGTCATACTCCTTCGGTCCAAAAATATGGTGCCTATTGGAATTTTTTTTCCAACGTCAAACATTGTTGACTTTGACCAAGTTTCTAACAAAATTTATCAACATATAGAATATCAAACCAAAGCCATTAGATTTTTCATGAAATATATTTTCATTATATGGTATATATTTGGTACTGTAGATATGTATAATTTTCTCAATAGACCCTGATCAAAGTCTGTAAATCTTGATTTTCGCTGAAACCAACATGCACTGTATTGTGGGACAGAGTAAGCACAACATAGTGAAAAAACTCCATGTAAAAAGGTGTGTTGTTGGCTTCTGATGCGGTATGTGCGCCTTTACACAGTTAGGCTGAGCGAGGTCAATAGAGAAATTAGGCCCAGTAATAACCTAGTAAATATATCTATATTTATATAAAGATAAAGAGGCAATCGTGTCATAAGCAGGATTTTCTTTGGCCAATAGGTACTTTAAACTTTGAACGAGCGTGAAGAATTTAACGAGACTTTTTTCTCTTTTGAATTTTTCAGGCGGACTAGTCGCGCAAGATCTTTGGTCTTCCCCTGAAACCGATGAAAAAAAGTGAATCAGATGATTCTTCTTTGTCTATAGTTCATGGCCTATTAGAAGTAGAAGGTGCTATGGCACAATCCTTACCGTTAGAAAAATATTGCAATAATTCATGTGGTTGAAAAGAGAATTCTTCAACACAGTCTTTTGAATTGTGAGGTACCATTACGAGCTTAATATAAAAAGAGTTACTGTATCATTGCATGATTCAAATTTCAAATCATTTGGTTGCTTAGTACTCACTCTATTGCGGACGTGGAGTAACTAGTCGCGAGCACAAATGCGCTCGTTATCAGCAGCGTCGATTGGCGTCTCTGGATTTGGGCCATTATTTTATACGGGCTCTTTTGGGCTATCAGAAATCGAGAACTGTACCGAAATACGTACGCGGCAGAGCTGTGCAGGTGGGCCAACTTGACGGAGTACAGTCACCAGAATTGACGAGAGGATGGACGGCAGTTTGCCGTCGGAGAGGTGTTCCAAGGAACAGAATCGGCGGCGCCGTCTGATCCGTGGATCGGGAAGTTTGCTTTTCCGTCTGGACGAGAATTGAATGCAGGACCCAGCGTCTTCTCCTGCATAGCGGGTGGCGTTCTGGAGGTGAGTACTGCGAGATGGAGGTCAGGAACGGCCGCGGCGATCCACCATGGAGTTTTTGATGCAACCGATCGGCAGGTACCTCGATCCTTGCTTCCTCGGAGGTGCTATCTCCATTGGTAAGGCGTTGGGTTAGCTGATTGAGTGCGGATTTGCTTTCCCCCATGAATTAGATCTGCCCTGCTTGAGGAGGTAGGAGATGGTTTGGTGCCTGGCCCTCTTTGTTGCGACTGGCGCTGTGTTGGCAGAGCCGGCGGTTCCGCAGCTGCATCAGGCGGCGGAGAAGCTGTCGACCGGGGAGATGAATCCCTGGCGTCCGGGTGGAATAAGAGATCAGTGGTGAAGCTTCGTTATCTCTTCAGATATGCAAAGATTGGGTCCTGAAAAAATTGACAGCACTGTAGAAACCGAGCAGCTAGAGCTTTATAGGTTCAGAGTAGTTAGTTTCACTGCATTCAGATAGTTTATAGTACAAGTGTTTTGGTTTTTGCAGGCTCGGGATTGGTGCAGCTGCGCCAAGCAGAGCACCGTGCCCGACTTGAATCAGTGGATTTGAGAAGGCTGTCAGGTGTTTTGCGGAGAACCCGTCTGAAAATGTGATCACACCTGTTCTTGGCACTACGTTCGACTTCTTGGGTGAGGCTTACGACTTCTACAATCTGTACTCATGAGATCGTGCAGATGGCGCAATAAGACGGGTGACCAGCGGTTCTGTAGCATTTGTGACGATGTTATGTCGTACTTCAAGGAATCAACACCCAACTGCTTCTGGAATTACAACGTGTGTAAGAAGTCGGAGTCGAACAAGACCAGGGTGGGTCTGCTTTGACATGGAAGTCATGGATTAGCACAAGGAGGGTGTGTGAAGACACAATCAAATACACATGTGGGGGTTCGGAGGATCAGTTGGGAGAAAAAAATGGAGAGTGACAGTGAAGAGCTTACTGAGAAATCAGGCTTGATAGGGTGCCTCCAGCTTAAATAAGGGTTCTCTGATTCTGCTTGAGCATCAAGTTGAGCGAAACGGCGCATAAGCAAGGACATCAGCTCATGACCAATTAGTCTTTCTGCCGACAAGCTGGTCCCTAATCCGAACGAATCTTAGATCCTCATGAACAAGAAAGTTCATGCATGATCGGGGAACAGATCATAAGTGCGGCCAAATGAAAAAAAGGCGGGAGGAGGAGACGATCAGCTTAGACTTTATTAGAGATGTGCATAAGTACCCGGCTAGCACGTTGCCTGGTGCAGAGATGAAGTACCGCTCAAGAAGTTCAGCAACACCAACTTGTGGAGGGTAGGGCACAACTCCTCTGCCCCAGGGATTGGTCTGGAAACCGGGCATGGATACGTACTTGCGGCCAGGTAGGTCTGGAGTCCTCTCACCAAAACTGTTGTGCTGCCATCGTTTGGGAGGTTGATGTAGAGCTCACTGATTGCTTGTAAATTTTCCTTCGCAAACAGGGTGACCGTGTGCAAGATGTGGTGAAGCGCAGTATCCTGATGTGGTACATTGGTCTGCTGAGGTGCATGACCGGTTCTGATCCGCTTGCTAGAAGAAGTATTGCCTACATGTTGGGGGGAAGCAAATTGAGAAAAGCATGTCATTGTGTGGGAGCTTGGAACTTCTAAGTATTATTACCTTCAAAAGGAGAAAGGTGAAGGCGATGACCAGAAATTACCGGTCTTGCAAGAGTAGTGATGTCATCATCTACATGGCATGAAAAACAATTATGTTTCAGACATCATGTGAGCAAGGGTTCACCAAATAACAAAAGAGGGAGGAACATTACCTTTGGTGGCGGAGGCACCTCTGGGAGGACAATCGGCAAACCCACGTGCAGCACAACACGTGCATGTGCGGCTTCAAGCAGTGATCATCTTGTCAGCAAACTTCATCATGTCAAGCTGGATGTGCCCTCGTGCAGTCGCGAGGTGTGAGAGGCACCGAGCATTTATTTCCTTCAATAGGATTGTGATCTCATCGTTGACCTTGAAGGTGCAAAATGGAATGGTGCAAAAAATCAACCACCAGTTAGGAGTGTGAGGCTGCAATTGCTTGATTTTCATGCTTTACGAAAAGTTGCTAACACTGGGTCAAAGATAGATTACCAGGCGAGGATACTGCATACATAAGTAACTGGCAAAGTCCTTTGGTCCTAGAAGCCCTATGGTCGTGGCGGACAGTTCTTCGAACATATGATGTGGAGTTGCATGAGTACCAATTCCCTTTTCTATAGTTTTGGCTGTGCTAGCACCGCAAGATGGTGCTTGCTGTATCGGTGATTTTGCAGTGTCCCCTGACTTAGCCTGTTCGTCTGCGGAGTGCTTGAACCGGGCGTAGCAAACAGTGGATGCGTGGCGCAACTGCATGATGTGAGTACTACCATGAGAGCAAGCGTTGATACTGAAGGGCACCACCTACATGGATCTGGATCGGAAAGGGGCACATACCGGTCGGAAGCATAAGAAGAAGTTGGCTTGCCAACATCAGTAGCCATGTCTGTCATCCTGCGGATTGAGTCCTGGTCGAGAACATTAACCCTCAGCAGAACTGTGTGTGGCTTGTTGAACATCCCCAGGTCCAGGTTGTCTAACAGTAATATCTGTGAGGGCGACAGATCGTTAGATACAAAAATGAAGGTAATGTGGTGATGAACTTTGACAACCGGACATATCACTACCTGGAGAAACAAGTGGCATCCGACTAAGTTGGTGGCGGGATTGTTCGAAAGGATGTCATTCTTGAGCCTCCTAACACTGGCAAGCAGACATTCGAGGACATACTCGCACCAGTTGAACTTGTCTATCGTCTAGGTGTTGGCCAGTGGTACCCAGAAGTCAATGGTGGTATAGTCCTGCTTTGTGGTGGGCGCAAGGACATTACTCATGACAAAGATGACGAAGGCGATCTGGAAGCAGTCCTTCTCAAGCTTGCTCGATGATTCAGATATATCCCTCATAAGAAAATCTTCTGCTGCATGCAGACTGTGAACACCCTTTTTGTCCATCCCCAGTGTCGACTTTATGAACCGAATTGCCTCTGGCTTGATGTGCCCATGACGACCCTTAATGTTACGATGTCCACATGGGATTCCAAAGACTTTGTGAACATCCCTCAGTCCAAAATTTAAGTATCTTTTCTCAGCTAGGACAATGGCACGGCGGGTGATGCTGACCTTGCTCATTGTCCACGCACTGAATTTCAGGTTTAGTTTCTGTAGCATCTGAAGCTGGAGCATGCCATCAAAGCTCGTGACAAGAAATCGCATGAACTCATCAAGTGCCTGTATCACTTCGAGTGCGTGCTTGACACACATATGTGATGTTGGTGCTGGTGGCACGGCTGGGTCGGGGCTCTGCTGAATTGTGGCTGGCTGTGTGTTGCATGTCGTCGGGCGTCTCGCCCTCGCAGCTGCATTCATCAGACATCTGAAGCCTACAACAGAACTGGAAAAATCAAGCCTGGCGTTGGGGACTAGAAAATTAAGTAAAATTCGTTTGCAGAAAAATTAAGCAGGCCCACGAACCAATGAATTAGCAAAAATGTATTAGTTCTACTGAAGATCATGCAATGGTATTACTGCATAACACTGGTCTGCTCTAGACATGACTATGGGCTACCATGAAATTTGAGGGACATGGTTTGAATCTATGCAAAGTGAGCAAAAAATGGACCCTATTTCAAAGATTTATTACTACAAACTCAGATTATCTGAATAGACTGAATGTTGGAATATATGCGACTAGAAGTACTATAGTTCTGAACCTCTGAACCTTTGGACATATGAATCTACCAATCAATGAATCCATGAATCTTTGAATCAATTACTTGAAATACCGGAGCAAAGATTTTGCAGAACTGAGTGCCGCATGCGAAGGGTAAATCTAGGTACAGAGACCGCACCTGGTAAGCCAACGTTGGCTGATGGGGCAAGAAGGATCGCCGTCTGAAGGGAGAAGGTGTGCACCACCGTGCAGCTGGTTCCCTCCTCCGCGGATCTAGAACTGGAGGAACGGGAAGAGGAGATTGTGCAGCCAAAGAAATCGTCAGACGACACGATTGCTAGTTGGCTGAAACGGAATATTATTCAGAGATAACCATGGTAGGAGCTGCGCGGTAGACCTAGCACAGCACATATCATTGCTAGTTGGTACAGTACATGCCAGGTTACAGGGAGCAGTGCTACAAAATGTAATTAGTAAATTAAAAGAGTCTGCCTACTACATGACACTAGTACACTAAACTAACTGCTCTGCTGCACGAAGACTAAGAACAGACCACAAGGAGCAGGTTGGTGCCAGCCAACAGCAGCGCCGTGCGTTGGCTGTCCGTCGAGCAGCACTGCGGTGCAACGCAATGGGGGAGGCTACTGCTGAAGCTGCGGCAGGGCACGTACATGGCTGGTTGGATATCTGCCTGGCCGCCGTCGCTGAAATGGTGCTCGCGCCTGGATCTCTGCTGCAGGGGACCAGATGGGTGGACGGCTAGAGGCTGATGCTGCACGTACGGTTGGGACAGGCCTTGGCGACTCAACTCCGGCAGGTAGGTTTCCATGGATCTCATAAACTAACATAACCCAGCCTGCATTAAGCGTATTGATTTTGAGATAGGCGGCTCCGGTTGAGAAAAATGATTCTTGGTCTGAACTCTGAAGGAGGACTTACATATTTCCTTACGCAGTTGTAGAATCGTGCCCCTGCTCGGGAGATGAGGATGACCACCTTGTCACCGCAGGTTGGGCAAGGAATCATAGGGAGCACGGAGCACCTTGTCTGGCTGCGAGGAAGCAGATGAGGTATTCATCCTTGCAGATCTGGTTCTTCGCGGCGAGGTTGGAGAAGATAAGGTGATGGAGGCAGAGGGGAACGAATCTTCGGGAAAAGGACGATGGGTAAGACGGCGTCCAAACTAAATACTAGATCAGTTGGCCGACCACCGTCAGATGGCTAACGTCTGTGCCTTGGCACACGTCGGCGAGTGCCATCTGATCCGCCTCGCTGGGGATGACGACGTTCGCATTAAAATAGGTGGTTGACTGGGCCATGGTCTCTGAAATAGCAGCATATACTAGTACTTTGAATACGCAGAGATATGCAATGGATGGTGCGAATCTAAGGGCGAGCTAGCGGCTGAGATATAGGGTTCATCTGAGCTCAAGCTCAGAATAGTACTTTCGCTCTATTGCTTCGTACTATTGAGGAGCTGGAGAAATTGTTGGAATTCTAGGAAAGAATCCAGGAGCCATGTGAAGTGGCACACGATCTTCCAGTTGGCCTATGTGAGATATTGATTCCTCCACACAATAATTTGCTTCTCGTATCAACAAATTAGAAGATGTGTCAACCGTATAAACCACAATTATAGTGAATAAAAATCTCATAAACAACCGTATAAACAAAGATTACCACGATGTGTCAGAGTAGGTTTTACCATACTTGGTGGTTTCCCTAGTTTCAGATTTTCCGTGCGGAGAAGGGGGGAGGGGAGGGCTCGCATCACAAAAATAAAATTAGGTATGTACAAACACCAACACTCCTTCAACAGTATAATAAGAAATCCAACTTCTGCACTATACACATTGTTCATGAGCTACAACGGAAATGATCAAATGTTTTCCAGCACAGCGTTCCTCTAGTATCGGCGGCCACCACCGGTCGATAAGAGCACCTTGGTGCGCTTCTTGCCCGCCTTTCCGACTCCATTTGGTTTAGGCATCTCGACGCTGCTGTCCCCAGCAGCTCTAGTGGAAGATAGGATGCTGGCAAAGGACACGGAAGACGCTGCTACCGGTCCTGCACAACAAGCAACACAGTTATGCGAGGATCTTATTAGTATAGATTACAGAATTATACATATGTAAAAAGAACTGGTTATGGTGGGGCGTACCTTGATCCCTTGTGATTTCATTATTGGTGTCCCCAGTTTCAGCTCTCAGAGGAGGCGAGTCTTGCGCAGACGCGAAACCAAGCCGTGTAACATCAGAGAAAAGTTTACGTTCACCGGCCGGTGGACTCGTTGATGGTCCAGCATTATTATTTCCCAGAGCTTCAGTGAGAAAATATCCGTGTGTAAGGCACTCATGCAAAATTGCAAACATGAAGAGAACACAAAATGTTGGAATATCGTAGTACGCAGTACTACATACTACCTCCGTTCACAAATTAAGATGTTCTAACTTTTTTCTGAATCAGATGTACATAGACACGTTTTAGTGTGTTTGTTCATTCATTTCAGTCCTTATGTAGTCCATACTGAAATATCCAAAACATTATTTGTGAACAGAGGGAGTATATAGATAAGGAATTGCCTTTATCAATTCCAATCTAGCTGAGGTTGGGCCAAATTTCTAGATGTCACCCATGGTGAAGATATATCAGTTCTGAACATAACACAGGGTATAAAATGAGTTACAAATTTACCTTCAAAGTCATCGAGAGAGAACATAACATCGCTCTGAGTACGAGAGAAATTTGTATATTCAAAACGCATAGCAGATTCCTGCGCAGCAGCGGCTACTTCGGCCTTCACCCTGTCCTTTTCTTCCTAGAAAACAGTAAGAATGTATTGTCATGCATGAGACATCTAAATTTTAGATTGATCTTATTCCTGATAAATTTGAACTCGTCAGCTTCCATCTAAGCAGTAGCAGGCGCAGGATTACGGGGATGGGGGTGTTTGAAGTTTTAAAATATATTGAGCAATAAATAAGGGGCCTTTTTGTACATGCCATTGCAAAGATGACTGATAGTTATGTGCCTTTACAACAAGTTTTTCATAGTATATGTAGCAGCAATGGTAAAAAAAAACATTTTTTAGCTTCCCTCAACTATGAGAAAAGAGACGCACACACAAAACCATTGGGTGTACCAATTTTACTCTTGAATATACTCTGGTTGCTTCAGAAACCAATTTCACAGAAATGGCTACCTACCAACTACTCCCTCCGGTTTTTTACTTCACATATTAGGTTTATCTTAAGTCACACTTTGTAAACAACAACAACAACAACAAACAAAGCCTTTAGTCCCAAACAAGTTGGGGTAGGCTAGAGGTGAAACCCATAAGATCTCGCGACCAACTCATGGTTCTGGCACATGGATAGCAAGCTTCCACGCACCCCTGTCCATGGCTAGTTCTTTGGTGATGCTCCAATCCTTCAGGTCTCTCTTGATGGACTCTTCCCATGTCAAGTTCGGTCTACCCCGGCCTCTTTTGACAATATCAGCACGCTTTAGCCGTCCGCTATGTACTGGGGCTTCTAGAGGCCTGCGCTGAATATGTCCAAACCATCTCAAACGATGTTGGACAAGCTTCTCTTCAATTGGCGCTACCCCAACTCTATCTCGTATATCATCATTCCGAATTCGGTCCTTCCTTGTGTGGCCACACATCCATCTCAACATGCGCATCTCCGCCACACCTAACTATTGCACATGTCGCCTTTTAGTCGGCCAACACTCAGCGCCATACAACATTGCGGGTCGAACCGCCGTCCTATAGAACTTGCCTTTTAGCTTTTGTGGCACCCTCTTGTCACAGAGAATGCTAGAAGCTTGGCGCCACTTCATCCATCCGGCTTTAATTCGATGGTTCACATCTTCATCGATATCCCCATCCTTCTGCAACATTGACCCCAAATATCGAAAGGTGTCCTTCTGCGGCACCACCTGCCCATCAAGGCTAACATCCTCCTCCTCCTCGTGCCTAGTAGTAACGAAAGCACACCTCATGTACTCGGTTTTAGTCCTACTAAGTCTAAAACCTTTCGATTCCAAAGTTTGCCTCCATAACTCCAACTTCCTGTTGACCCCCGTCCGACTCTCATCGACTAGCACCACATCGTCCGCAAAGAGCATACACCATGGGATATCTCCTTGTATATCCCTTGTGACCTCATCCATCACCAAGGCAAAAAGATAAGGGCTCAAAGCTGACCCTTGATGCAGTCCTATCTTAATCGGGAAGTCATCAGTGTCGCCATCACTTGTTCGAACACTTGTCACAACATTATCGTACATGTCCTTGATGAGGGTAATGTACTTTGCTGGGACTTTGTGTTTCTCCAAGGCCCACCACATAACATTCCGCGGTATCTTATCATAGGCCTTCTCCAAGTCAATGAACACCATATGCAGGTCCTTCTTTTGCTCCCTATATCTCTCCATAAGTTGTCGTACCAAGAAAATGGCTTCCATGGTCGACCTCCCAGGCATGAAACCAAACTGATTTTTGGTCACGCTTGTCATTCTTCTTAAGCGGTGCTCAATGACTCTCTCCCATAGCTTCATTGTATGGCTCATCAGTTTAATTCCACGGTAATTAGTACAACTCTGAACATCCCCCTTGTTCTTGAAGATTGGTACTAATATACTCCGTCTCCATTCTTCTGGCATCTTGTTTGCCCGAAAAATGAGGTTGAAAAGTTTGGTTAGCCATACTATCGCTATGTCCCCGAGGCCTCTCCACACCTCAATGGGGATACAATCAGGGCCCATCGCCTTGCCTCCTTTCATCCTCTTCAAAGCCTCCTTGACCTCCGACTCCTGGATTCGCCGCACAAAAAGCCTGCTAGTATCAGCAAAGGAGTCGTCCAGATCAATGGTAGAGCTCTCACTCTCCCCATTGAACAGCTTGTCAAAGTACTCCCGCCATCTATGCTTAATCTCCCCGTTCTTCACCAGGAGTTGATCTGCTCCGTCCTTGATGCACTTGATTTGGTCAACATCCCTCGTCTTCCTCTCTCGGATCTTGGCCATCTTATAGATGTCCCTTTCGCCTTCCTTTGTGTCTAACCGTTGGTAGAGGTCCTCATACGCCCGGCCCCTTGCTTCACTCACAGCTCGCTTTGCGGCCTTCTTTGTCATCTTGTACTTCTCTATGTTGTCTGCACTCCTATCCAGATATAGGCGTCTGAAACACTCTTTCTTCTCCTTAATTGCCTTCTGGACATCATCGTTCCACCACCAGGTATCTTTAGCTTCTCTTCTACTTCCCCTGGACACTCCAAACTCCTCTGAGGCCACCTTACGAATGCAAGTCGCCATCTTCATCCACATGTTGTCTACATCACCTCCTTCCTCCCAAGGGCCCTCCTTAATGACCCTCTCCTTGAACGCCTGAGCTACCTCCCCCTTGAGCTTCCACCACTTCGTTCTAGCGACTTTGGCACGCTTGTCCCGCTGGACACGAATCCGAAAGCGGAGGTCAGCAACCACAAGCTTATGCTGAGGGACAACACTCTCTCCAGGTATCACCTTACAGTCTAGGCATGCACGCCTGTCTTCTCTTCTCGAGAGGATGAAATCAATCTGGCTAGAGTGTTGCCCACTACTGTAAGTCACTAGATGTGATTCTCTCTTCTTAAAGAGGGTGTTAGCTATGATCATGTTGTAGGCTAGCGCAAAGCTTAAGACATCTTCTCCTTCTTGGTTCCTGATGCCATAGCCAAAACCCCCATGCACCCCTTCAAAACCTGTGTTAGATGTGCCCACGTGGCCATTGAGGTCTCCTCCTATGAAGAACCTCTCGCCAATCGGTACACTCCTAACCATGTCCTCTAGGCCTTCCCAGAACTCCCTCTTGGTGTTCTCATTGTGGCCTACTTGCGGGGCATACGCGCTGATAACATTGAGAACTAAGTCCCCAACTACCAGCTTGACCAGGATAATCCGGTCCCCACGTCTCTTGACGTCTACCACTCCATCCTTGAGGCTCTTGCTGATCAAGATGCCTACTCCATTTCTGTTTGCAACCGTCCCCGTGTACCACAGCTTGAAGCCGGTACCCTCCACCTCCTTCGCCTTTTGTCCCCTCCATTTGGTCTCTTGGACGCAAAGGATATCAACGCCTCTCCTCACCGCGGTATCAACTACCTCCCGAAGCATACCTGTCAGAGACCCTACGTTCCAGCTACCTAAGTGAAACCTCCTAGGCTCGGCTAGCTTCCTTACCCTTCGCACTCGTCGAGTCAAATGCGAAGACCCTTGCTCAATTTCCACTACACCCGGGCGCCGATGTAGCGCGCCACTAAGGATGCGACGACCCGATCCTCGCTCACTTACCACCGTATCCAGATCAAGATACGGCGCGCCACCTGGGGGGTGACGGCCCGGCCCTTGCCCATTTTCCACCACACCCGGGTTCCGATGTGGCGCGTCGCTGAGAGGGTTACGCCCCAACGAAAATCTTTTGGGTTTCATCTCCATAAGAGTGGCTGAGTTTTGACGTTGGCTCGCCAAGCCTATCACAACCCTCCTCCTTTATCCGGGCTTGGGACCGGCTATGTTGAGACAACATAGGCGGAGTTTTAAGTCACACTTTGTAAAGTTTGACCAAATTTAAATTAAAAAATGGAATACATCAGTATTATTTGTAGGGCACCTTTTACCAAGCTAAACTTAGGTAGTACATATCCTCATTAATTTGATGTCGTATACTTGTTAAGTGTAGATATCTCCTTTTCTTTCATTCTTTTTTCTCGACAAGATAGAGACTGAAAATCAGATGAGATGGTCCAGGCAGAGGCTGTATGCAACGGGAGCCGAGATCCAAAAACATGTAACACTGCTAGTCGTTGCAGTTCCGAACCCAATTGTTACATAGGAACTCATTTTTCCGAAGTTAGACCGTCACAAATAACCACAGATGCACAGGATGATGATGATTTTTAAACAAAACAATAAAAGCATCAAACACCAAGCAATAGATCAGACCTTCTTGGCAGTTTGCATTCTTTGTTTCTCGCGCCTTTTGATTTCATCCATGAATGGAGCCAATGAGATAGGAGGTAGCATATCACTCAGGTCAATTTCGCAGAACTGTAACGTTTGCATTATAAAAGGTCAGAATAGGATCAAAAGCAAGACTAGATTTGCACACGAGATTTACCTGGAATGTTGTAGTTAATGAGAAGTGGCTTAAGAAGCGGTAGCGTTTTCTTGAAGCCTCGGACTGTGTTATAGTTTCCAACTCCAAGATTTTTCCAGTCACTCTGTACAAGGTGGGACAGTAACATTAGATAACACAAGCAGCACTCAGAACTCACACAAAAACACTCTCCAACCTGAATCTGATAGCATACTAGACATGCAAAATAAATCAGTTCACATATAGAGACAACACTAATAATAACCGCTCCAACTTTATAAACTAAAAAGCACAAACACCTTTTGATTTGACCAAAAGACCACATACAACTTCCACACAAATCAAGATCTTCAAGCTACTGGCATTGCCTCACTGGTGAAGAGCTAGGAAGCACAGACACGGCTAGAAGTGCCGTATGGTCGTCCTAGTATGGCGGAACACAAGGACACCATGGCTGGATACACCGCGATACGCGTATCCCACAGTATCCCACTCTTTTTGAACTTTAAAAAAAGCAAAAAAAAAAAATACAGGATACCGCCCAGATACGGTTTGGACACGACTTGGACACAGCTGGGACTCGGGAGCCCAATAACGGCCCGATAGAAAACCTAACATCGGGCAGGTTCCAGCGTTCCTCCACCTCCAGCGAGACAGAAGACGGCTTTGCTCCAGCCTCCAGGGACCGAGCCGTCGCCTTCGACTCCGCCATCGCCGGGACTCGACGCCGCGGGGACTCGCCGCCGCCTCTGCCTGGACTCGACGCCGCCACCGCCGTTTCTTCCAAGTGGCCCTCCCGATGGCAAGGTGATCTGCTTTGACCTCTCTTTTGCGACTGATTTCTTGCTGTTGACTGCTGCTGCAGTGCTGCTTGCTTCCCCATGCAGCCATGTTGCTGCTGCTGCTTGCTTCCCCCTGCGGCCATGCAGTTGCTGCTTGATTTTTTTGCTGTTGAACACTTGAGCTGCTGCTGAATACTGATTAGTTGTTGACTGTTGTTGTTGCTGCTTGCTGTTAGGGACTCTGGAGGAGCAGTTGAAAAGGCCAAAGGGAGACAACAAATGGGGCAGTATTCTCTATTCTGATATCTTTCCCATTAATTTTTTGTCTTAACTCTATAAAAAAATCGAGAAACTGGCAGGGGCGCAGCCTTTCAACTAGAAGAAGAGAGGGTGTTACAAACGATTTACACAAGGCTATTTTCCTATATGAGGGATGCAGGGGAGCCTCCCAACAGCAGCGGCATGCGGAGTTGCGGACTACTCGCGAATGAGTTAGCAACTAGATCTGTGCAAGCGAATATCCGTCAAAGCTAGGTGAGCAACTTCTAGGTAGGTCATCCTCTTGCTGAGAGGGTGTTACAAACGATTTACACAAGGCTATTTTCCTATATGAGGGATGCAGGGGAGCCTCCCAACAGCAGCGGCATGCGGACTACTCGCGAATGAGAAAGCAACTAGATCTGTGCAAGCGAATATCCGTCAAAGCTAGGTGGGCAACTTCTAGGTAGGTCATTCTCTTGCCGGTGAAAACCCGGCGGTTCCTCTCCTTCCAAATGTTCCAGAGCGAGCCACAAAGTAAATAAAATATTGTATCCCGTGTCCCCGTATGCATATCGCTGTGTCTCCGGCCCCGTATACGTGCTTCTTAGGTGATGAAGAGAAGTCACAAAGTAAATAAAATACAGCTCAGACATCACATGTGCCCGTCAACTGTTTTATTACTCATTTATATCTATACTACTATATAGTGTACGAGTTTTGAATTGTAGCTAGATCATCAATCCTAGCCGTTGGTCTCCTAAATCTAATGGTTGAGACTTGAAGGATTCGCAATGAACAATGGTCCGCACTTGCATCTGTTGGGTTCTAGAACCCTCCTGCCATGTTGCATGTGTCAGGGTGTCAGGCTGAAAACCAAGAGACGAGAGACGTATGGTCTACGAAAATAAACAAAAGTGAACAATGTGGGTTCCACCACGTAAATCTTCATTTTTTCCTTTGAAAATTTCTGGGTGACACTAGGTGACAGGAGTTTGATCATACCAATTACCAATTTTCTATTACTTTGTTTTTGCAAGCGTACATCGACAATATTTCTTTTTCTCTGAATTCATTGCAAACTACTCCCTCCGTTCACAAGTATAAGATGTTCTAACTTTTTTCTAAATCGGATGTATATAGACACATTTTAATGTGTTTGTTCACTCATTTCAGTCCGTATGTAGTCTATACTAAAATATCCAAAACATCTTATATTTATGAACGGAGGCAGTATCGTATGCCTTTTTTTACTAGGATCATAGGGACAATATTGTTAAGACGTGCATTGCACGTGTGTATATACTAGTAAATCCTAGTGCCACACTTAGATGCACAAATACATTTATATAAATCCTAGTGCCACACTTAGATGCACAAATACATTGAGATTGGGGTGGTGACCTTTGTACAAAGGGCAGGTTCCGGTAAGGGAACGGCGACAGCAGCGGGTCGGCGGCTCGTTCTGGCGGCAGTAGTGGTCGTTCGGTGGTCTTGGAATCTCGATGTAATTTTTATTATGTTTGAGATGCTTTGTACTCCCTCCGTTCCTAAATATAAGACGTTGGGGGAGTTCAATTTACACTCCCCAACGTCCTATATTTAGGAACAGAGGGAGTACTTCTGATAAAATTTATAATAGATCTGATCTTTCCGCAAAAATATCAAATGACCATCATCTCACTCCTAGAGAAACAGCGAGTAGCACTAACCAAATTGTCGGATCTAGCACTTACTGCTATCGGCCAAAACGTAAATTAACCAACACAATAGCATAGGTTAACTGCAGGACCTCATAAAAGGAGATTTTCTTTATAAGCTGTTAATATCCAACAAAAACTCCAAATCATAATTCCTAATATTGAAAAAATAACAAGATTAAATAAAAAATATCCAAAAAAACAAGAATACCATAGTTAAAAAAGGCGCACCTAGGCGAGCGGTTAAGCACGCCTAAGCTCTAGGCGATAGGAAATCACCTAGCGCATAATCGCGCTTAATATGCGCATAATTGCACTTTGGTCAGAAAAGCGCAAGATGGTGGCAAAACGCACAATTAACACCTAGCGCTTTTTAAAACTTTGAAGAATACTTGCGGGTTTTTTCTTAATCACATCAAAGTTTAAATAAACACTTATCGAAGAATGCTCCCGGTGTCTCCAAATTTAGCCGGCACCAGATGAACAATCAATGCTACAAAATTTTGACCAATGAACACTAATATATATGGTAGTATATGGCTTGAGCATAAACAATAATACCGTTTGCCTTGCAAAATACTTTTATGCCATATATCCTTTTTACTAATTTGATGGCATATTATAAATAAAAATCATAGTCAAAATTGTGCATTGAAGACTGTAATAAGTGTCTTGCATTCTGAAACAGAGGGAGTAACACAGTAGCCATATGTAGCGCCCCACTGCTCCTATGTGTTGTACGTGCCTTTTTGTATGTAGCATATAAAAAAATAAATGGTGCAGCGGTTTGTGGAGGAAACACACAATGCAGGGTAACCACAGCAATCATATTTGACGTTCCTATATCTTTATTACTAGTATTAAAGTGGAGTTGGTACGTTCGCTTTCTCGCCTCCAGCTCCCTCCAGAGATTGTCTCAACCCCCACGATTTGTTTTCAAACCCATACTCCACCTCCTCCCTAATTTCTGGTTTTTTACTACTGTACCGATCTTTTGGCCATCATCACCTTTCCTTTTACTTTTCTTTCCTTGTTAGCACTTGCTCGCCCCCAGTTGCAACAAACATTTATATCTACTAGATCCCTGCCTTCTCTTCCCGAAGGATGTCCTCTCAGCCGACTGCACTCGCTTCTCCATCTACCCCGCCTACCAGTCTCTCCCTCTCCCAAACGTAATACCTGTCGCCGTCACTGGTGTCTCCTCCTCATCAAAGCACCATCGGCATACCTTGCTAGAAATTAATTACCAGAGTACCTAACATTTTACCTTTGATTATCGAAAGAAGCATGAAGTTACTTCATCAACACTTGCGCAATTAAGAAAGGATCCACTTGTTTATACATGTGTGTTGCATGTCACCATCTCTCTTCTATGGCAGGAGTAAAACTAATATGCACCAAGGTGTGGCTCGTATTTGGGCAGGGTTCATGAACATTGGATCGGTAGCACTAAGGATGGATTCTGCACCACCCTCATGTTCAGGTAATATAAAGTAATCATGTGAGTGTTTGCTCCAGTAATTGATACATGTTTCTAATCTTGTCCAGGTTTTTACGATGGGTCACCTGCAGCAGATCTTTGAATGTGATTGTGCAATTAGGATCCATGTGGCCTCTCGTCGCCTTGATCGACAACCTCTCCGATCGCGTTGGTAAATTCATTGTGGCTTGTGTTTTCCAGTAACTTTTTCCTCTAATCCAAAGGTCGGAAGGCAATTTTAGATTGGTTATGCACTTCTTCGCACGCAATCTTTCACCACAAGCGAATTTCTTAGGTTTGCTTGTGACGAAAGGCATGATACTCACCACATGGAGAGCCATGGAGAGCTCTCGTGTATAGAACAATGACCCATGAAGAGCCCATGATGCTGGATGTGCCGCCACTGCCCACTGGCTAACACAGGCAGCAACAAGGGTAACCGCCAACACTCGCTGCTGCCGTCCCCGCCCATGCAGGCAGCAATAAGGTAACCACCAAGGTCTGGGAGTTTGGCTGGGAATTAGTTGGTTAAACTGTGGAACAATTAATTTTGTGGAAGGAAGATAATCCTGTGACCGAATACCATGATAATAATATTTTTGCATGGACTCCAGTCTCCAACCTTTGATTTAGCTATGTTTGCCTGATATTTTTACACCTTTTGTAGGTATTGTTCTACAACAGAGCATATCCTCCCAGCTCAAGTTTATTGAGGTGCACAATGTGTGGCCATTCTTCGGCAGGGGTGATAAGCCATGTCATAGATTTGACAGAGGCAGAAAATATGAAAATGAAGTTGGCATGGAATAGGAAGGAAGGGGCCTAGAGGGGTGTGTGAGATGATAGATGCTGGAAAGTGGGTGTGTTCCGCATAGCCATCGTGCATCGGTCATTCGGTCAACATGTCGAGAGATATAATATGATAAGAGAAAATTGTTTGATTAATTGTTTACTATATGTTTTATTGTCCCGTGACACGGGTATTTAGCTAGTTTTATATGTTCTAGTCTTAGAAACTTTGTTTAGCATCTGTCAACTGCAAGAGTTGGGGCTTCTTTGGAAAAACGAATTTCTATAGGAATTTCGTACAATTAGAATCATGTGTATAATTATATGATCATATATATGAGTTCTTCATTCCAAACATTCGCAGTGTGCACTAAACATCATGTTTTCCTTACCTTCGACTTCGGGCAAAACCAATACAACATGTCGCTTTATATCTCATTTTTCTCTGATCAAGAAACATTAGCCTGTAACTCTTCTGGGGCATTCAAACAGCTACGACTCATAGACTCCTCTAGGTCTGGCATGTTGCTGTAAGCCCAAGCACCAGAGCATGTGTGTAACCACAACAGCATTCACGCCACATGATTAAGTGGTGTCTCGGGTTACGAAGGTTGATAAAACTGACCCAACCTGGGAGTACAAAGCCACTAGGCTCATGGACGGTCACTAACCACTCCATTAAGAACCTATTTCCTGCCGCTACATCCATCCTCCTTTCATGTGCCAGCAAGCTCCCATACTACCAATGAGCAATGTTCCGATTAACTGATTTATCGGCCGATTAACTAACCGAGTCGCCTATTTAACCCTACTCAGCACCTGACTGATATGGTACCAGTTACCGATATCCTGAACGTTGCCAATGAGAAGGGAGCCAAAACTTGGTTTGTAGACGGGTTACCAGATCAAGCAAAATGAATTATATCTAGTGCAAAATCTAATACCTCAAAGTTCTAGTAAGACTGGTTATCAGATCAAGCAAAATGAACTCTTTCTGGTACAAAATCTAATATCACAAAGTTCATCATTAGGATGCAATTTAACCATTACAATAGTTGTACAATAGCAATAAAATAATGACAACAGATAGTCTGGGTTTCCAGACGTTAGGGAATAAAAAAATCCATATTACCTTGGTGGAAGCATATCAGAATTTCCAAAATGGTTAAGAAGGCATTTCATGTTCAATGGATGAAGAATTAGGTGCTGACCATCAATCACCTGCAACAAGATTTTAAAATTCAAATTTTTGTAAACACCAAACCTTGAGCACTGGGAGAATCATCATCACATAGTCTCAGGCATGACACAAACCTGGTAAAATGTGTATGAGTCTTGTTCATTTAAATCAACCGCTACAGCACGTCTCTCTTCCATTTTTTGTGGCACTCCCTTTTTGGAGTTAATATATCGGGGTGAAACAGAAAGCCCTGAAACACCAGTAATAATATCTCCATCTGAAAGAGGGGAGAGTTTATGCCCACTGTTCGTATGTGAAGTTTTTGGATTATCAGAGTTCTTCAATTTGTTACTAGAGATAGGAGAGGAGCTATTTTTTAGAGGGGGGCTGCTACTGTAATATCTGAACTCAGACCAGTATTTCATCCTTTCTTCCAGTTGCTCCAAAGCAGCGGAAACATATGGAAGTTTCTCCAAGTCATCAACAAGGCCTAAGTCAGCCATCTGCAGCCAATTACTGAGATCTGATTTTGCCCCTCTAACGGAGAGCTCAACATCAGATGTCAAAATGAACTTGGAGAAAACATTGCAAGGATCTTCATCTAAAGAAGAATATTCACTAGACGAATTCCTAAGAAAAGGAGTGAGCGAATTTTTTGACCGCCCCAGAAGTGCGAAGGTCACATTGTCCCCAATATGGAAATGCTGAAGTTGAGTGACAAAGATGGTGGTCAACTCTTTTGCAGATACCATCATGAAACACAGTGGGCACTTCTTCCAGCACTCACCTCTGTAATCCTCTTTACCCATCAGTAAATAATGCAAAATGCATGGAAAGCAATATATATGACCGCATGATGTAATCTGTGGGCACAGCGGGCTTTCCAAGCAAATTGGACATCGCACCTCAGAAGGGCTACAATATCTTACACAGATGATATCTTCCCACTGGAGCATCTTATCAGGATCCATTGAATCAATCTGATAATTTCCAGTATCCAACACAACGAACTTAAAATTTGCTTGGAGGAACAAGTCCTTGTTGTAAGGCTTAATCTTCCTTTGCCTTCTTGGTGGATATGTTCTAGGGCCACGAGGCTGCGGTCGAGAAATAGGATCATACTGGAAATTCAGAAGATAATTTGCATTCACAGCCTGATTCTTTCTAGAAGCCATCAAAGCTCCATTACCCTGAAGTCCATCAGAACTATGGTCAATCTCCAGGGACCCCACCAACTCAAGTCTCTGAACATCTGCCTGAACTGAGCCGCCACTGTGCACTGTGAGACCCAAACTCCCCTGTCCAGAAGACTGGCATTCAGAAACATCACTAACCTCTTGGGCGTACGGATCATCCTCTTCACCAGATATTCTAAATCCAACTACCTGGGATTGAATTCATTCTCATGGATAAGCCAAGAGCAGAATACATAAGCTGAAAACAGTTAACTTGAATTAAATTAAATTAAAATTATTCAGATGTTCTTAAAAAACTTTACCGCTTGGGATGTATCAACAGATTGTCCAATAAAACCCACTGAGTCTGCAAAATATATCCCATTGTTAGCATTAAACTGGAAATGGAAGGTTTTGAGATAGCGAGGGCGGGGCTAATACCATGAAAGAAAGACAACTGTGGGGCATATGCCATGTAGACAACTTATGAGACTGAAGCAGATACTTATCAATCAGCATGCTGATACGAGACATTATCAAGAGTCGATGTGATCGAATGTAAGACAATCAAGAACACAACATCACTGCACAAGGAGCAAACCAGCTAACATACTTCGACTGAAAATATGAAATATTAATTTACACCGTTTCCATATGAAACTATTGTTCGGTATTATAGTAATTAAGGTTTCCAAACGGCAGCCTTATGCTCGTGGAGAAGCATTTGGTGTGTGCATATTGGGGTACGTGTGAAGCAGATGGACATGCTAATAGCCTTACATAACAGAAACTCATAGCCTACAGCTAGTCCTATAAACGGAGTACCTTTGCTTCATAGAAAATGGCATCATCCAGAGTAATAACTATGTACCTGAATTGCTTAGAGGCTACCGTCGAGCTATCGTGGATAGTCAAAAGCTCAGTTTAGCACAATCCCCAGAGTCAAAAGCTCTAACCCTAGAGCAAGAGACTTAACTCTCAATCTATCAAATATAGGTACTACCAAACCTTTCACCCGAAGCATGGAGCCAGTCCTGCGGAAGTAGTAATACCTAACCGCAGCCTGGAAGCATCTAATCGACCAGTTAACCAATCCAATACAGATCTACCCACAACAGCCGCCAATCGATGTACGGCATGGAAAGGGAGGAGCGTGCGAAAAGACCGAGAGAAACTTCACCGGTGCTTGCGCCGTCCCTGCCGACGCCAGGCGCGGCGGCAGAGGCCCGAGGGGAAGAGCGACTGCCGCGGCGAGAGGCGGTGCCATGGCGAGGGCTGGGGCTAGGGTTCGAGGCGCGCGGAGCGGGTGGGTGGGATCCTCTGGTGGATTCTGTAGGGGAGATGGACATGAACCCGCGCGGGAGCTCGTGGGTGAGTTTGGTCGGCGGCGAGGGGGGGACACCGGTAACTCCGGCACGGGGAAGAAGGTGCGAGCCTTTATACACTTTTTTTCCTTGAAAGCCATTGTGGCGACTTTATTCCATTGGCATATACCGTTTGCTTTGCGCTAATATTACATGCAAGTACTTTGTACTTAATGGACATATTGTCTTTTTTTTGCGAATATTAATGGACATATGGTCGATCAATGTAGCACCAAAATGTATATTCCAAAAATCCCAAAATATTAGAGATTAAGCGAATTTCAAGGTAAAACAAAAAGCAACACTAAATTAGAATTTGTAATAATCTTCGGCAAGTATCATGCTATTTTAAAAAAATCTAGAAAACGAAATAGTATGTAGAGCTCGTACATTTACTAGATGACTCGCTGCGCTGCGCAAAAATCAAATATACGACCAAAAAGTGAGAGTAACTGTATAAAACTGTAACTCATAGTTGTTATAAGGAACATGTAAGTGTGTAAGATGGTTTTGATGTAACCTAATCTGTGTGAAATTCTTAGTTTTGTACCACGGAAGTGAGTGGTGCACTCTCGGGGTACCGCCTTGCGGTCCAGTGGGCTGACGTTGCTTGAGAGTCAGAGACATCGCATTTAGCTACGGCCACGAGTGGGGAACTCGGTACTCGACTCGCCATATGTTGGAGGTGCATTTTGGATGCCGTGTTGTTGCTTCCTTGTTAACACCTTTCTTTTCTGGTGCATTGCCGTCTGGTATAAGATCTTACAGACGACCAGCTCCCCGCCTTCTCGGCCTTAACGTCATCGAGGTGGTACTGATGCATCACCAATTTGGTCTTGTCCAGGGCGACGTCGGACTTGGTGTAGAGCTCATCTACCCTCGTTGGCCTTCAATACCAGGCTAGTCTTGAAAGAGCAAAAGAATAAATGATTGCACATGTCCTCCATTGTCATGCATACTCGAGCAATGATCAGACGCAATCATCAATGATTGATTGGTTTGAATACTGTTGCATGTGTCCGTGAGAACGCTCTCTCTTGGTTGATGCAACAAATTGGAATATATGACATATTCCGCATCTAAACCAAATCCATGTCAGTGTAAGTACACAACTCAACAAATACTAATAATATTTATGTTGGTGGCTAGCTGGCTAGCAAGGAAGCAATGTGGATGGGTGTTTCACCTGCAAGTTTCTTAGAATGGGCGCAACATATGGTATGAAATGATCAATTAGAGTGTGAGATCGTGTGCCATCATCGAACCTGAAACCGACCGGCAGCAACGACCAATACTTTTTGAACTACGCACCGGTTAATTTCATTGCAAACATGCTCGATATATTAGATATGTGTCGTTGCAAGGAGATAAGTCAACTACCAACGCAAATCTAAAATACAAATACAAGAAAACCCAACAAACTCTAGCATACCTGATGTCACATCCCGAGACCGGGCCTAGGCGAGGCAGTCGCCGCGCGTGTATAGATCGATAGTCTATACACGCGCAAGGCGTAGTTTAAGCAAGCATTAACCAGCAGAAGAACATAAAAACTCTTATATTACTTTACAATTTTCTTTACATTTACAAATAGCTGAAGAATTACATAAGATTTTCTAGTCACTTCCCCTGTTGGTCAAGACTATTATGGATGATGACATTTCCCGGGCATGCTTATGTAAATTTATGACTGCATCTAAAAAACAGAGGAAGCAAGGGTGAGTATGACAAGACATACTCGGCAGGTAAATGTTTTACTAAAATGAGAATACAGAATAAGTATGGGTGTAGAAGATCAACTGGAATATAAGAGGATGGATAAAGCACCAAAACAATATTTCGAGTAATCAAAAAGAAAAGGATTGGCGTCCACATGACCGCAAGCTTCCCAACCCGAGAGTCACATGGGTGGAATTTCACACTTTAGCACTCTTAAGAGGGGTACTCCAACGTCGACAACCTCTACCAGAAACACACGAGTTCCGGAAAAGCGGAGCTATTTTGCCACTGAAACATGACAATCTTGTACTAGTATTGGTCGCTCCTATAGATCCATCATTGATACTCTATTTGGAACAAGTGTTATCCCCAACGGAGAACTTGGACAGTCCCACACTTGATCTATGACATGTTCAATATGTTTGCAGTTGTGACTCCAATACAAAGTAAGGTGAAAGGCTGAAAGCGCTTTTTTAGCAGGAAGGGTATGTAACGGCACCGCGTCCGCCGTTCGCTCCAACGTCTAGATTCGTGTGCCGATCGGTTGTATAAAGATGTGAATCATTTTGTTCCATCTATACATTGCAATACGATCTTACACCACCGTGACAAGTACTTGAATACAACAGGTGGGACCAGGTTCTATTCGCATGGGCTTAACATGGAAAATCTCTTTCCTCTATCTCTCTCACCTCCGTTTGGCGCATTCATCCCTGTGAGATCTGCTCTCCCCTGTTGCCATTATTCCAGGTAGACATCCCATTTCCGCATCGAATCCACAGTTGTTTCAACTCGAGCTCTCACCCCAACTTATGACCTATGGATCTCACCTCCAATATTCCACATGCAGGTCTCATGCATACAAATTATAGAGGTGGTACTCAGATCTTATAAAGAGTGCCTAATCCAATTTGTGGAATACATGTACATGGATTCCGATTTATAGAGCTCGAGGTAATTGTTTGTCGTGGCTAAATAATATATTGGTGCCTTGGAAGAGGAATCATGCGACATGGAACATTTTAGATCCAGCCCGACGGACAATCGAATAAAGCTCGTTAATTGGTTTGTACCAGGTAACTCAATAGTGTACTTGTATTGCATCTAATCAGATTATAAGTTTACAACTTGCATAGTAATAGCCACAACTATCTAGAGTAGTAGTTTTATGGTCTACAACTTATGACAAATGGGTTAAATAAAGCTGGATAATGTAGAACACGACACAGTGATAATTATATTTTTATAGAAAATATTAAAACTCTCTTGCCTCACTTAAATTTTTCTAGAGAGTTGAATAGTAATTGGTAATTTGCATGGGTTATATGTTGGTCCTAAAAATAATAGATATACATGAGTGGTATAATAAAACTTGCATGAACTTGTAGATCAGCTAAACTTGATAATTGAGTTCATTGCAATAATTTTGAGATAGGGTGTGAGTAATTTATTTGTGTGTAGCCGAAAGGACATGCGCTAAGTAGTGGAAATGAGTTATAAGGTCATACACGTTAATACCCGTGGTCGTTTATGTGAAACTGATTGTGAGGGAGTGGTTTTGGTAATTCATCACAATGTATATCTCATTGAACTAATGCCTATTCAAAGAATATTTCAAGAAAAGTTTAATCTAGTTACAACGTTGAGATGTGAAAGTGGATCCCTCAAAATGCTAAGGACAAGTGTTGACCAAACCTCAAGATCACTCTCCATTTTATATTTGAGTGATCCAAGATCACATTGAGTCCATACGGAAGCCAATACTATTAAAAGAGGATGAGCTTATGATCATGGTCTAAATTGAAGAACATTGTAAGTAACCACCTTTGTAGAATGGGTCAGAAAGCCTAGCGGATTTCGGTTCGTCAAACTCACCCCTTGGAGTAGTCGGTCTTGTGGTTAACCCGGTGTAGACTATGAAGTATTAGTGACATGTTTTGGTTTATGAGTTGCGGTCTTTATGCACTTCCACATTTTCATATTTTGCTAGCATCTTCGGCATCGAGCATTGCCCTCTCTCATCTCGAGACATGGTGCATTTTTCGCTGGTACATCCAAACCCCGTGGGAGGACTTCCTCTTGTCCTTCTGCACATCAAACACCTTCTCCTCGAAACAACCACCATACCTACATATTATGGCATTTCCATAACCATTCCGAAATATATTGACACGCAACTTCCATTGTTACTATTCATGACTTATGTTTTCATTGTCATTATGCTTTGCATGATCATATAGAGCTGACATGATATTTATGGCAAGGCCATCGTTCATCATTATTTTATATGTTACGCTAGATCATTATTTTTATGAGGTCATTATTTTTCATTCCAGAGCTGTAAGTAAATAAAAGTGTGATGTCTATTAGAGATTGCCCCTACCTGTGAGATAAAAAAGAGGCCAAAGCGCCCAACAAAAGTGACAAAAAAGATCCCACCAAAAAATGAGAGAAAAAGAGAGGGGCACACTACTATCCTTTATGCACACTTGTGCTTCAAAGTAGCACCATGTATTTCATATAGAGAGTTTTCATATTTTTCATTTCATATGCTAGTGGGATTTTTACATTATAGAACTTGTCTTGTATATTCCAATGACGAGCTTTCTCAAATGCTCAAGGTCTTCATGAGCAAGCATGTTGGATGCACAGCCACCTAGTTGCATTAGGATAGCTTTTATACACTTATAGCTCTAGTGCATCCGTTGCATGGCAATCCCTACTCCTCGCATAGATATCGATTGTAAGGCATCTCCATTGCCTAACGATCAAGCTGCATTAATGTGAGACTTTCTTAGTTCTTTGTGAGGATTAAACGAAGTGCTAAGTAATTGAAAAGGGCTCGTCACAGATTCAGTTATTTGACTGAAGCTCTAGGTTGTGTTATGGGAAGATGTTTGAATAACTCCTATAAAGGATGATGGTGGAATACCCGCCTCCCTAGGCTCCTCGCGGGCGAAGGGTGACTCCTAGCCGTCCGTCTCGTGGTGGCTTTGCCGCTGGGGCCAGTCGGGAGCAACACGAGCCGTCCGATATGCTCGAACGGCTCGCGCACGGGCGACTCGGCTGGCGGGTCCATGACTGGTTACTGCCCGTCGCGGCCGGTCCACCCGTCATTGGGAGGCTTTGGGCGCGCCCGCGGGTGAGGCCCCGCGTGCTCTGCCGCACGCGCGATGGGTCAGCCGGACCCGCGTGTCGGCGTGTATGCCCTGCGCCGGGCCGAAGCCACGTCGCAATACAATCTGCCTAGATGGCGTTCGCCCAGGCGACCTGGCTGGGCGGTGCATGATGGGTGGACCGCGGGGGTTCGCCCGGGTCCACCGACGGGCGAGCCCGGGGGCGCCCTTTCTCGCGTTGTCCTTCTGCACGGGAATGGAGTCGGGCTAGCATATCCGTGTCGGCTGGCTTCATTGGGTTGGTTTGGTCGTGCCAGCTAGGGGTGCATGTCGGTCACAGCACCGGCTTGTGAGTGGGCCTCATTCGGGCTGCTTCATTCGCCTGCGTCCGTCTATGCGGACAACGTCGTAGCTGGCTGGTTGCGGTGCCGGCTAGGCCGTGCAGACCACTAACCGGCACAGTTGGCTTTTCATGGATGGTTGTGCGGAGGGCTTCTTATCCAGTCTTGGCCTATGATGACCCACTTGTATAGGGGATCAATCGTAGTCCTTTCGATAAGTAAGAGTGTCGAACCCAACGAGGAGCAGAAGGAAATGACAAGCGATTTTCAGCAAGGTATTCTCTGCAAGTACTGAAAATAGCGGTAACAGATAGTTTTAATAGCAAGATAATTCGTAGCAAGTAACAAGTATAATAAAGTGCAGCAAGGTGGCCCACTCCTTTTTGTAGCAAAGGACAAGCCGGAATGATCTCTTATATAAAGGAAAGAGTTCTCGAGGACACATGGAAATTCTCATCTAGTCACTTTCATCATGTTTGTTTGATTCGCGTTCGCTACTTTGATAATTTGATATGTGGGTGGACCGGTGCTTGGGTGTTGTTCTTACTTGAACAAGCCTCCCACTTATGATTACCCCCTCTCGCAAGCATTCGCAACTACGAAAGAAGAATTAAGATAAATCTAACCATAGCTTGAAACATATGGATCCAAATTAGCCTTAAGGAATAGCGCATAAACTAGGGTTTAAGCTTCTGTCACTCTAGCAACCCATCATCTAATTACTACTCCACAATGCCTTCCCTTAGGCCCAAAGATGGTGAAGTGTCATGTAGTCGACGTTCACACGACACCACTAAAGGAAGCGACAACATACATATCATCAAAATATCAAACGAATACTAAATTCACATGATTACTTATGACAAGACTTCTCCCATGTCCTCAAGAACAAAAGTAACTACTCACAAATCATATTTATGTTCAAGATCAGAGGGGTGTTGAATAGCATTAAGGATCTGAACGTATAATCTTCCACCAAATAAACCAACTAGCATCAACTACAAGATGTAATCAACACTACTAGCAACCCACAGGTACCAATCTGAGGTTTTGAGACAAAGATTGAATACAAGAGATGAACTAGGGTTGGAGATGAGATGGTGCTGGTGAAGATGTTGATGAAGATTGGTCCTTCCACGATGATAGGATCGTTGGTGATGTCAATGGCTTCGATTTCCCCCTCCCGGAGGGAAGTATCCCCGGCGGAATCGCTCCGCCGGAGAGCAAAATTGCTCCTGCCCAGGTTCCGCCTCAAGACGGCGGCGCTTCGTCCCGAAAGTCTTCTCTTTATTTTTTTAGGGAAAATAGCCTTATATAGCAGAAGATGGGCCCCGGAGGCCTGCCAGGGGCTCCACAAGCTCGGGGGGCGCGCCCCCCAGGCTTGTCGCTTCCTGGTGGGTCCCCCTCTGGTATTTCTTCAGCCAATATTTTTTATATATTCCAAAACAATTCTCCGTAAATTTTTAGGTCATTTGGAGATGTACGGAATAGCTATCTCTGTTGTACCCCTTTTCGGTCCAGAATTCCAGCTGCCGGCAATCTCCCTCTTCATGTAAAACTTGCAAAATAAGAGAGAAAAGGCATAAGAATTGTATCATAAAGTGAAATAATGACCCAAAACATAATAAATAATAGTAGGAAAACATGATGCAAAATGGACATATCAACTCCCCCAAGCTTAGACCTCGCTTGTCCTCATGCGAAAAACCGAAATCGATAATCATGACCACATGTTTAGAGAGAGAGGTGTCGATAAAATAAAATACGGACATGAAGGCATCATGATTTTATTATAATAGCAATATATTATCATAAAACTTCTCATGAAAAAGTGACAATTCGTCCACAAGATAAAGTATGAACTCTAAACCGTACTGAAAACTAACAAACTATGATCTTAGTCACTGAAACAATTGCAATTCATCATATTATCAGAAAGAGTCTATGTATCAGCTTTGTTTAGCAAGTTCACATACTCAACTATCATTTAGTCTTCTATGATTGCTGACACTCACGGCATACTTATGGAGCAAAAGTTTCAGTCAGACACATAGAAAGATAGGGGCTTATAATTTCGCCTCCCAACGTATTTACCTCAAGGGTAATGTCAACAATAATAACTCATGATCACCTACATTCAACTGGATATATATGTCTGGATCTTTCCCCACCACGTGATGGTTGCCAAGAGAGAAAAATAAAAATGGAATAGAGGAGAATACTATTGACTCTTGCATAAAAGTAAATACATAAAAGTAAAAGATAGGTCATTCACAGAGGGAAGCAGAGGTTGTCATGCGCTTTTTATTTTTTGATGTGCAAGCTCTTAATGTAAAGGAACGTCACTTTATATTGCCCCTTGTGATAGCAACCTTTATTATGCAGTCTGTCGCTTTTATTTCTTCACCATCACAAGATCGTACAAAACTTATTTTCCCTTACAATAAAAGATCATACATATTTAGGAGTAATTTTTATTGCTTTTGCACCGATGACAACTTACTTGAAGGATCTTATTCAATCCATAGGTAGATATGGTGGACTCTCATGACATGAAACTGGGTTTAAGGGTTTTTGGATGCACAAGTAGTATCTCTACTTAGTACAAAATTTTGGCTAGCAAAAGATAGGGGGCAAGCACCACATGTTAGAGGATCCAAAACAATATAACTTCTATGTGAATATAAGCAAACATAACTCACTACGTTGTCTTCCTTGTCCAACGTCGACTATTTGACATAGAATATTTAATGGGGGCTCACAATCATAAAAGATGTCCAAGATAGTATATTTATATGTGAGACCTCTCTTCCTTTATTATTATTTTCATGAATTGCAACAATGACCAATGCTATGTTTGTTAACTTCAAACAAGTTTTATCAATTATACCTTTTTATGTGAAGTCATCACTCCCCATGGGATTAGCATATGATTTCTCTTTTCTTTATTCTTTTTATTTTATTTCTAAGATTGGATCAACAAAAGTAAAACACTCAACTCAACTACTCTTTATTATATAACTATCACACTCGATTACATAGATAGATAGATCACAAAGCAAACACTCAAAACTAAATCATACTAAAACTTTATTCTTCTAAATCACGAAATAACTAAGGATCGAACCAAGATAGATAATTATGGTAAAAGTGATGGTGACACGATACCGGGGCACCTCCCCCAAGCTTGGCACAAGCCAAGGGTGGTGCCCATACCCGTGTACTCAAGTCTCCTTCTTCGGTGATGGTGGTGATGATGCAATAGGCTTCTCCTCCATCTTCCAAGGCATAGGCTATCCATCATAAAAGGATGAACGTGTTTCCGGAGTCCTGAAATTTGCAGCTAAACTCATACCTTTGAACTTGGCCTCATACTCAAAATTTTGGTTTTGTAAATCATAGATCTGGGCCTGAAGATGATCCATCCGATCATTGAGCTTGAAGATGACATCCCCAATATCCTTGCTGTCCACCTTGTGCTCACGGATGAATTCCGTGATCATGGAGTGGTTAGCATTGAGTCCGCGCTCCACCATCCCCTGGCACTTGAAGATCTCCTATTCCACCGCTTCCAGCCTGGCCTTCTCGCTCCCGGTCTTCTTGGGCCCTTGAACATCCCGGATGTGAAGCACCCCCTCACGCATCTCAATGGCTTAAGGGTGTTTCATCACCTCCGGAAGGTATGGGTTGATGACCTTCTCGTAGAACTTGTCCTTGGACAAGCTTGGAGGCGCCATGGTGATCTAGATCTGTCAGAAAACAGACCGAAACAAGAACAGAGGAGAAACTTGCGATACGGTGGTCAAAACATCTGAGAGTATATATAATGAATTTTTTTCATGCAAGACAAGTAATATGGAAGAAAAACGGAGTCAGGAAAGTCCACGGGGGAGCCACAAGCTCGGTAGGCGCGCCCTGGGGGGTAGGGCGCGCCACCCAGGCTTGTCGCTCCCTCGTGCACTTTTCGGACTGTTTATTATTTTCCTAATTTTTTATATATTCCAAAATGAACAGAAAGTACTTTTATGGAATTTTTGGAGTCGGTTTACTTACAGTATCACATACCTACTCCTTTTCAGGATTCTGGAGCGTTCCGGAAGGTTTCTTCTATGTGTTCCTCCGGTGTCATTGTTTGAATAATAATAGTTTCAACATTAATGGGAGTACCTGAGATATAATGTTTAATTCTTTGCCCATTAACCACTCTCGGATTAGTGCCTTTGGAGTTGTTTATTTTAATGGCTCCGGAGCGATAAACTTCTTCGATGATGTATGGTCCTTCCCATTTAGAGAGAAGTTTTCCTGCAAAGAATCTTAAACGAGAATTGTAGAACATGATCACCTACTTTGAATTCCCGTTTTTGAATTCTCTTATCATGCCATCTTTTAACTTTTTCTTTAAACAACTTGGCATTTTCATAGGCTTGTGTTCTCCATTCATCTAGAGAGCTAATATGAAATAACCTCTTTTCGCCAGCAAGCTTAAAGTCATAATTAAGTTCTTTAATTGCCCAATATGCCTTATGTTCTAGTTTAAGAGGTAAATGACATGCCTTTCCATAGACCATTTTATATGGAGACATACCCATAGGATTTTTATAAGCAGTTCTGTAAGCCCATAGTGCATCATCAAGTTTCTTAGACCAATTCTTTCTAGATCTATTAACGGTCTTTTGCAAAATTAATTTTATTTCTCTATTAGTCAGTTCAACTTGACCACTAGACTGAGGATGATATGAAGATGCAATTCTATGATTAACGTCATATTTAACAAGCAATTTACGGAAAGCACCATGAATAAAATGTGAACCACCATCAGTCATAAAATATCTAGGGACTCCAAACCTCGGAAATATAACTTCTTTAAGCATTTTAATAGAAGTGATATGATCAGCACTACTAGTTGGAATAGCTTCTACCCACTTATTAACGTAATCAACGGCAACTAAGATATGTGTATACCCATTAGAGGAAGGAAAAAGGACCCATATAATCAAAACCCCAAACATCAAATGGTTCAATAACAAGTGAATAATTCATAGGCATTTCCTGACGTCTACCAACATTACTAATTCTTTGACATTCATCACAAGAGAGGACAAACTTATGTGCATCTTTGAAAAGAGTAGGCCAATAAAAACCGGATTGTAATACCTTATGTGCAGTTCTATCTCCCGCATGGTGTTCTCCGTATGCCTCGGAGTGACACTTCCGTAGGATTTGTTCATGTTCATGCTCAGGTACACAACGTCTAATAACACCATCTACTCCTTCTTTATATAAATGTGGGTCATCCCAAAAGTAATGTCTTAAATCAAAGAAAAACTTTTTCTTTTGTTGGTATGTGAAACTAGGTGGTATATATTTAGCAACAATGTAATTAGCATAGTCTGCATACCAAGGTGTATTACGGGAAGCATTTATAACAGCTAATTGTTCATCAGGAAAACTATCATCAATAGGCAGTGGATCATCAAGAACATTTTCCATTCTAGACAAATTATCAGCTACGGGATTCTCAGCTCCCTTTCTATCAATAATATGCAAATCAAATTCTTGTAGCAAAAGAACTCACCTAATAAGTCTAGGTTTAGCATCTTTCTTTTCCATAAGGTATTTAGTAGCAGCATGATCGGTGTGAATAGTTACTTTAGAATCAACAATGTAAGATCTGAATTTATCACATGCAAACACAACTGCTAAAAATTCTTTCTCAGTAGTAGCACAGTTTGTTTGAGCATTGTCTAGAGTTTTACTAGCATAATGAATAACATTCAATTTCTTATCAACTCTTTGTCCTAGAACAGCACCAACAGCATAATCACTAGCATCACACATAATTTCATAGGGTAAGTTCCAATCAGGTGGTTGAACAATAGGTGCAGATATTAAGGCTTTCTTAAGTATTTCAAAGGCTTCTACGCAATCATCATCAAAAACAAATGGAACATCTTTTTGCAAAAGATTAGTAAGAGGCCTAGAAATTTTAGAGAAGTCTTTTATAAACCTTCTATAGAAACCAGCATGACCAAGGAAACTTCTTATACCTTTGATATCTTTAGGACTTGGCATTTTCTTAATTGCATCAACTTTAGCTTTATCAACTTCAATACCTCTTTCAGAAATTTTATGCCCAAGGACTATACCTTCATTTACCATAAAGTGGCACTTCTCCCAATTCAAGACAAGATTAGTTTCTTCACATCTCTGCAAAACTCGATCAAGGTTGCTTAAGCAATCATCAAAAGAAGTTCCGTAAACGGAGAAATCATCCATGAAAACCTCAACAATCTTTTCATAAAAGTCAGAGAATATAGCAGTCATACATCTTTGAAAGGTGGCAGGTGCATTACATAAACCCAAAGTCATACGACGATAAGCATAAGTTCCAAAAGGACAAGTAAATGTGGTTTTCTCTTGATCTTCTTGAGATACAGGTATTTGAGAGAAACCAGAATATCCATCTAGGAAGCAAAAGTGTGTATGCTTAGATAATCTTTCTAACATTGGATCAATAAAAGGCAAGGGGTAATGATCTTTTCTAGTAGCTTTATTTAATTTCCTGAAATCAATTACCATCCTATAACCGGTTACAATTCTTTGTGGGATAAGTTCATTTTTATCATTAGGAACAATAGTAATACCTCCTTTCTTAGGAACACAATGAACAGGACTTACCCATCTACTATCAGCTATGGGAGAAATTATACTTGCCTCCAGAAGCTTTAATATTTCAGTTCTTACCACATCCTTCATTTTAGGATTTAATCTTCTTTGATGATTGCTACTAGTAGTCTGCGTTGGTATTTCCCCGAAGAGGAGAGGATGGTGCAGTACAGTAGAGATAAGTATTTCCCTCAGTTAAGAACCAAGGTTATCAATCCAGTAGGAGAACCAAGCAAAATTCCATTAAGCGCACCTGCACACACAAGAGCAAACACTTGCACCCAACGCAAATAAGGGGGTTGTCAATCCTCTTAGCGGTTATTTGCAAGGATTAAATCTTATCGAGGTAAATAGATAAACTAAAATACTAATTAAAATAAAAGTAAATAAATTGCAGCAAGGTATTTTTAGGTTTTTTATATGATAAAGATAGACCCGGGGGCCATAGTTTTCACTAGAGGCTTCTCTCTCGAACACAAAAACATACGGTGGGTAAACAAATTACTGTTGGGCAATTGATGGAAAAGCAAATAATTATGACGGATTCATGGCAATGATCATGTATATAGGCATCACGTCCGAGACAAGTAGACCGACTCCTGCCTGCATCTACTACTATTACTCCACTCATCGACCGCTATCCAGCATGCATCTAGAGTATTAAGTTAATAAAAACAGAGTAACGCCTTAAGCAAGATGACATGATGTAGAGAAGCAAATTCAAGTAATATGAATAAACCCCATCTTTTTATCCTTAATGGCAACAATACAAATACGTGTCATGTCCCCTTCTGTCACTGGGATTGAGCACCGCAAGATTGAACTCATCACAAAGCACCTCTCCCATTGCAAGATAAATCAATCTAGTAGGCCAAACCAAATCGATAGATCGGAGAGAAATACAAAGCTATATTTAATCATGCATAAAAGAGTTCAGAGAAGACTCAAATATTTCTCATGAATAATCTGATCATAAACTCACAATTCATCGGATCCCAACAAACACACCGCAAAAGAAGATTACATCGGATAGAACTCCAAGAACATCGAGGAGAACATGGTATTGAAGATCAAAGAGAGAGAAGAAGCCATCTAGCTACTAGCTATGGACCCGTAGGTCTGTGGTAAACTACTCACACATAATCGGAAGGGCAGCAAGGTTGATGTAGAAGCCCTCCGTGAGCGATTCCCCCTCTGGCAGAGTACCAGAAAAGGCCTCCAGATGGGATCGCAGAAGAACAGAGGCTTGCGGCGGCGGAAAGGTTTTCTCTTCTGGCTCTCTGATGGTTTCCGGATATTTGTGAATTTATAGAAGTGGAATTAGGTCAAACGGAGTCACGTGGGCCCCACAAGGCAACACGGCGCGCCCCCCCTGGGTCGTGCCATGTTGCCTTGTGAAGCCTTCGCGAGGCTTCTGGCCTCCTCCCGAAGCTTCCAAGGTCTCTTTTGTCCAGAAAAAATCTCCAAAAAGTTTCGTGGCATTTGGACTTCATTTGGTACTGTTTCTCTGAAAACCCAAAAACAAGCAGAAAACAGCAACTGGCAGTGGGCACTAGGTTAATAGGTTAGTCCCAAAAAATGATATATAATTGCATATAAAAACATCCAAGATTGATACTATAATAGCATGGAACTGTTGGAAATATGCCCTAGAGGCAATAATAAATTGGTTATTATTATATTTCCTTGTTCATGATAATCGTTTATTATCCATGCTATAATTGTATTGATTGGAAACTCAAATACATGTGTGGGTACATAGACAACACTGTGTCCCTAGTATGCCTCTAGTTAACTAGCTCGTTGATCAAAAGATGGTGAAGGTTTCCTAGCCATGGACATGAGATGTCATTTGATAACGGGATCACATCATTAGGAGAATGATGTGATGGACAAGACCCAAACTATAAACATATATATCATATGATCGTGTCAGTTTATTGCTATTGTTTTCTGCATGTCAAGTATATGTTCCTATGACCATGAGATCATGCAACTCACTGACACCGGAGGAATACCTTGTGTGTATCAAACGTCACAACGTAACTGGGTGACTATAAAGATGCTCTACAGGTATCTCCGAGGGTGTTTGTTGAGTTGGCATGGATCAAGACTGGTATTTGTTACTCCGTGTGACGGAGAGGTATCTCAGGGCCCACTCGGTAATACAACATCACAATGAGCCTTGCAAGCAAAGTGACTAAAGAGTTAGCCACAGGATCTTGTATTACGGAACGAGTAAAGAGACTTGCCAGTAACGAGATTGAACTAGGTATAGAGATACCGACGATCGAATCTCGGGCAAGTAACATACCGAAGAACAAAGGGAACAACATACGGGATTAACTGAATCCTTGACATAGAGGTTCGACCGATAAAGATCTTCGTAGAATATGTAGGAACCAATATGGGCATCCAGGTCCCGCTATTGGTTATTGACCGTATAGGTGTCTCGGTCATGTCTACATAGTTCTCGAACCCGCAGGGTCTACACACTTAACGTTTGGTGACGATTAGTATAGTTGAGTTATTGTGTTGGTGACCGAAGGTTGTTCGGAGTCCCGGATAAGATCCCGGACATGACGAGGATCTCCGGAAGAGTCCGGGGGTAAAGATTGATATATGTGATAATAGTGTTTTGATCTCCGGAAGGGTTCCGGAATTCACCGGAAGGGGTTCCGGATGTTTACCGAAGTGTTCGGGTGCAGCAACACTTTATATGGGCCAAAGGGGTAAAGCCCACGAGGTATTGGAAAGTGCAAAAGGAAGATTTGCTGCTGCCTTAAGCGGTACTACCGCTGGTAAGGCAGTACTACCGCGTAAGCGGTACTACCGCTTGTGTGAAGCGGTACTACCGCTCAAGCGGTACTACCGCTCGTGAGCGGTACTACCGCTTGTACGCGATACTGCTGGAATCCGAGTGGGACTCTTTCCGTGCGGGCCAAACCGACCTTGTGCGGGCAAAACCGACCTTGTGGAGGCTTTCTCTCCAAGTTTAGACCCCAGGTCTCAACATATAAATAGAGGGGCAGGGCTAGCACACGGGATACATCAAGATTTCCCAAGCCGTGTGCCGGCAACCCTAACCCTCTAGTTCCTCCCGTCACAAACTCCGTAGTGCTTGGCGAAGCCCTGCAGAGATTGTTCCTCACCACCATCACCACGCCGTCGTGCTGCCGGAACTCATCCACTACTTCACCATCGCTCGCTGGATCGAGGAGGTGAAGGCGTCATCAAGCCGTACGTGTGTTGAACGCGGAGGTGTCGTCCGTTCGGTGCTAGATCGTGTTTGGATCGAGGGACGACTTGCGATTTGGATCGCGAAGACGTTCGACTACATCAACCGCGTTTCTTAACGCTTCCGCTTAGCGATCTACAAGGGTATGTAGATTCACTCTCCCTCTCGTAGATGCTCATCACCATGTATAGATCTTGCATGTGCGTAGGAAATTTTTTGTTTCCCATGCGACGTTCCCCAACAGTGGTATCAGAGCTAGGTCTATGTGTAGATGAGATCTCGAGTAGAACACAAAGGAGTTTGTGGGCGTTGATATTCAGATTGCTTCCTCCCTTGGTCTTTTCTTGTTTCGGCGGTATTGTGGGATGAAGCGGCTCGGACCAACATTACTCGTACGCTTACGAGAGACCGGTTCCATCAACTGACATGTAACTTCGTTGCATAAAGATGGCTGGCGGGTGTCTGTCTCTCCTACTTTAGTCGGATCAGATTTGACAAAGGCGGTCCTTGAGAAGGTTGAAAAGCAATTTTTGTATCACCGTTGTGGTTTTTGCGTAGGTAAGAATTGTTCTTGCTAGATACCCGTAGCAGCCACGTAAAACTTGCAACAACAATTAGAGGACGTCTAACTTGTTTTTGCAGGGTATGTTGTGATGTGATATGGCCAATTACATGATGAGATATATGTGATGTATGAGATGATCATGTGTTGTATAGAATATCACGACTTGCATGTCGATGAGTACGGCAACTGGCAGGAGCCATAGAGTTGTCTTTAATTATTTTCGCCGTTTTGCTTTACTTTATCGCTATGAGTTAGCAATAGTCATGGAAGCAACAGTTGGCGCGACAACCTCATGGCGACACGTTGATGGAGATCAAGATGATGGAAATCATGGTGTCATGCCGGTGACGATGGAGATCATGCCGGTGCTTTGGAGATGGAGATCAAAAGCACAAGTTCATGGCCATATCATGTCACTTATGATTTGCATGTGATGTTAATCCTTTTATGCATCTTATTTTGCTTAGGACGACGGTAGCATTATAAGGTGATCCCTCACTTAAATTTCAAGATAAAATTGTGTTCTCCCCGAGTGTGCACCGTTGCGAAAGTTCGTCGTTTCGAGACACCACGTGATGATCGGGTGTGATAGACTCTACGTTCGCATACAACGGGTGCAAGCCAGTGTTGCACGTGCGGAACACTCGGGTTAAACTTGACGAGCCTAGCATGTACAGACATGGCCTCGAAACACAAGAGATCGAAAGGTCGAACATGAGTCATATAGTAGATATGATCAACATGAAGATGTTCACCATTGAAACCACCTCAACTCACGTGATGATCGGACTTGAGTTGGTGAATTTGGATCATGTGACACTCGAATGACCGGAGGGATGTCAATTTGAGTGGGAGTTTTTTAAGTAATATGATTAACTAAACTCATTATCTTGAACAATAGTCTAAGTTGTCTTTGCTATATTTATGTTGTAGATCATGGCTCGCGCAGTAGCACCCCTGAATTTTAATGCGTTCCTAGAGAAAGCTAAGTTGAAAGATGATGGAAGTAACTTTGTGGACTGGGCCCGTAATCTAAGGATTATCCTTACGGCTTCCCAGAAGGCTTATGTCCTTGATGCACCGCTTGGTGATCCACCCGCTCCAGTTGAGTCTCTAGACGTTGTGAACGCCTGGCAGGCTCGCTTTGATGATTACTCAATAGTTCAATGTGCAATTTTGTATGGCTTAGAACCGGGACTTCAAAGACGTTTTGAACGTCATGGAGCATATGAGATGTTCCAGGAGTTGAGGTTTATCTTTCAGAAGAATGCCCGGATCGAGAGGTATGAGACCTCCGATAAGTTCTATGCTTGCAAGATGGAGGAGAACGGGTCTGTTAGTGATCACATACTCAGAATGTCTGGGTACTCCACCCGTCTGGCTGAATTGGGGATGCCCCTTCCACCAGAGGCTATCACTGACAGAGTTCTTCAATCATTGCCACCTAGCTACAAGAGCTTCGTGTTGAACTATAACATGCACGGGATGAACAAGTCAGTCGCCGAGCTGTTTGCGATGCTGAAAGTCGCTGAGTCTGAGATTCAGAAGGAGCATCAAGTGTTGATGGTCAATAAAACCACTAGTTTCAAGAAGAATGGCAAGGGTAAGAAGGGTAACTCCAAGAAGAGTGGCAAAGCAGTTGCTCCTCCCGTGAAGAAACCCAAGGCTGGACCCAAACCAGAAACTGTGTGCTTTCATTGCAAGGGAACTGGACACTGGAAGCGGAACTGCCCCAAGTATTTGGCTGACAAGAAGGCGGCCAACAACAAACAAGGTATATATGATATACATGTTATTGATGTGTACCTTACCAACTCTCGTTGTAGTGCCTGGGTATTTGATACCGGTGCGGTTGCTCATATTTGCAACTCAAAACAGGAACTGCGGAATAGACGGAGGCTGGCAAAGGACGAAGTGACGATGCGCGTGGGAAATGGTTCCAAGGTTGATGTGATCGCCGTCGGCACGCTCGCTCTTCGATTACCATCGGGATTAGTGATGAACCTGAATAAATGTTATTTGGTGCCTGCGTTAAGCATGAACATTATATCTGGATCTTGTTTATTGCGAGACGGTTACTCATTTAAATCAGAGAATAATGGTTGTTCTATTTATATGAGTAATATCTTTTATGGTCATGCACCCGAAGTGAGGGGTTTATTCTTATTGAATCTCGATAGTAATGATATACATGTTCATAACATTGATGCCAAAAGATGTAGAATTGATAATGATAATACCACTTTCTTGTGGCACTGTTGTTTAGGTCATATTGGCGTAAAACGCATGAGGAAGCTCCATGCTGATGGACTTTTGGAGTCACTTGATTTTGAATCACTTGACACATGTGAGCCATGCCTCATGGGCAAGATGACTAAAACGCCGTTATCTGGAACAATGGAACGGGCAAGTGACTTGTTGGAAATCATACATACTGATGTGTGCGGTCCGATGAGCATTGAGGCGCGCGGTGGTTATCGTTACTTTCTCACCTTCACTGATGACTTAAGTAGATATGGGTATATTTACTTAATGAAACACAAGTCTGAAATGTTTGAAAAGTTCAAACAATTTCAGAGTGAAGTTGAGAATCATCGTAACAAGAAGATTAAATTCCTATGATCTGATCGAGGAGGAGAATATCTGAGTTATGAGTTTGGCAGTCACTTAAGACAATGTGGAATTGTTTCACAACTGACACCGCCTGGAACACCACAGCGTAATGGTGTGTCCGAACGTCGTAATCGAACCTTATTGGATATGGTGCGATCTATGATGTCTCTTGCCGATTTGCCACTATCGTTTTGGGGTTATGCATTAGAGACAACTGCATTCACTTTAAATAGGGCACCATCGAAATCCGTTGAGACGATGCCATATGAACTTTGGTTTGGCAAGAAGCCAAAGTTGTCGTTTCTTAAAGTTTGGGGATGTGATGCTTATGTTAAAAAGCTTCAGCCTGAAAAGCTGGAACCCAAAGCGGAGAAATGCGTCTTCATAGGATACCCAAAAGATACAGTTGGGTATACCTTCTACCTCAGATCCGAAGGCAAAGTGTTTGTCGCTAAAAACGGAACATTTCTTGAGAAAGAGTTTCTCTCGAAAGAATTGAGTGGGAGGAAGATAGAACTTGATGAGGTTGTTGAACCTTTACTTCAACCTGAGAGTAGCACAGTACAGAAAGATGTTTTTGTAGAGCCTGCATCAGTTGAGAAGGAAGTTAATGATGATGATCATGAAGCTTCGAATCAAGTTGCTATCGAACCTCGTAGGTCGACAAGGACGCGTACTGCTCCTGAGTGGTACGGCAACCCTGTCTTAGAAGTCATGTTGTTAGACAACGATGAACCTACGAGCTATGGAGAAGCGATGATGGGCCCGGATTCCGAGAAGTGGTTAGAGGCCATGAAATCCGAGATGGGATCCATGTATGAAAACAAAGTATGGACTTTGGAAGTATTACCTGAAGGGCGTAAGGCCATTCAGAACAAATGGATCTTTAAGAGGAAGACGGACGCGGACGGTAATGTCACCGTCTATAAAGCTCGACTTGTGGCAAAGGGTTTTTCACAAGTTCAAGGAGTTGACTACGATGAGACCTTCTCACCCGTAGCGATGCTTAAGTCCGTCAGAATCATGTTAGCAATAGCTGCCTTTTTCGATTATGAAATTTGGCAGATGGATGTCAAAACAGCGTTCCTTAACGGTTTCCTTAAGGAAGAATTGTATATGATGCAACCAGAAGGTTTTGTCGATCCAGAGAATGCTGACAAAGTTTGCAAACTCCAGCGATCCATTTATGGACTGGTGCAAGCATCTCGGAGTTGGAATCTTCTCTTTGATGAGGTGATCAAAGCGTTCGGGTTTATACAAGTTTACGGAGAAGCTTGTATTTACAAGAAAGTGAGTGGGAGCTCTATAGCGTTTCTAATATTATATGTGGATGACATATTGCTGATTGGAAACAATATAGAAATGTTGGAAAGCGTGAAGGAATTTTTGAACAAGAGTTTTTCAATGAAGGACCTAGGAGAAGCTGCTTTCATATTAGGCATCAAGATCTATAGAGATAGATCGAGACGCTTAATAGGACTTTCACAAAGCACATACCTTGACAAAGTTTTGAAGAAGTTCAAAATGGATCAGTCCAAGAAGGGGTTCTTGCCTGTATTGCAAGGTGTGAAGTTGAGTAAGACTCAATGCCCAGTGACTGCAGAAGATAGAGAAAAGATGAGTGTCGTCCCCTATGCCTCAGCCATAGGCTCTATCATGTATGCAATGCTGTGCACAAGACCCGATGTCAGCCTTGCCATAAGTATGGCCGGAAGGTTTCAAAGTGATCCAGGAGTGGAACACTGGACGGCGGTCAAGAATATCCTGAAGTACTTGAAAAGGACTAAGGACATGTTTCTCGTTTATGGAGGTGATCAAGAGCTCGTCGTAAAGGGTTACGTCGATGCAAGCTTTGACACTGATCCGGATGACTCTAAGTCGCAAACCGGATACGTATTTATTCTTAATGGGGGTGCGGTTAGCTGGTGCAGTTCCAAGCAAAGCGTGGTAGCTGATTCTACATGCGAAGCGGAGTACATCGCTGCCTCGGAGGCGGCGAAGGAAGGTGTCTGGATGAAGGAGTTCATGACAGATCTTGGAGTAGTGCCTAGTGCGCTTAACCCAATGACTCTGTTTTGTGATAATACTGGTGCCATTGCTCTAGCCAAGGAACCAAGATTTCACAAGAGGACCAGACACATAAAGTGACGTTTCAATTCCATCCGCGATTACATCAAGGACGACGACATAAATATTTGCAAAGTACACACGGATCTGAATGTTGCAGATCCGATGACTAAACCTCTTCCAAGGGCTAAACATGAACAACACCAGAACTGCATGGGTGTTCGATTCATTACAATGTAAATCACATAGTGATGTGAACTAGATTATTGACTCTAGTGCAAGTGGGAGACTGTTGGAAATATGCCCTAGAGGCAATAATAAATTGGTTATTATTATATTTCCTTGTTCATGATAATCGTTTATTATCCATGCTATAATTGTATTGATTGGAAACTCAAATACATGTGTGGGTACATAGACAACACTGTGTCCCTAGTATGCCTCTAGTTAACTAGCTCGTTGATCAAAAGATGGTGAAGGTTTCCTAGCCATGGACATGAGATGTCATTTGATAACGGGATCACATCATTAGGAGAATGATGTGATGGACAAGACCCAAACTATAAACGTAGCATATGATCGTGTCAGTTTATTGCTATTGTTTTCTGCATGTCAAGTATCTGTTCCTATGACCATGAGATCATGCAACTCACTAACACCGGAGGAATACCTTGTGTGTATCAAACGTCACAACGTAACTGGGTGACTATAAAGATGCTCTACAGGTATCTCCGAGGGTGTCTGTTGAGTTGGCATGGATCAAGACTGGGATTTGTTACTCCGTGTGACGGAGAGGTATCTCAGGGCCCACTCGGTAATACAACATCACAATGAGCCTTGCAAGCAAAGTGACTAAAGAGTTAGCCACAAGATCTTGTATTACGGAACGAGTACAGAGACTTGCCAGTAACGAGATTGAACTAGGTATAGAGATACCGACGATCGAATCTCGGGCAAGTAACATACCGAAGAACAAAGGGAACATCATACGGGATTAACTGAATCCTTGACATAGAGGTTCGACCGATAAAGATCTTCGTAGAATATGTAGGAACCAATATGGGCATCCAGGTCCCGCTATTGGTTATTGACCGTAGAGGTGTCTCGGTCATGTCTACATAGTTCTCGAACCCGCAGGGTCTACACACTTAACGTTTGGTGACGATTAGTATAGTTGAGTTATTGTGTTGGTGACCGAAGGTTGTTCGGAGTCCCGGATAAGATCCCGGACATGACGAGGATCTCCGGAAGAGTCCGGGGGTAAAGATTGATATATGTGATAATAGTGTTTTGATCTCCGGAAGGGTTCCGGAATTCACCGGAAGGGGTTCCGGATGTTTACCGAAGTGTTCAGGTGCAGCAACACTTTATATGGGCCAAAGGGGTAAAGCCCACGAGGTATTGGAAAGTGCAAAAGGAAGATTTGCTGCTGCCTTATTAGCCCTGGTAAGGCAGTACTACCGCGTAAGCGGTACTACCGCTTGTGTGAAGCGGTACTACCGCTTGTACGCGGTACTGCTGGAATCCGAGTGGGACTCTTTCCGTGCGGGCCAAGCCGACCTTGTGCGGGCAAAACCGACCTTGTGGAGGCTTTCTCTCCAAGTTTAGACCCCAGGGCTCAACATATAAATAGAGGGGCAGGGCTAGCACACGGGATACATCAAGACTTCCCAAGCCGTGTGCCAGCAACCCTAACCCTCTAGTTCCTCCCGTCACAAACTCCGTAGTGCTTGGCAAAGCCCTGCAGAGATTGTTCCTCACCACCATCACCACGCCGTCATGCTGCCGGAACTCATCCACTACTTCACCATCGCTCGCTGGATCGAGGAGGTGAAGGCGTCATCAAGCCGTACGTGTGTTGAACGCGGAGGTGCCGTCCGTTCGGCGCAAGATCGTGTTTGGATCGAGGGACGACTTGCGATTTGGATCGCGAAGACGTTCGACTACATCAACCGTGTTTCTTAACGCTTCCGCTTAGCGATCTACAAGGGTATGTAGATTCACTCTCCCTCTCGTAGATGCTCATCACCATGGATAGATCTTGCGTGTGCGTAGGAAGATTTTTGTTTCCCATGCGACGTATCCTAACAGGAACAATCAAAAATTATAGATACGTTGGAGACGTATCAAGCATCCCGAAGCTTAATTCCTGCTCGTCCTCGAGTAGGTAAATGATAAAAACAGAATTTTTGATGTGGAATGCTACCTATCATGTTTCATCATGTAATCTTTCTCTTACGGTATGAATAATAAGATCCAAATGATTCAAAGCAATAGTCTATAATTTGATATAAAGACATCAATACTCAGTCATACTAATAAACAATCATGTCTTTCAAAATAAAAATGCTAAAGAACGTTATCCCTACAAAATCATATAATCCTGTCATGCTCCATCTTCTTCACACAAAGTATTTATCATGCACTACCCCGATGACTAGCCGAGCAATTGGTTCATACTTTTTAACGCGCTTCAGCTTTTTCAACTCCCACTCAATACATGAGCGCAAGCCATGGATATAGCACTATGGGTGGAATAGAGTGCGACGGTAGAGATAAATAAGAGAAGTCAAAAATAAGAAGATAGTCTCACATCGACGAGGCTAATCAACGGGCTATGGAGATGCCCATCAATTGATGTCAATGCAAGGAGTAGGGATTGCCATGCAACGGATGCACTAAGAGCTATAAGTGTATGAAAGCTCAACATGAAAACTAAGTGGGTGTGCATCCAACTTGCTTGCTCATGAAGACCTCTGGCATTTGAGGAAGCCCGTCATCGGAATATACAAGCCAATTTCTATAATGAAAAATTCCCACTAGTATATGAAAGTGACAAAATAGGAGACTCTCTATATGAAAAACATGGTGCTACTCTGAAGCACAAGTGTGGAAAAAGGATAGTAACATTGCCCCTTCTCTCTTTTTCTCTCATTTTTTTTCATGGCTCTTTTTCGCCTCTCTTTTTTTAGAACGGTCTCATGGACCTCATCCCCACTTTTTCAAGGACTCATTAGTCTCTTTCCTCACTGGGACAATGCTCTAATAATGATGATCATCACACCTCTATTTACTTACAACTCAACATTACAACCTGATACTAGAACAAAAATATGACTCTATATGAATGCCTCTGGCAGTGTACCAGGATGTGCAATGATGCTAGCGTAACATGTATAAAAATGATGAACGGTGGCTGAGCCACAAATACTATGTCAGCTATATGATCATGCAAAGCAATATGACAATGATGATGTATGTCATAAAAATGGAACGGTGGAAGTTGCATGGCAATATATCTCGGAATGGCTATGGAAATGCCATGATAGGTAGGTATGGTGGCTGTTTTGAAGAAGATATAAGGAGGCTTATGTGTGATAGAGCGTATCATATCACGGGGTTTGGATGCACCGGCGAAGTTTGCACCAACTCTCGATGTGAGAAAGGGCAATGCACGGTACCGAAGAGGCTAGCAAATTGCGGAAAGGTGAGAGTGCGTATAATCCATGGACTCACATTAGTCATAAAGAACTCACATACTTATTGCGAAAGTTTATTAGCCCTCGAAGCAAAGTACTACTACGCATGCCCCTAGAAGGATAGATTGGTAGGACAAGGTCCATCGCTCGTCCCCGACCACCACTCATAAGGTAGACAATCAATAATAAATCATGCTCCAACTTCTTAGCATAACGGCAGATCATACGTGCATGCTTCGGGAATCACAAACCTTAACACAATTATTCTTACTAAACCACAATCATCTACTAGTACCTCCCCCATATTACCATCTTAATATCGCAAAACTATTGCAAGGAATCAAATTTATCATATTCAGTGATCTACATGAAAGTTTTTATTATATCCCTCTTGAATACCTAGCATATCAGGACCAAATTCATAACCTGTGCATATTACCATTGCTATCATGAGACTCTCAAAAAGATATAAGTGAAGCATGAGAGTGCAAATATTTCTTTAAAATATAACCACCGCCGTGCTCTAAAAGATATAAGTGAAGCACTAGAGCAACTGCCTAGCTCAAAAGATATAAGTGAAGCACATAGAGTATTCTAACAAATCACGAATAATGTGTGTCCCTCTGAAAAAGGTGTGTTCAGGAAAGATGATTGTGACAAATTAAAAAGCAAACAAAAACAAATAAACTATATCACAAGACGCTCCAAGTAAAACACATATCATGTGATGAATAAAAATATAGCTCCAAGTGAGTTACCGATAGATTGTAGACGAAAGAGGGGATGCCTTCCGGGGCATCCCCAAGCTTAGACGCTTGAGTCTTCCTTGAATATTACCTTGGGGTGCCTTGGGCATCCCCAAGCTTAGGCTCTTGCCACTCCTTATTCCTTTGTCCATCGTAGTCTCACCCAAAACTTGAAAACTTCAGCACACAAAACTCAACAGAAACCTCGTGAGATCCGTTAGTATAACAAACAAATCTTAAACTTTAGGTACTGTTGTAAATTGATTCATATTTAATATTGGAATAATGGTACTGTACTCCAACTTCTCCATGACTCATACCCCCCGATACGATTCATAGATTCATCAAAATAAGCAAACAATGCAACAAAAACAGAATATGTCTAAAACAGAACAGTCTGTAAAGATCTATTTAAAAGCCATACTTCTGTAACTCCAAAAATTCTGAAAAATTAGAAAACGTAAAAAATTCATATACCAATACTATGTAAAAATTTCAGATTTTTCTGACGCTCCAGTACAGAATTAAAATTCCAGCACCGAACGCAAAATTTTATGTTTTCCAAACAGCATCAATTATACTATCATCAACATCATCCCAAAGGCATTACTTGGCACAAACACTAATTAAAACATAAAAATACAATCATAACAGAGGCTATAATTGTGTGAACACTCAAAAACAGAAATAAAAAGTTTATTGGGTTGTCTCCCAACAAGCTCTTTCTTTATAGCCATTAAGATAGGCTTGAGATTTCAATGATGCTCTCATGAAAGATAATAATTGAAACACAAAGAGAGCATCATGTAACATGTGAAAAACACATTTAAGTCTAACATACTTCCTATGCATAGGCATTTTATAGGAAAACAAATTATCAAGACAAGCAATATCTAGCATATGTAAATAGGAAGAATGGAGCATTAATAATTTTAGCACAAAGAGAGGTAATTTAGTGACATGAAAGTTTTACAACTATATTTTCCTCTCTCATAATAATTACTTGTATGATCATAATCAAATTCAACAATATAGCTATCATATATAATTTTATCTTCATGATCCACATGCATAAAAGTTTTATAATCTTCCAAGATAGTGGGATTAACATCAACTAAAGTCATGACCTCTCCAAACCCACTTTTATCAAAATATTCATAAGATTGATAATTCTCCAAAGTAGTGAGATCATTATTACCTAAAGTGGACGCTCTTCCAAACCCACTTTTAATAGTATTGCAAACATTATTATCAATAGCATATTCATAATGAGGCTTAAATAAATTTTCAAGATCATAAGAAGCATTATCACCCCAATCATGATCATTGCAATCATGATTTTCAATCAAGGATTTATCATGAATCACTTTATAAATTTCTTCTTCTAACACTTCATCACAATTTTCAGATTCATGATTTTCAAGCAAAACTTCATAGAAAAAATCTAGTGCACTCAAATCACTAGCAATTGGTTCATCATAATTGGATCTTTTAAAAAGATTAGCAAGTGGATGAGGATCCATATCAATATTTTTAGCAAGCAAAGATGCAAGCAAATAGAAGGCACATGGAAACACAAACAAAGATAACACACAAAATATTTTTGTATTTTTGTAAAAAAAAATTAGAAGTGGAGGAGATGAAAAGGAGAGGCAAATGCAAATAAAAGGCAAATGAAAATAAATGCAAGTGGATGATAGTTTGTGCGAAGGTACTTGGTAATTTTGATGATGTCTCCCCGGCAACGGCGCCAGAAATTCTTCCTGCTACTTGTAGTCTGCGTTGGTATTTCCCCAAAGAGGAGAGGATGATGTAGTACAGTAGAGATAAGTATTTCCCTCAGTTAAGAACCAAGGTTATCAATCCAGTAGGAGAACCAAGCAAAATTCCGTTAAGCGCACCTGCACACACAAGAGCCAACACTTGCACCCAACGCAAATAAGAGGGTTGTCAATCCTCTTAGCGGTTATTTGCAAGGATTAAATCTTATCGAGGTAAATAGATAAACTAAAATACTAATTAAAATAAAAGTAAATAAATTGCAGCAAGGTATTTTTAGGTTTTTTATATGATAAAGATAGACCCGGGGGCAATAGTTTTCACTAGAGGCTTCTCTCTCGAACACAGAAACGTACGGTGGGTAAACAATTTACTGTTGGGCAATTGATAGAAATGCAAATAATTATGACAGATTCATGGCAATGATCATGTATATAGGAATCACGTCCGAGACAAGTAGACCGACTCCTGCCTGCATCTACTACTATTACTCCACTCATCGACCGCTATCCAACATGCATTTAGAGTATTAAGTTAATAAAAACAGAGTAACGACTTAAGCAAGATGACATGATGTAGAGAAGCAAATTCAAGTAATATGAATAAACCCCATCTTTTTATCCTTAATGGCAACAATACAAATACGTGTCATGTCCCCTTCTGTCACTGGGATTGAGCACCGCAAGATTGAGCCCATCACAAAGCACCTCTCCCATTGCAAGATAAATCAATCTAGTAGGCCAAACCAAATCGATAGATCAGAGAGAAATACAAAGCTATATTTAATCATGCATAAAAGAGTTCAGAGAAGACTCAAATATTTCTCATGAATAATCTGATCATAAACTCACAATTCATCGGATCCCAACAAACACACCACAAAAGAAGATTACATCGGATAGAACTCCAAGAACATCGAGGAGAACATGGTATTGAAGATCAAAGAGAGAGAAGAAGCCATCTAGCTACTAGCTATGGACCCGTAGGTCTGTGGTAAACTACTCACACATCATCGGAAGGGCATCAAGGTTGATGTAGAAGCCCTCCATGAGCGATTCCCCTTCTGGCAGAGTACCAGAAAAGGCCTCCAGATGGGATCGCGGAAGAACAGAGGCTTGCGGCGGCGGAAAGGTTTTCTCTTCTGGCTCTCTGATGATTTCCGAATATTTGTGAATTTATAGAAGTAGAATTAGGTCAAACAGAGTCACGTGGGCCCCACAAGGCAACACAGCGCCCCCCCTGGGTCGCGCCCTGTTGCCTTGTGAAGCCTTCGTGAGGCTTTTGGCCTCCTCCCGAAGCTTCCAAGGTCTCTTTTGTCCAGAAAAAAATCTCCAAAAAGTTTCGTGGAATTTGGACTTCATTTGGTACTGTTTCTCTAAAAAGCCAAAAACAAGCAGAAAACAGCAACTGGCACTGGGCACTAGGTTAATAGGTTAGTCCCAAAAAATGATATATAATTGCATATAATTGCATATAAAAACATCCAAGATTGATACTATAATAGCTTGGAACAATCAAAAATTATACATATGTTGGAGACGTATCAATGATCAACAACGGGTTTAGCATCAGGCTCCATATGAATTTTGTGCTGACATAGAGTGGGACTAATGCCCTTAAGATCATTAAGAGTATATCCAATAGCTGCACGGTGCTTCCTCAGAGTTTTAAGTAATCTCTTTTCTTCATGCTCTGAAAGGTTAGCACTAATAATAATAGGATATATTTTCTTTTCATCTAGAAAAGCATATTTAAGTGTATCAGGTAGTTGCTTTAATTCAAACATAGGATCACTCTTAGGTGGAAGAGGATCTCCCAAAGTTTCAACAGGCAAGTTATGTTTAAGAATAGGTGCTTGTTTAAAGAACAACTCATCTATTTCATTTCTTTCATTCATATGCATATCATTTTCATGGTCTAGCAAGTATTGTTCTAAGGGATCAGTAGGAGGCACAACAATAGAAGCAAGACCAACAATTTCATCTTTACTAGGTAATCCTTCATCGTGAGGTTGTCTACTAAACTTAGAGAAATTAAATTCATGAGATATATCACCAAACTTAACTCTAACCTTTTCTTTAACACAATCAATTTCAACATTAACGGTATTCAAGAAAGGTCTACCAAAAATAATGGGACAAAAATTATCTTGTTGTGAACCAAGTACTAAGAAATCAGTATGGTATTTGATTTTACCACAAAAGACTTCAACATCTCTAACAATCCCAAGTGGTGTAATAGTATCTCTGTTTGCAAGCTTAATACTAACATCAATATCTTCAATCTCAACAGGTGCAATATCATTCATTACTTCTTGATATAAAGAGAAAGGAATAGCACTCACACTAGCACCCTTATCACATAAACCATGATAGCAATGATCCCCAATCTTAACAAAAACAACAAGCATGCCAACTACGGGCTTGTTCTTGTCTAACATGTCTCGTTTATTTCTAACGGGTTTAGCAATTATAGCAGCCTCATCACAAAAATATATGACATGTCCATCAATAATATCAACCAAAAGATCTTTAACCATTGCAATATTAGGTTCAACTTTAATTTGTTTAGAGGGTCTAGGTGTTCTAATATTACTTTTATTAACCACAGTTGAAGCTTTAGCATGTTCCTTAATCCTAATAGGGAAAGGAGGTTTCTCAATATAAGCAGTTGGCACAACTGGATCAACATTGTAAATAATTGTTTCTTCTTTAATACTGACAGGTTCTTCATTTAATTCAATAGGTGGATGAAACTTAAACCATTTCTCCTTAGGGAGATCAACATGAGCAGCAAAAGATTCACAAAAAGTTGCTACTATTTCAGAGTCAAGTCCATATTTAGTACTAAACTTATGAAAAGCATCAGTTTCCATAAAAGATTTAACACAATCAAACTTAAGATTTATACCTGACTCTTTACCTTTGTCGATTTCCCAATCCTTAGAGTTGTGTTTAATTCTTTCCAGAAGATCCCATTTGAATTCAATAGTTCTCTTCATAAAGGGACCAGCAGAAGAAGTATCGAGCATGGATTGATCATTATGAGAAAGCCGAGCATAAAAGTTTTGAATAATTATTTCTCTTGAGAGCTCATGATTGGGGCATGTATGCAACATATACTTAAGCGTCCCCCAAGCTTGAGCAATACTGTTTCCTTCACGAGGCCAAAAATTATATATATAATTCCGATCACGATGAAGCAAATGCATAGGTTAAAACTTCTGGTGAAATTCCAGCTTCAACCGGTTCCAATCCCATGTTCCAGTATCATCACATAGCCTATACAATGTCAATGCCTTTCCCTCCAAAGATAAAGGGAATATCTTCCTCTTAACTCCATCCTCGGATAAACCTACAAGCTTAAACAATCCACAAATTTCATCTATATATATCAAGTGCATATCAGGATGTACCTTTCCATCTCCTGCATAAGGATTAGCTAGCAGTTTCTTTATCATACCCGAAGGAATTTCATAATAAATATTTTCAGTAGGTTCAGTAGGTTGAGGAGCAACTCTCAATGCTTCCGGTCGAGGTGAAGATACCCCAAACAAACCCCTCAAAGGATTACTTTCCATAGTGACAAGTGACAGTAAATTTCAGCACGTAATATAAATGTTTCCTTAACTAAGGCGCTTCACTCCCCAGCAACGGCGCCATAAAAGAGTCTTGATGACCCACAAGTATAGGGGATCAATCGTAGTCCTTTCGATAATTAAGAGTGTCGAACCCAACGAGGAGCAGAAGGAAATGACAAGCGGTTTTCAGCAAGATATTCTCTGCAAGTACTGAAAATAGCGGTAACAAATAGTTTTAATAGCAAGATAATTCGTAGCAAGTAACAAGTAACAAGTATAATAAAGTGCAGCAAGGTGGCCCAATCCTTTTTGTAGCAAAGGACAAGCCGGAACGATCTCTTATATAAAGCAAAGAGTTCTCGAGGACAGATGGGAATTCTCATCTATTCACTTTCATCATGTTTGTTTGATTCGCGTTCGCTACTTTGATAATTTGATATGTGGGTGGACCGGTGCTTGGGTGTTGTTCTTACTTGAACAAGCCTCCCACTTATGATTACCCCCTCTCGCAAGCATCCGCAACTACGAAAGAAGAATTAAGATAAATCTAACCATAGCATGAAACATATGGATCCTAATCAACCTCTTACGGAATAGCGCATAAACTAGGGTTTAAGCTTCTGTCACTCTAGCAACCCATCATCTAATTACTACTCCACAATGCCTTCCCTTAGGCCCAAAGATGGTGAAGTGTCATGTAGTCGACGTTCACACAACACCACTAAAGGAAGCAACAACATACATATCATCAAAATATCGAACGAATACCAAATTCACATGATAACTTCTGACAAGACTTCTCCCATGTCCTCAAGAACAAAAGTAACTACTCACAAATCATATTCATGTTCAAAACCAGAGGGGTATTGAATAGCATTAAGGATCTGAACATATAATCTTCCACCAAATAAACCAACTAGCATCAACTACAAGATGTAATCAACACTACTAGCAACCCACAGGTACCAATCTGAGGTTTTGAGACAAAGATTGAATATAAGAGATGAACTAGGGTTTGAGATGAGATGGTGCTGGTGAAGATGTTGATGAAGATTGGTCCTCCCACGATGAGAGGATCGTTGGTGATGTCGATGGCTTGGATTTCCCCCTCCCGGAGGGAAGTATCCCCAGCGGAATCGCTCCGCGGGAGAGCAAAATTGCTCTTGCCCAGGTTCCGCCTCGAGACGGCGGCGCTTCATCCCGAAAGTCTTCTCTTTATTTTTTTCTAGGGAAAATAGCCTTATATAGCAGAAGATGGGCCCGAAGGCCTGCCAGGGGCGCCACAAGCTCGGGGGGCATGCCTAGGGGGGTAGGGCGCGCCCCCCAGGCTTGTCGCTTCCTGGTGGGTCCCCCTCTGGTATTTCGTCAGCCAATATTTTTTATATATTCCAAAACAATTCTTCGTAAATTTTTAGGTCATTTGGAGATGCGCAGAATAGCTATCTCTGTTGTACCCCTTTTTGGTCCAGAATTCCAGCTGCCGGCAATCTCCCTCTTCATGTAAAACTTGCAAAATAAGAGAGAAAAGGCATAAGAATTTTATCATAAAGTGAAATAATGACCCAAAACATAATAAATAATAGTAGGAAAACATGATGCAAAATGGACGTATCAGCCTACCCTCTTGCGCCTGTGTAGGGCTTGAGAAACAGTCGGGTATGTTCGCATGGCCGGCTCGGGGTGCTGCGTGCCGGGTTGTCTGATGGGACTATCCGGTCCTAGCGGGGGCTGATACGTCTCCAACGTATCTATAATTTTTGATTGTTTCATGCTGTTATTTTATCACTTTTGTATGCTTTATATGCCATTTTATATTATTTTTATGGACTATCCTATTAATTTAGTGCCAGTGTCAATTCCTGTTTTCTGCATGTTTTTTGTTTCGCATGAAATCCATACCTACAGAAGTCCAAACATGACGAAACTTTTTGACGATTTTTTCTGGAAAATAAGAGACCCTGGAAGCTTTGAGAGAGGACCAGAAGACCCATGATGTGGCCACAAGGCAGGGGGCGCGCCCTGGGGGGTAGGGCGCGCCATCCTAGCTTGTGGGCCCCTCGTAACTCCGTTTGCCCTAATTCTTGGCCTATAAATTCCCATATATTTAGAAACCCCCGAAGCGAGACCCAAAAAAATTCTTCCGCCACGCAAGCCTCTGTTCCAAAGTGATCCCATCTCAAGACCTTTTCTGATCCTCTGCTGGAGGGGGAAACCATAGGGGAGGCAATCTTCATCAACCTTGCTGCCTCCATGATAATGTGTGAGTAGTTCTTACAGGACCTACGGGTCCATAACAGTAGCTAGATGGCTTTCTCTCTCTCATTTAATCTTCAATACAATGATCTCTTTTGAGATCAATCCGTTGTAATCTTTGCGGTGTGTTTGTTGGGATCTGATGAATTGTGGGTTTATGATCAGATTATTCATTGATACTATTTGAGTCTTTTAAGATCTCTTTTGGTTGTGTAATTTTATAGCTTTGTTCTCTCCGATCTATCCATCTTCTTTGGCAAAGTAGATTGATTTATCTTCAGGGGCAGAGGTGATTTGTAGTGGATTCAATCTTACGGTGACCTTACTCTGTGACAGGGGGGTAATAAGGCACGTATTGTATTGTTGCTACTAAGGATAAAACGACGGGGTTTGGTCATATTAGTTGATCTTATTATGTCTACATTATGTCATCTTGCTTAATGTGTTACTTTATTTGTATGGACTTAATACTTTGAGATGCATGTTGGATAGCGGTCTTGGGGTGGAGTAATAGTAGTAGATGCAGTTAGATTAACGGTCTACTTGTCACGGACGTAATGCCTATATATTGATTATGCCTTGGATGATCATCATAACTATGCGCTATTCTATCAATTGCCCAATAGTAATTTGTTTACCCACCGATACTATGCTTATGAGAGAGATTCCTCTAGTGAAACTATGGCCCTCGGGTCCATTCTCAATTATTATCAAGTGATCCTACAATTATTTGATGTTTTACTTTGCAATTTTACTTTTTTTTATTATATCTACCACTACCAGATTTGATACTTGCAACTGGCAAGAACAAGGGCAATGACGACCCCCTTACCTTTGTTGGGTGCAAGCATTTGCTTTGCGTGTGTGCAGGTACTGCTTATGTTGTCTTTGTGCCGTCTCCTTCTGGTTCGATAACCTTGGTTCTTGCTACTTGTGATAGGCATTGGGATTTCCCCGAAGAGGAAGGGTGATGTAGTATAGTAGTAGAAAGTATTTCCCTCAGTTAAGAACCAGGTTTATCGAACCAATAGGAGACACCATGCAAAACCGGTAAGCAGTACCTGCACACACACAAAGAAAATACTTGCACCCAACGCGGACAAGAGGGTTGTCAATCCCCTTGTATTCGTTAATTGCAAGGATTAAATCTGATAGTGATAGGTAGATAAATATAAAGTAAAATAAAAGATAAATAAATGCAACAAATATTTTTAGGGTTTTAGTAAATATAAAGTGAATGGACCCGGGGGCCATAATGTTCACTAGAGGCATCTCTCTCATGAGCATAGCATCGGTGGGTAAACAAATTACTGTTGGGCAATTGATAGAAAAGTGCATAGTTATGACGATATTCATGGCATGATCAATATATAGGTATTACGCCTGAGACAAGTAGACCGACATCCATCTGCATCTACTACTATTACTCCACCCCTCGACCGCTATCCAGCATGCATCTTAAGGTATTAAGTTCATAACAAACAGAGTAATGCTTGGAGCATGATGACATAATCTAGACAAGATAAAATCAATTAATATGATTGAACCCCATCATTTTACCCTTAGTAGCAACATTACAAATACGTGCCTTGCAACTCCTCCTGTCACAGAGTAAGGACACTGCAAAATTGAACCTACTACCAAGCACCTCTCCCACTGAAGATAAATCAATCTAATTAGCCAAAGAAGATAGATAGATCGAAGAGAAATACAAGGATATAAAATCACACATAGATAAATCTCAGAAAAGACTCAAATACTTTCAATGAATAATCTGATCATAAACCCATAATTTATTGGATCCCAACAAACACACCGCAAAAAGTTTACATCGAATCAATCTCCGAAGAGAACATTGTATTGAAGATCAAAGAGAGAGAGAGAGAGAGAGAGCCATCTAGCTACTGCTATGGACCCATAGGTCCTGTGGGAACTACTCACGCGTCATCATGGAGGCAGCAAGGTTGATGAAGATGGCCTCCGTGATCGATTCCCCCCTCCGGTAGAGTACCGGCGAAGGCCTCCAGATGGGATCGCGGAAGAACAAAGGCTTGCGGCGGTGATAAAATTGTTTTGGGTCTTGCTCAGGGGGTTTATGGATTTATGGAAACTTATAGAGCTGGAATTAGGTCAGATGGACCTCTGTGGGCCCATAAGCTTAGGTGGCGCCCCCATGGGGGCGCGCCGTGTGAGCTTGTGGCTCTCCCGTAGATCTTCTGCCCCCCCCCCCCAAAGCTTCTAGGGTCTCTTCTAGTCCATAAAAAATCACTGTAAAGTTTCATCGTGTTTGGACTTCGTTTGGTATGGATTTTCTGAAAAACAAAGAAATAGGCAAAAAACAGGAACTAGCACTGGGCACTGAGTTAATAGGTCAGTTCCCAAAAATTATATAAAATGGTATATAAAGCATACAAGATTGATAATATAATAGCATGAAACAATCAAAAATTATAGATACATTGGAGACATATCAGCATCCCCAAGCTTAATTCTCGCTCGTCCTCGAGTAGGTAAATGATAAAAACAGAATTTTTTATGTTGAATGCTACGTAACATGTCTTATCATGTAATTATTTTTGGGTATGAATGTTGAGAAGCGACGACTTAATAGATATCAAAGCGATAATATAAAAGAATGCTAGAAAATAATCATTACTCTTCAAAATAACAATGCTAAAGAACGTTATTCCTACTCATTTAATCATGTAAGCATGTCATAACTCGGTCTTCCTAGCGTAAAATATAAATCATGAACACCCCGGTGCCAAACCAAGTAATTGTATATACCTTTTCTCGTTTCAACATTTTCAACTCCACTCAATACCTGAGCGTGAGCCATGGACTTAGCACTTTGGATGGCAAAGAGAATGATGATGGGGGTTTATAAGAGAAGACAAAAAAGTTGAGAAAGTCTCGCATCAACGCGGCTGATGGTTAGGCAATGGAGAGGCCTTACAATCGATATCAATGCGAGGAGTAGGGATTGCCATGCAACGGATGCACTAGAGCTATAAGTGTATGAAAGCTCGCTACTGAAACTAAGTGGGTGTGCATCCAACTCACTTGCTCATGAAGACCTCGGGCATTTGAGGAAGCCAGTCATCGAAATATGCAAGTCAAGTTCTCATAATGTAAAAATTCCCACTAGTATATGAAAGTGACAAATCATGGAGACTCTCTATATGAAGAACATGGTGCTACTTTGAAGCACAAGTGTGGTAAAGGATAGTAACATTGCCCCTTCTCTTTTTTCTTCTTCTCTCTTTTTTTTAATTTTTTTAGAACAATATCATGAACCTCATCCCCACTTTTTTGAGGACTCATTAGTCTCCATCATTCTTTTCCTCACTGGGACAATGCTCTAATAATGATGATCATCACACTTCTATTTACTTACAACTCGATAAAATTGAATGATATGACTACATATATATATATCAATGATGAATGGTGGCTGTGCCACAAATATCATGTCAATTCTATGATCATGCAAAGCAAATTGAAAATGAATGCTCAAGTCATTTGAATAGTAACAGTGGAAGTTGCATGGCAATATATCTCGGAATGGCTATGGAAATGCCATGATAGGTAGGTATGGCGGCTGTTCTGAGGAAGGATATAATAAGGCTTATGTGTCATAGAGTGTATCATATCACGGGATTTGGATGCACCGGCGAAGTTTGCACCAAGTCTCAAGGTGAGAACGGGCAGTGCACACGGTACCAGAGAGGCTAGCAAAATATGGATTGGTGGGAGTGCTTTCGTCCACAAACTCACATTAGTCATAAAGAACTCAAATACTTATTGTGAAAGTTTATTAGCCCTCGAAGCAAAGTACCACTTGCATACCCCTAGGGAGGAGTTTGGTAGGAGTTAACCATCGCGCGCCCCTGATCCGAACGACACAAAGGATATCAATCAAGGATAAATTACACTCCAACTTCCCCGCTATGCCAATGCCGACACTTTAATGAAATAGTGAATCTCAAACCTTAACACCGATATTTTTAGTAACTAATGTTTATCAACTAGTAAGCTTCCATATTATAACTTCAATATCGTTGACCATACGCTTCGTATTTAGTGATCTACATGAAAGTTTTCATTATACCACTCTTGTATACCTATCATTTTTAGCATAACATATTGCTTGTGCAAATTACCACTTCCTATTTAACTCTCAAAAAGATATAAGTGAAGCATGAGAATGCAAATGATTTCTATAAAATATAAGTATTGCCGTGCTCTAAAGATATAAGTGAAGCACATGAGAAAATTGCCTTAACTCAAAAGATATTAGTGAAGCATAAAGAGCATTCTAATAAATCATGATGAATGTGTGTCTCTCACAATTGGTGTGTCCAACAAACAATGATTGTGGAAACAAGCAAACAAAATAAAACTATAACACACGACGCTCCAAGCAAAACAAGTATCATGTGATGAATAAGAATATTGCTCCGAGTAATATTACCGATTGATTGGAGACGAAAGAGGGGATGCCCCGGAAGGCCCCAAGCTTAGGGTCTTGCCGCTTGGATCTTCCTTGAATATTACCTTGGGGTGCCTTGAGCATCCCCAAGCTTAGGGTCTTGCCGCTCCTTATTCCTTCATCCATCGTGATCTCACCCAAAATTTGAAAACTTCAGCACACAAAACTCAACAAAACCTCGTGAGATCCGTTAGTATAATAAATCGATCATCCACTTTAGGTACTGTTATAAATAGATTCATAATTGTTCTTGCATAATACCTACTGTATTCTAACTTTTCCATGACTTATACCCCCCGATATAATCCATAGTTTCATCAAAAGAAGCACACTATGCAATAAAAACAGAATCTATCTAAAATAGAATAGTACATAACGACATAATTTTATCCATACTTCTGTAACTCCAAAAATTCTGAAAAATTAGGACAACGTAAAACATTTGTACCCCAATACTTTGTAAAAATTTCAGAATTTTATAACATTCCAGTAATGAACGTAAAATCAAATACTGGGCGCAAAAGTTTCTATTTCTGCACAAAATCAAATCAACTATCATCTAGATCATCCCAAAGACTTTACTTGGCACAAAACTCAAAAGAAAATATACAAACATAGCCATTACAGTAGCAATAACCATGTTGACTCAATAAAACAAAATAAAGCAAAAAGATAACTATTGGGTTGCCTCCCAACAAGCGCTATTGTTTAATGCCCCCAACTAGGCATAATGCATAGTTTCAAGTATTATCATCCTTCAACTTAACCACCTTAGTGGGGCTCTTTTCAAAACCGGGAGGCTCTTTATGCTTCCATTAACATCTAAAGGCAAAGTAATTTTATTCTCAAGAGTATCAAGCCTTTTATTCCAAACTGTAAGAAGTGAATTCATGCGGTTGAGATTTGAACTAAGGGTTTTAAGTGGTTCGTTAAACTTTTGTAAATCAATCATATTTTTCTGCAAATCCCCTAGTTTTTCTAATATCCGAATTCCCTCTTGAGTTTATGGGGTTCCTTTCTGTGTAGGAGTGACTCCTACTATTCCTTCTATCATTTCATAGGCAGCATTAGCATCACTTTCGATAAAATTTCCTTTAGCGGCAAAATCTAGGATTTATCTATTAGGCATGGTGAGTCCCACATAGAAATTTTGAAGAAGGATCTTTATATCTCTTTTTATAGTAGAGTTGCAATAAGATTCCATTATCCTGAACCAAGCATCGTTTAAGCTTCCCCTTCCTTTTGTTTGAAATAGAGTACTTCAAAAGCAGACGAGAGGGTAACGATAGAAGAACCAGCCATGGTAACAAGCAAAGAAAGCACACAAGGTATTTTTGGAATTTTTGATTTTTAGATAAGTAGAGGGAGATGAAAAAGAGAAGGCAAATAAAAAGGCAAATTGCAAAAAGAAACTAGAACAAGTAAATAATAAATGTGTGTGAAGGGACCTGTAGGATTTTGGTGAAGTCTCCCCGGCAACGGCGCCAGAAATTCTTCTGCTACTTGTGATAGGCGTTGGGATTTCCCCAAAGAGGAAGGGTGATGTAGTATAGTAGCAGATAGTATTTCCCTCAGTTAAGAACCAAGGTTTATCGAACCAATAGGAGACACCACGCAAAACCGGTATGCAATACCTGCACACACACACAAAGCAAATAATTGCACCCAACGCGGGCAAGAGGGTTGTCAATCTCCTTGTACGCGTTAATTGCAAGGATTAAATTTGATAGTGATAGGTAGATAAATATAAAGTAAAATAAAAGATAAATAAATGCAGTAAATATTTTTAGGATTTTAGTAAATATAAAGTGAATGGACCCGGGGGCCATAGCGTTCACTAGAGGCATCTCTCTCATGAGCATAGCAATGGTGGGTAAACAAATTACAGTTGGGCAATTGATAGAAAAGTGCATAGTTATGACAATATTCATGGCATGACCAATATATAGGCATTACGTCCGAGACAAGTAGACCGACATCCATCTGCATCTACTACTATTACTCCACCCCTCGACCTCTATCCAGCATGCATCTTAAGGTATTAAGTTCATAACAAACAGAGTAATGCTTGGAGCATGATGACATAATGTAGACAAGATAAAATCAATTAATATGATTGAACCCCATCGTTTTACCCTTAGTAACAACATTACATATACGTGCCTTGCAACTCCTCCTGTCACAGAGTAAGGACACCGCAAGATTGAACCTACTACCAAGAACCTCTCCCACTGAAGATAAATCAATCTAATTGGCCAAAGAAGATAGATAGATCAGAGAGAAATACAAGGCTATAAAATCACACATAGATAAATCTCAGAAAAGACTCAAATACTTTCAATGAATAATCTGATCATAAACCCACAATTCATCGGATCCCAACAAACACACCGCAAAAAGTTTACATCGAATCGATCTCCGAAGAGAACATTGTATTGAAGATCAGAGAGAGAGAGAGAGAGAGAAAGAGAGAGAGAGAGAGAGAGAGAGAGAGAGAGCCATCTAGCTACTACTATGGACCCGTAGGTCCCGTGGGAACTACTCACGCATCATCATGGAGGTAGCAAGGTTGATGAACATGGCCTCCATGATCGATTTCCCCTCCGACAGAGTACCGGCGGAGGCCTCCATATGGGATCACGGAAGAACAGAGGCTTGCGGCGGTGATAAAATTGTTTTGGGTCTCGCTCTGGGTGTTTATGGATTTATGATAATTTTTAGCGCTGGAATTAGGTTAGATGGACCTCCTTGGGGCCCACAAGCTCAGGTGGCGGCCCCCTAGGGGCGCGCCGTGTGAGCTTGTGGCTCTCCCATAGATCTTCTGCCCCCCGAAGCTTCTAGGGTCTCTTCTGGTCCATAAAAAATCACCATAAAGTTTCATCGTGTTTGGACTTTGTTTGGTATGGATTTTCTGAAAAACAACGAAATAGGCACAAAAAAAAACAGGAACTGACACTGGGCACTGAGTTAATAGGTTAGTTCCCAAAAATGATATAAAATGACATATAAAGCATACAAGATTGATAATATAATAACATGAAACAATAAAAAATTATAGATACGTTGGAGACGTATCAGTTCTTTACCGAGGGAAATACTATCTGCTACTATACTACATGACCCTTCCTCTTTGGGGAAATCCAACAACTATCACAAGTAGCATAAGAATTTCTAGCACCGTTGCCGGTGAGACTTCACCAAACAAACCAGGTGCCTTCGCACAATTTTGTCAATTTGCTTGTTTTTATCTTCTTTTCCTTTTGCCTTTTTATTTGCCTTCTTCTTTTGTTTGCCAAAAAAAATCAAAATACCAAAAATATTTGTGTTACTATCTTTGCTTGAATCGCTATTATGGCTACTCCTGAAAATACTAAGCTTTGCAATTTCTTGAGTAATAATAACAATGATTTCATTAGTACTCCTATTTTTCCTCCTGCCACTAGTGTGGAGTCTTATGATATTAAAGCTGCCTTGCAAAATCTTGTTATGAAAAAACAATTTTCTGGAACTCCTAATGAAGATGTTGCATCCCATCTTAATACCTTCGTTGAATTATGTGATATGCAAAAGATTAAAGATGTGGATAATGATATTATGACACTGAAATTATTTCCTTTCTCTCTTAGATATCGAGCTAAAGCATGGTTTTCATCTTTACCAAAAAATAGTATTGATTCATGGACTAAGCACTACTACAGGAAGGTCCTAAGACGACACATGTATAGGAGACCATTCGACCAAACTGTGTGCGATGCATGAATCGCAAATGGTATTGTAATAAAATCGCCACCAATAAATTGAACTGTGTGGGATGGCTGATCCATCAAGCATGATTCAGATAAGAGTTGCGTGTGCAAAACATGGCATACAGTTGATCCATACGAACTATTTGCGATGAGCCAAAAAACACAAACGGTTACCCAGGTCCAGATGTGTGCGATAGACGGCATACATGTCAGTTTGATGAACTGTTTGTGATGATCCAGAGGAACACAAATGATTCGGCTTAACAAGATGTGTGTGATACCCGGCAAACAAGTCAGTAATCAGAATTATGTGGGAAGACCGATAATAAAACAGACGATTCCTGCTAATAAGCTGTGTGTGTTATGGGCAAATGCTTGCTGGTAAATAATTGTCTGTGATTCTTGAAATCATCACCAACGTGTTCCTTAGTTTAATCATTTGCGATGTGATTTGCTTAGTCTGCAGAACATCTACGCTCTGTGTACAGAGCAATATATTCTTTAGTGAATTGTGTGCTTGATACGTCCATTTTGCATCATGTTTTCCTACTGTTATTTATAGTGTTTTTGATCAATATAACACTTTGTGGAGCAATTCTAATGCCTTTTCTCTCTTAATATGCAGGGTTTACATAAGGTGGGAGATTGTCGGCAGCTGGAATTCTGGACCAGAAAAAGCTATGTCAGAGATACCTATTCTGCACATCTCCAAATGAGCTGAAATTTCACGAAGATTTATTTTGGAATAAATAAAAAATACTAGAAGAAAGAAGTACCAGAGGGGGCCACCCAGGTGCCCACGAGGCACCAGGGCGTGCCACCCCCCCAGGCGCGCCCTGGTGGCTTGTGGGGACCCTGGCCAGCCTCCGGTGCCCATTTTCTGGTATATAAGCCCATTTGCCCTAGAAAAAATAAGGAGAAGACTTTTGGGACGGCGCCGCCGTCTCGAGGTGGAACTTGGGCAGGAGCACTTTTGCTCTTCGGCGGAGCGATTCCACCGGGGATACTTCCCTCCGGGAGGGGGAAATCGGAGCCATCGACATCACCAACGATCCTCTCATCATGGGAGGACCAATCTTCATCAACATCTTCACCAGCACCATCTCATCTCAAACCCTAGTTCATCTCTTGTATTCAATCTTTGTCTCAAAACCTCAGATTGGTACCTGTGGGTTGCTAGTAGTGTTGATTACATCTTGTAGTTGATGCTAGTTGGTTTATTTGGTGGAAGATCATATGTTCAGATCTATTATGCTATTTAATACCCCTCTGATCTTGGACATGAATATGGTTTATGAGTAGTTACTTTTGTTCTTGAGGACATGGGAGAAGTCTTGTCATATTTAATCATGTGAATTTGGTATTCGTTCGATATTTTGATGATATGTATGTTGTCGATTCTCTTAGTGGTGTCATGTGAACGTCGACTACATGACACTCACCATCTTTGGGCCTAAGGGAATGCATTGTGGAGTAGCAATTAGATGATGGGTTGCTAGAGTGACAGAAGCTTAAACCCTAGTTTATGCGCTATTCCATAAGGGGCTGATTTGGATCCATATGTTTAATGCTATGGTTAGATTTATCTTAATTCTTCTTTCGTAGTTGCGGATGCTTGCGAGAGGGGTTAATCATAAGTGGGAGGCTTGTTCAAGTAAGAACAACACCCAAGCACCGGTCCACCCACATATCAAATTATCAAAGTAGCGAACGCGAATCAAACAAACATGATGAAAGTGACTAAATGAAATTCCCGTGTGTCCTCAAGAGCGCTTTGCTTATTATAAGAAATTGTTCCAGCTTGTCCTTTGCTACAAAAAGGATTGGGCCACCTTGCTGCACTCTTTGTTACTATTGCTACTTGTCACTTGTTACAAATTATATTGCTATCAAACTACTCGTTACCGATAATTTCAGTGCTTGTAGAAAACACCTTGCTAAAAACCGCTTGTCATTTCCTTCTGCTCCTCGTTGGGTTCGACACTCTTACTTATCAAAAGGACTACGATTGATCCCCTATACTTGTCACTTGTCACTCTTACTTATCAAGACTCTTTTCTGGTCCTTCTGCTCCTCGTTGGGTTCGACACTCTTACTTATCAAGACTCTTTTCTGGTGCCGTTGCCGGGGAGTGAAGCGCCTTTGGTGAGTGGGATTTGGTAAGGAAACATTTATATTACGTGCTGAAATTTATTGTCACTTGTCACTATGGAAAGTAATCCTTTGAGGGGTTTGTTCGGGGTATCTTCACCTCGACCGGAAGCACCAAGAGTTGCTCCTCAACCTACTGCACCTACTGAAAATATTTATTATGAGATTCCTTCGGGTATGATAGAGAAACTGCTAGCTAATCCTTATGCAGGAGATGGAACAATACATCCTAATATGCACTTAATCTATGTGGATGAAATTTGTGGGTTGTTTAAGCTTCCAGGTTTATCCGGAGATGGAGTTAAGAAGAAAGTATTCCCTTTATCTTTGGAGGGAAAGGCATCGACATGGTATAGGCTATGTGATGATACTGATACATGGGACTGGAACCGGTTAAAGCTGGAATTCCACCAGAAATTTTATCCTATGCATTTGGTTCATCGTGATCGGAATTATATATATAATTTTTGGCCCCGTGAAGGAGAAAGCATCGCTCAAGCTTGGGGGAGGCTTAAGTACATGATGTACACATGCCCCAATCATGAGCTCTCAAAAGAAATTATCTTACAGAATTTTTATGCTCGGCTTTCTCATGATGATCAAACTATGCTCGATTCTTCTTCGGCTGGCTCCTTTATGAAGAAGACTATTGAATTCCGATGGGATCTTCTGGAAAGAATTAAACACAACTCCGAAGATTGGGAACTCGACAAAGGTAATGAGTTAGGTATAACACTTAAGTTTGATTGTGTTAAATCTTTTATGGATACCGATGCTTTTCATAAGTTTAGCACTAAATATGGACTTGACTCTGAGATAGTAGCCTCCTTCTGTGAATCATTTGCTACTCATGTTGATCTCCCTAAGGAGAAGTGGTTTAAATATCATCCACCTATTGAATTGAAAGAAGAACTTGTTAGTGTTAAGGAAGAAACAATTGTTTACCATGTTGATCCAGTTGTGCCTACTGCTTATATTGAGAAACCACCTTTTCCTGTTAGGATTAAAGAACATGCTAAAGTTTCAACTGTGATTAACAAAAGTAATATTAGAGCACCTTGACCCTCTGAACAAATTAAAGTTGAACCTAATGTTGCTATGGTTAAAGATCTCTTGGTCGATAATATAGATGGGCATGTTATTTACTTCTATGATGAAGCAGCTAGAATCGCTAAACCAGATCCTAAAGATAAAAACAGACCTGTAGTAGGCATGCCTGTTGTCTTTGTTAAAATAGGAGATCATTGTTATCATGGCTTATGTGATTTGGGTGCTAGTGTGAGTGCTATTCCGTTTACCTTATATCAAGAAATTATGAATGATATTGCACCTATTGAAATAGAGGACATTGATGTTACTATTAAGCTTGCAAACAGAGATACCATTACACCGCTTGGGATCGTTAGAGATGTTGAAGTCTTGTGTGGAAAAATAAAATACCCTACTGATTTTCTAGTCCTCGGTTCTCCACAAGATAACTTTTGTCCCATTATATTTGGTAGACCTTTCTTGAACATTGTTAATGCCAAGATTGATTGCGCTAAAGAAACTGTTAGTGTTAATTTTGGTGGTATGTCTCATGAGTTTAATTTCTCCAAGTTTCGTAGACAACCTCATGATAAAGAATTGCCTAGTAAAGATGAAATTATTGGTCTTGCTTCTATTGTCGTACCTCCTACTGATCCGTTAGAATAATATTTGCTAGACCATGAAAACGATATGCATATGAATGAAAGAAATGAAATAGATAAGATGTTCTTTGATCAACCACCTATCGTTAAACATAATTTGCCTGTTGAAACTCTTGGAGGCCCTCCTCCACCTAAAGGTGACCCTGTATTCGAACTGAAACAATAGCCTGATACATTGAAATATGCTTATCTAGATGAAAAGGAGATATATCATGTTATTATTAGTGCTAACCTTTCAGAGCATGAAGAAAAGAGATTACTGAAAACCTTGAGGAAGCACCATGCTGCTATTGGATATACTCTTGATGATCTTAAGGGCATTAGTCCCACACTATGTTAGCATAAAATTAATATGGAGCCTGATGCTAAACCAGTTGTCGACCACCAGCGACGATTCAATCCTAAAATGAAGGAGGTGGTAAGAACTGAAATATTAAAGCTTCTGGAAGCAGGTATAATCTATCTCATAGCTGATAGTAGATGGGTAAGTCCCGTTCATTGTGTCGCTAAGAAAGGAGGCATTGCCGTTGTTCCTAATGATAAAAATGAACTCATTCCACAAAGAATTGTAACTGGTTATAGAATGGTAATTGATTTTAGAAAATTAAACAAAGCCACTAGAAAAGATCATTACCCCTTACCTTTTATTGATCAAATGTTAGAAAGATTGTCTAAGCATACACACTTTTGTTTCCTAGATGGTTATTCTGGCTTCTCTCAAATACCTGTATTACCTGAAGATCAAGAGAAAACCACTTTTACTTGTCCTTTTGGAACTTATGCTTATCGTCGTATGCCTTTTGGTTTATGTAATGCACCCGCTACCTTTCAAAGATGTATGACTGCTATATTCTCTGACTTTTGTGAAAAGATTGTTGAGGTTTTCATGGATGATTTCTCTGTTTACGAAACTTCTTTTGATGATTGCTTAAGCAACCTTGATCGAGTTTTGCAGAGATGTGAAGATACCAATCTTGTCTTGAATTGGGAGAAGTGCCACTTTATGGTTAATGAAGGTATAGTCCTTGGGCATAATTTTTTTGAAAGAGGTATTGAAGTTGATCAAGCTAAAGTTGATGCTATTGAGAAAATGCCATGTCCAAAAGATATTAAAGGTATAAGAAGTTTCCTAGGTCATGCTGGTTTCTATAGAAGGTTTATAAAAGACTTCTCTAAAATTTCTAGACCTCTCACCAATCTCTTGCAAAAAGATGTTCCATTTGTTTTTGATGATGATTGTGTAGAAGCTTTTGAAACACTTAAGAAGGCCTTAACCACTGCACCTATTGTTCAACCACCTGATTGGAACTTGCCTTTTGAAATTATGTGCGATGCTAGTGATTATGCTGTTAGTGCTGTTCTAGGACAGAGAGTTGATAAGAAATTAAATGTTATCCATTATGCTAGTAAAACCCTAGACAATGCTCAAAGAAATTATTCTACTACTGAAAAAGAATTTCTATCAGTTGTGTTTGCATGCGATAAATTCAGATCTTACATAGTTGATTCTAAAGTAACTGTTCACACCGATCATGCTGCTATTAAATATCGTATGGAAAAGAAAGATGCTAAACCTAGACTCATTAGGTGGGTTCTATTGCTACAAGAATTTGACTTGCATGTTATTGATAGAAAGGGAGCTGAGAATCCCGTAGCAGATAATTTGTCTAGAATGGAAAATGTTCTTGATGACCCACTTCCTATTAATGATGATTTTCCAGATGAACAATTAGCTGTCATAAATGCTTCTCGTAATACTCCTTGGTATGCGGACTATGCTAATTATATTGTTGCTAAATTTATACCACCTAGTTTCACATACCAACAAAAGAAAAAGTTTTTCTTTGATTTAAGACATTACTTTTGGGATGACCCACATTTATATAAAGAAGGAGTAGATGGTATTATTAGACGTTGTATACCTGAGCATGAACAGGAACAAATCCTACGTAAGTGTCACTCCGAGGCCTATGGAGGACACCATGCGGGAGACAAAACTGCGCATAAGGTACTACAATCTGGTTTTTATTGGCCTACTCTTTTCAAGAATGCTCGTAAGTTTGTCTTATCTTGTGATGAATGTCAAAGAATTGGCAATATTGGTAGACATCAGGAAATGCCTATGAATTATTCACTTGCTATTGAACCATTTGATGTTTGGGGATTTGATTATATGGGACCTTTTCCTAAATCCAATGGGTATACTCATATTTTAGTTGCTGTTGATTACATTACTAAGTGGGTAGAAGCTATTCCAACTAGTAGTGCTGATCATAACACTTCTATTAAAATGCTTAAAGAAGTCATTTTCCTGAGGTTTGGAGTCCCTAGATATTTAATGACTGATGGTGGTTCACATTTTATTCATGGTGCATTCCGTAAACTGCTTGCTAAATATGATGTCAACCATAGAATTGCATCTCCTTATCACCCTCAATCTAGTGGTCAAGTTGAATTGAGCAATAGAGAAATAAAGCTAATTTTGCAAAAAACCGTCAATAGATCTAGAAAGAATTGGTCTAAGAAACTGGATGATGCATTATGGGCTTATAGAACTGCTTATAAAAATCCTATGGGTATGTCTCCTTATAAAATGGTTTATGGAAAAGCATGTCATTTACCTCTTGAGTTAGAACATAAAGCATATTGGGCAGTTAAAGAACTCAATTATGATTTTAAACTTGTCGGTGAAAAGAGGTTATTTGATATTAGCTCACTAGATGAATGGAGAACCCAAGCTTATGAAAATGGCAAATTGTTTAAGGAAAAAGTTAACAGATGGCATGATAAAAGAATTCAAAAACGGGAATTCAAAGTGGGTGAATATGTTCTATTGTACAATTCTCGTTTGAGGTTCTTTGCAGGAAAACTTCTCTCCAAATGGGAAGGGTCGTATGTCATCGAAGAAGTTTATCGCTCCGGAGCCATCAAAATAAACAACTCCGAAGGCACTAATCCGAGAGTGGTGAATGGGCAAAGAATTAAGCACTATATTTCAGGTACTCCCATTAATGTTGAAACTAATATTATTGAAACAATTACACCAGAGGAATACATAAGAGAGACCTTCCAAAACACTCTAGAACCCTGAAAAGGAAGAGGTATGTGATACGGTAAGTAAACCGACTCCAAAAATTCCATAAAAATACTTTCTGTCAGTTTTGGAATATTAGAAAAAATACAAAAATAAGAAACAACCGAGGGGACCCACGAGGTGCACACGAGGCACCAGGGCGCGCCACCCCCCAGGCGTGCCCTGGTGGCTCGTGGGCCCCTCGTGAGCTTTCCCGACTCCGTTTTCTCCTGGATTACTTGTTTTGCAAGATAAAAATTCTTTATATATACTCCCGGACGTTTTGACCACCGTATCGCAGAAATCACCTCTGTTCTTGTTTCGTGCTATTTTTCTGACAGATCTAGATCGCTATGGCTCCACCAAGCTCCTCCAAGGACAAGTTCTACGAGAAGGTCATCAACCCCTACCTACCGGAGGTGATGAAACACCCTCAAGCCATTGAGATGTGTGAGGGGGTGCTTCACATCCGGGATGTTCAAGCACCCATGAAAACCGGGAGCATGGAGGCCAGGCTCGAGGCGGTGGAGCAGGAGATTTTCAAGTGCCAAGGGATGGTGGAACGTGGACTCAGCGCCAACCACTCCATGATCACGGAATTCACCCGCGATCACAAGGTGGATGGCCAATCGATGGGGGACATCATCTTCAAGCTCAATGAACAAATCGACTATCTCCAAGGCCAAATCTATGATCTTCAAAACCAAAATTATGAGTATGAGGCAAGATTCAAAGGTATGAGTTTAGCTGCAAGTTTCAGGACTCCGGAGACTCGTTCATCTTTTTATGATGGGGAACCTATGCCATGGAAGCCGGAGGACAAGCCCACCACTTCATCACCACCACCATCACCGAAGAAGGAAACTTGAGTACATGGGTATGGGCACTCCCCTTGGCTTGTGACAAGCTTGGGGGAGGTGCCCCGGTATCGTATCACCATCACTTTTGCTATCTTTACCTATTTTTAGTTCGATCTTTAGTTATTTCGTGATCTAGTTGAATAAAAAATTTAGTATGATCTATTTTCGAGTGCTAGTTTCGTGATCTATCTATCTATGTAATTGAGTTGAGAGTTATATAATAAAGAGTAGTTTGAGTTTTTGCTTCTTTATTTTTATGTTTCAAACCTAGCAATGAAAATAATGAAAAAGATCATATGCTAATCTTATGGAAAGTAATGACATTACATAAAGAAAAGTATAAGTGGGAAAATTTATTGGAAGTTAACAAACATAGCATTGGTCAATGATGCAATTCATGAAAAAGTTAATAAGGGAAGAGAAGATTCACATGCAAATACACTATCTTGGACATCTTTTATGATTGTGAGCCCCCATTAAGTATTTTATGTCAAATTGTTGACGTTGGACAAGGAAGACAACGTAATGAATTATGTTTGCTTATATTCACATAGAAGTTATATTGTCATAGATCCTCCAACATGTGGTGCTTGCCCAATATCTTTGCTAGCCAAAAATCCGCACCAAGTAGAGATACTACTTGTGCATCCAAAACCCTTAAACCCAGTTTCATGTCATGAGAGTTGTGACATCCCCAGATTACTAAACAGTAGTTATACTAATTAGTCATGCCAAGTCATCATCAATTACAATGCTTGATCACATTTGAATCATATCTCATTTCAAATTCCAATGCAAATTGAAATTCAAATTTGAGGTGAAAATAAAAGTTGTTCAAATTTGAAAACTAAATAGTTCATAATTTTGGAAATATTCCATTATAAATAATGTTCAAGAAAACAACATCACCTAAATTCCCTAGATGACTCTAACATCCAAAAATAGTACCAAAACAGTAGCATTTAATCCCATTTCATTTAATAAAAATTCAAATGAAATCATTTTGTCTCCAAACCTTTTTCTGGCAATGGTAAATATTGCATGATATTTATTGAGCCAAGTCTCATATTTTACAAAAGTGAAATGGTGGCTAAACATTTTTCAAAAAAGAGAGAAAGGAATAAAAACAGAGAAATAAAAAGAAAAAGAGCGCCAGTGCACTGCTGGACTGGGCCTACGTGGCGCACAGTGCGGCCCAGCCCACTGTGCTCGGCCTTTTCTCCCTCCTCCCGCCGCTCGCTTGCGCACGCACCGCCGAGCCACGGTCGCCGTCGCAGCCGCGCCCACTCGCCCCCTCGCATCGCTACAGGGCGCTGGGGTGGATAAGAAGGCCACCGCGGACACCCTGGACCACCCCAAGATCTTTTTCCCCCTCTCCCTCGCTCGCCCCCCTCTATGGCCGACGTGGCCATCGCCGTCCGCAGCTCACCCGCGTAGCCACTGCCGCCGCCTCGCCTCACCACCGTGCCGGATCGATCCGTCGTCCTGGACTACGCCCTCTCCGACAACCAGCGCGAGTCCGGGAGCCCTACATCGCTAGATCGCGTCGTCGTCTTCCTCGGATCTCCGCCGCCGTTCGTCGTCGTTTCCGGCCACCTCGCGCCTTCCCCGCGCCCAATTAGCTCACCTACAGGCTCACTGTAAGCCCACGCTCTTTTCCCCTCACTCTCCCGCACGAATCCGTCGCCGTAGCCGTTGCTAGCACCATCACCGGAGCTCTGCTCCGCCGCGGTGCTCGCCGCCGTCGCTTCCGATGATGACATGCTCAACCGAGCTCGTAGTCATGCTCTAGGCACCTCTAGGACCCCGTAGAACCCCTCCTTTGGACTTGCCATAGCCTCTGCCGCCGTTCACGATGACACCAGAACTCCGGCGTCCACCGCGGTCGATGCCGCCGTCGATGTAGCACTCCTCTGCTCGAACCAGTGCCACAGATCGACGCACGCTGCCGTCCCCGTTCGAACGCGACCAGCCGTAGCTTTTTGGTCGCCGGACGGCGATTTCCGGCGAGGTCCAGTGCGCGCCGCCGCGCGAAATGGTCGCCGGAGCAACTCTGGCGACGGCGCCGACGTGGCTGCCACCTGGCCTGCCCTGTGGCACTGACCGCTGGGCCCCACGGGCCCAGTTGATCAAGTTGACTTGGTCAACTCGGCTGACTGGGCAGCCCAGTCACTGACATGTGGCCCCCACATTTAATTAAACGTTTTTATAAATAAATAATCTGTTAATTAATTTAATCACTAATTAGCCACTGACAGTGGGGTCCCACCTATTAATTAACCTAATTAACTAAATTAACCTCTATTAAATTTAATCAGTTACTGACCAGTGGGACCCACTGGTCAGGTTTGACTCTGGCCAGCTGGAATTGACCGATGACATCACCATGACGTCATGATGATGTCACATATTACTGTTTTGGATAATTCGAATTAAATAAATCCAAAAAATTCAGAAAATGATTAAAACTTTGAAAAATCATATAAAATAAACCGTAACTCGGATGAAAATATTTTATATATGAAAAATGATCAGAAAAATATGACGACTCCGAATACGCCACCCACATACCTGCTACACCTCTCTAACATGATGAACATGGAACTTTCCCCTCCGATTCATCTGACCGATAATCACCCGGAGCTAGGAGAACACTCTCGGATAATTTCCCGCTCCGACTAACTTGCGTAGTGCTGCATTAGAACACCCCTAGCACTGCATGTTGACATGTCATGCATCCCTGTTGCATTGTTTGCCGTGTATTTATTGTTTCTTCCCCCTCCTTCTCTCCCGATAGACCCCGAGACCGCCGACGACACTGCTGAGTACGACTACGTCGACGACAACCAGACCCCTTCAGCTGAGCTTCCAGGCAAGCAAAACCCCCTTGATCATCAGATATCGCCCATTCTTTCTTTCTTATGCTTGCATTAGAACTGCTCCTGTTGATATTCCGATAGCTCCTATTCTGATGCATAGCCTGATTTCGTCGCCTGCTATTGATACCTTACCTGCTATCCTATGAAGCTTAGTTAGGTATGCTATGTTTCATAAGCTGGCCCTTCACCCTTGTCTGTTTGCCAGGCTTGTTATCGAGCCATGATCACTCTGGGTGATGATCACGGAAATGTTATATTATTGCAATACCTTTAAACTGTTAAAGTCGAGCCGGCTCCAAGAGTGCCCGCGAGATAATGAAACAAGACGGGTTGAACCCAAGGGTACCCGCGAGTGATATTGTGGCGGAACGATAGGGCAGGCGGAGACCACCTAGGAGAGAGGTGGGCCTGGTCCTTGGTCGTTGTCCGTGGATTACCAAGTCGGAGTGACAGGGATCCTGTTCGTCTCTGCGAGTTACTAAACACGCCTAACGGATTTGGGTATTTGATCTGAGTTGGCCGCTGGCCTATACGCACTACCACCACGTGGGATAATGGTTTATGGGGCCCTCTACGTCGTACGTTTCTCCCGTAATCTCTTCAGATGTCATAGTTCAGAGATGCGGGCTGATTGTTGGGGTGGGCTGGTTATGTCACTTGTGTATACAGTGTCGTGCCTGGGCCCCGGCCAGTCACGCAACGTGCAGGATTTAGACCGGCGTGCTGACCTCTCCGCTGAGCCTAGGTAGGACTACACCGTGTCGATTACCCGAGGCCGGGCATTACCCAGCAAGTGTGTCCAGCCAGATGTAATCGAGCGTGCTGGGTAACAGTAGTGCACCCCTGCAGGGAAGTTATCTATTCGAATAGTTGTGTCCACGGTAACAGGACGCTCAGAGTTGTATCCTGATCTACTACAACTACAAACGGATACTGTTACAATGTTAAACTGTTACTACTGCTCTCGGGATCACTTTCTCACAGGGTAGTCGAGGAAGGATCCCAGGGCATTACTAAAATATGATTGATTATATATTATCTTGTTCTACTCTCTTCTGATGCTGCAAGATTGCTTCAAGATGCTAGTCTTCGATAGGCTAGGCCTTTCCCCCTCTATTCCGGCAATTCTGCAGTTCAGTCCAAATATATAGCCCCATTTCTTTGATACCGATGCATACTTAGTATAGTTCTGATGTAAGTCTTGCGAGTACTTTGGATGAGTACTCACTGTTGCTTTGCTACTTTTTTTCCCATACCCGGTTGCTGCGATCAGACGACGGAGCCCAGAAGTAGGAGATCTCCGGAGGCACCTACTACTACGTTGAGCCCGCCGACCAGGAGTAGTTCGGAGGCCCTAGGCAGGAGGCCTTCGCCTTTTCGATCAGTGTCGCTGTTTGTGCTAGCCTTCTTAAGGCAAACTTGACTAACTACGTCTGTACCCAGATAATATTTGTTTGTATGACTTATGTATTCGGGTCCTCGTGACCCCTGGTTTGTAATATGATGATTTATGTTTAAATTTGTGTTTAGAGTTGTGTTGTGATATCTTCCCGTGAGTCTCTGATCTCGATCGTGCATGTTTGCGTGTATGATTAGTTCACGGTCGAGCAGGGGCGCCACAAGTTGGTATCAGAGCCGACTGCCTATAGGAAGCCCCCTTCCGATTCCTTGGTCGAAGTTGAGTCTAGTCTTTGACAAACTATTTTACTAACTTGGCTGTGTGGCTTACGGGCCCATGTCGCCAACGGATGGGTTTAGGATATTTTATTCCTCTCCTTTACTCTAGGACTCTGATCTCTCTTCTATTCGGGTTAAAATTTTACTAACTCCGACTTTAGGTTCTCGTAACTACTTCTTCCCGGAGAGCCCCTCATTCCAGATGATCGCTTGATTCACCAGAAGATTCCGAAGATACTCTTCGATGTTTTCCCGAGAATCCTATATGTCCTACTGCTGTTGCAATTCCTTGTCGCCTACTTACACTTGTGCTTAACTCCAGGTATTCGGCAATCATCGTTGAAATCCCATGTGATTGTCATTCTGATCCTATTGATTCATCATGTGCGTGAATGCTCTCAATCATCAGTCGAATCCTAGAATTCATCATTCCAGCTCAGACGTCATTTTGATCATGAGCTAGTTCTCAGCCAATCAAGTTGCAATCGATTGTGCCCCTAATTCAATTCAACTTACTCATCTTTTGATCAGAGTGTTTGCTTCTGATCCCCCGATTTAGAAATCGCAATCCCTTGGTATTTTATATACTTCGGATTATTCAGATGTTTCTATACTCCGATGCCTTTGCATTCTTTCTTCTTCTAGTTGAGTACCGATACTCACATCAGATCTTCTGCGGTCCGCCAGATCCTTTGGTGCATTATTATCCAATAGTGTCCTTCATATTCCATAACCTTGTGAGTTCTTCCCTGATACATAATGCCTTTGGTAAATTGTATCCTCTACTTTTGTCAACCATAATCTACTTCCGAGCTTGGGTTATTTACTCCTGAAGTTTGTGGTATATGTTCCTAAGATGCCCCGATGGGTTGAACCTATGCCTTCCCTATTCAGTGTGAACCCAGCAACTTTTACGGGACATACTCTACTGGTGTTCCGCCAGATCCATTTTCAACATTACAACTTCATCGAAAACGAGAAGTGAATGAGAGGTTATGCATTGAACAAGTGGGAGTCGACCTTGAACCTTTGTTTTCATGCCCATGGACATGATGTAGCTCTTATCACAGAAGTTTCTTGTAAAAATAATTATTCATTTGAATAATTCTGCCGGTATCCTTAACTTAATTCCATGCAGTTATGGTCCCGACATGCCGTCCTTATTCGATATATTTGAAAGGAATCCATTTCAGTGCCTCGTCTAATTTTTCAACAAGGTTATAGCACCTGCCATCCACAGATCAACGATCTAGTTCAGCTTCTATTCTGTTCTACCTTCGAGTATTACCCTCTGGTATCTCAAGGATATCGTACCATTGCACTACATCTTATGAAGCTTTGATAAGGTGATAGCTTTCCCCATCATAGTAATTCCACGGGTTCTAGTTTGTTGTCAACCGAGAACACCGATAAATGAATCAAATCCACCCTATAGCACATTGACCTTCTGCTTCCCCATTTCTTCTGCTTGATCATGTTATCGATCAATTACATCTTCCTGAAACCTTTCGATAAATTGTGTCGTGATCATCTTCAACATTTTGACTTCTTCTGAGATGTCAATTGAACTCATGGTGAGAAATACCATCTTTGCCCCTTGATAATTTGTATTATCATCGACAACATCCTTGCTTTTCCTTCCAGCACAGACTTGGTCATGTTTTGGACTATACCTTAAGTTCCTTGCTATCTTGAAAATGTTCCATGTTTTTTCTAGTGATCTTCAAACCCAGCCCTTGCTTAAAACATTAGGTCATTGCTACCCTGAAGCATGATTGTGGTACTCCTAGTATCAACAAGAACATTGGAAGCGTAATGCTAGATGATTCTTGATCTATTATCCAAACACCGTTGTGTGGGTAAACATCATGATGCTTCTTGCCCCTTTTTACCTAAAAGGATATGCCCTTGCTGACTTGTCTTGGATATTATGCTCTGTTTGTTCATGCGAAGGATATATTCCTAATACTTGTGTATAAACACATTTTCCTTTCCATTGGTTTGTTTAAATCTGATAAACACATTTTCCTTTCCATTGGTTTGTTTAACCTTTCTTATGATCTATATGATCTAAGCAGTAATAATTCCCTGCTTATGTAAACACCTCAGTGTACAACTCAGTCAGAAAAACCCTGTTACTATTGTTGATGACATTTCGGTAACCGCCGGTGGACGAGTACTTTGCCTAATGGTCCGCCTCGCATTGCGAGCAGGAAAATGGTTCTCTGCGTCCCCCGCCCTTGGTACCAACATTGTTGCCAACATAGCCGACAAACTATCCTCTGACATACCCTGTTATCGTGACCCTACAAGATGTCACCACTCTCATTGCTCATAATCCACAATAACCACAGTTCCACAGGACCGAAACCCGACTCTCCTGTACATCTCTATGTCCAACGTTATTCCTCGCGCTTGGTTTCGTATGTAATTCACGAGCCACCTTCTGGGAGATGATCTATTCTGGTATCAGACACATTACTTATTCACGCTGCTCTGAACCCCTTTCACACTTTGTTTCAGGCATCAAACGATGGCCTATCCGCTTGAAACTCCTTATTGTACCTTCTTACCTTGCTCTCGATGTTTTTCTTAAGTTTCAGTTCGAGAGATACTTTCTGCCACATTCCCTGAGTTATCCACCAGATAATCAACCTTGTAAAGGTCCGTTCTTCCGAAGTTACCCCTCAGCCTTTTTCGTAAGTAAGATGAAGACTCCGAAGAAAGGATGGTAGCTTCGTCATGACGCATGATGCAGAGCAAATGAAGACATCAATGCAATGGACCGACCTCTTCGAGAAGGGACTACAAGAGCCGAGAAGACTCGTTAGAATTTTGTAACCAATTCTTTCCCCTTAACTCTACCTCTTAATTCTCGGGATGAGAATTTCTTTTAGAGGAGGAGAGTTGTGACATCCCCAGATTACTAAACAGTAGTTATACTAATTAGTCATGCCAAGTCATCATAAATTACAATGCTTGATCACATTTGAATCATATCTCATTTCAAATTCCAATGCAAATTGAAATTCAAAACTGAGGTGAAAATAAAAGTTGTTCAAATTTGAAAACTAAATAGTTCATAATTTTGGAAATATTCCATTATAAATAATGTTCAGGAAAACAACATCACCTAAATTCCCTAGAAGACTCTAACATCCAAAAACAGTACCAAAACAATAGCATTTAATCCCATTTCATTTAATAAAAATTCAAATGAAATCATTTTGTCTCCAAACCTTTTTCTGGCAATGGTAAATATTGCATGATATTTATTGAGCCAAGTGTCATATTTTACAAAAGTGAAATGGTGGCTAAACATTTTTCAAAAAAGAGAGAAGGGAATAAAAACAGAGAAATAAAAAGAAAAAGAGCGCCAGTGCACTGCTGGACTGGGCCTAAGTGGCGCACAGTGCGGCCCAGCCCACTGTGCTCGGCCTTTTCTCCCTCCTCCCGCCGCTCGCTTGCGCGCGCATCGCCGAGGCACGGTCGCCGTCGCAGCCGCGCCCACTCGCCCCCTCACGTCGCTATAGGGCGCCGGGTGGATAAGAAGGCCACCGCGGGCACCCTGGACCACCCCAAGATCTTTTTCCCCCTCTCCCTCGCTCGTCCCCCTCCATGGCCGACGCGGCCATCGCCGTCTGTAGCTCACCCGCGTAGCCACCGCCGCCGCCTCGCCTCGCCACCATGCCGGATCAATCCGCCGTCCTCGACTACGCCCTCTCCGACAACCAGCGCGAGTCTGGGAGCCCTACATCGCCAAATCGCGTCGTCGTCTTCCTCGGATCTCCGCCGCCGTTTGTCCTCATTTCCGGCCACCTCGCGCCTCCCCCGCGCCCACTTAGCTCACCTATAGGCTCACTGTAAGCCCGCGCTCTTTTCCCCTCACTCTCCCGCATGAATCCGTCCCCGTAGCCGTCGCTAGCACCATCACCGGAGCTCTGCTCCTCCGCGGTGCTCGTTGCCGTCGCTTCCGACGATGACATGCTCAACCGAGCTCGTAGTCGTGCTCTAGGCACCCCTAGGACCCCGTAGAACCCCTCCTTTGGACTTGCCATAGCCTCTGCCGCCGTTCGCGATGACACCAGAACTCTGGCGTCTGCCACGGTCGACGCCGCCGTCGATGTAGCCCTCCTCCGCTCGAACCAGTGCCACAGATCGATGCGCGCCGCCGTCCCCGTTCGAACGCGAACAACCGCCGCGTTTTTGGTCGCTGGACGGTGATTTCCGGCGAGGTCCAGTGTGCGCCACCGCGCGAAATGGTCACCGGAGCAACTCCGGCGACGGCGCCGACGTGGCTGCCACCTGGCCTGCCCTGTGCCACTGACCGCTGGGCCCCACGGGCCCAGTTGACCGAGTTGACTTGGTCAACTCGGCTGACTGGGCAGCCCAGTCACTGACATGTGGCCCCCACATTTAATTAAACGTTTTTATAAATAAATAATCTGTTAATTAATTTAATCACTAATTAGCCACTGACAGTGGGGTCCCACCTGTTAATTAACCTAATTAACTAAATTAACCTCTGTTAAATTTAATCAGTCACTGACCAGTGGGACCCACTGGTCTGGTTTGACCCTGGCAGCTGGAATTGACCGATGATGTCACCATGACGTCATGATGACGTCACATATTACTGTTTTGGATAATTCGAATTAAATAAATCCAAAAAATTCAGAAAATGATTAAAGTTTTGAAAAATCATATAAAATAAACCGTAACTCGGATGAAAATAATTTATATATGAAAAATGATCAGAAAAATATGACGACTCCGAATACGCCACCCACATACCTGCCACACCTCTCTAACATGATGAACATGGAACTTTCCCCTCCGATTCATCTGACCGATAATCACCCGGAGCTGGGAGAACACTCCCGGATAATTTCCCGCTCTGACTAACTTGCGTAGTGCTGCATTAGAACACCCCTAGCATTGCATGTTGACATGTCATGCATCCCTGTTGCATTGTTTGCCATGTATTTATTGTTTCTTCCCCCTCCTCTCCCGATAGACCCCGAGACTGCTGATGACACTGCTGAGTACGACTACGTCGACGACGACCAGACCCCTTCAGCTGAGCTTCCAGGCAAGCAAAACCCCCTTGATCATTAGATATCGCCCATTCTTTCTTTCTTATGCTTGCATTAGAATTGCTCCTGTTGATATTCTGATAGCTCCTATTCTGATGCATAGCCTGATTTTGTCGCCTGCTATTGATACCTTACCTGCTATCCTATGAAGCTTAGTTAGGTATGCTATGTTTCATAAGCTGGCCCTTCACCTTTGTCCGTTTGCCAGGCTTGTTATCGGGCCGTGATCACTCTGGGTGATGATCACGAAAATGTTATATTACTGCAATACCTTTAAACTCTTAAAGCCGGGCCGACTCCAAGAGTTCCCGTGAGATAATGAAGCAAGACGGGTTGAACCCAAGGGTACCCGCGAGTGATATTGTGGCGGAACGACAGGGCAGGCGGAGACCACCTAGGAGAGAGGTGGGCCTGGTCCTTGGTCGTAGTCCGTGGATTACCAAGTCGGAGCGACAGGGATCCTGTTCGTCTCTGCGAGTTACTAAACACGCCTAACAGATTTGGGCATTTGATCTGGGTTGGCCGCTGGCCTATACGCACTACCACCACGCGGGATAATGGTTTATGGGGCCCTCTACTTCGTACGTTTCTCCCGAAAGCTCTTCAGATGTCACAGTTCAGAGATGCGGGCTGATTGTTTGGTGGGCTGGTTAAGTCACTTGTGTATACAGTGTCGCGCCTGGGCCCCGACCTGTCACGCAACATGCAGGAGTGCAGAGGGCGATGGGCCCAAGACCCCTTCGCACTTAGGATTTAGACCGGCGTGCTGACCTCTCTGCTGAGCCTAGGTAGGACTACGCCGTGTCGATTACCCGAGGCCGGGCATTACCCAGCAAGTGTGTCCGGCCAGATGTAACCAAGCGTGCTGGGTAACAGTAGTGCACCCCTGCAGGGAAGTTATCTATTCGAATAGCTGTGTCCACGGTAACAGGACGCTCAGAGTTGTATCCTGATCTACTACAACTACAAATGGATACTGTTACAATGTTAAACTGTTACTACTGCTCTCGGGATCACTTTCTCACAGGGTAGTCGAGGAAGGATCCCAGGGCATTACTAAAATATGATTGATTATATATTATCTTGTTCTACTCTCTTCTGATGCTACAAGATTGCTTCAAGATGCTAGTCTTCGATAGGCTAGGCCTTTCCCCCTCTATTTCGACAATTCTGCAGTTCAGTCCAAAGATATAGCCCCATTCCTTTGATACCGATGCATACTTAGTATAGTTCTGATGTAAGTCTTGCGAGTACTTTGGATGAGTACTCACGGTTGCTTTGCTACTTCTTTTCCCATACCCGGTTGCTGCGATCAGACGACGGAGCCCAGGAGTAGGAGATCCCCGGAGGCACCTACTACTACGTTGAGCCCGCCGACCAGGAGTAGTTCGGAGGCCCTAGGCAGGAGGACTTCGCCTTTTCGATCAGTGTCGCTGTTTGTGCTAGCCTTCTTAAGGCAAACTTGACTAACTACGTCTGTACCCAGATAATATTTGTTTGTATGACTTATGTATTCGGGTCCTTGCAATGATGAGGATATCACTTATCGTTAGTGTCTCGGTCAGCTGGGGATTATAGATTAATCGGAAATCGGCCGATTAATCGATTTTATCGGTCGACTATTAATCGGCCATTTTTTGCAAATCCCAGGTTCCTAACACTAAAATATGTTGTATTCAACACCAAAACAATATTGGATAGAAGTGTTACCTTGATTCCTAGCCTTTGAATCCTCGTATAATGACAAACAAAATAGGATAACAGTTCATATTGCGTAACAAGGTCCACAAAACACAAATAAACATAGTTTTTACTAACATAGTGTTATGAATAGGCCCGATTTATCAGTAGATTCCTGATAAATCGCTTGTCAAAGCGATAAATCGGCCCAAATGATAAATGGTGAAGATAAGGCATAATATTATCGGTCACCCCCCGAGTAGCGATAAATCGGATGATAAATCGCTGAATCGGATGATTTTTTGAACAGTGGGTCCTTGTGACCCCTGGTTTGTAATATGAAGATTTATGTTTAAATTTGTGTTTAGAGTTGTGTTGTGATATCTTCCCGTGAGTGTCTGATCTCGATCGTGCACGTTTGCATGTATGATTAGTGCACGGTCGAGCAGGGGCGCCACAAGAGTCCACTATATCTACCTATGGATTGAATAAGATCCTCCAAGTAAGTTGTCATCGGTTTAAAAAGCAATAAAAATTGCCTCTAAATATGTATGAACTTTTATTGTAAAGGAAAATAAGCTTTGTACGAACTTGTGATGTTAAAGAAATAAAAGCGACAGGCTGCATAATAAAGGTTGCTATCACAAGGGGCAATAAAAACTGACGTTCCTTTGCATTAAGAGCTTGTGCATCCAACAACAGAAAGCACATGACAACCTCTGCTTCCCTCTGCGAAGGGCCTATCTTTTACTTTTATGTATTTACTTTTTATGCAAGAGTCAATAGTGCTCGGCCTTTTCTCCCTCCTCCCGCCGCTCGCTTGCGCACGCACCGCCGAGCCACGGTCGCCGTCGCAGCCGCGCCCACTCGCCCCCTCGCATCGCTACAGGGCGCTGGGGTGGATAAGAAGGCCACCGCGGACACCCTGGACCACCCCAAGATCTTTTTCCCCCTCTCCCTCGCTCGCCCCCCTCTATGGCCGACGTGGCCATCGCCGTCCGCAGCTCACCCGCGTAGCCACTGCCGCCGCCTCGCCTCACCACCGTGCCGGATCGATCCGTCGTCCTGGACTACGCCCTCTCCGACAACCAGCGCGAGTCCGGGAGCCCTACATCGCTAGATCGCGTCGTCGTCTTCCTCGGATCTCCGCCGCCGTTCGTCGTCGTTTCCGGCCACCTCGCGCCTCCCCTGCGCCCAATTAGCTCACCTACAGGCTCACTGTAAGCCCACGCTCTTTTCCCCTCACTCTCCCGCACGAATCCGTCGCCGTAGCCGTTGCTAGCACCATCACCGGAGCTCTGCTCCGCCGCGGTGCTCGCCGCCGTCGCTTCCGACGATGACATGCTCAACCGAGCTCGTAGTCATGCTCTAGGCACCTCTAGGACCCCGTAGAACCCCTCCTTTGGACTTGCCATAGCCTCTGCCGCCGTTCACGATGACACCAGAACTCCGGCGTCCACCGCGGTCGATGCCGCCGTCGATGTAGCCCTCCTCTGCTCGAACCAGTGCCACAGATCGACGCGCGCTGCCGTCCCCGTTCGAACGCGACCAACCGTCGCTTTTTGGTCGCCGGACGGCGATTTCCGGCGAGGTCCAGTGCGCGCCGCCGCGCGAAATGGTCGCCGGAGCAACTCTGGCGACGGCGCCGACGTGGCTGCCACCTGGCCTGCCCTGTGGCACTGACCGCTGGGCCCCACGGGCCCAGTTGATCAAGTTGACTTGGTCAACTCGGCTGATTGGGCAGCCCAGTCACTGACATGTGGCCCCCACATTTAATTAAACGTTTTTATAAATAAATAATCTGTTAATTAATTTAATCACTAATTAGCCACTGACAGTGGGGTCCCACCTATTAATTAACCTAATTAACTAAATTAACCTCTATTAAATTTAATCAGTTACTGACCAGTGGGACCCACTGGTCAGGTTTGACTCTGGCCAGCTGGAATTGACCGATGACATCACCATGACGTCATGATGATGTCACATATTACTGTTTTGGATAATTCGAATTAAATAAATCCAAAAAATTCAGAAAATGATTAAAACTTTGAAAAATCATATAAAATAAACCGTAACTCGGATGAAAATATTTTATATATGAAAAATGATCAGAAAAATATGACGACTCCGAATACGCCACCCACATACCTGCTACACCTCTCTAACATGATGAACATGGAACTTTCCCCTCCGATTCATCTGACCGATAATCACCCGGAGCTAGGAGAACACTCTCGGATAATTTCCCGCTCCGACTAACTTGCGTAGTGCTGCATTAGAACACCCCTAGCACTGCATGTTGACATGTCATGCATCCCTGTTGCATTGTTTGCCGTGTATTTATTGTTTCTTCCCCCTCCTTCTCTCCCGATAGACCCCGAGACCGCCGACGACACTGCTGAGTACGACTACGTCGACGACAACCAGACCCCTTCAGCTGAGCTTCCAGGCAAGCAAAACCCCCTTGATCATCAGATATCGCCCATTCTTTCTTTCTTATGCTTGCATTAGAACTGCTCCTGTTGATATTCCGATAGCTCCTATTCTGATGCATAGCCTGATTTCGTCGCCTGCTATTGATACCTTACCTGCTATCCTATGAAGCTTAGTTAGGTATGCTATGTTTCATAAGCTGGCCCTTCACCCTTGTCTGTTTGCCAGGCTTGTTATCGAGCCATGATCACTCTGGGTGATGATCACGGAAATGTTATATTATTGCAATACCTTTAAACTGTTAAAGTCGAGCCGGCTCCAAGAGTGCCCGCGAGATAATGAAACAAGACGGGTTGAACCCAAGGGTACCCGCGAGTGATATTGTGGCGGAACGATAGGGCAGGCGGAGACCACCTAGGAGAGAGGTGGGCCTGGTCCTTGGTCGTTGTCCGTGGATTACCAAGTCGGAGTGACAGGGATCCTGTTCGTCTCTGCGAGTTACTAAACACGCCTAACGGATTTGGGTATTTGATCTGAGTTGGCCGCTGGCCTATACGCACTACCACCACGTGGGATAATGGTTTATGGGGCCCTCTACGTCGTACGTTTCTCCCGTAATCTCTTCAGATGTCATAGTTCAGAGATGCGGGCTGATTGTTGGGGTGGGCTGGTTATGTCACTTGTGTATACAGTGTCGTGCTTGGGCCCCGGCCAGTCACGCAACGTGCAGGATTTAGACCGGCGTGCTGACCTCTCCGCTGAGCCTAGGTAGGACTACACCGTGTCGATTACCCGAGGCCGGGCATTACCCAGCAAGTGTGTCCAGCCAGATGTAATCGAGCGTGCTGGGTAACAGTAGTGCACCCCTGCAGGGAAGTTATCTATTCGAATAGTTGTGTCCACGGTAACAGGACGCTCAGAGTTGTATCCTGATCTACTACAACTACAAACGGATACTGTTACAATGTTAAACTGTTACTACTGCTCTCGGGATCACTTTCTCACAGGGTAGTCGAGGAAGGATCCCAGGGCATTACTAAAATATGATTGATTATATATTATCTTGTTCTACTCTCTTCTGATGCTGCAAGATTGCTTCAAGATGCTAGTCTTCGATAGGCTAGGCCTTTCCCCCTCTATTCCGGCAATTCTGCAGTTCAGTCCAAATATATAGCCCCATTTCTTTGATACCGATGCGTACTTAGTATAGTTCTGATGTAAGTCTTGCGAGTACTTTGGATGAGTACTCACTGTTGCTTTGCTACTTTTTTTCCCATACCCGGTTGCTGCGATCAGACGACGGAGCCCAGAAGTAGGAGATCTCCGGAGGCACCTACTACTACGTTGAGCCCGCCGACCAGGAGTAGTTCGGAGGCCCTAGGCAGGAGGACTTCGCCTTTTCGATCAGTGTCGCTGTTTGTGCTAGCCTTCTTAAGGCAAACTTGACTAACTACGTCTGTACCCAGATAATATTTGTTTGTATGACTTATGTATTCGGGTCCTTGCAATGATGAGGATATCACTTATCGTTAGTGTCTCGGTTAGCTGGGGATTATAGATTAATCGGAAATCGGCCGATTAATCGATTTTATCGGTCGACTATTAATCGGCCATTTTTTGCAAATCCCAGGTTCCTAACACTAAAATATGTTGTATTCAACACCAAAACAATATTGGATAGAAGTGTTACCTTGATTCCTAGCCTTTGAATCCTCGTATAATGACAAACAAAATAGGATAACAGTACATATTGCGTAACAAGGTCCACAAAACACAAATAAACATAGTTTTTACTAACATAGTGTTATGAATAGGCCCGATTTATCAGTAGATTCCTGATAAATCGCTTGACAAAGCGGTAAATCGGCCCAAATGATAAATGGTGAAGATAAGGCATAATATTATCGGTCACCCCCCGAGTAGCGATAAATCGGATGATAAATCGCTGAATCGGATGATTTTTTGAACAGTGGGTCCTTGTGACCCCTGGTTTGTAATATGAAGATTTATGTTTAAATTTGTGTTTAGAGTTGTGTTGTGATATCTTCCCGTGAGTGTCTGATCTCGATCGTGCACGTTTGCATGTATGATTAGTGCACGGTCGAGCAGGGGCGCCACAAGAGTCCACTATATCTACCTATGGATTGAATAAGATCCTCCAAGTAAGTTGTCATCGGTTTAAAAAGCAATAAAAATTGCCTCTAAATATGTATGAACTTTTATTGTAAAGGAAAATAAGCTTTGTACGAACTTGTGATGTTAAAGAAATAAAAGCGACAGGCTGCATAATAAAGGTTGCTATCACAAGGGGCAATAAAAACTGACGTTCCTTTGCATTAAGAGCTTGTGCATCCAACAACAAAAAGCACATGACAACCTCTGCTTCCCTCTGCGAAGGGCCTATCTTTTACTTTTATGTATTTACTTTTTATGCAAGAGTCAATAGTGTTCTCCCCTATTCCTTTTATTTTTCTCTTTTGCAAGCATCATGTGGTGGGGAAGATCTAGGCACATATATCCAGTTGGATATGAGTGATCATGAGTTATTATTGTTGACATCACCCTTGAGGTGAATAAGTTGGGAGGCGAAACTATAAGCCCCTATCTTTCTATGTGTCTGGCTGAAACTTTTTGCTCCACATATATGTTGTGAGTGTTAGCAATCATAGAAGACTAAATGATGGTTGAGTATGTGGACATGCTAAAAAGCTCCTACATGAGACCCTTCCTGAAAATATGATGAATTGCAATTGCATTGTTGACTGAGAACATAGTTTGTTAGTTTTCAAGAAAGTTTATGTCTTATACTTCGTTGTTGTGATGAATTGTTACTTGCTCATGAGAAGTTTTATGATAATAAATATTGCTGTTATAATAATAATCATGATGCTACTATGTTCGTATTTTGTTTTTATCGACACCTCTCTCTCTAACCATGTGGACATGATTATCGATATCGGCTTTCGCTTGAGGACAAGCGAGGTCTAAGCTTGGGGGAGTTGATACGTCCATTTTGCATCATGTTTTCCTACTGTTATTTATAGTGTTTTTGATAAATATAACACTTTGTGGAGCAATTCTAATGCCTTTTCTCTCTTAATATGCAGGGTTTACATATGGAGGGAGATTGCCGGCAGCTGGAATTCTGGACCAGAAAAAGCTATGTCAGAGATACCTATTCTGCACATCTCCAAATGAGCTGAAATTTCACGGAGATTTATTTTGGAATAAATAAAAAATACTGGAAGAAAGAAGTACCAGAGGGGGCCACCCAGGTGCCCACGAGGCACCAAGGCACGCCACCCCCCAGGCGCGCCCTGGTGGCTTGTGGGGCCCCTGGCCAGCCTCCGGTGCCCATTTTCTGGTATATAAGCCCATTTGCCCTAGAAAAAATAAGGTGAAGACTTTTAGGACGGTGCGCCGCCGTCTCGAGTTGGAACTTGGGCAGGAGCACTTTTGCTCTCTGGCGGAGCGATTCCGCCGGGGATACTTCCCTCCGGGAGGGGGAAATCGGAGCCATCGACATCACCAACGATCCTCTCATCGTGGGAGGACCAATCTTCATCAACATCTTCACCAGCACCATCTCATCTCAAACCCTAGTTCATCTCTTGTATTCAATCTTTGTCTCAAAACCTCAGATTGGTACCTGTGGGTTGCTAGTAGTGTTGATTACATCTTGTAGTTGATGCTAGTTGGTTTATTTGGTGGAAGATCATATGTTCAGATCTATTATGCTATTTAATACCCCTCTGATCTTGGACATGAATATGGTTTGTGAGTAGTTAATTTTGTTCTTGAGGACATGGGAGAAGTCTTGTCATAAGTAATCATGTGAATTTGGTATTCGTTCGATATTTTGATGATATGTATGTTGTCGATTCTCTTAGTGGTGTCATGTGAACGTCGACTACATGACACTTCACCATCTTTGGGCCTAAGGGAATGCATTGTGGAGTAGTAATTAGATGATGGGTTGCTAGAGTGATAGAAGCTTAAACCCTAGTTTATGAGCTTTTCCGTAAGGGGTTGATTTAGATCCATATGTTTAATGCTATGGTTAGATTTATCTTAATTCTTCTTTCGTAGTTGCGGATGCTTGCGAGAGGGGTTAATCATAAGTGGGAGGCTTATTCAAGTAAGAACAGCACCCAAGCACCGGTCCACCCACATATCAAATTATTAAAGTAGCGAACGCGAATCAAACAAACATGATGAAAGTGACTAGATGAAATTCCCGTGTGTCCTCAAGAGCGCTTTGCTTATTATAAGAAATCGTTCCGCCTTATCCTTTGCTACAAAAAGGATTGGGCCACCTTGCTGCACTCTTTGTTACTATTGCTACTTGTCACTTGTTACAAATTATATTGCTATCAAACTACTCGTTACCAATAATTTCAGTGCTTGTAGAAAACACCTTACTGAAAACCGCTTGTCATTTCCTTCTGCTCCTCGTTGGGTTTGACACTCTTACTTATCGAAAGGACCACGATTGATCCTCTATACTTGTGGGTCATCAGTGCTCTATCGGGCACATGAGTATCACACCCGTGGGTAAGCAATGTGCGCGCACGCGTCGTGCTAGCTTGCGCTTCCTTCTTTGCTAAGTTTTCCATTAACTGATGGCATTTTATGAACACGCCACCGTTTGCCGCCACTTCCCCATCGGTTTCCCGCCACCAGTGATTGCGCATAAGCCTAGGCGGCGCGCGACACACGGAGGCACAAGCGCAGCCTATAGCACTGATACGTCTCCAACGTATCTATAATTTTTGATTGTTTCATACTATTATATTATCAATCTTGGATGTTTTTATATACATTTACAACAATTATATATCATTTTTTGGGACTAACCTATTAACTTAGTGCCCAGTGCCAGTTGCTGTTTTTTGCATGTTTTTGGTTTTACAGAATATCAATACCAAACGAAGTCCAAATGGCACGAAACTTTTTGGAGATTTTTTTCTGGACAAGATAAACACTAGAAGCTTCGGGAGGAGGCCAGAAGACCCTGGAGGTGGCCACTAGCCACCAGGGCGCGCCTGGGGGGGGGGCAGACGCGCCCTGGTGCCTCGTGGGCCCACCTCTGACTATTTTGACCTAATTCCACCACTATAAATTCCCAAAAATTGGGAAACCAACAGAGGAGTCCACGAAATACTTTTTCCGCTGCCACAAGTTTTTGTTTTCGAGAGATCCCATCTGGAGGCCTTTTCCGGTGCTCCGCCGGAGGGGGAATCGATCACGGAGGGGCTCTACATCAACCTTGCTGCCCTTCCGATGATGCGTGAGTAGTTTACCACAGACCTTCAGGTCCATAGTTAGTAGCTAGATGGCTTCTTTTCTCTTTTTGATCTTCAATACAATGTTCTCCTAGATGTTCTTGGAGTTCTATCCGATGTAATCACTTTTTGCGGTGTGTTGGTTGGGATCCGATGAATTGTGAGTTTATGATCAGATTATCCATGAATATTATTTGAGTCTTCTCTGATCTCTTTTATGCATGATTATTATAGCTTCGTATTTCTTCTCCGATCTATTGATTTGGTTTGGCCAACTAGATTGATTTATCTTGCCATGGGAAGAGGTGCTTTGTAATGGGTTCGATCTTGCGGTGCTCAATCCCAGTGACAGAAAGGGACATGACACGTATGTATCATTGCTATTAAGGGTAAAAAGATGGGGTTTATTCATGCATGAGTTTACTTTGTCTACATCATGTCATCTTGCTTAAGGTGTTACTCCGTTCGTATGGACTTAATACACTAGATGCATGCTGGATAGCGGTCTATGTGTGGAGTAATAGTAGTAGATGCAGGCAGGAGTCGGTCTACTTGTCTCGAACGTGATGCCTATATACATGATCATTGCCTTGGATATTGCCATGATTATTTGCTTTTCTATCAATTGCCCAACAGTAATTTGTCTACCCACCGTATGCTATTTTCTTGAGAGAAGCCTCTAGTGAAAACTATGGCCCCCGGGTCTATCTAAATCATATATTAAAAACCCTAAAAATACTTGCTGCAATTTTATCTTATTTATTTTATTTTGTATGTTTGTTTAATCTATCTATCTATCACCATACAATTTAATCTTGCAATTTACCGCCGAGGGATTGACAACCCCTCGTTTGCGTTGGGTGCAAGGATTTGTTGTTTGTGTGCAGGTACTGCTAACGAGGTGTTGCGTGATTCTCCTACTGGATTGATAACCTTGGTTTCATAACTGAGGGAAATACTTACCTCTACTGTGCTGCATCATCCCTTCCTCTTCGGAGAAAATACCAACGCAACCTACAAGTAGCGGCAAGAATTTCTGGCGCCGTTGTCGGGGAGACATCATCAACATCTATCAAGTACCTTTGCATAAACTCTCATCTCCTTGCATTTATTTTATTTGCCTCTCGTTTTTCATCTCCCCCACTTCTAAAAAGTTTTTACAAAAATACAAAAATATTTTCCGTTTGCCTTTTTCTTGTTTGTTTGTTTGCTTGCTTGTTCTCTTGATTGCGTAGTCATGATGTCTCAAGAAAATACAAAATTATGTGATTTCTCCAATACTAATAATAATGATTTTATTAGTACTCCGATTGCTCCTCCCGCCGCTAGTGCGGAGACTTGTGATATTACTGCCGCTTTGCTAAATCTTGTTTTGAAAGAACAATTTTCTGGCAGTCCTAATGAAGATGCTGCATCCCATCTTAACACTTTCGTAGAATTGTGTGATATGCAAAAGAAAAAAGATGTGGATAATGATATTGTGAAATTAAAATTATTCCCGTTCTCATTGAGGGATCGTGCAAAAATTTGGTTTTCATCTTTACCACGAAATAGTATCGATTCTTGGGATAGGTGTAAAGATGCTTTTATTACTAAGTATTTTCCTCCCACGAAAATTATTTCTCTTAGAAATCAAATGATGAATTTTAATCAACTTGATCATGAACCTGTTGCCCAATGTTGGGAGAGGATGAAATTAATGATAAGAAATTGCCCTACTCATGGTTTAAATTTATGGATGATCATACAAATTTTTTATGCGGGATTAAATTTTGTCTCTAGAAATCTTTTAGATTCCGCCGCGGGTGGTACTTTTATGGAAATTACTTTGGGGGAAGCTACTAAATTGCTTGATAATATTATGGCAAATTATTCACAATGGCATACTGAAAGAGTTCCTACTAGTAAAAAAGTGAATTCTGTTGAAGAAATTAATACTTTGAGTGATAAAGTTGATGCGCTTATGAAATTGGTCGCTAGCAAAAATGCTCGTATTGATCCTAATGATGTGCCATTGTCCACTTTGATTGAGCAAAATAATGATGCTATTGATGTGAATTTTGTCTCGCGAACCAATTTTAATAATAATGCTTACAGAGGTAATTTTAATCCTAGGCCGTTCCCTGGAAATTCCTTTAATAATTATGGCAATTCCTATGGTAATCCTTATAATAATAATAGGATGCCCTCTGATCTTGAAAGTAATATTAAAGAATTTATTAATGCTCAAAAAGTTTTCAACACTACGATAGAAGAAAAATTGAGTAAACTTGATGATATGTCTAGGAGCATTGATAGAATTATTCATGATGTGGAAAATCTTAAGACTAAAATTTTGCCACCCAAAATTGATATTAATGATTCAATTAAAGCTTTATATGTTTCCATGGATGAGATTAAGAAAAGAACCGCCATGCTAAAAGCTAAACGAGAATTTTTAGAGAAAGCGATTCCTCCCGGTTTCTATCGTAGTAATGATGAGGATATTAAAATGATTGGTGTTTCGTCTATTGATTCGTTGGTTAGCAATATAAAACTTGATGAAAAGGGGACTGAAGAAGAGTTAACTTTAGCTAGAAGGCGTTCCCATAATTCGGAGGGTGAAAATCTTGATAAGAAAATTGCTAAAAGTGGGTCTGGAGAGGTAAAAACTTTAACTAGCGATGTGCCCACTCTCTTGGATTACAAAGATTTTAATTATGATAATTGTTCTTTGATTGAGTGCATTTCTTTGTTACAATCCATGTTAAATTCACCCAATGCTTATGAGCAAAACAAGGCTTTTACTAAACACATCGTAGAAGCAATGATGAAAGCGTTAGATGAAAAGTTAGAATTAGAAATTTCAATCCCTAGAAAATTATGTGATGAGTGGGAATCCACCATTAAAGTTAAAATTAAAAATCATGAGTTCAATGCTTTATGTGATTTAGGTGCTAGCGTTTCCACAATTCCAAAATCTCTATGTGATGTGCTAGGTTTCACCAATATAGATGAATGTTCTCTTAATTTGCACTTGGCGGATTCTACTATTAAAAAGCCAATGGGTAGAATTAATGATGTTCCTATTCTTGCAAATAGGAACTATGTGCCCGTTGATTTTATTGTACCTAACATTGAATGCAATTCTTCTTGCCCCATAATACTTGGTAGACCGTTCTTACGAACCATAGGTGCCTTTATTGATATGAAAGAAGGGAATATAAAATTTCAGTTTCCATTAAAAAAGGGTATGGAGCATTTCCCTAGGAAAAGAATTAAAATCACCATATGAATCCATTATGAGGGCCACTTATGGAATCAACTTGAAAGATGACAATACTTGAAACTATGCATTATGCCTAGCTAGGGGCATAAAACAATAGCGCTTGTTGGGAGGCAACCCAATGAATAAAATAATTTTTTACCTTTTGTTTCTGTTATTGTGTGTTTACACAATTATGCTACTATTATGATTGTGTTTTTTTGTTTTTAATTAGTGTTTGTGCCAAGTAAAGCCTTTAGGATGATTTGGAAGATAGTATAATTGATGCTGTTTGGAAAACAGAAAGTTTTGCATCCAGTGCTGGAATTTTGTTTCTGTACTGGAGCGTCAGACAAATCTGAAATTTTTACACAGTATTGGTATATGAATTTCCCATGTTGTCCTCAGTTTTCAGAATTTTTGCAGTTACAGAGGTATGGCTTTTAAATAGATTGCTACAGACTATTCTGTTTTTGACAGATTCTGTTTTTGATGCATTGCTTGCTTGTTTTGATGAATCTATGGATTGTATCGGGGGGGGGGGGGTATAAACCATGGTGAAGTTAGAGTACAGTCGGTATAATCAAAAATAAAATATGAATGGGTTTGCAACAGTACTTAAAGTAGTGATTTATTTTGTTATACTAACGGATCTAACGAAGGTTTTGTTGAGTTTTGTGTGATTGAAGTTTTCAAGTTTTGGGTGAGATCACGATGGATGAAGGAATAAGGAGTGGCAAGATGTAACATCCCCATGTATTAAGCTACAGTGATCACCCTCTGATAATGCCAAGTCACCATGGTTAACAAGCTTGATCAACATTTGGTTTCATATCTCATTTCAAATTCCACTCTAAATCAAATTCAAATTTGCAAGGAAATTTAAAGTTTCACAAACATGCCTGAAAAATTGTTCATATTTTAGCAAATAATCCATAACTAATTTTTTTCAGGAAAACAAAATCACCTAATTTACCAAATTGCCCCTGGAAATTTAAAACAGTACCAAAACAACAATATTTAATGGGATAATTAGTTTTATGCCCCTAGTTGTGTCCCACTCGTGTGTTTTACCCCTAATTTCGGAAACTCACCTGTTCAGTCCAAGCCACTTTGCAATTCTTATGCTTTTGCCCTTTGACCCTTTGACCGTCACTTTGAAAAATTCATAACAAATTCATACTAACTCAGAAAAATTCAAATAAGATATCAAAATGTTCAGAAAAACATCACCTATATGTGCAAGTCATTTTCATTCTTCACGAAAGTTTTGGAAAGTCCCCATCTCAGTTTTAGTTCATATGATCTTAGCATGAACAGTAAAACCAAAAAAATTCAAAAAATTCTAATTTTTTTTGCGGCAAACATTGACCAATGTTTTGAGTGCTTGCCAAGTTTCATAATGGAATGACTTTCGTGGAAGTCGTGGCAAAAAAAGGAATTTTTGGAGCATTGATTTTACTTTTTTTCCACGACTTCCACGAATGGCATTCCCTTATGAAACTTGTCAAGCACTCAAAACATTGGTCAATGTTTGCCATTTAGAATTTTTTGATTTTTTTAGATTTTACTGTTCATGCTAAGATCATATGAGCTAAAACTGAGATGGGGACTTTCCAACACTTTTGTCAAGAATGAAAATGACATGCACATATAAGTGATGTTTTTCTGAACATTTTGATATCTTATTTGAATTTTTCTAAGTTAATATGAATTTGTTATGAATTTTTCAAAGTGACGGTCAAAGGGTCAAAGGGCAAAAGCATAAGAATTGCAAAGTGGCTTGGACTGAACATGTGAGTTTATGAAATTAGGGGTAAAACACACGAGTGGGACACAACTAGGGGCATAAAATTAATTATCCCATATTTAATCCATTTTCATTTAATTAAAATTCAAATAAAATCATTAGGCCTCCAAACCTTTTTATGGCAGTACCAGATATTGCAAAGTAGTTAAATGGCACAACCTCATATTTTACAAAAGTCAATTTGGGGCCAAACATTTTGCAAAACCAAAAAGGACTGAGTAAACAGAAAAATAATAAAGAAAAGGGAAAAGGAGCACTGTGCAGCTGGGCTTCTAGTTGCAGCAGTGCGGCCCAGCCCGCTCAGCCGTTTTCTCCCTCCTCCCGCCTCTCTCTCCTCGCTGTCGCGCGCGCGCGCACTCCCACAGCTGGCCCCCCTCTCCTCGCTCGATAGCGGCCTGCTACAGAGCTCGTGGAGGGGATAAGGACCCCTCCTCGCCCCCCCTGGTGAACCCTAGCGCCCCTCCTTCCCCTCCCTCGCTCTCCCACCTCACTCGAGCACTGCCATGGATGGCCCTCGCTGAAGCACGCGGCCACCGAACGCCTCTGATCCCACCGGCGTGTCCAGGAGCTCCCTCTACCTCGTCTACTTCGCCCTGGTGCTTTGGTTCATCTCGGGGAGCAACACAATGACCGCATCGACCTCTCCTACGCCGCCGGCCACCGAAGCTCCTTCCTCGTCGATCCGCCGCCCTTCGACCACCTCCGGCCTCCCCGAGCCTCCTCAGCAATGCTGTGAGCATCTGGCTCCCCCCTGGCCTCTCCCCTTTCTTCCCCGTACTCCGTAGACTCGACTGCGCCGAGCTCTTGCTCCGGCCGCTGCCCTATTTGTAGCACGCGAGCCGTGTGTGCTCCCGAGCCCCCGCGCGAGCCACTGGCGCGCTACAGGGCACGTAATGCGACGAACCCGACCCCCATCTAACCCCCTAGCTCACTCCCGTTCTGTTTCCGACGAAGCCCAAGCGCGGCCGCCGCCAAACCTCATCGTCGGTCATGATTCCGGCCAACTCCGGTGCCACCACGACCACCGTTGGACGCGGCTCGTCATGGCGCATCCATAGAGCCCATCCACGCATCCTTCCGACGTCTGCGGAGTAAACCCGGCGAGTTCCCGTGTTGCTGCCATCGCCGACGCACTGTAGCTCCTCGCCGGCGCTAACCCCGCTGACGTGGACGTCATTAGCAACTAACCAAAATGCCTAATGCCCACTGACAGCCGGGCCCCATGTAGTTTAATTAGGTCTAATAAAAACTGTTAGATATTTAACTAAACTGACATGTGGGGCCCACATTTACTGTTCAAACGGATAAGACTCGCTGAGTCAGCGTGCTGACTCAGCACTGGACCCACATGTCAGCTTGTGTTGACTGGGTGCTGACTGGGCAGTTGACTTAGTCAACTGGCCCCACCTGTCAGCCACTGTGTACACTTCTGTGTACACTGTGCTGGGTGCATTTAGCATTTTGCTATTTAATTTCGAATTAAAATTAATTCCAGAAATTCCAGAAAATGATTAAAACTTTGAAAAATCATATAAAATAAACCGTAACTCGGATGAAAATAATTTATATATGAAAAACGATCAGAAAAATATGACGAATCCGAATACGCCCTCCATGTAGCTGTTAGATGCCTCCAACACTTCAAACATGGAACCTTCCCCTTCGGATCGTCTGAACGATAATCACCCGGAGCTGGGTGAACACTCCCAGATATTTTCCCACTCCGACCAAAATACCTAGCACTGCATTAGAACACCCCTAGCATTGCATATTGCCATGTCCTGCATTTATGTTGCATTGTTTGCCGTGTATTTATTGTTTCTCCCCCCTCCTTCTCTCCCGATAGACCCCTAGACTGCCGACGACACCGCTGAGTACGACTACGTCATCGACGACCAGACCCCTTCAGCTGAGCTTCCAGGCAAGCAAAACCCCCTTGATCATCCAGATATCGCCTACTCTTTCTCTCTATTGCTTGCATTAGAATTGCTTCTGTTGATATTCTAATAGCTTCTATTCTGATGCATAGCCTCATTTCGTCGCCTGCTATTAATACCTTGCCTGCTATCCTATGATGCTTAGTTAGGTATGTTATGTTTCATCTGCTGGCCCTTCACCCTTGTCCGTTTGCCAGGCTTGTTATCGGGCCGTGATCACATTGGGTGATGATAACGGAAATGTTACATTACTGCAATACTTTAAACTGTTAAAGCCGGGCCGGCTCCAAGAGTGCCCGCGAGATAATGAAACAAGACGGGTTGAACCCAAGGGTACCCGCGAGTGATATTGTGGCAGCACAACAGGGTAGGTGGAGACCACCTAGAAGAGAGGAGGGCCTGGTCCCTGGTCGTGGTCCGCGTGTTACCAAGTCGGAGCGACAGGAACCCTGTTCGTCTCTGTGAGTTACTAAAACACGCCTAACGGATTTGGGTATTTGATCTGAGTTGGCCGCTAGCCTATACGCACTACCACCACGCGGGATAATGGTTTAATGGGGCCCTCTACGTCGTATGTTCCTTCCGAAAGCGATCCAGATGTCACAGTTCAGAGATGCTGGCTGACCGTTGGGGTGGGCTGGTTACGTCACTTATGTATACAGTGTCGCGCCTGGGCCCCGACCAGCCACGCAATGTGCAGGAGTGCAGAGGGCGATGGGCCCAAGACACCTTCGTACTTAGGATTTAGACCGGCGTGTTGACCTCTCTGGAGAGTCTAGGTTGGTCTACGGCGTGTCGATTACCCGAGGCCGGGTATTAACCAGCAAGTGTGTGCGGCCAGATGTAATCGAGCGTGTTGGGTAACAATAGTGCACCCCTGCAGGGAAGTGATCTATTCGAATAGCCGTGTCGACGGTAACAGGACGCTCGGAGTTGTATCCTGATCTACTACAACTATGAATGGATACTGTTACAATGTTAAACTATTACTACTGCTCTCGGGATCACTTTCTCGCGGGGTAGTCGAGGAAGGATCTCAGGGCATTGCTAATATATACTTATTATTATATGTTGCTGTTATCTATTCTCTTCTGATGCTGCAAGATTGCTTCAAGATGCTAGTCTTCGATAGGCTAGGCCTTTCCCCCTCTGTTCCGACATTTCTGCAGTTTAGTCCAAAGATATAGCCCCATTCCATTGATACCGATGCATACTTAGTATAGTTCTGATGTAAGTCTTGCGAGTACTTTGGATGAGTACTCACGGTTGCTTTGCTTCCTTCTTTTCCCCTACCCGGTTGCTGCGATCAGATGGCGGAGTCCAGGAGCAGGAGATCCCCGGAGGCACCTACCACTACGTTGAGCCCGCCGACCAGGAGTAGTTCGAAGGCCCTAGGCAGGTGGCCTTTGCCTTTTCGATCAATGTCGCTGTTATGCTAGCCTTCTTAAGGCAAACTTGACTAGCTATGTCTGTACCCAGATAATATTTGTTTGTATGACCTATGTATTCGGGTCCTCGTGACCCCTGGTTTGTAATATGAAGATTTATGTTTAAATTTGTGTCTAGAGTTTTGTTGTGATATCTTCCCGTGAGTCTCTGATCTCGATCGTGCACGTTTGCGTGTATGATTAGTGCACGGTCGAGCAGGGGCATGACAAGCTGGTATCAGAGCCGACTGCCTGTAGGAAGCACCTTTCCAACTCCTTGGCCGAAGTTGAGTCTAGTCTCAAAAACCGTTTTACTAACATGGCTGTGTGGCTTACGGGCCCACGTCGCCAATGGGTGGTATTAGGATCTTTTATTCCTCTTCCTTACTCTGGGATTCTACTCTCTCTTCTGTTCGGGTTAAATGATTTTGCTAACATTAGGTTCTCGTGTTCACATTCACCCGGAGAGCTGGATTATCTTCAACATTCCTTTCAATGCTATCATATGTTTCTCACACTGTCATTTGACATCTTGCACTCCTATTGTTTCAGATGCGTCCCGAAAGACTGCTCGTACGCCAGACTATGGCTGTTGATGCGGCTGGGTTCCCTGCTATCTTGGTCGATCTCTTGACCAGGCTGGGATATCGCTGGTACCCCGAGTACACTGTTTACGAGGACTACCGCGAGTTCAACCAGGAGCAGTACCACACTGTGGTTCGTATCTTTGATCGGCAGGACAGATCCATCACCGAGTTGCATACCTTTCATGGTATTGGAGTGACTGTTGACATGGCAGTCCATGATGCTGCATATGCTGCTATTGTCCATCTCCGTAGAGAGCACACCCGCTTGGAGGACTCTGGATTCAAATATATCCCGTATGCTCCCGCTGGGGACAAGACCGTGCCGCGTCGTTATGACCCGCAGGTTTTGGTTCAGTACATAGAGGCTCTAGATCGCACTGCTCGAGCTCTTGCTGTCGAGTTGTACGCCACTCGTACTCATCTTTACGACGCTCTGACACAGTTATTGCCAGCAGTCAGTGCACGGATGCACCAAGAGTACATTCTTTACCCGCGCAGGACGGAGATGCCACCGGGTCTTGAGTGGCCTACTATTGGAGGTTGTACTCCTCCACGTGGTCCTCTTCTTCCAGTTCGGGACCAGGTTCTGCACCAGAGTGTTCACGGAGCGCAGGATCCTTTTATCGAGGGCACCCTACGTCGTCACCTACAGTTGCCTGGCTTCAGTGGTTTTCTCCGACGTTGATGTAGCTATCGCTATGTCCCATTGTTGTATCCCTCCACCGCGTGCCTGCGTGCCGCCTAGTGTGTCTAGCCTTCTTTTCCGTTGTTGTAACGCTGGCCTGTAACCGAACTTATGTACGGATCTGTATGTCGTGTTGGACTATGGTGATGTATCTATTGCACTTCCTTTTGTTGTGTGTATTACTTCATGAATGATTCCTTACACCTGCAAATGCTCGTTGCTAAACTACCCCCTGTTGAATTTTAGCAGGCTGGTTAGACCCGTAGATCGTGGTCGTGGCCGTGGTGCCAACGATCCACCCCCGCCAGACTATATGGCAGCTATGATGCAGCAATTCGAGTTGAACCGCCAGTTCATGGTTGGAATCATGGCTCAGCTTCCAAACCAGAACCAGAATGCTCAGAATCAGCAACCTGCTCCAATAACTCAGCAGGAGTTTGTGCGTCTCAACCCTACTATTTTTCGTAACTCGGAACAGCCACTGGATGCTGATGACTGGCTTCGCAACATCACCTTCGAGATGGAATCTGCCAATGTCGCCCCTGCCAACCTTGTCACCTTCGCGTCCTACTTCTTGAAGGGTCCCGCTGCTCAATGGTGGGCCACCCACAGGAGTTCACTACCTGTTGAGACAGTCGTTACCTGGATCGAGTTTCAGACTGCTTTCCGTGCCCGTTACATTCCTCAGGGAATCATGGACTGGAAGAAAAGAGAGTTTCGCAACCTCACTCAGGGCAATGAGACCGTCGAAGCTTATCAGCGGGAATTCCTTGACCTATCCCGCTATGCTGAAGAAGACATTGCCACTGATGCCCGCAGACAGGAAAAGTTCCGTGACGGACTTCACCCAGACCTCAAGCTTGCACTTACTGTTCATGACTTCACCGACTTCGCCACTCTAGTGAACAAGGCTATCCAGGTTGAGACCGCTCAGATGGAGCACAAGGAATCACAGAAGCGCCACCGTGACGTTGGCTCATCTTCGAGCTCAGCACAAAAGCATCGAATCTGGATTCCCCACAACATGTACCGTCCAACTGCCCCTGTGCCAAGGCCCTATTATGCCGCGCCTCATATGCCTCCTCCACCACCGAGGCAGCCAAGAGTCCAAGCTGCACCACCCAGAGCTACTGCTCCCCGTCCCAATGACGGATTGTGCTTCAAGTGTGGCCAACCAGGTCACCGTGCCAGAGAATGCCGTCAGAATCAAGCCCAATTAGCACTTCCTTCAACTGGCCATGGAAATGGCCGTGGTTACAATCAGACCCGCAACTATAATACCGGGTCTTCTGCTTATGGTCGTGGACATGCTTACCACGTTGATATTGAAGAAGTTCAGGATCAACCTGCTACTGTGATGGGTACCCTTCTCGTTAACTCAGTACCCGCTTCTGTTTTATTTGATTCAGGAGCATCGCATTCATTCATGTTAGAAGCATTTGCATTATCACATGACATTGCATTTGAAAAGATGAACCTACCAATAGTTGTCCGCACCCCTGGAGGCCAATGTCAAACCTCCATGATGGCACACAATGTCACTGTTGAAATCGAAGGATTTGAATTCCTTGTTTCACCCATCATCTTGAAATCTTCCACGATAGACCTCATTCTGGGAATGGATTGGTTGAAGGCTCACATTGCTTCGATCAATTGTGCCACCAAAGTCGTCCAACTCCTTCACCCCTCCGACGAGATAGTGAACTACACCACCCGAGTTATCCGGAATGCCGAAGCTCAGATATATGCTCTGAATGCTTTGACGCTTCACCTCTTGAGGGAATTGAGAACGTTCCAGTCGTTCGTGATTTTCCAGACATCTTTCCAGAAGAACTTCCAGGAATACCCCCGATTAGAGCTGTCGAGTTCATTATCGACTTAAAACCAGGCACTACCCCTATTGCTAAGCGTCCCTACAAGATGCCACCGCATGAACTCCTTGAACTTAAGGAGGAGATCGACAAATCGCTTCGTAAAGGCTTCATTCGTCCAAGTTCCTCTGCTTGGGGAGCACCTTCTCTCTTTGTTAAGAAGAAGAATGGAACGAACCGATTGGTCCAGGACTATCGGCCTACTAACCAAGCAACAATCCAGAACAAATATCCAATTCCCCGGATCAACGATCTTTATGATCAACTTGCTGGATCCTCTGTGTTCTCTAAACTCGACTTAAGGTTGGGTTACCATCAGATCCGAGTTCGTAAAGAGGATATTCCGAAGACCGCCTTCGTTACCAGTTATGGATCATACGAGTACACCGTAATGTCCTTCGGATTAACTAATGCTCCAGCAACCTTCTCTCGATTGATGAACTATATCTTCATGGACTACCTCGACAAATTTGTTGTGGTTTATTTGGATGATATCCTTGTATACTCCAAGAATGAAGAAGAACACGCTGAACATCTTCGGCTTGTATTGGAGAAACTTCGAGAACATCAACTGTACGCCAAATTTTCCAAATGTGAATTCTGGTTATCTGAGGTGACCTATCTTGGTCATGTGATTTCCAAGGATGGCATTGCTGTTAACCCAGAACAAGTTCAGGCTATTCTTGACTGGACTCCTCCGCAGACTGTTAAGCAAGTCAGAAGTTTTCTCGGTCTGGCCAGCTATTGCCGCCGTTTCGTCGAGAACTTCTCCAAGATTGCTAAGCCACTGACTGATTTGCTCCACAAAGGCAAGACGTTTGAGTGGACATCCAAATGCGAAGAAAGTTTCCAGATGCTCAAAGACAAGTTGACCTCTGCCCCAGTGCTAGCACCCCCAGATACTTGCAAGGACTTTGTGATCTACTGTGATGCGTCTCGTCAAGGATTAGGCTATTTCCTAATGCAAGAGCGCAAGTTGATTGCCTATGGCTCTCGTCAATTGCATCCTCATGAGGATAAGTATCCAACACATGATCTCGAGTTAGCAGCAGTTATCTATGCTCTGAAGCTGTGGCCACATTACCTTCTTGGTAATCGTTGCGAGATATACATGGACCACCAAAGTCTGAAGTATCTGTATACTCAACCAGATTTGAACCTCCGTCAACAAAGATGGCTCGAGACAATAGCTGACTATGACATGGATATTTCTTATACCCCTGGCAAGGCTAATGTAATGGCCGATGCTTTGAGTCGCAAGTCGTATTGCAACAACCTCATGGTTCAGCAAGCACAACCCCTTCTCTATGAAGAACTTCGCAAGCTAAACCTTCATATTGTTCCACAAGGCTATCTTAATACCCTGGTTGTTGAACCGGACCTCGAGCGCAACATCAAGACACGGCAGAAATATGATTCTCAAGTCGAAAAGATTAAGCGCTATCTTTCAAATGGTAGCTCTTCGTCTTTCACTGTTGATGATGAAGGCGCCGTGTTCTTTAACGGTCGCTTAGTGGTTCCTTCGAAAGGCAACCTAGATTCGACATCGGATGTCATGAAAGAAGCTCATGACACACCTCTGTCTATCCACCCCGGTAGCACCAAGATGTACCAAGACATTCGTCAGAGATATTGGTGGCCTAAGATGAAGCGAGACATTGCTCGTTATGTTGCTAAGTGTGCTATTTGCCGTCGCATCAAAGCAGAGCATCAAAGGCCTGCTGGAACTCTGCAACCCCTTGCTATTCCTGAATGGAAATGGGACAAAGTTGAAATGGATTTCATCACTGGTTTTCCCAGATCGCAGAAGGGTCATGATGCTATTCTTGTTGTCATTGACCGATTCTCCAAGGTTGCTCATTTTCTACCTGTCAAGGAGACGATCACTGCTAGTCAGTTAGCAAGCTTATATGTTTCCAGAATCGTGTCACTCCACGGTGTTCCATTAGAAATTAGTTCAGACCGAGGCAGCCTCTTTACCTCAAGATTTTGGAAAAGTTTTCAAGAAGCTATGGGAACCCATCTGTCCTTCAGCACCGCTTTTCACCCTCAATCCCAGGGACAAGTTGAATGAGTCAATCAAGTGCTTGAAGATATGCTTTGAGCTTGTGTCATATCATTCGGTAAGAAATGCGAGGAATCTCTCGCATATGCTGAATTCTCATACAACAATAGCTATCAGGCTAGTTTGAAGATGGCACCCTTTGAATTTTATATGGACGTAAGTGCCGAACCCCTCTGAATTGGTCAGAAATTGGGGAATGGCTACTCTTCGGTCCGGATATTATCCAACAAGCTGAAGAACAAGTCCGCATTGTTCGTGAACATTTGAAAACCGCTCAGTCTCGTCAGAAGAGCAATTATGACCGAAAACACCAGGTAATGGTTTATCAACCTGGCGAACAAGCTTACCTTCGAGTCACTCCAATGAAGGGCACTCATCGTTTTGGAATCAAGGGCAAGTTAGCCCCTCGCTACATTGGCCCATTCCGTATCCTCGCCAGATGTGGAGAAGTGGCCTATCAATTGGAATTGCCGCCGAATCTCTCTCAAGTTCATGATGTCTTTCATGTGTCGCAACTCCGTCGCTGCTTCAAGGGTCCTATCCGAGCAGTGGATCATGAAATGCTTGAATTGCGAGATGATTTATCTTATCAAGAATATCCGATCCGCATTCTTGATCAAGCTGAATGTTGAACCCGTCAGAAGGCAATCAAGTTCCTTAAAGTGCAGTGGTCGAATCACACTGAAGATGAAGCCACTTGGGAACGCGAGGATCGTCTTCGTGAAGAATACCCCGATCTCTTTCCTTCTACCTCTTAATTATCAGGACGAGAATTTCTTTTAGAGGAGGAGAATTGTAACATCCCCATGTATTAAGCTACAGTGATCACCCTCTGATAATGCCAAGTCACCATGGTTAACAAGCTTGATCAACATTTGGTTTCATATCTCATTTCAAATTCCACTCTAAATCAAATTCAAATTTGCAAGTGAAATTTAAAGTTTCACAAACATGCCTGAAAAATTGTTCATATTTTAGCAAATAATCCATAACTATTTTTGTTCAGGAAAACAAAATCACCTAATTTACCAAATTGCCCCTGGAAATTCAAAACAGTACCAAAACAACAATATTTAATCCATTTTCATTTAATTAAAATTCAAATGAAATCATTAGGCCTCCAAACCTTTTTATGGCAGTACCATATATTGCAAAGTAGTTAAATGGCACAACCTCATATTTTACAAAAGTCAATTTGGGGCCAAACATTTTGCAAAACCAAAAAGGAGTGAGTAAACAGAAAAAGAATAAAGAAAAGGGAAAAGGAGCACTGTGCGGCTGGGCTTCTAGTTGCAACAGTGCGGCCCAGCCCGCTCAGCCGTTTTCTCCCTCCTCCCGCCTCTCTCTCCTCGCTGTCGCGCGCGCACACACTCCCGCAGCCGCCCCCCTCTCCTCGCTCGACAACGGCCTGCTACAGAGCTCGTGAAGGGGATAAGGACCCCTCCTCTTCCCCCTGGCGAACCCTAGCGCCCCTCCTTCCCCTCCCTCGCTCTCCCACCTCACCTGAGCGCCGCCATGGACGGCCCTCGCTGAAGCACGCGGCCACCGAACGCCTCTCGTCCCGCCGGCATGTCCAGGAACTCCCTCTACCTCGTCTACTTCGCCCTGGTGCTTTGGTTCATCTCGGGGAGCAACATAACGACCGCATCGACCTCTCCTACGCCGCCGGCCACCGAAGCTTCTTCCTCGTCGATCCGCCGCCCTCCGACCACCTCCGGCCTCCCCGAGCCTCCTCAGCAACGCTGTGAGCATCCGGCTCCCCCTGGCCTCTCCCCTTTCTTCCCTGTACCCCGTAGACTCGACTGCGTCGAGCTCTTGCTCCGGCCGCCGCCCAATTTGTAGCACGCGAGCCGTGCGTGCTCCCGAGCCCCCGCGCGAGCCACTGGCGCGCTCCAGGGCGCATAATGTGACGAACCCAACCCCCATCTAACCACCTAGCTCACTCCCGTTCTGTTTCCGACGAAGCCCGAGCGCGGCCGCCGCCAAACCTCGTCGCCGGTCACGATTCCGGCCACCTCCGGCACCACCACGACCACCGTTGGACGTGGCTCATCGCGGCGCATCCATAGAGCCCATCCACGCGTCCTCCCGACGTCTGTGGAGTAAACCCGGCGAGTTCCCGCGTCGCTGCCGTCGCCGGCGCACTGTAGCTCCTCGCCGACGCTAACCCCGCTGACGTGGACGTCATTAGCCACTAACCAAAACGCCTAATGCCCACTGACAGCCGGGCAGCATGTAGTTTAATTAGGTCTAATAAAAACTGTTAGATATTTAACTAAACTGACATGTGGGGCCCACATTTACTGTTCAAACGGATAAGACTCGCTGAGTCAGCGTGCTGACTCAGCACTGGACCCACATGTCAGCTTCTATTGACTGGGTGCTGACTGGGCAGTTGACTTAGTCAACTGGCCCCACCTGTCAGCCACTGTGTACACTTCTGTGTACACTGTGCTGGGTGCATTTAGCATTTTGCTATTTAATTTCGAATTAAAATTAATTCCAGAAATTCTAGAAAATGATTAAAACTTTGGAAAATCATATAAAATAAACCGTAACTCGGATGAAAATAATTTATATATGAAAAACGATCAGAAAAATATGACGAATCCGAATACGCCCTCCATGTAGCTGTCAGATGCCTCCAACACTGCAAACATGGAACCTTCCCCTCCGGATCGTCTGAACGATAATCACCCGGAGCTGGGAGAACACTCCCGGATATTTTCCCACTCCGACCAAAATACCTAGCACTGCATTAGAACACCCCTAGAACTGCATATTCCCATGTCATGCATTTGTGTTGCATTGTTTGCCGTGTATTTATTGTTTCTTCCCCCTCCTTCTCTCCCGATAGACCCCGAGACTGCCGACGACACTGCTAAGTACGACTACGTCGTCGATGACCAGGCCCCTTCAGCAGAGCTTCCAGGGAAGCAAAACCCCCTTGATCATCCAGATATCGCCTACTCTTTCTCTCTATTGCTTGCATTAGAATTCCTTCTGTTGATATTCCGATAGCTCTTATTCTGATGCATAGCCTGATTTCGTCACCTGCTATTGATACCTTGCCTGCTATCCTATGATGCTTAGTTAGGTATGTTATGTTTCATCTGCTGGCCCTTCACCCTTGTCCGTTTGCCAGGCTTGTTATCGGGCCGTGATCACTTTGGGTGATGATCACGGAAATGTTACATTACTGCAATACTTTAAACTGTTAAAGCTGGGCCAGCTCCAAGAGTGCCCGCGAGATAATGAAACAAGACGGGTTGAACCCAAGGGTACCCGTGAGTGATATTGTGGCGGCACGACAGGGCAGGTGGAGACCACCTAGGAGAGAGGTGGGTCTGGTCCCTGGTCGTGGTCCGCTTGTTACCAAGTCAGAGCGACAGGAACCCTGTTCGTCTCTGCGAGTTACTAAAACACGCCTAACGGATTTGGGTATTTGATCTGAGTTGGCCGCTGGCCTATACGCACTACCACCACGCGGGATAATGGTTTAATGGGGCCCTCTACATCATACGTTCCTTCCGAAAGCGATCTAGATGTCACAGTTCAGAGATGTGGGCTGACCGTTGGGGTGGGCTGGTTACGTCACTTGTGTATACAGTGTCGCGTCTGGGCCCCGACCAGCCACGCAACGTGCAGGAGTGCAGAGGGCGATGGGCCCAAGACCCCTTCGCACTTAGGATTTAGACCGGCGTGTTGACCTCTCTGGAGAGTCTAGGTTGGTCTACGGCGTGTCGATTACCCGAGGCCGGGTATTACCCAGCAAGTGTGTCCGGCCAGATGTAATCGAATGTGTTACAATGTTAAACTGTTACTACTGCTCTCGGGATCACTTTCTCGCGGGGTAGTCGAGGAAGGATCTCAGGGCATTGCTAATATATACTTATTATTATATGCTGTTGTGTTCTATTATCTTCTGATGCTGCAAGATTGCTTCAAGATGCTAGTCTTCGATAGGCTAGGCCTTTCCCCCTCTGTTCCGGCATTTCTGCAGTTTAGTCCAAAGATATAGCCCCATTCCTTTGATACTGATGCATATTAGTATAGTTCTGATGTAAGTCTTGCGAGTACTTTGGATGAGTACTCACGGTTGCTTTGGTTCCTTCTTTTCCCCTACCCGGTTGCTGCGATCAGACAGCGGAGTCCAGGAGCAGGAGATCCCCAGAGGCACCTACTACTACGTTGAGCCCGCCGACCAGGAGTAGTTCGGAGGCCCTAGGCAGGAGGCCTTCGCCTTTTCGATCAGTGTCGCTGTTATGCTAGCCTTCTTAAGGCAAACTTGACTAGCTATGTCTGTACCCAGATAATATTTGTTTGTATGACCTATGTATTCGGGTACTCGTGACCCCTGGTTTGTAATATGAAGATTTATGTTTAAATTTGTGTCTAGAGTTGTGTTGTGATATCTTCCCATGAGTCTCTGATCTCAATCATGCACGTTTGCGTGTATGATTAGTGCACGGTCGAGCAGGGGCGTCACACAAGAGCCTAAGCTTGGGGATGCCCAAGGCACCCCAAGGTAATATTCAAGGAAGACTCAAGCGTCTAAGCTTGGGGATGCCCCGGAAGGCATCCCCTCTTTCTTCTACCAACCATCGGTAATTTTACTTGGAGCTATATTTTTATTCGTCACATGATATGTGTTTTGCTTGGAGTGTCTTGTATTATATAAGTCTTTGCTTTGTTTGCTTTTTAGTTTGTCACAATCATCCTTGCTGAACACACCTATTTTGAGAGAGCCACACGTTCATCATGATTTGTTAGAATACTCTATGTTCTTCACTTAATTTTTTTTGAGCTAGGCAGTCGCTCTAGTGCTTCACTTAAATCTTTTTGAGCACGGCGGTGGCTATATTTTGAAGAAATGAACTCTCATGCTTCACTTATATTATTTTGAGAGTTGATAAGATTAAAATTTTGAAGAAATATTTGCACTCTCATGCTTCACTTAAATCTTTTTGAGAGTTGATGATAGTAATGGTAATTTGCACAAGATATGAATTTGGTCCCAAAGTGATGAATATTCAAGAGGGATATAATAAAAACTTTCATATAGATCATTGGATATGATAAGTGTGATTCCTTGCAATAGTTTTGCGATATGGAGATGATGATATGTGAGTCATGTTAGTGAGTAATTGTGATTTGGTAAGAATATTAGTGTTAAGGTTTGTGATTCCCTATGCACGCACATCAAGTCAATAGTTATGCAACGAAATTATATCCTACTTATGGTGCATTATTCGGTGTTAGTTATGTTCAATGCATGTTTATGACCGTTTTTGCTTTTTGGTTGGTTGCTTCTCAATCTATTTGCTAGCCTTCATTTGTACTAAGCGGAAATACTGCTTGTACATCCAAACTCCTTAAACCCAAGTTGTGCCAAATGAGTCCACCATACCTACCTATATGCGGTATTTCCATGCCGTTCCAAGTAAATTTGCGTGTGCCAACTCTAATTTTCAAAATAATATTCCGTTTTGTGTGCCCGTACCGCTCATGAAGCAGCAAGGGGTGGCCATTATTTTCCATGCTAGGTGTGTTATTCTCACGATGAGTGTTTGTTCACTTGTCATTGCACGAGAGAGTGGCTGGTAATAGGGATGCCCAGTCCCACAATGAAATCAAAAATAATAACAACAAAATTCCTTGGAAAGTGTTGGTTTGGAGGGCACCCGTGGATACGGCTAGCCATGGATTGTGAAAGAATGGTGGAAAGGAAATAAACTTTACTTTCTGTTTGGGAACCGCCTATGATGTGTGGAAAATATTGGGAATTCTCAGTCATTTTCGTTGACAGGAAAAGCATGCCTCTCAATTTTTTTATCTCTTTAATTTCAGTCTTGAGCTCTGGCACATTAGCAAATCTCTGCTTCCCTCTGCGAAGGGCCTATCTATTTACTTTTATGCAATTTTTATTTTTATTTGAGTCTCCATCTTCTCTTACAAAGCACCAACTAGAGAGCACTATTGTCATACTTGTGCATTGTGTGTAGCTAATATTTGAGTGTGTTTCATGAATGGATCAATGATTGAGCATAATGGGCTAGGGATAACTTTCTTTAGCGTTGATATTTTGAAAAGCATGGTTGCTTGTTAGTATGCTTGAGTATTTATATCTTCATGTCAAATTATAGACTATTGCTTTGAATCATTCAAGTCCATATGTCCATGCTATAAAGAAAAGAATATGATGAATATGATAGGCAGCATTCCACATCAAAAATTCTATTTTTATCATTTACCTACTCGAGGACGAGCAGGAATTAAGCTTGGGGATGCTGATACGTCTCCAACGTATCTATAACTTTTGATTGTTCCATGCTGTTATATTATTAATCTTGGATGTTTTTATATACATTTACAGCAATTATATATCATTTTTTGGGACTAACCTATTAACTTAGTGCCCAGTGCCAGTTGCTGTTTTCTGCCTGTTTTTGGTTTTACAGAATATCAATACCAAATGAAGTCCAAATGCCACGAAACTTTTTGGAGATTTTTTTCTAGACAAGATAAACACTAGAAGCTTCGGGAGGAGGCCAGAAGACCCTGGAGGTGGCCACGAGCCACTAGGGCGCGCCTGGGGGGGGCAGGCGCGCCCTGGTGCCTTGTGGGCCCACCTCTGACTATTTTCACCTAATTCCACCACTATAAATTCCCAAAAACCGGGAAACCAACAGAGGAGTCCACGAAATACTTTTTCCGCCGCCGCAAGTTTCTGTTCTCGAGAGATCCCATCTGGAGGCCTTTTCCGATGCTCCGCCGGAGGGGGAATCGATCACGAAGGGGCTCTACATCAACCTTGCTGCCCTTCCAATGATGCATGAGTAGTTTACCACAGACCTTCGGGTCCATAGTTAGTAGCTATATGGCTTCTTCTCTCTTTTTGATCTTCAATGCAATGTTCTCCTCGATGTTCTTGGAGTTCTATCCGATGTAATCACTTTTTGCGGTGTGTTTGTTGGGATCCGATGAATTGTGAGTTTATGATCAGATTATCCATGAATATTATTTGAGTCTTCTATGATCTCTTTTATGCATGATTATTATAGCTTCGTATTTATTCTCCGATCTATTGATTTGGTTTGGCCAACTAGATTGATTTATCTTGCCATGGGAAGAGGTGCTTTGTAATGGGTTCGATCTTGCGGTGCTCAATCCCAGTGACAGAAAGGGACATGACACGTATGTATCGTTGCTATTAAGGGTAAAAAGATGGGGTTTATTCATGCATGAGTTTACTTTGTCTACATCATGTCATCTTGCTTAAGGTGTTACTCCGTTCGTATGGACTTAATACACTAGATGCATGCTGGATAGCGGTCGATGTGTGGAGTAATAGTAGTAGATGCAGGCAGGAGTCGGTCTACTTGTCTCGAACGTGATGCCTATATACATGATCATTGCCTTGGATATTGCCATGATTATTTGCTTTTCTATCAATTGCCCAACAGTAATTTGTCTACCCACCGTATGCTATTTTCTTGAGAGAAGCCTCTAGTGAAAACTATGGCCCCCGGGTCTATCTAAATCATATATTAAAAACCCTAAAAATACTTGCTGCAATTTTATCTTATTTATTTTATTTTGTATGTTTGTTTAATCTATCTATCTATCACCATACAATTTAATCTTGCAATTTACCGCCGAGGGATTGACAACCCCTCGTTTGCGTTGGGTGCAAGGATTTGTTGTTTGTGTGCAGGTACTGCTAACGAGGTGTTGCGTGATTCTCCTACTGGATTGATAACCTTGGTTTCATAACTGAGGGAAATACTTACCTCTACTGTGCTGCATCATCCCTTCCTCTTCGGGGAAAATACCAACGCAAGCTACAAGTAGCAAGCACCTCTACCTTCTCCAAGCATGCCAACCCACAGAAGCGCCGCCTCTGCCATCAACCTCCTCGACGAGGAAAACGAGCCGGTGCAGGCGCCACGACCCGTCGAGGCCAAGGGCGTCCCCGGCAACGCGATGGATGACGCCGTGCTGCGCGTCATCACCATGGTTGAGCAGACCCTTGGCGCAGGGCGCGACAGCGCCGAGAGGCTGCAGGTCGCCGCACAACATGATCGATGGTGCGCCGTAGAGCAAGATAGGTGCGTCCGCGCCGATAGGCTGCGGCACACCGCACAGCAAGACCGATGGAGCACCGCAGAGCGAGAGGCGTGGCGCGCCGCACACCAAGAGTGGATCCATCGGCGCTTGCCTGCTGTCAACAGGGCATTACACCTGGGTACATGGCCCATCAGTAGCCCGATTCCTCGCCAGGAGTGGGCAGAGGCCGTCTGCGCTGTACTTGCACAAGAGGTTGGCTGCGTCATACTTGCACCAGACGCCGGACGCGCAGTTTGCATAGGTCACGCCATTTGCCTTGTCCGTGGCCCGCTCGATGACAATGCGCTGGTAGCTAGGCTCGAGCGCCTCCTTCGCCCAGGTGTCCACCGAGGCGTAGTAGAGGAACATGGCCATCGCATTCTTGAGCTGGTGATCTCTGATGAAATAGCCTTCTTGGAGCTCGAGATCGTGCTCCAGATGTGCCGCGAGCGTGTCAACCGCTTGGACGAACGCCTGCACGAGTTCAGGCAGAGCCAAGAGCTTCCGTAGGCAAGGGTGGTGGTCATGGACGTGTTTTATTTTGTTGAGTCATTTCGACGTTGATTGCTATTTCTTCACAACAATCATAATATTGCTCTGTTTCAATGTGTGTACTATGTTTTCCGTTCTTATATATTGTTCTGTTTCAATGTGTTTATGCTTTCCATTATGTACATGTGAATGGTAACAACTAGATAGAAATTACTACAAAAACGGATAGAAATATGAAATTCATAATATATATTAATTGTTCAGTAGTTCATCACGGATATATATATAGTATCATCACATATACGTGATGATACTAAACTACTATGTACAATCCATAAAAATTGAAAACGAACAATACTAAAACTAATAATCCCTCCTTAGGGGGCCAGTATTCCGGCAGCCCCTCGCCCCCAGCTCCCTGGTGCGGAGCGGCTTCCCAGCGCGGAGGGAGTTCTCCGCCTCGCAGTGCTCGACGTGCCGATTGGCCTCTTGCAGGCGGACGCGCGCGACCGATCTTGCCATTTCATTGGGCACCCACCGGAGCTCCTCGGCGGTAGCACGCTGGAGCTTATCGGCCCACCTCCATGCAGTGATGAGGCGCCTAGCACCTTTGTCCCTCCTCGTGAAGTACTAGCCCTCTTCGTACACCTCCTCCGCACGTCGACGCACCCGTCGCCAAAGCTCCAGCTCCTCCTTTTCCAAGGCGGTCCCACGGGCATCACAGGCCGCCAGGTACCTAGCGCGCTCCTCCGCCAACTCCTTTTTGAACGCCACTTGTCTGGCTTTCTCAGCCGGCGGGAGCGCCTTCCATAGAGCCAGATCGTACTGGCCCCCAAAACCACTCTTCCATTGGGGGGTGATGACCCACAAGTATAGGGGATCAATCGTAGTCCTTTCGATTAGTAAGAGTGTCGAACCCAACGAGGAGCAGAAGGAAATGATAAGCGGTTTTCAGCAAGGTATTCTCTGCAAGTACTGAAAGTAGCGGTAACAGATAGTTGTGATAGCATGATAATTCGTAACAAGTAACAAGTATAATAAGGTGCAGCAAGGTGACCCAATCCTTTTTATAGCAAAGGACAAGCTGGAACGAACTCGTATAATAAGCAAAGCGTTCTTGAGGACACATGGGAATTTCATCTAGTCACTTTCATCATGTTTGTTTGATTCGTGTTCGCTACTTTGATAATTTGATATGTGGGTGGACCGGTGCTTGGGTGCTGTTCTTACTTGAACAAGCCTCCCACTTATGATTACCCCCTCTCGCAAGCATCCACAACTATGAAAGAAGAATTAAGATAAATCTAACCATAGCATGAAACATATGGATCGAAATCAACCCCTTATGGAATAACGCATAAACTAGGGTTTAAGATTCTGTCACTCTAGCAACCTATCATCTAATTACTACTCCACAATGCCTTCCCTTAGGCCCAAAGATGGTCAAGTGTCATGTAGTCGATGTTCACACGACACCACTAAAGGAAGCAACAACATACATATCATCAAAATATCGAACGAATACCAAATTCACATGATTACTTATGACAAGACTTGTCTCATGTCCTCAAGAACAAAAGTAACTACTCACAAATCATATTCATGTTCAAGATCAGAGGGGTATTCAATATCATTAAGGATCTGAACATATAATCTTCCACCAAATAAACCAACTAGCATCAACTACAAGATGTAATCAACACTACTAGCAACCCACATGTACCAATCTGAGGTTTTGAGACAAAGATTGAATACAAGAGATGAACTAGGGTTTGAGATGAGATGGTGCTGGTGAAGATGTTGATGAAGATTGGTCCTCCCATGATGAGAGGATCATTGGTGATGTCGATGGCTACGATTTCCCCCTCCCGGAGGGAAGTTTCCTCGGCGGAATCGCTCCGCCGGAGAGCAAAAGTGCTCCTGCCCAGGTTCCGCCTCGAGACGGCGGCGCTTCGTCCCGAAAGTATTCTTCTCATTTTTAGGGCAAATGGCTTCATATAGCAGAAGGAGGGGGCCGGAGGCCTGCCAGGGGCCCCACAAGCTCGGGGGGTGCGCCCAGGGGGGTAGGGCGCGCCCCCCAGGCTTGTGGCTTCCTGGTGGCCCCCCTCCTGGTAATTCTTTCGCCAGTATTTTTTATATATTCCAAAATAATTCTCCGTAAATTTTCAGGTCATTTGGAGTTGTGCAGAATAGCCATCTCTGTTTCACCCCTTTCCGGTCAAGAATTCCAGCTGCCTGCAATCTCCCTCTTCATGTGAAACTTGCAAAATAAGAGAGAAAAGGCATAAGAATTGTAGCATAAAGTGAAATAATGATCAAAAAAATAATAAATAACAGTAGGAAAAAATGATGCAAAATGGACGTATGAACTCCCCCAAGCTTAGACCTCGCTTGTCCTCAAGCAAAAAACCGAAATCGATAATCATGACCACACGTTTAGAGAGAGAGGTGTCGATAAAACAAAATACGGACATGAAAGCATCATGATCATTATCATAACAGCAACATATCATCTTAAAACTTCTCATGAAAAAGTAATAATTCATCCACAAGTTAAAGTAACTAACAAACTATGATCTCAGTCACTAAAGCAATTGCAATTCATCACATTATCAGAAAGAGTCTATGTAAGAGCTTTGTTTAGCAAGTTCACATACTCAACTATCATTTAGTCTTCTATGATTGCTGACACTCACGGCATACTTATGGAGCAAAAGTTTCAGTCAGACACATGGAAAGATAGGGGCTTATAATTTCGCCTCCCAAGGTATTTACCCCAAGGGTAATGTCAACAATAATAACTCGTGATCACCTACATCCAACTGGATATATATGCCTGGATCTATCCCCACCACATGATGCTTGCCAAGAGAGAAAAATAAAAACCGAATAGAGGAGAATAATATTGACTCTTGCATAAAAGTAAATACATAAAGTAAAAGATAGGCCCTTCGCAGAGGGAAGCAGAGGTTGTCATGCGATTTTTATTTTTGGATGTGCAAGCTCTTAATGTAAAGGAACGTCACTTTATATTACCCCTTGTGATAGAGACCTTTATTATGCAGTCTGTCGCTTTTATTTCTTCACCATCACAAGTTTGTACAAAGCTTATTTTCCCTTACAATAAAAGATCATACATATTTAGGAGCAATTTTTATTGCTTTGCACCGATGACAACTTACTTGAAGGATCTTATTCAATCCATAGGTAGATATAATGGAATCTCATGGCATGAAACTGGGTTTAAGGGTTTTTGGATGCACAAGTAGTATCTCTACTTAGTGCGGAATTTTGGCTAGCAAAAGATAGGGGGCAAGCACCACATGTTAGAGGATCCAAAACAATATAACTTCTATGTGAATATAAGAAAACATAACTCATTACGTTGTCTTCCTTGTCCAACGTCGACTATTTGACATAGAATATTTAATGGGGGCTCACAATCATAAAAGACGTTCAAGATACTATATTTATATGTGAGACCTCTCTTCCTTTATTACTTTTTCATGAATTGCAACAATGACCAATACTATGTTTGTCAACTTCCAACTAGTTTATCAATTATACTTCTTTTATGTGAAGTCATCACTCCCCATGGGATTAACATATGATCTCTATTTTTCTTTATTTTATTTCCAAGATTGGATCAACAGAAGCAAAACACTGAACTGAAACTACTCTTTATTATATAACTTTCACACACGATTACATAGATAGATAGATCACAAAGCAAGCACTCGAAACTAAATCATACTAAAACTTTATACTTCTAAATCATGAAATAACTAAGGATCAAACTCAGATAGATAATGATGATAAAAAGTGATGGTGATTCAATACCGGGGCATCTCCCCCAAACTTGGCACAAGCCAAGGGTGGTGCCCATACCCGTGTACTCAAATCTCCTTCTTCGGTGATGGTGGTGATGATGCGGTAGGCTTGTCCTTCCACTTGAGGACACGAATTTCTTATTTTAATTTGCCATTCTCTCTTTCGAGATCCCAGATTTTGCGACGTAATTCATCCGAATCTTCCTGCACATGACGAAAAGGGGTGAATTGAACTTTAGGCACTTTCATCGTATTGGGCAGGCTGGACCTCTTGAATTCGACATGCATATCTCCTGGCTGAGGCAGAGGGGGATCCTCTTCCTCCTCGCTGGAATGATCTTGCTTTTCCCTCAAATTGGCCTCTTCCTCTTCATCAGTTGTCCAATCATAGGGATCAATATCCCCATGGACTCTAGGGTTCACAATAAGGTGCGAGACATAGCTTTCCCCGTCCAAATCCTGAGATGACATGGCGCTTGGCCTTGAAAATCTGACAGAAAACAACACGAAACAAGAACATAGGAGAAACTTGCGATATGGTGGTCAAAACATCTGAGAGTATATATAATGAATTTTTCCCGTGCAGGTCAATTAATATGAAAAAAAACAGAGTCGGGAAAGTCCACGAGGGGGCCACAAGCCTGGTAGGCGCGCCCCCAGGCTTGTCGCCTCCTCGTGCACTTTTTGGACTGTTTATTATTTTCCTATTTTTTCATATATTCCAAAACGGACAGAAAGTACTTTTATGGAAGTTTTGGATTCGGTTTACTACCGTACCACATACCTACTCCTTTTCAGGATTCTGGAGCGTTCCGGAAGGTTTCTTCTATGTGCTCTTCCGGTGTCATTGTTTGAATAATATTAGTTTCAATATTAATGGGAGTAGCTGAGATATAATGTTTAATTCTTTGCCCATTAACCACTCTCGGATTATTGCCTTCGGAGTTGTTTATTTTGATGGCTCCGAAGCGATAAACTTCTTCGATGATCTATGGTCCTTCCCATTTAGAGAGAAGTTTTCCTGCAAAGAACCTTAAATGAGAATTGTATAATAGAACATGATCACCTACTTTGAATTCCGTTTTTTGAATTCTCTTATCATGCCATCTTTTAAGTTTTTCTTTAAATAACTTGGCATTTTCATAAGCTTGGGTTCTCCATTCATCTAGAGAGCTAATATCAAATAACCTCTTTTCACCGGCAAGTTTGAAATCATAGTTAAGTTCTTTAATTGCCCGATATGCTTTATGTTCTAACTCAAGAGGTAAATGACATGCTTTTCCATAAACCATTTTATATGGAGACATACCCATAGGATTTTTATAAGAAGTTCTGTAAGCCCATAATGCATAATGAAGTTTCTTAGACCAATTCTTTCTAGATCTATTAACAGTCTTTTGCAAAATTAATTTTATTTCTCTATTAGTTAATTCAACTTGACCACTAGACTAAGGATGATAAGGAGATGCAATTCTATGATTGACATCATATTTAGCAAGCAATTTACGTAAAGCACCATGAATAAAATGTGAACCACCATCAGTCATTAAATATCTAGGGACTCCAAACCTCGGAAATATAACTTCTTTAAGCATTTTAATAGAAGTGTTATGATCAGCACTACTAGTTGGAATAGCTTCTACCCACTTAGTAACGTAATCAACAACAACTAAAATATGAGTATACCCATTAGACGAAGGAAAAGGTCCCATAAAATCAAAACCCCAAACATCAAATGGTTCAATAACAAGTGAATAATTCATAGGCATTTCCTGACGTCTACCAATATTACCAATTCTTTGACATTCATCACAAGAGAGGACAACTTACGTGCATCTTTGAAAAGGGTAGGCCAATAAAAACCAGATTGTAATACCTTGTATGCAGTTCTGTCTCCCGCATGGTGTCCTCCATATGCCTCAGAGTGACACTTCTGTAGGATTTGTTCCTGTTCATGCTCAGGTACACAACGTCTAATAACACCATCTACTCCTTCTTTATATAAATGTGGGTCATCCCAAAAGTAATGTCTTAAATCAAAGAAGAACTTTTTCTTTTGTTGATATGTGAAACTAGGTGGTATATATTTAGCAACAATGTAATTAGCATAGTCTGCATACCAAGGTGTGTTACGAGAAGCATTTATCACAACTAATTGTTCATCAGGAAAATCATCATTAATAGGAAGTGGGTCATCAAGAACATTTTCCATTCTAGACTAATTATCTGCTACGGGATTCTCAGCTCCCTTTCTATCAATAATATGCAAATCAAACTCTTGTAGCAACAAAGCCCACCTAATAAGTCTAGGTTTAGCATATTTCTTTTCCATAAGATATTTAATAGCAGCATGATCAGTGTGAATAGTAACTTTGGAATCAACAATGTAAGATCTGAATTTATCACATGCAAACACAACTACTAAAAATCCTTTCTCAGTAGTAGCATAATTTCTTTGAGCACTGTCTAGAGTTTTACTAGCATAACGAATAACATTCAATTTCTTATCAACTCTTTAACCTAGAAGAGCACCAACAGCATAATCACTAGCATCACAAATAATTTCAAAGGGTAGGTTCCAATCTGGTGGTTGAATAATAGGTACAGAAATTAAGGCTTTCTTAAGTATTTCAAAGGCTTCTACACAATCATCATCAAAAAAATGGAACATCTTTTTGCAAAAGATTAGTAAGAGGTCTAGAAATTTTAGAGAAGTCTTTTATAAACCTTCTATAGAAACCAGCACGACCAAGGAAACTTCTTATACCTTTGATATCTTTAGGACATGGAATTTTCTCAATTGCATCAACTTTAGCTTTATCAACTTCAATACCTCTTTCAGAAATTTTATGCCCAAGGACTATACCTTCATTCACCATAAAGTGGCACTTTTCCCAATTCAAGACAAGATTAGTTTCTTCACATCTCTGCAAAACTCGATCAAGGTTGCTTAAGCAATCATCAAAAGAAGTTTCATAAATAGAGAAATCATCCATGAAAACCTCAACAATCTTTTCACAAAAGTCGGAGAATATAGCAGTCATACATCTTTGAAAGGTAGAAGGTGCACTACATAAACCAAAAGGCATACGACGATAAGCATAAGTTCCAAAAGGACAAGTAAAGGTGATTTTCTCTTGATCTTCTGGTGATACAGGTATTTGAGAGAAACCAGAATAACCATCTATAAAGCAAAAGTGTGTATGCTTAGATAATCTTTCTAACATTTGATCAAGAAAAGGCAAAGGGTAATGATCTTTCCAAGTAGCTTTATTTAACTTCCTGAAATCAATTACCATCCTATAGCCAGTTACAATTATTTGTGGAATGAGTTCATTTTTATCATTAGGAACAACGGTAATACCTCCTTTCTTAGGAACACAATGAACAGTGCTTACCCATCTACTATCAGCTATGGGATAAATTATACCTGCCTCCAGAAGCTTTAATATTTTAGTCCTTACCACATCCTTCATTTTAGGATTCAACCTTCTTTGATGATCAACAACTGGTTTAGCATCTGGCTCCATATGAATTTTATGCTGACATAGAGTGGGTCTAATGCCCTTAAGATCATCAAGAGTATATCAATAGCAGCACGGTGCTTCTTCAGGGTTTTAAGTAATCTCTTTTCTTCATGCTCTGAAAGGTTAGCACTAATAATAACAAGATATATCTTCTTTTCATCAAGATAAGCATATTTAAGTGTATCAGGAAGTTTCTTTAATTCAAACACAGGATCACCCTTGGGTGGTAAAGGATTTCCCAAGGTTTCAACAGGCAAATTATGTTTAAGAATAGGTGCTTGTTTGAAGAATAACTCATCTATTTCATTTCTTTCATTCATATGCATATCATTCTCATGGTCTAGCAAATATTGTTCTAAAGGATCAGTAGGAGGCACATCAATTGAAGCAAGACCAATAATTTCATATTTATTGGGTAATTCTTTATCATGAGGTTGTCTACGAAACTTAGAGAAATTAAATTCATGAGATATATCACCAAACTTAATTCTAACCTTCTCTTTAACACAATCAATATCAGCATTAACAGTATTCAAGAAGGGTCTGCCAAATATAATGGGACAAAAATTATCTTGTTGTGAACCAAGTACTAGGAAATCAGTAGGGTATTTGATCTTACCACACAAGACTTCAACATCTCTAACAATCCCAAGTGGAGTAATAGTATCTCTATTTGCAAGCTTAATCGTAACATCAATATCTTCAATCTCAACATGTGCAATATCATTCATGACTTCTTGATATAAAGAGAAAGGAATAGCACTCACACTAGCACCCATATCACATAAACCATGATAGCAATGATCTCCAATCTTAACAGAAACAACATGCATGCCAACTACGGGCTTATTCTTATCTAGCATATCTCGTTATTTTCTAACGGGTTTAGCAATTCTAGTAGCCTCTTCACAGAAATATATGACATCTCCATCAATGTTATCAACCAAAAGATCTTTAACCATTGCAATATTAGGTTCAACTTTAATTTGTTTAGAAGGTTTAGGTGTTCTAATATTACTTTTATTAACCACAGTTGAAGCTTTAGCATGTTCCTTTATCCTAACAGGGAAAGGAGGTTTCTCAATATAAGCAGTAGGCACAACTGGATCAATATTGTAAACAATTGTTTCTTCTTTAACACTAACAGGTTCTTCATTTAATTCAATGGGTGGATGCTATTTAAACCATTTCTACTTACGGAGATCAACATGAGCAACAAAAGATTCACAAAAGGTAGCTACTATCTCAGAGTCAAGTCCATATTTAGTACTAAACTTGTGAAAAGCATCAGTTTCCATAAAAGATTTAACACAATCAAACTCAAGATTTATACCAGACTCCTTACCTTTGTCGATTTCCCAATCTTCAGAGTTACGTTTAATTATTTCCAGAAGATCCCATTTGAATTCAATAGTCCTCTTCATAAAGGAACCAGTAGAAGAAGTATCGAGCATGGATTGATCATTATGAGAAAGCCGAGCATAAAAGTTTTGAATAATTATGTCTCTTGAGATCTCATGATTGGGGCTTGTACGCAACATATTCTTAAGCCTCCCCCAAGCTTGAGCGATACTTTCTCCTTCACGAGGCCAAAAATTATATATATAATTCCCATCACGATGAACCAAATGCATAGGATAAAATTTCTGGTGAAATTCCAGCTTCAACCGGTTCCAATCCCATGTTTTAGTACCATCACATAGCCTATACCATGTCAATGCCTTTCCCTCCAAAGATAAAGGGAATACCTTCTTCTTAACCCCATCTCCAGATAGACCTGCAAGCTTAAACAATCCACAAATTTCATCCACATATATCATGTACATATCAGGATGCACCGTTCCATCTCTTGCATAAGGATTAGCTAGCAGTTTCTCTATCACACCCGAAGGAATTTCATAGTAAATATTTTCAGTAGGTTCAGTAGGTTGAGGAGCAACTCTTAATGCTTCCGATCGAGGTGAAGATACCCCAAACAAACCCCTCAAAGGATTACTTTCCATAGTGACAAGTGACCATAAATTTCAACACGTAATATAAATGTTTCCTTACCAAATTCCACTCACCAAAGGCGCTTCACTCCCCAGCAATGGCACCATAAAAGAGTCTTGATGACCCACAAGTATAGGGGATCAATCATAGCCCTTTTGATAAGTAAGAGTGTCGAACCCAACGAGGAGCAGAAGGAAATGATAAGCGGTTTTCAGCAAGGTATTCTCTGCAAGTATTGAAAGTAGCGGTAACAAATAGTTTTGATAGCAAGATAATTCATAACAAGTAACAAGTAACAAGTATAATAAGGTGCAACAAGGTGGCCCAATCCTTTTTATAGAAAAGGACAAGCCGGAACGAACTCGTATAATAAGCAAAGCGTTCTCGAGGACACATGGGAATTTCATCTAGTCACTTTCATCATGTTTGTTTGATTCGCGTTCGTTACTTTGATAATTTGATATGTGGGTGGACCGGTGCTTGGGTGCTATTCTTACTTGAATAAGCCTCCCACTTATGATTACCCCCTCTCGCAAGCATCCGCAACTACGAAAGAAGAATTAAGATAAATCTAACCCTAGCATGAAACATATGGATCCAAATCAGCCCCTTACGGAATAGCGCATAAACTAGGGTTTAAGCTTCTGTCACTCTAGCAACCCATCATCTAATTACTACTCCACAATGCCTTCCCTTAGGCCCAAAGATGGTGAAGTGTCATGTAGTCGACGTTCACACGACACCACTAAAGGAAGCAAGAACATACATATCATCAAAATATCGAACGAATACCAAATTCACATGATTACTTATGACAAGACTTCTCCCATGTCCTCAAGAACAAAAGTAACTACTCACAAATCATATTCATGTTCAAGATCAGAGGGGTATTCAATATCATTAAGGATCTGAACATATAATCTTCCACCAAATAAACCAACTAGCATCAACTACAAGATGTAATCAACACTACTAGCAATCCACAGGTACCAATATGAGGTTTTGAGACAAAGATTGAATACAAGAGATGAACTAGGGTTTGAGATGAGATGGTGCTGGTGAAGATGTTGGTGAAGATTGGTCCTCCCACGATGAGAGGATCGTTGGTGATGTCGATGGCTTCGATTTCCCCCTCCCGGAGGGAAGTTTCCCTGGCGGAATCGCTTCGCCAGAGAGCAAAAGTGCTCCTGCCCAGGTTCCGCCTCGAGACGGCGGTGCTTCGTCCCGAAAGTCTTCTTCTCATTTTTTCTAGGGCAAATGGCTTCATATAGCAGAAGGAGGGGGCCGGAGGCCTGCCAGGGGCCCCACAAGATCGGGGGGCGCGCCCCCCAGGCTTGTGGCTTCCTGGTGGGCCCCCTCCTGGTAATTCTTTCGCCAGTATTTTTTATATATTCCAGAATAATTCTTCGTAAATTTTCAGGTCATTTGGAGTTGTGCAGAATAGCCATCTCTGTTTCACCCCTTTCTGGTCCAGAATTCCAGCTGCCGGCAATCTCCCTCTTCATGTGAAACTTGCAAAATAAGAGAGAAAAGGCATAAGAATTGGATCATAAAGTGAAATAATGATCAAAAACATAATAAATAACAGTTGGAAAACATGATGCAAAATGGACGTATCAGGGGGTCCGGCGCAACCTCGTCTGGTGGCGCGTAGGGGTACTCCTCATCGCTGCTCTGCGCCTTGACGTCCTCGCGGGGCGGTTCCTCCTCCTCAGCGCGTGGGTAGACCGACGGCGCCATGGCAGAGTTTGATGAGAGAGATGGGGGGCGAGCAAGGAGATAATGCAGATGAGAATGCAGGCGGGATGACATGGGCGGGGTAGTATTTATTGGCTGCTAGAATCTAGATCGACGCGAGCAGTACACGTGCCGGTCGCCGGTCGCCGGAATTTCAGTACTGTAGCTTGAATTGCACACGATTCCCGGAGCAAAAGCCGTGTGTGACTTATATCGCCAACGGTTCCCAATACAGAACCGCATATGATTAATAACCCACGCCACTCACCTTCCAAACCTCGAGACGTGAAACAGAGTGCCAATCATGTGGGGCCCAGTTGTCTAGCCAAATATTTACATTTTCTTTCCAAATGTAATGCATGAATGCTTATTCGTGTTACTAGGAAATTATTGTAAAGTGTAATACATAAATGATTTTCCAACCCATGATGTTGTGTTGTTACATGTACATGTAGTTCAAATTTGAATTACGGCCATTAAATGGAAATTGAAATCTTATATTCCCTTCTTTCATATCAATAATAACACCTATAGTTCGTAGGAAAGGCCTACCAAGTATTATAGGACAAGATGGATTACATTCAACATCAAGCACAATGAAATCCATGGGCACATAGTTTCTATTAGTAAGTATAAGCACATCATTTATTCTACCCAATGGTTTCTTAATAGTTGAATTCGCTAAATGCAAATTAAGGGAACATTCATTCATATCGGTGAGACCTAGCACGTCACATAAAGATTTTGGTATAGTAGAGACGCTAGCACCTAGATCACACAAAGCATTACATTCATAATCTTTAATCTTAACTATAATAGTAGGTTCCCATTCATCATGCAATTTCCTAGGTATATAAACTTCCAATTCAAGTTTTTCTTCCTGAGCTTTTATCATAGCTTCTACAATATGTTTAGTAAAAGCTTTATTTTGTTCGTAAGCATTAGGTGAATTTATCATAGATTGCAACAAGGAAATACATTCAATCAAAGAACAATTGTCATAATTAAAGTCCTTGTAATCCAAAGTAGAGGGCACATCACTATTTAAAGTTTTGACCTCTCCAAACCCACTTTTATCATTTTTATCATTAGGATCATCACCCTCCAAACAATTGGGACTCCTTCTAGCTAAAGTTGACTCATCTCCAGTCCCTTTTTCATCAAGTTTTATATTACTAAACAAAGTTTCAATGGGTGTCACACCAATCATTTTAATATCTTCATCATCACTAGTGAGGGGATGTGACTCCGGTTTAGCTGCCATCTTATTCACTAGCGTAGTTTGTTTATCGGATATCTTTCCTATCAAATTTTCAGTACGAGCAAGTTGAGACTGAAGGTTGGCAACTTCTTGATTAACTTCATCTGGTTGTTTACTAATAGCATCCAACAAGATGGAGTGTTCCTTAAGTTCCTCAGTAAAGAATTTATTGTGCTCATAGTGTGTAAACATGAAATGCTTGGTAGCATTTTCAATCTCAGCCAACCTTTTGTGATAAGAACTATTGTAGATTTTTTCTTGAGACATAGTGACAAAGCAAGCAAACAGAAATATTTTTGTGTTTTTTGATTTTTAGAGAAGTGGGGGAGATGAAAAAGAGAGGCAAATAAAAAGTAGGGCAAGTAGATGATAGTTTGAGTGAAGGTACTTGATAGGTTTTGATGATGTCTCCCCGGCAATGGCGCCAGAAATTCTTTTTGCTACTTGTGAGCTGCATTGGGATTTTCCCCTAAGAGGAAGGGTGAAGCAGTACAGTAGAGATAAGTATTTCCCTCAGTGAGAACCAAGGTTTATCGAACTAATAGGAGAATCACACAAAGCCTCGTGAACAACACCTGCACACACAAAAGCAAATACTTGCACCCAACGCGGGCAAGAGGGTTGTCCATCCCCTTGAACTCGTTACTTGCAAGGTTAAATCTTGTATAGGCAAATTTATAAATTGTAAAAGAAATGAAAAGTAAATAAAGGGCAGCAAAGGATTTTTAGGTTTTTAATACGTTTAAAGTAGACCCAGGGGCCATAGTTTTCACTAGAGGCTTCTCTCGTGAATGCATAGCATACGATGGGTAAACAAATTGCTGTTGGGCAATTGATAGAAAACCGCATAGTTATGCCGTATTCATGGCAATGATCATGTATATCGGCATCACGCCCGTGACAAGTAGACCGACTCCTGCCTGCATCTACTACTATTACTCCACCAATCGACCGCTATCCAGCATGCATCTATGGTATTAAGTTCATGACAAACAGAGTAACGCTTTAAGCAAGATGACATGATGTAGACAAAGTAAACTCAATCAATATGAATAAACCCCATCATTTTATTCTTAGTAGAAAAAATACTATGCGTACCCCATCCCCTTCTGTCACTGGGTGGAGACACCGCAAGATTGAACCTACTACAAAGCACCTCTCCTGCTGAAGATAAATCAATCTAGTTGGCCAAACCAAACGGATAGATCGGAGAGAAATACAAGGCTATAACAATCCTGCATAATAAAGTTCAGAAAAGACTCAATTACTTTCAATGAATAATCTGATCATAAACCCACAATTCATCGGATCCCAACAAACACACCGCAAAAGAAGGTTACATCGGATAGAACTCCAAGAAGATCGAGGAGAACATTGTATTGAAGGTCAAAGAGAGAGACGAAGCCATCTAGCTACTAGCTATGGACCCGTAGGTCTATGGTGAACTACTCAGACATCATCGGAAGGGCAACAAGGTTGATGTAGAAGCCCTTCGTGATCGATTCCCCCTCCGGCAGATTACCGGAAAAGGCCTCCAGATGGGATTGCGGAAGAACTGAGGCTTGCGGCGGCGGAAAAGTTATATCGTCTGTCTCTCTGTTGGTTTGGGAATATATGTGAATTTATAGGCTTGGAATTAGGTCAAACGGAGCCGCGTGGGGCCCACAAGCTCAGGGGGCGCACCCCTCGAGCTTGTGGATCTCTCGTATCTCGTCTGGTCCCCTCCCAAAGCTTCTAGGGTCCCTTCTGGTCCAGAAAAAATTAATCTAAAGATTTTTCCGTTTGGACTTTATTTGATATTGATTTTTTGAAAAGCCAAAAACAAGCAAAAAACAGGAACTGGCACTGGGCTCTGAGTTAATAGGTTAGTCCCAAAAACTGATATAAAATAGCATATAATTGCATATAAAGCATCCAAGATTGATAATATAATAGCATGAAACAATCAAAAATTATAGATACGTTGGAGACGTATCACTGTTGCATGTACATGTAGTTCAAATTTGAATTACGGCCATTAAATGGCTAGAAACTCACTTAATGTCTTAAAAAGGTCAAATGAGCCCTGAAAATTTCCAAATTTTAACATGACAGTTGTATTCGTGCATGTTAACGGTTGAAAAAAAATTCAAGGCCATAAGAGGCAGCGACCGTCGGTTCGTCATCAAACATGCATTGTTCCCTCTTGGAACCACGAGTCTTCTCGTGAAATGGTCCGATTTGTGAGAGGTATGTGTCAAACCTTTCATCAAGCAGGGTAATTTTTTACCATGGCATCTTGGTACCATGTCATGGCATCAAGCAAGGTTTCATGTATTTTGGATCATTTTTGAATTTTTTGAAATTTAAAAACATGGTTCTCAATTTTTGTGTCCAAGCCGTGACACCAATATGTTTGAAAATCCCTTCCAATTTACTGCACAGGGCATAAACTTGCACACAAGGACACAAATATGATTTTCCAAACCATGATGGTTTGCTGTTGCATGTACTTGTAGTTCAAATTTGAATTACGGCCATTAAATGGCTAGAAACTCACGTAATGTCTGATGTCTACTATGCAACTTTATTCTTCTAGACTCTGTTGGGCCTCCAAGCGCAGAGTTTTGTAGGACAGCAGTAAATTTCCCTTAAGTGGATGACCTAAGGTTTATCAATCCGTGGGAGGTGTAGGATGAAGAAGGTCTCTCTCAAACAACCCTGTAATCAAATACAAGCAATCTCTTGTGTCCCCAACACACCCAATACAATGGTAAATTGTATAGGTGCACTAGTTCGGCGAAGAGATGGTGATACAAGTGTAGTATGGATAGTAGATATAGGTTTTTATAATCTGAACAATAAAAAACAGCAAGGTAACAAGTAATAAAAGTGTGCACAAACGGAATTGCAATGCTTGGAAACAAGGTCAATGGTTCATACTTTCACTAGTGCAATCTCTCAACAGTGCTAACATAATTGAATCATATAACAATCCCTCAACGTGCAACAAAGAATCACTCCAAAGTTCCTAGCAAACGGAGAACATAAGAAGAAATTGTTGTAGGTAGCAAAAGCACCTCAAGTTATCCTTTCCGATCAATCTATTGAGCCATCCCTGTAAGTGTCACAAACAGCCCTAGAGTTCATACTAAAATAAACCATATGATACGCATCAATCAACTCTAATGTCACCTAGATACTCCAATGTCACCACAAGTATCCGTGAGTCAATTATTCGATATGCATCAAGCAATTTCAGATTCATAATATTCAATCCAACGCAAGGAACTTCAAAGAGTACCCCAAAGTTTCTACCAGAGAAAGTAGGACAAAAACGTGCATCAACCCCTATGCCTAGATTACCCCAATGTCACCTCGGGAATCTGCAAGTTGATTACGAAAACATACATCAAGTGACTCAATAGAATACCCCATTGTCACCGCGGGTATCCACATGCAAGACATACATCAAGTGTTCTCAAATCCAAAATATTCAATCCGATAACAATGAAACCTCAAAGGGAAAGACTCAATTCATCACAAGAGAGGGAAGAACTCCATATGATCCAACTATATTAACAAAGCTCGTGGTACATCAAGATCATGCCAAATCAAGAAAATGAGAGAGAGAGAGATCAAACACATAGCTACTCGTACATACCCTCAGCCCCGAGGGTGAACTACTCACTCCTCATCATGGTGGCTGCCAGGATGATGAAGATGGCCTCCGGTGATGATTTCCCCCTCCGGTAGTGTGCCGGAACAGGGCTCCGGATGAGATCGCTTCGGAACAGAGGCTTGAAGCGGTGGCGTGGGAGTTCTAGGCTTCTTTCTGGGGGTTTCCCTATTTATAAGAATTTTTGGCGTTGGTTTCACGTCAGGGGAGTCCCGAGGGACCCACAAGTTTAGCCCACACGCCCTAGGGGGTAGGGCGCGCCCTGTGAGCTTGTCGTGTCCTCGTGGGTCTTCTGGTCCTTCCTCGAAGCTTCGGGGGTCTCTTTTTGTCCATAAAAAATCACCGTGAATTTTCAGCCCAATCCGAGAACTTTGTTTCTGCACAAAAAATAACACCATGGTAGTTCTGCTGAAAACATCGTCAGTCCGGGTTAGTTTCATTCAAATCTTATAAAAGTGCACCAAAACCATATAAAATTGTTTTAAACATGGCATGAATACTTCATAAATTATAGATACATTAGAGATGTATCAATGTCTTAAAAAGGTCAAATGAGCGCTGAAAATATCCAAATTTTAACATGACAGTTGTATTCATGCATGTTAACGGTACAAAAATATTCAAGGCCATAAGAGGCAGCGACCGTCGGTTCATCATCAAACATGCATTGTTCCCTCTCGGAACCACGAGTCTTTTCGTGAGATGCTCCGATTTGTGAGAGGTATGTGTCAAACCTTTCATCAAACAGACCAATTTTTTTACCACGCCATCTTGGTACCATGTCATGGTCAAGCAAGATTTCATGTATTTCGGATCATTTTTGAATTTTTTGGAGTTTAAAAACCATGGTTATCAATGTTTGTGTCCAAGCTGTACACAAACATGTTTGAAAATCCCTTCCAATTTACTGCACAGGGCATAAACTTGCACACAAGGACACAAATATGATTTTCCAAACCATGATGGTTTGTTATTGCATGTACATGTAGTTCAAATTTGAATTACGACCATTATATGGCTAGAAACTCACTTAATGTCTTAAAAAGGTCAAATGAGCCCTAGAAATTTCCAAATTTTAACATGACACTTGTATGTGTGCATGTTAACGGTACAATTTTTTTGTACAATTAAAACACCATCCGTTGCCACTATACCCCAAATTAGTCTTTCAAAGCTAATACAAAAAATCAACTACACCACACACAGTTGGTTATAGGAACCGTTTGTGATGAAAATTCGTGGGTCTATTTATGTCTTCCTCCATAAGCTTCGCCGGCTTCGTCTGCTCAAGTGTCGTTCACCCCTGAATCCCTGAATCCCCGATCCCCACTCCCCAACCCCTTCTTGCAAAGAATGACACCGTGGAGACGCTTCGTGAGGGCCCGTACGATCGCCGTGACCCCTCGAGCGGCTCCGCCTCCGCCGAGAGCGCGACCGCACCCACATTGAGCGCGGCCACATCCACCGAGAGGGCGTCTACGGCAGCCGATAGGGCAGCTGCAGCAGTCGAGATGGCTGCAGTAGCTGCTGCGATGGCGGCTGCAAACGCCGAGAGCGCTCGAGCAGCCATCCGTGCCGTGGAGGTCGCCCTGGCCCGGGTCGAGGCCATCCATGCCCAGATTGAGGACGCCCACGCCAAGATATTCCAGACCTCCTCGGAATCCAGCCTGCACCCCATGTCCGAAGAGGCAGTGGAGGTGGAGGCCGAGATGCTTGGCGACGATGCGGCAACGGAGGCCATGCCGCCCCTTCCTCATGGGATCACCAAGCGGGAGCTGGAGATGCAGGAGGCGGCAAAGAGCGACGAGCACCGGGAGGAGGAGTTGCACGTGGCTAAGGAGGAGGTAGAGAAGCGTCCATCCATCAAGGAAACGGCGGTGGAGTACCGACGCGAGCTCTGGGGCTGCCACTACTACGAGTACTACAACATTGAGAGCGACGCCGAGGACGAGGACGCCACCACGGTCGAGTTCAGCCTGGGGGACATGGAGTCCACCAACAGCAGAATGTCACCAGGACAAGTCATCGACATCTCATCTTACACCGGCGAGGCATAGGGCGGCGCGTCAACGGCTTTGTTAAAATTATGCGTACTTAACCTTTGTTTAGAATGCTGGTCTTTTGTTAGAGCGATGTTTAGGTCAACTGGCTCTGTTTAATTACTAAACTTGCTCGATTAAGTAAGTGTGGTCTGTGTGTTGTAGGCTCTTTTGTGTACCCAAATTAGCAAGTGATGTTAAATTGTGCAATGACGAGGATGAGCACTGTAACCAGGGAAATTTGGACCAAAATTTGAATGCTCAAACTCATCGGATGCGCGTAAAGCATAAGAATCGTTTGCAATGGCATGTTATCACACACATTTGTTCAAAGTGAATCATGTCCGATGACACTTTCCGCGCTAAGTTTCCCCACACCTATAATTTTTTTTGCCTACCGCCGAAATATCTAACTCTCCCCCTTCCCACCCCCTTTTATCCCCTAACAAGAGCCACATTTCACCTATTTCCTCCTTCCTTCCTAAGTTATAGCCGCTTCCTCGTTTGCTTTCTCGCTCTCGCCGTCTCGCATCCGACCGCCGCGGACGCCATGGTCTTCTTAAATACCTCTCCACTGGTTCCTTCTCCGATGACGACTCTGTCACCAGCTAGGTATGCCTCTCTCCTCTCTCTCTCTCTCTCGCTCCCCTAGGCTTAGCGTTATGATTTGGAATTGAGGATTTTAACCCGGCGGCCAATTTGAGCCATTTCTTCCTCTTGTAGCTCCCTAGGATCATCACTTGCAAGGAATGGAGCGGGGTAGCTGAAAATCTGCCTGCTCGTTGTCAGCATCAATCTCCATGCGTGAAGTTAGTGGCTTTTGAATATGTGGACAGTGGGAGGAAGTTTCTGGCATGTGCAGAGAAGGTTAGCCCCACTCTTGCTGTTAGAAATCATTTGTTAGATGATACCTCCTTTTAGTGATTCGGTAAAGGAACAGAATGTATCCCGCACCTGTTTCCCCAGAGGTGACCCTGGGTTATCAAACCCACGAGAGGAAGGCTCCCTTGAAGCGATGGTCTCTAGCAAGTTTTCGTTAAAGGATCAATTCCAGCTTTTGACCGGATCAATCAAGCAAATGATGATTCAAACACTAGTAATAAAAATAGGTACGAGTATGAGGTCTTAATGCTTAGAACCATGTATTTGTGTTGGGACCAAATATGATCTTAATTTGTGCGCTAGAAGTCTCCCATCGAGATGTGCTTGTTATGAACCGAAGTGGGGGATGTGTCCAAATAACATTTTGACCGGCACGAGTCCTACATCAAGAATCAGTTGTCCTACCGCAGGCCCTATCCGTCGCACGGGGTTGCCTCGATAATTAAGATCAAAATAATCAGACAAGAGCTTTGGGAGTTTAATGACTACACCTCATGAATCCCAAAGGATTGTATCCGTGTCACCATACTAAACCTTTCTGTCACCGGTGTTCAGAATAACACTTCACATTCTCCCTGCACTTAGCCTTACCGTTGCTCGATCTCCATGATCCTGGGTACCTGCAGGGATGAACATCGCGGACAAGACTAGAGACATCTACGGAACAATTTTATTTCACACATACGGGATGTTAATTTAAAGCCTTTCCATTGATCCCTACAACAAATACAGAGGGTCGCAAGGCCTATGCCTCAACCCATACCTTACCAAACTACTCACACATGAAAATCAGATCACAAGAAGAACACATCTCGAAGATCGATTGATTGCAAATATGTCTTACAATGGATGCCTTGTGCGATGCACGATTACAAGTATGAACTAGAGGGATATGGACTATGGTGGTGATGGCGGGTATGGAGATGGAAATGGCGGCGACTAGGGTTTGTGAAGGGGGATGACGATGGTTCTGTTCTGGCTTCGCTTGATGATTATCTGTTGACATTTCGATGTTGTCCCCTTTATAAAAGTTGTTCAGGTGGACGAGGAGCCTTGGTTTCCATGCCATACGATCGCTCATACGAGCGCTTGCAGTCGTATGGAACGCCGTTTTTTGTGCTGGCTTCTCTGGTGCGCCTCCTGATGATTCCTCCTTTCTTCATTTCCACTCATTTCCATATACCCACTTGATTTCTTCCCTTTTTAGCCCATTTGCTGTGGAAACACATCAAAGAGAGGATTTGTGGAATCCTTTGCATTTATTAGTCATTAGTAGCAATATCGGAGCGAATATCTTGGTTTAAATAAATTATCTCGGTTTAAACTAAGGGTGAATGAGTGCAAAAATATCACTCATCATTAGATGTGATACACACACTGTCACTGTGCTATGTTATTCTGGATGTGATTAAGACACTGCCACAGTTCTATGTTAGTGCTATTTTAATTGATGGCATCAGTTCTATGTTATAAAATTTGTCATGTACATACCTGTTAGTATTAATTTGATGTCATTCAAACATTGTCGCTGTGCTGTTGCAGTTATATTTAGCTTCCTCATAAAATAGTCAACTTGTTATTTTACATGACTAAGAACTTGTAGCATTCTTGCAGTTAATTTTAGCTTGTGATGTTCCTGAATTTGGTTGTTGTCTCAGTAGCAATTAATTCATTTGCACATTGAACTTTTTGAGAAGATATGTCATAATTAATGTGTTTCTTCAGTTTTTCAAAATATGTATGTGGTGATTTTCTAAGTTGCTAGAAACCCATTTTTTCCTACAATTGTAACTGATTTAGTTTTAAATATTATAGGATGAACGGAAGTGTTCTTACCTGGAGTGGGCTGATCAAGAGTGGCCAACGTCTCTGAAGATGTGCCTAGCAAAGCTATGGAGCATGTACGAGGAAGAGAATAGAGATAGGCTTAGAGAAAATGTTGTTAACGCTAAAGAATATTTCAAGATACTGGAAGAAAAGAGGAAGATGAAGAATGAGCTCAGATTTTTTAAATTAGACTTTGCTAATATGGTGTTTGAGAAGGAGGAGGCACTTTCCCGGTTGGGCAGTGCAAAACAGGCTATTATTGAACTGAAAGCAGAGCTAGAGAAGACGAATTTGGCTGATCATGCACGCATCCACCACCATACATCAGTCGATTAGGGAAATGAATATATTGTTCTAATATTGTGCTCAACATACTTTGTGCTTATGAAGGTGAACTAGCTATATTGTGTAGTGTGCTGTTGTGATGTAGCTAACTGTATTGTGATGTTAAAATATATTTGTGTGCCCGATATGAAAGTGGTAAACGTATGTTCAATATGAAATGTGAATTTGCATAATACTGGGAGTATTAATAGTAAACTAATAAACCTGCTAAATGGGCCATGGCACTTTACAAACGTTTCCAGTAGTAAAAGCGTGTGTGATGGATAGCCCTATGTCATACAGTTTTCTTCATCGAATCGTGTGTGATATACTTGAATAACGCAAACGTTTAACTGAGGCAAAGCATATGTGATCGCTCCACCTATCACAGACGAGGCTATACAAAAAGATGTGTGTGATGTGGTCTACCAACACAAACATTTGTTCCATAATTATTGGGTGGGATGCCAAGACGATCTCACACGGCTTGTCCGGCGAAATTGTATTCGTTAGCTCCCCCGATCGCACACGAGCATATGCGCTAAGTGTGTGTGACCAGAGGAGCTATCGCCGACGATTTTCTGGGTCGTGTGGGATGGACCCCCCTATTGCACACATAGGCAAGGCAACGATTTAAAACTATGTCGCGGAAAGGGGGTAAAAACCGTTTGTATAGGACGTCACTGCACCAGGGAAGTGTAAAGATGCTTTCATTGCTAAATATTTTCCTCCTTCTAAAATAATATATTTGAGGAATCAAATTATGAATTTTAAACAACATGAGCAAGAACATGTTGCGCAATCTTGGGAAAGAATGAAATTGATGCTTAAAAATGTCCCACACATGGATTGAGTCTCTGGATGATAGTGCAAAACTTTTATGCTGGATTAAACTTTGTTTAGAGAAACCTTTTAGATCCAGATGCAGGTGGAACATTCATGGGGATAACACTTGGAGAAGCCACAAAGCTTCTTGATAATATGATGGCAGATTATTCCCAATGGCACACTGAGCGCGCTCCTATAGGTAAGAAGGTAAACTGTTGGTGCAATATTTCGCCCTCTTATGTTTTGGAGATTGTTGTCAGAAATAGTGTGGGACTAATGTGTTTGCTAGTGCACACAGTGTGATAAGTCCCTAAAGTCATGAGGAGTTTGGTACAAACTCCGAAGTTAATCTCCTGCGAGGCAGCAAAGATTATCACCTAAGATTATGCCTGTCGAAAGTGACCCTCCAAAAATTGTTGACATGAAGCACTTGGTTTGGTGTGTCCGAAGAAATTGACTGCAGCTGAGAAGGTTGAAGATGAAGCGAAGACGTAGCATTTGTTTCGTATTTATTCTTTTTCTTTCTTGAGTCATAGGATTGCTACTTGTAAACTGTGCTGGTATTTCCCCGAAGAGGAGAGGATGATGCAGTATAGTAGAGATAAGTATTTCCCTCAGTTAAGAACCAAGGTTATCAATCCAGTAGGAGAACCACACAGAACCTCGTTAGCAGCACCTACACACACAAAAGCAAACACTTGCACCCAACGCAAATAAGAGGGTTGTCAATCCCCTTAGCGGTTATTTGCAAGGATTAATTCTGATAGTGATAGATAGAAAGTAAATTGCAAAATAAAATAAAAGTAAATAAATTGCAGCAAGGTATTTTTGGATTTTAATATATGATAAAAGTAGACCTGGGGGCCATAGTTTTCACTAGAGGCTTCTCTCTCAAACACATAGCATACGGTGGGTAAACAAATTACTATTGGGCAATTGATAGAAAAGCAAATAATTGTGACGGATTCATGGCAATGATCATGTATATAGGCATCACGTCCGAGACAAGTAGACCGACTCGTACCTGCATCTACTACTATTACTCCACCCATCGACCGCTATCCAGCATGCATCTAGGGTATTAAGTATAAAACAGAGTAACGCCTTAAGCAAGATGACACGATGTAGACAAAGTAAAATCAAGCAATATGATTAAACCCCATCTTTTTATCCTTAATGGCAACAATACAAATATGTGTCATGTCCCTTTCTGTCACTGGGATTGAGCACCGCAAGATTGAACCCATCACAAAGCACCTCTCCCATTGCAAGATAAATCAATCTAGTTGGCCAAACCAAACGGATAGATCGGAGAGAAATACAAAGCTATAACAATCATGCATAAAAGAGTTTAGATAAGACTCAAATATTTCTCATGAATAATCTGATCATAAACTCACAATTCATCGGATCCCAACAAACACACCGCAAAAGAAGATTACATCGGATAGAACTCCAGGAACATCGAGGAGAACATGGTATTGAAGATCAAAGAGAGAGAAGAAGCCATCTAGCTACTAGCTATGGAACCGTAGGTCTATGGTAAACTACTCACACATCATCGGAAGGGCAACAAGGTTGATGAAGAAACCCTCCATGATCGATTCCCCCTCCGGCAGAGTACCAGAAAAGGCCTCCAGATGGGATCGCGGAAGAACAGAGGCTTGCGGCGGTGGTAGGGTTTTCTCGTCTGGCTCTTTGTTGGTTTGGGAATATTTGAGAATTTATAGAAGTGAAATTAGGTCAAAAGGAGCCACGAGGGGCCCACAAGGCATCAGGGCGCGCCCCCCCTGGGGCCACGCCCTGTTGCCTTGTGGCCTCCTCATGAGGCTTCTGGCATCCTCCCAAAGCTTCCAGGGTCTCTTTTGTCCAGAAAAAAATTGTCAAAAAGTTTTGTGGCATTTGGACTTCGTTTGGTACTGATTTCCTGAAAAACCAAAAACAAGCAGAAAACAGCAACTGGCACTGGGCACTAGGTTAATAGGTTAGTCCCAAAAAATGATATATAATTGCATATAAAACATCCAATGTTGATACTATAATAGCGTGGAACAATAAAAAATTATAGATACGTCGGAGACGTCTCAAGCATCCCCAAGCTTAATTCATGCTCGTCCTCGAGTAGGTAAATGATAAAAACAGAATTTTTGACATGGAATGCTACCTAACATGTTTCACCATGTAATCTCTTTACGGTATGAATATTAAGATCCGAATGATTCAAAGAAATAGTCTATAATTTGATATAAAGACATTAATACTCAGGCATACTAACAAACAATCATATCTTTCAAAATAAAAATGTTAAAGAAAGTTATCCCTACAAAATCATATAATCCTCATGCTCCATCTTCTTAACACAAAGTATTTATCATGCACTACCCCGATGACAAACCAAGCAATTGGTTCATACTTTTTAATGCGCTTAAGCTTTTTCAACCCCCACGCAATACATGAGCGCAAGCCATGGATATAGCACTATGGGTGGAATAGAATATGGTGGTAGAGATTAATAAGGGGAAGTCAAAAAGAAGAAGATAGTCTCACATCGACGCGGCTAATCAACGGGCTATGTTGATGCCCATCAATTGATGTCAATGCGAGGAGTAGGTATAGCCATGCAACGGATGCACTACGAGCTATAAGTGTATGAAAGCTCAACATGAAAAAATAAGTGGGTGTGCATCCAACTTGCTTGCTCATGAAGACCTCGGGCATTTGAGGAAGCCCATCATCGGAATATACAAGCCAAGTTCTATAATGAAAAATTCCCACTAGTATATGAAAGTGACAAAATAGGAGACCCTCTATATGAAAAACATGGTGCTACTTTGAAGCACAAGTATGGAAAATGATAGTAACACCGCCCCTTCTCTCTTTTTATTTTTTGCCCTTTTTTTTCTTTCTCTTTTTTTCTTTTTTTTCTTGGGCTCTTTTTGGCCTCTTTTTTCCCCTCACTGGGACAATGCTCTAATAATAATGATCATCATACTTCTATTTAATTACAACTCAAAATTACAACTCGAAACTAGAACAAATATGACTCTATATGAATGCCTCTGGCAGTGTACCAGGATGTGCAATGATACTAGCGTAACATGTATGAAAAATGATGAACGGTGGCTGAGCCACAAATACTATGTCAGCTATATGATCATGCAAAGCAATATGACAATGATGATGTGTGTCATAAAAAACGGAACGGTGGAAGTTGCATGGCAATATATCTCGGAATGGCTATGGAAATGCCATAATAGGTAGGTATGGTGGCTGTTTTGAGGAAGATATAAGGAGGCTTATGTATGATAGAGCGTATCATATCACGGGGTTTGGATGCACCGGTGAAGTTTGCACCAACTCTCGATGTGAGAAAGGGCAATGCACGGTACCGAAGAGGCTAGCAAATTGCGGAAAGGTGAGAGTGCGTATAATCCATGGACTCACATTAGTCATAAAGAACTCACATACTTATTGTGAAAGTTTATTAGCCCTCGAAGCAAAGTACAACTACGCATGCCCCTAGGGGGATAGATTGGTAGGAAAAGACCATCGCTCATCCCCGACCGCCACTCATAAGGTAGACAATCAATAATAAATCATGCTCCAATTTCTTAGCATAACGACAGATCATACGTGTATGCTTCGGGAATCACAAACCTTAACACCAATATTCTTACTAAACCACAATTATCTACTAGTACCTCCCACATACTACCATCTTAATATCGCAAAACTATTGCAAGGAATCAAACTTATCATATTCAGTGATCTACATGAAAGTTTTTATTATATCCCTCTTGAATACCGATCGTATTACGACCAAATTCATAACCCATGAATATTATCATTGCTATTTATTAGACTCTCAAAAAGATATAAGTGAAGCATGAGAGTGCAACTATTTCTTTAAAATATAACCACCGATGTGCTCTAAAAGAAATAAGTGAAGCACTAGAGCAACTGCCTAGCTCAAAAGATGTAAGTGAAGCACATAGAGTATTCTAACAAATGACGAATAATGTGTGTCCCTCTCAAAAAGGTGTGTTCAGCAAAGATGATTGTGGCAAACTAAAAAGCAAAGAAAGCAAACAAACTATAAAACAAGACACTCCAAGTAAAACACATATCATATGATGAATAAAAATATAGCTCCAAGTGATATACCGATAGATTGTAGACGAAAGAGGGGATGCCATCCGGGGCATCCCCAAGTTTAGACGCTTGAGTCTTCCTTGAATATTACCTTGGGGTGCCTTGGGCATCCCCAAGCTTAGGATCTTGCCGCTCCTTATTCCTTTATCCATCGTAGTCTCACCCAAAACTTCAAAACTTCCGCACACAAAACTCAACAGAAACCTCGTGAGATCCGTTAGTATAACAAATAAATCTTAAACTTTAGGAACTGTTGTAAATTGATTCATATTTAATATTGGCATAATGCTACTGTACTCCAACTTTTCCATGACTCATACCCCCCGATACGATCCATAGATTCATCAAAATAAGCAAACTATGCAACAAAAACAGAATGTGTCTAAAACAGAACAGTCTGTAAAGATCTGAATTAAAGTCATACTTATGTAACTTCCAAAATTCAGAAAAATACGAAAAACGTGGGAAATTCATATTTCAATATTGTGTAAAAAATTCAGAAGGTTCTGACGCTCCAGCAAAAAATCAAAATTCCAGCACCGGACGTAAAAGTTTCTGTTTTCAAACAGCATCAATTATACTATCATCCAAATCATCCCAAAGGCATTACTTGGCACAAACACTAATTAAAAGATAAAAACACAATCATAACAGAGGCTACAATTGTGTAAACACACAAAATAGAAAATAAAACAATAACTATTGGGTTGTCTCCCAACAAACTCTTTCTTTATTGCCATTAAGATAGGCTTGAGATTTTATTGATGCTCACATGAAAAACAAGAATTGAAGCACAAAGAGAGCATCATGTAGCATGTGAAAAACATATTTAAGTCTAACATAATTCCAATGCATAGGCATTTTATAAGCAAACAAATTATCAAGACAAGAAATATATAGCATAAGCAAGGAAGAAGAATAAAACATTGACAATCTCAACACGACGAGAGGTAATTTAGTGACATGAAGGTTTCTATAACCATATTTTCCTCTCTCATAATAATTACATGTAGGATCATAATCAAATTCAACAATATAGCCATCACATAACATATTCTCTACATGATCCACATGCATACAAGTTTTATAATCTTCCAAAATAGTGGGATTAACATCAACTAAAGTCATGACCTCTCCAAACCCACATTTATCAAAAATTTCATAAGATTGAACACTCTCCGAATATGTGGGATTCTTTTTACCTAAAGTTGATACTTTTCCAAACCCACTTTTAATAGTGTTGCAAATAACATAATCATCATGAGGCTTAAATAAGTTTTCAAGATCATAAGAAGCATTATCACCCCAATCATGATCATTACAATAAGTAGTGGACATGACAAAATCATCATCCCCAAGCTTGTAGTTTTGCATATCACTAGCACAATTGACATTAATAGAATTTATAATAACATAATTGCAATCATACTTTTCATTCAAGGAGCTATCATGAATCACTTTATAAATTTCTTCGTTTAACACTTCATCACAATTTTTAGATTCACGATTTTCAAGCAAAACTTCATAAAGATAATCAACTGCACTCAACTCACTAGAAATTGGTTCATCATAATTGGGTTTTTTGAAAAGATTAGCAAGTGGATGAGGATCCATATGTCTTTTAATTTTTAACTTTTCTTGAGTCACACAATCATAGCAAGCTAGCACACAAGCATACAAGCAAAAAGGCAAATAAAATATTTTTGTGTTTTTTATAAAATTGTTTTAGAAGTGGGGGAGATGAAAACGAGAGGCAAATGCAAATAAAAGGCAAATAAAATAAATGCGAGTGGATGATAGTTTATGCGAAGGTACTTGATAAGTTTTGGTGATGTCTCCCTGGCAACGGCGCCATAAATTCTTCCTGCTACATGTAAACTGCGTTGGTATTTCCCCGAAGAGGAGAGGATGATGCTGTATAGTAAAGATAAGTATTTCCCTCAGTTAAAAACCAAGGTTATCAATCTAGTAGGAGAACCACACAAAACCTCGTTAGCAGCACCTACACACACAAAAGCAAACACTTCCACCCAACGCAAATAAGAGGGTTGTCAATCCCCTTAGCGGTTATTTGCAAGGATTAATTCTGATAGTGATAGATAGAAAGTAAATTGAAAAATGAAATAAAAGTAAATAAATTACAGAAAGGTATTTTTGGATTTTAATATATGATAAAAGTAGACCCGGGGGCCATAGTTTTCACTAGAGGCTTCTCTCTCGAACACATAGCTTACGGCGGGTAAACAAATTACTGTTGGGCAATTGATAGAAAAGCAAATAATTATGACGGATTCATGGCAGTGATCATGTATATAGGCATCATGTCCGAGACAAGTAGACCGACTCCTGCCTGCATCTACTACTATTACTCCACCCATCGACTGCTATCCAGCATGCATCTAGGGTATTAAGTATAAAACAGAGTAACGCCTTAAGCAAGATGACATGATGTAGACAAAGTAAACTCAAGCAATATGATTAAACCCATCTTTTTATCCTTAATGGCAACAATACAAATACGTGTCATGTCCTTTTCTGTCACTGGGATTGAGCACCGCAAGATTGAACCCATCATAAAGCACCTCTCCCATTGCAAGATAAATCAATCTAGTTGGCCAAACCAAATGGATAGATTGGAGAGAAATACAAAGCTATAATAATCATGCATAAAACAGTTCAGAGAAGACTCAAATATTTCTCATGAATAATCTGATCATAAACTCACAATTCATCGGATCCCAACAAACACACCGCAAAAGAAGATTACATCGGATAGAACTCCAAGAACATCGAGGAGAACATGGTATTGAAGATCAAAGAGAGAGAAGAAGCCATCTAGCTACTAGCTATGCACCCGTAGGTCTATGGTAAACAACTCACACATCAACGGAAGGGTAGCAAGGTTGATGAAGAAACCCTCCGTGATCGATTCCCCCTCCGGCAGAGTACCGGAAAAGGCCTCCAGATGGGATCGCGAAAGAACAGAGGCTTGCGGTGGTGGTAGGGTTTTCTCATCTGGCTCTCTGTTGGTTTCCGAATATTTGAGAATTTATAGAAGTGGAATTAGGTCAAAAGGAGCCACGAGGGGCCCACAAGGCATCAGGGCGCGCCCCCTGGGGCCGCGCCCTGTTGCCTTGTGGCCTCCTCGTGAGGCTTCTGGCATCCTCCCAAAGCTTCCAGGGTCTCTTTTGTCCAGAAAAAATCATCAAAAGGTTTCGTGGCATTTGGACTTCGTTTGGTACTGATTTCCTGAAAAACCAAAAACAAGCAGAAAACAGCAACCGGCACTGGCCACTAGGTTAATAGGTTAGTCCCAAAAAATGATATATAGTTGCATATAAAACATCCAAGATTGATACTATAATAGCATGGAACCATAAAAAATTATAGATACGTTGGAGACGTATCAAGGATCACCGTACTATTAAGAGGGGCATAGTGTTCGAAGCTTACGGTTCACTGATGCTAAACCCGAATCCTATGTGAGATGAGAGAAATCTCTTTGTGGTCCAAATAAATACTTGTCAGCAAGAGGTGAAGTTCTTCTTCGCTGCGAGAGATTTGATTCGGACCGAAGAGTTAGCATTTCTGGCTCCGCAAGTAATGTTACCGTTGTGCTAAAAACTCCGACTGTTAGATACATGTCGGCTGGACATTGGCTGAGTGGTCATGTCCAAAATGGTATTTTCCCATTTGGAAGACCGCGGCTATAAATAGCCCACCCCGTCCAACGTGCACCGTTGGCTGCTCCGCGACATTCCAAGAAGATTAAGTGAGCACCCACTCTCCCAAGTGATTTGAGTTTAAAATCCATCAAGAGAAAACCCCAGAGCCGAAAAATAAGATAGTGGTTTAGCATCACTTGAATCTAAGTCCAGTATGCTCCACCTATTACTCTTGAGAGCTGCGAACTCTCTAGACGGTTAGGTGTCAAATTCTTCAGTGACCAAGAGTAATTGTGGTTCATGAAGGAGAAGTCTATAAAGGTTCAGAGATAACCTCAAGCATCTACCACGAGTGATCGACACTGATTGACGAATCAATTTTCTAGGAGAATAGGGCTAAAAGAGTTTATCTTCCGTGTTCAATCATAACCCCTCCAACTAGACGTAGTCCTTTTGCAGAAGGGCTAACTGGTCTACCAAATTCCTTGTCGCCATCGAGCATCACTGGTTATCTCTGTCCCCTATTTACATTCGGTTATGTTGTATGTTAAGTTTCGGTCATGTGATTCCTTTCGATGCATGCGTTAGTTCTCATTCGCTAGTTCTTGTTCGCTTGTTGTTCCCTATTTACATTCGATCCGCTGTTGGGTTTCGAGAGATTTGAAGTTTCTGCAAAGAATTTTTAGTCTCCCATTCAGCCCCCTCTATTCGACATACTTCGTTCCTATAATTGGTATCAGAGCGAGGTACTCCTTGTCTCTGCTTTTTAAGGTCTAACAACCTTGGAGTTTAAGTATGTCTTCAATGAGGTACAAGTCGCACCTCAAGGTCCCCATCTTCCATGGGACGGACTACCCCTTCTGGAAGGAGAAGATGAAGATCCGTCTCCGAGCGATAAATGATGATATGTGGCATGTGGTGTAGTATGGCTATGTGATACGTCTCCAACGTATCTATAATTTTTGATTGTTCCATGCTATTATAGTATCAATCTTGGGTGTTTTATATGCAATTATATGCCTTTATATATCATTTTTTGGGACTACCCTATTAACCCAGTGCCCAGTGCTAGTTGCTATTTTTTTGCTTGTTTTTGTGTTTTTAGAAAGTCATTATCAAAAAGAGTCCAAACGAGAAAAAAAATTGGATTAATTTTTTCTGGACCAGAAGAGACCCATGAAGCTTCGAGAGAAGACCAGAGGAGTCATGAGGAGGCGACAAGCCTGGAGGGCGCGCCCGGGGGGGGGGGGGGTAGGCGCGCCCCCCAGGCTTGTGGGTCCCTCGTAGCCCCTCCTGACCTAATTCCAGCACTATAAATTCCCAAATATTCCCAATATACCAAAAAAGACAGAAGAGAAAACCTTTCTGCCACTGCAAGCCTCTGTTCTTCCGTGTTCCCATCTGGAGGCCTTTCCCGGTACTCTGCCGGAGGGGGAATCGATCACGGAGGGCTTCTTCATCAACCTTGCTGCCCTTCCGATGATGTGTTAGTAGTTTACCACAGACCTATGGGTCCATAGCTAGTAGCTAGATGGCTTCTTCTCTCTCTTTGATCTTCAATACCATGTTCTCCTCGATGTTCTTGGAGTTCTATCCGATGTAATCTTCTTTTGCGGTGTGTTTGTTGGGATCCGATGAATTGTGAGTTTATGATCAGATTATTCATGAGAAATATTTGAGTCTTCTCTGAACTCTTTTATGCATGATTATTATATCTCTGTATTTCTCTCTGATCTATCGATTTGGTTTGGCCAACTAGATTGGTTTATCTTGCAATGGGAGAGGTGCTTTGTGATGTGTTCAATCTTGCGGTGCGCAATCCCAGTGACAGAAAGGGACATGACACGTATTTGTATTGTTTCCATTAAGGATAAAAAGATGGGGTTTAATCATATTGCTTGAGTTTACTTTGTCTACATCATGTCATCTTGCTTAAGGCGTTACTTTGTTTCATACTTAATACCCTAGATGCATGTTGGATAGTGGTCGATGGGTGGAGTAATAGAAGTAGATGCAGGCAGGAGTCGGTCTACTTGTCTCGGACGTGATGCCTATATACATGATCACTGCCATGAATCCATCATAATTATTTGCTTTTCTATCATTTGCCCAACAGTAATTTGTTTACCCACCGTATGCTATGTGTTCGAGAGAGAAGCCTCTAGTGAAAACTATGGCCCCCAGGTCTACTTTTATCATATATTAAAACCAAAAATACCTTGCTTCAATTTATTTACTTTTATTTTATTTAGTATTTTAGTTTATCTAGTTATCACTATCAGAATTAATCCTTGCAAATAACCGCTAAGAGGATTGACAACACTCTTATTTGCGTTGGGTGCAAGTGTTTGCTTTTGTGTGTGCAGGTGCGCCTAACGGGATTTTGCTTGGTTCTCCTACTGGATTGATAACCTTGGTTCTTAACTGAGAGAAATACTTATCTCTACTATACTGCATCATCCTCTTCTCTTCGGGGAAATACCAACGCAATCTACAAGTAGCAGGAAGAATTTCTGGCGCCGTTGCCGGGGAGACATCATCAAAATTACCAAGTACCTTCGCACAAACTATCATCCACTTGCATTTATTTTATTTTCCTTTTTATTTGCATTTGCCTCTCGTTTTCATCTCCCCCACTTCTATTTTTTTTTACAAAAACATAAAAATATTTTTATTTGCTTGTTTGCTTGCTTGCTTGCTTTTATTACCTTCATGTCAAACACACAAGAACAGAAAATAAAACAAAAATTTAAGATACTATGGATCCACTTAAAGTTTTCTACTTGGATCATCTTCGATCCATTTGTGCTCGTGCCGAAACCCCGACTAGTTTAGTTGAGGGAAAATCATTAGATGAGCATGCTCATTTTGTGCGTCACCGTTTGTCTCAAAAAGGTAGACTCTTATGGAATCAAATAAATTGTTTGCTATGCTATGCTTGGAATCTATGTGAAATTCATGATTTTACTTGTTGCTCTGAGAACCCTAAAAAACACCTTCCCTACCTATGTGAGTTTAATGATAATGAAATCTTATCTTCTTATGCCAAGGTTGTTTATAGCTACTATGATATCGAACAAATTGAAGAATTTGTTGCTTTTAAGGTTGCCCATGAAGTTGCTTCTTTGATTGAAAAGTATGATATTACTCTCTACAAATCTGAAAATTTTGCCATACTTAATTATTGTGATGAAAACTATGCTTCCAACATCTATGTTAGTGAATTCATTGGGAGAATGTCTGCTGCTTTGGAAGAGAATAATGATATGCCTGAATCTATAGATAATTGTGATTCTATTGATCCACTTGAAATACCCCTTTTTGATGAATTTGATGCTTGCTATTCTTATGGCCTTGATGCCAATATTAATGATGCTTATAGAGATGAACTTGCTATAGTTCCTTATGTTAAAAATGAAATTATTGCTACAGCACCCATACTTCATAGCTCCTTGAATGAAAAGCATGATTGCAATGATGTTATTATAAATTCTATTAATGTCAATTGTGCTAATGATATGCAAAGCTACAAGCTTGGGGATGAAAATTTTGTTATGTCCACTACTTATTACAATGATCATGATTGGGGTGATGATGCTTCTTATGATCTTGAAAATTTATTTAAGCCTCATGATGAATATGCTATTGATAATAATGTTTGCAATAGTATTGAAAGTGGGTTTGGGAGAGTGTCAACTTTAGGTAAAAATAATCCCACATATTCGGAGAGTGTTCAATCTTATGAATTTTTTGATAAAAGTGGGTTTGGAGAGGTCATGAATTTAGTTGATGATAATCCCACTATTTTGGAAGAATGTCAACTTTGCATGCATGTGGATCATGTAGAGAATATGTTATGTGATGGCTATATTGTTGAATTTGAATATGATCCTACATGTAATTATTATGAGAGAGGAAAATATGGTTGTAGAAATTTTCATGTTACTCAATTACCTCTCTTGAAGTGTAAATTGTCAATGTTTTATTCTTCCTCCTTGCATATGCTAAATATTTATTGCCTCGATAATTTGTTTGCTTATAAAATGCCTATGCATAGGAAGTATGTTAGACTTAAATGTGTTTGTCACATGTTTTATGATGCTCTCTTTGTGTTTCAATTATTATCTTTCATGTGAGCATCATTGAAATTTCAAGCCTATCTTAATGGCTATAAAGAAAGAGCTTGTTGGGAGACAACCCAATACCTTCTATTTTTGTGTGTTTACACAATTATTGCCTCTGTTATGATTTTGTTTTTATCTTTTAATTAGTGTTTGTGCCAAGTAATGCCTTTGGGATGACTTGGATGATAGTATAATTGATGCTGTTTGGAAAACAGAAAGTATTGTGCCCAGTGATGGAATTTTGATTCTGTACTGGAGGGTCAGAAAAATCTGAAATTTTTACACAGTATTAGTATATGAATTCCCCACGTTGTCCTATTTTTTCAGAATTTTGGGAGTTACATAAGTATGTCTTTCAAATATATCTTTATAGACTGTTCTGTTTTAGACAGATTCTGTTTTTGTTGCATAGTTTGCTTATTTTGATGAATCTATGGATCGTATCGGGGGGTATGAGTCATGGAGAAGTTGGAGTACAGTAGCAATATGCCAATATTAAATATGAATCAATTTACAACAGTACCTAAAGTTTAAGATTTGTTTGTTATACTAACGGATCTCACGAGGTTTCTGTTGTGTTTTGTGTGCTGAAGTTTTCAAGTTTTGGGTGAGACTATGATGGATAAAGGAATAAGGAGCGGCAAGAGCCTAAGTTTGGGGATGCCCAAGGCACCCCAAGTTAATATTCAAGGAAGACTCAAGCGTCTAAGCTTGGGGATGCCCCGGAAGGCATCCCCTCTTTCGTCTACAATCTCTCGGTAACTCACTTGGAGCTATATTTTTATTCATCACATGATATGTGTTTTACTTGGAGCGTCTTGTGATATAGTTTGTTTGCTTTTTAGTTTGTCACAATCATCTTTGCTGAACACACCTTTTTGAGAGGGACACACATTATTGGTGGTTTGTTAGAATACTGTATGTGCTTCACTTATATCTTTTGAGCTAGGCAGTTGCTCTAGTGCTTCACTTATATCTTTTAGAGCACGGCGGTGGTTATATTTTAAAGAAATAGTTGCAATATAATGCTTCACTTATATATTTTTGATAGTCTAATGAATAGCAATGATAATATTCACGGGTTATGAATTTGGTCCTAATATGATAGGTATTCAAGAGGGATATAATAAAAACTTTCATGTAGATCACTGAATATGATAAGTTTGATTCCTTGCAATAGTTTTGCGATATTAAGATGGTAATATGTGGGAGGTGCTAGTAGATAATTGTGGTTTAGTAAGAATATTGGTGTTAAGGTGTGTGATTCCTGAAGCATGCACGTATGATCTGTCGTTATGCTAAGAAGTTGGAGCATGATTTATTCTTGATTGTCTACCTTATGAGTGGCGGTCGGGGACGAGCGATGGTCTTTTCCTACCAGTCTATCCCCCTAGGGGCATGTGTAGTAGTACTTTGCTTTGAGGGCTAATAAACTTTCGCAATAAGTATGTGAGTTCTTTATGACTAATGTGAGTCCATGGATTATATGCACTCTCACCTTTCCGGAATATCCTAGTCTCTTCGGTACCATGCATTGCCCTTTCTCACATCGAGAGTTGGTGCAAACTTCGCCGGTGCATCCAAACCCCATGATATGATACACTCTATCACACATAAGCCTCTTTATATCTTCCTCAAAACAGCCACCATACCTACCTATCATGGCATTTCCATAGCCATTCCGAGATATATTGCCATGCAACTTCCACCGTTCCATTTTTTATGACACACATCGCCATTGTCGTATTGCTTTGCATGATCATATAGCTGATATAGTATTTGTGGCTCAGCCACCGTTCATCATTTTTTATACATGTTACACTAGTATCATTGCACATCTTGGTACACCGCCAGAGGCATTCATATAGAGTCATATTTTTGTTCTAGTTTTGAGTTGTAATTTTTTTTGAGTTGTAAGTAAATAGAAGTATGATGATCATCATTATTAGAGCATTGTCCCAGTGAGGAATTAAAAAAAAAGCCAAAAAGAGCCCACGAAAAAAATGAGAGAAAAAGAGAGAAGGGGCAGTGTTACTATTCTTTTCCATACTTGTGCTTCAAAGTAGCACCATGTTTCTCATATAGAGAGTCTCCTATTTTGTCACTTTCATATACTAGTGGGAATTTTTCATTATAGAATTTGGCTTGTATATTCCGATGATGGGCTTCCTCAAATGCCCGAGGTCTTCATGAGAAAGAAAGTTGGATGCACACCCACTTAGTTTTCATGTTGAGCTTTCATACACTTATAACTCTTAGTGCATCCGTTGCATGGCAATCCCTACTCCTCGCATTGACATCAATTGATGGGCATCTCCATAGCTCATTGATTAGCCTCGTCGATGTGAGACTATCTTCTTATTTTTGACTTCCCCTTATTAATCTCTACCACCATACTCTATTCCACCCATAGTGCTATATCCATGGCTTGCGCTCATGTATTGCGTGGGGGTTGAAAAAGCTGAAGCGCGTTAAAAAGTATGAACCAAATGCTCGGCTTGTCATCAGGGTAGTGCATGATAAATATTTTGTGTTAAGAAGATGGAGCATGACAGGATTATATGATTTTGTAGGGATAACTTTCTTTAGCATTTTTATTTTGAAAGACATGATTGTTTATTAGTATGCCTGAGTATTAATGTCTTTATATCAAACTCTAGACTATTGCTTTGAATCATTCGGATCTTACTATTCATACCGTAAGAGAGATTACATGATGAAACATGATAGGTAGCATTCCACATCAAAAATTCTGTTTTTATCATTTACCTACTCGAGGACGAGTGGGAATTAAGCTTGGGGATGCTTGATACATCTCCATTGTATCTAATTTTTTTGATTGTTCCATGCTATTATAGTATGAATCTTGGATGTTTTATATGCAATTATATGCCTTTATATATCATTTTTTGGGACTAACCTATTAACCCAGTACCTAGTGCCGGTTGCTGTTTTTTTGCTTGTTTTTGTCTTTTCAAAAAATCATTATCAAAAAGAGTCCAAACGAGATAGAAACTTTGAATTAATTTTTTCTGGACCAGAAGAGACCCACGAAGCTTCGGGAGAAGACCAGAGGAGTCACGAGGAGGCGGCAAGCCTGGAGGGCATCCCCGGGGGGGGGGGGGGTTGGCGCGCCCCCAGGCTTGTGGGCCCCTCATAGCCCCTCCTGACCTAATTCCAGCGCTATAAATTCCCAAATATTCCCAATATACCAAAACGACAGAAGAGAAAACCTTTCCGCCGCCGCAAGCCTCTGTTCTTCCGCGATCCCATCTGGAGGCCTTTTCCGGTACTCTGCCGGAGGGGGAATCGAGCACGGAGGGCTTCTTCATCAACCTTGCTGCCCTTCCGATGATGTGTGAGTAGTTTACCACAGACCTACGGGTCCATAGCTAGTAGCTAGATGGCTTGTTCTCTCTCTTTGATCTTCAATACCATGTTCTCCTCGATGTTCTTGGAGTTCTATCCGATGTAATCTTCTTTTGCGATGTGTTTGTTGGGATCCGATGAATTGTGAGTTTATGATCAGATTATTCATGAGAAATATTTGAGTCTTCTCTGAAATCTTTTATGCATGATTATTATAGCTTTGTATTTCTCTCTGATCTATCGATTTGGTTTGGCCAACTAGATTGGTTTATCTTGCAATGAGAGAGGTGCTTTGTGATGGGTTCAATCTTGTTGTGCTCAATCCCAGTGACAGAAAGGGACATGACACGTATTTGTATTGTTGCCATTAAGGATAAAAAGATGGGGTTTATTCATATTGCTTGAGTTTACTTTGTCTACATCATGTCATCTTGCTGAAGGCGTTACTCTGTTTCATACTTAATACCCTAGATGCATGCTGGATAGCGGTCGATGGGTGGAGTAATAGTAGTAGATGCAGGCAGGAGTCGGTCTACTTGTCTCGGACGTGATGCCTATATACATGATCATTGCCATGAATCTGTCATAATTATTTGCTTTTCTATCAATTGCCCAATAGTAATTTGTTTACCCACAATATGCTATGTGTTCGAGAGAGAAGCCTCTAGTGAAAACTATGGCCCCCGGGTCTACTTTTATCATATATTAAAACCAAAAATACCTTGCTGCATTATTTACTTTTATTTTATTTAGTATTTTAGTTTACCTATTTATCACTATCAGAATTAATCCTTGCAAATAACCGCTAAGAGGATTGACAACCCTCTTATTTGCGTTGGGTGCAAGTGTTTACTTTTGTGTGTGCAGGTGCGCCTAACGGGATTTTGCTTGGTTCTCCTACTGGATTGATAACCTTGGTTCTTAACTGAGGGAAATACTTATCTCTACTATACTGCATCATCCTCTCCTCTTCGGGGAAATACCAACGCAGTCTACAAGTAGCACTATGTCGTGCAAGTTCCTCAGTATCCCACTGACTAGGAAAGAAACTCATTCAGATGTGTAAGTGCATCTAGTGCCACCCCTTGTTGGTTTTGGAGTATTGATGGCAAACTTGGTTGTGGGACTAATGTGTTTGGGAGATTCACATGAGAACACAGGTAGAAGTCCCTATTGATTTGGTTTATCCATCAAAGATGACCCCTAAAAATGTATGAAGACATTGAAGACAATGGTGGTTCATGAAGACATTCATGTTGAAGATAATGGTACACGAAGACATTCACTTGAAGCCAATGGAACGCGAAGACTTATTGTTTTGGTAGTTCATTTTCTTATTTTTTGAGTCATAGGAACCACCGTACTGTTAAGTGGGGTCGAGGTAAATGAAGTCAGAAACTGACGTGATGCTCAATCTAAAATCCAATATCTTCGAGCGAAGACAAATGAGAGAAAATCTCTTCCAGAGTTGGTCGAGTTAGCTTTGCTTGGAGCCCAAGTAAAGTTGCCGCGTGTGTTGGGATCCGACCATTGGACACGTGTCAGTTCCCTAATGACCCATGGTCATTTCGGACAAATCATGTCGTGTTGCCTCCTGGCTATAAATAGCCACCCCCTCCACCATAAGTTGGTGGCTGCTCCGAGAGAACTACACGGCTTTTGTCGTTTGAGAGCAACGCACCTCGAGGCCTTTGAGAGAGAATCCTTGTGAAGACAAAACCCAAAACACCCAGAGCCCAAAGTGATTGAGCATCACTGAAGACATTCAGTTCCGAGTGAACCGAATACTTATTACACTTGAAGACTGTGATCTTCCAGCCGGTTAGGCGTCGCGTTCTGAGCATCCAAGAGTCATTGTGGATTGCCGGTGAACGAAGTCTGTGAAGGTTTGGAAGTCTACCTTGAAGACTTACCAGAGTGATTGGGCGAGATCTGCAGGTCTTAGCTCAAGGGGAATAAGGTGAATACGTGGTCTTCTGAGTTTAATCTCAGCCTCCCTAACCAGACGTACAACTGTCACAGCAGTTGGAACTGGTCAAACAAATCATTGTCTTCCCCAACCTACTGGTTCTATCTTTTTCCTACCATACTTACCGTTCTGTATTGTGAAGCCTTTGCATGCTTGTTTGTGTTTGAAGACATTCACCTGAAGCTATTCTTCTGTTTACCATTCTATCTTCATGCTTCTTGTGTTTATGTTCAACGCATGCATGTATGTATGATTTCTATGCCTGCCATATCTGTTCATGCTATCCATAATCATTGATAGATCTTGCTCTGCTTCCGTTTACTTCGAAGACATTGCTTGTTTTCGAAGCCTTTCATAAAAATTGCCTATTCACCTTCTCTAGTCGATAACTAGCACTTTCAAGATGGATGCTCGAGCTAAAGATGAATTTGGTGGTCATCTCTCTTGTGCACAATTCCTTCGCTATCGACAGTGTGAAACTGCCAAGGAATTGTGGGACATCCTTGAAAGATCAATGAGGGTATGTCCACTCAGAAGGAAGCCCGCATTGATACCATTCATGCAAAATTCAACCGGTTCAAGAGAATTGGGAATGAAAGCTGTCAGCAAACCTTCGATCGACTGAGTGACATTGCAAATGAGCTGCAAGGTCTCGGTGCCAAAGACATCACTGATCATGAAGTTGTGAAGAAGTTGCTCAGATCTCTGGACAGTTCATTCGACACTCTAGTTCTGATGATTTGAGAAAGAGCGGACTTCAAAGTTCTCGACTCTGCTGATATCATGGAAAGGCTAAACACACACGAGGAACAAGAGGAAGAAAAGAGAGATCTCTATGGCTCAAGTTACTAAAAGAGTCACGCACTCAAAGCTGTGGCTGACTCCTCCTCTGAAGACAATGTCGAAGAAGATTCCGATGATCCTGAAAGCATCAACAAAGATCTCGCCCTGATAACAAAACGCTTCCAGCGCTTCCGAAAAAAAATCAGTTTCAGAAGAAAGGATCAAGCAACTCTGGCAGTTCCAAGTCTTCGTCAAAACCAACAGGAGACTACACCTGCTTCAAGTGAAAAAGCCAGGGCATTTCATCTCTGACTGCCCTCTCTGGGAAGCTGAAATTCGAGCCAGTGGAAGATTTGATTCGAGCAACAGCAATCATGGAAAAGGCAAGAGCAAGAACTATGACTCGGATGATGAGAAGAAAACCAAGAAGTTCTTCAAGAAGAAGGACAACTCCTCCTCCAAGTCATTGTCAAGATCTTCTTCACGGAACCCCTCCAAGTCATCATCCAACCGCAAGAATACCTCTCGCAAGGCCAAGGCGTACATGGGCAAGGAAATGGACTCTGAAGAAGAAGAATCCTCAGACTCCAAAGAAGTTGTTGAATCCGAGGATGATTCGAACTCTGGCATGGCCGGCATCGCATGTGCTTCCACTCCGGCATCAAACTTCTTCGAGAACTGTTTGAGTGACGATGAGGCTCTTGCGTTCTACTTCATGTCTAAGGCATCGAAAGAAAAGGTACCTTCCAAACATCACAAGGCATACACCAGTGATCAATTTTCTTCAGAAGATGATGACCATGCGAAACTGATTAAAATTGCTAAGAAGCAACAATTCTCTCTCCAGAAAATTGAGAAAACCCTCATAAAATCTGAAGGGCTGTTGGTTGAGGAGATGGAGAAAAACCAAACATTGACAGAAGAGCATTCAGCTCTCGAGTCATGAATGGAAGAACTAACCAATCATCATGAATTTCTCCCAGCTGACCACAAGAGGCTGACTTATGATTACCTGAAAAGGAAACAGGAACTCGAGTCGTTGAGAGTGGCCCATGATGAGTTGATTAGGGAAAATTCTCTTCTCACCCAACAACTCAAGGAACATTCTGAAGTGTTCGTACCACCTTGCTTAAAATGCCTTGAACGCAGTAATGCTAAATCTAATGATGAATCCTCTATAACTGCTGAAAGAAATACCTCCTTGAATGATGTGGATGCTAACCCCTCAATCGAGGAAAATGTGCAGCTGATGAAAATGCTAGGTTGAAGGATCTTCTTCAGACTAGAATGTTTAAAAATCTCAAAGGGCATCAAACCCTCTGTGATGTTATGAAGAAATCCATTCTTCACAAAAATCCCAGAAAGGAAGGTGTAGGTTTCGAAAGGAAACTGAATGAAAATGGTACCTATACTGGAAACCTGAGCAATACCCTCGCACTAAGTGGGTACCTACAAAGAGCAAAACGCTCGATCCTGCTTTACTCTTGGGATATGATTGTTCCATTCCTAAATATGCTTGTGACGACTCTCTGGACAATTATAAGTTGTTCAAGAACCAGCGTGGCGATGCATTTGCTCGCTATGTCAGACTGAACTGCAGGAATGCCCCCCCCCAAAGAAAGCTATTTGGGTTGCAAAGGAACTATCGAGGCATTACCAGTTACTGCCACTCTGACCATGCAGGCCAAAAATGGTCGATACATTCTCGAGAAGGCTCGACAGAATGAGTATATGCATACTTACTCTAACCATTATGCTCACTCATCTGCAAGGAATTTCAATGCATACTCGTTTGATTATGCTCGCCCCTCTCCGAGAAACAACTCTTATGGTTACTGAAAGAAATCATATCCTGCTCGCTCATTTGTTTCTCAGCCACCTGCAAAGATGTGGATGGTTAAGAAAGCCTAATTCTCCTGCAGGACTATGTCTCCGGGTGTACTGAATGGATCATGGATAGTGGATGCACTAGTCATATAACCGGAGACAAGTCGTTGTTTGTCGACCCCAACTTAACTGCTTCATCACAAAAGTTCATTACTTTCGGCGACAACAATAAAGGAAAGGTAATTGGGCTAGGTAAAATTGCTATATCCAAAGATAAGAACATTGAGGATGTTTTACTTGTTCAGTCTCTTGGATTCAATCTCATGTCAGTTGGCAAGATTTGTGATCTGGGCATGCTAGTTCTATTTTCTCTCACCAAATGCATTGTCTTTATGGCCACTGGCAATTCCTTCGTCTTTGAGGGAAATAGAAAAGGTGATCTATATATTGTGGATTTCTCTAAGGGTCCCTCAGTCCAAACTTGTTTGCTTGCAAAAGCAACCAAAGGTTGGCTGTGGCTCCGAAGACTTGGTCATGCAGGTATGAGGAATCTGTAGACTCTTGTGGAGAAAAATCATCTTCGTGGCATACCTGATGTGAAGTTTGACAAAGATCGCCTCTGTGGTGCTTGTGAGGCCGGAAATTGGCCAAGAAGCATCATTCATCAAAAACTGTCATGACTATGACAAGGCCTCTGGAAATTCTTCATATGGATTTATTCGGGCCTCAGAACTATGCAAGTTTTGGAGGCAGTCATTATGGTCTGGTTATTGTTGATGGTTTTTTTCGATACACTTGGGTATTCTTTCTCGAAGACAAGACTTGCACCCAAGATATCTTCAAACGATTCGCCAAGAAAGCTCAGAATGAATATGATGTGAGAATCAAGCATGTCAGGAGTGACAATGGCACTGAGTTCAAGAACACTCATAGTGAGGATTTTCTTGATGAGAATGGTATTACTCATGAGTTCTCCGCCGCATACACTCCCCAACAAAATGGAGTTGTTGAGCGAAAGAATAGAACTCTCTGATGGCTCGAGAATTTGTGATGTTTTCCTAGTGATTCTTGCTTGGTTTGATTAGAATTTTTATTACTCTTCAGATATTTCTAATGCTAATCCCTCAAAAGCAAAGAAAATCTATTTCCTCAATGTTTGGCAGGAAATATCAAATTTGTAGGGAAACCAAGAGGGATTGCTACAAATCAAGCCAAATGGAGCAACTTCCATGGAGAGACCAAGTCATCAGGCGTAGCAGAGCAAAAGACGGCGTTCCATACGACCGCAAGCGCTCGTATGAGCGGTCGTATGGACTGCCATCAGCTCCACCATGTCTATACAAGCCACTTTCATGAAGGGCTCGGGGGAAGAAGAGAACCCTAGCCGCCGCCACACCATCCAGAAGAGGAGAAGAGAGAATCTGAGGAACCATCAAAGATATTCTTAGTTTTGGTCCTTTCATCTCCATCACCCCTTCACTATTGTAAGAGGAATTCCAATTTGGGAGAACAAGTGTAACTCTACTTTATCTCATCTGGAGATCAAGACTATTTGAGTTATCCATTTCATCTTAGGGTTAATTGGATAAATGCCACTCAAATTCTGGCGATTCCGAGAAACGCTACTGCAATTTCCAAACTTTGAAAAATGCCACTTTAAATTTTGCAAACTTTGAAAAACGCCACTGCAGACTTTGAAAAATGCCACTGGAAATGGCATTTTTCAAAGTTTGGAAATTGCAGTGGCGTTTCTCAGAATCGCCAGAATTCGAGTGGCATTTATCAAATTAACCCTTCATCTTATTGTGGATCTTCCTGGTATTATCGATATGGTTTTCATGGGTTTTATCTCTGTTATAATTGATTCCCCTCTTATGATGTGTGAGTAATTCCCCCTAGGCATGGGAGATGTAGGTGAGTGGTAAGATTCATCTATGCCTATTCTATATGTCGTCATTTGCATTCGTAGTAGTATGATCTATCTAGTATGTTGTTATACTGTGGTGAACTCTATGCGTGTTGTCCTATTTAAGGGCCCAGGCAACATGATCTCAAGACCTACACAGGTAACACATATTGTTTAGGGAATCTGTGACCTCTGACGTGATAGGTGGAGATATCTATGAGGACCGAAGACAATATGTGATGACGGTGATCCATTGAACTTAATGCTTGGTTCCGGTTCAAGGACCTTAATTACGGAAACGACCACTCTGTGGCAACGGTGAAGCAGGACCATAGAATGAAATATAATCCCGTGTGGAGGAGTTTCATAACCTTAGGGTGATCCGCCTACAGAACACATATATCAAATGCTATGAGTACAATACAAGGTAACTGGTATTACCGTCGCACTGGCACACTTGATTCATTCTTACCATGAACTGAAGTCTCTCCGCGCCTAATCTCTTCATTGCAGGAAACACAACCCATAGCCTTACTCATGTTATTTTCTTTTAATCATTTTTATAGCTGTTACTTTCAACTCTGTTTATATTTGTCAAACTGGTTTACTCATGATTCAGGACAATAACAATATTTGCAGAAGCACCAGCAGTTACTTCACACAAGAACTGTGACACCTTGTGTGTGACAGAAGCGCCACTATAGATACTCTCCCCCGCTCTTCGTTGGGACGATTACTCATTGGGATACTTCTGCGAAAGTGCTACACTACCCTGTTTGGCTTGCAGGCATCAAAGCATTTTCTAGCGCCGTTGCCGGGGAGCTATGCATAGAGTATTTGTTTCGTAACTGTTTTTGTAGGTGTTGTTATTGTATATGCTTCCTGTAAGTCATGGGGGGTCTACTCGTTCGGGAAAAACATATTTACCAGATTATATTGCTCATTTTCCTCAGGAGCAACAAGCTTCATTATTAGAAAAAAAATAGTGAAACAATTGAGCTTAGTACTTTGTTTGAACAGATGTCGATTACTCCAAAGCCAAAGAAGATTATAAGAGATCATTGTGCTCCAGTGTTAACTTCGAGATCTCCTATAGTATACCCTGCCAATTATGCTAAAGAGTATTCGATTGACTGTGATCTTACTGCAGAAGTTAGAAAGCATGCCTTTGCAGGAATTGAAGAAGAAGACCCTCAAGCACATCTCATGTTTTTTGATACTCTATGTGGAACTTTTAAACTGAAGGATGTGTCAAGATAATTCGTATTATTAAGACTCTTCAGGTTTTCATTAAAGGAAGAAGCTGAGAAATGGTATAATCGATTGCCTCAAGGGAGTATAACGAGCTGGCTTATGTGTGCTGAAAAGTTCATGGCTAAATTTCTTCCAAGCTCGAAGATTACTAAATTGAGAAGAAACCTCACCCTATTCGTCCAGGAAGACGGTGAAAGTTTATATAAAACTTGGGAGAGATATTCTAAATTCTTGAACTTATGTCATAAGCATGGTTATGCTGAATATGTTATACTTCATATGTTTTATCATGGAATTAACAAGGAATCAAAATCTATTCTTGATTTAAGTGCAGGAGGGCGATTTATGTCTTTAACTCTTGATGGGAAAGAACTTATAGAGAAAATTGTGTCTGCACAAGAACAGTGGAATATCAAGGAGCCAATCAAGCCTACAGGAAAAATATATCATATTGAAGACATGGAAGAATTCAAAAAGGTTACTCAAGAGAAAGGTAAGCCTGTTGAACAAGTTATTAATGAAAAAGTAGATATATTTAGTATCTATCATCAGGAGGATGAACTTCAAGAGACAATGAATAAGTTCAAGTTCCACCAAGACAACTTCAACAGAGTTTCCGAAGGTGCATCTATCATAATGAGTGTCATGCGTAGGACCATCTATGGGACCATCAAGGCCCCTTGCGGTTCGACTGTGGGGATCGACGTGCACAAAGAGCGAAATCAGCAGCACGCACAAGTTTACCCAGGTTCGGGCCGCTGTGAGGCGTAAAACCCTACTCCTGCTTTAGTGGATTGATTGTGATGGTGTTGGAATCCTAAAGTTACAAGAGCGCAGCTTGCCGGCAAGGAGCTCGGTAAGTGCATCTTGACTACTGTCAACCAATAGGGGTCCGATCCCTTGCTAAGGTTGCCATGGACCTCCTTTTATAGAAGAAAGGGGATACCACAATGGCAAAATGGTAAATATAGGGGGTAGATAGTGGCTTGACACGCATATGGATGTGTGTCAATAAAGGTGTTCTTCAGGCGGCAAGCTCCCACGTGCCCCGACAAGCTTCACCTAACCACATACCCGCTCGACACCTATCGGCAAGTCTCTGACAGGCCGCCGAGGTGGAGCGGTGGAGTAGCGACGAAGGGAGCTTGCCGGTATGGAGCTTGCCGAGTCATTGCTTGCCGGTGTGGAACTTGCCGGTAGCAGTAGTCTTGATCTTCTGGATGTCCCACCCAGAGGTCTTGACTTGCCGGCTCCGCCTCGCCGGGCTCTTGCTTGCCGGCTATGTCTTGTCGGGAAGTCATGCCGCCGGGAAGAAGCTTCTTCCCGACAAGCTCTTGTTCTTGCTTGTTGATATAATGCTTGCTAGGTGTGGTGCTTGTCGGGAAACTTGGCCTTTGCCGGGGTTGCCAGACAATGGTCCTAGACGGGAATGACCCATGCTAAGAAGGTTGACGAGACCCTGGTTCTCATTACACTGATAGGAGCCCCTGTGCCCGCCTTCAGCAGAGAACTCAAAGATCTCAATGATGGAGGTGGGGCCAAACTCGGCAAGGGTCATGACTGCCATGCCCTTTCCTTCTGGAAATATTATTTCAGGAAAAACAATTTTCAGAGGCGCTGCCAGCCCCCGAGCTCATTTTTAGCAGAGAACTCGAATGATCTCAATGCTTAAGAGAACCCTGTTTGTCGTATTCTTTGACCTCGCTTCCGGGAATATTGTTTCCGAGAAGACTTCTGATTCCAGCAAAGAACTATGGGTTCTCGATGCCAAAAGTAGATCACCTCCGGCAGGGAACTCGAAAGATCTTGATATTGGAACGGAGATTGTATTGCTGCATATTATGTCTCACTGACTCGACATCAAGAGCGAAGGCTCCCTTGTCGGAGCGCATGGCTCAACGACAAGGTTTACTACGCTTCCACCCTCATAAGAGCACTTGGCTCAACGACAAGAGTGAAGGCTCCCTTGTCGGAGTGCATGGCTCAACGACAAGGTTTGCTACGCTTCCACCCTCATCAAAGCACCTGGCTCGATAACAAGAGCGAAGGCTCCCTTGTCGGAGCGCATGGCTCAATGACAAGGTTTGCTATGCTTCCACCCTCGTCAAAGCACCTGGCTCGATGACAAGGGCGAAAGCCCCCTTGTCGGAGCGCATGGCTCAACGACAAGGTTTGTGTAACACCCCTGAGTAATGAGCCACAGTGATCTTCAAATTAATGCTAAGTTAATTTGTTTTGCAAAGAATGATCAGTGAAATCATATCTCATTTTAAATTCCTCCACTGAATTCAATTCAAATCATAAGTGAAATTTGAAGTTGCACCAAAAATTGCTGAAAAATAGTTCATGTTTTAGCAAATATTCCAAAACAAATAATTGTCCAGGAAAACAATATCACCTATTTGCTAAAATGAGCTATAGCAATTAAAACAGTGTTATTTCAGCATATTTAAATGCTATTTCATTTATGAAAAATTCAAATGAATTCAAACTTTGCCCAAACTTTTTGTGGCAGTGCTAAATAGTCCCTAGTATTTGTTTTGACCAGCCCCATATTTTTGCAAAGTCAATTGATGGCTAAAAATAAATGCAAAAGGCTGCTGGAAAAAGAAACAGAAAAGGAAATAGAAAAAGGTCAAAGCGCTACTGTGCAGGTGGGCCTAAGTTCAAACAGTGCCGGCCCAGCCCAACTCCCTCTTTCTCCCTCCTCCCGCTCTCTCTCCCCTGCGTGTCGCCGCGCTCGCGCCCGCAGCCGCGGATCCCCACGCGTCGGCCATCTCCCGGCGTCGTCGCCGCCGCGGGGTGGATAAGATCATCACCCCGGTTCCCCTGGCGAACCCTAGCTCCTCTCCCCCTCTCCTCACTCGCTCGCCACTCCCTCTCTTCCTCTCCAGTACCCCGCCGTCGCCGTGCTGCTCCACCACCGCGGCCACCGTGGCCTCCTCGTTGCCTCACCGTGTCTACAACGTCCGCTGCCGTCCGCTACTTCATCTACGCCAAAGAACGCGAGCTGGGGAGCACCACCATGCCAAATCGCGGTCGTCTTCTTCTTTAGGGCACCGGAGTTCACCGCTGTCGATTCGCTTCGTCCCTGCGCTCCTAAGCTCTCACCGGCCTCCGTGTGCCGCTCGGTGAGCCCCACTCCTTCTCTCCCCGTCCTCGCTTTGTTTCCGCGCCCGTAGCTAGCTGTCCACACCGCGCGCCATTGCCGTGCTCTGGTCGCCGCCATGGTTGCGAGCACCGTGCTCCCGAGCCCCTGTGGCCTCATCCGCTTGCCCTAGCATGCTCCTGGTGAGCTGCTGCTGCTGCCCAGCTACTTTGCGCACTCAAAAACGTCCCGTAGCCGTGTTCCCGATCGCGACCGAACTCCGGCCGCCGTGCGCGAGCTCGCCGTCGTCGCTCCGGTGCATTTCTGGTGATGCCACCACCGCCATTAAACGCGGCACGCTCTCCTCGTTCGAATGCGACCCCTCGCGCCCGATTTAGCCCTCTGTGGCGAAAACCCGAAGCTCGCCGGTGCGCTCCACCGCGTTTCGGGCTCGCCGGAGCTGCTCCGGCGCCGGCAGCCGACGTGGCATGGCCTGGGGTCCACCTGGGTCACTGCCAGTGGCCCCCCTGGCCCTGGTTGACCACGTTGACCATGGTCAACGTGCTGACTGTGCACGCTGTGCCACTGACATGTGGGCCCCCGCACTTAATTAAACTAATTTGGATTTAAATTTAATCTAGTTAGTTAATTAGTCACTGATGACTGGGGCCCATCGCTAAATAATCTCAGTTTATTTTTAAATAAGCCCTATTTAACCTGCTGAGTATGACATGTGGGCCCAGCCACTATTTAAACGGATAGGGCCAGCCCAGTCAGCTGCTGAGTCAGCAGCTGGCCCACCAGTCAGCCTCTGCTGACTGGGCAGTTGACCCAGTCAACTGGGCCTACTGGTCAGCCTCTCTGTTGACCAGCTGGGTACACTTTTGGGTACACCTAGCAATTTCTATTCTGGATAATTCAAATTTAATATTTAAAATAAATCCAGGAAATTCCAGAAAATTGCTAAAACTTTGGAAAATCATAGAAATTAATCCATAGCTCGGATGAAAAAGTTTTCTACATGAAAGTTGCTCGGGAAAATCCAACGAATCCGAATATGCAATCCACTTACCTGCCGCATGCTCATAACACCGCAAACATGGAACCTTCCCCTCCGGTTCATCTGTCTGACAGATGCCTAATACCGGGAAAATATTCCCAGATATTTTCCCGCTCCGTCTGTAACGTGTAGCACTGCGTTAGATCACCCCTGGCTTAGCTTATAGTCATGTCATGATTTATGATTGCCTTTGTTGCCGTGTATTTATCAGTTTCCTCCCCCTCTTCTTCTCCGGTAGATCCCGACACTGACGTTGCCCCTGAGGACTACTACACCACCGACAACCCTTCTTTTCCGGCAAAGCTTCCAGGCAAGCAAACCCCCCTTGAACATGCCTATATCGCCTAATCTTTCTCTCTTATGCTTGCATTAGTATTGCTACAGTTGTTGTTTTGTGAATACCTATTCTGATGCATAGCCTGTTTTTGTAACTGTTGTTGATACCTTACCAGCTATCCTAAATGCTTAGTATAGGTTGGTTAGTGATCCATCAGTGGCCCCGCACCCTTGTCCGTGTTGCCATGCTTAGCTTCCGGATACTCGATCCGTGTGATCGATGTGTAGAAACCGTCACATCACCGCACCACACCCCCTTAGTTGTACGACTCTGCAGAGCTACTATCGAGTGTCGAGGGTGATACCTCCTACCTCACTCCTGATGATATCTCTGTAGCGAAGCTAGTCGGTTGTGGGTTACCGAGGGTGACTCCTCTTTCACCACCTCCGATGGTGCCTCTGTCGTGCAACCCTTCAAGTGTGAACCCATCGAGGGTGATTCCTCTAAGTTCACCTTGACGGTTACATCGAGTGGGAATCCATCGAGGGTGATTCCTCGGATTACCCCCTTGATGCTACGGACACACTGTTACTTTTACCTGTTGCCCCTTTTACTGTTACTGTTACTGCGGGACTGAAGGGACAGGCGGTACCACCCCGGTAGAGGTGGACCTGAGTTCCCAACAGTCTCTTGTGAAGTCGGGTTGTCCTGGAGGGTACCCACGAGATAATTATGTGGCACGGCCGGGCATTCCTGGCCCTTGCCGTAAGTCCACGAGACGGGGCGATGGGACCACAGATCGTGGATCGCTTATTGTCACCGCGAGCTCCCAACACACTAATGGGTTAGGATATGTGATCTGAGTAGGCCTCTGGCCTTTTCACACTAACCAGCACGCAGGAATAGTATGGGCACTCAGCGTCGTATGTATCAGCCGAAGTTCTTCAGACGTCAGCAGTTGAGCGGCACGCGCCCGGGTGGACCGTGAAAGCCTGCGTGTGTATACAGGGGCTAGGTCTGGTCTCGGCCGTCCTCGCAACGTGCAGGAGTGCAAAGGGCGATGGGCCCAAGACCCCTGAGCGCTTAGGGTGTAGACTGGCGTGCTGGCCTCTCTGTTGAACCTAGGTAGGGCTATGACATGTCGATCAGCCGAGGCCGGGCATGGACCGAGTAAGTGTGTCCGGCGAGAGTTAATCGAGCGTGTTGGGTAAGTTGGTGCACCCCTGCAGGGAAGTATATCTATTCGAATAGCCGTGTCCACGGTAACAGGACGCTCGGAAAATATCCCGATCTTCTACAACTAGAACTGGATACTTGTGATGTTTTAAATATGTTAGCTCCGGGATCGCTTTCTCGCAGGTAGTCGAGGAAGGATCTCTGGGCATTGCTACAAATTAATTATTGCTTTATAATATGCTAATATGCACTCTTCTAATGCTGCAAGACGCTGGAAGATGCTATTCTTCGATAGGCTAGGTCTTTCCCCTCTATTCTGGCATTTCTGCAGTCTAGTCCACAAATACAGTCCCTTCCTTTGATACCGATGCATACTTAGCATAGTTCTGATGTAAGTCTTGCGAGTACTTTGGATGAGTACTCACGGTTGCTTTGCTACCTCTTTTTCCCCATACCCGGTTGCTGTGATCAGATGACGGAGCACCGGAGCCAGCTGACCTCGCCGGCGACTACTACTACCACGGTGGAGCCTACTACTACGTGGAGACTGACGACCAGGAGTAGATTCGGAGGCTCCCAGGCAGGAGGCCTGTGCCTTTTCGATCCAGTGTCGTTGTTTTACTCAACCTTCTTAAGATAGACTTGTGTAACTTAATGTCTATACTCAGATATTGTGTTGCTTCCGCTGACTCTTGTGTAACTCGAGCTTATGTATTCAAGCCCTCGAGGCCACTGGCTTGTAATATAAAGCTTGTATTATTTTATTTTGTGCCTAGAGTTGTGTTGTGATATCTTCCCGTGAGTCCCTGGGCTTGATCGTGCACATTTGCATGTATGATTAGTGCACGGTCGAGTCAGGGGCGTCACAGTTTGCTACCTACGCTTCCGCCCTCATCAGAGCACTTGGCTCAACGACAAGGGCGAAAGCCCCCTTGTCGGAGCGCATGGCTCAACGACAAGGTTTGCTACACTTCCACCCTTGCCAGAGCACCTGGCTCGATGACAAGAGCGAAGGCTCCCTTGTCGGAGCGCATGGCTCAACGACAAGGTTTGCTATGCTTCCGCCCTCGTCAAAGCACCTGGCTCGACGACAAGGGCGAAAGCCCCCTTGTCGGAGCGCATGGCTCAACGACCAGATTTGCTACCTATGCTTCCGCCCTCGCCAGAGCACTTGGCTCGACGACAAGGGCGAAAGCCCCCTTGTCGGAGCACATGGCTCAATGACAAGGTTTGCTATGCTTCCGCCCTCGTCAGAGCACTTGGCTCGACGACAAGAGCGAATGCCCCCTTGTCGGAGCGCATGGCTCAACGACAAGGTTTGCTATGCTTCCACCCCCATCAGAGCACTTGGCTCAACGACAAGGTTTGCTACGCTTCCGCCCTCATCAGAGCACTTGCTCGATGACAATAGCGAAAGCCCCCTTGTCGGAGCGCATGGCTCAACGACAAGGTTTGCTATGCTTCCACCCTCGTCAGAGCACTTGGCTCGACGACAAGAGCGAAGGCTCCCTTGTCAGAGCGCATGTCTCAACGACAAGGTTTGCTATGCTTCCACCCTCGTCAGAGCACTTGGCTCGACGACAAGAGCGAAAGCCCCCTTGTCGGAGCGCATGGCTCAACGACAAGGTTTGCTATCTTGCCAAAGCCTACCGCTTAACAGCAAATACTCGATTCTCGTCGGCGTTGTCCTCCTTCGCCAGAGTGCGCGCCATGACTTGCACCAATGCAATTTCACAAACAATACTAAATTAGTATTCGTTTCAAATCGCACTGACTTTAATTATATTACCACTGTTGCCTCTCCTATCCAAGCCACTCAACACTCTGTACAACTGCTAGCCCAACATTTGCCGGAATATTTCCCAGTGCGCGCACCCTGGCAATGGCGCTTAGGACCGTGTCCTAGCCAGTAGCCGAAAGGGGATGCCACCTCCTCAGAAATTTTATGTTCTACGAACAAACGCAGCTGCATTGGTGTCGTCGGGCGGACCCAGAACGACCCAAGAGCGCAGAATGTCTCGAAAATGCTCCTTCCAATGGTCAGGCTATATATAGAATGAAGAGAACTCAAAACAAAGGGAAAAAGCAAACAGTGATAACCAGAACGGAGCAAAGATTTGCAAAAAACTTAGCTTTGCGATGCTCCTTCTGAATGTTTACCAACTCCGGTGACTGCGGTCACTGGATTGGTGAGAATTCAGTCCGCCTCCATCTCCATCATTTGCAGGCAATTGCAATAGCGCCTTGGACATGAATGTGCCGGCGGCGATGACGCCCTTGTTTTTCTTGGACGCCATGGATGATGAAAATGATGAAGCTAGCGCGCAATCTGCTGAATCAGATTTGCACACGCGATGGCCCTACCTGGCACGCCAAAGATGTCGTGCGTATGACCATCTATGGGACCATCGAGGCCCCTTGCGGTTCGACTGTGGGGATCGACGTGCACAAAGAGCGGAATCAGCAGCACGCACAAGTTTACCCAGGTTCGGGCCGCCGTGAGGCGTAAAACCCTACTCCTGCTTTAGTGGATTGATTGTGAGGGTGTTGGAATCCTGAAGTTACAAGAGCGCAGCTTGCCGGCAAGGAGCTCGGTAAGTGCATCTTGACTACTGTCAACCAACAGGTGTCTGATCCCTTGCTAAGGTTGCCATGGACCTCCTTTTATAGAAGAAAGGGGTTACCACAATGGAAAAATGGTAAATACAAGGGGTAGATAATGGCTTGACACGCATATGGACATGTGTCAATAAAGGTGTTCTTCAGGCGGTGAGCTGCCACGTGCCCCGACAAGCTTCACCTAACCACCTGCCCGCTCGACACCTGTCGACAAGTCTCTGACAGGCCGCCGAGGTGGAGCGGTGGAGTAGCGACGAAGGAAGCTTGCCGGTATGGAGCTTGCCGAGTCATTGCTTGCCGGTGTGGAACTTGCCGGTAGCAGTAGTCTTGATCTTCTGGATGTCCCACCCAGAGGTCTTGACTTGCCGGCTCCGCCTCGCCGGGCTCTTGCTTGCCGGCTATGTCTTGTCGGGAAGTCATGCCGCCGGGAAGAAGCTTCTTCCTGACAAGCTCTTGTTCTTGCTTGTTGATATAATGCTTGCTAGGTGTGGTGCTTGTCGGGAAACTTGGCCTTTGCCAGGGTTGCCAAACAATGGTCCTAGACGAGAATGACCCATGCTAAGAAGGTTGACGAGACCCTAGTTCTCATTACACCGACAATGAGAAGGTAATAACCTACCTTTCCCAAGAGGTAGAAGGGTTAAGTCAAGCGGTAAAGAATCTCGATAAACACTCTCGCATGATAGAAACCCAATGTTCGCAAATTTCTGAATCTCAATCTTTGATTCTTACTCAATTAGATAAAGATAGTCCTGTTTCTACTAATGAAATTTTGACCCACAGTGGTAAAAGAACAGATGATCCTAAAGGCCCAGAGTGGTACGAGAAGGAGCAAGAACAGAGAAGAAGAGAGAGGCCCTACTTGTAGACTGCGTTGGTATTTCCCCAAAGAGGAGAGGATGATGTAGTATAGTAGAGATAAGTATTTCCCCCAGTTAAGAACCAAGGTTATCAATCCAGTAGGAGAACCAAGCAAAATCCGTTAAGCGCACCTGCACACACAAAAGCAAACACTTGCACCCAACACAAATAAGAGGGTTGTCAATCCTCTTAGCGGATATTTGCAAGGATTAATTCTGATAGTGGTAGATGGATAAACTAAAATACTAAATAAAATAAAAGTAAATAAATTGCAGCAAGGTATTTTAAGTTTTTTATATATGATAAAGTAGACCCGGGGGCCATAGTTTTCACTAGAGGCTTCTCTCTCGAACGCATAGCATACGGTGGTTAAACAAATTATTATTGGGCAATTGACAGAAAAGCAAATAATTATGACGGGTTCATGGCAATGATCATGTATATAGGCATCACGTCTGAGACAAGTAGACCGACTCCTGCCTGCATCTACTACTATTACTCCACCCATCGACCGCTATCCAGCATGCATCTAGGGTATTAAATATGAAACAGAGTAACGCCTTAAGCAAGATGACATGATGTAGACAAAGTAAACTCAAGCAATATGATTAAACCCCATCTTTTTATCCTTAATGGCAACAATACAAATACGTGTCATGTCCCTTTCTGTCACTGGGATTGAGCACCGCAAGATTGAACCCATCACAAAGCACCTCTCCCATTGCAAGATAAATCAATCTAGTAGGCCAAACCAAATTGATAGATCGGAGAGAAATACAAAGCAATAATAATCATGCATAAAAGAGTTCAGAGAAGACTCAAATACTTCTCATGAATAATCTGATCATAAACTCACAATTCATCGGATCCCAACACACACACCACAAAAGAAGATTACATCGGATAGAACTCCAAGAACATCTAGGAGAACATGGTATTGAAGATCAAAGAGAGAGAAGAAGCCATCTAGCTACGAGCTATGGACCTGTAGGTCTGTGGTAAACTACTCACACATCATCGGAAGGGCAGCAAGGTTGATGTAGAAGCCCTCCGTGATCGATTCCCCCTCCGGCAGAGTACCGAAAAAGGCCTCCAGATGGGATCGCGGAAGAACAGAGGCTTGCAGCGGCGTAAAATTTATTCGGGGTGGCTCTCTGTTGGTTTCCCAATATTTGAGAATTTATAGAAGTGGAATTAGGTCAAACGGAGCCACGAGGGCCCCACAAGGCATTTGGGCGCGCCCCCTGGGGCCGCGCCCTGTTGCCTTGTGGAGCCTTCATGAACCTTCTGGCCTCCTCTCCAAGTCTCCAGGGTCTCATTTGTCCAGAAAAAATCTCCAAAAAGTTTCGTGGCATTTGGACTTCGTTTGGTACTGATTTCCTGAAAAACCAAAAACAAGCAGAAAACAGTAACTGGCACTAGGTTAATAGGTTAGTCCCAAAAAATGATATATAATTGCATATAAAAACATCCAAGATTGATACTATAATAGCATGGAACAATCAAAAATTATAGATACGTTGGAGACGTATCAAGCATCCCCAAGCTTAATTCCTGCTCGTCCTCGCGTAGGTAAATGATAAAAATAGAATTTTTGATGTGGAATGCTACTTAACATGTTTCATCATGTAATCTTTCTCTTATGGTATGAATAATAAGATCCGAATGATGCAAGGCAATAGTATATAGTTTTACATAAAGACATCAATACTCAGGCATACTAATAAACAATCATGTCTTTTAAAATAAAAATGCTAAAGAACGTTATCCCTACAAAATCATATAATCCTGTCATGCTCCATCTTCTTAACACAAAGTATTTATCATGCACTACCCCGATGACAAGCCAAGCAATTGGTTCATACTTTTTAACGTGCTTCAGCTTTTTCAACCCCCACGCAATACATGAGCGCAAGCCATGGATATATCACTATGGGTGGAATAGAGTGTGGTGGTAGAGATCAATAAGGGGAAGTCAAAAATAAGAAGATAGTCTCCCATCAACGAGGCTAATCAACGGGCTATGGACATGCCCATCAATTGATGTCAATGCGAGGAGTAGGGATTGCCATGCAATGGATGCACTAAGAGCTATAAGTGTATGAAAGCTCAACATGAAAAACTAAGTGGGTGTGCATCCAACTTGCTTGCTCATGAAGACCTCGGGCATTTGAGGAAGCCCATCATCGGAATATACAAGCCAAGTTCTATAATGAAAAATTCCCACTAGTATATGAAAGTGACAAAATAGGAGACTCTCTATATGAAAAACATGGTGCTACTCTGAAGCACAAGTGTGGAAAAAGGATAGTAACATTACCCCTTCTCTCTTTTTCTCTCATTTTTTTGTGGGCTCTTTTTGGCCTCTTTTTTTTATTTAGAACGGTCTCATGGACCTCATCCCCACTTTTTGGAGGACTCATTAGTCTCCACCATTCTTTCCTCACTGGGACAATGCTCTAATAATGATGATCATCACACTTTTATTTACGTACAACTCAATATTACAACTTGATACTAGAACAATATGACTCTATATGAATACCTCTGGCAGTGTACCAGGATGTGCAATGATACTAGCGTAACATGTATAAAAAATGATGAACGGTGGCTAAGCCATAAATACTATGTCAGCTATATGATCATGCAAAGCAATATGACAATGATGATGTGTGTTATAAAAATGGTACGGTGGAAGTTGCATGGCAATATATCTCGGAATGGCTATGGAAATGCCATGATAGGTAGGTATGGTGGCTGTTTTGAGGAAGATATAAGGAGGCTTATGTGTGATAGAGCGTATCATATCACGGGGTTTGGATGCACCGGCGAAGTTTGCACCGACTCTCGATGTGAGAAAGGGCAATGCACAGTACCGAAGAGGCTAGCAAATTGCTGTAAGGTGAGAGTGCGTATAATCCATGGACTCACATTAGTCATAAAGAACTCACATACTTAATGCGAAAGTTTATTAGCCCTCGAAGCAAAGTACTACTACGCATGCCCCTAGGGGGATAGATTGGTAGGAAAAATCTATCGCTCATTCCCGACCGCCACTCATAAGGTAGAAAATCAAGAATAAATCATGCTCCAACTTCTTAGCATAACGACAGATCATACGTGCATGATTCGGGAATCCCAAACCTTAACACCAATATTCTTACTAAACCACAATTATCTACTAGCACCTCCCACATATTACCATCTTAATATCACAAAACTATTGCAAGGAATCAAACTTATCATATTCAGTGATCTACATGAAAGTTTTTCATATATCCCTCTTGAATATCTATCATGTCAGGACCAAATTCATAACCCATGCATATTACCATTGCTATTCATTAGACTCTCAAAAAGATATAACTGAAGCATGAGAGTGCAACTATTTCTTTAAAATATAACCACCGCCGTGCTCTAAAAGATATAAGTGAGGCACTAGAGCAACTGCCTAGCTCAAAAGATATAAGTGAAGCACATAGAGTATTCTAACAAATCATGAATAATGTGTGTCCCTCTCAAAAAGGTGTGTTAAGCAAAGATGATTGTGACAAACTAAAAATCAAACAAAAGGAAACAAACTATATCACAAGACGCTCCAAGTAAAGCACATATCATGTGATGAATAAAAATATAGCTCCAAGTGAGTTACCGATAGATTGTAGACGAATGAGGGGATGCCTTCCGGGGCATCCCAAAGCTTAGACGCTTGATTATTCCTTGAATATTACCTTGGGGTGCATTGGGCATCCCCAAGCTTAGGCTCTTGCCACTCCTTATTCCTTTATCCATCGTAGTCTCACCCAAAACTTGAAAACTTCAGCACACAAAACTCAACAGAAACCTCGTGAGATCCGTTAGTATAACAAACAAATCTTAAACTTTAGGTACTGTTGTAAATTGATTCATATTTAATATTGTCATAATTCTACTGTACTCCAACTTCTCCATGACTCATACCCCCTGATACGATCCATAGATTCATCAAAATAAGCAAACTATGCAACAAAAAACAGAATCTGTCAAAAACAGAACAGTCTGTAAAGATCTATTTAAAAACCATACTTATGTAACTCCAAAACTTCTGAAAAGTTATGACAACGTAAACAATTCATATATCAATACTGTGTAAAAATTTCAGATTTTTCTGACGTTGCAGTACAGAACTAAAATTCCAGCACTGGATGCAAAACTTTCTGTTTTCCAAACAGCATCAATTATACTATCATCAACATCATCCCAAAGGTATTACTTGGCACAAACACTAATTAAAAAAATAAAAACACCATAATAACAGAGGCTATAATTGTGTAAACACACAGTAACAGAAAGTAACAACAAAAATTTATTTTATTCATTGGGTTGCCTCCCAACAAGCGCTATTGTTTTATGCCCCTAGCTAGGCATAATGCATAGTTTCAAGTGTTGTCATCCTTGGTTTTTGCTAATTTAGATGGGTTGGTTTCGAACCCGGGAGGCTCTTTACGCTTCCCATTACTTTCAAAAAATAAGGCAATTTTACTATCTAAAGTGTCTAACTTTTTGTTGCAAATAGTGAGGAGATTATTCGTGCGATTGAGGTTACCACTAATATTTTTAAGAGGTTCATTAGACTTTTGTAATTCCACCAAATTTTTTTGTATGTCACCTAGCTTTTCCAAAATTTGGATCCCTTCTTGAGTATAATTAGATCCTTTTTGCAAGGGTGGGGTTCCCACTATTCCCTCTATTAATTCATAAGCAGTATTAGGATCGCTGTCAATAAAATTTCCTTTGGTAGCAAAGTCCAAGAGTTGTCTATTTGGCATAGTTAGCCCTACATAAAGGTTTCGCAACAAAATTTTCATATCCCCTTTTATGGTGCAAATACGATAAGATTCAATTATCCTATACCAAGCATCTTTCAAATTTTCTCCTTGTTTCTGTTTGAAGTAAAGAACTTCAAAATCCGGAGATATAGGAGGGATGGTAAATTAGTCATAGTGACGAGGCAAACACGCAAATGAAAATATTTTTGTGTTTTTGTAAAAAAGAAGAGAAGTGGGGGAGATAAAAACGAGAGGCAAAAGCAAATAAAAAGGCAAATAAAATAAATGCAAGTGGATGATACTTTGTGCGAAGGTACTTGGTAATTTTGATGATGTCTCCCCGGCAACGGCGCTAGAAATTCTTCCTGCTACTTGTAGACTGCGTTGGTATTTCCCCAAAGAGGAGAGGATGATGCAGTATAGTAGAGATAAGTATTTCCCTCAGTTAAGAACCAAGGTTATCAATCCAGTAGGAGAACCAAGCAAAATTCCGTTAAGTGCACATGCACACACAAAAACAAACCCTTGCACCCAACGCAAATAAGAGGGTTGTCAATCCTCTTAGCGGTTATTTGCAAGGATTAATTCTGATAGTGGTAGATAGATAAACTAAAATACTAAATAAAATAAAAGTAAATAAATTGCAGCAAGGTATTTTTAGGTTTTTTATATATGATAAAGTAGACCCGGGGGCCATAGTTTTCACTAGAGGCTTCTCTCTCGAACGCATAGCATACGGTGGGTAAACAAATTACTGTTGGGCAATTGATAGAAAAGCAAATAATTATGATGGATTCATGGCAATGATCATGTATATAGGCATCACGTTCGAAACAAGTAGACCGACTCCTGCCTGCATCTACTACTATTACTCCACCCATCGACCGCTATCTAGCATGCATCTAGGGTATTAAGTATGAAACCGAGTAATGCCTTAAGCAAGATGACATGATGTAGACAAAGTAAACTCAAGCAATATGATTAAACCCCATCTTTTTATCCTTAATGGCAACAATACAAATACGTGTCATGTCCCTATCTGTCACTGGAATTGAGCACCGCAAGATTGAACCCATCACAAAGCACCTCTCCCATTGCAATATAAATCAATCTAGTAGGCCAAACCAAATCGATAGATCGGAGAGAAATACAAAGCTATAATAATCATGCATAAAAGAGTTCAGAGAAGACTCAAATATTTCTCATGAATAATCTGATCATAAACTCACAATTCATCGGATCCCAACACACACACACCACAAAAGAAGATTACATCGGATAGAACTCCAAGAACATCTAGGAGAACATGGTATTGAAGATCAAAGAGAGAGAAGAAGCCATCTAGCTACGAGCTATGGACCTGTAGGTCTGTGGTAAACTACTCACACATCATTGGAAGGGCAGCAAGGTTGATGTAGAAGCCCTCCGTGATCGATTCCCCCTCCGGCAGAGTACCGAAAAAGGCCTCCAGATGGGATCGCGGAAGAACAGAGGCTTGCAGCGGCGTAAAATTTATTCGGGGTGGCTCTCTGTTGGGTTCCTAATATTTGAGAATTTATAGAAGTGGAATTAGGTCAAACAGAGCCATGAGGGCCCCACAAGGCATCAGGGCGCGCCCCCCCTGGGGCTGCGCCCTGTTGCCTTGTGGAGGCTTCGTGAACCTTCTGGCCTCCTCTCCAAGTCTCCAGGGTCTCTTTTGTCCAGAAAAAAATCTCCAAAAAGTTTCGTGACATTTGGATTTCGTTTGGTACTGATTTCCTGAAAAACCAAAAACAAGCAGAAAACAGCAACTGGCACTGGGCACTAGGTTAATAGGTTAGTCCCAAAAAATGATATATAATTGCATATAAAAACATCCAAGATTGATACTATAATAGCATGGAGCAATAAAAAATTATAGATATGTTGGAGACGTATCAAGAGCCAAAGTCAAACTCAAGAAAATAGAGAACTTCTCTTTGGTGAGGAAGAACCAGAAGAATAGGTCCATCAGGATGCTCAAGAAAATGAAGCCGAAGTTGACAAAGAAACTGACCCTGATGCTGAAACAGTAGATGGTAACAATAATGAAGAAGAAGACACTCCGGAAGTTGAAAGAGTTGAAGAACCAAGGGTGGAAAGGAACACCCGGCCACCTTATCCCACCAGAGGAGAAAGTTGTCAAACAATGAGGAATAAAGAAAGAGGTAAGGAAAAGGAGAAAGACAAAGGTAAAACGAAGAAAACACTTCCTTACCCCAAAGCTGCCAGGCCACCTTCGAATGATGCACTTTATTCCTCCTTTTTACAAGCAATATCTGATCTTAAAGTTTCGATGGATGTAATTGATATATTAAAGTTTCCTACTTTGCCAAGTTCATGTGTGACATCGTTAACAATAAAAGGAGTGAACAGGTGGCTACAATAACGGAGTACCCCTTTGAGAATAAGATACCAGAAAAGTTGGGAGACCCAGGTATACCTACAATATCTTGTTCAATTGGTAGTCTTGATATAAATAATGCTCTTTGTGATGTAGGAGCAGGTGTTAGTGTGATGCCTTTAACTCTCTATCACAAATTGAATTTAGTAGAATGTATGCCCACAAACATAACCTTGCAGATGGCAGATAAGTCCACAAAGAAGCCAGTGGAAGTGGCTGAGAATGTTCCAATAAGATTAGATGGGCATGTTATACCTACTGATTTTGTTATTCTTGACATGCCCGAAGATGAAAAATTATCAATTATCCTTGGTAGACCATTTTTAAATACCGTAGGTGCAACATTAGACTGCTCCGAAGGGAAAGTAACTTTTAGAATTTGCGAAGACGAAATAGTGAAGTACTTCCCGAAGAATCCAGGAGCAAAGGAGAAGTATGTTCCTCCACCTAAATGAGTATATGAGGTAAGTAAAGAAAATCTCAGGCCACCAGGGACTTGATATGATATTGAGGTATGGGTTTGAGCTTAGCAACCTAAAAACCAACGCTTAATGGGAGGCAACCAATAAGTTTGTCAAAAAATTTGCTTTGTTATTTTGCTCTCATAAATAATCTGATGGAAATTCTCGAAAAGCTTGTTTTTGACTTTGTGTCATAGGAGAAACATTGAAGGAAGAAGGTGGAAGGAGGAGGCAAGAGAGAAGAGCAAACAAGGAGAACGACGGTGTATCATACGACCGCCCGCGCTCGTTTAAGCGGTCGTTTGAGACCCTTGCCGAAAATCGCCAAGACCTCCAGCATAGAAGACGGCGTTTCGAACGGGGGCAAGCGCCCGTATGAGCGGTCGTTTGAATCCTCGAACAAAATCCACCGAGGAACCAGAACAAAAGACGACATTCCATACGGACGCTCGGGTCCGTATGAGCGCCCGTATGATGCTCTGCCTCGCACGTCTTCGGCATACAGAACAAAAGATGGCATTCCATTATATATCATTTTTTGGGACTAACCTATTAACCTAGTGCCCAGTGCCAGTTGTTGTTTTTTGCTTGTTTTTGCCTTTTCAGAAAATCATTATCGAAAAGAGTCCAAACAAGAAAAAAACTTTGGATTAATTTTTTCTGGACCAGAAGAGACCCATGAAGCTTCGGGAGAAGACCAGAGGAGCCACGAGGGAGCGACAAGCTCGGGAGGCGCGCCCTGGGGGGCAGGGCGCGCCCCCCAGGCTTGTGGGCCCCCTAAGCTTGGGGATGCCCAGGGCACCCCAAGGTAATATTCAAGGAAGACTCAAGCGTCTAAGCTTGGGGATTCCCCGGAAGGCATCCCCTCTTTCGTCTACAATCTATCGGTAACTCACTTGGAGCTATATTTTTATTCATCACATGATATGTGTTTTACTTGGAGCATCTTGTGATATAGTTTGTTTGCTTTTGTTTGCTTTTTAGTTTGTCACAATCATCTTTGCTGAACACACCTTTTTGAGAGGGACACACATTATTCGTGATTTGTTAGAATACTCTATGTGCTTCACTTATATCTTTTGAGCTAGGCAGTTGCTCTAGTGCTTCACTTATATCTTTTAGAGCACGGCGCTGGTTATATTTTAAAGAAATAGTTGCACTCTCATGCTTCACTTATATCTTTTTGAGAGTCTAATGAATAGCAATGGTAATATGCACATGTTATGAATTGGGTCCTAATATGATAGGTATTCAAGAGGGATATAACAAAAACTTTCATGTAGATCACTGGATATGATAAGTTTGATTCCTTGCAATAGTTTTGCGATATTAAGATGGTAATATGTGGGAGGTTCTAGTAGATAATTTTGGTTTAGTGAGAATATTGGTGTTAAGGTTTGTGATTCCCGAAGCATGCATGTATGATCAGTCGTTATGCTAAGAAGTTGGAGCATGATTTATTCTTGATTGTCTACCTTATGAGTGGCGGTCGGAGACGAGCGATGGTCTTTTCCTACCAATCTATCCCCCTAGGGGCATGCGTAGTAGTACTTTGCTTCAAGGGCTAATAAACTTTCACAATAAGTATGTGAGTTCTTTATGACTAATGTGAGTCCATGGATTATACGCACTCTCACCTTTCCGCAATTCGCTAGCCTCTTTGGTACCGTGCATTGCCCTTTCTCACATCGAGAGTTGGTGCAAACTTCACCTGTGCATCCAAACCCCATGATATGATACGCTCTATCACACATAAGCCTCCTTATATCTTCCTCAAAACAGCCACCATACCTACCTATCATGGCATTTCCATGGCCATTCCGAGATATATTGCCATGCAACTTCCACCGTTCCGTTTTTATGACACAAATCGTCATTGTCATATTGCTTTGCATGATCATATAGCTGACATAGTATTTGTGGCTCAGCCACCGTTCATCATTTTTTATACATGTTACGCTAGTATCATTGCACATCCTGGTACACCGCCAGAGGCATTCATATAGAGTCATATTTTTGTTCTAGTTTCGAGTTGTAATTTTCTTTTGAGTTGTAAGTAAATAGAAGTATGATGATCATCATTATTAGAGCATTGTCCGAGTGAGGAAATAAAAAAAAGAAAAAAAAGAGGCCAAAAAGAGCCCATGAAAAAAAGAAAAAAAAGAGAAAAAAAATAAAATGAGAGAAAAAGAGAGAATGGGCAGTGTTACTATCCATTTCCATACTTGTGCTTCAAAGTAGCACCATGTTTTTCATATAGAGAGTCTCCTATTTTGTCACTTTCATATACTAGTTGGAATTTTTCATTATAGAACTTGGCTTGTATATTCCGATGATGGGTTTCCTCAAATTCCCGAGGTCTTCATGAGCAAGCAAGTTGGATGCACACCCACTTAGTTTTCATGTCGAGCTTTCATACACTTATAGATCTTAGTGCATCCGTTGCATGGCAATCCCTACTCCTCGCATTGACATCAATTGATGGACATCTTCATAGCCCGTTGATTAGTCACGTCGATGTGAGACTATCTTCTTATTTTTGACTTCCCCTTAATAATCTCTACCACCACATTCTATTCCACCCATAGTGCTATATGCATGGCTTGCGCTCATGTATTGCGTGGGGGTTGAAAAAGCTGAAGCGCGTTAAAAAGTATGAACCAATTGCTTGGCTAAAACCGGGGTTGTGCATGATAAATCCTTTGTGTTAAGAAGATTGAGCATGACAAGATTATATGATTTTGTATTGATAACTTTCTTTAGCATTTTTATTTTGAAAGACATGATTGTTTATTAGTGTGCCTGAGTATTGATGTCTTTATATCAAACTATAGACTATTGCTTTGAATCATTCGGATCTTATTATTCATACCGTAAGAGAGGTTACATGATGAAACATGCTAGGTAGCATTCCACATCAAAAATTCTGTTTTTATCATTTACCTACTCGAGGACGAGCAGGAATTATGCTTGGGGATGCTTGATACGTCTCCAACGTATCTATAATTTTTGATTGTTCCATGCTATTATAGTATCAATCTTGGATGTTTATTATGCAATTATATGCCATTATATATCATATTTTGGGACTAACCTGTTAACCCAGTGCCCATTGCCAGTTGCTGTTTTTTTGCTTGTTTTTGCCTTTTCAAAAAATCATTATCAAAAAGAGTCCAAACGAGAAAAAACTTTGGATTAATTTTTTCTGGACCAGAAGAGACCCACGAAGCTTCGGGAGAAGACCAGAGGAGCCACGAGGGAGCGACAAGCTCGGGAGGCGTGCCCTGGGGGGTAGGGCGTGCTGATACGTCTTCATCGTATCTATAATTTTTGATTGTTTCATGCCAATATTCTAGAACTTTCATATATTTTTGGCAACATTTTATATTATTTTTGGGACTAACATATTGATCCAGTGCCCAGTGCAAGTTCCTGTTTTCTGCTTGTTTTTTTCTTCACAGAAAATCCATATCAAACGAAGTCCAAACGTGATAAAATTTTACGGAGAATTATTTTGGAATATATGTGATTTTTGGGAGGTGGAATCAACGCAAACAGAGGCCCACAGCCTCCATAAGGCATCTTGGCGCGGCCTCCCCCACCCAGCCGCGTGGTGTTGCCTTGTGGGCACACCGTAACTCGGTTGGGGCCCTTCTTCGGCAACAAGGAAGCTTATATCGAGAAAAAAATCCTGTTAAAATTTCAGCCCGATCAGACTTATGGATCTCCGGATATTTAAGAAATGGTGAAAGGCCAGAAAATGGGAACGCGAAACAGAAGAGAAACACAGAGAGAGAGATCCAATCTCGGAGGGGCTCCTGCCCTTCGGGAGCCATGGAGGCCATGGACCAGAGGGGAAACTCTCCTCCCATCTAGGGGGGAGGCCAAGCAAGAAGAAGAAGGAGGGGGCTCTCTCCCCCTCTCTCCCGGTGGCGCCGGAACACCGCCGGGGCAACCATCGTGACGGCAATCTACACCAACAACTTTGCCGCCGTCAACACCAACTCTCTCCCCCTCTATGCATCGGTGTAACACCTCTTCTCCCTGCTGTAATCTCTACTTAAACATGGTGCTTAATGCTATATATTATTATCCAATGATATGTGGCAATCCTATGATGTTTGAGTAGATTCGTTTTGTCCTACGGGTTAATTGTGGTATGGTGTGATTGATATGATTTTTATGTTGATATGGTGCCATCCTATGGTGCCCTCCGTGTCGCGCAAGCATGAGGGATTCCTGCTGTAGGGTTTGCAATACGTTCATAATTCGCTTATAGTGGGCGGCTAGAGTGACAGAAGCTTACACCCGAGTAAGGGGATCATTGCGTATGGGAGTAAAGAGGACATTTTACTTAATGCTATGGTTTGGTTTTACCTTAATGATCTTTAGTAGTTGCGGATGCTTGCTAGATTTCCAATCATAAGTGCATATGATCCAAGTATGGAAAGTATGGTAGCGTATGCCTCTCCCTCATTGCATATAATAATTATCACACATGTCATATTCAATTGCCTATGGACAATCTTTCTCTTGTGTTACAAAAGATTTCTACTAAACAACTAACTTTTATTATCTTGAAAATTACTCGTAGTTTTATTCCCGCAAAGTACTCCTAGTTTTATTCTTGCAAAGTAGTTCTAGCATTACACCTACAAAGTACTTCTAGTTTCATACTTGTTCTAGGTAAAGCAAACGTTAAGTGTGTGTAGAGTTGTATCGGTGGTCGATAGAATTTGAAGGGAATATTGATTCTACCTTTAGCTCCTCGTTGGGTTCGACACTCTTATTTATTGAGAAAGGCTACAACTGATCCCCTATACTTGTGGGTTATCAAGACCTTTTTTTGGCGCCGTTACCGGGGAGCAATAGCGTGGGGTTGGTTTTCTCGTGTGTGCTTGTTTTCTTTATCACTAAGTAGTTTTTTTTTTCTTCTAAGTTGTTCTCTATCTTTAGTTATGGATATGGAACACGAAACACCAAAAAAATTAGTTGTACTTGCTACTCATGGAGATGGGGAACCTCCTAAAACCCTCGATGCTGGTTATATGGAAAATATTAAATACTACTTTGATAATCCTGATAAATCCCCATTAAACTTGATAATGGGAGTTACTTTGGATCAACGGGAATACTTTAGGGATTATCGCTTGTCTCAAAAAGGGAAACACTGATGGGATCAAATTAAAATGTTGCGTTGGTATGCTTGGAATTTGTGCTTAAGGTGTGATTATACTTGTTGCACTAGGATGGAGGCTCCACACCTCCCCTTTCAATGTGAATTTAATGATAATGAAACCTTGGCTTCTTATGCTAATGGTATATATGATTACTATGATGTGGAACAAATAGAAGAATTTATTGCTTTTAAGGGTGCTTATGAAATTGAATCTTTGTTTGAAAAGTATGAAGATTGTGATGATGCTATTTACAGTTCTAATTTTTTTGCTATACTTAAATATTGCCATGAGAACTATGAATATAATGCCTACATTGATGAATTTATTGAGAAAGTCTCTGCTGTCCAAGAAGAGACTAATATTTTGCAGGCTCCTATGGAAGAAGAAATTGATGACACTGTGAGCTCATTAGATGAAAAAGATGACGAGGAGAGTGAATAACAAAAGGAGGAAGAGCGGATTAGCTACCTGTGCCCACCTTCTAATGAGAGTAACTCTTCAACTCATACATTGTTTAATTTCCCTTCGTGCTTACCGAAGGATGAATGCTATGATCCCTTGGATTCGTTTGAAATATCCCTTTTTGATGAAATTGATGATTGCTATGCTTGTGGCCATGATGCCAATATGAATGATGATTATGGAGATGAACTTGCTATAGTTCCTTATGTTAAGAATGAAATTGTTGCTATTGCACCCACACATGATAGTCCTATTATCTTTTTGAATTCTCCCAACTACACTATATCGGAGAAGTTTGCGCTTATTAAGGATTATATTGATGGGTTGCGTTTTACTATTACACATGATGATTTTGATGGATATAATATGCATGTGCTTGCTGCTCCTAATTGCAATTATTATGAGAGAGGAACTACATCTCCGCCTCTCTATGTTTCCAATACGATAAAATTGCAAGAAACTGTTTATACTATGCATTGGCCTTTACTTGATGTGCATGAATTGTTCTTTTATGACATGCTGATGCATAGAAAGAGAGTTAGACTTCGTCATTGCATGATATATGTTGCTTTGTGCTCAATACTAAATTATAAATCATTGTTAATTAAAATTGGCTTTGATATACCATGGGATCCAGGTGGATCGATTACTTGAGCACTGTATGCCTAGCTTAATGGCTTTAAAGAAAGCTGCCTGGGAGACAACCCGGAAGTTTTAGAGAGACATTTTATTCTGTTGTGTGCTTTTAAAAAGTTTAAAAACAAAAAAAATATAGAGGGGAACCTAAAAACTTTTTCAAAAAGAGAAGCGATTGGAAAGCTATGCATTGAAGAAGTGAGGGTCGACCTTGAACACTTGTGTTCATGCTCATGGAAACAATGTAGAATTTTTCATGGAAGTTTCTTGCAAAAATAGTTATCCCCTTGTACAAACCCATTGTATTATAAAAATAATGTGCCAAGATTTACCTTTAGGATGTTTAAATTGCTTGTTTGGTGTGTGCTGTGAAAAAACAGAACTTTTTGCTGTAGTGCTTGAATTTTGATAATTTACTGGAACGTGTAAACATTCTAAATTTTTTACACAGTACTTCTATGCAATATTTTTATTTTTTCCTAATTTTTCAGAATTTTTTAAGTTACATAAGTATATGTTTCATTTGCATCTTTACAGACTGTCCTGTTTTCACAGATTGCTGTTATAGTTTCTTTATTTGCATATGTTTGAAATCTTGTTGAGCCCCATGGACTTGGGAGCCATAGAATTGTGATAGCATATAGTGGGTGATGTTTTATTATACAATAATGTTACAGCAGGACATGATGGGATTTGATGTTATATGTACTAACCCCTCTAATAAAAAGTTTGGTTAAGTTTTGTGTGGATGAAGTGTTCGAAGATCGAGGAGGTATCGATATGAGAAGAATAAGGAGAGACAAGAGTTCAAGCTTGGGAATGCCCAAGGAACCCCAAGTAAATATTCAAGGAGACTCAAGCATCTAAGCTTGGGGGTGCCCCGGAAGGCATCCCATCTTTCTTCGACAATTATCGGTATGTCTCGGTTTTTGTTTTGTTCACATGATATGCGTAAATTCTTGGAGCGCCGTGTGCTTTTTCTTTTTCTTTTTAATAATGCACCATGCTGGTATGATATAGTCCTTGGTTGATTTATAGAATGCTTCATGCACTTCACTTATATCTTTTGAGTATGGCTTTATAGAATGCTTCATGTGCTTCACTTATATCATTTGAAGTTTGGATGCCTGTTTCTCTACATTTGGAAAACTGTTATTTGTAGAATGCTCTTTTGCTTCACTTATATTTATTAGAGTGTGGTCTTTTGTAGAAAGAATTAAACTCTCATTCTTCACTTATATCTATTTAGAGAGTCAACAGGAATTGGTCATTCACATGGTTAGTCATAAAATCCTACATAAAACTTGTAGATCACTGAATATGATAAGTTTGATTCCTTGCAATAGTTTTGCGATATTGAGATGGTAATATGTGGGAGGTACTAGTAGATAATTGTGATTTAGTAAGAATATTTGTGTTAAGGTTTGTGATTCCCGAAGCATGCACATATGGTCTGTCGTTATGCTAAGAAGTTGGAGCATGATTTATCATTGATTGTCTACCTTATGAGTGGCGGTCGGGGACGAGCGATGGTCTTTTCCTACCAATCTATCCCCCTAGGGGCATGCGTAGTAGTACTTTGCTTTGAGGGCTAATAAACTTTCGCAATAAGTATGTGAGTTCTTTATGACTAATGTGAGTCCATGGATTATACGTACTCTCACCTTTCCACAATTTGCTAGCCTCTTCAGTACCGTGCATTGCCCTTTCTCACATCGAGATTCGGTGCAAACTTCGCCGGTGCATCCAAACCCCGTGATATGATACGCTCTATCACACATAAGCCTCCTTATATCTTCCTCAAAACAGCCACCATACCTACCTATCATGGCATTTCCATAGCCATTCCGAGATATATTGCCATGCAACTTCCATCATCATCATATACATGACTTGAGCATTCATTGTCATATTGCTTTGCATGATCGTAAGATAGCTAGCATGATATTTTCATGGCTTGTCCGTTTTTTGATATCTTTGCTACGCTAGATCATTGCACATCCGGTACACTGCCAGAGGCATTCATATAGAGTCATCTTGTATAGTTTTTATAGAGTTGTAAGTAAATAAAAGTGTGATGATCATCATTATTAGAGCATTGTCCCAGTGAGGAAAGAATGGTGGAGACTAATGAGTCCTCGAAAAAGTGGGGATGAGGTCCATGAGACTGTTCTAAAAAAATGAAATGAGAGAAAAAGAGAGAAGGGGCAATGCTACTATCCTTTACCACACTTGTGCTTCACAGTAGCACCATGTTTTTCATATAGAGTCTCCTATGTTGTCCCTTTCATATACTAGTGGGAATTTTTCATTATAGAACTTGGCTTGTATATTCCGATGATGGGCTTCCTCAAATGCCCGAGGTCTTCATGAGCAAGCAAGTTGGATGCACACCCACTTAGTTTTCAGTTTGAGCTTTCATACACTTATAGCTCTTAGTGCATCCGTTGCATGGCAATCCCTACTCCTCGCATTGATATCGATTGATGGGCGTCTCCATAGCCCGTTGATCCACCTAGTTGGTGCGAGACTTTCTCCCTTTTTGACTTCTCCTTATTAATCTCTACCATTATACTCTATTCCACCCATAGTGCTATATCCATGGCTTGCACTCATGTATTGTGTGGGGTTGAAAAAGCTGAAGCGTGTTAAAAAGTATGAACAAATTGCTCGGCCTGTCATCGGGGTAGTGTATGATAAATACTTTATGTTAAGAAGATGGAGCATGACAGGATTATATGATTTTGTAGGGATAACTTTCTTTAGCATTTTTATTTTGAAAGACATGATTGTTTGTTGGTATGCCTGAGTATTGATGTCTTTATATCAAATTATAGACTATTTCTTTGAATCACTCATGTCTTAATATTCATGTCATGATTAGATTACATGATCAAGATTATGCTAGGTAGCATTCCACATCCAAAATTATCTTTTTGTCATTTACCTACTCGAGGACGAGTAGGAATTAAGCTTGGGGATGCTAATACGTCTCCATCGTATCTATAATTTTTGATTGTTTCATGCCAATATTCTACAACTTTCATATATTTTTGGCAACATTTTATATTATTTTTGGGACTAACATATTGATCCAGTGCCCAGTGCCAGTTCCTGTTTTCTGCTTGTTTTTTGTTTCACAGAAAATCCATATCAAACGAAGTCCAAACGCGATAAAAGTTTACGGAGAATTATTTTGGAATATATGTGATTTTTGGGAGGTGGAATCAACGCAAACGGAGGCCCACAGCCTCCACAAGGCATCTTGGCATGGCCTCCCCCCAGTCGCGTGGTGTTACCTTGTGGGCACACCGTAAGTCAGTTGGGGCCCTTCTTCAGCTACAAGGAAGCTTATATAGAGAAAAAAATCATGTTAAAAATTCAGCTCGATCGGAGTTACGAATCTCTGGATATTTAAGAAACGGTGAAAGGCCAGAAAACGGGAACACGAAACAGAAGAGAAACAGAGAGAGAGATCCAATCTCGGAGGGGCTCCTGCCCTTCGGGAGCCATGGAGGCCATGGACCAGAGGGGAAACTCTCCTCCCATCTAGGGGGGAGGCCAAGCAAGAAGAAGAAGGAGGGGGTCTCTCTCCCCCTCTCTCCCGGTGGCACCGGAACGCCGCCGGGGAAACCATCGTGACATCAATCTACACCAACGACTTCGCCGCCGTCAACACCAACTCTCTCCCCCTCTATGCATCGGTGTAACACCTCTTCTCCCCGCTATAATCTCTACTTAAACATGGTGCTTAATGCTATATATTATTATCCAATGATATGTGGCAATCCTATGATGTTTGAGTAGATTCGTTTTGTCCTACGGGTTAATTGTGGTATGGTGTGATTGATATGAGTTTTATGTTGATATGGTGCTATCCTATGGTGCCCTCCGTGTCGCGCAAGTGTGAGGGATTCCCGCTGTAGGGTTTGCAATACGTTCATAATTCGCTTATAGTGGGCGGCTAGAGTGACTGAAGCTTACACACGAGTAAGGGGGTTGTTGCGTATGGGAGTAAAGAGGACTTTTTACTTAATGCTATGGTTGGGTTTTACCTTAATGATCTTTAGTAGTTGCGGATGCTTGCTAGATTTCCAATCATAAGTGCATATGATCCAAGTACGGAAGGTATGTTAGCGTATGCCTCTCCCTCATTGCATATAATAATTATCACACATGTCATATTCAATTGCCTATGGACAATCTTTCTCTTGTGTTACAAAAGCTTTCTACTAAACAACTAACTTTTATTATCTTGCAAATTACTCGTAGTTTTATTCCCGCAAAGTACTCCTAGTTTTATTCTTGCAAAGTAGTTCTAGCATTACACCTACAAAGTACTTCTAGTTTCATACTTGTTCTAGGTAAAGCAAACGTTAAGTGTGCGTAGAGTTGTATCGGTGGTTGATAGAACTTGAAGGGAATATTGATTCTACCTTTAGCTCCTCGTTGGGTTTGACACTCTTCTTTATCGAGAAAGGCTACAACTGATCCCCTATACTTGTGTGTTATCACGCGCCCCCAGGCTTGTGGGCCCCTCGTAGCCCCTCCTGACCTAATTCCAGCACTATAAATTCCCAAATATTCCCAATATACCAGAGAGACAGAAGAGAAAACCTTTCCACCGCCGCAAGCCTCTGTTCTTCCGTGCTCCCATCTGGAGGCCTTTTCCGGTACTCTGCCAGAGGGGGAATCGATCACGGAGGGCTTCTTCGTCAACCTTCCTGCCCTTCCAATGATGTGTGAGTAGTTTACCACAGACCTACGGGTCCATAGCTAGTAGCTAGATGGCTTCTTCTCTCTCTTTGATCTTCAATACCATGTTCTCCTCGATGTTCTTGGAGTTCTATCCGATGTAATCTTTTTTTGCGGTGTGTTTAATGGGGTCCGATGAATTGTGAGTTTATGATCAGATTATTCATGAGAAATATTTGAGTCTTCTCTGAACTCTTTTATGCATGATTGTTATAGCTTTGTATTTCTCTCCGATCTATCGATTTGGTTTGGCCAATTAGATTGGTTTATCTTGCAATGGGAGAGGTGCTTTGTGATGGGTTCAATCTTGCGGTCCTCAATCCTAGTGACAGAAAGGGACATGACACGTATTTGTATTGTTACCATTAAGGATAAAAATATGCGGTTTATACATATTGCTTGAGTTTACTTTGTCTACATCATGTCATCTTGCTTAAGGCGTTACTCTGTTTCATACTTAATACCCTAGATGCATGCTGGATAGCGGTCGATGGGTGGAGTAATAGTAGTAGATGCAGGTAGGAGTCGGTCTACTTGTTTCGGACCTGATGCCTATATACATGATCACTGCCATGAATCCGTCATAATTATTTGCTTTTCTATCAATTGCCCAACAGTAATTTGTTTACCCACCGTATGCTATGTGTTCGAGAGATAAGCCTCTAGTGAAAACTATGGCCCCCGGGTCTACTTTTATCATATATTAAAATCCAAAAATACCTTGCTGCAATTTATTTACTTTTATTTTATTTTGCAATTTATATTGCTATCTATCACTATCAGATTTAATCCTTGCAAATAACCGCTAAGAGGATTGACAACCCTCTTATTTGCGTTGGGTGCAAGTGTTTGCTTTTGTGTGTGCAGGTGCTGCTAAAGGATTTTGACTGGTTCTCCTACATGATTGATAACCTTGGTTCTTAACTGAGGGAAATACTTATCTCTACTATACTGCATCATCCTCTCCTCTTCGGGGAAATACCAACCTAGTCTACAAGTAGCAACTGCCAATTTTCTCTGATGGCACTGGTGCTAAAGGGCCTTTGTTTAATCGTAATGCTTATCCCGAAGGATTTCCCTTCTTCTAGACAAGCCCCTGCAAGAGCCCATGCACATCTGAATCGAAGCGATTCTGGACCCGAAGACAGACCATTTATTATTCTCGTGTCCTCTACGACAGCAATCGGATATTCCTGCATGAATATCTTGATATACCCACTATGAGAAATATCGGCTGTTTCAACCAAGTTCTTCAAGATCTCGATAATTTTTTCCTGACGAGATTGTTCGAGTTTCAGCATCCCTGGAACCACAAGTGCATCTTGTAGTTCTATTCCACACTTTATATCTCAGGCGATGAATCTGATAGCTCCACGTGGATATTCGAATGGATGACCGAGGGTCACCGAGTGAAATGCTCTGCTATAGATTTTATGGCAATCTTTTGCTTTCCAAGATATGAGCATGATGGGAAGGAAATTCGGGTTCATCGAGTCAATGCTATCACTGATGAAGAATTTCGCTTCACCATGGACCTCGAGACGATTGCAAACTAGAACGGTCCTCCTCGGCCCGAGCATTTGACGTTCGAAAATCAAACAATTTATCACATGCTCACATACACTATTTGCCCATTTACCGGCGCTAATTCTGATGGCACCATTCCTAAAGTTCTTCGTAACAGTCTGTATGCCATTGCCGGCCGCTATATCTTCGATGTTGAAGACATGTTTCTCTGGATTCTCAAAGATTCGGCGTAGTTTCCCTACAGCATCAAAGTTTTCGCACCATGGATCCAACGCATTATTGATCATTGCATGAAGACACTTTATCTGGCTAAAGAGAGCCATAATTGCTTCGTTCCATCGGTGCATGATACCTTGCAAGTCATGCAAGAATTTACTTTTGGGAAATCACCAAATGCCAGTCCTCAGCATCCCTCTCGCACGTTTGATGGACCACAAATTCCTCGGCAAGAGCGAATGTTCTGACCTCAACCTCCTACACAGCTTAAAGTCAGCATGCGCACGCAGCAACTTCTTCTGCAACATATCGCTGAAGACCGGCTCGAAAAGGAACATCTGGCTTCTGAGCTCAATGCACTTCATAACCGCACAAAGCTGCTTCATCTGATTGTTGATGAAAATAAGAAGCATCTCTGGAAGCTGCTCCGAAAGTTCTTTACCGAGAAGAAACTCACCAACTGCAACCTCCAGGAGCTCTATGATTACATTGATAAAGGCTTCAAAGTTGAAGACTTTTAGGAGTTCTCCACTCCGTCATTGCTGAATCGTGCTCCATCTACCGATTTGCTTTAGCTTGAGCTGAAGAAGATGCTTGAAGAGTCTGAAACTACTTCACCAACCGTCAAGCCATCTGAAGGAAATGTTGTGCCTCGAGCTGATCCACTAGTCGACCCAAATATGCATGGATCATCTGCTCAGCCACAAGTTATTACTCCCAAAGACCAAGATGCAGCATCTGACGAAGACAAAGAGGAGGAAGAAGAAGAAATCATTGTGCCACCAGCCACATCTGAAGATGAACCTATTTCCGGATCCGAAGGCTCAGGCGCAGACACCTCTGGAAATGCTTCGGAGTGATCACAGCTTCATGCCTCATGGCATTCATCACCTTTTTGCCACTTGTTACCAAAAAGGGGGAGAATCGCATCGAGTTCTGATAGATTTGCTCTGTCTTGCTATTTGCCATTTGGTTGATCGTGTTTTCTCTCGAGTTTACAACAGTTACCATTCTCTTTGATATTCGTGGTTGTAAAACTCTCGTTAACTTCTAGTCTATAATGTTAATAACCCCGCCTGCTGCATTATATGTCTCTCGAGAATGTATTTTGCAGGTGGAAATATTATGACGAGTTACGAATGATTGCACCGCACCTTTATTGGAATTCATTCTTCGATGCAAATTCATTATCTTTGAAGATATGAAATGTTCCTCCAACAAAGTTATTCTGACAGATGCAGGAAATTATTTCTCGAATCTTATATCCATGCATACATCTAGGGGGAGCCCATTCTATCTTCGATGTCAAGTAACACTGATTCACTTTCGATTAATACTATTCGCTTATCTGTCCTTACTTCAATGATTATCTGTTTTGTCAAAAATCGTCCAAAAAGGGGGAGATTGTTGGTGCAATATTTTGCCCTCTTATGTTTTGGCGATTGTTGTCAGAAATAGTGTGAGACTAATGTGTTTGCTAGTGCACACAGAGTGATAAGTCCCTGAAGTCATGAGGAGTTTGGTACAAACTCCGAAGTTAATCTCCTGCGAGGCAAAGAAAATTATCACCGAAGATTATACCTGTCGAAAGTGACCCCCCAAAAATTGTTGACATGAAGCAATTGGTTCGGTGTGTCCAAAGAAATTGACTGCACCCGAGAAGGTTGAAGACGAAGCAAAGACGTAGCATTTATTTCGTAGTTCTTCTTTCTCTTTCTTGAGTCATAGGATCACCATACTATTAAGAGGGGTATAGTGTTCGAAGCTTACGGTTCACTGATGCTAAACCCGAATCCTATGTGAGACGAGAGAAATCTCTTTGTGTTCCAAATAAATACTTGTCAGCAAGAGACAAAGTTCTTCTTCGCTGCGAGAGATTTGATTCGGACCTAGGAGTTAGCATTTCTTGCTCCACAAGTAATGTTACCGTTGTGCTAAAAAATCTGACCGTTAGATACGTGTCGGTTGGATATTGGCTGAGTGGTCATGTCCAAAATAGTCTTTTCCATCGGGAAGACCGCGGCTATAAATAGCCCACCCCGTCTAACGTGCACCGTTGGCTGCTCCGTGAGATTCCGAGAAGATTAAGTGAGCACCCTCTCTCCTGAGTGATTTGAGTTTAAAATCCACCGAGAGAAAACCCCAGAGCCAAACAATTAGATAGTGGTTTAGCATCACTCGAATCTAAGTCCTGTACGCTCCACCTATTACTCTTGAGAGCTGCAAACTCTCTAGACGGTTAGGTGTCAAATTCTTCAGTGACCAAGAGTAATTGTGGTTCATAAAGGAGAAGTCTGTAAAGGTTTGGATATCACCTCAAGCATCTACCACGAGTGATCAGCACTGATTGACAAATCAGTTGTCGAGGAGAAGAGGGCAAAGAGAGTTTATCTTTTGTGTTCAATCACAACCCCTCCAACCAGACGTGGTCCTTTTGCAGAAGGGCAAACTGTTCTACCAAATTCCTTGTCGCCATCGAGCATCACTTGTTACCTCTGTCCCCTATTTACATTCAGTTATGATGTATGTTAAGTTTCGGTCATGTGATTCCTTTCAATGCATGCGTTAGTTCTCATTCGCTAGTTCTTGTTCGCTCGCTGTTCCTTGTTTACATTCGATCCGCTGCTAGGTTTCGAGAGATTTGAAGTTTCTGCAAAGAAATTTTTAGTCTCCCATTCACCCCAACTCTGTTCGACATACTTCGTTCCTACATAAACTCCGTCGAGGAGATTTCCTCTCTAAATGAAAAGGTAGATGCTATTATGTCCATGCTTGCTACCAAGAGTGCTCCTATTGATCCAAATGGTGTTCCTTTGTCTACTTTGATTGAGCAAAATAATGATGCTATTGACGTGAATTTTATTGCATGGAACAGTTTCCATAATAATGCTTATAGGGGGGATTTCAATAATCCTATACCATATCCCGGTAATCCCTCTAATAATTATGGTAATTTCTATGGTAATTCATATAATAATAATAGGATACAAACTGAACTTGAGAACACTATTAAATAATTTACTAGTTCTCAAAAGGTTTTCAATACTATGGTTGAAGAAAAATTGAGTAAAGTTGATGATATGTCTAGAAACATGGATAGGCTTGTGCGTGATGTGAATATTCTTAAAATTAAAAATTTGACACCTAATATAGATGAAATACCTGAATCCCTTAAAGCAATCAAAATCTCCATTGATTACAATAGGAAAATGATTGAATATGCTAAGAGCTAGAGGAGAACGAGCAGAAAAAGAAGCTGAATTGCGTTATCTAGCTAATAATGATGAAGATGTTAAAACCATTGGTGTGTCAGCTATTGAATCTTTATTTAGAAATATTAAAATTGATAATGAAGGGACTTAAGACGAGTCAACTTTAGTTAAGAGGTGTCCCAATTGTTCGGAGGGTGATGAGCTTGTTGCTAATAATGATAAAAGTGGGTTTGAAGAGATAAAAACTTTAGATAATGATACTCCCACTATTTTGGATTAGAAGGATTTTAATTATGATAGTTGTTCCCTCACTGAATGTATTTCCTTGCTTCAATCCATGATTAATTCACCCAATGCATGCGAACAAAACAAAGCTTTTACCAAACATATTGTAGAAGCTATTATCAAGACTCATGAAGAAAAACTTGAGCTAGAAGTTTTTATTCCTAGAAAGTTGCTTGATGAGTGGGAACCTACTATAAAACTGAAAATAAATAATTATGAGTGCAATGCTTTGTGTGATCCTGGTGCTAGCGTTTAAACTATGCCAAAAAGCATTGTATGATGTTCTCGGTTTCACCAATATGAGTGAATGTTCTTTAAATTTGCATCTAGCGGATTCCACTGTTAAAAATCATATGGGTAGAGTGAATGATGTGCTTGTTATTGCTAATAGAAATTATGTGCCCGTAAACTTTATTATTCTTGATATTGAATGCAATCCCGCTTGTCCAATTATACTTGGGAGACCATTTTTAAGAACTATAGGAGTAATAAATAATAATTGACATGAAGGAAGGTGATATATGATTCCAATTTCCTCAAAAGAAATGTATGGAACATTTCCCTAGAAAGAGAATTAAACATCCTTATGAATCTATAATGAGAGCCACCTATGACATTGCTTTAAAAGATGGAAATACTTGATATCATGCATTATGTCTAGCTAGAGGCATTAAACAATAGCGCTTGTTGGGAGGCAACCCAATAGTTATCTTTTTTTTCATTTTTATTTTAAGTGTGTCAACATAATTATTGCTACTATAATAATTGTGTTTGTATCTTTTATTTTGCTTTTTATGCCAGGTAATGCCTTTGCACTACTAGGAAAAAGCCTAGTGGTGGCGCGGGTAAACTACTTAGTAGTAGCGCGGAGCACCGCGCAACTACTATCGCGCCACAGCTAAAAAGTTAGTAGTAGCGCGGGTGCCACCACGCGCTACTACTAAAAAGTTAGTAGTAGCACGGGTGCCACTCGCGCTAGCGCTAGCGCTACTACTATTTCGCACCCGCGCTACTACTAACGAAATAGTAGTAGCGCGTCTATAATAACATGCGCTACTAGTATCCTAAATACTAGTAGCACGCTGTTTTTTCCCGTGCTACTACTAACTAATTAGGAATTAAAAAAATAGATCAAAAAGATAATGTCTCGTCATCATCATCTGAATAGAAAATAATCACCTTTATTAATAATTACACAAGATACAAAGCCTCAAGGATTTACATTGGATCAAAAAGAGAATGAAAACCCTAAAACTAAACCTATACTAGTTCTTCTAATCTTCTTCTTCTTCGGGAGTTAAACCTGCAAAACAAACAAGGAGAAGAGAAGGTTGTGTTATGTTACACAAGATACAAAGCCTGCATAGCAGAAGAAAATGGTGACTGTGATTAATCTCCTGGACTTGCTGGAAATATAAATCGGGATTTTGCCACTGACCGCAGCAAAGGTATCTCCATCCCCACTAGTGAAGTAGGACATGAGCAATCTATCCTCTGCATACGGCCAAGTCATTTGAAGGAAGAAGATGATAATTAATCCCACACCCACCTATCCCCAACTTTGAGTTATCAGTTAAGTAAATCTAACACAACACTCCCCCGCCCATGCAGAGAACCGATTCCCCCACCCACCTGAACAGAGAACAGCCGTGTTTATGCATACAACACTTGTTAGAATAACATATAGACCTTGAATACGTGATTTTTTTATGGTGAAACAAATGATAGCACAACATACTAGTAAAATGAAAATCATGTTGTTTCACTAGGAAGACATGCGTACCTCTTCAGCAGTCGGTATGTCCTTTGGATCAAATGCTAGAAGCTTTTGCAAGAGCTTGACTGCTGCAGGATCTTTGTTGGGGAACTTTTCTGAGAAAGGTACTGGTAGCTTCTTCCTCATGCCGCTCAGGTACCTCCTTGCCTTCTCATTTCGAATCTGCGGTGATAAAAAATATTTGAGAACTGGAGCTTATGCTAGAGTACTCGATTGACAACATTTCTGCAAACAGTGAGTTAATCATACCCGACCGAGAAATTATCTCAGGTGATGGTGAGCCTAAGAAATCAGTCATCAAATCCAACTGGTGAACCACATTTTTACCAGGGAGCAAAGGCTTTCTTGTCAAGCACTGTTTTTGAGTCGTGCGACTACTCGTCGACTAGTCGATGAGTTGCACTGCCAGATGTCGATTCAACCTCTCGACTAGTCGCGACTAGTCGATCGGCCAGGCACGACTCGACAAGAGTCGCTACCCCAGAATGACTCGTCGACTCATCGACTCAAAAACCTTGATGTCAAGATCTCGGCAAAAATGCAACCAATGCTCCATGTATCAATAGTCGGTGAATACTGCATTGAAGGAGTCAACTTAGTATCATCAAGTTAACATAGAAACTGAAAAGGGAGTATAAACAAATTATAGCAAATGTAACATTAAGTAAAGTATATCAATTTGTACAAAAATTTAGTGCCTGAGCAAGCACCATGTTATAACTATGAGCTAGACTTCTCTGCCGGAGGGGGAATCGATCATGGAGGCCATCTTCGTCAACCTTGCTACCTCCATGATGATGCGTGAGTAGTTCCCAGATGGCTCTCTCTCTCTCTTTTTGATCTTCAATACAATGTTCTCTTCGGAGATCGATTTGATGTAAACTTTTTGCGGTGTGTTTGTTGGGATCCGATGAATTGTGGGTTTATGATCAGATTATTCACTGAAAGTATTTGAGTCTTTTCTGAGATTTATCTAGGGACAAATGCATTTTTGCCCCTAGTTGGAACCTACCCACGGGGTTTGCCCTTACTTTTTAACTCTGCTCAGTTTTGCCCTTAGATTTGCCTCTGAGGTCGCCCGAATGCCCTCAGGATATGAATTCAGAAAAATTTAAATAAGATATCAGGATATGCCCTTAGTTTTGCCCTTACTTTTCAACTTGTGTGCAGGTACTGCTTACAGGTTTTGCGTGGTGTCTCCTATTGGTTCGATAAACATTGGTTCTTAATAAAATATTTTCTGCTACTATACTACATCACCCTTCCTCTTCGGGGAAATCCCAACACCTATCACAAGTAGCACACGCCAACCCGCAGGCACAACAACTTACGAGAGATCATCAACAGCATCTAAATGACCCAGTCGTCTGGTCAAACATGCACGTGCACGTAATGTGGCAGGCGCGACACCCTCTTCGCAGACAAATCAATACACGCCACCGTTTCGACCAATCAAACCTCTACCAGCCTAGTGGCCAACACGACCATACCTGTCTACCAGATCAGAGGATGACAGGCGGAATGCCTACCACGCGCATTGCTACACTGACACATGCCACCGCCCAGGCGAATGGAGACCCGAATGGAAATATTTGGGAACCTCTCTACCATGAGAAAGAACCACGCGCCATCTTACCCGGCCAACATCTAGCCAGCACGACAAAACAGCCCGCACCGAGGCACGTGATATAAACGTTCTATCCAACTGAAGCTAGGTCACTATGGCACCAACCTCCAACAGAATCCACTAACCACACAGGAACGGTACGCCGACCGGACAAGGAAACACACATACATATTCGAAAGCACGCCAACCGAATAGATCCAACACCTTCGAAACGCAAGGCATGCATTGGAAAATGCAAGGCGAGCACTACGTCCGCCGACTGCGCCGCCAATGAATTTCCACCTCGGAGAAACGGCCGCAGCCAGCAGGAGCAAAACTAAGAGGAAGGGAGACCAACATATGCAGCGACCAACATGTGGCGTAAAACAACTGGCTCTTTGCTGCCTATCTGGCTCGTATGCCAACTCGTTTGTTTGGTCCTTTTTTCTGGTCGGACCCTATGACTGTTGCCTCCCCTTGGCACCAAAATCAGCTTGCCAACGCATAAGTTAACATTGTTCTTTCAAACGGTTTGCTAAGGACCTTTTCTACCCGAAGTACCAAACAGAGCAAACACAAAAGCAATTGATTATAAAGAGATTAGGTCCCTTGACATACGATTTCTTCTGAGGACGTCCCAGTCGAGCCTTCCTTCCTACCCGGCTCTTAACTGGCTGGAGTTAGTCTCGTCACGATAGCCAGACAAATCCAGGGCAACCTAGACATTTTCTAGCACCACGCATCAGTGGGTTTGTGGGCTGCCCGAGCTCGTTCGCAATGCCAACTTGCCACTTGCTTCTCTCGCAGTTCAACGATCATACCACGCACAGATAACCACAACAACTTGGATGACCGAGCCCCACAGAGATCTTGGTTGAATGCACTCGACTTGCAGTGAAGGCACACAGGTAGGACCCATGCCCACAAGAGGTCTGGTAGGCAAAACCTAGACTCTGTGCAAATGAGGATTGGTCGTCCCTCTCCATCGCTCCTTGGTTGGTCGGTATCGCCGGACAAGCTATCCGACCCCTGTAGCGAATACCGTGCGGTCCGATGGATAATGGCGCCGGTCCATTGTTTAAGGCCTGAGCTGCGACCAACAGAAGTGGCTCAGCTACTGCAGGCCATGACCGAAGTTACAGGAAACCCGCTCCTATGCCCACCCTACGTCATGACCTTCCTATCTCGAAAGAGATGCCACAACTACCCCGTACAACAAATTACTACATTGAGATGTTATCTTCTTGTTCTAGTGTTATCATGGCTTATATTGTGGGATATAAATTGTAAGTATACAGTAGCTAATGTTTAAAAATAATTATGCAACTAGTCTTGACAGTACATAATAGATGATTTATTTTTATGTGTACTAACCCATCAAATGAGTTATGTTGAGTTTTGTGTGAATGAAGTTTTCTAAAATCAAGGGGAGATAGCGATATGCAAGGAATAAGGAACAACTACAACCCGGAAGTTAAGTGAACTTTGTGCAACATAAAATGGAAGTCAAGTGAACTCTTTGCAGAGACCAACCGACCAAATACATCTCACAAGTTAAAGGAACTATTTGAAACATAAGATGGAAGTTAAATGAACTGTTCGGCCAACCTAACAGCTTGGTCAATAGAAAGGCCGACCACACAACCGTACATACACCACTTGAACCGTGGAAACCTCCTACTCCAAACAAAAGAAACAACTCGAAACCATCCGGGCAGACCATAGAGCCCAAATACCGAACAAACAACCAAAATCACAGCATTCGGCCAAGGAGTGCCAGCCATCCGAACAGGGCACAACTTGGTTGCTTCCCTTTTTCCCACATTGTTTGAATGAGAAACCCACCAGGTAAAGCCATCGACATCCCACTCGATCGTGCACTTACCAACGTACTGGTGGGGGCCATTCGATTTCTCACTTTCTTCCTACTGATGTGCATGTGCATTTGATTGATGGGATGGCGTTTGGGTTTGTGACGCCATTGGTTGGCGCCGTTGGATTGCTGGAAATATTAGCACCTTAGGGATTGATTTAATCCCTAACCAAATCATGAGCATGGCAAGCACAGTATGAAGCCCATACCTAAATATAAACATGCGAGCCCGGGCAGGACATAGAATCTAAACATCTATGAACACATCACATCCGTCTAGCACATGAATGAGTAAATGAGGGATGATCGAGTCATACCCTCTAGTCGGCTAGGCTAGGGTCGCGGTGGCGGCATCGACTGTGGTTCCGTTCGCAGCTTTTTTCTTTGGAGCCAAAGGTATGCACTCGTGCCAGGTGGCATTGTGCCTTGCGCAAGGGGTTGATGCAAGCAACGGGTAATAGTAATATTCCTATTTACACCCAAAAAATAGTGGCTTGGCTATCCCACAAGCCACTAACGGGACCCAAGAGGCATATGGCACCCTTGTACCTACCGATCTAAGGACGCAACAACCACAGATCCAACCGGTTACTTAGCTACACGGCCTCAATTTTTTTGGAAGCCGGGAGTTCGGGCGCTTACTCCTCTAGTCGGGTCAGCATGTGAGGCGGGTGGGTAACTTTTTAGCCACTATGTCGCACAGGCGCCAACCTTCTAGGGTTTATACGACACCTTCTCATGGATGCAATAGAGTTGGACAAAGTAACGACTACATCGTACATCACAAGACAGATAAGCAGAATCGAGGTAGGCCGACCAACAAAAATAGTGGGATGGCTATCACACGAGCCGCTAACGGGACCTACGAGCCATACGTCACCCTTATACATGCCGGCCTTAGAACGCAATGACCACAACTCCAGCCGGCTAGTAAGTACATGATCTATATTTTTTTGGAAGCCGGGGGTCTGGGCGCTTACTATACTGCTCGGCCTAGTGTGTGAGGCGGGTCGGTAACTGTTTAGCCATCGCACGAGCGCCAACTAGCTAGGGTTTGCGCCGCGATGATCCGGGAAGCCAGAGCACGGGTCAAGTGATGCATAGCGCTTGCTTTTGTGGCCCGGAGACCTGTCGGTATACAGATAAAGCCAGGCAACCAAGCTCCTCCCAGCCCTGTAAGTCATCAAAGCGAGGCAAAGGGCCTGGGTTTGGATCCATGTGCTATAAAAACCGACAACTGAGAGGCTTACACTTAACCGATTTCTCGAGCACATGTTTGCGTACGACACAAGTTGTTATTTGTAGCAAGGTTCAAAACAAATTCAAATGATGTTGCTTAAGCCCTTAAACTGGACAACAACATCTGCTGGATGCCTTTCGCAATGCGCGAGTATGCGCAATTATTTAGCATACCAAAGATATCGAAAGCAGGACAAACCATGTAAATATCATACTAGCTACGCGTGCACATGATATGTTGCCGTAGGTATTCCTAGTTGCGTATGCCATGTGCTCCAGGCTGAGAGGATGCTCCCATATCTTGTTAAGGCATTGTTTGTTCATGCTATTATGCAGGTCCTAGTCCTTTCGCCAGTTATTACTGCTCTCATGCAGAGGGACCTTTCTACCCGGTTTCTTGTCATCATGGAGCTTGGTCATCTGACCTTGTTGGGATGCTTGCCCAACTCATAGACACACGTAGTACATAAGGAAGGCTCCCGTGTCCTATGTGTGTAGGTTGGCGTGCCTTTTGATCTTGCTAGTCCCTCGTATAATCTGGTTGGATTAGCCAACTCTGTTTTGCTTGCAATCAATCCAGGTGGTTGTCGAGCTCACCCTCAACCATGATGCACGTACCCATCATGCCCCTTGCCGGGAATACCATGACCCGTACCCGGATTGCTCCATCGTCCGGGCAGACGATGAAGATCATCCCGGTATACCCACCGTCAGGGCAGACCATGGCGCGTACCTGGCATGCCCCATAATCCGAGCAGATGATGATGATCATACCCGACATTCCCCACCGTCCGGGCACACCATGACTAGGATCATAGCCGGGCACACCCTTGGACGAAGAAAATGACGATAACAACAACAACAACAACAACAACAACAACAACAACAACAACAACAACAACAACAACAACAACAACAACAACAACAACAACAACAACAACAATAACAACAACAACAACAACAAAGCCTTTAGTCCCAAACAAGTTGGGGCAGACTAGTGGTGAAACCCATAAGATCTCGCGACCAACTCATGGTTCTGGCACATGGATAGCAAGCTTCCATGCACCCCTGTCCATGGCTAGTTCTGCTCAACGCATAACACAATGCGCAACAACAAAACTTAGGCCAAAAATAACAAATAACGACAGACTTCTTTTCATCCTCAGGACACACGACTCTGTGAAAAATTACAAAAACGCACATGCTTACACAATAATTCCAAAATTTCATCACAAGAAGGCAAAAGACAACGATCTTTCATTTCAATATCCTCACGATAGCTTGTGGTTCACAAAGGATATTGAGGGCTCATTCCCTGGTTTGCGTTCACCGTATGACTCTGGCCATTAAGCCCTCGTCAGATGTCTCAACATTGAGACTGCTGGAGGGAATCTTGTCCATCTGGGTAGTAGAGTCATTGTCCAACCGAATTCCTACCACTGGCAGCTGCTCCTTCCCACTTCCCCTAGTCAGCCAAACATTCCAATATACTCGGCTCAGTGCCTGAATTGGCAGGCAAGGAATTGCAGTCGTGGGGCACACAAGGATGCGACCACGAGATGCCAGCTCTACCTCCAAGTGTTGCACACGAGGTCCAATCGTCCATCAACTCGTCCTTTGCTGATTTGGTCTGCCAGATTAATATACCCCCGACCACGCATGCTGTATTTTTGGGTGTTCGAATGCCAGCTCCTGCCAACTAATTCATGGTGGATGTCCGGGCGAACGTTTCCTCCGTGGCCTCTGCTTTTGCCACCGTGCTGTTGCAGTTGCCGCTTTCAGGAAGGGCGAGCGGCTGAGTGGTTACCGATGATCAGCGACCAGCAGCGGCGGAGCTAAGAGACTATCTGGAGCAACAACACATGGCACACTAATCTAGGGCGGCTTGCGCAAAAAAGACGATTCACGCAAAGGGACCCATGGCACCACGACGCCAGTCTACGCCCGAACCTTTATCAATGAAATCACAACAACCGTCGGCCACCCATGGGCTCCCGCCGCCGCGTACCTTGAACCTGCGGAGATAGCTGGGTCACGCTAAGGCAACAAACCCACAGAACGGCCGACGGAAAAGCTCACCCTCAGATGGGCAAGGTAAGGGGACAATGTCGAGCCTCGCTGAATTTAGATCAAAGGAGAGAGCCGGGGCCAAAAGAAAAGGATGCAGGAGAGACAACGCAAAAAGGCCCAGGGAGCTAGCCATGACAAGACAACGTGCTGCCAGCTGGCCCCACGCGTCAGATGTCTCACCTAGTCACAATGCGTGCATGAGCCTTCACAGGCGGGCACGACGCACGCACCGAAGTCACCACCGAACCACCCAGGCATGCTGCCAACGGACGCTGACAGAAGGGCCAGGCTACATTGTCACGCATGGGCGCCAGCACGACCGACATCGCCCAATGACCGTGAACCCGGGTGCACCGAGCGGTCCACCCATCATGGACCTCCAAACCGGGTCGCTTGGGCTTGAGCCGCATGCCCCGGCTGTCGTGACTCGACCAGCCGGGCGCGACGCAAGGACGACTCCACGCGGGTCCGGGCATGGCTCTGCATGTAAGAAAGCACGCCACAAGGCTCCCGCAGGCGCTGCCTAACCAGCCCAATGATGGTGGACCCAGGCGCACTGGGCGGTCCACCCATCATGGACCTCCCAGCCGAGTCACACAGATGCGAGACGTTTGGGCGAATCGGACGGCTCGCATCACCCCGAGACGTTTGGGCCACACGTCATGGACTGCCCAGCCGGGTCACCCATGCATGTGGTGCCTCCTCACACGCGTTCCCGACACCGCCAAATGACGGTGGCCCTGGGCACGTAGTCTCGGTCCACCCTTCATGGACCGTCCAGCCGCGTCGCCTGGTTCCGAGCCATCCGGGCAGATCAGACGGCCCGGAGAGCCCCTGAAAGGCTCACGCGGCACGCCACCCGGCAACGTCCAGGAGGCGTTGTTCGGCCGTAGATAGCCCAGGGAGGCGGGTACTCCACCATCCTTTATAGGAGCAATATGGGATATTAAATGTGAAGATTTTTTCATTTATTACATATCTCAAATATTATTGGGGCATTAATACTCCAAGATTTTTGTAATAAAACTAGGAGGTGGTACAATTATCGTCTCTTATCTATTATAAGGGCGACCAATCAACTAGGGTTGACATTATCCATATGAGACAATAATTGTGAACATCTTTCCATTTATTACATAAGTCAAATATATTTTGGGCATTAGTACTTCAAGATTTTTGTAATAAAACCCAAGAGGTGGTCAATTATCATATCTTATGCAATAATACCATGACATCTTTCATTCCAGCAATGCAATTTATTGCTCTTCTTAAATGACAACCATTCATTTCATGATAGTTGCATAACTTTATAAATACAATGGTAGACACATTAACAAACTGAATATTTCATATTTCCACCATGAAAGAAAATCCATCTATTAGTGTGACCATTCTCTTAGCATATCTTATTCTAGCCATCGGAGGAAAAGAAGTAAAGTGTATGACGAGAAGAAAATACTAGTGGGATCCCGTTGAATCAAAAAGCCAATAAGACTATTCTGGTATGTATAAATTCATCTTAGTTTGTATATTTATAATCAGTTTTTGGACTATGAAGTTTAGGAGATACCAAAATAGGTTGACGGAAGAGATGTTTATGACTGCATCGATGTGAATCTACAACCAGCCTTTAGCCATCCACTACTGAAAGACCACAAAATCCAGGCAAGTTTTAATAATCAATATATTATAACATTCATGTACAGGCTAAGTAAAATGTAGATATTCATGTTTCAATCCATACAGGAATGGTATGTTATTTGAAATAAATAGTGGCAAGTTGGTAGCTAATGTATATAATCATGGTAGCAATTATTTGAACTTTAGTTTTTATACTAATACTTCATAAATAAGCTTTCACTACACATCTAGCGTTCTTAAATTTCTCTTCATGTTATCTTCATTTTATAGATAGAAATATACAACATTTTTGTATGATCACCAAGCAAGGCAAAATGTAAATGTTTAATTGCGCATTATAACACATAAACATGCACATTTTTTATCATTTTTTTCTTAAAGTACATGTTGATTAAATTTTCCCCATTAATAGATGGAGCCAAGCTCTTTCCCACTAAGTACTTCTACCAAATCTCCATCAATGGATGCCATCCCACAAGCCTAATTGGCCTTGATTAAGTGCCCTACAGGAACGATTCCAATATTGCGCAACAACAGAAGGGTCCACATGCCAGGGGAAACTATTGATAAAGTGATTAGCCAGGATGAACATGAAGTGAGTTTTTAATATAATTTTTGGGTGATTTAGTTATCATGGTAGATTATGACAATATAAACTTTTCCTTGGAGTTGTTGAATGCACAACAATTTATTGCCTTGCAAACCACATGTCAAAGCAATAATTGCCTAAACAAATTCTAGGATTTTATCGCATTAAATTCATCCTTTAGATGAAATATATGGTCCAAGGTAGTCAAATAAGTAAATGCAAATAATTAATTGTGTAAACATTTTTACACTTGACATCTGTGTTGCCATTGGAGTGGATGAAACTTTTCTCCGAGTGTTTGGTCTATATTGACCTTAGGTTGCACCATTAAGTGATGTTCATCAAAATTTTGTCGTGATATGATGCCAATCTTTCTTATGTTTAATAGGCATTAGTATTTTTCATTATAAACAAGTCAATATCTTGTTTGGGCTTGCAGGTTGCAGGAATAGAGTATTTTGATGTGCTATATGGAACGCGGGCTAAAATAAATGTCTATAATCCTATGGTGAAGAATAACAGTAAGGATCTAAGTGCATCATGGATACAAATTAATAAGATACAAAAAGTAGGTGTTGCAGATGGGATAGGGGCCGGTTCTTGGGTATATCCAAGCTACAGTGGTGACAACCTTGCTAGGTTTCATGTTGCTTGGGTAATACATAACTATTTCTTTGTATGCACACTCTTTAATTTAATAAGAATAACTTATAATGATATAGTTTTTATTGACATTGGTACACATTTATGTAAAGCTTGATGGCTTAAAGACTTGCCCTGATCATGATTGTGGCGCTTTTGTGCAAGTGAGCTCAAGTGTTGGTCTAGGAGGAAGACTTAAACCAGTTTCTGTCTATAATGGACCACAATATTTCATAGATGTTCTTATTTTCAAGGTATTCTCATGTAAATATTTTTGCTAATTCTTTTATTTTGTTTTCTCATATGAAATGAATGAATGATATTTTGATGAAAACTTGAAGACATTGCTTAAACCAAACTTATAGGTGGTCAAACCATTAGATAACACAATATTACTAAGAACCTTTGATCATAGAAAATATTTTAACATAGTGGGGAGACTCCCAGATATGTATCTAATATTATATTCATGTTAACACGACATACAATTAAAAGGACAGTTTCACCTCACCACAAACATTTTATCAACTGTTATTCATTTCAACTTTGTTGAAACATTTACCATGAACCTTGATTTATTTTAGGACCCAGTGACTAAAAATTGGTGGGTGGCTTATGGTCCACAAAACATACATATTGGATACTGGCCAAGGGAAATTTTCCATTTCATGAAGGATCAATGTAATTATGCATTATGGGGTGGATATGTTCAAGGTCCAACGGCCTCATCGGACTCTCCACAAATGGGAAGTGGTCATTTTGCTTCTGAAGGATTTGGAAAAGCAGCGTTTGTGAGAAATATCCAAATTGTAGATAATGAAGGCAAGTATGTTATTCCAAATGAAAAGCAAACTGGTCTCGTCGCCACCAATTTATCCAAATATACTGCGAAGGCTCATGGTTATGGATATAGTCACTATGGTGTGCATACTTACTATGGTGGACCTGGTGGTTTTGTTTGAATGTATATGTACAATTATTAATAAAGTTTCAATAATCTAACTAAATTATCAACTTGGACAAATTATTTTGTGATTTTATCATGTTAGAATGTATTTATAGTGGTGGATAAGTTGAGTCATCCAACACTGTTGGTTAGGTTTGATTTCCTCAGCTATACACCGTGTACTTTATTGTTTTTCCTGAAAAGTTTTATCTTTGATGCCGTATAAGAATAAGAGAGACAAACCTGCTAATTTCACTATGTTTGTACTTCACTCTATGTAAATAAGACATTGAATACATTGCCATCTCTTGCGATAAGTGAGAATCATTTTATTTGTGTGTCTCATCTTTCACGATACGTGAGGACAATTTCATAGATTTCCTAAAAGTTTAAAAAGGTGCCCAAGTGATGGTAAGAAGACATGATGAACTTCTAAAGCAATGATAATGCCTAGACCAATGGTGGACGAAGAGAGTGGAAACGGGGTTAAAGGAGATGAAGGTGGAGATGTAGCTTTGTCTTCTCGCAGTGACATGGTGGTTAAGGACATGCAAAAACTACTAGGGAGGAAAGACATGGGAGAGATTTTACATTTCCCTCTATGAATAAAACCGATGTCATCCCGTGGGACACAAATTTCTAAACTAGAACAATCATTGATTGGTTTTCCTTTATATATTTTCATTATTCCATGCATGTGCATTGAATTAGCTTGTGTACGAGGTGAAGTTATCAGGTATGTAGATGCAGTCAATGACATATAGCATGGTGATTAAGTCATGGAGGATGGGAATCGGGTCAACGTGTGAATTTTGGATGGTATTACTTCTATAAAGAATGCTGGAGTACCCGCCTTTCAGGCTCGTCGAGGGCGAAGAGCGCCTTCTGGCCGTCCGTTGCTGGGTGGCTTGCATTGGGAGCCTCTCGGGGCGGCTCCGTGCCGTCCGATCTGCGTGGATGGCGAGGACCTTGGCAGCACGGTTGGAAGGTCCATGACGGGTGGACTGCCCAGCCACCCGGGGCCACCATCATTGCGCGACGTCCGTCGCGCCCTTGATGAACTGCAAGGTCACACGGTTTAGTTGTAGCTTTTTCGAAGTAAGAGTATCGATCCCACAGGGAGCATATGAATCAGTCTTCGTCTCTTGAAGGGTTTAAATAGCACTGCCTGCAAATTAGATGTGGTCCAAAACAAAGTGAAACAGAATAACAATATTGGGTGTTTGTAGTGAACAGCGAATAAACTTGCAAATGTAATAAAGTAAAGCAGGACATGAGTGAAGGTCGTTGAAATCGATAGGACTAAAGCGTTTCCTGGGAGTCCGGATTCCCCACTAGTATGCGTCTACACAACTGATGCCATTTAAAAGGATAGTTTCACCTAGAGACTATCCCTTAGCTGAGGTGGCAAGATAGAGCTTTCATCATTCTCAATCTAAGGATACCCATACCAGCATGGACCATCCGAGTACCAGCCTGGACCGTCCGAGTACCAGTACCCGCCAGTATCGTCGTACTTCCTGCCATGGGGTTGAGCCAAGCTAGGCCAAAAGCCTAAGCTTGGGGGAGTACGTATTCCCACCGACATTTCATTCATGTTATCATACACATTCATTACACTTGTCAGTGCACTTCGCGATCTTTGTATATCCATGTTTTGTTTTCTTTGTTTCTTTTGCTTGTTTGTTCAAAATCAATATAAAAAAATTCTCGTTTCTCTCTCGTTGTTTACTCGCTTTCCCTCGCGCTTGTTTTTGGCTTTCTATCTTTTTGTGATTGTCTCTTACGCTTCTTCGTTTGTATAAAAGGAAACCTCAAAAGATTTCTCCTTTCTTCTTTTGCCTTTTATCTGGTTCTTCGATGTAAATATTTATTTGATGTTTTTGCTTTTTCTTTGAACTTACGTTTGTTTGCCTTTCTTTAAGAAAACCAAAAACTTCATAAATATTTTGTCGTGTTTCTTTGAATTCTTCTCTTGCTTCTGCAAAATATTTTAAGAAAAGGCTAAAAAGACTTCTCTTCACTTGTTCTTACACTTTTCTTTTGCTTCTTTTGTTTGGTTTCTTTTTGATCTTTTTCTTTTGTTTCTTTCTTGTTGCTTATTTTGTTGGTTTCTCTCCCCTTTGTGTCTTGTTAAGTATTTTGTTTCAAAAGAGAAAACCGCAAAAAGAATTCTATTTGGCTGTTATGTGCTTTATCTCTGAACTAATGAAAAGGCCCAAAATTATTTCCTTGTCTTCTCTTTTTGTACAGTTGTTTGCAGATTTTAGCTTAGTCCATGGCGACACTTGTAATATGTTATATATTATCCATATCATTTGATCATGCAACTAACAAGGCCATAATGGCGATTTACTTCATGAAGTGGCCGTGGTAAAGAAAGCTGGCATGAACTCCACTTGTTTTTATTTTTGCACATATGTTTATCTTAGTGATTTAATAATGGCATATTATGGATAAACATGTGTATGATGATGATTATTGGTTCGTGTTTTCTTATGTCAGTCTTAACCAGCTAGGAGTGTATAACATGTTATATTAGGTGTCAACATGCATTAAATTGTTCATAATGTGGTATTTTAGGGTGGTATCCTCCTATGAAGAATTCAAGTGGCTTGACTTGGTACATGCTTACACATGTAATTGATTCAAATCCAATCTTGCCTCGATGATATTTAAGTTCAGCGTGTTTATATCCTCCTCATCCAACCGCTTAATGTTAATTATTTAAATTGCATGATTATGACCATTGTCGCTCTCTAGTTGGTCGCTCCCAGTATTTTGCTAGCCTTCCCCGTACTAAGCGGAATTGCTGCTTGTGCATCCAACTTCCTGAAACCAAAAGTTATGCCATAAAGAGTCCAATATACCTACCTATAATTTGTACTTCTCTGCCATCTCAAGTAAATTTGCATGTGCCATCTCTAAACCTTCAAAAAGACATTTGTTTTGTATGCCCGTACAGCTCATTAAGTGGTAGTGGAGAGCGTTATCTTCTATGCTAAATGTGTGACCCTCTCAATTAGCATGAAATTTTTGCTTGTTTAACATTGCAAGAGAGCTGGTAAAAGGGATGCCCAGTCCCAAATTGCAAGAAAGTTAAAAGTTGGTAGGCACCCGTGGATTCGGCTAGCCATGGCTTGCGTTAAGTAAATGTGGATGAGGATTGTTAAGCATGGGAACCGCTCTCACATCTCTTTAGCATGGAAGATAACGATATCCTTTGTCGTTAAACCGTTGACAGGAAAAGTACACCTCTCAAAATAAATTTATCTCTATTTTAGCCAATGAGCTCTCGCACTTGTTAATCTATGCTTCCCTCAGCGAAGGGTCTTTCTATTTTATTTTAATTTTAATTTTTCTTTTACTTTGAGTCATCACCTTCTTCTTCAAGCACCAACATAGAGAGTGTAATTGTCATTCTTAGTGTAACATGCATTGGGTCTAATTAATGTTACGAGGAGCATGACTAGATGTTCTTTATGCCGAATTAAAATGTTTAGATGCTGCTTGAACTTCAGAAGTGCTCTGCATTTATGTTTTGCGGCCTCGAAAAGGGCTAGGGAGATACCATTCTATCATATGACATTTTGCTCATTTTGACCATGTTGATGTTTGAGATGTCATATTATTTCCTTCTATTTTCTTATGATCTGGTCATGAGTGAACATGACTATTAAGTGTTATCATGCATATGGTTTCTCTATAATCTTTGTTACAATTAGGTCGTTGACTAAATTTCTATACATCTACAAAAGCAATTGAGTTTGTAAAAGTTTTCTTTTTCGTGTTCAGTTTATCAACTGAATTGCTTGAGCACAAGCCATATGCTAAGCTTGGGGGAGTTGATATGTCTCAAACGTATTTACTTTTCCAAACACTTTTGTTATTGTTTTGGCCTCTAATTTGCATGATTTGAAGGAAACTAGCCTGAATTGACACTGTTTTCAGCAGAATTGTCATGGTGTTATTTTTGTGCAAAAATAAAAGTGCTCCAAATTAGACAGGGATTTTTGAAGAATGTTTCCAGAAAATAAGAAGACTAGCGGACCGAAGATGGACTAGAGGGGGGCCACCCGGCCACCACGCGACCTGGTGGCGCGGGTCCCCTTGATCGCGCCACGTGGTTGCGTGGGGCCCCCGGGCACCGCCTTACGACGATTCCTTCACATATAAATCCCAAAAAAAATCATAGAAAATCCTTGGTGCTTTTTACGATACGTAGTCGCCGCCGCCACCACCTCCTGTTCTTCCTCCGGAGATCCAATCTAGAGTCTGTCTTGGGCTCCGGAGAGGGGGATTCATCGTCATCGTCATCATTACCAACCCTTTTCCAACACCAAATCTCATGATGCTTTCACCCATGCATGAGTAATTCCTATGTAGGCACATGGAGGTAGATGGGAATTGGATGAGAATTCATATGTAATAGATGTCAGGTTTTGAGGGTTTGATGCCTCGTATCCACTACATTCTGATATTGATGTTGCTATGACTTTGCTACGCCGAATGCTTGTCACTAGGGCCCTAGTGCCATGATTTCATATCTGAAACCTTTATGTTTTCATGAATATATTAGTACTTTGGATCATACCTTCGAGTTGTATGCACATGTTAATGTTCTGAACCCGAGACCCCAAGGTGATAATAATTGGGATATCCACAGGGATGACTTTACCTCGAGGATTACATGTATTCATTGATTGTTAATGCTTTGTTCTGGTTCTCTGTTAAAAGGAGTGCCTTAATTACCCTTAATTTCCATTAGGATCCTGCTGAAACAGGAGGGTAGGGCAAAAGTTGTTGTGCAAGTTCTTATCGCAAGCACATACAACCTACGGAATACATGCCTACATATGATTGATGAATTAGAGCTAGTTTGCTATCGCTGTATGCTATGAATCTCATCTGAATAAAACTCAATATCTACTTCCATGCCTACGCTTTCTACTATTGCTACTCTGCTTACAATTACTACTGCTGCAATACGTTACTTTACTGTTCCAACACTACTGCTATCATATTACTTTGCTACTAATAAATTGTGCCAAACAAGTTATATATCCAACTAAATTGTGGTTGAATTGACAACTCAACTGCTAAAGTTTATAAATATTCATTGGCTCCCCTTGTGTCAAATCAATAAATTTGGGTTGAAATACTTCCCCCGAAGACTATTGCGACCCCCTACACTTGTGGGTCATCAGACTTGCTCTAATTTCCCTATTCTGCAATATCTAGATGATATCTTGATTTTTATGCCTGCTTGCCCAATACAGTTGGAATAACTCCAAAACCTAGTCAACTTATTTTCTAAGGCTTCAGGCCTCAAGTTCAATTATCAAAAATCCAGTTTGCTTCCTATCAATGTTACTGATGAAGAGGTTTAATAACTATCCAATTTATTGGGTTGCACCATTAGGACTTTTACTTCCAGATATCTTGGCACTCCCCTCAGCTGTACTAAACCCAAGATGGAATTCTTCATGTATATAATTGAGAGGATTCAGAGAATGTTGTCTGTTTACTCACAATACCTATGCTATGATGACAAATTGCTGATGGTCAACGCAGTTTTCTCAGCTTTACCAACTTTCATCATGAGTTATCTGCTTCTCTACAAAGGTATTATTGAACAAAATTACAAATACAGGAGGCATTATTTCTAGAGAGGCAAAGACCTGGAGAAAAAGAACACCCGTTTGGCAGCTTGGGACTTGATTTGTAGGCCAAATGACAGGGGAAGGCTTGGCATTCTCAATCTAAATACACAGAATACATCTCTGCCCATGAAGATGGTGCATAAATTCCTTAATCATTTGGACATACCCTGGGTTAATTTGGTATGGGAGGTTTATCGCCAGCAAGGCATTCCCTCTACACCTTTACAAAATTGTTCTTTCTGGTGGAGGGGTATCTTAAAACTACCTGCCACCTACAAGGAACATGTTGTTTGCATTCCAGAGAATGACAAAACCCTTGAATTTTGGACAGATGTATGTGATGGAGTGCCTAAATTGCAATTATGGTCCCTGAAACGTCCCAAACGCATCTACTTTTCCAAACACTTTTGCTCTTGTTTTCGACTCTAATTTGCATGATTTGAATGAAACTAACCCGGACTGACGCCGTTTTCAGCAGAACTATCATGGTGTTATTTTTGTGCAGAAATAAAAGTTCTCGGATTGGGCTGAAAATTTACGGGGAATATTTCCAGAATATATAAAAAATATTGGCAAAGAGAACTACTGGAGGGGGCCACCAGAGAGCCACGAGCTCAGGGGGCGCGCCCTGTGAGCTCGTGGGTCCGACATGCCTCCGTTTGCCCTAACTCCAACTCTATAAGTACCGTCTCGCGGAGAAAAAATTAGAGAGAAAGTTTCATCATGTTTTGCGATATGGAGCCGCTGCCACCTCCTGTTCTTCATCGGGAGGGCTAATCTGGAGTCCGTTCGGGGCTCCGGAGAGGGGGATTCATCGTCGTCGTCATCATCAACCCTTCTTCATCAACAATTCCATGATGCTCACCGCCGGGAGTGAGTAATTCCTTCGTAGAGGCTTGCCGAACGGTGATGGAGTTGGATGAGATTTGTCATGTAATTGAGTCAATTTGTTAGGGCTTGATCCCTAGTATCCACTATGTTCTGAGATTGATGTTGCTATGACTTTGCTATGCTTAATGCTTGTCACTAGGGCCCGAGTGCCATGATTTCAGATTTGAACCCTCTATATTTTCATGAATATATTTGAGTTCTTGATCCTATCTGCTAGTTATATGCACTTGTTATTGTTCTGATCCGTAGACCCCAAAGTGATAATAGTTGGGATACTCTCCGGGGATGACTGTAATTCGAGGAGTTCATGTATTCACCATGTGTTAATGCTTTATTCCGGTTCTCTATTAAAAGGAGGCCTTAATATCCCTTAGTTTCCTTATGGACCCCGCTGCCACGGGAGGGTAGGACAAAAGATGTTATGCAAGTTCTTATTATAAGCACGTATGACTATATACGTAATACATGCCTATATTACATTGATGAAATGGAGCTATTGTGTATCGCTATAGGTTGTGACTCTTATATGATGAATGGCATCCAACACAAATATCCATCGCTGATCCAATGCCTACGCTTTTCTCGTATTGATCTTTTCTAAGTTACTACTGCTGCTGCTGTTACAATCATCACAAACTGCTTATGTTACTGTTCCTGTTACTATTGCTACTGTTACTGAAACTATCAAAACTATCAAACTACTTTGCTACTAAACACCTTGCTGCAGAGATATTATATCCCAGGTGTGGTTGAATTGACAACTCAACTGCTAAGGCTCATAAATATTCTTTGGCTCTCCTTGTGTCGAATCAACAAATTTGGGTGAAATACTACCCTCGAAGACTGTCACGATCCCCTATACTTGTGGGTTATCAAGACCTTTTTCTAGCGCCATTGCCGGGGAGCATAGCTCTATTTATTGAGTTCACTTGGGATTTTACACTATGAAGAATCTAAAAAACGCTAAAACTAAGATCGTACCCTCTAAGACGAGGGGAGGTAAGGAATTGCCATCTAGCTCCGCACTTGATTCACCTTCTGTTTTAAGTAGGCTTGCGACACCACCACCTGCTATTCATTCTGATATGTCGCATAATTGATGATATTGCTTATGCTATAAATGAAACTTGTGATGATGCTAGTACTCTGCTTGATAATACTGTGCCACTAGGTGAATTTCTTGATGAACAAATTGCTAAAGCTAAAGAAATTGAGAGTGCTGAAACTGCTGAAAATTATGAGTCACCTATTATGCCTAGCTCTCCTACTAGAGTTGAAATGCCTAAGATACCTGATGGTTATGTTATGGATGGGGAGATAGCTAGAGAATTTCTTGCTTGTAATGATAGAGATGATGTTAAGAAATTACTGAGTAAGCTGAAAGAAAAAGCTATGATAGAGAGAATGAAATATGATCCTAAGTTTGCTACTTCTCCTATCTTTGTTACCAATAAGGATTATGCATTCTCTGTCGATCCTGAGATAATTACTTTGGTAGAATCTGATCCTTTTCATGGTTATGAAACTGAAACTGTTGTGGCACACCTTACCAAATTGAATGATATAGCCACCCTGTTTGCTCATTGATACGTCTCCGTCGTATATATAATTTTTGATTGTTTCATGCCAATATACTACAATTTCCACATACTTTTGGCAACATTTTATATAATTTCTTGGACTAACATATTGATCCAGTGCCCAATGTCAGTTCCTGTTTGTTGCATGTTTCTTGTTTCGCAGAAAGTCCATATCAAACGAAGTCCAAACGCGATAAAAATTTACGGAGATTTATTTTGGAATATATGTGATTTTTGGGAAAAAGAATCAGCGCGAGACGATGCCCGAGGAGACGACAAGCCTGGAGGGCGCGAGCCCCCTGGGCGCGCCTAGGGGGCTTGTGGCTCCCTTGTAGGCCGGTTGAGGGTGTCCTTCTGCCGCAAGGAAGATAATATCTGGATAAAAATCCCCTCAAAATTTCAGCCCAATCGGAGTTACGGATCTCCGGGAATTTAAGAAACGGTTTTCGGCCAGAAAACAGGAACGCGAAACAAAAGAGAACAGAGAGAGATCCAATCTCGGAGGGTCTCCTCTCTTCCGGGAGCCATGGCGGCCATGGACCAGAGGGGAAACTCTCCTCCCATCTAGGGGGGAGGCCAATGAAGAAGAAGAAGGAGGGGGGCTCTCTCCCCCTCTCTCCCGATGGCGCCGGAACGCCGTCGGGGCAACCATCGTGACGGCGATCTACACCAACAACTTCGCCGCCGTCAACACCAACTCTCTCCCCCTCTATGCAGCGGTGTAACACCTCTTCTCCCCGCTGTAATCTCTTCTTAAACATGGTGCTTAATGCTACATATTATTATCCAATGATTTGTGGCCATCCTATGATGTTTGAGTAGATTCGTTTTGTCCTATGGGTTGATTGATGATCGTGATTGGTTTGAGTTGTATGTTTTATTTTGGTGCTGTCCTATGGTGCCCTCTGTGTCATGCAAGCATGAGGGATTCCCGCTGTAGGGTTTGCAATACGTTCATAATTCTCTTATAGTGGGCGGCTAGGGTGACAGAAGCTTACACCCGAGTAAGGGGGTTGTTGCGTGTGGGAGTACAGAGGACTTGTTACTTAATGCTATGGTTGGGTTTTACCTTAATGATCTTTGGTAGTTGCGGATGCTTGCTAGAGTTCCAATCATAAGTGCATATGATCCAAGTACGGAAAGTATGTTAGCTCATGCCTCTCCCTCATATAAAATTGCAATAATGATTGCCGGTCTAGTTATCGATTGCCTAGGGACAAATCCTTCTCTTGTGTTACAAAAAGCTTTCTACTAAACAAATAACTTTTATTATCTTGCAAATTACTCATAGTTTTATTCTCGCTAAGTACTTCTAGTTTTATTCTTGCAAACCTATCCTTACACCTACAAAGTAGTTTTATTATTATTCTAGGTAAAGCGAACGTTAAGTGGCGTAGAGTTGTATCGGTGGTCGATAGAACTTGAAGGGAATATTGACTCTACCTTTAGCTCCTCATTGGGTTTGATACTCTTATTTATCGAGAAAGGCTACAACTGATCCCCTATACTTGTGGGTTATCACTCATCAGGAAAAAATTCGTTACTACTATATTCTTAAGTTGTTTCCTTTTTCATTAAAGGCTGATGCTAAGAAATGGTTTAATACTCTTGCTCCTGGTTGTGTGCGTAGTCCCCAGGATATGATATATTACTTCGCTGAAAAATATTTTCCTGCTCATAACAAACAAGCTGCCTTACACGAAATATTTAACTTTGTGCAATCTGAAGAAGAGAATCTCCCTCAACCTTGGGGTAGGTTTCTCCAATTACTTAATGCCTTGCCAGATCATCCTCTTAAGAAAAATGAAATACTTGATATCTTTTATAATGGACTAACCGATGCTTCTAGGGACTACCTAGATAGTTGTGCTGGCTGTGTTTTCGGGGAATGAACTGTTGGACAGGCTGAAGAACTATTAAAGAATATGTTAAAGAATGCCGATGATTGGACACTTCCTGAACTACCACCTAAACCAACTCCGAAGAAGAGAGGTATTCTATTCCTCAGTCCAGAAGATATGCAAGAAGCTAAGAAATCTATGAAAGAAAAGGGTATTAAATCTGAAGATGTCAAGAATTTACCACCTATTGAAGAAATACATGGACTCGATATCCCGACACAGGTAGTAAAGGTAAATTCTCTTTATAGATTCGATGAAGGTGATATTCCCTATAATAAATCTGCTAGCCAATGCCTGGATAAATTTGATAACTACATTGTTAAGCAAGAGAATTTTAAAAGATATGTTAGCAATCAATTGAAATGAAATGCTATTATGATTGATCGCTTGAGTGACTTGATGTTTAGGATTGCTAATGATGTTAAAGGTTTAAGTAAACATTCATACATGGTTCATACTCAGTTGGAACAAGTTTCTAAGTCACAAAATGATTTGCTTAATGAAATGAATAATAGAATGAATGATCGTGATGTTAGAGTTGTGACTAGAGGAGGTAGAATGACTCAGGAGCCCTTATATCCTGAAGGTCATCCTAAAAGAATTGAGCAAGATTCTCAGAGAATTAATGTTGATGCACCTAGTTCATCTAAGAAGAAAAGAAAAAGAAAAATGATAAAACTTTGCATGCTTCTTATGAACCTGTGATAGAAAAAACTTCTGAGAATCATAATGATGTTTCTATTTCTGATGCTGAGACATAATCTGTTAATGAACATCCACCTAATGATGATGTTCACGATGATCCTCAACCAGACCATGATAAAGAACCTGATAATGATGTAGAAACAGAACCTACTGTTGATCTTGATAACCCACCTCCTAAGAATAAAAGATATGATAAAAGAGATTTCCTTGCTAGAAAAGATGGTAAATAAAGAGAATCATGGGTTCAAAAACCCATGCCTTTTCCTAGTAAACCTCTGAAAAATTAGGACCCGTCTTCTTGCGAACACGTTTGATGGATATTTTGAAAATGCCTCCATATGCTAAATACATGAAATAAATTGTCACTAATAAAAGGAAGAAGTTAGGAGATCCAGGAATACCTACTATACCATGCTCCATTAAAAGAAGTTATGTCAAAACTGTTGTATCTGATTTAGGAGCCGGTGTCAGTGTTATGCCTTTCCCTTTATATAGAAGACTTGGTTTGAATAAGTTAACACCTACTTAAATATCTTTGCAAATGGCTGATAAATCAACTGCTATACCTATTGGAATTTGTGAGGATGTTCCCGTTGTAGTTGCAAATGCTACTATCTTGACAGACTTTGTTATTCTTGATATGCCCGAGGACGACAATATGTCGATTATCCTTGGTAGACCCTTTTTGAATACTGCAGGGGCTGTTATTGATTGCAACAAAAGCAAGGTTACTTTTCATGTCAATGGTAATGAACATACGGTATACTTCCCGAAGAAACAAAGTTCAGTGAATAGGATCAATTCCATTGAAAAAATTGCGACAATCACTATTGGAGGTTTTGAATTCCCTCTTCCGACCGTCAAAAAGAAATATGAAACTCTTATTGTTGGGGAAATGCATATCCCCGTTGAGGTAACTTAGTGTTATACGAAAATTCTTCGGTTTCATGTTACTCGGAAGTTGTTTGTTAATAAGACTTGATCAACCTTATTAATGGATTCTTTTTGAGGGGCATGTGGTCGAGAAATTTAGTAAGAACAGCCTACCGTACATTCTATTTACTCTCTGTTATTTAAAATATAATAAAGTAGAATGCCATAATTATCCTGTTTTCTGAATTATACGTGCAATAAAAAATGTCCCGAAAATAAAAGTTCTCAGGATGACCTAAAAATTTAGTATGATTTTTTCTACAATATTTAAGAATTTTTGGCACTGAACACACTCCGGGGGGTGCACCAATGAGCCACGAGCTCACAAGGCGCGCCCACCCCCTGGGCGCGCCTAGTGTGCTCGTGGGTCCCACAGGGGGCCCCTCACTTAGTGCACCTGCCCACTGCCTTCTTCCACCTCCAGAAAAAATCACCTTTGCCTCCTAGCCCATGTTCTTGCTCATTTTCGTGCTATTTTCGATCTCCTTGCTCGGAGCTCCGTTTTCGAAACTATTTTGAGGAATCGCTACTTGGTATGTGACTCCTTCGATGGTCCCATTAGTTTTTGTTCTAGTGCTTTATGTTTTGCAAATTTTGCTACTGTAGGTGACCATGTATGTGAGCTTGCATGTTGAATTTGTATGGTTCAAAGTAGTTTTGATGCATGTTATAGCCTCTAGATACTTGTGGGAGTAGTTGCTATTAATTTTGTTGAGTTTTGTTCACTTTTATTTTGGGGACTTAAAATTTCAGAAATTTTTCAGATAAAAGAATTTTTTTAGGAGGATGTTGAGAGGTTCCTCGAGCCGGAGTTCCGAGGAAACTCCGAGAGAGAAGCCCAAGTACAACCTTCCTCGTGCGTCCGAGGTGTGGCCGTGTGAATGGCCAAGCAACACATTCTTGAGGGATGCAAGCATTCATGATGATTTGTATTATTTGGCGAACAATGCCGGCCTTATTTTGTTCCTCGAAGATAAGTGTGATCAATACCTCCTACTCACCAATACTTTTGTGCAAAATTTCTACTTTGATGCTAGGAGGGAGACACCCACCGTATCATTTAACCTCTATGATATCCCCCAAGAAATGACACTTGATAGATCTTGCCAAGTATGCAAAATTCCTAATGAGGGCAGCCCTCTAGAGCCACGTCCTAGAGATGTTAGAGATTTTATAATTGACGTGACTGTGGGGGAGTCGAGAGGAGTTTCTGACGCTAGAGTTGCTAGTTTACATTTCCCCGTTTTGCGTTACTACTCATTATTTGCTGGGAGGTGTTTAACTGGTAGGTGGGAGTGGAATGCTCAGTTCACCTGATCTTGCTATTTTATGTCATGCTCTTTATGGTGATAGAACTTTTAGTTTGGGAGCTGTTGTTGCTCGATGGTTACACACTAACCGTTCGAAGGGCATTATTTACGGTGGTATTTATGCTTCCCGCCTCGCTAGACATTTTGGGATTCCTATTAGACACGAGGAGGATGAGCTTTTACCTACGAAATACCTTGATTATGATAGCATGGTTGGACATAATTTTATTGACTCCGGCAGGATTCAATTTCGATATAACTTGGTATTTAGTCAGGGTACTCGTGAGGTTATTACATTGCATGTGCCGTCTTTGTTCGATCTTTCCAGGGACAGGTACACTATTATGCCTGAGGACATATATGCTTATTGGGGCTTGACACCGCCCCCAGTACCTGAGCCAGCAGCTGAGCCAGAGCCGGCCACGGAGCCTATTTATCAGTGGGAGCCTCAGGAGCCTCACTATTACCCTGGGGCTGATTATTTCCAGCCGTGGCCATAGACCAAGTTAGGCCAAAAGCCTAAGCTTGGGGGAGTACGTATTTCTCACCAACATTACATTCATGTACCACACACTCATTCCAGTTATCGGTGTTCATCCTTTTTCATTGTATCCATGTTAGTTTTATTTTCGCTTTCTTTTTGTGTGTTTGAAAACCTTCGAAAACGCAAAAATATTTCTCGCTTCTTTTTGGTTTTTCTTTCTTGTTTAGTTAGTTCGTAGTAGTAAAAGAAAACACAAAAAGATTTCTCGTTTCTTCTTTTGTTTGTTGGGAGTTCTCCCGTGTAAATAGTTTTTCTCGCTTTTTGTTTTTCCTTTGTTAGTTTGCTTTCTTCAGAAAAACTAAAAACTCCAAAAACATTTCAGTGCGTTTCTCTGAAATTCTTTTCTTTTAGTTGAGCCATCGTATGGAGAAGACTATGCTATAATTGTCAAGTGGCTCTCATATGCTTTATTGTTGATTTAACGAAGAGCCAATATTACCTTGTCTTTTCCTTTGAATAAAATGTTTGCAGATTCCAGCTTAGTCCACGGCACACTTGCACTCTTATCATTATCACATCATTCGGCCATGCAAGTGAAAGGCAATAATGACGATGATTTGACGAAGTGATTGCGGTGCAGGAAAGCTGGTATGAACTCTTCTTGTTTTCCGTTTTTGTAAATATGTTTAACTCAGTCGATCTCAATTCAGCATATTATGAGTAAACATGTTTGTGATGACAATTAGAGATTATAGTTGCTCATGCCATGCTTAAAAAGCTAGGAGTGGATAATGATTTATCTTGTGTGTTAACATGCATTAAAATGGTTGTGATGTAGTATGTTAGTATGGTATCCTCCTCTGAATAATTCAAGTGGCTTGACTTGGCACATGTTTACACATGTAGTTGAATCAAAATCAACGCAGCCTTCGTGATATTTATGTTCAGGGTGTTTATATTCTAGTCATGCTCGTGTCCAATGTTAATTATTCGCAATGCATAATTATGACCGTTGTCGCTTTCTAGTTGGTCGCTTCTCAATCTATTTGCTAGCCTTCGCCTGTACTAAGCGGGAATACTGCTTGTGCATCCAAATCCTTAAAACCCAAAGTTGTTCCAGATGAGTCCACAATATCTACCTATATACGATATTACTCTCCTGTTCCAAATAAATTTGCATGTGCCACCTCTAATCATTCAAATAAACATCTGTTTTGTGTGCCCGTACCGCTCATGGAGCGACGGGGCAGTCAATATCTTCCATGCTAAGTGGGTTACTCTCATGATAGTGTCTATTCACTTGTCATTGCACGAGAGAGGCTGGTAATCGGGATGCCCAGTCCTCTAATTGAAAATAAAGAAAAATATAATAAAACAAACTCCCTCGGAAAGTTGATTGTTTGGAGGGCACCCGTGAATTCGGCTAGCCATGGCTTGTGTTTGTATGGTTGAGAGGGAGTAAAACTTTACCTTTCTGCTTGGGAACCGCCTATAATGTGTTTAGCATGGAAGATATCGAAATCCTTTGTCGTGACGTTGACAGGAAAGGCACACCTCTCAAAATGTATTCATCTCCGTTTTAAGCTTCGAGCTCTGGCACCTCTGCAAATCTCTGCTTCCCTCTGCGAAGGGCCTTTCTATTTAATTTCATGTTATTTACTTTCATTATTGAGTCATCACCTTCTCATTCAAGCACCAACTCTGAGAGCGCTATTGTCATTCTTAGTTTAACATGCATTGAGTCTAGTTAATGTTGGATGTGACTATGACTGGATCTCTTCCACCCTGAATTACAATGCTTAGTCGCTGCTTGAACTTCAGAGGTGCTCTGCATTAATGTTTTGCGGTCTCAGAAAGGGCTAGCGAGATACCATGTTATCATATTATATCATGATTGTTTTGACAAATTGTTGGCATCCGAGATATCTTATTATCGCTCGCTAGTTGGTTATGTTATTGTCATGAGTAAATGTGAGTCCGAAGTGTTATTATTCATATGGTTAGTTCATAATCTTTGCTGAAAACTTGAACACTAGTCAAGTATATATACAGCAACGAGAACAAAAGAGTTTGTAAAAGTTTTTCTTTGTCACTTTCAGTTTGTCAACTGAATTGCTTGAGGACAAGCAATGAGTTAAGCTTGGGGGAGTTGATACGTCCCAAACGTATCTACTTTTCCAAACACTTTTGCTCTTGTTTTGGACTCTAATTTGCATGATTTGAATGAAACTAACCCGGACTGACGCTGTTTTCAGCAGAACTATCATGGTGTTATTTTTGTGCAGAAATAAAAGTTCGCGGATTGGGCTGAAAGTTTACAGAGAATATTTCCAGAATATATAAAAAATATTGGCGAAGAGAACTACTGGAGGGGGGGGGGCACCAGAGCCATGAGCTCAGGGGGTGCCCGCCAGGGCGCACCCTGTGAGCTCGTGGGTCCCACAGGCCTCCGTTTGCCCTAACTCCAACTCTATAAGTACCGTCTCACGGAGCAAAAAATTAGAGAGAAAGTTTCATCACGTTTTGCGATATGGAGCTGCCGCCACCTCCTGTTCTTCATCGGGAGGGCTGATCTGGAGTCTGTTCGGGGCTCCGGAGAGGGGGATTCGTCGTCGTCGTCGTCATTAACCCTTCTTCATCAACAATTCCATGATGCTCACCGCCAGGAGTGAGTAATTCCTTCGTAGGCTTGCTGGACGGTGATGGAGTTGGATGAGATTCGTCATATAATCGAGTCAATTTGTTAGGGCTTGATCCCTAGTATCCACTATGTTCTGAGATTGATGTTGCTATGACTTTGCTATGCTTAATGCTTGTCACTAGGGCCCGAGTGCCATGATTTCAGATCTGAACCCTCTATGTTTTCATGAATATATTTGAGTTCTTGATCCTATCTGCTAGTTATATGCACTTGTTATTATTCTGATCCATAGACCCCAAAGTGACAATAGTTGGGATACTCTTCGGGGATGACTGTAATTCGAGGAGTTCATGTATTCACCATGTGTTAATGCTTTGTTCCGGTTCTCTATTAAAAGGAGACCTTAATATCCCTTAGTTTCCTTACGGACCCCGGTGCCACGGGAGGGTAGGACAAAAGATGTTATGCAAGTTCTTATTATAAGCACGTATGACTATATACGAAATACATGCCTACATTACATTGATGAATTGGAGATATTGTGTATCGCTCTAGGTTGTGACTGTTATATGATGAATGTCATCCAACACAAATATCCATCGTTGATCCAATGCCTACGCTTTTCTCATATTGATCTTTGGTAAGTTACTATTGATGCTGTTGTTACAATCATCACAAACTGCTTCTGTTACTGTTCCTGTTACTATTGCTACTGTTACTGAAACTATCAAAACTATCAAACTACTGTGCTACTAAACACTTTGCTGCAGAGATATTATATCCCAGGTGTGGTTGAATTGACAACTCAACTGCTAAGGCTCATAAATATTCTTTGGCTCTCCTTGTGTCGAATCAACAAATTTGGGTGAAATACTACCCTCGAAGACTGACGCGATCCCCTATACTTGTGTGTTATCAGTCCCATTTGCACTCTTTCTCTTAGAGACAACATATCCCCATTCATGAACTATGGCGTTTGGAGGGTTTGTCAAATCATTTCCATTTGCACCTATCAGAAGAAGCATATGCACAATACCAGGAGTTGGAACAATTTATACACGAGTTGAATTTAACTAATGCTCATGATCTATGGCAATTTTCTCCTGGTTCTGCCATTTATAAGGTTTCCAAGGCATATAAAGCTTTGTCCATAGCCCCAGAAAACTTGTTGTCAACTCCAGCATAAAATTTTCTTTTGGCTTCTGGTTAATAACAGACTGAATACTAGAGCTCTTTTGCAGAGGAAAAACTTCTATATACATTACTATACTTTTGACATGTGCCACATGCAGGAACTATAAACAAGAGATCATGTCTTTTTCTACCGTCCTTTTGCACAATTGTGTTGGCAATACATATGTCCCAGTTGGACCCCCGATCATTTTGGCATACAAGAGGAAATTGACAATATTAAACTGCTCCTGAATGTGCCTTTTGCTATGGAGATCATCATCTTAGTTTCTTGGGTTATTCAGAATGACTTCATCTTTAAACATATCACTCCAATCCTATATACTCGTAGAAGAAAATTCAAAAAGAAACTCAAATGGATCATTTACATAGTTAAGAGGAAGGAATACAATGGCTTTGAAGACTTGATTAAGGCTTTTAGATGATTTTGCTACTGATGTTATATTTTATTCTTTTCTCTTTTTCTTCTCTTAGGTTCTTTTTTCTTTACTTAGGGCCTGTATAGTTATGCTTTCATTCTTTTGGACCTTACTTCTGTATTATTTATTTGAAAATTAATAAAAATACACAACAGAGTCCTGCTGTTTCCCTCAAGTAAAAATTAATGGGCTAGCCGTTGCATGAAACGGGCATGCACTAAGAATGGCCATGCACATGCATATAACCCACATTTTCTAGCTAGCTAGTTGCTAGCTACTACCGTTCGCATGCATAAGAACAGAACGATGCACAAACCAAGAAGGCACTGAATAGTCATGGTAAAGGCTTTTAGCTTACCAAAGAGGACGCTCCTCTGCGGACGTAGCCAGCGGTTCACCAGGCGGTGGAGCCGCGCTGGACAGGGCATCTCCGGCGACCACAATGTGGTGGCCGCGGGAAGAAATAACAATAAGCGACTACTCGTTCTTTTTGGCGGCTCTATTTTGAAAGAAAAGGTCCAGGGTTTTTTCTTTTAAGGAGAAAATACTCAGTTTTCATAAATACTCCCTCCGTCCTAAAATATAAGAGCGTTTTACCAGGTGTTTTAGCTTGCAAAACGTTCTTATATTATGGAACTGAGGTAGTACTTTGGTATTAATGCCAAAGTTTTAGTGGTAGCCAAACACCTCAAAGTAAATAAAACTATAAGTATTCTTAAGAACTGTAGTAAAATAGTTTGAAATTACTTACTTTGCTATATCAAACAGGGCCTTAAGGGTTTAATTTGATGTCGTTAGAAAATTGCGTTGACAACAGTTGACCCATGCCAGGGGTGGTAGCCACCAGTTCGAGTTCGGTCATTGTAAAATATTCAGTGCCCCGAAAAAAAAAATGTAAAATATTCAGTGAAATACAATGACCGGACTGACTGGATGATGGCCCCACCAGTCAGCGAACGGGCCTGCGCTTCGGAGCGGCGCCTCCTTGAAACGATCCGCTTGGCGCCTAAACAAAACCGTCGTAACAAACTCTTCTTCCCCTCTGCTCGTCTTCCTCGCAACGCCAAGAAACCAAGAAAGCCGAGGAGAATCAAGCCACCCGCCTACACCTCTCTCTCTCTCTCTCTCTGGGCGAAGCTTCGATCTGCAGCGGAGAGCGATGGAGGTGTTCGAGGGCGTGGACTCCGTGCGGCTGCGGAGCATGCAGCACGGCGGCGCGTACGTGCACGCTGCCAAGGACGGGCGCTCCGTCCGTCTCCACCGCACCGGCCTGTCGTGGTCGTACAACGCGGTGTGGGCAGTGCAGCGGCGTCTCTCCGCCTCAGGCACGCCCTACGTCCTCCTCCGCGGCGCCTACGGCCGGTACCTCGGGGCCCCCGACGCCAGCACGCGCGGCTCCCTCTGCCCTTTCCCTCCCCCCTGCCGGGTTGCCGCGCAGCGCGACTTCGACGAGCCTGAGGTCCTCGCCATCATGTGGCGGGTCGCCGCCACGGGCCGCCGGGGCCGGGGCGCATTCCTGCTGCACGACGCGTCCGGGCGCTACCTCCGCGCCAACTCAAGGTGCCTCCTGCCGTGCCGCTCCGGCGTCTCCGTCTCCTCCTGCAGCAGCCTCGGCACGGCGGTCCAGTGGGCGGTGGAGGCCGTCCCCCGGCTCCAGGCCAGGCCATACCTCCCGATTGCGCGTGATGTGAGTTCCTTACTCGTCCCCTGCATTCTTCCACAATCTCGTCATAGCATGTGATTCTTGAGATCGTCATAATTTCATTCTTGCGAAAAAATCTGCTAGAGTTCTTTCTGGCGCAGTTCTTTGATTCCTGTGCTTGCTCGTGTCAAAGAATCAATCAATAAATCACAGTATCATTCTTGCAAAAGAAACTCTGCTACTTAATTCAGTTGGAGTTCTTCTTTCCGGCCCAGTTCTTGCTCTTGCCCGAAACTTTCATCGCTTGAAGTTAGATTTGGTGCCAAGATTTCCGGTTGATTTTGTGACGATGTGCAGTCGGAGTGGGGCAAGCTCTTCGCCCTGGTGTGCCCGCCGCTGTCCCGCCTCTGCGTGCGGTGGTTCACCTTGGAGCGGGAGATCCGGTGGGTGCGGGCCGACGACTCCGGCGCCTTCGGCGAGGACGACTGGGCCTCGCTACGGTACACCGGGAGGCACACGATCCTCATGAAGGGGCAGGTGGTGAACCTGCTGGACCCTCCGGAGTCCGCCTCCAGCTGCACTCTCTGCGTCCGCGCCGGTCGCTACGGGCAGCCGAGCCCTCTGGCCATCAACCTGCCTCGCAGCCGGGAGCCGTTGGACGTGGTGATTTTCAGGGTCGGCTCAAGAGGTCAGTGCTCAGTGTACTTCTGAATTTACTGTGGCCTGTGGCTGCTAATGCCTTTTGCAGTTCTGAATTAGGAATTTGTCAGCTTGATTTTTGTTGGCTTAGTTTAGAACTTTAGATGAGTAATGTGATATTTCTGAGAGTTGAGGGCTTACCTGAAGAATGTTGTGGATTATCTGAAACTAGTGGTATGCAGTATGCACTAAGAAAGCAGTAGATGGTCTGAAACTAATTACATGGATCATCTGAAGAATACTGTGGATCATCTGAAACTAGTGATATGCCCTAAGAAAGCAGTAGATGGTCTGAAACTAGTGAATTTGTCAGCTTGATTTATGCTGGCTTAGTTAACCTTCTGTTGCTCTGCATTCTTCTTTTTAGTTTTATCACTTGCCATGTAGCAGGCCGTGCCTAGCTGACTGCATCTGTGGCTGCAGCGGATGATGAGCTGATATACCCAGATGTGATGGCACCGGAGATGGCACGGGCAGCGCCAGCGGACGACGACGAACCACTACTCTGACGACCGACTGCGCCCTCTTCGAAACCATCGCAACTTGTTCCAGATTTTATAGATTGTAAGGGTTAGAAGGGATGAATGATCCCGTTTTCCTTTTTTCTGAACTCAAATATATGGCTGCTTCAGTGTTTGATCTAGGGTTGAAGTTTCCATTGGACACTGAAATCCAGTTTCCATGGTGTAGAACGGCAGAAATCAAGTTTTGTCAGGGTTTGCCTGTCTTGCACGTTGACATTGGCTACAGCATCTTGTAGTGGTTACACTTTACAGTCTTCAGGATGATACCACTGCATTGATGGCAAAGGAATTCACTTTCAGTCTGTTTGCCTGTCTTGTTTTCACTGGGATAAATTTTCCCTGATATTCTGTACATGTACGACAGATCTTGCGTGTTCAGGAATTTCTTTATTTACTGTCAAGACTGATGAAGGTAGTAGCCGGTGTCATGGGTTTCCTCGTGTCTCAGTGATTCATCAATCCAGTCTCAGACATGGGTATGAATATCTTCTTTTTTTGGTATTCTGAAGTTATATGAAACACGCTCTCCCATATGAATGTCACGATAGAATGCATCTCTGAATTCTGCCTTGCACACTAACATTGATTACATGTTTCTTCTGACCAATATAGACGTCGCAGTTACCGTCTTCAGTCTTCATTGGCTGTGTTGTTGTTGCCATGTGCTCTGGGACAAATTCTCCTGAAATTGCATATGTACATATGCAATATATATTAAGTGTTATCTCTGCACTGTATATGCCATTAGGTTTCTTAATACTGGAACTCGGAAATCTCGGAACAGTCAGGTGTGTTTCATTTCCTCAGCTACAGTTATTGTACTGTGAATACTCATAAAGGTAGAAATGCGCTATTGTTTCCTATATCAAGTGTTTCATCCTTGTTAGTATAATTCAGTCGCCTGCAAATAACGCTGCCATAGCAGCGAAATCCATAGGCATCTTTCTGTTAGCATTTTCCCCGTTTTCAGTTAAGTTTAGTAGCTGCACGAGGGCATGCTTCGTTGTGTGCTCGGTGCGCTTAGGTAGTTCCATTATTTTTTAGGAATGACGCTTAGGACTTGTACAATGCAAGGTGCTTAGAGAAATAAACCATACTTTCCTTAAGCACTGATGCTTATTTGTATATGGTAGACGTTTAATTAGGCACCCCTCCTATAGAGATAAGCACTGGTGCTAAAGAAAAATTCGGTTTATTTTACTAAGCACCTCCCTAAGCGTCTTGCATTGTACAAGGCCTTAGGTAGTACCCCACGTGGCTGAGCTACACTTGGGCTCATCCGCCGGGTCGTCGGGGTGGCGCGGCGGGGGCTCGTACGCCTCCGACTCGCGGAGGGCACGGAGGAGCCCGGGCTCGTCCTCCGGGTCGCCGTCCTCCGGCTGCAGGTGGGGGCACTCCACCATCAGGGGTGGCAGGTACTCCTCTTCCGGCTCGGGCTTGGGGGCGCGGAGGAACGACGAGGAGGGCTCCGGCTTGATGCAGACGCCGCCCGAAGCGACGTGGCGCGGCCACATGCCCTGGAGCACGCCGAGCTGCGCGGCGCGGCCCATGCGCCCCCTGATGGCCTCCGTGCATGCCTGGTGTCGGTGGTAAAACCAGCAGACCTCGGGGTAGGGGGTCCCGAGCTGTGGATCTCGGATCGGTTGTAACAGGAACGAAGGAGACAGTATTTACCCAGGTTCGGGCCCTCTCGAAGAGGTAATACCCTACGTCCTGCTTTGATTATATTGATGATGGAGTATCGAGTACAAGCTTGATCTACCTCGAGATCGTAAGGAGAGGTCTAACCCTAAGGCTAGGTGAATGGTGATTGTGATTCCGTCCCTTCTACAGGCTAAACCCTTTGGCTTATATACACGCCAGGTAGGGCATCTAGGGTTACATGGTCGGTATCCAGGGACGCATATGAGGCGGCAGGAGATGTCTTGGAGTATACGCCAAGTCTTCAGTAGGCACAGTCTTGATCACGTCCAAGCGTGTAGCTTCCGGAGTCCATCTGAAGGAGAGTGAGGGCCCTCAGGCCCAGCCGAGGACTATGGGCCGACTAGGTTAGCACCCCCTAGTCCAGGACATCGCCAGTAGCCCCCGAACTGGTCTTCTATGCCGAGGACGACCTCTGTGATATTAACAACTTCGGATCCGATGTCCTTGGCTCGACAGACGAGTTCTCCCTTTTCTGTTGATATTTTTCTTCATCCGAAGCCACCATGGAACACTCCTCGAAGGAGTGGCGTCCCTTGAACAGGACCCGACCAAACCCGCTCCACGTCCGAAGACGTGGGGTTACTTAGCCTTGAAGGCCTGCCACGTAGGTGTGAACAATACTTCTAGTCTGACAACTTTATCGAAGCGGCACCACCCACGACAGGGCGGGCAGTTACTGCTCACTCGAATCGCGGCCCTAGGCAATCCTCTTATTGGCACGTCCCATCGAGACGGAGATCGTGCCCGTTTTCTAAGGGATATCATTAAGATTTTGTTTCTCCCTACGCGCATAGCGGCATCTTTTTACAGGGAAATGGCGATTTCAACGGCGTGGCCGGAGGAACTCTTGGCCTTTTATCAGCCTATATAAGAGCAAAAGGATAGCGACGGGAAAAGCACGCTCTCCTGCCTTCCTGCCTACTGCCTCTCGAGCTCCAGCGCCCAGATCCAATCCCGAATTCATCTTGCTCCCTCAGCGCTTCTCCACCTCCATCCCCCGCAATGGCGGAGAACACCCTCAAGGGGCACTGGGGCTGCTCCTCCATCACGGAGGGCACCATCCTGGAGCTGCGCAACGCGGGGTACATCCCTGCTGAGGTCAACACTCGCGCGCCAGAGCCGAACCAGCGAGTACCCACTCCCAATCCTGGGGAGAGGGTCGTCTTCGTCCCCCACTTCATCAGGGGTCTGGGGTTCTGTAGCGACCTGACCCAAATGGATCGGAGTCTCTGTGCTTAAGTGTCATCCCTGGATCGGTATGCTGACACACACAGTACTCGAGGATTTAAAACAGAGTTCAATCACACACTTTATTACATCGAGGTCCTCAAAAGAGTATTTATTACATAAATATGGCTGAAGGCCAACTATAAAATAACTGCGGAAGCTTCGAAGGTAAATGAGTCCATCAACTCCACGGCAAACTGAGTGCAGAACAACGACCTATCGCACCTTAATCCTCGTCGGAAAACTCTGCAACATGAGACATTGCAGCCGTGTAGGTCAGCACATGGAATATGCTGGCAATTTCACACCATAGATTAATAATGAAAATGTCTATCTCTATATGCATATTTGGCTGTGGAGGCTCTAAGTTAAATTTGCATAAAGCTAATTTTTCCCTACAACAAAGGAATAATTTTTTTAATTTTCTACCAAGTTTATGCCATTATTGAGGTGGTTCCTCCAACTCAATCCCTTAACCAAAAATTTCAATAACCCAATTCATTAATTAAATAAAGTGATGAGATCAACCAATAATTCACTTCTAGATACTCAAATTTGTCCATAACCGGGGACACGGCTAATCATGATTAGTTTTTACACTCTGCAGAGGTTTGCGCACTTTTCCCCACAAGACTCGGCCACCTCCATGATCGGAAGATCGAGACACAGTCTTTCAGAAGCATTTCCCCTAAACCCTGGGTAGACCGGTACACCTACAATCCCCTACATCTGCTAGCCTACCCGGAAAGAGGTCACACAACTTACTCAACTATGCCAGAGCCCATAATGTCTTGTGGCTGCACACGGAAGTTTCTAGTCATGAAGTGTCGTATGATCCCTTTGAGCCTGGGTGGCAATCCTAGGGTGATCACACGGGTACTCCGGGATCCCCTTGGGCAAGCACTGGTTTCTCCAGGTGCCCCAATCAATCCACCCAGATGTGTGTTAATGTTGCCACCTTAAGTTTTACCCAAATTATTATATCTCTCGCAACTTGCATGAATCACACATACCAATCCCCGTCTACGAGCATGGCTAAGCAATATATGACATAACGAATATTCCCGGGGTGATCAAAGGTCATAGGTTCCTACCTCATGAACTACATAGCAATGCCATAATTCCCAATCCTACTCATGCAAATCTTTGAAAGTGAAACTAATGCATAGTAAAAACTGGGTATAGAAAAGTATGATCAAGGTGTGAACTTGCCTTGCTGACGTTCGTTGAACTCTAAGGATTCGTAGTAGCAAGCTTCGCACTCAGGATGATCTAACGAAGCAAACATTGACACACATAAGCAATCAAGCAAAGAATCAAAAATAAAATCGAAGAAAAGAATTCGGAAAACTCCAAAAACAACCAAATAAAGTTTCTGTACAAAACGCAATTTTAACAGTAGCAAAAATATATGATTTTGGGTTCTACAGAAAGTACTTGTCACAAGCTTCAATTTGCAAAAAGAATCAATTAAATCGGAGTTATAGATTTCAAATTATAGCCAAAACAAGTTTGAACATGAATCTGTTCAAATTCGAATTTTAAATTGTCAAAAATATTTTTAGATTGGTTCTCTGGATAGATGGGTTTTTTATGAAACCATAGGAAAAAGAATCAACGAAATTGGATCTATAGATTTAAAGATATGCTAAAAGAAAAATCTGACAGAAATCTGAAATTGGAATTTTCTGGAAAAAAAACTAATTTCGGCCAGAGGCATGTGGCGCTCTCTGGTTGGATGCACAGGTGTTTGCTGCATGTGAAACAGCGGACGACCGACCCGTAAGGAAAACGATTTTTTTTAACTGAAACGAACAGGGCACTGAACGCTTGCAGAGAGGTACGTGCGTGTTGGGGTGGCGCTCAGGTCCGGGGGGGGGGGGGGCGGCGGCTCCGGCGGTCGTGGGCAGCGGCGGAAGTGTCGGGAGGATGCGGTGGAGAGTGGCTCGTCTGGTGGTGGAGTCGGTGATGATCGACGACGACGAACGGCGACAAAACCAAGTGATGAAGCTCGCGTGCTCCGGGTGCTCTGGCGAAGACGGCGTGGTCGGGGTGGCTTCTGTAGATGGAGAGGGGATGCAAGACCTTGTCAAAAAGAATCTAGGAATCGATAGTAGTCGAACTACAGGAGAGGGAGGCTCGGGATAGCTTACCGGCGTCGGAATACGGCGATGAACTGCAGCGTCTTCGGCGAGATTGGAACGACGAGTGCGGGCGATTGGGGTGGACTTGGCGAGAGTTGTTTGAGGGAATCGGTGGAGAGGGATCGTGGATATTTATAGGACATCTTTCTTGGACGAGGGGAAGACTATAGATAGGATTTCCAAGAATTTGAGCCGAAGTTGGCGTCGGGCGCGTGTACGTGTAGGTTTCTGTGTACGTGAGGAAGAAGAAGAAAGGGCGGGGCCCAGGCGCCAGGGAACGGAGTCAACGAGAGAGAGAGAGACTCGGGCGAGCGAACGGGGGGCTGGCTGCGCCTGGCCTGGCTGTGGCTGGGCGCTGGCGATTTTTTTTAAATCTTTTTTCTGTTTTCTATTTTCAGCAATTCAAAACACAGAAAACACAAAGTAGAATAATTCTAAAAATTCCAGAAAAATTCACATAAATATTTGGTCATATAATAGACCATGTGAACTATTTTTTTGTCCTAAATGCATTATTTTAAGAATAAATATTTTTGCTAAGCCAATAAAATTTACATTAAAATAATTTGCAAATAAAAGCAAATAAATATATTTTGATTCCAAATTCAATTTCCAATATTTACTTTCTGTTTTTTAAGAAGTCCTTTTATCTTCTCTCTTTATTTTATTTTTGGAAATAAAGGGAATGAATTTTGTGAAACCAAATTTGATCCAAATTCCATATTTTGAATTCAAAGAATTTTCAAAAAAATATGGATTTAAGGAAACTTCCAATTCTCTCTTTTGGTCCTTGAATTGCATAAAGTTCCTTGGATCAAAATTCAAGTAAAAGAATTGAAGAGCAAAAATGCCTAAATCATGGATGCATATGAATGATCTATGTATAAACATCCAAATTGAAAATTGGGATGTTACAGGTTCCCGCTGCACCCTTTCGTGCGCGGGATCCTGTTCTTTTATGGGCTAGATTTCCACCATCTAGCCCCGAACTCCATTCTTCACCTCGCCTCCTTCGTCACCGTCTGCGAGGCCTTCCTCCGCATCGAGCCGCACTTCGGATTGTGGCTGAAGATCTTCGGCATCAAGCCGAGATCCAGCGTCTCCGAGCTCGCGGAGAGCGGGGGCGCGATGATTAGCAAAAACCAGAAGGTGGGCTAGTTTCAAGGCACCTTCATAGAGACCATCAAGGAGTGGCAGCGCGAATGGTTTTATATCACCGAGCCGCTCGCTGCTTGTCAGGCCGAGTTCCCGGCGTTCTCGGCGGGACCTCCGAAGAAGCTTGCGTCCTGGAAGAGGAAGGGCATGGACTGGGGGAACCCGGTGGAGGTGAAGGCGCTGGTCCAGAAGATCGAGTTCTGGACCGACAAGAGGGATCTCAAGCTGGCGGACGTGGTAAACGTCATGCTCCACCGCCGTATCCTGCCACTCCAGTCTCGGGCCACCCCGATGTGGGCGCATAAGCCCGAGGATGTGGTGCCCATCCACCACTTCTTCCGCTCCACACCGGCCAGGATGTGGACGCTGCTGTTCAAGCCATCCAAGGACGGGTTCCCGACCGGGAGGGACCTCGGCTTCGAAGCCGCCCACGACGCCCCCGAGGTAATTTTCAATACACAGCTCTACCCTCCGTGTTTCTTTGAACCTTGTTAACTTCGGCTGACCAATCGATTGCATATTTGCAGAAGTCGATCCCCAAGGCGCGGCGAATGTTGTGCCCGGCGCCGCTGCCCGAGGGGGAGAGAACTCCCCAACTCACGACCCTCTTGACAAAGGAGCCGCACGTGGTGGTCCCCAAGGAGTCGAAGCCTCCGAGGGACCGGGCGGGCCTCTGAGCACGGGAGACTTCGGTCACCCGATCCGAGGAGACCCACGCCTCCTCCATCCATGGGGATGAAGCGGAGGAGGGCGCGGAGGAAGGAAACCCTTCCCTCACGGGGAAGAGGGCGGCGTCCGAGGGCGCCGAGGAGGAGGCGAGGCCGGGAGGCCCGAAGAGGCCGCGTAAGGCCTCCACCGATCCTGTCCTGCCGAAGAAGGCCAGCTTCTCCGACGAGTCGGACGATGACTTCCTCCTCGAGCTGAGGAGGGAGAAGCCAGCGCCCCGAAGGTACGTTTATTATGACCAAATTTGGATTTCGAAAGCCAGTTCATCGAGTGAGACTTATAAAAGTGTTTTACCAGTCCGCCCAAGGTACGCCTCAGCGGCGACACTTCGAGCGGGCTGCCTCCGTCAGACAGCGGGACGCCCGAGGCCGTCAGGACCCCTCCAGCTTTCGAGGGCTGGGGGAAGCAACATCCGGTCTGGCCCCCCTAGTCGACACAACGGGGGCCGAGGTTCCGGTCGCCATGGCCGAGGTTGATACCTCGACCACACAGGGCCAAGGGGAGGCAGTCCCCGCGGTCCCCAAGGAAGGGCTGGGCCAGACGTCGGCCCATCCTGAACATTCTCCGGCACCAACACCACAGTCGGAGACCCTCGTGCCCAGCACCTCGGTGGTGGGTTCAGAGGTTGTACCGCCCCCACCTCCCGCTCTAGGGTGGGCTGCTGTGGGATGGGCCGAGGAGATGAAGGTAGCCTTAACGGGCTCCTCCATCGCAGAAGAGCACCACACCCTGATCGGCATGGCGCTGCATGGCTTTCGGTCCGCAGAGGCCGGAATGCGTGAGGTCTTCAAGGGCCTCGTCAAGAGCTTCGAGGTATGCTTCTTTATACTTGTATTACGAATAACCTCCATGCTTAGAATTGCTTGTGAAAGCGGGCTTCTGTCCGAAGACTTTTTTCTTATATCGTAGCATAGCACTTGTAGGAGCACAGCCAGTCAGTAGCCCCCGAGCCCGAAGCCAGCTTCGAGAAGCTGGCTTTGAGGTCGAAGCTTAAGAATACTAGGCGCTAATCCAGTAACCCCCAAGACTCTGGCCGGCCTTCAAAAAAGGACTGGCCGGAGGATTGAGGTCGAAAACAGGGACTAACGCATGTGTGTATGCTTGCAGGTATCGACCTCGGCTCCGAACTCCGCATCCGAGGAGATAGCGGAGATGAACCAGAAGCTCAAGAGGTCCGAGGAGGACCTCGATCTGATGCGAAAGCAGATCAAGCTGTCTCAAGGTAAACTTTAAGAAGTTGTGAGGGCATCAAATTTACTTTAAAAATGCTCTTAGAATTTTTTTTAATGCTGACGCCGAGCTGTTTTACATGAAAGCTGCTACGGCCGAGCTTGAGGGGCTTAAGGCCGAGCTGGCGAAAGCTCGGCAAGAAGCCAAGCAGCAGAAGGCTGCGGCCACTAAGGCCGAGGGGGATCTGGCCGCCGAAAAGGTGGCCAGGTACAAGGACCAGGCACGGGTCCTGGAGGTGGAGGAGACCCTGAAGGGCGTGTATTAGGAGCGTGACGCCCTTCATAACAAGGAGAAGGTGGCGATCGCGGAGCTCAAGAAGCTGCGCCTGGCACACGCTGAGGTCCAGACCCAGGTCCGGGCGGACCGCGAAGTGCTTCAGCAAGTGAAGCAGATTGCTGCGGGTAAGCCATTTCTACTTCAGTGTGTTTCCAGTCGCAAGGGGTTTGTCGAGCTCACCCAGCTATGGCGATCCGCAGAGGCCTTCGCGGATCTCCCGAGGAGCGCGGCGGACGCCGGCCGCTACTACAGCGTGCGGGAGGGCCATGTCACGGAGAGGGCGTTCTGGCAACAATTCCAGGAGCCCTCACATCTGGAACTGCTGAATCATCAGATGAAGCAGTTGATGAAGCTCCTCTGCATGGCGAAGCCGGCGCTTCTCGACCTCTGCGTCAACCTTTGGCCCACGGAGGCGCTACCGACCAGCTTCTTCGGGTTCTTCGCCCGGCTGTGGGAGGCCGTCCCCCAGGTGGCGCGCTGGAAGCATTCCGCGTGCCTAGAGGGTGCCCAGCGGGTGTACGCCTGCGGGAGGACGCACTATCCGCCGTTGAAGCAGCGGTCGTGACCGCCGGCCCTCCCGAAGGGAAGACCCGGACCGTGGAGCAGTACCTGGCCCCGGTGATGGAAGGAGCCCAGATCGCCGAGGCCGAGTGTCCTAAGAACACTTTGTATTTTTAGGTAGTACTTCGGAATGCCGAAGTGTGGTGGAATGTAAAAAACTTCCTTTTGTTTGAAATGAATTCGGCTTTATGTTCCGACAAATTATTTTGTGTTTTATTTTTTGACTCCTATGTGACCGTGTTGAACTGAAAGTGACCAGTCGTCGGCTTGAACCCCTTTGTACATCATACAAAGGGTGTTTTCTAGGCAATCATGACCCTTAGCCGACGTCTCGGTTCCCGAAGGCGGTCCATGCACATGAAAATGAGGCAATCAGGCTATAGTGGTTTTATAACTTTCACTTAGTCGTAGGAGCTTGACTGTGAAGGCTGATGATGAGCCCCCGGTGTGTGAAGTGATTGGCTGTATAGCCGGGGTTTATGCCACTAACCACTTCGGTTGATTTAACAAAAAGCCCTCCGTTTAACACGGGCGATCTCGAACGATACATTGCTCGACGCTGTCTTCGGATGGCCGACCAGTTTACGCTTACCAAGACAGTCAGTTTTTGGCTTTCTCCACTGAGGCGCTTTGCCATTCGAGCTGGCAGCGCAATCGCAGTGGTTCTCCCTTTACACCCTTAGCCGAATGGATCAGAAATGTAAGGGGTAAGCACAGGAGCCGGGCAACCCAACTATTGACCAAAATCGAGGTTCGAAACTGATTCATATAACGCAACATCCAAGACGCCGAATAGATACTTCGGACTTGTAGTGGGGGCACGAGATTAAAAGCGAAGCCCTTTGTAATGTAAATAATCGTTGTATCGTGAAAATATACTTTTGGCTCAAAGGCAGTAGATATAAGGAAATGTGCAATGACCTCGAAGTTTGCACCTTCTTTATTTATTGTGGTCAAGCCGTACATGCCGAGCTTTTGACAAAAGAGATTCACAAAAGATACAATTGAAAATAAAAAGGAAAAGGAGTAAAAACAGGGCGGACATGTTGTCGGGTTTAGCAGCCTGTGTCCCTTCCTGTCGCACGTCTGCGTCTCCGTGCTGTTGACCAGCTCGTCTTCGTTGACAGCGAAGTGGGCATGGGCTGTATGCGACCTCGGCCGTTTGCTTTCTTGATGCTTTCGTCGGTCGAGTCCTTTAAAAAGGTGCGCAACTGCCCCTTGGATGGTTTAAGCCATATGGATATGCCACTGCCCTTTGGGCCTTTTACATCACCCTTCTGGAGTGCAAGTCCAAGGTGCGTCACAGTTCGGTTGAGCCAACAATGGCGTCTCATTTGCTTCGGCTCCTCGGGCGCCCATGGAATTTTTAGTGCAAAGTTATGCACCCTAGGGACGTAGTGCCCTTCCAGAGGGAGGCGAACGAGGAGCCCGTGCCCCTATTTGGGTTAAGCGGATGCCTGGCCGAGGTCGATCTGTGCAGCCCGTGTACGCTTTGATGAGCTGGGCATGTGTTTAGCTGCACGAGCTGCCTCCTCGGTTGCCTGTACTTCGGATGCGAAAGCCGCGGTCTGCTCCTCCGTTTGGAGGGAGCGTTCGGTGTTACCATTGACTGTAATAACACCGTTAGGTTCTGGCATTTTCATCTTTAAGTATGTGTAATGCGAGACTGCGTTAAAGCGAGCAAATGCGGTGCACCCGAGCAGCGTGTGGTATCCGCTCTGGAAGGGGACGATGTCGAAGATTAACTCTTCACTTCGGAAGTTCTCGGGTCATCCGAAGACTACCTCCAGAGTCACTGTTCCCGTGGAGCAAGCTTCGGCACCTGGTATGACACCTTTAAAGGTGGTGCTGCTGGGTTTGATCCGAGATGAGTCTATGCCCATCTTTTTGATCGTATCCGCGTAGATTAAATTGAGGCTGCTGCCTCCGTCCATGAGGACGCGCGTCAGATGGAATCCGTCAACGATTGGATCCAGGACTAGAGCAGCCGATCCACCATGTCGTATACTGGTCGGATGATCATGTTTGTCAAATGTGATCGGGTAAGCCGACCACGGATTGAACTTTGGGGCAACATGCTCTAGGGCGTAGATGTCCCGAAGTGCTCATTTCCTCTCCTTCTTAGGGATGTGGGTGACGTAGATCATGTTCACGTCTTTCACCTCGTGAGAAAACTGTTTCTGGCCTCCATTATTGTGCCGCCGAGGTTCATCCTCATCTTCACTGCGAGGTTGGGCTTTATTTTGGCCCCCTGTTGCCAGCTTTCCAGCCTGCTTGAAGACCCGGCAATTCCGGTTGGTGTGGGTTGCTGGTTTGTCCAAGGTGCCATGGATCTGGCACGGCCAGTCAAGGATCTTGTCTAGCTGGCTGGGTCCATCTTTGTTCCCTTTAAAGGGCTTCTTTTTTTTCCTGGATCTAGGTCCGTTGAACCCTGCGTTTACCGCGGCGTCCTCGGTATCGCTCCCGCCATTTTTATGCCTACGCTTATTCTTATTGCGCCTGGGCTTACCATTGGCGTCACGGACTTCTGAGGTGCCTGCCTCGCCGTTGTGAGTGCTGCGGGCCAGCCAACTATCCTCTCCCGCGCAAAAGCGGGTCATAAGCGAGGTGAGGGCCGCCATGGTCCTCGGCTTGTCTTGCCTGAGCTGGCGCGCAAGCCATTCGTCTCGGATGTTGTGCCGGAAGGCGGCGATCGCCTCGGCATCAGGGCAGTCTACGATTTGGTTCTTTTTAGTTAAGAACCTGCTCCAGAATTTCCTTGCCGACTCGCCGGGTTACTGAATGACATGGCTGAGGTCGTCGGCGTCTAGAGGTCGGACATAAGTGCCCTGAAAGTTTGCCCTGAAGGCATCATCGACTGCTTCCCAGCTCCTGATGGAATGAGGAGGCAGACTGTTCAGCCAATGCCTCGCCCAGCCCCTTTAATTTGAGCGGCAAATATTTGATAGTGTGGAGGTCGTCTCCATTGGCCATGTGGATATGAAGAAGGAAATCTTCGATCCACACCGCTGGGTCAGTAGTGCCATCGTATGACTCGATGTTGATGGGTTTGAACCCATCGGGGAACTTATGTTCCATTACCCTATTTGTGAAACAGATCAGGTGAGCGGGACCTCGGAACCAAGCAGTCTCGCGTCGGACATCAGGAGATATCCGTGTGTAAGCTTGGTGCCGAGCTTGGCCGTTCCTGTCCATCCAGGCATCATAGCCGTCGAGCCTGGCTAGCGCACGCCCTCTTGAACCGTAGATGGACCGAGGAGGCGCCCGGTTCGCCTCTATCTGGCATTGTGCATCGTAAGGTTTGAAGAGATCAACGAAATCCTTGCAGTAACGGCGTGTCGTCGTCTGGGTCTGGAAATTTTCCCGTACTGGCCTGTCACGCCCACTAGGGGGTCGGTCAGGTTCATCAGCCCGTCCGCGTGTTAAGAGCACATCGTCGGTTAGTTCTTCGTCGAACTCGGGCAGCAAAAGCCTGCGCGGGTAAGATTTAGGCGCGCTATGATATGTCTCCAACGTATCTATAATTTTTGATTGTTCCATGCTATTATAGTATCAATCTTGGATGTTTTTATATGCAATTATATATCATTTTTTTGGGACTAACCTATTAACCCAGTGCCCAGTGCTAGTTGCTGTTTTCTGCTTGTTTTTGGCTTTTCAGAGAAACAGTACCAAATGAAGTCCAAATGCCACGAAACTTTTTGGAGATTTTTTTCTGGATAAAAGAACCCTTGGAAGCTTTGGGAGGAGGCCAGAAGCCTCACGAGGGCACCACAAGGCACTAGGGCGCGCCGTGTTGCGATGTGGGGCCCACGTGACTCCGTTTGACCTAATTCCACTTCTATAAATTCACAAATATTGGGAAACCCCCAGAGAGCCAGAAGAAATAACCTTTCCGCCGCCGCAAGCCTCTGTTCTTCCGCGATCCCATCTGGAGGCCTTTTCCGGTACTCTGCCGGAGGGGGAATCGATCACGGAGGGCTTCTACATCAACCTTGTTGTCCTTCCGATGATGTGTGAATAGTTTACCACAGACCTACGGGTCCATAGCTAGTAGCTAGATGGCTTCTTCTCTCTCTTTGATCTTCAATACAATGTTCTCCTTGATGTTCTTGGAGTTCTATCCGATGTAATCTTCTTTTGCGGTGTGTTTGTTGGGATCCGATGAATTGTGAGTTTATGATCAGATTATTCATGAGAAATATTTGAGCCTTCTTTGAACTCTTTTATGCATGATTGTTATAGCTGTGTATTTCTCTCCGATCTATCGGTTTAGTTTGGCCTACTAGATTGATTTATCTTGCAATGGGAGAGGTGCTTTGTGATGGGTTCAATCTTGCGGTGCTCAATCCCAGTGACAGAAAGGGACATGACACGTATTTGTATTGTTGCCATTAAGGATAAAAAGATGGGGTTTATTCATATTGCTTGAATTTGCTTCTCTACATCATGTCATCTTGCTTAAGGCGTTACTCTGTTTCATACTTAATATCCTAGATGCATGCTGGATAGCGGTCGATGGGTGGAGTAATAGTAGTAGATGCAGGCAGGAGTCGGTCCACTTGTCTCAGACGTGATGCCTATATACATGATCATTGCCATGAATCCGTCATAATTATTTGCTATTCTGTCAATTGCCCAACAGTAATTTGTTTACCCACCGTATGTTTCTGCGCTCGAGAGAGAAGCCTCTAGTGAAAACTATGGCCCCGGGTCTATCTTTATCATATTAAAAACCCAAAAATACCTTGCTGCAATTTATTTACTTTTATTTTTATTAGTATTTTAGTTTAGCAATTTACCTCTATAAGATTTAATCCTTGCAAGTAACCGCTAAGAGGATTGACAACCCTCTTATTTGCATTGGGTGCAAGTGTTTGCTCTTGTGTGTGCAGGTGCGTTTCAACGGAATTTTGCTTGGTTCTCCTACTGGATTGATAACCTTGGTTCTTAACTGAGGGAAATACTTATCTCTACTGTACTGCATCATCCTCCCCTCTTCGGGGAAATACCACCGCAGACTACAAGTAGCAGGAAAAATTTCTGGCGCCGTTGCCGGGGTGACATCATCAAAATTACCAAGTACCTTCGCATAAATTATCATTCACTTGCATTTACTTTATTTACCTTTTATTTGCCTTTGCCTCTCATTTTCATCTCCCCCACTTCTATTTTTTTTTTACAAAAACACAAAAATATTTTATTTGCTTGTTTGCTTGTTTGCTAATTTGCTTGCTTGGCTTGAAGTTGTCACCATGTCTGATTTCGTCATTGAAAAAAGTGAGGATGGTAAAAGTCCTAAGATACAAATTCTCTCAAATTTAGACTCAAATTTTTTTGTAGTAGGGAGTGGGAATGTCATAGGGAGAAACATTATTCAAGAGTTCTTTAATTGCACGGGAACTTTGGTTTGTAATGACACTCCAATTCTTAAAAGAACTAATAGTTATGGGGAGGCTATCTCCGCACTCATTCTTAAACTCGAAAGAAGATTTATCTGTACTCATCCCACCTTGCAAAGATTGTTTTATGAGTTACCGGTTATAAATAATCCTAAAGCTAAAAAGATAGCTACTCTTATCCTTATGAACGAGTTTGATTACATAGTACGAGAAGCTAGAGAGATCTTTGATTTCTATAATATGAGTCAAGAGAATCCTGTGATAGATGAAATTTTATATAATGAGGAGTATATGTTGCGATATGTTTTTCATGATCACCATGCCTTTGATGAAAATACTAAAAAGTAAGTTCCTCCCATACATATCATCCAACAAGTTTTCAATGGGATTAATCGTAAGTATGCTTTGATTGTAAAGGGGAACCAAGAGGGGTTTGAAGAAGGTAGCCTTAATAACCCTAGTATTTTGGTTGATGATGTGTTCCCTATTGTTTTTGAAAAACCTCCAGAAAATCCCACACCTAAGGATGTCAAAACAAAGGATGACAACACTTGAAACTATGCATTATGCCTAGCTAGGGGCATAAAACAATAGCGCTTGTTGGGAGGCAACCCAATGAATAAAATAAATTTTTGCTTTTTGCTTCTGTTTTGTGAGTTCGCACATTTATAGCCTCTATTATGATTGTGTTTTTAAGTTTTAGTTAGTGTTTGTGCCAAGTAATGCCTTTGGGATGATGTTGATGATAGTATAATTGATGTTGTTTGGAAAACAGAAAGTTTTGCGTCCAGTGCTGGAATTTTGGTTCTGTACTGGAGCGTCAGAAAAATCTGAAATTTTTACACAGTATTGGTATATGAATTTTTTACGTTGTCCTAATGTTTCAAATTTTTTGGAGTTACAGAAGTATGGATTTTAAATAGATCTTTACAGAATGTTTTATTTTAGACAGATTCTGTTTTTTGTTGCATAGTTTGCTTATTTTGAAGAATCTATGGATCGTATCGGGGGGTATGAGTCATGGAGAAGTTGGAGTACAGTAGCATTATGCCAATATTAAATATGAATCAATTTACTACAGTACCTAAAGTTTAATATTTGTTTGTTATACTAACGGATCTCACGAAGTTTCTGTTGAGTTTTGTGTGCTGAAGTTTTCAAGTTTTGGGTGAGACTACGATGGATAATGGAATAAGGAGCGGCAAGAGCCTAAGCTTGGGGATGCCCAAGGCACCCCAAGGTAATATTCAAGGAAGACTCAATCGTCTAAGCTTGGGGATGCCTCGGAAGGCATCCCCTCTTTCGTCTACAATCTATCGGTAACTCACTTGGAGCTATATTTTTATTCATCACATGATATGTGTTTTACTTGGAGCGTCTTGTGAAATAAGTTTTTTTGATTTTGTTTGCTTTTTAATTTTTCACAATCATCTTTGCTGAACACACCTTTTTGAGAGGTACACACATTATTCGTGATTTGTTAGAATACTCTATGTGCTTCACTTATATCTTTTGAGCTAGGCAGTTGCTCTAGTGCTTCACTTATACCTTTTAGAGCACATCAGTGGTTATATTTTAAAGAAATAGTTGCACTCTCATGCTTCACTTATATCTTTTTAAGAGTTTCATGATAGCAATGGTAATATGCACGGGTTATGAATTTGGTCCTGATATGATAGGTATTTAAGAGGGATATAATAAAAACTTTCATGTAGATCCCTGAATATGATAAATTTGATTCCTTGCAATAGTTTTGTGATATTAAGATGGTAATATGTGGGAGGTATTAGTAGATAATTGTGGTTTAGTAAGAATAATTGTGTTAAGGTTTGTGATTCCCGAAGCATGCACGTATGATCTGTCGTTATGCTGGGAAGTTGGAGCATGATTTATTATTGATTGTCTTCCTTTGCGTGGCGGTCGGGGGTGCGTGATGGTTAACTCCTACCAACCTCCCCCCTAGAAGCATGCATAGTAGTACTTTGCTTCGAGGGCTAATAAACTTTTGCAATAAGTATGTGAGTTCTTTATGACTAATGTGAGTCCATGGATTATACGCACTCTCACCCATCCACAATTTGCTAGCCTCTTCGGTACCGTGCATTGCCCTTTCTCACATCGAGAGTTGGTGCAAACTTCGCCGGTGCATCCAAACCCCGTGATATGATACGCTCTATCACACATAAGCCTCCTTATATCTTCCTCTAAACAGCCACCATACCTACCTATCATGGCATTTCCATAGCCATTCTGAGATATATTGCCATGCAACTTCCACCATTCTGTTTTTATGACATACATCATCATTGTCATATTGCTTTGCTTGATCATATAGCTGACATAGTATTCATGGCTCAGCCACCGTTCATCATTTTTATACATGTTACGCTAGCATCATTGCACATCCTGGTACACTGCCAGAGGCATTCATATAGAGTCATATTTTTGTTCTAGTATCGAGTTGTAATATTGAGTTGTAAGTAAATAAAAGTGTGATGATCATCATTATTAGAGCATTGTCCCAGTGAGGAAAGGATGATGGAGACCATGATTCCCCCACAAGTCGGGATGAGACTCCGGACGAAATATATATAAAAAATTGATAAAAAAGAGAGGCGAAAAAGAGCCATGAAAAAAGAAAAGAAAAGAAAAAAAATAAATGAGAGAAAAAGAGAGAAGGGGCAATGTTACTATCCTTTTCCACACTTGTGCTTCAGAGTAGCACCATGTTTTTCATATAGAGAGTCTCCTATTTTGTCACTTTCATATACTAGTGGGAATTTTTCATTATAGAACTTGGCTTGTATATTCCGATGATGGGCTTCCTCAAATGCCCGAGGTCTTCATGAGCAAGCAAGTTGGATGCACACCCACTTAGTTTTCATGTTGAGCTTTCATACACTTATAGCTCTTAGTGCATCCGTTGCATGGCAATCCCTACTCCTCGCATTGACATCAATTGATGGGCATCTCCATAGCCCGTTGATTAGCCTCATTGATGTGAGACTTTCTCCATTTTTTACTTCTCTTATTTATCCCCTATCACCATACTCTATTCCACCCATAGTGCTATATCCATGGCTTGCTCTCGTGTATTGCGTGGGAGTTGAAAAAGCTGAAGCGCGTTAAAAATTATGAACCAATTGCTTGGCTAAAACCGGGGTTGTGCATGATAAAAACTTTGTGTGACGAAGATGGAGCATGACAGGGTTATATGATTTTGTAGGGATAACGTTCTTTAGCATTTTTATTTTGAAAGACATGATTGTTTATTAGTATGCCTGAGTATTGATGTCTTTATATCAAATTATAGACTATTGCTTTGAATCACTTGGATCTTATTATTCATACCGTAAGAGAGAGATTACATGATGAAACATGATAGGTAGCATTCCACATCAAAAATTCTGTCTTTATCATTTACCTACTCGAGGACGAGCAGGAATTAAGCTTGGGGATGCTTGATACGTCTCCAACGTATCTATAATTTTTTATTGTTCCATGCTATTATAGTATCAATCTTGGATGTTTTTATATGCAATTATTTGCAATTATATATCATTTTTTGGGGACTAACCTATTAACCTAGTGCCCAGTGCCAGTTGCTGTTTTCAGCTTGTTTTTGGCTTTTCAGAGAAACAGTACCAAATGAAGTCCAAATGCCATGAAACTTTTTGGAGATTTTTTTCTGGACAAAAGAACCCTTGGAAGCTTCGGCAGGAGGCCAGAAGCCTCATGAGGGCAACACAAGGCACTAGGGCGCGCCGTGCTGCCTTGTGGGGCCCACGTGACTCCGTTTGACCTAATTCCACTTCTATAAATTCACAAATATTGGAAAACCCCAGAGAGTCAGAAGAAATAACATTTCCGCCGCCGCAAGCCTCTGTTCTTCCGCGATCCCATCTGGAGGCCTTTTCCGCCACTCTGCCGGAGGGGGAATTGATCACGGAGAGCTTCTACATCAACCTTGATGTCCTTCCGATGATGTGTGAGTAGTTTACCACAGACCTACGGGTCCATAGCTAGTAGCTAGATGGCTTCTTATCTCTCTTTGATCTTCAATACAATGTTCTCCTTGATGTTCTTGGAGTTCTATCCGATGTAATCTTCTTTTGCGGTGTGTTTGTTGGGATCCAATGAATTGTGAGTTTATGATCAGATTATTCATGAGAAATATTTGAGTCTTCTCTGAACTCTTTTATGCATGATTGTTATAGCTTTGTATTTCTCTCTGATCTATCGGTTTAGTTTAGCCTACTAGATTGATTTATCTTGCAATGGGAGAGGTGCTTTGTGATGGGTTCAATCTTGCGGTGCTCAATCCCAGTGACAGAAAGGGACATGACACGTATTTGTATTGTTGCCATTAAGGATAAAAAGATGGGGTTTATTCATATTGCTTGAATTTGCTTCTCTACATCATGTCATCTTGCTTAAGGCGTTACTCTGTTTCATACTTAATACCCTAGATGCATGCTGGATAGCGGTCGATGGGTGGAGTAATAGTAGTAGATGCAGGCAGGAGTCGGTCTACTTGTCTCGGACGTGATGCCTATATACATGATCATTGCCATGAATCCGTCATAATTATTTGCAATTCTGTCAATTGCCCAACAGTAATTTGTTTACCCACCGTATGTTTCTGCGCTCGAGAGAGAAGCCTCTAGTGAAAACTATGGCCCCCCGGGTCTATCTTTATCATATTAAAAACCCAAAAATACCTTGCTGCAATTTTTTTACTTTTATTTTTATTAGTATTTTAGTTTAGCAATTTACCCCTATAAGATTTAATCCTTGCAAGTAACCGCTAAGAGGATTGACAACCCTCTTATTTGCGTTGGGTGCAAGTGTTTGCTCTTGTGTGTGCAGGTGCGTTTCAATGGAATTTTGCTTGATTCTCCTACTGGATTGATAACCTTGTGTGACGCCCCCGACTTAGTCATGCACTAATCATACACGCAAATGCACACGATCAAGCCTAAGGACTCACTTGAAGATATCACAACACAACTCTAAACACAAATAAAAGTCATACAAGCTTTATATTACAAGCCAGGAGCCTCGAGGGCTCGAATACATAAGCTCGATGTCATACAAGCATCATCGGAAGCATTAGATATTTGAGTACACACATAAAGTTAAACAGATAGGCCTTTAAGAAGGCGGGGCAAAATAAAAACACTGGATCGAAAGGCGCAGGCCTCCTGCCTGGGTGCCTCCTATCTACTCCTGGTCGTCGGAGGGCTCCCGGTAGTAGTAGTAGTATCCGCCAGAGGGGTAGTAGTGGTAGTAGTCATCAGCTGGGGCAGCGGGCTCCGGGGCTCCGTCATCTGGTCGTAACATTCGGGTATATGGGAAAAAGGGGAAGCAAAGCAACCGTGAGTACTCATCCAAAGTACTCAGCAAGACTTACATCAGAACTAGTCTAGTTATGCAACATTATCAAAGGAAGGCTGTATATATGGACTTGACTGCAGAAATGCCAGAATAGAGGGGAAGGCCTAGCCTATCGAAGACTAGCATCTTCAGCGTCTTGCACCATAAGAAGAGTGCAGATTAGTACATAAATATAGTAGCAACAAGGATAAGGAACCACACTCAGAGATCCTTCCTCGACTCCCTGCGAGAAAGCGATCCCGGAGCCAATATATTTAACCCATTTCTAGTTGTAGAAGATCGAGATACTTTCCGAGCGTCCCATTACCGTGGACACGGCTATTCGAATAGATATACTTCCCTGCAGGAGTGCACCAACTTACCCAACACGCTCGATTAACTCTGGCCGGACACACTTGCTCGGTCCATGCCCGGCCTCGGCTGATCGACACGTCGTAGCCCTACCTAGGCTCAACAGAGAAGCCAGCACGCCGGTTTACATCCTAAGAACTTAGGGGTCTTGGGCCCATCGCCCTTTGCACTCCTGCGCGTTGCGAACGTGGCCGGTGAGCAGTCCTAGCCCCCTTAATACAAGTGCGGGCTTTCCCAGACCAACCCGGCGCGCGCCGCTCAACTGCTGACGTCTGAAGAGCTTCGGCTAATACATACGACGCCGAGTACCCATATTATTCCCACGTGCTAGTTAGCGCGAAAAGGCCAGATGCCTACTCAGATTACATATCCTAACCCATTAGTGCGTTTGGAGCACGCGGAAACAAGCAGAGACTCACGATCCTGTGACCCCGTCGCCCCGTCTCGTGGACTTACGGCAAGGGCTAAGAATGCCCGGCCGTGCCACGTATTCATCTCTCGGGTACCCTCTTGGTCAACCTGATACCACATCTCTCGCGGGTACCCCTCGGGGCCGACCCGACTTTATCCAGGTATTTGTAATAAAGTTCAAGTATCCGTGTGTCCATAACATCAAGTAGGAATCCGAGGAATCACCCTCATTGGATTCCCACTCGATGTATCCATCAAGGTGAACCCAGAGGAATCACCCTCGGTGGTATTCACACTTGCGGAGTTGCACGACAGAAGCTTTATCGGACGTGGTGAAAGAGGAATCACCCTCGGTAACCCACAACCAACTAGCTGTACTACAGAGGCATCATCGGGAGTGAGATAAGAGGTATCACCCTCGGCACTCGATGTTAGCTCTGCAGAGTCGAGCAACTTAGGGGTGTGTGTGGTGATGTGCTGGTCTCAGCCCGTAGATCACATCGAACGGGACAGAAGTAACTAAGCGGGGCAATTAAGAGCAAGGAAGAGGGGCCACAGATGGTTTACTGCCAACCTATACTAAGCATTTTGGATATCAGGTAAAGTATGAAAAGCAGTTACAAGAACATGCTATGCATCAGAATAGGATAAACCAGTAGCAGTAGCAAATTCTAGTGCAAGCAGGAGGGAGAAAGAATAGGTGATATAGGCATGCGTCAAGGGGGTTTGCTTGCCTGGAAGCTCTGCTGCAAAGGAGGGGTCGTCAGTGGTGTCGTCGGTCTCCGGAGCTGCGTCGGTCTCGGGGTCTAGCGAGGAAGAAGAGGGGGAAGAAACAATAAATAAAGGCAGATAAATGCAACACAGATGCATGGCATGGCAGTATGCAGTGTCAGTGATGACCTAATGCAATGCTACATGTCGCAGACGAAGCGGGAAAATATCTTTGATATTTTCCCAGCGTTTAGGCTGATTTCGGTAAACTGAACCGGAGGGGAAGGTTCCATGTTCAGATAGATAGGAGTGATGGTCAAGCATTTTGACCGCGTATTCGGATTCGTCTCGTTTTTCTGATCAACTTTCATGTAGAAAGTTTTTCGATCCGAGCTACGGTTGAATTTCTACCAATTTTCAAAGATTTAAACAGTTTTCTGAAATTTAAATCAATTTTGAAAATAACAGAAAATAGCTTATTGCATCAGCATGATGTCACAGTGACGTCAGCAACCAACCCAACCGTTCCAGGTCAAACCTGACGGCTGGGACCCACCTGTCATACACAGTGGGTTTAACATTGCTTAATTTTAACTAAACTGGAGTTAATTAGGGAGGTGGGCCCACACGTCAGTTTACTTAGTTTAGTTAACGGAGGGGGGCCCACACGTCAGTGGCAGTAGCTGCCACGTCAGCGAGGTTGACCTGGTCAACTAGGCCCGCGGGACCCAGCTGCCAGTGACCCAGGCACGGCCACGTGGGCGCCACGTCGGCGCCGGTGCCGGAATCGCTCCGATGAGCCGCGAACGCGGCGGCGCGCGTCGGAGATGCTCGGGTTTTTGCCACAGGGGACCAAATCGAGCGCCGCGACGCGCGTTCGAACGAGTGGAGCAGCGCGCATCCAACGCCGGCGGTCACGCGAGCTGGGGTGGCCTAAAACTATGGCGGCGATGACCGGAGTGGCGCCGGAGTTCGGGTGTCAGTGAACATGGTGAGACAGCACGCGGCAGCTTGAGCTAAAGGGGTGGGGGTAATCTACGCGTGCGTGCGAGCTCGATGGACATGGTTGCGCGGGCATGAGGTCACCGGAACATGGCCGGCGATGAGCTCGTGCGGCGGCGAGTTCGGCCTCGGTGGTTCTATGGCCTAGAGCTCGCGGATGACCAAGAGAAGAGAGGGGAAAGACGGATGCTCACTGTGGGGACGCACGGTGGTCCGGTGGAGGTTTAGTAGCGCCGAGACGAGGCGGATCGAAGACGGCGGACGGCGGTGCCCGACGGGAAGGAGAAGCTCGATGCGGCGGATGTGGAGGCGCCCGGCTCGAATGGATGGCTCCAGCCGTCGTGGTCGAGCGAGGCGGAGCTCGTTGACACGGAGAGGCATCGAGGAGGGCTCGGCGGCCACGGTGGTGCAATGGCACGGCGGTGGGAGCGCTCGGGTGAGCTCCCGAACGAGAGGGAGAGAGCGCGGGGAGGAAGGAGGAGTGGCGCGGCGTCCAGGGGGATGCAGGGGTTCGCCCTTATCGCCTCGCTCACCTACTCCGGCGTCGTGGCAGCCAACGGCCGGAGCCGCGCGAGCTCGGCCATGGGCGCGCCGACACCGCGGTAGGAGCGGGTGGGAGAAGGCCCTGGTGGGCTGGGCCAGGTACTGTAGCAACAGGCCGGTAAGTGCACAGGTGAGTTTCTCCTTTTTCTTTTCTGTTTTCTCTATTAATTAATAGCAGAGATAGAAAAGGTTCTAATTGGGCCACCTAATGATTTGAGAAAAATGTGGAACTAGGCCACAAAAATCTCTTGTATTATTTGGCACTGCCACAATTATTTTGGGGAGAAATTTGAATCCACTTGGAATTTTCAAAAATGAATTTGCATTTTAAATTGCTGTTTAAGCACTGTTTGAAATGCTAGAGCTCATTTTAGCAAATAGGTGATGTTGTTTTCCTGAACAATAAAATGTTTTGGAATATTTGCTAATTGATGAACATTTTTGCAGCAATTTTTTAGCAACTTCAAATTTCACTTATGAATTGAATTGAATTTTGTGGAGGAATTTGAAATGAGATATGAATTCACTGTGATCAAGCATTGCATTTCAACTTGGCTTAGCATTAACATGATGATCACTGAAGCTCATTTACATAGGGGTGTTACAATTCTCGTCCTCTAAAAGAAATTCTCGTCCCGAGAATTCAGGAGGTAGAAGGAAAAAGGTCGGGGTATTCCTCGCGAAGACGATCCTCGCGTTCCCAAGTGGCTTCATCCTCAGTATGGTTCGACCACTGCACCTTTAGGAACTTGGTTGTCTTTTGGCGGGTCTGACGTTCAGCTTGATCGAGAATGCGGATGGGATGCTCTTTATAAGATAGATCATCTTGCAAATCAAGCATTTCATGATCCACTGCTCGGTGCGGAGATTCCTTGAAGCAACGGCGAAGTTGCGACACATGGAAGACGTCGTGGATGTGAGAGAATTGCGGCGGCAACTCCAATTTATTAGCCACATGTCCACGTCTGGCGAGAATGTGAAAGGGGCCGATGTAGCGAGGAGCTAACTTGCCCTTGATCCCGAAGCGATGAGTGCCCTTCATAGGAGTGACACGCAGATAAGCTTGCTCACCAGGTTGATAGATCGATCCCCAGTGTTTACGATCATAATTGCTCTTCTGGCGAGACTGAGCAGCTTTGAGATTTTCCCGAACAATACGGACTTGCTCTTCAGCGTGTTGGATAATATCCGGACCAATGAGCGGCCGTTCCCCAGTTTCTGACTAATTCAGAGGAGTTCGACACTTACGTCCATGAAGAACCTCGAAGGGGGCCATTTTCAAGCTTGCTTGCTAGCTGTTGTTGTAAGAGAATTCGGCATACGGCAGAGATTCTTCACACTTCTTGCCAAATGATATAACACAAGCACGCAACATATCTTCAAGCACTTGATTAACTCGTTCAACTTGGCCTTGGGACTGGGGGTGATAAGCTGAACTCCAGGTAATATGAGTTCCCATAGCTTCTTGGAATTTTGCCCAGAAGTGTGAGGTGAAGAGGCTACCACGGTCTGAACTGATCTCCTTCGGAATACCGTGGAGTGATACAATTCTGGAGATATATAATTCTGCTAACTGACTAGCAGTGATCGTCTCCTTGACTGGCAAAAAGTGTGCAACTTTGGAGAGTTGATCAATGACGACAAGAATAGCATCATGACCCTTTTGTGATCTGGGAAGACCAGTGATAAGATCCATTTGCACTTTGTCCCATTTCCACTCAGGAATAGGGAGCGGTTGCAGAATTCCAGCAGGCTTCTGATGTTCTGCTTTAACGCGATGGCAAACGTCACATTCAGCAACATATCGAGAAATATCCTGCTTCATTCTATACCACCAGTACCTTTGACGGAGATCTCGATACATCTTAGTGCTACTTGGATGAATAGACAGTGGTGTATCATGAGCCTCCTTCATAACCTTGTCGGTCATAAGCTCGAACCGAGGTACCACAATGCGGTCTCTGAAATACAAGGTTCCGTCTTGAGCAAGCGAGAAATCCCTGTACTTTTCAAGGTGAAGATCCCTTTTCATCAGATCAACTTCAGCATCTTTTGCTTGCGCACGCTTAACAGCGTTCTCAAGATCTGGCTGTATAACAAGGGTATTAAGAGAACCCTGTGGAACAATGTGAAGGTTCAACTTGCGTAGTTCTTCATACACATGAGGTTGAGCTCGCTGAACCATGAGGTTGTTGCAATAGGACTTGCGGCTGAAGGCATCGGCCATTACATTAGCTTTGCCAGGGGTATATGAAATACCACAGTCATAGTCCGTAATAGTTTCCAACCATCGTTGTTGGCGGAGATTGAGATCCGGTTGAGTAAATAAATACTTCAGACATTGATGATCAGTATAAATCTCACATCGGTTACCGAGAAGGTAATGTCGCCACAGCTTCAATGCATAAATCACTGTAGCAAGTTCAAGATCATGCACTGGGTAAGTCTCTTCGTGAGGACGCAACTGTCGTGAGGCATAAGCAATTACTCTTCGTTCCTGCATTAGGACACAGCCTAACCCTTGACGAGAGGCGTCGCAATATATGACGAATTCCTTGCGAGAATCCGGAGGAGCAAGCACTGGTGCAGAGGTCAGCTTGTCCTAGAGGGTCTAGAAACTTTCCTGACACTTGTCTGTCCACTCAAACTTAACACCTTTGTGAAGCAGATTAGTCAGAGGCTTGGCAATCTTTGAGAAGTTCTCGACGAATCGACGGCAATAGCTTGCGAGACCGAGAAAACTCCTGACTTGCTTGACATTCTTCGGGGAAGTCCAGTCAAGAATAGCCTAAACTCGTTCTGGGTTAACAGCAATACCATCCTTGGAAATCACATGTCCAAGGTAGGTTACTTCAGATAACCAGAATTCGCACTTGGAATACTTGGCATATAACTGGTGCTCTCGAAGCTTTTCCAGAACAAGACGGAGATGTTCAGCATGTTCTTCCTTATTCTTGGAAAATACCAGAATATCATCCAGATAAACCACGATGAACTTGTCGAGGTAATCCATGAAGATATAATTCATCAGATGGGAGAACATTGCTGGAGCATTGGTTAAGCCGAAAGACATGATAGTGTACTCATAAGAGCCATATCGAGTTACAAAGGCAGTCTTGGGAATATCCTCTTCGCAGACGCGGATCTGATGATAACCCAACCTCAAGTCGAGTTTAGAGAACACTGATGATTCAGCAAGTTGATCATACAGGTCATTGATCCGAGGAAGTGGATACTTGTTTTGAATGGTTGCCTGATTGATAGGTCGGTAATCTTGGACCAATCGGTTTGTACCATCTTTCTTCTTGACAAAGAGAGAAGGTGCTCCCCAGGCAGAGGAACTTGGGCGAATGAAACCCTTGCAAAGTGATTTGTCAATTTCCTCCTTAAGCTCAAGAAGCTCATGTGGAGGCATCTTGTAGGGACGCTTCGCAATAGGAGTTGTACCTGGTTTTAGGTCGATGACAAATTCGACAGCCCTAGCAGGGGGTACTCCTGGAAGTTCTTCCGGAAAGACATCTTGGAAGTCGCGAACGACTGGAACGTTTTCGATCCCCTCAAGAGGTGAAGCGTTCAACACATTCAGTGCATAAATCTGAGACTCGGCACTTTGAACAACATGAGCATGGTAATTTACTAGCTCATCTGATGGGTGCAGGAGGTGTACGTCTTTAGTGGCACAATTGATCAAGGCGTAGTGAGCCTTCAACCAATCCACTCCCAGAATGAGGTTAATTTCGGAAGACTTCAAAATAATGGGAAAAGCACGAAACTCCAACCCTTCAATATCAATGGTGACATCGGGGCTGAACATAGAGGCTTGGCATTGGCCCGCGGGAGTGTTTACCGCTAACGGATGGTGCAATTTTTCATATGTAAAGCCATGCATGAATGCAAACTCTTCTGATATGAAAGAATGCGATGCCCCAGAATCAAATAAAACAGATGCTGGTACGGAATTAACAAGAAGAGTACCCATCATAGTTTCTGGTTGATCCTGAGCTTCAGCCATGTTGACATGATATGCCTGCCCACGGCCATATGAAGGTCTGGCATTATTGTTGCGAGGCTGATTAATACCATGGCCATTTCCACGGCCAGCAGGAGGAAGCACAAGCTGATTCTGACTCTGTGAGCAGTCTCTGGCACGGTGACCTGGATGGCCACACTTGAAACAGAGTCCATTGTCGGGACGGGGAGCAGGAGCTCGTGGCATTGGATCTTGAGGTCTGAACTGCCTTGGAGGCGGAGGAGGCATACGTGGTGCAGCATATGACGGCCTCCGAACAGGTACAGCTGGACGGTACATGCTTTGAGGGATCCAAATGCGGCGCTTCTGGGAAGATGAGCCCGAAGATGAGCCTGCTTCACGGGTGCGCTTGAGAGCGTCCTTGTTATCCTTGATACCAGTCTCAACCTGTATAGCCTTGTTCACCAAGGTGGTGAAGTCAGCAAAGTCATGGACTAGGAGTGCCATCTTGATTTCAGGGTTGAGCCCTTCACGGAACGTTTCCTGTCTGCGGGCGTCAGTAGCAATGTCCTCCTCAGCATAGCGAGATAATTCTAGAAATTTCCGCTGATAAGCTTCCACGGACTTGTTCCCCTGAGTGAGATTACGGAACTCACGCTTCTTCCGGTCCATAACTCCTTGTGGAATGTAACGGGCACGGAAAGCAGCCTTGAACTCCACCCAGGTGATGATTGTTCCAGCAGCTAAGGTTTGCCTGTGAGTATCCCACCATTGGGCTGCTGGTCCCTTCAAGAAGTATGAGGCGAAAGTGACATAACTGGCAGGGGCCACAATCGCAGACTCCATCTCAAAGGTGATGTCACGGAGCCAGTCATCAGCATCTAGCGGCTGAACTGAGTTGCGGAAAATGGTTGGGTTTAGATGCACAAACTCTTGCAAAGTGATTGCGGCTGGCTGCTGGTTGGCATTGGGGCGGGGAAACTGATCCATCAGCCCTTGCATAAACTGGCGGTGCATTTCAAATTGTTGCATCATCGCAGCCATATAGTCGGGCGGTGGTGGATTGTTGTCACCACGGCCACGACCTGTGGGTCTAACCATCATGCTAAAAATTCAATAGGGGGTAGTTTAGCAACGAGCATTTGCAGAAGTATGGATTCATTCATGAAGTAACATGCACAGCAAAAGGAAGTGCAATAGATACATCAACATAGTCAACAAGACATACAGATCCATACATAGGTTCGGTTACAAGCCAGCATTACAACAGCGAAAAGGAAAGCTAGACATCTAGGCGGCACGCAGGCACGTGGTGGAGGGATACAACAATGCGACATAGCGATATGCTACATCAACGTCGGAGAAAACCACTGAAGCTAGGCAGCTGCAGGTGACGACGCAGGGTACCCTCGATGTAAGGATCCTGCGCTCCGTGAACACTCTGGTGCACAATCTGGTCCCAAACTGGAAGAAGATGACCACGTGGAGGGGTAAGACCTCCAACAGCAGGCCACTCAAGACCTGGTGGCAACTCCGTCCTGTGCGGGTAAAGAATGTACTCTGGGTGCATCCGTGCACTGACTGCGGGTAGCAACTGTGTCAGAGCGTCGTAAAGACGAGCACGAGTGGCGTGCAACTCGACAGCAAGAGCTCGAGCAATGCGGTCCAGAGCCTGAGTGTACTGTACCAAAACCTGCGGGTCATAACAACGCGACACGTAGGGAGTACAGACAGCAGGGTAATATCCAGTCTCATCCCCAGCAGGAGCATACGGGATGTATCTGAAAGCAGTCTCCTCCAAGCGACTGTTGTGCTCTCCACGGAGACGGGCAATAGCAGTATAGGCAGCATCATGGACGGCCATATCAACAGTCACTCCAACACCAGGAAAGGTGTGCAACTCAGTGATGGAGATGTCCTGTCGATCAAAGATGCGAACCACAGCATGGTACTGCTCCTGGTTGAACTCGCGGTAGTCCTCGTAAACTGTGTACTCGGGATACCAGCGATATCCCAGCCTGGTCAGAAGATCGACCAAAATGGTCGGAAACCCAGTCGCATCAACAGCCATGGTCTGGCGTACTAGCTGTCTTGCGGGACGCATCTGAAACAAGGAGTGCAAGATGTCAAATGACAGTGTGAGAAACATATGATAACTTGGAAAGAAAAGGTTAAACAGACCAATGGAAAGGAAAAGGTGATTATCCGATTAGTCTGACCAAAGGAAAGGATTAGTTGCAGACAATCCAACTCTCCGGGTGAATCTGATTACGAGAACCTAATGTCAGAGTTAGCAAAACCATTTAACCTGAAAAGAAGAGAAATCAGAGTCCCAGAGTATGGAAGAGGAATAAAAGATCCTAATACCACCCATTGGCGACGTGGGCTCGTAACCCACACAGCCATGTTAGTAAAATCATTTTTCAAGAACTAGACTCAACTTCGGCCAAGGAGTTGGAAAGGGGGATCTGACAGGTAGTCGGCTCTGATACCAACTTGTGACGCCCCCGACTTAATCATGCACTAATCATACACGCAAATGCACATGATCAAGCCTAAGGACTCACTTGAAGATATCACAACACAACTCTAAACACAAATAAAAGTCATACAAGCTTTATATTACAAGCCAGGGGCCTCGAGGGCTCGAATACATAAGCTCGATGTCATACAAGCATCAGCGGAAGCATTAGATATCTGAGTACAGAGATAAAGTTAAACAGATAGGCCTTTAAGAAGGCGGGGCAAAATAAAAACACTGGATCAAAAGGCGCATGCCTCTTGCCTGGGTGCCTCCTATCTACTCCTGGTCGTCGGAGGGCTCCTCATAGTAGTAGTATCCGCCAGAGGGGTAGTAGTGGTAGTAGTCGTCGACTGGGGCAGCGGGCTCCGGGGCTCCGTCATCTGGTCGTAACATTCGGGTATATGGGAAAAAGGGGAAGCAAAGCAACCGTGAGTACTCATCCAAAGTACTCAGCAAGACTTACATCAGAACTAGTCTAGTTATGCAACATTATCAAAGGAAGGTTGTATATGTGGACTTGACTGCAGAAATGCCAGAATAGAGGGGAAGGTCTAGCCTATCGAAGACTAGCATCTTCAGCGTCTTGCAGCATAAGAAGAGTGCAGATTGGTACATAAATATAGTAGCAACAAGTATAAGGAACCACGCTCAGAGATCCTTCCTCGACTCCCTGCGAGAAAGCGATCCCGGAGCCAATATATTTAACCCATTTCTAGTTGTAGAAGATCGGGATACTTTCCGAGCGTCCTGTTACCGTGGACACGGCTATTCGAAAAGATATACTTCCCTGCAGGGGTGCACCAACTTACCCAACATGCTCGATTAACTCTGGCCGAACACACTTGCTCGGTCCATGCCCGGCCTCGGCTGATCGACACGTCGTAGCCCTACCTAGGCTCAACAGAGAGGCCAGCATGCCGGTCTACATCCTAAGCACTCAGGGATCTTGGGCCCATCGCCCTTTGCACACCTGCGCGTTGCGAACGCGTCCGGTGAGCAGTCCTAGCCCCCTTAATACAAGTGCAGGCTTTCCCAGACCAACCCGGCGTGCGCCGCTCAACTGCTGACGTCTGAAGAGCTTCGGCTGATACATATGACGCCGAGTACCCATATTATTCCCATGTGCTGGTTAGCGCGAAAAGGCCAGAGGCCTACTCAGATTACATATCCAAACCCATTAGTGCGTTTGGAGCGCGCGGAAACAAGTAGAGACTCACGATCCTGTGACCCCGTCGCCCCATCTTGTGGACTTACGGCAAGGGCTAAGAATGCCCGGCCGTGCCACGTATTCATCTCTCGGGTACCCTCTTGGTCAACCCGATACTACATCTCTCGTGGGTACCCCTCGGGGCCGACCCGACTTTATCCAGGTATTTGTAATAAAGTTCAAGTATCCGTGTGTCCATAACATCAAGCAACAATCCGAGGAATCACCCTCGTTGGATTCCCACTCGATGTATCCGTCAAGGTGAACCCAGAGGAATCACCCTCAGCGGTATTCACACTTACGGAGTTGCACGACAGAAGCTTTATCGGTGGTGGTGAAAGAGGAATCACCCTCGGTAACCCACAACCAACTAGCTGTACTACAGAGGCATCATCGGGAGTGAGATAAGAGGTATCACCCTCGGCACTCGATGTTAGCTCTGCAGAGTCGAGCAACTTAGGGGTGTGTGTGGTGATGTGCTGGTCTCAGCCCGTCGATCACATCGAACGGGGCACAAGTAAGTAAGCGGGGCAATTAAGAGCAAGGAAGAGGGGCCACAGATGGTTTACTGCCAACCTATACTAAGCATTTTGGATATCAGGTAAAGTATCAAAAGCAGTTACAAGAACAGGCTATGCATCAGAATAGGATAAACCAGTAGCAGTAGCAAATTCTAGTGCAAGCAGGAGGGAGAAAGAATAGGTGATATAGGCATGCGTCAAGGGGGTTTGCTTGCCTGGAAGCTCTGCTGCAAAGGAGGGGTCGTCAGTGGTGTCGTCGGTCTCCGGAGCTGCGTCGGTCTCGGGGTCTAACGAGGAAGAAGAGGGGGAAGAAACAATAAATAAAGGCAGATAAATGCAACACATATGCATGGCATGGCAGTATGCAGTGTTAGTGATGACCTAATGCAATGCTACATGTCGCAGACGAAGCGGGAAAATATCTGGGATATTTTCCCGGCGTTTAGGCGGATTTCGGTAAACTGAACCGGAGGGGAAGGTTCCATGTTCACATAGATAGGAGTGATGGTCAAGCATTTTGACCGCGTATTCGCATTCGTCTCATTTTTCTGATCAACTTTCATGTAGAAAGTTTTTCGATCCGAGCTACGGTTGAATTTCTATGAATTTTCAAAGATTTAAACAGTATTCTGAAATTTAAATCAATTTTGAAAGTAACAAAAAATAGCTTATTGCATCAGCATGATGTCACAGTGATGTCAGCAGCAAACCAAGCCGTTCCAGGTCAAACTTGACGGCTGGGTCCCACCTGTCATACACAGTGGGTTTAACATTGCTTAATTTTAACTAAACCGGAGTTAATTAGGGAGGCGGCCCCACTGTCAGTGACTAATTAATTTAACAAATTAAGTTTTAATTAAAAACGGTTTATTTAGTTTAGTGAACGGAGGGGGGCCCACACGTCAGTGGCAGTAGCTGCCACGTCAGCGAGGTTGACCTGGTCAACTGGGCTCGCGGGACCCAGCTGCCAGTGACCCAGGCACGGCCACGTGGGCGCCACGTCGGCGCCGGCGCCGGAATCGCTCCGGCGAGCCGCGAACGCAGCGGCGCGCATCGGAGATGCTCGGGTTTTCGCCACAGGGGACCAAATCGAGCGCCGCGACGCGCGTTCGAACGAGTGGAGCAGCGCGCATCCAACGCCGGCGGTCACGCGAGCTGGGGTGGCCTAAAACTACGGCGGCGATGACCGGAGCGGCGCCGGAGTTCGGGTGTCAGTGAACACGGCGAGGCAGCACGCGGTAGCTCGAGCTAAAGGGGTGGGGGTGATCTACGCGTGCGTGCGAGCTCGATGGACATGGTTGCGCAGGCATGCGGTCATCGGAACATGGCCGGCGATGAGCTCGTGCGGCGGCGAGTTCAGCCTCGGTGGTTCTATGGCCTAGAGCTCGCGGATGACCAAGAGAAGAGAGGGGAAAGACGGATGCTCACTGTGGGGACGCACGGTGGTCCGGTGGAGGTTTAGTAGCGCCGAGACGAGGCGGATCAAAGACGGCAGACGGCGGTGCCCGACGGGAAGGAGAAGCTCGATGCGGCGGATGTGGAGGCGCCCAGCTCGAATGGATGTTTCCAGCCGTCGTGGTCGAGCGAGGCGGAGCTCGTTGACACGGAGAGGCATCGAGGAGGGCTCGGCGGCCACGGTGGTGCAACGGTTCGGCGGTGGGAGCGCTCGGGTGAGCTCCCGAATGAGAGGGAGAGAGCGCGGGGAGGAAGGAGGAGTGGCGCGGCATCCAGGGGGATGCAGGGCTTCGCCCTTATCGCCTCACTCACCTACTCCGGCGTCGTGGCAGCCAACGGCCGGAGCCACGTGAGCTCGGCCATGGGCGTGCCGACACCGCGGCGGGAGCAGGTGGGCTGGGCCAGGTACTGTAGCAACAGGCCGGTAAGTGCACAGGTGAGTTTCTCCTTTTTCTTTTCTGTTTTCTCTATTAATTAATAGCAGAGATAGAAAAGGTTTTAATTGGGCCATGTAATGATTTGAGAAAAATGTGGAACTAGGCCACAAAAATCTCTTGCATTATTTGGCACTGCCACAATTATTTTGGGGAGAAATTTGAATCCACTTGGAATTTTCATAAATGAATTTGCATTTTAAATTGCTGTTTAAGCAATGTTTGAAATGCTAGAGCTCATTTTAGCAAATCGGTGATGTTGTTTTCCTGAACAATAAAATGTTTTGGAATATTTGCTAATTGATGAACATTTTTGCAGCAATTTTTGAGCAACTTCAAATTTCACTTATGAATTGAATTGAATTTTGTGGAGGAATTTGAAATGAGATATGAATTCACTATGATCAAGCATTGCATTTCAACTTGGCTTAGCATTAACATGATGATCACTGAAGCTCATTTACATAGGGGTGTTACACCTTGGTTCTTAACTGAGGGAAATACTTATCTCTACTGTACTGCATCATCCTCTCCTCTTCGGGGAAATACCAACATAGACTACAAGTAGCACGCTACAGTGCCGTTCTTCGAGGTCTTGTTTGGCCGAGAGTATCTCGACCCACTTATCATTCAGTGCATCTTGATTGGCTTGCAGCTGCTGCTGCTTCCGTTTCATGCTTCGAGCAGTGGCCACAAGGCGTCGTCGGAACCGTTCTTGCTCAAAGGGGTCCTCGGTGCCCAGGCTCTCGTCCTTCTCAGATTGAGGTAAGTAATTGTCATTAGCCCCTTCAAAGAGGTCATCGGGGTCCTCATCTTCAGGAATTCCTGCGGGGCTGTGTGGCCGCCCTGGGAAGGCTTGAAAATCCTCTCCCGGGTTATCGGCATTGTCTGCCGCCGCGCCGGTGTTAGTGCCAGTGGCGTCCTGCCCACTGGGGTCCCCGTTGGCACCTCTCCCGCGCCTTCGCCGACGTCTTGACGGGTTCTTAGGAGTATCTACCATATATACGTCGTAGGTAGATGTTGCCGTCCACTTGCCAGTGTTAACCAACGGCGTAGTGGTTTCTGTAGGGCCGTCGACATCTTCATCCATGTCGGTAGCCTCGTCATAGTCTAACACGTCAGTTAAATCGTCGACCGTGGCGACTAGGTGGGTGGTGGTGGAACATAAATCTCCCGATCGTCGGCTTTAAGTCCATCTTGTCATAGACCGAGGTCTGACTGTTCGAGATTGATAAGCTCTAGATTCGATCAAGCATCTCGTTTAGGTGACATAATTCCTCGGGGTTCATGGCTTGGCAATACGCCGGGCTGACCCAAAGTACGATTGGTGGGTCGCTTGACGCGTCCTCAGCCTCATGAGGGGCCGAAGTTGATTCCGGATTTGATACCCGAGTCGGTTCTAACCCGACATAGTATCCGAAGCTGGGTCTGTACCAATGTCGTGGCTTAATGCCGGGACAAGGTCGCCTGAGGCGGGGGTAATTGATTCCTCCACAGGACCCTATGGGGCCAGGGGCTTGGCCCGACATCCTCGAGGGAGATCGGTTCCGAGGTCGAGCCCCCGATGTCTGATAAGCCCTCGATCCGGTCTGGCGTACAGCTTGAAAGGACGAGCTCACCGCGGGAATCCGCGGTGTATTCCAAACCTCCGAAAGTCACGACGTGACCCGGAGCGTAATTCTCGACGGGAGCCAGACGGCCCGTGGAGTCGGCGCAAAAGACCATGCTACCGAACACGAAGAGTTGGCCGGGGACGAAGATGTCCTCATGGCCGGTGCCACAGTTGATCTACAGATAAGCCATCAATCTTTTTGTTGATCTCACAGCGGAACTCTCAGTGAAAGCACCAGTGTCGGTGGTAAAACCAGCAGACCTTTCGAAGAGGGAATACCCTACGTCCTGCTTTGATTATATTGATGATGGAGTATCGAGTACAAGCTTGATCTACCTCGAGATCGTAAGGAGAGGTCTAACCCTAAGGCTAGGTGAATGGTGATTGTGATTCCGTCCCTTCTATGGGCTAAACCCTTTGGCTTATATACACGCCATGTAGGGCATCTAGGGTTACATGGTGGGTATCCAGGGACGCATATGAGGCGGCAGGAGATGTCTTGGAGTATACGCCAAGTCTTCGGTAGGCGCAGTCTTGATCACGTCCAAGCGTGTAGCTTCCGGAGTCCATCTGAAGGAGAGTGAGGGCCCTCAGGCCCAGCCGAGGACTATGGGCCGACTAGGTTAGCACCCCCAAGTCCAGGACACCGTCACATAGTGTGGGGCGTGGTGCCCGCCGTGCACGTCCAGGACCTTGTCGATGCTGCGCCCGTGCGAGAATTCCCGCCGCGTCTGGCGGTTGTACTGGTACAGCGGGGCGTGCTGGCGTAGCAATTGAGCAGCTCATTCCATCCCTCAAAGAGGATGTCGTGTGAAAGCACATTTCCTCCCTTGGTGGATTTGGTAATTCATAACAGCATATATCTCATTGAACTAATGTCCATTCAAGATTAAGATTTCAGGATGTTCAATGATTGGCATGGCATGGACTAGAGATGTGGACCCCTCAAAATGCTAAGGACAAGGATTTGCAAAAGCTCAAGACTCTACATTTTTGGTTTAGTGATCCAAGATCACATTGAGTCCATAGGAAAGCCAATACTATTAAAAGGGGATGAGGTGTTGCTTAATGGTCTTTTTGCTCAAGTGCTTATTGACAGTACTCCTAAACCCTCAACCACTCTCTCTACCCAAATATGTCCAAAACCTACATTCCAACTCGGCCCCACCGATATTTCCTATCTGGACCCACCGAGTTCATCCAAGACTTAGCCACTGCCAAAACCCTAACAAATCGGATCCACCGAAATGGATCTCGGTCCCACCGAGATGGCCTTACCAACTCTCTGTAATCGTTTGCACTTACTTCGGTCTCACCGAGTTTTGCGAATCGGTCTCACCGAGATGGCTTGCCAAGTCTCTGTTGCCTTATTGCTTCACTTCGGTCCTACCGAGTTGATGCAATCGATGCCACCGAGATGAGGGTTGCCCTAAGCCATTGCACTTCGGTCCATCCGAGTTGTCCGTATCGGTCCCACCGAAATGCCTAACGTTCATATCTTTTACACAATTCGGTGCCACCGAGTCTTCTGAATCGGTGCTATTGAGTTGGGTCAAAAGTGTGTAACGGTTGGATTTTGTGTGGAGGCTATATATACCCCTCCACCACCTCCTTCTCAGTAAGGAGAGCCATCAGAATGTGCCTACACTTCCACCATACATTTTCTGAGAGAGAACTACCTACTCATGTGTTGAGATCAAGCTATTCCATTCCTACCATTTGAATCTTGATTTCTAGCCTTTCCCAAGTTGCTTTCCACTCAAATCCTTCTTCCGCCATAGCCAAATCTGTGAGGAGTTGTTTGAGTGCTGGGAAGACTATCATTTGAAGCACAAGAGCAAGGAGTTCATCAACAACACACCGTCTATTACCTTTTGGAGAGTGGTGTCTCCTAGATTGGTTAGGTGTCACTTGGGAGGCTCCGACATGATGTGGAGTTGAACCAAGGAGTTTGTAAGGGCAAGGAGATCGCCTACTTCATGAAGATCTACCCCGAGTGAGGCTAGTCCTTCGTGGACGTAAGCCATGGTGGAATATACAAGGTTGCTTCTTCGTGGACCCTTCGTGGGTGGAGCCTTCCGTGGACTCGCGCAGCCGTTACCCTTTGTGGGTTGAAGTCTCCATCAACGTGGACGTACGATAGCAACACCTATCGGAACCACGCCAAAAATCACCGTGTCTTCATTGCGTTTGAAATCTCCAATCCCCTCCTTTACATACATATGCAATTGCTTACTTTCCGCTGCTATACTCTTAGAATTGCATGTGTAGGGTGATGCTTGACATGTACTATTGCTAAAATCTACCCACAACTAAAATTGGGAAAAGGTTAGGTTTTATTTGGTCAAGTAGTCTAATCACCCCCCCCTCTAGACACACTTTCGATCCAACAAGTGGTATCAGAGCTTTGGTCTCCGTAAGCCTTGATTTCCATTGCTTTGGTGATCATAGCCTTGGTTTCACAACCTAGGAGAGTATGGCGTCTAGTGAGGGTAACTATCACCGTAGAGGTCCATATTTTGATGGTACAAACTTTGCTAGTTGGAAACATAAGATGAAAATGCATATTCTTGGTCCTAACCCTGCCGTTTGGGTTGTTGTTCGTGTTGGCTTGCAAGGTGACTTCTTTGAGGATGGCAAGGAACCGGATCGTGAAGCAACCCCGGAAGAATTGAAGATGTTGCAATACAATGCTCAAGCTTGCGACATTCTATTCAACGGTTTATGTCCCGAAGAATTCAACAAAATCAGCCGCCTCGAGAATGCAAAGGAAATTTGGGATACTTTGGTTGATATGCATGAGGGTACCGAGTCCGTCAAGGAATCTAAGTTGGATGTGCTTCAAAGTCAACTTGACAAGTTCAAGATGAAGGATGGTGAAGGAGTCGCTGAGATGTACTCTAGGCTTGCTCTCATCACAAATGAGATTGCCGGCTTAGGAAGTGAAGAGATGACCGACAGATTCATCATCAAGAAGATACTTAGAGCTTTGGATGGAAAATATGATACCGTCTGCACATTGATCCAAATGATGCCAAATTACAAAGATCTCAAGCCCACGGAAGTCATTGGAAGGATTGTTACTCATGAAATGTCACTCAAGGACAAAGAAGAGCTGCACAACAAATCAAGTGGTGCTTACAAAGCCTCAACCGATGCTCTAACAACTCCAAGTGACAAGCTAGTATCCAATGAAGAGATTAGCCTAATGGTGAAAAGGTTCAACAAGTTCTACAAGAACAAAGGGAAAGAAAGAAGCTCTAGCTCAAGACACTATGAGAGAAGATCATCAAGTCGTGACCGTAATTGCTACAATTGTGGGAAACCCGGACACTACTCCAATGAGTGTACGGCTCCCTACAAGAAAAGAGACGAATCACCAAGAGGAAGACATAGAAGAGATGAATCACCTCATAAGGAGAGAAGGAGTAGAGATGATCGTTATGACCGAAGACACTCTCGAAGAAGCAAGGATTCGGAGAGGAAGGACAGGTCATCCAAGAGCTACACAAGAAGAAGACATCAAGCTCATGTTGGTGAATGGGTTTCCGACTCCGACTCCGACAACCACTCCGAGAGAAGTTATCACTCCAACTCCGACTATAGTCAAGATGAAGGTGTTGCCGGACTTGCACTTGTGTCATCCAACTCCTATGATCTATTTGACTCACCAAATGAAGGAATTGGAAGATGCTTCATGGCAAAAGGCCCCAAGGTATCACACCCCGAGTATCTTGATTTCAATAGTGATGAAGATGATTTGCTTGATGATGATGATTTACTTGTTGACAAGGATAGTAATGTGAGCTATAATGAAAATGCTAGTAATCATGATAGTCAAGAGGAAACGAGTGACAATGCTATGAAGGAGATTAAGCGTCTAACTAAAGAACTAAATGCTCTTAAGTTAGCTCATGAAACAACTCAAGAGGATCATAGAGAACTTCTAAGAACTCATGAGAAGCTACGCTTCGAGAAGCTAAATTTAGAGCAAGAGCATGAGTTTTTTAAAGCTATCAATGATGATCTTCGAAAGAAGAGTTCTTCATATCTTGCCAAACGTTTACTCTTGTCTACCTTTATGCCACAAGTTAAACCTAAGCAAACTAGAAACAAGGGTAAAAATGGTTCTACCTCTAGTAGTAACAATAACAATGCTAAATCCAATATTGTTGCTTCTAGTAGTTCTATTGATTCCACTAATGATTCTCTTAGCCAAGTTACACTTGAGTAAGAAAATATGCTATTGAAAGGAATTATAGAAAAAGGTGTCTACAAGAGTCTTGCCGGGAGTAAGCAATTTGAGGAAATTGTATGCAAGCAAGGAAGGCACCGGAAGAACCAAGGTGTTGATTTTGTACTAAAGTTCAATGCCGATGGAGTTGAGTGGGAAGAACAATACCCCAAGACGAAGTTTGTTCCTCAACAAGAGAAGTATGATCCTACTTCCTTCAAGGGAACACAAGCTCAAGAAGATCTTCCACCACAAGACCACAAGCTAAAAGGCAAGGACAAGCTTCAAGAAGAGATTGATTCATTTGAAGAAGCTCCTCAAGCCATGGTCAAGTGGGTTCCCAAGACTTCATCAAGTTCTACTTCATCAAGTGCTACTACAACTCCAAGGATTCCCATCAAGTTTATGTGGGTCCAAAAGAAGAAGAACTAGAGAGTTCTTGAGGGTGACTCCGCCAACAAACTCCACTCATATTCTTGATGGCAAGAACTTGTGCAACCAACTTCCACATTTTGCACTAGTTCATGGAGTCACAAACCCTCTTGTTGGTAAGGCAAGGGACGAGGTATTCAATGCATTCATGGACATCATCATATGTGTATTTCACTCTATGTCTATGGATATTCTTGTATGTTCCTTGTGTGAGACTAACCCATGTAGGTATTGAAAGCACAAAACTCCAAAGGATTGCTCCCAACTCTTGATGGTCTACATCAACATTGAGCATCCACATTTTCAACATTTACATGAAGTCATCATCGACAAAACCCAAGGTTAGTTCATCCCTCTTAGGGGGGACATCACATCTAGGGGGAGCTTTGCTCTAAGCAATTGAGCTAAAGCAACTCTAATGGTGTGAACACATCAATGCTTTATGTGAAAGCGGCAACCCCACTTGTGCTTAAACGATGAGTATGACCTATGATCAAATGTTCTCATTTGGCTCCTAAGTCAATATACTCATATATAGATGACCTAGTCATCGCCACTGCTTGATAGATGCTAGAATTGGTTGTGCATGTTTGACACATATTTCATTTGCTATCTTATTGTGTGAGCATGTTGGTTTGCATGTTTTCATCATTCGAGAACATCCATTTGTTGTTTTGATTGTCTTGGTTTTTCTGGCCAAGTGGATGTACAAGAATGCCTAAGTACCTTCTCTAGCTATCTATGCTTTCTTGTCTCAAATTATATTCTTGCTGCATCACAAAAATTGAACAAGTCTTTTTCGGACCCTCTGGGTGAGGAGCACTCGGAGCCACCGATCTGAAAGGGCTGAACCTCCAAAACCTTCTATCTGATTTCGGCCGAACCAATTCACTCAAACTCGGTCCAACCGAAATCACTTAGATTGATCTAGGTTTTCCATCTCGGTGCTACCGAATTGAACCATTTCGGCGCCACCGATGTGCTAAACTGCGTGCAGTTACACATATCGGTGCCACCGAGTTGTTCAACTCGACGCCACCGACAGCGTACGGGTATATATATCGCGTGGACCGAATGGTTGAAATTTCTCGACCCCACTCGTTCCCGCTCCCCGTTGCTGCCATCGCCCTTCGTCTTCGGACTTTGCCGTCGTCTCCAGCGCGCCCTCGCCGCCGGATTCCGCCGCCGTCAACGGAAATCTGCCCCACCGTTGCCGCCGTAGAGGATCTCCACCAAGTTAGGGTGAGATTCGATCCCTCTCGTGCTCCCATTTCCGATTCAATGCACGATTGGACTGCCTGAATTCATTCCACGGATTGAGAACTCCTGTTACACTACAAACTCCGTAGATTAGATGCGAGTAAAAATTTTAGGTTTAAGTTTCCGCCGAATGCATCTCGGACCGACCGATTCGAAATTTCCGGTCCCACCGATTTGGCCTCTGGCCATAGCACTAGTACATCTCGGTGCCACCGAGTTGTGCGAATCGGTGAGACCGAAAGTAAATAGCAGTGAAACCCTAGCAACTCGGAGTCACCGAAACCCATCTCGGTCTGACCGAAGTGGTGTGCAAGGTTTCTGTAGTGTGCTTCGGTATCACCGAGATGATCAACTCGGTCCATCCGAAATGCATCCTGTGAAAATTTGAAACAAAGAGTTGAACTCAAATTTTATGAAAAAATATCTGCTTTTTGTGATGACTCATCTACTCTGCCCATACCTATCCATTCACAGGGTCAGCTCAGCAAGATGTCAGACAACAGTGACAGTCAGAACAGATCTGAACAGCATGCAGAAATGAGTGAAGGGTCAAGCCCAGCTGAAAGTTTCTATGAGGGAGAGAGGAGCTCTCCAGATCTTCCTAAAGCTGCAACCAGAACAAGGAAGAAGAAAACCTCAGACAGTGAGGATGAGGATTTTGTTGCTAGCGAAGCAGCAATCAAGAAAAAGAGAGTCGTGCTTGCTAAGGAGTACAGCACCAAACCATCAACTGCCAAAGAGAGAACTGCTGTGAGGAAAGTTCCAAAGCAGATTGTGCAATTCACTCTTGAAGAGCCTAGTGACACAGATCCAGCTGCAGGTGGCAAGAAGAAGAGAGTAAGGAAAACTACTGCCCGTGTGATTGGCAGACCCTCCATGATGATTGATGAGGAGGAAGAGGAGGAGGAGCCAGAAGCCACTGCACCTCCAGCCAAGTCTCAAAATCTTATGACTGATGCAATCAAGACTGCTGCCCCCAAGTCCAAGCCTAAGGTGTCAGCACCAAAGAGATCAACCAAGAACATATCAGCTACTGAGAAGAACAAGGCCCCAGTGCCTGAGTCAAACGTTGATGAAGAGCCTCTAGTGCTCAGAAAATTGAAGCCAAAGATACCAGACCATGACAATGCACACCCAGTTGCGGAGAATATGATGCTAAGGAAAGATAAAGGACTGCGTCAGTGGAGACTGTCAGATCCTTATGCTGCAAGAAGGAAGACAGCTTGTGATTATCGCTTTCACACTTGTGAACAACAAGATTTCTATGAAACCGTTCTGTTGGATAAGAAGCCCATAGTCAGTGACATGAGATGGGTGGATTGGGAATACATTGATGAGAATGAAGATTATTTTCCCCATGTCCACGAGAGCTTCAGGATTGCAGGTGTTGATGACTTTGTTGGAAAGAAGTTGACCAAGTGGAATGACGAAATGGTCATGCAATTCTACTCTACAGCACCCAAGGAAGAGGATGATGGCCGCATTATATGGATGACTGAGGGTATAAGATACCAGTCTACCATCTCTGAGTGGGCAAGTCTTCTTGGTGCACCCAAGGAAGAGGATGATGACATAGACATTTATGCCAAGCTCAAGATGGATCACAACTCCATGAAGAACATGTATACTGCAATTCCAGAGAAAGACCTTGAGACTCACAAACTTGGATCAGTGAAGCATCTGCTCCCAGGATTAGCCACAACGAACACCATCTTGCGGTACACCTTGTTGCCCAAGTCAGGAGATGACAAAATGATTCGTGGCCACTCCATCAATTTGCTGCATTTGTTTGATACACCTCAGAAATTCAAGGTGATGAGCCTGATAGTAGAGACTATCAAGAGGACTGCAGCAGATCAGAAGAGATCGTGCGGATATGCTCCACATATTCAGATATTGATCAATTCCAAGGTTGGAACCAACACATACCTTCTTGATCGAGAGCATTTGCCTTTGCGTCCAGATTTTGAGGACAATGTGATAGTGATGGATCCTTCGCATCCCACTTCAGCACAAGCCCAAGAGAAGATCCGCAAAGCAAAAGAAGCAAAAGCAGCTCAGGAGGCATCAGCTCCAAATGCTCCAATTGCCAATCTCAAGACACCCAAGGACCAAATGACATATCTGCTTGAAGCCACTCTGAGGATTGAGCGAAGTTTGGCCAACCTCACCCAGACCCAAGCTAGTTTTGAGCGGATTATTGAGACAAAATTTCATGATCTAGATGTCAAGGTGACAGAGATTCAGACTACAGTGGAGCAGCTGCAGAATGATGTTGATGCTGTCAAGACAGCCCCATCAGATGACAGTGGAGATGACAGACCAACCACAGAGCGTTTTCAGACAGTGCCCAGAGCAGCCAGGTCTGCTGCAATACCAGTTGTGGATCCATGGACCACAGTATCTGCACCAGCTGCTACTGCCACAGTGCCACCTCAGGTCTCTACTCCACCAGCCCCACAGACATCTGCAGAAGCCTTCGCGGATGCTCTTCTCTCAACGCCATCTACGCACACCGGAGTTGCCAGCAGGAGGTCGCCTTCAGGAGCTTCGGAGGACCGTGCTTAGAGTGCCGATTAGTCCTATACCTATTCGATCTTTTTGGTACTTGTTGCCAAAGGGGGGGAATTTGTATAGATCTTAGCTTCGAGAGAGAGAGTTTCGCTTTGCTTTGCCCATTGGATTTCTCTCGAGTTCTTTTGCTACTTATTTGCTTGTTGGTACTTTGTTATGTGTGTGCTTGCTACAGTGCTTGTGAGATATTCTGTCGTTTATGCTTGTGAGATATTATGCTTCATGTGATTGATCATACTATGCTTATTGTGATGATCTATGCTTATCTTTACCATTATCCTGTATGATCACTTACTTATGTTGGTGATGCATGCTTTCTATTCCAATCATATCATTTTGCGCGCTCCACCATGTTGTATGTGACATGGAAGAGTGACCCATAAGCCTAATCGATTGTGTATTTGCATTCAAACGCAAATTTTTAATAATGCACAAATTTAGGGGGAGCTCTTGCTTATCACATACTTCTCAAAGCGACGATGTATTTCATTCATTTAATCATTTGTCGAACCTTTGATCTATATGTTGTCATCAATTACCAAAAAGGGGGAGATTGAAAGCACATTTGCTCCCTTGGTGGTTTTGGTAATTCATAACAACATATATCTCATTGAACTAATGTCCATTCAAGATTAAGATTTCAGGATGTTCAATGATTGGCATGGCATGGACTAGAGATGTGGACCCCTCAAAATGCTAAGGACAAGGATTGGCAAAAGCTCAAGACTCTACATTTTTGGTTTAGTGATCCAAGATCACATTGAGTCCATAGGAAAGCCAATACTATTAAAAGGGGATGAGGTGTTGCTTAATGGTCTTTTTGCTCAAGTGCTTAGTGACAGTACTCCTAAACCCTCAACCACTCTCTCTACCCAAATATGTCCAAAACCTACATTCCAACTCGGCCCCATCGATATTTCCTATCCGGACCCACCGAGTTCATCCAAGACTTAGCCACTGCCAAAACCCTAACAAATCGGATCCACAGAAATGGATGTCTGTCCCACCGAGATGGCCTTGCCAACTCTCTGTAATCGTTTGCACTTACTTCGGTCTCACCGAGTTTTGCAAATCGGTCTCACCGAGATGGCTTGCGAAGTCTCTGTTGCCTTATTGCTTCACTTCGGTCCTACCGAGTTGATGCAATCGGTGCCACCGAGATGAGGGTTTCCCTAAGCCATTGCACTTCGGTCCATCCGAGTTGTCCGTATCGGTCCCACCGAAATGCCTAACGTTCATATCTTTTACACAGTTCGGTGCCACCGAGTTGGGTCAAAAGTGTGTAACGGTTGGATTTTGTGTGGAGGCTATATATACCCCTCCACCACCTCCTTCTCAGTAAGGAGAGCCATCAGAACGTTCCTACACTTCCACCATACATTTTCTGAGAGAGAACTACCTACTCATGTGTTGAGATCAAGCTATTCCATTCCTACCATTTGAATCTTGATTTCTAGCCTTTCCCAGGTTGCTTTCCACTCAAATCCTTCTTCCACCATAGCCAAATCTGTGAGGAGTTGTTTGAGTGCTGGGACTATCATTTGAAGCACAAGAGCAAGGAGTTCATCAACAACACACCGTCTATTACCTTTTGGAGAGTGGTGTCTCCTAGATTGGTTAGGTGTCACTTGGGAGCCTCCGACATGATGTGGAGTTGAACCAAGGAGTTTGTAAGGGCAAGGAGATCTCCTACTTCGTGAAGATCTACCCCGAGTGAGGCTAGTCCTTCATGGACGTAAGCCATGGTGGAATAGACAAGGTTGCTTCTTCGTGGACCCTTCGTGGGTGGAGCCCTCCGTGGACTCGCGCAGCCGTTACCCTTTGTGGGTTGAAGTCTCCATCAACGTGGACGTATGATAGCACCACCTATCGGAACCACGCCAAAAATCACCGTGTCTTCATTGCGTTTGAAATCTCCAATCCCCTCCTTTACATACATATGCAATTGCTTACTTTCCGCTGCTATACTCTTAGAATTGCATGTGTAGGGTGATGCTTGACATGTACTATTGCTAAAATCTACCCACAACTAAAATTGGGAAAAGGTTAGGTTTTATTTGGTCAAGTAGTCTAATCACCCCCCCTCTAGACATACTTTCGATCCTACATCGTGCCAGAACGGACTGTCCACGCCATACTGCGGCATCGCCCTCGCCTCCGGCGTGAGGCCCACGTGGAAGAGGTGGCTGGCGCGGCTGAACGCCGGCGTGCTGAGACGCCGCCCAGGCTGAGCTTCCAGCCCTTGGGTAGCCGCATGTCCGGCGGCGCGAAGATGTCGAGCCGCGCCAGCTCCTCTGCCTCGGTGATGGTGAGGCTACACGCTAGCCAGCTGCTGCTGCCGGCTTCTTGGTCATTGCGAGACATAGCGGCGTCGGGCGAGGAGAGGCGTGTTGGCTGTCTGGTGCGCGAGGAGGAGAGTGCGGCGGCAGGAGTGAAGGCGTGAGCGATCTGTGTGCACGGCAGCGATTTAGAGAGGGTGGGATTTGTAGACAAGGTGGGAGGGCTGGTTGGTGACCGACGGGTGGCCGGTATTATGTCGCCATTAATGGTATTGGCATCGGGATCCGCCCGGCCACACAGTGGGGCGACGGGACAACGGCACATACAGTCAAAGGCTGCAGACGTAATAACGCCGTGTCAATACAGGGCAACACACGGCATACCCCCGGACGCACGGCTAAGACGCCACCTCATCACGGCGCGTTGACCTGCGACTGGCACAGCCACGTGGCGTGGCTGTACGCCATGTGTGCTGCCGGGACACTCGGCTTTGTGCGTTGTACGCCCAATGTTTTGGGTACGCCGAGGCTCGCGGGTTGGTCGTGCGGCACACGCCGGATGCACGATTTATAGCCTTGTACGCCGGGTGGCCGATCTAAAACTCTCCGCGTACGCGTGAACACAAGGCGAAAAATGATTTTCCTACAGTGTAACAAAATTATTGTATTTTACTTTTATGATGATCCATGCTTGGATTGGACACTCTTGAGGTGTGGTAACACTACACCACGACACTCAAAGCAGCGTCAAATAAACTGTCGGCATAGGCCACCTAAGGCGACACATTTAGTGTCGGCAAAGACCTTTGCCGACAGAAAGGAGCTGTCGCCTATAGTGCTGCCGGGAACGCTCTTTGCCGACAAATAGTATGTCAGCTTTGGTGAGACCTATGGCGACAGACATTTCTACACCGACAGACTGTTCTATGCCGACAGATCATCTGACAGTGTGCTATGCCGACAGATTGTGCGACGTCCATTGCTGTGCTGACAGTCTGTCTGTAAGTGCGCTATACCGACAGATTGTGTGACGCCCAATACTTCTGCTGACAGATTTGCTGCCAGGGTTCTACATTTCACCACAAATGCAAATGCACCATATTGTGAATGAAATTACATTCATAATATTCAATTCATGTTCAATACGCAATACATATACAGACCATTGCACTCTTCTATTCAGCAAAAGATACCATTGATCAATGCATTCATTCAACATATATAGAACATTCATTAGTTTTCCTCACTCAAGTTAGCTACAACCATTAAGGATACACAAGTCAGATATACAAGAGAGACATGTTACAAACATAATGGCCAAAGTTCCTAAGAGACCAAGTGCTTGATCACTCGACTGCTACAGAATGTTGTGGAAGACCAACTCTTCAATCGCCAAGCCAAATCAACTTCCATATGAACAAAATGTGTCAACCCTGTTCTGAACAAAAGCAATCACGAGAACATCTTCGATCAACTTGTGGACTTGCTACTTTCTACCATTTGTCCCTACAAAAGAACTCATATGTTTCAGAAGATGTACAATATACACACTCATCATGCAGCATTACGAAATATGATATGATGAATTGGAACCATGCATAGTTGAACTAGCCTCGTACAGGGAAGACCACAATAAAGAAATAGGCTGGAGTCGAGTGGCATCAATCAAGTAGTAAACCAGACTCAAGCAGTAAACCAAAGTTGAACTATATATCATGGGTCCAAAACAGCAGGGTCACCCTTGGTTCCAAAACTACAGAATCTCTGTCATGCAACTACACAAGCATGAACCTAGGAGCCCAATCCAATGCAGTGGCCGCAACCAAAGCCCGCATGGGCCTCAGCATGGCAGTTTGGTTCACAACCAACTAGAACAGAAACTATGCTAGAGTAGAGCAGCGAGAAACTGGGGGGATAACCTCAGAGTCAAGAGGGGCAGAGCCACAACCTTGTGTGGGGAGTCCAGGTCAGGGTCGTCGGCTTGGGCTTGGGGTCCCAGTCGTCCTCCTCGTCCATGGAGTCGGGTGCCTGCTGCACCAAATCAAGCATGAAAATAAATATCATATTATTCCAAGGTCAGACAAACAATCAAGTGGCAAAAGAAAGAAAGAAAGAAAGAAAGAAAGAAAATCACACGAAGATTGTAAGCAACAGAACAACAACTTATTTATAAAACCCTCCATTAATTTCATCTAGTTTAGTTTCAACCAAGCAACAACTTGATGATGGTTTAGTATTTATTTATCCTGGACCGAACTGGTAGATTTGATGAACAATGCCTGAATAAGAAAACAACTACTACAATCAATATATATCAACAATGGTGGTCTCATATATAGTAGCACACTACGCGGCAAGATGATATGACACAATAAAACCTCAAATGAGCAACCGGCAAAGCTGCATTTAATTGGAGGGTTTAGGGCCTGTTCTTAACCTCTCCAGTTCCCAGCTTCACAAACTCCAGACAGAAAATGGAGCCGAACGCTTTAGCTCAACGAAGCTGAAATCGCGAAGCTGTGTTGGGCCGTAGTGCATTTTTGTAGAGAGTTGTTCGCCGAGCAAGTGAACGCTGGAAATAGGCCTGGCAATTACTTGACCCCAAATGCATTTGATGAGGTGACAAGACAATTTAAGATGAGAACCGGCCTTGACTACACACATATGCAATTGAAAAACAAATGGGACAAGCTTAAAGCTGATTTCACCTTGTTCAAGAAACTCAAGTTTCGGGAGACCGGAGCCGGATGGGACTATGTGAACAACACCGTGTCACAAGATGATGAGTGGTGGAAGAAGGCTAAAATTGTGAGTTCTTTGGCTGTTGTATCATGCATCTTAATTTAGCCATATCTCTTTATTTACTAATAATGTGTTTCACTTGTTGTATTACAGGATATTAAAGGTTGTGACAAGTTCAAGAAGAATGGACTTGCTAATGAAGAAAAGTTGCGGGTTATATTTGGAGATATCACAACTGATGGTACTGACCATTGGAATCCCTCTTCTGGCATACCTCCCCCCTCTAGTGCGGCACTGAAAGAATCCATCAATGTTGATGAGATCGAGGATCTTGATTTGGATGATACAGAAGAACAAGCATCTCAGGCAACACCTAGTTCATCTAAAGTGAGGCTTGGAATCATCATTCCAGAGAAGAACAAGAAACCCAAGACCGCACAAGTGATGTGTGAGCAAGTTACAAGGATTGGTGACATTGCCGAGGCTTCTCACTCATCATTTCAGTCTTTCCTAAAGCAAGATGAGGCGAACTGTGTCACCTCAGTCATGGATGAAGTCATTGCTTGTGGTGCAGCAGTTGATACCGATGAGTTCTTCATGGCTAGTGAGTTGTTTGTGAAGAGGGCGCAAAGGGAGATGTTTCTTTACATGCCTCCTGACTCTCGAAAGGGTTGGTTGCGTAGGAAGTATGACTTGAAGTATGGGAAGTAGTGTGATGGCCGATTATCCTTTGCTATCAAAATTCTATGTGTGATGGTCGATTATCCTTGCTATCAAAACTATTTGTGTCTTTTAAGTTGAACCTACTTCTTAAAGTATGGGAACTACTTGATACCATTCCATCTATTTATGTAGGCATTGTGGAACCATCTTTTATGTCTATGTTGTTGAGCCCAGTGTTTGCTATTTACGTATGCATTATGTCTATGTTATTGATCCATTTGGTGCTAACTTGTGTTTCATATGTTGGTGATTGTTTATATGCAGATGTCATCGGATAGTGAAAGTGATGATGACACTAATTATGAAAGAAAGAAAATTATGGTTTTTCAATATCAACATGATATGGACATGCGTTGTTCAGGTGTGTCATCCATAGTTGGTAAGTATTGTAAAAGTTGGGTCATGAAGGCCGAGCCTATGACATCTAGGTTGACTGGTTTTGAATGGTTGCAAGAGACTATTGGCACACCCGGAGAGACATACACAATGTTGAGAATGAATGCACATGTGTTCTTTGATCTTCATGACAAGTTGGTGGCGGAGTATGGCCTCAAAGAAACATGCTTTGTTACCACTTATGAGTCTCTTGCTATGTTCTTGTGGACCTTGGGGGGTGTGAATCAAATACGAGAACCCAAAACCGTTTCAACAATGGAGCAGATACAGTCCACCGTAAGTTCCATGAGGTTCTACATTGTGTGATCAAGATGTCATCTCACTACATTAGGCCTCAAGACCCAAATTTTCACATTGTGCATGATAGGATTAAGCGTGACAAAAGGGCTTATCCTCACCTCAAAGACTGCATTGGTGCAATAGATGGGACACATATTAGGGCTTCTATTCCGGAAGGACCTTCAAAAGTAAGGTACATTGGAAGAACGGGTGCAACAACTCAGAATGTGATGGCAGTATGCGACTTTGATATGCATTTCACCTACGCTTTAATTGGACAACCGGGTTCTATGCATGACACAACTGTGCTATTCCATGCAATTGAAAATGACAAGGCCACATTCCCACATCCTCCCAAAGGTTAGTATTTCTTGTTGTTGCAACTTATGTAACATATCCTCCAACTCACAATCATGTTTGTTTTGTGTAGGCAAGTATTACCTTGTAGACGCCGGTTATCGTAACAGAGATGGCTATCTAGCACCCTACAAAGGAGAACGCTATCACGTCCCCGACTTCCAGAGAGGTGCGCCCCCGACTACTCCTGTAGAGAAGTTCAACCGGATCCACTCTTCCAAGCGCAATACCATAGAGAGAACCTTTGGTGTGTGGAAGATGAAATGGCAAATCTTGCTCAAGATGCCAAAGTACTCGATTGCAACACAAAAGATGACTGTTGCGGCTACCATGACACTACACAACTACGTCCGCCTCCATGACAAAGAGGACCTCCACTTTCTTCGGTGTGAGAGGGATCCGGATTATGTTCCAACTATTCCGGATAGATACAAGAAGTATGCTATTCCTTCAAATGCATCGGATGCTTCAACAACGGCAGAAAGTGGTCCTAACATGGATTTGTTTAGGCATGAACTAGCTACCGCCATTGCTCTTAGTTGGTGAAGTAATCATGTTCGTGTCTTTAGATGTGTGGCCATTTGATTTGCAAACTTATATGCAAATGGATCTTTTGTTGTATGAAACATGACAAAACTAGTTGTATATCTATATTAGAACTTGTGTTAACTGGGAAATATTTGATCTTTCAAAAATTTGCATTTGTGCTATACATATTACAGTCCATATAATACAGAAATGCTCTCTGTACAGCCTACAATCGTAGTTAAAAGTTCCCTGTGAAAAAAACTGGTTCTCTTTGAAAAAAAATGAGTTAAAAGCCCAACAGTTTTCCCTTGTGATTAGGCCTGTTTCCCTAGGCTGGGCGACTTGGGCTGGTTCCAGCTGGCCCATTATGGCTGGCGACCAGAGAAGCTAGCGATCGCTACCGAACGCAGCTAGCTCGCTGTGTGGAGTTCGAAGCTGGGATGGGAAGCTGGAATCGTGGAGTTTCTGGAGTTGGTAGGAGATCAGAACAGGCCCTTAGAACGTGCGCATCAGAGAAGAAAGATAAATATACCCACTTGTTGATATATAAGCAACCAACCAACAAAGCTACATTCTGTTTATTGAGTTTACATTCCACTCATACTCCGTTGTACACAGACAGAGACAGCTACATACGAACAAGTCCAGTCCCTAGAACCAATAAATATTAAGCATCGATCGCATGGTCTGAAGGGTCAAAGTAAAGAGCAATTTCTACTGTACCAGATAAGCTAGACCGTTTACTCAATAAATAAACCAGAAATTTAATCTATAAGCAAGCAACATCATCTCATTCAATAAAAACCTCAGAGGAGCAACCAGCAAAAAAGATGCATTCAGTTTGATATATCAATGTAAAGAGGACAAACAACGCTTAAACGATGAAAACAAAAGCAAGCAAGAATAATTGTTGCTGATGTGGCTTGCATGGGACTCCATTTTCGGTAGCGACAGCGACTAGAACATGTTGGCCAAAGAGGGATCACAAGTCCACAACAAAACAAGATAACTGCATTTACGCACAATTCCTAGTTCCCTACCAAACAACAAGAACAAGATAGTCAGGCCACTTGCATCAGACCATAAACTGGCCAGAATTAATGTGATGATACAGAAAGGGTAGAGGGAGGAGAGCTGTTGTTTATTACCACCATTGATTGCTGGACCTGGACCTGGACCTGGACTGGCTTCCTGATCCTGATCCTGATCCAATTCCAATCGACCTCCTGCCTGGACCTAGACTGGAGGGAGTCCAACTGTACCTGCAAACCAGAAATGAGCTCACGGTTAATTACATTATAGGAAAAGAACAAGATTACTTAAGAGGAACTAGGCTAGAGAACCTAGGCAGGCTAGAGCAGAGCATCGACAACTTACTTGGGTACGTAAACCATTCGTTTTAACGCAAGACTTGCAGGCATATTAATTGGCAATATATATTTGAAAAACACATGTATCTATCTAATTCACATGTGTGCGCTCCAAAGTTAATGATGCATATAGTACTACATGCCATTTTCCATTAGTAAAAGGGTGACCCAGCAGCAACGATATAGAAAAAACCATGACACTTGTTTACCTTCAGACCAAACAGCGCCAAGTTTTGCTTCTCCTGTGGCAATATATATATGAAGTCACAACGGTCCACCCATCAGCATCAGGGACAGGCTTAGAGGACCTCGGCTAACCCTGCTTCATCCTCAAGCATCAATGGCTCGTCACCGTCATCATCATCCAAAATATAAATCATCGTCATCAACAACCATCTGCTCGCAACAAGGAAATCAATCAATTAAAAGAGAGTCATGTCCTGAATATTAATTGGTAACCAAGATCCAACCACCTGAATGGTGGCATGCCAGGATGCCAAAAACTGTTAGTTCTAAGGAGAATATATCAAGGGAAAATCTAAAAAGAAGAAACAAGGCTCGTCGTTGGCCTATCCACAAAGTACCTGAGATAGATATATGCTAGCAGCTAGCATTCTTGCTGGAATAATATTCACATGTATGTGCTTGCAAACTAAACCATACATTTTCTGCTAGCTGCCATGATTAAGGCTCGGGATTTGATACCATTGGCATCATCAGGGTGCTGCTATACATATATAAATATAGAAACCAAATACTCAATGTTCTTCCATTACCCAGATTTACTACCACCATATTGTGCCCTTATTTATTATCATTTTTGATAGAAACTAGGTATTATGACAGTCTGATGCATCCAATGTTTATAATGGCATTACAAATTGTACCATTAAGCAGCTTAGGAGGACTATCCTCTGTTCCTGTAACAGAACCGACATAAATTCTTGACTTGCCTCCACCACCTACATATGAAGATTGACTGATTGTTAGTACATTACTGACAAATGCTTCTCTTTGATAGATGCATCACTACATGTGTACATTATTAGGACATACAGATCACATTTGTGACTTCATGCCCACACACAATCAGATTTAGCTACAAGGCTTTGACATCTGGCATCCGTGCAATAAGAAAAGAAAATAAATAAAAAATAAATTATGCCACTCATAAAGGGAAACATAATTACAATTCTAACAGAAGAATGACACGCATCCCTCTCCTTTGTAATGCCTCGACCAAGAAACTGTTACATGCTACAAATTTGTGGATGAAGCACGCACAAGAACAACCATAGATGTTATTTACCAACTGGAAGAGGCCAACCGATTCATGGCTGGATCCGGTTAGTTACCTGCACGTACTGGAAAACCACTGACCCAGCTTACCTATAGCGACCGGATCTGGAGGTGGGGCAAGGAAGGGGCGACGAGAAACCACTCACATACCAGAAGCTTACATCTTGACTTCTGTAGGCGGGGCGGAGGGAAGGAAATCAGCCGGAACAGAGGTCCCAGATGGAGGAAAAACAGCGGTGGATCCTCGACGGCCGACGGCGCTGCTTCTCCTTACCGGTGGACGGTGCTGCTGCTCCAGTCCGATGGCGGTTGACGGCGCTGCTGCTCCTATACGGTGGCGGTTGACGGCACTGCTGCTCCTCGGAGCGGCGGACGGATCTGCTGCTCCTGGGCGGATGGTGCCCTGCGGGGAGGGAGGTCAGGGTTGGAGATGATGTGGCGCGAGGGGACCAGCGGACGGGCGACAGCGCGCAGGTCGGGGGCGGCGGCGCAGTCGGGTTAGGGTTAGGTTTAGGTTGGGGGCGGCGGCGCAATCGGGTTCTGTGTGAGTGGTGAGAGAGAGAAGGGTAAGATTGGGGATCGAACGGGTGTGATAGTTCTTTTCTTTTGCTGGTCTGGTCTGACTCGGGTGTTTCCCACCGCGTGCGCATCGCTCTCTTTTTGCGCCAAATTTTTCAGGTGTGGGTGGAAAAGCAAACAACGCCGACACTTTTTGTGTCCCTATGAATCGACGACACACAAACAATCAATAAAGGTTGTAACCGCCGACAGAAATTACGTCGGTGCTCTGGTGGTGCTTCGGCGACAGATAATGTGTCATGAGGTTATATAACATTAACATACTATGTGTCGGTATAGTTTGGGACAAAAAAAGTGTCGGCGATGCTCACTTTTACCAACAGATGCATGTCGTCTTTGTGGTGTCGGCGATGCTCACTTTTACCAGCAGCTCATTCCGTCGCTCGAAGAGGATGTCATGCCAGAACGGACTGTCCACGCCATACTGCGGCATCGCCCTCGCCTCCGGCGTGAGGCCCACGTGGAAGAGGTGGCTGGCGCGGTTGAACGCCGGCGTGCCGAGACGCCGCCCAGGCTGAGCTCCAGCCCTTCGGCAACCGCATGTCCGGCGGCGCGAAGATGTCGAGCCGCGCCAGCTCCTCTGCCTCGGTGACGGTGAGGCTGCACGCCAGCCAGCTGCTGCTGCCAGCTTCGTGGTCATTGCGAGGCATAGCGGCGGCGGGTGAGGAGAGGCGTGTTGGCTGTCGGGTGCGCGAGGAGGAGAGTGCGGCGGCGGGAGTGAAGGTGTGAGCGATCTGTGTGCACGGCGGCGATTTAGAGAGGGTGTGATTTGTAGGCAGGGTGGGAGGGCTGGTTAGTGACCGACGGGTGGCCGGCATTATGTCGCCATTAATGGTAGTGGCATCGGAATTCGTCCGGCCACATAGTGGGACGACGGGACGACGGCGCATACAGCAAAGGCTGCAGACGTAATAACACCGTGTCAATACAGGGCAGCACACGGCATACCCGCGGACGCACGGCTAAGACGCCACCCCATCACAGCGCCTTGACCTGCGACGAGTACAGCCACGTGGCGTGGCTGTACGCCGTGTGTGCTGCGGGGACACTCGGCTTTGTGCGTTGTACGCCCAATATTTTGGGTACGCCGAGGCTCGCGGGTTGGTCGTGCGGCACACGCCGGACGCACGGTTTATAGCCTTGTGCGCCGGGTGGCCGATCTAAAACTCTTCGCGTACGCGTGAACACAAGGCGAAAAATGATTTTCCTGCCGTGTAACAAAATTATTGTATTTTTTATGATGATCCATGCTTGGATTGGACATTCTTGAGGTACGGTAACACGCCTCAATTTGACCCCTAAATTTCTAGGTTTTGAAAGCTTCCGGACACATTTTATTTTTTAGGGTGTAGCTAGGTCTTAGTTGACTTAGACTTAACCAAGTCCGAATCAAGTGACATAGCATATATGAAAGGGAAAAGAGAAAAGAAAAAAGAAAAATTTGCACGAATCTCCACATAAGATCTCACGAGTATAGCATCGATTGAGACATAACCAAGTCTCAGTCGACTGAGATCTAGCAACACTATATTTCTTACCATTTTTCCTAGTCCTAGGTTTTGGAGAAGTTGCAAATCAAACATACTTTTTTTTTTTGGCCTCTTTGTCGTGATTAATTGGCCCGTCGAGTGATTTCATCACCATCAGTACACAACCACATCGAAAATCAAGAACAAAACCTAATTTACTCACTAATAATGAAAGAACAACGGTAGCTAGGCTGCTATATAATTTAGATAGGGACGTATCATCAATAATTCACGGCGCAAGCATCATCATGCGGGTAAACTCGTTGAAGCAGACGAAGCCGTCGCCGTCGGTGTCGACGCCGCCGATCATGCGGCGGCAGTCCTCGACGGAACACCGCTCGTCGCCGAGGGAGGCCAACACGGCACGGAGCTCCTCGGCGGAGATCCTCCCGCCCCCGTCAGCGTCAAACACCGCAAATGTGTCCCTCAGCTCGCCGTCGTCCGCGGCCTCCGCGGCCTCGATCCCCTCAAGCGCGAGGCCGGCCTCCGCCTCGGCGAGCATCGCGACCAGCTCCTCCTCCGTCGACACGACTGTACGCAACGCCACCTCCAGCTCCAGCCGCGTCACGGCGGCCACGGCCGGTTTCTTGGTCGTCCCGGAGCCGGATGGTGCCGCCGCCCCCGAAGACGACGGCAGGACGGATCTCGGCGTTGTGACGGACTGGTCATCTGATGCCGACGACTACGCGGTGGAGGCGAAGGAGCCGCCGTTGCCGCTCCTTTTGGATCTTTTCTTCCCCTTGTTCTCCTTCTTGGAAGTGGAGGAACCGAAGAACTTCATGGCTGTCCTAGGCTCGCACGTATCTTGCGAAAGAGTGGACCAGGAGGAGGGAGAGAGGAAGGGATGGTGGCGGAGCTGCGGAAGAGTAGACGGCCGGGGGAGAATTATAAGGGTGATCGCAGACGCGAAGGAGGTGAGCTTCGAGGAAGCTTCGCGCGGGAAAAACGTACGTACTGGTTCGCCCGGACCTACCTTTCCTCCGATTTATTCGCCTCCGCTTTGAAGGCTTCTTTCATTCGTCTGCATGAAACCTTCTTACCAATTTAGTACATAAATTTTAACAGTGTCATGAAGGTGAGAGGTGGACAAATCATGGAGGGTTTAATTAAATTTAGCCTGTTCTCTTCGTCGAAAATGACCAGATACATATCAAATACACAAACGAAGACAACACTAATCATGCAAACTCTCTCCGCTACTTATTCAATTTAGAATTTTTCTTCGATTCGCATCCAATCTTATGATAAGATTAGTGGAGATTTCCACGTCTCCATCGCGTGGCAAGTGGCAACTAGGGTTTTCTTGCCGCCGCCACCCGCCAGTGGGCATGGACTCGCTCTTTGTGGCCACTGCGAAGCCTTCCCAGCCTATTGCTGCAGTTTTGAGCTTCGTCTAAATCAGGTGTTGGTGGTCTAGCTGGTTGATGGAGGTGTCACTCCTCTCGGTGTCTGGTGCGGCGGTTGTCATTGTCGTACTTGGCCATCGCCAGTGTCGCCGGGCTGAGGTCGGACCTCGCAATGACATGAGAAGGCGTTGTCCTGCCACTAGATCTAGTCAAGGGGGTTAGTGCACGGTCATTGTTGGCCGCCTCTACGATGGATCTGGTGTGAGTGGTCCTCGCCTATTCGCACATATTGGAGATGTGCAGTATTCGTCTTTGTGTGGGTGGGCGTTAGCGAGAGAATGGTGTGCTGGTTGTGGAGGAGCGTTGGCACAACAGCGAGGTTGACCAGCTACGCATATGTGGTGCCTCTCGGTGTAAGACGCGTAAGGTTGGCTTCTCAACCTTCAGAGCGAATGAGCGATAGCTCCGGGTGGTGGGCATGTTGACACCCTATCTGCTGGTACTGGTTTGTTTTGTCAGCTATGAGGACAGTGATGTGGCTTGTGTGGGAAACACTCGTGGTGCGGGAGTTGTCATCATGGCCTATCCTGCCGAGATCTGGGTGTCGTCTATAGCAACCCCCTCCCTAGTCTACCTCGCCTCCTAAAGGCCCCTGGTTTGGTGACAGTGCTTGGATTGGTTGCTCTGTCGGCCTCGCCCACGGTTGTCTTAGCTAGAGTGCTTACTGCATCGACGGCCATGTTGGGGTGCATCTTGATACATGTGAGGTAGTGTGGCTGGTATATTTTGAATAGTAGGTGGTCGGTTCCTAGATTTGAACGACGGTGTTGATGATGGTGACTGTGACACTACTGCTAATGGCGGTATTTTCCCGCCTCGTGACTCCGGCTGTGTTGATATCTTCCTTTCTTTTATTTTGAATATAATTCTACTTTTTTTTAATCTTTTCAGAAAAAACTATTCCTGCTTTGTTTGATCCAGTTTCGATTATTCTCCTCGATAGATTCTATCTTAAAATATACATTGCTAACACAACAAAACTTTCCATTTCTTTCTATTGAGATGTAAAAGGAGAAAAAAAATGGATTTCTAGTCACAGGCTGCAAAATTCAAAATAAATTAAAACCGTTAACTAGAATTATCGTATTTTTTTAATTGCAATAGTGAATGACTCTTAAAGCTTAATTCATGTATAGGTAAACTTTCCGTCTAAACAACATTATTATCTAGATTATAATTATTTTGATTTGGTTTTTGTAACCTAGATTTTGTAGTCTGAAGCTGACAACACAAAATATAGAGGTGATATCAAAACTGTTGTCTACTTTTCTTTTCACGGGTAAACTAGCTAGGGACACGTAGACCATGCAAAATCAGATTCTGATCAGTTATGGACATACGTACGCCTTCATACAGTCAAGTCGGCACAGCATCTGTTTAGTATGAGTGTATGGCCTCCTCGACGGGAATTTTTGTCGAAAGAGACCACCTGACGAACGGAATTGCTAGAAAAGACCTCCTCTGAGATAAATTGTCAAAAAGGACCCCCTCGGTCGTGGCGGCAGGCGCGCCAGGCGACACGTGGCACCTGCCGCCACGGTGCCAGGCGGCAGCCCCTGCCGCCATGACGGCAGGCGGCATGTGAGGCATAACCGGATCACCGAGCCGCAACGGAACGGGCAGGGCAGGTGGGCCCTGCCGCCTGCGCGCGAGGCGCCAGCGGTGGGTCCTGCCGCCACGGCTTGAGGCGGCCACACTGTGCGGCCTGCTGCCTCGTTTCGTCGTTTCGTCGATTTCGTCCGTTTTTTAATCACTGATTCGTATGACTGATTTGTACGCTGCTGATGCCGCGAGCCGAGCTGACGGGAATTGAGGGTGCTGATTCCAATGGATGCATGCATGCAATGTTGCTTCGGCCGACGTCGTGTATTTTCCCGCCTAATAACAAATTGAATATCAAATGTTACCCCCAAATGTCACCCCAAATTTGTTTTTTTCACCGATGAAAAACTGCCGCTCCGTTTCACATGAAAATTGTCAAGCATGCTTGCGACACTAACACGAACATCCACAAAAAAATTCAGAACTGTTTGGTAGTGAACTGCGTGACTCCCGCCTGAAATTTCGTCAGTTGGCGCTCTAATTTCCCGCACTGATTGTGCTGCGCGCAATGAGACAGCACCACCCGCTGTCGGTTGTTGATTTTTGGCGCGTTGTGCCGACAGGTCCCGTGATAGCTCTGGAATCTGCGCTCGTTTCCTTTATATGAGGTAGGCAGTGCCTCATTTTGGTTCGTTGCCCGCTCACTCCTCTCCTCTCTGCTCTCTCTAAGTGTTGCCTCAGTGCCCCTCTGCTCTCTCTAAGTGACCTAGAACACATAGAAAGAAAAGCTCGGTAACCAACTCCGGTGCCAACTCGAAGAGACCTGCCTAGAGTGCCGCATCAGCTAGGGGTGCCGCAATCTCAAAGAAAGTCACCCTTTCCCTCCATTTGTTCCCGCTATTCTTTCCCGCCATTCTTTCCCGCCATCTTCTTTCCCGCCGTTTTCTTTCCCGCCATCTTCTTTTCTCAACCTATAAAACCCCCTCCACACTAAGGTGGGTAAGCAGTCCAGTGTAGTCTCGTCAAGATGTCCGGTTTTTCTTTTGATCATAGTTTTCACCCTAGTATGTCCCAACGTCTTCTGTGGTTAGCCGGCGATTTCAAGATAGACAATAGGATAGTCCCATGGGACGAACTCCTCAGTAGTGACACCCTACTGAATGAGCTGGGTCACGCATTAACTAGGTGCGGGTGGCCTTCAAGGACCTTTGAGGAGATACGGAAAGAACTTCTCAGGTTGCATGGAAGATGGAAGAAGCAACAGCATAAAAGTGAATCATACCTAAAGTATGCAGCAAAACATACTTTTTTATGGAGTGCCGACAGCGACGACGAAGACGATATCTTCATGCCGAGCACCAAGGATAGGCCTCCTCATAAGTTCCATACAACCGTTGGAATATCTTTTCCTTCGCATGCCTAGCCTTGCTGTAGCTGACAGGGAAGCCAATCTGATCAGCTGCGGTTTTCTGCAAAGCCCTAATACTAATGTTGAGACTTTCCTGTATAATCGTTTCCATCACTCTATGCTGGCGGTGGATGGCGATTGCATAGCTATTTATTGCCTGGTAAGCAGATTTCTTGTCTGGGAAAATCTGCCCAACGTCCAGACTTCCCGCTTCTAGGCCAGAAACAGAGTGAAATTCATTGGTAATGCTCATAACCTGTAAAAACTCAGGGTCCATTGGTGCCGCGACCGCCCTCTGAGGAGGAACAACTTCTTCATCGTCTGAGTCCGAAGAGTCAGAAGAATGACCGTCATCATCATCATCTAGCGCCTCCGGCAATCCCTCCACGTGTTCGCTCAAGTCAACGACCGCAGACCAATATCCTGTGTCATACACATGCTGGCCGCCTGTCGGTTCCGATGGGCCGGCGCTAGGGGCTGCAGTGATGGCCAACTCGACCTCACCACCGTCGCTACTACACCCGGCGTCATCAGTGACAGAAATGAACTCCAGATACACCATCGGCTGTCCAAACATAGAGTTCCTGGGATTGCTTGCAAACCTCATGTACGACCCCCACGAATTTTCACATGTGACCGGCCGCAGAACCCAACGGGCACCCTCAACGACGAAGGCCTCCATTGTCATTTTTTTTTCATGCATCGCTGGGCCAACCGCCGCTCGGATGCACCTTCTGACTGCCGCATAACCTACATTGACCATGTCTCTCACTACAACTGTAGTCGACCCGCACATGGACACATCCACCCCGGAAGGACCGTCGCGTACGACGTCCCCATAGAACACTAACAGATTTTCCATCGTACCTAAAAAATATCCATATTTCCGTTAGAAATAATCGGTTTGTTTCTAAATGTTTTCAAAAAATTCTGAATTTTTTTGTGGATGTTCGTGTTAGTGTCGCAAGCATGCTTGACAATTTTCATGTGAAACGGAGCGGCAGTTTTTCGTCGGTGAAAAAAACAAATTTGGGGTGACATTTTGGGGGTAACATTTGATGTTCAATTTGTTATTAGGCGGGAAAATACACGACGTCCGCCGAAGCAACATTGCATGCATGCATCCATTGGAATCAGCGCCCTCAATTCCCGTCAGCTCGGGCTCGCGGCATCAGCAGCGTACAAATCAGTCATACGAATCAGTGATTAAAAAACGACGAAACGAGGCAGCAGGCCGCACAGTGTGGCCGCCTCAAGCCGTGGCGGCAGGGCCCACCGCTGCTGCCTCGCGCGCAGGCGGCAGGGCCCACCTGCCCTGCCCGTTCCGTTGCGGCTTGGTGATCCGGTTATGCCTCACATGCCGCCTGCCGTCGTGGCGGCAGGGGCTGCCGCCTGGCACCGTGGCGGCAGGTGCCACGTGTCGCCTGGCGCGCCTGCCGCCACGACCGAGGGGGTCCTTTTTGACAATTTATCTCGGAGAGGATCTTTTTTGGCAATTCCGTTCGTCAGGTGGTCTCTTTCGACGAAAATTCCCTCGACGGAGGACGAGACGTGTGACGGGTTCGGCTGGCGGGGAAAGCGCAGCGAAACTTCCTCGGTTGGCGGGCAGCGCTGACCCTGAAGTGAATCCGGTCGAGTTGGTTCGTCGGGAAACTGGGAAGGAATTTCGGCCCGGTTACGTCGGAACCGCCTCGAAAACAACGAAAGCAAAGTCCTATCTGCTTCTGGGGTCACGCGTGATCAGTTTACCGTGCGTGCCATGCATGGTTCAAAATCGGTGCAGGTTCCAAAGGCAAGCGACACTGCTTTGTGTACAATACTCTTAAATTAATGCAAAGCACGAGATTAGTTAGCCTAGGTGCTGCGAACTGGTCTGATCTTGCCACATCATGTATGTATAGTCAAGCTTATAGCCATCAAGTAAAATAGTTACATATAAATATGTACTACTTTGTTGATACACGGACCATCTTCCTCTCTCACAAAGTGTCTAGAAACGTGTGCTACAGTCGGCTGTTAAACAGTGGCCCGCTTCTCTTATCTCTCCTCCAACTCATCAAAAATATAATATTTAAAGTCTTAGAGCATCTCCAACAGCCTTGCTATATTTGGCTAGGATTTGTAAAAACTGAAAATATAGCAACTTGACCCAAAAACATTGCTCCAACAGCCTTTGTATAAGTGGTCCCCCCACAGAATCTTTTACAAAGCTTTGTATATTTGCACCTCCACTTGGTATATTTGCAAAGTCTAGAGTCACTTTGTATAATTTTTAGCAGCCCACTTTTGTTCCATTGACAAGTGGACCCCACTGCCCCCTAGATTCCTGCTGGCCCGCGCTTGGCACATGTCCCAACGTGTCATTGAGAGGCTTGCTAAATTTTATAGCAAGGCTGTTGGAGCAAAAAATTGTTGGGGTTGCTAAATCTTCTCTCTCCTCTTGCTATACCCAGTTTTTAGCAAGTGAGGATAGCAAGGCTGTTGGAGATGCTCTTACAGCCCGCCTACGTCATCTATAGTCAAGCTTATAGCCATCAAGTACAATAGTTACATATTGTAGTTGCTCTAACTAGATGGTTAGGTTCTTTGTGGTTGTACCCGTCCACCAAGATTTAAGTCCTAGACTTGACATTGGTGCTCCACGCGTTCATAGTGGTGAGTGTGTGTATGTGAACGTCTTTGATTGTACCGTGTTAAAAAAAGTTAGCCTAGGTGCTTTCTTTGTCGGCGTAGTCATCATCCAACTGCCGCTGGCACACTCTCAAACTGGACGGCCTAGCATGGCACGCTAAAACAAAGATTCAAACAGGAGGATGATACGTTTTTTTCTATAAGACCGTACGCAAGCCCCTGATTTTTTTTCTCTTGCTCCTGCCAATGTTTTGGAACCGAAAGATCATGAGGATGTTCCATGTTTTAGTAGGGACGATGAGGGAAAGGAAGGTCATGCGACCAATAAAAACCTTCGGCAAAGGTGGGGCGTACTCGTAAGCGAAAATAGTACGACCTATCTGTTGTGCGCCACGGTACTAGGAATGGGTTCAAAGTTAAATTTTGAGCTATGAGAGGCATCTTCTGGAATAGAAGAGGTCTTCTGGACTTGGCTAAACGTAAATTCTTAAAGGAAGGAAACGGCTAGGGAACAAAAGTTGGATTTTTGTCGCTTTGTTAGAAACCGGTAGGACAAACTTTACTTCCCAATTTTTGGACTATTTCGGGTGGTTTGGCTGCTTCCCGCCTTGAGGGAGATCTCAAGGGATCTTACTTGCGGTGAACAAGGCATCACTCGAGGTAAGAAAGACAGTGGTGGGTGATTATATTGTCAAATTTCATGTGTGTTCGAAAGTTGACAGCTTCGACTGTGCCATGGTTGCCGTCTATGGGGCGGCTCAACTAGAGTTCAAATCTGAATTCCTTTCGAAACTAGTTCGTATTTGTGGAGTGGGAGGAGATTTAATACTATTCTTAGGAGGGAGGAGAAAAATAATGATAAGTCTGATGGTCGCTAACCATTTATGTTCAATGCAATTATTGAGAATCTGGACCGAGAGAGATAGCTCTCATAGGTAGACAATATACTTTTTGAACCGTAGACCGTAGAACATTGTATTTTCATTAATAAATCATATGTACAAATACAAAAGAAGCTAAAGCAATCATCCAATACCGGTTCTATGAAACATAATTATCAAGAAATTATAAGTTCTGTTCTACCCAGATCCTGATCTTTTTAGCTTTGGCTGGCTTAGCTTTGATCTGAGAGGCCCACAGTCCCTCTTGTAGGTAGTGAATCCAACCAGGCATGTGTGGAGCAGCCGACTTGAAGATCTTGTCATTTCCGACAGACTAGATACCCCAGCATCCCATAATCACAATGTCCAATGCAATTTCATGTGGTAGGTGTAGTAGAGCAAGTTGAATGTCATCAAACACTGATATTCCTCTTTTTCTGTGTGGAATGGTATGATCCCAGCACTGAAGGGCAAATGGGCAATTCCAGAATAGATGCAACAAAGTTTCTTCTGTGTTATCCGCACAAATGGCACAGTTATAGTTGTCCAAGTGCATAGTCTTTCTATTAAGAAGGTTTCTTATGTTAACCCTATCATGAAGGAGCAGCCAGAAGAAAATCTTGTTGGAGATATGCCCTAGAGGCAATTATGTATGATGATATTTCCTATGTGTTCATGAATAAAGATAGTCCTTGGACATTATCAATGATGTGTAACAGCAAGTACATGACTTGTTTGTGGGACTATGCATTGTATGATGATTGTCCTAAAAGGTCCCTAGTTGAAATGGTTGTGTGGACGCACAGCTAACTAGACTAGCATCTGACACGGTGGATGACTCGGTCTCACTAGCCATGGAGCATTGGATGCTAACCGGATGATATGGACTCGGAAAGATCTGGTCGGATTCGACATAGTCGGATCCGAGTCCAGATAAGGTCCGAGTCGGACAGACCCAACTATGAGACGCAGTGATATGTCATCTGTGAGTCTCTAGTACAACATACATTCTATGTCCTAAGGCCTAAGCTGGCGCATGTACTCGGGATGATGACAGACCTGCTTTGGGCTGACCAAACGCTACTTCGTAACTGGGTAGTTATAAAGGTAGGTTTCGGGCTTGTCCAGACCCATGCTGCGAGACATGGCCGAGCAAGATGGGATTTGCCCCTCCGATCAGGAGAGATATACTCTGGGCCCCTCGTGTGATCCGACCAAGATAAGCATGGCCATGTGATAAGGATTATGAGATAATCCGGTTTGTGGTCGGCATCACTGGAACGAGAAAGAGGTCGGGCTAGCACAAGGATGACAGACTCGCCTTGAGCCCGACAACATATATCGTGTGGCAAAGGGAACAGAAGTGTGATGCACAGGTTCGCCTAACCAGCTTCATTGTCTACTTGGTGGTCGCTACCAACCGAGCAGGTCGGAGGTGATCCGAACTGCGACCGAGTCGACTTGAACCTAAGGGGTCGCGCGCTTAAGGGAAGGAACCTGTGAGGCTGGGTCCGACTCCACGAGTCAGACGTGATCCTACTCGGACTCGGATCCAGGCCGAACAGACTTTGGGCTTTAGGATCCGTGCGAGGCCCAAGTGTTGAGTTCGCAACGGATGCCTATATATAGTGGAGGTGCGGCATAATCATTTGGTTGATCACTTCAGCGCCGTCATTAGGGCTTTGCATGTGTTGCAACTAGCCACCTCCACTCGCCGTCAGTTGTGTGACAGGACCTAGCAGTCCGCCGCATGACGTTCCTCCTGCACGCGCGGATACCGTTAGAGGCGGTGCACTTGCGTCGCTCCGGCGAACCTGTTCGTGGGATCCGATCGGCTACGTAGGAGATCGACGAGGAGGAGACGACTCCGGAGACGTGCTGCCTCAACTCTACTTCCGCTGCACGGCACTGTGCATCTAGTGGTAATGATTTGTGATCCAACTCCCTTAGCATGTTCTTGGTTGTTCTGCGGGTAGGAAATTTTAATTTGCAGTCGACGCACCCTACTGTAGATCCCAACAGTGGTATCAGAGCCTCTGCTATAGGATTGGATTCAGATCGGATGCATATTTGATATGTGGAGGCGGCAGATGAGATATGTTGTCGTTTATGAGATCGGCTATGTGCATGGTTGATGAGATCAATTGTACATGTGAATCGTTGAGGCTATGTTTTCTATCAATCAAAATCGATGAGGTCGTGACACAACCTACCCCTACCGGTCGGTTTCCGCCATCGGGGTTAATAGTGAAACGTAAATCGGAATCGGATTCGTGATGATCGATAAGATCAGTCAGATCGGAAAATTCGGCGTGATCGGAGTACAGATGTGATCTGTGATTTCAGGGACCACCGTATGCATAGCGCCTTGTATTTCGTATACGATCATTCAAACCGGTAGAATGCGATTCTATGCATAACTTTGTTTTGCAGGTTTGATGTGAATAGTATGGCTCATGTGTATGTGATGCATGTGTGTAAATTATACATGGCCTGCGTGTCATGATTTGTCAGCCGGCAGGAGCCAAAGTGCTGTCATTATAATGTATAACGACCTGCGTGTCGACTTGTGATTCTTTATAAAATTCATTACTAGTTGCAGTACTTGGAGGACAAAGATCAAGTTCGAGGCTTTGGCGTCCCGGCGTGACGGACAAGATGGAGTGCAGACCTGGCTATCAGAGTTGGAGCCGGCCTGGAAGGACGTCCATGAAGGAGCCATACTATTTCACAATATATGTTTATTTGTGATTGTTATGCTTCTTAGTTTCTATGCATGTTAAAATGGTAGAAAGATCCCTCATTAATATCAAGCGAATTGCCATCCCCGATGTTGCTGGGAGCCGAGGTATAAGATACCTTCCCGACCAACAGGAGTCGTATAGAGATGCGATTAGCAAAGAGTTGCTTACCGGATAGGCAAGTCGGCTAGCAGTGATGCTAAAGCTCACTAATCGGCATGCGCTAGTCGGATCTTGAATCACTGGGAGTTTGCGGAGGGATGCTGACTTCAGTGGGAGTATTTCTGTTTAGGCTTGAATTACTCTAAATAAACACATTGCTTAGTGATTGCATATTTTTCTGTTGTAGATCAATGGCACCACCTGCTCAACCCAACTTTGCATTGAAATCAATTCTGGAAAAGGATAAACTGAATGGAACAAACTTTACCACCTGGTATAGAAATTTGAGAATTGTTCTCAAGCACGATAAAAAGGAACATGTTCTAGAGGATCCACTTCCAGAGGAACCTGCCGATAATGCTAATGCCACAACCAGGAATGCCTACTAGAAACTCTTTGATGAATCAACGGGGATCAGCTGTCTGATGCTGGCTTGCATGGAGCCCGATTTGCAACAGCATTTCGAAAACGTTGAGGCTTACGATATGATCGAGAGTCTCAAGAGCATGTTTCAGACACAGGCTAGGACCGAAAGGGTCAACGTCTGGCGATCCTTGATGGATTGCAAGCAGAAGGAAGGTGATCCACTAAGCCCGCATGTGATCAAGATGATCGGATATGTGCAAGCTTTGGATCGATTAGGCTTCCCCCTCTTGGATGAGCTGGCTACAGATGCAGTTCTGGGTTCTCTTCCACCTAGATATGGGACATTCATTTCGAACTATCATATGCACGGTATGGATAAGAAGCTCATTGAATTGCATGGGATGCTCAAGGTGGCAGGGCAGGATATTAAGAAAGGCACGCATCAAGTGTTGATGGTGCAGAAATCGGCTAAGTTCAAGAAGAGTTGGTCCAAGAAGAAGGCTAAGGCAAAGGGCACGGAGACGGTAACCTCCGCCGCTGAGCCAAAGTCAGGACCGGACACGAAGACCATTTGCTATCATTACAAGGAAACTGGTTACTGGAAGAGGAACTGTAGCAAGTGGCTTGCCGAGCATGGCAAGAAGGCCGGGAGTGCGACTTCAGGCAAAGGTACACTTGTTACATATGTTATAGACATTTACATTGCTGACATACCTAGTAACTCTTGGGTATTTGATACCGGATCGGTTGTTCATACTTGCAACTCGATGCAGGGGCTGGTAAGAACTAGGCGTGTGGCACAAGGGGAGATTGACATCAGGGTCAACAATAAAGCAAGAGTTGCTGCGTTGGAGGTCGGCACGATGCAGCTCCAGCTTCCTTCTGGATTTATTTTAGAATTGAATAATTGTTATTACATTCCTGCACTTAGTCGGAACATTATTTCTGCCTCATGCTTGATGAGTCAGGGTTATGAATTCAATTTAAAGGACAATGGATGTTTGATATTTTTCAATGGTATGTTCCACGGCTATGCACCCATAGTTGATGGGTTATTTATTTTGAATCTAGAAACGAAACCTGTCTATAATATGAATGTCAAGAGGCATAAGCCTAATGAGAGAAATCCGACATACTTCTGGCATTGCCGGCTTGGACATATTAGTCTGAAACGCATGACGAAGCTCCATGATGATGGGCTCCTAACTTCGTCTGACTTCGGGTCGTTCGAGATATGTGAATCATGCTTGCTCGGCAAGATGACTAAGTCTCCTTTTGCAAAGAGTTGCGAGAGGGCGTCCGAGCTGTTGGAGCTTATACACAGCGATGTGTGTGGTCCAATGAGCACAACTGCCAGAGGTGGCTATTAGAACTTCGTGACTTTTACCGATGACTTGAGTAGATATGGATATATCTATTTGATGAGGCACAAGTCGGAAACTTTTGAAAAGTTCAAAGAGTTTCAGAACGAGGTAGAAAATCAGCTCGGCAAGACTATAAAGCTTCTACGATCTGATCGTGGAGGTGAGTACATGAGCCAGGAGTTTGATGATCATCTAAAAAGCCTAGGTATAGTACCTCAGCTCACACCTCCGGGCACACCATAGAGAAATGGCGTGTCAGAACGGAGGAATCGTACCTTGTTAGACATGGTTCGATCTATGATGAGCAAATCGGATTTACCCTTGTCATTCTGGGGGTACGCTCTAGAAACTACAGCTTTTACACTCAACAGAGTACCATCTAAATCCGTAGACAAGACACCACATGAGATGTGGACTGGGAAGAGTCCCAAGTTGTCTTTTCTAAAGATTTGGGGTTGTGAAGCATTCGTCAAGCGACTTATGTCGGACAAGCTTACACCCAAGTCGGATAAGTGCATATTTGTGGGATATTCGAGGGAAACCTTGGGATATAGCTTCTACAACCGCGAAGAGAACAAAGTGTTTGTTGCTCGGAACGGGGTCTTCCTTGAGAAAGAGTTTCTCGGGCGGGAAGCCAGTGGGAGGCAGGTGCAACTCAAAGAAGTTCGAGAACCACTTGGGGACAACTCCTGGTGATGCGATCATACCGGAGTCTGTCAGGGAACCCGAGGTGGAAGCGGCACCAGAACCACGAAGGTCGGAAAGATTGCGCAGAGTGCGCGATGTGTTGTTGCTGGAAAGCGACGAGCCGGCTACGTATGCGGAAGCGATGCTGAGCCCAGATTTCGAGGCATGGCTGGAGGCAATGAGATCTGAGTTAAAGTCCATGGATGAAAATCAAGTCTGGTACTTGGTTGATCCGCCACCTGACGTCACTGCCATTGGTTGCAAATGGGTCTTTAAGAAGAAAACCGATGTGGATGGAAATGTTCAGATCCACAAAGCTTGGCTTGTCGCCAAAGGTTATGGACAAGTTCAAGGAATTGACTACGATGAGACTTACTCGCCGGTAGCAACGATGAAGTCAGTGAGGATCAAACTAGCTATAGCTGCATATTTCGATTACGAGATATGGCAGATGGATGTCAAAACGGCTTTCCTTCACGGAAATTTAACCGAGGACGTGTATATGATACAGCCCGAGGGTTTTGTCGATCCGACTAGCGCTAGTAAGGTATGCAAGCTCAAGAGATCCATTTATGGGTTGAGGCAAGCTGTTGGGGAACGTTGCATGGAAAACAAAAAAAATCTACGCACACGCAAGATCTATCCATGGAGATGCATAGCTACGAGAGGGGGAGTGTGTCTACGTACCCTCGTAGACCGTAAGCGGAAGCGTTAGAACAACGCGGTTGATGTCGTCGAACAACTTCACGATCCAACTGACCGAGTACCGAACGTACGGCACCTCCGCGTTCAGCACACGTTCAGCTCGGTGACGTCCTCGACTTCTTGATCCAGCAAGACGACGAGGTAGTGGATGAGTTCCGGCAGCACGACGGCGTGGTGACGGTGATGGTGATGCTATCTCCCCAGGGCTTCGCCTAAGCACTGCAAAAATATATGACCGAGGGACGGAACTGTGGAGGGGGGCGCCGCACACGGCTAAGACAATGTTGTGACACCTTTGGGGCGCCCCCTCTCCTCTATTTATATATGTGTAGGGGCTTGGAGTAGAAGGAATAGTGCCACATGAACAGTACCACGTGAACAGTACACACCTGGACTTGGACTCCAAAGTCCAATCCTATTCCTACTAGGACTCTCCTTTTTTTTCCTTCCCTAGCTGTGTGGGCTTTTGAGGACTTGGTGCGCCTGGCCCAATAAGGCCAGGGCGCCTCCCCTTAGCCCATGCCAGCCCTTGGGACGTGGTGGACCCACTTGTGGACTTCCGGACCCCTCCGGAATCCTCCGGAACCTTCTGGAAGCTTCCCGGTACAATACCGAAAAACCTGCACCTTTTTCCGGAACCCAAAATATGACTTCCCATATATAAATCTTTACCTCTTGACCATTCCGAGACTCCTCGTGACGTCCGGGATCTCATCCGGGACTCCGAACAACATTCGGTTACCAATTCACATAACTCATATAACACTATATCGTCAACGAACGTTAAGCGTGCGGACCCTACGGGTTCGGGAATGATGTAGACATGACTGAGACGCCTCTCCGGTCAATAACCAATAGCGGAACCTGGATGCTCATACTGGTTCCTACATATTCCACGAAGATCTTATCGGTCGAACCGCAATGACAACATATGTAATTCCCTTTGTCCGTCGGTATGTTACTTGCCCGAGATTCGATCGTCGGTATCTCCATACCTAGTTCAATCTCGTTACCGGCAAGTCTCTTTACTCGTTCCGTAATACATCATCCTGTAACTAACTCCTTAGTCACTTTGCTTGCAAGCTTCTTATGATGTGCATTACCGAGAGGGCTCAGAGATACCTCTCCAAAACACAGAGTGACAAATCCCAGTCTCGATCCATGCCAACTCAACGGATACCTTCGGAGATACCTGTAGAGCATCTTTATGATCACCCAGTTACGTTGTGACGTTTGATAGCACACAAGGTATTCCTCCGGTATCCGGGAGTTGCATGATCTCATGGTCGGAGGAACATGTATTTGACATTCAAGAAAGCAGTAGCAATAAACAGAATGATCATATGCTAAGCTAACGGATGGGTCTTGTCCATCACATCATTCTCCTAATGATGTGATCCCGTTATCAAATGACAACTCATGTCTATGGTTAGGAAACCTTAACCATCTTTGATCAACGAGCTAGTCTAGTAGAGGCTCACTAGGGACACGGTATTTGTTTATGTATTCACACATGTATTTAAGTTTCCGGTCAATACAATTCTAGCATGAATAATAAACCTTTATCATGAACAAGGAAATATAAAATAATAACAACTTTATTATTGCCTCTAGGGCATATTTCCATTAGTCTCCCACTTGCACTAGAGTCAATAATCTAGTTCACATTGCCATGTGATTAACACCCAAGAGTTTACTAGAGTCAATAATCTAGTTCACATCACCATGTGATTAACACTCAAAGAGTTCTAAGGTGTGATCATGTTTTGCTGGTGAGAGAGAATTTTAGTCAATGAGTCTGCAATATTCAGACCCATGTGTACTTTGCAAATCCTTATGTCATACTGTAGATGCTGGTATCACGCTTTACTTGGAGCTATTCCAAATGACTGGTCCATTATACGTATCCGGTTTGCTACTCAGAGATATCCAGATTGGTGTCAAAGCTTGCATCGATGTAACCCTTTACGACGAACTCTTTATCACCTCCATAATCGAGAAACATTTCCTTAGTCCTTTAGTTACTAAGTATAATTTTGACCGCTGTCCAGTGATCCACTCCTGGATCACACTTGTACCCCCTTTGCCAGACACGTGGCAAGGCACACATTAGGTGTGGTACACAGCATGGCATACATTATAGAACCTATGGCTGAGGCATAGGGAATGACTTTCATTCTCTCTCTATCTTCTGCCGTGGTCGAGCTTTGAGTCTTACTCAACTTTACACCTTACAATACAGGCAAGAACTCCTTCTTTGACTGATCCATTTTGAACTCCTTCAAAATCTTGTCAAGGTATGTACTCATTGAAAGTCTTATCAAGCGTCTTGATCTATCTCTATAGATCTTGATGCCCAATATATAAGCAGCTTCACCGAGGTCTTTCATTCAAGTATCCTTTTATGCCATCCAAAAATACTATATCATTTCCAATCAACAATATGTCATCCACATATAATATTAGAAATGCTACAGAGCTCCCACACACTTTCTTGTAAATACAGGCTTCACCGTAAGTCTGTACAAAACCATATGCTTTGATCACCTCATCAAAGCGTATATTCCAACTCCGAGATGCTTGCACCAGTCCATAGATGGATCGCTGGAGCTTGCACACTTTGTTAGCACCCTTAGGATCGACAAAACCTTCTGGTTGCATCATATACAACTCTTCTTTGAGAAAACCATTAAGGAATGCAGTTTTGACATCCATTTGCCAGATTTCATAATCATAAAATGCGGCAATTGCTAACATGATTCGGACAGACTTAAGCATTGCTACGGGTGAGAAAGTCTCATCGTAGTCAACCCCTTGAACTTGTCGAAAACCTTTCGCGACAAGTCGAGCTTTGTAGACAGTGATATTACCATCAGCATCCATCTTCCTCTTAAAAATCCATTTATTCTCAATGGCTTGCCGATCATCGGGCAAGTCCACCAAAGTCCACACTTTGTTCTCATACATGGATCCTATCTCAGATTTCATGGCCTCAAGCCATTTGTCAGAATCCGGGCTTATCATAGCTTCTTCATAGTTCGTAGGTTCGCCGTTGTCTAACAACATAACTTCCAGAACAGGATTACCGTACCACTCTGGTGCGGAACGTACTCTGGTCGACCTACGAAGTTCAGTAGTAACTTGATCTGAAGTTTCATGATCTTTATCATTATCTTCCTCTCTTATTGGTGTAGGCATCACGGGAACGGTTTTCTCTGATGAGCTACTTTCCAATTCGAGAGAAGGTACAATTACCTCATCAAGTTCTACTTTCCTCCCACTCACTTCTTTCGAGAGAAACTCCTTCTCTAGAAAGGACCCATTCTTGGCAACAAAGACCTTGCCTTCGGATCTGTGGTAGAAGGTGTACCCAATTGTTTCTTTAGGGTATCCTATGAATACGCACTTCTCCGCTTTGGGTTCGAGCTTATCAGGTTGAAGCTTTTTCACATAAGCATCGCATCCCCAAACTTTAAGAAACGACAGCTTAGGTTTCTTGCCAAACCATAGTTCATACGGTGTCGTCTCAACGGATTTAGACGGTGCCCTATTTAACGTGAATGCAGCTGTCTCTAATGCATAGTTACGATGTTTGGACACACCATTACGCTGTGGTGTTTCAGGTGGCGTGAGTTGTGAAACAATTCCACATTTTCTTAAATGAAGGCCAAACTCGTAACTCAAATATTCGCCTCCGCGATCAGATCGTAGAAACTTTATTTTCTTGTTACGATGATTCTCTACTTCACTCTGAAATTCTTTGAACTTTTCAAATGTTTCAGACTTGTGTTTCATCAAGTAGATATACCCATATCTACTCCAATCATCTGTGAAGGTTAGAAAATAACGATACCCGCCGCGTGCTTCAACATTCATCGGACCGCATACATCGGTATGTATTATTTCCAACAAATCAGTAGCTCGCTCCATTGTTCCGGAGAACGGAGTTTTAGTCATCTTGCCCATGAGGCATGGTTCGCAAGTATCAAATGATTCATAATCAAGAGATTTCCAAAAGTCCATCCGCATGGAGTTTCTTCATGCGCTTTACACCAATATGACCTAAACGGCAGTGCCACAAGTATGTTGCACTATCATTATCAACATTGCATCTTTTCGCATCAATATTATGAATATGTGTATCACTACGATCGAGATTCAACAAGAATAAACCATTCACAAGGGTGCAAGATCACGAGGGATATTATTCATATAAACAGAATAACCATTATTCTCTGACTTGAATGAATAACCGTCTTGCAATAAACAATATCCAGATATAATGTTTTATGCTCAATGCAAGCACCAAATAACCATTATTTAGGTTTAATACTGATCCCGAAGGTATTACGAGCATGTCGATATTGATCATATCAATCTTGGAGACACTTCCAACACATATCGTCACCTCGCCCTCAGCTAGTCTCCGTTACTCTGCAGCTCCTGCTTCAAGTTACTAATATTAGCAACTGAATCGGTATCAAATACCCAGACGCTGCAACGAGCACTAGTGAGGTACATATCAATAACATGTATATCAAATATACCTTTGTTCACTTTGCCATCCTTCTTATCCGCCAAATACTTGGGGCAGTTCCGCTTCCAGTGACCAGTTCCTTTGCAGTAGAAGCACTCAGTTCCAGGCTTGGGTCCAACTTTGGGTTTCTTCGTGGGAGCGGCATCTTGCTTGCCGTTCTTCTTGAAGTTCCCCTTCTTTCCCTTGCCCTTTTTCTTGAAACTAGTGGTCTTGTTAACCATCAACACTTGATGCTCCTTCTTGATTTCTACCTCCGCCGATTTCAGCATCGCGAAGAGCTCGGGAATTGTCTTCTCCATCCCTTGCATATTATAGTTCATCACAAAGCCTTTATAGCTTGGTGGCAGTGACTGAAGAACTCTGTCAATAACACTCTCAACCGGAAGATCAATTCCCAGCTGAGTCAAGTGGTTGTGGTACCCAGACATTCTGAGTATGTGTTCACTGACAGAACTGTTCTCCTCCATCTTACAGCTAAAGAACTTGTTGGAGACTTCATATCTCTCAACCCGGGCATTAGCTTGAAATATCAATTTCAGCTCTTGGAACATCTCATATGCTCTGTGGCGTTCAAAACGCTTTTGCAGTCCCGGTTCTAAGCCGTAGAGCATGGCACACTGAACTATTGAGTAGTCATCAGATCGAGCCTGCCAGGCGTTCACAACGTCTGCAGCAGCTCCTGCAGCAGGTCCATCACCTAGCGGTGCATCAAGGACATAATTCTTCTGTGCAGCAATGAGGATAATCCTCAAGTTACGGACCCAGTCCGTGTAGTTGCTACCATCATCTTTCAACTTAGCTTTCTCTAGGAACGTATCAAAATTCAACGGAACAGTAGCACGGGCCATTAATCTACAACATAGATATGCAAAGAAACCATCAAGACTAAGTTCATGATAAATTAAGTTCAATTAATCAAATTACTAATGAACTCCCACTTAAATTAACATCCCTCAAGTTAACTAAGTGATACATGATCCAAATCAACTTATCCCATGTCCGATCATCACGTGAGATGGGATAGTCATCAATGGTGAACATCTCCATGTTGATCATATCTACTATATGACTCATGTTTGACCTTTCGGTCTCCAGTGTTCCGAGACCATGTCTGTACATGCTAGGCTCGTCAAGTTTAACCCAAGTATTTTGCTTGTGTAAAACTGGCTTACACCCGTTGTATGTGAACGTAGAATCTATCACACCCGATCATCACGAGGTGCTTCGAAACGACGAACTTTAGCAACGGTGCATACTCGGGGAGAACACTTTTATCTTGAAATTTAGTGAAGGGATCATCTTATAATGCTACCGTCGTTCTAAGCAAAATAAGATGCATAAAGGATAAACATCACATGCAATCAAAATATGTGACATGATATGGCCATCATCTTGTGCTTTTGATCTCCATCTCCAAAGCATCGTCATGATCTCCATCGTCACCGGCTCGACACCTTGATCTCCAACGTTGCGTCGTGGTCGTCTCGCCAACTATTGCTTCTACAACTATTGCTAACGCATAGCGATAAAGTAAAGCAATTACATGGCGCTTGCATTTCATACAATAAAGAGACAACCATAAGGCTCCTGCCGGTTGCCGATAAATTACAAAACATGATCATCTCATACAATAACGTATATCACATCATGTCTTGACCATATCACATCACAGCATACCCTGCAAAAACAAGTTAGACGTCCTCTACTTTGTTGTTGCAAGTTTTACGTGGCTGCTACGGGCTTCTAGCAAGAACCGTTCTTACCTACGGCACAAAACCACAACGGTGATTTATCAAGTTTGCTGTTTTAACCTTCAACAAGGACCGGCCGCAGTCAAATTCGATTCAACTAAAGTAGGAGAAACAGACACCCGCCAGCCACCTTTATGCAAAACAAGTTGCATGTCTGTCGGTGGAACCGGTCTCATGTACGTGGACATGTATGGTTGGTCCGGGCCGCTTCATCTTACAATACCGCCGAATCAAAATAAGACGTTGGTGGTAAGCAGTATGACGATCACCGCCCACAACTTTTTGTGTTCTACTCGTGCATATCATCTACGCATAGACCTGGCTCTGATACCACTGTTGGGGAACGTTGCATGGAAAACAAAAATAAATCTACGCACACGCAAGATCTATCCATGGAGATGCATAGCTACGAGAGGGGGAGTGTGTCTACGTACCCTCGTAGACCGTAAGCGGAAGCGTTAGAACAACGCGGTTGATGTCGTCGAACAACTTCACGATCCAACCGACCGAGTACCGAACGTATGGCACCTCCGCGTTCAGCACACGTTCAGCTCGGTGACGTCCTCGACTTCTTGATCCAGCAAGACGGCGAGGTAGTGGATGAGTTCCGGCAGCACGACGGCGTGGTGACGGTGATGGTGATGCTATCTCCGCAGGGCTTCGCCCAAGCACTGCGAAAATATATGACCGAGGGACGGAACTGTGGAGGGGGGCGCCGCACACGGCTAAGACAATGTTGTGACACCTTTGGGGCGCCCCCTCTCCTCTATTTATATATGTGTAGGGGCTTGGAGTAGAAGGAATAGTGCCACATGAACAGTACCACGTGAATAGTACCACGTGAACAGTACACACGTGGACTTGGACTCCAAAGTCCAATCCTATTCCTACTAGGACTCTCCTTTTTTTTCCTTCCCTAGCTGTGTGGGCTTTTGAGGACTTGGTGCGCCTGGCCCAATAAGGCCAGGGCGCCTCCCCTTAGCCCATGCCAGCCCTTGGGACGTGGTGGACCCACTTGTGGACTTCCGGACCCCTCCGGAATCCTCCGGAACCTTCTGGAAGCTTCCCGGTACAATACCGAAAAAACTGCACCTTTTTCCGGAACCCAAAATATGACTTCCCATATATAAATCTTTACCTCTCGACCATTCCGAGACTCCTCGTGACGTCCGGGATCTCATCCGGGACTCCGAACAACATTCGGTTACCAATTCACATAACTCATATAGCACTATATCGTCAACGAACGTTAAGCGTGCGGACCCTATGGGTTCGGGAATGATGTAGACATGACTGAGACGCATCTCCGGTCAATAACCAATAGCGGAACCTGGTTGCTCATATTGGTTCCTACATATTCCACGAAGATCTTATTGGTCGAACCGCAATGACAACATACGTAATTCCCTTTGTCCGTCGGTATGTTACTTGCCCGAGATTCGATCGTCGGTATCTCCATACCTAGTTCAATCTCATTACCGGCAAATCTCTTTACTCGTTCCGTAATACATCATCCTGTAACTAACTCCTTAGTCACTTTGCTTGCAAGCTTCTTATGATGTGCATTACCGAGAGGGCCCAGAGATACCTCTCCGAAACACGGAGTGACAAATCCCAGTCTCGATCCATGCCAACTCAACGGATACCTTCGGAGATACCTGTAGAACATATTTATGATCACCCAGTTACGTTGTGACATTTGATAGCACACAAGGTATTCCTCCGGTATCCGGGAGTGGCATGATCTCATGGTCGGAGGAACATGTATTTGACATTCAAGAAAGCAGTAGCAATAAACAGAACGATCATATGCTAAGCTAATGGATGGGTCTTGTCCATCACATCATTCTCCTAATGATGTGATCCCATTATCAAATGACAACTCATGTCTATGGTTAGGAAACCTTAACCATCTTTGATCAACGAGCTAGTCTAGTAGAGGCTCACTAGGGACACGGTATTTGTTTATGTATTCACACATGTATTTAAGTTTCCGGTCAATACAATTCTAGCATGAATAATAAACCTTTATCATGAAAAAGGAAATATAAAATAATAACAACTTTATTATTGCCTCTAGGGCATATTTCCATCACAAGCATCTCGGAGCTGGAATATTCATTTTGATGAGGTCGTCACTAGTCACGGTTTCATCAAAAGCAAAGAGGACGCTTGTTTATTGATACGTCTCCAACGTATCTATAATTTTTGATTGTTCCATGCTGTTATATTATTAATCTTGGATTTTTTATATACATTTACAGCAATTATATATCAATTTTTGGGACTAACCTATTAACTTAGTGTCCAGTGCCAGTTGCTGTTTTTTGCCTGTTTTTGGTTTTCCAGAATATTAGTACCAAACGAAGTCCAAATGCCATGAAACTTTTTGGAGATTTTTTTATGGACATAACAAACACTAGAAGCTTCGGGAGAAGGCCAGAAGACCCAGGAGGTGGCCACGAGCCACCAGGGCGCTGGGGGGGGGCAGGCGTGCCCTGGTGCCTCGTGGGCCCACCTCTGCCCCTTTTGACCTAATTGCACTACTATAAATTCTCTAAAATCGGGAAACCAATAGAGGAGTCCACGAAATACTTTTTCCGCCACCGCAAGCTTCTGTTCTCGAGAGATCCCATCTAGAGGCCTTTTCCGGTACTCCGCCGGAGGGGGGATCGATCACGGAGGGGCTCTACATCAACCTTGCTGCCCTTCCGATGATGCGTGAGTAGTTTACCACAAACCTTCGGGTCCGCTAGATGGCTTCTTCTCTCTTTTTGATCTTCAATACAATGTTTTCCTCGATGTTCTTGGAGTTCTATCCGATGTAATCACTTTTTGCGGTGTGTTTGTTGGGATCCGATGAATTGTGAGTTTATGATCAGATTATCCATGAATATTATTTGAGTCTTCTCTCAACTCTTTTATGCATGATTATTATAGCTTTGTATTTCTCTCCGATCTATTGATTTGGTTTGGCCAACTAGATTGATTTATCTTGCAATGGGAGAGGTGCTTTGTAATGGGTTCGATCTTGCAGTGCTCAATCCCAGTGACAGAAAGGGACATGACACGTATGTATCGTTGCTGTTAAGGGTAAAAAGATGGGGTTTATTCGTGCATGAGTTTACTTTGTCTACATCATGTCATCTTGCTTAAGGCGTTACTCCATTCTTTATGGACTTAATACACTAGATGCATGCTGGATAGCGGTCGATCTGTGGAGTAATAGTAGTAGATGCAGGCAGGAGTCGGTTTACTTGTCTCGGACATGATGCCTATGTACATGATCATTGCCTTGGATATCATCATGATTATTTGCTTTTCTATCAATTGCCCAACAGTAATTTGTTCACCCACCGTATGCTATTTTTATGAGAGAAGCCTCTAGTGAAAACTATGGCCCCCGGGTCTACCTCTATCATTTACTAAAACCCTAAAAATACTTGCTGCACTTTTTCATTATTTATTTTATTTTATATTTTTGTTTGATCTATTTATCTATCACCATACAATTTAATCTTGCCATTGACTGCCAAGGAATTGACAACCCCTTGTTTGTTGTTTTGTGTGCAGGTACTGCTAACGAGGTGTTGCGTGATTCTCCTACTGGGTTGATAACCTTGGTTTCATAACTGAGGGAAATACTTATCTCTACTGTACTGCATCATCCTCTCCTCTTCGGGGAAATCCCAACGCAGCTCACAAGTAGCAGGAAGAATTTTTGGCGCCGTTGCCGGGGAGACATCATCAACATCTATCAAGTACCTATGCATAAAACTTACATCTCCTTGCAATTATTTTATTTGCCTTTGCCTCTCGTTTTCATCTCCCCCACTTCTAAATTTTTTTTTACAAAAATACAAAAAAATATTTTTTTTCCGTTTGCCTTTTTCTTGTTTGCTTGTTTTATCGTTATGGTTAGTTCTACTCCCGTTATGCCTTTCCCTCCATACTTAGGAGACGATCCGGGAATTTTAAACTTTAAATATTTGAGTGATGAATCTTTGAAAGAAGCATGTGATAGATTATTAAAAATACAAGCAAGTGATAGGCATCAGTTTCACCTTAAATTGTTCCTTAAAGGTTTTTATGTTGCTCTACCCCTTGCTCATAGACGTGTCTTGGATTCCAACTTTGAAAATGATTTTCTTGGGAGTGATGCCTTTGAAACCTACGAAAAGATGAAAAGTATATTTGGACAACCAAAAGTTGAAACTATCGAACCTATTACTCTAGAATGCTTTTGTCAAACTGAGCAAATAAAGGAAACAAAAGCTAGTATGGATTCTAACTTTCGAGGAATATTCAATCTTACCTCTAAAATAAAAAGCAATGTGGTGTCACAAAATATGAGGGTTGATGCTTTAGATCAAAAGATCTCTCTTTGTGTTTTGAAAGAAATAAAAACCCTTTGCACTAAGCTTGATCATCTAGTGCACATTATTGATAATGGCAAAGAGAGTAAAATAGGAGTTGCGAGGGTTAAAACCAAAGATGATAATACTTGAAACTATGCATTATGCCTAGCTAGGGGCATAAAACAATAGCGCTTGTTGGGAGGCAACCCAATGAATAAAATAAATTTTTACTTTTTGTTTCTGTTCTTGTGTGTTTTCACAATTATGCTACTATTATGATTGTGTTTTTGTGTTTTAATTAGTGTTTGTGCCAAGTAATGCCTTTGGGATGATTTGGAAGATAGTATAATTGATGCTGTTTGGAAAACAGAAATTTTTGCGTCCAGTGCTGGAATTTTAGTTCTGTACTGGAGCGTCAGAAAAATCTGAAATTTTTACAAAGTATTGGTATATGAATTGCCCACGTTGTCCTAATTTTTCAGAATTTTTTGGAGTTACAGAAGTATGGATTTAAATAGATCTCTACAGACTGTTCTGTTTTTGACAGATTCTGTTTTTGATGCATTGCTTGCTTGTTTTGATGAATCTATGGATTGTATCGGGGGGTATAAGCCATGGAGAAGTTAGAGTACAGTAGGTATAATGCAAAAATAAAATATGAATGGGTTCGCAACAGTACTTAAAGTAGTGATTTATTTTGTTATACTAACGGATCTCACGAAGGTTTTGTTGAGTTTTGTGTGATTGAAGTTTTCAAGTTTTGGGTGAGATCACGATAGATGAAGGAATAAGGAGTGGCAAGAGCCTAATCTTGGGGAAGCCCAAGGCACCCCAAGGTAATATTCAAGGAAGACTCAAGCGTCTAAGCTTGGGGATGCCCCGGAAGGCATCCCCTCTTTCTTCTACCAACTATCGGTAATTTTACTTGGAGCTATATTTTTATTCATCACATGATATGTGTTTTACTTGGAGAGTCGTGTATTATATGAGTCTTTGCTTTGTTTGTTTTTTATTTTGTCACAATCATCCTTGCTGGACACACCAATTTGAGAGAGCCACACGTTTATCATGATTTGTTAGAATACTCTATGTGCTTCACTTAAATTTTTTGAGCTAGGCAGTTGCTCCAGTGCTTCACTTAAATATTTTTTAGCACAGCGGTGGCTATATTTTGAATAAATATTTAAACTCTCATTCTTCACTTATATTATTTTGAGAGTTGATAAGATTAAAATTTTGAAGAAATATTTGCACTCTCATGCTTCACTTATATCTTTTTGAGAGTTGATAATAGTAATGGTAATTTGCACAAGATATGAATTTGGTCCCAAAGTGATGAATATCCAAGAGGGATATAATAAAAACTTTCATATAGATCATTGAATATGATAAGTTTGATTCCTTGCAATAGTTTTGCGATATGGAGATGATAATATGTGAGTCATGTTAGTGAGTAATTGTGATTTAGTAAGAATATTGATGTTAAGGTTTGTGATTCCCTATGCATGCACGTTAAGTCAATAGTTATGCAACGACATTATATCCTACTTATGGTGCATTATTCGGTGTTAGTTATGTTCAATGCATGTTTATGACCGTTTTCGCTTTTTGGTTGGTTGCTTCTCAATCTTTTTGCTAGCCTTCATTTGTACTAAGCGGGAATACTGCTTGTGCATCCAAACTCCTTAAACCCAAGTTGTTCCAAATGAGTACATCATACCTACCTATATGTGGTATTTCCATGCCGTTCCAAGTAAATTTGCATGTGCCAACTCTAATTTTCAAAATAATTTTCCGTTTTGTGTGACCGTACCGCTCATGAAGCGGCAGGGGGTGGCCAATATTTTCCATGCTAGGTGTGTTATTCTCACGATGAGTGATTATTCAATTGTCATTGCACGAGAGAGTGGCTGTTAATAGGGATGCCCAGTCCCACAATGAAATAAAAAATAATAACAACAAAATTCCTTGGAAAGTGTTGGTATGGAGGGCACCCGTGGATACGGCTAGCCATGGATTGTGAAAGAATGATGGAAAGGAAATAAACTTTACTTTCTGTTTGGGAACCGCCTATGATGTGTCTAGCATGGAAAATATTGGGAATTCTCGATCATTTTCGTTGACAGGAAAAGCATGCCTCTCAAAAACAATTTTATCTCTTTAATTTCAGCTTTGAGCTCTGGCACATTTGCAAATCTCTGCTTCCCTCTGAGAAGGGCCTATCTATTTACTTTTACGCAATTTTTATTTTTATTTTGAGTCTCCATCTTCTCCTACAAAGCACCAACTAGAGAGCACTATTGTCATACTTGTGCACTGTGTAGCTAATATTGAGTGTGTTTCATGAATGGATCAATGATTGAGCATAATGGGCTAGGGATAACTTTCTTTAGCATTGATATTTTGAAAGACATGGTTGCTTGTTAGTATGCTTGAGTATTTATATCTTCATGTCAAACTATAAACTATTGCTTTGAATCATTCAAGTCCAATGTCCATGCTTACAAAAGAAAGAGTATGTGATGAATATGATAGGCAGCATTCCACATCAAAAATTCTGTTTTTATCATTTACCTACTCGAGGATGAGCAGGAATTAAGCTTGGGGATGCTTGATACGTCTCCAACGTATCTATAATTTTTTATTGTTCCATGCTGTTATATTATCAATCTTGGACGTGTTTATATACATTTACAGCAATTATATATCATTTTTTGGGACTAACCTATTAACTTAGTGCCTGATACGTCTCCAACGTATCTATAATTTTTGATTGTTCCATGCTGTTATATTATCAATCTTGGATGTTTTTATAATCATTTACAGTAATTATATATCATTTTTGGAGACTAACCTGTTAACTTAGTGCCCAGTGCCAGTTGCTGTTTTCTGCCCTGTTTTTGTTTTATAGAAAATCAATACCAAACGAAGTCCAAATGCCACGAAACTTTTTGGAGATTTTTTATTGGACAAGATAAACACTAGAAGCTTCGGGAGAGGGCCAGAAGACCCAGGAGGTGGCCACGAGCCACCAGGGCGCGCCTGGGGGGGGGCAGGCGCGCCCTGGTGCCTCGTGGCCCCCCTTTGCTCCGTTTGACCTAATTCCACCACTATAAATTCAGGAAAAATCAGAAACCCTCAGGGGAGTCCACGATATACTTTTTCCGCCGCCGCAAGTTTCTGTTCCAGAGAGATCCCATCTGGAGGCCTTCTCCGGTACTCTGCCGGAGGGGGAATCGATCACGGAGGGGTTCTACATCAACCTTGCTGCCTCTCCGATGATGCGTGAGTAGTTTACCACAGACCTTCGGGTCCATAGGCAGTAGCTAGATGGTTTCTTCTCTCTTTTTGATCTTCAATACAATGTTCTCCTCGATGTTCTTGAAGTTCTATCCGATGTAATCACTTTTTGCGGTGTGTTTATTGGGATCCGATGAATTGTGAGTTTATGATCAGATTATCCATGAATATTATTTGAGTCTTTGCTGCACTCTTTTATGCATGATTATTATAGCCTCGTATTTCTTCTCCGATCTATTGATTTGGTTTGGCCAACTAGATTGATTTATCTTGCCATGGGAAGAGGTGCTTTGTAATGGGTTCGATCTTGCGGTGCTCAATCCTAGTGACAGAAAGGGACATGACACGTATGTATCGTTGCTATTAAGGGTAAAAAGATGGGGTTTATTCATACGTGAGTTTATCTTGTCTACATCATGTCATCGTTCTTAGGACGTTACTCCGTTCTTTATGGACTTAATACACTAGATGCATGCTGGATAGCAGTCGATGTGTGGAGTAATAGTAGTAGATGCAGGCAGGAGTCGGTCTACTTGTCTCGGACATGATGCCTATATACATGATCATTGCCTTGGATATCGTCATGATTATTTGCTTTTCTATCAATTGCCCAACAGTAATTTGTCTACCCACCGTATGCTATTGTCTCGAGAGAAGCCTCTAGTGAAATCTATGGCCCCCGGGTCTATCTAAATCATATTACTAAAACCCTAAAAATATTGCTGCCATTTTATTTTATTTATTTTATTTTGTATTTTTGTTTCAATCTATCTATCTATCACATACAATTTAATCTTGCAATGGACCGCCGAGAGATTGACAACCTCTCGTTTGCGTTGGGCGCAAGGATTTGTTGTTTGTGTGCAGGTGTTGCTAACGAGGTGTTGCGTGGTTCTCCTACTAGTTTGATAACCTTGGTTTCATAACTGAGGGAAATACTTATCTCTACTGTGCTGCATCATCCCTTCCTCTTCGGGGAAATACCAACGTAAGCTACAAGTAGCAGGAAGAATTTCTGGCGCCGTTGCCGGGGAGACATCATCAACATCTATCAAGTACCTTTGCATAAACTCTCATCTCCTTGCATTTACTTTATTTGCCTCTCATTTTCATCTCCCCCACTTCTAAAACATTTTTACAAAAATACAAAAATATTTTCCGTTTGCCTTTTTCTTGTTTGCTTCTTTACTTGCTTGCTTTTATTGCCTTCATGTCGAACACACAAGAACAGAAACTGAAAGTAAAAATATAAGATACTATGGATTCACTTAAAGTTTACTATTTGGATCATCTTCTATCCATTCGTGCTCGTGCCGAAACCCCAACTAGTTTAGTTGAGGGAAAATCTTTAGATGAGCATGCTCATTTTGTGCGTCACCGTTTGTCTGAAAAAGGGAGACTCTTATGGCGTCAAATAAATTGTTTGCTATGCTATGCTTGGAATCTATGTGAAATTTATGATTTTACTTGTTGCTCTAAGAACCCAAAAAAACACCTTCCCTACCTATGTGAGTTTAATGATAATGAAATCTTGTCTTCTTATGCCAAGGGTGTTTATAATTACTATGATATCGAACAAATTGAAGAAGTTGTTGCTTTTAAGGGTGCTTATGAAGTTGCTTCTTTGATTGAAAAGTATGATATTACTTTCCACAAATCTGAAATTTTTTCCATACTTAAGTATTGCTATGAAAATTATGCATCTAATGCCTATGTTAGTGAATTTATTGAGAGAATGTCTACTGCCTTGGAAGAGAATAATGATACACATGAATCTATAGATAATCATGATTCCGATGATTCGATTGAAATATCCCCTCTTGATGAACATGATGCTTGTTATTCTTATGGCCACGATGCCAATAACAAAGATGCTTATAGAGATGAACTTGTTATAGTTCCTTATGTTAAAAATGAAATTATTGCTATAACACCCATACTTGATAGCCCCTTGAATGAAAAGCATGATTGCAATGATGTTACTATAAATTCTATTAGTGTCAATTGTGCTAATGATATGCAAAACCACAAGCTTGGGGATGATAATTTTGTCATGTCCACTACTTATTGCAATGATCATGATTGGGGTGAAAATGCTTTTTTATGATCTTGTAAATTTATTTAAGCCTCATGATGAATATGTTATTGATAATAAAATTTGCAACAATATTGAAAGTGGGTTTGGAAGAGTTTCAACTTTAGCTAAAAATAATCCCACATATTTGGAGAGTGTTCAATCTTATGAAATTTTTGATGAGAGTGGGTTTGGAGAGGTCATAACTTTAGTGAATGCTAATCCCACTATTTCGGAAGATTATAAAAACTTGATGCATGTGGATCATAAAGAGAGTATTGTTTATGATAACTATATTGTTGAATTTGAGTATGATCCTACATGTAATTATTATGAGAGAGGAAAATATGGTTGTAGAAATTTTCATATTACTAAATTACCTCTCGTTATGTTGAAATCATCAATGTTTTATTCTTCTCCTTTGCATATGCTAGAAATTGCTTGCCTTGATAATTTGTTTGCCTATAAAATTCCTATGCATAGGAAGTATGTTAGACTTAAACTTGTTTTTCACATGCTTCATGATGCTCTCTTCGTGATTCAATTATTATCTTTCATGCGAGCATCATTGAAATTTCAAAGCCTATCTTAATGGCTATAAAGAAAGAGCTTGTTGGGAGGCAACCCAATGAATAAAATAAAAAATTTCTGTTATTGTGTGTTTTCACAATTATTCTACTGGTATGATTGTGTTTTTGTGTTTTTAATTAGTGTTTGTTCCAAGTAATGCCTTTAGGATGATTTGGAAGATAGTATAATTGATGCTGTTTGGAAAACAGAAAGTTTTGCGTCAAGTGCCCGAATTGTGTTTCTGTACTGAAGCGTCGAAAAAATCTGAAATTTTTACACAGTATTGGTATATGAATTTCCCATGTTTTCCTAATTTTTCAGAATTTTTGTAGTTACATAAGTATCGATTTTAAATAGATTGCTACAGACTGTTCTGTTTTTTGACAGATTCTGTTTTTGATGCACTACTTGCTTGTTTTGATGAATCTATGGATTGTATCGGGGGGTATAAGCCATGGTGAAGTTAGAGTACAGTAGGTATAATGCAAAAATAAAATATGAATGGGTTTGCAACAGTACTTAAAGTAGTGATTTATTTTGTTATACTAACGCATCTCACAAAGGTTTTGTTGAGTTTTGTGTGATTGAAGTTTTCAAGTTTTGGGTGAGATCACGATGGATGAAGGAATAAGGAGTAGCAAAAGCCTAAGCTTGGGAATGCCCGAGGCATCCCAAGGTAATATTCTAGGAAGACTCAAGTGTCTAATCTTGGGGATGCCCCGGAAGGCGTCCCCTCTTTCTTCTACCAACCATCGGTAATTTTACTTGGAGCTATATTTTTATTAGTCACATGATATGAGTTTTTCTTGGAGCGTCTTGTATTATATGAGTCTTTGCTTTGTTTGCTTTTTAGTTTGTCACAATCATCTTTGCTGAACACACCTATCTTGAGAGAGCTACACGTTTATCATCATTTGTTAGAATACTCTATGTGCTTCACTTCAATTTTTTGAGCTAGGCAGTTGCTCTAGTGCTTCACTTAAATCTTTTTGAGCACGGTGGTGGCTATATTTTGAAGAAATAAACTCTCATGCTTCGCTTATATTATTTTAAGAGTTGATTAAAATTTTGAAGAAATGAATTCTCAAGCTTCACTAGAGTTGATTACAATTTAATCTTGCAATTGACCGCCGAGAGATTGACAACCTCTCGTTTGCGTTGGGTGCAAGGATTTGTTGTTTGTGTGCAGGTGCTGCTAACGAGGTGTTGCGTGATTCTCCTACTGGTTCGATAGCCTTGGTTTCATAATTGAGAGAAATACTTATCTCTACTATGCTGCATCATCCCTTCCTCTTCGGGGAAATACCAACGCAAGCAACAAGTAGCAGTGCCCAGTGCCAGTTGCTGTTTTTTGCCTGTTTTTGGTTTTCCAGAATATCAGTACCAAACGAAGTCCAAATGCGATGAAACTTTTTGGAGATTTTTTTCTAGACATAACAAACACTAGAAGCTTCAGGAGAAGGCTAGAAGACCCAGGAGGTGGCCACGAGCCACCAGGGCGCGCCTGGGGGGGGGGGGGGGGCAGGCGCGCCCTGGTGCCTCGTGGGCTCACCTCTGCCCCTTTTGACCTAATTCCACCACTATAAATTCTCTAAAATCAGGAAACCAACAGAGGAGTCCACGAAATACTTTTTCCGCCACCGCAAGCTTCTGTTCTAGAGAGATCCCATATGGAGGCCTTTTCCGGTACTCCGCCAGAGGGGGAATCGATCACGGAGGGGCTCTACATCAACCTTGCTGCCCTTCCGATGATGCGTGAGTAGTTTACCACAGACATTCAGGTCCATAGTAGCTAGATGGCTTCTTCTCTCTTTTTGATCTTCAATACAATGTTCTCCTCGATGTTCTTGGAGTTCTATCCGATGTAATCACTTTTTGCGGTGTGTTTGTTGGGATCCGATGAATTGTGAGTTTATGATCAGATTATCCATGAATATTATTTGAGTCTTCTCTGAACTCTTTTATGTATGATTATTATAGCTTCGTATTTCTCTCTGATCTATTGATTTGGTTTGGCCAACTATATTGATTTACCTTGCAATAGGAGAGGTGCTTCGTAATGGGTTCGATCTTGCGGTGCTCAATCCCAGTGACAGAAAGGGACATGACACGTATGTATCGTTGCTATTAAGGGTAAAAATATGGGGTTTATTCATGCATGAGTTTACTTTGTCTACATCATGTCATCTTGCTTAAGGCGTTACTCCGTTCTTTATGGACTTAATACACTAGATGCATGCTGGATAGCGGTCGATGTGTGGAGTAATAGTAGTAGATGCAAGCATGAGTCGGTCTACTTGTCTCGGATGTGATGCCTATATACATGATCATTGCCTTGGATATCGTCATGATTATTTGCTTTTCTATCAATTGCCCAACAGTAATTTGTTCACCCACCGTATGCTATTTTTATGAGAGAAGCCTCTAGTGAAAACTATGGCCCCTGGGTCTACCTCTATCATTTACTAAAACCCTAAAAATACTTGCTGCACTTTTTCTTTATTTATTTTATTTTGTATTTTTGTTTGATCTATTTATCTATCACCATACAATTTAATCTTGCCATTGACCGCTGTCGTGGTTTTGACACGGCAGATGCCCTTGTGAAAGGACTTGGAGATGAGGCCATCGCACAAGTGTGGAAGCTTAATGGGGTTGATCGGGAACGAGAAGACACGGAGTTACCCAGGTTCGGTCCCTCACGGTCGAGGTAAAGGCCTACGTCCTGCTTGATTATATTGCTGTGGATCTCGATTACAAGGATGCGGAATCGCTAACCTAGCTTTCGAGGGATTGCAACTTAGTCTTTTTTGCCTAGGTGCTCCCCTTTATATACACAGGCGGAACCCTAGGTTTACATGAGAGTCCGGGTCGTCATCCTGACCCGCCTCCTACTCTTTCCTACTTGTTCTCCAAGACGACGTTTAAGCCGTTCATCTTCTTCTTGAGCCGGCCCATTACCTACGCCGGCTTTTCCCGCTAGGCCTCCATCAAGCCGGCCCGCCAAGAATCCTTTAGCCCTGCAATGAGATGACCCGCTGAGTTTGCTCTATGGCCGGGTTATCCTCCTGCCGGGTCTACATGCTGGGAAATATCCCCAACATTAGCCCTCAGTTTGACTTGAATTCATTCATGTTAAACTCCAACCTGAAAAGCAAAAATAAATAAAAAAATCCGTGAAGGAGATCTGAATCTGTCTCGCAAGCCGGTTCTTCTGCGTCCTTTATCTGCACTCAAACTTCACCGGCTCAAACAGTTTGCTGGGTCATTACCCTCCATAACTTGTTATCCATTCACCACCTTTCCTCTTGACGTCTTAACCCTACTCCCGCAAAATCTGGGATGATGTCATATCAAATCTTTGAGTGGGTTTGTATTGTCTTGTCGGGCGCGAAAATCGAGGAGCCCGTGGCCGAGATTTACTGCGCCGCCTAGGGTCCCGCACCTGCCGTTCCAATTCTTACCGCACCTATAAATAGGCCAGCTCACCCCCACGGTTGCCTTTTACCTCTCGCTCTTCCTCTTCTCCTCTGCTCCAACGCCGCCGCACTGCCCGAGCTCGTCACCACCGGAGCTAGCGCCAGCCGCGCCTCTTCTTCGTTGCCGGAGCCCTTCATCGCCGCGCGGCCGCCTTCACCTGCGCCTTGAAGACCTCAAGCCCGAACTCTAGATCTGTGAGTACCTTCCCACCATTACCGCGGCTTCCTTTGATGTTCCTCCGTGTTCTTCGTTATAGCCGCGGTAGATCTCAAATGCATTGGGCCCCTTTCGTTTTCAGTTCGCACGGTCATTCCGCAACATTTTCCTCATTGGCAGATCCACTGTGTTGTCTTAGCTAAATCCCACTGCGGTTCATCTTACAGTGCGAAGAACACACTTAGCCTTTATTTCTTCATTTTTATCCATTTTGTAGATCCGTAGAATCTCCTTACCCCATTAAATCTTGTTTGCGAACTTGTAGTCCAAAACCATGCTCAACACTTATGAAAATATGTGCCACTGTAACTCCCGGATTTCATTTGCCTCCCTTCTCGAAACCCGGCCAAATATCTCAATTGCCGGCTCATATGTTCCAGTTATGTTTAAATTGAAAAGCTCACATTTTGCCGGCTTATGACATCTTTCTCTTTTTCATAGCAGCTAAAACAATGCCTCCCAAGCCCAAGATCATCAACTGGGCCAAGTCCAGCATGTCTGAACTGAGCTTGCAGACCCTGGTAGATTCCGGGTTGTTACCGACTAAGGAAGAAATCTCATGGCGAACTCCTGAAGAAGAAATCCACCCCTAACCCGGCCAGAATGAGATCGTCATATTTGCTGACCACATTTCAAGGGGTTTTCGTCCTCCCGGCTCAAAAAAATTCAGGGATGTATTGCATTTCTTCAACATCAGGCCTCAAGACTTGTCCCCCAATTCCATCTTCAAATCTGTGTCAATTCCAAGTATTCTTCGAAGTTTATCTGCAGCTTGAGCCATCCCTTAGCCTGTTCCGGGAATTCTTTTATTTGAACCGCCAAACAGAGCACAAGGAGGGTCCAAGTATTGAAGTCGGTGGAATTTCTATCCAAAGAAGGAAAAACATAGTCTTCCCCAACGCCAAGCCGGCCAGCCACCCGAAAGGGTGGCACCGCACCTGGTTTTACTGCAAAGACACATCTCCCGAAGGACAACACCCATTGCCGGGTTATCGGGCCACCCGGCTTGCCATCAATGCAGCCTTCCCGGGTCTTGCTCCCAGGGAAGAGAGGGAGAACCTAGAACCTCTATATCCGAAGATGAATGCGTTGATCGCTCACGGCCTCACCGGTGTCGATTTGACCCGGACTTGGGTCGAGTGGAGAATCCAGCCACTCAGCTCCAGGACCCGGCTTATGCACACCTACACTGGCCATCACGACGACCCACTTCGGTTCAGCCGGGTTAACCTCAAGGAGAAGGACGTCCTCAAATTTGCTAAGAAGCTTCTTGGTGAAACAAAGGATGACATTAAGCTTGTGGGGCTCGCCCCATTCTACGTCAACAACCCAGCCCCTACGGTAAGCCGCCTCTGTCACCTTTCATTTTTCCAATGCTGCTTTATCCTTGTCATAACTCCATCCACTCGCCGTGATACAGGAGAATGATGACTGGTGGCGGGTTGAGGTTCAAGATCCTACCCCTCCTCGGGAGGACGACGAAGAAGAGTCGGCTAATGAAGAAGGCAATGGGGTAGAACTTGACTCTCTTGACCTCCTTTTTAATCAGATTGCTGATGCTCACTCATCTCAGGAAGAAGCTGAAGTTAGCCACATCATCGAGCCAGAGGTAACTTTGATCTCCTCAGACTCTGACTCCCCAATACCTGTTCGAAAGAAAACCCGGGTTGCAGTCCGCAAAGTCCGAAAGAAACCCCTGGTTACTGTTCGTAAAGTCCCTTTTTCACACCAAGATGCTCACTTAGATCCCCAATTTCTTTTGAAGAAAACACAACATGCCAGCACCTTGATACGTCTCCAACGTATCTATAATTTATGAAGTATTCATGCTATTATATTATCAATCTTGGATGTTTCTATATACATTTACAGCAATTATATATCATTTTTGGAGACTAACCTTTTAACCTAGTGCCCAGTGCCAGTTGCTGTTTTCTGCCCTGTTTTTGCTTTACAGAAAATCAATATCAAACGAAGTCCAAATGCAATGAAACTTTTTGGAGATTTTTTATTGGACCAGAAGAACACTAGAAGCTTCGGGAGAGGGCCAGAAGACCCACAGGGGCCCCACGAGGCACCAGGGCGCGCCACCCCCCAGGCGCGCCCTGGTACCTCGTGGCCCCCCTGTGGCCCTTCTTCGCGTGATTCCAACGCCAAAAAATCATATATATTCAGAAACCCCAGAAAGTTAACCTAGATGAGTTTTTACGCCGCCGCAAGCCTCTGTACCAGAGAGATCCCATCTACAGCCCTTTTCCAGCACCCTGCCGGAGGGGGGAAGGCATCATCGGAGGCCATCTTCATCATCCCGGCGGTCTCCATGACAAGGAGGGAGTAGTTCACCCTCGGGGCTGAGGGTTTGTACCAGTAGCTATGTGTTTGATCTCTCTCTCTCTCTCTCTCTCGTGTTCTTGAGATGGCACGATCTTGATGTATCGCGAGCTTTGTTGATATAGATGAATCATATGGAGTTTTCCCCTCTCTATCTTCTTGTGATGAATTGAGTTTTCCCTTTGAAGTTTTCTTATCGGATTGAGTTTTTAAGGATTTGAGAACACTTGATGTATGTCTTGCATATGGATATCCGTGGTGACAATGGGATATTCACTTGAGTCACTTGATGTATGTTTTGGTGATCAACTTGCGGGTTTCGTGACCTTGGGGATTTATGCATAAGGGTTGGCACACGTTTTCGTCTTGACTTTCCGGTAGAAACTTTGGGGCACTCTTTGAAGTTCTTTGTGTTGGTTTGAATAGATGAATCTGAGATTGTGTGATGCATATCATATAATCAAACCCACGGGTACTCGTGGTGACATTGGAGTGCCTAGGTGACATTAGGGTTTTGGTTGATGTGTATCTTAAGGTGTTATTCTAGTACGAACTCTAGGGCTGTTCATGACAATTAATGGGGATGGCTCATAAGATTGATCGGGAAGGATAACTTTGAGGTGGTTTCGTACCCTACAACAATTTTTTTCGTTTGTTCTCCGCTATTTGTGACTTTGGAGTGAACTCTTTGTCGCACGTGAGGGATTTACATATGATTCAACTATGTCAACAATGTTGGGAGATCGCACTAGTGAAAGTATGGACCCTAGGCCTTGTTTCTAAGCATTGCAATACCGTTTTTATGCCCGTTTAATTTTTGCTACCTTGCTGTTTTTATATTTTGAGATTACAAAACCCTATATCTACTATCCATACTACACTTTTATCATCATCTCTTCGCCGAACTAGTGCACCTATACAATTTACCATTGTATTGGGTGTGTTGGGGACACAAGAGATTTCTTGTATTTGGTTGCAGGGTTGTTTGAGAGATACCATCTTCAACCTATGCCTCCCACGGATTGATAAACCTTAGGTCATCCACTTGAGGGAAAATTGCTACTGTCCTACAAAACTCTGCACTTGGAGGCCCAACATGAGTCTACAAGAATAAGTTGTGTAGTAGACATCAAGCTCTTTTCTGGCGCCGTTGCCGGGGAGATGAGTGCTTGAAGGTATATCTTTAGATCTTGCAATCGAATCTTTTAGTTTCTTGTTTTATCACTAGTTTGGTTATTAAAGAAAACTACAAAAAAATGGAATTGAGGTTGCCTCATATTATTCGTCTTTATAATGTCTTTCTTGAAAATAAGGATTCCGATAATTGTGCTCAATTGATAGAAGAAGAATTTAATAAAATGTTTGGCATAAAATCCATGAATGATGAGCATGATTGCAATGTTGCTAGTATGAATTCTTTGAATACCCATGATGCTAATGATATGCAAAGCTACAAGCTTGGGGATGCTATGTGTGATGAAGATGATATTTTTAGTCCCCCAAGTTTTGATGAGAAAATCTATTATGATGATAACATGCCTCCTATTCATGATGATTATTGTGATGACTTGTATGCTATAAAGAATAATGATAACCATGAAACTTGTCATCATGATTTTAATGTTCAATTTGATTATGCCAATCAAGTATCTCATGATAGTTATTTTGTTGAGTTTGCTCCCACTATTATGAATGAGAATAAATTTGCTTATGTGGAGAGTAATAAATCTTCTATGCTTGTGCATCATGAAAAGAGTGATGTATGTGATAGTTATATTGTTGAATTTATCCATGATGCTACTGAAAATTATTATGAGAGAGGAACTTATGATTATAGGTATCTCAATAATATCAAGTTTCCTCTCTATGTGTTGAAAGTTTTGAAGTTGCACTTGTTTTGCCTTCCTATGCTAGTTGATTCTTGTTCCCATAAATTGTTTGCTCACAAAATACCTATGCATAGGAAGTAGGTTAGGCTTAAATGTGTTTGATATATTTCTCATGATGCTCCCTTTACATTTCAATTCTTTACTTCTATGTGAGCATCATTGAAATCATCATGCCTAGCTAAAAAGGCATTAAAGAAAAGCGCTTGTTGGGAGACAACCCAATATATATCCTTTCTGTTTTAGTGTAAGCACATTAATTATTCCTGTACCGCACAACGGCTCTTTACCTTGCAACCTTTAACCGAATTAACTTTTTGCTCCTTGTACAGTGCCAAGGCCATCAAGAAGAAGACCACCGCCGCGGCCGGGTCATCTGACCTGGTCATTCCAGAAGGCCCTCATCAAGAAACAGTAGCTACCTTGGACATCTAAGACGAGCCGGCATGTCAGAACAGCCCGCCGCCCCAAGACACGGCCAGCCCGGCTCGCGCTTCCTCTCCCATTGCACAGGAGAGGGAAAATTTAACTAAAGATCAACCCGAATAGCAGCCCACGGCACCGGCTCAAGAGGAGGTAGTGGTGATGAGTGAACGGCAAACTGCTCCACCAGAAGCCTCTACTGCCCTCACCAAAGTTCCTGCCAAGCCTAAGCCGCCCCTGAAAAACAAGGGGAAGGCGGCTCTTGACTTCTCCGCCTTTGAAGATCAAGACGCCAACACCCTGCACCAAGCTGTGCTGACCCGGCTGTCTGAAAGCCGGGACACAGAAATTGCCATGGTATCTTCATTGAAGCGGAAATACGAGGTAACCGGCGCCTTCTGTCATGAACCATATATATATATATGTAGCCCCCAAGGGCCGGGTCATTATAGAATGATGACCCGGGACTTTAAAATATTTCCTTGCACGGATAACCTCAAACGGTGGCACCCAAAGGCCGGGTCGTCATACTATGACGGGCTGGCCTCCATATGTAGCAAGACAGATCAAATTATGCATTAGCCCCCAAGTGCCATGTGGAATGCCTGCATCTGCATGCAACTTGCGTTTCTATTTTTGAGAAGCGCTGAAACATGTAGCCCCCATGTGCCGGGTTGGCCGGAAGGGCGGCTCAGGACATGCTTATATGATGTATAACTAAAACTGCCTTGCAGGACATGCTGGATCAAGTGGAGGCTCAGGCTTCCTTCTTCCGAAAGGAAGCAAAGAAGGAGAAAAGATTGCGTAAAGAAGCTATAAAATCATCTGCCGAAGCCAACAAATCCCTGGCCATTGTTAGGAGCACCTTGCAAGAAACTGAAGCAGCAAGAGCCGCCCTAGCCGCGCGTGCTGAAGAGGCCGAGGCCAAACTTGAGCCGGTAACTCAAGAGCTAGCCACGCTAAAGGGCCAGATCACAGCCATGTGCAGGGCCATCTTCGGTAAGTAAAAAGACTACCATGAGTCAATTATCCCAACTTAATATGCTAAGCCGGCTTTTCACTGATTGTGTGTACTTATCGTTGAAGGCCGTAAGAACCAGACCCTTGTGCAGAAGCCACTGGTGAAATTGAAGGCGGTTTATACCTTCGTGGAGCAGTTGTACATAGGCAGCTCTCGTTGCGTAATGGCCGCGAAAAATACCAAGACACCGCCATAGCTGATTGCTGACATGTTGAAAGAACTATCAGTTGTGCCCAAGTGGTTTGAAGAGTTGAAGAAGGTGGCTTATCGCACTGGTGCTCTGGCAGTTCTTGCTCGTGCCAAAGCTTATGTGCCAGAACTGGACCCGGCTCAGATTGTGGGCGGGTATCCGGAGTTCAACGTGGATGACACCCCGTTTTCTGAGAAGGATTTCAGACGCTACATAAAAGAAACCCGGGTTGCCGCCACTGCTATCGCCGAAGAGGCGGACTTGTCTAGGTACCAGGCCGGTTATACAAAGGATAATGAGCGGATTGAGCTGCCAAACTTCCAACCGGTGGATCTTACTCGTACGCGTAAGCAATCTTTCGCCCCTGAAGTTGATCCTTCCTCCGTGATTTCTGCCGATGCGATGTTTGAAGCATTGCGCTCCATTCAGTGGTCGATCGGCGAGTCCACAAGCCAGGAAGAGGCGGAGGATGATGACAACCGCGAAGAGCCGGGTCAAAGCGCTCCATGATCATCCCGTGTCCTCAATCTGGCACATACCGGCTCTTCCTTAATTGTAGTGGAACTTAGGAGAAATAACATTTTTTACTGCAGCCCGATGGGCGACTTGTAATAGCTTAGCGTGAAACACTTGTTGCTGATGCCAGTGCCATTGTGTATTGTACTGCCATTGCCTGTACAAATACTTTTGTGGATGCCTTGCTACTGTGAATCCTCTTTTGGGCCTCGAGAGCCGGTTTTTGCAATGAGAGTGATTCTGCTGAAACAATAACAATTGCATATAATAATAATTGTGATTGATGAAATCACATAAATAACTAGTAACTTTGTTACTGTTTGTAATGAATCAAGAATATCAAACTTGACTAAGGTGTATGCTATGTATGAATGTATGCATGTATGCAGAGATGAGATGAATGCAGAAAAGGGAACATGACTGTAACAAGCCGGTTTTTTTAAAACACAACTTGAAAGACCGGCTTATAAAGCTCAAGTCTGAATTGCTTTCATGAAGTTGGCACTTTGGCCTGTTGGTTTATCCTCGCTTTCTGAAAGTCGGCTCTCACGCAACCAATCGAGCGTTTTAACTCTGATGAATTCAGGGTCACCTGTGTGATTGACTCATCAGGCGTACGCCGGGTCGCCTTTAGGGAGTAGCATCTTGCTAACAGGCAGGTTTAACCAACTTGTGGCATCTCGCCGGGTTAAAGGGTTTTGTAAGCTAAACTCAATGAGTTGGAAGCCCCCAAATAACCAAGGATCAACAAATAAAGATTCCACACACAATTTTGAGGCGAAACGACAAAACTCTCTTATACAGAGTTGCCAGTCTTTATTTTATTGATCAAGAAATATGTATATACATGATAGAAGGTATGTACAAAAATGTGACCCAGTCGATGACTTAGGTGTAGTATGGCCGGAGCTGGGCAATGTTCCAGGGCCAGCTTGTTTCCTCCTCAGAGGTTCGTGACTTATCTGCCTCACGTATGTCAACCAGGTAATATGACCCGTTGTTGAGATTTTTACTGACCACAAAGGGCCCTTCCCAAGGTGGTGAAAGCTTATGCATGCCTGTTTGGTCTTGTATCAGATGGAGCACTAAGTCACCTTCTTGAAAAGTGCGGCTTCGAACTCTACGGCTGTGATAGCGATGTAGGTCTTGTTGATAAATTGTTGATCTGGACGCGGCAAGTTCGCGTTCTTCTTCCAGGGCATCAAGAGCGTCTTGTCGAGCTTGCTCATTATCCGATTCCACATAAGCCGCCACTCGAGGGGAGTCATGAAGAATATCGCTTGGAAGTACAACTTCTGCACCATAGACCAGGAAAAACGACGTATAGCCTGTTGACCTGTTGGGAGTAGTCCGTATGCTCCAAAGCACCGCAGGCAATTCTTCTTCCCAGCAACCCGGCATGCGCTGTAAAGGCACCATAAGCCGGGGTTTGATACCACGCAGCAATTCCTGATTGGCTCTTTCTTCCTGCCCATTAGACTGAGGATGCGCAACCGATGTTGAATCAAGCTGGATATGCTCCTGTTGACAGAACTGCTTCATGACTCCCTTGGAAAGATTGGTGCCATTGTCTGTAATTATACTATACGGATAGCCAAAACGAAATATCAGCTTTTTCAGAAACTTGACGGCCGTAGCAGCATCACAACGGCTGACCGGTTTTGCCTCTACCCACTTGGTAAACTTGTCCACCGCCAACAATAGGTGCGTATGCTTGTTCTTAGAACGTTTGAAGGGTCCAACCATGTCAAGCCCCCAGACCGCAAAAGGCCAGGTTATCGGTATCATCCTTAATTCTTGAGCCGACACTTGAGCCTGGCGAGCATATTTCTGGCAACCATCACACTTGCGAACAATGCCATGCTTCAATGCCATGCTTGGAAACAAGAAATCCCAAAAGCTTTCCTGCAGGGACACCAAAAAAACACTTCTCCGGGTTAAGCTTCATCTGGTAGACACGGAGATTGTCAAATGTTTCCTTGAGATCCTCCAACAAGGTTTCCTTTTTTCGAGACTTAACCACAATATCATCAACATAAGCATGAACGTTGCGCCCGATCTGTTTGTGAAAGCAGCTTTGGACACAATGCTGGTAAGTCACCTGTGCACACTTCAGACCAAACGGCATGGTAGTATAGCAGAAAGCCCCAAAGGGTGTGATGAAAGCTATCTTTTCCTGGTCCTCTAGCTTCATTTTGATCTGATGATAACCGGAGTAAGCATCTAGGAAGCATAAACACTCACAACCCGCCGTAGCATCGATGATCTGGTCAATACGGGGCAAGGCAAAGGGGTCACTAGGACAAGCCTTATTTAGGTCGATGTAATCAACACACATCCACCAAGTCCCGTTTTTCTTCAGAACAAGCACCGGGTTAGCCAGCCATTCAGGATGGAAGACTTCAACGATGAACCCGGCAGCTAGGAGCCGGGCCACTTCTTCACCAATAGCTTTCCACCTTTCCTCATTAAAGCAACAGAGATATTGGCGAACTGGTTTAAACTTGGGATACACATTGAGGGAGTGCTCAGCGAGTTCTCTCGGTACACCTGGCATGTCAGAAGATTTCCATGCAAAGATGTCCCGGTTCTCACGGATGAACTCGATGAGCGCGCTTTCCTATTTGGGATCCATGTTTGCCCCTATGGTGAACTGCTAAGAAGAATTGCCCGGGGTGAAATCAACTTGCTTTGTGTCTCTGGCCGACTTAAACTTGAGCAAAGGGTCTGACTCCGTCGTGGGCTTCTTCAGGGAGGTCCTGTCGGACGGGTCAACATTGTCCTTATAATACCACAATTCTTCTGTTGCGCAAGCCGTCTCGGCATATGCTGCATCTCCTTCCTCGCACTCGAGTACAATCTTTCGGTTGCCTTCAACTGTGATGGTTCCTCTCGGTCCTGGCATCTTCATTTTCAGGTAAACGTAGCACGGCCGTGCCGTGAACCACGCATAAGCCGGCCGTCCGAACAAAGCATGGTACGAGCTTTTAAGCTTAACCACCTCAAAGGACAGAAATTCAGAACACCAGTTATCCTCTAAGCCAAAGGCCACCTCTAGGGAGATTCTTCCCTTGGGATAGGCTGACTTGTCAGGAACAATGCCGTGAAAGACTATAGAGGATGGAGTCAACTGCTTATCAGACAGATTCATCCGCCTGAACGTGTCATAGTACAGAATATTGATGCTGCTGCCTCCGTCCATGAGCACCTTAGTCAGTGTATAACCGCCAACTTGCGGTGCCACCACCAAAGCCAAATGGCCGGGGTGATCGAGGAGGACAGGATGATCCGCCCTGCTCCAGGTAACCGACTGTTCGGACCAATTGAGATAATAAGGGGTTGCCGGCTCAACCGTGTGGGCGGCTCGTCGTTGCACCTTTCGATCCCGTTTGCAGGTGCTGGTGGTGAAAACATGATACTGCCCACTATTTAACTGCTTCGGGTTGCTTTGGAACCCTATCGCACCGGCTTGGTGCTGATTTCCCTGGTTGTTCCGCTGATTGCCGCCTCCAGTATTACTAGCCCCCTGAAACCCGCTGCCCTGGTCACTGTTCCCGTGGAAACCAAGACCTGCGAAGGGCCCTTGTGAGCCAGCTACAGAGAAGTCGGGTCCCTGGTTGCCGGGTTGTCCGCCGTTGCCACCCCCATTATGATGGTTCTGGGAGACCCTTCTGGAGAATTCCTGCATGATGTAGCAGTTTTCCCAGGAGTGGCTAGACGGCTTGCCGTTGTAGCTATGCTTCGGACATGGACCCTTGAGAGCCTCCTCGTAGCTGAGAGGGCGATTACCAGAGGACTGCCTCCTAGAACCATCGTTCTGACGCTGACTTTTGTTCCCTGTATTTGTGTTCGCCACTAGATTGGGGCTACCATCATAACCTTTGCATTTACCGCCGTTGTTGTTCTGCCCATTACTATTGTTCTGCTGGTGGCCCTTGCCACCGCCTTTCTTTGTCTTTACCGGCTTTTTCCTCATCCGACGGCGGATCTTTAGCATTGTCAGACTCTGCATACCGGGTTAAGACATCCATGAGATCACCCATGTCCTGGGCCTTTCTCTTGAGTCGCCCTAGCTTTTGGACCAGTGGCTGAAATTTGCATGTTCGTTCCAGAACAAGCACCGCCTGAGCCGCCGAGATACTGTCGGAACTGTGTATAACCTCCGCAACCCGACGAGCCCAATGGTGCGCCGACTCATCCTCGCGCTGAACGCAACGCTCCAGATCAACAATGGTGGTTGGCCTTTTACAGGTACCCTGAAAGTTCTTGATGAAGCGCTCCTTCAGCTCCTGCCAAGTGTTGATAGAATTTGCTGGTAGGTTTTTTAACCAAGTGCGAGCGGGGCCTTCCAACATGAGAGGCAGATAACGCGCACACACTGCCTCACTTGCGCCCAATAAGTCCATTGCCAGCTCGTAACTCTCGATCCACTCGGTGGGCTCCAGATTCGTTGTGTAATTAGGAACCTTGCGAGGACCTTTGAAATCCGGGGGTATGCGCGCTTCTCGCAGCGCTGGTACTAAACAAGGAGTTCCGATCATGCGGCTCGATAAGCCCCCAGACCGGCCGGCTGTCTGGGTTGCGGTGGGTGGGTCGTGTGCCGTCGGCGGGTTGACGTTCTCCGGCGAGTTATACACTGCGCGCGCGTTTTCCTCCAACGCTCGGAGAGCCCGAGCGGCGCCCACAATGTCTTGTGCATTCGGGATTCTGGGTTGGTGTTGATCTGCCAGTGGTGGGGCGGCTCTTCTGCAATGTGCGCTACTGGAAACCGCCGGTGAATCTGGACGCTGGCTCCTGGTACAGCTCTGGTGAGGGGTTGAGTGAAGATGGTGCTGGCTATGCGAGTAGTTGGCCTACTGCACTACTGCTGTCTTGAGCATCGCAATAGCGTTCCTGGCCTCCGCCTGAATCGGACCGTCCCCCTCAATCGGAATCGCCGCCAAGTTGTGGGTTGCAGCCAGCACGTTATCGACCGGGTTGGAGTAGTGTCCAATTGGGGTCTGGAACCGGCGAGACGGCGGCTGCTGTTGCTGATCCGGCGTGCGATGTTGGGCCGGCTCCCTTTGCTACACTGGCTGTTGCAAAGGCGGTCCTCCTGGGGGAACAACTCCAGCCCTCGGGTTCGTCGGAGCCGGCGGTGTGGTGAACAACTGAGTCGGCTCAAGATCGACCAGAAGCCGGCTTTGATGACGCCTCCGGAGGACAAGTTCTGATTCGGCCTATCGGCGGCTTAGATAATGCGCCTCTTCATCCAAGCGTTGCCTCTCCACGGCAAGCCGGGCCTGCGCCTGAGCCATGCGTGTGTTCTCCATATTGATGTCCTCTTGGATCTTGGCCATCTGCCCACGACACTTCGTGATCTCCACGTTACGTGCCGCTGCGTTCTCCATAGTAACCGGCTCGGCCAGCAGGCCAGTCAGCATATTCATCAAGTACGCGAGCGCCTGCACTCCGGTTCTCTAAGAGCCGGCGGTCGACGCGCCGGCTCCCCCTGAGCCGGCAAGGGTGAGGTTCTGCCCGGCCGCGGGATCAGCCGGGTCACGTACCGGATCTTACCTACCCGCCATGTATACCGCCGCAAAACGAGGCAGCACAAGGACTTCAGGAAAGACGTTGTCAGCGTGTCCGAGCCTTCCATCATGCAGAGGACGGATCAACTCGGTCTCTCCCGTCGAGGATTCGTCGTCAGATTGGACAAGCGTATCATCTCCAGACTAGACCTGGGCATTTCCGGGCCGGGCCGGGTTTCGGGCCGGGTTTCAAAAAGCCCGACCTGAAAATCCCAAGCCCGGGCCCGGCCCGCAACCCAGCAAAATGCCTATTTTCCTTGTTTTAAAATACTAATATAGCTTTTTTTGGGGATTAATACTATAACACTATACCTATATTTATATAAAAAGCCAAAAAATACATGTTTGTCGGGCTTTTTTCGGGCTTCAGGCCGGGCTCGGGCTTGAAAAGCAAGGCGCAAGCCCGGCCCGGACGCCGGGCTTCGGGCCTGGCTCGGGCTTGAAAAGCAAGGCGCAAGCCCGGCCCGGACGCCGGGCTTCGGGCCGGGCTGCCCATGCCCAGGTCTACTCCAGACAGGGAGTTCTCCGACAAGGCCACCCCTGGGTGAACCCTACGAAGACATGGTTCCGGCCGGCTTGAGGCGGGCCGGGTCTTGCCTGGCTCGGACCAGTGCGGCGCGCCGACTCGACACCGGCGATGTTCTCCAACCCGGCGGCCGACTCGCCGACTACGCCGATGAAAGTGTGAATTTTGCCGAAGGGGACCCGGTACCCGTACTCAATTGAGTCGGCGTCGGGGCCCCAGTACGAATCGTCGATGTAGAACTTCCCGCGGCGGCTCTTCGTCATCAAGCCGACTGCGTACTTCCCGAACCATGGGAGAGATCCCGCTAAGAACTCAACTCCACCGTGTGTAGGCCCCACGGTGGGCGCCAACTGTCGTGGTTTTGACACGGCAGATGCCCTTGTGAAAGGACTTGGAGATGAGGCCAACGAACAAGTGCGGAAGCTTAACGGGGTTGATCGGGAACAAGAAGACACGGAGTTACCCAGGTTCGGCCCCTCACAGTCGAGGTAAAGGCCTACATCCTGCTTGATTATATTGCTGTGGATCTCGATTACAAGGATGCGGATTCGCTAACCTAGGTTTTGAGGGATTGCAACTTAGTGTTTTTTGCCTAGGTGCTCCCCTTTATATACACAGGCAAAACCCTAGGTTTACATGAGAGTCCGGGTCATCATCCTGACCCGCCTCCTACTCTTTCCTAATTGCTCTCCAAGACGACGTTTAAGTCGTTCATCTTCTTCTTGAGCCGGCCCATTACCTGAGCCGGCTTTTCCCGCTTGGCCTCCATCAAGCCGGCCCGCCAAGAATCCTTTAGCCCTGCAATGAGATGACCCATTGAGTTTGCTCTATCGCCAGGTTATCCTCCTGCCGGGTCTACATGCTGGGAAATATCCCCAACAACCGCCAAGGGATTGACAACCCCTTGTTTGCGTTGGGTGCAAGGGTTTGTTGTTTTGTGTGCAGGTACTGCTAACGAGGTGTTGCGTGATTCTCCTACTGGATTGATAACCTTGGTTTCATAACTGAGGGAAACACTTATCTCTACTGTACTGCATCAATCTCTCCTCTACGGGGAAATCCCAACGCAGCTCACAAGTAGCATTTATACAAGCAGTTGAGTGGGATCTCGGTAGTGTTTTTGATCCTGTATGTGGATGACATATTGCTGATCAGAAATGATGTTTCGATGCTGAACTCGGTCAAGGAATCATTGAATGGAAAGTTTTCGATGAAGGACCTCGGTGAAGCAGTTTAAATATTGGGCATTAAGATCTATAGAGATAGATCGGGGAGGTTACTCGGCTTAAGCCAGAGCACGTACATAGACAAAGTGTTGAAACGGTTCAACATGAGTGAGACCAAGAAGGGGTTCTTGCCTGTCTCACATGGTATAAGGCTAAGCGAGACTCAGAGTCCTTCGACATCTGATGAGCGAAGCAGGATGAGCAGGATTCTGTATGCCTCAGCAATCGGATCCATCATGTATGCCATGATATGTACTCGGCCTGATGTTGCTTTTGCAATAAGCTTAACAAGCAGATACCAGGCCAACTCAGGTGAGAGTCACTGGGCGGCGGTAAAGACTATTCTGAAGTACCTGAAAAGGACTAAAGATATGTTCCTAGTTTATGGAGGTGAGGAAGAGCTCGTCGTAAAGGGTTACGCCGATTCTAGTTTCCAAACCGACCGAGATGATTGTCGATCACAGTCCGGATTCGTGTACGGCATGAATGGAGGAGCAGTGAGCTGGATGAGTTCCAAGCAAGATACGGTGGCCGATTATACCATAGAAGCTGAATACATTGCGACTTCTGAAGATGCAAAGGAAGGTGTTTGGATCCGGAACTTTCTGGATGATCTTCGTGTTTTCCCAGCCTCGGTAAAACCGTTGGACCTTTATTGTCATAATTCTGGTGCCATCGCACATGCTAAGGAGCTGAGGAATCACCACAAGACCAGACACATAGATCGGAAATATCACCTGATACGAAAGATCGTAAAGAGTGGTGATGTAGAGTTATGCAAAATTCACACGGATGCAAATGTTGCAGATCCGTTGACTAAGCCGCTTCCACAACCCAAGCATGAGGGGCACATTAGAGCTATGGGCATACGATGTCTATTTGATTGACTCTAGTGCAAGTGGAAGACTGTTGGAGATATGCCCTAGAGGCAATCATGTATGATGATATTTCCTATGTGTTTATCAATAAAGATAGTCCTTGGACATTATCAATGACATGTATCAGCAAGTACGTGACTTGTTTGTGGGACTATGCATTGTATGATGATTCTCCTAAAAGGTCCCTAGTCAAAATGGCTATGTGGACGCGCAACTAACTAGACTAACATATGACGTGGTGGATGGCTCGGTCTCACTAGCCATGGAGCATTGTATGCTAACCGGATAATTTGGACTCGAAAAGATCTGGTCGGATTCGACATAGTCGGATCCGAGTCCAGATAAGGTCCGAGTTGGACAGACCCAACTATGAGACGCAGCGATATGTCATCTGTGAGTCTCTAGTACAACATACGTTCTATGTCCTAAGACCTAAGATGGCGTATGTACTCAGGATGATGACAGACCTGCTTTGGGCCGACCAAACGCTACTCCGTAACTGGGTAGTTATAAAGGTAGGTTTCGGGCTTGTCTAGACCCATGCTGCGAGACATGGTCGAGCAAGATGGGATTTGCCCCTCCGATCAGGAGAGATATGCTCTGGGCCCCTCGTGTGATCTGACCAAGATAAGCATGGCCATGTGACAAGGATTATGAGATAATCCAGTTTGTGGTCGGCATCACTGGAACGAGAAAGAGGTCGGGCTAGCACAAGGATGACATACTCGCCTTGAGCCAGACAACATATATCGTGTGGCAAAGGGAATAGAAGTGTGATGTACAGGATCGCCTAACCAGCTTCATTATCTACTTGGTGGTTGGCACACCTTGCTAGAGGTCGCTACCAACTGAGTAGGTCAGAGGTGATCCAAACTGTGACCGAGTCGACTTGAACCTAAGGGGTCGCGCGCTTAAGGGAAGGAACCTGTGAGGCTGCGTCCGACTCCACGAGTCAGACATGATCCTACTCAGACTCGGATCCAGGCCGAACAGACTTTGGGCTTTAGGATCCATGCGAGGCCCAAGTGTTGAGCCCACGACGGATACCTGTATATAGTGGAGGTGCGGCACACTCATTTGGTTGATCACTTCGGCGCCGTCATTAGGGCTTTGCGTGTGTTGCAACTAGCCACCTCCACTCGCCGCCGGTTGTGTGACCGGACCTAGTAGTCCGATGCACGACGTTCCTTCTGCACGCGCGGATACCGTTAGAGGCGGTGCACTTGTGCCGCTCCGACGAACCTGTTCGTGGGATCCGATCGGCTGCGTGGGAGATCGATGAGGAGGAGACGACTCCGGAGATGCGCTGCCTCAACTCGACTCTATGCATAGCACGGCTCTTGAGGCCACTGTAGGGGCACGCAGCAGAAAAAAAAATCTGACCTACGCACCAGCCCAGGACCACTAAGAAGATGCATACAAGGTTTTTGATCCGATCGTTACCGACTCGTGGCGCAGCGGAATGAGAGTCGGTGGAGATCGTTGGTGCAGATCCCCGCAGCTAGGATTTACAACCTCCCAACCACGAGGATGTACTCCCTCGTCCGCTCCTCAGATAGTCACTCGGACAGCCCTCCGGGAGGCGGTCGGACAGTCCCCCGGACGGTGTTACGGACAGCCCTCCGGGAGGACCCTCAAAACTCGGACAGTCACTCGGACAGCCCTTCGGGAGGACACTCGAACAGCCCCTCGGGCAAAAGATCGAACCTATGACCTCTCTACGGGGTTGCACACATACGGTGTCACCTATCCGGCAGGGCTTCGCCGTCCAGAACTAGTTCCCACCGGAACCCAGACAGCCTTTCGGCTCTACGAAACTATTTCGTGGGAGGGAGAGAAGAAAGGCAGAACATGCATGCCATTTGGTGAGAGAGTTGGAGTGAGTGTGGAGAGCTCCTCTCCACCTCTATTTATTTGAGGGGGAGGGGTGGAGGGGCTGAAATTTCAGCCACCCAAAACATGTGGGGCCCCCCACAAAACAAGCTCCCACCAAAGGTGGGGAGTTGTCTCATGCCCCCCCCTTTCCACCATGGCGCCCCAACATGGGGCTGCCACCTCCTCCCAACACATCCCACAATATGTGGGGGCTGCCCCCAACCATGGGCCCCCCAACACCTTGTCCACCAACAAGGGGGCTGCCCCCAAAAACAGCCCCCACGAAACGTGGGATCTTGTCCCCTCTCGCCGGGACAAGATGTTTTCCCATGTGTAATTTCCGGAAAAATTCCTGAAGGACCCAGAACATTTCCGGCACCCTCTAAAAATATCCTGGACACGCTCCGGAACATTTCCGGTATGATGGTTTTATTTCTAAACATTTTCGTTAACTCCGAAACACTTCCGGTTTTCTCTCCGGAACTTTTCTGTCATCTTCGAAACTTTTCCGGTGACTTTCTCTCAGACTCCCTGTCTAGTATTCAGCAGATAGATGACCCTTAAGCGTGTGACCCTATAGGTTCGGTGAAGTATAGACATGACCGGAACACTTTCCGATCAATGATCAATAGCGGAACCATGGACACCCATATTGATCCCTATACCCACACGAATAAATATTCGAGTGAACCTCCAGTTGCCGTGTGCTATTCCTGCTGCTTCGCGATATGTTACAAACACCCGAGGTGAGATTTATCGACATCCCCGTGAATCAACAACTTGTCCACTATGCCAGTTACCTCGTTACCGGTTTTGTTCTCTTTTCTCGTTCCCGTGTTCCGGCATCCCCGTGATCAAATCATGTTGTGTCTGGCTAGACGATGATGGATACCGTAACATCAAGAGGGCCCAAAGAATATCTCTCCATCGTCGGAGGAGCAAATCCCAATCTTGAGCCATCAAGTCCCTTGTCATACTTTTCCATGAACCCGTAAGCCGCCGTAATAGCGACCCATTTACGGATGACGTTTAACAAACACCAAAGTTCATGAAGCAAGCATGAAGAAACTCAATACTCTCATGGTCTAAGGAATCATGCAAACGTTAACTTTCTCTGTGTTATAAACCATTAACTTGTGACGAATGTATCTCATAGCATAACATCAATTCGGGTCGATTCAACACAAGTGTTCTCCTAACAATGTGTCCTCAAAGTTGTCGGCATATACATGCCTATGATCAGGAAAACAGAACCATCATGCAACACTTGAGCTAGTCTTAGAGGCCAGACTAGGAATACATTTTACGTTTATTATTCCACACGTGCATATGAGTTTTCCTCCGAGCCTCGTGGTTATTGTAGACTCGAGAACCATAGCAGTTATAGCACGGAATATAAACCTAGTTACGAACATGGAGATAAATAATAACATTTATTATTGCCTCTAGGGCATATCTCCTACAGACTCCCACTTGCACTAGAGTCAATAATCTAGTCAATGCTAATGCACTTTACACATATGACATACCGGTGTAAAAAATGCTTCGCATGTGGTATAGCCTAATGTCCAACGGATCTGACAACTTTAGTTCCGAGTGTATCTTTGCATCTCCTCGCGTTTTCACGCTTTCACAAAATTCATATTTTGTGTGGACTTAGCTTTGTATATATGTGAATCACAGGTCAAACCTTGATTCCTCAGACTGAGCTATGGAGCAACTATCTGCAATAGTGTCCCATTGACCAAAGTCATATTGGAACCATACTAAGTTCATTAATGAACTATATGATTGAACATCTTCTTTGTCGCTTCCAAAGCGTCAACATACTTAGCCTTTGTTATAGAATTTGCCACAGTAACCTGTTTGGAACAATTTCCAACTACCGTGCCACCATATCGTGTATTACACAAAACCCTTAACTTAAATCGAAAATCTCTTGGAGCATTGATGAAGACTGTATCGATGTATTGCATTACAACGAGTACTTCATAATCTCAGCTTGCGAGAAAACATGTCATCAGTGCTACTCTAGTACACAATGACATTTTTCACTGTTGTCCCATGATCAGCACTTTGATCACTTTGGTATCTATACTTGCAACAACTTGGGAGTATTGGACATATCTGGTTGTCTTACATACCATGGTATACATGATTAATCCAAACAGAAAAGTGTGTGGAATCTCCATCATGTATTTTGCTCATCAGTGTTTTAGGACACCGAGTCTTACAAAACTCTTTCCATGTGACTTCGGCAAGAATCACTCCTTGGCGTTCTTATGCTAAACGGTTTTAGCATCTTGTCAATATGTATTTTTGGCTTTAGCCTATTAGGCAATTCTATCTCCATAGATAATTATGCCTAATATCAAGGCTACCTAGCCCAAGCACTTCATGGAAAAACTATTTTCAATGAAGTCCTAATTCGTGTCAAGAAATTTATATTATTTCCAATCAACAATGTGTCAAGCACACAAGATTTTTAGAAATATTATTATGCTCCCACTTACTTTCTTGTAACCACAAGCATCTTTGTTATCCATTGATGAAATCAAACTTTTTTGACTATTTCATCAAAAAAGAAGATTCCAACTCCATTTTGCTCTCTTCTGTCCATTGCTGGAACTCTGAAGTTTGCACACTCACTAGCATCCTCCGGATCGACAAAATACTTTGGACTGTATCACATACACGTCCTAGTTTGTATTTCCATTTCATGGAAATCCTTTTGTCATCCATGTTTCATATCTCATGATTGAAATATGTATTAATTACTAGTTTAACCCGAACCGACTTTAAGCATCACTACGGTGAGACAACCTCATCGCAGTCAACTCCTTGAACTTGTTTATTGCAACAAGTCGAGCTTTATGGATCAAACATTTTATCCACATCAGTTTATAGTTCCATTAATGTTCGTTAGACTCTAAGTCTTCCGAAGGGTTCATCAAGATTTAATCTTGAATCATTTATATGGAAACTATCTCGGATTGTATTGGCATTTAGCCAATTCCGGAGTCAGGGTCCATCAACGCTTCCTTGATTATCGTAGGTATACTGTTGTCTTACAACAATATCTCGTTTGCGCACCTGAGAGGTTTGCACGAGTTTTGCCTACGTAGTTCAGCTGCAAGTTCGACCGAAGTCCATACATTTTATTGTAGAGGCTTCTGTATCAGTCGCAGGAGGAAACTCTGGAATTGCTTCCGCGGTTTGTTCCTTTGTCATGATAACGAAGATACTGTTATCTCATCAAGTTGCACTGTCCTCCCACTCACCTTTTTGCAAGAAACATTTTCTTTCAAAATCATACCATTCTTTGTGGCAAACTTTTGCCTCGGTATAATGAGGGAGGAATACCCAAAAATTTGGGATAACCTATAAAGTAGCACTTGTCTGATTTGGAATAGGTTTGTAAATATTTTACACAATCCCCATATTCCAAATGTTAAGAAAAGACATAACATGGTTGGGGTTACTATACCATGGCGTCATTTCAACAGATCCGATGGCGCTCTTTTCAGTGTAAAAGCCGCAGTCACTAAAGCATTACTTTAAAAGGGATAATGGCAAATTGATTTATGTCATCTTTGATCTTACCATGTCATAAATGGTTTGATTACATCTTCACGGACATTCCACTCACAGTGGTGCTCCGGGAGGTGTAAGTTATGAAACTCTTTTCACAACTCATCAGACATTCGCTAAACTTGTAACTCAAATATTCCTTTCCGCAATCTAATTGTAGAAACATAAGTTTCTTGTTACAATAATTCCTACTTCATTTTGAAAACCTTTTGAATGACTTCAAAAGATCCAGACTTATGTCTCATCAAGTAAATATCCATATATCTACTTGAGTCATTTCTGAAGATAGACAAATCCACTACTAGCAACAACATTTATCGGACTACACACATCAAAATGTATGATCACCAATAAGTTTGTTGCTCGTTCCTTATGGCCTGTGAACGGTATTTTAGTCACTTCACTTTTTGGATGAAAGTTGCAAGTGTCAGATGATTCATAATCAAATGACTTCAAAATCCATCATAATGGAATTTCTCCAGGCGGGTTTCTCCAATGTGACCAAATGCAGTGCCACACATATGTGGTATTCTTTTAGTCTTGCGACATTTAGCATCAGTGTTATGGATGTATCATATTACCATCAATATTCATAACATACATCTCATTCATAATGAAAGTATGGCCCTTATGTTATTCATAACACCGAACAACAATTGTTCTATCATGAACAACCTTCTTGCAACAAACATTATGCAATGGGCTAGAGTGTGTAAAACTCTAAAATGAATTATGAAAGTAAATATAGAGGTAATGTATTATTATCAATATTTATAACATACATCTCATTCATAATGAAAGTATGGCCCTTATGTTATTCATAACACCGAACATCAAAAGTTCTCTTATGAACAACCTTCTTGCAAGATACCTTATGCAATGGGCTAGAGTGTATGAAACTCCAAAAATGAATTATGAAAATAAATACATAGGAAATACACTGATGGAAGGTATAGTAACATTTACTATGTTCCCATCGCGTATCTAAACCTCACTCCGGCAAGTCTTTTAGGCCGTAGTAGTTCTTGCATCGAGTCGCAGCAGAATGCAATCGAGTGGGTATTTCGGTGATCAATTCTAATCACAATACCCAAGAATCAGTGACTAACAATTTAATCACAATTCCCAAGAACTATTTTTTGACCAGCCTTCTGTACATCAATAGCTTGTATGACTTTCATACATGAGCTGGATATTCCAGTCTTCTTTCTATTTGCATTTATACTTCTAACAGTTTTACTTCCAATATTTCTCCTACTCTCAGAAGAAGCACCCAACTTAAGAGTGGCGTTAGCCCCGGACTTCCTAGGCGTGTAAGTCACACTGACACCCTTTGGACATTTCCTTTCTCTTTTTGTTGTTGTTTTATTCACCTTCATTACATGACAGGCGTTCTTCTGGATCCCTCTTGTATTAGTCAAATGCATAGTAAACACTTTACTAATAATTTGCAAAACAAACATTGCTTTGGATATTTCATATCTTTTAGCCTTTGTTTGTATCTGAAACTAATTTTCAGTTCCATGAATATCACATAGCTATCCCAAACTTTTGAAGTTTGGGTCTCATGGAAGCAAACATATTGCACTTGACCGTAACGGAATTCTAGCTTTTGGATCGAAGGACGAGAGTCACATCATCCATAGCTTTAGCTGGAGAATACCGAAAGCATGCGATAGGACAAAGTCCTTCTTGGCACTCTTGAGGACAATCCTCACATTACGTTACCAACCGTAAAGTTTTAACCAGATATTTAACAGCTATTCAATTTTAATAGGGAAGGTGGAAACACGAGCCATTATTCTATAACTATTATGCAAATCACACTTGGACAATGTCCATAATTAATGGCATAGAGAATTAAACAAGTTAATTCTAAAATGCGCTCCCACTCAAATCAATATCTCTCATAATTGATTGTGAGTGATGCAAGATCCGCATTTCCATTCAACGCCATTGTTCGAGATGAACACTGATGGCGCCAATTTCAATCGGTAGCAAACTTGCCGATCACATCTCTATGTGACTCTTGTTCATCTTTCGATGCGTGTGTTCCGAGCTCAGGACGATCCTGCCATGAACGTCAAGACAACCAAGTGATCTCACTGCGAGGTCTTACCTCACCCGCCTTACACCCGTACAATCGTTCGTACCCATGTAGATCATGGCGCACCCCGAAAGGAAAGATGTTGTGACAATGCTACACTTGGGAGAACACTAACTACTTGATATTTTAAGTGAGAGATCACCCTAATAAAAAGCGACTACCGCGCAATCAAAAGGGTACATCATAAGGGATAAACATCTCAGGCAATTCAAAATGGCATGATATGGTATAGCCCTTTCTGACGGAGAAGTCTTTTATTTCTTCGTCTTCGGCATTCGCGTCGGTGTTCACCTTCGTGAAGATTGCCACCACCTTGTCGATGCACCAGATAATATTGCTATCTCTATAGCTAATAAAATAAGTGCATTACATAAGGTTGACACGCAGGTCATTAAAGTGACAATCATATGGCTCCAGCCATCATGCCGAATCATGACACGCAGGTCATGTTAATTTACATTATATAGTCATCTCATACATAATCAAATTAAATATGAGAACTGCTATACCACATCACATGCACATCTTATGTCATCCTGCAAAACCAAGTTAGACGCCTCTAATCGGTTTATGCAAAATTTTATTTTACGTGGCTTCTAAGGTTTTGAAACAAACCGAAGCTACCAACGTTAATCATCAAGTATGATTATTCAAGTCGCTAGATTAACTTTGCGGGGTGTATGAAACACGAGATAATAAAATCTCGAGCCCCATACTGAACTTCGTCATACGCTTGACCCCCGTGCAGATCATATCTACATTGCCCTTTAGTCTGCGAAATTTCATCTTTCTTTTAACTATGGTGGAATTCAACGAACTGTTAGCACTTCATTGATCAATAAGGATCGCGGATTGCCAGAACTTTGAAACTCCACCATGCCGTTATCAAGATCAGAAATATGCAAATTCCAGGGAAGCAACAAGAACATCGGGTAATAGATTTCATCTGCTACCCGCATAAATAATTTTGAGCAATAGAACTCATCTACTACAAAATTATATTATGCAACACCCATACATCTCATGTATTCTAGATCGCAACCTACATCTACGCATAACACGGCTCTTGATGCCACTGTAGGGGAATGCAGCAGAAAACAAAAAATTTCCGACCTACACACCAGCCCAGGACCACTAAGAAGATGCATACAAGGTTTTTGATCTGATCATTACCGACTCGTAGCGCAGCGGAAGGAGAGTCGGTGGAGATCGTTGGTGCAGATCCCCGCAGCTAGGATTTACAACCTCCCAACCGCGAGGATGTACTCCCTCATCCGCTCCTCGGACAGCCCTCCAGGAGGCGGTCAGACAGTCCCCCGGACGGTGTTGCGGACAGCCCTCCGGGAGGACCCTCAAAACTCGGACAGTCACTCGGACAGCCCTTCGGGAGGACACTCGAATAGCCCCTCGGGCAAAAGATCGAACCTACGACCTCTCTACGGGGTTGCACACATACGGTGTCACCTATCCGGCAGGGCTTCGCTGTCCAGAACTAGTTCCCACCGGAACCCAGACAGCCTTTCGACTCTACAAAACTATTTCGTGGGAGGGAGAGAAGAAAGGCAGATCATGCATGCCATTTGGTGAGAGAGTTGGAGTGAGTGTGGAGAGCTCCTCTCCACCCCTATTTATAGGAGGAGGAGGGGTGGAGGGGCTGAAATTTCAGCCACCAAAAACATGTGGGGCCCCCCACAAAACAAACTCCCACCAAAGGTGGGGAGTTGTCTCATGGGGCCCCCCCTTTCCACCTCCTCCCAACACATCCCACAATATGTGGGGGCTGCCCCCCACCATGGGCCCCCCCCCCCAACACCTTGTCCACCAACAAGGGGGCTGCCCCCTAAAGGGGGCGCCCCCTAAAACAGCCCAAAAACAGCCCCCACGAAACGTGGGATCTTGTCCCCTCTCGTTGGGACAAAATGTTTTCCCGCGTGTAATTTTCGAAAAAATTCCCGAAGGTCCCAGAACATTTCCGGCGCCCTCTAAAAATATCCTGGACGCGCTCCGGAACATTTCCGGTATGATGGTTTTATTACGAAACATTTTCGTTAACTCCGAAACACTTCCGGTTTTCTCTCCGGAACTTTTCCGTCATCTCCGAAACTTTTTCGGTGACTTTCTCTCAGACTCCCTGTCTAGTATTGAGCAGATAGATGACCCTTAAGCGTGTGACCCTATAGGTTCGGTGAAGTATAGACATGACCGGAACACTTTCCGATCAATGATCAATAGCGGAACCGTGGACACCCATATTGATCCCTATACCCACACGAATAAATATTCGAGTGAACCTCCAGTTGCCGTCTGCTATTCTTGTTGTTTCGCGATATGTTACAAACACCCGATGTGAGATTTATCGTCATCCCCGTGAATCAACAACTTGTCCACTATGCCAGTTACCTCGTTACCGGTTTTGTTCTCTTTTCTCGTTCCCGTGTTCCAACATCCCCGTGATCAAATCACGCCGTGTCTGGCCAGACGATGATGGATACCGTAACACCGAGAGGGCCCAAAGAATATCTCTCCATCGTCGGAGGAGTAAATCCCAATCTTGAGCTATCAAGTCCCTTGTCATACTTTTCCATGAACCCGTAAGCCACCGTAATAGCCACCCATTTACGGATGACGTTTAACAAACCCCAAAGTTCATGAAGCAAGCATGAAGAAACTCGATACTCTCATGGTCTAAGGAATCATGCAAACGTTAACTTATTATTCCACACGTGCATATGAGTTTTCCTCCGAGCCTCGTGGTTATTGTAGACTCGAGAACCATAGCAGTTATAGCACGGAATATAAACCTAATTATGAACATGGAGATAAATAATAACATTTATTATTGCCTCGAGGGCATATCTCCTACACAACCAAGTAGTCTATTCTATACTCTCTTAAGCAGTGGCAAGTAGTCTTCAATTCTGGGTTTGTAGAGGCTGAGTGGAAGACCAAGGTAAGAATGTGGAAGGGTGCCAATCTGACAACCCAACAGACCAGAGAGTTCTTGCATCTTTCGATTTGAGGTGTTGATGGCTATCATGGTTGACTTGGAATAGTTCACTTTCAATCCAGTATAGGCAACACAGTGTAACAGTAGACTTTTGATGTTGTTTAATTGGGTGACATCAGTATTGGCTACTAGAATTGTGTCATCTGCATACTGAATGATTGGATAGTCTGGACTTGATTGATGAATCAAAGGGGACATCACCAGAGAATTGTGCATGGCTTCATTCATCATGGTCTGTAGACAATGTACTTGGGCAAACAATCTCGAGGTTCCAAAGTATGAAAAATTGGATCGCGTTTTGGCTAGTGTGGAGTGGGAACAAAATATTCCCTCTAGTAACGGTGCATGCGTTACAAAGGGGATTGTCAGACCATACTCCTCTACTCGTTGACTCGGGTGAGTCGGCTCACGTGGGGAACAAGACGGTCTTCTCTTTCGAACTATCGTGGTTTGAAAGAGAAGACTTTCTGGAGTTGATCACAACAGAATGGGCTAAAGAAAATAGAGGGGTTTCTAATATTGAGCGATGGCAGTATAAAACCAGGTATCTTAGACAATTTTTGTGGGTTGGGCTAAGAATGCTAGTGGGGTCTGCAAACTTGAAAAAGAAAGGCTTCTTTGACTTATTAATAAGCTTGACAACAAAGTTGAAGCGGCACCCCTCCTCGCAGCAAAATGTGCTACCAAACGAGAAGCAGAGGAGAGTCTAAGCTATTGAGAGAGGAACAGATTAAATGGGCCCAGAGTGCTAAAGTAAAAGGTGTCAAGGAGGGAGACAATAACACTCTATTTTTTCATCTAATTGCGAATGAAAATATAGAAAGAAAAGAATTATCCAACTTGAGAAAAATGAGGGTATGATTGTAGGTCAAGAGAACCTGAAGTTGTACATCTCAAATTTTTATAAGAAGCTCTTCGGTGCCCGGTATCAAATGTTGTGTCAATGGACGAGAGCGCAATGGGGGGTATTCTGTCATTACGTCCGGAGGAAAACATGATGTGTTGACTGCTCCCTTTACGGAGAAGGAGGTGTATGAGTCTATTTTACAGATGAAGAATAATAAGGCACCTGGCCCAGATGGGTTCCTGGTGGAATTCTATAGGCGGTGTTGGGGAACATTTAAGGCAGTCTAATGCCTATGTTTCAGGATTTGTTTAGTGGTGAGCTTCAGTTGTTTAAGCTCAATTTTGGGACTATTACTTTATTTCCTAAGAAGGAAGAGGCGGTAAGAATCGAGCAGTTCAGGCCTATTTGCTTACTCAATGTTAGTTTCAAGATTTTTACCAAAGTGCGTACAAATCAACTAACCAAGATTGCTCACATACTGATTCTCCCTACTCAAACTGCTTTCATGCTAGGACGTCATATACTGGAGAGTGTAGTCATTCTGCATGCAATTCATTCAAAGAAACTTTATGCAGTTATCTTTAAAATGGATTTCGAGAAGGTGTGACATAAAGTTAAATGGTCCAGTTTGCAGAAGCATTGCATATGAAAGGTTTAGCTGGTCAAGACTTTTGTCCAGGGGGTAGTGTGGGGATTAAAGTTAATGGTGATATTGAACTTTTTTCAGACCTAAAAAGGGTTGAGGCAGGGTGATCCATTGTCTCCTATGCTTTTCAATATTGTCACTGATATGTTGGCAGTTCTTATTGGTAGAGCCAAGGACAACTATCAGGTAGGTGGTTTAATCCCGCATCTTGTGGATGTGGGGGGTTTTCATTCTACAAGTAATTATATCTTTCTTACAGTCCATATCTACACATGTGATGTTCAAAAATGCTCTCCCAAATATTATACGACAGAAATCATCTTTTGGTATTCCAAACAAAAAAATCAATAGGATAGATAAAACAACCAAAGGTAACATTAACATTCCTAAGGATACCGTAAGTCTCCCAATAAGTTCTGCCTGCAAGTTTGATAATAATATCAGTTGGTTTGAGCACCGAGGGGGATAGCCATTACAAATGTTGGCATAAAGACTATATGGTACAATACTGATCAAGGAACCAAGGCCGAACAAGCCGAAATAAGATATACTCCCAAAGGAACATGACAAAATAGGTGTATATGCGTCCTTACTTTCCATCCATCCTTTAATGTAGGAGGTTGTCTCTTTGTCCAGTAAGATAACATTACCTACTAGTACTGCTTTATGAGTAAGATTTGATGACTTCAAAGCAACCATCCGATATCTGGGTCTACGTTGGCATCATGGTCTAAGGACACAAGTAAACGTCAACACATTATGAGAAGATACCGAGAACATATTGACGACGTGATATCATAGTGTATCCAACATAGGGTCTATCCAACACTATTGTTACCCCAACAATGTGCTCCCATTATTGTTGGCATCCTTGTCACATTAACAATGTCTATGATCAACAAAACAGTACCATCAACAATATACTATGAGCTAGTCCAGAGGTCTGACTAGAAATTTGTCTGATGTATATTATTCCACATATGCAATTAGGTTTCCTCTGAATCTCGCATTCAGGAACCAACCCAATGCGAGCATATAACATAAACTTAATCATGAACGTGCGAAATGGGCATTATTATTGCTCTAACAATATGCCCTAGGCCAAAACCTTAGAGTGCCCCCCTCACCCTACACTTTGCTCGATCCACCAAACTTTCACTTCATTATGATAGTTCGACACTATTTGGTTTACCTCCATGATCATTAGGGGAGAAAATATATATGGAAAATGCTAGAAAGAGGGGCATCTGCTCCAACGGCACCCATGGCGGATCTTGAGCGACATGTGTGTGTCTGCGTGCCCGAAGAAGCATTGAGTGTTTCCACATGGGGATGGACGCACCACAAGTAATTTATTTTCCTTTTTAGAGCAAAACTGTAAATTACAGTAATTTTGTTGGTGTATTAAATAAAATTATAAAAACAACATTGATGTATTTGTTGTCGCGGGTAAACTAGACATAATATTGATATGTTTTGGTGGAACTTCTCGAAACTATTTTCTACTGGATCTACAATGTACGTCAAATGCTTCGTGACTCGGAGCATGGGTAGCTGCCACTACACCTAAATGTTGCTTTTGACACATGTTTTCATTTTATTATTTGTATTAAGTTTGAAGCACCGAAGACGTTGTATTTCGGCCCAATCATACCAAGAGGGCCGCTGTTGTCGAATCAAGCCTTCCAATGGATGATGAACTCACACCCTTAATAATTTTCAACCCTAACCCCTAACTGCTTCTGCGTTGTTTCCTCTCTCGGCTTTGTCACCCCTTCCTCCTGTTTTTTACCACTCCGATGAAGTCTTTACACTCTTTACCATTTTCATTGTCATGCCATCTTCATTAGCAACTCATTCCCATCCCATCATCTGGTTAATGGCTCTGCCTCGAACTCCATTAACAATCGGCATTGCAAGAAATCATTCGTGCTCAAGTGGAAAAGTCTAATCCCTTGAGGTACAATAAGATGTGTTTGACAATGGATACATGATGAGAGCATCTCAATATAGTAAGCGTCAGTAAAGTTTGTCACAGAGAATATGTGATGATGTGATAAAAAAATATCGAGAGAGAGCATTATTAGCATGTGTGCAACTAACTCCTTTGCACAAGCTTTATCTTTCAAAGATACATCGAGAGCTGGATGCATCGGTAACCACTAACTTTAAGATACACACATTTTTGCAATGATTTGAAGATTGCTCACCGCATCTGCCACATGGTTTTGCTGAGTAAATATCAACCCAAGATCACCCAAAATCTATCTATGAGAAGCATAGCAACGAGATGGGAGATTGTGTCCACGTACCCTCGTAGACCGTTAAGCGGAAGCGTATATCACCCGGTTGATGTAGTCGTACTCATCACAATCCAATCGCGATCCAATCCGATGAAGTACCGAATGGACGGCACCTCCACGTTCAGCACACGTGCGGCTCGATGACGTCTCCTCCTTCTTGATCCAGCAAGCGAGGGAGGAGAAGTAGATGGGATCTCGACCAGCACGACAGCGTGGTGGAGATGGTGGTGATGCTATCCCGGCAGGGCTTCGCCAAGCGCTACCGGAGATGCGATCGGAGGAGAAAACAGAGCCGGGAGAGAGGGAGGGAGGCGCCAAGGCTTGGGGTTTGGTGTGTCCAGCCCTCCCTTCTCCGCCACTATATATAGGAGCCAAGGGGGAGGGTGCGCCAGCCCTGGCCCCTCCTCCAAGGGAGGTGGTGCGGCCAGGAGGGAGGAATCCTCCCTCCCCAAGACACCTAGGGGGGTGCCTTACACCCTTAGGACTCTTCCCCTCTCTCCCCTCTTGGCGCATGGGCCCCTTGGGGCTGGTGCCTGCTACTTGTAGACTGCGTTGGTATTTCCCCGAAGAGGAGAGGATGATGCAGTATAGTAGAGATAAGTATTTCCCTCAGTTAAGAACCAAGGTTATCAATCGAGTAGGAGAACCAAGCAAGATCCAGTGAGCAGCACCTACACACACAAAAGCAAACACTTGCACCCAACGCGAATAAGAGGGTTGTCAATCCTCTTAGCGGTTACTTGCAAGGATTAAGTCTGATAGATATAAACTGATAAAGTAAATTACTAAACTAAATAAAAGTAAATAAATTGCAGCAAGGTATTTTTATGTTTTTTATATGATAAAGATAGACCCGGGGGCCATAGTTTTCACTATAGGCTTCTCTCTCGAGCACAGAAACATACGGTGGGTAAACAAATTACTGTTGGGCAATTGATAGAAAAGCAAATAATTATGACGGATTCATGGCAATGATCATGTATATAGGCATCACATCCAAGATAAGTAGACCGACTCCAGCCTGCATCTACTACTATTACTCCACTCATCGACTGCTATCCAGCATGCATCTAGACTATTAAGTTAATAAAAACAGAGTAATGCCTTAAGCAAGATGACATGATGTAGAGAAGCAAATTCAAGCAATATGAATAAACCCCATCTTTTTATCCTTAATGGCAACAATACAAATACATGTCATGTCCCCTTCTGTCACTGGGATTGAGCACCGCAAGATTGAACCCATCACAAAGCACCTCTCCCATTGCAAGATAAACCAATCTAGTTGGCCAAACCAAATCGATAGATCGGAGAGAAATACAAAGCTATATTTAATCATGCATAAAAGAGTTCAGAGAAGACTCAAATATTTCTCATGAATAATCTGATCATAAACTCACAATTCATCGGATCCCAACAAACACACCGCAAAAGAAGATTACATCGGATAGAACTCCAAGAACATCAAGGAGAACATGGTATTAAAGATCAAAGAGAGAGAAGAAGCCATCTAGCTACTAGCTATGGACCCGTAGGTCTGTGGTAAACTACTCACACATCATCGGAAGGGCAGCAAGGTTGATGTAGAAGCCATCCGTGATCGATTCCCCCTTCGGCAGAGTACCGAAAAAGGCCTCCAGATGGGATCGCGGAAGAACAGAGGCTTGCGGCGGCAGAAAGGTTTTTTCTTCTAGCTATCTGATGGTTTCCGAATATTTGTGAATTTATAGGAGTGGAATTAGGTCAAACGGAGCCACGAGGGCCCCACAAGGCATCAGGGCACTAGGTTAATAGGTTAGTCCCAAAAAATGATATATAATTGCATATAAAAACATCTAAGATTGATACTATAATAGCATCGAACAATCAAAAATTATAGATACGTTGGAGACGTATCAGTGCCCCTGGCCCATATAGGCCAAGGCACACCCCCTACAGCCCATGTGGGCCTCCGGGGCAGGTGGACCCCCGGACCCCTTTCAGCACTCCCGGTACAATACCGATAATACCCGAAACTTTTTCGGCGACCAAAACAGGACTTCCTATATATAAATCTTTACCTCCGGACCATTCCGGAGCTCCTCATGACATCCGGGATCTCATCCGGGACTCCGAACAACATTCGGTCACCAACGTACATATCCCAATACTCCTCCGGTATCCGCGATATGATAATAACCAATTTATTATTGCCTCTAGGGCATATTTCCAACAGTCTCCCACTTGCACTACAGTCAATAATCTAGTTTACATAGTTATGAATCTAACACCCATGGAGTCCTGGTGCTGATCATGTTTTGCCCGTGGAAGAGGTTTAGTCAACGGGTCTGCCACATTCAGATCCGTGTGTACTTTGCAAAGTTCTATGTCTCCCTCCTTGATGTAATCACGGATGGAGTTAAAGCGGCGTTTGATGTGCTTGGTCTTCTTGTGAAACCTGGGATCCTTAGCAATGGCAATGGCTCCAGTGTTGTCACAAAAGATAGTCATTGGATCCGATGCACTAGGTATTACTCCTAGATCGGATATGAACTCCTTCATCCAGACTCCTTCTTGCGCTGCTTCCGACGCAGCTATATATTCCGCTTCACATGTAGATCCCGCTATGATGCGTTGCTTGGAACTGCACCAACTGACTGCTCCACCATTCAATATAAATACGTATCCGGTTTGAGACTTAGAGTCATCCGGATCTATGTCGAAGCTAGCATTGACACTAACCCTTTATGACGTGCTCTTCGTCACCTCCATAAAAGAGAAAGATGTCCTTAGTCCTCTTCAGGTACTTAAGGATGTTCTTGACCACTGTCTAATGATATACTCCTGGATCACTTTGGTACCTCCCTGCCAAATTTATGGCAAGGCACACATCAGGTCTGGTACACAACATGGCATACATTCTAGAGCCTATGGCTGAGGCATAGGGTATGACTTTCATCCTTTCTCTTTCTTCTGCCATGGTCGGGCTTTGAGTCTTACTCAACTTCACACCTTGCAACACAGGCATGAACCCTTTCTTTGACTGGTCCATTTCGAACCTCTTCAAAACTTTGTCAAGGTATGTGCTTTGTGAAAGTCCTATTAGGCGTCTTGATCTATCTCTATTGATTTTGATGCCCAATATGTAAGCAGCTTCACCGAGGTTTTTCATTGAAAAACTCTTGTTCAAATAACCTTTTATGCTTTCCAGAAATTCTATATCATTTCCAATCAATAATATGTCATCCACATATAATATTAGAAATGCTACAGAGCTCCCATTCACTTTCTTGTAAATACAAGCTTCTCCGTAAGTTTGTATAAAACCAAAAGCTTTGATCACCTCATCAAAGCGTATATTCCAACTCCGAGATGCTTGCACCAGTCCATAGATGGATCGCTGGAGCTTGCATACTTTGTTAGCATTCTTAGGATCGACAAAACCTTCTGGTTGCATCATATACAACTCTTTCTTAAGAAACCCGTTAAGGAATGCTGTTTTGACGTCCATCTGCCAGATCTCATAATCATAAAATGCGGCAATTGCTAACATAATTCTAACAGACTTAAGCATCGCTACGGGTGAGAAACTCTCATCGTAGTCAACCCCTTGAACTTGTCGGAAACCCTTTGTGACAATTCGAGCTTTATAGACGGTGATATTACCATCAGCGTCTGTCTTCTTTTTAAAGACCCATTTATTCTCAATGGTCTGCCGGTCATCGGGCAAGTCCACCAAAGTCCATACTTTGTTCTCATACATGGATCCTATCTCGGATTTCATGGCCTCAAGCCATTTGTCGGAATCCGGGCTTATCATTGCTTCTTCATAGTTCGTAGGTTCGCCGTTGTCTAACAACATGACTTCCAGGACTGGATTACCGTACCACTTTGGTGCGGAACGTACCCTGGTTGACCTACGAAGTTCAGTAGTAACATGATCCGAAGTCTCATGATCATCATCATTTGCTTCCTCTCCGGCTGGTGTAGACATCACGGGAACTTCTTTCTGTGATGTGCTACCTTCCAATTCGAGAGAAGGTACAATTACCTCATCAAGTTCTACTTTCCTCCCACTCACTTCTTTTGAGAGAAACTCCTTCTCTAGAAAGGACCCATTCTTGGCAACAAAGATCTAGCCCTCGGATCTGTGGTAGAAGGTATACCCAATGGTTTCTTTAGGGTATCCTATGAAGACACACTTCCCGCTTTGGGTTCGAGCTTATCAAGCTAAAGCCTCTTGACATAAGCGTCACATCCCCAAACTTTAAGAAACGACAGCTTAGGTTTCTTGCCAAACCACAACTCATACGGTGTCGTCTCAATGGATTTAGACGGTGCCTTATTTAAAGTGAGTGCGGCTGTCTCTAATGCATAACCCCAAAATGATAGTGGCAAATCGGTAAGAGACATCATAGAACGCACCATATCCAATAGAGTACGATTACGACATTCAGACACACCATTACGTTGTGGTGTTCCAGGTGGCGTGAGCTGTGAAACAATTCCACATTGTCTCAAATGCATACCAAACCCGTAACTCAAATATTCACCTCCACGATCGGATCATAGAAACTTTATTTTCTTGTTATGATGATTCTCCACTTCACTCTGAAATTCTTTGAACTTTTCATGTTCGACCTTTCGATCCTCCGTGTTCCAAGGCCATGTGTGTACATGCTAGGCTCGTCAAGTTTAACCCAAGTATTCTGCATGTGTAAAACTGGCTTACACCCGTTGTATGCGAACGTAGAGTCTATCACACCCGATCATCACGAGGTGCTTCGAAACGACGAACTTTCACAATGGTGCATACTTAGGGAGAAGACTTTTCCTTGATATTAAGTGAAGGGATCATCTTATAATGCTACCATCATTCTAAGCAAAATAAGATGCATAACAAGATAAACATCACATGCAATCAAAAATATGTGACATGATATGGCCATTATCATCTTGTGCTTTTGATCACCATCTTCAAAGCACTGGCATGATCTCCATCATCACCGGCATGACACCATGACCCCCATCATCGTGTCGTCACATGGTTGTCTCGCCAACTATTGCTTCTACAACTATTGCTAACGCATAGCGATAAAGTAAAGCAATTACATGGCGATTAATAAATTAAAGACAACCCTATGGCTCCTGCCGGTTGGCATACTCATCGACATGCAAGTCGTGAACCAATTACAAAACATGATCATCTCATACATCAACATATATCACATCATGTTTTGGCCATACCACATCACAACATGCCCTGCAAAAACAAGTTAGACGTCCTCTACTTTGTTGTTGCAAATTTTACGTGGCTGCTATGGGCAACTAGCAAGAACCGTTCTTACCTATGCAAAGCCACAACGGTGATAATCAAGTTGCCTTTTAACCTTCTACAAGGATCAAATCAGATTCAACTAAGGTACGAGAGACAGACACCCGCCAGCCACCTTATGCAAAACAAGTTGCATGTCAGTCGGTGGGACCGGTCTCATGTGCGAGGACATGTAAGGTTGGTCCGAGCCGCTTCATCCCACAATACCGCCGAATCCAAATAAGACAAGAGAGGTAAGCAATTTGAGCATCAACTCCCACAACTTCTTTGTGTTCTACTCGTGCATATACTTCTACGCATAGACCTAGTTCATGATGCCACTGATGGGGAACGAAGCATGAAAATCAAAAAAATTCCTACGAATCACCCAAGTTCTATCTATGAGAAGCATAGCAACGAGAGGGGAGAGTGTGTCCACGTACCCTCGTAGACCGTTAAGCGGAAGCGTATATCACGCGGTTGATGTAGTCGTACTCGTCACGATCCAATCGCGATCCAATCCGATGAAGTACCGAACGTACGGCACCTCCGCGTTCAACACACATGTGGCTCGGGGACTGGATTACCGTATCACTCTGGTGCGGAACGTACCCTGGTCGACCTACGAAGTTCAGTAGTAACTTGATCCGAAGTCTCATGATCATCATCATTTGCTTCCTCTCCGGCTGGTGTAGACATCACGGGAACTTCTTTCTATGATGTGCTACCTTCCAATTCGAGAGAAGGTACAATTACCTCATCAAGTTCTACTTTCCTCCCACTCACTTCTTTTGAGAGAAACTCCTTCTCTAGAAAGGACCCATTCTTAGCAACAAAGATTTTGCCCTCGGATCTGTGATAGAAGGTATACCCAATGGTCTCTTTAGGGTATCCTATGATGACGCACTTCTCCGTTTTGGGTTCGAGCTTATCAGGCTGAAGCCTCTTGACATAAGCGTCGCATCCCCAAACTTTAAGAAACGATAGCTTAGGTTTCTTGCCAAACCACAACTCAAACGGTGTCGTCTTAACGGATTTAGATGGTGCCCTATTTAAAGTGAATGCGGCTGTCTCTAATGCATAACCCCAAAATGATAGTGGCAAATCGGTAAGAGATATCATAGAACGCACCATATCCAATAGAGTACGATTACGACGTTCGGACACACCATTACGTTGTGGTGTTCCAGGTGGCGTGAGCTATGAAACAATTCCACATAGTCTTAAATGCATACCAAACTCGTAACTCAAATATTCACATCCTAGATCAGATCATAGAAATTTAATTTTCTTATTACGATGATTCTCTACTTCACTCTGAAACTCCTTGAACTTTTCAAATGTTTCAGACTTGTGTTTCATTAAGTAAATATACCCATATCTACTCAAATCATCTGTGAAGGTAAGAAAATAAGGATATCCACCGCGTGCTTCAACACTCATCGGACCGCATACATCGGTATGTATTATATCCAACAAGTCACTAGCCCGCTCCATTGATCCGGAGAACGGGTTTTTAGTCATCTTGCCCATGAGGCATGGTTCACATGTCTCAAATGATTCATAATCAAGAGAATCCAAAAGTCCAGCAGCATGGAGTTTCTTCATGCGCTTTACACCAATATGACCTAAGCAGCAGTGCCACAAGTATGTGGTACGATCATCATTAACTTTGAATCTTTTGGCATCAATATTATGAACATGTGTATCACTACGATCGAGATTCAACAAGAATAAACCATTCAACAAGGGTGCATGACCATAAAAGATATTATTCATATAAATAGAACAACCATTATTCTCTGACTTAAATGAATAACCGTCTCACAATAAACAAGACCAGATATAATGTTCATGCTTAACGCAGGCACCAAATAACAATTATTTAGGTTTAATACTAATCCCGAAGGTAGACGTAGAGCGAGCTTGGCGACGGCGATCACACAACCTTGGAGCCATTTCCAACGCGCATCGTCACCTCGTCCTTAGCTAGTCTTCGTTTATTTCGCAGCTCCTGTTTTGAGTTCAAAATATTAGCAACCGAACCAGTATCAAATACCCAGGCGCTACTACGAGCACTAGTAAGGTACACATCAATAACATGTATATCAAATATACCTTTGTTGACGTTGCCAGCCTTCTTATCTGCCAAGTACTTGGGACAGTTCCGCTTCCAGTGACCATTCCCCTTGCAATAGAAGCACTCAGTCTCAGGTTTGGGTCCAGCCTTGGGTTTCTTCATGGGAGCGGCAACTGTCTTGCCATTCTTCTTGAAGTTCCCTTTCTTTCCCTTGCCTTTCTTGAAACTAGTGGTCTTTTTAACCATCAACACTTGATGCTCCTTCTTGATTTGTACCTCCGCGGCCTTAAGCATCGCGAAGAGCTCGGGGATAGTTTTCTCCATCCCTTGCATATTATAGTTCATCACCAAGCCCTTGTAGCTTGGTGGCAGTGACTGGAGAACTCTGTCAATGACCGTCTCATCTGGAAGATTAACTCCCAACTGATTCAAGCGGTTGTTATACCCAGACATTTTGAGTATATGCTCACTAACGGAGCTGTTCTCCTCCATCTTGCAGCTAAAGAACTTGTCAGAGGTGTCATACCTCTCGTCGACATGCAAGTTGTGAACCTATTACAAAACATGATCATCTCATACATCAACATATATCACATCACGTTTTGGCCATACCACATCACAACATGCCCTGCAAAAACAAGTTAGACGCCCTCTACTTTGTTGTTGCAAATTTTACGTGGCTGCTATGGGCAACTAGCAAGAACCGTTCTTACCTATGCAAAGCCACAACGATGATAATCAAGTTACCTTTTAACCTTCTACAAGGACCGCCTTTGTCAAATCAGATTCAACTAAAGTAGGAGAGACAGACACCCGCCAGCCACCTTATGCAAAACAAGTTGCATGTGAGTCGGTGGAACTGGTCTCATGTGCGAGGACATGTAAGGTTGGTCCAAGCCGCTTCGTCCCACAATACCGCTGAATCCAAATAAGACGAGAGAGGTAAGCAATTTGACCATCAACGTCCACAACTTCTTTCTGTTCTACTCGTGCATATACATCTACGCATAGACCTAGCTCATGATGCCACTAATGGGGAACGAAGCATGAAAATCAAAAAAATTCCTACGAATCACCCAAGATCTATCTATGAGAAGCATAGCAACGAGAGGGGAGTGTGTCTACATACCCTTGTAGACCAAAAGCGGAAGTGTATATAACGCGGTTGATGTAGTCATACTCTTCACGATCAAATCGCGATCCAATCCGATGAAGTACCGAATGGACGGCACCTCCATGTTCAGCACACGTGCGGCTCGATGACGTTTCCTCCTTCTTGATCCAGCAAGCAAGGGAGGAGAAGTAGATGGGATCTCGACAAGCACGACGGCGTGGTGGAGATGGTGGTGGTGCTATCCCGGCAGGGCTTCGCCAAGCGCTACTGGAGATGCGATCGGAGGAGAAAACGGAACCGGGAGAGAGGGAGGTATTGCTGCCCTCCCTCCCCTCCACTATATATAGGAGCAAGGGGGACGGGGCGCCGCCCTGACCCCTCCTCCAAGGAGGGGGTGCGGCCAGGAGGGAGGAATCCTCCCTCCCCAAGGCACCTAGGGGGGTGCCTTCCACCCTTAGAGCATCTCCAATAGACGGTCCATATGTAAAAATAACCAACTTTTGGAGCTTCGACAGCAAAAAACGCTGCTCCAACAGATGGTCCATATGTAAAAAAAATACATCACCGCCTCTCGGAGATGTAAAATACAACACTTCGTGATGCAAATTTGCATCACGAGATACATCTGATGTAAAACCGTGGCCGCCCGTGAAACCACCAACCGCCCGTTCATTTCATTTCCCCGCCCGCCCGCTGGCGACCCGCCCGTCCCCCCCCCCCCCCCCCGCCGTCCGCCGCCGCCATGGCCTAAGCCGACGATCCCACCGCCTTCTCCGCCACCGCCGCAGCCGGTGGGTTGACCCACGTCGCCGCCACCACTGCCGCCGCGGCGAACTCGCCCTCAGCGACCGCGTCCATGCCGCCGCCCCCGCCCGCCGGCCCGAATTCACGCCGCCCCGGCCGGTCGCCACCGCGCCGGTGGTTCTTACGAAGGCGGAGGCAAACGGCCGGCGAAGCGCGGCCGCAACCCGGCCGAAAGTGCGGCTCGGCCGACCAAAATCTCGAAGGCAGCCGCGGCGGCTCGGGCCGACGATTCGCAGCCACGGCCGGCGGCGTCCTCCAGCAGTCAAGGAGCCGTTCCTCGACCTCCGCCGCTGCCACCGCCGGCCATGGATGAAGATGTGGCCACGCCGACGGCCACCGCCTCCAACATGTTCGATGATATGTCGCAAAGGTAAAAAAAATCTTTTGTGCTCTCATTTGTCGTTTCAAATTGAATGTGATATTGAATGTTTGTACGTCCAATTGTAGTCTTGATGATGAAGCTTTCATGCACGCGACAAATGTGGCAAATGATGATTATGTGTCGCACGAGTATGTGTCACAAGAATATGAAACCCAATATGGTGATGACAATCTTGACATGGACGATGAGGGCTTTGTTGCGAAGGGAAGAAGTGGAAATTATACCAATGCGGAGGATGTGTTGATATGCACCGCATGGAAGAAAGTCTCTCAAGATGCATCCGTTGGAAGCGACCAAACGGTAAACACCTATTGGCAACGCATCAAGGATTACTTCGATGAGCGCAACACAAGTGGTCACTTCCGTTCGAGCGACTCTCTTCGCCAATGTGGGTCCACCATCAACGCCGAATGCCAAAAGTGGGCCGGTTGCTTGTCAAATGTTGCTCGCATGAACCCAAGTGGTTGCGGTGACAGTGACTTGGTAAATATTTCCTCTTCGTGCGTGCTTTCTCAAATATTGGATTGTTCCACATTTTGATGATGACGTGTTGGTTGTTTTACTGTAGAAAATGATTTTGCAAGGATTGTTTCGAGAGAGGAACATGAAAGGCGAGAAGAAGAAGAAGAAGAAAGGAAACTCTTTCACTTTTCATCATTCCTACAAAGAGCTCAAGGATGAGGAGAAGTGGAAAACTAGAGAGACTTTTGATGCTTCGAAGAAGAAGAGTGTGGTGATTGAGGATGAAGAAGATGTCGCCGGTGAGGAGAGAAGGAGCCCCACTTCTCACTCCGCGACAAAATCTTATAGGCCAGATGGAAACAAGAAAGTGAAGGGAGCCAAGGCCGGAGACAATGATCTCAAGGAAGGATTTGATGCCATTGTCACAGCAAGGAAAGAGTATGCCGAAGAAAAAAGAATGTTGAAGCTCAAGGAAATAGAGGAGAGGAGTGAGGCCGAGCGGCGGAGGGCGACGGCCGAGGAGAAGAGGGCGGCGGCCGAGGAGAGGTTGGCGGCGGCCGAGGAGAGGAAGGTGGACCTAGAGGAGAAAAAGGCCGTGGCCGAGGAGATGAAGATGGTCGACGAGAAGGCACTCAAGTTTATGTTTATGGACACATCTACTCTTGATCCCAAGGCAAAGGCCTATGTTGAACTTTGTCGCGATGAAATGCTCATGAAGAAGCAAATGCTCATGAGGCAAATGATGATGGGAGGAGGCATGGGAGGTGCCGTGGGAGGAGGCATGGGAGGTGCCATGGGAGGAGGCATGGGAGGTGCCATGGGTGGCTACATGAACATGATGGGAGGTGCCATGAATGGTGCATTTGGCGGAAACATGGGAGGTGGCTTCGGTGGCAACATGGAAGGTGGCTTTGGTGGCATGGGAGGTGGCTTCGGAGGCAACATGACCGGCATGGGAGGTGGCTTTGGCGGCAACATGATGGGTGGCTTCGGAGGTGGCTATGGCGGCAACATGAGTGGCGTTCGAGGTGGCTTCGCCAGCAACATGACCGGCATGGGAGGCAATGAAGGTGCTTCCGGTGGTGCTCCCGGCAACGAGACTTCACCGCTTCACAACGTCGACAAAGAAGCCGGTGATGATGATGATCGTACCACGGTTCACAACGGTGATGGTGTTGATGACCCGCATGAATGATATTCATGTGCATTTTAATTTGTAGGCGAAAAACTTTGATTGGGACGATGCACTTTTGGTAGAGGGATTTGAAACTATGATGATGATGCACTTTTGTTAGGGATTTGAAACTATGATGATGATGCACTTTAATTTGAAATTTTAAGTGATATTTCAATGCAAAACCGCGGCTGAACAGCAGCCGCGCGGCCGGCGGCCGGTTTTACATCTTCGTTTTGGACCGTCTGTTGGAGTTGCTCTTTTACATCTCCGTTTTGGACCATCTGTTGGAGTTGAGCCTTTTTCGGAGATGTAAAAAGCACTTTTTGGTGCTCCAAATTTTTACATCACCGGTTTGGAGCACCAAAATATACATCATCTATTGGAGATGCTCTTAGGACTCTTCCCCTCTCTCCCCTCTTGGCGCATGGGCCCCTTGGGGATGGTGCCCCTGGCCCATATAGGCCAAGGCGCACCCCCTACAGCCCATGTGGGCCTCCGGGGCAGGTGGACCCCCGGACCCCTTTCGGCATTCCCGGTACAATACCGATAATACCCGAAACTTTTCCGGCGACCAAAACAGGACTTCCCATATGTAAATCTTTACCTCCGGACCATTCCGGAGCTCCTCGTGACGTCCAGGATCTCATCCGGGACTCCAAATAACATTCGGTCACCAACGCACATATCCCAATACTACTCTAGCGCCACCGAACGTTAAGCGTGCGGACCCTGCAGGTTCGAGAATCATGTAGACATGATCGAGACACCTCTTAGGTCAATAACCAATAGCGGAACCTGGATGCCCATATTAGTTCCTACATATTCCATGAAGATCTTTATCGGTTGAACCACGATGTCGAGGATTCGGGTAATCCCGTATGCAATTCCCTTTGTCCGGCGATATATTACTTGCCCGAGATTCGATCGTCACTATCTCCATACCTAGTTCAATCTCGTTACCAGCAAGTCTCTTTACTCGTTCCGTAATACAAGATCCCATGACTAACACATTAGCCACATTGCTTGCAAGCTCTTTACGATGTTGTATTACCGAGAGGGCCCAGAGATATATCTCCGTCATACGGAGTGACAAATCCCAGTCTTGATCCAAGCCAACCCAACAGACACCTTCGGAGATACCTGTAGAGCACCTTTATGATCACCTAGTTACGAAGTGACGTTTGGATACACACTAAGTATTCCTCCAGTGTCAGGGAGTTGCACGATCTCATGGTCTAAGGAATAGATACTTGACATGAAAAAATCTATAGCAATAAACTTAAGTAATACGATCAAATGCTAAGCTTATGGTTGGGTGTTGTCCATCACATCATTCTCCTAATGATGTGATCCCGTTATCAAATGACAACTCATGTCTATGGTCAGGAAACCTTAACCATCTTTGATCAACGAGCTAGTCTAGTAGAGGCTCACTAGGGACACGGCATTTGTTCATGTATCCACACATGTATTAAAGTTTCCGGTCAATAAAATTCTAGCATGAATAATAAACCTTTATCATGAACAAGGAAATATGATAATAACCAATTTATTATTGCCTCTAGGGCATATTTCCAACAGTCTCCCACTTGCACTAGAGTCAATAATCTAGTTTACATAGTTATGAATCTAACACCCATGGAGTCCTGGTGCTGATCATGTTTTGCCCGTGGAAGAGGTTTAGTCAACGGGTCTGCCACATTCAGATCCGTATGTACTTTGCAAAGTTCTATGTCTCCCTCCTTGATGTAATCACGGATGGAGTTGAAGCGGCGTTTGATGTGCTTGGTCTTCTTGTGAAACCTGGGCTCCTTGGCAATGGCAATGGCTCCAGTGTTGTCACAAAAGATAGTCATTGGATCCGATGCACTAGGTATTACTCCTAGATCGGATATGAACTCCTTCATCCAGACTGCTTCTTGCGCTGCTTCCGAAGCAGCTATATATTCCGCTTCACATGTAGATCCCGCTACAACGCTTTGCTTGGAACTGCACCAACTGACTGCTCCACCATTCAATATAAATACGTTTCCGGTTTGAGACTTAGAGTCAACCAAATCTGTGTTGAAGCTAGCATCGACATAACCCTTTACGACGAGCTCTTCGTCACCTCCATAAACAAGAAACATGTCCTTAGTCCTCTTCAGGTACTTAAGGATATTCTTGACCGCTGTCCAGTGATCTACTCCTGGATCACTTTGGTACCTCCCTGCCAGACTTATGGCAAGGCACACATCAGGTCTGGTACACAACATGGCATACATTATAGAGCCTATGGCTGAGGCATAGGGGGTGACTTTCATCCTTCTCTTTCTTTTGCCGTGGTCGGGCTTTGAGTCTTACTCAACTTCACACCTTGCAACACAGGCAAGAACCCTTTCTTTGACTGGTCCATTTTGAACTATTTCAAAACTTTGTCAAGGTATGTGCTTTGTGAAAGTCCTATGAGGCGTCTTGATCTATCTCTACAGATTTTGATGCCCAATATGTAAGCAGCTTCACCGAGGTCTTTCATTGAAAAACTCTTGTTCAAATAACCTTTTATGCTTTTCAGAAATTCTATATCATTTCCAATCAATAATATGTCAGCCACATATAATATTAGAAATGCTACAGAGCTCCCGCTCACTTTCTTGTAAATACAAGCTTCTCCGTAAGTTTGTATAAAACCAAAAGCTTTGATCACCTCATCAAAGCGTATATTCCAACTCCGAGATGCTTGCACCAGTCCATAGATGCATCGCTGGAGCTTGCATACTTTGTTAGCATCCTTAGGATCGACAAAACCTTCTGGCTGCATCATATACAACTCTTCCTTAAGAAACTCGTTAAGGAATGCTGTTTTGACGTCCATCTGCCAGATCTCATAATCATAAAATGCGGCAATTGCTAACATAATTCTAACAGACTTAAGCATCGCTACGGGTGAGAAAGTCTCATCGTAGTCAACCCCTTGAACTTGTCGGAAACCCTTTGCGACAATTCGAGCTTTATAGATGGTCATATTACCATCAGTGTATGTCTTCTTTTTAAAGATCCATTTATTCTCAATGGCCCGCCGGTCATCGGGCAAGTCCACCAAAGTCCATACTTTGTTCTCATACATGGATCCTATCTCGGATTTCATGGCCTCAAGCCATTTGTCGGAATTCGGGCTCATCATTGCTTCTTCATAGTTCGTAGGTTCGCCGTTGTCTAACAACATGACTTCTAGGACTGGATTACCGTACTACTCTGGTGCGGAACGTACCCTGGTTGACCTACGAAGTTCAGTAGTAACATGATCCGAAGTCTCATGATCATCATCATTTGCTTCCTCTCCGACTGGTGTAGACATCACGGGAACTTCTTTCTGTGATGTGCTACCTTCCAATTCGAGAGAAGGTACAATTACCTCATCAACTTCTACTTTCCTCCCACTCACTTCTTTCGAGAGAAACTCCTTCTCTAGAAAGGACCCATTCTTGGCAACAAAGATCTTGCCCTCGGATCTGTGGTAGAAAGTATACCCAATGGTTTCTTTAGGGTATCCTATGAAGACGCACTTCTCCGCTTTGGGTTCGAGCTTATCATTCTGAAGCCTCTTGACATAAGCGTCGCATCCCCAAACTTTAAGAAATGACAACTTAGGTTTCTTGCCAAACCACAACTCATACGGTGTCGTCTCAACGGATTTAGACGGTGCCTTATTTAAAGTGAATGCGGCTGTCTCTAATGCATAACCCCAAAACGATAGTGGCAAATCGGTAAGAGACATCATAGAACACACCATATCCAATAGAGTACGATTACGATGTTCGGACACACCATTACGCTGTGGTGTTCCAGGTGGCGTGAGCTGTGAAACAATTCCACATTGTCTCAAATGCATACCAAACTCGTAACTCAAATATTCACCTCCACTATCGGATCGTAGAAACTTTATTTTCTTGTTACGATGATTCTCCACTTCACTTTGAAATTCTTTGAACTTTTCAAATGTTCCAGACTTGTGTTTCATTAAGTAAATATACCCATATCTACTCAAATCATCTGTGAAGGTAAGAAAATAACGATATCCACCACGTGCTTCAACACTCATCGGACCGCATACATCGGTATGTATTATTTCCAACAAGTCACTAGCCCGCTCCATTGATCCGGAGAACGGGGTTTTAGTCATCTTGCCCATGAGGCATGGTTCACATGTCTCAAATGATTCATAATCAAGAGATTCCAAAAGTCCATCAGCATGGAGTTTATTCATGCGCTTTACACCAATATGACCTAAGCGGTAGTGCCACAAGTATGTGGTACTATCATCATTAACTTTGCATCTTTTGGCATCAATATTATGAACATGTGTATCACCACGATCAAGATTCAACAAGAATAAACCTTTCAACAAGGGTGCATGACCATAAAAGATATTATTCATATAAATAAAACAACCATTATTCTCTGACTTAAATGAATAACCGTCTCGTAATAAACAAGATCCAGATATAATGTTCATGCTTAACGCAGGCACCAAATAACAATTATTTAGGTTTAAAACTAATCCCGAAGGTAGACGTAGAGGGAGCGTGCCGACGGCGATCACATCAACCTTGGAGCCATTTCCAACGTGTATCGTCACCTTGTCCTTAGCTAGTCTCCGTTTATTTCGCAGCTCCTGTTTCGAGTTACAAATATTAGCAACCGAACCAGTATCGAATACCCAGGCGCTACTACGAGCACTAGTAAGGTACACATCAATAACATGTATATCAAATATACCTTTGTTAACGTTGCCATCCTTCTTATCTGCCAAGTACTTGGGGCAGTTCCGCTTCCAGTGACCATTCCCCTTGCAATAGAAGCACTCAGTCTCAGGTTTGGGTCCAGCCTTGGGTTTCTTCATGGGAGCGGCAACTGTCTTGCCATTCTTCTTGAAGTTCCCTTTCTTTCCCTTGCCTTTCTTGAAACTAGTGGTCTTTTTAACCATCAACACTTGATGCTCCTTCTTGATTTCTACCTCCACGGCCTTAAGCATCGCGAAGAGCTCGGGGATAGTTTTCTCCATCCCTTGCATATTATAGTTCATCACAAAGCCCTTGTAGCTTGGTGGCAGTGACTGGAGAACTCTGTCAATAACCGTCTCATCTGGAAGATTAACTCCCAACTGATTCAAGCGGTTGTTATACCCAGACATTTTGAGTATATGCTCACTAACGGAGCTGTTCTCCTCCATCTTGCAGCTAAAGAACTTGTCAGAGGTGTCATACCTCTCAACCCGGGCATGAGCTTGAAATACCAATTTCAGCTCCTGGAACATCTCATATGCTCCGTGGTGTTCAAAACGTCTTTGGAGCCCCGGTTCTAAGCCGTAAAGCATGGCGCACTGAACTATCGAGTAGTCATCAGAACGTGCCTGCCAGATGTTCATAACATCCACAGACGACGCTGGAGGGGGTGCTTCACCTAGCGGTGCATCAAGGACATAAGCCTTCTGTGCGGCAGTGAGGATAATCCTCAAGTTACGGACCCAGTCCGCATAGTTGCTTCCATCATCTTTCAACTAAGCTCTCTCTAGGAACGCATTAAAGTTCAGGGGAACTACAGCGCGAGCCATTGATCTACAACACAATTTTGCAACGACAATTTAGACTAAGTTCATGATAATTAGTTCAGTTAATCAAATTACTAATGAACTCCCACTTAAATCAACATCCCTCAAGTTGTCTAAGTGTCACATGATCCAAATCAACTGACGCATGTCCGATCATCACGTGAGATGGGGTAGTCATCAATGGTGAACATCTCCATGTTGATCATATCTACTATATGACTCATGTTCGACCTTTCGGTCCTTCGTGTTCCGAGGCCATGTCTGTATATGCTAGGCTCGTCAAGTTTAACCCAAGTATTCTGCATGTCTAAAACTGGCTTACACCCGTTGTATGCGAACGTAGAGTCTATCACACCCGATCATCACGAGGTGCTTCGAAACGATGAACTTTCACAACGATGCATACTTAGGGAAAGCACCTTTCCTTGATATTAAGTGAAGGTATCATCTTATAATGCTACCATCGTTCTAAGCAAAATAAGATGCATAACAAGATAAACATCACATGCAATCAAAAATATGTGACATGATATGGCCATTATCATCTTGTGCTTTTGATCTCCATCTTCAAAGCACCGGCATGATCTCCATCATCAACGGCATGACACCATGACCCCCATCATCGTGTCGTCACGTGGTTGTCTCGCCAACTATTGCTTCTACAACTATTGCTAACGCATAGCGGTAAAGTAAAGCAATTACATGGTGATTAATAAATTAAAGACAACCCTATGGCTCCTGCCGGTTGTCATACTCATCGACATGCAAGTCGTGAACCTATTACAAAACATGATCATGTCATACATCAACATATATCACATCACGTTTTGGTCATACCACATCACAACATGCCCTGCAAAAACAAGTTAGACGTCCTCTACTTTGTTGTTGCAAATTTTACGTGGCTGCTATGGGCAACTAGCAAGAACCGTTCTTACCTATTCAAAGCCACAATGGTGATAATCAAGTTGCCTTTTAACCTTCTACAAGGACCGCCTTTGTCAAATCAGATTCAACTAAGGTAGGAGAGACAGACACCCGCCAACCACCTTATGCAAAACAAGTAGCATGTCAGTCGGTGGAACCGGTCTCATGTGCGAGGACATGTAAGGTTGTTTGAGCCGCTTCATCCCACAATACCGCCGAATCCAAATAAGACAAGAGAGGTAAGCAATTTGAGCATCAATGCCCACAACTTCTTTGTGTTCTACTCGTGCATATACATCTACATATAAACCTAGCTCATGATGCCACTGATGGGGAACGAAGCATGAAAATCAAAAAAATTCCTACGAGTCACCCAAGATCTATCTATGAGAAGCATAGCAACGAGAGGGGAGTGTGTCTACATACCCTTGTAGACCGAAAGCGGAAGCGTATATAACGCGGTTGATGTAGTCATACTTCACGATCCACTCGCGATCCAATCCGATGAAGTACCGAACGGACGGCACCTCCGCGTTCAGCACACATGCGGCTCGATGACATCTCCTCCTTCTTGATCTAGCAAGCGAGGGAGGAGAAGTAGATGGGATCTCTACCAGCACGACGGCGTGGTGGAGATGGTGGTGGTGCTATCCCAGCAGGGCTTCGCCAAGCGCTACCGGAGATGCGATCGGAGGAGAAAACGGAACCGGGAGAGAGGGAGGGAGGCACCAAGGCTTGGGGTATTGCTGCACTCCCTCCCCTCCACTATATATAGGAGCAAGGGGGACGGGGCGCAGCCCTGACCCCTCCACCAAGGAGGGGGTGCGGCCAGGAGGGAGGAATCCTCCCTCCCCAAGGCACCTTGGGGGTGCCTTCCACCCTTAGGACTCTTCCCCTCTCTCCCCTCTTGGCGCATGGGCCCCTTGGGGCTGGTGCCCCTGGCCCATATAGGCCAAGGCGCACCCCCTACTGCCCATGTGGGCCTCCGGGGCAGGTGGACCCCCGGTGGACCCCCGGACCCCTTTCGGCATTCTCGGTACAATACCGATAATGCCCGAAACTTTTTCGGCGGCCAAAACATGACTTCCCATATATAAATCTTTACCTTCGGACCATTCCAGAGCTCCTCGTGGCGTCAGGGATCTCATCCGGGACTCCGAACAACATTCGGTCACCAACGCACATATCCCAATACTACTCTAGCACCACCGAACGTTAAGTGTGTGGACCCTGCGGGTTCGAGAATCATGTAGACATGACCGAGACACCTCTCCGGTCAATAACCAATAGCGGAACCTGGATCCCCATATTGGTTCCTACATATTCCACGAAGATCTTTATCGGTTGAACCACGATGTCGAGGATTCGGGTAATCCCGTATGCAATTCCCTTTGTCCGGCGATATATTACTTGCCCGAGATTCGATCGTCGGTATCTCCATACCTAGTTCAATCTCGTTACCAAAAAGTCTCTTTACTCGTTCCGTAATACAAGATCCCATGACTAACTCATTAGCCACATTGCTTGCAAGCTCTTTACGATGTTGTATTACCGAGAGGGCCCAGAGATATCTCTCTGTCATACGGAGTGACAAATCCCAGTCTCGATCCAAGCCAACCCAACAGACACCTTTGGAGATACCTGTAGAGCACCTTCATGATCACCCAGTTATGAAGTGACATTTGGATACACACTAAGTATTCCTCCAGTGTCAGGGAGTTGCACGATCTCATGGTCTAACGAATAGATACTTGACACGAAAAAAGCTATAGCAATAAACTTAAGTAATACGATCAAATGCTAAGCTTATTGTTGGGTCTTGTCCATCACATCATTCTCCTAATGATGTGATCCCGTTATCAAATGACAACTCATGTCTATGGTCAGGAAACCTTAACCATCTTTGATCAACGAGCTAGTCTAGTAGAGGCTCACTAGGGACACGGTATTTGTTTATGTATCCACACATGTATTTAAGTTTCCGATCAATACAATTCTAGCATGAATAATAAACCTTTGTCATGAACAAGGAAATATGATAATAACCAATTTATTATTGCCTCTAGGGCATATTTCCAACAGTCTCCCACTTGCACTAGAGTCAATAATCTAGTTTACATAGTTATGAATCTAACACCCATGGAGTCCTGGTGCTGATCATGTTTTGCCCGTGGAAGAGGTTTAGTCAACGGGTCTGCCACATTCAGATCCGTATGTACGTTGCAAAGTTATATGTCTCCCTCCTTGATGTAATCACGGATGGAGTTGAAGCGGCGTTTGATGTGCTTGGTCTTCTTGTGAAACCTGGGCTCCTTGGCAATGGCAATGGCTCCAGTGTTGTCACAAAAGATAGTCATTGGATTCAATGCACTAGGTATTACTCCTAGATCGGATATGAACTCCTTCATCCAGACTCCTTCTTGCGCTGCTTCCGAAGCAGCTATATATTCCGCTTCACATGTAGATCCCGCTACGACGCTTTGCTTGGAACTGCACCAACTGACTGCTCCACCATTCAATATAAATACGTATCCGATTTGAGACTTAGAGTCATCCGGATCTGTGTCGAAGCTAGCATCGACGTAACCCTTTACGACGAGCTCTTCGTCACCTCCATAAACGAGAAACATGTCCTTAGTCCTCTTTAGGTACTTAAGGATATTCTTGACCGCTGTCTAGTGATCTACTCCTGGATCACTTTGGTACCTCCCTGCCAGACTTATGGCAAGGCACACGTCAGGTCTGGTACACAACAAGGCATACATTATAGAGCCTATGGCTGAGGCATAGGGGATGACTTTCATCCTTTCTCTTTCTTCTGCCGTGGTCGGGCTTTGAGTCTTACTCAACTTCACACGTTGCAACACAGGCAAGAACCCTTTCTTTGACTGGTCCATTTTGAACTTCTTCAAAACTTTGTCAAGGTATGTGCTTTGTGAAAGTCCTATTAGGCGTCTTGATCTATCTCTATTGATTTTGATGCCCAATATGTAAGCAGCTTCACCGAGGTTTTTCATTGAAAAACTCTTGTTCAAATAATCTTTTATGCTTTCCAGAAATTCTATATCATTTCCAATCAACAATATGTCATCCACATATAATATTAGAAATACTACAGAGCTCCCATTCACTTTCTTGTAAATACAAGCTTCTCCGTAAGTTTGTATAAAACCAAAAGCTTTGATCACCTCATCAAAGCGTATATTCCAACTCCGAGATGCTTGCACCAGTCCATAGATGGATCGCTGGAGCTTGCATACTTTGTTAGCATTCTTAGGATCGACAAAACCTTCTGGTTGCATCATATACAACTCTTTCTTAAGAAACCCGTTAAGGAATGCTGTTTTGACGTCCATCTGCCAGATCTCATAATCATAAAATGCGGCAATTGCTAACATAATTCTAACAGACTTAAGCATCGCTACGGGTGAGAAACTCTCATCGTAGTCAACCCCTTGAACTTGTCGGAAACCCTTTGTGACAATTCGAGCTTTATAGACGGTGATATTACCATCAGCGTCTGTCTTCTTTTTAAAGACCCATTTATTCTCAATGGTCTGCCGGTCATCGGGCAAGTCCACCAAAGTCCATACTTTGTTCTCATACATGGATCCTATCTCGGATTTCATGGCCTCAAGCCATTTGTCGGAATCCGGGCTTATCATTGCTTCTTCATAGTTCGTAGGTTCGCCGTTGTCTAACAACATGACTTCCAGGACTGGATTACCGTACCACTTTGGTGCGGAACGTACCCTGGTTGACCTACAAAGTTCAGTAGTAACATGATCCGAAGTCTCATGATCATCATCATTTGCTTCCTCTCCGGCTGGTGTAGACATCACGGGAACTTCTTTCTGTGATGTGCTACCTTCCAATTCGAGAGAAGGTACAATTACCTCATCAAGTTCTACTTTCCTCCCACTCACTTCTTTTGAGAGAAACTCCTTCTCTAGAAAGGACCCATTCTTGGCAACAAAGATCTAGCCCTCGGATCTGTGGTAGAAGGTATACCCAATGGTTTCTTTAGGGTATCCTATGAAGACACACTTCCCGCTTTGGGTTCGAGCTTATCAAGCTAAAGCCTCTTGACATAAGCGTCACATCCCCAAACTTTAAGAAACGACAGCTTAGGTTTCTTGCCAAACCACAACTCATACGGTGTCGTCTCAATGGATTTAGACGGTGCCTTATTTAAAGTGAGTGCGGCTGTCTCTAATGCATAACCCCAAAATGATAGTGGCAAATCGGTAAGAGACATCATAGAACGCACCATATCCAATAGAGTACGATTACGACATTCAGACACACCATTACGTTGTGGTGTTCCAGGTGGCGTGAGCTGTGAAACAATTCCACATTGTCTCAAATGCATACCAAACCCGTAACTCAAATATTCACCTCCACGATCGGATCATAGAAACTTTATTTTCTTGTTACGATGATTCTCCACTTCACTCTGAAATTCTTTGAACTTTTCATGTTCGACCTTTCGATCCTCCGTGTTCCAAGGCCATGTGTGTACATTCTAGGCTCGTCAAGTTTAACCCAAGTATTCTGCATGTGTAAAACTGGCTTACACCCGTTGTATGCGAACGTAGAGTCTATCACACCCGATCATCACGAGGTGCTTCGAAACGACGAACTTTCACAATGGTGCATACTTAGGGAGAAGACTTTTCCTTGATATTAAGTGAAGGGATCATCTTATAATGCTACCATCATTCTAAGCAAAATAAGATGCATAACAAGATAAACATCACATGCAATCAAAAATATGTGACATGATATGGCCATTATCATCTTGTGCTTTTGATCACCATCTTCAAAGCACTGGCATGATCTCCATCATCACCGGCATGACACCATGACCCCCATCATCGTGTCGTCACATGGTTGTCTCGCCAACTATTGCTTCTACAACTATTGCTAACGCATAGCGATAAAGTAAAGCAATTACATGGCGATTAATAAATTAAAGACAACCCTATGGCTCCTGCCGGTTGGCATACTCATCGACATGCAAGTCATGAACCAATTACAAAACATGATCATCTCATACATCAACATATATCACATCATGTTTTGGCCATACCACATCACAACATGCCCTGCAAAAACAAGTTAGACGTCCTCTACTTTGTTGTTGCAAATTTTACGTGGCTGCTATGGGCAACTAGCAAGAACCGTTCTTACCTATGCAAAGCCACAACGGTGATAATCAAGTTGCCTTTTAACCTTCTACAAGGACCGCCTTTGTCAAATCAGATTCAACTAAGGTACGAGAGACAGACACCCGCCAGCCACCTTATGCAAAACAAGTTGCATGTCAGTCGGTGGGACCGGTCTCATGTGCGAGGACATGTAAGGTTGGTCCGAGCCGCTTCATCCCACAATACCGCCGAATCCAAATAAGACAAGAGAGGTAAGCAATTTGAGCATCAACTCCCACAACTTCTTTGTGTTCTACTCGTGCATATACTTCTACGCATAGACCTAGTTCATGATGCCACTGATGGGGAACGAAGCATGAAAATCAAAAAAATTCCTACGAATCACCCAAGTTCTATCTATGAGAAGCATAGCAACGAGAGGGGAGAGTGTGTCCACGTACCCTCGTAGACCGTTAAGCGGAAGCGTATATCACGCGGTTGATGTAGTCGTACTCGTCACGATCCAATCGCGATCCAATCCGATGAAGTACCGAACGGACGGCACCTCCGCGTTCAGCACACATGTGGCTCGGGGACGTCTCCTCCTTCTTGATCCAGAAAGCGAGGGAGGAGAATTAGATGGGATCTTGACCAGCACGACGGCGTGGTGGAGATGGTGGTGGTGCTATCCCGGCAGGGCTTCGCCAAGCGCTACCGGAGATGCGATCGGAGGAGAAAACGGAACCGGGAGAGAGGGAGGGAGGCGCCAAGGCTAGGGGTGTTGCTGCCCTCCCTCCCCTCCACTATATATAGGAGCAAGGGGGAGGGGGGCGCAGCCCTGACCCCTCCTCCAAGGGAGGGGGTGCGGCCAGGTGGGAGGAATCCTCCCTTCCCAAGGCACCTAGGGGGTGCCTCCCCCCTTAGGACTCTTCCCCTCTCTCCCCTCTTGGCGCATGGGCCTCTTGGGGCTGGTGCCCCTGGCCCATATAGGCTAAGGCGCACCCCCTACAGCCCATGTGGGCCTTTGGGACAGGTGGACCCCCGGACCCCTTTCGGCACTCCCGATACAATACCGATAATACCCGAAACTTTTTCGGCGACCAAAACAGGACTTCCTATATATAAATATTTACCTCCGGACCATTCCGGAGCTGCTCATGATGTCCAGGATCTCATCCAGAACTCCGAACAACATTCGGTCACCAATGTACATATCCCCCGATACGATCCATAGATTCATCAAAATAAGCAAACTATGCAACAAAAACAGAATCTGTCTAAAACAGAACAGTCTGTAAAGATCTGAATTGTGGTCATATTTATGCAACTCCAAAAATTCTTAAAAATTAGGAAAACGTGGGAAATTCATATATCAATACTTTGTAAAAAATTCAGAAGGTTATTAAACTCCAACGAAAATTAAAAATTCGAGCACTGGATGCAAAAGTTTCTGTTTTCCAACAGCATCTATCATACTATCTTCCAAATCATCCCAAAGGCGTTACTTGGCACAAACACTAATTAAAACATAAAAACACAATCATAACATAGGCTTTAATCATTCAAACACTCAAAAACAGAAGGAAAAAGTTTATTGGGTTGTCTCCCAACAAGCTCTTTCTTTATAGCCATTAAGATAGGCTTGAGATTTCAATGATGCTCTCATGAAAGATAATAATTGAAACACAAAGAGAGCATCATGTAGCATGTGAAAAACACACTTAAGTCTAACATACTTCCTATGCATAGGCATTTTATAGGAAAACAAATTATCAAGACAAGCAATATCTAGCATATGCAAATAGGAAGAATGAAGCATTAAAATTTTCAACACAAAGAGAGGTAATTTAGTGACATGAAAATTTTTATAACCATATTTTCCTCTCTCATAATAATTACACATAGGATCATAATAAAATTCAACAATATAGCTATCATATACAATTTTATCTTCATGATCCACATGCATAAAAGTTTTATAATCTTCCAAGATAGTGGGATTAACATCAACTAAAGTCATGACCTCTCCAAACCCACTTTTATCAAAATTTTCATAAGATTGATAATTCTCCAAAGTAGTAGGATCATTATTACCTAAAGTTGACGCTCTTCCAAACCCACTTTTAATAGTATTGCAAACATTATTATCAATAACATATTCATCATGAGGCTTAAATAAATTTTCAAGATCATAAGAAGCATTATCACCCTAATCATGATCATTGCAATAAGTAGTGGACATAACAAAATTATCATCCCCAAGCTTGTAGTTTTGCATATTATTAGCACAATTCACATTAATAGAATTTATAGTAACATCATTGCAATCATGCTTTTCAATCAAGGAGCTATCATGAATCACTTTATAAATTTCTTCTTCTAACACTTTATCACAATTTTCAGATTCATGATTTTCAAGCAAAACTTCATAGAAAAATCAAGAGCACTCAAATCACTAGCAATTGGTTCATTATAATTGGATCTTTTTAAAAGATTAGCAAGTGGATAAGGATCCATAGTGATCTTAAATTTTTGTTTTACTTTCTGTTCTTGAGTGTTGTCATGGCAATAAAAGCAAGCAAGCAAATAAAAATATTTTTGTGTTTTTGTAAAACAAAATAGAAGTGGGGAGATGAAAACGAGAGGCAAATGCAAATGAAAAGGAAAATAAAATAAATGTAAGTGATTGATAGTTTGTGCGAAGGTACTTGATAGATTTTGATGATGTCTCCCCGGCAACGGCGCCAGAAATTCTTCCTGCTACTTGTAGACTGCGTTGGTATTTCCCCGAAGAGGAGAGGATGATGCAGTATAGTAGAGATAAGTATTTCCCTCAGTTAAGAACCAAGGTTATCAATCCAGTAGGAGAACCAAGCAAGATCCAGTGAACAGCACCTACACACACAAAAGCAAACACTTGCACCCAACGCGAATAAGAGGGTTGTCAATCCTCTTAGCGGTTACTTGCAAGGATTAAGTCTGATAGAGATAAACTGATAAAGTAGATTACTAAACTAAATAAAAGTAAATAAATTGCAGCAAGGTATTTTTATGTTTTTTATATGATAAAGATAGACCCGGGGGCCATAGTTTTCACTAGAGGCTTCTCTCTCGAGCACAGAAACATACGTTGGGTAAACAAATTACTGTTGGGCAATTGATAGAAAAGCAAATAATTATGACAGATTCATGGCAATGATCATGTATATAGGCATCACGTCCGAGACAAGTAGACCGACTCCTGCCTGCATCTACTACTATTACTCCACTCATCGACCGTTATCCAGCATGCATCTAGAGTAATAAGTTAATGAAAATAGAGTAACGCCTTAAGCAAGATGACTTGATGTAGAGAAGCAAATTCAAGCAATATGAATAAACCCCATTTTTTATCCTTAATGGCAACAATACAAATACGTGTCATGTCCCCTTCTGTCACGGGGATTGAGCACCGCAAGATTAACCCATCACAAAGCGCCTCTCCCATTGCAAGATAAACCAATCTAGTTGGCCAAACCAAATCAATAGATCAGAGAGAAATACAAAGCTATATTTAATCATGCATAAAAGAGTTCAGAGAAGACTCAAATATTTCTCATGAATAATCTGATCATAAACTCACAATTCATCGGATCCCAACAAACACACCGCAAAAGAAGATTACATCGGATAGAACTCCAAGAACATCAAGGAGAACATGGTATTGAAGATCAAAGAGAGAGAAGAAGCCATCTAGCTACTAGCTATGGACCCGTACGTCTGTGGTAAACTACTCACACATCATCGCAAGGGCAGCAAGGTTGATGTAGAAGCCCATCGTGATCGATTCCCCCTCTGGCAGAGTACCGGAAAAGGCCTCCAGATGGGATCACGGAAGAACAGAGGCTTGCGGCGGCGGAAAGGTTTTTTCTTCTGGCTCTCTGATGGTTTCCGGATATTTGTGAATTTATTGGAGTGGAATTAGGTCAAACGGAGCCACGAGGGCCCCACAAGGCATCAGGGCGCGCCCCCCTAGGGCCGCGTGATGACCCACAAGTATAGGGGATCAATCGTAGTCCTTTCGATAAGTAAGAGTGTCGAACCCAACGAGGAGCAGAAGGAAATGACAAGCAGTTTTCAGCAAGGTGTTTTCTGCAAGCACTGAAATTATCGGTAACAGGTAGTTTGATAGCAAGGTAATTTGTAACACGTGACAAGTAACAATAGTAACAAAGAGTGCAGCAATATAGCCCAATCCTTTTTGTAGCAAAGGACAGGCTGGAACGATCTCTTATAATAAGTAAAGCGTTCTCGATGACACATGGGAATTTCATCTAGTCACTTTCACCATGTTAGTTTGATTCGCGTTCGCTACTTTGATAATTTGATATGTGGGTGGACCAGTGCTTGGGTGCTGCTCTTACTTGGACAAACCTCCCACTTATGATTACCCCCTCTCGTAAGCATCCGCAACTACGAAAGAAGAATTAAGATTACTCTAACCATAGCATTAAACATGTGGATCCAAATCAGCCCCTTACGAAATAGCGCATAAACTAGGGTTTAAGCTTCTGTCACTCTAGCAACCCATCATCTAATTACTACTCCACAATGCATTCCCTTAGGCCCAAAGATGGTGAAGTGTCATGTAGTCGACGTTCACATGACACCACTAAGAGAATCACAACATACACATCATCAAAATATCGAACGAATGCCAAATTCACATGATTACTTATGACAAGACTTCTCCCATGTCCTCAAGAACAAAAGTAACTACTCACACATCATCAACATGTTCATGACCAGTAGGGTATTGAATTGCATAATAGATCTGAACATATAATCTTCCACCAAGTAAACCAACAAGCATCAACTACAAGATGTAATCAACACCAGTAGCAACCCACAGGTACCAATATGAGGTTTTGAGACAAAGATTGAATACAAGAGATGAACTAGGGTTTTGAGATGAGATGGTGCTGGTGAAGATGTTGATGAAGATTAGCCCTCCCACGATGAGAGGGTCGCTGGTGGTGTCGATGGTGACGATTTCCCCCTCCCGGAGGGAAGTATCCCCAGCAGAATCTCTCCGCCGGAGAGCAAAAGTGCTCCTGCCCAAGTTCCGCCTCGAGACGGCGGCGCACCATCCCGAAAGTCTTCTCTATATTTTTTTAGGTCAAATTCCCTTATATACCAGAAAATGGGGGCCAGAAGTGGGCCAGGGGCCCCACGAGGTACCAGGGCGTGCCTGGGGGGGTGGCGCGCCCTGGTGCCTCATGGGCACCTGGGTGGCCCCCTCTGGTACTTTTTTCTTCCAATATTTTATATATATTCCAAAATAATTCTCCAGAAAATTTCAGCTCATTTGGAGTTGTGCAGAATAGGTATCTTGACAGAGCTTTTTCAGGTCCAGAATTCCAGCTGCCGGTATTCTCCCTCCTTGTGTGAATCTTGCATATTTAGAGAGAAAAGGCATTAGAATAGCTCCACAAAGTGTTATATTGATTAAAAACACTATAAATAACAGTAGTAAAACATGATGCAAAATGGACGTATCAACTCCCCCAAGCTTAGACCTCGCTTGTCCTCAAGCGAAAGCCGATATCGATAATCATGTCCTCATTTTTAGAGAGAGAGGTGTCGATAAAAAACAAAATACGGACATAGAAGCATCATGATCATCATTATAACAGCAATATTTATTATCATGGCAGCAATATTTATTATCATAAACTTCTTATGAGCAAGTAAAAATTCACCACAACAGTGGAGTATAAGGCATAAACCTTCTTGAAAGCTAACAAACTATGTTCTCAGTCAACAATGCAATTACAATTCATCATATTTTTAGGAAGGGTCACATGTAGGAGCTATTCAGCAAGTCCACATACTCAACCATCATTTAGTCTTCCATGATTGCTAACACTCACGACATATATATGGAGCAAAAAGTCTCAGCCAGGCACATAGAAAGATAGGGGCTTATAGTTCTGCCTCCCAACTTATTCACCTCAAGGGTGATGTCAACAATAATAACTCATGATCACTCATATCCAACTGGATATATGTGCTTAGATCTTTCCCCACCACATGATGCTTGCAAAAAATAAAAATAAAAAAAGGAAATAGAGGAGAATACTATTGACTCTTGCATAAAAAGTAAAATACATAAAAGTAAAGGATAGGCCCTTCGCAGAGGGAAGCAGAGGTTGTCATGCGCTTTTTGTTTTTGAATGCTAGAGCTCTTAATGCAAAGGAACATCACGTTATATTGCCCCTTGTGATAGCAACCTTTATTATGCAGTCCGTCGCTTTTATTTCTTTACCACCACAAGCTCGTACAACGCTTATTTCCCTCACAATAAAAGTTCAGACATATTTAGAGGCAATTTTTATTGCTTTTTGCACCGATGACAACTTACTTGAAGGATCTTATTCAATCCATAGGTAGATATAGTGGACTCTCATGACATGAAACTGGGTCTAAGGGTTTTGGATGCACACGTAGTATCTCTACTTAGTGTGAATTTTTGGCTAGAAAAGATATTGGGCAAGCACCACATGTTGGAGGATCTATAACAATATAACTTATATGTGAATATGAACAAACATAACTCATTACGTTGTCTTCCTTGTCCAACGTCAACAATTTGACACAAAATACTTAATGGGGGCTCACAATCATAAAAGATGTCCAAGATAGTATATTTGCATGTGAATCTTCTCTTCCCTTATTAATTCTTTCATGAATTGCATCATTGACTAATACTATGTTTGTTATCCTCCAATAAATTTTACCACTTATACTTTTCTTTATGTAATGTCATTACTTTCCATAAGGTTAGCGTATGATCTTTTTCGTTATTTTCATTGCTATGATTGAAACATGAAAGTAAAGCAACACAGGCTCAAACTACTCTTTATTATATAGCTCTCAACTCGATTACATAGATGGATGGGTCACGAAACTAACACTCGAAAATAGATCATGCTAAGCTTTTATTCAACTAGATCACGAAATAACTGAGGATCAAACTAAAAGTAAGTAAAGATAATAGAAGTGATGGTGATACGATACCGGGGCACCTCCCCCAAGCTTGGCGCAAGCCAAGGGGAGTGCCCATACCCATGTGCTCAAGTGTCCTTCTCCGGTGATGATGGTGATGGAGTAATAATGGGCTTGTCCTCCGGCCTCCATGGCATAGGTGCCCCATCATAGGAAGATGAACGAGTCTCCGGAGTCCTGAAATTTGCAGCTAAACTCATACCTTTGAATCTTGCCTCATATTCAAAATTCTGATTTTGGAGATCGTAGATTTGGCCTTGGAGGTAATCAATTCGTTCATTGAGCTTGAAGATGATGTCCCCAATTGATCGGTCATCCACCTTGCGATCACAGGTGAATTCCGTGATCATGGAGTGGTTGGCGCTGAGTCCACGTTCCACCATCCCTTGGCACTTGAAGATCTCCTGCTCCACCGCCTCGAGCCTAGATTCCACGCTCCCGGTCTTCTTGGGTCCTTGGACATCCCGGATGTGAAGCACCCCCTCACGCATCTCAATGGCTTGAGGGTGTTTCATCACCTCCGGAAGGTAAGGATTGATGACCTTCTCATAGAACTTGTCTTTGGAAGAGCTTGGTGAAGTCATGGAGATCTAGATCTGTCAGAAAAATAGCACGAAACAAGAACAGAGGAGATTTCTGCGATACGGTGGTCAAAACGTCTGGAAGTCTATATATAGATTTTTTATCTTGCAAAACAAGTAATCCAGAATAAAAACGGAGTCGGGAAGGCACACGTGGGGCCCACGAGCCACCAGGGCGCGCTTGGGGGGGTGGCGCGCCCTGGTGCCTCGTGGGCACCAGGTGGGTCCCCCTGACTGTTTCTTATTTTTGTATTTTTATAAATATTCCAAAATTGACAGAAAGTATTTTTATGGAATTTTTGGAGTCGGTTTACTTACCGTATCACATACCTCTTCCTTTTCAGGGTTCTGGAGTGTTCCGGAAGGTCTCCCTTATGTATTCCTCCAGTGCAATTGTTTCAATAATATTAGTTTCAACATTGATAGGGGTACCTGAAATATAATGCTTAATTCTTTGCCCATTCACCACTCTCGGATTAGTGCCATCGGAGTTATTTATTTTGATGGCTCCGGAGCGATAAACTTCTTCGATAATATACGGTCCTTCCCACTTAGAGAGAAGTTTTCCTGCAAAGAATCTTAAACGAGAATTGTACAATAGAACTTGCTCACCTACTTTAAATTCCTGTTTCTGAATTCTTCTATCATGCCATCTTTTAACTTTTTCTTTAAACAATTTAGCATTTTCATAAGCTTGGGTTCTCCATTAATCTAATGAGCTAATGTCAAATAACCTCTTCTCACCGGCAAGTTTGAAATCATAATTTAATTCTTTAATTGCCCAATATGCTTTATGTTCTAACTCAAGAGGCAAATGACATGCTTTTCCATAAACCATTTTATAAGGAGACATACCCATAGGATTTTTATAAGCAGTTCTATAAGCCCACAGTGCATCGTCAAGTTTCTTAGACCAATTCTTTCTAGATCTGTTGACGGTTTTCTCCAAAATTAATTTTATTTCTCTATTGCTTAATTCAACTTGACCACTAGTCTGAGGATAATAGGGAGATGCAATTATGTGGTTGACATCATATTTAGCAAGTAATTTACGGAATGCACCATGAATAAAATGTGAACCACCATCAGTTATTAAATATCTAGGGACTCCAAACCTTGGAAAAATAACATCTTTAAGCATTTTAATAGAAGTGTTATGATCAGCACTACTAGTTGGAATAGCTTCTACCCACTTAGTAACGTAATCAACAGCAACTAAAATATGAGTATACCCATTGGATTTAGGAAAAGGTCCCATATAATCAAATCCCCAAACATCAAATGGTTCAACAACAAGTGAATAATTCATAGGCATTTCCTGACATCTACCAACATTACCAATTCTTTGACATTCATCACAAGAGGAGACAAATTTACGAGCATCCTTGAAAAGAGTAGGCCAATAAAAACCAGATTGTAATACCTTGTGTGTAGTTCTGTCTCCCGCATGGTGTCCTCCGTAAGCTTCGGAGTGACACTTCCGTAGGATTCGTTCCTGTTCATGCTCAGGTATACAACGTCTAATAATACCATCTACTCCTTCTTTATAGAGATGTGGGTCATCCCAGAAGTAATGTCTTAAGTCAAAGAAGAATTTTTTCTTTTGTTGGTATGTAAATCTAGGTGGTATATATTTAGCAACAATGTAATTAGCATAGTCTGCAAACCAAGGAGTATTACGAGAAGCATTTATGACAGCTAAGTGCTCATCAGGAAAATCATCATTAATAGGTAGTGGGTCATCAAGAACATTTTCTATTCTAGACAAATTATCTGCTACGGGATTCTCAGCTCCCTTTCTATCAATAATATGCAAGTCAAATTCTTGTAGCAATAAAACCCACCTAATGAGTCTAGGTTTAGCATCTTTCTTTTCCATAAGATATTTAATAGCAGCATGATCGGTGTGAATAGTTACTTTAGAATCAACTATATAAGATCTGAATTTATCACATGCAAACACAACTGCTAAAAATTCTTTTTCAGTAGTAGCATAATTTCTTTGGGCACTATCTAGGGTTTTACTAGCATAATGGATAACATTTAATTTCTTATCAACTCTTTGTCCTAGAACAGCACCAACAGCATAATCGCTAGCATCACACATAATTTCAAAAGGCAAGTTCCAGTCAGGTGGTTGAACAATAGGTGCAGTGGTTAAGGCTTTCTTAAGTGTTTCAAAGGCTTCTAGACAATCATCATCAAAAACAAATGGAACATCTTTTTGCAAAAGATTGGTGAGAGGCCTAGAAATTTTGGAGAAGTCTTTAATAAATCTCCTATAGAAACCAGCATGACCAAGGAAACTTCTTATACCTTTAATATCTTTGGGACATGGCATTTTCTCAATAGCATCAACCTTAGCTTTATCAACTTCAATACCTCTCTCAGAAACTTTATGGCCCAAGACAATACCTTCATTCACCATAAAGTGGCACTTCTCCCAATTCAAGACAAGATTAGTTTCTTCACATCTCTGCAAAACTCGATCAAGGTTGCTTAAGCAATCATCAAAAGAAGTTCCGTAAACGGAAAAATCATCCATGAAACCTCAACAATCTTTTCACAAAAGTCACAGAATATAGCAGTCATACATCTTTGAAAGGTAGCAGGTGCATTGCATAAACCAAAAGGCATGCGTCTATAAGCATAAGTTCCGAAAGGGCAAGTAAATGTGGTTTTCTCTTGATCGGGTTGTGATACGGGTATTTGAGAAAAACCAGAATAACCATCTAGGAAACAAAAATGTGTATGCTTAGACAATCTTTCTAACATTTGATCAATTAAAGGTAAGGGGTAATGATCTTTTCTAGTAGCTTTGTTTAATTTTCTAAAATCGATTACCATCCTATAACCGGTTACAATTCTTTGTGGAATGAGTTCATTTTTATCATTAGGAACAACGGTTATACCTCCTTTCTTAGGGACACAATGAACATGACTTACCCATCTACTATCAGCTATGGGATAGATTATACCTGCTTCCAGAAGTTTTAATATTTCAGTTCTTACCACCTCCTTCATCTTAGGATTTAATCGACGTTGGTGGTCGACAACTGGTTTAGCATCAGGCTCCATATTAATTTTGTGCTGACATAGAGTGGGACTAATGCCCTTAAGATCATCAAGAGTATATCCAATAGCGGCTCGGTGCTTCCTTAGAGTTTTCAGCAATCTCTTTTCTTCATACGCTGAAAGGTTAGCACTAATAATAACAGGGTATATCTTCTTTTCATCTAGATAAGCATATTTCAATGTATCAGGAAATTGCTTCAATTCAAACATAGGATCACCTTTAGGTGGAGGAGGACCTCCAAGAGTTTCAACAGGCAAATTATGTTTAAGGATAGGTGGTTGATCAAAGAACATCTTATCAATTTCATTTCTTTCATGCATATGCATATCATTCTCATGGTCTAGAAAATATTGTTCTAACGGATCAGTAGGAGGTACGGCAATAGAAGCAAGACCAATAACTTCATCTTTACTAGGCAATTCTTTTTCACAAGGTTGTCTACAAAATTTGGAGAAATTAAACTCATGAGACATACCACCAAAATCAACACTGACTGTTTCTTTAGTGCAATCAATCTTGGCATTAACCGTGTTCAAGAAAGGTCTACCAAATATAATGGGACAAAAATCATCTTGTGGAGAACCAAGGACTAGAAAATCAGTAGGGTATTTTATTTTTCCACACAAGACTTCAACATCTCTAACAATCCCAAGTGGTGTAATGGTATCTCTGTTTGCAAGTTTAATAGTAACATCAATGTCCTCTAATTCAGCAGGTGCAATATCATTCATAATTTCTTGATATAAAGTAAAAGGAATAGCACTCACACTAGAACCCAAATCACATAAGCCATGATAGCAATGATCTCCTATTTTAACTGAGACAACAGGCATGCCCACAACGGGTCTGTTTTTATCCTTAGAATCAGGTTTAGCAATTCGAGCTGCTTCATCGCAGAAGTAAATAACATGCCCATCTATATTATCAACTAAGAGATCTTTAACCGTAGCAACATTAGGTTCAACTTTAATTTGTTCAGCAGGTCTAGGTGTTCTATTATGACTTTTGTTAACCACAGTTGAAACCTTAGCATGTTCCTTAATCCTAACAGGAAAAGGTGGTTTCTCAATATAAGCGGTAGGAACAACTGGATCAACATGATAAACAATTGTTTCTTCTTTAACACTAACAGGTTCCTCTATCTTTTCCTTAACAGGGGGATGATATTTAAACCACTTATCTTTAGGGAGATCAACATGAGTAGCAAAGGATTCACAAAAGGAGGCTACTATATCAGAGTCAAGTCCATATTTAGTGCTAAACTTATGAAAAGCATCGGTGGCCATAAAAGATTTAACACAATCGAACTCAAGTATTATACCTGACTCATTACCTTTGTCGAGTTCCCAATCTTCAGAGTTGTGTTTAATTCTTTCCAAAAGATCCCATCTGAATTCAATAGTTTTCTTCATAAAGGAGCCAGTCGAAGAAGAATCGAGCATAGTTTGATTATCATGAGAAAGCCGAGCATAAAAATTTTCTAAGATAATTTTTCTTGAGAGGTCATGATTGGGGCATGTATGCAACATATACTTAAGCCTCCCCCAAGCTTGAGTGATGCTTTCTCCTTCACGAGGCCAAAAGTTATATATATAATTCCGATCACGATGAACCAAATGCATAGGATAAAATTTCTGATGGAATTCTAGTTTCAGGCGGTTCCAATCCCATGTATCAGTATCATCACATAGCCTATACCATATTAATGCTTTTCCCTCCAAAGATAAAGGGAAAACTTTCTTCTTAACTCCATCTCCAGTTATACCTGCAAGCTTAAACAATCCACAAATTTCTTCCACATAAATCAAGTGCATATCAGGATGTACCGTTCCATCTCCTGCATAAGGATTATCTAGCAGTTTCTCTAACATGCCCGGAGGAATTTCATATTCAATATATTTTTCAATAGGTGCAGTAGGTTGAGGAGCAACTATTTGTGTTTCCGGTCGAGGTGAAGATACCCCGAACAAGCCCCTCAAAGGATTACTTTCCATAGTGACAAGTGATAGTAAATTTCAGCACATAATATAAATGTTTCTTACCAAATTCCACTTACCAAAGGCGCTTCACTCCCCGGCAACGGCGCCAGAAAAGAGTCCTGATGACCCACAAGTATAGGGGATCAATCGTAGTCCTTTCGATAAGTAAGAGTGTCGAACCCAACGAGGAGCAGAAGGAAATGACAAGCGGTTTTCAGCAAGGTGTTTTCTGCAAGCACTGAAATTATCGGCAACAGGTAGTTTGATAGCAAGGTAATTTGTAACACGTGACAAGTAACAATAGTAACAAAGAGTGCAGCAATATAGCCCAATCCTTTTTGTAGCAAAGGACATGCCGGAACGATCTCTTATAATAAGTAAAGCGTTCTCGATGACACATGGGAATTTCATCTAGTCACTTTCACCATGTTAGTTTGATTCGCGTTCGCTACTTTGATAATTTGATATGTGGGTGGACCGGTGCTTGGGTGCTGCTCTTACTTGGACAAACCTCCCACTTATGATTACCCCCTCTCGTAAGCATCCGCAACTACGAAAGAAGAATTAAGATTACTCTAACCATAGCATTAAACATGTGGATCCAAATCAGCCTCTTACGAAATAGCGCATAAACTAGGGTTTAAGCTTCTGTCACTCTAGCAACCCATCATCTAATTACTACTCCACAATGCATTCCCTTAGGCCCAAAGATGGTGAAGTGTCATGTAGTCGACGTTCACATGACACCACTAAGAGAATCACAACATACACATCATCAAAATATCGAACGAATGCCAAATTCACATGATTACTTATGACAAGACTTCTCCCATGTCCTCAAGAACAAAAGTAACTACTCACACATCATCAACATGTTCATGACCAGTAGGGTATTGAATTGCATAATAGATCTGAACATATAATCTTCCACCAAGTAAACCAACAAGCATCAACTACAAGATGTAATCAACACTACTAGCAACCCACAGGTACCAATATGAGGTTTTGAGACAAAGATTGAATACAAGAGATGAACTAGGGTTTGAGATGAGATGGTGCTGGTGAAGATGTTGATGAAGATTAGCCCTCCCACGATGAGAGGGTCGTTGGTGGTGTCGATGGTGACGATTTCCCCCTCCCGGAGGGAAGTATCCCCAGCAGAATCTCTCCGCCGGAGAGCAAAAGTGCTCCTGCCCAAGTTCCGCCTCGAGACGGCGGTGCACCATCCCGAAAGTCTTCTCTATATTTTTTTAGGTCAAATTCCCTTATATACCAGAAAATGGGGGCCAGAAGTGGGCCAGGGGCCCCACGAGGTACCAGGGCGTGCCTGGGGGGGTGGCGCGCCCTGGTGCCTCATGGGCACCTGGGTGGCCCCCTCTGGTACTTTTTGCTTCCAATATTTTATATATATTCCAAAATAATTCTCCAAAAAATTTCAGCTCATTTGGAGTTGTGCAGAATAGGTATCTTGACAGAGCTTTTTCAGGTCCAGAATTCCAGCTGCCGGTATTCTCCCTCCTTGTGTGAATCTTGCATATTTAGAGAGAAAAGGCATTAGAATAGCTCCACAAAGTGTTATATTGATTAAAAACACTATAAATAACAGTAGTAAAACATGATGCAAAATGGACGTATCACCGCGCCATGTTGCCTTGTGGAGGCTTCGCGAACCTTCTGGCCTCCTCTCCAAGTCTCCAGGGCCTCTTTGTCCAGAAAAAAATCTCCAAAAAGTTTTGTGGCATTTGGACTTCGTTTGGTACTGATCCTCTGAAAAGCCAAAAACAAGCAGAAAACAACAACTGGCACTGGGTACTAGGTTAATAGGTTAGTCCCAAAAAATGATATATAATTGCATATAAAAACATCCAAGATTGATACTATAATAGCATGAAACAATAAAAAATTATAGATATGTTGGAGACGTATCAAGCATCCCCAAGCTTAATACCTGCTCGTCCTCGAGTAGGTAAATGATAAAAACAGAATTTTTGATGTGGAATGCTACATATCGTGTTTCATCATGTAATCTCTTTTACGGTATGAATAATAAGATCCAAATGATTCAAAGCAATAGTCTATAATTTGATATAAATACATCAATACTCAGGCATACTAATAAACAATCATGTCTTTCAAAATAAAAAATGCTAAAGAACGTTATCCCTACAAAATCATATAATCCTGTCATGCTCCATCTTCTTCACACAAAGTATTTATCATGCACTACCCCGATGACAAGCCGAGCAATTGGTTCATACTTTTTAACGCGCTTCAGCTTTTTCAACTCCCACTCAATACATGAGCGCAAGCCATGGATATAGCACTATGGGTGGAATAGAGTGTGGTGGTAGAGGTAAATAAGAGAAGTCAAAAATAAGAAGATAGTCTCACATCAACGAGGCTAATCAACGGACTATGGAGATGCCCATCAATTGATGTCAATGCGAGGAGTAGGGATTGCCATGCAACGGATGCACTAAGAGCTATAAGTGTATGAAAGCTCAACATGAAAACTAAGTGGGTGTGCATCCAACTTGCTTGCTCATGAAGACCTCGGGCATTTGAGGAAGCCCGTCATTGGAATATACAAGCCAAGTTCTATAATGAAAAATTCCCACTAGTATATGAAAGTGACAAAATAGGAGACTCTCTATATGAAAAACATGGTGCTACTCTGAAGCACAAGTGTGGAAAAGGATAGTAACATTGCCCCTTCTCTCTTTTTCTCTCATTTTTTTTCATGGCTCTTTTTCGCCTCTTTTTTTATTATTATTTAGAACGGTCTCATGGATCTCATCCCCACTTTTTCAAGGACTCATTAGTCTCCGCCATTCTTTCCTTACTGGGACAATGCTCTAATAATGATGATCATCACACCTCTATTTACTTACAACTTAATATTACAACTCGATACTAGAACAAAAATATGACTCTATATGAATGCCTCTGGCAGTGTACCAGGATGTGCAATGATGCTAGCATAACATGTATAAAAATGATGAACAGTGGCTGAGCCACAAATACTATGTCAGCTATATGATCATGCAAAGCAATATGACAATGATGATGTGTGTCATAAAAAAACGGAACAGTGGAAATTGCATAGCAATATATCTCGGAATGGCAATGGAAATGCCATGATAGGTAGGTATGGTGGCTGTTTTGAGGAAGATATAAAGAGGCTTAGTGTGATAGAGCATATCATATCACGGGGTTTGGATGCACCGGCGAAGTTTGCACCAACTCTCGATGTGAGAAAGGGCAATGCACGGTACCGAAGAGGCTAGCGAATTGCGGAAGGGTGAGAGTGCGTATAATCCATGGACTCACATTAGTCATAAAGAACTCACATACTTATTGTGAAAGTTTATTAGCCCTCGAAGCAAAGTACTACTACGCATGCCCCTAGAGGGATAGATTGGTAGGACAAGGTCCATCGCTCGTCCCCGACCGCCACTCATAAGATAGACAATCAATAATAAATCATGCTCCAACTTCTTAGCATAACGACAGATCATACGTGCATGCTTCGGGAATCACAAACCTTAACACAATTATTCTTACTAAACCACAATCATCTACTAGTACCTCCCCCATATTACCATCTTAATATCGCAAAACTATTGCAAGGAATCAAATTTATCATATTCAGTGATCTACATGAAAGTTTTTATTATATTCCTCTTGAATACCTATCACATCAAGACCAAATTCATAACCTGTGCATATTACCATTGCTATCATGAGACTCTCAAAAAGATATAAGTGAAGCATGAGAGTGCAACTATTTCTTTAAAATATAACCACCGCCGTGCTCTAAAAGATATAAGTGAAGCACTAGAGCAACTGCCTAGCTCAAAAGATATAAGTGAAGCACATAGAGTATTCTAACAAATCACGAATAATGTGTGTCCCTCTCAAAAAGGTGTGTTCAACAAAGATGATTGTGATAAACTAAAAAGCAAACAAACTATATCACAAGACATTGAAGTTGCATGGCAATATATCTCGGAATGGCTATGGAAATGCCATGATAGGTAGGTATGGTGGCTGTTTTGAGGAAGATATAAAGAGGCTTATGTGTGATAGAGCGTATCATATCACGGGGTTTGGATGCACCGGCGAAGTTTGCACCAACTCTCGATGTGAGAAAGGGCAATGCACGGTACCGAAGAGGCTAGCAAATTGCGGAAGGGTGAGAGTGAGTATAATCCATGGACTCACATTAGTCATACAGAACTCACATACTTATTGCGAAAGTTTATTAGCCCTCGAAGCAAAGTACTACTATGCATGCCCCTAGAGGGATAGATTGGTAGGACAAGGTCCATCGCTCGTCCCCGACCGCCACTCATAAGGTAGACAATAAATAATAAATCATGCTCCAACTTCTTAGCATAACGACAGATCATACGTGCATGCTTCGGGAATCACAAACCTTAACACAATTATTCTTACTAAACCACAATCATCTACTAGTACCTCCCCCATATTACCATCTTAATATCGCAAAACTATTGCAAGGAATCAAATTTATCATATTCAGTGATCTACATGAAAGTTTTTATTATATCCCTCTTGAATACCTATCACATCAAGACCAAATTCATAACCCGTGCATATTACCATTGCTATCATGAGACTCTCAAAAAGATATAAGTGAAGCATGAGAGTGCAACTATTTCTTTAAAATATAACCACCGCCGTGCTCTAAAAGATATAAGTGAAGCACTAGAGCAACTGCCTAGCTCAAAAGATATAAGTGAAGCACATAGAGTATTCTAACAAATCACGAATAATGTGTGTCCCTCTCAAAAAGGTGTGTTCAGCAAAGATGATTGTGACAAACTAAAAAGAAAACAAACTTTTTCACAAGACGCTCCAAGTAAAACACATATCATGTGATGAATAAAAATATAGCTCCAAGCGAGTTACCGATAGATTGTAGACAAAAGAGGGGATGCCTTCCGGGGCATCCCCAAGATTAGATGCTTGAGTCTTCCTTGAATATTACCTTGGGGTGCCTTGGGAATCCCCAAGCTTAGGCTCTTGCCGCTCCTTATTCCTTTATCTATCGTAGTCTCACCCAGAACTTGAAAACTTCAGCACACAAAACTCAACAGAAACCTCATGAGATCCGTTAGTATAACAAACAAACCTTTAACTTTAGGTACTGTGATAAATTTATTCATATTTAATATTGGCATAATGCTAATATACTCTAACTTCTCCATGACTCATACCCCCCAATACGATCCATAGATTCATCAAAATAAGCAAACTATGCAACAAAAACAGAATCTGTCTAAAACAGAACAGTCTATAAAGATCCGAATTATGGTCATACTTATGTAACTCCAAAAATTCTGAAAAATTAGGAAAACGTGGGAAATTCATATATAAATACTGTGTAAAAAATTCAGAAGGTTATGGCACTCCAGAGAAAATTAGAAATTCCAGCACTGGATGCAAAAGTTTCTGTTTTCCAACAACATCTATCATACTATCTTCCAAATAATCCCAAAGGCATTACTTCGCACAAACACTAATTAAAACATAAAAACACAATCATAACAGAGGCTATAATCATGCAAACACTCAAAAACAGAAAGAAAAAAGTTTATTGGGTTGTCTCCCGACAAGCTCTTTCTTTATAGCCATTAAGATAGGCTTGAGATTTCAATGATGCTCTCATGAAAGATAATAATTGAAACACAAAGAGAGAATCATGTAGCATGTGAAATACACACTTAAGTCCAACATACTTCCTATGCGTAGGCATTTTATAGGAAAACAAATTATCAAGACAAGCAATATCTAGCATATGCAAATAGGAAGAATGAAGCATTAAAATTTTCAACACAAAGAGAGGTAATTTAGTGACATGGAAATTTTTATAACCATATTTTCCTCTCTTATAATAATTACATGTAGGATCATAATCAAATTCAACAATATAGCTATCATATACAATTTTATCTTCATGATCCACATGCATAAAAGTTTTATAATCTTCCAAGATAGTGGGATTAACATCAACTAAAGTCATGACCTCTCCAAACCCACTTTTATCAAAAATTTCATAAGATTGATAATTCTCCAAAGTAGTAGGATCATTATTACCAAAAGTTGACGCTCTTCCAAACCCACTTTTAATAGTATTGCAAACATTATTATCAATAACATATTCATCATGAGGCTTAAATAAATTTTCAAGATCATAAGAAGCATTATCACCCCAATCATGATCATTGCAATAAGTAGTGGACATACCAAAATTATCATCCCCAAGCTTGTAGTTTTGCATATTATTAGCACAATTCACATTAATAGAATTTATAGTAACATCATTGCAATCATGCTTTTCAATCAAGGAGCTATCATGAATCACTTTATAAATTTCTTCTTCTAACACTTTATCACAATTTTCAGATTCATGATTTTCAAGCAATACTTCATAGAGAAAATCAAGAGCACTCAAATCACTAGCAATTGGTTCATTATAATTGGATCTTTTTAAAAGATTAGCAAGTGGATTGAGCACCGCAAGATTGAACCCATCACAAAGCACCTCTCACATTGCAAGATAAACCAATCTAGTTGGCCAAACCAAATCGATAGATCGAAGAGAAATACAAAGCTATATTTAATCATGCATAAAAAAGTTCAGAGAAGACTCAAATATTTCTCATGAATAATCTGATCATAAACTCACAATTCATCGGATCCCAACAAACACACCGCAAAAGAAGATTACATCGGATAGAACTCCAAGAACATCAAGGAGAACATGGTATTGAAGATCAAAGAGAGAGAAGAAGCCATCTAGCTACTAGCTATGGACCCGTAGGTCTGTGGTAAACTACTCACACATCATCGGAAGGGCAGCAAGGTTGATGTAGAAGCCCTCCGTGATCGATTCCCCCTCCGGCAGAGTACCGGAAAAGGCCTCCAGATGGGATCGTGGAAGAACAGAGGCTTGCGGCGGCGGAAAGGTTTTTTCTTCTGGCTCTTTGATGGTTTCCGAATATTTGTGAATTTATAGCAGTGGAATTAGGTCAACCGGAGCCACGAGGGCCCCACAAGGCATCAGGGCGCCCCCCTAGGGCCGCGCCCTGTTGCCTTGTGGAGGCTTCGTGAACCTTCTGGCCTCCTCTCCAAGTCTCCAGGGCCTCTTTTGTCCAGAAAAAATTCTCCAAAAAGTTTCATGGCATTTGGACTTCGTTTGGTACTGATTCTCTGAAAATCCAAAAACAAGCAGAAAACAGCAACTAGCACTGGGCACTAGGTTAATAGGTTAGTCCCAAAAAATGATATATAATTGTATATTAAAACATCCAAGATTGATACTATAATAGCATAGAACAATAAAAAATTATAGATACGTTGGAGACGTATCACTGGTCAAGACTTTTGTCCAGGGGGTAGTGTGGGGATTAAAGTTAATGGTGATATTGGACTTTTTCAGACCTAAAAAGGGTTGAGGCAGGGTGATCCATTGTCTCCTATGCTTTTCAATATTGTGACTGATATGTTGACAGTTCTTATTGGTAGAGCCAAGGACAACTATCAGGTAGGTGGTTTAATCCCGCATCTTGTGGATGTGGGGGGTTTCCATTCTACAAGTAATTATATCTTTGTTACAGTCCATATCTACACATGTGATGTTCAAAAATGCTCTCCCAAATATTATACGACAGAAATCATCTTCTGGTATTCCAAACAAAAAGATCAATAGGATAGATAAAACAACCAAAGGTAACATTAACATTCCTAAGGATACCGTAAGTCTCCCAATAAGTTCTGCCTGCAAGTTTGATAATAATATCAGTTGGTTTGAGCACCGAGGGGGATAGCCATTACAAATGTTGGCATAAAGACTATATGGTACAATACTGATCAAGGAACCAAGGCCGAACAAGCCGAAATAAGATATACTCCCAAAGGAACATGACAAAATAGGTGTATATGCGTCCTTACTTTCCATCCATCCTTTAATGTAGGAGGTTGTCTCTTTGTCCAGTAGGATAACATTATCTACTAGTACTGCTTTATGAGTAAGATTTGATGACTTCAAAGCAACCATCCAATATCTGGGTCTGCGTTGGCATCATGGTCTAAGGACACAAGTAAACGTCAACACATTATGAGAAGATACCGAGAACATATTGACGACGTGATATCATAGTGTATCCAACATAGGGTCTATCCAACACTATTGTTACCCCAACAATGTGCTCCCATTATTGTTGGCATCCTTATCACATTAACAATGTATGTGATCAACAAAACAATACCATCAACAATATACTATGAGCTAGTCTAGAGGTCTGACTAGAAATTTGTGTGATGTCTATTATTCCACATATGCAATTAGGTTTCCTCTAAATCTCGCATTCAGGAACCAACCCAATGCGAGCATATAACATAAATTTAATCATGAATGTGCGAAATGGGCATTATTATTGCTCCAACAATATGCCCTAGGCCAAAAACTTAGGGTGCCCCCCTCACCCTACACTCTGCTCGATCCACCCAACTTTCACTTCATTATGATAGTTCGACACTATTTGGTTTACCTCCATGCTCATTAGGGGAGAAAATATATATGGAAAATGCTAGAAAGAGGGGCATCTGCTCCAACGGCACCCATGGCGGATCTTGAGCGACATGCGTGTGTCTGCGTGCCCGAAGAAGTATTGAGTGTTTCCACATGGGGATGGACGCACCACAAGTAATTTATTTTTCTTTTTAGAGCACAACTGTAAATTACAGTAATTTTGCTGGTGTATTAAATAAAATTATAAAAAAAACATTGATGTATTTGTTGTCGTGGGTAAACTAGACATAATATTGATATGTTTTGGTGGAACTTCTCGAAACTATTTTCTACTGGATCTACAATGTACGTCAAATGCTTCGTGACTCGGAGCATGGGTAGTTGCCACTACACCTAAATGTTGCTTTTGACACATGTTTTCATTTTATTATTTGTATTAAGTTTGAAGCACCGAAGACGTTGTATTTCGGCCCAATCATACCAAGAGGGCCGTTGTTGTCGAATCAAGCCTTCCAATGGATGATGAACTCACACCCTTAATAATTTTCAACCCTAACCCCTAACTACTTCCGCGTTGTTTCCTCTCTCAGCTTTGTCAACCCTTCCTCCTATTTTTTACCACTCCGATGAAGTCTTTACACTCTTTACCATTTTCATTGTCATGCCATCTTCACTAGCGACTCATTCCCATCCCATCATCTGGTTAATGGCTCTGCCTCGAACTCCATTAACAATCGGCATTGCAAGAAATCATTCGTGCTCAAGTGGAAAGGTCTAATCCCTTGAGGTACAATAAGATGTGTTTAACAATGGATCCATGATGAGAGCATCTCAATATAGTAAGCGTCAGTAAAGTTTGTCACGGAGAATATGTGATGATGTGATAAAAAAAATGTCGAGAGAGAGCACTATTAGCATGTGTGCAACTAACTCCTTTGCACAAGCTTTATCTTTCAAAAATACATCGAGAGCTGGATGCATCGGTAACCACTAGCTTTAAGATACAAACATTTTTGCAATGATTTGAAGATTGCTCACCGCATCTGCCACATGGTTTTCTATTCTCGCAAAAAAACAACTTATTAATTGTTGGGTGATGTGGTTAATTTTGAAAACAAAGTACACACAAATTTCAATACTGAAAATGCTCTGAATAAGACGGGCATTGGCCCATCTAAGCTACCAGACCGGATCCGAATGAGTATCAGGTGATACGGGAGCTTAGATGCTCCCGCGAGTCGTTGGAGCTCCTGCAACTTTGCAGAAAAAACCCTGTAAGAATCTAATTTTTACGTACAAGTCCAAGATAACTGTCATTCTTAGATCTCACATTCAACGGCGATCTCACATCCAACGGCTCGCAGGAGTCCGTAGCTCCTGTATCACCTGATATTTTCCCGACCGGACCCAGCCACGAGCCCCGGTCGTTTTCTCCCGCAGCCACCCACCCCGGCTGCACACCCGCAAACCCTCGTCGACTGTTCCCCGCCCGCCGATGAGGCGAACCACTTCGCCGCCGGCGTTTTGGCCCGCTGTCGGCGCCAGCTTCCACCTCGGATTCGCCTGCTAAGGCAGCGCCGCCAGTGCCTGTGCTGGCTGCAGCGCAGAAGGCGCTCCGCTCCAACCCGGCGCCCCCCTACCGAGGACGCACCCCCAAACCCTCGCCGGCCGCTGTAACTTCTCTTTGCACCATATATCCCCTTCGTTCTCGTCTCCATCCATCTGCACTGAGTGAATTGGGGCCCCGAGTGAATTAGGGCAATGGACTTGTCCGTCGAGGAGGAATCGAGGTTAGCCCATCTGCTCGGGGAGGTCGCCATGAGTGATTTCCTTTGCCTCTATTCCTCATTTTGCTTATTTCATTTTGGCACAGGTCGGGCGCGCCCCTAGCACTCGGGTTTGGGGAGGACGCCATGGAGGCAGTGAGGAGAGCTTTCCCGGGTCAGGATTTTGCTATTGATGTGGTGAACCGAGCTTTCGGTCGGCAGAATCCGGCCGAGCGCAGCCAACAAGATTCCTCTGCCTGTGGTATCAGTGGAGCATGTACATCGGAAAGACCTGTGGATTTGGAGCATGCCTGTGGTATCAAGGGAGCATGTACATCGGAAAGACCTGTGGATTTGGAGCAGGTGGAGAACGCTGGGACGAGCTGTGCGCTACAGGATTCCTCTGCCTCAGAAATGCAGTTGAGATCTGAGGAAGCGGAGCAAGCCGGTCAGCGCTGTGATGCCCCTCCTGCACCTGCAGACGTAGGTGGTGAAGCCGTCGGGGGCTGGAACCGCAGGTATGCCAAGGTTGACCTTGAGCCCGCTGCACATTCCATGTCCACTGGATCTATTGTTCGTTGTTACTCGTTGTGGAACTAGTTGTGGAAGGTGTCTGTTTTCTGTATTCTTCGGTATTACTGTTTATGTTTGTAAGTAGGAAAGTTGATTGGTTCCCACAAACCTTGATACATATGAAACCAGGAATACTAGTGCATCCTATTTGTTCCGTATCTATGTGACGAATTGCTGCTCAACAAATATCAACAGGCCCACTTGGTTGCACCCATCCCTAGTGGCTTGAATTCTTTTTAGAAAATTCGGCGATGCACGCCGATGTAGGATTCTATGTCATTGCAATGAGAAAGTGCTTAATGCCGTATTAACATGCACCAAAGCCATAACTCTTGCTTCTTATTGGATTCAGGGTTAGGCGAGGCCGTATCCCAGATGAACGGGAACCGGATGCCCAGCGCGTAAGTGCGCTAGAGAAGGCATTGACTGGCTTCGCGGAGAGACAGACTGATGTTGTTGTTAATCCAACAGTGGGGACCTGCTTCGATTCGATTACAGAGGCATATGATTTTTATAACCTCTATTCCTGGGAAATGGGGTTCGGTATAAGGTACGGCAAGAGCAGGCGGAATGCAAAGGGAGGTAAATGCATGCAGGAAATTACTTGTGTTAATGCGGTAAGAATATGTGTATTTGCTAGTCAGTTCTTCAATTGCAGTTGGTCCCGAAACATTATGCAGTGATTATGTTGCTTGCAGGGTAAACCAAATATGGGTGGGAAATCACGCAGGTGCGAGTGCACAGCACTAATTAGGCTACTCAGAACTGATGACAACGGATGGTATGTAACCCAGCATAGGAAAGTGCATAACCATGCCTTTTCCGTTACATATGGAAACAAGGTTCATTGGCCATCTCATAAGCATCTAGATAAGTACACCAGGGATTTGGTTCGACAGTTAAGGCACAATAATGTTAATTTAGGCGTGTACGATACGATTGCTTCTTTTTTTGGGCGAATGGAGAATGTCCCTTTCAGTAAGCGTTCGATCAGGACACTGTGTGGGGAAGTTATCCGTGAGCAAGCTGATGACGATGCTAGGAAGACCATGGAGACAGCAGCTGCATCTGGAGAAAGACCAGAAAACCATACGCGGGAGGAGACAACATTCAACTGTTTGGGCTTAGCCTCAACCACACTTGGTTCCCCGAATACACCGGTTGATCCCCTGAGGTACCCCGAGCAGGACGATACACACAGCAATGCTGAGGCAGGCAGGCTGGCTGACCTATTGTTAGCTTTTGGGGATTGTCACCTGGTTCTTAAAAGCTGCACCTATGATGATCTCATCAACTCCAACGGTACCATGTCGGGTCTGGAAGAGGCAGTGAAGGCTGTTACACCCCATCTTCAGCAGGGCATCTTCGGTGACCTGTGGTCCAGGGCCCACAATTCTGGAGGCGTCGTGTCAGCCCAGGTGCTGACCATCAAGGACCTGTTCAGGTTCACGCGTTGGCTGACAACCACCACGGGCCAGCATAATCTGCGGTGCGTCCAGCAGCGTGTCAAGCTGGTCAATTCTGGGAAGACTGTCTTAGAGCCCGAGCAGATAGCCCTCCTCCACCTTTATCAGGCTGAGAATGATGAATATTCAGTTAAGATGAACAAGCTCCAGGGAGAAAGGGATGCGAAAATTGCCCACTATATGGCGAAAATTGATGAGGCCCGCAAGTCCTTCGAAGTCAGCATTGAAGCTGCAAAGGAGCACTACCCTGTGTCCGCCTCCTATGTCGCTCTGGATAGCAATGAACTCCGTGGGCAGTGCTGGACCATGTATCTCGCCCAATGTCGGAAGGAGGCGAAGGATCTGAACGCGAAGGCCTCAAACATCGTTGAGAAGTATGGGCCAGAGGTCATACAGCGTCACCTATTTGAATTTTGCAGCCAAGAGAGAAACCGTCAGGCCCTCCTCAAGTATGCACAGACCAAGGTCAATAACCTGAAAGAGGCAGGAGATGCCCGTGGAGAAAATACTCTTCATGACTACATGACGCTCCTCGATATTGAAAAGGCTTATGCGCTACTTGCTGTTGAAGAGCAAATAGCCAATGGCCCAGACACTTGTGGGGGCAGTGAGGATGCGGATCGCGGTAATAGAAACAATATCATTGCAAGAGGTGAGGCTGCTGAGGGTGCTCGATGTGATGGACAAGATGGGGGTGAAGGTGCGTCCGAAGGCCCTCCGCGGCAAAAGCGTCAAAGGAACGACCAAGACTATGTTTGGTGGTGACTCTTATAGCAGGTGATTCACATTTATCGTAAGAGGATCGTGTGCATGAGATGTTTCCTTATCTCTCAAGTTCAAGGTGGGATATGAGGTTCAAATTAGGTTGCAGGAGGATTCATGGGTTCTTAATATACCTCGCTGTGAGGTATATTAAAATTTGTACAATGATTGCAGTACCATAAACATCCATGTTGCGGAAGCTTTCGAAAGGCTGGTGTGGTGTAAGCTATAATTCAGTTGATGTGTTCCCAGGTTTCCCTTCTCTAATACTGACGGCAATCTGTTGGACGCTGACCAAATCAGGGAAATACATTGTTACCTCTTTATACTGCTGTCTGATTCAGCATAACATAAATTTCTGTAGACAGTTAAAAGTTTCTGCAAGAGTTAAATTTCTTGGCAAGATGCTCCAACGATTTGCATTTCATCGTTATTTTTTGGGGATTGAATTTGTGAGGTAGTTCGTTAGTGAGAGCAGCGATTCGGTTCACAGGCTCATCTGCACCTGTGATGAATAAAAAATTTAAAACAAATACTAGAAAAATTCAAAAAATTCTTTTTTTTGCATGGTAGATAATTTGGTGCGTGAGGTGCGCTCCAAATTTCAGATGATTTGAACATCTGAGTAGCTCTTGGCAAAAAAGACAAATTTGGGGTCTGAAAAAGTTCACTGTTCATGTATTGTTCTGACCCCAATTTGTTTTTTTTGTTGAGAGCTACTAGTATGTCCAAATGTTCTGAAATTTGGAGCGCACCTCACGCACCAAATTATCTACCATGCAAAAGAAAAAGGATTTTTTTGAATTTATTTTGTATTTTTTGTGAATTTTTTCTTGACCGGGTGTAGATGAGCCTGAGCTCAGAAATGGATATTCATTAGTGATCTCTCTTTTGTACACAAAATGAAGCTGGAGAGATCCGTGGAGAATGCTTACAAAATGTACCAAAACAGTGTTAAGATATACTCCCTGTTCCACAATGTATTGCATATTAGGTTTTAAAAATTCAAACATATCTATGTTTGACCAAGTTTATAAAAAATAATATTAGCATCCAAAATCCAGAGATTAACGACCAAGTTGAAACAGAGACAAGTGTTGTCCGAGCGACCTTTACTCCCACAAGATTTAAGAGAATCCTAAGTGAGGAAAAACGCAGACCCTATAAGCGTTAAATGATTGAGTATCACCGAAGAATTTGATCGAATCCTAACTTACGCTTGTTCTCTTGAGGATTGTGCATTCTCTTGACGGTTAGGAGTCGTTCAAAGAGAATCCAACGTATGGATTCGTCGATGAACAAATTTGTAATAGTTTAGAGATCACCACAAGATCTAACATGAGTGATTGAGTGAGTTTCGATGAACTTAGCCCAAGAAGAACAAGACGAAGACTTGTGTGTCTTCAAAGCTGTGGCTTAGGCTCTCCAACCCAGATGTAGCTGGGGCACTGGCGTAGCCAGGATCAAGCCCCGGGCAAGCTCCAGGCTGAACACGCGCTACAATGCTAAACACTGTCAAAATTGCCAATCAACAATGATATGACCCACTCAAGCTTTCCTCCTTCTTCCGTCGGCGCCGCCGCCGGTCCACCCTATCTCCGATGGCCTTTGGGCCATGGAGGTGCGGAGGACCTCGGCTCCCCGCTGACGGGAGGCACCCCGTTCTCGTTCTTGTTAGGTTCAGCGTCATGGTTGGGGCTGTGTGGCAGTGGCGATGTCCCTCAATAGGAATAATGTCTCCCACGTCCTATCCCCATCCCGATGGTGCGTCTAGCGTCGTCAGAGGGCGTGTGGAGATGTGTCTCCGTCGGATCTCACGGGATTCGGTCGGTGCTGGTCTTCGGTGGATCTGTTTGGATCCGTTCTTCGTTCGTCTTCGTTTGAGTGTTTACAGGTTTGATCCTTCCGATCTACGACTTTCTTCATCGGCGATGATTGCTGCTCTGGTGCGCTGGTCCTACGGGGCCTTAGCACGACGACTTCCCGACTGTCTACTACAACAAGGTTTGTCCGGCTCCAGCAAGGGAGGGGCGATGATGGCGGCGCGCATTCGGCTCGCTCCATTGCTTGTAGTCGTCGCTAGGTGGTCCATGGACCTGGATGTAATTTTTATTATTTCTGGTGTTCGTTGTACTGCCATGATTGAAAACAAATAGATTGGAAGTTTTCTCGCAAAAAAAAAACAAAGATATGACCCGACCCAGGACGCGGCCTTGCTGCCTGGGGTAAACACATCGTTGTGTCTTCGTCGAGCAATGGGTTTTACTAGCCATACCCACGCGGCGGCATGCCGCGCCCCGTCGATACATCATGTGTACATATGTTGTCTTTATTTTATCTACTGAATTTTAGTTTAAAATAGGAAAACTGTGGATAAGCTTGTAATTACGAAAAGGGAAGTCGTGCATAGAAGCAAATCGAAAAAGATTCACCTGGGCTGCTGAGAGGCAATATCGCCACACAACAGCGTTGGTGAGAGAGCTCCCGCTACAGTAGATCGGAGAGGAGACTCGTTTGGCGACCTCAGCGCCTGAGCTCCCGCCGTCGATCTCGTCGGGCCCCCCTCGCTTCCGTCGCCCTCGTCGGCGTCGTGAGGTGAGGGGGGGCCAGATCCACGGGTGGGCTGTATATATAGCTTAGTTAGGTGGCTGTAGCTAGGCTTTTGCTGTCGGGGCGGGATCCTCGGCGTCGCGCTTGGCTCCGGCCGGGCGGCGTGGGTGGCGGAGACACCCGCGACTTGGTGAGCTTCGGGTGCTGCGTGGTCTCGTCGGCCTCGTCCATGGTGGCGGCTTCAGGTCTGCTGCTTGTGTGTGCTCCGAATCGAGCGCTCGATCTGGTTGGGCCCTCGCCGGCGTCGTCCTTGGCTCTGGCTCGGGAGGCGAGGGAGGAGCTGCACGCGAGTATGTCTTCGTCCTGGCGCTGCTCTGGCCCGCGGGCTCCGTCGTCGGTGGCGGCCGCAGCTCGGGTGCGTTTTCGCAGGGACGGCGCTTGGTTGGAGGCTGCGTCTCATCGGCGTTTTGTTCTTCCGGGGCTCGCTCCACCTCGAGCTCGTCTTCTCGGACGGGATCGACGGGCCATCGGCGTAGATTCCTGCCGCTCGTCTTGGGCGGTGAGGTTAGGTTTGGCCTGGCCGGTGTGCGCGGCGGCGGGCTTGGTGTGCTCGGGTTTGGTCGAGGAGGCGACGCCGTTGACCAAATCGGGAGTTTTGCTTCCTCGGCTTCGTCTCTGCCACGTCGACACGTTCTCCAGTGTCGACGGGAAGCCGGTGGAGTCCTATACAGGAGTGCTCGGGCCGGCGTTGGTCACCTGTGCGGTGGCCGCGGCGACTGGCGAGAGATTTGGTGGCCCAGCACTCGGGTGGTGATTTGTGGTGGCAGATCTGGTGATTCTCCTTCGACTTCGTCAAACGGAGGTGCCGGAGCTGGAGCCGAGGATTTGCACGGGGACGCTCCCCGGTCGACGTGCCACAACGGCTACGCCTCGCCGTTCGCGGTGGGGCTCATCTTCGACTCAGAAAGCCGTTTCCGGTGATGGTGTGCCCTCGGTTCAGGGCTTGGTGGTTTCCGGCGTCTTCCTTTGCTGTTTGTCTCGACGGCGGCGGCGGCGGTCGGCGGCTGGTGTTGGCTCTTTCTGCGTTAAGGCCCCTCACGGACCGGATTGTACTTTCTCTTTCTTTGGGGGTCTTTTTGCATTTGTGTTGGGACACCCGTGGTCTCTCGTGGTCTCTCGGCGATGCTGCGTATGTGCTATGTTTGTAACCTTTGCTGGTTAAGGAATATGCAGTTATCCTCAAAAAAAAATCGAAAAAGATTCACCTTAGAAGACAGAAAGTACCAAAAACAAGGGTGATGCCAACACTTAGATCTTTGTTGATGCTGGCATTGAAAAAGTTTTCTATTGAATTGGCTAGAAATAGGGAAATTCATTGTTGAAGAACTGAACTAATACTTGCTTAAAGCTCCAGCTACAGTTTGTATATTAGATGAGATTAGAATTTTCTACTTTGTACTGGATTGAAACCATTATTGCCTCACAGTCTCTAAATGGTACTGGCCTAGGTTGGTGGAGTAACCTTGTATTGTGAAAGTATTATTGCCGAATCATAGTAGGCCTGATCTATTATCAGCTAGGTGTCTACGTGAAAGCAGGCTATTTGGCAGCACTTCAACTATCTTGCCATTAGAAGCTAAATTTCAATCCTTATCAGTATTACAATGCTTTTCCATAGTCCTGAACGGTCTGATCAAAATCCTTCCGAGTCATAGTTAGATCCGCCCCCAAAAGTATGTCCAGCATTCCTAAAACAGAAAGTAATATTTTAAGATGGCCTAATCCATCACATTGTGTAGGTACCCAAAAGGACAAAATTTGTGGTAGTTCTAGTTTCATGTGATACAGTTGACTGAAACTGCAAAGAAAAGAACTTGCATTAGAATGCAAAGCACCCAAGTATATTTGAGACTTTACAACATCTACAACTTCTACTTGATTTTGAGCTTTTCTATTTTTCTACAATCCTCTGAAACTTCATTGCAGAAATTATATACCCCATCCATATATGACAATACTAATGTCAGACCAAGGCATTGGAGGCCTTTGCCCATACTTGCACAGCCTACCAAAAGTAGCTGAAGGGTAAATGAGAAGCTGCTAACCCGAGCCACATTGGTCGGTTTTATGGAACTATAGCTTTGTTTTTGTTTTTTTAAGTCTGACGTGTTAGTGTTTCTTTCTCTTATTATTTTTATTATACACAGATGGTTGTGTATGTAAATGATGGAGTGTCTTATAGTGGAACTAAGCTAGGATGGACGATAAGGAATCTTGAAAAGTGAGACTTTGCTACATAAAATAGGAGATACATTCCATAGAGTGGAAATTACATTTCAATACTACACGCAAAATTGTCGATTCCGTGATCTTTGATGATTCAGATCATTCTGCCGAATTAGTGCCAGTGATGAAGTGGTAAAAAGCTTGTGCTAGGCGGTGGCTTGTGGACACGCCATGTTGAATTGCCATTGGTTCATGCGGGTCCACTTATGTGTGGAAAATAAGGTTCTCTTCACAGCATCAAAGGCCTGATAGTTGCTTCTATCTGCCAAATTCTCGGAAAAAACACTCCTATTAGAATTGAAAAGGGTGTGGCTAGGTCTCAGTCGACTGAGATTTAACCAAGTCTCAGTCAAGTAACATTACATGCAAGAGAGAAAAAAACTGATTTTTTTACACGGATCTCAATGTAAGATCTTACAGATATAGTCTTAGTCGACTGAGACTTAGCAAGACTGAATTGAAAACATCAAGATTGGGACAGAATAGTTTTGGATGTTCGGAATAACTTCTCAAACGTTTGACCCAAACAAAATAAATCAAGCACACTTTAGCATTATTCCGTACTTCGCAGCTTGCAAAGAAGGATCCTTCTTCATTAAAAAACATAAGATAATGACAACAATGAATTGCTTCAAGACAAAGGAGGCTAGTGATGTGTACAGAGACCCCATTAGCAAGAGTTAAAGTAAATGACATACTTTTGTAATCATTAATTACCAATCTTTTTCATATAACATATGGATTTTCTTTTGCAGCTCGAAACGATTAACAGGGTATTGACACGTGTGATTTATGGGAATCGGTGTAATATGTTGGTGCACCTAGTGAATTTGTGTGGGGTATCGGACATTCTTTTTGCATGGCTGCATGGATGTGACCACGGTTGATGCACATGACGTGACCACGTGTATGTTTATTTGAATTTGTACATAGAGATCAACTGCCTTCCATTGTTAGCTGACTGAACCTTCGCCGCATGCCATATATAATAAATCGACTAGCAAAAAGGTCCGTGCGTTGCAACGGGTAAAAATAGAAAACTGCGAGCACCTTTGCCTGCTAAAACCACTATCGATGATTAATTTTCCACTGTATAAATAGAGTGGAACAAAAGTTTTTGAGGGATTAATCTAGAAGGTATGTCATTTTATTCACTGTTCGGAAATATGATGCAGCAAAAGCTAAGAATGATGTGGCTGATAAATCACATCTTGTAGAATATACATGACCATTGATGTGGATATAAACATTAAGGGGCAGCAGAACTACTTGGCTTTTTTCGCGGGTTTAATAGGAGTTTTATTTCATAGTAACGGTTATAATTCAGAGGTAAGATTTTCTCTATAGATGAAGGTCCTTGATCCAACCACACAGTCGTGCTATGATACGACTATATCTTGCTAAGCAATCTGCAACCTCTATTCTGATCTCTATGAATTTTCTGAGGAATAAACTCCATAAACGGAACGATCCAAGCTATTACCAGAAAGAATGGACAACGCCATCGTTGAATCCGATTGCACGATGATAGGCATGTCAGGATATTGTATAGCTAGCCCCATGCCAATTATTATCGCATGTATCTCCGCTTCGAGAGCTTCGTTGCAATTGAATAACTATCGATATGCAGCGAATATCACCGAGTCATCCTGCTTCCGAAGCACCATTCCGGCTGTTGCTGGGCCGTCAGCTTCCACGAACACACCATCGACTGAGAGAGCGACCATGTTTGCCGGCAGTGCCGCAACAGAACTACTATTTTGTAGAATAATAAAGTAGTGTACCCCTAATTTGTAGAACAATAGCAAAGAACCCGTTTAAATTTATGTATGTATGTTTTTTTTAAGCCAAACGTGTACATTAGAACAACAGGAGGATTACAACATCAAACACGTCGACACACACTGGAAGAATCCAGCAGAACCGAAGGACGGGAACATTTGCAGGAACAACCCTGGAGAACAGAAAAACAAAATCGAAGCCCCTCCAAGTCCCTGCAACCACCGTCTTGAACGCTCTCCACATCCTGCCGCTGTCGCACCACCGGCGAAGAAAAGGAGAAGCTGCCACCACACCCGGCTCGGAAGAAGTTCCTCGCAAACCTGCTTTGTGGCGTTCACCTGAGGCCCGCCGCAACCGGCAAGGCACTTTGGCGATAAGGAGCACCGGTGAGGCTTCACCCCACAACTCCTCCGAGCCCGGCCTCGCCATTCCCCATCGAAGACAACGAAGAAAATAAGCCGAGGCCACGACCATCAATCCACAAGCTGAACCAGCCCAATGGCCACCACCAGCACGAGGAACACCCGCGCCAGCCATCTCCTTGCCAAACCTCACAGACCTCGCAACATCGCCGGAGAGAGCGACGCCACGACGGAGCCGAGGCCGGAGGACAAAAGACCAAACCATGACCGCCGCCGCCGCCTCGCCAGCCATGGCAAGCCACAAAATCCCGACAGATCCGACGATCTGCAGGCACCCAAGGCCACCAGTTCACCGGCGGCGCACGCGACGCCGAGGAGGAGGAACTGGAGCCACCTTATTCCGACGCAGCACCCTCGTCTCCACCACCGAGGCGCTACCGGAAGACCTACCCCTACTATGTACACGCCAGACGCATGGATCCGGGGTTCCCCCGCCCTCCCGCCGCCGAAACGGCCGGCGGAGGGAAGGAGAACCCGCGGCGGCGCCGGCGGAACGAGGGGAAAACTTGGACGCCTCCCTCTTCTCCTCTCTGAACTGTAGCAGGGGAGGGGAACGAGAGAAGAGCCAAACTTATTTATGTATGTATGTTGATTGAATCCTAATGACATGCAGCCCATAGCTGAAATATCTTTTGTAGTCTAATAGTGAAAATCCTAGGCATCCTTTTTGAAGTAATGATATGTTAATCAAATTGAAACTATAAACACTCGGCATAACACAATAAAATTTGTATTGTAAAAAAGATATTTGTTGCATATATAATATTACGTGTCTAGATACATCTGTATATAGACAAATATAAGACAACTAATTTGAGACAGAGGGAGTAGTATATAAGAATACTGAGGCTATCATTGACGTGTGAAAAGCTGCAGTTGATACTCTTCAGACATGAAAAATAATAATTCAAGGTGTATGAAGCGCCGATTTAATCTCCATCATGGGCACACGATCCCACTCTCTCCCTTCAAGGCGTCTGGTACAGAACAGGCGATGTACTCCACCCTTTTGTCATGCACTCACGAATCAAGTTTAATTAGCCAACTGCATGCATGAAGCGCCGATTTAATCTCCATCATGGGCTCACGAATCCCACTCTCTCCCTCCAAATATGCGTGTCTAGATTTTATTGGGGAGCCCCTACTCGTTCCATCGTGGCACACCAATCCTACTCTATCCCATGTCTCATGAATCCCATCATATAATTAGCCAACATATAATATAATCTGATGGTCTCTCTCTCTTCTCTTCCTTTAATTCCGCCACAAACGCCTCACAAATTCTGTTTAATTTAACCCACATATAATCCGATAGTTTCTCTCCCTCTGTCCCATTAAAAATCCAACATGTATGTCTCATGGATCTCGGGTCTTAGCTCACGCCAGACAACGCACTAAAAACATATATAAATTGATGTGAATAAGTTTAAGGGAGCAAGGTGGGACTAATGTGCTGCAGCTTAGACTGGACGGGAGGTTATAAGCTCGATCCCTTTTTCGGTGATTCTTTTTTGTGAGTTCCAGCAGAGCCCATTCTGGTTGCTGACGGCCCAATGGAGAAGACCTAGCAACACACTTGTAAGAAGTATGTACGTCATCTAAAAAAAAAGAAGTAAGAAGTACGTACGGAGAAACGAACCTTTTCTACAGACTTGTACGTGTAGCTAAGTAGGATTCAGACTCATGTATATATATGAAGCAAAGTTGAATTAGGATTCTTATTATGGCTACGTGCGTGTTCAGCTGGCCCACAACCTCCACGTCTGGATGTAGTCTATAAGTAGGGAATAACTTTGTTTAATGCAGATCAGCTAGTAGACTCATCTAGCTAGCGTGGTGGGAGTTCCATCTTAAGATTGAGCTAGGTCACGAGTTCGAATTCTTTCATCGCCTTGCCTTTTTTTAGCTTTTCCTCGGATGTCCGCTTGGGTGGCCCATGAGAGCACGCGTGTCGTTGGGCCGAGAACCCACTCGTGTGTACGCGCTGGGCCAGTGCGCCGATGAAATTTACGTTTGACGGGCAAAACCAAAAAGCTAATGACGGACTTTTTCTCAAATCTTAGAGGAGGCAGGGGAATAGTACCACCTCATAGGAACCAGCCAAAGAGGCCACATACGGAAGAAGTGAAAAAAAAAGTGGGCGACGGTGAACCCAACAGAAGCAATGCGTACTTTATTAGTATACTAGTAAACATGCCCGTGCGTTGCTACGAGTTGATTTAATTTATTTATTTCGATCATGAAGAATTTAGTCAAAGTCTAATCTTCATTTTGTTTCAATTATCCCATTTTGAATTTTCATTCTCCGAACCATGGGACAAAAATGTGAAGAACCATACTCATTTGCTCTGATGGTACCCTAGGCTCGAAGATGAATTGTGCGTGAAAGTGGTTTTAAGTGGGAGAAACAAATGGTGGAGAGGTTGCGGTTGGAGAGAAAAGGGCGCATGGAGGACTTCAGTCGAATGCCTATTTTCTTGACTTTGAAGCATATTCTTCAAGAGAGTGATTACTAATTCAAAGGATTTTCATATATTGTTTAAAGTATGATCATTGTCATATACATGTTATCTTTTGTCCGGCTTAAGTACGACGATGTAGATTGAATCGTCGATGCCTATTGACAAATAATATCATATCGGGACATTAGCCATCATACACACAATAAAAATGTTGTGCACGTAGCACTTCTATTGAGTTACTGATATCAGACAACAACAATGGTGTATACTTCGTTGGGTGCCCATGCTTAGTTGTCATGGTTAACAACCGAATGTACGGAATATAAAGAAAGTAAAAAAATGAACAATCGGTGCCTACTTAGTATGATTTGAAAAGTCCCAAAAATTATAAAAAGTTTGCACAAATCGCTCTTCAAAATTTAGTAGTGGCCTAAAAGTTGGAATAGTTTATATGAGTTGATGACTTGGTAACTTCCCTATGTTATCTAATTTCGCCACATTAGCCCACTGGCATGATAAATATAGAGTAACATTACTTCAATTAGCTAGGCTGCTAGCTTGAAATGATGCCGAATACACTCTTGTTACAACATCACAAAAGTGGGCCATGACAAGCTAACCCTTTCTTTGTGTTTGTTGTGAATTTCCCTTGTGCTAACCGTACATAACAGAGAAAACTTTTAGTAAACTTTCAATTATCCAAATAACTACGTGATCAATTTGTTCATGATTATCAAATAGATGTGTATACATGAAATGGACAGCGAATTCCCCATTTAGAAAAGAAAAAAAGTATCTATGTAAGTGCTAGTGTCTAAAAGAACGTCTGATTTCTCAATTTTGAAACATCTAGTTTCTTATTTACTAAACACCTGGTTTAAAAACAACTTTATTTCTATTAGTAAGAATATGGTGGTGATCTTGAATTGTTCAGCAAAAAAGAAGTGTATGGAAAATTTACGAACTATCCTTTAAATCACATGATAGATACGTAGGAATAGAAAGAAAATAGGGAAATTAAAAAAAGAAACCAGGTCTAAAGCTCAGGATTGGAAAAAAAAATTGCATACTTGTTGTTTGGAATATAGAGTGTAACCTACAGGAAAAGTAATAGCTCGGTCAAAGTATAAGCAAAACACAAACCCCACCTGTCATTTAACCAATCCTCGTACAAACATTTTCTAGATACAACTACGTGTCCATGTAGCCAAAGAGTAGTTAGCATGCCTCAAAAAAAAAAGAGTAGTTAGCAAGCACCATTTCTCCACCACATATTCCTCTTATCTCCTCACCCACTCCAGTACCGTTCCCATTTTTCCTCTCTTATCTGTGTTCATCGCTAGTTTTTGGCTGACTTTGTTTTCTTTTGAGGTATGAGAAAAGCTGTCGGTGGAGGAGTGTGTGTGTCAGGCATGTTCTTCCCAATCCCATTGTTTCACTCCGGCATGGATGGTGTTGTCTGAGTTCGTTGAGGATGGGCGCTGCTGCCCGGCGCCGGCACACGCCCAGTATGGCGACGATGTGGCACCACCGTACCACGGCAAGTCGCTGCGCGACTGCAACCCGAGCTCGCCGCCTCGGCGCTGTCTGTTTACCCCATCCATGAGCTGCCGCTCCGGTGCTGAGCTCGCCCCAGACACCTCCCTCTGCCCAACCTCGACTCCGGTCTTCAGCACCCATCTCGTCCTCCTGCCATTACCTCGTCCTCCTGCCGTGAGCTCGCCGCCCGGCGACGTTCTCTGCTCCTGCCATTAGCCACTCCCAAATCAGGCACCACCTGAGTCGCGCCATCTTCCGCATGCACAGACACACGACCTTCATCTGACCACCCGTCATCGATGTCGTCCTGTGCTGCGTAGCAGGCCGTGGGGGTCTCATGGAGTGCGTGGCCCGGTGGCCGTGGCTGGCCAGAGCAGCAACCCCCATCCGCACATGTCGGTGGGGAAGCAGAGGACGCACCATGGCCTCCTGATATCCTCTGTCGTGGCTAGATCTGGCCATTGACTCGTGGAGTGCTCGACTCTGGTAGCTCCATTCGCCTCCCCATGCTCTGGATCCGGCCAGCAGCCTCGCCTCCAACCCGATTCGGACGCCCACAGGCTCCGCCACCTGCGTCGTGCCCCGGAGGCCGGAGGTCTGGCCGCGCTGCCCATCCTCGTTGCTTCCTCTGCTTGTGGCTCGCGTTGACCGCGAGGAGGCCAGCGCCTCGTCCAGCCGCCGCCCACCAGCTGCGTCGGCCCAGCCGCCTCGCCCCGGCCTGCTCCGCCAAAGCCATCTCCAGCGGCAACGACGACCGCTTGCCCCGGCCAGACGGCTTCCCTCCTCCCGCATGAGCACGACGACCGCCTTCTCGTCCTCCGCCGCGTCCGTAGCCATCTCCACTTCCCGCCCCTCACCCGAGCCCGAGCACCAGCTAGGCGGCCCCCATCCTCCCGTGCGAGCACGGCGGGCGCCTTCTCGTCCTCTGCCGCGGCCGTAGTTGCGTCCGCCGCCGACAAAAGGACGTCGCCGTGCCGGACAAGAGGACGCGATTTTTTTAGCCAACTAAATTAGGGATCGCGGGTTGAATACTAAAGAATGCAGGGGGTTTTCTGTAAAGAACGAAACGTTTTTTTAGTGCGTCGCATCGGGAGAAAAAATCATAATTTCGAATGGCAATGATCACATTTTACTACATCATCGATATACACCATCACTCTCATTTTTTAAAAATCATGAACATTTTTTTAAACTCGTGAGCATATCTGAAATTGTGAACATTTTTTAAATTCACGAACATTTTGTAAAATGAAGAACGTTTTCTGAATTCATGATCATATTATACTATTTGCAAACATTTTGTTTAATCGGCGAACATTTCTAGAATCGACTAACATTTTTTTGGGATTTGATGAAACAATTTTCTAAATTAATGAACATTTTTTGAACTGCATGATCTTTTTTGAATCAGCGTATATTTTGTGAATCAATAAACTATATATTTGAATTTATGAACAGTTTTATTTTATGCTATTTTTTAATACATGAATATTTTTTGAATTGGCGAAATTTTGTGAAATTTTAAAACATTTTTTAATACATGATCTTTTTTAGAAAAACTCATGAATGTATGTTTATTTCCCGGACATTTATTAGAAAATTTGCTAATATTTTTTAAAAATCACAAACAATTTCTGAAGCCACAAACATTTATGAATTATTAAATATTATTTTAAAATTCCCAGTTTTTAATTTTGGAAACTTTTTTAAATTCACAAATTATTTAAAGTAGAAAAAAACAACGACGGAAAAGAAAACCAAAAATAAAAAATTGATCACCCATATATGGGCCGGCCCAGGCTAGCTGTGTCTTTTTCTAGCGGGCTGGGCGTAGTATAGGAGATTTGTAAATGGGCCGGCCCAGTCCGGATTTTTCTATGTGGAACGTTTTTTTTATAACTTATAGATGGCATTGGTGGGTAATATTTTGCAACTTCGGAAGCAATTTTAATGACGTACGGGCAGAAGCACTCCGTACTTTAATAGTAGGTATATATATATATATATGTATATATATATATATATATATATATATATATATATATATATATATATATATATATATATATATATATATATATATATCTTTCCCTAATAATAAAGCACGGATTGACTCCGTGGGTTCACCGTCACAATACGCTTCTTCCCGTGAGTTTACGCCTTCAGTTTGAATTTTTAAAACATATACGTGTCCACCCCAAGGCACAAGGCATAAAAACTGAAGACAAACCTCCACCAGCGACGCAAACCTATCTGAATTCTCGATCCAACCCATCGCTTCGTTTCGTCCCGAGATGGAGTCAAACTCCACCTCCACCGCTGCCTTCGCAACCCGTTCAATAAATATCGATTCGGGAGGTGGAGGAGAAGCGGACAGGGAGGCGTACGCCACGCTCGTGCTGCCGGAAGCCTCCGCACCTCCTGCTGCCGCCGGCTGGTCGCCTCCTACCCGGCGGGCGTCCCGAGATCCCCTGCTGCGACGCTACTCCCTTCCACACCGCCGGATCGACGTTGTCGATATCGTGTCGTGCGGCGCTTCCCCTCTTTAATACGGGCAAAATCAATGTCGCGGATCCCATCTGACCCCATCGTCCCAAGCAGCCCATGTGCGACGACTCACGGGTCGAACTAGATGTGGGTGCCGTAGTCGTCGCTGCCTGGGTGCGCACAAAAACCTTGACGAACGAGGATTGTAGGTCTCCTTGGAGATGGCGAGACCTGATCCACTGGTGTGCGGCAGACGCCATGGTAGTTCCCGAGCTCGACCTTTACGGAGACCTCCCGTGGCGCAGCCACGCCACATGTGCCATGACCCATCCGTACATTCGTTTCTCGCTGAGAAGTCGTCAGCGCCGCCAGGGAACATGGCCCGTACCGGATAGTGGAACAGCGGCCCGCAAGCATCACCGGCTTCATGGCCGCCGGCCCTGGCTGTCGCATGATGTCCTTGGAAGCCTGCGGCTGCTGGGGCGGCTGATGCGGCCGCTGGCTTGTGTTGCTACTGCTGCTTCTTGCCCTCCTCATAGGTGGCGCCGCCACCACCTCCAGCCCGGTGACCACTGCCTTGGCCGGCTTCTCCTACTTGCACTTGGTAATCATCTTCATCTGCTCAGCTAGCTCTTAGTGTGAGTCGGTCTCTGGATTTGGATTGGAATGGCGATAAGAAGTCTTGAATGCAGTGAGCTAGAGAGGAGGGAATTTACCTGCCAATTATTCTGACGAAATTAATCGGTCAATTTCCTTCCAAGATTTGACAGTAATAATTCACTGGCTTATCTTAGCTCAGATTCAACTTATTTGTTAGTCTGGGGATCAATGTACAACTGTCCATCTGAGATATATGTAGGAGTTACGGAAGGCTACTTTATATCATGTGAATGGAAGGCATGAGAGTTGGCTTTTCAGATCAAATGTATATAATCAAGCAACTCTGAAGATTGTTGGTCAGCATTTGCTTTCATTCATGACGTAGCTCTTTTCGCTCAGCTCCAGCCAGCAGCATATCTTTATTACTAGGCCAACATAGAAAGATGTTCGAATGTGTTGTTAAGGTGACTGAAGACAAGCCGATAGATTCGACCTTGAAGATATGGCTTTGCTGGCTTTAAGTATTGCTTTAAGTTATTCAATGGTGTTCATATAGCAAATTTCTGATGATTTTGTGTATGCATATGTATATGCTTCCTTTTAAACTGACACAAAAATATATTATTTTTCATCTCTAAATGTTCATGTTTATGTCTTTTAGGCTGTACTTATTGAAGAATTCAGTTGTATTGGACCAGTCCCTTTTGTATGCATATAATGACGCACGTCTTTCACCAATTATACTCTGCAAACCTGACAAACAATCATACTATGAATCAGAACAATTTTAATTTTTGTGTAAGCATTACTTCTCATCCGATATTTTGCACTATCAAGGATCACGTCATAATTGTGTCTAGCCTTTTTAACTATTAACTACGTACACAAAAGAGGTGCTAATACAAAATGTAGAGAACTAAAAAAACAAAGTGACAGAATTGTAAGATATTTTTGACTGGGCATAATTGTAAGATAAATTCTGAACACATTGCATTTTGTTTATAGAAACCAGTGGAATAAGGTAACTGGTGTGTTTTGGTTCCTACTCTTTTCATCTGTCAATGTATGGTCCGATGTGTGGAACCTCAATAGATTTGGGAGGAACTCTTTTTCTAATGAGAAGGTGGGAATCCAGCTATCCTTTTTGTTCTCCAAAAATCTATTTGATTTATCCTGTTTTGTGAATTCGTAGTTTGTCTCTTTATGGCTGTGAGTGACAAGCTTCTTCTCTGCAAAAGGGAAAGCAATCTAACTATATCAATCTTTCCTTTTTTGTGGCCAAACTTTGGAGCCTACAGGACTTTTCAAAGTGTAAATACATGATAATTTCCGGCATTCAAATTGAAGCAATTGTGGACAAAACTCTGGGAGTATATCACATGTGGCCGAGATCATTGTCTTGGGATTTCATGTTGGATGCATTGTGTCGACACCATGGCCACCATCGGTAAGGGTCGAAAGGAGGATAAGCAGCAACACAGGTGGGGCAATGTGTTACAATAGAGGACGTCAACACGTGAGGGGTGTTGAGCCATACTTATATTTGGCTATGGATGTATGATTTTTTTTCTCCCGTTGCAACGCACGGGCATATTTGCTATATATATATATATATATATATATATATATTTATATATATATATATATATATATCTAGGTAAAGATAAAGATTCACTATTCATATAAAATAAGCATTGAAAATATTTGCATTCTGTAGTGGAGAACACCAAGCTATATTTATTACTTTAATTTATTATTAGAGATCCATTGCAGAGCAACCGTACTAATTAGGAAATTAACATGCAATATTTCCATCTATATATTCTTACGATCTCAAAGAGATAAGAATACATACAGGATGGTCGTACTGCCCAACATGCAGCTTGTACGGTAGGGAAGTCAATAGGACCTCCACGAAGTGCAGCTTGTACAGGATGGTCGTCTCACCAGCTGCATCCAGCCCAAGCATCAGGACCTGTAAAAATCGAGTATCACCCAAACTAAAACAACTAAATGACCCTAACAAAAAATCAACACGGGAAGTCAAGAGGAGCATCAAAAGAGGTGGCGTAAGTAGCAGCCGTGTCGGAGGTTGCCGAACCTTACAGGCGAGGTCAGCACCGGTGTCGAGACTCAAGAGGCGATGAACCTGGCTGCCACGCAGGGAGCACGCACGCACACACGAACAAAGCGCAGCAAGCACACACCCAAGCCAGCACACCACACGCGACGCAGCAGCAGCGCGCAAGTCACAAACACACGCGTGACCGGCCAAATGAGCGACGAACAGGCAGCCGTTCCGCGCTAGCCGTCTTGCAGTTGACGCCGAGACGGATCGACAGGGAGCTTGAGGTACCTCATCACGTTGGCTCCGGCGCGAGCATACCAGAAGCGACAGCTCCTCACGACGGCGACGCAAGAAGGGCTCTAGTGCCGAGGAACGCTGGCACGCTGGCGCCCTGGACGGGCGCGAGGTTGAGGCGCAGGCGCGCGGGACAGCTCGAGCCACACGGGACTATCGTACTCCTATTCCCCGCTCCCCCGCCGCCTTCTCCACTGGCGCCGTCGTCACCGGCCAACTCGCCGACGTGCTCACCGAAGCCCCCTTCCTCAAGAAGCTGCTCCACGCCACGCTCATGTTCCACACCCGCAAGCTACGCGCCGTGGTGGAGTGCGTTATCTCGCGCGCATGGCATGCGCGCGCGTCTCCTGTCGCGGCTCAAAAGCTGGAGGCCGTAGTTTCCATACATCCAGCCACCACCGCGGCACGCAATTGGGATCCACCAGCCGCCGAAGCCGATGGCCATGGGGGCCGGTCGCGGGGAGGACGAAGGGACCCTAGGTTCACAGGGTTGAGGGCCACGGCAAGGGGACCGAATTGCTACAGGCTCGTGAGCAGTGGCGGAGCTACACACGTTTCGCTGGGCGGGCCAAAACGAATTAGCATAAGAAACACGTCTGTAATTTTACTCCCAGGACCCAACTTTAGCACCACTCTACACTAAAATCTTATTTGGCTGGGCGGGCCATAGCCTGGTTTAGCCCAGCCGTAGCTCCGCCACTGCTCGTGAGGCGGAGAGGACGACACCCAGCGGCGGCGCTGCGGATGTTCAAGGCGTCCATGGCGAAGATACAGGCCCCATGATGTCCGTCGTCGGGCAAGGCAAGCACAATTTCAGGAGGACGACCCGGAGACGGGTACCATCTCGAGATGAGGTGCTACCACGAACTATCGACAGAAACAAAGGAACTACACGGCAAGGTGGCAAGGAAGAATGGAAAGAACAGATCCGTATTTATAGAAATCCAAACCACCAGAAGCATCGACTTCAACGGCGACCAGAACATCCCACAGAAGCGATACCGCCTGAAGAGTCCACAGAATGTATACGTGCCAGTCTTAGCAACGCAAATTCAGCCAATTCACGACGTGCCAACACTCCCGTAAGCCAACACAAACAGAAACAGATGAAAATCCCTCCAAGGATGCCACCACATGCAACACAGGACCAGTGCATGCATGTAGGAAACTGACAAAGCAGAAACGTAGTCAAATCGAATCGGGTCCATGCACACACAGGACCCAAGGACGCTGCAAACAGCATGTTCCATATCTCACGCTAAATCGCTAAATCCACCGAAAAAGCGGCACCGATTATGGTGGCAGGCGCAACCACACATGCACACAGCCACGCAAAGGAACACACGCAATCAGGTCAATGGGACGCAATGGCCCACACGCACCCAAAATAGCTAGAGGCACACACGGAAGTGCGAATCACGTTAACAAAATTTACAATGTAAATCTACAGCCACCACGAAACTGTACACCCCCACAGCCCAAACTATTGCACGTGTCAACATGCCACAAATTTTGAGGTCGCATTCATCCAAGTGGGTGAATCTAGGGGAGAAATCATCCCCGGAAATAGGGGCCTGGTTATTTCATCGCACCACTTTATTTTCTGCAATTCGTCGTTGTTTTGAAGAACTTTCCTATCCTACTCCCTCCGTTCCAAAATATAGTGCGTCTGCGCTTCCCGAGGTTCAACTTTGACCATAAATTTAACCAACAAGACCGACTGCGGCGGGAGCAAAAATTATATAATTGAAAACTTCTTTCGAATACGAATTCACTGGTATAATTTTTGCTCCCGCCGCAGTCGGTCTCATTGGTTAAATTTATGGTCAAAGTTGAAGCACGGGAACCGAGGACGCACTATATTTTGGAACGGAGGGAGTACTTTTTTTGTGAGTGTTGCGAAGACTTTGTTTCGTATTTTTGTATCCCGTTGCTTTGCTTCATGTTTAGCTTCATACTCAGTCTCTCTTCTCTTTAGTATATCTGTTTGTACGTTATAAACTTATTCTAGCTCTACTGTTGCGTAGTTATTCTGTTATCTAGTGTACTTCTGTTGTTAACTTACTAGTTTTGCTATGCATGCTTCTAAGTTATCTACTGCCTAATTATGCTATTCTTCGTATCTGCTCTGAAGTTATTCCGTTTACTCTGTTATTCAAACAATTATTCAAAGTTATCGATCATAGGGGAGTATATCGGGCATGTCGAGACCAGGGCAGGTTCTCCTAGACTACGAGGAGCTCGCCGCCGAAGCCTGGCAGGACTAGAGGTGAACCGGTTTAGGAAGACCGACATGACCGAGACGTCAGTGTCGATGGCAAGGAGGATCGATAAGGTCCCTGAGAACAACTTCAGAGGGTATAGATTGGTGGACATCGACAGATCAGAATTAGTTGATTCTTGATGGCAAATGCTATATCAATTGAGATATGTATGGCACCTAAAAAGGGGGATATGGATGAAATAATGCACTTGCACAACATTTCTATAAATAATGTACTCTGGTCATCTTCACTCTTGCAAACGTGAGGGGAAATAACAGAAATGTTATGATAGTATATGAACATCAGCTACATGTGGTATCTTCAGTACAGTGTCAATAGCTTCCAATTTAGCCGCAGGGAGTGAGCTTCTTGTTGCCTGCACCGCGTGGGTTTTCATCCTTCCAGTCATCAAATGCCCTTGCTTTCTCCTCTTCTGCGTCCTCGTCGTCCTGGGCCAAACTAGTGTCATCCTTGTGCCAAGAGGAGCTTGCCTCTTGAATCATCTTGGCAGTTCTTTCTTGCCATTGCTCCATCATTTTCATTTCAGCTAAGCCGGCTTGTTCGATGCTCATTGTTGGCATCCTGTGGTTCCATACAGGCAAAGAGGCAACATAAAATTCCATAAAGAGAATAGTCTCATATAATTTGCAAATGATTCCGCAGACTGTCATGATCACACAATGCAAGACAGCTTCAGGGGACAAGACATACAATTGGCTTAGCGTTCTAGGGAAATTAGCTATTGGTTTCTACCAGTAAAGAGTAAGTACAATATGGCGATGTCTCTTTATTTGGACCCTTTCTGCATAAACTACGGCCTCATCTAAAGCACACCTTCAACCCATTATCTCAATTATTAATTAGTGTGTTCTTCACCGAAGGAGATTTTGCTAATTTCTCTGTATTTGTTTGTACTTTACCAAAACAGTCAAGTGGACAAGCAAACGTGACAGAATAACAAACCTAGTAATTAATTACTACCTCTGTAACTAAATATAAGACGTTTTTGCAGTTCATGCACTACAAGTTGCGACAAATAGCAATCATTCCACATTCTGCCATGGTCACCAGACAGCATAAAACATAAACAAAAGCAATGAAGACATGAAGTGTCGAGGCATGTAACAATATACTGAAGCATACCTGAAACTAGGCTGAAAAACTTGTGCTGCCATTCTTTCCCTCTCACTGGTGAGTCCCCCACCAACAAGACTTGCAGGTCCAAATATCAGGGGTTGGTGTTTGTGGTCATGAGCTTGTGAAACACTTGCTCTGCCTTCAATGACATCTTGAGCAAAAGTTGCACAAGTGATTGGAGCAGCTGGTTTGGAATATTGTGCACGGCTGGCAGCATTCTGGTGCCATGCTTCAGCCTTCTGCCTACGCTCGTCTAGCATTTCTCGAGCAAATGCATTTCCATCCTAAACACCACAAACACGCAACTTTGCAATTAATAAAGGAAAACTCCCATGTACATGAAGAGATTACTCAAGGGACCGACAAACAACAAAAACTCACTACCATCCTAGACATCACAAAAGCCACAAATGTACTCCCTCCGTGAAGAAATATAAGAGCGTTTAGATCACTACTTTAGTGATCTAAACGCTCTTATATTTCTTTACAGAGGGAGTGTAAACAGAGAAAACCTCCATGTACATGAAGAGATTACTCAAAATAGATATGCAACACAAGGGGGTGCCCAAATCAAAGACAATACTATATGCCACTGCATTTTCTGGTGGAAAAGCTGAGTTCTACTCTAAAAGAAACACCTTCACAAAACCTAATTTCTAAGGATTATGCATCAACAACCACAAACTGTTTAACACACGATAAATACAGATTCAGAAACAAGAATATTTCCAATTGTACATATAGGTGTAGCTATCATATAAATTAACTTTGGATCACATATTCAAGAAATGCTATGTAGAAGAATGTCAACCACAATTTTTGTAGATGTTATCCAATATGTGAAGGAATAAAAACATTGTTTTAAAAAAATCCACTGAAAGAATCAGTCAAAGATCCTCTCTTATCAAACAGTATAAGCTTTACCTTTTCTTTTCTTTCTTTTACAGCCAGAAGCATCTCCTCTTCCTTCTTTAACATGTCAACGAGATCAAAAGCCTACAAAGAGAAATATAATTAAATAAATTCGAAGATCAAATAATATTCTGAAAGACAGCATGGCAACTTAGAAAATGAGTAGAAAAGAGCACAAACTGACCTTGCAGAGAGCCAAGGAGATAGTAGCAAGCCAAGCCTGAATCATAGAAGGAAAAAACGGTACCATAAGTTTTGACAGATTACAGAACCAAGGTACCAGATTAAATACTAACAGTATAAGCTTTGGAACAGACAGACAAATCACAAAAAGGCTCGCATCGACAATGCGCAAAAAGAGAACTGCAGCACCAGATAACTGGAATCTTTGGCACAAAAATCAGGTCAACTAAATATTTTCACATAACATCAACCAGGCTGCAAATTTATTTCGCTTTGGATAGGATCAAGGGGTGATGAAACTCAGGAATGTATACACAGTAACACGCTAGAATTTGATGTAAGGGCTTAAGGGGCTCAACCAGCGAGTGCACAGCAATATAGCGTAATCAGAGTACCGGCCAGATACGCTTCTTTGTGCAGTTATTTAGACTTTGTCTATTCACCTTGTATGAGATCGCTCAATGGCTCCTATAGAAGTGCTACTATGGGGAACAGGTGAACTTCAGAGGGACTTCCTCTGCCAGTCATCAGGCGTCTACAAGCAGGATTCACCCAGCCAGATCATGATGGTGGTGTGAATCAGAACAAAATTGCAAAATAAACTGGTATTATCTGAGAAAATAAACTGGTATTTTGTGCCAATCAAACCTAGTGTGTGCAGTCTGCAATCTACTCAAAGATTAATGCACTTATGTGAAAATGACAGAAACTAAATAGCATAGAAACAACAGAGGGGATTAAAATTAGAAGACCTGATAGTGTGTGAAGTTTTAGGTTAGGCACTAAAGAACAAAACTAGCATGGTCTTGTTATGCGCTAAAAGGAGCAATTTACAAAATCTGATCGATCCCCTAGAAGGTTTTTAAGAACCTAGCTGGACACACCAAACTCCAGATAATCATTATAACTTGGTAAATAAAATTATCTCCAGTCGAACTGAACAGAGCCTTATAAACTAGTACATGAAAGATACTTAAAAAAATTGGAATACTTTTAAGGATATCGTACAGCTTTAGCATGTATGATGGCATTCCAAGGCCAGATTCGAAAATTATATTAACAAGCCATGCAAAATGCTAGATAGATGTCTGATGCCAACCTCTCTTTCTTCCTCTCCATCACCCTCCAAATCATCTTCTTCCCCGGCTTCGATAGGTGCTGATAAAGCCGTTGCTCTCAATGAGCGCCCACGCCTTTCCTTTCTCTCTTTGATCTCTTGGAGCTTCGTTTCCGCAGCCTTTTGCCGCTTGAACCTGGCAACCTAAGCTCGAGAATTAAGGCAACAGAGTAACTTACAAGAAATTAACAAACTTGGATAGAGACATAAGAATCCCACAGTTTGCAGGCTTAGCATGATAGTCACATCCCAGCTTAGCATGTTTCTCTTGTAAAATGGAAATTATTCAGTGAATCCATCCTAAAGATTTTAGGGTGCAGAGGTAAACCTTTTGTGCTCTTCGGTTTGCCGCGGTTTCAGACTGCCCCTGTCTGTATAATTGAAGCTCAGCCTCTGGAATAAGCTCCAATGCTTCACATACAGAAATGAACTCCTGTAGACCCCAGCAGGGATGATTAACACATGATAAATGGGTGATGCCTTGAGAACAAGAAAGCATGCATGATAAGTGCTCGACAAATCAAGTGACATGACGACCTAACCTTCAAATGGTCCTGTGATGCCTTGAGAACCGGAATCCGGTCCTCCTGCTCCACTTGTTCAGTCATTTCCCCAAGGTAGTACGGCACCTGAAGAAACCAAACACCGTAATCACAGGTCGGATCAGCCATAAAACGGAGAGGAAACTCCTCAGATGTGGCGTAAGAGAGAAAGGGGGGGAGGGGGACGGGGGGCATACGAGCAGGTACTTGAGGTTGGCGGTGGAGACGTCTTCCTTGGTCTCGTTGGAGGAGAAGAGGCCGAGCTTGCTGACCATCTCATCGCAGCGCCGCAGCAGGTCGACCCCCTTCCGGATCCCTTCCTGCCCAAGCAAAACCGATCGTGTGAGGAGGAGTCGCGCAAACCAACCAAGGGCCGGTGGAGGAGCGAGGTGGACCTGGTCGAGGGAGGAGCTGGAGGCGAGCGAGTGGAGGTGGGACGCCCTGTCGAAGAGGGCGGGGAGCGGGAGATCGGCGTCGTCCTCCGCCGCGTGGACGCGCAGCTGCGCTTCCATCCTGTTGCTGACGTCCTCCACCTCCGCCATTTTTCAGTGGGTGGCTCGGCACGGTAAGGGTGAGAGCAGAGGGGGTGAGGGAGATCGCCGGGTAAAACCCTAGGGAGGGGCAGGAGGGCAGAGTCGTCGGGGGGGAGGGGGCGGAAGAAGACGATGATGGAATGGAAGTGTCGGGTTTGGTCTGGCCTGGCCGGCCAGGGGCAGACATGTGGCTCGGGTTGGCCAATCTGGCGAGTAGACTAGACCGACCGGGGATGAATGTTCGAGGGAATTCTCTCTCACAAAGAAAAAAGAGCGCTGCTATGCAGACGACTCACGGTGCACGATCCTTGCACGACAGTGCTAATCAAGCCGTCCATGCGTATGTTGGTCAGCCCCCGAACCATCTCGTTTCTCTCGGCTACAGTGCTCCGAGGCGAAAAAAGGGGAGAAGCGAGGAAGGTGCCCTCCGGCGGCGGATCTGCCGTTCCCCTTCGCCTCCGGCGGCCGTTTCGGCGTCGGGAGGCTGAGGGGAAAGGGGATCCCTGCGCGGAGGTGTACATAGAGGTAGGGGTAGGTGTGAGTTTCCCCGGCGTCGTCATCGTGGCGGTGAAGATGACGGCGGGCGGAATAAGATTTTGCTCGGTTTCTTCCCGTCCGTTCGGCGCCTGCGGCGGCGTCGGCGAGGAGCCATGAGCTTTTGGGCGTTGCGGATCTGGGCGACCGGTGTCCGTGGTGGTGTTTCTCGCGGTCAGGAGCTGCATCGGAGGTGCCGACGGCGACCGAAGCGGCGACGGGCTTGGGGCTGCGGGCCCTGTTTTGGGGTTAAGGATTGTGGTGGTTTTCTCGACTTTCGCGACTCCGGCGAGCTGGAGCCAAGGCGAAGGTATGGAGCCTTCTTCTCTGTGGGGATTCTCCCCGGCCGATGCGCCGGAACCCGACTCCGGTTCCTGTCCAATGGGGCGGGACCTATATGTGGCCTCCAAAGCCAGTGATGGCGATGCAGAAGGAAGGCTTCTTCTTTGGCTGCTCGAGCAGACGGCGAGCGGCCGGCCGGCAGATGGATGCAGCGAGCCTAGGGTGTGTTCTTGTGATGTCTGTATCTGTGAGGATCGCTGTGATCAGGTTGCAGGGCCTGTGGTCTGTTTCCGTCTATGGTGTGTTCGGTGTGCTTGTAAGTGCTGGGGTTCTGTACGTTGTATGAGCATCTGAATACAAGCAACCTTTTTCTCAAAAAAAATGCGTATGTTGGTAAAAAAAAAACGTCCATGCGTATGAGCAAACGAAACTACTTTGCGAACGAGATGCGTGGCCGATTCAGGGACGATGCATAATCTGATGATGTACTGAAGTTTGCTTTCTAACACCAACGGCTTGATTAACAGTGTCGTCCATAGATCGTGCACATGATGTCGTGTGTATAGCAATGTTCATGAGCAAAATACGGCATGCCAGTGGATTCATCATCGTGCAGTTTTCGTCCCAACAAGTATCGTTTGCATAGTAGTTTCGAAGAAAAAAATGTGTTCGAGGGAAGCAAAGGTTTCTTTTAATCGTCGTGCACTGCATCTAACACCCCCCCCCCCCCCCCCCCCGCAAACTCATGGTGGGTCAACAACACTGAGTTTGGAGAGAAAGAACCCATGCTGCGCTCGAGTCTGTGCCTTCGTGAAGAAGTCCGCGAGCTGTAACTCAGAGGGCACATAGTGAAGAGCGAGAACCTCATCCTGCACAGCAGCACGTACAAAGTGGGCATCCACACCGATGTGCTTGGTGAGCTCATGCTTCACCGGGTCACGCGCAATACTGATAGCACCGGTACTGTCTGACAGTAAGGGAGTCGAGGTGGTAGCAGACACACCAAAATCCTCAAGTAACCACCGTAACCAGATCACCTCAGCCGTCAACATAGCCATGGCTCGTAACTCAGCCTCTGTACTCGAGCGGGAAACAGCAGTCTGCTTCTTTGTCTTCCAGGCAATAAGAGAGCCACCAAGAAAGACACAGTAAGCAGACAGCGAGCGTCGATCCAAGGGATCACTAGCCCAGGTAGCATCAGAGTAGGCCTGGAGCTCAAGAGAGCTGGAGCGGGGAAAGAAAAGGCGCTGAGAGATCGTGCCACGAAGATATCGTAGAACACGGAGGAGATGACTATAGTGGACAGAGGTGGGGGCTGAAACAAACTGACTCAGGATGTGGACAGGATAGGAGATGTCAGGACGCGTAACAGCAAGATAGACAAGACTGCCAACGAGGTGACGATAGCGAGTGGGATTAGGAAGAGGGTCACCATCAGAGGCACGAAGCTGAACGTTGAGCTCCATAGGAGTCACAACAGTGCGCTCATCACCAAGAGCAGCGCGAGAAAGAAGATCCTGAATATATTTTTCTTGGGAAATATAGAAGCCATCAGAGGTCGAGGAGATCTCAATCCCAAGAAAATAGCGAAGTGGACCAAGATCAGTCATGAGGAACTGGTCGCGAAGGCGAGCCTTAACAAAGGCAATGTAGTCAGAGTCGTCACCAGTGATGATCATGTCATCAACATAGAGAAGGAGAAGAGTCCGACCACGAGGAGACGTGTGAACGAACAAGGCGGGATCATGATCACTGGACGAGAAACCCACGGCAGTCACGACAGAGGCGAACCGCTCGAACCATGCACGAGGGGCCTGTTTAAGACCATAGAGAGCGGCGAAGTCGGCAGACCATACCATCAGGAACAGAGTACCCTGGGGGTGGCTGCATATAGACCTCCTCACGCAACTCACCATTGAGAAAGGCGTTCTGAACGTCAAGCTGAGAGACAGACCAATGACGAACAGAAGCGACAGCAAGGAGAGTGCGGACAGTGGTCATGTGGGCCACAGGAGCGAAAGTCTCATCATAATCACGTCCCTGTTCCTGCTGAAAACCACGAGCCACAAGACGAGCTTTGTAGCGCTCAAGAGAACCATCAGAGCGAGTCTTAATCTTATAGACCCACTTGCATGTGATGGGACGAACACCAGAAGGAAGGGAAACCAGATCCCACGTGCCAGAACGCTCAAGGGCAGCAAGCTCCTGGGCCATCGCAAGCTGCCATTCAGGCTGAGTCAGGGCAGCCTGATAGGAAGTCGGCTCAGCAACAACAGAGAGGCCGTACTTGGCAGGAGAGTAGCAATCAAGAGGGGGTCGAGGTCGAGCACGGAGATTATGAACTGGTGGAGGCGTGGAAGGAGGAACATCGGAAGTGGAAGATGTGTCAGGAGAATCATCCTCAACACGAGGGCGGTGAGTGTAGTGGAGAGGAAACGGAGAGAGAAGCCGACGGATCGGAGAGGATGGTGGAGAGGAGGATGGAGGGGAGTGTGGTGTCGGTGGCATATGAGGAAGAGTGAGACGGGTCTGAGGAAGGGGAGAGACCTGAGGCATAGAGGAGGATGTATTTGGAAGGAGAAGGAAAGAAATATCGTCCACAGAGAAACTCGAGGAGGAAGGGCGGGGGTAGTAAGAGCGAGTCTCATCAAAGGTCACATCACGCGAGATGCGCAAGCGACGACCAACAGGGTCCCAACAGCGATAGCCCTTGTGCTCATCACTGTAGCCAAGGAAAACACACTCAACCGACTGAGCCGTCAGTTTGGTGCGTTCTCGCGGGGCAAGCAGGACATAGCACACACATCCAAACATACGAAGAGCTGAGTAGTCAGGAGATCGACCAGTGAGACACTCCATAGGAATACCACCCTGCAGAGCAGTCGAGGGCTGAATGTTGATGAGATAGGTGGATGCAGAAACAGCCTCAGCCCAAAAGTGGGGTGAAAGAGAAGCGGCAATCATCAGCGCACGAGCCGTCTCAAGCAGATGACGATGCTTACGTTCAGCAACGCCATTCTGAGCATGAGCACCAGGACATGAGAACTGGGCAAGAGTACCCTGTTCCGCGAGAAAACCACGCAACAGCTGGGAGATATACTCTCCAGCGGAGTCAGCACGAAAAGTACGAATGGGCGTGGAAAACTGGGTGTGAACCATGGCAGCAAATCGTTTGTATATAGAGAGAACCTCGCTACGAGATTTCATGAAGTAGAGCCAAGTGTAGCGAGAGAAATCATCAATAAACAAAACATAGTAGCGATGACCACCTTTCGAATCAAAGGGAGCAGGACCCCAGACATCAGAATGAACTAAGTCAAAAGGATGCTGAGATACGGACTCACTGGTGGGATAAGGTAACTGGGTCTGTTTGCCAAGTCTGCAACCATTACAATGTAAGGAGACATCTCCAGATACAGACCCTAAGAGGCCCTGACGAACTAAAGAAGACAAGCGAGAGCCACAGATGTGACCAAGGCGATGATGCCACTGCTGGAAGGACGCAGACGAAGAGGCAGCAAGAGCATGAGAGCTGGCAGAAGTGGTGGCAGCGGAAGGAACACAAAGCCAGTCAACCTCCCAAAGGCCCTCTGACTCACGGCGCCGGGGGCCAGCACCAACCAAAGCCTTGGTGCGACGATCCTGAATGGAGCAAGAGTCGGTATCAAGAATGACACGACAACCAGAATCAGTAAGTTGGGCAGCGGAAAAAAGATTCATGGTAAGACGAGGAACATGAGAAACACTAGGAACAGAAAAAGATGGAGTAGAAAGAATGCCACGACTAGCAACAGGAAGAGGTGTGCCATCGGTAGTGAGAACATTAAGAGGAACATCAAGAGGTCGAAGGGAAGATAAAGCAGAAGAATCAGAGGACATATGAAAGGAAGCTCCAGAATCCAGAACCCACGAGGATGTACCTGACTGAGTAGGCTCCGGCGAGGGCGGAGTGGTGGTGGCAGTCACAGCAGCAACAGAACCCGTCGAGGAAGAACCAGATGAAGCCAGCATGCGCTTGAGTCGCATAATATCCTGGTCAGTGAGTGACGGAGTCGAGGGAGACGCATGAGTCCCACTGGAAGAAGAGCGCCTCTGGTCTCGCTGTTTCTGGCGGCAATCAGACTCTGGGTGACCATGCCTGGAGCAGTAGCCACAGAAAGTGTCACGGCGCGATCGGCCCTTCTCAGCAGAAGGAGGGCGACCCACCCCCCCTGAAGGTGTGGGCAGAAGCGGGGGAGCGGTGAGACGAGCAGACGACACAGGAGCTCGAGCAGCCAACACAGAGGGAACAGCAAGCAAACCAGCAGAGCGGAGGCGGGTCTCCTCAGCACGAAGCTCAGCAAGTACCTCCGAGATATGAACACGACCACGAGCGAGCAAGTGAGCGCGTCGAGGCTCAAACTCGGAACGGAGACGAGATAAGAACTCATGGACACGCTGAAACTCCAAGTCGGACCTCATAGTCTGGCAGCAACGGCAAGTTTCACAAACAACTGTCCGAAGAGAGTCAAGTTGGCGCCAGATGGCAGAACTCTGTGTGTAGAACTCATCAACAGAAGAGTCACCCTGCTGAAGGGCGTGCTCCTGACGCACCACAGATAAGTAGAGCGCATCACCAGAGGGCTGATAGCGCTGACAGAGGTAAGACCACATCGCTGCAACAGTACCGAGGCTCATGAACTCCGAAGCAAACTGAGGTAGGACACTAGCAGTGAGAACAGCAGCAGCCCGAGCATCATCATTGCACCACTGAGTGTAAGCAGACAGAGCATCCCGGTAGAGAGACAGAGCATCGGAATAGGCTGATACCTGCTGATCATAAGCATCCACCGCAGCATCATCGAGAGCCTTGGCTGCATCCCGATCAGCCTGGGAAGCACCAGCAGCAAGAACAGGCGGCACCGGTGGGGTAGGAGCCACGGGAGCGACAGGGCAAGGCGGACAGGGGACCTCGCCAGAGAGAACGCCCCACAGGAGAAGGCCGCGCATGTGGATCCGCATGAAGCCCGCAAACTCAGCATAGTTGGTGCCATCGAAGATCACCGAGCACCGAGGAACAACAACGTAGCCTGAAGCGGGCATGAGGAGCTCTTTTTTTTTCCAACCGACTTGCACGGTACTACCGTGCAAGTGCCGTGCTACTACCGCTAAAGCAAAAGTGCAAACAGAAAGTTGCACAGAGGGAGATGCCCAAGCGGTACTGGCAGCGGCAGACCACAGCGGAAGTACCGCTTTAAGCGGTACTACCGTGATGCACAGCGGAAGTACCGCTTAAGCGGTACTACCGTGGGGCGCTCGCACGCAGCGGCGCGGGCGAGGCAGGGAGGCGGGGCAGCCAGCCGCAAGGCACCAGCAGCCGGGCGCGGCTGGGCGCGGCGGCGGCAGGCGGCGGCCGGTGGAGGCAGGAGGAGGGCCGGCCAGGCGGCGGCAGGCGGCGACCGGTGGTGGCAGGAGGAGGGCGGGGCACCGGCGGCAGCGGGAGGAGCACCGACGCAGCGCCGGGCGGGGCAGGCTGGGCGCGGCCGGGGCGCAGCCGGGGTGCGGGCTGGGCGCGTCCCTGGTCACGGCGCGGCGCGCGGCGGCAGAGCAGCTGCAGGCCTTCGGCCGGACGCAAGGGAGGCGCGGAAGGCCGGCGGCTGCCGCGGAGGAGATGGCCGGCGACGGGGGAGGAGGTGGCCGGCGACGAGGGAGAGAATGGCCGGCGACGGGAGGCACGGAGCTGCGGCGTGCGGGGTGGGAGAGAACCTAAGCATCTGATACCATGTTATGAATGAGCAACTAACATTCACAGGGGCCAAAGGCCAGTACATATACATGTGAGGGGATATACAGAAAAGGGACTATACACATCTAACACACTGGTCGTCTGAATTTGATCGTCCGCGTAGCACTATTCTTTTCGAATCCCTTAAGATTATAAACCTTTTTTTTTATTCAAACAAGGTTTAAAAGAGGCACCCTTTTTAGGTAGCAAACCAAAGAGGCCATTCTGAACGACTCGATTGGTGTGGCGATGCCGATCCGTTTGCCATCAATGGTGCAATTCCTTTGAAGCCCTTTGGTTTATACGAATAGATTCCTATTCAGTAGGATATGAACCAACCTTTCACATTTTAAAGAAAAAAAATATTAGCATAGCTCTGGTGCGCTGGTCCTTTGGGGCCTTAGCACGACGACTTCCCGACTGTCTACTACAACAAGGTTTGCCCGACTCCGATGAGGGAGGGGCGATGACGGCAGCGCGCCTTCGGCTCGCTCCAGTGCTTGTAGTCGTCACTAGGTGGTCCATGGACCTGATTGTAATTTTATTATCTCTAGTGTTCTTTGTACTGCCATGATTGATGAATAGATTGGAAATTTCTCTCGCAAAAAAAAAAAAAAATCCTATCCTAGGTCTAAGTTTCTTGCTAGCTATTTGTCCATTATCAGAACTTTTCAAGTTTCTCATTTTTTACGAATTACGACAGTCGCTCTTCTTTCTTTTCCCTTTTCCTCCGCAAAATAAATAAATAAATAATCTTCTTCTTTTTTTAACTGAAGAAGAATTGACCTGTTTCATGCGCCGTCCACAACCACAAGGCCTCGTCATAGACGAGATGGTCCCAACGGAACTCCTGTCAACAATGGAAATTCTTAAGATTGGCACCAACAAACTACACAATCTACGGAACTTCCAAAACTGAAACATTGCACGAAAGGGAGGTCCATCCGGATCCGGGTGGCAAACCATCTTCCCACGAAATGGCAGCAACACTCACCAACAAAGAAGACAGGAAGAGAGAAAACATAACACATCACAAAGAGCAGCAACAAAACCTGACATATCTCCTTACAGGTAAAGCATTGTTGCAACATCCAGCCATCACAAGCTGCAGCTCCGCACAAAAGACACTAGAAAACGCGCATCATTTATCATACAACCAAAACCTTTCCACGGTTTCTCGCTCACTCTCACCACCACCAACTCAGAAGCCGCGCTCGGCTCGCTGCCCGTTTGGCCTATTGTCAAACGGGAACCGCTCGCCATGCCTCCCCCTGTCCCTATGATCCTGCCATCTGCCTCTCTGGTGGTGGCTCTCAGCCTGGTTCCTCTGCTTGCTGCTCCTCTGCTGGGAGTACCCGCCGCCGCTATTCCTTTTCCTGCCATATGCGCTGCCTGGATCCTGGTAGTATGTGTTGCTGTTGTTGGATGCTCCATGGGAGCTGTCCCAGTTATTCCCTGAGCAATGGTTGTTGCTTGAGCTGCCCCAGCCGGGCTGCGCCAGGGCCTCGCCCCAGCCAGGGCTGATTTTGTTCCAGCTGCTCAGAGGCTCCTGACTCGCTCCCCAAGCTGCGTTGGATATCGAGTTGTCCGCCTCCCACTTGTTCACCTCAGGGGTCGGCTTCTCTAGATAGATGTCCCAGTTCCCCGACTGGTTCTGGGCACACCTGTTATTGGCGGCTACGGTGGGCTCGTTGTCCGCCTCAAAGGGTACCCGCACCTTGTCCAGGTCAGCTACCAACTCGGGGTCGACCTCGCAACGATGGTCGACCTCATCAATGTACAAATCAGGGCCGGGGAAAGGTATATCAGATGGCTGGCCATGGTAATGAGACCAGAATCTTGATTTTGCGTTCTGGAAATTCTCAAAGGCTCCCGAATCATCCCACTGCTCGATCTCCTTGTACATATAAGCAAAGTGCTTGTTTTCGCAGAACCTCTGCCACGAAATGCCGCCAACAAGACTGCAAAATTCCCTTTCCCATAATGGGACTTGGCATTGATTATCCACGTGACTGTATCCTGTGTGTATTAAAACGATATTAGATTCATGGTGCGAGCACATTAACGCAGGGAAACAAAAGATTCCTGACCTACTCCATTATGGGAACAGAAATAAACAGGAAATGGAACGTACTGAGGGCATTCTTTAGCCTGGACTGCCTAACAATCTAATCTATAAATTTCAAAGCCACAGGCTGCTTTAGAATTTTACATTGTTGAGTACAGTATCCTGGGGGAGAAAAAAATGAATTGCTGAGCAGCAGTGCATTCCAAACTTAGACTCAAGTAGGATATGAAAGTACTTGTCGTTGCTTTATACGGGTGAACGATGAGTCAAACCAAAGATACATCTTTCAACTACACAACTACAACTGTGGCAGGGTAGCAAGTTCAATACATAAAGTGTGAATTCAAGTATTTGTGGAACACTCTGATCAGCATAAGTGGGTTTTATAGTCTGTCATTCTAATTTACGCCAAGTATAGACAACTGTCAAGAGAAACAAACCAGCGCAACAGAGTTGTATAGTAAGGTAAGGTCAAGTTACACCACAAACCAGTACTTTGAATTTGTCGAGAATGGCTGCAGTAAAGCGATCCTTTCAGAGATCACAGAAAAGGAACTGAACAATTCAAAACAAACTAAACAAATGAGTCACTCAAAACACAATTTAAAGGGTTCCATCCTAAAACAACAACATTCCTTCTACAGGTCTGCTCCTATGTAGCCACACGATTACATCTTTAATGGCTATGTCATTTATATAGTAGTAAACTAGTAATAGTGATAATTAGTAGAGTGAGAAAAAAAGTGATCGTGCACCATCAAAAAGATCATGGTTTTGAGGTCCTAGTGCCTGAAGAAAACATGCATACTGCAGTTACATATAAGTAGTGGGTTCCTTGCATATCCTACCATTGCAAGGAGCAAGTTAAAATTCAATGGTCCCACATCTGCCGAAGACCCTATATGTCTTTGTTTTCTTTCTGTTAGCACATCGTCAGCCAGATGACTACAGTTAGTGTTGGCTGACTATAAATAGTGTTAAACAAACATCGGCGCCCGAAACTATTTTGCCGGATAAGACACTCCGAATGCAAGTCGGATTTCAAGTTTTATTAGTTATGTCCTAAATAAACCTTGCTGAATCGTACACCCAAATCTGAGTTGGATTCCAACACGTGTCCATGTCTGAGCAGGCAAGCAACTATTTTGCCGGATAAGACACTCCGAATGCAAGTCGGATTCCAAGTTTTATTAGTTATGTCCTAAAAAAACCTTGCTGAATCATACACCCAAACCTGAGTTGGATTCCAACACCCGTGTCCCATGTCTGAGCAGGCGAGCAACACTGTCTACAATATGGTTTGCAAAAGACATTCCTTCTTCCATGCTCCTTGGAGGAGCAAGTTGAAGCCTGTCTTTAGCCGTTTAGCATCAATACTCAATACCGTTGACTTCTTCATTTTCCGCACTGTTGTGAATACTGAATAATACCATTATGAGGGCACTGTTCTAAAGGACGCCCGCCTAGGTGCTAGGCACCATCCTCCCACGTTGCTTGCCTGGCATGACTAGTTGGCAGGCGCAACACGCTGTCCAACTACTTGACCAGTGCTTTTTAGAACACTTTGAGGTCTTATAATTAATCTAGTTTTATAAATTTGTGTTTATGAACATTATATCTTTGTCCCTTCCCTCTATATCCAAGCTATTTTCATCTGTGTTTGGGTGAGTTGGAGAGGCCAAGCAACCAAGACAAAATTGAGATATGAAAGATGGAATTTTAATTTTGCTTCACCAATTATTTTCTTCCCGTGGATTGGGGAATGGTGGCGTTTTAAAAAATAATTTTCTATATTAGCGAAAGACCGTGCAAACAAAAATAGTAGAACTAGAAGTCGATTGCCACTTCCAATTTTTCGACTAGCGGTTATCACTTCCATGCACGTGTCTCCCGGAAAGACGTCATGTTGTCATATTGACATTACCTCAGTAAAACTCAAAACCTATTCTTCAGGGAAACATTACCCACTTGTACTGTTTTAGATACATAAATCTACACCTTGCAACTGCAGTACCCTACCCATTGAAACTAGGAACGGCTGTTCCCAATAGGTGGGTTAGTCAAACAAAGATAGCATTTTTCTGGCATTCCGGCACAACCTTTTCCAATGGTAAGAGCAATTTAAACAAATGTAAAGCGTAGCCTTACATAGATAATGGCATAATGCACCAGGAACTCTAGTTTAAAGCCTGAACTGGCTGGAGCACACTTCAGCATCTACATGAGTTGTGTGTGTCGTTCGCAGGATGGCGCGAACTGAATCTATTTCAAGCACACTATAAGAATCACTGCACCGTCTGAATCAAGAAGCAGATATCTAGATCGGCGAGTTTCTGACCCGATATAATAAAACCCTAATAATAGATTAACACCTAATCTTAATCGGGCCGCACAAACAAAGATGAGAAACAGAGAGAGAGAGGGGGAGGGGGGACGGGTGGAGAGCAGACAACCGGTTGCCGTTCGTACCAGAATACGGAGGCGGGGGGCGAGGGTTCGAAGAGGCGTCGTGGTGGCGCTTCGTCGGCCATCGCCGATTGCGACCCCCCATCGGCGGGAGGAGGGGCGCCTATCAGGACTGCGATTCGCCAAGGCTGTCGGCGGCAGCAAGCCAGCCGGCCAGCCTAACGGCAGTCGGGAGTGGATTCCTCGTGACCTAGATGGCTCGCCGTGAGGCCAAGCGCCTCGCCGTCTGATTGGGGAGGAGGAGGGGGAGCGCCTGCGCCTGCCCGGGTGGGCGGGGGGTTATAAAGACGGCGTGGAGGCGGGAGGAGAGGAAGAGGGGGAGGACGAGCGAGGCAGGGACCGACCGTAAATGGCAGGTGGGTGGAAGAGGAAGGAAATAGAAGCACCACCGAGCATGGAAATATGGGCCGGCTCGGGTTCAGACTTCAGAGTGGAGAAGAGTGACACTTTTTTTTTCCTTAAGAGGGAGGAAGAGTGGCACTTGTTCTGGCCTTCTTGCACGCAAGTTTTCAAGAATAAAATCAGTGTACAATGCAAATGTCTGTATATATAAACAAAGTATAAAACAAGCGTCATAATCCTCGACAAAGCGAAAACCCAAACCCTAGCCGTCGGAAGCTGTCATTCTTCGCACCAATCATTTGTCGTTTCTCCTTCTCCGGTGGGACTCGCTGGCGTTAAGTGGGATGGATAATCTGATCTACCAGCCAGAGATTGTAGGTTAGAGTAGTTTCCATGTAGAATGATGTGGAAGCTATATGCATCATACCTATAGCCAACTACGATCATGATCTCGGTTCTCTCCTGGCTTGTAAATAGTCGTAGGGGTAGTGTGTTCCGCGGTGCCGTTAGGGTGGTGGGCGGCTCCATTCCCACACTGGCGACGTCTTCAAGGGCGGCGTCTCCGAGTTGTATGACATGTCTGCTCGACGATCCTCCAGATCGTAAGGATTAGGTTTCCCGGTTGACATCGGTGAGACAGCGGCGGCGACGTCTCCACCAGAAGTTTGTGTCCTCCTGCTTCGTCCTCATTGATGCGACGCTCCCTCCAACGCCGTTGAGGAGGAGGGTGGCCTTGTTCTGGAGGTGGCTGGTGGCTACTACCTTTGGTGGTGGCATTAGTGTGCGGAACATGATGGCTTGTCTGGGATAAGAGAAGAGGTTCATGGATGGTGGATCTGGTGGTCTTCCTCGACGGCATTGATGGGACGTTCCAGATCCGTGGTCGGGATTCGACATGCCACGACGTTATGTGCCCTGCTGCGTGCGGCGGGCCTAGTCTTCGGTTCACAAAGCCCAAACGCGATGGTGCCTCCCTGGCTATGGCAAAGATGGAGGCCGTTCTGCTCTATCTCCGGCGAGCGTCTCAGTGGTGTTAGAGGCTGGAGATGCTCGACAGTTTCGGCGTGTGCAAGGAGCTTCTGGAAGTTGTTTGTATCTTTGTTTCCCTTAGGCTTCGTCGTGCAAGGTTTCCAGGATAGTTGTTCTGTTCCTACGTGTTTCTTTGTTTCCATGTATGTGACTTCCAGTAATCTCTCTTTGGTTTAATGGAATGCATGGTTATCTAAAAAAACTACGGTCATGATGTGAAAGTGAAAGATCGAGAAGATAGGTCTAGAGAGGGGGGGGGGGTGAATAGACACTTAACAAGGCAAAGGTGCAGTATTTAGTTTTCTTGACAATTAGGCACATTTTAGCACAAGTTAAGTGGCAACCAATACATCCTACGCATGCATATCTAGAGATTGAGCAGCGAAAAATGAACAACATGCAAGTGCAAGAAAGTAAAGGGAGGTAGAGATAGGAAGATCAAACGCAATGAAGACACGGTGATTTTTGGCGTGGTTCCAATAGGTGGTGCTATCATACATCCACATTGATGGAGACTTCAACCCACGGAGGGTAACAGCTGCGCGAGTCCACGGAGGGCTCCACCCACAAAGGGTCCACAAAGAAGTAACCTTGGCTATACCATCATGGCTTACGCCCACGAAGGACTAGCCTCACTCAGGGTAGATCTTCATGAAGTAGGCAATCTCCTTGCCCTTACAAACTCCTTGGTTCAACTCCACAAGATTTGGAGGCTCCCAAGTGACACCTAACCAATCTAGAAGACACCACTCTCCAAAAGGTAATAGATGTTGTTGTTGATGATGAACTCCTTACTCTTGTGCTTCAAAAGATAGTCTCCTCAACACTCAATCACTCTCTCACAGATTTGGCATGGTGGTGGGAGAAGGATTGGAGTGGAAAGCAACTTGAGGGGGCTAGAAATCAAGGATCAAATGGTTGGAGTGGAATGCCTTGATCTCAACACAAGTGTAGGTGGTTCTCTCTCAGAAAATGGATATGGGACGTGTAGTTTCGTCCTGGTTGCTCTGTCTGAGAGTAGGTGGTGTGGGTGGGGTATTTATATTCATCACCAAAGATCTAGCCGTTACAAACTTTATGCACAACTCGGTGACACCGAAAGTAAATCTCGGTGAGACCGACTAGTGTAAAAGATTCGAACGTTAGACGTTTCTGTTGGGGAACGTCGCATGGGAAACAAAAAAAATCCTACGCACACGCAAGATCTATCCATGGTGATGAGCATCTACGAGAGGGAGAGTGAATCTACATACCCTTGTAGATCGCTAAGCGGAAGCGTTAAGAAACGCGGTTGATGTAGTCGAACGTCTCCGCGATCCAAATTGCAAGTCGTCCCTCGATCCGATCACGAACTAGTGCCGAACGGACGGCACCTCCGCGTTCAACACACGTACGGCTTGATGACGCCTTCACCTCCTCGATCCAGCGAGCGATGATGAAGTAGTAGATGAGTTCCGGCAGCACGACGGCGTGGTGATGTTGGTGAGGAACAATCTCTGCAGGGCTTCGCCAAGCACTACGGAGATTATGACGGGAGAACTAGAGGGTTAGGGTTGCCGACACACGGCTTGGGAAATCTTAATGTGTCCCGTGTGCTAGCCCTGCCCCTCTATTTATATGTTGAGCCTTGGGGTCTAAACTCGGAGTAAAAGCCTCCTCCAGGTCGGTTTTGCCCGCACAAGGTTGGTTTGGCCCGCAGGGAAAGAGTCCAACTCGGATCCCTACAGTACCGCGCACAAGCGGTAGTACCGCTCACGAGCGGTAGTACCGCTTGAGCGGTAGTACCGCTTCACACAAGCGGTAGTACCGCTTGGGCGGTAGTACCGCTTCCAACAAGCGGTAGTACCGCTTACGCGGTAGTACTGCCTTTACCAGCGGTACTACCGCTTAAGGCAGCAGCAAAACTTCCTTTTGCACTTTCCAATACCTCATGGGCTTTACCGCTTTGGCTCATATAAAGTGTTGCTGCACCCGAACACTTCGGTAAACACCCGGAACCCCTTCCGGTGAATTGCGGAACCTTTCCGAAGATCAAAACACTATTATCACATATATTAATCTTTACCTCCGGACTCTTCCGGAGACCCTCGTCATGTCCTGGATCTTATCCGGGACTCCGAACAACCTTCGGTCACCAACACAATAACTCAACTATACTAATCGTCACCAAACGTTAAGTGTGTAGACCCTGCGGGTTCGAGAACTATGTAGACATGACCGAGACACCTCTACGATCAATAACCAATAGCGGGACCTGGATGCCCATATTGGCTCCTACATATTCTACGAAGATCTTTATCGGTCGAACCTCTATGTCAAGGATTCAGTTAATCCCGTATGCTGTTCCCTTTGTTCTTCGGTATGTTACATGCCCGAGATTCGATCGTCGGTATCTCTATACCTAGTTCAATCTCGTTACCGGCAAGTCTCTTTACTCGTTCCGTAATACAAGATCTCGTGGCTAACACTTTAGTCACATTGCTTGCAAGGCTCATTGTGATGTTGTATTACCAAGTGGGCCCTGAGATACCTCTCCGTCATACGGAGTAACAAATCCCAGTCTTGATCCATGCCAACCCAACAGACACCCTCGGATATACCTGTAGAGCACCTTTATAGTCACCCAGTTACGTTGCGACGTTTGATACACACAAGGTACTCCTCCGATGTCAGGGAGTTGCATGATCTCATGGTCATAGGAACAGATACTTGACATGCAGAAAACAATAGCAATAAACTGACACGATCATATGCTACGTTTATAGTTTGGGTCTTGTCCATCACATCATTCTCCTAATGATGTGATCCCGTTATCAAATGACATCTCATGTCAATGGCTAGGAAACCTTAACCATCTTTGATCAACGAGCTAGTCAACTAGAGGCTTACTAGGGACACAGTGTTGTCTATGTACCCACACATGTATTTGAGTTTCCAATCAATACAATTATAGCATGGATAATAAACGATTATCATGAACAAGGAAATATAATAATAACCAATTTATTATTGCCTCTAGGGCATATTTCCAACAGTCTCCCACTTGCACTAGAGTCAATAATCTAGTTCACATCACTATGTGATTTACATTGTAATGAATCGAACACCCATGCAGTTCTGGTGTTGTTCATGTTTAGCCCTTGGAAGAGGTTTAGTCATCGGATCTGCAACATTCAGATCCGTGTGTACTTTGCAAATATTTATGTCGTCCTCCTTGATGTAATCGCGGATGGAATTGAAACGTCGCTTTATGTGTCTGGTCCTCTTGTGAAATCTTGGTTTCTTGGCTAGAGCAATGGCACCAGTATTATCACAAAACAGAGTCATTGGGTTAAGCGCACTAGGCACTACTCCAAGATCTGTCATGAACTCCTTCATCCAGACACCTTCCTTCGCCGCCTCCGAGGCAGCGATGTACTCCGCTTCGCATGTAGAATCAGCTACCACGCTTTGCTTGGAACTGCACCAGCTAACCGCACCCCCATTATGAATAAATACGTATCCGGTTTGCGACTTAGAGTCATCCGGATCAGTGTCAAAGCTTGCATCGACGTAACCCTTTACGACGAGCTCTTGATCACCTCCATAAACGAGAAACATGTCCTTGGTCCTTTTCAGGTACTTTAGGATATTCTTGACCGCCGTCCTGTGTTCCATTCCTGGATCACTTTGAAACCTTCTGACCATACTTATGGCAAGGCTGACATCGGGTCTTGTGCACAGCATTGCATACATGATAGAGCCTATGGCTGAAGCATAGGGGATGACACTCATCTTTTCTCTATCTTCTGCAGTCACTGGGCATTGAGTCTTACTCAACTTCACACCTTGCAACACAGGCAAGAACCCATTCTTGGACTGATCCATTTTGAACTTCTTCAAAATCTTATCAAGGTATGTGCTTTGTGAAAGTCCTATTAAACGTCTCGATCTATCTCTATAGATCTTGATGCCTAATATGAAAGCAGCTTCTCCTAGGTCCTTCATTGAAAAACTCTTGTTCAAATATTCCTTCACGCTTTCCAACATTTCTATATTGTTTCCAATCAGTAATATGTCATCCACATATAATATTAGAAACGCTATAGAGCTCCCACTCACTTTCTTGTAAATACAAGCTTCTCCGTAAACTTGTATAAACTCGAACGCTTTGATCACCTCATCAAAGCGAAGATTCCAACTCCGAGATGCTTGCACCAGTCCATAAATGGATCGCTGGAGTTTGCAAACTTTGTTAGCATTCTCTGGATCGACAAAACCTTCTGGTTGCATCATATACAACTCTTCCTTAAGGAAACCGTTAAGGAACGCTGTTTTGACATCCATCTGCCAAATTTCATAATCGAAAAAGGCAGCTATTGCTAACATGATTCTGACGGACTTAAGCATCGCTACGGGTGAGAAGGTCTCATCGTAGTCAACTCCTTGAACTTGTGAAAAACCCTTTGCCACAAGTCGAGCTTTATAGACGGTGACATTACCGTCCGCGTCCGTCTTCCTCTTAAAGACCCATTTGTTCTGAATGGCCTGACGCCCTTCAGGTAATACTTCCAAAGTCCACACTTTGTTTTCATACATGGATCCCATCTCGGATTTCATGGCCTCTAACCACTTCTCGGAATCCGGGCCCATCATCGCTTCTCCATAGCTCGTAGGTTCATCGTTGTCCAACAACATGACCTCTAAGACAGGGTTGCCGTACCACTCAGGAGCAGTACGCGTCCTTGTCGACCTACGAGGTTCGATAGCAACTTGATCCAAAGCTTCATGATCATCATCATTAACTTCCTCTTCAGCTGATGTAGGCTCTACAGAAACATCTTTCTGTGCTGCGCTACTTTTAGGTTGAAGTAAAGGTTCAACAACCTCATCAAGTTCTATCTTCCTCCCACTCAATTCTTTCGAGAGAAACTCTTTCTCAAGAAATGTTCCGTTTTTAGCTACAAACACTTTGCCTTCGGATCTGAGGTAGAAGGTATACCCAACTGTCTCTTTTGGGTATCCTATGAAGACGCATTTTTCCGCTTTGGGTTCCAGCTTTTCAGGCTGAAGCTTTTTGACATAAGCATCACATCCCCAAACTTTAAGAAACGACAGCTTTGGCTTCTTGCCAAACCAAAGTTCATATGGCGTCGTCTCAACGGATTTTGATGGTGCCCTATTTAAAGTGAATGCAGTTGTCTCTAATGCATAACCCCAAAACGATAGTGGCAAATCGGCAAGAGACATCATAGATCGCACCATATCCAATAAGGTTCGATTACGACGTTCGGACACACCATTACGCTGTGGTGTTCCAGGCGGTGTCAATTGTGAAACAATTCCACACTGTCTTAAGTGACTGCCAAACTCATAACTCAGATATTCTCCTCCTCGATCAGATCGTAGGAATTTAATCTTCTTGTTACGATGATTCTGAACTTCACTCTGAAATTGTTTGAACTTTTCAAATGTTTCAGACTTGTGTTTCATTAAGTAAATATACCCATATCTACTTAAGTCATCAGTGAAGGTGAGAAAGTAATGATAACCACCGCGCGCCTCAATACTCATCGGACCGCACACATCAGTATGTATGATTTCCAATAAGTCACTTGCCCGTTCCATTGTTCCAGAGAACGGCGTTTTAGTCATCTTGCCCATGAGGCATGGCTCACATGTGTCAAGTGATTCAAAATCAAGTGAATCCAAAATTCCATCAGCATGGAGCTTCCTCATGCGTTTTACGCCAATATGACCTAAACGGCAGTGCCACAAGAAAGTGGTATTATCATTATCAATTCTACATCTTTTGGCATCAATGTTATGAACATGTGTATCATTACTATCGAGATTCAATAAGAATAAACCCCTCACATTGGGTGCATGACCATAAAAGATATTACTCATATAAATAGAACAACCATTATTCTCTGATTTAAATGAGTAACCGTCTCGCAATAAACAAGATCCAGATATAATGTTCATGCTTAACGCAGGCACTAAATAACAATTATTCAGGTTCATCACTAATCCCGATGGTAATCGAAGAGCGAGCGTGCCGACGGCGATCACATCAACCTTGCAACCATTTCCCACGCGCATCATCACTTCGTCCTTTGCCAGCCTCCGTCTATTCCGCAGTTCCTGTTTTGAGTTGCAAATATGAGCAACCGCACCGGTATCAAATACCCAGGCACTACAACGAGAGTTGGTAAGGTACACATCAATAACATGTATATCATATATACCTTGTTTGTAGTTGGCCGCCTTCTTGTCAGCCAAATACTTGGGGCAGTTCCGCTTCCAGTGTCCAGTTCCCTTGCAATGAAAGCACTCAGTTTTTGCTTTGGGTCCAGCCTTGGGTTTCTTCACGAGAGGAGCAACTGCTTTGCCACTCTTCTTGGAGTTACCCTTCTTACCCTTGCCATTTTTCTTGAAACTAGTGGTTTTATTGACCATCAACACTTGATGCTCCTTCTGAATTTCAGACTCAGCGGCTTTCAGCATCGCAAACAGCTCGGCGACTGACTTGTTCATCCCGTGCATGTTATAGTTCAACACGAAGCTCTTGTAGCTAGGTGGCAATGATTGAAGAACTCTGTCAGTGATAGCCTCTGGTGGAAGGGGCATCCCCAATTCTGCCAGACGGGTGGAGTACCCAGACATTCTGAGTACGTGATCACTGATAGACCCGTTCTCCTCCATCTTGCAAGCATAGAACTTATCGGAGATCTCATATCTCTCGATCCGGGCATTCTTCTGAAAGATAAACTTCAACTCCTGGAACATCTCATATGCTCCATGACGTTCAAAACGTCTTTGAAGTCCCGGTTCTAAGCCATACAATATTGCACATTGAACTATTGAGTAATCTTCAGAACGAGCCTGCCAGGCGTTCACAACGTCTAGAGACTCAACTGGAGCGGGTGGATCACCAAGCGGTGCATCAAGGACATAAGCCTTCTGGGAAGCCGTAAGGATAATCCTTAGATTACGGGCCCAGTCCACAAAGTTACTTCCATCATCTTTCAACTTAGCTTTCTCTAGGAACGCATTAAAATTCAGGGGTGCTACTGCGCGAGCCATGATCTACAACATAAATATAGCAAAGACAACTTAGACTATTGTTCTAGATAATGAGTTTAGTTAATCATATTATTTAAAAACTCCCACTCAAATTGACATCCCTCCGGTCATTCGAGTGTAACATGATCCAAATCTACCAACTCAAGTCCGATCATCACGTGAGTTGAGGTGGTTTCAATGGTGAACATCTTCATGTTGATCATATCTACTATATGACTCATGTTCGACCTTTCGGTCTCTTGTGTTCCGAGGCCATGTCTGTACATGCTAGGCTCGTCAAGTTTAACCCGAGTGTTCCGCACGTGCAACATGGCTTACACCCGTTGTATGTGAACGTAGAGTCTATCACACCCGATCATCACGGCGTGTCTCGAAACGACGAACTTTCGCAACGGTGCACACTCGGGGAGAACACAATTTTATCTTGAAATTTAAGTGAGGGGTCACCTTATAATGCTACCGTCGTCCTAAGCAAAATAAGATGCATAAAAGGATTAACATCACATGCAAATCATAAGTGACATGATATGGCCATGAACTTGTGCTTTTGATCTCCATCTTCAAAGCACCGGCATGATCTCCATCGTCACCGGCATGACACCATGATCTCCATCATCTTGATCTCCATCAACGTGTCGCCATGAGGTTGTCGCGCCGACTGTTGCTTCCACGACTATAGCTAACTCATAGCGATAAAGTAAAGCAAAAACGGCGAAAATAATTAAAGACAACTCTATGGCTCCTGCCAGTTGCCGTACTCATCGACATGCAAGTCGTGATATTCTATACAACACATGATCATCTCATACATCACATACATCTCATCATGTAATTGGCCATATCACATCACAACATACCCTGCAAAAACAAGTTAGACGTCCTCTAATTGTTGTTGCAAATTTTACGTGGCTGCTACGGGTTTGCAAGAACCGTTCTTACCTACGCAAAAACCACAACGTGGTGTAGTGATTGCTTTTTGATCTTCTAAAAGAACCCTCTTCATTGAAATCGATTCAACTAAAGTGAGAGAGACAGACACCCGCTAGCCATCTTTATGCAACGAAGTTTACATGTCAGTTGAAGGAACCTGTCTCGCGTAAGCGTACGCTTAATGTCGGTCCGGGCCGCTTCATCTCACAATACCGTCGAATCAAGTATCAACTAGTAACGGCAAGCAATATGTATACACCCACGCCCACAACTCGTTTGTGTTCTACTCGAGATCTCATCTACGCATAGACCTAGCTCAGATGCCACTGTTGGGGAACGTCGCATGGGAAACAAAATTTTTCCTACGCACACGCAAGATCTATCCATGGTGATGAGCATCTACGAGAGGGAGAGTGAATCTACATACCCTTGTAGATCGCTAAGCGGAAGCGTTAAGAAACGCGGTTGATGTAGTCGAACGTCTCCGCGATCCAAATCGCAAGTCGTCCCTCGATCCGATCACGAACTAGTGCCGAACGGACGGCACCTCCGCGTTCAACACACGTACGGCTTGATGACGCCTTCACCTCCTCGATCCAGCGAGCGATGATGAAGTAGTAGATGAGTTCCGGCAGCACGACGGCGTGGTGATGTTGGTGAGGAACAATCTCTGCAGGGCTTCGCCAAGCACTACGGAGATTATGACGGGAGAACTAGAGGGTTAGGGTTGCCGACACACGGCTTGGGAAATCTTAATGTGTCCCGTGTGCTAGCCCTGTCCCTCTATTTATATGTTGAGCCTTGGGGTCTAAACTTGGAGTAAAAGCCTCCTCCAGGTCGGTTTTGCCCGCACAAGGTCGGTTTGGCCCGCAGGGAAAGAGTCCAACTCGGATCCCTGCAGTACCGCGCACAAGCGGTAGTACCGCTTCAGACAAGCGGTAGTACCGCTTGGGCGGTAGTACCGCTTCCAACAAGCGGTAGTACCGCTTACGCGGTAGTACTGCCTTTACCAGCGGTACTACCGCTTAAGGCAGCAGCAAAACTTCCTTTTGCACTTTCCAATACCTCATGGGCTTTACCCCTTTGGCTCATATAAAGTGTTGCTGCACCCGAACACTTCGGTAAACACCCGGAACCCCTTCCGGTGAATTCCGGAACCTTTCCGGAGATCAAAACACTATTATCACATATATTAATCTTTACCTCCGGACTCTTCCGGAGACCCTCGTCATGTCCTGGATCTTATCCGGGACTCCGAACAACGTTCGGTCACCAACACAATAACTCAACTATACTAATCGTCACCAAACGTTAAGTGTGTAGACCCTGCGGGTTCGAGAACTATGTAGACATGACCGAGACACCTCTACGATCAATAACCAATAGCGGGACCTAGATGCCCATATTGGCTCCTACATATTCTACGAAGATCTTTATCGGTCGAACCTCTATGTCAAGGATTCAGTTAATCCCGTATGCTGTTCCCTTTGTTCTTCGGTATGTTACTTGCCCGAGATTCGATCGTCGGTATCTCTATACCTAGTTCAATCTCGTTATCGGCAAGTCTCTTTACTCGTTCCGTAATACAAGATCTCGTGGCTAACACTTTAGTCACATTGCTTGCAAGGCCCATTGTGATGTTGTATTACCGAGTGGGCCCTGAGATACCTCTCCGTCATGCGGAGTAACAAATCCCAGTCTTGATCCATGCCAACCCAACAGACACCCTCGGAGATACCTGTAGAGCACCTTTATAGTCACCCAGTTACGTTGCGACGTTTGTTACACACAAGGTACTCCTCCGATGTCAGGGAGTTGCATGATCTCATGGTCATAGGAACAGATACTTGACATGCAGAAAACAATAGCAATAAACTGACACGATCATATGCTACATTTATAGTTTGGGTCTTATCCATCACATCATTCTCCTAATGATGTGATCCCGTTATCAAATGACATCTCATGTCAATGGCTAGGAAACCTTAACCATCTTTGATCAACGAGCTAGTCAACTAGAGGCTTACTAGGGACACAGTGTTGTCTATGTACCCACACATGTATTTGAGTTTCCAATCAATACAATTATAGCATGGATAATAAACGATTATCATGAACAAGGAAATATAATAATAACCAATTTATTATTGCCTCTAGGGCATATTTCCAACAGTCTCCCACTTGCACTAGAGTCAATAATCTAGTTCACATCACTATGTGATTTACATTGTAATGAATCGAACACCCATGCAGTTCTGGTGTTGTTCATGTTTAGCCCTTGGAAGAGGTTTAGTCATCGGATCTGCAACATTCAGATCCGTGTGTACTTTGCAAATATTTATGTCGTCCTCCTTGATGTAATCGCGGATGGAATTGAAACGTCGCTTTATGTGTCTGGTCCTCTTGTGAAATCTTGGTTCCTTGGCTAGAGCAATGGCACCAGTATTATCACAAAACAGAGTCATTGGGTTAAGCGCACTAGGCACTACTCCAAGATCTGTCATGAACTCCTTCATCCAGACACCTTCCTTCGCCGCCTCCGAGGCAGCGATGTACTCCGCTTCGCATGTAGAATCAGCTACCACGCGTTGCTTGGAACTGCACCAGCTAACCGCACCCCCATTAAGAATAAATACGTATCCGGTTTGCGACTTAGAGTCATCCGGATCAGTGTCAAAGCTTGCATCGACGTAACCCTTTACGACGAGCTCTTGATCACCTCCATAAACGAGAAACATGTCCTTGGTCCTTTTCAGGTACTTCAGGATATTCTTGACCGCCGTCCAGTGTTCCATTCCTGGATCACTTTGAAACCTTCTGACCATACTTATGGCAAGGCTGACATCGGGTCTTGTGCACAGCATTGCATACATGATAGAGCCTATGGCTGAAGCATAGGGGATGACACTCATCTTTTCTCTATCTTCTGCAGTCACTGGGCATTGAGTCTTACTCAACTTCACACCTTGCAACACAGGCAAGAACCCCTTCTTGGACTGATCCATTTTGATCTTCTTCAAAATCTTATCAAGGTATGTGCTTTGTGAAAGTCCTATTAAACGTCTCGATCTATCTCTATAGATCTTGATGCCTAATATGAAAGCAGCTTCTCCTAGGTCCTTCATTGAAAAACTCTTGTTCAAATATTCCTTCACGCTTTCCAACATTTCTATATTGTTTCCAATCAGTAATATGTCATCCACATATAATATTAGAAACGCTATAGAGCTCCCACTCACTTTCTTGTAAATACAAGCTTCTCCGTAAACTTGTATAAACTCGAACGCTTTGATCACCTCATCAAAGCGAAGATTCCAACTCCGAGATGCTTGCACCAGTCCATAAATGGATCGCTGGAGTTTGCAAACTTTGTCAGCATTCTCTGGATCGACAAAACCTTCTGGTTGCATCATATACAACTCTTCCTTAAGGAAACCGTTAAGGAACGCTGTTTTGACATCCATCTGCCAAATTTCATAATCGAAAAAGGCAGCTATTGCTAACATGATTCTGACGGACTTAAGCATCGCTACGGGTGAGAAGGTCTCATCGTAGTCAACTCCTTGAACTTGTGAAAAACCCTTTGCCACAAGTCGAGCTTTATAGACGGTGACATTACCGTCCGCGTCCGTCTTCCTCTTAAAGATCCATTTGTTCTGAATGGCCTTACGCCCTTCAGGTAATACTTCCAAAGTCCACACTTTGTTTTCATACATGGATCCCATCTCGGATTTCATGGCCTCTAACCACTTCTCGGAATCCGGGCACATCATCGCTTCTCCATAGCTCGTAGGTTCATCGTTGTCCAACAACATGACCTCTAAGACAGGGTTGCCGTACCACTCAGGAGCAGTACGCGTCCTTGTCGACCTACGAGGTTCGATAGCAACTTGATCCAAAGCTTCATGATCATCATCATTAACTTCCTCTTCAGCTGATGTAGGCTCTACAGAAATATCTTTATGTGCTGCGCTACTTTTAGGTTGAAGTAAAGGTTCAACAACCTCATCAAGTTCTATCTTCCTCCCACTCAATTCTTTCGAGAGAAACTCTTTCTCAAGAAATGTTCCGTTTTTAGCGACAAACACTTTGCCTTCGGATCTAAGGTAGAAGGTATACCCAACTGTCTCTTTTGGGTATCCTATGAAGACGCATTTTTCCGCTTTGGGTTCCAGCTTTTCAGGCTGAAGCTTTTTGACATAAGCATCACATCCCCAAACTTTAAGAAACGACAGCTTTGGCTTCTTGCCAAACCAAAGTTCATATGGCGTCGTCTCAACGGATTTCGATGGTGCCCTATTTAAAGTGAATGCAGCTGTCTCTAATGCATAACCCCAAAACGATAGTGGCAAATCGGCAAAAGACATCATAGATCGCACCATATCCAATAAGGTTCGATTACGACGTTCGGACACACCATTACGCTGTGGTGTTCCAGGCGGTGTCAATTGTGAAACAATTCCACACTGTCTTAAGTGACTGCCAAACTCATAATTCAGATATTCTCCTCCTCGATCAGATCGTAGGAATTTAATCTTCTTGTTACGATGATTCTCAACTTCACTCTGAAATTGTTTGAACTTTTCAAATGTTTCAGACTTGTGTTTCATTAAGTAAATATACCCATATCTACTTAAGTCATCAGTGAAGGTGAGAAAGTAACGATAACCACCGCGCGCCTCAATACTCATCGGACCGCACACATCAGTATGTATGATTTCCAATAAGTCACTTGCCCGTTCCATTGTTCCAGAGAACGGCGTTTTAGTCATCTTGCCCATTAGGCATGGCTCACATGTGTCAAGTGATTCAAAATCAAGTGACTCCAAAAGTCCATCAGCATGGAGCTTCCTCATGCGTTTTACGCCAATATGACCTAAACGGCAGTGCCACAAGAAAGTGGTATTATCATTATCAATTCTACATCTTTTGGCATCAATGTTATGAACATGTGTATCATTACTATCGAGATTCAATAAGAATAAACCCCTCACATTGGGTGCATGACCATAAAAGATATTACTCATATAAGTAGAACAACCATTATTCTCTGATTTAAATGAGTAACCGTCTCGCAATAAACAAGATCCAGATATAATGTTCATGCTTAACGCAGGCACTAAATAACAATTATTCAGGTTCATCACTAATCCCGATGGTAATCGAAGAGCGAGCGTGCCGACGGCGATCACATCAACCTTGGAACCATTTCCCACGCGCATCGTCACTTCGTCCTTTGCCAGCCTCCGTCTATTCCGCAGTTCCTGTTTTGAGTTGCAAATATGAGCAACCGCACCGGTATCAAATACCCAGGCACTACAACGAGAGTTGGTAAGGTACACATCAATAACATGTATATCATATATACCTTGTTTGTAGTTGGCCGCCTTCTTGTCAGCCAAATACTTGGGGCAGTTCCGCTTCCAGTGTCCAGTTCCCTTGCAATGAAAGCACTCAGTTTTTGCTTTGGGTCCAGCCTTGGGTTTCTTCACGAGAGGAGCAACTGCTTTGCCACTCTTCTTGGAGTTACCCTTCTTACCCTTGCCATTTTTCTTGAAACTAGTGGTTTTATTGACCATCAACACTTGATGCTCCTTCTGAATTTCAGACTCAGCGGCTTTCAGCATCGCAAACAGCTCGGCGACTGACTTGTTCATCCCGTGCATGTTATAGTTCAACACGAAGCTCTTGTAGCTAGGTGGCAATGATTGAAGAACTCTGTCAGTGATAGCCTCTGGTGGAAGGGGCATCCCCAATTCTGCCAGACGGGTGGAGTACCCAGACATTCTGAGTACGTGATCACTGATAGACCCGTTCTCCTCCATCTTGCAAGCATAGAACTTATCGGAGATCTCATATCTCTCGATCCGGGCATTCTTCTGAAAGATAAACTTCAACTCCTGGAACATCTCATATGCTCCATGACGTTCAAAACGTCTTTGAAGTCCCGGTTCTAAGCCATACAATATTGCACATTGAACTATTGAGTAATCTTCAGAACGAGCCTGCCAGGCGTTCACAACGTCTAGAGACTCAACTGGAGCGGGTGGATCACCAAGCGGTGCATCAAGGACATAAGCCTTCTGGGAAGCCGTAAGGATAATCCTTAGATTACAGGCCCAGTCCACAAAGTTACTTCCATCATCTTTCAACTTAGCTTTCTCTAGGAACGCATTAAAATTCAGGGGTGCTACTGCGCGAGCCATGATCTACAACATAAATATAGCAAAGACAACTTAGACTATTGTTCTAGATAATGAGTTTAGTTAATCATATTATTTAAAAACTCCCACTCAAATTGACATCCCTCCGGTCATTCGAGTGTAACATGATCCAAATCTACCAACTCAAGTCCGATCATCACGTGAGTTGAGGTGGTTTCAATGGTGAACATCTTCATGTTGATCATATCTACTATATGACTCATGTTCGACCTTTCGGTCTCTTGTGTTCCGAGGCCATGTCTGTACATGCTAGGCTCGTCAAGTTTAACCCGAGTGTTCCGCACGTGCAACATGGCTTACACCCGTTGTATGTGAACGTAGAGTCTATCACACCCGATCATCACGGCGTGTCTCGAAACGACGAACTTTCGCAACGGTGCACACTCGGGGAGAACACAATTTTATCTTGAAATTTAAGTGAGGGGTCACCTTATAATGCTACCGTCGTCCTAAGCAAAATAAGATGCATAAAAGGATTAACATCACATGCAAATCATAAGTGACATGATATGGCCATGAACTTGTGCTTTTGATCTCCATCTTCAAAGCACCGGCATGATCTCCATCGTCACCGGCATGACACCATGATCTCCATCATCTTGATCTCCATCAACGTGTCGCCATGAGGTTGTCGCGCCGACTGTTGCTTCCACGACTATAGCTAACTCATAGCGATAAAGTAAAGCAAAAACGGCGAAAATAATTAAAGACAACTCTATGGCTCCTGCCAGTTGCCGTACTCATCGACATGCAAGTCGTGATATTCTATACAACACATGATCATCTCATACATCACATACATCTCATCATGTAATTGGCCATATCACATCACAACATACCCTGCAAAAACAAGTTAGACGTCCTCTAATTGTTGTTGCAAATTTTACGTGGCTGCTACGGGTTTGCAAGAACCGTTCTTACCTACGCAAAAACCACAACGTGGTGTAGTGATTGCTTTTTGATCTTCTAAAAGAACCCTCTTCATTGAAATCGATTCAACTAAAGTGAGAGAGACAGACACCCGCTAGCCATCTTTATGCAACGAAGTTTACATGTCAGTTGAAGGAACCTGTCTCGCGTAAGCGTACGCTTAATGTCGGTCCGGGCCGCTTCATCTCACAATACCGTCGAATCAAGTATCAACTAGTAACGGCAAGCAATATGTATACACCCACGCCCACAACTCGTTTGTGTTCTACTCGAGATCTCATCTACGCATAGACCTAGCTCAGATGCCACTGTTGGGGAACGTCGCATGGGAAACAAAAATTTTCCTACGCACACGCAAGATCTATCCATGGTGATGAGCATCTACGAGAGGGAGAGTGAATCTACATACCCTTGTAGATCGCTAAGCGGAAGCGTTAAGAAACGCGGTTGATGTAGTCGAACGTCTCCGCGATCCAAATCGCAAGTCGTCCCTCGATCCGATCACGAACTAGTGCCGAACGGACGGCACCTCCGCGTTCAACACACGTACGGCTTGATGACGCCTTCACCTCCTCGATCCAGCGAGCGATGATGAAGTAGTAGATGAGTTCCGGCAGCACGACGGCGTGGTGATGTTGGTGAGGAACAATCTCTGCAGGGCTTCGCCAAGCACTACGGAGATTATGACGGGAGAACTAGAGGGTTAGGGTTGCCGACACATGGCTTGGGAAATCTTAATGTGTCCCGTGTGCTAGCCCTGCCCCTCTATTTATATGTTGAGCCTTGGGGTCTAAACTTGGAGTAAAAGCCTCCTCCAGGTCGGTTTTGCCCGCACAAGGTCGGTTTGGCCCGCAGGGAAAGAGTCCAACTCGGATCCCTGCAGTACCGCGCACAAGCGGTAGTACCGCTCACGAGCGGTAGTACCGCTTGAGCGGTAGTACCGCTTCACACAAGCGGTAGTACCGCTTGGGCGGTAGTACCGCTTCCAACAAGCGGTAGTACCGCTTACGCGGTAGTACCGCCTTTACCAGCGGTAGTACCGCTTAAGACAGCAGCAAAACTTCCTTTTGCACTTTCCAATACCTCGTGGGCTTTACCCCTTTGGCTCATATAAAGTGTTGCTGCACCCGAACACTTCGGTAAACACCCGGAACCCCTTCCGGTGAATTCTGGAACCTTTCCGGAGATCAAAACACTATTATCACATATATTAATATTTACCTCCGGACTCTTCTGGAGTCCCTCGTCATGTCCTGGATCTTATCCGGGACTCCGAACAACCTTCGGTCACCAACACAATAACTCAACTATACTAATCGTCACCAAACGTTAAGTGTGTAGACCCTGCGGGTTCGAGAACTATGTAGACATGAACGAGACACCTCTACGATCAATAACTAATAGCGGGACCTGGATGCCCATATTGGCTCCTACATATTCTACGAAGATCTTTATCGATCGAACCTCTATGTCAAGGATTCAGTTAATCCCGTATGCTGTTCCCTTTGTTCTTCGGTATGTTACTTGCCCGAGATTCGATCGTCGGTATCTCTATACCTAGTTCAATCTCGTTACCGGCAAGTCTCTTTACTCGTTCCGTAATACAAGATCTCGTGGCTAACACTTTAGTCATATTGCTTGCAAGGCTCATTGTGATGTTGTATTACCGAGTGGGCCCTGAGATACCTCTCCGTCATACGGAGTAACAAATCCCAGTCTTGATCCATGCCAACCCAACAGACACCCTCGGAGATACCTGTAGAGCACCTTTATAGTCACCCAGTTACGTTGCGACGTTTGATACACACAAGGTACTCCTCCGATGTCAGGGAGTTGCATGATCTCATGGTCATAGGAACAGATACTTGACATGCAGAAAACAATGGCAATAAACTGACACGATCATATGCTACGTTTATAGTTTGGGTCTTGTCCATCACATCATTCTCCTAATGATGTGATCCCGTTATCAAATGACATCTCATGTCAATGGCTAGGAAACCTTAACCATCTTTGATCAACGAGCTAGTCAACTAGAGGCTTACTAGGGACACAGTGTTGTCTATGTACCCACACATGTATTTGAGTTTCCAATCAATACAATTATAGCATGGATAATAAACGATTATCATGAACAAGGAAATATAATAATAACCAATTTATTATTGCCTCTAGGGCATATTTCCAACAGTCTCCCACTTGCACTAGAGTCAATAATCTAGTTCACATCACTATGTGATTTACATTGTAATGAATCGAACACCCATGCAGTTCTGGTGTTGTTCATGTTTAGCCCTTGGAAGAGGTTTAGTCATCGGATCTGCAACATTCAGATCCGTGTGTACTTTGCAAATATTTATGTCGTCCTCCTTGATGTAATCGCGGATGGAATTGAAACGTCGCTTTATGTGTCTGGTCCTCTTGTGAAATCTTGGTTCCTTGGCTAGAGCAATGGCACCAGTATTATCACAAAACAGAGTCATTGGGTTAAGCGCACTAGGCACTACTCCAAGATCTGTCATGAACTCCTTCATCCAGACACCTTCCTTCGCCGCCTCCGAGGCAGCGATGTACTCCGCTTCGCATGTAGAATCAGCTACCACGCGTTGCTTGGAACTGCACCAGCTAACCGCACCCCCATTAAGAATAAATACGTATCCGGTTTGCGACTTAGAGTCATCCGGATCAGTGTCAAAGCTTGCATCGACGTAACCCTTTACGACGAGCTCTTGATCACCTCCATAAACGAGAAACATGTCCTTGGTCCTTTTCAGGTACTTCAGGATATTCTTGACCGCCGTCCAGTGTTCCATTCCTGGATCACTTTGAAACCTTCTGACCATACTTATGGCAAGGCTGACATCGGGTCTTGTGCACAGCATTGCATACATGATAGAGCCTATGGCTGAAGCATAGGGGATGACACTCATCTTTTCTCTATCTTCTGCAGTCACTGGGCATTGAGTCTTACTCAACTTCACACCTTGCAACACAGGCAAGAACCCCTTCTTGGACTGATCCATTTTGAACTTCTTCAGAATCTTATCAAGGTATGTGCTTTGTGAAAGTCCTATTAAACGTCTCGATCTATCTCTATAGATCTTGATGCCTAATATGAAAGCAGCTTCTCCTAGGTCCTTCATTGAAAAACTCTTGTTCAAATATTCCTTCACGCTTTCCAACATTTCTATATTGTTTCCAATCAGTAATATGTCATCCACATATAATATTAGAAACGCTATAGAGCTCCCACTCACTTTCTTGTAAATACAAGCTTCTCCGTAAACTTGTATAAACTCGAACGCTTTGATCACCTCATCAAAGCGAAGATTCCAACTCCGAGATGCTTGCACCAGTCCATAAATGGATCGCTGGAGTTTGCAAACTTTGTCAGCATTCTCTGGATCGACAAAACCTTCTGGTTGCATCATATACAACTCTTCCTTAAGGAAACCGTTAAGGAACGCTGTTTTGACATCCATCTGCCAAATTTCATAATCGAAAAAGGCAGCTATTGCTAACATGATTCTGACGGACTTAAGCATCGCTACGGGTGAGAAGGTCTCATCGTAGTCAACTCCTTGAACTTGTGAAAAACCCTTTGCCACAAGTCGAGCTTTATAGACGGTGACATTACCGTCCGCGTCCGTCTTCCTCTTAAAGATCCATTTGTTCTGAATGGCCTTACGCCCTTCAGGTAATACTTCCAAAGTCCACACTTTGTTTTCATACATGGATCCCATCTCGGATTTCATGGCCTCTAACCACTTCTCGGAATCCGGGCACATCATCGCTTCTCCATAGCTCGTAGGTTCATCGTTGTCCAACAACATGACCTCTAAGACAGGGTTGCCGTACCACTCAGGAGCAGTACGCGTCCTTGTCGACCTACGAGGTTCGATAGCAACTTGATCCAAAGCTTCATGATCATCATCATTAACTTCCTCTTCAGCTGATGTAGGCTCTACAGAAACATCTTTCTGTGCTGCGCTACTTTTAGGTTAAAGTAAAGGTTCAACAACCTCATCAAGTTCTATCTTCCTCCCACTCAATTCTTTCGAGAGAAACTCTTTCTCAAGAAATGTTCTGTTTTTAGCGACAAACACTTTGCCTTCGGATCTGAGGTAGAAGGTATACCCAACTGTCTCTTTTGGGTATCCTATGAAGACGCATTTTTCCGCTTTGGGTTCCAGCTTTTCAGGCTGAAGCTTTTTGACATAAGCATCACATCCCCAAACTTTAAGAAACGACAGCTTTGGCTTCTTGCCAAACCAAAGTTCATATGGCGTCGTCTCAACGGATTTCGATGGTGCCCTATTTAAAGTGAATGCAGCTGTCTCTAATGCATAACCCCAAAACGATAGTGGCAAATCGGCAAGAGACATCATAGATCGCACCATATCCAATAAGGTTCGATTACGACGTTCGGACACACCATTACGCTGTGGTGTTCCAGGCGGTGTCAATTGTGAAACAATTCCACACTGTCTTAAGTGACTACCAAACTCATAACTCAGATATTCTCCTCCTCGATCAGATCGTAGGAATTTAATCTTCTTGTTACGATGATTCTCAACTTCACTCTGAAATTGTTTGAACTTTTCAAATGTTTCAGACTTGTGTTTCATTAAGTAAATATACCCATATCTACTTAAGTCATCAGTGAAGGTGAGAAAGTAACGATAACCACCGCGCGCCTCAATACTCATCGGACCGCACACATCAGTATGTATGATTTCCAATAAGTCACTTGCCCGTTCCATTGTTCCAGAGAACGGCGTTTTAGTCATCTTGCCCATGAGGCATGGCTCACATGTGTCAAGTGATTCAAAATCAAGTGACTCCAAAAGTCCATCAGCATGGAGCTTCCTCATGCGTTTTACGCCAATATGACCTAAACGGCAGTGCCACAAGAAAGTGGTATTATCATTATCAATTCTACATCTTTTGGCATCAATGTTATGAACATGTGTATCATTACTATCGAGATTCAATAAGAATAAACCCCTCACATTGGGTGCATGACCATAAAAGATATTACTCATATAAGTAGAACAACCATTATTCTCTGATTTAAATGAGTAACCGTCTCGCAATAAACAAGATCCAGATATAATGTTCATGCTTAACGCAGGCACTAAATAACAATTATTCAGGTTCATCACTAATCCCGATGGTAATCGAAGAGCGAGCGTGCCGACGGCGATCACATCAACCTTGGAACCATTTCCCACGCGCATCGTCACTTCGTCCTTTGCCAGCCTCCGTCTATTCCGCAGTTCCTGTTTTGAGTTGCAAATATGAGCAACCGCACCGGTATCAAATACCCAGGCACTACAACGAGAGTTGGTAAGGTACACATCAATAACATGTATATCATATATACCTTGTTTGTTGTTGGCCGCCTTCTTGTCAGCCAAATACTTGGGGCAGTTCCGCTTCCAGTGTCCAGTTCCCTTGCAATGAAAGCACTCAGTTTCTGGTTCCGCCTACTAGCGCCAGCACCGAGGTTCCTCCTTCTGAGCCCGGTAAAGAGGTGGGGGAGGCCCGCCAAGAAGAAAAAACGCCAAGAGGCGGACCCTGTTGTGGCTCCCCCGCCGACCATCATTCCGGAGAGTGCTTCCCCGACAATGGCCTCCACCGATGAGCCTGCCCACACAGAGGCTACCCCAACAAGCGGAGCTGCCGACGACCGTGCGCCGGCAACGCAAGTTGCCGGGGAAGGAGACGCCCTTCCTCAGCAAACACCAACGGGTAATCCTCTTGTCTTTAAATATCTCCCACAGAAAATTTCTTTTTTTCTTTTTTGTTTTCTTGAACTTGATTTGTGATTCTGAATCTTATTCCGCCATTGCTCTTGTTCCAATCCACAGCTCCAGCCTCCCCCGAAGAAGGTGAAGTCCTCGTGGAGGTGGCCAATATTGCAAAGGATGCCGCTGATGAAGCTGCCAAGATTGCCGCTGAAGAGGGTCTGGTGTAAGTTGCTGAGGAGACCAGAGTACTTCCCGAAGGATTCGAGAGGTCCTCCGACAACACGCTTGACCTCGCCAGGATGGATGCGGATAAGGCGCCAGTCGATACTGACACGCCGAACCCCGACAACCAACCAGCAGCGTCGACCTTGCAGATCCCGTCAAGTAGCTTGGCGCTGGTCGCTTCTCAGCGTGAATCTGGAGCCCCCAGCTCATCTGGCGCTGCGAGGCTAAACTTTGATGAAGAAATAGTCCGGATTCTGCTCCCCCTGGCCTAGAGAACCAGCGAGGCCACTGATGCAACTGACAGTGCCAAAGATCTTGCTTTTATGGAGATCATGGCCGTCGGGTTCAAGGGCGTCCAAGAGAGATACATCCGAAGATGGGACAGAGTCCAGGAAGAGCGCAAAGCTGCGGATCTGGTTGACCAGAAATTGAAGAAGAAAGTAGACGAGCTGCGCACATGGTACAATGAGCAGACCCGCAATCTTGTAAGGCAGGAGGAAAAGCTCACTGCCGCCAAGCATGAAGCGGCAATCCGTGATGGCAAGTTGACGGAGCGCAAGGCACTGCTCAACTCCAAGGAGAAAGACCTTGCCGCACGAGAGGGAGCCCTTGCCGCCACTCTCCGCGGTAAAGATGAAGAGATTGAGAAACTCCTTGAGCGGAGGATGCAAGAGCTGGAGAAGAATCACAAGGATACCATTGAAAACCAAGCTCGAGATAGCGCCGCCAAGCTCGAGGAGGCTTCCGACAAAGTTGCTGCCGCTGCCGCCGCCAAGACAGAGCTGGAGTCCCAAATGGCTAAGTTGAAGGAAGATCTTGTCGGTAGCGGCAAAGAAGTCGAGAATCTTAAGAACGAAGCGCTGAAAGCAGCCCGCACTCTAGGGGACATGCAGACGCAGCTATCGTCTAAGAACCAAGATCTTGATGCCGCCGCCAAGACAATTGGAGATCTGAAATCTCAACTGGCCACCTTGGTATCAGATTTGGAATCCGCCAAGGAGAGGGAGAGAGTCTTGACGGAGAAGCTGGAGAAGGAAAAGGCCTTGAAGAAGGATGCTGAATACAGTTACACCCAATTGCATCACAACCTCTCTCTCTGGACTGGCAGGCTTGTTAATGCCGCTGAGCGCATCTCTTCTCAGATTGCCGTCATGGATATGAAGAGCTGGGGCTTCACTATCAATGACAAGGAAGCCACTAGCGTCAGACTGACCAAGTTCTTCGAGGGCCTTATTGACGCCTTGAAGACGTATCACGAGGACAAGTCTGCTTCATTTGCCGATGAATCCCGGAAATTCACGCGCAAAGTCGTATACATGGTGCTGCTCAAAATTGCTCATCGCAATCCCGGTCTTGACCTCTCTAGGGTCTTCAGGAAGCTGCCGGAGAACACCGACGTGACTGCTGCCGACAAGATCGCCGCTCCCCTTGCCGACAAGGTTCTCCAAATTCCCAGGATCCAGGGTAATCGTCGGGATTGAGCTTGTCGTTATATCCATCGCCATGCTGTCATGTAAAAGATACATTCGATCTCATGTTAGATCTGCACTGTTTTGTGATGTAATATAACTTGTGCTGTTTGAATGAACGTGTGCTATTCCCCATGTTTTATTCTGCCCTTGTATGATCGCGCTCCCTACGCTGTTGGGAAACTTGCCGGTGCGCACACTTGTCGCGAGCGCTTTGAGGAGCAGGTCCTTAGCAGCCTGCCGGAAGTGCCGCTGCTTGCAAGGTAGCTTGCCGGGCCAGAACGCAGCTGCTAAGCTTGCTGAGCGGACTCGGGGCAAACTAGAGCGCGGACTGATCGCGACAAGGTTCCTCCGCGTGCAAGTTTCTCATACAAACACATAATCGTTCAAGGGAAATCTAAAATGTAACAAGGAAAATGTTTCAAAGTTTTTCAACTTAGCTTTTCCTTGCACTGTTTTCCTCGTCATATGAAATGATTACTTGAATGTCATTGAAAATGGTATCCCATCATCACTCCCCCCGGGAACCTGTACGCGAGGGATTCTTCTGTCCTTTTAAGAAAAAGAAAGAAGAGAAAAGAGTGGTTTGGGAACCTTGACGGTTCATCAGCCATTCCATACAACTAAAGTGTAAATCACACCATCACATGCATCCATATGTAAATGAATATGTACGAAGGGTTGCGAAACACTTAGCTTTATTATTCCCAGGACCTGCGCCTGGCTTTGTACAAAGGGTTACAAGTCTTGCCGACAAAGCTTGTACAAAAGAGCTTGCCGGGAGGCCCGGCAACTGCGCCTTATGGGTAGAACTTGCGAAGATGCTCAATATTCCATGAGTTTTGCACCGGAATGCCATCTTCGGTCTCCAGACAGACTATGCCAGGTCTGGTGACTCGCGCTACCCGATAAGGGCCTTCCCACTTCAGCGTCAACTTGTTTGATTTCTTGGCGGACTGAATGCGCCGAAGAAGAAGGTCGCCTTCCTCAAGGCTCCAGGCATGCACTTTGCAGCTATGATAGCGGCGCAAGGCTTGCTGGTAGCGTGCAGCTCGCACAGCCGCCCGAAGACGATCCTCCTCAAGGAGCGTCGCGTCATCTTGCCGCAACTGCTCTTGCTCAGCTTCATCATAAGCGAGCACTCGAGGTGACCCGTATATGAGTTCTGTGGGGAGCACCACTTCTGCACCATAGACTAGGGAGAAGGGTGTTTGGCCAGTAGCTCGATTTGGTGTCGTCTTGAGTGACCAAAGAACTGCCGGCAACTCATCAATCTAGTGTCTCCCACATTTGTGCAGCCTGTCAAAGGTTCTCGTCTTGAGGCACACATCACTTCAGCATTCATCCTTTCCGCTTGGCCGTTGCTTCTCGGGTGAGCAACAGATTTTGCTGCCAAGGTCCTGGATATACTGCATGAAGGTGCGGCTCGTGAATTGTGTGCCGTTGTCGGTGATGATTCTGTTAGGAACCCCGAAATGGCAAACTAATCATTTGAAGAACTTGATGGCTGATTGCGCTGTCACCTTCCTCACTGGCTCCACTTCAGGCCACTTTGTGAACTTGTCGATGGCGACGCACAAGAACTCAAAGCCCCCGGTAGCACGAGGGAAGGGGCCCAGGATATCGAGCCCCCAAACCGAAAAGGGCCAGGAGAGAGGGATTGTTTGGAGAGCTTGAGCTGGCTGATGTATATTCTTTGAATGGAACTGGCATGCTTCACACTTTGTTACTAGCCCAGTTGCATCCTGGAGGGTAGTGGGCCAATAGAAGCCTTGCCGGAAAGCTTTGCTGACAAGTGCTCTTGATCCTATGTGAGAGCCACATATGCCTCCATGTATCTTCGCCAACAGCTTTAGTCCATCTTCCTGGCAAATACACTTCAATTTTACACCGTTTGGTCACTTTCTATATAGAATGCTATCCACAAACTGATACATACTTGACTGACAGGCTACTTTCTCAGCTTCTTCTTGCTCATCGGGAAGTTCTCCTGTTTGAAGGAAACGAACTATCTGTTGTGCCCATGCCGGAGCCTGTGGCTCGACGACAAGAACCAAAGGCATTTCTTCGGTCGCGGGAGCGCTTGCCTCAGCGACAAGAACCCGAGGTTCCGCGCGAAGCGGCTGCTCACCGACAACCGTGTTGTTGTTCCTGGCAACCTTTTTGCCGGTGGCTCCTGGGAGCTCTGCCGGAAAATATTTGCCGGTATTCAACTTCCTTCTCTTACTGGCCTGCGTTGATGGACTGACTGTTGGTTGGTTCAAATGGAGCACAAAAGTTCCTGGTTCCACAAGTAGCTTTTGAGTGGCGCACTTTGACAGGTAATCAGCAACGCTGTTTTCCGCACGAGGGATGTGCTCTGTTTGCAACCCGTCAAAGTGTTCTTCCATTTTTCTCACTTCTTCCACATATGCTTCCATCAACGGGCTCTGGTAATCTTTGTTTACTTGCTTCACAACAAGCTGCGAGTCACCGCGGACGATCAATTTTCTGATCCCAAGGTCCACTGCGATCCTAAGACCGGCAAGGAGCCCTTCGTACTCAGTAGTGTTGTTTGTAGCCTGCTCCCTTGGAAGGTGCATTTGAATTACGTACTTGAGGTGCTCTCCGGTGGGTGCGACAAGAAGCACTCCGGCACCGGCGCCTTGCAGCGAGAAGGCACCGTCAAAGTACATGATCCACTCTTTGGCCGTCTCTTTACCGGGGAGAGCTGTTTCTTGAATTTCTTCGTCTTGCGTTGGTGTCCATTCCGCAATGAACTCCGCCAAGGCCCTGCTCTGAATGGTTGAGGTGCTTTCAAACTTAAGTGCAAAGCTTGACAATTCCAACGCCCACTCCACTATCCTGCCAGTTGCCTCTGGATTTCTCAAGATGCGTTGCAATGGAAAGCGAGTGACGACGGTGATCTCATGTGCTTGGAAGTAATGGCGCAGCTTTCTCGAGGCCATAAGGAGGCCGAAGAGCAACTTCTGCACTCCAAGGTATCTTGATCTAGCCCCCTGCAGAAGGGAACTAACAAAATACACTGGTTGCTGCACCACTTTCTTCTTCGGCACCACTTGTTGATTAGCCTCATTTGCCTGCGCTGATTTTGACTTGCCGGCACCAGACTCTGCCGGAGAAGATTCCGGTTTGTCGCTGGATGGGCTTGCCGCGGCCGCTTCCTCATCATCGACTTCCCTCTGCGCCACTAATGCAGCGCTAGCCACTTGATTTGTTGCCGCTACATATAGTAGCAATGGCTCTTGTGGTCTAGGCGCAACTAGCGTTGGCGCAGAGGAGAGGTATCTTTTCAAGTCCTGCAGCGCGGCCTCCGCTTCCGGAGTCCATTTCATCGGACCTGCCTTTTTCAAGATCTTGAAAAATGGCAAGGCGCGCTCAGCAGATCTTGAAATGAACCTACTGAAGGCAGCAACACAGCCGGCAAGACGCCGTACATTCTTGACGCTTTTTGGTGCTTGGATCTGCTCAATTGCTTTGATCTTGTCGGGATTTGCTTCAATTCCTCATTGAGACACAAAGAATCCGAGGAGTTTGTCGGATGGAACACCAAACACACACTTCTCGGGGTTGAGCTTCAAATTGATCTTGCGCAAGTTCGCAAATGTTTCTTCTAAATCTTGAATGAGGGTTGATTTGTCCTTGGTTTTGACCACTATATCATCCATATATGCTTCCACATTCCTGTGCAGCCGGGGCTCAAAACCAATCTGGACAGCTCTTGCGAACGTTGAACCTGCACTCTTTAACCCGAAAGGCATACGCACAAAGCAGTATGTGCCGCATGGAGTAATGAATGCGGTTTTCTCCTCATCCTCTTTGGCCATGAATATCTGATGGTACCCAGAATATGCATCAAGGAAGGAGAGTAAATCACAGCCGGAAGTATAGTCTACAATTTGATCAATGCACGGCAAAGGGAAAGGATCCTTTGGACATGCTTTGTTAATATCAGTGTAGTCAATACAAAGTCTCCACTTTCTGTTTGCTTTGCGCACCACAACTGGATTTGCCAACCAAGTCGGATGTAGTACACCTCTAACCAAACCAGCTACTTCAAGCTTCTTGATTTCCTCGGCAATGAACTGTTGCCGCTCCAAAGCTTGCTTCCTGATTTGCTGCTTGACGGGCCGAGCGTGGGGACAGACAGCAAGGTGGTGCTCAATTACCTCCCTGGGAACACCGGGGATGTCAGATGGTTGCCAAGAAAACACATCGACATTCGCCCGCAGGAAGGCAATGAGCATGCTTTCCTATTTGCTGTCAAGGGTGGCGCTGATGGTGAAGGTACCGTCAGTGCCATCCTTCCTCGCCGGCACCTTTTTGGTTGCTGGTGAAGTAGCTTTGGATTTCTTACCGGCAGAGCACTCCGGCAAGTTTTCAACAGGCGCGCGGCACTCCGAAGAGGTGCGCTTCCCGGAATCCTTGCTAGAGGTCTTGCCGGACTTCTTGTTTTCCTTTTTCTTGGCGGGAGCCGGCGCCTTGGCAGCCTCTGCCGCAACCACATCTCTGTACATCTTATCGACGCAAATAACTGCATCCTTCTTGTCGGAGTTGATGGAAATGACACCCATCGGCCCTGGCATCTTCAACGTATTGTAAGCATAGTGAGATGCTGCCATGAATTTTGCCAAGGCCGGGCGGACAAGAATTCCATTGTACGGAAAAGGGATCTTGACAATGTCAAACACAATCTTTTCTGTTCTGTAGTTCAATTCCCCGCCAAACGTCACCGGGAATGTGATCTTTAACTTGGGCTGGCTTCTTCCCGGGTTTACTCCTTGAAACGTGCCTGTTTTCTCGAGCTCTTCGTCAGGAATCTGCAGCCTCTTGATTACTTCTGGAGAAATCAAGTTTAGGCCGGCCCCACCATCAACTAACATTTTTCTCACCTGGAGATTGCGAATTGTTGGTGAAACCAACAACGGCAAACACCCGACCGCGGTTGTGCGATCAGGGTGGTCCTCAGCATAAAAAATGATAGGCGTGTGTGACCACTTGAGTGGCTTTTGAGAGCCCATTGCCGGTTCTGCCGCATTAACCTCACGTGCCCACTACTTAAGTTGGCGGTGAGAGGAGTGCAAGGATGCTCCTCTGTCAACTCACATGGCCTCAGTTGCCTTCTGGAATTCCTGTTCACTGGACTCTCCGTCGTCCTCTTCCTCTTCACTTCCATCATCTTCCTCTTTCTTTTCGCGGCCTCTAGCAGGCTTTTCTTTCTACTGCTTGGCCTTGCCGCGATGGCCTCCTCGACCACCATGGCCCTTTTTGCCAGATCCACCGGCGCCATCTTGACCCTTCTCTTTGTCGCGTTTTTCATATTCAGCTTTCTGTTTTTTAACAAGGTGCTCGACTTGTCGGCACTTGATAACCCACAAGTATAGGGGATCGCAACAGTTTTCGAGGGTAGAGTATTCAACCCAAATTTATTGATTCGACACAAGGGGAGCCAAAGAATATTTGCAAGTATTAGCAGTTGAGTTGTCAATTCAACCACACCTGGAAACTAAATATCTGCAGCAGAGTGATCAGTAGCACAGTAGTATGATAGTTTGGTAGCGGTAGCAATAGTAGTAACGGTAAAAGTAGCAGCAATAGTAGTAGCAACAGTAGTGACTTAGCAAGAACAATATGTGAAGAACTCGTAGGCATTGTATCGGTGTTATACGTTGGATAACATTCATCATGTAACAGTCATAACCTAGGGCGACACAGAACTAGGTCCAATTCATCAATGTAATGTAGGCATGTATTCCGTATATAGTCATACGTGCTTGCGATAAGAACTTGCATGACATGTTTTGTCCTACCCTCCTATGGCAGCGGGGTCCATAAGGAAACTAAGGGATATTAAGGCCTCCTTTTAATAGAGAACCGGAACAAAGCATTAACACTTAGTGAATACATGAACTCCTCAAACTATGGCAATCACCGGAAAGAATCCCAATTATTTTCACCTTGGGGTATGCGGATCATAACACATAGCAGGTGCATATAACTTGCAAGATCGGATCAAGAACACAAATATATTCATGAAAACATAAATGGTTCAGATCTGGAATCATGGCACTCGGGCCCTAGTGACAAGCATTAAGCATAGCAAAGTCATAGCAACATCAATCTCAGAACATAGTGGATACTAGGGATCAAGCCCTAACAAAACTAACTCGATTACATGATAAATCTCATCCAACTCATCACCGTCCAGCAAGCCTATGAAGGAATTACTCACTCCCGGCGGTGAGCATCATGAAATTGGTGATGAAGGATGGTTGATGATGACGATGCCGGAAGATCCCCCTCTCCGGAGCCCCAAACGGACTCCAGATCTAGCCTCCCGATGAAGAACAGGAGGTGGCGGCGGCTCCGTATCATGAAACGCAATAAAACTTCCTCTCTTATTTTTTTCTATGGAATTGTGAATTTATAGCGTTGGAATTAGGTCAGACGGAGTCACGTGGGCCCCACGAGGTACCAGGGCGCGCCTGGGGGGGGTGGCGCGCCCTGGTGCCTCGTGGGCACTGGGTGGCCCCCCTTCTGTTGATGCTTGCGCCAATAATTTTTATATATTCCATAAAAATTCTCCAAAAAGTTTCATCCAATTCCAAGAACTTTTATTTCTGCACAAAAAACAACACCAAGGTAGTTCTGCTGAAAACAGCGTCAGTCCGGGTTAGTTTCATTCAAATCATGCAAATTAGAGTCCAAAACAAGAGCAAAAGTGTTTGGAAAAGTAGATACGATGGAGACGTATCAACTCCCCCAAGCGTAACTCATTGCTTGTCCTCAAGCAATTTAGTTAACAAACTGAAGGTGATAAAGAAAAACTTTTACAAACTCTCAGGTCTGGTGCTTGTTTGAGAAGGTGTTGACTCAACAATAAAAGTAAAATAACATAAAAGTAAATAGATAGGCCCTTCGCAGAGGGAAGCATGGATTTGCAGAGGTGCCAGAGCTCGAACATTAAATCAGAGATAAATAAAATGTTGGGAGGTATGCCTTTCCTGTCAACGTCACGACTGAGAGTGTTCAATATCTTCCATACTAAACACATTAGCGGCGGTTCCCAAGTGGTAAAGTAAAGTTTACTCCCCCTCCACCAACAAACACAAGCCATGGCTAGCCGAATCCTCGGGTGCCCTCCATACCAACAACTTTCCGGGGGAGTTTGTTTTATTATTTTGCAATTCTAATTATGGGACTGGGCATCCCGATTGCCAGCCCCTCTCGTGCAAGGACAAGTGAATAAACACTCATCATGAGAATAACCCGCTTAGCATGGAAGATACTGACCGCCCCTTGTCGCTCCATGAGCGGTACGGGCACACAAAATAGATGTTCATTTGAATATTTAGAGGTGGCACATGCAAATTTACTTAGAATGGCAGAGTAATACCGCATATAGGTAGATATAGTGGACTCATCTGGAATAACTTTGGTTTAAGGATTTTGATGCACAAGCAGCCTTCCCGCTTAGTACAGGCGAAGGCTAGCAAATAGGTTGAGAAGCGACCAGCTAGAGTGCGAAAATGGTCATAATCATGCATTATGAATAATCAACATTGAATACTAGCATGAGTAGGATATAAACACCATTAACATAAATATCATGGAGGCTATGTTGGTTTTGAATCAACTACATGCGTGAACATGTGCCAAGTCAAGCCACTTGAAACATTCAGAGGAGGATATCATATCATCATACTACATCACAATCATTTTAATGCATGTTGACACTCAAGATAAATCATTATCCACTCCTAGCTACTTAAGCATGGCATGAGCAACTATAATCTCTAATTGTCATCATAAACATGTTTAATCATAATATGCTGAATCATGGATACTGAGTTAAACTTATTTACAAAAACAAAGAACAAGTTGAGTTCATACCCGCTTTTCCTTGCCACAGTCACTTCATCAAATCATCGTCATTATTGCCTTTCACTTGCATGACCGAATGATATGAAAATAAAAATAGTGCAAGTGTGCCGTGCACTAAGCTAGAATCTCCAAGCATTTTATTTAGAGGAGAAGACAAGGTAAAATGGGCTCATTGTTAGATCAACAATAATGCATACGAGTGCCACTCAACATTTTCATCGTGGTCTTCTCCTTACAATGACTCAACAAAAGAAAAGAATTTCGGAGAAACACACGGATTTTTTTTGGAGTTTTTAGTTTTTCTAAAGAAAATAAAGAAGAAAAATGAAAAACAAGAAAAAAAATTGTTGGTGCAATAATTTGCCTCCTTATGTTTTGGAGATTGATTGACAAACAGTAAGGGACTGATATGTTTGCTAGTGCACACAGAGTAACAGGTCCCTGGAGTTAAGAGGAGTTTGGATTCATAACTCCGAAGAATATCCCCTGCATAGCAGTGAAAGGTATCACCGAAGGTTATGACGATAAGAGTGACCCCTCAAAATTTGCCGACGTGAAGCAATTGGTTCGGTGCCTGTCCGAAGGAAGTGACTGCAGCCGAGGAGATTGAAGACGAAGAGAAGACGTAGCATTTTTTCGTTGTTTCTTTTCGACTTATTGAGTCATAGGACCACCGTACTATTAAGAGGGGTGTAGCGTTCTAAGATTTGATTCACTGATGCTAAACCCAAATCCTATGAAAGCTGTGAGAGAAATCTCTTTGTGTTTCGAGCAAATACTTGGCAGCAAGAGACTGTGATCTTCTTCGCTGCGAGAGATTTGTCTCTGACCGAGGAGTTAGCATTACTTGTTCCTCAAGTAATGTTACCGTTGCTCCCAAATCCGACCGTTGTGAACGTGTCGGTTGGCCATTGGCTGGACCACGTGTCCAAAATGGTCATTTCCCATCAGGGAAGGCTGCGGCTATAAATAGCCACCCCGCGCCGGCGTTGTCCGGTGGCTGCTCCGTTTGATTCTGAGAAGATTGTTGAGCAACCCCTCTCCGAGAGATTTGAGTTTAAAATCCACCGAGAGAAAAACCCTAGAGCCGAAAAATTAGATAGTGGTTCAGCATCACTAGAATCTAAGTCCAGTACGCTCCGCCTATTACTCTTGGGAGCTGCAAACTCTCTAGACGGTTAGGTGTCAATTTCTTCAGAGACCAAGAGTAATTGTGGTTCTCGAAGAAGAAGTCTGTAAAGGTTCGGAGATCGCCTCAAGTATCTACCACGAGTAATCGGCATTGGTTGATGAACCAATTGTCGAGGAGAATAGGGCGAAGAGAGTTTATCTTCTGTGTTAAATCACAACCCCTCCAACCAGACGTAGTCCTTGTGCAGAAGGGCGAACTGGTCTACCAAACACCTTGTCGCCATCGAGCATCACTGGTCACTTCTGCCACCCTCTTTACATTTGAACTGTGACTTGCCATATTTCAATCATGTGATTTACCTCGATACATGTTGTTAGTTTCCATTCGGTAGTTTGTATTCGCTCACTGTTTACTGTATTTTCTTTCGTTCCGCTGCTGGGTTCCGAGAGTTTTGATATTTCCGAGAAAAATTTAAAACTCCCATTCACCCCCCCTCTGGTAGACATACTTCGATCCTACAATTGGTATCAGAGCAAGGTACTCCTTGACTCTGCTCATTTTGGTCTAACCACCTTGGAGTTTAAGTATGTCTTCAGTGAGCAACAAGTCGCACCTCAAGATTCCCATCTTCGATGGGACGGACTACCCCTTCTGGAAGGAGAAGATGAAGATCCGTCTCCGAGCTATTGATGATGATATGTGGAATGTGGTGCAGAATGGATTCACAGTTGAAGTGCCCCAGGTCCCTACTGACCACGAGAAGAAACTCATTCAGATGGATGCTCAAACTAAAGATGAAATTGGTGGCCATCTCTCTCGTGCTCAATTTCTTCGCTACCGTCAGTGTGAAATTGCAAAGGAATTGTGGGACATTCTCGAAAAGATAAACGAGGGTGTTTCAACTCAGAAAGAAGCTCGCATTGATACACTTCGGGCCAAGTTCAATAGGTTCAAGCGAATTGGAAATGAAAGCTGTCAGCAAACTTTCGATCGTCTGAGTGACATTGCAAACGAGCTACAAGGTCTCGGCGCTAAAGACATCACTGATCATGAAGTTGTGAAGAAGTTGCTCCGATCCCTTGACAGTTCGTTCGACACTCTTGTCCTAATGATTCGGGAACGAGTTGATTTCAATGTCCTCGACTCTGCTGATATCATGGAAAGGCTGAACACCCACAAAGAACAAGAAGAAGAGAAAAGAGATCTCTATGTCTCAAGTCACCGAAAAAGTAATGCTCTCAAGGCTGTGCCTGATTCTTCCTCGGAAGGAAATGCCGATGAAGATTCAGATGACACCGAAAGAATTAGTCAGGATCTCGCATTGATCACGAAAAGATTCCAGCGCCTTCATAGGAAAAATCAGTTTCAGAAGAAAGGATCCAGCAACTCTGGCGGCTCCAAATCTTCATCAAAGCCAACAGGAGATTACACCTGCTTCAAGTGCAAAAAGCCAGGCCATTTCATTTCGGACTGCCCTCTCTGAGAAGCTGAAATCCGTGCAAGTGGAAGATATGATTCAGGAAACCATGGCAAAAGCAAGAGCAAAAGCTACGACTCCGATGATGAGAAGAAAACGAAGAAGTTCTTCAAGAAGAAGGATTCCTCCAAGTCCTCGTCAAGATCTTCCTCGAAGAATCCCTCCAAGTCCTTGTCCAACTTCAAGAACACTTCACGCAAGGCCAAGGCGTACATCGGCAAGGAAATGGATTCCGAAGAAGAAGCATCCTCTGACACCGAAGAGGTTGCTGAATCAGAGGAGGATTCCGATTCTGGCATGGCTGGCATAGCATGTGGCTCCACTCCAGCATCGAACTTCTTTGAGAATCATTCGAGCGACAACGAGTCTCCTGAATACTGCTTTATGGCCAAAGCTTCGAAAGAAAAGGTATCCTCCAAACATCACAAGGTTCACACCAGAGATCAATATTCTTCTGATGAGGATGACCATGCTAAACTGATCAAAATTGCTAATATACAACAAAACTCTCTCGAAAAAATTGAGAAGACCCTCAGGAAGTCTGAAGGGTTGTTGGTTGAGGAGATGGAGAAAAATCAGTCGTTGACCGAAGAGTATTCCACTCTCGAGTCTCGAATGAAAGAACTATCAGATCGTCATGATTTTCTCTCAGCTGACCACGAAAGATTGACTTATGATTACCTGAAACGGAAACAGGAACTCAAGTCGCTGAGAGAGGCTCATGATGATTTGATCAGAGAAAATTCTCTTCTCACCCAACAACTCAAAGAGAAACTTGAAGTGTTTGTACCTCCTTGCTTAAAATGTCTTGAACACAGTAATGCTGAATCAAATGCTGAATCTTCTATGAATGCTAACCCCTCGGTCGAGGAAAATGGTTCTGTTTCTGATGAAAATGCCAGGTTGAAGGATCTTCTTCAGACAGGAATGTTCAAGTCTCTCAAAGGGCATCAAACCCTGTGTGATGTTCTGAAGAAATCCATTCTTCACAAAAACCCCAGGAAGGAAGGTATCGGTTTTGAAAGGAAACTAAATGAGAATGGCTCCTACTGGGAACCAGATCAATATCCTCGCACTGTGTGGGTGCCTGCTAAGAGCAAAACGCTCGATGCAGCTTTACTTTCGGGATATGACTCGCCGATCCCCGAATACTCATATGATGATTCTCTGGACAACTATAAGTTGTTCAAAAACCAACGTGGTGAGGCTGTTGCTCGCTATGTTGGACCGAACAGCAGGAATGGCCCTCCAAAGGAAGCTATCTGGGTGCCTAAGAAAACTATCGAAGCATTACCTGTTACTAGACTACTAACCATGCAGGAAGAAAATGCTCGATATATTCTGAAAAAGATTTGACAGAATGAGTACATGCTTGTATCTCCCAACCGCTATGCTGATTCGTCTGGAAGGAATTTCAATGCATACTCTTTCGATTATTCTCATACTCATTCAAGTTACAATTCACATGACTATCGAAAGAAATCATATTCTGCTCGCTCATATGTTTCGAAGCCACCTACAATGATGTGCGTGGTTAAGAAAGCCTGATTTCTCTGCAGGACTATGTCTCTGGGTGTATCGAATGGATAATGGATAGTGGATGCACTAGTCATATGACCGGAGACAAGTCGTTGTTTGTCGACCCCAACTTAACTGCTTCATCTGAGAAGTACATTACTTTCGGCGACAACAACAAAGGAAAGGTACTTGGGTTAGGTAAAATTGCTATATCCAAGGACAAGAACATTGATGATGTTTTACTTGTTCAGTCTCTTGGATTCAATCTTATGTCTGTTGGCAAGCTTTGTGATCTAGGCATGCAAGTTCTATTTTCTAAATCCAAATGCATTGTCTTCATGGCAACTGACAATTCCTTCGTGTTCGAAGGAAATAGAAAAGGTGATTTATATATTGTGGATTTTCTAAGGGTCCCTCAGTCCGAACTTGTTTGCTTGCAAAAGCAACCGAAGGATGGCTGTGGCACCGAAGACTTGGTCATGCAGGTATGAGAAACTTGCAGACTCTCGTGAAGAAAAATCATCTCCATGGTATTCCTGATGTGAAATTCGACAAGGATCGTCTCTGTGCTGCTTGTGAGGCTGGTAAATTGGCCAAGAAGCATCATTCATCAAAAACTGTCATGACCACAACAAGACCACTGGAAATTCTTCATATGGATTTATTCAGGCCTCAAAACTATGCAAGTTTCGAAGACAGTCATTATGGTCTGGTTATTGTTGATGATTTTTCTCGATATACTTGGGTATTCTTTCTCGAAGACAAAACTTGCACCCAAGACATCTTCAAAAGATTCGCCAAGAAGGCTAAAAATGAATATGAAGTGCGAATTAAGCATGTCAGAAGCGACAATGGTACTGAGTTCAAAAATACTCATATCGAAGACTTTCTCGATGAAAATGGTATCACTCATGAATTCTCTGCCGCATACACTCCCCAACAGAATGGAGTTGTTGAGCGAAAGAATAGAACTCTTATTGAAATGGCAAGAACAATGCTCAGTGACTATAAAACTCCTATTCGTTTCTGGGCTGATTCTATTAATACTGCTTGCCATGTTGTGAATCGTGTTTATCTTCACAAATTCCTTAAGAAAACTTCATATGAACTTATCACTGGGAAGAAACCAAATGTTTCTTACTTACGTGTTTTTGGTGCACCTTGCTATATTCGTGACATGAATCATAATTCCAAGTTTGCTCCCAAGGCACATGAAGGTTTTCTTCTTGGTTATGGCTCGAACTCGCATACTTATTGTGTCTATAACTCTCACCACGGGAAAGTTATGGAAACGGTAAATGTGCGGTTTGATGAATCTAACGGCTCCCAAAAGGAGCACCTGCCTAATGTGATAGATGAACCTCCGATTTCGGATGCTATTCGGCAAATGGCTATTGGGGATGTCAGGCCAGTCGAAGGAAATGTACCTGATTCTTCCGATGATGATGCTCCCATAGCTCGACGAACACGCCAAGCTACCACCGAAGCAAATGCCACTCCGAACACAAATGGCAACCCAAATGCGAATGCAAGTGCCGATCAAAATGGCAATCATGATGAAAATGGCGATACTAATGCCAATCCTGATGATGATGAGGAGGAAAATGAAAATGATCATCTCGAAGAAATCCTCACCCACGAGTGGCAAATCGAGTTGACCCTGCATTAATCCTTGAAGATCTCGAGAATCCAGGTTACCGACCCACAACTCGCTCTCGCACTCGTTTGGCTAACTACTGTGGCAGCTTCTCTTTCGTCTCATTGACAGAACCTACCAAGTATGAAGAAGCTATGAATGATCCCGATTGGATGAATGCCATGCAAGAAGAGTTGGTGCAATTCGAATTGAATGATGTGTGGGAATTGGTTGACAAACCGAATCCTAAGAAGCACAATATCATCGGCACAAAATGGATTTTCCGAAATAAGCAAGATGAAAATGGCATTGTTGTGAGAAACAAAGCACGTCTTGTCGCTCAAGGGTATACACAGGTAGATGGTATTGATTTCGGTGAAACATATGCTCATGTTGCTCGCCTTGAGGCAATTTGTATTCTTCTCGCTTATGCAAATTACAATGATATTCTGCTTTATCAAATGGATGTGAAAAGTTCTTTCCTCAATGGTGAAATTGATGAGGAAGTATATGTTAGGCAGCCACCTGGCTTTGAAAATCCTCAGTTTCCTAACAAAGTTTTCAGGTTGAAAATGGCACTGTATGGGTTGAAGCAAGCCCCTCGAGCTTGGTATGACACTCTAAAAAGATTTTTGCTCGACAAAGGGTTCAAGCCAGGATCCACTGATTCCACTCTTTTCACTCGTGCTATCGATGGCGATCTATTCGTGTGTCAAATTTATGTGGATGATATTATTTTCAGTTGTACTAACAATGCTTGCAGCATGGAATTCGGGCGAATGATGTCCGTGAAGTATCAAATGTCTATGATGGGTGAACTTAAGTTCTTTCTCGGACTACAAATTCGTCAACAGGACAATGGAATTTTCATAGCTCAGGAGAAATACCTGAGAGATTGTCTTAAGAAGTTCAAAATGCAAGATTGCAAATAGAAGGGTTACAAAACTCCCATGCCCACAAATGGCCAGCTGGACGCAGATGTGTACGGTAAAGATTACGATCAGAAAGCTTATCGTTCGATGATTGGTTCTTTGCTGTACTTATGTGCATCCAGACCTGATATTATGTTGAGTGTTTGCATGTGTGCTCGTTTTCAAGCTGCACCGAAAGAATCGCATCACCAAGCGGTCAAGCGTATTCTGAGATATTTGGCTCACACCCCCACCTTAGGTTTATGGTATCCTAAGGGAGCACAGTTTGACCTCGTTGGATATTCAGACTCATATTATGCAGGTGACCGGGTTGACAGGAAATCTACTTCGGGGACATGCCATTTCCTCGGTAGATCATTGGTTTGTTGGTCATCAAGGAAGCAGAATTGTGTCTCACTCTCTACGGCTGAGGCCGAATATATTGCTGCTGGCGCTTGTTGTACACAGTTATTATGGATGAAGCAGACTCTGAAGGATTATGGCATCAAGGTCAAGAAGATTCCTCTATTGTGCGACAATGAGAGTGCGATCAAAATTGCACACAATCCTGTGCAGCACTCTCGCACCAAGCATATTGAGATCAGACATCATTTCTTACGCGATCATGTTGCTCGAGAGGATATTGTTATCAGTCACGTCAACACCAAAGAGAATCTCGCCGATATCTTCACCAAGCCTCTCGACGAGAAAAGATTCTCTACGTTACGGTGTGAGCTAAATATCCTAGATTCCGCAAATGTGCAGTAAGCTGGACTCGGCACCCGTACCAACACTTCCACATCTTTGATGGAATGGGTGCATAACACTCGAAGAGTTTGAAAATTTTGACAAAGTGAAATTTTCTTTCTGAGAGTGAATACATTAACGAGGAACTAGACTAACCGGGTGCCACGATAATTGTGCGACGCTCGGGGTCATACAGTTCTTATACGGTGGGTAACGCCACCACAATTTCTCTTCGCTGAATTGCATTTGAAACCTTTCGTGTTAGTCCGAATGTATTTCACTCATAACTTGTATTTCGGGTATTTGTGTTTCTTCGTCTGAGTGAAATGCCTAGGACCTTGTTTTCCCTCTATTCTATCTCTTCCAGTCTATGCTGCTCTGTTATGAAAGCACAAAATTCATCTGTGACCGAAACTTTATCTGGTGTCCTTGACCACGTTAAAGGTTCGGTCCGAACTTAATCTGTTTTGCCGAAAGCCGTCCAAAATTTGGGGTTTCCCGCCCAGGTCTGGACCACGTTCTTGATGACGGTTGCCACGTGCTCATCATCAACTGCCAGCTTATCCTATCCGTTGAATCGCAAGCGCCCCTTGACTCCGTCCGTCCGATCAGATTCAGGGTGCGGTCATTTTCCCCTCGCATATATATTCTGCACCGCCCCCTTCCTCGTTTCACTTCACGTCTCCACCATTGCCACTCTCCGAAGCCCTAGCGCACTGCTCCTCCTCGAGTTCGACGACGCCGACCACCTTCGCCGCTTCACTGCCGGAAAGAGGTCGCCGGAGTCCTTCCTCGCCGCCGCGGATCATCTTCATCTCCGCGCCGCCGTAGTTGCTGCACATCACCAAGTTAGGGTATGTGCAGTGCGAACTTGTTCTTCCGTTCATTCAGTTCAAGTTCATCCGCGGTAGAAATAGCCTTGTTTTTACTGAAATTTCTCAGATCTTTACTGCTAGGTAACTTCTGTGGATGTGGTTTGTAGTTGTCCCTCGCATCCGAAAAACTTCAGATCTAGGGTTTGTGTTTTGTCTCGTCCGAACGGAATGCTTAGCACACTTACTAGTACTTTCTTCGAACCTACTAGTTCATTCTACACATTTCCTTCGCCCGAAACATTTCTCAAAGTCTGCATCTACTTCATCAAAAAACAATTTCTTTTTCAGAATCTTCGCTGTGTGCATTCGTAACCCTGTCCCCATTTTCCCTCGCATCTATCTCTGTTCACAGGAAAATGCAGTCCGTTGCGGATTCAGCTCAGCGTAGCCTGCCTGACGGAGATGATATTGTATTGGGCACTGCTGATGAATCAGAAGCTCCAAATGCCAAGGGCCCAGCGGTAGGCCCGTCAACCAGCAAGAGAAAAAGGGCCGAACAGAATGACGACGAGCAAGTAGAAACTGCTCCGAAGAAGAAGAGGGGTGGCAGACAGGCTCTCACAAACACAGCAGAATATATCTCTCATGATCGATACAACACAGTTCCAGGCGAATCAAAACACGATCGAGATACACGACAGCAATGGATTCGACGCCACTGGGTGCGCAAATGGTTCAACTATGAGTTCGTTGCTCCTCGTTTTGCTCAGAATTTTGCATCCCATCCACCATGGGGTGACTGCCGAGAACTTTCTCTAATCAAGTCAAATGGACCTCAAGAGAGACCACCTCCTCCGGCAAATGCTCATGAGTCTTCCCTTCGCACTCCTGCCTCATATCCCGATGAGCTCGCTAAGCGTCAGCGCAATGCCGTCAAAAGAGCTGAGAGGGCTGAAAAGAAAAAGGCTCGTGAAGCAGAAAACCTTCGTCTTCTCAAAGATGATGTGGAAAAGAAAAAGGCCGAAGGGATGTCTGAAGGATGCACCAAACATAAGCATGATCCCAGTGCTGCTGCTTCAAAGAGAAAGCGTGCACCGAAGAAGAAAAAGGTTGTACCAGCAGATGAAGCAAATATGGATGATTCCTCGGCTGATGAAGATGATCCTCCGCTCACCAAAGAAGAGGTTGCTGCTACTCTCAGCGAGGATGTGAACATTACCACTTCAACCGTGCTGCCTGATCTTCGGGTCAATCTGGCCCCATCGAAGAAGATGCCTGCCAGAAAAACGCCAGCTACCACTGTCACCATGAAACAGCACGTGAACACAACTCCTCATCCAGATGCAATTAACTTGAAGGATTTGGTAGTTGATGCTCCAGTGAATGCTGCGAAGCCTGGCGAAAACATTCCCAAACCTGAAATGAAGAAAATCAAGGCGCCTACCGAGCAAAATGCTCTTCAATCCTCTGCTCTGAAGAAAAAGGTTGCTAAATTTGCTCTTACGCTGACTCAACCATTGGCTTCTAAGCCGCCTTCCGAGCAAGTTCCTGTTCAGACTGCTCCCTCTGTCAAGTCAGATGCACCTCATTATTATGATCACATATTCATCATGGAGCAGCTCGATAAGTTTGTGGAGAACCCTTTCGATGGAGAGGTGGCATCTTTGCCAATCCCTGCCGAAGTTATTACTTAAGCAACTTCTGTAGTGCAAGAACTGAGAGATGATGCAGTTGAGATTAATTCTCTCTCTGCCGAACTAATGGATCTTAATGAGCGAATGAAAACTGCCTCATCAAAGTTTATCATCAACACACTCGAAGATTCCTACAAGGATATCAACCGAGCCATGAGTCTTCTACGTAACCGAAGGTTGCGCTTTCACACAGATCTCGATGAAATTGTTCAGAAAATTTGTGATGAACATCAAGCCAAAGTCACTGGCTACAATGATCTGGTCAAGGGCCATATTGATCAAGTTGCGAAGCTAAAGATCAAGCAAAGAAAGAAAATAGCGAAGAAAAATGTACCTCCTGTTCCGAAGGAACCGTCGCCTGTCTGTCAAGATGCTCTGTCTCAGAAAGAAAAATCTCCTGAGCCTGCTATTCCTTCGCCACCACCTGTTAAGGACTCGGATGCTCCTCCCTCGCCAAGGCCAACTGAATCAGTGCCTGTGGCCTCCACTGCTCGGGCTGAAATTCCCTCGCAACACGTTGTTTCAGAGGAAGGTGAAATTCCTCGCAACGAACCCCAAGCCTCTCCAGCTCATGAAGCGTCACAAGTCCCAGTTCCATCTGTCGACGAGCTAAAACAATTTACTGTGGAACAGTCTCAGCCTCCTCTAATGGATGTTTCGGCCTCGGTGCCCAAAGTTGATGAACCTTCTCCAGTGCCAAGCGCCCCTGCTGCACCATCTGTTGTGCCACATACTCCCTCTCCACTCAAGCTATCCATCGATACAGTCGCACGGATGCCAGATGTTGGTCCCTCCGAGCACAAATCTGTCTCTGCCCGCCGGTCTGACTCAGTTGTATATGGTGATGAGTATCTTTCTCCTGAAGAAGAACTCAAATATCCGTATCCTCGCGAAGAATTGCCATTGTTCTCGACAGGCGCAGGCGCAAAAGGACCGCTTTTTAATCAGAATGCGCATCCAAAATTCTTTCAAACCAGTCCGTATGATGGGCCGCGCACTTCTGAATCGCCTCGTTTCTGGACCAAGGAACAAGCTATTTATTACTCTCGGGTCCTATATGAGAGCAAGAAGATTTTTCCTCATGAATTTCTGGACGTTCCTGCTATGCGAAATATTGAGTGTTTTAATCAATTGCTTCAGGATCTGGATGATTTCTGCCTCACAAAGGTCTTTGAGTTCGAGCACCCGTGGAACAGAGAAATTGTTCTTCAATTCTATGCAACATTGTACATCTCTGGTGATGAAACAGATAGCTCAAAATGGATCATGGAATGGATGACCGAAGGAAATCGCGTCAAGTGCACTTCGACAGATTTTGTCTCGCACTTCCATTTCCCTCGCTTTGAGCACGGTAACACTAACATTCAAGTTCACAACATTGATGTCATATCGGATGAACTTTTTCGATGCACAATGGATCCCGAAAAGATTCGTGACTACACTGGTCCTCCTCGTCCTGAGCATTTATCATTCGACAATCAGACGCTCTTCCATATGCTCTCATGCACCATTTGCCCATTGGCTGGTATGAATCCGGACAAGTCCATCTTAGATGTTCTTCGAAATGCAATATATGCAATCTCTGAGCGATACATTTTCGATGTGGAAGACATGTTCCTACGCATTCTGAAGGATTCTGCTCAATATCCCTTTTGCATCAAAGTGTTTGCGCCATGGATCCAGAAAGTTGTTGATCATGCCATGCGCACAGTGTATCTTGCAAAGGAAAGCCACAAAAGCTTTATTCCTCCTGTTCGTGATACTTTGCAAGTTATGAATGATCTTTCTTTGGGCAAGTCGCCTACTTCAAGCTCCCGCGATTATCACAAGCAATTTGATGGGCCTCGTCTGCCTCAGCGCGACCGAAAGATTTCGCCTCAACCTCCGTCGCAACTTGAAGTGAGTTTGCATACACAACAACTGCTACTGCAGCATATCGCTGAGGATTGATGAGAGAAAGAACATCTCGCCTCCGAGCTGAATGAACTTAACAATCGCACGAGGATAATGCATCTAATAGCTGATGAAAACAAGAAAAGACTATGGAAATTGCTTCGCAAGTTCTTTACCGAGAAACAACTCCTGAATGTCAATCTCCAAGAGCTCTATGACTATATTGATAAAGGCTTCACTATCGAAGATTTTCAAGATAGGACTCCTTCTCTACCTCCTCGTGAGCCTACAACTGATCTTCTTCATCTAAAGCTGCGTAAATTGCTTGATGAATCTGAAGCCACTTCACCAACCGAGAAACCTACCGAAGGCAATGTGCAGTCTCGTGCTCCTCCTGTGGTCCCTCCAGCCATTCCTTCGTCTGCTCAGCCCCAAGCTCTTATTCTTGAAGGAAAATCTGTTGCTGCTGAAGACGAAGCCATTCCGGTCACTTCCGAAGATGAAATCACCTCGGATAGCTCATCCGGAGATGCCACCGATTGATCCAAGATCTGCGTTTCTTCACTCATGTTATTCGTCACCTTTTTGACACTTGTTGACAAAAAGGGGGAGAATTACATCGAGTCTCGATAGATTTGCTTTTGGTGTTTCATTTGAGTTTGGTTTCGTTCGAGTTTGCAACTTTTGGTCTATATCCTATCCGTACTATGTTGTAAAACTCGATAACTTCTGTGCCGTAATGTTAATAACCTCTGCTGCTGCACCATTTCTCTCGAAGTATTTGTCTTGCAGGTGGAATTATTATCAGAAGTTATCTTTGATTGCACTAAGATCTCGATGGATTATATCTCATCAGTGCGAATGAAATGTCTCGAATGATTGAAATTTCCTCCATATACTTCAATTATTGCAGGAGAATCTATCTCATATCTTTTGTCCCTGCATACATTTAGGGGGAGTCCATTTCATATTCGAGCAAGTAACTCTTACTCACTCTTGTTTGATCTATTTTACACTTATCTATCTTCACTTCGATGATTATCTGTTTTGTCATCAATCGTCCAAAAACGGGGAGATTGTTGGTGCAATAATTTGCCTCCTTATGTTTTGTAGATTGATTGACAAACAGTAAGGGACTGATATGTTTGCTAGTGCACACAGAGTAACAGGTCCCTGGAGTTAAGAGGAGTTTGGATTCATAACTCCGAAGAATATCCCCTGCGTAGCAGTGAAAGGTATCACCGAAGGTTATGACGACAAGAGTGACCCCTCAAAATTTGCCGACATGAAGCAATTGGTTCGGTGCCTGTCCGAAGGAAGTGACTGCAGCCGAGGAGATTGAAGACGAAGAGAAGACGTAGCATTCTTTTCGTTGTTTCTTTTCGACTTATTGAGTCATAGGACCACCGTACTATTAAGAGGGGTGTAGCGTTCTAAGATTTGATTCACTGATGCTAAACCCAAATCCTATGAAAGCTGTGAGAGAAATCTCTTTGTGTTCCGAGCAAATACTTGCCAGCAAGAGACTGTGATCTTCTTCGCTGCGAGAGATTTGTCTCTGACCGAGGAGTTAGCATTACTTGTTCCTCAAGTAATGTTACCGTTGCTCCCAAATCCGACCGTTGTGAACGTGTCGGTTGGCCATTGGCTGGACCGCGTGTCCAAAATGGTCATTTCCCATCAGGGAAGGCTGCGGCTATAAATAGCCACCCCGCGCCGGCGTTGTCCGGTGGCTGCTCCGTTTGATTCTGAGAAGATTGTTTAGCAACCCCTCTCCGAGAGATTTGAGTTTAAAATCCACCGACAGAAAAACCCTAGAGCCGAAAAATTAGATAGTGGTTCAGCATCACTAGAATCTAAGTCCAGTACGCTCCGCCTATTACTCTTGAGAGCTGCAAACTCTCTAGACGGTTAGGTGTCAATTTCTTCAGAGACCAAGAGTAATTGTGGTTCTCGAAGAAGAAGTCTGTAAAGGTTCGGAGATCGCCTCAAGTATCTACCACGAGTAATCGGCATTGGTTGATGAACCAATTGTCGAGGAGAATAGGGCGAAGAGAGTTTATCTTCTGTGTTAAATCACAACCCCTCCAACCAGACATAGTCCTTGTGCAGAAGGGCGAACTGGTCTACCAAACACCTTGTCGCCATCGAGCATCACTGGTCACTTCTGCCACCCTCTTTACATTCGAACTGTGACTTGCCATATTTCAATCATGTGATTTACCTCGATACATGTTGTTAGTTTCCATTCGGTAGTTTGTATTCGCTCACTGTTTACTGTATTTTCATTCGTTCCACTGCTGGGTTCCGAGAGTTTTGATATTTCCGAGAAAAATTTAAAACTCCCATTCACCCCCCCTCTGGTAGACATACTTCGATCCTACACTATTTACACTGGAAAGCTCCCAACAAGTAAAAGAAGAAACAAGAAATCTTTTTGGGTTTTCTTTTACTACTATGAAACTACAACTAATTAAACTAGAAAGAAAAACCGAAAAGAAACGAGAAATGTTTTTGGATTTTCTCAAGTTTTTCGAACACACTAGAAGAAAACGAGAAAATAAAACTAGCATGGATTATACAATGAAAAAAAGTATGAACACTGACAACTGGAAAGAATGTGTGAACATGAATGTAATGTCGGTGAGAGATACGTACTCCCCGAAGCTTAGGCTTTTGCCTAGCTTGGTTTACGGCCATCCGTAGTAGCCATCCGGTCCCATATGAAAGTCCTGAGGCGGCGGAACCCGAGCGTCCCAATCCTGGGGCTCCTCCTCTGCCGCTGCCAAAGCATTCCGGTAAGCAATGATGTCCGGTGGCATCACGGTATATCCGTTCCTGGCATGAGAATCAAACAAAGCAGGTGCAGGCAACAGAATAATATCACGAGTATTGTCACTAAAAACCAAGTTATAACGAATGTTGTGAGGAGGCTCAGGAGCATCAAGAAAGTTGTGGTCCCTCATGGACTGGTGATCTAAGTAAACTCTGGGCAACAAACAATCATGAGGGTGTATGTTAACATTAAAATGTCTCGCTAAGTGAGTAGCATAAATACCACCATGAATTTTACCCCTAGTTTTATTAGTGTGCAGGCGGCGTGCAATGATAGCTCCCAGGTTATAAGTATTGTCATTATGCAGTGCACGGCGTAAAATGGCAAAGTCAGGTGCAGTTAGCGCACTGCCTTGCTCCCTAGCAATCAAGCATTTCCCTAAGAATAAAGCAAAGTAATGAACAAAGGGAAATTGCAAGCTAGTGGCTCGGGCTTTCAACACGCCCCTTGTCTCTCCCACAGTTAAAGTTTGGAGGAAACCCTCAAACTCCTCTGGGCGAGGCTCTCTAATTTCCCCATCAAAGGGAATCAAACATATCTCACAAAATTCAGCCAGAGGTATCTGATAATGTTTAGCATATAAATCAAAGCGCACCTCAGGGGGTTCAAGCCTACTCAGAAAATGAAAGTTTTGCACAAAGGTATTTGTAAGGATGTGGTGCTGGTCACACTCATCTGCGAGGAAGTCGGTCAGTCCGGCATTTGCAACGAATTGCGCGAACTCTTGGTAGAATCCGGCTTCGTTCATGAAGGCATTGTGAGGCCATTCGCACGGCCGGACCTCCGTCCTACGCGGGATGTTGAGGTCACTGTCCGAGGACTCCCCAAGGACTCCCTTGGCGTTCTGCTTCGAGGAACTCCTCCAGAAGAAATTCATTTTCCCAAGAACAATTTTCTGAAATTTTTTGGGTCACAAAATGATATCAATAAAACTTCACAAGATTGATAGCAACTACTCATATAGATGTCTAGAGGCTATATCAAGCATTCAAACTACTTGGAACTCAAAGAATTCAACATGCAAGCTCATTTTTAGTAGCACCAAGAACAGCTAATTATACAAAATATAATCCACTAGAGGAAAAACTAATTGGAGCAATGGAGGAGTCACATACCAAGGAGCAATCTCCCAAAACAGTTTTGGAAATGGAGCTCCGAGCAAAGAGATCGAAAATTTCAGTTTTGTGAGCAAGAACACGAGAGAGAGAGAGCTACCAGGAATTTTTGCTAGAGGTAAGAGACGAAGTGAGCTAAAGGGATAAGTGAGGGGGTCCCTGTGGGGCCCACGAGGTACCTGGGCGCGCCAGGGGGGTGGCGCGCCCTGGTGCCTCGTGGGCACCTGGGGCACCCCCCTGGTATGATTTTTGTGCCAAAAAATCTTAAATATTATATAAAAAATCATGTCAAAATTTTATTACATTCTGAGCACTTTTATTTCTGGACATTTTTTATTGTGCGGATAAGTCAGAAAACATGCTAATCATAGCCTTTTATTGCATTTAACTAAAAATAACAGAAGATAAAAAGTGGGTACAGAAGGTTGTGCTTACTAAATTCATCGACCACATGCCCCTCAAAAAGAATCCATTAAGAAGGTTGATCAGGTCTTATTAACAAACCATTTTCGAGTAACATGAAACCGAAGAACTTTCGTGTAACACTAAGTTACCTCAACGGGGATATGCATCTCCCCAACAATAAGAGTTTCATATTTCTTTTTAATAGTAGGAAGAGGGAGTTGAAAACTTCCAATAGTAATTGTCGGAGTCTTTTCAATAATATGAATACCATTTACTTGAAATTGTTTCTTCGGAAAGTGCACCGTATGTTCATTACCATTGATATGAAAAGTGACCTTGCTTTTGTTGCAATCAATAACAGCCCCTGTAGTATTCAAGAAGGGTCTACCGAGGATAATCGACATGTTGTCATCCTTGGGCATATCAAGTATAACAAAGTCTGTTAGAATAGTAACATTTGCAACTACAACGGGCACATCCTCACAAACACCGATAGGTATGGCAGTTGATTTGTCAGCCATTTGCAAAGATATTTCAGTGGGAGTGAGTTTATTCAAATCAAGTCTTTTATATAAAGAGAGAGGCATAACACTAACACCGGCTCCTAAATCACACAAAGCAGTTTTGACATAATTTCTCTTAATGGAGCATGGTATAGTTGGTATTCCTGGATCTCCTAGTTTCTTAGGTACTCCATCCTTAAAAGAATAATTTGCAAGCATGGTAGAAATTTCAGATTCAGGTATCTTTCTTTTATTTGTGGCAATGTCTTTCATGTATTTAGCATAAGGAGGCATCTTTATAATATCAGTCAAACGAGTACGCAAAAGACTGGCCTAACCATTTCAGCGAAGCGTTCAAATTCTTCCTCATCTTTTTTCTTAGATGGTTTAGGAGGAAAGGGATGGGTTTTTGAACCCATGGTTCTCTTTCCTTACCATGTTTTCTAGCAACGAAGTCTTTTTTATCATAACGTTTATTTTTAGACGGTGGGTTATCAAGATCAACAGCAGGTTCTATTTCAACATCATTATCAGGTTCTTTATCATTATCTGGTTGGGTATCCACATGAACATCATCATTATTATTATCATCGAGTGGTTGTTCATTACCAGATTGTGTTTCAGCATCAGAAATAGAAACATCATTACTATCCTCCAAGGGTTTTTCTACCTCGGGTTCACTAGAAGTATGCAAAGTCCTATCATTTTTCTTTTTCGTTTTCTTTTTAGATGGACTAGGTGCATCAACATTAATTCTTTGAGAGTCTTGTTCAATTCTTTTTGGGTGACCTTCAGGATAAAGTGGCTCCTGAGTCATTCTACCTCCTCTAGTCATTACTCTAACAGCATGATCGTTCATATTGTTATTCATTTCATTGAGCAATTGACTTTGAGATTTAGCAACTTGTTCTAATTGAGTTTGAACCATAGATGCATGTTTACTCACACCTTTAACATCATTAGCAATTCTAAATAACAAGTCACTCAAGCGATCAATCATGTAGGCATTTCGTTTCAGTTGTTTCATAACATTTGCATTGAAATGATCTTGCTTAATAATATAATTGTCAAATTCATACAAGCATTGACTAGGAGGTTTGTTATAAGGAATATCACTTTCATTGAACTTTATAAGAGAATTTACCTCTACTACTTGTGACGGTGTGTCAAGACCATGTATTTCTTCAATAGGTGGTAGATTCTTAACATCTTCAGCTTTAATACCTTTTTCCTTCTGGCATTTCTTTGCCTCTTGCATATCTTCAGGACTAAGATATAAAATACCCCTCTTCTTCGGAGTAGGTTTAGGCGGTGGTTCAGGAAGTGTCCAATCATTATCATTCTTCAATATATTATTCAATAATTCCTCAGCTTGTTCAATAGTCCTTTCCCTGAAAACACAACCCGCACAACTATCTAGGTAGTCCCTAGAAGCATCGGTTAGTCCATTATAGAAGATATCAAATATTTCATTTTTCTTAAGAGGATGATCAGGCAAAGCATTAAGTAATTGGAGAAGCCTCCCCCAAGCTTGAGGGAGATTCTCTTCTTCAATTTGCACAAAGTTAAATATTTCCTGTAAGGCAGCTTGTTTCTTATGAGCAGGAAAATATTTTTTAGAGAAGTAATAAATCATATCCTGGGGACTACGCACACATCCAGGAGCAAGAGTATTATACCATTCTTTAGCATCACCCTTTAATGAGAAAGGAAATAATTTAAGAATATAGTAATAGCGAATTTTTTCCTCATGAGCAAATAGGGTGGCTATATCATTTAATTTAGTGAGATGTGCCACAACGGTTTCAGTTTCATAGCCATGGAAAGGATCAGATTCAACCAAGGTAATTAACCCAGGATCAACAGAGAATTCATAATACTTATCAGTAATAAATATGGGAGAGGTAGCAAACTTAGGATCATATTTCGTTTTCTCCCGCATAGATTTTTCTTTCATTTCAGCAACCAGTTTTATAACTTCATGTCTATCATTACAAACAAGAATGGCTCTAGCTGTCTCCCTATCAAAGCAATGTTCATCAGGTGTTTCAACTCTAGTAGGAGAGCTAGGCATAATAGGTGAAGCACAATTCTCAAGAGTTTTAGCATTTTCAATTTCCTTAGCTTTAGCAAGTTGTTCACTAAGAAATTCACCAAGTGGCACAACATTATCAGGCATAGTACTAGCATCATCATGAGTGTCATTCAAAGCAGAGGTAGTATCATCCATAACTTGCGACATATCAGAATTAATAGCATGTTGTGGTGTTGCAAGTTTACTCAAAATAGAGGGTGAATCAAGTGCAGAGCTAGATGGCAGTTCCTTACCTCCCCTCGTCTTAGAGGGAACGATCTTGGTCTTAGCGTCTTTCAGATTCTTCATGGTGATCAACAGATATAAATCCCAAGTGACTTAGCAAATATAGCTATGCTCCTCGGCAATGGCGCCAGAAAAAGGTCTTGATAACCCATAAGTATAGGGGATCGCAACAGTTTTCGAGGGTAGAGTATTCAACCCAAATTTATTGATTCGACACAAGGGGAGCCAAAGAATATTTGCAAGTATTAGCAGTTGGGTTGTCAATTCAACCACACCTGGAAACTAAATATCTGCAGCAGAGTGATCAGTAGCACAGTAGTATGATAGTTTGGTAGCGGTAGCAATAGTAGTAACGGTAAAAGTAGCAGCAATAGTAGTAGCAATTGTAACAGTAGTAGCAACAGTAGTGACTTAGCAAGAACAATATGTGAAGAACTCGTAGGCATTGGATCGGTGTTATACGTTGGATAACATTCATCATGTAACAGTCATAACCTAGGGCGACACAGAACTAGCTCCAATTCATCAATGTAATGTAGGCATGTATTCCGTATATAGTCATACGTGCTTGCGATAAGAACTTGCATGACATGTTTTGTCCTACCCTCCTATGGCAGCGGGGTCCATAAGGAAACTAAGGGATATTAAGGCCTCCTTTTAATAGAGAACCGGAACAAAGCATTAACACTTAGTGAATACATGAACTCCTCAAACTATGGCAATCACCGGAAAGAATCCCAATTATTTTCACCTTGGGGTATGCGGATCATAACACATAGCAGGTGCATATAACTTGCAAGATCGGATCAAGAACACAAATATATTCATGAAAACATAAAGGGTTCAGATCTGGAATCATGGCACTCGGGCCCTAGTGACAAGCATTAAGCATAGCAAAGTCATAGCAACATCAATCTCAGAACATAGTGGATACTAGGGATCAAGCCCTAACAAAACTAACTCGATTACATGATAAATCTCATCCAACTCATCACCGCCCAGCAAGCCTACGAAGGAATTACTCACTCCCGGCGGCGAGCATCATGAAATTGGTGATGAAGGGTGGTTGATGATGACAATGCCGGAAGATCCCCCTCCCCGGAGCCCCAAACGGACTCCAGATCTGGCCTCCCGGTGAAGAACAGGAGGTGGCGGCGGCTCCGTATTGTGAAATGCAATAAAACTTCCTGTCTTAATTTTTTCTTTGGAATTGTGAATTTATAGCGTTGGAATTAGGTCAGACGGAGTCACGTGGGCCCCACGAGGTACCAGGGCGCGCCTGGGGGGGGGGGGGTGGCGCGCCCTGGTGCCTCGTGGGCACTGGGTGGCCCCCCTTCTGTTGATGCTTGCGCCAATAATTTTTATATATTCCATAAAAATTCTCCAAAAAGTTTCATCCAATTCCAAGAACTTTTATTTCTGCACAAAAAACAACACCAAGGTAGTTCTGCTGAAAACAGCGTCAGTCCGGGTTAGTTTCATTCAAATCATGCAAATTAGAGTCCAAAACAAGAGGAAAAGTGTTTGGAAAAGTAGATACGACGGAGACGTATCAGCACTCTTGGAGATCGTGGCCCTTGGTGCGGTGAATCTTGCAGTATGACCCATCAGACTTGCCGACCTTCTCGTTTGCCGCTGCCTCCTGACAAGCGGCGCATATAGCAGCCTCTTTGCCGGAGCTCTCAGTCTTAGCTTTGTTGGCGGACTCAGAGTTGTTGGATCCCTCAACGGCCATAACAGTTTTTCCTTTGCGCTTTCTGTTGTGCTTTCGGCCCTTCTTCCTTGGGGTGGCGGCATCATCGTCCTCAGAATCTACCTCGGCACCAGCGTCCTCCCCGGGAAGCCTTCTCCCTTCCTCAGCACGTGCACACTTATCCGCCAATGTATAGAGCTCATTGACGGTTTTGGGTAGCTTGACGTTCATCTTCTCCCGCATCCTCCGATTGCGCACATTCATGTGAAAGGCGGCAATGATGGCTGCGGGGTGCACATCTGGAATGTTGCGGTGTACACGGCTGAACCTCTGGATGTACTTGCGCAAAGTTTCACCATCTCTTTGCAGAATCACCTGCAGGTCGCTGGGCTATCCAGGGGCCTTGTGGCCTCTGGTAAAGGCACCAACAAACTCATTACAGTGGTTTGCCCATGAAGAAATGGAGTTCTCCGGCAAGTTCATCAGCCAAGATCTCACGTTGGGCTTTAGCACCAACGGAAAGTAGTTGGCGAGGATTTTCTCATCTCTTCCTCTGGCAGCTTGTACATCAATCGTGTAGATTCCCAGGAACTCTGCCGGGTTCAGCTTGCCATCGTACTTTTCTGGTACTTCTGGCTTGAAGGACCGGACGGGCGGCCATCAGACTTGCCGCAGCTCATGGGTGAAGGCAGGACATCCAACCTCGTAAGGCAGATACCCGCCAACCCCTGGTGCAGGCTCATCAACGATGGGGCCGTTACGCACGACGGATTAACGGCGCGCCTCCCGGCGCCGTTCAATGGTCGTGCGGGCGTTCTCTACCCGCCTGTCTCGCAGCACTTGCCGCTGATCTTGCCGTGCTCGCGGATCTGAAGAGGCCATCGACATCTCGTCGGGTTTGAAAGATCGTTGAGCTTGCCGCGGTTGTTGGCACTGCTGCTGTCGAGACTGTTGCCGCGGAGGTGATTGCACCGTTAGAGCAGCACTGTCAATGTGGCCACCAGTTGGAGCTACTGGCGCTGTTTGCGGATGCCGTGAGGGCTCCGCTTGCTGTGACTTGCTGGCTTCGGCAAACCCAATCAAGCTTTGGATGGTGGCTCTCCACTCATCTATCTTTCCTGCCGCCGGAGGGAAGTTCAGTAGCATCTGGGCTCGTGCCATCGCCTCTGCTGCTGTGGCTGGCATGGCTGGAAGCGAAGAGCACGAAGTCACTCTACTCCTGGCAGAGCCAGCAGGAGCGCCATCGCGGTCTTGCTGCCGCGACACATGAGCAGCAGCAGGTTGCCATGGCGGAGGTGAGGCCTGGGGATCTGGAACTTGATCAACAGGGGTCTTGCCGTGCGGCCGCCGCTGCCCGGAGTTGTTGGCGCCGCTCGGAGTTGCGTTGCGCCCATCGTGCAAGGGGCGCGGTGTCTGTCCTGAAGCAGCATCTTTGGACGCCGCTGCGGCGGGGTCTTGGCTCGCGCCGACCCGGGCATTGCTGCTCTGGTGGCTGCGTTTGTCGGCACGGCGAGGAGGAGGAAGACGTCTATCTGCTCCGCCCGCGCCGTCTCGGCTTCGCTCGCCAGAGGGTCATGGAAGATGACTATCTCTAGCACCTCCGCATCCTGTTCCGGCCACGGTAGGCATGGCGACCGCGCCGCCTGCGCTGGTTGTGCCACCCGCGGCGTCCGCACCGCCCACGCCGGCCACGCCGCCTGCGCTGCCTGCGGATACGTGTGAAGGAACCTTGGAGGTGGAAGGAGCCGTCATCGTGATGCCCTTCTTCTTGGGCGCCATCGACGATGAGGATGGTGATGAAGCTGATCAAATTGACGCGCAGTCTGCTGATTCGGGTTCACACAAGCGATCCCCCTACCTGGCGCGCCAAAGATGTCGGTGGAGTACGACCATCTATGGGGCCATCTAGGCCCTTGTGGTTCGGCAGAGGAGATCAACGTGCACAAAGAGTAGAATCAACAGAGAACGCAAGGGATTTACCCAGGTTCGGGCCGCTGAGAAGCGTAAAATCCTACTCCTGCTTGGTTGTATTAGATGGGTGTGAGCACCAGTACAAGGAGCGCCTTCCCTGGCAAGGTGCGGAGAGAGCTTCTACGCATGCAAGTAGTGCTAGGGTTTTGATCGCGCCCCCTTTGTAAACGTTGCCCTGGTCCTCCTTTTATAGCTCAAGGGGTTACTACAGTGGCAAAATAGTAATTACAAGTCGATTAGACAGCAAACAGTGCTATCATACCTAACTCTGCCAGTTTAGGACAAAAGCATTAAATGCTTTGTTAGGTATCATGTGGAGAGGCAGCCACGACAATGTTCCTGCACCGCTCGTCCAACTACCTCCTATTAGCCTAACACGCCTTCTGGACGGGTGTCATTAAAGGCAAATCCTATCCCTGCGTGATGACACGTGCCTGACAAACCTCACCAACCAGCCTGCGCGGTCCACACCTCACCGATTAGCGACTAGCTGTCTGGTAAGGTGCAGCGCTGGAGAGCTTGCCGAGGCTTGCCGGCACGGAGCTTGCCGGGTCTTCGTCTTGCCGGTTCGGCCTTGCCGGCAAGGAATGTCTTCATCTTCAGTGCTAGTGGAGTGCTCATTGATGCTTCGTCTTGCACTTCTCTCCAGTAGCTTCTGCAACTGGGTCCTGAATCTTGTTTTTTGGCAAGTTCCGGCAAGCCTTGGCCGGCAAAGAGGCTGCTACCGTCTGTGCATAAGTCAGGGTATAAAATACCCATGTTTTTTACACCGACAGTGCCCCCCACCTCCCCCTTAATTTCCTCCAACAAAAAAATGCCTATGTCGCCTCCGAGAGAGTCAGGCAATTCGCTCTTTGGCAGAAGGCTCGTGCAAGGGCCGTGTGGGTGGCGGAGGACGCCTGTGCCAAAGCCCTGAGTGCAGTCGGGTCGATGCGCCTCATCTACGCTTGGCGGTACGTCGATCGGGTGCACGCTTCCAGCGAGGAGGAGTACCTGTTGGCGCCGGATCACCAGACCGGTGAGATCACGCTCGCCCGCCGGCAAGAGGCTAATCAGCACCTCGCGACTTGCGAGGCCGAGGAAGAGGCGTTGTCTTGCCGCGCTGGGAAACGGCCGCGCACCATGGCACTCGTGGCGCGTGCTACTTGTAGTCCGCGTTGGTATTTCCCCGAAGAGGAGAGGATGATGCAGTACAGTAGAGATAAGTATTTCCATCAGTTAAGAACCAAGGTTATCAATCCAGTAGGAGAACCAAGCAAAATTCCGTTAAGCGCACCTGCACACACAAGAGCAAACACTTGCACCCAACGCAAATAAGAGGGTTGTCAATCCTCTTAGCGATTATTTGCAAGGATTAAATCTTATAGAGATAAATATATAAACTAAAATAGTAAATAAAAGTAAAGTAAATAAATTGCATCAAGGTATTTTTAAGTTTTCTATATATTATAAAGTAGACCCGGGGGCCATAGTTTTCACTAGAGGCTGCTCTCTCGAACACATAGCATACGGTGGGTAAACAAATTACTGTTGGGCAATTGATAGAAAAGCAAATAATTATGATAGATTCATGGCAATGATAATGCATATAGGCATCACGTCTGAGACAAGTAGACCAACTCCTGCCTGCATCTACTACTATTACTCCACACATCGACCGCTATCCAGCATGCATCTAGGGTATTAAGTATGAAACAGAGTAACGCCTTAAGCAAGATGACATGATGTAGACAAAGTAAACTCAAGCAATATGATTGAACCCCATCTTTTTAGCCTAATGGCAACAATACAAATATATGTCATGTCCCCTTCTATCACTGGGATTGAGCACCGCAAGATTGAACCCATCACAAAGCACCTCTCCCATTGCAAGATAAATCAATCTAGTAGGCCAAACCAAATCGATAGATCAGAGAGAAATACAAAGCTATAATAATCAAGCATAAAAGAGTTCAGAAAATACTCAAATATTTCTCATGAATAATCTGATCATAAACTCACAATTCATCAGATCCCAACAAACACACCGCAAAAGAAGATTACATCGGATAGAACTCCAAGAACATCGAGGAGAACATGGTATTGAAGATCAAAGAGAGAGAAGAAGCCATCTAGCTACTAGCTATGGACCCGTAGGTCTATGGTAAACTACTCACACATCATCGGAAGGGTGGCAAGGTTGATGAAGAAGCCCTCCGTGATCGATTCCGCCTCCGACAGAGTACCGGAAAAGGCCTCCAGATGAGATCGCGGAAGAACAGAGGCTTGCAGCGGCGGAAAGGTTTTCTCTTCTGTCTCTCTGTTGGTTTTGGAATATTTGGGAATTTATATCACTAGAATTAGGCTAATAGGTGCCACGAGGGGCCCACAAGCCTGGGGGCTGCGCCCTACCCCCTGGGCGCGCCCTCCAGGCTTGCCGCCTCCTCGTGGCTCTTCTGGTCTTCTCCCGAAGCTTCGTGGGTCTCTTCTGGTCCAGAAAAAATTGATCCAAAGTTTTTTTCCTCGTTTGGACACTTTTTGATAATGATTTTCTGAAAAGCCAAAAACAAGCAGAAAACAACAACTGACACTGGGCACTGGGTTAATAGGTTAGTCCCAAAAAATGATATATAATGGCATATAAAACATCCAAGTTGATACTATAATAGCATGGAACAATCAAAAATTATAGATACGTTGGAGACGTATCAGCGCGCCGCAAGCGCTCCTCCGAGCGCCGTGGCTTTTATTAGGAATAATTTATTGTTGTTTTCAACCTTGTCGTCGAGTCATGCGCTCCGACGTATCAAGGAGTGCATGGCTCAACGACAAGGTTGAAAGCCCCCTTGTCGGAGCGTATGGCTCGACGACAAGGTTGAAAGCCCCCTTAACGGAGCGCATGACTCGACGACAAGGTTGAAAGCCCCCTTGTCGGAGCGCATGACTCGACGATAAGGTTGAAAACCCCCTTGTCGGAGCGCATGGCTCGACGACAAGGTTGAAAGCCCCCTTGTCGGAGCGCATGACTCGACGACAAGGTTGAAAGCCCCCTTGTCGGAGCGCATGACTCGACGACAAGTTTGAAAGCCCCCTTGTCGGAGCGCATGACTCGACGACAAGGTTGAAAGCCCCCTTGTCGGAGCGCATGACTCTACGACAAGGTTGAAAGCCCCCTTGTCGGAGCGCATGACTCGACGACAAGGTTGAAAGCCCCCTTGTCGGAGCGCATGGCTCATGGCTCGACGACAAGGTTTGCTATTCTTCCGCCGAAGAATATTTCTGGAAAAGTTTGCGATTTCAGCAGAGAACTTTGACGTTCTCGATGCCGGCCTCCGGCAAAGATGTTGCCGGGAAGGCTTATGACTTCAGCGGAGAACTTTGACGTTCTCGACGCCGGCTTCCGGCAAGGATGTTGCCGGGAAGGCTTATGACTTCAGCAAAGAACTTTGATGTTCTCGATGCCGGCTTCCGGCAAGGATGTTGCCGGGAAGGCTTATGACTTCAGCGGAGAACTTTGACGTTCTTGACGCCGGCTTCCGGCAAGGATGTTGCCGGGAAAGCTGCAAAGTAATCGCCCACCTGTATACCTGCAACACTGATTCGGACATGTAATGCCACGACAGCGTTTTAACACAACAAATTAATTAGCTTCTGGCTTTATGACTTATTTGTTGTAATTTTGACTTCTGCCGAATATTCCCTTGCTTGCCGGAACACTTTCCGGTGTGCACGATCCAGTCAGCAGCGCTTTGAGGAGCGGGTCCTTAGCGGCTTGCCGGGAACGCCGCCTCCCGAAAAAGGTTTTTCCTTCCCAGCTTTAGTGCAGCTGCTCACATCGCCGAGCGGACTCGAGGCGACAAGGAGCGCAACTAGCCCCGGGAAGGCTCCTCAGCATACGGGTTTACGCAGAAACCTTAAAATAAAACTTGCTAAGCCCTTTCCTTAAATGATTGCATTTTTGTACAATGAATCCCTACGCTTGCCGGAATGCTCCCCGAATACGCACGTCCTGGTCAATGGCGCTTAGGATCGGGTCCTGTCTAGCAGCCTATCGAGAACGCCGCTTCTTCGGGAGCTTAACGCTCTAGAAACAACTACATCTGCATCTGTGTTGCTGGGCGGACCCAGAATAACCAGGAGCGCAGAGTGTTTTAAGAGCGCTCCCCCGCGCATAGGTTATACAAAAACACCATCAAGGATAAGACTACGCAGTAGAAAGCGATTAAAGTTTTAGGACTTAGCTTTCGCAAGGAATTTCAGCCGCCCCCGCTTCTTCTTGGGCGCCATGACGATGAAGGCGATCAAAAACTGACGTGCTGACCGCTAGATCGGGTTCGCGCAACCTCTCCCCCTACCTGGCGCGCCAAAGATGTCGGCGTACGACACCTATGGGACCGCGTGGATCCCTTTTATGGTTCGGCTGGGGAGAAGGTGTACACAAAGAGCGGATCCAACGATCAATGCGGGGATTTTTACCCAGGTTCGGGCCGCTGAGTAGCGTAAAACCCTACTCCTGCTTTGGTTTATTGTGGATGTTTGAGCTCAGATACACGGAGCGCTTCTTGGTGAACAGTACGCAAGAAGGGTAGCTACGCATGCAGCTGGGACAGAAAAGCTCCTCCCCCCTGTAGCTTCGCCTTGGGCCTCCTTTTATATGACCAAGGGGTCACCAACAGTGGCGAACAGCAAGTACAAGAGGTGTAAAGTTGCTACAGTGTTTACATGCTTATCACTGACGACTTAGGACAAAACGCATTAAATGCTCCACTTAGGTGTCCCTTACTTTCTTGGGGACGGAAAAAGAGCCCGTCCCAACAGCACCGCTTAATCCCATCCGCCGCTAATGCCATGACACGCATCCAGGAGGACAAACCCTAAACGACAGGCTGTTCGCTGCGCTGGAGCGGTGGCAGGGCGGTGGGATCTTGCCGGGTGCGAGTCCTTGCCAGGTCTTCGTGAGCTTTCCCGGCAAGATCTTGCCGGGAACCCAGCCTTCGGTCTTCTGATCATCGGCTTGAATGCCTTCTTGATATCTAGTACTTGTTTCCAGCTGTCCTCCAGCAGGCCTTGCCGGGTCTTGTCTTGCTAGGAGATCATGCCGCTGGGAAGAAGCTTCTCCCCAACGAGCTCTTGTTCTTGCTCGTTAATATAATGCTTGCTAGATATGGTATTCGCCGGGAAGCTTGGCCTTGCCGGGGTTGCCAGGCAACAATCCTGGACGGGAATGACCCATGCTAAGAAGGTTGATGAGACCCTGGTTCTCATTACACCGACAGCTGTCAATTGATTCATATTTAATATTGGCATAATGCTACTGTACTCCAACTTCTCCATGACTCATACCCCCCGATACGATCCATAGATTCATCAAAACGAGCAAACTATGCAACAAAAACATAATCTGTCTAAAACAGAACAGTCTGTAAAGATCTATTTAAAAACCATACTTATGTAACTCCAAAAATTCTGAAAAATTAGGAAAACATAAAAAAAATCATATACCAATACTGTGTAAAAATTTCAGATTTTTCTGACGCTCCAGTGCAGAATTAAAATTCCAGCACTGGACGCATAACTTTCTTTTTTCCAAACAGCATCAATTATACTATCATCAACATCATCCCAAAGGCATTACTTGGCACAAGCACTAATTAAAACATAAAAATACAATCATAATAGAGGCTATAATTGTGTAAACACTCAAGAACAGAAAGTATTGGGTTGTCTTCCAACAAGCTCTTTCTTTATAGCCATTAAGATAGGCTTGAAATTTCAATGATGCTCACATGAAAGATAATAATAGAAGCACAAGGAGAGCATCATAAAACATGTGACAAACATATTTAAGTCTAACATACTTCCTATGCATATGCATTTTATAGGAAAACAAATTATCAAGACAACCAATATCTAGCATTAATAATTTCAACACAAAGAGAGGTAATTTAATGACATGAAGATTTCTATAACCATATTTTCCTCTCTCATAATAATTACATGTAGGATCATAATCAAATTCAACAATATAACCATCACATAACATATTCTCTACATGATCCACATGCATAAAAGTTTTATAATCTTCCAAAATAGTATGATTAACATCAACTAAAGTCATGACCTCTCCAAACCCACTTTCATCAAAAAATTCATAAGATTGAACACTCTTCGAATATGTGGGATTCTTTTTACTTAAAGTTGACACTCTTCCAAACCTACTTTCAATATTATTGCAAATGTTTTTATCAAAAACATAGTCATCATGAGGCTTAAATAAATTTTCAAGATCATAAGAAGCATCACCCCAATCATGATCATTACAATGAGTAGTGGACATGACAAAATCATCATCCCCAAGCCCGTAGTTTTGCATATCATTAACACAATTTACATTAATAGAATTTATAATAAAATCATTGCAATCATGCTTTTCATTCAAAGAGCTATCATGAATCACTTTATAAATTTCTTCTTTTAACACTTCATCACAATTTCCAGATTCATGATTTTCAACCAAAACTTCGTAAAGATAATCTAGAGCACTCAACTCACTAGCAATTGGTTCATCATAATTGGATTTTTTGAAATGATTAGCAAGTGGATGAGAATCCATATCAATAGTTTTTTTTAGCAAGCGAAGATGCAAGCGAATAGAAGGCACATGGCAACTCAAGCAAAGGAAAATATTTTTGTGTTTTTGTAAAATTGTTTTAGAAGTGGGGGAGATGAAAACGAGAGGCAAATGCAAATAAAAAGGCAAATAAAATAAATGCAAGTGGATGATAATTTGTGCGAAGGTACTTGGTAATTTTGATGATGTCTCCCCGGCAACGGCGCCAGAAATTCTTCCTGCTACTTGTAGTCTGCGTTGGTATTTCCCCAAAGAGGAGAGGATGATGCAGTACAATAGAGATAAGTATTTCCCTCAATTAAGAACCAAGGTTATCAATCCAGTAGGAGAACCAAGCAAAATTCCGTTAAGCGCACCTGCACACACAAGAGCAAACACTTGCACCCAATGCAAATAAGAGGGTTGTCAATCCTCTTAGCGGTTATTTGCAAGGATTAAATCTTATAGAGATAAATAGATAAACTAAAATACTAAATAAAATAAAAGTAAATAAATTGCAGCAAGGTATTTTTAGGTTTTTTATATATGATAAAGTAGACCCGGGGGCCATAGTTTTCACTAGAGGCTTCTCTCTCGAACACATAGCATACGGTGGGTAATCAAATTACTGTTGGGCAATTGATAGAAAAGCAAATAATTATGACGGATTCATGGCAATGATCATGTATATAGGCATCACGTCCGAGACAAGTAGACCGACTCCTACCTGCATCTACTACTGTTACTCCACCCATCAACCGCTATCCAGCATGCATCTAGGGTATTAAGTATGAAACAGAGTAACGCCTTAAGCAAGATGACATGATGTAGACAAAGTAAACTCAAGCAATATGATTAAACCCCATCTTTTTATCCTTAATGGCAACAATACAAATACGTGTCATGTCCCCTTCTGTCACTGGGATTGAGCACCGCAAGATTGAACCCATCACAAAGCACCTCTCCCATTGCAAGGTAAATCAATCTAGTAGGCCAAACCAAATCGATAGATCGGAGAGAAATACAAAGCTATAATAATCATGCATAAAAGAGTTCAGAAAAGACTCAAATATTTCTCATGAATAATCTGATCATAAACTCACAATTCATCGGATCCCAACAAACACACCGCAAAAGAAGATTACATTGGATAGAACTCCAAGAACATCGAGGAGAACATGGTATTGAAGATCAAAGAGAGAGAAGAAGCCATCTAGCTACTAGCTAAGGACCCGTAGGTCTGTGGTAAACTACTCACACATCATCGGAAGGGCAGCAAGGTTGATGAAGAAGCCCTCCGTGATCGATTCCCCTTCCGGCAGAGTATCGAAAAAGGCCTCCAGATGGGATCGCGGAAGAACAGAGGCTTGTGGTGGCAGAAAGGTTTTCTCTTCTATCTCTCTATTGGTTTTGGAATATTTGGTAATTTATAGCGCTGGAATTAGGTCAAGAGGTGCCACGAGGGGCCCACAAGCCTGGGGGCACGCCATACCCCCCTGGGCGCGCCCTCCAGGCTTGCCGCCTCCTCGTGGCTCTTCTGGTCTTCTCCCGAAGCTTCGTGGGTCTCTTCTGGTCCAGAAATAATTAATCCAAAGTTTTTTTCTCGTTTGGACACTTTTTGATAATGATTTTCTGAAAAGGCAAAAACAAGCAGAAAACAGCATCTGGCACTGGGCACTAGGTTAATAGGTTAGTCCCAAAAAATGATATATAACGGCATATGATTGCATATAAAACATCCAAGATTGATACTATAATAGCATGGAACAATAAAAAATTATAGATACGTTGGAGACGTATCAGCGCGCCGCAAGCGCTCCTTCGAGCGCCGTGGCTTTTATTAGGAATAATTTATTGTTGTAAGGTGATCCCATTAGTAGGTAGGAGTACTCGTAGTTTTCTATGGTATTGGGACAAAATTGATAAATCCCGAATGCTCGGGACTTATTAGCGTCCTTAATTAATTATGTATGAAAGGAACAAGTTTGAAAACCTTTTGTATCCGTACGCTTGTTACTTTTTGTAAGTAGAGTACGTACATAGCACGAAGTTCGAACACTATATCGTAGTACACGTGTCTCTCTAGTTCACGTCTCTCTCTATATCTAGGCTTATGCACTAGGACAACTAGTATATATGTATACACACGTGCATTCGAATATTACGATGCGGTTTTGGTAAAAGTAGTAAACTAGTAGACAACCTTGTGAAATGATTCAATGCAAAAGAAATGCAAGAATGAGAAGTGAAAACTCCGTTGATTGTTTTCTGATGAGCTATAAATGGTGGGACTCATTCTCATTTGATTGTTTACTTCCTTCTCTCTGTAGATTTTTCTCTATCGTAGTAGTTATATCTCACTGGTCGGGAGTCATGCAAATTTTACGGACAAGTACCCTTGTGATTGTTCCAGAACAGTACCGATGCAACAGCTACTGTTCAAGCGAATCCCGCAGATCAGCCATTCGATCTATGCCCTATGCACTGGGGAGGGAGTAGTGGCCTTTGGCGGCACACCGTACGTACCAGCACGTACTCCTACGAGTGAGTCCTACTATCCTCCGTTCCATAATGTAGTGCATATAGACTTTTTCAAAAGTCAAACTTCACTAAATTTGACCCAGTTTTTGGAGAAAAATATTTGCATCTAGAGTGCAAAACATATTTCATTAGATTCATCACAACACATAGTTTCATAATTTATATATTCACTATTATAGATACAAGTAGTTTTCTATATAAACTTGGTCAAAGTTTGTAAAGTTTGACTTTTCAAAAAATCTATACACACTATTTTTTTGCAAGTACTACTACTACTACTCCCAAATCACTTCGTACTCCCAAATTGCTTCGTACACAAAGTTGTACCGTGCAATTGGAATTCCAACTTGAGTACTACTAGTAGATAGGGATCGAGCGTGCCGCTTTAGGATCAACCGTAAATGTGGAGAGATGAACCGGACTGCAGAGAGATGAAATGCAATAAAGACATGAGTGATATGATGGTTGCTTGTCCGTTCATTTTACCAGGCCACTTATTACTCGGAGTGGTGGGGTTTTGTGATATGACGGCCTTACTGCTACGCCACGAGCGGGGTGAGACTCCCCTGCAGCGCCGCCCTCTACTCTAGTAGCCCCTACTACTCCTACTTCCATCCCGGTTTACTAGCACCTCTCGTATTTTGAATTTTTGACCTATATTTTTTACCGTAAATTTAACTAGTAGGGAAATAGTACTCCAGTATAAAGTTCGACGTCGGAACCATGTGACACATGTGGTAAGCAATCCAAACCATTCAAAAAAAAAAGAATTCGTCGTTGGATTCGGGTTAAAAAATAGTGTATGTTATATGCCTTGGCAAAAATAATATTACTGGAAAGTGCATTCAAATGCAAATTATGATGGCTGTGAGTCGAGAAACCAGTTCCGATTATCAAAGAGGATCCAGGAAGCGGTAGATTTTTTATAGATAAAAGGCAGATCGCCCGCCCAAGCAGCCAAATCACAGAGTAGCAACATGAACAATACGGCAAAAAGGAAGGTTTAATACAGCCAAGCCGGCAAAAGGCACGCAGGCCCAACGAAACGAACAAAGATAAAGTAGCACAAATCACGCTCGAGAGAGCTGGCTCTCACGGGCTGCAGGACGAAGGCTAAGCGCAGTGATACGTCTCCAACGTATCTATAATTTTTGATTGTTCCATGCTATTATAGTATCAATCTTGGATGTATTTATATGCAATTATATATCTTTTTTTTGGACTAACCTAGTGCCCAGTGCCAGTTGCTGTTTTCTGCTTGTTTTTGGCTTTTCAGAGAAACAGTACCAAATGAAGTCCAAATGCCACAAAACTTTTTGGAGATTTTTTTCTAGACAAAAGAGACCTTGGAAGCTTCAGGAGGAGGCCAGAAGCCTCACGGAGGCTTCACAAGGCAACAGGGCGCGCCCCAGGGGGGCGCCGTGTTGCCTTGTGGGGCCCACGTGACTCCGTTTGACCTAATTCCACTTCTATAAATTCACAAATATTGGGAAACCAACAGAGAGCCAGAAGAAAAAACCTTTTTGCCGCCGTAAGCCTCTGTTATTCCGCGATCCCATCTGGAGGCCTTTTCCGGTACTCTGCCGGAGGGGGAATCGATCACGGAGGGCTTCTACATCAACCTTGCTGCCCTTCCGATGATGTGTGAGTAGTTTACCACAGACCTATGGGTCCATAGCTATTAGCTAGATGGCTTCTTCTCTCTCTTTGATCTTCAATACAATGTTCTCCTTGATGTTCTTGGAGTTCTATCCGATGTAATCTTCTTTTGCGGTGTGTTTGTTGGGATCCGATGAATTGTGAGTTTATGATCAGATTATTCATGATAAATATTTGAGTCTTCTCTGAACTCTTTTATGCATGATTGTTATAGCTTTGTATTTCTCTCCGATCCATCGATTTGGTTTGGCCTACTAGATTGATTTATCTTGCAATGGGAGAGGTGCTTTGTGATGGGTTCAATCTTGCGGTGCTCAATCCCAGTGACAGAAGGGGACATGACACATATTTGTATTGTTTCCATTAAGGATAAAAATATGGGGTTTATTCATATTGCTTGAATTTGCTTTTCTACATCATGTCATCTTGCTTAAGGCGTTACTCTGTTTTTATTAACTTAATACTCTAGATGCATGATGGATAGCGGTCGATGAGTGGAGTAATAGTAGTAGATGCAGGCAGGAGTCGGTCTTCTTGTCTCGGACATGATGCCTATATACATGATCATTGCCATGAATCCGTCATAATTATTTGCTTTTCTATCAATTGCCCAACATTAATTTGTTTACCCACCGTATGTTTCTGTGCTCGAGAGAGAAGCCTCTAGTGAAAACTATGGCCCCCGGGTCTATCTTTATCATATAAAAAACCTAAAAATACCTTGCTGAAATTTGTTTACTTTTATTTTAATTAGTATTTTAGTTTATCTATTTACCTCGATAAGATTTAATCCTTGCAAATAACCGCTAAGAGGATTGACAACCCTCTTATTTGCGTTGGGTGCAAGTGTTTGTTCTTGTGTGTGCAGGTGCGCTTAACGGAATTTTGCTTGGTTCTCCTACTGGATTGATAACCTTGGTTCTTAACTGAGGGAAATACTTATCTCTATTGTACTGCATCATCCTCTCCTCTTCGGGGAAATACCAACGCAGACTACAAGTAGCAGGAAGAATTTCTGGCGCCGTTGCCGGGGAGACATCATCAAAATTACCAAGTACCTTCGCACAAATTATCATTCACTTGCATTTACTTTATTTACCTTTTATTTGCATTTGCCTCTCGTTTTCATCTCCCCCACTTCTATTGTTTTTTTTACAAAAACACAAAAAAAATTATTTGCTTGTTTGCTAGTTTGCTTGCTTAAAGTTGCCACCATGTTTGATTTTGTTATTGAAAAATATGAGGATGCTAAAGTTCCTAAGATAGAAATTCCCTCAAATTTAGATTCAAATTTTTTTGTAGTAGGTAGCGGAAATGTCATAGGGAAAAACATTATTCAAGATTTCTTCAATTGCACGGGAACTTTGGTTTGTAATGACACTCCAATTCTTAAAAGAACCAACAGTTATGGGGAGGCTATCTCCGCACTCATTCTTAATCTCAAAAGAAGATTTATTCGTACTCATCCTACCTTACAAAGATTGTTTTATGAGTTGCCGGTTATAAATAACCCCAAGGCTAAAAACATAGCTACTCTTATCCTTATGAATGAGTTTGATTACATAGTACGAGAAGCTAGAGAGATCTTTGATTTCTATTATATGAGTCAAGAAAATCCTGTGATAGATGAAATTTTATATAATGAGGAGTATATGTTGCGATATATTTTTCATGATCACCATGCCTTTGATGAAAATACTAAAAAGGAAGTTCCTCCCATACATATCATCCAACTAGTTTTTAATGGAATTAATCGTAAGTATGCTTGGATCGTAAAAGGGAACCAAGAGGGGTTTGAAGAAGGTAGCCTTAATAACCCCAGCATTTTGGTTGATGATGTGTTCCCCATTGTTTTTGAGAAACCTCCTAAAAATCACACACCTAAGGATGTCAAAACCAAGGATGACAACACTTGAAACTATGCATTATGCCTAGCTAGGGGCATAAAACAATAGCGCTTGTTGGGAGGCAACCCAATGAATAAAATAATTTTTTGTTTTTACCTTCTATTTTTGAGTGTTTGCATGATTATAGCTTCTGTTATGATTGTGTTTTTATGTTTTAATTAGTGTTCATGCCAAGTAATGCCTTTGGGATGATTTGGAAGATAGTATGATAGATGCTGTTTGAAAACAGAAACTTTTGCATCCAGTGCTGGAATTTCTAATTTTTGCTGGTGTGTTAGAACCTTCTGAATTTTTTACACAGTATTTATATATGAATTTCACACGTTTTCCTATTTTTTCAGAGTTTTTGGAGTTACAAAAGTATGACCGTAATTCAGATCTTTACAGACTGTTCTGTTTTAGACAGATTCTGTTTTTGTTGCATAGTTTGCTTATTTTGATGAATCTATGGATCGTATCGGGGGGTATGAGTCATGGAGAAGTTGGAGTACAGTAGCATTATGCCAATATTAAATATGAATCAATTTAATACAGTACCTAAAGTTTAAGATTTGTTTGTTATACTAACGGATCTCACGAGGTTTCTATTGAGTTTTGTGTGCTGAAGTTTTCAAATTTTGGGTGAGACTACGATGGATAAAGGAATAAGGAGTGGTAAGAGCCTAAGCTTGGGGATGCCCAAGGCACCCCAAGGTAATATTCAAGGAAGACTCAAGCGTCTAAGCTTGGGGATGCCCCGGAAAGGCATCCCCTCTTTCGTCTACAATCTATTGGTAACTCACTTGGAGCTATATTTTTATTCATCACATGATATGTGTTTTTCTTGGAGCGTCTTGTGATATAGTTTGTTTAATTTTGTTTTCTTTTTAGTTTGTCACAATCATCTTTGCTGAACACACCTTTTTGAGATGGACACACATTATTCATGATTTGTTAGAATACTCTATGTGCTTCTCTTATATCTTTTGAGCTAGGAAGTTGCTCTAGTGCTTCACTTATATCTGTTAGAGCACGGCGGTGGTTATATTTTAAAGAAATAGTTGCACTCTCATCCTTCACATATATCTTTTTGAGAGTCTTGATAGCAATGGTAATATGCACGGGTTATGAATTTGGTCCTGATATGATAGGTATTCAAGAGGGATATAATAAAAACTTTCATGTAGATCACTGAATATGATAAATTTGATTCCTTGCAATAGTTTTGCGATATTAAGATGGTAATATGGGGGAGGTATTAGTAGATAATTGTGGTTTAGTAAGAATAATTGTGTTAAGGTTTGTGATTCCCGAAGCATGCACGTATGATCTGTCGTTGTGCTAAGAAGTTGGAGCATGATTTATTATTGATTATCTACCTTATGAGTGGCGGTCGGGGACGAGCGATGGACTTGTCCTACCAATCTATCCCTCTAGGGGCATTCGTAGTAGTACTTTGCTTCGAGGGCTAATAAACTTTCACAATAAGTATGTGAGTTCTTTATGACTAATGTGAGTCCATGGATTATACGCACTCTCACCCTTCCGCAATTTGCTAGACTCTTCGGTACCATGCATTGCCCTTTCTCACATCGAGAGTTGGTGCAAACTTCGCCGGTGCATCCAAACCCCGTGATATGATACGCTCTATCACACATAAGCCTCCTTATATCTTCCTCAAAACAGCCACCATACCTACCTATCATGGCATTTCCATAGCCATTCCGAGATATATTGCCATGCAACTTCCACCATTCCATTTTTATGACATACATCATCATTGTCATATTGCTTTGCATGATCATATAGCTGACATAGTATTTTTGGCTCAGCCACCATTCATCATTTTTTATACATGTTACGCTAGCATCATTGCACATCCTGGTACACTGCCAGAGGCATTCATATAGAGTCATATTCTTGTTTTAGTATCGAGTTGTAATGTTGAATTGTAAGTAAATAGAGGTGTGATGATCATCATTATTAGAGGATTGTCCCAGTGAGGTAAGATTGGTGGAGACTAATGAGTCCTCGAAAAAGTGGGGATAAGGTCCATGAGACTGTTCTAAAAAAGAGAGGCGAAAAAGAGCCATGAAAAAAATGAGAGAAAAAGAGAGAAGGGGCAATGTTACTATCCTTCTTCACACTTGTGCTTCAGAGTAGCACCATGCTTTTCATATAGAGAGTCTCCTATTTTGTCACTTTCATATACTAGTGGGAATTTTTCATTATAGAACTTGGCTTGTATATTCCGATGACGGGCTTCCTCAAATGCCCGAGGTCTTCATGAGCAAGCAAGTTGGATGCACACCCACTTAGTTTCCATGTTGAGCTTTCATACACTTATAGCTCTTAGTGCATCCGTTGCATGGCAATTCCTACTCCTCGCATTGACATCAATTGATGGGCATCTCCATAGCCTGTTGATTTGCCTCGTCGATGTGAGACTTTCTCCATTTTTGACTTCTCCTATTTATCCCTACCACCATACTCTATTCCACCCATAGTGCTATATCCATGGCTTGCGCTCATGTATTGAGTGGGAGTTGAAAAAGCTGAAGCGCGTTAAAAAGTATGAACCAATTCCTTGGCTTGTCATCGGGGTAGTGCATGATAAATACTTTGTGTGAAGAAGATGGAGCATGACAGGATTATATGATTTTGTAGGGATAACGTTCTTTAGCATTTTTATTTTGAAAGACATGATTGTTTATTAGTATGCCTGAATATTGATGTCTTTATATCAAATTATAGACTATTGCTTTGAATCATTTGGATCTTATTATTCATACCGTAAGAGAGTGATTACATGATGAAACATGATAGGTAGCATTCCACAACAAAAATTCTGTTTTTATCATTTACCTACTCGAGGATAAGCTTGGGGATGCTTGATACGTCTCCAACGTATCTATAATTTTTGATTGTTCCATGCTATTATAGTATCAATCTTGGATGTTTTTATATGCAATTATATATCTTTTTTTTTGGGATTAACCTATTAACCTAGTGCCCAGTGCCAGTTGCTGTTTTCTGCTTGTTTTTGGCTTTTCAGTGGAATAGTACCAAATGAAGTCCAAATGCCATGAAACTTATTGGAGATTTTTTCTGGACAAAAGAGTCCTTGGAAGCTTCGGGAGGAGGCCAGAAGCCTCACGGAGGCGTCACAAGGCAACAGGGCGCGCCCAGGGGGGGCGCGCCATGTTGCCTTGTGGGGCCCACGTGACTCCGTTTGACCTAATTCCACTTATATAAATTCACAAATATTGGGAAACCAACAGAGAGCCAGAAGAGAAAACCTTTCCGCCGCCGCAAGCCTCTGTTCTTTCGTGATCCCATCTAGAGGCCTTTTTCGGTACTCCGCCGGAGGGGGAATCGATCACGGAGGGCTTCTACATCAACCTTGCTGCCCTTCCGATGATGTGTGAGTAGTTTACCACAGACCTATGGGTCCATATCTAGTAGCTAGATGGCCTCTTCTCTCTCTTTGATCTTCAATACAATGTTCTCCTTGATGTTCTTGGAGTTCTATCCGATGTAATCTTCTTTTGCGGTGTGTTTGTTGGGATCCGATGAATTGTGAGTTTATGATCAGATTATTCATGAGAAATATTTGAGTCTTCTCTGAACTCTTTTATGCATGATTGTTATAGCTTTGTATTTCTCTCCGATCCATCGATTTGGTTTGGCCTACTAGATTGATTTATCTTGCAATGGGAGAGGTGCTTTGTGATGGGTTCAATCTTGCGGTGCTCAATCCCAGTGACAAAAGGGGACATGACATGTATTTGTGTTGTTTCCATTAAGGATAAAAAGATGGGGTTTATTCATATTGCTTGAATTTGCTTCTCTACATCATGTCATCTTGCTTAAGGCGTTACTCTATTTTTATTAACTTAATACTCTAGATGCATGTTGGATAGCGGCCGATGAGTGGAGTAATAGTAGTAGATGCAGGCAGGAGTCGGTCTACTTGTCTCGGGCGTGATGCCTATATACATGATCATTGCCATGAATTCGTCATAATTATTTGCTTTTCTAATAATTGCCCAACAGTAATTTGTTTACCCACCGTATGTTTCTGTGCTCGAGAGAGAAGCCTGTAGTGAAAACTATGGCCCCCGGGTCTATCTTTATCATATAAAAAAACCTAAAAATACCTTGCTGCAATTTGTTTACTTTTATTTTAATTAGTATTTTAGTTTATCTATTTACCTCAATAAGATTTAATCCTTGCAAATAACCGCTAAGAGGATTGACAACCCTCTTATTTGCGTTGGGTGCAAGTGTTTGCTCTTGTGTGTGCAGGTGCGCTTAACGGAATTTTGCTTGGTTCTCCTACTGGATTGATAACCTTGGTTCTTAAGTAAGGGAAATACTTATCTCTATTGTACTGCATCATCCTCTCCTCTTAGGGGAAATACCAACGCAGACTACAAGTAGCAGGCAGACGTACGGATCTTGGTAATGAAACCGGTGAGAGCGTCGGTGTCAACATGCTTAGACAGCTGCTTCCATTGAGCAAAGACTAATGATGAATAGTTAACTTGGTATTGCATATGCCCAGGTGAACACGCGCGATCCGCGTGGCTGGGGTTCCGGCCATTCAGAATGCAATGCACAATTGGTCAGCGCACACGGTTCTTATAGGCAATCAGATCTCGAGTGCTCTAAAAAACCACCGCACTATACGGTTGTCCGGCCACCCCATTCCAGAGCTCTCCCCAAGTGTCACCGTTCATGCCACCATGCCACACACTAACTGGTAAGGAAGCGATGGCATCCCGCCGTGCCAAGTTCATCAGCGCCAGCGACCGCACACGAACTGGTAAGGAAGCGATGGCATCCCGCCGCGCCGAGTTCATCGCCGCCTGCGACTGCACACCTATGTGGGCGGACTTTGAAGCTGCCATGGCCGAATGGGCGGTGGAGCAACAGGAGGCCAAAGTCGCACAGAAGGAGCAGAAAAGGCAGAAAGCACTCAAGAAAAGAGAGTCCCACCGCCGCCAGAAAGAAGCTGCTGCACGCGCTGCTGAGGAGAGCCGGGCGGAGATCCAAGCACGACGGGCTGCCGCCGAGAAGGCCGGGAAGGAGAACAACGGTTTCTGGCCAGCATGGCCCGATGCCTGCGCCTGCTAGGATCGCGACGGTAGCTACCGCGATGCTGAGGAGAGCTGGGTAGAGGTCCAACAAGCACGGTGGGCTGCCGCCGACAAGGACAAAGAGAACGATGGCGTTTGGGTCTGGCCAGCATGCGAGAAGTAGTTAGTGTGTGTGTGTCGTCCGTACGTTTGTTTAATTAATTATGAGCATCTACCAGTACTGCTTACTACCACCTTCGTCTTGGTTTATTGGTCCTCATTGTATTTTGTACCAACTTTTGACCAAAGATTTAACTAACAAAATATTAATGCATGTCATAAAAAATAATATCATCTGAAACTATGTTGAAATATGAATCCAATGATATAATTTTTGGTGACATGCATTAACATTTTATTATTTAAATCTCTGGTCAAAATTTGGCACAAAATACAATGAGGACCAATAAACCACGACGGAGGTAGTAGTTAGTAATGATACCTGGGAACGTTCGCCATGAGCCCAATCCTGGCGAACGCCCACATAACTGCCAGATTTCCATCCGACGGTGGCCTTTTTTTTAAGCCCATGGTATTTGACAAAACTGCCACCCTTACACATGTAACTGCGACGCGGGCGTTTGCAACTGCCATGTCTCCCAGCGAATGATTGATGAAGATTGGCGTTAGCACCGATGGTGGTTCCTAGTAGTTCCACGCTCAGGCATTGAATTTGTACTATTTACTATACTACTCCGGTAGAACGGAGTCCTACTCCACTATAGTAGGTACTGTAGTTTATAGGAGTATATTTTAGTAGTACTGTAATCAGTCAAGTTGTCTCGCATCGATATGACCCTACGCTGCTGGGATGTGTCTCGTAAGTCAAGCGGCGTACTGCTGTTACATTGTCATCATCACTTGTCCACTTCCCGCAGCACATATTCGCTTCTCCATCCTCGCCAGCACAAAATCGTCCAATCTTCCATCCCCGCTAGGTGCCTCCCCCCTCTTCCAAAACCCAAGCACTAACAATGGCAGAACCGAGCAGCGTCCGCCAAAAGAGTGGCTGGAATTCGCTCCCCACACAGGTAATGAAACTCATTGTTTCGTGTGTGGACAATCTCAGTACCATGCCGCTCGCCGCGTGCTCGTTGGGGCTATACCGTTTATTTAAAGCCCTCAGGCCGGAGCTTTTTAAGCCAGCTCCCTGCTTGCTGATGCCGCCTGATCTTTAGAAACGGCATGTCACGCAGCTTAAGGATCCTAGGGCCGCGAGCATCAACCCCCTCGACTGCGATCCGATCCCCGTCACCTCAACTACATTAACGGTATGTACTGGGTCGGCATGAACACGTCTTGGATGGTTCTCGTCGACGGACGCGGCAGGTGGATGCTCGTGGAGGTCTACACCCGGCGATTGATACCCCTTCCTTCGATTAACACTGCACTGCTTTGGCACAGCGGCCCAGAATACTCAGAATCTTACAGTGGCCAACATGATACCAAGTTTGATTTGCTCAAGGTTGTAATCTGCCAAGTGCCCACAAGATCTGTGAATTATAAAGACTTCAGGCTAATTGCGTTCTTCAACCGCGGTCTCGCCTATCTGACAGGTCACTACGGTAAGTGGATAAATCTCCACGTCCATCGCAGGATCATACATCCTCCATGGCTCTCTGATGCCATTGAACACAAGGGCTTCATTTACACTGTGGACTCCTTCTATGGCTGGACATATTGCTGGCCTACTCCAGTCATCGCTACAAATGGCTGTTACAGCAGTATGTTACTCCTAATTTCCAATGATATTATGATGGCTTGCTTCCTATTGTCAGAGTATAGTTTGAGAAGAGTTAGAATCATGATAGTGTTGTTAGAAATTAACACCACGCTGTCAAATACACCCTCTGTTCAGTAACGTGGACGTTTTGACAGTTTAATTCGAACTGCCAAAACGCCCCACATTGGTGATCAGATGTAGTAGAATTTTGGTGAAATCAAATCATCCTTCCCATGCTTATATTACTGTCAACATTTATTGAAAAAATATTCATGCTCTGAACATGTTGTTCTTAGATTTACAGTACCAGTCCATTTTTATTTGATTCCAACTTGATATGATGTTGTAGGCCGCGTGGTGTCCCTTCCCTTCCTAATCCCAGAACCTTTCAAGGAAAAGCGACATGGCAGTTGCAGGTGGTTCCTGGCTCGATCAGACGACGGCGAACGATTGATGATCGTTCGCATGTACCGGATGTGTTGTTTCGCGGAATACAATCACAGTCACTGCATGGTCTTTGAGTAGGATCCCAGCTTCTTTGGGCCTTCAGGAATTTTTGACTGGAGGCCGGTAACTAGCCTCAGCACACGCTCTCTGTTTCTCGGACTGAATTATCCGATTAACCAGGAGATCAGCAACGTCAAGAATCTTGATGGCAGTGCGGTTCCGTTCATCAGGCAAAACTGTGTGTACACAGCGTACCATGCGTCTCTCCATGCACCATACCCAGGTATGTGCCGCCACGCTCTGCAGCCCAAAGTAGGAGAGAGGGTCGCATGTATCAGACTTCGACCTGCTGGCTGGAATTTCCCCGGTCAGGCACCCATCTGGTTCTAGCCTTCTGCCAATCTCCACAGCTTAATAAATAGTAACGTCTAACTGAGCCCGTTAGTTAGATGTGTACACTTGGTGTAGTAGGATCTTTATTAAGTTTGATACATACACTTGGTTTTTTTGGTAGCCCTTCTGTAATGTTGGCTGATGTTTGGTTGGAAGAGAGAGTTGAGTCTTTACTCTTCTGGCCTGCTTACTGCTTCTGTTGCACCCCGACCCCTGGTGGTATTGTCAATCCCAAGGCTCCTTTGTAGGGCTCTAGTTTGCTGTGAACCTCTAGTGGTTTCTATTAAAGGAAAATTGGCAGCAAACCCCTTTTACTAAAAGAATATAGAGCCATGGATGCTGCTGGTGTTTTCAATGTAGAATGAGTAATATATTTTGTCTGTTGGTTGAATAAATAGTGGTGTTAGAATGATGAAAACAATGTTATGGAAGTCGTTGCACGCTCTGATCCTTTACTGCCCCATACGTTTTTTAGAGGTTTGTGCCCCGTACGTAGCACATACTATTTTTTTCTAGGGAACAAATCTTCCACTTGTCGAGGACATGCAGCCCAGTGATTTAGGCCCAATAGAAGAGCCCATAATTAACTGGGAGGGAGGCTCTCACATGAATCCGGCCCAGCTACATCCTCATGCTCCCCTAAATAAATAAATAAAGCTAAATGTTCATGCACAGGTTGTTTAAATTTATGATTTGAAAAGTATGATTTTAACTGGAGGATATTATTTTCCTATGAGAGTATCTTTACATTCAGTCGATATTATTCTTAGGCAAAGATAGCGACCAGTCTTTTTTCTCACACCCTTTTCTTCGTGCAACCAGCGGACTGTTATTTGGTACCCACAAGGTTGAAGCCGATGCAAATCGTAGTCGACGTGGTCAACATCTAACAATTATTAGCGGCAAGTTGTAATAAATATCATAATTTTTTTCCGTTGCATTTGTATGTTTTATGGATTGTGCTGCCCAGGTCTCCCGTTCGAAACCCAGGTACCACAAGTTTTTTGACAAGTCGAGTTTTTTTTATGATAAAAAGTTCCAGCCCAACATTATTTTTCGATAAGAATGCCCAGCCTAGCCCAACACATGTGGTGACCCCACTTTATCCCAGGGCTTCTGAATGTGCTCGGCTTCACACCTAAAGAAAAAAAGTGCTCGGCTTCATTTTACAATAAGTTTTAGCCATATAAAATTAATTCTTATTATCGAGCAGGCTGAGTTTTTGGGTCTGACCGATCCAGGCGCCAAAACCAAACCAGTGCCGGCGGGACGGCCTGTTCCCGCCTTCCACGGCTGGTTGTGGTGCCGTGCCCGGATCGCCGCCCTGTCGTACCATGAAATGCTGGCCAGGCCATCCCTATACTCCCCCACACATCCTATTCTTATCCGGCGACGGCAGCCCACCCCGCACCAGAACCAGTCAACCCTCATACTCCCCGCCGCCTACGACCACACTGCCACATTTTCCCCAGCTCCTGTTCATTCCCGTCTGAGGCCTCGCCTTCGTCCTCCGCCTTGGTGCACTCACCGCGGCGCCGCCGTCCGGCCTTGTCAACATGGTCAAGATGGTGAATCAGGGGAGGACTGTACTTGAAAGTATGACAGTAGGGACCCACCAGGTCCACTGCCGAACGCAAGCAAGTGCCTCCTTACTAATCAGATCCACCCCCCTTTTTTTTACTCATATCCACCTTGCTGATATCTGGGACCGACATCATTGTCAACGTATAGTCAATTAACGACAGAATTGCACAAGGAGCGGCCGACACCAGGGATCCAGCAGCTCGAGCAGTTTTTTTTGGTTGTTCAGATGGAGCAACATATAAACTGGGTTGTGCGGTGTCTGTGGCCCGTCTAACAACATGACCAGGCCAACTGTTTTTTCTTTGGGAAAATGGGTAGCCCACCATTTTTTTGAAGAATACCCAACCTAGGCCTATGTGGCACCCCGGCTCAGAGAACCGGTTTACCAATGTTTCCAACCCAGAGATCATGTCTTCTGGAAACACACAACAACTTGGAACAGAACTGAACTGAACTTTATTAAAATATCTCGAGTACAAGCTCATAATTTACATGATAGCAAGGCCAGAAACTCCACCCACAGGGACACTGCTGTGGACACGGCCTAGTTAGCGTAGCACGAACCTTCGGGACCTCCATCCTCAGCTTCTCCTGCATCTGGCATCATACGCCAGGTGAGTACTTGGAATGTACTCGCAAGCTCATGGCAACCAAAACTATGCAGCAAACAATAGCATGGCAATTAACAGATTAAAGGATTAAGTTGCTCACTTACTGGTACCCAGTACCAACTCACTATCATCTGGGTTGTCCCACAACCCTCGGAATGCTCACAGTCCACCGAGCACTTCCAAACATAAGACAAGTTCTTCTATCATTATTATCAATGTTACGGTTGACCATACTAGAGAGGCCTAAACGGATTGTCCAATACCATGGACGCGGCTATTCGAATAGATTCTTACACTCTGCAGAGGTTGCGCACTTTACCCACACTATGGAGTACCTGGCCTCATGATCCCATTCGGGTGGACCGGTGGTGCTCCAACGAAACCTGCCTGACCCGTGACCCCTCTATCATACCACCAACAATCATACCCTCCCAGGGTCATGTCCTGGGTGGCCCCTGTGTCACCCCGTGACACCTACCACCGTCGTGGCCACTAACTGTCCCAAACGGGGACGCCAGCAAAATAACTCAACTGGGCTCACAGGATTATGGTCGTCTACCTGATCAGGGCAGCACGCACGCATAACCCTCCCTAGTTTGGTGGTACCGATAAAAGAGCACAAAGCCAGACCAAGTCAAGGCCGTCCCATACCGGTAAATGTGGCTGCACGGAAAAGTCCGGGTAGGTGGCTCTTGATCAACCAACTAAATTTAGTGTTGTCAAGAATTTAACTAGCATGAATATTTATCAGGAATAATTTAATATGGCAGTAGCTAGGCAATTAAATAATTTACTAGGAATTAGCACATATAAAAATAATGCATGAAATTCAATTAAATAACCAACACTATTGAAATGCTTCATGCAATGGATGACATGGCTTGCCTTGCTCTGTTGGGTTGTCCACAAACTCCTGGGCTTCAAATCCAAAGTTATTTCCCTCTGAAAATATTTTTGAAATGCAAATAAAAATGTCACATGCTACTGTTTTGAGCACCAGAAATTCTGTGAACATGGGAAAAATACCAAATTTGGCCAGAAAATAGAGGAGCTCAAGACAAACCAGATGCAAAAAGAATCAATTGATTTGGACTTATGGTTTAAAAGTTATTGATGGTCAAAGTTCTGGTCAAAATCTGGATTAAACAGAAAAATCAGAAAAACCTCAGGGGGGCCATGTCGAAGGCGTAAAGTGGAGGGGCGCCTCCATTTACCGCTTCGGCGTGTCGCTGACTGGCGGGCCCCAGCGTCAGATTTAAAAGGGGGAGGGGAGGGAAACAGAGACGGCGGAGCTCCGGCGACGCTCGCCGGCGATACAGACGGCGGCGAGGTCGGGAGAGAGAGGGAATGGATCGAGCACTCCGGGATGAACACGCACGTACCCGTGGCTTCGCGAGAGACGGCCGGACGACGTCGTCCCCTTCCTCTCCGGCGGCGGCGGCGCTCGGGTGTCATCGGAGACGGCAACTCCGGCAGCAATTCGACCGGGCAAGGGCTTGGGCAGGGTCAGTGGAGTGAGGTGAGCTCGATGGTGGAGTCGGTGGAGCTCGGGGAGGAGTAGAACGGCGGGGAGGCAGAGCTTGGGTGGCGGCGGTGCTCCGGTGAGATGCGAGGCCAGAGGGCCTCTCGGCCGTGGCTCGGTGCTCGGAGGCTCAATAGGAGGCGGAAGGAGGTGGATGAGGAGCTCGGGAGAGGCCGGGGAGGAGTATTTATAGGAGGAGGCGAGCTCGGGCGAGCTCTCTGGAAGCGGCGGGATCCGGGACACGTCGCCGGCGATGGTACGCCACGCTGGCTGGCTGCTTGCAGGCGACGCAATGGGAGTGGGCAGATGTCGGTACCAAAACCGGCAGATCTCGGGTAGGGGGTCCGAACTATGGGTCAAGGAGTCGATGGTAACAGAGAGCGTAGAGATAGCGATTTGCCCAGGTTCGGGCCCTCTCGAGGAGGTAAAACCCTACGTCCTGCTTGAGTGTATTGATGTGATTGTATGAAGGTTACAGAGTTGATCTACCTCGAGATCAGATGGGCTAAACCCTAGATTATGAGTCTTCCCCCTATGGACTAAACCTCCTGGTTTATATAGACACCAGGGGGGCCCTAGGGTTACATATGGTCGGTTACCATCAGGGATAACATGCTGCTTACGCCATCTATTCCTTGGAGGAGACACCAAGACTTCAGAGATTTCCTTCTTTCATACGGGGTCGTCCACAATCCAGCCTTCCATCAACGTGTAGAGAGCGGCCCACCAGTCCGGCCCTTGAGAGATAGGCCGGCAGCCCGAGTACCCCCTAGTCCGAGACACCCTCAGTAGCCCCCGAACTAGTCTTCGAAGCCGAGGTAGATGCCGAACACCATCGGCTTTGTGGACCAGTTCACTTTCCTCCGTGACACCGGTAACAGGCCTGTATTACCCCGAGTTGTATTTTCAAGCATTATCCGGTCGTGTATGCGCGGAACTGTATCTTGGTAACGAAGTATAATAATAACTTAGCCCCGAAGGCTAACCGCCTCGGCGTGAACAGTGTTCTTATCTGACAACTTTTACCGAAGGGTCACACCTTGCCACGACCGCAAGTTGGTTTATGACAAACTCGATTCGCGGTTTGAGGTGGTTCTCTTTGACACGTTCCATCGATATGGAGATCGTGTCCTGTTTTCAAGGGATATAATCAATAATCCGCCGCACCCCACGCGCGCATAATGGCACGGTTATACGGGGAAGCGGCGAGGACTGCGGCGCAGTAAAGGGACCGTGGGTTTTACAGCCCATAAAAGGGGCACAGTCCTTGTTTCGGTCGCACGCTCTCATTCCCCTCTTTCGCCATTGCCTTCCCCGATTCCTGAGCTCCAACACCCAGATCTGCTCTCCCTCCCAAGAACCTTTCCATCCACCCGCCTAATCCGGCAATGGCGGGTTCCGGGTCCAAGGCCAGGTGGGAGGCGTCCGTCGTCACCGAAAGCGCCATCATGGAGTTGAAGGGCGCGGGATATCTCCCCGCCAACGTAGCCCACCGCGCTCCAGAGGCCGGCCAGGCCGTCCCCACGCCGCGACCGGGCGAAAGGGTGGTGTTCATCCCCCACTTCCTCCGAGGTTTAGGATTTCCCCTTCACCCCTTTGTCAGGGGTCTTATGTTCTTTTACGGGCTTGACTTCCATGATCTCGCGCCGAATTCCTTTCTACATATCTCGGCCTTCATCATCATCTGTGAAGCCTTTCTCCGGATCCGGCCACACTTCGGCCTATGGCTGAAGGTCTTCAACATCAAGCCGAAGATCGTCCACGGCCAACAAGCGGACTGCGGGGGTGCTATGGTCAGCAAACTCCCCCGAGTGGAATGGCCAGAGGGCACCTTCATCGAGACCGTCAAGGTTTGGCAGAGGGAATGGTTCTACATCACCGAGCCGAGGGGCGCGGGTTGGGGGGCGATTTTGGCCTTCCGATCCGGACCCCCTACGAGGTTGGTCTCATGGACCAAGAAAGGCCTCGACTGGGGGGTAAACAAGGAGGTAGAGCAGCTACAGCAACGAATTGCCAAGATGATAGGGAAAGGCGTCGAGCTGCCCAACGTGGTCCAGATCATGCTCGGCCGTCGAATACTCCCATGCCAGGATAGGGGCTCTCCCATGTGGGCCTACAAGCCCGAAGACCCGGCCACCGTGCGCAAATTCTTCCGCACCACCCACGCCCAGCTATGGAGAGCGTTGTTCAAGCCGCAGAAGGACTGGCCGGCCGAGGGAGAGGACATCGGGCTGTGGCGGGTAGCGGGGGAAGAAGACGCGCCGCACAGCCACTGTGCCCGCACGGGCGGCACAGTGCGCGTGTGCCGTGGCGGCCGGCGAGGGCTTCTCTGGCGAGGGGAAGGGTCCAGGGCGGCCAGGTGGAGGTAGGGGAGTTAGTCGGCGCGCGGGGACAAGCTACAATCGCGCGAGGCAGTCGGACGCGACGCCACAGACACGGGCGCGGTGCAGAGCGCGCGCAATGGCTTGCCATTGTCGTGCTCACCACGGGAGTTGATGTCTGCAGGCCGTCCAAGTCCAGCGCACCATGTCTAGAGTGTTCTCCCTTGATCGTTTAGCCTCCCTGTGCCTCTGGTTCGACTAGGTTCACTCTGAACCGAAGTGTAGCTTCAGCTACAGTTTCTGACAGGAAACTTGAGAGAGATCTAGAGAAGAGGTGAGCTGGAGATGGATCCAGTGGAAATGTCTGGGATGATCTATGTTGGAAGGACTCCAATCTGGCCAAGTTTGAAAGGATTTGATCAAGATTTGAATATAGTTCATGTACAAGTGATGTACTGAACCAGAAACAGAGATGAGCTTGATGCACTCATTTGGTTGATCTGCTGGGGCTGAAATTTGGTGTGGCAGAGTTATTGGGTGAGGAGAAGATGCCATAAAAACTTCAGCTCAATTGGATACCTCTAGCTGGTACTTCCTTCACAGAGGTTCCAACTGAACAGAAACTTGGCAGAATATTGGTGATGAAAATTTTACTGGACAAGATGATATTTTTGGATATTGTGGAAAGATAGGTTCCCTAATATCTCAGGGAATTTTCTGGGAATTAACTGAGTAGGGAAAATATGAGCTCCTTCACAAATGACCAGTACTGTTCAGAGAGCAAATGGAGTTTTCTGGACAAAATTTTGTACTGGACCATGAAATGTTTTTGAAGATTGTGGGAGTAGATGATGACAAAAGGGTCTGGGATTAATTTGGGATTTTTCTGATCACCAGAACTATAGGTTGCTTTGTAACCCATAGTGATGACAGATTTTCCCAAAGGAAGAAAAAGAATATTTGGGAAAGATAAAGAATTGGAAATCGATCCAGAGGGTAAGTGACAAGATTTTGGCAAGATGCTGAGGGCTTTGGATCACTGAGAGGAATTCATAAGTCCAAAGTCAATTGAAAAGATTCAAAATCCAACCAAATTGCAAATAAAGCCAGAAAGATTTCGAAAAGAAAAAGTTGCCAAAAACCAGGGTGTCACAAACCTACCCCCCTTAGAATGAATCTCGTCCTCGAGATTCGGTTGCTCAGGGAACAAGTGTGGATAGGATAATCTCAGAAAATCCTCTCTTTCCCATGTAGCCTCTTCCTCAGTATGGTGATCCCACAATACCTTGTAAAACTTAATTGTCTTACTCCTGGTAGTCCTTTCCATCTCATCCAATATTCTGACAGGTCTTTCCTCGTAGGTCAAATCTTTGGTCAATTCCAGCTCACTCATATCTGCCTGCTTGATCGGAGGTGCAATGCACTTTCTCAGCTGTGATATGTGGAAGACGTCGTGAACGTCCGACAACTCTGGTGGTAACTCTAGCTAATATTCCACTCTGCCTCTTCTAGCCATGACTGGAAAGGGTCCGATATACCTCGATGCAAGCTTTCCTCTGGTATGAAACCTTTTTATTCCTTTCATGGGGGTAACTCGGAGATATGCATAGTCTCCTGGTTCAAAAGTTACTTCCCGATGCTTCGGGTCATAGTAACTCTTTTGACGGGACTTGGCTGCTCGAAGACGCTCCTGGATATCCTTGACTTGTTTCTCAGCCTCGAGCATGAAATCTGTGCCGAAGATACGGCTGTCTCCTGTGTGAGACCAATTTAAAGGAGTGCGGCATTTCCGTCCGTACAAAGCCTCGAATGGTGACATTTTGAGACTTGACTGATAACTGTTATTGTAGGAGAATTCTGCATAAGGTAGGCTATCCTCCCATTTGGGTCCATGGGCGAGAGCACAGGACCGAAGCATATCTTCCACTATCTGATTCACACGTTCTATCTGCCCATCTGTCTGTGGATGATATGCCGTACTATGCTTTAGCACAGTTCCCAGGGCTTGATGTAGTCGCAGCCAAAATGCTGAGGTAAACAGGGAACCTCTATCTGATGTGATAGACTTGGGTACTCCATGAAGGCTGACTATCCGGGACATGTAGAGCTGTGCGAGCTGATTCGCGTTGAAAGTGGTCTTTACCGGAAGGAAGTGAGCCACTTTCGTAAGTATATCCACGATGACCCAGATATCATCATGGCCTCTTGTTGACTTAGGTAGTCCAACAATGAAGTCCATGCATATGTCATCCCATTTCCACTGGGGAACTGGTAAAGGTTGCAGTAGCCCAGCGGGTTTCTGGTGCTCAGCCTTGACTCTGTTGCAGACGTCACAATAGGCAACATAGTATGCAATGTCCCTTCGCATTCCTGGCCACCAAAAGGTTTCTCGCAAGTCCTGGTACATTTTTGTTCCTCCCGGATGGATAGAATATGCAGATTCATGTGCCTCTCTGAGTATTTGCTGTCTCAAGCTGTCTTGATCAGGCACACATATTAGGTTCTCAAACCATACAGTGTCCTAGTCATCAATTCGGAAGGTCTTGGCCTTTCCTAGCGGAATGCGCTCTCTGATCTCTTGTATTTCTTGGTCTGATTTCTGAGCTGCTTTAATTTCTTCCATAAGTGTTGGAGTAATTTCCATTGTATCCGGGCTAGTTGGGCCGCATAACACCATATTCAGCCTGGCAAACTCTTCCTGCAGCCTCGGATGCATGCCCTCCATTAGTGCATTTAGGGTACCTTGCTTTCTGCTGAGGGCATCGGCGACCACATTGGCTTTTCCCGGGTGGTAATTAATCCCAAGGTCATAATCCTTGACCAATTGAAGCCATCTTCTCTGTCCGAGATTCAGATCAGACTGAGTGAAAATATACTTAAGACTCTTGTGGTCTGTGTATATCTCACATCGCTGTCCAATGAGATAATGCCTCCAAATCTTTAGTGCATGTACCACGGCTGCCAATTCCAAATCATGAGTGGGGTAGTTCTCTTCATGAGGTCGTAGCTGTCTGGATGCATAGGCTACAACCTTCCCCTCTTGCATTAACACGCAGCCGATTCCACGCCTGGAAGCATCACAATATATGTCGAAGCTTTTGTGGATGTCTGGAAGAACTAAGAAAGGGGCTGTAGTTAGCCTCGTCTTTAATTCCATGAAACTGCTATCACATTCTTCCGTCCAGGCAAATTTGTGGTTCTTCTTCAGCAATTCTGTCAGTGGCTTGGCTATTTTTGAGAAGCCTTCGATGAAGCGACGGTAGTAGCCTGCCAATCCCAGAAAGCTACGGACTTCCGTTACTGTGGTTGGGGTCTTCCAGTTTAATACCGCGGTCACTTTACTGGGGTCGACAGCCACACCTTGTTCTGACAGAATATGTCCCAGAAATCCCACCTCTCTTAGCCAAAATTCGCATTTGCTGAATGTGGCATACAAGCGATGGGTCCTTAGCCTTTCCAGGACGGTACGGAGATGTTGCGTGTGCTCTTCTTCATCCTTGGAGTAGATGAGAATATCATCAATGAATACTACCACAAATTTGTCCAGAAAGTCCATGAAGACTTTATTCATCATGCTCATGAAATATGCTGGAGCATTTGTCAGCCGAATGACATGACTGTAAACTCATACAGACCATATCTGGTAGTGAAGGCTGTCTTGGGGATATCCTCTTTTCTGATCTTTAGCTGATGATACCCCGTTCGGAGGTCAATCTTGGAAAATACCCGGGCTCCGTTCAACTGGTCGAACAAGTCATCAATGCGAGGGAGCGGATATTTATTTTTGATGGTGACCTCATTCAGCTGGCGATAGTCCACGCACATTCGTAGGCTGCCATCCTTCTTCTTGACAAACAGCACGGGTGATCCCCACGGTGAAGTGCTTGGACGAATATACCCTTTCTGTAATAATTCATCCAACTGTTTCTTCAATTCCACCAGCTCTGGGGAAGGCATGCGGTAGTACTTCTTGTAAATTGGAGCAGTTCCGGGAACAACCTCAATAGCAAACTCTAGTTCCCGATCAGGTGGCATTCCCGGTATCTCTTCTGGAAATACGTCCGGAAATTCACTGACTACCGGAATCAGACTTATGTCTGTAGCTGTGGCTTTGAATGCCATTCCCTTCTTTGACATCACTCTGCTAGCAGTGAATTGCACTGTTTGGCCTGCCGGGTTAACCAATGTCACTTTCCTGGTGGCACAGTTGATACACACCTGGTGTGGTACCAACCAATCCATTCCCAGTATTATATCCAGTCCAGGGGATTCAATGGCAACGAGAGTGGCTGGAAACTTCACATCATGTATCAAGATTTCCAGATTCTTGTATATCACATTTGTTCTGAGCATGGAGCCAGGGGATTGTACCACCATGATTTTGTCCAAAAGAGAAGGAGAAAATTTGTGCAAGGTGGCAAAACTCCGCGAAATAAACGAATGAGAAGCCCCAGAGTCAAATAAAATTATTGCGGGTATGTTGTTAACAGAAAACATACCAAGGACCACATCTGGTGCTTCACGGGCTTCCTTAGCGGAGATATGATGGACTTGGCTGCTGTAGAAATTAGCATTGGGGCGGCGTCCAACACTGTTGACTTGTGGCTTGAAGTCGGATGGTGGCTTCCCATTTCTTGCGGGGCATTGCTTGGAGTAGTGCCCGCTCTGGCCACAAGTGAAGCATGTGTTGTTGCGGCGGCAGTCCTTCAGTACTGGCTGTTTGCCGAAGGTCTTGTCCTGGCTGACAGGCTTGTTGTTGTTGTTGCCATTGTTCCATGTAGGCTTGTATTCAGATGAACTTGGTTGCCAGATATGTGGCTTCTGCACAAACTGCTCACGGTTGTCCTTCTTGGGTTCAAACTTCCACTTGTGATCATTATAGCCTGACTTATGCTCTCGTTCAGCTATGAAGGCCTTGTTTACCAGAGTCTGGAAGTCAGGGAAGTCTAGCATACAGAGCTGACAGCGGAGGGTTTGATTCAGCCCTCCGAGGAATCGGTCAATCTTCCTTTCTTCGGTGGACACGTCATGGGTAGAGTATCGTGCCAGATTATTGAACTTGTTCAGATACTCACCCACTGACATATTCCCCTGAGTAAGAGCAAGAAATTCCCTCTGCTTCACCTTCATTATGCCAGTAGGAATATGATACTTGCGAAATACCTCTTTGAACTTCTCCCAAGAAATATCTTCTCCAGAAGGCCATAACATTTTTGTGTTGTCCCACCATATAGCTGCCGGTCCCTCCAGGTAGTGAGTGACGAAAGGAACCTTATCTGCCTCATCAAAGCGGGCTATGTCCAATTTATTTTCCATAGTCCTCAGCCAGTCATCAGCTTCCATCGGATCCACAGCTTGACCAAAACTGGGTGGCTTGGTTCGCTGAAAATCAGATAGCTTAGAGTGTGTCCCATTATGGTTGTTCTGAACCACCATAGTCTGCATACTTTTCAGAAATTCCATAAGATCTTGGTTTCTTTTCTCTTCAAACATCCTCATAATCTGATCAGTGGTACGTGACTGTGGTGGTGGAGGTGGCAAATCTTCTGGTGGCTGTCCTGCCTGTCGGGCGGATCAACGAACGGGAGTTCCATCGCCGCCTTGAGTACTACACCTTTTCATCCTAAATTTTGTTCCCATAGAAAAATACCGAATCGATGAGGAAAAGCAGGGTAGTATGACACCAGAAAAGAAGCCGAATAAAAAGAGCGAATAAAGAAAGCAACATAATTATACAAGGCAACCCAACATCATACATGACAAGCTAGTAGGGGATGGTCATGACTAGACTGCTCAGACGGCAGTTGACATATGCGGGGATGCTACGATGCATGCACTGAAACTCAAGCCTCTGCTCTAGTGACGCCGGTGGCACGAGCACTGGTAGACTGAAGACTCCTCGTCGTCTGATCCTGTCTCGGAATCTGAGCTGATGATGTGCACCTCGGCCTCCGGATCAAAGGAAACACGACGACGCTGACGGGAAGGTTCTCCCTCAGAAGGAGAAGAAGCACGACGTCGCAGCATCGGAGCAGCTGGAGTAGCTAGAAGTGAGGCCCACTCTGTCAGGGTCTCACGTCGGCTACCAGACGAAAAGCCTGGCGGTCCGAACGAACTAGAAGGAGTGTCGGAAGATGGGATGGGTGGAGTGTACATAGGGTAAAACGGAGGTGGAGGAGGAGACTGTGCTGCCGCAACAGCAGCAAGTACCTCGCGAGCAGAAGTCAGCTCCTCGGCTAGAGAAGTGATCATACGGTAACTGGCGTTCAGATAATGAGATAAAACACCAGTAGCACGATCACTTGCCAGATCAACGGGTGCGAAAAGAACTCGCCCTATCGTAGGCGACAAGGTGGGGTAGTGAAAGAAACCTGGATGAGTCTGCATCTCAACCTCGTGGAAGCGCAATTCAGTGAGAGCCTCCATCGCAGAAAACTGGATCGCCAACTCTGGAGTAGAAGCAGTTCCGCCCTTGGAAGAACGGGAGTAGCTTCCAATATCTGAACTCGTAGTGAGGAAGGCTTCCGCGTGATACTCGTACACTGAACCAGCAAGCTGCTCTCGGAACACCTGGAACACTGGGTCTTCGCCGTTGGGATACAGCCGAAGCCAGACGCTACGAAGCAGTACTGGAAAAGTGAACGGTGCTGGCTCATGATTGTAGTGGTACGGAACTGGTGCCATCTACACTCATCAAACCAGCGGTTAGCACAATAAGAACTATATGCATGCCAGGCAATGCAAGCAATCAAATGCAACAATCAGATGCAGCAAACAAGACACACCAAGACTCTAAACTACTCGCGGTTCTAGCGCAGGGTTAACTAGGGTGTCCTACAGTCAGCACGGCTCTGATACCAAGCGTTGTGGCACCCCGGCTTAGAGAACCAGTTTACCAGTGTTTCCAACCCAGAGATCATGTCTTCTGGAAACACACAACAACTTGGAACAGAACTGAACTGAACTTTATTAAAATATCTTGAGTACAAGCTCATAATTTACATGATAGCGAGGCCAGAAGCACTGCACGTGCTATTACAATATCTACATTATTTATGAAACATAGCAGGGCCTCGATACTACTGGGTAGACTACGGCGTAGCGGAACATAACGCGGGAAACTCCATCCACAGGGACACTGCTGTGGACACGGCCTAGTTAGCGTAGCACGAACCTTCGGGACCTCCATCCTCGGCTTCTCCTGCATCTGGCATGATACGCCAGGTGAGTACTTGGAATGTACTCGCAAGCTCATGGCAACCAAAACAATGCAGCAAACAATAGCATGGCAATTAACAGATTAAAGGATTAAGTTGCTCACTTACTGGTACCCAGTACCAACTCACTCTCATCTGGGTTGTCCCACAACCCTCGGAATGCTCACAGTCCACCGAGCACTTCCGAACATAAGACAAGTTCTTCCATCATTATTATCAATGTTGCGGTTGACCATACTAGAGAGGCCTAAACGGACTGTCCAATACCGTGGACGCGGCTATTCGAATAGATTCTTACACTCTGCAGAGGTTGCGCACTTTACTCACACTATGGAGTACCTGGCCTCATGATCCCATTCGGGTGGACCGGTGGTGCTCCAACGAAACCTGCCTGACCCGCGACCCCTCTATCGTACCACCGACAATCATACCCTCCCAGGGTCATGTCCTGGGTGGCCCCTGTGTCACCCCGTGTCACCTGCCACCGTCGTGGCCACTAACTGTCCCAAACGGGGACGCCGGCAAAATAACTCAACTGGGCTCACAGGATTATGGTCGTCTACCTGATCAGGGCAGCACGCACGCATAACCCTCCCTAGTTTGGTGGTACAGATAAAAGAGCACAAAGCCAGACCAAGTCAAGGCCGTCCCATACCAGCAAATGTGGCTGCACGGAAAAGTCCGGGTAGGTGGCTCTTGATCAACCAACTAAATTTAGTGTTGTCAAGAATTTAACCAGCATGAATATTTATCAGGAATAATTTAATATGGCAGTAGCTAGGCAATTAAATAATTTACTAGGAATTAGCACATATAAAAATAATGCATGAAATTCAATTAAATAACCAACACTATTGAAATGCTTCATGCAATGGATGACATGGCTTGCCTTGCTCTGTTGGGTTGTCCACAAACTCCTGGGCTTCAAATCCAAAGTTATTTCCCTCTGAAAATATTTTTGAAATGCAAATGAAAATGTCACATGCTACTGTTTTGAGCACCAGAAATTCTGTGAACATATGAAAAATACCAAATTTGGCCAGAAAATAGAGGAGCTCAAGACAAACCAGATGCAAAAAGAATCAATTGATTTGGACTTATGGTTTAAAAGTTATTGATGGTCAAAGTTCTGGTCAAAATCTGGATTAAACAGAAAAATCAGAAAAACCTCAGGGGGCCACGTCGAAGGCGTAAAGTGGAGGGGCGCCTCCACTTACCGCTTCGGCGTGTCGCTGACTGGCGGGCCCCAGCATCAGATTTATAAGGGGGAGGGGAGGGAAACAGAGATGGCGGAGCTCCGGCGACGCTCGCCGGCGATACAGACGGCGGCGAGGTCGGGAGAGAGAGGGAATGGATCGAGCACTCCGGGATGAACACGCACGTACCCGTGGCTTCGCGAGAGACGGCCGGACGACGCCGTCCCCTTCCTCTCCGGCGGCGGCGGCGCTCGGGTGTCGTCGGAGACGGCGAATCCGGCAGCAATTCGACCGGGCAAGGGCTTGGGCAGGGTCAGTGGAGTGAGGTGAGCTCGATGGTGGAGTCGGTGGAGCTCGGGGAGGAGTAGAACGGCGGGGAGGCAGAGCTCGGGTGGCGGCAGTGCACCGGCGAGATGCGAGGCCAGAGGGACTCTCGGCCGTGGCTCGGTGCTCGGGGGCTCAATAGGAGGCGGATGGAGGTGGATGAGGAGCTCGGGAGAGGCCGGGGAGGAGTATTTATAGGAGGAGGCGAGCTCGGGCGAGCTCTCTGGAAGCGGCGGGATCCGGGACACGTCCCCGGCGATGGTACGCCGCGCTGGCTGGCTGCTTGCGGGCGACGCGTTGGGAGAGGGCAGAAGAGTTAAGACGGCCAGTGGCGGTAGCGGGGGAAGAAGACGCGCCACACAGCCACTGTGCCCGCACGGGCGGCACAGTGCGCGTGTGCCGTGGCGGCTGGCGAGGGCTTCTCCGGCGAGGGGAAGGGTCCAGGGCGGCCAGGTGGAGGTAGGGGAGTTAGTCGGCACGCGGGGACAAGCTACAATCGCGCGAGGCAGTCGGACGCGACGCCACAGACACGGGCGCGGTGCAGAGCGCGCGCAATGGCATGCCATTCTCGTGCTCACCACGGGAGTTGATGTCTGCAGGCCGTCCAAGTCCAGCCCACCATGTCTAGAGTGTTCTCCCTTGATCGTTTAGGCTCCCTGTGCCTCTAGTTCGACTAGGTTCACTCTGAACCGAAGTGTAGCTTCAGCTACAGTTTCTGATAGGAAACTTGAGAGAGATCTAGAGAAGAGGTGAGCTGGAGATGGAGCCAGTGGAGATGTCTGGGATGATCTATGTTGGAAGGACTCCAATCTGGCCAAGTTTGAAAGGATTTGATCAAGATTTGAATATAGTTCATGTACAAGTGATGTACTGAACCAGAAACAGAGATGAGCTTGATGCACTAATTTGGTTGATCTGCTGGGGCTGAAATTTGGTGTGGCAGGGTTATTGGGTGAGGAGAAGATGCCATAAAAATTTCAGCTCAACTGGATACCTCTAGCTGGTACTTCCTTCACAGAGGTTCCAACTGAACAGAAACTTGGCAGAATATTGGTGATGAAAATTTGTACTGGACAACATGATATTTTTGTATATTGTGGAAAGATAGGTTCCCTAATATCTCAGGGAATTTTCTGGGAATTAACTGAGTAGGGAAAATATGAGCTCCTTCACAAATGACCAGTACTGTCCAGAGAGCAAATGGAGTTTTCTGGACAAAATTTTGTACTGGACCATGAAATGTTTTTGAAGATTGTGGGAGTAGATGATGACAAAAGGGTCTGGGATTAATTTGGGATTTTTCTGATCACCAGAACTATAGGTTGCTTTGTAACCCATAGTGATGACAAATTTTCCCAAAGGAAGAAAATGAATATTTGGGAAAGATAAAAATTGGAAATTGATCCAGAGGGTAAGTGACAAGATTTTGGCAAGATGCTGAGTGCTTTGGATCACTGAGAGGAATTCATAAGTCCAAAGTCAACTGAAAAGATTCAAAATCCAACCAAATTGCAAATAAAGCCAGAAAGATTTCGAAAAGAAAAAGTTGCCAAAAACCAGGGTGTCACAGCCTATTTGTTTTCTCTGACTTGCTGGGCTACAAATCTTTCAAGACGAGGAGGGATGCATTCAGCCTGGCAGAAAATGGGCAGTAAATCATAAAAGTAATATGAAATGGGCCTTAAATGTAAAAAAAAAAATACAGCAAATGGGCAATTAGTTTCATATTTTTTTTCTTCTTTGAGATTTTATATTTCATTGGATTTTCACATTTTTTAAATGAGTTTTAATCTCGCTCCAAATTTTGGGATTAAAAATAGTTCGGACCCCAGCAAAAATATGCGAAATTTCGAAAATTTCGCATATTTTTTAGCAATTTTTTAACACTGGTCCTGACAAGAAAAGGGAAGCAATTCTAAAAATGGCAAATGGGCTGTAATAAATTCCATATGAATTAGGAAATGGGCTTTAAATTGTAAAAATAATAGCAAATGGGCTGTACACGCCACAGATTTCCAGGTTGACTTGTTGGCCGACTAAGTTGACGCCTACGTAAGGCTTTGTCAACTTATAGTCAACAAACGATTCTAGCAGTAGTGACTGTTGGATCTCCATCAACGGCCGTCGTGCTTCTGCAATCTCTGATCTTCTTGCTCCAGCCGTCCGAACCAAAGCCGGCTTTACTGCCTGCTCCCACCCTACTCCCACCGCTGGCCAGGCCATCCCTCTACCCACCCGCACGTCCTGTTATTTTCCGGCGACTACAGCCTCACCCCGCAGCCGAACCAGTAAACTCTCATACCCCCCTCCGCGTGGGCATGTACTGATGTGTCTTCGCCGGCTCCGGGTCGTTCCCTTCCTAGGCCTCGCCGTCGTCCATCGCGTTGGTGCTCTCGGCGCGACGTCGTCAACATGGTCAATAAACGACAGTCATCGGAAGAGGGATCTAGGTGGAGAGGTTGACAGTAGGGCCCCACATGGTCCATGGCCGCATGCAAGCAAGTGCCTCCTTATTACGTGAAAAAAAAATGATTCTTCCCCCTGACTGGTTGGACCCACCAACGACATCTTCGCACACAAGGAAGTGCCTCCTTATTACACGGAAAAAAAAGTTTCGTCCCTCTAACAGCTGGGATCTACCAGCTGCATCTTTTTCAATGAAGTGCCTCCTTATTAGGCGCAAGAAAAATAATTCCTCCCCCTGCTAGCTGGGTCCCACCTGATTTGGAGGCTGACTTATGGGACTACTAAGTTGACGCGTACGCAGGGCTTTGTTAACTTAGTCAACAAAATCGACTCTAGCAACGTGAGACCGTTAGATGTCAATCCAACGGCCGGCGTGCTTCTTCAATCTCTGATCTTCCTGCTCCAGCCGCCCAAACCAGCGACGGCGTGACCGCCTGCTCCCACTTTCCATGGCCGGATGTGCTGCCACGCAGGCCTCACCGTGCCACCCTACTCCCATCGCTAGCCAGGCCATCCCTCCATTGACACACACCTCCTGTTATTCTCCGGCGACGGCAGCCTCACACCGCAGCCGAGCCAGTAAACCCTCGTATTCCCCTCCGCATGGGTGTCCACTGCCGAGTCTTCCCCGGCTCTGGGTCGTTTCCCTCCCTAGGCCTTGCCATTGTCCACTGATGACCCACAAGTATAGGGGATCAATCGTAGTCCTTTCGATAAGTAAGAGTGTCGAACCCAACGGGGAGCAGAAGGAAATGACAAGCGGTTTTCAGCAAGATATTTTCTGCAAGCACGGAAATTATCGGTAATGAGTAGTTTGATAGCAAGATAATTTGTAACAAGTAACAAGTAGTAAAGGTAACAAAGAGTGCAGAAAGGTGGCCCAATCCTTTTTGTAGCAAAGGACAAGCCGGAACGAACTCGTATAATAAGCAAAGCGTTCTCGAGGACACATGGGAATTTCATCTAGTCACTTTCATCATGTTTGTTTGATTCACGTTCGCTACTTTGATAATTTGATATGTGGGTGGACCGATGCTTGGATGTTGTTCTTCCCTGAACAAGCCTCCCACTTATGATTAACCCCTCTCATAAGCATCCGCAACTACGAACGAAGAATTAAGATAAATCTAACCATAGCATTAAACATATGGATCCAAATCAGCCCCTTACGGAATAGCACATAAACTAGGGTTTAAGCTTCTGCACTCTAGCAACCCATCATCTAATTCCTACTCCACAATGCATTCCCTTAGGCCCAAAGATGGTGAAGTGTCATGTAGTCGATGTTCACATGACACCACTAAGAGAATCAACAACATACATATCATCAAAATATCAAACGAATACCAAATTCACATGATTACTTATGACAAGACTTCTCCCATGTCCTCAAGAACAAAAGTAACTACTCACACATCATACTCATGTCCAAGATCAGAGGGGTATTGAATAGCATAATGGATCTGAACATATAATCTTCCACCAAATAAACCAACTAGCATCAACTACAAGATGTAATCTACACTACTAGCAACCCACAGGTACCAATCTGAGGTTTTGAGATAAAGATTGAATACAAGAGATGAACTAGGGTTTGAGATGAGATGGTGTTGGTGAAGATGTTGATGAAGATTGGTCCTCCCACGATGAGAGGATCATTGGTGATGACGATGGCTTCGATTTCCCCCTCCCGGAGGGAAGTATCCCCGGCGGAATCGCTCCACCGGGGAGCAAAAGTGCTCCTGCCCAAGTTCCGCCTCGAGACGGCGGCGCTCCGTCCCGAAAGTCTTCTCCTTATTTTTTATAGGGAAAATGGACTTATATACCAGAAAATGGGCACCGGAGGCTGGCCAGGGGCCCCACAAGCCACCAGGGCGCGCCAGGGGGTGGGGGGGGGGGGGTGGCGCGCCCTGGTGCCTCGTGGGCACCTGGGTGGCCCCCTCTGGTACTTCTTTTCTCCAATATTTTTCATTTATTCCAAAATAAATCTCCGTGAAATTTCAGCTTATTTCGAGATGTGCAGAATAGGTATCTCTGACATAGCTTTTTCAGGTCCAGAATTCCAGCTGCCGGTAATCTCCCTCCTTATGTAAATCTTGCATATTATGAGAGAAAAGGCATTAGAATTGCTCCACAAAGTGTTATATTGATTAAAAACACTATAAATAACAGTAGGAAAACATGATGCAAAATGACCGTATCAACTCCCCCAAGCTTAGACCTTGCTTGTCCTCAAGCGAAAGCCGATATCGATAATCATGTCCACATGTTTAGAGAGAGAGGTGTCGATAAAAACAAAATACGGACATAGTAGCATCATGATCATTATTATAACAGCAATATTCATTATCATAGAACTTCTCATGCGCAAGTAACAATTCATCACAACAACAAAGTATAAGGCATAAACTTTCTTGAAAACTAACAAACTATGTTCTCAGTCAACAATGCAATTGCAATTCATCATAGTTTCAGGAAGTGTCTCATGTAGGAGCTTTTTAGCAAGTCCACATACTCAACCATCATTTAGTCTTCTATGATTTCTAATACTCACAACATATATATGGAGCAAAAAGTTTAAGCCAGACACATAGAAAGATAGGGGCTTATAATTTCGCCTCCCAACTTATTCACCTCAATGGTGATGTCAACAATAATAACTCATGATCACTCATATCCAATTGGATATATATGCCTAGATCTTTCCCCACGACATGATGCTTGCAAAAGAGGAAAATAAAAAGGAATAGAGGGGGACACTATTGACTCTTGCATAAAAAGTAAATGCATAAAAGTAAAAGATAGGCCCTTCGCAGAGGGAAGCAGAGGTTGTCATGCGCTTTTTGTTTTGGATGCACAAGCTCTTAATGCAAAGGAACGTCACTTTATATTGCCCCTTGTGATAGCAACCTTTATTATGCAGTCCGTCACTTTTATTTCTTTACCATCACAAGATCATACAAAGCTTATTTTCCCTTACAATAAAAGATCATACATATTTAGGAGCAATTTTTATTGCTTTATGCACCGATGACAACTTACTTGAAGGATCTTATTCAATCCATAGGTAGGTATAGTGGACTCTCATGACATGAAGCTGGGTTTAAGGGTTTTGGATGCACAAGTAGTATCTCTACTTGGTGCGGATTTTTGGCTAGCAAAGATATTGGGCAAGCACCACATGTTGGAGGATCTATGACAATATAACTTCTATGTGAATATAAGCAAACATAATTCATTACGTTGTCTTCCTTGTCCAACGTCAACAATTTGACATAAAATACTTAATGGGGGATCACAATCACAAAAGATGTCCAAGATAGTGTATTTGCATGTGAATCTTCTCTTCCTTTATTAATTTTTTCATGAATTGCATCATTGACCAATGATATGTTTGTTAACTTTCAATAAGTTTTACCACTTATACTTTTCTTTATGGAATGTCATTACTTTCCATAAGATTAGCATATGATCTTTTTCATTATTTTCATTGCTAGGATTGAAACATAAAAGTAAAGAAGCAAAAACTCAAACTACTCTTTATTATATAACTCTCAACTCAATTACATAGATAGATAGATCACAAAACTAGCACTCGAAAATAGATCATACTAAACTTTTATTCAACTAAATCATGAAATAACCAAGGATCGAACTAAAAATAGGTAAATATAATAAAAGTGATGGTGATACGATACCGGGGCACCTCCCCTAAGCTTGGCACAAGCCAAGGGGAGTGCCCATACCCATGTACTCAAGTTTCTTTCTTCGGTGATGATGGTGATGATGAAGTGGTGGGCTTGTCCTCCGGCTTCCGTGGCATAGGTTCCCCATCATAAAAGGATGAACGAGTCTCCGAAGTCCTGAAACTTGCAGCTAAACTCATACCTTTGAATCTTGCCTCACACTCAAAATTTTGGTTTTGAAGATCATAGATTTGGCCTTGGAGATAGTCAATTCATTCGTTGAGCTTAAAGACGATGTCCCCCATTGATTGGCCATCCACCTTGTGATCGTGGGTGAATTCCGTGATCATGGAGTGGTTAGCACTAAGTCCACGTTCTACCATCCCTTGGCACTTGAAAATCTCCTACTCCACCGCTTCGAGCCTGGCCTCCACGCTCCCGGTCTTCTTGGGTCCTTGAACATCCCGGATGTGAAGCACCCCCTCACGCATCTCGATGGCTTGAGGGTGTTTCATCACCTCCGGTAGGTAGGGGTTGGTGACCTTCTCGTAGAACTTGTCCTTGGAAGAGCTTGGTGGAGCCATAGCGATCTAGATCTGTCAAAAAATAGCACGAAACAAGAACAAAGGATATTTCTGCGATACGGTGGTCAAAACGTCCGGTAGTATATATAAAGAATTTTTATCTTGCAAAACAAGTATTCCAGAAGAAAACGGAGTCGGGAAGGCTCACGAGGGGCCCACGAGCCACCAGGGCGCGCTAGGGGGGTGGCGCGCCCTGGTTCCTCGTGTGCACCTCGTGCGTCCTCTTGGCTGTTTCTTATTTTTGTATTTTTTCTAATATTCCAAAACTGATAGAAAATATTTTTATGGAATTTTTGGAGCCGGTTTACTTACCGTATCACGTACCTCTTCCTTTTCAGGGTTCTGGAGTGTTCTTGAAGGTCTCTCTTATGTGTTCCTCCGGTGTCATAGTTTGGATAATGTTAGTCTCAACATTAATAGGTGTACCTGAGATGTAAGGCTTAATTCTTTGCCCATTGACCACCTTTGGATTAGTGCCTTCGACGTTATTGATCTTAATGGCTCCAGAGCGATAAACTTCCTTGATGATATACGGTCCTTCCCATTTAGAGAGAAGTTTTCCTGCAAAAAAATCTAAAACGAGAATTGTACAATAGAACATACTCACCCACTTTGAATTCCTGTTTTTGAATTCTTTTATCATGCCATCTTTTAACTTTTTCTTTAAACAATTTGGCATTTTCATAAGCTTGGGTTCTCCATTCATCTAGCGAGCTAATATCAAATAACCTCTTTTCATCGGCAAGTTTAAAATCATAACTGGGTTCTTTAATTGCCCAATATGCTTTATGTTCTAACTCAAGAGGTAAATGACATGCTTTTCCATAAACCATTTTATAAGGAGACATACCCATAGGATTTTTATAAGCAGTTCTATAAGCCCATAATGCATCGTCAAGTTTCTTAGACCAATTCTTTATAGATCTATTGACGGTCTTTTACAAAATTAACTTTATTTCTCTATTGCTCAATTCAACTTGACCACTAGATTGAGGGTGATAGGGCGATGCAATTCTATGGTTGACATCATATTTAGCAAGCAGTTTACGGAATGCACCATGAATAAAATGTGAACCACCATCAGTCATTAAATATCTAGGGACTCCGAACCTCGGGAAAATAACTTCTTTAAGCATTTTAATAGAAGTGTTATGATCAGCACTACTAGTTGGAATAGCTTCTACCCACTTAATAACGTAATCAACAGCAACTAAAATATGTGTATACCCATTAGAGGAAGGAAAAGGTCCCATATAATCAAATCCCCAAACATCAAATGGTTCAATAACAAGTGAATAATTCATAGGCATTTCCTGACGTCTACTAATATTACCAATTCTTTGACATTCATCACAAGAAAAGACAAACTTACGAGCATCCTTGAAAAGAGTAGGCCAATAAAAACCAGATTGTAGTTCCTTATGTGCAGTTCTGTCTCCCGCATGGTGTCCTCCGTAAGCCTCGGAATGACACTTCCGCAGGATTTGTTCCTGTTCATGCTCAGGTATACAACGTCTAATAATACCATCCACTCCTTCTTTATAAAGATGTGGGTCATCCCAGAAGTAATGTCTTAAATCAAAGAAGAACTTTTTTCTTTTGTTGGTATGTGAAACTAGGTGGTATAAATTTAGCAACAATATAATTAGCATAGTCTGCATACCAAGGAGTATTAAGAGAAGCATTTATGACAGTTAATTGCTCATCGGGAAAACTATCATCAATAGGCAGTGGGTCATCAAGAATATTTTCCAACCTAGACAAGTTACCAGCTACGGGGTTCTCAGCTCCCTTTCTATTAGTAATATGCAAGTCAAATTCTTGTAGCAATAGAACCCACCTAATGAGTCTAGGTTTAGCATCTTTATTTTCCATAAGGTATTTAATAGCAACATGATCAGTGTGAACAATTACTTTAGAATCAACTATGTAAGATCTGAATTTATCACATGCAAACACCACTGCTAGACATTATTTCTCAGTAGTAGCATAATTTCTTTGAGCACCGTCTAGAGTTTTACTAGCATAATGGATAACATTTAATTTCTTATCAACTCTTTGTCCTAGAACAGCACCAACAACATAATCACTAGCATCACACATAATTTCAAAAGGCAAGTTCCAATCAGGTGGTTGAACAAGGTGCAGAGGTTAAGGCTTTCTTAAATGTTTCAAAGGCTTCTACACAATCATCATCGAAAACAAATGGAACATCTTTTTGCAAGAGATTAGTAAGAGGCCTAGAAATTTTAGAGAAGTCTTTAATAAACCTTCTATAGAAACCAACATGACCGAGGAAACTTCTTATACCTTTAATATCTTTAGGACATGGCATTTTCTCAATTGCATCAACTTTAGCCTTATCTACTTCAATACCTCATTCAGAAATTTTATGCCCCAAGACAATACCTTCATTCACCATAAAGTGGCACTTCTCCCAATTCAAGACAAGATTAGTTTGTTCACATCTCTGCAAAACTCGATCAAGGTTGCTTAAGCAATCATCAAAGGAAGTTCCATAAACGGAAAAATCATCCATGAAAACCTCAACAATCTTTTCACAAAAGTCAGAGAATATAGCAGTCATACATCTTTGGAAAGTAGCAGGTGCATTGCATAAACCAAAAGGCATACGTCTATAAGCATAAGTTCCAAAAGGACAAGTAAAGGTGGTTTTCTCTTGGTCGGCTTGTGATACAGGTATTTGAGAGAAACCAGAATATCCATCAAGAAAGCAAAAGTGTGTATGCTTGGACAATCTTTCTAACATTTGATCAATGAAAGGTAAGGGGTAATGATCTTTTCTAGTGGCTTTGTTTAATTTTCTAAAATCAATTACCATCCTATAACCAGTTACAATTCATTGTGGAATGAGTTCATTTTTATCGTTAGGAACAACAGTAATGCCTCCTTTCTTAGGGACACCATGAACGGGACTTACCCATCTACTATCAGCTATGGGATAGATTATACCTACTTCCAAAAGCTTTAATATTTCAGTTCTTACCACCTCCTTCATCTTAGGATTTAATCATCGTTTATGATCGACAACTGGTTTAGCATCAGGCTCCATATTAATTTTGTGCGGACATAGAGTGGGACTAATGCCCTTAAGATCATCAAGAGTATATCCAATAGCAGCACGGTGCTTCCTCAGAGTTTTTAGTAATCTCTTTTCTTCATGCTCTAAAAGGTTAGCACTAATAATAACAGGATATATCTTCTTTTCATCCAGATAAGCATATTTCCATGTAACAGGCAATTGTTTCAATTCAAATACAGGGTCACCCTTAGGTGGAGGAGGACCTCCAAGAGTTTCAACAGGCAAATTGTGTTTAAGGATAGGTGGTTGATCAAAGAACATCTTATCTATTTCATTTCTTTCATTCATGTGCATATCATTTTCATGGTCTAGCAAATATTGTTCTAACGGATCAGTTGGAGGTATGGCAATAGAAGCAAGACCAATAATTTCATCTTTACTAGGCAATTCTTTATCATGAGGTTGTCTACGAAACTTAGAGAAATTAAACTCATGAGACATATCACCAAAATTAACACTAACAATTTCTTTAGCGCAATCAATCTTAGCATTAACAGTATTCAGGAAGGGTCTACCAAATATAATTGGACAAAAATCATCTTGTGGTGATCCAAGAACAAGAAAATCAGTAGGGTATTTGATCTTACCACACAAGACTTCAACATCTCTAACAATTCCAAGCGGTGAAATAGTATCTCTATTTGCGAGCTTAATAGTAACATCAATATCTTCAATCTCAACAGGTGCAATATCATTCATAATTTCTTGATATAAGGTAAACGGAATAGCACTCACACTAGCACCCAAATCACATAAGCCATGATAACAATGATCTCCTATTTTAACAGAGACAACAGGCATGCCAACAACAGGTTTATTCTTATCTTTAGGATCGGGCTTAGCAATTCTAGTAGCTTCATCACAGAAGTAAATAACATGCCCATCTATATTATCGACCAAGAGATCTTTAACCATAGCAACATTAGGTTCAACTTTAATTTTTTTAGAGGGTCTAGGTGCTCTAATATTACTTTTGTTAACCACAGTTGAAACTTTAGCATGTTCCTTAATCCTAATAGGAAAAGGTGGTTTCTCAATATAAGCAGTAGGCACAACTGGATCAACATTGTAAACAATTGTTTCTTCTTTAACACTAATAGGTTCTTCAGTCTTTTCTTTAACAGGGGGATGATATTTAAACCACTTCTCCTTAGGGAGATCAACATGAGTAGCAAATGATTCACAAAAGGAAGCTACTATCTCAGAGTCAAGTCCATATTTAGTGCTAAACTTATGAAAAGCATCGGTATCCATAAAAGATTTAACACAATCAAACTCAAGTATTATACCTGACTCGTTACCTTTGTCGAGTTCCCAATCTTCAGAGTTGCGTTTAATTCTTTCAAAAAGATCCCATCTGAACTCAATAGTTTTCTTCATAAAGGAGCCAGTCGAAGAAGAATCGAGCATGGTTTGATCATCATGAGAAAGCCGAGCATAAAAATTCTGTAAGATAATTTCTCTTGAGAGCTGATGATTGGGGCATGTGTACATCATGTACTTAAGCCTCCCCCAAGCTTGAGCGATGCTGTCTCCTTCACGAGGCCAAAAATTATAAATATAATTCCGATCACAATGCACCAGATGCATAGGATAAAACTTTTGATGAAATTCCAATTTCAATCGATTCCAATCCCACATTCCGATATGATCACATAGCCTATACCATGTCAATGCCTTTCCCTTCAAAGATAAAGGGAAAACCTTCTTCTTAACTTCACCTCCGGGTAAACCTGCAAGCTTAAGTAATCCACAAACTTCATCCACATAGATTAAGTGCATATCAGGATGTAGTGTTCCATCTCCTGCATAAGGATTAGCTAGCAGTTTCTCTATCATACCCGAAGGAATCTCATAATAAATATTTTCAGTAGGTGCAGTAGTTTGAGGAGCAACTCTTTGTGCTTCCGGTCAGGGTGAAGATACCCCGAACAAACCCCTCAAAGGATCGTTTTCCATAGTGACAAGTGACAGTAAATTTCAGCACGTAATATAAATGTTTCCTTACCAAATTCCACTCACCAAAGGCGCTTCACTCCCCGGCAACGGCACCAGAAAAGAGTCTTGATGACCCACAAGTATAGGGGATTAATCCTAGTCCTTTCGATAAGTAAGAGTGTCGAACCCAACGAGGAGCAGAAGGAAATGACAAGCGGTTTTCAGCAAGGTATTTTCTGCAAGCGCTGAAATTATCGGTAACGAGTAGTTTGATAGCAAGATAATTTGTAACAAGTAACAAGTAGTAAAGGTAACAAAGAGTGAAGCAAGGTGGCCAATCCTTTTTGTAGCAAAGGACAAGCCGGAACGAACTCGTATAATAAGCAAAGCGTTCTCGAGGACACATGGGAATTTCATCTAGTCACTTTCATCATGTTTGTTTGATTCGCGTTCGCTACTTTGATAATTTGATATGTGGGTGGACCGGTGCTTGGATGCTGTTCTTACTTGAACAAGCCTTCCACTTATGATTAACCCCTCTCGCAAGCATCCGCAACTACGAAATAAGAATTAAGATAAATCTAACCATAGCATTAAACATATGGATCCAAATCAGCCCCTTACGGAATAGCGCATAAACTAGGGTTTAAGCTTCTATCACTCTAGCAACCCATCATCTAATTGCTACTTCACAATGCATTCCCTTAGGCCCAAAGATGGTGAAGTGTCATGTAGTCGACGTTCACATGACACCACTAAGAGAATCAACAACATACATATCATCAAAATATCGAACGAATACCAAATTCACATGATTACTTATGACAAGACTTCTCCTATGTACTCAAGAACAAAAGTAACTACTCACACATCATACTCATGTCCAAGATCAGAGGGGTATTGAATAGCATAATGGATCTGAACATATAATCTTCCACCAAATAAACCAACTAGCATCAACTACAAGATGTAATCAACACTACTAGCAACCCACAGGTACCAATCTGAGGTTTTGAGACAAAGATTGAATACAAGAGATGAACTAGGGTTTGAGATGAGATGGTGCTGGTGAAGTTGTTTATGAAGATTGGTCCTCCCACGATGAGAGGATCGTTGGTGATGACGATGGCTTCGATTTCCTCCTCCCGGAGGGAAGTATCCCCGGCGGAATCGCTCCGCCGGAGAGCAAAAGTGCTCCTGCCCAAGTTCCGCCTCGAGACAGCGGCGCTCTGTCCCGAAAGTCTTCTCCTTATTTTTTCTAGGGCAAATGTGCTTATATACCAGAAAATGGGCACTGGAGGCTGGCCAGGGGCCCCACAAGCCACCAGGGCGCGCCAGGGGGGTGGCGCGCCCTGGTGCCTCGTGGGCACCTGGGTGGCCCCCTCTGGTACTTCTTTTCTCCAATATTTTTCATTTATTCCAAAATAAATCTCCATGAAATTTTAGCTTATTTGGAGATGTGCAGAATATGTATCTCTGACATAGCTTTTTCAGGTCCAGAATTCCAGCTGCCGGTAATTTCCCTCCTTATGTAAATCCTGCATATTAGGAGAGAAAAGGCATTAGAATTGCTCCAAAAAGTGTTATATTGATTAAAAACACTATAAATAACAGTAGGAAAACATGATGCAAAATGGACGTATCATCCACCGCCTTGGTGCTCTCGGCACGGCGTCGTAAACATGGTCAACGAACGACAGCCAACGGAAGAGGACTGTATGTGGACTGGCTGACAGCTGGGACCCACGAGGTCCATGGTCGCACACAAGGAAGTGCCTCCTTATTACGTGGAAGAAAAATGATTCCAGTCCCTGACAGCTGGGACCGACCAGCTACATCTTCGCACGCAAGGAAGCTCCTCATTACATGAAAAAAATGCTGCTGACACGTGGGTCCCAGTTGCTCGATCAGTTCTGTTGTTGTTGTTTTTGTGTTGTTGTTGAGAGGGAGTAGGTTATCAACTGGGCTGTGCGGTGTATGTGGCCCGTCTAGCCCAGGCTTTTATTTTATGTTTACAACATGACGAGCCCAGCTGTCTTTTTCTCGGTGAAAATGGCTAGCCCACCTCTTTTTTTCGTAGAATAGCCTACACAGGCCGATTTCTTTTTCTCCGTCATGCTGGGCTGCAAATCTTTCAAGACGACGAGGGATACATTCGGCCTGCCCAGACAAAAAGGGTTGTAAATCTTATAAGTAATATGAAATGGGCTGTATATGTATAAAAACAAAGAAAATGTGCAATTAGTTTCAAATTGCGGATTTTCTTTTATTTTTTGATATTTTCATTTTCATTTTTTAACATAATTTAAACATAATTTAAATTTAGTTTTTTATCGGGCTCGAAATTTTGGGATTAGAAATATTTCGGTGATTTCAATGAAATATCACTGAAATTTTTAATCCCGTCCTTGCGAGAAAATGGTAAGGTATTCTAAAATATAATATGGGCTGCAATTAATTACCTAATAACTAGCAAATGGCTCTAAATTTAGGAAAATAGCAAATGGGCTATATGCTGTCCGCCACAGATGTTATGCTAACGTGTGGGCCTACTAAGTTGACGCGTACGCAGGGCTTTGTCAACTTAAAGTCAACAAACGATTCTTGCAGCGGTGACCGTTGGATGCTAATCCAACGGCCGTGCTGCTTCTTCAATCTCTGATCTTCTTGCTCCAGCCGCCCAAACCAGCGCCGGCAGGACCGCCTGCTCCTGCCTCCCGTGGCCAGCTGTGCTGCCGCGCAGGCCTCAACGCCCCACCCTACTCCCACCGCTGGCCAGGCCTTCCTTCTACTCACTCACATCCCCTGTTATTCTCCGGCGATGGCAGCCTCACACCGCAGCCGAACCAGTCAACCCTCGTACTCCCATCCGTGTGGGCATCCACTGCCGCGTCTTCCCCGGCTCCGGGTCGTTCCCTTCTGAGGCCTCGCCGTCGTCCACCGCCTTGGTGCTCTCGGCGCGGCGTAGTCACCGTGGTCAATGAATGACAACCATCGGAAGAGGACTGTGCGCCGTGAGGCTGAAAGCTGGACCCACCAGCTACATCTTCGCACGCAAGGAAGTGCCTCCTTATTACGCGCAAAAAAATGATTCCTCCCCCTTACAGCTGGGACCCACCAGCTATATCTTCGCACGCAAGGAAGTGCCTCCTTATCGACTGACAGGTGGGACCCACCAGGTCGAAGAGTACGTAGCGTTGTCTGTCTGGTCGCGAACGTGTACGTACATACTGGTCGATCGGTCTCTCTGCAAGGTTGAACTGTGGCCGAGTAAGTAGCGGCACGTGTCGTAGTAGAGCCCCCGACGTGGCAGTTCAGACAGTCCCGTCTAAATTGTGTACACATAAGTACAGCCACACGGCAAAGAATACGGCCACGTACGTACATACGGGCGGGGTCTCGAACGCGTACTCGCGCATATGTACGGCCAGGGATCGTGTACATGGAGAGGCAACGGACGGCAGCAACGGCGTCGTGTTCATCGGCAGCCAACCGGCTGGGTCGGAACGGAGGAAACAGCGCCGTGTTCATCGGGAGCCAAGCGATTAGGTCGGAACACGTCCTGTTCATCGGGAGTCAACCGGCTTGGACGGAACAGCCGAAACGGGGTCCTGTTCATCGACTCTGGCTCTAGTGTACCGCAAAACAGAGGAAACGGCCTTCTGTTCGAGCACCTACGGTCGAAACGGGGTCCTGTTCATCGGCTGGGGGTCTGACATACCGCAAAACGGAGGAAACGGACTTCTGTTTGAGCGCCTACGGTCGAAACGGGGTCCTGTTGATCAGGAGGGCTCTAGCGTACCGCAAAACGGAGGAAACAGACTTCTCCCCAACTGCCTACAGTCAACGGGGGTCCTGTTCATCGGGAGGGGTGTGCCGTACCACAAAACAGGACTCCACGGGATACTGTTCATCCACGGTCGACCTCCCTCCAGCCTCCACCAGCTACTGTTCATCCACCGTCGACTTCCTCCAGCCTCCACCAGCTACTGTTCATCCAGCCTCCATGGGGTCCTGTTCATCGACCCCCAACCGGCTGGGGTGTGGCAGCCTCCTCGGGGTCCTGTTAATCCAGCGCCAACCACCTTCACACGGCCAGGGTACTGTTCATCCAGAGCCAACCCACCGGCTGGGGTGGGGCGTACGAGCGGGCGGCAGTAACGGGAACTGTTCATCCACAGCCAACCAACTGGCTAGGTCAACTCACCACGTCTCGCGCAAGGGGCTCGATCGATGCGTCTCGACTCGTTCTACGTATCGCGCGTGCGGCAGCAACGGGCACTGTTTAAAGAGGCAACCCAACCAGCTATGTCTCGCACGTACGGGGGCTCGACCGGCTTCAGTTAGCAGCGAAGGAATTGCTCGGGTTCAGTTAGCAGCGAAGGAATAGCTAGGGTTCAGTTTGCAGCGAAGGGATCGATCGGCTTCAGTAAGTAGCTAGTGCGATCGCTCGGGATCAGTAAGCGAATGCCTCGCTCGGGTTCAGTTAGCGAACGCCTCGCACACATGCGCGCGAACGAGAGAAACGCGCAAACCACACAGCATCGCTCGGCCCCGACCACCCACCATAACCGGGAATTCCCCAAAAATTTCCTCGGCCTCACTTCTACCATGATTTTTTACGTCATGGACGCCCCAAAGAATGTCATGCAGGTGTATCTCCGGCCCGCCCAGGACGAAAAGCCCATTTTCTGTCATAATTTTTTGTCATAGAAGTAGGATCCTACCACATCTATGATGATACATGTTTTTGTCACAATTATTGTCATAGAAATGTCACAATCATGACAGAAAAAGTTTTCGTTCGGGCCATAATGTCATGGATGTGTCTTTTTTTTGTAGTGATACTAGGGATCAAGCCCTAACAAATTGATTCGATTACATGATAAATCTCATCCAACCCATCACCGTCCAGCAAGTCTACGAAGGAATTACTCACTTCCGGCGGTGAGCATCATGGAATTGTTGATGGAGGATGGTTGATGATGACGATGGCGACGAATCCCCCTCTCTGGAGCCCCGAACGGACTCCAGATCAGCCCTCCCGATGAAGAATAGGAGGTGGCGGCGGCTCCGTATCGTAAAACGTGATGAAACTTCTTCTCTTATTTTTTTTCTCGGGGAAACAGAATTTATAGCGCTGGAAATAGGTCAGACGGCCGCCTGTGGGCCCCACAATGTAACATGGCGCGCCCAGGGGGGTGGCCGCGCCCTGTTGCCTTGTGGGCAACAGGTGGCTCCTCTCCGGTGGATTTTTTTCTCTAGTATTTTTCATATATTCCATAAAAAATCTCCAAAAAGTTTCATCCAATTCCGAGAACTTTTATTTCTGCACAAAAAACAACACCATGGTAGTTCTGCTGAAAACAACGTCAGTCCGGGTTAGTTTCATTCAAATTATACAGATTAGAGTCCAAAACAAGAGCAAAAGTGTTTGGAAAAGTAGATATGATGGAGATGTATCAATGCCATATCTTTGCTTGTAGTTGAATTGGAGAGACAATTTGTGCACATGCATCCTGCTTTACAAGGGATATTTCTAGATTTTTCTAATATTCATGATCCTTCTGTTAAGCATTTGGCCACAATATTTCTAGTTCATGAATTTAGCCACATTATGAGGGAGGCAAGATATATATTTGCTTACTATAGAATAAGTAGCGAGTGCCCTCCTATAGAAGAAATTCCTTATGATCAAGAAGAGATAAGAAGGTTAAAATCAACAAACTACGTTGTTTATAATGAGAATCTTAGGAAAAAGGTCCCCCACCTATCTTGATTGATAAAATTTCCAAACAAAATGACCAATTTTCTATAGGTAATAATGGACTAGATCACGTTCTCAAAGAAAGGTTGCGAAAATATCTCTACAGAAACTTATACAATGAAGAAATAGCTATCACTTATAAAGGACCAAAGGAGGAACCTCCTCCTCCTAAACTTGATATCACGGATCCGGATCCTATTAAATTCAGCACTTTTAATTACTTTTGCTTGCCTATTAGGAAACTTGCTGCTGAAAGAAGGGGGTATGAAATGAATATGGATGACCACCCTTATGGTTATAACAATACTTGAAATAATGCATTATGCCTAGTTAGGGGCATAAAACAATAGCGCTTGTTGGGAGGCAACCCAATATTTATCTTTTGCTTTCATTTTATTTTTCTTGAGTCACACGATTATTGCTAATGTAATTATTGTGTTTTTACCATTTAATTAGTGTTTGTGCCAAGTAATGCCATTGGGATGATTTGAATGATAGTATAATTGATGCTGTTTGAAAGCAGAAAGTTTAGCGCCCAGTATTTGATTTTACATTTCTTACTGGAACGTCCAAAAAATCTGAAAATTTTACAAAGTATTGGGTTACAAAGTTTTTACGTTTTCCTTATTTTTCAGAATTTTTGGAGTTATAGAACTATGGATAAATATTCTCTCATTACGTACTGTTCTGTTTTAGACAGATTCTGTTTTTATTGCATAGTGTGCTTGTTTTAATGATACTATGGATTATATCGGGGCCTATAAGTCATGGAGAAGTTAGAATACAGTAGGTATTATGCAAGAAAAATTATGCATTAGTTTATAACAGTACCTAAAGCGGATGATTGATTTATTATACTAACGGATCTCACGAAGTTTCTGTTGAGTTTTGTGTGCTGAAGTTTTCAAGTTTTGGGTGAGCACGATGGATGAAGGAATAAGCAGTGGCAAGACCCTAAGCTTGGGGATGCCCAAGGCACCCCAAGGTAATATTCAAGGAATATCAAAGCGTCTAAGCTTGGGGATGCCCCGGATGGCATCCCCTCTTTCGTCCACAATTCATCGGTATGTTACTTGGAGCTATATTTTTATTCATCACATGATATGAGTTTTACTTGGAGCATCTTGTACCATCGTTATATTTTGTTTGCTTGTTAGTTTTCCACAATCATTGTTTGCTAGACACACCTTTTGAGAGAGACACACATTCATCATGATTTGTTAGAATACTCTATGAGCTTCACTTATATCTTTTGAGCTATGCAGTTGCTCTTGTGCTTCACTTATATTCTTAGAGCACGGCGGTGGTTATATATTTTATAGAAATTATTGCACTCACATGCTTCACTTAAATCTTTTTGAGAGTCCTAAATAGGAAGTGGTAATATGCACGGGTTATAAGACTAGTCTGTAAATGATAGGTATTAAGAGTGATATAATAAAAACTTTCATGTAGATCACAAAATATGAAATGTATGATTTAGTTATATTGATATCGTAATATGAAAGGGTATTAGTTCATGATCATTGGTTAGTAAAAATATCGACATTAAAGCTTGTTATTAACTACTCATTTAAGTGTCTGTCATGGCATGGCAGGGATGTTAGAGCATTCTTATTCCTCTATGAAATTCTTTGTGTTGTTTGAATCGGGGGCGCGCGATGGTTAACTCCTACCAACCTCCTCCCTAGGGGCATGCGAGTAGTACTTTGCTTCGAGGGCTAATAAAACTTTCACAATAAGTATATGAGTTCTTTATGACTAATGTGAGTTCATGGACTAATACAACACTCCTACCTATCCACATATTGCTAGCCTCTTCGGTACCGTGCATTGCCCTTTCTCACCTCGAGAGTCGGTGCAAACTTCCCCGGTGCATCCAAACCCCATGATATGATATGCTCTATCACACATAAGCCTCCTTATATCTTCCTGAAAATAGCCACTACCTACCTATGATGGCATTTCCATAGCCATTCCGAGATATATTGCCATGCAACTTCCACCGTCCCGTCTTATGACATGTGTGTTCATCATCATATTGCTTTGCATGAAGCATGATCATATAGAGCTGACTTGATATTTGTGGCAAAGCCACCGTTCATCATTGTAATACATGTTACGCTAGATCATTGCAATACATATTATGCTAGATCATTGCAATACATATTATGCTAGATCATTGCACATCCTGGTACACCACCAGAGGCATTCATATAGAGTCATATTGTTTCAGTTTATCAAGTTGTAAGTAAATAAAAGTGTGATGATCATCATTATTAGAGCATTGCCCCAGTGAGGTAAAGAATGATGGAGACTGATGAATCCTCCAAAATGTGGGGATGAGGTTCATGATATTGTTCTAAAAAAAGAGGCCAAAGAGCCCAACAAAAAATGAGAGAAAAAGAGAGAAGGGGCAATGCTGCTATCCTTTTACCACACTTGTGCTTCAAAGTAGCACCATATACTTCATATAGAGAGTCTCCTGAGTTGTCACTTTCATATACTAGTGGGAATTTTACATTATAGAACTTGGCTTGTATATTCCGATGACGGGCTTCCTCAAATGCCCGAGGTCTTCATGAGCAAGCAAGTTGGATGCACACCCACTTAGTTTCAGTATTGAGCTTTCATACACTTATAGCTCTAGTGCATCTGTTGCATGGCAATCCCTACTCCTCGCATTAATATCGATTGATAGGCCTCTCCATTGCCTATTGATCCGCCGAGTTGATGCGAGACTTTCTTCCTTTTTGACTTCCCTTATGAATCTCTACCACCGCATTCTATTCCACCCGTAGTGCTAAGTCCATGGCTCACGCTCATATATTGAGTGAAGTTGAAAATGTTGAAGCGCGTGAAAAAGTATGATACAATTGCCTGGTTTGACACCGGGGTGCTCATGATTTATATTTATGTGGTGAAGACGGAGTAATGCCATGCTTACATAATTCAATGAGTAGGGATAACATTCGTTGAGCATCGTATATTTTGAAAAAGTAATGATTATGTTCTTGTATTCATGGATATTATTATGTTGATATCAATTACTTCATTGTTTCTCAATATTTATATCGTAAGAAGATTACATGATAAACATGCTAGGTAGCATTCAACATCAAAACTTATCTTTGTCTTATCATTTACCAACTCGAGGACGAGCAGGAATTAAGCTTGAGGATGTTGATACGTCTCCGACGTATCTATAATTTTTTATTGTTTCATGATATTATTACATCTATTCTACATACTTTATATGCAATTTTATATCATTTTTGGAAACTAACCTATTAACCCAGTGCCCAGTGCCAGTTCCTGTTTTTGCCTATTTTATTGTTTCAGGGAAAACTTTACCAAACGAAGCCCAAACGCAATAAAATTTTACGGTGATTTTTCTGGGCCAGAAGACACCCAGGAAGCTTCGGGATGAGGCCAGAAGACTTACGAGAGAGCCACAAGCTCACACAGTGCACCCCTGGGGGGGCGCACCACCTGAGCTTGTGGGCCCCTCGTAAACCCCCCTGACCTAATTCCACTTCTATAAATTCCCTAAAATCCCAAAAACAACAGATAGCCACCCGAAACAATTTTTCTGCCGCCGCAAGCCTCTGTTCTTCCGCGATCCCATCTGGAGGCCTTTTTCGGTGATCTGCCGGAGGGGGAATCGATCACGGAGGTCTTCTACATCAACCTTGCTGCACCTCCGATGATGTGTGAGTAGTCCACCACAGACCTATGGTTCCATAGTGATTAGCTAGATGGCTTTCTCTCTCTCTTTGATCTTCAATACATTGTTCTCCTTGGAGATCGATCTGATGTAATCTTCTTTTGTGGTGTGTTTGTTGGGATCTGATGAATTGTGGGTTTATGATTAGATTATTCATTGAAAGTAATTGAGAATTTTCTGAACTTTATGATGTATGATTATTATAGCTATGTAATGCTTTCCGATCTATGGGTTTTCTTTGTCCAAGTTGATTCATTGATCTTCGGTGGAAGTGGTGCATAGTAGTAGGTTCAATCTTGCGGTGTCCTCACCTAGTGACAGAAGGGGTAGTGAGGCACGTATTTGTATTGTTGCTACTAAGGGTAAAATGACGGGGTTTAATCATATTGATTGGTTTTATTCTATCTACATTATGTCATCTTGCTTAAAGCGTTACTCTGTTCGTCATGAACTTAATACCATAGATGCAGGTAGGAGTCGGTTGATTGGTGGAGTAATAGTAGTATATACAGGTAGGAGTCGGTCTACTTGTCACGGACGTAATGCCTAATACATGATCATGCCATAAATAACGTCATAACTATGCGCTTTTCTATCAATTGCCCAACAGTAATTTGTTTACCCACCGTATGCTATTTTTATGAGAGAAATGCCTCTAGTGAAAACTATGGCCCCCGGGTCTATTTTAATCATATTACAAAAACTAAAAATACCTTGCTGCAATTTATTTTCTTTTTGCAATTTATCTATCTACCACTATCAGATTTGATCCTTGCAATTAACGAGTACAAAGGGATTGACAACCCTCTTGCCTGTGCTGGGTGCAAGTATTTGCTCTTGTGTGTGCAGGTACTGCTAAGGAGTGTTTGCGTGGTTCTCCTATTGGTTCGATAACCTTGGTTCTCTACTGAGGGAAATACTTATCCGCTACTATATTGCTTCACCCTTCCTCTTCGGGGAAAATCCCAACTCAACTCACAAGTAGCAGGGGCAACATATGTATATACAGAGATGAGTAGAAGGACGCACCTCATATTTTTTCTTCATAAGTGCCAGCAATGCGCTGTCGTTCTCCCGGTTCCGTGCAAGCCGGCCAGGCGATGTACTGCTCGTGAAGAGACGCCACACTCATACCTTCATATGACTCTAGATGGGAGCTATGTGCCGCCTCTTCACGCAGCGGTGGCTTATCTTCAGCAACTATTTTGGTTAGGATAGTGGAAGTACCAGCTGGAGGGTCATGCTTCTCACCAATAATTACCACTTCATCCTGAGCTGCCTCAGTTTTAGCCGGCTTATCTAGAGCCGGGTTAACCCTCTCTTCCTCTGCGGCGCCAGACTCCGGAGGGATTTGATCACCAACAACCGGGTCATTCTGCACTGGGTCTTCGACCACAGTATTTTGGATGCCAGACGTTGCCATCTGTACATCTGTTCTAGCAATAGAAGAAACACTAGTTTTCTCCTTCAAAACCGCCTTAGCCCTATACCAATAAAGACACAACGGTGAACAAAGGAAGATTTGGGATATCATGAAAAATTTACGAACTTACCCAATGTTCATGGTGAAGTCGGGCAACTGGCTTGCACTTGAGGCATTAGATGAAGGTGTAGAAACGTGATAAGCCGTGTTGGAGGGGTCCAATGGGGCCTTCATTTGACTGGCTCTGGGGCATGAGGAAGTTGGGCTAAGCTGCTCTTGCCTGCGAGCCCGGTGAGAAGATGGCTCTAGAGAAAGGCCCTCGTGGAGGTCATCCGAACCAGAATTCTGGGTCTTCCTTTTTAGGCTCCTAGCATGCTGCGTTTTCTTCAAAGATAAGTTTGGATCCAAGTAAGTGATGGATGTGAAAATGGTACCTTTTGTACGGCTAGTCGGGTTTGCCTTCTACCAAGAGTTTCAGAGTCAGAGGCGCTAGGAGTTACCTCTGTCTCATCTGGCCTGCTGGTTCCCGTGTTATCCTGCGGAGAGTCGGCGTCAGCAAGTTGGTTTTGAAGTTGACCAAGGGAGTCGAGATCTTCTACCTCGCCGACCTCCTCTTCTTCGTCATCCTCTTCATCATCATTAGGTATCTATTCTTCAGGGGTGGTTGGAGCCTCATACTCGGTTTTCCACCAGTCTGAGTCAGGCTGAAATAACATAAGCTGGCATTTTCACGAGGAGGCATGATAAAGGAAAAGTACAAAGATAAAAAAAAATGAGCAACGAGTTGTATACCTCTGGGCCGGGTTACTGGTGCAAAAAGGTGCGAGACCCACGATTTCTATCTGTGCAAGGGGCTCGCCCAAGAGTTTCTTGATTGCCCGTTTCAACTTCGACGGCTCTAGAATTTCACGCGAGTAGCGCATATTATCATCTACCCCCGAGCATTGGCAAAGTGGGCGGTCACGCACACTGAGGGGTTGGATGTGCCAATCCACCCAGCACCGGGTCAGGTCAGTGGCCCTGAGCCCATGAGGTATCAGGGCATTGATCCTCTGATAGATGGGTCCCAACTCTTTCCTATTTGTTGGTGGTGCGAAAGATTTCATCTGATCGTTGTAATCCAGACGGTTGAGACGAACACCCGACAAAGGATTTTGACCAGCCGGTGAAGTATCCTTGCAGTAGAAAAAGGTCTTTTGCCACCCTTTAGGGTGACCCGCCAGTTGCATAGCAGGATAAATATAATCCTTACGCTTCTGGATTGTAACTCCGCCGCACTCCAAAGCCAGCCCGCCACTACACTCGGTTTGCCTATTGCAATAAAAGAACTCCAAGAACAGGTTTACTGTTGGTTCTACTTGGAGATATACTTCACAGAGGACTTGGAAATTACTCAGATTCTGAACAGAGTTGGGAGCTAGGTCTTGAGGCCGCACACCATAATGCTGAACTACATTACGGAAAAACCTGGAACCCGGTGGCCTGAATCCTTTGGAAAGATGGTCGGTGAAGACAACAACTTCTCCTTGATCCGATTAAGGCCGGGTTTCATCCTCGGGAGTGCGGCAGTAGATCTCTTCTTTGGGCGGCAATAAGCCAGTGCGCTCGAGTTCTGAGAGCTGGATTTAGTCATGGAGGACTTTGCCCAATTGGCAACTTTACTCTGCTTAGACAGCTCTGGAGCCGGCTCTGCAACTTTCTTCCCTGTCTTCTTGGGAGCCATGGTTTTGACACGCATGAAATAGCGGACAACTACAAAGTAATAATGAAAATATAAGCCGGCGGAAGGGATTGAAGTTATGCACGGGGATTTATTGGGTGCATCAAAGAATAAGTCGGCAAAAGGGAAGTTCAGTTATAAATAGCTACTAAGTGAAATTTCCATGTTCTATGAGCTGGTGAGTGATGGCGTATGGCCGGGTTATGGATTTGCTACGAACAACTATTGTTGAGATTCGCAAAAATTATGGATCTGAAAAATGCTAGAAAAAGAAATGGTAAAAGGTGGTAAGACCTAACTATGGCGACGAACACCAGACGCAGCATCAAAGGAAACGTATCGCAATAGCAGAGCGAATCCAGTATAATGATGGATAGACTGCGAAGGTACTATGGCATGCATCGGCTGCTAGATCTATGGACATTCTACGATTGATTGCAGATGAACTACAGTGAACTATGGACGAACTACGAAGAACTGCGGCAATGGAGATTGGCAGAATAATGGATGAATTTTGAAAGTGCCGCGGTGTGCATAAATAGATAGATCTATCAATGAACTACCACCGATTATGGAGAACTACGAAGAACGACGGTCATACATTAGAAGAACTACACTAGAAGAACACAGGTTAACTTACAGATCTGAAGACCGTCGATGGACGAGTTCGTCGAGTTGGAGACGAACTGCGACGGATGCCCGCGAGCTCTGGTGACGACGGAGAAGTGTTGATGGGCTCCGGTGTCTATGAAGTTTCGGAGCTCCAGCGAAGACGATGCAGTACTTGAGTGGTCGCAAGGAAGAAGAAGGGGGTCGGGCGCACGTGAGGTGAAAAAGGCCTCGGGCCTCAGCCTCCTTATTTATAGATGGATGGGTGGGGAAACCAGAGGCGTCGCGACATTTTTACAGGGATATCCCTGACATTTCGCGATTGGACGTTCTTTGACCTGATTCAAACCCTGAAAGATTCGTTGCCAGATCTTGACACGTGTCACTGAAGAAGATCTCTCTAGATATGTGGAAGACATGCTAAGTATGGAGGGTGTGATCATAAGCCGGGCTGCATAAGAGAACCGTGAAGCAAGACCCGAGAAGCAAATGAAAATTGGAGATAGTCGGTTTTAAACCCGGAGTTCTTTCCTTTATGTTTGTTTGATTATTTTACACAGGAGCTTGGTGTGAATAAATTCCCGCCAACCTGGGGGCTAATGTCGGGGATATACCAGCATAACCCGGCGTTTAGGCCCAAGGAGTCAAGGCCTGTAATGGTCCCACAGGACAGGAGCCGGCTTATCCATGGGGCCGTCAAAGCCGGCTTACTGAAGCCCAGAAAGAAACCCGGCCCACAGTGACAGGACCGGCTTATGGAAGTCCTAGTACTAAAAGGAGTCCCCCTCACTTGGAAGACACGAAAGGTTAACAAGACTTAGAGTAGGACTCTGATTATGGGTGGGACCTGGAATCTAGTGTAAGTTCCAGGAACCCGGCTATTTGTTCGCACACGAACACGTCACCGTGTACCCTCGACGCCGGGGGTGATGCACCGCAACTCACGTCGAAGGAGACCCGGCCGGAAGCGCGGTACGCAAGCAATACGGCGGGTGCTTTTGGAGACCCGAAACCCCACGTGCCTGGGAGGGACCCAGTCTAGACACGCTGCGGCTATGGGCTGCCTTAGGTCCATTCGCTCATCCCTAGAGCCTCGAGGATCGCTGCCCTCCAACACGAAGAACGAACGAAGAACGAGAGAGAAAGTACAAGGGAGAGATGTAAAAACTAGGGTAAAAAGTAGTATATTGATTTGTCGATTGTGTGTTGTTCAATCGGCCGTCACCTCTCATCTATTTATGAGGCGGTTGGACTTCCCGTACAAGAAAAGGACTAAAATTTCCGTCCAAAACATAAAAAACCCTAACCTAACTCGGACAGGAATCTTTGGCAATTTTCCAGATCAACTCGGAGCCTCTGAGTGGTTTGCTTCGGTCTCACCGAGTGAACGTGGCCAACCTTCTGTAATCTTCTACATTCAACTTCGAATTTCTGAGTGGTTTTACTTGGAATTACCGATTTTTCTGACTTCAACTCGGTCTCACCGAGTCAAATCAACTAGGTCGGTCCGAAATGACTCTGCAGTTTTTGTTCCTGACCTTGTTTTGACTCCACAGGTTACATACAACCGTTTCGACGAGACGCACAAGTTTCATGTTGAAACTTTTTCCATCCGAGGCCATCTTAATTGATTTTTCGGCCACGCAAAATTCTGGTGTCAACACATGCCCCCCTGTTTTTTTGGCAAAGCTAGCGTGCCAAAATATATATTTTGTACCATGTTTGCTCTAAGGACTATGTCAACACTCCATCGGCCATTTATATGTGCTTAGGGCGATAATCATATATCGGCCATGTTTTATGCTTAGGACGATAATTTTCTATTGGCCATTGCTTTTAGATCTTTATTTACATCATACCTTGGAACCGATTACCTCTAATCGGCTTTAAAGAGATGGGAATGAACCCGTTCCTTGTAGCACTAAGGAAATCAAATTCCAAGAGATCATGCCCTGTTAATCAAGTAACATCGGGATGGTTCCAATCCACCGATGCATCGGCCAAAGCAACACAAGCCGAATTGTCCGCGTGAATGATCACTACTTCATCATCGACCCATTGTATTAAGAATTGATGCATGGTAGATGGCACGCATTGGTTAGCATGAACCCAATTGCGGCCTAATATAACATTATAGTTACCTTGCACCTCGACGATGAAGAATGTGGTCGCCTGTAAGTGCATCTAGTGCCACCCCTTGTTGGTTTTGGAGTATTGACGACAAACTTGGTCGAGGGACTAATGTGTTTGTGAGATTCACAGGAGAACACAGGTAGAAGTTGATACGTCTCCAATGTATCTATAATTTTTGATTGTTCCATGCTATTATATTATCAATTTTGGATGTTTTATATACACTTACAAGCAATTATATATCATTTTTTGGGACTAACCTACTAACTTAGTGCCCAGTGCCAGTTGCCGTTTTTTGCCTGTTTTTGGTTTTTCAGAATATCAGTACCAAACGAAGTCCAAATGCAACGAAACTTTTTGGAGATTTTTTCCTGGACATAAGAGACACTAGAAGCTTCAGGAGAGGGCCAGAAGACAGAGGAGGTGGCCACGAGCCACCAGGGCGCGCCCCAGGGGGGGTGGCGCGCCTTGGTGCCTCGTGGGCCCACCTCTGCTCTGTTTGACCTAATTCCACCTCTATAAATTCTCTAAAATGGGGAAACCAACAGAAGAGTCCACGAAATACTTTTTCCGCCGCCGCAAGTCTTTGTTCTCGAGAGATCCCATCTGGAGGCCTTTTCTGGCACTCTGCCGGAGGGGGATTCGATCACGGAGGGGCTCTACATCAACCTTGCTGCCCTTCCGATGATGCGTGAGTAGTTTACCACAGACCTTCGGGTCCATAGTTAGTAGCTAGATGGCTTCTTCTCTCTTTTTGATCTTCAATACAATGTTCTCCTCGATGTTCTTGGAGTTCTATCCGATGTAATCACTTTTTGCGGTGTGTTTGTTGGAATCCGATGAATTATGAGTTTATGATCAGATTATCCATGAATTTTATTTGAGTTTTCTCTGAACTCTTTTATGCATGATTTTATAGCTTGAGTTTACTTTGTCTACATCATGTCATCTTGCTTAAGGCGTTACTCCGTTCTTTATGAACTTAATACTCTAGATGCATGCTGGATAGCGGTCGATGTGTGGAGTAATAGTAGTAGACGCAGAATCGTTTCGGTCTACTTGTCTCGGACGTGATGCCTATATACATGATCATTGCCTTGGATATCGTCATGATTATTTGCTTTTCTATCAATTTCCCAACAGTAATTTTTACCCACCGTATGCTATTTTCAAGAGAGAAGCCTCTAGTGAAAACTATGGCCCCCGGGTCTACCTTTATCATACATTGAAAATCCCAAAAATACCGTGCTGCATATTTTATTTATTTATTTTATTTTGTATTTTTGTTCAATCTATCTATCTATCACCATACAATTTAATCTTGCAATTAACCGCCAAGGGATTGACAACCCCTTGTTCGCGTTGGGTGCAAGGATTTGTTATTTTGTGTCTAGGTACTGTTAATGAGTTGTTGCGTGATTCTCCTACTGGATTGATAACCTTGGTTTCATAACTGAGGGAAATACTTATCTCTAATGTACTGCATCATCCCCTCCTCTTCAGGGAAATCCCAACGCAGCTCACAAGTAGCAGGAAGAATTTCTGGTGCCATTGCCGGGGAGACATCATAAACATCTATCAAGTACCTACGCATAAATTTTCATCTCCTTGCATTTATTTGCCTTTGCCTCTCATTTTCATCTCCCCCACTTCTAAAAAAAATTTACAAAAAAATACAAAAATATTTTCCATTTGCCTTTTTCTTGTTTGCTTGCTTGCTTTTATTGCCTTCATGTCAAACACTCAAGAACAGAAAGTAAAACAAAAATTTAAGATACTATGGATCACCTTAAGGTTTTCTACTTGGATCATCTTCGATCCATTTGTGCTCGTGCTGAAACACCAACTAGTTTAGTTGAGGGAAAACCATTAGATGAGCATGCTCATTTTGTGCGTCACCGTTTGTCTCAAAAAGGGAGACTCTTATGGAATCAAATAAATTGTTTGCTATGCTATGCTTGGAATCTATGTGAAATTTATGATTTTACTTGTTGCTCTAAGAACCCTAAAAACACCTTCCCTACCTATGTGAGTTTAATAATAATGAAATCTTATCTTCTTATGCCAAGGGTATTTATAGTTACTATGATATCGAACAAATTGAAGAATTTGTTGCTTTTAAGGGTGCTTATAAAGTTTCTTCTTTAATTGAAAAGTATGATATTACTCTCTACAAACCTATTTTTTTTGACATACTTAAATATTTCTATGAAAACTATGCTCCTAATGCCTTTGTTAGTGAATTCATTGGGAGAATGTCTGCTGCTTTGGAAGAGAATAATGATATGCATGAATCCATAGACAATTGTGATTCCGTTGATTCGATTGAAATATCCCCTCTTGATGAATGTGATGCTTGCTATTTTTATGGCCTTGATGCCAATATTAATGATTCTTATATAGATGAACTTGCTATAGTTCCTTATGTTAAAAATGAAATTATTGCTATAGCACCCATACTTGATAGCTCCTTGAATGAAAAGCATGATTGCAATGATGTTATTATAAATTCTATTAATGTCAATTGTGCTAATGATATGCAAAGCTGCAAGCTTGGGGATGAAAATTTTGTTATGTGCACTACTTATTGCAATGATCATGATTGGGGTGATGATGCTTCTTATGATCTTGAAAATTTATTTAAGCCTCATGATGAATATGTTATTGATAATAAAATTTGCAATACTATTAAAAGTGGGTTTGGAAGAGCGTCAACTTTAGGTAATAATGATCCCACTACTTTGGAGAGTGTTCAATCTTACGAATTTTTTGATGAAAGTGGGTTTGGAGAGGTCATGACTTTAGTTGATGATAATCCCACTATTTTGGAAGATTATAAAACTTTTATGCATGTGGATCATGAAGAGAAAATTTTATATGATAGATATATTGTTGAATTTGATTATGATCCTACATGTAATTATTACGAGAGAGGAAAATATGGTTGTAGAAAGTTTCATGTTACTAAATTACCTCTCGTTATGTTGAGATTGCTATTGTTTCTTTCTTCTTCCTTGCATATGCTAGTTTTTGCTTGCCTTGATAATTTGTTTTCTTATAAAATGCCTATGCATAGGAAGTATGTTAGACTTAAATGTGTTTTTCACATGCTACATGATGCTCTCTTCGTGTTTCAATTATTATCTTTCATGTGAGCATCATTGAAATCTCAAGCCTATCTTAATGGCTATAAAGAAAGAGCTTGTTGGGAGACAACCCAATAGTTATTATTTATTTTTCTGTTTTTTGGTGTGCAGACCATTATGCTACTGTTATGGTTGTGTTTTTATGTTTTAATTAGTGTTTGTGCCAAGTAAAGCCTTTGGGATGATTTGTAATTGATGTTGTTTGGAAAACAGAAAGTTTTGCGTCCAGTGCTGGAATTTTAATTCTGTACTAGAGCGTCATAAAAATCTGAAATTTGTATAGAGTATTGGTATATTAATTACCCACGTTTTCCTAATTTTTCAGAATTTTTGGAGTTACATAATTATAGCTTTTAAATAGATCTTTACAGACTGTTCTGTTTTAGAAAGATTCTGTTTTTGTTGCATAGTCTGCTTATTTTGATGAATCTATGGATCGTATCGGGGGATATGAGTCATGGAGAAGTTGGATTAAAGTAGAATTATGCCAATATTAAATATGAATCAATTTACTACAGTACCTAAAGTTAAAGATTTGTTTGTTATACTAACGGATCTCACGAAGGTTTTGGTGAGTTTTGTGTGATTGAAGTTTTCAAGTTTTGGGTGAGATCACGATGGATGAAGGAAGAAGGAGTGGCAAGAGACTAAGCTTGGGGATGCCCAAGGCACCCCAAGGTAATATTCAAGGAAGACTCAAGCAACTAAGCTTGGGGATTCCCCGGAAGGCATCCCGTCTTTCTTCTACCAACTATCGATAATTTTACTTGGAGCTATATTTTTATTCGTCACATATCATGAGTTTTGCTTGGAGCGTCTTGTATTATATGAGTCTTTGCTTTGTTTTCTTTTTAGTTTGTCACAATCATCTTTGATGGACACACCTATTTGAGAGAGCCACACGTTTATCATGACTTGTTAGAATACTCTATGTGCTTCACTTATATCTTTTGAGCTAGGCAGCTGCTCTAGTGCTTCACTTAAATATTTTTGAGCACGGCGGTGGCTATATTTTGAAGAAATATTTGAATCTCATGCTTCACTTATATTATTTTGAGAGTTGATAAGATTAAATTTTGAAGAAATATTTGCACTCTCATCCTTCATTTATATCTTTTTGAGAGTTGATAATAGTAATGGTAATTTGCACAAGATATGAATTTGGTCCCAAAGTGATGAATATTCAAGAGGGATATAATAAAAACTTTCATGAAAGATCATTGGATATGATAAGTTTGATTCCTTGCAATAGTTTTGCAATATGGAGATGATAATATGTGAGTCATGTTAGTGAGTAATTGTGATTTAGTAAGAATATTGGTGTTAAGGTTTGTGATTCCCTATGCATGCATGCTACTTGTGAGCTGCGTTGGTAATTCCCTGAAGAGGAAGGGAGATGCAGTACAGTAGAGATAAGTATTTCCCTCAGTTATGAAACCAAGGTTATCAATCCAGTAGGAGAATCACGCAACACCTCGTTAGCAGCACCTGCACACAAAACAACAAATCCTTGCACCCAACGCAAACAAGGGGTTGTCAATCCCTCGGCGGTTAATTGTAAGATTAAATTGTATGTGATAGATAGATTGATTGAACTAAAATATAAAATAAATAAATAAATAAAAAGTGCAGCAAGGTATTTTAGGGTTTTTAATATATGATTTAGATAGACCCGGGGGCCATAGTTTTCACTAGAGGCTTCTCTTAAGAAAATAGCATACGGTGGGTAAACAAATTACTGTTGGGCAATTGATAGAAAAGCAAATAATCATGATGATATCCAAGGCAATGATCATGTATATAGGCATCACGTCCGAGACAAGTAGACCGACTCCTACATGCATCTACTACTATTACTCCACACATCGACCGCTATCCAGCATGCATCTAGTGTATTAAGTCCATAAAGAACGGAGTAACGCCTTAAGCAAGATGACATGATGTAGACAAAGTAAACTCACGCATGAATAAACCCCATCTTTTTACCCTTAATAGCAATGATGCATACGTGTCATGTCCCTTTCTGTCACTGGGATTGAGCACCGCAAGATCGAACCCATTACAAAGCACCTCTTCCCATGGCAAGATAAATCAATTTAGTCGGCCAAACCAAATCAATAGATCGGAGAAGAAATACGAAGCTATAATAATCATGCATAAAAGAGTTCAGAGAAAACTCAAATAATATTCATGGATAATCTGATCATAAACTCACAATTCATCGGATCCCAACAAACACACCGCAAAAAGTGATTACATCGGATGGAACTCCAAGAACATCGAGGAGAACATTGTATTGAAGATCAAAAAGAGAGAAGAAGCCATCTAGCTACTAACTATGGACCCGAAGGTCTGTGGTAAACTACTCACGCATCATCGGAAGGGCATCAAGGTTGATGTAGAGCCCCTCCGTGATCGATTCCCCCTCCGGCGGAGTACCGGAAAAGGCCTCCAGATGGGATCTCTCGAGAACAGAAGCTTGCGGTGGCGGAAAAAGTATTTCGTGGACTCCCCTATTGGTGGCTCATGGACTCCCCTATTGGTGGCTCGCCCTGGTGGCTCGTGGTCACCTCCTGGGTCTTCTGGCCTCCTCCCGAAGCTTCTAGTGTTTGTTATGTCCAGAAAAAAATCTCCAAAAAGTTTCGTGGCATTTGGACTTCGTTTGGTACTGATATTCTGGAAAACCAAAAACAGGCAAATAACAACAACTGGCACTGGGCACTAAGTTAATAGGTTAGTCCCAAAAATGATGTATAATTGCTGTAAATGTATATAAAAACATCCAAGATTGATAATATAATAGCATGGAACAATCAAAAATTATAGATACGTTGGAGACGTATCAGCATCCCCAAGCTTAATTCCTGCTCGTCCTCGAGTAGGTAAATGATAAAAACAGAATTTTTGATGTGGAATGCTACCTATCATATTCATCACATATTCTTTTCCTTTATAGCATGGACATTTGGACATGAATGATTCAAAGCAATAGTCTATAATTTGACATGAAGATCTAAATACTCAAGCATGCTAACAAGCAACCATGTCTTCCAAAATATCAACGCTAAAGAAAGTTATCCCTAGCCCATTATGCTCAATCATTGATCCATTCGTGAAACACACTCAATATTAGCTACTCACAATGCACAAGTATGACAATAGTGCTCTCTAGTTGGTGCTTTATAAGAGAAGATGGAGACTCAAAATAAAAATAAAAATTGCATAAAAGTAAATAGATAGGCCCTTCGCAGAGGGAAGCAGAGATTTGCAAATGTGCCAGAGCTCAAGGCTGAAATTAAAGAGATCAAAAATATTTTGAGAGGCATGCTTTTTCTGTCAACGAAAACGACCGAGGATTCCCAATATTTTCCATGCTAGACACATCATAGGCGGTTCCCAAACAAAAAGTAAAGTTTATTTCCTTTCCACCATTCTTTCACAATCCATGGCTAGCCGTATCCTTGGGTGCCCTCCATACCAACACTTTCCAAGGAATTTTGTTGTTATTAATTTTTGATTCATTACGGGACTGGGCATCCCTACCAGCCACTCTCTCGTGCAATGACAAGTGAATAAACACTCATCGTGAGAATAACACACCTAGCATGGAAAATAATGGCCACCCCTTGCCGCTTTATGAGCGGTACGGGCACACAAAACGGAAAATTATTTTGAAAATTTTAGAGTTGGCACATGCAAATTTACTTGGACCGGCATTGAAATACCGCATATAGGTAGATATGGTGGACTCATTTGGCACAACTTGGGTTTAAGGAGTTTGGATGCACAAGCAGTATTTTCGCTTAGTACAAATGAAGGCTAGCAAATAGATTGAGAAGCAACCAACCAAAAAGCGAAAACGGTCATAAACATGCATTGAACATAACTAACACCGAATAATGCACCATAAGTAGGATATAATTTCTTTGCATAACTATTGACTTAACGTGTATGCATAGGGAATCACAAACCTTAACATCTATATGAAAGTTTTTATTATATCCCTCTTGAATATTCATCACTTTGGGACCAAATTCATATCTTGTGCAAATTACCATTACTATTGTCAACTCTCAAAAAGATTTAAGTGAAGCATGAGAGTGCACATATTTCTTCAAAATTTTAATCTTATCAACTCTCAAAATAATATAAGTGAAGCATGAGAGTTCAAATATTTCTTCAAAATATAGCCACCGCCGTGCTCAAAAAGGTTTAAGTGAAGCACTAGAGCAACTGCCTAGCTCAAAAAAATTAAGTGAAGCACATAGAGTATTCTAACAAATCATGATGAACATGTGGCTCTCTCAAATTGGTGTGTCCAACAAGGATGATTGTGGAAAACTAAAAAGCAAACAAAGCAAAGACTCATATAATACACGACGCTCCAAGCAAAACACATATCATGTGACGAATAAAAATATAGCTCCAAGTAAAATTACCGATGGTTGGCAGAAGAAAGAGGGGATGCCTTCCGGGGCATCCCCAAGCTTAGACGCTTGAGTCTTCCTTGAATATTACCTTGGGGTACCTCGGGCATCCCCAAGCTTAGGCTCTTGCCACACCTTATTCCTTCATCCATCGTGATCTCACCCAAAACTTGAAAACTTCAATCACACAAAACTCAACAAAACCTTCGTGAGATCCGTTAGTATAACAAAACAAATCACTACTTTAAGTACTGTTGCAAACCCATTCATATTTTATTTTTGCATTATACCTACTGTATTCTAACTTCTACATGGCTTATACCCCCCGATACAATCCATAGTTTCATCAAAACAAGCAAGTAGTGCATCAAAAACAGAATAGTCTGTAGAGATATATTTAAAAGCCATACTTCTGTAACTCCAAAAATTCTGAAAAATTAGGAAAACGTGGGCAATTCATATAACTTATACTGTGTAAAAATTTCAGATTTTTCTGACGCTCCAGTAGAAAACCAAAATTCCAGCACTGGACGCAAACTTTCTGTTTTCCAAACAGCATCAATTATACTATCTTCCAAATCATCCCAAAGGCTTTACTTGGCACAAACACTAATTAAAAACACAAAAACACAATCATAACAGTAGCATAAATGTGAAAACACACAAGAATTTATATTATTCATTGGGTTGTCTCCCAACAAGCTCTTTCTTTATAGCCATTAAGATAGGCATGAGATTTCAATGATGCTCTCATGAGAGATAATAATAGAAACACAAAAAGAGCATCATGAAGTATATGAAAAACATATTTAAGTCTAATATACTTCCTATGCATAGGCATTTTATAAGCAAACGAATTATCAAGACAAGAAATATCTAGCATATGCAAGGGAGAAGAATAAAACATTGACGATCTCAACATAATGAGAGGTAATTTAGTAATATGAAAAAATTTGCAACCATATTTTCCTCTCTCATAATAATTACATGTAGGATCATATTCAAATTCAACAATATAGCAATCATATAAACTTTTCTCTTCATGATCTACATGCATAAAAGTCTTATAATCTTCCAAGGTAGTGGGATTAATATCAACTAAAGTCATGACCTCTCCGAACCCACTTTTGTCAAAAATTTCATAAGATTGAACACTCTTCGAGTATGTGGGATTCTTATGCCCTAAAGTCGACAATCTTCCAAACCCACTTTCAATATTATTGCAAACATTATTTTCAATATCATATTCATCAGGAGGATTAAATAAATTTTCAAGATCATAAGAAGCATTATCACCCCAATCATGATCATTGCAATAAGTAGTGGACATAACGAAATCATCATCCCCAAGCTTGTAGCTTTGCATATTATTTGCACACTTGGCATTCATAGAATTTATAATAACATCATTGCAATCATGCTTTTCATTCAAGGAGCTATCAAGTATGGGTGCTATAGCAATAATTTCATTTTTAACATAAGGAACTATAGCAAATTCACCTCTATAAGCATCCTTAATATTGGCATCATGGCCATAAGAATAGCAAGCATCACATTCATCAATAGGGGATATTTTAATCAAATCAACAGAATCATAATTATCTATGGATTCATGCATATCATTCTCTTCCAAAGTAGCAGACATTCTCTCAATAAATTCATTAACATAGGCATTAGGAGCATAGTTTTCATGCAATATTTAAGTATGTCAAAATTTTCAGATTTGTAGAGAGTAATATCATACTTTTCAATCAAAGAAGCAACTTCATAAGCACCCTTGAAAGCAACAGATTCTTCAATTTGTTCGATATCATAGTAACTATAAACACCCTTGGCATAAGAAGATAAGATTTCATTATCATTAAACTCACATAGGTAGGGAAGGTGTTTTTTAGGGTTCTTAGAGCAACAAGTAAAATCATAAATTTCACATAGATTCCAAGCATAGCATAGCATAGCAAACAATTTATCTGACGCCATAGGAGTCTCCCCTTTTCGGACAAACGGTGACGCACAAAATGATCATGCTCATCTAATGATTTTCCCTCAACTAAACTAGTTGGGGTTTCAGCACGAGCACAAATGGATCGAAGGTGACCCAAGTAGTAAACTTTAAGTGGATCCATAGTATCTTATATTTTTTGCTTTTCCTTTCTGTTTTTGTGTGTTCGACATGAAGGTAATAAAAGCAAGCAAACTAGCAAACAAGCTAATAAAAATATTTTTGTGTTTTTGTAAAAAAACTTTTTAGAAGTGGGGGAGATGAAAACGAGAGGCAAAGGCAAATAAAATAAATGCAAGGAGATGTAAGTTTTATGCGTAGGTACTTGATAGATGTTGGTGATGTCTCCCCGGCAACGGCGCCAGAAATTCTTCTGCTACTTGTGAGTTGCGTTGGTAATTCCCTGAAGAGGAAGGGAGATGCAGTACAGTAGAGATAAGTATTTCCCTCAGTTATGAAACCAAGGTTATCAATCCAGTAGGAGAATCATGCAACACCTCATTAGCAGCACCTGCACACAAAACAACAAATCCTTGCACCCAACGCAAACAAGGGGTTGTCAATCCCTCGGCAGTTAATTGCAAGATTAAATTGTATGTGATAGATAGATAGATTGAACTAAAATATAAAATAAAATAAATAAAGAAAAAGTGCAGCAAGGTATTTTAGGGTTTTAATATATGATTTAGATAGACCCGGGGGCCATAGTTTTCACTAGAGGCTTCTCTCAAGAAAATAGCATACGGTGGGTAAACAAATTACTGTTGGGCAATTGATAGAAAAGCAAATAATCATGACAATATCCAAGGCAATGATCATGTATATAGGCATCACATCCGAGACAAGTAGACCGACTCCTGCCTGCATCTACTACTATTACTCCACACATCGACCGCTATCCAGCATGCATCTAGTGTATTAAGTTCATAAAGAACGGAGTAACGCCTTAAGCAAGATGACATGATGTAGACAAAGTAAACTCACGCATGAATAAACCCCATCTTTTTACCCTTAATAGCAACAATACATACGTGTCATGTCCCTTTCTGTCACTGGGATTGAGCACCACAAGATCGAACCCATTACAAAGCACCTCTTCCCATGGCAAGATAAATCAATCTAGTCGGCCAAACCAAATCAATAGATCGGAGAAGAAATACGAAGCTATAATAATCATGCATAAAAGACTTTAGAGAAAACTCAAATAATATTCATGGATAATCTGATCATAAACTCACAATTCATCGGATCCCAACAAACACACCGCAAAAAGTGATTACATCGGATAGAATTCCAAGAACATCGAGGAGAACATTGTATTGAAGATCAAAAAGAGAGAAGAAGCCATCTAGCTACGAACTATGGACCCGAAGGTCTGTGGTAAACTACTCGCGCATCATCGGAAGGGTAGCAAGGTTAATGTAGAGCCCCTCCGTGATCGATTCCCCCTCCGGCGGAGTACCGGAAAAGGCCTCCAGATGGGATCTCTCGAGAACAGGAGCTTGAGGCGGCGGAAAAAGTATTTCGTGGACTCCCCTGTTGGTTTCCCGATTTTTGGGAATTTATAGTGGTGGAATTAGGTCAAAAGGGGCAGAGGTGGGCCCACGAGGCACCAGGGCACGCCTGCCCCCCCAGTCGCGCCCTGGTGGCTCGTGGCCACCTCATGGGTCTTCTGGCCTCCTCCCGAAGCTTCTAGTGTTTGTTATGTCCAGAAAAAAATCTCCAAAAAGTTTCGTGGCATTTGGCTTCGTTTGGTACTGATATTCTGGAAAACCAAAAACAGGCAAAAAACAGCAACTGGCACTGGGCACTAAGTTAATAGGTTAGTCCCAAAAATGATATATAATTGCTGTAAATGTATATAAAACATCCAATATTGATAATATAATAGCATGGAACAATCAAAAATTATAGATACATTGGAGACGTATCAATGCACATAAAGTCAATAGTTATGCAACGAAATTATATCCTACCTATGGTGCATTATTCGGTGTTAGTTATGTTCAATGCATGTTTATGACCGTTTTCGCTTTTTGGTTGGTCGCTTCTCAATCTATTTGCTAGCTTTCATTTGTTCTAAGCGGGAATGCTGCTTGTGCATCCAACTCCTTAAACCAAAGTTGTGCCAAATGAGTCCACCATACCTACCTATATGCGGTATTTCCATGCCGTTCCAAGTAAATTGGCATGTGCCAACTCTAATTTTTCAAAGTAATTTTCCGTTTGTGTGCCCGTACCGCTCATGAAGCGGCAGGGGGTGGCCAATATTTTCCATGCTAGGTGTGTTATTCTCACGATGAGTGTTTATTCACTTGTCATTGCACGAGAGAGTGGCAGGTAATAGGGATGCCTAGTCCCGAAATGAAAAAAAATTAATATGATGATAATAATAAATTCCTTGGAAAGTGTTGGTATGGAAGGCACCCGTGGATATGGCTAGCCATGGATTGTGAAAGAATGGTGGAAAGGAAATAAACTTTATTTAATGTTTGGGAACAGCGTATAATGTGTCTAGCATGGAAGATATTGGGAATTCTCGGTCGTTTTCGTTGACAGGAAAAGCATGCCTCTCAAAATAATTTTATCTCTCTAATTTAAGATTTGAGCTCTGGCACCTCTGCAAATCTCTGCTTCCCTCTGCGAAGGGCCTATCTATATACTTGTATGCAATTTTTATTTTTTATTTTGAGTCTCCATCTTCTCTTACAAAGCACCAACTAGAGAGCACTATTGTCATACTTGTGCATTGTGTGTAGCTAATATCGAGTGTGTTTCATGAATGGATCAATGATTGAGCATAATGGGCTAGGGATAACTTTCTTTAGCGTTGATATTTTGAAAGACATGGTTGCTTGTTAGTATGCTTGAGTATTTATGTCTTCATGTCAAATTATAGACTATTGCTTTGAATCATTCAAGTCCAAATGTCCATGCTACAAAATAAAAGAGTATATGATGAATATGATAGGTAGCTTTCCACATCAAAAAATCTATTTTTATCATTTACCAACTCGAGGACGAGCAGGAATTAAGCTTGGGGATGCTTGATACGTCTCCAACGTATCTATAATTTTTTATTGTTCCATGCTATTATAGTATCAATCTTGGATGTTTTATATACACTTACAAGCAATTATATATCATTTTTTGGGACTAACCTATTAACTTAGTGCCCAGTGCGAGTTGCTGTTTTTTGCCTGTTTTTGGTTTTTCAGAATATCAGTACCAAACGAAGTCCAAAAGCCACGAAACTTTTTGGAGATTTTTTTCTGGACATAAGAGACACTAGAAGCTTCGGGAGAGGGCCAGTAGACAGAGGAGGTGGCCACGAGCCACCAGGGCGCGCCCCGGGGGGGTGGCGCGCCCTGGTGCCTCGTGGGCCCACCTCTGCTCCGTTTGACCTAATTCCACCTCTATAAATTCTCTAAAATCGGGAAACCAACAGGAGAGTCCACGAAATACTTTTTCCGCTGCCGCAAGTCTCTGTTCTCAAGAGATCCCATCTGGAGGCCTTTTTCGGCACTCTGTCGGAGGGGGATTCGATCACGGAGGGGCTCTACATCAACCTTGCTGCCCTTCCGATGATGCGTGAGTAGTTTACCACAAACCTTCGGGTCCATAGTTAGTAGCTAGATGGCTTCTTCTCTCTTTTTGATCTTCAATACAATGTTATCCTGATGTTCTTGGAGTTCTATCCGATGTAATCACATTTTGTGGTGTGTTTGTTGGGATCCGATGAATTGTGAGTTTATGATCAGATTATCCATGAATTTTATTTGAGTTTTCTCTGAACTCTTTTATGCATGATTGTTATAGCTTCGTATTTCTCTCCGATCTATTGATTTGGTTTGGCCAACTAGATTGATTTATCTTGCAATGGGTGAGGTGCTTTGTAATAGGTTCGATCTTGCGGTGCTCAATCCCAGTGATAGAAAGGGACATGACACATATGTATCATTGCTATTAAGGGTAAAAAGATGGGGCTTATTCATGCGTGAGTTTACTTTGTCTACATCATGTCATCTTGCTTAAGGCGTTACTCCGTTCTTTATGAACTTAATACTCTAGATGCATGCTGGATAGCGGTCGATGTGTGGAGTAATAGTAGTATATGCTGAATCGTTTCGGTCTACTTGTCTCGGACGTGATGCCTATATACATGATCATTGCCTTGGATATCGTCATGATTATTTTCTTTTCTATCAATTGCCCAACAGTAATTTGTCTACCCACCGTAATACTGTATTCTATTTTCAAGAGAGAAGCCTCTAGTGAAAACTATGGCCCCTGGGTCTACCTTTATCATACATTGAAAATCCCAAAAATACCTTGCTGCAATTTTTATTTATTTATTTTATTTTGTTTTTTTGTTCTATCTATCTTTCTATCTATCACCATACAATTTAATCTTGCAATTAACCGCCAAGGGATTGACAACCCCTTGTTCGCGTTGGGTGCGAGGATTTGTTATTTTGTGTGCAGGTACTGCTAACGAGTTGTTGCGTGATTCTCCTACTGGATTGATAACCTTGGTTTCCTAACTGAGGGAAATACTTATCTCTACTGTACCGCATCATCCCCTCCTCTTCGGGGAAATACCAACGCAGCTCACAAGTAGCAGAAGTCCCTATTGATTCGGTTTACCCATCAAAGATGACCCCTAAAAATGTATGAAGACATTGAAGACAATGGTAGTTCACGAAGACATTCGTGTTGAAGATAATGGTTCACGATGACATTCACTTGAAGCCAATGGAACATGAAGACTTAGATTTTTGGTAGTTTCATTTTCTTCTTTCTTGAGTCATAGGAACCACCGTATTGTTAAGTGGGGTCGAGGTAAACAAAGTCAGAAACTGACGTAATGCTCAACCTAAAATCCGATGTCTTCAAGCGAAGACAAATGAGAGAAAACCTCTTCCAGAGTTGGTTGAGTCAGCTTTGCTTGGAGCCCAAGTAAAGCTATGATACGTCTCCAACGTATCTATAATTTTTGATTGTTCCATGCTATTATATTATCAATCTTGGATGTTTTTATATTCATTTACAGCAATTTTATATCATTTTCGGAGACTAACCTATTAACCTAGTGCCCAGTGCCAGTTGCTATTTTCTGCCTTGTTTTTGTTTTACAGAAAATCAATACCAAACGAAGTCCAAATGCCACGAAACTTTTTGGAGATTTTTTATTGGCCAAGATAAACACTAGAAGCTTCGAGAGGAGGCCAGAAGACCCTGGAGGTGGCCATGAGCCACCAGGGCGCGCCTGGGGGGGCAGGCCTCGTTGGCCCCCCTTTGCTCCGTTTGACCTAATTCCTCCACTATAAATTCCCAAAAAATTAGAAACCCTCAGGGGAGTCCACGAAATACTTTTTACGCCGCCGCAAGTTTTTGTTCTCGAGAGATCCCATCTGGAGGCCTTCTCCGGTACTCCGCCGGAGGGGGAATCGGTCACGGAGGGGCTCTACATCAACCTTGCTGCCTCTCCGATGATGCGTGAGTAGTTCACCACAGACCTTCGGGTCCATAGGCAGTAGCTAGATGGCTTCTTCTCTCTTTTTGATCTTCAATACAATGTTCTCCTTGATGTTCTTGGAGTTCTATCCGATGTAATCACTTTTTGCGGTGTGTTTGTTGGGATCCGATGAATTGTGAGTTTATGATCAGATTATCCATGAATATTATTTGAGTTTTCTCTGAACTCTTTTATGCACGATTATTATAGCCTCGTATTTCTTCTCCGATCTATTGATTTGGTTTGGCCAACTAGATTGATTTATCTTGCCATGGGAAGAGGTGCTTTGTAATGGGTTCGATCTTGCGGTGCTCAATCCCAGTGACAGAAAGGGACATGATACGTATGTATCATTGCTATTAAGGGTAAAAAGATGGGGTTTATTCATACGTGAGTTTATCTTGTCTACATCATGTCATCGTTCTTACGGCGTTACTCCGTTCTTTATGGACTTAATACACTAGATGCATGCTGGATAGCGGTCGACGTGTGGAGTAATAGTAGTAGATGCATGCAGGAGTCGGTCTACTTGTCTCGGAGATGATGCCTATATACATGATCATTGCCTTGGATATCGTCATGATTATTTGCTTTTCTATCAATTGCCCAGCAGTAATTTGTCTACCCACCGTATGCTATTTTCTTGAGAGAAGCCTCTAGTGAAATCTATGGCCCCCGGGTCTATCTAAATCATATTACTAAAACCCTAAAAATATTGCTGGCATTTTCTTTTATTTATTTTATTTTGTATTTTTGTTTCTATCTATCTATCTAACTCATACAATTTAATCTTGCAATTGACCGCCGAGGGATTGACAACCCCTCGTTTGCGTTGGGTGCAAGGATTTGTTGTTTGTGTGCAGGTGCTGCTAACGAGGTGTTGCGTGATTCTCCTACTGGTTCGATAACCTTGGTTTCATAACTGAGGGAAATACTTATCTCTACTGTGCTGCATCATCCCTTCCTCTTCGGGGATAATACCAACGCAAGCTACAAGTAGCAAGCTGCCGCGTGTGTTGGAATCCGACCATTGGACACGTGTCAGTTCCCCAATGACCCAAGGTCATTTCGGACAAATCATGTCGGGTAGCCTTCTGGCTATAAATAGCCACCCCCTACACCATAAGTTGGGGGCTGCTCCGTGATTGTGCACGGCTTTTGTCGTTTGAGAGCAACCCACCTCCGAAGGCCTTGAGAGAGAATCCTTGCAAGGACAAACCCAAAACACCCAGAGCCCAAAGTGATTGAGCATCACTGAAGAGATTCTATTCTGAGTGAACCTGCTACTTGTGAGCTGTGTTGGGATTTCCTCGAAGAGGAGAGGATGATGCAGTATAGTAGAGATAAGTATTTCGCTCATTTAAGAACCAAGGTTATCAATCCAGTAGGAGAACCACACCGAACCTCGTTAGCAGCATCTACAGATACAAAAGCAAATACTTGCACCCAACGCGAACAAGGGGGTTGTCAATCCCCTCGGTGGTTACTTGCAAGGATTAAGTCTGATAGTGATAGATAGATAAAGTAAAATACAATATAAAATAAAAGTAAATAAATTGCAGCAAGGTATTTTTGGATTTTATATATGATAAAAGTAGACCCGGGGGCCATAGTTTTCACTAGAGGCTTCTCTCTCGAACGCATAGCATACGGTGGGTAAACAAATTACTGTTGGGCAATTGATAGAAAAGCGCATAGTTATGATGATATTCAATGCAATGATCATGTATATAGGCATCACGTCCGAGACAAGTAGACCGACTCCTGCTGGCATCTACTACTATTACTCCACCCATCGACCGCTATCCAGCATACATCTAGGGTATTAAGTTAATGAAAATAGAGTAACGCCTTAAGCAAGATGACATGATGTAGACAAATTAAACTAAAGCAATATGATTAAACCCCATCTTTTTATCCTTAATGGCAACAATACAAATGCATGTCTTGTCCCTTTTTGTCACTGGGATATAGAACACCGCAAGATAAATCAATCTAGTTGGCCGAACCAAATGGATAGATCGGAGAGAAATACAAAGCTATAACAATCATGCATAAATGAGTTCAAAAAAGACTCAAATATTTCTCATGAATAATCTGATCATAAACCCATAATTCATCAGATCCTAGCAAACACATCGCAAAAGAAGATTACATCAAATAGAACTCCAAGGAGATCGAGGAGAACATTGTATTGAAGATCAAAGAGAGAAGAAGCCATCTAGCTACTAGCTATGGACCCGTAGGTCTATGGTAAACTACTAACACATCATCGGAAGCGCAGCAAGGTAGATGTAGAAGCCCTCCGTGATCGATTCCCCCTCCGGCAGAGTACCGAAAAAGGCCTCCAGATGGGATCGTGGAAGAACAGAGGCTTGCGGCGGCGGAAAAGTTTTCTCGTCTGTCTCTCTGGTATATTGGGAATATTTGGGAATTTATAGCGCTGTAATTAGGTCAAGAGGTGCCACGAGGGACCCACAAGCCTGGGGGGCGCACCCTCCGGGCTTGTCGCTCCCTCGTGACTCGTTTGGTCTTCTCCCGAAGCTTCTAGGGTCCCTTCTGGTCCAGAAAACATTAATCCAAAGTTTTTTCTTCGTTTCGACTCCGTTTGATAATGATTTTCTGAAAAGGCAAAAACAGGCAAAAAACAACAACTAGCACTGGGCACTAGGTTAATAGGTTAGTCCCAATAAATGAAATATAATTGCATGTAATTGCATATAAAACATCCAAGATTGATACTATAATAGCATGGAACAATAAAAAATTATAGATACGTTGGAGACGTATCAAGCATCCCCAAGCTTCATTCCTGATCGTCCTCGAGTAGGTAAATGATAAAAACGGAATTTTTGATGTGGAATGCTACCTAACATGTTTCATCATGTAATTCTCTTTTACGGTATGAATATTAAGATCCGAATGATTCAAAGCAATAGTCTATAATTTGATATAAAGACATCAATACTCAGGCATACTAACAAAAATCATGCCTTTCAAAATAAAAATGCTAAAGAAAGTTATCCCTACAAAATCATATAATCCTGTCATGCTGCATCTTCTTAACATAAAGTATTTATCATGCACAACCCCAGAGACAATCAAGCAATTGGTTCATACTTTTTAACGCGCTTCAGCTTTTTCAACCCCCACGCAATACATGAGCGCAAGCCATGGATATAGCACTATGGGTGGAATATAATATGGTGGTAGAGATTGATAAGGGGAAGTCAAAAAGAAGAAGATAGTCTCACATCGACGAGGCTAATCAACGGGCTATGGAGATGCCCATCCATTGATGTCAATGCGAGGAGTAGGGATTGCCATGCAACGGATGCACTAAGAGCTATAAATGTATGAAAGCTCAAAAATGAAAACTAAGTGGGTGTGCATCCAACTTTCTTGCTCATGAAGACCTCGGGCATTTGAGGAAGCTCATCATCAGAATATAAAGCCAAGTTCTATAATGAAAAATTCCCACTAGTATATGAAAAACATGGTGCTACTTTGAAGCACAATTATGGAAAAGGATAGTAACACTGCCCCTTCTCTCTTTTTCTCTTTTTTTGTGGGCTCTTTTTAGCCTCTTTTTTTTAATATCCTCACTGGGGCAATGCTCTAATAATGATGATCATCATACTTCTATTTACTTACAACTCAAAAAATTACAACTCGATACTAGAACAAATATGACTCTATATGAATGCCTCTGGCAGTGTACCAGGATGTGCAATGATACTAGCGTAACATGTATGAAAATGATGAACGGTGGCTGAGCCACAAATACTATGTCAGCTATATGATCATGCAAAGCAATATGACAATGATGATGTGTGTCATATAAACGGAACGGTGGAAGTTGCATGGCAGTATATCTTGGAATGGCTATGGAAATACCATAATAGGTAGGTATGGTGGCTGTTTTGAGGAAGATATAAGGAGGCTTATGTGTGATAGAGCGTATCATATCACGGGGTTTCGATGCACCGGCGAAGTTTGCACCGACTCTCGATGTGAGAAAGGGCAATGCACGGTACCGAAGAGGCTAGCAAATTGCGAAAGGGTGAGTGTGTATAATCCATGGACTCACATTAGTCATAAAGAACTCACATACTTATTGCGAAAGTTTATTAGCCCTCAAAGCAAAGTACTACTATGCCCCTAGGGGGGAGGTTGGTAGGATTTAACCATCGCGCGCCCCGACCGCCACGCAAAGGAAGACAATCAACAATAAATCATGCTCCAACTTCTTAGCATAACGACAGACCATACATGCATGCTTCGGGAATCACAAACCTTAACACCAATATTCTTACTAAACCACAATTATCTACTAGTACCTCCCACATATTGCCATCTTAATATCACAAAACTATTGCAAGGAATCAAACATATCATATTCAGTGATCTACATGAAAGTTTTTATTATATCCCTCTTGAATACCTATCATATTAGGACCAAATTCATAACCCGTGCATATTACCATTGCTATTACCAAACTTGTCATACGTTCTGAGCATCCAAGAGTCATTGTGGATTGCCGGTGAACGAAGTCCGTGAAGGTTTGGAAGTCTACCTTGAAGACTTACCAGAGTGATTGGGTGAGATCTGTGGGTCTTAGCTCAAGGGGAATAAGGTGAAGACGTGGTCTTCTGAGTTCAAGCTCAGCCTCCCTAACCAGACGTACAACTGTCTCAACAGTTGGAACTAGTCAAACAAATCATTGTCTTCCCCGAGCCACTGGTTCTATCCTTTCACTTCCTTACTTACTATTTCGTACTGTGAAGCCTTTGCATGCTTGTTTGTGTTTGAAGATATCCCCTGAAGCCATTCATCTGTTTGCCCATTTGTCTTCATGCCTTTTGTGCTTATTTTTTACGCATGCATGTATGTATGATATCTATGCCTGCCTTATTTGTTCATCTTATTCATAATCATTGATTGATCTTGTCTTGCTTTCGCTTACTTCGAAGACATTGCTTGTTTTTGAAGCCTTTCATAAAAATTGAATATTCACCCCCCTCTAGTCGATAACTAGCACTTTCAATTGGTATCAGAGCAAGGTGCTCCCTTGTTTTGTGTTATTCGGTTTAACCACCTGGCGTTTTAGCTATGTCGACTGCAGGGATAATCAAGGTTTCCACTGCATGCCCCGTCTTCGATGGCACTGATTACCCATACTAGAAGAATAAGATGCGCATGCATCTTGAAGTCATTGACAACGACCTTTGGTATGTCGTCAAGACCGGCGTTCCCAAGGTCGGTGAAGGTATCACCGCTGCTGATGTGAAGAGGTTTGCGTAGTTGGACTCAACCGCCAAGAACATCATTTGTGGTCATCTGACCAAAGGGCAGTACAATCGTGTGAGTGCTCTAGAGTCTGCGAAGCTAGTCTGGGACTGGCTCTCCAAGGTCAACGAGGGCGTCTCATCACAACGAGACTCCCGAATCGATGTTCTTTGCAATCTCTTCAACCGCTTCAAGAGGCTCGAGAATGAAAATATTCAGCTCACCTTCGATCGTCTCACTGATATGACCAATGAGCTTCATGCTCTCGGCGCCACTGACATCACCAAGTATGAAGTTGTGAAGAAGCTATTGAGATCTCTTGATAGTTCATTTGACACCTTATCATTGATGATTCAAGAACACCCTAATTTCAAGCAATTGGATCCTGCTGATAGTCTTGAGAGGCTCAATACTCATGAATTCCATCTGTCTGAGAAGAGAGATATCTATGGTCCTAGCTATGGACGTGCACGTGCCTTGAAGGCAAAGGCTGTATCTTCATCTGAAGACTCTGACTGCAGTTCTGGTGACCCTGAAGAATTTGGTAGAGAACTTGCAATGCTTGTGAAGAAGTTCCAGAAGTTCACCAAGAAAAATCACTTTGGGAAGTCTTCAAAATACGACTCCAAGAAAGCTGAAGCCTCCACTCGTGACTCCAAGAAGAGAACTTGCCACAAATGCAAGAGGCCTGGTCACTATATTGCTGATTGTCCTCAATGGGAAAAGGAATCAAAGAAGAAGAAGAAATGCAAGGATTGCGACTTTGACGAGAAGAAGAAGAAATACTCAAAGTATTCATCAAAATCTTCATCGCACAAAAGAAGTTCCTCTGGCAAAGCTCATGCATTCATCGGCTAGGAAATGGATTCAGAGGAGGAGTCTGCTTCTGAGGAGGTGGTTGAGGAGTCGGAGGAGGAGTCTGATTCAGGCGTGGCAAGCCTGGCGCTAGCTTCAGCATTTGTCGCCAAGTCCATCTTCAACAATGAAGACAATGGCCACGTCTCTGACACTGAAGCCGGCGATGACGATGACTCTGCTCCTACTTATTGCTTCATGGCAAAAGGCGCTAAGGTAACATCTCGCACTGCCTACTTTGAAACCTCAAGTGAAGATGACTCTGAATGTAAACCTAGCTATAAGACACTTGCTAAAATTGCAACTGAGCAACAACATGCCATGGAAAAGATTCAAAAACTGTTAGACAAAAGCGATGATCTGTTGGACGAGGAAATGAACTGAAGTCAATCCTTAATTGAAGACATAAAAAATCTTCAAGTTAAGTATGACGAGCTGCTAAGTCGTCATGATACCCTCTCAGCAGATCATGAGAAGCTCTCCTATGAATATCTTCAAAGGAAGCAAGAGCTTGAAAAGCTGAGAGCATCCCATGATGATCTTCAAACTGAAAGCGATTCACTACTCGCTCAATAGATCAGTACCGCTCAGGATGAATTTGTGCCACCTTGCTTGAAATGCCTTGAGCATGATAACGCTAATTCTTCTGCTGAATGCTCCACTGTTTCTGAAACTGCAATATCTTCAACTATTGATGTGGCAACTAACCCCTCATCTGAGGAAGCCACTGCTATTACTGATGAGAATGCTAGGTTGAAGACATTGCTTGAGACAAGCATGTATAAGAGTCTCAAAGGGCATCAAACTCTCTGTGATGTCCTCAAGAAATAGATCCTGAACAAAAACCCTAGGAAAGAGGGCATTGGTTTTGAATGAAACATGAATGTTGATGGTACATATTGGAAGCCTGAACAGTATCCCAAAACCACTTGGGTTGCCGCAAAGGGAATCCAATGGACCCATCTACATTATCTGGCTATACCTGTGCTAACCCCATCATCATTGATGAGTCATTTGATTCAAACTATAAACTGTTCAAAAATCAGAATGGTGAAGTGTTTGCCAGGTTTATTGGAACTAACTGCAGGAATGGTCCTCCCATGAAGAAGATCTGGGTTCCTAAAAGTCGCCTTGAGAAGCTTCCCGTGAATGTCATCATGACACCACCAGGGAAGAAGACAAACACCAGGGCAAAAGCTTCATATGGACCAAAGTCTTCATACAGACAAAGGTCAACATATGATCATACTAACACTCGTGTTTCACAGGGTTACAATGATCAGACTCATGAATATGAGCATTATTCTTCAAACCATTATGTTCACAGATCGAAGAATTTTTCTGCATATTCGTTTGAGTACTCTAACCCCCTTGTGAAGCTATTTGCTAGGGCTTCAAAGCCAAAATTCTCAGATGCTGCACTTAGACTTATTGCTTCTAAGCCACCCCTTCAGATGTGGGTGGTTAAGAAGAACTGATTTCTCTTGCAGGGTCGGGTCTCCAGCCAAAATGCATTGGGTTCTGAAGACAATGCTGGGGACCTGAAAAATCTTGTCGGACGCAAGATAAAATGTCCAAATGGTCTTACCATTTATTTCGTCCATGGATTTCTTGATGATCGTTCTACTATATCCTCCAAGAAACTTACTTTCTCTGTGAGTCTTCACCGTCAAATATTTGCTCTTCACAATTGTCTTGGTGAAGTCTATCCTACTAACTGTACTGTAGGGTACTCGCCGAAAGCTACTGATTGGATCCTGGACAGTGGCTGCACTAACCATATGACTGGTGACCGAAGCTTACTCATGGACTCTACGCTTTGGCCATCTTCACAAACTCACATCACATTTGCTGATACTGGAAAAAGCAAGGTATTAGGTCTAGGTAGGGTTGCTATTTCAAAGGATCGGCACATGGATAAAGTGATGCTTGTTGAATCCCTTGGTTACAACCTCATGTCAGTCTCAATGCTGTGTGATCTTGATATGATTGTCATCTTTGGCAAATTTCGCTGTCGTACTAATGGCTTCTGACAAATCTCAAGTCTTTGAAGGTTATCGAAAAGGTGACTTGTACATGGTAGATTTTTCATCAGGACCACAGCTTGCCACATGTCTCCTAGCAAAAGCTTCAGAGTGCTGGCTTTGGCATCGACGGCTAGGACATGCTGGCATGAGGAACTTGCACACCCTTGTGAAGAAGAAGTACATCATTGGGATCGAGGGCGTCATGTTCAAGAAGGATCACCTATGTGGTGCCTGTGAACCTGGGAAGATGACTAGGGCAAAACACCACTCGAAGAGAATCATGACGACCACTCGTCCCTTCGAGCTGCTACACATGGGCTTATTCGTCCCTACTCATTACTCTACTCTTACTACCTCTGCACATTTATATGGTTTCGTGATTGTTGATGATTATTCTAGATATACCTGGGTGCACATAATCCTGTATAAGAATGAAGTGCAGGATGTCTTCAGGCGGTTCGCAAATCGTGCCATGACCAACTATGGCGTCAAGATCAAGCACATCAGGAGTGACAATGGCACCGAGTTCAAGAACACTGGGCTCGACGCCTATCTTGACGTCCCTTGCATCACTCACGAGTTGTCTGCTCCATACACTCCTCAGCAGAATGGCGTCGTGGAACGCAAGAACATGACTCTAATTGAGATGGCTCGCACTATGCTTGATGAATACAAGACACCACGCAAGTGGTGGCCTAAAGCTATTGATACTGCTTGCCACATCATCAACAGAGTATATCTTCACAAGTTCTTCAAGAAGACATCTTATGAACTAATCACTAGTAAGAAGCCAAATGTAAGTTATTTCAAAGTCTTCGGTGCTAGGTGCTGAATACGGGATCCACATCACACTTCTAAATTTGCACCGAAAGCACATGAGGGTTTTATGCTTGGCTATGGAAAGGATTCGCACACCTACAAAGTCTTCAACCTCTTTCACCATAAAGTGGTTGAAACTGTAGATGTGCGGTTCGATGAGACAAACGGCTCGCAAAGAGAGCACCTGCCACATGTGCTAGATGAACTTCCTCCTAGTGAATCCATCAAGCTAATGGGTACTGGAGATATAATACTGTAACACCCCCAGGGGTTAACTACAGTGACCACATGCTAATCATGCCATGTCAACTAATTTTACTAAACCAAAATGCCACTAGTCTCAAATCAAACTCAAATTTAAATTCAAATATAAGTCAAAATTATTATTTCCTCAAACATGAAAAGTAAAGTGTTCATATTTTTGCAAATAATCAGTAGGTAATTTTCATGTAGGAACCAACATTAATTGAAATATTTAAGTGACCTTAATTAGCTAAAACAGTACCAAAACAACAATATCTAACCCATTTTCAATTAAACAAAATTCAAGTGAAATCAATTTGACTCCAAACCTTTTTATGGCAGTGCTAGATATTGCACTGTATTTGTGTGGCCAAGTCACATATTTTACAAAAGTGAAATGGTGGCCAAACATTTAGCAAACAGAAAGGAAAAGAATAAAACAGAAAAAGAAAAAGGAAATAGCTAGAGGGCACTGTGCGGCTGGGCTTCTAGTGGTGACAGTGCGGCCCAGCCCGCTAAGCCGTCGTCTCCCTCCTACTGCTCCTCCCGCGCTGTTGTCGACAGCAGAGCACGCGCGCGCACCGCCCCCCCCTTGCCTGCTCGACACCGCGCACCCCGCGCTCGCGTGGTGAGGATAAGAGCATCTCCGCAGACCCCCTGGCGAACCCTAGCACTTCTCCCCCTCTCCCCTCGCTCTCTCCCACCTCTCCCGACTCCGCCATGGCGTCGCCGCCGTAAAGCGCACGGCCACCGTGCTCCCCACGCCCTCTCTCGGTGTCCAGGCGCTCCGCCTCCATCGGCCACGCCTCCTCGTCGAGCCACGCAACTCCGGGCGCCCTCGAACTGTTGGAAATATGCCCTAGAGGCAATAATAAAATGGTTATTATTATATTTCCTTGTTCATGATAATCGTTTATTATCCATGCTATAATTGTATTGATTGGAAACACAAATACATGTGTGGATACGTAGACAACAACATGTCCCTAGTGAGCCTCTACCGGACTAGCTCGTTGATCAAAGATGGCCATGGTTTCCTGGTCATAGACATGAGCTGTCATTTGATAACAGGATCACATCATTAGGAGAATGATGTGATGGACAAGGCCCAAACTATGAACGTAGCATATATGATCGTGTCAAGTTTATTGCTATCATTTTCGCATGTCAAGTATCTGTTCCTATGACCATGAGATCATGCAACTCACTAACACCGGAGGAGTACCTTGTGTGTATCAAACGTCGCAACGTAACTGGGTGACTATAAAGATGCTCTACAGGTATCTCCGAAGGTGTCTGTTGAGTTGGTATGGATCAAGACTGGGAATTTGTCAGTCCGTATGACGGAGAGGTACCTCAGGGCTCACTCGGTAATACAGCATCACAATGAGCTTGCAAGCAATGTGACTAAAGAGTTAGCCACGGGATCTTGTATTATGGAACGAGTAAAGAGACTTGCCGGTAACGAGATTGAACTAGGTAGGGAGATACCGACGATCGAATCTCGGGCAAGTAACATATCGCCGGACAAAGGGAATTGCATACGGGATTGACTGAATCCTTGACATCGTGGTTCAACCGATAAAGATTTCGTTGAATATGTAGGAACCAATATGGGCATCCAGGTCGCGCTATTGGTTATTGACCGGAGAGGAGTCTCGGTCATGTCTGCATATTCCCGAACCCGTAGGGTCTCACGCTTAACGTTCGGTAGCGCTAGGGTAGTATTGAGATATTAATAGTGGAAAGTACGAAGGTTGTTCGGAGTCCCGGATGGGATCCGGGACATCACGAGGAGCTCCGGAATAGTCCGGATGTAAAGATTCATATATGGAAAGTTGTTATCGGGGTTCCGGAAAAAGTTCGAGTTTTTTCGGTATTGTACCGGGAAGGTTCTAGAAGGTTCTGGAGTGGGGCCCACCTGCATGGGGGACCCACATGAACGTGGGTAGTGGGGAAAGTCCCCACAACCCTGGTCTAGGCGCACCAAGATCCTCCCTTAAAAGGAATAGTATCATATCCCAAAGGGATAAGATCAGGATCCCTAAAAAGGGGGGATAGTGATCGGTGGGGAGGGAAAGGAGGGATTTCCTTCCTCCCCCTTTGGCCAACGACCCTAGGGCCTTGGAGGGCAAGCCACCAGCCCCCTCCACGCCTATATAAAGTTGGGGAGGCGTTGGGGGCAGCCACCCCTTGGACCCTTGCCCGTTACCTCTCCCAACTCCTCCCACGTTTCACCGGTACGCCCTTGGCGAAGCCCTGCCGAAATTCCGCTGCCACCACCACCATACCGTCGTGTTGGTCCCGATCTCATTTACCCCCTCTCTCTCGCTTGCTGGATCAAGAAGGAAAGGACACCGCCGAGCCGCACGTGTGCTAAACTCGGAGGTGCTGTCCGTTCGGCACTTGATCGGGAGTTCGTGGACGGATCGTGATTGGATCGCGAAGACGTTCAACTACATCAACCGCGTTTCTTAACGCTTCCGCTTAGCGATCTAAAAGGGTATGTAGATGCAATATCTCCTCTCGTAGATGTTCATCTCCTAGATCGATCTTGGTGAGCGTAGGAAAATTTTTGTTTCCCATGCAACGTTCCCAAACACGAACGCCATCCCCGTCCTCTTCTTCCACCTACGGCCGCCATGATCGCCATCGCCGCACCGCCCTCTCCGACGCCTCCCTGAGCCCGCTGCCACCCCCTACGACTCCGCTGTGAGCCGCTGCTTTCTTCCCCTCCTCGCTCGTCGCCAGTTGTTGCATGTAGACGCCGTCCCCAACATGACCAAGCCTGCCACTGCGCGAGCTCGTCGCCGGCATGGTTCCGGTGACCTTGTGGTCACGTGCGCGAGTCCGTTAGCCTTGCCGCAACGCGCAGACCCTCCCTAGCCGCTCCATTTGCTCACTTGCGCGCCGAAACGCCAAACCTCCCCACACCCGAACTCCGGCCGCCACCGATGAGCTCGCCGCCGTCGATATCAGCCACCGTTGGCCACCCCACTGCCACCATTCGACGCGGGCGAGTCCCAGCTCTCGAATGAGCCTAGCCGCGCGTCAAACGGGCCTCTGTGGCCGAATCCCGAGCCACTCCGGCGTTCGGCCGCTGCGTTTTGGCTCGTCGGAGCAACTCCGGCGGCCGGCGCTGACCTGGCGCCGACGTGGCACCGCCTGGGCCACTGGCCAGTGGGCTCAGCGGGTCCCGCTGGCCCGGTTGACCAAGTCAACCCGCTGACTGGGTTTGACCAGTCACTGACATGCGGGCCCCGCTTAATTTAAACATTTTTATAAATAATAAAGTCCTAATTAATCTGTTAATTAATCTAATTACTAATTAAGTCACTGACAGATGGGGCCCGCTGGCTAATTAACCTATTTAGTTAAAGTTAATCTCCAATTAGCTACTATGACACTTACCAGTGGGACCCACTGGTCAGGTTTGACCCTGGCCAGCTGGGGTTGACCAGTGACATCATCCAGATGTCATGCTGACGTTATGGACTACTGTTTTGGATAACTCGGAATTAATAATTAAAATAATTCCAGAAAATGATTAAAACTTTGAAAAATCATATAAAATAAACCGTAACTCGGATGAAAATAATTTATATATGAAAAACGATCAGAAAAATATGACGAATACGAATACGCTACCCACATACCTGTCAATCCTCTCTAACATGAAGAACATGGAACTTTCCCCTCCGATTCTTCTGTCCGATAATTGCCCGGAGCTGGTAAAACACCTCCAGATGTTTTCCCACTCCGACTAACTTGCGTAGTACTGCATTAGAACACCCCTAACACAGCATGTTGATGTCAAGCATTTGTGTTGCATTGTTTGCCGTGTATTTATTATTTCTTCCCCCTCCTTCTCTATCGATAGACCCCGAGACTGCCGACAACCCTCCTGAGTACAACTACGTCATCGACGACCAGCCCCTTTCAGCAGAGCTTCCAGGCAAGCAAAACCCCCTTGGTCATTCCTATATCGCCTACTCCTCCCTCATGCTTGCATTAAATTTTGCTACTATAATTGCTTGCTCCTATTCTCATGCATAGCCTATTTTTGTAACCTGTTGTTGTTACTTTACCTGTCTTCCTAAACTGCTTAGAATAGGTTGGTTAGTGATCCATCAGTGGCCCCTCACCCTTGTCCATGTTGCCCCGCGTTGTTACTAGTGCCTCGATCATTGTGATCGATGAGCAGAGACCGTCACATCAACGCACACCCCCTTAGTTGTACGACTCTGCAGGGCTACTATCGAGTGCCGGGGGTGATACCTCGTACTGCACTCCTGATGATATCCCTGTAGTATAGCACATCGATGGTGACTGCAGAGGGTGATTCCTCGCTCTCCCCTCCCTGATGATGACTCTGTCGTGCAACCCCTCAAGTGGGGACCATCGAGGGTGATTCCTCCTGGTTATCCTTAACGGATTACATCGAGTAGGCAACCATCGAGGGTGATTCCTCGAGTTTCCTTGGATGTTTTGGACACACGGTTACCATGACTTTTACCTCAAACCTTTGTTGCAGGCGGGTCGACCCGAGGGGTACCCGCGGGAAATGTGGAGTCGGGTTGACCTGGAGGGTACCCGCGAGATAATTACGAGGCGCGGTCGGGCAGGCAAAGACCGCCCTAGAGAGGGATGGGCCTGACCCTTGTTGCACTTCCTCGAGACGGGACGACAGGAGTACTGATCGTCACCGCGAGCTCCCAAACACGCATAACGGATTTGGGTATTTGATCTGAGTTGGCCGCTGGCCATATACGCACTACCACCACGTGGGATAATGGTTATGGGACCCTCTACGTCGTATGTATCAGCCGAAAGCTCTTCAGATGTCACAGCTCAGAGATGCGGGCTGATTGTTGGGGAGGGCTGGTTACGTCACTTGTGTATACAGTGTCGCGCCTGGGCCCCGACTACCCACGCAACGTGCAGGAGTTCAAAGGGCGATGGCCCAAGACCCCTTCGCACTTAGGATTTAGACCGGCGTGCTGACCTCTCTGCTGAGTCTAGGTAGGACTGCGTCGTGTCGATTACCTGAGGCTGGGTATTACCCAGCAAGTGTGTCCGGCCAGATGTAATCGAGCGTGCTAGGTAACAGTAGTGCACCCCTGCAGGGAAGTTATCTATTCGAATTGTCGTGTCCACGGTAACAGGATGCTCAGTGTTGTATCCCGATCTACTACAACTTGAACTGAATACATATTACATTAACTGTAAGCTCCGGGATCGCTTTCTCGTAGGGAGTCGAGGAAGGATCTCTGGGCTTTGCTTCTACATGCTTGTTACTTTATGTTATGCTACTAATCTGCACTCTTCTAATGTTGCAAGACGTTGAAGATGCTAGTCTTCGATAGGCTAGGCTTTTCTCTCTATTCTGGCATTTCTGCAGTTTAGTCCAAAGATATAGCCCCATTCCTTTGATACCGATGCATACTTAGTATAGTCCTGATGTAAGTCTTGCGAGTACTTTGGATGAGTACTCACGGTTGTTTTGCTCCCTCTTTTTCCCCATACTCGTTTATTGCGATCAGATGACGGAGCCCAGGAGTCAGCTGCTACCGCCGACGACTACTACTACCCTACCGGTGGAGCCTACTACTACATGGAGACCGACGACCAGGAGTAGATTCGGAGGTTCCCAGGCAGGAGTCCTGCGCCTTTTCGATCAGTGTCGTTGTTTTGCTCTGCCTTCTTAAGGCAAACTTGTTTCCCTTTTATGTCTGTACTCAGATATTATGTTGCTTCTGCTAACGCTTGATCGCGAGCTTATGTATTCGAGCCCTCGAGGCCCCTGGCTTGTAATATGAAGCTTGTATGACTTTTATTTGTGTTTAGTGTTGTGTTGTGATATCTTCCCGTGAGTCTCTGATCTCGATCGTGTGCATTTGCGTGTATGATTAGTGCACGGTCGTGCAGGGGCGTCACAAGTTGGTATCAGAGCCGACTACCTGTAGGAAGCCCCCTTCCGATTCCTTGGCCGAAGTTGAGTCTAGACTTTGAAAACCGTTTTACTAACATGGCTGTGTGGCTTACAGGCCCATGTCGCCAATGGGTGGTATTAGGATCTTTTATTCCTCTTCCTTACTCTGGGACTCTGATCTCTCTTCTTTTCGGGTTAAATATTTTGCTAACTCTAACATTAGGTTCACGTGATCACATCCACCCGGAGATTTGAATTAACCCTTCTTTGAATTGTGGGCCAGATTCTGCTTCACGGACCGTAGGATCGTTTTATCGAGGGCACCCTGCGTCGTCACCTGCAGATTCCTCGCTCCAGTAGTTTTCTCCGACGTTGATGTAGCCTTTGCTATGTCCCGTTGTTGTATTCCCTATCGCGTGCCTGCGCGCCACCTAGTATGTCTAGCTGTTCGAATTTCCGAACTTATGCTGTCCGCATGTAACCGACTTTGTGTATGGATCTGTATGTCTTAATTGACTACTGTTATGAATCTATTGCAGTGCTTGTTCATTGTCAAGTTACATCATGCTTGTCTCTAAACACTTGCAGTTGTTTTTACTAAACCACCCCCTGTTAAATCTTTAGCAGGATGGTTAGACCAGGTGGTCGTGGTCGTGGCCGTGCTGCCCAACAGCCACCACCGCCATACTATATGGCAGCTATGATGCAGCAATTCGAGCTTAACCGCCAGTTCATGGTTGGAATCATGGCTCAGTTTCCAAACCAGAACCAGAATGCTCAGAATCAGCAACCTGCTCCAATAACTCTGCAGGAGTTTGTGCGTCTCAGCCCTACTGTTTTCCGCAACTCTGAACAGCCACTGGATGCTGATGACTGGCTTCGCGACATCGCCTTCGAGATGGAATCTGCCAATGTCGCCCTGCCAACCTTGTCACCTTCGCGTCCTACTTCTTGAAGGGTCCCGCTGCTCTATGGTGGGACACCCACAGGCGTTCACTACCTGCTGGGACAGTCGTTACCTGGATCAAGTTTCAGACTGCTTTCCGTGCCCGTTACATTCCTCAGGGAATCATGGACCGGAAGAAAACCGAGTTTCGCAACCTCACTCAGGGCAATAGGACTGTCGAAGCTTATCAGCGGGAATTCCTTGACCTATCCCGCTATGCTGAAGAAGACATTGCCACTGATGCCCGTAGACAGGAGAAATTCCGTGAGGGACTTCACCCAGACCTCAAGCTTGCACTTGATGTTCACAACTTCACCGACTTCGCCACCCTGGTAAACAAAGCTATCCAGGTCGAGACCGCTCAGAAGCAACACCATAATGCTATCAAGCGCCACCATGACGTTGGCTCATCTTCGGGCTCGTCATCGCAGAAGCGTCGTATCTGGATTCCTCACAGCATGTACCATCCAGCTGCACCTCCTCCACCGCCGGGGCAGCCAAGACCTCAGGTTCCACTGCTTCGAGCTCCTGCTCCCCGTCCTGATAATGGGCTCTGCTTCAAGTGTGGCCGTCCAGGTCACCATTCCAGAGAATGCCCTCAGAATCAGAATCAGCTTGCACTTCCCTCTGCTAGCCGTGGTAACAATCAGCCTCGCAACAATAATGCCAGACCTTCTTACGGTCGTGGTCAAGCTTACCATGTTGATCTGAATGAAGCTCAAGATCAGCTTGCTACTGTGAAGGGTACTCTTCTTGTTAACCCAATACCACCTCATGTTTTATTTTAATTCGGGAGCATCGTATTCATTCATATCATAAGCTTTTGCATACATCCTTGGCATTAAATATGATGAGTTGACACGTTCTAGTCGATCGTGACTTCTAGGGGATACTTCCAGAAGAACTTCCCGGGATACCCCGACCTTCTCCCTTCTTCCTCCTGAATTCTCGGGACGAGAATTTCTTTTAGAGGAGGAGAATTGTAACACCCCCAGGGGTCAACTACAGTGACCACATGCTAATCATGCCATGTCAACTAATTTTACTAAACCAAAATGCCACTAGTCTAAAATCAAACTCAAATTTAAATTCAAATGTAAGTCAAAATTATTATTTCCTCAAACATGAAAAGTAAAGTGTTCATATTTTTGCAAATAATCAGTAGGTAATTGTCATGTAGGAACCAACATTAATTGAAATATTTAAGTGACCTTAATTAGCTAAAATAGTACCAAAACAACAATATCTAACCCATTTTCAATTAAACAAAATTCAAGTGAAATCAATTTGACTCCAAACCTTTTTATGGCAGTGCTAGATATTGCACTGTATTTGTGTGGCCAAGTCACATATTTTACAAAAGTGAAATGGTGGCCAAACATTTAGCAAACAGAAAGGAAAAGAATTAAACAGAAAAAGAAAAAGAAAATAGCTATAGGGCACTGTGCGGCTGGGCTTCTAGTGGCGACAGTGCGGCCCAGCCCGCTAAGCCGTCGTCTCCCTCCTACTGCTCCTCCCGCGCTGTTGCCGACAGCAAAGCGCGCGCGCGCACCGCCCCCCCCCCCCTCGCCTGCTCGACACCGCGCGCCCCGCGCCCACGTGGTGAGGATAAGAGCATCTCCGCGGACCCCCTGGCGAACCCTAGCACTTCTCCCCCTCTCCCCTCGCTCTCTCCCACCTCTCCCGACGCCGCCATGGCGTCCCCACCATAAAGCGCGCGGCCACCGTGCTCCCCACGCCCTCTCTCGGTGTCCAGGCGCTCCGCCTCCGTCGGCCACGCCTCCTCGTCGAGCCACGCAACTCCGGGCGCCCTCGAACGCCGTCCCCGGCCTCTTCTTCCACCTACGGCCGCCGTGATCGCCATCGCCGCACCGCCCTCTCCGACGCCTCCCCGAGCCCGCTGCCACCCCCTATGACTCCGCTGTGAGCCGCTGCTTTCTTCCCCTCCTCGCTCATCGCCAGTTGTTGCCTGTAGACGCCGTCCCCAACATGACCCGCCACCGCGCGAGCTCGTCGCCGGCGTGGTTCCGTTGACCATGTGGTCACGCGCGCGCGTCTGTTAGCCTTGCCGCAACGCGCAGACCCTCCCTAGCCGCTCCATTTGCTCACTTGCGCGCCGAAACGCCAAAACCTCCCCACACCCGAACTCCGGCCGCCGTCGATATCAGCCACCGTTGGCCACCCCACTGCCACCATTCGACGCGGGCGAGTCCCAGCTCTCGAATGAGCCTAGCCGCGCATCAAACGGGCCTCTGTGGCCGAATCCCGAGCCACTCCGGCGTTCGGCCGCTGCTTTTTGGCTCGCCGGAGCAACTCCGGCGGCCGGCGCTGACCTGGCGCCGACGTGGCACCACCTGGGCCAGTGGGCCCAGTGGGTCCCGCTGGCCCGGTTGACCAAGTCAACCCGCTGACTTGGTTTGACCAGTCACGGACATGCGGGCCCCGCTTAATTTAAACATTTTTATAAATAATAAAATCCTAATTAATCTGTTAATTAATCTAATTACTAATTAAGTCACTGACAGATGGGGCCCGCTGGCTAATCAACCTATTTAGTTAAAGTTAATCTCCAATTAGCTGCTGTGACACTGACCAGTGGGACCCACTGGACAGGTTTGACCCTGGCCAGCTGGGTTTGACCAGTGACGTCATCCAGACGTCATGCTGACGTCATGGACTACTCTTTTGGATAATTCAAAATTAATAATTAAAATAATTTCAGAAAATGATTAAAACTTTGAAAAATCAAATAAAATAAACCGTAACTCGGATGAAAATAATTTATATATGAAAAACGATCAGAAAAATATGACGAATACGAATACGCTACCCACATACCTGTCAGCCCTCTCTAACATGATGAACATGGAACTTTCCCCTCCGATTCATCTGTCCGATAATTGCCCGGAGCTGGTAAAACACCTCCAGATGTTTTCCCGCTCCAACTAACTTGCGTAGTACTGCATTAGAACACCCCTAACACAACATGTTGACATGTCAAGCATTTGTGTTGCATTGTTTGCCATGTATTTATTGTTTCTTCCCCCTCCTTCTCTACCGATAGACCTCGAGACTGCCGACAACCCTCCTGAGTACAACTACGTCGTCGACGACCAGCCCCTTTCAGCAGAGCTTCCAGGCAAGCAAAACCCCCTTGATCATTCCTATATTGCCTACTCCTTCTCCCTCATGCTTGCATTAGATTTTGCTACTGTAATTGCTTGCTCCTATTCTGATGCATAGCCTGTTTTTGTAACCTGTTGTTGTTACTTTACCTGTCTTCCTAAACTGCTTAGAATAGGTTGGTTAGTGATCCATCAATGACCCCTCACCCTTGTCCATGTTGCCCCGCTTTGTTACCAGCGCCTCGATCATTGTGATCGATGTGTAGAGACCGTCACATCACCGCACACCCCCTTAGTTGTACGACTCTGCAGGGCTATTGTCGAGTGCCGGGGGTGATACCTCGTACTGCCCTCCTGATGATATCCCTGTAGTATAGCACATCGATGGTGACTGCAGAGGGTGATTCCTCGCTCTCCCCTCCCCGATGATGACTCTGTCGTGCAACCCCTCAAGTGGGAACCATCGAGGGTGATTCCTCCTAGATCTCCTTAACAGATTACATCGAGTAGGAAACCATCGAGGATGATTCCTCGGGTTTCCTTGGATGTTTTGGACACACGGTTACCATGACTTTTACCTCAGACCTTTGTTGCAGGCGGGTCGACCCCGAGGGGTACCCACGGGAAATGTGGAGTCGGGTTGACCTGGAGGGTACCCGCGAGATAATTACGAGGCGTGGTCAGGCAGGCAGAGACCGCCCTAGAGAGGGATGGGCCTGACCCTTGTTGCACTTCCTCGAGACGGGACGACAGGAGTACTGATCGTCACCGCGAGCTCCCAAACACGCATAACGGATTTGGGTATTTGATCTGAGTTGGCCGCTGGCCATATATGCACTACCACCACGTGGGATAATGGTTATGGGTCCCTCTACATCGTATGTATCAGCAGAAAGCTCTTCAGATGTCACAGCTCAGAGATGCGGGCTGATTGTTGGGGTGGGCTGGTTACGTCACTTGTGTATGTAGTGTCGCGCCTGGGCCCCGACCACCCACGCAACGTGCATGAGTGCAAAGGGAGATGGCCCAAGACCCCTTCTTACTTAGGATTTAGACCGGCGTGCTGACCTCTCTGCTGAGTCTAGGTAGGACTGCGTCGTGTCGATTACCCGAGGCCGGGTATTACCCAGCAAGTGTGTCCGGCCAGATGTAATCGAGCGTGCTGGGTAACAGTGGTGCACCCCTGCAGGGAAGTTATCTATTCGAATAGCCGTGTCCATGGTAACAGGACGCTCAGTGTTGTATCCCGATCTACTACAACTTGAACTGAATACATGTTACATTAACTGTAAGCTCCGGGATCGCTTTCTCGCAGGGAGTCAAGGAAAGATCTCTGGGCTTTGCTTCTACATGCTTGTTACTTTATGTTATGCTACTAATCTGCACTCTTCTAGTGCTGCAAGACGCTAAAGATGCTAGTCTTCGATAGGCTAGGCTTTTCTCTCTATTCTGGCATTTCTGCAGTTTAGTCCAAAGATATAGCCCCATTCCTTTGATACCGATGCATACTTAGTATAGTCCTGATGTAAGTCTTGCGGGTACTTTGGATGAGTACTCACGGTTGCTTTGCTCCCTCTTTTTCCCCAAACCCATTTATTGCGATTAGATGACGGAGCCCAGGAGTCAGCTGCTACCGCCGACGACTACTACTATCCTACCGGTGGAGCCTACTACTACGTGGAGACCGATGACCAGAAGTATATTCGGAGGTTCCCAGGTTAACTTTTGGGGGTTTCTCAATATATATGATTTTTTGGCGTTGGAATCACACGAAGAAGGGCCACAGGGGGCCCACGAGGCACCAGGGCGCGCCTGGGGGGTGGCGCGCCCTGGTGGCTCGTGGGGCCACTGTGGCTCTTCTGGCCTCCTCCCGAAGCTTCTAGTGTCTCTTATGTTCCAGAAAAAATCGTCAAAAAGTTTCGCTGCATTTGGAATTCATTTGATATAGATTTTCTGGAAAACCAAAAACAAGCAGAAAACAGCAACTGGCACTGGGCACTAGGTCAATATGTTAGTCCATGAAAATCATATAAAATCCATATAAAAGTGCACCAAAATCATACAAAACTATAATAAACATGGCATGAATACTTCATAAATTATAGATACGTTGGAGACGTATCAGCATCCCCTAGCTTAATTCCTGCCCGTCCTCGAGTAGGTAAATGGTAAAAGAAATAATTTATGAAGTGTGAATGCTAGCATAGTGCATAAGTTTGATCAATGATAATTTCAATCACATTTTCTAGCATCAATATATATCATAATCAGTAGCTCATCTCATAAAACTTCTCATGATCAAGTAGCAAGCTATTCGCATGTTTAAAGTATAGGCCATAAACTTTCTTGAAAACTAACAAACTATGTTCTCACTCATCAAACAATTGCAATTCATCTTATTTTCAGGAAGGGTCTATGTAAGAGCTTTGATCTAGCAAATTCCACATACTCAACCATCATTTAGTCTTCCATGATTGCTGACACTCAAAGCATATTTTTAGAACAAACCGTTTCAGTCAAACACATAGGAAGATAGGGGCTTAATGTTTTGCCTCCCAACTTATTTATCTCAGGGATAATGTCAACAATAATAACTCATGATCACCTATATTCAACTGGATATATGTGCCTGGATCTTTCCCTACCACATAGTGCTTGCCAACTAAAGAATAAATAGAGCGGAATAGGGATGAACATTAATGACTCTTGCATAAAAGTAAATTCAGAAAAGTAAATACAGAAAAGTAAAAGATAGGCCCTTCGTAGAGGGAAGCAGAGGTTGTCATGTGCTTTTTGTTGTTGGATGCACACGCCCTTAATGCAAAGGAACGTCACGTTATATTGCCCCTTGTGATAGCAACCTTTATTATGCAGTCCGTCGCTTTTATTTCTTTACCATCACAAGTTCGTACAACACTTATTTTCCCTTGCAATAAAAGATCATACATATTTAGGAGTAATTTTTATTGCTTTTTGCACCGATGACAACTTACTTGAAGGATCTTATTCAATCCATAGGTAGATATGGTGGACACTCATGGCAAGAAACTGGGTTTAAGGGTTTTTGGATGCACAAGTAGTATCTCTACTTAGTACGAATTTTTGGCTAGCAAAAGATCCTAAGAAAGCACCACATGTTAGAGGAACCATGACAATATAACTTCTATGTGAATATAAACAAACATAACTCATTACGTTGTCTTCCTTGTCCAACGTCAACTACTTGATCAAGTTTGAAAATAATTAATGGGGGCTCACAATCATAGAAGATGTCCAAGATAGTATATTTATATGTGAAATCTCTCTTCCATCAACATTCTTTCATGAATTGTCCAAATGACCAATGCTATGTTTGCTAACTTTCAATAAATTTTACCACTTATACTTCTTTTATGTGAAGTCACTAATCCCCATGGGACAAGCATATGAAGCATATAAATTTCAGCTTTATGATATTCATTTCTTTCACAATTTACTCATAAGTGAAGCACAAGAGTAAATGACAAACTACTCCAAAAAGATATAAGTAAAGAACAAATGAGTAGTTAAGTAAATAGGTAGCTATGTGAGGACACTTTCTCATTTAAAATTTCAGATCTCAAGTATTTAATTCAAACAGCAAAGAAAACAAAATAAAATGACATTCCAAGAATAGCACACATCATGTGAAGAAGCAAAAACTTAGGCTCAACGAAAACTGACTGATAGTTATTGAAGAAGAAAGGTGGGATGCCTACCGGGGCATCCCCAAGCTTAGATGCTTGAGACTTCTTGAAATATTATATTGGGATGCCTTCGGCATCCCCAAGCTTGAGCTTTTGTGTCTCCTTAATTCCTCTCATATCATGGTTTCCCAAATCTTAAGTACTTCATCCACACAAAACTCAACAAGAACTCGTGAGATAAGTTAGTGTAAATCAAGTTAAAACTTTAACATTCTCTACTGTAGCAAATCACAAAAATTATAATTAAACATTGCATCTAAATGCCTCTTCATATTTAATATTCCTATCCTCAAATAGAAACATTAAACACGCAAACATATGCAAACAATGCAACTATAACAGCAATCTGCCAAAACAGAACAGTCTGTAAAAGGGGAATAAGAATCCATACTTCCCTAACTCCAGAAATTCTGAAAAATTACCACGTAAGAGAGAACTCATACATTATTACTGTGTAAAAATTTCAGATTTTGATCATGTTCTGACTATTCAGGAATATTCTGGACATAACAGAAAACTTTCTGTTTTCAAACAGCAACACATGAACTTGCAAACTGAGCATGGTAAAGGCTATAATTGGCATTTTATTGAACTAAAAGATACAATATATGATTATTGATAACAGCAAGAAAATATCAATAGAAGAAAATGACGCTCCAAGCAAAACTCATATTATGTGACGAATAAAAATATAGCTCCAAGTAAGGTTACCGATAATGTTGAAGACGAAAGAGGGGATGCCTTCCGAGGCATCCCTGTGACGCCCCCGGCCCGACCGTGCACTAATCATAAACGCAAATGCACACGATCAAGCCTAAGGACTCACGGGAAGATATCACAACACAACTCTAGACACAAAATAAAATAATACAAGCTTTATGTTACAAGCCAGGGGCCTCGAGGGCTCGAATACATAAGCTCGCGAACAAGCGTTAGCGGAAGCAACAATAGTATCTGAGTACAGACACAAAGTTAAACAAGAATGCCTTAAGAAGGCGAAAACAAACAATGGCTCTGATCGAAAGAGGCAAGGCCTCCTGCCTGGGAGCCTCCTAAACTACTCCTGGTCATCGGTCTCCACGTAGTAGTAGGCTCCGCCGGGGTAGTAGAAGTCGTCGTCGGAAACAGCTGGCTCCGGGGCTCCATCATCTGATCGCAGCAATCAGGTATGGGGAAAAGAGGTAGCAAAGCAACCATGAGTACTCATCCAAAGTACTCGCAAGACTTACATCAGATCTATGCTAAATATGCATCGGTATCAAATGAAGGGACTGTATCTGTGGACTGGTCTGCAGAATTGCCAGAATAGAGGGAAAGGCCTAGCCTATCAAAGACTAGCACCTTGCAGCGTCTTGCAACATTGGAAGAGTGCAGATTAGTAGCATAACATAAAGTAACAAGCATGTAATCGCAAAGCCCAGAGATCCTTCCTCGACTCCCTGCGAGAAAGCGATCCCGGAGCTTACAATTAATTAACATGAGTCCAGTTCAAGTTGTAGTAGATCGGGATACAACACTGAGCGTCCTGTTACCGTGGACACGGCTATTCGAATAGTTAACTTCCCTGCAGGGGTGCACTACTGTTACCCAACACGCTCGATTAACTCTGGCCGAACACACTTTTATCGGGTCATGCCCGGCCTCGGCTGATCGAGACGACGTAGCCCTACCTAGGCTCCACAGAGAGGTCCCCACCAGTCTACATCCTAAGCGCTCTGGGGTCTTGGGCCCATCGCCCTTTGCACTCCAGGTCGTTGTGTCGCGTATCGGAGTCCAAGCACCACCTCAGTCCTGGATGGCACTTGTCCCGACGGGCTCACAATGCTGAACTGGACATCTGACAGAGCTTTCGGCTGATACATACGGCGCCGAGGGCCCCATTAAACCATTATCCCACGTGGTGGTAGTGCGTATAGGCCAGTGGCCAACTTAGATCAAATACCCAAATCCGTTAGTGAATTATTAGGAGCTCGCGATGACGATCAGTGCTCCTGTTGCCCCGTCTCGAGCAAGTGCAACAAGGGTCAGGCCCATCCCTCTCTAGGGCGGTCTCTGCCTGCCCGGCCGTGCCTCGTAATTATCTCGCGGGTACCCTCCAGGTCAACCCGACTCTCAAGAGACTGTCGGGAACTCAGGTCCACCTCTACCGGGGTGGTACCGCCTGTCCCTTCAGTCCCGCAGTAACAATACATGGGGGCAACATTTAAAGGTAACCGTGTGTCCGTAACATCAAGAGGGTAATCCGAGGAATCACCCTCGATGGATTCTCACTCGATGCTACCGTCAAGGTGAACCCGGAGGAATCACCCTCGATGGATTCACACTTGAGGGGTTGCACGACAGAGGCATCATCGGAGGTCGTGAGAGACGAATCACCCTCGGTAACCCACAATCGACTAGCTACGCTACAGAGATATCATCAGGAGTGAGGTAGGAGGTATCACCCTCGGCACTCGATAGTAGCTCTGCAGAGTCGTTCAACTAAGGGGGTGTGTGGTGCTGCGTCGGTCTCGGCACATCGATCACATTGATCGAGTCATCGGTAGTAAAGCATGGCAACACGGACAAGGGGTAGGGCCACTGATGGATCGCTATCCAGCCTATACTAAGCATACATGACAACAGGTAAAGAATCAACAGCAGGTTACAACATCAGGCCATGCATCAGAATAGGTGCAATCAATTACAGTAGCAAAATCTAATGCAAGCATGGGGAAGAAGGAATAGGTGATATAGGAATGATCAAGGGGGTTTTGCTTGCCTGGAAGCTCTGCTGAAACGGTCTGGTCGTCAGGGATGTAGTCGTACTCGGCAGCAGTGTCGGTCTCGGAGTCTACCGGAGAGAAGAGGGGGGAAGAAACAATAAATAAAAGCAAACAATGCAACACAGATGCATGGCATGGCAATATGCAGTGCCGGTGGTGACCTATCGTAGTACTACACGTTGCAGATGAAGCGGGAAAATATCTGGGATATTTTCCTGGCCTTCGGGCATCTGTCAGACAGATGAACCGGAGGGGAAGGTTCCATGTTTGCAGTGTTGTGGGCATGTGACAGCTACATGGAGGGCATATTCGGATTCGTCTCGTTTTTCTGAACAACTTTCATGTAGAAAACTTTTTCATCCGAGTTACGGTTTATTTTCTATGATTTTTCAAAGTTTTAGCAATATTCTGAAATTACTGGAACAAATATAATTCGAAATTCTTTAATTGGAAAAAATGCTAAATGCACCCGAGTAGTGCACCCAGCCATGTGCACAGGGGCTGACATGTGGGTCCCAGGGGCAGAGTTGACCCAGTCAAATTGACTGGTCAACACGTGAATAGTAAAAGTGGGTCCCGGCTGTCATTGACTCAGTTTTTATTAGAGTTAATCTAATCAGTTTAATTAAATGAGGGGCCCGCATGTCAGTGTATAATTAGCCCCTAACTAATCCAAGTTAATCCTAACCCTAATCTAATCAGGGCCGGCCCCACGTGCCAGAGACACAGCCGGCCACTATAGTGGGGTGTGCTCGCGCGCGTGCGCAGGCAGAGGAGCACGGCGCGGCCGACTGGCACGGGCCGCGGCGAGCAGCGGCCGGGCATGGCCAGCGCGGGCGAGGGCACGAAGGCGCACGCAGGGCACGCGCGGGCGCGGCTGGCAGCGGCGCGCGACAGCATGAGCAGCAGCAGCCAAGCAACAGCGAGCAGCAGCTTGCGGCAGCAACAGCAGCGCAGCAATAGCAACGCAGCAGCAGTAAGCACAACAGCTAGCGGGAGCAGGCTGAGCAGCAGCTTGCGTGTGTGTACGTGGACACTGAGCTTCGGCCGCGGCGGTGTACGACGTCTACGGTGACGGATTCGACCGGGGTAAGGGGGAATCGGTGGAGGGGCTCACCGCGAGCTCAAAGGCGCGGTCGAGGAGGCCGGAGGTAGACCGGAACCGCAGCAAATGACGTCGGACACCGACGATGTACTGACGAAGATGTGCTCGATGCCGAGCGTACGGGGCCTCCTAGCTCGAATCCTTCGGCGTGGTGATGAAGCCGACCATGACGGAGCTCCCGGACATGGTCTCAGGGAGCGGGGTGGCCATTGGCCGCGACTACCGCAACAGCCATGGCGAGCAAAGCTCGGGTGCGATAGAATCGAAGGGGTCGACGTGAGGAGAGGGAGGAATGGGGACTAGGGTTGTCCACTGCGTCGAGGAGAGATTTATACTCTTCGGGGGCACGCTAGATGTTCGACACGAGAAACATCGGCGGCTCGGACGGCCGTGCGGCGTCCACGCCATGGCTCTGCCTTCCTCTCTGTACGTGAGGAAAGAGAAGGCCCTTACATGGGCTGGGTCATTTACTGTAGCACTGGGCCTAAGTGCACAGTAGTAGTTAGGCCCTTTTCTCTTTTTATCTTTTCTGTAATTCAAATAGCTACTGTTTTGTATTATTATGGGCTACCAATTGAGTTTTGTTTTATATGAAATTTAGCACATAAATGCCTTGCAATATTTAGGGTTGGCACAAAAAGTTTGGGACCAAAAAGATTTCATTTGAATTATGTTTATTTTAAAATGAGCAAAAAGGGTGTTGTTTTGGTACTGTTATTGATGCTAGGTTCAAAATGAGCAAACAAGTGATGTTGTTTTCCTTAACATTAATTATCTATAGATTATTTACAAAATTATGAACTATTTTGCTTTCTTATTTGTGAAACTTTTAATTTCACTTAAAGTTTGAATTTTGATTTGAAGTGGAATTTAAAATGAGATATGAAACCATTGTTGATCAGGCTTTGTATTACAAGATGACTTGGCACCATTAGTGGTGATTACTATGGTTAACCACTGGGGGTGTTACAATCCCCAAGCTTAGTTGCTTGGGTCCTCCTTGAATATTACCTTGGGGTGCCTTGGGCATCCCCAAGCTTAAGGTCTTGCCACTCCTTATTCTCCTCATATCGATATCTCACCCAAAACTTGAAAACTTCAATCACACAAAACTTAACGGAACTTGTGAGATAGGTTAGTATGATAAAAATAAATCATCCACTTAGGTACTGTCAAGACAATATTCATAATTGTTCTCACATAATTCCAACTGTAGTCTATCATTTCCACAATTTATATTACTCAATATAAGCTATGGAAACACTAAAACAAGCAAACTATGCAAAAAAAAAACAGAATCTGTCAAAAACAGAATAGCATGTAGTGAGCGATTTAAAAGCCATACTTCTGTACCTCCAAAAATTCTGAAACATTAGGACCACGTAAACAATTTGTAACCCAATACTCTGTAAAAATTTCAGAATTTTTTCATGCTCCAGTACATAATAGAAATTCCAGCACTGGACGCAAAAGTTTCTGTTTTTGCACAGAATCAAATCAACAAGCATCCACACTATCCCAAAGGCTTTACTTGGCACATTATTGAAAGAAAATATATGAAACATGATTACTACAGTAGATTAATCATGTGAACACACAAAAACAGTAGGTATAAATTTTGGGTTGTCTCCCAACAAGCGCTTTTCTTTAATGCCTTTTAGCTAGGCATGATGATTTCAATGATGCTCACATAGAAGTAAAGAATTGAAACACAAAGAGAGCATCATGAAGCATATGACTAGCACATTTAAGCCTAACCCACTTACTATGCATAGGGATTTTGTGAGCAAATAATTTATGGGAGCAAGAATCAACTAGCATAGGAAGGTAAAACAAGCATAACTTCAAAACTTTCAACAGGAAACTTGATATTATTGCAACACCTACAAGCATGTGATCCTCTCTCATAATAATTTTAAGTAGCATCATGAACGAATTCAAAAATGTAGCTATCACATAAAGCATTCTTTTCATGATCTACAAGCATAGAAATTTTATTACTCTCCACATAAGTAAAATTATTCTCATGAATAGTAGTGGGAGCAAACTCAACAAAATAGCTATCATGAGATACTTTATTGGCATAATCCAATTGAAAATTAAAATCATGATGACAAGTTTCATATTTATCATTATTCTTTATAGCATACATGTCATCACAATAATCATCATAGATAGCAACTTTGTTGTCATAATCAATTGAAACCTCTTCCAAAATAGTGGAATCATCATTAAATAAATTCATGATCTCTCCAAATCCACTTTCATCAATATAATCATCATAAATAGGAGGCATACTTTCATCATAATAAATTTTCTCATCAAAACTTGGGGGACTAAAAATATCATCTTCATCAAACATAGCATCCCCAAGCTTATGCTTTGCATATCGTTAGCATCATGGATATTCATAGAATTCATACTAACAACATTGCAATCATGCTCATCATTCAAAGGACTCACATTAAACATTTTATTAAATTCTTCTTCTATTAATTGAGCACAATTTTCCGCACCATCATTTTCAAGAAAGACATTATAAAGACGAATAATATGAGGCAACCTCAATTCCATTTTTTTTGTAGTTTTCTTTTATAAACCAAACTAGTGATAAAACAAGAAACTAAAAGATTCAATTGCAGGATCTAAAGATATACCTTCAAGCACTCACCTCCCCGGCAACGGCGCCAGAAAAGAGCTTGATGTCTACTACGCAACTTATTCTTGTAGACTCGTGTTGGGCCTCCAAGCGCAGAGTTTTGTAGGACACTAGCAATTTTCCCTCAAGTGGATGACCTAAGGTTTATCAATCCATGGGAGGCGTAGGTTGAAGATGGTATCTCTCAAACAACCCTGCAACCAAATACAAGAAATCTCTTGTGTCCCCAACACACCCAATACAATGGTAAATTGTATAGGTGCACTAGTTCGGCGAAGACATGGTGATAAAAGTGTAGTATGGATAGTAGATATAGGTTTTTGTAATATGAAAATATAAAAACAACAAGGTAGCAAGTAACAAAAGTGAGCACAAATGGTATTGCAATGCTTGAAAACAAGGCCTAGGGTTCATACTTTCACTAGTGCAATCTCTCAACAATGCTAATATAATTGGATCATATAACCATCCCTCAACGTGCAATAAAGAATCACTCCCAAGTTCCTATTAGCGGAGAACATAAGATAGAATTTTTTTTGTAGGGTACGAAACTACCTCAAAGTTATCCTTTCCGATCAATCTATTGAGCTATTCCTATAAGTGCCACAAACAGCCCTAGAGTTCGTACTAAAATAACACCATATGATACACATCAACCAACTCTAATGTCACCTAGATACTCCAATGTCACCACAAGTATCCGTGAGTTGATTATATGATATGCATCAAACAACTTCATAATCATAATATTCAATCCACACAAAGAACTCCAAGGAGCACCCCAAAGTTTCTATCGGAGAAAAGATAATGAAAACGTGCATCAACCCCTATGCATAGATTACCCCAATGTCACCTCGGGAATCCGCGAGTTGAGCGCCAAAACATATATCAAGTGAATCAATATAATACCCCGTTGTCACCATGGGTATTCATATGCAAGACATACATCAAGTGTTCTCAAATCTGAAATATTCAATCTGACAATAACGAAACCTCATAGGGAAAAGATTCGAGTCATCACAACAAAGATAGAGAGGGAAGAAACACCATATGATCCAACTATATTAACAAAGCTCGCGATACATCAAGATCGTGCCAAATCAAGAACACGCGAGAGAGAGATCAAACACATAGCTACTGGTACAAACCCTCAGGCCCGAGGGTGAACTACTCCCTCCTCGTCATGGAGACCGCCGGGATGATGAAGATGGCCTCCGGTGATGATTCCCCCCTCCGGCAGGGTGCCGGAAAAGGGCTGTAGATGAGATCGTGGAGGTACAGAGGCTTGCGGCGGCGTAAAAACTTATCTAGGTAAACTTTCGGGTTTTTTTTGAATATATATGATTTTTTGGCGTTGGAATCACGCGAAGAAGGGCCACATGGGGCCCACGAGGCACCAGGGCGCGCCTGGGGGGTGGCGCGCCCTGGTGGCTCGTGGGGCCACTGTGGGTCTTCTGGCCTCCTCCCGAAGCTTCTAGTGTCTCTTATGTTCCAGAAAAAATCGTCAAAAAGTTTCGCTGCATTTGGACTTCATTTGATATAGATTTTCTGTAAAACCAAAAACAAGCAGAAAACAGCAACTGGCACTGGGCACTAGGTCAATATGTTAGTCCATGAAAATCATATAAAAGCCATATAAAAGTGCACCAAAATCATACAAAACTATAATAAACATGGCATGAATATTTCATAAATTATAGATACGTTGGAGATGTATCATGCTTCAGCAATTTAAGCTCAACAATGTGTGGGAACTTGTCAAGCATCCTGACCCTCGCAAGCACAACATCATTGGAACCAAATGGATCTACCGCAACAAGCAAGATGAACATGGTTAAGTTGTCAGAAACAAAGCCCGTCTTGTTGCTCAAGGTTACACACAAGTGGAAGGGATTTACTTCGATGAAACCTTTGCTCCAGTGGCTAGGCTTGAAGCCATCTGTATACTTCTTGCTTATGCCAATCATCATGATGTCCTCTTATATCAAATGGATGTAAAGAGTGCCTTTCTCAACGGCAAGATTGAAGAAGAAGTCTATGTTGCTCAACCACCTGGGTTTGAAGATCCCAAACACCCTGACAAGGTCTATAGGCTCAACAAGGCGATGTATGGCCTCAAACAGGCTCCACGAGCCTGGTATGACACACTCAAGGAATTCCTGAAAAGCAAAGGCTTCAAGCCCGGTTCACTTGATCCCACTCTCTTCACCAAATCATATGATGATGAACTATTTGTATGCGAAATCTATGTTGATGACATTATCTTTGGCTGCACCAACAAAAGATATAGTGATGAGTTCAGTCATATGATGCAAGAGCAATATCAAATGTCCATGATGGGAGAGCTGAAATTCTTCCTTGGTCTTCAAATTCGTCAACAACGCAATGGCATCTTCATATCACAAGAGAAGTATCTCAAAGATTGTTTGAAGAAGTTTGGTATGCAAGATTGCAAGGTTACAAGACGCCAATGCCAACCAATGGTCATCTGAGCTCCGACGACAATGGTAAAGAGTTCGATCAAAAGGTATACCACTCCATGATTGGTTCTTTATTGTACTTATGTGCATTTAGGCCAGATATAATGCTTAGCGTTTGCGTGTGTGCCCGATTCCAAGGGCACCAAAGGAATCGCATCACCTCGCGGTGAAGCGAATACTTCGATATTTGGCTCACACCCCAATGCTAGGATTATGGTATCCAAAGGGCTCAGAGTTTGGTCTAGTTGGATTCTCCGATGCTGATTATGCTGGTGACAAGGTGGATCGCAAGTCTACGTTAGGCACTTGTCACTTTCCTGGCCGATCACTTGTATATTGGTCTTCAAAGAACCAGAACTGTGTATCACTATCCACTGCTGAAGCTGAATACATTGCTGCTGGATCCTGATGTGCTCAGCTTCTCTGGATGAAGCAAACTCTCAAGGATTATGGCATCAACAAGACGAAAGTTCCTTTGTTCTGTGACAACATAAGCGCCATCAAGATCGCCCACAACCGTGTGCAGCACTCCAAGACGAAGCATATTCATATTCGACATCATTTTCTTCGTGATCATGTGCTCAAAGAAGACATTGGCATCATTGATACATCCAATTTGCATCATGATTTCCTACTGTTATTTATAATGTATTTAATCATTATTTCACTTTATGATGCAATTCTTATGCCTTTTCTCTCTTAATTTGCAAGATTTATATGAAGAGGGAGAATATCGGCAACTCCAATTGACTTGAAATTTCACGGAGATTTTTTATTGAATATATAAAAATACTAGAGAAAAGAGATACTGGAGGGGACCCACCAGTTGCCCACAAGGCAATAGGGCGCGGCCCCCCTGGGCGCGCCTTGATGCCTTGTGGGGCCCCTGGCTGGCCTCTGGCCCCCTCCTTCTGCTATATAAGCTCATTTGCCCTAAAAAATAAGGAGAAGACTTTCGGGACGAAGCGCCGCCATCTCGAGGCTGTGACGCCCCCGACTTAATCGTGCACTAATCATACACGCAAATGCACACGATCAAGCCTAGGGACTCACTTGAAGATATCACAACACAACTCTAGACACAAATTAAAATAATACAAGCTTTATATTACAAGCCAGGGGCCTCGAGGGCTCGAATACATAAGCTTGAGCAAACAAGCGTCAGAGGAAACAAAAGTATCTGAGTACAGACACAAAAAGTTAAACAAGCCTGCCTTAAGAAGGCGAAAACAAACAAGAACTCTGATCGAAAGAGGCGAGGCCTCCTGCCTGGGAGCCTCCGAACTACTCCTGGTCGACGGGGATCTTCACGTCGTAGTAGGCTCCTCCGGGGATCTCCTGCTCCTGGGCTCCGACGTCTGAATTGCAGCAATCGGGTATGGGGGAAAAGAGTAGCAAAGCAACCTTGAGTACTCATCCAAAGTACTCGCAAGACTGACATCAGAACTATGCTAGTTATGCATTGGTATCAAAGTAATGGGGCTATATCTTTGGACTAAACTGCAGAAATGCTGGAACAGAGGGGAAGAAGCCTAGCCTATCGAAGACTAGCATCTTCAAGGGTCTTGCAGGATTAGAAGAGTGTAGATTAGCATATTATAAATTAACAAGCATGTTGAAGCAAAGCCCAGAGATCCTTTCTCGACTCCCTGCAAGAAAGAAATCCCGGAGCTTACAGTTAATTAACATGTATCCAGTTCAAATAGTATTAGATCGGGATACAACACTGAGCGTCCTGTTACCGTGGACACGGCTATTCGAATAGATAACTTCCCTGCAGGGGTGCACTACTGTTACCCAGCACGCTCGATTACATCTGGCCGGACACACTTGCTGGGTAATGCCCGGCCTCGGGTAATCAACACGAAGCAGCGTCCTACCTAAGCTCAACAGAGAGGTCCCCGCCAGTCTACATCCTAAGAGCTCAGGGGTCTTGGGCCATCGCCCTGTGCCCTCTGGGTCATTGTGTGCAGGGTGGGTCCAGGCACCACCTCTGTCCTGGATGGCGTCGGCCCGACCCGGCCACAATGCTGAACTGGACGTCTGACAAAGCTTTCAGGAGAAACGTACAACGTAGAGGGGCCCATACCCATTATCCCACGTGGTGGTAGTGCGTATAGGGCCAACGACCCACTCAGATCAATACCCAAATCCGTTATCGCATTATTAGGAGCTCGCGGCGACGAACAGTACTCCTGTCATTCCGTCTCGAGGAAGTGCAACAAGGGCCAGGCCCATCCCTCTCTAGGGCGGTCTCTGCCTGCCCGGCTGCGCCTCGTAATTATCTCGCGGGTACACTCACAGTCAACCCGACTTCACATCTCTCGCGGGTACCCCTCGGGGTCGACCCGACTTTATCCAGTAACGTAGTAAAACCCAGGTAATCGTGTGTCCATAACATCCAGAAGGAACCCGAGGAATCACCCTCATTGGATTTCCACTCGATGTATCCGTCAAGGTGAACCCGGAGGAATCACCCTCGAAGGCATTCACACTTGCGGGGTTGCACGACAGAAGCTTCACCGGAGGTGGAGGAAGAGGAATCACCCTCGGTAATCCACGTCCAACTAGCTGAGCTACAAAGGCATCATCGGGAGTGAGTTAAGAGGTATCACCCTCGTCACTCGAGGATAACTCTGTAGAGTCGAACAACTTAGGGGGGTGTGCGGTGCTGTGCTGGTCTCAGCCCGACGATCACATCGATCGGGGCACTAGTAGCTAAGCGGGGCAACTAGGACAAGGATGGGGCCACAGATGGATTTCATCCAACCTATACTAAGCATTTAGGATATCAGGTAAAGTATCAACAGAAGTTACAATAAACAGGCTATGCATCAGAATAGGATAAAACAATAGCAGTAGCAATTTCTAATGCAAGCAGGAGGGAGAAAGAATAGGTGATATAGGCATGCGTCAAGGGGGTTTGCTTGCCTAGAAGCTCTGCTGAAAGGGGTTGGTTGTCTGACGGCTGCTCGTCGGGAGCGTGGTTGTACTCAGCTGCGTCGGCGTCGGTCTCGGCGTCTACCGGAGAGAAGAGGGGGAAGAAACAGTAAATACAAAGCAGACAAATGCACACAGATGCTTGGCATGGCAATAGGCTGTGCTAGGGTGCCCTAACGCAGTGCTACACGTGGCAGATGAAGCGGGGAATTAAATGAAACGTTTCCCGGTTTCGGACATGTGTCAGACAGATGAACCGGAGGGGATGGTTCCATGTTTGCAGTGCTGGAGGCATTTGACAGGTAGGTGGACAGCGTATTCGGGTTCGTCATATTTTTCTGATCGTTTTTCATACATAAATTATTTTAATCCGAGTTACGGTTTAAAAGATATGATTTTTCAAAGTTTTATAGATTTTCTGGAATTATTTAAATTATTTAAATTAACATTAGCCGAAACAGTAATTAGGGTTTAATTAATTTAATTACAGATTAATTAGATTAATTAAATAATTAGTTTATTTAAACAGGATTAATTAAGTTAATTAATTAATTAGTTAATTTAATTAATTAATTAATTAATAACTAATTTATTTATTTATTTTAATTCTAAATCTTTAATTCTATTATTTATTTTAATTTTATTTACTTTTTCTTTTTTCTTTTTAAACCGCAGTGGGGCCCAGTGGTCAGTGGGCAGGCGGACATGTCTGCCCGTGCCCGTTCGGGCACCGGACATGTCCGGGGTTTCAATGCGCGCGCGGGCACGCAGCGGCGGCTGCGGGCGACGGCGAGCTGCGGCGAGGCAGAGGAGGCGCGGGCGAGGCCGGGCCAGGCAGCAGCAGCGGCAGGTGGCGCAGCGGCAGGGCACGGCAGCGGGAACGCGGCGGCGGCTCGGACGGCAGCAGGCGCGCGCGGGTGCGGGCGTGCGCGCGCGGCGATGCACGGGCAAGCGCGCGCGGCCAGGCGAGCAGCAGCGGGAGGCGAAGGGAGGCGGGCGAGCGTGACGGCTGCGTGGGCGCGGGAGCGAGGCGCTCGCGCGGCGGCGGCAGACGACGGAGGCGGCGACGACAGAGAGCAAGAGAGGAGGGGATGGGGTCCTCACCCCCGTGTAGATGAACGGGGCGGCGAGGCGCGAGGAAGCCACTCGGGGAGGAGGTCGGCGACGGCGGCGACGAGGAGAGGCGGCGACGGGTGACGACGGCGGCGGCGACGGGTGACGACGGCGGCGGCGGCGTCGCGGGGGGGAGAGGGGAGAGTGGGGAGCGGGTGGGGGTTAGGGTTACGGGGAGGGGGCCATATAGGCCAGTGGCTGGGGAGGCGAGGTTGGGCCGGCCTGGTTGGCTTGACGGCCAGCTAGGTTGAGGCTAGACCTGGGCATGGGCAGCCTGGCCCGAAGCCCGGCGTCCGGGCCAGGCTCGGGCCTTGCTTTTCCAGCCCGAGCCCGGCCCGAAGCCCGAGAAAAGCCCGGCAAAACCTATTTTTTATATATTTTACGAAAAATAGGTATAATATAGTATTATATAGCCCCGAAATTAGGTATTTTATTAGTTTTAATAGCTAAAATAGCTGTTTTGCCGGGCTGCGGGCCGGGCCGGGCCGGGCCCGGGCCTGGGATTTTGTAGCCGGCCTTTTTGAAACCCGGCCCGAACCCGGCCCGGCCCGGAGAATGCCCAGGTCTAGCTGAGGCCCAAGGGGGGCTTTTCTTTTTCTTTTCACTGTTTATCTTTTGTTTATTTTCTTTTACTGTTTTATTTTGGTTTCCAAATTATTTTAGTTTTATAATATATATAATTAGCACCTAAATTAGTAATATTAATTATACCACTGCCACGATAACTTTGGCACCCAAATAATTTAGTTTAATATTTTATAATTTATAGAAGGCATTTAATTAATTGTTTTAGCTACTGTTTTAATTATTTTTGGACATTTAAATACTTTATAAAGACGTGGTTTCTACATGACAAATATCCAGGGATTATTTGCCACACTTTGAACATTTTAGTTTGCATGTTTGAATAACTTTTAATTTTGACTTTATTTTAAAATTTAAATTTGAAGTTGGATTATTCACTAATTGTTCTTATAGGGCTTAATGATGACGACTTGGCATTTTAATAGCTTAATGACAGGGTTAGGATCTGGGGATGTTACAGAGGCGGAACCTGGGCAGGAGCTATTTTGCTCTCCGGCGGAGCGATTCCGCCGGGGATACTTCCCTCCGGGAGGGGGAAATCGATGCCATCGACATCACCAACGATCCTCTCATCGTGGGAGGACCAATCTTCATCAACATCTTCACCAGCACCATCTCATCTCAAACCCTAGTTCATCTCTTGTATTCAATCTTTGTCTCAAAACCACAGATTGGTACCTGTGGGTTGCTAGTAGTGTTGATTACATCTTGTAGTTGATGCTAGTTGGTTTATTTGGTGAAAGATTATATGTCCGGATCCTTAATGATATTCAATACCCCTCTGATCTTGAACATGAACATGATTTGTGAGTAGTTACTTTTGTTCTTGAGGACATGGGAGAAGTCTTGTCATAAGTAATCATGTGAATTTGGTATTCGTTCGATAGTTTGATGATATGTATGTTGTTGCTTCCTTTAGTGTTGTTGTGTGAACGTTGACTACATGACACTTCACCATATTTGGGCCTAAGGGAAGGCATTGTGGAGTAGTAATTAGATGATGGGTTGCTAGAGTGACATAAGCTTAAACCCTAGTGTATGCGCTATTCCGTAAGGGGCTGATTTGGATCCATATGTTTCATGTTATGGTTAGATTTATCTTAACTCTTCTTTCATAGTTGCGGATGCTTGCAAGAGGGGGTAATCATAAGGTGGAGGCTTGTTCAAGTAAGAACAGCACCCAAGCACCGGTCCACCCACATATCAAATTATTAAAGTAGCGAACGCGAATCAAACAAACATGATGAAAATGACTAGATGAAATTCCCATGTGTCCTCGAGAACTCTTTTCTTATTATACGAGTTCGTTCCGACTTGCCCTTTGCTATAAAAAGGATTGGGCCACCTTGCTGCACTTTTTTTACCGTTACTACTTGTTACTTGTTACGAATTACATTGCTATCAAACTATCTGTTACGTACAATTTCAGTGCTTGTAGAGAATACCTTGCTGAAAACCGCTTGTCATTTCCTTCTGGCCCTCGTTTGGTTCTACACTCTTACTTATCGAAAGGACTACAATTGATCCCCTATACTTGTGGGTCATCAAGACTCATTTTTTGCGCCATTTCCAGGGAGTGAAGCGCCTTTGGTGAGTGGAATTTGGTAAGGAAACATTTATAATACGTGCTGAAATTTACTGTCACTTGTCACTATGGAAAGTAATCCTTTGAGGGGCTTGTTCGGGGTATCTTCACCTCGACCGGAAGCATTGAGAGTTGCTCCTCAACCTACTGAACCTACTGAAAATATTTATTATGAAATTCCTTCGGGTATGATAGAGAAACTGCTAGCTAATCCTTATGCAGGAGATGGAACGGTGCATCCTGATGTGCACTTGATATATGTGGATGAAATTTGTGGATTGTTTAAGCTTGCAGTTTATCCGGAGATGGACTTAAGAAGAAAGTATTCCCTTTATATTTGGAGGGAAAGGCATAGACATGGTATAGGCTATGTGATGATACTGAAACATGGGATTGGAACCGGTTGAAGCTGGAATTTCACCAGAAATTTTATCCTATGCATTTGGTTCATCGTGATCGGAATTATATATATAATTTTTGGCCTCGTGAAGGAGAAAGTATCGCTCAAGCTTGGGGGAGGCTTAAGTATATGTTGCACACATGCCCCAATCATGAGCTCTCAAGAGAAATAATTATTCAAAACTTTTATGCTCGGCTTTCTCATAATGATCAATCTATGCTCGATACTTCTTCTGCTGGTTCCGTTATGAAGAGAACTATTGAATTCAGATGGGATCTTTTGGAAAGAATTAAACATAACTCTGAAGATTGAGAAATCGACAAAGGTAAAGTGTCAGGTATAAATCTTGAGTTTGATTGTGTTAAATCTTTTATGGAAACTGATGCTTTTCATAAGTTTAGTACTAAATATGGACTTGACTCTGAGATAGTAGCTACCTTTTGTGAATCTTTTGCTGCTCATGTTGATCTCCCTAAGAAGAAATTGTTTAAATATCGTCCACCTATTGAATTAAATGAAGAACCTGCTAGTGTTAAAGAAGAAACAATTATTTACAATGTTGATCCAGTTGTGCCTACTACTTATATTGAGAAACCTCCTTTCCCTGTTAGAATTAAGGAACATGCTAAAGTTTCAACCGTGGTTAACAAAAGTAATATAAGAACACCTTGACCTTCTGAACAAATTAAAGTTGAACCTAATATTGCAATGGTTAAAGATCTTTTGGTTGATGATATTGATGGGCATGTTATATACTTTTGTGATGAGGCTGCTAGAATTGCTAAACCTGTTAGAAATGAACGAGATATGTTAGACAAGAACAAGCCCGTAGTTGGCATGCCTGTTGTTTCTGTTAAGATTGGAGATCATTGCTATCATGGTTTGTATGATATGGGTGCTAGTGTTAGTGCTATTCCATTTTCTTTATATCAAGAAGTAATGCATGATATTGCACCTGTTGAGATTGAAGATATTGATGTTACTATTAAGCTTGTAAACATAGATACTATTACACCACTTGGGATTGTTAGAGATGTTGAAGTCTTGTGTGGTAAAATAAAATACCCTACTGATTTCTTAGTACTTGGTTCACAACAAGATAATTTTTGTCCCATTATATTTGGTAGACCCTTCTTGAATACTGTTAATCCTGAAATTGATTGTGTTAAAGAGAAAGTTAGGGTTAATTTGGTGATATATCGCATGAATTTAATTTATCTAAGTTTCGTAGACAACCTCATGATAAAGAACTACCCAATAGAGATGAAATTATAGGTCTTGTATCTATTGCTGTGCCTCCTACTGATCCTTTAGAACAATATTGGCTAGACCATGAAAATGATATGCATATGAATGAAACAAATGAAATAGATGAGTTGTTCTTTAAGCAAGCACATATCCTTAAACATAATTTGCCTGTTGAAACCTTGGGAGATCCTCTTCCACCGAAGAGTGATCCTGTGTTTGAATTAAAGCAATTACCCGATACGCTTAAGTATGCTTATCTTGATGAAAAGAAGATATATCATGTTATTATTAGTGCTAACCTTTCAGAGCATGAAGAAAAGAGATTACTTAAAACTCTGAAGAAGCACCGTGCCGCTATTGGATATACTCTCGATGATCTTAAGGGCATTAGTCCCACTTTATGTCAGCATAAAATTCATATGGAGCCAGACGCTAAACCCGTTGTTGATCATCAAAGAAGGCTGAATCCTAAAATGAAGGATGTGGTAAGAACTAGAATATTAAAGCTTCTTGAGGTAGGTATAATTTATCCCATAGCTGATAGTAGATGTGTAAGCCCTGTTCATTGTGTTCCTAAGAAAGGAGGTATTACCGTTGTTCCTAATGATAAAAATGAACTTATTCCACAAAGAATTGTAACCGGTTATAGGATGGTAATTGATTTCAGGAAATTAAATAAAGCTACTAGGAAAGATCATTACCCCTTGCCTTTTATTGATCAAATGTTAGAAAGATTATCTAAGCATACACACTTTTGCTTCCTAGATGGTTATTTTGGTTTCTCTCAAATACCTGTATCACCAGAAGATCAAGAGAAAACCACATTTACTTGTCCTTTTGGAACTTATGCTTATCGTCGTATACCTTTTGGTTTATGTAATGCACCTGCTACCTTTCAAAGATGTATGACTGCTATATTCTCTGAATTTTGTGAAAAGATTGTTGAGGTTTTCATGGATGATTTTTCCGTTTATGGAACTTCTTTTGATGATTGCTTAAGCAACCTTGATCAAGTTTTGTAGAGATATGAAGAAACTAATCTTGTCTTGAATTGGGAGAAGTGCCACTTTATGGTGAATAAAGGTATAGTCCTTGGGCATAAAATTTCTGAAAGAGGTATTGAAGTTGATAAAGCTAAAGTTGATGCAATTGAGAAAATGCAATGTCCTAAAGATATCAAAGGTATAAGAAGTTTCCTTGGTCATGCTGGTTTCTATAGAAGGTTTATAAAAGACTTCTTTAAAATTTCTAGGCCTCTTACTAATCACTTGCAAAAAGATGTTCCATTTGTTTTTGATGATGATTGTGTAGAAGCCTTTGAAATACTTAAAAAAGCCTTAATTTCTGCACCTATTGTTCAACCACCTGATTGGAACCTACCCTTTGAAATTATGTGTGATGCTAGTGATTATGTGGTTGGTGCTGTTCTAGGACAAAGAGTTGATAAGAAATTAAATGTTATTCATTATGCTAGTAAAACTCTAGACAATGCTCAAAGAAATTATGCTAGTACTGAGAAAGAATTTTTAGCAGTTGTGTTTGCATGTGATAAATTCAGATCTTACATTGTGGATTACAAAGTTACTATTCATACTGATCATGCTGCTATTAAATATCTTATGGAAAAGAAAGATGCCAAACCTAGACTTATTAGGTGGGTTCTGTTGCTACAAGAATTTGATTTGCATATTATTGATAGAAAGGGAGCTGAGAATCTCGTAGCAGATAATTTGTCTAGAATGGAAAATGTTCTTGATGACCCACGTCCTATTAATGATGATTTCCCTGATGAACAATTAGCTGCAATAAATGTTTCTCGAAACACTCCTTGGTATGCAGACTATGCTAATTACAATGTTGCTAAATATATACCACCTAGTTTCACATACCAACAAAAGAAAAAGTTCTTCTTTTATTTAAGGCATTACTTTTGGGATGACCCACATTTATATAAGGAAGGAGTAGATGGTATTATTAGACGTTGTGTACCTGAGCATGAACAGGAACAAATCCTACGGAAGTGTCACTCCGAGGTATACAGAGGGCACCATGCGGGAGACAGAACTGCACATAAGGTATTACAATCTGGTTTTTATTGGCCTACTATCTTCAAAGATGCATGTAAGTTTGTCCTTTCTTGTGATGAATGTCAAAGAATTGGTAATGTTGGTAGACGTCAGGAAATGCCTATGAATTATTCACTTGTTATTGAACCATTTGATGTTTGGGGTTTTGATTATATGGGACCTTTTCCTAAATCCAACGGGTATACACATATTTTAGTTGTTGTTGATCACGTTACTAAGTGGGTAGAAGCTATTCCAACTAGTAGTGCTGATCATAACACTTCTATTAAAATGCTTAAAGAAGTTATATTTCTGAGGTTTGGAGTCCCTAGATACCTGATGACTGATGGTGGCTCACATTTTATTCATGGTGCTTTTCGTAAATTGCTTGCTAAATATGATGTTAATCATAGAATTGCATCTCCTTATCATCCTCAGTCTAGTGGTCAAGTTGAATTTAGTAATAGAGAAATAAAATTAATTTGCAAAAGACCGTTAATAGATCCAGGAAAAATTGGTCTAAGAAACTTGATGATGCATTATGGGCCTACAGAACTGCTTATAAGAATCCTATGGGTATGTCTCCATATAAAATGGTTTATGGAAAAGCATGTCATTTACCTCTTGAGTTAGAACATAAGGCATATTGGGCAATAAAAGAACTTAACTATGATTTCAAACTTGCCGGTGAAAAGAGGTTATTTGATATTAGCTCTCTAGATGAATGGAGAACCCAAGCCTATGAAAATGCCAAGTTATTTAAAGAAAATGTCAAAAGATGGCATGATAAAAGAATCCAAAAACGGGAATTTAAAGTGGGTGAGCAAGTTCTATTGTACAACTCTCGTTTCAAAATTTTTGCAGGAAAACTTCTCTCTAAATGGGAAGGACCATATATCATCGAAGAAGTTTACCGCTCCAGAGCTATCAAAATCAACAACTCCGAAGGCACCAACTCAAGAGTGGTGAATGGATAAAGAATTAAGCATTATATCTCAGGTACCCCCATTAATGTTGAAACTAATATTATTCAGACAATGACACCGGAGGAACACATCAAAGAGTCCTTCCGGAACGCTCCAGAACCCTGAAAAGGGGTAGGTATGTGATACGGTAAGAAAACCGACTTCAAAAATTCCATAAAAATTATTTCTATCCGTTTTAGAATATTAGAAAAATTACAAAAATAAGAAACAGCCGAGGGGACCCACGAGTCGCCCACAAGGCAACAGGGCATGCCGTGATGCCTTGTGGGCCCCTCGTGTGCCCTCCCGACTCTGTTTTCCTCTCGTGTTCTTGTTTTGCAAGATAAAAATTATTTATATATACTCACGGGTGTTTTGACCACCGCATCGCAAGTTTCCCCTCTGTTCTTGTTTCGGGCTATTTTTCAGACAGATCTAGATCACCATGGCGTCTCCAAGCTCGTCCAAGGACAAGTTCTACGAGAAGGTCATCAACCCGTACCTATCGGAGGTGATGAAGCACCCTCAAGCCATCGAGATGCGTGAGGGGGTGCTCCACATCCGGGACGTTCAAGGACCTAAGCAGACCGGGAGCGAGAAGGCCAGATTGGAAGCGGTGGAACAGGAGATATTCAAGTGCCAAGGGATGGTGGAGCGCAGACTTAGTGCTAACCACTCCATGATCACGGAGTTCATCCGTGAGCACAAGGTGGATGGCAAGAATATTGGGGACATCATCTTCAAGCTCAATGACTGGATTGATTATCTTCAAGCCCAAATCTATGATCTACAAAATCAAAATTTTGAGTATGAGGCCAAGTTCAAAGGTATGAGTTTAGCTGCAAATTTCAGGACTCCAGAAACACGTTCGTCCTTTCATGATAGAGAACCTATGCCTTGGAAGACGGAGGATAAGCCTATCTCTTCATCACCACCATCACCGAAGAGGAGACTTGAGTACATGGGTATGGGCACCACCCTTGGATTGTGCCAAGCTTGGGGGAGGTGCCCCGGTATCGTATCACCATCACTTTTATCATCATTATCTATCTTAGTTCTATCCTTAGTTATTTCATGATTTAGAAAAATAAAGTTTTAGTATGATCTAGTTTCGAGTGCTTGCTTCGTGGTCTATCTATCTATGTAATCGTGTGTGAAAGTTATATAATAAAGAGTAGTTTGAGTTGAGTGTTTTGCTTTTGTTGATCCAATCTTGGAAATAAAATAAAGAGAATAAAAAGTAAGATCATGTGCTAATCCTATGGGGAGTGATGACTTCACATAAAAGAAGTATAATTGATAAAACTTGTTGGAAGTTGACAAACATAGCATTGGTCATTGTTGCAATTCATGAAAAAGTAATAAAGGAAGAGAGGTCTCACATATAAATATACTATCTTGGACATCTTTTATGATTGTGAGCCCCCATTAAATATTCTATGTCAAATAGTCGACGTTGGACAAGGAAGACAACGTAATGAGTTATGTTTGCTTATATTCACATAGAAGTTATATTGTTTTGGATCCTCTAACATGTGGTGCTTGCCCCCTATCTTTTGCTAGCCAAAATTCCGTACTAAGTAGAGATACTACTTGTGCATCCAAAAACCCTTAAACCCAGATTCATGTCATGAGAGTCCACTATATCTACCTATGGATTGAGTAAGATCCTTCAAGTAAGTTGTCATTGGTGCAAAAGCAATAAAAATTGCTCCTAAATATGTATGAACTTTTATTGTAAGGGAAAATAAGCTTTGTACGATCTTGTGATGGTGGAGAAATAAAAGCGATAGACTGCATAATAAAGGTCGCTGTCACAAGGGGCAATATAAAGTGACGTTCCTTTGCATTAAGAGTTTGCACATCTCAAAACAAAAAGCGCATGACAACCTCTGCTTCCCTCTACGAAGGGCCTGTCTTTTACTTTATGTATTTACTTTTATGCAAGATTCAATAGTGTTCTCCTCTATTCCATTTTTATTTTCTCTCTTGGCAAGCATCATGTGGTGGGGATAGATCCGGGCATATATATCCAGTTGGATGTACGTGACCATGAGTTATTATTGTTGACATTACCCTTGAGGTAAATACGTTGGGAGGCAAAATTATAAGCCCCTATCTTTCTATGTGTCTGGCTGAAACTTTTGCTCCATAAGTATGCCGTGAGTGTCAGCAATCATAGAAGACTAAATGATAGTTGAGTATGTGAACTTGCTAAACAAAGCTCTTAAATAGATTGTTTCTGATAATATGATGAATTGCAATTACTTCAGTGACTGAGATCATAGTTTGTTACTTTTCAATACGGTTTATGGTTCATACTTTAACTTGTGAATGAATTGTCAGTTTTTCATGAGAAGTTTTATGATGATGTATTGCTGTTATAATAAAGATCATGATGCCTTCATGTCCGTATTTTATTTTTTATCGACACCTTTCTCTCTAAACATGTGGTCATGATTATCGATTTCGGTTTTTGCTTGAGGACAAGCGAGATCTAAGCTTGGGGGAGTTGATACGTCCAATTTGCATCATGATTTCCTACTGTTATTTATAATGTATTTGATCATTATTTCACTTTATGATGCAATTCTTATGCCTTTTCTCTCTTAATTTGCAAGATTTATATGAAGAGGGAGAATACCAACAGCTGGAATTCTGGACCTGAAATAGCTACAGTAGAGATACCTGTCCTACAGAGCTCCAATTGACTTGAAATTTCATGGAGATTGTTTATTCAATATATAAAAAATACTGCAGGGGACCCACCAGTTGTCCACAAGGCAACAGGGCGCGGCCCCCCTAGGCGCGCGATGATGCCTTGTGGGGCCCCTGGCTGGCCTCTGGCCCCCTCCTTCTTCTATATAAGCTCATTTGCCCTAAAAATAAGGAGAAGACTTTCGGGACGAAGCGCCGCCGTCTCGAGGCGGAACCCGGGCAGGAGCTATTTTGCTCTCCGGCGGAGCGATTCCGCCGGGGATACTTCCCTCCGGGAGGGGGAAATCGAAGCCATCGACATCACCAACGATCCTCTCATCGTGGGAGGACCAATCTTAATCAACATCTTCACCAGCACCATCTCATCTCAAGCCCTAGTGAAAGATCATGGATGTCGCTTAGAGGGGGGTGAATAGGCGCTTTAAAATAATTACGGTTTAGGCTTGAACAAATGCGGAATAAAACTAGCGTTTAATTTGTCAAGCACAAAACCTAAATCGACTAGGCTCACCTATGTGCACCAACAACTTATGCTAAGCAAGATAAACAACTAAGTGATAGCAAGATATATAACAAGAAACAATATGGCTATCACAAAGTAAAGTGCATAAGAAAAGGGCTCGGGCAAGAGATAACCGAGGCACGTGGAGACGATGATGTATCCCGAAGTTCACACCCTTGCGGATGCTAATCTCCGTTTGGAGCGGTGTGGAGGCACAATGCTCCCCAAGAAGCCACTAGGGCCACCGTAATCTCCTCACGCCCTTGCACAATGCAAGATGCCGTGATTCCACTAAGGGACCCTTGAGGGCGGTCGCCGAACCCGTACAAATGGCAACCCTTGGGGGCGGTCACTGAACCCGTACACTTTGGCAACCCTTGGGGCGGTCACCGGTACCCGTCAAATTGCTCGGGGCAATCTCCACAACCTAATTGGAGACCCCCGACGCTTGTCCAGAGCTTTACACCACAATGATTGAGCTCCGACAACACCAACCGTCTAGGGCACCAAGGCACCCAAGAGGAACAAGCTCTAGGGTGCCGAAACACCCAAGAGTAACAAGCTTCTCAACTTTCACTTCCACGTATCACCGTGGAGAACTCAAACCGATGCACCAAATGCAATGGCAAGGGCACACGGAGTGCCCAAGTCCTTCTCTCCCAAATCCCACCAAAGCAACTAATGCTAGGGAGGAAAATGAGATGAAGAACGAAGAAGAGAACACGAAGAACTCCAAGATCTAGATCCAAGGGGTTCCCCTCACATAGAGGAGAAAGTGATTGGTGGAGATGTGGATCTAGATCTCCTCTCTCTTTTCCCTCAAAAACTAGCAAGAATCCATGGAGGGATTGAGAGAAAGCAAGCTCGAAGAAGGTCAACAATGGGGGAAGAACACGAGCTCAAAGGATGGGGACCATTGGGGAAGAAGACCCCCTTATATAGGAAAGGAAAAATCCAACCGTTATGCCTTCAGCCCGCACACAAGCGGCACTACCGCTCAGGTGAGCGGTACTACTGCTTGGGGCGGTAGTTCTAGGTGTAGCACTGAGAGAATGCAAGTTCAGGCGCGGTAGTGCCGTCGGAGCGGTACTACCGTCCTCACAAGCGGTACTACCGCTTAGTGTCTCAGGACACAGACAACTAGCGGCAGTAGAGGGAGGGTAGGACGGTAGTACTGCGAGCAGCGGTACTACCGTGCCCTACTACTGCTCTACTACCGTGGAGGCAGCGAGGGACTACAGAAGCACGATGATAAGCGGTAGTGTGATGGTAGTCGGTCAGCGGAAGTACCACAAAGCGGTACTACCGCTGGGCAGGTGCGGTACTACCGTGTGGAATGGTACTACCGTGCCCAACTACCGCCCTACTGCCGCCGAAGCGAAAACGAGTCCAGAAGCTGAAAACAAGCGGTAGTGCCCGCGGCACTGGAACTGCGGAAGTACCGCGCAAGCAGTACTACCGCTGCCCAGGGCGGTACTACCGCTAGAGAGCTTCAAAAAGGCCCAAGCAAACAGATGGAAGCAGGAAAACCAGAACTGCCACAACTTCTACATATTACCTCCGAATCCAGCAAACTCAAGCTCGTTGGATAGATGACCACGAGTAGTATCCAACAGCGAGAAGTGGCAGTAGAGATATGCCTATGATATAGAGATGTGAAACCTCTATCAATGAAGATCCGGCATAAACCCCAACATCGGGAACATACTAGGAGAAGCAAACGAAATCCGTTCTCGATGAACTTGAGCTTGTCATGAAGATGACCAAAAGCTCAAAGACACACAGAGAAAAACCAAACAAGAACCAAGAAAGATGATGCAAGAATGCAATGGTTTGAGCTCTCTACGAATGATACGATCAAGCTACTCATCCGAGAGCCCCCCCATGATAGTACGGCTAACGATCCTATAACCCGGTCTCCCAACTACCACCATGAGACCGGTAAAATAGAAAACCTATCAAGGGCAAACCTTTGGCTTGCACATAGTCCACTTGAGCTAGATGATGACGATCTTGACTTCCTCAAGTTGGACCACCTTTCTTGATTGCGTTGGCTCAATGAAGACTAGTAGATTGCTCCCCCATACTCCACTATGGGTGAGCCACTCTTTGGCACATCTTCACACGTCCATTGTCACCACAATGGATGGCAAGCTTCAAGCATGATCTCTTCGTGATGCTCCACTTGAACTTGCACACTGCAAACTTGATGACGATCACCACTTGATGTCATCCTCCATGGGTTGAATGAGATCTTCCTCTTGACGCAAGCCTATGGAAACATACCTAACCCCACATAGAATTCTTACGTAGACAATGGGTTAGTACACAAAGCGTAATGGACAATGCTTACCATACCATGGGATCACTTGATCCCTCTTGGTACATCTTCTACGCTTTGTGTGTTGATCAACTTGATTCACTCGTTGTACTTATTCTTGATCAACCTTGTATCTTTCCAACTCTCTTCATTAAGATGATGTCTTGAAGGTAAACATGAATGTCCACACAATCTTCATCTTCAAGACATGCTTGCAATAGGCTCATCTCTTACATGACCAATCTTTGGATAACTCCATGAATATCCCCTTGGTCAACACATATTCTTCTTCAAATCACCTTGAGACCAACAAATGGTTCTACAAGCAAAGCCTATGGACAAACCCTTTAAATATAACTCAAGGCAACCATTAGTCCATAGGGATTGTCATCAATTACCAAAACCAAACATGGGGGCAGCACATGTTCTTTCACCTAGTTCATCTCTTGTATTCAATCTTTGTCTCAAAACCTCAGATTGGTACCTGCGGGTTGCTAGTAGTGTTGATTACATCTTGTAGTTGATGCTAGTTGGTTTATTTGGTGGAAGATTATATGTTTAGATCCTTAATGATATTCAATACCCCTCTGATCTTGAACATGAACATGATTTGTGAGTAGTTACTTTTGTTCTTGAGGACATGGGAGAAGTGTTGTCATAAGTAATCATGTGAATTTGGTATTCGTTCGATATTTTGATGATATGTATGTTGTTGCTTCCTTTAGTGGTGTTGTGTGAACGTCGACTACATGACACTTCACCATCTTTGGGCCTAAGGGAAAGCATTGTGGAGTACTAATTAGATGATGGGTTGCTAGAGTGACAGAAGCTTAAACCCTAGTTTATGCGCTATTCCGTAAGGGGCTGATTTGGATCCATATGTTTCATGTTATGGTTAGATTTATCTTAATTCTTCTTTCATAGTTGCGGTTGCTTGCGAGAGGGGGTAATCATAAGGTGGAGGCTTGTTCAAGTAAGAACAGCACCCAAGCACCGGTCCACCCACATATCAAATTATCAAAGTAGAGAACGTGAATCAAACAGACATGATGAAAGTGACTAGATGAAATTCCTATGTGTCCTCGAGAACGTTTTTCTTATTATACGAGTTCGTTCCGGCTTGTCCTTTGCTATAAAAAAGGATTGGGCCACCTTGCTGCACTTTTGTTACCGTTACTACTTGTTATTTGTTACGAATTACATTGCTATCAAACTATCTGTTACCTACAATTTCAGTGCTTGCAGAGAATACCTTGCTGAAAACTGCTTGTCATTTCCTTCTGCTCCTCGTTGGGTTCGACACTCTTACTTATCAAAAGGACTACGATTGATCCCCTATACTTGTGGGTCATAAATCATTCACGTCAACACTGAAAATCAACTGGCAGATATCTTCACGAAGCCTTTGGATGAGAAGAGGTTTTGCAAGTTGCGATGTGAGCTAAATATCTTAGAATCCTCAAATGTCCAGTGAATGGACACACATCCTAACGCTTATGCATTGTTGATGACTATGTTGTACAACACGCAAAGTAACGTATGTCTTCAATTCATGAAGATATACACTCTAAGTGTGAAGATATTAACGCGGAATTTGACTTCGGAGCGCCATGATAATTGTGCGCCGTGTCTGGGTCTAATAATTCCTATACGGTGGGTAACGCCACCACCAAACTTTCTTGAAGATTTTCATTTAGCGTCATATCTATTGCATTATCTCCCTGACCTTGTTTGTCTTCAACACCGTTGTTTATCTTCTGCAACCCATTCCTGAATAAGCTATTCAGGAACCGTTCCTAACTGCTCGAAAACAGATAAGCTAACTGTGCGTCATATACTAGTTAACTGCCGGGCGGACTTTTTCTGGCACCGTTTTTTCGCACTGTTTTTTATCGTAATTTTTGAACCGTTTATCGGAATGATGCAAATGATATACCGTTGGATAGCTATTGAAAAATAGGAAAAAACTCATGTAGATCGTTTTTCCAAAATCCTTATAGTTTTTAAACAAAATTCAAAAAACTGAAAATCCATCAAACGAGTTTTCAATGTTTTTGTGAAAGGAATTTTCAAACCATTTGTCGGAATGATGCGTATGATATACCGTTGGAAAGCTATCGATTGGCCGGAACTTTTACATATAGAACGTGTTTTCAGATTCTCTATGGTTTAAGAGCAGTTTTCAAAAAACTAACTTCATTTTCGACATTTTTTGACCGAATTGCTACAGTACATGCTAACTGCTCGCGCGGAATAGCTAACTGACATATGCTGACAAAGCTAACTGGCGGGACTAGAGAATTTTTTTTTCTTTCATTCTTTTATCGTCGGGTCAAGTTAACCGCAGGGAGTGAAATAGCTAACTGTCATGGATTGTGGCAGTTAGCACCTTGTTAACTGCAGGACCGAAGATACTAATTTTTTTTCATTCTCTTTTTCCCGAAAGTAAAAGTAACCGCCGGGAGTGAAATAGCTAACTTCCAGGAATCGCGGCAGTTAGCACCAAGTTAACTACCGGGACTGAATGTACTACAAATTTTTCTTTCATTCTTTTTTTCCTGGGTCACGCTAACTATCGCGGACTGAATAGCTAACTATGTTGCAGCGAGCAAGCTAACTGCCAGAATTGTAACTATTTTTCTTTTTTTATTCCTTTTTGCCCGAATCACGCTAACCGTCGAGAGTGAAATAGTTAACTGCCCGACGCCGATAAGCTAACTGTCTTGGATCTACAGTTTTTGCAAGGTGACTCTCATTTTTTGGGAGCAGTTAGCAATAGAATTGGCGGAATAGTGCTAATAGATAATTGACGGAATACATTTTGCATGAATAGTCAAAATCGCCAGGCCAGCATTTTTTTAAACACAAATAGAAAGCAACAGTTAGCAGCGACAGTTAGCACCAGTTAGGAGTGGTAGGCAACGACAATTAGCAGCATCTAGTTAACTGTTGACTTGGCCATGGGTAACTGCGGAGCTACACGAGCAGCGCATGGCCATCTGGTTAACTGCAGTAGACTGACGCCTTTTTGTAGGATGAAGACGGCGAGCTTGACACCAATCTTAGCGCCATTTGCATCGTGGTGGTCGCCGCAGAGCAGCGGCAGAGGAGGAGGACCTCCCATCCCCTCTCCCTTGGCAGAGCTTGGTCCACGACCGTGACTAGGCAGCGGCAGTTGACGGCCGTTGTGGGGGCTGGGGCGGCCACGGAGTCTGCTCGTAGGGGGAGGCCAGCGCCGTCGGTGAGAGGTGGCCCAGCCGGAGCAGTTAACTGCGTGTTATGCCCAGAGCAAACTGCATGCGCGCACACACCTAACTCCAGCGTGGCCCGATGGAGATTTTTTTGCCACCATAGCATTGCTCGTCGGGAGAGGAGGAAGTGGAGCCACCACCACGCACTGTACTGCGGCTGCGAGCGACGACGACTCGCACACACACCCTTTCGAAGGTGCTCGTCATGCTCCCGTTGCCATCTCGCGCGCTGGCCGGAGGGTGGTGCTCGCCGGCCAAATCCGGCAGGCAGAGAGAAGGGCCAACACCCACTGTTGCGGGGGCAAAGAGGAGAGCCTGGGGGTCGTGTCCGCCGGATTTGTGATGGAGAGGAGAGGCTGGGGCGGCGCCCGCCAGATCCATGGCGGAGAGGGAGGTTGGGATGGCGTCCGCGCAGATCCATGGTGGAGAGGAAGGTTGGGCGGTGTTAGAGGTCAGGGGAGGTGTGGCGCAACGCTGCAGGTCGGGGGAAGCGCACGCCTCGGTGGGTTGGTGGGCGTCGGCGTGCCGGCGACGTAGCAGGTGGTTAGGGGCTGGAGCGGCAGGAGGTGGTGGGGCATGGTGCGGCGGGGTAGGAGGTGGTTGGGCACGTGTATTTCTGGACGGGCTGGGTGGTGGCGCGGCGCCCGACGGTGGTTGGTGGTGCGGCGCGCCGCGGCGGCAGGAAGAAGGTGAGTCAGGGTTGGGAAGGGGATCGGGGAATAAGGTGGGGAGTATGGTGGGGAGGAGTGGGGATAGCCGGTCTATTTTAACCACAGGCGCCCCGGTTAATTAGTTTCTGCGTTCGGGCAGGCGGAGTGAGGGGGTTGCTGAATAAGCTTATTTAGGAACTCTAGAGGGGGGTTGCTGAATAGTCCCACCCTATATATATATATATATATATATATATATATATATATATATAGGGTGGGTCTATTCTACCAACACCCTTAAGACCTTATTCTACCAACTTTTTCTTATTCTGCCAACAAAAGCGCACTGCCCCGCGCACCGAACCGAACCCGCAGCACCCCACAAAAACGAATTTTAACAAGGAAAAAAAACTCCCAGCCCCATTCCCCACGACCCACCTCCACCTTCTCCCGATCCACCTCCCACCCACCCAGGAATTACTCCCTTCTCGATCAGCCGCCGCCGCCCCACCACATCCCGCACCGCCGCGGCCCACCGCCCACCACGTCCCGCCCCGCCGCAGCCCGCCGTCCCAATGCTACCGCACCCTCGCCCCGACCACCTTCCCCGCGAGTGCCGCCACAGCCACCACCAGGCGCCGCCGCAGCCACCACCCAGTGCCGCAACAGCCACCCCCACCTCCACTGTGCACAGCCCCGGCTGGATCCGGCCGGCAACAACGCCACCAGGCTCTCCACGCAGCACCGCCACCAGGTTCTCCTGTCGTGCTGCCCCCTCCCCATTCCTTCACCTAAACGCTGCCCCGATCCGCGCTCGGGGCAGATGCTCGCCGGCAGCCGGATCCGGCATCAAGCAGTGCATGGGCTCCTCGGCCATTCCCTCGTGATGGTGGTGGTGGCCCAGGCAGCACGGTCGTCGCGACTTGCAGTCCACATCGTCGACGGGTGCGGCTTCTCTTCGTCCCTCTCCAGCACGGCAGGCCACCAAGTCCGATGAAAATGGCCTAGATCCACGTGAGGCCACCGCCCCTTGTCTGGCCGCCGCCGGTGTTTGGAGCTGCCGGTGCTCCACCCCTGCCCAGATCCGCCAGGCGCGGGCCTGGTCTGGCCGCCCGCCCCTCCGCCGCCGCATGGGTCCCGGCCGCCCGCCCCTCCCCGCACCGCCACGGGGTACGGCCACAGTAACACGGGAGGCGAGCCGCCCTCCTCTCTCTCTCCTTTCATTCTTCCTCCTCACTTCTCCAGCAACCGCCGCCCAGCCACCATGGAAGACATAGCACCCCACCTCCAGCGACCTCATTCTCTGACGCGGATCCGGCACGCGAAAGCTCTACTCCGGTGAGCAACGGTTGCCCTGTTGGAAACCGCACGATGTGCAGTTCAGTTGCGCACTTGCGGCCACGACATTAGTTCGTCAGTTTATTTTTCTCACGGGTGCAGCTCCCTTTCCTCTTCAAGCAGTTCAATTTTGTCACAAGTGCAGTTCTCTTTGTCGGCGGTGCTGCTCTGGCGCAACAACAACATAGTTCTGTTTTGAGTATTGTTTATTTGAAGTTCACTATATGTATGGCGCAGTACACTGCTAGAAATGGCCTCATTTGTAAATTAATTTGTTGCCTTTGTGTGTATGCAGTTAACTCTTTCGTCACGGGCAATCAGAAATAACACAAAAAAAATACAGAAAATAATATTGATGTTCACTCGGCCAAGTCCATGCGGAGTTAAAAATATTATTGCAGTACACTAAGAGAAAAAAGAAAGAGGAAAATGCAGTGCACTCTGGTCTTAAAAAAAGTCCACTATGAAGTACTCTGGAGTACACTTTGTTTGAAACAAAAAAAAGACACAAGTTTGAGACAAATTGATGTGGTTTACTTGCCCACGTCTGCGTGGTCCACTCTCGTTTCATAAAAAAAATAGAAAAATGACAACAAAAACTCATGCTGTTCACTTAGGGTAGTGTCGCGGTTCACTTTCGATAGTGTTGCGGTTCACTTACTCCTAAAATTTAGTGTATAAAATTGTTATGGAAACGAGAAAAGAAATGCGGTTCACTTACGGTAGTGCCGTGGTTCACTTACTCTCAACGTGAAGTGCAGAAAAATGTCAGGGAGACGATAAAGAAAAGTAATGCGGTTCACTTTTTGGTATAATATTGCGGTTCACTTACACCCGATGTGAAGTGCCAAAAAAATGTTAGGAAAATCAAGCAACTCGCTTGCCTGTCGGATGCAGTGCAGTTTTTAGTATGAAGCAGTGCGGTTTTCTGTCTGATCCAGTTCTCACGTCGATTTAGTGTCGCGAAAAACAGAGTATCCGCATTTCGGTAAAATCAAAACTGCTCTTAAACCGTTAGGAATTAGAAATAGTATTCTACATGAAAAAGTTGCGCCTCGTCGATATCTTTCCAACGGCGTATCATTTGAATCATTCCGACCAGCGGTTTGTAAAAATTCACGAAAAAACGGCCGCTGCCACTCGTCGTCCGCCGCACCATTTTCAAAATTAATTTAAAACCGTAAGAAATCTCAAAATAATTTCTACATATGAAAGTTGCGCCTCGTCCGTAGCTTTCCAACGGCGTATAACACGCCTCGTTTCGACAAACGGTTAAAAAAACTGGAGCGAAAACAGTACCGAAAAATTGCAAAAATTGGAAAAAACAGAATTCCGCGATTTAGTAAATTTGAAGCTGCTCTTAAACCGTAAGGAATTAGGGAAAGTAATATATATGAAAAAGTTGCGGCTCGACGATATCTTTCCAACGGCGTATCATTTGCTTCATTCCAACAAACGGTTTAGAAAAAATCGTGAAAATACGCTCGCTGCCACTCGTCGGGCGCTGACCGTTTTCGAAACTGCTCTTAAACCGCGAGGAATCTCAAAAAAAATTCAACATGGAGAAGTTGCACCTAATCCATAGCTTTCCAACGGTATATTACACGCCTCATTCCGACAAACGGTTTAAAAACTGGAGCAAAAACAGTACCGAAAAACACCGCGTACAGTTTTTTCGACGAGAAGTTCACAAGTCTCAGTACTGCAGTGCGTTTGCTTCAGAAAGTGCTGTGCACTTGCGTTGAGCGTGCAGTTCGGAAGTGTGGGTAGAATAACTATTCTGCCAATATTGGCAGAATAGACCGGCTGTATATATATATATATATATATATATATATATATATATATATATACACACACACACAGAGACGGTCTATTCTCCTAATATTAGGAGAATAGTTATTCTCATAACACTTCTGAACTGCACGCTCAACGCAAGTGCACGTCATTGTTGAAGCAAGAGCACTGCAGTACTGATGCGAGTGAACTTCTCGTTGCAAAAAACTGCACGCAGTTTTTTCGGTACTGTTTTTGCTCCAGTTTTTAAACTGTTTGTCGGAACGAGGCGTGTAATATACCGTTGGAAAGCTATGGATTAGGCGCAACTTCGCCATGTAAATTTTTTCGAGATTCCTCACGGTTTAAGAGCAGTTTCGAAAATGGTGCGGCACACTATGAGTGGCAGCGAGCGTATTTTTGTGATTTTTTCTAAACCGCTTGTCAGAATGAAGCAAATGATATGCCGTTGGAAAGATATCGTCGAGGTGCAACTTTTTTATATATATTTCTTTCTCTAATTAGTTACGGTTTAAGAGCAGTTTCAAATTTACTAAATCGCGGAATTCTGTTTTTCAAATTTTTGCAATTTTTCGGTACTCGCTCCAGTTTTTTAACCGTTTATCGAAATGAGACATATGATACGCCGTTGGAAAGCTACGGACGAGGCGCAACTTTCATATGTAGAAATGTTTTTGAGATTCCTTACGGTTTTAAATTAATTTTGAAAATTGTGCGGCGGACGATGAGTGGCAGCGGCCTTTTTCGCCAAATTTTTACAAATCGCTGGTCGGAATTATTGAAATGATACGCCATTGGAAAGATATCGACCAGACACAACTTTTTCATGTAGAACACTCTCTCTAAATCCTTACTGTTTAAGAGCAGTTTTGATTTTACTGAAATGCGGACTCTACTTTTCGCGGACCCAAAATCGACGAAGGGAACTGCATCAGACAAAAGAATGCAATGCTTTAGACTGAAAACCGCACTGCATCAGACGGGCAAGTGCAATGCATGTTTTTGTCAGACATAATTTTTCTCACACGAAGAAGTGAAGTGCGCTTCACATCGGGCGTAAGTGAACCGCAAACACCATAAGAAGTGAACCACATTACTTTTCTAGTCATTTTCTAACTTTTTTTTTGCACTCTGTGAACCGCATGAGTTACTGTTGACTTTTTCATGTAACACTTTTTTTGGGACAGTGTTTTTCATTAACATGTTTTGGGACTGTAGTGCACTGCATTCTTCTATTTTGTCCTTTTTTTTCTTTTTTGTGTTAATGCGTCCGGGCTCCAGAGTAGAGGCTAGTGTACTGCATTAGTTTCTTTTTTTAACTATTTTTTCTTTCATCAAAATGAACCGCTTGAGAACGATGAAAAGAACCTCTAGACACAAACAATAGTACTTCGAAAAGAAGTACATCCAGCAACCACACATCGCATGGCACAACAAATTCAGAAGAAAAATGCAACCCCCACAGAAATTACATGCCGAGCTGCACTCACATGTTTGCCGAACGGCACGAGACATGCGTTCATCCGAGTACTGCATGGTCAACGCCGCACACACATCAAACCGCAGGATGCACAACTTGCAGTTCATTTATAACTTAAAAAAACCGTGCACAAACTGTACGCCTGCACACCCCGAGCTGCTTTGGGCGATATACCAAACCGCATGCCTGTGCAAAACGAGCTGCACGGGATGAGCTGCTGAACCGCTGTCGAGCAGTACATTTGAATGTGAACCTCATCAAGCCCCCATCTAAACTGCGGGCACGGCCAGAGCGGACCGCATCGAGTGCACTGCAGGACTAAGTGCAAAATTACATGGAAATATGCACAAGTAAACTGCACACCTCAGGAAAAGGAGCTGATTTCTTTCTAAAAAATTAATTGGAAAAAACCTGCAAATTCAACCGGAAGAACAACGCATAGCAAACTGCAGTACGTCGGCGGGGAGCACCTTGAGGAAAAGTAAACTGCAGTATGATCAGGCCCTGAAGATTTTTCAATCGCAAAAAACAAAAAAACTGAACCACAAGACCATCCTCGCCGTCGCTCCCATTGTTTTCATGTACGTCGGCAGGGAGCACCTTGGATCGGCCATGGGACGAGGAAGAGGGAGGTCTTTGACCTCGCCAGAACTGCGCACACGTGCTCTGCACCGCACCGGACGCACCACGCAAACTGCACTGGGGCTGGGGATGGGAGTCCTCTGCTCGCCCCAGCGCTGGAGGAGCAGTGGATCTGGCGCGAAGCCGGCGACCACCGAGGCGGCGATCCGGTGTTGGGGCTCGGCGGCGTAGCCAATTGGTGGTAGTTGGGTGGGTTTGGGGGAGGCAGTGGAGGGAGGAAGAAGGTGGGGCATCGGGGCAGAGCATGGCGGTGGCCGACAGGGAGCGATTTGGTTGCCGGCGGGGAGAGGTGGGGAGGCAGCGATGGCTGGAGGAGGAGGTGGGGGCAGGTGGTGGTGTGGCGTGGCGCCGCGGTGGTCGGGAGAGCCGTCCCCGTTGTCCCCGGGGCAGATCCCGATAGGTGGTGGGAGGGTGGAGCATCGCGGTGGTCAGGGCCGTCCCCGCGGTCACCGGCCAGATCCTGGCAGGTGGTGGTGGGCGGTGGGGCTGGCGGCAGGTGGTGGTGGGGTGGGGCGGCGGGGCTGAAGGCAGTTGGTGGTGGGCGGCTGGGCTCTGCGCCAGCTGGTGGTGGGAAGGGCGGCGGGGCTGAAGGCAGGTGGTGGTGGGCGGCGGGGCTTCGGGCAGGAGGGGAGGGAGGCCGGTGGAGATCAGGGGAGACTGGTGGGTCACGGGGGGAGTGGGGGAGGTGGGTTTTTTAGTCTGCTGTTAGGAGAATAAGGTCCAGTGTTAGGAGAATAAGGTCTTAAGGGTGTTATGAGAATAGACCCACTCTCTCTCTCTCTCTCTCTCTCTCTCTATATATATATATATATATATATATATATATATATATATATATATATATATATGAGTTTGTCCTCAACAGCATTCACTTATTGCTATGTCTTCAAGTTGATTTTTTTTCTGCGCTAAGTGAATGTGATCGGACCCTTACCTCTCTGTGTTTATCTCTTCCAATCTCTCTAAATCTTCATATGCATTCTACTTGACATGTGTCGATTGTCTTCACTGTGTCCTTGTCAGTCGAAGACTTTGAGACCAATATTTAAAATGTTTTTTATCCTTATCCACTTTGCCGGTCGCCGTAGAAGCCGGAACGACCTCCCACCAAAACTGCTTGGTAGTGACGAGGCGCAACTTTCATATGTAGAAATGTTTTTGCGATTCCTTGCGGTTTTAAATTAATTTTGAAAATTGTGCGGCGGATGACGAGTGGCAGCGGGCATTTTTTCATGAATTTTTTACAAACTGTTGGTCGGAATGATTCAAGTGATACACCGTTGGAAAGATATCAACGAGACGCAACCTTTTCATGTAGAACACTCTCTCTAATTCCTTACGGTTTAAGAGCAGTTTTAAAATTACCAAAATGCGGACACTCTATTTTTGGCGACACCAAAATCAACGAGGGAACTACATCAGACAGAAAACCGCACTGCATCAGACTGAAAACCGCACTGTAATGTCAACAAAGAGAACTGCATTATTACTTTTTTTTGCTAACATTTTTCTTTCGTAATTTCATCTAAACTGCAAGGCCGAATGTAGTGAACCGCATGCAACGACGAAGTGCGCTACAACTGCTGATGCATTTTACTTTTTTTTAACACACAGCGCTGCGCAAGAATGAGTGTAGTTTAATTTTTCAAGAGAAGTGAACCACAACATAAATCAAAGCGAGCTGCATGGTTTTTTCTTGTTGTTTTTTTTAAAGTAAAAAGGCATTTTGGACAACACGGTTGAGGCCAGAAGTGTATCTTTGTTCCGTTTTTCAAAAACTTGTTTTTACTGGTGATACCGGCCTGCATGAACGGGTCAAGTGTACTGCATTTTTTTTATTTTGCATAGTGAACCACGCAGATTTTATAAAGCGAACCACAAAGATTTTAACAATGAACTACAATAGTTTGAAAAAATGTACTTCTTCGGTTCACCGAGCGCACTGCTTTTAACAAGAAAAAGATTTTACAAACTGAGTAATCCACACAAATAGTCCTTTTTCTGTCTCCACATTACAATCACACACAAAATACAACCCAACTGCACTTTTTATAAAATGCACTGAACCGCACGCATTAGCATAGCGAGAATGCAAATGCTTTGCGCCGCCGAACCGCACGCACTCGCCGGACGTACTGCACGCACGCGATTGCTTGAACTGCATGGAGGCGTTACCCATGCACTGTACCAGCAAGCGAGCTGCAAAACAAACTTCAGTGAGCTACAAAACAAACTTCAGTGAGCTGCAGAGAGGGCCCCGGAGCCATCGCCAACCTGGACCCATCATCCGACCACTCCGGCGCCGTTGAGGAGCCCACAGCCGGATCACGGCAAGAAGCTCGAACGGATTAGGAGGGGGTTGATTGGCGACGAACTGCTCACCGCACTTCTTACATCGGCACCGCCACCGAACTGCAAGAACGCGTGCACCGCACTACACGACACATGCCGGAGACTGTGAGGGCTCACGCTCAACGAACTGCATCAACGCACTGGAAAATATACTCAACGGAAGCTTCTGAACTGCACTTCACCCCAATTACTCATCAATTTTTCTGAAAAACACTAGAAATTATTCTGAACAGCAATAATTCTGGGACGGGATGTGCACGGCGAACTACACGGCGTCGCGCTTCCGTACTGCATGCAGTTGGTGGCTGGGACCTCGCCGGAATATGAGGAAAGGGGGTCGGCAGAGAGGTTGGGGAGAAGAGCCCCTCATCGTCTTGCTGCATAGGAGGTAGGGGAAGGTCACCTGAATGAGGAGGAGGCAACGGGGGTCAGATTTGCAGTGGAGGTAGGAGCTCGGCTGCACGCGCGCGGGTGGGGATCCACCCGCCGGCGCGTGGTGATAGAGCTCGTTGGATCCGCCGCGGGGGAGATGAGGAAGTGGGTTGGCTCGTCGTATCTGCCACGGGCAGCAAGGGTTAGGGCCGCTAGCGCATGCCTCCTGACCAGCCTCCTCTTGGTGGCAAGCGGGGGAGTTGCTCGACGGGGCCTCCCTGCCGGAGAGGGAGAGGACGACCTGGGCCCCGGCGGCGCGGGACAGGGGCACCTGTGCGGATCTCGCTGGATCCGGCGCCAGGCTGCGCGAGCAGGGGGCTTCCGCGCTGAGGGTTGGCGGTGGCCGGATCCGTCGTTTGTGGCCGCACCAATGGTCGTGGCGGCCGGATCCAGTGGCTGAGGCCGCGCCGGGGGTTGAGGGCGGCCGGATCCCGCCATGACCATTGGATGGCGCGGGAGAAAGAGGGTGACGGCCGGCGTAGAAGGTGGTGCCCGTGGGATGCGGCCGGAAGTGGTGTTGGGCGGCGCCGCCGAAGAAGGTGGGGAGGGTAGGGGTGCGCCGCTCCGAAGAAGGTGCGGAGGGAAGTGGGGCGCGGTGTGGGGAGGTGGCTGGCTGCGAGGGGAGCAGGGAGTTGATGGAGGTCGTGGGGAGAGTGAGCGGGGAGTTTTTTTTGTTGCCCCGTCCAGCTCAGTCTTTTCGGGGTTAGTTTGTAGCTACGGGTCAGCTCGGTACTGTTAGCAGAATAAGGCTTCGGTGTTAGTAGAATAAGGTCTTAAGGGTGTTATGAGAATAGACCCACCCTATATATATATATACAGCCGATCTATTCTCCTAATATTAGGAGAATAGTTATTCTGCTAACACTTCCGAACTGCACGCTCAACGCAACTGCACGGCATTGTTTAAGCAAGAGTGCTGCAGTACTCAGGCGAGTGAACTTCTCGTTGCAAAAAAACTGCAGGTACTGTTTTTGCTCCAGTTTTTAAACCATTTGTCGGAACGAGGCGTGTAATATACCGTTGGAAAGCTATTGATTAGGCGCAACTTCGCCATGTAGAATTTTTTTCGAGATTCCTCACGGTTTAAGAGCAGTTTCGAAAACGGTGCGGCGCACTACGAGTGGCAGCGAACGTATTTTTGCGATTTTTTCTAAACCGCTTGTCAGAATGAAGCAAATGATATGCCGTTGGAAAGATATCATCGAGGCGCAACTTTTATATATATATTTCTTTCTCTAATTCGTTACGGTTTAAGAGCAGTTTTAAATTTACTAAATCGCGGAATTCTGTTTTTCAAATTTTTGCAATTTTTCGGTACTCGCTCCAGTTATTTAACCGTTTATCGAAATGAGGCATATGATACGCCGTTGGAAATCTACGGACGAGGTGCAACTTTCATATGTAGAAATATTTTTGAGATTCCTTTCGGTTTTAAATTAATTTTGAAAATTGTGCGGCGGACAACGAGTGGCAGCGGCCTTTTTTCGCGAAATTTTTACAAACCGCTGGTCGGCATGATTCAAATGATACGCCATTGGAAAGATATTGACGAGACGCAACTTTTTCATTTAGAATACTCTCTCTAAATCCTTACGGTTTAACAGCAGTTTTGATTTTACTGAAATGCACACACTGATTTTCGCGAACCCAAAATCGACGAAGGGAACTGCATCAGACAGAAGAACGCACTGCTTCAGACTGAAAACCGTACTGCATCAGAGGGCAAGTGCACTACATGTTTTTGTCAGACATAATTTTTCTCAGACAAAGAAGTGAAGTGCGCTTCATATCGGGCGTAAGTGAACCGCAAACACCATGAGAAGTGAACCACATTACTTTTCTTGTCATTTTTATAACTTTTTTTTTGCACTCTGTGAACCGCATGAGTTACTGTTGACTTTTTCATGTAACACGTTTTTTTGGGATAGTGTTTTTCATTAACATGTTTTGGGACTGTAGTGACGAGCCAAGTGCACTGCATTCTTCTATTTTGTCCTTTTTTTCTTTTTTGTGTTAACGCGTCCGGACTCCAGAGTAGAGGCTAGTGTACTGCATTAGTTTCTTTTTTCAACTATTTTTTTCTTTCATCAAAATGAACCACTTGAGAACAATGAAAAGAACCTCTAGACACAAAAAATAGTACTTCGAAAAGAAGTACATCCAGCAACCACACATCGCATGGCACAACAAATTCAGAAGAAAAATGCAACCCCCATAGAAATTACATGCCGAGCTGCACTCACATGTTTGCCGAACTGCACGAGACATGCGTTCATCCGAGTACTGCATGGTCAACGCCGCACACACATCAAACCGCAGGATGCACAACTTGCAGTTCATTTAACTTAAAAAAACCGTGCACAAACTGTACGCCTGCACACCCCGAGCTGCACCGGGTGATATACCAAACCGCATGCCTGTGCAAACCGAGCGGCACGGGATGAGCTGCTGAACCGCTGTCGAGTAGTACATTTGAATGTGAACCTCATCAAGCTCCCATCTAAACTGCGGGCACGACCAGAGCAGACCGCATCGAGTGCACTGCAGGACTAAGTGCAAAATTACATGGAAATATGCACAAGTAAACTGCACACCTCAGGAAAAGGAACTGATTTCTTTCTAAAAAATTAATTGGAAAAAACCTGCAAATTCAACCGAAAGAACAACGCATAGCAAACTGCAGTACGTCGGCGGGGAGCACCTTGAGGAAAAGTAAACTGCAGTATGATCAGGCCCTGAAGATTTTTCAATTGCAAAAAACAAAAAAAGTGAACCACAAGACCATCCTCGCCGTCGCTCCCATTGTTTTCCTGTACGTCGGCAGGGAGCACCTTGGATCGGCCATGGGACGAGGAAGAGGGAGGTCTTTGACCTCGCCAGAACTGCGCACACGTGCTCCGCACTGCACCGGACGCACCACGCGAACTGCACGGGGGCTGGGGGTGGGAGTCCTCTGCTCGCCCCGACGCTGGAGGGGCAGTGGATCTGGCGCGAAGCCGGCGACCACCGAGGCGGGGATCCGGTGTTGGGGCTCGGCGGCGGTTGGTTGGGCTCGGCGGCGTAGCCAATCGGTGGTAGTTGGGTGGGTTTGGGGGAGGCAGTGGAGGGACGAAGAAGGTGGGGCATCGGGGCAGAGCATGGGGGTGGCCGGCAGGGAGCGATTTGGTTGCCGGCGGGGAGAGGTGGGGAGGCAGCGATGGCTGGAGGAGGAGGTGGGGGCAGGTGGTGGTGTGGCGTGCCGCCGCGGTGGTCTGGAGAGCCGTCCCTGTTGTCCTCGGGGCAGATCCCGATAGGTGGTGGGAGGGTGGAGCATCGCGGTGGTCGGGGCCGTCCCCGCGGTCACCGGCCAGATCCTGGCAGGTGGTGGTGGGCGGCGGGGCTGGCGGCAGGTGGTGGTGGGGTGGGGCGGCGGGGCTGAAGGCAGCTGGTGGTGGGCGGCCGGGCTCTGCGGCAGGTGGTGGTGGGGTGGGGCAGCGGGGCTGAAGGCAGGTGGTGGTGGGCGGCGGGGCTTGGGGCAGGTGGGGAGGGAGGCCGGTGGAGATCGGGGGAGACTGGTGGGTCACGGGGGGAGTGGGGGAGGTGGGTTTTTTAGTCTGCTGTTAGGAGAATAAGGTCTAGTGTTAGGAGAATAAGGTCTTAAGGGTGTTATGAGAATAGACCCACCCTAGTGTTTGTCCTCAACAGCATTCACTTATTGCTATGTCTTCAAGTTGAATTTTTTTTCTGCGCTAAGTGAATGTGATCGGACCCTTACCTCTCTGTGCTTATCTCTTCCAATCTCTCTAAATCTTCATATGCATTCTACTTGACATGTGTCGATTGTCTTCACTGTGTCCTTGTCAGTCGAAGACTTTGAGACCAATATTTAAAATGTTTTTATCCTTATCCACTTTGCCGGTCGCCGCAGAAGCCGGAACGACCTCCCACCAAAACTGCTTGGTAGTGGGCTCAAGGCGTGGCAGTAAAACTACGCATGCATGTCACGCGTCGAGCAAATACGTATCACCAGGGGCAACACAGTAAATTCACCATGTCGAACTCCTCCTTATAAATACTTCGCCCCCGCGGTCATTTAATTCTTTCACACCTGTCGCTCTCGCCTCCGCAAACCCTAGCGCCGTCGCTAGCTTCCATCGTCGCCGGAGAAGAAGCGCTTCGCTGCCGCGACTTCTTCGACGCCGTACTCATGCCGGCTTCGGATATCTTCGCTCCGCCATCGCCGTAGCTGTCTTCCACTGCCAAGTTAGGGCGTGGGAGATCGAACTGCTCAGCTTCCTCCTCGCTTCGTTGAGCTATTCTTTGTCTGTTCATCGTGCGGTAAATAAAAGTTCACTTTTTACCGTTCGTTTGATTCGATAAATTTTCGAATATATTCAGAAGTTGTTCTTTCATTTCCAATCTTTATCTTCACTCATACACATCTCATATCTTGCTAAGTTACTTCACTTATGATGCATGATTCGTATGATTCCTCACTTGTACCTATTCTCGAATTCGTACAAATCTGGAACCAACCTCTCTCTATAAGTGAACGTCTTCACAGTATGAGTCATTGTCTCTCAAACTGATTTAACTTCAAAATCCTCTGAGAATGCATATGACCTCTCCTCCTTCCCTCGCATCTCTAATTCTTTCACAGGTACATGTTCGTGGGCGAGTCACTTGGTTCTCATAGTCTGAATTCATTTGCAGACTTCTTACAGCTTCATCTTGACTCACCTGAAGCCAGTTCCTATCGTACCAGCAGAGTGAAGCCAATCAGTGTTGTGAAGCCAATGGCTGATCAGAGTACTTCAAAGAAGGGAGCAAGAAAAAGGCGAGCTAACACAGCTCTAGACCTCCCTCTGGATCTATATGAGCAGTACAAGTCAGATCCAGAAGAGACATATGGTCAGCGCAAGTCCCGAGTTCAATGGATTCAAAGATACTGGGCAGAAGGATGGTTCTTTTATCACTTTGTTACCCCTGAATACTCTGCCAAGAATGCTGTCAGGCCACCATGGGCAGATATAGTATACATGAAGCTAATACTGAAAACAAATGTTGACGCCATTGCTCAGAACTTCTATCCCTGCATGGTCAGAGGCGTCATGCCTCAAAATCTTGGTCCATCTAGCATTCGATGGAATAGGGAAGATGATCTATTTGAAGCAAATTATCTGTTTGCAAAGGGCTCTGCAGAACAAAACAAGAAAGAATTTGGTTTCGACTTTAACCCTATCCCTACCGAGCCGAGGCCCGATGGCACACGCGAAGCTGATCCAAATATGACTGGGCCATGGGATAGTCTTCAAGCGTGCATCGAGCATATTGACGCTCTTCGTACTGCCGCCGCTGCCACTCGAGGAGAAGCTCAAGGTGAGGATCCTGCTCCTGCCTCACCCACACCCCAGCACAAGCCGAAAGCTTCCAAGTCTAAAGGTGCACAAGCTTCAAAGGCCGCTGCTGCACCAAAAGCATCAAAGGTGAAGCCTATGAGATATGCACCTCCTGAATCCATTGTGCATTCTGAAGATGTGTCTTGAAATTCTCCAAAAAGAAAGCAATCTACATGGTGAGGCCCCAAACCAACCAGCACTTTGAGAGATGATGATGACATCATTAACTTATCCGATGATGACTTCGACGATGATGCACTTGAGCAGCTCATCAAGAACAAGCAGGAAGAGGCTGATATCTTCAAGGACCTGCCTCTGTTCGACCACGACATCCTCAACAACTTCATTGATGAATGGTTTCGTGACCCATCTCTCTCAATTGATGATCTGCAGCTTCCAATTGACATCAGTGTCACATTCCAAGGCTTCATAACCAAGGAACTTGGGATCGTTTAGAAAGTAATTGAGCAGAAAAACAAGATTGAGCATGAGAAGAAGCTTTTCAAGAACCATGTTGAGAAGTTCAGCGTCAAGGAAATCATAGGCTTCAAGCAGATGATGGCTGAACTTAAAGAAGAATTTCAAAGATGCCGTGATGAAACCAAAGGCGCCCGAGAACGCCTCAAGAAATATGCTGAGAAAACAGTGCAAGCTCACAATGAAGGCTTGAAAAGAAAAGCACTTGGCCGCCCCGCAATTGATCCGAAGCTGATCAAGAAAAAGAAGAAGCCAGTGACACCTGCTGCTGAGCCTTCCAGGCCAGATGGGCCCAAGATTATCTTCCTGCCAAACTTCTCTGGCCTGAAGCCTTCTGCACCTTCAATTGCTTCAGAGAGGAAACAGACCCAGCAAGTTGAAGCCGAAGCAAGAAAGCGCAAGCAATCTGAAGCTTCTGCTGCTTCCCCTCCTTAGAAGCACCAGAAGTCAAAAGCTACAAAGGCTTCTCGCAGGGCACAAGCATCAACTGCTCCATCTACTCATCAAGAGCCGCTACTTGTGATGCCTATTTCTATTGTTCCCCTGCTTCTGAAAATGCTAAAAGAAGAATTGTTGTGCATGAACCTGCTTCCACAGAGGTTCCTGAAACTGAAGAGATTCCAGCTGTTGACCCCATCGCAGCTGAAGACATTGGTACAGAAGCCAATGTGAGACAAGAAGATGATGAAGTCCTTCCTCAGCTCACTCGTGATGTGGTATCATCGCCTGTTCAAGAGAATAGTGAGCCCATAAGCATTGGCAATCCTCCGACGCCAATGGTACAAGATGAGTTATGGGATGAGCAGCATCCAAACTCTCCACTGCATGAAGTGATTCCCACTACTCCTCCTCCTCATATTGCAACACCGGTGCTCCAATCACCTAAGGTCACACCAGGATCCATGGAGAAAGGTAACACTTCCCCAAATGCGTCGCCCTCCTTTCGAAGGCTTCGCAAAGGCCCAAGGCCCTCGTCCTCCATGACAAGCATCCCTAAAGATGCATCTCAAGATGACACCTCTGTTACTCAAGAGTTCACTCATGAAGCCACTCCAGCTAGCACCACAGCAGAGCTTGAAGCCAGAGGCTATGAAGATATTCCAGAAGATCAAGCTCATGTGTCTGACACCACTGCTGCTCCTGCTGCATCCACTATGCAAGAGGTTCCGCAGACAGAAGCCAATGAGACTGAAGCTAATGCTGCTGAAGTAAATGTGTCTGACACCAATTCTACTGAAGACTCAGCTCAGCCTGAGGTCAATCCTGAACATGATCTGGCTGTGACCACTGAAACCAATCAGCCTCCTGCAACTGAAGCCAATTCTGCTGCAACAACTGCTGAAGACAATACAGCTTTGGCTTACAATCGCTCTGGTGAGTTGGTTCGAGTACAATGGCCTCATCTATCTGTCCCTGAAAGACCCGGCCCACAGTATGAGTTTAATATCAACAATCGGCCACTCATTCAGGATGCCAAGGCTTCACAACGCGCCATCAATTTACTGCACCTTTAGTGTCGCTGCCTTCAAAAATGAAAACACCTTCTTTGACAGCTCCAAGAATCCCTTCAAAAAGGAGCGAATATCTTCTGATAGATTCTGGAGTCATCATCAATGCAGCTACTACATGTGCGTCTTATACAATCAAGGTTGGATTTATCCTCACAGGCGTCTGGATCATGAAGCCATGACTGGCCTCCCATGGCTGGAACAAGCTCTGGATTGCTTCAAGAATGTTGGACTGTTGCCCTTCATCATTGACAAGGAACATTGGAATGAGGAGCTAGTTCTCCAATTTTATGTAACTCTTCACATCTCTGGCTACAACAGGGATCCCAAGACTTGGACCCTTGAGTGGCTGTCAGGTGATATTCATCATGAAGCCAAAGCTCAAGATCTTCTCGAGCTCACAAACCTGCCCACTCCTAGTGACTTCTATGTACCAGGTTGTGAAGTCTATGAAAAAGAGGTTGAGAGCATCTTCTTGAAGCCTGAGCCGAACATGACAGAAATGCTCACGATGATGAAGCCAATGCCTACTGAAGCTGATTGCCCAACACATTTTCTGGTCAAGGACCTTGAGTATCTGCCTCGCACCATATATCACATACTTAGGCATACTCTGTGGCCAATCAAAGGGCATTCATCTTCAACCAAGCTCGAAGGCACCATGAAGTCATTGGTCTACTATGTCCTCAACGGCATAAGGTTCAACACCCATGACTTCTTCATCAGGCAGCTAGCGGCTTCTGGCATTGATCTCTTTGGCCTCAAATTCTATGCACCTTGGATAATGCGGCTGATTAAGCTTTGCTCACATGTGCAATATCAACCATCAGCCCGCAATCATCATATATTCTTGCCTGAAGTTGATGTTCCTCATGAAGTCATTTTTCCTCAGGCAGATAAGACTCCCATTGATAATGACAATGCTGCACACCAAAGCTTCCCTAGCCATATTGAAGCTGTTCATATTCCAAACACTGTTGCTCCTGGTCTGCTTGTTGGTCAAATTCGTCAGCCTCATCGTGCTAACACTGAAGCAACCACCAGCACAGTACCCCAAAGGCCTCAGAAGCGTGCACACACTATGACGGATAGAGAACTGATTGTTTCTCTTCATCAGAAACATGATAAACATCATGACTGGATGAAGCGTTAGATGCAAAGTCTTCTCACTGACGTCAATCGCATCAGAAATCTCTCCACCAAAAATGTGTTTGTCGCTCATGAAGCTAACCGCCGTGCTTGGAAGAGCCTCATTATGTTATGCTCGGAAGACGATCTTGCTGCCGATGGCTTCAAGCCAAGCTTCAAGTTTGGCTCCAAGCCTCCAGCAACTGAGAAGTGGCGTGCGACACCATCAATCAAAGATTCTGATTATTCCTCTTCAGCACCCACTGTCCAAGCTCGGGTTGTTGATGAAGAAGATGACGCTACTTCTCTAGCTATGACTTCTCTGCATCACTGATACGTCTTCAACGTATCTATAATTTATGAAGTATTCATGCCATGTTTATAACAATTTTAAATGGTTTTGGTATGATTTGATTAGAACTAACCCGGACTAACGCTGTTTTCAACAGAACTACTGTGGTGTTGTTTTTTGTGCAGAAATAAAAGTTCTCGGATTGGGCTAAAAATTTACGGTGATTTTTGATGGACCAAAAGAGACCCCCGAAGCTTCGAGGAAGGACCAGAAGCCTCACGAGGAAGCAACAAGCCTGGGGGCACGCCTACCGAGCTTGTCGCTCCCTCGAGGGGCCCCCTCGCGTGAATCCAATGCTGAAAAATCCTATAAATATAGAAAACCCTGAAAACAAACCTAGAACTTCCACGCCGCCGCCGCAAGCCTCTGTACCGAAGTGATCTCACCCGGAGCCCTGTTCCGGCACTCTACCGGAGAGGGGATCATCACCGGAGGCCATCTTCATCATCCCGGCGGTCTCCATGACGAGGAGGGAGTAGTTCACCCTCGGGGCTGAGGGTATGTACCAGTAGCTATGTGTTTGATCTCTCTCGTGTTCTTGATTTCGCACGATCTTGATGTATCGCAAGCTTTGTTAATATAGTTGGATCATATGGTGTTTCTTTCCTCTCTATCTTCTTGTGATGAATTGAGTCTTTCCCTTTGAGGTTTCATTATTATCGGATTGAATATCTTGGGATTTGAGAACACTTGATGTATGTCTTGCATGTGGATACCCGTGGTGACAATGGGGTATTCTATTGAGTCACTTGATGTATGTTTTGGTAATCAACTTGCGGATTTCCGTGACCTTGGGGTAATCTAGGCATATGGGTTGATACATGTTTTCGTCCTTCTTTCTCCGATAGAAACTTTGGGGTACTCTTTGAAGTTCTTTGTGTGGATTGAATATTATGAATCTCAGATTGTTTGATGCATATTGAATAATCAACTCACGGATACTTGTGGTGACATTGGAGTATCTAGGTGACATTAGAGTTGGTTGATGCGTATCATATGGTGTTATTTTAGTATGAACTCTAGGGCTGTTTGTGACACTTATAGGGATGGCTCAATAGATTGATCGGAAAGGATAACTTTGAGGTGGTTTTGTACCCTACAACAATTTCATCTTATGTTCTCCACTAATAGGAACTTTGGAGTGATTCTTTGTCGCACGTTGAGGGATTGTTATATGATTCAATTATGTTAGCACTGTTGAGAGATTGCACTAGTGAAAGTATGAACCCTAGGTCTTGTTTCTAAGCATTGCAATACCGTTTGTGCTCCGTTTTATCACTTGCTACGTTGCTGTTTTCATATTTTCAGATTACAAAAACCTATATCTACTATCCATACTACACTTGTATCACCATCTCTTCGCCGAACTAGTGCACCTATACAATTTACCATTGTATTGGGTGTGTTGGGGACACAAGAGATTTCTCGTATTTGATTGCAGGGTTGTTTGAGAGAGACCATCTTCATCCTACGCCTCCCACAGATTGATAAACCTTAGGTCATCCACTTGAGGAAAATTTGCTGCTGTCCTACAAAACTCTGCACTTGAAGGTCCAACAAAGTCTACAAGATTAAAAGTTGCGTAGTAGACATCAATCATGATGCTGCATCAGGTCCCTCTGCACCACCCAACTCCGGCGTCGACCCATCTGCACCAACATCTTCACCGCCTCGTCGGGACGTTTAGACACCCTATGTCTTCACACCTTTTTGGTCATTTGATGACAAAAGGGGGAGAAGTATATGGGTTGATAGTCTTCAAGCGGGCATATTGGGTTGGGCCTGGATATGTTTGTTAAGTTTGCAACTCTCGTTCTTTAACATTTGGTATTTGGGTCATAAACTTAAGTCTTGATGGATGTCTGCTACATTTGCTGTTGTTTCTTTTTGTGTGCTACTTAACTTTGATCTTATGCGCATGAAGTCATTTCGCAGACGCCCATATTCCATTGTGCATTTCATTATCTTCATAGTATTCCTTTGTATGCACTATGTTCTGACTTCATGAAAAGAGGGAGATCTCCACAAAATGAAACCTGCCATGTGCATTTGCATTCAAAAGCAAATTACTTATATGCACATCTTCAGGGGGAGCCCCTTCAATTTCATGAAGCCAAACACCTTGTTCCTAAACTTTCACATACTATTATCCCCGTTGAAAACTTCAACCAGTTTGTCATCAATCACCAAAAAGGGGAAGATTGTAAGTGCATCTAGTGCCACCCCTTGTTGGTTTTGGAGTATTGATGACAAACTTGGTTGAGGGACTAATGTGTTTGTGAGATTCATAGGAGAACACATGTAGAAGTCCCTATTGATTCGGTTTATCCATCAAAGATGACCCCTAAAAATGTATGAAGACATTGAAGACAATGGTGGTTCACGAAGACATTCGTGTTGAAGATAATGGTTCACGACGACATTCACTTGAAGCCAATGGAACGTGAAGACTTAGTCTTTTGGTAGTTTCATTTTCTTCTTTATTGAGTCATAGGAACCACCGTACTATTAAGTGGGGTCGAGGTAAACAAAGTCAGAAACTGACGTGATGCTCAACCTAAAATCATATGTCTTCGAGTGAAGACAAATGAGAGAAAACCTCTTCCAGAGTTGGTTGAGTCAGCTTTGCTTGGATCCCATGTAAAGCTGCCGCGTGTGTTGGAATCCGACCATTGGACATGTGTCAGTTCCCAAATGACCCAGGGTCATTTCAGACAAATCATGTCGGGTTGCCTCCTGGCTATAAATAGCCACCCCCCTCCACCATAAGTTGGGTGCTGCTCCGAGATTGTGCACGGCTTTTGTCGTTTGAGAGCAACCCACCTCTGAAGCCCTTGAGAGAGAATCCTTGCGAGGACAAACCCAAAACACCCAGAGCCCAAAGTGATTGAGCATCATTGAAGATATTCTGTTCTGAGTGAACCAGAGACTTATTACACTTGAAGACTATGATCTTCCAGCCGGTTAGGCATCACGTTCTGAGCATCCAAGAGTCATTGTGGATTGCTGGTGAACGAAGTCCGAGAAGGTTTGGAAGTCTACCTTGAAGACTTACCAGAGTGATTGGGTGAGATCTGCGGGTCTTAGCTCAAGGGGAATAAGGTGAAGACGTGGTCTTCTGAGTTCAATCTCAGCCTCCATAACCAGACGTACAACTGTCACAGCAGTTGGAACTGGTCAAACAAATCATTGTCTTCCCCGAGCCACTGGTTCTATCCTTTCACTTCCTTACTTACTATTTCGTACTGTGAAGCCTTTGCATGCTTGTTTGTGTTTGAAGATATTCCCTGAAGCCATTCATCTATTTGGCCATTTGTCTTCACGCTTTTTGTGTTTATTTTCAACGCATGCATGTATGTATGATATCTATGCCTGCCTTATTTGTTCATCTTATTCATAATCATTGATTGATCTTGTCTTGCTTCTGCTTACTTTGAAGACATTGCTTGTTTTCGAAGCCTTTCATAAAAATCGCCTATTCACCCCCCCTCTAATTGATAACTAGCACTTTCAGGGCCAAAGTTTTGCTCCCCACAGTGAGTTCCATGCACATCACACCTTTGGCCTCTGTCTTTCTTTACCCTCAAATCCGTTAAGTACCATATTGGTCTTCATCAATGCATCATCATGTAACCCCAATTTCTTGAAGACGGAATAGGGCATAAGATTTACCACAGCACCACCATCAACGAGCATCCTAGCAACCGACGATCCGTTAATATGACCTTTGAGGTACAATGGCTTCAAGTGTTTCACCGGTTCTTTTGGCTTCTCGAAGATAGCGTTCTTAGGACCAAATTCTAGTTGGGCTACCTCCCCTTCTTCACCTATAGCACGAAACTTGGCAGGTAAGTAATACACCATATTAATATACATACCTTCCCGAACCGGCATAGATTCGTAATACACCATCTCATCTTCATCTCCCAATGTGTATATTGGACTTGAAGTTTCCTCAATTGAAGGGGATGTTTCAGGTGGTGTGGACGGTGTAATAGGAGCCACATCATCCTCTTTTGATGGTGTAGGTGCTGTTGTAGTTAATGTAGAAGCATTTGCGTTTCCTTTTTGTTTAGGCCTCCACACTTGTTTTGTGGGTGCCACGGGCCGAATTTCATTGAACAATTCGTCCCTTTGCTCCTCTACTTAATGTGCCGCCTTCTCGTGGTTTCTCATGCGTTGCAATCTCCTTTTCATGGTCTTCGTTAAACTAGGAGGACACCACTTAGGTTGAGTATATTTGGGATCCCTAGGTTTGGCCTTGCTTGGAGAATTTTTTGTTGGCCGATTAGCACCATGGCTTGAATGGCCTTGTGGATAATAAAGCATCTCGCGAGCAGGCCTTCTAGGTGCTGCCTGATACGTCTCCAACGTATCTATAATTTATGAAGTATTCATTCCATGTTTACAACAATTTTATACGGTTTTGGTATGATTTGATTAGAACTAACCTGGACTGACGTTGTTTTCAGCAGAACTACAGTGGTGTTGTTTTTTGTGCAGAAATAAAAGTTCTCGGATTGGGCCCAAAATTAAAGGTGATTTTTTATGGACCAAAAGAGACCCACGGAGCACCGGAGATGGACCAGGAAGTGGCCGAGGGCGCCACAAGCCTGGGGGGCGCCCCCCCTAGGGCGCGCCCCTCGAGCTTGTGGGACCCTCGGGCAACCCCCTGACGTGAATCCAACGCCAAATATTCCTATATATTCTAGAAACCCCGAAAAGAAACCTAGAACTTCCACGCCGCCGCCGCAAGCCTCTGTACCGAAGCGATCTCATCCGGAGCCCTGTTCCGGCACTTTGCCAGAGGGGGGAATCATCACCGGAGGCCATCTTCATCATCCTGACGTTCTCCATGACGAGGAGGGAGTAGTTCACCCTCGGGGCTGAGGGTATGCACCAGTAGCTATGTGTTTGATCTCTCTCTCTCTCTCTCTCTCTCTCGTGTTCTTGATTTGGCATGATCTTGATGTATCGCGAGCTTTGTTAATATAGTTGGATCATATGGTGTTTCTTCCCTCTCTATCTTCTTGTGATGAATTGAGTCTTTCCCTTTGAGGTTTCGTTATTGTTGGATTAAATATTTCAGATTCGAGAACACTTGATATATGTCTTGCATGTGGATACCCATGGTGACAATGGGGTATTCTATTGAGTCACTTGATGTATGTTTTGGTAATCAACTTGCGGATTCCCGTGACATTGAGGTAATCTAGGCATATGGGTTGGTACACGTTTTCATCTTCTTTTCTCCGATAGAAACTTTGGGGTATGCTACTTGTAGCTTGCATTGGTATTTCCCCGAAGAGGAAGGGATGATGCAGCATAGTAGAGATAAGTATTTCCCTCAATTATGAAACCAAGGTTATCGAACCAGTAGGAGAATCACACAACACCTAGTAAGCAGTACCTACACACAAACAACAAATCCTTGCACCCAACGCAAACAAGGGGTTGTCAATCCCTTGGCGGTAAGGTTGCAAGATTAAATTGTATTTGATAGATTGATAGATTGCAGCAAAAATACTAAATAAAATAAATAAAAGAAAAATGGCAGCAATATTTTTAGGGTTTTAGTAATATGATTTTGGTAGACCCGGGGGGCATAGATTTCACTAGAGGCTTCTCTCGAGAAAATAGCATACGGTGGGTAGACAAATTATTGTTGGGCAATTGATAGAAAAGCAAATAATCATGACGATATCCAAGGCAATGATCATGTATATAGGCATCACGTCCAAGATTAGTAGACCGACTCCTACCTGCATCTACTACTATTACTCCACACATCGATGGGCTATCCAGCATGCATCTAGTGAATTAAGTCCATAAGAATGGAGTAATGCCCTAAGAACGATGACATGATGTAGACAAGACAAACTCATGAATTAATAAACCCAATGAATAGATCCCATCTTTTTACCCTTAGTAGCGACGATACATACGTGTCATGTCCCTTTCTGTCACTGGGATTGAGCACCGCAAGATCGAACCCACTACAAAGCACCTCTTCCCATGGCAAGATAAATCAACTTAGTTGGCCAAACCAAATCAATAGATCGGAGAAGAAATACGAGGCTATAATAATCATATATAAAAGAGATCAGAGAAGACTCAAATAATATTCATGGATAATCTGATCATAAACTCACAATTCATCGGATCCCAACAAACACACCGCAAAGAAAGATTACATCGGATAGATCTCCAAGAACATCAAGGAGAACATTGTATTGAACATCAAAAAGAGAGAAGAAGCCATCTAGCTACTGCCTATGGACCCGAAGGTCATAAACTACTCACGTATCATCGGAGAAGCAGCAAGGTTGATGTAGAGCCCCTCCGTGATCGATTCCCCCTCCGGCAGATTGCCGGAGAAGGACCCCAGATGGGATCTCTCTGGAACAGAGGCTTGCGGCGGCGTAAAAAGTATTTCGTGGACTCCCCTAAGGGTTTCTGATTTTTCTGGAATTTATAGTGCTGGAATTAGGTCAAACGGAGCTTGGTGGGGCCCACGAGGCATTAGGGCGCGCCTGCCCCCCCCCCCCCCAGGCGCGCCCTGGTGGCTCGTGGGGCCCACCAAGGTCTTCTGGCCTCCCCTCGAAGCTTCTGGTATTCTTCTTGCCCAAGAAAAAATCTCCAAAAAGTTTCACTGTATTTGGACTTCGTTTGATATTGATTTTCTGTGAAACAAAAACAGGGCAGAAAACAGCAACTGGCACTGGGCACTAGGTTAATAGGTTAGTCTCCAAAAATAATATAAAATTGCTGTAAATGATTATAAAAACATCCAAGATTGATATTATAACAGCATGGAACAATCAAAACTTATAGATACGTTGGAGACGTATCAGCATCCCCAAGCTTAATTCATGCTCGTCCTCGAGTAGGTAAATGGTAAAAACAGAATTTTTGATGTGGAATGCTGCCTAACATATTTATCACATATTCTTTTTCTTTTTGTAGCATAGACATTGGAATTATATGATTCAAAGCAATAGTCTATAATTTGACATGAAAACATAGATACTCAAGCATACTAACAAGCAACCATGTCTTTCAAAATATCAACGCTAAAGAAAGTTATCCCTAGCCCATTATGCTCAATCATTGATCCATTTATGAAACACATTCAAATATTAGCTACAACCAATGCACAAGTATGATAATAGTGTTCTCTAGTTGGTGCTTTTGTAAGAGAAGATGGAGACTCAAGAAAAATAAAAATTGCATAAAAGTAAATACATAGGCCCTTCGCAGAGGGAAGCAGAGATTTGTCAAATGTGCCAGAGCTCAAAGCTGAAATTAAAGAGATAAAAAATATTTGGGAGGCATGCTTTTCCTGTCAACGAAAACGAATGAGAATTTCCAATATCTTCCATGCTACATACATCATAGGCGGTTTCCAAACAGAAAATAAATTATACTCTCCTTCATTATGATTTTTCTTTCCGCGAGAGTACTCCCCTTCATTAAGATATTTTTATTTCTTTCCGAGGGAGATTCGCTTTTGTTTTCATTATTTTTGCATTACTGCAATTTTGGCATTTTAGCAATTTAACAATTCGGGACGGGCATCCCTATTACCGCCACACTCTCGTGCAATGACAAGTGAATAAACACTCATCTTGAGAATAACACACCTAGCATGGGAGATATTGGCTACCCCCTTCCGCTTCATGAGCGGTACAGGCACACAAAACAGAAAAAAAAATATTTTGAAATTTAGAGTTGGCACACGCAAATTTACTTGGAACGGCATTGGAATACCGCATATAGGTAGATATAGTGGACTCATAAGGCAAAACTGGTTTTAAGGATTTTGGATGCACAAGCAGTATTTCCGCTTAGTACAAATGAAGGCTAACAAAAGATTGAGAAGCAACCAACCAAAAAACGAAAACGGTCATAAACATGCATTGAACATAACTAACACCGAATAATGCACCATAGTAGGATATAACTTCATTGCATAACTATTGACTTAATGTGCTTGCATAGGGAATCACAAACCTTAACACTAATATTCTTACTTCAACACAATTACTCACTAACATGGCATCACATATCATCATTTCCATATCGCAAAACTATTGCAAGGAATCACACTTGTCATATCCAATGATCTATATGAAAGTTTTTATCTATATCCCTCTTGAATATTCATCACTTTGGGACCAATTGCATAACATGTGCAAATTACCGTTACTATCATCATCTCTCAAAAAGATTTAAGTGAAGCATGAGAGTGCAATTATTTCTTCAAAATTTCAATCTTAACAATTCTCAAAATAATATAAGTGAAGCACGAGAATTCATTTCTTCAAAATTTCAATCAAGTCAATTCTCAAAATGATATAAGTGAAGCATGAGAATTTATTTCTACAAAATTTCAATCAACTCTCAAAATAATATAAGTGAAGCATGAGAGTTTATTTCTACAAAATTTCAGTCACCACCGTGCTCAAAAGGAGTTAAGTGAAGCACTAGAGCAACTGCCTAGCTCAAAAAATTTAAGTGAAGCACATAGAGTATTCTACAAATTATGATGATAACGTGTGGCTCTCTCAAAATAGGTGTGTGCAGCAAAGATGATTGTGACAAACTAAAAAGCAAACAAAGCAAAGACTCATATCATACAAGACGCTCCAAGCAAAACACATATCATGTGACGAATAAAAATATAGCTCCAAGTAAAATTACCGATGGTCGGTAGAATAAAGAGGGGATGCCTTCCGGGGCATCCCCAAGCTTAGACTCTTGAGTCTTCCTTGAATATTACCTTGGGGTGCCTTGGGCATCCCCAAGCTTAGGCTTTTGCTACTCCGTATTCCTTCATCCATCGTGATCTCATCCAAAACTTGAAAACTTCAATCACACAAAACTCAACAAAACCTTCGTGAGATCCGTTAGTATAACAAATCAAATCACTACTATAAGTACTATTGCAAACCCATTCATATTTTATTTTTTCATTATACCTACTGTACTCTAACTTCACCATGGCTTATACCCCCCGATACAATCCATAGATTCATCAAAACAAGCAAGTAGTGCATCAAAAAAAAATCTGTCAAAAACAGAACAGTCTGTAGCAATCTATTTAAAAGCCATACTTCTGTAACTCCAAAAATTCTGAAAAATTAGGACAACGTGGACAATTCATATACCAATACTGTGTAAAAATTTCAGATTTTTCTCACGCTCCAGTACAGAAAAAACATTCGGGCACTGGACGCAAAACTTTCTGTTTTCCAAACAGCATCAATTATACTATCTTCCAAATCATCCCAAAGGCTTTACTTGGCACAAACACTAATTAAAAACATAAAAATACTATCATACCAGTAGCATGACAGTAAAAACACACCATAACATAAACTTATAACAAAAATTTATTTTATTCATTGGGTTGCCTTCCAACAAGCGCTATTGTTTTATGCCCCTAGCTAGGCATAATGCATAATTTCAAGTATTGTCATCTTTGGTTTCCAACTCCTCAATCACACATCCAATTTTTCTGATAGATTCAACATAAGTGTTTCTCATCCTCACACTTCTAGGCATAAAATCAAGAATTTCACTTTTGTGAATAAGTTCCTTAATCATATCAATGAAATTGGGGTGCACGCTAATCATTTTAAGATCCTCATTTCCCTTACTGGAAGTAGCACCATTGGTTTTAGGAACATACACGAACTTGCAATTTTTATTGGGAGGAGTTTTATCAATATTTTTAATGGAGGAAAGAGCCGATCCCAAATTGATAATAATTTCTTCTATCTTATCGATTCTAGCGGGACCTTGTTCTATTCTTTCATTAACTGCCGGTTCCTTTTCTTTTAAGGTTTTCAATGCATTTCCTATCTTAGAACCAAATTGAGTGATATGATTATGCAATTTTTTATCCAAATTCTCAAGGTGTTCATTAGTAGACATCTTACTTTCAATAGCCTCTAACCATTGCATAACATGTTCCAAAGTCAAAGTTGTTTCATTAATAGTGATAGGTGGTGATCCCACTAAATATCCCATAGCATTAAAAGCATCCGTAGAGGGACACATCAAGAAATTCCCTCTAGTAATAGTGTCAAGCACAAATCTATACCAAGTAGTAGTTCCCACATGAAAATTGCGAAGGAGAATAGTGTGGGATTGCTTACGAGTTGATCTATTATGAGCATCGCAAATCCTATACCAAGCATCTTTTAAATTCTCTCCTCCCCTTTGTTTAAAATTAAGTACTTCATTTTCACGAGTAATAGTAACGAGCGAAGAACTAGCCATAATGATAAGCAAGCAAAAAGCAAACAAGCAAACTAGAAAAAAGAAGCAAAAAGGCAAAGGAAAATATTTTTGTATTTTTGTAAAAACGTTTTAGAAGTGGGGGAGATGAAAATGAGAGGCAAATGGCAAATAAAGTAAATGCAAGGAGATGAAAGTTTGTGCAAAGGTACTTGATAAATGTTGATGATGTCTCCCCGGCAACGGCGCCAGAAATTGACAAGTTGACGGGAGATTGTGTTGACGTGACTTCTCCCCAGCAACGGCGCCAGAAATTGGCAAGTTGACGGGAGACGATGTTGAAGTGAGATGGTGTTGACGTGACTTCTCCCCGGCAACGGCGCCAGAAATTCTTCCTGCTACTTGTAGCTTGCGTTGGTATTTCCCCGAAGAGGAAGGGATGATGCAGCACAGTAGAGATAAGTATTTCCCTCAATTATGAAACCAAGGTTATCGAACCAGTAGGAGAATCACACAACACCTAGTAAGCAGTACCTGCACACAAACAACAAATCCTTGCACCCAACACAAACAAGGGGTTGTCAATCCCTTGGCGGTAAGATTGCAAGATTAAATTGTATTTGATAGATTGATAGATTGCAGCAAAAATACTAAATAAAATAAATAAAAGAAAATGGCAGAAATATTTTTAGGGTTTTAGTAATATGATTTTGGTAGACCCGGGGGCCATAGATTTCACTAGAGGCTTCTCTCGAGAAAATAGCATACGGTGGGTAGACAAATTACTGTTGGGCAATTGATAGAAAAGCAAATAATCATGACGATATCCAAGGCAATGATCATGTATATAGGCATCACGTCCAAGATTAGTAGACCGACTCCTGCCTGCATCTACTACTATTACTCCACACATCGATGGGCTATCCAGCATGCATCTAGTGAATTAAGTCCATAAGAACGGAGTAATGCCCTAAGAACGATGACATGATGTAGACAAGACAAACTCACGAATTAATAAACCCAATGAATAGATCCCATCTTTTTACCCTTAGTAGCAACGATACATACGTGTCATGTCCCTTTCTGTCACTGGATTGAGCACCGCAAGATCGAACCCACTACAAAGCACCTCTTCCCATGGCAATATAAATCAACTTAGTTGGCCAAACCAAATCAATAGATCGGAGAAGAAATACGAGGCTATAATAATCATGCATAAAAGAGATCAGAGAAGACTCAAATAATATTCATGGATAATCTGATCATAAACTCACAATTCATCGGATCCCAACAAACACACCGCAAAGAAAGATTACATCGGATAGATCTCCAAGAACATCAAGGAGAACATTGTATTGAACATCAAAAAGAGAGAAGAAGCCATCTAGCTACTGCCTATGGACCCGAAGGTCTGTGGTAAACTACTCACGTATCATCGGAGAAGCAGCAAGGTTGATGTAGAGCCCCTCCGTGATCGATTCCCCCTCCGGCAGATTGCCGGAGAAGGACCCCAGATGGGATCTCTCTGGAACAGAGGCTTGCGGTGGCGTAAAAAGTATTTCGTGGACTCCCCTGAGGGTTTCTGATTTTTCTGGAATTTATAGTGCTGGAATTAGGTCAAACGGAGCTTGGTGGGGCCCACAAGGCATCAGGACGCGTCTGCCCCCCCCCCCCAGGCGCGCCCTGGTGGCTCGTGGGGACCACCAAGGTCTTCTGGCCTCCCCTCGAAGCTTCTGGTATTCTTCTTGCCCAAAAAAAATCTCCAAAAAGTTTCACTGTATTTGGACTTCGTTTGATATTGATTTTTTGTGAAACAAAAACAGGGCAGAAAACAACAACTGGCACTGGGCACTAGGTTAATAGGTTAGTCTCCAAAAATAATATAAAATTGCTGTAAATGATTATAAAAGGGATTTTTATATCTGTCCCCCTGGTTCCTTGGCCATACTCATTCATCCCCACGCTCTTAACATTTGCTCACTTTTCCCCACTCTCTTGTCTGAAACCCTCAGAAATGGTCACAAACGGTGGATGCTGTCGGGTCAGTGGTTTGACCGTTAACTATGACGAGTGGGGCCGCGCTGGACTGTGTCGCCCGTTGGACCTGACAATTGGGGCCGCGTCGGACGGTGCCGCTGTCGCCCGTTGGGCCGTGGTTAGACTGTTGGGCCCTGCGCGCGTCGCAACGACAGAAGCCTGCTATGCATGCACGACATGTCCAGCTAGCCTGCTATGCATGCACGTAGCTAGCCTGCATGCATGCGCCGATGCCCGCCGCCACGATGCACTGACCGGCCTCTTTCTACGCGCGAGCCGCCACGGACGCTGACCGGCCTCTTTCTGCACACGAGCCGCCACGGACGCAGGGACGGTCGCTGCCGCTAGTTCGTCTCATCTCGCACGCTTGTCTCCTCGATGTAGAGCATGGTTTCAGACTTTTCGATCCACTCGCATATATTCAACGTGGCAATTAAAACCTGTTGGCAATTAAAGTGGCATATCGATCGACGCGGCTCGTTTGAACGTAGCAAATCCAAAGCGCGGCCGGTGCCACTCCCCTTCCCTTCCCCTTTCCCTATTTAAACCACCCACCCCTCCACCTATTCTCACATCCATTTGCGCCGCCCCCTGCTTTTCTTCACCCAAACCCAGAGCACTCTCAAAGCGAGGCGAGGATGCAGTACAACGGCCCCACCTTCGAGCTCCCACCGACCGTGCCGGAGCGGCGGTATCCCGCCGGCGTCGTCGTGGAGACGACGCTACGTGTGTGGGCGTTCTCACGCTGGAGGGGTGCAAAGGAGTTTGCCCAGTGGTTCCTTGGTGCGGGCTTTGCCCACCTCCCGGCGGGCTCGCCGGTGATGTTCCGACTGGAGGAAGTGCGTCCAAACTCTAGCACTCCGCCGATAGGGCTCATCGTCAACTTCACCAACAGATTTGATGCGTACTACCTCCTCGGCAAGGTGTTTTGGTGTGCGTGCGAGTTTATTGCATTCACCACCTACAACATCTTCACCGACTTCAACAGCATCTTCCCCACCCGCAACGGTATGCACAACCTCCCCTACTACCTCGGCGAGGACGGCATGGAGGAGGAGCAGTGAAGAGGAGGCGCGGTGAAGATGGTGGTGAAGGCCCGGTCTCGTGAAGCTTGTCTTGCATGCCCTAGGGTGTTAGGGCTTTTTATCTTTTATATATTTCTATCTTAATTATGTCGTTGGTTGTACCGTGAACTTTTTATCTCTGTCGTGTTATATCATGTTGGGAACCCTAAGAACTATGTTATGCTTGCTACCCTTATTTGATAGGGAATGTCGTTGGTTATCTGTGTTTTGCTTGCAACTTTTATATGTCGTTGGTTGTACCCTTATTTGACGTGAGATATCGCTAGATGGATATGGTGCCGTAGCCGAGCCCTTCTGCTAAATCAATCAATGAAAGGGTATCCCTCAATGAAAACCAGCAAGTTTTGGGGTTAGCCTTGTAAAAATGGTTGGAGGGTAGCCCATTCGTCTTGTTATATTCATGTTGTGTAATATTTGTATTTTGGCCCTTATATTTTAGGGTCAAGTTTTGGCACGCGCGGCTAATGGACTAGTTGAAGTGTCAAAAAGGAAATTAAAGCTAGAAAAATGAGCCATGTTGATGTTGAAAAGAAGGAGAAAAGATAATTTTTTTGAATTGTTGGTGGCCCTATTCCGTATATTGTATGAACAAAAACAAGCTAATTTTTGAATAGTTTGTGGCCCATTGTTTACTTGTTGGTGCCCATATTGCATGAAACAAAACGGTAATTGTTGACTTCTTGGTGGCAATATCAATTGTTGTGTAATTTCAAACGATGTAACCTATTCTTATAATGTAACCAACGTGCACTCAATCTCCGTAAGCAAAAAAACACAGGAAAAACAGAGCCAGCGCATGCACTATTTTTCTAGGCCTCTTTAATCTTTGTGGGCCTTCGACAGTCAACGCAATGCGACGGCCCAACCAGAGCTTGGTTTCATTTTGGGCCCAATAACTACGTTTTTTTTCTCTTGCCCTTGGTGTTATCTGACGAAACTGAAAGTGTCAAAAACTAACACCTACAGAGATTCAGAGATGGAGATAGAGACATAGTTTAAGTAACACAGAGAGCACATGATCCACAAATTAAGCAACACAGAGAGCACATGATCCACAAACCCTTAAGCAAATCGTAGAGCACATGAAACGACACAAATAACATCTCTAACGAGTGATGACCAGCAAGTAAGCAAATCCTAGAGCAACTATACAAAAATAAAATCCTAAAGCTATCAGATTCGCCTGCTTGTTCAACTGAATCATCTGCCTCAAGTTCTTGTTCATCTTCTTTCATTCCCCCTTCAGATCCTCATCCCCTACTGTCGGAGCAGCACTTTCAGAGACCAAATTCCGAGTGGCTGACGGCAGATTGACCTCCCGGGTTGCGGCCCAATTGAATTGAAGCAAGCCCTCCCCTTGAAGCCTCCGAACGTAGTCATCCATCCATTCAAAATGTGTGCATTTCTTCACGATCTGAAACGAAATCATGAACCCTAAATCTCAGATCCAACGAAAAAGAATTAGAAGCAAAGAGAAAAAAGAAGGGAAGGGTCAAAGAAAAATCATGAGATCTAACCTGCCCCTCTGGCTTGCTCTCGCATTTCACGAACTCGCGCCCAAAGTTGCCATTCTTGTCCTCCTTCAAAGTCAACCTTTTCAGTGGCGCGGTGCGTGGGCAGTCAGGGCATCGCTCCATGGGCACTGGACCATACTGGGGCCATGAGGGGCGGGAGGCTGAAGTGGAGCTCGACATATCTAGTCGCCGGAGAAGAAGAAGCAGACGAGTGGCTCCTCTGGTCGCCGCAGAAGAAGAAGAAGACAGGGGAGGCAATGGTGGGCGAGCACAACCAACGTCTCGCGGATCGCCTCTCGCGGATCGCCCAAGGATCCAACGATGCGGAGCCGTCCTTGTGATCCAACGGCGCAGAGCCCGCACGCAGCCTGGCCTCAGAATTCCTTCTAGAAGACCATATCTGAGGCTTGTCGCTTGGCGCTAGGGTATGATCGGACGGCTGATGTTCGGAGCTAGGGTTAGGCGAAACCCCGCGGGGTTTAGAGGGGTTTTGAGTTGGTCAACAGGGTTATCTAGTGTTTGACCAATATTCAACTAAGCATAACTAATTTTAAAAAAATCCAAAAAATATGAAACCTTCGCGAATCGTCGTTTTATAAGACACACTAACGAGGAAAAATACTAAACTTGGTCTACGGTCATTTTCAAAAAAAAAACCTAGTTGGCACGATCGTGGTTAAATGAGCACCATTAATTTAAAAAATCGAAAAAATATAAAACCTGCGCACAATGTTGTCTTATGTGACATGTTACCAAAAAAAATCATAAACTTGTTCTATGGACATTTTCATGAAAAAACCTTCACAAATATGAGCTATCACGTACAACGTTACAGAGAGTTCAAGGAAAGGAGGTAGGTTTTTTGAAAAATCAAAAAAAATCAAAAAAATCACCAAAGCTTCATTTCAAAGTGAATAAGAAGGATCTGAACTTAGTTTTCCTTTTTCATATTTTAAACGTGTTTTTAATGGTTTTCTATTAAATCGCATTATTTTCAAAAAAAATGTAAAAATATGAAGATTAATTCAATAAATAGTGAGACTTCGAATCTACACTATATAGATTGAATAGGTGTTAATAAAAAATATTTGGCTCATTTAGAGTAGGTCCAAAAAAACTTGATTACAAATGGGGCTGTTTACCCTAGCTTCGGAGCTCATTTGGAGCACATTTCCCATGACTATAAGTTTTACCACACAAAAGAGATCGGATTGATCACCTAACGTTTATAATAGTTCAGCAAACATTACAACATCACACCACAGGGCAATGGAGTTCAAGTGTTGGTTCATATTCAAATTTTGCCTAAAATTCAAATTCTGCCTGAAATTCAAATTTTGCCTCAAATTTCACATCAAAGTACAAATAGCATTATTAACCTTACAAGTTTTCACAGTTGTTCAAATTGACCACAGAAACCTTAGTACAAATCCTTAAAGTTCAAAGTTTACAACTTGCATTCAACGTTCGAAGTTCACATCTTTGCCTTGCTCCTTGTGTTCCGAGACGGCTTAACAGCCTTGTTCCTGGTTTCCCTAGGTTGGATATCCACCTTTTTCTTCTTCCTTTTGATCTTCACTTCAGGCGGTGGCTGTCGAGGTGCTAACGGAGAACTTCCACTGGCCAGTTGACGGGGTTCAAAACCTTCATAAGCCATAGCTTCATATTCTTCAAATTCTTTCTCTCTTAGCCTTTTCTCTCCTTTTCCTCTCATTTTCCTAGAGCTAGGTCAAACAGAAAAAATATTATAAGCCATCGATAAAAAGAGAAGAAATGCACAAAAAAAGGAAGGTTGTTGCACACATACCAAGCTGCCGGCAGTGCTAATTCAGTTGCTTCATTCTCCTCTGCATTAGCTGCAATTTGCTTTGCTGCTTCATTCTCCTCTGTATTAGCTTCAATCTGCTCTAATGCTGCATTCTCCTCTACATTTGTTGCTGCCCATCGTTCCTCTTCTCCAAATGAAGCATCCACTGGATTGGTACATTTCCTAGCAATGTGCCCTAGGGTTCCACATTTTTTGCACTTACGCTGTCTTTTTACACGACCCTCTTCACCTCTTCTGATCCTGTTCTTCCTTGGTCTTCCTGGTGGTCTAGTCAGTACAGGAGCATTTAGTTTGAACCCTGGATCTACTATGTTCCATTGGTCTTTTCCCAAGAGTGCAGGCACATTGGAAGCATAAGTAGCCCTGAATTTGGCAACAGAAAAATATTCAGAGATGTATTGATCAACTTCACCATCTTCACCACCTATAACAGTCATCAGATGTAGGGCATGTATGCATGGCTTCCCACGGAGCTGCCATTGCCTACAACTGCATTCCGTAGTTGCTAGGTTAACTGGATATCTCCATTCCCTATTTTTACTGTCAGTATATGTTACCTCAGCCTCGTGTGTCGCCGCTCGAATGCATTTCATGTTCAGTCCTCTTGCCTTCGCATGCAATGCCTTAATAAGAGATGGGAGCATAAGATGGCCAACATATTCTGTTTCTGCAATTCTTTTGCGAAGAGCCATCTTTATCATGATCATCTGCCGAATCTTATCAAATATTTGCCATATTAGAAGCCCTTTCAATGACTTGATCTTTGCATTGAAACACTCTGCCAGGTTACTGGTCACATAGTCTACTTTGCAGATTTCATTGAATTTGCTTCTTGACCACAACTTTCCATGATGTGCATCTAGGTACTCCTTCACCAGAGGATTGTGAGCATACATCACTCTCAAATGATGTGCATGCTTCCTCTCACTGCATGTGTATGATGCTGGCCATAAGTTCTCATCATAAACTTTACCTTTGAATTTGTTTCTGAAATTCTACGCTAGGTGTCGCATACATTCCCTATGCTCCACTCCAGGGAATACAATTTCCACTGCAGTCTCCAAACCCTTGCAAGCATCTGTGTGTATAGCTAAACCTGGGGGTGTACCTATAAGGTTGCGCAACTGCTGCAGAAACCAGACCCAACTTTCCTCAGACTCTGCCTCCACCACACCAAATGCAACTGGGAATAGCCAGTTGTGTCCATCAACTGCAGAAGCTGCCACTAGTTGTCCTCTCCACCTTCCATTCAAAGCAGTTGCATCAACAGCCAAATAGGGCCTGCAACCATCAAGAAACCCCTGCCAACAAGCCTTGAAACAAACAAAAGCCCTCCTGAAGCACTCCTTCTCAAATGACTTACCTTTTATTTTGTATGTAACTGTATGCTTGTCAATCTCTACAACACTCCCTGGACTAGCAGCTTCCACTTCAGATTTAAATGTGTAGAGCAACTGAAAGCTCTCATTCCAAGGACCATTAATCCTGTCAAGAGCCATTTCCCTAGCATAGAAAATCCTCATGTAAGGTAAGTCAATCTTGTACTTCTCAAATAGTTTCCCATGGAGTGTTGTTGGACCAAGTGTTGGTGTTTCTCTCAACCAATCCAAAATTGCATCTACCACCCACCTAGTCTTTGATAGCTTTGCTTTAGCCTTACCTCCTCCCCCTCCAGGTGGACAAGTGTGCTGGTGTGGGTTCTTTTTTATCTGAAACAAAATGGGATCAATATAAACTGAAATAAAATGAATCAGTATAAACTGAAATACACAAACCTAAATGAACTTGCTCCTCAACATATGTGATGCATGCAACCTCCATCTACACCTATCATATGGGCAATGAATAGTGAACCTTGTTGGCTCACTCCTATCAATCACATATGTATTTTCAGTGAGAATGCAGTATGTAGTCACTGCATTACGACAATCCACCATCGACTGGAATATGGTGCCGACAGCTAGCTGAGGATCTTCCCTGTTCCACTCAATTGTTGGCATGTCCTCACCATCATATTCATCTAAAACTAAGCTGTCGATGTTCTCCTGCCTCTCTTCATCGTCAGTGTCATCAAATCTAGCACGGCTGATAGGTTCCTCCGGATATTCATCTTCCATTGCTTGTTTACTGACAATATCTACAAGATCAGGGAACATATTCTCATCTTCATCATCATTTCGAGGCACCTCTTCGTCTGGCTCTGCATCTTGCTGTACATCGGCTGCAGCAGCGACAGGAGAAGTGGCACAAGAAGCGGCAGCAGACATATTGTGACTTTCAGAACCACTAACTCTGCTTGGTTTCGACCTACAAGGAGTGCCGGGGCGCTCGCTATTAGCAGAGACAGAAGATTTCTGAACATCCTTCCCCTTGTCACGTTCATTGCGTGGCCGAAGCACCTCGATAAGGATTTTACCGAAGCGGCTTTCAACATTCAAAGTAAAGAGCAATCCTAGATGCTCATCGCAAGTTAATGGGACAAATTTTTGCTCTGTACTGCTGAATTTTTTTAATTCAACAGCATCGGCAGGGCTCCACCCATATGAAGAATTTTGGAGCGCCGCGAGGAAATCTTTGAACGACATACTTGTTTCTACCACCTTCGGATAGAAAAATCCAGTAAGCATTTGCGGTTTTCTACCGCGCAGCACACTAACTTCCATCCTAACCGCCAGCCGGAAAGCAAGCGCAGGATCAATCCTATTCGATTCAAATAAGGGTAGGTTTCAGTTAGGCCGGGAACAATTCAGCAAAATTTGATCGATTCACGCGACTAGCTGTCAAATAGGGCCGAATTTATGAATCAGCAAATCAGTTAGAGGGGAAACGACGCTTACCCAGGTGTAATCCATGAATTATCCGCCGCCGATTCGACCCAATCCTCTCCACGGTCGATGGGCTTGAGAACCTGCTCCCCCGACATCACTGCTTAATCCTGAGGGGGATGTGGGGGTAGATCTGGCGGAGGCCACGACGGCGGCGGAGGCGAAATGGGGTTAGAGGTTGGAGGGCATGACAACGGCGGAGGTTGCACGACGGCGGCGGAGGGGGCAGAGCGACGTGGTGCTGTAGTGGCTCGAGGTTCAGACAAGGGGATCCCTCAGACAAGCTCATCTGACGTGTCTTAATGCGGCCCCACTCGTCAAGTCCAACGGGCGACAGAGTCTAGCACGGCCCCACTTGTCAGAGTTAACGGTCAATGGTTTGACCCGACGACATCCTCCGTTGTGACCATTTATGAGGGTTTCGGACAAGGGAGTGGGGAAAAGTGAGGAAAATTTAAGAGCGTGGGGATGAATGAGTAGAGCTAAGGAACCAGGGGCACAGATATAAAAATCCCATTATAAAAACATCCAAGATTGATATTATAACAGCATGGAACAATCAAAAATTATAGATACGTTGGAGACGTATCAGGGTACTCTTTGAAGTTCTTTGTGTGGATTGAATATTATGAATCTGAAGTTGTTTGATGCATATCGAATAATCAACTCATGGATACTTGTGGTGACATTGGAGTATCTAGGTGACATTAGAGTTGGCTGATTGCGTATCATATGGTGTTATTTTAGTATGAACTCTAGGGCTGTTTGTGACACTTATAGGGATAGCTCAATAGATTGATCGGAAAGGATAACTTTGAGGTGGTTTCATACCCTACAACAATTTCATCTTATGTTTTCCGCTAATAGGAACTTTGGAGTTATTCTTTGTCGCATGTTGAGGGATTGTTATATGGTTTAATTATGTTAGCATTGTTGAGAGATTCCACTAGTGAAAGTATGAACCCTAGGCCTTGTTTTCAAGCATTGCAATACCGTTTGTGCTCACTTTTACTACTTGCTACCTCGCTGATTTTATATTTTCAGATTACAAAAACCTATATCTACTATCCATACTACACTTGTATCACCATCTCTTCGCCGAACTAGTGCACCTATACAATTTGCCATTGTATTGGGTGTTCTGGGGACACAAGAGATTTCTTGTATTTGATTGCAAGGTTGTTTGTGAGAGACCATGTTCATCCTACGCCTCCCACTGATTGATAAACCTTAGGTCATCCACTTGAGGGAAATTTGCTACTGTCCTACAAAACTCTGCACTTGGAGGCCCAACAACGTCTACAAGAATAAAAGTTGCATAGTAGACATCAAGCTCTTTTCTGGCGTCGTTGCCGGGGAGGTGAGTGCTTGAAGGTATATCTTTAGATCTTGCAATTGAATCTTTTGGTTTCTTGTTTTATCACTAGTTTGGTTTATAAAATAAAACTACAAAAAAATGGAATTGAGGTTGCCTCAAATGCTTCATCTTTATAATGTCTTTCTTGTAAATGATGGATCGGAAAATTGTGCCAAAGTGTTAGAAGAAGAATTCAATAAAATGTGTGACATTAAATCCTTGAATGATAAGCATGATTGCAATGTTGTTAGTATGCTTTCTATGAATATCCATGATGCTAGTGATATGCAAATCTACAAGCTTGGGAATGCTATATTTTATGAAGATGATATTTTTAGTCCCCCAAGTTTTGATGAGCAAATTTATTATGATGAAAGCATGCCTCCTATTTATGATGATTATATTGATGAAATTGGGTTTGGAAGAGTGTCAACTCTAGGTTCTAATGATCCCACTATTTTGGAGGGTGTTGAATCTTATGGCAATAAATATGAAAGTGGATTTGGAGAGGTCAAGACTTTATTTAATGATGATTCCACTATCTTGGAAGAGGTTTCAATTGATTATGACAACAAAGTTGCTATCTATGATGATTATTGTGATGACATGTATGCTATAAAGAATAATGATAACTATGAAACTTGTCATCATGATTTTAATTTTCAATTGGATTATGCCAATCAAGTATCTCATGATAGTTATTTTATTGAGTTTGCTCCCGGTATTATGAATGAGAAGAAAATTGCTTATGTGGAGAGTAGTAAAAATTCTATGCTTGTGGATCATGAAAGGAATGCTTTGTGTGATGGATATATTATTGAATTTCTTCATGATGCTACTGAAAATTATTTTGAGAGAGGAATATATGCTTCTACATATCTGAAAAATATCAAGTTTCCTCTCTATGTGTTGAAAGTTTTGAAGTTATACTTGTTTTGTTTTCCTATGCTAGTTGATTCTTGCTTCCATAAATTATTTGCTCACAAAATCCCTATGCATAGGAAGTAGTTTAGGCTTAAATGTGCTTGCCATATGTTTCATGATGCTCCCTTTATGTTTCAATTCTTTACTTTTATGTGAGCATCATTGAAATCATCATGCCTAGCTAAAAGGCATTAAAGAAAAGCGCTTGTTGGGAGACAACCCAATATTTATACCTACTATTTTTGTGTGTGTCCACATGATCAAGATACTATAGTAATCATGTTTTATATGTTTTCTTTCAATAATGTGCCAAGTAAAGCCGTTGGGATAGTGTGGATACTAGTTGATTTGATTCTGTGCAAAAACAGAAACTTTTGCGTCCAGTGCTGGAATTTCTGTTCTGTACTGGAGCGTGAGAAAATTCTGAATTTTTTACACAGTATTGGGTTACAATTTTTTTACGTTTTCCTAATTTTTCAGAATTTTTGGAGGTATAGAAGTATGCTTTTTAATTCGCTCACTACATAATGTTCTGTTTTTGATAGATTCTGTTTTCAATGCATAGTTTGCTTGTTTTAGTGTTTCCATAGCTTATATTGAGTAATATAAATTGTGGAAATGATAGAATACAGTAGGTATTATGTGATAACAATTATGAATCTTGTATTGACAGTACCTAAGTGAATGATTTATTTTCATACTAACCTATCTCACGGAGTTCCATTAAGTTTTATGTGATTGAAGTTTTCAAGTTTTGGGTGAGATAACGATATGAGGAGAATAAGGAGTGGAAATACCCTAAGATTGGGGATTCCCAAGTCACCCCAAGGTAATATTCAAGGAAGACTCAAGCGTCTAAGCTTGGGGATGCCCTGGAAGGCATCCCCTCTTTCGTCTTCAACATTATCGGTAACCTCACTTGGAGCTATATTTTTATTCGTCACATAATATGAGTTTTGCTTGGAGCGTAATTTTATTCTGTTGAGATTTTTTGCTTTTATCAATAATCATGTTTTGTATCTTTTAGTTCAATAAAATTCCAATTAGAGCCTTTACCATGCTCAGTTTGCAAGTTTATGTGTTGCTGTTTGAAAACAGAAAGTTTTCTGTTATGTCCTGAATTTATGTGAATTGTCAGAACATGATAAAAATCTGAAATTTTTACACAGTAATCATGCATGAGCTATCTGTCACTTGGTAATTTTTCAGAATTTTTAAATTTAGGTAAGTATGAATTTTAATTCCCCCTTTACAGACTGTTCTGTTTAGACAGATTTCGATTATAGTTGCATTGTTTGCATATGTTTGCTTGTTTAATGTTTCTATTTGTGGATAGGAGTATTAAATATGCAGAGGCATTTAGTATGCAATGTTTAATTATAATTTTAGTGATTTGCTATAGTAGAGAATGTTAAGGTTTTGAGTTGATTTATACTAACTTATCTCACGAGTTCATGTTGAGTTTTGTGTGGATGAAGTTTTTAAGATTTAGGAGAAGCCATGATATGAGAGGAATTAAGGAGACACAAGAGCTCAAGCTTGGGGATGCCCAAGGCACCCCAAGATAACATTCTAAGAAGTCTCAAGCAACTAAGCTTGGGGATCCCCCGGTAGGCATCCCACCTTTCTTCATCAACACCTATCGGTTAGCCTAAGTTTTTATTTGTTCACGTGATATGTGCTATTCTTGGAGTGTCCTTTTATTTTCATTTTGTTTTCTGTTTGAATAAAATACTTGGATATGAAATCTTGAATGAGAGAGAGTCTTCACATAGCTACTTAATTGTTTAACTACTCTTTGTTCTTCACTTATATCTTTTGGAGTACTTTGTCATTCATTCTTGTGCTTCATTTATATCCATTGAGTAAATTGTTGAATGAATTGAATATCACATATCTAAAATTATATATGTTCCATATGCTTAGTAATATTTCACATTGGGTTTAGAAAGTAAGATCTATTGAAGTTTGACAATCACAATATTGGTCATACAAGCAATTCATGAATGATTAGTATATCGAAGAGAACTTTCACATACAAATATATTATCTTGGACATCTTTTATGATTGTGAATACCCATTAATTATTTTATAACTTGAGCAAATTAGTTGAAGTTGGACAAGGAAGACAACGTAATGAGTTATGTTTGGGTATATTTGCATAGAAGTTATATTGTTATGGATCCTCTAACATGTGGTGCTTGTTTAGGATCTTTTGCTAGCCAAAAATTCGTACTAAGTAGAGATACTACTTGTGCATCCAAAATCCTTGAGCCAAGTTTCTTCCATGAGTGTCCACCATATCTACCTATATACGGTATTACCCTGCCGTTCCAAGTAAATTTGCATGTGGCGTCTCTAAAACCTTCAAATAAACATCTGTTTTGTGTGCCCGACCGCTCATGGAGCAACGGGGCGGTCAGTATCTTCCATGTTAAGCGGGTTATTCTCATGATGGGTGTTTATTCACTTGTCATTGCATGAGAGAGGCTGGTAATTGGGATGCCCAGTCCCTTAAATAAAAAATATATATAATAAAAACAAAGGCTCCCCCTAGAAAGTTGAAAGTTTGGAGGGCACCCGTGAATTCGGCTAGCCATGGCTTGTGTTTGAATGGTTGAGGGGGAGTTAAACTTTTCACTTCTGCATGGGAACTGGCCATAATGTGTTTACCATGGAAGATATTGAATACCTTAGTCGTGACGTTGACAGGAAATTAAGGCACACCACTCAAAATGTATTCATCTCTGTTTCAAGCTATGAGCTCTGGCACCTCTGCAAATCCCTGCTTCCCTATGCGAAGGGACATTCTATTTACTTTTATGCTATTTACTTTCATGTTATTTATTTTTGTTGAGTCAATTTCTTATTCCAACCTATTCTCTAGTTGGCAAGCATCATGTGGGGGGGATAGATCCAGGCATATATATCCATTCAAATATATTTGATCATGAATTATTATTGTTGACAATTATCTCTATGATAAATGAGTTGGGAGGCGAAACATTAAGCCCCTATCTTTCTCTGTGTTCAATGGATATTATTTGTTCCAAAAATATTATTTGAGTATTAGCAGTCATAGAAGACTATATGATAATTGAGTATGTGGAGCTCTTACTTAGACTCTGTTGAAGATAAGTTGAATTGCAATTGTTTGGTGACTAAGAACATAGGTTGTTAAGTTTCAAGAGAATGCATTGTTTGAACCATAACATGTGAATTGGTTTATACTTTATCATGATGAGTTTTATGAGAAAGAGTTGTTGTTTATGATGCTAGAAAAAGTGATTGAAATTGTCATTGATCAAACTTGTGCACTTGCTAGCATTCACACTTCATAAATTATTTCTTTTATCATTTACCTACTCGAGGACGAACAAAAACTAAGCTTGGGGATGCTGATACATCTCCAACGTATTTATAATTTATGAAGTATTCATTCCATGTTTACAACAATTTTATATGGTTTTGGTATGATTTGATTAGAACTAACCCGGACTGATGCTGTTTTCAGCAGAACTACCGTGGTGTTGTTTTTTGTGCAGAAATAAAAGTTCTCGGATTGGGCCCAAAATTTACGGTGGTTTTTTATGGACCAAAAGAGACCCACGGAGCACCGGAGATGGACCAGGAAGTGGCCGAGGGCTCCACAAGCCTGGGGGCGCCCCCCTAGGGCGCGTCCCCCGAGCTTGTGGGACCCTCGGGCACCCCCCTGACGTGAATCCAACGCCAAATATTCCTATATATATTCTGGAAACCCCGAAAAGAAACGTAGAACTTCCACGCCGCCGCCGCAAGCCTCTGTACCGAAGCGATCTCATCCGAAGCCCTGTTCCGGCACTCTGCCAGAGGGGGGAATCATCACCGGAGGCCATCTTCATCATCCCGGCGGTCTCCATGACGAGGAGGGGGTAGTTCACCATCGGGGCTTAGGGTATGTACTAGTAGCTATGTGTTTGATCTCTCTCTCGTGTTCTTGATTTGGCACGATCTTGATGTATCACGAGCTTTGTTAATATAGTTGGATCATATGGTGTTTCTATCTTCTTGTGATGAATTGAGTCTTTCCCTTTCAGGTTTCGTTATTGTCGGATTGAATATTTCAGATTTGAGAACACTTGATGTATGTCTTGCGTGTGGATACCCGTGGTGACAATGGGGTATTCTATTGAGTCACTTGATGTATGTTTTGGTAATCAACTCACACATTCCCGTGACCTTGGGGTAATCTAGGCATATGGGTTGGTACACGTTTTCATCTTCTTTTCTCCGACAGAAACTTTGGGGTACTCTTTGAAGTTCTTTGTGTGGATTGAATATTATGAATCTGAAGTTGTTTGATGCATATCGAATAATCAACTCACGGATACTTGTGGTGACATTGGAGTATCTAGGTGACATTAGAGTTGGTTGATTGCGTGTCATATGGTGTTATTTTAGTACGAACTCTAGGGTTGTTAGTGACACTAATAGGGATGGCTCAATAGATTGATCGAAAAGGATAACTTTGAGGTGGTTTCGTACCCTACAACAATTTCATCTTATGTTCTCCGCTAATAGGAACTTTGGAGTGATTCTTTGTTGCACGTTGAGGGATTGTTATATGATTCAATTATGTTAGCATTGTTGAGAGATTGCACTAGTGAAAGTATGAACCCTAGGCCTTGTTTTCAAGCATTGCAATACCGTTTGTGCCCACTTTTACTACTTGCTACCTTTCTGTTTTTATATTTTCAGATTACAAAAACCTATATCTACTATCCATACTACACTTGTATCACCATCTCTTCGCCGAACTAGTGCACCTATACAATTTGCCAATGTATTAGGTGTGTTGGGGACACAAGAGATTTCTTGTATTTGATTGCAGGGTTGTTTGAGAGAGACCATCTTCATCCTACGCCTCCCACAGATTGATAAACCTTAGGTCATCCACTTGAGGGAAATTTGCTATTGTCCTACAAAACTCTGCACTTGGAGGCCCAACAACGTCTACAAGAATAAAAGTTGCGTAGTAGACATCACTGCCCACCCCATATGAAAAGCATAAGGAGCCATTGGGGGCTGCCCCCATCCTCCATTGAAGTCTCCCATGTAATATGGCGCATAGGGGGGTGGCGACATCCATGGTGTTGGTGCCCATGACCCATATGCCCTTGCATAGCATCGAAATTCTTGCTTCGGAGGTGATCTTGAATGCCTCAAATGTGCTGGCCAATTAGAGCTAGAACCGGCCGATTGATTGGCATATTTGGATAGCAACATATCAAAAGTTGGCTTGATTTGCTTGCTCTTAGCATCACTCTTTTTTCACTTGCCAACCTCTGAATTCTTCGGCTTGATAAATTTAACATGAGTATCCTCTTGTACTTGCGGTTGCCCCCCGAGTGTAGGATTTTTGATGGTGATCTTCAATACCTCCTTGCCATCGGGTTGCTTATCTAGCACAACCTCTCTTCCCAAGACTTTATGGCCCTCCTTGCCTTTCCTGGGTTCACCAATAACAACATTATCTTTATTAGCAGATTCGGCTATGTTAGGCCGAATCAACATTTTCTTCCCTTCCAAGTCCATGGTGTTTATCGGGAAGGGCTGTTTATCAACTTGCATCTCAGCAAAATTCAATAGTCCGTCATTAATGGCCGATTGTATATGTCGTCGAAAAACATTGCAATCGTTAGTAGCATGAGAAAATGAATTATGGTAATTGCAATAAGCACGCCATTTCAGCTCCTCAAACGGTGGTAAGGTGTGTGATATTTTAATCATCTTATCTTGCAAGAGAGCATCAAATATTTTATCACACTTAGATATATCAAAGGTAAACTTCATCTCCTCATCATGATTCTTGCAAATCGGCTTAAGGGCATTGCATGTATAGGGTTTGGCCTTCGAGGACCAAACAAACTCAGTAGTATAGACATCAACCTCATCGTCCAAATAATCATCATTGTATTCAACTATATGGATTCTAGGACGATCGGTTGTAGACCTATGAACCTCTTTACTTCGACTCTCTTGAGCCAAAGCTTTTTGTAAGACTTGGTTAATATTCAAAAACTCATAATTTTCTAACCTCCCTTTAATGTGAGTTTTTAAACCATTAAGAACAAGATCCGCCAAGTCTCTTTTGGTTATCACTAAGCTATAACATCGGTTTTTTATATCTCTAAATCTCTTGACATAATCGGTGACCGATTCATCATGTTTCTGCCTAACCGATGTAAGATGTGACAACTTAAGCTCATTATCGCCGCTATAAAAGTGATCATGAAACTTTTGCTCTAATTGCGACCATAACAGAATTGAACCATGCGGTAAAGCAGCAAACCATGAAAATGCGGTGCTAGTTAAAGACAAAGGAAATAAACGCACTTTCAATTCTTCTATGGAACCTGCTTCACCTAACTGCGCTAGATACTGACTAACATACTCCCATGTTGTTTTCGTGCCCTCTCCACTAAATTTAACAAAATCAGGAACCTTGTAACCTTTATGGTACAAAATTTCATCAAAGTGTTCAGGATAAGGCTTTTGGTACACATGACTCTTTACTTTTGGCTCGTTTTCGAAAGTTTCTAGAAACATCTTATGCAAATCCACCCTCAATTTGGCTAAATTGGATCCGAGGTAAATGAAGATGTGTGTGGCAATGACATAGGAGCAACATGAGTACTAGCTAGTGCTGCAACTTGTGGGATGGGCGCCGAACCATAATTCGGCGGAAGACCAAACATGCTTGTGCCTATGGGTGGTGTGACAAAGTGATTCGGTGTTGACGCCGAATTGGGCACACTCATAATAGGATTAGGATATGTAGGTGCAGCCACAAGCTGGTTGGTTTAACTAGGGTAAAAATTCAACGGCATATTATATTGTTGTTGCATAGGAAGTGCCGATGAAATAGGTAAAGTTGGACTAGAGTTTTCAGATATACCAACAGTACCACTAGATGACGGAGGCATATTTTTCTGAGCATTAGCACTTGCTACGAAAGAATTGTATGTCATCACATTACCCTTACTAACAAGACTTTCAATCACAGCCACTTGCTCTGGAGAAAAAACTTTACTCACAGTGATTTCATCTTGTTCGTCAATGAGAGGAGGGAAATTGACGTTTCCAACCGGAGTGATGTTGCCTTGACGGTCCTTTTTGAAACTTGTAAGAAATGCCTCCAAATCCTCCTCCTCGTGCTTCTTCTTGAGTGCCTCAAAAGCCTCTTCACGCTACTTCTTGCGCGCTTCGCAGGCCTGGCGATGTTCCTCCGATAATTCATTAAGATGGGGCTTGATGATGTTGTCGGCGTCAATCTCTGCGGGATTGGGAAACTTGCCGCTGCCGGTCATGATGGATGATGATGATGATTGCTCTTTAGTCCCCAGTAGAGTCGCCAAAAAGTGTGTTCGCACACAAACACGTCACCGTGTACCCTCGACGCCGGGGGTGATGCACCGCAACTCACGTCGAAGGAGACCCGGCCGGAAGAGCGGTACGCAAGCAATCCGGCGGGTGCTTTTGGTGACCCGAAACCCCACGCGCCCGGGAGGGACCCCGTCTAGACATGCGGCGGCTATGGGCTGCCCTAGGTCAATTCGCTCGCCCCTAGAGCCTCGAGGATCACTGCCCTCCAACACAAAGAACGAACGAAGAATGAGAGAGAAAGTACAAGGGAGAGATGTAAAAACTATGGTAAAAAGTAGTATATTGATTTGTCGATTGTGTGTTGTTTAATCGGTCGCCACCTCTCATCTATTTATGAGGCGGTTGCACTTCCCGTACAAGAAAATGACTAAAAATTCCGTCCAAAACATCAAAAACCCTAACCTAACTCGGACAGGAATCTTTGGCAATTTTCCGGATCAACTCGGAGCCTCCGAGTGGTTTGCTTCGGTCTCACCGAGTGAACGTGGCCAACCTTCTGTATTCAACTCGGAATTTCCGAGTGATTTTACTCGGAATTACCGATTTTTCTGAAATCAACTCGGTCTCACCGAGTCAAATCAACTCGGTCAGTCGGAAATGACTCTGCAGTTTCTGTTCCTGACCTTGTTTTGACTCCACAGGTTGCATACGACCTCGGATTAAGATGATCTTTATATCAAAATCAACTGTTTCGACGAGACGCACAACTTTCATGTTGAAACTTTTTCCATCCAAGGCCATCTTAATTGAGTTTTAGTCCATGCAAAATTCCGGTGTCAACACTATTATATAAAGGGGGTTCCTGGGGCGTCCAAAGGGACAAACAAGTTACAATCTCTCGAAAGCTAGGTAACGAAACAATGCCCTTGTAATTGAGATCATCATCATCAATAGCAATCAAGCAGGAGTAGGATTTACCTCCACCGTGAGGGGTCGAACCTGGGTAAACTCGCGTCCCTCGTTTCCGATCAACCCCGTTCAAGCTACCACCTAGCAGCGATGGCCTCACAACGTAGTTCTCTTATGAGGACATCTGCCGTGATAAAACCACGACAGATTCTCAAAGCCTGGTGGCTGCTTAACATATACTTCTTCCTCAATCTTACCATTAAGGAATGAACTTTTCACATCCATTTGGTAAAGAAAGATATTATTGAAATTGGCATAGGCGAGAAGAATACGAATTGCCTCAAGGCAAGCAACTGGAGCATATGTTTCACAAAAATCTATACCTTCTACCTATGTATAGCCTTGAGCAACAAGATGTGCCTTGTTTCTTAAACAATGCCACCTTCATCTTGCTTGTTCCGAAAGATCTATTTGGTGCCGATGATATTGTGCTTCTTAGGATTCGGTCGATCGACCAATTCCCAGACATCATTCAATTTGAACTGCACCAATTCTTCTTGCATGTCATTCATCCAATCGGGATCTTTCGTAGCTTCCTCATATTTGGTCGGTTCTGCCAATGAGACAAACGAGAAGCTTCCACAGTAGTTAGCTAAACGAGTACGTGAACGAGTTGTGGGTCGATAACCTGGATTCTCGAGATCTTCAAGAATTAATGCAGGGCCAACTTGATTTGCCACTCGTTGAAGAGAAGGATTTCCTTCGGGATGAGCATTATCATTTCTCGATATCAGCTTCTGGATTGGCATTATCATCACCATTTCCTTCAGGATTGCCATTTTGTTCGGCATTGCCATCATTCCCAGTGTTGCCATTAGTTTCGGCATTTTCATTCTCTTCAGTAGTAGCTTGTCGAGTTCTTCTTCAGACAGTAGGAGCATCTTCATCGGATAAGTCAGGAGCATTTGGACTATGACGTCTCCGATAGCCATTTGCCGAATTGCATCAGAAATCGGTGGTTCATCTATCACATTTGGCAGGTGCTCTCTTTTAGAGCCGTTAGATTCATCAAACCGCACATTTACCGTTTCCATAACTTTACCGTGGTGAGAGTTATACACTCGATAAGTATGCGAGTTTGAGCCATAACCAAGAAGAAAACCTTCATGTGCTTTAGGTGCAAATTTAGAGTTGTGATTCATATCATGAATATAGCAAGGTGTACCGAAAACTCGTAAATAAGACCCATTCGGTTTCTTTCCAGTGATAAGCTCATAAGAAGTTTTCTTAAGGAACTTGTGAAGATAAATACGATTCACAATATGACAAGCAGTAATATCAGCCCAGAAACGAATGGCAGTTTTATACTCACTGAGCATTGTTCTCGCCATCTCGATGAGAGTTCTGTTCTTTCGCTCAACAACTCCATTTTGTTGGGGAGTGTATGCAGCGGAGAACTCATGAGTAATACCATTCTCATCGAGAAAATCCTCAATATGAGTATTTTTGAACTTAGTGCCATTGTCACTCCTGACATGCTTGATTCTCACATCATATTCATTCTGAGCTTTCTTGGCGAATCTCTTGAAGATATCTTCGGTGCATCGAGAAAGAATACCCAAGTGTATCGAGAGAAATCATCAATAATAACCAGACCAAAATGACTGTCTCAGAAACTAGCATAATTCTGAGGCCCGAATAAATCCATATGAAGAAATTCCAGAGGTCTTGTCGTAGTCATGACAGTTTTTGACGAATGACGCTTCTTGGCCAATTTGCCGGCCTCACAAGCACCACAGAGGCGATCTTTGTCGAACTTCACATCAGGAATGCCAGGAAGATGATTTTTCTTCATGAAAGTCTGCAGATTCCTCATACCTGCATGGCCAAGTTTTCGGTGCCACAGCCAACCTTCGGTTACTTTTGCAAGCAAACAAGTTTGGACTGAGGGACCCTTAGTGAAATCCACAATATAAAAATCACCTTTTCTATTTCCCTCAAAGACGAAGGAAGTGTCAGTGGCCATAAAGACAATGCATTTGGTGATCGAAAATAGAATTAGCATGCCTAGATCACAAAGCTTGCCTACTGACATGAGATTGAATCCAAGAGACTAAACTAGTAAAACATCCTCAATGTTCTTGTCTTTGGATATAGCAATTTTACCTAACCCAATTACCTTTCCTTTGTTGTTGTCGCCGAATGTAATAAACTTCTGAGAAGAAGCAGTTAAGTTGGGGTCGACAAACAACGACTTGTCACCGGTCATATGATAGTGCATCCACTATCCATGATCCATTCGGTGCACCCGGAGACATAGTCCTGCAGGAGAATTAGGCTTTCTTAACCACCCACATCTTTGCAGGTGGCTTAGAAACATATGAGCGAGCAGGGTATGATTTCTTTCGGTAGCCATAAGAGTTATTTCTTGGAGAGGGGTGAGCATAATCAAAAGAGTATGCATTGAAATTCTTTCCAGTCGAATGAGTATAATGGTTAGGGGAAGTATGCATATACTCATTCTGTCGAGCCTTCTCAAGAATGTATCGAGAATTTTCAGCCTGCATGGTCAGTGTGGCAGTAACTGGTAATGCCTCGATAGTTTCCTTTGCAACCCAAATGGCTTTCTTTGGGGGGCCATTCCTGCTGTTCAGTCCGACGTAGCGAGCAAATGCCTCGCCACACTAGTTCTTGAACAACTTATAGTTGTCCAGAGAGTCATCACAAGCATATCCAGGAATGTGACTATCATATCCCGAGAGTATAGCAGGATCGAGCGTTTTGCTCTTTGCAGGTACCCACACAGTGCGAGGGTATTGCTCAGGTTTCCAGTAGGTACCATTTTCATTCAGTTTCCTTTCGAAACGTACGCTTTCCTTTCTGGGATTTTTGTGAAGAATGGATTTCTGGAATCTTTTGAACATTCCAGTCTGAAGATGATCCTTTAACCGAGCATTTTCATCAGATACAGAACCATTTTCCTCGAATGAGGGATTATCATCCATATATTCAATGAAGTATTTCTTTCAGTAGTTATAGAGGATTCAAAATTAGATTCGACATTACTGTGTTCAAGGCATTTTAAGCAAGGTGGTACAAACACTTCAGGTTGCTCCTTGAGTTATTGGGTGAGAAGAGAATTTTCTCTAATCAAGTCATCATCAGCATCTCTCAGCGACTCGAGTTCCGGTTTCCTTTTTAGGTAATCATAAGACAACCTCTCATGGCCGATCAAGAGAGATTCATGACGATTGGTTAGTTCTTCCATTTGTGACTCAAGAGCAGAATGCTCCTCTGTCAGTGATTGGTTTTTCTCCATCTCCTTAATCAACAACCCTTCGGACTTTCTGAGGGTTTTCTCACTTTTCTCGAGTGAGTATTGTTGCTTCTTAGCATTTTTGATTAGTTTAGCATGATCATCACCATCTGAGGAAAATTGATCACCGGTGTAAACTTTGTGATGTTTGGTGGTTACCTTTTCCTTTGGTACCTTAGCCATGAAGCAGAACGCATGAGTCTCATCATCGCTTGAGTGGTTCTCGAAGAAGTTTGATGCTGGAGTGGAGGCGTATGCGATGCCAGCCATGCCAGAGTCTGATTCATCCTTGGAATCAACACCTTCTTCGGAGTCTGGGGATTCTTCTTGTTTGGAGTCCATCTCCTTGCCGATGTACGCCTTGGCCTTGCGAGTGGTATTCTTGCGGTTGGACGAGGACTTGGAGGGATTCTGTGAAGAAGATCTTGAAGATGGCTTGGAGGAGGAGCTATTCTTCTTCTTGAAGAATTTCTTGGTTTTCTTCTCATCATCCGAGTCATAGTTTTTGCTCTTGCCTTTTCCATGCTTGTTGCTTGAACCAAATCTTCCACTGGCTCGAATTTCAGCTTCCCAAAGAGGGCAATCTGAGATGAAGTGCCCTGGCTTTTTGCATTTGAAACAGGTGTAGTCTCCTGTTGGTTTTGACGAAGACTTGGAACTGCCAGAGTTACTTGATCCTTTCTTCTAAAACTGATTTTTCTTTCGGAAGCGTTTTGTTATCAGCACGAGATCTTTGCTGATGCTTTCAGGATCATCGGAACCTTCTTCGGCATTGTCTTCTGAAGAAGATTCAGCCACAGCACTGAGTGTGTGACTCTTTCGGTAACTTGAGCCATAGAGATCTCTCTTTTCTTCTTCCTGGTCCTCGCGTGTGTTCAACCTTTCCATGATATCAGCTGAATCGAGAACTTTGAAATTGGCTCTTTCCCTGATCATCAGAACCAGAGTGTCGAATGAACTGTCCAGTGATCTGAGCAACTTCTTCACCACTTCATGATCAGTGAGGTCTTTGGCCCCGAGGCCCTACAACTCATTTGCAATTTCACTCAGTCGATCAAAGGTTTCCTGACAGCTTTCATTTCCAATCCTCTTGAAGCAGTTGAATTTGGCACAAAGGGTATCAATGCGGGCTTCCTTCTGAGTGGACACGCCCTCATTGATCTTTTCGAGAATGTCCCAAAGTTCCTTGGCAGTTTCACATTGTCGGTAGCGAAGAAATTGAGCTCGAGAGAGATGGCCACCAATCTCATCTTTAGCTTGAGCATCCATCTGAATGAGTTTCTTTTCCCAGTCAGTGGGATACTGAGGAACTTGGACGACATAGCCATACTGCACCACATGCCATATATCATCATCAATAGCTCGGAGACGGATCTTCATCTTCTCCTTCCAGAAGGGATAGTCCATCCCATCAAAGATGGGGATCTTGAGGTGCGACTTGTAGCTCACTGAAGACATACTTAAACTCCAAGGCGGTTAGACCTTAATAAGCAGAGACGAGGAGTACCTTGCTCTGATACCAATTGTTGGAACGAAGTATGTCTACCAGAGGGGGTGAATGGGAGATTTAAAATTTCTTTCAGAAACTTCAAATATCTTGGAACCCAACAGCGGAACGAATATAAACAGTGTACAGAGAGCGAACAAGAACTAGCGAATGAGAACTAGAGCATGCATCGAAAGGAATCACATGACCGAAACTTAACATACAACATGAACCGAATGTAAATAGGGGACAAAGGTAACCAGTGATGCTCGATGGCGACAAGGAATTTGGTAGACCAGTTCGCCCTTCTGCAAAAGGACCACGTCTGGTTGGAGGGGTTGTGATTGAACACAGAAGATAAACTCTCTTCGCCCTATTCTCCTCGACAACTGATTTGTCAATCGGTGCCGATCACTCATGGTAGATACTTGAGGTGATCTCCGAACCTTTACAGACTTCTTCTTCGTGAGCCACAATCACTCTTGGTCACTGAAGAATTTGACACCTAATCGTCTAGAGAGTTCGCAGATCTCAAGAGTAATAGCTGGAGCGTACTCGACTTAGATTCGAGTGATGCTAAACCACTATCTAATTTTTCGGCTCTGGGGTTTTTCTCTCGGTGGATTTTAAACTCAAATCACTTGGGAGAGAGGGTGCTCACTTAATCTTCTCGGAATCGCATGGAGCAGCCAACGGTGCACATTGGACGGGGTGGGCTATTTATAGCCGCGGTCTTCCCAATGGGAAAAGACCATTTTGGACATGACCACTCAGCCAATGTCCAACCGACACGTATCTAACAGTCGGATTTTCGAGCACAACGGTAGCATTACTTGCGGAGCAGGAAATGCTAACTCCTCGGTCCGAATCAAATCTCTCGCAGCGGAGAAGAACTTCGTCTCTTGCTGACAAGTATTTATTCAGAACACAAAGAGATTTCTCTAGTCTCACATAGGATTCGGGTTTAGCATCAGGGAACCGTAAGCTTCAAACACTATACCCCTCTTAATAGAACGGTGGCCCTATGACTCAAGAAAGAGAAAGATGAACTACGAAACAAATGCTACGTCTTCGCTTCGTCCTCAAACTTCTCGGCTGCAGTCAATTTCTTCGGACACAACGAACCAATTGCTTCACGTCAACAATTTTGGGGGGTCACTTCGACAGGCATAATCCTCGGTGATAATTTTCGCTGCCACGCAGGAGATTATCTTCGGAGTTTGTACCAAACTCCTCATGACTTCAGGGACTTGACACTCTGTGTGCACTAGCAAACACATTAGTCCCACACTGTTTCTGACAACAATCTCCAAAACATAAGGAGGCAAATTATTGCACCAACATACTCCATATTGCCGAACCTGATGGTTCGGCCTGGAGCGAAGGATTCGATATGGGCGAGGAGGCCAGCCGAGTTGGCGACAAGGGTGATGCCGCCGAAGACGAACATTTGGCCTGGCACAAAGATTGCGTTGATCTCGACTCCCATCAAACTGGGACGATCACCTAGCGAGACCTGCATGGGCCACCACTGTCGGACCTAAATCCGACAGATGTCTAGGTAGGGGGTCCTAAGCTAGATGTCTTGGAACAACAGTAACAGGGACACATGATTTACCCAGGTTCAACCTCTCCGAAAAGATAAAACCCTACATCTTGCTTGTGTGTTATTGCGTTGGAGGGTGTACATAGTACAGGTAAACTACCAAAAGATTTTTGTTCTTGTCTACGAGTCTGGCCGCTCGGTTTATATAGGTTACCCGGGGGTCCTAGGGTACAAGATCCTAGTTAGCTACATATTTCCGAACCCGAGGATCCCATGACTCTAGCATCTTGTCATGTACGCCAAGTTTCCTGGATCTTCCTTATGCACCATGGGCTGCCCGATGCGTCCCAGGACGGAACCAACAAGGGGTCCTTAGCCCGGCCCACCGGGTCGGGAGTCGATGTGGTGTGAGGCCTCTTAGCCGGGACACCATCACTCACCGACTGCGCTCGGCTCGTTCACTCGAGTTTGCACGCGGTCATGCCTCACGCGAACAGCTAGCCCTCTCAAGGGGAAGGGGGTGGGTGGGTGCTGACCTAGGGTAATTTCTTCTAGCCGCCAAGTTATGTCTGATTAGATGTGCAATTAAGGTTAGTACAAATTCCTTTATTCACTTGTCATCTTGTAATTTTTAGTTTGTTTCGAATTTGCGCCCTAAGAACTATAGGAATAGATCGAATCTGCACCCGAGTTATGAAACTATGCTGTTTTGGATAGATTTTAGTTTAGTTTATGTTTGCATATGCTGTGGTAGTCATGTTTTGCCGAGGCATTGTGGGATAGGCCATAGCAGAACCTTGTATGACTGTCGCGGTTCCTATTTCTATGAAAATGGAGCGGGGGGTGAGGCTCATGTTCACAAAAATAATAATATAAACTACCATGTCTTCTATGGTTTCATATTTTTGTACGCTTCTAGTTCTAGACCCTGCCCATGTGTCCAATTTCTGGCTCCGTCCCTAGCAACGGAAGAGGGGAAATTGTCGGAAAGCTGCAGAAAAGCACCAACATGAAGTCCAATGAAGAAAATATTTTTTCGGCGCTCAGAAAAAATCGCCAAAAATCACAGTGCCATGATTTAATGGTAAGAGCGCCAGAGGCACCTGAGATGGGCCAAGGGGCCTCATGTGAGGCCCACGTGACCCCACCTTGCAGTCTAGCCCTGGGACGTGAGCCAGGGGCGTGTGGGGCCCACAGGACATACCTCCAACGCTCTCGGCACCCCTGGTCCTAGTTTACCCTAAAACCTTCAGACTTGTTATTTTGACGGATTTTTCTGCCGCCATCCGCGGGGCGGAAACAAGGTGAGAACTTTTCTCTCCCAGAGAGCTGATCGTCATGATCCTTCCCCTCCATTGGGGGAAATCGAAGCCATCGACATCACACACACCCCGTTCATCGTGGGAATCATCATCACAAGCTCCATATTCACCAACACCATCTCCATCATCTCCTCCATCTCCATCCTCATTTCAATCTATGAACTATTACCTGACATTTGTTACTTAAATCACTTCCCGGTGTTAATTATTTATCAACATTTGATGCTTAGTGGTTATACAGAGTTGTAGGTGTCGGATGCGGCACCGGCATCCTCGCCGCCCTCTTTGGGCGGCAGACCGGCGAGGGCACGGACTACCCAGGGTTGCTCCCGTGCGATGGCATGTGTTGCCCGAGCTTGCCACTTCGCCGTGATGCGGGCACAGACGACATCCACGCCCTTGTCTTCCGCAGGATTGTCTGACGCGCCGTAGTGCGACTTGTTCCCCGTGGAGCGGCACGCCTTCACCTTCGCACGATGGGCATGCCGCTCCTCAACCCTAAATTTTGTGCCGCCATGCACATTGGCGCTGTTGACCTTGAATTCGGAGTCCGACGTCGCGGGGACAAGGACCGCGGTCAGTCTGGGGCTGTTCGGTTGGGCGCGCCTGTACCTTGAGCCGCTCGCCGTCTCCGGCTCCGCCACGATCACGTGCCTCGAGCCGTCGACGCCATCGGATTCAAGCCCCACTTGCGCGGGAGGCAATGGGTTCCCGCCGGAGCGACTCCGACGGTGGAGCTCGAGTTTTCTCTCGGGACCGACGGAGAGCCACCCGGGTCCCCGTCCCAGTCGATGGATCCGAAGTTGCCGGTCTCGAATCCGCTGCCCGCCATGACGGAGAAGGTTGGAGATCACTGGAGAGAAGCTAGGGGTGGAGTAGAGTGGACTGGAAGTGGAGTGGCAAATGACTAAGGTTTGGTCTGAGATGCAGATAGGGAAGAGATATTTGTGGGGTCGGGATGGACCGGTCCGACGTGAGGGACTCGTCCGGACGACCCCAAATCCGCCGTACATATGGACTGGGTTTGAGGGGTGCCGGACAACCCATACATTTGGACTGGCTTTAAGAAACCCAGTTGGATGACGATTTTGTGTCCGGTGAATGACTGACCTGTCTGCCCGGATGTTGGGGGTGGTTTGAGGGGGGCGCTTGTAGATACTCTAAGGGTGCGTGGTGCAAAAATCGGGCGTTTGGTAGGCTCCCCAGCCATGCCCGCTAAGAACGTTTGAATCGGCCGTTTCTAGCGAGTCAGGCTGAGTCGAGCGATAACGAGCGCACGTGGTACACAAGTTGTAGGTAGTTTGTTCTGTTACCTCCTTAATCTCCTTTCCTTAGTCCCTTCAAATCTACACAACGTTGCTTCGATTGAGATAAATTATGCACGAAAAATATGCACATCGATATTGTGATTTCATTCAGACGGTCAGTTCGTAGTTTTGTTGACCGTAAATGTTCAATTTCATGTTCATGTTTGGAGCTATTTTGGACGAATTTTGTCAAATTCGCTGCGCACGGTTGACCGTTTGAAATTTTCTTTGAAAAGTAGCTCCATCTCAATGTTTCACACGACTTTCGTGTTGTACATTTTCTGATCCGACGGTCGTAGACAAGTATATGTGTATCTCTCTATTATACTGCACTAAGATGTTCATGTGATGCTTCAGACGAAATTCGGAGTGGCTTCTTTCTGTTCTCAATGATCACCGTCAACCTTTGCTGCATGGACGTCATGTTGTGCTCGCCGCCGCCGCCGGCGTCGTTCCTCTTGACCTTCTCGCTCGCGACCTATTACACTCGCGCCGCCATCGCGCGCACACTACACTTCTCCATGTCCTCTACCTCGGCGCCCTCCTCCTCGTCCCTTCTCGCGGACTCCCCTACGGCGACACTGCTAGCAATTGGTTCGCTGCGCCACTAACGGGATCGCTCGCCTGCGACTCCGTGCTCGTCGCGCCGGACGTGGCGCCGCGGCCACCGTCTACCTTAGTTGTCGAGCGCCACTCCGTGTGTCATATGTAGCTGTTAACTCTTAATCATGTCCAACGTATGTAACCAAACACCGTGTAGTGCGTCAGCCCAGCCAACGCAGGCCACCAAACGCAAGGAAAAAATTGCTCCCCTAATACAGCCAGCCTATTTGTAGCCTACCAAATTACATGCACAATATGGTTTTTACCCTGCATTTGCTCAGCCTGTCCTAGTTAACTCACACATGCAAAGACCCCAAAACAATACAGGCTACCAAACAAGCCCTAACAACATACTGCAGAAAATTTCACCAGCCACGAGTCAACAAACTCTCCAGGCCACGCAGGGTTCGCTTCAGAGCGTGAACCAAACACTCAACACGCTCTATCTCATCTCTTGTCCACACGCTCACTTTTTTTTATTTTTGTCTTTGTTATTATCGGAACTACCATTTTCAGGCTTCAGCACGACGCAGCCGAAAAACTTCTTCTCCGCTCTCCTCTGCTCGACAACCTCCGGGCTCCCGCCATGCTCTCCATCGCCATGAGCACCCGCCCCGTGGTCTCCCGCCGCCCGCACCTCCCAGCGCGAGCCACTAATCCTACCCCATCCTCCTCACCTGCTACTGGTGTGTCTCCGCGCTTACCGCGTGTTCGTGCTTCCACTAGCACTCAATCTGCTGTTTTTATCTATAATAATCCCGTGAGAAAACATTCGCAGAGACTCGTGGAGCCAGGCCGGGGGCCGAGGTGAGGCGGTCGCTCCTCCGCCCGCGCCCGATCGTGCTGTCATCTGTGGCCGGTACTAACTCGAAGCCCACCTTTTGTGTACATCTTTATCTCTCTTGCCGGCAACGTGTGTGTTCGATGAAATGGCTTTGAGAACACTGCTGTTTCTGCGTTCAGTGGGGAGTCTGGTTGCTGCTGGGGCTGCGAATGCTGCCGACCTCGGGGATTCTCTGGTGAGACAACATCGAGGGCCTTCAAATCTGTTTTGTTCTTGTCGTTCCTCGATGCTTCCTCCTGTTCTATAGAAGCTGTTAGTTTTAGGCATTAGATAAAATCAAACTTTGACTATCAATATCTTCAAAAACAGTTGGATTAGATTTTTGAAAATCATATGCATAAACTTGACTTAAAAGTACATTCACGATATCTTAGTTTTTGTTGCGTTTTGTTACGATTGATATTTAGTGGTCAAAGTTATCTTTGGAGACCATGCCAGTGTCCAACACTACACGATAGCTTTTGTGGAACCAAAGGGAATACTAAGCAGCTGCCGATGCTTTCTGTCTAGTTGCGATATTAGAATGGTTAATACTAAAAGTCAAGTAGTAGTGCAACACCTAGCCAATTTCATAAGCCGTAATCAGCACACCATGCATCAAAAATCAATCAGTATGCTATTGCAAAGTGCTTCCAAACTATCTAGGCTATATCTGTGTTTCTTGTTTCTTGCTTGTTGCCTCCCTTGGCAAACCTAGAAGGTAAAATCTTTTTTACGTGGAGTGATCCCCCTAAACCATTTCTTGTTATTCAGCTAGGATCATCGGGACTTCTCTTGGCTGACTTAGGCATCGGAGATTGGTTTGGAGGTTTATTATTTTCAGCCGGGCAGCAAGCTAATGAGGCTGTTCTGGATCAGTTGTCTGCTCTCAGTTTCACTAGGTCAGCTTTCTTTCTCTGCAGTTAATTTGCTGTAGACACAACATCCTTTAATTTTCTGCTTCCTACTCATACCTCTTTAGTTTTAACCTTTTTCTCTGTTCTCCAGCTTGGCAGTAATTTTTGGTGCTGGACTTGTAACTAGTTTGTCTCCCTGTACACTCAGTGTTCTGCCATTGACTCTAGGATATATAGGCAAGTATAGTGGCTATTCTGAAATGATCTCTTTGACCCAGAATTGGTTAGCACTAATGACATTGATATATCACATCTTTTAAAATCTTCCAGGTGCTTTTGGCTCTGGAAAAGATCGAGCTGAGGTAATTTGAGAGAACTAAGCATATTCAGGTTTTGCGTGCCATAAAAGAACCAAAAGAAATTGGTAATAGTTATCTGTCAGAATATGTATGTGCAAAATCCAATCTGTACCAAGACGCTTACATGATTAGTTTGGTTTATTGATAGTCTGTATCATCCCTGATACAAATTGAGTTGTTTTTGTTCTATCTAGTAGGTTGTTGGAAATTCAGTTGCTTTTTCATTAGGACTGGCAACAACCTTAGCCAACCTTGGTGTTGCTGCTTCTTTTGCTGGAAAGGCTTATGGGCAAGTAGGACAAGGACTCCCAGTGGCTGCTTCTGGGTTAGGAATCGTCATGGGACTGAACCTACTGGAGGTAAATCACAAACCGAAAGGAAAATTCATAAACTGGGGCGTGTTAATCAATTTATTTTTCTACCATGTAGTCTTAAAGCCAAATCGATAATGAGTTGATTTCATTGTGGTTTTTTTCCTTAAATAATTGTAAAAACATACTCACAGTGGTAATTCCTTTCGTTGAAATTTAAGTCTCCGCTATTGCCTCTGTAATACTAGATATAAGCACGGTACCCTAATCCGTTTTCTTTTCTGATTATGTTGTATCCGACAGGTAGTTGAGTTACAACTTCCCTCATTTTTCAGCGATTATGACCCTTGAGCTGCTGCAGCTAACTTGCCTTCCAGTGATGCTTCTTGACACTACTGTTTATTTCTTCCCTATATATGTCATTATATTTCTTTTAATCCTAATCAGTAATATCTTGCTTTTTCCTAACTATATTTGGTTGTTAGGTGTACAAGCATATCTTGCTGGCCTTACATTTGCTTTAGCAGCATCACCTTGCAGTACACCTGTCCTTGCCACCCTTCTGGGATATGTTGCCACTTCAAGAGTATGCATAACAGGATATATAAATTACCTCAGCATTTTATTACGTAGCTTAAAGCTCAAATGCAGAACTATTTTAGATTTTTATGATGGACTTTAATAGTTTAATTAGTAAAGTTAGTAATTCGCCATGTAATTCACATTTGTTTAAGCTCTTCGCTTTCCAATCTGTGTTGCCGTACTTTAATATGCCTTGAAGTGGCTAATCTGTTGACATAGTAGTGAACATGTAGTATCGGCTTCCTCTACTTTATTCCTTTTCTTAAATGATGATGAAGTTTGGTCACTACAACTTCAACATTCTCCTGTCAGGATCCAATTGTTGGGGGAAGTTTGTTGTTGACATATACAACTGGCTATGTTGCACCTCTTCTCATTGCAGCCTCTTTTGCTGGAGCACTGCAGGTATGCATGTAGAAATAATTAAGTACAGATAAGATAGTACCAGCAAAAACTGAAACTTCGAGTTGCTCTTGGACTTCATGAACATCATCATTCTAATAGATCAATCACACGTGTTTTTTCTACTTTTGAGTTTTGATGGCTGATTAGTTAATTGCCTTCTACAGAGTTTGCTGTCATTCAGAAGATATTCCACATGGATAAACCCCATCAGGTATCTACTTCTTACTTTTTGGTTCTTACTTCTTTTCTGTTGAGTAAATATTTAACTCTACATCAACTCCCATCATGTACTTTTTGGTCAAGATTCTAAAATCAACTCTCATATTGGTGAACTTAATTTTGTGCATCAAATTGTCAAGTCTAACCATGTGTCTAATTCCTTGTTCAAATACGGCGAATATACTTCACAATGCTAAATTACTAACTATATCCATTTCTGGACTAGCTATGTACTCCCTCTGTAAAGTAATATAAGACCTTTTAGATCACTAAAGTAGTGATTTAAAAGGTCGTATATTACTTTACAGAGGGAGTAATTACTATCTACTCCCTCCGTCCTTGAAAGAGTGTACTTCCAACTATATTGGAAAGTCAAACTTTTTTATGTTTGACCGTATTTATACAATAATACACCAACATTTATGCCATCAAATTAGTAGCATTAGATTCATGATAAAATATATTTTCATCATATACCTATTTGGTTTCACAAACATTGATATACTTTTGCACAAGCTCGGTCAAAATTTGAGATAGTTTGACCCTCCAACAAAGTTGGAGTACACTCTTTCAAGGACGGAGGGAGTATGTACACTATATATTGATTGCCAATTACCAACACATGATAACTGGCATATGTAAGGAAATAGCTACCCCTTTTTCTTTGGAGGTGAACATTTAAAGAATATTCAACACAAGGTTATTACCATATGTACACTGCATATTCAACACTTTTATTGTACATTAACTATCTATGTACACTGTATATTGGTTGCCCAGTAACAACACATAATAATTACCATATGTAAAAAATAGCTAGTCCTTTTTCTTTGGAGGCGAACATTTGATCTACCTTTATTGTACAGATATCAAGCATATTTTGTTTTGTACAATTTCACTATCTCAGCTCAGGACTCACAGTTACATTATTTGTCTTTCTTTTTGGGAAAAGATAATACATCAAACCTACCCTTTTATTCTCCTCTAGAATACTGCTTTTCCAAAGTACTGTTCTAAACTTATACCTAAAATGGTGCCGTTCCTATTCCTCACAGAGGTTCTAACCAAGATCCTTTCGTTGAGGAAAATATCCTCAGAAAAATACCAAGAATTCCTTTTAAATTTTGTATTTTCTATTTGTAGAAAGCATTGCACTAACATTTGCTTGGCAGTGGTGCATTTCTTTTGGGTGGAGGTGTTTATACCCTACTGGACAAGCTGTTCCCTGCGACATCAATGGTGATGTAAATTGTAGAGTTGTAGGCCATTCAGCCATTGTTGAACAAGAGCTGCTAGACAAGGATCACCACTGTTGCACATGCCAACATATGTCTTGCAATGTAAAGTAGCTAAACATAAATGGCAAGAAAGTAGCATCAGTTATTTCTAGCTTTTATAGGAATGCAAATCTGTTTACGGTAACTTAAACGTTTGAGGTTTGACCCCATTCCCCTCAGGGACCCAAAAGAAAACAACAATACAATAAGTAAATATCTACATGCCCATCTTCTATGTATGAACTTGATACTATATGATTTGTGTAGTTACCTCAGCAGGTTTTATTACAGGGGACATTAGCACAGAATCATTCTGTTATTTACAACCTGCAATAATCAAATCACAGAGAAACATAATACTCCAACTTGAATGGGCTCCAACTTAAACCAGCCTGCTCCAAATATGTGACCAGGTGCTTCCCTGTTTACAGCTCCATAATTCATGCAGGACTTCACATGAACTGAGTAGGAAATTTCTATACTCCTCGCGGAGATTTTGTTCTCAGGCATAACTTCCATCGTCAATTTCCATATGATCAGCATTCTATCACCCGGGGATTCATTTCCATATGATCAGCATTCTATCATCCCGGAATTCCTGTTTTCAAGTGCCATACTTGTTATTAACATAAAAATATACTTGATTTCACTATTTGTTTTGCTATTATTTGAGATAGTAAATCACTTGTTCATTGTGAAGTTCGTTACTCCTCGAGATGCCCGTCGGAGTATGACGCCCCGACTTAATCGTGCACTAATCATACACGCAAATGCACACGATCAAGCCTAAGGACCCACTTGACGATATCACAACACAACTCTAAACATAAATAAAAGTCATACAAGCTTTATATTACAAGCCAGGGGCCTCGAGGGCTCGAATACATAAGCTCGATGTCATACAAGCATCAGCGGAAGCATCAGGTATCTGAGTACAGACACAAAGTTAAACAGATAGGCCTTTAAAAAGGCGGGGCAAAATAAAACACTAGATCGAAAGGCGCAGGCCTCCTGCCTGGGTGCCTCCTATCTACTCCTGGTCGTCGGAGGGCTCCTCGTAGTAGTAGTATCCAGCGGGGTAGTAGTACTGGTAGTCGTCGACTGGGGCAGCTGGCTCCTGGGCTCCATCGTCTGCTGTGGCAATCGGGTATATAGGAAAAAGGGAGACAAAGCAACCGTGAGTACTCATCCAAAGTACTCAGCAAGACTTACATCAGATCTATTCTATGTATGCAACATTATCAAAGGAAGGCTGTATATGTGGACTTGGCTGCAGAAATGCCAGAATAGAAGGGAAGGCCTAGCCTATCGAAGACTAGCATCTTCAGGGTCTTGCAGCATTAGAAGAGTGCAGATTAGTACATAAATATAGTAGTAGCAACAAGCATCAACATCGCCCAGAGATCCTTCCTCGACTCCCTGCGAGAAAGCAATCCCGGAGCCAATATATTCAACCCATTCTAGTTGTAGAAGATCGGGATATTCTCCGAGCGTCCGTGGACACGGATTCGAATAGATATACTTCCCTGCAGGGGTGCACCAACTTACCCAACACGCTCGATTAACTCTGGCCGGACACACTTGCTCGGTCCATGCCCGGCCTCGGTTGATCGATGTTGGGGAACGGAGCATGAATTTCAAAAAAATTCCTACGCTCACGCAAGATCTATCCATGGAGATGCATTGCTACGAGAGGGGAGAGTGTGTCTACGTACCCTCGTAGACCGTTAGCGGAAGCGTCTCACAACGCGGTTGATGTAGTCGAACAATCCTTCGAGCTCCACCGATCGAGTACCGAACGTACGGCACCTCCGAGTTCTACACACGTGCAGCTCGGTGACGATCCTCGCCTTCTTGATCCAGCAAGACGTCGAGGAAGTAGATGAGTTCCGTCAGCACGACGGCGTGGCGACGGTGACGGTGAAGTGATTCCGGCAGGGCTTCGCCTAAGCTCTCCGAAAATATGACCGAGGTGGAAAACGGAGATCGGGGCACCGCACACGGCTATGGGACAATTGTGTGCTTTGGGGTGCCCCCCTGCCCCCGTATATAAAGGATGAGAGGGAGGAGGCCGGCCCCCTAGGGCTGCGCCAAGTGTGGGGAGTCCTACTAGGACTCCCTAGTCCTAGTAGGATTCCACCTCCCATACGGAGTAGGAAAGGGGGAAGGGAGAGGGAAAGGAAAGAGGGGGCTGCGCCCCCTCCCCTAGTCCAATTCGGTTTGGGCAAGGGGGGGCGCGCGCCTCCTCACGTGGCCTGCCTCTCCTTTTCCCGTATGGCCCAATAAGGCCCATTACTTCTCCCGGTGAATTCCCGTAACTCCCCGGTACTCCGAAAAATACCCGAATCACTCGGAACCTTTCCGACGTCCGAATATAGCCTTCCAATATATGAATCTTTACCTCTTGACCATTTCGAGACTCCTCGTCATGTCCGCGATCTCATCCGGGACTCCGAACAAACTTCGGTCACCAATCACATAACTCATATAATACTATATCGTCATCGAACCTTAAGTGTGCGGACCCTACGGGTTCGGGAATGATGAGACATGACCGAGACGACTCTCCGGTCAATAACCAACAGCGGGACCTGGATGCTCATATTGGTTCCTACACATTCCACGAAGATCTTTATCGGTGAACCTCATATGTCAACATACGTTGTTCCCTTTGTCCGGTGGTATGTTACTTGCCCGAGATTCGATCGTCGGTATCCAATACCTAGTTCAATCTCGTTACCGGCAAGTCTCTTTACTCGTTCCGTAATACATCATCTTGCAACTAACTCTTTAGTCACGGTGCTTGCAAGGCTTCTGTGATGCTGTATTACTGAGAGGGCCCAGAGATACCTCTCCGATAGTCGGAGTGACAAATTCCAATCTCGATCCATGCCAACTCAACAAACACTTTCGGAGATACCTGTAGTGCATCTTTATAATCACCCAATTACGTTGTGACGTTTGATACACCCTAAGTATTCCTACGGTATCCGGGAGTTGCATGATCTCATGGTCAGAGGAACGTGTATTTGACATAGTGAAAGCAATAGCATTAAACTGAACGATCACATGCTATGCTAACGGTTGGGTCATGTCCATCACATCATTCTCCTAATGATGTGATCCCGTTATCAAATGACAACTCATGTCCATGGTCAGGAAACCTTGACCATCTTTTGATCAACGAGCTAGTCAAGTAGAGGCTTACTAGGGACTCGGTATTTGTTCATTATCCACACATGTATTTAGTTTCCTGGTCAATACAATTCTAGCATGAATAATAAACCATTATCATGAACGGGGAAATATGATAATAAACACTTTATTATTATTGCCTCTAGGGCATATTTCCAACAGTCTCCCACTTGCACTAGAGTCAATAATCTAGTTTACATCTCCATGTAATTAACATCCAATCAGTTATAGAGCTGATCATGTTTTGCTTGTGAGAAAGGTTTTAGTCAACGAGTCTGTACAATTCTGATTCGTGTGTTCTTTGCAAATCTCTATGTCATATGTAGATGTTGCTACCACATTCTGCTTGGAGCTACTCCAAAAACGACTGCCCCACTTTACTTATCCGGTCTGAGACTCATAGTCTTCCGGATCGGTGTTTAAAGCTTGCATCGACGTAACTCTTTACGACGAACTCTTTATTACCTCTATTCCCGAGAAATTCTTCCTTAGTCATCTTAAGGATATTTTGACCGCTGTCTAGTGATCTACTCCTGGATCACTCTTTGCCAGATACATGGCAAAGCACACAGCATAGCATACTTTATAGAACCTATGGCCGAGGCATAGGGGATGACCTTCATCCATTCTATTTCTTCTGTCGTGGTCGAGATTTGAGTCTTACTCAAGTTCACATCTTGTACCACAGTCAAGAACTCCTTCTTTGACTGATCCATTTTGAACTTTCTTCAAAATACTTGTCAATCTATGTGTTTTGTGAAAGTTCTATGAAGCTTCTCAATCTATCTTTATAGATTTTGATGCTTAACATGTAAACAACCTTTACCTATTTCATTAAGTCTTACTCCACTTCACACCAGGCAAGAACTCATTTCTTTGACTTGATCCTATTTTGAACTTCTTCAAAATTTCATCAAGATGTGTGAACTTTTATCAGGCGTCTTGATCTATCTCTATAGATCTCGATGCCCAATCCGTGGATAACTTAAAACAGGTTTTATTGAAAAACTCCTTTCAATTAATTCTTTATGCTTTTCAGAAATTCTACATCATTTCCAATCAACAATATGTCATCCACATATACTATTAGAAATGCTATAGAGCTCCCACTCACTTTCTTGTAAATACAAGCTTCTCCATAAGTTTGTATAAACCCAAACACTTTGATCAACTCATCAAAGCGAGTATTCCAGCTCCGAGATGCTTGCACCAGTCCATAGATGGATCGCTGGAGCTTGCACACTTTGTTAGCACCTTTAGGATCGACAAAACCTTCCGGCTGCATCATATACAATTCTTCCTTAAGGAATCCATTAAGGAATGCCGTTTTGACGTCCATTTGCCAGATTTCATAAAATGCGGCAATTGCTAACATAATTCTAACAGACTTTAGCAACGCTACGGGTGAGAAAGTCTCATTGCAGTCAACTCCTTGAACTTGTCGATAACCTTTAGCAACAAGTCGAGCTTTATAGACGGTGACATTACCATCAGCGTCTGTCTTCTTCTTAAAGATCCATTTATTTTCAATAGCTCGTCGTTCATCGGGCAAGTCTACCAAAGTCCACACTTTGTTCTTATACATGGATCCAATCTCGGATTTCATGGCCTCAAGCCATTTGTCGGAATCCGGGCTTGCCATCGCTTCTTCATAGTTCGAAGGTTCACCGTTGTCTAGCAACATGACCTCCAAGACTGGATTTCCGTACCACTCTGGTGCGGAACGTGTCCTGGTTGACCTTCGAAGTTCTGTAGTAACTTGATCCGAAGTATCATGATCATCATCATCAACTTCTTCTCTGGTCTGTGTCGATGTCACAGAAATTTCTTTCTGTGGCGTACTACTATCCAGAGGAGGTACAATTACCTCATCAAGTTCTACTTTCCTCCTACTCACTTCTTTCGAGAGAAACTCCTTCTCTAGAAAGGATCCATTCTTTAGCAACGAAAACTTTGCCTTCGGATTTGTGGTAGAAGGTGTACCCAACGGTCTCTTTTGGGTATCCTATGAAGACACACTTATCCGCTTTGGGTTTGAGCTTATCTGGCTGAAGCCTTTTGACATAAGCATCGCATCCCCAAACTTTCAGAAACGACATCTTAGGTTTCTTGCAAACCACAGTTCATACGGTGTCATCTCAACGGATTTAGACGGTGCCCTTGTTTAAAGTGAATGCAGCTGTCTCTAATGCATAACCCCAAAATGATAGTGGCAAATCGGTAAGAGACATCATAGAACGCACCATATCCAATAGAGTACGATTACGACGTTCGGACACACCATTACGCTGTGGTGTTCCATGTGGCGTGAGCTATGAAACAATTCCACATTGTCTTAAGTGATTGCCAAACTCGTAACTCAAATATTCTCTTCTTCGATCAAATCGTAAGAACTTTATTTCTTGTTACAATGATTCTCTACTTCACTCTGAAATTCTTTGAACTTTTCAAATGTTTCAGACTTATGCTTCATCAAGTAGACATAACCATATCTACTCAAATCATCTGTGAACGTGAGAACATAATGATATCCACCGCGCGCCTCAACACTCATCGGACCGCATACATCGGTATGTATTATTTCCAACAAGTCTGTTGCTCGCTCCATTGTTCCGAAGAACGGAGTTTTAGTCATCTTGCCCAAGAGGCATGGTTCGCACGTCTCAAATGATTCATAATCAAGTGATTCCAAAAGTCCATCTGCATGGAGTTCCTTCATGCGTTTAACACCAATATGACCTTAGCGGCAGTGCCACAAATATGTGGTACTATCATTATCAATTTTGCATCTTTTGGCATCTATGTTATGAACATGTGTATTACTACTATCGAGATTCAATAAACCATTAAGTGCATGATCATCAATGACATTATCCAAATAAATAGAATAACAATTATTCTCTGAAAATGAATAACCGTCTTGCAATAAACATTATCAGATATAATGTTCATGCTTAACGCGGGCACCAAATAACAATTATTTAGGTTTCAACTAATCCCGAAGGTAGAGAGAGCGTGACGATGGTGATCACATCAACCTTGGAGACACTTCCAATGCACATCGTCACCTCGTTCTTAGCTAGCCCTCGTTTATTCTGGAGCTCCATGTTTCAAGTTGCAAGCAACTGAACTAGTATCAAAATACCCAGGTGCTCCTACGAGTACTAGTAAGCTACACATCAATAACATGTATATCAAATATATCTTTGTTGACATTGCCAGTCTTCTTATCTGCCAGTTACTTTGGGGAAGCTCCGCTCCTGGTGATATTTCCCTTTGCAATGGGAGCACTAAGTCTCGGGTTTGGGTCCAGTCTTTGGTTTCTTCGCGGGAGCGGCAACTATTTTACCGTTCTTTTGAAGTTCCCTTTCTTTCCCTTGCCCTTCTTGAAACTTGTGATCTTATCAACCATCAACACTTGATGCTCCCCTTTTTGATATCTACATCCGCAGCTTGTAGCATCGCGAATAGCTTAAGGATCATCTATCCCTTGCATGTTTATAGTTCATCACGAAGATCTAGTAGCTTGGTGATGGTGACTAAAGAACTTTATCAATCACCACTTTTATTCGGAAGTCTAACTCCCACTTGATTTAAGTGATTGAAGTACTCAGACATTCTGAGCACATTGCTTACTAACAAAGTTGTTCTCCTCCATCTTGCAGCTATAGAACTTGTCGAAGGTTACATACCTCTCGACCCGGGCGTGAGCTTGAAAAACAAATTTTCAGCTCTTAGAACATCTCATATGCTCCATGGTGCTCAAAACATCTTTGGAGCCCCGGTTCTTAAGCCGTAAAGCATGGCGCACTGAACTATCGAGTAGTCATCTTCTCTTGTCTGCCAGACGTTCATAACGTCTTCAGACAAAGCCATCGGGGTTGCTCACCGAGCGGTGCATCAAAGACATAAGCCTTCTGTGCAGCAGTGAGGACAATCCTGAAATCACGGACCTAGTCCGCATAGTTGATTCCATCAACTTTCAACTTGGCTTTCTCTAGGAACATATTAAAATCAGTGGAACTACCGCGTGGTTTATCGATCTACAACATAAATTTGCTAAGACACTTTTTGACTATGTTCATGATAATTGAAGTTCAATTAATCAAATTACTTAAGAACTCTCACTTAGATTAACATCCCTCAAGTTGTCTAAGTGTAACATGACCCACATCAAACTAATCCACGTCCGATCATCACGTGAGGTGGATCAGTTCATCAATGGTGAACATCTTTCATGTTGATCATATCTACTATATGACTCATGTTCGACCTTTCGGTCTCTTGTGTTCCGAGGCCATATCTGTATATGCTAGGCTCGTCAAGTTTAACCCAAGTATTCTACGTGTGTAAAACTGGCTTACACCCGTTGTATGCGAACGAAAGAATCCATCACACCCGATCATCACGTGGTGCTTAGAAGCGTCGAACCTTCGCAACGGTGCATACTAGGGGAGAACACTTATCTTGAAATTTAGTGAAGGGATCATCTTATAATGCTACTGTCGTCCTAAGCAAAATAAGATGCATAAAAGGATTAACATCACATGCAATTCAATATATGTGACATGACATGGCCATCATCGTCTTGTGCTTTTGATCTCCATCAGCAAAGCACCGTCATGATCTCCATCGTCACCGGGTTGACACCTTGATCTCCATCGTAGCATCGTGACACCTTGATCTCCATCGTAGCGTCGTGACACCTTGATCTCCATCATAGCGTCATGGTCGTCTCGCCAATTATTGCTATTACTACTACTACTGCTAACTCATAGCGGTAAAGTAAAGCAATTACATAGCGTTGGCATTGCATACAATAAAGAGACAACCATAAGGCTCCTGCCGGTTGCCTGATAATTTACAAAACATGATCATCTCATACAACAACTTATATCACATCATATTTTGGCCATATCACATCACCAGCAAACCCTGCAAAAACAAGTTAGACGTCATCTACTTTGTAGTTGCAAGTTTTACGTGGCTGCTACGGGTTTTGCAAGAACCGTTCTTACCTACGCAAAACCACAACGTGGTGTAGTGATTGCTTTTTGATCTTCTAAAAGAACCCTCTTCATTGAAACCGATTCAACTAAAGTGAGAGAGACAGACACCCGCCAGTCACCTTTATGCAACGAGTGCACGTAGCGGTGAAACCTGTCTCGCGTAAGCGTACGCGTAATGTCGGTCCGGGCCGCTTCATCTCACAATACCACCGAAGCAAGTATCAACTAGTAACGGCAAGCAATATGTATACACCCACGCCCACAACTCGTTTGTGTTCTACTCGTGCAAATCACATCTACGCATAGACCTGGCTCGGATGCCACTGTTGGGGAACGGAGCATGAATTTCAAAAAAATTCCTACGCTCACGCAAGATCTATCCATGGAGATGCATTGCTACGAGAGGGGAGAGTGTGTCTACGTACCCTCGTAGACCATTAGCGGAAGCGTCTCACAACGCGGTTGATGTAGTCGAACAATCCTTCGAGCTCCACCGATCGAGTACCGAACGTACGGCACCTCCGAGTTCTACACACGTGCAGCTCGGTGACGATCCTCGCCTTCTTGATCCAGCAAGACGTCGAGGAAGTAGACGAGTTCCGTCAGCACGACGGCGTGGCGATGGTGACGGTGAAGTGATTCCGGCAGGGCTTCGCTTAAGCTCTCCGAAAATATGACCGAGGTGGAAAACGGAGATCGGGGCACCGCACACGGCTATGGGACAATTGTGTGCTTTGGGGTGCCCCCCTGCCCCCGTATATAAAGGATGAGAGGGAGGAGGCCGGCCCCCTAGGGCTGCGCCAAGTGTGGGGAGTCCTACTAGGACTCCCTAGTCCTAGTAGGATTCCACCTCCCATACGGAGTAGGAAAGGGGGAAGGGAGAGGGAAAGGAAAGAGGGGGCTGCGCCCCCTCCCCTAGTCCAATTCGGTTTGGGCAAGGGGGGGCGCGCGCCTCCTCACGTGGCATGCCTCTCCTTTTCCCGTATGGCCCAATAAGGCCCATTACTTCTCCCGGTGAATTCCCGTAACTCCCCGGTACTCCGAAAAATACCCAAATCACTCGGAACCTTTCTGACGTCCGAATATAGCCTTCCAATATATGAATCTTTACCTCTCGACCATTTCGAGACTCCTCGTCATGTCCGCGATCTCATCCGGGACTCCGAACAAACTTCGGTCACCAATCACATAACTCATATAATACTATATCGTCATCGAACCTTAAGTGTGCGGACCCTACGGGTTCGGGAATGATGTAGACATGACCGAGACGACTCTCCGGTCAATAACCAACAGCGGGACCTGGATGCTCATATTGGTTCCTACACATTCCACGAAGATCTTTATCGGTGAACCTCATATGTCAACATACGTTGTTCCCTTTGTCCGGCGGTATGTTACTTGCCCGAGATTCGATCGTCGGTATCCAATACCTAGTTCAATCTCGTTACCGGCAAGTCTCTTTACTCGTTCCGTAATACATCATCTTGCAACTAACTCTTTAGTCACGGTGCTTGCAAGGCTTCTGTGATGCTGTATTACCGAGAGGGCCCAGAGATACCTCTCCGATAGTCGGAGTGACAAATTCCAATCTCGATCCATGCCAACTCAACAAACACTTTCGGAGATACCTGTAGTGCATCTTTATAATCACCCAGTTACGTTGTGACGTTTGATACACCCTAAGTATTCCTACGGTATCCGGGAGTTGCATGATCTCATGGTCAGAGGAACGTGTATTTGACATAGTGAAAGCAATAGCATTAAACTGAACGATCACATGCTATGCTAATGGTTGGGTCATGTCCATCACATCATTCTCCTAATGATGTGATCCCGTTATCAAATGACAACTCATGTCCATGGTCAGGAAACCTTGACCATCTTTTGATCAACGAGCTAGTCAAGTAGAGGCTTACTAGGGACTCGGTATTTGTTCATTATCCACACATGTATTTAGTTTCCTGGTCAATACAATTCTAGCATGAATAATAAACCATTATCATGAACGGGGAAATATGATAATAAACACTTTATTATTATTGCCTCTAGGGCATATTTCCAACAATCGACACGTCGTAGCCCTACCTAGGCTCAACAGAGAGGCCAGCATGCCGGTCTACATCCTAAGCGCTCAGGGGTCTTGGGCCCATCGCCCTTTGCACTCCTGCACGTTGCGAGGACGGCTGGGAGCAGACCTAGCCCCCTTAATACAAGCGCAGGCTATCACGGTCCAACCCGGGCGCGTGCCGCTCAACCGCTGACATCTGAAGAGCTTCGGCTGATACTACGACGCCGAGTACCCATATTATTCCCACGTGCTGGTTAGCGCGAAAAGGCCAGAGGCCTACTCAGATTACATATCCTAACCCTTAGTGCATTAGGAGCGCGCGGTAACGAGCAGAGACTCACGATCATGTGACCCCGTCGTCCCGTCTCGTGGACTTATGGCAAGGGCTAAGAATACCAGGCCGTGCCACGTATTCATCTCGCGGGTACCCTCACGGTCAACCCGACTCCACATCACATCACTCGCGGGTACCCCTCGGGGCCGACCCGTCTTTAACCAGTAACATCAATAATAAAGTGCAAGTAACCGTGTGTCCATAACATCAAGCAGGAATCCGAGGAATCACCCTCGTTGGATTCCCACTCGATGATCCCGTCAAGGTGAATCCGGAGGAATCACCCTCGATGGAATTCACACTAGCGGGGTTGCACGACAGAAGCTTCATTGAAGGTGGTGGAAGAGGAATCACCCTCGGTAACACACGACCGAATAGCTATTCTACAAAGACGACATCGGGAGTGAGACAAGAGGTATCACCCTCGGCACTTGATGTTAGCTCTGCAGAGTCGAGCAACTTAGGGGTGTGTAGTGAGGGGCTGGTCTCGGCCCGTCGATCATATCGAACGGGGCACTGGTACTAAAGCGGGGCAACTATAGCAAGGAAGAGAGGCCACAGATGGTTATATCCAACCTACACTAAGCATTTAGGATTGCAGGTAATGTATCAAAAGAAGTTACAAGGACAGGCTATGCAGCAGAGTAGGTATACAGAGCAGTAACTGCAGCAGTTCTAATGCAAGCAAGAGGGAGAAGAAATAGGCGATATAGACATGCGTCAAGGGGGGTTGCTTGCCTGGAAGCTCTGCGGCAAAAGAGGGATCGTCAGCGGTGTCGTCTGTCTCCTGAGCTGCGTCGGTCTCGGGGGCTATCGGAGAAGAAGAGGGGGAAGAAACAATAAATAAAGGCAGACAAATGCAACATAGAGCATGACATGCTAAAATGCAGTGCAGGGTTGCCTATAGCATGTCTAAACCATTTTAGTTATTTTAGGATTTAAGTTGGAATTATTAGCAGGTATGCATGCACTATTCATCTACCGAAAACAGGCAAAAAGTTGCGGGTTCACCTACGTAGGGGGTCCCGATAAGAAAACAGACGGCACGATCGGATTCGTGGGATTTTTCTGAGCAACTTTCATGTAGAAAGTTTTTCGATCCGAGCTACGGTTTAATTTCTACGATTTTTCAAAGTTTTTAGCATTTTCTGGAATTATTTAAATTAACAGAATTGTCAAAAGTGGAATATGACGTCATGCTGACATCATCACTGCGTCAGCAGTCGGCTGACTAGTTGACTGGTCAAACAGGCAGGTGGGACCCACCTGTCAGCCTCAGAGGTGTTAACAGCGATTAATTTTAAACTAACAGAGTTAATTAACTAAGTGGGGCCCTATGTCAGTGTCACTAACTCACTAATTAATTAAGTTTTATTAAAAATCGGTTTAATTAGTTTAACTAATCGAGAGGGCCCACACGTCAGCGTCAGAGGAACAGTAACCCGCGCGTTGACCGGAGTCAACGCGGTCAAACGAGCGGCGGGGCCCACTGTCAGCGACTCTGGGCGGGCCCCACACGGCGACACGTCGGACGCCGGCGCCGGAACAGGCTCCGGCGAGCCTCTCGCGGCGGCGCGACGCCGGTGAGCGTCGGGTTTCGCGTACGGTGGGTCAAATCGCGCGTTGTTGGTCTCGTTAGAACGGCCACACGATGCCGCGTCGATTGACGTCGCCGGCTGGAGCTGGGGCTGCCGGAATCGTCGCCGGCGACGAGTAAAGGCGGCGGCGGGTTTCGGGTGTGATCGGATTCGCGGCCTCGGGCCGTTTCCGAGCGCGCAAGCTAGCTAGGGCGAAGCAGGAGCTCACCAGGAGAACGCCCGTGCCTTTGGTTCGTCCAATGTTCGAGCGCAACGGCGACAGCGAGCTCCGCGGCGGAACTCAGTTCGGCAATGGCGTGGCGGCGTCGACCGCGAGCTACGGCGAAATGCGGGCAGTTAGAGAGAGAGAGGAGTGGAGGGGGATGCTCACCGAGCGGCTACGACAAGCCCTCGACAGGTTAGGAGCGCAGAACGGCGGCGATTCGCGGCGACGGCGTCGCGGTGGCCGGAGATGGGGACGGGGGCGAACGGCAGCTGCGGGGGTCCCCGGCTCCAGCGGAGGGCACCGGACGAAGTGGCTGAGGCCGGCGGAGCCCCTGGGCAGCTCGGAAGGACGGGACGAAGCCGGTGGCTGCAACGGCGCGGCAGCGCGTCGTCGGAGGCGCTCGGGACAGAGAGGAAAAGAGGTGGCCGAGCGAGCGCGCGCGAGGGAGAGGAGAGGAATGGCGAGGCGATCAGGGGAGATGGCTCGGGGAGGCCCTTATCCCCTCGCCCACCTGCCTCGTCGCGGTGGCGAGCTGCGGGCGGCGCCGTGCGCACCGGATGCGGGCGAGGCGACACGGCGGCGGGAGCAGGTGAGGACGAACAGTGAGGTGGGCTGGGCCGACTCGGCCCGGTAACAGGTAAGGCCTCGCCCACTTTTTCCCTTTTTCTCTGTTTTTCCTGTCTTTTCCATTTAATTAATTAAACAGACACAGAAAAGAAATAATTGGGGCACCAAATAGCTTAGGAAAAATATGGGACTTGACCCATTAATTTCTCTGCATTTTTAGACAGTGCCACAATTATTTTGGGAGGTAGAGGAATTCAAATGCATTTTTCATAATTGATTTAGCATTATAAATTGCTGGTATAGCACTGTTTTAAATGCTACTGTCCATCTTAGCAACATAGTGATGTTGATTTTCTTAACAACAAACTGTTTTGGAATTTTTGCTAAATGATGAACATTTTTCCAGCAACTTTTGTGCAACTTCAAATTTCAATTGCATTTGAATTTGAATTCAGTGGCAGAATTTGAAATGAGATATTAATCCAACATGATTATCATTGCAAATCTCAGATGACTTGGCATTAATATGATGAATCACTGTAGCTCATTACATAGGGATGTTACACGGAGCAACAACTTCCTTGCATCAATAGCTATTCCCTCTGGCTGCATTTCAAAGAATTGGGATAATTTCAGAAAGGTTGAGGAAATTTTAGTTTCTTGGTTCTTTCTCTGGTTTCTAACTTTACATCACCTCTTCTGGAAACCAAACCCCTGGCTTTGTGCTGCCTTCTAGAACTGCTAGAGCAAGTGCGGCCGTTGCATAGCCCACGGATCTGAATGTCCAAATGTAAACTGCTTAGCTTCAGTGCAACGATACGGGCAAAACAATGTTGGGCACAAGCAGGGCCTATACTTCAACTTTATCAAATGCATCGTGTTTGTGTTATCCGGATTAAAATTGTTATCCGGAGTATTTTATATGTTAGAACTTGTAGATTTAAAACATAGATTGGGAAACTAATTACGTAGGTTTATGTCTACCAAGATGGCTTGTGCCAGAAAATTGTGCTTAAACGGATAGATTGTTGTGAGCAAATAGGCCAGTAGTGGTGTGCCCATTTGAACTTTTGAGATCAATCTGCCCAAACAAAACCAAATTGATTAAGTGGTATTCAACAGTTATAATACACTGCCCTGGGCATTGACACTACAAACTTAATACTTAACAACAAGTGTGCAAGTACTCACTCTCATGGCGACACGCTCTCCTACAATCCCATCAATAACTCGAATGAAAGGGTCAACACACTCAGCAAACTTTAGAGTGACATTTTTATCTCTCAAAAGTTCCTGCATATGGACAATTTGTTTTTCTAGCTTAAGGTTATACTCCAAACTTACTTGGTGCCAAATAATTTCCTAGTTTCAAATTAAGCTCGATGCTGGTCCTTATAACACCTCTATCTACATGATTCTTTTTAATTAAGTATCAACTTCATTTTATAAGATGAAGTTGCCAAATTTTGATCTCCATTTTCCTGAAGGAAGCTTTGTCTTGGTACTAGTACCTTGTAACCTTTGGTTGGTACAAGTATTAGTAACACAATTTTAAGATGCGGGTTTATCAGTACCCTTCTTATTTTGTGCTAAACTTTGACCTTAGATTTGATTAGTAGCAAAATATAAGTTATATGTCATAAAAGTTATATGGGTAGATTCGTATTTGACTAAAGTTTTCAATGATATTTTTTTGGTTACATATAAATTATATCTTGTCATTTAAATCTATGGTCAAACTTTGACCCAAAGTGCGAGGGGGACTAATAAACCAGGCCAGAGGTAGTAGTTAATTTGAGAAACAACACGTACAGAAGGCAAGAAGTTTGCGAACGTTTCCATTCCCCAATTCCAGATGAAAGGATCTGAACCAAATCGAGCATGAACAGTTGGCAGACCTAAATTTTTGTGTGTGCTCTTCACCTCCGGTAAGTTCCTGCATTTGTTCAAGTAATATGACAGTGGTTTCTTTTTCTCAATCATGGGAGGGGAATAACCATGATAATGGCTTGTTGCAGAGGAACATATAATTTGTTTTGCCTTGGTATAGTAGACGTACCCCACATCACATTTTTAATGAAATAAACTTGCATTGATCATAGGTATAAATTATTATAATTTGTGTTTGATGAAATGGAAACAATATATTCAAGGACTTACATCAAGTAAACATATTTCTTCCCAATCCCTTTTCCGAAATCAATGTTGCGAGCTCCACTGTAGGGTTTTAGTTTGATTTCTCTCCCTGGGTTTGTTCATAAAAAGATCAGGCAAATTTCATTTCTATCTATTCACTGAGCATTATAAAAAAAGGACAGCAAGTCCAAATGCAAGGGAACCTTTATCATAGGCAATTACGGCCCAGTTCTTTTGATCGATTCTCCCAGAATCTTGAGAATCGGGTCTCCCCCCAGCTTCTCCCAGAATCTTGAACCCATATATTTTTTACAATGCTATCTAGTTAGGATGTAAATAGGTAGGATTGTCAAAAAAATATGGGTTTAAGATTCTGGGAGAAGCTGGGTGGAGGGTCGATTCTCAAGATTCTGTGAGAATCGGCCAAAAGAACTGGGCCTACATCCTCCCCAAGAAGTAACAAGCTTGTGCCCAACGTAGTTGGGCCTGCACCACCTGTACCTGCAATGTAATAGAAGAATCTGTAGGAATAAGATAGGCTTGACCAAGACTTCACATTAGGTTTGAAACAAAAGTGAATTTTCACATCGTTGGCAGTTCCCAAGTTTGTCATATCTTCCTGACCTCAGTGTTTCTGGTTCACCACCACTTTCGCCTTTTGCAGTACGTACAAGCTCAGCTGCCATCACTATCATACAAAATGATCGAGTTACGAACTAAGAAATACAATTTTCAAAAGAAAATTCAAAGGGTTCAAACTAGGGATGCAACACGGCGTCCCGCATAGTCCCACACAAGTGAATCGTAGTAAGTACAAATTGAACTAACCCATCACAACTCATTTATATAACTAAATCACTCAAGTTTGCATACGAGGCGGATCGGGCGCTGCCCTGCACCCTTAGTTGAAACATTGGCTCTACTAATCTAGCGTCGATATTCCCATTCTGATTGCATCTGCAGTTGCAGAGCTTTCTCAGGCATTTATATTTAAATCTTGTCAACTGAATATGTACTCATCGGGGGTTATTCACAAATTGAATACTCAATTTCCTCATCAATCTGTTACATTACCTAGATTAATCCGAGCATTACCATTAGTTGTTCATAAATGAAGCTTTATCATAGATGTGGTGGTGTGTCTGGTGTATGATTTGTAAAAAAAGGATGAAACATGAACTACTGTATGTAGTTGAGATTCTTATAATATACACCGAGAATTAGTGTACGTAACAAGCATTTTCTGGATGCAAATCGATGGAGAAATTATGTGTGAATGCGAGAAATAAGACCATTGCTCACTCCAGGAGATATCCCTGCAGTTATGAGAGCTGGGACGCCGGAAGCTTTTGCTTGTTCGTGGAAAGATTTTGCCCTCCATGAATAGTCCACTCCATCGCAGATATCAGTGTACCCTGTCTGCTCGGTAAAAGTTGAGCATGCAAATTAACTTAGGGCTTCTCAGATTTATATACAGAAATACTGCAAGCGTCGAAAAAAAAATAGAACTACTTTTGAAAAGTTGAAATTATTGAGTACCACTTATATATTTATGTACAGTTCAGCATCAAATAATTCATGGCCCCACCCACCTTGGTAGATATTGCTGCCTGCAGGACTGTGCATTTGTCAACCCTCTGGAATGGTCCAGCGGCATGAACCACCAAATCCACACCTGTGAAACAAAATAAATGAAGTATCTATTTTTTTGAGGGAAAATAAATGGAAGTATCTATGGAGTAGCTATTATTAGACTAAATATATTTTGTTCATCCATCAAATTATTCCCATAGTTGGATTCATATCGCATGTCAAAGGTTCAGTGGGTAGATGGATAGGAAAAATGGGGGTCCACGGGACCTTTTCCCCCCTCTTGCAAAGCGACTAGGGCAAAGCCTTCTTCCCTCGATCTCCGCCGATGAGCCCGTGAATTTGCCTCTCCTCTGCTTGCCGATCCGGTGGTGGCTGCTGGCGGGCAAGGGAACCCTGATGCCTCGCCTTCGGCTAGTAGATAGGTTAGGGTTTTAGTCCTTGCAGGGGCGGCGCTCCAACGGATGCCATCGCTTCAACTTTAAGTCAGTCTTTTAGGTTTCGATCCTCCTCAACTTCGTCCCTCGGGGCGGATTTGATGGAGCTCCGGCGTAAATTCCTGCCGGCTCCTCGGGGCAACGAGGTTAGGGTTTCTTGTTGTGCGTGTGCGACGACGAGATTTGGTGTCAGGTTCTTAGGATTGATTCAAGGTTTCAGTGGCGACGACTGCGGCTTCGGTACACTGGTCCTTAGTGACACGTGCATGAAAAGTCCTTGTCTTTCATCGACAAGGTCATGTCGGCTTTAGTATGGGAGCGGCAACAACGGGGCATCGGTGGCTCGTGCTGGCGGTGGTAGTAACAATGTAATTTTTATTATGTTTGAATTTTTTGTACTTCTGGTGAACCTTTATGTGACCCGTCGTTGTGTGTCCTCTCAAAAAAATGGAGAATGCCAAGACCATATATTAAATTGTCTAACCCTTACAAAATCAGAAAATAAGATCCAAATCTTTGGGTATGTCGAGGCTGTCTTCCTCTTGCACTCACTGGTGGTGCACAGTTTGTAAAGCTCGATGCCGGCTATGAATCTTCAGAACACCTTGGGAGTTAGGGTAATATTATTGATGAAGAGGACGAAAGTCGCCCGTCAGAGCCAGAACAAGCCAACGACAACTAATTCAGGATCACATTGTCTCCCCGAAGAAGAAGAAGGCAATGGGTAATGGAAAACCACCCTAGATCCGACCAGACAGAATTGAGGAGGCCTTAACTCACCAGCTTCTCGACAAGGCCAAAGTTGGTAATGCATTGCGCGCCTAACAGAGAAGAACCAAGAAAACCAACAAAACATCGCAATCCACTTCGCGCAACAACGCATCCCAAAACTACCTAGACGAGACGTAGACAAAATTGGGCCCAAGATCCAGCCCTGGATTCTTTGTTCCTGTTCCAGGCACATCCTTGCGTAGCTTTGCGCCTGAAGAAAATCATGGTTGTGTCGCAAAACCTCGCGAAAGAAAGCAGATCCTCCCCCAGTCTCCCTCGTAGGAAGGCAAACCAACCATGGTGGCTTTGCCAGGAAGCAAGGCTGCGAAGAGGGCCTTTTGTGGAGGATCTCTACCTACTCTACTTTCCTATCTAGGACTTCAATATACAAATTATATACTACTACGAAGAATAGATTGCTGTTAACAAAGAATTTTCTTAGTATTTAGCTAAGTATTTGCATTCAAAATAAGAAAAGGACATATTAAGAACTTGTAAAATAAGGATTAGGGACCATGCAAAAATAAATAAATAAGGATTAGGGATTAATTTGGATTGCGCTATATCTATCAAAGAGTATACAATAATGATGGATTTGGTAAATCAAATCCATCGAAGCTCCACACGCCCTCCGCTGACGCCAATAAGCATTGTTGTACCGATGAGGACTACAAGAAATTATTTCAAGTCGTCGATGAGGCCATCCCGTCGCCACCGCCGGCCATCGCATCGCCACCGCCGACCAGACACCTAGACCGAATCCTAGCCTGAGCTAGAGCTACACACACACACACACACCACACAACCAACCCAAAACCGGGGTTCCCCCCACCTTGCCGCCATCGAAAGGCACCTAGAGGTGAACGGAACCGCCATGGTGGCATCCCTTGCACAAAAACCCTAGCCGCCTTACTTTCATGAAAGGTGAAAGATGAGAACAAAAAACTGTTTTAGGCATAATTATGTGTCCTTTCCAAGTTATGTAGCTAGCCGCAATCAAGTTGCTACAAACGAAATTTGTTGATTGTTAAGAGACGTTCCCATTATGAATTTGCTGCTGAATTAAGACTTTCAGGACCAATTATCCCTGTCTACCTTTTCTCTAAGTTTTTTTCTATAAAATATTTCATATGTGACAGTAATCAAGCCGCCATGCGTGCAAGTCAAACGAAATCGGGGTGGTATAGGACCTGTGGTGAACAATTAAAACAGTTTTAGGATCGAACTAGGGATAAAAGAAACATACAAGGAACATGAAAGCGACATAAAATAGACATAGACTAAGGAAGACAATATAAAACACATACATAGGCTATGAGGATGTAGAATGGCTGAATGGGGCAGTGTGTAACACCCCTGTGTAATGAGCTACAGTGATCCATAATGATTATGCTAAGTCACCTTGATTAGCAATGCATGATCACAGTGAATTCATATCTCATTTTAAATTCCACCACTGAATTCAATTCAAATTGCAAGTGAGACTTGAAGTTGCACAAAAATTGCTGCAAAATAGTTCATGTTTTAGCAAATATTCCAAAACAAATATTTGTTCAGGAAAACAACATCACCTATTTGCTAAAATGAGCTATAACAATTAAAACAGTGCCAAATCAGCATTTTTAAATGCTTCTCTAATTATGAAAAATTCAAATAAATGCAAACAAGTCCCAAACTTTTTGTGGCAGTGCTGTATAATGCAAGGTAATTATGTGGCCAAGTCCCACATTTTACAAAATACATTTGCTAGCTAAAAGAAAATGCAAACAGAAAAGAATAAAGAAAACAGAAAGAAGAAATAAAGAAAAAGGGAAAAGGGCCACTGTTGACTGGGCCTTAGTGCACAGTGTGCAGGCCCAGCCCAACAGAGCCGTCGTCGTCTCCCTCCTTCCCGTGCCAGCTCGCGCGCACGCGCCCGACGCCGCGCGCCGTCGCCGCCGAACCACCTCGCCGCCCCGCGCCGCTACAGCGCCGAGGAGGAGATAAGAACGCCACCGCACGCCTCGGGGACGCCTCCCCGTCCTTATCCCCTCCTCCCACGCGCTCTCTCGCTCGCTCACTTCCTCACCGAGCGCCGCCGTCGCCATGGCCGAGCCGTAGCCGCGGCCACCGTCCTCCCCGCGCCTCGCCGTCGTGACCACGAGCTCCGCCTACGTCGACTACGCCGTCTGCACCCACCAGCTCGAGCTCGGAGCCCCTGCATCGCGAGATCGCCGCCGTCTTCTTCCTCTACGGTCGCCGGCGTTCGTCGTCGATTTCGGCCGCCTCTGCTGCTCCCGAATCCCGACGAGCCTTTCTTGAGCTCTGCGGTGAGCCTCCGCTTCTTTCCCCTCTCTTTCCGTCGCGTTTTAGTGCTCGTAGTCCCGCTCGCCGTAGTTGCCGTAGCTCGCCTCCGCCGCCGTGCTCGTCGCCGTCGAGCTCAACCGAGCACGTAGACGTGCTCAGCGCACTCGTAGGAGCCCAACGCCGCCTCCCATTCGCCTTGCCGTGCTCTCTAGCGTCGAGCTCGAGCTCACCCGAACGCCGCCGCCGCCTGCCGTCGATGCTCCGGCCAACTCCGGCCATCTCAGCTCACGCCACCGCCACTGTTCGACGCGGCTCGCTCCACACGTTCGAACGCACCAAGCCGCGCGCCAAATGGTCGCCGGAGGGCGATTTCCGACGCCTCCCGTGGCCCTCCGCCGCGTTTGAGGTCGCCGGCGTTTAGCCGCCGGCCGCCGCCGACGTGGCTGGCCTGGGGCCCACCCCTGGGTCGCTGCCAGAGGGTCCCACGGGCCCCGTTGACTGGGTTAACCCAGTCAACGTGCTGACTGGGCAGCTCCAGTCGCTGACAGGCGGGCCCCACTCGCTAATTAAACTGTTTTATAAAATAACTTAATCTGACAATTAGTTTAGTCACTGACAGTAGGGTCCCACCTAGCTAATTAACATTCTAGTTGAATTAAACCTCTGTTAAATACACAGTCAATGACAGGTGGGTCCCACTGGTCAGTTTGACCAGTCAAAGTCCACAGTTGACTACTGACTGGGCAGTCAACTGGGGCCCACTGTCAGCCTCTGGTGCATTGCTGGGTGCACTGGACCGGGTGCACTTAGCATTTTACTGTTCTGGATAATTCAAATTTAATAATTAAAATAATTCCAGTAAATTCCAGAAAATGAATAAAACTTTGAAAAATCATAGAAAATAAACCGTAACTCGGATGAAAATAATTTATATATGAAAAATGATCAGAAAAATAAGATGAATCCGAATATGTGATCAAAATGCTTGACCATCACTCCTAACTAGGTGAACATGGAACCTTCCCCTCCGGATACATATACCGATAATCACCTGGAGTCGGGAAAATATTCCCAGATATTTTCCCGCTCCGTCTGTAACATGTAGCATTGCGTTAGGTCACCCCCTGCACAGCATATATCCCTGGCATGCATCTGTGTTCCATTTGTTTGCTTTATATTTATTGTTTCTTCCCCCTCTTCTCTCCGGTAGACCCCGAGACCGACGCTGCTCCCGAGTACGACTACACTCCTGACGTCCAGCCTTTTTCAGTAGAGCTTCCAGGCAAGCAAACCCCCTTGATCATTTCAATATCACCCATTTCTTTCTCGCACGTGCTTGCATTAGAATTTGCTACTGTTGTCCGATATCTCCTATTCTGATGCATAGCCTGTTTTTGTAACTGTTGTTGATACCTTACCTGCTATCCTAAATACTTAGTATAGTCTGGGTAGTGCTCCATCAGTGGCCCCGCACCCTTGTCCGTGTTGCTATGCTTAGCTTCCGGGTACTCAATCAATGTGATCGAGGTGTAGAGACCGACACATCACCGCACACCCCCTTAGTTGTACGACTTTGCAGAGCTACTATCGAGTGCCGAGGGTGATACCTCCTACCTCACTCCTGATGATATCTCTATAGCGTAGCTAGTCGGTTGTGGGATACCGAGGGTGATTCCTCTTTCACCACCTCCGATAATGTCTCTGTCATGCAACCCCTCAAGCGTGAACCCAACGAGGGTGATTCTTCTAAGTTCACCTTGACGGATACATCGAGTGGGAATCCATCGAGGATGATTCCTTGGATTTCCCCCTTGATGTATGGACACACGGATACCCTGTATTTAACTCAGTACCTTGTTGAAGTCGGGTCAACCCCGAGGGGTACTGTTGGTGCAATAATTTGCCTCCTTATGTTTTGGAGATTGTTGACAAACAGTGAGGGACTAATGTGTTTGCTAGTGCACACAGAGTAACAGGTCCCTGGAGTCAAGAGGAGTTTGGATTCAAACTCCGAAGAATATCCCCTGCGTGGCAGTGAAGGTTATCACCGAAGATTATGACGACAAGAGTGACCCCTCAAAAATTGTTGATGCAAAGCAATTCGTTCGGTGTCCGTCCGAAGAAAGTGACTTCAGCCGAGAAGATTGAAGACGTAGTATTCATTTCGTTGTTTCTTTTCTCTTTATTGAGTCACAGGACCACCGTACTATTAAGAGGGGTGTAGCGTTCGAAGCTTTGATTCTCTGATGCTAAACCCAAATCCTATGAAAGTTGCGAGAGAGATCTCTTTGTGTTCCGAGCAAATACTTGTCAGCAAGAGACTGTGATCTTCTTCGCTGCGAGAGATTTGTCTCTGACCGAGGAGTTAGCATAACTTGCTCCTCAAGTAATGTTACCGTTGCTCTTTAAAATCCGACCGTTGTGAACGTGTCGGTTGGCCATTGGCTGGACCGCGTGTCCAAAATGGTCATTTCCCATCAGGGAAGGTTGCGGCTATAAATAGCCACCCCGCACCGGCGTTGTCTGGTGGCTGCTCCGCTTGATTCTGAGAAGATTGTTGAGCAACCCCCTCTCCGAGATATTTGAGTTTAAAATCCACCGAGAGAAAACCCTAGAGCCGAAAAATTAGATAGTGGTTCAGCATCACTCAAATCTAAGTCCAGTACACTCCGCCTATTACTCTTGAGAGCTGCAAACTCTCTAGACGGTTAGGTGTCAATTTCTTCAGAGACCAAGAGTAATTGTGGTTCTCGAAGAAGAAGTCTGTAAAGGTTCGGAGATCGCCTCAAGCATCTGCCATGAGTAATCGGCATTGGTTGACGAACCAATTGTCGAGGAGAATAGGGCAAAGAGAGTTTATCTTCTGTGTTAAATCACAACCCCTCCAACCAGACATAGTCCTTTTGCAGAAGGGCGAACTGGTCTACCAAATACCTTGTCGTCATCGAGCATCACTGGTCACCTCTGTTGCTCCCCTTTACATTCGAACTATGCAGTATGACATATTTCAATCATGTGATTTGCCTCGATGCATGCTCTTAGTTTCCATTCGGTAGTTTGTATTCGCTCACTGTATACTGTTTTCATTCGTTCCGCTGCTGGGTTCCGAGAGTTTTGATATTTCCGAAAGAAAATTTAAACTCCCATTCACCCCCCTCTGGTAGACATACTTCGTTCCTACAATTGGTATCAGAGCGAGGTACTCCTTGACTCTGCTCATTTTGGTCTAACCACCTTGGAGTTTAAGTATGTCTTCAGTGAGCTACAAGTCGCACCTCAAGATTCCCATCTTCGATGGGACGGACTATCCCTTATGGAAGGAGACGATGAAGATCCGTCTTCGAGCTATTGATGATGATATGTGGAACGTGGTGCAGAATGGATTCGTGGTTGAAGTGCCCCAGGTCCCCACTGACCACGAGAAGAAACTCATTCAGATGGATGCTCAAGCCAAAGATGAAATTGGTGGCCATCTCTCTCGTGCTCAATTTCTTCGCTATCGTCAGTGTGAAACTGCAAAGGAATTGTGGGACATTCTCGAAAAGATAAACGAGGGTGTTTCAACTCAGAAAGAAGCTCGCATTGATACTCTTCGGGCCAAATTCAATCGGTTCAAGCGTATTGGAAATGAAAGCTGCCAGCAAACCTTCGATCGTCTGAGTGACATTGCAAATGAGCTACAAGGTCTCGGCGCCAAAGACATCACTGATCACGAAGTTGTGAAGAAACTGCTCCGATCCCTTGACAGTTCGTTCGACACTCTAGTTCTGATGATTTGGGAATGAGCTGATTTCAAAGTTCTCGACTCTGCTGATATCATGGAAAGGCTAAACACCCACGAATAACAAGAAGAAGAAAAGAGAGATCTCTATGGCTCAAGTCACCGAAAAAGTCATGCTCTCAAGGCTGCGGCTGATTCTTCCTCAGAAGGAAACGCCGATGAAGATTCAGATGACCCCGAAACGATCAGCAAGGATCCCGCATTGATCACGAAAAGATTCCAGCGCCTTCAAAGGAAAAATCAGTTTCAGAAGAAAGGATCCAGCAACTCTGGCGGCTCCAAATCTTCATCAAAACCTACTAGAGATTACACCTGCTTCAAGTGCAAAAAGCCAGGACATTTCATCTCGGACTGCCCTCTCTGGGAAGCTGAAATCCGTGCCAGTGGAAGATTTGATTCAGGACACAACCATGGCAAAGGCAAGAGCAAAAGCTACGACTCCGATGATGAGAAGAAAATGAAGAAGTTCTTCAAGAAGAAGGATAGCTCCTCCAAGTCCTCGTCAAGATCTTCCTCAAGGAATCCCTCCAAGTCCTCATCCAACCGCAAGAACACTTCTCTCAAGGCTAAGGCGTACATCGGCAAGGAAATGGATTCCGATGAAGAAGCGTCATCTGACTCCGAAGAAGTTGATGAATCCGATGAGGATTCTGATTCCGGCATGGCTGGCATAGCATGTGCCTCTACTCCTGCATCGAACTTATTCGAGAATCATTCGAGCGACAATGAGTCTCCTGCGTACTGCCTCATGGCCAAAGCTTCGAAAGAAAAGGTATCCTCCAAACATCACAAGGTTCACTCCAGTGATCAATATTCTTCTGATGAGGATGACCATGCTAAACTGATCAAAATTGCTAATATGCAACAAAACTCTCTCGAGAAAATTGAGAAAACCCTCAGGAAGTCTGAAGGGTTGTTGGTTGAGGAGATGGAGAAAAATCAGTCGTTGACAGAAGAGCATTCCGCTCTCGAGTCTCGAATGAAAGAACTATCAGATCGTCATGATTTTCTCTCAGCTGACCACGAAAGATTGACTTATGATTACCTGAAATCGAAACAGGAACTCGAGTCGCTGAGAGAGGCTCATGATGACTTGATCAGAGAAAATTCTCTTCTCACCCAACAACTCAAAGAGAAACCTGAAGTGTTTGTACCTCCTTGCTTAAAATGCCTTGAACGCAGTAACGCTGAATCAAATGCTGAATCTTCTGTGAATGCTAACCCCTCTGTCGAGGAAAATGGTTCTGTTTCTGATGAAAATGCTAGGTTGAAGGATCTTCTTCAGACAGGAATGTTCAAGTCTCTCAAAGGGCATCAAACCCTGTGTGATGTTCTGAAGAAATCCATTCTTCACAAAAATCCCAGGAAAGAAGGTATCGGTTTCGAAAGGAAACTGAATGAAAATGGCTCCTACTGGGAACCTGATCAATATCCTCGCACTGTGTGGGTGCCTGCTAAGAGCAAAACGCTCGATCCAGCTTTACTTTCGGGATATGACTCTCCTATCCCTGAATACTCATATGATGATTCTCTGGACAACTATAAGTTGTTCAAAAACCAACGTGGTGAGGCTGTTGCTCGCTATGTTGGACCTAACAGCAGGAATGGCCCCCCAAAGGAAGCTATCTAGGTGCCCAGGAAAACTATCGAAGCATTACCTGTTACCAGGCTTCTAACCATGCAGGAAGAAAATGCTCGATACATCCTGGAAAAGGCCCGACAAAATGAGTACATGCATACCTCATCTAACCGCTATACTCATTCGTCTGGAAGGAATTTCAATGCATACTCTTTCGATTATAGTCGTACTCATTCAAGTCACAATTCTTATGACTATCGAAAGAAATCCTATCCTGCTCGCTCATATGTTTCGAAGCCACCTACAAAGATGTGGGTGGTTAAGAAAGCCTGATTTCTCTGCAGGACTATGTCTCCGGGTGTACCGAATGGATAATGGATAGTGGATGCACTAGTCATATGACCGGAGACAAGTCGTTGTTTGTCGACCCCAACTTAACTGCTTCATCTCAGAAGTATATTACATTCGGCGACAAGAACAAAGGAAAGGTAATGGGGTTAGGAAAAATTGCTATATCCAAGGACAAGAACATTGATGATGTTTTACTTGTTCAGTCTCTTGGATTCAATCTCATGTCAGTAGGCAAGCTTTGTGATCTAGGCATGCTAGTTCTATTTTCATCTTCCAAATGCATCGTCTTTATGGCCTCTGATAATTCCTTCATCTTCGAGGGAAATAGAAAGGGTGATTTATATATTGTGGATTTCTCAAAGGGTCCCTCGGTCCAAACTTGTTTGCTTGCAAAAGCATTCGAAGGATGGCTGTGGCACCGAAGACTTGGTCATGCAGGTATGAGAAATTTGCAGACTCTCATGAAGAAAAATCATCTGCGTGGTATTCCTGATATGAAATTCGACAAGGATCGTCTATGTGCTGCGTGTGAAGCCGGTAAATTGGCCAAGAAGCACCATTCGTCAAAAACTGTCATGACCATAACAAGACCACTGGAAATTCTTCATATGGATTTATTCGGGCCTCAAAACTATGCAAGTTTCAGAGGCAGTCATTATGGTCTGGTTATTGTTGATGATTTCTCTCGATACACTTGGGTATTCTTTCTCGAAGACAAAACCTGCACCCAAGACATCTTCAAAAGATTCGCCAAGAAGGCTCAAAATGAATACGGTGTGCGAATTAAGCATGTCAGAAGCGACAATGGTACTGAGTTCAAAAATACTCATATCGAAGACTTTCTCGATGAAAATGGTATCACTCATGAATTCTCTGCCGCATACACTCCCCAACAGAATAGAGTTGTTGAGCGAAAGAATAGAACTCTCATTGAAATGGCGAGAACAATGCTCAGTGAGTATAAAACTCCCATTCGTTTCTGGACTGATGCTATTAACACTGCTTGCCATGTTGTGAATCGTGTTTATCTTCATAAATTCCTTAAGAAAACTTCATACGAGCTTATCACTGGCAAGAAACCGAATGTTTCTTATTTACGTGTTTTTGGTGCACCTTGCTATATTCGTGACATGAATCATAATTCCAAGTTTGCACCCAAGGCACATGAAGGTTTTCTTCTTGGTTATGGCTCGAACTCGCATACTTATCGTGTCTATAACTCTCACCATGGGAAAGTTATGGAAACGGTAAATGTGCGGTTTGATGAATCTAACGGCTCTCAAAAGGAGCACCTACCTAATGTGATAGATGAACCTCCGATTTCGGATGCTATTCGGCAAATGGCCATTGGGGACGTCAGGCCAGTCGAAGGAAATACACCTGACTCTTCCGATGATGATGCCCCCATAGCTCGATGAACATGCCAATCTACTGCCGAAGAAAATGCCGCACCGAACACAAATGGCAACCCAAATGCAAATGCAAATGCCGATCAAAATGGCAATCAAGATGAAAATGGCGATACTAATGCCAATCCTGATGCTGATACTGAGGAAAATGAAAATGATCATCAAGAAGGAAATCCTCTCCCACGAGTGGCAAATCGAGTTGACCCTGCATTAATCCTTGAGGATCTCGAGAATCCAGGTTACCGACCCACAACTCGCTCTCGCACCCGTTTGGTTAACTGCTGTGGCAGTTTCTCCTTTGTCTCATTGACAGAACCTACCAAGTATGAAGAAGCTATGAATGATCATGATTGGATGAATTCTATGCAAGAAGAGTTGGTGCAATTCGAATTGAATGATGTGTGGGAATTGGTTGACAAACCGAATCCTAAGAAGCACAATATCATCGGCACAAAATGGATTTTCCGGAACAAGCAAGATGAAAATGGCATTGTTGTGAGAAACAAAACGCGTCTTGTCGCTCAAGGGTATACACAGGTAGAAGGTATTGATTTCGGTGAAACATATGCTCCTGTTGCTCGCCTTGAGGCAATTCGTATTCTTCTCGCTTATGCAAATTACAATGATATTCTGCTTTATCAAATGGATGTGAAAAGTGAGTTCCTTAATGGTGAAATTGATGAGGAAGTATATGTTAGGCAGCTACCTGGCTTTGAAAACCCTCAGTTTCCTAACAAGTTTTCAGGTTGAAAAAGGCTTTGTATGGGCTGAAGCAAGCTCCTCGAGCTTGGTATGACACTCTGAAGAGGTTTCTGCTCGACAAAGGGTTCAAGCCAGGATCCACTGATTCCACTCTTTTCACTCGTGCTATTGATGGCGATCTATTCGTATGTCAAATTTATGTGGATGGTATTATTTTCGGCTGTACTAACAATGCTTGCAGCATGGAATTCGGGCGAATGATGTCCGAGAAATATCAAATGTCTATGATGGGTGAACTCAAGTTCTTTCGCGGACTGCAAATTTGTCAACAGGACAATGGGATTTTCATATCTCAGGAGAAATATCTGAGAGATTGTCTGAAGAAGTTCAAAATGCAAGACTGCAAACAGAAGGGCTACAAAACTCCAATGCCCACGAATGGCCAGCTGGACGCAGATGTGTACGGTAAAGATTACGATCAAAAAGTTTATCGTTCGATGATTGGTTCTTTGCTCTACTTATGTGCATCCAGACCTGACATCATGTTGAGTGTTTGTATGTGTGCTCGTTTTCAAGCTGCACCGAAAGAATCGCATCACCAAGCGGTCAAGCGTATTCTGAGATATTTGGCTCACACCCCCACCTTAGGTTTATGGTATCCTAAGGGAGCACAGTTTGACCTCGTTGGATATTCAGACTTAGATTATGCAGGTGACCGGGTTGACAGGAAATCTACTTTGGGGACATGTCATTTCCTCGGTAGATCATTGGTATGTTGGTCGTCAAGGAAGCAGAATTGTGTCTCGCTCTCTACGGCTGAGGCCGAATATATTGCTGCTGGCGCTTGTTGCACTCAGTTATTATGGATGAAGCAGACTCTGAAGGATTATGGCATCAAGGTCAAGAAGATTCCTCTATTGTGCGACAATGAGAGTGCGATCAAAATTGCACGCAATCCAGTGCAGCACTCTCGCACCAAGCATATTGAGATCAGACATCATTTCCTACGCGGTCATGTTGCTCGAGAGGATATTGTCATCAGTCACGTCAATACCGAAGAGAATCTCGCCGATATCTTCACCAAGCCTCTCGATGAGAAAAGATTCTGTGCATTACGGTGTGAGCTAAATATCCTAGATTCTGCAAACGTGCAGTAAGCTGGACTCGGCACCCGTACCATCACTTCCACATCTTAGAAGGAATGGGTGCATAACACTCGAAGAGTTTGAAAATTTCGACAAAGTGAAATTTTCTTTCTGAGAGTGAATACATTAACGAAGAACTAGACTAACCGGGTGCCACGACAATTGTGCGATGCTCGAGGTCATACAGTTCTTATACGGTGGGTAACGCCACCACAATTTCTCCTCGTTGAGTTGCATTTGAAGTTTTTGTGTTAGTCCGAATGTATTTCACTCATAGTTTTTCTCTCGGGTGTTTGTGTTTCTTCGTCTGAGTGAAATACCTAGGACCCTGTTTTCCCTCTATTCTATCTTTTCCAGTCTATGCTGTTCCGTTATGAATGCACAAAATTCATCTGGGAACGAAATTTTATCTGGTTTCCTTGACCACGTTAAAGTTTTGGTCCGAACTTAATCTGTTTTGGCGAAGAAACACAGCTGAGTATATCTCAACAATGGATATGCCGTATTTATACAGTTCCAGGAGAAACAAAACATCATAGTTGAACCACTTTCGCATCACCAAACTATGATGTTTTGTTTCTCCTGGAACTGTATAAACACAGCTGAGTACAAACACAGCTGAGTATATCTCAACAATGGATTCGCCGTCACTGGGTGCGAAAGTGGTTCAACTATGAATTTGTTCATCCTCGGTTTGCTCAAAACTTTGCATTTCATCCTCCATGGGGTGACTGCCGGGAAATTTCTCTCATAAAGCCAAATGGTCCTCAAGAGAGACCACCTCCACCACCAAATGCTCATGAGTCCTCCCTTCGAACACCCGAATCTTATCCTGATGAGCTTGCTAAGCGTCAGCACAATGCCATCAAGCGAGCTCAGAGGGCTGAAAAGCAAAAGGCACGTGAAGAGGAAAACCTTCGCCTTCTCAAAGATGATGTGGAGAAGAAAAAGGCCGAAGGAAAATCAGAAGGTTGTTCTAAACGCAAGCATGATCCTAGCGCTGTTGCGAAGAGAAAGTATGCACCAAAGAAGAAAAAGGTTGAACCAGCAGATGAGTTTCAAATGAATGATTCTTCGGCTGATGATGATGACCCTCCGCTCACCAAGGAAGAAGTTGCTGCCACTCTCAGCGAGGAAGTGAATATTACCACATCAACTGTGCTGCCTGATCTTCGGGTTAATTTGGTTCTTGTAGCACTACCGAAGAAGATCCCTGCTAGAAAAACCCCTGCTACCACCGTCACTTTGAAACAGCATGTGAATACAACTCCTCATCCAGATGCTATCAATTTAAAGGATTTGGTAGTTGACACTCCTGTGAGTTCTGCAAAGCCAGGCGAAAGAATTCCCAAGCCTAACTTGAAGAAAATCAAGGTGCCTACTGAGAAAGATGCTCCACAAGCTACTGCTCCGAAGGAGAAGGCTGCTAAGTTTGCGCCTACCTTGACTCAGCCATTGGCTTCTAAGCCTCCTTCCGAGCAAGTTCCTATCCAGACTGCTCCTAATGTCAAGTCTGATGCTCCTCATTACTATGATCACATATTTATCATGGAACAGCTTGATAAATTTGTGGACAATCCATTCGATGGAGAAGTGGCGTCTCTACCTATTCTTGCCGAAGTTATTACACATGCCACTTCCGTAGTTCAAGAACTGAGGGGAGATGCCATTGAGATCAACTCTCTCTCTGCCGAGCTAATGGACCTTGATGATCGAATGAAAACTGCCTCTTCAAAATTTGTCATTAAAGCACTCGAAGATTCCTACAAGGACATCAATCGTGCCATGACTCTCCTTCGTCACCGAAGGTTACGCTTTCACACGGATCTAGATGAAATTGTTCGCAAGATCTGCGATGAACATCAAGCCAAAGTCACTGGGTACAATGATTTGGTCAAGGGTCACATTGATCAAGTTGCTCAGCAAAAGAAAAAGCAACGAAAGCGAATGGCAAAGAAAAATGTACCTCCTGCTCCGAAGGAACCGTCGCCTGTTCCCCAAGTTACTCAGTCTCCTCCTGCTCCGCAAGAAAAATCTCCTGAGCCAGCTATTCCTTCGAACCCTCCAGTCCAAGACTCGGATGCTCCTCCCTCGCCAAGGCCAACTGAATCAGTGCCTGTGGCATCCCCTGCTTGGGCTGATATCCCCTGCAATCTCTGAGCGATACATCTTCGATGTGGAAGACATGTTCCTGCGCATTCTGAAGGATTCTGCTCAATATCCCTTCTGCATCAAAGTATTCGCGCCCTGGATCCAGAAAGTTGTTGATCATGCAATGCGTACAGTGTATCTTGCGAAGGAAAACCATAAAAAGCTTCCTTCCTCCTGTTCGCGATACCTTGCAAGTCATGGAAGATATTACTTCGGGCAAATCGCATGCATCAAGCCCCCAAGACTATCACAGGCAATTTGATGGGCCACGTCTGCCTCAGCGCGACCGAAAGATTTCGCCTCAACCTCCATCGCAACTCGAAGGCAGTTTGCATACACAACAACTGCTACTGCAGCATATCGCTGAGGATCGACGCGAAAAAGAACATCTCGCCTCCGAGCTAAATGCTCTCAACAATCGCACGAGGATAATGCATCTGATAGCTGATGAAAACAAGAAGAGGCTCTGGAAATTGCTTCGCAAGTTCTTCACCGAGAAACAACTCTTGAATGTCAATCTCCAAGAGCTCTATGACTACGTTGACAAAGGCTTCACTGTTGAAGATTTTCAAGATCGGAGTACCCCTCCTCTACCTGTTTGTGAGCCAACCACTGATCTTCTTCATCTCAAGCTTCGCAAATTGCTGGACGAGTCTGAAGCCACCTCACCGACCGAGAAACCTACAGAAGGGAATGTGCACTCCCGTGTTCCTCCTGTGGCCACTCCACTTGTTCCCTCGTCTGCTCAGCCCCAAGTCTTTATTCCTGAAGGAAAATCTGATGCTGCTGAAGACGAAGACAATCCTGTCACTTCCGAAGAAGAACTCACCTCAGATAGTTCATCTGGAGATGCCACCGATTAAACCAAGTTCTGCGTTTTTGCACTCAGGTTATTCGTCACCTTTTTGACACTTGTTGACAAAAAGGGGGAGAATTACATCGAGTCTCGATAGATTTGCTTTCTATGTTTCGATTGGTTTTGGTTTCGTGCGAATTTGCAACTTCTGGTTTAAGTTTATCTGTACTATGTTGTAAAACTCGATAACTTCTGTGCTGTAATGTTTATAACCCCGGCTGCTGCACCATTTCTCTCGAAGCATTTGTCTTGCAGGTGGAATTATTATCAAAAGTTATAAATGATTGCACTACGATCTTGATGGATTATATCTCATCAGTGTGAATCAATGTCTTGAATGATTGAAATTTCCTCCATATTATTCAGTACCTGCAGGAGAATTTATCTCATATCTTTCTTCCCTGCATACATTTAGGGGGAGTCTATTTCATCTTCGAGCAAAGTAACACTCACCCACTCTTGTTGGAATTGCTTTTCACTTATCTATCTTCACTTCGATGATTATCTGTTTTGTCATCAATCGTCCAAAAAGGGGGAGATTGTTGGTGCAATAATTTGCCTCCTTATGTTTTGGAGATTGTTGACAAATAGTGAGGGACTAATGTGTTTGCTAGTGCACATAGAGTAACAGGTCCCTGGAGTCAAGAGAAGTTTGGATTCAAACTCCGAAGAATATCCCCTGCGTGGCAGTGAAGGTTATCACCGAAGATTATGACGACAAGAGTGACCCCTCAAAAATTGTTGATGCAAAGCAATTCGTTCGGTGTCCGTCCGAAGAAAGTGACTTCAGCCGAGAAGATTGAAGATGAAGTGAAGACGTAGTATTCATTTCGTTGTTTCTTTTCTCTTTATTGAGTCACAGGACCACCGTACTATTAAGAGGGGTGTAGCGTTCGAAGCTTTGATTCTCTGATGCTAAACCCAAATCCTATGAAAGTTGCGAGAGAAATCTCTTTGTGTTCTGAGCAAATACTTGTCAGCAAGAGACTGTGATCTTCTTTGCTGTGAGAGATTTGTCTCTGACCGAGGAGTTAGCATTACTTGCTCCTCAAGTAATGTTACCGTTGCTCTTTAAAATCCGACCGTTGTGAACGTGTCGGTTGGCCATTGGCTGGACCGCGTGTCCAAAATGGTCATTTCCCATCAGGGAAGGCTGCGGCTATAAATAGCCGCCCCACACCGGCGTTGTCCGGTGGCTGCTCCGTTTGATTCTGAGAAGATTGTTGAGCAACCCCCTCTCCGAGAGATTTGAGTTTAAAATCCACCGAGAGAAAACCCTAGAGCCAAAAAATTAGATAGTGGTTCAGCATCACTCAAATCTAAGTCCAGTACGCTCTGCCTATTACTCTTGAGAGCTGCAAACTCTCTAGACGGTTAGGTGTCAATTTCTTCAGAGACCAAGAGTAATTGTGGTTCTCGAAGAAGAAGTCTATAAAGGTTCGGAGATCGCCTCAAGCATCTGCCACGAGTAATCGGCATTGGTTGACGAACCAATTGTCGAGGAGAATAGGGCGAAGAGAGTTTATCTTCTGTGTTAAATCACAACCCCTCCAACCAGACGTAGTCCTTTTGCAAAAGGGCGAACTGGTCTACCAAATACCGTGTCGCCATCAAGCATCACTGGTCACCTCTGCTGCTCCCCTTTACATTCGAACTATGCAGTACAACATATTTAAATCATGTGATTTGCCTCGATGCATGCTCTTAGTTTCCATTCGGTAGTTTGTATTCGCTCACTGTATACTGTTTTCATTCATTCCGCTGCTGGGTTCCGAGAGTTTTGATATTTCCGAAAGAAAATTTAAAACTCCCATTCACCCCCCCCCCTCTGGTAGACATACTTCGTTCCTACAGGTACCCACGAGAGATGTGAAGTCGGGTTGACCGTGAGGGTACCCGTGAGGTAATTACGAGGCACAGCCGGGCAGGCAGACCGCCCCAGGAGTGGGGTGGATGGGCTGGCCCTTGCCGTAAGTCCTCGAGACGGGGCGACAGGAGCACTGATCATCACCGCGAGCTCCCAATGTACTAATGGGTTTGGATATGTGATCTGAGTAGGCCTCTGGCCTTTTCGCACTAACCACCACGCGGGAATAGTATGGGCACTCTGCGTCGTATGTTTCAGCCGAAGCTCTTCAGACGTCAGCAACTGAGCGGCGCGCGCTCGGGTGGACCACGAAAGCCTGCGTGTGTATACAGGGGCTAGGTCTGGTCCCGGCCGCCCACGCAACGCGCAGGAGTGCAAAGGGCGATGGGCCCAAGACCCCTGAGCGCTTAGGATTTAGACCGGCGTGCTGGACTCTCTGTTGAGCCTAGGTAGGGCTACGGCGTGTCGATCAGCCGAGGCCGAGCATGGACCGAGTAAGTGTGTCCGGCCAGAGTTAATCGAGCGTGTTGGGTAAGTTGGTGCACCCCTGCAGGGAAGTATACCTATTCGAATAGCCGTGTCCACGGTAACGGACGCTCAGAGAGTATCCCGGTCTACTACAACTAGAACTGGATACTTGTGATATTTAATAATATGTTAGCTCTGGGATTGCTTTCTCGCAGGGAGTCGAGAAAGGATCTCTGGGCATTGCTACTTACTTACTACTTTATAATAGACTAATCTGCACTCTTCTAATGCTGCAAGATGCTGCAAGATGCTAGTCTTCGATAGGCTAGTCCTTTCCCCTCTAATCTGGCATTTCTGCAGTCCAGTCCACAGATACAGCCCCTCTTTGATACCGATGCATAAATAGAATAGTTCTGATGTAAGTCTTGCGAGTACTTTGGATGAGTACTCACGCTTGCTTTGCTACCTCTTTTTCCCCATACCCGATTGCTGCGATCAGATGACGAAGCCCAGGAGCCAGCTGATCCCGCCGACGACTCCTACTACTACCACGATGGAGCCTACTACTACGTGTAGACCGCCGACCAGGAGTAGTTCGGAGGCTCCCAGGCAGGAGTCCTGCGCCTTTTCGGTCTAGATATCGTTGTTTTGCTCAGCCTTCTTAAGGCAGACTTGTCTAATTATGTCTGTACTCAGATATTGTTGCTTCTGCTGACTCGTGTGTAACTCGAGCTTATGTATTCGAGCCCTCGAGGCCCCTGGCTTGTAATATAAAGCTTGTATGACTTTAATTTATGTCTAGAGTTGTGTTGTGATATCTTCCCGTGAGTCTCTGATCTTGATCGTGTGCATTTGCGTGTATGATTAGTGCACAATTGAGTTAGGGGCGTCACACAGTGTTAATCTTTTCTTTAGTGAAGATAACAGATATAAAACACTACAGAGGAGAGACAGGTAGCAAGGACGGGAAAACATTTTTTTTCTTGCACTCTTCATAACTTTAGAAAAATAATATTACCGAGGTACAGAGAAATGATATTAACTTAGGGAGATTATATTACATAGAGAAAAGATATTTTTGTAAAAAAGTCTAAGGTCATATATTAAGTATCATAGATCCTTCCAAACACATCCTTATAGAAAAATAACATTACGTTAAAATCCTTGGGGTGCTGAAGTCCTCTTCCTCCTGCATCCGTCGTCGGTGCGCCGTGAGCGTAGCTCAATGCCGGGCATATGCCTCAGCGGAGCTAACTAGTTTAAGCCCAGGAGCTTGTAGAAGAAGCAGACGGGAAGTCGATGCGGACAGGAGACGTTGGTGGCCGCGATATGCAAAGCAAATCACCGCCTTGGAGAAGAAAACACAAAAAAGGGCCTGTAGAAACTTCAAAGACCTCGAAAGCCGATTGAATCCAACCGGATCCACCAGAAACCCAAAACGACCAGATCCCGAAAGACCCGTAGGAGACACAGCTCCACAAGCTCTCCGCCACCAACGATAAACACACCAACGGAATGGGAAAAGAGTGGGGAGGACATTATTCCTACACTTGTTCACTGTCGATGCTTCGCGTCCCAAACCAAACACGGAAACTTCCTAAAGAAAACCTGAGACAAATCACCCATGCCGCTGCATGCCAGATTCGGGTCTGACGTCGAGCTCACCGCTGCTCGGGACCATGCACCAACACCCTCTTTTTTGGTGACCTGCCAGGCTGGGCGGCCGTTTAAGATCATCGTGTTGGAAATATGCCTTAGAGGCAATAATAAATTGGTTATTATCATATTTCCTTGTTCATGATAAATGTTTATTATTCATTCTAGAATTGTATTGACCGGAAACTTAAATACATGTGTGAATACATAGAGAACACCATGTCCCTAGTGAGCCTCTACTAGACTAGCTCGTTGATCAAAGATGGTTATGGTTTCCTGACCATAGACATGAGTTGTCATTTGATAACGGGATCACATCATTAGGAGAATGATGTGATGGACAAGACCCAACCGTAAGCTTAGCATCAGACTGTTTTAGTTATTTGCTACAGCTTTCTTCATGTCAAGTATCTGTTCCATAGACCATGAGATCGTGCAACTCCCTGACACCGGAGGAATACTTAGTGTGTATCCAAACGTCACTTCATAACTGGGTGATCATAAAGGTGCTCTACAGGTATCTCCGAAGGTGTTCATTGGGTTGGCATGGATCGAGACTGGGATTTGTCACTCCGTATGACGGAGAGATATCTCTGGGCCCTCTCGGTAATACAACATCGTAAAGAGCTTGCAAGCAATGTGGCTAATGAGTTAGCCACGGGATCTTGTATTACGGAACGAGTAAAGAGACTTGCCGGTAATGAGATTGAACTAGGTATGGAGATACCGACGATCGAATCTCGGGCAAGTAACATATCGCCGGACAAAGGGAATTGCATACGGGATTAACTAAATTCTCGACATCGTAGTTCAACTGATAAAGATATTCGTTCAATATGTAGGAATCAATATGGGTATCCAGATCACGCTATTGGTTATTGACCGGAGAGGTGTCTCGGTCATGTCTACATATTCCCAAACCCGTAGGGTCGCACGCTTAACGTTCGGTAGCGCTAGGGTAGTATTGAGATATTAATAGCAGAAAGTCCAAAGGTTGTTCGGAGTCCCGGATGAGATCCCGGACATCACGAGGAGCTCCGAAATGGTCCGGAGGTAAAGATTTATATATGGGAAGTCCTATTTTGGTCGCTGGAAAAGTTCGGGGGCATGCCGGCATGTGTATCGAAGGCACCGAAGGGTTCCGGGGGTCCACCAGTCCCGGGGACCCACATGGGCTGTAAAGGGGGCGCCCTGGCCTAGTTGGGCCAGGCGCACCAGCCCCCCACCTGACCCATGCGCCTAGGGCTAAGGAGAAACCCTAGATGGGGGCGCCCCCACTGGCTTGGGGGGCAAGCCACCCCTAGGGCCGCCGCCGCCTCCCTTGGAGGAGGGGCTAGGGCCGGTGCCCCCTCCCCCTCACCCCTATATATAGTGGGGAGGGGCGCAGGGGGTTGCACCCTTTGGCCCGGCGCCTCCCTCTCTCCCGTATACTCCTCCACCACCTTCCGGTACGCGCTTGGCGAAGCCCTGCCGGAATTCCGCTGCTGCCACCACCACCATACCGCCGTGCTGGTTCCAATCTCATCTACCTCCTCCCCCTCTCTTGCTGGATCAAGAAGGAGAGGACGCCATCGAGCTGAACGTGTGCTAATCTCGGAGGTGCCGTCCGTTCGGCACTAGATCGGATTGGATCGCGATTGGATCGTGAAGAGTACGACTACATCAACCGCGTTACGACGCTAACGCTTTTGGTCTATAAGGGTATGTAGACACACTCCCCTCTCGTTGCTTTGCATCTCCTAGATTAGATCTTGGGTGTTTTGTAGGAATTTTTTTGATTTTCATGCAACGTTACCCATCAGTGGCATCAAGAGCTAGGTCCATGCGTAGATGTATTTACACGAGTAGAACACAAAGAAGTTGTGGGCGTTGATGTTCAAATTGTTTACTTCCTTTGTCTTATTTGGATTCGGCGGTATTGTGGGATAAAGCGGCTCGGACCAACCTTACTTGTCCGCGCAGAAGAGACCGGTTCCACTGACTGACATGCAACTTGTATTGCATAAAAGTGGCTTTGCAGGTGTCTGTCTCTCCCACTTTAGTTGAATCTGATTTGACGAGGGCGGTCCTTATAGAAGGTTAAAAGGCAACTTGTATATCACCATTGTGGTTTTTCGTAGATAAGAACGGTTCTTATAGTTTGCCCTAGCAGCCACGTAAAAATTGCAACAACAAAGTAGAGGACGTCTAACTTGTTTTTGCAGGGCAAGTTGTGATGTGGTATGGCCAAAACGTGATGTGATATATGTTGATGTATGAGATGATCATGTTTTGTAATAGGTTCACGACTTGCATGTCGATGAGTACGGCAACCGGCAGGAGCAATAGGGTTGTCTTTAATTTATTGTATGACCTGCGTGTCAATCATTAAACGCCATGTAATTGTTTTACTTTATCGCTATGCGTTAGCAATAGTTGTAGAAGCAATAGTTGGCGAGACAACCACGTGATGACATGATGATGGAGATCATGGTGTCATGCCGGTGACAACGGAGATCATGCCGGTGCTTTGGAGATGGAGATCAAAAGCACAAGATGATGATGGCCATATCATGTCACATATTGATTGCATGTGATGTTTATCTTTTTATGCGTCTTATTTTGCTTAGGACGGCGGTAGCATTATAAGATGATCCCTTCACTTAATTTCAAGATAAAAGTGTTCTCCCTAAGTATGCACCGTTGCGAAAGTTCATCGTTTCGAAGCACCACGTGATGATCGGGTGTGATAGACTCTACGTTCACATACAACGGGTGTAAGCCAGTTTTACACATGCAGAATACTTGGGTTAAACTTGAAGAGCCTAGCATGTACAAACATGGCCTCGGAGAACGAGAGACCGAAAGGTCGAACATGAGTCATATAGTAGATATGATCAACATGGAGATGTTCACCATTGATAACTGCCCCGTTTCACGTGATGATCGGACATGGGTCAGTTGATGTGGATCATGTAACACTTAGACAACTTGAGGGATGTTGATTTAAGTGGGAGTTCTTTAGTAATTTGATTAGAAGAACCATTTATCATGAACTTAGTCTAAATGTCTTTGCAAATTAATGTTGTAGATCAATGGCTCGCGCTGTAGCTCCCTTGAATTTTAATGCGTTCCTAGAGAAAGAAAAGTTGAAAGATGATGGAAGCAACTATGCGGACTGGGTCCGTAATTTGAGGATTATCCTCACTGCTGCATAGAAAGTATATGTCCTTGATGCACCGCTTGGTGATGCACCCCCTCAAGATTCGCCTGCAGATGTTATGAACGTCTGGCAAGCACATTCTGATGACTACTCGATAGTTCAGTGCGCCATGCTTTACGGCTTAGAACCGGCGCTCCAAAGACGTTTTGAGCACCATGGAGCATATGAGATGTTCCAGGAGCTGAAATTGGTATTTCAGGCTCATGCCCGGGTTGAGAGGTATGACACCTCTGACAAGTTCTTTAGCTGTAAGATGGAGGAGAACAGCTCCGTTAGTGAGCACGTACTCAAAACGTCTGGGTACTATAATCGCTTAAATCAGTTGGGAGTTAATCTTCTGGATGAAGTAGCGATTGATAGGGTTCTCCAGTCACTGCCACCAAGCTACAAGAGCTTTGTGATGAACTATAATATGCAAGGGATGGAGAAAACAATCCCTGAGCTTTTCACGATGCTGAAGGCCGCGGAAGTAGAAATCAAGAAAGAGCATCAAGTGTTGATGGTCAATAAGACCACCAGTTTCAAGAAGGGCAAGGGAAAGAAAGCGAACTTCAAGAAGAATGGCAAGCCAGTTGCCACTCCCGTGAAGAAACCCAAGGCTGGACCCAAACCCGAGACTGAGTGCTTCCATTGCAAGGGGAATGGTCACTGGAAGCGGAACTGCCACAAGTACTTGGCAGATAAGAAGGCTGGCAACGTCAACAAAGGTATATTTGATATACATGTTATTGATGTGTACCTTACTAGTGCTCGTAGTAGCGTCTGGGTATTTGATACTGGTTCGGTTGCTAATATTTGTAACTCGAAACAGGAGCTGCGGAATAAACGGACACTAGCTAAGGACGAGGTGACGATGCGCGTTGGAAATGGTTCCAAGGTTGATGTGATCACCGTCGGCACGCTCTCTCTACGTTTACCTTTGGGATTAGTTATGAACCTGAATAATTGTTATTTGGTGCCTACGTTAAGCATGAACATTATATATGGATCTTGTTTATTGCAAGACGGTTATTCATTTAAGACAGAGAATAATGGTTGTTCTATTTATATGGATAATATCTTTTATGGTCATGCACCCTTGGTGAATGGTTTATTTCTATTGAATCTCAATCATAGTGATACACATATTCATAATATCAATGCCAAAAGATGCAAAGTTAATGATGATAGTACCACATACTTGTGGCACTACCGCTTAGGTCATATTGGTGTAAAGCGCATGAAGAAACTCCATGCTGGTGGACTTTTGGAATCTCTTGATTATGAATCATTTGATACATGTGAACCACGCCTCATGGGCAAGATGACTAAAACCCCGTTTTCCTGTACAATGGAGCGGGCAAGTGACTTATTGGAAATAATACATACCAATGTATGCGGTCCGATGAGTGTTGAAGCACGCGGTGGATATCATTATTTTCTTACCTTCACAGATGATTTGAGTAGATATGGGTATGTTTACTTAATGAAACACAAGTCTGAAACATTTGAAAAGTTCAAAGAATTTCAGAGTGAAGTGGAGAATCATCGTAACAAGAAAATAAAGTTTCTACGATCCGATCGTGGAGGTGAATATTTGAGTTACGAGTTTGGTATGCATTTGAGACAATGTGGAATTGTTTCACAGCTCACGCCACCTGGAACACCACAGCGTAATGGTGTGTCCGAACGTCGTAATCATACTCTATTGGATATGGTGCGTTCTATGATGTCTCTTACCGATTTGCCACTATCGTTTTGGGGTTATGCATTAGAGACAGCCGCATTCACTTTAAATAGGGCACCGTCTAAATCCGTTGAGACGACCCCGTATGAGTTGTGGTTTGGCAAGAAACCTAAGCTGTCGTTTCTTAAAGTTTGGGGATGCAATGCTTATGTCAAGAGGCTTCAGCCTGATAAGCTCAAACCCAAAGCGGAGAAGTGCGTCTTCATAGAATACCCTAAAGAGACCATTGGGTATACCTTCTATCACAGATCCGAAGGCAAAATCTTTGTTGCTAAGAATGGGTCCTTACTAGAGAAGGAGTTTCTCTCGAAAGAAGTGAATGGGAGGAAAGTAGAACTTGATGAGGTAATTGTACCTTCTCTCGAATTGGAAAGTAGCGCATCACAGAAAGAAGTTCCCGTGATGTCTACACCAGAAGGAGAGGAAGCTAATGATGATGATTATGAAACTTCGGATCAAGTTACTACTGAACTTCGTAGGTCGACCAGGGTACGTTCCGCACCAGAGTGGTATGGTAATCCCGTCCTGGAAGTTATGTTGTTGGATAACGGCGAACCTACGAACTATGAAGAAGCAATGATGAGCCCGGATTCTGACAAATGGCTTGAGGCCATGAAATCCGAGATAGGATCCATGTATGAGAACAAAGTATGGACTTTGGTGGACTTGACCGATGATCAGCAAGCCATTGAGAACAAATGGATCTTTAAGAAGAAGACAGACGATGATGGTAATGTCACCATCTATAAGGCTCGACTTGTCGCAAAGGGTTTCCGACAAATTCAAGGAGTTGACTACGATGAGACTTTCTCACCCGTAGCGATGCTTAAGTCTGTTAGAATTATGTTAGCAATTGCCGCATTTTATGATTAAGAGATCTGGCAGATGGATGTCAAAACAGCGTTCCTTAACGGGTTTCTTAAGGAAGAGTTGTATATGATGCAACCAGAAGGTTTTGTCGATCCTAAGGATGCTAACAAAGTATGCAAGCTATAGCGATCCATCTATGGACTGGTGCAAGCATCTCGGAGTTGGAATATATGCTTTGATGAGGTGATCAAAGCTTTTGGTTTTATACAAACTTATGGAGAAGCTTGTATTTACAAGAAAGTGAATGGGAGCTATATAGCATTTCTGATAGTATATGTGGATGACATATTGTTGATTGGAAATGATGTAGAATTCTGGAAAACATAAAGGGTTGTCTGAAAGGAGTTTTTCAAAGGAAGACCTGAGTAAAGTTGCTTACATATTGGGCATCAAGATCTATAGAGATAGATCAGGATGCCTGATAAGACTTTCACAGAGCACATACCTTGACAAGAGTTTGAAGGAGTTCAAAATGGATCAGTTGAAGAAGGAGTTCTTTCCTGTATTGTAAGGTGTGAAGTTGAGGAAGACTCAAAGCTCAACCATGGCAGAAGAAAGAGAAAGGATGAAGGTCGTCCCCTATGCCTCAGCCATAGGCTCTACAATGTATGCCATGCTGTGTACCATACCTGATGTGTGCCTTGCCATGAGTCTAGCATGGGGGTACAAGAGTGATCCAGGAGTGGATCACTGGACACCGGTCAAAATTATCCTTAGGTACCTAAATAGGACTAAGGAAATGTTTCTCGGTTATGAAGGTGATAAAGAGTTCGTCGTAAAGGGTTACGTCGATGCAAGCTTTGACACCGATCCGGATGACTCTTAGTCGTAAACCGGATACGTATAGTGGAGCAGTCTTTTGGAATAGCTCCAAGTGGAGCGTGGTAGCAGCATCTACAGAATGACATAGAGATTTGAAAAGTACATACGAATCTGAATGTGGCAGACTGATGTCTACTACACAACTTATTCTTGTAGACTCGTGTTGGGCCTCCAAGCGTAGAGTTTTGTAGGACAGTAGCAATTTTCCCTCAAGTGGATGACCTAAGGTTTATCAATCCGTGGGAGGAGTAGGTTGACGATGGTATCTCTCAAACAACTCTGCAACCAAATACAAGAAATCTCTTGTGTCCCCAACACACCCAATACAATGGTAAATTGTATAGGTGCACTAGTTCGGCGAAGAGATGGTGATAAAAGTGTAGTATGGATAGTAGATATAGGTTTTTGTAATCTGAAAATATAAAAACAGCAAGGTAACAAGTAACAAAAGTGAGCACAAACGGTATTGCAATGCTTAAAAACAAGGCCTAGGGTTCATACTTTCGCTAGTGCAATCTCTCAACAATGCTAATATAATTGGATCATATAACCATCCCTCAACGTGTGACAAAGTATCACTCCAAAGTTCCTATTAGCGGCGAACATAAGATAGAAATTGTTGTAGGGTACGAAACCACCTCAAAGTTATCCTTTCCGATCAATCTATTGAGCCATCCCTATAAGTGTCACAAAAGGCCCTAGAGTTCGTACTAAAATAACACCATATGATACGCATCAACCAACTCTAATGTCACCTAGATACTCCAATGTCACCACAAGTATCCGTGAGTTGATTATTCGATATGCATCAAACAACTTCATAATCATAATATTCAATCCACACAAAGAACTTCAAGGAGCACCCCAAAGTTTCTATCGGAGAAAAGATAATGAAAACGTGCAACAACCCCTATGCATAGATTACCCCAATGTCACCTCGGGAATCCGTGAGTTGAGTGCCAAAACATATATCAAGTGAATCAATATAATACCCCATTGTCACCACGGGTATTCATATGCAAGACATACATCAAGTGTTCTCAAATCTGAAATATTCAATCCGACAATAACGAAACCTCAAAGGGAAAAGATTCGATTCATCACAACAAAGATAGAGAGGGAGAAACACCATGTGATCCAACTATATTAACAAAGCTCGCGGTACATCAAGATCGTGCCAAATCAAGAACACGAGAGAGAGAGAGATAAAACACATAGCTACTGGTACAAACCCTCAGCCCCGAGGGTGAATTACTCCCTCCTCGTCATGGAGACCGCCGGGATGATGAATATGGCCTCCGGTGATGATTCCCCCCTCCGGCAGGGTGCCGGAAAAGGGTTGTAGATGAGATCGTGGAGGTACAGAGGCTTGCGACAGTGTAAAAACTCATCTAGGTTAACTTTCGGGGGTTTCTGAATATATATGATTTTTCAGTGTTGGAATCACGCGAAGAGGGGCCACAGGGGGCCCACAAGGCACCAGGGCACGCCTGGGGGGCAGGCGCGCCCAGGTGGCTCGTGGGGCCCCTGTGGCTCTTCTGCTGCTCCTCCGAAGCTTCCTGGGTCTGTTTCCTTTCAGAAAAAATCGTCAAAAAGTTTCGCTGCATTTGGACTTCGTTTGATATGGATTTTCTGGAAAACCAAAAACAAGCAGAAAACAACAACTGGCACTGGGCACTAGGTCAATATGTTAGTCCATGAAAATTATATAAAAGCCATATAAAAGTGCACCAAAATCATACAAAACTATAATGAACATGGCATGAATACTTCATAAATTATAGATACGTTGGAGACGTATCACAGACCCGTTGACTAAAACCTCTCTCACAAGCAAAACATGATCAAACCCTAGAACTCATTGGCTGTTAATCACATAGCGATGTGAACTAGATTATTGACTCTAGTGCAAGTGGGAGACTGTTGGAAATATGCCCTAGAGGCAATAATAAATTGGTTATTATCATATTTCCTTGTTCATGATAAATGTTTATTATTCATTCTAGAATTGTATTGACCGGAAACTTAAATACATGTGTGAATACATAGAGAACACCATGTCCCTAGTGAGCCTCTACTAGACTAGCTCGTTGATCAAAGATGGTTATGGTTTCCTGACCATAGACATGAGTTGTCATTTGATAACGGGATCACATCATTAGGAGAATGATGTGATGGACAAGACCCAACCGTAAGCTTAGCATCAGACCGTTTTAGTTATTTGCTACAGCTTTCTTCATGTCAAGTATCTGTTCCATAGACCATGAGATCATGCAACTCCCTGACACCGGAGGAATACTTAGTGTGTATCCAAACGTCACTTCATAACTGGGTGATCATAAAGGTGCTCTACAGGTATCTCCGAAGGTGTTCATTGGGTTGGCATGGATCGAGACTGGGATTTGTCACTCCGTATGACGGAGAGATATCTCTGGGCCCTCTCGGTAATACAACATCGTAAAGAGCTTGCAAGCAATGTGGCTAATGAGTTAGCCACGGGATCTTGTATTACAGAACGAGTAAAGAGACTTGCCGGTAACGAGATTGAACTAGGTATGGAGATACCGACGATCGAATCTCGGGCAAGTAACATATCGCCGGACAAAGGGAATTGCATACGGGATTAACTGAATCCTCGACATCGTGGTTCAACCGATAAAGATCTTCGTTGAATATGTAGGAATCAATATGGGTATCCAGATCCCGCTATTGGTTATTGACCGGAGAGGTGTCTCGGTCATGTCTACATATTCCCGAACCCGTAGGGTCGCACGCTTAACGTTCGGTAGCGCTAGGGTAGAATTGAGATATTAATAGCAGAAAGTCTGAAGGTTGTTTGGAGTCCTAGTTGAGATCCCGGACATCACGAGGAGCTCCGGAATGGTCTGGAGGTAAAGATTTATATATGGGAAGTCCTATTTTGGTCGCCGAAAAAGTTCGAGGGCATGCCGGCAAGTGTATCGAAGGCACCGTAGGGTTCCGGGGGTCCACCGGGGGGTCCACCAGCCCCGGGGACCCACGTGGGCTGTAAGGGGGGCGCCCTGGCCTATGGGCCAGGCGCACCAGCCCCCCACCTGGCCCATGCGCCTAGGGCTAAGGAGAAACCCTAGATGGGGGCGCCACCCGCTGGCTTGGGGGGCAAGCCACCCCTAGGGCCGCCGCCCCCTCCCTTGGAGGAGGGGCTAGGGCCGGCGCCCCCTCCCCCTCACCCCTATATATGCCCTAGAGGCAATAATAAATGATTATTATTTATCTCCATGTTCATAATTATGTTTATGTTCCATGCTATAACTGCTATGGTTCTCGAGTCTGCAATAACCACGAGGCTCGAAAGAAGACTCATATGCACGTGTGGAATAATAAACGGTAAAAAGTATTCCTAGTCTGGCCTCTAAGACTAGCTCAAGTGTTGCATGATGGTTCTGTTTTCCTGATCATGGGCATGACTATGCCGGCAACTTTGAGGGCACAATGTTAGGAGAACACTTGTGTTGAATCGACCCGATTGATGTTATGCTATGAGATTCATTCGTCACAAGTTAATGGTTAATAACACAGAGATGGTTTACGTTTGCATAATTCCTTAGACCATGAGAGTATCGAGTTTCTTCATGCTTGCTTCATGAACTTTGGGGTTTGTTAAACGTCATCCGTAAATGGGTGGCTATTACGGCGGCTTACAGGTTCATGGAAAAGTATGTCAAGCAACTTGATAGCTCAATATTGGGATTTGCTCCTCCGACGATGGAGAGATATCTCTGGGCCCTCTTGGTGTTACGGTATCCACCATCGTCTGGCCAGACACATTGTGATTTGATCACGGGGATGCCAGAACACGGGAACGAGAAAAGAGAACAAAACCGGTAACGAGGTAACTGGCATTGTGGACAAGTGTTGATCCACGGGGATGCCGATGATTCTCACCTCGGGTATTTGTAACATATCGCGAAGCAACAGGAATAGCACACGGCAACTGGAGGTTCACTCGAATATTCATTCGTGTGGGTATAGGGGTCAATATGGGTGTCCACGGCTCCGATGTTGATCATTGATCGGAAAGAGTTCCGGTCATGTCTATACTTCACCGAACCTATAGGGTCACACGCTTAAGGGTCATCTATCTGTTGAATACTAGACAGGGAGTCTGAGAGAAAGTCACCGGAAAAGTTTCGGAGACAGCGGAAAAGTTCCGGAGAGAGAGCACCGGAATAGTTTCGGTAAAACTGAAAAGTTGTTTCAGGGTATACCATTAAGTCAAAATGGTTTCGGCACATGCCTGGGAATTCTTGGAGGGTGCCAGAATTGGTCTGGGAACTTTTGGGATTTTTCGGAGAAAGAAACCGGAAATGTTCCGGAGCTGCCGGAACCGCTTTGTTTGCTTTTCGTAGATGAAAATCACTAATCCGGAATTGTTTCGGAACGCATCCAAAATCATTTGTGTGGGTACTGGAATTATTCTAAGACCCACAGAAATTTTTTCGGATTAAACGGTCGCGGAAAAATGTTTCCGTGAATAGTGAAAGTGCTTTTTGGGTGTCTTCTTGGAGAAGCTACCTTGAGGGCCTTTTGGTATATTTCCCCTTAGCTTCTTGGAGAAGCTACCCTTGGGCTTGGCCTATAAATAGGGGTGGAGGGGGCTGCCTAAAGGGACATCCCTTGCTCACATACAAATGCCATGCTCGTCTGGCTCTCTCTCTCCCTCCCACGAAAAGAGTTTCGTAGAGCCGAAAGGATGTCTGGGTTCCGGTGGGAACTAGTTCTGGACGGCGAAGCCCTGCCGGATAGATGACACCGTATGTGTGCAACCCCGTAGAGAGGTCGTAGGTTCGATCTTTTTGCCCAAGGGGCTGTTCGAGGATCCTCCCGAAGGGCTGTCCGAGTTACTGTCCGAGTTTCGGGGGTCCTCCCGAAGGGCTGTCCAAGTGACCCGCCCGAAGGGCTGTCTGAGAGGCCTCCCGGAGGGCTGTCCGAGGATCTGTCCGGTGGGACTATCCGAAAGACTGTCCAGAGGCCTCCCGGAGGGCTGTCCGAGGATCCGTTCGGTGGGACTATCCGAAAGACTGTCCAGAGGCCTCCCGAAGGGCTGTCCGAGGATCCGTCCGGTGGGACTATCCGAGGGACTGTCCCGAGGCCTCCCGAAGGGCTGCCCGGAGATCCGTCCGGTGAGCTGACGAGGGAGTACATCCTCGCGGTTGGGAGGTTGTAAAATCCTAGCTGCGGGGATCTGCACCGCCGATCGTCATCGACTCTACTTCCGCTGCGCTACGAGTCGGTAACGAAAAAGATCAAACCTTGTATGCAGTCTCCATAGTGGTCCTGGGCTGGTGCGTAGGTCGGAAATTTTTTGTTTTCTGCTGCGTTCCCCTACACGCAGGGGGCTGCACCCTTCGGCCCGGTGCCTCCCTCTCTCACGTATACTCCTCCACCACCTTCCGGTACGCGCTTGGCGAAGCCCTGCCGGAATTCCGCTGCTGCCACCACCACCATACCGCCGTGCTGGTTCCGATCTCATCTACCTCCTCCCCCTCTCTTGCTGGATCAAGAAGGAGAGGACGCCATCGAGCTGAACGTGTGCTAATCTCAGAGGTGCCGTCCGTTCGGCACTAGATCGGATTGGATCGCGATTGGATCGTGAAGAGTACGACTACATCAACCGCGTTACGACGCTAACGCTTTCGGTCTACAAGGGTATGTAGACACACTCCCCTCTCGTTGCTTTGCATCTCCTAGATTAGATCTTGGGTGTTTCGTAGGAATTTTTTTGATTTTCATGTAACGTTACCCATCACATCGCACTGGAACACCAGCGCAGCCGTCAAGCATCGCCTGCCGAAGGCCGCACCTTGACTATTCATCTTCGTTGTGGGACCACAACATTCCACGGACTCCTCCACATTGCCCCCATGATCAGCAACCTCCCCACTATCATCAGCGTCGCACCTGGCAGCGACGAGAGGGGAAGAATACAAGGTGGCGGCTATTTCAGTCCCTGCCTCGACCCTCTCTCACAAAGTGTTTTCTTACATAGAAAAAAGTCATTACTTCAATGTCGTACTTCACAGCTAATATGCAACACCATGACATATGACACTATACTTCACACATAAACGGTGGATTAGTCACAATCACACAGAGAGAGCGCAAGAAAGTGTTGAAGATGAATATAAATTTTGACTGATAGGACATATCTTTTTAGTTACGCCACTACTTGATGTCGGTCGACCGACTAGGGCTCCACATCGGTCATCTTCTTCACCTTCTAATGCGTCTCTCTTCGACCGCACGATCCTACATCTATTCCTTCCCCGAATGCAGCGCAAAAGAGAAACCCACTCGGTCCCCATCTCGTATACCTCGTGCACCATCGTCACTCACATGTCCCCTCCCCCTGTCCACGATCGATGCCCAACTGCCCCGTTGACAGAAACCATCATCTCACACTCGCAGCAACCCTACCTCGCTGCTTGCAAGACATCGTCTCACTATCGTCGCTCCCTTGAAGCAGCTCTGCCACCCCCCCACAACAACGTCATGGTCGGTTGTAGCCCTCCGCCATGGTCTCTTGCAGCTTCCACCCTTGTCGCCTCGTCACCACATGCTCCTCTCTCCCAGCAGTGTCGGGCGTGGTCATAGCACCACCGACGACCGAAACTAGCATCCCCTACTGCTGGTTGCAGCATCACTGGGGCGGCCCCAACATTCCACATTTGCTGGTCCTAGCGTCCCCAATTGCCAGTCGCAGCATCATCGGGGGCAGTCCTAACATCCACATATCCTGGTCCCAATGGCGCCAAGGGCGGTCCCCAACATCCCCATCCACCGGTTGCAGCATCGTCGGGGCACGATCCCAGCATCCCCATCTGCTATCCTAGCTTCGTCGATAGCTGGTCGCAGAATCGGCATAGTCCCCCAACGGCATGTGGTGTCACCGCCCGTCGTTGCTCCCACTAGTGACGAGGAGGGGTGTGTGGGGGGGGGGAGGGTTGCGGCATGACCGTGAGGTCCACGACAACATGGCGCACATAGCGGTTTGCCAGGGCTCGTAGCCACTCCACACATTTGTCGCGTGGTCGGGACAGCTCGTCGCGACACAGTTGTTCGCAGCCCGTGGCACACCTCAAACCTTGCCGCGTTGCGTAGACGACCGAGATGGGGGAGGTGAGCGCCGACGGCGTGTGAGAGTGATGGATAAGGGACGGTTCAGGGGGAGGGGGAAGTGGATGACTCTAGAGAGAAGAAAGGAGAATATAAGGTGTAGAGAGCGGCGCGTGGGCCCAACGTGCGGTGTGGGTGGCGACACGACCAATCTCGCGCGAGATCGGTCCGCCGATTCTAATCCCTTCCCTTTTAATTAGGCAATGCATATCAAAACCGTAAAATCAACTTCCCCACAAAAAATTCCCATAAAATCCAAACTCTCCGAACATGGTTTATGGCTCTTTTATTTAGAGGAAATGAATTTTAAAGATTTGTTTTTTCCTTGGAGGTTGTTTGATTGGCACATTCTAATCCCTACGATTTTTGTAAGGATTCGTTGCAATTTATATTGGAGGAAATTCCCATCCATTGAAATTTAAACTTCTTGCCATGATTTCTTTTTCCCCCATGGTGTGTCAAACATCTTTGATGTTGACCATGTGGTTTTGCAATCCCATGGCATTTTAGGGTGCATGGTATTCTAATTATGTGTTTTTTTTCTGGTCTTGTGTTTTAGAAATCCTGGAATCACTCTTTTTTTCTCTCTTACGAATAGAAGTTGCCAGAATGTACTACTAGTTCGCAGCTTAGCGCCCATGTTGTATTTGTGGTCCGTCACTACGGTTTAATACCGTCGACGTCTCAATAGTCTCTGAACAATTTAAAATGTCCCGGAGGAAAGAAATATAGCAAGGACGAAAAAACAATTTTTTCTGCTCCCTCCATTCAGGTGCATAGAGCGTCTAATGAAAATCAAATAATCGGACGGTAGAAGTCATAAATGATATTACGAGAATGTACTATTTTTTCTTTAAAATTGTTTGGATTGATTACCACGTGTGTCACATGGCACGAGAATGTACTACTAGTTTGCAGCTTAGCACCGAAGATGTATTTGTGGCTCTTCAGTACCGTTTAATACCACTGGCATCTCAGAAGTCCCTGTAGTTGAAAACGCCACAGAGGAGAGAGAGATAGCAAGGACGAAAAACAATTTTAGAAAAATTATTACAAATGCCCTATGCACCTGGACGGAGGATGCAGAAACATATATTTTAAGTTATTACCATACATATCTTTAGAAAAAATACCCTACATAGAGAGAGCGAAGAAAGCGGGGAAGCAGAATACCCAAGTGCATGTCCGTCGGTTGTGCACAACTGCAATTGCATGTTCGTCAGTTGGGCGCAACTACATGTCCACCAACAATGCGTAACTGCATGTCCACCGATCGCACGCAACTGCAGTTTCACAAGTGCGGATTGTGCGCAACTGCATGTCCACCGACGGTACGCAACCGCGATTGCATGCTCGTGCACCGGTGTACAACTAGAGTTGCATGCCCACCGACCGCACGCAACTAGAGTTGCACGCCCTTTTACCTGTGTGCAACTGTATGTTCACCGATGGCTTGCGACTGCAGTTGCACGCCGCATACTATGTGCAATTGTATGTTTATCGGCCACACACAACTTCAGTTGTACACACGTACCTATGTGAAAATGCATGTTCGCCAGCCATGTGCAATTGTTGTTGCATGCCCACATACCCATATGCAACTGCATGTCCACGGGCTACGGGCATCTATATTTACATTTTTTTAAATACAATACAATTATTGAGAAACAAAAAAAGAAAAAAGGGTAAAAAGAAGAAAATAGTAATAAAAATGCTAATGTCACCTTGATGACTTAGTTAATTCTCATTTAGATGAGAGCTAGCCGCATCCTTTTCTATAATGATTCATTTGCAATCTTTTTTGGAGGAAATTTCCATCCATTTGAATTCAAACTTGCTATGATTTATTTGTTTCTCCGAGGTGTGTCAGCGATGTATGATACCGTTTAATACCAATGACATCTCAACGGTAGCCCGTCAACGATGATTTTTTTTTTTTTAGGATCAACGATGAAAGTTTTATGTAGTACTTCTAGGCTATGTTTTAACTTCAATAGTATACCTGTAGCCCCTGCAACTCTCTTTAACTTTTCAGCTTCCTTTTCCATGCATGCAAGATTAAATGCATCCTTCAATTGTGTTTTTAGACACATGATAGCCTCAGTTTACTTTTAAATATAACGTTGGCTTATCATAATGCGTCTTGGTCGCGTGCATCTCCTTTGCACCACGGTGGCAGTCCGCGAACCAAGCTATGATTGGTTGGTTAGGAGGATAGTGGTATTCCCCGTCCACCGGAGTTCAAGTCCTAAAATTTATATTGGTGCTCGTATTTTTCTGAATTTATTTTAGCCCTTCCGGCGATGTGTGTTCAGTGGAAGGTGTTGAGTATCGTGATTAGATTGGAAACATAAGATAGACTAGAAAGTATTCAGGCTTGCCTTGTACTCCAAAAAGATCATGTACTCCTATATATATCCACGAGACTCAAGCAATAAACATCGATTTCACTAATTCTCTCTATCCCTTCTAACATGGTATCAGCCTAACCGATCCAAACCCTAGCCGCCGCCGCTTCCGCTCCGCGCCGCCCCCGGGGCGGTCGGTCTCCATGACCGCCACTGGGGGCCGCGCCGCCCGTACCTAGGGTTCGTCCGCTGGTCGTGTTGACCGGCTGCCCTAGAGTCTTTTTCCCGATCCTTTAATCCTGATTTTTCACTCTCCCGCCGGTCGCATTGATCGGTGTTTTCTTTTTGGTTTTCCGATCTAAGATCGGTTTGCGTTGCCCGCCGCCGCCGTCAACCCCGCTCGCCCCTACTCCAACACCGGCGCGACCACCCGGCGTCTTTTCCGACCCGGCGGCCTCGCACGACGCGGCGGCCCGTCACGGCCGTCATCCGCGCGTCTGCCCGCCCGTCGCTCTGCGCCGGCCGTCGCTGCCCTGTCCCCGAGTACAGCGCACCCTCCACCGATCGAGCAACAGGCTGCCATTGCGTCGCCCCGTTGGGCCGCAGCGCCCCCCCCCCCCCCCCCGTGGTTCTCCCCGCGGCTGCACCGACCCGCGCACTGCCGCTGCGTCGCCTTTTCGGGCCGTAGTGTCGCGTCCCACGGTCCGCCGCCGCCCCAAGACCGTCCGCTCCAGGCCGTCCCCGTGGCTGCACCGACCCTCGCGCTGCCACTGCGCCGACCCATCGGGCCGTAGCGAGCGTGGCACGCGGTCCCTGCCACCGCCCCGTGGTTCTTCCCGCGGCTGCACCGACCCGCGCGCTGCCGCTGTGTCGCCCCTTCGGGCCGTAGTGCCGCGGCCCGCGGTCCACCGCCGCCCCGAGGCCATCCGCTCCAGGCCGTCCCCGTGGCTGCACCGACCCTCGCGCTGCCGCTTCGTCACCCCATCGGGCCGTAGCGAGCATGGCACGCGGTCCCTGCCGCCGCCCTGAGGTCTTCCCCGCTGTTGCCCCGACCCGCGTGTTGCCGCTGCGTCGCCCCTTGGGGGCGTAGCGCCGCGTCACTTGGTCCACTTCACCGTCCACGCGAGTCGACTTCTGTGTGGTATGCGCCGCCCCGCCTTCTTAGGCGCGGGAACGCCACCGTCTGCGCCGGTCTTTGTCATGCTCTCAGGTTCTTTCTCGCCTACTTCGAGCACCGCCGCCGCGCTGCTAACCTAGCCGCCGCCGCCGCCGCCTCCTTAGGCCGCCTCCGCCGCCGCTCTTCTTCCCGGTCCACGGCGACTACCTCGACACCGGCCACCCCGACTCGACATCGACCACGGCGTCCCTCGCACGGCTACCTCGACCACGGCTACACCACCCTACGCTCTCGGCTACATCAACATCGGCACAAAGGGCTACCGCCTTACTTGAGCAGCCTTGTCGGTTTTCACTCCAGCCACGACTTCCGCGATGCATCGACTGTTACGACTGGGAGGGGGAGGGGATGTCCGTCGGCTTGCCTTCGGATTCTTCTCCAGTCTCACCGTCTGCGTCGCTATCGTTGTGACTGCGGGGGATGTTGAGTATCGTGATTAGATTGGAAACATAGGATAGACTAGAAAGTATTCATGCTTGCCTTGTACTCCAAGAAGATCATGTACTCCTATATATATGTCCACGAGACTCAAGCCATAAACATCGATTCCACCAATTCTCTCTATCCCTTCTAACAGAAGGAGACGTTCCCATCGATTACAAAGGCGTCTGTGGCGACTTCGTCAATCTCAAGATGATGTGCCGGCTCAGCCTCTCGGAGATGCTCATACGGGTAGGGTGTGCGTGCATGCGGTGAGTGTATGCTCTTGTATGTGAGCTATTTTGATTGTACTGTGTTAAAAAAAAGTAGAAGAAATAATCCCCTCTCAAAAAAAAAGACTTAGAAGAAATACTCACCCTCCAACACCACTTTCAGCCTGCTTGCATTGGGAATATCAACGTGGATGAACTCGGATAGCTCTCCGAGCTTAGATACCAGCGACATACCTTTCTCCCTGGCAGAAAAAAGAAAGCATCCAAAATCAAATCGATCGTGTCTCTTGATTATCAAAAGTCGTTGCTCTACCGGCTCTCGTTGCAATGGCACTCAGCTCGACTCGATCGGTTAACTAGCTAGTGATCACAGAGTAAAGATCAGTTTGTTACTGCCTACTACCTCTGTTTTCAAATATATGAAATTTTGGTAGGCTAAACTAGCCTATCAAAACGTCTTATATTTTACTCCCCCATTTCATAATATAAGAGTGTTTTTGACTATATCATGGGACGGAGGAGGGAGTAGAACGGAGGTAGTAATAACGATCAATGATGTACTTCAGCCAGCTCGATCGACCATGAGCAAAACCATGCACGCACGGCTAGCACACGAGAGGCTCACAGGAGAAGCAGCAACCTAGTCTAGCCATGAGGCATTGAGGCACGCACCGGTTCCTTCCGCCGATGAGGATGTTGAGGTCGGGCCGGAGCTGGGAGAGCGCGGTGACCGTCGAGCCGCTGACACGGCCAGTCCCGCCGAGCACGAGCACGCGGGGCCCCGAGGACGCGGAGGCGGCAGGCCGCATGCATGCTCTCACCATCTCCATCTTGGTCGTGCCGGAACCGGAAGGAGGGCTGGCTGGCCAACAACAGAGCCTATAGTAGAGCCTTGGTACAGGAGATCCGCGCGCGTGCCCCTTGATACTGGGAGCTCCTTGGTCAACTTCTGGCTTAATTACTAGTCCGATCGAACGAGCCCATTGATCCTGGAGATCCGCGTGGCCTCCTTTTCTATAGCCTGAGGCAGCACCAGGATGGAAAGGGGCTGGTCTTCTCAGTCAGGCTCACACCTTTTTTACAAATCATCCAGCTGATGCCTGGAAAATTTAAGTCGCCTTGCGGATCGTTCGATCTAGCCGGACCTGACCGTCTGATTTAACTGATTTAACTAACCATGGCGTGGGCTGGGGACAGCTGATACATCACGTGGTGGTGGGGTTCGCTCAGCCACGCAAGTCTATCGCTTGTTACACACACATCAAACACATTAAGCTACGGGAGAAGGGCGGTCGCTGGGGTGATCCACCTGGCGTTTTAATGTGCCGATAGAAAATATGTTTTTTCTGTTTGATAAAAGCTTCCCAGGTAACACCTCCCTCGGGTAAAAATAGCGATGGATGGTTATCCCGTATGTTTCCTTCCAGTCGAAGCCTTCTCCTTTCCTCTGCTCGTTCTTTCGATGCCGCTCACGCAAACCTCTTCCTCTCCTCGTCCTTTCTTCGCCACTCCTTGCCTCGACCTAGACAGCCGCTCCTGGATGCCGGCGCTCGAGAGCGAGGGAAGCTTCTAGAAGCGGGCTGATGAGGCGTGGTTAGGCCCTTAGGGTCTGGCCTGGTGTTGGGAGGCAGGGCCGGATTGGGGGAGGTTCCGAGGGAGGAGGTGTCACGCCTGAGTCCTGTTTCTCCCCTGTTCCTGCGTGCTGGAAGACGTTGTAGCCGTTCACCCTTCATCCAGCGGCTATCATGAGAAGATAACGGTTCACACCAGCAGGCAGCTCTCCTCCGTCGATCTGCCATCTAACGGCGACTGAAGCGCGCGAGTAGCTGTATCTCAGCCCGACAAGGCCATGTGCTCTGTTTTACCTTTCTTCTGCTTTTTACCTGATTGTAATGGCTATAAAGCCAGCCTCCCTCTCATTTTGACGCTATGCTAAATTGTAATGGGTGTAAACCCTAGCCGCCGATGGCGTGCTAACTACTTTCCCCTTCGTGGTCAAGCAAAACCCTAGTTCGAACCCCTCTGTTCTTCCCTAAATTCCATCAATTGCATGTTAAAACCTCTTATTCAGAGCTCGGGTCCTGACAATTGGTATCGAGAGCCAGTCTTTCCTCGGTTGGTGGCGTTGATTTGAGCTACGCAGAGGTTGGTCGCGGCCGTAAAATCCCTCTTCGAGCTCGGGTGCGGCGGCGGTGACAACTGGTGGCGGCCGGAGTGGCACAGCTCGGGTACAGTCAGAAATCAGTCTGGTTGCTTAAGAGCAATTCTTAGGTGGTAAAATCCCAGCTCCTGAGATCTGACCGTGTACCTTCGGAGGCGGGCGTTGGCGGTGGTGTAGGCGACGGCGGCAACCTCATCCCTCCCTCCCAACCCTCTATGGTGGAGATTGACGACCCAAGCAAGATGATAGGAGCGGCTGATTCCGGGTCGACGGCAGAATTGCAGTTGGAGTCTCTTGAGTTGGACATCAAGACACCGCGGCAGGACAGAGAAGAAGATCGCAAGGAATTCCAGCAATTTCAAGCAACCGTGAACAGAAATTTTGTTACGATGCAGAAAAATTTCGACAAGATACAGGACAATTTCAGGCGCTTATTGTTAGATCCTGAACCAGAACAAGCAGAAGAGGGAGAGGAAGGTCAGGGCAGTGTCCAGGTGAAGGACAACTAGATCCACTCTCCTCGAGTGGCCCCTGGTAGGCCAAAACAGCTGCAGGCGCCTACTCCCCCATCAGTTACAATGCCAGAAAAAGGGGCTCCTTTGCCAGTAGGAACAACTACACTTAGAGATCATACAGGCAAAGAGCTGCATCTGGATGGTACACCCAAAGTACCTTACAGACACCCAAATTTTGGTCAAAGCAAAGAGATGGCAACCACACAAGGAGCTCATAACAATGTGGTCCAGCTGGATGACATACCTGAGGAAGAGGCTATCGATCACTATTACAAAAGAAGACCAAATACTCCAGTGGATAGCAGAAGAAATGCTCTTACTGTAAAGCCAGCAAAGCTAAACATTTTTGAATTTGAAGGGCAAGATCCAGAGTCTTGGATCCAGAATCTGGAGCAATATTTTGCTGCTGCTAGAACTCCCATTGAGCATAGAACTGAATTAGCTATTTCATATCTCAAGGGCCCTGCTATTCAATGGTGGAGAGGAACTGGTTATGCCCCCAGCAATGTACCCTGGCATAAGTTCTGTTCTTACCTATCTGACAGGTTTTCTCTGGAATCTGTCTGTGATATTGTCAGTTCCTTCCATGCAGCACAACAGACAACTACAGTTACTGCTTATGTGGAGCACTTTGAGCAGTTACTGAATATCATGAGGAGAGAAAACCCTGGTATTCCTGATGATTACTATGTTTCTAGCTTTGTCTCAGGTCTGAGCCCATATATTAAGAGCCACGTGGAGTGTTTCAAGCCTAAGGACATGCAAATTGCGGTATGGTATGCTAGAAGAATGGAAAAATCTCAACCTCCCCCTCCAACTGTGCAAACTAGACCATATTTTCCTCAACCCAGAAGACAAGTAATCTTTGATCAGCCCAAACCACCGGTTCCAACTGCAGCACCAAATAGGAACATTGTTATCCAGCAAGCTAAGCAAAACCAAGTGTGTTACAAGTGCAGTGAACCATGGGTGCCAGGTCATAGGCAGGTTTGCAAAATGAGCCAGAGAGCCCAGATACAAGCATTACAAGCTCAAGACACTGAAAATCCTGAAACTATCTTTGTAGCAGACTTTGATGACCCTGATTTAGAAGCAAATGAACAGCTATCTGATGAAACTGTCTTAAGGGTGTCAATGCATGCTGCTATGGGCATTGGATCAGTTAAGAACACTTTCATATTAACAGTGAAACTGGGCAGTACTTTTGCTACAACACTTGTGGACAGTGGCAGCACTTCTACTTTCATTTCCCCTGAAATGGCCAGTAAATTAACTGTTACACCCAGCCCTACACCTAGAGTAAAGGTAGTTGTTGCAAGTGGAGGAGTCCTATGGAGTGAATTCCAAGCAAAGAATTGCCCCTATGAAATACAAGGTCATGGTTTTTCTGACAGCTTCAGAGTGTTAAAATTAAAAGGGTATGACATGATATTGGGGGTAGATTGGCTAAGGAAATACAGTCCAATACAAATGGATTTTATCAAAATGGAAATGAAGATCTCTAGTACTACTGGACAATTCATCACATTTGTGGATGAAACTGTTCCCCTAACTCCTGTAACTGAAGCCAAAGACAACACTGAAAAATTGGTAGAGCAAGCTGTATGTGGATTTTTCCTGTTCACTACTTGTGGCCCTGATTTTATAGCAGCAACTCAAGAAATTCCTGCAGATTTACAACCCCTTTTGGACCAATATGAAAAGTTGTTCCAAGAACCTACTGAACTACCACCAAGTAGGCCCTGTGATCACAGAATTCCATTGGTAGAAGGAGCTAAAGTTGTGAACCAAAGGCCTTACAGAATTCCTCACCATCAAAAGGAAATATTAGAGAAAATCATTTTGGAATTGCTCAAAAATGGAATCATCAGACCTAGCACCAGCCCGTTTTCCTCTCTTGTTTTGCTGGTCAAGAAAAAAGATGGGTTTTGGAGGCTTTGCGCTGATTATAGGAAGTTAAATGCAATCACTATTAAAAACAAATACCCCATACCTGTCATTGAAGATCTTTTGGACCAGCTGAAGGGAGCAAAAGTCTTCTCCAAAATTGATCTCAGAAATGGGTACCACCAGATCAGAATGGCTGAGGAAGATATACCTAAAACTGCATTTGCAACTCACATGGGATTGTTTGAGTTTCTAGTTATGTCCTTTGGACTAACTAATGGCCCACCCACATTTCAAGCACTGATGAATTTCCTATTTGGTCGTCTCAAATTTGTGGTGGTTTTCTTTTATGACATTTTGGTCTTCAGTTTTTCAATGGAGGAGCACAAGGACCACCTAAAGCAAGTGTTTGATATTCTGCAAGCAAACAAATTGTACGCCAAATTGGAAAAGTGTTCTTTTGGACAGCAGGAAATTGAGTACTTGGGTCATGTAATTAACTCTGAAGGAGTGTCTACTGACCCATCCAAAATACAAGCTATTAAGGCTTGGCCAGCTCCTACTAATGTCACTGAATTGAGAAGCTTCCTAGGACTTAGTGGCTATTACATAAGGTTTATCTAGGGCTATGGAATAATTTGCCGGCCTCTCTTTGATTGCTTGAAGAAAGATGCTTTTTCCTGGAAAGAGGACCAGCAGCAAGCTTTTGAAGCATTAAAGCACAAGTTGACAAACACACCTGTGTTGGCCCTGCCAGATTTCACAAAACCATTTATTTTGGAAGCTGATGCTTGTGGCTATGGATTGGGAGCTGTGTTGATGCAAGAAGGTAGACCTATATCTTATTTTAGTAAAAGTATTGGTCCTAAAGCTGCTGCCATGAGCACTTATGACAAAGAAGCCTTGGCCATCATTGAAGCTGTTAAAAAATGGAGGCATTACTTCTTGGCAACTGCCCTAGTAATCAGAACAGACCAAGAAAGTTTGAAATATATTCAGGAGCGGAAAATTACTGAAGGCATTCAACATAAGCTGTTGCTTAAGTTGCTGGGGTACAATTTCACAATTGAATACAAAAAGGGAAAAGAGAATAAAGCCGCTGATGCATTATCCAGGGTGAAACATAACGCTGTTGATGCATTCTCCAGGGTGAAACACATGGTTTCTGCCTTAACTGCAACTGTTGCTTCTCCCACTTGGGTCAAGGAAGTAATGAAAAGTTATCATCAAGATGATAAGGTGAAAGAGCTCATTGCTGAATGTACCGTGGATAAAACCAGTAACAATGCGTATTCCTTCAGAAATGGCATACTTAGATTTCACAACAAAATTGTAGTTGGAACAGCTACTGCTCTCAGACAAGAAATCCTAAAAACATTTCACAATTCAGAATTGGGGGGCCACTCTGGTGAAAGAGCAACTTACCAGAGAGTGAAATTGGTATTCCATTGGCATGGTCTGAAACAAGATGTGGTGGCATTTGTGAAAACATGCCCTGTTTGTCAACTGAACAAAGCTGAACAATCTCCTTATCCTGGACTGTTAGAGCCCCTGCCTGTGCCAGATTTTGCCTGGGCACATGTGAGCATGGACTTTGTTGAAGGACTCCCTACTTCTGAACACAAAAATTTGATTCTGGTGGTAGTTGACAGATTTACTAAATATGCTCATTTTATTGCTATGAAGCATCCTATAACAGTGCAGTCTGTAGCAAGGGCCTTCTCTGACAATGTGTTCAAGTTACATGGAATGCCTTTGGTGATAGTGACTGACAGAGATAGAATTTTCACCAGCAACTTGTGGCAACAATTGTTCAAAGCTCTGAAAATCAAGTTACACATGAGCACTAGTTATCACCCACAATCTGATGGTCAGACTGAAAGAGTCAATCAGTGCTTAGAAAATTACTTGAGGTGCATGTGTTTCCAGCAGCCAAGGAAGTGGCATGGATGGCTGGCTCTGGCTGAATGGTGGTACAATACTTCTTTCCATACATCATTGCAAATGACCCCTTTTTCAGGCTCTGTATGGTTTCCCTCCCCCAATGGTGGCAGAATCAGCATTACCAGATGCTATTTGTGAGGATAATGAAGATCTGTTGCACAACAGGTATTGGCAATAGAAGTGATCAAACAGAACCTCCTTAAAGCCCAAGCTAGAATGAAGTACTATGCTGACAATAAGAGGAAAGAGAGGGAATTTGTAGTGGGAGACATGGTCTATTTGAAACTGCAGCCTTACAGACACACATCTCTCAGTCTGCATAGGCATCCGAAGCTCCACTCAAAGTTCTATGGTCCATTCAGAGTTCTTGCTAGAATTGGATACCATGCTTATAAGCTGTTACTACCTGAGGGCTGTCAGCTGCATGACACTTTCCATGTCAGTCAACTGAAGAAACATATTGGACCAGCAGTGGTTCCTTCTCCTACACTACCTTTAGTGGGCATTGATGGTATTATCAAGATGGAGCCTGAAGCGGTTCTGGAAAGGAAGCTCATTCCTAGGAAGCAAGGAAACATCAGTATCCCTGTGGTCAGGTGGTTAGTAAAATGGGTCAATTTACCAGTTGAGGAGGCTACTTGGGAGGACTCAGCCTTTATTCAGAAAGTTTTTCCCTCTTTCAGAGCTTGAGGACAAGCTCCAGCTCAATTGGGGGTATTGTCACGTCTGAGTCCTGTTTCTCCCCTGTTCCTGCGTGCCGGAAGACGTTGTAGCCGTTCACCCTTCATCCAGCGGCTATCATGAGAAGATAACGGTTCACACCAGCAGGCAGCTCTCCTCCGTCGATCTGCCATCTAACGGCGACTGAAGCGCGCGAGTAGCTGTATCTCAGCCCGACAAGGCCATGTGCTCTGTTTTACCTTTCTTCTGCTTTTTACCTGATTGTAATGGCTATAAAGCCAGCCTCCCTCTCATTTTGACGCTATGCTGAATTGTAATGGGTGTAAACCCTAGCCGCCGGTGGCGTGCTAACTACTTTCCCCTTCGTGGTCAAGAAAAACCCTAGTTCGAACCCCTCTGTTCTTCCCTAAATTCCATCAATTGCATGTTAAAACCTCTTATTCAGAGCTCGGGTCCTGACAGGAGGGGACGCGGATGAGGACTGCTGCAGCGTCGGGGACACCTCGCCGGGGACCATGTGTGGGTGCGGCGGAGGAACGGCTACTGGTGGCTCCGACAGGATCTTGGGCCAAGGCGAGTTGCCGCCGTCGCTGATCATGTCTCCAAGGTCCGGCACGCCGGATAAGCTTCTCGGCCGCGAGGACGCCAGCATGTAAGTTTCCACTCCTGTGTTTTCCCTTTTGGTTTTGTTCTGAAGCAGACGAACTGTTCGATTAGCCGCTGTTTCTGATGCTTTTTGGGACGCTGAGTTTGGAACTTGGCACTGCGTGTCGGGAGCTCGCCCTTCGGAAGGCCAATCCTTACCCACAATCTCGCCGTCCTTGTGCTTCGCCCAGAGTTTTGGGCACAGCAGCAGCACCCATCCTCATAGTGGTACTGATTGTTTGGTCTTGTTCGTCAGGTCCTCGTTCGCTTCACAATCCATACAGGAGGGGGACTGCATACTGTAGGTGCCTCACAATGCGTTCTGTAACTAATCCTAATCCTAAGCAATCCCTTTTTTTGAAGAATATCCTGCTATTTTCCTCTCTAAGATGCAGCATCCTGCTAATTTTGATGGTTTGTTAAATAATTTTCTTGTACACAGGTTGCGGCTGATCTAGAGACGATCTCCACAAAGGAAAAATTAGGCAAGTTGACCTTCCACGGGCATGCATATCATAATCAAATCAAAAGCCGCAAGTTTCAGTTTTGCCTTTTCACATAACTTTTAAAGATCAAACGAGGATTGGCCTGATGATGCAGATGGCACATGACAGGTACTTGCAAAACTGACTCATCTGATTTCCAGTATTTTGGATAGAGTTCCAAATATCTACCAGATATTAATTATCTGTGAAAAATTCTTAGCATGTAGCCATCTAAATTTATTTGTTTTCCTAGGCCGCTCAAACCAGATTCAAAGAGTTGCAAGAAAGGAGAACTACCTGAAATCATGTTCTGCCTACTAATACCTAGCGACAATCAGGTGGGTTTAGAATCAGTTGCAGAAAAGAACCAATTGATATTATGCTCACACAACGAATGGAAGGTGCAACTTTAAACCAAGATGGCTTCTATATCAATTTAACAGATATAGCTGATTAGACTACCTTGAAATCGGGGAAGTGGTTGAGGCCGAGGTGGTACGTGTAGACTCCGTGTCGATCGACGAGGCGGAAATGGAATTCACTCGAAAGAAAAAAGGGGATTGATAGATTTAGTGTTCGAGTAAAACTAGGATAGATAGATAACATGTACTACCTCTGATTGGCTTTTGCTAAGTCGATTGTGACTTGTCCTGCACTGAACTGGACAAGTGCCCATGCAGTTTCAGAATCTGAACTTCCGTCTCATTAAACAAGAAGAGCGAGGTTGGTCAATCATGATGCATGTATAGACCATTTGATGAATGATGATGAGTCTCATCCCATCTTGAATACCCCTTTCTGCATTTCAAAGGTACTAGCTAGCATTAACGTGTTTGTGTTTGCCGCTTAACTTTTGAGATCAATAGCTATGATTTTCATCTGAATGTTTTATATATGACAATTTCTGTACATGCTGATGTCCAGATAAATTAGCTATGTAGTCTTGATATTTCATATATACTATCAATTTTTTTGCCTCAAGCAATGAGATTAAAATCAGTTATGTGTTGTGCAACAAATATCATGAGAGTGACCACGCCAAGATTTTAATGTTGGTAATTATGTATGGTCCTAGCCATATTTGATAGCATATTGTAGTCAGAGTATAGTCTGTACTGCCATTTTTCTTTTTGCGGTTAAAAGATATGACAATTCAGTTGTCCAAGAAGAATTTTAGAGGTTAATTCAGTACTTTTGGTCATTAGTTTGGAGAAAACATTTTAGGCTTTCCCTTCTGCTGCTGTTCATGAGGATATCCCTTATTTTTATTCTTGTGTTAATTAAGAAAAGGTTATACCATATTATTTGGAACTTTATCTCAGCTTTTTTGTTTGCAAATTGATTTGTTGAACTTTTGGTGTAAGGAGATCAACTATCTCTTGCTTGCATTGCATGTTAGAACGCTTGGTGAAGAAATATGTAATATAAGAGATATTCTCCTCTTCAGTTCGACTTGACAAATGAAATAAAAGTGAATTCTTATTGGAAATACACACCTGATCCTTGTTATATGGCAATGACAGCTCTAGCATTAGTTGTTAGCTGTTGATGACTTGTTACCGTGTACTTCTACTTAACATTTCTTATTATTTGTTGTCATATACTCCTAAAGGCACCATTGGTATTTATTTTTGTTAATAATCATTGACTTGATATTAGAACTTGCTTATCAAATGGTTCTCAAAGATATGAACTAGAGTGCATTTGCAGGTAGGGGAGCACGTCCGGCTGTCGTATGAGAAGAAGTGCGTGCAGCTGAGGACCCAGGATGCCAATGATATGGACCCGTGCGTGCAGCTGAGGACCCAGGATGCCAATGATATGGACCCGTTCACCATCGAGAGGATCAGGGCTGCCATCAGGGACCTCCGGACCAAGCTCAACATCTCTGCTGCCTTCATCGACGACGTGTCCCGAAGGGTCGTTGCCATCCGCGACGACTCATCCGAATGTACATATTTTTATGAAGCGCATAGAAGATAAAGTGAGCGCACTCCTCTCATACTCATCACACGGTCGGAGAAAGGAATCAGAGACACGCCGCCACCGACACGTGCGGCAATTTCTATTGTTGTATCTTATGTTGCCATGCAGCAAGATGCTTCTGTCGATGGTATTATATTGTTGTATATTGTTGTGCGTTGCCTGTGATGGCATTTTAGTTTTTTTTCTCACGCGAGGCATCAATATAATAAGTTTATCAAGAATTGCATGTATGTGTTATCCAGATCCAAAAAGGAAACCGAAAGGGTCGTTCCCTTACCTGGCACCGCCGAGTCCTTTCAGTCCATTCTCTCAATATGTTGCCTCTGCATTGCTCCGATTATGATCCAATAACTCTACTTAGTATAGCTAAGAAAGTGAAAAGGGCGCACGCAACCTGGCACCGCCCCAGCTTCCTCTCAGGAGGCGCACCAGGGGTGCGCCCCAACCACTAGTCCACAACAAGCTACGCAGAAGGGGCGATCCCTCGTGCTAGACACGTCATCACAGGTACGACAAAAAAACGCAGTAGCGATTGGGTGAGAGAGAGAGGGAAAAGGAGATCAGGGGGTCACGTCAGAATCATCTATCATCACACTGCCTTCTCTTCTCTCTCCCCAGAAACGCCGCCGCCGCCCGCGACCCAGCCAGCCGAGCTCCGCCCGCGTCTCCATAGCGCTGGTTCCGGTACGCCCCGCCGTCTCCGCTCTGCTCTGCCCGTGGCGGCCGTCTTGTCCGCTCCCGTGACGTGCCGATATGGCGGCGCCGCGGCCGGGGCCGATCTGGAGAACAAGCGGGAGGTGGTGCACGGTCTGGGCGGCGGCGACCTGCGCGGCCCCGGTGCTGCACCGACGCATCCAGCCGGGCACGCCCAAGGACGCCTCCTGCAGGAGGGCGCTCCCCGCCGCCGCCGTCCCGGCCATCACTCCCCCGCCCCGTCGCCTTGCCGCATCCTCTGCGCCGCCGTGCCGTCACACCACCTCCACTTCCGCCTCTGGTTCCCCGCTGCTGCCTCCTGCCGGTCGGCCTATTCTACGGCGCTGGACAATGGCAGGCCCGTGCGCTCGAGAAGGGCGTCGGCGTCGTTGCTGGCGGCGACTTCAGCGGCCGCCTCCTCTCTCCTCTCCAATCGTGACTGGCACGACCTCGGACCTCGCCGGCAGATCCCTTGGCTATCAGGGAAGGCAGCCATCAGCGGAGATTGAGCCGACGTGCGTGCTCGTGCTCGTGGTGGTTTTCCATTTCTCAGCAGCGCGGAGGAGCGGGCATCCTCGGCCAGAGTTGCGTGTACTTGCGGGCTACTTCACCGTCACCAACCCATCTGCAGGTATGCTAGCTCCTCCTCTTCTCTTCTTTGATGCGAATGCACAAAACGAGAGGCTCAAATCTGGAGAGTAGCTAATGAGATATAGTTTTAAATTTTGTGTTTCTGCTGCAGTATTGTAGGGATGAACATATGGATTGAGTGGTACCCTCCTGGCCTCCTGAAAGATACACATATCTCAGCAGCCAAGAACTTGCATAAAAATGTATATCCCAACTCCTTTTATAATTTTGAATGCTTCTCTGTCAATGTCAGTGTCACTTCCAGTCTTGGATGCTGCCAGGATGCCAGGAGCAAACTTCATGGAGGCATAATGGCCCCATCTCATGTGCTCTGTACTAGCTTCTCTTGATGAATGAAAGCAGTGCTGCTGATATGGAGTATCTGAACAATCTACATTAGGTGGGTTTCTGCAATTAGTAAAAAAAAATTGATCGACGCAGTTAGCGGACTACATGGGTGCACTGACCAGGCTCTATTTATATTACCCGTTTTCCGTTTGAGTGATGTTACTTTGCTTGAAATTTTGAGATTGAACTATTAGCTTACTATCAGGTCTGCACCATTGTAGATATCATCTTGACTTTTAACTTCTCCAAATGCAACATTGGATAACATAAATAGGAAATTTTGTCAAATTGTGAAACAGTAAGTAGTAGCTTCACCTGAATATTGATCTGTTGTGTTATTGCAGGGAAGAGGTATGAAATTCTCAACTTAGGAAGGAACATCCAACCTGTCATGTGTCGATCACTAACAAATAAACAGGAATCTGATGTTGGAAAGAAGCAACTGGATATCAAAGCAAAAGGATCACGGCTCCTCTTACAAATCAGTGAAGTATTCTAATTCTGGAGACTCTTATGGTCCTAGATATGCCAAGCAGTCGCAATTGCTGTTTTAGTCAAACTAAAAAATATTAACTTTGCAGTGTAAGCAGACCCTTGAGCAGGAGAGCAACATGACTGCTAGCTTCCCTGTAAGTTCAGTGTGTTTCTTAACTGTAAATATCATTCCGTTATCAAGTCATTCTCAATATGTGTTGTTTCATTCTGGTGCCTGCAGGCTGCAGTACAGGAGATGGATACGAAGTCCTCGGAGGAGGAATACAAAGCTCTACAAGGTGATGGAGCTGGAGATGTTGAGTATTTCCAGTCTCTTGAAGAACCAATCATTAATATGAAGGTGTTCAGCCGATACTCTTCAGTTTGGTTGCTCCATGATTTCTTTTTTTTTTCTTCTCATGGAGAAATAAATATATGTTACTTTGAATGATGCCATGTGCAGTCTTAAGAAGCTGAACATCTTTCTCTACAGGGAGTTTCTGAACTAGGCGGGGAAGCCATGGGTGCAAGATGAACTCATATGTAGATGAGCACGGGTCCAGTGTGTTTAAATTATGTATATGCGTGGCTGCCGTTGGTACAACTTGACAACTCCATATAGAGGTATTAAACATTGAGAATCGTAGCATTTACCAATGAAATGACAAACCAACAAGGAAGAAGTATAGGAAGAAAAGCTAAGTACTCTTTTCGTTTGCTTCTTCCGCCATTTGCATCTTTTGTAAGTTAGCTTTTAAAACCAATAAAATAAAATAAATAAGGCCTTACTTTTTATAATTTCATTTAGTTTTGAATGTTACTTATATCAAAGGCATGCCTCCAGGAGGGTGAGATGCTAGATGATACTATTTATAAACGTTTTGCTCTCCACTGAGTTTACAGATTCTATAAGAGGAGAGAAAGATCAGTTTGTCTTCTCGTATGATCGTCTCTCTCAGCAGTTTTAGGTTACAGGTGTGTGTTTTAATGTATATGGTGTAGGCAACACAGATTTTTTTATGGGACGCAACTATGTTTGCTTAGCCTTTTTCTTAAAACCACAACCCTAAAACACGTTTCATGCAACATTGGAACATGTTGATTCTTTATTTGTTCACACAGTGCATAGTGCCACCAGCCGCTAACTACATTTCCACAGATTCTGCAGGGATGTATATATATGGTCATGTTTCACTGGGATCCTCAACTGTTCCAGTTCATATTTAGCAGGATCACATGTTGACCAATGACTCAAATTAATTTTCTCACTGATCCAGTTTACTCAAGAACTTGTGACCCAGTTCCAGGACTCCTATGGACTAAGGTACGCTAGCTGCTTGCATCTTTCAGAGGATCTAATTAAAGCGAACTATATGTGTGTTTTATCCGCTTAGAACTATTAGTATTCACTTAGGGGAGAAGTGCAAGCAGAAGCTGATTTCAATTGGAATAAGTGTGCTAGAAAGTGTGTCGGCAAATATTTGGTGCACTGTGATCTAAAGGAACGTTGTATAGGTTGTTACAAATCCACCATAACCAGCTTCGCGATTCACGGATGATTTCCACAAGCACACCAGATGCCCGAGACCAGAACAAATTATCATTTTCAGATTGGTAGTAGCCCCCCTGAGATTATTGTGCGCATTGCCAATTGGTGGTGGTCTTTGTTTTTAAGCAGAGTGTTGTTGGGGAGATGGCCCCGCCTCTGATGCAGCTGGAGACGCTGCTGGCGCTCGGCCTGGACCAGCGCATGGCGGAGAACGTGCTGGTCAACAGCAAAGTCACCACCAACCTAGCCTCCGTCATAGCCAAGGTAAACAGCATATCCTATCCTTACACTTGTAGCCTTCATGGTTTGTTCACGTAACTCTATTTTGCTTGCACATTATTTTGCCCTGCACATTGTTTTGCCCATAGTGAAAATTTGCTTGAACAACAACCCATAGTAATTTATTTTTCTTATTCATAAGGAAATATCGTACTCATATTATCTGTGCGATTGATGTGATTGCATTTGCATCTTGATATGTTAGACTAAACCTACAGTATGAACTCTGAACTCTGCTTTCCAACTTCATCAAATGTCCCCATCGTGTTCTACAGAAAGGACAAGGAAAAGCCGAATTGGTTGGTTGATTCATACGCATTATACCACACATGTTCAGTCCAGTTCAGTTCAGTTGGGTGTGAAATTTATGCTGAAATTTCTGCAACTCTGTAGTTCAGTTATACGAATAGTGGAGTAGTGTGTTATTGATGCGTGTTGCAGTGAGCAGACGAAGGAGGTGTTGTTCCTTATGAATCATATCGCAAATGCAATCACAGAGCTGTGATTCTGAACTTTATTGTTGTTGTTTGCAGAACCAGAGCAAATATGGGAGCTCCATCAAGGCCTTGGTGAGTAAACTGTGTGCTTGCTCAGCCTCTCTCGTGTTGATTGGGCATCTTGGAATTTTATTTTGGCAACTTGGCCAACTGGTCTTCCAACAATCAGCAGTAGCAGGTCCAGTGCCTGATAACAGAACAAGCGATTGCGATCATTTCTATCTCCCACTGGTATACATGTCTTTAATTCATAGTTTATTATACAGAGTTAGCTTTACTTAATTTAAAAAAAAAATCTCGATGAACTACGAATAGTTTCCTACTAGAATATTGGGAAAATTGAAATGAGTGGTGGTTATTCACTTACCTGTGGAAGAGCAGAAGAAAGGGCGCAGTAGAAAGAGTTTTGATTTCATATATTGTGTTCCATGCTTCGTAGATATGCTAGCATGGCTGTCTTGCAGATTATGCAAATGTGTAGTTGTCATGTATTGATGCGCTGTAGTTCGTCTGTATTTACCTGCTCAAAGGTCTTTGCTTGAATAATTCTAGGGAGGCCACTTGATCTGGACTCCCTCTTCCTCCACTACAGCGGTCACAACCTGCAGTTGCTGCCGGCTGAGACCGGCCAGGACGACGACAACGGATTTGACTCCTACACCAATCTCATCAAGGTAGGGTGGAAATTCCTCTGAACTCTTTTGTGAGTTGTTACTATCTGATTGTTGTAAGGTGGCTTAATCAGATGATATCATTTATGATTGGTTTATTCATGAATTATTACCTGAGATGTTGGTTTGCCTGATGTTAATTCAGATGCCAAATGAGTACGATTTAAGCTCTTTTGCTTAGAATTGACTGACAAGTGAATGAGTTGATCATACGATCGTAGCAGTTGACTCGCTTTGGCAAGATGATCCTAATTACATGCTCAGTGGAATGCCAGAGTTACATAAATTGTCTTTTACGAATTTAGCATTAGTTCCTTCTGTTGGTAAATGGAACTTCTATATGTTTTTTCATTACTGCATAGTATGTGATTATTTAGACAAGTAACTATTGTTAAGCATTTTAAACATGCTGCTGCACTTGTTACCCTGTATTAATTTATTTGATATGTTTTTAGATGTGGATTATGGCTGTGGATCTTGTCGTATTCATCAGGATCATAAGAACAATGTGATTTGTCCATTTATTGATACTTTATGATTTCTTTTATCCACGGGGGTTTTAAGTTTTGTTCGTCTGTCGAAAAGAGGGTTATTAAGCTCTCTATCAAGAAGATACCAGATGGACATCACGTGCTTTCCTGTTTAGCTACGCAAATTACTAAACTTGAATGTCCTTATGTTGTCTTGCAAGAGGAACAACAGAAAATTCCTATTTCACTGATTGTTATAGTTGACAGTCCGGTTTGTTTCTCTGATTTGATGTAGGAAATGGATTGGAAGTTTCAGTCTTTCAGTACTGATTTTCTTTCTTCCCTTCATTAGCTGGATTTTCGGTTAGGGAAGGAAGGATAAAATATTGTCCAGAACAATCCAAGTGAGTTTACTGAATGCTAACCACATTCTTACAATTCATAACTATATGAAGAAGTGTTTCACACTTTCACTTTGATCCCTTTTTGGGTTACAAGCATGCTTACCCAATGTTCATGAAAATGTTAAAGCCTAAAGCACTATCACTCTGCTATCTTTGGGTAATAATTTAATTTTGCTTTTGATCATATATCACTACAGGTTGTTGTTGGAAAGTCAAAAGGCTACACGGGAAGACCTCAGAAAATATTTTCAGCCCCAAAGTAACAAAGGTGACGACGCCGTTATCACGGCAAGCAAGCTGGCATTCAGTTCAGCTTCCTGACGCGGTTCGGCATGATGGCGGCGCAGATGAAGGCCTTCTTCGACTCCACCGGTGCCTCTGGCAGGAGCAGAGCATCTCCGGCAATCTCGCAGGCGTCTTCTTTGCCACGGGCACCCAGGGCTGGCACGCCATGATTGAGACTATCACCACCCGCTGTCTAGATCGATGCCGGTGAGGAAAAAAAATACACGGAGCTACACAACCAAATTCGATCCCCATCAACATCAGGTACAACCCTGGACTAGGGGATCCCATGAAGAAATCTTAGTTAAATAATTTATGAGTGACTGCTAAATTTTACTTGATATTTAGTTCAGAAAAATAGGAGCTAGCTTTAGTTAAGTTAACCATCAATTTGCTTCAGGGTTAATCTGTATTCTTAGCAGATTCCCATGTTAGAGAAAATACTTGCTATAATTAAGTGACTGATACCCCTTAGTTTGAACCACTTTTCGTGTCTCTGTGATCAGTCTTCTACCCTGTAAAACTGTTGCTTCTCTGTTTATGCAACCTATTAATATCTATGAAACCCATACACTTGCTCTGGTTTTTGAATGTGCACTGATTGCCGTGTCTTATATTTTTAACCAGCAACATGGACCTGTCACTCGTCTGTACTGCTTGTCTTGTCGCTAAAATAAGTTCAGTAACACTGCTATGCACATGCTATACCCACATCGCCAAAAAGAAATAACAAGTACAGTAGCCTAATTAGTAGTGCACCTTACCCACACCAAGTGTTTATATAGATCCAAATATTCCAACACACGTAGTCATCTGTGTGAGTTTGTATGGGTCATAGATCAGTTTGTCGAGAACAAACTCCGGACGTATTATCTTCAGACAAGTAAACCTTTTCCTTTGCCTTTGAGATTCTGTCGTGGAATTTCTGGGTTCTAAATGGTGTTTACTCTTCTAAAAATGCGATAACATGGTATGGATAGGCTCGTTAGGATTTGCAATTGCAGTGGAGGTTCTCTTTTGCACTATATAAATGCATGAATATGTTCTTTCTGGAAATCCAACACATCTTTTCTTGATTTATTCTTTGTCCAGAGTTAACCAAACACTGTTCACTTCGGATGAAAGCTCATTCAATCATGAACCTTTACAAATGCATGAATATTTTCTTTCTGGAAATTCAGCACATCTTTTCTTGAATTATTGTTGTTTGTTAAAACATAAAAGTCACACAATATAGTTTACTTACTGTTTTCTTGTTCGCTTCTCTCACAGAATAGGAGTTGCAAGTTAGTACCTTCTTAAAGTATGCTACTGAATCTATCTATGGTAAGTCTGCAACCTAGAACTAACATCTTGCTCCTGCCTACTACATGTACAATGGTTCCATCAGGAATAATTATGCCCTACGTGGGAGAATGGCCTTACACTTAGATTTGGCAGTAGTTAGAGAAATATAAATATCAGGTAGCTGGACTACTTTGACACATAGGTGAGAAAAAAAATCCAACTGCTGAAACTCTTTCTGTGCTATACGAGGTATCCAGTTCCTTTGGATTATATGGTAAAAACATCTCTTGTTTTGGAATATCATGAACATTCTTTATGAAGTGCTCCCTAGGGATAATCTACAGTTAGAAATAGAGGGAGAGGAACTGGCTCCGCTCTCCCACGCAGCCACACCAACGTCGTCGCCTCGAGGGAGGAGTGGGTGGGAGGATTAGGCGGCGACGACGGTTTTGATTCGACGCCGGAGGCGGTGGATCGATCCCATCGAAATGGCAAGGTCACAACGACTCATCTACATGTGACATACTCTTTCTTGTGTACGTGAGCAAGAATATTGAAAATTTCCTCGTGTAGCTTTCCTAACAAATATCAGTCTGGTGAACATCAGCTTGTATAACTTGATTGTTTGTAGAGACTTATCCATGTGACTTATGATGCACATGAATAGCATTTATCTGCTATGCTTATTAGAAGTGCTCATGTATGAATCACATTTATCTGCTAAGCTTTCAAGAAATACTCATGCACACAACAAGGACCAAATAAGCCAGCTGAATGGGCGGCAGCAAACCAGGCACCGCACAAGCACGCCTCAAGCGGCACCACCGGGTGGCGCCCCAACCACTAGTGTACGTCAATGTTAGGTAGCATGTGAGAGTCACCCTAGTTGGCGCTCATGAGCATGACCACTATTTCTACAGCGGCTCATCGTACAACCACTATTTTCTACAGCGCCTCATCGTACAACCACTGCAACAAAACCAAAAAACCTTATCTAAAAACAAAATCACAGAATATGACGAATATGTTTATGCAACAAAAATTTACGAGATTGCGAATAAGGTACACACAGTACAATGCAGGAAGCGGTAGAAAAAAATGCAAAGTTGCAACAAGTATTTTACATGATCGTAGTAGTTTGTTACGGCTCCGCTGTCCGGTTTTGCAACAACCATGGTTTGGCTTGCAGCACGACGATTTGCTTTTGAGGTAGCAAAACTACAGTAATTAAAATGACCGTCCGATCGTCCACCTCGCGAGTCATTTGATTCACGTGCGACGACGGCCATCTAATCTGGTTGCGTCAGCTGACCCGTCTGTTTGCAACATGGGCTATGTTGTACAACATGAGCCATGTTGCGCTCGCTGATCTGTGTCCCGTCAACTCGTCCAGCTGTAGGTGGATGTTTGCAACATGAGCCACTGGATTCATGTCGCTAGTCGTTGGGTGTGGATGCCACCGCAACATTCCTCATGTTTTGGAAACAAAGCCGATGTTGACACCGCAAAATTCCTCATGTTTTGAAAACATAGTCTATGCTGACACCGCAACATTCCTCGTGTTTTGAAAACGTCAGCAGAGCTGCAATTCGACCGGCGATATTTTTGAAACACCGACTGACATGCAACATGAGGCTGTATCGATTCACAACCCCCATAACAAGGAGGTCGCAGATGTGTTGCAGTGGCAACGCGGGTGATGTTGTGACTGCAACATGGGCAGTGTTGTGCGGCAACGGCTGCAACTTAGGGGATGTTGCGTCTACAAGATGGGACATGTTGCGACGGCCGTAACATTGGCGATGTTGTGCAGCGACGACTGCAACTTGGGAGATGTTGCGAGTGCAACGCGGGACATCCCGGATTGCATTGTCATGTCCCGCCTTGTAACGGTAGCGCAGCCTAGCAAACATCACGTCTCGGTTTGCGATAGTGTTGGTCCAATGCAAAGCCATTGCAATAATACGGCGCCCGCCAGGCAACATTGTGTCTGACTTGCAAGTGCCGACCTATCAACGTGGCGCTCCAACTTGTGGTGGCTGGCCTTTGCAATAAATTGACGCTAGCCACGCAACATCCTACCTGAATGCAACAACGATGGTGCCGGCCATGCAACGCCATGCCGTGGCTTGTGGCAGCAAGCCTTTGCAACAACTTGGCGTCCGCCACGCAACATCATGCTTGCCTTGCAACAATGACATTGCCGACCTTGCAACGTCAAGGTCGCACCCTGACTTGTGGCTGCTAGCCTTCGCAACAACTCGGCGCCTGCCATGCAACATCGTGTCTGAGTTGCAACAACGATGGTGCCAACATTGCAAAGTCGCGTCCCGACTTGCCGCGGCTAGCCTTTGCAACAACACGGCGCCCGACATGTAATATCGCGCCTGACTTGCAGCTACCGCGGTGTTGGCCTTGCAACCTCGCACCACAATTTGTGGCAGAGCATCAGTGGCACCGACCTCGCAGTGTCGAGTCCCGGGTTGCAACAACGCCGACCAGTCATTGTAGCACCAAGGGTCTTGCTTGCAACATAGACGACGTCGACCTTGCAATGTCAAATCGTGTCCCGGCTTGTAGCGGCACACCATGGTGTGATGACAATCAACAGCAACTTATTGTGTTTCTTTAGTGAGAAAAAAAACACAATGTTGAGCATAGTACCTAGTACCAGGTAGTACACGGGCAGCAATGCATTAACGAGCGGGTCTTTATCACATGAAAATAAATCTGGTAGTAGCATGCATGCAACACACGGGAAGAGCAACGAGCGGGTCTTTTATCACATAAAAAAATCCGGTAGCATGCACATGGCAGCACAGGGGAAGAGACGCGCGTGGGAGCACGACCGTTTAGCTTCGCGGCAGGTGCACGCGCATGCAGTCGTGGGCCCCGACCTGGACACGTGTTTGGCAGGGAGGAGACTGATGCGTGCTCGTTATCAGCCGGTTTAAAACAAGTGTTTTCCTTTGATAATTATCAAGAAAAACAATAGACACTAGAATTGAAAGATAACTGGAGGCAGGATGGCAAGTACCAGCCTTCTTCTTTTTCTGATTGTACGTCGTCTATTGGAGATTAAAAATTACAAACCAACACTAATGAAAAGGGACACTTGCAAATGTCGTCACCATACCAGGCCTTAAAAGACCGCAATAGTCACTCACCGATTGATATGAGATCTAGAAATCAATGAAAAAACATCAGTTGGAGCATTACCCCCACACAGTATAGACTTGCAATCCATCAGCACCAGCCCAGAGAGTTGAAGAAACCACACCATTTTACAGAATAACACGGAGCCAGCTGCTCTCCGTGATAGACACACCAACTGTTAAGATCCAAAGGGAGCCAATAGATATGGCGATACAACCTCTCATAGGCCATTCGTCGATGCCGGATCAGACATCGTCGAGGTAGGGAGAGGTCAGAGAGACATTATTCCAACATGCCATCATCGCTGCCACCTCGTCGAACCGCCAGGGAAACAAAACATAGGAAAAAGACAAACTATTCTCCACTCCTCTTGCCACTAATGATGTTGTCCGACGGGAGAGAGGAGGGGGACCGAGGCGGTGATGTGGATAAGACCTTTGGTAGCGGCTCTAGGGTTTGCAACAGGAGGAGATTCTCTATGGTGGTTGGGGACTTGGAGTAGCAAACAAAGGTTCATGCCAGAAACTGAGTCAGGCCCACTTGCAAGGCCAACCTTCATTACAATTTTTTTTGCAAGGCCAACCGATGGGGCTGAAATTGTCCCACATACGCCGGGTGACATTGTGTCACTGACATGTGACATTGTGTCACTGACATGTGGGCGGTTGGCATGTCCTCTTAGGGCATCTCCATTGGTAATCACCAAACGGATCACAGACATCTGACCGTGCGTCGACCATACAACCATGTCTCCCATAATTTTCCCCATTTCAAACAATTCAAACATGGCATCCATACAAAATTTGACAGAGTTCAACAAATTCCATGCAAACTAAACAAAATTTAACGAGTTTGATATATATTACAGGCAAACCACCCCAAATTAAACTAAACTTAACTAATTCAGAACTAAGTAGCAGGCGGTGACCTAGTAGGAATGGCCTTCGAGGCCACCCGGGCCACCGTCGTTGTCACTGTCGTCGTCGTCTGAGCGACGGTTGAGGAAGTAGGGCTAGCCACCGCCGGTGAGATGAGAACACAATAAGATGAACACAAATGATACACTGAGATAAACAACACAATATAATGAATCCAAGTTCAAGTGACCAAAGTACGCCACAAGTAAAGAGCTAGGGTTAGGGATAACTGAAGACTCCGGAGACGAGGATTTATCCCGATGTTCACTTCGTTGGAGGGAAGCTACTCACCGTTGGAGGGAGTGTTACCATGAAGGCACACTTGCACCACAAAGGCTCACCCTATTATTATCATGACGAAGGCGATTCCCAACCACTAGTTGTAGACCTTGAGGCGTCCTCCAAACCTTCACAAATGTCGAGGAAGATCACAAATTGATTTCTCACTGGGAGTGGAGTCTCCAACCTCCAAAAGTCACAAAATCCACCAAGGAAACAAGAGTGAATGAACTTTTGCTTTGGTGGAATTGTAGATCGGGCACCTCTCTTTCACTCTGCAAAATATCAACAAGTTTGAGTGAAGGGAAGGGGCTCCAAGAAATTTGAGCTAGAATTAATGGAGGAGAGACATGGAGTTGTCAACTTCTTCGCGGGGAAGAAAGGGCCTATTCATAGCTAGCCCTCAAATCCAACTGTTACCACAAATTTTCTTCGTGGCCTAGAAGTTCCTGGCAGCCCCGAAAGTGCCTCCCCAGAAGTTTCAGGTTCCAGGAAGGTTCCGGGATTTACAGAAGGTTTGCAACTAGGTTGCACACCTTCTGAACACCTCAGAAGCTGGCCGGACCCTAAAAGTTCCAGGCAGGTTCTGGGATTTACATAAGGTTTGCAATCTACTGCAAACTTTCTGAACACCCAAGATGCTTGTCGGACCTTGTCATGAAGTACCGGGCCCCAGAAGTTCCATGCATCCCTGAAAGTTCTGAGCTATGCAGAAAGGTGGAACTTGAACTGATTTAGAGGCACTCGCTTTTAGATATTGGGTATGATTTTAGGTGCATTTTTTATGTGTAAATGCAGTTTATTCCCACAATATGTCTAAGGTGCACCTTCTCTTAATAGTGTGGTTGGCCTATTGACTTAAAATAAAATATAAATACATCTACAAGCGCTTATTTTTCCTTTTCCAAAATGGTGGTGGTGGTAGTGGGGGGGGGGGGGGGTGAGCGTCCAACCATCTATACTTCTCTTGATGATGCGGCTACACTCTTTGTAGACTCAAGCATGTGGTTCGAACAGTGGCGGACCTAGAGCTTGACCTAGAGGGGTGCCAACCTTATCACTCACAATAAAAATATCATGTATAACCATAAAAAATGTCAGTTTAGCATTTTTATCCTATAATACACAGAGGATTAGACTAACTACTACTAGGTAAAAAAGGATTTGCATTTTTGGAGGGGGTGCCAGGGCACCCACGGCATCCCCACTAGATCCGCCACTGGGTTCGAACATAAATTATGTTGTCATTAACACAAAAAACAATTAAGGCATTATTGCCCTTTCAACCCCCCTTTGGCATTGGTGACAACATAACTTGACAATATTTTGTATGATAAGCTCATTAACATGTTTCTTACGAAGAGAGGCAAGAGATCCCCCCCCCCTAGATTCATGCCCCCGTTTTAGTTTTTGCATTTGAATACAAGAGGCACACACATAGAGAAATACTCCCCCTATTTCATTATAAACCAACATTACTCCTATAATGGATGCTAGAGTACCCCGCCTCCTTGGGGCTTCGCAGGTGAGAGGCCCTCTGAGCCGCCCGCTTCCGGATGGCGTCCGTGAGGGCCTCTCCGCGCCGTCCGATCAGCCCGGACTGCGCGCGCCCGGGCGACCCGGCTAGGAGGTCCATGACGGGTGGACCGCGGGGACCCTCCCGAGGCCACCGTCATTGGGCGGCTTTGGGCTCGAGCGCCCTTTCGTGCGTTGCTCCGTGCATGGGAAGGGAGCTAGGCCCGCCTGTCGGTGCCGTCCGTCGGCGCTGGCCTGGTCCGATCGTGCCAGGGTGGGTGTGCGGTGCGGCCGCATGCGCCGTTGTGGTCGCACCAGACGGGCATGTCCGGTCTGACCAGTCTGGGTGTGTGTCGCACCAGGTGATACGTCTCCGTTGTATCTACTTTTCCAAACACTTTTGCTCTTGTTTTGGACTCTAATTTGCATGATTTGAATGAAACTAACTCAGATTGACGCTGTTTTCAGCAGAACTACCATGGTGTTGTTTTTGTGCAGAAATCAAAGTTCTCGGATTTGGACAAAACTTTTTGGAGAATTTTTATGGAATATATAAAAATTATTGGTGCAAGAATCAATAGAAGAGGGGCCACCTGTTGCCCACAAGGCAACAGGCGCGACCCCCCTAGGGCGCGCCCTGATGCCTTGTGGGGCCCACAGGCGGCCGTCTGACCTAATTCCAACGCTATAAATTCTCTTTCCTCGAGAAAAAAAATAAGAGAAGAAGTTTTTGCGTTTTACGATACGGAGCCGCCGCCACCTCCTGTTCTTCATCGGGAGGGCTGATCTAGAGTCCGTTCGGGGCTCCGGAGAGGGGGATTCGACGCCGTCGTCATCATCAACCATCCTCCATCATCAATTTCATGATGCTCACCACCGAGCGTGAGTAATTCCTTCGTAGGCTTGCTGGACGGTGATGGGTTGGATGAGATTTATCATGTAATCGAGTCAATTTGTTAGGGCTTTGATTCCTAGTATCCACTATGTTCTGAGATTGATGTTGCTATGACTTTGCTATGCTTAATGCTTGTCACTAGGGCCCGAGTGCCATGATTTCTGATCTGAACCCTTTATGTTTTCATGAATATATTTGTGTTCTTGATCCTATCTTGCAAGTTATATGCACCTGTTACGTGTTATGATCCGCATACCCCAAGGTGACAATAATTGAGATTCTTTCCGGTGATTACCGTAGTTTGAGGAGTTCATGTATTCACTAAGTGCTAATGCTTTGTTCCGGTTCTCTATTAAAAGGAGGCCTTAATATCCCTTAGTTTCCTTAAGGACCCCGCTGCCACGGGAGGGTAGGACAAAAGATGTCATGCAAGTTCTTATTATAAGCACGTATGACTATATACGGAATACATGCCTACATTACATTGATGAATTGGAGCTATTGTGTATCGCCCTAGGTTGTGACTATTATATGATGAATATCATCCAACATAATTATCATCACTGATCCAATGCCTACGACTTTCTCATATTGGTTTTTGCTAAGTTACTTTGTTGCTACTGCTTTACACTTGCTACAAACTGCTACTGTTACTGTTGTTGTTACTATTGTTACTATTGCTACTGCTATCAAAACTATCATATTATTGTGCTACTAAATACTTTGCTGCAGATATTTTATCTCTAGGTGTGGTTGAATTGACAACTCAACTGCTAATACTTGCAAATATTCTTTGGCTCCCCTTGTGTCGAATCAATAAATCTGGGTGAAATACTACCGTGAAAACTGTTGCGATCCCCTATACTTGTGGGTTATCAAGACCTTTTTTCTGGCGCCGTTGCCGGGGAGCATAGCTCTATTGGTTGAGTCACTTGGGATTTATATCCGTTGATCACTATGACGAATCTGAAAGACTCTAAGACCAAGATCGTTCCCTCTAAGACGAGGGGAGGTAAGGAACTGCCATCTAGCTCTGCACTTGATTCACCTTCTGTTTTGAGTAGGCTTGCGACACCACCACCTGCTATTCATTCTGATATGTCGCAAGTTATTGATGATACTACATCTGCTATGAATGAAACTATTGATGATGCTAGTACTATGCTTGATACTACTATGCCACTTGGTGAATTTCTTGATGAACAACTTGCTAAAGCTAAAGAAATTGAGAATGCTGAAAATGTTGAAACTCTTGAGAATTATGATTCACCTATTATGCCTAGTCCTCCTAATAGAGTTGAATCACCTGATGAACATGTCTTTGATAGGGAGACGGCTAGGGCAATTCTTGCTTGTAATGATAGAGATGAGGTTATAAAATTGCTTGCTGAAATGAAAGAAAAATCTATGGGGGAGAGAATGAAATATGATCCTAAGTTTGCTACCTCTCCCATATTTGTTACTGATAAAGATTATGAATTCTCTGTCGATCCTGAGTTAATTACTTTGGTTGAATTTGATCCTTTTCATGGTTATGAAACTAAAACTGTTGTGGCACATCTTACTAAGTTGAATGATATTGCCACCCTATTTGCTCATGAGGAAAAAATTTGCTATTACTATATTCTTAAGTTGTTTCTATTCTCATTAAAGGGTGATGCTACGAAATGGTTTAATGCTCTTGCTCCTGGTTGTGTGCGTAGTCCCCAGGATATGATATATTACTTCTCTGAAAAATATTTTCCTGCTCATAAGAAACAAGCTGCCTTACATGAAATATTTAACTTTGCACAAATTGAAGAAGAGAATCTCCCTCAAGCTTGGGGGAGGCTTCTCCAATTACTTAATGCTTTGCCTGATCATCCTCTTAAGAAAAATGAAATACTTGATATCTTTTATAATGGTCTAACCGATGCTTCTAGGGACTACCTAGATAGTTGTGTTGGTTGTGTTTTCAGGGAATGAACTGTTGGACAGGCTGAAATACTATTGAATAATATATTGAGAAATGCCGATGATTGGACACTTCCTGAACCACCACCTAAGCCAACTCCAAAGAAGAGAGGTATTCTATTCCTCAGTCCAGAAGATATGCAAGAAGCTAAGAAATCTATGAAAGAAAAAGGTATTAAAGTTGAAGATGTTAAGAATTTACCACCTATCGAAGAAATACATGGGCTCGACATCCCGACATAGGTAGTGGAGGTAAATTTTCTTACTAGATTTGATGAAGGTGATATTCCGTATAATAAATCTGCTAGTCAGTGCCTGTATGAATTTGATAATTACATCATTAAAGATGAACACTTTAATATGTATGTTAGCAATCAACTAAAACGAAATTCCATCATGATTGAACGCTTGAGTGATTTGATGTTTAGAACTTCTAATGATGTTAAATGCTTGAGTAAACATGCTTCTATGGTTCAGACTCAGTTAGAACAAATTGCTAAATCACAAAATGATTTGCTTGATGAGATGAATAATAAAAAGAATGATCATGCTGTTAGAGTTGTTACTAGAGGATGTAGAATGACTCAGGATCCTCTATATCCTGAAGGTCATCCTAAAAGAATTGAACAAGATTCTCAAAGAAATAATATTGATGCACCTAGTCCATCTAAGAAGAAAAAGAAAAAGAAAGATGATAGAACTTTGCATGCTTCTAGTGAACCTGAGATAGAAAAACCTCCTGAGAATCAAAATGATGCTTCTATTTCTGATGCTGAGACACAATCTGGTAATGAACATACACCTAGTGATAATGACAATGATAATGATAATGATGATGTTCATGTTGATGCTCAACTAGATAATGATGTAGAAATAGAACCTGCTGTTGATCTTGATAACCCACCTCCTAAGAATAAAAGATATGATAAAAGAGACTTTGTTGCTAGAAAACATGGAAAGGAGAGAGAACCATGGGTTCAAAAACCTATGCCTTTTCCTACTAAACAATCTAAAAATAAGGATGATGAAGACTTTGAGCGCTTTGTTGAAATGTTTAGACCTGTCTTTTTGCGCACTCGCCTGATTGATATGTTAAAAATGTCTCCTTATGCTAAATATATGAAAGATATTGTCACTCATAAAATAAAGATACCCGAAGCTGAAATTTCCACCATGCTTGCAAATTATTCTTTTAAGGGCGGAGTACCTAAAAATTTAGGAGATCCGGGAATACCTACTATACCATGCTCCATTAAAAGAAGTTATGTCAAAACTGCTCTATGTGATTTGGGAGCCGGTGTTAGTGTTATGCCTTTCTCTTTATATAGAAGACTTGATTTGAATAAGCTCACACCTACTGAAATATCTTTGCAAATGGCCGATAAATCCACTGCTATACCTATTGGAATTTGCGAGGATATGCCCGTTGTTATTGCAAATGTTACTATTTTAATGGACTTTGTTCTACTTGATATGCCCGAGGATGACAACATGTCGATTATCCTTGGAAGACCCTTTTTGAATACTGCAGGGGCTGTTATTGATTGCAATAAAAGCAAGGTCACATTTCATGTCAATGGTAATGAGCATACGGTTTATTTCCCGAAGAAACAAACTTCAGTGAATGGTATCAATTATATTGAAAAAGTTTCGACAATCACTATTGGGGGATTCAAATTTCCTCTTCCTACCATCAAAAAGAAATATGAGATTCTTATTGTTGGGGAGATGCATATCCCCGTTGAGAAATTTGTTCGTAGGAACATGAACATTTTTAGAAGGAGTTCCTCAAGGAGGAGGTCCTCCGAGGCATCAATGAGTGAAAGCCCCGCGCGCCAATCATATGTTGAACCAAGGGCAAGTTCGGTGCGGGGTGCCGAAGCAAAATCATGTCGATGGCCGTGCGACGAGTTCATGCTAAGTGCAGGCATCAAGGAAGAATTTGACCAATATATTCACAACACCGAGCTCTCCGCCTTCGTCGCAGATAAGCCACCGCATCACTACAACCTTACTCATTCATTCACTCAAAACTTTGAATATCATCCGCGCACTTCTAGAGTTTTATTTCATCTCTATGATAGATCTTACAGTATGCCTCTAGAAGAATTTTGTGATGCCTGCAAAATTCCATTTTGGGGTTCACTTAGTGAGCCACGACAATCTGATTATGAACTGTTTCTCAATAGTCTTTGCAATGATGAAGATAGGGGAGTTACGCAAGCTAGGATAAAGAGCATTCACTTTCCCGCTATTCGCTACTTTGCACTTTTTAATGGCAAATGCATTGTTGGTAAACAAGACTGTAGTGCACTTTGTGCCCCTAACCCGAGCCTTATTCATGCTGCTTTAACGGGTAGCAGGCATTATAATCTTGGGGCCATTGTTGCACATAGGTTGCACTGCAACTCGGGTAATGGTGATTTATATGGAGGAATTTATGCCTCCCGAGTAGCTGCAAGGCTAGGGGTCTCGCCCAGGCCCAATGATCCTCTTTTACCTGATAAATATTTGAATTTTGAGGCAATGCAGAACCATGAGTTCATTAAGCGCAACACTCGCAGTTATGATTATAACTTGATATTCGATAAATATCGTTCTGTGTTTGTCGTTTTGCCTGCTCCTGTCCTCTTTGATTTCCAGAACAAACAAAGATATTTTCTTCATGAGAATGAGGTGCACGAGTACAACGCGGCAGTTGAAGCTGCCCGTCTGGTTGAGGAGGCGGCTCAGAACGCCTCCACGAGCTACCACTTCGATTATTATCAAGGACAGCCATGGCAGTAGACCAAGCTAGGCCAAAAGCCTAAGCTTGGGGGATTACGTATCTCTCACCGACATTACATTCATGTTCACACATTCATTCCAGTTGTCGGTGTTCATCCTTTTTCATTGTATCATCCATGTTAGTTTTATTTCCGCTTTCTTCTTGTGTGTTTGAAAAAACTTCAAAAACCCAAAAATATTTCTCGCTTCTTTTCGGTTTTTCTTTCCCGTTTGTTAGTTTGTAGTATTAAAAGAAAACCCAAAAAGATTTCTTGTTTCTTCTTTTACTTGTTGGGAGTTCTCCCTTGTAAATAGTTTTTCTCGCTTTTTGTTTTTCTTCTTTAATTTGCTTCCCTTCAGAGAAACTAAAAAACTCCAAAAATATTTCAGTGTGTTTCTCTGAATTTCTTTTCTTTGCATTGAGTTGTCGTAGGGAGAAGACCACGATGAAAATGTTGAGTGGTTCTCATATGCTTTATTGTTGATCTAACGGAGAGCCAATATTACCTTGTCTTCTCCCTTGAATAAAATGTTTGCAGATTCCAGCTTAGTCCACGACACTCTTGCACTATTATTATTTTCACATCATTCGGTCATGCAAGTGAAAGGCAATAATGACGATGATTTGATGAAGTGACTGTGGCAAAGAAAAGCTGGTATGAACTCTTCTTGTTTTTGTTTTTGTAAATATGTTTAACTCAGTATCCATGATTCAACATATTATGAGTAAACATGTTTGTGATGACAATTAGAGATTATAGTTGCTCATGCCATGCTTAAGTAGCTAGGAGTGGATAATGATTTATCTTGGATGTCAACATGCATTAAAATGGTTATGATGTAGTATGTTAATATGGTATCCTCCTCTGAATGTTTCAAGTGGCTTGACTTGGCACATGTTCATGCATGTAGTTGATTCAAAACCAACATAGCCTCCACGATATTTATGTTCAGGGTGTCTATATCCTACTCATGCTAGTATTCAATGTTAATTATTCTCAATGCATGATCATGACCGTTTTCGCTCTCTAGTTGGTCGCTTCTCAACCTATTTGCTAGCCTTCACTTGTACTAAGCGGGAATTCTGCTTGTGCACCCACAATCCTTAAACCAAAGTTGTTCCAGATGAGTCCACTATATCTACCTATATGCGGTATTACTCTGCTGCTCCAAGTAAATTTGCATGTGCCACCTCTAATCATTCAAATAAACATTCGTTTTGTGTGCCCGTACCGCTCATGGAGCGACAGGGGGCGGTCAATATCTTCCATGCTAAGTGGGTTATTCTCGAGATGAGTGTTTATTCACTTGTCATTGCACGAGAGAGGCTGGTATTTGGGATGCCCAGTCCTATGCTCGAAATCGAAAAAATATAATGCAAACAAACTCCCCCGGAAAGTTGTTGGTATGGAGGGCACCCGAGGATTCGGCTAGCCATGGCTTGTGTTGGTATGGTGGAGGGGGAGTAAACTTTACCTTTCCGCTTGGGAACCGCCTATAATGTGTTTAGCATGGAAGATATTGAAAACTCTTGGTCGTGACGTTGACAGGAAAAGTACACCTCCCAAAATTATTTTTCATCTCTGATTTAAGCTTCGAGCTCTGGCACAGCTGCAAATCCCTGCTTCCCTCTGCGAAGGGCCTATCAATTTACTTTTATGTTATTTTACTTTTATTGTTGAGTCTCACCTTCTTGCACTAAGCGCTAATCCTGAGAGCACTATTGTCATCCTTATGCATTGAGTATAGTTAATGTTGTGTGCATCATGACTGGATCTCTTCTACCCTGAATTACAATGTTTAGTCGCTGCTTGAACTTTGGAAGTGCTCTGCATTTATGTTTTGTGGTCTCAGAAAGGGCTAGTGAGATACCATGTTATCATATTATATCATGATTGTTTTGACAAATTGTTGGCATTTGAGATATGTTATTATTGCTCGCTAGTTGATTATGCCATTGATATGAGTAAATATAGTTTTTAAGTGTTATTATGAGCATGGTTAGTTCATGATCTTTGCTGAAAACCTGGGTACTATTTAAGCTTATATACGGATACAAGAACAAAAGAGTTCGTAAAAGTTTTTCTTTATCACTTTCAGTTTGTCAACTGAATTGCTTGAGGACAAGCAATGAGTTAAGCTTGGGGTAGTTGATACGTCTCCGTCGTATCTAATTTTCCAAACACTTTTGCTCTTGTTTTGGACTCTAATTTACATGATTTGAATGAAACTAACCCGGACTGACGCTGTTTTCAGCAGAACTACCATGGTGTTGTTTTTGTGCAGAAATCAAAGTTCTCGGATTTGGACGAAACTTTTTGGAGAATTTTTATGGAATATATAAAAATTATTGGCGCAAGAATCAACAAAAGAGGGGCCACCTGTTGCCCACAAGACAACAGGGCGCGACCCCCCCTAGGGCGCGCCCTGATGCCTTGTGGGGCCCACAGGCGGCCGTCTGACCTAATTCCAACGCTATAAATCCTCTTTCCCCGAGAAAAAAATAAGAGAAGAAGTTTCATCACGTTTTACGATACGGAGCCGCCGCCACCTACTGTTCTTCATCGGGAGGGCTGATCTGGAGTCCGTTCGGGGCTCCGGAGAGGGGGATTCGACGCCGTCGTCATCATCAACCATCCTCCATCATCGATTTCATGATGCTCACCACCGGGCGTGAGTAATTCCTTCGTAGGCTTGCTGGACGGTGATGGGTTGGATGAGATTTATCATGTAATCGAGTCAATTTGTTAGGGCTTTGATCCCTAGTATCCACTATGTTCTGAGATTGATGTTGCTATACTTAATGCTTGTCACTAGGGCCCGAGTGCCATGATTTCAGATCTGAACCCTTTATGTTTTCATGAATATATTTGTGTTCTTGATCCTATCTTGCAAGTTATATGCACCTGTTACGTGTTATGATCCGCATACCCCAAGGTGACAATAATTAGGATTCTTTCCGATGATTACCGTAGTTTGAGGAGTTCATGTATTCACTAAGTGCTAATGCTTTGTTCCGGTTCTCTATTAAAAGGAGGCCTTAATATCCCTTAGTTTCCTTAAGGACCCCGCTGCCACGGGAGGGTAGGACAAAAGATGTCATGCAAGTTCTTATTATAAGCACGTATGACTATATACGGAATACATGCCTACATTACATTGATGAATTGGAGCTATTGTGTATCGCCCTAGGTTGTGACTGTTATATGATGAATATCATCCAACATAATTATCATCACCGATCCAATGCCTACGACTTTCTTATATTGGTTTGAAATCTCCAAACCCCTCCTTTACTTATATGTGCAATGTTTTACTTTTCGCTGCTACACTCTTAGAATTGCATGTGTAGGGTGATACTTGGCTTGGTATACTTGCTAAAATCTGCCCACAACTAAAATTGGGAAAAGGATTGATTTTTATTTGGTCAAGTAGTCTAATCACCCCCCTCTAGACATACTTTCGATCCTACAAGTGGTATCAGAGCTTTGATCTCCATTGCATTGGTTTCACAACCTAGGAGAGTATGGCGTCTAGGAGAGTATGGCGTCTAGGAGAGCATAAGATGAAGATGCATATTCTTGGTCATAACCCCGCCGTTTGGGCTGTTGTTCGTGTTGGCTTGCAAGGTGAATTCTTTGAGGATGGTAAGGAACCGGATCGTGAAGCAACCACGGAAGAGTTGAAGATGTTGCAATACAATGCTCAAGCTTGTGACATTCTCTTCAACGGTTTGTGCCCCGAGGAGTTCAACAAGATCAGCCGCCTCGAGAATGCAAAGGAAATTTGGGATAGTTTGGTTGATATGTACGAGGGTACTGAGTCCGTCAAGGAATCCAAGTTGGATGTGCTTCAAAGTCAACTTGACAAGTTCAAGATGAAGGATGGTGAAGGAGTCGCTGAAATGTACTCTAGGCTTGCTCTCATCACAAATGAGATTGCCGGCTTAGGAAGTGAAGAGATGACCGACAAATTCATCATCAAGAAGATCCTTAGAGCCTTGGATGGAGAATATGATACCGTGTGCACATTGATCCAAATGATGCCCAATTATAAAGATCTCAAGCCCACGGAAGTCATTGGAAGGATTGTTGCTCATGAGATGTCGCTCAAGGACAAGGAGGAGCTACACAACAAATCAAGTGGTGCTTACAAAGTCTCAACTGATGCTCTCACAACTTCAAGCGACAAGCTAGTATCCAATGAAGAGATAAGCCTAATGGTGAAAAGAGTCAACAAGTTTTACAAGAACAAAGGAAAAGAAAGAAGCTCTAGCTCAAGGCATTATGATAGAAGATCATCAAGTCGTGACCGTAATTGCTATAATTGTGGAAGACCCGGACACTACTCCAATGAGTGTACGGCACCTCACAAGAAAAAAGACGAATCACCAAGAGGAAGACATAAAAGGGATGAATCACCTCACAAGGAGAGAAGGAGTAGGGAAGATTGTTATGAACGAAGACCTTCTCGGAGAAGCAAGGATTCGGAAAGGAAAGACAAGTCATCCAAGAGCTACACTAGAGGAAGACATCAAGCTCATGTTGGTGAATGGATTTCCGGCTCCGACTCCGACAACCATTCCGAGAGAAGTTATCACTCTAACTCCGACTATAGTCAAGATGAAGGTGTTGCCGGACTTGCTCTCGTATCCTCCAACTCCTATGACCTATTTGATTCACCAAATGAAGGAATTGGAAGATGCTCCATGGCAAAAGGCCCCAAGGTATCACACCCCGAACACTTTGACTTTAGTAGTGATGAGGATGATTTGCTTGGTGATGATGATTTACTTGTTGAAAAGACTTGTGATGTGAGCTATAATGAACATGCTAGTAATCATGATAGTCAAGAGGAAACGAATGACAATGCTATGAAGGAGATCGAGCATCTAACTAAAGAACTAAACACTCTTAAGTTAGCTCATGAAACAACTCTAGAGGATCATAGAGAGCTTCTAAGATCTCATGAGAAGCTACGCTTCAAGAAGCTAAATTTAGAGCAAGAGCATGAGTTTCTAAAAGCTATCAATGACGATCTTCGAAAGAAGAGTTCTTCATATCTTGCCAAATGTTTACTCTTGTCTACTTTTATGCCACAAGTCAAATCTAAGCAAACTAGTAACAAGGGTTCTACCTCTAGTAGTAACAATAACAATGCTAAATCCAATATTGTTGCTTCTAGTAGTTCTATTGATTCCACTAATGATTCTCTTAGCCAAGTTACACTTGAGCAAGAAAACAATTTATTGAAAGGAATTATAGAAAAGGGTGTCTACAAGAGCCTTGCCAGGAGTAAGCAATTTGAGGAAATTGTGCGCAAGCAAGGAAGGCACCGGAAGAACCAAGGTGTTGGTTTTGAACGAAAGTTCAATGCCAATGGAGTTGAGTGGGAGGAAGATCAATACCCCAAGATGAAGTTTGTTCCTCAACAAGAGAAGTAAAGTATGATCCTACTTCTTTCAAGGGGACACAAGCTCAAGATGATCTTCCACCTCAAGACCACAAGCTAAAAGGCAAGGACAAGCTTCAAGAAGAGATTGACTCATTTGAAGAACCACCTCAAGCTTTGGTAAAGTGGGTTCCAAAGGCCTCATCAAGTTCTACTTCATCAAGTGCTACTACAACTCCAAGGATTCCCATCAAGTTGATGTGGGTCCCAAAGAAGAAGAACTAGAGAGTTCTTGTGGGTGACTCCACCAACAAACTTCACTCATATTCATTTTGGCGAGAACTTGTGCAACCAACTTCAACATATTGCACTAGTTCATGGAGTCACAAACCCTCTTGTTGGTAAGACAAGGGGCAAGGTATTCAATGCATTCATGGACATCATAATGTGTGCATTTCACTCTATGTCTATGGATATTTTTGTATGTTCCTTGTGGGACTAACCCATGTAGGTATTGAAAGTGCAAAACTCAAGGATTGCTCCCAACTCTTGATGGTCTACATCAACATTGAGCATCCACATCTACAACATCTACATGAAGTCAACATCGAAAAAACCCAAGGTTAGTTCATCCCTCTTTGGGGGGGATATCACATCTAGCGGGAGCTTTACTCTAAGACTTGAGTCAAAGCAACTCTAATGGTGTGAACACATTAATGATCTATGTAAAAGTGGTAACCCCACTTGTGCTTAAACGATGAGTATGACCTATGATCAAATGTTCTCATTTGGCTCCTATGTCAATATACTCATATATGGATGACTATGTCATCGCCCATTGCTTGATAGATGCTAGAATTGGTTGTGCATGTTTGACACATATTTCATTTGCTATCTTATTTTGTGAGCATGTTGCTATGCATATTTCTCATTCGAGGACATCCATTTGTAGTTTGATTGATTTGGTTTTATTTGGCCAAATGGATGTACAAGAATGCCTAAGCACCTTCTCTAGCTATCTATCTTGACTTGTCTAATTTCTTTCTTGCTATATCACAAAAACTTAAACAAGTCTCTTTCGGACCCTCCGGGTGAGGAGCACTCGGAGCCACCGATCCGACTAGGGCTGACCTCCAAAACCTTCTAAGTGATTTTCGGATAGACCAATTCACAAGCATCCGGTCTCACTAAAACTACTTGGACTGATCTGATTTTCTAATCTCGGAGATACCGATCTGAAATTCTCGGCGTCACCGAAATGATGTGCTCATAGCAGTTACACATCTCGGTGCCACTGATTCTTTTCGCTCGGTCTCACCGACAGCTGATGGGTATATATATCCCGCGTGCTCGTACGGTTGAAATTTCTCAATCGTTTCGTCGCCGCACCCCACAACTACCATCGCCCGTGGTCTTCGGATCGTCTACTCGTCTCCAGCGCGCCCTCACCGCCGGACTCCATCGTCGTCAACAGCATTCTTCGCCGCCGTTGCCACCGTAGAGGATCTCCACCAAGTTAGGGTGAGATTCGATCCTCTAGTGCTTCAAATTTCTGATTCCATCACTACTGCAGGCGACCGCTAATGCGACACATGAATCAGAGACCCCGTGACCAAACTATGTGCGCTGCATGCATCGCAAACAGTGTAGTAATAAAACCATCCCAAATAGGATGAACTATTTGCGATGCCGGAGACATAAAAATGATTCAGATTAGAGACGCGTGTGCGATATGTGGCATACAGTTGGTCCATATGAACTATTTGCGATAAGCCAGAACAACAAACACGGTCAGCCAGTTCAAGGTGTGTGCGATACACGGCATACAGTTCACTCGGATGAACTGTTTGTGATTATCCAACACAACAGAAACGGGCAGCCAGTTCGAGGTGTGTGCGATGCACGGCATGCGGTTCACTCGGATGAACTATTTGTGATTACCCAACACAACAAAAATGGTTCAACTTAACAAGGTGTGTGATACGCGACAAATAGGTCAGTAATCCAAAATGTGTGGGAAGACGGATAATAACACGGACGATTCCTGCTAATAACCCGTGTGTGTTGTGGGCAAACGTTTGCTTGTATACAATTGTCAGCGATTGATGAAATCATCACCGACGGGTTCCCTAGTTTAGTCCATCTGCGATGTAATTTGCTCAGTCTATAGAAGAACAACATATATAACCAAATTAAACATCCAATTACATAGGTGACTATACAAAACATTCGCACACACCTTAATAAACAATTACATGCATTCTAAACTAGGAGAAACGATCATCTAATCATCTACTTCTTGTGACGCTGTCGCCACTACTCGTGGCTCGATCCCTCATCGTCCACAGGAAGGAGGCACTCCCTCATGTCAATGATCCGCCTGTACATCTCGTAGCTTGTGTACGCATCCTTGGCCGCGTACTTGACGTGTTCTTCATCCAGTCTCCGCACCCAGGCCTCGTGCCAGGCATCCTTGTTCTTTTTGCACTCATCCTTCATGCCTCTGTAGTAGGGGTCGATGATGGCCATGGCTAGGTCAACCAGGGAGTCCTTCTCCTTCTTTCTGCCCCAGACCCTGTACTGGCATTGGATGTCAACAAGATTCTGGCAGGCCAAGCCCGTAGTCTCGAGCACCTTTAGATCGTTCACAGTGTCCACCATAGCGAACCTGTAGTCGGGGCTGTTGATAAACCTGGCGAAATGCTCACAAGGCCTTGTGGCCAGGGAGTAGTGGTAGACGAGGACGTGATGGCGCACACACAACTGGGCGATGGCAACCTTCTGATCATACCCGGTACGACCGCCGGTGAACTCGAGGTCGAAGCCGACCACTTGGTACTCGTCCTCAGCAAGCAACTGCTCCATAGTGTGGATGGAGCTCTCCACCGAGACCGGCTCGTTGGTGTACACCACCGAGAGGTCCTTCCCCCTCACGTGGGTGTCCACTACGTGAGGCGTGGTGAACTGCCGCCCGTCGTCGTCGTCAGCCGCTGGGAGCGCCATTGGAGCCGGGAGCGCCATTGGAGCCGCTGGATATCCTCTCTGTATGTGTCGTCGTGGGTGTGCTTTTTGTGTCGTGGGTCGCGAGAGATGAAGGTAAATGGCCGCGGGAATAAATGAGGGCCGGGCGGCCGGGATTCTCGGCACGTCCGCAAGGCAGTTTTTGCCGCACGTAACTGCGTCATGGCGCCGCGTCCGGCGTAACCGCATGCATAAGGCACCCCGAACGTACGTGATCGTGCACCGGCCCGAAACGCTTGCACCGCGCGCGGAGGGACATGTGCAGAGCGCGCGGCGGGACGCGAGCAAAGCGCACGCCGCAGCCGCCTCAAGCGCGAGCAACCACACGCATAGAGTAGTTGAACACGCAAGGAATGGCCGTCTACAAGCCGGCCGGCAGTTGCGAGCCGGCGGCGTGATGTGAAACTACGTCGCGTTCCACATCACACAGTGGGCGAACAATCGTTCGCGACGCTGCGTAGAGAGCGGCCGTGTGCTAGGTAATTAAATCGCCAACGTTTTTTTAACCGTTTGTGTACGTGTCATTTCATCCTCCTCTCGCACGTCTTTGTCACCGCACTGCTTTAGAAGGCTTAGAGCGCAAGCTTGAGCACTGCACAGGCATTCTTTTGGCCAAACGTTAGCTCGAAGAGACGCCAATGAATCATCGGTGAGCCCGTTCCCGCGCGGAACCGTGCAAGCTTCCCGCCCGACTCGGCGAAATCCCAAAAAACCCCTGTGCTTACCGGCCTGCTATATAAACAGTCACGGCCGGCGAGTCGGCATCGCATTTTCCCCTCCCTCCCCGTAGCTTATCTCGTCTGCTTCTCCCACCATCACCAATGGCACCGGTCCGTCGTCGTCGCTTAGCCACTCCGCCGTCATCTGAGGACAGCTCCAGCTGGGAGGCTACACCGCGGCGGCGGCGCAGTCCCTGGCGGCGAGTACTGCCCGTGGCGTCCCTGTTGGGTGTGCGCACAACACTCGCCACACGCTCCGCCGCCGCTGCCCGACGACAGCTGTTGCCGGCCGCCGTGGCCGCCACACCACCAAAGCCCGCCAGGGCCATCGACCGCTCCGCCACCGCGGCCCGAAGGCGGGTGGTGGCCGTCGGGGCCGCCACCCCACCGTCGGCCGCCGTGGCCATCACCCACTCCACCATCGCGGCCCGAAGGCGGGAGGTGCCCGCCACCCCACCGTCGGCCGCCACGGCCGCCACCCCACCGTCGACCGCTGGGGTCATCACCCGCTCCGCCACCGCGGCCCGAAGGCGGGATGTGGAGGCCCGCACGAGTATCAGCCACCTTGCCGCGCGCTACATCGAGTTCCTGCGGGAGGAGGAGGAGCGCCTGGTCGAGCACGCCAAGCGTCTTACCGCCGCCGTGGCCGCAGGAGAAGCCGCCGCAGTGGCGCGGAATGCGGAGATATACGAGGAGTCCCGTCGCTTCGAGAGGGATCGTCTGGAGCGGCAGAGGGCGTTCGAGCTGGGCGTCGCTAAAGATGCAGCAGCGGCAGGCGCCGGATTCCGCTTCTCCAGCTCGTCGGTAGGCTCCTCGTCCTCGGCCACTTACTGAGCGCGCTCGGCAGAGGAGAGGCTGCTGGAAGTAGTACAAAGCCCCTCCGTAGTAGTAGTATTCAGGGGCTATTTTGTTCAGTTCATCTGACTATAGATATGGTTGAACTGTACTATGTACTTAAATTTAGCTAGTATATATAGTTAAACTAGCTATTTCAGTACGTGGTTGGCAACAATTGGGTAAAAGTTTGTTCGGTTCAGCTGTCAAGTTGAACTGTTTGTATAAAGAACGACTGCTTAATCTATGAATGAAATCTATGCTTACTGAATTTCATTTGCAAAAATTACAGTACTAGTGATTTTTAGCTGCAAAATTTGACAAATGGCAGTATTTTTTTTTCTGACGATCACAAATGGCAGTGTTACTAGGTTGACAAATGGCAATGTTACTAGATTGACAAATGGCAATGTTACTAGATTAACAAATGCCAATTTTTCCATTTTGACAAATGGCAAATATACCCAATATGACAGATGCAAATCTTACCACATTGTTTGTACGTCGTTGCACACGGGTCATCATGCAAAATCGTTTGCGATAAAGAGATGCACAAAACCTGCACGCCTCATTTTCCCTTGGCTTAGCTACGAAGGAACCCAGCTCTCGCTTTGCATACGGGTGTTCAGTCTGAAACGTTTGCGATGAAGAGATGCACAAAACCTGCGCGCCTCATTTTTCCCTTGGCTTAGCTGCGAAGGAACCCAGCTCCCGCTTTGCATACAAGTGTTTAGTCTGAAAACGTTTGTGATGAGTGTTTTATTCAAAGAAAGATGTTGATGCTTTTTTTTACTTTGGTAAGTCTGTACATTCAGAGAAAAAACGCTAAGTTGATCAAAACCATAGATTTCATTCAGTGACACTCTGGTTTTACATTCATACGATCGGGATACAATATTAAACAAAAAAACTAATTGCAGCGGCGGCGTGCTGCGCCGGTGTTGTCGTCGTCCGGGACGCCGTTGTTCAAGCCTTCAAGCCATCCCAGAATGTTATGGACTTCCAAATCCAAGAGCCATTCGTCGCGCGATCGACGGGCGGGGCGCGGGGGGACGTCGACTCACGGCGCTGCGAGGTAGCGGTCGACGGCGGCATCCCATGACACTGAGGGGGGGCGCGGCGGGTGCAGGAAAGCGCACGGGGACTTGCGCCACGATGGGTGCTGGGGAGCGCACGAGCACAGGCGGGGGCGCTGGCGCTGGTACGTACACAAGCTCGCGTGGGTCCGCGGGGACCTTGCTGATGCCCGCGGCTTCCAGCTCTGCGATGGTGCTCGGCGACCAGCCCGTCAATGCCACGGGGATGGTTGCTGGTGCGGGCGCGGGGATGGGAGCTGGGACGAGCGCGGGGGCAGCATCCGCCGTGGCCAGCTCATTCAGGGCCATGTCCCTGAGGTCCCATTCCTCCTTATTTTCTATCTCCTCCGGCTCGGAGTCGACTTCACCAAACCGGAAGACTAGTGGCAGATGATCCTTGTGCGCCATGGAGTAGGTGGAGCTCTGGAAGATAGGATTCGGGCGAGAGGGGAATGGGAGGCGAAGAGATATCAGTAAGGCCGCCTATTAAACAGCGGCTCGGGCGCCATTAATGGAGAAGTTGAGAGCGAGGCGGGCAGCGATGGAGGTCAAAGGGCTCGCTTCCCGGTGTGCCTGCGCAACGTACTGCTCGCACGCCTCCCGGTGAGCCTGCGTAGCGGAGGACTGGTCGCACGCCTCCCGGTCAGCCTACACCGCGGACTTCACTCGCACGCCTCCCGTCTACTCAAACAGCTGCCCGGACGGTACCTCCTTGCCATTAAAAAAGTGGGACGCGTGGCGGCATGTAAATGGTCAGTAGAACGCCCACGATTGAAGTAATACTGTACAACCATTTGTGATGATAACGTGACAGCTATTTGTTGGTTGTTAATTTGTGCGCCTTCTCTCATATTGGACAATTTTTTTACCACAGCATGTTGGTGCCATTCCATGACACCATGCCAAGTCTCATGAATTTCAGACGAGTTTTGGATTTACTAGAATTTCAAAACCAAGCTCTCAAGTTTGCGGTGCATGTGCATGTAGTTCAAATTTGAATTATGCACATAAAATGCCTAGAAAACTCAGTTAAAGTATAAAAATGTCCAAACGAACCACGAATAATTCCAAAATTTGACATGACACTCCTATTGGTCTATGTTACCTCTAGAAAAAAAATCAAGGCAAGAAGAGGCAACGAATGTCGTTTCGTCCACAAAGGTGACATGTTCCCTACCGGAACCATGAGTCTTGTGAAAAGCTCTGGTTTGTGAGAAGCTTATACCAAAACCTGCCCCAAATAGGACAAAAAATTTACCACAGCATGTTGGTGCCATTCCATGATAGCATGCCAAGTTTCATGAATTTCGGACGAGTTTTGGATTTACTAGAATTTCAAAACCAAGTATCTCAGCGTTTGCAGCCGAGCCACGATGCCGAGGTATTTGATATTCATTCCCATTTGTTGCATGGGACCTAAGCATGCACCCAAGGACACACATATGATTTTTTAACCCATTTTGGTGCACCGGAGCATGTGCATGTAGTTCAAATTTGAATTATGCACATAAAATGCCTAGAAAACCCAGTTAATGTATAAAAATGTCCAAACGAACCCCGAATAATTCCAAATTTTAACATGACACTCATGTTGGTCTATGTTGCCTCTAGAAAAAAATGAAGGCAAGAAGAGGCAACGAATGTCGTTTCGTCCACGAAGGTGACACGTTCCCCACCGGAACCATGAGGCTCCTTGTGAGAAGCTCTGGTTTGTGAGAAGCTCATACCAAAACCTGCCCCAAATGGGACAATTTTTTTACCACAACATGTTGGTGCCATTCCGTGATAGCATGCCAAGTTTCATGAATTTCTGACGAGTTTTGGATTCACTAGAATTTCAAAACCAAGTATCTCAACGTTTGCGGTGGAGCCACGATGCCGAGGTGTCTGAAATTCATTCCCATTTCTTGCATGGGACCTAAGCATGCACCCAAGGACACATATATGATTTTTCAACCCATTTTGGTGCACCGGAGCATGTGCCTGTAGTTCAAATTTGAATTATGCACATAAAATGCCTAAAATACTCAGTTAATGTATAAAAATGTCCAAACGAACCCCGAATAATTGCAAAATTTAACACGACACTCCTATTGGTCTATGTTACCTCTAGAAAAAAATCAAGGCAAGAAGAGGCTACGAATGTCGTTTCGTCCACAAAAGTGACACGTTCCCTACCGGAACCATGAGGCTTCTTGTGAGAAGCTCTAGTTTGTGAGAAGCTGATACCAAAACCTGCCCCAAATGGGACAAATTTTTTACCACAGCATGTTGGTGCCATTCCATGATAGCATGCTAAGTTTCATGAATTTCAGACGATTTTTGGATTTACTAGAATTTCAAAACCAAGTATATCAGTGTTTGCGGCCAAGCCACAATGCCGAGGTGTTTGAAATTCATTCCCATTTCTTGCATGGGACCTAAGCATGCACCCAAGGACACACATATGATTTTTCAACCCATTTTGGTGCACCGGAGCATGTGCATGTAGTTCAAATTTGAATTATGCATATAAAATGCCTAGAAAACTCAGTTAATGTATAAAAATGTCCAAACAAACCACGAATAATTCCAAATTTTAACACGACACTCGTATAGTTTTATGTTCACTGCAGACAAATGTTCTAACAATTCAAACACCGTCCTTTGCCACTGTGACCCCATTCCGTATTTCAAATCAAGACGAAAAATCAAGTACATCACACACAATTTATTATCACCAACCGTGTGAGATGCAGTACAAAATATCTTGGTGCACCGTCATATATGGCTTATGCGAGAAGGTTCGTCGGCTATAGTCCACAGCCGGTGCGTGATACGTCTCCAACGGATCTATAATTTATGAAGTATTCATGCCATGTTTATTATAGTTTTGTATGATTTTGGTGCACTTTTATATGGCTTTGATATGATTTTTATGGACTAACATATTGACCTAGTGCCTAGTGTCAGTTGCTGTTTTCTGCTTGTTTTTGGTTTTCCAGAAAATCCATATCAAATGAAGTCCAAATGCAGCGAAACTTTTTGACGATTTTTTCTGGGAGGAAACAGACCCAGGAAGTTTCGGGGGAGCAGCAGAAGACCCACAGGGGCCCCACAAGCCACCAGGGCGCACCACCCCCCCAGGCACGCCCTGGTACCTCGTGGGCCCCCTGTGGCCCTTCTTCGCGTGATTCCAAGGCTGAAAAATCCTATATATTCAGAAACCCCTGAAAAGTTAACCTAGATGAGTTTTTCGCCGCCGCAAGCCTCTGTTCCGAAGCGATCTCATCTGGAGCTCCGTTCCGGCACCCCGCCGGAGGGGGGAATCATCACCGAAGGCCATCTTCATCATCCCGGCGGTCTCCATGACGAGGAGGGAGTAGTTCACCCTCGGGGCTGAGGGTATGTACTAGTAGCTATGTGTTTGATCTCTCTCTCTCTCGTGTTCTTGATTTGGCACGATCTTGATGTACCGCGAGCTTTGTTAATATAGTTGGATCATATGGTGTTTCTCCCTCTCTATCTTTGTTGTGATGAATCGAATCTTTTCCCTTTGAGGTTTCACTATTATCGGATTGAATACTTTTATGGATTTGAGAAAAGATAGAAATTGTTGATCGCGAGGGAGAAACACCATTATCTCATAGGTGGTTTCGTACCCTACAACAATTTCTATCCTATGTTCTCCGCGAATAGGAACTTTGGAGTGATTCTTTATCGCACGTTGAGGGACTGTTATATGATCCAATTATGTTAGCATTGTTGAGAGATTGCACTAGTGAAAGTATGAACCCTAGGCCTTGTTTTCAAGCATTGCAATACCGTTTGTGCTCTGTTTTATCACTTGTTACCTTGCTGTTTTTTATTTTTCAGATTACAAAAAGCTATATCTACTATCAATACTACACTTGTATCACCATCTCTTCGCCGAACTAGTGCACCTATACAATTTACCATTGTATTGGCTGTGTTGGGGACATAAGAGATTTCTTGTATTTGATTGCAGGGTTGTTTGAGAGAGACCATCTTCATCCTACGCCTCCCACGGATTGATAAACCTTAGGTCATCCACTTGAGGGAAATTTGCTACTGTCCTACAAAACTCTGCGCTTGGAGGCCCAACACGAGTCTACAAGAATAAAGTTGCGTAGTAGACATCAGCGCGTCAAGTAAACTAGCCCCCCAAATATCATATCACTGTTCAATCGCCGCCGGTCAAGGATGGGGACGTGGACCCGCGTCGTGAGGGCAACTTCGGCGGCCCACTCCGGCGAGAGCGCGGCCGCAGCCTCCATGAGCGCGCTCACAACCTGCTTGAGCGCGGCCGCAATCTGCGACCGAGCGGCTGCGGCAGCCGACACGGCCGCTACTGCAGCTGAGATGGCGGCAGCAACATCTACGACGGGGATAGCAAATGGCGAGAGCGGGACAGCAGCTGTCCGTTCCGTGGTGGCCGCCTTAGCCCTGATGGAGGCCGCCCGCGCCCATGTCGAGGCCGCCCGCGCCCAGCTCCTGGCGGTCACCGCACAAATCACACGAAGCTTCTTCGACAACGGTCGGCAACCCACGGCCAAAGAGTTGGCAATCGCCGAGAGCGTTCGAGCAGCCGTCCGCTCGTTCACGGCATACATTGCCGTGATGGAGCCCGTCCAAGCCCAGACCGCGGCCGCCCACCCGCAGCTCGTGGTGGCCTTTTCCGAAGAGATGGCAGACGCGGATGGCGAGATGCTTGCCGAGTATGGTGCGATGGATGCCATGGAGCCCCTTCCCCGGGAGATCGTCGGGCGCGAGCTGGACATGGAGGAGGCGGCGGAGATTGACGAGCGCCAGGCGGAGTAGTAGTCTTTGTTTAGAGCATTGGTCTTTTGTTAGAGTAATGTTTAGGTCAGCAAGCTCTGTATAATTGTTGAACTTGCTTGATTAAGAAGTGTGGGTGTGCTGTAGGCTCTTTTGTGTACCCAAATTATGCAATGACGTGGATGACCACTGTAACCAGGGAAATTTGAACCAAAATTTGCACGTTCAAACTCATCACACACGGGGTAAACCATATGAATCGTTTGTGATGTTCATATATTGTACACAGTGCTGAATAAGGGACCGTGTCTGATGACACTTCGCGCGCCAGTTTTTCGATGCACGGAGCGAAAAATTTCGTCATCCGCGGAAATATCTACCTCCCATGGCCCCCTCCTCCTTAACAAAAACCACATTTCCCCTGTTTCCGCCTTCCATTCCAAGTTCAAACCTTCACTCTGCTTGCTTGCAGCGCTGCCGCCTCACCGGCGACGCGCCTTCCTGCTGCTCAGCCTCATCGATCTAGTCAGGTAATCCACACCCGACCCCCATCCTCCACCTCCTTCTACATCCCACTTGCCCCGACCGCCGGCGCGACACCTTCCACCCAAATCACCGACCCATCCTCCAAATAAGCGCCGCCCTAAGCCATGGTGCACGCAGTATAGCCAGGAGCTCAAGGAGCATCTGGCAGCGGAGAAGCAAATCGCGGCCGCACACGCGGATGAGGTCGCGATGGCTGCCATGCGTGCCGACCCCCAGATCTTGGAGGAGCACCTCGCCGTCGAGGCCACCGTCGACGCCTCGCGCGCGGACGCCGCCACGCGGTTGGCTGCTTTAAACGACAGTTCATGGCGTTTTCTCAAGGCCACCGTCGGTGCCTTCGACGAAGACTACGAGGTGTTTTCTCAGCGTGCCCCCGCTTACCTCAACTCCAGAGCCAGCAGGTTGGTGCCCGGAGCGGCTCAGGTGACTCACCAGTACGAGGAGGGCACCCACGATGTGGAGGCCTCGCCCTCTTCCAAGTCTAAGGAGCCCATTGTCATTGATATCTCCGACGATGAGGAGTAGCTTGTCTTTTTAGCTCACTACAAGGACCTATGTTCAGCTAGCTAGCTACGCCGGTTAAGCATGTTTGGTTTACCTTTTGCATGTGCTGCTCCTGCCATTCCTTTACAAATTCTAGTGAATTGTCCTATGTACTCTTACTATGCAATCTTATCCTCTAGTATATATGTTCTATATATTGTGCAATGTGGTGCTGAGTTAACTGTTTGGTTATGTTTTTGTCATGTTCAGTTAACTGTTTAGTTCAATTCTACAAGGTGAAGCTCAATTCTTGTGGGTACAATTTTGTATTCTCTGGCATGTGAGAAATAATCGAATTTGGCTGTACAAAATACATGAGATACAAATACAATTGCTATATTTCCAAGTTGTTAAGCATAGTAGGTTTAGTTAACTGTCTGATCTTGTAGTATGTTCTCTTGTGCAATGTGGTGCTCAGTAAACTGTTTGGTTTATTTGTTGCGGTGCTTAGTTAATTGTTTGGTTCAATTCTGCAATGCGATGTTCAATTGTCGTGGGTACAATTTTGTATTCTTATGCACGTGAGAAATAAATCGAATTCGGCTATACCAAATACATGAGAAACATATACAATTGCTATATTTCCTGGTTCTTAAGCATGCTTGGTTTGGATAAATGGCTTTTCCATGTGGCTCGAATTAATCTGCTGAATCTGCAATGTGTTTATTTTTCATCAACATATTTTACTGATAGTATGCCTACCCTCACTTAGCCTGATCAATAACTACCTTATATGTGTTGCAGGGAAACAATGGGCGGCACTGAGGTTTACCATCGAGGTTCGCACATGGATGGTCCTTTGTCTAATAGCACATTATTATGCAATTGCAGCAACCATTCTAGTATTTAGGTTTTTAACAATTTGGTCTTGCACATGTAGGTCCTACTGTCAGAGGTTTTGACCCACTGTTCGACCCATTTTGCATATGGGGAAATGAGATGTCCATGAATATCAGTCAAGTCAAGAAACTCAGAAAGATTGTGAGGATAAACAAACTAGCGATGAAAAATAGCAAGATCTTTGTCTACACAATGAAGAAGACATCAGTGAACTACAGGATGGTACTAACTCTTATACTCCCTCCGGTCCTTTTTAGTCTGCATATAAGTTTTGTCCGAAGTTAAAGTATCTCTACTTTGACCAAAGTTATAGAAAAAAGCATCAACATTCAAACTGCAAAATCATTATTTTTAGATGCATTATGAAATACAATTTTATAGTTTACATATTTGGTATCGTGGATGTTGATATTTTTTAAAATAAATTTGGTGAAATTTTACAAAGTTTGACTTGATACAAATCTAATGTGCGGAGTAAAAAGGACCGGAGGGAGTACCTTGTTTTTTTATTCCTTTGCGCCATTTCAAAATTCAGAGAAGATATTTATGCATATCTTTGTTTTCAGGCCTTTCCAAAGCAGTTCACAGATGATTACCTCTCAAACCACCTATATAGTCAAGAGGCGAGGAAGGTGTTCATACAACACCCACAGTACAATATTGAAGTCTTCCTCAAGAGGACGAAGGATGGGCGGTCAATCATCCACAGGCACTGGCCTAAAGTTGCAAGGACATTCAACATCATTGAAGGCTCAATATTCGCCTTCCGCTTCAACAGTTTTCCAGATGAGATTCATCTGGCTATCTACCGTCTATGATGCTAATTTCCAAAGGTTTTAGATGTTGCATGTGAAACTTGGTGCTATTGTGTAATGGGGTAGCTAGCTATATGCCTATATGGTGTGAGCGAGTGCTGAAGCTATATAATGTTGTACTCTGATGTATTTCAATTATGAAATCCTGGTTCCGTAATACGAAAATGAAATATATTGTGTGTTTATCATGAAATGTAAATTTGATTACTAAATGGATTAATAATAATAGGCCAATTAGCCTGCTTATTGGGTTTTTCTAGTGCAAACGGTTATTGAGACAACACCGTGGGCGATGATCTCAGACAACCCACACAGTTTATAGGAAGTAAACGTGTTGGATCAATGAACAATCACACACGACTTCCTCTGGACAACTGTTTGCGTTAGGCCACCTTACACAAACGTTTTCCACATAAAAAGTGTGTGTGATGGACAGCCTATGCCACACAGTTTCTTCTAGACACCGTGCGTGATTCATTCAATAACACAAACGATAAAATTATTACTATTGTCTGCAATGGCAACACTATGTCAAACGATGTGATGCGGAAAACTGTGTGCTTTGTATATACGAACGAAAAAGTTTCTTTGGGATTCACTGTGTGGGATGTATATACGAACGGAAATGTTTATCTTGGATTCACTATGTGGGATGTACATACGAACGGAAACGATTGGGCCATTATAATTGTCTGCGATGGCTCACCCGATCGCACACGAGCTATTTTTGCCCCGGGTGTGTGACCAGAGGCCCTATCGCAGATGGTTTCTGGGTCGTGTGGAAAGGACCCCCCCTATCGCACACACATGCAAGGCGACGGTTTAAAACTATGTCGCTGAAAGGGGGTAAAAACCGTTTGTATAGCAGCTCGTTGTACTAGTGCATGCACTAGAGTCATTGCACCCGCAACATTCCCACTGATTGAGATTTCTATTCCATCAAATTCCGTAGAAATTGATTTGAGCGAAAAAATTTAGGGTTAGGTTTGAGTAGAAATCATCTCGGACAGACTGAATAGGAAGAATCGGACTCACCGATTTGGCCTTAGGCCATTGCACTTTGTATGTCTCGGTGTCACCGAGTGGTACAGATCGGTGGACCCGAGTCTAACGTTTCTGTAGAACCCTAGCTTGTCGGAGAGACCGAAACGCACCTCGGTCAAACCGAGTTTGTGTGGCTAAGTCTCTGTTACAGCTTCGGTGCTACCGAGATTATCTACTCGGAATGTCCGAAATCACTTCTGTGAAAACCTAAAACTGAAGTTTTTACTCAAAAGTTTGTCAAAATGCTATGTTTTTGTGATGCTCATCTATTCCACTCTATCCCATCTACTTCACAGGTGCAGGTGTCAGTATGTCAGATGCCAGTGACAGCCAGAATAGGTCAGAGGAGCAGGATGTTGACCTGAGTGCAGGTTCTAGTCCAGAAGGAAGTTTCTATGAGGGAGAGAGAAGCTCTCTAGATTTGCCAAAAGCAGCCACAAAGTCCAGAAAGAGGAAAAATTCTGATGATGAGGATGAAGACTTTGTTGCAAAAGAGATCACCTCAAAGAAGAAAGCCACTGTTCAGAAGGAGTATGGCACTCAGAAAGAAAGAGGTGTTACCAGGAAGATCTCTGCCTCTGCTGCTGCTAAGAGAGGCATCTCTTCAGAGAATCCAGAAGGATCTCAACAAGCACCCATTCAAGCAAAACCAAAGGCTGTTGTAAAGAAAAGGGAAAGGAAGCAAACAACTCATGTGATTTTCAGGCCAACATCTATGAGAAGAGATGATGCAACAGATGAGGAAGAGCAAGCAGCAAACCCACCTCCTCCCAAGCAACAGAAACTTATGGGAGATGCTATCAAGACAGCTACCTCTTCCAAGGCCAAGCCTACGGCTGCTAAACCCAAGAGAACCACCAAAGATGTACCTGCAAGTGAGAAGAACAAGGCCCCAGTGCCTCAAGGAAATGAAGATGATGATGATGCCCCAGTGCTTATGAAGCTGAGGCCCAGATTGCCTGAACACAATGATGCTCATCCAGTAGCTGAAAACATGAAGAAGAGGAAGGATAAAGGTCTCAGGAAATGGAGGGAGTCTGACCCCTACTCCATCAGAAGGAGGACTGTTGTAGACTATCGCTTCCACACCAAGGAACAACAAGATTTCTATGAGACAGTCTTGTTTGACAAGAAGCCAATAGTCAGTGATATGAAGTGGGTGGACTGGAAGTACATTGATCTTCATGAGGATAACTTCCCCCACGTTCATGAGGACTTCAAAACTATTGATCTTGATGAGTTCATTGGGAAGAAGCTGACAAATTGGAACGATGAGATGATCATGCATTTCTACTCAACTGCTCATTTCTACCCCAATGGAAAGATTGCTTGGATGACCGAAGGAGTCAAGTATGAGTCGAGCGTTCTTGAGTGGGCCACATTGCTTGGTGTGCCCGAAGCTGATCAGGGTGATATTGATGTGTATGCTAAGCCAAAGATGGACCACAACTCCATGGCTAACTTGTACACGGAGATTCCAGAGAAGGACAAGCAAATTCACAAGCTTGGATCTGTGTATTATCTGTTGGCAGGGCTTGCTACCTCCAACACTATCATGAGGCATACTTTGATGCCCAAATCAGGTGATGATAGGATGATTCGAGGTCACTCCATTAACATGCTGCATCATATTGACCAGCATGAGAAATTCAAAGTCATGGATCTCATAGTGGAAACTATCAAGAGGACAGCTGCAGATCAGGAGAGGTCTTGTAGATTTGCCCCTCATATTCAAATGCTTATCAACTCGAAGGGTGCAAACAAGTCTTTTCTGCTGGATCATGAGCATTTACTGCTTCGGCCTGAGTTTGAGGACAACACCGTCACGATGGATCCATCCCATCCTACCTCAGCCGCAGCACATGCAAGTGCAAAAGCTGCTAGAACTTCAGGGTGAAGTGCTCCCTCAGCTCCAGTTCTCAAAACCAAGACCGACCAGATGAACCATCTTCTTCGAGCCACTCAGAAGTTCCACCAATATGCGGGTCTATCCTCAAGGAACTCGAAAGTTCCACCAAGGATAGAAGCACATATCGAAGACGCTTCGCAAGGTGGATATCATTACAACATACCATGTACTGAATAGATGAGAATACCAGATAAAGGCTTACACTCGCCACAAGCTACAACATGAATACATCAATACCTCAATACATAGCAATCATCATACAGAAGAGCAGGATTCGACTACGGATGAAATCAAACGAAAAAGAAGAACGACATCCACCCTGCTAGTCCCAGGCTGCCAACCGGGAACCCAACCTATGATCGACGAAGAAGAAGAAGCAGAAGAAGAGCTCCAAAAGCAAACATGCATCGCTCTCACGTCAAAGCATCGCTTTACCTGTACCTGCAACTGTTGTGGTAGTAATCTGTGAGCCACGAGGACTCAGCAATCCCATTACCATGGGTATCAAGACTAGCAAAGCTTAATGGGTATGGAATGGATAAGTGGTGAGGTTGCAGCAAGTACTAAGCATTGTATGATGGCTAACTTATGAGTACAAGAATAAGAAGAGTAACTATGCATAACGGTCGCAAACTAATAATGATCAAGAAGTGATCTTGAACACCTACTTACGAGTCAAACATAACCCCACCATGTTCTCTTCCCAAACTCCCTCGAAAAGAGACGATCACGGTTACGCACGCGGTTGGTGTATTTTAATTAGAATTAGTGTCAAGTTCTCTACAACCGGAGGTTATAAATTTCCAAGTCGCCACATAACCGCGAGCACGGCTTCGCGAAAGATTTAACCCTGCAGAGGTGCTCAAAGTAGTCCATTATAAATTACCACACGCATCCGATGGAACATCCTCACACCGTGATAACACGATGCTTACGATAAGGAATCCCGATGGACAAGCCACTCGTCAAAGGTAAAACTAAACCAACAAGACCTCCCGACGTGTCGACGATCCCGATAGGAGCCGCGTATCTCGTTCTCACGACACGGCGGATGAACACTATGTACGACAGCCAAGAACCCGAGTTGCCCTAGGTGGCGCCGCAAGTGGCTCTAGTTTGGACCAGCACCATCAGCACTGGCCCACCAGGATTATGTGGAATTAAGAATCCACGGGTTCATGACGCCCTATGAGTTAATTAATTAATTTCAGTATTATTATGTTGGCAAATGTTAAAATCAATGTTGGGCCTTGCTGGAGAAGTTTATTTTAAAATGAATGATCAGGGGGGTTCCCATATGCCCCACATGTGTTAGAAGCGCTCGTCAAGGAACATAACACCGGTATTACGGAAACTAGGGCGGCATGAGTGGAACCAAACACCAGGCAAAAGGCCGAGCCTTCCACCCATTACCAAGTATATAGATGCATTAATTAAATAAGAGATATTATGATAACCCATGATATCCATGTCACAACATGGAACAACCTAAAACTGCACCTGCAACTAGCAACGCTATAAGAGGGGCTGAGCAAAGCGGTAACATAGCCAAACAACGGTTTGCTGGGATGGTGGGGGGTTAGAGGCTGTATCATGGCATTTGGGAGGCTGACAAACAAGAGGTAGGTAGCGAGACATAGCGATAGCATCGAGACAACTAGCAAGCAAAGATAGTAGTGATATCCAAGGTAATGGTCATCTTGCCTGAAATCCAGCTAGGAAGAAGACCGAATCCGTGAAGTAGTCGAACAGAACGTAGTCGAAGGAATCCTCACACTTTGCAACATAACAGGGACTATCCAGAAGAAGCACAACCGGAAAGAAGCAAACAATATGGTAAACACACAAGCATAATCATGGCATGATGCACAACCAAATATGATGCATGTCCGGTTTAAATAGGCATGGCATGGCAAGAGTGCAACAAACAAATACTACACGTTAAATGAAGCTCAATATGCAACGAGTTGCATATTGACGAAACTTCACAACAATTATTTAGTTCACTCCCGTTTATGCTACTCATCAATATTAAATGTTTTTAAACATGGCAAGAGGTGAAGCATAATTAAACTACCTATCTAGGCAATTTAAATGAGGCCGGAAACAATACATAACAATTCCGAAAAATCTCCATATGCAACTTTCGAAATTGGTACTGTTCTGCCCTAAACACCATTTTAATGTTGTTATACAGCAAAAGTAAGTGCACCATGATAATCTACACATTTTTCTAGACCACTTACATATAAAGTTCATTTAATTCGGAGCTACGGCTGCTTAGTTATGAAATAAACCATTTTAGCAAGTCATTTAGCAATTTTAATGCAAACAACAATTTAAATGTGGTTAACATGCATGAGGATGACATATTCAAGCAATGTGCAATTTTATGAAAAAGTTGGCATATAATATGATACGAAGCATTTGTCGCCATGACGGAAGAAAGGGGTGCCACGGCGGCGAAAACGGAAATGGTGCCACGGCAACATTCCGGTTCCGGTAACTCGATTGAGATACCGGTGCAAAGGAACAAGTGTGGGTGTGAGCGTGTCATGCAAAAGATGATGAGGAGTGATCCCGCTACCGGGTGTCCCACGTGTCGGTTGCATGGCAAAAGAAGGGCAACGTGTAACGAACAATCGCATACGGTGCAAACACGCGGTGCATCTCACACAACACATGCATTCGTCTACGGGCGGTAGTCTCGGCGGTTATACCTCCGAAGCGTGCATTTTCGGACCGGATCGAGTTCGGTGCGGTGTAGTTGTACACGGGACGTAGTGAAGGTAGTGGTACACGTTTTGTAGAGGAACTTGACGTCCACGGGATCTTCTAGAGGCGTCGGTGGTAATTATACACTATCGAAGAGGAACTTGGTGTTCATAGGGTCTTCCAAAGGCGTCATGGCACTTGACAAAATGTACGACGGTAGTAGTCGAACTTGGCGATCCGTAAGGGTACTTGTGGTCTTCCGAGCACTTGTGACATCATGGGAACTTGACGAATCCGAGTCTTCGGGGTAGTAGTTGAACTTGACGCAAACCACGGCGACGGTAGTGGTACAGTCCATGACTTCGGGGTACTTGGTGCGTTGCGTAGATGTACATGGGGTCCTCGGGGAGGCATCGGTCTTGCGGTCAACGTGTAAGATGCCGTGGACGGGCGAAGTAGGCAGAGGTGGTCTTGAGGAGGACCAGCTGCGGGCGACACGCGACGGCTAACGGAGCGGAAGTGGATGACAGCAGCGCCATCGGGGGTGCCATGAGGTGGAGCTCGAGCAGAGGAGGCTCGGGGTGGCGGAGATGAGCGAGCTAGGGACTGCAGTGAAGGCGATGCTGGGCAGAGCGATGCGGGACAAAGGAGAGGCGAACCACAGAGGAAGGGGTCGAACGGAGGGGCGGCGTGCTTGTCGGCCGGAGCAAAGGCAGGGCCCAGCGCGAGGGGGGTGACGCGGCCACGGACGAGCTCGAGGCGGCGCTGGAGGCGGAGCCTCCCTGGTGGCCGGCCATCGACGGAGGAGGTACGTAGGGGAGGCCGGAGTAGGCAACCACGGCGGCAGGCAGGAGCGGTGGCGCCATGGCCATCCGGCGAACAGAGGATGGGCGCGAGGAAAGGCCAGCAGGCGACGGGAATGGAGGCCGGGCGTGGGCGACGGCTTGGCGTCTCCGGCGAGGGCCCGAGTCACGGAGGAGATCGGCAGAGGGCGGCCATGGGGATCGGGACGAGGAGCTCCTCTCCTGGCACGATGTGTGGGTGGGTGGCGGCGTGGGGGGTCGAGGAGTGAGGGAGAGGAGGATCGAGAGGGAGATGGGGATCGGGAGAGAGGGGGTGCGGACTAGGGTTATGAGCTGGTGGGGGCGGCTGGGCCTTGGGCCAACTGGCCTGGCTGCGGCTGGGCTTATGCTGCTCTCCCTCTCTTTCCATTTACAGACAAAAGAAAGAAAGAAAAGGAGAAAAGAAAAGGTTAGAGAAAGAGTTTAGGCATGGGGTTAATTTTGCCGGACTCACAAAAATGAGCTTAACCCAAGAAAATAGAAGTGGGCATGAATGTGCAGATTGAATTCAAACTCATTTGAATTAAATTCAAATGGATTTGAATAGGAAGTGGTTGTTTGGAAGGTCCCAAAATGTTGAAACTTTTGGAGGAGCCTCGGTAAATGGAAAATGAATTTTGGGAAAAGTTTGGAGAACAAACTTGAAGCAGAAAATGCATGGAATTAAATTGCAAGTGGGTTTGTGGGTGATTCCAAATTATTGGAATATTCTTTTAGCTCCCTAAAATATTGGGAGAATATAGTATATGTTTTAAAGAGAAAACACCATGTGCATTTCCCTCAATTTAAATAGATCGAAAGATCTATGCAATTTATTTGTTTGAGTTGCAAAAAAATTTAATGACATGATGGCATGATGAAATGATGCAAATGCAACATACAAATAATTAACACGGCTCTCACGAAAAACATGGAAGGCATCTGGAGCATCGGTCTCGGGGCGTCACAACACTCCCCCACTTACAAGAGATCTCGCCCCGAGATCTTAGGAATGAGAAGAGGAAGAGGTAAAACTAAGTTGCTTCTTTGACAAACGAGTGAAACCAAAGAACCTTGAGAGGTTGAAAAACTTGAAGAAATGACACGACGGAGATGAACGAAATTGAAAACTCTCTGTTAGACAAGAGGAACAAGGAGTACAACGGAACCAAGCGCTCCAGGGACAAGATAGTGTATGAAACCTCTCCGGTTAAAACGAGATGGACAAGGAATAAGGAAGAAAGAATTTGGACAACACTACGGTTAAATGGATAAGCAAGGAAAAGAACATGATCTTGGCGAAACGAGATAATGGGTCGAAGAGAGCAACATCACAATGCATTCGGAACGAAAGAATAGAAGCTAAATCGTTGGAAAGAAAAGAACGGAGAAGCAAATGACAACTTCTACCACAATTGAATTTGAAAAGCATCCTTACAAAGAAGGATTGAACGGAGTTGTTGGAAAATCAACAACGAAAAGAATAAGCTTGTTGTGGGCTTATGGAAAACATCTCAACATTTTTGAGGTGAAAATCTGCCACTAACGGAAACAACTGATTGCTTGAGATCTCGAAGAGATGAAAACCTCTTTCACCGAGAAGAGAAGGAGAAGCTTGGATCATTGATAAGCACCACAATAGCAACATTCCTTAGGGAAGGCTTTAGGTGAAAAATAACCCAAGATAACTCATTCCTGAACGAAGAGAAAAAAGATGGGTTTTAAATATCTCGTTCCTGACAACTCGTGGATCATGAAACACGAAGAGAAATTGTCAAGTATGACATAACACCACCTCAAAAGACAAGGTAGGAAGGATTTGCACATCGGAATGGAAGATGAAACATGCTTGAGCTCCTCAAAAGAAAACATGTGTTGAACACCATGTTTATTCCAGAGTATAGCTTGGCGGATCTTAGCTTCGAGAAAGAATCTTGAAGAACACTTCGAGAATGAATTGAATCCTTAACGAACCACCATGAAGAACCTCTTGGAAGAACACCGGTAAGATAACAAGATGATCGAAACAAAAGGAAAGTTGAAAGAACAAGATGAAGCCTTGCTATGATTTAGATGGAGCTTCGTGACGAGATAATGAGAAAACTCTGAATTCCGGAAAAGAAAATATGAACAACTTAGAACCGAGGATTGATATCAAGAACGATCTCCGGAATAAGGAATTAAATCACCTCCATGAAACAAGAATAAGAATTATGATATGTCTATCCTTCATCAAAATAAATTGATGAAAAGCAATGGATTTGCATACTACTTATTCTTCTTGAAAAAGATTGAATAGAGATATAGCGCCAACTTGACGAAATCTTCGAGGAAACACCGGTAGGATTTAAAAGAACGAATGAATTGGCATGATAACAAAGGAAGATAAATCTTGAGCGAACCATCGTAAGAATTGAAAACGAACGAAGAAAAGAGAAGGAGTCACCGTGAAGAATTAGAAAACGCACAAAGATACTTGAGGAAATTTAGATACAAGAGAACGAAAAAAAAATCACGAGCTGATCATAGAATACTTGAACGAAGCACCGGAAGAATTTGAGAACGAGAGAAGAATGTTGAGAATGAATAATTCTGAAGTGATGGCCTCCGGAGAATCAAAACGAAAACAACTCCTGAAATACTCCGGATGGGTAAGAAAAGAATTTCTCACGAATGAAAAGAATTTGAGAGGATAACATGTGCATTTCCATGTTTTTCGTGAGAGCCGTGTTAATTATTTGTATGTTGCATTTGCATCATTTCATCATGCCATCATGTCATTAAATTTTTTTGCAACTCAAACAAATAAATTGCATAGATCTTTTGATCTATTTAAATTGAGGGAAATGCACATGGTGTTTTCTCTTTAAAACATATACTATATTCTCCCAATATTTTAGGGAGCTAAAAGAAATATTCCAATAATTTGGAATTACCCACAAACCCACTTGCAATTTAATTCCATGCATTTTCTGCTTCAAGTTTGTTCTCACAAACTTTTCCCAAAATTCATTTTCCATTTACCGAGGGTCCTCCAAAAGTCTCAACATTTTGGGACCTTCCGAACACCCACTTCCTATTCAAATCCATTTGAATTTAATTCAAATGAGTTTGAATTCAATCTGCACACTCATGACCACTTCTATTTTCTTGGGTTAAGCTCATTTTTGTGAGTCCGGGAAAATTAACCCCATGCCTAAACTCTTTCTCTAACCTTTTCTTTTCTCCTTTTCTTTCTTTCTTTTGTCTGTAAATGGAAAGAGAGGGAGAGCAGCATAAGCCCAGCCGCAGCCAGGCCAGTTGGCCCAAGGCCCAGCCGCCCCCACCAGCTCCTAACCCTAGCCCGCACCCCCTCTCTCCCGATCCCCATGTCCCTCTCGATCCTTCTCTCCCTCACCCCTCGATCCCCCACGCCGCCACCCACACACACATCGTGCCAGGAGAGGAGCTCCTCGTCCCGATCCCCATGGCCGCCCTCTGCCGATCTCCTCCGTGACTCGAGCCCTCGCCGGAGACGCCAAGCCGTCGCCCGCGCCCGGCCTCCATTCCCGTCGCCTGCTGGCCTTTCCTCGCGCCCATCCTTTGTTCGCCGGATGGCCATGGCGCCACCGCTCCTGCCTGCCACCGTGGTTGCCTACTCCGGCCTCCCCTACGCACCTCCTCCGTCGATGGCCGGCCACCAGGGAGGCTCCGCCTCTAGCGCCGCCTCGAGCTCGTCCGTGGCCGCGTCACCCCCCTCGCGCTGGGCCCTGCCTTTGCTACGGCCGACAAGACGCCGCCCCTCCGTTCGGCCCCTTCCTCTGTGGTTCGCCTATCCTTCGTCCCGCATCGCTCTGCCCAGCATCGCCTTCGCTGCAGTCCCTGGCTCGCTCATCTCCGTCACCCCGAGCCTCCTCTGCTCGAGCTCCACCTCATGGCACCCCCGATGGTGCTGCTGCCATCCACTGCCGCTCCGTTAGCCATCGCGTGTCGCCCGCAGCTGGTCCTCCTCAAGACCACCTCTGCCTACTTCGCCCGTCCACAGCCTCTTACACGTTGACCGCAAGACCGCTGCCTCCCCGAGGACCCCATGTACATCTACGCAACGCACCAAGTACCCCGAAGCCATGGACGGTACCACTACCGTCGCCGTGGTTTGCTTCAAGTTCAACTACTACCCCGAAGACTCGGATTCGTCAAGTTCCCATGATGTCACAAGTGCTCGAAAGACCACAAGTACCCTTACGGATCGCCAAGTTCGACTACTACCGTCGTACATTTTGTCAAGTGCCATGACGCCTTTGGAAGACCCTATGAACACCAAGTTCCTCTTCGATACGTGTATAATTACCACCGACGCCTCTAGAAGATCCCGTGGACGTCAAGTTCCTCTACAAAACGTGTACCACTACCTCCACTACGTCCCGTGTACAACTACACCGCACCGAACTCGATCCGGTCCGAAAACGCACGCTTCGGAGGTATAACCGCCGAGACTACCGCCCGTGGACGAATGCATGTGTTGTTTGAGATGCACCGCGTGTTTGCACCGTATGCGATTGTTCGTTACACGTTGCCCCTCTTTTGCCATGCAACTGACACGTGGGACACCCGGTAGCGGGATCACTCCCCATCATCTTTTGCATGACACGCTCACACCCACACTTGTTCCTTTGCACCGGTATCTCAATCGAGTTACCAGAACCGGAATGTTGCCGTGGCACCATTTTCGTTTTCGCCGCTGTGCCACCCCTTTCTTCCGTCATGGCGACAAATGCTTCATATCATATTATATGCCAACTTTTTCATAAAATTGCACATAGCTCGAATATGTCATCCTCATGCATGTTAACCACATTTAAATTGTTGTTTGCATTAAAATTGCTAAATGACTTGCTAAAATGGTTTATTTCATTACTAAGCAACCGTAGCTCCGAATTAAATAAACTTTATATGTAAGTGGTCTAGAAAAATGTGTAGATTATCATGGTGCACTTACTTTTGCTGTATAACAACATTAAAATGGTGTTTAGGGCACAACAGTACCAATTTCGAAAGTTGCATATGGGGATTTTCCAGAATTGTTATGTGTTGTTTCCGGCCTCATTTAAATTGCCTAGATAGGTAGTTTAATTATGCTTCACCTCTTGCCATGTTTAATGACATTTAATATTGATGAGTAGCATAAATGAGAGTGAACTAAATAATTGTTGTGAAGTTTCGTCAATATGCAACTCGTTGCATATTGAGCTTCACTTAACGTGTAGTATTTGTTTGTTGCACTCTTGCCATGCCATGCCTATTTAAACCGGACATGCATCATATTTGGTTGTGCATCATGCCATGATTATGCTTGTGTGTTTACCATATTGTTTGCTTCTTTCCGGTTGTGCTTCTTCTGGATAGTCCCGATTATGTTGCGAAGTGTGAGGATTCGTTCGACTATTTCACGGATTCGGTCTTCTTCCTAGCTGGATTTCAGGCAAGATGACCATTACCTTGGATATCACTACTATCTTTGCTTGCTAGTTGTCTCGATGCTATCGCTATGTCTCGCTACCTACCACTTGTTTGTCAGCCTCCCAAATGCCATGATACAGCCTCTAACCCTTCACCATCCCAGCAACCGTTGTTTGGCTATGTTACCGCTTTGCTCAGCCCCTCTTATAGCGTTGCTAGTTGCAGGTGCAGTTTCAGGTTGTTCCATGTTGGGACATGGATACCATGGGTTATCATAATATCTCTTATTTAATTAATGCATCTATATACTTGGTAATGGGTGGAAGGCTCGGCCTTTTGCCTGGTGTTTTGTTCCACTCATGCCGCCCTAGTTTCCGTAATACCAGTGTTATGTTCCTTGATGAGCGCTTCTAACACATGTGGGGCATATGGGAACCCCCCTGATCATTCGTTTTAGGATAAACTTCTCCAGCAAGGCCCAACATTGGTTTTAACATTTGCCAACATAATAATACTGAAATTAATTAATTAACTCATAGGGCGTCATGAACCCATGGATTCTTAATTCCACATAATTCAGGTGTGCCAGTGCTGATGGTGCTGGTCCAAACTAGAGCCACTTGCGGCGCCACCTGGGGCAACTCGGGTTCTTGGCTGTCGTACGTAGTGTTCATCCACCGTGTCCTGAGAACGAGATACGCGGCTCCTATCGGGATCGTCGACACGTCGGGAGGTCTTGCTGGTTTAGTTTTACCTTTTACGAGTGGCTTGTCCACCAGGATTCCTTATCGTAAGCATCGTGTTATCACGGTGTGAGGATGTTCCATCGGATGCGTGTGGTAATTTATAATGGACTACTTGGAGCACCCCTGCAGGGTTAAATCTTTCGCGAAGCCGTGCCCGCGGTTATGTGGCGACTTGGAAATTTATAACCTCCGGTTGTAGAGAACTTGACACTAATTCTAATTAAAATACACCAACCGCGTGCGTAACCGTGATCGTCTCTTTTCGAGGGAGTTCGGGAAGAGAACACGGTGGGGTTATGTTTGACTCGTAAGTAGGTGTTCAGGATCACTTCTTGATCATTATTAGTTTGCGACCGTTATGCGTAGTTACTCTTCTTATTCTTGTACTCGTAAGTTAGCCACCATACAATGCTTAGTGCTTGCTGCAAGCTCACCACTTATCCATTCCATACCCATTAAGCTTTGCTAGTCTTGATATCCATGGTAATGGGATTGCTGAGTCCTCGTGGCTCACAGATTACTACCACAATAGTTGCAGGTATAGGTAAAGCGATGCTTTGACGTGAGAGCGATGCATGTTTGCTTTTGGAGCTCTTCTTCTGCTTCTTCTTCTTCGTCGATCATAGGTTGGGTTCCCGGTTGGCAGCCTGGGACTAGCAGGGTGGATGTCGTTCTTTTTTTCGTTTGATTTCATCCGTAGTCGGATCCTGCTCTTCTGTATGATGATTGCTATGTATTGAGGTATTGATGTATTCATGCTGTAGCTTGTGGCGAATGTAAGCCTTCATCTGGTATTCTCATCTATTCAGTACATGGTATGTTGTAATGATATCCACCTTGCGAAGCGTCTTCGATATGTGCTTCTATCCTTGGTGGAACTTCCGAGTTCCTTGAGGATAGACCCGCATATTGCGCGTTACAAGTTGGTATCAGAGCCGACCCTCGCGGTTACACGGATGTTTGCGGACAGGTGCGCGGTCATGTTGTTCATGACGTTTGTGACCCGTCGTGGCACACGGCATGTCACTTGTACCGGACTGAATGTACAGACATATGTGCCAAGAGGGAACGTTCCTGTGGCCCGACGAGGACGTCGGTTCCTCTGAGTGGGGGTGTATGTGATAGCCTGGCTTATTAGGGATGATAGACTACTCAAATCAATAAGGAATTCCTTCTTTTCCGGGAGCCCATTCGGATAGAACTCCAAAGTTAAGCGTGCTCAGCTTGGAGTAATTTCAGGATGGGTGACCGACCGGGAAGTTGGTCCCGGGTGCACACGAGTGAGGACAAAGTGCGCAGAAAAGACTAGTATTGATCTGTGGGGCCAGTCTAGATCCCGCCAGGAGTAACGACCACCGGCGGGTGTGTTCGGGGCGTTACAAGAGGATTGAGAAGAGTTTGGCCAACCTAGCTGCAAACCAGAAAAGTCTTGAGGGGATTGTTGAGACAAAATTCTATGACCTGGATATCAAGGTGACAGAGATTCAAACCACTGTTGAGAGCCTGCAGCAAGAGGTGGATAAGGTAAAGCATGCCAGCACTGATGAGGATGACGAGCATCATAGTCCAGTACTTTCCACGACTACCCAGTTCCAGAGGATGCCCAGATCAGCTGCTATACCAGTCACTTCCAGAGGCACAGTTTCAGCTGCAGCTGCTGCCCCCTCTGTTGCTCCATCAGCTGCTCCTGCCGTCTCCACTCCTCCAGTTCAGCAGACTTCGTCCGAGGCATTCGCAGATGCACTTATCTCTACTCCGACATTGACGCACATCGCCGCTGCAAGTCAGAGGACTTCACCACCAGGAGCTACCGGAGATCAACCCTAGAGCATCGTTTAGCTCTATACTTATTTGAAATTTTTGGTACTTGTTGCCAATGGGGGAGAATTTGTATAGATCATTAGGCTTCGAGAGAGAGAGAGAGAGAGAGAGAGAGTTCTTTGCTTTTGTTCGTTGGATTTTCTTAAGGGTTTCTTGCTACAATTCGTTTGTGTCTCTGTGGTGCTACTATGTCTGTTATGCTTGTATGAGACTACCTTATTGTGTGCTTGATCATACCGTACCTTAATGCTATGCTTGCTTGGATATCCATTTATATGCTCTTGTATGATCATTCACTTGTTTGTTTGGTGATGAGTGCTAATTACTATGCAATCATATCATTTTGAGCGCTCCACCAAGATGTATGTGGCATGGAAGAGTAACCCATGATCCTAATCGATTGTGCATTTGCATTCAAACGCAAATCTTTAATAATGCACAAATTTAGGGGAGCTCTTACTTTTCACATACTTCCCAAAGCAACGATGTACTTCATTGATTATATCATTTGTCGAAGCTTTGATCTATATGTTGTCATCAATTACCAAAAAGGGGGAGATTGAAAGTGCAACTAATCCCCGGGTGGTTTTGGTAATCAATAACAACATATAAATCATTGATCTAATTCTTATTGCTAGTAAATTTCAGAAAAGATCAATGATTGGCATGGCAAGGACTAATGGATGTGGACCCCTCAAAATATCAAGAACAAGTTTGGCATCCAGAAGAATCTTCATTTTCATTTTAGTGATCCAAGATCACATTGAGTCCCTTAGGAAAGCCAATACTATTAAAAGGGGATGAGGTATTGTTGATGAGGTTGTTGCTCAAAGTGCTTAGTGATATTGCTCCAAAAACCCTCAATCACTTTCCCAAAACACATCTGTCCAAAACCCTAATTCATCATTTCGGTCCCACCGATATCACCTACTCCGGACTCACCGAGATGATCATTCCACTGCCACAGCCAAAACCCTAGCAAATCGGTTTCACCGAAAAGGATCTCGGTCTCACCGAGATGGCCTGACCAAGTTGCTATAACGCCATTATTTCACTTCGGAATCACCGAGTTGAAATAATCAGAATTACCGAAACGTGGTCTTGCCCTAGCCATTGCACTTCTGTCTCATCGAGATGTTTTGTTCGGTCCCACCGAAAAGCCCAACGTTCATATCTTTTACACAGATCGGTCTCACCAAGATTTATTGTCGGTGCCACCGAGATGGGTCAAAAGTGTGTAACGGTTGGATTTTAGGTGAAAGCTATATATACCCCTCCACCACCCTCTTACCAAGAGAGCCATCAGAACGTGCCTACACTTCCACCATACATTTCCTGAGAGAGAACCACCTACTCATGTGTTGAGATCAAGAGATTCCAATCCAACCATTTGAACCTTGATTTCTAGCCTCTTCAAGTTGCTTTCCACTCCAATCTTTCTCCTACCCAAGCCAAATATGTGTGAGAGAGATTGAGTGTTAAGGAGACTATCATTTGAAGCACAAGAGCAAGGAGTTCGTCATCAACACACCATTTATTACCTTTTGGAGAGTGGTGTCTCCTAAATTCGTTAGGTGTCACTTGGGAGCCTCCGAGATCATGTGGAGTTGAACCAAGGAGTTTGTAAGGGCAAGGAGATCTCCTACTTCGTGAATATCTACCCCGAGTGAGGCTAGTCCTTCGTGGACGGAAGCCATGGTGGAATAGGCAAGGTTGCTTCTTCATGGTCCCTTTGTGGGTGGAGCCCTCCGTGGACTCGCGCAGCCGTTACCCTCCGTGGGTTGAAGCCTCCATCAACGTGGACGTACGATAGCACCACCTATCGGAACCACGCCAAAAATCATCGTGTCTTCATTGTGTTTGAAATCTCCAAACCCCTCCTTTACTTACCTGTGCAATGTTTTACTTTCTGCTGCTACACTCTTAGAATTGCATCTGTAGGGTGATACTTGGCTTGGTATACTTGCTAAAATCTGCCCACAACTAAAATTGGGAAAAGGATAGATTTTTATTTGGTCAAGTAGTCTAATCACCCCCTCTAGACATACTTTTGATCCTACACCCGGGTCAGCATATCTAGCCAGCACATGCTTTCCTTAAGTAGGTTGTTTCGAGGGCATTTTGGTCTTTTCCTTAATACGGTTGCTTTTTCTGATAAGTTGGTCGTGCACTGGCTTGGGACGCCGAGGGGGACTTTCTTCGGTGGGCCGACATAGCGTCTGCGGTGCAGGGAAGAGGCCGGTGGCTGCGCCCAAGGTAGGTGTGTTGTCCTTGCTCGTCTTTTTGCTGGTTGCCGTCCTTTCTGTTCTTCGTCGTGCTTGCAGGTTTTACAAGCTGTTGTTTGACATGTGTGATTGCTTGTTCTTGGGACAGTGTGTTGTTGTGATGTTGCATTTGTTTCCCTTAGCTATCCTCATGTTGTACGGTTGTGCCCGTTGGCCTCGTTAGCCAGATTTGCATTGGAGGGCTAAGCAGCTGCTACAATTATCATGGAAGGAGGGAGATAGAATTAGGAAAGCAGCCGAAACTGGGGCCATGGCAAAAACCATTGTTGCCATGGGTGCCATGGTACCAGTTTTTGCTGCCATGGCAGGGTTTTCAGAAGTGCTGCCACGACGACTGAGTTTGCTTCCATGGCAGAGTTTGTAGAAGCACTCAATTTCAATCGAATTGATCATATCTTTGATCGTTGTATATGTAATGTAATGGCTTTTGTAGAGAGTGAGACTTAAGTTTTTACGATGGAGGTGTGTCGTCTGATCTTATTTACTTTCTTGTCTCAAACCATGCAATTATGCGCGTGTTAGGAGATAGAATTAGGAAAGCGACAGAAACTGGTTCCATGGCAGCAGTTTTTGTTGCCCTGGCAGGGTTTTTAGAAGTGCTGCTGGCGACCGAATATGTTGCCATGGCAGGGTTTGTAGAAGCACTCAATTTCAATCAAATTGATCCTATCTTTGATCATTGTATATGTAACGTGATGGCTTTTGTAGAGAATGGGGCTTAAGATTTTATAATGGAGGTGTATCAGCTGATCTTATTTACTTTCTTGTCTCAAACCATGCAATTATGCGCGTGTTAGGCTGCCATGTATTATCTTTTTCATCCTCTATATTTTGTCGACGATGGGAGGCAGCCCGGTGATTGCGCCCTGCGTATTACGTTTGTTCATCTGGTTGGGTGTTGTATCCGGGTGTGGCAGCCACGCCCTTGCGATGGTGGTTGGTCACGGCGTTCATGGATCCCATCCGTCTCCCTCAGAGGCCGGGTGGCGTTGTGCCCGGTACGGAAACGGTGTATTGGTCGTCCCAGCATGCAGATGCTAGAAAGTACAGAAGCCCCGACACTGGGTCTATCTGGTTCATGCAGACGATGTACCGAAAGTCATCAGCGTCTTTGTCTATCCCATTACATGTCAGGGGTCCCGCCCGCCCACCACATACGATTCTGATTGGCAGTTTCTGCCGTTCGGGTGACTCTAGTCATGTTTGTCTTTGTTGTGTTGTATGCTATAATGTGCAGGTGGTTGGTTTGCTAGTCGGCCAGTGTGTTCAGTGTGACTGATACTCGGATGATGTGGTGGTGGGGTCGGTCGTGCCTATGTGTGTCCCACCCGGTTATCGTCGAATAGAGCAGATTGGCGCAACGCTAAGCAACTTCAACCGGTAAGCTAAGCGAGCTATGGGTCATGCAAACGGTGACAACAAGCGCCACACCTCGGCGACAAGGCCCCTCAGACACGTCGACAAAGGCCGACTGAACACACATGTTTGCGAGGAAGCATGATCGAACCGGGCGCACGCACTTAGTGTTCGGCTGGAAAGTTCGAGCAAACACACATAGGGTACTCGGATGCATGGCCATACCTAGGGGGATGCCCGACCATGTCGATGGGACGCCGGCTAGGTCCTACGTTGCGCCCTGCTACTTGTAGTCTGCGTTGGTATTTCCCCGAAGAGGAGAGGATGATGCAGTACAGTAGAGATAATGTGATGCCCCTGCTCGACCGTGCACTAATCATACACACAATGCACACGATCGAGATCAGAGACTCACGGGAAGATATCACAACACAATTCTAAACACAAATAAAAGTCATACAAGCTTTATATTACAAACCAGGGGCCTCGAGGGCTCGAATACATAAGCTCGAGTCATACAAGCATCAGCGGAAACAATAGTATCTGAGTACAGACACAAGTTAAACAAGTCTGCCTTAAGAAGGCTAGCACAAACAGCGACACTGATCGAAAAGGCGAAGGCCTCCTGCCTAGGGCCTCCGAACTACTCCTAGTCGGCTGGCTCAACCCAGTAGTACGTGCCTCCGGGGCTCTTCTGGTAGTAGGCTCTTGCGGTGGCGTCTGGCTCCGAGACTCCGTCGTCTGATTACAGCAAGCGGGTATGGGGAAAAAGAGGAAGCAAAGCAACCGTGAGTACTCATCCAAAGTACTCGCAAGACTGACATCAGAACTATACTAATTATGCATCGGTATCAAAGGAATGGGGCTATATCTTTGGACTGAACTGCAGAATGCCAGAATAGAGGGGGAGAAGCCTAGCCTATCGAAGACTAGCATCTTGAAGCAATCTTGCAGCATCAGAAGAGAGTAGAACACAGTAGCATATAATAGTGGTTATATAATAGCATCGCCCTAAGATCCTTTCTCGACTCCCTGCGAGAAAGCGATCCCGAGAGCAGTATTAACAGTTTAATATTGAACCAGCATCAGTTTGTAGTTGTAGTGGATCAGGATACAACTCCGACCGTCCTGTTACCGTGGACACGGCTATTCGAATTGATAACTTCCCTGCAGGGGTGCACTACTATTACCCAACACGCTCGATCACATCTGGCCGGACACACTTGCTGGGTAATGCCCGGCCTCGGGTAATCGACATGACGCAGTCCTACCTAGGCTCAGCAGAGAGGTCAGCACGCCGGTCTAAATCCTAAGTGCGAAGGGGTCTTGGGCCATCGCCCTTTGCACTCCTGCACGTTGCGTGACTGGCCGGGGCCCAGGCGCGACACTGTATACACAAGTGACGTAACCAGCCCACCCCAGCAATCAGCCCGCATCTCTGAGTTATGACGTCTGAATAGCTTTCGGCTGATACATACGACGTAGAGGGTCCCATAACCATTATCCCACGTGGTGGTAGTGCGTATAGGGCCAACGACCCACTCAGATCAAATACCCAAATCCATTAGGCGTATTTAGTAGCTTGCAGAGACGAACATGATTCCTGTCGCTCCGACTTGGTAACACACGGCTCGCGGGTGCTCTTGGAGCCGACCCGTCTTTATCAAATGACAGTAGTAAAGTCAAAGTACCCGTGTGTCCAAATTATCGAGAAGGAATCCGAGGAATCACCCTTGATGGATTTCCACTCGAAGTATCGGTCAAGGTGAACTCGGAGGAATCACCCTCGATGGATTCACACAGGAGGAGTTGCACGACGGAAGATTTATCGGAGGTGATGAAAGAGGAATCACCCTCGGTAACCCACAACCGGATAGCTATTCTATAGAGGCATCAACGGAAGTGAGATAAGAGGTATCACCCTCGGCACTCGGTGGTAGCTCTGCAGAGTCGAACAACTTAGGGGGAATGTGCGGTGATGTGTTGATCTCTGACCGTCGATCATACTGATCGAGTCACTGGTGGAAAAGCGTGGCAACAAGGACATGGGTGTGGGGCCATTGATGTATCACTAACCAACCTATACTAAGCATATAGGATAACAGGTAAAGTATCAACAACAGGTTACAAAACCAGGCTATGTATCAGAATAGGAACTATTGGAACAATAGTAGGGGCAATTCTAATGCAAGAATAAGAGGGAAAGAATAGGCGTTATCTGGATGATCAAGGGGGTTTGCTTGCCTGGAATCTCTACTAAGAGGGGCTCGTCGTCTGAAGGCTGCTCGTCTGGAGCGTAGTCGTACTCAGCTGCGTCGGCGGCGGTCTCGGCGTCTATCGGGAGAGAAGGAGGGGGAAGAAACAATAAATTCATGGCAACAATGCAACAACAATGCATGACATGCCTAAATGATATGCAGAGGTGATATATTGCCTATCTAAATATTTTAGAGGAATTAGGAATTTATTTGGATTTATTTTATCAAGGTTATGCACTATTCACCTATCGAATACGGGCAAAAAGTTCCATGTTCATCTACTTAGAGGGTTCTAACATGAGTGTAGATGACATATTCGGATTCTTCATATTTTTCTGACCGTTTTTCATATATAAATTATTTTCATCCGAGTTACGGTTTAATTTATATGATTTTTCAAAGTTTTATTCATTTTCTAGAATTTTCTAAAATTATTTAATTCGAATTATCCAAAACAGTAGCCAGTGACGTCAGCATGACGTCAGCGGTCAAACCCGGCTGACCAGAGTCAAACCTGACCAGTGGGACCCACTGGTCAGTGACACAGGGGCTAATTAGGGATTAATTAAACTAATTAAGATTAATTAGGCGGTGGAACCTATATGTCAGTGACAGATTAAACTAACAGAGTTAATTAACAGATTAATTAGTATTTTTATTAATTATAAAACCGTTTTAACAGTGTGGGGCCCGCGTGTCAGTGACACGGGCTGCCCAGTCAGCAGAGTTGACTGGGTCAACCCAGTCAACTAGCCCCACGGGCCCACAGTCAGCGGCATAGGGGTGTGGGGTCCCAGCGTCCACGTCAGCGCGCCGGCGGCTGAACGCCGGCGACCCCATGGACGGCGGCGCGGCACGGGAGGCCGCCGGAAAACGCGTACGGTGCTCCGTTTGGGTCGCGCGACCACGCGTTCGAAAGAGGAGATCGAGCCGCGTCGCGTGGTGCAACTGGCTTGCGTCGGGGAGGCCGGAAACGTCGCCGGCGTCGAGGTTTGGCGGCGGTGGTCTTCGGGTGTGATCGGAATCGCGGCTCCAGCTCGCTTTCGAGCGTTCTGCGCGGCTAGGCGGGACCTACAGCGCTCCAGGAGCTCGATGACGCCACTGGCTTGAGCCGAGCATGCTCGGGAGCGCGGCAATGGCGGCAATGGTGGTGGCCAGAGCGCGGCTACGGTGGGTGCCCGCAGCGGCAGCTAGGGGAGCAGCGGAAGGAAGAGGAGAGGAGCGGAGCTCACAGCGGAGCCGTAGGGAGCGACAATGGGCTCGGGGAGGCTTGGAGATGACGGCGTGGAGGCGGCGATCTCCGGCGACCGAAGTTGGGGAAGACGATGCGGGTGGCGTCGATGCGGCTCCTCGTGCACGATGCGGTGGTGCAGGAGAAGTAGTCGAGGCCGGCGCACCTCCTGGACACGACGGCGTGGCGAACGGTGGCCGGTGGCCGCGTGGACGAGCAGCGGCGGCGACGACTGCGTTCGGCCGAGAGGGGAGGAGAAGGGGGCGAGGTGAGGAGAGGCGATCTGAGGGGGCTAGGGTTTCGGGGAGAGGGAGAGAGCGGCATGGGGTGGTCTTATCCACCCCGCGGCGCAGCAATGCGTGGAGCCGAGCGCCGCGCGGCCATGGCGCCTCGGCCTTCCCCTGTAGCGGAGGGAGGACGAAAGGCTGTGGCTGGCGGGCCGGGCCGCACTGTTGCCGCGGCTGGGCCAAGTGCACAGGGAGTTTTCTCCTTTTTCTTTAACCTTTTTCTGTTTCTTATTTTCTCTGTTGTTTTGCATTTTCTTTTTGCATCAAAATACATTTGTAAAATGTGCAGCTGAGCTCAATAATTAGTGTGCACTATACCTCACTGCCACAAAAAGTTTGGGCGCAAAATCATTCCGTTTGGATTTTGCATAATTGAAATTGGATCAATGGGGCTGTTTTGGGGTACTGTTTTAGTTGCTAGGGTCGATTTGGAATTTTAATAATGTTGATTTTATTTTTATAATTGCTTTGGGATTATTTACAATATTATGAACTATTTAGTTCCTGGATTTGAACAACTTTTATTTTCACCTCCAATTTGAATTTCAATTTGAATTGGAATTTGAAATGAGATATGATTCCAATGAGGATCAAGCACTGTTATGCATGGTGACTTGGCATGATTAAGAGGTGATCATTGTAGCTTAATACATGGGGATGTTACAGATAAGTATTTCCCTCAGTTAAGAACCAAGGTTATCAATCCAGTAGGAGAACCAAGCAAAATTCCGTTAAGCGCACCTGCACACACAAGAGCAAATACTTGCACCCAACGCAAATAAGAGGGTTGTCAATCCTCTTAGCGGTTACTTGCAAGGATTAAATCTTATCGAGGTATATAGATAAACTAAACTACTAATTAAAATAAAAGTAAATAAATTGCAGCAAGGTATTTTTAGGTTTTAATATGATAAAGATAGACCCGGGGGCCATAGTTTTCACTAGAGGCTTCTCTCTCGAGCACAGAAACATACGGTGGGTAGACAAATTACTGTTGGGCAATTGACAAAATAGCAAATAATTATGACGAATTCATGGCAATGATCATGTATATAGGCATCACGTCCGAAACAAGTAGACCGACTCCTGCCTTCATCTACTACTATTACTCCACTCATCGACCGCTATCCAGCATGCATCTAGAGTATTAAATTAATAAAAACAGAGTAACGCCTAAAGCAAGATGACATGATGTAGAGAAGCAAATTCAAGCAATATGAATAAACCCCATCTTTTTATCCTTAATGGCAACAATACAATACGTGTCATGTCCCCTTCTGTCACTGGGATTGAGCACCGCAAGATTGAACCCATCACAAAGCACCTCTCCCATTGCAAGATAAATCAATCTAGTAGGCCAAACTAAACCGATAGATCGGAGAGAAATACAAAGCTATAACAATCATGCATAAAAGAGTTCAAAGAAGACTCAAATATTTCTCATGAATAATCTGATCATAAACTCACAATTCATCGGATCCCAACAAACACACCGCAAAAGAATATTACATCGGATAGAACTCCAAGAACATCAAGGAGAACATTGTATTGAAGATCAAAGAGAGAGAAGAAGCCATCTAGCTACTAGCTCTGGACCCGTAGGTCTGTGGTAAACTACTCACACATCATCGGAAGGGCGGCAAGGTTGATGTAGAAGCCCTCCGTGATCGATTCGCCTCCGGCAGAGTACCGGAAAAGGCCTCCAAATGGGATCGTGGAAGAACAAAGAGTTGTGGCGGTGAAAGGTTATTTCTTCTGGCTCTCTGGGGGTTTCCCAATATTTGTGAATTTATAGAAGTGGAATTAGATCAAACAGAGTCACGTGGGCCCCACAAGGCAACACGGCGCGCCCCCTGGGGCGCGCCCTGTTGCCTTGTGAAGCCTCCGTGAGGCTTCTGGCCTCCTCCCGAAGCTTCCAAGGTTTCTTTTGTCCAAAAAAAATCTCCAAAAAGTTTCGTGGCATTTGGACTTCATTTGGTACTGTTTCTCTGAAAAGCCAAAAACAAGCAGAAAACAGCAACTGGCACTGGGCTCTAGGTTAATAGGTTAGTCCCAATAAATGATATATAATTGCATATAAAAACAACCAAGATTGATACTATAATAGCATGGAACAATCAAAAATTATAGATACGTTGGAGACGTGTCAAGCATCCCCAAGCTTAATTCCTGCTCGTCCTCGAGTAGGTAAATGATAAAAATAGAATTTTTGATGTGGAATGCTACCTATCATGTTTCATCATGTAATCTCTCTCTTACGGTATGAATAATAAGATCCAAATGATTCAAAGCAATAGTCTATAATTTGATATAAAGACATCAATACTCAGGCATACTAATAAACAATCATGTCTTTCAAAATAAAAATGCTAAAGAACGTTATCCCTACAAAATCATATAATCATGTCATGCTCCATCTTCTTCACACAAAGTATTTATCATGCACTACCCCGGTTTTAGCCAAGCAATTGGTTCATACTTTTTAACGCGCTTCAGCTTTTTCAACTCCCACTCAATACATGAGCGCAAGCCATGGATATAGCACTATGGGTGGAATAGAGTATGGTGGTAGGGATAAATAGGAGAAGTCAAAAATAAGAAGATAGTCTCATATCAACGAGGCTAATCAACGGGCTATGGAGATGCCCATCAATTGATGTCAATGTGAGGAGTAGGGATTGCCATGCAACGGATGCACTAAGAGCTATAAGTGTATGAAAGCTCAACATGAAAACTAAGTGGGTGTGCATCCAACTTGCTTGCTCATGAAGACCTCGGGCATTTGAGGAAGCCCATCATCGGAATATACAAGCCAAGTTCTATAATGAAAAATTCCCACTAGTATATGAAAGTGACAAAATAGGAGACTCTCTATATGAAAAACATGGTGCTACTCTGAAGCACAAGTGTGCAAAAGGATAGTAACATTGCCCCTTCTCTCTTTTTCTCTCATTTTTTTGCATGGCTCTTTTTTGCCTCTTTTTTTTAGAACGGTCTCATGGACCTCATCCCCACTTTTTCGAGGACTCATTAGTCTTCACCATTCTTACCTCACTGGGACAATGCTCTAATAATGATGATCATCACACCTCTATTTACTTACAACTCAACATTACAACTCGATACTAGAACAAAGATATGACTCTATATGAATGCCTCTGGAAGTGTACCAGGATGTGCAATGATGCTAGCGTAACATGTATAACAATGATGAACGGTGGCTGAGCCACAAATACTATGTCAGCTATATTATCATGCAAAGCAATATGACAATGATGATGTATGTCATAAAAACGGAACGGTAGAAGTTGCATGGCAATATATCTCGAAATGGCTATGGAAATGCCATGATAGGTAGGTATGGTGGCTGTTTTGAGGAAGATATAAGGAGGCTTATGTGTGATAGAGCGTATCATATCACGGGGTTTGGATGCACCGGCGAAGTTTGCACCAACTCTCGATGTGAGAAAGGGCAATGCACGGTACCGAAGAGGCTAGCAAATTGCGGAAGGGTGAGAGTGCGTATAATCCATGGACTCACATTAGTCATAAAGAACTCACATACTTATTGCGAAAGTTTATTAGCCCTCGAAGCAAAGTACTACTACGCATGCCCCTAGGGGGGAGGTTGGTAGGAGTTAACCATCGCGCGCCCCCGACCGCCACACAAAGGAAGACAATCAATAATAAATCATGCTCCAACTTCTTAGCATAACGACAGGTCATACGTGCATGCTTCGGGAATCACAAACCTTAACACAATTATTCTTACTAAACCACAATTATCTACTAATACCTCCCACATATTACCATCTTAATATCGCAAAACTATTGCAAGGAATCAAATTTATCATATTCAGTGATCTACATGAAAGTTTTTATTATATCCCTCTTGAATACCTATCATATCAGGACCAAATTCATAACCCGTGCATATTACCATTGCTATCATGAGACTCCCAAAAAGATATAAGTGAAGCATGAGAGTGCAACTATTTCTTTAAAATATAACCACCGCCGTGCTCTAAAAGAAATAAGTGAAGCACTAGAGCAACTGCCTAGCTCAAAAGATATAAGTGAAGCGCATTGAGTATTCTAACAAATCACGAATAATGTGTGTCCCTTTCAAAAAGGTGTGTTCAGAAAAGATGATTGTGACAAACTAAAAAGCAAACAAAAGCAAACAAACTATATCACAAGACGCTCCAAGTAAAACACATATCATGTGATGAATAAAAATATAGCTCCAAGTGAGTTACCGATAGATTGTAGACGAAAGAGGGGATGCCTTCCGGGGCATCCCCAAGCTTAGACACTTGAGTCTTCCTAGAATATTACCTTGGGGTGCCTTGAGCATCCCCAAGCTTAGGCTCTTGCCGCTCCTTATTCCTTTATCCATCGTAGTCTCACCCAAAACTTGAAAACTTCAGCACACAAAACTCAACAGGAACCTCGTGAGATCCGCTAGTATAACAAACAAATCTTAAACTTTAGGTACTGTTGTAAATTGATTTATATTTAACATTGGCATAATTCTACTGTAATCCAACTTCTCCATGACTCATACCCCCAGATACGATCCATAGATTCATCAAAATAAGCAAACTATGCAACAAAAACAGAATCTGTCTAAAACAGAATAGTCTGTAAAGATCTATTTAAAAGCCATATTTCTGTAACTCCAAAAATTATGAAAAATTAGGAAAACATAAAAATTCATATACCAATACTGTGTACAAATTTCAGATTTTTCTGACGCTCCAGTACAGAATTAAAATGCCAGCACTGGAAGCAAAACTTTCTGTTTTCCAAACAGCATCAATTATACTATCATCAACACCATCCCAAAGGCATTACTTGGCACAAACACTAATTAAAACATAAAAACACAATCATAACAGAATCTATAATCATGCAAACACACAAAAACAGTAGGTAAAAGCAAAAAATTATTTTATTCATTGGGTTGCCTCCCAACAAGCGCTATTGTTTTATGCCCCTAGCTAGGCATAATGCATAGTTTCAAGTGTTGTCATCCTTCAAGTTAATTCCATAAGTGGCCCTCATAATGGATTCATAAGGTGCTTTAATTCTTTTTCTAGGGAAGTGTTCCATCCCTTTCTTTAGTGGAAATTGAAATCTTATATTACCTTCTTTCATATCAATAATAGCACCAATAGTTCAAAGAAAAGGCCTACCAAGTATTATGGGGCAAGAAGGATTGCATTCAATGTCAAGAACAATAAAGTCCATGGGCACATAATTTCTATTTGCAAGAATAAGAACATCATTTATTCTACCCAATGGCTTTTTAATAGTGGAATCCGCAAGGTGCAAATTAAGGGAACAAGGATCCATGTCGGTGAGACCTAGCACATCACACAAAGACTTTGGTATAGTGGAAACGCTAGCACAAAGATCACAAAGAGCATTACATTCATAATCTTTAATTTTTACTTTAATAGTAGGTTCCCATTCATCTTGTAATTTTCTAGGAATTGATACTTGCAACTCAAGTTTTTCTTCATGTGCTTTCATCATGGCTTCTACAATGTGCTTAGTGAAAGCCTTATTTTGTTCATATACATTTGGTGAATTAATCATGGATTGCAACAAGGTAATACACTCAATTAAAGAACAACTATCATAATTAAAGTCCTTGTAATACAAGATTATCACCCTCCAAGCAAGTGGGACTCCTTCTATCTAAAGTTGACTCTTCTCCAGTCCCTTTTTCATCAAATTTTATGTTACTAAATAATAATTCAATGGGAGTGACTCCAATCATTTTAATATCTTCATCATTACTATGTAGTGGTTCTGGTTTGGCAGCCATCCAATTCACTAGAGTTGTTTGTTTATCCGAAATTTTTCCTAGTAAATTTCCAGTGTTAGCAAGTTGAGCCAGAAGGTTTGATACTTCTAGATTAACATCTTCAAGTTGTTTATTAATGGCATCCAACAAGCTAGAGTGTTCCTTAAGCTCCTCGGAAAAGAATTTATTTTGCTCAAACTGCGAGGTCATAAAACTCTTAGTAACATTTTCAATTTCAGACAATCTTTTGCTATAGAAACTATCACGAAATTCTTCTAACGACATAGTGACCGAACTAGCAAACTAGCAAACAAGCAAATAAAATATTTTTGTGTTTTTGTAAAAAAAATTAGAAGTGAGGGAGATGAAAACGAGAGGCAAATTGCAAATAAAAGGTAAATAAAGTAAATGCAAGTGAATGATAATTTGTGCGAAGGTACTTGGTAATTTTGATGATGTCTCCCCGGCAACGGCGCCGGAAATTCTTCCTGCTACTTGTAGTCTGCATTGGTATTTCCCCGAAGAGGAGAGGATGATGCAGTACAGTAGAGATAAGTATTTCGCTCAGTTAAGAACCAAGGTTATCAATCCAGTAGGAGAACCAAGCAAAATTCTATTAAGTGCACCTGCACACACAAGAGCAAACACCTGCACCTAACGAAAATAAGAAGGTTGTCAATCCTCTTAGCGGTTACTTGCAAGGATTAAATCTTATCGAGGTAAATAGATAAACTAAACTACTAATTAAAATAAAAGTAAATAAATTGTAGCAAGGTATTTTTAGGTTTTTAATATGATAAAGATAGACCCGGGGGCCATAGTTTTCACTAGAGGCTTCTCTCTCAAGCATAGAAACATACGGTGGGTAGACAAATTATTGTTGGGCAATTGACAGAATAGCAAATAATTATGACGGATTCATGACAACGATCATGTATATAGGCATCACGTCCAAAACAAGTAGACCGACTCCTGCCTGCATCTACTACTATTACTCCACTCATCGACCGCTATCCAGCATGCATCTAGAGTATTAAGTTAATAAAAACAGAGTAACGCCTTAAGCAAGATGACATGATGTAGAGAAGCAAATTCAAGCAATATGAATAAACCCCATCTTTTTATCCTTAATGGCAACAATACAAATACGTGTCAAGTCCCCTTCTGTCACTGGGATTGAGCACCGCAAGATTGAACCCATCACAAAGCACTTCTCCCATTGCAAGATAAATCAATCTAGTAGGCCAAACTGAACCGATAGATCAGAGAGAAATACAAAGCTATAACAATCATGCATAAAAGATTTCAGAGAAGACTCAAATATTTCTCATGAATAATCTGATCATAAACTCACAATTCATCGGATCCCAACAAACACACCGCAAAAGAAGATTACATCGGATAGAACTCCAAGAACATCAAGGAGAACATTGTATTGAAGATCAAAGAGAGAGAAGAAGCCATCTAGCTACTATCTATGGAACCGTAGGTCTGTGGTAAACTACTCACACATCATCGGAAGGGCAACAAGGTTGATGTAGAAGCCCTCCGTGATCGATTCCCCCTCCGGCAGAGTACAGGAAAAGGCCTCCAGATGGGATCATGGAAGAACAGAGGCTTGCGGCGGTGGAAAGGTTATTTCTTCTGGCTCTCTGGGGGTTTCCCAATATTTGTGAATTTATAGAAGTGGAATTAGGTCAAACGGAGTCACATGGGCCCCACAAGGCAACACGGCGCGCCCCCTCTGGGGCGTGCCCTGTTGCCTTGTGAAGCCTCCGTGAGGCTTCTGGCCTCCTCCCAAAGCTTCCAAGGTTTCTTTTGTCCAGAAAAAAATCTCCAAAAAGTTTCGTGGCATTTGGACTTCATTTGGTACTGTTTCTCTGAAAAGCAAAAAACAAGCAGAAAACAACAACTGGCACTGGGCACTAGGTTAATAGGTTAGTCCCAAAAAATGATATATAATTGCATATAAAACATCCAAGATTGATACTATAATAGCATGGAAGAATAAAAAATTATAGATACGTTGGAGACGTATCACGCCCGGAACCCGCATCGTTTGTTGTACTACGTGTCAGGGCTCGAAAAGTCTGGGAAGAGGTAGACTGGGCGCATGGCTAGCTATTTCACACTGTTTATAAAATGGGCTTCAGGGGTTCAGCCACGCTTTGATAGGTTGATAAAATCATTAGGTATTTATCTATGGGGAAACAATTAACAACGGACGCCACGATTCGTGCTTTACGTTACGCCACGCGTTGCCCACACGTCGCTAACCTCGCGTCTTTATCTGATGGGAGACATCTCAACCACTCAATCTCTCTCCCCTCGCCTCGCTTCTTCTCGGTCTCACACGGCAGCGCCGCATCGCCCCCACCAGAGCAAGCGCGCATCGACTGCCTGCTACGGCGAGAGCCCCCTCTCCCGCACACAAATGAGCAGCCTCCTCTCATGTGCTTCTAGCTGCTCTTGCCACCGCGAACAAAGACAGAGTTGCGCGCTCTCTCTACCCAGCGTTGCTATGTGGGCGGATGGTCGTGCCACATAGCCGGGGAGGACGGCGACATCGCCGATGCCACAACCAGCACCCACGGTGCTGGAGGGATGACCTGGTGTGCTGCAACCTGCAATCGCCGGTGCCGAATGCGCCGCCGGTGTTGGGATGCTACAACCGGCACCCCATGGTGCTGGAACCGTCGACATGGAAAGCTGCAACCGGCAATCTCTGATGCTGGAACACCGGTGCAACGCCGGTGTTGGGATGCTACAACCGGCACCCCACGGTGCTGGAACCATCAACATGGAAAGCTCAATCGGCAATCTTCGATGCTGGAAGACGGCGGTGAGGGATGCTGGTACTAGAGATGTCGTCTGCTGGAACCAACGAGTCTAACTGTCGGAACCGTCGTCTCTTGTTTGCTACAACCGGCTGGCTGTGATGCTACAACCTATTTTTGTCGATGCATGATGCAATCCGATGCCGGCTGCGGTGCTACAACCGTTGCCGGCGATGCTGGAACTGAAGGCGCGACGTGCTGAAATGGAGGGCCATGCTACAACCGTTGCCGCCATTGCTGGCAGCGACGAGCGGCGAGTAGTGGACGTCACTGCTACAACCAGCTGCCACGATGCTACAACCATTGTCGCCGATGCTGGAACCGACAGCGCGACAAGCGGCGGGCTGTGGACGGCGGGCGAGCGTCAGGCAGCGGCGAGCAGGCTGTGAAACGGCGACCGGCGGTTGCGGTGATGAGCGGAGGCGTCGAGAGATACACACGCGCTGTCGTGAAGATTTTTTTCCTGTTTTTACGTTAACTGTGTTGTGCGGGAAACTAGAAGAGAAGACAACTGCCAAATCCAACGGACGTTGCGGAGTGGCTCTAGTGCGACCGGCCGACCGGCGCCTAAGAGCATATACAGCCGGACCCCCTATTCTCTCCCTAAACGTCCAAAACGTCCACCCGGTCAGTGCCCGGTCAAAAAAAGTTGATCCAACCGGACCCCCCCACTTCCTCCCTAAACGCCTGGACTGACCGGCGTACCTCAAACCCGTCTCAAATCTGGGGGCTGATACGTCTCCAACGTATCTATAATTTTTGATTGTTCCATGCTATTACAGTATCAATCTTGGATGTTTTATATGCAACTATATACATTTTTTGCGATTAACCTATTAACCTAGTGCCCAGTGCGAGTTGCTGTTTTCTGCTTGTTTTTGGCTTTTCAGAGAATTAGTACCAAACGAAGTCCAAATGCCACGAAACTTTTTGGAGATTTTTTTCTGGACAAAAGAGGCCCTGGAGACTTGGAGAGGAGGCCAGAAGGTTCATGAAGCCTCCACAAGGCAACAGGGCGCGGCCCCAGGGGGCACGCCCTGATGCCTTGTGGGGCCCATGTGGCTCCGTTTGACCTAATTCCACTCCTATAAATTCATAAATATTCGGAAACCATCAGAGAGACAGAAGAGAAAACCTTTCTGCCACCACAAGCCTCTGTTCTTCCGCGATCCCATCTGGAGGCCTTTTCCGGTACTCTGTCGGAGGGGGAATCGATCACAGAGGGCTTCTACATCAACCTTGCTGCCCTTCCGATGATGTGTGAGTAGTTTACCACAGACCTACAGGCCCATAGCTAGTAGCTAGATGGCTTCTTCTCTCTCTTTGATCTTCAATACCATGTTCTCCTTGATGTTCTTGGAGTTCTATCCGATGTAATCTTCTTTTGCGGTGTGTTTGTTGGGATCCGATGAATTGTGAGTTTATGATCAGATTATTCATGAGAAATATTTGATTCTTCTCTGAACTCTTTTATGCATGATTAAATATAGCTTTGTATTTCTCTCTGATCTATCAATTTGGTTTGGCCAACTAGATTGGTTTATCTTGCAATGGGAGAGGTGCTTTGTGATGGGTTCAATCTTGCGGTGCTCAATCCCAGTGACAGAAAGGGACATGGCACGTATTTGTATTGTTGCCATTAAGGATAAAAAGATGGAGTTTATTCATATTGCTTGAATTTTCTTCTCTACATCATGTCATCTTGCTTAAGGCATTACTCTGTTTTTATTAACTTAATACTCTAGATGCATGCTGGATAGCGGTCGATGAGTGGAGTAACAGTAGTAGATGCAGGCAGGAGTCGGTCTACTTGTCTCGGATGTGATGCCTATATACATGATCATTGCCATGAATCCGTCATAATTATTTGCTTTTCTATCAATTGCCCAACAGTAATTTGTTTACCCACCGTATGTTTCTGCGCTCGAGAGAGAAGCCTCTAGTGAAAACTATGGCCACCGGGTGTATCTTTATCATATAAAAAACATAAAAATACCTTGCTGCAATTTATTTACTTTTATTTAGTTCAGCAATTCACTTTATCAATTTATCTCTATCAGACTTAATCCTTGCAAGTAACCGCTAAGAGGATTGACAACCCTCTTATTCGCGTTGGGTGCAAGTGTTCGCTTTTGTGTGTGTAGGTGCTATTCACTGGATCTTGCTTGGTTCTCCTACTGGATTGATAACCTTGGTTCTTAACTGAGGGAAATACTTATCTCTACTATACTGCATCATCCTCTCCTCCTCGGGGAAATACCAACGCGGTTTACAAGTAGCAGGAAGAATTTCTGGCGCCATTGCCGGGGAGATATCATCAAAATCTATCAAGTACCTTCGCACAAACTATCAATCACTTGCATTTATTTTATTTGCCTTTTCATTTGCATTTGCCTCTTGTTTTCATCTCCCCCACTTCTAATTTTTTTTACAAAAACACAAAATTATTTTATTTTGCTTGTTCGCTAGTTCTGTCACTATGTCGTTAGAGGAATTTCGTGATAGTTTCTATAGCAGAAGATTGTCTGAAATTGAAAATGTTACTAAGAGTTTTATGACTTCGCAATTTGAGCAAAATAAATTCTTTTCCGAAGAGCTTAAGGAACATTCTAGCTTGTTGGATTCCATTAATAAACAACTTGAAGATGTTAATCTAGAAGTATCCAACCTTCAGGCTCAACTTGCTAATACCGAAAATTTACTAGGAAAAATTTCGGATAAACAAACAACTCTAGTGAATAGGATGGCTGCCAAACCAGAGTCACTATCTAGTAACGATGAAGATATTAAAATGATTGGTGTCACTCCTATTTAATCATTATTTAGTAACATAAATCTTGATGAAAAAGGGACTGGAGAAGAGTCAACTTTAGATAGAAGGAGTCCCACATGCTTTGGAGGGTGATAATCTTGATCATAAAAATGAAAAAAGTGGGTTTGGAGAGGTCAAAACTTTAAATAGTAATGCACCCACTACTTTGGATTATAAGGACTTTAATTATGATAGTTGTTCTTTAATTTAGTGTATTTCCTTGTTGCAATCCATGATTAATTCACCAAACGCATATGAACAAAATAAAGCTTTCACTAAACATATCGTAGAAGCCATGATGAAAGCACATGAAGAAAAGCTTGAGTTGGAAGTATCAATTCCTAGAAAATTACAAGATGAATGGGAACCTACTATTAAAGTAAAAAATTAAAGATTATGAATGTAATGCTCTTTGTGATCTTGGTTCTAGCGTTTCCACTATACCCAAGTCTTTGTGTGATGTGCTAGGTCTCACCGACATGGATCCTTGTTCCCTTAATTTGCATCTTGCGGATTCCACTATTAAAAAGCCATTGGGTAGAATAAATGATTTTCTTATTCTTGCAAATAGAAATTATGTGCCCATGGACTTTATTGTTCTTGACATTGAATGCAATCCTTCTTGCCCCATAATACTTGGTAGGCCTTTTCTTCGAACTATCGGTGCTATTATTGATATGAAAGAAGGTAATGTAAGATTTCAATTTTCACTAAAGAAAGGGATGGAACACTTCCCTAGAAAAAGAATTAAAGCACCTTATGAATCCATTATGAGGGCCACTTATGGAATTAACTTGAAGGATGACAACACTTGAAACTATGCATTATGCCTAGCTAGGGGCATAAAACAATAGCGCTTGTTGGGAGGCAACCCAATGAATAAAATAAATTTTTGCTTTTACCTTCTGTTTTTGAGTGTTTGCATGATTATAGCCTCTGTTATGATTGTGTTTTTATGTTTAAATTAGTGTTTGTGCCAAGTAATGCCTTTGGGATGATTTGGAAGATAGTATGATAGATATTGTTGGAAAACAGAAACGTTTGCGTCCAGTGCTGGAATTTATAATTTTAACTGGAGCGTCAGAACCTTCTGAATTTTTTACAAAGTATTGATATATGAATTTCCCACGTTGTCTTAATTTTTCAGAATTTTTGGAGTCACACAAGTATGACCATAATTCAGATATTTACAGACTGTTCTGTTTTAGACAGATTCTGTTTTTGCTGCATAGTTTGCTTATTTTGATGAATCTATGGATCGTATCGGGGGGTATGAGTCATGGAGAAGTTGGAGTAAATTAGCATTATGCCAATATTAAATATGAATCAATTTACTACAGTACCTAAAGTTTAAGATTTGTTTGTTATACTAACGGATCTCACGAGGTTTCTGTTGAGTTTTGTGTGCTGAAGTTTTCAAGTTTTGGGTGAGACTACGATGGATAAAGGAATAAGGAGTGGCAAGAGCCTAAGCTTGGGGATGCCCAAGGCACCCCAAGGTAATATTCAAGGAAGACTCAAGCGTCTAAGCTTGGGGATGCCCCGGAAGGCATCCCCTCTTTCGTCTACAATCTATCGGTAACTCACTTGGAGCTATATTTTTATTCATCACATGATATGTGTTTTACTTGGAGCGTCTTGTAATATAGTTTGTTTGCTTTTGTTTGTTTTTTAGTTTGTCACAATCATCTTTGCTGAACACACCTTTTTGAGAGGGACACACATTATTCGTGATTTGTTAGAATACTCTATGTGCTTCACTTATATCTTTTGAGCTAGGCAGTTGCTCTAGTGCTTCACTTATATCTTTTAGAGCACGGCGGTGGTTATACTTTAAAGAAATAGTTGCACTCTCATGCTTCACTTATATCTTTTTGAGAGTCTCATGATAGCAATGGTAATATGCATGGGTTATGAATTTGGTCTTGATATGATAGGTATTCAAGAGGGATGATGACCCACAAGTATAGGGGATCAATCGTAGTCCTTTCGATAAGTAAGAGTGTCGAACCCGACGAGGAGCACAAGGAAATGACAAGCGATTTTCAGCAAGGTATTTTCTGCAAGCACTGAAATTATCGGTAACGGGTAGTTTGATAGCAAGATATTTAGTGTCGGCAAAGACCTTTGGCGACAGAAATGAGCTGTCGCCTATAGTCCTGCCGGGAAAGGTCTTTGCCGACAGATAAATCTATGCCGACAGATAGTTTGATGGGGTTGATGAGGTCTATGGCGACAGACATTTCTATACCGACAGACTATACTATGCCGACAGATCATCTGACACCGTGCTATGCCGACATATAGTGCGATGCCCATTGTTACGCCGACAGTTTGTCTATCAATGTGCTATTCCGACATAGTTCGACGCCCAATACTTATGCCGACACTTTTGCTGCCAGAGCTCTACATTTCAACACAAAATGCAAATCGACCATATTTTGAATAAAATTACAATCATAATATGCAATTCATGTTCAGTGCACAATAGATATAATAATTGCACTCTTTGATTCATCACAAGATACCATTGACTAGTACATTTATTCAACATATATTGAACATTAGTTATCTTCACTCAAGTTAGCTACAACCATTAAGGAAATACATAGGTCAACATACAAGACGTGTCCTGTTGCAAAATACAAGGGCTAAGCTCCTAAGTGACCAATTGTTAGATCACTTGACTACTATAAAATATTATGAAAGAGACCAATCCTTCAATCACCAAGTCGGCATCAACCTCCATATGAACAAAATGCGTCTCCCATGTTATGAACAAAAGCGATCACCGGAACATCTTAGATCAACTTGTCGACTTACTAATTTCTGCCATATGTCCCTGCAAAAGAACTTGTATGTTTGAGTAATCATAGAAATGATAATTTGTTCAAACTTGCGAGTTGCCAATGATCCCAAAGATCTAAAACAATATCTAAAAAATAGAAGATATTGCAAACAGTTTGGTTACATAAGATATCCTTATCAGAACATCAACTAAAGCCAGGCTAGCTCCTAGCATATCACATGGCTTAGTATAAAAATTATGCGCTCATTGTTAAGCAATCAGATTTGCTCTAAGGCTTCAGTAATAAGGTTCTTACTGATTTGCTGAAGAAGACCAGAGAAAAGAGGGAAGCACAAGGAAGAGAAGGGGTGGCTGATGGACAAATACAGTGATGAGAAAATACTACAACAAGGGGGTGAATAAAAAGCGACAAAAGAAGAGGGGTGCAATCAAGCACCACTAGAAGTAAAACAAGAAATACATTGGCAAACAGGTCTAAATGTGAACATATATAGCTGTTTAAGTACATTTGATAGTGAATTTTCTCTGTAAAGTGGATGATAAAATTTTCTCTTATTATTGCACATCCTGTGATGTTGAAGCCGTTCTTTACAACATGAATACAATAGAAATTACATTAACGTAGTGCCAATATTACACATAGAAGACTATAGGGAAAATATAATTAAAAACTGAGTGCAAGATCATCTCACCTATGTTTCCCGAGGAGCACCACGCATTCGTCTAAGAACTCTTGGTCGTTGGACGACGAGATCAGACCGACGATCGATTGCGCGGGGTCAGGAAAGTATTCGAGAATCTGGAATTGACATAAACAGCACGTTACTACAATGCTTGTTGTCAGTTCAGGTAGCAGAAGGAAGAATGGTTGGCCAGATAATGCACGCATTTTCTAAGGCCATGCCTAGCTGACGGTCCAAAGGTGCAGCAAACCATGTAACATCAATATATAATGCTTACTAAGATTCCTTGCTTCTGTTAAAAACTGTAACCATAATATCAGTTTGTTCCTCGAAGAATACGAGGTTGGTGCACTGTTGTTTGCACAGATTAAGACAGTTTGTACTCTAGTCTATCTGCTGGCAGTATAGCATCAGCTCCCATCTAAGTAACAATCATATTTCTTCAGTTAAAAAATTATGACAGGCTGAAAGTAAATGAGAAACGAAAGTCTTCACAAATATGTTACTCTCCTGTTAGCAGAAAACATGCAGCACCTACCTGTAGATTGCTCTAGTTGATAGATCCAAGAAAAGAAGATGAACCAGACAGACGAAGCTAGATGATGCAAAGGCATCTCCCATGTTGTTGCTCCAATCTACAGGGCCGAATTGATTAAGGGATCTCAATCACCACCACCACCACGGTGTGCATTCCCTTGCTTGCTACCCACAATCATTGTCGATCAGTCACTGCAAGTATTAGAGCAGTAAGAACACACACTCACCCACATCTGTTTCTGGCAAACATATGTGCCAGCTGCAAGAGCAAACTTGATGAGCTGTTCTTTCAGTATACTTTATTTGCAACACAGAGAATCTATGTTTATTACACTATTTTCTCAGGCAAACATCGCATGGCTTTGATAGTGGGCATATTGAGATAACTGAAAGTTAGCGATAGAAGTGAAGGAAGCATGATCACACACACACACAAAGCTACTTTCATTAGGAACTTAGATGATTAATTAGGAGAAAAAAGTAAAGAACATCTAACAAGTCGAAATTTGTATAGATAGGAAAACACAGAGAATTTGCTACTACCTTGATTAAGAACCTGAACAGTGCAGTAGTGATCAACATGCAAAGAAAAAAAATGCTTCATGCGCCACTGCCAAGATCGCACCTTCTTCCACACTGTCCGTCAGCTCAGCACCCACAGCCAACAGGTAGCCTTTTTCCTTGTTTGTCTTTCTTTACCTTGGTTTGTTCAGTGGCTGAAAGTAACGAATGTGAAAAATGAAAGTCTTCACAAATATGGCACTCTCTTGTTTGCAGAAAACATGAAGAACATATTTGAGTACAATGGAATGTATTAGATAAAAAGGTAGATGCTACACTTGGTAATTGAGGAAAATGAAAACACTATATACGGTTCAGTTTATTACTAAACAACATCACATACTAAGTAATCATTCTCGTTTCAAAAGCAAAAGGCGCGTTCAACAATAAATATCAGTTTATTGAGAATATGGTTTCCGTTTATTACTATGTGTACTGAATTGATTATCCAAACATCCAATGCGAAATTAAAATTTCAAGGTTATCTCTTTATTTGTGGTCTCTGACATTGTCATATCTAAAACCTGGTGTAATAACAGCCAGAAGCGTATAGAAATGATGTAATAACAGGCAGAAGTGTATAGGATTATGGCATCAATGGGAAATCTGTTTGTTGTTGCAGATCCGGAGAAATCTGTTTGTGCTGTAACCAATAGACGAAATATATCTTAATCTGGCACTCTCTAACCAATAGACGAAATATATCTTAATAAAACAAAGCACTAAAACCAACATGCAGCACTTGACTCTAAAAACACGCAGCTATTAAACAACACGGAGATGTGTGCCTATGTAATTGTATAAACATGGAAGGAAGCTCCAACTTCACATACAAGGGAAAAGGGAGATGGATTAGGGAATGAGTAAATCAGTGTAAAGAAAACATACTTGGCAGGAAGTCCTGTTACAGGACAAACAGATTTCTTCGGATCTGCAACAACAAAAATTAATACAAGACTACTTTGATTTCAAACATACAAGCCTACACATGTATATTATAGACAGCACACTACATATTGAGGCATTCAATCCTCGTGCAACAACAACAACAACAACAACAAAGCCTTTAGTCCCAAACAAGTTGGGGTAGGCTAGAGGTGAAACCCATAAGATCTCGCGACCAACTCATGGTTCTGGCACATGGATAGCAAGCTTCCACGCACCCCTGTCCATGGCTAGTTCTTTGGTGATGCTCCAATCCTTCATGTCTCTCTTTACGGACTCTTCCCATGTCAAGTTCGGTCTACCCCGGCCTCTTTTGACAAAATGTAAGTGCTCAGATGGAGTTATAAACTAGCATTTGGTTTACATACTCACATTTGCTTAATTAAACAGCCCTTTTACTATTTTTGTCATCAGGATAGAATTGACATATATAACTACAACTTGCAATTTATCCATCTTAGCCTTACAAAAATTACCCAAAATCAAACAGGTTCCAATACATTCCAACTCATTGATAGATCCATCTAGAACCAGATATAGGATAACTGACAGTATATTGAAATAATCCATCCAGAAGGGGAGGAGGAAAATCAGACCATCAATTAAAGTAAGCAACAGATAAAGATGGAGGTGAGAAAAAATAGCCGAAGGGGATCTAGTAGCCGCCATATACTGAGAGATAAGATGAGAGAGTAGAGAAGACGATGCACATGAAGAGCTAGGCCTGGAAATTCAATTCATTGTTGAACTAGCAAGATCTTAAGGACAATAAGATCCACACAGAATCATGGACTAAAAATATTTATCTATGCTAGCAAAACACAAGATAATGACAATCTCCATTTATCAAAGAACAAACAATGGTAGTACCAAACTAAAACAATAAATTTGGTCTCATACTACGGATAATCCATAATACAAGTATACAACAACAATAGCTTATCAGGCCAAGGGTACAAATTATTTCTAGTGAAGCGCAGAACCCATGGGTGATCGACCTTTAAATAATTTTAATGAGAGATGGCACAATATGATAATTCTGGTAACAAAATTGCTTTTCTTTTCCATATGCGACAAAATGATCCTTGATAGAATGTGTGGACATAGTTCAAACAGGAACTGAGTATCAGATAAGCTTGTAGATCGACCCTTTTAGCATTTAGTACGAACATGCAGTAAATAAATTGTAATCATTGATGACTGTGACTGGAAATGTGTCATGTTGTGTGGCCCACACCTGCAAATAAGAGGTAAATTCATCAACAAACACGTGAGTCCTTGATTGCACTGTAATCAAAATAATATGCTCAATTGCTCATTGCCCATGTTTCTCCCCCAATTAGCTACAAACAGACTGGAAGAGCAATGAACAATGCACATTTTCATTGAGTTAAAAGCATAGCCTATAAAATGAACCAGATGCCAAGATTTCACTATTCTTCAGTGCACACTAAAGAGCAGTGGAAGATGCCAAAAAATTAAACCCACAAGTTCAGAGTAAAACATCACTCTTTCCAATAACAGGCATTATCCACATGATAATCCAGTAGTGCATCATGGATTTATTTCAATCGGCAATTACCTCAGTTGTTGCTGACTCGGGTGGCTGCACCTCTTCAAACGCAAATCAGCAATGGCCTGCCGACAATAAGATCCATACAGAATCATGGACAATAAGATCCACACATAAAAGGCAAAATATTCATCAATGCAACGTACCTGCAGCAACCGGATTTGTAGGTGGGGGTGGCGTCGGAAGTGCCAGAAGAGGGACGACGGGGAGGCTCCTCGGCTATGGTGGTCGGGGGCGCTCCTTGGCGGCGGTTGGCGGAGCGGCTCCTCGGCTACTGATGGCGGGTCGGCTCCTCAGCTGCGGTCGGGGAGGGGATCCTCTGCTGCAGATCAAGTTGGCGCACCACATGCTGTGGATTGTGGGGCCGCACCGTCTGCTCGATGGCAGGTTTGGGAAGCGCCGCCGGTGGTGGGAGAGGCGGCGGCGCGAGTAAATCGGCGGGCAGGAGGTTGGGGCTGGAGGCCGCGGATGCACGAGGCAAGCCAGGGTCGGCAGCCACAGCGGCGCGAGGCAGGTTGAGGTCGGAGGCCAGGGCAGCGCGAGGCAGGTCTGGGTCGGAGGCCATGGCGGCGCGATGCAGTTCGGTGTCGCGGCGCGATGCAGTGGGGAATTAGGTCGGGGCGGCAGCAGATGGGAGATGCGGGAGACTATTTTGTTTTTTTTGGGAGGGTGAACGAATATTTTTCAACTTAGCGCTCGATAGTTTGGATGCCCACGCGCGCAACCCTCAATTTGGTCGATCGATGGGGTCCACGCTAATCTTTCCCGACACTTTAGCTGCCGTTAAGTAACGCCGACACACTGACTAACGGAGTAGGTTGGTTCTACCGACAGATAGTGTGACAACAAATACTCGGCGCATTGCCCACACATAGTATGTTACCCGATCAAGAAACACCGACACTTTGTTCGTCAAGAATGTTGCCGACCGAAAGAGTGTCGGCCTATATGAGCTTTGCCAACAGATGACCGACGCCGTTGTGGTGTCGTGATGTAGTGATAATTTGTAACAAGTGACAAGTAGCAATAGTAACAAAGAATGCAGCAAGGTGGTCCAATCTTTTTTATAGCAAAGGACAAGCCGGAACGATCTCTTATAGTAAGTAAAGCGTTCTTGAGGACACATGGGAATTTCATCTAGTCACTTTCATCATGTTTGTTTGATTCGCATTCGCTACTTTGATAATTTGATATGTGGGTGGACCGGTGCTTGGGTGCTGTTCTTACTTGAACAAGCCTCCCAGTTATGATTACCCCCTCTCGCAAGCATCCGCAACTACGAAAGAAGAATTAAGATAACTCTAACCATAGCATTAAACATATGGATCCAAATTAGCCCCTTACGGAATAGCGCATAAACTAGGGTTTAAGCTTCTGTCACTCTAGCAACCCATCATCTAATTACTACTCCACAATGCATTCCCTTAGGTCCAAAGATGATGAAGTGTCATGTAGTCGACGTTCACATGACACCACTAAGAGAATCAACAACATACATATCATCAAAATATCAAACGAATACCAAATTCACATGATTACTTATGACAAGACTTCTTCCATGTCCTCAAGAACAAAAGTAACTACTCACAAATCATAATCATGTCCAAGATCAGAGGGGTATTGAATAGCATAATAGATCTGAACATATGATCTTCCACCAAATAAACCAACTAGCATCAACTACAAGATGTAATCAACACTACTAGCAACCCACAGGTACCAATCTGAGGTTTTGAGACAAAGATTGAATACAAGAGATGAACTAGGGTTTGAGATGAGATGGTGCTGGTGAAGATGTTGATGAAGATTAGTCCTCTCATGATGAGAGGATCGCTGATGATGTCGATGGCAACGATTTCCCCCTCCCGGAGGGAAGTTTCCCTGGCAGAATCTCTCCGCCGGAGAGTAAAAGTGCTCCTGTCCAAGTTCCGCCTTGAGACGGTGGCGCACCGTCCCGAAAGTCTTCTCTATATTTTTTCTAGGGCAAATGGACTTATATACCAGAAAATGGGGGCCAGAGGTTGGCCAGGGGCCCCACGAGCCACCAGGGCGCGCCTGGGGGGGGGGCGCGCCCTGGTGCCTCATGGGCACCTGGGTGGCCCCCTCTGGTACTTCTTGCTTCCGGTATTTTTTATTTATTCCAAAATAAATCTCCGTGAAATTTCAGCTCATTTGGAGATGTGCAGAATAGGTATCTCTGACATAGCTTTTTCAGGTCCAGAATTCCAGCTGCCGGCAATCTCCCTCCTTGTGTAAATCTTGCATATTAAGATAGAAAAGGCATTAGAATTGCTCCACAAAGTGTTATATTGATTAAAAACATTATAAATAATAGTAGCAAAACATGATGCAAAATTGACGTATCAACTCCCCCAAGCTTAGACCTCGCTTGTCCTCAAGCGAAAGCCGATATCGATAATCATGTCCACATATTTAGAGAGAGAGGTGTCGATAAAAACAAAATACGGACATAGTAGCATCATGATCTTTATTATAACAGCAATATTTATTATCATAAACTTCTCATGAGCAAGTAACAATTCATCACAACAATGGAGTATAAGGCATAAACTTTCTTAAAAACTAACAAACTATGTTCTCAGTCAACAATGCAATTGCAATTCATCATATTTTCAGGAAGGGTCTCATGTAGGAGCTATTTAGCAAGTCCACATACTCAACCATCATTTAGTCTTCTATGATTGCTAACACTCACGACATATATATGGAGCAAAAAGGTTCAGCCAGACACATAGAAAGATAGGGGCTTGTGATTTCGCCTCCCAACTTATTCACCTCAAGGGTGATGTCAACAATAATAACTCATGATCACTCATATCCAACTGGATATATGTGCCTAGATCTTTCCCCACCACATGATGCTTGCAAAAGAGAAAAATAAAAAGAAAATAGAGGAGAACACTATTGACTCTTGCATAAAAAGTAAATACATAAAAGTAAAGGATGGGCCCTTCGCAGAGGGAAGTAGAGGTTGTCATGCGCTTTTTGTTGTTGGATGCACGAGCACTTAATGCAAAGGAACGTCACTTTATATTGCCCCTTGTGATAGCAACCTTCATTATGCAGTCTGTCGCTTTTATTTCTTTACCATCACAAGTTCGTACAAAGCTTATTTCCCTTACAATAAAAGTTCAGACATATTTAGAGGCAATTTTTATTGCTTTTTGCACCGATGACAACTTACTTGAAGGATCTTATTAAATTCGTAGGTAGATATAGTGGACTCTCATGACATGAAACTGGGTTTAAGGGTTTTGGATGCACAAGTACTATCTCTACTTGGTGCGGATTTTTGGCTAGCAAAGATATTGGGCAAGCACCACATGTTGGAGGATCTATAACAATATAACTTCTATGTGAATATGAACAAACATAATTCATTACGTTGTCTTTCTTGTCCAACGTCAACAATTTGACATAAAATACTTAATGGGGGCTCACAATCATAAAAGATGTCCAAGATAGTATATTTGCATGTGAATCTTCTCTTCCCTTATTAACTTTTTCATGAATTGCATCATTGACTGATGCTATGTTTGTTAACTTCCAATAAATTTTACCACTTATACTTTTCTTTATGTAATGTCATTACTTTCCATAAGATTAGCATATGATCTTTTTCATTATTTTCATTGCTAGAATTGAAACATGAAAGTAAAGAAGCAAAAACTCAAACTACTCTTTATTATATAACTCTCAACTCGATTACATAGATAGATAGATCACGAAGCTAACACTCGAAAATAGATCATACTAAACTTTTATTCAACTAGATCACGAAATAACTAAGGATCGAACTAAAAATAGGTAAAGATAATAAAAGTGATGGTGATACGATACCGGGGCACCTCCCCCAAGCTTGGCACAAGCCAAGGGGAGTGACCATACCCATGTACTCAAGTTTCCTTCTTTGGTGATGGTGGCAGTGATGAAGTGGCAAGCTTGTCCTTCAGTTGTAGCAGATACATCAATCTACGGTTGATGCTCCGAAGAGCGATGTTTTGCTCTTCCAACAAAATAACTTCACGAGTGAGAGATGTATTCTGAACAGAAACTATTTCAAAGACTCTTAAGGCTTCAATCACGGATGGGGAGAGATGATCATATAAGGGTTGAAGTATATCTCCCTTTTCTGCGGTCTCCTCCATGGGAATCGCTTGCCCTCCTTCTGGAGCCTGGGTTCCTTCGATTTCCTCGACCTTGTCCTCCTTTCCATCGTCTTCCTCTCCCGACGACCACTCATAGTAAACCTCGCTGTAAGGGCGCTTGCCCGGCGATGGTTGCACAACGCGGTGCTTGGTACGGAGCCTTTTGGGAGCCATGGCGATCTAGATCTGTCAGAAAAATAGCACGAAACAAGAGCAGAGGAGATTTCTGTGATACAGTGGTCAAAACATACGGGGGTATATATAAAGATTTTTTATCTTGCAAAACAAGTAATCCAGGAGAAAACGGAGTCGGGAGGGCTCACGAGGGGCCCACGAGCCACCAGGGCGCGCCTGGGGGGGTGGCGCGCCCTGGTGCCTCGTGGGCACCAGGTGGGTCCCCTCGGCTGTTTCTTATTTTTGTATTTTTTCTAATAATCCAAAACTGACAGAAAGTATTTTTATGAAATTTTTAGAGTCGGTTTACTTACCGTATCACATACCTCTTCCTTTTCAGGGTTCTGGAGTGTTCCGGAAGGTCTCTCTTATGTATTCATCCGGTGTAATTGTTTCAATAATATTTGTTTCAACATTAATAGGAGTACATGAAATATAGTGCTTAATTCTTTGCCCATTCACCACTCTCGGATTAGTGCCTTCGGAGTTGTTTATTTTGATGGCTCCGGAGCGATAAACTTCTTCGATGATATACGGTCCTTCCCATTTAGAGAGAAGTTTTCCTGCAAAGAATCTCAAACAAGAATTGTACAATAGAACTTGCTCACCTACTTTAAATTCCCGTTTTTGAATTCTTCTATCATGCCATATTTTAACTTTTTATTTAAACAATTTGGCATTTTCATAAGCTTGGGTTCTCCATTCATCTAATGAGCTAATATCAAATAACCTCTTTTCACCGGCAAGTTTAAAATCATAATTTAGTTCTTTAATTGCCCAATATGCTTTATGTTCTAACTCAAGAGGTAAATGACATGCTTTTCCATAAACCATTTTATAAGGAGACATACCCATAGGATTTTTATAAGTCTATATGCCCATAATGCATCGTCAAGTTTCTTAGACCAATTCTTTCTAGATCTATTGACGGTTTTTTGCAAAATTAATTTTATTTCTCTATTGCTCAATTCAATTTGACCACTAGTTTGAGGGTGATAGGGGGATGCAATTCTATGGTTGACATCATATTTAGCAAGCAATTTACGGAATGCACCATGAATAAAATGTGAACCACCATCAGTCATTAAATATCTAGGGACTCCGAACCTTGGGAAAATAACTTCTTTAAGCATTTTAATAGAAGTGTTATGATCAGCACTACTAGTTGGAATAGCTTCTACCCACTTAGTAACGTAATCAACAGCAACTAAAATATGTGTATACCCGTTGGATTTAGGAAAAGGTCCCATATAATCAAATCCCCAAACATCAAATGGTTCAACATCAAGTGAATAATTCATAGGCATTTCCTGACATCTACCAACATTACCAATTATTTGACATTCATCACAAGATAGGACAAACTTACAAGCATCCTTGAAAAGAGTAGGCCAATAAAAACCAGATTGTAATACCTTGTGTGCAGTTCTGTCTCCCGCATGGTGTCCTCCGTAAGCCTCGGAATGACACTTCCGTAGGATTTGTTCCTATTCATGCTCAGTTATACAACACCTAATAATACCATCTACTCCTTCTTTATAAAGATGTGGGTCATCCTAGAAGTAATGTCTAAAATCAAAGAAGAACTTTTTCTTTTGTTGGTATGTGAAACTAGGTGGTATAAATTTAGCAACGATATAATTAACATAGTCTGCATACCATGGAGTATTACGAGAAGCATTTATGACAGCTAATTGTTCATCAGGAAAGTCATCATTACTAGGAAGTGGGTCATCAAGAACATTTTCCATTCTAGACAAATTATCTGCTCTGGGATTCTCAGCTCCCTTTCTATCAGTAATATGCAAGTCAAATTCTTGTAGCAATAAAACCCACCTAATGAATCTAGGTTTAGCATCTTTCTTTTCCATAAGATATTTAATAGCAGCATGATCGGTGTGAACAGTTACTTTAGAATCAACTATATAAGATCTGAATTTATCACATGCAAACACAACTGCTAGAAATTCTTTCTCAGTAGTAGTATAATTTCTTTGGGCACTGTCTAGATTTTTACTAGCATAATGGATAACATTTAATTTCTTATCAACTCTCTGTCCTAGAACAGCACCAACAGCATAATCACTAGCATCACACATAATTTCAAAAGGCAAGTTCCAATCAGGTGGTTGAACAATAGGTGCAGTGGTTAAGGCTTTCTTAAGTGTTTCAAAGGCTTCTAGACAATCATCGTCAAAAACAAATGGAACATCTTTTTGCAAAAGATTGGTAAGAGGCCTAGAAATTTTAGAGAAGTCTTTAATAAATCTCCTATAGAAACCAACATGACCTAGGAAACTTCTTATACCTTTAATATCTTTAGGACATGGCATTTTCTCAATAGCATCAACCTTAGCTTTATCAACTTCAATACCTCTGTCAGAAATTTTATGCCCCAAGACAATGCCTTCATTCACCATAAAGTGGCACTTCTCCCAATTCAAGACAAGATTAGTTTCTTCACATCTCTGCAAAACTCGATCAAGGTTGCTTAAGCAATCATCAAAAGAAGTTCCGTAAACGGAGAAATCATCCATGAACACCTCAACAATCTTTTCACAAAAGTCAGAGAATATAGCAGTCATACATCTTTGAAAGGTAGCAGGTGCATTGCATAAACCAAAAGGCATACGTCTATAAGCATAAGTTCCAAAAGGACAAGTAAAGGTGGTTTTCTCTTGATCGGGTTGTGATATGGGTATTTGAAAAAAACCAGAATAACCATCCAGGAAACAAAAGTGTGTATGCTTAGACAATCTTTCTAACATTTGATCAATAAAAAGTAAGGAGTAATGATCTTTTCTAGTAGCTTTGTTTAATTTTCTAAAATCAATTACCATCCTATAACCAGTTACAATTCTTTGTGGAATGAGTTCATTTTTATCATTAGGAACAATGGTAATAACTCCTTTCTTAGGGACACAATGAACGGGACTTACCCATCTACTATCGGCTATGGGATAGATTATACCTACTTCCAGAAGCTTTAATATTTCAGTTCTTACCACCTTCTTCATCTTAGGATTTAATCGTCGTTGGTGATTGAGAACTGGTTTAGCATCAGGCTCCATATTAATTTTGTGCTAACATAGAGTGGGACTAATGCCCTTAAGATCATCAAGAGTATATCCAATAGCAGTTTCGTGCTTCCTCAAAGTTTTTAGTAATCTCTTTTCTTCATGCGCTGAAAGGTTAGCACTAATAATAACAGGATATATCTTCTTTTCATCAAGGTAAGCATATTTCAATGTATCAGGCAATTGCTTCAATTTAAATACAGGATCACCCTTAGGTGGAGGAGGGCCTCCAAGAGTTTCAACAGGCAAATTGTGTTTAAGGATAGGTGGTTGATCAAAGAACATCTTATCTATTTCATTTCTTTCATTCATATGCATATCATTCTCATGATCCAGCAAATATTGTTCTAACGGATCAGTAGGAGGTACGGCAATAGAAGCAAGACCAATAATTTCATCTTTACTAGGCAATTCCTTATCATGAGGTTGTCTATGAAACTTGGAGAAATTAAACTCATGAGACATACCACCAAAATTAACACTAACAGTTTCTTTAGCGCAATCAATCTTGGCATTAACAGTGTTCAAGAAAGGTCTACCAAATATAATGGGACAAAAACCATCTTGTGGAGAACCGAGGACTAGAAAATCAGTAGGGTATTTTATCTTTCCACACAAGACTTCAACATCTCTAACGATCCCAAGTGGTGTAATGGTATCTCTGTTTGCAAGCTTAATAGTAACATCAATGTCCTCTATTTCAATAGGTGCAATATCATGCATTACTTCTTGATATAGAGAAAATGGAATAACACTCACACTAGCACCCATATCACACAAACCATGATAGCAATGATCTCCAATCTTAACAGAAATAACAGGCATGCCAACTACGGGCTTGTTTTTGTCTAACATATCTCGTTCATTTCTAACAGGTTTAGCAATTCTAGCAGCCTCATCACAAAAGTAAATAACATGCCCATCTATATTATCGACTAATAGATCTTTAACCATAGCAACATCAGGTTCAACTTTAATTTGTTCAGAGGGTCTAGGTGCTCTAATATTACTTTTGTTAATCACAGTTGAAGCTTTAGCATGTTCCTTAATCCTAACAGGAAAAAGTGGTTTCTCAATATAAGCAGTAGGCACAACTGGACCAGCATGGTAAACAATTGTTTCTTCTTTAACACTAATGGGTTCCTCAATCTTTTCTTTAACAGGGGGATGATATTTAAACCACTTCTCCTTAGGGAGATCAACATGAGTAGCAAATGATTCACAAAAGTAAGCTACTATCTCAGAGTCAAGTCCATTTTAGTGCAAAACTTATGAAAAGTATCGGTGGCCATAAAAGATTTAACACAATCGAACTCAAGTATTATACCTGACTCATTACCTTTGTCGACTTACCAATCTTCAAAGTTGCGTTTAATTCTTTCCAGAAGATCCCATTTGAATTCAATAGTTTTCTTCATAAAGGAGCCAGTCGAAGAAGAATCGAGCGTAGTTTGATTATCATGAGAAAGCCGAGCATAAAAATTCTGTAAGATAATTTCTTTTGAGAGCTCACGATTGGGGCATGTGTACATCATGTACTTAAGCCTCCCCCAAGCTTGAGCGATGCTTTCTCCTTCACGAGGCCAAAAATTATATATATAATTCCGATCACGATGAACCAAATGCATAGGATAAAATTTCTGATGGAATTCTAGTTTCAATCGGTTCCAGTCTCATGTATCAGTATCATCACATAGCCTATACCACATCAATGCCTTTCCCTCCAAAGATAAAGGGAATACTTTCTTCTTAACTCCATCTCCGGATAAACCTGCAAGCTTAAACAATCCACAAATTTCATCCACATAGATTAAGTGCATATCAGGATGTACTGTTCCATCTCCTGCATAAGGATTAGCTAGCAGTTTCTCTATCATACCCGGAGGAATTTCATAATAAATATTTTCAGTAGGTGCAGTAGGTTGAGGAGCAACTATTTTTGTTTTCGGTCGAGGTGAAGATACCCCGAACAAACCCCTCAAAGGATTACTTTCCATAGTGACAAGTGACAGTAAATTTTAGCACGTAATATAAATGTTTCCTTACCAAATTCCACTCACCAAAGGCGCTTCACTCCCCCGCAACAGTGCCAGAAAAGAGTCTCCTTGACCCACAAGTATAGGGGATCAATCGTAGTCCTTTCGATAAGTAAGAGTGTCGAACCCAACGAGGAGCAGAAGGAAATGACAAGCGGTTTTCAGCAAGGTATTTTCTGCAAGCACTGAAATTATCGGTAACGAGTAGTTTGATAGCAAGATAATTTGTAACAAGTGACAAGTAGCAATAGTAACAAAGAGTGCAGCAAGGTGGCCCAATCCTTTTTATAGCAAAGGACAAGCCGGAACGATCTCTTATAGTAAGTAAAGCGTTCTCGAGGACACATGGGAATTTCATCTAGTCACTTTCATCATGTTTGTTTGATTCGCGTTCGCTACTTTGATAATTTGATATGTGGGTGGACCGGTGCTTGGGTGCTGTTCTTACTTGAACAAGCCTCCCACTTATGATTACCCCCTCTCGCAAGCATCCGCAACTACGAAAGAAGAATTAAGATAACTCTAACCATAGCATTAAACATATGGATCCAAATCAGCCCCTTACGGAATAGTGCATAAACTAGGGTTTAAGCTTCTGTCACTCTAGCAACCCATCATCTAATTACTACTCCACAATGCATTCCCTTAGGCTCAAAGATGGTGAAGTGTCATGTAGTCGACGTTCACATGACACCACTAAGAGAATCAACAACATACATATCATCAAAATATCGAACGAATACCAAATTCACATGATTACTTATGACAAGACTTCTCCCATGTCCTCAAGAACAAAAGTAACTACTCACAAATCATAATCATGTCCAAGATCAGAGGGGTATTGAATAGCATAACAGATCTGAACATATAATCTTCCACCAAATAAACCAACTAGCATCAACTACAAGATGTGATCAACACTACTAGCAACCCACAGGTACCAATCTGAGGTTTTGAGACAAAGATTGAATACAAGAGATGAAATAGGGTTTGAGATGAGATGGTGCTGGTGGAGATGTTGATGAAGATTAGTCCTCCCACGATGAGAGGATCGCTGATGATGTCGATGCCGACGATTTCCCCCTCCCGGAGGGAAGTTTCCACGGCAGAATCTCTCCGCCGGAGAGCAAAAGTGCTCCTACCCAAGTTCCGCCTCGAGACAGCGGCGCACCATCCCGAAATTCTTCTCTATATTTTTTCTAAGGCAAATGGACTTACATACCAGAAAATGGGGGCCAGGGGCCCCACGAGCCACCAGGGCGCGCCTGGGGGGGCGGGGGGTGGCGCGTCCTGGTGCCTCGTGGGCACCTGGGTGGCCCCCTCTGGTACTTCTTGCTTCCATTATTTTTTATTTATTCCAAAATAAATCTTCGTGAAATTTCAGCTCATTTGGAGATGTGCAGAATAGGTATCTCTGACATAGTTTTTCAGGTCCAGAATTCCAGCTGCCGGCAATCTCCCTCCTTGTGTAAATCTTGCCTATTAAGAGAGAAAAGGCATTAGAATTGCTCCACAAAGTTTTATATTGATTAAAAACATTATGAATAACAGTAGCAAAACATGATGCAAAATGGACGTATCAAGGGATATAATAACAACTTTCATGTAGATCACTGAATATGATAAATTTAATTCCTTGCAATAGTTTTGTCATATTAAAATGGTAATATGGGGGAGGTACTATTAGATGATTCTGGTTTAGTAAGAATAATTGTGTTAAGGTTTGTGATTCCCGAAGCATGCACGTATGATCTGTCGTTACGCTAAGAAGTTGGAGCATGATTTATTATTGATTGTCAACCTTATGAGTGGCGGTCGGGGACGAGCGATGGACCTTGTCCTACCAATCTATCCCTCTAGGGGCATGCGTAGTAGTACTTTTCTTCGAGGGCTAATAAACTTTCGCAATAAGTATGTGAGTTCTTTATGACTAATGTGAGTCCATGGATTATACGCACTCTCACCTTTCCACAATTTGCTAGCCTCTTCGGTACCGTGCATTGCCCTTTCTCACATCGAGAGTTGGTGCAAACTTTGCCGGTGCATCCAAACCCCATGATATGATACGCTCTATCACACATAAGCCTCTTTATATCTTCCTCAAAACAGCCACCATACCTACCTATCATGGCATTTCCATAGCCATTTCGAGATATATTGCCATGCAACTTCCACCGTTCTGTTTTTATGACACACATCATCATTGTCATATTGCTTTGCATGATCATATGGCTGACATAGTATTTGTGGCTCAGCCACCGTTCATCATTTTTATACATGTTACGCTAGCATCATTGCACATCCTGGTACACTGCCAGAGGCATTCATATAGAGTCATATTTTTGTTCTAGTATCGAGTTGTAATATTGAGTTGTAAGTAAATAGAGGTGTGATGATCATCATTATTAGAGCATTGTCCCAGTGAGGAAAGGATGATGGAGACCATGATTCCCCCACAAGTCGGGATGAGACTCCGGACGAAAAAAAAGAAAAAAAAAGAGGCGAAAAAGAGCCATGAAAAAAAATGAGAGAAAAAGAGAGAAGGGGCAATGTTACTATCCTTTTCCACACTTGTGCTTCAGAGTAGCACCATGTTTTTCATATAGAGAGTCTCCTATTTTGTTACTTTTATATACTAGTGGGAATTTTTCATTATAGAACTTGGCTTGGATATTCCGATGAAGGGCTTCCTCAAATGCCCGAGGTCTTCATGAGCAAGCAAGTTGGATGCACACCCACTTAGTTTTCATGTTGAGCTTTCATACACTTATAGATATTAGTTCATCCATTGCATGGCAATCCCTACTCCTCGCATTGACATCAATAGATGGGCATCTCAATAGCCTGTTGATTAGACTCGTTGATGTGAGACTATCTTCTTATTTTTGACTTCTCTTATTTATCCTTACCACCACACTCTATTCCACCCATAGTGCTATATCCATGGCTGGCGCTCATGTATTGAGTGGGAGTTGAAAAAGCTGAAGCGCGTTAAAAAGTATGAACCAATTGATCGGCTTGTCATCGGGCTAGTGCATGATAAATACTTCATGTGAAGAAGATGGAGCATGACAGGATTGTATGATTTTGTAGGGATAACGTTCTTTAGCATTTTTATTTTGAAAGACATGATTGTTTATTAGTATGACTGAGTATTGATGTCTTTATATCAAATTATAGACTATTGCTTTGAATCATTTGGATCTTATTATTCATACCGTAAGAAAGAGATTACATGATGAAACATGATAGGTAGCATTCCACATCAAAAATTATGTTTTTATCATTTACCTACTCGAGGACGAGCAGGAAATAAGCTTGGGGATGCTTGATATGTCTCCAATGTATCTATAATTTTTGATTGTTCCATGCTATTATAGTATCAATCTTGGATGTTTTTATATACAATTATATGCAATCATATATCATTTTTTGGGACTAACCTATTAACCTGGTGCCCAGTGCCAGTTGTTGTTTTCTGCTTGTTTTTGGCTTTTCAGAGAATCAGTACCAAATGAAGTCCAAATGCCATGAAACTTTTTGGAGATTTTTTTCTAGACAAAAGAGGCCCTGGAGACTTGGAGAGGAAGCCAGAAGGTTCACGAAGCCTCCACAAGGCAACAGGGCGCGGCCCTAGGGGGGCACGCCCTGATGCCTCGTGGGGCCCACGTGGCTCCATTTGACCTAATTCCACTCCTATAAATTTACAAATATTCAGAAACCATCAAAGAGCCAGAAGAGAAAACCTTTCCACTGCCGCAAGCCTCTGTTCTTCCGCGATCCCATCTGGAGGCCTTTTCCGGTACTCTGCCGGAGGGGGAATCGATCACGGAGGGATTCTACATCAACCTTGATGCCCTTCCGATGATGTGTGAGTAGTTTACCACAGACCTATGGGTCCATAGCTGGTAGCTAGATGGCTTCTTATCTCTCTTTGATCTTCAATATCATGTTCTCCTTGATGTTCTTGGAGTTCTATCTGATGTAATCTTCTTTTACGGTGTGTTTGTTGGGATCCGATGAATTGTGAGTTTATGATCAGATTATTCATGAGAAATATTTGAGTCTTCTCTGAACTCTTTTTTGCATGATTAAATATAGCTTTGTATTTCTCTCCGATCTATCGATTTGGTTTGGCTGACTAGATTGGTTTATCTTGCAATGGGAGAGGTGCTTTGTGATGGGTTCAATCTTGCGGTGCTCAATCCCAGTGACAGAAAGGGACATGACACGTATTTGTATTGTTGCCATTAAGGATAAAAAGATGGGGTTTATTCATATTGCTTGAATTTGCTTCTCTACATCATGTCATCTTGCTTAAGGCGTTACTCTGTTTTTATTAACTTAATACTCTAGATGCATGCTGGATAGCGGTCGATGAGTGGAGTAATAGTAGTAGATGCACGCAGGAGTTGGTCTACTTGTCTCGGACATGATGCATATATACATGATCATTGCCATGAATCCGTCATAATTATTTGCTTTTCTACCAATCGCCCAACAGTAATTTGTTTACCCACCGTATGTTTCTGCGCTCGAGAGAGAAGCCTCTAGTGAAAACTATGGCCCCCGGGTCTATCTTTATCATATAAAAAACATAAAAATACCTTGCTGCAATTTATTTACTTTTATTTGGTTCAGCAATTCACTTTATCAATTTATCTCTATCAGACTTAATCCTTGCAAGTAACCGCTAAGAGGATTGGAAACCCTCTTATTCGCGTTGGGTGCAAGTGTTCGCTTTTGTGTGTGTAGGTGCTGTTCACTGGATCTTGCTTGGTTCTCCTACTGGATTGATAACCTTGGTTCTTAACTGAGGGAAATACTTATCTCTACTATACTGCATCATCCTCTCCTCTTCGGGGAAATACCAACGCAGTTTACAAGTAGCACATGGCAATATATCTCGGAATGGCTATGGAAATGCCATGATAGGTAGGTATGGTGGTTGTTTTGAGGAAGATATAAAGAGGCTTATGTGTGATAGAGCGTATCATATCACGGGGTTTGGATGCACCGGCGAAGTTTGCACCAGCTCTCGATGTGAGAAAGGGCAATGCACGGTACCAAAGAGGCTAGCAAATTGCGGAAGGATGAGAGTGCGTATAATCCATGGACTCACATTAATCATAAAGAACTCACATACTTATTGCGAAAGTTTATTAGCCCTCGAAGCAAAGTACTACTACGCATGCCCTAGAGGGATAGATTGGTAGGATAAGGTCCATCGCTCGTCCCCGACCGCCACTCATAAGGTAGACAATCAACAATAAATCATGCTCCAACTTTTTAGCATAACGACAGATCATACGTGCATGCTTCGGGAATCACAAACCTTAACACCAATATTCTTGCTAAACCACAATCATCTACTAATACCTCCCACATATTACCATCTTAATATCGCAAAACCATTGCAAGGAATCAAACTTATCATATTCAGTGATCTACATGAAAGTTTTTATTATATCCCTCTTGAATACCTATCATATGAGGACCAAATTCATAACCTGTGCGTATTACCATTGCTAATCATGAGACTCTCAAAAAGATATAAGTGAAGCAAGATAGTGCAACTATTTCTTTAAAATATAACCACCGACGTGCTCTAAAAGATATAAGTGAAGCACTAGAGCAACTGCCTAGCTCAAAAGATATAAGTGAAGCACATAGAGTATTCTAACAAATCACGAATAATGTGTGTCCCTCTCAAAAAGGTGTGTTCAGCAAAGATGATTGTGATAAACTAAAAAGCAAACAAACTATATCACAAGACGCTCCAAGTAAAACACATATCATGTGATGAATAAAAATATAGCTCCCAGTGAGTTACCAGTAGATTGTAGACGAAAGAGGGGATGCCTTCCGGGGCATCCCAAAGCTTAGACGCTTGAGTCTTCCTTGAATATTACCTTGGGGTGCCTTGGGCATCCCCAAGCTTAGGCTCTTGGCGCTCCTTATTCTTTTGTCCATCGTAGTCTCACCCAAAACTTGAAAACTTCAGCACACAAAACTCAACAGAAACCTCGTGAGATCCGTTAGTATAACAAACAAATCTTAAACTTTAGGTACTGCTGTAAATTGATTCATATTTAATATTGGCATAATGCTACTATACTCCAACTTCTCCATGACTCATACCCCCAATACGATCCATAGATTCATCAAAATAAACAAACTATGAAACAAAAACAGAATCTGTCTAAAACAGAACAGTCTGTAAAGATCTGAATTATAGTCATACTTCGGTAACTCCAAAAATTCTGAAAAATGAGGACAACGTGGGAAATTCATATATCAATACTGTGTAAAAAATTCAGAAGGTTCTGACACTCCAGATAAAAAACAACATTCCAGCACTGGACACAAAAGTTTCTGTTTTCCAACAACATCTATCATACTATCTTCCAAATCATCCCAAAGGCATTACTTGGCACAAACACTAATTAAAACATAAAAATACAATCATAACAGAAGCTATAATTGTGCAAACACTCAAAAACAGAAGGTAAAAGTAAATAAATTGCAGCAAGGTATATTTAGGTTTTTAATATATGATAAAGTAGACCGGGGGCCATAGTTTTCACTAGAGGCTTCTCTCTCGAACACATATCATATGGTGGGTAAACAAATTACTGTTGGGCAATTGATAGAAAAGCAAATAATTATGACGGATTCATGGCAATAATCATGTATATAGGCATCATGTCTAAGACAAGTAGACCGACTCCTGCCTGCATCTACTACTCTTACACCACCCATCGACCGATATCCAGCATGCATCTAGGGTATTAAGTATGAAACAGAGTAACGCCTTAAGCAAGATGACATGATGTAGACAAAGTAAACTCAAGCAATATGATTAAACCCCATCTTTTTATCCTTAATGGCAACAATACAAATACGTGTCATGTCCCCTTCTGTCACTGGGATTGAGCACCGCAAGATTGAACACATCACAAAGCATCTCTCCCATTGCAAGACAAATCAATCTAGTAGGCCAAACCAAATCGATAGATCGGAGAGAAATACAAAGCTATAATAATCATGCGTAAAAGAGTTCAGAGAAGACTCAAATATTTCTCATGAATAATCTGATCATAAACTCACAATTCATCGGATCCCAACAAATACACCGCAAAAGAAGATTACATCGGATAGAACTCCAAGAACATCGAGGAGAACATGGTATTAAAGATCAAAGAGACAGAAGAAGCCATCTAGCTACTAGCTATGGACCCATAGGTTTGTGGTAAACTACTCACACATTATCGGAAGGGTAGCAAGGTTGATGTAAAAGCCCTCCGTGATCGATTCCCCCTCCGGCAGAGTACCGGAAAAGGCCTCTAGATGGGATCGCGGAAGAACAGAGGCTTGCGGCGGCGGAAAGGTTTTCTCTTCTGGCTCCCTGTTGGTTTGGGAATATTTGTAAATTTATAGCGAAGGAATTAGGCCAAGAGGTGCCACGAGGGGCCCACAAGCCTGGGGGGCGCGCCCTCCAGGCTTGTCGCCTCCTCGTGACTCTTCTGGTCTTCTCCCGAAGCTTCCTGGGTCTCTTCTGGTCCAGAAAAAATTAATCCAAAGTTTTTTTTTCTCGTTTGGACACTTTTTGATAATGATTTTCTGAAAAGGCAAAAACAAGCAGAAAACAGCAACTAGCACTGGACACTGAGTTAATAGGTTAGTCGCAAAAAATGATATATATTGGCATATAATTGCATATAAAACATCCTAGATTGATACTATAATAGCATGGAACAATAAAAAATTATAGATACGTTGGAGACGTATCAGCTGGTTGCCGCAATTGTCGCGTGCGGAAGTGCAGGAGGGCGGGCTGGCCTCCGCAGCCGCCGCGTTCGTGCTCGTGCAGCCGCGGAGCCATCGCGTGTGTGCCGCATGCTCGCGCTGGCCGCCGAGTAGCGTACGTCCGCCGGAGTGCCCGATCTGCAGCTGCGCGTGCGCGCAGCAGCCACCGCGTACTACCACGCGTGGGCGCGCTGGGCACTGGCGCGCGTGGGCACGCTGGGCGCCGCCACCGCGTGTTGCCGTCGGTTGTGCGGGTCGCAGGCGCGTGCTAGCCGCCGTCCCTTGTGCCTGCTGACTTGCCGGTGTGTGTGCACGAAAAGTGTTCGATGAAAAGCGGCGCGCGGAGAGAGAAAGTGGGGGTCGTGGTTATTTTGCAGCAAAAATTAGAGGATTTCTCGGACGCGCCCGAGCGCTGACCGGGCGCGTCTGCGCGCGTTTGGGGCTCCAAATCCAACGAACTTTGCGGGTTGAATCGAGTGGCTCTGGTGCAATCGGTCTAAATTTCGGTCGGCCGACCGGTGCCTAAGAGCATCTACAGCCGGACCCCCTATTCTTTCCCTAAACGTCCAAAACGTCCGCCCGGTCAATGCCCGGTAAAAAAATGTTGATCCAACCGGACCCCCACTTCCTCCTTAAACGGCCAGCTGACCGGCGTACCTCAAACCCGTCTCGAATCTGGGGGCAATATGAGGCTGCCCGGGCACCTCCACTCGACCCCACATGCAGCCACACAACCCCCGTCTCTCTCTCATCTCTTCCCTGCTGCGTCGTCCTGGCCGCCGTGTGCGCGCCACTACCCGCGTGCTAGCCGCCGTGTGAGTGCCGCTACACGTCGGCCACCGCGTCCGCGCATCCCACGCCCTGGCCGCCGCGTGCTGGCTGTAGCATGTGTGCTAGCCACTATTGCTGCCGTGCATGCTGGCCGCCCTTGCGGTCGCGGGCGGGAGCGCGGTCTGGTCGTGGTCACGTGCGGGAGCGCGAGAGGGCGGGCTGGCCGTCGTTGCGGTCGCGTGCGGGCGGGCATGCGAGCTGGTCGCCACAGTTGTCGCGTGCGGAAGTGCAGGAGGGCGGGTTGGCCACCGCAGCTACCGCGTGCGTGCTCGTGCAGCCGCGGAGCCATCGCGTGCGTGCCGCGTGCTCACGCTGGCCGCCAAGCAGCGTACGTCCGCCGGAGTGCCCGATCTGCAGCCGCGCGTGCGCGCAGCAGCCGCCGCCTACTACCACGCGTGGGCGCGCTGGGCACTGTCGTGCATGCGCACGCTGGGCGCCGCCACCGCGTGCTGCCGTCAGTTGCGCGGGTCGCGGCCGCGTGCTAGCCGCCGGGCGTGCTGGCCGCTGTCCCTTGTGCCTGCTGACATGCCGGTGTGTGTGCACGAAGTGTTCGATGAAATGCGGCGCGCGGAGAGAGAAAGTGGGGGTTAGAAGTGGGGGTCGTGGTTATTTTGCAGCAAAAATTAGAGGATTTCCCGGACGCGCCCGAGCGCTGACCGGGCGCGTCCGCGCACGTTTTGGGCTCCAAATCCAACGAACTTTGCGGGTTGAATCGAGTGCCTTTGGTGCAATCGTCCGAAATTTCGGCCGGCCGACCGGTGCCTAAGAGCATCTACAGCCAGACCCCCTATTCTCTCTCTAGTCAAAAAATGTTGATCCAACCGGACCCCCACTTCCTCCTTAAACGGCCAACTGATCGGCGTACCTCAAACCCGTCTCAAATCTAGGGCAATATGAGGCTGCCCGGTCACGCTCGGGCACCTCCACTTGACCCCACATGCAGCCACTCAACCCCGTCTCTCTCTCATCTCTTCCCTGATGCGTCGTTCTCCGCGTGCTGGCCACCGCGTGCGCGCCACTGTCAGCGTGCTGGCCGTCGTGTGCATGTCGTTGCGTGCGTGCCGGCCACCGTGTCTGCGCAGCCCGCGCCTTGGCCGCCGCATGCTGGTTGCAACATGTGTGCTAGGCGCCGCGTGCTAGTTAGCTAGCTGCTAGTCATCGATGCTACCGTGCGTGCTGGTTGCCCTTGCGGTCGCGTGGGGGAGCGCGGGCTGGTCGCCGTCGCGTCCGGGAGCGCGAGAAGGCGGGCTGGCCGCTGTTGCGGTTGCGTGCGGGCGGGCATGCGAGCTGGCCGCCGCAGTCGTCGTGTGCGTGCCGTGTGCTCGCGCTGGCCGGTGGTGCAACCATGTGTGCGTGCTCACGCTTGTCACCGAGCCGCATGCATGCGTTCTCGCGCTGGCCGGTCGCACAGCCGGGTGTATGTGCTCGCGCTAGCCAACGAGCCACATGCATGCGTGCTAGCGTGCTAGCGCTGCGGGCCGAGTAGCGTGCGTGCTCACGCTGGCCGCTAAGCAGCGTACGTCCGCCTGAGTGCCCTATCTGCAGCTCGCGTGCGTGCTGAGCGCTGCCACGTGTGCGTGTAGCAGCCGCCGTGTACAACCGTGCTTGGGCGCGCTTGGCACTGCCGCGCGTGCGCACGCTCGGCGCCGCCACAGTGTGCTGCCGCCGGGTGTGCGGGTCGCGGCCGTGTGCTGGCCGCCGTCCCCTGCGTCTGCTAACTTGCTGGTGTGTGCGCGTGAAGTGTTCGATGAAATGCGGCACGGAGAGAGAGAAAGTGGGGGTTAAAAATGAGGGTCGTGGTTATTTTGCAAAAAAAATTAGAGGACGCTCCCGGACGCTGACTGGACGTGTTCGCGGGCGTTTTGGGCTCCAAATTAGATGATCCTCGACCGCGGGTTCTGGCCGGTTTGGTTCCGTGGCTCGTCTTCTCGGTTCGGTCGTGCACGCTTGTTTTTAGGTGTGCGTGGATGCCTGGCTCATGTTTTTGCATGCTTATTCGGCTTTTTGATGTCACGGGGCCAGGCCGGTTGGGACGCATTGGGGCGACTGTTGAGAACCTGGAACATGACTACTTATAGTAAACCGCTCCGGATGGGAATGTATGGCCAAAACATTAGGGCATCTCCAATGTGAACCCGCAAATCGCCCGCATCCGTTCGGACCGCGGAAGCCATCCAACGCGGACCTGTATCGGTCCGCGGCGTGGTCCGGACGTATTTTCTCCCGCAAACCGGGGACAAACGTGGGGAGCTTTGCGGAAGTCCGGACACCAGACACGTAGGACTCCGACACCCCTGGCCCACCCAAAACCGTTCCCGGACCCCGCGCCTCCATCCTCCCCATTTTCTCTCCTTTCTCTCTTGCCTTCGTCGCTGCTCCACCACCCCCGCCGCCACGCCACACCCCTGCCGGAACTCTACGTCTCCGTCACCTCCAATGTTCTAGCCGGGCTCCACCCCACTTCTCCTCCGTCACCGTTCAACCCCTCTCCTCCAACCACCCCGCCATGTACCATCCGCTGCTGCTATAATCACCATGTCAGGCAACTGTTCGATGAATTGCCGGAGCTGAAAACAGTTTTCCCTTCTTCTTTCTAGCAATGGATTCCGATTTGGAGTACATATACGAGCACTATGTTGAGTCGTCCGACGGTTCGTACATGGCGGGGTGGTCCTTGAAGACGCGGAGGAGTGGTCATACGAGCTGAAAACAGTTTTCCCTTCTTCTTTCTAGCAACGGCTCGTCCGACGATGAGGAGTACTCGGATGAGACGGCGATGAAGCAGGCGGTCCTTGAAGACGCGGAGCATGCGGAGGAGCATGTTTTCAATTTCAAGGGATCGATCAAGGATCAAAAAATTCGGCATCGACCAACTCACGAGCAGCTGAAGGAAAATCTGATTGAGCATCAGTGGGTGGTTAGAGGGGACAACAATGTTGGGATGTAATATTTGAACTTTTTAAAATTTGAACTAGTGATGCATGCGGCTATTTAAATGTCTACACTCTATGTATGCGGCTATTTGATCATGCGGACTTAAAAAAATGAGGGAGGCCGGATGTATATGGCTACGGTTGGATGGCGACCTCCCGCATCCGTGTCCGCGGACGGATGCGGAAGGAAATTTGCGCGTTGCCGTTGGAGATGCCCTTACACGGTTGTTACAATATCTTGAACGGGGATGCCTTGTCCATATGGAGGATGGCTGCTTCTCTCTAACTTATTGCTAGCTAAAAAAATTATAGAAGGTGGCAGTGATGAGTGGATGTCTCGAGCGGTTCATGAGTCGGTGGTGGAGCAGCTCAGGCATAGCAGTGCCAACGAACAACGACGATCGGTCAAAAAAAACAACGATGATCGGTCTAGGCACTTGGTTATCATTAACTTTACGGAGGATCTTCCTTTGCAATGCAAATAACTCGGTAAATCCCCGCATTTTCGACATGGGCAAAATAAACTTCGACGGCACCCTCCTGCTACCGCGGGCAGAGAGGCCGTCCTGCCCCGCCTAAAAATTAGAGGGACCTTCGCACGCGGTGGTATGCGGTGCACGTATCAATGATGATGTTGATGACATAGTGTTAGGGCATTTCCCGCCTTAGGATTTTGGTGATGATGACAATGTAGCTTGGACTAATCGTGCGCCCAAGTTTACTCAGGTACACCTTGTTTGGTGCAAGACGGTTAGGTATTCCCTCCAGATGGAAAAGATCGAAGACGGAGTTTCCGATGCATTTATTTCTTTGGTCGTAGGAAATCCATACTATTAAGAGGGAATCCGCATCGGAAGGTACTGGGTGAATCAATGCACGTACACATTCTGTTGCACCCACTATATATCCTTCCGTTCGAGGAGAGAGGTCCTCAAAGTCTTTCTGTGGCAGTGTTTTTAGTGCCGAGCGGTTGTACCGCTTGTAAAAGCGGTTGTACCGCTTGTAAAAGCAGTTGTACTGCTTGACCGGTTGTTCCGGCCCTGCACTGCTCCACTACCGGAATCCCTTTGGTAGTGGAGTTGTGGGTGGGCGGTGGTGGCCCGGTAGTTCCCGGACGGCTTCGGCGAACCGGTACTACCAGTGTCTGGAGCGGTTGTACCGCTCCGGACTTAACCACCACATGAACGCTGGTCTGGCGGTTGTACCGGCACAACCACCGCCCCAACCACCGCTATGGGGTGACTCCCTTCTGTTTATGAGGCGGTTTTTGGGCGGTGGTGGAGCGGTAGTTCCTGGTTGGCTCCGGCCGACCGGTACTACCGGTGGCTCCACCGGTTGTACCGCCTGGGGCACTTCTGCAGTGTGAACCCGTGAATACCGGTTGTACTGGTGGTTCTAGCGGTTGTACCGCTGCAGTGTAAAAACAGCTGTAACGGTTGGATTTGGGGGACACTATATAAGTAGGTGGTTCTTCCACCTACCTTTTTACCTCTTGCCTCTCTCTCTCCTCCATTGATGCCCTTCAAGCTTTCTTGCCCGATCTCTCTCTCTCTTGCCACTCAAACTTGTTGATTTGCTAGGGATTGAAGGAGGAGACCTAGATCTACACTTCCACCAAAGGAAACTTGATTCCCCCATACTTACTTGTGTGGATTTTGCTACTCTTGGGTGTTTGGGCACCCTAGACGGAAGAGGTCACCTCGGAGCCACATTCCATTGTGGTGAAGCTCCGTGGTGGTGTTGGGAGCCTCCAATTCAGTTGTGGAGAGAGCCTCAACCTTGTTTGTAAAGGTTCGGTTGCCGCCTTCAAGGGCACCACTAGTGGAATCACGGCATCTTGCATTGTGCGAGGGCGTGAGGAGAATACGGTGGCCCTAGTGGCTTCTTGGGGAGCATTGTGCCTCCTCACCGCTCCAACGGAGACGTACTTCCCTCGAAAGGGAAGGAACTTCGGTAACACATCCTCGTCTTCACCGACTCCACTTGTGGTTACTTCTTACCTTTACTTTGTGCAAGCTATTGTTGTGTTGTATCCTTTGCTTGCTTGTGTTGTCGTTGTTGTTAGCATCATATAGGTTGCTCACCTAGTTGCACATCTAGACAACCTATTTTGTTGCTAACCCTAATTTGTTAAGAAAGGCTAAAAATTGGTAGTTGCCTATTCACCCCCCTCTAGTCAAACATATCGATCCTTTCAATTGGTATCAGAGCCTCGTCTCTTTATTAAGGGTTTCGCCACCCGAAGAGTATGGTTGACGACGAGGATCGGGATGAGGAAGTGCCCGAGGCCGTGGAGTTGAACTCAGTCACCTGAGATGACTTAAATGAAGCTATGGCTTCACTTAAGACGTCTATGATGACCGATGTCAAGTCCATGCTTAAAGAACTTCTTGAGGGGTTGAAGTCTACTCCCGATCCGTTGATTGTGGTTAATCCCACCGCATCGGTGTCAGAGGCCAATTCCGGCAAGGAAGCGGCTAAGGGTACTCAGACCTCTTCCCCTCATGGTAAGAATGGGACGGGAACCTTCGCCTCGGTTCCCCCTCCCCCGGTCTATGGAGGACCGGTCCCTACACCGCATATTAACAACCTTGGTCCTCCTCCTAAGCTTGTGAAGGGTGATTTTGCTAATTGGGTTTTTCGTATCAAGTCTAATTTGAATCACAGCTCAACAAATCTTTGGAGAATCATTGAGCAAGGCTTCTACCCACATGATCCAAGCAACCTCACTCCAAGAGAAGAGGCGGACAATCAATACAATCACTCCGCATTGTTCATCCTCCAATCCGCAGTGCCTCCCGAAGATCTAGCTCACTTGCGCCCCTTCTCCCGTGCAAAGGATTGTTGGGAACACATTATATCTTTGTACAAGGGGAGCTCAAGCATTCAACGGTCCAACTTTGAGGTGGTGCTTGATGAGGTCGATGAGTTTGTGATGAATGAAGATGAGGATCCTCGGGATCTCTACCGAAGATTGATAACTCTTGCGGTCGCTCTTCAAGATAATGGGAGCAAGGATACGGATGATAATTGGATCAAGCGCAAGTTTCTCAAGGCCATCATGCCATTCAACAAGGCAATGTCCTCCGTGATCCGTCAAAGACCGGACTTCCACACCTTGTCTTCAAGTGAAGTGTTGGATGAGTTTATTGCCATGAACATCATGAACAAGACCGCCGACAATGCTCTAGCTCATGTCCAACGGTCAAAGAAAGCCTCACCCAACCTTGCTTTGAAAGCCAAGGGTATTCCGGAAGAAGAAGAAGAGGAAGAAGAAGAGAGTTGCCCCGAAGACACCAAATATGCTTACCACGAGCACATGGCTCTTGCGTCAAGGCAATTTTGGGGCAACAAGAGAAACTCAAGGCCCAACTCCTCCAAGAACAACTCAAAGGGCAAGCAACGAGTAAGGACTTGCTACAATTGTGGCAATGTGAGTCACTTTGTGGTGGATTGTCCGTATGAGAAGAGGGAGGACAATGGTGGCAAGCTCATCCGCAAAGACAAGGCCAAGTCCTTCCCCAACAAGAACAATTTCAACAAGAAGGTGCCTCCAAAGGGCTTGGTGGCACAAGAAGAGTACAACTCCGATGATGATGATGATACAAGTGGTGAAGTGTTAGCAACGGCCACCGCGGCCATTGCCACCTCTTCTCCAACCTCGGTGTCCCTCTTCGATGCCCCCAATGAGAACAGCATCCCCAAGTGCCTCATGGCAAGAGGCGTCACCAAGGTAACCTCCAACATCAAAACTTCCATCTCTCCTAATCCTTCTTTGTTGGATTGTGTGGATGATCAAGAGAAGGTGAAGGTGGATGAGAATGAGGTTGACAAGTTCTTGGGTAAGCTCAAAGGTGAGACCAAGAAGCACTTTGTTGCTCTCTTGGAATAACTTGGTGAGGCCAATGATTGTTGGGGAACATTGCATGGAAAACAAAAAAAATTCTACGCACACGCAAGATCTATCCATGGAGATGCATAGCTACGAGAGGGGGAGTGTGTCTACGTACCCTCGTAGACCGTAAGCGGAAGCATTAGAACAACGCGGTTGATGTCGTCGAACAACTTCACGATCCAACCGACCGAGTACCGAACGTACGGCACCTCCGCGTTCAGCACACGTTCAGCTCGGTGACGTCCTCGACTTCTTGATCCAGCAAGACGGCGAGGTAGTGGATGAGTTCCGGCAGCACGACGGCGTGGTGACGGTGATGGTGATGCTATCTCCGCAGGGCTTTGCCCAAGTACTGTGAAAATATGACCGAGGGACGGAACTGTGGAGGGGGGCGCCGCACATGGCTAAGACAATGTTGTGTCTTGTTTGGGGCGCCCCCTCTCCTCTATTTATATATGTATAGGGGCTTGGAGTAGAAGGACTAGTGCCACGTGAACAGTACCACGTGAATAGTACACACGTGGACTTGGACTCCAAAGTCCAATCCTATTCCTACTAGGACTCTCCTTTTTTTCCTTCCCTAGCTGCGTGGGCTTTTGAGGACTTGGTGCGCCTGGCCCAATAAGGCCAGGGCGCCTCCCCTTAGCCCATGCCAACCCTTGGGACATGGTGTACCCACTTGTGGACTTCCGGACCCCTTCGGAATCCTCCGGAACCTTCTGGAAGCTTCCCGGTACAATACCGAAAAAAACTGCACCTTTTTCCGGAACCCAAAATATGACTTCCCATATATAAATCTTTACCTCTCGACCATTCCGAGACTCCTCGTGATGTCCATGATCTCATCCGGGACTCCGAACAATATTCGGTTACCAATTCACATAACTCATATAACACTATATCGTGAACGAACGTTAAGCGTGCGGACCCTACGGGTTCGGGAATGATGTAGACATGACCGAGACGCCTCTCCGGTGAATAACCAATAGCGGAACCTGGATGCTCATATTGGTTCCTACATATTCCATGAAGATCTTATCGGTCGAACCGCAATGACAACATACGTAATTCCCTTTATCCGTCGGTATGTTACTTGCCCGAGATTCGATCGTCGGTATCTCCATACCTAGTTCAATCTCGTTACCGGCAAGTCTCTTTACTCGTTCCATAATACATCATCCCGTAACTAACTCTTTAGTCACTTTGCTTGCAAGCTTCTTATGATGTGCATTACCGAGAGGGCCCAGAGATACCTCTCCGAAACACGGAGTGACAAATCCCAGTCTCGATCCATGCCAACTCAACAGACACCTTCGGAGATACCCGTAGAGCATCTTTATGATCACCCAGTTACGTTGTGACGTTTGATAGCACACAAGGTATTCCTCTGGTATCCGGGAGTTGCATGATCTCATGGTCGGAGGAACATGTATTTGACATTCAAGAAAGCAGTAGCAATAAACAGAACGATCATATGCTAAGCTAACAGATGGGTCTTGTCCATCACATCATTCTCCTAATGATGTGATCCCGTTATCAAATGACAACTCATGTCTATGGTTAGGAAACCTTAACCATCTTTGATCAACGAGCTAGTCTAGTAGAGGCTCACTAGGGACACGGTATTTGTTTATGTATTCACACATGTATTTAAGTTTCTGGTCAATACAATTCTAGCATGAATAATAAACCTTTATCATGAACAAGGAAATATAAAATAATAACAACTTTATTATTGCCTCTAGGGCATATTTCCATCAGTCTCCCACTTGCACTAGAGTCAATAATCTAGTTCACATCGCCATGTGATTAACACCCAAGAGTTCACTAGAGTCAATAATCTAGTTCACATCACCATGTGATTAACACTCAAAGAGTTCTAAGGTGTGATCATGTTTTGCTCGTGAGAGAGAATTTTAGTCAATGGGTCTGCAATATTCAGACCCATGTGTACTTTGCAAATCCTTATGTCATACTGTAGATGCTGCTATCACGCTTTACTTGGAGCTATTCCAAATGACTGCTCCATTATACGTATCCGGTTTGCTACTCAGAGATATCCAGATTGGTGTCAAAGCTTGCATCGACGTAACCCTTTACGACGAACTCTTTATCACCTCCATAATCGAGAAACATTTCCTTAGTCCTTTAGTTACTAAGGATAATTTTGACCGCTGTCCAGTGATCCACTCCTGGATCACTCTTGTACCCCCTTTGCCAGACACATGGCAAGGCACACATTGGGTGTGGTACACAGCATGGCATACATTATAGAACCTATGGCTGAGGCATAGGGAATGACTTTCATTCTCTCTCTATCTTCTGCCGTGGTCGAGCTTTGAGTCTTACTCAACTTTACACCTTACAATACAGGCAAGAACTCCTTCTTTGACTGATCCATTTTGAACTCCTTCAAAATCTTGTCAAGGTATGTACTCATTGAAAGTCTTATCAAGCGTCTTGATCTATCTCTATAGATATTGATGCCCAATATATAAGCAGCTTCACCGAGGTCTTTCATTCAAGTATCCTTTTATGCCATCCAGAAATTCTATATCATTTCCAATCAACAATATGTCATCCACATATAATATTAGAAATGCTACAGAGCTCCCACTCACTTTCTTGTAAATACAGGCTTCACCGTAAGTCTGTACAAAACCATATGCTTTGATCACCTCATCAAAGCGTATATTCCAACTCCGAGATGCTTGCACCAGTCCATAGATGGATTGCTGGAGCTTGCACACTTTGTTAGCACCCTTAGGATCGACAAAACCTTCTGGTTGCATCATATACAACTCTTCTTTGAGAAAACCATTAAGGAATGCAGTTTTGACATCCATTTGCCAGATCATAAAATGCGGCAATTGCTAATATGATTCGGATAGACTTAAGCATCGCTACGGGTGAGAAAGTCTCATCGTAGTCAACCCCTTGAACTTGTCGAAAACCTTTCGCGACAAGTCGAGCTTTGTAGACAGTGATATTACCATCAGCGTTTGTCTTCCTCTTAAAAATCCATTTATTCTCAATGGCTTGCCGATCATCGGGCAAGTCCACCAAAGTCCATACTTTGTTCTCATACATGGATCCTATCTCAGATTTCATGGCCTCAAGCCATTTGTCGGAATCTGGGCTCATCATAGCTTCTTCATAGTTCGTAGGTTCGCCGTTGTCTAACAACATGACTTCCAGAACAGGATTACCGTACCACTCTGGTGCGGAACGTACTCTGGTCGACCTACGAGGTTCAGTAGTAACTTGATGTGAAGTTTCATGATCTTCACCATTATCTTCCTCTCTTATTGGTGTAGGCATCACGGGAACGGTTTTCTCTGATGAGCTACTTTCCAATTCGAGAGAAGATACAATTACCTCATCAAGTTCTACTTTCCTCCCACTCACTTCTTTCGAGAGAAACTCCTTCTCTAGAAAGGACCCATTCTTGGCAACAAAGACCTTGCCTTCGGATCTGTGGTAGAAGGTGTACCCAATTGTTTCTTTAGGGTATCCTATGAAGACGCACTTCTCCGCTTTGGGTTCGAGCTTATCAGGTTGAAGCTTTTTCACATAAGCATCGCATCCCCAAACTTTAAGAAACGACAGCTTAGGTTTCTTGCCAAACCATAGTTCATACGGTGTCGTCTCAACGGATTTAGACGGTGCCCTATTTAACGTGAATGCAGCTGTCTCTAATGCATAACCCCAAAACGATAGTGACAAATCGGTAATAGACATCATAGAACGCACCATATCCAATAAAGTACGGTTACGACGTTCGGACACACCATTACGCTGTGGTGTTCCAGGTGGCGTGAGTTGTGAAACAATTCCACATTTTCTTAAATGAAGGCCAAACTCGTAACTCAAATATTCGCCTCCGCGATCAGATCGTAGAAACTTTATTTTCTTGTTACGATGATTCTCTACTTCACTCTGAAATTCTTTAAACTTTTCAAATGTTTCAGACTTGTGTTTCATCAAGTAGATATACCCATACCTACTCAAATCATCTGTGAAGGTTAGAAAATAACGATACCCGCCACGTGCTTCAACATTCATTGGACCGCATACATCGGTATGTATTATTTCCAACAAATCAGTAGCTCGCTCCATTGTTCCGGAGAACGGAGTTTTAGTCATCTTCCCCATGAGGCATGGTTCGCAAGTATCAAATGATTCATAATCAAGAGATTCCAAAAGTCCATCAGCATGGAGTTTCTTCATGCGCTTTACACCAATATGACCTAAACGGCAGTGCCACAAGTATGTTGCACTATCATTATCAACTTTGCATCTTTTGGCATCAATATTATGAATATGTGTATCACTACGATCGAGATTCAACAAGAATAGACCATTCACAAAAGGTGCGTGACCATAAAAGATGTTACTCATATAAATGGAACAACCATTATTCTCTGATTTAAATGAATAACCGTCTCGCAATAAACAAGATCCAGATATAATGTTCATGCTCAACGCTGGCACCAAATAACAATTATTGAGGTCTAAAACTAATCCCGAAGGTAGATGTAGAGGTAGCGTGCCGACGGCGATCACATCAACCTTGGAACCATTCCCGACGCGCATCGTCACCTCGTCCTTAGCCAATCTTCGCTTATTCCGTAGCTCCTGTTTCGAGTTACAAATATGAGCAACCGAACCAGTATCAAATACCCAAGCGCTACTGTGAGCATTAGTGAGGAACACATCAATAACATGTATATCAAATATACCTTTGCTCACTTTGCCATCCTTATCCGCCAAATACTTGGGGCAGTTCCGCTTCCAGTGACCAGTCCCTTTGCAGTAGAAGCACTCTGTTTCAGGCCTGGGTCCAGCTTTGGGTTTCTTCGTGGGAGCGGCAACTTGCTTGCCATTCTTCTTGAAGTTTCCCTTCTTTCCCTTGCCCTTTTTCTTGAAACTAGTGGTTTTGTTAACCATCAACACTTGATGCTCCTTCTTGATTTCTACCTCCGCTGATTTCAGCATCGCGAAGAGCTCGGGAATTGTCTTCTCCATCCCTTGCATATTATAGTTCATCACGAAGCCTTTATAGCTTGGTGGCAGTGACTGAAGAACTCTGTCAATAACACTCTCAACCGGAAGATCAATTCCCAGCTGAGTTAAGTGGTTGTGGTACCCAGACATTCTGAGTATGTGTTCACTGACAGAACTGTTCTCCTCCATCTTATAGCTAAAGAACTTGTTGGAGACTTCATATCTCTCAACCCGGGCATTAGCTTGAAATATCAATTTTAGCTCCTGGAACATCTCATATGCTCCATGGCGTTCAAAACGCTTTTGTAGTCCCGGTTCTAAGCCGTAGAGCATGGCACACTGAACTATCGAGTAGTCATCAGATCGAGCCTGCCAGGCGTTCACAACGTCTGCAGCAGCTCCTGCAGCAGGTCCATCACCTAGCGGTGCATCAAGGACATAATCCTTCTGTGCAGCAATGAGGATAATCCTCAAGTTACGGACCCAGTCCGTGTAATTGCTACCATCATCTTTCAACTAAGCTTTCTCTAGGAACGTATCAAAAACAGGGGAGCTACAACGCGAGCTATTGATCTACAACATAATTTGCAAAGACTATCAGGACTAAGTTCATGATAAATTAAGTTCAATTAATCAAATTACTAATGAACTCCCACTTAAATTAACATCCCTCAAGTTAACTAAGTGATACATGATCCAAATCAACTAGCCCATGTCCGATCATCACGTGAGATGGGATAGTCATCAATGGTGAACATCTCCATGTTGATCATATCTACTATATGACTCATGTTCGACCTTTCGGTCTCCAGTGTTTCGAGACCATGTCTGTACATGCTAGGCTCGTCAAGTTTAACCCAAGTATTCTGCTTGTGTAAAACTGTCTTACACCCGTTGTATGTGAACGTAGAATCTATCACACCCGATCATCACGAGGTGCTTCGAAACGACGAACTTTAGCAACGGTGCATACTCGGGGAGAACACTTTTATCTTGAAATTTAGTGAAGGGATCATCTTATAATGCTACCGTCGTTCTAAGCAAAATAAGATGCATAAAGGACAAACATCACATGCAATCAAAATATGTGACATGATATGGCCATCATCTTGTGCTTTTGATCTCCATCTCCAAAGCATCATCATGATCTCCATCGTCACCGGCTCGACACCTTGATCTCCATCGTTGCGTCGTGGTCGTCTCGCCAACTATTGCTTCTACAACTATTGCTAACGCATAGCGATAAAGTAAAGCAATTACATGGCGCTTGCATTTCATACAATAAAGAGACAACCATAAGGCTCCTGCCGGTTGCCGATAAATTACAAAACATGATCATCTCATACAATAACGTATATCACATCATGTCTTGACCATATCACATACAGCATACCCTGCAAAAACAAGTTAGACGTCCTCTACTTTGTTGTTGCAAGTTTTACGTGGCTGCTACGGGCTTCTAGCAAGAACCGTTCTTGCCTACGGCACAAAACCACAACGGTGATTTATCAAGTTTGCTGTTTTAACCTTCAACAAGGACCGGCCGCGGTCAAATTCGATTCAATTAAAGTAGGAGAAACAGACACCCGCCAGCCACCTTTATGCAAAACAAGTTGCATGTCTGTCGGTGGAACCAGTCTCATGTACGTGGACATGTAAGGTTGGTCCGGGCCGCTTCATCTTACAATACCGCTGAATCAAAATAAGACGTTGGTGGTAAGCAGTATGACGATCACCGCCCACAACTCTTTGTGTTCTACTCGTGCATATCATCTACGCATAGACCTGGCTCATGATGCCACTGTTGGGGAACATTGCATGGAAAACAAAAAAAATTCTACGCACACGCAAGATCTATCCATGGAGATGCATAGCTATGAGAGGGGGAGTGTGTCTACGTACCCTCGTAGACCGTAAGCGGAAGCGTTAGAAAAACGCGGTTGATGTCGTCGAACAACTTCACGATCCAACCGACCGAGTACCGAACGTACGGCACCTCCGCGTTCAGCACACGTTCAGCTCGGTGACGTCCTCGACTTCTTGATCCAGCAAGACAGCGAGGTAGTGGATGAGTTCCGGCAGCACGATGGCGTGGTGACAGTGATGGTGATGCTATCTCCGCAGGGCTTTGCCCAAGTACTGTGAAAATATGACCGAGGGACGAAACTGTGGAGGGGGGCGCCGCACACGGCTAAGACAATGTTGTGTCTTGTTTGGGGCGCCCCCTCTCCTCTATTTATATATGTGTAGGGGCTTGGAGTAGAAGGAATAGTGCCACGTGAACAGTACCACGTGAACAGTACCACGTGAATAGTACACACGTGGACTTGGACTCCAAAGTCCAATCCTATTCCTACTAGGACTCTCCTTTTTTTCCTTCCCTAGCTGCGTGGGCTTTTGAGGACTTGGTGCGCCTGGCCCAATAAGGCCAGGGCGCCTCCCCTTAGCCCATGCCAGCCCTTGGGACGTGGTGGACCCACTTGTGGACTTCCGGACCCCTCCGGAATCCTCCGGAACCTTCTGGAAGCTTCCCGGTACAATACCGAAAAAAACTGCACCTTTTTCCGGAACCCAAAATATGACTTCCCATATATAAATCTTTACCTCTCGACCATTCCGAGACTCCTCGTGACGTCCGGGATCTCATCCGGGACTCCGAACAATATTCGGTTACCAATTCACATAACTCATATAACACTATATCGTCAACGAACGTTAAGCGTGCGGACCCTACGGGTTCGGGAATGATGTAGACATGACTGAGACGCCTCTCCGGTCAATAACCAATAGCGGAACCTAGATGCTCATATTGGTTCCTACATATTCCACGAAGATCTTATCGGTCGAACCACAATGACAACATACGTAATTCCCTTTGTCCGTCGGTATGTTACTTGCCCGAGATTCGATCGTCGGTATCTCCATACCTAGTTCAATCTCGTTACCGGCAAGTCTCTTTACTCGTTCCGTAATACATCATTCCGTAACTAACTCCTTAGTCACTTTGCTTGCAAGCTTCTTATGATGTGCATTACCGAGAGGGCCCGGAGATACCTCTCCGAAACACGGAGTGACAAATCCCAGTCTCGATCCATGCCAACTCAACAGACACCTGCGGAGATACCTGTAGAGCATCTTTATGATCACCCAGTTACGTTGTGACGTTTGATAGCACACAAGGTATTCCTCTGGTATCCGGGAGTTGCATGATCTAATGGTCAGAGGAACATGTATTTGACATTCAAGAAAGCAGTAGCAATAAACAGAACGATCATATGCTAAGCTAACAGATGGGTCTTGTCCATCACATCATTCTCCTAATGATGTGATCCCATTATCAAATGACAACTCATGTCTATGGTTAGGAAACCTTAACCATCTTTGATCAACGAGCTAGTCTAGTAGAGGCTCACTAGGGACACGGTATTTGTTTATGTATTCACACATGTATTTAAGTTTCCGGTCAAAACAATTCTAGCATGAATAATAAACCTTTATCATGAACAAGGAAATATAAAATAATAACAACTTTATTATTACCTCTAGGGCATATTTACATCAATGATATCATTGAGTCTCACGAGGAGAACATCACTAACTTGGAAGGCCATAGTCGTGACTATGCCGATGAGATTGCGGATCTTTCCATCGCTCTTGAGGAAGAGCGAGGTCTTCGTTTGGCTCTTGAGGAGTCGCAAAACGTTGACCTTGCTCAACTAAAGAAAGATCATGATCATGCTCAAGTTCTTGCTCGTCTGCTCAAATCCGAGAATGCTGAGCTTGGGGTTGGCCATGCTAGACTCAAAGAGGAGTTTGAGCTACTTGACAAGGCTCACAAGGCCTTGAAAGGTGCACATGCTACTCTCAAGGAGTCTCATGATCAACTCCAAGCAAAGCTCACTAAGGAAATAGCTACTTGCCCTCCTTTTGTTTTAATTGATAATGCCAATGCTACTAACCCTTGTTGTGAGCATGAGCATCTTGTGGAGGAGAATGCCATGTTGAAAGAGCAACTTGAGAAAGGCCTTGTGACTTGCATACAAGGTGAGAAGAACCTCAATGATCTTTTGAGCAATCAAAAGGAGGTTGTGGCAAAGGAAGGGCTCGGGTTTGCACCCAAGTCAAAGAAGAAGAACAACAACAAGATCAAGAAACCTCTCCCGCTCAAAGAGGTATTTGTCAAGAAGGGAGAGGGTGCTCATAAGGAGAAGAAGGACAAGGTGGTGGGTGTAAATATCAAGAAGGGCAATCCCACTCCATCGAACAAAGTCGGCGACTTTAACCCTTCTTATGTTTTATGCCGTGCTAGTGATGGGCATGTTTATGCCAAATTTGTTGGTTCTTATTATGAGTACATTGAATGGTCTATTTGGGTTCCTAAGACACTTGTTACTAACATCAAAGGACCCATTCAAGAATGGGTACCTAAAACCAAGCATTGATCTCTTGTAGGAGTTTGCTTCCGGTGGAGGATCATGGTTGCTTGATAGTGGAGCAACAAATCATATGACCGGGAGCAAGCATTTGGTGGTGGACGTGCAACCAAGCCCATCTATGCCCACCCATGTTCAATTCGGTGATGCCTCAACATCTAAGGTATTGGGTCTTGGCAAGGTTGTGATTTCTCATGATTTATCAATTGAGAAAGTCATGCTTGTTGAGACCCTTGCATACAATTTACTTTCCGTTCGTCAACTTGCACTTATGGGTTTTGCCACATTCTTTGACCTTGATACCGTGGCCCTTTTGTGGAGCAAGACTCTTAAAGTAGCTTTTGTTGGGCATGTCGAGAACGGTCTCTATGTGGTTAACTTCTCGGAGCGACCCACTAAGACCGCGACTTGCCTAATGGCTAAAGTTGATGTGGGGTGGCTTTGGCATCGCCGACTAGCCCATGTCAATATGAGATCTTTGCAAAGTCTCCTCAAAGGGGATCACGTTCGTGGACTAACAAATGTGAGCTTTGCCAAAGATCGTGCTTGCAGTGCTTGTATCGAAGGAAAGCTACATGAGATGGCTCACCGACCCACGACTATCATCTACTCGAAGAGGCCCTTGGAGCTCCTTCACATGGATCTCTTTGGACCTCCATCCTTTGATAGTCTTGGGGGAAGAAAGTATTGCTTGGTGATTGTGGATGACTATTCAAGATACACTTGGGTATATTTCTTCAAGAGGAAGAGCGAGACTGAAAGCACATTTGCTCCCTTGGTGGTTTTGGTAAATCTTAACAACATATATCTCATTGAACTAATGTCCATTCAAGTTAAAGATTTTAGGATGTTCAATGATTGGCATGGCAAGGACTAGAGATGTGGACCCCTCAAAATGCTAAGGACATGGATTGGCAAAAGCTCAAGACTCTACATTTTTGGTTTAGTGATCCAAGATCACATAGAGTCCATAGGAAAGCCAATACTATTAAAAGGGGATGAGGTGTTGCTTAATGGTCTTTTTGCTCAAATGCTTAGTGACAGTACCCCTCAACCCTCAACCACTTTCTCTATCCAAATATGTCCAAAACCTACATTCCAACTCGGCCCCACCGAAATTTCCTATCCGGAGCCACCGAGTTCATCTGGACTTAGCCACTGCCAAAACCCTAACAAATCGGATCCACCGATATGGATCTCGGTCTCACCGAGATGGCCTTGCCAACTCTCTGTAATCGTTTGCACTTACTTCGGTCTCACCGAGTTTTGCAAATCGGTCTCACCGAGATGGCTTGCCAACTCTCTGTTGCCTTATTGCTTCACTTCGGTCCAACCGAGTTGATGCAATCGGTGCCACCGAGACGAGGTTTGCCCTAACCATTGCACTTCGGTCCATCCGAGTTGTTCCAGTCGGTCCCACCGAGATTCCTAACGTTCATATCTTTTACACAGTTCGGTGCCACAGAGATTTCTGATCGGTGCCACCGAGTTGGGTCAAAAGTGTGTAACGGTTGGATTTTGTGTGGAGGCTATATATACCCCTCCACCACTTCCTTCTCAGTAAAGGAGAGCCATCAGAACGTGCCTACACTTCCACCATACATTTTCTGAGAGAGAACCACCTACTCATGTGTTGAGATCAAGACATTCCAATCCAACCATTTGAACCTTGATTTCTAGCCTTTCCCAAGTTGCTTTCCGCTCAAATCCTTCTTCCACCATAGCCAAATCTGTGAGGAGTTGTTTGAGTGTTGGGGAGACTATCATTTGAAGCACAAGAGCAAGGAGTTCATCAACAACACATCGTCTATTACCTTTTGGAGAGTGGTGTCTCCTAGATTGGTTAGGTGTCACTTGGGAGCCTCCGACATGATGTGGAGTTGAACCAAGGAGTTTGTAAGGGCAAGGAGATCGCCTACTTCGTGAAGATCTACCCCGAGTGAGGCTAGTCCTTCGTGGACGTAAGCCATGATGGAATAGACAAGGTTGCTTCTTCATGGACCCTTCGTGGGTGGAGCCCTCCGTGGACTCACGCAGCCTTTACCCTCCGTGGGTTGAAGTCTCCATCAACGTGGACGTACGATAGCACCACCTATCGGAACCACGCCAAAAATCACCGTGTCTTCATTGCATTTGAAATATCCGATCCCCTCCTTTACTTACATATGCAATTGTTTACTTTCCGCTGTTACACTCTTAGAATTGCATGTGTAGGGTGATGCTTGACTTGTATGCTTGCTAAAATCTGCCTGCCTCTAAAATTGGGAAAAGGTTAGGTTTCATTTGGTCAAGTAGTCTAATCACCCCCCTCTAGACATACTTTCGATCCTACAAGTGGTATCAGAGCTTTGGTCTCCGTAAGCCTTGATTTCCATTGCTTTGGTGATCATAGCCTTGGTTTCACAACCTAGGAGAGTATGGCGTCTAGTGAGGGTAACTATCACCGTAGAGGTCCATATTTTGATGGTACAAACTTTGCTAGTTGGAAACATAAGATGAAAATGCATATTCTTGGTCATAACCCCGCCGTTTGGGCTGTTGTTCGTGTTGGCTTGCAAGGTGATTTCTTTGAGGATGGCAAGGAACCGGATCATGAAGCAACCCCGGAAGAATTGAAGATGTTGCAATACAATGCTCAAGCTTGTGACATTCTCTTCAATGGTTTGTGTCCTGAGGAATTCAACAAAATCAGCCGCCTCGAGAATGCAAAGGAAATTTGGGATACTTTGGTTGATATGCATGAGGGTACCGAGTCCATCAAGGAATCTAAGTTGGATGGGCTTCAAAGTCAACTTGACAAGTTCAAGATGAAGGATGGTGAAGGAGTCGCAGAAATGTACTCTAGGCTTGTTCTCATCGCAAATGAGATTGCTGGCTTCAGAAGTGAAGAGATGACCGACAAATTCATCATCAAGAAGATACTTAGAGCTTTGGATGAAAAATATGATACCGTTTGCACATTGATCCAAATGTTGCCAAATTATAAAGATCTCAAGCCCACGGAAGTCATTGGAAGGATTGTTGCTCATGAAATGTCACTCAAGGACAAAGAGGAGCTACACAGCAAATCAAGTGGTGCTTACAAGGCCTCAACTGATGCTCCAACAACTCCAAGTGACAAGCTAGTATCCAATGAAGAGATAAGCCTACTGGTGAAAAGATTCAACAAGTTCTACAAGAATAAAGGGAAAGAAAGAAGCTCTAGCTCAAGACACTATGAGAGAAGATCATCAAGTCGTGACCGTAATTGCTACAATTGTTGAAAACCCGGACACTATTCCAATGAGTGTACGGCTCCCTACAAGAAAAGAGACGAACCACCAAGAGGAAGACATAGAAGAGATGAATCGCCTCATAAGGAGAGAAGGAGTAGAGATGATCGTTATGAACGAAGACATTCTCGAAGAAGCAAGGATTCGGAGAGGAAGGACAAGTCATCCAAGAGCTACACAAGAAGAAGACATCAAGCTCATGTTGGTGAATGGGTTTCCGGCTCCGACTCCGACAACCACTCCGAGAGAAGTTATCACTCCAACTCCGACTATAGTCAAGATGAAGGTGTTGCCGGACTGGCTCTTGTGTCATCCAACTCCCATGATCTATTTGACTCACCAAATGAAGGAATTGGAAGATGCTTCATGGCAAAAGGCCCCAAGGTATCACACCCCGAGTATCTTGATTTCAATAGTGATGAAGATGATTTGCTTGGTGATAATGATTTACTTGTTGATAAGGCTAGTGATGTGAGCTATAATGAAAATGCTAGTAATCATGATAGTCAAGAGGAAACGAGTGACAATGCTATGAAGGAGATTGAGCATCTAACTAAAGAACTAAATGCTCTTAAGTTAGCTCATGAAACAACTCAAGAGGATCATAGAGAACTTCTAAGAACTCATGAGAAGCTACGCTTCGAGAAGCTAAATTTAGAGCAAGAGCATGAGTTTCTTAAAGCTATCAATGACGATCTTCGAAAGAAGAGTTCTTCATATCTTGCCAAACGTCTACTCTTGTCTACCTTTATGCCCCAAGTTAAACCTAAGCAAACTAGCAACAAGGGTAAAAAGGGTTCTACCTCTAGTAGTAACAATAACAATTCTAAATCCAATGATGTTGCTTCTAGTAGTTCTATTGATTCCACTAATGATTCTCTTAGCCAAGTTACACTTGAGCAAGAAAATATGCTATTGAAAGGAATTATAGAAAAAGGTGTCTACAAGAGTCTTGCCGGGAGTAAGCAATTTGAGGAAATTGTACGCAAGCAAGGAAGGCACCGAAAGAACCAAGGTGTTGGTTTTGAACGAAAGTTCAATGGCAATGGAGTTGAGTGGGAAGAAGATCAATACCCCAAGACGAAGTTTGTTCCTCAACAAGAGAAGTATAATCCTACTTCCTTCAAGGAAACACAAGCTCAAGAATATCTTCCACCATAAGACCACAAGCTAAAAGGCAAGGACAAGCTTCAATAAGAGATTGATTCATTTGAAGAAGCTCCTCAAGCCTTGGTGTCGGGGGGATGACCCCCGGGTAGGCAACGGAACCCGGATCCTTTTTAAAAACATCGGGGCAGGCCAAGCCCCTCAATCCGGCTGGCCCGCACGCCGGCTCCCCAGCGCGAGCCGGCACGGCGTGGCGACCCGGCCTGGCCGGTTGGCCCAAGCCGGCTGGCCACCAGGGAGCGATTCCTCGTGACAAGACAAGCAAGGCAACAACGCCCTCTCCTTTACACCGGCCCCGGCGGGCGAGGCGACAGCATTCCCTGTGCCCCCGCCCGGGACGGGCGGTGTCTGGGCGGCGCAACCCTGTTGCTATGCGGCACCGGCCGCCCCGTGACGAATGACAAGACCCGCCACAGTGTCGCGCTGCCGACCGAGCCCGTGCCCGGCGGACCCGGCGGACCCGGCGCACTCGGCGCACCCGGCGCACCCGGCGACCCCCACTGCCAGGACCTAGACAATGACACCAGGGCCCCGCGCCCATGTAATTTACCCATGTAACCTTGGGGGTCGGCCTATAAGACCCCCAGGGAGGCCTCCATGCAGGGGGAGAGGCCGATTAGAATCAGCTCGATTCCTAGTTCGTATCATCTTCCACCACACACACTGACACAGCTCCAGGAGCAACCTTGTAGCCCTTGCGCTCCCCATACACCATTCGGCAGGACTAGGGGTGTTACCTCTCCGAAGGGCCCCGAACCTGGGTACGTCTCGTGTCCCGCACCAGCGCGTGCCAACCTCGCCTCCGAAACCCATCGGCGTCCTCCAGTAACCCCACCTCAAGCCATCCCATGGCATCTGCCATGAATCACGCACCCCCTGCGAGAATACCACGACACTTGGTCAAGTGGGTTCCCAAGACTTCATCAAGTTCTACTTCATCAAGTGCTACTACAACTCCAAAGATTCCCATCAAGTTGATGTGGGTCCAAAAGAAGAAGAACTAGAGAGTTCTTGAGGGTGACTCTGCCAACATACTTCACTCATATTCATTATGGCAAGGACTTGTGCAACCAACTTCCACATTTTGCACTAGTTCATGGAGTCACAAACCCTCTTGTTGGTAAGGCAAGGGACAAGGTATTCAATGCATTCATGGACATCATATTTGTGTATTTCACTCTATGTCTATGGAAATCCGTGTATGTTCCTTGTGTGGGACTAACCCATGTAGGTATTGAAAGCACAAAACTCCAAAGGATTGCTCCCAACTCTTGATGGTCTACATCAACATTGAGCATCCACATCTTCAACACCTACATGAAGTCATCATCGACAAAACCCAAGGTTAGTTCATCCCTCTTAGGGGGGATATCACATCTAGGGGGAGCTTTGCTCTAAACAATTGAGCTAAAGCAACTCTAATGGTGTGAACACATCAATGCTTTATGTAAAAGTGGCAACCCCACTTATGCTTAAACGATGAGTATGACCTATGATCAAATGTTCTCATTTGACTCCTAGGTCAATATACTCATATATAGATGACCTAGTCATCGCCATTGCTTGATAGATGCTAGAATTGGTTATGCATGTTTGACACATATTTCATTTGCTATCTTATTGTGTGAGCATGTTGGTTTGCATGTTTTCTTCATTCGAGGACATCCATTTGTTGTTTTGATTGTCTTGTTTTTTCTGGCCAAGTGGATGTACAAGAATGCCTAAGTACCTTCTCTAGCTATCTATGCTTCTTGTCTCAAATTCTATTCTTGCTACATCACAAAAATTGAACAAGTCATTTTCGGACCCTCCGGGTGAGGAGCACTCGGAGCCACCGATCTGAAAGGGCTGAACCTCCAAAATCTTCTACATGATTTCGGCCGAACCAATTCACTCAAACTCGGTCCAACCGAAATCATTTAGATTGATCTAGATTTTCATCTCGGTGTCACCGAGTTGAACCATTTCGGCACCACCGATGTGCTAACCTGCTTGCAGTTACACATATCGTTGCCACCGAGTTGTCCAACTCGGAGCCACCGACAGCATACGGGTATATATACCTAGCGGGCCCGAACGGTTGAAATTTCTCAAACCCTCTCGTTCCCGCACCCCGTTGCTGCCGTCGCACAGGTCTCTGGATCGTCGCCTTTGTCTCCAGCGCGCCTTCGCCGCCGGATTCCGCCGCCGTCAACGGCAATCTGCTCCGCCGTTGCCGCCGTAGAGGATCTCCATCGAGTTAGGGTGAGATTCGACCCCTTTCGTGCTCCAATTTCTGATTCAATGCACGATTGGATTGCCATGATTCTTGCCACGGATTGAGAACTCCCTTTACACTACAATGTCCATAGATTAGATTCGAGTAAAAAATTTAGGTTTAAGTTTCCGCTGAACGCATCTCGGACCGACCGATTAGAAATTTTCGGAGTCACCGATTTGGCCCCATGCCATTGCACTAGTACGTCTCGGTGCCACCGAGTTGTACGAATCGGTGAGACCGAAAGTAAAATCTCTGTGAAACCCTAGCATCTCGGAGTCACCGAACCCCATCTCGGTCTGACCGAAATGGCGTGTAAAGTTTCTGTTGAGTGCTTCGGTATCACCGAGATGATCAATTCGGTCCATCCGAAATGCCTTCTGTGAAAACTTGAAACTAAGATTTGAACTCAATTTTTATGAAAAACTTCTGCTTTTTGTGATGACTCATCTACTATGCCCATACCCATCTATTCACAGGGTCAGCTTTGCAAGATGTCTGATGCCAGCGATAGCCAGAACATGTCAGAGCAGCACACAGATCTCAGCACAGGCTCTAGTCCTGCAGAAAGCTTTTATGAGGGAGAGAGAAGCTCTCCAGATCTTCCAAAGGCTGCAACAAGGACCAGGAAGAAGAGAACCTCAGATAGTGAGGATGAGGACTTTGTTGCTAGGGAAGCAACATCAAAAACGAAGAGAGTTGTGCTTGCAAAGGTGTATAGCACCAAGCCAACTGCTAGATCCAAAGAGAAGACAACAGTAAAGAAAGTCCCTAAGGAAACTATGACATTTACACTTGAGGAACCAAGTGATGCAGCTGCAGGAGGAAAGAAGAAGAGGGCTAGGAAAACTACTGCCCGTGTGATTGGCAAACCCTCCATGATGATTGATGATGATGATGAGGAGGAGGAACCTACTGCTGATGCACCTCCTGCCAAGACACAGAAACTTATGTCAGATGCTATCAGGACTGCTGCCCCCAAGTCCAAGCCAAAGGTTTCAGCACCTAAGAGATCCACTAGAAATATTCCTGCTACAGAGAAGAACAAGGCCCCAGTGCCTGAAGCTAATGTTGATGAGGAGCCACTAGTGCTCAGGAAGCTAAAGCCCAAGATTCCAGACCATGACAATGCACACCCAGTAGCAGAGAACATGATGCTAAGGAAGGATAAAGGACTGCGTCAGTGGAGACTGTCTGATCCCTATGCCGCCAGGAGGAGAACAGCGTGTGATTACCGCTTCCAGACCAGAGAACAGCAAGACTTCTATGAGACAGTTCTGCTTGATAAGAAGCCAATTGTCAATGACATGAGATGGGTGGATTGGAAGTACATTGATGCCAATGAGGATTATTTCCCCCATGTTCATGAGGGCTTCCGGATAGCTGGTGTTGATGAGTTTGTTGGACAGAAGCTAACAAAGTGGAATGATGAGATGATCATGCAATTCTACTCCACAGCTCACTTCTATCTAGATGGCATGATTGTGTGGATGACTGAGGGTTCCAGGTACCAGTCGACCATCTCTGAGTGGGCTACTCTTCTTGGTGCTCCAGAAGAAGAAGATGATGACATAGATATTTATGCCAAGCTCAAGATGGACCACAACTCCATGGCCAACATGTATATAGCAATTCCAGAGAAGGACATCGAGACACACAAGCTAGGGCCAGTGAAGCACCTGCTGCCTGGATTGGCCACCACAAACACTATCTTGAGGTACACTTTGTTCCCCAAGTCAGGAGATGAAAAGATGATACGTGGCCACTCCATCAACTTGCTGCACCTCTTTGACACACCTCAGAAGTTCAAGGTAATGAGCTTGATTGTATAAACCATCAAGAGGACAGCTACTGATCAGAAGAGATCTTGCGGATATGCTCCACACATCTAGATGCTCATCAATTCCAAGGTTGGAACGAGCACTTACCTTCTTGATCGCGAGCATCTCCCACTGCGTCAAGAGTTTGAGGACAATGTCATTGTGATGGATCCTTCGCATCCCACCTCTGCTCAAGCACAAGAACATATCCGAATAGCCGCAGAAGCAAAAGCAGCCAAGGAGGCATCTGCTCCCAATGCTCCCATTGCCAACCTCAAGTCTAAGACTGACCAGATGACTTATCTGCTAGAAGCCACCCTGAGGATTGAGCGAAGTATGGCCAACCTCACCCAGAACCAGGCTAGCTTAGAGTGGATAGTCGAGACAAAGATTCATGATCTAGATGTCAAGATCACTGAGGTTCAGACCATTGTGGAGAAGCTGAAGGACGATGTTGATGCAGTCAGGGCAGCCGCTTCAGATGACAGTGGAGATGATAGACCCACTACGGAGAGATTCCAGACAGTACCCATGGCAGCTAGGTCTGCTGCAGTGCCAGTTGTGGATCCGAGGACCACAGTCTCTGCACCTGCTGATGCTGCTACAGTGCCACCGCCGGTCTCCACTCCACCAGCCCAGCAGACATCAGCTGAAGCCTTCGCGGATGCACTTCTCTCGACGCCGTCTACGCACACCGGAGCTGCCAGCCGAAGATCCCCTTCAGGAGCTACCGAGGATCGTGCCTAGAGTGCCGTATTAGTCCTATACCTATTCGAGCTTTTTGTTACTTGTTGCCAAAGGGGGAGAATTTGTATAGATCTTAGCTTCAAGAGAGAGAGTCTTGCTTTGCTTTGCTCGTTGTTTCTCGAGTTCGTTTGCTACTATTCGCTTTTGGTACTTTGTTTTGATGTGTGTGCTTGATACTACGTCTGCGAGTACTTTGATCATTACGTTTGTGAGCTACTACTTCATGTGATTGATCACACTATGCTCTATGTGATGCTTATGCTTATCATTATCGTGTATGATCATTCACTTGTTTTGGTGATGTGTGCCTACTATTCCACTCATATCATTTTGCGCGCTCCACCAAGTTGTATGTGACATGGAAGAGTGACCCATGATCCTAATCGATTGTGCATTTGCATTCAAACGCAAATTTTTAATAATGCACAAATTTAGGGGGGGCTCTTGCTTATCACATACTTCTCAAAGCGACGATGTATTCCATTCATTTAATCTTTTGTTGAAGCTTTGATCTATATGTTGTCATCAATTACCAAAAAGGGGGAGATTGAAAGCACATTTGCTCCCTTGGTGGTTTTGGTAATTCATAACAACATATATCTCATTGAACTAATGTCCATTCAAGTTAAAGATTTCAGGATGTTCAATGATTGGCATGGCAAGGACTAGAGATGTGGACCCCTCAAAATGCTAAGGACATGGATTGGCAAAAGCTCAAGACTCTAGATTTTTGGTTTAGTGATCCAAGATCACATTGAGTCCATAGGAAAGCCAATACTATTAAAAGGGGATGAGGTGTTGCTTAATGGTCTTTTTGCTCAAATGCTTAGTGACAGTACCCCTAAACCCTCATCCACTTTCTCTATCCAAATATGTCCAAAACTTACATTCCAACTCGGCCCCACCGAAATTTCCTATCCAAAGCCACCGAGTTCATCTGGACTTAGCCACTGCCAAAACCCTAACAAATCGGATCCACCGATATGGATCTCGGTCTCACCGAGATGGCCTTGCCAACTCTTTGTAATCATTTGCACTTACTTCGGTCTCACCGAGTTTTGCAAATCGGTCTCACCGAGATGGCTTGCCAACTCTCTGTTGCCTTATTGCTTCACTTCGGTCCAACCGAGTTGATGCAATCGGTGCCACTGAGACGAGGTTTGCCCTAACCATTGCACTTCGGTCCATCCAAGTTCTTCCAGTCGGTCCCACCGAGATTCCTAACGTTCATATCTTTTACACAGTTCGGTGCCACCGAGATTTCTGATCGGTGCCACCGAGTTGGGTCAAAAGTGTGTAACGGTTGGATTTTGTGTGGAGGCTATATATACCCCTCCACCACTTCCTTCTCAGTAAAGGAGAGCCATCAGAACGTGCCTACACTTCCACCATACATTTTCTGAGAGAGAACCACCTACTCATGTGTTGAGATCAAGACATTCCAATCCAACCATTTGAACCTTGATTTCTAGCCTTTCCCAAGTTGCTTTCCGCTCAAATCCTTCTTCCACCATAGCCAAATATGTGAGGAGTTGTTTGAGTGTTGGGGAGACTATCATTTGAAGCACAAGAGCAAGGAGTTCATCAACAACACACCGTCTATTACCTTTTGGAGAGTGGTGTCTCCTAGATTGGTTAGGTGTCACTTGGGAGCCTCCGACATGATGTGGAGTTGAACCAAGGAGTTTGTAAGGGCAAGGAGATCGCCTACTTCGTGAAGATCTACCCCGAGTGAGACTAGTCCTTCGTGGACGTAAGCCATGATGGAATAGACAAGGTTGCTTATTCGTGGACCCTTCGTGGGTGGAGCCCTCCGTGGACTCGCGCAGCCGTTACCCTCCGTGGGTTGAAGTCTCCATCAACGTGGACGTACGATAGAACCACCTATCGGAACCACGCCAAAAAATCACCGTGTCTTCATTGCGTTTGAAATCTCCGATCCCCTTCTTTACTTACATATGCAATTGTTTACTTTCCGCTGCTACACTCTTAGAATTGCATGTGTAGGGTGATGCTTGACTTGTATGCTTGCTAAAATCTGCCTGCCTCTAAAATTGGGAAAAGGTTAGGTTTTATTTGGTCAAGTAGTCTAATCACCCCCCTCTAGACATACTTTTGATCCTACAGAGACCCAACAAACCATCATCGCCTTTGCCAATGAAGCTCAACGCCAACATGAGGCAAAGATATTGGTGATTAGAAGTGACAACGGCACTGAGTTCAAGAACTACACCTTGGATGAGTTCCTTAGTGATGAGGGGATCAAGCATCAATACTCCGCACCATATACCCCTCAACAAAATGGTGTAGCGGAGAGGAAGAACCGGACGTTGATGGACGCGGCAAGGACCATGATGGCGGAATTCAAGTCTCCGTACAACTTTTGGGCTGAAGCCATCAACACCGCATGCCATGCATCCAATCGGCTCTACCTCCGCAAAGGCTTGAACAAGACTCCATATGAGATACTTACCGGTAACAAGCCCAACCTCAAGTACTTCCGGGTGTTCGGGTGTAAGTGTTTCATTCTCAAGAAAGGTACACGTTTGTCTAAATTCGAATCTAGAGCTCAAGAGGGCATATTTGTTGGTTATGCTACAAACTCTCATGCTTACCGTGTCCTCAACAAGTCCAACGGACTCATTGAGGAGACGTGTAACATAGAGTTTGATGAAAATAATGGCTCCCAAGTGGAGCAAAGTGGTCTTTGTGATGTAGGTGATGAAATTCCTCCCCAAGCCATAAGAAGATTGGGGATTGGTCAAATATTCCCCATTGAGGAACCCCTTGTGGCCGAAGGAGAAGGACAATGCTCTACGCAAGTGGAGCCATCACCAACCATTAACCCACACGCTTCCAAAGAACAAACCGAAGGCCAAGTGATCAAGATCAAGGGCAAGATCAACCTTAAGATGATGGTGATTCACCAAATGATGCCCAAGATCAAGATCATGACACCGAGCAAGCTCAAGATCAAGTGCAAGCTCATGATAAAGAGCAAGCTCAAGATGACGCTCAAGATGTTCAAGATGATCCTCCTCAAGAGATTACGAAGGAGCTTTTGGAGTGTCGTGCCGCCAAAATTGCTTCCAAACTCAAGCATCAACAACATGTCACAGAGAATGTTTATGGAAGCTTAAAGAGGGGGGTAACCACTCGTAGACAATTAACAAACTTTTATGAGCATCACGCGTTTGTTTCTTGTGTTGAACCCCAAAAGGTACATGAAGCTCTCGAGGACACGGATTGGCTTGAAGCCATGCATGATGAACTCAACAACTTCGAGCACAACAAAGTGTGGTCATTGGTGCCAAGGCCAACGAAGAATCATAATGTCATTGGAACCAAATGGATCTTCAAGAACAAGGCAAGATTGGTGGCACAAGGCTACTCCCAAGTCGAGGGTATCGACTACGGTGAAACCTTTGCTCCCGTTGCTCGTCTTGAGTCTATTCGTATGTTGCTTGCATATGCATCTCATCATGATTTTAAGTTGCAACAGATGGATGTGAAGAGTGCATTTATTAATGGTCCTCTTAATGAGTTGGTATATGTCAAACAACCCCCGGGTTCGAGGACCCAAGTTCCCCAATCATGTATACAAGCTCGATAAGGCACTCTATGGCCTTAAACAAGCCCCACGTGCGTGGCATGAGCACCTTACCGAGTTGTTGCAAGACCGTGGGTTTGAAATTGGGATAATCGATCCCACTCTTTTTACTAAGAGGGTTAAAGGGGATTTGTTCATATGACAACTATATGTTGATGATATTATCTTTGGTTCTCCTAACAAAGCTTTCAATGATGAGTTTGCCGCACTCATGACCGAGAAGTTTGAGATGTCTATGATGGGAGAGTTGAAGTTCTTTCTTGGGTTCGAAGTCAAACAAAGAAGAGAAGGAACCTTCATCAACCATGCCAAATATACGCAAGACATGCTCAAAAGATTCAAGTTAGAAGATGTCAAACCGGCCAAGACTCCAATGCCTACCAAGTGCCAACTTGACATTGATCCCAATGGTAAAGCAGTGGATCAAAAGGTATATCGTTCTATGATTGGATCCTTGCTTTACCTTTGTGCATCTAGGCCGGATATCATGTTGAGTGTGGGAATGTGTGCACGGTTTCAAGCCGCGCCTAAGGAAAGTCACTTTGTGGCGGTGAAAGCACATTTGCTCCCTTGGTGGTTTTGGTAATTCATAACAACATATATCTCATTGAACTAATGTCCATTCAAGATTAAGATTTCAGGATGTTCAATGATTGGCATGGCATGGACTAGAGACGTGGACCCCTCAAAATGCTAAGAACAAGAATTGGCAAAAGATCAAGACTCTACATTTTTGGTTTAGTGATCCAAGATCACATTGAGTCCATAGGAAAGCCAATACTATTAAAAGGGGATGAGGTGTTGCTTAATGATCTATTTGCTCAAGTGCTTAGTGACAGTACTCCTAACCCTCAACCACTCTCTCTACCTAAATATGTCCAGAACCTACATTCCAACTCGACCCCACCAAAAATCTATACCCGGCCTCACCGAGTTCATTCAAGACTTAGCCACTGCCAAAACCCTAACAAATCGGATCCACCAAAATGGATCTCGGTCTCACCGAGATGGCCGTGCCAACTCTCTGTAATCGTTTGCACTTACTTCGGTCTCACCGAGTTTTGCAAATCGGTCTCACCGAGATGGCTTGCCAAGTCTCTGTTGCCTTATTGCTTCACTTCGGTCTTACCGAGTTGATGCAATCGGTGCCACCGAGATGAGGACTGCCCTAGCCATTGCACTTCGGTCCATCCGAGTTGTTCGTATCGGTCCCACCGAGATTCCTAACGTTCATATCTTTTACACAGTTCGGTGCTACCGAGATGATTGTTTCGGTGCCACCGAGTTGGGTCAAAAGTGTGTAACGGTTGGATTTTGTGTGGAGGCTATATATACCCCGTCACCACCTCCTTCTCAGTAAGGAGAGCCATCAGAACGTGCCTACACTTCCACCATACATTTTCTGAGAGAGAACCACCTACTCATGTGTTGAGATCAAGCTATTCCATTCCTACCATTTGAAACTTAATTTCTAGCCTATCCCAAGTTGCTTTCCACTCAAATCCCTCTTCCACCATAGCCAAATCTGTGAGGAGTTGTTTGAGTGCTGGGAAGACTATCATTTGAAGCACAAGAGCAAGGAGTTCATCATCAACACACCGTCTATTAGCTTTTGGAGAGTGGTGTCTCCTAGATTGGTTAGGTGTCACTTGGGAGCCTCCAACCTGATGTGGAGTTGAACCAAGCAGTTTGTAAGGGCAAGGAGATCGCCTACTTCGTGAAGATCTACCCCGAGTGAGGCTAGTCCTTCGTGGACATAAGCCATGGTGGAATAGACAAGGTTGCTTCTTCGTGTACCCTTCGTGGGTGGAGCCCTCCGTGGACTCGCGCAGTCGTTACCCTTCGTGGGTTGAAGTCTCCATCAACGTGGACGTACGATAGCACCACCTATCAGAACCACGCCAAAAACCACCGTGTCTTCATTGCGTTTGAAATCTCCAATCCCCTCTCTACTTACATATGCAATCGTTTACATTCCGCTGTTATACTCTTAGAATTGCATGTGTAGGGTGATGCTTGACATGTACTATTGCTAAAATCTGCCCACAACTAAAATTGGGAAAAGGCTAGGTTTTATTTGGTCAAGTAGTCTAATCACCCCCCCTCTAGACATACTTTCGATCCTACATGCGGTCAAGCGAATCTTTCGATATTTGGCTCATACCCCAAACTTTGGCTTATGGTACCCCAAAGGAGCAAGCTTTGATCTCATGGGATATTCGGACTCGGATTGGGCGGGACACCGTGTGGATAGGAAGTCAACCTCCGGAGGGTGCCAATTCCTTGGTCGCTCTTTGGTGAGTTGGTCTTCGAAGAAGCAAAATTGTATGTCTCTCTCCACCACCGAGGTCGAGTATGTAGCCGCCGCAAGTTGTTGTGCACAATTGCTATGGATGAGGCAAACTTTAAAGGATTACGGTGTCACTTGTGACAAAGTGCCTCTTTTCTGTGACAATGAAAGTGCAATCAAGATCTCCTACAATCCGGTGCAACATAGCAAGATGAAGCACATTGAGATTCGTCATCATTTCATCCGGGATCACGTCAAGAGTGGAGAGATTGATAGTATTCATGTTGGAACTCAAGAGCAACTAGCGGATATTTTCACAAAGCCATTGGATGAAGCAAGATTTCGCGAGTTAAGGCATGAGCTAAATATCATTGATTCGAGCAACGTGTCTTGAATCCTGTCACACCCCACCGCATTCATCATGATTATCTTGTTCTAGATGTAGGCATGGATTTAGGGGGAGTGTTGTTCTCTCAATGAACTCTCCCTCCCCCTATTATGCATAAATAAACCCAATCTTTCACATTAGCCATTTTTGATGGTTCTAGTGCTTCAAAGATGAGTTTTGGTCATGGGCCCAAGGTTAAAATCTTTGCGGTGCCATACCAATTGACTCAAACATAGGTGGCTTCGGCCACCGCCCCTCCTCTCTTTGTGGAGGTTTGGTTCTCCTTTTGGATCTTATTTGCCTTGCTAGTTTTCCTTTTAGGTCCTAGGTGTTTGTATCCTCCAAGTGTTGGCCTTTATCGTTTGCTTCTTGCACTCTTGGAGTTTACTACACCATAACACAGTGTCAAGTTTCCATCCCAAGCCTCCTCTACCCTTAAAACAATCTTCTCCAAATGTACACAAGTTGTTATCTTGGCATGGGTGGCTGTGACCGGGCGGTACAACCGGTGGTCGGGGCGGTTCTACCGCCCTGCCATTTGGCTGTAGCGTCCCGGCGGTTCTACCGGTCAAACCTTAGCGGTTCTACCGCTTAGGTTCTGGCCTGTGCTTCCGGCTGGTACTACCGGGCGGTAACGAGCGGTACTATCGCTGCCTGTCAGGCGACGGAAGTACCGCCCCTAACCACAGGGTAGTACCAAGGGGCGGTACAAAGAGCGGTACAACCGCTCCGCGGTCTGGGCGGGTATTTAAGGGCGCGGGCCGAAGGGGTTTCTCTTTTTCCCCTTCATGCCCGTCCTCTTCCCCTGCCCCTGCCGCCGGTTGCTGCCCCCATTACCCTGGAGTGCCCTCCGGTGCTCCGGATCCGTCGGTTCTTCATCAGATCCGCTCCGTGGAGACCGTCTCCTCCCCGATCTCTTCCCATGGATACCGGTAATGCCCCATTCTCTCTTGCTTTTGGTTTCAATCTTTGAATCCATCTATCTAGGGCATTACGTGTACTCCCGTGTTTTTGGCTAAACTATTGGGTGGAAGAGATCCTATTGCATGCCTCTATTACTTGGAGATAGTTAGAACTTGAAATATTGCATCTAGATTCAGTGGGTGATTTGTGCCTGTTCTCCTGTGTGTGTGGAACCGCTGTCAGCGGTACAACCGCTCCAATGGGCGGTACAACCGCCTGAGCGGTACTACCGCTAGGATGACCGGTACAACCGGCTTTACCGAACCTTTGTGTACTGTTTCTTCTTCTCTCTACTTACTTGTAATATATTCCTCTGATCTTGTGTACATTCCTCTCATCTGTGCTGGGTATCTTGTGTGCTTCCCGTGTGTGTGTGCAGGTGGCTCTGGTTCTCGCTCTGCTCCTCGCCAGAAGACCAGAAAGAGAGTCTGTAGGAGCAAGCGTCCTGATGACACTGTGGAAGAGCAGGAGGTGGTGATTCCCACCAAGCCCACCCACCGTGAGAAGTCTGCGCTGCCAAGCAACGTGTGGCCGTACCAATGCACAGGTGGAAACAACAGGATTGGGAAAGGTTCCGTTTGCAGAATCCCTATGAGGTTCCAGTTCATCCTCGTTGGACCACACCTCAGTTCAGGAACGAGATGCAAGTGTGGATTGTGCATGAGCTTTTTGAGCATAACAAGAACAGGTTCACCAAGCAGTGGACAATTGACCTTGATCACTGGAGGAACAACATGGAGTACTTTGGAGAGGCCTTAGCTCTGTGTGAGGAGTTTGACTTGGTCAAGCTCATGTCTATCAACTGTGACTTTGATGTGCAGCTTATCCATCAGTTCTATGCCACTGTTCACTTCGGCATCGATGATGCTCGTACTCTATCTTTCATGTGACATGATGAGCTCTTTCAGGTGCCTTGGAGAGCCTTCTGCAATGCTCTAGGCTATGATGATACCGGTCTCACCGGGAATGGTGGCATCCGTGCTCACGACCGTGCCACATCTATGAGCAAGGAGAAGCTTGCACCCCTGTACATCCGAGGACGTGGAGTCATTGGTGAGTCCAAGGATCTTGAGAAGGTTTATGACATTATGCATCGTGCGTTCCGCAATGTGCTTCTGCCCAAGGTTGGGAATCAGGATGAGATTTATGGCTATCTGGTGGATCTGTTAGTGGCTATGAAGACCAAGGTGGGGTCTGGTGCCACTTTTGATGTTTCCAAGTGGCTGTGGGAGGAGATGTACATCATGGTCATGCACCGAAAGGTACCCATATATGCTCCGTTTGTCATGTGTTTCCTGAACTCTGTATGGGCAGTCCGCAGGCTAGGAGAGCCTCTTACATCTCCAGACAACGTCACTGTGCATGAGGTCAAGCAGTTGAGAAAGAAGAAACATGCTGAGCCTCGCTATCCTGCTGATGATCCCGAGGATGTTTATGCCACCTCTAGTGATGAGGACTTTGAGCTGGAGGCTGGGGCCAAGCCCTCCTGGGTTGCTAAGCTCATAGCCAAGGTGAAGAAGACCTCTTGCTTGCAGACTCACATCTAGAAGAAGTTCTATGAGGCTCATGTGAATGAGAAGAAGGCCAGACGCAGACAGATTGAGATGATGAGGCACCTCAACATGCAAGTGGACAGTGGATCTGAGAAGAGCATCACTCCAGAGGACAAGTGGATCTTCGAGAACAGCACGTGGACTGACGATGAGGCATCTGGCCATCCTGCTACCTCTACCTCTGCTACCGCCGCTGCGGATGATATCATGGATGAGGATGAGCAGTCTGTTGACGACGATCCAGAGGCATCTGATGGTGATGATCCAGAGGAGACCGAGGAGTCAGAGGAGGACTACTGAGCTCTGGGGCGTTAGCATCGCTCTTTTCCTTTTTGGTGTCTTGATGCCAAAGGGGGAGAGAGTTCTATTAGGTCTCGGGATTTGCATGGGTTTTATTTGCATTTGCTTTGGGTGTCAGTTGAACCTCTTTGCTTCGAGTTGGTTAACTTGTCGTGCGTGGAGACGTTGTGCATGGTGTGAGACATGCGATCCCGATCTATCTATCTTAAGCCTCTCTATATCGTGTCTCGTATGTTTGTAGAGCGTGCTTATTATTGTTGCCCTTATATATTGCTCTACTTCATGTTCTTGCAAATGCATGCTTCTTGTCTATTCATTTCATTTGCAGTTATTGGTTGGTCTATAAAATCTAGGGGGAGCGTTGATCCTAATGTGAGCACTTTGCATTCCAAAAGCAAAATCAAAATAGTGTTCACATCTAGGGGGAGCCCGTCTATATTTTCTAGATCTCCGGTGCAATTTGTGTGGTTGTCATCATCCACCAAAAAGGGGGAGATTCTTAGGGCATTTCCCGCCTTAGGATTTTGGTGATGATGACAATGCACCTTGGCCACGTGGGCACATCTAACACAGGTTTTGAAGGGGTGCATGGGGGTTTTGGCTATGGCATCAGGAACCAAGAAGGAGAAGATGTCTTAAGCTTTGCGCTAGCCTACAACATGATCATAGCTAACACCCTCTTTAAGAAGAGAGAATCACATCTAGTGACTTACAGTAGTGGGCAACACTCTAGCCAGATTGATTTCATCCTCTCGAGAAGAGAAGACAGGCGTGCATGCCTAGACTGTAAGGTGATACCTGGAGAGAGTGTTGTCCCTCAGCATAAGCTTGTGGTTGCTAACCTCCGCTTTCGGATTCGTGTCCAGCGGGACAAGCGTGCCAAATTCGCTAGAACGAAGTGGTGGAAGCTCAAGGGGGAGGTAGCTCAGGCGTTCAAGGAGAGGGTCATTAAGGAGGGCCCTTGGGAGGAAGGAGGTGATGTAGACAACATGTGGATGAAGATGGCGACTTGCATTCGTAAGGTGGCCTCAGAGGACTTTGGAGTGTCCAGGGGAAGTAGAAGAGAAGCTAAAGATACCTGGTGGTGGAACGATGATGTCCAGAAGGCAATTAAGGAGAAGAAAGAGTGTTTCAGATGCCTATATCTGGATAGGAGTGCAGACAACATAGAGAAGTACAAGATGGCAAAGAAGGCCGCAAAGCGAGCTGTGAGTGAAGCAAGGGGCCGGGCGTATGAGGACCTCTACCAACGGTTAGACACGAAGGAAGGCGAAAGGGACATCTATAAGATGGCCAAGATCCGAGAGAGGAAGACGAGGGATGTTGACCAAATCAAGTGCATCAAGGACGGAGCAGATCAACTCCTGGTGAAGAACGAGGAGATTAAGCATAGATGGCGGGAGTACTTTGACAAGCTGTTCAATGGGGAGAGTGAGAGCTCTACCATTGATCTGGACGACTCCTTTGCTGATACTAGCAGGCTTTTTGTGCGGCGAATCCAGGAGTCGGAGGTCAAGGAGGCTTTGAAGAGGATGAAAGGAGGCAAGGCGATGGGCCCTGATTGTATCCCCATTGAGGTGTGGAGAGGCCTCGGGGACATAGCGATAGTATGGCTAACCAAACTTTTCAACCTCATTTTTCGGGCAAACAAGATGCCAGAAGAATGAAGACGGAGTATATTAGTACCAATCTTCAAGAACAAGGGGGATGTTCAGAGTTGTACTAATTACCGTGGAATTAAACTGATGAGCCATACAATGAAGCTATGGGAGAGAGTCATTGAGCACCGCTTAAGAAGAATGACAAGCGTGACCAAAAATCAGTTTGGTTTCATGCCTGGGAGGTCGACCATGGAAGTCATTTTCTTGGTACGACAACTTATGGAGAGATATAGGGAGCAAAAGAAGGACCTGCATATGGTGTTCATTGACTTGGAGAAGGCCTATGATAAGATACCGCGGAATGTTATGTGGTGGGCCTTGGAGAAACACAAAGTCCCAGCAAAGTACATTACCCTCATCAAGGACATGTACGATAATGTTGTGACAAGTGTTCGAACAAGTGATGGCGACACTGATGACTTCCCGATTAAGATAGGACTGCATCAAGGGTCAGCTTTGAGCCCTTATCCTTTTGCCTTGGTGATGGATGAGGTCACAAGGGATATACAAGGAGATATCCCATGGTGTATGCTCTTTGCGGACGATGTGGTGCTAGTCGATGAGAGTCGGACGGGGGTCAACAGGAAGTTGGAGTTATGGAGGCAAACTTTGGAATCGAAAGGTTTTAGACTTAGTAGGACTAAAACCGAGTCCATGAGGTGCGCTTTCGGTACTACTAGGCACGAGGAGGAGGAGGATGTTAGCCTTGATGGGCAGGTGGTGCCGCAGAAGGACACCTTTCGATATTTGGGGTCAATGTTGCAGAAGGATGGGGATATCGATGAAGATGTGAACCATCGAATTAAAGCCGGATGGATGAAGTGGCGCCAAGCTTCTAGCATTCTCTGTGACAAGAGGGTGCCACAAAAGCTAAAAGGCAAGTTCTATAGGACGGCGGTTCGACCCGCAATGTTGTATGGCGCTGAGTGTTGGCCGACTAAAAGGCGACATGTGCAACAGTTAGGTGTGGCGGAGATGCGCATGTTGAGATGGATGTGTGGCCACACAAGGAAGGACCGAATCCGGAATGATGATATACGAGATAGAGTTGGGGTAGCGCCAATTGAAGAGAAGCTTGTCCAACATCGTCTCAGATGGTTTGGACATATTCAGCGCAGGCCTCCAGAAGCCCCAGTACATAGCGGACGGCTAAAGCGTGCTGATAATGTCAAAAGAGGCCGGGGTAGACCGAACTTGACATGGGAAGAGTCCGTAAAGAGAGACCTGAAGGATTGGAGCATCACCAAAGAACTAGCCATGGACAGGGGTGCGTGGAAGCTTGCTATCCATGTGCCAGAACCATGAGTTGGTCGCGAGATCTTATGGGTTTCACCTCTAGCCTACCCCAACTTGTTTGGGACTAACGGCTTTGTTGTTGTTGTTGTTGTTGTTGTTGTTGTTGTTGTTGTTGTTGTTGTTGACAATGCACCTTGGACTAATCGTGCGCCCAAGTTTACTCAGGTACACCTTGTTTGGTGCAAGACGGTTAGGTATTCCCTCCAGACGGAAAAGATCGAAGACGGAGTTTCCGACGCGTTTATTTCTTTGGTCGTAGGAAATCCGTACTATTAAGAGGGAATCCGCATCGGAAGGTACTGGGTGAATCAATGCACGTACACATTCTGTTGCACCCACTATATATCCTTCCGTTCGAGGAGAGAGGTCCTCAAAGTCTTTCTGTGGCAGTGTTTTTAGTGCCGAGCGGTTGAACCGCTTGTAAAAGCGGTTGTACCGCTTGACCGGTTGTTCCGGCCCTGCACCGCTCCACTACCGGAATCCCTTCGGTAGTGGAGCTGTGGGTGGGCGGTGGTGGCCCGGTAGTTCCCGGACGGCTTCGGCGAACCGGTACTACCGGTGTCTGGAGTGGTTGTACCGCTCCGGACTTAGCCACCACATGAACGCTGGTCTGGCGGTTGTACCGGCACAACCACCGCCCCAACCACCGCTATAGGGTGACTCCCTTCTGTTTATGAGGCGGTTTTTGTGCGGTGGTGGAGCGGTAGTTCCTGGTTGGCTCCGGCCGACCGGTACTACTGGTGGCTCCACCGGTTGTACCGCCTGGGGCACTTCTGCAGTGTGAACCCGTGAATACCGGTTGTACCGCTGCAGTGTAAAAACGGCTGTAACGGTTGGATTTGGGGGACACTATATAAGTAGGTGGTTCTTCCACCTACCTTTTTACCTCTTGCCTCTCTCTCTCCTCCATTGATGCCCTTCAAGCTTTCTTGCCCGATCTCTCTCTCTAGCCACTCAAACTTGTTGATTTGCTAGGGATTGAAGGAGGAGACCTAGATCTACACTTCCACCGAAGGAAACTTGATTCCCCCATACTTACTTGTGTGGATTTTGTTACTCTTGGGTGTTTGGGCACCCTAGACGGAAGAGGTCACCTCGGAGCCACATTCCATTGTGGTGAAGCTCCGTGGTGGTGTTGGGAGCCTCCAATTCAGTTGTGGAGAGAGCCTCAACCTTGTTTGTAAAGGTTCGGTTGCCGCCTTCAAGGGCACCACTAGTGGAATCACGGCATCTTGCAGTGTGCGAAGACGTGAGGAGAATATGGTAGCCCTAGTGGTTTCTTGGGGAGCAGTGTGCCCCCACGCCGCTCCAACGGAGACGTACTTCCCCCGAAAGGGAAGGAACTTCGGTAACACATCCTCGTCTTCACCGACTCCACTTGTGGTTACTTCTTACCTTTACTTTGTGCAAGCTATTGTTGTGTTGTATCCTTTGCTTGCTTGTGTTGTCGTTGTTGTTAGCATCATATAGGCTGCTCACCTAGTTGCACATCTAGACAACCTATTTTGTTGCTAACCCTAATTTGTTAAGAAAGACTAAAAATCGGTAGTTGCCTATTCACCCCCCCTCTAGTCAACCATATCGATCCTTTCACATAGTACGGCTAGCAAGACCTGCATGGACCGAAAGGGCGAGTGGTTAAGACGTGGTTGTGCAAAAGAGCGATGTGCCCGGGAGTTTGAACAGAGCCCGGTTTTCATGATGCTAGCTATCACGGGGAGTTGGACGTACTAGGGCAGGGGTCCTCCTATTCCGCGCTTTAAGCGCCCCGGAAGCGAACTGGCGCTCACAGGAGAACCTAGTGGGCCGGCCCATGAACGCGTAGCGCACCGAAATACAGTAACACGAAAACCCACAAAAAAAGGGAGCATCGCGGGAAATCGAACACACGCCTCAACAATTCTGCAAGAGGATCGCTACCACTTAACCATTCAAGTGCTGGTGATTTAATGCAGCGCCCATACTTTAAGAATTATTGTAGCCGTGCTATTTTAATCGAACTCACATATTTAATTTTTTTTATTAACTTGAAAGAAGTTCGATAATTTGAGAAAAAAGTTCACCAATTGACCAATCTGACCAGTTGACCGTTGACTATTCAAAAAATATGTGTATTTTTTTTGAAAAATCAGTAATTAAAAAAAGTTCACGGGTTAAAAAAGGCTAACGAATTTAAAAGAAAAAATTCACAAAAATGGAAAAAGTTCATCGATCTTCAAAAAAGTTCATCGATTTTGAAATTTTTTCATCAATTTGCAAAAAGTTCATCAATTTTGAAAAAAGGTTCATCGATTTGAAAAAAGTTCATCAATTTTTGAAAAAGGTTCATTGATTTCAAAAAAAGTTCATCGAATTTGAAAAAAGTTGATCGATTTTGAAAAGGGTTCACAGAATCTGAAAAAAGTTCATCAAATCGGAAAAAAGTTCATCGAAATTGAAAAAAGTTCATCGGATTTGAAAAAAAGTTGATCAATTTTGAAATAAGTTCATCGAATTTGAAAATAGTTCATCGGATTTGAAAAAAGTTCATCGAAATTGAAAAGGAATTCATCGATTTTAAAAAAAGGTTCACAGAATTTGAAAATAGTTCATCGAATTTGGAAAAAGTTCATCAATGTAAAAGAAAAGTCCATTGGTTTTAAAAAAATCGTGAAATTTAAAATGGAAAAGAAAAAGCAAGAAGAGAAAAGGCCAAAACAAAAAACCGAAAAAAAGAAAACCTAAAAAGTTATTTGAAGAACGGATAAAAGGAAAAACCGAACTACATTAGCATCAGCAATCGAGGTGGCGTAGTGGTTTCAGTTGTTCCATCGCAACCAACTCATCATGAGTTCGATTCCTGGTGCGCACACTTTTTTGGACGCTTAAAAACAGAAAAAAATAGAATGGCCGAGCCCAACTAGCGCGGCTGCAGGCGCCGGTTTGTAGAAACAGTAATAACCGGCGCTGCAGGCGCCAAATAGGATTCGCCCCGGGGCAGAGTCCGGTGGGCGCCCCTATTCCTCGCATTAAGCGAGACGACTTAAAAACAGAAAACAAAATAGAATGGGCCGAGCCCAACTAGCTGTTGGAAATATGCCCTAGAGGCAATAATAAATTAGTTATTATCATATTTCCCCGTTCATGATAATAGTTTATTATTCATGCTAGAATTGTATTGACCGGAAACTAAATACATGTGTGAATAGATAAACAAATACTGTGTCCCTAGTAAGCCTCTACTAGACTAGCTCGTTGATCAAAAGATGGTCAAGATTTCCTGACCATGGACATGAGTTGTCATTTGATAATGGGATCACATCATTAGGAGAATGATGTGATGGACTTGACCCAACCGTTAGCATAGCAAATGATCATTCAGTTTATTGCTATTGCTTTCACTATGTCAAATACACGTTCCTCTGACCATGAGATCATGCAACTCCCGGATACCGTAGGAATACTTTGGGTGTATCAAACGTCACAACGTAACTGGGTGATTATAAATGTGCACTACAGGTATCTCCGAAAGTGTTTGTTGAGTTGGCATGGATCGAGATTGGGATTTGTCACTCCGACTATCGGAGAGGTATCTCTGGGCCCTCTCGGTAATACAGCATCACAGAAGCCTTGCAAGCACCGTGACTAAAGAGTTAGTTGCAAGATGATGTATTACAGAACGAGTAAAGAGACTTGCCGTTAACGAGATTGAACTAGGTATTGGATACCGACGATCGAATCTCGGGCAAGTAACATACCGCCGGACAAAGGGAACAACGTATGTTGACATATGAGGTTCACCGATAAAGATCTTCGTGGAATATGTAGGAGCTAATATGAGCATCCAGGTTCCGCTGTTGGTTATTGACCAGAGAGTCGTCTCGGTCATGTCTACATCATTCCCGAACCCGTAGGGTCCGCACACTTAAGGTTCGATGACGATATAGTATTATATGAGTTATGTGATTGGTGACTGAATGTTGTTCGGAGTCCCGGATGAGATCACGGACATGACGAGGAGTCTCGAAATGGTCGAGAGGTAAAGATTCATATATTGGAAGGCTATATTCGGACATCGGAAAGGTTCCGAGTGATTCGGGTATTTTTCGGAGTACCGGGAAGTTATGGGAATTCACCGGGAGAAGTAATGGGCCTTATTGGGCCATACGGGAAAAAGAGAGGCAGGCCACGTGAGGAGGCGCGCCCCCCCCCCCTTGCCCAAACCGAATTGGACTAGGGGAGGGGGCGCAGCCCCCTCTTTCCTTTCTCTCTCCCTCTTCTCCCTTCCTCCCCCCTTCCAAGAGGGAATCCTACTAAGACTTGGAGTCCTAGTAGGACTCCTCTCTCTCCCTTGGCGCACCCCTAGGGGGCCGGCCAGCCTCCCTCCTTTATATACGGAGGAAGGGGGCGCCTCTAGCACAGAAGAACAATTGTTCGAAGCCGTGTGCGGCGCCCCCTCCACCGTTTACACCCTCGGTCATATTTTCGGAGAGCTTAGGCGAAGCCCTGCTGAGATTACTTCACCGTCACCGTCGCCATGCCGTTGTGCTGACGGAACTCATCTACTTCCTCGACGTCTTGCTGGATCAAGAAGGCGAGGAACGTCACCGAGCTGCACGTGTGTAGAACTCGGAGGTGCCGTACGTTCGGTACTCGATCGGTGGAGCTCGAAGGATTGTTCGACTACATCAACCGCGTTGTGAGACGCTTCCGCTAACGGTCTACGAGGGTACGTAGACACACTCTCCCCATCTCGTAGCGATGCATCTCCATGGATAGATCTTGCGTGAGCGTAGGAATTTTTTTGAAATTCATGCTCCGTTCTCCTACAGTGGCATCCGAGCCAGGTCTATGCGTAGATGTGATTTGCACGAGTAGAACACAAGTGAGTTGTGGGCGTGGGTGTATACATATTGCTTGCCGTTACTAGTTGTTACTTGATTCGGCGGTATTGTGAGATGAAGCGGCCCGGACCGACATTACGCGTACGCTTACGCGAGACAGGTTTCACCGCTACGTGCACTCGTTGCATAAAGGTGACTGGCGGGTGTCTGTCTCTCTGACTTTAGTTGAATCGGTTTCAATGAAGAGGGTTCTTTTAGAAGATCAAAAAGCAATCACTACACCACGTTGTGGTTTTGCGTAGGTAAGAACGGTTCTTGCAAACCCGTAGCAGCCACGTAAAACTTGCAACAACAAAGTAGAGGACGTCTAACTTGTTTTTGCAGGGTATGCTGGTGATGTGATATGGCCAAGACATGATGTGATATAAGTTGTTGTATGAGATGATCATGTTTTGTAAGTTATCAGGCAACCGGCAGGAGCCTTATGGTTGTCTCTTTATTGTATGCAATGCCAACGCTATGTAATTGCTTTACTTTACCGCTTTGAGTTAGCAGTAGTAGTAGTAGCAATAGCCAGCGAGACGACCACGACGCTGCGATGGAGATCAAGGTGTCACGACGCTACGATGAAGATCATGGTGTCAACCCTGTGACGATGGAGATCATGACGGTGCTTTGCTGATGGAGATCAAAAGCACAAGACGATGATGGCCATATCATGTCACATATTGAATTGCATGTGATGTTAATCCTTTTATGCATCTTATTTTGCTTAGGACGACGGTAGCATTATAAGATGATCCCTTCACTAAATTTCAAGATAAGTGTTCTCCCCTAGTATGCACCGTTGCGAAGGTTCGACGCTTCTAAGCACCACGTGATGATCGGGTGTGATGGATTCTTTCGTTCGCATACAACGGGTGTAAGCCAGTTTTACACACGCAAAATACTTGGGTTAAACTTGACGAGCCTAGCATGTACAGACATGGCCTCGGAACACAAGAGACCGAAAGGTCGAACATGAGTCATATAGTAGATATGATCAACATGAAAGATGTTCACCATTGATAACTAATCCACCTCACGTGATGATCGGACGTGGTTTAGTTGATGTGGATCATGTTACACTTAGACAACTTGAGGGATGTTAATGTAAGTGGGAGTTCTTAAGTAATTTGATTAATTGAACTTCAATTGTCATGAACATAGTCTTACTTGTCTTAGCAAATTTATGTTGTAGATCCATAGACCGCGCTGTAGTTCCCCTGTTTTTATTATGTTCCTAGAGTAAATGAAGTTGAAAGTTGATGGAAGCAACTATGCGGACTAGGTCCGTGATCTGAGGATTGTCCTCACTGCTGCACAGAAGGCTTATGTCCTTAATGCACCGCTGAGTGAAATACCCCTACGGCTTCGTCTGAGGACGTTATGAACGTCTGGCAGACAAGAAAAGATGACTACTCGATAGTTCAGTGCGCCATACTTTACGGCTTAGAACCGGAGCTCCAAATATGTTTTGAGCAACACGGAGCATATGAGATGTTCCAAGAGCTGAAAATTTGTTTTTCAAGCTCACACCCGGGTCGAGAGGTATGACACCTTCGACAAGTTCTATAGCTACAAGATGGAGGAGAACAGCTCCGTTAGTTAGCATGTACTCAGAATGTGTGAGTACTTCAAACACTTGAATCAAGTGGGAGTTAGACTTCCGAATAAAGTGGTGATTGATAGAATTCTCTAGTCACTATCACTAAGCTACTGGATCTTCGTGATGAACTATAAACATGCAAGGGATAGAAGATCCTTAAGCTATTCGCGATACTACAATCTGCGGATGTAGAAATCAAAAAGGGGAGCATCAAGTGTTGATGGTTAATAAGACCACTAGTTTCAAGAAGGGCAAGGGAAAGAAAAGGGAACTTCAAGAAGAACGGTAAAACAGTTGCCGCTCACGCGAAGAAACCCAAGGCTGAACCAAACCCGAGACTTAGTGCTCCCATTGCAAAGGGAAATGTCACAGGGAGCGGAACTTCCCCAAAGTAACTGGCAGATAATAAGACTGGCAATGTCAACAAAGATATTTGATATACATGTTATTGATATGTACCTTACTAGTGCTCGTAGGAGCACCTGGGTATTTGATACTTGTTCAGTTGCTTAGAACTTGAAACATGGAGCTTCGGAATAAACGAAGGATAGCTAAGAACGAGGTGACGATGTGCATTGGAAGTGTCTCCAAGGTTGATGTGATCACCATCGCCACGCTCTCTCTACCTTCAGGGTTAGTGATGAACCTAAATAATTGTTATTTGGTGCTTGCGTTAAGCATGAACATTATATCTGATAGTGTTTATTGCAAGACGATTATTCAATTTCAGAGAATAATTGTTATTCTATTTATTTGGATAATATCATTGATGATCATGCACTTAAAATGAAAGGTTTATTGAATCTTGATCGTAGTAATACATATGTTCATAACACGAATGCCAAAAGATAATGATAGTACCACATATTTGTGGCACTGCCGCTTAGGTCATATCAGTGTTAAACACATGAAGAAACTACATGCAGATGGGTTTTTGGAATCTCTTGATTATGAATCATTTGAGACATGTGAACCGTGCCTTATTGGCAAGATGACTAAAACTCCGTTCTCCGGAACAATGGAGCGAGCAACCAACTTATTGGAAATAATACATACCGATGTATGCGGTCCGATGAGTGTTGAGGCGCGCGGTGGATATCGTTATATTCTCACGTTCACTGATGATTTGAGTAGATATGGTTATGTCTACTTGATGAAGCATAAATCTGAAACATTTGAAAAGTTCAAAGAATTTCAGAGTGAAGTAGAGAAACATCGTAACAAGAAAATAAAGTTCTTACGATCTGATCGTGGAGGAGAATATTTGAGTTACGAGTTTGGCAATCACTTAAGACAATGTGGAATTGTTTCACAGCTCACGCCACATGGAACACCACAGCGTAATGGTGTGTCCGAACGTCGTAATCGTACTCTATTGGATATGGTGCGTTCTATGATGTCTCTTACCGATTTGCCACTATCATTTTGGGGTTATGCATTAGAGACAGTTGCATTCACTTTAAACAAGGGCACCGTCTAAATCCGTTGAGATGACACCGTATGAACTGTGGTTTGCAAGAAACCTAAGATGTCGTTTCTGAAAGTTTGGGGATGCGATGCTTATGTCAAAAGGCTTCAGCCAGATAAGCTCGAACCCAAAGCGGATAAGTGCGTCTTCATAGGATACCCAAAGGAGACCGTTGGGTACACCTTCTACCACAGATCCGAAGGCAAAGTATTCGTTGCTAAGAATGGATCCTTTCTAGAGAAGGAGTTTCTCTCGAAAGAAGTGAGTGGGAGGAAAGTAGAACTTGATGAGGTAATTGTACCTCCTCTGGATAGTAGTACGTCACAGGAAGAAATTTCTGTGACACCGACACAGACCAGAGAGGAAGTAGATGATGATGATCATGAAGCTTCGGATCAAGTTGCTACAGAACCTCGTAGGTCAACCAGGACACGCTCCGCACCAGATTGGTACGGCAATCCTGTCTTGGAGGTCATGTTGTTAGACAACGGCGAACCTACGAACTATGAAGAAGCGATGGCGAGCCCGGATTCCGACAAATGGCTTGAGGCCATGAAATCCGAGATTAGATCCATGTATGAGAACAAAGTGTGGACTTTGGTAGACTTGCCCGTTGAACGGCGAGCTATTAAAAATAAATGGATCTTTAAGAAGAAGACGGACGCTGATGGTAATGTCACCGTCTATAAAGCACGACTTGTTGCTAAAGGTTATCGACAAGTTCAAGGAGTTGACTACGATGAGACTTTCTCACCCGTAGAGATGCTAAAGTCTGTCAAAATTATGTTAGCAATTGCCGCATTTTATGATTATGAAATCTGGCAAATGGACGTCAAAACGGCATTCCTTAATGGATTCCTTAAGGAAGAATTGTATATGATGCAACCGGAAAGTTTTTGTCGATCCTAAAGGTGCTAACAAAGTATGCAAGCTCCAGCGATCCATCTATGGACTGGTGCAAGCATCTCGGAGCTGGAATACTCGCTTTGATGAAGTGATCAAAGCGTTTGGGTTTATGCAAGTTTATGGAGAAACTTGTATTTACAACAAAGTGAGTGGGAGCTCTATAACATTTCTAATAAATATATGTGATTGGAAATGATGTAGAATTTCTGGAAAGCATAAAGAATTAATTGAAAGGAGTTTTTCAATAAAAAAACCTGTTTTTGAGTTATCCACGGTTTGGGCATCGAGATCTATAGAGATAGATCAAGACACCTGATAAAAGATTTTCACACACCTTGATGAGATTTTGAAGAAGTTCAAAATGGATCAAGTCAAAAGAAATAAGTTCTTGGCTGGTGTGAAGTGGAGTAAGACTTGAAGATCTAGGTAAAGGTTGTTTACATGTTAGGCATCAAAATCTATAGAGATAGATTGAGACGCCTCATATGACTTTCACAAAACATATACCTTGACAAGATTTTGAAGAAGTTCAAAATGGATCAGTCAAAGAAGGAGTTCTTGACTGTGGTGAAAGGTGTGAAGTTGAGTAAGACTCAAATCTCGACCACGGCAAAATAAATAGAATGGATGAAGGTTATCCCCTATGCCTCGGCCATAGGTTCTATAAAGTATGCCAAGCTGTGTGCCTTGCCATGTGTCTGGCAAAAGAGGTACCAAAGTGATCCAGGAGTAGATCACTGGACAGCGGTCAAATTATCCTTAAGATGACTAAGGAAGAATTTCTCAGGAATAGAGATGATAAAGAAGTTCGTCGTAAGGGGTTACGTCGATGCAAGCTTTAAACACTGATCCGAAAGACTATGAGTCTCAGACCGGATAAGTATAGTGGGAATTTTTTTGGAGTAGCTCCAAACAGAGTGTGGTAGCAGCATCTACATATAACATAGGATTTGCCAAGAACACACGGATCTGAATATTGCAGACCCGTTGACTAAAACCTCTCTCACAAGCAAAACATGATCAACTTTAGAACTGATTAAGTGTTAATTACATGGAGATGTAATCTAGATTATTGACTCTAGTGCAAGTGGGAGACTGTTGGAAATATGCCCTAGAGGCAATAATAAATTAGTTATTATCATATTTCCCCGTTCATGATAATAGTTTATTATTCATGCTAGAATTGTATTGACCGGAAACTAAATACATGTGTGAATAGATAAACAAATACTGTGTCCCTAGTAAGCCTCTACTAGACTAGCTCGTTGATCAAAAGATGGTCAAGATTTCCTGACCATGGACATGAGTTGTCATTTGATAATGGGATCACATCATTAGGAGAATGATGTGATGGACTTGACCCAACCGTTAGCATAGCAAATGATCATTCAGTTTATTGCTATTGCTTTCACTATGTCAAATACACGTTCCTCTGACCATGAGATCATGCAACTCCCGGATACCGTAGGAATACTTTGGGTGTATCAAACGTCACAACGTAACTGGGTGATTATAAAGGTGCACTACAGGTATCTCCGAAAGTGTTTGTTGAGTTGGCATGGATCGAGATTGGGATTTGTCACTCCGACTATCGGAGAGGTATCTCTGGGCCCTCTCGGTAATACAGCATCACAGAAGCCTTGCAAGCACCGTGACTAAAGAGTTAGTTGCAAGATGATGTATTACGGAACGAGTAAAGAGACTTGCCGTTAACGAGATTGAACTAGGTATTGGATACCGACGATCGAATCTCGGGCAAGTAACATACCGCCGGACAAAGGGAACAACGTATGTTGACATATGAGGTTCACCGATAAAGATCTTCGTGGAATATGTAGGAGCTAATATGAGCATCCAGGTTCCGCTGTTGGTTATTGACCAGAGAGTCGTCTCGGTCATGTCTACATCATTCCCGAACCCGTAGGGTCCGCACACTTAAGGTTCGATGACGATATAGTATTATATGAGTTATGTGATTGGTGAATGAATGTTGTTCGGAGTCCCGGATGAGATCACGGACATGACGAGGAGTCTCGAAATGGTCGAGAGGTAAAGATTCATATATTGGAAGGCTATATTCGGACATCGGAAAGGTTCCGAGTGATTCGGGTATTTTTCGGAGTACCGAGAAGTTACGGGAATTCACCGGGAGAAGTAATGGGCCTTATTGGGCCATACGGGAAAAAGAGAGGCAGGCCACGTGAGGAGGCGCGCCCCCCCCCCTTGCCCAAACCGAATTGGACTAGGGGAGGGGGCGCAGCCCCCTCTTTCCTTTCTCTCTCCCTCTTCTCCCTTCCTTCCCCCTTCCAAGAGGGAATCCTACTAGGACTTGGAGTCCTAGTAGGACTCCTCTCTCTCCCTTGGCGCACCCCTAGGGGGCCGGCCAGCCTCCCTCCTTTATATACGGAGGAAGGGGGCGCCTCTAGCACAGAAGAACAATTGTTCGAAGCCGTGTGCGGCGCCCCCTCCACCGTTTACACCCTCGGTCATATTTTCGGAGAGCTTAGGCGAAGCCCTGCTGAGATTACTTCACCGTCACCGTCGCCACGCCGTTGTGCTGACGGAACTCATCTACTTCCTCGACGTCTTGCTGGATCAAGAAGGCGAGGAACGTCACTGAGCTGCACGTGTGTAGAACTCGGAGGTGCCGTACGTTCGGTACTCGATCGGTGGAGCTCGAAGGATTGTTCGACTACATCAACCGCGTTGTGAGACGCTTCCGCTAACGGTCTACGAGGGTACGTAGACACACTCTCCCCATCTCGTAGCGATGCATCTCCATGGATAGATCTTGCGTGAGCGTAGGAATTTTTTTTAAATTCATGCTCCGTTCTCCTACACTAGCACGGCTGCAGGCGCCGGTTTGTAGAAACAGTAATAACCGGCGCTGCAGGCGCCAAATAGGATTCGCCCTGGGGCAGAGTCCGGTGGGCGCCCCTATTCCTCGCATTAAGCGAGACGACTTAAAAACAGAAAAAAAAAATAGAATGGGCCGAGCCCACCTAGCGCGGCTGCAGGCGCCGGTTTGAAGAAATAGTAATAACCGGCGCTCCAGGCGCCAAATAGGATTCGCCCCGGGGCAGAGTCCGGTGGGCGCCCCTATTCCTCGCATTAAGCGAGACGAGAGGGGATTCTCGCGTCGAGCGCGGTGGGCGCCCCTATTCCTCGCATTAAGCGAGACGATAGGGGATTCTCGTGTCGAGCGCTACATATCGGGCCGGCCCACTGTAGCGAATATATTCAGAAAAACTAGAGTTAAAAAATGGTGCTAGCTGGGATCGATCCTGGGATCGACTAGTTGCTTCCCAGCGCTGCTAGCCACTACGACAGACTCGACATGTTGTACATTATGGAGAGCGCGGCCTATTAGAAGAAAAATGAGCCGGGTTTTACCATGTTTACTTCCTTTCCCTGTTTTTAGTTTATTTTTCTTTTTCTTCATTTTTACTCGTCTAATTCAACATGCTTTTTCTGTGTTTTTTCTTTTACTCGGTTTTCCCATGTTTTTCCCGAAATAATATCGGTTAACAAACACAGAAAATGTTGAATAAGTATTAAAAATGTTGAACGAGTATTGAAAAAATGTTGAATAACTATTTAAAAATGTAGAACAAGTATTTTAAAAATGTTGAATAAGTATTAAAAATGTTGAACAAGTATTTGACAAATGTTGAATAGGTATTAAGAATTGTTGAACGAGTGTTTAAAAAATGTTGAACAAGTTTAAAAAAAATGTTGAATAAGTATTAAAAATGTTCAATACTATTCAAAATGTTGAACAAGTATTTGAAAATGTTGAATAAGTATTAAAAAATGTTGAATGACTACTTGAAAAATATTGAACATGTATTTGAAAAATGTTGAATAAGTACTAAAATGTTGAACAAGTATTTAAAAAATGTTGAATAAGCGTTCGGACAATGTTGAACGTGTATGCAAAAGAATGTTGATCACTTATTAAAAAAAATGTTTTTTATATATATGAAAATGTAGAGTGAAAAATGGTAGCTATTACCTACAAAAGAAAAACAAAAAATGAAGAAGGAATGTTAGAGGTGTATCTAAAAAATATTGTTGCCATATACAAAAACTGTAGAATAATGACCAAAACAACAAACAAAACCGAAAAAAGAAACAAAATAAACAAAATAAAATAAAATAATTCAAAGAAGGAATGAAAAAACAGAGAATAAAAAAGAAAAGAAACAAATTAAAATGAAAAAACAAAAAGATATTGAACAAGTATTTGAAAAATGTTGAACAAGTATTTGAAAAATGTTGAACAGTATATGAAAAATGTTGAACAAGTATTTGAATAAATGTTGAACAGTATTTGAAAAATGTTGAACAAGTATTTGAAAAAACAATGTTGATCAAGTATATAAAAATGTTGAACAAGTATTTAAAAAAAAATTGAGAACGTATTTGAAAAATATTGAACAAGTATTTGAAAAAATGTTGATTATGTATACAAGAATGTAGAATGGAAAACAAAAAGAAACAAAGAAAAAACAAAAATGGAGAAGGAAAAAGAAAAAAAGGGAGAAGAAAAAAGAAAAAAAGGAGAAGAAAAAAGAAAAGGAGAAAACCATCTCGACTTGCTTCAAAGAAGGCCGCGTCCCTTTTGTTAGCATGAAGTTCGCGCGGGCGTGTTGCCCAGTTGCGCTTGGTTCGAACGCGACGACCAGGGATTGATCCCTCGCGCCTCCCTTTTTTTCCTTCTCTTTTTCTTCAGCTGTGCGCGAAAAATGGGCCAGTCTAGTAATAAATCGTTCGACGCGAGACTTCCTGGGACTCTCGCTTAATGCGAGAAATAGTCCCCGCGGAGTCCGGTGACGGCAGTGGTAGATCTACAGGGTTCCCAGGGTGGGCCGCGGCCCACCCTGGGATTTTGGTTCGACCCATATATACCATAGCCCATAAGGGATTGGGGATGGGCACAAGAAAAGAAACGAACTCTAGCGCATGCGGGCTCTGTGGAGCACCGGATTCATGGCGCCACTCTCTTATTGAATGCACTACTTCTAGATGCACCTGGGCATTGGTAGATGAGGAGATGGCGTAAAGCTTGGTGGCGACGTCCGAACCAATCGCCAAACATTGGCTCTTTACTCAGCTAGAGGCATTATCTCATGATATGTTCGTCAAGATGGCAGTTACTCTGTGGGTGATTTGGTCATCAAGAAGAAAGGCTATTCACGAGGGGATTTTTCAGAGTCCACACTCAATCCATCTGTTCATCAACAGGTTTCTCGAGGAGCTATCATTGTTAAATGTAAGCCAGCCAGCTCACCATGCTGCTGGTCAGGCAACCACTGGCGGGAATGCACCAAGGCGGCCTAGAGCCCCACCCCCTAAATATGCTAAAATCAATGTGGATGCGGGCATCAGAAAGGGACGAGGAGGAACGGCGGTCGCAGTATGCCGCGACAATGACGGTAACTACCTGGGCAGTTCAGCGCTTGTGGTAGTTGGGGTGGATGATCCGGCGACGATGGAGGCGATTGCATGTCGCGAGGCGCTTTGTCTTGCTGACGATCTTCATATCAATCAATTTGTGATAGCCTCAGACTCCAAACAGGTGATCCAAGATATCAACAAGGGCACTTTAGGTCGCTATGCAGCTATCACCGGTGAGATCAAGTTTAGAGCGTCATCTTTTTTATGTAACTTTATTTTTGAAGATGGTGTCAACAACTATGAGGCACATAGGTTAGCTAGATTTTTCCTAAATCTTGCTTCAGGACGGCATGTGTGGCTAGGCCAGCCCCATGACGCAACATGTATCCCACAATTTGTGGATTTTGATGAATAAAGTTCTGCCTACCGCTCAAAAAAAAAACAAGAAAAGAAAAGAAAAGCCCCACAAACACAGCCTTGACTCGTCGCACAACCGCTGTGCACTGCCTCACGTCCCCAATTCCCCTCGCGACTGCTCGACACTCCTGCCGATCTCGCCGCCTGGCCTCGTGCCTCGGCGGCGACTCTGCCAGCCCAGCACCTGCCCGGCGCCATCACGCCCAGCCCGCAGCCGCCCAGTCCGCACTTGGCAGTCTGTGCTCGGCCGCCGGCGTTCTGCAGGCTAGCAGCCAGCCGCCCAACACGATTTGAGGTATCTTTGATGAGATTTCTGCTCGTTCCCCAATTTCTGTTTACTCTTACTCATTGTCCGTCGTGCTGCCAGCTGCCAGTACTGCTCATTACAAATTAGGCTTGCTGTGCTCCCTTGTAAATTGTAATGTGTTACTGCTGAATTCTGTCAAGGAGTGTTACTACTTTACTACTGAACTGTTTAAGTTTGGGTCAAATTTTTTTGAATCTATGTGGCATCTTGATCTTTAATTTCCAGGAATGTTACTAATTACTACCGAATTGTTTCAGTTTGGGTCAAACAACTGATACTTTGTTCTCATTTTTTGAATCAATAAATGTCATTGTCACATTGAGACCAGAATGTCAACTAGGATCACATACATGTATCAATTGTGGAAAAATGAACATATGCACAGTCTTCTTTGAACTTTTCAAGGTATGTAGGCTTCTTTTATGCAAAATTAAGACTTATTTGAGAAAAGATTTAATTGATCAATTTCTATTGCGCTATTGGTAAATTAATTTGTACAGTACATTGCCATGTCATATTTGTAGTAAAAAAAATTATTAGGCTGGACCACCCTGTTTCAAAATCCTAGATCCGTCACTGGGTGGCGGAGACCTTGACCGGTTGCGGCACGGTCTCGGCGGTGTGGGTTGGGGCCTCCAGTGGCGAAGCCTTGGGTTGGGGATGACGGCGGAATTCCAGTGGCGGCTGTGCAGATGAGGCCAAAAGAGGAGAGGAGAGGACTGGTCGGGCAAGGAGGAGGGGACGGATATGGGCGAATTGGCGCGGGCCCTTGTGGCCAGTCCTACGTGGCGGGGGCGTTCGGGCGTCCCCATATCCACCCCAGATATGGGCCGGGTATGGGGAGTGTCGGTCAGTCGATATGGGCCGGGTACGGGGAGTGCCGGTCAGTCCGAGCGTGTGAGCCGGATTTGCCAGGTCCGGTTGAATGGCAATTTTTCGTCCGGACAGCGACCGGGCAGCCCGCCCGGGCGTTTGGGGGCATATGGGGGGTCGGTTTTAGATGCTCTTAGTACAAGATATATGGCATGGGATACGGCTCAAAACTTGCTCTTACGTGCTTTTGTCGGGTGCATGAAGAAATTACACTTTATTCCCATATCCGGAAATAAATTAATGCATTCATTGCCATTTACTCGGCACAATTTATGAAATTCCAAATTACAGCTACTGGTATTCATATCCCGTCCATTATAAAATGCTTGCCCACCACATATGTTCTTCTCAGAACTCCAAGACTACTATCAAAATCATCTCATATCGACACCACAGCTGGGTCAAGATGAGTGCAAACCTTGTGCTGACCATCACCTTCCTCATGCTACCATCAGGTACAAACCTTTGAAGTAATTACTTGCTATTGCGATTCGTCCTAGAAAAGGATGGTCATGACATGGTGTGTTTTTGTTGGCCTTCATTTTCAGATACTTCAGCAGCAGGGTGGAATGGTTGTAAGTCGTTTATCATCGGTCCGATAGAAGAAGCATGTACTCGCAACGAATGCACCTTTGCATGCCAAGATGGGTTCACTAAGTTGGGTCACTGCAAAGACGGTGTTGTTAAGTGTGGTTGGAAATCCAACTGTGTTTCTGCTGGGTGTAACTGCACTCTATGCGGACATTTCAACCCTCCATCCATCCAACTTGGAAACAAATAATAAGTACCTAGGGAATAATTTCATGTTTATTAGAATAGGAGCCACGCTGAAGTGGCTGAGCAACGAGTGTTTGCTTCGAAAACTATATGGAGGCTTAAATGTTTAATTTTCATGTATGTTATTTGGGTGCGGATTGCGTTTCCATGTGAGTCTAGCTAGTATATCATTATTTGGAGTGCCCAACATGCTATGAATATCTATGTTGAAATAAACTTTGGACTAGTGAAGAGAGTGCAAAAATTATCGTATCTACTGTACTATCTAGGCCCGTGTATCACCTGGAAGTATATGATGTGGCTTTGGAGCGACATTAGCTTTGAATCATGTCATTTGGTCTGACATAATATAACTACACCACGTAGATGGGCAGCTGACATAAGATGATCAAGACACCAATTTTGAGGAAACACTTCCATACAGAGGTCTTATGTGTAGCATTTGTCAGACCGATCCTCGGCAGTCGATATCCGACGGCCAAGAGAATCAATCAAAATCATGCCCCAGTTTTTTTGTCAACCTTTCGATCTTCACGCCTATACTCCCGTGGTATCCACTTATCCCAAATTAATTACTTCGAACCAAACTGACGGCTATACGGCCTCCGCTCCACCTAGTTGGTGGAGCAAAATCACTGTTCTCACCTGTGGACGAAACAATATCACAAAATGAATCGTTGGCGAATTTTTTTCACCTGGATGACTCTTTTGTGTAGCGCTCGACAGCTAGGCGCCACACTACACTGTGCAGCGCCTGGCTCTCAGGCGCCACACACCTAGCCAGCGTCGCACCCCAGGCTGCCTGAAAAATGCTAAGTCAGTGTGTAACGCCTAGCGTGTGGGCGTTGCACTAGTGGTTACACACTGACTTAGGCGCCACACACCTAGCTAGCGTCGCACCCCAGGCTGCCTGGAAAATGCTAAGTCAGTGTGTAACTTGCACTAGTGGTTACACACTGACTTAGCATTTTCCAGGCAGCCCGGGGTGCGACGATGGCCAGGCGTGTAGCGCCTGTCAGTCAGGCGCTGCACAGTGTAGTGTGGCGCCTAGCTGTCGGGCGCTACACAAAAGGGTCAGCCGGGTGAAAAAAATTCGCCAACGGTTCATTTTGTGATATTGTTTCGTGCACAGGTCAAATTTGTCGTTTTTGCCTAGTTGGTGAGCCATCCCGTTCGGCGGCCGCGCGGTTGACGACCCCACGAACTCCCCGTCGTGCTTATCTATTACTCCCTCCGTAAAGAAATATAAAAGGACTCATCATAAACGCTCATATATTTCTTTTTTTTCTCGAATACTCACGAGTATGCATACTTTATATTAAAGAAGGTGAGAGGGTAAAGAGCCTCTTCCACTTGGGGTTACAAACTTTTTATGTACACCCAACTCCACGTCCGGTTCGCGTACAATTCACTAAAATGCTAACTACTCGCGTCACTACCCGCCGTTAGGGCCACGAGGAATCTATCCATGTCCATCTTTAGGATGCCCGCCGTCTTCCAGGATCTACACTCAACGCCTATTTTGCGGATTACGCTCGTGGAGGATGGGCTAGCTCCGTTGAAGACAATCGTGTTCCGATGCTTCCAGAGTTCCCACATGACGAGTAGGGCGAGGGCCCGTGTGTCCTTGCTTCCGGTAACACTACCAACACTACCATCAATGCTTGCGCACCACTCCTTTAGTCTCATAGTGCAATTTGGCACCCATTCCTGCTTGTTCATCGCTCCGCATACCCGAGTCCACACCTCCCTAGCGAGAACGCACTGGATGATGATATGGTCAATGCTCTCCTCTGCTTGGTCACAAAACGGGCATGCATCTTGATGGTCCAGTCCCCGTCGAGCCAGTCTATCTGAGGTCCAACATCTGTTCCGGAGCGCTAGCCACGCAAAGAACCTGCATCTCAACGGTGCCTTTGACTTCCATGTGAATGTAGGAGATATGCCCTAGAGGCAATAATAATTGTTATTGATTATCTCCCTGTTCATAATTAGGTTTATGTTCCATGCTATAACTGCTATGGTTCTCGAGTCTACAATAACCACGAGGCTCGGAGGAAGACTCATATGCACGTGTGGAATAATAAACGGTAAAATGTATTCCTAGTATGGCCTCTAAGACTAGCTCAAGTGTTGCATGATGGTTCTGTTTTCCTGATCATGGGCATGTCTATGCCAGCAACTTTGAGGGCACAATGTTGGAAGAACATTTGTGTTGAATCGACCCGTATTGATGTTATGCTATGAGATACATTCGTCATAAGTTAATGGTTAATAACACAGAGATGGTTAACGTTTGCATGATTCCTTAGACCATGAGAGTATCGAGTTTCTTCATGCTTGCTTCATGAACTTTGGGGTTTGTTAAACGTCATCCGTAAATGGGTGGCTATTACGGCGGCTTACGGGTTCATGGAAAAGTATGTCAAGTAACTTGATAGCTCAAGATTGGGATTTGCTCCTCCGACGATGGAGAGATATCTCTGGGCCCTCTCGGTGTTACGGTATCCATCATCGTCTGGCCAGACACTTTGTGATTTGATCACGGGGATGCCGGAACACGGGAACGAGAAAAGAGAACAATACCGGTAACGAGGTAACTGGCATAGTGGACAAGTTGTTGATCCACGGGGATGCCAACATGTCTCACCTCGGGTATTTGTAACATATCGCGAAGCAACAGGAATAGCACACGGCAACTGGAGGTTCACTCGAATATTCATTCGTGTGGGTATGGGGGTCAATATGGGTGTCCACGGCTCCGATGTTGATCATTGATCGGAAGGGGTTCCGGGTCATGTCTATACTTCACCGAACCTATAGGGTTACATGCTTAAGGGTCATCTATCTGCTGAATACTAGACAGGGAGTCTGAGAGAAAATCACCGGAAAAGTTTCGGACAGCGGAAAAGTTCCGCAGAGAGAACACAGGAACAGTTTCGGTAAAACTGAAAAGTTGTTTCAGGAGATACCATTAAGTCAAATTGGTTTCGGCACATGCTTGATAATTCTTGGAGGGTGCCAGAATCATTCTGGAAACTTCTGGGAATTTTCCGGAAGAAAAATCGGAAATGTTCCGGAGCTGCCGGAACCGCTTCGGATGCTTTTCGCAGATGAAAATCACTAATCCAGAATTGTTCCGGAACGCATTGAAATTTATTTAGTGGGTACTGGAAATGTTCTAAGCCCACATAAATATTTTCAGTTCGAACGGACGCTGAAAAATGTCGTCGTGAATAGTGAAAGTGCTTTTTGGGTTACTTTTTGGAAAGCCACCTTTTTGGGCTTTTGCTCCAAAATATCTTGGAGATGACATGGATGGATGTGGCTGAAATTTGAGCCCCTCCACCCCTCCTTCTCCTATAAATAGAGGTGGAGGGGGCTGCCCAAACTCATTCCTTCTCACATACAAGTGCCATGCATGATCTGGCTTTCTCTCTCCCTCCCAGCGAAATAGTTTCGTAGAGCCGAAAGCCTGTCTGGGTTCCGGTGGGAACTAGTTCTGGACGGCGAAGCCCTGCCGGATAGATGACACCGTATGTGTGCAACTCTGTAGGTAGATCGTAGTTTCGGTCTTAGTTCGAGAGTGCCTCCCGAAGGGCTGTCCGAGTGACTGTCCGAGCTTCGAGGGTCCTCCCGAAGGGCTGTCCGAGTTTCGATGGTCCTCCCGAAGGGCTGTCCGTGACACCGTCCGGGGGACTGTCTGACCGCTTCCCGGAGGGCTGTCCGAGGGGCGGATGAGGGTATACATCCTCGCGGTTGGGAGGTTGTAAATCCTAGCTGCGGGGATCTGCACCGCCGATCGTCATCGACTCTACTTCCGCTGCGCTACGAGTCGGTAACGAAAAAGATCAAACCTTGTATGCAGTCTCCATAGTGGTCCTGGGCTGGTGCGTAGGTCGGAAATTTTTGTTTTCTGCTGCGTTCCCCAACAGTGGCATCAAGAGCCAGGTTATGCGTAGATGCAGGTTGCGATCTAGAATACATAGAGATGTATGGGTGTTGCACAATATAATTAGGTAGTAGATGAGTTCTATTACTGAAAATTATTTGTGCGGGTAGCAGATGAAATCTGTTACCCGATGTTCCTGTTGCTTCCCCTGAATTTGCGTAGTCCTGATCTTGACGGCATGGTGGAATCTCACAAAGTTCTGGCAATCCGCGATCCTTTCATGCTGCTCCTGAGTATGCTGATTGACAGATCAACGAAGTGCTAACAGTTCTTTGGGTTCCACCATAGTTGAGAAAGATGGATGTTTCGCAGATGAAAGGGCAATGCAGATGTGATCTGCACGGGGATCACACGTATGACGAAGTTTAGTATGGGGCTCGAGATTTTATTATCTCGTGTTTCATACACCCTGGAAAGTTAATCTAGCAACTTGAATTATCATACTTGATGATGGACGTTGGTAGCTTCGGTTTGTTTCGAAACCTTCGAAGCCACGTATAACAAGTTTTTGCATGAACCGATTAGAGGCGTCTAACTTGGTTTTGCAGGATGGTTTGCATGTGCATATGATGTGGTATACCAGTGCTCATATTAATTTGATTATGTATGAGATGACTATATGATGTAATTTGATTAACATGACCTGCGTGTCATGATTCGGCATGATGGCTGGAGCCATATGATTGCACTTTAATGACCTGCGTGTCAACCTTAAGTAATGCACTTATTTTATTAGCTATAGAGATAGCAATATTATCTGGTGCATCGACAAGGTGGTGGCAATCTTCGCGAAGGTGAACACCGACGCGAATGCCGAAGACGAAGAAATGAAAGACTTCTCCGTCAGAAAGGGCTATACCATATCATGCTATTATGAATTGCCTGAGATGTTTATCCCTTATGATGCACCCTTCTTGATTGCGCGGTAGTCGCTTTTATTAGGGTGATCTCTCACAAAAATATCAAGTAGTTAGTGTTCTCCCAAGTGTAGCACCGTCACGGCACCTATCTTTTCGGGGTGTGCCGTGTCACACGGGTACGAACGATTAGAGAAGTGTGAGGCGGGTGAGTTGAGACCTCGCAGCGAGATCACTTGGTTGTCTTGACGTTCAGGCATGACCGTCATGAGCTCGGAACACACGCATCGAAAGATGAACAAGAGTCACATAGAGATGTGATTGGCAAGTTGGCCTACCGGTTGAGATTTTCGTCATCAGTGGTGTTACACCAATGGCGAACAATTTAAATGCGGGTCTTGTATCACTCACAATCAATTATGAGAGATATTGATTTGAGTGGGAGCGCACTTTAGAATTAATTCTTTTAATTCTTAGTGCAATTAATTTTGAACACTGTCTAAGTGTGATTTGCATAATAATTGTAGAATAATGGCTCGCGTTTCCACCTTCCCTGTTAAAATTGAATAGCTGTTAAATATCTGGTTAAAACTTTACGATTGGTAACGTAATGTGAGGATTGTCCTCAAGAGTGCCGAGAAGGACTTTGTCCTATCGCATGCTTTCGGTATTCTCCCGCTAATGCTATGGATCATGTGACTCTCGTCCTTCGATCCAAAAGCTAGAATTCCTTTTCAGTCAAAGTGCAATATGTTTGCTTCCATGAGACCCGAACTTCGAAAGTTTGGATAGTTATGTGATATTCATGGAATCTGAAAATCATTTTTAGAGAAAGACAAAGGCTAAAAGATATGAGATATCCAAAGCAATGTTTGTTTGCAAACTATTAGTAAAGGAGTTTACTATGCATTAGACTGATAAGAGAGGGATCCAGGAGAACGCCTGTCATATGATGAAAGGTGAATAAAACAACAACTTAAAGAGAAAGGAAGTGTCCGAAGGGTGTTAGTAAGACTTTCACGCCTAGGAAGTCCGGGGCTAACGCCACTCTTAAGTTGGGTGCTTCTTCTGAGAGTAGGAGAAATACTGAAAGTTAAACTGTTAGAAGTATGAAGGCAGAAAGAAAGAAGACTGGAATATCCAGCTCATGTATGAATGTCATACAATTTTTTTGATGTATAGAAGGCTGGTCAAAGATATAGTTCTTGGGAATTATGGTTAAACATGTTGATCACTAATTCTTGGGTATTGTGAGTTGATCACAAAGATACCCGCTTGATTGCATTCTGTTGCAACTCGATGAAAGAACTACTATGGCCTGAAAGACTAGCCAGGAATGAGGTTAAGATACACACAGGGAACATAGTAAATGTTACTATACCTTCCATCGGTGTATTACCTATGTATTTATTTTCATAATTCTTTTGGAGTTTCACGCTCCAGCCCTTTGCATAAGGTATCTTGCAAGAAGGTTGTTCATAAGAGAACTTTTGATGTTCGGTGTTATGAATAACATAAGGGCCATACTTTCATTATGAATGAGATGTATGTTATGAATAATGATATTAATATATTACCTCTGTGTTTACTTTCATAATTCATTTTAGAGTTTCATACACTCTAGCCCATTGCACAATGTTTGTTGCAAAAGAGTTGTTCATAAAAACAACAATTGTTGTTCAGTATTATGAATAACATAAAGGGACATGCTTCCATCCTAGATGGGATGTATGTTATGAATTTTGATGGAAATATGATACATCCATAACACTGACGCTAAATGTCGCAAGACTAAAAGAATACCACACAAGTGTGGCACTGCATTTGGTCACATTGGAGAAACCCGCATGGAAAATTCCATTATGATGGATTTTGAAGTAGTTTGATTTTGAATCATCCGACACTTGTAACTTTCCTCTGAAAAGTGAAGTGACTGAAATACCATTCACAGGCCATAAGGAACGTGCATAGAACATATTGGTGATCATACATTATGATGTGTGTAGTCCAATAAATGTTGTTGCAAGTAGTGGATTTATCTATCTTCAGAAATGACTCAAGTAGATATATGGATATTTACTTGATGAGACGTGAGTCTGGATCTTTTGAAATCATTCGAAAGGTTTTCAAAATGAATAAGAAAATATTGTAACAAGAAAATTATGTTTCTACAATTCGATTGCAGAAAGGAATATTTGAGTTACAAGTTTAGCGAATGTCTGATGAGTTGTGAAAGGGGTTTCATAACTTGCACCTCCCGGAACACCACTGCAAGTGGAAAGTCCGTGAAGATGTAATCGAACCATTTATGACATGGTAAGATCAAAGATGACATAAATAAATTTGCCATTACCCCTTTTAAAAGTTGATGCTTTAGAGACTGCGGCTTTTACACTGAAAAGAGCTCCATCAGGTCTGTTGAAATGACGCCATGGTATGGTAAGCCCAACCATGTTATATCTTTTCTTAACATTTGTAATATGGGGCTTGTGTAAAAGGTTACAAACCTATTCCAAATCAGACAAGTGCTACTTTGTAGGTTATCCCAAGTCATTGGGTATTCCCCCACCACTATACCGAGGCAAAGGATTTTGCCACAAAACGGTATGCTTTTAAAGAGAATAGTTCTTACAAAAGGTGAGTGGGAGGACAGTGCAACTCGACGATATAATCAGTATCTTCGTCATCAGATCAAAGGAAAAAAACCTTGGAAGTGATTCCGGAGTTTCCTACTGCGACTCATACGGAAGTCTCTACAATAAAATGTATGGACTTCGGTCGAACTTGCAGCTGAACCACGTAGGCAAAGCTCGTGCAAACCTATCAGGTGTGCAAACGATATATTGTTGTTAGACAACAGTATACCTACAATACACAAGGAAGCGTTGATGGGCCCTGACTCCGGAATTGGCTAAATGCCAATACAATCCGAGATAGTTTCCATATATGTGATTCGAGATTAAAATCTTGATACACCTTTCGGAAGACTTAGAGTCTAACGAATATTTATGGAACTAAAAACTGATACGGATAAAATGTTTTATCCATAAAGCTCGACTTGTTGCATTAACAAGTTCAAGGAGTTGACTACGATGAGATTGTCTCACCGTAGCGATGCTTGAAGTCGGTTTGGGTTGAACTAGCAATTAATACATATTTCAATCATGAGATATGAAACATGGATGACAAAAGGATTTCCATCTGATGGAAATGAAACCTAGGACGTGTATGTGATACAGTCCAAAGTAATTTGTCAATCCAGAGGATGCTAGTAAGTATGCAAACTTCAGAGTTCCAGCGATGGACAGAAGAGAGCAAAGTGGAGTTGGAATCTTCGTTTTTGATGGAATGGTCAAAGGGGTTTGACTTCATCAAATGGGTAACGAAGATGCTTGTGATTCAAGAAAGTAAGTGGGAGCATAATAATATTTCTAAAAACCTTGTGTGCTTGACACATTGTTAATTGGAAATAAAATTTCTTGACACGAATTATTACTTCATTTGAAAATAGTTTTTCGATGAAGTACTTAGGCTAAATAGCCTCAATATTAGGCATGATGATCTATGGAGATAGATTTACCTAATGGAGCTAAGCAATGAATACATATTGACAAGGTGCTAAAACCTTTTAGCATTTAAAACGCCAAGGAGTGATTCTTGGCGAAGTCACATGGAAAGAGTTTTGCAAGACTCGGTGTCTCAAAACACTGATGAGTAAAATACATGATGGAGATTCCACACACTCTTGTGTTTGGATTAATCATGTATTCCATGGTATGTAAAACAACCAGATATGTCCGATACTCCAAAAGTTGTTGCGAGTATGGATACCAAAATGATCAAAGCACTGATCATAGGACAACAGTGAAAGATGTCATTGAGTACTAGAGTAGTAGTGATGACATGTTTTCTCGCAAGCAGAGATTATGAAGTGCTCGTTGTAAGTAATTACATCGATACAGTCTTCATCAATGCTCCATGCGATTTTCGATTTAAAGTTAAGGGTTTTGTGTAATACACAATATGGTGGCACGGTAGTTGGAAATTGTTCCAAACAAGATACTGTGGCGAATTCTATAACAAAGGCTAAGTATGTTGACGCTTAAGAAGCGACAGAGAAGTTGTTGAATCATATAGTTCATTCATGAACTTAGTATGGTTCCAAGATGGCTTTGGTCTATGGGACACTATTGCAGATAGTTGCTCCATAGCTCAGTCTGAGGAATCAGGTTTCAACCAATGATTCACACATATGCAAAGCCAAGTCCACACAAAATATGAATTTTGTGAAAGCGTGAAAACGCGAGGATATGCAAAGTTACACACGGAGCTGAAGTCGTCAGATCCGTTGGACATCAGGCTATACCACATGCGAAGCATATTTTACACCAGTATGCCATAGGTGTAAAGTGCATTAGCATTGACTAGATTATTGACTCTAGTGCAAGTGGGAGTCTGTAGGAGATATGCCCTAGAGGCAATAATAAATGTTATTGATTATCTCCCTGTTCATAATTAGGTTTATGTTCCATGCTATAACTGCTATGGTTCTCGAGTCTACAATAACCACGAGGCTCGGAGGAAGACTCATATGCACGTGTGGAATAATAAACGGTAAAATGTATTCCTAGTCTGGCCTCTAAGACTAGCTCAAGTGTTGCATGATGGTTCTGTTTTCCTGATCATGGGCATGTCTATGCCAGCAACTTTGAGGGCACAATGTTGGAAGAACATTTGTGTTGAATCGACCCGTATTGATGTTATGCTATGAGATACATTCGTCATAAGTTAATGGTTAATAACACAGAGATGGTTAACGTTTGCATGATTCCTTAGACCATGAGAGTATCGAGTTTCTTCATGCTTGCTTCATGAACTTTGGGGTTTGTTAAACGTCATCCGTAAATGGGTGGCTATTACGGCGGCTTACGGGTTCATGGAAAAGTATGTCAAGTAACTTGATAGCTCAAGATTGGGATTTGCTCCTCCGACGATGGAGAGATATCTCTGGGCCCTCTCGGTGTTACGGTATCCATCATCGTCTGGCCAGACACTTTGTGATTTGATCACGGGGATGCCGGAACACGGGAACGAGAAAAGAGAACAATACCGGTAACGAGGTAACTGGCATAGTGGACAAGTTGTTGATCCACGGGGATGCCAACATGTCTCACCTCGGGTATTTGTAACATATCGCGAAGCAACAGGAATAGCACACGGCAACTGGAGGTTCACTCGAATATTCATTCGTGTGGGTATGGGGGTCAATATGGGTGTCCACGGCTCCGATGTTGATCATTGATCGGAAGGGGTTCCGGGTCATGTCTATACTTCACCGAACCTATAGGGTTACATGCTTAAGGGTCATCTATCTGCTGAATACTAGACAGGGAGTCTGAGAGAAAATCACCGGAAAAGTTTCGGACAGCGGAAAAGTTCCGCAGAGAGAACACAGGAACAGTTTCGGTAAAACTGAAAAGTTGTTTCAGGAGATACCATTAAGTCAAATTGGTTTCGGCACATGCTTGATAATTCTTGGAGGGTGCCAGAATCATTCTGGAAACTTCTGGGAATTTTCCGGAAGAAAAATCGGAAATGTTCCGGAGCTGCCGGAACCGCTTCGGATGCTTTTCGCAGATGAAAATCACTAATCCGGAATTGTTCCGGAACGCATTGAAATTTATTTTAGTGGGTATTGGAAATGTTCTAAGCCCACATAAATATTTTCAGTTCGAACGGACGCTGAAAAATGTCGTCGTGAATAGTGAAAGTGCTTTTTGGGTTACTTTTTGGAAAGCCACCTTTTTGGGCTTTTGCTCCAAAATATCTTGGAGATGACATGGATGGATGTGGCTGAAATTTCAGCCCCTCCACCCCTCCTTCTCCTATAAATAGAGGTGGAGGGGGCTGCCCAAACTCATTCCTTCTCACATACAAGTGCCATGCATGATCTGGCTTTCTCTCTCCCTCCGAGCGAAATAGTTTCGTAGAGCCGAAAGGTTGTCTGGGTTCCGGTGGGAACTAGTTCTGGACGGCGAAGCCCTGCCGGATAGATGACACCGTATGTGTGCAACTCTGTAGAGAGATCGTAGTTTCGGTCTTAGTTCGAGAGTGCCTCCCGAAGGGCTGTCCGAGTGACTGTCAGAGTTTCGAGGGTCCTCCCGAAGGGCTGTCCGTGACACCGTCCGGGGGACTGTCCGACCGCCTCCCGGAGGGCTGTCCGAGGGGCGGATGAGGGTATACATCCTCGCGGTTGGGAGGTTGTAAATCCTAGCTGCGGGGATCTGCACCGCCGACCGTCATCGACTCTACTTCCGCTGCGCTACGAGTCGGTAACGAAAAAGATCAAACCTTGTATGCAGTCTCCATAGTGGTCCTGGGCTGGTGCGTAGGTTGGAAATTTTTGTTTTCTGCTGCGTTCCCCAACAGTGAACTGTGCTGCCGGTGCCACCTCGCGTCCCCAAAATCTAGCGTTGTATGCCGACTGTACTGAGAATGTTCCGTTCGGCTCCCATGCCCATCTCACCGAATCGGTCCTGTCCTGATCAAGCTGTACTGTCGTCATCCGCTCCCATAATAGCAGGTACTCATTTAGCATCAGTGGTGTCAAATCCGGGCCGACGTCCAAGGCCCAAGATCCATGCATCAATCCCTGCTCGACCGTCCGAAGGGCTCTTGTTGTTTGCCGGACATGATTGTATAGGGTTGGTACTAGATCCTCCGCTCTATGTCCATCAATCCATTTTGTCCTCCCAAAATAGCGTGCTTCGTCCATTGCCAACCGCAGAGAAGGTGGCGGCTTTAAACAGTTGTATCGATTCCTCGGGCACCTGTATGTCAAACTCGCTCCATGGCCTTGCGGGGTCCGTTCGTTTCAACCATGGCCACCATGCTTGCATGGCAATATTCAACCACCTTAGGTTCGGAATGCCCAGTCCACCTGCCCATCTCGGTGTGTATACGTCTTCCCAAGCCACCGCACATTGGCCACCAATTTCTTGAGCTTTTGTACACCATAGGAACCCTCTGCATATCTTGGTCATTGCGGTGATGGTCTTGTTCGGAATGTCCAGGGCCATCATCGCGTGGATCGGAATTGCGCATAGCACAGTTTTGACCAAGATCATCCTGTCGCTCTTGGGCATGTTGGCGGCCTTCCAACTTGGTAGGCGTGCCGCCAAATTGTCCACAAGTCCAGATAGTTGTGCCGCTGTTTGCTTTCTGATCGTCAATGGCAACCCCAGATATTTACATGGGTAGGTCCCGACCGGGCAACGAAGAATTTGCGTCACCCGCCATCTGCCTTGTGTTGCATCGAATTGGTAGTGCCGCGCACTTGTTGAGGTTAACACGCAATCCGGAGGCCTCCCCAAACATTTGTAGGATGGCTGCACATGTTTGTAGGTCTGTTGAATCCGGCTTCAGGAATACCATAACGTCGTCCGCGAACATTGAGATCCGTTGTGATAGACCCCTGGGGCCAATGGTGAGAGGATGCCTCTGTCCACCGCAAGTTCAAACATTTTTTTGTAATGGCTCCATTATGAGCAAGAAGAGCATCGGTGATAGTGGGGCCCCTTGCAGTAAGCCCCGGCGATTCAGGATGGGCCTGCCGGGAGCTCCGTTGATCATGATACGGGTTGACGAGCTAGCAAGGAGGCCACAGATCCAGTCCGTCCATCGCGCACTAAAGCCCATGTGCGAGAGTACTTCCACCATAAAAGGCCATTGCACGGAGTCAAAAGCCTTCGATATGTCGAGTTTGAGCATCACTGTCGGCTCCTTGAGGGCATGCAACCGTCTTGCCGTACCTTGGACTAACATGAAGTTGTCGTGAATGGAGCATCCCTTGACGAAAGCACTTTGATGCATGCCCACTAAGTTTGGAAGTTCCACCGCCAGTCGGTTGGAAAGCGCTTTGTCAAAAATCTTGATCGCCCCATGGACCAAACTCACTGGCCGCTCATATATTTCTTTACATATATTTCTTTACAGAGGGAGTATGATTTAAAAAATACCATAATAAAATACTCATCATAAGATCTCCGATGCTCAATGGATATAAGAATCTTTTCTCAACCAAAAAGAAGCATGATAGTCCAACTTTTATTCAAACTAAACCGAGATAAAAACTTTAATGGAGAAATTAACTAGAGAAAAACAATAAGAGATACAAAGGGCCTCAAAATCCCTCCATGCTTAACATGCTAAGCCGGTTGGATTCATTTACTCTCTTCTTTATTGGTACCGGAGTTCTTTGCAGGTGTAGACAGAGTGATGTTGGTGAACGTGTCAAGGAGTAACTTGTTCGTCAGCTCCAAGCCTATGATGCGAAGCTTGTACACGCGAAGCGTCTCATCTTGGTTTGCAATGATTCTCAGGCTCGTGGTCAACGTCGCCCACGTTTTTGCCGCGAGTGCCTCCTCCATCTCCTTGATTTGTTCACGCAAGATATTATTTTTAGCTTTTGAACTACTAGCATGTACCTCTGGTTCGTAGGCGTGATGCTGAATTGGTGTAGGATTAGGATCCGCAAGGAATTTCTTCCTCGGAGGTCCTACGGTGATGCGTGCTCCAGTGGTATGTTCCTTCCGTGCTCTGGATTCAATCTGCTAGGACTCCTCCATAGGATCCTGAATAGTGCAGTCACTTGGTGGCGTGCGTTTGTATCGGGTTGTTGATGATCGTTGCTTTATATATAAAGCGGGGCGAAAGCCTTTTTTTGGTAATAGTGCAGTCACTAAAGCCACATCTACCCATAATGATTGGGTTGATCTTGATGAAGTTGAGATGATCGCCAGTGTTGATGACCTTGACGGACTCGATGGGGATCGACTCCGACTTCTTGTTCCCTTCTTCTTCCTCTTCATCTTCTTGGTCCTCGAAAGGCTCCTCTTCTGGTTCCTCCTCTGAAGAGGACCAATCGCGGATGCGACGTGTCCTCTCCCTCTTGCTACCGAGTGAGTCATGGCCTTCAAGCTCCAGATTCTCCTCTTCTTGGGAAGAGGTCCGCCTCTCGTCCCATTAACGTGCCATGGCTTCTTGCACTCTAAATTCAAGAAAAACTTGCGCTATGTGGGTTGTGTTAGCTTTGGAGAGAAAGGAGGCAAGGGATCAGTATATAAGAGGCAAAGCTCACACGTAATCTCGAGATAAGGAAGATTAAAAAGAATTGGAAATAAACCAAACAAAATCGGGAATATTCTGAACTGAATCGGAGCCGTATCACGATGGACGACGTCTGGTACAAGCACGTGCGCTCGTACCAGCGCTCGTACCGGTCTTTTCGCCCAAAGTTAAAAGGGAATAGAGCCCACGACGGCCTTCGTACGAGCAAGTGCGCTCGTATTAGCGCCCGTACGGCCCTATCGAACCTGCGGTGAACCTTTTTTTTCAAACAAAGTAAACACTAGAGCTTTTGGAACAGAACGAAGGACAGCCAAAGGTACGAGCGTGGGAACTCATACCATGGGTCGTACCCACTTTCGCCTCATGCACAGAAGAGTCCAGAGCTGGAGATGGCATCTGGTATGACCACGGGCGGACGTACCAGCGCTCGTACCGCGTGGTAAACACTCCAAACTTAACAGAAAATCAAAACAAAACTAAAGAAAAAGAAATCTAAAGCTTTTAAATAAATCTAAAGAAGTTACCAGCAGCGTTTTGGCTTTTCGCGCAAGATTTGTTCTTTAGATATGTTTTTGTTCCAGCTATCTTTTCCCTCTGTAGCCTCAGTGAGGTTCATCCCAGCGAGTTTGTTGGGGTGCAAAGCATTAGCACAATCAAGTAAATCAAATTCTCGTTCTTTTCTTACCTCCAGTTTCAAAAATGACTCCTTAAGACCAATTAATGGGGGTTCAGTATCCCCAAAGGTACGCGTGGTGGTTTTGTCCAAAGTCACCGCCGTATTGTAAGGGATACAGACTCGTGTCTCCGAGGCCTTTCTTCCTTCTTCCACGAACGAGACGTTCACCAATGCCTTGTCTATCTCGATGTGGTCTAACATTTGAGTGTCAAATTCATGCAGAAGGAGACCCCATCTCATCCATCTAGGCTTCGTGTCCTTCTTGTCCAAGACCTCCTTCACTGCTTGACGATCTATGTAGAAAATGACTTTCATATCTGTAATATAAGTGAAAGGATCGAGATGGACCTAGAGAGGAGGGTGAATAGGTACTATTACAAATTTTAATTCTTACTTAGCAATTTTAGGCAATAATGCGGAATATGAAAGTGAGCCTAACAATTGCAAAGGTGAATCTAGTGCTAAATGCAATATATTCAGCAACAACAACAAGTAGCAAGGGAATAAGCACAATATAATGTATGTAAGTAGAGACTACGAGACAATTAACCACAAGTAGAGATTTAGGGTTAGGGATAACCGCAACTCCGGGAGACAAGGATGTATATATGCCAATGTTCACTTCCTTGGAGGGAAGATAGTCACCGTTGGAGGGATGGATGTTACCACTAAGGCACACCAACGCCACGAAGGCTCACCCTATTCTCCTCTCGAGACAACAACACGAAGGCGTTTCTCAAACACTAGTGGTAGACCTTGAGGTGGTCTCCAAACCCTCACAAACTTTTCGGGGGTAATCACAATGCTCGATTCCTCACCGGAGTACTCCTACTACCTAGGAGTCTCCAACCTCCAAGAGTAACAAGATCAAGGGGAAAGCTCAAGACTTGATCAAATCATGATTTGCTTTGGTCAGAACAAGGAGAGGGAGTGGATCTATCACTTGATTGGAACAACTCTCAAGAACTCGCACAAACGCTTCCGGGATCTGAGATTTGGTGAGGAATAGTGAGAGGGAGCACTTCTAGGGTTCCTGGGATCTTTTGAATGGAGTGGTCGACCCTCTATCGGATTGGTAGAGAGGTATTTATAGTGCTAGCCAGTTGTGGCCGTTGGAGCAATAAGTGTTGTGTAAGTGCCGGACGTACGGTGGGTTACCGGATGTCTTGTGGAAAACAAACACTGGACGTCCGGTGGAATCACCGGACATTCGGTGGCTGTAGTATGCCAATGGATAAAAGCATTATAAAATGGCTAAGACAAAGACTTGTCGGACGTCTGGTACTTGCCGAACATCCGGTGTCCGGAAATCTGGTGCACTACATCCAGTACCGAATTGACTGATTTTAGGTACTTACCGGATGTCAGGCAAGTACCAGACGTCCGACAAGTCTTTGTCTTAGCCATTTTACAATGCTTTTATCCATCAGATATGTTCTGTCGAGATCGTACCGGATTTCCGGACGCAACCGGATTTCCGATGGCTCAGGAGAGACCATCTGGAGAACGCCGGATGGCCGACACTTTGGCTCTAGATGGGATGAACCGGATTTTTGGTGGGGACCGGAAATCCATTAGTTTTGTTCCGTTGATATACACCGGATTTTCAGTAAGCACCAGATATCCGATGAGCAATGAGGGACTGGACGACCGGTAGATACCGAACTTCCGGTGAGCCAAAGACCAAAATGGTTTTCCTGAGATATAAGAAATAGGACTATTTGGAGAAATACTCGGGAGTGATTTGTGGGTGTATGTGTGATATGGATGTATGATGTGAGTGAAAGACATTGGAAGAACCGTGGGTTTTGAGCAAATCTTTCATGAGTCCCGATGATCCCCTCTTAAATAGTGTGGGATCCCTATACTCAGGAACAAACCGAAAATCCTAAGCTATTTGTCTTTGTTTCTTCATTCTTGAGCAATATACACTTATGTAGATCATGATCCACACACATGATTCCACAAGGACTAAAACATGTGATATACTTGACAAACATGATTAGTCCCATATATGTATATTGTCATCAGCATCAAAATATGATTAAGGACATGATTTCACTTTCAGTCTCCCCCTTTTTGGTAGTCTCCAACCTCCAAGAGTAACAACATCCACCAAGGAAACCATTGTGAATAAAATTTTGATTTGGTGGAAGTGTAGACCAGGCACCTCTCTTTCACTTTCCAAAACATCAACACATTTGAGTGGAAGGGATATCTCCAAGAAATTTGAGCTAGAATCAATGGAGGAGAGAGATGGGGTTGTCACCTTCTTCGTGGGGAAGAAGGGGCCTATTTAGAGCTAGCCCCCAGATCCAACTGTTACCACACATTTTCTATGTGGACTGGAAGTTTCGGGCTGCGCCGAAAGTGCCCCCCCCCCCCGAAGTTGCAAGCAAGGTTCTAGGAAGGTTCCGGGAATTACCAAAGGTTTGCAACTAGGTTGCACACCTTCCGAACACCTTAGAAGCTGGCCGGACTTGACTAGAAGTGCCAGACCCCGAAAGTTCTAGGCAGGTTGGATTTACATAAGGTTTGCAATCGATTGCAAATCTGAACACCCGAGATGTTGGCGGACCTTGCCCCAAAAGTTCCATGCATCCTCGAAAGTTTCGGGCTATGTGGAACAGTGGAACATCAACTAATTTAGGGGCACTCACTCTCAGATATTGGGTACGACTGTAGGTGCATTTTTGTATGTGTACGTGTAGTTGATTCCCACAACATGTCCAAGGTGCACCTCCTCTTAATAGTACAGTTGCCTTATTGACTCAATTAAAATATGAAAGACATCTACAAGCGCTTCTTTTCTCTTTTCCAAAACCGAGGGAGGGGGGCGGGGCGTCCAACCTTATAGGCTTCTCTTTATGATGCGGCGACACTGTTTATAGACTCAATCATGTGGTTAGAACATAAATTATGTTATCATTAATACAAAAACACTTAAGGGCATTATTTTTATGATAAGCTCGTCAACATGTTTCTTATGAAAATAGGCAAGACCGCAAGAGACCCCCCCCCTAGATTCATGCCCTATTTTTTTTGCATTTGAATACCAGAGGCACAAACATAGAGAAACACTCCCCCTATGAGTCAAGAATGAAACGAGAAGTATACACTTTCAACAAGCTTTATGATTGGTAATATAAAATAAGATAGGCAATTCACTAATCCCAACCACAAGAGGTGTGTGACATGGCAATAGCATATGTAAAGAACATCACAAGATAGGCCGTTTAACACATATGTTCCACATGTGACTTTAATAAAAGGTTCACAAACACATGTTTTACCAATGCACCGATACTAGAGAGTACATACTAAGAAATTTTTAAATGGCCACAAACTCATAAGAGACAAGCAAATAAAAACCAAGTTCTTCTTCCTACCCATAGGTAAACCCGATAGAACCTAATGAAACTACTTCTCCGTCTTTGGCATCAAGACGCCAAAAAAAGGAAGAAGTGATGCTACGTCCAAGGCTTAGTCAAACAAAGTGTAGATATCCTCAGAAGATTCATCATCATCATCATCACCAGTGGTGCCATGAGGGTGAGAATAAGTAGCCTCATCACCAACCTCGACATCATAATCAAAGTACTTGGACTTGAACTGGTCAAAAGGTGTGATCACATATTCTGACCCATGTGAGATACTAAGACCACTCTTCCTCAAACCATCCTTGAGGGCCGTTGTCCCCTTGCATGTCTTGTGCTCATCATACTACTTGGAATGCATATCCTTTTGCAGAGAAAACATATTCTTGAGAACCTTCCACATCTTGTTCTTTTCTTCTTAGGTTTGGCTTGGATCCCGATGAGAGCGACTACGAGCACCAAGAAGAATATCATATCCACCGGCATGCAAATGCTCCTCCTCCTCAGCCTCATCATTAGCATCAACAACCTTGACCTTCTTGACAAGAAAATTCACACATGGGTGGGAAACATGGCGGCGATGTTTCATAAGCGCAGGAGACACCTCAACAATAAGGGCAGTAATATATGGGGGCATTGATAGGCACCTTGCGGTTCATCACCACACTGTACATCTCATGCCACATGAAGTCCATCACACCAATCTCGCCCTTACCAGAATCATGGCAAGTGCAGTACATTAAGTTGATAAGAAGGCCACCAATCTTATTCTTGTCACCAACTTGGACAGCCACAGTCTCACAGAACACCCGATGCATGATGTAATAGAATGGTAGAAGAACCGTCATAATGCCAACATTGCCTTCATCAGGATAAAGGGCTACAAGATGCTTGAGAAACACACCTCTGTCGTGAATGTTGTGGTACGCTCAACGGAGATAGCAGTATACTCGTAGCCAAGTAGACTAGCAAGTACAAACAGAGGTGCAAACACCCTCTCACGACCACACATCCAAGTCATCGTCCTGGCCTCGTCGAACCCAAAGTGCAGGGTGGCGTAGAATTGAGCCACCAGTGGAGTAGAGACATCATGCTAAAATAACATTATCGGGAGAAGGTCAAGTTTGAGACACATGGCATGGCATGGTAGGAATGCGCCACGACTTGTCAAGTGGACAAATCGTCTTGTGGGATGGGCTTGGTCCATGTGCACAAGAGTTGGGTCCGCATCAGAGATTCAGACGGACTCACTATTCGTGTACAGCTCAGGTGGGTGACTCTCTGGACTAGTTTGCAGCGTAGGGGAAATGTCGTAGTCGATCTTCCTCTGTTGGCACACAATGGTAGCGTCCTTAATGTGCTGGCGCTAAGAGCGATCGAGGCGCACATGGGTAAATTGGTGCCCCAACAGGGTTTAAATATATTCAAATAGTCGTGTCCGCGGTTAAGGACGACTTGGAGATTGTCGCTTGATCATCAAAACTTTAATGGATGCTTTAAAATTGCCAGATAAGTGTGAGTGCCATGGATTGCTTCCTCGCTGGTGAGTCGAGGGGGTATTCATGGTGGTGTATTGTTGTGGTGGTTCAGGATAGATGGTACTCAATCTCAAGTTTCTCATCTTATACTCTCAGTAGTCGCTCCACTTCTGCTTAGAGTAGTGTATTAGGGTTTGCTGCTTTCGGCTCAAATAGCCCTCATTAACACATGTGTATCTAGAATTATTCTGATGTAAGTATTGCGGGTACCTTTTTGCTCACCTTGCTTTATTTATTCTTTTGATGTGGATGATGCAAATCAGATGGTAGCATTTGGAACAGGTGATCTTTAGTGGTGAAAGACGACGTTAGTTATGGTTATCCTAGACAGTGGTCTGGGAGGATTATGGTCGTTATATGCTTTATTGTAGCCTTCTTAAGGCATTTGTTAAAATTACATGTCTAAGATATATTTTTGTTTCCGCTGTGAGATTTACAACTTGCTGTGAGATCCTTATTTGTATTAATTTGCAAAACTTTACTCATTTCAAATTTGTTGTCTATATATGTTGCAGTTCTGTTGTAGAGTTATATGTTGTGTTACATGTTGTTCCACCCACATAGCATGCATGTTACGTGTATGTATATAACTTGCATGTTGTGTGGAGGGGCTTGGAATCTTTGATATGCATTTGCTAATGGAATGACTATATTTGCACATCTCTGATGTTAGGTCCTGACATGGAGTCTCTGACCCAAATGGCCCGGAGGCACAAGGTTAGCTCCCGACGGATGAGCCAGCCAAATAGCGAGTTAGCATCGGGCCTTGAATTCAGGACTAAATGCTCTGGGCAGATATACCTGGATGCTTCGGAGCCAGCCCAAAAGCGGCAAGAAGAGGAGCCAAAGGCTCCGGCTGGGTCATCACCTCGCTGCCAGACCACCAACCGGGAACTGGGTACCCTGGAGACCCCAGCCCCTTTCCTGGATACTCCAGGACACGCTCGAGAGCAACCAGAGACAGACCCGACTTCGGCTCCAGCCCAAGAGGGTCCAGAAGAAATCCCGGGCTCCGATTGAAAACAACTCATTTTCTGGCACCGTAGATGCATGCGTGGAGATTCCGACCATCCTGAAGTTGCACTTTTACAACTTTTGGCTTGGGAATTCGTTGAGCTGTTTGTCTTTGGAGTTTGGTTTAGGAAATGGGGTGTCTTGATCATGACTTGAGCTTGTCCTTTGCCTTCCAACGATACCCTTTTAATAGTGCATGAGCACTACTAGTCAAGAACAAAAAGGAAGGTAAACTAGCTATCCGTCACGAAGTCCTTCAAGATATGATAAAATGTCAATATTATCCCTTCATCATGCCTTGCATAAACCCGAAATATCTAACATGACATTAATCAAATATGTTAGAATATGATTTTTTTTTTCGTTCGACAATTCCGTTTGACCAATTCAGGTAAATGGTGAGACGTGCTCTCACGAGTAATACCATGTCCTCACATAATGAGTTGAATTCATTTGATAAGTACTCTCCACTGCGATCTGAATGAACTCGTTTGATTTGACTTCCAAGCTAATTTTCAACTTTTGTATATTGTAAAGTAGTGTAGATCCTTATCTTTAGGTTTTAACATGTACAGGTAGCAAAATCTAGTGAAATCGTCTATCAAAGTCATTAAGTATTTTTTTTCACCTTTTGTCAACACAACATTTATTTTACATAGATCAGAATGTATAAGGCCCTTCTCAGTGCTCCACGGTGTACATGTGTAAACATGCCATATAAGTAAAAATTTAACATGGTAAAGTAATTAAGGAGGAGAGAGCGCACTTTGATAACCCCAGAAGAAACAATACTAAGCGCGCGAACCTATGCAAAACACTTAAATGAAGAAAGTCCGCCAATGTAGAAGAGAATTTAGTTGCTAAATAATTAAACGAAGAAAGCTTAACTACAACAAATTAAGCATCTACACATTACGGTCTTTAGTTGTTAAATACATCTGATCTAAGCACTTGTGCACTAAAAGAGGCCTAAGCTTCAAGGGTGTCAAGTTCAATTTATCCGTAGACGGTAGGCCTGGCAAGGTTGCTTAGATATCACACAACCTTGACATTTGAAGCCTCTTTGCTAAAGTAAAACTCATGATTAAATGTATTTTAAAAACAAAATTACTTTTTTGGAAAAAAAATATGAATGAAAAGGTGATGCGCTAGACAAGGAAACACCAGCAGTCCCGACCCGAGAGAGAAAGAGAGTCGTGGTCGTCGCGGTCGCGGGCACGGACGCGGGAGCAACGGCCGCTTTCCTCGTACCCTTGCTTCCTAACCTAACCAAGCAACCAGCCCTAACCGATTGCCGTCTGCGTCCGCGTTCATCCAGGGCATCCTTTGCCGCTAAGCAAGCGACACCTCGGGGCCGAGGCGGCGAGGGTTTGCGCGGCGAGGATGACTGTAATGCTCTAGCCCCGGTGATCTCTGCCGTTTCAGATTGGGGAACTCGATTTCGATTTCGACCCCAGTGCTGGATTCCTCGATGGTGGGGGTGCTGTCGAATCGAGTGGACCGGGAGGCCCTCGCCGCCGGGGATCACATCTACTCGTGGAGAACCGCCTACATCTACGCCCACCACGGTCGGTAATCCAATCCCCTCATTCTTCCTCCCCCAACCAATCTCCCCTAGCCATCTCTATCAATTGATTCGTTAGTTAGCCGAGGATCAATTAAGCACCCTGCCACCATTAATCTCGCGCCTGGTCCTCCGGGGTCACCTTGAAGACGCCCTGCAACAATAGATGCCTTTTACCTAAAGGGGAGTTAGGTTTGCTGGCTACAGATTGCGACGGGGGTCTGGGCTGGCCCCCGTTGAGGAACATTTTCGTGATCTTGCAAGTGTTGCTCTTTAGCGAAGAAGGATTGACTCATTCTCGCTTCGCCGAATACGTTTGGGTTCATCAACTGTGGAAGTCTATGCTTCAGCGCAGCACGATTGGCCACCTTTCCCTTAACCCAGCAACACCAGCACCACTGGAGGCATGGTGGATGGGGCGCGGATGCGAATCCGGAAGGGGAATGCATGAGTTTTCGACGCCATGGTAATCATCATCGTCTGGTGTATGTGGCGTGAGAGAGAGGTTTTGGATGGGATCTCCTCTGCTATGCTGGATGTGGCATCAAGAATCCCAGTGAGGCGAGCGCTCAGGTTCAGGCTGGCGCGAAGGGGTTGGCAAGTTCTATGTGACTCGTATACAGCGGAAGTTGTGCGCCTGATTGTTCAATCTAGACTGTTAACAATCAACTACAAACTTTGGCCATACCGTACATTTATAATTTGGCTTTGGGCCACTTTCTGTGTAAAACAAAGGCCTGCAAAGCTTTTGCCGTTTGTTAGACTAGTGGACTTTGGATAGCATCTGATCTTATAGATTGATATCTTCCTTCTCAGCCCGCATTTCACTCACGCTCGTACTACCTATGCTTGCTAGTTTTCTCCATACATACACTCCTTACTGCAATACTTGTTCATGATGTCATAAATAATACAGTAGTACTGACTGGTTTGGTCTTCCATTTTTCAGGGATATATGCTGGAGACGGAATGGTTATTCATTTTACAAGAGCGGCTGGACATGAAATTGGGACAGGAACGTTCTTAGACAAGTTTCTGTTTAGCTCCTCCCCGACTACGGCGGATGGCCCTCCTTGCGAGAAATGCGGCCACCTCATCAAGCCTCAGGGCGTCATAATGTCCTGTCTCGATTGCTTCCTGGATGGGGGCAGTCTCTACCTCTTCGACTATGCTGTGTCGCCCCCTTTCTTCCTCGCCAAAGCACGTGGAGGAACGTGCACCATGGCTCCCTCTGACGTTGCTCATCTTGTTGTCCACCGTGCCCAACACCTCCTCAACAATGGCTTTGGCATGTATAGCCTGTTTAAGAACAACTGTGAGGACTTCGCGATATACTGCAAGACAGAGCTGCTTGTCGAGACTGCTTACAGCGTTGGGCGCAGCGGGCAGCTGGCGTCCCTGACGGCTGCATTCAGTGCGGTGGCTTCTTCGCCACTGCGTTTCCTGACAACTAGTGCTAGCGGTCTGGCAATTGTGACAAGCGGCATGTACTGCGTGGGGCGATATGTGTCAGACATGGGTGTTCGCCGTGATGTGATCAAGGTGCCTGTGGAAAGGCTTGTAGAGCACTGGGTTAACAATGTCACTCCTGCTCTTCCTCAAGGGGCCACACAGGCGGAGACCGCAAGACCAGGAGGCTCGCCGGAGCTACCAGGGGAAGGGGAGCTTGCTAAAAGGGGAACACCAGGAGGCTTGCCGGAGCTACCAGGGGAAGAGGAGCTTGCTAAAACGGCAGCACCAGGAGGCTCGCCGGAGCTACCAGGGGAAGGGGGACTTGCTAAAAAGTAAAGCGGTATTTAGCTGCGGTATTGTCGTTCGTCGATTTGGCTTTGTGAGGATTGCTGCTCAATTCGCTTATCAGTGTGTTCCACGCAATTCTTCATGTAAATTAATCTACCTCTGAAAGAAGTTGGTCGATCTGGCTGTGACGATTTGCTGCTTAATCCCCGTAATTGCTTGCTGTATGAACCTCTTCATGTAAATTAATTTACCTCCGAAAGAGGTAGCAATATGTCTACTTTGCTTGTATGGAATGATGTAACGTAAGGTGGAACTTTTAGCCAAGATTTGTCTTGGCACAAATTTGAATTAAACCATGTGATGTCATATATTTCTTGGTTCCATCATAATATCCATTGTTTCCTGTGCTCTTCCCCTTCCACAAGTATCCAATGGAGTTTCTGGTGCTTCCTGAAGCCTTTTCCTCGCAATAATGTCATATCACCTCTGTTCCGAATTATAAGACTTTTTGGATATTTCAATATGGACTACATACGTGCTGAAATGAATGAACAAGCACACTAAAACACCTTTTTCAAAAAAAGAAACACTAAAACACGTTTATATACATATGATTCAGTAAAAAGTTAGAACATCTTATAATTCTGAACGGAGGGAGTAACTCTTATGTTCTATCATCATACTGTTCACGAATTCCTTACCCCAACTTGTCGAATAGGCTAGCATGTCCTTTGTCAGTTGCAGTTTTGTAATGCTAGATATATTGATCATTATGTTATTTACAGCATTTTCTAAAATGTCACACAGGAATGTTATGGAGAGGATTCTCCTTGCTGCAGTCTACACCGTACTAATTGTGGCTACTTTTTATCCTCGGTAATAACTCCAGAACTTCTGTAAGTTTCTCCAATATTAGATCGACAAAATTAGGATAGAGTTATAAACTGATCTATCCATATTCAACTATGTGTGTTTCTTTTTTCAGTTTTTTTCACACGTATATTCCTAGGATAACTTCCTTTGGATCAGTCTCTATCATCCATGAAGGCCTGCCAATCCAAGTGATATAACTATGTCAGCTAACATAAACATTACGAGTTAACCACATAAATTGTGAAATCGGGTAGAGGAAATCACTTGTTCATCACGAAGTTTGTTGTTCCTTGGGACGCACGCTCAAGAAGCAGCTTCCTGGATTCAATTGCTATTCCCTCTGGCTGCATTACACATAATTGAGATGATCTTAGAAAGTATGAATTGAATTCTCTTATTTCTGTGAGGCGCGAAGGAATTTTTTGTTGCAACTATTCCATTAGTTTTCCTTCTATCGGAGCACTACTCACCTCTTCCGGAAACCAAACACCTGGTTGCGTGCTTCCCTCCAGAACTGCTTGAACAAATGCAGCCGTTGAATGGCCCACCGATCTGAAGTCCAACATAAGATGCTTAGATGAGATGTAGATAGATTGACCAGAATAATATTGGGTACTTCTGAACTGAAAAGTACACCAGAACTTGTAAAATGAGCCATACAGTAAATATTGCCTAAACCTCGAGTATAAATTCCTAGGATTTGAGTTGTAAGTTCTGAGTGTAACTTTTTCTGACAGTTGTGTTGTAACAGGTATCGCATAAAATTCTGCATCGATCATTTCAAGTATTAAGAACAGATAAAGAAAATCTCATTAGGTAGATAATCTCTCAGTTTAAATAGGCACGATTATAGATTGTTTCCACCTAAAGAAGTTTTGAAACCAATGGAAACTCTTGAATGCCGATTATAATTTCCTGGAACTCTGCTTTATTTGGAGGAAATTAATGTTAGGCTCAATACAGACGATGGGCAAATAATCTGATAGCTGGAAATAACTAATGGTAAATATCAATTAGGTAATGGATTTTGAGGATGCTCAATTGCTCATCCAGAAATGTGCACTTACACAGATAGTTTTCTATGAGAAAATAATCCAATAGTATTTCGGCCATTCGAACACTCCAAGTCTACCTGCACAAACAAAATAAGTTTGATCCAACAATAGTCATCAGTAGTTTCACGTACTGCTCTGGACACAGCTTGAGTGGAATTAGTATGCTCTTACTATAGACACAACTTGAGTAAGAGTAGTATGCTCTTACTGTAGACACAACTTGAGTACGAGTAGTATGCTCTTACTGTAGACACAACTTGAGTAATATTACAATGACTTGACTATAATTGTGAAATAGAGATAAAGGAAATACTTACTCTCATGGACACACGCTCTCCTACAATGCCATCAATGGCTCGAACAAGGGGATCAATTTTTTCAACCAACTTTCCAACCTTATCTTTATCCCTTAACAACTCCTAAAAAGGATCAAGTTGAAGTCAAGTATATATACTGCAAACTGGTACCAACTCAACTACATCCTTAATATTGATACTTTTTTTCAGCCCAGTGACACAGATCGTATTGGTTAATTGCTTAAATTGCAGGAAAATACATGCTACTGTATGTTTGCAACTTCCAATATCTTCAATCGGTATCACTAGAATAGCAATGTAAAGAGCTTGAATGAAGGAACTTCATAAAGAGATAACTGAGAACTGAGAAGAATACATACAACAGGTAAAAAATTAGCGAAAGCCTCCATTCCCCAATTCCAGAAGAAAGGAGCAGTACCAAATCGAGCACTGACAGTTGGGACACCTAAAAATTTATGAGCACTCTTCACTTCAGGCAAATTCCTGAAATAGACGACGATGCATTTGCGGTATGTCAAAAGGCAAGCTATGATGAATAATAGTAGTGCATTTTTTTACCACATTGGCTTCTGGTTTGTCAATTATAAGATAATGCCCAAAGTACTTACAGTAAGTAAACATCTCTCTTTCTGACCCCTTTTCCAAAATCAATGTTGAGAACTCCACTGTAGGGCTTCAATTTGATTTCTTCTCCTAAATAGGTACTTAGAACGAATTCATCATCTTTTCCTCCTCACTGAGGAATACCATAGGTGATTATTAACGAAAAAAATCAAAAGTACCTTTGTTATATGCAATTACATCCTCCCCAAGAAGCAGAAAACTTGTCGCCAATATTGTTGGGCCAGCACCACCAGAGCCTGCAGTATAATAGAAGAATCTAAAAAGGATTTAGCAATGTGGCCATAAATATGAGCCCGTAGGAATACTAGTAAGTAGTAAGATCTGACATGAATAGATACGTCGAGAATCAAATCAAACCACCCCTTCTGTCCTTAATGCCTAATTTGATTTTTTTTTCCCTTTTCCAGAAAATATAGAACTCCCCTAACCTTAGTCTTTCAGGTTCTCCATCTTCACTTCTTGCAGCATTCACAAGCTCAGCAGCCATCACTGTTAGAAAACAATACAGCACACGAATAAGAACTAAACGTTTAAGATGTGGCACTCTTCTCGTTCTCGATATCTGCAGCTATTCCTTAAATGAAGCATCGCGGTCCGTGTAAAAACCACACACACTTTCGTAATGGAATAATGCATATGTGATCTAGTTTAGTACTTCGTTCCTTGGTTCCATGAGGACATTGTAGTTATGTAAGATTGCAATTTATATTAACATAGTTTCCGACAGCTTCAAGTTTACGTATCTTTCGACTTTGACATATGAATACATGACACGAATCAATTTGGTGAATCCGCTCACAGTTACCGTGTTCCACCTTTTTACAGCACTAGCTTTGATTGAGGCAATTTCTTTCCATTTGGGTACTGTTTAAAGAAACATTGCACCGAGCATTATTTTGGACTAGCATGTCATTGTCTTTAGTTACTATCAAGTTACACAGTGGAGCAACAGCAAACATGGACCTTCGTGGCAACAAATGGAAACAAGTCGAAGAGCATATAGCAATTACTGGAAATGTGGATGAAAAAATAGCTAAGCCAAATTGATGGTGTTGTATGCCATGAATGTGAAGTAATACCATTGCTCACTCCAGGATATATGCCGGCGGTTGTAATAGCTGGAACACCTTGAGCTTTTGCTTCTTCATGAAAAGCTTTGGCTCTCCATGAATAGTCCATGTCATCACAAACATCGATATATGCTGTCTGTTCACAAAAGCTTAAGTGAGCCAACAGCCATTTCAGTTATTAAGTAAAATATCACCAAGTTCAACAGATGCCCCAAAACTTATGCAGCTGTCCTCAGGGATAGGATGTTTTTAGCCACCTTGGTCGATATCGCCGCCTGCAGAACGGTGCATTCAGCCTCCCTCTGGAAAGGCCCAGCAGTATGAACAACCAAGTCCACATCTGGGGAAATTTCAAATCATTAGTCAGCTATGTCCCGATTCCCACGGAGGAAAATTACACGTCTGTCTAAATGAAGCAAGCACAGCATTAGCAGGTCATGGTATAATTTGCATTACTGACCCTGTAGCGCTTCCTCCAACATGGTTGCGTTGCCAGTATCAATTTGCACAAACTCGGATTGCTCGCCGAGCTTAGATGCCAAAGATTCACCTTTCTCCCTGGCAAATTACAAGGCATGTATGAACAGAGCGAAACTATAGTAATTGGCTCAAATGTGTCAAGCTGCTAACTAATTACATATCGAACTAAGAGGCGGTTCTCATTTGCAGTTGATGGAATGCGACTGAACTGAACGACGTGGCAGTTACCGGTTCCTGCCGCCGATGAGGATGTTAAGGTCGGGGCGGAGCTTGGAGAGCGCGGTGGCCGTGGAGCCGCCGACGCGGCCGGTGCCGCCGAGCACGAGCACGCGAGCGCTCGAGCGCGGCTTGCTCAGGGCAGCGGGCGCGGTGGCGGCGGAGGACGCGGTGGCAGGAGGGGTGCGGAGTGGCATGCATGCTCTGACCATGGCGGCCATGCTGCTGCACTGGACTGGTGTTACGCGCGGCGGTCTGAGCCACCCATGCCAACGGGGGAACGAGAGGGTAGAGCCGTGGGTGCGTGACTGGGTGCGTGGATGTTGTTTAGTGGCCTACGTGGAGGCCTGTGGGCCGTCGTCGATCCAACCTGCTCTATCAGAAGCAAAACGAAATTTCTCTCTCAGAAAAAAAAAGGCAAAACAAAATGAACGATCAATTCAGAGACCTTCGAAATCAAAGTTTTGGAGTATAATGTCCGGTCCTCTCCCATAGTTCGGACTTTTGAATGAGTTGGCTAGAACATGAATACAATATGGTATCAGGGCAAGATGTCTTGAGTTACAAACGCAGTATTAAATAAAAACGCTCCTGCGGCTATATCGATCCCACGTCTAAGGACTAAATAAGCCTATACCGGGGGGGGGGGTTGAAATATATGTTGGAAATATGAGCACTTTCTCGATTAGATTAATCCACGAGTAAATAGTAAACATGACAATCACAGTATGCAACTCATACCGATACCTAAACATGTGAGCACGTACGGCTAGCACATGAATAAGCATATAAACGGATAAGTGAGGGATGAACAGATCATACCCTCCGGTTGGCCAAGCCAACGCGGCGGCGGCGGCAGCAGCCTCGGCGTCGTCCGTGGCCTTCTTCTTGGCAGCGGCGGCGGCGTCGTTCGCCATGGGGTCGATGCAGGGGAAGTAGTGGAAACAGGGGAGGACGAAGACAGCGAAGATGGGAACGGATCGGGAGCAGTCGCGTCGAGACGCTCCCCAAAAACCTTATTGCCGTTCTCCCGGGCAGGATCTCGAACGACAGGGTTCCGGAGGCACCTGCTCTCCCGACCAACCGTGGCACGCGGTCGTCGGGATGGGATCGCCGAAAGCAGCACACTGAGAGGAACAATAGCTGACAGCTAGGGTTGTGCAGGAGGGAGTGAGTGAACTGAGTTTTTTGGGTTCACTCCATAGGCCAACGCCTCCTTATATAGGCCGTCAGGTAGATGGGCCTGGGCTAGGCCCACGACCGAGTCCGTGAACAACCCACGGTCCAACGTCTCGGACAGTGGCACTTTCGTTGGCGACTCGTTAATTAATCAACAATTAATTAACCATTCCTGACCGACAAAAATAAGGCTCGGCTCGGCTCATTCCCGCAACCCGCGGCGCGCGCGCGTCGTGACGAGGCGAGGCGAGGCGGGCGGCGGAGGAGGAGGAGCGCGCGTGTACAACTCCTATTCCCAAGCTCCCAATGGCATGTGGTAGAGCAACCCTTATAAAGGGGTCTCACTCTTCTTACTGTAGCAGTATGGTACTAAACTTCCCACCACTTGTCATGCACCGAAATGGGCCTTAGAGATTAACCAGGGATTATTGTCTTATATGGGCCTAAGCCCATCCATAATCCAACAATCCCCCACCAGATCTCAAGTCACATAAGTTTGTCAACTGTTCCAAACAATGTTTGATATACCAGAATTTTCAGTGGAGACTGTTAAGTTGAACTTCCACCTAGAGCAACAGGATTAGACTTCTTCACAACTGAACAATGGACTATGCCTTGAATTGTCAGTTTAGCGTGCGGAAGTTTCGCCTATTGTCGGCTGATACGTGGCTGCCGAAGGTAAATCCCACGGGTGGAGCATATTAGTCATACTCCTTACCTTCTCATGAGCTTCTAGAGATTACCCAATCTCATAGACTGTGACCAGCAGTCGGGCTCACATAGGTGTGTTCCTCCAAAGAATGCTCTATAGGATACCATCTTGCTTACATAAGCTTTGGAACACATTAAGACAAAAGTCAGCCTGCCTTACAGTTTACGAGAGTATTGCATCTCCAACGGAGTGGGTTTAGTAAGGATACTCTCCTCAGTTGACCGCTGGATTGCTTTCCCAGGTCCTAATTCACGGGAGCTCCAATCACATAGGTTGGGTTACCCCCATGGCAACTTACGTGGGTCTCATGCCCATCTCCCTCGATGCATTTTCTATCACAATCCATGATAGCCCTTTCGTAAAAGGGTCTGCCAAATTTTTAGCAGTCTAGATATAATCCAATGCTATCACTCCGAAGTTTCTTGATTTTCTGACAGATTTCAAACTTCTTCTTATGTGCTTTCTGGATTTCAGGTTGTTCTTTGAACTCTTAGCCTTGGCAATCACAGTTTGATTGTCACAGTTCATAAGAATAGCCGGGACTGGCTTATCAACCACTGGCAAATCCATCAAAAGCTCTCGAGCCATTCTGCTTCGACGCATGATGTGTCTAATGCTGTGAGTTCTGCTTCCATAGTCGATCTCGTTAAGATCGTCTGCTTGCAAGACTTCCAGGAAACAGCACCACCACCAAGTGTGAAGACATACCCACTTGTGGCTTTCATCTCATCAGCATCAGATATCCAATTCGAATCACTATACCCCTCAAGTACCGTCGGGTACCCAGAATTGTGAATTCCATAGTTCATAGTACCTTGCAAATAATGCATGACTCGCTCAACAGCATGCCAGTGCACAAATCCCGGATTGGAAACAAACCGGCTCAGTTTGCACACAGCAAATGATATGTCAGGCCGAGTAGCACAAGCTAGGTACATCAGTGAACCAACTACTTGAGAATATCTCAATTGATCTACAGCCGTGCCTTCGAACTTTTGAATCCGCACACTAGGATCATATGGTGTTACAGAAGGTTTGCAGTCCGAATATCCAAATCGACTCAAAATCTTCTCAACATAGTGGGATTGCAAAAGTGTAATTCCACCCTCATTATCTCTCAGTAGCTTGATGTTCAAGATAACATCAGCCACGCCCAGGTCTTTCATCTCAAAGTTATGAGATAGAAAAGCCTTGACCTCCTCAATTACTTTGAGGTGGGTCCCAAATATCAGTATGTCATCGACATACAGACATAGTATAACTCCTTCGCTCCCACCATAGCGATAGTATACACATTTGTCAGCTTCGTTAACAACAAAGCCAGCAGATGTCAGAGTTGTATTGAACTTCTCATGCCATTGCTTAGGCGCTTGTTTCAGGCCATACAAAGATTTCAATAGCTTGCACACCTTTCTTTCCTGACCATTTACTACAAAGTCATCTGGCTGTTGCATGTAAATTTCCTCGTCTAACTCTCCGTTAAGGAAAGCCGTCTTAACGTCCATCTGATGGACGAGAAGACCATGTGAGGTAGCCAACACGAGTAACACTCGAATGGTTGTCAGTCTAGCCACAGGTGAGTAAGTATCGAAGAAATCTTCTTCTTCTATCTGGGTATAACCCTTGGCCACAAGCCTAGCCTTGTACTTCTCAACAGTACCATCGGGCCTAAGCTTCTTTTTGAACACCCACTTACATCCCAATGGTTGGCAACCATAAGGACGATCAGTGATCTCCCATGTCCCGTTAGCCAAGATGGAGTCCATCTCGCTACGGACCGCATCCTTCCAGTAGTCAGCGTCCGGTGATGCATAAGCTTCTGAAATGGTACTGGGAGTGTCATCATCCACGAGGTACACGAGGAAATCATCACCAAAGGACTTTGCAGTTCTCTGTCTCTTGCTCCTAACAAGAGCTTCCTCGTCATCCTCCGTGGAAGATTCATCACTTTTGTGCTCATAATATTCCATCGGAATGGCTGGTTCAGGAGTCTCATTAGATTCCAGTCTAGAAGTGCTTTGCATATCTCTCATGGGGAAAATATCCTCAAAGAATGTAGCATCTTTAGACTCCATGATCGTACCGACCTTCATGTCGTGTACATCAGATTTCACCACTAGAAATCTATAGCCGACGCTATGCTTGGCATAGCCCAGAAAAACGCAATCCACGGTCTTTGGTCCCAACTCACGCTTTTTGGTTATCGGCACGTTGACTTTTGCCAAACAGCCCCAAGTGCGCAAGTAAGAGAGTGTGGTTCTTTTCTTTTCCCATTGCTCACAGGGAGTAGTCTCATTATCCTTCGTGGGAACTTTATTCAGGACATGACATGATGTCAATACAGCCTCCCCCACCATGCCTTGGATAAACCCGATGTATCTAACATGGCGTTAACCAAATCTATTAGAGTACGGTTTTTCCGTTCGGCAACCCCGTTTGACTGGGGTGAATAGGGAGGCGTCCTCTCATGAATAATACCATGTTCCGCACAGAATAAATCGAACTCATTAGAAAAGTACTCTCCACCGCGATCAGACCGAACTCGTTTTATTTTCTTTTCAAGTTGGTTCTCAACTTCTGCCTTATAGATTTTAAAGTAATGTAGAGCCTCATCCTTAGTATTTAACAAATACACATAGCAGAATCTAGTGGAATCATCAATCAATGTCATAAAATATTTCTTTCCACCTTTAGTCAACACACCATTCATCTCACACAGATCTGAATGTATGAGCTCTAGTGGTGCCAGGTGTCTCTCCTTCGCAGGCTTGTGAGGCTTACGAGGTTGCTTTGCTTGCACACACGAATGGCACTTAGAGCCTTTGGCTAAAGTGAAACTCGGGATTAAATCCATCTTAGCTAGCCGCGTCATACAACCGAAATTAATGTGACAAAGACGTGAATGCCAAACCTCAGATTCGTTCACGCTAGAATGAATTTGGTTCACGACTTTATTACAGAAATCCGCCAGGGAAAGGCGGAACAAACCTCCGCAATCATATCCTTTTCCAACAAACAGTCCATACCGAGATACGACTACTTTATTGGACTCAAATACTAACTTAAACCCTTCTTTACAAAGAAGGGAGCCACTAACGAGATTCTTCTTGATGGAGGGGACATGTTGCACGTTCTTCAGTTGCACGATCTTTCCCGAAGTAAACTTCAGATCTACCATGCCAACACCATGAACAGAAGCATGCGAGCCATTCCCCATCAGGACTGAGCAATCTCGTGCGACCTGGTAAGAAGAGAACAAAGACATATCAGCACACACATGAATGTTGGCCCCTGTGTCAATCCACCAATCGGTGGACTGACAAACTGAAAGTACAGTAAACAAATTACCATATCCAGTTGCCCCATCACTGTTGCTCATAGTCACATTGACAGACTTGGAGTCCTGTCCTGGCTTCTTGTACTTGTTTGGGCACTTGTTTGCCCAGTGTTCCTCTGAACCACAAGTAAAGCAGACATCTCTCTTTTTGTCTTTCTTCTTACCCTTCTTCTTGAAGGTAGTATTCTGCTGGACAGTGTTCTTTCCTTTGAACTTGTGGAAATTCTTCTGCACCACATTGGCGCTAGAAGAACCCTCTGCCCCTTTCACGTGTGAGTCCTTTGCTCTCGAGTTCTGCTCAACACTTAGATGACCAATGATATCCTCAACAGAGAATTCACGTCTCAAGTGCTTGAGAGAAGTAGCAAAGTTCCTCCATGTAGGAGGGAGTTTTGCAATAATGCAACCCGCGACAAACTTGTCCAGTAACTCACACTTCAGGAGCTCCAGCTCCTTAGCGATGCACTGTATCTCATGAGCCTGATCCAATACAGGACGGTTATCAACCATCCTGTAATCATGGAACTACTCCATAGCATACAGTTCGCTTCCAGCATTAGTTGCGCCGAACTTAGCTTCGAGCGCATTCCACAAGTTTTTGGCAATGCGCATATGGAGATATGCGTCAACCAACTTGTCTTCGATCATACTAAGAATGGCTCCCACAAAGACAGTGGTTGCTTCCCTGAACGCCTTATCCTTTTCAGGATCAATCGTTCCATCGGGAATCACACCACTGACCCAGAAGACATTCATAGCTGTGAGCCACAAGGTGGTCCTCGTCTGCCAACGCTTAAAATGCGTTCCGGTAAACTTTTCCGGTTTCAATGTAGCGGCGAAGCCTTGAATCGAAAAGTGCATATAATAAGGTTTTTGGATTGTTGAAAATATGAGCACTTTCTCGATTAGATTAATCCACGAGTAAACAGTAAACATGGCAATCACAGTATGCAACTCATACCGATACTTAAACATGTGAGCACGTACGGTACATAGAACCGAGACATCCATGAACACAGCATATACGGCTAGCACATGAATAAGCACATAAACGGATAAGTGAGGAATGAACAGATCATACCCTCCGGTTGGCCAAGCCAACGCGGCGGCGGCAGCAGCAGCCTCGGCGTCGTCCGTGGCCTTCTTCTTGGCGGCGGCGGCGTCGTCGTTCGCTATGGGGTCGATGCAGGGGAAGTAGTGGACGCAGGGGAGGACGAAGACAGCGGAGATGGGAACGGATCGGGAGAGAGGAACAGTAGATGACGGCTAGGGTTGTGCAGGAGGGAGTGAGTGAACTGAGTGTTTTGAGTTCACTCCACATGCCAGCGCCTCCTTATATAGGCCGTCAGGTAGATGGGCCTGGGCTAGGCCCACGACCAAGTCCGTGAACAGCCCATTGTCCAACGTCTCGGACAGTGGCACTTCCGTTGGTGACTCATTAATTAATCAACAATTAATTAACCATTCCTAACCGACAAAAATAAGGCTCGGCTCGGCTCATACCCACGGTGCGCGCGCGTCGGGGCGAGGCGAGGCATGGCGAGGCGGGCGGCGGAGGAGGAGGAGCGCGCGTGTACAGCTCCTATTCCCAAGCTCCCAATGGCATGTGGTAGAGCAACCTTATTGTTAGGGCAAATTTCTCCCTTAGTGGTTTTGGTGATTGATGACAATGCTTTTGCGGACTAATCGTTTGCATTGAGCATTGCAGATATTCCATCAGTTGGCACAAGACGATTGATGCCCCTCGATGTATTAGAGTGAAGACGGTTTATTTTCCTTCGTTTCATTTTCGGTGGTCTTGAGTCGTAGGAAATACCGTACTATCAAGAGGGGGTCCGCTTCGGAAAGGTTTGGGTGGAATCAACACGTACACACTTTCATTTGCACCCTTCGTTCCTTTCCGCTTCTTTGGAGTTTCGCTTTCCGTTACCTAGGAGGGCTCAGAGTGCTACCAGCGGTAGTACCGCAGCTGGAAGCGGTAGTATCGCTCCCAGTACCGCTCGTACTACCGCCTCGATTCGGGGCACGATTTTTCGTGTCGGGTTCAGCGATAGTCCAGCGGTGGTCCCACTGGCATACTACCGCTGACCCCTTTTTACCCAACCGGGCAAGCGGCAGTAGCAGCGGCAGTAGGAGCGGTAGTACCGCTTGTAAGCGGTAGTACTGCGCCTACCACCGCTGCCACTTCCGCTCGCGGCGCTGCTCTCCGTGCCCTCCCCAGTTCCTCAGCGGTAGCAGAGCGGCAATGGCGAGCGGCAGTACCGCGCATAGGCGGTAGTACCGCTGTCAGCAGCGGTAGTACCGCTGCTGCGGCACTCCCTCTCTCCGCCTGTCCTACACTGCTTTCCGAGTGCCCTGTGCTGCAACCCCAGCGGTAGTACCACTGGGGAGAGCAGTAGTACCGCTCTGGCGGCACTACCGCGCTCTTTTGCACTGCACTTCGTGCACTACCGCCAGGGCGGCAGTACCGCTCACGCGAGCAGTAGTACCGCTCTGTGCGGGCTGAAAACTGGGTAACGGTTGGTTTTGTTCCCCCACTATATAAAGGGGTCTTCTTCTCCAAGAAGACTACCTCTTCCTCTCCCCAAGCTCCATTGTTGCTCCAAAAGCTCATTTTTGCCCGATCTCTCTCCCTAGCCAATCAAACTTGTTGATTCTTTAGGGATTGGTTGAGAAGGCCCGGATCTACACTTCCACCAAGAGAAATTTGATTCCCCCCACTAATCCCTTGCGGATCTTGTTACTCTTGGGTGTTTGAGCACCCTAGACGGTTGAGGTCACCTCGGAGCCACATTCCATAGTGGTGAAGCTCCGTGGTGGTGTTGGGAGCCTCCAATTAAGTTGTGGAGATTGCCCCAACCTTGTTTGTAAAGGTTCGGTCGCCGCCTTCAAGGGCACCACTAGTGGAATCACGGCACCTCGCATTGTGTGAGGGCGTGAGGAGAATCCGGGTCCTTCGTTTCATTTTCGGTGGTCTTGAGTCGTAGGAAATACCGTACTATCAAGAGGGGGTCCGCTTCGGAAAGGTTTGGGTGGAATCAACACGCACACACTTTCATTTGCACCCTTCGTTCCTTTCCGCTTCTTTGGAGTTTCGCTTTCCGTTACCTAGGAGGGCTCAGAGTGCTACCAGCGGTAGTACCGCGGCTGGAAGCGGTAGTACCGCTTGTAAGCGGTAGTGCCGCTCCCAGTACCGCTCGTACTACAGCCTCGATTCGGGGCACGATTTTTCATGTCGGGTTCAGCGGTAGTCCAGTGGTGGTCCCACTGGCATACTACCGCTGACCCCTTTTTACCCAACCGGGCAAGCGGCAGTAGTAGCGGCAGTAGGAGCGGTAGTACCGCGCCTACCACCGTTGCCACTTCCGCTCGCGGCGCTGCTCTCCGTGCCCTCCCCAGTTCCTCAGCGGCAGTAGAGCGGCAGTGGCGAGCGGCAGTACCGCGCATAGGCGGTAGTACCGCTGTCAGCAGCGGTAGTACCGCTGGTGCGGCACTCCCTCTCTCCGCCTGTCCTGCACTGCTTTCCGAGTGCCCTGTGCTGCAACCCCAGCGGTAGTACCGCTGGGGAGAGCAGTAGTACCGCTCCGGCGGCACTACCGCGCTCTTTTGCACTGCACTTCGTGCACTACCGCCAGGGCGGCAGTACTGCTCACGCGAATAATAGTACCGCTCTGTGCGGGCTAAAAACTGGGTAACGGTTGGTTTTGTTTCCCCACTATATAAAGGGGTATTCTTCTCCAAGAAGACTACCTCTTCCTCCCCAAGCTCCATTGTTGCTCCAAAAGCTCATTTTCGCTCGATCTCTCTCCCTAGCCAATCAAACTTGTTGATTCCTTAGGGATTGGTTGAGAAGGCCCCGATCTACACTTCCACCAAGAGAAATTTGATTCCCTCCACTAATCCCTTGCGGATCTTGTTACTCTTGGGTGTTTGAGCACCCTAGACGGTTGAGGTCACCTCGGAGCCACATTCCATTGTGGTGAAGCTCCGTGGTGGTGTTGGGAGCCTCCAATTAAGTTGTGGAGATTGCCCCAACCTTGTTTGTAAAGGTTCGGTCGCCGCCTTCAAGGGCACCACTAGTGGAATCACGGCACCTCGCATTGTGTGAGGGCGTGAGGAGAATACGGCGGCCCTAGTGGCTTCTTGGGGAGCATTGTGCCTCCACACCGCTCCAACGGAGACGTACTTCCTCTCAAAGGGAAGGAACTTCGGAAACACATCCTCGTCTTCACCGGCTCCACTTGTGATTACTTCTTACCTTTACTTCGTGCAAGCTTTACTTGTGTTGGTTCCTTTGCTTGCTTGTGTTGTTGTTGTTGTTAGCATCATATAGGTTGCTCACCTAGTTGCACATCTAGACAACCTACTTTGTTGCTAATCCTAATTTGTTAAGAAAAGCTAAAAATTGGTAGTTGCCTATTCACCCCCCCCCCTCTAGTCAACCATATCGATCCTTTCACTTATAAAGGGGTCTCACTCTTCTTACTGTACCAGTATGGTACTAAACTTCCCACCACTTGCGATGCACCGAAATGGGCCTTAGAGATTAACCAGGGATTATTGTCTTATATGGGCCTAAGCCCATCCATAATCCAACAATATATTGCCCGTCTCTCTCCATCAGTTCGGACTTTTGGATGAGTTGGTTGGAGCATGAATTCAATATGGTATTAGAGCGGTTAGTCTCATGATGCCGATCTGGAGATTAATCTCCTCTTCTTTTAGACTAGATCAATTTTCAAGTTTCTCGCAAAAAAGAATCCAATTTTTCGTAATCAAATTCCGTCCAGTAAAAAAAATGTCCCTTCGTCGTTCAGCATTTCCGTCGTCCGCGTGATCTCTCCAATGCGCCAAGACTAGGATCACGGGAGGGGCCTCATGGCCAGCATGCAGCGTGCTCACGGCTTCTTCGACAGGGCGCAGTTCAGATCTGCAAACTTCCTCAAGAACTACAGGTCTACTGGCTACAGCAAGCCTGGGACATTTTTACTTTTTTGACCCACAAACAAAAGTTTAACACGATTTGACCCTAGTTTGGAAGTTTTTTCGGATCTAACCCATTTCGAAATGCCAATAACCATGGCGTTTTGGTTACACCAGAAACGCCGCGATCTCTGGCGTCTGGCCCTGGCTCACCTTTAGGTGAGCTCTTTTATCGGCCAAGTGCCAAACTGTAGACGCCATGACCCTTGGCGTTTAGGTCCAAGAAATGCATGCATGCACAACTTTATTTTTGTGCATCCTTCAAACCATCACGATGCATCTATGAAGAGTTATACATTGTATAGTGTGTAAATATTTTTTAGGGAGCACAGTCTACATATATTGGCTTGAAGCATCTACATCCGGCACTAGGATCTGTCAATCCAAACGAATACCGCGTGTATGAGGGATGCGGCTGAGTCGCGTTTTCATAACCGGCCACTGACCGGGCCGTCTGCCCGGACGTATAGGAGGCTTTTGAGGATTCGGTTGTAGATGCTCTAAGATCATCTACTGTCGGGCTTCCCAAGCCCTTCCTATATGCCCGGGCAGACGGCCCGGTCACTGACCGGTGTCGAAAAAACCCCGACCCAGACGGGCTCCCCAAACCCTTCCTATACGTTTGGTCTGACCGGCACCTCTTATATTCAGCCCATATCTTGGGTGGATATGGGGAGGCCCCACTACTAGGGAAAACCCTAGTAGTGGCGCAGGGTAAAGGCGCCCGCGCTACTGCTAGCGCGCTGCAGCTAACTGGTAGTAGTAGCACGGGCCTGGCCCGCATTACAACTACTTTTGTTAGCAGTAGCGTGGGGTAGGCCCCGCGCTACTATTAACTAGCTGTAGCGCCGGGCAATACCCTGCGCCACTACTATACCTGCGTATTTCATTTCTACGTATTTATACTATACTTATACACCCTTATACAAATTTTTATACAATAGCAATGATATAACAACTCATCATCGTCGTAGTGATATAACAACTCATCATCATCGTAGTGATATAACAATGTCTCACCATAATGATCATCATAAGTTAACCATTACTAGCTAATTGTTATCATCTTAGGTATTGTCCCCGCGCTGCTACTATTTAACAGTAGTGTGGGATCCCTACCCCGCGTTACTATTAAGCATCTGCCTATAAGCTTTTCCCTAGTAGTGCCCGGACGTGTCCGCTACATCGCATCCGGCCCACGCTAGCCCACCCCGACCTCACATATATTTGTCCCCATCCGTATCCCGGACCAAACCCTAGAGAGTCCACTTCACCCCACTCCACTTCGTCCCCAAGCTCCCGCCCGACGATCTCTCGCCACTCCAGCATGGCGGACAGTAGATCCGAGTCTGACCTCTCCCGTTCTGTGGACTGAGACCTCATCCCATGCGGGCCCAAGGAGGAGATGACCATCCGCATTGCTCTCCGCCACTCCTGGGAGGAGTCCGCCCGACAATGGCCGAGCTCGATTCGACGGGAATCCATCGCGTCCTCGCAAATTGCACTTGGATCCATCGGCGGGAGGTGCTTGTTCGCTGCCTCGCCGGAGGTGGTGCGGACCATCAGGCACCCCAACGCCGTGGCGACGGCGCAAGCCATCGGTGGCGCGTTAACCCCAAGGGCTCAGAGCCGGCGACCGGATCTTGACTTCGCGGGTCTCTCACGGCAGGCGGGCATGGACACGGATGTGAAGACGAATGAGGGTCGGTGAAACTTTAGACTAAGTTTTACGTTGCATGTAATTGTATGGATTTGAGGATTTGATTATGAGGTGTCCGATTATGGAAGAGGACACTTAAGTGTGACCCCTCACTGTTCGCCAATGTTTGTACAATTTGTAGATTGTTTTTTTATAGTATAATGTACACTGGGAAGCTCTTCAGAGACGCCAAAATACAACAATCTATCACCACAAATACACCAGGGGTCACGTGCAAGATACCAAATATTTTATATTATGGCCACACCTAACACATCACACGCATCATAATGGTTTAATCCATTTTTGTTTGGCACATGCATGCACACATAGGAAGCTGAGGTGGTCTTGGACCTAAACGCCAAGGGTCATGGCGTCTACAGGGCCAGACGCCGGAGATCACGCTGTCTCTGGTGTAACCAAAACGCCATGGTTATTGGCGTTTTGAAATGGGTCAGATCCGAAAAAACTTTCAAACTAGAGTCAAATCGTGCTAAACTTTCGCTTATGGGTCAAAACAGTAAAAATGTCCCAAGCCTGCGATTACCAATCTCCAGATGCTATAAACTTTCGCTTATGGGTCAAAACAGTAAAAATGTCCCAAGCCATTACCAATCTCCAGATGCTACCTCGAGTGGTGTACCGGAGATCATCATCAGATGACACGAGCCGCCGCGTTAGCACGCGAAGAAACCCCTCAGCGCTCCGGACGGCCACGCACGTAGCAGGATCGAGTCCATGAAGCCCACATGCAGATCGGACATGCAACCAGCAGCTACCTCACCAAGCAAGCCTAGGCTGTGGAGCCTAGCACGTCTACACGTCTGCATCCAGCACACGTAGTTGCAATAAGTTTTGCATGCATCTCGCAAAAAAAAAGTTTTGCATGCAGGTTATCTCCATCAGGGCTAATGACCTGCGTCCACTACGAGCGCAAAGGCGGGCCGTCGACACCGCGCGACGCTACTCAGGACTCTAAGACGCACATGATTCCCCTGCAACGCGACATCGGCAAGACATCACCCTGCTACACCGAGCGATCTGCATCAAGCCACCGATTTCTGCGTCGACATCAAACGACTACACCGAGCACACCTGCACCTGCATCGCCGACGCCTGTGCATCGACCTGATGCCTCTTCATTGAGCTGTACGACTACGCTAGGCTACGAGCCAACATACTTCTTCGGCACCATACGGCATCGACACTTCGTCGTCGCGAAGGACGCCTTCAAGCGACGCATCATCATCGACACGTCGCTACAATGCCAACGCCGACACTTCATCACCAAGGTCTTCATCAAGTGCTCGTCATCAACATCTTCGTCAACACACCGCCACCGCCCCGTCCACGAGATGAACATCTCCAGCGTCCTCTGACAGTATATCTGCAAGACGCGACCACGACGACGGCAATGACCGCGTCATGACGATGGCATCGATCGCGCCATCCACGATGACATGACTGCATCGACACGGCATCACTACAGTGACGACCCCTACATGGCCACACGGTTCTGGCAAAACCGATGTGTGCTCAATGGGCTTCCTCCGGTCTTGGCAAAACTAGTGAACTCATCGCCGATGACACCCTCTGACATCCGTAAGGTGTATCGTCCACGCCTGCATCCGTCATAGCGCTTTTTTTTGCGCCTCCGGCTTTGTGCGGCTTCATCATCCACGACGACTACACCATTGACCACGGCTACATCATCATGATCGGCTACCTCGACATCGACATTAATGGCTATGTCTACGGCTACTCATTGGCAAGAACTCCAGTCAACAGCGTCCGCGTCATCACTAGCGTCCACGCCACTCCCCTGTGACTGCGGGAGGGAATAGAGGAGAAGGCAGGAAGGAACCAGAAGGGGACGCAGTCACCGCCCTAAGTGCCGGCCCATCAGAGACGCAGCTGATGATGGCGCAACGGAGAAGAAGACAGAAGCACAAGACTTCATATTCAGTCACAATCGTCCGCTTCACTCCTGTTACTACTGAGGGGGATGTTAGAAGTATAATTGTGTTTGAGATAGAGATAAGAGCTAGAGATAGAATAGGTTTAAACATGTACAACTTGCCCTCTACTCCAAGTCTCTCCCCCTCATATGTACTCCTATATATACCCTACACAAGGGTCAAATCAATACTACGAATATTAGGGATCCTATAATTCTTTACACAAAGGTCACTTCCACCTTTACAAGTTGCGACAAAAGACAACCTGTATCATTCTCCTTACACTTACGCAACCGACGAATTTGGTTCTTTAGAGCTCTCCAAACCGTCTTACGGCAAAAATATTGTGTATTACGACCGACCTCTTTCAACCACATAACACGGGATTGTTGGAGGCAGAGCATCTCCTCCCGGTATAATAGTTCATCAAGCCGATACATCTACTCTTTGATAAGCACTCTATCCCCCATGCTTAGTTGCAGATCTGCCAACTCGCCACGAAGTTGTTCGATATGCTTTGTAACATGATTGAAATTAGCCTTGATCCAGTTGTTCGATCTGCTTTGCAACATGACTGAAATTAGCCTTGCTCTAGTTTTTTTCAAATCCTTCAACACCTCCTTGAGATTACCTGCCATCGCACCCAAATCTCCAACTTTCTACTTGGAGCCTCATGCATGCGGCATAACTTCTTGTACTGTCGGATGGCGCTCCCACATAATCTCATAATGGCTCATAGATTTTAGTTGTTGTCTCGGCTCCTTCAAAACAACTTTCACAAGAAATGGGACAATGGTCAGAGCAATATGATACGTTTGCATTTCGGTGTTTCCATAAATGTCTCCTTCTGTAGAGCTAGTGGGATCTAGGATTCTTAGTGAGTCCAAGGCTTGGAAACAAGCGGGTATTATCAAGGGAGACATCGAGCATCTCAGTAAAGGGTTCACTGTGTGGGTACGGAGTGGGGAGTAAGATTTGTATATGGAGTGCAGAGTGCCTTTTGTTGTGCACTTACGTGTTGTTGTAAACAACTAAGTGGAGGGGCTCTTTACCCATCTTTATCTTTAATATATGATACACATGCTTGTGCAAAAGAGCAATATGATACAGGGTGATTCACAATAGCCAAGGAAATAATTCTCTGACAAGATTCATCTGTACACGCTTTGTCCAGCCGTACACGCACATTGCGTTTCATGTTGTTGTTGATTGTCATAGGTAAAAGAAGATTTTGGGGGGGGGGGGGGGGGGGGGGGGGGGGGGACGGACGGACGGACTAAATAGCATAAAACTACCGCAATTTGGAATAGGGTTTCAAAAAACTATCACTTTTAAAAAAAATCCAAAACGCTACCACAAAGTTGGTTGGTTGTTTAAAAAAACTAGCATATTGCACTAGTTACCGGTTTAGACTAATTTGACCCTGATTATGGCTGGCATGGCCCGCATGTCAGGTACTCACGTAGCATAAAAACTAACTCTGTTAGACTGAACCATTATGACCAATGGGGCCCACGTGTCATTCTCACTAAATCCTCGGAGGAAAAAATAACCCAAAATCCCGCGCGCCCCGCTCGCACGTCCGGCCGCGACGACTGCCGCTGGTCCGCTCCGCTTGGTGAGGAGGCAGACACGCGGGACTGTACGGCCGGCCTGTCGCCGCCGATCGTCGCCGGAGGACCCCTACTGCACCGCCCTCTCCTCTCCCTTCCTTCTCCCGTCTCCCTACCTCATCGAGCTGTGGCCGACCTCCGCGTCACCCGTCATGGCTGACGCCTCAGCCAGCCTCGCCCCGAGCCGGCGACATTAGCCCTCGTCCTCCACCTCCAACGTCCAACGCGAGTGGAAGGCAGCCCGTCCTCCACCTCCAGCGTTTCCTCTGCTTCTCCACAGTCGGCCACTCGAGAGTACCACACAGCCACTGATATGTCTCCGTCGTATCTACTTTTCCAAACACTTTTGCTCTTGTTTTGGACTCTAATTTGCATGATTTGAATGAAACTAACCCGGATTGACGCTGTTTTCAGCAGAATTACCATGGTGTTGTTTTTGTGCAGAAATCAAAATTCTCGAATTTGGACGAAACTTTTTGGAGAATTTTTACGGAATATATAAAAATTATTGGCGCAAGAATCAACAGAAGGGGGGCCACCTGTTGCTCACAAGGCAGTAGGGCGCGACCCCCCCTAGGGCGCGCCGTGGTGCCTTGTGAGGCCCACAGGCGGGCGTCTGACCTAATTCCAACGCTATAAATTATCTTTCCCTGAGAAAAAAAGAGGAGAAGAAGTTTCATCGCGTTTTACGATACAGAGCCGCCGCCACCTCCTGTTCTTCATCGGGACTGCTGATCTGGAGTCCGTTCGGGGCTCCGGAGAGGGGGATTCGACGCCGTCGTCATCATCAACCATCCTCCATCACCAATTTCATGATGCTCACCACCGGGCGTGAGTAATTCATTCGTAGGCTTGCTGGGCGGTGATGGGTTGGATGGGATTTATCATGTAATCGAGTCAATTTGTCAGCGCTTTAATCCCTAGTATCTACTATGTTCTGAGATTGATGTTGCTATGACTTTGCTATGCTTAATGCTTGTCACTAGGGCCCGAGTGCCATGATTTCAGATCTGAACCCTTCATATTTCCATGAATATATTTGTGTTCTAGATCCTATCTTGCAAGTTATATGCACCTATTACGTGTGATGATCCGCATACCCCAAGGTGACAATAATTGGGATTCTTTCCGGTGATTGCCGTAGTTTGAGGAGTTCATGTATTCACTAAGTGCTAATGCTTTGTTCCGGTTCTCTATTAAAAGGAGGCCTTAATATCCCTTAGTTTCCTTAAGGACCCCGCTGCCACGGGAGGGTAGGACAAAAGATGTCATGCAAGTTCTTATTATAAGCACGTATGACTATATATGGAATACATGCCTACATTACATTGATGAATTGGAGCTATTGTGTATCACCCTAGGTTGTGACTGTTATATGATGAATATCATCCAACATAATTATCATCACCGAATGCCTACGACTTTCTCATATTGGTTTCTGCTAAGTTACTTTGTTGCTACTGCTTTACACTTGCTACAAAACTGCTAATGTTACTGTTGCCGTTACTATTGTTACTATCGCTACTGCTATCAAAACTATCATATTACTGTGCTACTAAATACTTTGCTGCAGATATTTTATCTCCAGGTGTGGTTGAATTGACAACTCAACTTCTAATACTTGCAAATATTCTTTGGCTCCCCTTGTGTCGAATCAATAAATCTGGGTGCAATACTACCCGCGAAAACTGTTGCGATCCCCTATACTTGTGGGTTATCAAGACCTTTTTCTGGCGCCGTTGCCGGGGAGCATAGCTCTATTTGTTGAGCCACTTGGGATTTATATCTGTTGATCACTATGAAGAATCTGAAAGATGCTAAGACCAAGATCGTTCCCTCTAAGACGAGGGGAGGTAAGGAACTGCCATCTAGCTCCGCACTTGATTCACCTTCTGTTTTGAGTAGGCTCGTGACACCACCACCTGCTATTCATTCTGATATGTTGCAAGTTATTGATGATACTACTTCTGCCATGAATGATACTTATGATGATGCTAGTACTATGCTTGATAATATTGTGCCGCTTGGTGAATTTCTGGATGAACAAATTGCTAAAGCTAAAGAAACTGAAAATGTTGAAACTCTTGAAAACTATGATTCACCTATTATGCCTAGCTCTCCTACTAGAGTTGAATCACCTGATGAACATGTCTTTGATAGGGAGACGGCTAGAGCCATTCTTGCTTGTAATGATAGAGAGGAAGTTATAAAATTGCTTGCTGAAATGAAAGAAAAATCTATGAGGGAGAGAATGAAATATGATCCTAAGTTTGCTACCTCTCCCATATTCGTTACTGATAAGGACTATGAATTCTCTGTCGATCCTGAGTTAATCACTTTGGTTGAATCTGATCCTTTTCATGGTTATGAAACTGAAACTTATGTGGCACACCTTACTAAGTTGAATGATATTGCCATCCTATATTTGCTCATGAGAAAAAAATTCGCTATTACTATATTCTTAAGTTGTTTCCTTTCTCATTAAAGGGTGATGCTAAGAAATGGTTTAATACTCTTGCTCCTGGTTGTGTGCGTAGTCCCCAGGATATGATATATTACTTCTCTGAAAAATATTTTCCTGCTCATAAGAAACAAGCTGCCTTACAGGAAATATTTAACTTTGTGCAAATTGAAGAAGAGAATCTCCCTCAAGCTTGGGGGAGGCTTCTCCAACTACTTAATGTTTTGCATGATCATCCTCTTAAGAAAAATGAAATACTTGATATCTTTTATAATGGACTAACCGATGCTTCTAGGGACTACCTAGATAGTTGTGCTGGTTGTGTTTTCAGGGAACGAACTGTTGGACAGGCTGAAGAACTATTGAACAATATATTGAAGAATGATAATGAGTGGACACTTCATGAACCACCGCACAAGCCAACTCCGAAGAAGAGAGGTATTATATTCCTCAGTCCGGAAGATACGCAAGAAGCCAAGAAATCTATGAAGAAAAAAGGTATTAAAGCTGAAGATGTTAAGAATTTACCACCTATTGAAAAAGTACATGGGCTCGACATCCCGACACAAGTAGTGGAGGTAAATTCTCTCACTAGATTTGATGGAGGTGATATTCCGTATAATAAATCTGCTAGTCAATGCATGTATGAATTTGATAATTACATCATTAAACAGGAACACTTTAATTTGTATGTTAGCAATCAACTAAAACGGAATGCCATCATGATTGAATGCTTGAGTGATTTGATGTTTAGAACTGCTAATGATGTTAAATGCTTGAGTAAACATGCTTCTATGGTTCAGACTCAGCTAGAATAAATTGCTAAGTCACAAAATGATTCGCTTGATGAGATCAATAATAAAAAGACTGATCATGCTGTTAGAGTTGTTACTAGAGGAAGTAGAATGACTCAGGAACCCTTGTATCCTGAAGGTCATCCTAAAAGAATTGAACAAGATTCTTAAATAAATAATATTGGTGTACCTAGTCCATCTAAGAAGAAAAAGAAAAAGAAAAATGATAGGACTTTGCATGCTTCTAGTGAACCTGAGGTAGAAAAGCCTCCGGAGAATCATAATGATGTTTCTGTTTCTGATGCTGAGATACAATCTGGTAATGAACATGCACCTAGTGATAATGATAATGATAATGAAAATGATGCTGTTCATGTTAATGCTCAACCAGATAATGATGTAGAAATAGAACCTGCTGTTGATCTTGATAACCCACCTTCTAAGAATAAAATATATGATAAAAGAGACTTTGTTGCTAGAAAACATGGAAAGGAAAGAGAACCATGGGTTCAAAAACCTATGCCTTTTCCTACTAAACCATCTAAAAATAAGGATGATGAAGATTTCGAGCGCTTTGTTGAAATGCTTAGGCCTGTCTTTTTGCGCACTCGCTTGATTGATATGTTGAAAATGTCTCCTTATGCTAAATACATGAAAGATGTTGTCACTAATAAAAGAAAGATACTTGAAGCTGAAATTTCCACCATGCTTGCAAATTATTCTTTTAAGGGTGGAGTACCTAAAAAGTTAGGAGATCCAGGAATACCTACTATACCATACTCCATTAAAAGAAGTTATGTCAAAACTGCCTTATGTGATTTGGGAGCCGGCGTTAGTGTTATACCTTTCTCTTTATATAGAAGACTTGATTTGAATAAACTCACACCTACTGAAATATCTTTGCAAATGGCTGATAAATCTACTGCTATACCTATTGGAATTTGCGAGGATGTGCCCGTTGTTGTTGCAAATGTTACTATTTTAATGGACTTTGTTATACTTGATATGCCCGAGGACGACAATATGTCAATTATCCTTGGAAGACCCTTTTTGAATACTGCAGTGGCTGTTATTGATTGCAACAAAAGCAAGGTCACTTTTCATGTCAATGGTAATGAGCATACGGTTTATTTCCCGAAGAAACAAACTTAGGTGAATGGTATCAACTTTATTGAAAAGGTTTTGACAATCACTATTGGGGATTTCAAATTTCCTCTTCCTACTGTCGAAAAGAAATATGAAATTCTCATTGTAGGGGAGATGCATATCCCCGTTGAGGTAACTTAGTGTTATACGAAAATTCTTCGGTTTCATGTCACTCAGAAATAGTTTGTTAATAAGACTTGATCAACCTTATTAATGGATTCTTTCTGAACGGCATGTGGTTGATGAATTTAGTAAGCACAACTTTTCTGTACCTACCTTTTGCTCTCTGTTATTCTTAGTTTAATAAAATAAAATGCCATGATTATCCTGTTTTCTGAATTATCCGTGCAATAAAAAAAATGACCCAAAAATAAAAGTGCTCAGAATGCAATAAAATTTTGACATGGTTTTTTCTGGAATATATAAGAATTTTTGGTACTGAGAACAACCCATGGGGGTGCACCTGTTGCCCACAAGGTAGCAGGGCGCGGCCACCCCCCCAGGGCGCGCCAAGGTGCCTTGTGGGTCCCATAGGGGCCCACTCACTTATCCATTCAGCCCACTTCATCTCCTACCTCCAGAAAAAAAATCTTTGTAGCTCTCTCTCTCGTGTTCTTGCTCCCAAACCTGAGATTTTCGATCTCTTTGCTCGGAGCTCCGTTTCCGAAACTGTTTTGAGGGATTGCTCCTTGGTATGTGACTCTCCCATTGCTCCAATTAGTTTTTGCTTTAGTGGATTATATTTTCAATAAATTGCTGCTATTGGTGCTACTGAAAATGAGCTTGCATGTTAAATTCCTTGAGTTCTAAGTAGTTTGAATGCTTGATATAGCCTCTAGGCACTTGTATGAGTAGTTGCTATCAATCTTGTGAAGTTATGTTAACATATTTTTGTGGTCCAAAAAATTTCAGAAATTTGTTCTTAGGAAAAATGAACTTTCTTCGGAGGAGTTCGTTGCGTCGGAGCTCCAAGGGTGCCATTGAGGATGCCCATGACCACGACCTCAACATCCCGCGCAGGACGGAGGTCCGACCGTGCGAGTGGCCGCACAACACCTTCATGAACGAAGTCGGGTTCCGTTAGGAGTTCGAACAATTTGTTGCGAACGCCGGGCTGACCAACTTCCTCGCAGATGAGTGTGACCAACACCACATCCTTACAAATTCCTTTGTTCAAAAATTTTATTTCATGCCCAGGCTCGATATCCCCATGGTGCGTTTCGATTTATATGTTGAACATCATGAGTTAACGCAAGATGAGTTTTGTGAGATATGCTTGATCCCTTCTGATGGGGATTTGAGGGAGCCTCGGCCTGAGGAGTTCGAGGACTTCCTTCGCACTTTGACTGTGAGGGAATTTAGGGGCGTTTCAAAAGCCCGTGTTACTAGCTTGCATTTTCCTGTTGTGCACTACTTTGCTTTATTCATAGGGAAATGTTTGACTGCCAGGGAGGAAGGTGGTACGCTCAGTGCCCCTGACCTCGCCATCTTGCGCCGTGCTATTTACGGTGATAACACTTTTAGCTTGGGAGCTATCATTGCACGCCGTTTACACACCAACAGAACTAAGGGTAAAATCCATGGCGGTATTTATGCTTCGCGTCTTGCAAAACGTTTTAATGTTGCTATCCGCCCAAATGACCACTTGTTGCCCAAGGCTTATTTAGACCAACAGTGCATGATCGATCACCACTTTATTGATGAACCTGAACCTCCTCAATATATTCGTTATAATCTGGTTTTTAGCGAGACAACTCGCGATATTATTCCGTTGCCTGCACCCTCTTTGTTTGACTCTCATGCCAAGAACGGATACACCATCATGCCGGCAGACATCACAGCTTACAAGAACGAGCTGGCAACAACGGAGGACGAGGCCCAGCAGTGGGACCCTCAGGTGCCTCCGCCCAGTACTATCAGCCCGGTCCTGATGGATACTACGGGTGGTGATTACCAAGATAGGCCAAAAGCCTAAGCTTGGGGGAGTACGTATCTCTCACCGACATTACATTCATATTCACACATTCATTTCAGTTGTCGGTGCTCATACTTTTTCATTGTATATCCATGTTAGTTTTATTTTCGCTTTCTTCTTGTGTGTTTGAAAAACTTCTAAAACCCAAAAATATTTATCGATTCTTTTCGGCTTTTCTTTCCCGTTTGTTAGTACGTAGTATTAAAAGAAAACCCAAAAAGATTTCTCGTTTCTTCTTTTGCTTGTTGGGAGTTCTCCCGTGTAAATAGTTTTTCTCGCTTTTCGTTTTTCTTCCTTAATTTGCTGTCTTCAGAAAAACTAAAAACTCCAAAAATGTTTTAGTGTGTTTCTCTGAATTTCTCTTCTTTTCGTTGAGTTGCCATAGGGAGAAGACCACGATGAAAATGATGTGTGGTTCTCATATGCTTTATTGTTGATCTAACGAAGAGCCAGTATTACCTTGTCTTCTCCCTTGAATAAAATGTTTGCAGATCCCAGCTTAGTCCACGGCACACTTGCACTATTATTATTTTCACATCATTCGGTCGTGCAAGTGAAAGGCAATAATGACGATGATTTGATGAAGTGGCTGTGGCAAGCAAAAGTTGGTATGAACTCTTCTTGTTTTTGTTTTTGTAAATATGTTTAACTCAGTATCCATGATTCAACATATTATGAGTAAACATGTTTGTGATGACAATTAGAGATTATAGTTACTCATGCCATGCTTAAGTAGCTAGGAGTGGATAATGATTTATCTTGGATGTCAACATGCATTAAAATGGTTATGATGTAGTATGTTAATATGGTATCCTCCTCTGAATGTTTCAAGTGGCTTGACTTGGCACATGTTCATGCATGTAGTTGATTCAAAACCAACATAGCCTCCATGATATTTATGTTCAGGGTGATTATATCCTACTCATGCTAGTATTCAATGTTAATTATTCTCAATGCATGATCATGACCGTATTCGCTCTCTAGTTGGTCGCTTCTCAACCTATTTGCTAGCCTTCACTTTGTACTAAGCGGGAATTCTGCTTGTGCATCCACAATCCTTAAACCAAAGTTGTTCCAAATGAGTCCACTATATCTACCTATATGCGGTATTACTCTGCTGCTCCAAGTAAATTTGCACGTGCCATCTCTAATCATTCAAATAAACATCCGTTTTGTGTGCCCGTACCGCTCATGGAGTGACAGGGGGCGGTCAGTATCTTCCATGCTAAGCGGGTTATTCTCAAGATGAGTGTTTACTCACTTGTCATTGCATGAGAGAGGCTGGTATTTGGGATGCCCAGTCCTATGCTCAAAATTGAAAATACATAATGCAAACAAACTCCCCCAGAAAGTTGTTGGTATGGAGGGCACCCGAGGATTCGGCTAGCCATGGCTTGTGCTGGTATGGTGGAGGGGGAGTAAACTTTACCTTTCCGCTTGGAAACCGCCTATAATGTGTTTAGCATGGAAGATATTAAAAATTCTCGGTAGTGACGTTGACAGGAAAAGTACACCTCCCAAAATTATTTTCATCTCTGATTTAAGCTTCGAGCTCTGGCACCGCTGCAAATCCCTGCTTCCCTCTGCGAAGGGCCTATCTATTTACTTCTATGTTATTTACTTTATGTTATTTTACTTTTATTGATGAGTCTCACCTTCTTGCACTGAGCGCCAATCCTGAGAGCACTATTGTCATCCTTATGCATTGAGTATAGTTAATGTTGGGTAAATCATGACTGGATCTCTTCTACCCTGAATTACAATGTCTAGTTGCCGCTTGAACTTTGAAGGTGCTCTGCATTTATGTTTTGCGGTCTCAGAAAGGGCCAGCGAGATACCATGTTATCATATTATATCAGGATTGTTTTGACAAATTGTTGGCATTTGAGATATGTTATTATTGCTCTCTAGTTGATTATGCCATTGATATGAGTAAATGTAAGTGTTATTATGAGCATGGTTAGTTCATGATCTTTGCTGAAAACCTGGGTACTATTTAAGCTTATATACGGAAACAAGAACAAAAGAGTTCGTAAAAAAAATTCTTTGTCACTTTCAGTTTGTCAACTGAATTGCTTGAGGACAAGCAATGAGTTAAGCTTGGGGGAGTTGATACGTCTCCGCCGTATCTACTTTTCCAAACACTTTTGCTCTTGTTTTGGACTCTAATTTGCATGATTTGAATGAAACTAACCCAGACTGGAGTTGTTTTCAGCAGAATTACCATGGTGTTGTTTTTGTGCAGAAATCAAAGTTCTCGGATTTGGACGAAACTTTTTGGAGAATTTTTACGGAATATATAAAAATTATTGGCGCAAGAATCAACAGAAGGGGGGCCACCTGTTGCTCACAAGGCAGCAGGGCGCGACCCTCCCTCCCAGGGCACGCCGTGGTGCCTTGTGAGGCCCACAGGCGGCCGTCTGACCTAATTCCAACGCTATAAATTCTCTTTCCCCGAGAAAAAAAGATGAGAAGAAGTTTCATCGCGTTTTACGATATGGAGCCGCCGCCACCTCCTGTTCTTCATCGGGAGGGCTGATCTGGAGTCCGTTCGGGGCTCCGGAGAGGGGGATTCGACGTTGTCGTCATCATCAACCATCCTCCATCACCAATTTCATGATGCTCACCACCGGGCGTGAGTAATTCCTTCGTAGGCTTGCTGGGCGGTGATGGGTTGGATGAGATTTATCATGTAATCGAGTCAATTTGTTAGGGCTTTGATCCCTAGTATCCACTATGTTCTGAGATTGATGTTGTTATGACTTTGCTATGCTTAATGCTTGTCATTAGGGCCCGAGTGCCATGATTTCAGATCTGAACCCTTCATGTTTTCATGAATATATTTGTGTTCTTGATCCTATCTTGCAAGTTATATGCACCTATTACGTGTGATGATCCACATACCCCAAGGTGACAATAATTGGGATTCTTTCCGGTGATTGCCGTAGTTTGAGGAGTTCATGTATTCACTAAGTGCTAATGCTTTGTTCCGGTTCTCTATTAAAAGGAGGCCTTAATATCCCTTAGTTTCCTTAAGGACCCCGCTGCCACGGGAGGGTAGGACAAAAGATGTCATGCAAGTTCTTATTATAAGCACGTATGACTATATATGGAATACATGCCTACATTACATTGATGAATTGGAGCTATTGTGTATCACCCTAGGTTGTGACTGTTATATGATGAATATCATCCAACATAATTATCATCACCGAATGCCTACGACTTTCTCATATTGGTTTCTGCTAAGTGCCTAAGTTACTTTGTTGCTACTGCATTACACTTGCTACAAAACTGCTACTGTTACTGTTGCCATTACTATTGTTACTATCGCTACTGCTATCAAAACCATCATATTACTGTGCTACTAAATACTTTGCTGCAGATATTTTATCTCCAGGTGTGGTTGAATTGACAACTCAACTACTAATACTTGCAAATATTCTTTGGCTCCCCTTGTGTCGAATCAATAAATCTGGGTGCAATACTACCCGCGAAAACTGTTGCGATCCCCTATACTTGTGGGTTATCAGCCACCACCATTCGCCGGCGTGGCTGATTGCGACGTCAAGCCCATCCACCATGTCCTAGTACTTCGCCGCCATCTCCTTCGTCTTCCCGCTGAATTAATCGAATCGAGACTCCTCCGTTTGCCGCCAACGATCCGCCCTCGTCGACCACCGAAGCTCCACCCATCGGCCACCACGCCAAAATTGATCGCAATCGTCGTGCCTCTGCCTCAGTCGCCCGCTCCCTCGTCTCTAGCACAACCGCACCGACCTCTTGGACACGTCCATGACGACGGTCGCGCCCTCATGCTACCTCCACTGCGGCACCGCGCCCCCTCGTCGCCGTTCGAGAAGCGAGCTCCACGGTGCGTGCATCCGGACGCCCACGAGCTATTCGAGGCCGCAAGTCGGGCTCCTGCTCTATGCCCACCTCCTCACCCTTGTGCTCGAGCTCGCCGTGCCAGTGTGCTACTGTCGGCAGAGACGCATGTGAGCTGTTTGAAGAAATGTCCCAAAGGAAGGGGGAGAGGAGAAGAAACTAATGGGTGGGCCACGTCTGTCCTAACGCTGTCAGACCATCGGCTTCTACCTTCAGTTTCTCTCCGGTCTCGTCGTCTGTGACGCTCCTGTTGTTCGCAACGCTACTGCTACGACTGCGGGGGGATGTTAGAGATATATTTGGTAGTTAGAAATTGCCTGGTATTAGATAGGAATTATTTGCATCTTATCTCTAGGAGGCTTGTTGACCTTTCCCCGAGGCTCAATAGTCAATACAACACACTGATGTCTACTACACAACTTATTCTTGTAGACTCGTGTTGGGCCTCCAAGCGCAGAGTTTTGTAGGGCAGTAGCAATTTTCCCTCAAGTGGATGACCTAAGGTTTATCAATCCATGGGAGGCGTAGGTTGAAGATGGTATCTCTCAAACAACCCTGCAACCAAATACAAGAAATCTCTTGTGTCCCCAACACACCCAATACAATGGTAAATTGTATAGGTGCACTAGTTCGGCGAAGAGATGGTGATAAAAGTGTAGTATGCATAGTAGATATAGGTTTTTGTAATCTGAAAATATAAAAACAGCATGGTAGTAAGTAACAAAAGTGAGCACAAACGGTATTGTGATGCTTAAAAACAAGGCCTAGGGTTCATACTTTCACTAGTGCAATCTCTCAACAATGCTAACATAATTGGATCATATAACCATCCCTCACTCCCAAGTTCCTATTAGCGGAGAATCATAAGATAGAAATTGTTTGTAGGGTACGAAACCACCTCAAAGTTATTCTTTCCGATTGATCTATTGAGCTATTCCTATAAGTGTCACAAACAGCCCTAGAGTTCGTACTAAAATAACACCATATGATACACATCAACCAACTCTAATGTCACCTAGATACTCCAATGTCACCACAAGTATCCGTGAGTTGATTATACGATATGCATCAAACAACTTCATAATCATAATGTTCAATCCACACAAAGAACTCCAAGGAGCACCCCAAAGTTTCTATCGGAGAAAAGATAATGAAAACGTGCATCAACCCATATGCATAGATTACCCCAATGTCACTGCGGGAATCCGCGAGTTGAGTGCCAAAACATATATCAAGTGAATTAATATAATACCCCATTGTCACCACGGGTATTCATATGCAAGACATACATCAAGTGTTCTCAAATCTGAAATATTCAATCCGACAATAACGAAACCTCAAAGGGAAAAGATTCGATTCATCACAACAAAGATAGAGAGGGAAGAAACACCATATGATCCAACTATATTAACAAAGCTCGCGGTACATCAAGATCATGCCAAATCAAGAACGCGCGCGAGAGAGATAAAACACATAGCTACTGGTACAGACCCTCAGCCCCGAGGGTGAACTACTCCCTCCTCATCATGGAGACCGCCGGGATGATGAAGATGGCCTCCAGTGATGCTTCCCCCCTCCGGAGGGTGCCGGAAAAGGGCTGTAGATGAGATCGTAGAGGTACAGAGGCTTGCGGCGGCGGAGTCCAAGTTCTAGGGTTATTTCTGGGGGTTTCTCTATTTATAGGATTTTTCAGCGTTGGAATCAGGTCAGACGGAGCCACGTGGGCCCCACGAGGTACCAAGGCGCGCCTGGGGGGGTGGCGTGCCCTGGTGACTCGTGGGCACTGGGTGGCCCCCCTCTAGTGGGTCTTGGTTCCAGTATTTTTTATTTATTCCATAAAAATCTCCAAAAAGTTTCATCCAATTCCAAGAACTTTTATTTCTGCACAAAAAACAACACCATGGCAATTCTGCTGAAAACAGGGTCAGTCCGGGTTAGTTCTAATCAAATCATACCAAAACCATATAGAATTGTTATAAACATGGCATGAATACTTCATAAATTATAGATACGTTGGAGACGTATCAGCATCCCCAAGCTTAATTCCTGCTCGTCCTCGAGTAGGTAAATGATAAAAGAAATAATTTATGTAGTATGAATGCTAGCATAGTGCATAAGTTTGATCAATGATAATTTCAATCACTTTTTCTAGCATCAATATATATCATAATCAGTAGCTCATCTCATAAAACTTCTCATGATCAAGTAGCAAGCTATTCACATGTTTAAAGTATAGGCCATAAACTTTCTTGAAAACTAACAAACTATGTTCTCAGTCATCAAACAATTGCAATTCATCTTATTTTCAGGAAGGGTCTATGTAAGAGCTTTGATCTAGCAAATTCCACATACTCAACCATCTTTTAGTCTTCCATGATTGCTAACACTCAAAGCATATTTTTAGAACAAACCGTTTCAATCAAACACATAGGAAGATAGGGGCTTAATGTTTCGCCTCCCAACTTATTTATCTCAGGGATAATGTCAACAATAATAACTCATGATCACCTATATTCAACTGGATATATGTGCCTGGATCTTTCCCTACCACATAATGCTTGCCAACTTAAAGAATAAATAGAGCGGAATAGGGATGACCGTTAATGACTCTTGCATAAAAGTAAATTCAGAAAAATAAATACAGAAAAGTAAAAGATAGGTCCTTCGCAGAGGGAATCAGAGGTTGTCATGCACTTTTTGTTTTTGGATGCACAAGCTCTTAATGCAAAGGAACGTCACGTTATATTGCCCCTTGTGATAGCAACCTTTATTATGCAGTCCGTCGCTTTTATTTCTTTACCATCACAAGTTCGTACAACGCTTATTTTCCCTTATAATAAAAGATCATACATATTTTAGGAGCAATTTTTATTGTTTTTTGCACCGATGACAACTTACTTGAAGGATCTTATTCAATCCATAGGTAGGTATGGTGGACACTGATGGCAAGAAACTGGGTTTAAGGGTTTTTGGATGCACAAGTAGCATCTCTACTTAGTATGAATTTTTGGCTAGCAAAAGATCCTAAGCAAGCACCACATGTTAGAGGATCCATGACAATATAACTTCTATGTGAATATAAACAAACATAACTCATTACGTTGTCTTCCTTGTCCAACGTCAACTACTTGATCAAGCTTGAAAATAATTAATGGGGGCTCACAATCATAGAATATGTCCAAGATAGTATATTTATATGTGAAATTTCTCTTCCTTCAAAATTCTTTCATGAATTGTTCAAGTGACCAATGCTATGTTTGTTAACTTTCAATAAATTTTACCACTTATACTTCTTGTATGTGAAGTCACTACTCCCCATGGGACAAGCATATGAAGCATATAAATTTCAACCTTATGATATTCAATTCATTTCAACAATTTATCCATAGGATATAAGTGAAAAACAAGAGTAAATGACAAACTACTCCAAAAAGATATAAGTGAAGATCAAATGAGTAGTTAAGTAAATAGGTAGCTATGTGAGGACTCTCTCTCATTTAAAATTTTCAGATCTTAAGTATTTTATTCAAACAGCAAAGAAAACAAAATAAAATGACATTCCAAGGATAGCACATATCATGTGAAGAAGCAAAAAACTTAGGCTCAACCAAAACTGACCGATAGTTGTTGAAGAAGAAAGGTGGGATGCCTACCGGGGCATCCCCAAGCTTAGATGCTTGAGACTTCTTGAAATATTAATTTGGGATGCCTTGGGCATCCCCAAGCTTGAGCTTTTGTGTCTCCTTAATTCCTCTCATATCACAGTTTCTCCCAAATCTTAAAAACTTCATCCACATAAAACTCAACAAGAACTCGTGAGATAAGTTAGTATAAATCAACTCAAAACCTTAACATTCTCTACTGTAACAAATCACTAAAATTATAATTAAACATTGCATACTAAATGCCTCTTCATATTTAATACTCCTATCCTCAAATAGAAACATTAAACACGCAAACATACGCAAACAATGCAACTATAACAGCAATCTGCCAAAACAGAATAGTCTGTAAAAGGGGAATAAGAATCCATACTTACCTAACTCCAAAAATTCTGAAAAATTACCACGTGACATAGAACTCATGCATTATTACTGTGTAAAAATTTCAGATTTGTATCATATTCTGACTATTCAGGAATATTCTGGACATAACAGAAAACTTTTTGTTTTCAAACAACAACACATGAACTTGCAAACTGAGCATGGTAAAGGCTATAATTGGCATTTTATTGAACTAAAAGATACAAAACATGATTATTGATAACATCAAGCAAATATCAACAGAAGAAAATGACGCTCCAAGCAAAACTCATATTATGTAACGAATAAAAATATAGCTCCAAGTGAGGTTACCGATAATGTTGAAGACGAAAGAGGGGATGCCTTCCGGGGCATCCCCAAGCTTATTTGCTTGGGTCTTCCTTGAATATTACCTTGGGGTGCCTTGGGCATCCCCAAGATTAGGGTCTTGCCACTCCTTATTCTCCTCATATTGATATCTCACCCAAAACTTGAAAACTTCAATCACACAAAACTTAACGGAACTTCGTGAGATAGGTTAGTATGATAAAAATAAATCATCCACTTAGGTACTGTCAAGATAAGATTCATAATTGTTATCACATAATTCCTACTGTATTATATCATTTCCACAATTTATATTACTCAATATAAGCTATGTAAACACTAAAACAAGCAAACTATGCATCGAAAACAGAATCTGTCAAAAACAGAACATCGTGTAGTAAGCGATTTAAAAACCATACTTATGTACCTCCAAAAATTCTGAAAAATTAGGAAAACGTAAAAAATTTCCAACCCAATACTGTGTAAAAATGTCAGAATTTTTTCACTCTCCAGTACAGAATAGAAATTCCAGCACTGTACGCAAAAGTTTCTGTTTTTGCACAGAATCAAATCAACAAGCATCCATACTATCCCAAAGGCTTTACTTGGCACATTATTGAAAGAAAACATATAAAACATGATTAATACAATAGCTTAATCATGTTAACATGCAAAAACAATGGGTATAAATATAGGGTTGTCTCCCAACTAGCACTTTTCTTTAATGCCTTTTTAGCTAGACATGATGATTTCAATGATGCTCACATAAAAGTAAAGAATTGAAACACAAAGAGAGCATCATGAAGCATATGACTAGCACATTTAAGCCTAACCCACTTCCTATGCATAGGGATTTTGTGAGCAAACAATTTATGGGAGCAAGAATCAACTAGCATAGGAAGGCAAAACAAGCATGACTTCAAAACTTTCAACATAAAGAGAGGAAACTTGATGTTGTTGAAATACATATAGGCATATATCCCTCTCTCATAATAATTTTCAGTAGCATCATGAATGAATTCAACAATATAGCTATCACATGAAGCATTCTTTTCATGATCCACAAGCATAGAATTTTTACTACTCTCCACATAAGCAAATTTCTTCTCATTCATAATAGTGGGATCAAACTCAACAAAATAACTATCATAAGATACTTGATTGGCATAATCAAATTGAACATTAAAATTATGATGACAAGTTTCATGTTTATCATTATTTTTTATAGCATACATGTCATCACAATAATCATCATAGATAGCAACTTTGTTGTCATAATCAATTGAAACCTCTTCCAAAATAGTGGAATCATCATTAAATAAAGTTGTGACCTCTACAAATCCACTTTTATCAATATAATCATCATAAATAGGAGGCATGCTTTCATCATAATAAATTTTCTCATCAAAACTTGGGGGACTAAAAATATCATCTTCATCAAACATAGCATCCCCAAGCTTATGGTTTTGCATATCACTAGCATCATGGATATTCAAAGAATTCATACTAGCAGCATTGCAATCATGATTATCATTCATGGATTTTATGCCAAACATTTTATTGAATTCTTCTTCTATCAATTGAGCACAATTATTGGAATCCTTATTTTCAAGAAAGACATTATAAAGACGAATAATATGAGGCGACCTCAGTTCCATTTTTTTGTAATTTTCTTTTATAAGCCAAACTAGTGAGAAACAAGAAACTAAAAGATTAGATTGCAAGATCTAAAGATATACCTTCAAACACTCACCTCCCCGGTAACGGCGCCAGAAAAGAGCTTGATGTCTACTACACAACTTATTCTTGTAGACTCGTGTTGAGCCTCCAAGCGTAGAGTTTTGTAGGACAGTAGCAATTTTCCCTCAAGTGGATGACCTAAGGTTTATCAATCCGTGGGAGGCGTAGGTTGAAGATGGTATCTCTCAAACAACCCTGCAACCAAATACAAGAAATCTCTTGTGTCCCCAACACACCCAATATAATGGTAAATTGTATAGGTGCACTAGTTCGGCGAAGAGATGGTGATAAAAGTGTAGTATGCATAGTAGATATAGGTTTTTGTAATCTGAAAATATAAAAACAGCAAGGTAGCAAGTAACAAAAGTGAGCACAAACGGTATTGCGATGCTTAAAAACAAGGCCTAGGGTTCATACTTTCACTAGTGCAATCTCTCAACAATGCTAACATAATTGGATCATATAACCATCCCTCAACGTGCGATAAAGAATCACTCCCAAGTTCCTATTAGCGGAGAATCATAAGATAGAAATTGTTTGTAGGGTACGAAACCACCTCAAAGTTATTCTTTCCGATCGATCTATTGAGCTATTCCTATAAGTGTCACAAACAGCCCTAGAGTTCGTACTAAAATAACACCATATGATACACATCAACCAACTCTAATGTCACCTAGATACTCCAATGTCACCACAAGTATCCGTGAGTTGATTATACGATATGCATCAAACAACTTCATAATCATAATGTTCAATCCACACAAAGAACTCCAAGGAGCACCCCAAAGTTTCTATCGGAGAAAAGATAATGAAAACATGCATCAACCCATATGCATAGATTACCCCAATGTCACCGCGGGAATCCGCGAGTTGAGTGCCAAAACATATATCAAGTGAATTAATATAATACCCCATTGTCACCACGGGTATTCATATGCAAGACATACATCAAGTGTTTTCAAATCTGAAATATTCAATCCGACAATAACGAAACCTCAAAGGGAAAAGATTCGATTCATCACAACAAAGATAGAGAGGGAAGAAACACCATATGATCCAACTATATTAACAAAGCTCGTGGTACATCAAGATCGTGCCAAATCAAGAACGCGAGAGAGAGAGAGATAAAACACATAGCTACTGGTACAGACCCTCAGCCCCGAGGGTGAACTACTCCCTCCTTGTCATGGAGACCGTCGGGATGATGAAGATGGCCTCCGGTGATGCTTCCCCCCTCCGACAGGGTGCCGGAAAAGGGCTGTAGATGAGATCGTGGAGGTACAGAGGCTTGCGGCGGCGGAGTCGAAGTTCTAGGATTATTTCTGGAGGTTCTCTATTTATAGGATTTTTCAGCGTTGGAATCAGGTCAGACGGAGCCACGTGGGCCCCACGAGGTACCAGGGAGCGCCTGGGGGGGTGGCACGCCCTGGTGCCTGATGGGCACTGGGTGGCCCCCTCCAGTGGGTCTTGGTTCCAGTATTTTTTATTTATTCCATAAAAAATCTCCAAAAAGTTTCATCCAATTCCAAGAACTTTTATTTCTGCACAAAAAACAACACCATGGCAATTCTGCTGAAAACAGCGTCAGTCCGGGTTAGTTCTAATCAAATCATACCAAAACCATATAGAATTGTTATAAACATGGCATGAATACATCATAAATTATAGATACGTTGGAGACGTATCACACACTAATTCTCTCTCCTCTAACCCTTTTACAGTTAACGGCGTTGACTTATGTGCACGTGGACCTGACGAGCGGGCCCCAACTATTATAAAATGGTTTGAACTTAATCAAGCCGGTCATCGGTGCAGCATGGTAGTTTTTCGAAATCAAAAACCAAACTTGTGGTAGCTTTTTGGAAATTTTCAAAAAGTGGTAGTTTTTTGGAACCATAGCCCGAATTGTGGTAGTTTTATGCTATTTACTAGATCAGGGGGTTAACGACATATGCTCATGTTGTCACATGGACACATTATATACCCCCCCCCCCCCAACCAGCCATGGCTCGTCGGACAAACCAGTGTTTTCCACTCGCGGTTCGCTATATACAAAGGTTGTCTGCCAATTTAAGCCGTTGTCCGGATCATGCACACAGACGTCAATGTAGTGTTTGCAAGAGTCCAAAACAGTAACTTGTAACGATTCATCCTAGAACAAGGCCAAGCCACTGCCTTTTCCTTCACTATCTACACCACAAAAGCCTCCCAAACTCACTTGCCCGTAAAGGTTTTTTCCACTTTAATAACAGGAATTCTTGTTTCACATAGAAAGAAAAGCTTTGGGGAGTTTTAAAAAAAAAACATCAACTTTATTAATTAGAGATAATGGTTACATCGTCTATAAGAAGAGATACAATATTTTCCATGGGCTCCTCAATCCAATCCCTAGTCATGGAACATTTAGCCATTCTAGCGAGCTCATGGACTACTTTGTTCACTTCTCTATTACAATGCTCAAAACTAGTAAGAGGAAAATCACAAGCCATAAGAAAGCAATCCTCGAAAATTGCAGCCGCCGCTCCTGCAGAAAGACCTCCATTCTTCATTGTGTCAATGACTTCCATGTTGTCAGAATTGATGATGAGACGATTACAACCCGCCTTTTGAGCCAGCAATAGTCCAAATCTAAGTGCTAACGCCTCCGCTGTCAGCGCATCCGTGCAACACTCGATCTTGCAGTTTCCCCCTACAATGAAAGTTCCTTTATCATCCCTGATAACAGCACCCATTGTGCCCCTTAGCTGATCATGATCAAAAGAGGCGTCCACATTCAATTTAACAGATCCCATGGGGGGCCTGCTCCATCCTCCATTCTTCCTCTTTGCCTTCGGTGAATAGGCATTTACATAATTTGCTGTTATAGCCCGAATCCCGATCGAGGTTTGGAATGCCTCTTGTGACTTTCCCTCATGAACTAGCTTCCGTCTATTCCACCATAAATACCATGCGGTTATAGCAATCAGCTCCCGTGCATTTTGAGAACCCAAAGTAGGTAATTGTTGATCAGGCATAAGGAGTAGTACTTCGAGGACTACCTCTCCTGCTCGGTCCACAGCGCAAGTTTTTTTAACCACTTCGTATAGCCCCAAAATTTTCCACACTTCTTTTGCCTTTTGGCACAGAAACAACACGTGTTTGGTATCCTCTGGCCCATTTGGACATGCTGGGCAAACGGGCGAAGTTTTAATGTGTCTATTCGCCAGCGTAACACGACACGGTAGAGTCCCATGAAGCGTACGCCACATAAAAATTTTAACCTTCGCCGGACAAGCTAATTTCCAGATCTTTTCCCAAATAGGGTTAGTCTTACTTCTACCCATGCCATTTGTGTGTTCCAATTTCCTCTCATGTTGTTTATTCCATTCCTCCAAATAAGCTGACCGTACAGTGAATAGACCGTTTTTAGTATAGCTCCAAGCAATGAAATCCTTCATATCATGCATAGGGAGAGGAATCGCCATGACTCTTTGAGCATCAACTGGCCACAAAATTTGTCTCACCAGATCTTCATCCCAACTATTCATAACTGGATCAATAAGATCAGAAACTTTCGTCAGTAAATTCCGTCCTCTAGGTGTAATAATTCTCCTATTTGCACAATTCGGGATCCAAGCATCTCTCCATATATCAATCTTTTCTCCATTACCAACCCTCCATATATAACCATTCCTGAGAGAGTCCACTCCAGCCATAATGCTTTGCCAAGTGAATGAGGAACCCTTCTTCAGACTTGCATTCATCAAATCACCATCTGGAAAATATTTAGCTCTTAAGATTGTGGCACATAACGAGTTCGGATTATCCAAGAGACGCCAAGCTTGTTTAGCTAACAATGCCAGATTAAAACAGTGAATATCCCGGAATCCCATTCCTCCTTGGCCTTTTGGAACACACATCTTCCACCACGCCATCCAGTGCATCCTTTTCTGATTGTCCTCGTCACCCCACCAGAATTGCGACATCGCGTCAATGATTCCTTTGCATATTTTTTTAGGAATTTTAAAGACGGACATGGCATACGTTGGGATCGCTTGAACAACAGATTTAAGCAAAATTTCCTTTCCTCCCGCAGATAACAACTTTTCCTTCCATCCACTAATCTTCATAATAATTCGATCAATTAGAAACTGAAAACAGTCGCTTTTATCCATCCCCACATTGGCAGGTAGCCCCAAATATTTATCATTGAGGGCCTCGGTCATAATATTCAAAATAGTACAGATCTGCACTTTTTCTTCTACTTTTGTGTTTGGGCTAAAAAATATGCTGGATTTTTCGACACTCACCATTTTCCCCGAGGCGGCACAATAAGAATCCAGCACTACTCTCAAAAGCTTTGGGGAGTTGACCTTTGCCAAGGCCAATAAGTCACGAACTGTCTGACGATTCCCCACCCCTTGTAGTTCCAGAATAAGTGATTCATTGTTCCCGGCGGTACTCCTCAAGGGAGCCCATTGATCTTCTATGACCTACAACTGCATTGCTATTCTTCCTTGCTCTCTTGCTGTCTAAACTGCTTAATGGGGGAAAGGTCATCACCAAGATCATCGCCTTTCCATTCTATGATCGCTTAGACACCATTAGTGAGACCATCTAGTCCCAGAGAACCATTAGCCATATTCAGACGTTTCCTAGATGATTTGTCCAACTCCATAAGTTCAATTCCAGGAGGTTTCTTCGGACTAGTTTCGGTGTCATTTAGATCATAATTTGTCTCTTCATTTTGGCTTGAGGTTTGACCTCCCTTAGCCTGAGAAACTCGTTCATTACCTCGGCCTAAATTTCCCTCGCGACTCCCCATTGGTTCCCAAGGTCCACCACGACTTCCTGATACATAATCTGACCGAGGTCTATTTGAAGGCTCCGCATACAACCACTTGCCAAAATTTATGTACATTGCCTCATGGATCCCAATACCACACTCTTTGAATTCATGCCCAATTAAACAGCAAGCTTACAAAATTTGGCCAACTTTTCATATCGAACAGCAAAGATCTGACGCTCCTTGCCCCGCACAAGTCTGACACAATTCGTAAGGGGTTCCCGAACACCATGCCAGACTCGAACCCTAATATAATCACCACGGGTATTGCTTGAAATTTGAACCTCCAGAACTTTGCCAGCTTTCTTTGTAAGCTTCTCCACAAGATCCTTCTTGTAATACCATCTTGTAATTATGGATTTGCAACCTGATGGTCACATGAACGACTCCACACCAACTGCCTTAGTGAAGCCATCTTAGGGGGATAGCAGTCCATGTCCCATAATTCTTTCTCAGTCACCCAAACAGTACACTTGGACGACGAACAGATTCAGCCCAACCGGTCTAAACCTCACCTCCTACGCCGGTTTCCATGCCGCACACATATCACGAAAGAAAGCAGCTTGGCTAAAGGATTTCTCGGTATGAACCCTATCAAGGGCTAGCCAGCGCACACTCTCGTTAATGACGGGATCTTTCTCATCTATCACGATTTCGTCAAACTCCTCATTTTGCAGGTTTAGATTCTCAAAACAAGCACCCGGATCATCGTGCCCGCCGCCACGTGCACCACCCTTTGCCAAGTGTGCGTATGATGCAGACGCCATCAAGCCCTAGGTCCAGAGAGGCAAGCGTCCTCGTGGGTTCGAGGGAACAGACTTGGCCGAGGAACTCAAAATCGGCATAGAGCGAGAGAGGAGATGAAACCCTAGCCGCTGCAATCCAATGTTTTTGAGGAAGTAGTATTGAGACTTCAACGTCGAGAACACACACATATCTTTAGAAAAAAAAAGCTTATTAAACTGCATTCCAACGTTGATCTTTTTAGCCGCATTCCAGCGTTGATATGTGGTCCACATCCGATGAACGTATCGAGTAGGCCTTGTGTTGTCTCGCCGGCGGCAGGCACGGTGAGACCGTGGGCCGACTGAATTCGTAGCCCCTGGTACCGGCAGATCACGAGGAAAGAAGAGACGAAAATTCACGGCTCCCTCGTAAAACGCGTGGCCGCCCACCTGGGATGCTTCGTGCACGTTCATCCGGAGTACGTTACTTGCTGGGGACGTGTCCGGGACGCGCCGGGCGGCGGGCGCAGTCGCCGCGGCTACGCACGCAAGCCAACGCCGTCCCCGTCCCCGTCCCGTCGAGATATGCATGGCCTGCGCGTCGTCGAGTCATCAAAGGCACACGCTTTGTCCCGTTCCCTCATCTCATAAGAACTGGTGCGACCCGCTGCCAGCCCTCACCGTTCGAAAAGCGAGAAACGCTCCCGAAAAGGAACAGCCGAGACGACCCCGCCGCGATTATTCCCCGCACCCAATTCCCCAAGCACCGCCGCCGCGCGATCGCCCGACCATGTCCGGCTACCCCTACGGCGGCGCCGGAGGAGGCTACGGGGCCCCTCCGCCCTACGGCTCCTCGCCCGCCCCCTCGGCCCCGCCCTACGGCGACAAGCCCCCCAAGGAAGGCAAGGCCTCCTCCCCCTACTACGCCTCCCCGCCCCAGCCCTACGGCGCCAGCGGCGGCGGCGGAGGCTACGGGGCCCCGCCCTCCTCCCAGCCCCAGTCCTACGGCGGCGGATACGGGGCGCCGCCCTCCTCCCAGCCCCAGTCCTACGGCGGCGGCGGCTACGGGGCTCCGCCCGCGGGCCAGCCCCAGTCCTACGGCGGCGGCTACGGGGCTCCGCCCTCCGCCCAGCCCTACGGCGCCCCGCCTCCCTCGTCGGCGTCGTACGGGGCCCCGCCCCCCGCGGCAGCGCCGTATGAGGCCGCTGGCGGGTACGGGAGCCCGTTCGCCGCGCTGGTGCCGTCGGCGTTCCCGCCGGGGACGGACCCCAACGTGGTGGCGTGCTTCCAGGCCGCGGACCGCGACGGCAGCGGGACCATCGACGACAAGGAGCTGCAGTCCGCGCTCTCCGGCTACAACCAGAGCTTCAGCCTCCGCACCGTCCACCTCCTCATGTACCTCTTCACCAACACCAACGTCCGCAGGATCGGTAATCACCCCCCCCCCCCCCCCCCCCCCCCTCTCGCGCATCCTTCTTCCTAGCTCCGCTCCGCTTCTCCCTGTAGCTGCGATCTTGCAACTATTATTGTTTGCTTCTGTGGAGAAAGGTTTCGGTACAACAGTACACAACTTGGGCTCATCTGGATTGCAGTCTGTGGGCATGTGCCCTGCTGTTTGATACAGTTTGATCAAATAATGAGGCTCCTGTTAGGAATCATCGCATTCGTTGGTTAGAATTATAATGTCAATGAATGAGTTTCCCATACGAAAACCACAAGTTTCTATCTGCTGTTATGTAATCACAGCAAATCCTAGCCTCTAGGTGGTTGTTATATTATTATTTTCTATCCTCACTCACATTAAGAAAAAAGAGAGCTGCATTTCCTAATACAAGTTCCTGTGAAATGTGAACTCTCTACATGCTAGTGTATTTGGGACAGTAAATTCTCTACATCCAGTTTAACCTTGTTCATTATGGGACTGTTATTTAATGGTGTTCTAGGCAACAAGCTATCATGTGGCATCAAAAGGCTGGTCTTTTATGCAAAGATAGAATGAGCACTTCTGGCTCAGAAAATGAATATGTATTTTGTGCGATAGCCGATGTTCTACTTGTAACACTTACAAGTTTGCGGTCACTGGTGTGAACATTACTCAAACACTGAAAGTATACTTATATTCATAAATAGTTTTTAATTTGTGCCTTTGATTCTTCCAGGGCCCAAGGAGTTTACTTCTGTTTTTTACAGTCTTCAGAATTGGAGGGTGAGTGGCTATGGCTTCAAGTTTCCTTTGCTTATTTGTGGGGACTAATCAGCTGACCTAGTGAAATACTTATCAACCATGCCTGTCCATTTCCTATTGTTTTTGTGCAGTCTATATTTGAGAGGTTTGACCGTGACCGGAGTGGTAAAATTGATGCATCGGAGCTGCGCGATGCTCTTCTCAGTCTGGGTTATTCAGTTTCTCCAACTGTGCTAGACTTGCTGGTGTCTAAATTCGACAAGACTGGGGGCATGAGCAAAGCAGTCGAATATGATAACTTTATTGAGTAAGATTACTCCCCTTCAATTTAATTTGGCTAATTATTCCAGATAAACAGTACAAGCTTTTATAATATCCAATCTCTGATAACGTCTAGGGACTTCAACTTTATTTGTTAATATAACGGCGGAATCATATATCTCTATGGTGCAATTATTAGTCAATTGTCTGTAACTTGGTGGTACTTCTATTATGTCATGAACTCAAATTGTTGAGTCGGTTTCTTCCGTTTTATGAATTAAAGATGCGCCCAACTGTTCTGAAGTTTCAAAAATGAAAAAATGGCTGTCCATCTATTGGGCTCTTTATTTTCTGCTTGGTTTATAACAGTCCTAACTCTTTCTTTGTTTGTCTATGCAGGTGTTGCCTTACAGTCAAGGTATTTCCCATCATTATACTACACAAACAAACACATTAATGTTCTGTAGTTCACCACGCTAATTGGTTTCATACTTCTGTAGGGTCTGACTGAGAAGTTCAAGGAGAAGGACACGGCTTACTCCGGGTCTGCAACTTTCAGTTACGAGGCATTCATGCTGACTGTGCTACCTTTCATCATCGCATGATGGCTCCACAGTTCAATACAAAGACTGAACTTTGAGGATGTTGTTCCTGTTGGATAATGAGCAACTAGTATTCACTGTAGGCCAAAGGCCAGTTCATATACATGTGAGGTATTACAAGCGGTAGTACCGCACTCAGAGCGGTAGTACCGCCTCGGGCGGTAGTACCGTAGTACTAGCGGTAGTACCGCCTCGGGCGGTAGTACCGCACTCGAGCACACATCTAACACCCCCCCTCAAACTCATGGTGGATCAACAACACTGAGTTTGGAGAGAAAGAAGCCATGCTGCGCTCGAGTCTGTGCCTTCGTGAAGAAGTCCGCCAACTGTAACTCAGAGGGCACATAGTGAAGAGCCAGTGTCTGATCCTGCACAGCAGCACGTACAAAGTGGGCATCCACACCGATGTGCTTGGTGAGCTCATGCTTCACCGGGTCACGGGCAATACTGATAGCACCGGTGTTGTCTGACAGTAAGGGAGTCGATGTAGTAGCAGACACACCAAAATCCTCAAGTAACCATCGTAACCAGATCACCTCAGCCGTCAGCATAGCCATCGCTCGCAACTCAGCCTCTGTACTCGAGCGAGAAACCGCAGTCTGTTTCTTTGTCTTCCAGGCAATAAGAGAGCCACCAAGGAAGACACAGTAAGCAGACAGCGAGCGTCGATCAGAGGGATCACTAGCCCACGTAGCATCAGAGTAGGCCTGGAGCTCGAGAGAACTGGAGCGGGGAAAGAAAAGGCGATGAGAGATCGTGCCACGAAGATATCGTAGAACACGGAGGAGGTGACTATAGTGGACAGAGGTGGGGGCTGAAACAAACTGACTGAGAATGTGGACAGGATAGGAGATGTCAGGACGCGTAACAGCAAGATAGACAAGGCTCCCAACGAGGTGGCGATAGCGAGTGGGATTAGGAAGAGGGTCACCATCAGAAGCACGAAGCTGAACGTTGAGCTCCATAGGAGTCACAACAGTGCGCTCATCACCGAGAGCGGCACGAGTAAGAAGATCCTGAATATATTTTTCCTGGGAGATGAAGAAGCCTGCAGAGGTCTCAGAAATCTCGATCCCAAGAAAGTAGCGAAGAGGACCAAGATCAGACATCAAAAACTGTTCCCGGAGGCGGGCCTTAACAAAGGCAATATACTCAGAATCGTCACCAGTGATGATCATGTCATCCACATATAGAAGGAGAAGAGTCCGACCACGAGAAGAGGTGTGGACAAACAGTGCTGGATCATGATCACTAGGCAAGAAGCCAGCGGCAGTAACGACAGAGGCGAACCGCGAGAACCAGGCGCGAGGGGCCTGTTTAAGACCATAGAGGGAGCGGCGAAGTCGGCAGACCATACCATCAGGAGCATAGTACCCCGGTGGTGGCTGCATATAAACCTCCTCACGCAACTCACCATTGAGAAAAGCGTTCTGGACATCAAGCTGAGATACAGACCAATGACGAACAGAAGCCACAACAAGGAGAGTGCGGACAGTGGTCATGTGGGCCACAGGAGCGAATGTCTCATCATAATCGCGTCCCTGCTCCTGCTGAAAGCCACGAGCCACAAGACGAGCTTTGTATCGCTCAAGGGAACCATCGGAGCGAGTCTTAATCTTATAGACCCACTTGCAGGTGATGGGACGAACACCGGAGGGAAGAGAAACCAGATCCCACGTGCCATTGCGCTCAAGCGCCGCAAGCTCCTCGGCCATCGCAAGCTGCCATTCAGGCTGAGTCATGGCAGCCCGATAGGTGGTGGGCTCAGCAATGGCAGAAAGACAATACCTGTCAGGAGAATAGCGATCAGGTGGGGGACAAGGCCTAACACGGAGGTTATGGACCGGCGGAGGCGTGAGAGGAGGTGCACTGGAAGTAGAGGGCACATCAGTAGGATCATCCACAGCACGAGGACGACGAGTGTAGTGGAGAGGAAACGGGGAGTGAGGTCAAAAGACTGGGGAGGAGGGTGGGGAGGGAGGGGATGGTGGAGACGAGGGAGAGGAGGAGGAGGAAGGAGATGGTGGTACCGGTGGTGTAGGGGGACGCACCGGGGGAGAGGGAAGAACAGGAGGCACAGTGGGAGATGTGTCAGGAAGGAGAAGGAAGGAAATATCGTCCACGGAAAAGCTCGAGGAGGAGGGACGCGGATAGTAAGAACGAGACTCATCAAATGTCACATCACGAGAAATGCGCAGACGGCGACCAACAGGATCCCAATAGCGATAGCCCTTGTGCTCATCACTGTAGCCAAGGAAAACACACTCAACAGACTGAGCAGTCAACTTGGTTCGTTCTCGCGGAGCAAGAAGAACATAGCACACGCATCCAAACATACGAAGAGCGGAGTAGTCAGGAGAGCGACCAGAGAGACGCTCCATAGGAATACCACCCTTCAAGGCAGCCGAAGGCTGAATGTTGATGAGGTGGGTGGATGCGGAAACGGCCTCAGCCCAAAAATGGGGTGGAAGAGAGGCGGCGATCATCATCGCACGAGCCGTCTCAAGCAAATGGCGATGTTTGCGTTCAGCAACTCCATTCTGAGCATGTGCACCAGGGCAAGAGAATTGGGCAAGAGTGCCCTGCTCCGCAAGAAAACCACGCAACATGTGAGAGATATACTCTCCAGCTGAGTCAGCACGGAAGATACGGACAGGCGTGGAAAATTGAGTGCGAACCATGGCAGCAAAACGTTTATATAGGGGGAGAACCTCGCTGCGAGATTTCATGCAATAAAGCCAAGTGTAGCGAGAGAAATCATCAATAAACAGAACATAGTAGCGATGACCCCCTTTCGAGTCAAAAGGAGCAGGACCCCATACATCAGAATGAACTAAGTCAAAAGGACGCTGAGATACAGACTCACTGGTAGGATACGGTAACTGAGTCTGTTTGCCAAGCCTACACCCTTCACAATGCAACGAAACATCACCGGAGACAGCCCCTAAGACGCCTTGGTGTACTAATGAGGACAAGCGAGAGCCACAGATGTGACCAAGTCGATGATGCCACTGCTGGAAGGACGCAGAAGAGGAGGCAGCAAGAGCATGAGAACTGGCGTATGTGGTAGCAGCGGAAGGAACACGAAGCCAGTCAACCTCCCAAAGGCCCTCAGACTCACGGCGCCGAGGGCCACCGCCAACCAGAGCCTGAGTGCGACGATCCTGAACAGAGCAAGAGTCGGCATCAAGAATGACACGACAGCCAGAATCAGTAAGTTGGGCAGCGGAAAAGAGATTCATGGTAAGACGAGGAACATGAGAAACACTAGGAACCGAAAAAGACGGAGTGGAAAGGATGCCACGACTAGCAACAGGAAGAGGTGTGCTATCGGCAGTGAGAACATTAAGAGGAAAATCAAGAGGTCGAAGAGAAGATAAAGTAGAAGAATCAGAAGACATATGAAAAGAAGCTCCAGAATCCAGAACCCACGAGGATGTACCTGACTGAGTAGGCTCCGGCGGGGGCGGAGTGGTGGTGGCAGTCACAGCGGCAACAGAACCCGTCGAGGAAGAGCCAGAGGAAGCCAGCATGCGCTTGAGCCGCACAATATCCTGGTCAGTGAGCGACAAAGTCGAGGAGGACGCACGAGTCCCACTAGAAGAGGAGCGCTTCAGGTCTTTCCGCTTCTTGTGACAATCAGACTCTGGGTGACCTGGCCTGTTGCAGTAGCCACAGAAGGTGTGCGAGCGCGGCCGACCCTCTCCTGAAGAAGGAGGGTGACCCGCCCCCCCTGGAGGTGTAGGCAGGAGCGGTGGAGTGGTGAGGCGAGCAGACGACACAGAAGCTCGGGCAGCAAGAACAGTGGGAACCACAAGCAGACCAGCAGAACGGAGGCGTGTCTCCTCAGCACGAAGCTCTGCAAGCACCTCCGAAATAGGAACACGACCACGAGCAAGTAGGTGAGCACGCCGAGGCTCAAACTCTGGACGAAGGCGAGATAAGAACTCATGGAGGCGATGAAACTCCAAGTCAGACCGCACAGTCTGGCAACACCGGCAAGTACCACAAACAACAGTCCTGAGAGAGTCAAGCTGGCGCCAGATGGCAGAGCTCTGTGAGTAGAACTCATCAACAGAAGAGTCACCCTGATGAAGAGCGTGCTCCTGACGCACCACAGATAAGTAGAGGGCATCACCAGATGGCTGATATCGCTGACAAAGATAGGACCACATCGCAGCAACAGGACCGAGACCCATGAACTCAGACGCAAACTGGGGTAAGACACTCGCAGTAAGAACAGCAGCAGCTCGAGCATCATCGTTGCACCACTGAGTGTAAGCAGACAGATCATCTCGGTAAGCAGAAAGAGCATCTGAGTAGGCAGATACCTGCTGATCATAAGCATCAACCGCAGCATCGTCAAGGGCCTTGGCTGTATCCCGATCAGCCTGAGAAGCATCAGCAGCAAGAACAGGCGGCACCGGCGGGGTAGGAGCCACAGGTGCAACAGGGCAAGGCGGACAGGGAACCTCGCCAGAGAGAACGCCCCACAGGAGAAGACCTCGCATGTGGATGCGCATAAAACCCACAAACTCAGCGTAGTTGGTGCCATCGAAGATCACCGAGCACCGAGGAACAGCGACATAGCCCGACGAAGACATGACCACTTCTCAGCGGTAGTACCGCTTCAAGCGGTAGTACCGCCCTTTGCCAGCGGTAGTACCGCGCTTCGCAGGGCGGTAGTACCGCGATGCTACGCGGTAGTACCGCTTGTGCGGTACTTCCGCGGGCCAGTGCCGTGGGCACTTCCGCTTATAAAAAGTCTTCTGGTATGCCTGGCCTTTAAGCGGAAGTAGGGCGGCAGTAACAGGCGGTAGTACCGCTCTTGACAGCGGTAGTACCGCGCAGAGCCGCTGAATCAGGATCGGGATCGGGATCGACCAAATCGCGGCCAGCGCGAGCAGGGACGGCCGGGGATCGAGCTGGCGCGAGGCAGAGGCGGCCGGCCGGAGGAGGGGGCGGGCGCGGGACGGCGCGGAGGGCCTGGCGGACGGGGGCGGCCGGAGCCGGCGCTGTCAGGAGCGGCCGGGTCGTCCGCGAGCAGGGGCCGGCGGCGCGAGGCAGAGGCGGCCGGCGACCGGCGCGGTGTGGGGTAGAGGACGGGGAGGAGCAGCCGCGGCCGGACCAGGCCGGCGCGGGGCAGAGGGTCGGCCGGAGTTGCTCTAGCGGCAGCGACGGTGGAGGTGGAGGAGGAACCTGGCATCTGATACCATGTTGGATAATGAGCAACTAGTATTCACTGTAGGCCAAAGGCCAGTTCATATACATGTGAGGTATTACAAGCGGTAGTACCGCACTCAGAACGGTAGTACCGCCTCGGGCGGTAGTACCGCAGTACTAGCGGTAGTACCGCCTCGGGCGGTAGTACCGCACTCGGGCACACATCTAACAGTTTCGACTTGTGTCTAAATGTTTTTCCAACCGAGGTGTAGTTTGTTTGAATTCGAGTGATGTTGCTGCGTTCCTGATAAGGTGATACCCTGGAGATTGGAAACTGGTGTATGATAGTAGAGCCTGTGGATGGTTTGGAACTCTGAAAATGCTGTCGCATATGCTTGATCTCTTTCTTCGCTGAAAGTTGTCGTTTTTCAGTGAGATTGGGTTTTGATCATATTTTATTTCCCTTTCATGAGGCTGAGTTCAAAATTTGTTTACATCAATCAAACCTAAATTACAACGCAACATCCACATGAACCTGACTGGGAATTGTTTATTATTTTTGCTAGCATATTACTGCTAAAATCATAGACAAAAAAAGATCTTACACTGCATTCAAATTCAAATAAATCCAAATCTAGCAATAGGATTCTCAAGCCGGAGTTGACTTCCCAAACAAATGCAGCAACCAAAAAAGCAATCTTGCAGCGCACAATTGCACTACAAATGATTTGAACAAAATTAGCGGCTGGCGGTGCAACAGAGCCAAAATAGCAAATGCAACCTTGATCCATTCTGAATTACTCTTCTCCAGCTATATGTCATCAGGGCCGTTGGCAAGCGGCTTGTAACCATTTGGACTTCCAGAGATTTCACCCGATTTTACCGGAATGCACTTCAAGATAGCTCCAATAATCAAGCTGATGGATCCTAGACCCACGCTCACCAGCCAGAATTGCCAGCTGAGTGGAACAGTGCTTGCAAAAGTGCCGAGAAACTCGATGATCACCACCTGGAATACCACCGTCGCGCTTATTACCCCGAGGAAGACCCAATTGCCGATGAGACCGCGGAAAATGTTGATCTTCTCCATTTCCCTGCTGTTCACTTCGTTGAATACCTAGTACAATGTAGTGGAAAGTACATTGTCATTAGTTCGCCAGTTGGAACGATGATGTAAATGACTAAAGGTGTCTCATAATGCATTACTCACCTGGCAAAACACAAAGGAGTTGAATATGAGCGTGTTGAGAACGGTCTTGGAATCTGGACCCTTGATGTTCAGAAGATTTTCCCCGGCGAACATGAGAACGCCAAGCACAACCAGCTGGTATATACTTTGCCCAATGATGTTTCTCCACATGACCTTGGTGATGAAGCTTTCCCCTCGCCCAGTAGGCGGCCTCTTCATCATTTCATCATTTGGAGGCTCAGTTGCTAGAGCCAAAGCTCCTAATGTGTCCATAATCATGTTCACCCACAGCAGCTGCACAGCAGTGAGAGGAGCACTCCCTGTGACGTAAGAATGAAAACATGAATAACAGGAGCCATTCGATGGAGAAAAACCAAGATGTCAAATGAATGCATCAATAATGTTTTGTCACACCTGTGATGCATGCTGAGACAAAGTTGATCACCAAAGCAACAATGTTCACAGTCAACTGAAACTGCACGAACTTCTGGATGTTTATGTAAACCGCACGACCCCACCTCGCAACGTTTATTATAGTTGTGAAGTTGTCATCAAGTACTATCACATCAGCACTCTCCTTCGCAACCTGCACAAATCGAAGATATTGTCACCAATGTTCGTGGAGAAATGAAAATGATGATGGATTTCTTCAATGTTTATTTCTGTCGGGAGACAGCAAAAGATTACTCCAAACACAGATGAAAGAGAATTGCAGGATACGTAAATAGGTTATCATGCCAACGGCCATTCTGCAATCTTAGTTCAGTCAGAATCAATACCAACGTATTCAGCTTAAGCATCTAACTTTGCGATTTCTACTGATGCTATACTATAGGATCAAAACTGCATAAGAAAATAGTACCTCTGTGCCTGCAATACCCATAGCAAGCCCAATATCTGCTTCGTGTAATGCAGGAGCATCATTTGTACCATCACCTGTCACAGCAACCACCTCTTGGAACATGCCTCTCAAGTTTGTCACAAGCAAATGTTTGTCCAATGGTAACGAACGGGCCATGACCTGCCAAAGGTTGATAAAATGTTAATCTTTCAAGGTTTTCAGTGCACTTACTAGAACAAGAAAAGACGAAACAAACCTGAATCTTAGGTATCAACTCCCTCATTTCTTCTGGGCTTTTGTTACGAAAATCTGGTCCTTCTATTGCTATGCCATCATCAGTCAATATGCCACACTCTTTGGCTATAGCTTTAGCTGTATTAATATTATCACCAGTCACCATTCTCACAATGATGCCAGCAGTTATGCAGCTCTGGACAGCTTCCTTCACTCCAGGGCGCACAGGATCCTTGATGCCAAATATGATTATCAGAGTAAAACCATTAGGAGGACTATCTGCATTCTCATCAAATTCATCCACATCCTTAAACGCTAAGCACAATGTCCTTAAAGCATCTGAAGCAAATGAGTTGATAGTATCCGTGATGTTCTTTCTCCGATCGTCTGATAAGGGAATAACATCTCCATCTTGATCAATCACCTTGTCACACATCTCAACAATAATTTCTGATGCACCTTTGCAGAACCAACGGTGTCCCCCACCAGGTAAAGAAACCAATACTGCCATCTTTTTCTTGACCGAATTGAAAGGCTCAACCTTAACCTTGGTGCAGCTCCTATCCTCAGCATCACGATATCCTTGCAAGCTCAAGCCATACTCAAATATCGCTATTTCTGTTGGAGTACCCAAAACAGTTTGTTTATCGTCATTTCCTTTGACCACCTCTGCACTAGTGTTCTCAAAAACGCCCTGTAAAAGTAGGCTCCATGCGCTTGAAGAAATTGTAGAATTCAGTTCTTCCAAACTATTGTTACTTGTAACCGACTTTGAAACCTCGGCTATCCAGATTTTGTCAACCACCATATGGTTAGTAGTCAAAGTTCCTGTCTTGTCTGTGCAAATGGTACCAGCAGATCCCATTGTTTCACATGCTGCAAGGTGTCTAACAAGCGCTTTGTCATTCATTAACTTCTTCATTGCAAATGCAAGGCTCAAAGTAACAGCCAACGGCAACCCTTCGGGAACAGCAACAACAATAATAGTGACCGCTGTTGCAAAGTAGTTCACTATAGTCAAGGCATCAGCTGAATACCAATTGGACAAACCAACTGTCAAACCTTTGTCAATGAGAAATCTAGTCATCAGGACTACAAATGTTAATGTGGCAAATACCAGGCCAATCTTTCCTATGATGGTCGCAACTCCATTTAGCTTAACCTGCAATGGTGTCTCGTCCTCTCCTCCCTCACTCAAAGTGCTCATGAGCCTTCCCCATTCAGTGCGCATACCAACAGCCGTTACTATCATCTTAGCAGAACCATCTTGCACTTTGGTTCCTGCCAATATGAATGGTTTATCTTGAGAAGTATACACTGGCTCACTCTCACCTGATAAGCTGGATTCATCAATCAGAAGGGAGTATCCATGTATAAACAGTCCGTCAGCAGGCACTTGGTCCCCAATTGATAAATGCACAATATCACCAACTACCAAGTCAAATATCGAGATCTTTTGTCGACCGCCATCTCTGGTTACATGGATAAATATGTTTTTCTTTTCATTATCTAGCTCCTTAAACTGGAGCGATTGCTTATAGTCACTGGCAGCAGTAACCATCACAACTAAGAGAATGCTGAGTATTATCCCCAAGCCATCATACATTCCCTTGGGCCAACCTTCAGATGCCAGGCCAACTACAACAGATAACAAAGCACATACCATCAGAATGATAAGAGTCGTGTCTTGCAATGCATCCCAAACAAACATCCAGAAACTTCTTGAAGGCTTTTCAGCGTAGCGATTGACACCATATATGCTTTGTCTTGTATCCAAGTCAGTAGCGCATACACCACGGTCGAATGTTGTACGGACTTTTTTGGATATCCCATCTACCCCACCATGCATCTTTAAAGCTTTCAAGTCATGCTTGCTTGTTATGGATGCCAGTTCTTCGGGATTGATGGAAAATCCAGCTTTGATTATATCATCTGTTAGCTGGTACTCATTCTTCTTGGCGCCTTGAGCATAGAGAAGTACACAAGTCAAATAGAGTTACAGGTGCAACAAAAGGAACAATAACATAAAGGGTCATCAGGTAGATTTGTACCACCAATGAAAGTGATTGCAGCCTGCTGCACATAGAGGGCAACCCGAATTTTTTCCTGGAAAAGAGAACACGAACAAGGGAAACGTTTTTACATACAAAAATTAGGTTGTTTTCTTGCAATTGTAAGATACAATCACAAAGTTGTAATGCAGTAGTCAGTAAGTAATAGCAATACTAGTTTTGAAACCATAATAAATACATTTTTGCAATCAAAGCCTTTTGGATGGCAACAATAAATATCAGTAGGGTGAAAAGAAGATAAAGGTGCGAAACATGAAAGTTCTTTTTTCAAAACAACCGCATCACATCAGGTTCCCTGACCAAGCCCTTTGGTCGTGGCAAATCGTTTGTACAGCGTCCGTTGCACAGTTATTTATTTTTGGGGCGGGGCGGCGCGCGCGCGCCGGGGGGGGGGGGGGTGCTCTTTTCTCTTCAGCTTATTGCACTTCTTTTTTGGTGCTGGTTGTACACTGTACGTCCTTTCGACATTTCCTTCTAATACAAAATGACCAGTATATAGATAAAAATGGCAGCATAAGCTGTATGCCGATTCCCAAAGATTTGTAGCTCCGCACAATTAAGAATGTCATTTTTCTCCAAGATGTGAGTTATGTCGAAGTCCACATTTACTATCTAAAGTTTTATTTATGTAAAACTGTAACAGAGGCCCAATTGTATATAGATTTTATTGAAGTAAGAGGGAAAAGATTTATGAGAGGGTAAAAGTCGGGGAAGTAGCATCTGCCTCACTATTTTATGTTGCCAGAGATACCTGCATCATCCTGAGTCATTTTGTTTTTCATATAAATACTCTCACTACTTTCAGGGATCTGCAGAAACAAAGACAAAGAAAGAACTGGTTGTTGCTTAAATGGTCTGAAACTGAAGTTTGTTCGGTTTAGAAGAAAACAGATAAACTAATTGACTGAATGTGATGCCTGCAATTTTCCTATCAACATTGTGAAAAAAAATGGTTAAGTTCACCTGTTAAACATAAAGGAGTTACATCCACATCAGATGGGTAAAGAGCAAAACTCCGTCCCTCCTTTTCAAGCTTGATATAAGAAAGGCTTTCGACTCTGTCAGATGGGAGTATATCATTGACATCCTCCAGCAGAGGGGGTTCCCGAGCACCTTTCGGAATTGGATCACCGCCCTCTTATGCACCTCCTCCTCGCGGGTTCTCCTCAACGGCATCCCCGGCAGCCCCATTGCCCACGGAAGCGGCTTCCGGCAAGGGGATCCTCTTTCACCCTTGCTATTTGTCATTGCCATTGACCCCCTTCAAAAGATCCTCGAGCTGGCTACTAGGAAGGGGTTGCTTCACAAAATCCGTGGCCATGGGCCCGTCATGAGAACATCCCTCTACGCCGATGACGCGGCCGTTTTCATTGCACCCATCAAGAAAGATATTGACAACCTCTCCGTGTTGCTCGAAGCGTTTGGTGACGTCACGGGACTATGCACTAACTTCCAGAAGAGCTCGGTGGTCCCGATTCGGTGTAGGCACCTACAACTCGACACCATCCTCCAGAACTTTCCTGCTGCCTGGGCTTCCTTCCCGATAAAATATCTAGGGCTACCTCTCTTGGTCTGGCAACTAAAAGTTCGGGATTTCCAATTCCTCGTGGACAAGGCTGCTTCCAAACTTGTTCCTTGGGATGGGACAAATATCACAGCCATTGGTCGGGCTGCCCTTGTCAAGTCTGTGCTTTCCTCACAAGCCATCTACTTCATCACCCCACTGGTCGTGCCACCAAGCATCCTCCACAATGTCAACAAGCTTGAGAGAGCTTTCCTTTGGGCGGGAACAGATAAGACTACCGGCGCGAAGTGCAAAGTTAATTGGGAATCTGTATGTCGGCCGGTCGAATATGGCGGTCTTGGGGTGCTAAACACGGAGAAATTTGCAAGGGCACTTCGCTTGCGTTGGCTTTGGTTCGAATGGAAGGAGCCCACCAAGCTATGGGTTGGGACCGGCAACCCGTGCGACGAGATGGACAAAAATCTTTTCTATGCTTCAACGACCATAACCGTTGGCAACGGTGCGCGCACGCCCTTCTGGGACTCCCCTTGGGTGCGGGACCGCAAGCCAAGAGACATCGCACCACTTATCTACGACGCTTCCTCTCGGAAGACTTGGAAACTTCGGGAAGCCCTCCAGGATGATGCTTGGGTTCGCAAGATCAAGGTCACTCCCAACTTCACCTTCGAACATCTTCGACAATTTATTCAGCTTTGGTCCGCCATCCGCGATTTCCCTCTTGAGGTGCACGCCGAAGACGACATTGTGTGGAAACACACAGAGAGCGGGATATACACTGCCAAGTCCGCCTACTTGGCCCAATTTTTTGGCATCATCCGCTCACCCATGGAGCTTGCGGTGTGGAAAGCCTGGGCCCCGCCCAAGGTCAATTTTTTCGCATGGCTGGCCATGCAAAATAGGGTATGGACTGCTGACCGTTTGGCCAACCGGGGGTGGCCCAATTGTGGGCTTTGTCCTCTTTGCAAGCGCGTGCAAGAATCCATCGACCACCTCCTCTTCAGATGCCGGTACACTACTAGACTTTGGGAAATGATAAAAGATTGGCTCCAGCTCGAAAGCATCAACACTTCCACTTGGCACTTGGCACGGTCAACCAAAGAGTGGTGGATCGGGCTCTCCGACTCTACCATGCCGAATAGGAAGGCCATGGCTACCCTCTCCATGCTCACCTCTTGGACAATCTGGAATGAAAGGAACGCTCGCATCTTCCAACTCAAGAGTGCCCCACCGACGGTTCTACTAGCTAACATCAAGATTGAGGCGCAAACTTGGGTCACTGCGGGTGCAAAGAAATTGGGATCTATCATGCCGCGAGAGTAGGCCTTTTGTAGCGGTGTTGTAACATGATGGGTGTTGTAGCACAAACTTTGAACTCCTTCTTTCCCTCTTAATTAATGAATGAGGCAAGCCTTTTGCCTCCTTTTCAAAAAAAAAAAAAAAAAAAAAAAAAAACATCCACATCAAGGCCTCCTTTGGTTTACAGGAATTTTGTAGGAATTCTAAAGGATAGGAATTTTGTAGGAAAAAAATCCTTTGAAGTCCATCAGTTTGTAGGAATGGATTCCTAATCCTATGTAGGATATGAACCAATCCTTCACATTTCAAAGGAAAAAAAAAACATTAGCCTAGACTCGATGGAAATATCATATGCATCAAATGACATCTCTTTCTCTACAGGAATTGAGATACATGTCATCTCACTTCCTATGATTTTCCTATTTCTCTGATATTCCCATCCTATGAACCAAAAGAGGCCCAAGACTATTCGCCAAGACAAATAACGTGAAGCATCTAGGTTTGAAAAAGAATGCCAAGCATCTTGAAGAAGAATTCAGTAATAGACAATCGAAGTAGTTGGCAGGCTGATTGGCATAAGAAATGAACATCTTTCAAGACTTATGTTCTCTAAAAGTAGCCCGCCAAAAGATTCTGTAATCTCTGCCTAAATTATTCTCCATCTCTGGGAAGTGGAAACTAAGCCGCCTATTGACTAGAAAAGATTCTCAACTTTGTAGTTACATGGTTTAGAATGCACGTGCCTATTGTCAAAAGCCAATCGAGATCCAGTATAGGAGTGCATGACACATAGGTCCTCCACCTTTATGATTGTACTTGTTTAAATTTTATCAATCAACCATCCTTTCATTCAAATGTCTTAACCAAGTATCCTAGTCAGCTAATTTCAAATAGCTCTCATCTAGCAACCACCTAGTGCATGATAATATGGTCAAAACATAAGAACGCCATTCTTTTCATGATGATGAATGGTTTTAGATGGTCTTTGTTTGATACGTTGGTGTTGTTCTGTCTTGATTTTTTACTCTTACTCTCCGGTGTTTACCAGCCTGTACCTGTAAAGTTTTGGCCTAGTACATACTTTGATGGAGTAATTTCTCTTGTCATGCTCATGCTTCCCTCGCACTCCTTTCCGAAATACAGTACACCGTCTTGAATATTTTTATTCGTTGGCCATCCAAGTATGGTATTTACAGTTTAACTGCAAACCAGCTAAGGTGGGGTTGATTATGGACCGATGTATGAACTCAGGACATGATGCTAGATTCTCCAACGCAAACAAAAAAGAAAACAGGAAAGGCGGTATAAATGCTGGATAATAAGATGGGCCGTGCTCTTCAATTCGGTGCTTGCACGAGATGGTGACAAGAAGGGAAGGGGCCCCTCATCGACAGGAGACGGCGATAAGGCTTTGCCTTTTGGACTCCTCCAGGCTGCTTCGCGGAAACTTCGTGGAGAGAGGGACGGTCGCGGTCAGCTTGGCCGCCCAGGGAAGTGAGATCATTGGGCGGTCCCTCCGTCCTCAATCTCCTCCTCCATGGCCAGACGGTCAAGTCAACATGATACGGACGCATGGTGCCCACTAGGGCTAGGCCACCACCAAATAAACAGGCTTTGCCATAACCGCAGGAACAGTCTGGTTCTCTCTCTCTCTCTCTCTCTCTCTCTCTCTCTCTAAGTCTTCGTTTGCGACAGAGTCAATGGGGGTGTTACAGTACGGAAATGCAGATTAAACTCTCTTTTTTTGCGAGGTGCAGATTAAACTAATTTGGGAAAGCGATCTGATGGCAAGAATGGATCGCAAGCAGCAATCGATCAGTAATCAGCAACTGCTCTTGGGCCATTTCCATAAACAAATACATTGAAGAAACTGTTGTACAGAAAACAACCGATCGGTCACGAGATTTGAAACGGTAGAAAGAAATAGTAGTGGTAAGAGATGTTGAGATGCAGGGGAGGATCATGCATGGTTGAAGCCGCAACCAAGCAAATCATACTGCGGTGTGGTGGATGATGGCGGCTAGGTTATGCACAAAGTAAAGCAAGTACCTGGACGGAGCGGCGCTTGGCGTGGTCCTGGTGGCGCTGGTCGAGGTCGGGCACGTGGCGGAAGCGACGGCGCCGGTTCTTGACGACGAGGCTCCCGACGGCGGAGCGCCACCGCCGCTGCGCCTCCTCGGAGGGGTTCTTGGCCGGCAGGTCGAAGTTGTCCAGCAGGTACTTCTCCATGGCTGCACTCACTCGGCCGGAGCGGAGCGAGATGGGGTTTGGGGATGGCGTGGGTGTTCGTGAGCACCACCACTTACCCCTGCCTCCGCCGCGATGGGTTCGAGGTACAGGTACTACTAATACTAAGGAAAAAAGAAGGGATGAAATGGCAAGTTGCCGCCCTTGCCCTTGTTTATTCACACTCGGATCACAGATTCAGGAAGGAAGAGGAGATTTGAAAAACCCTGAGCCGCCGTTTACATTTCTTTTGTACTTGGGTCGCTATTTCTATTTCTATGGATAAAAGAAATGGACGGACGGAAGAACATGGGGGCAGCGATCGCCGCATTTATATCTTTCCTTACTTCGGGCTCTTCGGTTACTTTCTTCCCTTTTTGGGTTGCCATCGCCCATCTGTACGGCAGATGGTTCGTCCCACTTGTGTGGCCAGGCCGAATCAAACCCGGGTGACCCACTAGTGGTTCAACTTCTGTTCACAAATATATGGACGGCTCCCGCTGCAATGAGGAAAAATCAGTCGCCTTCCCAACCGTCCGATGTGATGGATGTTATTACTTCTCCTCGCCTTGCTGCGGCGCAGCACCCCTCCCACATCGCAACAATGTTTGTCTCGTCTCGCCGCTCGCAACATTCCTCGCATCAACCGTCATCCAGCTCGCAACAGTCGGTGGCGGCTCACCACACTGTCGCTCCACTTGCAGCACCACGTAGCAGCGCGGCGACACTTGCAGCAACACCAAGATATCATTGAAGCACCACTGTCCGGTATGACCCACTCTCGCAGCACCGCCGTCCGATGAGTCCATACTCGCAGCGACAACCATTCTGCCCCAATGTTCTTTGCAGCAACTCGTATTGTTGCGAGGAGCGGCAAGGAATACACGTGTTGTTGTAAACATGGAGATCGGTACAGAAAGGGCACTGGTTCTAGTCGACTAAAGACTCATCGGTTTGCACCATTTGCCATCATCACTCACAACATCAATGGAACGACTTGTAGCAGCCACCATGGCCATCATCCTTGTAGCATCGACGGGCTCGTGGTGGGGCACTTCCCCGGTTTACATCATCCATCATCGTCGATCACAACATCAGCTGGGCGGTCGTCTGGAGGTAGGGGGCTCGCATCAGCCCATGGGCATCGCCATGGCGAGCTGCTGGTGGGAAAGGCAGGAATAGAGAGGAGGAGGCTTACGGAAAAGTGTAACTCGTCTGAGGAAGGTGGCGGTTGGAAGGAAGGAGAAGATATTTAGAGCAGGTCAATTTGAATGAAAATGGGATGCAAGGTGGGCAACATGTAGGGATCATGGCATAGATTAAAAAACTGAACCGATGATCAGACCGGCGAGGCCGTCGGTTCAGGTTTTTACTGGTCGGACCGCCAGTTCACCAGTTTGATGTCTGGTTTTCTATACCATAATTAATTTGTTTTGTGTATTACTGTCATATTACTAAAATAGATGTAAAATACAATCATTTACTTAAATCTAACAAGACAGTTGGCTAGCCAAGGTGGTTATCGGGCCAAAGTTGCAACTTACGCACCTATATCAAGCATCCTAGGTTTGAATCCCCTTTAACGCATGTTATCTTTTTTTTTTGTGAGTGGCACTAATTCAACCGCCGGTTTTACACAGTTTTTACCGGTTCAATTGTAGGTCGGTCTTTTTAGCTTAAAAACCTGTAAGGGCGCCGGTTCCAGGTTTTTCCGGTCCGGACTCGGTCTGGTTTTTTAAACTATGGATCATGGGCATGTGGCAAGCATAGGAGGCGGAAGTGTCCACTGTAATCAGTCGGGCAATTTTAATCATTTCCCCCCAATTTTTTTTTTGAACACAGTACAGACGCAAGCGCTCATATACACGCGCATACACTCACCCCTATGAACGCACACACGCACACCCTACCCCTATGAGCACCTCCGAGAGACCGAGCCGGCATATCATCTTGAAATTTACGAAGTCACCGTAGGCACCTCGTCGTCGACGGGAACGTGTCCTCCCACTGAATGCGCATCGCCGGAAATCCTGAAATAAATCCAGGAATAAATGCAAACACCAGGATTTGAACCCTGGTGGGCTGGGGATACCACAGTCCCGATAACCATCCAACCACAGGTTGGTTTGCTTTCCCCAAAATATATATGAGCAGCTTCTTTTTCATGAAATTCGTGGACTTTTTATCTACGCGTCATACTTTTTGCAACAGAAAAAAACTCGACTTTTTCTTTGGTATAGTACGGAGGAGAGGCCTCAACCCACATGGTTGGTTGGTCCCACGTGACGTGCGTTCCGGGATGGATCCGCGTGTGGACTTTCTTACCGCGTGCGACGGTGCGAGAGGGTCGTGGCCTCGTGCTCGTGCAGCGTGCTCGTGGGGCGGCGTTGTTCCGCCCGTGGTGGCCGCCCCGTCCGCTGAGGGCCAGCGACCAGGTCCCCATTTTTAAAACAGTCGTACCAGTGGTACAAATCTGGCACCTTGGAGCGTCCGCCTGTCCGTCCAACTGGCGTACGGGTCGAAACAGGAGCACGCACGCCCAAGTACTTGTCGTGCAGTACGTGGAGCGTCGATGTCCGCAACAGTAGCAGGACGACCGGCCTAATCTCTTCCCTTTTTGGTGTGCAAAAAATGCACGACGGAGACGTTTTCAGAGACAAAATACTCCGCCCGGTCCTGGACAGTAGCGTCACGGTGCGGTGCAAGAGAGGAGCTGGAGCATGTTTAGACAAAGAGAGAGCACCCGGAGATCGGTAAACACAAAGTCAGTCCGGTTCGGCGGCAAGTGGAACGGTTGGCCACCGGTCGGCCTGATGTCAAAGTCCGGCGGCAAGACTCCGGGGTTGATTCGTTCTACAGCTACAATCGGACTTCACAAATTTGGCCTCCTAAGAGCATCTACAGCCGCATATGGCAAATCCGTCCCCTCAAACGCCCGCGGACGCGTCCGGGCGCGTCCTCGGGCAGTGACCGGGCACACCTCAAATTTCAGTAGTTGCATCCGGACATCTCATACTAGATTCTTAAATCCATACAAAGACATGCAAAAGGAAAACCTACGTACTACGTCGATCCTAGCTACTCCTCGTCGGAGATCACGACGATCTCCGTGCCCGGCTCCGACAGCATCGGCGGCAGCTGCAGCTCCGGCTCCTCCGGCTGCTCCGCTCCGGCCTCCTCCTCCTCTATCTCCGCGTCGAGTTCTGCGAAGAGCGCGTCGGACGCCGCCTGCTCCTACCGGAGGAACGCCCGGTTGGCCTCCACATACGCCTCATCCTGGATGGACTCCAGGATGGCCTGCTGCTCCGCCATCTCCTCCGATTGGGCGACGACGAACTCCGCCTCCGCCTGCTCCATGTTGAAGCCCGGCAGCTCCGGCTCCTCCGCGTCCTCCACCTCCATCGGCTCCGGCTGCTCCTCCTCTCCCTCCGGCTGCTCCTCCTCCTCCTCCGGCTCCGGCGAGTCCGGAGGCAGCCCGGCAGCGATGCGGGCGGCGCGCGCGGCTTGTCTCGCCCGGATCTCCTGCTGGATCTCAGCCCGGCGCTCCGACGTGAGCATAGCGTAGTACGTGATCTTCCTCCGGACCATGGTGGAGCGCCGGAGCGTGGACAGAGCACCGGAGCAGGAGGGGGAGGAGGTGGATGGGCTCGGACTGGCGGCGCGGAGAGGGGGGAGGTGGATGGGCTAGGGTTGAGGGACGCCGACCGGTTTAAATAGCCGGATTTGGCCTCGGGCAGCGAGCCGGAGCGGCGCCACGCGGCGTTCACACCGCGTCGACAGACGCGGCGTCCGTCGGACCGCCGGGTTTCCGGGCGTTATTGCGTGGGACCCCACCGTCAGGCCGACGTGGTGGGCGTGCCCGGGCGCCCCCATATCCGCCCCATATTTGGGCTGGATATGGGGGGTGCCGGTCAGCCCGGGCATTTGAGGCGCCCAGCTGGGTCGAAAAATTGTGACCGGTCAGTGACTGGGCGGCCCGCCCGGGCGTATGAGGCGGGTTTGAGGCGCCCGGCTGTAGATGCTCTAAATGTCCGCGGATGTCTTCGCGTGCTAAGATGCCGGTTCTTTGCCTGGCTGGCGTCCAAGAACCGATGCTGGACCTCCGACAGACTGGCACGCAGAGGATTACCGCACCATGAGTCATGCCCATTTTGCGAACAACACGAAGAAACGATCGACCATCTACTCCTACACTGTGTCTTCGTGCGCGACATATGGTCCAAAATTCTACCTGCACTAGGCGTGGGACATGGCAAGCCGCACATAGGAGAATCACTACCAGACTGGTGTGCAAGAAACGGCCAGGCACACCTGCAGAGGCGTCGAGCAAAGACGGTGCGCGCAATTTAATTGCTTGCCATGTGGGAGCTATGGAATCACCGTAATACCATTGTGTTCGACGGCAATACCCCATGCATACGTGACATGTTGCGTACGATAGTGAGCGAATGTAAAGTGTGGCAGCAAGCGGGATTGTTGTGTGGCGAGGATGAGCTAGAGGGTCTCCTCGTGGCGGCACTAGGGTGGGCGCATGGCGAGTAGTCTCCTAGCTTAGAGGGTGGAGTGAGGTGTGCGTCGCATGTAGACACACCTTGTAAAACAGCGGAGGAGCTCTTTCCCCTTTTTCCTTCTTTAATATATGATACGCACACTCGTGCATGTTCGAGAAAAAAAAAATGTCTGCGGATGCGTTCATGGACAACGTCCGGTCATCGCTCGTTCCTCCGCGTTCGTAGTCGTTCCTCTTACTCCCTCCGTTCCTATTTTGTTTACGCATAACTTTTTCTCGTTTTTCCCTAAATAGTCTGCGTGTTTCCTTTTTTATTCGTCGGCCGCACTAATTGCGCCAGAAGAGCAAAGGCTCGCATGCGTGCAGAGATTAGCCAATAGGAGATCGCGCATGCAGGGACGCAGGCGTCGAAATTAAATGCGGAGAGGGAAACGAGGAGTGGAGAGCGCCAGTTCTTTTCGCCGATTCTCCCAGAATCGCTCCCCTCCCTAGCTTCTTCCAGAATCGTCACTTCATAATTTTTTTACAATCCTATCTAGTTAAGGTCTAATTAGCTAGGATTATAAAAAAAATATGAAGTGCCGATTCTGGGAGAAGCTGGGGAGGGTGGCGATTCTGAGAGAATCAGCCAAAAGAACTGGGCACCAATCTGCTGTTATAACTGTGCAAGATTTCTGCCATGCAGACCACGCTCGCTCCAGGGTAAAATTGTCCAAAAATTTTAGATCGTAGCTGTCCTTGGTATGCGGGATTGGAGTTATACGCAGAGAAAAAAGGATCGGAGGGAGTATATCCAAACCCCAAATTCTTGCAACCCCATGTAAAGTGATAGGATAGTATGTAGACAAAAATTCAACATACCATAGATCATAGATCGGACATAGCAAATTTAATTGCAACCGGACATAACATAGCTAGTTCACAAAAGGTATGACATAGCAAGTTCATCGAAACTACAATAGATAAACGGAAACAATAACGCCCGAACGTCCTGTTTTTTAGACTGTCGGGCCGAACGTCCTCTGCCCCGTTGATTGCAGACACGAATTTTAAAGCAAATATATTAGCCAGGTCAGCTTTTTGTCGTTCGGTATAGGACCGCGTCGTCGCGAACGTTTTCTTCCTCCCACTCCAGTATCTTCCCATCCCCCACCAACCTTACGTTCATTCCCCGCGTCGACGGCGGGATGGCGGATGCCTCGCGCCACCAAGCGGGAACGCCCGCCCGACGACCTCCGGTGGCCTCGAGCGCGGGTCACGACGGCGGCCTCGAGCGCGGGGACACGGCGGCCCTCTAGTGCGGGGAGAAGCACGGGCACGTCGACGGCTCGAGCGTGTCGATTTCTCCGGCGATTTTTCGTCCCCGTCGTGGTTCCTGTCGATGGGCGTCCCATATGCCACCTCCCCCGCTGCCTTTCTTCCCGAGGGCATCGGCAAGGTGCTTTCAGGAGGTGGGTGCGGAGGGGGAGGAGCCGCGGTGGACATCGTCATGGGGAGGAGGCGTACGGCGCGACTGCGCCGCAATCGGATTGTGCCGGAGTCTCGTCTGGCCACCCCGTGGAGAAGCTAGTGGTGTTGCTTCGTCCATTCCCCGCCTTCGAGCGCCGATGCCAGTCCCGCAGGTGAGTCCCTGCTCCCTCGGCTAGTGCTGTGATAATGGGATGTGTGCATGCTGCAGTCGACAGAGCATAGCTAGGTACCTAGCTATCTGAATCAATGATAATGAGTGTTTTTGCCGTGGCAAATTCAGTTTCCTACAAAATCCAATGTTTCAAATTAATATACCATGGCAAATTTTTGTGTAGGATTGCATTGCAAATTCACATCGCTTTGAATAGATGATACTGGATGATTTTGCCATGGCAAATTCAATTTTCTCACGAATCCAATGTTCAAATTATTATAACCATGGCAAATTTGTGTAGCATCACATGACAAATTTATATGTGCTGAATGGATGCTACTTAATGTGTTTGCCATGGCAAATTTCATGTATCATTTTCAAAATTATTCCACAAGTTGCCACGATCTACATAGTATTTTTTTTCATTTAATTTTGCTTAGTTGGTCATAGGCTTCAGACTATGAACCTGTTCGAGCATATGTAAATTTCTGAAATTGACCAAGCTCATGGCAAATCATTTCATCAATAAGGTCATCCATAATATTTGGCCATTGGCAAGATTTTTTGATCATGTTTGATGTCATTTTAGTTCTGTTCAACTAATTGTTAAATGGCAATGAGGTGATCATTTGCATTTTAGTAACTGTATGTGTCATCATTTCATCAACGAGGTGATCCATAAATGACAACTTTAGTTGTTTGTTGCCATGGCAAACTTAACATGTGTTGATACGTCATCTTTTACAGTGTTTTTTGCCATGGAAAATAAAACATACTTTTATCATGGCAAATTAAGATGTTTTGACATGGCAATTTAGAGTTCTATTCACACGCCAATTAACACTTGCCATGGCAATTTTTAAGATATGTTGCCATGGCAAGTTTAGATGTTTTTTACGGTGTGTTTTGACATGAAACTAAAAATACAATTTGTACCATGGCAATTTTGAAATCTATTCACACGCCAATTAACACTTGCCATGGCAATTTTTAAGATATGTTGCCATGGCAAGTTTAGATGTTTTTTACGGTGTGTTTTCACATGAAACTAAAATACACTTTTTTACCATGGCAATTTAAGATGTGTTTTGTACGATGGCAATTTGGAGTTCTATTCACACGCCAATTAACATTTGCCATGGCAAATTTTAAGATATGTTGCCATGGCAAGTTTTGATGTTTTTTACGGTGTGTTTTCACATGAAACTAAAATACACTTTTTTACATTGGCAATTTATGATGTGTTTTTTGCCATGGCAATTTGTAGTTCTATTCACACGCCAATTAACAATTGCCATGGCAAATTTTAAGATATGTTTCCATAGCAAGTTTAGATGTTTTTATGGCGTGTTTTCACATGAAACTAAAATACACTTTTTTGCCATGGCAATTAGAGATGTGTTATTGCCATGGCAAATTAAGTTGTGTTTCCCGGGCAAGTCATGAGTTTTCCACACGCCATATAACACTTGCCATGGCAACTTTAAGATGTGTTGCCATGGCAAGTTCAAATGTTTTTCCCACACGCCAATTAAAAGACCATGATATTTTTTTTGCCCAATGCAAATTTCCTTTCCTAACCATGGCAAATTTATTTCTAGGACCATGGCATTTTTATTGTTTGAACCATGGCAACATTTTTTATTAACCACCACAACTTTATTGTTTGCACCATGGCATATTTGTTTTTCAACCATGGCAATTATTTCTTTTTGTTCACACATATGGCAACTTTTATCTTTTTGGCTTTTTTCTGGCCTTAATCTGTGTTTTTCACACACATGGCAAATTTCTAATACAAAAGATGGCAACTTTAATTAAAATACCATGGCAATTTTTAGTATGCATCTGCCATGGTATTTTTTTTGTTTTATTTCACATACATGGCAAATTTCTCATACAAAAGATGACACTTTTAGTTAAAACTCCATGGCAACTTTTGTTTGAAGGGATACCATGGCAACTTTTCAACATGAATATGCCTGGCATTTTTGTTCATAATTTTGTGTTCGTACTCTTCATTTCTATTTTTTCCATGCATTTTCCTAACATATTTTTTTGCCATGGCAACATGTGAGCATTATCAAAGATATTGTTTAGAAAAATTGTTGTCGTGCTTTTTTTAAGAAATGAAATATGTTTGTAAAACTTGCCATTGTGCACAAAATTACATCATGGCAAATTGTAAAAAAAATTGTTCTGCTAGAATGGCAATTTTTTTGGGAAAACTTCATTTGTTATAAAAAATCAAAAATGGAGTAGCAATTTTTTAGTAAATGGGTATAAGATAGTCACATGTTCAGAAATCCTTTCACCATTATTCTAGTTTTATGCGTTGGCATTTTTATGGCTCACCACATGGAAAATTTCCCTTTTTTTGTACGTCATTGGATTTTGTTTTTAGCTTTTCAAAATGAAAACTGGGCCTTTTCTGGCCCAATATGAGGCTCGAAGGAGGGATCTCCTGATGGCGACCGGTTCGCTCGTGGGGTCTGGGGCCAACAGATCGTTCGCTGCAGCCCCTCCCTCACACCGAACGTTTTTGTTCGGTAGGCTGATCGTTCCCTAGCGAACGACTCGTTCGGGAAGGGATTCTCCCAGACCGAACGGTCGGGAGATATCGGGGTCCTAGATAAAAGATAAAGGACGAGGCGCCAGACTTTACCACTTCCTCGCCGGTTCCTTCCCCTCGGGGTCTCCGGAGCAGCGACAGTACTCCTTGGCGTCGGCGTTGGCGGACGAAGGGGCGTCGTCATCATCGGTGGACGTGCCGTCGTCGATGGACGAGGAGGGGAGGTCGGCTAGGCGCCAGGCGGCACGAGCCTTCGCCGCGTTGGCCGCCCTCTGGCGCTCAAGCTGCTCGGACTCCTTGATGCCTAGCCGCAATGCATATATAAGATAATTAAAGTGGCTAAGGAGGGCCTCCTCCCGTGAGTTCCCTGTGTTAGCGAGCACTCTCTCTCATGTGGACACGTGTCCCTGGTTTTTTTTCGGTCCATCATCGGTTTAAATCTTCAGGTGGACCCCACCACCCACCTTTTTAAATTCTCTTTAGATCCTTCTCCACCGCTTTATCTTCTCCTCTCTTTCATGTAGATATTTCTTCTTCTTTTGCTTCTCGGGTAAAAGCAGCAGCAAACACACCGCGGCATCACATCGCCCTCTTCTTGCTAGCCTCTTTCTCGATCGCAGCACGGGGTCTCCCCGCTGACGCCGGATCCAGCTGCCCGCTTGCCCCCTCCTCTCTTGATGAAGGGGGTGACGGAGGACCTCGACGGAGTTGGACGCCGTACCGATGAGGTGTGTAACGAGGTAGCGGTGGCACGTGGTGAAGTCCACCCACCGCGTGGAGGAACTGTTCGGCGTTTGTGCGGTCCCCATTGCTGCTCCAGCTCCAACCCCAACTCCCACAGGTCTCGCTCCCTCGATCCCAGTCGCCGCAACCGTCGCCGCGAGGGGTCACTGGCCGCGAACCAAAAGTGCGACAAGAAGCCTGATCCTCCCTGTGCCCCCAAGGTCATAGACGAGGCGACCACAGTGGATGACGGCGACGTGGAAAAAGAGGAGTAGGAGATGATGGGATCTTCGCCGAGTTCGAATCCACCGGAGGGAAGTATGTTGGCAACATTGATGTCAGCTGTGTTCGCGCTATTGCCAAGTGGTAGCCGCAACAATACACGAACCACACGGGTGGATTCAATTGTCCTCTGCCGCCCGAGGTCAACCGCTGAGTAGGTACGGTTTAGATTTCCTTGCCTTTTTTGTTTCAACTCTAATTGATTTCTATTTCGAATTTGCTTGCTTGAAGATCACTAACCAATTTTAATAATAGTGAAAAGAATGAACTGCGGCTCTATTGAATATACCTGGAGATCATTATTCTCCCCAAAAAAGGAGAGGTCTCCACTTCAAAAAGTTATAGAGCAACATGTCAAACAGAGTTGTAATGAGTGCTCAGCTCACATTGTGGTGATGACTATATAATCATGTAATCCAAACTCTATTTAATAGGATGCACCATATAAATACATAATATCCACCTATGCCTTTTCTTATAAGCAGTCTTTTCGATCGTCGATGACCAAGTGATTCCATATTCAACCTTTTCTTCTAATTCAGCAAAGAGTGGTTCCCCTCGTCTGGATCGTAAGCATTAGGTAGACCTGCCATTGTGCTTGTTTTTCAGAGGAATTTGTATATTTGCATTAGTTTGGTTTTATGTGCCTTTCACTTTTTGGTAGAAATAGGGGAACATGAGAAGAAAAGGCGCTGATCCTTCTTCAAGCCAAGTTGTCCAATTATTGAAAAACATAGGCATTTTTAAGTGGTTCGCGGATGGGTGATGAAGTGGAATTGCATGGACAGATAAACCGAGTGGTCTGCATTATGGATGGATATGTGAAAACGCAATGGAATAATTATTTGTCTTAAAGGCAGAATAAGGCGAAAGACGTTTACCATATTGTACCGCATTTTTGCTTTGCTAAGACTGATGTGTACATCAAGAATGTGTGAGTATTTCCACATTTCTCTTTTGAATGAAGAGACGTGTAAATATAAAACTGATGTGTGAACCTACAACATTTTTCACTAGGCACATTGCATGTTGTCATGTAAAGAATAATTATAGGTGATGTACGATGGTAGCAAGACTTAAGGGGGGTGAGCTAGCTGTTACCCTATTGCATCGAGACATTGTCCAAGCGTTTGTGCTGCGTTGCCTGCCCCTGCGTTCGCTGCATGCTGTTTCGCACAGGCTGCTGCTGCATCAAGTCATTGTCCGAGTGTCTTTCATGTCATTTCAGAAAGGAAAAAAAGTGTTTCTGCGGCGTTGCCTGCCTCTGCCTTTGCTGCTTGCTGTTTCGCACAAAAGAGTTGAGTTGCTTCCCTTTCTGACTTATTTCTCCTGGTTTTGAGGTAATTTCATCATATCCTGCTGACTGATACTATTTTTTATTTTGTGGGGTATATCACTTTCTGCTGCATATCAATTTGATTAAAATTTGGTAAACCAGACAGTTTCGCCGATCTTCTGCAGTTCCAAATATAGCAACAAAGCTTAGTCATTTTCAACTGCAGCTATATTTTGTTGCACATTTTCTGAGCACACCATTTGTTAATTTTCGTTCACAGGTTATAAACTTTTCCTGATGTTGTTTTAGATGGCCAAGTTTTGTAATGAGCAGGATAAATAGTACTCTCCACACTTTTTCCATTTAGAATTTATAGGAGTTAGAATTGCAGCTTTAGGCGCATCTATGTTCATGCTGGGATGAGACATCATCGAGGACGTAGTAAAAAAATAATGTCAAAGCTGCAGCCTCTAGCAGATTTAAGTTTGTGCAATGGTGATGCATCTTCTATCCATTGTGTTCAGGTGACTAATTTTTTGCATTGTGAATTAAGTAGTCCAAATTTCTGGAATGACACTATCGTCCGAAACCTTGGCATAGTTAGTCATCAGCTCACTTTCAAACCCATTGTTTTCTTTTCTTCTCAGAAGGACTTATTTTTTGCATTGTGAATTAAGTATTCCAAATTTCAGGAATGGCAATGTATTCCAAATTCCAAATTAAGTTTTTTCAGATAAACAGATTCCAAATTAAGTATTCCAAAAAGCAACACAATAGCACACGCGGGCTTTCTGATGGGCGCGGCGTGCCGCCGCTCCTTCTGCTTGCTAGTTTACATTATTGCGACGGTGGCGGTGGGCATTTGTCTCCGTCGAGGTAAAGGAGTAGCTCATCGTCCAAGAGTCAGCGGGCGACAGCAGCTCGGGCGCGGATCTGCATGACCCGCAGCTGGACCGGCTTGAGCCGGCCTGCGCCGCCCTCTGCATCGCACGGCGAGCAACCCGCACCTCCGACTCGGGGAGCCGCAACCGCATGCTCGGTGGTGGGGCACGAGCACCCAGCGCCATTCGAGAGGAGAAGGGACTGGAGGTGTCGGGCGGCACGGCTCGCCCCTCCGCCTCACAGGGGAGGGCGCGGACCGCGACAGACCGACGAGGGCAAGCGGAGCTTGAAGTGCCCCTTCGGGCCATCGGGGAGGGCGCGAAGCTCGAGTTACCTTCCATGTCCATCCGTGACCAGCAGAGGGTGATCTCCTCATCGTCTGGGCGGAGCTCGAATCCGACATGGTGGCAAGCATATGTCCCAGCTAATGAGGTCGTCCTCGCTGCCGAAGTCGGCCATGGTGGCATGGGCAGGGGAGCGGAGGGGAGTGTGGAAGTGGAGCGGACAAAAAAGACTAGGGTTTGGCCAGGTGGTGATGGGGTGGAGTTTATGTGGGGTGAGGGTGGACCAGCATGGGCCGGTCCAACATGGCGGGCGCATCTAGACGTGTCCGGACCTCCTCATATCCACCTGATGGCTCAATATCTTGACACTTTTTGATTGGTACTTCTTTGGTTTTCGGAAGGGTTTTTGCCAGTTCTCGCTAATCCTTAGAGAACGAAGAAAACTTGTTTTCCTACCTGAGATGAGGATTATACCGTTTTGGAAGGAAATCAATCATTACCCAAGTCTATGGAGCAACATTCTTTTTGGACAAATATTCACCTGGCGCACCAAAGAAGAAGACGGCGCCTGGTACGAGCATGAACACTCGTACCAACACTCATATTAGCCGGCACCATCTCCCAGTTATTAAGACTAACAATTTTTGTGAAGGGAGGAGGGCAGTCAGATGAAGCCAGCCGCCACAAAAAGGAGAACTCCATATCTGAAGAAGAGAGAAGAGATCCGAGAGAGAAGAGCTTCACTTAGATTCATTCCGGTCTTCTCCAATCTTCAACCCCCTTTCATTCATTCATCGACAACATCGCCATCGAGAGAGTTGTACCAATTTGTAAGGCTAGGGTTTGAAACTCTATTCATACTTTTCTGAGATTGAGATCGGAGCCATATTTCATATTATTGTGGATCTTTACGACACTGTCAATATGGTTCCATTTAATCTTTATGTTTATTGGTTATTCCCCTCTCGTGCGTGAGTAATTCTTCATAGGCGTGGGAGATAGGGGATTGGTGAGATTCATTTTGTGCCCATTCTATATGTCGTTATTTGTGAAACTACTCCTATGATTGATTATTAAATTGTTTATTTGTGATGAGTGCAATGCGTGTTGTCCAATTTAAGGGCCCACACAATATGATCTATAGACCTACAGGTAACATATGTCATTCAGAGAATTCGTAACCTCCAGGTGACAGGTGTTGGTATCTACGAGGAGCAAAGACGATATGAGGATAACGGGAATCCACGACCCTTAAAGCGTTGGTACGGTCTCACGGCCCTAATTGTTGAAACGACCATGCATGTGGCAACCTTGATGCATGTCAATAGAGGAGAACAATCCCTGCATGGAGGAGTTCGACTACTCAAGGATGAACCGCCTATCGAGCATATAATCAACGAAGTAGAATCACATGAAAGGGTAAGTGTATTATTGTTGTACTGGCACATTTGATGTACACCATGATTCAAAGTTTTCCCGCCTAATCTCTCTATTGCAGCCAAACAAACTGTTTATTTATAGTCTTTTACTTTTTATGCTTTTTACTTTTACGCCCTTTACTTTCTATTGTTTGCAATCAACTTCAAATACCCACCTGGTATATTCATGTTTTCGGAACAATACTAATCCATGCAGGTTTTCAAACAGTTAATTCGCACAAGACCATTGACAATTTGTGTGATAGAAACAACAAGATCAATATTCTCCCCCCGCTCCTCATTAGGAACAATTACTAATTGGATACTTACACAAATTTTGCTCGACGATTATGTGTGTCTTACATGCCATCACAACCCCACATATGGGTTGGGTTTAATGGGACTCCAGATAGCCCAGACATTTGGGCCAGGTATGAGTGGTCCGATTAGGTGTGATTTTTTGGTCCAGGCAGCGTTCGAGCTGTTTGCCCAGACAAATGAGGAGAGTAGGGATCTTTTGTAGATGATCTAACAATGGTATATTTTTCATTTTTCACAAACTTGTCTAAAATTAGTTCAATAAACTCTGAACCATAAGTTTTTTCTAGGAAAAAAAATCAGAAGCACAAGTTGATAAAACTGGTATGAACCAACAATTTTCGAAGGGTTATTAGCGAATCATCTTTAGATACGTCATTAGTCGGTTATTAGTGTCCAAGCGTCATACCGATGCATCCGTCCGTATAGGCGTCTCTTTGTAACAGACGCCTATTAGATGTGACCCAAATTCTTGTATAAATGGATGATTTCTAGATCAATCAAAGCTCTTGATTGTTCATTCAATCATTTACATTCCTACACATTACGATGCATGCATAGACTCCGCCTGCCAAGAGAATTAGAGAGAAGAAGAAAGGTAAGATGGCATGGATGAACCCGTGTATCCTCGCCTCTGCACTTGTTCGCTTCACCAGATAGGAAATACGTCGATCTGTCAGACGCCATTGTGCTGGAGTTCGTCGCCGTCATGATCACTGCGGTCACCGTGGTCGCCATGGTCACCATGGCCCTCCCGCAATAGAGGACAAGAGGACAAGGCAAGACGAAGCAACCACTAGGACCAAGCAAATTATAGTCTTACCATTACACAACCTTACAACTTCCAAAATAAAACTACCTTTGATCATCCTTACAACCATAGTAGAAGAAAGCATACCAAGTAGCATCTCTTTCTTGATCTAGCACCACTTCATCTCTTCAGCATTTCTTCATAAGTAAGAACACACTACAACATCACCAGTTTCAGCACAAACAACATTTCTCTCCCTAATCCTAACAGCATAGTTGCTTGGTGCTTGGTCATGACAACTTCATTTCTCTGACTGTAGCTGCCATAATTGGCTCTGCATTCATTGCCTCTGTCTACAATGCGTCTGCTGCTAGTTGCATTCCTCACCCTATCATCTCTTGCACGCTAAAGTTCTTCCCTTCTGTCCTCTGCTGCACCAATTGCATCACCAATAAGGATCCGTGTACTAACCAGATGCTCTACATGCTCTAATTCATAACACCTGAAATCACAAGTTACCTATTAAGTACACACAAAAAATCAAAACTTTGCAGCTAGTAGAAATCAAACCCAAATCATTGACAAAGACCAGGTTAAACACCTAGCCGTCGTGCTCCCCGATGGTGGAGAGGTAGAACTTCACCACCATGCCACAGTCAGAGCAAGGAACGAGGGGCACCGCAACAAGCGACCACACATGGCAAGAATATGAGCTACACGAGGACATGGGAAAAGAGGTGATGTCGACGATGGAGAGGCTGAATGATGGTAGGTGATGACGTTGGCGGCCCGTGGGCTCAAGCGATTTGAGAATGGGGAATTAGGGATTTGGAGGAGAGAGCGAGGATGACGACGGGCTCGGGCACGAGAGGGGAGAGTACCTAGTCCGACCGCACCAGGTCCTGATTATGGTCAACACAAACTTTGCAAATAACCCCTCTAGTTCCTGTCTACGGTCCAAGCTGAGCAGTCAGTGTCACGTTGTCCACGCGGTCAAAGCCCAAGTGTCACCCACCGTATGCCAGCGCACATAAATACGTACAACATTTCATACGAGTGACTGTAGTGAGCTACTTATGCAAGTAGAGTGATCGTATTTTGGGTATTTCTACCATGAGTGACAAGTTCTTTTTTTTTTTTGAGCTGTGCTCATGGTTGATTTGGTTTGCGAACGAACCGCTACGAGCGCATCAGGCTCGAGTCGCGACTGATCCGCATCTCTCTCAAGCCCGGTGCGATGTTCCTGCGGTGCCTGAGCACGCCCGCCGCCGGCGCCCTCCGCCGGCGCCGCCGCGGCGCCAAGGACGACGGTGTACTAGCCGCCCTGCGCGCGGAGATCGCCCATGAGCTCTCCTCGTCCCCCTCCTCCTCCCCCCCGTCCCTCCATTCTCAGGTACCCCCCGCCCCATCCTCCCACCACTGACATCCAGCCCCAATCCAGAGACACTCACGCCTCCCCTCCCATTCGCAGGAGACTCTCGACTTTGCCACCGTGTCGGACGCGCCGCGTGCGCAGGACGTGCTTCTGCGCCGCCGCGGAGGCGACGAGGAGGTCCACGTGTCGGCGCTGCTCGCCCCACTGCGCTTCGAAGGCGAGGAACCGCTGCCCAGGGACGCGCTCATGAAGGTGTTCGTCAGCAAGCCAGGAGTGGAACCGCTGCTGCGCTTCGACTGCCGCGCGGTTGCCGCCGGCGGCGGCGCTGCTGCTGGCTATGATATAACTGCCCTTTCGTATCACGCGTTCCCTGGCGATGGTGGAGACAGCAAGTATGAAGGGCCAGATTTCGGGTAATGTTCCTTGCGTTGCTTGGTTTCTAATTCTGTTAATCATGCTATGTATACTATGTGTCAACTGAACTGAACTGATACATTGGGGTTTACTGCATGGAACTAGGGAGTTGAGCGTTTTGAATTAAGAAAGCAGGAACATGAAAAACACCACTATGGCTAGCATTGCGCGGCCTGAAATCCTAGATTAGTCTTTACTTTCTGTTGCACAAGGATGTTGATAGAGTGATAGTGGAACCCGGCTGATCTGGTCATTTGGAAAATAAAAACATGAATTTGACAGGAATGAAGTGCAAATCACAGGACTTTCTTACAAAACCCCAAGAAAGGTGAAGGAACTATCATTTAGTTTGAACATTGGAAAATTGCCTCGATCGTATGCGAATGTGTTTAGAAAAAAGGTTTTTGTGAATTTTGAAATTCCGGTGGAACTGGAGCATAGGAAATCAATCCATAGGAATTCCGCTGCACCGTTTCTTTGAACCAAAGGGCATTTATACAGAAAATTCCCAAGGATCGGACTCCTCCAAAAAATCTTACAATACAAAGGGTGTCCGGCCGCAGAATTTCTCATAAATTATCTGGGGAGAGTCTGTTTCTACGTTCGGTGGAATTTCTCAATAGCTGGATGCAGGATGTAAAGAGCATAGGATTTTCTTGTCACAACACCTCTGCCATTGATAACTGTAAGTCAGAAACTCCTGTTACAGTTTGTGGAGACCATTAACTGCCGGTGGTCTTACTTTTAAACCTAAAATTATTTAAGAGGAAATGCCAGTACCATTTCCATTTGCTTAGATTCCTTTTGTATAAAGGTGACTTATCAGGGCTGGGTTGTTGCCCTAACTCTTTGGATGGCTGCCACTATTTTAGTTTGAGTAGTTATTTTCCTATATAATATTGGATAGTGGTTGAAAATTTTGGAATTTTGGGTATTACACCGTGCAGAGACGGTGAGATCCTTCTTTGCCAATAAATATTGCGGCAGTATACTTTATGAGATCATCCCTTTGTGGCGCATTTATGAAATTGCTTTTTATTTGGGCACTAAATTAGTTAAATGATATACTCCCCCAGACTAGATCTATCTGAAAGGTGTTGAATGTTAAAATTCTAGGTTATGCTTTATTTCATTCCCTAATTTCTCAAGATTGCTGCTCGCGGGTGTAAAAAGCATCAGATGTCGCCTTTAGTTAATAGAGAATTGAAGCAAGGTTTTGACATCAGAAGTTTGCGTGAATGTAGTGTAGCACCTGACTTGCCCCAAGTCCCTACTACTTGGCATGTGACTTGCGCTAGCAATTGGAACCGGTACCTCCATTGTGAAGTTGGGCATGAGATACAGCAAGACGTTTTGTCGATTATTGATATGGGAAGGGACAATTATTACCTAAAGCATTGACTGCAAGGTGTACAATTAAACATCATTTTTTTGGGATCAAAATAGATGTAGAATTACTCGAAATAGCTGTGCTGTTTTACTGTAATAGTAAATGATTAGGCTAAACCAAATGGTATAACGAGAGTTTGTTCTATAAATTGGGAGGAGGTAATTCATGATATGTAATATGATAATTTGTAAACTTGTACCATTTGCTTGATGACTTGTCTCAGATTGGTCATTTAGGCTAAAGCGTTTTTGACCGGATAAGGCATACAGTGCATCTTCTGCCAGAACCCCATACCTGATGCATGTTAAGCTGGGACTAGACTGGGCTTAAGATGGATAATGCCTCATACCCACTTTCTTTTTTGCTCTACTGTATTAAATATTTGAAACACAATGTGCTCAAAGTGCATACTGAATAGAGAACATACATATGCTATTCAGTTACATCTGTTGTTGTTAATGGTGCCTATGGTTTGTTCTGAGTGAGGTCAAATGGTACCTACTAGAAGGGTTGGGCGCGCTTTGCTGCGCCGTTGGTGTTGTTGGGTTTTTTCAAAAAATAATCACTCTATTTCAGAATATAAGATGTATCACTTTTTGAAAAGCCAAACCTTTTAAGTTTGATCAAATTTGTAGAGAAATATATGAAAATCCATAATATCAAATGGGTATTTTTAAATTCATCATGAAATGAATTTCCAATTTTTTTTGTTTAATATTGTGGATGTCGATATTTTTGCTCTGAACTTGGTCAAAGTTAAAGAAATTTGACTTTTTACAAAAGTAATACCCCTTATATTTTGACCCATGAAATATTTACTTTGGCGGGTGGGGAGATGATAGAGTGTGTTTTATTTTTATTTATAATGCGGTTATTTGGTGGGTCTTTCGTGGTGTGATTCTGTGTTATCCGCTAACCAATCTATATAAACACTCAATTCAAGAGTTCCTGTTGACGGTCCCATATACGTGAGGAAATTTCTGTGTCGGTGGTTGCATGTACTACTATATTGGTGCTACAATATCACATGGTGGCGCTTCTTTTTTCCAGGTGGTGGGTGGGTGCGAGGGATTGATATGTTTTTATAGGCCGGTTGCTGCTGATTGATTTGAAAAATCGTTGGCCCGGTTAAAATCGTAAACAAATCCAAAATTGAATACCACAATTGAATGAAAGAGTTTCAAAATTAAGGAACATAGTGAATTAAAAGAATTAAATGGGAGAGCTTGAGAAAATGTTGACCCGGTCAAAATTGGTTGACCCAATTCTAAATTGAAAACCTCAATTAATTGTGAGACCTTAAAAATTAGGAAGCATAGTGTATAGTATAAAGGAATTGAATGAGAGAGCTTTGAGAAATTGTTGACCCGGTCAAAATCGGGTGACCCAATTCTAATTGGAGACCTCAATTGAATGTGGGCTCTTTAAAACTAGGGAGCTTAGTGTTATAGAGAATGGTTTATTCTGAGGCCAGGTGCAAAAAAAAAAAAAAAAACTGGATGTGTTTCTCATCCATGAAATTCTTCTTGTTGATGTTAACTATATCAGTTTTTTCAATGTATAATGATCATGTTGTCCCACCATAGACCAAAGGATCACATTTATAATTTACAAAAACACCAAAAAGGCAATTGATTCCTTTAAAAAACAGCAAGCTCAAGAAGTATGTGCTGTTCCTCTCTGATTGCACTGAGTGAGAGTGTTTTTCCTTCCGCTTTGCAGGGATTTGGATCCTAAGCTACAGACTGCACTGAAAGAATATCTCCTGGCAAGAGGCGTTACCCCCGAACTGGCGACCTCACTTCGTGAACACTTGCTTCAGAAGGAGCAGGCCCAGTACGTGAGCTGGCTGAAAACATTGGAAGGGATGTTCACCAAAGATAATTGATCTGATCGTTGTCCGAAAAGATGAAGAAGAGAACGATTGTTGACCTATTAGTCCTCGTCTGTTCAACTTTGCTCGTCAGTTGTTAGTCTTATCCTGACGAGTCAAATGCATAATGTTCTTTTGGCCGTGACAATGCAGGATATAAGGTGAATGCTGTATCTCGGTTAAGTTTGTGTCCTGTGCAGTTACAGTAATGGTGTTCTTGTTGAGTTCGATGAATTGTCAAGTGTTATCACCAGCGGCCTGTCTTGTTGCTGATTGGTGATGCTGGATTTGGGGTTTTGGACTATGAGATGAAGGCCTGAAGGTGATGGTGGATTTGTGCTTTTCGGTCGGACAAGATCAACATTTCAGTAAAATACCCCATTTAGCTTTTTTTTAACAAAATAAATAAGAGGGTCTAGCTAGTTGGTTATCTTTCTATATCCTATTGCGTTGTCAAAAAGAGAACTGTTGTTTTGAACCGAGGCAACGTTTGTTTGCAAGATTATGACAAAATCGAGCACATCCTGATGCAATGCATGGTGGCTAGAGAAACTTGGCACCGATGCTTCGCTGAGCTGCATATTAATGTCATGATGCCACTCCGCCAAGGCACCTTGGAGGACTGGTGGATTAAGGCCAAAAAGCTACTATTTCAGAAGCACGACAGGCTCCTGACATCTTTGAAAACAAAGAAACACCCATGTTTTTGGCATTGTTAAGGAAATCGGTACCTGGTAGCTGCTCGGCCGGCTTGGGAGTAGCGATTAACTGGATTAATCGGTCGATCATTAATCGGTATTTTTTTTTTGCATGGTAATACGTGTCTCATTTATAGAATAAATATCAAGTTACAAGGCACGTAAGCACCGACCTTACATGACTGAAAAGATAGGAAAATCCTATGCAAAATACCAGCGTCTGTCCCTTTCCTTCGACACCACCGAAGCGGCCACCAAAGGGGAAGAATACAGATCACCTCTTTACCCAAGCTCGACGCGGCTCCATCGCTGATCTGCAGCTTTACGGACCTCCAAAGTACTTTACCAGAAGCAAAACCATTACCGTTGAAAGAATCAGACCGGGGCAACATGTCCCCGGACACGCCATCGAACTTCAGAACTGACACCCCTGCGTGACGACGACGTCGGAGGAGGAAACCAGAACTGTCAGCCTCCAACCACAAACCCAGCACAAGATGCTCCATCTTCCAGCTGTCACTTGCGTAGATAACTGTCTGCGCATACTCCTGAACGACCAAACCTCCCTGCTCCACCATGACGTCGGAGACAACGCCACAGCAACGGGGACAGAGCAGAAGGAGAGACACACTTGATGGAGTCGCCGCCGCCGCCTCGCCAACACCATCCATGAACCCTAACGCCGCCGATCTGAAGGATCGGCAGACACACGATGCCATCAACTCCGAGACGCCGCCATGAAGGACACCGCCGGTGTGGGAGTGGGGCTGAGGCAGATTTATTCGTCCGGGCGCCGCTCCCACCACCCCAACGGCGCACCACGACCTACAAATCCAAACCCTAACTACAGAGCGGTAAATTAAATAGGTACTTGCTAGCATATATCTTTTTTTTACGTATTATACCATACTCTCATGCTCTCAGCTATGTAATATACCAAAATATGCTACTGTTTTGCTATTGAGGAGTGAGAGCGGGATGGGAGGGGTTACGGGCCAAAAATTTGGGCTTTGTTTTGCCCACAAGTAAATGGGCCAGCAGTGATTAATCAGCCTAACAACTGATTAATCGGTTTGATAGTCCAATTAATCGGCCTGACAAGTTAACACGACGAATAGGTGCTATTCAATTCGGCCACCCTATGAGTAGTGATTAACTGGCCCGTTAACTGATTAATCGAACGAATTCTTGAAAAGTGATTTTTGGTAATGTTTGTAACTAGCTGTTCGTGTCAAAACTGGTGGACCTCATCCGCGAAGACTTGGAAGGATTGGATGAAGGCCGAAGTCGGTGGTATAGATAGATTTGTGAGAAGTTAGCTTCATGACATTGCTCAGTTGTTGTTGGCCCATCTTCATGGGGATTTTATTTATCAGTTTTGCTTCTCTTTTGTTAACACGCCAAAGATGTACCATATATTTTATAGAATGCAGAAACAATGTACATGATTCTTTTTATGGAAACAATATATAAAAACTTTATTGAATTGGTTGCAGGCACCCAATCACAAGCTTTAAGCACACTCGCCGACACGTAGGGGCAGCGGCCGACCACAGATTTGTTAAAAACATCCCCAACAGATTTGTTAAAAGTGACCACACATGATGTCCAAATAATTTATCTGAGGTTCTAGATATGGTGTTTTTGCAAGTTCCTCATACATCTTCCCCTAAAACATGTTTTCTTTCTATTTCTCTTTAAACTAACATACAAATGGCATATGCGCGAAGAGGAGGTTAGGGAGAGACGGACGAGCGACACAGAGAGGCAGAACTGATGACGCAGCTGGGCAGCGGGGCGAGGTAACCAGGAAACACAGACATGTGGGGGAAGCTGGTACAGGCAGCGCGGCTGAGTCTGTCGGGAGGCGACGGAGTGGCGGCGCCCTGAAATTTCAACGATTGTCTCCTGCCACATTTACTGCAAGGTTTACGGGGATGGAGAGAAAGTTGGGCTGATTATATGGTCCCCTTAAAAAAGATCAGAGATGTTATTGATCTTACATTCCCTAGGAGTGGCTTTCCTAGGACATACATCCAATTTCCGTGTGCGAATCTCACGATCCACGTGGCAATCGCTGTTCGCTCCTATGCACCTCTCAGAGCGAACGACTGCGCGTAGGACACCTAAATGTTTGCTCCCATGGTGAGACCCCCGTCGTATCCCTTGACACCCCTCCCCCCCCCTCCCCCCTCAAAATCATATATGGATGGCAGATTCTGTATCCAGAGCATGACAATTTCCAACAGTTTTCTTTCATGTAGCATGCAAGACTATCTGGTGTAGCATGGCAATTCATGAAATGTGTGGCAATTTTTTTTCTTTTTCTTTAGCCTGACAATTCTCTATGTTGCATCATGGCAAAATCCCTGAAATGCATGGCAATTTATTCTGCTGCGGTATGGCAAATGCCTGACAATCTTCCTATTAGTATGACAATTCTTTTTTCTTTTCAACATAGCAAATATTTTTCTGTAATAGCACTACAATGACAATTCTACTAACCCACCCGGGGGAACGTCATATTATTGATATCATTTTTTCTTTTTTACGTTTACGAGACCTGTTTTTTTAACACTGTTTACGAGACCTGTTGAAGCAGTTTCTTTAACTCTCTTTAAATCATTTTTTTAATAATGAAAAAAACGTGAATATGTTTTTACACTTGTGTGGACCCATCCCACCACGTGTATGACGTGCTTGTCATTGACGGATAAGAACACAGTCGTGGCACGCAAGGGATAATAAGATAAGAGTAAAATGCAAGCGCGGTCCTAATTCTTTCCCAAAAGTGTCGATTGGGTCCTAATTCTTTCAAAATGCATATCTGAGTCCCAAATCTTTTTAAGTTGTTCATCCGAGGTCCTAATCCCGTCTGCCCCCCGCTGACTAGCTTGCGTGGCGCTTTGACCAGGAACACGTGGACACCAGGGCCCAGGCGGGATAACGACCGGCCATGAAAATTTGCAGAAAAACCCTCTAACCCTAATTCCCTTTCACTCGCGGTCCGTTCCTCTTCCCCACCCCTCTCTGGCGAAAACAGGGGCGGCGGCGCTGCTCCGGTGAGAAGAGGGGGTCGTTGCCGGCTGTTGTCCGGCGACGACGGCGCTAGGATGGCGCCACATCTGCGGCGACCCGGAGATCCTTCTCCGCGATATGGTAAGTGCTCGTAACCCTAACCCCAATCGACTGTTTCGTTCCCCTTCTTCTCATTTAGGCCGAATCAATGACCGAATCCCCTGCAATCTAGGACCACAAGAGGAGCTTTTCAGTGTGGAAATAAACTATGCTGGGTTTTTTTGCGGATTTGGACAGTCCAAGTCATATGTTGATGGCAAAGATGTTGTGTTCGATGGATGTGAAGTAGATACATGGTCTCCTCTCTGGCTCACTGATTTTATGCAACAATTAGGATATAGTGACCAATCGAACTTCACTTTATATTGGTTGCTCCCTGGAAAGAATCTAGCTGATGGTCTCCGGATTGTGGACTGCGACACTGACACATTGCACATGACAGCAGTTGTCCCCAAATTTCAGTATTTTCAGTTGTTTGTTGACCACAAAGATATGACATTTGACAATGCAATTGATGACATTCATGTTAGTGGTACACCTGATCTGCCTCCTGTAGTAAGCCCTAAATCTCCTGTATTTAGTACTGGAATTAGGGGCAGTCCTAGGTTTAAGGTTAAAGCTCAGAAAGGCAGTCTCAACCAGTGTCATGCAGGCAGCAGCAATGAAGGGAGTAGCAGTGTTCCACCAATGGCACAAAGTGTTGGCCATGAGCTGAGAAGAAGCAGGAGAAAACTTGTGGTGGAAGAAGAAATTCCCAATGAAAAAGACAGTGAGTGGGATTCAGACTGAATTGACTCTGACAATGAAGTAGGTAAAGATGATGATGATCTTTATGAAGAATGGGTGGATGACAAATTTGAGCAGAAGAAAAAGAAGAAATCCAAATGGGAGCAGGACAGTGACTATGATTCTGATGAGTTGCAAGAGTTGCAAGATTCTGAGCTTGAAGAGAGTGATTCAGCAGAGGAAGTGGAAGTAGTTGATGCTCAAGGAAGGAAAAAAAAGAAGAAGAAAGTGAAGCTCAAAAGGTGGAGGCCAGAGAACATGAAAGAAGTGAATTTTCACATAGGAATGGTGTTCTTGACTGTGACTGAACTGAGGGCAGCAATTCAGGAGTATATTGTGAAACAAAGCGTGCAAATACATTACATAAAAAATGATAAGCAGAGGGTAAGGGCAGGCTGTGTTGGTGATTGTCCCTGGTTCTTGTTTGCTGCACCTGATAGCAGGACAAAATCTTGGGTTGTGAAGAAGTATGTGGGACAACATACATGTGAAAGAGAGTGGGCACTGAAGCAATTCACAGCAAGATATCTGGCTGACAGGTATGTGGAGACATTCAGAGCAGATGAGAAGATGTCCTTACAGAACTTTGCCAGGCTTGTTCAGTTGGACTTCAATATGCTTCCTACTAGAAGCAAGCTAGCAAGAGCAAGAAGAATTGCATTGAAGCAAATACATGGAGATGAACTGGAACAGTACAATTTACTTTGGGACTTTGCAGCTGAAGTTAGATGGTCAAATCCTGGAAGTACAATGTTTGTGAATGCAAAAGATGGAGTTTTTGAGAACTGTTACATGTCATTGGATGCATGCAAGAGAGGTTTCTTACTTGCTTGCAGGCCAATCATATGCATTGATGGGTGCCACATTAAGAACAAGTATGGTGGAGTGATGTTGACAGCTGTTGGAGTTGATCCCAATGATTGTATATTTCCCATTGCAATTGCCATAGTTGAAGTGGAAGATACTGATACATGGAAGTGGTTTCTAAGCACATTGAAGGAGGATCTAAACATACAGAACACAACACCATGGACACTGATGAGTGATAGGCAGAAGGTAGTAAGAAACCTGCATTGTTTCCTATGTCAGACTGTAGCATTTCCTATGTGAGACTGTACCATTTCATTTGTTTTCTATACTCTGTGTATGTAGGGGTTGATCAATGCTGTCAATGCACTGTTTCCTGATGCACAACATAGATTTTGTGTGAGGCATCTCCATCAAAACTTTGCAAAGAACTGGAAAGGTGATGTTTTCAAGAATAAGTTGTGGCAAATTGCAAGAGCTACACATGAGGCAGACTGGAAGAAGTACATGCAAGAGATGAAAGAGCTGGACCAGGGGGCCTTTGAGTACTTGGATGCAATAGACCCAAGGCAGTGGTGCAAGGCCTTCTTCCATGAACTCCCAAAGTGTGATTTGCTTCTGAACAACAGTTGTGAAGTGTTTAACAAGTAAGTGCTACTTTAGCATTTGTTCTCTTAACTGTAGCATTTGTTCTCTTAACTGTAGCATTTTAGTTCTCTTAACTGTACCATTTTATTTGTTACCACTGTAGATACATACTTGATGCTAGAGAACTGCCCATTGTGACTGGTCTTAAGAAGATCAAAGACCAGTTAATGACTAGGTTTTATAGCAAAAATGAGGAATCTGAGGAGATGTGTGGTTCTATTTGTCCCAAAATTAGAAAGAAATTGAACAAAAACATTGACATGTCCAACAACTGCACAGCTTTGCCTGCTGGACATCACATCTTTCATGTCAAGGGCATGATTGGGGAATATGAGGTGAACATACAGCAGGAAGAGTGCTCATGTAGGGCCTGGCAGCTGTCTGGAATTCCATGTAGACATGGAGTGGCATGTCTAAGGCATGAGAGGATTAAGCCAGAAGATGTGGTAAACAAGTGCTACAACATTCAGGCATTCAAAGCTGCTTACAGTAAAATCATAATGCCATGCAGTGATCCCAGAGTCTGGCCAAAAACAAATGGACCTCCAATGGAACCACCCAAATATGAGAAGCAAGTTGGCAGGCCTGGGGAAAAAAGGAGGAGGAACCCACTAGAGGAGGAGAATGGTACTAGGATGAGCAGACATGGCATTGTTGGGCATTGTAGTGTGTGCCAGCAGCCAGGGCACAACAAAAGAAAATGCCCTGAACTTGGTAGAGGCCCAACAGCACAAGATGCACCAGAAGCAGCAACAGGAGATGCAGCAGAAGCAGCAACAGGAGATGCACCAGAAGCAGCAACAGGAGATGCACCAGAAGCAGCACAAGATGCACCAGATGCAGCACAAGATGCACCTGAAGCAGCAGAAGAAGCACAGCCAGAACCTATTCAGATTGTTCTTCCTGAAGAAGCAGCAGAAGCACAACCAGAACCTAGCCAGAGAAAGAAACTGGCAGTTAAAAGGCCTAGTTGCAAGGTGTTTTTTTTTAAATTCTACATTTCTGCATTTGTACATTCTTTCAAAATTTATGCATTTTTACAGTGTAATGCATATTATGCAGAAAAAGTCATGCCCACAACTTGGAAAAAGAGCATCCAGTTTGGTTTCACCTTCAATGACTTATGATCTTGCTTCCTCTACTGTCATTCAAATTCTGCAAGACCAGGTAGCGTTAATTACTTTCTTGTACTGTCTACTTTCCTGTTATTACTTTCTTGGTAATTACTAAATGCTGGGCATGCTTCATTTGCAGGCTATAGGTACACAGTAATCACAGACATCATTGCCAGCTCCTCTGCCAGATAGCCAGTTCATTGCAGCCTGTAGAGATGCCCTGCCCCCTCCAAGAGTGCAAACTACTGCAACACTTGGCTTGAAGAGAAGGAAGAAAGTGACAAAAACCAAGGAAAACAAAGCCCCAACAAAGGCTAAGAAGTGAAGTTGACATAATCCAGTGAAGTGAAGTGTTTCTTTTTGGATATATTTTGGACAGAAGCAAATGGTGGACATATTTTGGACAGAAGCAATAGTTGGACATATTTTGGAGAGAACCATGTTGCTCTTCTCTTGATAGGATAGTAGATGGTTTGTACTGAAACCTGATGCTGTCTTGTTGCTGTAGGTTTCACACAAACCATGAAACTATGCAAGAACTGCACTTTAAGATGTGCACCTTAAGACCTTATGACTGATGTGGCTAAGTTTATGTCTTGTTTTAAGTTCCTGGTTTGGTGTAATTTCTCACTTTATTGTTGGTCATTGTTTCAAGCACATTTAAGAACAACATGCTGCAAAATGCCGCCAAAATTATGAAAAAACTAACAAAATGCTGCCAAAATTCTGAAAAACAAATAAAATGTTGTCAAATTTCTGAAAAAACAAACAAATCTTTGCCAATTAGTGCACTGCTGACATTTCATTAATTTCCATTACAAAAGTACTTGTCATACATCCATGCCATACATCAAACCAACACTGATTTCTCATTTCTAACCAACTACATAATTGCATTCTCATTTCTTAAGAACTGCAAACACCATGATAGCAATCATGAACAACAGTGCAATGAAAATAATCCTACAGAGAAATATCAGCTCTGCCATCTTCTTCATTACATCTCCCATCACCACACAACCAGTGTTGTTCTGCTTCATTGCTCCACACTCTTCTTTCCCATCTGTTTCTTCATTACCATTGACAACAGTTGAATAAGCACTATGTAACGCCCCCATGTAATAGCTACAGTAATCACCCCTTTGATAATGCCATGTCATTATGATTAACCATGCTTGAGCATCATTGCATCATATCTCATTTCAAATTCCAATTTAAACTTGCAATTCAAATATTAAGTGAAAATAAAAGTTGTTCAAACCAGTAACTAAAATGTTCATTAAATAGCACATAATTCATAACTAATTATGATGGGGAAAACAACATCACCATAATTCCAAAATTTGCCCCTAGCTAATTAAAACAGTAACTAAACATCACAAATTAACACTAAATTGTTTAATAGGATTTAAAGTAAATTCATAATTTAATCAAACCAATTTCTGGTGAATGAGAATAACACACTGATAATTATGGGTCAATCCACATATTTTATAAAAGTCATTAAGTACTCGAACAATTTGCAAAGCAGTGGAAAAGAAAAGAATTGGAAAAAGAAAAAGAAAAGGGGCAAAGGCCTACTGTGCACTTGGGCTGCAAGTGCACAGTAGCCGGCCCAGCCCACCAGCACCATCATCGTCTTCATCGCGCTGTCGCCTGGCGCGCGCGACAGCGTCTTCGTCTCGCCACGCGCCGGCCATCCGCGCCGTCCCCGACGCCGTTAAGGCCTCGCCCGTGCCCCTCTCGACCGCCCCGAACCCTAGCCCCCCTCAGTCGCCCCCGCACGCTTCCTCCCTCTCGATCCCCATCTCTCCCGCAACGTCGCCGTCGCTGCCGCGCTCGATCCCGCGGCCACCGACGACCTCGAGCCCCGCTGAGACGCTCACAAGCACCGCCGTGACCTCCCCGTCCTCCTCGACAACGCGCCAGAGCTCGGGAGCCCCTACATTGAGCGCCACGAGCTCTTCTTCCTCTTTTCGGCCGCCGACGAACTTCGCCGTCTCCGACCGCCCTGCTGCTCCTAAGCCACCGCCGGGCCTACGTGTGCCTCCCCGGTGAGCTCCTGCTCCTTCCTCTCCCTCTTCCGGCCTCGATTAGTCGCCGTAGCACCCGATTCACCGTGCGCCCGAAACTCGCCGCCGCGTAGCTCGTCGCCGACGTAGCTACGGCGACCATTTGGTCCCGTGCGTGCCACCGTTGCACTCGCCGCGTCGCGTAGGTCCTCCCCAGCGCATCACCTCGCTCGTTTGCGCCCCGCAACGCCGTTCCCGTCGCACGCCCGAAGGGCCTCGCCGCCGGCGAGCTTCTGCCGCTCGCTACCGGCCACCTCAGCCGCTCCCACCGCCACCATTCAACGCGGCGTTGAACGCCCGTTCGAATGAGCCCGGCCGCGTCGCAAATGGCCTCCTCTACGCGAAACCCGTGCCGCGCTACCGTTTCGGTAGCTCGCCGGAGCTTCTCCGGCGGGATTCCGGCGAAGCCGCGGCCGCCGTCCGACGTGGCTGGCCCTGGGCCACCTGCCAGTGACCCTGACTGGTGGGGCCGTGGGCCCGTTGACCAGTCAGCGCCGCTGACTGGGTCAGCCGAGCCACTGACATGTGGGGCCCCTCCCCTCTGTGTCTATGACATATGGGTCCCACTGTCAGTTAGTTAATTAGGTGGTTAGAATTAATTAAAAATAATTAAATTAGTTTAATCAGTCACTGACAGGGCGGGCCCACTAGTTAATTAGGATAATTTAACCCTGTTAATTAAAATGAGCCTATGACGTGTGGGACCCACTGTCAGGTTTGACCTGGTCAACCCCACTGTTGACTGCTGATGCAATGCTGATGTCATGCTGACGTCATCCCAACACTGTTTCGGATAATGTTGAATTAAATATTTAAAATAATTTCAGAAAATATTTAAAACTTTGAAAATTCATATCTTTTTAACCGTAATTCAGATGAAAATAAATTATATATGAAAAGTGATCAGAAAAATGTGAAGAATCTAAATATGTGATCAAAACACCTGTCCAACACTCCTAGATAGCTGAACATGCAACTTTTTGACTGTTTTTGATAGATGAATAGTGTCCAACTTTAATTAAATAAATTCAAATAAATTTCTAATTTAACTAAATCATTTAGTTAGGCAGTTAAGCACATCTGCATATCATTCTAGGCATGTCATGCATAGTGATTGTATTTTGCCGTGGATTTATTGTTTCCTCTCCCCCTTCTCTCTCGTTAGACCTGGTGCCCGCCGACGCCGCTGCTTCAGAGTACGACTACCTCCCCGACGACCAGCCGTCAGACGACCCCGCCTTTGCCGCAGAGCAACCAGGCAAGCAAAACCCCTTGACGCATACCCATATCACCCATTCCATTTTCCCCCCTGCTTGCATTAGAAATTGCCGCTGCTACTGCTTTATCCTATTTCTGATGCATAGCCTGTTTTTGATAACTGTTAATTGATACCTGCCCTGTTATCCAAACTGCTTAGTATAGGTTGGATGGAAACCATCTGTGGCCCCTCTCCCTTGCTGTAGTTGCTCCGCTTTAGTGACTGAAGACTGCTGGACTGAAGACAGCACATCACCGCACACCCCCTAAATTGCTCGACACTGCAGAGTTGGCATCGAGTGCCGAGGGTGATACCTCTTAGCTCACTTTCGATGGTGCCTCTGTAGAATAGCTTCCCGGATGTGTGTTATCGAGGGTGATTCCTCTTACCTCACCTCCGCTAAGCTACCGTCGCGCAACTCCTCGAGTGGGAATCCATCGAGGGTGATTCCTCGGATTCCTCCTCGTTACTTGGACACACGGTTACTTTGACCTTTGTTACAGGCGGGTCCACCTCGAGAGGTACCCGCGGGGAAATGTAAAGTCGGGCTGACCCCAAGGGTGCCCGCGAGCGAATATCATTAAAGACGGGTCGGCTCCAAGAGCACCCGCGCGATACTAAATACGCCTAACGGAACTGGGTATTTGATCCGAGTGGGTCGTCGTGCCCATTTCGCACTACCACCACGTGGGATAATGGTTTAATGGGGCCCTCTACACCGTAGTATCATCCGAAAGCTCTTCAGACGTCACAGCTCAGAGATGCGGGCTGGTTGGGGTGGGCTGGTTACGTCACTGGTGTATTCAGTGTCGCGCCTGGGCCCCGACTACCCTCGCAACGTGCAGGAGTGCAAAGGGCGATGGCCCAAGACCCCTTTGTGCTTAGGATTTAGACCGGCGTGTTGACCTCTCTGCTGAGCTCTAGGTCGGGCTGCGATGTGTCGATCAGCCGTGGCCGGGCATTACCCAGCCAGTGTGTCCGGCCGGAGTTAATCGAGCGTGTTGGGTAACAGTAGTGCACCCCTGCAGGGAGGATATCTATTCGAATAGCCGTGTCCACGGTAACAGGATGCTCGGAGTTGTGCCCGGATCTATGACAACTACAAATTGATGATGATTCATATTAAACTGTTAGTAATGCTCTCGGGACCGCTTTCTCGCAGGGTGTCGAGAAAGGATCTCAGAGCATTACTACTGTATGACAACATGTATGCTACTACTATCTACTCTCTTCTGATGCTGCAAGACTGCTTGAAGATGCTAGTCTTCGATAGGCTAGGCCTTTCTCTCTCCTCTGGCATCTCTGCAATACAGTCCACAAATTCAGCCTTCTCATTTGATACCATTGCATGTTTAGCGTAGTTCTGATGTCAGTCTTGCGAGTACTTTGAATGAGTACTCACGGTTGCTTTGCTATTATTTTCCCCCATACCCTTTTGTTGATACATCAGACGACGGAGCCCAGGAGCCAGATGCCACCGCCGGAGCTTACTACCAGGAGGGTCCCGATGGTACTTACTTCTGGGTTGATCCAGCCGACCAGGAGTAGTTAGGAGGCTCCCAGGCAGGAGGCCTGCGCCTTTTCGATCTGTATCCCCTGTTTGTGCTAGCCATCTTATGGCACCCGTGACTAACTATGTCTGTACTCAGATATCATTTGTGTGTATGACTTATGTATTCGGGTCCTCGCGACCCCTGGTTTGTAAGATGATGATTTATGCTTATTATTTGAGTTTAGAGTTGTGTTGTGATATCTTCCCGTGAGTCCCTGTGCTTGATCGTGCACGTTTGCGTGTATGATTAGTGCACGATTAAGTCGGGGGCGTCACAAGTTGGTATCAGAGCCGACTGCCTGTAGGAAGCCCCTATCCAACTCTTTGGCCGTAGTTGAGTCTAGTGTTTCCGAAAACTATTTTACTAACATCGCTGTGTGGCTTACGGGCCCACGTCGCCAACTGGGTGGTATTAGGATCTTTTATTTCTCTTCTATACTCTGGGACTCTGAACTCTCTTCCTTTCGGGTTAAATGAATTTTACTAACGCCGACACTAGGATCTCGTAATCTCGTCCACCCGGAGAGCTGGATTATCAGTGCTTGTTTCCCTATCATTGATCTGATTAATCTGATAATCACATTTTCCTTTCCATTGGTCTGTTTAACCTTTCTTTCCAAGTTGTATTATGCTTCCCATTGTCATTTGACAAATCCTGAATTTCCTCTGTTTCAGATGGATCGCTTGTTTCCACCACGCCCTACGACGCAGCTTGTGCTTCGCACTTGGGCTCGTGATGCCCCTGGTTTTCCAGCTGTCCTGATCGCCCTCCTGACCAGACTTGGCTACCGCTGGTACCCCGAGTATATGGTTTACGAGGATTACCGCGAGTTCAACCAGGAACAATATCATGCTGATGTTCGCATCTATGATCAGCGGGATGACTCAGACACCGAGTTGCACCTTTTTCACGGTATCGGTGTGACGATTGAGATGGCAGTCCATGATGCTGCCTATTCTGCTGTCGCACGACTCCGTGGAGAGCATACTACCTTGGATGCCTCTGAGTTCCGGTACATTCCATATGCACCGACCGGAGATGCTACGGGATACTACACAGCTGTCTGTGCCCCTTACGAGCGTCGTCGATACGACCCGCACGTGTTGATTCAGTGCACTCAGGCTCAGGATCGCACTAACCGGGCTCTTACAGTCGAGCTGTTTGCCACTCGAGCACGTCTCTACGATGCTATGACACAGTTGCTACCAGCTGTTCGAGCAGGGATACATCCGGAGTATATCCTTTACCCGCGCAGGACTCAGATGCCGGCAGGTATTGATTGGCCTGCTGTTGGAGGTCATACCCCTGCGCGTGGGCCTCTTCTTTCAGTTCGAGACCGGGTTCTGCATCAGAGTGCACACGGAGAGCAGGACCTTTCTGCTACAGAGATTCATCGTCCGCACTTGCACTTGCAGTTACCCCGTTTCAGTGGTTTTCCCCGACGTTGATGTAGCCTTTGCTATGTCTCGTTGTGTAGTTCCTCACCGCGTGCCTGCGCGCCGCCTAGTATGTCTTTTTCCTTAATTTTACGCCGTTATGCTGTCCGCATGCAACCGACTCTGTGTATGGATCTGTATGTCGTAATTGACTATTACTATGTATTGATGCACTACTTATTCATTGTCGTGTTACATCATGTTTGTCGCTAAACACTTACAGTTGTTATTACTAAATTGCCCCCCCGTTGAAATTTTAGCAGGATGGTTAGACCAGGTGGTCGTGGTCGTGCCCCTGAGCAGCCACCACCGCCCGACTACATGGCCGCAATGATGCAACAATTCGAGCTGAACCGTCAGTTTATGACTAATATTATGGCTCAGTTTCCGCATCAGAACAATCAGAACCACAACCCAGCTTCAATAACACTGTCAGAGTTTGTGCGTCTCAACCCCACTATTTTCCGCAACTCTGATCAGCCACTGGATGCCGATGACTGGCTCCGCGACATCGCTTTTGAGATGGAGTCTGCCAATGTCGCCCCTGAAAGCCTTGTCGCCTTCGCGACCTACTTCCTGAAGGGCCCCGCTGCTCAATGGTGGTCCACTCACAAGCGTACACTGCCTGCTGGGACAATCGTTACTTGGGATGAGTTTCAGACTGCCTTCCGTGCTCGCTATATTCCTCAGGGGATCATAGATCGGAAGAAGACCGAGTTCCGCAACCTCGTTCAGGGCAACAAGACCGTCGAAGCCTATCAGCGGGAGTTCCTTAACTTATCCCGCTATGCTGAAGAAGACATTCCAACTGATGCTCGTAGACAGGAGAAGTTCCGTAGTGGACTCCACCCAGACCTCGAGCTTGCACTTGCTGCTCAAGACGTCACCGACTTTGCCACTCTCGTGAACAAGGCTATTCTGGTTGAGACCGCTCAGATCAAGCACAAGGAGTCGCAGAAGCGCTATCGTGACATTGGCTCATCTTCGAGCCCAGCACAGAAGCGTCGTATCTGGATTCCCAACAGTGTGTACCGTCCAGCTGCCCCTGCGCCAAGACTCTCTTATGCTGCACCCCGTCTGCCTCCTCCACCACCGAGGCAACCAAGAGTTCAAGCTGCTCCACCGCGTGTTGCTCCTCTTCGTCCTGAAGATGGTCTATGCTTCAAGTGCCGCAAACCAGGTCACCTTGCTAAGGACTGCAGCCAGAATCAGAATCAGTTGGCATTTCCTCGTAATGGCCGTGGCAATGGTCGTGGCAACAATCAGACCCGCAACTATAATACTGGGTCTGCTGCTTATGGTCGTGGACATGCTTACAATATTGACATTGAAGAAGTTCAGGATCAGCCTGCAACTGTGATGGGTACCCTCCTCGTTAACTCAGTACCTGCTTCTGTTTTATTTGATTCAGGAGCATCACATTCATTCATGTCGGGGAAATTTGCATTTAAGCATAGCATACAATATGAGGAGATGCATACCCCACTGGTCGTTAAAACCCCCAGTGGCCGTTGTCAAACCTCCATGATAGCACGCAATATCCCTGTTGAAATCAAAGGATTGGAATTTCTTGTTTCACCCATTGTATTGAACTCTTCCACCATAGACCTCATTCTGGGAATGGATTGGTTGAATGCTCACACTGCTTCGATCAATTGTGCCACCAAAATCATCCAACTCCTACACCCCTCAGATGAGATAGTGAACTACACCGCCCGCATTACTCAGAATGCCGAAGCTCAGATATATGCTCTGAATGCTTTGAACGCCTCACCTCTTGAGGGAATTGAGAACGTTCCGGTCATCCGTGACTTTCCGGACGTCTTTCCGGAAGAACTTCCAGGAATACCCCTGGTTAGAGCTGTCGAGTTCGTCATCGACTTGAAGCCTGGCACTACCCCTATTGCGAAGCGTCCTTATAAGATGCCTCCGCATGAACTTCTTGAGCTTAAGGAAGAAATCGACAAGTCACTGAAAAAGGGTTTCATCCGCCCCAGTTCCTCTGCTTGGGGAGCACCTTCTCTCTTTGTTAAGAAGAAGGATGGAACTAACCGATTGGTCCAGGACTATCGGCCCATTAACCAAGCAACAATCCAGAACAAATATCCACTGCCCCGGATCAACGATCTTTATGATCAGCTTGCTGGATCCTCTGTGTTCTCGAAACTCGACTTGAGGTTGGGTTATCATCAGATCCGAGTTAGAAAGGAGGATATTCCGAAGACTGCTTTCGTTACTCGCTATGGATCATACGAGTACACTGTTATGTCCTTCGGATTAACTAATGCTCCAGCAACCTTCTCCCGATTGATGAACTATATCTTCATGGACTACCTCGACAAGTTCGTCGTGGTCTACTTGGATGATATCCTTATATTTTCCAAGAATGAAGAAGAACACGCCAAACATCTTCGGCTTGTATTGGAGAAGCTACGAGAACACCAGTTATATGCTAAATACTCTAAGTGTGAATTTTGGTTATCCGAGGTGACTTATCTTGGTCACGTGATTTCCAAAGATGGCATTGCCGTTAACCCCGAGCGAGTTCAGGCTATTCTTGACTGGACTCCTCCGATGAATGTCAAGCAACTCAGGAGTTTTTTCGGACTCGCTAGTTATTGCCGACGATTCGTCGAGAACTTCTCGAGGATTGCCAAACCATTAACTGACCTGCTCCACAAGGGTGTTAAGTTTGAATGGACAGACAAATGTCAAGAAAGCTTTCAGATGCTTAAAGATAAGTTGACATCTGCCCCAGTGTTAGCACCCCCGGATTCTCAAAAGGACTTCGAGATTTACTGTGATGCGTCTCGTCAAGGATTAGGCTGTGTCCTAATGCAAGAACGCAGAGTAGTTGCTTATGGCTCTCGTCAATTGCGTCCTCACGAGGAAAATTATCCGGTACATGATCTCGAGCTTGCTGCAGTTATTTATGCTCTGAAGCTATGGCGACATTACCTCCTCGGTAATCGTTGCGAGATATACACGGATCATAAGAGTTTGAAGTATCTGTATACCCAGCCAGACTTGAACCTTCGTCAACAGAGATGGCTTGAGACAGTAGCCGATTATGATATGAATATCTCCTACACCCCTGGCAAGGCTAATGTAATGGTCGATGCTTTGAGCCGCAAGGCTTATTGCAACAACCTCATGGTTCAGGAAGCGCAGCCTATGCTATATGAAGAGCTTCGCAAATTGAACCTTCACATTGTTCCTCAAGGTTATCTTAATACCTTGGTTGTCGAACCAGATCTCGAGCAAAGAATCAAGACGAGACAGAATTACTGCTCTGAAGTTGAGAAGATTAAGAAGTACCTCTCCAAGGGTAATCCTTCTTTCTACCATGTTGGTGAGGATGGTGCTTTGTTCTTCAAAGGCCGCCTAGTGGTCCCCAGAAAGCATAATCTGGACTCTCGTTCGGATGTTATGAAAGAAGCACATGACACGCCCTTGTCTATTCACCCTGGTAGTACCAAAATGTACCAAGACATTCGTCAGCGGTACTGGTGGCCCGATATGAAACATGATATTGCTAAGTATGTTGCTGAGTGTGACGTTTGCCGTCGCATCAAAGCAGAACATCAAAGGCCTGCTGGAACTCTGCAACCCCTTGAAATTCCGGAATGGAAATGGGACAAAGTCCAAATGGACTTCATTACTGGCTTTCCCAGATCGCAGAAGGGTCATGATGCTATCTTTGTCGTCATCGACCGGTTCTCAAAGGTTGCTCACTTTTTACCTGTAAAGGAGACTATCACTGCTAGTCAGTTAGCAGAATTGTATGTTTCCAGAATTGTGTCACTCCACGGTGTTCCGTTAGAGATCAGTTCAGATCGTGACAGCCTTTTCACTTCCAGATTCTGGAACAGTTTCCAGGAAGCCATGGGAACTCATCTGTCTTTTAGCACTACTTTTCACCCTCAATCTCAGGGTCAAGTCGAAAGAGTTAACCAAGTGCTTGAAGATATGCTTCGAGCTTGCGTCATCTCATTCGGTAAGAAATGGGAAGAATCTCTCCCATATGCCGAATTCTCTTACAACAATGGCTATCAAGCTAGTCTGAAGATGGCACCGTTTGAAGTTCTTTATGGACGTAAGTGTCGAACCCCTCTGAATTGGTCAGAAACTGGGGAACGTTCACTCGTTGGACCGGACATTATTCAACAAGCTGAAGAACAAGTCCGCATTGTCCGTGAACATCTGAAAACTGCTCAGTCTCGTCAGAAGAGCAACTATGACCGAAAGCACAAGGTAATGGTCTATCAGCCTGGTGAGCAAGCTTACCTTCGCGTCACTCCAATGAAAGGCACCCACCGATTCGGAATCAAGGGCAAGTTAGCTCCTCGCTATATTGGCCCGTTCCGCATTCTCGCTCGTCGAGGAGAAGTGGCATATCAATTGGAATTGCCGCCAAACCTTTCTCAAGTGCATGATGTCTTTCATGTGTCGCAACTTCGTCGCTGTTTTAAGGATCCTATCCGAGCCGTGGATCATGAGGTACTTGAATTTCGAGAAGATCTGTCTTATCCAGAATATCCGATCCGCGTTCTAGATCAAACTGAACGTCGGACTCGTCGAAAGTCGATCAAGTTCCTCAAGGTTCAGTGGTCAAATCATTCTGAGGATGAGGCCACTTGGGAACGCGAGGACCGTCTTCGTTAAGAATACCCTACTTTCTTTCAGTCTTCCTCTTAATTCTCGGGACGAGAATTCTTGTTAGAGGAGGAGAATTGTAACGCCCCCATGTAATAGCTACAGTAATCACCCCTTTGATAATGCCATGTCATTATGATTAACCATGCTTGAGCATCATTGCATCATATCTCATTTCAAATTCCAATTTAAACTTGCAATTCAAATATTAAGTGAAAATAAAAGTTGTTCAAACCAGTAACTAAAATGTTCATTAAATAGCACATAATTCATAACTAATTATGATGGGGAAAACAACATCACCATAATTCCAAAATTTGCCCCTAGCTAATTAAAACAGTAACTAAACAACACAAATTAACACTAAATTGTTTAATAGGATTTAAAGTAAATTCATAATTTAATCAAACCAATTTCTGGTGAATGAGAATAACACACTGATAATTATGGGTCAATCCACATATTTTATAAAAGTCATTAAGTACTCGAACAATTTGCAAAGCAGTGGAAAAGAAAAGAATTGGAAAAAGAAAAAGAAAAGGGGCAAAGGCCTACTGTGCACTTGGGCTGCAAGTGCACAGTAGCCGGCCCAGCCCACCAGCGCCATCATCATCTTCGTCGCGCTGTCGCCTGGCGCGCGCGACAGCGTCGTCGTCTCGCCACGCGCCGGCCATCCGCGCCGTCCCCGACGCCGTTAAGGCCTCGCCCGTGCCCCTCTCGACCGCCCCGAACCCTAGCCCCCCTCAGTCGCCCCCGCACGCTTCCTCCCTCTCGATCCCCATCTCTCCCGCAACGTCGCCGTCGCTGCCGCGCTCGATCCCGCGGCCACCGACGACCTCGAGCCCCGCTGAGACGCTCACAAGCACCGCCGTGACCTCCCCGTCCTCCTCGACAACGCGCCAGAGCTCGAGAGCCCCTACATTGAGCGCCACGAGCTCTTCTTCCTCTTCTCGGCCGCCGACGAACTTCGCCGTCTCCGACCGCCCTGCTGCTCCTAAGCCACCGCCGGGCCTACGTGTGCCTCCCCGGTGAGCTCCTGCTCCTTCCTCTCCCTCTTCCGGCCTCGATTAGTCGCCGTAGCACCCGATTCACCGTGCGCCCGAAACCCGCCGCCGCGTAGCTCGTCGCCGACGTAGCTACGGCGACCATTTGGTCCCGTGCGTGCCACCGTTGCACTCGCCGCGTCGCGTAGGTCCTCCCCAGCGCATCACCTCGCTCGTTTGCGCCCCGCAACGCCGTTCCCGTCGCACGCCCGAAGGGCCTCGCCGCCGGCGAGCTTCTGCCGCTCGCTACCGGCCACCTCAGCCGCTCCCACCGCCACCATTCAACGCGGCGTTGAACGCCCGTTCGAATGAGCCCGGCCGCGTCGCAAATGGCCTCCTCTACGCGAAACCCGCGCCGCGCTACCGTTTCGGGAGCTCGCCGGAGCTTCTCCGGCGGGATTCCGGCGAAGCCGCGGCCGCCGTCCGACGTGGCTGGCCCTGGGCCACCTGCCAGTGACCCTGACTGGTGGGGCCGTGGGCCCGTTGACCAGTCAGCGCCGCTGACTGGGTCAGCCGAGCCACTGACATGTGGGGCCCCTCCCCTCTGTGTCTATGACATATGGGTCCCACTGTCAGTTAGTTAATTAGGTGGTTAGAATTAATTAAAAATAATTAAATTAGTTTAATCAGTCACTGACAGGGCGGGCCCACTAGTTAATTAGGATAATTTAACCCTGTTAATTAAAATGAGCCTATGACGTGTGGGACCCACTGTCAGGTTTGACCTGGTCAACCCCACTGTTGACTGCTGATGCAATGCTGATGTCATGCTGACGTCATCCCAACACTGTTTCGGATAATGTTGAATTAAATATTTAAAATAATTCCAGAAAATATTTAAAACTTTGAAAATTCATATCTTTTTAACCGTAATTCAGATGAAAATAAATTATATATGAAAAGTGATCAGAAAAATGTGAAGAATCTAAATATGTGATCAAAACACCTGTCCAACACTCCTAGATAGCTGAACATGCAACTTTTTGACTGTTTTTGATAGATGAATAGTGTCCAACTTTAATTAAATAAATTCAAATAAATTTCTAATTTAACTAAATCATTTAGTTAGGCAGTTAAGCACATCTGCATATCATTCTAGGCATGTCATGCATAGTGATTGTATTTTGCCGTGGATTTATTGTTTCCTCTCCCCCTTCTCTCTCGTTAGACCTGGTGCCCGCCGACGCCGCTGCTTCAGAGTACGACTACCTCCCCGACGACCAGCCGTCAGACGACCCCGCCTTTGCCGCAGAGCAACCAGGCAAGCAAAACCCCTTGACGCATACCCATATCACCCATTCCATTTTCCCCCCTGCTTGCATTAGAAATTGCCGCTGCTACTGCTTTATCCTATTTCTGATGCATAGCCTGTTTTTGATAACTGTTAATTGATACCTGCCCTGTTATCCAAACTGCTTAGTATAGGTTGGATGGAAACCATCTGTGGCCCCTCTCCCTTGCTGTAGTTGCTCCGCTTTAGTGACTGAAGACTGCTGGACTGAAGACAGCACATCACCGCACACCCCCTAAATTGCTCGACACTGCAGAGTTGGCATCGAGTGCCGAGGGTGATACCTCTTAGCTCACTTTCGATGGTGCCTCTGTAGAATAGCTTCCCGGATGTGTGTTATCGAGGGTGATTCCTCTTACCTCACCTCCGCTAAGCTACCGCCGCGCAACTCCTCGAGTGGGAATCCATCGAGGGTGATTCCTCGGATTCCTCCTCGTTACTTGGACACACGGTTACTTTGACCTTTGTTACAGGCGGGTCCACCTCGAGAGGTACCCGCGGGGAAATGTAAAGTCGGGCTGGCCCCAAGGGTGCCCGCGAGCGAATATCATTAAAGACGGGTCGACTCCAAGAGCACCCGCGCGATACTAAATACGCCTAACGGAACTGGGTATTTGATCTGAGTGTGTCGTCGTGCCCATTTCGCACTACCACCACGTGGGATAATGGTTTAATGGGGCCCTCTACACCGTAGTATCAGCCGAAAGCTCTTCAGACGTCACAGCTCAGAGACGCGGGCTGGTTGGGGTGGGCTGGTTACGTCACTGGTGTATTCAGTGTCGCGCCTGGGCCCCGGCTACCCTCGCAACGTGCAGGAGTGCAAAGGGCGATGGCCCAAGACCCCTTTGTGCTTAGGATTTAGACCGGCGTGTTGACCTCTCTGCTGAGCTCTAGGTCGGGCTGCGATGTGTCGATCAGCCGAGGCCGGGCATTACCCAGCCAGTGTGTCCGGCCGGAGTTAATCAAGCGTGTTGGGTAACAGTAGTGCACCCCTGCAGGGAAGATATCTATTCGAATAGCCGTGTCCACGGTAACAGGACGCTCGGAGTTGTGCCCGGATCTATGACAACTACAAATTGATGATGATTCATATTAAACTGTTAATAATGCTCTCGGGACCGCTTTCTCGCAGGGTGTCGAGAAAGGATCTCAGAGCATTGCTACTGTATGACAACATGTATGCTACTACTATCTACTCTCTTCTGATGCTGCAAGACTGCTTGAAGATGCTAGTCTTCGATAGGCTAGGCCTTTCTCTCTCCTCTGGCATCTCTGCAATACAGTCCACAAATTCAGCCTTCTCATTTGATACCATTGCATGTTTAGCGTAGTTCTGATGTCAGTCTTGCGAGTACTTTGAATGAGTACTCACGGTTGCTTTGCTATTATTTTCCCCCATACCCTTTTGTTGATACATCAGACGACGGAGCCCAGGAGCCAGATGCCACCGCCGGAGCTTACTACCAGGAGGGTCCCGATGGTACTTACTTCTGGGTTGATCCAGCCGACCAGGAGTAGTTAGGAGGCTCCCAGGCAGGAGGCCTGCGCCTTTTCGATCTGTATCCCCTGTTTGTGCTAGCCATCTTATGGCACCCGTGACTAACTATGTCTGTACTCAGATATCATTTGTGTGTATGACTTATGTATTCGGGTCCTCGCGACCCCTGGTTTGTAAGATGATGATTTATGCTTATTATTTGAGTTTAGAGTTGTGTTGTGATATCTTCCCGTGAGTCCCTGTGCTTGATCGTGCACGTTTGCGTGTATGATTAGTGCACGATTAAGTCGGGGGCGTCACACACTACCAATTACAGGGGTAATGTGCCCATTACGGACCAAGAAATCCATGTAGTTATCTGGGCCATCTTCCCAGTAGTAGTGCTGGCAAGGATTTGGTTCAACCTATAGCCCAAAATCAATCAGATGAGAAACAGAGGAGTGCATTCCATATGCAAAAAAATAAAGGACAAACAAGAATCTTACACGATGATTGGGGCATTTGTAGAAAACCCTTCCAGGATTTGATTCCGATTTAGAAACTAGGCAGATGGTTGACCGGATTTTGCAGCAAGGGCACGGCACCAGCGGCAGCATCCCCGACGGCGGATGCGCCGAATGAGCTAATGCCCGCGGTGGAGACGGCGCCGCCAAGGCCATGGATTGACCAAACAACTTCCTCCCGTGGCGCTTCACCGCAGAGGAGCTAGCGGCGGCAGACATGGCGCTGGAGCGGCGGCGGAACGAAGAGAGCGAGGGGGAGAAGATTAATCGGGGGAGAAGACCTAGGGACGGGGGAATGGGAAGGAAATATGATTCAGGGGCCAGATTGCATATATGTCCAACCGCCAGCCGCGGGAAAACTCCCGCCTGGGCACCTGCTGTCGATGTGGCGGCGGTCAGACGGGATTAGGACCTCGGATGAACAACTTAACAGCTCGTTTGGCACACAGGCTTTCATTTCATTTGGTGGAAATGAAATGAAAACACATTCCTGCAAAGATTTCATTTGGTGGGATTTGGTTTCCAAGTCCAAATTTCCTGTTTGGCTGCCATATGGATTTCTGAAATGAAACGAGTGCCATATGTTGTTTGGCTGCCAGTTTAAATTACAAATAATCAACATGCACATCTCAGTCTGCACATTCAACACATTGACATTGTGCATTTTCTAAATGATCAAGATCAAAAGGATCTGAACAACATCAGTTTCACGCATTCAAATATGTTAAAGTATATTCATCTCAAATGCAGACAAGAATAGTGACAAGATCTCCGAAGGACCATTAAAGGCTAAAACTTGCGCTTGTCGAAAACCAAGATCTTAGAAGTTTCAAAGCTTGTGTTAAGAAGGAACACAAAAGACTACAGTGTGCCATTATAAATGCATTACAACCATAAAAAAAATATTTGCATCCAAGAGACTTGAACTTTTGCACAAGGACTACTCTAGTAAGACTTGAAGAGGCTTGAACTTGCATCAGGACCACTCTAGTAAGACTTGAAGAGGCTTGAACTTGCATCAGGATCACTCAAGTAAGACTTCAAGAGACTTGAACATGTGGCTTCTTTGTTGTCCTGCAAATATGGCGAGAAGCAAACTTACTGAAGTATTTATAAAATGTGAAGCTTCTAAAACTCCATCTTAATTTATTTATTGACAGTATTGCAAGTCATCACATTTCAGAAAGCTATATATTTTCTTTTGTATAATAAGCTATAATCCACCTAGATCAACAAAACTACCTTCAAGTAGTGCATATACAGAGTAAAAAATACAAGGTATCAGCACAAGTAATCTATTCACACCTCCCGTGTTTTTTTCGAAACGCGGTCCCTTAGGGCCCGATTCATTAAAAAAGGTCGAAGAGAGTTGCCCAGTTAATTAATGGAAAACCGGGCGAAAACCGTCACAACACGCCCGCGAAAACAAGGCACACAGGGCGACCTGGCAACCCACACAAGAAAGCACACACGCCGTCAAGGAGAAAAGCGCCGTCGAGGTTGCAATCCGGTGTCATCGTCATCACACCTCCGTGAGGGCGACTCCGACTCCACCATCAACGACCACCGATGTAGCCCTCACCGCAAACAAGCGCCGAGGCCTGCACCGGCCGATGCCAAACAGTCCACCACACGCGCCGACGACCAGGCAGCTCCGACTCTATCGACAAGTATTGCAGGGGAAAAGCGTTGGGCCTGCGCCGAGCTGGCACCGGAACTGACCACCCGTCTCGTGTCATCGTCACCGCAGAGGCACCTCCTCTACAGCTCCGACTTCAGGAAGACAAGCGAGGCACGGCAACCCCTCGAACACGCCGGATGAGACCGACTATGAAAGCTCAGCAGCAATCCAACTCCGCCCGAAGCCGCCATCGTTGCCACACAAGAAGTCGCACAACATCACCATTGCCGGACGGACAACTGTCGACCGCAATGCCGTGAGCGTCCAGCCCATGGAGCGCGCAAACGGCCCTAGAGGCCCACCGGCGATGCCGCCGAGACCGTCGACCTGCCTGGATCCACCGAGCCACGCAGCCGAAAGGGGATCGAACCTCCCCCACCTCAAGCGCCCGCCGCCTGACGAGGAGTAACTGTTGGCCGAGCTTGGCGGTGCTAGGTTTTGGGGCCCCCGGGTCGCCTCCGAGGAGACGACGCGAGGGAGAGGGCAAATGTGTTTTTTTACCTCCCGTGTTATTATATCTTATTTTCTCCCTCTAGTTACCTCCAAAAAACAGAAATATTTCACGCAGAAGGATTGTGACTGATTCTTCGACTGATACATAAAACGTGTCCCACAAACCACATCTTAGTGTATATGATGGATGATGCTATGCATACCCAGCTTAGTGTATATGTGGTAATATAGGAGCTTAATTTCTGAAAAGTGCAACCAGATGGACCAACTACCAATATGCATATATGCAAACTCAACTAAATATTTCAACCTGAAAGTTAACCCACATAGTTAATTAGCACCGGCCAACATAGCAGTCTACTAGTGTTATTAGGATCTGTGCACCGGCCAACGTAGCAGTCTGCTAATGTTTTCTATAAGAGGCTACAAAAAACACAACAAATCAATCTCTTCCTAAACTTATTGAGCTAGCAGCAGACCTGAATAATGAATGCAAAATATGGTGAATCTGACTTTTGTAAGAACTGATAACACACCGTCTCCAGAGCTCTTGCCCACTTTTTAGAGTCTAAACGAAAACAGAGCAACCTTTCTCATCTTTGGCAATATTTGTCCTAAAACATAGCTGCACTACAAAGAGCAGCAGAACCTAATCAAACCATTCCGTCTAAAACCTGCCATATTTGCATCTTTTAAAGTTCCCATCAAAGATCCAATTTCTGCAAATCCTAATCAACTTGCGGCAAGAGCCAGCCAGAGATGCACCATTACTAGCAAGTACAACTGGCTCTCTGTTCTGCTACTTGAAATGGAATGGCGGGCATCACAAGGCTTGCCTACAAATGCACATCAACACACCTTGCTCTCCCAAATACGACAGCAATTACAATTACACCAGCATCATCTCTTTCTTAACAGGGAGTACAGGACAATGGGGTGTGCATCAGCAGCTAATTAACTTGGAACAGAGGTTCCATTGGTACAAATTAAAAGCTTAGTCAGACGAACCTTGCAAAAAATTTGCCCTCTAAGAATAGGGATGAGGTGCAGGGATGGTCAAGATGTCAATCTCCTCTGAAGGTGTCCAGATCCCGTGTGCTTGAGGTCGATCCGGTACTAAACCTGCTGATTTAGTGAGGTTAGGGTTCAAGAAAAGAGAAGTGCGTGTGTGGGAGGGGGGAGAGAGAAGAGGTGGAGGAGGAGACCTACCAGGGACTGCGGTGCTGAACTGGGGGTCACCGGCCGCTGCTCCCGGCAGCAGGACGGAGGTCCGGGCGGGGCAACTAGGGTCATCGGACGTTACTCCCGGCAGCAGGACGGAGCACGGGGCGGAGCAACTGGGGGTCGAGGGAGGGAAGGGGGAGGTGAGGAATAGGAGATGGGAAAGGAGGAAGGGGGATCAGCGGAGAAGGGAGGGCTCGCTGGTGGCGGCGAATCGGAGCGCCATGGATGGGGAGGAGCGGGATCGGGGAGGAGGAGAGCTGCGGCAAATCCACAGGAATGACGAGGTGGAGGCAGGGATTTGGGTATAGTGCGGCTGTGGGGGGGAGGGATTTGGGTGGAAATGACAATTCAATTCCAATGGTCAATTCTGTGGCAGCCAAACAAGTTGAACCCGGAATTCGCAAATGAAATCCGCCAAATCCGCCCGAAATGATGGGTACCAAACGACCTGTAAAAAGATTTGAGACTCAGATGTGCATTTTGAAAGAATTAGGACCCAATCAACACTTTTGGAAAAGAATTAGGACCGCGCTTGCATTTTACTCGTAAGATAACGAAAGCCGCAACCCAGCAACCGCCTCGCCCACCGGCCACCGGCCACCGAGACCCAGCGCTCGCCTTCCCACCAAACCCGCGTGGCCCTTCGACGTCGGTTCGTCTCCGACCACGACTGGAAAAAGTCGAACCGCCACCGCGCGCACCGACTCCTTCCCGGAAACCCATCGCCGCCGCCAGCTCCACGCCCCCCTATAAATACCACACGAGCCCACCATGGTTTCCTTGCATCGGAGGATTTGATTGACTTCTCTTCCCTTCTCTTCTCTTCTCTTCCACCTCTCGTCGTCGGGTAAGCCGCAGGTATTGTATCCGTAATCGGTTCCGATCGCGCGCTCTTTTCGCCGTTCCTCGTCTGATTGTATTCCAGGCGAGCGTTGTGTCTTGGTTGAGGTGCTCCTTCCGTCGATGTCGAGGTCTAGTTCCGGTGGTTTCTCCTCGTCTGTTCCGTTGATGTTGGTATCGTGTTCTGAACCTTGCTGCTTTGATTTAGGGTCGCGGCTAATCTATTTTGCTTTGACTTATGATCTGATTTAGGGATCCATCATGCTCTGATTGCGATGTGATTTAGGGTCGTGTCTTATCCTTTATTATTATCATGATCATGATTGCTGATTTGATTTAAGGTTGTGATGAGTAATGGAGATTATATTTGGCTGGCGGGAATAACAAGTTCTGTTGGTATAGATACGTGGATCAGTTCGTTTGCTTTCGTTTCTATTCGTTATGGCGGATTGGTCTGGTCGGTTTAGTTGGTTCCGTGGAGATGTTTGACATGATCCGAATGAGGGATTGAAGGTTGTGGTTTCAGTTTTGTTTGGTCTGTTCAATTCAAGGTGGTTCAGTACTGTTCTGCGTACAAAGTGCTTTATATTTTTGCGGCAAAAAACAGAGGGTTGGAGACAGTTCAAACATTCAAAATTCTGCAGTTATTTTGCTTTTGATCCCGTTCCTTCATACTTACTCAGACTCAATAAGAAGAGAATTAGAGGAAGTTGGAAAAAGGTTTGCTAGGTCTATCTGGATATATTTGCTTTCACCTAGCAGCCTATACATGTCAGATTATATAAAAAGGATTGGGCTATATTACCATGTTATAAAGGTAGAGCTGGGATATGTCTTTCTTGAACTGTGCACATGCTCATGGCGGAGGTGATTCTTCAGTGGCTATATTTTGGTGTCAACTTTTGGTTGGTTTCATTCCAAGATTACTAGGAAAATTGGAGGTGCTTGTTTTGTTTGCATTCTAGATATAATTTTCTTCGGAAGTACCTTGAATGAACATGGAAGTTTGCTTTTGAAGTGATCTGTTTGAAGGTTCTTTCAAGTAGAGTGAAGAAACTCTTGGATTGTGTCTGCAGAACTAGTTTACTGCTGCTGTATTTTTCTCGGGTGGTACGTCAAGGTCTATTCAGATGCTGGTTACTGTGTTGCAACCTACCAATCCTTCTGATCACTAGTTTGTACGTTTGATTTTCTACATGGATATACGATTGGGCTTCAGCCTGTTTCATTCTCCGTCCGGTGTTGGATTAGTCTTAGCTTGGTAATTAGTATTCTTATTGTAATCTGTAGCCATGTTTTGTTAATTAATATGTTCTAATGCAATTTATGTTGTACACAATTGTCAATTATGCATCTGGTCTGACGTTGTGAACTGTAACTGATGTAATTGTTGAATGATATATGGATGCCGTAATTTAGCCCTTCATCGTTGTTTGGTTGGGTGTATAAAAGCTGTAACCAAATAGCAACTGAATTTAATAGCTCGATGTTCCTTTTTCCTGCATAAGTTACATTTTTATTCATTGTTCGTCTGTGCAAATTCAATGGAGATTGTTGTGAGCATCCTGTTTTTGTGGTTCCCATCATCTCAAGTTAATAATGATGACTTTTGACCTAACACCTCGAACTTCGTTCCATTATCCTTTGTTAAGTTATCCGTTCATCCGTTTGATCAGTTTAACTGTGAAATATGGTGCCTGTATTTTCTTGTGCTATCTTAAGTATGCACAACATTCATTTTAATTATCACACGGGTGCTTGTATTTAATCTTGATTTTGCATCATTCATGAGTTATCATATTATGTCACTAATTTATGTAGTTTGGTATTAAGCTTTAAGTTAATCTCCTGTTACTGTGAGGGTAATATAGTGAGATAAGTAGGTGTTGGTCTATATAGAGTCCTATGTCTGCGTTATTTACTGTCTGCTTTTACTCTTGGAGCTTCCAACCTGGTTAGTGTGAATTAAGATTCTATACTGTTGGGTGTAGGCTATATATGGAACACCTTATATGATCTGTAACAGTTTTTCCATTCTGCATAGTCCCCTTTCAGTTTTGAGCAAGTATTCATAGACAATATTATGTGATAAGTGGTGTTAGTCTTAAGCACGGCACATACTGCAACTTTCAAGCTTAGTAGAAGATTATTCCCATGTGATTTAGCTTTCCTTCCCTTCTTATTTGGTTTAGATGATAAGCATAAGCATGGCGCGGACTATAATTTTCAGGTGCCTTGTTTTCAAAATTAGAATATTACTTGTCCTTGATTCATTGTGCTGTATTTATATCTCTAGGCCTGAACAGTGCAGTAGTTGTTATATAAGTTGTATATATGACCTCATGTTCTTTTTGCATGCTTGGATGCGGGCTTCTGTTTGTTTACAGTTCTCATTAGTTCAGCAACTAACCGAGTCTTATCCTCTTGACTAATTTGAGCAGTCTTACCAAACGTACGTATTATTTGTTGTGCTTAACGACTCTTAAATTTCTTGGGTATAGTCTGCGTGATCTTGTTTTGACGCTCTTTCTGAATAATGTCAATAATGTTATGCCGTTTAACTTATAATCCTTGTTTCTTGAGATCCAATTCCTACAATCGTAATTTTCTTTTGCTTGGCATAGAACTATGCTATTTGTTGAAATTATGTATGCAATAATCTTGCTACTGGCCGGTGATGTTCGAGCCAAGTAGGTGTTGCTACATTCTACGCTTTATTATTTAAGTTAGAAGTCACCTGAAAATACATTATAGGGGTTCTAATTTCCCAACGTTGGTGATCAGTTGTATATAAGTTGGTAGCTTTTTAGTTCTTTTTAAATGATTCCTTCAAATTAGTTCTTAGAAAATTCACGCTATCCTTGTGCTAATACGTATGTCTAATTGAATTCGTTGGCCTTCTTTTTCTGCTTGACGGTACACACTTATGGGTATTTGTTTGTGCTGCATTTTCAGTTTTTTGCTAATAATCCATGTTTGGTGAGTCTTGGTATGCCCCTAACCCTCTTGTTGTTTTGTTTTGGTCTGAATTTGGGCTTTGTTCCCTATCCATGTTGCACCACTTTTAAGATATATTAGAATCCTTCGATGTGATGTGTATATATATCCTTAACAAACCCAGATACCTTTTCATCGCCCACATAATACCTTACAAGTTCCTTTCTATTGAGAATTAGATGGGAGAGCTATTTCGCACTGCAGTTTATTTCATGTTTGCACGTCTTATTGACATATAGTTGACATAGAGATATTTATTTTGAAGAAAGAGTATGTTTAGTCTTGTTCGCTATGTTGTTCTGTGCACTTCAGTGTTTATCTTTTTATGTTGTTAATTTATAATGTTAAATAACTTATGTGTACCCTTAACAACCTTTATGTTAAGCGCTATATTTATATATGATTGTCCAATTGATTCGTAACTACATTGTTTTCAGACGGCGCGTTCTTCTTTGCTCATCTGTTCCATTTTGAATAACAATACATGCTGTATCGTTTCAATCTTTACTATTGTGTTGTTAAGCTAAGTATGTTTCCCATATTTGCATTGCACTAGTAATACATGTAGTTTGCATTAATTTAACTAAATTTAAGAGCAAGTTTTGTAATTAATCCTTAATTTTCTTTGACTTTCTACTTCCTACCTCGTTAAAAAACTCTATATAAATAATATTTTTATACCATGACGTAATATAGTATATGTTGGAGGCCCCTTAAAAGTTTTTACCTCAATTTGTTTTTTGAAATTGTATGTACTCTATGGGGTCACTCCATTTCCTAGATGTTTTTTCTTCTAATTGTGCCTTTTCACTTTGGGTTTTGCTAGTTTCGTTGGTTTTTTCTTTGTGTGACTCCAGGTTTATATGTATAATATATTTCTTAACCACCTTACTCAAACTGTGTGAAACTTTGATCTCAAACTTAATTCAGAACTTGGTTCGGTAATGTAAAAACAGATCAAAGTTATTGAATAGATGTATCAGAATCATCTCATTGCCTTTTCTGCGTTATAACTTAGGATATGATTCTACTATGTTGCAGGTGTGCATGTAGAGTATAATTATTTATGCACTTGATTTCTTTTCACTTTTTAGTTGAAGATTGGTAGCAGAAGGCATTTTGACCTTTTTGGCACTGTTATTTAATACGCCACAGCCTTTGAATTCCTTGTTCCATACTTGTTTGTTTACACATCATAATGTATCTAGTTAAACATTTGTCATGAATTCAGATAGCAGGCGTGTCCATGTAGTTCAATTATTTATTTCATAGCTGCTTGGTTTAACTTTTTGGTTAAAGAATGGTAGCGGAAGGCATTTTGACACTTTTGACACTGTTGTTTGCTACCCCACAGCTTTCAAATTCTTTGTTTCATACTTGTTTCTTTAAACATATTTATGTATCTAGTTACGCATTTGTTATGGACTGAGATAACATCTATAGGTAAGTTAGGCCATGAATTCAAATAACAGTTAAGGTGTGACTGACCTTGAAGGAGGTTTAGGGTTGTAAAACCATAAGCAATCCTTAAGTTTTTTCTGTAGAAATTGCTTGGCTGTACTGTAGTTAAATTGCGTGGCTGTACTTTGTGTTGCTCATCAGAATTATCCTATTCATGAGGTGTAATTAAGTTAAGATGTCTTCTTCTGCAAGGTCATTTTTATTCATATTATAGTCAAGTCTTTGAGTTCACATTTCAGCTGTTCTTTCTTCTAAAATTAACAACTACTACATGCCTATAATTTTGAAAATAAGTACAAGTTGATTACCATAATCGCTTCTTTTAGTAGCGCCTGTAGGTTCATACATTTAACTTCATTTTAGACATCTTTTCGCGTCGTACAAACTAGGCCATACATTTTTGACTCATAAAGTTCATATCATCGTCCCATGGTCAAGTTAATTTGGTACTCCCTCCGTTTCTTTTTTATCTGCATATTAAGTCAAACTTTCTAAGGTTTATTAAGTAAGTTTATAGAAGAAAACACCTACATTCACAATACCAAAATAATATCACTAGATTCATCATAGAATATATTTTCATATTGTATTCATTTGATACTTTTCAATCTAAATCTGGTCAGACTTTATAAAGTTAGCTTCAAGACAAACATAATATGTGGTATAGTGTTGTTTTGAATACGACTATTTTTTCGTAGATGGTTCACCGTGCAGTAACTTTTTTGACTCTGTATTGTCCCAAATATGGTGCATGGCTGAATTTGTAGTGTGATTGTGGTACACTATCATTATTAAGGTGTTAATTTTGCATGTTGACCTTTTGTCCAGGTTAGTTATCAGCCTGTTTTCAAAACTGACGGTATTTTGATTTGTTGAAAATAACAACTATTTAAGAATATTCATGTTGGGTTTACTGGACAGTCAAGTACATGATATAACCTGTGCGTTTTTATGTACCTGCAACAATTACAAGCTTGAAAAGATGATTTGGTTGTGGTTTGAAAATAATTACTATTTGAAGAATATTCATGTTGGGTTTACTGGACAGTCAAGTACCTGATATAACCTGTGCCTTTTGATGTAACTGCAACAATTACAAGCTTGAAAAAGATGAATTTGGTTGTGGTCTGGGACTTGGGGGGTGTATTTGTTAGCTTTAGTGCACTTCCTTTTAGATCTCTAGCATGCACCTTTGCTATTTATGTGTTATATATTTTCTTGGTGCATTAATACGCAGAACTACTTTTTGTATTTGACTGATTGAATCTTGCCTCTTAAAAGATGTTGGTTTCTATCTGTAATCGATGTGTATGATTTGTTTTGAAGTGAAACGTTAATCGTTCTGTAAATATGAGTGTGTCTGTGTCCATTAAAAATCTTTGTGCTGTCTCTGACTCTGATTTGTTAATGTGGATTTGTGTTTTCATCTGGTAATACAGTTCTCTTGTGTTTACTGTGCGCATAATGACCTGTCAGAGTGTTGCAGTATGCCCTCGTTGAGTTTTGTCCCTTGCAATTGTGACAGTTTCTTTCTATATGATATAGATGATTTCGAATAGGGATATAGTTGATTGTTCAGTTAATAGGAAAAGTAAGGACTGCTCATGCCTTACAATATTTCCTATCTTTGTTTCCTGAATTAGGTATCTTTCTTGGTTGGGATATGTTGTTAATTTGGGTTCATCTGATATCTTGTGTGCTATATTTCAGATATGTTCTTAAATTTACTTCTGGGGTACAAAGTTTTAGTGTGATTACAGGATGGTGCCATACTTCCTCTCGTGAGTTGCAGTTTGTATCTAGTTACACATTTGTCATGACTCATGAATCCAGATAAACCTAATGTATCTGCGTGACTTTGACAGTAGTTTTGTGGGGGGGGGGGGGGGGGGGGGTCATTCTCTTTCTTTTTTTGTATTTAAGGTTGCTGAGCTATTAATTTTACTAGTTCAACTTGGTTGTTGCTCATGAGAATCTCTGCACCGCACATCAATTATCCATGCTCGAGTATAATTAACTTAGAACATCTTCAATTGTGTGAAGTTACTTGTATCACATATCATATTGAGGTCTGTCCACATTTCGTTTATTAGGTTTGTTTTTCTAAGATTGTTTAAGGTACTAACTGATTTTTTACATTTATAAGCTTTGTTGTGATTATGTGTTCTTTGATTGTATGCTTCCTTTGTGGTACAATTGTGAAAATGATTTTGTCCAAAACTATTTTGGTGCCTATATTGTAGGTTCCTTGGCACTTGTACATCTGAAATGCAAGTTCTTACATTTTCTGGATTTTTAGCTGAACATACCAATTCTATGTTCATATCAACTTTTTATCCATTGTTGTTGTGAGTATGGTTGTCCTTTTTTACATTATATAGTATACTGTGCATTAACTTGTTTTGACAGGGTATCGTCTCAGATTTGGTACATGTCTGAATTTCTAGTGTGATAGTGTACAGTCATGATGCAAGTTGTTAATTTGTGTATGCTGACCTCATCTGTATGAATTAGTTGTGCTAACTAATATAACTGCAATTTTTTTGTTTATTATGATAATTGCTGTTTGACAAGTTCTAAGGGATGATTTTAACTGGGGTCTGGGACTCGGGGTGTATATATTAGCTTGAGTGGACATTTGTTTAATTGTTTTGAGATGTTTAGCATGAGAATTTGCTCTTCATATGCTATGTTTTTATTGTTGCAGAAGCCTTTTATGTTGGATAGATCGAGTTTTGCTTGGCGGTAGTTTTGAGAAGGAATAGGTAATTGTTCTGTCGATGTATATGTTTTCATAGCCTTGCATTTTTCTTGTGTGTCATTTGTGTGCAAAATGACTCCATAAAAGAGTATCTTAGTAGGCCCTTCTCGTTTATTGTGTTCTATTTTTTCGGTAGTGCTTAACGATTTCTGGGATGTTCTTAAATCGGGTTTTTAGTAGATTACAAGGTATAAATGTCCCCTCTTGATGGCTGTATTAGTTATTTCTCATTGTGATGTTGATGTGAGCTGTATGTTATTTGCATCACCATTTACAGTGTATTGTTTGCCCTGTTGACATGTTTCATCTTTGTCTCTTTAGATTTATTATTGCCTCTTTATATGTGAAGCGTATGTATGGGGTGGGTGAGGGTGCGTAACACTGCCAATGCCGGTCCCAAGCCCGGATAAAAGTGGAGGGAGCACCAACTGACTATTGTATGAGACAGATGAACATCCTGTTATACTCTAGTTTTGTTGTTTATTTTGCGGAAGTTGTTTCAGTCTTTCAGTGTTTAGAACCGGAGTGGATGGCCCTAGCTGAAGATGTGGGGTGCTCGTCCAGCTTTGAGTATGCACACAGGAAGTTGAAATCTCCGGTCTCAACTGATGCTGGCATCAAAATAGGGAAGAAATAAAGAAAAATAGGGAAGAAAGTAAGAACTTGGGATGTACGTTGATGTTCCAAACCCCATGGAAGTTTGCCAAACGCGCCCGAGCAGATCAGGGGGACATTGGTAAAAGTCATCATTTTAACTGTGTACTCCCTCCGTTCCTAAATATAAGCCCTTTTAGCCATTTCAATATGAACTACATACAGAGCAAAATGAGTGAATCTACACTCGTCTACACTCTAAAATACGTCTATATACATCCGTATGTAGTTCGTATTGAAATCTCTAAAAAGGCTTATATTTAGAAGCGGAGGGAGTAGTTAATTAATTTTTGTGGTTCTTAATTCTTTTTAAAAACATGTATGGTGGTACCAAAGCTGAAACTTTGCAGGTGTGGTACCTGGTAATTCATTTTTGGCGTATAATTCTACTCATCAATGGCCAGTCCATGCCATAACGACAGGAAGACCACGTTTTATTTTTTTATTTTGACGAGTATTTCATTGATGAAGAGAGAGCAATGGCAAGGGTTCATTTGGTAGTTCTCAGCCTCAGTTTACTCCACCAAATCTGCCTATGAACGCACTGTTTGAAGGAATTGTGGAATCTCCTCTGGCGTTCAATCCGGCGAAGTACTTTCGGCTATTTGTACTCTGACATCATGTTGGCGCTTTCTTTTTATAAATATACTCCAATGCCAACAGAGTGGAAGCACAGAGGTGACAGAGCTGTAGCAGAGACATTTGATTGTATCCCGTGGTTCTTTTGGTCTGCTAGCTCCTGGTTTGGGCATCGTTGCTGTCAGGTGCCTTGCACGTCGCGCCAACACAAAGAAAAGAGTGACCTTGTCAACGAGCTCCTCCGCCTAGCACAAAAAATAGTCGAAATCTCTCTGACGCAGTAGCCGGCGATGCAGCCAGAAACGAGCCTTTGTCAGACGGATTCGTAAGACCAACAGCCCAGCTTGGTTCAGCTCAGCACGACGCCAGAAACCATTCCACTTGGCGGGTGAAACCACGCTCCAGCCTCACCTCACAGAACTCGTCAAATTTCTCTCTTTCTTTTTGCTTTGTCCAAGAGGTGTCCACAACCTGTATATAAATCTTCCTAGGCCCCCAAACGGCACAGCACGAGAGCTGGCAAGCTTGAGAAGCAGAGCAAGATCATCAAGATGGACCACCTTTCTCTCCTCGTGCTGCTCGTCGTCTGCCTGTGCCTGGCCATCCATCTCCAGGGCGCCAACGCCCAGTACGGCAGCTCCTCCAGCAATGGCGCGGCTGGGGTCGCCGGCCCAGGGTACTCTTCGCTGGGTGTGGCCGCCGCTCTGCTCGCCGTCGCTGCACTCGTTTTTAACTGAAGCTGACCTCACCTGAGCTCCTGGAGTTAGCTGTTGCCTTGCTTTTGTACCATTATTTGGTGATGTTCTTGAATAAATAATTAAATAAATATATGATGGGTAATTTTTTTTGTGAGGGAATATATAATGGGTATTGGATGTGTGCGCGTCAGGGTTTTGGGTACCGGGTGAAAATTCGGTTACCGCCTGGGATCCGCGTTTCTCGCCACCCCACGAGATTCGCATATACCGAGCAATTTTGTTTGAAATTTTTGAATTTAAATAGAGAACATATAGTTAACTAAGATGGAAACTCTAATATAACAGATAAGCAATGATGCTCTGGTGGTCCAATTAATGGGTCGTGTGTAGTGGTGTGGTGGCGCACGGGCGGTCTTCTCTTGGGGCGCGATCGAGTGATTCTTCTCCGCGATCTCCCTCCTCCGTCTCCGGTTGCTGTGCTTGGGGTGAACAAGGGGGGGTCCTGGTGACCCTACCTGCCTTTGGTGCACATGGGAGGGTCGAGGGTTGGGGTTTTAAGGGGGATCGACGGAGATGGCAAGTTCAGCGGCGGTTGGAAAAGAGAAGGAAGGTGTGGAGAAGATGATGGAGAGGATGAATCTGACGGATAGGGAGAGCGCAAAGCTAGTTGTGGATGATCAGGAGGAGGAACAAGGGGAACCGATAGTGGCGGTGGTTGGGAAGGTGTTGAAAAGGAGGGTGCTGCATGTCAACACCATTACCGATGCTCTTTGTCCCGCCTAGGACAACTTGAGGGATCTCTTGTTTAGCTCAGTCTGGGACAACATGGTTGTGGCAATTTTTGAAGGAAAAAGGGGCAACGGTAGGATCTTTGAGGGAGGTTCGTGGATGGTGGGGAAGCACGCTGTTGTGTTGCAGATTTTTTATGTGAGATCGCGGCCCTCGGACCTCAAATTTGAGATGATGCAGATCTGGACAAGGGTGATTAATTTACCCTTCAATCTTCGATGCCCTCCATGGCCAGAAAAGATAGTCATCAGGGTTGATGTGGATGCAAAGGGCTTTGCCTATGGGGAAGCATTGAGAGCACGAGTGTGGATTAATGTGACTGAGCCATTGATGAGGTGGGTTCGGCTAGAATCAACAAGAACAAAGGAGTGTGTGTTTTATGATATTCAATACGAATCATTGCCTTATTTCTATTTCTCCCGCAGTTTGCTTGGGCATGCAGAACTGTACTGTTCGACACCGGCAGGAAGAGATGCTCATGGGCAACTCCCGTATGGTGAGAAGTTGAGTGCGCCGTATCGTGGCTATGGAGATCCTTCGGGAGCTCACAAGGAATATGAGGACTGGGAGGAGGAGGAAGTAGAAAAAGGAGAGGAGATGACATCTCCAGATAAATCGAGCATTAGCAGGGTTAGAGCGGCGGTGTACCGGTTTAATGCTAGGGGCGGCGACATAGCTGGTAGAGGTGCACCCTTTCAGAGGGGTCGGGGACATGGCAGAAACACTGTGTATAGGCGTGCGAACATGGATGGAAATAGAGGGAATGGCAGTGGGGGAATACACCCCTCATGTTGGTGGATCATGAAACCTTAAAAAGGAAAAGGACTAATGAGGCCAAGATGTCCAATGATTCCATGGAAGATAGCATAGATTTCAAGAACAAGAAAGCAGACGGGGAAAATAGCTCAATTAGTTTGGCGGAGGCTGCACGACAGCCCCGCCTGGGTCAATGAATTGTTTTGCTTGGAACTGTCGCGGGCTTGGGAACCCGCAGATATTTCATCAACTTCACCATCTGGTGAGGTTGGAAGCCCATGCCTTGGTATTTTTGAGTGAAACAAAGATCGAGGGGTCGAGAATAGCAGATTTGCAAGCCCAGTTAGGCTTCGCTGGTCGTGTGCTCGTAAACATTGCTGCCTTAAGTGGCAGATTAGCCTTATTCTGGTCACATAGGTGGATGTCACCCTAAACAATGTCTCTGATCAACATATCGATGTTACACCCAGAATATAGGAGGTGATAGGAAAATATGGAGATTCACTGGTTTCTATGGTAAAGCTCGTAGGAGCGAGAGGTCTTAGAGTTGGGACCGGTTGAGACAACTGATCATGCATAGTGATTTGTCATGGCTTTGTGGAGGAGACTTTAATGAGGTTGTAGATAATATTGAATATTTCGGAGCTCATGATAGAGTAGAGTGGCAGATGGCTGTCTTTCGAGAAGTGATCGACGATTGCGAGTTTCAAGGCCTTGGGTTCAATGGTATTCCCTTCACTTGGGATAACAAACAAGAAGATGTAGGGAATGTAAAAGTAAGATTGGATCGGTTCCTGGCCAATCCGATGGGTGTGCGCCATATCCCATCACCACGGTTGGACCATCGCTTGGTCACGACAAGAATTAAAAAACTGCGTGCAGCAGAGGGGTAGCCGATTTTTTTATGAAGATGCAAGGTAGAGGGAAGACTCGTGCATATCCGCGGTGGTGGAGGGATGGGTGCATGGGTCGGGGGATGTTTTCCTCGCCGACCTCAACAATAATCTTATTCACATGGATAGCGACCTCACGGACTGGAAGTGTAAGAAGTTCGGAGATGTTAGACGCAAATTAAAAAAGGTTTGTAATGAGTTTGAGAGGGAAGAGTAACTCCTTGTATTGGGGCTTGTCACCACGTGAGAAGGAGTTGGCTCGACAGTTTAATGAACTATTACATCGTGAAGAGATCATGGCACGACAGAGATCACATGTTGATTGGTTGCGGGCTGGGGATCAAAACACAGAATTCTTCCATGCCCCGTCAACTTCATGATGGGTGCGCAACAAGATTGCTGCACTGGAGGATGTTTAAGGGGTGGTGTGCGAAAGTAAAGAAGCAATCCATGAGGAAGTCCAGAGTTTTTACACTAACCTCTACTCTGCGCAGGAGGAGTTGGTGACCGAGGAAGTGTTGCATCACGTTCCAGAGAAGGTTACTTTGCAGATGAACGAGCATTTAATGCACCCCTTTCAGGCTGAAGAAGTGGACAAGGCACTGTTTGGCATGGCGCCGTCGAAGGCTCCAGGCGAGGATGGCTTTAATGTCAGGTTATACCAGTGGCATTGGCACTTGATTAGAGACGATGTGACAAAAGCGGTTCTTAACTTTCTCAACAGTGGCCATATGCCGTAGTCGGTAAATAAGTCAGTTATTGCCTTAATTCTGAAGGTTAAAAATCCTCGTAATATAACTCAATATAAACCTATTTCCTTGTGTAATGTTATTAAGATTTTCCCTAAAGTGTTGGCTAACCGCCTTCATGAGGTTCTAGATGAGATCATTTCCGAGGAGCAAAGTGCTTTCGTTCCAGGGCGGCTCATTACTGACAACATCATCATAGCCTATGAGTGCGTCCATGCTATGAGAAAGAAGAAAGGGAAGCATGGTTGGTGTGCGGTTAAGATCAAAATGATTAAGGCCTACGACCGTGTAGAGTGGGAGTATTTACAAGGAGTCATGATTCAGTTGGGCTTCTCGGGAGAGTGGATTTCTTTAGTGATGAAGTGTGTTAACTTGGTAAGTTTCCAAGTAATAGTTAATGGTGAGTTGTTACCGTCGTTTCGTCCTTCCAGAGGGATTAGCCAAGGGGATCTTGTTTTCCCTTACCTTTTCTTGCTCCGTGGAGAAGGTTTATCATGCATGTTGAAGAACTATGATGGAGGATGAATTGGCAGGGGCATACGTGCATGATTGAGGTCGCCGTGGGTGTTGATACATCCATTTTGCATCATGATTTCCTACTATTATTTATAGTGTTTTTGATTAACATTTCACTTTATGATGCAATTCTAATGCCTTTTCTCTCTTATTATGCAAGATCTACACGAAGAGGGAAATTGCTGGCAGCTGGAATTCTGGACCTGAAAAGACCTACAACAGAGATAGCTATTCTCTAGAGCTCCAAATAACCTGAAAAATTTATGGAGATTTATTTTGGAATTAATAAAAAATACTGGAAGAAGAATCACCAGGAGGAGCCCCACCAGTGAGCCACAAGCTCAGGTGGCGCGCCCCCTAGGGCGCGCCAGGTGAGCTTGTCGGCCCACCAGCAGGTCTCCGTGGCCCATCTTCTCCTATATGAAGCCATTTGCCCTAGAAAAAATGAGAAGAAGACTTTCGGGACGAAGCGCCGCCGTCTCGAGGCGGAACCTGGGCAAGAGCACTTTTGCTCTCCGGCTGAGCGATTCCGCCGGGGATACTTCCCTCCAGGAGGGGGAAATCAAAGCCAACGACATGACCAACGTTCCTCTCATCGTGGGAGGACTCATCTCCATCAACATCTTCACCAGCACCATCTCATCTCAAACCCTAGGTCCTCTCTTGTATTCAATCTTTGCCTCAAAACCTCAGATTGGTACCTGTGGGTTGCTAGTAGTGTTGATTACATCTTGTAGTTGATGCTAGTTGGTTTATTTGATAGAAGATTATATGTTCAGATCCTTAATCATACATTATACTCCTCTGATCTTGAACATGAATATGATTTGTGAGTAGTTCCGTTTGTTCTTGTGGACATGGGAGAAGTCTTGTTATAAGTAATCATGTGAAGTTGGTATGCGTTCAGTATTTTGATGATGTGTATGTCGTTCTTCCTCTAGTGATGTCGTGTGAACGTCGACTACATGACACATTACCATGCTTGGGCCTAGGGGAAGGCATTGGGGAGTAGTAAGTAGATGTGGGTTGCGAGAGTGACAGAAGCTTAAACCCTAGTTTATGAGCTATTTTGTAAGGGGCTGATTTGGATCCATATGTTTCATGCTATGGTTAGATTTATCTTAATTCTTCTTTCGTAGTTGCGGATGCTTGCGAGAGGGGGTAATCATAAGTGGGTTGCTTGTTCAAGTAAGAACAACACCCTAGCACCGGTCCACCCACATATCAAATTATCAAAGTAGTGAACGCAAATCAACCAAACATGATGAATGTGACTAGACGAGAATTCCCATGTGTCCTCGAGAACTCTTTGCTCACTATAAGAAGTACTTTCGGCTTGTCCTTTGCTACAGAAGGGATTGAGCCACCTTGCTGCACCTTTGTTACTATTGTTACTTGTTACTTGCTACGAATTATCTTGCTATCAAACTACTTGTTACTGCTACTTTCAGTACTTGCAGAGAATACATTGCTGAAAACCGCTTATCATTTCCTTCTGCTCCTCGTTGGGTTTGACACTCTTACTTATCGAAAGGACTACGATTGATCCCCTATACTTGTGGGTCATTAGGTGTATGTTTGGATCCCCTTCACAGATAACTGTTTGGTGTTCATGAAGGTAGATGGCTGAAGTGCTACGCACATGAATGAGATTTTGAAAGCATATAGCCTTGGTTCAGGTCAGAGTGCTAATAAGTTGAAGAGTTCTATGATTTTTAGCCCGAACCGTGGGGCGTCAACAAGGAGGGGGTCCAAAATGTTTTACAAATCCAGAGAGAAGTCCCAGCAGAGAAATACCTTGGCTTGAGAACAATAGCTGGAAGGATTACAGAGCAGAATTTTGAGCATATTGTTGAAGTGGCTAGATCAAGGGTACATGGTTGTTGCTTTAGAAAGGTTTCTTGTGCAGGAAAAGAAGTGCACCTTAAGTTAGTGATCCTAGCATTTTCGAATTACAAACTCACAAAAAGCTTGTGCCAAAAAGTAATGACAGTCATGTAAAAATATTGGTGGGCATGATCACTTGACATACGAGGTATGCAATGGCAGTCATGGTAAAAAATGGCTTCTCCGAAGTCAAGAGGTGGACTAGGGTTTCAAGACCTTGAGTTATTTAATCATGCCATGTTGGCAAAGCAAGCATGGAGATTGTTGGACAAGCCAGAAAGCATGTGCGTGCGTGTTTTGAAGGGTCGGTACTATCCGGATGGAAATTTGCTACAAGCGGGGAGTCTGGCATACTTCTCTACAACATGGCGGGCCATTATCCAAGGAAGGAAGGTTCTCTAGCAAGGCCTGGTGAGGCGGGTTGGAGATGGTCGATCAACGGAACACCAAGTTGGTTAGGAAGCTATTTATCACGCTGGATGTGAATGCCGTCCTCAATTTACCAAGGCCAAGGAAAATGGGCGTGGGCCTGGGAGAGGTCAAGTACGTTCTTGGTCAGGTCAGCATACAGAGTGCTGAAGGAGAGGCAATGCAACCTTGAAACAGCCCCGGGTAGTTCTTCAGGTGGGCAGGAGACATGGAAAAGCTTATGGAAGCTTAATGTCCACCCAAAGACACAAGTATTCTGGTGGAGGGTGCTCAAAGGATTCGTTCCTACTAATGTAGAGCTTTTCCGGTGACACATCAATGATGGTGCAAAGTGCAATATGTGCGGTCACAATGAGAAGACGCTGTTCCATGCTCTGGTTAGCTGCAACCATGCAAGCTTGTTTTACAAGGAGACGACCTGATATTTTCGACTTAAGCTCCTAAGTCAGCACCCCTTGACGTGGACGAGAGATCTCTTAGACCCTCAGTTCATCAATAAAGAGAACGCTGCCATTGTTATCTTGGTTATGTGGGTGGTGTGGGAAAATCAAAACAAGTATACACATGGCGAGGTGCAATACCAACCCACTGGCTCGATGGAGATTATACATGAACTAATTAGGGCATTGGAGGTTCCTGCAAAACCCCATGTTTCATAGCCGATCAAAGTTGTTTGGAGGCCACCCGGGGTGAGCATTGTGAAGCTAAATCGGCGGTCGGGGGGGGGGGGGGGGGGGGTAGCTCGAGATCATGATGGGGGCTTCCTTGCGGGGAGGTATATAGAACGGGATCACTGATCCATTTGTGTGTGATGCGCTAGCTTGTCGGGATGCTATGGTGCTTGCACAAGAGAAAGGATGGAGTACGACTGAGCTTGAATCAGATTGTAAATCTTTTGTGGATGATTGGCTTGGACGGAGGAACCGGTCCATAGGTGGTCCCATTATCAGAGAGATGACCTCCTATCTCTTGCATTTTCAGGGGTTCGAGCTCAAGTACAATGGAAGAGATGCCAACGAGTTGGCACATACACTAGCGACACGTGCCCTTTCTTCAGGCATGCAGAATGTTACCTTCAATGTTATCCCTGAATTCTTGGGTGCGGTTATGCACTCAGACAATGTACAAATTATGAGTGAATAAAATAACATAAAAGAAGGGCCCTTCGCAGAGGGAAGCAGAGATTTGCAGCGGTGCCAGAGCTCATTGTTTTGAAACAGAGATAAATTGCATTTTGAGTGGTGTACTTTTCAGTCCATGATTTATGACAGAGTTTCCAATATCTTCCATGCTAAACACGTTAATAGCGGTTTCCATGCAAAAAAGGTTTTACCCCCCCTCCATCGTACTGACACAAACCATGGCTAACCGAATCCTCGGGTGCCTGCCAAGAATCAACTGTCTGGGGGAGTGTTTTATATAAAGTAAACAGGACTGGGCATCCCTGTTACCAGCCTCCCTCAAGATTAATGAGCGAATAAACTCTCGTCAAGAGTTAAACACACTTAGCATGGAAGATATTGACTACCAATTTCTCCATGAGCTTTTGGGGCACACAAAATAGATGTTTATTTGAAGATTTAGAGGTGGCACATGCAAATTTACTTGGAACGACAGGGTAATACCGTATATAGGTAGATATGATGGACTCTTATGGCATAACTTTGTTTCAGGATTTTGGATGCACAAGCAGTATTTCCCCTTACTACAGGCAAATGCTAGCAATAGATTGAGAAGCGACCAACTAGAGAGCAACAACGGTCATAATCATGCGTTTTGAATAATTAACTTGAACAAGAGCATGGGAAGGATATAAACACTCTGAACATAAATATCATAGAGGCAATATTGGGTTTGAATCAATTACATGCATGAACATGTGCCAAGTCAAGCCACTTGAATTCTTCAGAGGAGGATACCATCCTAACGTACCACATTATGATCATTTTAATGCATGTTGACACCTAAGATAACATATTATCCACTCCTAGCTACTTAAGCATGGCATGAACAACTATGAACTCTAATCATCATCATACACATGTTTACCCATGACAAACTGAATCAAGATCACTATGGTAAACATATTTACAAAAACAAAAACAAGTAGAGTTCATACCACCTTTTCTTCACCATGGTCACTTCATCAAATCATCGTCATTATTGCCTTTCACTTGCACGACCGAATGATGTGGAAAATATAGTATAGTGCAAGTGTGCCATGGACTAAGCTAGAATCTGCAAGGACTATCTACATAGAAGAAGACAAGCAAATGTTTGATCCTTCATTAGATCAACAACAAAGCACATAAGAGCCAGTTGGAAATTTTTAGCGAAGTCTTCTCCTTACGATGACTCAGGAAAAGAAAAGATATTCAGAGAAACACACTAAAATATTTTTGGAGTTTTTTATTTTTCTGAAGAAAGTGAAAGAAATGAAGAAAAACAAGAAAAATGAGAAAACTATTTACACCAAAGAACTCCAAACAAATGACAAAAGAAGACACGAGAAATCTTTTTGGTGTTTCTTTTAATACTACGAACTAAAAAAAAGGAAAAAAGAGAAACCAAAAAGAAGCGAGAAATATTTTTGGTTTTTTTCAAAGTTTTATCAAACACACAAAAGAAAGATGAAAATAAAAACTAACATGGATATACAAGGAAAATGATGAACACCGACAAGTGTAATAAGTGTGTGATAATTTGAATGAAATGTCGGTGAGAATACATTCTCCCCCAAGCTTAGGCTTTTCGCCTAACTTGGTTTACTGCCACTGAAAGAACCCCTCAGGTCCAGGTATGAACTGGGTCGGCTGAGGCACCTGAGCATCCCAAGGTTGAACCTCGTTCTCTACGGCAGCCAGTGCGTTCTCGTAGGCGATGACGTCCGTTGGCATGATAATATATCTCCCCCTCACCAGGCAGCAAGCCTGGTAAGCTATCTCAAAAAAAATATCTCCCCCTGGCATCAGCATAAATAAAGCAGGAGCAAGCAACATAATAACCTTACGTGTATCCTCGCTAAATACCAAGTTGTACCGATAATAGTTAGGAGGAATAGCTTCGTCAATAAAATCATGGAACCTCATGAAATCATAATCTAAATAACTCGTCGGAAACAAATGATCCTCGCCTACTCTAATAGCAACATTAAGATGTCTATAGAGGCGAGTAGCATAAACACCACCATGAATACTACCCTTAGACCTATTAATATGCAAACGACACGCAATAATAGCTCCCGGACTATGGCTTCTACCACCGAAAAGTGCACTACGCAAAATAGTGAGGTCAGGGGCACTGAGTGTACCACCCTCCTGCCTTGCAGTCAAACTTTTTCCTATGAATAAAGCAAAGTAATGCACAACAGGAAAATGCAGACTAATGTCCCTAGCATGAGAAACCCCTCTAGTTTCTCCCGCAGTTACAGTCTGTAGGAATCCCTCAAACTCTCTGGGTCGAGGCTCACTCATATCACCCTCAAAAGGAATCATGCAAGCATTACCGGATTCAGCAAGAGATATTTCAAATGTCTGATCATAGAGATGAAATGACACACTAGGCACATGCTGTCTACTCAAGAATCTGAAGTTTTGCACAAAAGTATTTGTGAGGAGATGGTATTGAACACACTTATCTGCAACGAAGGCTGTCAAGCCCGCGTTCTCCACAAGTTGCTTGAAATCGTGGCGGAAACCAACTCCCTCCATGAAGGTATTGCATGGCCACTTGCACGGCCGTACCTCGGTATGCCGAGGAAGATTGTACCTAGGTGTTTCCCTCGAAATTCCCTCGGAACTCCGGCTTGAGGAGCCCCTCGTGAACACCCTCTTAAACATTTCTCCTTTTCTGAAATTTTTCTGTAATTTTTAGGCAACACATAAGAAGTGAACAAAACTAAATAAAATTGATAGCAACTACTCCCACAAGTGTGTAGAGGCTATATCATGCATCAAAAATACTTAGGATCAAGTAAATCAAACATGCAAGCTCATTTTCGGGGTCACCAATAGTAGCAAAATAAGCAAAGTATAAACCACTAGAACAAAAACTAATTGGACCTTGGAGGAGTCACACACCAAGGAACGATTCCTCCAAAAAGTTTCGGAAATGGAGCTCCGAGCAAGGAGATCAAAAATTGTGTGTGTATGAGCAAGAACTTGAGCAAGGGAGGAAGAATAAATTTTTCTGGAGGTGGAACAAGGATGTGGGCATGGGCACCAAGTGAGTGGGTGCCTGTGGGCCCCACAAGCCATGTGGGTGCACCCTGCTGCCTTGTGGCAGCAGGTGCACCCCCTAGGGTGTGTCTAGTGCCAATTTGTAGGAACAAAGTATGTCTACCAGAGGGGGGGGGGTGAATGGGAGTTTTAAATTTTCTTCGGAAATATCAAAACTCTCGAAACCCAGCAGCAGAGCGAATGAAAACAGTATACGGTGAGCGAATACAAACTACCGAATGGAAACTAAGAGCATGCATCGAGATAAATCACATGATAGAAATATGTCATATGGCACAGTTCGAACGTAAAAGAGAGTAGCAGAGGTAACCAGTGATGCTCGATGGCGACAAGGTATTTGGTAGACCAGTTCGCCCTTCTGCAAAAGGACTACGTCTGGTTGGAGGGATTGTGATTTAACACAGAAGATAAACTCTCTTCGCCCTATTCTCCTCGACAATTGGTTCGTCAACCAATGCCGATTACTCGTGGTAGATGCTTGAGGCGATCTCCGAACCTTTACAGACTTCTTCTTCGAGAACCACAATTACTCTTGGTCTCTGAAGAAATTGACACCTAACCGTCTAGAGAGTTTGCAGCTCTCAAGAGTAATAGGCGGAGCGTACTGGACTTAGATTCGAGTGATGCTGAACCACTATCTAATTTTTCGGCTCTGGGGTTTTCTCTCGGTGGATTTTAAACTCAAATCTCTCGGAGAGGGGGTTGCTCAACAATCTTCTCAGAATCAAACGGAGCAGCCACCGGACAACGCCGGTGCGGGGTGGCTATTTATAGCCGCAGCCTTCCCTGACGGGAAATGACCATTTTGGATACACGGTCCAGCCAATGGCCAACCGACACGTTCACAACGGTTGGATTTTAAGAGCAACGGTAACATTACTTGAGGAGCAAGTAATGCTAGCTCCTCGGTCAGAGACAAATCTCTCGTAGCGAAGAAGAACACAGTCTCTTGCTGGCAAGTATTTGCTCGGAACACAAAGAGATTTCTCTCACAACTTTCATAGGATTTGGGTTTAGCATCAGAGAATCAAAGCTTCGAACGCTACACCCCTCTTAGTAGTACGGTGGTCCTATGACTCAATAAAGAGAAAAGAAACAACGAAATGAATGCTACGTCTTCACTTCATCTTCAATCTTCTCGGCGCAGTCATTTACTTCGGACGAGCACCGAATCAATTGCTTCACATCAGGAATTTTTGAGGGGTCTTTCTTGTCGTCATAATCTTCGGTGATAACCTTCACTACTACGCAGGGAATATTCTTCGGAGTTTGAACCAAACTCCTCTTGACTCGAGGGACTTGTTACTCTATGTGCACTAGCAAACACATCAGTCCCTCACTGTTTATGTCAACAATCTCCAAAACATAAGGAGGCAAATTATTGCACCAACACAATTTTTTCTTTTATTCAATAAAATTCATGTTAAGTGTTCAGGACATTCTGATCACTTTTATTTTTGGGTCATTTTATTGCATAGAAAATTCAGAAAACAGGAAAAACAGGGTATTCGAATGCATTAAAATTTATTAAAACTAGTAATAATAGAGGATAAAATAAAGTTACAGAAAGTGATGCTTACGGAATTCATCGACCACATGCTCCTAAAAAAGAATCCATTAACAAGGTTGATCAAGAATTATTGATGAACTATTTTCGAGTGGCATAAAACCGAAGAACTTTTGTATAGCACTAAGTTACCTCAACTTGGATGGGCATGGTTCCAATCATAATAGTTTGATATTTCTTTTCGGGAACCGGAATGGGAAATTCAAAGTCTCCAATAGTGATAGTCATATTTTTTTTGATATAATTGAGACTGTTTACTTTATTTGGCTTCCTCGGAAAATAAACCGTATGTTCATTACCATTAACATGAAAGGTGAGCTTCCTTTTATTACAATCAATAACAGCCCCTACAATATTGGGAAAAGGTCTTCCAAGGATAACCGACATATTGTCGTCCTCGGGCATATCATGAATAACAAAGTCCGCTAAGATAGTAACATTAGCAACCACAACCGGAACATCCTCACAAACACCAACAGGAATAGTGGTAGGCTTGTCAGTCATTTGCAAAGAAATTTCAGTGGGAGTCAACTTATTCAAGTCAAGTCTTTTATAAAGAGAGAAGGGCATAACACTAACACCAGCTCCTAAATCACATAAGGCAGTTTTAACATGATTATTCTTAATAGAGCATGATATAGTTCGTATCCCTGGATCTCCTAGTTTTTCAAGTATTTTTCCTTTGAAAGAATAGTTTGCAAGCATAGTAGAAATTTCAGCCTCAGGGATCTTTCTTTTATTAGTAACAATGTCTTTCATATACTTAGCATAAGGAGGCATTTTCATAGCATCGGCCAAAGGTACTTGCAAGAATATAGGTCTAAGTAATTCAACAAAACAATTAAAAGCGTCTTCATCTTTAGACTTCAAAGCTTTACTAGGAAAAGGCATAGGTTTTTTAACCCATGTTTCTCTTTCTCTACCATGCTTCTTAGCAACAAAATCTTTCCTATCATATCTTTCATTCTTAGGAGGTGGGTCATCAAGCTCAACTTCAGGTTCTATTCCTACCTCATTATCAGGTTCATTATTATTATTAGGTGGAGCACCATCATGATCATCATTAGCATTATCTTTATCGTTATCACTAGGCACATGCTCATTACCAGATTGTGTCTCAGCATTAGAAATAGAAACATCATTATGATTCTCAATAGGTTTTTCTACAACAGGTTCACTAGAAGCATGCAAAGTTTTATTCCTATTGTTCTTCTTTTTCTTAGGTGAACTAGGTGCACTATCATTGATTTTCTGAGAATCTTGTTCAATTCTTTTAGGATGACCCTCAGGATACAAAGGTTCCTGAGTCATTTTACCACCTCTAGTAATTACTCCAACATCGTGCTTATTAAGTTTGTTATACATCACAGGTAGAGTTAACTCCTATACAAACAGTATTTACCCCCTTTCTACGACAGAGTTTTAAACCGTCACCTTGCCTGTGTGTGCGATGGGGGGTGATGGGGTCACCTACTAAGGGTAGGGTCATGGACCTGACATCCTGGACCCACCTAGCTCCCCATACCATCAACGAAAGGCTCCTGGGCCATAGGTGCATTCAGATGTCCACCTCTGAACACATACTCGGATGCTATCCATCCACTCGGACGCTTCACCATCACTCGGCCATGCACGCCAGCACTCGGACAGAGGAGCCGAAAGGGCCGCGCGGGACCTGGAGCGTCCGAGGAGCATAACACCAGGCTTCAAGTGCAGTTATAGCGTCAGTTACCAGTAACGCCTGTAATCAACTCCCCCCCATTACCTCCCTTGTAACGTAGCCATAATGAGGGGCGGCGTACTCTATATAAGCCGCCCCCTAGCGCTGAGACAAGGGTTCGCAACCCCCCTATAATCCAGACACAAGAGAATCATAGCCTCTGGGCTCGAGACGTAGGGCTTTTACCTCTTCGAGAGGGGCCCGAACTTGTAAAATCCGAGTGTCACACCTGCGCCGCAGCTAGGTTCAGCCCTCTTTCGTACCCCTAGTACTCATTGTCAGGTTCGTTGCCTCGACAGGGGGTCCATCCCACACGACCTAGAAAATCGTTTGCGATAGGGCGAGTGACTGCTGACGATTTCCATAAAGTAATCTTATGCGAAGTCGCGGACCATCCCACACGTTAGACCTCAATGTTACGTTTGTGATCCGCAAGACATCTGGAATGAGTACGTAGATATACTCATGTGCAAAAGATGGATATCACAAATATTTAATCTACTGATCTGTTTGTGATAGGTACATTATCACACACAGTTAAAATCTGCAAAATGTGTGCGGTGCCTCTACTATCGCCAGCGTGTCCATTTCATAAGTGTGTGCGATAGGTATTCATATCACACACACGCTCCATATGTGAACCGTCTTCTTTTTGTCCGATATTACACACGCATACAGGTTTGAAACGTTTGTGGTATTACCATGAATCGCACATGCATATGGTATGGAAACGTGTGCGGTACGTACTGCTGGCAATCCCACACGCATATGAGATGGAACCGTGTGTCGTACCGCTGAGAATCGCACACGTTATCCGTCAAAGAATCGTGTGTAATATATTTTTCCATCGCACACGCTGCTTTCTTTCTAACCGTCTGTATAATATTTTATTCCCTGCTGTTTAATTTTATTTTTTCTGGTAATTTATTATTCGAATTGGAAATTTCAAATTTTGAATTATGAAGTAGAATTCAAATATTTCACATCCATCATACATATCTTATCTATAATGGTTCAACAACCAATCCATAAATCAAAATCTCAGTACAATATGTTCAATAATTACAAAATTTGGCATCAGATTAACTATGATGAACCACAATGTTTAGAGGCGGTAAAGGTGAAGAGAGAAGTGTAAATCATTTTGGCTGCAGATGGTGTTGAAGAAGCAGAATGCCCATAATGTGCCCTCCTCCATGCCAAAGGCGCACACAACTTTTGTCCAACCCCTTGTGATGACCGCCCGCCCATCCTTCACCGCCTTCAGGAAGACTTCTCGACCATTATCATGGTAGTATGAATTATATACTTTAATCTTAGTCGCCTCCACTCCGGTCATGTAGTTTGCAAGGTAATCATGAGTAAATTGCTTCAGAAACCACTGAAAATAGAAAACTTTCAGATATTCATGTCTAATAGAGTAACTCGTTGTGGGTAGGGAAAAAAGGCAACAGATTACTTACCATCCTAAAGTTCACTATTTTCCTGGATAAAGTGTAAATAAAGAGTTTAATTCACATCACCCGTCTCTTTCGCCTAACAATCTTTCTTAGTTTCCTCACTTGACGCTTGTTCATGAATATCTCATTGCCCCATACACAAAAGGGGTCTAAGCGTGGATCAGTACCGCTGATATATGTACCTACAAGCAACCGGTAAATGTTAGAAGCTAAACTGCAATTGCAAAAATGATGTAAAATACTATAAGACATGGGATGCAAATAACCTCGACGGCAAACAACAGCATCGCCCGTTGTGGACCTGCGTAAGTACACGGAAAGGCATGTTAACTACAACAGGGTTAACATCCACCAAAAATAGCAAATGGTAATAAAACGACAACATCTCCAATGATATCTTCACTGCGAAGAGTAGCACGGTGGCAAAGGGACAGAGTAAAAAATGGATAGAACTGTTTACTACAACAGGCTTAACAGCAACCTAAGTCAGGCATTGTAAGTTTGTAACTGGTATTGGTGAAATTGAACTGGATAGTTCATACTTGAACATCACAGTGTGCATTACTGAAATAAACAAGGCATGTGTTAACTACAGACAACCTAATATAGCCATGGAAACTGGTACTGATGAAATTGAAATTGACAGAGTTAAACATCGCAAGGCAAGTGCTGCTAGAGCAGAGAATGTCCCAGTTGTCTAGAAAAAGGTAGGGAAAATAGCAAAGACGGGTTAGGCGTATTTACTACAACGTGCTTAATACATCAACCATAGAAAACATAGCCATTGCAACTGGTATTGGTAAAATTGAACCTGACAGTTCCTACTTGGTAAATCCCAAGGGGTAATTGCTGGGGCAATTCAAATGGGCCAGATCCCGCCTCAAGTTGACGGCGTCGGAGGCGAGGTGTTCCTCCAGGTCGAAGCGTGGATCAATGGCACTGACATGTGTACCTACAAGTAACAAGTAAATGTTAGAAGCTAAACTGCAATTGCACAAATGATGTAAAATACTATAAGATATTGGGATGGAACTAACCTCGACGGTAAACAACAACATAGCCCATTGTTGCCCTGCGTAAGTACATGGAAATGCATGTTAACTACAACAGGGTTAACATCAACCAAAAATAGCAAATGATAATAAAACGACAACATCTCTGCGAAGAGTAGCCCGGTAGCAAAGGGACAGAGTAAAAAATGGATAGAACTATTTACTACGACAGGCTTAACAGCAACCTAAGCCATGCATTGTAAGTTTGTAACTGGTATTGGTGAAATTGAACTGGATAGTTCATACTTGAACATCATAGTGTGCATTACTGAAATAAACAAGGCACATGTTAACTATAGACAACCTAATATAGCCATTGAAACTGGTACTGATGAAATTAAAATTGACAGAGTTAAACATCGCAAGGCAAGTGCTGCTAGAGCAGAGAATGGCCCAGATGTCTAGAAAAAAGTAGGGAAAATAGCTAAGACGGGTTATGCGTGTTTACTACAACATGCTTAATACATTAATCGTACAAAACATAGCCATTGTAACTGGTATTGGTAAAATTGAACTGGACATTTCATACTTGGTAAATCCCGAGGGGTAGTTGCTGGGGCACTTCATCTGGGCCAGAGCCCGCACCAAGTCGGCAGCGTCGGAGGCTAGGTGTTCCTCCGGATCGAAGCGTGGATCAGTACCGCTGACATGTGTACCTACAAGCAACAAGTAAATGTTAGAAGCTAAACTGCAATTGCACAAATGATGTAAAATACTATAAGAAATTTGGAAACTAACCTCGACGGTAAACAATAGCATCGCCCATTGTGGCCCTGCGTAAGTACATGGAAAGGCATGTTAACTACAACAGGGTTAACATCCGCCAAAAATAGCAATGGCAATTAAACGACAACATTTCCAATGATATCTTCATTGCGTGTAGTAGCACGGTAGCAAAGGGACAGAGTAAAAAATGGATAGAACTATTTACTACAACAAGCTTAACAACAACCTAACATATGCATTGTAAGTTTGTAACTGGTATTGGTGAAATTGAACTGGACAGTTCATACTTGAACATCACAATGTGCATTATTGAAATAAAGAAGGCATGTGTTAACTACAGACAAACTAATATAGCAATTGAAACTGGTGCTGATGAAATTGAAGTTGACAGAGTTAAGCATCGCAAGGCAAGTGCTGCTAGAGCAGAGAATGGCCCAGTTGTGTACAAAAAGGTAGGGAAAATAGCTAAGATGGGTTAGGCGTGTTTACTACAACATGCTTAATACATCACCGTACGAAACATAGCCATTGCAACTGGTATTGGTAAAATTGAACTGGACAGTTCATACTTGGTAAATCCCGAAGGGTAGTTGCTGGGGCACTTCATCTGGGCCAGCGCCCACACCAAGTCGGCAGTGTCGGAGGCGAGGTGTTCCTCCGAGTCGACATGCACAGCGGGCACCGCGACATCGACCGCCATCAGCTCCTCGACCTCCGCGTGATATGTGGTTGGGCTTACGCGGCGATGCTCTGGAGTAGGGGGTGGGAATTTGGAGGCATGAGGGTGTTTCTTAGGCGCCATCTAAGCAATCAGGCCGGGGCGGTGATGGAGATCGGTGGGTTACCCGACTGGATCAACGAGGCTCGAGCAGAACGTAGATGTGGTTGAAGCTCTGGTTGCGGTGGCGGCGGTTTAAGCTGCTGGGAGAGGGGAAAGGGTGGGGAGATACTGTTGGGATACAGGTATCTCCGAAGGTGTCTGTTGAGTTGGCATGGATCGAGACTGGGATTTGTCACTCCGTGTTTCAGAGAGGTATCTCTGGGCCCTCTCGGTAATGCACATCATAAGAAGCTTGCAAGCAAAGTGACTAAGGAGTTAGTTACGGGATGATGTATTACGGAACTGTGGAGGGGGGCGCCGCACACGGCTAAGACAATGTTGTGTCCCTTTGGGGCGCCCCCTCTCCTCTATTTATATATGTGTAGGTGCTTGGAGTAGAAGGAATAGTGCCACGTGAACAGTAACCGTGAATAGTACACACGTGGACTTGGACTCCAAAGTCCAATCCTATTCCTACTAGGACTCTCCCTTTTTTCCTTCCCTAGCTGCGTGGGCTTTTGAGGACTTGGTGCGCCTGGCCCAATAAGGCCAGGGCGCCTCCCCTTAGCCCATGCCAGCCCTTGGGACGTGGTGGACCCACTTGTGGACTTCCGGACTCCTCCGGAATCCTCCGGAATCCTCCGGAATCCTCCGGAACCTTCTGGAAGCTTCCCGGTACAATACCGAAAAAACTGCACCTTTTTCCGGAACCCAAAATATGACTTCCCATATATAAATCTTTACCTCTCGACCATTCCAAGACTCCTCGTGATGTCCGGGATCTCATCCGGGACTCCGAACAACATTCGGTTACCAATTCACATAACTCATATAACACTATATCGTCAACGAACGTTAAGCGTGCGGACCCTACGGGTTCGGGAATGATGTAGACATGACTGAGACGCCTCTCCGGTCAATAACCAATAGCGGAACCTGGATGCTCATATTGGTTCCTACATATTCCACGAAGATCTTATCGGTCGAACCGCAATGACAACATACGTAATTCCCTTTGTCCATCGGTATGTTACTTGCCCGAGATTCGATCGTCGGTATCTCCATACCTAGTTCAATCTCGTTACCGGCAAGTCTCTTTACTCGTTCCGTAATACATCATCCCGTAACTAACTCCTTAGTCACTTTGCTTGCAAGCTTCTTATGATGTGCATTACCGAGAGGGCCCAGAGATACCTCTCTGAAACACGGAGTGACAAATCCCAGTCTCGATCCATGCCAACTCAACGGACACCTTCGGAGATACCTGTAGAGCATCTTTATGATCACCCAGTTACGTTGTGACGTTTGATAGCACACAAGGTATTCCTCCGGTATCCGGGAGTTGCATGATCCCATGGTCTGAGGAACATGTATTTGACATTCAAGAAAGCAGTAGCAATAAACAGAACGATCATATGCTAAGCTAACGGATGGGTCTTGTCCATCACATCATTCTCCTAATGATGTGATCCCGTTATCAAATGACAACTCATGTCTATGGTTAGGAAACCTTAACCATCTTTGATCAACGAGCTAGTCTAGTAGAGGCTCACTAGGGACACAGTATTTGTTTATGTATTCACACATGTATTTAAGTTTCTGGTCAATATAATTCTAGCATGAATAATAAACCTTTATCATGAACAAGGAAATATAAAATAATAACAACTTTATTATTGCCTCTAGGGCATATTTCCATCAGATACTGCGGAAATGTGATGGGTGGGGATGGCTGGGAGGAATAAATTCTAAAATCGCACGCCTACTGAAAATTTCGATGCGAAACTCAAAACTTACTGATACTTCCTTTTTAGTGATTCGGTAAAGGAACAGAAAGTATCCCACACCTATTTCCCCAAAGAGGTGACCTTGGGTTATCGAACCCGCGAGAGGAAGGTTCCCTTGAAGCGATGGTATCTAGCAAGCTTCTGTCAAAGAATTAATTCTAGCTTTTGACCGGATCAATCAAGCTAATTGTGATAAAACACTTATAATAAAAATAGGTACGGGTATGAGGTCTTAATGCTTACTACCATGTATTTGCGTTGGTACCAAATATGATCTTAATTTGTGCACTGGAAGTCACCCATCGAGATGTGCTTGTTACGAACCGAAGTGGGGGATGTGTCCAAATAACATCTTGACCGGCACAAATCATGCATCAAGAATCAGTTGTTCAACCAAAGGCCATATCCGTCACACGGGGTTGCCTCGATAATTAAGATTATAATAATCAGACAAGAGCTTTGGGCATTTAATGACTACATGATACGTCTCTGTCGTATCTACTTTTCCAAACACTTTTGCTCTTGTTTTGGACTCTAATTTGCATGATTTGCAAGAAACTAACCCGGACTGACCTTGTTTTCAGCAGAACTACCATGGTGTTGTTTTTGTGCAGAAATTAAAATTCTTAGAATTGGATGAAACTTTTTGGAGATTTTTTATGGAATAAATAAAAATTATTGGCGCAAGAATCAACAAAAGAGGGGCCACCAGTTGCCCACAAGGCAACAGGGCGCGACCCCCCCCCTAGGGCGCGCCCTGATGCCTTGTGGGGCCCACAGGCGGCTGTCTGACCTAATTCCAATGCTATAAATTCACTTTCCCCGAGAAAAAAAAGAGAAGAAGTTTCATCCCGTTTTACGATACGGAGCCGCCGCCACCTCCTGTTCTTCATCGGGAGGGCTGATCAGGAGTCCGTTCGGGGCTCCGGAGAGGGGGATTCGATGCCGTCGTCATCATCAACCATCCTCCATCACGAATTTCATGATGCTCACCACCATGTGTGAGTAATTCCTCCATAGGCTTGCTGGATGGTGATGGGTTGGATGAGATTTATCATGTAATCGAGTTAATTTGTTAGGGCTTTGATCCCTAGTATCCACTATGTTCTGAGATTGATGTTGCTTTGCTTAATGCTTGTCACTAGGGCCCGAGTGCCATGATTTCAGATCTGAACCCTCTATGTTTTCGTGAATATATTTGTGTTCTTGATCCTATCTTGCAAGTTATATGCACCTATTACGTGTTATGATCCGCATACCCCAAGGTGACAATAATTGGGATTCTTCCTGGTGATTACCGTAGTTTGAGGAGTTCATGTATTCACTAAGTGCTAATGCTTTGTTCTGGTTCTCTATTAAAAGGAGGCCTTAATATCCCTTAGATTTCCTTTTGGACCCCGCTGCCACGGGAGGGTAGGACAAAAGATGTCATGCAAGTTCTTACTATAAGCACGTATGACTATATACGGAATACATGCCTACATTACATTGATGAATTGGAGCTATTGTGTATCGCCCTAGGTTGTGACTGTTCTATGATGCATGTCATACAACATTGTAGGATCGAAAGTATGTCTAGAGGGGGGGGGGTGATTAGAGTACTTGACCAAATAAAAACCTAACCTTTTCCCAATTTTAGTTGTGGGCAGATTTTAGCAAGAACACTAGTCAATCATCACCCTACACATGCAATTCTAAGAGTATAGCAGCGGAAAGTAAACAATTGCATATGTAAGTAAAGGAGGGGATCGGAGATTTCAAACGCAATGAAGACACGGTGGTTTTTGGCGTGGTTCCGATAGGTGGTGCTATCGTACGTTCACGTTGATGGAGACTTCAACCCACGAAGGGTAACGGCTGCGCGAGTCCACGGAGGGCTCCACCCACGAAGGGTCCACGAAGAAGCAACCTTGTCTATTCCACCATGGCTTACGTCCACGAAGGACTAGCCTCACTCGGGGTAGATCTTCACGAAGTAGGCGATCTCCTTGCCCTTACAAACTCCTTGGTTCAACTCCACATCATGTCGGAGGCTCCCAAGTAACACCTAACCAATCTAGGAGACACCACTCTCCAAAAGGTAATAGACGGTGTGTTGTTGATAAACTCCTTGCTCCTGTGCTTCAAATGATAGTCTTCCCAACACTCAAACAACTCTTCACAGATTTGGCTATGGTGGAAGAAGGATTTGAGTGGAAAGCAACTTGGGAAAGGCTAGAAATCAAGGTTTAAATGGTAGGAATGGAATAGCTTGATCTCAACACATGAGTAGGTGCTTCTCTCTCAGAAAATGTGTAGTAGAAGTGTAGGCACGTTCTGATGGCTCTCTCTTCTGAGAAGGAAGTGGTGGAGGGGTATATATAGCCTCCACACAAAATCCAATCGTTACACACTTTTGACCCAACTCGGTGGCACCGAAACCATAATCTCGGTAGCACCGAACTGTGTAAAAGATATGAACGTTAGGTATCTCAGTGGGACCGATAGGAACAACTCGGATGGACTGAAGTGCAATGGCTAGGGCAAACCTCATCTCGGTGGCACCGATTGCATCAACTCGGTAGGACCGAAGTAAAGTAATAAGGCAACAGAGACTTGGCAAGCCATCTCGGTGAGACCGATTTGCAAAACTCGGTGAGACCAAAGTAGGTGCAAATGATCACAGAGAGTTGGCAAGGCCATCTCGGTGGGACCGAGATCCATATCGGTGGATCCGATTTGTTAGGGTTTTGGCATGGGCTAAGTCTAGGTGAACTCGGTGGCTCCGGATAGAAAATTTCGGTGGGGCCAAGTTGGAATGTGGGTTTTGGACATATTTGGATAGAGTGAGTGGTTGAGGGATTAGGAGTACTATCACTAAGCACTTGAGCAAAAAGACCATTAAGCAACACCTCATCCCCTTTTAATAGTATTGGCTTTCCTATGGACTCAATGTGATCTTGGATCACTAAACCAAAAATGTAGAGTCTTGATCTTTTGCCAATCCTTGTCCTTAGCATTTTGAGGGGTCCACATCTCTAGTCCATGCCATGCCAATCATTGAACATCCTAAAATCTTTAACTTGAATGGACATTAGTTCAATGAGATATATGTTGTTATGAATTACCAAAACCACCAAGGGAGCAAATGTGCTTTCAATCTCCCCCTTTTTGGTAGTTGATGGCAACATATAGATCAAAGCTTCGACAACTGATTAAATGAATGGAATACATCATTGCTTTGAGAAGTATGTGATAAGCAAGAGCTCCCCCTAAATTTGTGCATTATTGAAAATTTGCGTTTGAATGCAAATGCACAATCGATTAGGCTCATGGGTCACTCTTCCATGTCACATACATCTTGGTGGAGCGCGCAAAATGATATGAGTGAAATGGTAAGCACGCATCACCAACACAAGTAAGTTATCGTACAAGATAATGATAAAGATAAGCATTGGTCATCACACACACATCAAACAAAGTACCAAACAAAATAGTAGCAAAAGAACTCGAGAGAAATCCAACGGGCAAAGCAAAGCGAAACTCTCTCTCTCGAAGCTAAGATCTATACAAATTCTCCCCCTTTGGCAACAAGTACCAAAAAGATCGAATAGGTATAGGACTAATGCGGCTCTCTAAGCACGTTCCTCGGAAGCTCCTGAAGGCGATCTCCTGCTGGCAGCTCCGGTGTGCGTAGATGGCGTCGAAAGAAGAGCATCTGCGAAGGCTTCTGCTGATGTCTGTTGGGCTAGTGGAGTGGAGACCGGATGTGGCACTGTAGCAGCAGCAGCAGGTGCAGAGACTGTGGTCCTCGGATCCACAACTGGCACTGCAGCAGATCTGGCTGCTCTGGGCACAGTCTGAAATCTCTCGGTGGTAGGTCTGTCATCTCCACTATCATCAGAAGGGGCTGTCCTGACAGCATCAACATCGCTCTGCAGCTTCTCCATTGTAGTCTGGATCTCAGTGACCTTGACATCTAGATCATGAAACTTTGTCTCGATTATCCGCTCTAAGCTAGCCTGGTGCTGGGCGAGGTTGGCCAGACTTCGCTCAATCCTCAGGGTGGCTTCTAGCAGATATGTCATTTGGTCAGACTTAGACTTGAGATTTGCAACTGGAGCATTGGGAGCTGTTGCCTCCTTGGCTGCTTTGGCTTCTTTGGCTTCTCAAATCTTCTGTTGGGCTTGAGCAGAAGTGGGATGCGAAGGATCCATCACGATAACATTATCCTCAAACTCTGGACGCAGTGGCAGATGCTCACGATCAAGAAGATAAGTACTGGTTCCAACCTTGGATTTGATCAACATCTGGATGTGTGGAGCATATCCGCACAATCTCTTCTGATCAGCTGCAGTCCTCTTGATAGTTTCCACAATCAAACTCATCACCTTAAATTTCTGAGGTGTGTCAAACAAATGCAGCAAGTTGATGGAGTGGCCACGAATCATCTTATCATCGCCTGACTTGGGTAATAGAGTATACCGCAAGATAGTGTTAGTGGTGGCCAGTCCTGGCAGCAGATGCTTCACTGATCCAAGCTTATGTGTCTCGATGTCCTTCTGGGGTATTGCTGTGTACATGTTGGCCATGGAGTTGTGATCCATCTTGAGGTTGGCATAGATATCATAGTCATCATCCTCTTCCTTGGGAGCACCAAGAAGACTTGCCCACTCAGAGATGGTTGACTGGTACCTGATACCCTCAGTCATCCACACAATTCGGCCATCTGGATAGAAATGAGCTGTAGAGTAGAATTGCATGACCATTTCATCATTCCACTTCGTCAACTTCTGTCCAACAAAGTCATCAACACCTGCAATCCTAAAGCTCTCATGAACATGGGGGAAATAATCCTCATTTTCATCAATGTATTCCCAATCCACCCATCTCATGTCACTAACAATGGGCTTCTTATCCAATAGAATGGTTTCATAAAAGTCTTGCTGTTCTCATGTGTGAAAGCGATAGTCACATGCTATTTTCCTCCTTGCAGCATAAGGATCTGACAGTCTCCACTGATGCAGTCCTTTGTCTTTCCTTAGCATCATATTTTCTGCAACTGGGTGTGCATCTTCATGGTCTGGAATCTTGGGTTTCAACTTCCTGAGCACTAGTGGCTCTTCATCAACATTTGCCTCAGGCACTGGGGCCTTGTTCTTCTCAGCAGCAGAAATATTCCTTGTAGACCTCTTGGGTGCTGGAGTCTTTGGTTTGGACTTGGTGGGGGCAGCAGTCCTGATTGCATCTGACATGAGCTTCTGAGCTTTTGCTGGGGGTGCATTAGCTGCTGGCTCTTCCTCCTCCTCTGAATCATTCCTCATGGAGGGTCTTCCAAGCACATGAGCTGTAGTCTTCCTAGCTCTCTTCTTCTTTGCTCCTGCAGCTGGTTCTATGTCACTTGGCTCTTCAAGTGTGAATTGCATTGTTTGCTTAGGAACTTTCCTCACATCAGTTCTCTCTTTGACAGAAGTAGGCTTGGAGCTATACTCCTTAGCAAGCACCACTCTCTTCTTCTTTGTTGTTGCTTCACTAGCAACAAAATCTTCATCCTCACTGTCTGAGGTTCTCTTCTTCCTTGTTCTAGTTGCAGCCTTAGGAAGATCTGGAGAGCTCCTCTCTCCCTCATAGAAACTTTCAGCAGGGCTAGATCCTTCACTGAGTCCTGCATGCTGCTCTGACTTGTTCTAGCTGTCGCTGTCATCTGACATCTTGCTGAGCTGACCCTGTGAATAGATGTGTATGGGCAGAGTAGATGAGTCATCACAAAAAGCAGAAGTTTTTCATAAAAATTGAGTTCAATTCTTAGTTTCAAGTTTTCACAGAAGGCATTTTGGATGGACCGAGTTGATCATCTCGGTGATACCGAAGCACTCTACAGAAACCTTGCACTCCATTTCGGTCAGACCGAGATGGGTTTCGGTGTCTCCGAGATGCTAGGGTTTCACTGAGACTTTACTTTCAGTCTCACCGATTTGTACAACTCGGTGGCACCGAGACGTACTAGTGCTATGGCCTGAGGCCAAATCGGTGGGACCGAAAATTTCTAATCGGTCGGTCCGAGATGCGTTCGGCGGAAACTTAAACCTAAAAATTTCGCTCGAATCTAATCTACGGAATTCTTCTGGTGGAATAAGTATTGCAATCTGTGGCAAGAATAATGGCAATCCTATCGTGCATTGAATCGGAAAAATGGAGCACGAGAGGGATCAAATCTCACCCTAACTCGGTGGAGATTCTCTACGGCGGCAACGGCGGGGCAGATTGCCGTTGACGGCGACGGAATCCAGCGGCGAGGGCGCGCTGGAGACGACGACGAAGTCCGGAGATGAGGGCGACGTCAGCAACGGGGTGCGGGAGCGAGAGAGTCGAGACATTTCAACCGTTCGAGCCCGCGCGATATATATATACCCGTACGCTGTCGGTGGCTCCGAGTTGGACAACTCGGTGGCACCGATATGTGTAATTGCACGCAGATTAGCACATCGGTGGCTCCGAAGTGGTTCAACTCGGTTGCACCGAGATGGAAAACCTAGATCAATCTAAGTGATTTCGTTTGGACCGAGTTTGAGTGAATTGGTTCGGCCGAAATCAGATAGAAGGTTTTGGAGGTTCAGCCCTTTCAGATCGGTGGCTCCGAGTGCTCCTCACCCGAAGGGTCCGAAAATGACTTGTTCAATTTTGCGATGCAGCAAGAATAGAATTTGAGACAAGAAAGCATAGATAGCTAGAGAAGGTACTTAGGCATTCTTGTACATCCACTTGGCCGGAAAAACCAAGACAATCAAAAGAACAAATGGATGTCCTCGAATGATGAAAACATGCAAATCAACATGCTCACACAATAAGATAGCAAATGAAATATGTGTCAAACATGCACAACCAATTCTAGCATCTATCAAGCAATGGCGATGACTAGGTCATCTATATATATGAGTATATTGATTTAGGAGCCAAATGAGAACATTTTATCATAGGTCATACTCATCGTTTAAGCACAAGTGGGGTTGCCACTTTTACATAAAGCATTGATGTGTTCACACCATTAGAGTTGCTTTAGCCCAATTATTTAGAGCAAAGCTCCCCCTAGATGTGATATCCCCCTTAAGAGGGATGAACTAACCTTGGGTTTTGTCGATGATGACTTCATGTAGATGTTGAAGATGTGGATGCTCAATGTTGATGTAGACCATCAAGAGTTGGGAGCAATCCTTTGGAGTTTTGTGCTTTCAATACCTACATGGGTTAGTCCCACACAAGGAACATACAAGGATATTCATAGACATAGAGTGAAATACACATAGGATGATGTCCATGAATGCATTGAATACCTTGTCCCTTGCCTTACCAACAATAGGGTTTGTGACTCCATGAACTAGTGCAAAATGTGGAAGTTGGTTGCACAAGTTCTTGCCATAAAAAATATGAGTTAAGTTTGTTGGCGGAGTCACCCTCAAGAACTCTCTAGTTCTTCTTCTTTTGGACCCACATCAATTTGATGGGAATCCTTGGAGTTGTAGTAGCACTTGATGAAGTAGAACTTGATGAAGTTTTGGGAACCCACTTGACCATGGCTTGAGGAGCTTCTTCAAATGAATCAATCTCTTCTTGAAGCTTGTCCTTACCTTTTAGCTTGTGGTCTTGTGGCGGAAGATCTTCTTGAGCTTGTGTTTCCTTGGGGCCTTTTGCCATGAAGCATCTTCCAATTCCTTCATTTGGTGAGTCAAATAGATCATAGGAGTTGGATGACACAAGTGCAAGTCCGGCAACACCTTCATCTTGACTATAGTCAGAGTTGGAGTGATAACTTCTCTCGGAGTGATTGTCGGAGTCGGAAACCCATTCACCAACATGAGCGTGATGTCTTCTTCTTGTGTAGCTCTTGGATAACTTGTCCTTCCTCTCCGAATCCTTGCTTCTTCGAGAGTGTCTTCGTTCATAACGATCATCTCTACTCCTTCTCTCCTTATGAGGTGATTCATCTCTTCTATGTCTTGCTCTTGGTGATTCATCTCTTTTCTTGTAGGGAGCTGTACACTCATTGGAGTAGTGTTTGGGCTTTCCACAATTGTAGCAATTACGGTCACGACTTGATGATCTTCTCTCATAGTGTCTTGAGCTAGAGCTTCTTTCTTTCCCTTTGTTCTTGTAGAACTTCTTGAACCTTTTCACCATTAGGCTTATCTCTTCATTGGATACTAGCTTGTCACTTGGAGTTGTTGGAGCATCGGTTGAGGCTTTGTAAGCACCACTTGATTTGTTGTGTAGCTCCTCTTTGTCCTTGAGTGACATTTCATGAGCAACAATCCTTCCAATGACTTCCGTGGGCTTGAGATCTTTGTAATTTGGCATCATTTGAATCAATGTGCAAACGGTATCATATTTTCCATCCAAAGCTCTAAGTATCTTCTTGATGATGAATTTGTCGGTCATCTCTTCACTTCCTAAGCTGGCAATCTCATTTGTGATGAGAGCAAGCCTAGAGTACATCTCATCAACTCCTTCACCATCCTTCATCTTGAACTTGTCAAGTTGACTTTGAAGCACATCCAACTTAGATTCCTTGACGGACTCGGTACCTTCATGCATATCAACCAAAGTATCCCAAATTTCCTTTGCATTCTCGAGGCGGCTGATTTTGTTGAATTCTTTGGGACACAAACCGTTGAATAGAATGTCACAAGCTTGAGCATTGTATTGCAACATCTTCAATTCTTTCGGGGTTGCTTCACGATCCGGTTCCTTGCCATCCTCAAAGAAGTCACCTTGCAAGCCAACACGAACAACAGCCCAAACGGCGGGGTTATGACCAAGAATATGCATTTTCATCTTATGTTTCCAACTAGCAAAGTTTGTGCCATCAAAATATGGACCTCTACGGTGATAGTTACCCTCACTAGACGCCATACTCTCCTAGGTTGTGAAACCAAGGCTATGATCACCAAAGCAATGGAAATCAAGGCTTACGGAGACCAAAGCTCTGATACCACTTGTAGGATCGAAAGTATGTCTAGAGGGGGGGGGGTGATTAGACTACTTGAGCAAATAAAAACCTAACCTTTTCCCAATTTTAGTTGTGGGCAGATTTTAGCAAGAACACTAGTCAATCATCACCCTACACATGCAATTCTAAGAGTATAGCAGCGGAAACTAAACAATTGCATATGTAAGTAAAGGAGGGGATCGGAGATTTCAAACGCAATGAAGACACGGTGGTTTTTGGCGTGGTTCCGATAGGTGGTGCTATCGTACGTCCACGTTGATGGAGACTTCAACCCACGACGGGTAACGGCTGCGCGAGTCCACGGAGGGCTCCACCCACGAAGGGTCCACGAAGAAGCAACCTTGTCTATTCCACCATGGCTTATGTCCACGAAGGACTAGCCTCACTCGGGGTAGATCTTCACGAAGTAGGCGATCTCCTTGCCCTTACAAACTCCTTGGTTCAACTCCACATCATGTCGGAGGCTCCCAAGTAACACCTAACCAATCTAGGAGACACCACTCTCCAAAAGGTAATAGACGGTGTGTTGTTGATGAACTCCTTGCTCCTGTGCTTCAAATGATAGTCTTCCCAACACTCAAACAACTCTTCACAGATTTGGCTATGGTGGAAGAAGGATTTGAGTGGAAAGCAACTTGGGAAAGGCTAGAAATCAAGGTTCAAATGGTAGGAATGGAATAGCTTGATCTCAACACATGAGTAGGTGGTTCTCTCTCAGAAAATGTGTAGTAGAAGTGTAGGCATGTTCTGATGGCTCTCTCTTCTGAGAAGGAAGTGGTGGAGGGGTATATATAGCCTCCACACAAAATCCAACCGTTACACACTTTTGACCCAACTCGGTGGCACCGAAACTATAATCTCGGTAGCACCGAAGTGTGTAAAAGATATGAATGTTAGGTATCTCGGTGGGACCGATAGGAACAACTCGGATGGACCGAAGTGCAATGGCTAGGGCAAACCTCATCTCGATGGCACCGATTGCATCAACTCGGTAGGACCGAAGTGAAGCAATAAGGCAACAGAGACTTGGCAAGCCATCTCGGTGAGACCGATTTGCAAAACTCGGTGAGACCAAAGTAGGTGCAAATGATCACAGAGAGTTGGCAAGGCCATCTCGGTGGGACGAAGATCCATATCGGTGGATCCGATTTGTTAGGGTTTTGGCAGTGGCTAAGTCTAGGTGAACTCGGTGGCTCCGGATAGGAAATTTCGGTGGGGCCGAGTTGGAATGTGGGTTTTGGACATATTTGGATAGAGTGAGTGGTTGAGGGATTAGGAGTACTGTCACTAAGCACTTGAGCAAAAAGACCATTAAGCAACACCTCATCCCCTTTTAATAGTATTGGCTTTCCTATGGACTCAATGTGATCTTGGATCACTAAACCAAAAATGTAGAGTCTTGATCTTTTGCCAATCCTTGTCCTTAGCATTTTGAGGGGTCCACATCTCTAGTCCATGCCATGCCAATCATTGAACATCCTAAAATCTTTAACTTGAATGGACATTAGTTCAATGAGATATATGTTGTTATGAATTACCAAAACCACCAAGGGAGCAAATGTGCTTTCAAACATAATTATCCATCACCGATCCAATGCCTACGCTTTTCGCATATTGATCTTTGCTAAGTTACTTTCGTTGCTGCTGCTCTTACAATCACTACAAAACTGCTACTGTTACTGTTTCTGTTACTATTGCTACTGTTACTACTGTGCTACTAAACACTTTGCTGCAGATATTTAGTTCTCCAGGTGTGGTTGAATTGACAACTCAACTGCTAATACTCGCAAATATTCTTTGGCTCCCCTTCTGTCGAATCAATAAATCTGGGTGAAATACTACCCGCGAAAACTGTTGCGACCCCCTATACTTGTGGGTTATCAAGACCTTTTTCTGGCGCCGTTGCCGGGGAGCATAGCTCTATTTGTTGAGTCACTTGGGATTTATATCTGTTGATCACTATGAAGAATCTAAAAGACGCTAAGACCAAGATCGTCCCCTCTATGACTAGAGGAGGTAAGGAACTGCCATCACACTCTGCACTTGATTCACCTTCTGTTTTGAGTAGGCTTGCGACACCACCACCCTCTATTCATTCTAATATGTCGCAAGTAATTGATGATACTACTTCTGCTATGAATGATACTTATGATGATGCTAGTACTATGCTTGATGATACTGTGCCACTAGGTGAATTTCTTGATGAACAAATTGCTAAAGCTAAAGAAATTGAAAATGTTGAAACTCTTGAAAATTACGATTCACCTATTATGCCGAGCTCTCCTACTAGAGTTGAAATGCCTAAGATACCTGATGGTTATGTTTTCGATGAAGAGACAGCTAAGGCAATTCTTGCTTGTAATGATAGAGATGATGTTAGAAAATTGCTTGCTGAGTTGAAAGAAAAATCTATGAGGGAGAGAATGAAATATGATCCTAAGTTTGCTACCTCTCCCATATTTATTACCGATAAGGATTATGAATTCTCTGTCGATCCTGAGTTAATTACTTTAGTTGAATATGATCCTTTTCATGGTTATGAAACTGAAACTGTTGTGGCACACCTTACTAAATTAAATGATATTGCCACCCTATTTGCTCATGAGGAAAAAATTCGCTACTATTATATTCTTAAGTTTTTTCCTTTCTCATTAAAGGGTGATGCTAAGAAATGGTTTAATACTCTTGCTCCTGGCTGTGTGCGTAGTCCCCAGGATATGATATACTACTTCTCTGAAAAATATTTTCCTGCTCATAAGAAACAAGCTGCCTTACAGGAAATATTCAACTTTGTGCAAATTGAAGAAGAGAATCTCCCTCAAGCTTGGGGGAGGCTTCTCCAATTACTTAATGCTTTGCCTGATCATCCCCTTAGGAAGAATGAAATACTTGATATCTTTTATAATGGAGTATCCGATGCTTCTAGGGACTACCTAGATAGTTGTGCTGGTTGTGTTTTCAGGGAACGAACTGTTGGACAGGCTGAAGAACTACTGAATAATATATTGAGAAATGCCGATGATTGGACACTTCCTGAACCACCACCTAAGCCAACTCCGAAGAAAAGAGGTATTCTATTCCTCAGTCCTGAAGATATGCAAGAAGCTAAGAAATCTATGAAGGAAAAAGGTATTAAAGCTGAAGATGTTAAGAATCTACCACCTATTGAAGAAATACATGGACTTGATATCCCAACACAGGTAGTAGAGGTAAATTCTCTTCGTAGATTCAATGAAAGTGATATTCCCTATAATAAATCTGCCAGTCAATGCTTGGATGAATTTGATAATTACGTTGTTAAGCAAGAGAATTTCAATATATATGTTAGCAATCAATTAAAACAAAATGCCATCATGATTGATCGCTTGAGTGATTTGATGTTTAGAACTGCTAATGATGTTAAATGCTTGATTAAACATGCTTCTATGGTTCAGACTCAGTTAGAACAAATAGCTAAGTCACAAAATGATTTGCTTGATGAGATGAATAATAAAATGAATGATCATGCTGTTAGAGTTGTCACTAGAGGAGGTAGAATGACTCAGGATCCCCTGTATCCTGAAGGTCATCCTAAAAGAATTGAGCAAGACTCTCAAAGAAATAATATTGATGTGCCTAGTCCGTCTAAGAAGAAAAAGAAAAAGAAAAATGATAGGACTCTGCATACTTCTAGTGAACCGGAGATAGAAAAACCTCCTGAGAATCATAATGATGTTTCTATTTCTGATGCTGAGACACAATCTGGTAATGAACATACACCTAATGATAATGATAATGATAATGATAAGGATAATAATGATGTTCATGTTGATGCTCAACCAGATAATGATGTAGAAATAGAACCTGCTGATGATCTTGATAACCCACCTCCTAAGAATAAAAGATATGATAAAAGAGACTTCGTTGCTAGAAAACATGGAAAGGAAAGAGAACCATGGGTTCAAAAACCTATGCCTTTTCCTACTAAACCATCTAAAAATAAGGATGAGGAAGATTTTGAGCGCTTTGTTGAAATGCTTGGACCTGTCTTTTTGCTCACTCGCTTGATTGATATGTTGAAAATGTCTCCATATGCTAAATACATGAAAGATATTGTCACTAATAAAAGGAAGATACTTGAAGCTGAAATTTCCACTATGCTTGCAAATTATTCTTTTAAGGGTGGAGTACCTAAAAAGTTAGGAGATCCGGGAATACCTACTATACCATGTTCCTTTAAAAGAAGTTATGTTAAAACTGCCTTATGTGATTTGGGAGCCGGTGTTAGTGTTATGCCCTTCTCTTTATATAAAAGACTTGGTTTGAATAAGCTTGCACCTACTGAAATATCTTTGCAAATGGCTAATAAATCAACTGCTATACCTATTGGAATTTGCGAGGATGTGCCCGTTGTTGTTGCAAATGTTACTATCTTAACGGACTTTGTTATACTTGATATGCCCGAGGACGACAACATGTCGATTATCCTTGGAAGACCCTTTTTGAATACTGCAGGGGCTATTATTGATTGCAATAAAAGCAAGGTTACTTTTCATGTCAATGGTAATGAGCATACGGTTTATTTCCCGAAGAAACAAAATTCAGTGAATGGTATCAATTGTATTGAAAAGGTTTCGACAATCACTATTGGAGGATTCAAATTTCCTCTTCCCACTGTCAAAAAGAAATATGAAATTCTTATTGTTGGGGAGATGCATATCCCCGTTGAGGTAACTTAGTGTTATACGAAAAGTCTTCGGTTTCATGTCACTCGGAAATAGTTTGTTAATAAGACTTGATCAACCTTATTAATGGATTCTTTTTGAGAGGCATGTGGTCGATGAATCTAGTAAGCACAACTTTCTGTAATCTTAGTTTGCTCTCTGTTATTTTTAGTTTAATAAAATAAAATGTCATGATTATCCTATTTTCTGAATTATCCATGTAATAAAAAATGGCCCAAAAATAAAAGTGCTCAGAATGCAATAAAATTTTAACATGATTTTTTTTGGAATATATAAGAATTTTTGGCACTGAAAACAACCCAGGGGGGGTGCACCTGTTGCCCACAAGGCAACAGGGCGTGACCACCCCCAGGGTGTGCCAAGATGCCTTGTGGGTCCCACAGGGACCCACTCACTTATCTATTCAGCCCACTTCATCTCCTACCTCCAGAAAAAATCGTGGTAGCTCTCTCTCTCTCTCTCTCCTGTTCTTGCTCCCAAACCTGAGATTTTTGATCTCTTTGCTCGGAGCTCTGTTTCCGAAACTGTTTTGAGGGATTGCTCCTTGGTACGTGACTCTCCCATTGCTCCAATTAGTTTTTGCTTTAGTGGATTATATTTTTCATAAATTGCTGCTATTGGTGCTACTGAAAATGAGCTTGCATGTTAAATTCTTTGAGTTCTAAGTAGCTTGAATGCTTGATATAGCCTCTAGGCACTTGTATGTGCAGTTACTATCAATTTGGTGAAGTTTTGTTAACATATTTTTGTGGTACAAATTTTTTCTTCAGAAATTTGTTCGTTGGAATATGAACCTTTTCAGGAGGAGTTCTTCAAGGAGGAGGTCCTCTGAAGCATCATCGAGCGAGAGCCCGGCACGCCAATCATATGTTGAACCAAGGGCAAGTTCGGTGAGAGGTGCCGAAGCAAAATCGTGTCGATGGCTGTGCAACGAGTTCATGCTAGGTGCAGACATTAAGGAAGAATTTGACCAATATATTCACAACACCGAGCTCTCAGCCTTCATCGCAGATAAGCCACTGCAGCACTACAACCTTACTCATTCATTTACTCAAAATTTTGAGTATCACCCTCGTACTTCTAGAGTTTTATTTCATCTCTATGATAGATCTTTTGGTATGTCTCTAGAAGAATTCTATGATGCGTGCAAAATTCCATTTTGGGGTTCACTTAGCGAACCGCGACAATCTGATTATGAACTGTTCCTCAATAGTCTTTGCAATGGTGAGGATAGGGCAGTCACGCAAGCTTGAATTAAAAGGATTCACTTTCCCTCTATTCGGTATTTTGCGCTCTTTAATGGCAAATGTATTGTTGGTAAACAGGACTATAGTGCACTTTGTGCTCCTGACCTTAGCCTTATTCACACTGCTTTAACGGGTAGCAGACATTATAATCTTGGGGCTATTGTTGCACGTAGGTTGTACCGCAACTCGGGTAATGGTGATTTGTATGGAGGAATTTATGCCTCCCGGGTAGCTGCAAGGCTAGGGGTCTCGCCCAGGCCCAATGATCCTCTTTTACCTGATAAATATCTGAATTTTGAGGCATGCAAAACCATGAGTTTATTAAGCGCAACACTCACATATATGACTATAATTTGATATTCGATAAATATCGTTCTGTGTTTGTTGTTTTGCCTACTCCTGTCCTCTTTGATTTCCAGAACAAATAGAGATATTTTCTTCATGAGAATGAGGTGCACGAGTATAACGCGGCAGTTGAGGCTGCTCGTATCGCTGAGGAGGCGGCTCAGAACGCCTCCACGAGCTACCACTTCGATTATTATCCTGGTCAGCCATGGCAGTAGATCAAGCTAGGCCAAAAGCCTAAGCTTGGGGGAGTACGTATTTCTCACCGACATTACATTCATGTTCACACATTCATTCCAGTTGTCGGTGTTCATCCTTTTTCATTGTATTATCCATTTTAGTTTTATTTTCGCTTTCTTCTTGTGTGTTTGAAAAACTTTGAAAATCCAAAAATATTTCTCGCTTCTTTTTGGTTTTTCTTTCTTGTTTGTTAGGTTGTAGTATTAAAAGAAAACCCAAAAAGATTTCTCGTTTCTTCTTTTGCTTGTTGGGAGTTCTCCTGTGTAAATAGTTTTTCTCGCTTTTCGTCTTTCTTTCGTTAATTTGCTTTTCTTCAGAAAAACTAAAAACTCCAAAAATATTTCAGTGTGTTTCTCTGAATTTCTTTTCTTTTCGTTGAGTCATCGTAGGAGGGAAACCACGATGAAAATGTTGAGTGGCTCTCATATGCATTATTGTTGATCTAACGAAGAGCCAATTTTACCTTGTCTTCCCCCTTGAATAAAATGTCCGCAGATTTCAGCTTAGTCCATGGCACACTTGCACTATTATTATTTTCACATCATTCGGTCATGCAAGTGAAAAGCAATAATGACGATGATTTGATGAAGTGACTGTGGCAAGGAAAAGCTGGTATGAACTCTTCTTGTTTTTGTTTTTGTAAATATGTTTAACTCAGTATCCATGATTCAGCATATTATGAGTAAACATGTTTGTGATGACAATTAGAGATTATAGTTGCTCATGCCATGCTTAAGTAGCTAGGAGTGGATAATGATTTATCTTGGATGTCAACATGCATTAAAATGGTTATGATGTAGTATGTTAATATGGTATCCTCCTCTAAATGTTTCAAGTGGCTTGACTTGGCACATGTTCATACATGTAGTTGATTCAAAACCAACATAGCCTCCACGATATTTATGTTCAGGGTGTTTATATCCTACTCATGCTAGTATTCAATGTTAATTATTCTCAATGCATGATCATGACCGTTTTCGCCCTCTAGTTGGTCGCTTCTCAATCTATTTGCTAGCCTTCGTGTGTACTAAGCGGGAATACTGCTTGTGCATCCAAAATCCTTAAACCAAAGTTGTTCCAGATGAGTCCACTATATCTACCTATATGCGGTATTACTCTGCCGTTCCAAGTAAATTTGCATGTGCCACCTCTAATCATTCAAATAAACATCCGTTTTGTGTGCCCGTACCGCTCATGGAGTGACAGGGGGTGGTCAGTATCTTCCATGCTAAGCGGGTTATTCTCGAGATGAGTGCTTATTCACTTGTCATTGCACGAGAGAGGCAGGTATTTGGGATGCCCAATCCTATGCTCAAAACAAAAATACATAATGCAAACAAACTCCCCTGGAAAGTTGTTGGTATGGAGGGCACCCGAGGATTCGGCTACCCATGGCTTGTGTTGGTATGGTGGAGGGGGAGTAAACTTTACCTTTCCACTTGGGAACCGCCTATAATGTGTTTAGCATGGAAGATATTGATAATTCTCAGTCGTGATGTTGACAGGAAAAGTACACCTCCCAAAATTATTTTTCATCTCTGATTTAAGCTTCGAGCTCTGGCACCGCTGCAAATCCATGCTTCCCTCTGCGAAGGGCCTATCTATTTACTTTTATGCTATTTTACTTTTATTGTTGAGTCTCACCTTCTCGTTATAAGCACCAATCCTGAGAGCACTATTGTCATCCTTATGCATTGAGTATAGTTAATGTTGGGTAAATCATGACTGGATCTCCTCTACCCTGAATTACAATGTTTAGTTGCTGCTTGAACTTTGGAGGTGCTCTGCATTTATGTTTTGTGGTCTCAGAAAGGGCTAGCGAGATACCATGTTATCATATTATATCATGATTGTTTTGACAAATTGTTGGCATTTGAGATATGTTATTATTGCTCGCTATTTGATTATGCCATTGATATGAGTAAATATAATTTCTACGTGTTATTATGAGCATGGTTAGTTCATGATCTTTGCTAAAAACTTGGGTACTATTTAAGCTTATATACGGATACAAGAACAAAAGAGTTTGTAAAAGTTTTTCTTTATCACTTTCAGTTTGTCAATTGAATTGCTTGAGGACAAGCAATGAGTTAAGCTTGGGGGAGTTGATACGTCTCCATCGTATCTACTTTTCCAAACACTTTTGCTCTTGTTTTGGACTCTAATTTGCATGATTTGAATGAAACTAACCCGACTGACGTTGTTTTCAGCAGAACTACCATGGTGTTGTTTTTGTGCAGAAATTAAAGTTCTCGGAATTGGACGAAACTTTTTGGAGATTTTTTATGGAATAAATAAAAATTATTGGCGCAAGAATCAACAGAAGAGGGGCCACCTGTTGCCCACAAGGCAACAGGGCGCGACCCCCCTAGGGTGCGCCCTGATGCCTTGTGGGGCCCACAGGCGACCGTCTGACCTAATTCCAACGCGATAAATTCACTTTCCCCAAGAAAAAAAAGAGAAGAAGTTTCATCACGTTTTACGATATGGAGCCGCCGCCACCTCCTGTTCTTCATTGGGAGGGCTGATCTGGACTCCGTTCGGGGTTCCGGAGAGGGGGATTCGATGCCGTCGTCATCATCAACCATCCTCCATCACCAATTTCATGATGCTCACCACCGTGTGTGAGTAATTCCTCCGTAGGCTTGTTGGACGGTGATGGGTTGGATGAGATTTATCATGTAATCGAGTCAATTTGTTAGGGCTTTGATCCCTAGTATCCACTATGTTCTGAGATTGATGTTGCTATGACTTTGCTATGCTTAATGCTTGTCACTAGGGCCCGAGTGCCATGATTTCAGATCTGAACCCTCTATGTTTTCATGAATATATTTGTGTTCTTGATCCTATCTTGCAAGTTATATGCACCTATTATGTGTTATGATCCGCATACCCCAAGGTGACAATAATTGGGATTCTTTCCGATGATTACCATAGTTTGAGGAGTTCATCTATTCACTAAGTGCTAATGCTTTGTTCCGGTTCTCTATTAAAAGGAGGCCTTAATATCCCTTAGATTTCCTTATGGACCCCGCTGCCACGGGAGGGTAGGACAAAAGATGTCATGCATGTTCTTACTATAAGCACGTATGACTATATACGGAATACATGCCTACATTACATTGATGAATTGGAGCTATTGTGTATCGCCATAGGTTGTGACTGTTATATGATGAATGTCATCCAACATAATTATCCATCACCGATCCAATGCCTACGCTTTTCGCATATTGATCTTTGCTAAGTTACTTTCATTGCTGCTGTTGTTACAATCACTACAAAACTGCCACTGTTACTGTTTCTGTTACTATTGCTACTGTGCTACTAAACACTTTGCTGCAGATATTTAGTTCTCCAGGTGTGGTTGAATTGACAACTCAACTGCTAATACCCGCAAATATTCTTTGGCTCCCCTTGTGTCGAATCAATAAATCTAGGTGAAATACTACCCGCGAAAACTGTTGCGATCCCCTAGACTTGTGGGTTATCACTACACCTCATGAATCCCCATGGATTGGATCCGTGTTACCGTACTAAACCCTTTTTTCACTGGTATTCAGAATAACACTTCATGTTCTCCCTGCCCATAGCCTCTTCGTGGCTCGATCTCCATGTTCCTGGGTACCTGCAGGGATGAAGATCGCGGACAAGACAAGAGACATCTACGGAACAATTTGATTTCACATACATGATATTAATTCAAAGCACTTCCATTGATCCCCACAACAAATACAACGGGTTGCAAGGCCTATGCCTCAACCCATACCTTACCGAACTACTCACACATGAAGATCAGATCACGTGAAGAACACATTGAAGAACACATCTTGAAGATCTATTGATTGGTAATATTTCTTACAATGGATGACTTGTGCGATGCACGATTACAAGTATGATCTAGAGAGGAAGCACTATGGTGGTGATGGCGGCTATGGAGATGGAAATGGTAGCGGCTAGGGTTGATGAGAGGGGATGAAGATGGCTCTGTTCTGGCTTCGCTCGCGGATGTTCTGTTGACATTTCGACGTGGTCCCCTTTATTAAAGTTGTTCAGGTGGACGAGGTGCCTCGGAATTCACGCCATACGACCGCTCATACGAGCGCTCGCGGTTGTATGGAGCGCCGTGTTTTGTGCTGTCTTCGCTGGTGCGCCTCCTGATGATTTCTTCTATCTCCATTTCCAATCCTTTCCATGTTCACACATGATTGCTTCCCTTTTTAGCCCATTTCCTGTGGAAACACATCAAAGAGAGGATTTGTGGAATCCTTTGCATTCATTAGTCATTTGCACCAATATCGGAGCGAATATCTCGGTTTTAATGAAATATATCTGTTTAAACAAAGGGTGAATGAGTGTAAAAATATCACTCATAACTTATGCGGGGGAAACACACAACGTAGATGAATCGCATAAAATACTCGTGTGCGAGAAAAGAGAAAATTGGCAGATCCCGTCTCCAAAAAATTGTACATGTGTAGTTCATTAAATTAGTCACGTGCGATCATGGTGGTACGTGTGCGATAGTAGAAAACATCGCACATGTATCTGTCTGATTTATGGATCAGTAACACACACGATACGCCATAGCAACCGTGTGTTTTGTTTGTGATCTTCTAATAATTATTATATCTATCAGCATCTACAACTGCAACCTGCAAATTAAAAATCTCTTTCATTGTAGTAGGGCAATCAACGTACATGAACAAGGCGAAGTTGACACTCGGTGAACAATCATTAGTTTATGATATGCAAGTGTCAACCTGCCTCGTTCACACAGCGAGAATTGATCGACCTATGCAACAAGAGAGAAGCTTGCTGCCATCAGCCGACGAGGCCATTTAACCCGGTCAGCGTTCGCCTCGCGCGGCGAGGTGGGACTGAAAACTAGCTCGGGCGAGCTCGTCTCTGACACGCGCGCCGGAGCAGAAGCCCGCTGTGCAGAGATGAGAGAGGAAGGAGCTTCGGGTGGCTGCGGGTGGGACTGACTTGGTTGGGTTAACTATTTTTGACCAGGCGGACGTTGTGGACATTTAGGGAGGAAATAGGACCGGGGTCCGGCTGTAGATGCTCTAAAACTTCAGTGAACACATGCTAAGCAACACTCAAAGCCATATAAGGATGTCGCTTATCAACATTGTACAATAATTATAGCTACCAACTTAAATTCCTAGATACAAATTTGCTCTAAAAAACTAGTAAAGTAGTACTGGTAGATGCTCATAATTAATTAAACAAACGTATGGGCGACACACACACTAACTACTTCTCCCATGTTGGCCAGACGCCATCGTTCTCCTTGTCCTCCTTGTCGGCGGCAGCCTACCGTGCTTGGATCTCTGCCCAGCTTTCCTCAGGGTCGCGGTAGCTACCGCCGCGATCCTGCCAGGTGGAGGCATCAGGCCATGCTGGCCAGACGCCGTCATTCTCCTTCACGGTCTTGTTGGTGGCAGCCCACCGTGCTTGGATCTCCGCCCAACTCTCCTCAGCAGCGCGTGCGGCCGCTTCTTTCTTGCGGCGGTGGGACTCTCTTTTCTTGAGTTCTTTCTCCCTTTTCCGCTCCTCCTGTGCGGCTTTGGCCTCCTCTTGCTCCACCGCCCATTCGGCCTTGGCAGCTTCTAAGTCCGCCCACGTAGGTGTGCGGTCACGGGTAGTGATGAACTCGGCATGGCGGGATGCCATCGCTTCCTTACCAGTTAGTGTGTGGCGCAGTGGCATGAACGACGCTTGGAGAGAGCTCTGGGACGGAGTGGCTGGACAACCGTATAGTGCAGTGGTTTTTTAGAGCACTCAAGATCGATATATATGACGCCGTAGTGCACGCCCTGGCTACGCTTGCGTGCTGCCACGGCGCTTCCTGGTTGCGCTTGCATGCATGTTGCCACAGAGCTTGCGTGGTCGTCGAGAACCCGAGCCATCATCATTGCGTGCTACCAGTCATGCAGTCTCGTCGATAAACCAGGTGCGCTCGGCGTTTTGTGCGGACAGTCGCGTGTGCTCGATCGCGTCGACAAGCCTGCATAGCTCGACATTAAAAGCGAGCTCTCGCATGCATGCAAGTGTTACTTCTCTCCAGCGCCATCGAACATTTCGCAAATGATTTCTTCCATGAAATCGTTAGCGATAAAAACTGTATTTTGGAAAACTTGTCTCAAATAGTACATGATACTTTGCATAGTGTTCAAATATTTACCACAGAAAATGAGGTCATATCATGGCACCATGCCAGGTGTCATGTTTTCCAGGCATGCTTTCCATTTTCTATAGTTAAAAAACCAATAAACGACACGTTTGTGGTTGACTCTTGCCACATGTATCATTGAAATCTCTCCCCATTCCTTGTAAAAGGCATGAAAATTTACTAAATACCGCAAGCATGATTTTTCAAACCGTTTTTGTGCACTTTTTCATGGACCGATTGTGCGAATTTGAATTATGTGCATTAATGCCTAGAAAATGCACATAATCGCCTAAATGTAGCATATGAGCACAGGAAAGTGGCAAATTTGAACACAGTGCATTGGAGGGGGTATGTTGATTGTATAAAAAAAATTCAAGGACAAACGACGAAGGAAATGTGGATTCCCCTTCAAACTTGTTGATTTCCCTCTCGAAACCATGAAACTTTCTCGGTGATGGTTCGATTTATGAAGAGCGTGTATAATGACATTAGCCAAACCTTCTCAAATATTTACCACAGCATGCTGAGGTCATACCATGGAACCATGCCAGGTATCATGTTTTTAAGGCATGTTTTTCATTTTTCTATAGTTAAAAAACCAATAAACGACACGTTTGTGGTTGACTCTTGCCACACATATCCTTGAAATTTCTCCCCATTCCTTGTAAAAGGCATGAAAATTTACTAAATACCATAAGCATGTTTTTTCAAACCATTTTTGTGCAATTTTTCATGCACCGATTGTGCGAATTTGAATTATGTGCATTAATGCCTAGAAAATGCACATAATGGCCTAAATATAGTAAATGAGCCCGGAAAAAGTGCCAAATTTGAACACAGTGCATTTTAGGGTGTATGCTGATCATAGAAAAAACCTCAAGGACAAACGACGAAGGAAATTTGGATTCCCCTTCAATCTTGGTGATTTATTATCGCACACGGTTCCTCTTCGTTGCCTCTGAGAACTGTGTGCGATGACCCTATTGTGTGTTGCGTTCTGATTGGCCAGAACCCCAGCCACGGGGATCGCGTGTGTGCACCGTAGGATGCACTGTGATCGAACAACAATCCACATACCTCTCATCACACCCGTGTAGCTGTAGCTGGGATTTGATTTATATGCGCTAACTGTCAGGTAAATGCTATAAAGTGCTTAAATATAGCAAACGAGTCCTAAAATGCGCAAAGAAATTCAAATCTAGCGGCTGATAGTGCTTGCGCACCATGTAAATAGTTTGGAGGTGAAACGTCACCGTAAATTCGAGTTCAAATTGCCATTTATCCTTTTGGAAACGATGATTCTTCTTGCGAGATGCTCTCATTTTCAAGGAGTTATCATTACAAGTTGTGCCAGAATTTACTTTCACCACATAATACTGAGGTCATATCATGGCACCATGCCAGGTGTCATGTTTTTCAGGCATGTTTTCCATTTTCTAGAGTTAAAAAACCAATAAACGACATGTTTGTGGTTGACTCTTGCCACACATATCATTGAAATCTCTTCCCATTCCTTGTAAAAGGCATGAAAATTTACTAAATACCACAAGCATGATTTTTCAAACCATTTTTGTACACTTTTTCATGGACTGATTGTGCGAATTTGAATTATGTGCATTAATGCCTAGAAAATGCACATAATCGCCTAAATATAGCATATGAGCCCAGGAAAGTGGCAAATTTGAACACGGTGCATTGTAGGGGGTATGTTGATTGTATAAAAAAATTCAAGGACAAACGCCGAAGGAAATTTGGATTCCCCTTCAATCTTGGTGATTTATTATCACACACGGGTTGTGTTTACGAAACGTTGCCTCCGCAACGCATTATTTTGGCACAGAAAACCGTCACCCACACGTCAAAAAAAAGAGAGAAAACCCTCACCCCATCCCCCTTTCGTCCTCACTCGCACTGCACTCCTCCGCAACACCGCATGTCAACTTCTATTGCCGCGGCCACCCCTTAGCTCGACGACTGTCGCCGGCCGGCAGCAGCCATGTGCCAAATGCCACAGCATTTCGCCTCTGCCGCTTGCCGCCGCCTATCTGCACCGGCTTGCGCCGACGTCATCATTGCTCGTTCTTGACCCAGGTCTGCCCAAATCTTTGAGCTCGATGATGCCTCTCGCAGCCGGCTGCCATAGACAAATGCCACCGCATTTTGTTTCTTCCCCTCGCCAACGCCTATCGGCACCGACTTTCTTGACTCTGGTCGATTGGGGTTTTCTGCTAGATTTGCCGCGGACTTGGCCAGGGTTTTTTCTCATGGAGAACAAGGTAATTAATTTAGTGACATATTCGCTCATCTCTTATCGCAGTCCATCTGTCCCTGTTAATCACCCAGCGAAAATCGTTGTGGATTCATTTTTCTTCTAGCTGATTCGAGGGTTTTCTTTCAAGTGTCCACAGTGCAAGCACAAATCAGACCGGTGTGGTCGCGGCCAGTCGGACAAGAAGTTCTATCTCACCATACCAGATGACTTCAGGGAGCGCACGATATGTTCAATCTCACCCTACCACGATTGGCATGGCCTAATTTTATGAACATATACCATATATTGCTATATTTGGATAAAATGTGCAACATGCAGCATAGACGTCAAAAAGGATTTTTTTTCTAAATTAGGCAAGTTAACGATGCATTGTTCTTTCAGTTACTCTCATATTTCCATGAATTCAACTTACATTATCTATTTAATTTTATATTTTGGTACTTTGCTTTTAGCTATTGTTCTGTTCTCTCAGTTACTCCCATATTTGCATGTTGCTCTGTTATTTCAATATATGTAACGATCTTAATTATCATTTCTCACAGTACACCCCTTGCTTTGCAAGAACAAGTGTACAAGGAAATCTTGGCCTTTACTTAGTTGATGACTCCATGGATGTCATATTGACCACGCAGCATGGATGTGCACTGACAGTTAGGGTAAAAATTGATAAAGATGGTCACTCCTATTTTGATGCGGACCTTTGGAGAGAATTTTCTAAGTTTTATGAACTGAAAGCTGGCAATAAAATTCTAGTGCGTGCACCACAGCCTGGGCTAATTAACATGGATGTTTACTTCCCCAATGTAATCATGTGACCATAGTCTAATCGAGGTTAGTGTTCTTTCAACTTTCTGCATGTTGGCATATTACTTAGCAAAATTAAAGCAATTGTTCTGACTAACTGATCACTATTTAAGCAACCAATTGGGATTTCGTTTTCTGACTCTGTTCCTAGCCAGTAACAACTTCTAATGACCAATTTATGTCCACTATTCTTCTGCCATGTTCTGACTAAATAACCCCTTTCCACCTTTTAAGCAGGATATGTTGGAGGCATAGTTAACGATCTGTATGTTACTTGGCATACCAAATTTCACTGGAAAGACTTGGAGCATGCTACTTGTAGACTGCGTTGGTATTTCCCCAAAGAGGAGAGGATGATGCAGTATAGTAGAGAAAAGTATTTCCCTCAGTTAAGAACCAAGGTTATCAATCCAGTAGGAGAACCACACAAAATCCCTTTAGCAGCACCTGCACACACAAAAGCAAACACTTGCACCCAATGCAAATAAGAGGGTTGTCAATCCACTTAGCGGTTATTTGCAAGGATTAATTCTGATAGTGATAGATAGATAAAGTAAAATACTAAATAAAATAAAGGTAAATAAATTGCAGCAAGGTATTTTTGGATTTTAATATATGATAAAAGTAGACCCGGGGGCCATAGTTTTCACTAGAGGCTTCTCTCTCGAGCGCAGAACATACGGTGGGTAAACAAATTACTGTTGGGCAATTGATAGAAAAGCAAATAATTATGACGGATTCATGGCAATGATCATGTATATAGGCATCATGTCCGAGACAAGTAGACCGACTACTGCCTACATCTACTACTATTACTCCACCCATCGACCGCTATCCAGCATGCATCTAGGGTATTAAGTATGAAACAGAGTAACGCCTTAAGCAAGATGACATGATGTAGATAAAGTAAACTCAAGCAATATGATTAAACCCCATCTTTTTATCCTTAAAGGCAACAATACAAATACGTGTCATGTCCCTTTCTGTCACTGGGATTGAGCACCGCAAGATTGAACCCATCACAAAGCACCTCTCCCATTGCAAGATAAACCAATCTAGTTGGCCAAACCAAATCGATAGATCAGAGAGAAATACAAAGCTATAACAATCATGCATAAAAGATTTCAGAGAAGACTCAAATATTTCTCATGAATAATCTGATCATAAACTGACAATTCATCGGATCCCAACAAACACACCGCAAAAGAAGATTACATCGGATAGAACTCCAAGAACATCGAGGAGAACATGGTATTGAAGATCAAAGAGAGAGAAGAAGCCATCTAGCTACTAGCTATGGACCCGTAGGTCTGTGGTAAACTACTCACACATCATCGCAAGGGTAGCAAGGTTGATGTGTAGAAACCCTCCGTGATCGATTGCCCCTCCGGCAGAGTACCAGAAAAGGCCTCCAGATGGGATCGCGGAAGAACAGAGGCTTGCGGCGGCGGTAGGGTTTTCTCTTCCGGCTCTCTGATGGTTTTCGAATATTTGAGAATTTATAGAAGTGGAATTAGGTCAAAAGGAGCCACGAGGGGCCCGAAAGGCATCAGGGCGCGCCCCCTGGTGTAACACCCCCTTGTAATGTGCCACAGTGATCCATCGTGATCAATGCCAAGTCAACATCTTTTGTAAAGCACAAGTGCCACTTGTCTTAGATTTCAAACTCAGAATTCAAATTTGAATTGCAAGTCAAATATTTACATTTTCAAATATGCAAACAAAATAGTTCATAATATTGCAAATAATCCCAAAGCAATTATAAAAATAAAACCAACATTATTTGAATTCCCAGTTTGACCCTAACAACCAAAAACAGTGACTTTAACAGCCACTTTAATGCATTTCCAATTAAGCAAAAGTTAAATGAAATTATTAAACTACCAAACTTTCGTGGCAGTGCCAGACATTACCTAGTATATGATTTGGCAAGTCATGCATTTTACAAAACTCATTTGCTAGATAAAAGAAAATGCTACATAAAAGAATAAAAGAAAACAGAAAAAGAAATAAAAGAAAAAGAAAAGGGCCACAGTTGGCTGGGCCTTAGTGCACAGTGTGCAGGCCCAGCCCAACAGAGCCATCGTCGTCTCCCTCCTCCACGCGTCGGTGGCGACCGACGCCGGGCGCCGTCGCCGCCGAACCACGTCGCCGCGCCGCTACAGGAGGGCGTGGGAGGATAAGAGCGGCGCCGTGGCACCTCGGGGACTCGCGCCATCCCTTATCCACCCCGCTCGCTCCTCTCTTTCTCCTCTCCCATCTCGGCCGAGCACCACCGCCGCCATGGGCTAGCCGTAGTCGTGGCCACCGTCGTCCCCGAGCGCCGAGAACGTGTCCGCCAGGACCGCTGACGACCACTTCTTCCTCTCCACCAACCCACGCGCGCCGCCGAGCTCCACATCGCCCGGATCGAGCCGGCGTCCTCCTCGGATCACCACAGCTCGCCGACGTCGATTCGCTCGTCTGCAGTTACTAAGCCTCCGTCGGGCCCTCGTGCGCCCACTAGGTGAGCTCCAACGCCGCTCCCCTCTCTTCTTCCCTCACGCATGAGCCCCGCCTTGCCGCTGCCATTGCCGGAGCTCCACCGTTGCGGGTGAGGTCCCTGCCGTCCTCCTAGCGCCGCTCCGGCTCACCTGAGCGCGTCACCGAGCTAGTGCAGTCGCGTAGATGCCCCCTGGCTCATCCATTCGACTTGTGCGCGCCCGCAACGTCGTTTTCGCCGAGCTGCCGATTCGGCCGCCGCCCGTCGTGGTCGCTCCGGCCAGCTCCGACCGCCTCCCCCACTTCTGTTCACACCAGTAGACGCGCCTCGCTACGCCGGTCCCGTAGGAGCAAACCACGCGCAAAACGGTCGCCTGTAGGGCATTTTCGGCGACGTCCCACGCCGCGCCGTTGTCGGTTGATCACCGGCGCGCGTGCCGGCGTTCAAAACACTGGCCGGCCCCACTGGTCAGGTGGTTAGGGGCTAACCCCGTGCTAAGCAGTCACTGACATGTGGGCCATAGTTACTGTAGCAATTAGGATTAAAATTAAACTAACCTACTAACTGCGGTGTCACTGACAGATTGGGCCCACGTCTTAATTAGATTTATTAGATTAATCTAAACACTGTTAAAATGACCAGAGACTGACCACTGGGTCCCACTGGACCCAGTTGACTCAGTCAACTGCTGACTGGGCACCCCCAGTCCATGACAGGTGGGTCCCACTGGACCCACTGTCCAGTCAACTGTTGACTGTGCAGTTGACTGGGCCCACTGTCAGCCACACTACCACATCTGTGGGTACACTTTCTGTGTACCCATAGCATTTAGCATTTAATTTATTTCAAAATTAAATTAAATTCCAGAAATTCCAGAAAATGATTAAAACTTTGAAAAATCATATAAAATAAACCGCAACTCGGATGAAAATAATTTATATATGAAAAATGATCAGAAAAATCCAACGAATCCGAATGTGTCATCTGCACTCATGCTAGAACCCTCTAAGTAGATGAACATGGAACTTTTTGCCTGTTTCTGATAAATGAATAGTGCATGACCGAGGTAAAATAATTCCAAATAAATTCCTAAAAACATCTAGAATGTTTAGAGATGCAATATATCACCCCTGCATATCATTTAGGCATGTCATGCATAGTGATTGCATTCGAATGCTTGTATTTATCTGTTTCCTCCCCCTCTTCTCTCCGGTAGATGCCGAGACCGACGTTGACCCCGAGGACTGCTACTCCACCGAAGACCCCTCTTTTACCGCAAAGCTTCCAGGCAAGCAAACCGCCTTGAACATTCCTATATCACCTATTCCTTCTTCCTCGTGCTTGCATTAGAAATTTCTACTATAATTGATTGCTCCTATTCTGATGCATAGCCTGATTTTGTAACCTGTTATTGATACATTACCCGTTATCTTAAATGCTTAGTATAGGTTGGTTAGTTATCCATCAATGTCCCACACCCTTGTTCTTGTTGCCATGCTTTACCACCGGAGACTCGATCAACGTGATCGATGTGCATAGACCGACACAGCACCACACATCCCCTTAGTTGTACGACTCTACAGAGTTGCTATCGAGTGCCGAGGGTGATACCTCCTACCTCACTCCTGATGATATCTCTGTAGCGTAGCTAGTCGGTTGTGGGTTACCGAGGGTGATTCCTCTTTCACCACCTCTGATGAAGCCTCTGTCGTGCAACCCCTCAAGTGTGAACCCATCGAGGGTGATTCCTCCGAGTTTACCTTGACGGGTACATGGAGCCTACTTCTACGTGGAGATCGACGACCAGGAGTAGTTTAGGAGGCTCCCAGGCAGGAGGCCTGCGCCTTTTCGATCTAGATGTCATTGTTTTGCTCAGCCTTCTTAAGGCAACCTTGTTTAGTTATGTCTGTACCCAGACATTGTTGCTTCCGCTGACTCTTGTGTAACTCGAGCTTATGTATTCGAGCCCTCGAGGCCCCTGGCTTGTAATATAAAGCTTGTATTATTTTATTTTGTGTCTAGAGTTGTGTTGTGATATCTTCAGTGAGTCCCTGGGCTTGATCGTGCGCATTTGCGTGTATGATTAGTGCACGGTCGGGCCGGGGGCATCACAAGCTGGTATCAGAGCCGACTGCCTGTAGCAACCCCCTTTCCAACTCCTTGTCCGAAGTTGAGTCTAGTCTCTAAAAAACTATTTTACTAACCCTGTTGTGTGGCTTACGGGCCCACATCGCCAATGGATGGGATTAGGATCTTTTATTCCTCTCCTTTACTCTGGGACTCTGATCTCTCTTCCTTTCGGGTTAAAGATTTTACTGACTCTAACTCTAGGTTCTCGTGATCACATCCACCCGGAGATTTGAATCAACCCTTCTTTGAATTGTGGGCCAGGTTCTGCTTCACAGTGTTCACGGACCGCATGATCCTTTTATCGAGGGCACCCTGCGTTGTCACTTGCAGATTCCTCGTTCCAGAAGTTTTCTTCGACGTCGATGTAGCCTTTGCTATGTCTCATTGTTGTATCTCTCCACCGTGTGCCTGCGTGCCGCCTAGTTTGTCTAGTCACGAATGTTTCCAAACTCGTGCTGTCCGTTTGTATCCAACTCCGTGCATGGATTTGTATGTCTTTAATGACTACTAATATGTATCTAATGCACTCATTGTTCATTGTTCTTGTTATATCATGAATAGCCTCATTCATTGCAGGTGTTCTTGCTTAACTGCCCCTGTTGTTATAGCAGGATGGCAGACGATCCTCCGCCTCCACCCTATATTGCCGCAATGATGCAGCAGTTTGAGCTGAATCGTCAGTTTATGACCAGGGTAGTGGCCCAGTTTCCAAACCAGAATGCTCATCAACAGCCTGCCCCAATAACAATGCAAGAATTCGTGCGCCTCAACCCGTCCATTTTCCGCAACTCCACCAATCCTATGGATGCTGATGATTGGCTTTGTGACATCCTGTTTGAGATGGAGTCAGCTAATGTTGCCCCTGACAGTTACGTCACCTTTGCGACATTTCACCTGAAGGGGCCAGCTGCTCAATGGTGGGAAAGCCATAGGCGTATGCTGCCTACTGGAACTGTAACCACTTGGCAGGAATTTCAGTCCGCCTTCCGTGCATGACACATTCCTCAAGGTCTGATGGACCAGAAGAAGAAGGAATTCCGCAAACTCACATAGGGCAAGATGCCTATTGATGAATATCAGGGGAAATTCCTTGATTTATCCCGCTATGCTGAAGATGACGTCTGCACTGACGCTCGCAAACAGGAGAAATTCCGTGAAGGACTGCGTCCTGATATAAAGCTCGCACTTGTTGTCCATGATTGCGCAGACTTTGCGACGCTTGTCAGCCAAGCTTTCCGAGCTGAAACTGGTCTGAATGAGTACCAGAATTCGTTCAAGCGCACTCGTGACGTGGGCTCGTCTTCGGGTCAGCCTACTCAGAAATGCCAAGTCTGGATCCCGCACAATGTTTATCACCGACCTGCTCCAACACCAAGGCCGTCTTATGTCGCACCTCGTCTTCCTCCGCCACCGAAACAACTAACGATTCAGGGTGGACAGCCCAATGCTATGGCTCCTCCCCATAATGATGGTTTATGCCACAAGTGTGGGCAGCCAGGGCACCGTGCTCTCAATTGTCGCCAGGGTCAGCTGCAGAATGCATCACGTCCTCCTGTTGGCCGTAAGAAGGGCCATCGAAACCATCATAGCACCAGTGTTGGTGCCAGGCCGCCTGCTATGAGTTGTGGTCAAGTCACCCATGTCAAGATTGAAGAAGCTCGTGAGGCCCCAAAAATTGTGATGGGTACCCTCCTCGTTAATTCAGTGCCAGCCTCTGTTCTCTTTGATTCAGGAGCATTGCATGCCTTTGTGTCCCAACAATTTGCTCGGTTGCATGGGTTAGATAGGAAAAATTTGCACACTCCTTTAGCGGTTCAATCTCTGATACGTCTCCGTCGTATCTACTTTTCCAAACACTTTTGCTCTTGTTTTGGCTCCTAATTTGCATGATTTGAATGGAACTAACCCGGACTGACGCTGTTTTCAGTAGAATTGCCATGGTGTTGTTTTTGTGTAGAAAATCAAATTCTTGGAATTGGATGAAACTTTTTGGAGAATTTTTATGGAATATATAAAAAATACTGGCACCAAGACCCACTGGAGGGGGGCCACCCAGTGCCCACGAGGCACCAGGGCGTGCCACCCCCTTGGCACGCCCTGGTACCTCGTGGGGCCCACGTGGCTCCGTCTGACCTAATTCCAACACTATAAATTCAGTTTCCAGAAGAAAAAAATAAGAGAGGAAGTTTTATTGTGTTTCACGATACGGAGCCGCCGCCACCTCCTGTTCTTCATCGGGAGGCCAGATCTGAGTCCGTTCGGGGCTCCGGAGAGGGGGATCTTCCGGCATCGTCATCATCAACCATCCTTCATCACCAATTTCATGATGCTCACCACCGGGAGTGACTAATTCCTTTCGTAGTCTTGCTGGACGGTGATGAGTTGGATGAGATTTATCATGTAATCGAGTTAGTTTTGTTAGGGCTTGATCCCTAGTATCCACTATGTTCTGAGATTGATGTTGCTATGACTTTGCTATGCTTAATGCTTGTCACTAGGGCCCGTGTGCCATGATTCCAGATCTGAACCCTTTATGTTTTCATGAATATATTTGTGTTCTTGATCCGATCTTGCAAGTTATATGCACCTGGAATGTGTTATGATCCGCATACCCCAAGGTGACAATAATTGGGATTCTTTCCGGTGATTGCCATAGTTTGAGGAGTTCATGTATTCACTATGTGTTAATGCTTTGTTCCGGTTCTCTATTAAAAGGAGGCCTTAATATCCCTTAGTTTCCTTATGGACCCCGCTGCCACGGGAGGGTAGGACAAAAGATGTCATGCAAGTTCTTATCGCAAGCATGTATGACTATATACGGAATACATGCCTACATTACATTGATGAATTGGAGCTAGTTCTGTGTCGTCCTAGGTTATGACTGTTACATGATGAATGTTATCCAACGAATATCACCGATCCAATGCCTACGAGCTTTTCGCATATTGTTTCTTGCTAAGTTACTACTGTTGCTACTACTGTCACAATTGCTACAAAATTACTACTGCTACCGTTACTGCTGCCATTACTATTATTGCTACTGCTATCAAATTATCATACTACTGTGCTACTGATCACTCTGCTGCAGATATTTAGTCTCCAGGTGTGGTTGAATTGACAACTCAATAAATTTGGGTTGAATACTCTACCCTCGAAAACTATTGCGATCCCCTATACTTGTGGGTTATCAATCTCCGGGATCCAAGTGGCAAACCACAATGGTAAGCCCTCACAATCAAATCGAGATTGGAGGGCTACTTTTTCCAGCTTCTCTCTTTGTGATCAGACCTTCCAACATAGATATCATTCTTGGTATGGAATGGTTGATAGCCTACAAAGCTTTGATCGACTGTGCCGCCAAGACAGTCCAGCTTACACACCCTTCTGGCCAGGTGATCAACTACTCAGCCCAGATAATCCAGAATGTCGAGAGCCAGATATATGCTCTGAATGCCTTGAATGCTTCACCTCTTGAAGGAATAGAGAATGTTCCAGTCATTCGTGATTTTCAAGATGTCTTTCCAGAAGAACTTCCAGGAATACCCCCTGCTAGAGCTGTCGAATTCGTCATAGACTTGAAACCGGGCACTACTCCTATTGCCAAGCGCCCGTACAAGATGCCGCCGCATGAACTCCTTGAACTTAAGGAGGAAATTGACAAGTCACTTTGTAATGGTTTCATTCGCCCCAGTTCTTCTGCTTGGGGAGCACCTTATCTCTTTGTCAAGAAGAAGGATGGTACGAATCGCTTGGTCCAAGATTACCGACCTATCAACCAGGCAACAATTCAGAACAAGTATCCGCTTCCCAGAATCAACGATCTGTATGATCAACTTGCTGGTTCCTCAGTATTCTCTAAACTTGATTTGAGATTGGGATATCACCAGATCCGAGTTCGTGAAGAGGACATTCCAAAGACAGCCTTCATTACTCGCTATGGTTCTTACGAGTACACTGTCATGTCCTTTGGCTTAACCAACGCTCCAGCAACCTTCTCTCAGTTAATGAATTACATCTTCATGGATTACCTCGACAAATTCATCGTGGTTTATCTGGATGATATCCTTGTTTATTCGAAGAATGAAGAAGAACATGCCGAACATCTTTGGCTTGTACTGGAGAAGCTGCGTGAACATCAACTGTATGCCAAGTATTCCAAGTGCGAGTTCTGGTTATCTGAAGTGACATATCTCGGCCACGTGATTTCCAAAGATGGCATTGCTGTTAACCCAGAACGAGTTCAGGCTATTCTTGAATGGACTCCTCCGAAGAATGTTAAGCAAGTCAGAAGTTTTCCTCGGACTCGCCAGCTATTGCCGCTGTTTTGTCGAGAACTTATCCAAGATTGCCAAGCCTTTGACTGATTTGCTTCACAAAGGCGTTAAGTTTGAGTGGACAGACAAATGTCAAGAAAGTTTTCAGAAACTCAAAGACAAGCTGACATCTGCCCCAGTGCTTGCTCCTCCAGATTCTCGCAAGGACTTCGTGATTTATTGTGACGCATCCCGTCAAGGATTAGGCTGTGTCCTAATGCAAGAGCGCAAGGTGATGGCTTATGGCTCTCGACAGTTGCGTCCTCATGAAGAGAACTATCCCACACATGATCTCGAACTTGCAGCAGTTATTTAGGCATTGAAGTTATGGCGACATTACCTGTTTGGTAATCATTGCGAGATCTACACGGATCATCAAAGTTTGAAGTACTTGTTCACACAGCCATCCCTGAACCTCCGTCAGCAAAGATGGATGGAGGCCATTACGGACTATGGCTTGGGTATTTCTTATACCCCTGGCAAAGCTAATGTAATGGCTGATGCTTTGAGCCGTAAATCCTACTGTTGTGAACTTGAGGTTCAGCTACAGCAACCACCCCTGTATGAAGAGCTTCGAAAGCTGAACCTCGAAATAGTTCCTCAAGGTTATCTAAATACCTTGGTTGTTGAACCAGATCTCGAGTACAACATCAAGACAAGGCAGAAGTATGATTCCGAAGTCGAGAAGATCAAGAGCTATCTCTCCAAAGGAAATTCATCGTTCTTCACTGTTGATGATGATGGTGCCTTGTTCTTCAGAGGCCGCCTAGTGGTTCCTAGAAAGCAAAATCTGGACTCGCGTTCGGATGTCATGAAAGAAGCACATGACACACCTCTGTCTATTCATCCAGGTAGTACCAAGATGTACCAAGACATTCGTCAGCGGTACTGGTGGCCTGATATGAAGCGAGACATTGCTCGCTATGTTGCCGAGTGTGACGTTTGCCGTCGCATCAAAGCAGAACATCAAAGACCTGCTAGAACTCTGCAACCACTTGCTATTCCTGAATGGAAATGGGACAAGGTTGAAATGGATTTCATTACTGGATTTCCCAGATCACAGAAGGGTCATGATGCTATTCTTGTTGTCATTGACCGATTCTCCAAGGTTGCTCACTTTCTGCCAATCAAGGAGACAATCATTGCTAGTCAGTTAGCAGACTTGTATGTTTCCAGAATTGTGTCACTCCACGGTGTTCCGTTGGAGATCAGTTCCGACCATGGCAGCCTCTTTACTTCAAGGTTCTAGGAAAGTTTCCAAGAAGCTATGGGAACTCATCTGTGCTTTAGCACCGCTTTTCACCCCCAGTCCCAGGGTCAAGTTGAAAGAGCCAACCAAGTGCTTGAAGATATGCTTCGCGCATGTGTCATCTCCTTTGGCAAGAAATGGGAGGAATCTCTCCCATATGCTGAATTCTCTTATAACAATAGCTATCAAGCTAGTCTGAAGGTGGCACCATTTGAGGTTCTTTATGGACGCAAGTGCCGAACTCCTCTGAATTGGTCAGAAACTGGGGAACGGCCACTCTTCGGTCCGGACATTATCCAACACGCTGAAGAGCAAGTCCGTATCGTTCATGAACATCTGAAGACTGCTCAGTCTCGTTAGAAGAGCAATTATGACCGTAAACACAAGGTAATGGTCTATCAACCTGGCGAACAGGCTTACCTTCGTGTCACTCCGATGAAGGGCACTCATCGTTTCGGAATCTAGGGCAAGCTAGCTCCTTGCTACATTGGCCCCTTCCGCATTCTCGCAAGACGTGGAGAAGTGGCCTATCAATTGGAACTACCGCCGAACCTTTCTCAGGTTCACGATGTTTTTCATGTGTCGCAACTCCGCTGCTGTTTCAAGGATCTGATCCGAGCAGTGGATCATGAAGTGCTTGAATTGCAGGATGACCTATCTTATAAGGAACATTTGATCCGTATTCTTGATCAAGCTGAACGTCGAACCCGTCAGAAGGCAATCAAGTTCGTTAAGGTTCAGTGGTCGAATCATTCTGAAGATGAGGCCACTTAGGAACGCGAAGATCGCCTACGAGAAGAATACCCCGACCCTTTCCCTTCTACCTCCTGAATTCTCAGGACGAGAATTTCTTTTAGAGGAGAATTGTAACACCCCCTTGTAATGTGCCATAGTGATCCATCATGATCAATGCCAAGTCAGCATCTTTTGTAAAGCACAAGTGCCACTTGTCTTAGATTTCAAACTCAGAATTCAAATTTGAATTGCAAGTCAAATATTTACATTTTCAAACATGCAAACAAAATAGTTCATAATATTGCAAATAATCCCAAAGCAATTATAAAAATAAAACCAACATTATTTGAATTCCCAGTTTGACCCTAACAACCAAAAACAGTGACTTTAACAACCACTTTAATGCATTTCCAATTAAGCAAAAGTTAAATGAAATTATTCAACTACCAAACTTTTTGTGGCAGTTCCAGACATTACCTAGTATATGATTTGGCAAGTCATGCATTTTACAAAACTCATTTGCTAGCTAAAAGAAAATGCTACATAAAAGAATAAAAGAAAACATAAAAAGAAATAAAAGAAAAAGAAAAGGGCCACTATTAGCTGGGCCTTAGTGCACAGTGTGCAGGCCCAGCCCAACAGAGCCATCGTCGTCTCCCTCCTCCACGCGTCGGTGGCGACCGACGCCGGGCGCCGTCGCTACCGAACCACGTCGCCGCGCCGCTACAGGAGGGCGTGGGAGGATAAGAGCGGCGCCGTGGCACCTTGGGGACTCGCGCCATCCCTAATCCACCCCGCTCGCTCCTCTCTTTCTCCTCTCCCATCTCGGCCGAGCGCCACCACCGCCATGGGCTTGCCGTAGTCGTGGCCACCATCGTCCCCGAGCGCCGAGAACGTGTCCGCCAGGACCGCTGACGACTGTTTCTTCCTCTCCACCAACCCACGTGCGACGCAGAGCTCCACCTCGCCCGGATCGAGCCGGCGTCCACCTCAAATCACCGCAGCTCGCCTGCGTCGATCCGCTCCTCTGCAGCTACAAAGCCTCCGTCGGGCTCTCGTGCGCCCACTAGGTGAGCTCCGACGCCGCTCCCCTCTCTTCTTCCCTCACGCACGAGCCCCGCCTTGCCGCCGCCATTGCCGGAGCTCCGCTGTTGCGGGTGAGCTCCCTGCCGTCCTCCTAGCGCCGCTCCGGCTCAACTAAGCGCGTCACAGAGCTCGTGCCGTCGGGTAGATGCCCCTGGCCCATCCATTCGACTTGTGCGCGCCCGCAACGTCGTTTTCGCCGAGCTCCCGATTCGGCCGCCGCCCGTCGTGGTCGCTCCGGCCAGCTCCGACCGCCTCCGCCACTTCTGTTCACACCAGTAGACGTGCCTCGCTACGCCGGTCCCGTAGGAGCAAACCTCGCGCAAAACGGTCGCCTGTAGGGCATTTCCGGCGACGTCCCGTGCCGCGCCGTCGTCAGTTGATCACCGGCGCGCGCGCCGGCGTGCAAAACATCGGCCGGCCCCACTCGTCAGGTGGTTAGGGGCTAACCCCGTGCTAAGCAGTCACTGACATGTGGGCCATAGTTACTGTAGCAATTAGGATTAAAATTAAACTAACCTACTAACTGCTGTGTCACTGACAGACTGGGCCCACGTCTTAATTAGCTTAATTAGATTAATCTAAACACTGTTAAAATGACTAGAGACTGACCATTGGGTCCCACTGGACCCAGTTGACTCAGTCAACTGCTGACTGGGCACCCCCAGTCCATGACAGGTGGGTCCCACTGGACCCACTGTCCAGTCAACGTTGACCCAGTCAACTGCTGACTGTGCAGTTGACTGGGCCCACTGTCAGCCACACTAGCACATCTGTGGGTACACTTTCTGTGTACCCATAGCATTTAGCATTTAATTTATTTCAAAATTAAATTAAATTCCAGAAATTCCAAAAAATGATTAAAACTTTGAAAAATCATATAAAATAAACCGTAACTCGGATGAAAATAATTTATATATGAAAAATGATCAGAAAAATCCAACAAATCCGAATATGTCATCTGCACTCATGTTAGAACCCTCTAAGTAGATGAACATGGAACTTTTTGCCTGTTTCTGATAAATGAATAGTGCATGACTGAGGTAAAATAATTCCAAATAAATTCCTAAAAACATCTAGAATGTTTAGAGATGCAATATATCACCCCTGCATATCATTTAGGCATGTCATGCATAGTGATTGCATTCGAATGCTTGTATTTATCTGTTTCCTCCCCCTCTTCTCTCTGGTAGATCCCGAGACCGACATTGACCCCGAGGACTGCTACTCCACCGAAGACCCCTCTTTTACCGCAAAGCTTCCAGGCAAGCAAACCCCCTTGAACATTCCTATATCACCTATTCCTTCTTCCTCGTTCTTGCGTTAGAAATTGCTACCATAATTGATTGCTCCTATTTTGATGCATAGCCTGATTTTGTGACCTGTTATTGATACATTACCCATTATCCTAAATGCTTAGTATAGGTTGGTCTGTGATCCATCAATGGCCCCACTCCCTTGTTCTTGTTGCCATGCTTTACCACCGGAGACTCGATCAACGTGATCGATGTGCATAGACCGACACAGCACCACACATCCCCTTAGTTGTACGACTCTACAGAGTTACTATCGAGTGCCGAGGGTGATACCTCCTACCTCACTCCTGATGATATCTCTGTAGCGTAGCTAGTCGGTTGTGGGTTACCGAGGGTGATTCCTCTTTCACCACCTCCGATGAAGCCTCTGTCATGCAACCCCTCAAGTGTGAACCCATCGAGGGTGATTCCTCCGAGTTCACCTTGATGGGTACATCGAGTGGGAATCCATCGAGGGTGATTCCTCGGATTTCCCCCTTGATGTTTTGGACACACGGGTACTTTGAATTTACCTCAGACCCTTATTAAAGTCGAGTCGACCCCGAGGGGTACCCGTGAGAGGTGTGAAGTCGGGTTGGCCATGAGGGCACCCACGAGAGATTATTGTGGCGGAACGACAGGGCAGGTGGAGACCACCTAGGAGAGAGGTGGGCCTGGTTCCTGGTCGTTGGATCGCGGATTACCAAGTTGGTGCGGCAGGGAGTCAGAGGTGAATCCTTGAGCCCTGTTCGTGTCCGCGAGCTAATAATAACACGCTTAACGGATTTGGGTATTTGATCTGAGTTGGCCACTGGCCTATACACACTACCACCACGTGGGATAATGGTTTAATGGGGCCCTCGGCGCCGTATGTATTAGCCGAAAGCTCTGTCAGACGTCCAGTTCAACATTGCGGCATAGCTGGGCCGGCGCCATCCAGGACAAAGGTGGTGCCTGGACTCGCCCTGCGCGCAACGACCCGGAGTGCAAAGGGCGATGGGCCCAAGACCCCTGAGCACTTAGGATGTAGACCGGCGGGGACCTCTCTATGGAGCCTAGGTGGGACTACGTCGTGTCGATCAGCCGAGGCCGGGCATGACCCAGAAAAGTGTGTCCGGCCAGAGTTAATCGAGCGTGTTGGGTAACAGTAGTGCACCCCTGCAGGGAAGTTATCTATTCAAATAGCCGTGTCCACGGTAACAGGACGCTCAATGTTGTATCCCGATCTATTACAACTTGAACTGGATACATGTTAATTAATATGTAAGCTCCGAGATCGCTTTCTCGCAAGGAGCCGAGGAAGGATCTCTAGGCGTTGCTACTACATGCTTGTTGCTTTATCATATACTACTAAACTGCACTCTTCTAATGCTGCAAGACGCTGCATGATGCTAGTCTTCGATAGGCTAGGCCTTCCCCTCTATTCTGGCATTTCTGCAATCCAGTCCACAGATACAGCCCCTTCATTTGATACCAATGCATAATTAGACTAGTTCTGATGTAAGTCTTGCGAGTACTTTGGATGAGTACTCACGGTTGCTTTGCGACCTCTCTTTTCTCCATACCCGGTTGTTGCGACTAGATGACGGACCCCCGGAGCCAGCTGATCCCGCCGAGTACTATTACCACCATGACGAAGCCTACTTCTACGTGGAGATCGACGACCAGGAGTAGTTTAGGAGGGTCCCAGGCAGGAGGCCTGCGCCTTTTCGATCTAGATGTCATTGTTTTGCTCAGCCTTCTTAAGGCAACCTTGTTTAGTTATGTCTGTACCCAGACATTTATGCTTCCGCTGGCTCTTGTGTAACTCAAGCTTATGTATTCGAGCCCTCGAGGCCCCTGGCTTGTAATATAAAGCTTGTATTATTTTATTTTGTGTCTAGAGTTGTGTTGTGATATCTTCCCGTGAGTCCCTGGGCTTGATCGTGTGCATTTGCGTGTATGATTAGTGCACGGTCGGGCCGGGGGCGTCACACATGGGGCCGCGCCCTGTTGCCTTGTGGTTTCCTAGTGAAGCTTCTGGCTTCCTCCCGAAGCTTCCAGGGTCTCTTTAGTCCAGAAAAAATCGTCAAAAGTTTCATGGCATTTGGACTTCGTTTGGTACTGATTTCCTGAAATGCCAAAAACAAGCAGAAAACAACAACTAGCACTGGGCACTAGGTCAATAGGTTAGTCCCAAAAAATGATATATAATTGTATATAATTGCATATAAAAACATCCAAGATTGATACTATAATAGCATGGAACAATCAAAAATTATAGATACGTTGGAGACGTATCAAGCATCCCCAAGCTTAATTCCTGCTCGTCCTCGAGTAGGTAAATGATAAAAACAGAATTTTTGATGTGGAATGCTACCTAACATGTTTCATCATGTAATCTATATTACGGTATGAATAATAAGATCCGAGTGATTCAAAGCAATAGTCTATAATTTGATATAAAGACATCAATACTCAGGCATACTAATAAACAATCATGTCTTTCAAAATAAAAATGCTAAAGAAAGTTATCCCTACAAAATCATATAATCCTGTCATGCTCCATCTTCTTAACACAAAGTATTTATCATGCACTACCCCGATGACAAGCCGAGCAATTGGTTCATACTTTTTAACGCACTTCGGCTTTTTCAACCCCCACGCAATACATGAGCGCAAGCCATGGATATAGCACTATGGGTGGAATAGAATGTGGTGGTAGGGATTAATAAGGGAAAGTCAAAAATAAGAAGATAGTCTCACATCGACGCGGCTAATCAACGGGCTATAGAGATGCCCATCAATTGATGTCAATGCGAGGAGTAGGGATTGCCATGCAACGGATGCACTAAGAGCTATAAGTGTATGAAAGCTCAACATGAAAACTAAGTGGGTGTGCATCCAACTTGCTTGCTCATGAAGACCTCGGGCATTTGAGGAAGCCTATCATCGGAATATACAAGCCAAGTTCTATAATGAAAAATTCCCACTAGTATATGAAAGTGACAAAATAGGAGACTCTCTATATGAAAAACATGGTGCTACTTTAGAGCACAAGTATGGAAAAGGATAGTAACACTGCCCCTTCTATCTTTTTCTCTCATTTTTTTTCTCCTTTTTTTTCTTTTTTTCGTGGGCTCTTTTTGGCCTCTTTTTTTTCCTTTTTTTTATTTCCTCACCGGGACAATGCTCTAATAATGATGATCATCATACTTCTATTTACTTACAACTCAAAATGAAAATTACAACTCGAAACTAGAACAAAAATATGACTCTATATGAATGCCTTTGGCGGTGTACCAGGATGTGCAATGATACTAGTGTAACATGTATAAAAAATGATGAACGGTGGCTGAGCCACAAATACTATGTCTGCTATATGATCATGCAAAGCAATATGACAATGATGATGTGTGTCATAAAAAATGGAACGGTGGAAGTTGCATGGCAATATATCTCGGAATGGCTTTGGAAATGCCATGATAGGTAGGTATGGTGGCTGTTTTGAGGAAGATATAAGGAGGCTTATGTGTGATAGAGCGTATCATATCACGGGGTTTGGATGCACCGGCGAAGTTTGCACCAACTCTCGATGTGAGAAAGGGCAATGCACGGTACCGAAGAGGCTAGCAAATTGCGGAAAGGTGAGAGTGCGTATAATCCATGGACTCACATTAGTCATAAAGAACTCACATACTTATTGCGAAAGTTTATTAGCCCTCAAAGCAAAGTACTACTACGCATGCCCCTAGGGGGATAGATTGGTAGGAAAAGACCATCGCTCGTCCCCGACCGCCACTCATAAGGTAGACAATCAAGAATAAATCATGCTCCAACTTCTTAGCATAACAACAGATCATACGTGCATGCTTCGGAATCACAAACCTTAACACCAATATTCTTACTAAACCACAATTATCTACTAGCACCTCCCACATATTACCATCTTAATATCGCAAAACTATTGCAAGGAATCAAACTTATCATATTCAGTGATCTACATGAAAGTTTTTATTATATCCCTCTTGAATACCTATCATATTAGGACCAAATTCATAACCCGTGCATATTACCATTGCTATTCATTAGACTCTCAAAGAGATATAAGTGAAGCATGAGAGTGCAGCTATTTCTTTAAAATATAACCACCGCCGTGCTCTAAAAGATATAAGTGAAGCACTAGAGCAACTGCCTAGCTCAAAAGATATAAGTGAAGCACATAGAGTATTCTAACAAATCACGAATCATGTGTGTCCCTCTCAAAAAGGTGTGTTCAGCAAAGATGATTGTGACAAACTAAAAAGCAAACAAACTACAAGATTCTCCAAGTAAAACACATATCATGTGATGAATAAAAATATAGCTCCAAGTGAGTTACCGATAGATTGTAGACGAAAGAGGGGATGCCATCCGGGGCATCCCCAAGCTTAGACGCTTGAGTCTTCCTTGAATATTACCTTGGGGTACCTTGGGCATCCCCAAGCTTAGGCTCTTACCGCTCCTTATTCCTTTATCCATCGTGGTTTCACCCAAACTTGAAAACTTCAGCACACAAAACTCAACAGAAACCTCGTGAGATCCGTTAGTATAACAAACAAATCTTAAACTTTAGGTACTGTTGTAAATTAATTATTATTTAATATTAGCATAATGCTACTGTAATCCAACTTCTCCATGACTCATACCCCCCGATACGATCCATAGATTCATCGAAATAAGCAAACTATGCAACAAAAACAGAAAATGTCTAAAACAGAACAGTCTGTAAAGATCTGAATTAAAGTCATAATTCTGTAACTCCAAAAATTCTGAAAAATTAGAAAACGTTGGAAATTCATATATCAACATTTTGTAAAATATTCAGAAGGTTCTGACGCTCCAGAAAATAATCAAAATTCCAGCACTGGATGCAAAAGTTTCTATTTTCAAACAACATCAATTATACTATCTTCCAAATCATCCCAAAGGCATTACTTGGCACAAACACTAATTAAAAGATAAAAACACAATCATAACATAGGCTACAATTGTGTAAACACACAAAAACAGAAGCTAAAACAAAAATTTATTTTATTCATTGGGTTGCCTCCCAACAAGTGCTATTGTTTTATGCCCCTAGCTAGGCATAATGCATAGTTTCAAGTATTGTCATCCTTCAAATTAATTCCATAGGTGGATCTCATAATAGATTCATAAGGTGGCTTAATTATATTTCTAGGGAAGTGTTCCATCCCTTTCTTTAATGGAAATTGAAATCTTATATTTCCTTCTTTCATATCAATAATAGCACCTATGGTTCGTAGGAAAGGCCTACCAAGTATTATAGGACAAGAAGGATTGCATTCAATATCAAGCACAATAAAATCCACGGACACATAATTTCTATTATCAAGAATAAGCACATCATTTATTCTACCCAATGGTTTTTTAATTAGTGGAATCCGCTAGATGTAAATTAAGGGAACAAGGAAGCATATCACTGAGACCTAGCACATCACACAAAGTTTTTGGTATAGTAGAAACGCTAGCACCTAGATCACATATGGAATTGCAATCATAATCTTTAATTTTAACTATAATAGTAGGTTCCCATTCATCATGTAATTTTCTAGGAATTGAAACTTCCAACTTAAGCTTTTCTTCATGGGCTATTATCATAGCTTCTACAGTATGTTTAGTAAAAGCTTTATTTTGTTCATATGCAATAGGTGAATTAATCATGGATTGCAACAAGGAAACACACTAAATTAAGGAAAAATTATCATAATTAAAGTCCTTGTAATCCAAAGTAGTGGGTGCATTACTATTTAAAGTTTTGACCTCTCCAAACGCATTTTTTTCATTTTTATCATTAAGATCATCACCCTCCAAACAATTGGGACGCCTTCTAGCTAAAGTTGACTCATCTTCAGTCCCTTTTTCATCAAGTTTTATATTACTAAATAAATATTCAATAGGTGAGACACCAATCATTTTAATATCTTCATCATTACTACGATAGAAACCGGGTGGAATGCTTTTTCTAAGAATTCTCGCTTAGCTCTCAACCTAGCGGTCCTTTCTTTACTTTAATTAATGGAGACATATATAGCTTTAATAGACTCATTTATATCATGCTTGGGTGGCAAAATTTTAGTTTGGAGATTTTCCGCATCATGAGCAATTCTATCCATGTTCCTAGACAATTCATCAACTCTATTCAATTTTTCTTCTATCATAGCATTGAAAATCTTTTGAGAATTAATAAATTCTTTAATATTACTTTCAAGATCAGAGGGTATCCTATTATTACTATTATTATTATTATTATTATTATTATTATTATATGGATTACCATAGGAATTACCATAATTACTAGAGGAATTTCCAGGAAACGGTCTATGATTGAAATTACTCCTATAAGCATTGTTATTGAAATTATTTCTAGAGAAAAAATTCAAATCAATAGCATCATTATTTTTCTCAATCAAAGTAGACAATGGCACATCATTAGGATCAATATGAGCATTTTTACTAGAAACCAATTTCATAAGAGCATCCATTTTATCACTCAAAGTATTAATTTCTTCAACAGAATTTACCTTCTTACTAGTTGGAGTTCTTTCAGTATGCCATTGAGAATAATTTGTCATAATATTATCAAAAAGTTTTGTAGCTTCTCCCAATGTAATTTCCATAAAAGTACCACCTGCGGTAGAGTCTAGCAAATTTCTAGAAACAAAGTTTAGCCCCGCATAAATTTTTTGTATGATCATCCATAAACTTAAACCATGTGTTGGGAAATTTCTTAGAATTAATTTCATTCTCTCCCAAGATTGTGCAACATGTTCATGCTCAAGTTGCTTAAAACTCATAATTTTATTTCTTAAAGAAATAATCTTAGCGGGAGGAAAATACTTGGCAATAAAAGCATCCTTACACTTATCCCATGAATCAATACTATTTCTAGGCAAGGATGAAAACTGTTGGTGCAATAATTTGCCTCCTTATGTTTTGGAGATTGTTGACAAACAGTGAGGGACTGATGTGTTTGCTAGTGCACACAGAGTAATAGGTCCCTGGAGTTAAGAGGAGTTTGGATTCATAACTCCGAAGAATATCCCCTGCATGGCAGTGAAAGTTATCACCGAAGGATATAACGACAAGAGTGACCCTAAAAAATTGCTGACGTAAAGCAATTGGTTCGGTGCCTATCCAAAGGAAGTGACTGCAGCCGAGGAAATCAAAGACAAAGAGAAGACGTAGCATTCTTTTCATTGTTTCTTTTCTCTTTATTGAGTCACAGGACCACCGTACTATTAAGAGGGGTGTAGCATTCGAAGCTTTGATTCTCTGATGCTAAACCCAAATCCTATGAAAGATGCGAGAGAAATCTCTTTGTGTTCCGAGCAAATACTTGTCAGCAAGAGACTGTGATCTTCTTCGCTGCGAGAGATTTGTCTCTGACCGAGGAGTTAGCATTACTTGCTCCTCAAGTAATGTTACCGTTGCTCCCAAATCCGACCGTTGTGAACGTGTCGGTTGGCCATTGGCTAGACCGCATGTCCAAAATGGTCATTTCCCATCAGGGAAGGCTGCGGCTATAAATAGCCACCCCGCACCGGCGCTGTCCGGTGGCTGCTCCGTTTGATTTTAAGAAGATTGTTGAGCAACCCCCTCTCCGATTGATTTGAGTTTAAAATCCACCGAGAGAAAACCCCAGAGTCGAAAAATTAGATAGTGGTTCAGCATCTCTCGAATCTAAGTCCAGTACGCTCTACCTATTACTCTTGAGAGCTGCGAACTCTCTAGACGGTTAGGTGTCAATTTCTTCAGAGACCAAGAGTAATTGTGGTTCTCGAAGAAGAAGTCTGTAAAGGTTTGGAGATCGCCTTCAAGCATCTACCACGAGTAATCGGCATTAGTTGACGAACCAATTGTCGAGGAGAAAAGGGCGAAGAGAGTTTATCTTTTGTGTTAAATCACAACCCCTCCAACCAGACGTAGTCCTTTTGCAGAAGGGCGAACTGGTCTACCAAATACCTTGTCGCCATCGAGCATCACTGGTCATCTCTGTTACTCTCCTTTACATTCGTATGATGCCATGTGATCTGTTTCAGTTATGTGATTTACCTCAATGCATGTTTTAAGTTTCCATTCGGTAGTTTATTTTCACTCACTGTTTACTGTTTTCATTCATTCCGCTGCTGGGTTCCGAGAGTTTTGATATTACCGAAGAAAATTTAAAACTCCCATTCACCCCCCCTCTGGTAGACATACTTCGTTCCTACAATTGGTATCAGAGCTAGGTACTCCTTGACTCTGCTCATTTTGGTCTAACCACCTTGGAGTTTAAGTATGTCTTCAGTGAGCTACAAGTCGCACCTCAAGATTCCCATCTTTGATGGGACGGACTATCCCTTCTGGAAGGAGAAGATGAAGATCCGTCTCCGAGCTATTGATGATGATATGTGGTGCAGAATGGATTCACGGTTGAAGTGCCCTAGGTCCCCACTGACCACGAGAAGAAACTCATTCAGATGGATGCTCAAGCCAAAGATGAAATTGGTGGCCATCTCTCTCGTGCTCAATTTCTTCGCTATCGTCAGTGTGAAACTGCAAAGGAATTGTGGGACATTCTCGAAAAGATAAACGAGGGTGTTTCAACTCAGAAAGAAGCTCGCATTGATACACTTCGGGCTAAGTTCAATCGGTTCAAGCGAATTGGAAATGAAAGCTGCCAGCAAACCTTCGATCGTCTGAGCGACATTGCAAACGAGCTACAAGGTCTCGGTGCCAAAGACATCACTGACCACGAAGTTGTGAAGAAACTGCTCCGATCCCTTGACAGTTCGTTCGACACTCTAGTTCTGATGATTCGGGAACGAGCTGATTTCAAAGTTCTCGACTCTGCTGATATCATGGAAAGGCTAAACACTCACGAAGAACAAGAAGAAGAAAAGAGAGATCTCTATGGATCAAATCACCGAAAAAGTCATGCTCTCAAGGCTGCGGCTGATTCTTCCTTAGAAGGAAACACCGATGAAGATTCAGATGACCCAGAGAGGATCAGTAAGGACCTCGCATTGATCACGAAAAGATTTCAACGCCTTCAGAAGAAAAATCAGTTTTAGAAGAAAGGATCCAGCAACTCAGGCGGCTCCAAATCTTCATCAAAACCTACTGGAGATTACACCTGCTTCAAGTGCAAAAAGCCAGGACATTTCATCTCGGATTGCCCTCTCTGGGAAGCTGAAATCCGTGCCAGTGGAAGATTTGATTTAGGACACAAAAGCAAGAGCAAAAGCTACGACTCCGATGATGAGAATAAAACGAAGAAGTTCTTCAAGAAGAAGGATAGCTCTTCCAAGTCATCGTCGAGATCTTCCTCAAGGAATCCCTCCAAGTCCTCATCCAACCGCAAGAACACTTCTCGCAAGGCCAAGGTGTACATCGGCAAGGAGATGGATTCCGATGAAGAAGCGTCATCTGACTCAGAAGAAGTTGATGAATCCGATGAGGATTCCGATTCCGGCATGGCTGGCATAGCATGTGCTTCTACTCCTGCATCGAACTTCTTCGAGAATCTTTCGAGCGACAACGAGTCTCCTGCTTACTGCTTCATGGCCAAAGCTTCGAAAGAAAAGGTATCCTCTAAACATCACAAGGTTCACTCTAGTGATCAATATTCTTCTGATGAGGATGACCATGCTAAACTGATCAAAATTGCTAATATGCAACAAAATTCTCTCGAGAAAATTGAGAAAACCCTCAGGAAATCTGAAGGGTTGTTGGTTGAGGAGATGGAGAAAAATCAATCGTTGACCGAAGAGCATTCCGCTCTCGAGTCTCGAATGAAAGAACTATCAGATCGTCATGATTTTCTCTCAGCTGACCACGAAAGATTGACTTATGATTACCTGAAACGAAAACAGGAACTCGAGTCGCTGAGAGAGGCTCATGATGACTTGATCAGAGAAAATTCTCTTCTCACCCAACAACTCAGAGAGAAACCTGAAGTGTTTGTACCTCCTTGCTTAAAATTCCTTGAACGCAGTAACGCTGAATCAAATGCTGAATCTTCTGTGAATGCTAACCCCTCTGTCGAGGAAAATGGTTCTATGTCTAATGAACATGCCAGGTTGAAGGATCTTCTTCAGACAGGAATGTTCAAGTCTCTCAAAGGGCATCAAACCCTATGTGATGTTCTGAAGAAATCCATTCTTCACAAAAATCCCAGAAAGGAAGGTGTCGGTTTTGAAAGGAAACTGAATGAGAATGGCTCCTACTGGGAACCTGATCAATATCCTCGCACTGTGTGGGTACCTGCTAAGAGCAAAACGTTCGATCCAGCTTTACTTTCGGGATATGAATCTCCTATCCCTGAGTACTCATATGATGATTCTCTGGACAACTATAAGTTGTTCAAAAACCAACGTGGTGAGGCTGTTGCTCGCTATGTTGGACCAAACAGCAGGAATGGCCCCCCAAAGGAATCAATCTGGGTGCCCAGGAAAACTATCGAAGCCTTACCTGTTACTAGACTACTAACCATGCAGGAAGAAAATGCTCGATATATCCTTGAAAAGATTCGACGGAATGAGTACATACTTGCCTCACCCAACCACTATACTCATTCGTCAGGAAGGAATTTCAATGCATACTCTTTTGATTATGCTCGTACGCATTCAAGTTACAATTCGCATAATTATCAAAAGAAATCATATCCTGCTCGCTCATATGTTTCGAAGCCACCTACAATGATGTGGGTGGTTAAGAAAGCCTAATTTCTCTGCAGGACTATGTCTCCGGGTGTACCGAATGGATAATGGATAGTGGATGCACTAGTCATATGACCGGAGACAAGTTGTTGTTTGTCGACCCCAACTTAACTACTTCATCTGAGAAGTACATTACTTTCGGCGACAAGAACAAAGGAAAGGTAATTGGGTTAGGTAAAATTGCTATATCCAAGGACAAGAACATTGATGATGTTTTACTTGTTCAGTCTCTTGGATTTAATCTCATGTCAGTTGGCAAGCTCTGTGATCTAGGCATGCTTGTTCTATTTTCTAAAACCAAATGCATGGTCTTTATGGCCACTGACAATTCCTTCATTTTCGAGGGAAATAGAAAAGGTGATTTATATATTGTGGATTTCTCTAAGGGTCCCTCAGTCCGAACTTGTTTGCTTGCAAAAGCAACCGAAGGATGGCTGTGGCACCGAAGACTTGGTCATGCAGGTATGAGAAATTTGCAGACTCTCGTGAAGAAAAATCATCTCCGTGGATTTCCTGATGTGAAATTCGACAAGGATCGTCTTTGTGCTGCGTGTGAAGCCGGTAAATTGGCAAAGAAGCACCATTCATCAAAAACAGTCATGACCACAACAAGACCATTGGAAATTCTTCATATGGATTTATTCGGGCCTCAAAATTATGCAAGCTTCGGAGGCAGTCATTATGGCCTGGTTATTGTTGATGATTTCTCTCGATACACTTGGGTATTCTTTCTCGAAGATAAAACCTGCACCCAAGACATCTTCAAAAGATTCGCTAAGAAGGCTCAGAATGAATATGATGTGCGAATTAAGCATGTCAGAAGTGGCAATGGCACTGAGTTCAAAAATACTCATATCGAAGATTTTCTCGATGAAAATGGTATCACTCATGAGTTCTCTGCCGCATACACTCCCCAACAGAATGGAGTTGTTGAGCAAAAGAATAGAACCCTCATTGAAATGGCGAGAACAATGCTCAGTGAGTATAAAACTCCCATTCGTTTCTGGGCTGATGCTATTAACACTGCTTGCCATGTTGTGAATCGTGTTTATCTTCATAAATTCCTTAGGAAAACTTCCTATGAGCTTATCACTGGCAAGAAACCGAATGTTTCTTATCTACGTGTTTTTGGTGCACCATGCTATATTCGTGACATGAATCATAATTCTAAGTTTGCACCCAAAGCACATGAAGGTTTTCTTCTTGGTTATGGCTCAAACTCGTATACCTATCGTCTCTATAACTCTCACCACGGGAAAGTTATGGAAACGGTAAATGTGCGGTTTGATGAATCTAACGGCTCTCAAAAGGAGCACCTGCCTAATGTGATAGATGAACCTCCGATTTCGGATGCCATTCGGCAAATGGCTATTGGGGACGTCAGGCCAGTCAAAGGAAATGTACCTGACTCTTCCGATGATGATGCTCCCATTGCTAGTCGTACACGCCAATCCACTGCCGAAGAAAATGCAACACCGAACACAAATGGCAACCCAAATGCAAATGCCGATCAAAATGGCAATCAACATGAAAATGGCGATACTAATGCCAATCCGGACGCTGATACTGGAGAAAATGAAAATGATCATCAAGAAGGAAATCCTCTTCCACGAGTGGCAAATCGAGTTGACCCTGCTTTAATCCTCGAAGATCTCGAGAATCCAGGTTACAGACCCACAACTCGCTCTCGCACTCGTTTGGCTAACTACTGTGGCAGTTTCTCTTTTGTCTCATTGACAGAACCTACAAAATATGAAGAAGCTATGAATGATCCCGATTGGATGAATGCCATGCAAGAAGAGTTGGTGCAATTCGAACTAAATGATGTGTGGGAATTGGTTGACAAACCGAATCCTAAGAAGCACAATATCATTGGCACAAAATGGATTTTCCGGAACAAGCAAGATGAAAATGCCATTGTTGTGAGAAACAAAGCACGTCTTGTCGCTCAAGGGTACAAACAGGTAGAAGGTATCGATTTCGGTGAAACTTATGCTCCTGTTGCTCGCCTTGAGGCAATTCATATTCTTCTCGCCTATGCAAATTACAATGATATTCTGCTTTATCAAATGGATGTGAAAAGTGCTTTCCTCAATGGTGAAATTGATGAGGAAGTATATGTTAGGCAGCCACCTGGCTTTGAAAATCCTCAGTTTCCTAACAAAGTTTTCAGGTTGAAAAGGCGCTATATGGGCTAAAGCAAGCCCCTCGAGCTTGGTATGACACTCTGAAGAGGTTTTTGCTCGATAAAGGGTTCAAGCCAGGGTCCACTGATTCCACTCTTTTTACTCGTGCTATTGATGGCGATCTATTCGTGTGTCAAATTTATGTGGATGATATTATTTTCGGCTATACTAACAATGCTTGCAGCATGGAATTCGGGCGAATGATGTCCGAGAAATATCAAATGTCCATGACGGGTGAACTTAAATTCTTTCTCGGACTACAAATTCGTCAACGGGACAATGGAATTTTCATATCTCAGGAGAAATATCTGAGAGACTGTCTTAAGAAGTTCAAAATGCAAGATTGCAAACAGAAGGGTTACAAAACTCCCATGCCAACAAATGGCCAGCTGGACGCAGATGTGTACAGTAAAGATTACGATCAGAAGGCTTATCGTTCGATGATTGGTTCCTTGCTTTACCTATGTGCATCCAGACCTGATATTATGTTAAGTGTTTGTATGTGTGCTCGTTTTCAAGCTGCACCGAAAGAATCGCATCACCAAGCGGTCAAGCGTATTCTGAGATATTTGGCTCACACCCCCACCTTAGGTTTATGGTATCCTAAGGGAGCACAGTTTGACCTCATTGGCTATTCAGACTCAGATTATGCAGGTGACCGGGTTGACAGGAAATCTACTTCGGGGACATGCCATTTCCTCAGTAGATCATTGGTATGTTGGTCGTCAAGGAAGCAGAATTGCCTCTCACTCTCTACGGCTGAGGCCGAATATATTGCTGCTGGTGCTTGCTGTACTCAGTTATTATGGATGAAGCAGACTCAGAAGGATTATGGCATCAAGGTCAAGAAGATCCCTCTATTGTGCGATAATGAGAGTGCGATCAAAATTGCACATAATCCTGTGCAGCACTCTCGCACCAAGCATATTGAGATCAGACATCATTTCCTACGTGATCATGTTGCTCGGGAAGATATTGTTATCAGTCATGTCAATACCGAAGAAAATCTCGCCGATATCTTCACCATGCCTCTCGATGAGAAAAGATTCTGTGCGTTACGGTGTGAGCTAAATATCCTAGATTCCGCAAACGTGCAGTAAGCTGGACTCGGCACCCGTACCAACACTTCCACATCTTTGAAGGAATGGGTGCATAACACTCGAAGAGTTTGAAAATTTCGACAAAGTGAAATTTTCTTTCTGAGAGTGAATACATTAACGAAGAACTAGACTAACCGGGTGCCACGATAATTGTGCGACTCTCGGGGTCATACAGTTCTTATACGGTGGGTAACGCCACCACAATTTCTCTTCGCTGAATTGCATTTGAAACCTTTCGTGTTTGTCCGAATGTATTTCACTCATAGCTTGTTTTTCGGGTATTTGTGTTTCTTCGTCTGAGTGAAATGCCTAGGATCCTGTTTTCCCTCTATTCTATCTCTTCCAGTCTATGCTGCTCTGTTATGAATGCACAAATTTCATCTGTGAACGAAACTTTCTCTGGTGTCCTTGACCACGTTAAAGTTTCGGTCCAAACTTAATCTGTTTTGGCGAAAGCCGTCCAAAATTTGGGGTTTCCCGCCCAGGTCTGGACCACGTTCTTTGATGACGGTTGCCACGTGCTCATCATCAACTGCCAGCTTATCCTATCCGTTGAAGAGAAAGCGTCCCTAGACTCCGTCCGTCCGATCAGATTTACAGGGTGCGGTCATTTTCCCCTCGCATATATATTCTGCGCTGCCCCCTTTCTTGTTTCACTTCGCATCCCTCACCATCGCCACCTTACGAAGCCCTACGGCACTGCTCCTCCTCGAGCTCGACGACGCCGACCATCTTCGCCGCTTCACTGCCGGAAAGAGGTCACCGAAGTCCTTCCTCGCCGCCGCGGATCATCTTCGTCTCCGCGCTGTCGTAGCTGCTGCACATCACCGAGTTAGGGTATGTGCAGTACGAACTTGCTCTTCCATTTATCCAGTTCAAGTTCGTCCGCGGTAGAAATAGCCTTGTTTTTACTACAATTTCTCAGATCCTCACTGCTAGGTAACTTCTGTGGATGTGGTTTGTAGTTGTCCCTCGCATCCGAAAAACTTCAGATCTAGGGTTTGTGTTTTGTCTCGTCCGAACGGAATGCTTAGCAAGCTTACTAGTATTTTCTTCGAACCTACTAGTTCGTTCTACACATTTCCTTCGCCCGAAACATTTCTCAAAGTCTGCATCTACTTCATCAAAAACAATTTCTTTTTCAGAATCTTCACTGTGTGCATTCGTAACCCTGTCCCCATTTTCCCTCGCATCTATCTCTGTTCACAGGAAAATGCAGTCAGTTGCGGATTCAGCTCAGCGTAGCTTGCCTGACAGAGATGATATTGTATTGGGCACTGCTGATGAATCAAAAGCTCCAAATGCTAAGGGCCCAACGGTAGGCCCGTCAACCAGCAAGAGAAAAAGGACCGAACAGAATGCCGACGAGAAAGTAGAAACTGCTCCGAAGAAGAAGAGGGGTGGCAGATAGACTCTCACAAACACAGCAGAATATATTTCTCATGACCGGTACAACACAGTTCCAGGCGAATCAAAACACGATCGAGATACTCGACAGCAATGGATTCGACACCACTGGGTGCGAAAATGGTTCAACTATGAGTTCGTTGCTCCTTGTTTTGCTCAGAACTTTGCTTTTCATCCACCATGGGGTGATTGCCGAGAAATTTCTCTCATCAAGCCCAATGGTCCTCAAGTGAGACCACCTCCTCCTAAAAATGCGCATGAGTCTTCCCTTCGCACTCCTGCTTCATATCCTGATGAGCTCGCTAAGCGTCAGCGCAATGCCGTCAAAAGAGCTGAGAGGGCTGAAAAGAAAAAAAGCTCGTGAAGCAGAAAACCTTCGTCTTCTCAAAGATGATCTGGAAAAGAAAAAGGCCGAAGAAATGTCTGAGGGTCGCACCAAACATAAGCATGATCCCAATGTTGCTGCTTCGAAGAGAAAGCATGCACCGAAGAAGAAGAAGGCTGTACCAGCAGATGAAGAAAATATGGATGATTCCTCGGCTGATGAAGATGATCCTCCGCTCACCAAAGAAGAGGTTGCTGCTACTCTCAGCGAGGATGTGAACATTACCACTTCCACCGTGCTGCCTGATCTTCGGGTTAATTTGGCCCCATCAAAGAAGATGCCTGCTAGAAAAACGCCAGCTACCACTGTCACCATGAAACAACACGTGAACACAACTCCTCATCCAGATGCAATCAACTTGAAGGATTTGGTAGTTGATGCTCCAGTAAATGCTGCAAAGCCTGGCGAAAACATTCCCAAACCTGAAGTGAAGAAAATCCAGACGCCTACCGTGCAAGATGCTTCTCAATCCTCAGCTCCGAAGGAAAAGGTTGCTAAATTTGCACCTACACTGACTCAACCATTGGCTTCTAAGCCGCCTTCCGAGCAAGTTCCTGTTCCTGTTCCGACTGCTCCCTCTGTCAAGTCAGATGCACCTCATTATTATGATCACATATTCATCATGGAGCAGCTCAATAAGTTTGTGGAGAACCCTTTCGATGGAGAAGTGGCATCTTTGCCTATCCCTGCCGAAGTTATTACTCAAGCAACTTCTGTAGTGCAAGAACTGAGAGATGATGCAGTTGAGATTAACTCTCTCTCTGCTGAGCTACTGGATCTTGATGAGCGAATGAAAACTACCTCATCAAAGTTTATCATCAACACACTTGAAGATTCCTACAAAGATATCAATCGTGCCATGACTCTCCTTCGCCACCGAAGGTTACGCTTTCACACAGATCTCAATGAAATTGTTCGGAAAATTTGTGATGAACATCAAGCCAAAGTCACTGGCTACAATGATCTGGTCAAGGGCCATATTGATCAAGTTGCAAATCAAAAGATCAAGCAAAGAAAAAAATGGCGAAGAAGAATGTACCTCCTGCTCCGAAGGAACCATTCCTGTCCGTCAAGATGCTCAGTCTCAGAAAGAAAAATCTCCTAAGCCTACTATTCCTTCGCCACCACCTGTTAAGGACTCAGATGCTCCTCCCTTGCCAAGGCCAACTGAATCAGTGCCTATGGCTTCCCCTGCTCGGGCTGAAATTCCCTCGCAACACGTTGTTTCAGAGGAAGGTGAAATCCCTCGCTCCGAACCCCACGCCTCTCCAGCTCATGAAGAGCCGCAAGTCCCAGCTCCATCTGTCGACGAGCAAAAACAAGTTACTGTGGAACAGTCTCAGCCTCCTCAAATGGCTGTTTCGGCCTCTGTGCCCAAAGTTGATGAACCTGCTCCAGTGCCAAGCGCCCCTGCTGCACCATCTGTTGTGCCTCATGCTCCCTCTCCACTTAAGTTATCCATTGATACAGTCGCACGGCTGCCAGATGTTGGTCCCTCCAAGCGCAAATCTGTCTCTGCCCGCCGGTCTGACTCAGTTGTGTATGGTGATGAAGTTATTTCTCCCGAAGAAGAGCTTAAATATCCATATCCTCGTGAAGAATTGCCATTGTTCTCCTCTGGCGCAGGCGCAAAAGGACCACTTTTTAATCGGAATGCGCATCCAAAATTCTTTCAAACCAGTCCGTATGGTGGGCCGCGCACTTCTGAATCGCCTCGCTTCTGGACCAAAGAACATGCCATTTATTACTCTCGGGTCCTTTATGAGAGCAAGAAGTTTTTTCCTCATGAATATCTGGACATTCCTGCTATGTGAACCATTGGCTGCTTTAATCAATCGCTTCAGGATCTGGATGATTTCTGCCTCACAAAGGTCTTTGAGTTCGAGCACCCGTGGAACAGAGAAATTATTCTACAATTCTATGCTACACTATACATCTCGGGCGATGAAAATGATAGCTCTAAATGGACTATGGAATGGATGACCGAAGGAAAACGCATTAAGTGCACTTCAACGGATTTTGTCTCGCACTTCCATTTTCCTCGATTTGAGCATGGTAACACTGAAATTCACGTTCATAACATTGATGTTATCTCAGATGAAGTCTTTCGGTGCACTATGGATGAAGACAAGATTCGTGACTACTCTGGTCCTCCTCGTCCTGAGCATTTAACATTCGAGAATCAGACATTGTTTCACATCCTTTCTTACACCATTTGTCCTATGGCTGGCATGAATCCAGACAAGTCAATATCAGATGTTCTTCGCAATGCGATATACGCCATCTCCGAACGATACATTTTCGATGTCGAAGACATGTTCCTGCACATCCTGAAGGATTCTGCTCAATATCCATTTTGCATCAAGGTGTTTACACCCTGGATACAGAAAGTTATTGATCATGCGATGCGCACAGTGTATCTTGCGAAGGAAAGCCACAAAAGCTTCATTCCTCCCGTTCGCGATACTCTGCAAGTTATGGAAGATATTTCTTCGGGCAAGTCGCATGTTTCAAGCTCCCGTGATTATCACAAGCAATTTTATCGGCCTCCTTTGCCTCAGCGTAACCGAAAGATTACACCTCAACCTCCATCGCAACTCGAAGTCAGTTTGCGTACACAACAGCTGCTCATGCAACATATTGCAGAAGATAGACGCGAGAAAGAACATCTTGCCTCCGAGCTCAATGCAATTAACAATCGCACGAGGATAATGCATCTGATCGCTGATGAAAATAAGAAGAGACTCTGGAAATTACTTCGCAAGTTCTTTACCGAGAAACAACTCCTGAATGTCAATCTCCAGGAGCTCTATGACTATATTGACAAAGGCTTCACTGTCGAAGATTTTCAAGATAGGACTCCTTCTCTACCTGCTCGTGAGACTACAACTGATCTTCTTCATCTAAAGCTGCATAAATTGCTTGATGAATCTGAAGCCACATCACCAACAGAGAAACCTGCCGAAGGCAATGTGCAGTCTCGTGTTCCTCCTGTGGCCACTCCAGCTATTCCTTCGTCTGCTCAGCCTCAAGCTCTTATTCTTGAAGGAAAATCTATTGCTGCTGAAGACGAAGCTATTCCGGTCACTTCCGAAGATGAAATCACCTCGGACAACTCATCTGGCGATGCCACCGATTGATCCAAGATCTGCGTTTCTTCACTCATGTTATTCGTCACCTTTTTGACACTTGTTGACAAAAAGGGGGAGAATTACATCGAGTCTCGATAGATTTGCTTTTGGTGTTTCATTTGTTTTGGTTTCGTGTGGGTTTGCAACTTCTGGTTTAAGTCTATATGCTCCTTGTTGTCAAACTCAATTAACTTATGTGCTGTAATGTTAATAACCCCTGCTGCTGCACCATTTCTCTCATAGTATTTGTCTTGTAGATGGAATTATTATCAGAAGTTATCTTTGATTGCACTATGATCTCGATGGATTATATCTCGTCAGTGCGAATCAAATGTCTCGAATGATTGAAATTTCCTCCATATACTTCAATTATCGCAGGAGAATCTATCTCATATATTTCGTCCCTGCATACATTTAGGGGGAGTTCATTTCATATTCGAGCAAGTAACTCTTACAATTATCTATCTTCACTTCGATGATTATCTGTTTTGTCATCAATCGTCCAAAAAGGGGGAGATTGTTGGTGCAATAATTTGCCTCCTTATGTTTTGGAGATTGTTGACAAACAGTGAGGGACTGATGTGTTTGCTAGTGCACACAGAGTAACAGGTCCCTGGAGTTAAGAGGAGTTTGGATTCACAACTCCGAAGAATATCCCCTGCGTGGCAGTGAAAGTTATCACCGAAGGATATAACGACAAGAGTGACCCTCAAAAATTGCTGACGTAAAGCAATTGGTTCGGTGCCTATCCGAAGGAAGTGACTGCAGCCTAGGAAATCAAAGACGAAGAGAAGACGTAGCATTCTTTTCGTTGTTTCTTTTCTCTTTATTGAGTCACAGGACCACCGTACTATTAAGAGGGGTGTAGCGTTCGAAGCTTTGATTCTCTGATGCTAAACCCAAATCCTATGAAAGATGCGAGAGAAATCTCTTTGTGTTCCGAGCAAATACTTATCAGCAAGAGACTGTGATCTTCTTCGCTGCGAGAGATTTGTCTTTGACCGAGGAGTTAGCATTACTTGCTCCTCAAGTAATGTTACCGTTGCTCCCAAATCCGACCGTTGTGAACATGTCGGTTGGCCATCGGCTGGACCGCATCTCCAAAATGGTCATTTCCCATCAGGGAAGGCTGCGGCTATAAATAGCCACCCCGCACCGGCGCTGTCCGGTGGCTGCTCCGTTTGATTCTGAGAAGATTGTTTAGCAACCCCCTCTCCGATTGATTTGAGTTTAAAATCCACCGAGAGAAAACCCCAGAGCCGAAAAATTAGATAGTGGTTCAGCATCTCTCGAATCTATGTCCAGTACGCTCCGCCTATTACTCTTGAGAGCTGCGAACTCTCTAGACGGTTAGGTGTCAATTTCTTCAGAGACCAAGAGTAATTGTGGTTCTCGAAGAAGAAGTCTGTAAAGGTTTGGAGATCGCCTTCAAGCATCTACCACAAGTAATCGGCATTGGTTGACGAACCAATTGTCGAGGAGAAAAGGGCGAAGAGAGTTTATCTTCTGTGTTAAATCACAACCCCTCCAACCTGACGTAGTCCTTTTGCCGAAGGGCGAACTGGTCTACCAAATACCTTGTCGCCATCGAGCATCACTGGTCATCTCTGTTACTCTCCTTTACATTCGTATGATGCCATGTGATCAGTTTCAGTTATGTGATTTACCTCGATGCATGTTTTAAGTTTCCATTCGATAGTTTATTTTCGATCACTGTTTACTGTTTTCATTCATTCCGCTGCTGGGTTCCGAGAGTTTTGATATTACCAAAGAAAATTTAAAACTCCCATTCACCCCCCCTCTGGTAGACATACTTCGTTCCTACAAAAACCAAGTTTTAGCACGATCTCGTAGTGAGAACGGAAATAATTTCAATTTGACAATATCATTATCCACATCTTTTTTCTTTTGCATATCACAAAGTTCAACGAAAGTATTTAGATGGGATGCAGCATCTTCATTAGGACTACCAGAAAAATGTTCTTTCATAACAAGATTAAGCAAAGCAGCATTAATGTCACACGACTCCGCACTAGTGGCGGGAGGAGCAATAGGAGTACTAATAAAATCATTATTATTAGTATTGGAAAAATCACACAATTTTGTATTTTCTTGAGACATCACGACAAAGCAAGCAAACTAGCAAACAAAAATATTTTTGTGTTTTTGTAAAATTGTTTTAGAAGTGGGGGAGATGAAAACGAGAGGCAAATGCAAAGAAAAGGCAAATAAAATAAATGCAAGTGGATGATAGTTTGTGCGAAGGTACTTGATAATTTTGGTGATGTCTCCACGGTAACGGCGCCAGAAATTCGCAAGTTGACGGGAGACTGCTTTGCGTGACTTCTCCCCGGCAACGGCGCTAGAAATTCTTCCTGCTACTTGTAGACTGCGTGGGTATTTCCCCGAAGAGGAGAGGATGATGCAGTATAGTAGAGATAAGTATTTCCCTCAGTTAAGAACCAAGGTTATCAATCCAGTAGGAGAACCAAAGAAAATCTCTTTAGCAGCCCCTGCACACACAAAAGCAAACACTTGCACCCAACGCAAATAAGAGGGTTGTCAATCCTCTTAGCGGTTATTTGCAAGGATTAATTCTGATAGTGATAGATAGATAAAGTAAAATACTAAATAAAATAAAGGTAAATAAATTGTAGCAAGGTATTTTTGGATTTTAATATATGATAAAAGTAGACCTGGGGGCCATAGTTTTCACTAGAGGCTTCTCTCTCGAGCGCAGAACATACGGTGGGTAAACAAATTACTGTTGGGCAATTGATAGAAAAGCAAATAATTATGACAGATTCATGGCAATGATCATGTATATAGGCATCATGTCTGACACAAGTAGACCGACTCCTGCCTACATCTACTACTATTACTCCACCCATCGACCGCTATCCAGCATGCATCTAGGGTATTAAGTATGAAACAGAGTAACGCCTTAAGCAAGATGACATGATGTAGACAAAGTAAACTCAAGAAATATGATTAAACCCCATCTTTTTATCCTTAAAGGCAACAATACAAATACGTGTCATGTCCCTTTCTGTCATTGGGATTGAGCACCGCAAGATTGAACCCATCACAAAGCACCTCTCCCATTGCAAGATAAACCAATCTAGTTGGCCAAACCAAATTGATAGATCGGAGAGAAATACAAAGCTATAACAATCATGCATAAAAGAGTTCAGAGAAGACTCAAATATTTCTCATGAATAATCTGATCATAAACTCACAATTCATCGGATCCCAACAAACACACCGCAAAAGAAGATTACATCAGATAGAACTCCAAGAACATCGAGGCGAACAAGGTATTGAAGATCAAAGAGAGAGAAGAATCTATCTAGCTACTAGCTATGGACCCGTAGGTCTGTGGTAAACTACTCACACATCATCGCAAGGGCAGCAAGGTTGATGTAGAAGCCCTCCGTGATTGATTCCCTCTCCGGCAGAGTACCGGAAAAGGCCTCCAGATGGGATCGCGGAAGAACAGATGCTTGCGGCGGCAGTAGGGTTTTCTCTTTTGGCTCTCTGATGGTTTCCGAATATTTGAGAATTTATAGAAGTGGAATTAGGTCAAAAGGATCCACGAGGGGCCCACAAGGCATCAGGGCGCGCCCCCCCGGGGCCGCGCCCTGTTGCCTTTTGGCTTCCTCGTGAAGCTTTGGCTTCCTCCCGAAGCTTCCAGGGTCTCTTTAGTCTAGAAAAAATCGTCAAAAAGTTTCAAGGCATTTGGACTTCGTTTGGTACTGATTTCTTGAAAAGCCAAAAACAAGCAGAAAACAGCCACTGGCACTAGGCACTAGGTTAATAGGTTAGTCCCAAAAAATGGTATATAATTGCATATAAAAACATCCAAGATTGATACTATAATAGCATGGAACAATCAAAAATTATAGATACGTTGGAGACGTATCAAGCATCCCCAAGCTTAATTCCTGCTCGTCCTCGAGTAGGTAAATGATAAAAACAGAATTTTTGATGTGGAATGCTACCTAACATGTTTCATCATGTAATCTCTACGGTATGAATAATAAGATCTGAGTGATTCAAAGCAATAGTCTATAATTTGATATAAAGACATCAATACTCAGGCCTACTAATAAACAATCATGTCTTTCAAAATAAAAATGCTAAAGAAAGTTATCCCTACAAAATCATATAATCCTGTCATGCTACATCTTCTTAACACAAAGTATTTATCATGCACTACCCCGATGACAAGCCGAGCAATTGGTTCATACTTTTTAACGCGCTTCAGCTTTTTCAACCCCCATGCAATACATGAGCGCAATCCATGGATATAAAACTATGGGTGGAATAGAATGTGGTGGTAGAGATTAATAAGGGAAAGTCAAAAATAAGAAGATAGTCTCACATCGACGCGGCTAATCAACGGGCTATGGAGATGCCCATCAATTGATGTCAATGCGAGGAGTAGGGATTGCCATGCAACGGATGCACTGAGAGCTATAAGTGTATGAAAGCTCAACATGAAAACTAAGTGGGTGTGCATCCAACTTGCTTGCTCATGAAGACCTCGGGCATTTGAGGAAGCCCGTCATCGGAATATACAAGTTTTAGCACGATCTCGTAGTGAGAACGGAAATAATTTCAATTTGACAATATCATTATCCACATCTTTTTTCTTTTGCATATCACAAAGTTCAACAAAAGTATTTAGATGGTATGCAGCATCTTCATTAGGACTACCAGAAAATTGTTCTTTCATAACAAGATTAAGCAAAGCAGCATTAATGTCACACGACTACGCACTAGTGGCGGGAGGAGCAATAGGAGTACTAATAAAATCATTATTATTAGTATTGGAAAAATCACACAATTTTGTATTTTCTTGAGACATCACGACGAAGCAAGCAAACTAGCAAACAAAAATATTTTTGTGTTTTTGTAAAATTGTTTTAGAAGTGGGGGAGATGAAAACGAGAGGCAAATGCAAACAAAAGGCAAATAAAATAAATGCAAGTGGATGATAGTTTGTGCGAAGGTACTTGATAATTTTGGTGATGTCTCCCCGGCAACGGCGCCAGAAATTTGCAAGTTGACGGGAGACTGCTTTGCGTGACTTCTCCCCGGCAACGGTGCCAGAAATTCTTCCTGCTACCTATAGACTGCGTTGGTATTTCCCCGAAGAGGAGAGGATGATGCAGTATAGTAGAGATAAGTATTTCCCTCAGTTAAGAACCAAGGTTATCAATCCAGTAGGAGAACCACACAAAATCCCTTTAGCAACCCCTGCACACACAAAAGCAAACACTTGCACCCAACGCAAATAAGAGGGTTGTCAATCCTCTTAGCGGTTATTTGCAAGGATTAATTCTGATAGTGATAGATAGATAAAGTAAAATACTAAATAAAATAAAGGTAAATAAATTGCAGCAAGGTATTTTTGGATTTTAATATATGATAAAAGTAGACCCGGGAGCCATAGTTTTCACTAGAGGCTTCTCTCTCGAGCGCAAAACATACGGTGGGTAAACAAATTACTGTTCGGCAATTGATAGAAAAGCAAATAATTATGACGGATTCATGGCAATGATCATGTATATAGGCATCACGTCCGACATAAGTAGACCGACTCCTGCCTGCATCTACTACTATTACTCCACCCATCGACCGCTATCCAGTAGGCATCTAGGGTATTAAGTATGAAACAGAGTAACACCTTAAGCAAGATGACATGATGTAGACAAAGTAAACTCAAGCAATATAATTAAACCCTATCTTTTTATCCTTAAAGGCAACAGTACAAATACGTGTCATGTCCCTTTCTGTCATTGGGATTGAGCACCGCGAGATTGAACCCATCACAAAGCACCTCTCCCATTGCAAGATAAACCAATCTAGTTGGCCAAACCAAATTGATAGATCGGAGAGAAATACAAAGCTATAACAATCATGCATAAAAGAGTTCAGAGAAGACTCAAATATTTCTCATGAATAATCTGCTCATAAACTCACAATTCATCGGATCCCAACAAACACACCGCAAAAGAAGATTACATTGGATAGAACTCCAAGAACATCGAGGAGAACATGGTATTGAAGATCAAAGAGAGATAAGAAGCCATCTAGATACTAGCTATGGACCCGTAGGACTGTGGTAAACTACTCACACATCATCGCAAGGGCAGCAACGTTGATGTGTAGAAGCCCTCCGTGATCGATTCCCCCTCCGGCAGAGTACCAGAAAAGGTTTCCAGATGGGATCGTGGAAGAACAGAGGCTTGCGGCGGCGGTAGGGTTTTCTCTTCTGGCTCTCTAATGGTTTCCAAATATTTGAGAATTTATAGAAGTGGAAATAGGTCAAAAGGAGCCATGAGGGGTCCACAAGGCATCAGGGTGCGCCCCCCCCCGGGCCGCGCCCTGTTGCCTTGTGGCTTCCTCGTGAAGCTTCTGGCTTCCTCCCAAAGCTTCCATGGTCTCTTTAGTCCAGAAAAAAATCATCAAAAAGTTTTATGGCATTTGGACTTCGTTTGGTACCGATTTCCTGAAAAGCCAAAAACAAGCAGAAAACAACAACTGGCGCTGGGCACTAGGTTAATAGGTTAGTCCCAAAAAATGATATATAACTGCATATAAAAACATCCAAGATTGATACTACAATAGCATGGAACAATCAAAAATTATAGATACGTTGGATACGTATCGGAGCATGTCATAAAATTTGTTGATAATCTGACAGACCTAACACAACGTTTGAATGCTGGATTTAGGATGGGAATAAATCACCCACTGGTGCACACATTGAACAAGACCAATTGTGTCAACAAAATGCTGGTACAAAGTCTTATTTTTATGTTGTTGTTCATAAACTATGTATAACTTCAACGATATGTTACAATTGGTTTTTATTCTTCATTGCAACAGAAATTGCCCGCTGCAACTGTTCCTGAATTGATTTCCTAGCGTGGTCCAATCACACTTGTGCCTGCTAAGAACGCCAAAGTGATTGCGGTACTGCATTTCTCGCACAAATGGAACCATTCACATTAATAGGTTCTCGGTTGTCCTGGCAATGCATCCACATTTGAAAATTGGAGACACTGTTATACTCATGCTCTATGAAGGAACTGGAGGGATCTTCCTTTTCATTGACGATATGTCGTGATCAAGCTGCTTCCAGCGGATAGTTGTGGTTCTTGGCCCTCTGCTTCATAAAATGCGCTGGTTGTTATTACTATCTTAAGTATGTAGATATGGACCATATGGTTGTCAAAATTGTTAAGTACCGTGTTACCTAGATCCGCCTTTTGTTGAATAGTGTCAATTAACCAACCACTATATGTTACTCAAATATTGTTTGTTAAGTTCTTCAATTTTCATAGCGGAAAGTATTAGTATCGCACACAGTTCATTCAGTTTAAGTGCGTGCCCGGTAGAGTAGAGGATGTCCATATATATGGTAGTATTGGTCCAGTGCCTAGTTCGAGGAGTAATTTACAAACCATTAGCTCACTAATTTACATCAATATATATGAACCGCGCGCACACAAAAGAGCTACTGCCCCTAGCGCCGACCTAGCACACACAACTACCACATCGTCCATCGTGTCGATCCTGGGCTCAGGAGGAGAGGAGGTGTCGATGACCTCCACCTTGATCGATCGAGGCCAGGGCAGCCTCAACATCTGTGATCACCGGTACTTCCTCGGGCGCAGCTCTCAGCAGGCCTGCCGCGATCGCCGGGTCTGCGTACGTCGTCCCAGCAGCCAACGAGACATTGGTTCTTACCAGAGTTGCCGTCACAGCCGCCAGGCCTGCCCCGGCGTCGTCCGGCACTGCGTCCTACTCCATCTGGGACATAAGCCTACGCATCATGCAGCGGCCGCCACTGCCGCAATTGTCCTTGCGTCGTCGCGGTTGCTGCTCCGCCGCCCGCACCATCCGTCGCACTCTGTGCCGGGCCCACAGTATCGCCCGCTGGCGATCCCTAGCCGCTTTCAAGACGACCCTGGCTAACCTGGTGGCTTGCTCATACCGCGTTTCCTGCCTCCTCTGGCTGTCGTCCGGAGAGGCCGCGGCATGGCCGTCGATCACCAAGCCGGCCATCGCGCCGGCAACCTCGATTTTGCCATCACCCAACTCCATCCTGTCGTTGGCCATTGGGGGTATGATGGTACGTGTGGTGGTAACTAGCAAGGGGATCAGTGAGTCACTGCCACCGGCCATTGTTGTGGTTATTTATAGCTAGCACCTGGCTAGCTAGGGGATTGGGGATTTTACAATTTACCCCTATGGCTTGCGCTTGCGCAGGGAGCATTGGCTAGAGCGTGGGAAGACTAAGTGGAGCCCACGAGTCGTGACCAGAGCCACCATCTGTGAGGGTAGGCCGCGACGGGCGGCGAGGAGTGGCACACAATTGTTACATTACACCCGTGTGTGTGTGGTTGCATGACTCATCGGAGGCGCTTCATATTTTGCACCCGTGTGTGACATATCAAATTCGACGCATTAAAAATTGTTTGTTCCTTTACAGTTTTTCCTACTGGGCTTTAAAACATAAGAAATGCTCAAACAAACGTTGGTACTTCCAATAAATAAGGGGCAATTTTTGTCGCCTTTACAAGTGATTAGCGACTTAAAATGTCGATAAGTGACGTTTCCATACAATTATAATAAAATAGATAGGCAATGCGGCCGCTATTTCAACAATAACGTTGCTAAAAAGGCCACGATGGCGTGCGACACCCTTGTTGTCGTTCATTCCTAGTCTCCTGACCCGTGGCCACGGCGACCGTCTCCGCCTGCGGGGCTGCTGGCACGCTCTTGGGGCTGCTCGGCCTCGTCCAGCAGCTCTTGAAGGCGTGCAAGCAAGCACATGACACGCGCGCGGTACTGCTCCATCCCGATGTCGACCCATTGGTAGTGTCGTGGTGAAATCACGGCAGATGCCATATGATGGCTAAAAGTGGGGGGCAGCGTAAGGATGCTGGTGGGTTTCGGAGGCGAGATCGGCACGAGCAAGTGTGTGACATGAGACGTATCCAGTTCGGGGCACTCCGAGGGAGGTAACACCCCTAGTCCTGCCGAATGCACTAGAGTGGATCACAAAGTTTACAATGGTGCTCATGGAGCTGTTTGGGTGGAGGAGGAAGAAGGAGCTAGCTCTCCTCCCTGCCTCTCGTGCATGAGTGTGTGTGTGGAGTGATGCAATGGCTGAACCCCTTGCTCGAGGGGCTCCTGGGGGTCTTATAGGCCGGCCCCCAGGGTACAATGGTAATCTAAGCAGGGGCGGGGCCCTACTGTCATCATCACGAGTCGGCAGTGGGGCCCGCCGGCTGCGGGACCTGCTGGCAGCACGTCACTGTAGCCCGTCGCCTCCCGCGTCATGGAGTGGTTGGCGTCGTGGGGCTACGGTGCCGCGCCGTGCTGACGTCGGTCGCCCGGGTCAGCGGGGTTGGTGGCACTGTAGCCACGATCTCCCGTCGTGGGGGGGGGAGGGCGGTCTTGTCATACGGTCGGATGGGATGGGCACTGACCCGTTGCTAGCCAGCTTGCGACCAGCTGGCCCGCTGCGGAGTGGCCGGCTGGAGGTCCAGCCGGATTGAGGGGTTCGAGCCGCCCCGATGTTTTGAAAATGCTCTTTGCTCCTGGGCCTACCCGGGGGTCATCCCCCCGACAGTAGTCCCCGAAGCTGCTGAGGCTCGCCGGCTCCAAGCGGGGGGCCTCTGCTGCTTACCCCCTGAAGAAGCTGGTTGGCGATGATATGCGCGAACCCGGACGGAAGGCGTCTCACGGCCGGGTGCCGGCTCGACGCCGCAGGCGCCGGCTGCTGGGAGTCGGGCCGCTACGTCCAGCTGGAGTGGGAGTTGAACGGTCCGGCCGGCCAGAGCCCGGCCGGCGTGGAAATTCACGCCTACCGCAGGCCAGGGGCCTGCCACATGCTGCCCAGCGGTGGGTAAGGCCCTGCCAGGCTGCGCGTGCGATGGGACGTTGCAGCGGGCCGGGACCCACCAGGCGACGGCCTCGGCCTGCGTGTGGGATCCGCGGTGGCCAGATCCGTCGATTGGGCTTCTCGATGCAGTTATGGTTTCCGTGTATTGTGCCCGTGCATTGTGGGGGAGTGGGGATCGTGGGCGCAGACGATCCCACTCCCCCACGTTCCACCATGGGTTTAAATGGAGGGGAGGGGGAGCGGCCGAGGCGTCACCCGCACTTTGCCCCCGCCCCTCTATCTTCGTCATCCTCCTCTGCTTCTTCCACTAGCCCGCGCCCGTACGTAGAGCTCCGCCGCGGTGGCACTTGCCCGAGACAACGCTGCACCGCGCCGGCGACCCACATGGTGTGGGTCTTCTTCAATCTTCTCATCACCGCCGCCGCGCTCGCGCCTCCGCCGAACCCAACCATGGCGCGGCCAAAGGTTCTTGGGAGGGCTCTGACGTGAGCGACGAGGACATCGCGTATCTCCGCCGCACGCGGAGGCTGCCGCCGGCAGACGAGGTGGAGGCGCGTGCACCCGGCACGGAGGTCGTGCCTGCACCGCGGGAGGGCGAGGTGGTCGTCTTCCTCACGCATTTCGCCCAAGGGTTCGGCCTCCCCGTGAGCATCTTCTTCCGCAGGTTCCTCACCTTCTTCGTCCTGCAACCGCACCATCTCGACACAAATTCCATCTTGCAGCTTTCCTCGTTCGTGGCCTTCTGCGAGGGCTACATCGGCATCATGCCGTACACCGAGCTCTGGTGCCGGGTGTTCTACCTCAAGCAACAGGGGTTGCGCCCAAGGTCATGTCCACCTGCGGAGCGGCGGTAGTGTACGGCCGGCCGGCCGGCTGGCGGCTTCCCCAAGCTTCCCCTCGAGGAGTCGGCTAAGAAGTGGCAGAAATCCTTCTTCTACGTGAAGAACGTCGACCCTGCCGTCGACCGGATCAACCTTCCCCCCTTCACCAACGTCACGCCGGCTAACAGGCTGAACTGGGGCCACAACCCGAAGCAGCAGTCCGGAGAGATCGTGAACATTTGCAGCCGGCTGCAGGAGATGATCGACAACGAGGGGCTCGTTGCCGCACCGCATCTGCGATATGAGCGGCCGGTTCGACCCCTGCCGGATGTCGACGAAGGAGTTGACGCTGGCCGAGGTTGCCCGCCGCGTTAACAACATCTCCACTGATACGTCTCCAACGTATCTATAATTTATGAAGTATTCATGCCATTTTTATTATAGTTTTGTATGATTTTGGTGCACTTTGATATGGCTTTTATATGATTTTTATGGACTAACATATTGACCTAGTGCCCAGTGCCAGTTGCTGTTTTCTGCTTGTTTTTGGTTTTCCAGAAAATCCATATCAAATGAAGTCCAAATGCAGCGAAACTTTTTGATGAATTTTTCTGGAAGAAAACAGACCCAGGAAGCTTCGGGGGACAGGGGCCCCACAAGCCACCAGGGCGCGCCACCCCTCCAGGCACGCCCTGGTGCCTCGTGGGCCCCCTGTGGCACCTCTTTGCGTGATTCCAACGCTGAAAAATCTTATATATTTAGAAACCCCCGAAAGTTAACCTAGATGAGTTTTTACGCCGCCGCAAGCCTGCCGGAGGGGGGGGGGGAATCATCACCGGAGGCCATCTTCATCATCCCGGCGGCCTCCATGACGAGGAGGGAGTAGTTCACCCTCGGGGCTGAGGGTATGTACTAGTAGCTATGTGTTTGATCTCTCTCTTTCGTGTTCTTGATATGGCACGATCTTGATGTACCGCGAGCTTTTTTAATATAGTTGGATCATATGGTGTTTCTTCCCTCTCTATCCTTGTTGTGATGAATCGAATCTTTTCCCTTTGAGGTTTCGTTATTGTCGGATTGAATATTTCAGATTTGAGAACACTTGATGTATGTCTTGCATATGAATACCCGTGGTGACAATGGGGTATTATATTGATTCACTTGATATATGTTTTGGCACTCAACTCATGGATTCCCGAGGTGACATTGGGGAAATCTATGCATAGGGGTTTATGCACGTTTTCATTATCTTTTCTCCGATAGAAACTTTGGGGTGCTCCTAGAAGTTCTTTGTGTGGATTGAATATTATGATTATGAAGTTGTTTGATGCATATCGTATAATCAACTCACGGATACTTGTGGTGACATTGGAGTATCTAGGTGACATTAGAGTTGGTTGATGTGTATCATATGGTGTTATTTTAGTACGAACTCTAGGGCTGTTTGTGACACTTATAGGAATAGTTCAATAGATCGATCGGAAAGGATAACTTTGAGGTGGTTTCGTACCCTACAAACAATTTCTATCTTATGTTCTCCGCTAATAGGAACTTGGGAGTGATTCTTTATTGCACGTTGAGGATGGTTATATGATCCAATTATATTAGCATTGTTGAGAGATTGCACTAGGGAAAGTATGAACCCTAGGCCTTGTTTCTAAGCATTGCAATACCATTTATGCTCACTTTTGTTACTTGCTACCTTGCTGTTTTTTATTGTTCGCACTACAAAAACCTATATCTACTATCCATACTACACTTGTATTGTATCACCATCTCTTCGCCGAACTAGTGCACCTATACAATTTACGATTGTATTGGGTGTGTTGGGGACACAAGAGACTCTTTGTTATTTGGTTGCAGGGTTGTTTGAGAGAGACCATGTTCATCCTATGCCTCCCACGGATTGATAAACCTTAGGTCATCCACTTGAGGGAAAATTGCTACTGTCCTACAAAACTCTGCGCTTGGAGGCCCAACACGAGTCTACAAGAATAAGTTGTGTAGTAGACATCAAGCTCTTTTCTGGCGCCGTTGCCGGGGAGGTGAGTGCTTGAAGGTATATCTTTAGATCTTGCAATCAAATCTTTTAGTTTCTTGTTTTATCACTAGTTTGGTTTATAAAACAAAACTACAAAAATATGGAATTGAGGTTGCCTCATATTATTCATCTTTATAATGTCTTTCTTGAAAATGATGGAGCGGAAAATTGCACTCAATTGATAGAAGAAGAATTCAATAAAATGTTTGGCATAAAATCTTTGAATGATGAGCACGGTTGCAATGTTGTTAGTATGAATTCTATGAATATCCAAAATACTAAAGATGATTGCACTAGTCATAGCAAAAATGTTTCTTATAAGCATGCCAATTTTTGTGGAGTGCATAAAGTTTGTGAAGACATGCCTTATAGGGATGATAGATTTTGTAAGAAGCATAAATATGATAGAACCAATTTTTTGCTCAAAGTGATAGATAAATTTGCTACGAAATTATGCTCTCATTATCCCATTACTTGTGAACTTTGCAATAAAGTTGGTCATCTTAATTTTCAATGCATACTTTTTCACGATCAAATCATGGCCAAATATTGCAACAACTTGGCCACCCTTGAACTTTATAATGAGCTTATTCTATTTTTGGGGTGTGAAGAATTGACACATAAAAATAGTTGGTTTGAAGTATTCATTCTCACGGATGACATTGAAACTAATCTAAAAGAAATCTATATGTTTTGTATGGTAAATTGCAATGAGAATGCTTATATTGCCAACTATAGAAAAACGGGAAAACAAATAGAATATAAAAGAAATACTAATGGAAGGGTAAATATTCACCCTTTCCCTCCTATTTTCTCTCATAATGAAACAGGTAATGAGGAGGAGCTTCCTATCCAACCAATCTCTTCAATAAGAAGCACGGAAGAATTAAATAAACCCACACATTATGTGGTAAAGAAAAAGAAAAGAAGGAAAAGTAGAGGTAAAAAGGTATCTCTTCCAAATAATGTTGCTCCTATTATTGTTGTGCCTCATGAGAATGAATCAAAAATACTTGTGTAAGATGATACACTTGATGATGATTTTATTATACCTATTACTTGTTGTGATAATTATGATTGGGAAGATAATGATACTTCTTATAATCTTGAGAATCTTTTTGGCGCCAACTTAGAAAATTATGATGATAATTATTATACTATTGGTGCTATTCATACTATTAATGATGAAAGTGATTATGCTTTGCAAAGCCACAAGCTTGGGGATGCTATGTTTGATGAGAAGAAATTTGCTTATGTGGAGAGTAATAAAAAATCTATGCTTGTGGATCATGAAAAGAATGCTTTACGTGATAGCTATATTGATTAATCAATTCATGATGCTACTGAAAATTATTATGAGAGAGGAACATATGATTCATGATGCTCCCGTTATGTTTCAATTCTTTGCTTTTATGCGAGCATCATTGAAATCATCATGCCTAGCTAAAAGGCATTAAAGAAAAGCGCTTGTTGGGAGACAACCCAACACTTATACCTTCTGTTTTGTGTGTTCACATGATTAAGCTACTGTGGTAATCATGTTTTATATGTTTTCTTTCAATAATGTGCCAAGTAAAGCCTTTGGGATAGTGTGGATACTTGTTGATTTGATTCTGTGCAAAAACAGAAACTTTTGCGTCCAGTGCTAGAATTTCTATTCTGTACTGGAGCGTGATAAAATTCTGAAATTTTTATAGATAATTGGGTTACAAATTGTTTACGTTTTCCTAATTTTTCAGAATTTTTGGAGGTACAGAAGTATGGTTTTTAAATCGCTCACTACACGCTGTTCTGTTTTTGACAGATTCTGTTTTCGGTGCATAGTTTGCTTGTTTTAGTGTTTCCATAGCTTATATTGAGCAATATAAATTGTGGAAATGATATACTACAGTAGGAATTATGTGAGAAAAATTATGAATCTTGTCTTGACAGTACCTAAGTGGATGATTTATTTTTATCATACTAACCTATCTCACAAGTTCCGTTAAGTTTTGTGTGATTGAAGTTTTCAAGTTTTGGGTGAGATATCGATATGAGGAGAATAAGGATCGGAAAGACCCTAAGCTTGGGGATTCCCAAGGCACCCCAAGGTAATATTCATCACATGATATGTGTTTTGCTTGGAGCGTCATTTTCTTTTGTTGAGATTTGCTTGATGTTATCAATAATCATGTTTTGTGTCTTTTAGTTCAATAAAATGCCAATTATAGCCTTCACCATGCTTAGTTTGCAAGTTTATGTGTTGCTGTTTGAAAACAGAAAGTTTTCTGTTATGTCCAGAATATTCCTGAATAGTCAGAACATGATAAAAATCTGAAATTTTTACACAGTAAGAATGCGTGACTTCTCTGTCACTTGGTAATTTTTCAGAATTTTTGGAGTTAGGGAAGTATGAATTTTAAATCCCCCTTTACAGACTGGTCTGTTTTGGCAGATTGCTGTTATGGATGCATTGTTTGCATATGTTTGCTTGTTTAATATTTCTATTTGTGGATAGGAGTATTAAATATGCAGAGGCATTTAGTATGCAATTTTTAATTATAATTTTAGTGATTTTTTACAGTAGAGAATGTTAAGGTTTTGAGTGGATTTATACTAACTTATCTCACGAGTTCTTGTTGAGTTTTGTGTGGATGAAGTTTTTAAGATTTAGGAGAAGCCATGATATGAGAGGAATTAAGGAGACACAAGAGCTCAAGCTTGGGGATGCCCAAGGCACCCCAAGATAACATTCCAAGAAGTCTCAAGCAACTAAGCTTGGGGATGCCCAAGGCACCCCAAGATAACATTCCAAGAAGTCTCAAGCAACTAAGCTTGGGGATGCCCCGGTGGGCATCCCACCTTTCTTCATCAATAACTATCGGTCAGTTTTGGTTGAGCCTAAGTTTTTGCTTCTTCACATGAGATTTGCTATTCTTGGAATGTCATTTTATTTTGTTTTCTTGTTGTTTGAATAAAATAATAAGATCTGAAATTTTTAAATCAGAGAGAGTCCTCACATATCTACCTATTTACTCAACTACTCATTTGATCTTCACTTATATCTTTTTGGAGTAGTTTGTCATTTACTCTTGTGCTTCACTTATATCCTATGAGTAAATTGTGAAAGAATTGAATATCATAAAGTTGAAATTATATGTGCTTCATATGCTTGTATTATGTCTAGTAGTAGTTTCACATTTGGGTTAGAAAGTGAAATCTATTAAAGCTTGACAATCACAATATTGGTCATACAAGCAATTCATGAATGATTAGTATAAGGAAGAGAACTTTCACATATAAATATATTATCTTGGACATCTTTTATGATTGTGAATACCCATTAATTATTTTCAAACTTGAGCAAATTAGTTGAAGTTGGACAAGGAAGACAACGTAATGAGTTATGTTTGGGTATATTTGCATAGAAGTTATATTGTTATGGATCCTCCAACATGTGGTGCTTGCTTAGGATCTTTTGCTAGCCAAAAATTCATACTAAGTAGAGATACTACTTGTGCATCCAAAAACCCTTAAACCCAGTTTCTTGCCATGAGTGTCCACCATACCTACCTATGGATTGAATAAGATCCTTCAAGTAAGTTGTCATCGGTGCAAAAAGCAATAAAAATTGCTCCTAAAATATGTATGATCTTTTATTGCAAGGGAAAATAAGCATTGTACGAACTCGTGATGGTAAAGAAATAAAAGCGACGGACTGCATAATAAAGGTTGCAATCACAAGGGGCAATATAACGTGAAGTTCCTTTGCATTAAGGGCTTGTGCATCCAAAAATAAAAAGCGCATGACAACCTCTGCTTCCCTCCGCGAAGGGCCTATCTTTTACTTTTATGTATTTAGTTTTATGTATTTACCTTTATGCAAGAGTCAATAAGTATTCATTCTCATTTCAACCTTAATTATTCTCTAGTTGGCAAGCATCATGTGGTGGGGAAAGATCTAGGCACATATGGCCAGTCAAATATATTTGATTATGAATTATTATTGTTGACAATTATCTCTATGATAAATAAGTTGGGAGGCGAAACACTAAGCCCCTATCTTTCTCTGTGTTCGATGGATGCCATTTGTTCTAAAAATATGCTTTGAGTACTAGCAATCATAGAAGACTATATGATAATTGAGTATGTGGAGCTCTTACTTAGACTTTGTTTAAATTAAGTTGAATTGCAATTGTTTGGTGACTAAGAACATAGGTTGTTAAGTTTCAAGAGATTGCATTGTTTGAACCATAACATGTGAATTGATTGCTACTTTATCATGATGAGTTTTATGAGAAAGAGTTGCTGTTATGATGCTAGGAACAGTGATTGAAATTATCATTGATCAAACTTATGCACTATGCTAGCATTCACACTTTATAAATTATTTCTTTTATCATTTACCTACTCGAGGACGAGCAGGAATTAAGCTTGGGGATGCTGATACGTCTCCAACGTATCTATAATTTATGAAGTATTCATGCCATGTTTATTATAGTTTTGTATGATTTTGGTGCACTTTTATATGGCTTTTATATGATTTTTATGGACTAACATATTGACCTAGTGCCCAGTGCCAGTTGCTGTTTTCTGCTTGTTTTTGGTTTTCTAGAAAATCCATATCAAATGAAGTCCAAATGCAGCAAAACTTTTTGACGATTTTTTCTGGAAGGAAACAGACCCAGGAAGCTTCGGGGGGGCAGCAGAAGACCCACAGGGGCCCCACCAGCCACCAGGACGCGCCACCCCCCAGGCGTGCCCTGGTGCCTCGTGGGCCCCCTTTGGCACCTCTTTGCGTGATTCCAACGCTGAAAAATCCTATATATTCAGAAACCCCCGAAAGTTAACCTAGATGAGTTTTTACGCCGCCGCAAGCCTCTGTACCTCCACGATCTCATCTACAGCCCTTTTCTGGCACCCTGCCGGAGGGGGGGGGATCATCACCGGAGGCCATCCTCATCATCCCGGCGGCCTCCATGACGAGGAGAGAGTAGTTCACCCTCGGGGCTGAGTGTATGTACTAGTAGCTATGTGTTTGATCTCTCTCTCTCTCTCTCGTGTTCTTGATATGGCACGATCTTGATGTACCGCGAGCTTTGTTAATATAGTTGGATCATATGGTGTTTCTTCCCTCTCTATCCTTGTTGTGATGAATCGAATCTTTTCCCTTTGAGGTTTCGTTATTGTCGGATTGAATATTTCAGATTTGAGAACACTTGATGTAGGTCTTGCATATGAATACCCGTGGTGACAATGGGGTATTATATTGATTCACTTGATATATGTTTTGGCACTCAACTCGTGGATTCCCGAGGTGACATTGGGGTAATCTATGCATAGGGGTTGATGCACGTTTTCATTATCTTTTCTCCGATAGAAGCTTTGGGGTGCTCCTAGAAGTTCTTTGTGTGGATTGAATATTATGATTATGAAGTTGTTTGATGCATATCGTATAATCAACTCACGGATACTTGTGGTGACATTGGAGTATCTAGGTGACATTAGAGTTGGTTGATGTGTATCATATGGTGTTATTTTAGTACGAACTCTAGGGCTGTTTGTGACACTTATAGGAATAGCTCAATAGATCGATCGGAAAGGATAACTTTGAGGTGGTTTCGTACCCTACAAACAATTTCTATCTTATGTTCACCGCTAATAGGAACTTGGGAGTGATTCTTTATTGCACGTTGAGGGATGGTTATATGATCCAATCATATTAGCATTGTTGAGAGATTGCACTAGCGAAAGTATGAACCCTAGGCCTTGTTTCTAAGCATTGCAATACCGTTTATGATCACTTTTGTTACTTGCTACCTTGCTGTTTTTTATTGTTCGCACTACAAAAACCTATATCTACTATCCATACTACACTTGTATCACCATCTCTTCGCCGAACTAGTGCACCTATACAATTTACCATTGTATTGGGTGTGTTGGGGACACAAGAGACTCTTTGTTATTTGGTTGCAGGGTTGTTTGAGAGAGACCACTTCAGGGAAAATTGCTACTGTCCTACAAAACTCTGCGCTTGGAGGCCCAACACGAGTCCACAAGAATAAGTTGTGTAGTAGACATCATCCACCGCCGGGCTCGACACCGGGAGGTGGCACTTCGGCAAGGAGCCCTACAGCCGGTGGGCTCCCGCGCCGGTGGTGAGTCCTTGGACCCTATTTTTCACAGCTTCTTCCCTTTTCCTTCGACCTGACTCGTCAGGCCGGCTGCAGTGTTACCCGAGGCAGCAGACCCATGACAGGCTGAACCCCCAGATCCTTCAGTCGGACCGAACCGTCTCGATTGGAGAAGAGGACGGAGACGTCGAGTAGGAGGGAGAGGGCGACGAGCGCCCTGAGGACGGCGAAGCCGGCGGGTCCGGCCAAGCCGGTAAGTCCCTGATCCCTGACCCCTTGCGCGAGTGGACCAATGACGACAAAGATGACCTTTGTGGTGCGCGCGGTGCAGCGCAACCGACCACGGAGGCGAACGCCAGCGTCTCCCCCAGGAGGCGACTGCGGAAGCCGGCCGGAGCCGGGCCGTCCGGGGAGCAGGCGGCCGCGGGGCAGCCGCACGAAAAGCAGCCGGTCGAGCCATGGCCGGCTGCAGCGCAGCCGGGAGACGCGAGGAGGACCGTCAAGAAGACGCGCCGCCTCCCCCCGCCATTGGGCCCGAAGCGGGCAGTTCCCATGGTTTCCAGGTTAGTACCTTCTCAGGCCTTTTTCTGTGCTTCGTTGTTTTTCTGCGTTTGCGTTGTTTTCTTCCTCCCCACAAACCCGTCACGCGCCACCCAGGACCGCCCTCGAGTTGTCGGGGGCAGCCGCGTTGTCCATGCCCAAAGGCGCGACCGGACAACGAGGAGCCCGGAGCGGCGCAGACGAGCGCGAGCTGGCCAAGACCGCCGAAGAGGAGCTCGCGGCCCGACAGGCTGGCGTCGCGCTGGAGGAGTAAGAGCGCGCCGCATGGAGGGCGCGGGCAGTGGCGGTGAGGGAGGAGGAAGAGGCCTCGGCGAAGGCGTGGGAGGACGCCGCGAGGCCGTGGGAGGACACGGCGACGGTCCCCGAGTGGCCGGCGTGGGAGGCAAATTCGCCACCGCCGACGCCGCCATAGGAGCACCGCTTGAAGCGGGTGCATGATTCGGCCCGCCGGGGGGATGCCGACGCGCACGCGGCCGCTGAAGCTGCCAGCCAGAGCGCGGAGGGCGGCCACGAGCTAGCCATCGCCGAGACGGAGGCGCCCGACGCGGCGCTGGACGTGAGCCAGGACGGAGGAGCCAACGGAGGTGCCGGCGGAGGCCCTGACGGCGCGGTCATCGCGGCCGGAGGAGGAGTGCCGCAGGCAAGCACGGGTGCCACGCCTGAGGGGCCTGGGGCCATCATCTACGCATCGCGGCCGGCCGGAAGCGGGACCAGCACGGGCTCCGCGGGCCAGCTGTAGGGGGACTGGGCGAGCTCCAGCAAAGCCACCAGCGGGACGGCCCTGAGCAGCCTATCGAGCGCGGTGAACGCGGTGCGAGCGCGGTTCGCTGACTACAACGGCCAGCTGCGGGAGTATGCCCAAGGGGCGCAGGGTCAGTTGTTCTAGCTCGAGCAGGCCGTCGCGGTGAGTGTTTTGCTTTTTTGCCTTTGCCTTGGTTTCTTCCTTTGAATTCTTTCCGCCAAGTGGCGAGGCTGTATTCCAGTGGAGGCGCGCCAGCGCACCCACTGGGTGTAGCCCCTGAGGCTTGGGCCGGCTGCGAGGCAGGCGGGCCGAGCCTTCTTGCATTAATTTCTCCTAACCTTTCTTTTCGTAGGCCCTCAATGACCAGCGGGTGACGGCCTTCAACAAGCTGTGGCACCAGCACAAGGAGATCAAGGCCAAGCTCGTGGTCACGGAGGCGGAGCTGCAAAGCGCGAAAGGTATGCAACTCGCATTTTTCAAGTGGGGGCGCGCCAGCGCACCCACTGAGTGTAGCCCCCAGAGATTCGGGCCGGCCGTGTAGCGGGCGGGTCGGATCTTCTTGCGTTCTTCTTTGCATTGCTTTTATTTTATGTCTGGCTGCTGATCGGGAGCTCTGTCCGGCTGCATAGCTGCCGCCATCGACCCGGCCGAAGTGCAAGAACTTCGGCGCCAGCTGGCCGAGGCCGGCCGGCTGCGCGACGAGGCGGCTGCAGAGCGCGACCGGCTACGGGAGCAGGCAGACCAGTTGACCCGGGAGAAGGGCGAAGCGGCGACTGCCCACCGGGCCGAGCTGGACTGGCTGGGGGAGGAGCACCGCAAGGTGGCGGCCCAGAAGGACGAGTAGGTGGCCAAGGCCGCTGAGGAGGTCACCCTGCTCAAGGAAGACGACGATCGCCGCGCCAGCGAGTGGTCGGTGAAGGAGCAGGGGATGCTGGCGGAGGCGCAGCACATGGACGAGCTCCTCACCGGTGAGTCCCTCGATTGCTTTCTTGCTTTTCTGTGCCTGGCCGGTGGTCGCAGCCGTCTAGGTCTGTGGTTCTTTCCTTACTTCTTTTTCTTCTCATCCAGAGGCCTTTCCCGAGACGCAAGCGCCGGCCGAAGGAGCTGTGGATGCCCACCGAGAGGAGCAGAGGGCAGTGGGGGTCCACATCGGGATGCTTGCCGCCTGGACGGTTACGGAGATTAGCATTACCGCCGAGGCCCGGCTGCGGACGGTGGAGCGCGTCATGAACCGGCTCCGCGATGCCGGCCTGGCAGTGGTGAGTACCCTTTGGCCGGATGCGGTGCAGCCCCAGACCGTCAGCCGGCTGCCGAGGTGGCTCGAGGCCGGAACGGCGCGAATCGATGCGTGGAGCACCTCCGCGGCCCGGGCCGGCGCGGAGATGGCGCTGAGCTTCGCACTGTCCTGGTATCCAGGCATTGATCTGGACCGGCTGACCGCCCGACGGGCCGGGGCGGAGGCAGACTTGGTGCAGCGGGCTGGCCCGATTGCCGTGCAGGCCAGCGACATCGCATCATTCACCCCCCACGACGAGTTCGTCTTGGAGCGGGCGGCACGGCGATCCCCGGGACACCTTCAGCCTAGCCTTCGAGTACCTGGACGGCAGCGAAGGCGAGACGGGGGATGAAGGAACCGGCTCCAGCACCGGGGCTTACGCCGATGCCGCCGCCGAGGAGGACACCGGCGCCACGGAGGAGCCGGCTCAGCTCGGAGCCGATGCACCCATAGCATAAGACCTTGCTTTTTCTGTTTTTTTTATCATGATCGAACTGCTGTTAGCTAGCAAGTCCACCCACTGGGGGTGTAGTTTATGTAGTGAACTCTTGGCCATGGCCCTTTGCTGTGTATATGCATGTGCTTTTGTTTATGTATGCTCTCTGCCTTCATCCCTAGTCCCTTTTTCTTTTCCGCCTCCTCTTTCAGCTTTCGCCCCACCAGCCGGACAGCCGGGAGCCGGTCTGTAGGTGGGACGGGGAGTGGGCTTTGAAGGGAGGACATTCAATACTTTAGGCTTTTAGGACTTAGGTTTCAGCAAAACACCCACTGGACCGGCTGGCTGCAGGTGGCGAAGCCGGCTGGAGCGCAGGCGGTCTGTGCAGAGGCGGATGCGAGGTGCAGCCGGTTTTGACCGAGTCGGACAGTCTTCCTTAGTCGTTTTTGCGTGAGGACGCTTCCAGCCTTTGGCTCTTGCCAGCCGGACAACCGGGAGCCGGTCTGTGGCTGAGGCGAAGAGAGGGCCTTGGCGACACGCACACTACTAAGACGGCTGTGGGAGGGCGAGGCGCGGGCTAGCTGGCGAGTCCCCCTAGCCGGACTTGCCGACCCAGAGGAGAGAAATAAATGCGGTAAAGTGCGCAAACGAAAGCTCGATAGAGACGAAAAGGTAGCCCCCAAGTGTCGTTCGGGGGACCTGCTGCTTTCATTAAATCCAAAAGGTAGCGATACATATACATACTGGTTCAACTGTAAAACGGACGGAGGAGCTCCGCGTTCCAGGGGCGCTCCGTCTCCTCGCCGGAGGCGTCTCTCTTGCGCTTGTTTGCCTTCTGTGCGTCGATGAGTTAGTACGCGTTGTTGCGCAAGGCCTTGCTGCTGATGAAGGGGCCCTCCCATGGGGAGGACAGCTTGTGCTGGCCAGCTGTCCGCTGGACGAGCCGGAGCACAAGGTCGCCCTTGCGGAACGCGAGGGGTTGGTTCTTCTTGCTGTGGTAGTGGTGCAGGCCTTGCTGGTATATGGCCGACCGGCTCAGGGCCAGCAGGCACGCTTCCTCAAGCAGATCAACGCCGTCTTCACGCATCGCCTTCGCGTCCGCCTCCGTGTACGGGCTGACCCGAGGCGAGTCGAACTCAAGGTCCGTGGGGATGACCGTCTCGACCCCGTAGATGAGGAAGAAGGGGGTGAAGCCGGTTGACCAGTTGGGCGTGGTCCCGAGGCTCTAGAGTACAGCCGGCAGCTCGTCGATCCAGCTGCCGGGTGAGCGCACAAGCGGCTCGACGAGCCGGGGCTTGATGCCGGCCAGGATCAGGCTGTTTGCCCGCTCCGCCTGACCGTTCGACTGGGGATGTGCAACGGACGCCAGGTCGAGCCGGATGCCGGAGACGGAGCAAAAACAAGCCAGTGCACCCTTCGCGAAGTTGGTGCCGTTGTCGGTGATGATGCTGTGGGGGACGTCGTAGCGGACTGTGATGTCTTTGATGAACTTGACGGCTGTGGGACCGTCGAGCTTCTTGATCGGCCTCGCCTTGATCCACTTGGTGAACTTGTCGATGACCACCAGCAGGTGCGTCATGCCGCCTCGAGCGGTCTTGAATGGTCCCACCATGTCGAGGCCCCAGACGGTAAAGGGCCACGTGATGGGGATGGTTTGGAGAGCTGCAGCCGGCTGGTGACTCCGCGTGCTGAAGTGTTGGCAGCCCTCACACTTGAGGACCAGCTGCTCGGCGTCCTTCAGAGCCGTTGGCCAGTAGAAGCCATGGCGGAAAGCTTTAGCCACGAGGGACCTCAAGGCGGCGTGGTGCCCGCACTCGCCCTAGTGGATGTCTCGAAGAATCTTGAGCCCCTTGGCTAGCTTGACGCAGCGCTGGAACACACCGGTTGTGCTGCGCTTGACGAGCTCGCGGTTGATGATGCTGTAGGCGGAGGCCCGGCGCTGCACCTGCCGGGCCACGACCTCGTTGTCGGGGAGTTCGCCGCTCACCAGGAAGGTGAGGATCGGCCGTGCCCAAGACGGTGCCTCCACCACCGTTAGGACAGCAGCTGGCACGGTACCGGCTGGGTCGGGAGGCGGCGGACCGGAGCCGGCAGCCCCCGAGACCGAGCCGGCACACGCTGAGCCGGAGGCGGCAGCCCCCGGGACCGGGCCAGAGCCGGCATCCCCTGGGACTGAGCCGACAGTCCCCGAGCCGGAGGCGGCAGCCCCCGGGAATGGCCAGAGCTGGCAACCCCCGGGACTTAGCCGGTAGTCCCTGAACCGGAAGCGGCAGCCGTCGGGTTGGCTGGGATGAAGATGGACTCCGAGTCAGGGGAGGGCTTGTGCAGATGCTCGAGGGAGACGCCGGCTGGGATGGCCTGCCGGGTGGAGCCGATCTTGTCTAGGGTGTCCGCCGCCTCGTTGTCGGCTCGAGGGACGTGGTGGAACTCACAGCCCTCGAAGCTGTCGGTCAGCTGCTGGACCAGAAAGTGGTAGCTGGCCATGTTGGCGTCCCTGGCATCCCACTCGCCAGAGACCTGCTGCACCACCAGGTCGGAGTCGCCGTAGCAGAAGATGCGCCGGATGCCGATGTCCTTGGCCAGCCAGAGGCCATGGACAAGGGCCTCGTACTCGGCCACTTTGTTGGAGGCGGCGAACTGGATCTAGAGCGCGTACCGCACCCGATCGTTCTTGGGAGAGGAGAGCACGATGCCGGCTCCCAAGCCGGTGCGCATCTTCGAGCCATCGAAGTGCATGCGCCAGTGCGTCGAGTCGGGAGCCGGCGGTAGGTACTGGGTCTCCGCCCAGTCAATGAGGAAATCAGCCAGGGCCTGGGACTTGATGGCCGTGCGGGGCTCGTAGAGGATCGTGTGGGCGGCCAGCTCGATGGCCCACTTGGCAACCCGGTCGGAGGCATCCCGGCAGCCGATGATCTCTTCGAGGGGAGCCGTGCTCACCACGGTGACGGTGTGCTCCTGGAAGTACTGCTTTAGCTTCTTGGCGGCCAGGTACACGCCGTAGCACATCTTCTGATAGTGGGGGTAGTTCTGCTTGGAGAGGAAAACACTTCGCTCAGGTAGTACACAGGGCGCTGGACAGGCTGCGCCTTGCCCTCCTCAGGGCGCTCCACCACCAGCACCACACTGACCACGCGGGTGGTCACCGCGATGTACATCAATAGGGGCTCCTTCTCAGCCGGCGCGGCCAAGACGGGTGCGGTGGAGAGCATGCACTTGAGGTCGCGGAAGGCTTCGTCCGCCTGGTCAGTCCAGTCGAACGCCATCGTCTTCTTCATTAGCCGATACAGGGGCATGGCCCTCTCCCCCTGCCGGCTGAGAGAGGCCAAGCAGCCGGTGAACTTCTGGACGTCGCGCAGCCGAGCCGGCTTGCGCATGCGCTCGATCGCCTTGATCTTCTCCGGGTTGGCCTCGATGCCGTGCTCCAAGACAAGGAACCCAAGTAGTTGGCCAGCTGGCACGCCGAAGACGCACTTCTCCGGGTTGAGCTTGATTTGGAACCGGCGCAGGTTGGCGGATTTCTCCTTGAGGTAGTCCAGGAGGGTGAGGTGCTGCTTGGTCTTCACCACGATGTCGTCGACGTAGACGTGCACATTCCTGCCAATCTGTGGCAGGAGGCACTTCTGCATGCAGCGCTGGAAGGTCACGCCGGCATTCTTCAATCCGAACGACATGGTGATGTAGCAATACGCCCCGAAGGGGGTGATGAAGGACGTCTTGAGGGCGTCAGCCGGGTCTAGCTTGATCTGGTGGTAGCCGGAGTAGGCATCCAGGAAGGACAGGATCTCGCAGCCGGCTGTGGAGTCGATCACTTGATCAATCCGGGGCAGAGCAAATGGGTCTTTGGGGCATGCCTTGTTCAGGCTTGTGTAGTCGATACACATGCGCCAAGTACCGTTCTTCTTCAGGACGAGGACTGGGTTGGCCAGCCACTCAGGGTGGAAAACTTCCATGGTGAAGCCAACTGCGAGCAGCCGGGCGATCTCTTCACCAATGGTTCTTCGCTTCTCCTCGGAGAAATGGCATAGCGGCTGCCGGACCGGCTTGGCTCCCGGCCGGACATGGAGTTTGTGCTCGGTGAACTTCCTCGGAACACCCGGCATGTCTTTGGGGGACCATGCGAAGATGTCCCGATTCTCACGGAGGAAGTCGACGAGCTTGCCTTCCTATTTGCTATCGAGGCGGGTACCCACGACAACGTACTGCGCGGAGTTGGGGTTGGCCGGGTCTAGCGAAACCTTCTTGGTGTCCTTGGACGGCTGGAAGGCCGCCTCGTTGGCCGGCTGCTCGCTAGCCAGCGCCACGAGACGGTCGAGCTGGCGCCTCTCCTCAGCGATGACCAGCGACTCGGCCAGCTTGGAGCCAGCTTGGGCGCACTCGACGGATTTCTTGTAGTCGCTCACGATGGTGATGATGCCCTTGGGACCAGGCAGCTTCATCTTCAGATAAGCGTAGTGGGGGACCGCCATGAACTTGGCCATCGCGGGTCGGCCCAAGAGCGCGTGGTAGGGGCTGGCCAGGTCGACCACCTCAAACCAGATCGGCTCACGGCGGAAGTGGTCGCTAGAGCCGAACATGACGTCCAGCTAGACCTTGCCGATTGGGGAGCAGGAGTGGCCCGTCACGATGCCATGGAACACCGTCCGGGTGGGCTGCAGCTACGTCTCCTCGATGCCGAGCTTGATCATGGTGTCGCGGTAGAGGATGTTGATGTTGCTGCTGCCGTCGATCAGCACCCGCGAAAAGCGGCAGGTGCGCCTCTCAGAGACGAAGGTGGGGTCAAGGATGAGGGCGTAGCCACCCGGCGTGGGCATCACGGCCGGGGGGTCCTCCCGGGTCTAGCTAATGGGCCGTTCGGACCAGTGCATGTACTGGGGAACCGGGGGGACGACGGCATTCACCTCGTGCTGGCGCTTGCGCTGGCTGTGCTTGTCGTCACCCTCGCTGGTGAAGACGATGTAGGCCACGTCCTGGCGAGGGAAAGCTTCATTGCGGAGGGCGCCGGCTGCTGGAGCCGGCGGGGGAGGCGGTGGAGGCGGGGGCGGAGGTGGGAGCTTGCCCCGCATCAGGCGCTGGGTGATGCTACACTACCGAAGAGTGTGCGTAGACGGCTTCACGCCGCTGTGGTGCTTGCAGGGGGCGTCGAGCATCTGCTCGAACATGAGCTTGGGCTGCCAGGCGGCCTTGCCGGTTCACTGCCGTCGGCTGCCGCCCTAATCGGCTGCCGGCTACTCTTCTTCGACAGCCACAACTTGTCGGCTGCCGTACCGAGCATCCTCCTTCTCGCCCTTCCGCTTGTTGTTGTTGTTGTTGTTGTTGTTGTCCTGCTGACGCCGACTGTTGTCGCCAGCCGGCCGAGGGTTGGCCGGCTAGACCTAGATAGCCTTGCCGGCTGCATCAAGCTGCACCTCCACGCGCATCGCGGAGTCGGCCGTGGCATACTTGTCCGCCGTGGCCATGAGCGCTGCCATGGTGGCCGGCTCGGAACACATCAGCTTGTGCTTGAGCAGGGTGCCATCTCGGCACCCCTCGGTGAAGTACTGGATGGCCTGGACCTCGTGGACCCCCTCGCAGGAGTTACGCAGCTCCGTCCACCGCGGGAGGTACTTGCGGAGGGACTCGTCTGGGCCCTGGACGCACATGTAGAGCTGGTGAGACTGACTCGGACGCTTGTACGTGCCGGTGAAGTTGTGCACAAATGCATCCTCGAAGTCCAGCCAGGTGTTGATGCTGCTGGCTTGCAGGCTATTCGGCCATGTCCGGGCCGAGCCGAGCAGCATGAGGGGCACGTAGCGCACCGCTATGCGCTTGTTGCCGCCTACGATGCCGACGGCCGTGGTGTAGTCAATCAGCTAGTCCTCCGGCTTGGTGACGCCGCTGTACTTGGGGGTGTCACTGGCCAGCATAAAGCCCTTGGGGAAAGGCTCCTCGCGGATGCGTGGCCCGAAACAGGTTGGGCCGACGGAGCTCTCCTCCTCGAGGGCCGTAGATCGTGCCAGCCGGTCGATGCGATGGCGAGTGTCATTGTCGATGTAGGGCTTGCGAGGCCCCAGCCGGTCGGCGACGAGAGCACGTGGCGCCACGCCGACAGAGGCCGGCTGAGCCCGCCGAGGAGGCGGCGGGGGTCTCTCCGGCTGCTCACGCCGGCTGTCTCCGGCCGACTCGCCAGCGTTGCCGTCACCGGCCGTCAGGGCGCGGTTGCGTTGGCTCCGCCCCCCCGGTGCTGGCCCGAGCGGCTCGCGCTGGGGTGCGGGGAAGATGCCTGATGTGTGTTCCAGAGGGCTCTGTCCGGCGCCCGACCGTTCTCCGAGGCGGAGGCGGCCGGTAGGGAAGGGTCCAGCTGCCTCTGCTACAGGTTCGCAATAGTGATGAGGTCGCGAACGCGCTGCTGCTGCTGCTGCAACAGCTCGTAGCCCTCCAAGAACTCGAGCTCTGCCATGGCCTCCTGCGCGGTGCGCATGTTCTTGACGGGGGTGTCGTAGGTGGGCCGATCTGCGCCCAGCGCCTGGCCGGTGGCGCAACCACGACGTCGCACCTCAGCGATCCGGCTGGGCTCGCTTCTAGCCGGCGTTAGGCCGTGGGCGGTGTCGTACTCCCGCTGGGCGGACTCCAACCGGCGTCGTGTCGCAGCGAGCGACGTGGCCTCGTCTAGCAGGTGATGGCGGTCTTCGTTGAGCTGGGCCGCAACGGCGGCCGGGTTGGCATCGGGCGTGATGGGGGCACGCAGGCTCTGCAACACTGTGCGCAACGGGTCATCCCGGCTGGTGTGGGCTGCAGCCGCAGCGGCCTTGTCCTTGTTGCACCCGGAGCTGAGGCTGGAGCCGGTGGTCTTCACCTCCACGCGGGTGCAGAGGTCTGCGACGTTGCAACCGGCAGGGAGGAGAGAGTCGGAGGAGCTGAGCACCTCGCTAGGGTACTCGTCGGGGATGAGCACGACGAAGACGCGCAGCTCGCTGAAGGGGACGACGTAGCATGCTGCAGGGCAGGCGGCGTCCGCGCCAGGCACCGCGCCGCAGCCGGCCTGGCCGGTCGCGCCAGGCGCGCAGACCAGGCCATGCACGATGCGCTCGCCGGAGTTGGTGAAGGGTCTCATCTGGAACTTGACTCCGGCCGACGCCGCGAGCAGCCCCACGGTGGGTGCCAACTATCGTGGTGAAATCACGGCAGATGCCATAGGATGGCTAAAAGTGGGGGGCGGCGTAAGGACGCCGGTGGCTTCCGGAGGCGAGATCGGCATGAGCAAGTGTGTGATACAAGACGTACCCAGGTCCGGGGCCCTCCGAGGGAGGTAACACCCCTAGTCCTGCCGAATGCACTAGAGTGGATCACAAAGTTTACAATGGTGCTCCTGGAGCTGTTTGGTTGGAGGAGGAAGAAGGAGCTAGCTCTCCTCCCTGCCTCTCGTGCGTGAGTGTGTGTGTGGAGTGATGCAATGGCTGAACCCCTTTCTCGGGGGGCTCCTGGGGGGTCTTATAGGCCGTCCCCTCAGGGTACAATGGTAATCTAAGTGGGGGCGGGGCCTTGCTGTCATCGTCACGAGCCGGCAGTGGGGCCCGACGGCTGCACGACACTGTAGCCCGTCGTCTCTCGCGTCACGGAGTGGTTGGCGTCGTGGGGCTACAGTGCCACGCCGTGCTGACGTCGGTCGCCCGGGTCAGCAGGGTTGGCGGCACTATAGCCATGCTCTCCCGTCGGGGGGGGTCTTCTCGTATGGTCGGATGGGATGGGCGCTGACCCGTTGCCAGCCGGCTTGCGACCAACCGGCCCGGACATGGCCCATGCCCCGCCGGCCCGCTGGAGGTCCAGCCGGATTGAGGGGCTCGAGCCGCCCCGATGTTTTGAAAATGCTTTGTACTCCTAGGCCTACCCGGGGGTCATCCCCCCGATAGGTAGCCTACTTCATCAAAGAGCTGGATCGCCATGATTTGACGGTGATGTCCCTCTACTTCACCGGGGACGTCATCTCCGCCAAGGACGCGCTCCAGCCTCGCCACCAGACCGTTGGCATCGAGGATGGCATGGCCGTCGGCAATGACATCGCAGCCGGAACGATGTTGTGAAACTGCGGCGCAGATGCTCGCTGCCCATTCCTGATGGGGCCTCAGCCTCCCGATGGGCACCGGAGCCAATGGCCCGAAGGGTGGGACCATGCCGCGACGTTGACGCTCTAGTGCTTCTGCGTGGTGGCTGGCCAAATCCGCTTCAAGGGTCCTCTGCATCATGACCATTGTGCATCGAATAGCCGCCACCCACACTGACATCGCCGATGGGCCATGGTGCCTGCACCGGCACCGGCCGACGACGATGTTTCTCTCCGGCCTGCTCCGGCTCGTTCTCCTCACCGAGGTTGACGAAGGAGGTGGCGCTTTGGCGGACTGGCATGCTTGGGATATGTATATGGGAGGTTGCGCAGTGTCGGTACGGTGCGTCGACGTTGCCGCCTGGGGCTTATAGCTAGCTAGCCACTCGCTGGTGGCAGGAAACCAATGGGGGAAGAGGCGGGAAGCGGTGGCACGGTTTGCGGGACACGCGTATAACACCATTAATTTCTGCACTGGGGCATCTATGGGTTGGTATGAGCTAGTGCACGCCATTAATGGTAGGACTGGGGCCGGTTCTAGATAGCAAACGTCTTGTTTCATCAACCGCGCGCGCTTGTTATTACTATCGCACACAATTCTTTTAATTACACTGTGTGCCCTTTAGAGCACACAATCGTATGCGGTATCATGTGTTATCGCACACGTATTTACACAAGGAACCGTATGTGTAACTTTGGAATCATCACACATGAGTACTTGCACCACGCATCGTGTGCGATGCTCCTAGCCATCGCAAACATTTCTTCTGAGTGACCTGTATGCCGCCTATCGCACACATCTGGACCTGAGTAACCGTTTGTATTTTTTGGCTCATTGCAAACAGTTCATATGGATCAACTGTATGCCACGGTTCGCACATGCAAATCTTTTCTGAATCGTATTTGATGGGTCAGTCGTCACACACAGTTCATTTTATTGGTGACAGTTTTATTACCATACCGTTTGCAATTCATGCATCGGACACAGTTTGGTCAATTGGTCTCCTATACATCTGTCGTGTTAGGACCTTCCTGCAGTAGTGCATGTCCTTAAGCAAATCGTGCTGTGATCTAGAAGCTTGTTCAAGTTGAGTGTGAACGATAGACGAATGCTTGCATAAACCTTAAACATCATTAAAAATTGTAACTAGCACATCACTCAAGCGTTCAATGGATCACTTATTTGCATATTGAAGTTTTCTTGTTTAACAATGAAATTATCAAATTCATCTAAGCACTGACTTGGAGATTTATTGTAAGGAATGTCACCCTCATCAAACCTATAAAGAGAATTTACCTCTATTTTTTTGAATAGGCGGTAATTCTTAACATCTTTAGATTTAATACCTTTCTCTTTCATAGATTTCTTAGCTTCTTGCATATCTTCTAGACCGAGGAATAGAATACCTCTCTTCTTCGGATAAGTTGCAAAGTTAGGATCATATTTCATCATTTTGTTCATGGCCTTTTCTTTAAGTATATCAATTAAACATTTTACACCTTTAGTAGTGTCATAGCCATAAACTCTCTAGTAATCTCCTCATCAAAAGTATAACCTTCTGGATCATCTTCTAATAATTTACTTTTAATAGGAGTACTAGGTGTGGCAGGTGATTCATAGTTTTCAGTAATTTCAGATTCTTTAGCTTTAGCAATATGAGCATCAAGTAATTCACCAAGTGGCACAGTTTTATCGAGCAGAGTAGAAGCATGATCATAAGTCTCATCAATAGCAGAAGCAGTGTCTATTACTTATGACATATCAGATTGAATAGCAGGTGGTGGTGTCATAAGTTGACTTCAAACAGTAGGTGAATCAAGTGTAGAGCTAGTTCGTAGTTCCTTACCTCCGCTCGTCTTAGATGGCATGATCTTGGTTTTAGATTCTCTCGGATTCTTCATAGTGAATATAAATTGCAACAGATATTTAACTCCCAAGTGAACTTAATAAATAGAGCTATGCTCCCAGGCAACGGCGCTAGAAAATAGTCTTGATGACCAACAAGTATAGGGGATCGCAACAGTCTTTGTGGGTAGTATTTCACCCAAATTTATTGATTTGACACAAGGGGAGCCAAAGAATATTTATAAACCTTAGCAGTTGAGTTGTGAATTCAACCACACCTGAGAAGTCACTTCCTTGCAGCAATTTATTAGTAGCACAATAATATGATAGCAATGATAGCAGTAGTAATAGTAGTGACGGTAACAGTAGCAATAATAGCAGTTTGTAGCAATTGAAACAGCAACAGTAATAATAACTTGAGCAAAGACAATACCATAAAATCATAGGCATGGAGTAGCGATGGATATTTGGATAAAATTCATTATGTAATAGTCACAACCTAGAGCGATAGACAAGAACTCCAATTCATCAATCATATGTTGGCATATATTCCGAATATAGTCATACGTGGTTGCGATAAGAACTTGCATAACATATTTTGTCCTACCCTCCCATGGCAGTGGGGTCCTAATGGAAACTAAGGGTAATTAAAGCGCTCCTTTTAATAGAGAACCGGCACAAAGCATTAGCAAATAGTGAATACATGAACTCCTCAAATTACAGTCATGCCGGGAGAGTATCCCAATTACTGTCACTTTGGGGTCTACGGATCGGAAAAATAATAGGTGCATATAACTTGCAGATAGGATCGACAACTCAAATATATTCATGAAAACATAAGAGGTTTACATCTGAAATCATGTCACTCTGGTTCTAGTGGCAAAAATTAAGCATAGCAAAGTCATAGCAACATGAATCTCAGAACGTAGTGCATACTAGGGATCAAGCCCTAACAAATTGACTCGATTACATGATGAATCTCGTTGATCTCCATCTATCTCCAGTATGCCTACGATGGAATTACTCACTCCCGATGGTGAGCATCATGAGGTTGTCGATGAAGAAGTGTTGTTGATGACGATGACGGCAATTTTCCCTCTCCAGAGCCCCGAACGGATTCCAGACCAGGCCTCCCGACGAAGAGCAGGAGGTGGCGGCGGCTCCGTATAGTAAAACGTGATGGAACTTTCTCTCTGATTTTTTTCTCAGGAAGACGGTATATGTAGGCTTGAAATTAGGTCACAAGGCCGCCTATGGGACCCACAAGGAAGCATGGCGTGCCCTGGGGGGTGGGCGCCCCCTGCCCACAATGGCTCCCCTCCAATAGATCTTTGCACCAGTATTTTTTTTTAAATATTCCATGAAAAATCTCTGTTAAGTTTCGTCCAATTCTGAGAACTTTTATTTCTGCACAAAAATAATACCAAGGAGTTCTGCTGAAAACAACGTTAGTCCGGGTTAGTTTCATTCAAATCATGCAAATTAGAATTCAAAACACGAGCCAAAGTGTTTGCAAAAGTAGATACGTTGGAGACGTATCATGGCCGCACTAAAAAAAGTCCCATTCGTCCAGTTTTTCCTTTGCCTAATTTTGAGCATAAACACATGTGTCGTGTAAAAAAATTAAGGGCCGAACGGGAGTCAAACTCTTGACTGCGTCGCACGCGAGTTTCTGAATCGTTAGAGTTCAACTGGAATCTATACCTAGCTCACAAAAGTTTGGATTCAAAATTCATTTAAATTTTTGAGAGGTATTTTGCGGTAACCACAATATCTGTATTTCTCGCCCCCTCGGATTATTTTTGGGATTCGGTAGAGAAAACCTTGGTGCACGTACATGCTTGTGTTTTGCATGTCAAGGGTGAAAGTTGCTGCTAATTTGCATGTCTCATCAAGGGAACACACTAGTCTGGTGTGGCCAAGTTCTAGTCGCTGTTAGCTTCACCCGTGAGTACAGTGACGGCTGCTCATCCCGAGAGGTACTGGGGGAACGACGACCCCAAAATGACAAAATTGACCTGATGACGAAAAGAATTCACAAACTGAACTGTGTTTGAAATTTTTTCACCCAGGTGACCCTTTTGTGCAGCGCCCGACAGTCAGGCGCTGCACTCCACTGTGCAGCGCCTGACCCTCAGGCGCTGCACGCCTGGCCAGCGTGGCACAGCTGGGCCCCGCACCGAGCAGTGCAGCGCCTTGGTGCTAGGCGCTACACATGTAATGTGCAGCGCCTATCTCTTAGGCGCTGCATTGTGACTTTGAAACGGCCGCGCGCTGGCCCTCCCCCCACCCCACCCCATTCCTCCCAGTCACAGAACAGAGCACGGCGGCGGCTTCCTCCTCTCCCCCTCTCAATCCTCTCTCCCAAAATCCTCAGATCTGACGATTTGTTGCGTGCATTTCTTCACCAATCCATCATATAAGGTATTCTCCTCCGATCCCCTTCTTTATATGCAGAAAATGTTACGTATTTTTCAGATTTGTGGAACCCTTATTTGGTTGGATTAGAAATTTGCATGAAATTTTGAAATAGATTTGTGGGATCTAGGATTTGTAGATGATTTGTAATCATTTTGTAACCCTAGTTTAGTTTATTTGTATTGACAATATATGCTTCCATAGTGAAAACCTGGATTGTTGAGATGAACCCTATACATAGTGAAAACCTAGTTTGTGTTGATGTTTTTTAGATGAGTGAGATGAAATCCTAGATTTGTATTGACAAGGATGCTTTCGTTCCGGAACCCTACATGTTGAGATGTTTTTGAGATGAGTGAGATGAAACAATTATGGAACCTTATATTGTTTTGGATGCATATGTGTTTTGTGATGCTTATTGCTATGCTTTGATTGTTTATCTTACGCAGCTGCCACCGCCACCGCCGCCGCTTCTTCGAGCATCTCCTTCCCGCATACCCCTCCCCATGGCCCATGCCTCCAGATCTACCGGGGTGCCATTGGGGGAGGGGAGGGGGTACCGAATCCCGCTGCCTCTGGTTTACCAGGCGTTTCCAGATCTCCTCCAGCGGCTCGATTCGCTCTCGGTGGAGTCCCAAGCGGAGACCAGGGCGCAGCGCTGGAGGGAGCGGGCGATGCGGATCAGAGACAATGTTCTCTCATGGTCGCTGTGCATGAGGGAGTGGAAGGAAGCAGAGGAGGAGGTGGAAGAGGGGTCAGATCTGAATTCCGTCGCCAGGAGACATGCTCGGGTGTGCAAGGATCGTGCAGATCGAGAATTGCTAAATCTCGCCTGGAGAATTTGGTTCGAGGGCAACATGGAGGAGAAGCGCAGGATGCTGCATCCATCGGAGCCGCCATTAGCGTTCGCCGATTGGGCAAAGCAGGAAGCGAAGTCAACAGATCGGAGTCGTGCAGAGAAATGGGATTGCATCATAGGTCGGATGCCTACCCGCACCCCGCCGCCCCCGGAGCCGGTGGATCCCTTGCCATACCGCTCACCACCGCCGGCAACAGATTGAGGGAGTGGACAGTATCTGCAGATGAGGGCATGGAGTTTGTGGAAGGAGGCAACCATCTATCTGCTAACATTTAGAACTAGTCGTCGGTTTCTTTGGGAATTTCTTGTCTTTGTTGATGAACTGTTAGTAATGTGCTACTTCTGTTTGAAATGATGTTGATGAACTCTTAGTAATGTGCTACTTCTGTTTGAAGTGATGTTGAACTTGAAGTGATGTTGAAATTGGCAATGTATGACAAAATTGCTTTATCTTAGATTCATGTTATATATTATGAATACAAAAATTGGATGAAAAAGAAATGAACAGCAAATCTGCTATTTCTGCAGTGAACAGAAGAGTGACGCCTTTGAATCAGGCACTGCACTACACAGTCGCAAGAGGGAGAGAAGAAGGAGAGAGTTGCAGCCGGAGCTCCTTTCACGTGGATTGTAGCAAACTTTGCGCATTGCCCTCAATGTGCTAATGCTGATGTGATCCAGATATATGTTCGTGTCTACATGTGGGACGTTATCTCCAGGACTTTGTTTGCCGACGCCACTGGAAAGAATGCTCCATGGATGTGGCTTAAGGCGTTGACCGTCTTCGACAACCAATGGAGTTGGGGTTCGGTGGCACTGGCGTACTTGTACCGACAGGTAGTCAGTTGTTTGTTTTTCACTTCATTTCTACATTATGAATGCAATCTTGCTCTTGAGTGAACCATGTTTTCCTTCATGTGCAGTTGGACGATGCTTGATGTAGGATCTCGAAGGACGGATGTATTGGTGGTTGTATGCTCGTATTCTCGGTATGGAGCTGGGAGCGCCTGCCGGTCGGACGCCCAAAGGACGTCAAGTTCAATGAATGGGACGACAAAGAGGACGAACTATGGCTCCCCACTTGGGCTTACAAGTGGGATGTGGTATCCGAGATGACGAGCGATGTCACTCTCATGTATAGGCAGTACACCAACGAGTTGGACACGATTATGGCTGAGCAGGTAAACTTTGACATTACATCACTCATTCTCGTGCTTTTATGAAAACTCGATATCAATGTTGCGTTGTTGTGCTATGTTCTAGGCGGAATGGGAGCCATATGGCGCCAAGGATAGACTAGGTGATGCACGAGAATTCATCCTGAATCCGATGTGCTTGCGGGATAGGCATCTTTGGCTTATGCGGTGCCCGCTCATATGCAACTGGGCGGTTGAGCTTCACATGCCACATCGTGTGTTCCGCCAGTTTGATCTGTTCCAGGGTCACCCGCCGGAATGGGAGGACACGGACAAAGCGCTTCACAGGTAAGAGAGAATGACCCGTGTGCACTTAGCATCGTCAGGTCCTTTTTGATGGTGCTAATATTTGGTTTCTTAACATGCAGGTTGGATAGGAAAAAGCAGCGAAAGATCAAGGACTGGGACAAACATCATAAGAAGTATGTCACCATGTTCGAGCTAAGTGTGGAGCGAGCTCAGTCGACTGCAGGATCCCAGCTTCGTGAGCACTGCCCGCTCGCCTTCAACAACTACCTTAAATGGTTTCTTGAAAATACTCGTGTGGAGATATTGAAGCCGGCGTATGATGACGAGATTTTGGAAGAACCCACCGTCTTTGATGAGCTAGCCCAGACCGAATACAACAAATATGTTAGGGAAGGCACCCAAGTCCCTCATGCTCCAGTGATCAACTTTGTGGTAAAGTGTTCCCCTCTTCGCGTTCCCGTTGTCCCTATTACATAACTTTACTTGCCTAACATCTTTATTTCATTCCCGTGAACAGCGCAAGCAGATCAAGAAAGCAGCTGATGAAACCCAGGATATTCTGGACACAACCCCGGTTGGACAAGGCAATGAGGAAGGTGCACTTCGATCATTCATGAAGGTACATATCTCATTAAGTTGTTCATGTTACATATGTAGCAAAGTTCGATATCTCATTCACTTGTCCATGTTACAGCGTCAGGGCCAAAGGTTAAGGCGGTTGGCCAACCTTATCGGTTGCCATGACCCCGAATATTCAGAACCAAAGCTGTCTAGGTCCACTATACCATCTGACCATGGGGCTCATCTGGATGATGAGACTACCTCGACAGCTCATTTGGAGGATGAGGGTGTGGTCACCCAAGAGGTATGACAATAGCACATATTCATAGCTCGGATGCATTGGTCATTTCGTTATGACGCACGTTCTTGACCATATCATTTGCTTGTATGATAGGTTGACGATGACACGACATTGCAGGACTATCAAGTTCGTTCACAATACATGTTGAAGCCTAGGAAGGGATTCAAACGCTACACGCCCGAAGACTACAACACTAGAGGCAAGAGGGCGCTCGCTGGGAGCTCACGGATGGCGAGCTTGGAGGATGATGATGTGAACGATGAGGAGGAGGAGGCATCGGAGCCGGTTGCTCGTCCCAGGAGGAAGAAGATAACCAGCAAGAGGGGAAGAGCCGGCAATACAACGCGCTGAACGAACTAGTCGCCGTCGTTCTTTGCTTAAGAAACTGAACTTGTCGTCGTTTTATTTGGTTGATGAACTTGTTAGGTTATGTAAGATGTTGAGAGGATGTTGATGAACTCTTAGTAATGTGCTACTTGTGTTTGAAGTGATGTTGAAATTGTCAATGTATGAAATTGTCAATGTAAGATGTTGAGAGGATGTTGATGAACTCTTAGTAATTGCTTTATGTTAGATCCATGTTATATATTATGAATACAAAAATTGGATGAAAAAGAAATGAACAACAAATCTGCTGTTTTTGCAGTGACCAGAAGAGTGACGCCTTTGACTCAGGCGCTACACTACACAGTGCAACGCCTAGGTGTCAGGCGTCACACTGTGTAGTGCAGCGCCTGAGCGAAAGGCGTTGCGCCCACACTTAGACAAAAATTAGGAGGAAAACCTACTAGATCTTTGTGTTGCTGATATCCAGATGTGCAACGCCTAGGAGTCAGGCATCACACTGTGTAGTGCAGCGCCTGCCACCTAGGCGTTGCACACCTGGATATCAGAACAGCAAGGTTCCAGTAGGTTATGCAGATGTGCAACGCCTAGGTGTCAGGCGTCACACTGTGTAGTGTAGCGCCTGGCACCTAGGCGTTGCACACCTGGATATCAGAACAGCAAGGTTCCAGTAGGTTATGCAGATTTGCAACGCCTAGGAGTCAGGCGTCACACTGTGTAGTGCAGCGCCTGACACCTAGGCGTTGCACACCTGGATATCAGAACAACAAGGTTCCAGTAGGTTATGCATATGTGCAACGCCTAGGAGTCAGGCGTCACACTGTGTAGTGCAGCGCCTGACACATAGGCGTTGCACACCTAGATATCAGAACAGCAAGGTTCCAGTAGGTTATGCAGATTTGCAACGCCTAGGAGTCAGGCGTCACACTGTGTAGTGCAGCGCCTGACACCTAGGCGTTGCACACCTGGATATCAGAACAACAAGGTTCCAGTAAGTTTTCCTCCAAATATTTGTCTAAGTGTGTGTGCAACGCCTTTGGATCAGGCGCTGCACTGCACAGTGCAAAGTCTTAGGTACAGGCGTCACACTGTGTAGTGCAGTGCCTAGACCTCAGGCGCTGCACTGTTGGCTTTTTTAGAAAACTGAAAACAAATACATTTTGAGGTTCAAATCCTATATCAAGAAGCACATAGCACAAATACACATAAATTAGTCCACAACACATAGCACAAATACACAGAGAGTACTCCATACCACATATTAGTAGACATAGAGGAGTCATAGCACATCGTAGTAGACTTACAAGAGTCATAGCACATGGAGGAGTCCATAGGACATACTAGAACACATAGAGGAGGTTGGCGGACATGGAAGTACACATAGAAGAGTGATAGCACATAATACTACAAACTTTGGTGGACAACCAAATCGAAGATCATAGCGTAGTAGACAACAAGGTCACATTGCTCTATTGTGTCGAGCAAGGTCCCTTTCCCTTCTTCTTCTTCCTCTCCTCTTCTTCTTCCTCCTCCCTTTTCCTTATGAGATGAGACTCATGAACCACCTTCTCTATGAATACCTTATGCTCCCTCTCTTTCTTTTCCTTCTCAAAAGCCCAAAGTTTCTTGCATTTTTCTTCAAAATCCTTTTGCCGTTGCGCAGCTGCCTTCTCACATGCAATCCTCAACTTGTCCTTCCTCGTGATCTCCTCAAATATCCCTCTCTCTTTTTCCTTCATCTTCTCTTCGAACTCTTGTTGCTTCTTCTTCTGTAGTGCGGCTGCATCCTCCTCTCTCAGCTTCCTCGCAGCCTTCTCCCACCATCCCGCCATCTCACCTTCCCCATCCTTCTCCTCCACCCCCTTCATTGTTGGTTTGTTGGGTTGAGAAGCCGCCATACCTACGATGACAGAAACATAGTGGTTAGTAATGACAAGAAGACCATATAGAAAAACATGTAAATTGCTACATACTAGTGAATAAGGACAAGAACAACATATGAAATAATATGTAAATTGAAACATTATAGTTAGTGAGCCACATACGGAAATGGTCCATCTAGGTATCCAAACATTCCTCTATGACGACCTTGGCCAAGACCACCACCAAGGCCAAGACCACCACCACGGCCTAGAGCATCGCCACGGCCAAGACCACCACCAAGGCCAAGACCACCACCACGGCCTAAAGCATCACCACGACCAAGACCACCGCCACGGCCTAGAGCACCGACACGGCCAAGAGCACCACCAAGGCCTCTACCACCACCACGGCCTCTACCACCACCTCGTCCTCTTGTAAGTCCTAGTTGCCTCCCTCTTTGTTGCCTAGTTCCTCCTTGTCTTGCCCCTTGTTGGCTAATACTTGGTTGGTTTTGCAGTTGTTGGCTACCACTTGGTTGGCTACCACTTGCTTGGCTTGGCCCTTGTTGAGTACTATTTGCTTGGCTAGGAACTTGTGTATCTCCTTGTTGGCTTGTGCTTGAATCATTTTTCTTTGATCTCTTTCTTGGTTTGGTACAAGTTCTTGTGTTGTGTCCCCCACCTTCACAGTCACCACAACGGGATCTCTCACGAGGCTCTTGGAATTGGCCGTTGCCCGATTCTCGACCGCCACCATGGTCCCATCCGTCCATGTCACCTCTAAAACGCTTTGTCTTACGTCTTCCCCGTTTAACGACCTTCAATTCCGGATCGGGCCATAGTTGAACTCCATGGTACTCCGGCCATTGTGATTGGTCGAAGTATGGGTGAAATCAGGGAGCCCATGTATTCTTAACCGTCATGATTGAGAACTCGGACTCCCTCACGGTGAGCGGGTGATTGACGTCCACATTCCTAACGCGAGCTGCGGTATACAAGTGCGAGCATGGGAGATGAAGCAACAATGGCCTCTGGCAAGAGCAATCACACTGTGTTACGGAGACCTTGAAAGCCTGTCCTCCGTGTTGGCGGCCATCGTTTGTGGTTCCTCCTGGCTCTTTCACTTCGAACAACCAATCGTCGTCGTTATATAATATAGCTTCTTGGGAGTCCGCCTTCCGTGATTGAAATTCCAACCATTCATCAACCTTTGGTGGGAACTTGTACTTGTACTTCTTCTTGTTCTCACCCACAATCTGCTTATCCGTTTCCATTGAGTGCTTTAGAAAGTACGCATTCATCTTGTCGAATGTGTATTGAACTACTGCCGTCACGGGTAATGCACGTACACCCTTGAGCACCCTATTGAAGCATTCGGCCATGTTGCTTGTCATTTGACCATACCTCCGGCCATCTTCATCAAAAGCACGTGCCCACCTATTCCTTTCTTGAATGTTCCTATTGAGAAACTCAAGACCCCCGGGATCAAGTTTTTTGTGTGTCAGCAATTTGTTGTACAAGTTGGCGAACCGCTTGTCGGAGAAAGCGAGACAACAATCTTGAAGATCATCGGCCAACTCCTTAAGGCCACATGCCCTATAGAAGTTTGAACAAAAGTGCCTCATGCACCATCGATGGTGCAACGGAGCATGCTCGGGAATGTCAATGTCCACCGCGTTAAGAATTCCTTGATGGCGATCCGATATGACACAAATTTCCCTTTGAGCCAGTAATACCTGGGTTCTCAAAAGACACAAGAACCACTCCCAGTTATCATTGTTCTCCACCTCAACCAAAGGAAAAGCCAAAGGCAACACCCAGTTATTGGCATCATTTGATATTGCAACCAACAAGGTGCCCTTGTATTGTCCGGTCAAGAATGTGCCATCAACGGCGATGACCGGCCGACAGTGTTCGAAAGCCCTCACGCATTGCTCGAACGCCCAAAATGCACGACCAAATACTCGCACGGTCCTTCCGTCGTGAATCGTTGTTTTTTGCCCATGAGGCTCGACCACATGAACCATGCCCGGGTTAGTGGCGGCCATAGCTAACAACAACCTAGGGATTCGGTTATATGCTTCATCCCAATTACCATACAACATCTTGAATGCGGCATGCTTCGCCTTCCATGCCTTGCCGTATTTCACCTTGCAATGAAAGATGGCTTTCACAAGGTCCATGACGCTCTGAATGCTCATGATTGGAAGTGTGGATATTGTGTTGGAAAGCCTGTAAGCGATGAACTCGGACGTGAGTTGTCTATGGTCTTGGGACACAATCTTGCCATCCACCTTCTTGCCTCGGCACATGTGACTTGGGACACAACTAACTATGTGCCAAGTGGGCCCTCCTTTCCATGGTCTTGCACGCACAATCCATGGACATCGGTTGGCCTCACATGCAACCGTGTAACGCACATTGACGTCCGAGTGAACCACCTTGTGTGGACGATAATGCGTGACCGAGTAGTTGTCGAGCCACATCTTCAATTCCAACAAGGTTTCGAATTTCGACCCGGGAGAAATCCCGTTCTTGCCGTCTTCCAAATCCCGGTGAGAAGATGGCCTAAATCCAAGACATACACCTTTGCCACCATCCACCACAGCTTCATCTGCGAGACTAACATCCTTGAACAATGGTGTCCGATGATGCCGCCCAAATACCTTCTCGAAAGCTTCGGCCTCCTTCACCGTGAACCCCTCCTCATCAAGTTCTTCATCGAGACCTTCGTCATCCGACTCCGATGCATAGCCACGGGAATAAGGGATGGAATGGTCCATTGTCTCTTGCACGTGATATTTGTCGAGATCACTCACATTGTTGTCATGGAGATCAACTTCATTCTCATCATCCTCATACTCATCGTTCTCCTCTTGCAAAGCTTCATTTTGGTTGTTTGAAATCGGGCTCAATATTGGCCTTACTTGTTGAGTCAAAGGAGGTTCACTCATTTCATCTTGCTTCATGGGTGGGGGACTACTAGCAACCAACGGGGAGGCGTTCCGGTTCAAGTCCTAATGCAAACTAGACTCAACCTTCTTCGTAGCAAATAACTCAAGAGCCTTGTCTAGTGATTCGGCCACTGTCTCCTTGTATGCAACCCAACGTTGATCGGAGTTCACACGCATGGTCTTCCAACGGATGTGCATTCCAAAACCCACATTATGCCTTCCCTCCAACTCAACGATATCACTTGGGTCCATCCAATTCAAATCTTTCCTCACTTGTTCCAAGACCTCGGCATAGCTAGGACTACTCTCAAACACCATGTCAACCTCATCCGGGTCCGGTTCAATATTGCCTTTCAAAAAGGCGTCTTTGTCCACATGATGAACATAAATACATGTTCTTCCCATCCCTAGAATAATTAAAACAACACAACGTAACATAGATTCCATAAGTACTCATCCGAAGATTAACACAAAATAAAAAGCCCTAACATGTATATGAAACAATAACCCTAACCCCCACTAAACAATAACCATAAGCATAACCCTAACATACTAACAACCCTAACCCTAACCCCAACATAACAACACCCATAACCCTAACCCTAACATACTAAGAAGCCTAACCCTAGCAAATTGGCAAACAAACATCTCATATCTCCAAACAAATTTCAACATCCATAAAAAACTAGGGTTTCCCCAAACTAGCAACAAATGAGCAAATGTGAGCATTTTTTGGATGAAAACGAGGGGATCGGAGGAGATTACCTTGAGGGAGGGATTGGGTTGGAAAACCACGGAGAAAATCTTCAGATTTGGAAGATTTGAGAGGGGGAGAGAGGTGTTGGGGTTGGGGTGTGTGTGGGAGGGGGGAGGGGGGACCAGCCTACATGTAATAGAATGTGCAGCGCCTAACGGCTAGGCGCTGCACATTACAAGTGTGGCGCCTAAGAGATAGGCGCTGCACATTACATGTGTAGCGCCTAGCACCAAGGCGCTGCACTGCTCGGTGCGGGGCCCAGCTGTGCCACACTGGCCAGGCGTGCAGCACCTGAGGGTCAGGCGCTGCACAGTGGAGTGCAGCGCCTGACTGTCGGGCGCTGCACAAAAGGGTCACCTGGGTGAAAAATTTTCAAACACAGTTCAGTTTGTGAATTCTTTTTGTCATCAGGTCAATTTTGTCATTTTTGCCCAATTTCGGCGCCTCGCCTCGCCGAGATCCAATCCTCACAGGTAGGAGGAGATGCCACCCAGAGATCAACATGGCACCCACTGGGTTTGGGTGCGGGTAATGGTCGTCCAAACCCGTACCCATCTCATTATTTTTCGCCCATACCCATACCCGCACTTTGGGTTTCAAACTGTTCCCATACCCGTACCCAGTCGGGTGCGGGTAAAAATAACCATCTCGACCACCTTACCCAATTCACACTTCACCATGTATTTCTCAACATTTATGTATATATATACAACATTTCAGCATGTATACTTCAACATTTCAGTACATATTGTCGGTGTACTAAAGTTTGGGTATTTTAGTACCCCGTACTTGTGCACGGACGATTGCAATCATACCAGCGGCAAGGCCTGCCGGAGAACAGCTGGAAACAAATACAAGATTATCAAGAAGGCGCTCAAGTCAACGATCAGAAGACAGAAGACCAAAGGCTGGCTTCCCGGCAAGATCTTGCCGCGAAGGCTCGTGAAGGCCCGGCAAGACCTCGCCCCCGGCAAGATCCCACCGCCCTGCCACCGCTCCAACGCAGCGACCAGCCTGTCGTTTAGGGCTTGTCCTCCTGGATGCGTGTCATGGCACTAGCGGCGGATGGGATTAAGCGGTGTTGATGGGACGGGTTCTTTTTTCCGTCCCCAAGAAAGTAAGGGACACCTAAGTAGAGCATTTAATGCGCTTGTCCTAAGTTGTCAGGGATAAGCATGTTAACACTGTAGCAACTTTACACCTCTTGTACTTACTGTTCGCCACTGTTGGTGACCCCTTGGACGTATAAAAGGAGGCCCAAGGCGAAGCTACAGGGGAGAGGACCTTCTGGCCCATTCTGCATGCGTAGCTGCTTCTTGAACGTACTGTTCATCGCAAGCGCTCCGTGTACTTGAGCTTAAGAACACCCACAATAAACCAAAGCAGGAGTAGGGTTTTACGCTTCTCAGTGGCCCGAACCTGGGTAAAGATCCCCGCGTTGATCGTTGGATCCGCTCTTTGTGCAAATCTTTTCCCTAGCCGAACCGAAAAAGGGACCCTCTCGGCCCCATAGGTGTCCTACGCCGACATCTTTGGCGCGCCAGGTAGGGGGAAGAGATTGCACGAAACCGATCTAGCGGTCAGCGCACCAGTTCTTGATCACTTTCATCGTCATGGCTCCCAAGAAGAAGGGCGCTACGGCGGTTGATCCATCCGCGTCCGGCCCGCCCGTACCCACATAGACGGGCGACGGCGTGGGCGCTGGTGGAGGAGGTGGAGGTCTCGAGCCTCAACGACGTTCTGGTGATCAGAGCCAGGCGAGCGGCGTCGTTCGCTCCGCCAGGTCTAAGGACGGAGCCGTGCTACCTACAGGTGGCGCAGCGAACTCCAAGGACGGGACAGTGCCTTCCAAGACACCCACGCCGGCGCATGCGCCGCGGCCTTCTCAGGTCGCGCGCGACGAGCAGCGCCGCGACGTTGGTGGTTCCAGGCGCTCCCATGGAAAAAACCCTGCGCATCACTCCCAGGATGTGCAGGGCCAAGATCCACGCCAACATGCCGGCGGAAGCAGGGCGCGATCGCAAGACCGTGATGGAGCTCCTTCTAACTCAGTTAGGAGTCAGAGCACCTCACGTTCTTCGCACCTTTCGCCGCCGCCTACACCGGCGGAAGCGTTGGCGCGAGCTCAGCTGCTCCTAGACTTCCCTCCCGCTGCGGAGAAGCTAGACGAATGGAGATCTGCTATCCAGAGCCTCATCGGCTTGGCTAATGATGACAGGCCGTAGCAGGCAGGGCCTTGGCGGCGGCAGTCCACTGAGCTGGTGCGTGCTGATGACGAGAAGACTGGAGGCGGTACGACTACGATGCGCTCCCCTCCGCCATGACAACAGCGGTCGCTAACTCGGCGGATTGACGCCCGTGATGGCGATTCCACATCGTCGTCCGATCCGCGGGTTCGCCGCGATCAACGTCAAGTTCTTCGGGAACGGAACAACGAAGACGCTCGAATTACCATCGAGCGGCGGCGGGAAGCGCGCCGTCAATCCGACAGGCGCGCGGGACCCACTGTAGACGAGCCTGCGCCGGGGTATTCTGGCAACTTGCCTTATGAGGTGGGTTGTCCAGCTTTTACTCGTGAGCTGCGGCGAGTCCAGTGGCCCAACTCCCGAACTTTCAAACCGGAGGTGCCGGAGAAATACGACGGCAAGACCCACCCGTCAGAGTTCCTGAGCGTCTACACCATTGCGGTGCAGGCTGCAGGAGCTCGAGACGACAAGATATTCGCCAACTACTTCCCGTTGGTGCTTAAGCCCAACGTCAGGTCGTGGTTGATGCATCTGCCGGAGAATTTCATTTCCTCCTGGGCAGATTTGTGTCATGAGTTTGTTGGCGCCTTCACTAGAGGCCACCAGGCTCCTGGCCAGGAAAGCGATCTACATCTCATCCCCCAGAAGGAGGGCGAAACCTTGCGCAAGTACATACAGAGATTCAGCCGTATACAGCACAATATCCCAGACGTTCATCCTGTCGCGGTTATCAGCGCCTTTCATCAGAATGTGCGCAACCGCAAGATGCGGGAAGAGCTGGCAATGAACAAGGTCAGGGATGTCGCCGAGCTCTATGCTCTGGCCGACAGATGTGCTCGGGCCGAGGAGGGAAGGAGATTCCCCGGCGAGGATGCTGGCGCGGAACTCGACTCTGAAGGCGAAGACGCCACCACCTTGGCGAAGAAAGGCCGACGGCGTAACAGGAAGCGCAAGGGCAAGGCCGCGCTTGCCGTCGAGGGATCCGGGGACACCGGCACCGCCAAGAAGGTCAAGACTGATGGCCCCGGCAAGGAGGTTGCCGGGTGTGCCGCATGTCAGGCCTTGGCGGCTGCCGACAAGCCGGAGGGCTCCGACAAGCAGTACTGCAAGATCCACCGCACCAAGGGTCACGATCTCCAAAACTGCCGGCAAGTTGAGCAGCTTGTCGAGAAGAAGAAAGCTGAGTATGAGAGGCGAGACAAGGAGAAGGCCCAGGATGGTGCTAAAGGGTCTGGCAAGAAACGCGGTGGTCGAGGAGGTCGCCGCGGCAAGGCCAAGCAACAAAAGGAGAGGCCCGCTCGAGGCCGTGACAAGGAACAGGGGGGTGACGATGATGACGAAGAGGGCGACAAGTCCAGCGAGCACGAGTTCCAGAAAGCTACAGAAGCCATGTGTGTTGACGGAGGCGCCTCGTTGCATTCCTCTCACCGCCGACTCAAACAATGGGCGCGCGAGATTAATGCGGCAGAGCCATCGGTCGATGCCCGGAAGCCATTGAAATGGTCCCACACGCCTATCATCTTTGACGCCGAGGATCACCCTGATCGCACAACTGCGGTCGAGTGTTTGCCATTGTTGGTTTCACCAATGATTCGCAACCTCAAGGTGACAAAGATGTTAGTTGACGGTGGGGCCGGTTTGAACTTGATCTCGCCTGATGTGATCAAGAGATTACAAATTCCTGACGAAGATCTCGAAGAAACGGGCACGTTTCGAGGGATCAATCCAGGAAGGAGCCAGCCGAAGGGCAAGATCATGCTGCCAGTAACATTTGGTAGTGAGCTGAACTACAGGACAGAGAAGATCGTCTTCGACGTCGCCAAGATTCCATTACCATATAATGGGATTCTTGGTCGCCCGGCGCTGGCCAAGTTTATGGTGGCATCACACTACGCCTATAATACATTGAAGATGCCCGGGCCGATGAGCGTCATCACTATCAACTCCGACAAGAAGGATGCGCTTATCTGCACAGACCAACTCTACCGGGAGGCAGTTGCAGCACCTGCCGCCAAGGCACTTGCTCCTGCCGCCGAAGCTCCTGGGGGGAAGAAGACCGGCAAGGCCTCTAGCACACACTCCGGCAAGCGCACCTCCTCGGAGTGCTGCACTCCCGTTGAGGATGTGCCGGAGAGCTCCACCGGCAAGAGCAAGAAATCCAAGGCAGCTCCACCGGCAACTAAGAAGGTACCCGCCAAGGAGGACGGTACTGGAGGAACTTTCACCATAAGTTCCACCCTCGATGACAAATAGGAAAACGCGCTCATTGCCTTCCTGCGGGCGAATGTCGATGTGTTTGCATGGCAACCATCTGATATCCCCGGTGTTCCCAGGGAGGTAATCGAGCACCACCTTGCTATCTGTCCACATGCGCGGCCCGTCAAGCAGAAGGTTAGGAAGCAAGCTTTGGAGCGGCAAGAATTTATTGCCGAAGAAATCAGGAAGCTGGAAGCGGCAGGTTTAGTGAGAGGAGTACTCCATCCAACATGGTTGGCCAATCCAGTTGTAGTGCGCAAGGCGAATGGAAAATGGAGGCTGTGTATTGACTATACAGATATCAATAAAGCCTGTCCAAAAGATCCTTTTCCCTTGCCGCGCATCGACCAGATTGTGGACTCCACTGCTGGCTGCGATTTGCTGTCGTTTCTTGACGCTTATTCAGGGTATCACCAGATTTTCATGTCAAAGGAAGATGAAGAGAAAACCGCATTTATCACCCCATGTGGCACGTATTGCTTTATACGTATGCCTTTCGGGTTGAAAAGTGCTGCTTCAACGTTCGCAAGAGTGGTCCAGATCGGTTTTGAGCCCCAGCTACATAGAAATATGGAAGCTTATATGGACGACATAGTGGTAAAAACCAAGGACAAGGCAACGCTCATACAAGATTTAGAAGAGACATTTGCAAATCTGCGCATGATCAATCTGAAGCTCAATCCTGAGAAGTGTGTGTTTGGCGTTCCATCCGGCAAGCTTCTCGGGTTCTTTGTGTCTCACCATGGAATCGAAGCAAATCCCGACAAGATCAAGGCAATTGAGCAGATTGAAGCACCGAGACGTGTCAAAGATGCGCGTCGACTTGCCGGCTGCGTTGCTGCTCTGAGCAGGTTCATCTCCAAATCCGCTGAGCGCACCCTGCCCTTTTTCAAAATCTTGAAGAAGGCCGGTCCAATGAAATGGACTCCGAAAGCGGAGGCAGCGCTGCAGGACTTGAAGAGGTACCTCTCCTCTCCGCCAACACTAGTCGCGCCTAAACCACAAGAGCCGTTGCTGCTATATCTAGCGGCCACGAATCAAGTGGTTAGTGCTGCCCTAGTGGCGCAGAGAGAAGTCGACGAAGAAGCAGCGGCAGCGGCAAGCCCGTCAAGCGACAAGCTGGGATTCTCCCCGACAGAGTCTGGTGCCGACAAGGCAGGATCCGCGCAGTCGAATGAAGCAACGCAGAAGAAGATGGTGCAGCGCCCAGTCTATTTTGTCAGCTCCCTGTTGCAGGGGGCTAGGTCAAGATATTCTGGCGTGCAGAAGTTGCTCTTCGGCCTCCTTATGGCCTCGAGGAAGCTGCGCCATTATTTTCAGGCACATGAGATCACCGTCGTCACTCGCTTCCCGTTGCAGCGGATTTTGCGGAATCCAGATGCAACCGGCAGAATTGTGGAGTGGGCGTTGGAACTGTCAAGTTTTGGTCTCAAATTTGAAAGCACTTCGACTATTCAGAGCAGAGCTTTGGCAGAGTTCATTACAGAATGGACACCGACGCCGGACGAAGAAATTCAAGAGACAACTATCCCCGGCAAGGAAACGGATCGAGAATGGATTATGTACTTTGACGGAGCTTTCTCGCTGCAAGGCACCGGTGTTGGCGTGCTGCTTGTCGCACCCACCAGAGAGCACCTCAAGTATGTAATTCAGATGCACTTTCCCCGGGAGAGATCAACAAACAACACTGCAGAATATGAAGGGCTGCTTGCCGGTCTCAGGATCGCGGCGGACCTTGGAATTAAGAAGCTCATCGTCAGAGGTGACTCACAACTTGTCGTCAGGCAAGTTAACAAGGACTATCAGAGCCCGTTGATGGAAGCATATGTAGATGAAGTGAGAAAGTTGGAGGAGCGTTTTGACGGTTTGCAAACAGAGCATGTTCCTCGTGCGGAGAACAACATTGCCGACGACCTGTCAAAGCGTGTTGCCCTCAAGTTACCTGTGGAACCAGGAACTTTTGTGCTCCGCTTGACTCAGCCATCCGTAACACCATCGACGAGGCAAGACAAAAGAAGGAAATTGAGTTCCGGCCAGTACTTTCCTGCAGAGCTCCCAGAAGCCGCCGGCAAGGAAGTTGCCGGGAACGACACGGTTGCTGGTGAGCAGCAGCTTCGCGCAGAACCTCAGGTTCTTGCCGCAGAAGCAAGCGCTCCCATGGCCGAAGATATGCCTTTGGTCCTTGTTGTCGAGCCGCAGGCTCCAACATGGGCACAGCACATCATCCAGTTCCTTCAATCAGGAGAACTCCCTGAAGAGCAGGAAGAAGCGGAGAAAGTAGCCCGTCAGTCTAGTATGTACCAGTTCGTTGACGACGTCCTGTACAGAAAGAGACCAAACGGTGTGAAATTGAAGTGTATTCCTCGGGAGGATGGACTGGAGCTGTTGGCAGAGATACATGGAGGCATATGTGGCTCCCACATAGGCTCAAGAGCTCTTGTCGGCAAGGCATTCCTGCAAGGTTTCTTCTGGCCCACTGCCCTCCAGGATGCAACTGCACTAGTAACCAAGTGTGAAGCGTGCCAGTTCCATTCAAAGCAATTGCATCAGCCAGCTCAAGCTCTTCAGACGATCCCTCTTTCCTGGCAATTTTCGGTCTGGGGGCTCGACATATTGGGCCATTTTCCCCGCACTGCCGGGGGCTTCGAATACTTGTACGTTGCTATCGACAAGTTCACGAAGTGGCCGGAAGTGGAAGTAGTGAGAAAGGTGACAGCACAATCAGCCGTCAAGTTCTTCAAGGGAATAGTGTGCCGTTTTGGTGTGCCAAACAGGATCATCACCGACAACGGCACGCAGTTCACAAGCCGCACCTTCATGCAGTATGTCCAAGACCTTGGCGGCAAAATCTGTTTTGCTTCTGTTACTCACCCAAGGAGCAACGGCCAAGCGGAGAGGGCAAATGCTGAAGTGTTGCGAGGTCTCAGAACAAGGACTTTCGACAAGCTGCGCAAGTGCGGAAGACGCTGGATTGATGAGCTGCCGGCGGTTCTTTGGTCAATTAGAACGATACCAAATCGAGCTACTGCCCAGACACCCTTCTCCCTAGTCTACGGGGCAGAAGCAGTTCTCCCCACGGAACTCATATACGGGTCACCTCGAGTACTCGCTTATGATGAGCTTGAGCAAGAGCAGCTGCGCCAAGATGACGCCACGCTCCTTGAGGAAGATCGTCTTCGGGCTGCTGGGCGAGCTGCACGCTACCAGCAAGCCTTGCACCGCTATCATAGCCGCAAGGTTCATGCCCGAAGCCTTGAGGAAGGCGACCTTGTTCTTCGGCGCGTTCAGTCGGCCAAGAATTCTAACAAGTTGACGCCGAAGTGGGAAGGCCCTTATCGGGTAGTACGAGTCACCAGGCCCGGTGCAGTCCGCCTGGAGACCGAAGATGGCATTCCAGTGAGCAATTCCTGGAATATCGAACACCTTCGTAAGTTCTACCCATAAGGCGCGGTTGCCGGGTCTCCCGGCAACCACCTTTTGTGCAAGTTTTGCCGGCAAGGCATATGATCCTTTCTACAAAACCAGGCACAGACCCTGTGCATAGTTGAATAAACTTAAGTGTTTTTACAATTCTTGTCGATTTTCATGTCAATCTATATGCATGCTTGTCTGAGATATTGTATTTCACCTGCTTTCGGTAAGCATTAATGAACCGCCAAGGTTCCATATCTCTATTTTCTCTTCTTTCATTTTCTCAAAGGACAGAAGGTTTCCTTGCGTGCAAGTTTGCCGGGGGGGATGATGGTATGGACACCGACAGGCGACGTTCAAGTTAACATACTACAATAAGGAGTACAGCAACGAAAAGCTAAGTTGCAAAACTCTTAAGCAAATTTCCATTGTAGACCTATTTTTCCTTGAACGATTTCGGCTTTTGTATGGAAAACCTGCACGCGAAGGAACCTTGTCATGATTGGTTGCGCCCTTACTTTGTTTCGAGTCCGCTCAACAGCTTAAGTGGCTGCACTAAAAACGTCAAGGTATCTTGTTGGCGGCAACACCGCCAGCAGGCCTCTAAGGATCCGTTCCTCAAAGCACTCGCGGCAAGGGTGTGCGCACCGGCAAGATCCCGATAAGCGTAGGGCATGAACCATACAGAAAGAAATCAGACAAGGGAAATAGCATGCATTCATCCAAAACATAGCAAGTTATATTACATTGACGGTCGCCGCGATTCTAATATTAAGATAAAAACTGTCTTTGGCATGGAATGGTGGCGACAAAATGAAGCAAAGCGGCTAGTCCCTGCGCTGGCCTTCGACCCTCTTGACTTGGCTCACTCTGTCAACGATGGGCGCGACAAGCTCTTCGAGTGCCTTGAGGTCTACATCCTTCGGCAAGCTAGCAAGAACATTGGTGAGGTTGATGCCAGGGTTCTTATGCACCACTTTGACGAGTACCTTGCGGAGGACGGCCCGGCAGAGCTTGCGGGATTCGTTGGCCAGATGGGTTTCTCGGTTAGACTGGAGCAGCTTGAGGGCGTCAACGATGCTCTCGAAGAACATGGTCAGCCTGGCGCTCGAAGACACCCTATCGTCAGAAGAATAGTTGAAGTCTTGCAGGCCCATGATGGACAGTTCTGCGGCAAGCCTTTCCGCGACGTCGACAAGGCGCTCAGTCCAGATCTTCACACCTCTCTCAAAATCATTATAAGTGGCGGCGGCGCTGTTGAGCAAGCTCTTCTCACTCTGGAGGTCTTTGATCAAAGCCCTCTCGCGAACCTTGCCATTCTCAAGGGACTCCTCCAGCGTCACCAGCTTCAGTTTCAGATCAGCGATGGATTAATTGGCTGAGGAGAGCTCCTTGATCTTGTCGGACATGGCGGCTTGCATCTCCGCCAGGCTGAAGAGAGTTTTCTCTCTGTCGGCTTTGAGCGTTGAGATATCCTTGCCGTGGCCCTCAAGATCTGCTTCCAGCCTCTTCACTTGATCACCCAGCTCGTTCTTGGCGGCCTCTGTAGCTTCGGCGGCATCGATGGCTTCCTTTAACTTGCTGGTGTGGTCTATGACCAGAGCTTCGAGTGTTTCCTTGTGTCTCTGCTCCAGCTCTTGGGTTCGCCACGCGACAAGCTTCTCGATCTCTTCGTCCTTACTGCGGAGCTTGGCGGCAAGCGCCTCCTCGCGAGCAGCAAGGTCCTCTTCATGAGCATCGAGCCCGACACGGCGTTCCGTTAAGCGAGCTTCCTCTGCAGCAGCCTGCTGCGCAACCTCCTCCTGTGCCCTCTCTGCGTCGGACTGCTTTAAGAGGAACTCATTCCAACTCTGATTCAACTGCTCCCGACCAGCCGTCAGCTCCTGGAAGGCCTCAGCGTACCAGACTTGCATCTCCTCGACGCGCTTCTGGAAATCTGCTTCTGCTGCTTCAACAACTGCCACCCTAGAGTCCAACCTCTCCTTTCGGGTGCGGTGAAGCGCCTGAAGTTTTTGGTACTTGTCGCTCATGGCTTGGAGTAGCTGTTCTTCCCTGGACCCGCTGCTGCTGGTGCATGGCTCGTCGACGACCTTCAGTCCAGTGGCGGCGATGACATCTTCATCAAACATTTCTCCTTCGATTGGCACCCCAGTGCTTGTCGTCCCTGGTATGCTGATAAACAGGTTGTCGCCAACCTTAAGGTAACTGCTTGACGGGGGGGCATCGGATGTTGACGGTTGATCCTCGACAACCACCTCACCGGCGACTGGGGGCTCTGTGACCGGTGTAGCTCCAGGCGCTCCTGCGGCAGGAATGTCGTCAGTATGGTCGCTGGTCTCCTTGCCGCCCCCCTCGGCAGACCCCTTGGTGGTTTTTTCCTGTGCGACCTTGGCGGCCTCGTCAGCTGCGACCCTGTCGGCCTCGGCGGCAGCATCCTTGGCGGTCTCTTCGATGACAGTGTCGACATCCATTTGTTCCACCGAAGGGAGATCTGAAGAACAGGAAAGGAAACAAGATGAGACCGAGGTTGAAGTTCAAGAAGACAAAAATAAAGAAAGAATGACAAGTGCACCACGGCAAACGGTTTACCTGTATCGAGCTGTTGAGAGGTGATTTCTCCTTTCCCGGCAACATTGGTTGCCGATGTAGGATTGCCAGTGCCCGTGCCCGTGCTTGCCGGCTCCTCTTCAACACGAATGGGCTCGCCAGTGGAAGCCCTTGCCGGAGGTTCATCTCTGGGCAACGTGGTCGACGGAGGCGGCACGTCAGGGACGGTCTCCAATGATTCTCCTTGTTGCCGTCCTTCTCCTGCAAGCCCGGTGATGTCAACAGCGAAGATATTCTCCCCAACGCTCGCCAGCGGAAAATGGGTAGCGGGCTCACGCTGGGGGCTGGGTTGGAGGCTGCGTTGAGGGCTGGGCTCCGGGCTGATGACGATGGGCTCTGGCGCACCTACGGTGCTTGCCGGAGGCTCATCACCCGTTGAAGTCTTCGCCTTCTTTGCCATCCTTTGCGCCAACGTTTCCGTATCTCTGTGGGGACAGGCCAAAGCAAAGCAAATGAGTTAAGCAAAACCAGGAATTCAGAATTTGAAAGATGCGGCAAGGACCCTTACTCCTCTCTTTCCGGACTGAAAGCGGAGATGTCAAAGTCAACCTCCTCTACAATGTCCGTGCGAGGGGGTGGAGAAGGGGTCCTGGGACGCTTGGCTGCGGCAGAAGCAGTAGATTGAGGTAATCCTGCTCCAGCTGTTGGTGCCGTCATATGAGACGCCCCCGCCACTCCAATTGTTGCCGCGGTTGTGCGTCTCGTACGTCGCGCGGGTTGCTGTTGGGCTCCTTGCCGCTGCGCAGCCTTGCCGGACGCCTCCTTGCCGGGAACCTCACCACTCGAGGGAGGCTGATGTGTTGGGACGCCAGAGGCGGCTTTCCGAAGAACACGTTTCTTCTTCTCTGGAGCTGGGGGCTCCTCGTGCGGCTGCTCCTCGGCTGTGTCTTCGACAGAAGAGCTCCCGGCAACCATGCCGCTCTGCTCCCCGGCAACTTCACCTTGCTCGGCAAGGGTCTCCTCTAACATTATCTCTCCTTCGCTGGCTTCCTCTTCCGCGAAGCCAAAGCTGCCGGCCTCCGCGGCTAGGTTCACCTCTTCCGCCCTGCTGGCGATGTAAGCCACTTCTTCATCAGTGGTGGGGCGGATGAGGGTTGGCTCTTCCCGGATGGCTTTCTCCGACAAGTTATCAAAGAACTCCTGTGCGTGCTCCGAGGATGGCTCTTCCCAAGTTCCGTCAGGGCCATGAGCATTACACACCGGCATCATGGCGCTGATTGAGCTCAAGGCAGAGTTGTTGCATAGGGGAATTACGCCAGCCGGCAACTTATATTTCCCGTCAGGCCTGAACAATTTGTGGCAGAGAACTGTGTGCTGCATGACTGTCAAGTTGTTGTTCAGACCAGGGCGCGGCCTCATGATATCTGCTGCATTCTTGAACTCCCAGGCCGGCCTCCCTTTGTTCTGCAGAGGGGCGATGCGACGGCGGAGGAAATCAGCGCCAACCATTTCTATTGTGAGCCCGGCAACCTTGAGATGGTGGATCCTGGTGATTGCGATTGCGAGCTTCTCATCCTGAAGATCGAGAGCGCTCCAGTCCTTGCCGCGAACCACTTTCGTTTGTCGGGGCGAACAGAACGGCTGAGGATCTTTCTCCTTAATCCAGCACCACTCGGACCGCCATTCATCCCACTTCTTACGGTAGAGACCGTCTGGATATATCTCTTTATTCCATGCCCTTGGAATCCAGGTGATAGAACCAGAAAGGGCGTCTCCCGTTTCGATACGGGGAATGAAATAGTGGCGAAAGAGGGCTGTGTTGGGGACTACTCCGGCGAAATTTTCACAGAGATGAGCAAAGACTGACATGCATGTTACGGCATTCGGCGTGAAATCCAAGAGGCGGAAGCCGTATGTGTACATGATGTCAATGAAGAAATCAGAAAACGGAGGGCAGAGCCCGCAGTAAAAGTAAGCGGCAAAGAAAGGGAATTTATCTGGACCGCCCTTGACGGAAGCTGGGAGCACGCGAGTAGCAGGGTGAGCCCTCGTCTCCTTACCCCACATACACATGTACCGCTCAACCAGGGCGCGCATGTCGAGCGTTGGGGCGAAGACGGAGTTTTCCTTCCGCATCTCCACCAGCTCGATCTTCTTAGTCTCTGCATCCGAGTCGGCGGCTTTCGCCGCTTTGCCCTTGCTTGCTTTGGGCGGCATGGCGACTGTGGAAGCGGAGGCCGAGAATGATGAGGGCGTGGGGATGGCGGATGGATGGGAGAGGCTCTGCTTCAAACTCGAGGAAGAAGGCGATGGTGGTCTCCAGATTGGAAATGACGAGAGGTAAATGAGCAGCGCCTCTGCGGATTCCTTTTTATGGGGAAGGAGCGGAGGCTGCCTCTTTACTAATCAATATGAATGCATTTTTACGGGCGCACTACTACTGCGGCCGTTCCGCGCACGTATCCCACGTCCCGCATTTAACGCGCTTCGTGGGGGGGGGGGCGCGGTAAATAAGAAGATTGCGACAGTTAACTCCTGCCACGCGTGCCCGTGCACTGTTTGGGCCTAGCCCAACAACGCCTCGCATCCGTGTATGGCCTAGGCCCGGGGGCTCCTGTCGGTGTACTAAAGTTTGGGTCTTTTAGTACCCCGTACTTGTGCACGGACGGTTGCAGCCATACCAGCGGCAAGGCCTGCTAGAGAATAGCTGGAAACAAATACAAGATTATCAAGAAGGCGCTCAAGTCAACGATCAGAAGACAGAAGACCGAAGGCTGGCTTCCTGGCAAGATCTTGCCGGGAAGGCTCGTGAAGGCCCGGCAAGACCTCGCACCCGGCAAGATCCCACCGCCCTGCCACCGCTCCAACGCAGCGACCAGCCTGTCGTTTAGGGCTTGTCCTCCTGGATGCGTGTCATGGCACTAGCGGCGGATGGGATTAAGCGGTGCTGATGGGACGGGTTCTTTTTCCATCCCCAAGAAAGTAAGGGACACCTAAGTAGAGCATTTAATGCGCTTGTCCTAAGTTGTCAGGGATAAGCATGTTAACACTGTAGCAACTTTACACCTCTTGTACTTACTGTTCGCCACTGTTGGTGACCCCTTGGACGTGTAAAAGGAGGCCCAAGGCGAAGCTACAGGGGAGAGGACCTTCTGGCCCATTCTGCATGCGTAGCTGCTTCTTGAACGTACTGTTCATCGCAAGCGCTCCGTGTACTTGAGCTTAAGAACACCCACAATAAACCAAAGCAGGAGTAGGGTTTTACGCTTCTCAGCGGCCCGAACCTGGGTAAAGATCCCCGCGTTGATCGTTGGATCCGCTCTTTGTGCAAATCTTTTCCCTAGCCGAACCGTAAAAGGGATCCTCTTGGTCCCATAGGTGTCCTACGCCGACACATATATACCACATTTTAGCATTTGAGCACATATAGATGATGATTTGCTGTGCGATAGAATAAAAAGAATGATATTAATTTTCAGAAATGAATAGCAAAAAGCATGAAATAGATGTCACTAAACAATGTCCACTTATATACATGGATGAGTAGCCTGTAAGTGAACTTTTAGAGAAACACTCACATCTATTCTTTTCTTTCAATTACAAGACAAAAAAGTTAGACACAATTTTATCTAATTTTCTTTTATTGAAGGTACTTCTGCAGCCCCTACTTTGAAATAATTAAATGAAGGAGACTATATAATGAGATAAAAAAATCGTGAGTTCACAAAACAAGATCAACGCATTGAAACAAGATCATGCATCGCCCAGACGCAGAGCCCGGGGGTCATCCTCCTTTTCAAAGAAAAAATACAAGATCATGCACATGCTTAAGGGGAGAGGATTTTGGGTCGAGGCTAGCGGTTGCGTTAGCCTAGGGTACAATGGCTAGTTTCCTTTAGTGAATGACACATGGAGCCTACTGTTAGAAGAAATTAGTATATAGGTATGCGGGTACGCGGGTATGGGTATTGCCTTCCCGTACCCATACCCGGCTTACCCGATGGGTATAATTTTTTTCCATTTATAAACTCATGGGTATTTATTTTTCCCAAACCCTTACCCTAATAGGGTTTTTACCCGCCGGGTTCGCGGGCTGCGTGTACCCATTGCCATGTTGACCTAGAGATGCCAATGAGAAGCCGAGATCGAACGGGATCCTCGACCCGCCCGAGAAGCGCACCTGCCCGCTCCCCGCGCACTTGAATCTCTGCGACGGCAGGAAAAATAAAAAGGTGGGCAGCAAGAACCGAACCAAACCGAGAAAAACTAAATCAGGGAAATAAACCACCTACATAGTAAGTCCAGTCAGCAGTCAGCACTAAGGCATGGACTCAAGCAGTTAGAACGGGGAAAACCATTTAAAAAGGTAATTTGTGACATAAGTTTGCTTAAATTGAGTAAAAATATAAAAATATGCTAAACGGGGTAAAATATAAAAAATCTGCTAAATGGGGTAATTTTTGTCACAATCGTAAAATTAGAGGGTAAGGAGTAAAATTAACTCTTTATTGTTCATCTTTTTATTTTTAGCATCTAAATCACGTACCTTCTCGGCGACTTGATCAACGAAGCGTTTATAAGCTTCATCATTTGATACCTCGGATAGTGGATGCTTGAGAGTCAACATCTTCACGAAGTCCGCAATCGAATATGAATGTTCTGTCACATGGCTCTTATTGTGCTCTTCTGAAGATTCTTCACTACTTCTCATCATTTTGACAGTCTCAATCGGATTAGGTTTTGACTTTCCAGTAAATTACCTTGGTTATTAAGGATTTTTCGAGACAAGAGCATTGGACATTTAATGACTATGCATCATTTGTCCCCAAGGAATTGTTTTCCTCTACCATACTAGTCCCTTATGTCACTGGTTTTTAGAATAGTATTTCACGCATCCTCACTTCTCACCTTCTCATTGATCGATCTACGGGATCATGGGTTCTTACGAACCTTAGAACAAGAAGAAAACAAAAGACAACTCCCTTGCGAATCATACATACAAATAATGTCAATTAAGCAAAGTCATCCAACGACCCCGTGCACAAATACATAGGGTTGTAAAGCCTTGCCTCAACCCATTGACTTACGGAATTACTCGCAACAAGAAATCATTGAATGACATAAAGATGAATGATTGATTGATGAATAGTCTTACAATGTTGACGATAATTACAAGTATGGCTATCTCGAGGGGGGGGGGGGGGGAGGGGGGAATGGCTACAGTGGTGATAGAGGTGATGGCTATGGAGAAGAGATAAATAATGGCGACAATTAGGGTTTGTGAATGGCTTCTGATTCTCCGTTATCGCTCTCTTTGTTTCTCATCGCGAATTAGCCTTGAACACCTTTTATAAAGTGTGCTGAGGTGGACGCAAAAGTGCTCCTGGCACGCGGTATGACCGCTGGTACGAGCATGCTCGCTCATACCATGCGTCGCCTTTTACTCTATTGCCCTTGTGGCGACTTCATTTGGCTTGGCTTGGCTTGGATTTTCTTTCATGTTTTGGTCCATTTCCCATGGAAACACATTAAACAAAGGTTTTCACAATTTCTTGCATTCGTTAGTCATTAATGGCAGTATTCTCTCAAAAATTCCAAGATTATCCAGTTTAAACAATGGCGGAGTGAGTGCAAAAATATCACTATCTCTGGAACCACATCGGCTTGGAATGCAAGAGCGGTAGTCTTTCGAGCACCATAACTGATCGACATAATCGAACATCGCCTCGCCCATTCCCCAGAGAAGCACATCCATTCCAATGGCCTACTCACCATATTTGGCAATCATCCGCCGCCGCTCCACTTCGGTGAGGAGTATGATCGCGTACTCCACCACGACCATCATATCCTTTGTAGGATAGGATGCCGGGAGTCAGGGGGGGGGGGGGGGGGGGGGGGGGGGGGGGGGGGGACAATAGTTATGAAAAAACTAAGATGCTCGAAAAGAGAATACGCAGCGGAAACAAAATTTACCCGTCAAAACAGACTGAGGCTAGTCACAAGTATAGGGAACAAAATCTAGAGAGCCTAGCACTGAAATAGTGTACTGGAATAAAAACTAGTGCTTAATTAGACAAGGAGATTACACGGCAAGCTTAGGGTAATTAAATGGGACATTCTACTTAACCCAAAACAACAACACGCACTAGCAGAACACACTAGTACTTAACTTGCACGTACTAGCAGAATACAGTTTCAATGGAGATGAACTACACTGCCTGGAGCTGATTTCACTTGTCAGGAACTCTAGTCACTTGTAGCGCATACAGCAGCTAGACTAGCAACAAACTGAAATCCACGATTTTACCTCTGCATATTTGCACAGACCAACTCTGCTATCCGGAAGTCGAACGACAGCTAGAAGAAGATAAACTGAATCCTGAGACGGTCGCTCCCGGCGGCGAGACAGAGAATAGCCGGTGCTCTTTCCTTCGACCGCAAATACAAGAACTTCCCTAGAAACTACTGCTACCCCAAATCGAATCAAGAACAGAGGAAAAACTCATGATGAACTCGCACAAAATAAATCACAGAAGATAAAATCTTGCGCCATCCTCAAGAACTCATGAATAGAAAGAAGAAGAACCAGATTCAAAGCTAGGGATGGCTGGGTATGAATTTAGAAATGATTTCCATCACCGAAACAGCATGACAGCCAAGGAATCACATGAAATAAATTGGTACAGCAGAAAAACGAATTTAGACAGAGCAAACAGCAGTCCTCGCCAGCAGCAAGGTTGGGAATGATTTGGTATTTTATTTCTAAAATTTCTAGAGTTTACAAGCCTCTCTCACACAGGCTAATCCCACACAGGAAGCTCTCTCTCAAATGTGGCGGCTGCTTCTCTGTTTTTCTCTCGTCATCGGCGGCCACATAGTGAAAACCTAGCAGCTCACATATAAGGCTGGTGCTGCCTTCTTCCACCGCCATTGAATGGGCCATGGTTCCCACCGAATGGGCCTAGCCCAAAACACTAAACAAACAGCCATTTTCCACTCTTAAGCAACACCATAATCACTCTCTTTTTAAAAAAAAAAAACAACATCAACTTTATTAATTAGAGATAATGGTTACATCGTCTATAAGAAGAGATACAATATTTTCCATGGGCTTCTCAATCCAATCCCTAGTCGTGGAACATTTAGCCATTCTAGCGAGCTCATGGCTTACTTTGTTCGCTTCTCTATTACAATGATCAAACCTAGTAAGAGGAAAATCACAAGCCATAAGAAAGCAATCCTCGAAAATTGCAGCCGCCGCTCCTGCAGAATGACCTCCGTTCTTCATTGTGTCAATGACTTCCATGTTGTCAGAATTGATGATGAGACGATTACAACCCGCCTTTTGAGCCAGGAATAGTCCAAATCTAAGTGCTAACGCCTCCGCTGTCAGCGCATCCGCGCAACACTCGATCTTGCAGTTTCCCCCTACAATGAAAGTTCCTTTATCATCCCTGATAACAGCACCCGTTGTGCCCCTTAACTGATCATGATCAAAAGAGGCGTCCACATTCAATTTAACAAATCCCATGGGGGGCCTGCTCCATCCTCCATTCTTCCTCTTTGCCTTCGGTGAATAGGCATTTACATAATTTGCTATTATAGCCCGAATCCTGATCGAGGTTTGGAATGCCTCTTGTGACTTTCCCTCATGAACTAGCTTCCGTCTATTCCACCATAAATACCACGCGGTTATAGCAATCAGCTCCCGTGCATTTTGAGAACCCAAAGTAGGTAATTGTTGATCAGGCATAAGGAGTAGTACTTCCAGGACTGCCTCTCCCGCTCGGTCCGCAGCGCAAGTTTTTTTAACCACTTCGTATAGCCCCAAATTTTTCCACACTTCTTTTGCCTTTTGGCACAGAAACAACACGTGTTTGGTATCCTCTGGCCCATTTGGACATGCTGGGCAAACGGGCGAAGTTTTAATGTGTCTATTCGCCAGCGTAACACGACACGGTAGAGTCCCATGAAGCGTACGTCAGATAAAATTTTTAACCTTCGCCGGACAAGCTAATTTCCAGATCTTTTCCCAAATAGGGTTAGTCTTACTTCTACCCATGCCATTTGTGTGTTCCAATTTCCTCCCATGCTGTTTATTCCATTCCTCCAAATAAGCTGATCGTACAGTGAATAGACCGTTTTTAGTATAGCTCCAAGCAATGAAATCCGTCATATCGTGCATAGGGAGAGAAATCGCCATGATTCTTTGAGCATCAACTGGCCACAAAATTTGTCTCACCAGATCTTCATCCCAACTATTCATAACTGGATCAATAAGATCAGAAACTTTCGTCAGTAAATTCCGTCCTCTAGGTGTAATAATTCTCCTATTTGCACAATTCGGGATCCAAGCATCTCTCCATATATCAATCTTTTCTCCATTATCAACCCTCCATATATAACCATTCCTGAGAGAGTCCACTCCAGCCATAATGCTTTGCCAAGTGAATGAGGAACCCTTCTTCAGACTTGTGTTCATCAAATCACCCTCCGCAAAATATTTAGCTCTTAAGATTGTGGCACATAACGAGTCAGGATTATCCAGGAGACGCCAAGCTTGTTTAGCTAACAATGCTAGATTAAAACAGTGAATATCCCGGAATCCCATTCCTCCTTGGCCTTTTGGAACACACATCTTCCACCACGCCATCCACTGCATCCTTTTCTGATTGTCCTCGTCACCCCACCAGAATTGCGACATCGCGTCAATGATTCCTTTGCATATTTTTTTAGGAATTTTAAAGACGGACATGGCATACGTTGGGATCGCTTGAACAACAGATTTAAGCAAAATTTCCTTTCCTCCCGCAGATAACAACTTTTCCTTCCATCCACTAGTCTTCGTAATAATTCGATCAATTAGAAACTGAAAACAGTCGCTTTTATCCATCCCCACATTGGCAGGTAGCTCCAAATATTTATCATTGAGGGACTCGGTCATAATATTCAAAATAGTACAGATCCGCACTTTTTCTTCTACTTTTATGTTTGGGCTAAAAAATATGCTGGATTTTTCGACACTCACTTGGTTTGCTTCTTAGTGGATTTTGGTAAACATACCAAAATAACATTCACTTGACCTGGTCTTCTCGTTTGCCTCCATATAGTCCTTGTCCAAACTTGTGCGTTGCTTTGCGTCGCACGATCCCGCGCAACGTCCATGGTCACATCTTAGCTCTTCAAGCCTTATGCCAACCATCCTCATTGTCGACTACCGCCACACTCACTGAAACCTGCACACAGTGGAAACAAGCAACTATTGTGAGCACAAACTTCCTGAGCTTAACCCAAGTCAATCCAAATTAACAGTTTAATACTATCAACGCCATCCAGATAAGTCACATAAAATAGATCACGTCCTTGATCCGACAAACTGGGATTCTCAACCCCACTAAAATAACTCTCGACACGAGTAAAAGCATTGGCAATATAATCATCACAAAATTAAGGATATCACCACATGAACTCATTCACATCCTTCGAGGTGGCATACCAGGAAGCGATCTTCGTCATCTTCGCAGTCTTCATGTTGCACGACCTCTTAACATTACACCACTGAATCCCCAATCCTTTGCCCAACTTCATGGAATCGTCTGCCACATGTGCCTCAAACATCTCGTTCCATCCCCTACTGGTCGTTCATCTTCACAAAACCATAAAAAGATGTCATTATCCATAAAAGCAAAAGCAACATGTAACATATATAGCACTATATACCACACATTTGCAAATATTTACACACATGTTCACATTTTAACAAAATATAGCATTTTTTTACTATTAACTTTTTTTAGTTTCCTTACATTTTCTTTCTCTTGCCTTTTCTTTTATTTGTTTATCAATCTTACTAAACTCTACTACATACACATCAATCTATACAAATTAAAATGCTATCTCCTCTCCTCTCCTCACATGTCATTTTCTCCTCTCCTCTCACACTCTCAATCATACAAAGCATTCACACATATCCTTTTAAAGTCATCCATATCAATATATAGAATAGGAAAAAGTAATGTAATTAAATAGGAAAAAAAATAGAAAGAAGTGGAGCTAGCTCACCCCGGGATGTGGGAGGCTGGCTGGCGTCCAGTTGGACCGACATCGGGGTTGGTGGTGACAGCCGGCGTTGAGGTGGTTGAGCCTGGCGACGGCGGCCGGGATGGAGATGATGGTGGCGGCGCAGTGCTGAACATCATCGTAGATGACATGCGGTGGCGGGGTCGAGGCGGAGGAGGGCAGCGGGGTTGAGGTGGTTGAGGGTGCCATGCCGGATGACCGTGCTGGCCGTGCTTAATTTATAACGGGAAGACAAAGGGGGACGTGAGCGTGAAAATATCCAAATGTAAGTCGAGTGCGGCTTATGGGGAGACGAAGGGTTTGGCAAATTAGAAAAAGAAAAAAAAAAGTGTAAGTCGAGTGCGTCGTTAAGGAGCACTCTACTTATAGCTCCCATCGTCACGGAGCCGTCAAGTGAGGCGAGCATGGCCACAGGCAGTTACTTTGCCGAGCCAAGCGTATGTCTTTCTCAGAATATGCCGAGAGCTATGTATAAGCTGAGTGTCTTTTCAGCGGTTCTTGGTGTATACTTGTCTAAGCCGAGGGTCCCGGAGTTGACGTGTGTGTTTCGGCTTACACAACAATAAGCCGAGTGTCCGTAAAATTACACTAAGCTTACAGAAACACTAGGCAACATGTGTTTTTTCTATAGTGTTTAGTTGGCTGCCACCAGATGAACCAACCTGCACATTCTTTATATACCTAAAGGTGTCGCCCATAAACTTTTGTGAAACTTAACCTAGTCGACTTAAAAACAACATGTGATTTGGCAAATTTGTTTTTCCGGGAAGAATCATATCTATTATAAAAGTTCATCGGAAGTACAAAGTATCTCAAATATAATAAAAATTACATCGAGATTCCGAGACCACCGAACGACCACTACTGCCGTCAGAACGAGCCGCCGATGCGCCGCTGTCGCCGCTCCCCTACCGGAGCCGGCTTGACCTTGTCGATGACAGCCGAGAAGTTTTCGTGCATGTGCCCCTAAGAACCAGCGCCTTGGAGCTGCAGTTGTCGCTGTTGAACCCTTGCATAGATCTGAAGTACTTAACACCAAATCTCGCCACATGACGAGAAAGTCTAACCTCACCGCCTCAAGGAGACGATAGGAATTTACGCCGAAGCTCCGTCGACTACGTCCAAACGGACGAAGTCGAGGGGGATCGAAGCCCGGAAGGCAAACTCGAAGAAGAAGCGCCGCCATCCGCCCGAGCGCCTCCCCTGCGAGGACTAAAAATTCTAACCTAAACTACTAACCGGAGTGGAGGCACCGGGATATTCCCCTCCCCGCCACCTGCCGCCGAAGCGGCAGACGGAGAGGAGGTGAATCCACGGGCTTGCCGATGAAGTCTGGAGGGGGAAATTTGCTCTAGCCACCTAGGATTAGAGGAGGAAGCGAGAGCTTTTTTTTAGGTGACCGATCTGATCAGGCATGTACTTGCCGAGCTATATAAATAAATGGCAATTTTGTTAACACGATATATAACACACACACACACACACACACACACATATAGATATATATATATATATATATATATATATATATATATATATATATATATATATATATATATATATATATATATATATATATAGTATTTGAACACCATGAACTTTTACACAGTCAAATATAAGCCGCAGCATAAGAGCATCTCTAGCAGACCCCTTAAAAACGGTCAAACCCATAAAAAAAGAGGTGTTTATAGTTTCAGTTGAAAAAAGGTGCCTAGCAGATCCCGTAAAACTCGTTCGGCCCTTAAACTTTTTAAAGGGCACTGAAAATCCATCCGCGAGAATCTCATATGTACAGTTTCGAAGACAGTATACAGTTCAACCCGTAAACCGGTCAAACCTCGTCGGAGCACGCGTCGCCGCGGAACTGGCCGGAATCTACCCGGAACTCACCGGAATCCGTCGCCGCACGTCGGAAGAAGCCGCCACACGCCTGAATTTGCCGCCGCCGGTCCGAATTGCGGCCGGCTCGACCTCCACTGCCGAGGCAAGGCCGTCCACGGGCAGGGCGAAGCAGGCCACCGGTGGCCCGAATCAGGGCTGGGCGGCGCCGGAGAAGGGGGGCGCCGGGGAGCACGCGCGGCGGCGGGCGGTGCTGGGCTCAATCGGGGACGGGCAGGCGCGCCAGGGAGCGCGTGGTCGGGGCGGGCGGCGCAGGGCTCCTCCACTGCACGCATGGCCGGGAACGGGCAGCGCCGGGGCGAGGCGGGGCACCAGGGCGAGGCACGCTGTGGCCGGAGACGGGTTCTGCCGGGATGGGAGGAAAAGGAAAAAAAAGAAAAAGATGGGCTATAGTGGGATACAGTTTTATTTACGGGGTCTGATCTGCCCGGGGCAATTTCGCACCGTAAAAACGGTTTACAGTGCACCTTATACACGTTTTAAGGGTCAACTTATACGGGATCTGTTAGAGATGCTCTAAGGACATCTCCAACGTCGACCCTCAAACCTCCCGCATCCGTTCGGACTGCGCTGTCCGGACAGCGGAAGCCATCCAACGTGGTCCTGTATCGCCCCGCGGCGCGGTCCGAACATGTTTTCTCCCGCAAACCGGAGACAAACGTGGGGGGCTTTGCGGGAGTCCGTACCGCTACTACGCCCGCTTCTGACCGCCCTGGCCCACCCAAACCCCTTCCTCCCTCCCGCCCGCGCTTCCCGCCCGGCGTCAGCTGCCCGCATTCATGCCGATGTAGAGCGCGTCACTCTACATTGAAGACGGATTAGGACGGATGCGACCTCTCACTGCCTCCGCCATTGAAGCGCAAGTGCGGAGCTACAGTGTTGGGTTGGGGTCAATTGACCCCGATGACCTTGGCCTAAATCCTGTTACATAAATACAGCCCATGGAAAAAATTTGACACAGTGAAATTTTTTGACCCCAGTCCAAAAAAGCCTAGTAGCCTCATGGCAGCCCACCAAACAGCGCGCAAGCGGAAGCTTCACTGGGCGAAATCAGTAATTAAGGAGTATTGTTTTCAAACTTGAGCAAATTAGTTGAAATTGGACAAGGAAGACAACGTAATGAGTTATGTTTGGGTATATTTGCATAGAAGTTATATTGTTATGGATCCTCCAACATGTGGTGCTTGCTTAGGATCTTTTGCTAGCCAAAAATTCGTACTAAGTAGAGATACTACTTGTGCATCCAAAAACCCTTAAACCCAGTTTCTTGCCATGAGTGTCCACCATATCTACCTATGGATTGAATAAGATCCTTCAAGTAAGTTGTCATCGGTGCAAAAAGCAATAAAAATTGCTCCTAAAATATGTATGATCTTTTATTACAAGGGAAAATAAGCGTTGTACGAACTTGTGATGGTAAAGAAATAAAAGCGACGGACTACATAATAAAGGTTGCTATCACAAGGGGCAATATGACGTGATATTCCTTTGCATTAAGGGCTTGTGCATCCAAAAATAAAAAGCGCATGACAACCTCTGCTTCCCTCTGCGAAGGGCCTATCTTTTACTTTTATGTATTTACCTTTATGCAAGAGTCAATAAGTATTCATTCTCATTTCAACCTTAATTATTCTCTAGTTGGCAAGCATCATGTGGTGGGGAAAGATCTAGGCACATATGGCCAGTCAAATATATTTGATCATGAATTATTATTGTTGATAATTATCTCTATGATAAATGAGTTGGGAGGCGAAAATTATGCCCCTATCTTTCTCTGTGTTTGATGGATGCCATTTGTTTTAAAAATATGCTTTGAGTACTAGCAATCATAAAAGACTATATGATAATTGAGTATGTGGAGCTCTTACTTAGACTTTGTTGAAATTAAGTTGAATTGCAATTGTTTGGTGACTAAGAACATAGGTTGTTAAGTTTCAAGAGAATGCATTGTTTGAACCATAACATGTGAATGGATTGTTACTTTATCATGATGAGTTTTATGAGAAAAAGTTGCTGTTATGATGCTAGAAAAAGAGATTGAAATTATCATTGATCAAACTTATGCACTATGCTAGCATTCACACTTCATAAATTATTTCTTTTATCATTTACCTACTCGAGGACGAGCAGGAATTAAGCTTGGGGATGCTGATACGTCTCCAGCGTATCTATAATTTATGAAGTATTCATGCCATGTTTATTATAGTTTTGTATGATTTTGGTGCACTTTTATATGGCTTTTATATGATTTTCATGGACTAACATATTGACCTAGTGCCCAGTGCCAGTTGCTGTTTTCTGCTTGTTTTTGGTTTTCCAAAAAATCCATATCAAACGAAGTCCAAATGCAGCGAAACTTTTTGACAATTTTTTCTGGAAGGAAACAGACCTAGGAAGCTTCGGAGGAGCAGCAGAAGAGCCACAGGGGCCCCACGAGCCACCTGGGCGCGCCTGCCCCCCCAGGCGCGCCCTGGTGCCTCGTGGGCCCCCTGTGGCCCCTCTTCGTGTGATTCCAACGCTGAAAAATCATATATATTCAGAAACCCCCAAAAGTTAACCTAGATGAGTTTTTACACCGCCACAAGCCTCTGTACCAAGGAGATCCCATCTGGAGCCCTTTTCCGGCACCCTGCCGGAGGGGGGAATCGTCACCGGAGGCCATCTTCATCATCTCGGCGGTCTTCATGATGAGGAGGGAGTAGTTCACCCTCGGGGCTGAGGGTTTGTACCAGTAGCTATGTGTTTGATCTCTCTCTCTCTCTCTCTCTCTCTCTCTCTCTCGTGTTCTTGATTTGACACGATCTTGATGTATCGCGAGCTTTGTTAATATAGTTGGATCATATGGTGTTTCTTCCCTCTCTATCCTTGTTGTGATGAATTGAATCTTTTCCCTTTGAGGTTTCGTTATTGTCGGATTGAATATTTCAGATTTGAGAACACTTGATGTATGTCTTGCATATGAATACCCGTGGTGACAATGGGATATTATATTGATTCACTTGATATATGTTTTGGCACTCAACTCGCGGATTCCCGCGGTGACCTTGGGGTAATCTATGCATAAGGGTTGATGCACGTTTTCATTATCTTTTCTTCGATAGAAACTTTGGGGTGCTCCTTGAAGTTCTTTGTGTGGATTGAATGTTATGATTATGAAGTTGTTTGATGCATATCGTACAATCAACTCATGGATACTTGTGGTGACATTGGAGTATCTAGGTGACATTAGAGTTGGTTGATGTGTATCATATGGTGTTATTTTAGTACGAACTCTAGGGTTGTTTGTGACAATTATAGGAATGGCTCAATAGATCGATCGGAAAGGATAACTTTGAGGTGGTTTCGTACCCTACAAACAATTTCTATCTTATGTTCTCCGCTAATAGGAACTTTGGAGTGATTCTTTATTGCACGTTGAGGGATTGTTATATGATCCAATTATGTTAGCATTGTTGAGAGATTGCACTAGTGAAAGTATGAACCCTAGGCCTTGTTTCTAAGCATTGCAATACCATTTATGCTCACTTTTGTTACTTGCTACCTTGCTGTTTTTTATTGTTCGCACTACAAAAACCTATATCTACTATCCATACTACACTAGTATCACCATCTCTTCGCCGAACTAGTGCACCTATACAATTTACCATTGTATTGGGTGTGTTGGGGACACAAGAGACTCTTTGTTATTTGGTTGCAGGGTTGTTTGAGAGAGACCACCTTCATCCTACGCCTCCCACGGATTGATAAACCTTAGGTCATCCACTTGAGGAAAAATTGCTACTGTCCTACAAAACTCTGCGCTTGGAGGCCCAACACGTGTCTACAAGAATAAGTTGTGTAGTAGACATCAAGCTCTTTTCTGGCGCCGTTGCCGGGGAGGTGAGTGCTTGAAGGTATATATTTAGATCTTGCAATCGAATCTTTTACTTTCTTGTTTTATCACTAGTTTGGTTTTATAAAAAGAAAACTACAAAAATAAATGGAATTGAGGTTGCCTCATATTATTCGTCTTTATAATGTTTTTCTTGAAAATGATGGAGCGGAAAATTGTGCTCAATTGATAGAAGAAGAATTCAATAAAATGTTTGGCATAAAATCTTTGAATGATAAGCATGATTGCAATGTTGTTAGTATGAATTTTATGAATATCCAAAATACTAATGATGATTGCACTAGTCATGACAAAAATGTTTCTTATAAGCATGTCAATTTTTGTGGAGTGCATAAAGTTTGTGAAGACATGCCTTATAGGGATGATAGATTTTGTAAGAAGCATAAACATGATAGAACCAATTTTTTGCTCAAAGTGATAGATGAATTTGCTACAAAATTATGTTCTCTTTATCTTATTACTTGTGAACTTTGTAATAAAGTTGGTCACCTTAATTCTCAATGCATACTTTTTCATGATCGAATCATGGCTAAATATTGTAATGACTTGACCGCCCTTGAACTATATAATGAGCTTTATCTATTTTTGGGGCTGTGAAGAATTGACACATAAAAATAGTTGGTTTGAAGTATTCATTCTCACGGATGACATTGAAACTAATTTGAAAGAAATCTATATGTTTTGTATGGTAAATTGCAATGAGAATGCTTATATTGCCAACTATAGAAAAATAGGAAAACCAATAGAATATAAAAGGAACACTAATGAAAGGGTAAAGATTTCCACTTTCCCTCCTATTGTCTCTCATGATGAAATAGGTGACGAGGAGGAGCTTTCTATTCAGCCAATCTCATCAATAAGAAGCTCGGAAAAATTGATTAAACCCACACATGATGTGGTGAAGAAGAAGAAAAGAAGAAAAAGTAGAGGTAAAAAGGTATCTCTCCCAAATAATGTTGCTCCTATTATTGTTGTGCCTCATGAGAATGAATCAAAAATAACTGTGGAAGATGATACACTTGATGATGATATTGTTTCTTTGTCTTATGACACAATGTCCGAAGGAATTATTGAGGATGATTTTATTATACCTATTACTTGTTGTGATAATTATGATTGGGAAGATAATGATACTTCTTATAATCTTGAGAATCTTTTTGGCACCAATTTATAAAATTATGATGATAATAATTGTTATACTATTGGTGCTATTCATACTATTAATGATGAGAGTGATTATGCTTATGATATGCAAAGAAACAAGCTTGGGGATGCTATGTTTGATGAGAATGACATGTTTGAGAATTTATTTTCCGCAATTAATGTTTGTCCCAAGCTTGGGGATGCTATGCTTAATGAAGATGATCTTTTTAGTCCCCCTACTTTGAATGATCAAATTTGTTATGATGATTGCATGCCTCCTACTTATGATGATTATTGTGATGATACTTATGTTATAAAAAGTAGTGATGATTATATTTATAAAACTTGACATAATTATGATTACCCTTTTACTGAACATTACTCTTTTAATGTGGAAACAATTTATAGTATTCGAGTTTCATATGATACTCCCACTATTATGAATGAGAAGAAATTTACTTGTGTGGAGAGTAATAAAATTTCTATGCTTGTGGATCATGAAAAGAATGCTTTATGTGATAGATATATTATTGAATTCATTCATGATGCTACTGAAAATTATTATGAGAGAGGATCATATGCTTGTAGGTGTTGCAATAATATCAAGTTTCCTCTCTATGTGTTGAAAGTTTTGAAGTTATGCTTGTTTTGCCTTCCTATGCTAGTTGATTCTTGCTCCCATAAATTGTTTGCTCACAAAATCCCTATGCATAGGAAGTGGGTTAGTCTTAAATGTGCTAGTCATATGCTTCATGATGCTCTCTTTGTGTTTCAATTCTTTACTTTTATGTGAGCATCATTGAAATCATCATGCCTAGCTAAAAAGGCATTAAAGAAAAGCGCTTGTTGGGAGACAACCCAATACTTATACCTTCTGTTTTTGTGTGTTCACATGATTAAGATACTGTGGTAATCATGCTTTATATGTTTTATTTCAATAATGTGCCAAGTAAAGCCTTTGGGATAGTGTGGATACTTGTTGATTCGATTCTGTGCAAAAACAGAAACTTTTGCGTCCAGTGCTGGAATTTCTATTCTGTACTGGAGCATGATAAAATTCTGAAATTTTTACAGAGTATTGGGTTACAAATATTTTACGTTGTCCTAATTTTACAGAATTTTTGGAGCTACATAAGTATGGTTTTTAAATTGCTCACTACATGCTGTTCTGTTTTTAACAGATTCTGTTTTCGGTGCATACTTTGCTTGTTTTAGTGTTTCCATAGCTTATATTATGAGATATAAAATGTGGAAATGATAGACTACAGTAGGAATTATGTGAGAACAATTATGAATCTTGTCTTGACAGTACCTAAGTGAATGATTTATTTTTATCATACTAACCTATCTCACGAAGTTCCGTTAAGTTTTGTGTGATTGAAGTTTTCAAGTTTTGGGTGAGATATCGTTATGAGGAGAATAAGGAGTGGCAAGACCCTAAGATTGGGGATGCCCAAGTCACCCCAAGGTAATATCCAAGGAATACTCAAGCGTCTAAGCTTGGGGATGCCCTGGATGGCATCCCCTCTTTCGTCTTCAACACTATCGGTAACCTCACTCGAAGCTATATTTTTATTCGTCACATAATATGAGTTTTGCTTGGAGAGTCATTTTATTTTGTTGAGATTTGCTTCCTGTTATCAATAATAATGTTTTGTATCTTTTATTTCAATAAAATGCCAAGTATAGCCTTTACCATGCTCAGTTTGCAAGTTTATGTGTTGCTGTTTTAAAAACAGAAAGTTTTCTGTTATGTCCAGAATATTCCTGAATAGTCAGAACATGATAAAAATCTGAAATTTTTACACAATAAGCATGGATGAGTCTTCTGTCACGTGGTAAGTTTTCAGAATTTTGGAGTTAGGGAAGTATGAATTTTAAATCCCCCTTCACAGACTGTTCTGTTTTGGCAGATTGCTGTTATAGTTGCATTGTTTGCATATGTTTGCTTGTTTAATGATTCTATTTGAGGATAGGAGTATTAAATATGCAGAGACATTTAATATGCAATGTTTAATTATAATTTTAGTAATTTGCTACAGTAGAGAATGTTAAGGTTTTGAGTTGATTTATACTAACTTATCTCACGAGTTCTTATTGAGTTTTGTGTGGATGAAGTTTTTAAGATTTATAGAAACCGTGATATTAGAGGAATTAAGGAGACACAAGAGCTCAAGCTTGAGGATGCCCAAGGCATCCCAAATTAATATTTCAAGAAGTCTCAAGCATCTAAGCTTGGGGATGCCCCGGTAGGCATCCCATCTTTCTTCATCAACAATTATCGGTCAGTCTTGGTTGAGCCTAAGTTTTTGCTTCTTCACATGATATGTGCTATTCTTAGAATGTCATTTTATTTTTATTTTCTTGCTGTTTGAATAAAATAATAAGATCTGAAATTTTCAAATGAGAGAGAGTCCTCACACAGCTACCTATTTGCTTAACTACTCATTTGATCTTCACTTATATCTTTTTGGAGTAGTTTATCATTTACTCTTGTGCTTCACTTATATCCTATGAGTAAATTGTGAAAGAATTGAATATCATAAAGTTGAAATTATATGTGCTTCATATGCTTGTATCATGTCTAGTAGTAGTTTCACATTTGGGTAAGAAAATGAAATCTATTGAAGCTTGACAATCATAATATTGGTCATACAAGCAATTCATGAATGATTAGTATAAGGAAGAGAACTTTCACATATAAATATATTATCTTAGACATCTTTTATGATTGTGAATACCCATTAATTATTTTCAAACTTGAGCAAATTAGTTGAAATTGGACAAGGAAGACAACGTAATGAGTTATGTTTGGGTATATTTGCATAGAAGTTATATTGTTATGGATCCTCCAACATGTGGTGCTTGCTTAGGATCTTTTGCTAGCCAAAAATTCATACTAAGTAGAGATACTACTTGTGCATCCAAAAACCCTTAAACCCAGTTTCTTGCCATGAGTGTCCACCATACCTACCTATGGATTGAATAAGATCCTTCAAGTAAGTTGTCATCGGTGCAAAAAGCAATAAAAATTGCTCCTAAAATATGTATGATCTTTTATTGCAAGGGAAAATAAGCGTTGTATGAACTTGTGATGGTAAAGAAATAAAAGCGACTGACTGCATAATAAAGGTTGCTATCACAAGGGGCAATATAACGTGACGTTCCTTTGCATTAAGGGCTTCTGCATCCAAAAATAAAAAGCGCATGACAACCTCTGCTTCCCTCTGCGAAGGGCCTATCTTTTACTTTTATGTATTTACCTTTATGCAAGAGTCAATAAGTATTCATTCTCATTTCAACCCTAATTATTCTCTAGTTGGCAAGCATCATGTGGTGGGGAAAGATCTAGGCACATATGGCCAGTCAAATATATTTGATCATGAATTATTATTGTTGACAATTATCTCTATGATAAATGAGTTCGGAGGCGAAAATTATGCCCCTATCTTTCTCTGTGTTCGATGGATGCCATTTGTTCTAAAAATATGCTTTGAGTACTAGCAATCATAAAAGACTATATGATAATTGAGTATGTGGAGCTCTTACTTAGACTTTGTTGAAATTAAGTTAAATTGTAATTGTTTGGTGACTAAGAACATAGGTTGTTAAGTTTCAAGAGAATGCATTGTTTGAACCATAACATGTGAATGGATTGTTACTTTATCATGATGAGTTTTATGAGAAAAAATTGCTGTTATGCTGCTAGAAAAAGTGATTGAAATTATCATTGATCAAACTTATGCACTATGCTAGCATTCACACTTCATAAATTATTTCTTTTATCATTTACCTACTCAAGAACGAACAGGAATTAAGCTTGGGAATGCTGATACGTCTCCAACGTATCTATAATTTATGATGTATTCATGCCATGTTTATTATAGTTTTGTATGATTTTGGTGCACTTTTATATGGCTTTTATATGATTTTCATGGACTAACATATTGACCTAGTGCCCAGTGCCAGTTATTGTTTTCTGCTTGTTTTTGGTTTTCCAGAAAATGCATATCAAACGAAGTCCAAATGCAGCAAAACTTTTTGACGATTTTTTCTGGAAGGAAACAGACCCAGGAAGCTTCGGAGGGGCAGCAGAAGAGCCACAGGTGCCCCACGAGCCACCTGGGCGCGCCTGCCCCCCCAGGCGCGCCCTGGTGCCTCGTGGGCCCCCTGTGGCCCCTTTTCGCGTGATTCCAACGCTGAAAATCATATATATTCAGAAACCCCCGAAAGTTAACCTAGATGAGTTTTTACGCCGCCGCAAGCCTCTGTACCAAGGAGATCCCATCGGGAGCCCTTTTCCGGCACCCTGCCAGAGGGGGGAATCATCACCGGAGGCCATCTTCATCATCCCGGCGGTCTCCATGATGAGGAGGGAGTAGTTCACCCTCGGGGCTGAGGGTTTGTACCAGTAGCTATGTGTTTGATCTCTCTCTCTCTCTCGTGTTCTTGATTTGGCACGATCTTGATGTATCGCGAGCTTTGTTAATATAGTTGGATCATATGGTGTTTCTTCCCTCTCTATCCTTGTTGTGATGAATTGAATCTTTTCCCTTTGAGGTTTTGTTATTGTCGGATTGAATATTTCAGATTTGAGAACACTTGATGCATGTCTTGCATATGAATACCCGTGGTGACAATAGGGTATTATATTGGTTCACTTGATATATGTTTTGGCACTCAACTCGCGGATTCCCGCGGTAACCTTGGGGTAATCTATGCATAAGGGTTGATGCATGTTTTCATTATCTTTTCTCCGATAGAAACTTTGGGATGCTCCTTGAAATTGCTTCTGTCCTACAAAACTCTGCGCTTGGAGGCCCAACACGAGTCTACAAGAATAATTTGTGTAGTAGACATCATGCCTCCACAAGAAGTAAATCTGTGCCTCTCGTGGAACGGAAAAAAAAACGTGTTTTTTTTTCCTTTTGCGAGAGGCACGGTCGTGCCTCTCGCGTAAGCAAATTCGTGCCTCCACGAGGACTAAATCTGTGCCTCTCCCGGATGAGAAAAAAAACACGTTTTTTCGCGCCAAAAAAGGTTTTTTTCGAAAAAATTTGGGTCCAAAACCTAAGAAAAACCGAGGGAAAACCGAAAAAGACGAAAAACCCCGAAAAAATCATGTAAAAGCCGAAAACGCGTACAGAAAAATAAAAAAATAAAATCCGTAGGGAGCGCCCAGAGCGCACACGTGGCGACGGCTGAGAGCGCGCCAAGTGGCGCTCTCCCAGCCTACCCCAAATGACCTTTGCGGAGGCTCCCAAAGGAGTACTCCTTCCTAATTGCTGCCCCTGGGAGTTGTCGATGCTGATCGATCGATCGCCAGGAGACCATGATTCCAGTGCCAAAAAAAAGGAATGGATCGATCCCGAGAAGGATCGTTGGTTGCCTCATTCATGGCTTTGACACTCTCTTATCGCCCCTTATTCTTTCTCTCGCTCCTTGTGTTCGCCTGAACCGCCGCCGCCTGCCGATCCCAATCTCCACTCCTCTCTTTAAAAGTTCAAGATTCGTTCTGAAGATTCCATCCATGTGACATTAAAACTGATTTATTCATCTAATTGCTACTCTCCTATTATCTAAAGTTTATACTATATTATTCTATTATCTTAGGATTTGTTTAACATGTTGTTTTTTTCTTATAATTACTTGACGGTCCGGGTGGGTAATCTAATCACGTAGATTACACAATCAAGATTAGGCATCAAGTCACATCTTATCATAATGTCAGGTAAGCTAGCAAGAATGATTTGTAGTATTTTTGTACTGTAATTTCTTTATTATGTCAGGTAAGCTGGCAAAAAGGAATCGATCGATCCCGAGAAAAGGACCGCTTGTTCGACTAAAAAAACTATCTCTTGTTCGTGTTGACCCCGACGACCTTTTATCCTGGCTTCGTCCCTGTTGAAGCGGTGCGCCAGCCGAGAGCGCGGCCCGCTACACGCCCGGCTGAACACACCTCTTTGCCGCATTCAACCGCCTCCATTAAACCCGCGTGGAAGCCGAGAAACCTACTTCGGCCACACGTCCGTTCATGAGCGGGCCAGCATTAAACACAACGTCGGCCAAGCTCCTCCCGTCTGCCCGCTATTTAAAGGAGGCCAGACGCCGGGCAAAAAACGCACCACTCCGCCCCTCCCCATCGCCTCCTTCCACCATTTTCTCCACCCTTTCGATGGCATCCGACGAGGAGCAAGAGCAGTTGTCCGGCATAAAAGCCGGCTGGGTGGCCCGCCGAGCCCGCCGGATACGAGCGAGGCAGCTCGCTGCTCCACCTCCCTCACCTAGCCCGATGGAGCAAGTTGCCGCCCCAAGCCGGCGTGAGGTTCAGCAGCTCGCCGCTCCAAGCCAACTCACAGAGGAGTGCGCGAGTTGCTCCAAGCCGGCACCGGGGGGGGGGGGGGGGGGAGCACGACTGCACGGGCATCGTCGTTGTCGTGCACGATGCAGCGTCGTACCACGCCTCCCGTGCCTGCGACCGCGCCATCTGCCGTCAACATGCGCGTAACCCCGCCCTGGCAGCAGAGAAAGAAGCTGGCTACGCGGACATCGACGAGGCGGCGCCCAGCACGTCCGCGGCCGCCGCCGTCACCGAGGATTAGTAGAACATGGGAGGCCGCCGCCGCTTGGGTCCCATGAAGGCCACCACCGAGGTGACGCCGGTGTACACATCCGGTGACTTTCCCGGTTATTCAGCGCAGACCATCGTCGTGCCTCGCCTCGGCTCCACGGAAGCGGAGGTGCCCCTCGGTTCCACTCCGACGAGCGGTGAGGAAGCGAGCCGCCCTTTGCGCTGAAACATATACCTCCGGGGCTCACTGTTGGGGATATTTCCCAGCATAATGACCCGGCAGAAAGATGACCCGGCCATAGAGCTATGAGACTCAGTGGGTTATCTCTCTGCTGGGCCTTGAAGATACATAGTGGGCCAGTTTGGTGGAGACCTGGCGCAAAGGCCGGCTCAGTGTGTGGGCCGGCTTGAGGAAAGTTAAGACAAGAAGATCACCTTGGAAAACAAGGTAACTAGAGTAAGAATAAGGTACGGGTTAAGACTACGACCCGGACTCTCATGTAAACCGAGGGCTCGACCTGTTATATAAAGGGGAGCACCTAGGGTAGAAAGGTTAGGTTGCAATATCTCGAAAGCTAGGTTAAGCGAATCCACATCCTTGTAATCGAGATCCAAAGCAATACAAACAAGCAGGACGTAGGCTTTTACCTTCACCGTGAGGGGCCGAACCTGGGTAAACTCGTGTCTTCTCGTTCCCGATCAACCGCGTTAAGCTTCCACCTTCGTGCGATGGCCTCATCACTAAGTTCTTTCACAAGGGTATCTGCCGTGTCAAAACCACGACACTCACGGCGGCCGGCCGTTGACTAGTAAGGGTATCCATGTCGTTGGAATGGATATCCGCCGGCTCCGGCCGTAGACTAGTTTTTATCTTAGTCCGGTATCATTTTTAGTTCAAATATGTTCAAAATGTAAACGTTTTCGTCCGGTTTGTATCAAATCCGACATGTTTATATGAAATCCGTCCATGTTTGCATGAACTTCATCCGGTTTGTTGAAAAAGTGTTTGCAATGTATGCGGATACGGTTGGATGACGGTCTTCCGCATCCGTGTCCGCGGACTAGCCCTCCTGTCCGCGGACGGATGTGAGAAAAAATTTACGGGTTGCGTTGGAGATGCCCTAAACACGCATTTTGTCTCTTTGTATCTCTTCAATGGCCCATTACATATGTATGGGGCAAACTCTTAATTTGGATATATCATCCCCGTACACTTATACATGTAAGGGTGGGCATTTAAAACCGAAAACCGAACCCAAACCGACCCGATTTTACCGAATTATGTGTTAAAATCGGTTTTCGCTGTTTCAGTTCGGTTGGAAATTAGCCACCGTTCGGTGTCTCGGTTGGGAATCGGTTTCTTGTCGAGAGAAACTGTAAATAAACACCGAACTACGTACGACCTCCTGTATCGCTCACCGCCACAGGCCCAGGCGCCCAGCCCATTAGCGCTCGACAGCACCATTAATTACCTACCATGCAAATCCCACTCCCACATACGTGATTTGCGTTTCTCAAAAAAAAAAAAAAACGTGATTTCTGGTGACAGTTTCCGCAAATTGTAGCTACCACCAGATGGAGGCACGGAGCCATCTCTATCCTTGCTCCTTGGCGAAGGGGATCAAGGATCAACCATCATCCACCGAAGTGTTCTGGTTGTTTGCAACGGCGCTCACACATCCGACCAGCGCCGCCCCCAAAAAGTACAACAGGTCAAAGCTTGAAAGTACGTTACCCCACACCACCATGAATTAGATCTGCTATAAAATATGCCATCTCGGTTCATGCAAACGTAGTATAAGTCGGTGTCTAGTTTATTCCTCCAGCAAGTACTCATAGCATCTTGATTCATGCAAGTACAGCTACTAGACTGCTAGAACTACTAGACTACTAGCACGTCGATCCGGACAAATCACGCATGTACTAGGCTACTAGCACATCAATCCTAAAAGTAATTAGCATATGGATTACAAGTGCGCTTAACTAGTTCGGTAGCAAATGAAATACTAGCAAATGAAAGATGCTCATGACATGCTGCATCAACTGATAAATCACATGGAATTCGGTTTTCCGGTTAACCGAACAAACCGAACCAATAAATTTTGGTCAATAAGGTTCGGTTTTTATTTTCATTTTCATTATTTCAGTGCTCATATTACATAAACCGAAATTTTCAAAACGCGAATAAACCAAATCGATTTAACCATATAAACCGAATGCCCACCCCTACTTATATACATTGTTGCTTGCCCTTTTTTTTTTTTTTTGAGAACTTGCTTGACCGTTGCTGAGCACATGGCCATGCACCCAGCGCAGATCGAGGTGGAGTAGCCCAAATTAAGCCTTCTTCTCTCCCGATCCGGTTTCCTGGTAAAGCGGGAGGCCGGCGTTGAGGGTGCCACTGACTGCGGAAGTGCCGGCAGCGTTGGCAGCATCCTTTTTGGGGTTTCCGGTTTCCCGGTAGAGCGGGAGACCAGTTGAGAAGCCAGCACCGGCCGCCTGAGCGGCAGTTGCCGCTCCAGCGGTAAGAGCGGCCTCCGGGCCAGCGTAGGCGAATGGTGCCGCTGCCGCGACGATGAACAGCAGGAGCACCGCAACGGCAAGACCTCGAGCCATTGTTCCCGACGGATAATAGGTTGCTTGACGATGATCAGGCGTGGTGTTGCCACTTGTGAGGTGGTACGTGTACGTGCGTGTTGCGTTTATATATACCTTGGGACCGGACAGGGAAGGATAAAAATAGTTGCCTGCAGGTAGGTGGTTGGCCATGCCGTGTACCAAGATTAGACCTTCAGGTTATATTTGGCCATCCCAATTCTCACATATTTGACATGAACTAGAGGTTAGTGGTCATGCGTGCCCAACATTGACAATGAGGTGATTTTGGCGACGCAACGTAGAAGGAAATTTTCAACACGGATCCTCAAACGGACACCCTTATATATGTCCGCAGAAATGTCCGAGCTTGTTCACGGACATCTACGGGACGTAGGCCATCCAACGCTATCCCTTACACATAACCCTTTTTTTCTCATGAAAGTAGATGCATGATCACCTTACATTTACCATAGAAATAATTCTAATCTATTATCACGATGGCCGGAGCCCGTGAAGACACCTTCTCGTCAAACACATATGAGTGGACATCGTCAGTGTCGGCCGGAGCGACGGCTGGTGCGGTGGCGGCGATCTAGGTTTCTTGTTTGGCATAGAAGCAGGCGTCGCCGCTGCTCATCCTAGTCACTTTGTTGTGCTCAGCAGCCCGATCGAGGGCGCCACGGGCTTTGCAGGCCACGACCCTGGCTTTGGCTTTGTGACGTGATGGTGTTACGGTCAAGGGGGGAATTTCCTATATGACGCTCTCTGCGTCGAACTGTCGAGCGAACGCACCTACGAGCGACCCGAGCGAGCGATTTGGGCCGGCCCATCACGTAAATCTTTCAAGTCCCGGTTTTGGGAACCTTCTGAGGGTTCCCAGCCGGTTTTTTCTGGTTTTGGGAACCTTCTAGAAGGTTCATGAACCGGTTTTTTTATTTTCCTTTCTTTTTCTTTTTTCTTTTTCTATTTCTGTTTCGTTTTTCTTTTTCTTTTTATGTTTATTGCTTTTTTTTCTTTTTTTGTTTTTCAAGTTTATTTTTCTTTTTCAAAAAATGTTCGCATTTTTGGAAAATGTTCGTGCTTTTAAAAAAATGTTCAAAATTTAAAAAAATGTTCGTGTTTTCAAATTATGTTCATAAATTCAAAAAATGTATGCATTTTTCAAAAATTGTTCGGGAATTTCAAAAAATATTTGTGTTTTAAAAAAATTGTTCAGAATGTTTTTGTTCAAAGTTTTGACAACTTTTTAAAAAATGTTCGGGATTTCAAAAAATGTTTCCGTTTCAAAAATTGTTCGCAATTTCAAAAAATGTTCATGAATTTCTGAACATTTTCGTTTTTTGTTTTCTTTTTCATTTTTTTCTTTTTTCTTTTTCAAGTTTATTTTTCTTTTCGAACTTGTTCAAAAATTTCAAATATTGTTCGGAATTTCAAAAAATGTTTTCGTTTTGAAAGTTGTTCACAAATTTAAAAAATGTTCGTGTTTCAAAAAATTTGTTCATATTGTTCAAAAAAGTTCAAAAACTTGGAAATTTGTTCACTTATTCAAAAAATGTTCTGGATTTCAAAAATTGTTCATATTTTCAATTTTTGTTCTTTTTACGAAATTTACTCTCTTTTTTTCATAAAAAAGTTTGTATTTTCAAAATTTGTTCTTGTTTTTTAAAAAAATATTCGGAATTTTCAAAAATTGTTTGCATTTTAAAAAATGTGCAGAATTTCAAAAATTGTTCATTTTCTTTATGCTTTTCGAAAAATGTTTGAAATTATAAAATTTGTTCACATTTTTTTAAAACTATTTTTATGAAAATGTTCGCTACAGTGTCAGTTCGCAACTGTCCAAGCTGGTTAGCTACAGTACAGATCTCTGCAGGCCGGTCCACTGCAGTGCCAGCCTTTTTTTTTAGAGAAGGCCGGTTGTTACAGTGCGGTCCGATACAGTGTCGATCGCTACAGGCGCGTGATCCCACTTCCCTCGCTGCGTCACAAATGGGCCGGCCCAGTCGCGGCGCACCCTGTGCGAAGGGGCGACCGTTTGACACAGCGAGCGTCGTATAGGTGCTCCCGTCAAGGGGTGCCTCACCTTGTTGGTTGTCGGCCCAAGTAGGCCGGCTCGAGGCCCCACAGGTCGGTTCCGCCTTGGTCCATCATGTCAGCCCATAGGCCATGTAGAAGGGAGACTCTGGAAGCCAGGTCTATGGAGGACTACCCTCCACCGATGTAGCCGACTAGATTGTGTAACCCAGGTCCCGGTATGTTCTATAAGACAGGGTCGAGCTAGTCGATGGAACATATTAGAATCTCTAGGTATTACCTGTACTTTGTACACCCAATCGCAATATACACGAGCAAGAATAGGGTTTTACCTCGTACGGAGGACCTAAACCTGGGTAAATCTGTTTCCTGTTTTCCCTCTGACCTAATCGCCACGTTGGGATACCATATCGAGGGATCAGCCGAAAATTAGCTCCGACTGTGATGGCCATGCAGGCCCCGTGTGGTGAACACGGAGGTCAGATGGGATCTCCGTTGTATGTCGACGCAATCAATCTACGCGCCTGGTCAACTCTTCGTCTTCGGCGCCATCACGTTTGTCGCCGACTCGACCGGTCACACCGGCCAGGTCAGGAACTACGCTTCGGGCTAGATTGTCAGATTTGGCAATCTGGAGTACGCCACGGGTTCCTATGGCGAGTTGGTTCTCCAAGGTTTGGCGTCATGCTGGGCCTAGGAGCAGCATGTCGAAATTTTGAACCACCCACCACCTACTTGATCGTCAAAATTGAAGACCTCACCGACATCCTCGAAGGCGGAACCGAGGAGCTAGAGGACTAGGACGAGGAGATGGGCGAGCTGGTTGACAGCCAACCGCCAGCCGGGGTTTCGAAGATCCAATGTGATTTGGAGGATCCAAGCAACTCCAAGGGGAGCAACGTTGAATAAAGTCACAGCGTCAAGGATTCATGCGACTCCAAGGGGAGCGACTTCAAAGATGTGCAACGATCTCAAAGCTTGGTGAAGATGCGCGTGGTCGCGGTGTCGAGGATCCACACGACTCCAAAGCGGAGTGGCATCAAGGATCTGCGGCGACTCCGAGGTTCATGAAGACGCGCGGGGTCGCGGCTCGAGGATCCATGCGACTCCAAAGTGGAGCGGTGACGGAGCGAAAAGTCATTAGTACCCACGGTAGGGTGCCTTGCGCAACCGGAAGTACCGGGACGGAGCCCCAACACACAATTTACCTAGGTTCGGGCCTCCATGAGGAGTAATACCCTACGTCCTGCTTGTTGTTTAATGATGGTGGGTATACCTCGTGTGAGGGATTACAATGGAGTTGTTGGGGAACGTTGCATGGAAAAACAAAATATTTCTACGCACACGCAAGATCTATCCATGGAGATGCATAGCTACGAGAGGGGGAGTGTGTCTACGTACCCTCGTAGACCGTAAGCGGAAGCGTTAGAACAACGCGGTTGATGTCATCGAACAACTTCACGATCCAACCGACCGAGCACCGAACGTACGGCACCTCCGCGTTCAGCACACGTTTAGCTCGGTGACGTCCTCGACTTCTTGATCCAGCAAGACGGCGAGGTAGTGGATGAGTTCCGGCAGCACGACGGCGTGGTGACGGTAATGGTGATGCTATCTTCGCAGGGCTTCGCCCAAGCACTGCGAAAATATGACCGAGGGACGGAACTGTGGAGGGGGGCGCCGCACACGGCTAAGACAATGTTGTGTCTCCTTTGGGGCGCCCCTCTCCTCTATTTATATATGTGTAGGGGCTTGGAGTAGAAGAAATAGTGCCACGTGAACAGTAACCGTGAATAGTACACACGTGGACTTGGACTCCAAAGTCCAATCCTATTCCTATTAGGACTCTCCCTTTTTTCCTTCCCTAGCTGCGTGGGCTTTTGAGGACTTGGTGCGCCTGGCCCAATAAGGCCAGGGCACCTCCCCTTAGCCCATGCCATCCCTTTGGGACATGGTGGACCCACTTGTGGACTTCTGGACCCCTCCGGAATCCTTCGGAACCTTCTGGAAGCTTCCCGGTACAATACCGAAAAAACTGCACTTTTTTCCGGAACCCAAAATATGACTTCCCATATATAAATCTTTACCTCTCGACCATTCCGAGACTCCTCGTGATGTCCGGGATCTCATCCGGGACTCCGAACAATATTCGGTTACCAATTCACATAACTCATATAACACTATATCGTCAACGAACGTTAAGCGTGCGGACCCTACGGGTTCGGGAATGATGTAGACATGACTGAGACGCCTCTCCGGTCAATAACCAATAGCGGAACCTGGATGCTCATATTGGTTCCTACATATTCCATGAAGATCTTATCGGTCGAACCGCAATGACAACATACGTAATTCCCTTTGTCCGTCGGTATGTTACTTGCCCGAGATTCGATCGTCGGTATCTCCATACCTAGTTCAATCTCGTTACCGGCAAGTCTCTTTACTCGTTCCGTAATACATCATCCCATAACTAACTCCTTAGTCACTTTGCTTGCAAGCTTCTTATGATGTGCATTACCGAGAGGGCCCAGAGATACCTCTCCGAAACACGGAGTGACAAATCCCAGTCTCGATCCATGCCAACTCAACAGACACCTTCGGAGATACCTGTAGAGCATCTTTATGATCACCCAGTTACGTTGTGATGTTTGATAGCACACAAGGTATTCCTCCGGTATCCGGGAGTTGCATGATCTCATGGTCTGAGGAACATGTATTTGACATTCAAGAAAGCAGTAGCAATAAACAGAACGATCATATGCTAAGCTAACGGATGGGTCTTGTCCATCACATCATTCTCCTAATGATGTGATCCCGTTATCAAATGACAACTCATGTCTATGGTTAGGAAACCTTAACCATCTTTGATCAACGAGCTAGTCTAGTAGAGGCTCACTAGGGACACGGTATTTGTTTATGTATTCACACATGTATTTTAAGTTTCCGGTCAATACAATTCTAGCATGAATAATAAACCTTTATCATGAACAAGGAAATATAAAATAATAACAACTTTATTATTGCCTCTAGGGCATATTTCCATCAGTCTCCCACTTGCACTAGAGTCAATAATCTAGATTACATAGTTATGAATCTAACACCCATGGAGTCTTGGTGCTGATCATGTTTTGCTCGTGGAAGAGGCTTAGTCAACGGGTCTGCCACATTCAGATCCGTGTGTACTTTGCAAATTTCTATGTCTCCATCCTTGACATATTCACGAATGGAGTTGAATCGTCTCTTGATGTGTTTGGTCTTCTTGTGAAACCTGGGCTCCTTGGCTATGGCAATTGCTCTAGTGTTGTCACAAAAGATTGTCATTGGACCCGATGCACTAGGTATTACACCTAGATCGGATATGAACTCCTTCATCCAGACTCCTTCATGTGCTGCTTCCGAAGCAGCTATGTATTCCGCTTCACACATAGATCCCGCCACGACGCTCTGCTTGGAACTGCACCAACTGACAGCTCCACCATTTAAAATAAATATGTATCCGGTTTGTGACTTAGAGTCATCCGGATCAGTGTCGAAGCTTGCATCGACGTAACCCTTTACGATGAGCTCTTCGTCACCTCCATAAACGAGAAACATGTCCTTGGTCCTTTTCAGGTACTTCAGGATATTCTTGACCGCTGTCCAGTGATCCACTCCTGGATTACTCTGGTACCTCCCTGCCAAACTTATGGCAAGGCACACATCAGGTCTGGTACACAGCATGGCATACATAATAGAACCTATGGCTGAGGCATAGGGAATGACTTTCATTTTCTCTATATCTTCTGCCGTGGTCGAGCATTGAGTCTGACTCAACTACACACCTTGCAAGACAGGGAAGAACCCTTTCTTTGACTGATCCATTTTGAACTTCTTCAAAACTTTGTCAAGGTATGTGCTTTGTGAAAGTCCTATCAAGCGTCTTGATCTATCCCTATAGATCTTGATGCCCAATATATAAGCAGCTTCACCGAGGTCTTTCATTGAAAAATTCTTATTCAAGTATCCCTTTATGCCATCCAGAAATTCTATATCATTTCCAATCAACAATATGTCATCCACATATAATATTAGAAATGCTACAGAGCTCCCACTCACTTTCTTGTAAATACAGGCTTCACCGTAAGTCTGTACAAAACCGTATGCTTTGATCACCTCATCAAAGCGTATATTCCAACTCCGAGATGCTTGCACCAGTCCATAGATGGATCGCTGGAGCTTGCACACTTTGTTAGCACCCTTAGGATCGACAAAACCTTCTGGTTGCATCATATACAACTCTTCTTTGAGAAAACCATTAAGGAATGCAGTTTTGACTTCCATTTGCCAGATTTCATAATCATAAAATGCGGCAATTGCTAACATGATTCGGACAGACTTAAGCATCGCTACGGGTGAGAAAGTCTCATCGTAGTCAACCCCTTGAACTTGTCGAAAACCTTTCGCGACAAGTCGAGCTTTGTAGACAGTGATATTACCATCAGCATCCGTCTTCCTCTTAAAAATCCATTTATTCTCAATGGCTTGCCGATCATCGGGCAAGTCCACCAAAGTCCACACTTTGTTCTCATACATGGATCCTATCTCAGATTTCATGGCCTCAAGCCATTTGTCGGAATCTGGGCTTATCATAGCTTCTTCATAGTTCGTAGGTTCGCCGTTGTCTAACAACATAACTTCCAGAACAGGATTACCGTACCACTCTGGTGCGGAACGTACTCTGGTCGACCTACGAATTTCAGTAGTAACTTGATCTGAAGTTTCATGATCTTTATCATTATCTTCCTCTCTTATTGGTGTAGGCATCACGGGAACGGTTTTCTCTGATGAGCTAATTTCCAATTCGAGAGAAGGTACAATTACCTCATCAAGTTCTACTTTCCTCCCACTCACTTCTTTCGAGAGAAACTCCTTCTCTAGAAAGGACCCATTCTTGGCAACAAAGACCTTGCCTTCGGATCTGTGGTAGAAGGTGTACCCAATTGTTTCTTTAGGGTATCCTATGAATACGCACTTCTCCGCTTTGGGTTCGAGCTTATCAGGTTGAAGCTTTTTCACATAAGCATCGCATCCCCAAACTTTAAGAAACGACAGCTTAGGTTTCTTGCCAAACCATAGTTCATATGGTGCCGTCTCAACGGATTTAGACGGTGCCCTATTTAACGTGAATGCAGCTGTCTCTAATGCATAACCCCAACACGATAGTGGCAAATCGGTAAGAGACATCATAGAACGCACCATATCCAATAAAGTACGGTTACGATGTTCGGACACACCATTACGCTGTGGTGTTTCAGGTGGCGTGAGTTGTGAAACAATTCCACATTTTCTTAAATGAAGGCCAAACTCGTAACTCAAATATTCGCCTCCGCGATCAGATCGTAGAAACTTTATTTTCTTGTTACGATGATTCTCTACTTCACTCTGAAATTCTTTGAACTTTTCAAATGTTTCAGACTTGTGTTTCATCAAGTAGATATACCCATATCTACTCAAATCATCTGTGAAGGTTAGAAAATAACGATACCCGCCGCGTGCTTCAATATTCATCGGACCGCATACATCGGTATGTATTATTTCCAACAAATCAGTAGCTCGCTCCATTGTTCCGGAGAACGGAGTTTTAGTCATCTTGCCCATGAGGCATGGTTCGCAAGTATCAAATGATTCATAATCAAGAGATTCCAAAAGTCCATCCGCATGGAGTTTCTTCATGCGCTTTACACCAATATGACCTAAACGGCAGTGCCACAAGTATGTTGCACTATCATTATCAACTTTGCATCTTTTGGCATCAATATTATGAATATGTGTATCACTACGATCGAGATTCAACAAGAATAGACCATTCACAAAAGGTGCGTGACCATAAAAGATGTTACTCATATAAATAGAACAACCATTATTCTCTGACTTAAATGAATAACCGTCTCGCAATAAACAAGATCTAGATATAATGTTCATGCTCAACGTTGGCACCAAATAACAATTATTGAGGTCTAAAACTAATCCCGAAGGTAGATGTAGAGGTAGCGTGCCGACGGCGATCACATCAACCTTGGAACCATTCCCGACGCGCATCGTCACCTCGTCCTTAGCCAATCTTCGCTTATTCCGTAGCTCCTGTTTCGAGTTACAAATATGAGCAACCGAACCAGTATCAAATACCCAAGCGCTACTGCGAGCATTAGTGAGGAACACATCAATAACATGTATATCAAATATACCTTTGCTCACTTTGCCATCCTTCTTATCCGCCAAATACTTGGGGCAGTTCCGATTCCAGTGACCAGTCCCTTTGCAGTAGAAGCACTCTGTTTCAGGCCTGGGTCTAGCTTTGGGTTTTTCGTGGGAGCGGCAACTTGCTTGCCGTTCTTCTTGAAGTTCCCCTTCTTTCCCTTGCCCTTTTTCTTGAAACTAGTGGTTTTGTTAACCATCAACACTTGATGCTCCTTCTTGATTTCTACCTCCACTGATTTCAGCATCGTGAAGAGCTCGGGAATTGTCTTCTCCATCCCTTGCATATTATAGTTCATCACGAAGCCTTTATAGCTTGGTGGCAGTGACTGAAGAACTCTGTCAATAACACTCTCAACCGGAAGATCAATTCCCAGCTGAGTCAAGTGGTTGTGGTACCCAGACATTCTGAGTATGTGTTCACTGACAGAACTGTTCTCCTCCATCTTACAGCTAAAGAATTTGTTGGAGACTTCATATCTCTCAACCCGGGCATTAGCTTGAAATATCAATTTCAGCTCTTGGAACATCTCATATGCTCCGTGGCGTTCAAAACGCTTTTGCAGTCCCGGTTCTAAGCCGTAGAGCATGGCACACTGAACTATCGAGTAGTCATCAGATCGAGCCTGCCAGGCATTCACAACGTCTGCAGCAGCTCCTGCAGCAGGTCCATCACCTAGCGGTGCATCAAGGACATAATTCTTCTGTGCAGCAATGAGGATAATCCTCAAGTTACGGACCCAGTCCGTGTAGTTGCTACCATCATCTTTCAACTTAGCTTTCTCTAGGAACGCATTAAAATTCAACGGAACAGTAGCACGGGCCATTTATCTACAACATAGATGTGCAAAGAAACCATCAAGACTAAGTTCATGATAAATTAAGTTCAATTAATCAAATTACTAATGAACTTCCACTTAAATTAGCATCCCTCAAGTTAACTAAGTGATACATGATCCAAATCAACTAGCCCATGTCCGATCATCACGTGAGATGGGATAGTCATCAATGGTGAACATCTCCATGTTGATCATATCTACTATATGACTCATGTTCGACCTTTCGGTCTCCAGTGTTCCGAGACCATGTCTGTACATGCTAGGCTCGTCAAGTTTAACCCAAGTATTCTGCTTGTGTAAAACTGGCTTACACCCGTTGTATGTGAACATAGAATCTATCACACCCGATCATCACGAGGTGCTTCGAAACGACGAACTTTAGCAACGGTGCATACTCGGGGAGAACACTTTTATCTTGAAATTTAGTGAAGGGATCATCTTATAATGCTACCGTCGTTCTAAGCAAAATAAGATGCATAAAGGATAAACATCACATGCAATCAAAATATGTGACATGATATGGCCATCATCTTGTGCTTTTGATCTCCATCTCCAAAGCATCGTCATGATCTCCATCGTCACCGGCTCGACACCTTGATCTCCATCGTTGCGTCGTGGTCGTCTCGCCAACTATTGCTTCTACAACTATTGCTAACGCATAGCGATAAAGTAAAGCAATTACATGGCGCTTGCATTTCATACAATAAAGAGACAACCATAAGGCTCCTGTCGGTTGCCGATAAATTACAAAACATGATCATCTCATACAATAACGTATATCACATCATGTCTTGACCATATCACATCACAGCATACCCTGCAAAAACAAGTTAGACGTCCTCTACTTTGTTGTTGCAAGTTTTACGTGGCTGCTACGGGCTTCTAGCAAGAACCGTTCATACCTACGGCACAAAACCACAACGGTGATTTATCAAGTTTGCTGTTTTAACCTTCAACAAGGACCGGCCGCAGTCAAATTCGATTCAACTAAAGTAGGAGAAACAGACACCCGCCAGCCACCTTTATGCAAAACAAGTTGCATGTCTGTCGGTGGAACCGGTCTCATGTACGTGGACATGTAAGGTTGGTCCGGGCCGCTTCATCTTACAATACCGCCGAATCAAAATAAGACGTTGGTGGTAAGCAGTATGACGATCACCGTCCACAACTCTTTGTGTTCTACTCGTGCATATCATCTACGCATAGACCTGGCTCTGATACCACTGTTGGGGAACGTTGCATGGAAAAACAAAATTTGTCTACGCACACGCAAGATCTATCCATGGAGATGCATAGCTACGAGAGGGGGAGTGTGTCTACGTACCCTCGTAGACCATAAGCGGAAGCGTTAGAACAACGCGGTTGATGTCGTCGAACAACTTCACGATCCAACCGACCGAGCACCGAACGTACGGCACCTCCGCATTCAGCACACGTTCAGCTCGGTGACGTCCTCGACTTCTTGATCCAGCAAGACGGAGAGGTAGTGGATGAGTTCCGGCAGCATGACGGCATGGTGACGATGATGGTGATGCTATCTTCGCAGGGCTTCGCCCAAGCACTGCGAAAATATGACCGAGGGACGGAACTGTGGAGGGGGGCACCGCACACGGCTAAGACAATGTTGTGTCTCCTTTGGGGCGCCCCCTCTCCTCTATTTATATATGTGTAGGGGCTTGGAGTAGAAGAAATAGTGCCACGTGAACAGTAACCATGAATAGTACACACGTGGACTTGGACTCCAAAGTCCAATCCTATTCCTACTAGGACTCTCCCTTTTTTCCTTCCCTAGCTGTGTGGGCTTTTGAGGACTTGGTGCGCCTTGCCCAATAAGGCCAGGGCGCCTCCCCTTAGCCCATGCCAGCCCTTTGGGATGTGGTGGACCCACTTGTGGACTTCCGGACCCCTCCGGAATCCTCCGGAACCTTCCCGGTACAATACCGAAAAAACTGCACCTTTTTCCGGAACCCAAAATATGACTTCCCATATATAAATCTTTACCTCTCGACCATTCCGAGACTCCTCGTGACGTCCGGAATCTCATCCGGGACTCCGAACAATATTCGGTTACCAATTCACATAACTCATATAACACTATATCGTCAACGAACGTTAAGCGTGCGGACCCTACGGGTTCGGGAATGATGTAGACTTGACTGAGACGCCTCTCCGGTCAATAACCAATAGCGGAACCTGGATGCTCATATTGGTTCCTACATATTCCATGCAGATCTTATCGGTCGAACCGCAATGACAACATACGTAATTCCCTTTGTCCGTCGGTATGTTACTTGCCCGAGATTCGATCGTCGGTATCTCCATACCTAGTTCAATCTCGTTACCGACAAGTCTCTTTACTCGTTCCGTAATACATCATCCCGTAACTAACTCCTTAGTCACTTTGCTTGCAAGCTTCTTATGATGTGCATTACCGAGAGGGCCCAAAGATACCTCTCCGAAACACGGAGTGACAAATCCCAGTCTCGATCCATGCCAACTCAACGGACACCTTCGGAGATACATGTAGAGCATCTTTATGATCACCCAGTTACGTTGTGACGTTTGATAGCACACAAGGTATTCCTCCGATATCCGGGAGTTGCATGATCTCATGGTCTGAGGAACATGTATTTGACATTAAAGAAAGCAGTAGCAATAAACAGAACGAAAATATGCTAAGCTAATGGATGGGTCTTGTCCATCACATCATTCTCCTAATGATGTGATCCCGTTATCAAATGACAACCAATGTCTATGGTTAGGAAACCTTAACCATCTTTGATCAACGAGCTAGTCTAGTAGAGGCTCACTAGGGACACGGTATTTGTTTATGTATTCACACATGTATTTTAAGTTTCCGGTTAATACAATTCTAGCATGAATAATAAACCTTTATCATGAACAAGGAAATATAAAATAATAACAACTTTATTATTGCCTCTAGGCATATTTTCATCAGGAGTAGGGATGGCTACTGAGAGTTTTTCCTATGATAGTAGATGGATCTGAGAGACCCCTAGCTCTCCCCTTATATGCACGGTGGGAGCTAGGGTTTACATGGAAGGAGATGCGATCTACCCACCCGCCATCTTGACTTGGCGTCCAAGATAGTCCCAGAAACACCCGTGGGTCGCCCCGGACCCCCTCCTATCTTCATCTTCTAGGTGGGCCTCCTGGGCCCTTAACCAGGTCGGTTGTTGGGCTCCCCTTGGAGAGACCACCCCCGTGCGTGGCACTGTCAGTAGCCCCTGAGCCTGTCTGGAGTTTGAGATCATCGAGAGCCCAGGCGGGCTCACAGCTTCGTCCTTCGGTCAACAGGGAGCTCGGCTTAACAATCTCTGGAAGCCCTCCCGCTAATGCTTTGTCCGGTTTCGCCGTTCCCCGGGGCCTCCCTGTCCCAGTCTCATGGCCCCTTTTAGCGTTGCAGGGCTCCTGGTTTCGCGACCTCCGCATGTCCCGAGATCATCGTGATGCCCGATGGGGTCTGGGTCGCCGCCTAGGCCTGTAGAAAGGGCTTGGGCCGTCGCGGGGAGCCCATGCACTGCCAACCCTCCACGTGTTGAAGCCGATTTTGGCATGATCCTTGGAAGTTGTTCCATAAATTGCGAGGAGGTGCTGACTCCCGTAGGAGTTGTTGGGATTCCCCCAAAGAGGAAGGGTGAAATAGCACAACAGCAAAGTATTTCCCTCAGTTAGAGAACCAAGGTTATCAATACAGTAGGAAGCTTCCAAGCTAACAAGATAAACAACACCTGCACAAAAACAAGATACAAACTTGCAGCCAACGTAGCAGGAGGGTTGTAAGCCCATTGTCTTGCTAGTTACAAGATTAAGAGCAAATAGAGATATGTAGTGGTAAAATACTACAACAAATAAAATGAAGCAAATTGTGTAGAAGAATTTATTAATGGAGAATAGACCCAGGGGCCATAGGTTCACTAGTGGCATCTCTCTCGAAAACAGCAAGTAGCATGGTAAACAAATTACACTTGGGCAATTGACCGAATTGCAGTATTTGTGACTATGATCATTTATGGCATAATCTCATATCGGCACTACGTCCGTGATAAGTAGACACGTTAATCCAACTGCATCAAGTACTAAGACTCCACCTCAAAACCGCTATCAATCATGCATCTCAAGGTATTAAGTTTGCAAGAAACAGAGTATCGCAATAAGCAAGATGATATAATGTAGACAGGAAGAAGTCAATCAATATGACAAAACCCCGTCATTTTATCCTTAGTGGCAACAATGCAATATGTGTCTTGGCCCTTATTGTCACTGGGTTAGAGCACCGCAAGATTGAACCCACTACAAAGCACAACTCCCTCTGAAGAAAAACCCATCGAACTTGGCCAAAGAAGATAGATAGATCGAAGAGCATACAAAGCTATTTATTATGCAAGATAAAACCTCAAAAGATTCAATTGATTTCAACAAACAATCTGATCATAAAGTGACAATTCATCATGTCCCAACAAACACACCACAAAATTACATCGGATTGATCTCGATCAAGAATGAGAACATGGTATTGAAGATCCAAAAAGAGAGAAAACCATCTAGCTACTACTATGGACCCGTTGGTCCTGGTGGAACTACTCACACATGGTCATGGAGGCAGCAAGGTTGATGAAGATGGCTCCCAAAATGGTTTCCCCCTCCGATAAGGCTCCGAAGCAGGCCTCCATATGTGATCTCCGTGGAACAGTGGCTTGCGGCAGCGATATTATTCTTCTAGAGGCACGATGAATAGTTTTAGTATTTATAGAGAATTATGGCGGTGGAATCAGGTCAAGGCGGTAAGTAGGGGCCTCACATGGGCAGGGGACACAACCACCCTCCCTGGCCGCACTGGGCACCCGTGTGGGCCCCTAGCAGCTCCTCTCAGGGCCCCCTAAAGCTTCATGTCTTTCTTGCTGCCCAATAAAATCATGTAAATCAACAACTTATTTTGACCTTCGTAGATATTGATTTCCTGTGTGTTGGTGCAATATCTTGCCCACTTGTGTTTTGGAGATTGTTGCCAGAAACAGACATGGACTGATTTGTTTGCTAGTTCACACAGAGAGAAATAGTCCATGCAAGTCCGAGAAGAATGCTATATTCGATCTTGAAGTTCGAAGAACTTCACCGAAGGTTATCTACGCCGCAGAGAAGAAAGAACTACATTTCCACAAGAAATGATAAAGACAAGATTGTGATGAAGGAGTCGACCCCTAAAAATTATTGCTAACGCAAATCATTCTCATTTGGTGTGTCCGAGGAAGAATGACTGCAGTCGAGAAGAATGAAGGCGAAGCGAAGACGTAGCATTTGTTTCATTGTTCCTCTTTCTCTTATTTGAGTCATAGGACCACCGTACTATTAAGAGGGGTAAAGGTTCTCGAAGCTTAGGTCCGCTGTGATGCTTAGCCGAAACCTATAAAAGACTAAGAGAAATCTCTTTGTGCTCTGAAAGATTACTCGCCAGCCAAAGATGTTGTTCTTCTGGGCTGCAAGAGATATCCTTCAGATTGAGGAGTTAGCATTGCTTGCTCCGCAAGGAATGTTACCGTTGTGCTAAAAATCCGACCGTTGGAAACGTGTCGTTCGGCCATTGGCTAGACCCCAATTTGGTCATTTCCCTTCAAGGAAGGTTGTGGCTATAAATAGCCACCCCGCTCCAACGTTGATCGTTGGCTGCTCCGCTTGAGATTCTGAGAAGATTGATTGAGGACCCCTCTCTAGAGATTTGAGTTAAGATTCACTGAGAGAAAACCAAGAATCAAAACTTAGATAGTGGTTGAGAATCACAGTAGATCTAAGTTAGAGTTCTTGTACCTATTACTCTTGAGAGCTGCACACTCTCTAGACGGATAGGTGTCAGCTTGAGTGTCGAAGAGTAATTATCTTCACCAAGCAAGGTCTTTAGCAACCAAGAGTAATTGTGGTTCGCGAAGAAGTCTGTCGAAGGTTTGGAGATTGCTGACAAGTATCTACCCCGAGTGAATTCAACCGAAGTCTGATCAGCTTCTGGTTGAAGGGGAATAGGTCGGAGAGAGGTTTGCTCCTGTGTTCAATCACAAGTCCCTCCAACAAGACATAGTCCTTTTGCAGAAGGGCAAACTAGTCTACCAAATCCTCATGTCACCATCGAGCATCACTGGTTCACTCTACTCTACTGCAATACTTTCAGTAGTTTACTTTCTGTGATCTATGTTCCAATAACTTTCATGATCATGTATCTGTGTCTGTAGCTTGTCTCATTTAGTTCAATCGTATCTGTTGTGTGTTTTCATTTCATTCATTACCATTGTTTATTATTGACATCTCTCTTCGTGCCCTCAGTTGTTGCTCGGTCACCCATGCCATTTATCCTGTTATCCTTCTGTGTCACCATCGTCATAGCGAAAGTCATGTGCAATTACACTCGGACGATTATCTTATCCTTCCTCGAAAGATTTGTGTAGTCACCTTCTTAGTTTTACCTTCCAGCCCAGATCAGTCCATTTATCTTCAGTGCGTGATCTTCCTAGGTTATTCTGATGCAATGTTTGGTTTTGATTCAAAGTTTCGAAAGAAATTTTGAACCTCCCATTCACCCCCTCTGGTCGATATACTCTCGGTCCTAACACTGTGAAACCAAAAACAAGCACAAAATAGGAACTAACACTAGGAACTAAATTAATTGGTTAGTCCAGAAAAATAGTATAAATTGCTATAAAAAGTATATAAAAATCATAATATAATAGCATGAAACAATAAAAATTATAGATACGTTTGAGACGTATCAGGAGGGGATTGCTTTAATTGACTCACATCTTCTTCCTTGATCTTCCTGAGTTTTCACCAGCCGCCGCTTGATTGCGGCATGGATCTTGAGTTGAGCGGGACTACTGCGGCCATCGGCCTAGAGCGTGCTCCGGGACAAGCTCTGGGTCCGCCGCCACCTCCGACGGAGTTGGCCTTTCTCGCGCTGTCTGGGGACTGGAAGTCATCGAGGCGAGCATGTGGAAGGGCTGGTCGCGCAAGGATGGTTGCCGGAGCGCAAATCGTGGCTTGTCGCACATTGGAACGACGTCATTGGTCCAAATCCTCTCCCCTGGAATCCGGTGGTGCACACCGCTTTCAACTGCCGCAATGTGGGTCTTCCTCTGAATGCCTTTACTCGGGAGATTTTGACTTATTATGGGCGGCAGCTGCATCATCTGACACCAAACAGGGTGCTGCATTTGGCTTGCTAATTCATAACTCTCTGCGAGTGTTTCCTTGGGGTGCCCCCTCACTTTGGCCTCTGGAGGTATTTCTTCGAGGTCTTGTCACGTCTTAAAGACGAAAGGATTCTGACCTGCGGGGGAATAGCATCCGGCCTCGCCTAGACTCCCAGCATTTCGAGCTTGCGACGCCACCAGAAAAGGAGGAGTGGGAGCTGGACTGGTTCTATGCTTCGGATATAGTGACGTGCCACAAGGAGGATGGGTTGCCCCCATTTTCAAATGTGCCCCCATGAGAGATGTCGGAATGGAGGTCGGTGACTCAGATCTCCCTAGAGACCACCAAGCTGGTAGAAGTTCTCCATCAGCTCCAGGATAAGGGGTAATTAGGCATGTAGATATTGCAGACCTGGATGGAGAGGAACATTCTGCCCCTGGGATGGAGAGAGCGCCCGATGTACGAATACTGAGGGCTGAAGGACCCGAGCCATCTTCTTACCAAGAGGTCTATCTCAGTCCGATCTGAGGCTTCGTATGCCCCTGGTGACCAGTGTTCTGATCGAAGACATATTCTTGATGGTTGAGGTGGAGCCGTATCATCAGGGGAACCCTCGCCGCGAGGTGAGATTTAATGGTTTATATCTCTTTATAATTTGTCGCCCTCCTTTGCTAACTTGTTGCTTGTACTCAAACCTTCAAGGACTTTGTCTCAATGCCTCCTTAGCCCATCCGAGGGGCTGCGGCACTGTATGGCACCGTTGATTCGCGCCCACCACCTCGGAGCACGTCCAGGAGCCCGACGGTGGCTCGGGCGGCGCCGCGCCCTGAGAGGTCGCAGAAGAGGTTGGTGGAGAAGGTTGCTTCCCTTTATCGGGTATTGGCGATAAATAATATATAGGTGGAAAATGTTTCCAGAGATGTTAAATTAATATTAAAAGGCTCTAATGATAGTTAGGAGGCTTTTATATTTAATTTAGTATCTATAGGCCTTAAAAGGCCAAGAGGTGGGAGGAGTATTGGGCCACAAGGGCCCAATAGGAGTGGCGCCCCCCTTTCCCATGGAAAGGAGAGAGGGGATGCCGAAATGAAGAGGGATTTCCCCTCCCCTAGGCCGGCGCAAGGGGGGAGACTTTCCCACCTTGAGTGGCGCCCCCTCCTCTCCCTCCAACTTATATATATACTAGAGGCTTTGGCACCTTTTCTACACACAAGTTTTGGAGCCTCCTCTAGTTCTCTAGTTCTAGTTCTACACTACTGCAGGCGACCGCTAATGCGACACATGAATCAGAGACCCCGCGACCAAACTGTGTGTGATGCATGCATCGCAAACGGTGTCGTAATCAAACCGTTGCCAATAAGACGAACTGTTTGCGATGCCGGAGACATCAAAAACGATTCAGATTAGAAACGCGTGTGCGATACGTGGCATACAATTGATCCATACGAACTATTTGCGATGAGCCAGAACAACAGAAACAGGCAGCCAGTTCGAGGTGTGTGTGCGATACATGGCATACAGTTCACTTGGATAAACTGTTTGTGATTACCCAACACAACAGAAACGGGCAGCCAGTTCGAGGTGTGTGCGATACACGGCATGCAGTTCACTAGGATGAACTGTTTGTGATTACCCAACACAACAGAAATGGACAGGCTGATCAAGGTGTGTGTGATATATGGCATGCAGTTCACTCGGATGAACTGTTTGCGATTACCCAACACAATAGAAACGGTTCAACTTAACAAGATGTGTGTGATACGCGGCAAATAGGTCAGTAATCCGAAATGTGTGGGAAGACTGATAACAACACGGATGATTCCTGCTAATAACCCGTGTGTGTTGTGGGTAAACGCTTGCTGGTATACAATTGTCAGCGATTGATGAAATCATCACCGACGGATTCCTTAGTTTAGCCCGTGGCCGATGTGATTTGCTCTGTCCGCACAACATCTATGCTCTGTCTACACAACAGCAACATATATACTTATAAGAACATTGTTGCATAACCAAATAAAACATCCAATTACATAAGTGACTACACACACTAGAGTAAACAATTACATCCACACTAAACTAGGAGAAACGATCATCTACTTCTTGTTGTGACAACGCTTGCCATTGCTCTGCTTCCGGCTAGATCCCTGGCCGTTTTGGGGAAGAAGGAGGCACTTCCTCATGTCAACGATCCGCCTGTATATCTCGTAGCTCGTGTATGCCTCCTTGGCCACGTACACGACGTGAGCTATGTTGAGTCTCTCCATCCAGGCCGAGTTCCAGGCACGCTTGTCCTTGTTGCAGGAATCCTTCATGTCTCTGTAGTAGGGTTCGATGATGGCCTCGGTGAGGTGAACCAGTGAGTCCTTCTCATGCTTCTTGCTGCCCCAGATCTTGTATTGGCCCTGGATGTCGACAAGATTCTGGCAGGTGATGCCCGAATTCTTGAGCACCTTTACATCATTGGTGATGTCCACCGTAGCGAACACGTAGTGGGGGCTGTTGACAAACCTGGCGAAACGCTCGCAAGGCCTTGTGGCCAGGCAGTAGTGGTAGACGAGGACGTGATTGCGCATGCATATCTAGGCGACGGCGACCTTGTGACGAGACCCAGCACGAGCGCGGGTGTACTCGAGGTCGAACCCGACCACCTTGTACTTCTCTGCAGCAAGCAACAACTCCATAGTGTGGATGGAGTTCTCCACCCAGATCGGGTTGTTGGTGTACACCACCGAGAGCTCCGTGAACCTTCTGTGGGTGTCCACTATGGCATGCATGGTGAACTGCCGCTCGTCATCGGCAGCCGCTGGGACCGCCATTGGAGCCGCGCAGGATACCCTCTCTGTATTTGTCATCGTGGGTGTGCTTCTTGCAATACGGGGGCGCGATTGAAAGGTTGAAGAGACACAAGGGTTAAATGGCCGCTGTAATAAATGGGGGCCGGATGGCCTGTAATCGTCACGTCTTGTCACCGCGATCCTAGCGGGGGATTCCAGTGCACGCTTGAGCTGTTGAGCACCCCACACGCGTTTCATTTGACCACGCGTGGGCTCGAAGAGGCGCCAAGTTTACCCGTGGGTGATGAGGTCAAAGTTACATAGACGGGTAATGATGGACACTTGAGTGCGATAATTCTGGGCACACAGTTGAGGAAACCAACTGTGTACAATAATGTCGAAGATCGCTGTCGTGTCCACAATATAGATCGTTTGCGATTGAGATCGACAGGGGAAACACATTCGAGAATGGTAAATAAAATGAAGTCCATTGAGGTCCAGATACTAATCGTCCATTGCATATGAATGTCAAAATATTACTACCAATATACGAGTCTCATATGATGCCATTTCAATGATTGTACCACAAAAGCCCGAAATATTACAAGGTTCAAATTCCAGAGTTAGAAGGCTCAAATTCGAAGATTAATTACATGGTTCAAACTGATATTAGAAATGAAATTCAGCTCATGCGGCTACAGATGCCCGCGCTGATCAGCTGAACTTGGACATATGAGAGGTTCAAGCTGATATTACAACTTGTAACACCCGTTTCGAAACCTCAACATTTCTGCAAAGGGATCATCCACTGACAAGTCATGTATGGGCTTGACATAATGACTTCCGATTACTCTGTCAGCTGATCTTCCAAAATGAAATTCAGCTTCTGCAGAGCCTTTTCCATTCTGCCGTAGCCGCCGGCGCTGATCAGCAAACCATTCAGTTTTGTGAAACAAATGTAGGGCAAGCCTCATTACCTTTAGCACCGTTTCTCTCACAACAAAGAACCTGGCGAATATAATCTCCGGTAAGGTCCCTCGGTAGGAGTTCAAAGTTATTTCTAAGAGATGCAGATCAAGGCATTCGATGTGGTTGTTATATTGTATCACATTATCCACTACCGGGCCTAATCTTATCTGCAAAAGAAGAGAACGTATTAGTGCCTACATGCAGTTTTGAACACTACTACAGGCCTCTTTGATTTGCAGGATTTCTAAAATACACGAATAGAGTGACATGCCATCTTCGATCCTACATGATTAACATGGGCATTTGATTACAATCTAGAAAAACGTAGGCTTCTTCCCAAGAGGTTGGAGTGGATGGAAATTTACCTACGAAAACTAGTACAGATGAATTGAAAGGAGAAATGCATATGTATTGTAACATTATGAATCAAGCAACCACTGTAGGGAAAAAACATCAATGTACTGAAATCCTCCAAAATTCCTTCAGAAATCGTAGTACATTTGTCATTGTAAACTTGGGAAAAGGTACCAAAAAATTGAACTCCCTTATGGTTAACATTTAATAGGAAAGGAGCATCACCTCGATATATAGCTTCTGCAAGCATGGAAAGCATCTCAGGAAACTGACAACTTCGTCCAGGTTGGGGCCGATAGATTCTACTGCGAAGACCTTCACTGTGCGCAGATACGTTGTCAAGCTTGTCGGGTTCATTTTCTGGATGACAGACGAACACACATCTTCAAAATTAGAAAAAATGTTAATTCAAGAAGGAGAAGAAGAAGGCGAATGTCGTACCTGAACGGTTGTGGATCCAATAACAAGTTCGGAGAATTTGACAGACGAGTAGCCCACCACTGTCAATTTCGGCGCAGAAATGACACTGATTCTTGTTGGACCATGTTGATCAACTACAAGTAATCTCTCAAGTAAAGGTGTGTCCTCAATGACCATACTGTGATACACCTTCTGTGATCTTTTGTTGCAGCACCAGCAACACACATAAATTGTCCGGAGAGTCATGGAGGTGATGTGGAAGCTACTCAACCCATTGATCGCCTGAAGATGAAGGTACTTGAGTGCAGTACAGCCGCGGAGCAGGTGCTCCATGTCATCCTTGGGGATGCAGACGCCAATGAGCTCGAGGTGCTTCAGTCGAGGGAGAAAAGAGTGGGCGTGTCATTAATCGGGGGCAAATGGCAGTTCATGAACCTGGCGACCTGCAGCATGGGCGCGAGGCGGAGCGCGGACGGTGGCAGCAAGCGCATATGTCCATCATTAAAACTGAGCTCCTCGAGGTGATCTAGGGCGGGGGATCGGAACCACTCATCAAGCTTGGCTCGGTCCTTGCCGTTGGAATGGAACTTGCCCGTGATAAGGCCTCTGATTGGTCCAAGGTGCCTGCCGAGGATCTGGGACAACGCATCCAAGCTTTTGCAATAGCCATGGCAGAGCTTGTGGATGTCGATGAGGTCGAGAGGGGTGGAATGCCATAGGGGGCGCCACCGCCGGGAAAGGACTGTTGTCCGGGCTCCATATTTGATTGGGAGGAGGGAGATGATGACGATCAACATATCATCGGGGAGGCTGCTGATGAAGTCTAGGCCCGCCAGAGTCGCTTGCTGTTCTTGCTCGACCCGCCTCCGCTTGTTGGCAGCCTCGTCCTCCACCTCCGGAGTCTCCTCAGCAGCGACGCTATCTGATAGGACTGGAGGAGTGGGAGGATAGGGAATATTAAATTAGAACAGGGCAGAAGAAAAGTGTATTGGTAACTAGAAGTTACTAGGTAGGAACAGACTTAACAGAGTCAGAAAATGGAATCCCTATTGATTGCTTAAATACTACACAATTACTTTGATATTGCTAGGTAAGTCAACATGCAGATACTTGAAACGAACACTTACTTGGAACAAAGTTCGGACGTATGATATCGTCGGGGAAGTTAGCATATATCATATGACCAGACTCTTTAAGGTGCAGTGCAATTTTAGTGCCAGCTTTCGCTACATAAAACTTAGAAATTTATGTCCAAAGGCCCGCGCCAAAATAGGAGTGACCATGTTCATCAAGTTTTACAGAAGCAACGATGGTAAATCCATGGTTTGTGTTCAATATGACATTCCTGGAGTCTTCAGTTATGTAAAGGCCAAGATTGTGTACTACAATTGCTGTTGCAAAGCAAGGGATGTATTGTAGGAAATGATAAGATTGTTAAAGAATAGGGTAACATGCAAATATGGGAGTAATTGAAAGAATAGTACACAGCAGTTGAAATCAAAGGACACAAATTTATAGTTAAACAGATAGTGTAACCATGATGTCATGCAAATATGAGAGTAATCAAAAGAACATTACAGCATTAATTTGCCTCATATAGGAAGAAGAAAAATCCCCTTTGACGTATATACTGCATGTGGCACCTATTATCCAAATGTAGCAATATATACTATATGTTCAGAAAAGTAGGCCATGCCAACCGAGGTAGGGTGAGATTGAACATACCGTGCGATTCCTAAAGCCAGCTGGTACGGTGAGATGGAACTTCTCGGCTGTCTGGCCGAGGCCGCATAGGCCTGATGTCTCCTTGCACTGTATACTCTATGAATGAAAGAAAACCCTCGAATCAGCTAGAAGAAAAATGAATCCACGGCGGCTTCGGCCGAGTGATTAAAAGGGGCAGAAGGACTGGGATAAGAGATGATCGAATATTTCAGTAAATTAGTTACCTGGTTCTCCATGAGAAAAAGCTCCAATACCAGAGATTCCCCAATCGCACGGAGCTGGGTCGATGGCGAGCCGCGTTGAGAAAGTCGGTGGCAGTAGGCGGTGGCAAGCGGCAGTGGCGAAATGCGGTGGGGTTTGCCGGCAGCCGACATCGGCGACAGGCGTCGAGCTAAGTGGTTGCCGCGACGATAGGCGGTGACATGCAGAGTCGCGGAGGAGTGCAGGTGCGACTGGGGAAGGGGAGGGGGAGGTGGTTTGCGGGGGTGAGGGTTTTGTGACGTGGGGGGTGGTGAGGGTTTTCTTTTTTCCTTTTTGAATTGGGTGGTGAGGGTTTTCTGTCCCAGAGGCCAGAATGCATTTCGGAGGCAACGTTTTGGTAGACTCAACCGTGTGCGATTGACATCACTCTATGTGTGGGAAGTTGCGTACCCAGGGGGTGTGCCAGGTGTGCCATGGCACACCCAGATTTTTGGAAAACATTTTTCACCATGTAAAAATTAGCTGATTTTTAAGGCCCATGCAAGCTAATTGAAATAGTCTCAATTTTTTTAAAGTGTGCACCCCTTCTATTTTATTTCTAGGTCCGCCACTGGGTGTGGGCAATCATATGTTGGTATAAGAGAAGCATAAAATTCCATCAACCAGACTGATTGCATACTCATCCCACATCTAGGCATAAGTAAGCACACACACACACACACACACACACACACACAGACACACACACACACACACACACACACACACACATATATATATATATATATAAGCATACTCAGGCATAGATAATAAGCGTACTCAAGCATTGTTCAACCATAGTTCAACCGATATTAAGCATACTCAAGCATATAACTAAGACACTACATAGCCATAGTTCAATCCCACATCTCATCTGCTGGCAGGCCTGCACGAAGGTGAAGCTTCTCCAGGTACTCAGCGTACGCGGCGTGCGCCACCCTGCGAGAATACTTCTGCTTGAAGGAGCTAATGGCTCGTCCTCTTGCATGCGTCAGGACACTTTCATACTCGTGATGAAGCTTTTGGTTGCAAAACGGGCCTCCAAAGCCCATATTCCAGGTCCTCACACGGCTGTTATGCAGTCCTGCATAAAGCTCCCTGAGCTTTTACCTCTTGTACCTACTCTGGGCATTGCAGCAAAGTGTTTAGTAGCACAGTAGTATGATAGTTTCAAGAGCAGTAGTAACAGTAGCAACAGTAACAGAGACAGTAACGGTAGCAGTTTTGTAGTGATTGTAACATCAGCAACAACGAAAGTAACTTAGCAAAGATCAATATGCGAAAAGCGTAGGCATTGGATCAGTGATGGATAATTATGTTGGATGACATTCATCATGTAACAGTCACAACCTAGGGCGATACACAATAGCTCCAATTCATCAATGTAATGTAGGCATGTATTTCGTATATAGTCATACGTGCTTATAATAAGAACTTTCATGACATCTTTTGTCCTACCCTCCCGTGGCAGCGGGGTCCTTAAGGAAACTAAGGGATATTAAGGCCTCCTTTTAATAGAGAACCAGAACAAAGCATTAGCACATAGTGAATACATGAACTCCTCAAACTACGGCAATCGCTGGAAAGAATCCCAATTATTGTCACCTTGGGGTATGCGGATCATGACACGTAATAGGTGCATATAACTTGCAAGATAGGATCAAGAACACAAATATATTCATGAAAACATAAAGGGTTCAGATCTGAAATCATGGCACTCGGGCCCTAGTGACAAGCATTAAGCATAGCAAATTCATAGCAACATCAATCTCAGAACATAGTGGATACTAGGGATCAAAGCCCTAACAAATTGACTCGATTACATGGTAAATCTCATCCAACCCATCACCGTCCAGCAAGCCTACGAAGAAATTACTCACACACGGCGGTGAGCATCATGAAATTGGTGATGGAGGATGGTTGATGATGACAACGGCGTCGAATCCCCCTCTCCGGAGCCCCGAACGGACTCCAAATCAACCTTCTCGATGAAGAACAGGAGGTGGCGGCGGCTCCGTATCGTAAAACACGATGATTCTTTCTCTTTGATATTTTTCTCCACGAATAGGTACTTATAGCGTTGGAGTTAGGGCAAACGGACTTGGCAGGGGCCCACAGGCTTGCCAGGCACGCCTTGGGGGGTGGCCACGCCCCCCAGGCTTGTGGCGCCTGGTGGCCCCCCGTCTGGTGGATCTTTGCGCCAGTATTTTTTATATATTCTGAAATAATTCTCCGTAAATTTTCAGGTCCATCCGAGAACATTTATTTCTGCACAAAAATAACACCATGGCAATTCTGCTGAAAACAGCGTTAGTCCGGGTTAGTTCCATTCAAATCATGCAAATTAGAGTCCAAACTAGAGCAAAAGTGTTTGGAAAAGTAGATACGTTTGGGACGTATCAACTCCCCCAAGCTTAACTCATTGCTTGTCCTCAAGCAATTCAGTTGACAAACTGAAAGTGATAAAGAAAAGCTTTTACAAACTCTTTTGTTCTTGTTGTCTGTATATATACTTAACTAGCATCCAAGTTTTCAACAAAGATTATGAACTAACCATATTGATGATAACACTTAGGTCTCAAATTTACTCATGGCAATAACATAACCAACTAGCGGGCAATAATAAGATATCTCGGATGCCAACACTTTGTCAAAACAATCATGATATAATATGATAACATGGTATCTCGCTAGCCCTTTCTGAGACCGCAAAACATAAATGCAGAGCACCTCTGAGATTCAAGCAATGATTAAACATTGTAATTTAGGGTAGAAGATATCCAGTCATGGTCACACCCAACATTAACTATACTCAATGCATAAAGATGACAATAGTGCTCTCCAACTAGTGCTTTAATGAGGAGGTGATGACTCAATAATAAAAATAAAATGACATAAAAGTAAATGGATAGGCCCTTCATAGAGGGAAGAATGGATTTGCAGCGGTGCCAGAAGTCGAAGCTTAAATTAGAGATGAAAATAATTTTGGGAGGTAAGCTTTTCCTGTCAACGTCACGACCGAGAGTTTTCAATATCTTCCATGCTAAACAAATTATAGGCGGTTCCCAAGCGGAAAGGTAAGGTTTACTCCCCCTCCACCGTACCAACACAAGCCATGGCTAGCCGAATTCACAGGTGCCCTCCATACCAACAACTTTTCGGGGGAGTTTGTTTGCATTATATGATTTCGATTTGAGCATAGAACTGGGCGTCCCGATTACCATCCTCTCTCATGCAATGACAAGTGAATAAACACTCATCTAAGAGTAACCTGCTTAGCATGGAAGATACTGACCGTCCCCTGTCGCTCCATGAGCGGTATGGGCACACAAAACAGATGTTTGTTTGAATATTTAGAGGTGGCACTTGCAAATTTACTTGGAACGGCAGAGTAATATCGTGTATAGGTAGATATAGTGGACTCATCTGGAACAACTTTGGTTTAGGGATTTGGATGCAAAAGCAGTATTCCCGCTTAGTACAGGCGAAGGCTAGCAAATAGATTGAGAAGCGACCAGCTAGAGAGCGAAAACGGTCATAGACATGCATTGTGAATAATTAACATTGAGCACGAGCATGATTAGGATATCAACACCCTGAACATAAATATCATGGAGGCTATGTTGATTTTGATTCAACTACATGTACGAACATGTGCCAAGTCAAGCCACTCGAATTACTCAGAGGAGGATACCATGCTAACATACTACATCACAACCATTTTAATGCATGTTGACACTCAAAATAAATCATTATCCACTCCTACCTATTCAAGCATGGCATGAGCAACTATAATCTCTAATTGTCATCGCAAATATGTTTACTCATAATAATGCTGAATCATGAATACTGAGCTAAACATATTTACAAAGACAAAAACAAGAAGAGTTCATACCAGCTTTTCTTCACCGCAATCACTTCATCAAATATCGTCATTATTGCCTTTCACTTGCACGACCGAATGATGTGATAATAATAAGAATGGTGCAAGTGTGCCGTGGACTAAGCTGGAATCTGCAAACATTTATTCAAAGGAGAAGACAAAGTAATAGTGGCTCTTTGTTAGATCAACAATAAAGCATATGGGAGCCACTCAACATTTTCATCGTGATCTTCTCCTTGCGATGACTCAACGAAAAGAAAAGAAATTCAGAGAAACACACTGAAATATTTTTGGAGTTTTTAGTTTTTCTGAAGAAAGGCAAATTAACGAAGGGAAAACGAAAAACAAGAAAAACTATTTACACGGGAAAGCTCCCAACAAGTAAAAGAAGAAATGAGAAATCTTTTTGGGTTTTCTTTTACTACTACGAATTAACTAAACAAGAAAGAAACTACAACTAATTTTTTTGGATTTTCGAAAAATTTTCAAACACACAAGAAAATAACGAAAATAAAACTAACATGGATATACAATGAAAAAGGGTGAACACTGACAACGGGAATGAGTGTGTGAAGATGAATGTAATGTCGGTGAGAAATACGTACTCCCCCAAGCTTAGGCTTTTGGCCTAAGTTGGTCTACGGCCAGTCCTGGCTTGGATAAGGCTTGTGATGGTAGTTCGAGTTGTACTGAAATGCAGCTGCCACAGCCTGGCGAGCTGCCTTATTAAGGCGCTCGGTCTATGCTGCCCTCCCGTACTCCTCACCCTCCTCATCAAGTATGAAATGTCTATGTTTTCCCTGGAAATCAAAGAATGCAGGAGCAAGCAAAAAAATATGGAAAACACGACGCCTGTTAAAGATTAACCCGTATCTGAACGGGGGAAGACCCCTCTCAAGGAACTGGTGGCGTTCCATAGCATCATAATCAAGGAAACTAGGTGGCAAAAGGGTGTCATTTTGTTTAATGGGCACACCAAGATAGGTAGCTAAGCGAGTGGCATAAATTCCACCAAAGAAATCACCAACTAAAGCATTGTTATGTAAATGCCATGCAACAATAGCCCCCATGTTAAATTGTCTATCTCCCAGCACCGCACTCTTAAGAATGCTCAGGTCAGGGGCGCAAAGATGTCTATGATCATGTTTACCATTAATGCATCTAATAATGAACAGAGCAAAAATAATGTATGGCAGGAAAATGAATGCTCCCCATAGTAGCTTGTGTGATGCCTCTAGTTTCACCCCTAGTAATGTTCATGAGAAATTCATTGCAATCAGATTTACGAGGTTCAGTGCAAGTCCCCCAGAATGGAAGTTTGCATACTTCACTAAATTCTTCAACAGACATGCGAACCGGATTTTCATATAGGTTGAAAATAACATCATGTGAAGTGCGTTGATATACATACTTGAATCTTCGCACAAAGGAGTCAGTGAGGTCATAGTATTGCGGGCACCTGTCTGCCAGGAACTCCGTGATCTCGGCGTTGAGCACGTACATATCAAACTCTTCCTTGATGCCGGCTCGAATCATGAAGGCATCTGAAGGCCACTCGCACGGTAGCACCGCGGCCTCTCACGGCGGTTCGGTATCCTGCTCGCGTATTGCGGGCCTAGGAGCACTCTTGCTCGAGGAACCACCATGGAACATGGTCCTAAACATTTTCTTTTCTCTGAAAAATTTCTGAAATTTTTAGTGACTCAAAATAAAAGTGAACAAAACTCAACAAAATTGATACCAACTACTCCCACATGTATCTAGAAGCTATATCATGCATCAAAACTACTTTGGACCATACAAATTCAACATGCAAGCTCATAAACATGGTCACCACAGCAGCAAAAATTTGCAAAGTATAAAGCACTAGAACAAAAACTAATTGGAGCATTGGAGGAGTCACATACCAAGGAGTAATTCCTCAAAATAGTTTTGGAAACGGAGTTCCGAGCAAGGAGATCGAAAATCACAGCAATATGAGCAAGAACACGGGCTTGGGAGCAAGTTTGATTTTTTCTGGAGGAAGAAGAAGGAGATGGGTGGCTGGCATAAGTGAGTGGGTCCCTGTGGGACCCACAAGCCTGCTGGGCGTGCCCAGGGGGGTGGGCGTGCCCTGTGGGCTTGTGGCTCACAGGTGCACCCCCCTGGGGTGTGTTCAGTGCCAAAAATTCTTAAATATTCTGGAAAAAATCATACTAAATTTTCATGGCATTCTGAGAACTTTTATTTTTGGGCCATTTTTTATTGCACGGAAGATTCAGAAAACAGGATAATCATGGCATTTTATTTTATTCTACTAAAAATAACAGAGAGCAAAAGGTGGGTACAGAAGGTTGTGCTTACTAAATTCATCGACCACATGCCCCTCAAAAAGAATCTATTAATAAGGTTGATCAAGTCTTATTAACAAACTATTTCCGAATGGCATGAAACCGAAGAATCTTCATATAGCACTAAGTTACCTCAATGGGGATATGCATCTCCCCAATAATAATAATTTGATATTTCTTGTTGACAGTAGGAAGAGGAAATTTGAAACCTCCAATAGTAATTGTCGAAACTTTCTCAATACAATTGATACCATTCACCGAATTTTGTTTCTTCGGGAAATAAATCGTATGCTCATTACCATTGACATGAAAAGTGACCTTGCTTTTGTTGTAATCAATAACAGCCCCTGCAGTATTCAAAAAGGGTCTTCCAAGGATAATCAACATGTTGTCGTCCTCAGGCATATCAAGTATAACAAAGTCTGTCAAGATAGTAACGTTTGCAACTACAACAGGAACATCCTCACAAATTCCAATAGGTATAGCAGTTGATTTATCAGCCATTTGCAAAGATATTTCAGTAGGTGTGAGCTTATTCAAATCAAGTCTTCTCTAGAAAGAGAAAGGCATAACACTAACACCGGCTCCCAAATCGCATAGAGCAGTTTTAACATAACTTCTTTTAATGGAGCATGGTATAGTAGGTATTCCCAGATCTCCTAGTTTCTTAGGTATTCCACCCTTAAAAGAATAATTAGCAAGCATGGTGGAAATTTCAGCTTCAGGTATTTTTATTTTATTTGTGACAATTTCTTTCATATATTTAGCATAGGGAGACATTTTTAACATATCAATCAAGCGAGTACGCAAAAAGACAGGTCTAAGCATTTCAACAAAGCGCTCAAAATCTTCATCATCCTCGTTTTTAGATGGTTTAGTAGGAAAAGGCATAGGTTTTTGAACCCATGGTTCTCTCTCCTTTCCATGTTTTCTAGCAACAAAGTCTCTTTTATCATATCTTTTGTTCTTAGGATGTGGGTTATCAAGATCAACAGCAGGTTCTATTTCTACATCATTATCTGGTTGAGCATCAACATGAACATCATCATTATCATTATCATTATCTTTATCATTATCATTATCACTAGGTGTATGTTCATTACCAGATTGTGTCTCAGCATAAAAAATAGAAGCATCATTATGACTCTCGGGAGGTTTTTCTATCTCAGGTTCACTAGAAGCAGGCAAAGTTTTATCATTTTTCTTTTTTCTTTTTCTTCTTAGAAGGACTAGGTGCATCAATATTATTTCTTTGAGAATCTTGTTCAATTCTTTTAGGATGACCTTTAGGATAAAGAGGATCCTGAGTCATGCTACCTCCTCTAGTAACAACTCTAGCAGCATGGTCATTCTTTTTATTATTTATTTCATCAAGCAAATCATTTTGTGACTTAGCAATTTGTTCTAACTGAGTCTGGACCATAGAAGCATGTTTACTCAAGCATTTAACATCATTAGCAGTTCTAAACATCAAATCACTCAAGCGTTCAATCATGATGGCATTTTGTTTTAGTTGATTGCTAACATACATATTAAAGTGTTCCTGTTTAATGATGTAATTATCAAACTCATACAGGCATTGACTAGCAGATTTATTATACGGAATATCACCTTCATCAAATCTAGTGACAGAATTTACCTCCACTACCTGTGTCGGGATGTCGAGCCCATGTATTTCTTCAATAGGGGGTAAATTCTTAACATCTTCAGCTTTAATACCTTTTTCCTTCATAGATTTCTTAGCTTCTTGCATATCTTCTGGACTGAGGAATAGAATACCTCTCTTCTTCGGAGTTGGCTTAGGTGGTGGTTCAGGAAGTGTCCAATCATCGGCATTTCTCAATATATTATTCAATAGTACTTCAGCCTGTCCAACAGTTCGTTCCCTGAAAACACAACCAGCACAACTATCACTACTGCAGGCGACCGCTAACGAGACACATGAATCAGAGACCCCGCGACTAAACTGTGTGCGATGCATGAATCGCAAACGGTGTCCTAAAAAAACCGTCCCAAATAAGACGAACTGTTTGCGATACCAGAGACATCAAAAATGATTTAGATTAGAGACGTGTGTGCGATACGTGGCATACAGTTGATCCATATGAACTGTTTGCGATAAGCCAGAACAACAAACACGGTCAGCCAGTTCGTGGTGTGTGCGATACACGGCATACAGTTCACTCGGATGAACTATTTGTGATTACCCAACACAATAGAAACAGGCAGCCAGTTCGAGGTGTGTGCGATACACGGCATACAGTTCACTCGGATGATCTGTTTGTGATTACCAAACATAACAAAAATGGTCAGGCAGATCAAGGTGTGTGCAATATACGGCATGCGGTTCACTCAGATGAACTGTTTGCGATTACCTAACACAACAGAAATGGTTCAACTTAACAAGATGTGTGTGATACGCGGCAAACAGGTCAGTAATCCGAAATGTGTGGGAAGACCGATAACAATACAGACAATGCCTGCTAATAACCCGTGTGTGTTGTGGGAAAACGCTTGCTGGTATACAATTGTCAGCGATTGATGAAATCATCACCGACGGGTTCCCTAGTTTAGCCCGTGGCCGATGTGATTTGCTCTGTCCGCACAACATCTATGCTCTGTCTACACAACAGCAACATATATACTTATAAGAACATTGTTGCATAACCAAATAAAACATCCAATTACATAAGTGACTACACACATCAAAGTAAACAATTACATGCACACTAAACTAGGAGAAACAATCATCTACTTCTTGTTGTGACGACGCTTGCCATTGCTCTGCTTCTGGCTGGATCCCTGGCCGTTTTGGGGAAGAAGGAGGCACTTCCTCATGTCAACGATCCGCCTGTACATCTCGTAGCTCGTGTATGCCTCCTTGGCCGCATACACGACGTGAGCTTCGTCGAGTTTCTCCATCCAGGCCGAGTGCCAGGCACGCTTGTCCTTGTTGCAGGAATCCTTCATGTCTCTGTAGTAGGGGTCGATGATGGCCTCAGTGAGGTGAACCAGTGAGTCCTTCTCATGCTTCTTGCTGCCCCAGATCTTGTATTGGCCCTGGATGTCGACAAGATTCTGGCAGGCGATGCCCGAATTCTTGAGCACCTTTACATCGTTGGTGATGTCCACTGTAGCGAACACGTAGTGGGGGCTGTTGACAAACCTGGCAAAACGGTGTCAAGGCCTTATGGCCAGGCAGTAGTGGTAGACGAGGACGTGATTGCGCACGCACATCTGGGCGACGGCGACCTTGTGACAAGACTCGACACGAGCGCGGGTGTACTCGCGGTCGAACCCGACCACCTTTTACTTCTCCGCAGCAAGCAACAACTCCATAGTGTGGATGGAGTTCTCCACCTAGATCGGGTTGTTGGTGTACACCACCGAGAGCTCCGTGAACCTTCTGTGGGTGTCCACTACGGCATGCATGGTGAACTGCCGCTCGTCGTCGGCAGCCGCTGGGACCGCCATTGGAGCCGCGCTGGATACCCTCTCTGTATTTGTCGTCGTGGGTGTGCTTCTTGCAATACTGGGGCACGATCGAAAGGTTGAAGAGACACAAGGGTTAAATGGCAGCTGTAATAAATGGGGGCCGGACGGCCTGTAATCGTCACATCTTGTCACCGCGTTCCTAGCGGAGGATTCCAGTGCACGCTTGAGCTGTTGAGCACCCCACACGCGTTTCGTTTGACCATGCGTGGGCTCGAAGAGGCGCCAAGTTTACCCGTGGGTGATGAGGTTAAAGTTACACAGACGGGTAATGATCGACACTCGAGTGCGATAATTCTGGGCACACAGTTGAGGAAACCAACTGTGTACAATAATGTCGAAGATCGCTGTCGTGTCCGCAATATAGATATTTTGCGATTGAGATCGACATGGGAAACACATTCGAGAATGGTAAATAAAATCAAGTCCATTGAGGTCCAGATATTAATCGTCCATTGCATATGAATGTCAAAATAGTACTCATGGACTGCCATATCAATCGTCACGCCGATACCATGAAAAGTGTGTAACTCAGTGACGGAGTCGTCCCGCTGATCAAAGATACGAACATCGGCATGATACTGCTCCTGGTTGAACTCACGGAAATCCTCGTAAACCATGTACTCGGGGTACCAGCAGTAGCCCAATCTGGTCAGGAGGGCGATCAGGATAGCTGGAAAACTAGGCGCATCACGAGCCCAAGTCCGAAATACAAGCCATGTCGCAGGGCGCGGCGGAAACAAGCGATCCATCTGAAACAGAGGAAATTCAAGATTGTCAAATGACAGTGAGTGAATTCTTGCATCGTGCATTCAAGGAAGTAATTTGCAGATAATCAAAGCTCCGGGTGGACGTGATCACGAGAACCTAGAGTCAGAGTTAGTAAATTTTTAACCCAAATAGAAGAGAGATCAGAATCCCAGAGTATAGAAGAGGAATAAAAGATCCTAATCCCATCCATGTGCAACGTGGGCCCGTAAGCCACACAACACTGTTAGCAAAATATAGTTTTTCAAAGACTAGACTCAACTTCGACCAAGGAATCGAAAGGGGGCTTCCTAGAGGCAGTCGACTCTGATACCAACTTAGTAGTTCGGAGGCCCTAGGCAGGAGGCCTTCGCCTTTTCGATCAGTGTCGCTGTTATGCTAGCCTTCTTAAGGCAAACTTGACTAACTATGTCTGTACCCAGATAATACTTGTTTGTATGACTTATGTATTCGGGTCCTCGTGACCCCTGAATTGTAATATGAAGATTTTTGTTTAAATTTGAGTTTAGAGTTGTGTTGTGATATCTTCCCGTGAGTCTCTGATCTCGATCGTGCACATTTGCGTGTATGATTAGTGCACGGTCGAGCAGAGGGCGTCACAGTTTCTTAGATGACGCCTGCCAAACGCCCCCTTTCCCACAGATCCCCATCCCCACCCCCTCCCCCACTCCAGAGCATCGCAGCCTAAGCCTGGCTACGCTTCCCGTGGAGCCCCAGGAGCTAATGGCCCAAAAGAGGTTTATCGCGGCCTCTTCGCCCGACGTTGATGAGGTGGCCGCCGAGGAAGCTGACGACGATTACTGGCCGCAGGCTCTCAATCAGCGGGCTAGAGTATGTTGGCATGTGACGGACGCCGGCTACGACAACAAGGTCGTCGACAGCGACGGCCTGACGCGGGCTATGTCACAGGTTAAGTGGCCCACCCCCAACCCCTCGGGTTCAACCGCCGTCGATCTCAACCATGGCCCCGCCGCTGATCTCCTCTGGCTCACTGTGAAGAATTTGCCATCCTACATCGCCATCGAGCCCCTTTTGTCATTTCTTAAGGACACGTTATGCGACGCTGGCTTGGGATGCTCAGCTGCCAAGTCAGGCCTCATCGACGGCGACCACGAGGAGGGCACCCTCTCCGCCTCTTCCAAGGGGAAAGAGCACATCTGCGACATCAGGGAGGGCACCCTACAGCCGTGCTCTTCCAAGGGGAAGGAGCCCATCTGCGACAACATGGAGTGCACCCAGAGTCCGCGCTCTTCCCAGGCGAAGGAGTCCATCTGTGACAAGTGTGGAAACCTATGATTTGTTTTGCCGTGCCTCTTCACAGGGTGGAACCCATGATTTGTTTTGTTGAGCCCCTTTTATAGTGAGAATATGTCCAGTTTTAATTGCTGTGTTTGGTTGTTTGCAGTATGCGTTGTTTATTTCAGTTATTCACAATGTGATGCTCTATATGTGCAACTATTTACCATGCAGTACATTTTCATCAATACCAGTTTCAACAATACCAATATGAATGACTATATTTGCTTGTTGTTAAGCCTGTTATAGCTAGCATATGCCTCTTTTAACGTTTTTTGGTTGTTCGGTTGTTTGTAGTTAGCATATGTCCAGTTTCAATTGCTATCTTTGGTTGTTAGTAGTATGCCTTGTTTATTTCAGCTATTAACAAAGTGATGTTCTATATGTGCAAGTATGAACTGTGCAGTTCAATTTCATCAATACCAGTTTCAACAATACCAATATGAATGACTATTTGGTTGCTGTTAAGCCTGTTGTAGCGAGTATATGCCTCTTTTAACGGTTTTTGGTTGTTCGGTTGTTTGTAGTTAGCATATTTCCAGTTTCAATTGCTATCTTTGGTTGTTCGTATTATTCCTTGTTTATTTCAGTTATTCACAAAGTGGTGTTCTATATGTGCAAGTATGAATTTTGCAGTTCAATTTCATCAATACCAGTTTCAACAATACCAATATGAATGACTATTTGCTTGCTGTTAAGCCTGTGGTAGCGAGCATATGCCACTTTTAATGGTTTTCAGTTGTTCGTAGTTAGCATATGTCCAGTTTCAATTGCTATCTTTGGTTGTTCGTAGTATGCCTTGTTTATTTCAGTTATTCACAAAGTGATGTTCTATATGTGCAAGTATGAACCTTGCAGTTAACACACCTTTCCACTTCTTGTTTTGCTTAACTAGCGTGCTTAAACCTGCACATTGAAGCTATCATTTGGAGATTATGTTGTCTACCATGGATATATTTGGTTGATGTTTAGCCTGTTGTGCTTAACATGCCTTTCGATGTACTTACACAGGACAATAATGGGAACGACTGCTGTTTTCCATCGAGGTTAGTTTCATCCCTTGGCTTATATATACTCACTGTTCAGGATATCGGTAGCTGGTACCATATCGGCCGGGGGCTGATAAGGGATTAATCGGCGAATCGGACATTTAACTGAATATATCTGTAACCCATTTATCGGTAGGTTAACTAGGGCCATATCTAATATATCTAAGGCTACATGGCAACGTGCATTGTATAGAATGTCTAAATATGCAATCCTAGGATACATAGTGTGGCACCCCGGCTCAGAGAGACCGGAACACCCCGTATTCCAGCCCAGAGATCAAGTCTTCTGGAATACGGCACTACTTGGCATAGAACAAATCAGCTCTTTATTATAAATAAACGGGGTACAAGGGTCCGATATTACAAAGGTTACAGGGGCACGGCGACACTTCGCCTTCTAAGGTAGTTCTATGCTAGCAGCGGAACAACTCGTAGCGGAATAACTTCTAGCAGCGGAATGGCGACAACGGTGGTGAACTCCACTCCGCAGGGACTCTAGCTGGAACGCATCCTAGAGCGCAACCTCGGGGTCCTCAACAAACAAGCAATTAGGGCATCACCTGCAATCTGGCATGATACGCCAGGTGAGTACTTTGAATGTACTCGTAAGCTCACAGCAACCAAAGCAATCAAGACAAACAACAGCATGGCGTTTACAGGTTAATCATCAAAGATGAACATGATACTACTGGAACAACATGAGCATGGCAACAACATGAGCATGGCATGTACATATAATTCATGATATGAACATGATGATACTTGCACTAGCATGCAAGGGGTTCGACATTTAAGGTCTCACGGACCAACTTACTCTGCTCGGAGATTATCTCGTAACCACAAACTTACCATTGTGATCATCACATGACCACACAGAGCTTGATCTATACCTGTGATCATCGCATGACCACATAAAGATCAACCAACTTCTTTACTCATCGAACCGGGGTTGTTTATTATTCAGATTATTATTTCCGTTGACCCATAGTGTGACCTACTACGAACTATGTCCATAACCGAGGACGCGGCTATCGATAGATTATACACTCTGCAGAGGTTAGTACACTGTACCCACACCACGGAACTCATGGCCTCGTGCTCCCATTCGGGTGGACCAATGACGTTCCGACAAAACCAGTCTATTGCATGACACTCTCCCGGCCACTCCGACAAACTCCCCTTTGGGCTATGTCCTGGGTTACCCTGATGTCAGCATGTGACATCCGCCACCTCTGTGGCTGCCACCGTCGTGGCCAAACCAAAACTGTCCCAAACGGGGACCTGAGCTCAAAACCAAAACTGGGTACTCAAGGCTTATGGCCGCCTACCTGATCAGGGTAGCGCGCGCACATAACCTTCCCTAGTATAAGGCACCGGCGAGAGGCATGACAATAGACCGCATTAGGCCCCCCCATAAGGCAAGTGTGGCTGCACTGGTTAGCTCGATTCGGTGGCACCATGACTCAGCCAACAGATTTGTTCAAGTTCGATTAATGTCAGTTCAACTTGAATGGTGATGAGTTGAGTCACAACAACATAACGAAACAGCAATGCATATGAGCATGATACCAGTGTAACCATGGATGGGCAGCATAACCATTTAACATCATGACATGAACGATGATAAATCATTTATGCTACGGAATGCAAATGAGCATGGCATAACGATGATCATGACTATGACAAGTATTTTCATATCAAACCGTAACTACTCATGTGAGCATAACATTATTACTAGCATTGGAAATAATTGCAAGAATAAAACATGATAAGAATATCCTTAGCAATTAATCATAGCACTTACTAGATGAAAATGAACAAGGCATAAGCAATGAGCATGGATTCACAAGCATATACATAGCATTCACAAAATAATTAAATGAGCAAACAATTATTAAATATTCAAGTGGAAACCATGGCTATTGCAATGCCATCATGCAGGTGGCTGTTGTGGCTTGCCTGGGGATGAACGAACCACCGGGGAAGGGTGCGATGAACTTGCAGAAAGAATCGCCGGAAAAGTTTCCCTCTCGGCGGAGCTGTTTTAAGGGCAAGGGCAAAATGGTCATTTTCATAGTGTGGCAACCTCATGAAAATGGCACCAACGGAACGGGCTCGACGAACTGAGAACGTGGGCTTTGGAATCACCTATATCGGAGTTACGGTTGCCAAGATACGGCCGTTCGTTCGTTAGGCAGAAAAAACAAATAAAAAGTGTGCTTTTCTGCTGCTAACGGGCGAACGCCCGCAAATTAGGGGTTTCGGTGCCGGCTGCTGAAAACAGAAAGCGCCTTTCGGGTAATACGCTTTCGAACAGGGAAGACGTATTTTGGTCCGAAGAAGCAGCGAAGTACGCTTTCTATAAGCGAAAACGTATTATTGAAAATACACTTTCACTTAAGTCGGAGCGGGCCCGAGGTTGACTCCCTGTTTGACTGACTGGTGGGGCCGTGCGGTGGTGGAGCCCGCCCGGCCAGGTCGTCGTCTTCTACCTCGCCAGCGCCCGCGAGACAGCGGCAACCGCGCACTATGGCGACCGTCTCCGGCGACTCCGGCCATCGTTCGCCGCGCTCCGACCACCGGCGTGCTCGGGAGACCGAGCCGCGTCCATCCCCGCACCGCACGGACATCGAGGGGGACGAAGTTGGGCGCGCCTTAGACCGCGGCGGACGGCGGTTCGACCAGGCTGGCCACGGGCACTACGGCGGCGGAGAGGATGCCACAAGGACTGGAGAGGTTTGTGGCGGCTAGGGGAGTTGCTGGGTGGGGTCGGGAGGGAGAGAGAGGGCTCGGGTGGCTCCAATTTAGGAGGAGGCCGAAGGTGGCCATGGCGGCAATGGGCGAGGAGGAGGAGCTCTCGAGCTCGGGGAAGAGGCTAGGCGGGGCTAGAGGAGGGTGGTGAGGAGGTTTGTGAGGTGGGAAGGCCTCGGGAACGGCTTAAATAGCCGGGGCGAAGATGCCGTCCCCGGATGCCACCGCGGCCGGGTGGAGCGTGCTCTGGCGCCGTTCGCGTACGCGTGCACACGCGCAGAGGGGTTGGGAGCGACGGGAGAGAGCTAGTGGGGTGGCAGACGCGGGCGGCGCGGAGCTCGGTCGGCCACACGGCCACTGTGCGCACGCGGTCGCGGCCACCGTGGCGCGAGGAGGGCGAAGGAGGAGGGGGACAGGGCACGAGAGGACGCGGGAGACTGTTGGCGACGCGGTAGACAAGGTGGGACACGCGAGAGCGGCAGGGAGAGGGGTGCTCGGAGCTAGCCGACGCGCAGAGCACGCCAAACGCACGCCAACGGCGTGGTCACCGCGTGCATAGGCGAGAGGAGGACACATCTGCCTGCCAAAAGTTGTCAAACGTGTTGTCCCTACAACATACAGTCCCACTGATGCGATAGCTCGAAGAAATCCACTGTGGGTTGATGTGAGGGATCGACTGAACTTTGCTGTTGCAAACTTCAGCTTGAAGCAGTGATCAACTGGGGTGAGATAAGGGTTAAACAAGATGTCTCAGGGGTTTAGGCTAGGAAGGTCTACCATCCTGTGGATTTTGAGGTCATTTGGGCAAGGTTTGAGTGCAGTTGCTTTACAACTGCAAAAATTAACCAGAATCTAGATCAGGAAGTAGCACTCACATGGATACTTGGCTTGGGCTGAAAATTGGTGTAGGATGGAAATTTGGGCATATGAAGGTACCATAAAAATTCCATCTCATTTGGATAAGTATAAATGGTACTTCCTTCATAATGCTCCACACTGGACAGAAACTTGGGGCAATTTTGTGGAGAAAATGGCTTGGAAAAATAATGTGAGTTTTGGCATTCTCACATTATTTATTGATATTTAGGTCCTGGATTAATTTCAGAATTTTTAAAGCAATATAAAGTATAGTTGCTTCACAAACTGAAATTGTGACCAGAAACCAAGATTTGATCGTGTGCTCAAATAGATTGTTTGATAGGGATGAATTTTGGGGGAGAGTCATTATTTGATCATATAAATGATCTACCAAAATTTCAACTCATTTGGATAATCCTAGCTAGTACTTCCTTCACAAAGCTTCTCTCTGGACAGAAACTTTGGAAATTTTCTGAGGAAGATTTACTAGGCAAATGAATCTGAATTTTGGCATGTGGCAATGATTTGGATGTGAGAGAGTGCCCAAAAATTTTGAAGGCAATCAAGAAAATATGAATAGCACTTCCTTCACAAAGTGCCCTGCTGGACAGAATAGGAAAATGAATATTCCTAAATTATTTTTGAACTAGGCAAGGATGGGTTTTGACATATTTGTGAAAGATATGATCCAAATAATTTATGAGAATTTTGTGGGAATTTTGTGGAAGACATAAATATAGGTTGCTTCACAACCTAGGGCAAACAGGGTTATTCCTTTAATAGAAAAAGGAATATTCCCAAGAAATAAATATTGGGGTTGGGCTAAGATGGAAATGACATGGCCTTGGGATAGATTTGAGAGTGACAAGCCACTAGGAAGTGGCAGGAGAGAAGATCTTACCAGGTTTCAAGACCACATAGCCACGAAAAAAAACTCCAAATAAAAATTCGAAGAAAACCAAAAGAAAAAGAAAGGGCCAAAAATCGGGGTGTTACACATAGCAACAAGGAAGAGTGTTACCTTAATGTTCTGATGATGTCTAGATATACATAGAAGAGCAGTAACAGCAACAACACAGCAACAGTTAACTGCACTTAATCGGCCGATATTTGTAACAATGTAATAAACTCCCTCCGCCCCATAATATAAGATGTTAATTCATCCAATATGTGAGTATATTGGATGTACTAAGATCTTATATAATGGGACGGAGGGAGTGTTGTACTACATCATTGTGCAATTGCTGTTTAGCTTCTAATATTAACTTGGTGCTTGTAGGTACATATGTCATTGGTAAAGATCCGCGCTTCGACCCTTTTTGCGTATGGGGCAATGAGATATTCATGAACCAGCATCAAGTGAGGAAACTGATAAAGATTGTTGGTAAAATAGGTCAAGAGATGGCAATTAAACTATTTGTTTACACTTTGTCCAAGACAACAGTGAACTGCAGGATGGTAAGTCAGAACTCTGCATGCTTCTTTTTACTGCCCATAATGAGTTGTGTTAGATGACAATGTCTGAATCTTTTTCCTTTGCAGTGGTTCCCAAAGCAGTTTACTCAAGATTACCTCTCAAACTACATGATTGGTGGGCATGCAAAGGTTAAAGTATTTCTACCAGAACACAATGTCTATCTAGATGTCGTCATGAAGACAATGAAGGATGGGCGGTCGGCCATCACAAGGGGTTGGACTAGAGTCGTGCATGCCTTCTGCATGGAGGAGGGCACAATATGGGCATTCCGCCTCACCTTGTTCAGCAACCAGAATGTCTTTCGCCTCTTTCTTTACCGTCTTTAATAGTACAAGTATACAACCCTGGTTCATCGTTCTTTATTTGGTGCGCATGTAATTCTTCTTTTTTTGATGTAACTCTTGAACATATGTACCTTTGAATCGAATAATGCATTGGTTGTTGAACCTGATGGATATGAATAAAGTTATAGCCTACTTTCAAATTCAAATTCGGTTCAATTTTAAATAGCAGCAATTAAATTAGGGTGAAAATACGCTCTGCAGGTCATTACGGTGCACACGGTCTGTAAAGCACATCGTGTGTGATATACATCATAATCCGACATGGTTCACAGAGAGGAAACATGTGTGACCATGCACACAGTTGTCGTTTGCAAAGTGTGTGTGATGTCTGACTATATCACAAACGGTGTGAGCAAACTAAATGTTTGTGATAGTCGCCTTATCGTACACGCCTTACAATCATGAACTGTTTCTGATGTCGTACGCATTGTAAACGTTTGCACCACATAATAGCGTGTGCGATAGTTATCCTGTATGACACTGGTACGACAGTTCGACGTTTCATAATCCTATCCGACACTCGTATGATGATTAACTAATCTTCTTGATTATATATCGCATACGGTTCGGGAGAAGTGAATGTGTGTGATAGTCTCCTTATCATACACGTTTTACAATCGTGAACTATTTGTGATGGGGTGCGCATCGTAAACGTTGCACCACAGAATACCGAGTGCGATGGTAATGCGAGCACACACGAGTAGCAAGGATGGAGCGTTTGGGATATTCGATAGATCACAAACAGTTGTGTGACGAGTCGCGTTTGGGATAGATCGGGCATCGCATACGCTTAGTTCTGCGAAACGTATGCTTGCGTGCTCCCTATCGCCGACGGTTTCTGGGTCATGTGGGAAGACCCCCCCTATCGCACACACACATGCAAAGCGACGGTTTAAAACTCCATCGCAAAAAGGGGTTAAAAACCGTGTGTATAGCAGCTCGCTGTACCAGTGCTAGTTAGTCCTAGTTGATCAATTAGAGCTAGACCTAGATCCTCTAATCCTCATAATTAGAAGCCCAGTGTGGTTCTAATATCCTCCCTCTAATTCTCTGGTGACGATTAGCTGTGGACGGCGAAGCGCTGCCAGATCGTGAAGACCGTACGCTTGCAACTCGTAGAGAGGCCGTGCTTTCGGTCTTCCGTTCGAGGGACTGTTCGTGGGCGGTTCGCGGGATCGTTCATCTACAGTTCAAGGGATTCCAAGTATGATCTACACCGACTCGTCTTCTTTCGCTGCAACTTGGAGTCGGTAACGATCTGAACCAAACCGTTCATCGCATCTTCATAGTGTTCCTGGTTGATCGTAGGGCGATTTTTTTTGTTTTCTACTACATTTCCCAACAGTGGCATCATGAGCGGTTCTATGAGTAGATGCAGGTTTCGATCTAGATCACATGTTAATGTGAGGGTTTGATGTTATTGCTATGCTTCCCTCGAGTGTTGCTTCGGCTCAGTTCATTGACGGCATGATGTAGCTTTGTACAAAGTTCTGACAACCGATCGACTCTGGTTGTCGACGATCTGCTAATAGTTCTTTGGGCTTCATCATAGTCAAGAATAGTGAACTGTCACAAACACGAGAGGGTGATGAAGATGAACGATCTTCTAGGGGGTCATGCATATTGACGAAGTTTAGTGTGGGGCTAGAGATTTTTAATTAAGTCTCTTCCCTGACACACCCCAAAAGTTAATCTAGTAACAAGAATTATCGCCATGATGGTGGACGTAGGTAGCTAGTGTTATCCGGAAACCCTAGAAGCCACGTAATTAAAATTTGCCAAAATGATTACAGGACGTCTAACTTGGTTTTGCAGGTTGCATGTGATGTGGTATAGCTTTCATCATGATAACGAGTTTATGTATGAGATGGTTATATGTTGTAATGTTAAGTGGCCTGCGCGTCACAGTACGTCATGATGGCTGGAGCCAAGGGATTGTCTTTTTAATGACGTGTGTCAACCTCGTTATTTATTCGACGGACATAACACGGAGGACCCCGGAGCTTCACCAGGCACAGGAGAACAAAAGTGTTGCCACAGCGGTAGTTTTCAAAATTGTCGCCACGGCAGCGTTTTCGGAGAATTTTCATGAAGACCTCGGAGGACCATGGAGACATTCCCGGCGCCCAGGGCTATACCATATCATGCTATTATGAATTACCTGAGATGTTTATCCCTTTGTTGTTTGCACCCTTTGATTGCGCAGTAGTCAATTATTAGGGTGATCTCTCACAGAAAATATAAAGTTAAAAGGTGCTCTTCCTAGTGTAGAAACCGTCTATAGCACCTGGCTTTTCGGAGTGCTACATGCTACCATGAGTACAAACGAAAGGTGAAGTGTAAGGCGGGTGAAGGTAGGACCTCACAGCAGAAACACTCGGTTATCTTGAAGTTCTGGCAGAAACATTTTGAGCTCGGATCACAAAGCATCGAAAGATGAACAAGAATCATATGGAGATATGATCGGTTGAAGTTTGCCTACCAGTTGAAGTTCACATCATCTGTGATGCTACCATCCATGGCTGTGAATAAGATAAGGATCTTGAATCACTCGCTTCCAATTATGAGAGATATTGATTTGAGTGGGAGTGCACTGTATATTAAAATTGTTTAAACACTAGTGCAAATTAATTATGAACAATGTCTAAAGTGAATCTTGTGTTTATTGTTGTAGATCAATGGCTTGTAATAATTTCAATTTAGCTCCTCTGTTTGAGAAAGAAAATTTAGCTGCAAATGGTGGAAACTATGAGGATTGGATCCACACTCTGAGATGTGTTCTCAGACGTGCTAAGAAAGAATATGTGCTGGATCAACAACTTGGTGATCCTCTGGCGCCAGGAGCGTGTCAGGATGTCATCAACGTGTTTATATCTCGCAAGAATGATTTCGTTGTTGTTAAGAGTATTATGCTATCTTGCATGGATTCGATGTTACATAAATGTTTTGAACAATCTAGTACCATCAAAATTGTCGAGGCACTGGAAGTTCTGTATCACAAAGAAATAGTTGAAGTTCATGAAATGAATGAAGCAATGGAAGAATGCAAAAGAGCTAAAGTTGGTGAGCAAGGTGTCAGGCTTGCAGACATTTGTGATAGTATTACTGCAGTGGATATTGATTTTCCCAAGACACGAAAAAAATGATTTGATCCTTACTTCGCTTTATGAAGCAATGATCAAAACCAGTGAAATCGGGATGCAGAACCAGCAAAAGTTGCTAGTGAACAAAACAAAAAGTTTCAAAAAGAAACGCAACACCAAGAGGAACAAGGGTGGAGCTTCTTGTGAGACTATATGTTTCTACTGCAAAGAGAAAGGACACTGGAAGAGAGATTACTTGAAATATCTGGCGGATAAGAAGAACACGTCTTTTGGTAAAGGTATAAAAGTTATACAAGTTAATGTTATTGATATTCTACATGCAAACAATTTATGTAAGTCATGGGTATTTGATACCGGATCAGTTGCTCATATTTGCAACACGATGCAGGGACTGCAGAAGGTTCACAAGCTGAAAAAGAATGATGTCATAATGCGCGTCGGGAATGGTGATGCGATCGCTGCTCAAGCCGTCGGTGTCATGTCTTTGAATTTACCTTCAGGATTTATCTTAGAACTGAATAATTGTTAATTTGTTCCAAACTTGTGTACGAACATTATCTCTGGATCATGTTTAATAAACGATGGTTATTCTTATAAGTCTGAGAGCAATGGTTGTTCAATATATTGTAAGGATATGTTTTATGGATTTGCACCTATGATTGGTGGCTTATTCTTTTTAGATCTAGAATGTGAAAAAGATGTCTATAACATTAATGCTAAACATCTTAAGAAGACTAATAATACCACTTACATGTGGCACTGCCGTCTTGGTTACATTGGAAAGAAACGTATGCAAAAACTACATAAAGATGGAGTATTATCATCTTTCGATTTTGAATCATTTGACACATGCGAAGCTTGTCTAATGGGTAAAATGACTAGAACGCCATTCACAGGTCATCCTGAACGGGCGCATGAATTATTGGAAATAATACATAGCGATTTATGCGGTCCGATGAGCACACCGGCACGTGGTGGATATTTATACTTCGTAACGTTTACTGATGATTTGAGTAGATATGGTTATATTTACTTGATGAAACATAAATCTAAAACATAAAATTTCTATGATCATATCATGCTGGAGAATATCTGAGTCATGAGTTTAGCAAACATCTAAGTGATCGTGGAATTGTTTCACAACTTACTCCTCCTGGAACTCCACAGAGGAATGGAGTGTCTGAGAGGCGTAACTGAACCTTGTTAGACATGGTGAGGTCAATGATGTCTCTTACTGATCTGCCTTTATCATTTTGGGGATACGCACTTGAAACATCAATATATACACTAAACAAGGCACCGTCAAAGTCTATTGAGTCAACGCCATATGAGTTATGGCATGGGAAGAAACCCAGTTTGTCGCATCGCAAAATTTGGGGTTGTGAAGCTTATGTAAAACGTTTACAGCCAAATAAACTAGATCCCAAGGCAGACAAGTGCTACTTTGTAGGTTATCCCAAAGAAACATTTGGGTATTCCTTCTACCAAAAGTCCGATGACAAAGTGTTTGTTGCAAAGGGTGGACACTTTCTCGAGAAGGATTTTCTTGCTAAAGAAGTAAGTGGGAGGACAGTACAGCTTGACGAGATTACAGAATCTCCGGCGGACGTAAATAGGACTAACGAAACGGAATCTATTCTTGAAAGTTGTCCACACAACTGAACCAGAAGTTACTACACCAGCTGTGGAAGCTCCAGTTAAGACTGTAACTGAACCGTGTAGGTCAGGAAGAGTTATTGAACCTCCTGAATGGTTTCACAATGAAAGATTCATCTTAGAGGAAGATGAACCTGCACACTACAAGGAAGCGATGGCGGCACCTAGCTCAAAAGAATGGCTTAAGGACATGCAATCCAAAATGGAGTCCATGTACGAGAATCAAGTTTGGAACTTGGTTGACCCTATAGAGCGTGTGAAACCCATACAATAAAAATGGACCTTCAAAAGAAAAACAGACACTAATGGTAATCCTACTATCTATAAAGCAAGACTAGTTGCGAAAGGGTTTTCGCAGGTTGAGGGAGTCGATTATGACGAAACTTTCTCACCAGTAGCTTAATAACGCACAAGTATAGGGGATCAATTGTAGCATTTTCGATAAATAAGAGTGTCGAACCCAATGAGGAGCTAAAGGTAGAATTAATATTCCCTTTAAGTTCTATCGACCACCGATACAACTCTATGCACACTTAACGTTCGCTTTACCCAAAACAAGAATAAAACTACTTTGTAGGTGTAAGGATAAGTTTGCAAGAATAAAACTAGAAGTACTTAGTAGGAATAAAACTAGGAGTAATTTGCAAGATAATAAAAGTTAGTTGTTTAATAGAGAGCTTTTTGTAACACAAAGAGAAAGATTGTCCATAGGCAATCGAATATGACATGTGTGATAATTATTATATGCAATGAGGGAGAGGCATACGCTAACATACTTTCCGTACTTGGATCATATGCACTTATGATTGGAACTCTAGCAAGCATCCGCAACTACTAAAGATCATTAAGGTAAAACCCAACCATATCATTAAGTAAAAAGTCCCGTTTACTCCCATACGCAACAACAACCCCCTTACTCGGGTGTAAGCTTCTGTCACTCTAGCCACCCACTATAAGTGAATTATGAACGTATTGCAAACCCTATAGTGGTAATCCCACACGCTTGCGCAACACGGAGGGCACCATAGGAAAGCACCATATTAACATACAACTCATATCAATCACACCATACCACAATTAACCCGTAGGACAAAAGAAATCTACTCAAACATCATAGGATGGCCATACATCATTGGGTAATAATATATAGCATGAAGCACCATGTTTAAGTAGAGATTACATCGGGGAGAAGAGGTGTTACACCGCTGCATAAAGGGGGAGAGAGTTGGTGATGACGGTGGCGAAGTTGTTGGTGTAGATCGCCGTCACAATAGTTGCCCCGGCGGCGTTCCGGCGCCACCGGAAGAGAGGGGGAGAGAGCCCCCCTCCTTCTTCTTATTGCTTGGCCTCCCCCCTAGATGGGAGGAGAGTTTCCCCTCTGGTCCATGGCCGCCATGGCTCCCGGAGGGCAGGAGCCCCTCCGAGATTGGATCTCTCTCTCTCTGTTTCTCTTCTGTTTCGCGTTCCTGTTTTCTGGCCCTTCACCATTTCTTATATTCCCGGAGATCCGTAAACCCGATTGGGCTAAAATTTTGAAGGTGTTTTTATCCGGAAATTATCTTTCTTGCGGAGAAAGAAGGGCCCCAACTGCCTTACGGGGTACCCACAAGTCTGCTAGGTGCGGCCAGGGTAGGGGGCCGCAACCTCTGAGCTTGTAGGCCCCTCGGGCATCGTCTCGCGTTGATTCTTTTTCCCAAAAATCACATATATTCCAAAATAAATCTCCGTAAATTTTTATCACGTTTGGACTACATTTGATATGGATTTTCTACAAAACAAAAACATGCAACAAACAAGAACTGGCACTAGGCACTTGATCAATATGTTAGTCCAAGAAAATCATATAAATTGTTGCCAAAAGTATGTGAAAGTTGTAGAATATTGGCATGAAACAATCAAAAATTATAGATACGACGGAGACATATCATAGCTATGCTGAAGTCTGTGCGGATTATGATGGCTATTGCTGCATATTTCGACTACGAGATATGGTAGACGGATGTCAAAACTGATTTACTAAATGGATATCTCAAAGAGGATGTATATATGATACAACCAGAAGGTTTTGTCGATCCTAAAGATGCCGGAAAGGTGTGCAAGCTTCAAAGGTCTATCTATGATTTGAAGCAAGCATCAAGGAGCTGGAATCAACATTTTGATGAAGTGGTTAAAAAATTTGGCTTCATTAAAAATGATGAAGAAGCTTGTGTATACAAGAAGTTTAGTGGGAGCTCTGTAGCATTTCTAATCTTATATGTAGATGACATATTGTTGATTGGAAATTATACAAAGTTTCTTAGCACGATAAAAGACTATTTAAAGAGTGTGTTTTCGATGAAAGACTTAGGCAAAGCATCTTATATATTGGGCATAAAGATCTATTGAGATAGATCAAGATGTCTAATTGCGCTAAGTCAAAGGACGTACATTGACAAGGTTTTAAAGAGGTTTAAAATGAAGAATGCAAAGAAAGGTTTTCTCCCAATGTCACATGGCACAACACTGAGTAAAAATCAATGTCCCAAGACAGTTGATGAGTGTTTACAGATGAGTGGAGTCACATATGCCTCGACAATTGGTTCCATCATGTATGCTATGATATGTACAAGACCAGATGTTTCTTATGCGCTAAGTGTTAGTAGCAGGTACCAAAGTGATCCCGGAGTGGCTCACTGGGCAGTTGTTAAAAATATTCTTCAGTACCTCAGAAGAACAAAGGACATGCTCCTTGTCTATGGACGAGATGAAGAACTCGTTGTAAATGGTTACACCGATGATAGCTTCATGACTGATATAGATGACTATAAATCTCAATCGGGCTATGTTTGCACCCTTAATGGTGGTGCGGTGGTTTGGAAGAGTTTCAAACAGAACACTGTTGCGGATTCTACGACAGAAGCAGAGTATATTGCGGCCTCAGAAGCTTCGAAGGAGGCAGTCTGGATCAAGAAGTTTCTTGAAGAAGTTGGTGTGGTCCCAAGTGCAATGAACCCGATGGCGCTCTATTGTGATAATAGTGGTGCTGTTGCTCAAGCAAAGGGACCAAGATCCCACATGAAGACTAGACACATCGAACGCAAGTATCACGTTATCCGACAGTATGTTGACAAAGGTTTTGTGAAGGATCTCAAGGTTCACACGGATTTGAATGTACTAGATCCAATGACGAAGGGTTTACCATGAGCGAAGCATGAGCAACACCGGATAGCCATAGGTGTTAGAGAAACCATGTAACTAGATTATTAACTCTAGTGCAAGTGGGAGTCTGTTGGAAATATGCCATAGAGACAATAATATTGTATTATTATATTCATAATTAAGAGTTTATATTCTTTGCTATAACTGCTATGATCCTGGAATATGCGATTCAGTGGAAAACTCAAATGCACGTGTGGAATGATAAACGATAAAATAAGATTCCTAGTCTCGCTTCTAAGACTAGCTCAAGTGTTGTTGATGATCATGTTTTCTGGATCTTAGGATGTCATTAAGTGTAACGATAGTCCTAAAAGAACATTGAGAATATGACGTTAGTAGAATGATCATATTGAGAATATGACGTTAGTAGAACGATCATATTGTTATACTTTGAGATAATATCATCTGAAGTCAATTGTTATAACCTGGAGTGTTAACATGTGATTTAGTTCCTTAGACCATGAGAGTATCGTAGTCACTTCTTACCGTACGATGAACTTTGGGGTTGCTCAAATGTCATCTGTAACACGGTGATCATAATGACAACTTACAGGTTGATCAGAAAGTTTGACAGGGGACTAGATAGCTCGAGAGTGGAATTTGCTCCTCCAACGATGGAGAGATATTCTTAGGGCCCTCTCGGTGTGACGATATCCATCATCGTCAAGCCAGACACAGGTGACTATGTCACGGGGATACCGGAACATGTCAACGAGAAAGAAGAACAAAACCGGTATAGTGAGCATGTGTATGACTCAAGAGGATACCGAGATGTCTCCCCTCGGGTTTTGTAAAGTATCGCAAAGCAAAGGGAATAGCACATGATAACCAAAGGTTTGCTCAAATGTCATTCGTGTACTCATAGGGATCGATATGGACGTCCACAGTTCCGCTATCGGTCATTGAACAAAGGGGTTTTGTTCATGTCTATGTTTTACCGAACCTATAGGTTCACAAGCTTAAGGTAATCACGATCTGCTGAGTGTTAGTAGGAAGGGAGTAGAGAGAATATATTTGTGAAATTGTTTCATTAATATTTGAAATAGTTTCAAGAGGAACTGGAAGCGTTTCAGTGTCACCGGAAGGGTTTTGGAGTTTATCGGGCAATACTGGGTATTACCGATAAATAATATATAGGTGGAAAATGTTTCCAGAGATGTTAAATTAATAATAAAAGGCTTTAAAAATAGTTAGGAGGCTTTTATATTTAATTTAATATCAATGGGCCTTAAAAGGCCAAGAGGTGGAAGGAGTATTGGGCCACAAGGGCCCAATAGGAGTGGCGTCCCACTTTCCTATGGAAACGAGACAGGGAAGGCCGAATTGTGGTGGGATTTCCCCTCCCCTAGGTCGGCACAATGGGGGAGACTTCCCCCCTTGTCTGGTGCCCCCTCCTCACCCTCCAACCTATATATACTAGAGGCTTTGGCACTTTTTCTACACACAAGTTTTGGAGCCTCCTCTAGTTCTCTAGTTCTAGTTCTAGTTGGTCCTAGGTGATCAATTAGAGCTAAACCTAGATCCTCTAATCCTCATAATTAGAAGCCCAGTGTGGTTCTAATCTCCTCCCTCTAATTCCCCGGTGACGATTAGTTGCGGACGGCTAAGCGCTGCCGGATCGTGAAGACCGTACGCTTGCAACTCGTAGAGAGGCCGTGCTTTCGGTCTTCCGTTCGAGGGGTTGTTCGTGGGCGGTTTGCGGGATCATTCATCTATGGTTCGAGGGACTCCGCGTACTATCTACACCGACTCGTCTTCTTCCGCTACAACTCGGAGTCGGTAACGATCTGATCCAAATCGTTCATCGCATCATCATAGTGTTCCTAGGTGATCGTAGGGCGAATTTGTTTGTTTTATACTACGTTTACCAACATCTAGCTACTGCTATGGACCCGTAGGTCCTGTGGGAACTACTCACGCATCATCATGGAGGCAGCAAGGTTGATGAAGATGGCCTCCGTGATCGATTCCCCCTCCGGCAGAGTACCGGCGGAGGCCTCCAGATAAGATCGCGGAAGAACAGAGGCTAGCAGCGGTGATAAAATTGTTTCGGGTCTCGCTCTGGGGGTTTCTATATTAATGGGAATTTATAGCACTGGAATTGGGTCAAAAGGAGCTGCAGGGGACCCACAAGGGGGTTGGGCGCGGCTACCCCCCAGGGCGCGCCCCCTGCCTTGGCGCTCTGTCTTATGTCGTCTGGTCTCCCCCCCCCCCCCCCCCCGAAGCTTCTAGGGTCTCTTTTGGTTCATAAAAAATCGTCAAAAAGTTTCATCGTGTTTGGACTTCGTTTGGTATGGATTTTCTGTAAAACAAAAAACAAGCAGAAAACAACAACTGGCACAGGGCACTGAGTTAATAGGTTAGTTCCCAGAAATGATATAAAATGGCATATAAAGCATACAAGATTGATAATATAATAGCATGAAATAATAAAAAATTATAGCGTATTGGAGCCCCTGAGAGTCGCAGGGTCACTAGTAGCTGGGACAAACCCGGTCCGGCGACGAACGCCGAGTAGCCTCCGGCGACACGGACGCTGGATGAACCTCTCTCTCACACACACTCGGACATACATAGGTGGAAGAAGAAGAAAAGCACACTGGACACAAGAAGTTCTGGCGACAAACGCCTCGCCGCACGAACGGCGCTTTTTTTTCTTAACCTGGGCACATTCCACACCGGCTACAATCTCGACGCGCACGCACGCACGCACGCACATAACAAACTCAGCTGGGGGGTCTTATACTTGGCCGATGCATGCACATCGCTGCCCACCTCCCCGATCTGGCGCACGATCCACCAGCCTAACTAACTAGCTAGTTACATGGATGCACGTCAAGCACATCCACTTAACGGCCATGCACAACTAACCAGCTAACTCACGCCATGCATGGACTAACTAACTCACGCACCCACATAGCTAGCTTATCCATGCAACAAGTCATGATTATCCTAACAATCTCCCCCTAATCTTGACTTCCATCACCGAAGTTGTTGCAGCTCCCGCCGTCGTCGTTGCCATGGCCGCCGCTACGGCCTCCCGGACACTTGACGCAGCCTCCATCCTCTTCCTCAGCGACACACACCGAGCTCCTTCTCCGCCCGCGACACACGCCCGATGTTCCGGCGACATACGCCGTCTTCCTCGTCTCTGGTTGCGGCGACATACGCCATCTCCTCCGGCTCCGACAACACATGCCGGTGACAGCCGCAGCGCCACGCATCTCCTCAGGCTGACACACGACCCGGAGCTGCATCACGCAGCCGCCGGCACGCCTCCGGCAAGGTGAACGACGACCGCGGTAACCAAGCTCATGATACCAATTGTTGGGACTGTTAGAGATATATTTGGTATGTAGAGATTGTCCAGGATTAGATAGGAATTGTTTCCATCTTATCTCTAGGAGGCGTCTTGTCCTCCAAGTCTTGTACTCAATATATACTCGCCCTCGAGGCTCAATAATATATCCATCGATTTCACCAATCCTGTCCCTCTATCCCTTCTAACATGGTATCAGAGCCTAACCGATCCAACCCTAGCCGCCGCCCGTCGCTTCCGCCCCGCGCTTCGCCCCCGGGGCGGTCGACCTCCATGACCGCCTCCCGTACCTAGGGTTCGTCCGCCGGTCGTGTTGACCGGCTGCCCTAGAGTCTTTTTCCTGAGCCCTTGCTCCGGGTTTTTCTCTCTGGCCGTTCGTCTTGATCGGTGTTTTATTTTTGGTTTTCCGATCTAAGATTGGTTTGCGTCGCCCGCCGCCGCTGTCGACCCGCGCCTCTACTCCGACACTGGCGCGACCACCCGGCCTCTTGTCCGACCGGGCGGCCTCGCACGATGCGGTGGCCTGTCACGGCCACCATCCGCGCATCTGCCCGCCCGTCGCTCTGCGCCGTGCGTCACCGCCCTGTCCCCAAGTTCAGCGCGCCCCTCCACCGATCGAGCAACGGGCAGCCGCTGCGTCGCCCCGTCGGGCCGTAGCGCCGCCGCCCCATGGTTCTCCCCGTGGCTGCACCGATCCCCGCCGCCGATGCGTCGCCCCTTCGGGCCGTAGCGCCGCGGCACGTGGTCCCCGCCGCCACCCTGAGGCCGTTCCCGTGGTTGCACCAACCCGCGCGTTGCCGCTGCGTCGCCCCTTCGGGCCGTAGTGCCGCGGCCCGCGGTCAACCACTGCCCCGAGGCCGTCCGCTCTAGGCTGTCCCCGAGGCTGCACCGACCCTCGCGCTGCCGCTGCATCGCCCCGTCGGGCCGTAGCGAGCGTGGCACGTGGTCCCTACAACTGCCCTGAGGTCTTCCCCGCCGTCGCCCCGACCCGCGCGCTGCCGCTGCGTCGCCCCTTCGGGCCGTAGCGTTGTGGCGCGTGGTCCACTCCGCCGTCCCTGCGCGTCGACTTCTACGTGGTATGCATCGCGCCTCCTCCCTAGGCACGGGAACGCCACCGTCCGCGCCGGTCTTCGTCACGCTGTCGGGTTCTTCCTCGCCTACTTCGAGCACCGTCGCCGCGCTTCTGACCTAGCCGCCGCCGCCGCCTCCTCAGGTCGCCGCCGCCGTCGCTCTTCTTCCCGGTCCACGGCGACTACCTCGACACCGGCCACCCCGACTCGACATCGACCACGGCGTCCCTCGCACGGCGTCCCTCAACCACGGCTACACCACCCTACGCTCTCGGCTACATCGACATCGGCACAAAGGGCTATCACCTCGCTTGAGCAACTCGACGGCTTCCTCTACAGTCCACGTGTCCGCGACGCAACACCGTCCACGACGCTCCCGCTGCGGCTGCGGGGGGATGTCAGCCCGTCGGCTGCTATTCTCTCCAGTCTGACCGTCCGCGACGCTCCTGTTGTTCGCAACGCTACCGCTACGACTGCGGGGGGATGTTAGAGATATATTTGGTATGTAGAGATTGTTCGGGATTAGATAGGAATTGTTTCCATCTTATCTCTAGGAGGCGTCTTGTCCTCCAAGTCTTGTACTCAATATATACTCGCCCTCGAGGCTCAATAATATATCCATCGATTCCACCAATCCTGTCCCTCTATCCCTTCTAATAGGGACAAACCCGGTCCGGCGACGAACGCCGAGTAGCCTCCGGCGACACGGACGCTGGATGAACCTCTCTCTCACACACACTCGGACATACAGAGGTGGAAGAAGAAGAAAAGCACACTGGACACAAGAATTTCTGGCGACAAACGCCTCGCCGCACGAACGGCATTTTTTCTTCTTAACCTGGGCACATACCACACCGGCTACAACCTGGACGCGCACGCACGCACGCACGCACATAACAAACTCAGCTGGGGGGGGGTCTTATACTTGGCCGATGCATGCACATCGCTGCCCACCTCCCCGATCTGGCGCACGATCCACCAGCCTAACTAACTAGCTAGTTACATGCATGCACGTCAAGCACATCCACTTAACGGCCACGCACAACTAACCAGCTAACTCACGCCATGCATGGACTAACCAACTCACGCACGCACATAGCTAGCTTATCCATGCAACAAGTCATGATTATCCTAACACTAGTTTTGTCGGTGGAGATGGCGCAGCCGTAGGCCAGTGAGGCCCCTAGCTCGACCATCCCTCGACAAAGGCCCAAAGTCAAGGCTGGTAAGCCCTTGTCTCGGTAACGCCCTTTCCTTGACTGTTCTTATTGGAGCATAGTTTTCCTTCATTCGATGGTGTGGCCCCTTTAGGGGGAGGTCCTAACCGGCGCTCTAAGCGCCGATTGACGCTACAGGCGCTCGCAAACAATGCATAGCAGGCCGGCCCAGCAGCTACTCAAAAATAGGAAAAAAAGGGCAACGTGAGAAAATATAGCGAAAGCTGGGTTTCGAACTCCGCATCGCACATCTTATTTGTACACATACGTACGAACCACTGGACCACGCACGTGCTGTTGTTCTTCTACTAGAAAAAAGTGTTAGTTAACCTTCTTTTTAGTGAAACATTAACGTAAATCTGAAAATTAGTTGAAAAGTTCATTGATTTTTAAAAACAAGTTCATCGATTTTGAAAAATCGTTCATCAGTTTTTTTCAAGTTCACAAAATTGAAAATAGTTTCATCGATTTTGAAAAAAGTTCATCGAATTTGAAAAAAGTTCACATAGTTTAAAAAAAGTTCATCGAAATTGAAAAAAAGTTCATCCAATTTGGAAAAAGTTCATCAAAATTGAAAAAAAGTTCATCCAATTTGAAAAAAGTTCATTGAAATAGAAAAAAGGTTCATCCAATTTGAAAGAAGTTCATTGATTATAAAAAAAGTTCATCAAATTTGATAAAACAAAGTTCACACATTTACAAAAACAGAAAAGAAAAAATAAAAATAAAAAACAAAGAAGAAAAAAGAATAAAGAATAAAGAAGGAAAAAAAGAAAATAGAGAAATCACTGCTTTTTGTAGCGTTCTATTTAAAGAAGGAAAAAAGAAGTTTCGTAGTCATAGCACGAAAGCTGGCCGGTTGGTTACGTTACTCGCTAATAAGCGTAGAGGTTTGGAGATCGAAACTCAACGGGCGCAGGTTTTTTTGCAGTATTACCGAAAGAAAGGAAAAGTATAAATGGGCCGGCCCAACGCTGCGCGCGGGTGTGCGCCAGTTTGCCTAAACCGAAGAAACGGGCGCCTTAAGCGCCGTTTAGGATTTGCCCCCTTTAGGTCGCCAAATAAGGGCAGGAAATTGGAAGCCGCCATGTGAACCCGAGCCCTCCCCTGCTGATCCTCTTGCCGTACCAGGAGGCCTTCGCAAGCAACACGAGTCTCTTAGAAGTGGTTGTGAGGTCTCAGCCACCGGTGGGAGGTCTGACGAGGTCGATGGAGCCCTTTTTGGAGCAAGAGTGCAGCGAGGTCGCGAATTCCGCGAACAAGCCATCTTGTTAGAGCAAATCAGCAAATCAATCAGCTTCCTGCTGTACGCGATCTGCACAAGAACTTACGAGAGGAAAAACTATACAGAACGAAACTATTCAACGATGGCTCAATCGCCCTCCTTCCTATTCTTTGATTTATATAGGGGTTTACAAAGAATTCACGTCCAACACGGCACACGTAATTGCCCAACACGACGTGACCCTGATAAGCAGGTTTAAACTCTCCTATCTCTTTATCTGATCGATTCCTAGACACACACGATACTTCCGAAACTGTTTTATACTTCAACAGTTCGGTTACAACCAGACTCCTGACACAATGTGCTTACTCCTAACATTCACCCCCCTAAGCATGTTGTGTCATCACTTCACAGCTGCTACTCCAATTCTCTTCCCCATCTCCAAAAATTTCTGTTTTCCAAGAGATTTAGTCAAGATGTCAGCTAGCTGATCTTCAGTGCATACATGATCGACTTCCACCTTTCCTTCCTCCACATAGTCCCTTATGTAATGATACCTTGTATCTATATGCTTGCTTCTATCATGATGAACAGGGTTCTTGCACAAGGAAATTGCAGATTTGTTGTCGATCTTCAATAGCACCTTCTCTGGTTCTTGTTCTAGGAGATCACCAAGTAGTCGTCCAAGCCAAACTCCCTGACACGCCGCTGTTGCTGCTGCTATATATTCAGCTTCACAAGAAGAAAGAGCTACAACCTTCTGTTTCTGTGAGAGCCAACTGACCAAGTTCGGTCCAAGGAAAAATTCAACGCCGGTTGTGCTCTTCCGATCGTCCACGTCTCCCGCCATGTCACTATCACTGTAACCATGGAGCTGCTCATCTTTTGCATCTTTCTTCTTCACATAGCTACACCCAAAATTGAGTGTTCCTTTCACATAGCGCAATATGTGGTTTACTGCAGCCAGATGTTCAGATGTCGGGGCCTCCATAAAGCGACTCACGATGCCCACTGGATATGCCAAATCAGGCCTTGTATGTATGAGGTACCGTAAACTTCCCACAATACTACGGTACTTTGTTGAGTCAACTTCAGGAGCTTGACTTCTCTTACTCAACTTGAGACGAACTTCCATAGGATTTTGAGCAGAATTGCAATCTGTCATACCACCGATCTCTAGGATCTTTCTCGCGTATGCCTCCCGACATAGCGTTATACTCCCTGGTCTTTGATGCACTTCTATGCCTAGATAGTAGCTCAATAAACCCAGGTCGGACATCTTAAATATGTCCTTCATCTGTTGTTTGAACCTTGCCAATTCTTGCTCATCCTCTCCTGTTATCAGTAGGTCATCCACGTATACTCCAACAATTAGGCGAGATTTTTCTTCTCCCCTTTTGTACATAGCATGCTCAAACGGACTCCTCTCAAAACCGAGAGATATCAGCGTGTCATTTAATTTAATGTTCCACGCTCTCGGAGCCTGATGTAAACCATATAGAGCTTTGTGGAGTCTCAACACCTTTTCTTCACTCCCCGCCTTGATGAAACCTGGAGGTTGTTTTACATAAACTTCCTCCTCTAACACACCATTCAAAAATGCCGACTTGACATCCATATGATGTAGCTTCCATGCTTTCTGAGCTGCAATTACAATTAGCAGCCGGACAGATTCCATCCTCGCAACTGGGGCAAAAACCTCATCAAAGTCCACTCCTTGCTGCTGTACAAATCCTTTAGCGACAAGGCGAGCCTTGTGCTTGATCACCAATCCCTCTGAATTTTTCTTTTCTTTAAATACCCACTTTAGACCTATAGCTTTCTGTCCTTCAGGAAGATTGGTTAATGACCAAGTCTTGTTATCAATGATCGAGTCCAACTCCTCTGTCATTGCTTTCCTCCAAGTTTCTTCATGGTTTGCTTCTTCAAATGATACGGGTTCCTCTGCACCTAGAAAACAGAGCTCTTCAATTTCATCTCTTAGACTTGCAGACGAACTTCTTCTACTCACAACCTGACCTCTGTTGCGTCCTCTTCCCCTGGTTGTTGGTGGCTTCGTGGCTTCATAAATGTCGTCGATAGAGCGCAGGCGAACTGGAGTTGGCGGTCCTCGACGAGGCTCGCTTGCTGCTGCTGCATCACCTTGTTCTGTCAGGTCTGCAGCCTCAGGCGGATTTCCTACCATGGCAGCATTTTTCGTTGCCGTGGCAGAAGAATTTGCTGTCGGGGGTGTCAAATCGCCTGCCATGGCAGCAGCGTTGGGGCTTTTGCTGCTGCTCTCAATGAGTGATGAAGGGGTTGATGGTGAGCCTAAATCCGCAAACTCCGGAGCACCACCTCGTACAACGGGCGTGCTTGGTGCTTCCCCTTCGTCCTCATGGTCATGATTGTTCTCGTCATGGCCTGCATCATCGTGATCACAAAACACCTTAAATATATCACCTGAAGAATGCGGAGCTGGTTCAGTTGCAGAATCCCAATTCCATGCTTTTGCTTCCTCGAAGACAACATCTCGAGTTACTCTGAGCATCCTTGTACGAGGGTCATATACTCTGTACGCTTTTGATCCAGGCTCATATCCAAGCAACACCATGGGTGTGCTGCGGTCTTCTAGCTTTCCAATGTGACCTCCTACTGTTTTTACATGAGCTACACACCCGAATGTGCGCAAGTGTTCCACAGTAGGTTTCCTCCCGCACCATGCTTCGTACGGAGTCTTTCCGATCACACTTTTGGTGGGCGCTCGATTGAGCAAATAGACTGCTATAGTAACAGCCTCCCCCCAAAATCTTCCGGGCATATTTTTACTCTTTAACATGCTCCGTGCCATAGCTACAACCATCTGGTTTCTTCTCTCTACCACGCCGTTTTGCTGCGGTGTGTAGGGAGCCATCAAGTACCTTCTAATGCCATGTTCTTCACAATAGGCATTGAAACTCTTGGATCTGAATTCACCACCTCTATCTGTTCTGAGAGCTTTCAACTTTGCTTCAGCTTCTACTTCAGCTGCAACCTTGACCTTCTTGAATGCTTCAAAAGCCTGATCTTTGGTCTTCAACAACACGATCCACATGAACCTGCTATAGTCATCCACAATTAGCAAAAAATATCGGTTACCAGCTAGGGTAGCAGGTGTGATTGGTCCACAAAGATCACCATGCATCAACAACATAACCTTGCTTGCTCTGAAATTTGCCTCATAGGGGAATGGGTTACGCTTCTGTTTCCCAACAAGACAGCCATCACAAAGCTGCTCGACATGCTCAATTCTTGGTAGACCGTGCACCATCTCCTTCTGCCCTAGTGTACGCAACGCCCGGAAATTCAGATGACCGTAGCGTGCATGCCATCTCCAGGCGTCCTCCTGCATACCAGCGAGCAAACAAACTGGGTCGGCCTGATCAAGGTTCAGTATGTAGAGACGATTACTTGAGCGCTTCACCCGTGCGAGCAGTGTACGCTGACGGTCAAACACCAACATCATTCCATCCTCAATGACGATCTTGCAACCGCGCTCTTCGAGTTGGCCGAGACTTATAATATTACTCTTCAGTCTCGGGATGAAATACACATCCGTCAGCACCTTGTGTTCTCCCTTGCGTGTCTCAAATATCAGGGTTCCACGACCACAAATCTGCACTGTCGAGGCATCCCCAAATTTTACAGTGCCTCCAACTGAACTATTCAACTCAGAAAATTGATGAACATCACCAGTCATGTGATTACTCGCTCCGGAGTCAAGGTACCAGACATTCGCACCAGCTTCGACCTTTTCCTTCTGCTGCAGATGCACTTTATCCTCTACAAGTGTCACATATTCAGTGAGTTTCCTCTGGTTTTTCTCTTCCTGAACCTCTTTAGGCACGAGCTTGTGCTTTGGACGTTCTTCAATCTGCTCATCTTCCATGAGCTCGCACAACTCTACCATCAGCATCTCAGGCTTATCATCACCTCCCTTTGCTAGGTAAGCTTTTTCTTTCTTTGGCGGCTTGCGACATTCAGATTTGAAGTGTCCAAAAATCCCACAGTTATGGCACTTAATTTTCTTCCGATCAAACTTTGGTTTCGCAGGGGCCTCGGACTCTTCTTCTGATTTCTTCGGGTTACGCTGATATTCCTTCTTGCCGCTGCCGCTTGCACCCGTCCCCTTGTTATTCTTGTCGTTTGACAGTTGCATCCACTGTGACTTGGTCAGGAACAAATTCTCACTTTCCTTCGGATCGCCGAAGTTCATCCTGATCCTCTCATCATGGGCTTTGAATCTCCCGACAAGTTCTGCGACCGACAAGGTTGTCAGGTCCACACACTGTTCGATTGAGGTAACGATCTGCATGTATCGTGGTGCTGCAGCACGGAGGAAACGACGTACAATCGCGATATCCGTCAGAGTCTCTCCAAGGTCCTTGATGGAGCTGGTGATCTCAACCACCCTCGTGGCAAATTTATCCACGGATTCACTGTCATCCATCTTCAGACTTTCATAATCCCTCAACAGGGATTGTAGACGTGCCTCACGAACACGGCTGTGCCCTTGGTGAAGTTCCTTGATCACCTCCCAGGCTTCTGCTGCTGTATTTTTTCGGGATACATGACGTGCTACATCATTGGTGATAACAGAGTAGATCGCAGACATAGCCTGCCGATCCGTCGTATATTCTGTACCTCCCTTCTTGTATGCATCGCCACCAGGATCGATCGCATCCCAGATTTCATGAGCCTCCATGGCGCACTCCATCTTGGTCGCCCAAATAGCATAGTCCTCTCTCTCTAACCGCGGGAAGGGAGTCGGGGGTAAGGTTTGTTTCTTCACCGCCGAACTGCCTCCCAGCGCAAGCTTCTTGTTCTAGCTCTCATCGTCGCTCATTGCTCTCTCGTGACCGAGGATCTAGCAAGGCTCTGATGCCAATTGTTAGAGCAAATCAGCAAATCAATCAGCTTCCTGCTGTACGCGATCTGCACAAGAACTTACGAGAGGAAAAACTATACAGAACGAAACTATTCAACGATGGCTCAATCGCCCTCCTTCCTATTCTTTGATTTATATAGGGGTTTACAAAGAATTCACGTCCAACACGGCACACGTAATTGCCCAACACGACGTGACCCTGATAAGCAGGTTTAAACTCTCCTATCTCTTTATCTGATCGATTCCTAGACACACACGATACTTCCGAAACTGTTTTATACTTCAACAGTTCGGTTACAACCAGACTCCTGACACAATGTGCTTACTCCTAACACATCTGCGGGGTCCTAAGCTGCCGGCGAATCTGTGCAGGCCCCCAGTCAAATCTCGACATCGAAGAGTGATGTTGATGGCCCGGATATGCCGGAGGAGATCAAGGTCGTGCTGCGCCGAGGGTAGGAGGCTTGCCCAGGCTTTGGCGACTCGCTGTGAGAAGTTGGCAGGGCGGCTACCCCTGGATCAAAGGTATGGCTTGTTGGCAGCAGTGTTGCTCTCCTAGTAGCCCCTGACACTTGGGTGTGTTGCTCTAGTAGCAACTGGCTCAAGGCTTTGCTTATTTTGGAACCACTGGTCTATAAATGTGCTGATTTTTGTTCACATGGTGGCAGGTTCTGATGGAGTGTGGCGCTTTGGTGAGCAAGAAGATTGAGAAGGTCCACCAATTATTGGAGAGCGAGAAGACCCGAACTGATGCGTTGGAGGACTCCGTCTTCGATTGCATCTGTGCGTACCTTTTGCTTACTGGCGTTTAGCTAGTCTAGCCTTGTTTTTTGCTGATATTTTTTTTGAAATAAACGCAGGAGAGCTGCGTATTTCGTTGATTAGAAGAAAGGCGAGGAACGCCGAGTACAGGGTGCAAGCTAACTCATTAGCATGCGAAGCAAGAAAACAAAATAAGGCCTAGGGCCGGAAAAACGGCGGCTACTCTCGCGGGAATAAATGCCGGCCACCTGCCAGCGCCCATTTGTTAGCCTCCAGTAGCAGGAGGTGTAAGACCTGGCGCGGCGAGCGCTCCATGCAGCCATAAAAAATGCGCGCATTGCGCTCCTTCCAGATCCACCAGAGAGTTAACAGGGCGACCGACCGCGCCGGCTTCCTTGTGGCCAAACTGCTGCTCATGTGGCTGAGCCAAGTCACAAGGGAACCGTGCTCAGCCCATGCCACAGGGTTCAGTTCCTGGATGCTGAATTTGTGCGCCACCATAACCCATAGCTCGCGCGCCCAATGGCAGTCCACCACCAAGTGCACCGCCGTCTCAAGGTTTCGGATGCAAAGCGGACAGAAGTAGGAGTTGGGCCACTGTCTGGCCAACAGTCGATCAGCCGTGAGGATCCTTTGTTGAGTGAGAAGCCACGCGAAGATGCAACACTTGGCAAGCGCCCACGCCGCCCAAATCTCCTGGTGCAGGGGGAAGGTGGTAGAGCCGATGAAGAAGATCCTGTAAGCTGAGGCCGCCGAGTAGATGCCGTTTTCGGTGAGCTTCCATCGAAAGCAATCTGGGGCACCCGAGGTCAGTGGCTGCTGGGAGTGGATGCTCACCCACAGCTTGACGAAGGACGGCAACAACTCGGTGGTCACCCTTCCACGGAGGTCTTGTACCCATCTGTCGCCGGACAGTGCCTGTCGCACCGTACGAGTCTTGCGCCTAGAGATCGCGAATATCTCGGGAACGAACGAGAACGGCGCGCCCTCGGGTAGCCAACTATCATACCAGAAGCTAGCGCGATTTCCATCTCCAATGGTGACGGCGCACGGCGACGCGAACATACGCCGCTCAGCCAGATCCACTGGAACAGGCAACCCGCACCACGGCACGTCGGCGGTTCTCTCCGCCCATAGCCACCGCAGGCGGAGCGCCACGCCGAAGCGCTCCAGGTCGACCACCCCAAGGCCGCCAAGCTCCCGCGGGCGGCATATGCGGCCCCACGCAACCTTGCAGTGCCCACCGTGGCAAGTCTCCTCTCCTCGCCAGAGCCACGCACGGCGCAGCCGGTCGATCTCCTTGCGCGCCCATTGCGGCAGGGGATAGACGGCTGACCAGTAGATCATGAAAGCCGACAGGACGGAGTTGAGGAGGACGAGCCTGCCAGCCACAGTCAGTAGCCTGGCCTTCCAGCAAGCCAGGCGGGCACGGAGCTTGTCCAGCAGTGGCTGCAGGTCGAGCTTACGCAGCGACCGTAGCGACAGCAGGAGCCCCAAGAATTTGCAAGGGAAACTTGCAATGCTAGCCCCCAGCCCCAGGGGTGAAGCGATGTCAGGCACATCAAGCAGATCGCAACAGATGGGAAGCACTGCGCTTTTCTGGAAGTTGACCTTGAGCCCCGAGGCCAGCCCGAAGGCGGCAAGAATCGAGCGGAGAGCGGCCAGCTCAGCTTTTACTGGGTTGATGAAGAGGGCGACGTCGTCGGCGTACAGCGAGGCACGCAGCTGCAGTACGTGTCCGCGGAGCTTGGAGAGCACACCCTTCTCCACCGCAATGTCCAGGAGGCGCTGGAGGGGCTCCATGGCGAGGATGAAGAGGAACGGCGAGAGCGGGTCGCCCTGCCGCAGACCGCGCCGGTGGGTGATGGGGCAGCCCGGCACCCCATTGATCAAAACCCGCGACGAGGAGGTTGCCAGCAGCATGGACATCCAATCACACCACCTGACGCCGAAACCTCGCGCACGGAGCATGTCGAGCAGGAACGGCCAAGACACGGTGTCGAACGCTTTAGCGATGTCAAGCTTGACGAACAGCATGGCGCGTTTGACACGGTGAAAGTGGCGCGCCATCCCACGAGCGAACATGAAGTTGTCCTGGATGCAACGCCCCTTGATGAAGGCGGACTGGGCAGGGCTGATGAGCTCGTCGATCCGTGTCGCGAGCCGCATCGCAAGCACCTTCATGAACAGCTTCACCACGCTGTGCGGCAAGCTAATTGGCCTGTAGTCTGCCATCGAGGCCGCATCCTCCTTCTTGGCCAACAAGATTATATTGGCCGTGTTCAGGCGGTGCAGACTTGCCCTATTCAACTGGTATAGCTGGTGGAACGCCGCCACCAGGTCCGGCAGGATGGTTGTGGCCACCGCTTTGTAAAAACTCCCCGTGATTTTTGCTGATATGACTTGTTGTTTTCGTGAAGCAGCCGTGGAGCAGTTTACGAGATGTGTCGTCATCTGAGCTTGGTCCACAAGGAGGCCAACAATTAACGAAGTATTACCGAGTCTGATGCTTCAGTGCTTGTTCCCGCCGAGAGTTGTTATTGAAGACGCGAGATGTTGTGGATTCCAACAGAAGCATCACCTCCGGTCTCCGTGCAATTGTGCAGAAGCAGAGACAAACGGAAGATGACCTGCAGCGACAGATCTAATCCATCCGGTCTAAAATTGAAGCTGTCCGAAAGCGCGAGAGCTCTTCGATTGCCGAGGAGGCCTCCCCGCGAGTGGTCGGTCGACGCATGTCCATGGATCTGACGGATCAACACGGCCGAAAAACCAGGCTCCAGGAGGCCACCCGAGGTAGATGCCCTTTCTTGACATTTTGCGATGTGTTTTTTGTCTTGCATCTTGCCACGATTGCTAATTGTGGATGGTTGCTGCAGGTATTCTTCCGTAGATGTATGTTGCGCTGGATCAAGACAGGCTTGGCGTTGTCACTCCCGTGCTTCGACAGATGTCCTGGACGCTGACCCACGTAGAGGGATCAATGTGGAGCTCGGATGACGTTGATGTCCACCTGCGTCCGTTGATTGAACGTGCAGCTGGAGCCCCGGATCGCCTGGTCGACCTCCAAGAAGTTGCCGCCAAGGAAGGAGCACGGTTCGTGCTTGCACGCTTGAGGTTGTGCTATCCCGAGGTCTCCGCTCATGTTGCTGCGACCTCCGTTCCTGAGAATCACTTATTGGCGAATTTCTCTCAACAAGTCGATGGCACCGTCGTGATGGCGGTGATGGACTGTGAGCTTGATGTGAGCCTGAAAAAGTAGAAACATTTGCTGGTCGTGTGTGGCGTTAGGTAATGTCAACTTTGTTATTTTTTTGAACTTTTGTATTTCATATACTTGTTTGATGCCTTTGGGCAAGGCTTTGACTGACCAAGTGCACGTGAGCAGCCTAAGGTCGTGTCAAGTTGGTTTTTGTTATGGCGGGGCACGACGCGACCAGAAACTATTCAGCCTCCAGTTCCCGTTAGGCTGTGCCTTTGTTGTAAGGGCACCGTTTAAGTTTTGCTTACGTCGGTGCAGCTCCCGGCTCATGGAGCTGAGAGGTCGGTAAGGATGAAGCAGCTCCCAAGTCCAGATCAAGTGAAGGAAGGCACGATGCAGCCTTTGTGTGGACTGTGTGTGTGTGTGGGGGGGGGGGGGGGGGGGCTCCACTATGCAGCCCCCTAGTCCGTCAAGCAAAGAGGTCTATTTGTTTCATTTCCTTATCTATCCTGGGGTGTTCTTAAATTTTTGCATTTGACGAAATATCAAATCACAAATTGGAACATGGAGAATAACCTTTATTAACCAATTTATTCTGGATCGAGCTAAGACAGAAATGCTAAAAATCTGAAGCAGTTTATGATAAGGATAAACGGGAATTTACGCGTAAAAGAGACGTAGTTGTGATGCATTGCATGGTCGGTTCGGGATTCACCCTGATTTTCTGTTGTGGTGGTAGTATGCCATGTCGTTGAGGACCTCGTGGGTCACATAAGGTCCCTCCCAAGGGGAAGAGAGCTAGTTCTTCTTTTGCTTTTGCTTGAGGCGGAGGACGAGGTCGCCGATGTTGAACTCGCGAGCCTGAACGCGCCTTCCTTGGTACTGGCAAAGTTTCTACTGGTAGATGGCAGTGCGCTCTAGGGTGAGAAGGTGAGCTTCTTCCTTGGCATCTATATCATCCTTTCGGCTTTCTTCTGCGGCGTCCTATTCATACTCGCGGACCCACGGGGAGTCATACTCGATATCGGAGGGTAGTACTCCCCCTGCTCCGTACACCATAAAGAACGGTGTGTATTCTATGGATGTGTTTGGCATTGTTCGTAGGCTCCAAAGCATCGAGGGGAGCTCGTCGACCCATTTTTCCTTTTGCTTTGATCAAGGGGGGAGATCAGCAAGGGCTTCAATCCTTGCATGATGATCCCGTTGGCTCGCTCCACTTGCCTGTTAGAGTGTGGTGAGCTACTGATGAGTAGTCTATATGTATCCTTCTATTGTGGCAGAAGTCTCTGAACACGTCAGCTTTGAAGTTGGGGTCGTTGTCGGTGATGATGTTATGAAGTACACTGAATCGGTGGATGATGCCGGAAATGAATTTTACTGTTGTGTCGGCCTCTACGTTTGTGACTGGTTTGACCTCTATCCACTTGGTGAACTTGTCAATAGCAACCAGGAGGTACCTGTGACCTCCTGGAGATGAGGACAGAGGTCCCACCATGTCTAGGCCCCATACGACAAATGGCCATGTCAAGGGTATTCAGGGTTGTAGCTGGCATGTGAGTCTTTTGTGCGAAGTGCTCACATCCATCACACGTTCGGACTATCTTTTGTGCATTTCTCATTGTGTGAGGCCAGAAGAATCTGTGGCGGAAAGCCTTGCCCACTATTGCTCGCGGGGCTGCGTGATGACCGCAAGCCCCTGTGTGGATCTCTTCTAGTAGCCACTGGCCTTCTTCTGAGACGCAACATTGGTAGATGCCCGTTAAGCTGCGCTTGTATAACTCCCCTTTGATTACCGTGTATGCCTTAGCTCTGCAGACTATGCGCCGAGCTTCCTTCTTCTCCTCCGGGAGGTCGCCGTTAACTAGATATGCGAGCAATGGTTGTGTCCAATTTGGAATTACTGCGAATACTCTCTCCACGGGCTCATCGTCTTTTGTGGCCTCCTGCATTAGCTCGGTGGTCTCCTGATTCCCGGCAACCGCTTGTGTTGTGGTCGGGGGCTCTGATTCGTCGGAGGTCGCGGTGTGTGTAGCTATATCCCGTAGCTTCACGGATGGTTTATGAAGTATCTCGAGGAACATCTCATCCGGGACTGGTTCACAAGTTGCTGCCATGTTGTAGCTTTGCTTGATGTCATGCAGTTCCAGGCCATCGAACTTGCCTTCGATGTCGCGGACTACTGCGCAATATGCAACCATCTTTGAGTCCTTTGTGTCAAAGGTTTTCATGACCCGCTGGACGATGAGGTCGGTGTCGCCACGACAGATGAGACGGCGGATTCCCATGGAGGCCGCGACGCGGGGCCCGTGGAGAAGTGCCTCGTACTTAGATGCATTGTTGGAGTCCCGGAAGTGCAGCTATAGGACATAGTTCATCCAGTCGCCTCTTGGTGAGATTAGGACGACACCAGCCCCAGGCCTTGGACAATCATAGATCCATCGAAGTACATCAGCCAGTGTTCGAGGTCGACGCTCTGTGGTAGTTGTTGGGCCTTGGTCCATTCCACGATGAAGTCACCTATGGCCTGTGACTTGATCGCTGATCAAGGTTTGTATGAGATCTCAAATGGCAGTAGCTGTATTGCCTACTTTGCCACGTGGCCTGCGGCATCCTTATTGTTGATGATGTCCGACAGAGGGGCATGGATAACAACTATTATGGAGTTGGCCTAGAAATAATGGTGTAGCTTGCGAGCTTCCATGAATACGCCGTACGTGATCTTCTGGTAGTGTGGGTACCGTGTCTTGCATGGTGTTAAGACCTCGCTGACGTGGTACACAGGGTGTTGGACCCGCTGTGATTTTCCGGCCTCCTCTCTCTCCACCGCTATTACCACACTGACCACTTGGGTGGTCACCGAGATGTATTGCAGTAGTGGCTCTGACGGCACCGGGGAGGCGAGTAGCGGGTTGGACCGGAGCCATTTCTTGAGGTCGGTGAATGCTTCCTTTGTCTTGTCGCTTCAGTAAAACTTGTCGTTCTTCTTGAGGAGCCAGTAAAGTGGGAGGGATTTTCCCCAGACGAGAGATGAATCGGCCCAGGGCTGCGTGCACTCTGCGAGCTTCTGGACTTCCTGGATCGTCTCTGGTGCCTTCTAATTTATAATGGCTTGATTTCTTTCTAGGTTCGCCCCAATCCCCCTCTCGACGACAATGAACCTGAGGAGCTGGCCTGCTGATACGTCTCCAACGTATCTACTTTTCCAAACACTTTTGCTCTTGTTTTGGACTCTAATTTGCATGATTTGAATGAAATTAACCTGGGATGACGCTGTTTTCAGCACAACTAACATGGTGTTATTTTTATGCAGAAATAAAAGTTTTCAGAATTGGCTGAAAATTTACGGAGAATTATTTTGGAATTAATAAAAATACTGGCGAAAAGATCTACTGGAGGGGGGCCACCACAGGGCCACAAGCTCAGGCGGCGCCCCCCTAGGGCGCACCATGTGAGCTTGTGGGCCCCTCGAGCCTCCGTTTTCCCTACCTTCGGTCCTATAAGTTCCGTCTCGCGGAGAAACAAATCAAGGAGAGAGAATCATCGTGTTTTACAATACAGAGCCGCCGTCACCTCCTGTTCTTCATCGAGAGGGCTAATCTGGGGTCCGTTCGGGGCTCCGGAGATGGGGATTCGTCGCCAACGTCATCATCAACCCTTCTTCATCAACAATTCCATGATGCTCACCGCCAGGAGTGAGTAATTCCTTCGTAGGCTTGCTGGACGGTGATGGAGATGGAAGAGATTTATCATGTAATCAAGTTAATTTGTTAGGGCTTGATCCCTAGTATCCACTATGTTCTGAGATTGATGTTGCTATGACTTTGCTATGCTTAATGCTTGTCACTAGGGCCCGAGTGCCATGATTTCATATCTGAACCCTTTATGTTTCCATCAATATATTTGTGTTCTTGATCCTATCTGCTAGTTGTATGCACTTGTTATTGTTCTGAACTGTAGACCCCAAGGTGACAATAATTGGGATACTCTCCGGGGATGACTGTAATTCGAGGAGTTCATGTATTCACCATGTGTTAATGCTTTGATCCGGTTCTCTATTAAAAGAAGGCTTAATCACCCTTAGATTTCCTTAAGGACCCCGCTGCCACGGGAGGGTAGGACAAAAGATGTCATACAAGTTCTTATTATAAGCACGTATGGCTATATACGGAATACATGCCTACATTGAATTGATGAATTGGAGCTACTGTGTATCTCTTTAGGTTGTGACTGTTGCATGATGAATGTCATCCATACAAATATCCATCGCTGATCCAATGTCTATGCTTTGCTCATATCATCTTTTCTAAGTTACTACTATTACTGCTACTGTTACAATCATCACAAAACTGTTGCTATTACTGTTACTGTTACTATTGCTACTATTACGTTACTATCAAAACTATCAAACTACTGTGCTACTAAACACTTTGCTGAATAGAAACAACTTTCCATGTGTGGTTGAATTGACAACTCAACTACTAAGGCTTATAAATATTCTTTGGCTCCCCTTGTTTCGAATCAATAATTTGGGTGAAATACTACCCTTGAAGACTGTTACGATCCCCTATACTTGTGGGTCATCAGGACTGTTTTCTGGTGCCATTGCCGGGGAGCATAACTCTATTTATTAAGTTCACTTAGGAGTTAAATATCTGCTGATCATTATGAAGATTGTGAAGGACTCTAAGACCAAGATCGTACCCTCTAAGACGAGGGGAGGTAAGGAACTACCATCTAGCTCTGCACTTGATTCACCTTCTATTTTGGGTCGACTTGCGACACCACCACCCGCTATTCAATCTGATATGTCGCAGGTAATAGACACTGCTTCTGCTATTGATGATACTCATGATGATGCTACTACTTTGCTTGAAGAAACTGTGCCACTTGGTGAATTTCTTGATGCTCAAATTGCTAAAGCTAAAGAATTTGAAAATGATGAAACTAATGAAGATTACGATTCACCTGTTATACTTAGCACTCCTACTAGGACTAAAATGCTTAATGTACCTAAGGGTTATGTTATGGATGGGGAGATTGCTAAGGAATTTCTTGCTTGTAAGGATATGGATGATCTTAAGAAACTACTAAGTAAGCTTAAAGAAAAAGCTATGAATGAAATGATGAAATATGATCCTAAGTTTGCAACTTCTCCTATCTTTGTTACTGATAAGGATTATGAATTCTCTGTTGATCCTGAGCTTATTACTTTAGTAGAATCTGATCCCTTTCATGGTTATGAATCTGAAACTGTTGTGGCACATCTTATTAAACTAAATGATATTGCCACCCTATTTGCTCAAGAGGAAAAGATTCGCTATTACTGTATTCTTAAGTTGTTTCCTTTCTCGTTAAAGGGTGATGCTAAAGAATGGTTTAATACTCTTGATCCTGGTTGTGTGCGTAGTCCCCAGAATATGATATACTATTTCACTAAAAAATATTTTCCTGCTCATAAGAAACAAGCTGCTTTACAGGAAATATATAATTTTGTGCAATTTGAGGAAGAGCATCTCCCTCAAGCTTGGGGGAGGCTTCTCCAATTACTGAATGCTTTGCCTGATCATCCTATTAAGAAGAATGAAATACTTGATATCTTTTATAATGGACTAACCGATGCATCTAGGGACTACCTAGATAATTGTGCTGGTTGTGTTTTCAGGGAACGAACTATTGAACAGGCTCAGGAACTATTGAATAACTTATCGAGAAATGCTGATGATCGGACACTTCCTGAACCATCACCCAAGCCTACTCCGAAGAAAAGGGGTATTTTGTTCCTCAGTCCAGAAGATATGCAAGAAGCGAAGAAATGTATGAAGAAAAGGGTATTAAATCTGAAGATGTTAAAAATCTACCACCTATTGAAGAAATACATGGACTCGATGTCCCGTCACAGGTAGTAGAGGTAAATTCTCTTTATAGTTTTGATGAGGGTGATATTCCTTATAATAAGTCTCCTAGTCAGTGTTTGGATGAATTTGATAATTTCATTATAAAGCAAGAAAACTTTAATAAATACATAAGTGATCAACTGAAATGCAATACTATTATGATTGAACGCTTGAGTGACATGATGTTTAGAATTGTTAATGATGTTAAAGGCTTATGTAAACACTCATCTATGGTTCAAACACAGCTAGAACAAGTTGCTAAATCACAAAAATATTTGCTTAATGAAATGAATAATAAAATCAATGACCATGATGTTAGGGTAATGACTAGAGGAGGCAGAATGACTCAGGAACCCATGTATCCTGAGGGTCATCCTAAAAGAATTGAACAAGATTCTCAAAGAATTAATGATTCTGCACCTAGTTCACCTAGGAAGAAGAAAAAGAAAAAGAATAATGATAAAACTTTGCATGCCTCTAGTGAACCTAATATAGAAAAACCTTCTGAGAATCCAAATGATGTTTCTATTTCTGATGCTGAGACACAGTCTCGTGATGAGCATGTGCCTAGTGATAATGATAATGACGATGTTAATGATGATCATGTTGATACTCAACCAGACAATAATAAAGAATCTGATAATGATATAGAAATAGAACCTGAAGTTGAGCTTGATGACCCACCCTCTAAGAATAAAAGATACAATAAAAAAGGATTTTGTTTCTAGACAACATAGCAAAGAAAGAGAACCTTGGGTTCAAAAACCTATGCCATTTCCTAGTAAAGCCTTAAAAACCAAAGATGAAGAAGCTTTCCATCGCTTTGTTGAATTACTTAGACCTTTGTATCTACGAACGCCCTTGACTGATATTATGAAGATGCCTCCTTATGCTAAATACATGAAAGACATTGTTACCAATAAAAGAAAAATACCTGAGGCTGAAATTTCTACTATGCTTGCAAATTATTCTTTCAAAGTAAAAAAACCTTAGGAGCTAGGAGATCCAAGAATACCTACTATGCCATGCTCCATTAAAAATAATTATGTCAGAACTGCTTTGTGTGATTTAGGAGCTGGTGTTAGTATTATGCCTTTCTCCCTTTATAGAAGACTTGACTTGAGTAAGTTGATACCCACTAATTTTTTTTTGCAAATGGCTGATAAATCAACTGCTATACCTGTAGGTATTTGTGAGGATGTTCCAGTAGTTGCTGCCAATGTTACTATCTTAACGGGCTTTGTTAATCTTGATATGCTGAAGGACGACAACATGTTGGTTATCCTTGGCAGACCTTTTCTGAATACTGCAGGGGCTGTTAGTGATTGAAACAAAAAGAAGGTTACTTTTCATGTTAATGGCAATGAGCATACAATATATTTTCTGAAGAAGACGAATAAAATGAATAGCCTTAATTCTATTGAAAAACTGATGACCATTACTATTGGAGGTTTTGAGTTTCCTCTTCCGGTTCCCGAAAAGAAATATCAAACTCTTATTGTTGGGACAATGCATATCCCAGTTGAGGTAACCTTGTGTTATACAAAAGTTCTTCGGTTGTCACTCAGAAATGGTTTGTTAATAAGACTTGATCAACCTTGTTAATGGATCCTTTTTTAGGGGCATATGGTCGATGAATTTCATGAGCACAACTTTCTGTACTTATAGTTTGTCCTCTGTTATTTTAAGTTTAATAAAGTAAAATGCCATGTTTTTCCTGTTTTCTGAATTATCTATGCAATAAAAATTGTCCCAAAAATAAAAGTTCTCAGAATATCCTAAAAATTTAGTATGATTTTTTCTAGAATATATTAGAATTTTTGGCACTAAACACAACCCAGGGGGGTGCACCAGTGAGTCACAAGCTCACACGGCGCGCCTACCCCCTGGGCGCGCCATGTGAGCTTGTGGGCCCCACAGGGACCCCCTCACTTAGTGCACTTGCCCACTGCTTCCCCTACCTCCAGAAAAAAAATCGTTCTTTCTTCCATTCCCGTGTTCCTGCTCGTTTTCGTGAGATTTTTGATCTCCTTGCTCGGAGCTCCGTTTCTGAAACTATTTGGAGGAATTGCTCCTTGGTATGTGACTCCTCCGATGGTCCAATTAGTTTTTGTTCTAGTGGATTATGTTTTGCATATTTTGCTACTGTTGGTGACCATGAATATGAGCTCGCATGTTGGATTTACTTGATTCTAAGTAGTTTTCATGCATGATATAGCCTCTAGGCATTTGTGGGAGTAGTTGCTATCGATTTTGTTGAGTTTTATTCACTTTTTATTTGGGGACTAAAAATTTAAGAAATTATTTTTCAGAGAAAGAAAATGTTGAAGAAGTTTTTCTCAGGAGGTCCCTCGAGCAAGAGCTCCCCAAGAACTGCATATTGTGAACCCGATGATGAACTTCCTCGCGATGCCATTGTGAAGGCCTGTGAATGGCCGTCCGAAATCTACATGACTAATATTGGCATCAAAGAAGAGTTCGACATGTTCATACAAAATGCTAAGTTAACGGATTTCCTCTCAGATAAGTGTCTGCAATACTGTGATCTTACTGACTCGTTTGTGCGGAAATTCAAGTATGTATCCCATCACTCCTCTCATGATGTTGTCTTCAATCTTTATGAAAAATCTTATCGCATGAGTATTCGGGATTTTTGCACCGCATGGAAAATTCCCTTTTGGGGAACTTGTCTTGAACCTCATAAATCTGATTGTGAGGAATTTCATATGAGCATTACTCGAGGGGAAACTAGAGGTGTAATGCCAGCTAGGATTGGGAGTATACATTTTCCTACCATCCATTACTTTGCATTGTTCATAGGAAGATGCATAACTGGTAAACATGATCTTGGTACTACCTGTGCTCCTGATTTAAGTATCTTAAAAGGTGTTGTACTAGGTGACAGAAAATTTAATCTTGGGGTGATAATAGCACGTCGCTTGAATAAAAATTCCTTTGATGGTGATCTTTATGGGGGGGGGGGATCTACGCCACCCGCTTAGCTGCCTACCTTGAAGTACCAATTAGAGATGACGACCATCAGTTACCTATTAGTTTCCTAGATTATGATGCCATGGTTCGCCATCAGTTTCTTGAAAGAGAAGACCCAACATACCGGTATAGGTTAATATTTAATAAAAAGCGTGCTATCCCTATTACTTTGCATGCCCCTTCTCTGTTTAACTTTCAGGACAAATAGAGATATTATATACACTTGGAGGAGGCTGAGGTGTATAGGGCAGCCGAGGACGCCGCTCACCAGGTGGTGGCCGCTGCGCTGGAGTATGACCCGAACTATCGCTATGATTTCCAACATTGGCCATAGACCAAGTTAGGCCAAAAGCCTAAGCTTGGGGGAGTACGTATTCTCACCAACATTTCATTCTTGTATCACACATCCATTCTGTTTGTCGGTGTTCATCGTTTCCTTTGTGTATTCGCCTTTGCTTTCACTTGTTTCTTTTTGTGTGTTTGAAAAAACTTTGAAAAATCCAAAAAATTATTTCTCGCTTCTTTTCGGGTTTTTTTCTCTTTATTGTTTAGTTAGTTCATAGTATTAAAAGAAAATCCAAAAAATTCTCATTTCTTCTTTTGCTCTTTGTTGAGAGCTCTTCGGTGTAAATAGTTTTTCTCGCTTTTCGTTTTTCTTCTTTCGTATGTTTTCTTCATAAAAATACTAAAAAACTCGAAAAACATTTTAGTGTGTTTCTCTGAATTTCTTTTCTTTTCCTTGAGTCGTCGTAAGGACAAGACCTCGTAAGAATTGTTGAGTGGCCCTTTATTCACTATTGTTTATCTAATGAAAGGGCCAATATATTCTTGTCTTCTCCTTTGAATATAATGTTTGCAGATTCCAGCTTAGTCCACGGCACCCTTGCACTATTATATTTTTCACATCATTCGGTCATGCAAGTGAAAGGCAATAATGACGATGATTTGATGAAGTGACTGTGGTGAAGAAAGGCTGGTATGAACTCTTCTTGTTTTTGTTTTTGTAAATATGTTTAACTCAGTAGCCCCGATTTAGAATATTATGGGTAAACATGTTTGTGATGATAATTAGAGATTATAGTTGCTAATGCCATGCTTAAGTAACTAGGAGTGGATAATGATTTATCTTGGGTGTCAACATGCATTAAAATGATTATGATGTAGTATGTTAGGATGGTATCCTCCTCTGAAAATTTCAAGTGGCTTGACTTGGCACATGTTCGCACATGTAGTTGATTCAAATACAATGCAGCCTTTATGATATTTATGTTCAGAGTGTTTATATCATCCTCATGCTCATGTTCATGTTAATTATTCGCAATGCATGATTATGACCGTTGTTGCTCTCTAGTTGGTCGCTTCTCAATCTATTTGCTAGCCTTCACCTGTACTCAGCGGGAATACTGCTTGTGCATCCAAATCCATGAAACCTAAAGTTGTGCTAGAAGAGTCCACCATATCTGCCTATATACGGTATTAACCTGCTGTTCCAAGTAAATTTGCATGTGCCAACTCTAATTATTGAAATAAACATCTGTTTTGTGTGCCCGTACTGCTCATGGAGCGATGGGGCGGTCAATATCTTCCATGCTAAGCGGGTTATTCTCATGACGAGATTTCATTCACTCGCCTTGCACGAGAGAGGCTAGTAATTGAGATGCCTTGTCCCGTTAAACAAAAATAAAGAAAAATATAATAAAACAAACTCCCCCCAGAAAGTTGATTGTTTGGAGGGCACCCGAGGATTCGGCTAGCCATGGATTGTGTCTGTATGGTTGTGGGGGAGTAAATCTTTTCTTTTCTGCATGGGAACCGCCAATAATGTGTTTAGCATGGAAAATGTTGAAAATCCTTTGTCGTGACGTTGATAGGAAAAGCACACCTCTCAAAATGTATTCATCTCTGTTTTAGCTCTGAGCTCTGGCACCTCTGCAAATCCATGCTTCCCTCTACGAAGGGCCTTTCCATTTACTTTCATGTTATTTACTTTTATTGTTGAGTCATCACCTTCTCATTCAAGCACCAACATAGAGAGCACAATTGTCATTCTTAGTTTAACACGCATTGAGTCTAGTTAATGTTGGGGGTGAGCATGACTGGATCTCTTCTACCCTGGATTACAATGTTGAGTCACTGCTTGAACTTCATAGGTGCTCTGCATTTATGTTTTGCGGTCTCAGAAAGGGCTAGTGAGATACCAAACTATCATATTATACCATGGTTATTTTGACAAAGTGTTGGCATTTGAGATATATTATTATTGCTCGCTAGTTGATTATGCCATGTCATGAGTAAGTGTGAGATCTAAGTGTTATCATTCAAATGGTTAGTTCATGATCTTTGCTGAAAACTTGATTACTAGTTAAGCTTATATACAACAACAGAAACAAAAGAGTTTGTAAAAGTTTTTCTTTATCACTTTCAGTTTATCAATTGAATTGCTTGAGGACAAGCAATGAGTTAAGCTTGGGGGAGTTGATTCGTCTTCAACGTATCTACTTTTCCAAACACTTTTGCTCTTGTTTCGGACTCTAATTTGCATGATTTGAATGAAACTAACCCGGACTGACGCTGTTTTCAGCAGAACAACTATGGTGTTGTTTTTGTGCAGAAATAAAAGTTCTCGGAATGGGCTGAAAATTTATGGAGAATTATTTTGGAATTAACAAAAAATACTAGAAAGATCTACTGGATGGGGGCCACCATAGGGCCACAAGCTCAGGCGGCGCCCCCCTAGGGCGCGCCACGTGAGCTTGTGGGCCCATCGAGCCCCCGTTTGCCCTACCTCCGGTCCTATAAGTTCCGCCTCGCGGAGAAAAAAATCAAGGAGAAAGAATCATCACATTTTACAATATGGAGCCTCCGCCACCTCCTGTTCTTCATCGGGAGGGCTGATCTGGAGTCCGTTCAGGGCTTCGGGGAGGGGGGATTCGTCGCCATCGTCATCAACAACCCTTCTCCATCAACAATTCCATGATGGTCACCACCGGGAGTGAGTAATTCCTTCGTAGGCTTGCTGGACGGTGATGGAGATGGATGAGATTTATTATGTAATCAAGTCAATTTGTTAGGGCTTGATCCCTAGTATCCACTATGTTCTGAGATTGATGTTGCTATGACTTTGCTATGCTTAATGATTGTCACTAGGGCCCGAGTGCCATGATTTCATATCTGAACCCTTTATGTTTCCATCAATATATTTGTGTTCTTGATCCTATCTGCTAGTTGTATGCACTTGTTATTGTTCTGAACCATAGACCCTAACCGTCCAGCAGGTGTCTTCCCTCTGAACCCAATCGCGGTTATGTTTGAACTCCTGCTGGTGCGCTGTGCTCAGTGGCAACCAAGGTTTTGCAGACAGCCAGGTTGTGAGTTATTTTATACTTGTCTCAAGAAGGGTATTTATATTGATGATAGTCAGCTAGCTCATGCCCATACTGAAGCTTGCGTTCCTACTGCATCTGCTGAGGTGACTCTGTTGCATCTCGCTTCAGGATCAAATGATGGGCCTTCAGATAATCTGGCCTACAGCTTAGTTGGGCTAGCCCAAGACTTGAACTCAGTGGTTCCCGCCATGATTCCTGGGCCAGTACCTGCAATCCGTGGCAATGCTTCCCTGCCTATTACAGCCACTGCAACACCCACTGGAGTTCCGGCGCAGACCAATCAGCTGTATAGAATGATTGCCAATGAGCCTGGCAATGTGGACACTTCATTACTGCGTCGTAGTACTAGATCAACATGATATGATGGATTTCGTGTTGTTCAACCAACAGATGTCAAGAAACACACTTCTAAAGTGAAGCCTCAGAAAACACCTGCTGTTGTCTACACCTCATCTGCTACTGCACCCAGCAGCTCTGACAGCTCAGTTGTTGCTGACCAGGCCAGTATTCCAGAGGTTATGTCTATTCCAGAAATTCAAAAGATTGGATCAATGAGATGTGGCATTTCACCTGAGGATCTTACCGAGGAGAAGCTAATGGCTAATCCTCGCAATGCCAGCTCACCCAAGTGATGCAGCAAGGCCGTAGGTGGAACATCCTATGCTGGAACATGCGAGGATTAAACTCTGATGACAAACAGTTAGCTATCAAAAATGCAGTGGATATCAGTGGTTGTGATATATTTTGTCTTCAAGAAACAAAACGTGCTTCGTTTGATAGGGCCTTTATTAAGTGTCTATGCCTAAAACGCTTCGATCAGTTTGCTTTTGTCCCTTCTAGGGGTGCGTCTGGTGGTTTGCTTACTGTTTGGAACAGTTCGGCTTTCTCTGGTACTATAGTTATTAATGAACCTTTTGCTTTGGGAATCCAGTTTAAATCCATGCATTCTGATTCTTGTTGGATGCTAGTTAATATCTATGGCCCCTGTGATGGGGTTGATCATCAAACATTCATTGCCTGGCTCTTTGGTTTGAATATCACTGTATCTGAGGATTGGATTCTCGCCGGAGACTTTAATTACATCAGAGCTCCCGACAACAGGAACAGGCTGGGTGGCAACGCGAATGACATGTTGACAATCAATGATTTTATCAGAACACATTCCTTGGTTGAACTGCCTATTAAGAGCAGAGCGTATACATGGAGCAATATGCAGACAACCTCCCTATTGGAACAGTTAGATTGGTTTTTTTTCTTCGGTCAACTGGACAGCTAAATACCCTAATAGCACTGTATTACCTCTAGGTAAACCAGTTTCAGACCATGTCCCTTGCGTAATCAGCATTGAATCTTCTATACCCAAAAGCAAGATATTTCATTTTGAAATTTTTTGGGTGCAACACAGTGGTTTTTTTCAAGTGGTTCAAAACGCCTGGAGCAGGCCATGTTATGCCAACAATTCAGCGTCCATTCTGTGTAAGAAGTTGAAAACGTTGAGATATGCTTTAAAAGATTGGAGTAAGGGTACTTCCAGGTTAACTATTCTTATTGATAACTCTAATAATACCTTGCTGAACCTTGATGGACTAGAAGAGAAGAGACCTCTATCTATTCATGAAGCCAACTTCAGAATCATTTTGAAAGCCCACGTACTCAAGCTACTGGATTATAAAAAACAGTATTGGCAAAAGCGTTGCACCGTTCGTTGGTTCCAGGCAGGGGATGGCAATACAAAAAATGTCCATACTGTTGCAACGGAACGTTTCAGGCGAAATTCAATTGCTTCCCTTCGTCTTCAGGATGACACGGTCATTACAGATCATGTCGCCAAGGAAGCAGTCCTTTATCAAGCTTTCAAGCAACGCCTAGGACAATCAGACCCACCAAACATGTTGTTTAATCTACCGGCTATCATAAAAAGGGTGGAAGGTTTGGATCAATTAGCTACAGCATTTACTAGTGAGGAGATTGACCAAGTGGTGAAAGAATTGCCGATTGATCGTGCACCTGGGCCCGATGGATTTAACTGATGTTTCTTAAAATCATGCTGGCCCATAATTCGGGAGGAGTTCTATAATTTCATTATGGATTTCTATGAAGGGGACCTTGACATAGAAAGTTTGAACACAGGCTTTATCACTCTCATTCCCAAGTGTCAATCGCTTGAAACTGCTAATGATTACCGCCCGATAACACTCCTTAATTGTTGTCTGAACATACTGACTAAACTTCTGGCAAACCGTCTGCAACGTGTCATCCTGCGCATCATTCATTGTAATCAGTACGGGTTCCTTCGTGGGCGAACCATACAGGACTACATTGCGTGGGCATTCGAGTTCATCCATCAGTGTCAATCTTCAGGTAGGCAAGTACTCCTGTTGAAGTTGGATTTTGCTAAGGTGTTCGATACTATTGAGCATGAGCCGATGAGTGCGATGATGAGGGCGATGGTATTCAATGAGCGCTGGATCAAATGGATCAAGTGCATTTTTTCCTCTGGAAAATCGTCGATGATCCTAAATGGAACCCCTGGGAGACAGTTCTTTTGCAAGCGCGGGGTCCGTCAGGGAGACCCGCTGTCACCGCTGATATTCGCTCTTGCAGCTGACCTGTTGCAAGCAGCAATCAATGATGCGTTTAGGGCAGGACACATACAACTTCCATTTCCTTCTGGTGAGTCAGAGTACTCGGTGATACAGTATGCCGACGACACGATCATATTTATGCCAGCTGATGTTGCTCAAGTTAACCATATGAAGCAAATATTGATTGATTATGCGGCCTCTGTAGGTCTGCGTATCAACTTTCAGAAATCCACCCTCATTCCTATTAACCTGTCTACTGAGGACGCACAAGCTTTTGCCTCGCTCTTTGGATGCACAATTGGACGTATGCCTTTCACGTATCTGGGGTTGCCGTTGGGCACTACCAGGCCCTCAATGAATGATCTTATGCCCCTAGTGGCCTCGGTTGAAAGGAAAATTTTAGTGGCGGCCTCACTTCTGGATTATGGCTCCAAATTGACTTTTGTCAACTCTGTACTCTCCTCTCTAGCTGTTTATGCCATGTGTTCTATCAGGATTTCCCCCGTGGATTATTGAACACCTTGATAAACTCAGGCGTCATTGTTTCTGGAACAAACACACTGATGATGGGCCTCGTCATAATTCCCTTGCAGCCTGGGAAATGATTTGTCGCCCTAAAAACAAAGGGGGGTCAATATCATAAACCTCAAAGTTCAGAATCAGGGGCTTCTTCTTAAACAGTTGCACAAATTCTACAATAGAGCTGACGTCCCATGGGTAAACCTAGTTTGGAGCACCTATTACACTGAGAGCGTCCCGCATGTGGTGGAGGCGTGCGGGTCATTCTGGTGGAGGGACTTACTCCAGATGCCTGACGTCTACAGAGGGGTCACCATCGTAAAGATTGGCAATGGTAGCACAGTGCTCTTCTGGAAGGACCTATGGCATGATCAACTGATCACCGAGACACACCCGAGAGCTTTTTCTTTTGCCAAGAATGACGATATGTCCATGCAATCTCTCCTATCTGCTCATAATATTGGTGGGGCCTTCCATTTACCTTTGTCGATCCAGGCTAGGGAAGAGCTTACTTTCCTACAATTGTTAATGGCAGAGTTTGATCCGGGCAGTGCATCCCATGATGAGTGGCGATGTGTTTGGGGCGGTAGAGATTTTGCCTCCAGCAAGTTTTATGAATTCTGCTTCAGAGAAATGCAAGTCAATGATGCCTTCACATGGATTTGGAGATCTAAATGTACCAACAAGTGGAAAGTTTTTGTTTGGCTCTTACTTGCTGATCGCTTGAACACACATGATATGCTTCGCAGGCGCCACTATGTGCTAGCTAATAACACCTACAATTGCTTGCTCTGCCCAAACCCCTCGGAGGAGACGATCACACACTTATTTTTCAAGTGCCCATTCATGGTGAACTGCATTGGTTTGTCCTGGCCAGATTTGGACTGCAGACTTGCCTTGTTGCATGCAGGTAAAAGCTCCTGGAGTAGGCCTTTATTCATGGAAACTTTCGCCATCGCTGCCTGGAGCATTTGGAAGGAGAGAAACAATTGGCACTTCAGAGGAATTGCGCCATCAAGGGTCTATTGCTTCAAACATTCAAAAAGGACATGTCCATGATGGTGCATAGAACCAAAGAGAACCTCCACCCTTACATTAACTCTTTTGTTGCCTCCATTTGATTGTTTTCTTCTAGTTTACAGTTTTTTATAACTCTGGAATTGTAACCACTCACTGACCCCCCCCCCCTCTAGATTTGTAAATATGTAACTCCCTGATACTTTCTAATCAATTTTAAAGTCTGTGGGAGCCTGTCCCACTGTCATCGAGTTTCAAAAAAAATTGGGATACTCTCCGGGGATGACTGTAATTCGAGGGGTTCATGTATTCACCATGTGTTAATGCTTTGATCCAGTTCTCTATTCAAAGGAGGCTTAATTACCCTTAGATTTCCTTAAGGACCCCACTGCCATGGGAGGGTAGGACAAAAGATGTCATACAAGTTCTTATTATAAGAACGCATGACTATATACAGAATACATGCCTACATTGAATTGATGAATTGGAGCTATTGTGTATCACTCTAGGTTGTGACTGTTGCATGATGAATATCATCCATACAAATATCCATTGTTGATCTAATGTCTACACTTTGCTCATATTGTCTTTGCTAAGTTACTACTGTTACTGCTACTGTTACAATCATCACAAAACTGCTAATGTTACTGTTACTGTTACTACAACTACTATTACGTTACTATCAAAACTATCAAACTACTGTGCTGCTAAACACTTTGCTGTAGAGAAACAACTTTCCAGGTGTCATTGAATTGGCAACTCAACTGCTAAGGCTTATAAATATTATTCGGGTCCCCTTGTGTCAAATCAATAAATTGGGTGAAATACTACCCTCGAAGACTGTTACGATCCCCTATACTTGTGGGTCATCACCTGTGGGTACCCCGTGATGTCTAATACGCAACTTTATTCTTGTAGACTCTGTTGGCCCTCCAAGCGCAGAGTTTTGTAGGACAGCAACAAATTTCCCTCAAGTGGATGACCTAAGGTTTATCAATCCGTGGGAGGTGTAGGATGAAGATGGTCTCTCTCAAACAACCCTGCAATCAAATACAAGCAATCTCTTGTGTCCCCAACACACTCAATACAATGGTAAATTGTATAGGTGCACTAGTTCGGCGAAGAGATGGTGATACAAGTGTAGTATGGATAGTAGATATAGGTTTTTGTAATCTGAAATAATAAAAACAGCAAGGTAACAAGTAGTAAAAGTGAGCACAAACGGTATTACAATGCTTGGAAACAAGGCCTAGGGTTCATACTTTCACTAGTGCAATCTCTCAACAGTGCTAACATAATTAAATCATATAACAATCCCTCAACGTCCGACAAAGAATCACTCCAAAGTTCTTATCAATAGCGGAGAACATAAGATGACATTGTTGTAGGTAGCGAACCACCTCAAAGTTATCTTTCCAATCAATCTATTGAGCCATCCCTATCAGTGTCACAAACAGCCCTAGAGTTCGTACTAAAATAACACCAAATAATTTCAGATTCATAATATTCAATCCAACACAAAGAACCTCAAAGAGTACCCCAAAGTTTCTACCGGAGAAAGTAGGACGAAAACGTGTATCAACCTCCATGCCTAGATTACCCCAATGTCACCTCGGGAATCCGCAAGTTGATTACCAAAACATACATCAAGTGACACAATAGAATACCCCATTGTCACCACGGGTATCCACATGCAAGACATACATCAAGTGATCTCAAATCCAATAACTATGAAACCTCAAAGGGAAAGACTAAATTCATCACAACAAGATAGAGAGGGAAGAACACCATATGATCCAACTATAGTAACAAAGCCCATGGTACATCAAGATCGTGCCAAATCAAGAACACGAGAGAGAGAGAGATAGAGAGAGAGAGAGAGGGAGGGAGAGAGAGAGAGAGATCAAACACATAGCTACTGGTACATACCCTCAGCCCCGAGGGTGAACTACTCATTCCTAGCTATGGAGACCGCCGGGATGATGTAGATGACCTCCGGTGATGATTTCCCCCTCCGGCAGGGTGGCAGAAAAGGCCTCCAGATGAGATCGCTTCGGAACAGAGGCTTGCGGCAGCGGTGTGGAAGTTCTAGGTTTCTTTCTAGGGGTTTCCCTATTTATAAGAATTTTTGGCGTTGGTTTCACGTCAGGGGGAGTCCCGAGGGACCCACGAGCTCAGCCCACACACCCTAGGGGGGGCGCCCCCTGAGCTCGTGGCTCCCCTAGACTTCGTCTGGTCCACCTCCTAGGCTTCGGGGGTCTCTTCTTGTCCATAAAAAATCACCGTAAAATTTCGTGGCAATTGGACTTCATTTGGTATGGATTTTCTGAGAAACAAAAAATTGCCAAAAAAAACAGGAACTGGCACCGGGCACTAGGTCAATAGGTTAGTCCATTAAAATCATATAAAAGTGCACCAAAATCATGTAGAACTTAGGTAAATATTGCATGAATACTTCATAAATTATAGATACGTTGGAGACGTATCACCCCGAAAGCGCACTTCTCTGGGTTTAGCTTCATGTTGTAGCTACGCAGGTTGGTGAATATCTGCTGGAGGTTGGAAAGGAGGCTAGAGCCCTGGCACCACTTGACCACTATGTCATCCACATATGCTTCAGCGTTGATCCTGATACGATCATGGAAACACTTCTGCATAGTTCTTTGGTACGTTGCACCCGTGTTCTTGAGCCCGAATGGCATGGTGATGTAGTAGAAAGGACCAAACAGTGTGATGAAGGAGGTTTTCTCTTGGTCGTATTCCTTCATCCGTATCTGGTGGTAGCCCGAATAGGTGTCCAGAAAGCATAGCCTCTCATAGCCCGCGGTTGATCAATGATTTGGTCAGTGTGTGGTAGAGGGAACGGGTCCTTGGGGCACGCCTTGTTGAGGTCGGTGCAGTCGACACACATGCGCTAGGACATATTATTCTTGCGCACCATGACGTGGTTGGCCAACCATTTAGGGTGTGCGTCCTCCCTAATGAACCCGACAGCTAGGAGCCGGGCGATTTCTTCTCCGATGGCCTGCCACTTTTCGGTGGCGAAACGGCGGAGGGCCTATTTGACCGGCCCTGCGTCCTTGCGAATGTTGAGGCTGTGTTGTGCTTTTCGTCGGGGACTCTAGGCATGTTCACTGGCTTCCACGGAATATGTTCCAATTAGTCCTAAGGAATTGGAGGAGCTCGGCCTCTTGTTCCTCAGAGAGGTCCCCTCCTATCGTCATAGTTTTCTTTGGGTCATCTGGGTGCACTTGAAATTTCTTCGTGTCCTTCGCGGGTTAGAACATCGGACCTGGCCGTGGCTTGGCCCGAAGCGCCGTTGTGGTAGTGTCCACTGATTTTTTTTTTTTCCTCGAGCTCTGTGGAGGCTAGGGTTGCCTCGGCGAGCTCCACGTTTGCGACCTCGGCCTCGAGTGCCCTCTCGGGGCTGTCGTGGGATGTGATCGTGCCTTTTTGGCCCAGCATCTTCAGCTGAAAGTAAGCGTATGACGGCATTGCCATAAACCGGGCGTATGCGTGCCTGCCGAGGATCGCGTTGTAGCCGCTGTGGAATCAGGCGACCTCGAACTGGATCGTTTCCGACCTGAAGTTTTCCTCGTTGCCGAATACGACCTCAAGTTTGAGCCGGCCAAGAGGACACACCGGTCAGCACGGGACGACGCCGTTTAATCCAATGAGCGAAGGCTGAAGGCCGGACGGGGAGATCCCCATCTTGGCCAGGGTGTCGGGGAAGATAATGTTGAGGCCACTACCGTTGTCCATCAAGACTCGTTGGAGGCGGAAGCCCCCAACTATCGGATCCACCACCAAGGCATACTTGTCGGGGTGGGGGACATGGACCGGATGGTCTTTGCTGTTGAAGGTGATTGTGGCGTCGGACCAAAGGAGCACGGTGGGGGCTGGTTTCGTCGCGTAGACCGCGCACCGAGTCAGATTTTGAACCTGGCGGATCTCCACCGTCGGGAATATCATGTTGATTGTGGAAGGTTGGGAGGGCTGGTGGGTTGATGAAGATCCAGCTTTTTCGCGGTGGGCGGCCTCCCGCGCGTATCTCCTCGCCACTCGAGTGGGGTTGGCGTGGATCACCGTAGTTTCGCCATTCTTGTCGAACAGGAACTCGATCTTCCTGAAGAGTACGTAGTCGATGAAGGGAGGGGGCGTCACATCGTAGAGCAGCCCCCGATCATCGACCTCAAGCTCGAAGGAGCCAAATGTGAAGGTCCGGACTGGCGGGAATTCGCCGGACAGATATAGATCTCTGTCCCGGGCTCGTTCTCCAGCCAGCGCAGCCCGTGTTTAGCGCGCCAACTGACAGAGCGGAAAGTCGACAGTACCCTCGGTAGGGTGCCTTGCATGGCCGGAAGTACTTGGACGGAGCCCGCACACACAACATAAAAGGAACTCGCAGATTGTTGTGCACTAGGGGTACTTCCCGATTTCAGTAGTGGATACAAAAGAATGTTGATGAGTGCCTCTCTCTAAGGTAGAATTGTACGCTTAAAACAAATGCCAATCAGTTACATTTCATGCAAGTATAATTGTAAGCATATAATTGAACTTGAATTAACTCGTAGTTCGGACATCCTACGGCTGAAAAAAGTATATAAACTAGCACAAATAATGAACTCTTTCAATCCATGTGTTAATTTTCCTTTTGGAGGGTCCTATCCATGTGTGATACTCATGCGAGGGGAGGTTTCAGTTCTTGCGCGCATTTGCATCCTTCTCCGGCGTCAGAAGTCGCGCACCGGCCTCGGCATCCTCCTTCCTCTCGGCCTCCTTGGCCTTGAGCGCCTGCAACTTGGCGTGGTTGTAGTAGGCGACGCCAAGGAAGGCAATGGCGTAGCCGGCGAGGTTCACCGGTGTCACGGTGTCCTTGATGACCGACCATGAGAAGGCGATGAGCAGCCAGTCCTTGACCACCCCTGCCACGTTCATGGTCAGCGCCGACGTCTTCCCCACCAGCAGGAACACCGCCAGGTTCAGCGCGAAGGCGCAGAGCGAATTGGTCCCGAAAACGACCAGGTCTGGCCGGACGATCCCGGCCGCCGCCGCCGCCTGCAGCCTCGGCAGCTCGACGAACGTCCACGGCACGGTGAGGAAGAGCAGGCAGCAGGGGGCGATGTAGTAGAGTGAGGTGATGGGGTTGAGCTTGATGCCCCTGGAGGTGAGCAGTATCTGGATGAGCACGAGGCGGGTGGCCTCGGCGGCGACGGCGGCGAGCTGGAGCGTGACGCCGAAGACGTCGAAGCGCGCCTCTCCGAAGGCCGCCACGGCGACCCCCGCGGAGATGCCGAGCATGTTGAGCATGGAGGCCCTGCGGAAGGTCTCGGTGCGGAAGGCGATGGCGAGGGAGTAGACGGCGACGGGCATGAGCGCCTTGAGCATCTGGATGAAGGAGACGGAGAGGTAGATGTAGGCGGAGTTGGAGAACCAGAGGGAGAGCGCGTAGAGCGCGCCGATGGGGACGACGGTGGCGAGGTAGAGCGAGGGCGTCATGGGCGGGTCGGCGGGGAGGTCGACGAAGCGGAAGACGCGGACGAGCGCGGCGGCGAGGGAGGCGCAGAAGGCCATGTGGATCATGGTGAGCGAGATGGGGAAGGGCCAGTCGTACATCTTGGGGTCGAGGATGTACTTGTTGTAGACGATCACCGTGAAGCTGAGGCTGATCCACACGGCCACGTACGCGTACGACAGCAGCACGGACCTCAGCACCGAAGTCGGCTGCGCCGCCGTCGAGGACTCGACGTCCATGGCGGCCGCGGGGGCCTTGGTGCTGCCATCGCCGCCCATTGGGGCGACGAGGGGATGGAAGCGCGCGGTGGTTGCTTAGTGGTGGTGAAGCTCCCCGGCCGGCCGCGCGGTGGTGTTGACTAGGAGACGCGCGGTTTGACGTTTATTTAACAAGATTGGCACAAGTTTGAGTAGCTTGCCGAATCATGGAACCTTTACGTGCGGTGCGGTGCGGTGCGTCTCACTCTTGTACTAGTATTATCAATATGTAGAAGGACAAGGAAATTGAAATTACTACTACCAAGGTCAGCTCTCTGACGTAGGATCCAAGGAAGTACAAATGTGGAGTCAAATGCACACTTGCGCTAGGGTCTGCATACACTCGCAAATCTCGATGAGAAAATCGCTTTACACGCTTGATGCCCGGTGCCCCGGACGATCGCGTTGACTGGATCAAAGCCACTCGATGAAAACGTTCTCAATCAACGGTCGCTGGATGGGCTGGAGCGTAGGCCTCTTTCCCTGGCCGAGTTTTGACTTGTTTGTTGCTCCACCGCACGTAAATGTCCATGATTCCGTAAAAAAAAGGTTCCGTTTCTTTTTTTGCAAGGAAAAAAAAGTTCCATGATTCCATAATATAAGACCTTGCAGCAATGTCAACATGTGGTTCGATGGATAGGACAACAATGGTATCCCCAGCCCACCGTGTTTAAGTCCTAGACTTGACACCGATGCTCGCATTTTTCTGGATTTTCTCAGGTCTTCCGTGATGTGCATTCAACGAGAGGAGACATTCCCGTCGACTATGAAGATGTATCGACTCAGTCTCTCAAAGGTGCTTATAGTTATAGGGATAGAGTGTGCGTGCGTACGTTCATAAGAATGAGTGCATATGCATATGTATGAGCATCTCATCTATAATACTTTGTTCAGAAAAGAAAAAAAACAATGCCATAGGCTATTTCCAGTTCGCCGCTCAATGCAGCAGATTGCCGGCATAGATCACAAGATGCGTGCGAGCTGTGCCGGCATATTTTCACCGGATTTGCCCTTTTTATTATTCATTGTATTTATGGTTTTCTTATTTTTTTTTTCTTTGGGTGTTTAAATACCCTTTTCTATTTTTGCCTCCTTTTATAAGCACAAGTTTTGTGTGCATGATTACTTCATTGCGAACCGGAGTTAGCGCATCTCCGGCGTCGTCCATTAAAATGGACACCCAAACGTCTATGGACATTCCGGACGTGTCCGTGAAGAGTGCTAGCAGTGACGGCCATCTAGCCTATACATCAAATGTCCATCCTTTAAAAAAATAGAATAAACCTAAATCAAATATCCGACATGCAGCCGCGCTTTGAGCCATTGATCGATAGCAATTCAAGCATACATGTAAATAAAAGTGCCTGATGTTCAACAAAAAAAATTCAATTCTTCGAGCCCAAATTCAATCATCCTCCCCGAAACTTCGAAAGTGGCCTTTATCTCAAGATTTCTCTCCTCGAACTTGACTTCTTCATCGACACATGTTCTCTCAAGTGGGTTGCCCCTTGAGTTTTATCCAACAATGTATCAATCTGAAGGGCATGCCCTCTGTCTTGTAGTACATCGCGGCAACGCGTCCGGGCTATACAATGACATGATCATCAAGTTGCAACGTTGAGTGAATCAATGAATTGACCAACAAAAAGCAAAAACCTATGATCTCCATGATTGGTGCACCCATTGACATCATTCTTTCGACTTGTGCAATCGCAGTGCAATACTTCATGACAGCATTTAAAATGGTGTACCACCGAAGGAGTAGTGACTTCCCATTGCGATCATGGATCACATTCAAATTGTAGGGCGCGTAGTATTTGTACTCATGAAACAATAATGCACCGTGCACTTTTGCTTCATGCCCACAAACCCCGCACTTGTGGCCAACTACGCGTCGCACAACAATGCATCCTCCCTCACAGAGTACCTTGCCATCGTGCTTACTTCATGTTAAACAAAGAGAAAGTCAAAAAAAATCTCAATGGCATTTGGCGGAACACTTGCTAGATATGACGTCCACCATGGACGGCGTCGGAAGGGGGCGGACAATACCTTGGCTGCGAGCGGATCCGGGGTGCAACGGTGACGAAGTATAAGGTGCCTGGGTGGAGCAGCGGTGGTCCGGCAAGAAGTGGGCAACGACCGGAGTGGTGCAGAGGCGGCAACGGTCTTGGCAGGTGCGGATACATAGCAAGGGGGAGGGACGGGGTGGGGGAAAAGGGCTCCGGGAGGAAGGTTTTGTGTGGGCCGGATGTGTCGGAGTCCGACGTGGCGGCTGTGCGGACTCGCCCAAAGATTCCCCGGCGGCGAAATTCGAACGTGCAGACTAGTCCATGGACATTTGATGCAAGCCATTGGATGACATAAAGTGTTCAGACCATGCAGTCCAGATGTTTTTTTTAGAACTGCCGTTGTTTTAATGAACGGCGTTGGATATGCCCTTACGGGCTAATTTTTTTTAATAATACACTTTTTTTATTAATTTTCAGAAATATTACGCCGTTTTATTTTTTAAGAAAAATAATACATCGTCGGCTTACTGCTGGCCGACTGGAGCCTGTCGTCCTACCGGTGGCCGACTGGGTCCCGTCGGCCTATCGGTGGCCGACAAGTGGCCTATCGTCTACGTGTCAGCCGATTAGTGGCAAGGCCACGTCGCGCCGCTCCCAGTCGGCCCGTGAGCTGCTATCGGTGGCTGGGGCCCAGCCGACAAGGCCCTGTCGGCCACCCGCAAGCCGATCGGCCTGTCGCAGGCCGACAGGGTGCCAGCCCCGCAGCCGCCCGCTTTTCTTCCTCCTCTTCCCTTCTCTTCCTCTTCCTCTATTCTTTCTTCTGTGTTCTTCGTTTCTTCTCTTCCCACTCGAAAAAACTCCCATTTATACACCAAACTGAGCCATTTTTTGCCGATTTGCCACCGTGGATGCGTTGTAGATAGTTGGGGGAGGCAAGGGAAACCTCGATCTACTGATGGGGTAGCTCGTGATGGTCATGGTGAGCATTTTGTTGGAGCTTTTTTTGAGCATATTGGAGGAGGTTGTGGTGGCGGTGAAGGTGGAGGTGGCGGTGGTGAAGCTCGGGCAATGTGGTGGAGGTGGTGGAGGTGAAGCTCCGGCGGTGTGGTGGAGTCTCCGGCTCCGGTTCCGGTGATTGAAGTCCGCCGTTCGTCGTTGGTTCGCACGCTTCAAGGGTATAATTCAACATACATTTTACCTGTCGTAGTTGCTCCGGTAGTATTCGGTAGTATGTTTGGATGTGAAATATATTAGGTGTGCGGATATTGTTATTTGCTCCGATAGTATCCGTAATATATTTAGATGTCAAATATTTAGTTGTGTGAATATTTTTAGTTGCTTCGGTAATATTCCGTACTATATGTGGATGTCAAATATTTAGGTGTGTCAGTATTTATAGTTGCTCCGGTAATATTCCGTACTATATGTGGATGTCAAATATTTAGGTGTGTCAGTATTTTTAGTTGCTCCGGTAATATCCGTAATACATTTAGATGTCAAATATTTAGTTCTGTCAATATTTGTAGTTGCTCCGGTAATATCCGTAATATATTTAGAGTTCAAATTTTTAGATGTGTGAATATTTGTAGTTGGTTCGGTAATATTCCGTAATATATGTACATGTCAATTATGTAGGAGTGCTAATATATTTAGTTTGTCATGCTGCTTAATAGTTGTCTTTCACTGTTGAAATTTTTTTTAGGTGAGCCGAGATGTCTGATGTAGTGAAGTTCGTATTTTACTACGGTTCTGGTACTGTCCAAACAACTGAGACGGGAGCTGATCTGAGTGAATTTGATTACATAGAGGTGCCACTGACCGCCCCTCAAACATGGTCAGTCAGTCAGTTGAAAGAATGGGTGACAACAAGTTTAGGGCTTAATACTGAAATACACACCGTCGGTGTTCATGCATTGTGGACACAGTCAAGTTCAATCATTTACTTTTATTTGAGGCCAATAGAGCGAGACTCCCAGTGGGTGCGCTGGTTACAAGGTTGTGAACGCAGGGGATGCAATCATGTTGCCTTAGTGCTTCCCGTCGTGAAGGAGGTCACTGCACATGAAGGCGAGGGTGGCTACGATCTTGGCCAGAGCAGTGAAGGGATGCAGTCAAATGCTGAAGATGATGGTTATGAACCAGGGCAGAGTAGTCAGGTAGAAGGAGGAAATGCCGATGGTTATTACAGTGGCGAGGCTTATAGTGGCGAGGCGGACGCTGACGAGGTAGATGGGCACATGCAAAACTTGATGGAAGAAGAAGACACCGATATTGATAGTGGTCATGCCGATGATTCTGACGAGTCGGATGAAGAAGAAAATGCAGAGGAGGTCCCGAATCCTGCATCATGGAATCATGACTTCTCTTCTGCAATGACCGTGAATGATGGGCATGATTCTGTCTGGCAATATCACCAAAACAACATTGCGACGGGTGCTATATATCCCAACAAAGAAGCTCTGAAGGACGCAATAATAAATTGGGCAATGTCCACGCAAAGGGTTTTCATAGCTGATGTGTCCAGTCAGAAATACTTGACAATGGTATGCAAGAATGCAGATTGTCCTGCCAGGGTGCACGGCTATCTCCCTAAGTATGTCACAAGTTGGGTGATCAGTGACTTAGTTCATCACACTTGTCTTATTCCCTGCATCCCTCAAGATCATGCCAACCTTTCATCCACGCTTATTGCGAGGTTGTTTTACAGCGAGATAGTGGAGAGCAAAGCGATGGAAGTGAAGGCAATCCAGACAAAAGTCTTCGTCAGGTTCAACTACAGAATTTCTTATGGCAAGGCTTGGAGGGCTAAGCATAGGGCCCTTCAGAGGAGATTTGGTTCTTATTTCGATGCATATGACTCTGTTGTCCGGCTCCTCCACACACTGCAACAGCGGAATCGTGGCACCTATGTCGATATCCAAGACCTCTTCATGCCAGAGTTCCCAACTGTGAGGGTGCTGCATCGACTCTTCTTCTCTTTCGGTGTATGCATCGAAGCTTTCAGGCATTGCCGACCGGTGATATGTGTAGATGGCACTTTTCTCACTGGCAAGTACAAGGGTCAGATTCTGACAGTCATTGGTCAAGACGGCCAAAATCAAGTAGTCCCACTCGCATTTGCTTTTTTTGAGAGTGAGAACATTGAAAGTTGGACATGGTTCTTCAGGCAACTGAAAATATCAGTTGTGAAGGATAAGCCCAATGTGTGCATCCTTCATGACAGGCATGCAGGTATACTCAGTGCGATAAAGACACTGACAAACCCTGGCCCTGAGGAACAAACTCCATGGCAGGACTTGCAGAGCCGTTGGTGCATGCGCCATCTGGAGGCTAATTTCTTCTCGCAGTTCAGAAATAAGAGCTTGATAAATCTATTCAAAAAACTCTGCAAGCAGAACCAGCTATGGAAGTACAATTTGATACGTGACAGACTTAATGTGTGCACACAGAGACACGTTAGGGATAGGAAAGCTGCAAGAGATGCAGCGGTGAGGGCACATGTTAAAGTAGTAGCTGAACAGTTAGCAACAGGAACAACGGCCGTGGAGGAGGAGCCTGTTGGGCTATGTGACTTGCCAGGATTTGACCCACCTGGTACTAGGAGAAGGCTCGGGAGGTCGATTAAAACCTTCGAGCAGTGGATAGAGCATGAGCCTCTGGAGAGGTGGTCTTTGCTGCATGACACACATGGAGCAAGGTACGGTGTTATGACTACCAACCTCGCAGAAACATACAACTTTGTCCTCAGAGGAAACCGGGCATTACCACTAACAGCCATCGTTGAGGGTATTTTCTATGGCACCGTGAATTATTTCAGAGATAGACGTCAAAAAGCATAGCAGCATATCTTGAACAACCCGAACACACGTTACTGTGAAAGAGTCTTGAAGTACATGCACCAAAAGATGGAAAAAGCTAGGTCACACACTGTAGTCGCCATCGGTAATCAAGAAAGAAGGTTTGAGGTCCGCTTAGCTAACAACAAATTCGGATGTGCAAATGAGTTGAGGACGCATGAGGTGAAAATTGGAAATGAAGCCTGGCCAACGTGTGAGTGCACGTGCAACAAACCGAAGTTGCTTCACCTACCTTGCTCACATGTACTTGCTACTTGCGGGCAGCTAGGAATGGACGCAATATCGTTCGTGTCTCCATTTTATTTGAAAGAGTCTATCCTCAATACGTGGACAGGTGAGTTGCTGGGATTTCGATCAATGGGTAACTTCAACACCGTCAACCCTGCTGAAAGGCGTTACATTCCAGACCCAGAGAATATGCATACAAGTAGAGGTAGACGGCAGTGTCAGCGCATCCGGAATGATATGGATGAATCTGAAGCAGGAGGCCCGACTAGGCAATGCATTCTATGCAACGAATTTGGCCATAGGGACACTAATTGTCCCACTTTCGTCACTGGGCGTGGACGAGGCAACCGGGGACGAAGAGGAGGGAGAGGAGGAAGAGGAGTAAGAGGGAGAGGAAGAAGCTAGGCTGCGTTGAAATTTGTATTAAGTGTGGCACTATGTTCTAAATTTGTATTAAGTGTGGCACTATGTTCTAAATTTGTATTAAGTGTGGCACTATGTTCCAAATTTGTATTAAGTGTGGCACTATGTTCTAAATTTTATTAAGTGTGCAACTATGTTTGAAATTTGTATTTAGTGTGCAACTATGTTCTAAATTTGTATGTGCAGGAATGGTGGGAATGTGGTTGCTTAAGCGGGACATTGATAGTAAGCATCGTGCTGCGATATGTTATAGGAAGAAGCTCGAGCCCCTGGTCACTCGCACTCCTAAGGAATATTGGAAGATACACCCGCAATGGGTTGACCAGTACGTGCTTTATTTATTTCCTTCAAGCATGTATATTAATGGGACACACTAACTGAATTGTTCTGACATGCAGACTTAAATGGGCCGGCCTTTTACCTTTCGCGCGTCTGGTTGAGTCCACGGAAGGATCCAAACGCCTCGCCATCGACTCCTCTTTGCTCACCTGCTTAGTGGACCGTTGGAGGCCTGAGACCCACACGTTTCACTTCCGCTGGGGAGAGATGGCTCCTACTCTGGAGGATGTGTCACTTTTGCTGGGACTACCGTTGGCAGGTCATGCCATAGGACCGTTGGAGGCACCGGCTGGTTGGGAGCTAGATATGGCACAACGTTTCGGTGGTGTTTTTGCCGGTGCTCCGGCTCTGGCATCGGAGCGTCACGGACCTAAGTATGATTGGTTGCTCCGTTTCCAGGTTAGTTCCCCTACCTCATATCTTTCAGTTGTCGTGCATATGGTTTTACAGAAGATACCTTCACTGTTTACTAATACTTACTTTCTCTTTGCTCAATACAGATCCAGAAGTTCCCGGAGCCGTTGAATACGGCACAGATCACTCGCAGCCTGGAGGCATACCTACTGTGGCTTCTCGGCAAGGTGATGTTCACAGAGAACCATGTCACCACTATTAGCGCGTGCTACATCCCTATTGCACTGGAGATCGCGAGCGCTGAGATTCCGGATCAGATCACACAGAGGAGTTGGGGTTCGGCGGTCTTAGCGGCTACATACCGAGGTATGTGCAACGCTTGCCAGCTTACATCGGACACGGAAGCCCTTCTTGGATGCCCTCTATTTCTACAGCTGTGGTCGTGGGAGAGGTTCTCTATAGGACGACCGGACATACGTGTCGATGAGCCTATGGAACCCATGTTCGATGCTGATGGCATCGACATGCCTACTTTCCGTCTGTGTTGGACACGTCGCAGGGTATGTCTCGTGTTATAATTTAATGCATCTTATTTGTGCACACTATGGCTGAAACTAACTTTTTTTTTTCCGCAGAGACGCTATTCTACTGATCAGACTAGGCGAGCATACACGGCATTGAACGAGCAGTTCGATGCGTACACTGGGGTCATCTGGCAGCCCTACACACAAGCAGCCATAGATGCGAGATACCCCGGCGGTTTGTCTGAGCTATGCACAAGAGATCGTGATTACTGGATGACGAAATCTAAGATCAGCTTCGATGTCTTCGTCGAGGAGATGGCCCAGCAGAGGGTTATGAGGCAATTTGGTCTTCAGCAGTTAGAGGCCCCTCCCCCAGTAGAGGATTAACAGGACAGCTGTTGAGTGGCTAGTTAGGCTTCAGCCGTACGTTACAGAATGGGAGACTGCGAACACACTTCTGTGGCACGAGAATATCGAGTTTGATCTCGATGAATTCCATCGCTACTTGCAGCGGTACATGACCGGAACACGGTTACGCATCGTTCATCACTCTCACCCAGATGAGATACCTGACCCTAGTCCGTCGGATATGTACCCGAGCTATGATACTTCGGGCTCTAGGCAGTACGCGGTAAGATATATACTCTTTATGTAATGCATCTAGTTGTCACGTACTTTGCCGTGCATACTTGATAATCGTCCTGACAATTTTCAGGTTGACTTGACACTCGGACTCTACGACGATGTGTCCACCTTTGGACGTTCACTGTCGTCTGGACCTCTTCTTCAGCACCTATCTGTGCTCCAGCCGTTCGTGACACGCCTGCAGAACAAGATACGAGCTGTCTACGAGGCTATCACGTGCACCCGGAGAAGCAACGTTGTTCAGCAGCACCACCACCAGCAACAGCCGCGTCCCTCCACGCACCGACATCAGCCACGTCCACGTCTAGCACATACGCCGACGACCAGGCCACCCCCTTCTGACCAACCTGGCAGTTCGACGTGGCAGCACCCACAGCACCGGGGTCCCACGTCGAGCTTCGTGTTTCAGCCACAGCCACAGCAGCAGGGTCCCACGTCGAGCTTCGTGTTTCAGCCACAGCCAGCTGGTATGTCTCTTCATATTTATTGTTTTCAATATGAATTGAGGCGACCTAGTTCTTCATGACTTAACGTTCCCTCTTGCAGGAGCCTACGGATATCAGGCGTCCATATCCGGATCCACGTGGGGGAGTGATCAAGATCCTGAGGAGAACATACAGGATCACATGTCACAGCACACCCAGTGGATGAACATGTATTCGACTCCTCCACCAGGCCCCACACAGGATACACAGTATGACCAGGACGAGTCTGAGATTCCTCCTCGTAACATTAGGGCACCCCACAGGTTTGGATGGTCGACGCCTGATGCACAGCCTGAGCGCCATGGCAGACATCGTCAGTGACGCTTCTATCTATCAGTAGAGACATGACTATCTACTTATGTATGAGACTTATGCTTATTCTATGTATGAGACAAATGACTATGTACTTATGTATGAGACATATGCCTACTCTGTTTTAGTACTCTGTTATCCAACGTCGTGCGCCAACTACAACATCATATTTAGATAGAACATACTTCTCCTACAATAAGACGGTACAAACAACTGGATACAACTACATCTGAATTAAACGGTAGGTAGGACTGAACTTACAACATACAACGTAAAAACTACATGAAGTCATCATCGTCATCCTCCGTCGATGCAGAACTCTTGTCCTTCGACGATGAAGAACTCTTGCCCTTCGACGATGTAGAACTCTTGCCCTTCGACGATGCGGTACTCTTGGCCTTGGTGCTCAGCATGAAGATATCGTCTTCATCCTCGCTGTCTTGGGTCCATAAATAAGTATTTTCCGCTGCAGCCTTTAGGAATGCTTCACTCTTATTCTGTTGCTTCTTCCATCTTCCATGCAACCTGAGAAGTTCTTTCCGTATCTCCTCAAATGTCCTGGAAGGCCACCCGCACCTACTTAATGCGTGAGCCAGCTCATTCAGTAGCTTGTCACTACTGATGAGTTCGTCCCACGGAACTAATATGTTCTCAACCCTGAAATTGGCGGCTAAACGCAGAAGACATCGGGACATACCAGGGTGAAAACTACGATCAAAAGGATATCCGGACATCTTCGCGAGATTACGACACTACACTAGATTGCTTACTCACCTTACTGCCGAGGGTGTTTTATAGGTTGAGAAGACAAAAATAGGCGGGAACTCAGAAGCGGGGAAATATGGCGGGAGATATAGGCGGGAACTAGAAAGCGGGAAAATATGGCGGGAACTAGAAAGCGGGAAAAATATGGCGGGAACTAGAAAGCGGGAAAAATATGGCGGGAACTAGAAAGCGGGAAAATGTGGCCGGAACTAGAAAGCGGTAAAATGTGGCGGGAGATACTGACGGAAACGGCGGACCGAGATATAAACGGGAACCCAGAAGTGGGAAACGAAGGGGGAGTGTTCATGCACCTATCGGCCTAGGGGTAGCCAATTAGTTCCAGTCGGCCACCAGTTAGCCGACAGGATCCACTACCAGTGGCCGAGAGGCCTGTCGACCACCCCTAGGCCGACAGGAGGCCAATCGGCCACCCTATAGCCGAAAGGGTACTAATCGGCTTCCTCCTGGCCGACTGGATCCAATCGGCCACCAGAAGGCCGACGATGTATTATTTTTTAAAAAAAAATAAAATGGCGTAATATTTCTGAAAATTCATAAAAAAAGTGTATTATTTAAAAAAAATTAGCCCCTTACGGATGGAGGTCTGGCCGTCGCGGGTGGGGAGGCGTAAGGATGAGCAACGGCTGTGATGACGTGCATCTGACGGCTGATAGCGCCTTTAAAGATTTTGTACGCAGAATCACTCACCTGATAGCGCCTTTAGAGATTTTGTACGCAGAATCACTCACAATATTGCACATACTGGTTCCAGAAACTAAAGCCGCGAAGAACGGATGTGTCTGTGTCCAGAACAGAACATTCCGGAGAAAGCATTCAGTAACTCAAGCTTGATTTTCAGCAGAAAGAGTTCTTGAATTATCCTAAACTCCCACACAGAAACACAATGTAGCAACGTCGCAGATGAACTAACACGAAGCCTACAGTGACCCTACACCACTGGTCATTCTTCATCCGAGCTCTCATACGCCAGACCAAGCAAGCTTCCAGTCACATTCTGTGGCCTAGACTCTGCTGCTTCAGCTGGCTTTGGTTCATTCTGACATGAAGACATTTTGTTGACAGAAACTTCCTGGTTCCGCTTAGGCCCGTCGTTCTCTGCTGCCTGCGGAGGGCTGCATACCTTGGGTCGCTTCGGTTTGATCCCAACAATGTTCTTCAAGAGATCCCGTTGCCTGCCAATTAGGTATGCGCCAACGTTACGAGAGGGCGTGGTGGATGGAAACATAATGTTTGCTGCACACAGCTAGTAGCTTACCTTATGTCGCTTTTTGGCCTGGCATCGACACAAAGAGCGGCAGGTAGAGCAGGTGCAGAATCAGCTAAAGTCGCTGCTTTGTAAAGCGAGGGTTAAGGAAATCAGACAGACTATAACATACACAATCTAGATGAGAAACCACCCCTGGCAAGGCATGTCTCTACTGTGCTATTCCACATGATGAAAAATAAATCAAATGGTAAGTATGTGTACTATCGCAAATTGGCATACCAGGAGCTAGGGCTTGGATCGTATTCACCAAATATTATTTATTTTGTAAAATGCAAGCTACGATGTTTCATTAAATAGAGGATATCTTAAAAGCAGCAAATGCCCGCTTCTCTGTACGGCGAAGAAGACGCTCTGCATCTTCCTCGGCCTCCATTTGCTCTTTGAGGTAAAGCAAATCATCACTGTCCAATGCTGAAAAACATAAAAGTAACACAAAAAAAGTGGTTAACAAGCAACCTGCATGGAGTCCTCCTTAAAAGAAGCATGAAATACCTCCTCGTCCATGAAGGTAGCCTCCCCTCTCACCGGCAACATCCTGCATCTGTTGGCATCAACCGCCCAGTAGAGAGCCAAAATTTCTGTGAGGGCATGTTATCAGAACATTGCGTGTAAAACTCAACTGGTACCGCTAGTAACGGAATCGAGCTTGCAAGGAAATGTTGTGACATCTCACAGCCCCAGCTACCAAGCAATATAAATGTTATTCTACCAACAAACCAATGATCTCAGCAGAGAATACATGCAACCTCAACCTAAGGCAGCCCGTTAAATATTTCTGACCACATTGAGTGATCTATCACAGTCTAGAGAAAATTATGGAATTCAGTCCATCAGTACATTAATTTTTTACTTATTCTGATAACATCAACTGTACTACTCTATATCAGCAGCACCAAGCCATATATAATGCATATTCTAGCACAGCAACATGTAAAGAAGCAAATCACCACCCCAGCACATTCGACACTATGCCAGATTGACACCATATAAATGCAAAACTTAGCAAATCCATTCATTCAGACATCGAAATTATTATTTTGGCCGAATTTAACCTCTTTTTTGTTGAATTTTAAATTATATTTCAGCAGCTAATGAAACTATTTCTCTTAAAAAAAATAGGATACATAGCAGAAAAGTAAGACCCGATATAATAACATCTTATATGCAGATATTTAAAATAATGTGTTTAGATATACATCAAATGCAGTAGCAGTAATAAACTAACAATACAATCCGGTTAACCTTTGCAACCATGCGCTGAAAGGTGACGTCCTCATCATCGATCTTGTCCTTCCCCTTCCCCGACTTCCTATCTGCACATCCACAGCACAAACCCCAAATGTCATCAAAATGATCCCAATTAAAATGCCTAACAGACAAGAAAGGGTAAGAACTTGTTGGCTACAGGAGAGTGGTGAATCAAGAACCTTTAGGATCGCTGAGATTGGTATACTCACGGACCTCACGTCCAGACATGTCGAAAGCTCAGCTGGGCCGTATTTAGATCCAGATACACTTTCACCAATGCTTTTCTTACCAAATCAACAAGCTAGTAAAAAACATAAATGAAAACTGCTAGCTTAGTAATCTTATCGGTACAAAAATAGTACTGCCCTTTAAAGACAAATGGTGTACCTCACCAGGGTGACAAACGGCTAAAGTACAAACCCTAGCCCTAGAATGTTTTTCCTATAAATAGTACTAGAACTGTTCCCATGCAGTACTTGTTCAATCTCATACTTTTACATATGTACATGGCAAGTGACTCTACCATACATCATTCGCATTTTGGACAAGTAACAAACACTTCTATGACTAATTTAGGGTGCAGAGTTATGCCTGGAGATGCATAGGAGACGGATCCCATAGTCATCCATGGTTCAGGGGCTGTTCATAACAATCAGGAGAATATGACACGACATAATACATGCAGGTGTTGCAGGATGTTTGTAACAGCTGCCAACGAGCCAAATTGTGCCCCAAGTCGTGTGACCATTAAAAAAAAGCTGATTACACCTTCTAAAGGGCTTCATCTTGTGCATAAACCAGCTTAAGCAGAACTGTCCACAGGAGCTCCGGTCTGGGGAAGCCCTGAGAGGCCCATACCCTGTTTGAATGGTTTTAAAAAATTTGAGTTTATGTCTGTGGTGAATGGTACAAAATCTGTAATACCCCTGGACTTATTTGTGGTCTGTTTGATCGATAGTATCTTAGTGCAACAAAGTGCTAAATTAAAATAATTTTGTAGTGGCACGTCAAATAAGAGCAAGGTTTGGATGTTTTTGTGCCAACATAAATTGTAAAAGCATAAATGTATCATCTGTAAACATACTCTTGCATACATATATACACCCAAAAAATCTATGCATATGTGAACGTATTAAGGAAATGTGCAAAACAACAAGAGCGGTAATCTTCTCATGGCTGCCAAAATATATTGCTCAGTACGACTACAGCCAATCCGATTCACTTTAGCTCCAATATATTATTTTAGGGTTTGTAGCCACGTTATAACAGTACAAAAAATAAGTAAAAGATACAGCTTTAACATTTAAGGGCATGTGCCCTATGTACAATTTATTCACTGCCTGGCCATCAAACATGTACTGTATAACTTATCCACTCCCTAAGGAAGACAACATTTTGCTACAAAAATTCATGCACTGCCTACAAGGCTCCAACAGACAACAAGCACATAAATTTGTTAAATGGCTACAGTAATTCCTCTTTTTTGAGGAAAAATTGCTACAGTAATTCAGACCTGAAGCATCTGAGAACGAGCTAGCTCCACACATTGGTTCATTTTTTCAATTCACATGCTCGGACATAAATTCTCGCTACCATTACTAAATACTAATGGATCCATGAACGGAGGGGACACGTACAGGGCAAGCTTGATGCAAAAGATTCAGCAAATCTAAATACAAGAAATAATGGTTGAGGGCGGCTAAATTAACAAGGTAAGACGTTCTTACCTTGTGGGCAGCCGGCTACGTTGATGGCAGAAGGAAGACGGTGACCTTGTTGCTTGGCAGGTGACTGGAGTGGAGGCAGGAGGGAGACGGTGACCTCGTTGATGGGCAGGTAACTGGGGTGGGGGAGGGAGCGGAGGGGTGTCGGGGAGGAGTGCGGAGCCGGTGGCCGAGAGCGGCGGGGTGCCAAGGGGGAGTCGGGGAGGGTAGCGGCGGGGGAGGGGGCGGGATCGGAAGGAGGCGGAGGGAACCAAGGAGGGAGCGAGAGATGAGCCGAGCCGTCTGGTCGGATTGGGAAAAACCCTGAATTTTGGCCGTAGTTTCTGCCAACTTCGATGGCAATTCCGTGACAAAATTATTTCGTCCTCGCGTAACAATATGGTACCTCAATTCGAGAGACATCAAACACTGTAATACGGTCTCTATACATGAAAATACGCAATATCTACGGTCCAATATACGGCCCCTCGACGGTCAATCGCTTTGGTGCCGCCCTGTGGCGCAGCTCTTTGCGGAAACCCCCCTCGCTTTTTTGGAAAACACCCCGCGTGCCACCGTGGCCCAACACGCTAGGCGTTCCGACCGGGTCAAAACGACCCGGGCCAGCTCACTCTCTCTCTCTCGCTCGCACTCCACTCATCTCTTCTCCCCGAGCTCGCTCCCCTCTATTGCTGGACCACGCCGCCGCCGTACTCGTCGCCGGTGACCATGCCATCGTGGAGGGATGGGAATGATAGCAGTAACGATGAAATCAGCATGGGCGACGGCATGATGGAAATGGAGTACTTTGTAAGATTCCCCCTCTCTTCTGTTTAGTTAGGGTTAGGGTTTTTGCATTTGGGGATTTTTTTTTTGTTTTGAGCTTTTCTGCACCGATTCGAAGAATATTTCGTTGATCTAGTGGGTTATGCATGTAGGAGACCTCGGACGTCATTCCTGAGCCCCTGTATTGCGGTACTGCATTGGATGACTTCCCAAGTGCATGTTGCACAAGCTTAGGCCGGAGAAATATGTTGCTTTGAAGGAACATATTGGAAGGAGATTCATTGGGTGCCCTGCGAAGGTGAGTTAGACATGAATAAATTGTCCAATTAATTGTGTACATGTATCAATGTTTGACTGTACCTAGGCAACACATTTACCTGAAATGTGATAGTAGAGTAGAGTAGTAGAATTGGCACTATATTATCTTGGTGCTTAGTTGGTCAATGAGCACACTAAGTAGCTATGTGGAGCAGCTGAGTTAGCTCTTATATCTAAAATCTTAGAGTATAGTGAAGCAGATTGACTGCACAATTGAGACTATGTTATGTTGGTGCTTAGTTGGTCACTCATCATTAAATTGCTGATTCACACTCTAATTTATTTGTAGTTAGATAGGTGTAAGGTGAATTAGCAGTAAGAAAGCATTGCATATTCAGGTAGTAGAAATTGTTAGTTTTGAATGTCAACATTTCTTAAATTTAGTTTACTTTGGCAGGAGGGTGTAAACCGTGGAGTGGTGCAGTGGGTTGATGCGCCTTGGCCTGTCATACTACAGAACCGCTTGACCAAGTTATGGGGCATGTTTCATAAGCAAAATCATGGCAGGGTGACAGAGAAAGTGGCCTATGACAAAAATCTAGCCAAGATGAAGAAGCAGTATGATTGCAATGAGTACTGAAAAATGGTGGATGATGTAAACAAGATGTTTGATTGGTAGGATGGTGTTGACAAGGTGGACTACCAGATGGAGCTCAAGAAGAAGAAGGAAGAGGTAGGATGGAGCTCAAGATGGAGAAGCTCAAGCTTGCAAAGGAGCAAAGGTGTATCCTTAAGACTCAGGCATATATCATCCAGAACACAAGGAAGACCATGCATGAGATCAAGGTGGATAGAGACCAACTTGCAAAAGATAAGGAGTTTGAGAAGGTTGTTGTTGACCTGCTGAATTCTCGGCATGGGAGCAAGGAGAAGCTGGAGCAGATAAAGACAATCATGCTATCATGAAGAGGAAGTCAATTCTGGATAAGTAACTAGAAGGCCTCCATATATAACATGCCTTGAAAGGTTGCGGATGGATGCATATTTTGGTGGCTATAATGATGTTATTTAAGTAAAAACCGACTGCTAATGTTATGTAATGCACCGGAAGAACTGCAATGTTATGTAATGCATCTGGAAAACTGCAATGTTATGTAATGCACCTGATGAATTTATGTTTACTAAGTATGAATTTATGTAGGAAATGAATCCTGTAGCAATAGTGATGCCTTCTGTTTATATTATGCAATTATGAATGTGTCTGAATGTGTCTCTATCTGAATGCATTAATAGAAACCTGGTACTGCATTGATTAGGTCTTAGTAAATAAACCATTGTAGGCATTTTTACCTAACTGAACTTTGATTTTGTGCTGAATATGGCTGCTTTTTCTTTGCGTGTTACTACTGACTGAAGTTTTATTTCCAACTTTGCATTTTAGCTTTAGAATCCTAGCATAGGTTCCTGGTGCACATGCTCAGCACAGCAACATGGCAAATGGTAGCATGGGTGCTGCCAAACATTTCCCAATATTTTTTTGCCCAAATTTCTGTACCAGACAAACAGGTGTGCCAAAATTTAATCCTAACTAACAAAGAAACATAAGCCAATTGCCAAAACAGTATCTTAACTGACAAACATAGATGTTGCCAAAATTGGATGTTAACTCACACTCAAATATGTTGCCAAAATTGAGACAAAAATAAGTAATCTATTGAACTGAAAAAGACAGTTATTAAAATTCAGAAGTACTCATTTGCACCATAGAATCCAAACTTGCATTAGTCCAACAACATAGTGTGGCACCCCTGCTCGACCGTGCACTAATCATACACGCAAACGTGCACGCTCGAGATCAGAGACTCACGGGAAGATATCACAACACAACTCTAAACTCAAATTTAAACATAAATCTTCATATTACAAACCAGGGGTCACGAGGACCTGAATACATAAGTCATACACACAAATAATATCTAGGTACAGACATAGTTAGTCAAGTTTGCCTTAAGAAGGCTAGCACAAACAACGACACCGATCGAAAAGGCGAAAGCCTCCTGCCTAGGGCCTCCGAACTACTCCTGGTCGGCTGGCTCAACCCAGTAGTACGTGCCTCCTGGGCTCTCCTGGTAGTAGTCTCCTGCGGTGGTGTCTGGCTCCTGGACTCCATCGCCTGATCGCAGTAACCGGGTATGGGGAAAAAGAGATAGCAAAGCAACCGTGAGTACTCATCCAAAGTACTCGCAAGACTGACATCAGAACTATACTAATTATGCATCGGTATCAAAGGAATGGGGCTATATCTTTGGACTAAACTGCAGAAATGCCAGAACAGAAGGGGAGAAGCCTAGCCTATCGAAGACTAGCATTTGAAGCAGTTCTTGCAGCATCAGAAGAGAGTAGAACAAAGTAACATATAATAGTGGTTATATAGTAGCAGCGCCCTGAGATCCTTTCTCGACTACCCTGCGAGAAAGTGACCCCGAGAGCAGTAGTAACAGTTTAATATTGTAACAGTATCCATTTGTCGTTGTAGCAGATCAGGATACAACTCCCAGCGTCCTGTTAACGTGGACATGGCTATTCGAATAGATAACTTCCCTGTAGGGGTGCACTACTGTTACCCAACACGCTCGATCATATCTGGCCGGACACACTTGCTGGGTAATGCCCGGCCTCGGGAGATCGACACGACGCAGTCCTACCTAGGCTCAGCAGAGAGGTCAGCACGCCGGTCTAAATCCTAAGCACGAAGGGGTCTTGGGCCATCGCCCTTCGCACTCCTGCACGTTGCGAGACTGGCCGGGGCCCAAGCGCGACTGTGGAAACACCACAGACGTAACCAGCTCACCCCAACAATCAGCCCACATCTCTGAGTTGTGACGTCTGAAGAACTTTCGGCTGATACATACGACGTAGAGGGTCCCATAACCATTATCCCACGTGGTGGTAGTGCGTATAGGGCCAACGACCCACTCAGATTAAATACCCAAATCCGTTAGGCGTATTTAGTAACTCGCAGAGACGAACAGGGTTCCTGTCGCTCTGACTTGGTAACACATGTCGCGCGGGTGCACTTGGAGCCGACCCGTCTTTAGTATTATTCTCTCGCGGGCACCCTTGGGGCCAGCCCGACTTTAACAGTTTAAGTATTGCAATATGTAAACATTTCCGTGATCATCACCCGTAGTGATCACGACCCGATATCAAGCTTGGCAAACGGACAAGGGTGAAGGGCCACAGATGAATCAATAGCATAGCTAACTAAGTATCATGGGACAACAGGTAGGTATAAGCAGCAGGCGACAAAATCAGGCTATGCATCAGAATAGGAGCTATCGAAATAACCACAGAAGCAATTCTAATGCAAGCATAAGGGAGAAAGGAATGTGCGATATCTTATGATCAAGGGGGTTTTGCTTGCCTAGAAGCTCTGCTGAGAGGGGCTGGTCGTCTGAAGGCTGCTCGTCCGGAGCGTAGTCGTACTCAGCTGCGTCTGCGGCGGTCTCGGCGTCTATCGGGAGAGAAGAAGGGGGAAGAAACAATAAATACACGGCAACAGATGCAATCACTATGCATGACATGCCTAAATGATGTGCAGAGGTGATATATCGCCTATCTAATTGTTTTAGATAATTTAGGAATTTATCTGGATTTATTTTATCAAGGTTATGCACTATTCATTTATCGAATACGGGAAAAAAGTCCCATGTTCATCTAGATAGGAGTGATGGTCAAGCATTTTGACCACATATTCGGATTCTTCATATTTTTCTGATCATTTTACATATATAAATTATTTTCATCCGAGTTACGGTTTATTTTATATGATTTTTCAAAGTTTTACTGAATTTCTGGAATTCCTGAAATTATTTTAATTCGAATTATCCGAAACAGTATTAGGTGATGTCAGCATGACGTCAATGTGACGTCAGCGGGTCAAACCCGGCTGACCAGGTCAAACCTGACCAGTGGGTCCCACTGGTCAGTGACTGATTCAACTAACAGTGGTTTAATTTAACTAACTAACCTAATTAGCTAGCGGGACCCACCTGCCAGTGACTGATTAAGTTAACTAATTAACTAACAGATTAATTAACGATTTAATTAACATTTTATTTATTTTAAAAACATTTTAATTTAGGCGAGGCCCGCATGTCAGTGTCACGGGGCCGCCACGTCAGCGCGTTGACCACAGTCAACGTGGTCAACGGGGCCCAGGGACCCACTCGTCAGTGACCCTGGGTGGGCCCCAGGCCAGCCACGTCGGCGGCCACCGGCGTTTAGCCGCCGGCGACGTGCTAACGCGGCGGCGCGCACGGGAACCCGCTGGAATTCGGCTACGCGCGGCCGTTTGGCGCGCGGCTTGGCCCAAACGAACGAGCGGCGAGCGGCGCGTCTAGTGGTGGTGGCGGCGTCGCCGGAGTCGGCCGAAAACGTCGCCGGCGACGAGGTCTGAGGCGGAGCATTTCGGGCGAGCTCAGATCCGGCGTATTCGGGCACGGCGAGGCGCATGGGCTAGCGCGCCGAGGTCCTACGGCTGCGCAGAGCTCGACTACGAGCTCAAACAGGCTTGATGGCGACTACAGCAACGGCGATGAGCTGCGCAGTGGAGCAACGTTCGGGCGGCGATGGCAGCGGCTGCAACGGGGACGGATCCGTGCGGGAAAGCGAGGGGAAACGAGCGCGGGCTCACCGGGAACCTGCAGGTGAGCAAAGCGTGCGCGGGGAAGGTTCGACGGCGACGAAATCGACGGCGAGGCGACGGTGGCCGAAGGTTGAAGAGGAGCTTGTTCCGGTCGAATGGGAGGCGCTCGGCTCGATCCCGTGGTCAGAGAAGAAGCAGAAGAGGCAGGCGGAGCGGACGGGCTCGGTCTCAGGCGCTGGGGAGGCCTGTGGCCATGCCGGCGAGCTCGGCCATGTCGACGGCGTCGGGCGTTTGCGGGGGAGGAAGAAGACGAGCGAGGGAGAGGGAGAAAAGATCTGGGGAGGGCGGCTAGGGTTGCCGCGGTGGCCATCTTATCCTCCCCGACCTCCTGTAGCGACGCGGTCGGCAAGCGGGCGCGGCGGCGACGGGGACCGGCGACGGGTGCGGGCGCGTGCGGGCGACCGACGATGAGCAGTAGGAAGGAGAGGGCGAGGTGGGCTGGGCATGGCGTTGTAGCCCGTAGGCTTTGGTGCACAGTAGGTTTTAGCCTTTTTGCTTTTTCTTTTTCTGTTTTGATTTTTCCTTTTCTGTTTGAATTTTCTTTTTGCTCCAAAATACTTTTGTAAAATGTGAGACTTGGCTCAATAAATACTAGGCAATATTTACCACTGCCATAAAAGGTTTTGGAGTTAATTAATTTCATTTGAATTTTATTAAATGAATTGGCAATTTAAATTGCTGTTTGGTTCTGTTTTGATGATGTTATGGTCATCTAGGTAATTTAGGTGATGTTGTTTTTCTTAACATAATTAGTTATGGAATATTTGCTAATTAATGAACATTTTAGTTTCCAATTTGGAACAACTTTTACTTTCACTTTAAATTTGGATTTCAATTTGAATTGGAATTTGAAATGAGATATGATGCAAATGATGATCAAGCACTATTAAGCATGGTGACTTGGCATTATCAAAAGGTGATCACTGTAGCTTAATTACATGGGGTGTTACACATAGAATCCAAACTTGCATACAAATATAAGTTAACTTATATGCCACTATTACTACTGCCATACCTAACTGCTACTACAAATGCATCTTCTTCAGTAAACTGCAACTTCAGTTCAGGCGGGCGGAACGGCGAGGAATCGGCGTGCCACTCAGGCGTGCAGAGCGGCGCCGAGCATGCATCTTGCCCGCCTTCTTCTTCTTCGCCATGTGCAGCTCCTCCCATGGCTCCTCCTCTCGTGGCTCGTCCTCCCATCTCTCCTCCTTATTCACCGGAAAAACAATGTCTGCCATCTCCTCGATGTTGATGGGCGTCTCTTTGTGGCCTGCGACGATAAGTCGACCATGGCCTGCACATCCGGCGATGCCTCCTTCTCCTCGTCATCAATGACAACCACTACTATACCTGGTGGAGTCTTCTTATGGGCGATGGCGAGGTAGTTGGGATCGACACGCTCGGGCACAACAACTTCAACCTGATCGACCCGCTCTACATTTGGATCCGACGAGAACAACCGCTTGTTGCACCTGCTGCACGGGCAGTACATGCACCAGCGAGCGCGCTGGCCAACATCGCTAGAGCACGACTCGAGCATGAACCACATGACAACGGCAACCACGGGCACACTCTTGCCATGGGGGAACACGCAGGCCTTCTCATCATCCCTGAAAATCTTCAGCAATCCCCTCACGTGATTCACAAGCAATGGCACTGATACGTCTCCGGCGTATCTATAATTTTTGATTGTTTCATGCTATTATATTATCAATCTTGGATACTTTATATGCTTTAATATGCAATTTTATATCAATTTTGGGAACTAACCTATTAACCCAATGCCTAGTGTCAGTTGTTGTTTTTTGCCAGTTTTTGGTTTTCCAGGAAATCAGTACCAAATGGAGTCCAAATGCTATGAAACTTTTTGACGGTTTTTTTCTGGACATAAGAGACCCTAGAAGCTTCGGGAGGAGATCATACAGCAAACGAGGACACGGCAAGGCAACAGGGCACGCCCAGGGGGATAGGCGTGCCCTGTTACCTTGTGGGCCCCATGTGGCTCCGTCTGACCTAATTCCACTTCTATAAATTCTCAAATACTGGGAAACCCCCAGAGAGCCACCCGAAACAATTTTTCCACGCCGCAAGTCTCTGTTCTTCTGCGATCCCATCTGGAGGCCTTTTGCGATACTCTGCCGGAGGGGGAATCGATCACTGAGGGCTTCTACATCAACCTTGCTCCCCTTCCGATGATGTGTGAGTAGTTCACCACAAACTTACGGGTCCATAGCTAGTAGTTAGATGGCTTCTTCTCTCTCTCTGATCTTCAATACAATGTTCTCCATGATGTCCATGGAGTTCTATCCAATGTAATCTTCTTTTGTGGTGTGTTTGTTGGGATCCGATGAATTGTGGGTTTATGATCAGATTATCCATTGAAAGTAATTGAGTCTTTTTTGAACTTTATTATGCATGATTATGATAGCTTTCTATTTCTCTCCGATCTATCCGTTTGGTTTGGCCAACTAGATTGATTTATCTTCAGTAGGAGAGGTGCTTTGTAGTGGGTTCAATCTTGCGGTGTCCTCACATCGTAACAAAAGGGGTAGCGAGGCACGTATTGTATTGTTACTACTAAGAATAAAACGATGGGGTTCATTCATATTACTTGAGTTTACTTTGTCTACATCATGTCATCTTGCTTAAGGCGTTACTCTGTTTTTATGAACTTAATACCATAGATGCATGCTGGATAGCGGTCGATTGGTGGAGTAATAGTAGTAGATGCAGGCAGGAGTCGGTCTAGTTGTCACAGACGTGATGCCTATATATGTGATCATTGCCATGAATAACATCATAACTATGCGCTTTTCTACCAATTGCCCAACGGTAATTTGTTTACCCACCGTATGCTATTGTTTCGTGAGACAAGCCTCTAGTGAAAACTATGGCCCCCGGGTCTACATTAATCATATTACTAAAACTAAAAATACCTTGCTGCAATTTTATACTTTTTATTTTACTTTTCTTTTTATCTATCTACCACTATCAGAATTAATCCTTGCAAGTAACGAGTTCAAGGGGATTGACAACCCTCTTGCCCGCGTTGGGTGCAAGCGTTTGCTTTTGTGTGTGTAGGTGCTGACGACGGGAATTTGCGTGGTTCTCCTATTGGTTCGATAACCTTGGTTCTCACTGAGGGAAATACTTATCCGCTACTATATTGCTTCACCCTTCCTCTTCGATGAAAATCCCAACGCAGCTCACGAGTAGCAGAAAGAATTTCTGGTGCCGTTGCTGGGGAGACATCATCAAATTCTCACCAGGTTCCTACATACAAATTATCAATCACTTTCTCTACTTTTTATTTTCCTTTGCCTCTCCTTTTCATCTCTCTCCACTTCTCTAAAAAAATCAAAACATAAAAATATTTTACTTTGCTTGTTTGATTGCATTGCTTGAAGTTGCTACCATGTCTGAGTTTGAAAAAGTTAGTGATGTTCCCACCACTAGTGCGAAACCTATTGATCATCAAGCTTTGCCATTTAATGATAACACTAAAAGAGGCTTTGAGGAAGTTGCTAAAGAAACACTAGATAATCTTGCCGATGATGATCCTAATAAAGAAGAACCCACTATCATGCATACAAAAAAATTCGTATAGGTAGTGGTAATATTATTTGAAAAGGTGTTATCCAAGATTTCTTTACTTGTGCTGGCTCGCTACCTATGATAGGGGGGTCAATTCTTACTATAACTACAAGTCTTACGGATGCCATATCTTTGCTTATAGTTGAATTGGAGAGACAATTTGTTCAGATGCATCCTTGTATACAATGGTTGTTTCTAGAATTTTCCAATATCCATGATCCTCCTACTAAGCGTTTAGCTACTATATTTCTAGTTCATAAATTTGGTTATATTATGAAAGAAGCAAGAGAAATATTTGCTCACTATAGAATAATGGTGAGTGTCCTCCTATAGAGGAAATTCTTTATGATCAAGAGGAGATAAGGAGATTAAAATCAACAGATTATGCTGCTTATAAAGAGAATCTTAGAAAAAAGGTTCCCCTATTGTTTTGGTTGATAAAATTTCTGAACACAATGATCAATATGTTATAGGAAATCTTGGATTGGATTGTGTGCTTAAAGAAAAGCTAAGGGAATACCTCTATCGAAACTTGTATAATGAGGAAATAACTATTACTTATAAGGGGGGTAAAGAGGAGCCTCCTCCTCCTCCTAAACTTGATCGCACGGATCCTTACCCTATAAAATTTAGTCCCTTCAATTATTTTTGCTTACCAATTAGAAAGCTTGCTGCTAAAAGAAGGGAGTATGAGATGAACATGGATGATCTCTGATGTTGGGTGGAACCCTAATTGACGATCTTTTCACACTTGGAGGGGGAAAAGGGCAAATTGAGAGAGAAACACAACAAAACACTCAATCAACAAGATCCAATCACACATGCACTAGATCCACATACACATAAGAGAGATACAAGATCCAAAGTCAACACAAGAGGATACAAAGGTAGCTAGTTCATCCTAATCCTTGAAGGAGTTGAGGTCTTGATGATCCTATGATGGGGATCCTTCCCTAGATGGGGTCTTGATATCCACTAGGGGATCTTCTCCTAGGAGGTCTTGATCTCCTTGGGAGAGGGGGTAGATGAGCAAAGCTCTCTCTAGATCATATCATGTACTTTGCTAACCCTAAAACGTAGGTAGGAGACGAGTATATATAGTCTAGGGAAGTGAAGGGGTACATGGGCCTCGGCCCGAGTCGCTGTACACAGACAGTTGTCGGACGTCCGGTAGTTACCGGTCACCCGGTGGCTCAGGAGGGACCGGACTTCCGACGTTTCGGCTCTGTTGAGGCGTTTTTGGATTTCCAGGCGACGTCGGACGTCCGGTGCGTCGGTCGTCCGGAAGGCTTCGGTCTTCTGGCAATTTGGCTCTGGATCGATGGCGTCGGATATCCGGAGGCGGTCGGACGTCCGGGCGCTGTAGGGTGTCGGACATCCGGTACTTGTCGGTCGTCCGGCCGCTGTAGCGTGCCTCGGCTGGGCCTTCAGGATGGCTGAGTCTCCAGGCATCGGACGTCCGACAAGTGCCGGTCGTCCGGTGGATGTAGCTTTTTGGCAGCTCTTCCTCTTGATTCTCACGCTTGGTGTCCTCAACATCTTGTCCGTTGGTGGTAGCAGCTTCATGTCCTTCCTCCAAGTACCTAATCACACACAAGGTCTCCGTTTGAGGTAGTACCCATGTCTCGCATGTACAATGTGTAAGCTCGGAGAGGAGCGAGTTCACCTCGGTTTTGATGGCTTTTGCACGTGTTCTAGTCATGGGTCCACGTGGTGTCTTGGGAGACAAAGGTACATCAATGGGGATGACCGTGGGATGCTCCACGTCATCTCCCCCCCTTGGGAAAGATCCGTCCTCGGAGCGAAATCCACATCACCATGGAAGGGAGATAGGTCCTTGACGTTGAAGACGTCGCTCACTTTGTACTTGTTTCTTGGGATGTCGATCTTGTAGGCATTGTTGTTGTAGCGTGCTAGCACCTTGAACAGTCCATCGGCTCGAGGTAGTAGTTTGGAATTGCACTCGTTGGGGAAGCGTTCTTTGCGAAGGTGTAGTCACACAAGATCTCCAGGGTTGAACACCATGGGGTGCTTGTTGATGTTGATCTTGGTTGCGAGTCATTGTACTTGGCGCTCGATCGTGTGCCTTGTATCTTCATGCACCTTCTTGAGGTATGTTGCTCGTGCACTCGCGGCCATGTTGATGCGCTCTTGTAGAGGTAACAGTAGAATGTGCAATGGGGACAACGGGTTGAAGCCGTAGACGACCTCGAAGGGGGACTTGCCAGTTGTAGAATGTCTTGCTCGATTGTAAGCGTACTCAGCGATGGGCAAACATTCCTCCCACTCCCTTATGTTCTTCTTGATCAACACGCGTAGGAGTGTTGAAAGCGTTCGGTTAGTGACCTCCGTTTGGCCGTCGGTTTGTGGATGATATGCCGAAGAGAATAGGAGCTTGATTCCGAGCTTGGCACAAAGTGTCTTCCAAAAGTAGCTAAGGAACTTGACGTCGCGGTCCGATACAATCGTCTTGGGCACTCCATGCAATCGCAAGATTTCCCTACAAAAGAGATTTGCAACATGTGAAGCATCGTCGATCTTGTTACATGGAATAAAATGTACCATCTTAGAGAAACGGTCCACAACAACAAATACCGAATCTTTGCCATTTTGAGTTCGAGGTAAACCAAGCACAAAATCCATACTAATATCTTCCCATGGGTGATACAGAATAGGAAGTGGCATATATAGACCATGGGATTGAGCTTTAGACTTAGCTTTGCGGCATGTAGAGCACCGGTTGGTGTAGCGTGAAACGTCGTGAAACATCTTTGGCCAAAAATAGTTCTTGGAGAGTGTGGCGAATGTCTTGTCGCGTCCAAAATGTCCCATGAGTCCTCCACCATGAGCTTCTTGCAAAAGTAGCAAATGAAGAGAAGACTCGGGTATACAAAGTTTGTTAGCTCGCATAAGATAATCATCCTTCAAATAATATTGCTCCCAAGTTTTGTGCGTGAGACATTTTGCATAAGGAATCGCAAATGAAACATCATGCGCATACAAGTCTTTAATGTGCTAAAATCCTATAACATTCAACTCAAGTTGAGTAACTAGCATGCACTTGCGGGAAAGAGTGTCCGCCACAACATTTTTCTTACCTTTGATGTACTTGATAACATAAGGAAATGACTCAATGAACACACTCCATTTAGCATGACGCTTATTCAATTTAGTTTGACCCTTAAGGTACTTAAGCGTTTCATGATCCGTATGGATAAGAAATTCACGAGGGCAAAGATAATGTTCCCACACATGCAAGACTCTCACTAAAGCATATAACTCTTTGTCATAGATGGGATAGTTAAGTTGCGCGCCGGAGAGTTTCTCGCTAAAGTATGCAATAGGCCGCTTCTCTTGCATTAACACGCCACCTATGCCATTACCGCTAGCGTCGCAATGCACTTCAAAAGTTTTCTCAAAGTTGGGTAGTGCAAGTAATGGAGCATGCGTAAGCAAGTTTTTGAGCTCATGAAATGCGGCATCTTGGGATGGACCCCAAACAAAAGGTGCATTCTTCTTACTCAATGCGTGCAATGGTGATGCAATAGTGCTAAAATCCTTCACAAAGCATCGATAAAAGCCTGCTAAGCCAAGGAAACTATGTACTTGAAACCAATTGTTTGGTTGTGGCCAAGTTTTAGTCGCATCAATTTTAGTTTCATCAAGTTGAACACCCTTAGAGGAGACTACAAAGCCCAAGAAAATAAGCTTGTCAACACCAAAAGTGCATTTTTCCATGTTAGCATAAAGGCACTCGTTTCTAAGAACTTGCAAGACGTCCCTAAGATGTATGACATGATCCTCAAGAGATTGGCTAAACACAAGAATGTCATCAAAGTAGACCACAACACAAAAGCCAATTAATTTACGAAGAACGTAATGCATCACACGCATAAAAGTGCTAGGTGCTTGAGATAAGCCCATAGGCATGACTAACCATTCATACAAGCCAAATTTGGTTTTGAAAGCCGTTTTCCATTCATCACCTTCTTGCATGCGAATTTGGTAATAGCCACTTTTAAGACCAATTTTGGAGAAAATGGTGGCTCCACTAAGTTCATCAAGCATGTCATCAAGGCGTGGAATGGGATGGCGGTATCTAACGGTGATAGCATTTATGGGACGGCAATCGGAACACATGCGATAGGTACCATCTTTCTTAGGCACAAGGATAACCGGAATGGCACATGGACTTAAGCTTTCGCGTACGTACCCATTCTCCAAGAGATGTTGCACTTGCCTTTGGATCTCTTTGGTCTCGTCGGGGTTGACGCGGTAAGGTGCCTTGTTCGGTAGATGTGCGCCTGGGATGAGGTCGATGCGGTGTTCAATTCCGCGAAGTGGAGGAAGTCCGGGAGGTAGCTCATCGGGAAAAACATCCGTGAATTCCTGCAATAGATGAGACAATACCAAAGGTAGATGTTGTGAAGTATTAGTCCTCACCACTTCATCTTTGCACACAAGCACAAAGTGAAGAACACTCGATGGGCTCTCACTCACATCCCTCATGTCTCTTTTGGTGGCTAAAAGCACCAAACCTTTCTTCTCGCTCATCGTGGAGTCGCTCATTTTTTGCTTGTGGCGCTCACTCTCTTTTTGGTGGTTCACTTGCTCACTAGTCTCTCCACGATGGGTTGAAGCTTGCTTGTCGGCGATGACTTGACTTGGCGACATGGGTCGAAGCACGAATTCATTGCCCTTCATCTTGAAGCTATATTGATTGGTCCATCCGTTGTGGATGACGCCGTGGTCGAATTGCCAAGGTCGTCCAAGGAGGATATGGCATAGGGACATGGGAACCACATCACACTCCAAGGTGTCTTCATATGCGCCAATCTTGAAGGACACTTGAACGGTGTGCTCCACTTGAATGGTACCGGAGTCGCTTAACCATTGGACCTTGTAGGGGCGAGGGTGCTTCTTCTTGAGCAATTGTAGCTTGGAGCATAGCTCGTCGCTGGACAAATTGTGGCAACTTCCGCCGTCGATGATGACCTTGACGGAACGTCCTTGAATACCCGCTTTGGTATGGAAGATGTGGCAATGTTGGTCTTCATCTTGTTGTTGTTGAAGTGTCAAGATCTTGGAGACAACAAGAGAGGGGCTCGAATCATTGTCACAAAAGACTTGATCATCTTCATCTTCATTCACTTGTCAGTGCATGGCCACGTGCTCAAGGGCTTCCATTTCTTCTTCGCTCATGGAGTCGTAGGTGCCGTCATCATTGGCGATCATGGTGCGCTGTGTGGGGCACTCAAATGACTTGTGGCCTCGACCTTTGCAAGTGAAGCATTTGATGTCACTTGTCTTGGTGGCATCTGTAGGAGGTGTCGATGATGAAGTTCTTGGCTTGGATGTACTTGGAGTAAGATGTCTTGAAGATGTCATAGGTTGCTTGGAGCTTGACTTGTCGCCGGTACTTGGTGTAGCTCGAGTCGTAGTAGGAGGTGTCGTAGTCATTGAAGCTTGAGTGTATGAACCGTAGGTCTTGGAAGAGTACATGGAGTACTTGTAGTCCTCTTGCACTTGTCGCTCCGCTTTGGTGGCTTGGTGCGCTAGTGCTACTTGTAGACTGCGTTGGTATTTCCCCGAAGAGGAGAGGATGATGCAGTATAGCAGAGATAAGTATTTCCCTCAGTTAAGAACCAAGGTTATCAATCCAGTAGGAGAACCACACAAAATCCCTTTAGCAGCACCTGCACACACAAAAGCAAACACTTATACCCAACGCAAATAAGAGGGTTGTCAATCCTCTTAGCGGTTATTTGCAAGGATTAATTATGATAGTGATAGATAGATAAAGTAAAATACTAAATAAAATAAAACTAAATAAATTGCAGCAAGGTATTTTTGCATTTCAATATATGATAAAGATAGACCCGGGGGCCATAGTTTTCACTAGAGGCTTCTCTCTCGAGCGCACAACATACGGTGGGTAAACAAATTACTGTTGGGCAATTGATAGAAAGCAAATAATTATGACGGATTCATGGCAATGATCATGTATATAGGCATCACGTCTGAGACAAGTAGACCGACTCCTGCCTGCATCTAGTACTATTACTCCACCCATCGACCGCTATCCAGCATGCATCTAGGGTATTAAATATAAAACAGAGTAATGCCTTAAGCAAGATGACATGATGTAGACAAAGTAAACTCAAGCAATATGACTAAACCCCATCTTTTTATCCTTAATGGCAAAAATACAAATACGTGTCATGTCCCTTTCTATCACTGGGATTGAGCACCGCAAGATTGAACCCATCACAAAGCACCTCTCCCATTGCAAGATAAACCAATCTAGTTGGCCAAACCAAATCGATAGATCGGAGAGAAATACAAAGCTATAACAATCATTCATACAAGAGTTCAGAGAAGAATCAAATATTTCTCATGAATAATCTGATCATAAACTCACAATTCATCGGATCCCAACAAACACACCGCAAAAGAATATTACATCGGATAGAACTCCAAGAACATCGAGGAGAACATGGTATTGAAGATCAAAGAGAGAGAAGAAGCCATCTAGCTACTAGCTATGGACCCGTAGGTCTATGGTAAACTACTCACACATCATCGGAAGGGCAGTAAGGTTGATGTAGAAACCCTCCGTGATCGATTCCCCCTCCGGCAGAGTACCGGAAAAGGCCTCCAGATGGGATCACGGAAGAACAGAGGCTTGCGGCAGTGGTAGGGTTTTCTCGTCTGGTGCTCTGATGGTTTCCAAATATTTGAGAATTTATAGAAGTGGAATTAGGTCAAAAGCAGCCACGAGGGGCCCCCAAGGCATCAGGGCGCCCCCCTGGGGCCGCGCCCTGTTGCCTTGTGGCTTCCTCATGAAGCTTCTGGCTTCCTCCCGAAGCTTTCAGGGTCTCTTTTGTCCAGAAAAAAATCGTCAAAAAGTTTTGTGGCATTTGGACTTCGTTTGTACTGATTTCCTGAAAAACCAAAAACAAGCAGAAAATAGCAACTGGCACTGGGCACTAGGTTAATAGCTTAGTCCCAAAAAATTATATATAATTGCATATAAAAACATCCAAGATTGATACTATAATATCATGGAACAATAAAAAATTATAGATACGTTGGAGACGTATCAACTAACTCGAGGAGGTTGGAGTAAGGTTGGAAGTTGCTACTTGTAGTCTGCGTTGGTATTTTCCCGAAGAGGGGAGGATGATGCAGTACAGTAGAGATAAGTATTTCCCTCAGTTAAGAACCAAGGTTATCAATCCAGTAGGAGAACCAAGCAAAATTCCGTTAAGCGCACCTGCACACACAAGAGCAAACACTTGCACCCAACGCAAATAAGAGGGTTGTCAATCCTCTTAGCGGTTATTTGCAAGGATTAAATCTTATCGAGGTAAATAGGTAAACTAAAATACTAATTAAAATAAAAGTAAATAAATTGCAGCAAGGTATTTTTAGGTTTTTTATATGATAATGATAGACCCGGGGGCCATAGTTTTCACTAGAGGCTTCTCTCTTGAGCATAGAAACATACTATGGGTAAACAAATTACTGTTGGGTAATTGACAGAATAGCAAATAATTATGACGGATTCATGGCAATGATCATGTATATAGGCATCACGTCCGAGACAAGTAGACCGACTCCTGCCTGCATCTACTACTATTACTCCACTCATCGACCGCTATCCAGCATGCATCTAGAGTATTAAGTTAAAAACAGAGTAACGCCTTAAGCAAGATGACATGATGTAGAGACGCAAATTCAAGCAATATGAATAAACCCCATCTTTTTATCCTTAATGGCAACAATACAAATACGTGTCATGTCCCCTTCTGTCACTGGGATTGAACACCGCAAGATTGAACCCATCACAAAGCACCTCTCCCATTGCAAGATAAATCAATCTAGTAGGCCAAACTAAACCGATAGATCGGAGAGAAATACAAAGCTATAACAATCATGCATAAAAGAGTTCAGAGAAGACTCAAATATTTCTCATGAATAATCTGATCATAAACTCACAATTCATCGGATCCCAACAAACACACCGCAAAAGAAGATTACATCGGATAGAACTCCAAGAACATCAAGGAGAACATTGTATTGAAGATCAAAGAGAGAGAATACGCCATCTAGCTACTAGCTATGCACCCGTAGGTCTGTGGTAAACTACTCACACATCATCGGAAGGGCAGCAAGGTTGATGTAGAAGCCCTCCGTGATCGATTCCCCCTCCGGCAGAGTACCGGAAAAGGCCTCCAGATGGGATCACAGAAGAACAGTGGCTTGCGGCGGCGGAAAGGTTATTTCTTCTGGCTCTCTATTGGTTTACCAATATTTGTGAATTTATAGAAGTGGAATTAGGTCAAACGGAGTCACGTGGGCCCCACAAGATTGGATGGTTGAGGCCATTCAAGAAACGTGCCATAGTTTGTTCATCATCTTCCTTGACGTTGGCTCGTATCATTGCAATTTCCATTTCTTGGTAGTATTCTTCAACCGACTCGGTGCCTTGCTTGAGGAGTTGTAGCTTCTTGAAGAGGTCGTGGCTATAGTGTGTCGGCACAAAACGAGGTCTCATGACATCTTTCATTTGAGTCCAAGTTGTGATAGGTGGTTAGCCTTTCTCTTGGCGTCGTTGGATCACTTGCTCCCACCAAATGAGAACATAGTCTTGAAACTCAAGCGATGCCATGGCTATCTTCTCTTCCTCATCATATTGGTGAAGACGGAATATCTTGTCGACCTTTAATGCCCATGAAAGGTATTCTTCGGGATCATTTCCACCGGAGAATTTAGGCATGTTAAACTTGAGCTTGCCGTAGCGCTCCTCATTACGTTGTTGGCGATGGCGATGACGCTCTTGTCGTGGAGGTTGATCTTCTAGCTCTTGCTCCTTGTGCTCATCTTGATTGACTTGACGTCGAGGGCGTGGGATACATGCACGGTTCCTCAATTCTTGGCGCTCTTCAAGACGTGCAGCTTCATCATGTCGCTCTCGTCGGAGGGCCTCTTCTTGTTGACGCACTTGGCGGTTGCGCTCGTCGGCGACACGAGTTGCTTCATGTAGGGCACGTTGAGCTTCAAGTGCTTGCTCCTCACGACGTTGTCGTTCTTGTCGTAGAGCGTCGCCGTCTTGGTTTTCTTGATGTTGACGTTGTGGAACTTGGTCTTGGTCCATGGCGCCTTGTGCTTGACGGTGTTGTCGTTCGCGCTCTCGAAGGCAGTTTTGCGAACCATTGCCATGGAATGGGTTTGGTGAAGCTTGATGGTCTTCATGGTCTTGGTGACGATGTGGTCGCGCTCGTGGAAGACTTGCATCCGAAGATGTGTCCGAAGAGTGTCGGCTCGAGTGGCGCCGTCTTGATCTTGAAGTAGACAAAGTGAAAGAAGCGCGGTTGGCCATCATGGTACGGAACTCTTCCATTTGAGATGATAGCTTGTCATCAAGGGTTTGTCGAAAGTCGGTGGCGAGTAGCTCGATGCGGTCGCCCAAAGCTTCGCTTTCTTGATGTAAGGCTCGTTGGACGCCAAAGAGGTGTGCCTTGGTGACGTAGTCGTTCGGTGCATCGTCTTGCTCATCGAAGAGTGGGTTGGTAGAAGTGTCGGTACCAAAACCGGCAGATCTTGGGTAGGGGATCCGAACTATGGGTCTAGGAATCAATAGGTAACAGAGAACGTAGAGACGGTGATTTACCCAGGTTTGGGCCCTCTCGAAGAGGTAATACCCTACGTCCTGCTAGATTGTATTGATATGATTGTATGAAGGTTACAGAGTTGATCTACCTCGAGATCGGATGGGCTAAACCCTAGGCAATGGATATGATGATCCTCTACGGACCAAACCTTCTGGTTTGTATAGACACCAGAGGGTCCTAGGGTTACATATGGTCGGTTACCATCAGGGGATAAACATGACAGCCATGCCAATTATTCCTTGGAGGAGACGCCAAGTCTTCGGAGGTTTCCTTCTGATACACGGGGTCGCCCACAATCCGGCCTTCCATCAACGAGTAGAGAGCGGCCCACCAGCCCGGCCTACGAGAGATAGGCCGGCAGCCCGAGTACCCCGTAGTCCGGGACACCCTCAGTAGCCCCCGAACTAGCCTCCAATGCCGAGGTTGACAGTCTTCGGCAGCTTCATGCTTCAAAGGTCTTTCGCTTGGGTGGCGAGTTCCTCCCTTTACCTGTATTTGATTTGACAATAGTTCGGCCACCAATAGCTCGGTTGCCGAAGAATCCTCCGATGGGCGGGGCTTCGTGGGGCCCGCCATACCGCTTCTCTCTGCCTAGAATTAAATGATGATCCTCGATTCCTACGCATCGAAGGAATGCGAGTGGCCCGATGGGTTTTTACAAAAATGCCCCTCGTTGGGGGGGGGGAGACAGTGCCCTTTTAATAGGTAAGGGCAAGGAGGCTAATGTACCCCACCCCCAGCCATTCTTCCTCACATCCCTGCGAGGTCGCGTCCAGCAAACAATGGCGAGCGTCCCAGGTTCTTCCTCACGCCCTCACGGCCCCCATCAGGGTGATTGAGCGAGCTGCTCCATATCCCGCATGCGATTACGCAGGCTCGAGATGCAGGGATATCTCCCTACTTCAGATCTCGCATCCACCCATCCCGGATTAACTTCCGCAGACGGGGAGGTCCTCGCAGAGAACTTTCCTCCCCCCCACGGGCAGGAAAGGGTGTGCTTCGTGCCCTTCCTCTTGCGAGGGCTGGGTTTCCCCATTCATCCTTTCTTGAGGGGTCTACTAGAGTTTTACGGGATCCAACTCCACCACCTTACCCCAGGATCGATTCTTCATATATCGGGCTTCGTCGCTCTTTGCGAAATGTTCCTGGGCTGCGAGGCCCACTTCGAGTTGTGGAGGAAGTTCTTCTGCCTTGTCCCCCGTACCCGAGGAGGGACAATCTACGAGGTTGGCGGGGCCGAAGTATGGCGCTTCGCCGGAACCGGATACCCCGTAGGGACTCCGAAGAAAGATGCCGAAGAGTGGACTTCGGAATGGTTTTCTATCGAAGACGTCCCCCTATGTGATCCAGTCCGGAGGGGGCTGCCCGAATTCTCATTGGTCCCTCCGAAGAAGCGGTTCAACTGGCGCCCGAAGAGTCCTTCCCAAGAGGAAAGCGCCGAAGTAACTTGGCTGGCCGCTCAAGTGAGGTGGCTAGTCCACAACGGGCTAACCGTTATCGACGTGATGGCCGCAGCCATTGCTCGGTGCGTCCAACCTCTCCAACAGAGAATGCACCCGCTTTGGTGCTATAACGGGGAAGATGATGCAACCCGGTACACATGGATGGGACCAGCCGACCAGGCGGCGATGGCAGCCATACTGGCCGATCTCTTCAAGGGAGAAGAGCAAGAATTTGCTCGGTTAAGGCCCAAGGAAGGCTGGTCCCCGGAGTCCTCGACTGAGGATGTTGAGGAGGTGCCGAGGGGTGACTCGAACCCGAGGTCGCTAGCTGTAACCGGAGTTACTCCGGGGGTCCCTACCGAGGACCAACATCCCGAGGACGCAAGAGGCGTTTCGGTCACTAACTCCGAGGTTGAAAGTGTGATGAATCATCGACAGCATAAGGTGTCACTTCGGCACTCCGCGTTTTCCGATCAGGAGTTTAATGCCCTTAGTTCGGTAGACGCGTACCTCGGCGCTGCCCGAACGGGACTTGAAGGGGCCGTGAAGCTCATGTCTACTAATGTGAAGGTATGGTATTGGTTTTGACAACTAGTATCTAACCCAGTAGCCCCCGAGCCTTAATTTGGGCGGGACGGCCGAGTTAAGGGTCCGATTTTAATAATGCCATGCTATGGTGCAGACTGTTCAGGAGCAAACCAAAAAGTTGTCCGAGGACCTCAAGCTGGCGCGAACAGAGTTAAAGTCTGTGAAAGCCGAGCTAGAGGGTGTGAAGAAATTCACCAGGGAGGCACATGGTAAGTGCCGAACTTAAAGTTGTTTAAGAAAAATTTGAGGGAACACCTCTGCTAATGAAAGATGATTCCATAGCAGCCGAGTTGATAAATCAGCTACAGAAGGATCTAGATATTGCCAGGGAAGCGCAAAGGTATGCGGAGTCACAGCAAGAGGCTGGCTACCGGGTGCTTTCCCGAAGTTATGAGGAGAGGGATAAGCTTAAGGCGAAAGGCGAACAACAGGCTCAAGAAAACAAAAGCATAAAAGCTCAACTGACCCTATCCCAAGAGGAGAACCAGAGACTGAAAGCGGGCATGTTCGGTAAGTGCAATCTATTTTTTCAGTTCATAAACTGCACATATTAGGCAGCAATATGAACAACACCACGTCTCGTTGTAGTTCTTCTGACCGGACGTCCCGAAGAGGAGGCCGGCTCATTCGGGCAGGACCTTCTAAAGGAGTTATCCGCCGTACATGAGCGGGCCCGGAAAGCCATGAAGAGCATGTGCAAAGCACTGTGGCCTGGCGAAGTGGCTCCGGAAGGGATGGCCGAACTCATGAATCGTTTCAAAGGAGCTCGACGCCGCTTGGAGTTATGGAAGATGTCATCTTGTCGTGAGGGAGCACGGGAGGCTTGGGCGATGATCAAGACCCGTTTCACCAAGCTGGAACCGGAGCATTTATCTAGGGTTGGGCCGGTAGGGCCAGATGGGCAGGAAGTGCCCGTGCATCTGGTATATGACCAGGTTATGCCCGCAGCTCGGCTGTCCCAAGCAGATTGTGCTCTGGAGACCATAATAGATGGTCTTGATCAAGATTAACAGTTTGATTCTATGTATCTATGTACTTTACATCAAATAGTCTCCAAACCATGCGTAAAACGTTGTCTTAACCAGCCATCGGCTTCCGCCTCCTCGACCAGGAGCCGAGGAGTGTTTCCTATTATGTGATCCGAAAACATCGGAAAACACTTCAGAGAACTAGGCAATCCGGCTATTTGGTGCAAACAGACAAAACGTGCTCGGGGAGTTATGTTATATTACTGTTTAACGTAAGAAACATCTTCCGACGAAAATAGGTCCACTATGGGTCCCTTTCTTTGGGTTACCACGGTAGCCGTGGATGGATAACCGAATACCCGAAGTAGACGGGGATGGTTACTTCGGGAAAATACCCCGGAAACTTGGTGATAGTTACCAATTATTTTCACTTCCCCCGTGACCGACCAACTGTGTTCTTAGGAACGCTAGCTTTTGGCTTCACCCGTCTGAGGTACGTACCCGGGAAATCCGGACGTAACAATCACAGAGGTGCTCCCTTTACTCCCTAGCCGAACAATCGGGAACGTAGGGGGTAAACACAGGAGCGAGGCAACCCAGCTTGGCCAAATCTTAAGTCAAATTGATGCATATAGTGGCTTTAAAACGATGCAGGAAGGTTGCAAACTCGTAAAAGACGGATAGTTGCATAAATAAAATATGATTGGCTCCGTAAAAGAAGCCCCCAGGTAACAGCGTGTGGTACATTCAAAGATGTTCACCGAAGAAAAACTTAACGTAGTTCGGCGTATCCGAACACAACCCGGGAGAGACTATTGACTAGAAAAATATAAATCCTAGAAGGATAAACCGAACAAGGGAAGGTCGCGGAGTTAGCCGTAGAAACGTCGTAGCCGAGCTGCGTTCCATGGGTTTGGTTCGAGGCGGTCGTCCTTTGGGTCGCGGAGACGATATGCTCCTCCCGCGAGTACTTGATCGATTATGAAGGGCCCCTCCCATTTGGGCGACAGCTTATGCTTCAGCTTCTCCGGGAGGCGCAGGACTAGATCGCTGATGTTGTAGGCCATTGCCCGTACTTCCCTACTCTGATAACGTCTGGCCTGCTGCTGATAAAAAGCAGAACGAGCCTGAGCTATGTCGCGCTCGCCCTCCAAGGCGTCCAGGTCATCTTGCCGATCCAGCTCGGCCTCCTTTTCTTCATACATACGTACCCGAGGTGCGTCGTGAATAAGATCGCTGGGGAGGACGGCTTCTGCCCCATACACCATGAAGAACGGTGTGTAGCCCATGGATCGATTAGGAGTGGTGCACAGGCCCCACAACACGGAGTCGAGCTCCTCGACCCAATGGCAGTTAGATTCTTTTAGAGATCGGACCAAACAGGGATTGATGCCGCTCAAAATCAGTCCATTAGCTCTCTCGACCTATCCATTAGACTGTGGGTGATATACTGAGGCATAGTTGAGCTTAATGCCCAAATTAGCGCACCAGTCTTTAACTTCTTGGGCGGTAAAATTGGATCCATTGTCCGTTATTATGCTATGGGGGACGCCATAACAGTGCACGACGCCGGATATAAAATCGATGACCGGTTTAGACTTGGCGGAAGTTACCGGTTTTGCCTCAATCCATTTAGTAAACTTGTCTACCATGACGAGTAGATATTTATTTTTCTTGGTCCCCCCATTAAGTGGTCCGACCATGTCCAGCCCCCAGACCGCGAAAGGCCAAGTGATCGGTATCGTCCGAAGGGCCGTGGGGGGCATATGGCTCTGATTTGCAAAAAGCTGGCATCCAACGCAATGTTGGACCAATGTTTGGGCGTCTGTTCGGGCAGTGGGCCAGAAGAACCCTACTCGGAAAGCCTTGCTGACCAGGGCCCGAGCTACCGCGTGGTGACCGCCCATGCCAGCGTGAATCTCGGCCAGGAGCTGCCTTCCCTCCTCTTCGGATATACATCTTTGGAGGACGCCAGTAGTGCGTTTTTATATAGTTCTCCCTCGTGGACTTTATAGGCTTTAGATCATCGAATGATACGCCTTGCCTCAGTCTGTTCGTCCGGTAGTTCTTGACGGAGGAGGTAGGCGAGGAAAGGCTCGGTCCATGACGCAATTACCGCCATGACTTCGTGAGCCGAAGACGTCATTTCGATGGCCGAGCCCCCGATAATTCCTTCGTCTGGGTCGATAGGCGGAGGGACAAGTTCTCCTGAGGTATTGGTTTCCGAGCCCTGGGCATCCTCCTGCCATACCATGGACGGCTTGAAGAGTCGTTCCAAAAAGGTGTTCTCAGGGACACGGTCGCGCTTGGCGCCCATTCGAGCAAGAATGTCGGCAGCTTGATTGCTGTCTCTAGGTATGTGGTTAAACTCCAGTCCTTCAAAACGGGCGGAGATTTTTAGGACGGCATTGCGGTATGCTGTCATTTTTGGGTCTTTTGCGTCGAACTCGCCGTTGACTTGAGAGATGGCGAGATTAGAATCTCCACGTACCTCGAGCCGCTGTATGCCCATTGACACCGTAATCCAAAGTCCATGCAACAAGGCTTCGTATTCGGCTGCATTGTTGGAGTCGGTGTACATGATCTGGAGTATGTACCGAATATTATCGCCAGTGGGGGATGTGAGGACCACTCCAGCCCCCAGCCCGGCGAGCATTTTGGAGCCATCGAAGTACATCGTCCAATGCGAGTATGTACTGTACTCCCTAGGGAGTTCAGCTTCCGTCCATTCCGCAACGAAATCATCCAAAACCTGAGATTTAATAGCTTGGCGTGGTCGATATATGATTTCGAAGGGGAGGAGTTCTATAGCCCATTTGGCTATACGGCCGGTGGCATCTCGATTGTTGATTATGTCACTCAGTGGTACTTCGGATGCCACCGTAACCGAGCACTCCTCGAAATAATGGCGGAGCTTTCGGGACGCCATGAAAACTGCGTAGGCGATCTTCTGATAATGCGGGTACCTCGTTTTACACGGGGTGAGCACTTCGGATACGTAGTACACAGGTTTCTGCACCTGGAGCTTGTGACCCTCTGTCTCTCGTTCGACGACGAGAACCGCGCTGACCACCTGATTCGTGGCCGAGATATATAGCAGCATTGGCTCGCCCGGACTGGGTGCTGTGAAGATCGGGTTGCTGGCCAGTAGAATTTTTATTTCTTCGAGTGCTTCTGCCGCTTCACTGGTCCATTCGAAGTTCTTCGTCCGTTTGAGCAATTTATATACCAGTAAGGCCTTTTCTCCGAGGCGTGAGATGAAGCGGCTTAGGGCTGCGACAGTGCCGGCCAGTTTCTGGACGTGTTTGAGCTCAGTGGGGATCGCCAGCTCGGACAGTTCCCGTATTTTCGCTGGTTGGCTTCTATTCCTCTATGGGAAACGATGAATCCGAGCAGCTTACCGGCCGGCACTCCGAAGACGCACTTTTCTGGATTGAGCCGTATATCGAAAGCCCGAAGACTATCAAAGGTTTGCCGGAGATCATCCACCAGCTGGCTGACGTGTTTGGTTTTGACAACCACGTCGTCCACATATGCTTCGACTGTTTTGCCGATTTGTTTTTCCAAACATGTTTGAATCATGCGCTGGTATGTATCCCCTGCGTTCTTTAATCCGAAGGGCATTGTGTTGAAACAGAATGGTCCATAAGGAGTGATGAATGCAGTGGCCACTTGGCCGGACTCCTTCATTTTAATTTGATGGTATCCGGAGTAAGCGTCGAGGAAACACAGTGAGTCATGCCCGGCAGTGGCGTCTATGATCTGGTCTATGCGGGGCAAGGGAAAGGATCCTTGGGGCAGGCCTTGTTTAAATCCTTGAAATCGACACACAACCGCCAGGACTTATCCTTCTTTGGTACCATGACCAGATTGGCCAGCCACTCGGGATGTTTGATGTCCCGGATGAATCCAGCTTCGAGCAACTTTGCCAGTTCCTCGCCCATAGCCTGACGCTTGGGTTCGGAAAACCGACGTAGAGTCTGTTTGACTGGCTTGAAACCCTTAATGATGTTCAAGCTGTGCTCGGCTAATCTACGCGGGATCCTTGACATGTCTGACGGGTGCCAGGCGAAGATATCCTAGTTTGCCCGCAAAAATTTGCGCAGCTCTTCATCGACCGCGGGGTCCAGCTGAGCTCCAATGGACGCCGTCTTGTTGGGATCTGTTGTGTGCACTTGGATTTTGATGATTTCATCCGCTGGTTTGAAGGACGTGGATTTGGGCCTTTTGTCGAGGATTACGTCGTCCTTATCCACCGTTGAGCGGAGAGCGGTCAGTTCTTCAGCTGCAAGGGCTTCGGACAACGCTTCGAGGGCGAGGGATGCTGTTTTGTTCTCGGCCCAAAGAGCTCTGTCCGGATCACTTATTACTATGATCACACCGTTTGGTCCTGGCATTTTAAGCTTCATGTACCCGTAGTGTGGGACGGCATGGAATCGTGCGAAGGCATCGCGCCCTAATAAGGCATGGTAGCCACTGTGAAAGGGCACGATGTGGAAAAGCAGTTCTTCGGATCGGTAGTTCTCGGGAGTTCCAAAGACCACATCAAGAGCAACTCGGCCACTACAACGTGCCTCCTTTCCGGGGATGATCCCTCGAAAGGTGGTGTGACTTTGCTCGATGCGGGATCTGTCAAACTGCATTTTGTCCAAGGTGTCCTCATAAATGAGGTTTAGCCCGCTACCGCCGTCCATTAACACCTTTTGGAGTCGGAATCCATCCACTATGGGATCAAGGACAAGGGCGGCAGCAGCTCGAGTAGGGCGGGACCTCGGCTGGTCTTGTTCACTGAAAGTGATGGGTGTGTCTGTCCATGAGTCTGTCGCTGCCACATGGTGAATTTGAGCGAGCTCTTGAAGGGCTCTCTTCCTCTGATTATTCGAGGAATACGTCTCGTAGATTGTTAAGATCTCGGCGTCGCCATTAAAGGGCATTGCTGGACATTTATTTGAGTACGGGCCTCCGAGGATGACTTCGCCGCTCTTGGCGACTTGCCTGACCACCCAGCAAGCTCGAAGGCTGTGGGTTGGGTTTGTGTTGAGGAGGACGGAGTGTATGGGACATGGTTTATCCAGTAGTTCGTCAAGGACCGTTCTAGATCTTGTCAGGGGTTTCATCCTTTTCTCGGATGGCTCGTATTGGGGTGTCCGGCGAGGGTGTGCGCGTTTTGCCCGAGCTCGGTCTGGTTCTTCTGTACGGATTGACTCTGTTGGCTCGAGCTGAGCCTGCCAAGCATACTCCATGGCGCATTATTTGGACACCAGATCCGATAAATCAAAGAAATTTTGGATGTGGCGGTGGGCGAGGGCGTTTAAGACGCCCTCGTCTCGGCAGTTCTGTCGGAAGATCTCCAGAATTTCCTTGTTGCAGTCGTCCGTCATCTTGTTTTTGACGATAAGGAATCTGGCCCAGAAGTGCCGAACTGTCTCTCCGGGCTGCTGCTTTACGTACATTAGGTCCCATATGTCGGTCCGTCCTAAGTTATTTGGACAGTACTCGATGTGGGGGGTGGGCGGGATAAAAAATTTGATCCCGGCGGAGTGTGAGTCCGGGGTTTTGGCGGCCACGTCCTGGATTGACATGGAATACGATGCGCCAAGCTCTGGATAGTTGGCCGGGCGCGGGTGCGTGTACCCGGAATTGCGTGCTGAACCAGACTCCGGCTCTAGATCCTCTCCGGAGCGGAGTTCGGCTTCCGAGCTAGAGGATGAAGCCTGCAGGTCAGAAACTTGCACCCCATGCGCTTTCGGTTCTGGGGGAAGGGGCGAGCCCTCCGTGGGGCCTTCGATAGTGGCGACTAAGTGGGTGGTGGGAGGGGCGTGAATTTCCCTGTCATCGGTTTTAAGCCCCATCTGATCGTAGACCGAGGACTGGCCCTCGGTGATTCCCAGGGCCTGGATCCGATCTAGTATCCCATTTAATAATGAGAGATCCGTCGGCTCCAAGTTCTGGCAGTTTACGGGGTCAACCCGTAGTATGGCCGTGACGGTGGCGTCTGAATTCGCCCCGCAGTCATGTTCGGCCGAGGCTGATCTTCGGCAGCCGAGCGCGGAGATTAGGTCCGGGCTCGAGGTTGGATCCACAGCGGCGTCCGTCTCGGTAGTGGAATTGGCCGTACTCGAAGTCGGTGCTTCAGGATTTGTGGGTCCTTTAGGCGAGGCTGAGGACCCCGTGAGGATAACATCTCCCCGAGAGTCGGCGACGAACTCTAAGTTTCTGAACCTAATCTCCTGGTCGGGGGTGAAGCTGTCGACCCGGCCGAGGCGACCGGCCGGATCGGCGTGTAGCATGACGCTGCCGAATGCGAAGAGCTGGCCGGGAACGAAAGTGTCCCTGCGGCTAGCGCTGTTGCTGATGATTAGGCGAGCCATTGATCCTTGATGACCCACGGCGGAACTCTCAATGAAAGCACCAATGTCGGTACCAAAACCGGCAGATCTCGGGTAGGGGATCCGAACTATGGGTCTAGGAATCAATAGGTAACAGAGAACGTAGAGACAGTGATTTACCCAGGTTCAGGCCCTCTCGAAGAGGTAATACCCTATGTCCTGCTAGATTGTATTGATATGATTGTATGAAGGTTATAGAGTTGATCTACCTCGAGATCGGATGGGCTAAACCCTAGGCAATGGATATGATGATCCTCTACGGACGAAACCTTCTGGTTTATATAGACACCAGAGGGTCCTAGGGTTACATATGGTCGGTTACCATCAGGGGATAAACATGCCGGCCACGCCAATCATTCCTTGGAGGAGACGCCAAGTCTTCGGAGGTTTCCTTCTGATACACGGGGTCGCCCACAATCTGGCCTTCCATCAACGAGTAGAGAGCGACCCACCAGCCCGGCCTACGAGAGATAGGCCGGCAGCCCGAGTACCCCCTAGTCCGGGACACCCTCAAGAAGTGCTCGGCCTATCCATGATTCTCAAACAAGTGTTAGTGGAAGAAAGAAACGAACTAGACCAATATACCTTATCCAATGTTGAAGATGGATCAATGATCACCCAATATGGTATTATGGAAATAGTGCAATTGGTACCGGATCGTGTCAATCTCACACCTACACAAGTAAAGCTTTTGGAGTAGTTCGGTTAGGATGGTGGCACAAAATTTCTGCAATTGCTATCAAGATATCAATAATGTTGAAAAAGATTCACAAATTCGCAAGTGAAACAAGTAGACCAATAGCAATAGTGGTACTCGGAAACACACACACGGATAGATAAAAGAGGTCGTGCAACCAAGGAATGAGCTCAAAATGTGGAATCCGCGGAAAATGCTCGTGTTGCACAACACTAGAGAGACGCTAGAACGATTGCTCAATAGGTGGATACGACACTTGTGCACAACCTATTGGAGACAAAACGTATCGACTTTCTATCTCAAGTATGCTATATGTATGTATGATTTCCGGAGAATTTGTCATGATGATCCAAGATGATCAAATATGATATGCAATGTGGCGATGCTCTGGCTATTGCTTACAAGCTTGTTGTTTCTCTTTCTCTTTTTGCTTAAAAGCTTCTCGTTCTTTTGATATTGTCCTTGGCCACTTATGTGAAATGCTTTTACCAAGATAGCAATTATGTATATGCGGGAACAATTTATAACACAAGAGATGATACGATTATATATGCACGCTATCATAGCTATGCGGAATGGTATCACTAAAGTGCACAAGTAGCGTTGCCCGGCTGTAACGCCCCGGACACACCCGCCGGCGGTCGTTACTCCTGGCGGGATCTAGACTGGCCCCACAGATCAATACTAGTCTTTCCTGCGCACTTTGTCCTCACTCGTGCGCACCCGGGAGCAACTTCCCGGTCGGTCACCCATCCTGAAATTACTCCAAGCTGAGCACGCTTAACTTTGGAGTTCTTTCCGAATGGGCTCCCGGAAAAGAAGGAATTCCTTATTGATATGAGTAGTCTATCATCCCTATTAAGCCAGGCTATCACATACACCCCACTCAGAGGAACCGACGTCCTCGTCGGGCCACAGGAACGTTCCCTCTTGGCACATATGTCTATGCATCCAGTTCGGCACATGTGCCATGCCGTGTGCCACGACGGGTCACAAACGTCATGCACAACATGACCGCACACCTGTCTGCAAACATCCATGTAACCGCGAGAGTCGGCTCTGATACCAACTTGTAACGCCCCGGACACACCCGCCGGCGGTCATTACTCCTGGCGGGATCTAGACTGGCCCCACAAATCAATACTAGTCTTTCCTACGCACTTTGTCCTCACTCGTGCGCACCCGGGAGCAACTTCCCAGTTGGTCACCCATCCTAAAATTACTCCAAGCTGAGCACGCTTAACTTTGGAGTTCTTTCCGAATGGGCTCCCGGAAAAGAAGGAATTCCTTATTGATATGAGTAGTCTATCATCCCTATCAAGCCAGGCTATCACACCGGCAATACTCAAATAGCTAGTCTCGTAGGAAAGTGACGCAAAAGAGGGCCTTGGGGTTAACAATGCAATGGCAAGGAATTGAACAAGTTGTCGTCGATGTTACCTTCCTTGCTTACGGTGTTGGTGTCACAATGATGAAGTGGTCATTGTCGATGTCGAGTCCGTGGCGAAGTTGAGCGGCGATGATGTTGTTGACGAACCATCCCTAAGTAGCCGAAACACGTTAGGAAACAGAAACCGCGGCTCAAAATCTCAAAAGGCAAAATGGTCAAAATCGGATGTGGGATGCGGAAATTGTGGTGTTGCAATCAACGTTTGGTGGTGTTGGGGAATTGTGTGGAGGAAATCGGAGGTGGCAATGCGGAAGCGGGGCGGTGGCTGAAATTTTCTTGCGAAAAATTCAGTTTCGTCAAGCTCGGTCGGACGTCCGATAACTGTCGGACGACCGGTGGCTGGCGGCTATCCGGATGTCCGATAACTGGTGGTCGTCCTGTGACTGGAGATTTCGGGGCTGCGGGATGAACTCGTGGATAAGAAGTTGTGGAAGAAAATTGGTCCAAAATTGGGCAAATTTCGTGGATGAAACAGGTGGGTAAGATGGGGAAAAGCTAGATCCACCTGAAACACTTCGAATCCAATGGAACAAAATCAACAAAACATCATCAAACCAACAGATCACAATTTTTTTTGGGTATGGCTATTTTTGTGGGGAATTTTCGAAATTGGGCAAAACAAACAAAATTGGGGCTAGAAAGTGGAGGGGAAGAACTCCAAAGTGTGAATCAATGTGGCTCTGATCCAAGATGATGTAGGGTGGAACCCTAATTGACGATCTTTTCACACTTGGAGGGGGAAAAGGGAAAATTGAGAGAGAAACACAAGAACAAAACACTCAATCAACAAGATCCAATATCACATGCACTAGATCCACATACACATAAGAGAGATTCAAGATCCAAAGTCAACACAAGAGGATACAAAGGTAGCTAGTTCATCCCAATCCTTGAAGGAGTTGAGGTCTTGATGATCCTATGATGGGGATCCTTCCCTAGAAGAGTGCTACTTGTAGTCTGCGTTGGTATTTCCCCGAAGAGGAGAGGATGATGTAGTGCAGTAGAGATAAGTATTTCCCTTAGTTAAGAACCAAGGTTATCAATCCACTAGGAGAACCAAGCAAAATTCCGTTAAGCGCACCTGCACACACAAGAGCAAACACTTGCACCCAACGCAAATAAGAGGGTTGTCAATCCTCTTAGCGGTTATTTGCAAGGATTAAATCTTATCGAGGTAAATAGGTAAACTAAAATACTAATTAAAATAAAAGTAAATAAATTGCAGCAAGGTATTTTTAGGTTTTTTATATGATAAAGATAGACCCGGGGGCCATAGTTTTCACTAGAGGCTTCTCTCTCGAGCACAGAAACATACGGTGGGTAAACAAATTACTGTTGGGCAATTGATAGAAAAGCAAATAATTATGACGAATTCATGGCAATGATCATGTATATAGGCATCACGTCCGAGACAAGTAGACCGACTCCTGCCTACATCTACTACTATTACTCCACTCATCGACCGCTATCCAGCATGCATCTAGAGTATTAAGTTAATAAAAACAGAGTAACGCCTTAAGCAAGATGACATGATGTAGAGAAGCAAATTCAAGCAATATGAATAAACCCCATCTTTTTATCCTTAATGGCAACAATACAAATACGTGTCATGTCCCCTTCTGTCACTGGGATTGAACACCGCAAGATTGAACCCATCACAAAGCACCTCTCCCATTGCAAGATAAATCAATCTAGTAGGCCAAACCAAATCGATAGATCGGAGAGAAATACAAAGCTATATTTAATCATGCATAAAAGAGTTCAGAGAAGACTCAAATATTTCTCATGAATAATCTGATCATAAACTCACAATTCATCGGATCCCAACAAACACACCACAAAAGAAGATTACATCGGATAGAACTCCAAGAACATCAAGGAGAACATTGTATTGAAGATCAAAGAGAGAGAAGAAGCCATCTAGCTACTAGCTATGGACCCGTAGATCTATGGTAAACTACTCACACATCATCGGAAGGGCAGCAAGGTTGATGTAGAAGCCCTCCGTGATCGATTCCCCCTCCGGCAGAGTACCGGAAAAGGCCTCCAGATGGGATCGCGGAAGAACAGAGGCTTGCGGCGGCGGACATGTTTTCTCTTCTGGCTCTCTGATGGTTTCCCAATATTTGTGAATTCATAGAAGTGGAATTAGGTCAAACAAAGTCACGTGGGCCCCACAAGGCAACACGACGCCCCCCCTGGGGCACGCCCTGTTGCCTTGTGAAGCCTCCGTGAGGCTTTTGGCCTCCTCCCGAAGCTTCCAAGGTCTCTTTTGTCCAGAAAAAAATCTCCAAAAAGTTTCGTGGCATTTGGACTTCGTTTGGTACAGATTCTCTGAAAAGCCAAAAACAAGCAGAAAACAAAAACTAGCACCGGGCACTAGGTTAATAGGTTAGTCCCAAAAAATGATATATAATTGCACATAATTGCATATAAAAACATCCAAGATTGAGACTATAATAGCATGGAACAATCAAAAATTATAGATACGTTGGAGACATATCAATGGGGTCTTGATATCCACTAGGGGATCTTCTCCTAGGAGGTCTTGATCTCCTTGGGAGAGGGAGTAGATGAGCAAAGCTCTCTCTAGATCATATCATGTACTTTGCTAACCCTAAAACGTAGGTAGGAGACAATTATATATAGTCTAGGGAAGTGAAGGGGTACATGGGCCTCGGCCCGAGTTGCTGTGCACAGACAGTTGTCGGACGTCCGGTTGTTACCGGTCGTCCGGTGGCTCGCGAGGGACCGGACGTCCGGTAAGGACCGGACTTCCGACATTTCGGCTCTGTTAAGATGTTGCCGGATTTCCGAGCGACGTCGGACGTCTGGTGCGTCGGTCGTCCGGAAGGCTTCGGTCTTCTGGAGATTTGGCTCTGGATCAATGGCGCCGGATATCCAGAGGCGGTCGGACGTCCGGGCGCTGTAGGGTGTCGGACGTCCGGTACTTTTCGGTCGTCCGGCCGCTGTAGCGTGCCTCGGCTGGGCCTTCAGGCTGGCTGAGTCTCCAGGCGTCGGACGTCCGACAAGTGCCGGTCGTTCGGTGGCTGTAGCTTTCCGGCAGCTCTTCCTCTTGATTCTCACGCTTGGTGTCCTCGCCATCTTGTCTATTGGTGGTAGCAGCTTCATGTCCTTCCTTCAAGTACCTAATCACACACAAGGTCTCCGTTTGAGGTAGTATCCATGTCTCGCATGTAGAATGTGTAAGCTCGGAGAGGAGCGAGTTCACCTCGGTTTCGATGGCTCTTTGCACGTGCTCTAGTCATGGGTCCACGTGGTGTCTTGGGAGACGAAGGTACGTCCATGGGGATGACCATGGGATGCTCCACATCAATCTCCCTTATGATTATTACACTACTTGAAACTATGCATTACGCCTAGCTATGGGCGTAAAAGAATAGCGCTTGTTGGGAGGCAACCCAATATTTATCTTTATTGCAATTTTTATTTTTCTTGAGTCACACAATTATAGCTACAATAATGATTGTGTTTTTATCTTTTAATTAGTTTTTCTGCCAAGTAAAGCCTTTGGGATGATTTGGATGATAGTATAATTGATGCTGTTTGAAAACAGAAACTGTTGCACCCAGTGCTGGAATTTATATTTTGTACTGGAAAGTGATAAAATACTGATTTTTTACACAGTATTGGAATAAAAAAATTATTTTTTCCTAAGTTTTCAGAATTTTTGGAGTTACAGAAGTATTATTTTAATTCAGATCTTTATAGACTATTCTGTTTTAGACAGATTCTGTTTTTATTGCATAGGGTGCATGTTTTAATGATGCTATGGGTTATATAGGGGCGTATAAGTCATGGAGAAGTTAGAATACAGTAGGTATTATGCAAGAATAAATTATAAATGAGTTTACAACAGTAACTAAAGTTTATGATATGTTTATTATACAAACGGATCTCACGAGGTTTCTGTTGAGTTTTGTGTGCTCAAGTTTTCAAGTTTTGGGTGAGATCACGATGGATGAAGGAATAAGGAGCGGCAAGACCCTAAGCATGGGGATGCCCAAGGCACCCCAGGCTAATATTCAAGGAAGACCCAAGCGTCTAAGCTTGGGGATGCCCAGGATGGCATCCCCTCTTTCGTCTACAATCTATCGGTATACTACTTGGAGCTATATTTTTATGCATCACATGATATGAGTTTTACTTGGAGCGTCTTGTGCCATAGTTTTGTTTTCTTTTTAATTTGCCACAATCATTGTTTGCTGGACACACCTTTTGAGAGGGACACATATTTATCGTGATTTGTTAGAATACTCTATGTGCTTCACTTATATCTTTTGAGCTAGGCAGTTGCTCTAGTGCTTCACTTATATCTGTTAGAGCACGGCGGTGGTTATATTTTATAGAAATGATTGCACTCTCATGCTTCACTTAAATATTTTTGAGAGTCTAATAAATAGTAATGGCAATATGCACGTGTTATAAGACTAGTCCAAAAATGATAGGTATTCAAGGGGGATATAATAAAAACTTTCAGGTAGATATCTAAATAACAAATGGTTTAATTGTATTGATGTCGTAATATGAAAGTATATTGGTTCATGATCATTGGTTAGTAGAAATATCCGTATTAAAGCTTGTTATTAACTTCTCATCTAAGTGTTGGTCTTGGCATAGTGGGGAGGTTTGAGCATTTTTATGTATGATTGAAATCCTTGAGTGTTGTTATAATCTGGGGTGCGCGATGGTTAACTCCTACCAACCTCCTCCCTAGAGGCATGCGAGTAGTACTTTGCTTCAAGGGCTAATAGGCTTTCACAATAAGTATATGAGTTCTTTATGACTAATGTGAGTCCATGGATTATACGCACTCCTACCTTTCCGCAATTTGCTAGCCTCTTCGGTACCGTGCATTGCCCTTTCTCACCTCGAGAGTTGGTGCAAACTTCGTCGGTGCATCTAAACCCCGTGATATGATACGCTCTATCACACATAAGCCTCCTTATATCTTCCTCAAAACAGCCACTATACCTACCTATCATGGCATTTCCATAGCCATCCCGAGATATATTGCCATGCAACTTCCACCGTTCCGTCTCATGACTTGTGTGTTCATCATCATATTGCTTTGCATGATCATATAGAGCTGACATGATATTTGTGGCAAAGCCACCGTTCATCATTGTTATACATGTTACGCTAGATCATTGCACATCTTGGTACACTGTTAGAGGCATTCATATAGAGTCATATTGTTTCAGTTATCGAGTTGTAAGTAAATAAAAGTGTGATGATCATCATTATTAGAGCATTATGTCCCAGTGAGGAAAGGATGATGGAGACAATGATTCCCCCACAAGTCAGGATGAGACTCCGAACGAAAAAAAATGAGGCCAAAAGAGCCCAACAAAAAAAATGAAATGAGAGAAAAGAGAGAAGGGGCAATGTTACTATCCTTTTACCACACTTGTGCTTCAAAGTAGCACCATGTTCTTCATATAGAGAGTCTCCTATGTTGTCACTTTCATATACTAGTGGGGATTTTTCATTATAGAACTTGGCTTGTATATTCCGGTGATGGGCTTCCTCAAATGCCCGAGGTCTTCATGAGCAAGCAAGTTGGATGCATACCCACTTAGTTTCTGTTGAGCTTTCATACACTTATAGCTCTTAGTGCATCCGTTGCATGGCAATACCTCCTCGCATTAATATTGATTGATGGCCATCTCCATAGCCCGTTGATCCACCTAGTTGATGCAATACTTTCTTCCTTTTTGACTTCCCTTATTGATCTCTACCACTGCATTCTATTCCACCTATAGTGCTATATCCATGGTGCACACTCATGTATTGCGTGGAGTTGAAAATGCTGAAGCGCATTAGAAGTACGATCCAATTGCCTGGTTTAACACCAGGGTGCTCATGATTTATATTTATGGAGTGAAGGCGGAGTCATGCCATGCTAACATGATAAAATGAGTTGGGATAACATTCGTTAAGGATCGTATATTTTGAAAGTTTAATGATTATGTTTCTTATATTGATGGATATTATTATGTTGATATTATTACTTCATCATTTCTCATCATTTATGCCGTAAAGAGATTACATTATAAACATGTTAGGTAGCATTCAACATCAAAAATTCTGTTTTTATCATTTGCCTACTCGAGGACGAGCAGGAATTAAGCTTGGGGATGCTGATACGTCTCCGACGTATCTATAATTTTTTATTGTTTCATGCTATTATATTATCAATATTGGATACTTTATATGCTTTAATATGCAATTTTATATCATTTTTGGGAACTAACCTATTAACCCAGTGCCTAGTGCCAGTTGCTGTTTTTTTGCCTGTTTTTGGTTTTCCAGGAAATCAGTACCAAACGGAGTCCAAACGCTACGAAACTTTTTGACGATTTTTTTGACATAAGAGACCCTAGAAGCTTCAGGGGGAGACCAGACGGCAAACGAGGAGATGGCAAGGTAACAGGGCGCGCCCTATTACCTTGTGGGCCCCACGTGGCTCCGTCTGACCTAATTTCACTTCTATAAATTCTCAAATATTGGAAAACCCCCAGAGAGTCACCCGAAACAATTTTTCCGCCACCGCAAGTCTCTATTCTTCCGCGATCCCATCTAGAGGCCTTTTCCGGTACTCTGCCGGAGGGGGAATCGATCACGGAGGGCTTCTACATCAACCTTTCTCCCCTTCCGATGATGTGTGAGTAGTTCAACACAGACCTACGGGTCCATAGCTAGTAGCTAGATGGCTTCTTCTCTCTCTTTGATCTTCAGTATAATGTTCTCCATGATCTCCATGGAGTTCTATCCGATGTAATCTTCTTTTCCAGTATGTTTGTTGGGATCCGATGAATTGTGGGTTTATGATCAGATTATTCATTGAAAGTGATTGAGTCTTTTCTGAACTTTATTATGCATGCTTATGATAGCTTTCTATTTCTCTCCGATCTATCCATTTGGTTTGGCCAACTAGATTGATCTATCTTCAGTGGGAGAGGTGTTTTTTAGTGGGTTCAATCTTGCGGTGTCCTCACCTCATGACAGAAGGGGTAGCGAGGCACGTATTGTATTGTTACTACTAATGATAAAATGACGGGGTTTATTCATATTGCTTGAGTTTACTTTGTCTACATCATGTCATCTTGCTTAAGGCGTTACTCTGTTTGTTATGAACTTAATTCCATAGATGCATGCTGGATAGCGGTCGATTGGTGGAGTAATAGTAGTAGATGCAGGCAGGAGTCGGTCTACTTGTCACAGACGTGATGCTTATATATGTGATCATTGCCATGAATAACGTCATAACTATGCGCTTTTCTATCAATTGCCCAACAGTAATTTGTTTACCCACCGTATGCTATTGTTTCGTGAGACAAGCCTCTAGTGAAAACTATGGCCCCCGGGTCTATCTTAATCATATTACTAAAACTAAAAATACCTTGCTGAAATTTTATACTTTTTATTTTACTTTTCTTTTTATCTATCTACCACTATCAGAATTAATCCTTGCAAGTAACGAGTTCAAGGGGATTGACAACCCTCTTGCCCACGTTGGGTGCAAGTGTTTGGTTTTGTGTGTGTAGGTGCTGACGATGGGAATTTGCGTGGTTCTCCTATTGGTTCGATAACCTTGGTTCTCACTAAGGGAAATACTTATCCGCTACTATATTGCTTCACCCTTCCTCTTTGGGGAAAATCCCAACACAGCTCACAAGTAGCAGGCACACTCGTGAACCGGATGTTGATCTCTCGGGCGATGGCAATCTTGGTCGGATCAGTGCCGGCCTAGTCGTCGACCATCCTCTCCCATCTGCTGGTCTTCACCATCGTCGACGACGATCAGTGCGAGCTGGGCGGTTGCTTGGTTGCGGGAGTGGATTGGGCGAGCTCGGGTTAGGTATTTGAGAGGGATGAGGGATTTGGGGGAGAATTTTGGGTGAGAGAGAGAGAGAGAGAGCGACGAGATGGAGAGAGACGAGAGAGGAGTGGTGGAGTGGAAGCATCTGGCAACGGCGATTTGACTACTCGGTGTTGAAGGTCGACATGTGGGCCCGAGATGATGACCCTGACACGTGGGGCCACGGTGGAACGCGAGTTGTTTGCAAAAAAGCAAGGAGTTTTTCCACAAAAGAGCCGTGCCACACGGCGGTACCAGAGCGATTGACCATCGAGGGGCCGTATATTGGATGTTACGTATTTTCATGTATAGGGATCGTATTATAGTGTTTCTCGAGTTGGGATACTAAACTGTTACACGCCAGAGAGTTCGAGGATGAAATGTGTAATTTTCTCCAATTCCACGACAGGGTTTGGGAGAAGGTCGAAATGCCTGGCCAAAAGGTTTGAGACCAACACCAAAAGATTCCCTATATATCTCTATATCTCTTTCTATATACTACCTAAGAGAGAATAATGTTTCCTCTCCCGTAAAAACCCATTTTGCTCCACTTCGTCCACCCCCCTCCAATGTAGTACCGTTTGCTTCCTTTTCGTGCCTTTGTCCCACCAAAGGCAAGAGTTGGCATGAGACTGGCCGCTGCCCCGTTACCCCCTGGCCAGCAGGGTCGTCCATGACCAGGGCCCCCTAGCTAAGGAGTAACATGCTGCAGCTTCTGCTCACCACCATCCATGAGACATGGAAATCTAGGAAGCTGCAGGTTTGTGCGACACTCATGCTCGCCATGTGTTTGCTAAAATGCTCCCATGTAGATATATATATAAATTGATGTTTATATATTATAAGCATTTGTAAAATGTTCATGTACAATGTCAGTATGCAACAATAAATCACATCTCCCAGCAATGGCTACTTGCCATTACTCTTATCACCTTAGACTAAGTTGTATGAATTAGATGACTGAGCGCTTATGTTTTGGTAGTAGGTTCTGTGTCCTTCACGCACTTACAATTCAGAGCTAAATTTGGTACAAGGCTGATTGACTTTGTTCGTGTGGATTACCAATTTAGCAGCAATGATGGACTTTGTTTATGTGGAGTACCAATTTAGCAGCAACTCTGTTGTAACTTTGGCAACACAACCAACATCAAGTGTCACACTGGTAGTCTAGGGTCGGTTCAAAATTCGAATTAGTGATAGTTTAATCTATGTGTAGTTCATTGTCCATTTCTGAATCACCAAGGATTGATTTTATTGACACAAGATTCTCTACCTGTTGTTTTCTGTTAGGTAAAAACAGTTATTGGCTGCTCATGTAATCTACAATAAGTATCCCTTTTGACACTCATTTAAGTAGAAATGGTTGTAGAATTTTGATTTAAACTAATCGAACCCTCTTAGCTCATTGAAATCACACAATTTAATTACAATATTTTTGCCGATAAACACTGATACTCATTACCCGACTTCTATATTTTTTTGGCTCATGATGTCAATTATTTTGTGTCAGTACAGTACAACAGAGGATTATCCAATTGGGGGATCCACATCATGTATGGGAGCAAGAGACCCGGAACTGGTAGATACATGCACTAATTCTATTCAGAGTTCAGTAAATGTTTTTCGGGTTTCTAAGAACATGTATCCATTGCAATGCAAGGGCTCTCGTAAAGCCGCAAACCAAACAAAATGTATACATTTCTTAGCCGGTTCACAAAGATGTTCTGGTTGAAAACATAATTCGTCGTCATGTTGGGAACAATTTATATGGGTCATAAATCAAATCAACACTTTGTTTTTTATATTTGCTGAGAGTGATATTTTCCTGTGAGTGTATTTTTGGTCCATGATGTGATGGCCATATTTTATTTTCAGAACGCTTGGCACATTCTTTCTTCTTTTTCTTTCCAATCAATGGATGAATAAAACCTTGATCCCTCATCAGCGATGATGGCTACGTTAGCGCCATGGGCCAATCGCCGTTGGAGATGTGGACTTCTCCCATACACTACGTATAGCTAGCGTTGAGTGAGGCTCAATTTGAGGTGCTAATTTTCTTGTGGGGCAATCTGAGATGCTACTGCCACCTATGTTTCGCATTGTGCCTTCCTGATGGATAAGCGGCGGATGTTGCCTTTTGGCTTGCAGAATCCTGAACTAATGAGCTTTTTTTTTTGCTTATGACTTGGGATTTCACACAAGCACACAAGGAAGCTTTGGTAGGCGTTTTTATCATTTGATTTCATGATACGTGTTCTGCTTATGTAGGGATTTAATTTTCGGCATGCATGTTAAATAGTGACATATACAAGTTGTACGACCACTCCTGCTAGGGTTATTGGGTTAGGGCTGATTTTTTTTTCTCCCGTTGCAACGCACGGGCATTTTTGCTAGTACTACCTAAGAGAGAATAATGTTTCCTCTCCCGTAAAAACCCATTTTGCTCCACTTCGTCCACCCCCCTCCAATGTAGTACCGTTTGCTTCCTTTTCGTGCCTTTGTCCCACCAAAGGCAAGCAAAAAAATCCCAGCAAATTTGGCGGCTGTTCCGCTTGCCCAGTCCAACCCAGCACACACGACCCAAAAACAAATACCGCTGATAACTCTCTCTGTTTCCGTCCCTACCCCTCCCTGCCTCTAGGGTTTGGGGTCTTGCGTCTCGCCATGATGCAACAGCCACAAAAAAATGATGCAACAGCCGCCACCATCCAATTCAATGGGAGCAGCCTAGCTTTGCTTGTGCGAGGCGCTCGACAGGGACCCCACAACGCTTGGTCATTGGCACCACAATCTCCGTACCAGGTTGGCGATGCGCGCGCTCGGCCACGTTGACGAGCTCCGCGAGCTTGGCTATCGACACTGTTCCAGGGCACCTACGACGTGAGCCGCGACCAAGCCGAGAGCCAAGCTTTGTGGGCTGCCTCCCCTAATTCGGTCACCCCGACGCCGACAGTGAGATCACCTTGCTCAAATGTCGTCCTCTTCCATCGCGTGGAGAGGTCGACCTAGATGTTGCGGATGGGAAGGCATGGATGCGAGCTATGTAACATTCCACACAACCTAGCATGTCTGGCACTCTAGCTCACGCCGTTCACATTCGCAAACTGCCTCCAACGCGCACAACTCGCCACACAAGCTATGTTCCCTCGGACACTGCGTCAAACTCCAGCACCGCCTGCCTCCAACACTACCGCGGGAGCCCGTCGCCAGGCTGCAATGGTTTACCAAAATGAACCTTATATCCTTCTATGGTTTGGTTGTGCAGATTCATTTTGTCGGTGTCAGCAATGTATTTGATGGAAATCCAAGTAGACTTTACATTTCTTCTGTAGAGTTTTTGTATGTCCACAAGGTATTTGATGACACTCCAAACAGGTTGCAGGTGAAATCAATTACTCTCATACACTCAAAATAGTTTTCTGAGATTTTTCTTTAGTTAATTTAATGACTAGATTAGTTCATTTAACTAATCATGTTTAGGTTTCTAAGGCATTGTATGTTTATGCTCTAACCAACTCTAAGGTTGTAGTACAACCATGTAGGAAACATATGCATCCTATAGTGTTCTCCTGATGGACATGTGATATGTTCATTTTACATCATTATTTATTATTATAATTTATCTTATTATATTGATATATCTCACATTATGGTGCAATTCTAATGAATTTTCTCTCTTAATATGCAAGTTATACAAAGAGAGGTGTATTACCGACAGCTGGAATTTTGGACCTAAAATAGCAACAGACGAGAAAGCAATTCTCTGGAGCTCAAAACAAAGTATGGATTTTTCGAGAATTATTTTGGAATATATAATGAATATTGGAGCACAAAAATACCGGGGGCCACTAGGCAGCCACACGGCCAGGTGGCGCAACCTACCCCCCTAGCCGTGCCACCTGCCCGTGTGGGGCCGTGGTGGCTCACCTCCCGATCCCCTTTGGCCATAAATTCCCATTTACCCTAGAAAAAATCATAGAAAATTCTTGAGACTTTCCGCCGTAGTCTGCGAGGCGGAACTTGGGCGAAGCACTTTTCTCTCCGAAGTAGCGATTCTGCCGGGAAATCTTCCCTCCAGGAGGGGAAATGGAAGCCTTCATCATCACCAACACTCCATTCAACATGAGGATCATCATCTTCATCAGCACCATCTCATCTCCAAACCCTAGTTAATCTCTTGTGTTCAATCTTTGTATCAAACCTTAGATTGGTACTTGGGGGTGCTAGTAGTGTTGATTACACCTTGCAGCTGATACTTGTTGGTTTAAATCGTGGAAGATTGTTATGTTCAGATTGTTAATCATATATTTATACCCACTTATCATGATCAATATGATGAGTTGTGAGTAGTTCCATTAGTTCTTGAGAACATGGGGGAAGTCTTGTTACTAGTAATCATGTGAAGTTGATGCCCGTTCAATGTTTTGATATTATGTTGTGTTGTTTTCCTCTAGTGGTGTTATGTGAACGTCGACTACATGACACTTCACCATCTTTGGGCCTAGGGGAAGCACTGTAGAATTAGTTTGTGGATGATGGGTTGCGGGAGTGATAGAGAAACCTAAACCCTAGTTTGTGAATTATTCCTTAAGGGGTTGTTTTGGATCCAATTGTTTAATACTATGGTTAGATTTATCTTAATTACTTCTCTTGTAGTGGTGGATGCTTGCATGGAGAGTATAATCATAAGTATATATTTGTTCAATTTAGGACAATACCTTAGCTCCGGTACACCCACATAACACTTATCTGGGCAATGAATGTAATTCAATGAATCGTGGTGAAAGTAACTTGGCGATATTCCCGTATGTCCTCAAGAGCGTTTTAGTCACTATAAGAAGTATCACCGGCTTGTCCTTAGCACAAATAAGAATTGGGCCACTTGCTGCACCTTGATACTTTGGTTACTTGCTACCTCATTACCATTTATCTTGCTATCAAACTATTTATCAAAAACTATCTTACAACACTTGTAGTGAAACCTTGCTGAAAACTGCCTATCAATTTCTTCTACTCATCGTTGAGTTTGACACTCTTTCTTATCGAAAAGACTATGATTGATCCCCTATACTTGTGGGTCATCAACATGATTGCCTATCTAAATACTCAGATCCAACTTACATGCATGTGATGTAATAGTTAATCTTCTTTCACATGTTTTTGTCATCTTTACCACTTCAAATGACGTGCTTAGGAAATAATCTGAATACTAAGATACTAACTTGGAATGTCTGCTGATTTTTGTAGCCATACCTGTTTCAAAATATCATAAGCCTGACATGCAAACTATCCCTTGTATAACTGCATAATATCTTTATTTATTGCATCAAGGTAAAGCAAACGTTCGGTGTGCGTAGTGTTGTATCATTGACAGATAGACCCTGGGAGAATACGATCCTACCTGTAGCTCCTTTTGGATTCGACACTCCATACTTACCACCTCCATTTTCAAAAGTGCAGCAATATTCCTTGCACTTGGGGATTATCATAGCCTAACGTCGCGTCGGGGTTGCTGGACTATGCATGGTAGGCCATGCCGTTGGCCTGGTGTGCGCTCGCCGACGCCGACGAGGCCATGTGCCAGGGCTCCTCGGCTTGTGCCAGCGCCTCGCGAAGGTGAGCTTCAACTTTAGTGGTGATGATAGAGGCCTGAAATGCGACTACTTCCATGGGCTCCTTTGGCTCCTCCTACTGCAGCTCATGTGTGGGTGTGTGCTACTTGTGAGCTGTGTTGGGATTTTCCTCGAAGAGGAGAGGAGATGTAGTACAGTAGAGATAAGTATTTCCCTCAGTGAGAACCAAGGTTATCGAACCAGTAGGAGAATCACGCAAAGCCTCGATTGTGAACAACACCTGCACACACAAAAGCAAATACTTGCACCCAACGCGGGCAAGAGGGTCGTCAATCCCCTTGAACTCGTTACTTTTAAGGATTAAATCTTGTAGTGGTAGATAGATAAATTGCAAAACAAAATAAAAGAAATAAAATTGCAGCAAATATATTTTGGGCGTTTATATTTTGGGCGTTTATATAGGCATCACGTTCGAGACAAGTAGACCGACTCCTGCCTGCATCTACTACTATTACTCCACCCATTGACGGCTATCCAACATGCATCTAGGGTATTAAGTTAATAAAAACAAAGTAACGCCTTAAGCAAGATGACATGATGTAGACAAAGTAAACTCAATTAATATGAATAAACCCCATCGTTTTACCCTTAATGGAAACAATACAAATACGTGTCTTGTCCCTTTCTGTCACAATGATATAGAGCACCGCAAGACTGAACCCATTACAAAGCACCTCTCCCACTGAAGATAAATCAATCTAGTTGGCCAAACCAAACGGATAGATCGGAGAGAAATACAAAGCTATAACAATCATGCATAATAAAGTTCAGAAAAGACTCAATTACTTCTCATGAATATTCAGATTATAAACCCACAATTCATCGGATCCCAACAAACACACCGCAAAACAAGATTACATCGAATAGAACTCCAAGAACACCGAGGAGAACATTGTATTGAAGATCAAAGAGATAGAAGAAGCCATCTAGATACTAACTATGGACCCGTAGGTCTGTGGTAAATTACTCACGCATCATCGGAAGGCAGCAAGGATGATGTAGAAGCCCTCCGTGATCGATTCCCCCTCCGGTAGAGTACCGGAAAAGGCCTCCAGATGGGATAGCGGAAGAACAGAAGCTTGCAGTGGCGGAAAAAGTGTTTCGGGTGGCTCTCTATTGGTTTCCCAATATTTGAGAATTTATAGAAGTGGAATTAGGTTAGACGGAGCCTTGAGGGGCCCACAAGGCAACAGGGTGCGCCCCCCTGGGTGCGCCAGGTTGCCTTGCCGTCTCCTTGTACATCCTCTGGTCTCCTCCCGAAGCTTCTAGGGTCTCTTATGTCCAAAAAAATTGTCAAAAAGTTTCGTAGTGTTTGGACTCGTTTGGTACTGATTTTCTGGAAAACCGAAAACAAGCAGAAAACAACAACTGGCACTGGGCACTGGGTTAGGGCCAGTTCTTTTCATGACTTTTTTGGGCTTCCAGAATAAGCTGCCCCCTACCCAGCTTATTCTAGAAGCCCAACCAAAAATATTTTTTTAGAAGCCTACTAGTCAAGTCTTAATTAGTAGGCTTCTAAAAAAAATATTTGGTTGGGCTTCTAGAATAAGATGGGTAGGGGGTAGCTTATTCCAACTTATTCTAGAAGCTAGCAAAAGAACTGGCCCTTAATAGGTTAGTCCCCAAAAATGATATAAAATAGCATATAAATGCTTATAAAACATCCAAGATTGATACTATAATAGCGTGGAACAATCAAAAATTATAGATACGTTGGAGATGTATCAGCATCCCCAAGCTTAATTCCTGCTCGTCCTTGAGTAGGTAAATGATAAAAACGGATTTTTTGATGTGGAATGCTACCTAACATGTTGATCATGTAATCTCTTTTACGGTATGAATATTAAGAAATGAGTGATTCAAGGCAATAGTCTATAATTTGATATAAAGACATCAATACTCAGGCATACCAACAAACAATCATGCCTTTCAAAATAAAATTGCTAAAGAACGCTGTCCCTACAAAATCATATAGCCCGTCATGCTTAGGGCCAGTTCTTTTGGCTCAATTCTGAAGAATTACTATCCGAAGAATCAAAATGACAAAAGAACTCATCTCTGCCGCAAGAATCGTCCAAAATCATCTCAGAATTGCAGTGCAATCTAGAATCATCGAAACTTGGCAATTCTCGTAATTCTAGCCAGTCCCTCAAAACAAAACTGTTTGGTTTAAACTCATACCCCTATTGGCAACTCAATTTACGGCCAGAATGCCACTGGGCAGCCTGACCGAGCGAAGGCCCGAAAGCAGAGGATCCGTATCGAACAACTTTCTCAACTAAAAAACAGCTTCCTCAACCCCACACTCCCTCGTCCCTAGCCTCCTCCTGCTAGGGTTCGCGCGCCGCCAGGCTGCTCCCCGCCCCGGCGTCGTCAGATCCGCCGGCGGGAGCCCCCTACTACACCGCCCCGACCCGGCCGCCCCTCCTCCTCGAATCCTCCCCGCCCGGCCGCCCCTCCTTGACTCCTCCCCGCCCGGCCCGACCTCCTTCACTGCCGTGCAGCAGGACACGACCGGCCGCCCGCCTGCCCGGCCCTCTCTTCCCTCTGCCCGACAGCAGGAGTGAAAGCACATTTGCTCCCTTGGTGGTTTTGGTAATTCATAACAACATATATCTCATTGAACTAACATCCATTCAAGTGAAAGTTTTCAGAAAGTTCAATGATTGGCATGGCATGGACTAGAGATGTGGACCCCTCAAAATGCTAAGGACATGGATTGGCAAAAGCTCAAGACTCTACATTTTTTGTTAAGTGGTCCAACATCACATTGAGTCCATAGGAAAGCCAATACTATTAAAAGGGGATGACGTGTTGCTTAATGACCTTTTTGCTCAAGTGCTTAGTGACATTGCTCCAAAACCCTCAACCACTTTCTCCATCCAAATATGTCCAAATACTACATTCCAACTCGGCCCCACCGAACATTTCCTATCCGGAGCCACCGAGTTCATCTGGACTTAGCCATTGCCAAAACCCTAACAAATCGGATCCACCGATATGGATCTCGGTCCCACCGAGATGGCCTTGCCAACTCTCTGTAATCGTTTGCAATTACTTCGGTCCCACCAAGTTTTGCAAATCGGTCTCACCGAGATGGCTTGCCAACTCTCTGTTGCCTTATTGCTTCACTTCGGTCCCACCGAGTTGATGCAATCGGTGCCACCGAGACGAGGTTTGCCCTAACCATTGCACATCGGTCCATCCGAGTTGTTCCAGTTGGTCCCACCGAGATTCCTAACGTTCATATCTTTTACACAGGTCGGTGCCACCGAGATTTCTGATCGGTGCCACCGAGTTGGGTCAAAAGTGTGTAACGGTTGGATTTTGTGTCGAGGCTATATATACCCCTCCACCCTTCCTTCCTAAGTAAGGAGAGCCATCAGAACGTGCCTACACTTCCATCATACATTTTCTGAGAGAGAACCACCTACTCATGTGTTGAGATCAAGACATTCCAATCCAACCATTTGAACCTTGATTTCTAGCCTTTCCCAAGTTGCTTTCCACTCAAATCCTTCTTCCACCATAGCCAAATATGTGAGGAGTTGTTTGAGTGTTGGGGAGACTATCATTTGAAGCACAAGAGCAAGGAGTTCATCAACAACACACCGTCTATTACCTTTTGGAGAGTGGTGTCTCCTAGATTGGTTAGGTGTCACTTGGGAGCCTCTGACATGATGTGGAGTTGAACCAAGGAGTTTGTAAGGGCAAGGAGATCACCTACTTCGTGAAGATCTACCCCGCGTGAGGCTAGTCCTTCGTGGACATAAGCCATGGTGGAATTGGCAAGGTTGCTTCTTTGTGGACCCTTCATGGGTGGAGCCCTCCATGGACTCGCGCAGCCGTTACCCTCCGTGGATTGAAGTCTCCATCAACGTGGACGCACGATAGCACCACCTATCGGAACCACGCCAAAAATCACCGTGTCTTCATTGCGTTTGATATCTACGATCCCCTCCTTTACTTACATGTGCAATTGTTTACTTTCCGCTGCTACACTCTTAGAATTGCATGTGTAGGGTGATGATTGACTTGTATACTTGCTAAAATCTGCCTACAACTAAAATTGGGAAAAGGTTAGGTTTTTATTTGGTCAAGTAGTCTAATTACCCCCCCCCCTCTAGACATACTTTCGATCCTACAAGGAGGGGCCCGCCCGCCCGGCCGGCCCTCCCTTCCATTCGCTGGTGAGCTCCTCGGCCCCTGCCTCTATTCTCCCTCATGCTCTCTCCCTGTATAGCTCTCTGGTACTATATATGTATGTTAATTTGTATGTTGCTTTGGATGGTGCAAACATGTGATTGATGGCATGTACTGAAAATTTTTGTATGCAACATTTAGCAAAAAAATTGTATGTAAACTCTATAAGGAATGTACATCTATATGATTGATTGCTTACTATTAATTTTGTATTGGTATGGATTGATGGCTGCTTAGTCACTCACTTCAATCTAGGGGCATTACAGACATTTCAGCAGACAACTCATAGAACAATCACATGCTAGAATTACAGAAAAGAACTAGACAGACGATTCTGTGGGCAGTTTCCCAGAATCATATTCTAGAGAATTATGAGGCGAAAAGAACTGGCCCTTAGTCTTCCTAACACAAAGTATTAATCATGAACTACCCCGATGAAAAGTCGAGCAATTGGATCATACTTTTTAACGCGCTTCAGCTTTTTCAGGAATAGAATGCGGTGATAGATATCAATAAGGAGAAGTCAAAAAAGGAAGATAGTCTCGCATTGACGCGGCTAATCAACGGGCTATGGAGATGCCCATCAATCGATATCAATGCAAGGAGTAGGGATTGCCATGCAACGGATGCACTAAGAGCTATAAGTGTATGAAAGCTCAAACTGAAACTAAGTGGGTGTGCATCCAACTTGCTTGCTCATGAAGATCTCGGGCATTTGAGGAAGCCCATCATCAGAATATACAAGCCAAGTTCTATAATGTTAAATTCCCACTAGTATATGAAAGTGAAAACTCAGGAGACTCTCTATATGAAGAACATGGTGCTCCTTTGAAGCACAAGTGTGGAAAAGGATAGTAACATTGCCCCTTCTCTCTTTTTCTCTCATTTTTTTGTTGGGCTATTTTTGGCCTCTTTTTTTTCGTCCGGTTCCTCATCACGACTTGTGGGGGAATCATAGTCTCCATCATCCTTTCCTCACTGGGACAATGCTCTAATAATAATGATCATCACACTTCTATTTACTTACAACTCGATAACTAGAACAATATGACTCTATATGAATGCCTCTAGCAGTGTACCAGGATGTGCAATGATCTAGCGTAACATGTATAAAAAATGATGAACGGTGGCTGAGCCACAAATACCATGTCAGCTATATGATCATGCAAAGCAATATGACAATGAATATGTATGTCATAAAAATGGAACGGTGGAAGTTGCCTGGCAATATATCTCAGAATGGCTGTGGAAATGCCATAATAGGTAGGTATGGTGGCTGTTTTGAGGAAGATATAAGGAGGCCTATGTGTGATAGAGCATATTATATCACGGGGTTTGGATGCACCGGCGAAGTTTGCACCGACTCTCGAGGTGAGAAAGGGCAATGGACGGTACCGAAGAGGCTAGCAAATTACGGAAAGGTAAGAGTGCGTATAATCCATGGACTCACATTAGTCATAAAGAACTCACATACTTATTGCAAAAGTTTATTAGCCCTCGAAGCAAAGTACTACTCGCATGCCCCTAAGGGGATAGATAGGTAGGAAAAGACCATCTCTCGTCCCCGACGGCCACTCATAAGGTAGACACTCAATAATAAATCATGCTCCAACTTCATCGCATAACTAGAGACTATACGTGCATGCTTCGGGAATCACAAACCTTAACACCAATATTCTTACTAAACCACAATCATTCACTAGTACATACCATCTTAATATCGCAAAACTATTGCAAGGACTCAAACATATCATATTCAGTGATCTACATGAAAGTTTTTATTATATCCCTCTTGAATACCTATCCTTTATGGACTAGTCTTATAACTCGTGCAAATTGCCATTACTATTTATTAGACTCTCAAAAATATTTAAGTTAAGCATGACAGTGCAACTATTTCTTTAAAATATAACCACCGCTGTGCTCTAAAAGATATAAGTGAAGCACCAGAGCAACTACCTAGCTCAAAAGATATAAGTGAAGTACATAGAGTATTCTAACAAATCACGAATAAATGTGTGTCCCTCTCAAAAGGTGTGTCCAGCAAAAGATGATTGTGGCAAACTAAAAAGCAAACAAAGCAAAAACTACTATGGCACAAGACGCTCCAAGTAAAACTCATATCATGTGATGAATAAAAATATAGCTCCAAGTAATATACCGATGGTTTGTAGACGAAAGAGGGGATGACATCCGGGGCATCCCCAAGCTTAGACGCTTGGGTCTTCCTTGAATATTACCTTGGGGTGCCTTGGGCATCCCCAAGCTTAGGGTCTTGCCGCTCCTTATTCCTTCATCCATCCTGATCTCACCCAAAACTTGAAAACTTCAGCACACAAAACTCAACAGAAACCTCGTGAGATCCGTTAGTATAACAAGCAAATCTTTAAACTTTAGGTGTTGTTATAAATTTATTCATATTTAATTCTTGCATAATGCTACTGTACTCTAACTCCCCATGACTTATATCCCCCGATATAATGCATAGCATCATTAAAACAAGCAAACTATGCAATAGAAAACAGAATCTGTCTAAAACAGAACAGTCTGTAAAGATCTGAATTATACTCATACTTCTGTAACTCCAAAAATTCTGAAAAATTAGGACGACGTAAACAATTTGTATTCCAATACTGTGAAAAAAAAATTCAGGATTTTATCACGTTCCAGTACAGAATGAAAATTCCAGAATAGGGTGCAGAACTTTATGTTTTTCTAACAGCATCAATTATACTATCATCCAAATCATCCCAAAGGCATTACTTGGCACAAACACTAATTAAAAGATAAAAAACACAATCATAACAGTAGCTATAATTGTGTAAACACACAAAACAGAAAAGGAAAGGTTATTGGGTTGTCTCCCAACAAGCTCTTCCTTTACAGCCATTAAGATAGGCTTTGAGATTTCAATGATGCTCACATGAAAGATAAGAATTGAAGCACAAAGAGAGCATCACAAAACATGTGACAAACACATTTAAGTCTAACATACTTCCTATGCATAGGCATTTATAAGAAAACAAATTATCAAGACAAGAAATATCTAGCATATGCAAGGAAGAAGAATAAAACATTGACAATCTCAACATAACGAGAGGTAATTTAGTAACATGAAAATTCCTATAACCATATTTGCCTCTCTCATAATAATTTCATGTAGGATCATAATCAAACTCAACAATATAACTATCATGTAAAACATTCTCTTTATGATCCATATGCATGCAAATCATATAATCTTCCAAGATAGTGGGATTAACATCAACTAAAGTCATGACCTCTCCAAACCCACTTTTATCAAAAAATTCATAAGATTGAAAGTTCTCCAAATATGTGGGATTATTTTTACCTAAAGTTGACACTCTTCCAAACCCACTTTCAATATTATTGCAAACATTATTATCAATAAAATATTCATCATGAGGCTTAAATAAATTTTCAAGATCATAAGAAGCATTATCACCCCAATCGTGGTCATTGCAATAAGTAGTGAACATAACAAAATTATCATCCCCAAGCTTGTAGCTTTGCATATCATAGCACAATTAACATTAATAGATTTTATAATAGCATCATTGCAATCATGATTTTCATTCAAGGAACTATCAAGTGTGGGTGCAATAGCAATAATTTCATTTTTAACATAAGGAACTATAGCAAGTTCATCTCCGTAAGCATCATTAATATTGGCACCATGGCCATAAGAATAGCAAGCATCACGTTCATCAAGAGGTGATATTTTAATTGAATCAACGGGGTCATGATTATCTATAGATTCCCACATAACATTATTTTCTTCCAAAGCAGCAAACATTCTCTGAATAAATTCATTAACATAGGCATTAGGAGCATAGTTTTCATAGCAATATTTAAGTATGGAAAAAAATTCAGATTTGTAGAGAGTAGCATCATACTTTTCAATCAGAGAACCAACTTCACAAGCACCCTTAAAAGCAACAAATTCTTTGATTTGTTTGATATCAGAGTAACTATAAGCACCCTTGGCATAAGAAGATAAGACTTCATTATCATTAAACTCACATAGGTAGGGAAGGTGTTTTTTAGGGTTCTTAGAGCAACAAGTAAAATCATGAATTTCACATAGATTCCAAGCATAGCATAGCAAACAATTTATTTGATTCCATAAGAGTCTTCCTTTTTGAGACAAACGGTGACGCACAAAATAAGCATGCTCATCTAATGATTTTCTCTCAACTAAACTAGTTGGGGTTTCAGCACGAGCACAAATGTATCGAAGATGATCCAAGTAGAAAACTTTAAGTGGATTCAGAGTTATCTTTAATTTTTGCTTTTACTTTGTGTTCTTGAGTCGTGACATGAAGGCAATAAAAGCAAGCAAGCAAACAAAAAAATATTTGTGTTTTTGTATTTTTTATGAGAAGTGGGGGAGATGAAAAGGAGAGACAAAGGCAAATAAAAAGTAGAGCAAGTAGATGATAGTTTGTGTGAAGGTACTTGATAGGTTTTGATGATGTCTCCCCGGCAACGGCGCCAGAAATTCTTCCTGCTACTTGTGAGCTGCGTTGGGATTTTCCTCGAAGAGGAGAGGAGATGCAGTACAGTAGAGATAAGTATTTTCCTCAGTGAGAACCAAGGTTATCGAACCAGTAGGAGAATCACACAAAGCCTCGTGAATAGCACCTGCACACAGAAAAGCAAATACTTGCACCCAACGCGGGCAAGAGGATCGTCAATCCCCTTGAACTCATTACTTGAAAGGATTAAATCTTGTAGTAGTAGATAGATAAATTGCAAAACAAAATAAAAGAAATAAAATTGCAGCAAATATATTTTGAGTTTTTATATATGATTTAAGTAGACCCGGGGGCCATAGTTTTCACTAGAGGCTTCTCTCTCGAACACATAGCATACGGTGGGTAAACAAATTACTGTTGGGCAATTGCTAGAAAAGCGCATAGTTATGACGATATTCAAGGCAATGATCATGTATATAGGCATCATGTCCGAGACAAGTAGACCGACTCCTGCCTGCATCTACTACTATTACTCCACCCATCGACCGCTATCCAGCATGCATCTAGGGTATTAAGTTAATAAAAATAAAGTAACGCCTTAAGCAAGATGACATGATGTAGACAAAGTAAACTCAACTAATATGAATAAACTCCCATCATTTTACCCTTAATGGCAACAATACAAATACGTGTCTTGTCCCTTTCTGTCACTAGGATATAGAGCACCGCAAGATTGAACCCATTACAAAGCACCTCTCCCACTGAAGATAAATCAATCTAGTTGGCCAAACCAAACGGATAGATTGGAGAGAAATACAAAGCTATAACAATCATGCATAACAAAGTTTAGAAAAGACTCAATTAGTTCTCATGAATATTCAGATCATAAACCCACAATTCATCAGATCCCCAACAAACACACCGCAAAAGAAGATTACATCGAATAGAACTCCAAGAACACCGAGGAGAACATTGTATTGAAGATCAAAGAGAGAGAAGAAGCCATCTAGCTACTAGCTATGGACCCGTAGGTTTGTGGCAAACTAGTCACGCATCATCGGAAGGCAGCAAGGATGATGTAGAAGCCCTCCGTGATCGATTCCCACTCCGGCAGAGTACCGGAAAAGGCCTCCAGATGGGATCGCGGAAGAACAGAAGCTTGCGGCGGCAGAAAAAGTGTTTTGGGTGGCTCTCTGTTGGTTTCCCAATTTTTGAGAATTTATTATAGAAGTGGAATTAGGTCAGACGAAGCCTCGAGGGGCCCACAAGGCTACAGGGCGCGCCCCCCTAGGCGCGCCGGGTTGCCTTGCTGTCTCCTCGTACATCCCGTGGTCTCCTCCCAAAGCTTCTAGGGTCTCTTATGTCCAAAAAGAAATCATCAAAAAGTTTCGTAGCGTTTGGACTCCATTTGGTACTGATTTTCTGGAAAACCAAAAACAAGCAGAAAACAGCAACTGGCACTGGGCACTGGGTTAATAGGTTAGTCCCCAAAAATGATTTAAAATGGCATATAAATGTATATAAAACATTCAAGATTGATACTATAATAGCATGGAACAATCAAAAATTATAGATACGTTGGATACGTATCAGTGTGTGCTGCTATGGCTCTGGCGTGGGTCGCACCGCTGTGCATCCTGCACACCCAGCTTGCCGTGAACGCTCTCGCTTGACAAGTTGTCAATGTCAGAAACGGCAATGGGCATTGCGACATGCTAACTATGGCCCCAACCCAACATGGCATAGGTGATAGGCTTCGTGTGTGCACCATGCTCCCTCGCTCTCATTGTTCGAGATATGGCAATGACTAGTTTTTGACGCTCTCGTTGTTGTGCCTTGCGGCAATGGAGATGATGAGCTTTTACAGCCGAATGGTTTCATGACAATGGCGGCACGGGACGGTCTGCCATGGCAGAATCACCATGTGTCGTACGGCGCCATGATACGTCTCCAACGTATCTATAATTTATGAAGTATTCATGCCATATTTACAATAATTTTATATGGGTTTGGTGCATTTTTATATGATTTTTATGGACTAACCTATTAACTTAGTGCCTAGTGCCAGTTCCTATTTTTTTACTATTTCTTTGTTTCGCAGAAAAACCATATCAAACGAAGTCCAAACGCGATAAAATTTTACGGTGATTTTTTTTGGACCATGAGATACCCCCGAAGCTTCGGGGAAGGACCAGAAGACCCATGAGGACACCACAAGCTCACATGGCGCGCCCCAGGGGGGCGGGAGTGCCACCTGAGCTTGTGCGGCCCTCGTAAGTCCTTTTGGCGTGATTCCAACACTGAAAATTCTTATAAATCCAGAAACCCCCAAAAGTTAACCTAGATGAGTTTTTTAGCCGCATCAAGCCTCTGTTCCGAAGTGATCTCATCCGGAGCCCTGTTCCGGCAACCTAACGAACGGGGGAAGTCATCACCGGAGGCCATCTTCATCATCCCCGCTGCCTCCATGACGAGGAGGGAGTAGTTCACTCTCGGGGCTGAGGGTATGCACCAGTAGCTATGTGTCTGATCTCTCTCTCTCTCTCTCTCTCTCTCTCTCTCTCTCTCTCTCTCTCTCTCTCTCTCTCTCTCTCTCTCTCTCCCTCTCTCGTGTTCTTGGTTTGGTACGATCTTGATGTATCATGATCTTAGTTAATATAGTTGGATCATATGAGGTTCTTCCCTCCTATCTCTTTTGTGGTGAATTGAGTATTACTCTTTGAGGTCTTTTTGTTATCGGATTGAATACTTTGGATTTGAGATCACTTGATGTATGTCTTGCTTGTGGATATCCATGGTGACAATGGGGTAATCTATTGAGATCACTTGATGTATGTTTTGGTAATCAACTTGTGGATTCCCGTGGTGACATTGGGGTAATCTAGGCATAAAGGTTGATACACATTTTCATCCTACTTTCTCCGATAAGACTTGAGACTTTGGAGTGATTCTTTGCCGCACTTTGAGGGATTATTATATGATTCAATTATGTTAGTACTGGTGAAAGTATGAACCCTAGTCCTTGTTTTCAAGCATTGCAATATCGTCTGTGCTCACTTTTATCACTTGCTACCTTATTGTTTTTATTATTTCAGAATACAAAAACCTATATCTACTATCCATACTACACTTGTATCACCATCTCTTCGCCGAACTAGTGCACCTATACAATTTATCATTGTATTGGGTGTGTTGGGGACACAAGAGATTGCTTGTATTTGATTGCAGAGTTGTTTGAGAGAGACCACCTTCATCCAACACCTCCCACGGATTGATAAACCTTAGGTCATCCACTTGGCGGAAATTTGTTGTCGTCCTACAAAACTCTGCGCTTGGAGACCCAACAGAGTCTACAAGAATAAAGTTGCGTAGTAGACATCATGCCACGCCGAGCACAGGAGGGAGACGACCGACCGATGGGTAATAGGAGGCTTTGGGTAATAGCGCATATTAGAAACCTAGGCTATGCTACTCTAATAGAAGTCTCACATTATCGAGAGCAGCGTTTTGACTCCCGAGCTCAGCTGCTCCTGCTATATGCACCATTCAGAAGAGCACCGGGATGTGAGCCAAATTCAGTTTTGAGGAAATACGACAGTCTATACTCGATAGAATACATCATGTACTGACACGTACCATCGTATAGAAAGCCAACTGTCACGCACTCAACCCCCGTCGCCCTGGTCTCTCTCTCGGCAATAATGGTGAGCCGGCTCCCTCTCCCTCCGCGCCGGTGCGGATCGAAGTGTGGATCCCGTCCTTCTCGTGTGCAGGCGGTCGTACGCGTCGTCACCGGCGAGCAGGAAGAAAGATCGATTCAATTGGCCCGCTGGAGAGTCCCTCTCTTCCTCTGTCATGGCTCCTTTCTCTCACAGATCCATCGTGATCCATTTGAGCACAATGGCTTCACCAGTGAGCCAGCGAGGCACCTATTTGTGAGACAAGCAGCGGCTAGCTTCGTTCACCTTCGTGCTGTTCCAAATCAGGGCTGATACTATTGTTGGGAGGTGCTGCGCTTGAAAAATAATTCTAATGCGGTCTTCTTCTTCGTCTGCTCCGGCCTTGGTTAGCTGCAACAATATAGTCGTGTTCTCCTCGCAGATCATCGCGTCTCAGACAGACAGTGGCAAAACTAGGCCTATCCACAAGTCTCCCTGCTGAGAGACTATGTAGCTGAGAGATGGTGCAGCCTAAACAAGAGGCCTAATTAACACGAAATCTGGCTGGTTAAGTCGAGCACGCCGCCGTCGGCCCGCCGAGTCGGCGCGAGTTCTTTTTCACGGGAGCGCGAGGTTATCTTAGTTGGCTCCAGGCGTCGAGGCTCGCATCCGGAGTGCTAGGTGGCGGCGCAGAAGGCCACCGTGGCGGGAGTGCTGCGCGCATGGCCAGGACAACCGCGGCCACGGCGAACATGACAATGGTGGCTGGCTGGCCGCGCACCGCGCTGGTGATCGAGCATACAGGGAACGCAGGTAGTCGTCTGCCCCACTGGCAAAAACGGGCTGTTGAGGTAGACGTGTCACGCGAACGCCTCCCTCGCAGCGGTGGTCGTGTACTCGCCGCCACTATCGACATCGGAGAGGGCGTTGGAGCACGAGGTGGTTCCGACTGCCAACGGTGGTGGCTGGCTAGCAGCATGAAGCACACCTCGCAGGCCTCTTGCGTCATGTTGAACTAATAGAGCAGCAGCGCCTCCACGGGCAGCGTCCGTATCCATGGCAGCATTACCGTCGCCAGCGCCGGTGGCCGGCACGTGCGATGCGAGCACATCTGGCTTCGACTCCAGCAGGAAGTAATGGTGCACGCCCCGGTAGGTGGCAATAAATGAACATGGGCCATGAGTGGGCAGCATTTACCCAAAAATTGACTAATAGATCCATATATATGAGTAAATACATGCTCCATTCCCTATCTCGAGGATGACTGACGATATGGATATCAGGAGCATCTGGACTCGGGCTCCAAATTGCATTTCCGCACATTATCCCACTAGTTACAAACACAGAACAAAGTGGTTCAGGTCTTGGGAGCACCATTTTTTGAAGAAAGAAGTTGGCCATGCAAAATTCAGCAAGAAGACTAAACATAATCATGTCGTAAAACGTTTCATGACCAAAAGAAATTCAAAATATGGTGCAGTGCAACAACAAGATCAAGCATGTTTTGTCATACAACAATAAAAACAACAACAACAACAACAACAACAAGCATTGGATCGCTCTCATGTTTCAGCCTTGGAAAATTCAGCAACAACAACATAACTTGATTGTAACTTGCAATACACATGTTCACCAAATGCATCATATGAGCACTGACATATCTTGGGAGTAAGAAAAAGACGCTCCAGGGCTCCCTCGTATCGCTCCCTCCAGGACGATCAGGGGGCCAACCCTAGCGCCCCGTCCGCCGCCCCCTCCCCCGCTCTCCTCCACCTCGTCGTCCCCGGAGACGTGCGCCGGTTAAGCCCGGGCGCCGCCGGTGATGGGGACGGCGGGGATCTAGGCTGCAGCCCCGCGGTCTGGAGGGACCGGCGGCGCGAGATCGCCCTTCGGTCTTCGTCTTTCCCGACGGTTCGGCGCTGCTCCGGCGGCTTCGTGGGGAGGGCGGATCAGGAGGGGATGTGGCCATGGTGGATTGGTCGGCGGCGCCTCCGGTCAGATCAGATCTGGCCGGTGCCGCCGGCGGTGGTGGCCATCTCCTCCGTCGGAGGTGGTCGGCCTGAGGCTGGATGGTCAGATCTCGAGATCCGCCATCTAGTTCCGGCTGCGAGTCGGGAAGACATAGTTGCCGGTGAAAACCGAGCCGATGGCAGGCGATGGCGGCGTTCTGCGTCGTTATCTTGATGAAGGCATCATAGTGTAACTACTGTCGACCCACTCGTGCTGCTCCGGGGGAAACCCTAGGATCTGGTCTTCCAGATCGGACGATGGCGGTACTGCGGTGTCGTTTTCTCTCTTGGGAGCATCGTTTGTGGAGCAGAGCCGGAAGACAGAGGCAGGAGGTGGAACGGCTTCGTCTTGCACGGAGCTTTCGGTGGAGATGTCAAGTCATGCCTAGCCGACAGGTGCTACGCTGTGTCATGCCTGGTCGGCAGGTGCTACGCACGACAGATCTTCTAGAATCTTCGCGTCTGGACGGATGAGCGCGGGACGGTGGCGCCGTTGGGCGCCGTGGTGGCGTCGACGGATGGACGGAGTGGCAAGGATGATGCGGATCTCTCTCCTGAAGATGGGTCAGCGGTTCGATGATGATGGCGGCGTCTAAAACGTGTGCATGTGGTGTACGCTTTAGGTCTGCTGCACCGGCTGTGGGTTCCGATACGTTATGTGGATGGATCGGCGACGACACCGGTTTTAGATATGGGGTGTGAGAGCACTCCACATTATCGAGTTTTGTAGGTGTGAGTGGTGGCTTCGGGTGGCTTGATGTATGTTCTTGTTAGACCTATGTTGAATAATAAATAAAGATGGCCGTATGCATCGATTGATGCAGAGGCCGGGGGTCTTAACCTCCTTTTCAAAAAAGAAATCTTGGGAGTAAGATCAAATGTTCGGGTCATATACAACAACAAGATCAAACATTATAGAAGCTCTCTTCAGACTACTTAGATAAACTAGACTAAACCGAACTAAATAAAGGCACTAATCTTGAGCAAACTAGGATATTTGACTTCATCAATCCATCAAGAAACAACCTCCACCAAAGCTCTCTGTTTGTAAACATAAGGAGTTGGATCAGAACATTTAATCAGAGAATTTGAAACTATTCAACGGAGAAGGAGAGCACAAAAAACTTGAATTGGGTGTCGGCTGTCGGCCGGAGTGGCCCCTACTGCTGGCCAACGGAGCGACCAGGGGCTACAATTCTTGAAGAGCGGTAGGGAAGCGAGGAGAGCGACAAGGAAGGTGCACGTCCCTCGCCTGCACCCTCCTCCTTCTCAGCGGCGCCGGTTCGTCTCGTCCAACACTATGGGCATCACTTGATTGCGTGGCGCCGACATCGCCACCGCGTCCTGCTTCGAACCCGGCGGGTTCAGAGCGCGAGACATATACGTGGGCCAACACGCTCTCTGAACCGAATCCCCCATCCGCCTCAAACATCGCCCAATAGATAATCCCGACCGAAAGCGCTCCATCTCCGATCATTCAGATCTCTCCTCCATCGTGGCCGCCATAGATCATGGCCAAGTTCGAAAACCAACTATTGATCTCACAGAGCCTCGCCAACTTCTCTGCATCGTCGTTTGCCACCTGCGCCAGCATCTCCGCCAACGCTACAGTGATTTCCATCATCGTTAGGGTTAGGGGTTTGGGGAAGCTTGGGAGGAAGACAATGGGGATTTGGGGGAAAACATTTCGGCCTTTTCATAGCCATAGACAAGGACTAGCACGCGACGGGATTAACAATATTTCAAGGGACCGTTTTGCAAAAGAGCCCTGGACACATGGCAGCAACAGATAGGCCTACACATGCAGGACCGTATGTATTATGTATTGCTGTATTTGAGGACCCTACTGAAGCAATTGTTTTAAGTCCCAAGACTGTTTGTGTTACGCGCTGACGTACCAATATGGAATTTACGCCTACTATGTACTAGTCTTTATCTTTACCTAATAATAAAGCAGCTATTGCTTCTGGTCGTCCGTCATATTAATTTTTTTTGTGTGTTCGCTGGTTCGGGACGTTATTTGCAGCTGCGTAAGTCAACGGGCCAGAATTTTTATTATGGGCCGCTAAAACAATTGACCTCACAACCTGCCCTCCCATCTCTTCCGGGAGCAGCAAACAAAGTTTGTGCCAAAATTTCCAATTCGAATTAATAGTCCCACCCCGACATTTTGCATCAAATCCTAGCAACTTATATACGTTCCAAATTGCAAGAACCAACAAGCCAACAAGAAGAGGATGAGATACGGCCAATCAAAGAGGAGAGGCGCATGAATCTAGCAAAAAGCAGTATGAGGTGCCCAGCCTAAGAGAAAGCTCGAGACAGAGCCGAAGACCTGTTGTGTGACACACCAACGGCGTGGGTAGCATGCAGAGTACAAAGATGGATGAGCTCAATCCGCCCCAGCATCTTGCGCCACCGGCAGCCGCAGTGCACTGCGCCAGACCGCCTCCGCCACAGGCCTGCCTCGCAGGCTGCCCCCGCGCACACAGGCCGGCCGCCAGGAGCCCCATACGCAACGGGCCGACGAATGCGAAGCAGTGTCTCCAATCACCGCCGCCAGATCTGGCGAGCAACCGAGCCACACTGCACACCATGGCGGACAGCAGGCGGCCGGATCCGAGCGGTCTAGCGGCGCGAGGACACGAGTTGGGGGCGAGGAGCGCTATCGGAGCGGAGCCATGGCGGCATCGGGCGGCTGGGAGGACACCGGCGTGACGAGTTGTGGAGGAGAGCGGCAGAGGAGCGAGAGGCGCTCGGGCTGGAGGCTGCCAAGCCGCGCGGGAGGCGGCGCTCGCCGGTGGAAGCGGCGGTGGTCGGATTGACAGCGGCAGGGGATCGGGAGCACCAGGGAAAAACGAAGGAGTGGTGTTGAGGGGATCGTGTGGGTGGGTGGCGGCGAGCGAGGAGAGGTTGAGGAGGGGATCGGGGCTCTAGGGTTATAGAGGAGGTCGACCTGGGCCTTTTAGGCCGCGGTAGTTTAGGTGGGCTGGCCCATGTGCTGCCGTGCTGTCTAAAAAATTAGAGAGAGGGTTGCCTCAAAAAAATTAGAAAGAGGGGAAAGAGAAGAAAATAAATAGCCAGCGATTTTATAATTACATGGAGCCTAAGATTTATACTTAGCCCAAATAAAAAAGTTACACCCACTTTGGAAAAGTTGAATTCAGACTCATTTGAATTTCCAAAAATGTTGATATTTTTGATGGAGCTCTGATAAATGCTGAAATAATTAAGGGAAAGGTTTGGAGGTCTATATTAAAGTAGAAAAGGCGTGGGATTTTAGAAAAAGTCTGTAACGAATTTGAAAAGGCATTTAAATAAAAGCTAGGTTCAAATGATTTTATGAAAACGTTCATATTTGGCTGCTTTACTCCCTATTTTTATTTCAAATGCATTTATTCATGTGAATGCCTGGCTTTCTTAATTATATATATAATTATAAAAGGAGGAAAATTCTTCACCCATTCCATCATACGTTTGCTCTGTACGGAGTAGCTTGCAGATGGCGGGCCTCATGTTGAGCTCGATGAGATTAGTTGTTTAAGTTTTAAACATTACTGGCATGGTTCACTCACATATGTGTTGTGCGATATTTCTCCCGTTGCAATGCACGGGCATATTTACTATATATCTTTATCTTTACTTAATAATAAAGGGGCTATTGCTTCTTACCACTGTAATTTCGTCCGTTTTTCGTCTGTCCACCCCATCCGGTTAAAACGTTGGTTTAGTCCGTCCCGTCACCCCTATGGGCCGAACTGGGACTGGTCCTATCTTTTTTGGAAAAGAAAAAAAAAGGTCATCAAGGTTGTAGCGATGTGAAAGATTCGAACCCACGACCAGGCCTTCCGCCTAAAGGACTACGACCGACTGAGCCAGCTCCATTCATTGTTGAGATTAGAAGATTGATTTAGCTAAAGTTGGGTCCCCTCTCGTTAGGGTTTCTTCTCCTCTCGGCGGTGGCGATCTCGTCCCCCGTAGAGAATCGATCTCCCCTCCCTCTTCTCCCCGCCAGGTTCCGCCGGGGCTAGCAGGCCTCGCTGGCGGTGGGGGGCTGAGGATCGTTAGGGCCCATACCGCTCGCGGATCAAATCACCTCGAGCGAGAGACTAATGGGTGATAAGGCTTCAGGTTCGGGTATGGCTGTCTCCGATCTGGAGGCGATGATGGAGGAACTGGGCCTGAAGGAGGATGATCTCCAGGACGTCGTGGTGGAAGATGAGGAACTACCGGCGGAGGCGACCCGCTGGATGGCAATTGCTAGGGTTCATACGGAGAAACCATACAGCCAATATTGGTTCTTCAGGAATATGAGGGCGGCATGGGATTTGGCAAAGGAAGTGAAGATCAGGCCGCTGGAAGACAACCTGTACACGCTGCAGTTCGGTTGCCTAGGTGACTGGGAACAGGTGATGGAGGAAGGACCATGGACGTTCAAAGGGAAAGCCGTGGTTCTGGCACATTATGACGGTTTTTCCAAGCCGTCATCAATAGAGCTAAACAAAATTGACATGTGGTTGCAGATCCATGATCTTCCAGATGGTTTCTTCCCCAAAATCAAGGCACTTTCTGCTACAGTGGGAGAGTTCATCTATGCTGAACCAAAATCACAGAACTTTGAAGGGAACTTTGCCCGGGTCCGAGTAAAGATCGATGTCACCAAACCTCCCAGGAATGCAGTTTCGCTGGTGATAAAGAAGAAAGACACCCTCGAGAGAGTGATTTTTAGGGTGAAATACGAACGGTTGCCGGATTGGTGTGCTGTTTGTGGATATCTTGGGCATCTCTTTAAAGAGTGTGGCGATGGAGTCCACCCCCCAAAGGCTCTAGTCTTTAAGGATCTGAAAGCAACTTGGTTCAGAGGGCCCGGAAGGGGTCCGGGTGAGGGAAGAGGCCAAGGAGAGGGCAACGAAGGAAGGGGAGGTCGCGGTAGAAGTCGTTCTGGCAGAGGCCGGGGACGGGGCTCGTCACAGCACAACCCTTCTGACGGTTACGGTCATGTGGATACTGAAAGTCATAGCAAGGATGTGGCCATGGAGGAAGCAGAAAAGAACAGGAAACGAGTGGTCGCGGCAGCTGACCCTAAATCCTCGGGGGCGCCGACGGCAGCTATTGCTAACACTAGCAAGCCTTTGTTGCTGCCTCCCCCCGAGATTCCACCAAGCCCTTCATCAGTGCAGGAGCCGAAGAGGAACAAGCAAAGCTCGACGACAAGTGACAAGACCAACGGGAAGAACACAGTGATATCCAAAAACCTTGATGCGCGTTTGGCGGGCCCCAAGGGGGGTCGCGCCTAGCGCAATGAGTCTCCTGTGTTGGAACTGTCGCGGTGCTGGCAAACCCGCGACAGTCCGAGAGCTTCGTGACCTAACGAAGCAGTTTGCCCCCTCTGTACTTTGCATTCTTGAAACTCAAATAGAGGGATCTAGAGTTGAAAATATGGGTGGTTCTTTAGGTTATAACAAGGGCTTTGCTGTTAGTAGCTCGGGAAGAAGTGGTGGATTAGGAATTTTCTGGAATGAAGAAATAAATCTTGAGATTGTCGGTTATTCTCAGTATCATATTGATGCAGTAATTAATGACCTTGTTGATGTCAGAACAAGAGTTACTTTCGTTTATGGAGAAGCCCAAGTGAATGAACGGTACAAGACTTGGGACATGCTTAGGGGAATTGCAGACACAAGCGATATACCCTGGCTAGTCCTAGGCGATTTTAATGAGGTGTTGCATGCACACGAACATGATGGAGTTGGCAACAGGAGTCAGGCGCAGATGGATGCATTCAGGGATGCTATGCTGGCAATGACTGAACATTTGAAAGGAAGTTTGCAGGGGGGGACGTACACAAGAGTGAGGCTTGATAGGGGAGTGGCGAACCCTGCTTGGACCATCGCATTCCCTACAGCAAGGCTTGAACACAAAACTACAGCAACCAGCGACCACGTTCCACTCTACGTGAAGTACGTGCATGAGGATGCATGCAGGCGGGCTCCACGTTCCTTTAAATATGAATTAGCATGGGAGAGGGATCCAGGTCTAGCACCTTTGGTGGAGACAGCATGGGCTAGTGGCGCAGGAGAATCAGTTCAATCGTTAAGCGACAAACTCCAGTCTCTGTCTTCGGACCTGTCCAGCTGGGATCGGAATCACTTCGGGAATGTGCGGCGCGATATCCAACGATTGAAAAGAGAGCTACAGGAGCTGCGAGAGATCCCAAACAGATCCGGTCCAACCCATGTGGAGATTAAAATAATTGACAGGTTAACCGAGCTCTATCACTGAGAGGAAATACTATGGCGGCAGCGCACACGTATGGAATGGCTGACAAGAACACTTATTTTTTCCACCTCAGAGCAAGTCGACGCAGGAGGAAAAATCAAATAAAGGCACTCCAGCGACCGGATGGACAGTTAACTGAAAACGTGACGGAGATGGAGAATATGACCACCGCTTTTTATCAGCAGCTTTATACATCAGAGGGCATCCACGACATGGGCCAGGTCTTGGACACAGTCCCGACCAAAGTCACGCAAGCTATGAATGAGATGTTAAATGCTCCGTATAGCCAGAAAGAAGTAAAAATAACCCTATTTCAGATGTACCCTATTAAGGCACCTGGGCCAGATGGCTATCCTGCCCATTTTTTCAGCACCACTGGGACACATGTGGCGACGATGTAACCAAGGCGGTTCTGAGGATTGTAGAAGGGACCGAGTCGGCAGAGTGCATTAATGATACTATCCTAGTACTTATACCCAAGGTAAAAAAATGCCACTCTTTTGTCTCAATTCCGCCCAATCAGCTTGTGCAATGTGTAATACAAGATTGCTTCGAAAGTGATTTCTAACAGATTAAAGGTAGTTCTACCTGACATCATATCAGAGGAGCAGTCTACTTTTGTACCAGGCAGGTTGATCACAGACAACATCATCACAGCTTATGAGTGCTTGCACTTTATGAAGAGGAACAAGGCCAAGAAAAATCAATCCTGTGGTCTCAAGCTGGACATGATGAAAGCTTATGATAGGGTGGAATGGTCTTATTTAAAGGCCATAATGCTAAATTTGGGCTTTACTGAATGATGGGTGGACATTGTTATGAGCCTGGTAACCACAGTCAAATTTACTGTGTTGTTTAATGGGAAGAAGCTACAACAATTTATACCATCAAGAGGAATCGGACAAGGGGACGACCCGATATCTCCATACCTGTTCTTGTTAGCAGTAGAGGGCCTTTCGTGCCTTCTAAAATCAAAAAGTGAGTCATCCAACTTGAGTGGTTTACAGGTTGCACCTACGGCGCCTCCGGTGAACCATCTCCTATTCGCTGATGACAGCCTGTTGTTCTTCAAGGCAAACGGTGTGGGAGCTAATGAGGTGTACCATGTTCTGAATAGTTACTGTCAGGCAACGGGTCAACGTATCAACTATTCAAAATCATCAATTTATTTCAGCAAAGGAGTGCCAGACTCGGTAAGACAAGAGATTTTTTTTTGAGGAGCAACGGACAGTACGGGAAAGGCCCCCCACTGACTTTTTATAAATCAGCAGACAACAACCTACAAATTACATGTCAGGGTGGAGTAGTTATGAGGTGGAGGGGGTGGGGGTGGTGAGGGGGGGTTAGTAGTGGCCGAGTACAAAGTAGTTACAACAAAGAGGGAGTGTGTGTAGGGATGTGGCTCAGCTACAGAGAACCCACAAAGCTGGTGATGAAGGGAACTAGCCTACGGTGTGACCTGTGCACCAGCAGCTGGAAATCCTCCTTGAACCTAGCGCGCCAAGAGGCAATAGACGGTGGGATCCCCCTGAAGCATTTGTTGTTTCTCTCCTTCCAGATCCCCCAAGCAGCAACAGTGAACACCTCCATGAACATGGGTCTCCCCCAGGCACGCTTTCCTTCATGTATGAGTGCAAACCTGTCATCCACAGCAGGCCAGGTGATTCCAATGGTTGCCCAACACTCGGCGGCAAAGGTGCACCCAAAGAACAAATGTGTCAAGGTTTCCTCCGGATGTGCAGCACATAACATGCATGTGTAATCATCATCAGCCACATCAAAATGACGCCTCCTGAGCATGTCCCTCGTATTGAGCCTATCAACCAGGAGAAGCCACGAGAACACCTTCCACTTCATGTTGCAGCTTGTTTTCCATATCCAAGTGAACGCCACATCTGCTTGGCCATCTCGAAAGCAGAAGGAGTAGAACTGGGCCGCGGTGAATTTCGGGCCCCAAACACATCTCCACGAATCAGTGTCTGCATCCTCCGGGTCAACATGCTGAGTCATAACCTGAAGGTCTCTGACCTCCTGCCTGGCCTGGGTCGACAGGGGCAAGCTAAATAATTCAGAGATGGAGTTGGCTGTCAGAAGATCACGAACCGAGACATCCTCATCGACTGCAAAGGAGAAGGCACGCGGGTGGGATTCAGACAGTACTTGCTGCTGCCACAAGTCCTTCCAAAATAATACCGTGTCTCCTCTCTTGACCTGCACACTGGTAATCCCCCTATAAACATCGACAGATTGCATAATGTCCTTCCACCAGAATGACCCGCACGCATCCATCGCATGTGGAACTCCATCAGTATAGTAAGTGGACCAGACGAGCTCAACCCACGGCACATCAGACTTGTTGTAGAAGTTGTGGAGGTGCTTCAGAAGCAATCCCTGGTTTTGTGTTTTAAGATCCAACACGCCAAGGCCACCTTTGTCCTTCGGGCGACAAACAAGATCCCATGCAGCAAGAGAATTGCACTTGACGCCGTCATCAGTCTTCTTCCTCCATAGGCATGTTCTTCTCAGCTTGTCGAGGTATTCCACGATCCGAGGCGGCAGCCTAAGCGTACACATTGCGTAGATCGCCAGCGAGGTTAACACCGAGTTGACAAGGGTTAGCTTCGACCCATACGGAAGCAGGCAGGTGGTGGCAGAGAGGCGCCGTTCCATTGAGACCACCATAGGCATAAGATCCGCAACAGTGGGACGGGTCGTGCCCACCGGCAAACCAAGATACGTGAATGGCATCGCCCCCACTGTGCATCCAAAGATCCCGGCAATATGGTTGGCATCCTGCTGGTTCATGTTGATCGGAATCAACATTGACTTATGAAAGTTGATCCGGAGTCCAATCGATTTAGCATATCTCAGGAGAATGCTTTTCATGCGTTGAGCCTGTGTCGGGCAGGCTGGCATGACGAGCAGTGTGTCGTCCGCGTACTGAACCACGGGGTAGTCCTGGCATCTCATGGGTATTGGCAGTGAGATTAACCCTTTGGCAAATGCGTCATTTATCGCCGCCTGTAGGAGATCGGCCGCGAGAACGAATATTAACGGGGACAGGGGGTCCCCCTGACGCACACCGCGTTTGCACAGGAACTGTCTGCCGGGAGCGCCGTTCAGAAGCACAGAGGACTTGCCCGAAGAGAAGATGGTTTTGATCCAGCCTAACCATTTTTCATCAAAGCCCATACGCCTCATAATCTCAATCATTGGTGCATGCTCGATGGTGTCGAAGGCTTTAGCGAAATCAAGTTTGAGCAGACAGATTTCCTTGCGAGACACCTGGCATTGGTGCAAAAATTCGAATGACCACGCGAGGCAGTCCTGTATAGTTCTCCCTTTCAAGAATCCGTATTGGTTTCTGTGGACGATTTTCAGGATCACCCTTTGAAGACGGTTAGCCAGGAGCTTTGTAATCACCTTAAGACAGCAGTTTAGCAGTGTAATTGGGCGATAATCGTTGGGCGACTCGGGGTAATGAACCTTAGGGATGAGTGTTATGAAACCCACATTTATACTTTCCAGATCCAATCTGCCACTGTGGAACTCCTCGCACAGCTTGTAGAAATCGTGCTTGATAATGTGCCATTACGACTTCAGAAAGCAACCATTGAACCCGTCGGGGCCTGGTGCACGGTCAGCCGGCATCTCCTGGACAACCTTGTCAATTTCATCATGTGTGAACGGCAAGGACAGATCCTCCAGACCCTCCACCCTGCGAATTATCTCGGCGAGATCAAACTGAATGCTAGTGTCAGTGGATTGACCCAACCGCTCCCGGAATGCATGGTACAGAACAGCCTCTTTGCCGACGTGATCTGATACAACTGTGTCATCTGGCATCTTAAGAGAGGCAATGGAGTTCGAGCGGTATCTCTCCGTGGCAATCGCATGAAAGAACTTCGTATTACCATCCCCGAATTTAAAATATCTCACAGTGCACCTTTTTCTCCAATATTGTTGTTTGTAATCCAACAACTTAAGCAGATGTTCCTTTAGGATGATTCTAAAGTTTGTTTCCGGGGTGGTGAGGGCCCTTCTATCCTCTATGCCATCAATCTGCAGAATTGCCCAATTTGTGTTCTCAATGAGGAGACTGAGCTTAGAGATACTTCTACTCCACTTCTTAAGTTCATATCGCAAATTCTTTAGCTTTTTACATAGCAAGGCTGCCGAGTTGTGTGCAAAACACTGTTTATTCCATGAGTTCTGGACTACATCGAAGAATCCGTGGTGATTTACCCAGAAATTTTCGAACCTGAAGACTTTGCTTTTAGGTATGGAGGATTCAATTACAACCACACACGGGGTGTGATCCGACACAGGTTTGCATTGCGGCATAACTTGCGTATTGGGAAACGAGGTTGTCCAATTAACCGACGTGAAGAACCAGTCGAGTTGCTCGAGGAGCGGCTCATCCTGCATGTTACTCCACGTGTATCTCCTGCCTTTGATTGGCAACTCTACGAGGGACTGTTCACGAATGAATTCATTGAACAGCATCATGTCATTTGTGTTGCCGCCCGGTCTGTTACGGTTATCAGGAGATCGAATAAAGTTGAAGTCACCCATTAAGATCCAATCCTCATCATCAGGAATATCTAAGTTGAAAAGCCAATCAGTGAACAATTGCCTTGCAGGGTCGGCACATGGGCCATAAATATTAACAAGATTCCAGGAGTTTGCAGCTTGAGTGGATTTAAATTGAATACCAAGAGCAAAAGTTTCAGAGAACAAGATATTGCCAGCAAATATAGAACTGTTCCAGGCCACAAACAAACCACCATACGCACCACAAGATGGTACAAATAAGTACTTATCAAGTCTTTTAGGACAGAAGAGTTTAACAAACGAGCTATCAAAAGAGGTACGCTTGGTTTCTTGAAGGCACACCACTGCACACCCACTGTTGTCAATTGCATTCCTGATGGCAAGGTGTTTGGCTTCCGAGTTCATACCCCTGACGTTCCAGCACAAAATATTCCATTGTTTATTAATAGCCATGACACTTAGTGGGAAGTATCGGTGCCTTCAGAGAGGCCATCCAGCAGCTTCTCCGGAGAGAGTTCAGAGGGAGCAATGCCACACATCCTGGTGCCAATGTCTTGCAATTCTTCGATCTTGGTGGGTGGAGGAATTTCAGGAGTTGCAGGTGTCACCTCCACTGGTTTGGGTGCAAGCAGAGCAGTGTTGGCTTTGGTAGCCGGAGGCACTGATGGAGCATTCCTCGGCTTGACCTTAGAAGCGGCCTTCTTGCGATCGGTGGGCTGATTCACTTTGAAACCATCATACTTATTAGCTCGCATGCTACGACGCAGGTTGGTACCATCCACATGCATGCCCCCCATGATCTCAGCATCAGTAAGTTTAGTCCATTTTTGCTCAGCTGCCAGTTCAGATGCCCCAGGTTCAGCCGGAGAGCGACTAGGGACATAACTAAAGGCAGCCTCGCCTGTCGGGAGAAGCAAATTCGAACTTAAGGGCATCAGCTGGGCCCAGCCCATCTCAGGAGGTGTGGATGTGTGCCGTCCCATAGCATTATCTTCAACGCCCAGAGGCCCAGGGGCAGAGTATTCAGACAAAAGACTCAGGACCGGCGCCACTGGACGCCACACATCAGCGTCGATGAAGATACCTGAACTGAAGGTGTGCCCAGCAGGCACAACTGCCGTGCCAATCGCCGGGATGCATGAGGCCATGTAGACGGTAGCGGCGTGGGTCACCTGAGAAAGGATATGCATTGGATTCAGAGGAAAGCAGCAAGTGCCATTGCTTTGGTGATTCAGATCAGAGGCAGAGCCAATTCTTGGTGTGTAAGTTAGTTTGGCCATCTGTCCCAGGAAGAGCATGAGTCCAGGGTTATCCACAATCAGAACTGTCTGGTGTACTCCCATGGCAAGCCTCGAATCTGGTCCATGCTCGAAGGTGGCCGCCATGGGGATGAACTGGAAGGGGACTGCTGGAAAGTTCGCCATCGGAGGGAGCGCAGGGCTCTCAGTCACCGGGGGAAGGGTTGCTGTGTTGGAAGCTGTGTTGCAGTTCGAGGGTGGTGGAGGTGCGGTGGTGGTGGTCTGCGAAACTGGCGTTGTGGTCGTCGTTGGAGGATTAGGATGTGGCGGAGCAGAGCAATGCCGAGGAGGCTCTGAACTCGAGGCAGAGTCAGAACAGCAAGATGGAAGGCGATGAGGTAAGGTATGGTTAGTGACAGATTCGGGATTAGGTGGTGATAAGCTCCGTTTTGGCACCCAAATCTGTTTGTATCTGATTTGCTTAGCAATCACCTTAGGCCTCAGCCGAGATTTTTTCCAGACAAATCGCGGCGCCCTCAATCGGTCAGAACAGCAATCACGGTCCAGATGGCCCAAATAACCACAACGGGCACACAGCCAACGGGATGGACATAGCCATGCATCATGGGTCAAGCTATTGCAGGATGAGCATGCAGTTGGGGCCCCCTGACTCAACTTGCAGGAGTTACAAGTTTTTTCCAGTTGATGGCAACGTAGGCACGAAATTCCCGGACAATCAATAGCCGTATGTCCAATGACCCAACATTTTTGACATCGCCCAAGTCTGGAATATATGAAATCCGTTGTAGGTACCGAAGAGAGGTCAAACATACCCATAATTTCTGGGTCATCATATTTGGCCTGCCTGGCATCCAGGATATGATATAAGATATTCTCATCAATGGAATTCCAACTATGGCTTGGCTCCGTGATTTTAGGATCAGAGATACATTTAGTTATATCAGAATTCCGTAAATCCAGCGATTGAACCGGGCAGACAAAACTGCCAAACGAAATTGTTGGAGCCGTCACCGGCGGAGTGCACACCGCCGGCGGCTTGGCCGGCATAGCTTCTGGTATTTCACGATCGAAGGCACCATTGAGATTCCGGCCAGCAAAACCTTCCCTGGACAAGCCAAACTTAGCAAGCTCTTTAGATGCATATGAGTCATTTTGAGCACTAATTCGCAGAGGATGTAAGTTAGGTTTAATTGCCATGGGACGAACCATAGAATTTGCCTGTATAGCTTCATCCTCCTCCCCGAAAGAGGGAATATGGTTCATCACAGAGGGTTTAAAAAGACCCGATCATAAAGTTTGTAGATGAAATGTCCAACCTTGTTGGATGCCACAGAAAACCTGAACTTGTGATCAGAAATCCGAGAAACCCGAAAACCATGACTTGATCCGCCTATGCAACACTGAAGTGCCACTGCGACTGATTCCTCGGAGAGATCGAATGATGCAGACGAGAAAGAAACCGACAAGAAGAACTCCTTGGCATTGGGACCGAGGGAGAAGTGAACTGTGGATCGAAATCGACGACGCACCTGATCGGCCACGGCTAGGCCAGCCAAGAAATCCCAGTGAAGGAGACCATCCATCGTGTGTTAGTCTAGGAGATCCCATGGGAGGCGGTGGAGAGGGTGGAGTCGCCATGGGAGGGTGGAGAGGGTGGAGTCGCCATCTTTTATGATTGTGGTAAGACAAGAGATTAAGGACACACTAAACGTCCCCAACAAAACTCTCAATGAAAAGTACTTGGGGATGCCATCTGATATTGGTACCTCGAAGAATGGTGCTTTTAAGTACCTAAAGGACCGACTTTGGAGCAAGGTGCAGGGATGGATAGAGCGCACTATGTCCATGGCGGGCAAGGAGGTGCTAGTTAAATCTGTGGCACAGGCAGTCCCAGTTTTCTCGATGTCATGCTTCAAGTTGCCAAGAGGACTATGTGAACACCTAAATATGCTAATCAGGAAGTTCTGGTGGGGGAGCAAGGACGGAAAATGAAAGCCTCATTAGGTCTCTTGGAAAACTATGACTCAACCCAAGGGAATGGGGGGATTAGGCTTCAAGGACTTCGAGCTGTTCAACCTCGCTATGTTGGCAAGGCAGGCATGGCGCTTGCTTCAAAGTCCTGAAACGTTAAGTGCTCGTGTCCTTAAGAGCATTTATTACCCAAATTCAGATATCCTTCAGGCCGAGCTGGGAGGGCACCCGAGCCAGGTTTGGCGAGCTTTAGTGGAGGGGAGAGATACCTTAAAGCAGGGTCTAATAAAACGCATCGGTAATGGAGCTACCACTAACATCTGGACACACAACTGGTTGCCAAGAGAAGAGTTTTTCCGGCCATATGGGTGTCTTGTGCAGAACCCACCGACGAGGGTCTCAGAGCTCATTATCAGCGCAACGGCGTCGTGGGACAGACAGCACGTCCAAGCAACCTTCATGCCAATGGATGCACAAGTCATACTTGGAATCCCGCTTTGCACACGTAACATACCCGACTTTTGGGCGTGGCACTATGAAAAACACGGGTCTTTCTCTGTGAAATCAGCTTATAAGATGTTGGTTGCTACGAGGCAGCGAAGGGAGGCGTGGCTAGAAGGAGCAGCCGGTCCATCTAGTTCCAGAGCAGAAGAAGGATCATGGAAATCACTATGGAAGACGGAAGTACCCGGGAAAGTTCGCATGTTCTTATGGAGACTTTCAAAACATTCACTGCCAACGAATGACATAAGAGCACACCGCCACATGGCTGACTCGAACCTTTGTGGGATCTGCGGGGTCCAAGACTCGTGGCGTCACTCCCTTTTGGAGTGTACATCGTCGAGAAGTTTATGGGCGCTGGCTGATGAGGAGATCACACATAAAATCATAGCAACTATGGAGCCAAACGCCAAACAGTGGCTGTTTACACTGATGGAGATGTTATCACATGAAAAATTTGTCATCATGGCAGTTACGTTATGGTCTATATGGCATGCCCGACAGAAGGCCATCCAGGAAGCAATCTTCCATAGCCCGCAAGCGACACACAGTTTCATCGACAGGTTTATCGAAGACCTGTCTATCATTAGAGGCAAGGAACAAATCCCGTCCCGGAATGCTACAGTACCGCATCAATCACGTCCAAAACCGAGGAAGCCACCATCTGGATACTGTAAGATCCATGTCGATGCAGGAGTGTTAGCAGGGAGAGGAGGTTCAGCAGCGGCTCACTACCAGAATATGAGTTTTTCGTGACGGTCGAAGTTATCCCTGAAGGTCCCGAGGCCTCCTTCACGAACGTAGCAGGTTCCTGACGTGGATGGCACACCGAAGCGAAAAGTCGAATCAATCCTAAAGGGCCCGAGAAAAACCTTCAGGAATGCGAGTAGCCTTCAAGAACGTAGCACGGCCGGCCCTAGCGCGTGTGAATAGTTTGGCGCACCGTCAGGTACGTGTGGACCGGCCTTCAGGAACGTGCGTGCGAAATTTTTGAGCGCTAGATTTGGCTGGGAGAGAACGTCGCGCGCGATTTTGCCGCTCGGGAGGATATTTCGTGCGTGTTGAGCCTCGTCTCTGACGTGGATAGGCCCAGCGTCAGGAACGACTGGTCAAAATCCCTAAAACCAACAGAGGATTCAGTCATCCTCCCCATCCCACTCTTTGCATCGCGCCGCCCCTCCTCCCAATCCCGCCATGGCCGCCGCCTCCCGTCCGGCGCCGCCGCACCCCACACCTGGCGGTTGACCCCACACCCGTTACAACCCCTACTCCTCCTGCGCCATCTCCCTCTCCGTCGAGGGCCGCCCCGTCGCCGTCGACCCACTGCAGCGCCGCCTTCATCCCCAATCGATTGGCCCCTCCCTCGCAGGCCAGCGCTGCCCCGTCGCCGTCCAGACACTGCAGCGTCGACGTCCAGCCAGTCTAGCGCCGCCTCCAACGGGTGCCTCCTCGTCGTTCCACCGCTACCCCGTCGACGTCCAGCAGCCGCCCTCGCCGTCCAGCCACTCCAGCCGCCTCGCCCCCCATCGAACGGCACCTTCCTCGTCTTCCAGATCCACCTCAAAGGTAGCAGCTTGTACACTTCTTTCAATATGGGTGTCGAATCCCTAGCAGATAGTTCACTAGTAACAGCAATGGTCATTGTTTAGTATTTGACACTCCTCTTGAGGTTAAAAAATGCTATTTTTTTGTTCTTTTGAAAAGATTGGAGTGCAGCAGCCCTAAAGACTGTGATTACTATATGATTCAGTTCAAAATATTTAGTTTTATCATCCCAATGCAAAGGAATTGATATTTTAGTTGTCATATGTCTATGTATAATTTATTGCCAAGTTTCTTGAAAATTGTTGTCATTGATAGAGCTGTGATGTATACATGTATGCATGTCAATACCTGCAAGTTTTAGCAACTGCACCCTGGTTAGGAAGCTGTAGCGTATGTATGCATGTCTTATTGTTTTATCTTTATTGAAGGTCTTAAAAATCAAGAAGGTGTAGCTCTATGAAGGCCAAGTTTGAGAAGTGATAGTGCCGCACAGCAACCCTCTCTTTTGACAGGTACATTATCCACCAGTACACATGTCTTAATTTGCTTATGTCATTGCTTCCTCGTGATATCAAATCATTAATTGTTATATATTCCAAATTGTGCAATAACAGCATTATTGAATGGCGGAGCGTGGGTGGATGTATAGTGGTTGGACTCACGGTAAATCAACTGATGAGTGGTATAATAAAACAAAAGAATTCGTAGATTTTGCCTTCTCTATGCCAAGTATAGTCCAGAATGGAAAGATTAAGTGTCCATGTACTAAATGTCGAAACTATGAGAGAAAGAGCAGGGATGCTGTAGAGTTAGATCTGTGTCATTTTGGTTTGAAGAGGAATTATACTGTTTGGACTGCACATGGTGAAGGGCATGTCGAAATTACAGACTATGTAGATGCTGCGGAGGTTGATCGTATGGACACTATGTTGAATGATCTAGCTGCACATGCCCCCCCCAATTGAACAACAACCGATAGCTTCAGCCCAAGCTTTCTATAGAATGATTGATAGTGTAAAAGAGTTGGTGCATGAAAATACAAGCCACTCAACTATGTCTGCCATAGCACGGTTGTTGACCATAAAGTCACAGAATAATCAACCTGAATCATGTTATAATGATACACTACAACTGATCCATGAGCTGCTGCCGAACAATTCCTCACTGCCAAAGGACTTTTTTATAGCTCAAAGAAATTGCTAGAGGGTCTTGGTATGCCATATCATAAAATTCATGTTTGTCCCAACAATTGCATGTTGTATTACAAGGAAAATAAGAATAAGCAAAAATGTGATTTTTGTAAGACCCCTAGGTACAAGGCTGGTTCAAGTAAGATCCCACGTAAGGTGTTGCGGCACTTGCCTATAAAAGATAGGTTGCAGCGATTGTTTGCACATGAGGAGACCGCAAAAATGTTGCGATCACACAAAGAAACTCGTCCTAGTTCTGGTAAAATGGTGCACCCACGCGATGGTGAAGCATGGCAAGAGGAAGAAGCCGAAGAAGAGCAAGATAGAAGGAGCAAGAGAAAGAAAATGAAGAGTTTATCTGAATTCTAAGCAGACATATAAGAAAATATTTGTTGTACTCTTAACTATTGCTATTTAAGACTGCAATTTAGTTTTCACATCTGTCTATTGTGTTAGCTTTTGCTTTTCATTTTGCAATTAGATCTTGTACTTGAATGATGCTGATTTTGCTGTTTTAGTATGCTTGCACTTGTGATAAATTCTGTGTTTATCAATACTTACAATTTTGTTTTTAAATATTGCAGGATATGACAGGCCTTCGCCACCGTCGTAAAAGACCAGCCTCACAACCTCATCCGCCAAGTGACGAGCCACAAGAGAACAACAATGAGAGTCCCTCCAACAACAATGAGAGTCCCTCCAACAACAATGATAATGGTACAACGGCTAAGAAAAGAAAGAGGAGGACACACACCCAGCTTAAAAATCCACCAAATGGCGTTCGCATTGCAATTAAACCTGAAGGTGATGATCACTTCATTGGGGATAAGGGGATAGGTGGCCAGATTACTGCACTTCTCAAACGTGAATACCCATCCATTATCAAGGAGAAGAATAAGAAAGGTTTGGAAATCAAGTGTCATGCATCTTCTTGGGAGGATTATTACATTAACAAAATTACCGAAGGGGAGAATATTGGGCAAGCAGCCGCACACTGTTTCATGTTGCAGTTTTGGGTAAGTACTAAAGTATTGAGTCATTCATGCTAGATGAAGTTCTTTTTTTAGTATGAAGTTGGCACCTCGGTTTTTTAGTATTGAATCAATATGAACCAGAAACCACTTCTATTTTTTGTCTGTGTAGAGTATATACAAACTAGCTGATGATTGTCCTGCCCAAAGAATAGAAGCTGATCATGTTCTTGAGAATGCAGCAAGGAGACAGCTTAGGCAGAGAAGTATGGGCCTGCAGCAGCAACAAACATGAACACTTACAAGTGCATGAAGGCAGGAGTTACCAATTGTACTGAGACCGGAGAAAGTGGCTCCATGAACAATGATAAGGCCCAAGGGCGTGTTGTAAGTTCATTCACATTTTCTATATCCTACAAACTACAATACTTGTCAATCTGAAATTAATAGCAAAATACTGTGACTTGTTCATGGTTTCAGGATGACTACATACAAGCTGCTAAAGATGCACATCCAGAAAATTGGGAGGAACATGATCTCGATCCAGAAATTGTGTACTCCTCTGGTGGTGGCATGCCCCATGGACAACTAGCAATGGGTAATGGTGCTATAAAGAAGGCAGTGGTTTTTGCAAAAGCTAGAGAGAAGGACATAAGGCCATCTCTAACTTTCCAAAATAATACCTTGTATGAAAGATTTGAAAATTAGTCCTTTAATATCAGAACCGTCATACAAAATTCATACCAAAAGTATCGCATGTGTAGCATGGATTTTAATGTATGATTTATATGCATTTCTGCTAGCTTTTGGCGTGCGCGTCCCTGCCGCAGCCGGATGACACCGTTTAGTTATTGTTGCGTTGTGCTTATGGATGTTTTCATGGACATGTCAATTATCTCTCCCGTTGCAACGCACGGGCATTTGTGCTAGACTATTCCAGACTGTCCTTGCTAGATCGAATCACTCTTCCAACGAAGCAGAGTAAAATTACAGGGAAAATCATCTGCTTCCAATGCTTCTGCCTTCTCGGATACTACACATGGCGCAAAACACATGAGCAGCCCGTCGGATTGGCTTGATTAGATTGCCTGGTGCACACGACGGAGTCTGCCATCGCCGCGCATGTGTCACCGAGCGTGCGGGGCGAGGGCTGTGGCGTCCGGCGACGGCACGGGCGAGTCGCGGCACACGGGGCAGGTGGCGCTCACGCGCAGCCACCGTTCGGCGCACCCCGCGTGGAAGCAGTGCGCGCACCGGGACCCGCGCCGGAGCGCCGCAACGCCATCGAACTCCCCGAGGCAGATGGCGCACGGCCCGTCTGCCACCGTCGCGCCCGATTTGCCGTCACGCGAGCCAGCGCGCAGGAAGAACTTGGGGTAGAGCACGTCGATGGTGGGGCCGTCGAGGCCCACCAGCACTACGACGGCGGCGGACTGGTGGTGGTGGCTGTCGGCGTCGACCAGTCGGTGAAGCTACCCGGCGGCGCGGGCCTTGGCGCGGAAGCAGATGTAGGAGGCGAGCATGACGGTGGAGACGAGCACAAGGACGCCGACGGCGAAGGCGACGCCGTAGCCGAGCTGGCCCTGCACGCTGCCCGCCGCTCCGGTCCCCGGCGCGTGCGCGGGCGTTGCCGCGGTGGGGACGGAGGCGCGCAGCACGTGCGCGCGCATTTTGGTTCAGTGGCGTGACAAGATTTGAGCTGGGAGTGGGTATGGCAGAGAATGGAGGAGAGCCTGAGGGTACGCACTTCCTGCTGGTGCTCGCGCGCGTCGGGAAGAAGCTCCCGATCGACCTCTGCTCAAGGAATCACTCATGGCGGGGTTCGAGATACGAGAGGAGGAGACACGGCTGGCTTTGCATAGATCGCCGTGTACACGCATGCTAGACTTGATTTGAGCGCCATGAACCACGTGGTGTGGTTTTAGAACCCTATGTGTACAGTACGTCGCCATTGCCGACTTGCTCGATCGAACTCCCGCCCTTGACGAATCACACAGGAAGCTGGGATGACGATGGGCCGGTGCCGCGTAGCGAGCGGCGGCTGCTCTGTTCCAGGCTTGGGTTGAAAGTTTCCTTCATCGGGAAGGTTGAACGTACATCTGACGCTCAATTTAGCCACAAGATGAAGATTTGGCGAGTTGCCGAAGTTCGGTATGAGCTTTGATAATGGGCAAGGTTGAAAGCGACTTTAGAGCATTTACAACCACATATAGCTAATTTAAGTTGCCAAACGTCCACGGATGCAGCCGGACGCGTCCACGGACAGTGACCGGCCATACTCCATACAAGTGTGGTTGTTCTACACCCACGGACATTACACCCCGCTACACCCATGATCGAAAACTTAGCAAAACAAATAAAAAAATCTGAAACTTTGCAGATCCGATTATGAGCAAATGTTTTAGGTGCTTGCAAAATTTTGTGGCCAAATGACATCCGAGGAGCTCTGTACCAAAAAAAAAAGGTTTGTGCTCAAATATAAAATCTAAAACGTGGGTGCAGAGCAAGAGTTTGTAATTCATTTCATATGGAGATCATTCAATGTTATTTGGCGACCAAACTTTGCAAGGTTGTAAGACATTTACTCATAATCAATGCCATGAAGTTTCAGATTTTTTTAAAAAAATTCTTTTTTTTTTTATTTTACTGTTCATTGCGTGGGTGCACCAAACATGGGTGCAGCCACTACTTTCCCTACTCCATATTTCACCTTCCACAACTATAGTACCCATTTCATGATTAGCAATTTTCATACAAAACATGCAACAACATGATCTACATACAAACTACTACCAACTACACTACTCGTTCTCCTTGTCGGAGATGTTGATGAAGTTTGTGATGGAGACGCCGGCCTCGTGGCCATTTGCGCCCCACGCAAAGGCAGCTCATTCTCCTCGTGTTCCTCGTCGGTGAAGATCTCGTCGAGCTCCGCGTCGGCCTGGCGAAGCAAGCGGCGGTTGGCCTCCACCTCCGTCTCCGACTGGATGGAGTCGAGGATGGCCTGTTGCTCCGTTGCCTCCTCCGCTTGGGCCATCTCGAACTCCGCCAGCGCGTCGGCCATGGTGAAGCCCGCAGCCGGATCAGCCTCGCCTTCTGCCTCTTCCACCTCCTTAGGCTCCGCGTCCTCCATGGTCGCGTCCTCCTCCTGCTCCTGCTCCTCCTCCTCCTCCTCTTCCGGCTTCGGCGAATCCGCAGGCAGGCAGGCTGCGATCCAAGATTCGTGCCTGGCCCGAATCTCCTCTAGCAGTTGCAACCGTTGCTCTAGAGTGAGCATGGCGTAGGTGGTGATCCTCTGCCAAGCCATGGCTAGCGGTTGACGGTGACCGGATTAGAAGGAGGCGACGTGGAGGGGAGGGAAAGGGTATAAATGGGGACGGGCTAGGGTTGGGTTGCAGCTGCCCGGCTTAAATAGCCAGACTTGGTCCCTCGAGCTGTGCGCCGGAGTGGCGTCGCACAGCGACAAGAATGCGTCCTCACCAACAATCGGAGCAGGCGCCCGTCCAACCGATGGGTTTCCGTGTGTTTTCGCCCGGGCGTCCCCATATCCGCCCCACATATAGGCTGGATATGGGGGTTGCCGGTCAGCCCAAGCGTTTGGGTCGGGTTTGCCCAATCCGTTTGGTGACAAAATCTTGACCGGGTAGTGACCGGGCAGGCCGCCCGAGCGTTTGCGGCAGATATGGGATGTCCGGTTGTTGATGCTCTAACTTGTTCGCGTTCGCTCGCGGGAGCGAGTGATCCCCATGCGCAGAGCACTTCGTCCCAGACAGTCGACCACTTTTGTCGGGAGGGCCAGCTTGGAGAGGGCCGCACCAGATGAGTCATGGGAGATGTGCACAATTGACTCTCTTCCTTTTTTTTCCTGCTTACTCCTTCACTTAATCACACACACCCCTCCCTGATTTTCTCGAAATAGTCTTTTGCCCCACTTTACAAATATAAAGCCACCATCACATCTATACATAAGGTTCAGGTACAGTAGAGTAAAATAGACTGTTAGGACATCAGCACAAACACGCCAAAGGAGAGCATAAAAGAAAGAAGAAGAAAGACCACCAAGTGGTTGTAGTCTCAGGGGGGCTGCTGTGAGGCAAGTCGGCGCGCGGTAGCAGTCATAGCATCCATCATAAGGCCCAGGCGATTATGATCTCATTGTCTAGATTGCGGGTGCCAGTGCTGCAAAAATGCAAAGAATTTGAAGATTGAATCAGAGGTCCGCTGAAGAAAGACCCGCTCAATCACCATCTTATTGTGCGTCATCCAAAAAGTCCACGCTAACGCCGCACACACCAGTCAGAAGAGGCGTCTTATCCTCCCGGTCTAGTTGGCACAGGTTCGAAGGAACCCAACCAGGTCCAGGGCCTCCTGGTCAGGCCCATAGCTTCATGGACAAAACTCCACATAACTCTTGTCACCATGCAGGAGAAGAGGATGTGGGTCCTCGTCTCTGGGGCACAATAGAGAGGGCAACCCATTCCCGAGGTCGTGTTTCTTGATCACCTCCATCCCAGATGGGAGGCGATCCCGCAGCAATTGTCGAACAAAAAAAAATTGATCTTCAAGGGTCGGGGCGCTTTCTAGTGTGGCGAGGACAAAGCAATAACCGGCCGTCTACAGAGGGCATGATATGCCGAGCCGGCAAAGAAGACACTAGAAGGGGTCAGACGCCAAGAGACAGTATCTGGATAATCCGCGAGCACCGGAAGGAGGGTAGCCCGCAAACTAGCCCACTCTATGGTCTCGACCTGCCCAAATGACCGTCAGAATAAGATGTTCCAACGAGCAGCCGTGGATACCAACAACATCGGATCCGAACAGATGGCAAACAAGTTTATCCGAACAGATGGCAAACAAGTTTGAAAAACCCATACATGATGGGGCTCCCTCTACCCACAGGTCAAGCCAAAAAAGGGTTCCCTCTCCATTGCCAATGGAGGACAGCCCCAGGCGGATCTCCTGGTTGATCCGCTGGATTGACCTCCAAAACTAGGATCCATCCATACAAGAATATGCAAGTAGTGACTAACTTCGCATGTACTTTACTTGAATAAGTTGCAACCATAACCCCATTCCCCTCGAAGGATCAACCATAACCCCCTTCCCCTCGAATGATCTGCCATACCTAGCACAGCATAAGGGCCACGTTCATGCGTTGTGATGCCAAGGTGCCTATCCCTCCTAGATCCTTTGGCATGCATATGTCATCCCACTTTCCATATGGTATTTTTGTCGGCCATCCATCGCCTGCTAGAAGAAATGGGTGAGATCTTTATCAAACGAGCTATACACTGATATACAACCCCATCATATACATGGGGAGACTAGAGAGGTTGGAGTCAATCAAGATGGTCTTACTCCCTTTGGATGTAAAACGACCGCACCAAGGTTCCGCCCTAGAAGCACCCCAAAAGCAGGTGGAACTCGCTCAACGGAACCAGCGAGTCAGACATCAGCATCCCCAAATACGCAATGGGGAAAGTGGACAACCTGCAATTCAGTTTGTCTGCTATCCACTGCTGCTCGGCCTCAGAGTACCCTAAAACCACAACCTCGGTCTTTTTGAAGTTAATTTTAAGACCAGACATGGCCTCAAAACAGAGGAGGGGGAACTTGAGATTGACGATATCAAGATCCGAGAATGATCTGCCCACGAAAAGTCATCAATCCACGCAAACTGTCATTCATGCTTTGCTTAATATGAACCACTTGCATGCATCTATTTCTAATATTTTTAACTTCTTGCGGTGCATTTGGATACGAAGAAATTGCCTTTTTGCTAGGAAAAAGCCTTCTCTCCTCAGGTTCATGATGTTGTTGTGGCTATCGCAGCTGCAGTACTATTCAATGGGCTTCACCAATTAATGGTCATTCCACTATCCATTCTCAACACACAGAGGATCGAATGGAGATGGAAAGGAATACACTCCCTGCTCAAGGGGAATAGCTCAACTCATATCTTACAATTGCAGGAGCAAAAAAATTCACGAATGAAGCTTTTTGAAACACAAAAATCCTTGGATTTGCAGGCTCAATAGGCGCTAGGAATTGGTGTTTCAATTCATTGCTCTAACAATGCAGGTTTCAGCAGAATTAAGATTCAGGCAGCAGCTTGCTACTTGTAGACTGCGTTGGTATTTTCCCGAAGAGGAGAGGATGATGCAGTATAGTAGAGATAAGTATTTCCCTCAGTTAAGAACCAAGGTTATCAATCCAGTAGGAGAACCACACAAAACCTCGTTAGCAGCACCTACACACACAAAAGCAAACACTTGCACCCAACGCAAATAAGAGGGTTGTCAATCCCCTTAGCGGTTATTTGCAAGGATTAATTCTGATAGTGATAGATAAAAAGTAAATTGCAAAATAAAATAAAAGTAAATAAATTGCAGCAAAGTATTTTTGGATTTTAATATATGATAAAGATAGACCCGGGGGCCATAGATTTCACTAGAGGCTTCTCTCTCGAGCGCAGAACATACAGTGGGTAAACAAATTACTGTTGGGCAATTGATAGAAAAGCAAATAATTATGACGGATTCATGGCAATGATCATGTATATAGGCATCACGTCCGAGACAAGTAGACCGACTCTTGCCTGCATCTACTACTATTACTCCACCCATCGACCGCTATCCAGCATGCATCTAGGGTATTAAATATAAAACAGAGTAACGCCTTAAGCAAGATGACTTGATGTAGACAAAGTAAACTCAAGCAATATGATTAAACCCCATCTTTTTATCCTTAATGGCAACAATACAAATACGTGTCATGTCCCTTTCTGTCACTGGGATTGAGCACCGCAAGATTGAACCCATCAGAAAGCACCTCTCCCATTGCAAGATAAATCAATCTAGTTGGCCAAACCAAACGGATAGATCGGAGAGAAATACAAAGCTATAACAATCATGCATAAAAGAGTTCAGAGAAGACTCAAATATTTCTCATGAATAATCTGATCATAAACTCACAATTCATCGGATCCCAACAAACACACCGCAAAAGAAGATTACATCGGATAGAACTCCAAGAATATCGAGGAGAACATGGTATTGAAGACCAAAGAGAGAGAAGAAGCCATCTAGCTACTAGCTATGGACCCGTAGGTCTGTGGCAAACTACTCACACATCATCGGAAGGGCAGCAAGGTTGATGTAGAAGCCCTCCGTGATCGATTCCCCCTCCGGCAGAGTACCGGAAAAGGCCTCCAGATGGGATCGCGGAAGAACAGAGGCTTGCGGCGGCGGTAGGGTTTTCTCTTCTGGCTCTCTGTTGGTTTCCGAATATTTTAGAATTTATAGAAGTGGAATTAGGTCAAAAGGAGCCATGAGGGACCCACAAGGCATCAGGGCGCCCCCCTGGGGCCGTGCCTTGTTGCCTTGTGGCCTCTTCGTGAGGCTTCTGGCATCCTACCGAAGCTTATAGTGTCTCTTTTGTCTAAAAAAATCGTCAAAAAGTTTCGTGGCATTTGGACTTTGTTTGGTACTGATTTCTTGAAAAACCAAAAACGAGCAGAAAACAGCAACTGGCACTGGGCACTAGGTTAATAGGTTAGTCCCAAAAAATGATATATAATTCCATATAAAACATCCAAGATTGATACTATAATAGCATGGAACAATAAAAAATTATAGATACGTTGGAGACGTATCACAGCTCATCCACTCTCTCCCCCTTGCAAGCTGAAGCTTCAACCCTATGTTTTGGTGCCAAGGTTGCCGCCATCTCCAGCTTAACCAGGTAACTTATCTCATAGACAACCTTTCTTTGGCTAGAGCAATTGCAAGCAGGAATGTCAATTTGGATGCTGTTCGCTGGGAGATCAGACCAAATCTTGCTAATTTTTTAGTATCTCCAACCATAATGATCCTCCATATTTCATATCCCTCATTCTCTTAGTGATGATGCCCACAGTTGTGCTCACGAGGCTCTCAATAGCTCCACGTCTGCATTTTTTACTTGTTCCAACTCAAAGTACTCTAACAGGCCTTATGGTTATATTCATGCTTTGTAGAATGCCAATTTCGATGGATATTCTGTCCATATTGTTATGTGCTGCTAATGCAGATGCTGATATCCCTTCCTTAAGATCCCAATTCTCATTTGCTTCGAAGTCACTGCTACTTCTTTTCTCCTTATACAGGCTTTCAATGGTTCAAAGCGCCTCTGCAATTTGAAGTGATGTTAGAAGGGAGATTTTCTAGGGTCATAAGTACAACATCCAAAGACATTTGTAGGTCACAGGAATCATGCCTTGTATCGATTGGGATGTCCACCGGATTTTCTTTTCTGTGATCTGAAGGAGGCATGGGATGAGCGGTACGAGGCCTACGCCTCGGTCGTCTGCCCCCGCGAAATCTTTAAGGCGACCGCTGTCGAGCTGGCTTTGACGATGAAGAGGGACTGCACCATCTCGCTTTATTACAAGGAGAAACAAACAGACTTGGCAACAGAGAAGGAGCACATCAGATGGCACAAACTCGACATGGAGACGATGACATTCACTGACACGAATGGCACCATATTGGCCTTGTCCCTCTCGACAAATGTGTGGATGAATGGATCGAAGACGAAGTCACCAGACCGTCATACCGCCATGCCTAGAGAATGACTTGTCACATATGCATATGCCCCGTGCATAGCATTCAACATTGACGTGGTGGAACTCAAAATCATGATGTAGTCGCTAAAAAGCGACAAATTTTGAACCTATATCGCTAATTGACTTTTTTTTGCGAGAAAACTTTCGATCTATTCATTTTCAATCATGACAGTACAACAAACACCAGAAATAATAAAAATTACATCCAGATCCGTAGACCACCTAGCAACGACTACAAACACTGAAGCAAGCCGAAGGCGCGCCGCCGTCATCGCCTCTCCCTCGCTGGAGCCGGGCAAAACTTGTTGTAGTAGACAGTCAGGAAGTCATCGTGCTAAGGCACCATAGGACCAGCGCAACAGAATAGCAACCACCGCCGATGATGAGTAGCGTAGATAGAAAGGATCCAACCTGAAGACAAACAAACGTAGACGGACTACGATCAGATTCGAGCAAATCCACCAAGGACAGATCCGTCGGAGACACACCTCCACACGCCCACGGCGATGCTAGACACACCACCGGGATGGGGGCTAGGCCGGTAGAACCTTATTCCATCTTCAGGGAGCCGCCGCCATCTCGTCTTCCTGAGCAGGACACAAATCCTAACAAAACTCGAAGGAACATCTGAAAACATAGCCCTCCCGCCGGCAAGGGTCGGGATCCACCGCACCGCCATGGCCCTAAGGCCACCGGAGACGAGGCGGACCGGCGGCGGCGCCGGCGGGTGGCAAAGGAACCCTAGGCTTTTATTAAGGGAGGAGGCGGCTGCGTGGATCCAAGTGCTAATTTACTTTTCATGCTCCATGTAAGAACATCGTAATGCAAGGTTAGCTTAAATCGATGTTTTAATCTCTCCGATTAAGCATGTGATTATTTAGTTGATGTAACAACAACAACAACAACAAAAAGATATGAGCCAGACAATATGGGTGACCTATGTAGGTTGCTCTAACAGTCCTCGCACAACAGACGGTGGGAAGGCGTCAAACTTGAGTCACGTCATCCATTGCTACGACCCATGACGATGGCCCCGGCTAGTTAGGAAAATTGAATACGACGCCAAATTTCGGCATCAATAGTTAAGAACTGTACTCGAATAAACGAGCCTCCGCTCAATAACTACAAAAATACATAACTGTATGTGATAGATAAATAGATTGAAACAAAAATACAAAATAAAATAAATAAGATAAAATTGCAGCAAGTATTTTTAGGGTTTTAGTAAATGATTTAGATAGACCCGGGGGCCATAGTTTTCACTAGAGGCTTCTCTCAAGAAAATAGCATACGGTGGGTAGACAAATTACTGTTGGACAATTGATAGAAAAGCAAATAATCATGACGATATCCAAGGCAATGATCATGTATATAGGCATCACGTCCAATACAAGTAGACCGACTCCTGCCTGCATCTACTACTATTACTCCACACATCGACCGCTATCCAGCATGCATCTAGTGTATTAAGTCCATAAAGAACGGAGTAACGCCTTAAGAACGATGACATGATGTAGACAAGATAAACTCACGTATGAATAAACCCCATGTTTTTACCCTTAATAGCAACGATACATACGTGTCATGTCCCTTTCTGTCACTGGGATTGAGCATCGCAAGATCGAACCCATTACAAAGCACCTCTTCCCATGCCAAGATAAATCAATCTAGTTGGCCAAACCAAATTAATAAATCGGAGAAGAAATACGAAGCTATAATAATCATGCATAAAAGAGATCAGAGAAGACTCAAATAATATTCATGGATAATCTGATCATAAACTCACAATTCATCGGATCCCAACAAACACACCGCAAAAAGTGATTACATCCGATAGAACTCCAAGAACATCGAGGAGAACATTGTATTGAAGATCAAAAAGAGAGAAGAAGCCATCTAGCTACTGCCTATGGACCCGAAGGTCTGTGGTAAACTACTCACGCATCATCGGAAGGGCAGCAAGGTTGATGTAGAGCCCCTCCGTGATCGATTCCCCCTCTGGCGGAGCACCGGAAAAGGCCTCCAGATGGGATCTCTCGAGAACAGAAACTTGTGGCGACGGAAAAAGTATTTCATGGACTCCCCTGAGGGTTTTTGGTTTTTTGGGAATTTATAGTGGTGGAATTAGGTCAAACGGAGCTCTATGGGCCCCACGAGGTACCAGGGCGCGCTTGCCCCCCCCCCAGGCGCGCCCCGGTGCCTCGTGGGCACCCCCTAGGGCTTCTGGCCTCCTCCCGAAGCTTCTAGTGTTGGTATTGTCCAGAAAAAAATCTCCAAAAAGTTTCATGGCATTTGGACTTCGTTTGGTATTGATATTCTATAAAACAAAAACAGAGCAGAAAACAACAACTGGCACTAGGCACTAAGTTAATAGGTTAGTCTCCAAAAATGATATACAATTGCTGTAAATGTATATAAAAACATCCAAGATTGATAATATAACAGCATGGAACAATCAAAAATTATAGATACTTTGGAGACGTATCACTAGACAGCAGTATACCTACGATGCACAAGGAAGCGTTGATGGGCCCTGACTCCGGAATTGGCTAAATGCCAATATAATCCGAGATAGTTTCCATATAAATGATTCAAGATTTGATCTTGATAAACCCTTCGGAAGACTTGAAGTCTAATGAATATTAATGGAACTATAAACTGATATGGGTAAAAATGTTTTATTCATAAAGCTCGACTTGTTGCTTATAACAAATTCAAGGAATTAACTGCGATGAGATTGTCTCACCGTAGCGATGCTTAAAGTCGGTTCGGGTTAAACTAGCAATTAATACATATTTCAATGATGAGATATGATACTTTGATGCCAAAAGGATTTCCATGTGATGGAAATGCTACCTAGGACTTGCATGTGATACAGTCCAAGGTATTTTGTCTATCCAGAGGATGCTAGTGAGTATGCAAAGTTCAGAGTTCCAGCAATGGACAGAAGAGAGCAAAATGGAGTTGGAATCTTCGTTTTTGATGAAATAGTCAAAAGAGTTTGATTTCATCAATGGATAACGAAGATGCTTGTGGTTACAAGAAAGTAAGTGGGAGCATAATAATATTTCTAAAAAACCTTGTGTGCTTGACACATTGTTGATTGGAAATAATATAAATTTCTTGACACAAATTAGGACTTCATTGAAAATTAGTTTTTCGATGAAGTACTTGGGCTGAGTAGCCTTGATATTAGGCATATTTATCTACGGAGATAGAATTGCCTAATAGGGCTAAACAAAAATACATATTGACAAGATGCTGAAACAGTTTAGCATTAAAAATGCCAAGGAGTGATTCTTGCCGAAGTCACATGGAAAGAGCTTTTGCAAGACTCGGTGTCCTAAAAACACTGATGAGCAAAATACATGATGGAATTTCCACACACTTTTTTGTTTGGATTAATCATGTATTCCATGGTATGTAAAACAAGCAGATATGTCCGGTACTCCCAAGGAGATGCGAGTAAAGATACCAAAGTGATCAAAATACTGATCATAAGACAACAGTGAAAAATGTCGTTGAGTGCTAAAGTAGCACTGATAACATGTTTTCTCGCAAACTGAGATTGTGAAGTACTCATTGTAATGCAATACATTGATACAGTCTTCATCAATGCTCCAAGCGATTTTCGATTTAAGTTAAGGGTTTTGTGTAATACACGATATGGTGGCACGGTAGTTGGAAATTGTTCCAAACAGGTTACTGTGGCGAATTCTATAACAAAGGCTAAGTATGTTATCGCTTTGGAAGCAACAATGAATCATATAGTTCATTCATGAACTTAGTATGGTTCCAAGATGGCTTTGGTCAATGGGACACTATTGCAGATAGTTGCTCCATAGCTCAGTCTAAGGAATCAGGGTTTGACCTGTGATTCACATATATACAAAGCCAAGTCCACACAAAATATGTATTTTGTGAAAGCGTGAAAACGCGAGGATATGCAAAGATACACACGAAACTGAAGATGTCAGGTTCGTTAAACGTAGACTATACCACATGGCGAAGCATATTTTACACCGGTATGCCATAGGTATAAAGTGCATTAGCATTGACTAGATTATTGACTCTAGAGCAAGTGGGAGTCTGTAGGAGATGTGCCCTAGAGGCAATAATAAATGTTATTATTTATCCCCATGTACCTAATTAAGTTTATGTTCCATGCTATAACTGCTATGGTTCCCGAGCCCGTAAATCCATAAAGGCTCTGAGGAAAACCCATGTGCACATGTGGAATAATAAACGGTAAAAAGTATTCCTAGTCAAGCCTCTAAGACTGGCTCAAAGTGTTGCATGATGATCACGTTTTCCTGATCATGGGCATGTCTATGCCGGCAACTTTGAGGGCATAATGTTAGGAGAACACTTGTGTTGAATCGACCCGATTGATATTATGCTATGAGATACATTCGTCACAAGTTAATGGTTAATAACACAGAGAAAGTTAACGTTTGCATAATTCCTTAGACCATGAGAGTATCGAGTTTCTTCATGCTTGCTTCATGAACTTTGGGGTTTGTTAAATGTCATCCGTAAATGATTGGCTATTAAGGCGACTTACGGGTTCATGGAAAAGTATGTCAAGGGACTTGATAGCTCAAGATTGGGATTTTCTCCTCCGACGATGGAGAGATATTCTTTGGGCCCTCTCGGTGTTACGGTATCCATCATCGTCTGTCCAGACACATTGTGATTTGATCACAGAGATACCGGAACACGGGAACGAGAAAAGAGAACAAAACCGGTAACGAGGTAACTGGCATAGTGGACAAGTTGTTGATTCACGGGGATGCCGATAAATCTCACCTCGGGTATTTGTAACATATCGCGAAGCAACAGGAATAGCACACGGCAACTGGAGGTTCAGTCGAATAGAGTACATATCTGATGGAAACCACATATTCAGTGGAAACACGGAAACTTGATCATGTGCCGTTGGATGAGGATTGTTCGATGTGAGATGAAAAGATGGACAAAATGCATAAAGAACCCCGTAATCTTCCTGTACCTCGGTACAACATCGTTGATGGAAGATGAGCCATCTGTGCCTTTCCCTATGGAGCTATCCCGATTCATTTTTCCCCCATCAACAACTAGTGTTAGGAGACGGTGGCTTCGCCCAGCACGATGCCCTCGTCCCGCGCAGGGCCGGCGGCCGGCGACCGCGTCTAATTCCTTCTCTCCTCTCAGGCGGCCGGCGACCGCGGGTAATTCGTTCTCTGTTCTCTGCCGGCTGGCCTACCGCAACATCCCAGCAGTACGCCCCGGCGACCGACGCGGCTAATTCTTCTCCGGCCTTCTCTCCTCTCCGGCAGCCGGCCCAACAAGCCAATCATCCTCTAAGCATTCCCCATCGGATTGGTACTGGATCTAAGTTTGAAGGTATGAAGATTCCTATTACATTGTTCATCTTCTATGCTTTGTCATGGTCTTCTTTTCGTAGCTCATCTAGCAGTTCCCATCTCTTCGAGTTGGAATAGGTTTGCAAAACAAATAGAGATGACAAGGTCGTGGATTCTGTTTGTCTCCTCCAAGATTAGCACTTCTAGTTGGGTTAGGATTGCAAAGCAAAGCAAATAGAGTAGGGGGGACGAGGTAGTAGTATCTTGCTGATTGCCCCTAAGTCTACTTTCCAGGTTTTGATCTTCAAGAAGTTGGTATAGTCTAATTCATTTGGTAAGCAAGTTTTACATTAACACAGCAACAGGGAGATCCTATCATGCTAATTTGACAATACTGTACACCATAACGGGAATAAGAAATTAAGAAAACCATCACTTCTTGTAGACTTGTGTGTAGTACAATGGGAATAAGAAAGGAGTTGAAACTTTTTGAGCATAGATAAATATTTTAGCTGTCAGTTTTAATTTATATTGCAATTGGTTGGTGAAGTGAGCTGCGATTAGGTACTGCTAACACTTGAATGTTCTTTCTACCAGTTTCTTTTATTCTATGCTATTCCGGAAGGCACATATTGACTGGCTGCTATGAGAATGCGCTTTCCGCTTACAAACGGTATATCTTCTCTTTGTGCAGTAACTATGGAATGCGAGAGCGGAGTGAGCAAGGCTCCACCTTTGGCTATTTGTGACGCCCAGTCTGATGCAGAATCAGCCGTCCACACTAGACCAAGTGTGGAAATTGTATTTACCACGCCACAAAAATTGTATAGTGCACCTTTCTGTGTAAGTCTTACCTAAATAATACAGACATGCTTATAATTTCTTGTATTCCAGCATGTTAAATCCGTTGTTCTTTTCATCCAAATTTCAGGGCTCATCTTGTACTCCGGAGTGTGATGATGACATCAGGCCAGCCATAGGGATGACTTTTACGGATTTGAAGGCAGCCAAGGATTTCTATGAAGCTTATGCACATCATGTTGGTTTCTCAGTACGTGTGGGAAAACACAAGACTGCCAATGGTGTCATTACTCACAAGCGTTTCTACTGTTCTTGAGGAATTCTTGGGTTGTTCAATTCCAAGTGAGGTTGACATTCATCCTCCAAATGATATTCGATCGAGGGGTAGGATAAAAAGACTTAAAGGATACAGGGATAAGGGTGGAAAGCAAAGCAAGAAAGATAAGAATGCGAACAAGAACGATAGCCGCACTTGTCCTAAGAAAGTGCAAGTACATGATTAATTAGGGTACATTCCTCTGGACTTAGTTGAGAATAATTCTGAAATGTTTCTTGCTAATAAAGATAACATGCACTGATGTATCTATTTTCATGGACTGTTGTTATGTCCGTTTTAATATATATGTATAAAAGTTTGAGCTCTTATTTTTCAGGTTTGCTGGTGGCAGTAAAGACTTATGAAAGTTTCGTAAACAAAGACTTCTGCATGATGTTTGGAGTCATAGTGGTGCACTGATATGTTCTTCAGCTAGTGTACTCGAGCTATGTCCGATGTAAAAATGTGAGATTTACTATGACTGAACGTGTCTATGTTGTAACAAAACACCATAGCATAATGCGGCTATCATTTGCCTTTACTAATGCATGGGTTGTTGAAGTAATGCAGTACTGCAAGTGAATTCTGGAGTACTAGAATTATCTGCCTTCATTTTTCTGTTGTCTGGGCTGGGAAAGTGATGCGGTACGTGTTGTTTTGGTTTCCTAAATGTGATTTTGCTGGTACTGGGCTATCAGGAGACTATTTAGAATTCTGCTAGTTTTCCATTTTAAATCAAAATGTACATGTCTAGCAGGCGTGGGCTTACAGCTCATGTATCATAGGCACACCGTAGGGCTTACAGATCCTACTTGCTGACAAAATTGGAAATAAGTGGCAAGAGGCTAGAGGTGATTATTTGTAGGCCTGAGGGGTTCCGTGTAAAATGTACTCTCTGGTTGCGGGCGTTGTTCTGCAAAAAGGGCAGTACAGTTATGAGTCAATCTGGCCCATCCAAAAAGCATCCAACAGTTGGTTTCCACATGATATTGTCTCGTCGAGTTAACAGGTCTTTCCTTTGGGTGTGCATGCCCATTCTTTGACCACCGTTGTGATCTTTGTAACTTTATTCTCCCCTCTATTTCATTTCCAATGCACGTGGGTGTGTGCGTGCCTCGCAGCTTCCAGCGAATTGGTAAGAAGAGAGAACACGTGTGTGGCTGTTTTGAATTTGACTTACAATTTGAAGGCGGCTGCCGCTTTCGCCGCACTCTGGGAGTTAGAGCAAGTACAATAGAGTTGAGTCAGCGGACTATAAGAAATAAACTAGTATATTTTTGCTTAGTTGAAGGAAAAAGAAGAGGAGAGAGAAGGTAAGCGGGCTCTTAGTTAAGAGCCAGCTCTAGTACGTGCTCCTAGGCACTTTGTGAGAGTGAAAGGTGGGCCATATAATAAAAAATAGTACACTCTTTTGATCAACTATTGTACATGTTAGCTATAAGATGTGCTATAGATAACATGGCAATGGCTTATAGCCAGCAGCTGGCTATACTATTAACCATGCTCTTACCCGTCTACACAGTTCGGGGTTGTTTTCGAATTGATTTCTTATTCCTAGAGCTGCTATGCTATAAATACGAGTCTTCCCTGTTGTTGCTCATTGCATTTCAGTCTGTGTTGCGTTGGTTGTACTTTCGTTCCTGCTGGCCCACGCCATCGGGTCGTCTTTCTGGAATCCGGGCAGCCGTTATTTGTGTGTAATGCCTGTGGTCATGTTGTTGTTCGAGATCCACCTGCATTAATGAGGGAGGCTGCTGTTAGGGTGTCGTCACCGTCGTGCCTCGCCCGGCCTGGCCAACTGGCCCTTCCTTCATGGTCTTCTTCGGCGCCGCCAATGTGCTGATGGCGCTGCGGTTGTCGATGCAGGGGTAGCGGTAACCGTGGGAGATTGTGACCGGTTATATGCGTCGCCACGCAGGGGTAGGACGATCGGGAACGTGATCCCGTCACCGCAGCCATGCTCCTTTCGGACACGCAACAGCCTCGGCCGCAAGACTCAAGGAGGCACGTCGTTCACCAGTACCTACACCACCCCCCGGCAGCTTCGGCCGCGGGCACGCGTTTGACTCAGGCGATGATCCCCATCGCTGGACTGGCCAACGACCATCCTGCCAGCCAAACATCTTGGTAACATCATCGACCATTTTATGATACTCAATGCAGAGATGATCCTTCTCTTTATTCAACTTGGCTAACTCCTCCTCATATGCATGCTCGTCTTCAATCCTATCAAGGTTTTGCTCATGGAAAATTTTCCAGAGCTTGATGAGGCACTTCTTAAGTATATTAGGCCAGGCAGGATCAACCCACTGAACTACACCATAGTTCACACCTCCCTGTTCAAATAAACAACGTGTATAAAATAAAGATGTTCACACACTCATCACATATCTAAGTTGACACCTAGACATTCAAAATTGAATTCAGTTGAAGCATTCAAAACATATAGCTTGTGGAAAGAACTTCACCGCTACTAACACAAAATTTGGCCAATATGGTTGAAAATAATTAAGACCATCTTCGGACACACAACACCAAATTAATGGACTTTCCATTTGCCAACAATTATATATGTGATATGTGTCTGAACACTAAATCCTGCCAGTCAAATTAATGGACTTTGGATTTGCCAATACTTGTGCACTATAAATAACTAATGCCAATATATACAATGCACTAGTCCCTTCTTTTCGGTTTATAGGGCTCAAATCTGAAATCTCATCAACCAAGGTACACCGTGAGTGGATGACACGAGTTTTGTGGATACAAAACTGTCCAATGAAATATTCCTCACTTATTCAACTTTCGAGGCAATAAATGCAGCATCCTCCCTCTCATTGCACTAGTATGGTGCATGTAGAATAAGATGCATGCATGACCACTAATTCTCTCCCTTTCATTAAATGTGGCGTGGGACTCAAAGCTTTTTACTCCCTCCTTTCCGGTTTATAGGGCTCATCTCAAAAATTTCAGATTTCCATTATATTAGGCTCAATTTGAGTCCAATTGAGTTAAGGAGCTTTGAGTCCCACGCCACATTTAATAAAAGTGATGGAATTAGTGGCCATGCATGCATCTTATTCTACATGCATCATAGAAGTCCAATGAGAGGGAGGGTGCTGCATTCATTGCCTTGGGAGTTGAATAAGTGGAGAATACTTCATTGGGTAGTTTTGTATCCACAAAACTCGTGTCATCCACTCAACGTTTACCTTGGTTGATGAGATTTCAGATTTGAGCCCTATAAACCGGAAAGGAGGGAGTAACTCAATAGGACTCAAAGTGAGCCTAATATAATGGAAATATGAAAATTTTAAGATGAGCCCTGTAAACCGGAAAGGAGAGAGTAGGACATATAGCATACTAGTAGAACCTCTATTTCTAACCAAAATTTCTTTACTACGTCTCACCACTTGGTCAGGTGGAAAATATCGACCAACCTGCGGTCGACCGTGCAATAAATTGGGATGTTACGCGGTACGCTCTTGTGTGGACGTAGCTGTTTTGGTAAAAAAATTGCCAACTTTCCTAATTTAGCGGGGTACACAGGGTGTGTACGTTGCAGTTTTTCCGTGATTTTGTCGATGGTCAACTCTGTGACATTGTCGAGCGGTGGAATTTCTTCTGTTAGAGTATCTCCAACAGGCGCCCAAAAACTGCTCCGCGCGCTAAAAGATTCGTTTTTTGGGCGCCGGACAGCTCCAACAGACGCTGCAAAATAATGCACGCGCTAAAAACTTTTGGGCACGCGCTGAAAAACGCTATCGCGCGCAGCATATTTTGGGCGCCGGATTGCGCGCGCTTCACAGTTTGTACTGTGTTTTTTGGGCTCGTTTTTGGGCATCTGCTAAACCAATATTGCCTCCGGCACAGATGGCTCATCTTCCATCAACGATGTTGTACCGAGGTACAGGAAGATTACGGGGTTCTTTTTGCATTTCGTCCATCTTTTCATCTCACATCGAACAATCCTCATCCAATGGCACATGATCAAGTTTCCGTGTTTCCACTGAATATGTGGTTTCCATCAGATATGTACTCCAGTCGAATATTTATTCGTGTGGGTATAGGGGTCAATATGGGTGTCCACGGCTCCGATGTTGATCATTGATCAGAAAGTGTTCCGGTCATGTCTATACTTCATCGAACCTATAGGGTCACACGCTTAAGGGTCATCTATCTATTGAATGCTAGACAGGGAGTCTGAGAGAAAGTCACCGGAAAAGTTTCGGAGACAACGAAAGAGTTTCGGAGAGAGAACACCGGAAGAGTTTCAGTAAAACTGAAAAGTTGTTTCGGGGTATACCATTAAGTCAAATTGGTTTCGGCACACGCCTGGAAATTCTTGGAGGGTGCCAGAATTGTTCTGTGAACTTCTGGGATTTTTCCGGAGAAAAAACCCGAAAATGTTCCGGAGCTGCCGGAACCGCTTTGGTTGCTTTTCGCAGATGAAAATCACTAATCCGGAATTGTTTTGGAACGCGTCCAAAATTATTTTAGTGGGTACTGGAAATGTTCTAAGACATACAGAAATATTTTCGGATTTAACGGTCGCGGAAAAATGTTTCCATGAATAGTGAAAATCACTTTATGGTTACTTTATGGAAAGCCACCTTTTTGGGCTTTGTCCCAAAATATCTTAGGGATGACATGGATGGATGAGAGCCACCCTACCCCTTGGGTTTTCCTATAAATAGAGGTGGAGAGGCACTCTCCACACTCACTCTTTCTCACATACAAATGCCATGCATGATCTGGCCTTCTCTCTCCCTCCCCGCGAAATAGTTTTGTAGAGCCGAAAGGCTGTCTGGGTTCCGGTGGGAACTAGTTCTGGACGGCAAAGCCCTGCCGGATAGATGACACCGTATGTGTGCAACCCCGTAGAGAGGTCGTAGGTTCGATCTTTTTTGCTCGAGGGGCTGTTCGAGAGTGCCTCCCGAAGGGCTGTCCGAGTGACCGTCCGAGTTTCTGTGAGTGCCTCCCGAAGGGCTGTCCGTGACACCGTCCGGGAGACTGTCCGACCGCCTCCCGAAGGGCTATCCGAGGGACTGACAAGGGAGTACATCCTCGTGGTTGGGAGGTTGTAAATCCTAGCTGCGGGGATCTGCACCGACGATCTACATCGACTCTACTTTCGCTGCGCTACGAGTCGGTAATGATCAGATCAAACCTTGTATGCATCTCCATAGTGATCCTGGGCGTGCTCGCTGTACCGATTTTTTTTGTTTTCTGTCGCGTTCCCCTACAAGCAGATGGACGTCAAAACAACATTCCTTAATGGTTTCCTTAAGGAGGAGTTGTATATGATGCAACCAGAAGGTTTTGTTGATCCTAAGGATGCTAACAAGGTATGCAAGCTCCAACGATCCATTTATGGACTAGTGCAAGCATCTCGGAGTTGGAATATACGCTTTGATGAGGTGATCAAAGCTTTTGGTTTTATACAAACTTATGGAGAAGCTTGTATTTACAAGAAAGTGAGTGGGAGCTCTGTAGCATTTCTAATACTATATGTGGATGACATATTATTGATTGGAAATGATATAGAATTTCTGGAAAGCATAAAGGGTTATTTGAACAAGAGTTTTTCAATGAAAGACCTGGGTGAAGCTGCTTACATATTGGGCATTAAGATCTATAGAGATAGATCGAGACGCCTGATAGGACTTTCACAAAGCACATACCTTGACAAGATTTTGAAGAAGTTCAAAATGGACCAGTCAAAGAAGGGGTTCTTGCCTGTGTTGCAAGATGTGAAGTTGAGTAAGACTCAAATCCCGACCATGGCAGAAGAAAGAGAAAGGATGAAAGTCATACCCTATGCCTCAACCATAGGCTCTATAATGTATGCCATGTTGTGTACCAGACCTGATGTGTGCCTCGCCATAAGTCTGGCAGGAAGGTACCAAAGTGATCCAGGAGTAGAACACTGGACAGCGGTCACGAATATCCTTAAGTACCTAAAGAGGGCTAAGGACATGTTTCTCGTTTATGGAGGTGACGAAGAGCTTGCCGTAAAGGGTTACGTCGATGCTAGCTTCGACACAGATCCGGATGACTCAAAGTCTCAAATCGGATACATATTTATATTGAATGGTGGAGCAGTCAGTTGGTGCAGTTCCAAGCAAAGCGTCGTAGCGGGATCTACATGTGAAGCGGAATATAGAGCTGCTTCGGAAGCAGCGCAAGGAGTCTGGATGAAGGAGTTCATATCCGATCTAGGAGTAATACCTAGTGCATCGGATCCAATGACTATCTTTTGTGACAACACTGGTGCTATTGCCATAGCCAAGGAGCCCAGGTTTCACAAGAAGACCAAGCACATCAAACGCTGCTTCAACTCCATCCGTGATTACATCAAGGAGGGAGACACAGAACTTTGCAAAGTACATACGGATCTGAATGTGACACACCCGTTGACTAAACCTCTTCCACGAGCAAAACATGATCGGCACCAGGACTCCATGGGTGTTAGATTCATTACGATGTAAACTAGATTATTGACTCTAGTGCAAGTGGGAGACTGTTGGAAATATGCCCTAGAGGCAATAATAAATTGGTTATTATCATATTTCCTTGTTCATGATAAATGTTTATTATTCATGCTAGAATTGTATTGACGGGAAACTTAAATACATGTGTGAATACATAAACAACACCGTGTCCCTAGTAGGCCTCTACTAGACTAGCTCGTTGATCAAAGATGGTTAAGGTTTCCTAAGCATAGACATGAGTTGTCATTTGATAACGGGATCACATCATTAGGAGAATGATGTGATGGACAGACCCAACCGTAAGCTTCGCATCAGATCGTATCACTTAGTTATTTGCTACAGCTTTCTTCGTGTCAAGTATCAGTTCCTCAGACCATGAGATCATGCCACTCCCGGACACCAGAGGAATACCTTGTGTGCTATCAAACGTCACTTCGTAACTGGGTGATCATAAAGGTGCTCTACAGGTATCTCTGAAGGTGTTGGGTTGCACGGATCGAGACTGGGATTTGTCGCTCCGTGTGACATAGAGATATCTCTGGGCCCTCTCGGTAATACAACATCACAAGAAGCTTCATGTGACTAATGAGTTTAGTCATGGGATCTTGTATTACTGAACGAGTAAAGAGACTTGCCGGTAACGAGATTGAACTAGGTATGGAGATACTGACGATCGAATCTCGGGCAAGTAACATATCGCCGGACAAAGGGAATTGCATACGGGATTAACTGAATCCTTGGCATCGTGGTTCAACCGATAAAGATCTTTGAGGAATATGTAGGAACCAATATGGGCATCCAGGTCCCTCTATTGGTTATTGGCCGAAGAGGTGTCTCGGTCATGACTACATGATTCCCGAACCCGTAGGGTCGCACGCTTAACGTTTGATGACGCTAGAGTAGTATTGGGATATTTGATGTTGGTAACCGAATGTTGTTCGGAGTCCCGGATGAGATCCCGGACGTCATGAGGAGTTCCGGAATGGTCCGGAGGTAAAGATTTATATATGGAAAGTTGTTGTCGGGGTTCCGGGAAAAAGTCCGGTTTTTTCGGTATTGTACCAGGAAGTCACCGGAAGGTTCCAAAGGGTTCCGGAGGGTTCCACCATGTCCCATACAGTAGCATGGGCTGTAAGGGGGCGCCCTGGCCTTATTGGGCCAGGCGCACCAGCCCCTACAAGGCCCGTGCGCCTAGGGGTGGAAAACCCTAAAGGGGAGGGCCCTCCACTTGGCTTGGAGGGCACTCCTCCCCTCCTTGGCCGCCACCCCCTCCCTTGGAGGAGGGGCAAGGGCTGGCCATGCCCCCCCTATATAAATAGAGAGGAGGTGCAAGTGGCAGCCCATCCCTGGACCACGGCGGCTGCCCTCTCCATCTCCCTCCACTTCTCGTCCGTGTAGGGCTTGGCGAAGCCCTACCGGAGTCCCGCTGCCACCACCACCACCACGCCGTCGTGTTAGATCATATATCATCTACCTCTTCTCCCTCGCTTGCTGGATCAAGGAGGAGGAGACGTCACCGAGCCATACGTGTGCTAAACTCGGAGGTGCCGCACGTGCGGTGCTTGGATCGGATTGGATCGCGACGCGAGTACGACTACGCCAACCACGATCTCTAGATCGTTAACGCTTTCAATCTACAAGGGTATGTAGACTCACTCCCCTCTCGTAGCTATGCATCTCCTAGATTGATCTTGGGTGTTCGTAGGAAATTTTTTGATTTTCATGCTTCGTTCCCCATCAGGATGCACCCTAGAATTCAAATGCAGTGGCACATGATCAGAGAGCTCTTGGTTCCAACCAAATACAATTGCCAAAGGAAGGACTAAATCTCATTTAGAAGAGACCAACACTCTATCCAGTTTTTCAAAGGTGGGATTCTCCAAATTATTAGCCCAGGTATATAATCTCCCTTCGAGTTGCAGCTCTTTTAGTCCATTCACCTCTATGATGGAATTAAAGGCATGGCTCTATCTGGAAGGCACACATGCTTATTCTTCTCAATGGTTTTCCGGGTGATATCTCCCATGACCACAGCTCCACTACATTTGTTGCAAACATCAGTAAACTAAACTAGACACTCATACTTGTCCTCTATGTGAGAAGGTTCATAACATACAATCAGCTGCCATGCAATATAGGGTAATATTATACTGCTAAGTACTAACCAGTCACCATTTTGTTCTACACAAAGCTATAATTTCTCCGGAGAATCACGCTTCTTACCGGGATTTCTTGGTCTCTGTCGTCGAAATTCAAACCCACTTTATGCTCAAAGATACTGAAACCTTTGAAAGCCCCTGGGTTTTGAACAAACGCATCGTCCCACTTCATACCTTGGAGATGTCCCATGTGCCTCTCTCTTAGTTCTTCAGTCAACACTAACTGCAAATCCCCAGAAGAGAGAGCATACATATATCGGTGAGACACGGAATACCACTCATGATGAAGCAGGCAGCAAAAATGTGTCCTGATGATTTCGAAACATCGATCGATATGAAGTTACGTTTGATACATCACAAGCTTTAGCTATGGTTTGTGCGGTCTCTGCAGCACGCTTGAGGTCGGAGGAGTATACAGCAGCCGGCTTGGCCTCTCCCGACAGACGACGGGCCACCTAATGGTCGAGTTCGCATCAGATTTAGACGAATTTAAGAAAATGCTAGTGGCTCAGTGCTAATGATCAAATGAACCATACATACCACAACAGTTTGCTCCCTGCCGGTCTCGTTTAGTTCTGGATCCATTTGTCCCTGTTGCAAGATTGATTACACGAGTTATTAGAGAGAAAATAACCAAATAATTTGGGCTGTTCATACTTCATACGGGAATCGCACTAAGGAGAAACGGCCCAGAATAAAAGATGCTTGAGCTTCCACATCTGAATGCAGAACTGAAGATATCTATACTAAGATCGGCGGATCGGACCTGAATGATGCGGGAGGCGTTCCACGACGTCTCCCCGTGCCGGACCACCACCACCTCCGCGAACCGCTCGCCGTCATCGGCGCCGTGCTGCAGCGTGGTTGGTGGCATGCCTCAGCTGGCCGTGGTGGCCGGCCGGCAACAGCCGCGAGGGAGTGTGTCAGTGTACTAAAGTTCGGGTCCTTTTAGTACCCCATACTTGTGCACGGACGGTTGTAGCCATACCAGCGGCAAGGCCTGCCGGAGGACAGCTGGAAACGGATACAAGATATCAAGAAGGCGTTCGAGCTAATGACCAGAAGACAGAAGACCGAAGGCTGGGTTCCCGGCAAGATCCTTGCCGGGAAGGCTCGCGAAGGCCCGGCAAGGCCTCGCGCCCGGCAAGGCCTCGCGTCTGGCAAGGCCTCGCACCCGGCAAGATCCCACCGCTTCAGCACAGTGCCGCCGCTCCAGCGCAGCGATCAGCCTGTCGATTAGGGCTTGTCCTCCTGATTGCGTGTCACGGCGTCGACCGCAGATGGGCTTAAGCAGTGCTGATGGGACGGGTCCTTTTTCCGTCCCCGAGAAAGTAAGGGACAGCTAAGTAGAGCATTAAATGCTTTTGTCCTAAGACGTTTGTCCTAAGACGTCGGTGATAATCATGAAGCACTATAGTAACTTTACACCTCTTGTACTGTTGTCTGCCACTGTTGGTGACCCCTTGAACGTATAAAAGGAGGCTCAAGGCGGAGCTACAGGGGGGAGGAGCTTCTGGCCCATTCTGCATGCGTAGCTACTTCTTCATCACCAGCGCTCCGTGTACTTGAGCTAAGAACACCCATAATTAATACAACTAAAGCAGGAGTAGGGTTTTACGCTTCTCAGCGGCCCGAACCTGGGTAAAGATCCTCGCGTTGATCGTTGGTTCCGCTCTTTGCGCAAATCTTTTCCCCTTGCCGAACCGTAAAGGGATCCACGCAATCCCATAGGTGTCGTATGCCGACATCTATGGCGCGCCAGGTAGGGGAAAAGGTTGCGCGAACCCGATCTAGCGGTCAGCGCGCCAGCTTATGATCACTTTCATCGCCATGGCCCCCAAGAAGAAGGGCGCTACGGCGGTGGATCCATCTGCGACCAGCCTCCCCGTACCCACACAGACGGGTGATGGCGCGGGCGCTGGTGGAGGAGGTGGAGGTCTTGAGCCTCCGCGACGTTCTGGCGATCCGAGCCAGGCGAGCGCCAGGTCTAAGGACGGAGCCGTGCTACCTACGGGTGGCACGGCGAACTCCAAGGACGGGACGGCGCCTTCCAAGACACCCACGCCAGCGCATGTGCCGCGGCCTTCTCAGGTCGCGCGCGACGTGCAGCGCCGTGACGTTGGTGGTTCCAGGCATCCCCATAGAAAAAACCCTGCGCATCACTCCCAAGATGCGCGGGGCCAAGATCCGCGCCAACACGTCGGTGGAAGCCGCGCGCGGTTGCAGGACTGTGACGGTGCTCCTTCTAACTCCGTTAGGAGTCAGAGCACCTCACGTTCTTCGCATCTTTCGCCGCCGCCTACACCAGCAGAAGCGTTGGCGCGAGCTCAGCTGCTCCTAGACTTCCCTCCCGCTGTAGAGAAGCTAGACGAGTGGAGATCCGCTATTCAGAGCCTCATCGGCTTTGCCAATGACGACAAGCCGCAGCAGGTAGAGCCTTCGCGGCGGCAGTCTACTGGGCCGGTGCGTGCCGATGGCGAGAAGACCGGAGGTGGTACGACTACGATGCGCTCCCCTCCGCCACGACAACAGCGGTCGCTAACTCAGCGGATCGACGCCCGTGATGATGATTACACGGCGTCGTCTGATCCACGGGTTCGCCGCGACCAACGCCTAGTTCTTCAAGAACGGCACAAGGAGGACGCTCGAACCACCATCGAGCGGCGGCGGGAAGCGCGCCGTCAATCCGACAAGCGCGCGGGACCCACTGTCGACGAGCCTGCGCCAGGGTATTCTGGTAGCCTACCTTACAAGGTTGGTTGTCCAGCTTTTACTCGTGAGCTGCGGCAAGTCCAGTGGCCCAACTCCCGAACTTTCAAACCTGAGGTGCCGGAGAAATACGACGGCAAGACTCACCCATCAGAGTTCCTGAGCGTCTACACCATTGCGGTGCAGGCTGCCGGGGGTCGAGACGACAAGATACTCGCCAACTACTTCCCGTTGGTGCTTAAGCCCAACGTCAGGTCGTGGTTGATGCATCTGCCGGAGAACTCCATTTCCTCCTGGGCGGATTTATGTCATGAGTTTGTTGGCGCCTTTACTGGAGGCCACCAGGCTCCTGGCCAGGAAAGTGATTTACATCTCATCCCCTAGAAAGATGGCGAAACCCTGCGCAAGTACATACAGAGATTCAGCCGTATACAGTACAACATCCCAGATGTTCATCCTACCGCAGTCATCAGCGCCTTTCATCAGAATGTGCGCAACCGCAAGATGCGGGAAGAGCTAGCGATGAACAAGGTCAGGGATGTCGCCGAGCTCTACGCTCTGGCTGACAGATGTGCTCGGGCCGAAGAGGGAAGGAGACTCCCCGGCGAGGACGCTGGCGCAGGAGTCGATTCTGAAAGCGAAGACGCCGCCACCCCGGCGAAGAAAGGCCGACGGAGGAACAGGAAGCGCAAGGGCAAGGCCGTGCTTGCCGTCGAGGGATCCGGCAACACCGGCACCGCCAAGAAGGTCAAGACTGATGGCCCCGGCAAGGAGGTTGCCGGGTGCGCCGCATGTCAGGCCTTGGCGGCTGCCGACAAGCCGGAGGGCTCCACCAAGCAGTACTGCAAGATCAACCGCACCAAGGGCCACGATCTACAAAACTGCCGGCAAGTTGAGGAGCTTGTCGAGAAGCAGAAAGCCGAGTATGAAAGGCAAGACAAGGAGAAGGCCCAGGATGGCGCTGGGGGGTCCGGCAAGAAACGCGGTGGTCGAGGAGGTCGCCGCAGTAAGGTCAAGCAACAAAAGGAGAGGCCCGCTGGAGGCCGCGACAAAGAGCAAGGGGGTGATGATGATGATGATGAAGAAGGCGACGAGTCCAGCGAGCACGAGTTCCAGAAAGCTACAGAGGCCATGTGCGTTGACGGAGGCGCCTCGTTGCATTCCTCTCACCGCCGACTCAAACAGTGGGCGCGCGAGATTAATGCAGCAGAGCCATCGGTCGATGCCCGGAAGCCGCTGAAGTGGTCCCACACGCCTATCATTTTTGACGCCGAGGATCACCCTGATCGCACAACTGCGGTCGGGTGTTTGCCATTGTTGGTTTCCCCAACGATCCGCAACCTCAAGGTGACAAAGATGTTAGTTGACGGTGGGGCCGGTTTGAACTTGATCTCGCCTGATGTGATCAAAAGATTGCAAATTCCTGATGAAGATCTCGAGGAAACAGGCACGTTCCAAGGGATCAACCCGGGAAGGAGCCAGCCGAAGGGCAAGATCACCCTGCCAGTGACGTTTGGTAGTGAGCTGAACTACAGAACGGAGAAGATCGTCTTCGACGTCGCCAAGATTCCATTGCCATATAATAGGATTCTTGGTCGCCCGGCGCTGGCCAAGTTCATGGCGGCATCACACTACGCCTATAATACAAGAAGGATGCGCTTATCTGCACCGACCAACTCTACCGGGAGGCAGTTGCAGCAACTGCCGCCAAGTCACTTGCTCCTGCCGCCAAAGCTCCCGGAGGGAAGAAGAAGACCGACAAGACCTCTAGCACACACTCCGGCAAGCGCACCTCCTCGGAGTGCTGCGCTCCCGTTGAGGATGTGCCAGAGAGCTCCACCGGCAAGAACAAGAAATCCAAGGCAGCTCCTCCAGAGACCAAGAAGGTGCCCGCCAAGGAGGATGGTACGGGAGGAACTTTCACCATAAGTTCCACCCTTGATGACAAATAGGAAAGCGCGCTCATTGCCTTCCTGCGGGCGAATATCGATGTGTTTGCGTGGCAACCATCTGATATCCCCGGTGTTCCCAGGGAGGTAATCGAGCACCACCTTGCTATCTGCCCTCATGCGCGGCCCGTCAAGCAGAAAGTTAGGAAGCAAGCCTTGGAGCGGCAAGAGTTTATCGCCGAAGAAATCAGGAAGCTTGAAGCAGCAGGTCTAGTTAGAGGAGTCCTCCATCCAACATGGTTGGCCAATCCAGTTGTAGTGCGCAAGGCGAATGGAAAATGGAGGCTATGTGTCGACTATACTGATATCAATAAAGCCTGTCCAAAAGATCCTTTTCCCTTGCCGCGCATCGACCAGATTGCGGACTCCACTGCTGGCTGCGATTTGCTGTCATTTCTTGACGCATATTCGGGCTACCACCAGATTTTCATGTCAAAGGAAGACGAAGAAAAAACCGCATTTATCACCCCATGTGGCACGTTTGCCTTTCGGGTTGAAAAGTGCTGGTTCAACGTTTGCAAGAGCGGTCCAGATTGGTTTTGAGCCCCAGCTACATAGAAATATGGAAGCTTATATGGATGACATAGTGGTCAAAACCAAGGATAAGGCGACCCTCATACAAAATTTAGAAGAGACATTTGTGAATCTGCGCAGGCTCAATCTGAAGCTCAATCCTGAGAAGTGTGTGTTTGGCATTCCATCCGGCAAGCTTCTCGGGTTCTTTGTATCTCAACGTGGAATTGAAGCCAATCCCGACAAGATCAAGGCAATTGAGCAGATTGAAGCGCCAAGACGAGTCAAAGATGTGCGTCGACTTGCCGGCTGCGTTGCTGCTCTGAGCAGGTTTATCTCCAAATCCGCTGAGCGCGCCCTGCCCTTTTTCAAAATCTTGAAGAAGGCAGGTCCAATGAAATGGACTCCGGAAGCGGAGGCAGCGCTGCAGGACTTGAAGAGGTACCTCTCCTCTCCGTCGACACTAGTCGCGCCTAAACCGCAAGAGCCGTTGCTGCTATATCTAGCGGCAACGAATCAAGTGGTTAGTGCTGCATTAGTGGCACAGAGAGAAGTAGATGAAGAAGCAGCGGCAGCGGCAAGCCCGTCAAGCGACAAGCTGGGATTATCCCCGGCAGAGTCTGGTGCCGACAGGGCAGGATCTGCACAGTCGAATGAAGCAGTGCAGAAGAAGAAGATGGTACAGCGCCCAGTCTATTTTGTCAGCTCCCAGTTGCAGGGGGGCAGGTCAAGATATTCTGGTGTGCAGAAGTTGCTCTTCGGCCTCCTTATGGCCTCGAGGAAGCTGCGCCATTATTTCCAGGCACATGAAATCACCGTCGTCACTCGCTTCCCGTTGCAACGGATTTTACGAAATCCAGATGCGACCGGCAGGATTGTGGAGTGGGCGTTGGAACTGTCAAGCTTTGGTCTCAAGTTTGAAAGCACTTCGACTATTCAGAGCAGAGCTTTGGCAGAGTTCATTGCGGAATGGACACCAACGCCAGACGAAGAAGTTCAAGAGACAACTATCCCTGGCTAGGAAACAGATCGAGAATGGATTATGTACTTTGATGGGGCTTTTTCGCTGCAAGGCGCCGGTGCTGGTGTGCTGCTTGTCGCACCCACCGGAGAGCACCTCAAGTACGTAATTCAGATGCACTTTCCCCGGGAGAGATCAACAAACAACACTGCAGAATACGAAGGACTGCTTGCCGGTCTCAGGATCGTGGCAGACCTTGGAATCAAGAAGCTCATCGTCAGAGGTGACTCACAGCTTGTCGTCAGGCAAGTCAACAAAGACTACCAGAGCCCGTTGATGGAAGCATATGTAGATGAAGTGAGGAAGTTGGAGGAGCGTTTTTACGGTTTGCAAACAGAGCATGTTCCTCGTGCGGAGAACAACATTGCCGACGACCTGTCAAAGCGTGCTGCCCTCAAGTTACCTGTGGAACCAGGAACTTTTGTGCTCCGCTTAACTCAGCCATCCGTATCACCATCAGCGAGGCAAGACAAAAGAAGAAAGTTGAGTACCGGCAAGTACTTTCCGGCAGAGCTCCCGGAAGCCGCCGGCAAGGAAGTTGCCGGGAACGACACGGTTGCCGGTGAGCAGCAGCTTCGCGCAGAACCTCAGGTTCTTGCCGCAGAAGCAAGCGCTCCCACGGCCGAAGATATGCCTTTAGTCCTTGTTGTCGAGCCACAGGCTCCGACATGGGCACAGCACATCGTCCAATTCCTTCAAACAGGAGAACTCCCTGAAGAACAGCAAGAAGCGGAGAAAGTAGCCCGTCAGTCTAGTATGTACCAGTTCGTGGACAGCGTCCTGTACAGAAAGAGACCGAACGGTGTGAAATTGAAGTGCATTCCTCGGGAGGATGGACTGGAGCTGTTGGCAGAGATACATGGAGGCATATGTGGCTCCCACATAGGCTCGAGAGCTCTTGTCGGCAAGGCATTCCGGCAAGGTTTCTTCTGGCCCACTGCTCTCCAGGATGCAACTGCACTAGTAACCAAGTGTGAAGCGTGCCAGTTCCATTCAAAGCAATTACATCAACCAGCTCAAGCTCTTCAGACAATCCCTCTTTCCTGGCCATTTTCGGTCTGGGGGCTCGACATATTGGGCCCCTTTCCCCGTGCAGCCGAGGGCTTCGAGTACTTGTACGTCGCTATCGACAAGTTCACGAAGTGGCCAGAAGTGGAAGAAGTGAGAAAGGTGACAGCACAGTCGGCCGTCAAGTTCTTCAAGGGAATAGTGTGCCGTTTTGGTGTGCCGAACAGGATCATCACCGACAATGGCACGCAGTTCACGAGCCGCACCTTCATGCAGTACGTCCAAGACCTTGCCGGCAAAATCTGTTTTGCCTCCATTGCTCACCCGAGAAGCAACGGCCAAGCGGAGAGGGCGAATGCTGAAGTGCTGCGAGGTCTTAGAACAAGAACTTTCGACAAACTGCACAAGTGCGGAAGACGCTGGATTGATGAGCTGCCGGCGGTTCTTTGGTCAATCAGAACGACACCAAATCAAGCTACCGGCCAGACACCCTTCTCCCTGGTCTACGGGGCAGAAGCAGTTCTCCCCACGGAACTCATATACGGGTCACCTCGAGTGCTCGCTTATGATGAGCTTGAGCAAGAGCAGCTGCGCCAAGATGACGCCACGCTCCTTGAGGAAGATCGTCTTCGGGCTGCTGTGCGAGCTGCACGCTACCAGCAAGCTTTGCGCCGCTATCATAGCCGCAAGGTTCATGCCCGAAGCCTTGAGGAAGGCGACCTTGTTCTTCGGCGCGTTCAGTCGGCCAAGAATTCCAACAAGTTGACGCCGAAGTGGGAAGGCCCTTATCGGGTAGTACGAGTCACCAGGCCTGGCGCAGTCCGCCTGGAGACCGAAAATGGCATTCCAGTGAGCAACTCCTGGAATATCGAACACCTTCGTAAGTTCTACCCATAAGGCGCGGTTGCCGGGTCTCCCAGCAACCACCTTTTGTACGAGTTTTGCCGGCAAGGCATGTGATCCTTTGTACAAAGCCAGGCGCAGACCCTGTGCATAGTTGAATAAAGTTAAGTGTTTTACAATTCTTGTCGATTTTCATGTCATTTCTATATGCATGTTTGTCTAAGATATTGTATGACATCTTGCTTCCGGTAAGCACTAATGAACCGCCAAGGTTCCATATCTCTATTTTCTCTTCTTTCTTTTTCTCAAAAGACAGAAGGTTCCCTCGCGTACACGTTTACCGGGGGGAATGATGGTATGGATACCGACAGGCGACGTTCAAGTTGGCATTTTGCAATAAGGAGTACAGCAACGCAAAGCTAAGTTGCAGAACTCTTTAAGCAGATTTTTCTTGTAAAGTTATTTTCCTTGAACGATTTCGGCCTTTGTATGGAAAACCTGCACGCGAAGGAACCTTGTCGTGATTGGTTGCGCCCTTACTTTGTTTCGAGTCCGCTCAACAACTTAAGTGGCTGCACTGAAAACGTCAAGGTATCTTGTCGGTAGCGGCGCCCCCAGCAGGCAGCTAAGGATCCGTTCCTCAAAGCGCTCGCGGCAGGGCGCGCGCACCGGCAAGATCCCAATAAGCGTAGGGCAAAAATCATACAGAAAGAAATCAGACGAGGGAAATAGCATACATTCATCCAAAATATAGCAAAATATATTACATTGACGGTCGCCGCGATTCTAACTTAAGATAAAACTGTCTTTGGCATGGAATAGTGGCGACCAGATGAAGCGAAGCGGCTAGTCCCTGCGCTGGCCTTCGACCCGCTTGACGTGGCTCACTCTGTCAACGATGGGCGCGACAAGCTCCTCGAGTGCCTTGAGATCTGCATCCTCCGGCAAGCTAGCGAGGACATTGGTGAGGTTGATGCCAGGGTTCTTGTGCACCACTTTGACGAGCACCTTTTGGAGGACGGCCTGGCAGAGTTTGCGGGATTCTTTGGCCAGATGGGTTGCTTGGTCGGACTGGAGCAGCTTGAGAGCATCAACAACGCCCTCGAAGAACATGGTCAGCTTGGCGCTCGAAGACACCCTCTCGTCAGAAGAGTACCTGAAGTTATCCAACCCCATGGTGGACAGTTCTGCGGCAAGCCTTTCCGCGACGTCGACGAGGCACTCAGTCCAGATCGTCACACCTTTCTGGAAGTCATTATAGGTGGCGGCGGCGCTGTTGAGTAGGCTCTTCTCAGCCTGGAGATCCTTGGTCAGAGCCCTCTCACGAGCCTTGCTGCTCACAAGGGACTCCTCCAGCGTTGTCAGCTTCAATGTCAGATCGGCAATGGATTCATTGGCTGAAGAGAGCTCTTTGATCTTGTCGGACATAGCGGCTTGCATCTCCGCCAAGCTAAAGAGAGTCTTATCTCTGTCGGCTTTGAGCGTTGAGATCTCCTTGCCGTGACCCTCAAGATCCGCTTCCAGCCTCTTTACCTTATCGCCCAGCTCACTCTTGGCGGCCTCTGCAGCTTCGGCGGCATCGATGGCTTCCTTTAGCCTGCCGGCGTGGTCTACGACCAGAGATTCGAGTGCTTCCTTGTGCCTCTGCTCCAACTCCTGTGTACGCCGCGCGACAAGCTTCTCGATCTCTTCGTCCTTGCTGCAAAGCTTGGCGACAAGCGCCTCCTCGCGAGCGGCAAGGTCTTCTTCATGAGCATCAAGCCCGACGCGGCGTTCCGTCAAGCGAGCTTCCTCTGCAGCGGCCTGCTGCGCAGCCTCCTCCTGTGCTTTCTCGACATCGGACTGCTTCATGAGGAGCTCGTTCCAGCTCTGATTCAGCTGCTCCCGACCAGCCGTCGGCTCTTGGAAGGCCTCGGCGAACCAGACTTGCGTCTCCCCGACACGCTTCTTAAAATCCGCCTCCGTTGCTTCAACAACTGCCGCCCTGGAGTCCAACTTCTCCTTTCGGGCGCGGTGAAGCGCCCGGAGCTTCTGAAAGTTATCACTCATGGCTTGGAGGAGCTGCTCTTCTTTGGGTCCGCTGCTGCTAGCGGCGGCAACGACGTCTCCATCAAAAGTTTCTCCGTCAATTGGCACCCCAGTGCTTGCCGTCCCTGGTATGCTGACAAACAGGTTGTCGCCAACCTTAAGATAACTGCTTGACGGGGGGACGTCGGATGTTGACGGTTGATCCTCGACGACCACCTCCCCGGCAGCTGGAGGCTCCGCGACCGGAGTAGCGCCAGGCGCTCCTGCGGCAGGAATGCCGTCAGTGTGGTCGCGGGTCTCCTTGCCGGCCCCCTCGGCAGAGTCTTTGGTGGTTTCTTCCCATGTGGCCTTGGCGGCCTCGTCAGCTGCGACCCTATCGGCCTCGGCGGCAGCATCCCTGGCGGTCTCCTCAATGACAGTATCGACATCCATTTGTTGCGCCAAGGGGAAATCTGAAAACCCAAGGAGGGAAACAAGATGAGACCAAGGTTAAAGTTCAAGAAGAAAAAAACAGAGAAAGAATGACAAGTACACCACGGCAACGGTTTACCTGTGTCGAGCTGTTGAGAGGTGGCTTCTCCTTTCCCGGCAACGTTGGTTGCCGAAGTAGGATTGCCAGCGCCTGCGCTTGCCGGCTCCTCTTCCACGCGGATAGGCTCGCCAGTGGAACCCCCGGCCGTAGGTTCATCTCTGGGCGGCGTGGTCGACGGAGGCGGCACTTTAGGGACGGCCTCCAATGGCTCTCCATGTTGCCGTCCTTCTCCTACAAGCCCGGTGATGTCAATAGAGAAGAAAATCTCCCCAACGCTCGCCAGCGGAAAATGAGTAGTGGACTCACGCTGGGGGCTGGGTTCGAGACTGCGTTGAGGGCTGGGCTCCGGGCTCATAACGATGGTCTCTGGCGCACCTACGGTGCTTGCCGAAGGATCATCGCCCGTAGAAGTCTTCGCCCTCTTCGCCGACCTTTGCGCCAACGTCTCTGTATCTCTGCGGGGACAAGCCAAAGCAAAACAATTGAGTTAAACAAAGCCAAGGATTCAGAAATTGAAATATGCGGCAAGGGTCACTTACTCCTCTCTTTCCGGGCTGAAGGAAGAGATGTCGAAGTCGACCTCCGCTCCAGTATCCGTGTAAGGGTGGAGAAGGGGCCCTGGGATGTTTGGCTACGGCAGAAGCAGGCGGTTGATGTAATCCTGCCGCCCCAGCTGTTGATGCCGTCGGGCGAGACTCCCCCGCCACATCAGTTGTTGCCGCGGTCGTGCGTGGCGAGCGTCGCACAGGTTGCTGCTGGGCTCCTTGCCACTGCGCGGCCTTGCCGGTCGCTCCCTTACCAGCCTCGCCGCTTGAGGAAGACTGGCGTGCTGGGGCACCAGAGCCAGCTTTCTGAAGAACACGCTTTTTCTTCCCTGGAGCTGGTGGCTCCTCGTGCGGCTGCTCCTCGGCTGTGTCCTCGGCAGAAGGACTCCCGGTGGCCATGCCGCTCTGCTCCCGGGCAGCTTCCCCTTGCTCAGCAAGGATCTCCTCTAGCACTGTCTCTTCTTCACTGGTGTCCTCTCCCGTGAAGCCAAAGTTGCCGGCCTCCGCGGCAAGATTTGCCTCTTCCGCCCTGCTGGCAATGTAAGCCACTTCTTCATCAATGGTGGGGCGGATAAGGTTAGAATCTTCCCGGATGGCCCTCTCCGACAAGCTGTCGAAGAACTCCTGTACACGCTCTGGAGGCGGCTCTACCCAAGTCCCATCAAGGCCGTGGGCATTGCACACTGGCATCATAGCGATGATGGAGCTCAGGGCAGAGTTGTTGCACAGAGGAATCACACCAGCCGGCAACGTGTACCTCCCGCCAGGCCTGAACAGCTTGTGGCAGAGGAACGCGTGCTGCAAGATCGTCAGATTGTTATTCAGACCAGGGCGCAGCCTCATGATATCTGCTGCATTCTTGAAATCCCAGGCTGGCCTCCCTTTGTTATGCAAAGGGGCAATGCGCCGGCGGAGGAAATCTGCGCCGACCATCTCAATCGTGAGCCCGGCAGCCTTAAGACGGTGGATCCTGGTAATCGCAATTGTGAGCTTCCTATCTTGAGGATCGAGGTCGCTCCAATTCTCGCCGCGGACTACCTTCTTTTGCCGGGGCAAGCAGAATGGCTGAGGGTCTTTCTCCTGGATCCAGCACCACTCGGACCGCCATTCCTCCCACTTCTTGCGGTAGAGACCCCCTGGGTATATATCCTTGTTCCATGCCCTTGGAATCCAAGTGATAGAACCAGAGAGGGCGTCTCCTGTCTCGATGCGGGGAATGAAATAATGGCGGAAGACGGCTATGTTGCGGACTACTCCGGCAAAGTTTTCGCAGAGGTGAGCAAAGACTGACATGCATGCTACGGCGTTCGGCATGAAATCCAAAAGGCGGAACCCGTATGTGTACATGATGTCGACAAAGAAGTCGGAGAATGGAGGACAGAGCCCGCAGTAAGAATAAGCAGCAAAGAAGGGGAACCTATCCGCGCCGCCCCCGGCGGAAGCTGGAAGCGCGTGGGTGGCGAGGTGGCCATTCGTTTTCTTCCCCCACACGCACCTGTACCGAGCGATCAGGGTGTGCCCGTCGAGCGTCGGGTCGAAGACGGCGTGCTCCTTCCGCATCTTCACCAGATCGGCCTCATCCACTCCTGCGGCCGAGCCGGCGGTTTTCACCGCTTTGCCCTTGCCTGCTTTGGGCGGCATGGCAGCTGTGGAAGCGGAGTCCGAAGATGATGAGGGCGTGCGGGTGGCGGGTGAATGGAGGAGGCTCCTTTTCAGGCTCGAGGAGGAAGATGACGGCGGTTACTAGATTGGAAAAGATGAGGGGTAAATGAGCAGCGCCTCTGCGGATTCCTTTTTATGGGGAAGGCGCGGGGCTGGCTCTTTACTGACCGATGTGAAAGCATTTTTACAAGCACACTATTGCGGCCGTTCCGCGCACGTCTCCCACGACCCGCATTTAATGCGCATCGTGGGGAGCGCGGTAAATAAGAAAGTTATGACAGCTAACTCCTGCCACGCGTGCCGTGCACTGTTTGGGCCTAGCCCAACAACGCCTCGCACCCGTGTATGGCCTAGGCCCGGGGGCTCCTGTCGATGTACTAAAGTTCGGGTCCTTTTAGTACCTCATACTTGTGCACGGACGGTTGTAGCCATACCAGCGGCAAGGCCTGCCGGAGGACAGCTGGAAACGGATACAAGATATCAAGAAGGCGTAAGAGCTAATGACCAAAAGACAGAAGACCGAAGGCTGGGTTCCCGGCAAGGCCTCGCGCCCGGCATGGCCTCGCACCCGGCAAGATCCCACCGCTTCAGCACAGTGCCGCCGCTCCAGCGCAGCGATCAACCTGTCGTTTAGGGCTTGTCCTCCTGATTGCGTGTCACGGCGTCGACCGCAGATGGGCTTAAGCGGTGCTGATGGGACGGGTCCTTTTTCCGTCCCCGAGAAAGTAAGGGACAGCTAAGTAGAGCATTAAATGCTTTTGTCCTAAGACGTTTGTCCTAAGACGTTGGTGATAATCATGAAGCACCGTAGTAACTTTACACCTCTTGTACTGCTGTCTGCCACTGTTGGTGACCCCTTGGACGTATAAAAGGAGGCCCAAGGCGGAGCTACAGGGGGGAGGAGCTTCTGGCCCATTCTGCATGCGTAGCTGCTTCTTCATCACCAGCGCTCCGTGTACTTGAGCTAAGAACACCCATAATACAACTAAAGCAGGAGTAGGGTTTTACGCTTCTCAGCGACCCGAACCTGGGTAAAGATCCTCGCATTGATCGTTGGTTCCGCTCTTTGCGCAAATCTTTTCCCTTGCCGAACCATAAAGGGATCCACGCGATCCCATAGGTGTCGTACGCTACGGCGTTCGGCGTGAAATCCAAAAGGCGGAACCCGTATGTGTACATGATGTCGACAAAGAAGTCGGAGAATGGAGGACAGAGCCCGCAGTAAGAATAAGCAGCAAAGATGGGGAACCTATCCGCGCCGCCCCCGGCGGAAGGTGGAAGCGCGCGGGTGGCGAGGTGGCCATTCGTTTTCTTCCCCCACACGCACCTGTACTGAGCGATCAGGGTGTGCCCGTCGAGCATCGGGTCGAAGACGGCGTGCTCCTTCCGCATCTTCACCAGATCGACCTCATCCACTCCTGCGGCCGAGCCGGCGGTTTTCACCGCTTTGCCCTTGCCTGCTTTGGGCGGCATGGCGGCTGTGGAAGCGGAGTCCGAAGATGATGAGGGCGTGCGGGTGGCGGGTGAATGGAGGAGGCTCCTTTTCAGGCTCGAGGAGGAAGATGACGGCGGTTACAAGATTGGAAAAGATGAGGGGTAAATGAGCAGCGCCTCTGCGGATTCCTTTTTATGGGGAAGGCGCGGGGCTGGCTCTTTACTGACCGATGTGAAAGCATTTTTACAAGCGCACTACTGTGGCCGTTCCGCGCACGTCTCCCACGTCCCGCATTTAATGCGCATCGTGGGGGGCGCGGTAAATAAGAAAGTTATGCCAGCTAACTCCTGCCATGCGTGCCGTGCACTGTTTGGGCCTAGCCCAACAACGCCTCGCACCCGTGTATGGCCTAGGCCTGGGGGCTCCTGTCGGTGTACTAAAGTTCGGGTCCTTTTAGTACCCCATACTTGTGCACGGACGGTTGTAGCCATACCAGCGGCAAGGCCTACCGGAGGACAGCTGGAAACGGATACAAGATATCAAGAAGGCGTTCGAGCTAATGACCAGAAGACAGAAGACCGAAGGCTGGGTTCCCGGCAAGATCCTTGCCGGGAAGGCTCGCGAAGGCCCGGCAAGGCCTCGCACCCGGCAAGATCCCACCGCTTCAGCACAGTGCCGCCGCTCCAGCGCAGCGATCAACCTGTCATTTAGGGCTTGTCCTCCTGATTGCGTGTCACGGCGTCGACCGCAGATGGGCTTAAGGGCTGCTGATGGGACGGGTCCTTTTTCCGTCCCCGAGAAAGTAAGGGACAACTAAGTAGAGCATTAAATGCTTTTGTCCTAAGACGTTTGTCCTAAGACGTCGGTGATAATCATGAAGCACTGTAGTAACTTTACACCTCTTGTACTGCTGTCTGCCACTGTTGGTGACCCCTTGGACGTATAAAAGGAGGCCCAAGGCGGAGCTACAGGGGGGAGGAGCTTCTGGCCCATTCTGCATGCGTAGCTGCTTCTTCATCACCAGCGCTCCGTGTACTTGAGCTAAGAACACCCATAATACAACTAAAGCAGGAGTAGGGTTTTACGCTTCTCAGCGGCCCGAACCTGGGTAAAGATCCTCGCGTTGATCGTTGGTTCCGCTCTTTGCGCAAATCTTTTCCCTTGCCGAACCATAAAGGGATCCACGCGATCCCATAGGTGTCGTACGCTACGGCGTTCGGTGTGAAATCCAAAAGGCGGAACCCGTATGTGTACATGATGTCGACAAAGAAGTCGGAGAATGGAGGACAGAGCCCGCAGTAAGAATAAGCAGCAAAGAAAGGGAACCTATCCGCGCCGCCCCCGGCGGAAGGTGGAAGCGCGCTGGTGGCGAGGTGGCCATTCGTTTTCTTCCCCCACACGCACCTGTACTGAGCGATCAGGGTGTGCCCGTCGAGCATCGGGTCGAAGACGGCGTGCTCCTTCCGCATCTTCACCAGATCGACCTCATCCACTCCTGCGGCCGAGCCGGCGGTTTTCACCGCTTTGCCCTTGCCTGCTTTGGGCGGCATGATGGCTGTGGAAGCGGAGTCCGAAGATGATGAGGGCGTGCGGGTGGCGGGTGAATGGAGGAGGCTCCTTTTCAGGCTCGAGGAGGAAGATGACGGTGGTTACTAGATTGGAAAAGATGAGGGGTAAATGAGCAGCGCCTCTGCGGATTCCTTTTTATGGGGAAGGCGCGGGGCTGGCTCTTTACTGACCGATGTGAAAGCATTTTTCCAAGCGCACTACTGTGGCCGTTCCGCGCACGTCTCCCACGTCCCGCATTTAATGCGCATCGTGGGGGGCGCGGTAAATAAGAAAGTTATGACAGCTAACTCCTGCCACGCGTGCCGTGCACTGTTTGGGCCTAGCCCAACAACGCCTCGCACCCGTGTATGGCCTACGCCTGGGGGCTCCTGTCGGTGTACTAAAGTTCGGGTCCTTTTAGTACCCCATACTTGTGCACGGACGGTTGTAGCCATACCAGCGGCAAGGCCTGCCGGAGGACAACTGGAAACGGATACAAGATATCAAGAAGGCGTTCGAGCTAATGACCAGAAGACAGAAGACCGAAGGCTGGGTTCCCGGCAAGATCCTTGCCGGGAAGGCTCGCGAAGGCCCGGCAAGGCCTCGCACCCGGCAAGGCCTCGCACCCGGCAAGATCCCACCGCTTCAGCACAATGCCGCCGCTCCAGCGCAGCGATCAACCTGTCGTTTAGGGCTTGTCCTCCTGATTGCGTGCCACGGCGTCGACCGCAGATGGGCTTAAGCGGTGCTGATGGGACGGGTCCTTTTTCCGTCCCCGAGAAAGTAAGGGACAGCTAAGTAGAGCATTAAATGCTTTTGTCCTAAGACGTTTGTCCTAAGACGTCGGTGATAATCATGAAGCACTGTAGTAACTTTACACCTCTTGTACTGCTGTCTGCCACTGCTGGTGAACCCTTGGACGTATAAAAGGAGGCCCAAGGCAGAGCTACAGGGGGGAGGAGCTTCTGGCCCATTCTGCATGCGTAGCTGCTTCTTCATCACCAGCGCTCCGTGTACTTGAGCTAAGAACACCCATAATACAACTAAAGCAGGAGTAGGGTTTTACGCTTCTCAGCGACCCGAACCTGGGTAAAGATCCTCGCATTGATCGTTGGTTCCGCTCTTTGCGCAAATCTTTTCCCTTGCCGAACCGTAAAGGGATCCACGCGATCCCATAGGTGTCGTACGCTACGGCGTTCGGCGTCAAATCCAAAAGGTGGAACCCGTATGTGTACATGATGTCGACAAAAGAAGTCGGAGAATGGAGGACAGAGCCCGCAGTAAGAATAAGCAGCAAAGAAGGGGAACCTATCCGCGCCGCCCCCGGTGGAAGGTGGAAGCGCGCGGGTGGCGAGGTGGCCATTCGTTTTCTTCCCCCACACGCACCTGTACTGAGCGATCAGGGTGTGCCCGTCGAGCCTCGGGTCGAAGACGGCGTGCTCCTTCCGCATCTTCACCAGATCGACCTCATCCACTCCTGCGGCCGAGCCGGCGGTTTTCACCGCTTTGCCCTTGCCTGCTTTGGGCGGCATGGCGGCTGTGGAAGCGGAGTCCGAAGATGATGAGGGCGTGCGGGTGGCGGGTGAATGGAGGAGGCTCCTTTTCAGGCTCGAGGAGGAAGATGACGGCGGTTACTAGATTGGAAAAGATGAGGGGTAAATGAGCAGCGCCTCTGCGGATTCCTTTTTATGGGGAAGGCGCGGGGCTGGCTCTTTACTGACCGATGTGAAAGCATTTTTACAAGCGCACTACTGCGGCCGTTCCGCGCACGTCTCCCACGTCCCGCATTTAATGCGCATCGTGGGGGGCGCGGTAAATAAGAAAGTTATGACAGCTAACTCCTGCCACGCGTGCCGTGCACTGTTTGGGCCTAGCCCAACAACGCCTCGCACCCGTGTATGGCCTAGGCCTGGGGGCTCCTGTCGGTGTACTAAAGTTCGGGTCCTTTTAGTACCCCATACTTGTGCACGGACGGTTGTAGCCATACCAGCGGCAAGGCCTGCCGGAGGACAGCTGGAAACGGATACAAGATATCAAGAAGGCGTTCGAGCTAATGACCAGATGACAGAAGACCGAAGGCTGGGTTCCCGGCAAGATCCTTGCCGGGAAGGCTCGCGAAGGCTCGGCAAGGCCTCGCGCCCGGCAAGGCCTCGCACCCGGCAAGATCCCACCGCTTCAGCACAGTGCCGCCGCTCTAGCGCATCGATCAACCTGTCGTTTAGGGCTTGTCCTCCTGATTGCGTGTCACGGCGTCGACCGCAGATGGGCTTAAGCGGTGCTGATGGGACGGGTCCTTTTTCCGTCCCCGAGAAAGTAAGGGACAGCTAAGTAGAGCATTAAATGCTTTTGTCCTAAGACGTTTGTCCTAAGACGTCGGTGATAATCATGAAGCACTGTAGTAACTTTACACCTCTTGTACTGCTGTCTGCCACTGTTGGTGACCCCTTGAACGTATAAAAGGAGGCCCAAGGCGGAGCTACAGGGGGGAGGAGCTTCTGGCCCATTCTGCATGCGTAGCTGCTTCTTCATCACCAACGCTCCGTGTACTTGAGCTAAGAACACCCATAATACAACTAAAGCAGGAGTAGGGTTTTACGCTTCTCAGCGGCCCGAACCTAGGTAAAGATCCTCGCGTTGATCGTTGGTTCCGCTCTTTGCGCAAATATTTTCCCCTTGCCGAACCGTAAAGGGATCCACGCGATCCCATAGGTGTCGTACGCCGACAGAGTGCCACCTGACAACGTATCCCGCTCCGGCTGGCTGGACAAGATGCCGTATTGCTAAAGCCAGGCACCCCCCGCCAAGCCGAGGTGAGAGCATCTATAGCCGGGCGCCCCAAACCCGCCTCATACGTCCGAGCGGCCCGCCCGGTCACTGACCGGTAACGAAAATCTGACCCTGACAGACGTCTCAAACTGGTCTCAAACGCCTGGGTTGACCGACACCCCTCATATTCAGCCCAAATATGTGGGGATATGGAGAGCCTGGGCGCGTCCGCCACGTAGGACTGATGATGGGGTCCCACGCCGAATCGCCCGAAAACCCGGCGGTCCGACAGACGCCTGCTCCGTCGCCGCGGTGTGAACGCCGCATGGCGCCGCTTCGGCTATTTAAGCCGGCCGGCGTCCCCCAACCCTAGCCCATCCACCTTCTCCCTCTCTGCGCCACTACCCGAGCCCGTCCACCTCCTCTCCCAAGCTCTCCCAGGCTCTCCGGCATCGCCATGGTCCGGCGGAAGATCACCACGTACGCTATGCTCACGCCAGAGCGCCGGAGGCAGATCGCGGAGGAGATCCAGGCTAGGCGCGCTGCCGGGCTGCCTCCGGACTCGCCGGGGCCGGAGGAGGAGGAGGAGGAGCAGCCGGAGGAGGAGGTGGGAGAGCAGCTGCCGGAGGCGGTGGAGGTGTCGGATCCGGAGGAGGACGAGGCGGAGCAGCCTGCTCTAGGGTTCAACATGGAGGAGGCGGAGGCGGAGTTCTCCGTCGCCCAAGCCGCGGAGATGGTGGAGTAGCAGGCCATCCTGGAGTCCATCCAGGATGAGGCCTATGTGGAGGCCAACATGCAGTTCCTCCGGCAGGAGCAGGCGGCGTCCGACGCACTCTTCGTCGAACTCGACGCGGAGATAGAGGAGGAGGAGGCCGGAGCTGCAGCTGCCGCCCATGTACCCGAAGTCGGGCACGGAGATAGTCGACATCCCCGACGAGTAGTAGCTAGCTGATCTACGTAGTACGTAGGTTTTTTCGTTTGCATGCTTTTATATGGATTTAATAATCTAGTATGAGGTGTTCGGATGCAGTTGTGCTAATTTGAGATGTGTCCGGTCACTCCCCGCGGACGCGTTCGGTTTGAGGGTCATATTTGTGATACGCGACTGTAAATGCTCCGAGTGGGCTCTCCTTTGCTAGTATGTGGTTACCAAATCAACGCCGAGATCTTCTTGTCCTACTGTGGCCATATTTGTCAACATTCGCACTGATTAACTACTCAGGACACACCATTTGGTCGATGCTTTGCAGTTACACCTGCTTCAAGTTCAAGATGCAAGCACCTTTTTTGTTTTGCTGTTGGTGTCTTCCCTTCACAAATCACTTGGTTCGCATATGAAATGGACAATCTTTAACAACCATCTGCCTCCACTAGAAAATTATGGAGAATCAAATGATCTATTGGCAAGTAGCTTCCACTAACTTTCTTTGTTGAAACAAGTAGCCTCCCCACCTACTTGAGTAGTTTGGTTCAGTCTCCAACACTGAGCTTACACCAACTTTTTATTTTCCAGAAAAACTTCCAATTTACTTAACAAACATCACGACAGTACAAAAAACACCAGAATTAAGAAAAAAAATACATCAATGTCTGCAGACCACTTAACGACGATTACAAACATTGGAGCGAGCCGAAGGCGCCATCGTCATCACCCCTCCCTCACAGGAGCGGGGGAAACCTTATTGTAGTACTCTCTCCGTCCGGGTTTATTAGGCCTCACAGCGTCACAAGCATGTTCGTTTTTATAAGGCCTCGCTTTGGAAAGGTGCATACATGCAACCACTTCATTGGTTGCATTGAGAGTCATTGTTGTTGGTGCCATGGCTGGGGAATTAATACGCTGTATGCGTGCTTTTTCATTGGCTGCATACATGTGAGAGAGTGCATTGGGAGTGGAATGAAAGAATTAATGCGAGCAAATTACTATGTGCCTTGGTACAAGAGAAGTGGTCTTTAGACTCAAAGCACCAGCGCACCAAAACAACAACCGTCGTTGACGAAGAGAAGTAAGATCGGAAGGATCTAATATGTAGACGCACGAACTCAAACTAACGAAGACCGAATCCATCGAAGAAAAATACCAACTGAATCCCGGTGAGATCTGTCACAGACACACCTCCACATTCCCTCCAACGACGTGAGACGCACAACCGAGATGAGGATTAGGCGGGGAGGACCTTATTCTACCTTCAGTGAGCCGCCCCTGCCTCGCCTTTCTAAGCATGACATAAACCCTAGACAAATTCAAAAGAACATCTAAAAATGAAGGAGGAACCCTCCCGCCGGCAAGGGCCAGGATCCATCGCGCCTCCATGGACTAAGACCACAGGAGACGAGGTGGATCAACGGCGGCATCAATAGGAGGCGGGGAACCCCTAGGTGGCCGAGAGTCGCTGGGAGGGGGGGAGGGGGGAGTAAAATGTTTGGTTAACCCGAAGTTATGCCAATTTCACATCACCAACAGATAAATCATTATTTTTCGAGCGACCCAACTGCTAGAAATGTCTTACATATTTCTGAAGCGTCCGTGTCCATGTTTGGCAAAAAAGGAAAAAGTCGACCTATAACATAGGCGACTTGATATCACCCACTTTTAAATGACATGAAATTGGAGTATTTACAGTACTTGACAATATATGGTGTTGTTTCGTCAAAACTACATAGAAAATAGCCAAACCATTTTGTTTTGTTTAATCAAAACCCTGATTTGAATTTCAAACAAGCAATCAAATCTGCCTTTGCCGGTGGGGGCACCGCCGCACCGGCACAGTGCCCAACGGCTGGCCCCCCTCCTCAATGCCCAATCACAATCATAACCCATCTCCTAATCTAAATCGCACTCAAAATCTAACCCAAATCCACGGCCCAACTGTGACGGTACAGCCATGGACTCGTAGAAGTACTCAGCATTGGCGAATGCAGCACCGCGACCCCGATCCACTCCGGCGAGCTCCCGAGGCCACTGTCATGGCCGCGGACAGCTGCCACTCCCGCAGCATCTCAAGTCCTGCATCCCTGCCGACCCCGACCGCCACATCTCCGTCCCCATCCCCGCTCCTGCTGCTGCTTCCTCCACTACCAGCCTCTGCTTCCCCGCCCAACCACCACCGCCCATCTCCGCGCTGCCCGACGACCTCATCCTCGAGTGCCTTGTCCGCGTGCCCCGAGTCTCCCTCCCGCCGCTCCCCGCCGTCTGCCGTCGCTTTGCCGACCTCCTCGCTTCCCACGCCTTCCTCCAGCTCCGCCGGGCGCGCGGCCAGCTCCAGCCCTCTCTGCTCGCCGTTTCTGTCCCCGACCACGGCGGCGCCTTTGCCCAGGCGCTGCTCCAGTTCCGGCCGGAGCAGCAGCAGCTCCAGATCACCGCGCTGCCGCTGCCGCTGGCTCTGCTGCATTGCGGCCGCTCCGTTTTCGCGCACGCGCGCGCCGTCGCGCTGGGCCGTGAGATCTTCCTCGTCGGCCGCGGCGCCACGCTGCGGGTGGACGCGCTCACGGGCGCGGCGCGCGCGTGCGCGCCCACGCTGTTCCCGCGGAAGAAGTTCGCCGCCGCCGCCGTGGGAGGGCGGATCTACGTCGCCGGCGGGTCCGCGCGGACCGCCGCGGTCGAGGAGTACGACCCAGTGGCAGACGCGTGGCGCGTGGTGTCCGAGGCGCCGCGGAGGAGGTACGGGTGCGCCGGGGCCGGGGCCGGCGGGGTGTTCTACGTGGCCGGTGGGGTCGCGGTGTCCGGCGACGGCGCGCGGGCGCTCGGGGCGCACGTGTGCGCCGGATCGGTGGACGCGCTGCACGTCGCGTCCGGCAGTTGGGCGCGCCCGCGGGCGCTGCCCGGCGGCGGCTGCGTCATGGGCGCCTGCGGCGTCGGTGACCATCTCTACGTGGTGGCCAGCCACGCGGTGGAGCTCTCCTTCTGGAGGTGGCACGGCGGTGCCGGCCGAGGCAGCGACCTCAGAGCTGGTGGCGGGTGGGTGGCGCTCGAGGCTCCGCCCATGCCGAGGGGGTCGGTGGGGCTGGGCATGGCGGTGCGGGTGGCGATGGCTGGCATCGGGCGTGAGACAGTGACAGCCGTAATGAGCGCGGCGGCAGTCCGGGGCCACAATGCGGCGGGGGCCGGCCCGTTCGAAGGGATGGTGCTGGCGTACGACATCGCCGGCGGCAAGTGGAGCCGCGCGCCGGACCTGCCACCCGGGTTCCGGCGAGCCGCCTATGCGGGCGTCGAGTGCTGACAGGTGGGCCACTGACATTTGTGCTTGTTCGGTGGGTCTGACACGGTGTGCACGTAAACACTGGGGTTTGTTTGATTTGACTTGACTTGACTTGATGCTACATTTTCGTGTATTGTTATCGGAGACAATATCACGTGGAAACCAAGTATTCAGTGAAATCCTGGAAACCTGAGTAGAGATTGTTGGATGCTTTTTGGATGGGCCAGATTGACTCATAACTGTACTGCCCTTTTTGCAAAACAACGCCCGCAACCAGAGAGTACATTTTACACGGAACCCCTCAGGCCTACAAATAATCACCTCTAGCCTCTTGCCACTTATTTCCAATTTTGTCAGCAAGTAGGATCTGTAAGCCCTACGGTGTGCCTATGATACATGAGCTGTAAGCCCACGCCTGCCAGACATGTACATTTTGATTTAAAATGGAAAACTAGCAGAATTCTAAATAGTCTCCTGATAGCCCAGTACCAGCAAAATCACATTTAGGAAACCAAAACAACACGTACCGCATCACTTTCCCAGCCCAGACAACAGAAAAATGAAGGCAGATAATTCTAGTACTCCAGAATTCACTTGCAGTACTGCATTACTTCAACAACCCATGCATTAGTAAGGGCAAATGATAGCCGCATTATGCTATGGTGTTTTGTTACAACATAGACACGTTCAGTCATAGTAAATCTCACATTTTTACATCGGACATAGCTCGAGTACACTAGCTGAAGAACATATCAGTGCACCACTATGACTCCAAACATCATGCAGAAGTCTTTGTTTACGAAACTTTCATAAGTCTTTACTGCCACCAGCAAACCTGAAAAATAAGAGCTCAAACTTTTATACATATATATTAAAACGGACATAACAACAGTCCATGAAAATAGATACATCAGTGCATGTTATCTTTATTAGCAAGAAACATTTCAGAATTATTCTCAACTAAGTCCAGAGGAATGTACCCTAATTAATCATGTACTTGCACTTTCTTAGGACAAGTGCGGCTATCGTTCTTGTTCGCATTCTTATCTTTCTTGCTTTGCTTTCCACCCTTATCCCTGTATCCTTTAAGTCTTTTTATCCTACCCCTCGATCGAATATCATTTGGAGGATGAATGTCAACCTCACTTGGAATTGAACAACCCAAGAATTCCTCAAGAACAGTAGAAACGTTTATAGGGCTCAAATCTGAAATCTGAAATTCATTCCGGTTTATAGGGCTCAAATCTGAAATCTCATCAACCAAGGTAAACGTTGAGTGGATGACACGAGTTTTGTGGATACAAAACTACCCAATGAAGTATTCTCCACTTATTCAACTCCCAAGGCAATGAATGCAGCACCCTCCCTCTCATTGGACTTCTATGATGCATGTAGAATAAGATGCATGCATGGCCACTAATTCCATCACTTTTATTAAATGTGGCGTGGGACTCAAAGCTCCTTAACTCAATTGGACTCAAATTGAGCCTAATATAATGGAAATCTGAAATTTTTGAGATGAGCCCTATAAACCGGAAAGGAGGGAGTAAAAAGCTTTGAGTCCCACGCCACATTTAATGAAAGGGAGAGAATTAGTGGTCATGCATGCATCTTATTCTACATGCACCATACTAGTGCAATGAGAGGGAGGATGCTGCATTTATTGCCTCGAAAGTTGAATAAGTGAGGAATATTTCATTGGACAGTTTTGTATCCACAAAACTCGTGTCATCCACTCACGGTGTACCTTGGTTGATGAGATTTCAGATTTGAGCCCTATAAACCGAAAAGAAGGGACTAGTGCATTGTATATATTGGCATTAGTTATTTATAGTGCACAAGTATTGGCAAATCCAAAGTCCATTAATTTGACTGGCAGGATTTAGTGTTCAGACACATATCACATATATAATTGTTGGCAAATGGAAAGTCCATTAATTTGGTGTTGTGTGTCCGAAGATGGTCTTAATTATTTTCAACCATATTGGCCAAATTTTGTGTTAGTAGCGGTGAAGTTCTTTCCACAAGCTATATGTTTTGAATGCTTCAACTGAATTCAATTTTGAATGTCTAGGTGTCAACTTAGATATGTGATGAGTGTGTGAACATCTTTATTTTATACACGTTGTTTATTTGAACAGGGAGGTGTGAACTATGGTGTAGTTCAGTGGGTTGATCCTGCCTGGCCTAATATACTTAAGAAGTGCCTCATCAAGCTCTGGAAAATTTTCCATGAGCAAAACCTTGATAGGATTGAAGACGAGCATGCATATGAGGAGGAGTTAGCCAAGTTGAATAAAGAGAAGGATCATCTCTGCATTGAGTATCATAAAATGGTCGATGATGTTACCAAGATGTTTGGCTGGCAGGATGGTCGTTGGCCAGTCCAGCGATGGGGATCATCGCCTGAGTCAAACGCGTGCCCGCGGCCGAAGCTGCCGGGGGGTGGTGTAGGTACTGGTGAACGACGTGCCTCCTTGAGTCTTGCGGCCGAGGCTGTTGCGTGTCCGAAAGGAGCATGGCTGCGGTGACGGGATCACGTTCCCGATCGTCCTACCCCTGCGTGGCGACGCATATAACCGGTCACAATCTCCCACGGTTACCGCTACCCCTGCATCGACAACCGCAGCGCCATCAGCACATTGGCGGCGCCGAAGAAGACCATGAAGGAAGGGCCAGTTGGCCAGGCCGGGCGAGGCACGACGGTGACGACACCCTAACAGCAGCCTCCCTCATTAATGCAGGTGGATCTCGAACAACAACATGACCACAGGCATTACACACAAATAACGGCTGCCCGGATTCCAGAAAGACGACCCGATGGCGTGGGCCAGCAGGAACGAAAGTACAACCAACGCAACACAGACTGAAATGCAATGAGCAACAACAGGGAAGACTCGTATTTATAGCATAGCAGCTCTAGGAATAAGAAATCAATTCGAAAACAACCCCGAACTGTGTAGACGGGTAAGAGCATGGTTAATAGTATAGCCAGCTGCTGGCTATAAGCCATTGCCATGTTATCTATAGCACATCTTATAGCTAACATGTACAATAGTTGATCAAAAGAGTGTACTATTTTTTATTATATGGCCCACCTTTCACTCTCACAAAGTGCCTAGGAGCACGTACTAGAGCTGGCTCTTAACTAAGAGCCCGCTTACCTTCTCTCTCCTCTTCTTTTTCCTTCAACTAAGCAAAAATATACTAGTTTATTTCTTATAGTCCGCTGACTCAACTCTATTGTACTTGCTCTAACTCCCAGAGTGCGGCGAAAGCGGCAGCCGCCTTCAAATTGTAAGTCAAATTCAAAACAGCCACACACGTGTTCTCTCTTCTTACCAATTCGCTGGAAGCTGCGAGGCACGCACACACCCACGTGCATTGGAAATGAAATAGAGGGGAGAATAAAGTTACAAAGATCACAACGGTGGTCAAAGAATGGGCATGCACACCCAAAGGAAAGACCTGTTAACTCGACGAGACAATATCATGTGGAAACCAAGTATTCAGTGAAATCCTGGAAACCTGAGTAGAGACTGTTGGATGCTTTTTGGATGGGCCAGATTGACTCATAACTGTACTGCCCTTTTTGCAAAACAACGCCCGCAACCAGAGAGTACATTTTACACGGAACCCCTCAGGCCTACAAATAATCACCTCTAGCCTCTTGCCACTTATTTCCAATTTTGTCAGCAAGTAGGATCTGTAAGCCCTACGGTGTGCCTATGATACATGAGCTGTAAGCCCACGCCTGCTAGACATGTACATTTTGATTTAAAATGGAAAACTAGCAGAATTCTAAATAGTCTCCTGATAGCCCAGTACCAGCAAAATCACATTTAGGAAACCAAAACAACACGTACCGCATCACTTTCCCAGCCCAGACAACAGAAAAATGAAGGCAGATAATTCTAGTACTCCAGAATTCACTTGCAGTACTGCATTACTTCAACAACCCATGCATTAGTAAAGGCAAATGATAGCCGCATTATGCTATGGTGTTTTGTTACAACATAGACACGTTCAGTCATAGTAAATCTCACATTTTTACATCGGACATAGCTCGAGTACACTAGCTGAAGAACATATCAGTGCACCACTATGACTCCAAACATCATGCAGAAGTCTTTGTTTACGAAACTTTCATAAGTCTTTACTGCCACCAGCAAACCTGAAAAATAAGAGCTCAAACTTTTATACATATATATTAAAACGGACATAACAACAGTCCATGAAAATAGATACATCAGTGCATGTTATCTTTATTAGCAAGAAACATTTCAGAATTATTCTCAACTAAGTCCAGAGGAATGTACCCTAATTAATCATGTACTTGCACTTTCTTAGGACAAGTGCGGCTATCGTTCTTGTTCGCATTCTTATCTTTCTTGCTTTGCTTTCCACCCTTATCCCTGTATCCTTTAAGTCTTTTTATCCTACCCCTCGATCGAATATCATTTGGAGGATGAATGTCAACCTCACTTGGAATTGAACAACCCAAGAATTCCTCAAGAACAGTAGAAACGCTTGTGAGTAATGACACCATTGGCAGTCTTGTGTTTTCCCACACGTACTGAGAAACCAACATGATGTGCATAAGCTTCATAGAAATCCTTGGCTGCCTTCAAATCCGTAAAAGTCATCCCTATGGCTGGCCTGATGTCATCATCACACTCCGGAGTACAAGATGAGCCCTGAAATTTGGATGAAAAGAACAACGGATTTAACATGCTGGAATACAAGAAATTATAAGCATGTCTGTATTATTTAGGTAAGACTTACACAGAAAGGTGCACTATACAATTTTTGTGGCGTGGTAAATACAATTTCCACACTTGGTCTAGTGTGGACGGCTGATTCTGCATCAGACTGGGCGTCACAAATAGCCAAAGGTGGAGCCTTGCTCACTCCGCTCTCGCATTCCATAGTTACTGCACAAAGAGAAGATATACCGTTTGTAAGCGGAAAGCGCATTCTCATAGCAGCCAGTCAATATGTGCCTTCCGGAATAGCATAGAATAAAAGAAACTGGTAGAAAGAACATTCAAGTGTTAGCAGTACCTAATCGCAGCTCACTTCACCAACCAATTGCAATATAAATTAAAACTGACAGCTAAAATATTTATCTATGCTCAAAAAGTTTCAACTCCTTTCTTATTCCCATTGTACTACACACAAGTCTACAAGAAGTGATGATTTTCTTAATTTCTTATTCCCGTTATGGTGTACAGTATTGTCAAATTAGCATGATAGGATCTCCCTGTTGCTGTGTTAATGTAAAACTTGCTTACCAAATGAATTAGACTATACCAACTTCTTGAAGATCAAAACCTGGAAAGTAGACTTAGGGGCAATCAGCAAGATACTACTACCTCGTCCCCCCTACTCTATTTGCTTTGCTTTGCAATCCTAACCCAACTAGAAGTGCTAATCTTGGAGGAGACAAACAGAATCCACGACCTTGTCATCTCTATTTGTTTTGCAAACCTATTCCAACTCGAAGAGATGGGAACTGCTAGATGAGCTACGAAAAGAAGACCATGACAAAGCATAGAAGATGAACAATGTAATAGGAATCTTCATACCTTCAAACTTAGATCCAGTACCAATCCGATGGGGAATGCTTAGAGGATGATTGGCTTGTTGGGCCGGCTGCCGGAGAGGAGAGAAGGCCGGAGAAGAATTAGCCGCGTCGGTCGCCGGGGCGTACTGCTGGGATGTTGCGGTAGGCCAGCCGGCAGAGAACAGAGAACGAATTACCCGCGGTCGCCGGCCGCCTGAGAGGAGAGAAGGAATTAGACGCGGTCGCCGGCCGCCGGCCCTGCGCGGGACGAGGGCATCGTGCTGGGCGAAGCCACCGTCTCCTAACACTAGTTGTTGATGGGGGAAAAATGAATCGGGATAGCTCCATAGGGAAAGGCACAGATGGCTCATCTTCCATCAACGATGCTGTACCGAGGTACAGGAAGATTACGAGGTTCTTTTTTGCATTTCGTCCATCTTTTCATCTCACATCGAACAATCCTCGTCCAACGGCACATGATCAAGTTTTCGTGTTTCCACTGAATATGTGGTTTCCATCAGATATGTACTCTATTCGACTGAACCTCCAGTTGCCGTGTGCTATTCCTGTTGCTTCGCGATATGTTACAAATACCCGAGGTGAGATTTATCGACATCCCCGTGAATCAACAACTTGTCCACTATGCCAGTTACCTCGTTACCGGTTTTGTTCTCTTTTCTCGTTCCCGTGTTCCGGTATCTCTGTGATCAAATCACAATGTGTCTGGCCAGACGATGATGGATACCGTAACACCGAGAGGGCCCAAAGAATATCTCTCCATCGTCGGAGGAGAAAATCCCAATCTTGAGCTATCAAGTCCCTTGACATACTTTTCCATGAACCCGTAAGTCGCCGTAATAGCCACCCATTTACGGATGACATTTAACAAACCCAAAGTTCATGAAGCAAGCATGAAGAAACTCGATACTCTCATGGTCTAAGGAATTATGCAAACGTTAACTTTCTCTGTGTTATTAACCATTAACTTGTGACGAATGTATCTCATAGCATAATATCAATCGGGTCGATTCAACACAAGTGTTCTCCTAACATTGTGCCCTCAAAGTTGCCGGCATAGACATGCCCATGATCAGGAAAACGTGATCATCATGCAACACTTGAGCCAGTCTTAGAGGCTTGACTAGGAATATTTTTTACCGTTTATTATTCCACACATGCACATGGGTTTTCCTCAGAGCCTTTATGGATATACGGGCTTGGGAACCATAGCAGTTATAGCATGGAACATAAACTTAATTAGGTACATGGGGATAAATAATAACATTTATTATTGCCTCTAGGGCATATCTCCTACAGACTCCCACTTGCACTAGAGTCAATAATCTAGTCAATGCTAATGCACTTTATACCTATGGCATACCGGTGTAAAATATGCTTCGCCATGTGGTATAGTCTACGTTTAACGAACCTGACATCTTCAGTTCCGTGTGTATCTTTGCATATCCTCGCGTTTTCACGCTTTCACAAAATACATATTTTGTGTGGACTTGGCTTTGTATATATGTGAATCACAGGTCAAACCCTGATTCCTCAGACTGAGCTATGGAGCAACTATCTGCAATAGTGTCCCATTGACCAAAGCCATCTTGGAACCATACTAAGTTCATGAATGAACTATATGATTCATTGTCGCTTCCAAAGCGTCAACATACTTAGCCTTTGTTATAGAATTCGCCACAGTAACCTGTTTGGAACAATTTCCAACTACCGTGCCACCATATCGTGTATTACACAAAACCCTTAACTTAAATCGAAAATCGCTTGGAGCATTGATGAAGACTGTATCAATGTATTGCATTACAACGAGTACTTCATAATCTCAGTTTGCGAGAAAACATGTTATCAGTGCTACTTTAGCACTCAACGACATTTTTCACTGTTGTCTTATGATCAGTATTTTGATCACTTTGGTATCTTTACTCGCAACTCCTTGGGAGTACCGGACATATCTGCTTGTTTTACATACCATGGAATACATGATTAATCCAAACAAAAAAGTGTGTGGAAATTCCATCATGTATTTTGCTCATCAGTGTTTTTAGGACACCGAGTCTTGCAAAAGCTCTTTCCATGTGACTTCGGCAAGAATCACTCCTTGGCATTTTTAATGCTAAACTGTTTCAGCATCTTGTCAATATGTATTTTTGCTTAGCCCTATTAGGCAATTCTATCTCCGTAGATAAATATGCCTAATATCAAGGCTACTCAGCCCAAGTACTTCATCGAAAAACTAATTTTCAATGAAGTCCTAATTTGTGTCAAGAAATTTATATTATTTCCAATCAACAATGTGTCAAGCACACAAGGTTTTTTAGAAATATTATTATGCTCCCACTTACTTTCTTGTAACCACAAGCATCTTCGTTATCCATTGATGAAATCAAACTCTTTTGATTATTTCATCAAAAACGAAGATTCCAACTCTATTTTGCTCTCTTCTGTCCATTGCTGGAACTCTGAACTTTGCATACTCACTAGCATCCTCTGGATAGACAAAATACCTTGGACTGTATCACATGCAAGTCCTAGGTAGCATTTCCATCACATGGAAATCCTTTTGGCATCAAAGTATCATATCTCATCATTGAAATATGTATTAATTGCTAGTTTAACCCGAACCGATTTTAAGCATCGCTACGGTGAGACAATCTCATCGCAGTTAATTCCTTGAATTTGTTATAAGCAACAAGTCGAGCTTTATGAATAAAACATTTTTACCCGTATCAGTTTATAGTTCCATTAATATTCATTAGACTTCAAGTCTTCCGAAGGGTTTATCAAGATCAAATCTTGAATCATTTATATGGAAACTATCTCGGATTATATTGGCATTTAGCCAATTCCGGAGTCAGGGCCCATCAACGCTTCCTTGTGCATCGTAGGTATACTGTTATCTAGTGATACGTCTCCAAAGTATCTATAATTTTTGATTGTTCCATGCTATTATATTATCAATCTTGGATGTTTTTATATACATTTACAGCAATTATATATCATTTTTGGAGACTAACCTATTAACTTAGTGCCTAGTGCCAGTTGTTGTTTTCTGCTCTGTTTTTGTTTTATAGAATATCAATACCAAACGAAGTCCAAATGCCATGAAACTTTTTGGAGATTTTTTTCTGGACAATACCAACACTAGAAGCTTCGGGAGGAGGCCAGAAGCCCTAGGGGGTGCCCACGAGGCACCGAGGCGCGCCTGGGGGGGGCAAGCGCGCCCTGGTACCTCGTGGGGCCCACAGAGCTCCGTTTGACCTAATTCCACCACTATAAATTCCCAAAAAATCAAAAACCCTCAGGGGAGTCCATGAAATACTTTTTCCGTCGCCACAAGTTTCTGTTCTCGAGAGATCCCATCTGGAGGCCTTTTCCGGTGCTCCGCCAAAGGGGGAATCGATCACGGAGGGGCTCTACATCAACCTTGCTGCCCTTCCGATGATGCGTGAGTAGTTTACCACAGACCTTCGGGTCCATAGGCAGTAGCTAGATGGCTTCTTCTCTCTTTTTTGATCTTCAATACAATGTTCTCCTCGATGTTCTTGGAGTTCTATCCGATGTAATCACTTTTTGCGGTGTGTTTGTTGGAATCCGATGAATTGTGAGTTTATGATCAGATTATCCATGAATATTATTTGAGTCTTCTCTGATCTCTTTTATGCATGATTATTATAGCTTCGTATTTCTTCTCCGATCTATTAATTTGGTTTGGCCAACTAGATTGATTTATCATGCCATGGGAAGAGGTGCTTTGTAATGGGTTCGATCTTGCGGTGCTCAATCCCAGTGACAGAAAGGGACATGACACGTATGTATCGTTGCTATTAAGGGTAAAAACATGGGGTTTATTCATACGTGAGTTTATCTTGTCTACATCATGTCATCGTTCTTAAGGCGTTACTCCGTTCTTTATGGACTTAATACACTAGATGCATGCTGGATAGCGGTCGATGTGTGGAGTAATAGTAGTAGATACAGGCAGGAGTCGGTCTACTTGTATTGGACGTGATGCCTATATACATGATCATTGCCTTGGATATCGTCATGATTATTTGCTTTTCTATCAATTGCCCAACAGTAATTTGTCTACCCACCGTATGCTATTTTCTTGAGAGAAGCCTCTAGTGAAAACTATGGCCCCCGGGTCTATCTAAATCATTTACTAAAACCCTAAAAATACTTGCTGCAATTTTATCTTATTTATTTTATTTTGTATTTTTGTTTCAATCTATCTATCTATCACATACAATTTAATCTTGCAACTTACCGCCGAGGGATTGACAACCCCTTGTTTGTGTTGGGTGCAAGGATTTGTTGTTTTGTGTGCAGGTGCTGCTAACGAGGTGTTGCGTGATTCTCCTACTGGATTGATAACCTTGGTTTCATAACTGAGGAAAATACTTATCTCTAATGTACTGCATCTCCTTTCTTCTTCAGGGAAATACCAACGCAGCTCACAAGTAGCATCTAGCAACAATATCTCGTCTGCGCACCTGAGAGGTTTGCATGAGTTTTGCCTACGTGGTTCAGCTGCAAGTTCGACCGAAGTCCATACATCTCATGTAGAGGCTTCCGTATCAGTCACAGTAGGAAACTCTGGAATCACTTCCAAGGTTTCTTTCCCTTGACCTGATGACGAAGACACTGTTATCTCGTCGAGTTGCACTGTCCTCCCACTCACCTTTTTGCAAGAACCATTTTCTTCAAAATCATACCGCTCTTTGTGGCAAACATTTTTGCCTCGGTATAGTGATGGAGGAATACCCAATAAATTAGGATAACCTATAAAGTAGCACTTGTCTGATTTGGAATTGGTTTGTAAATATTTTACACAAGCCCCATATTCCAAATGTTAAGAAAAGACATAACATGGTTGGGTGTACCATACCATGGCGTCATTTCAACAGATTTGATGGCGCTCTTTTCAGTGTAAAAGCCGCAGTCTCTAAAGCATTACTTTAAAATGGATAATGACAAATTGATTTATGTCATCTTTGATCTTACCATGTCATAAATGGTTTGATTACATCTTCACAGACATTCCACTCACAGTGGTGCTCCGGGAGGTGTAAGTTATGAAACTCTTTTGACAACTCATCAGACATTCGCTAAACTTGTAACTCAAAATTTCTTTCCGCAATCCAATTGCAGAAACATAATTTTCTTGTTACAATAATTTCTTCTTCATTTTGAAAACCTTTTGAATGATTTCAAAAGATCCAGACTTACGTCTCATCAAGTAAATATCCATATATCTACTTGAGTCATTTTAGAAGATAGACAAATCCACTGCCAGCAACAACATTTATCAGACTACACACATCATGATGTATGATCACCAATAAGTTCTTTGCTCGTTCCTTATGGCCTGTGAACGGTATTTTAGTCACTTCACTTTTCAGAGAAAATTTGCAAGTGTCAGATGATTCATATTCAAACGACTTCAAAATCCATCATTATGGAATTTCTCCATGCGGGTTTCTCCAATGTGACCAAATGCAGTGCCACACATGTGTGGTATTCTTTTAGTCTTGCGACATTTAGCGTCAGTGTTATGGATGTATCATATTACCATCAATATTCATAACATACATCCCATCCATGATGGAAGTATGGCCCTTATGTTATTCATAATACTGAACAACAATTGTTCTTTTATGAACAACACTCTTGCAACAAACATTATGCAAATGGGCTAGAGTGTATAAAACTCTAAAATGAATTATGAAAGTAAATACAGAGGTAATGTATTATTATCAATATTCATAACATACATCTCATTCATAATGAAAGTATGGCCCTTATGTTATTCATAACACCGAACATCAAAAGTTCTCTTATGAACAACCTTCTTGCAAGATACCTTATGCAATGGGCTAGAGTGTATGAAACTCCAAAAATGAATTATAAAAATAAATACATAGGTAATACACCGATGGAAGGTATATTAACATTTACTATGTTCCCAGCGCGTATCTAAACCTCATTCCCGGCAAGTCTTTTAGGCCATAGTAGTTCTTGCATCGAGTCGCAACAGAATGCAATCGAGCGGGTATCTCTGTGATCAAATCACAATACCCAAGAATCACTGATTAACATGTTTAATCATAATTCCCAAGAACTATTTCTTTGACCATCCTTCTATACATCAATAGCTTGTATGACTTTCATACATGAGTTGGATATTCCAGTCTTCTCTCTTTTTGCCTTTATACTTCTAACAGTTTTACTTTTAGTATTTCTCCTACTCTCAGAAGAAGCACCCAACCTTTAAGAGTGGCGTTAGCACCGGACTTCCTAGGCGTTTAAGTCACACTAACACCCTTTGGACATTTCCTTTCTCTTTAAGTTGTTGTTTTATTCACCTTCATCATATGACAGGCGTTCTTCGGGATCCCTCTCTCATCAGTCAAATGCCCAGTAAACAATTTACTAATACTTTGCAAACAAACATTGCTTTGGATATTTCATATCTTTTAGCCTTTGTTTGTATCTGAAACTAATTTTCAGTTCCATGAATATCATATAACTATCCCAAACTTTTGAAGTTCGGATCTCATGGAAGCAAACGCATTGCACTTGACCGTAACGGAATTCTAGCTTTTCGATCGAAGGACGAGAGTCACATCATCCACAGCATTAGCGGGAGAATACCGAAAGCATGCGATAGGACAAAGTCCTTCTTGGCACTCTAGAGGACAATCCTCACATTACGTTACCAACCATAAAGTTTTAACCAGATAAGTAACAGCTTATTCAATTTTAATAGGGAAGGTGGAAACACGAGCCAATATTCTATAACTATTATGCAAATTACACTTAGACTATGTTCATAATTAATTGCACTGAGAATTAAACAAGTTAATTCTACAGTGCGCTCCCACTCAAATCAATATCTCTCATAATTGATTGTGAGTGATTCAAGATCCGCATTTCAATTCCACGCCATTGATGGGAACATCACTGATGACGGGAACTTCAATCGGTAGGCCAACTTGCCGATCACATCTCTATTTGATTCTTGTTTATCTTTCGTTGGGCGTGTTCCGAGCTCAGGACTCTCCTGCCTGAACGTCAAGCCAACCAAGTGATCTCGCTGCGAGGTCTCAACTCACCCGCCTCACACTTCTCTAATCATTTGTACTCATGGAAACATGACGCACTCCAAAAAGATAGGTGCCGTGATGGTGCTACACTTGGGAGAACACTAACTACTTGATATTTTAAGTGAGAGATCACCCTAATAAAAAGCGACTACCGCGCAATCAAAAGGGTGCAACATAAGGGATAAACATCTCAGGTAATTCATAATAGCATGATATGGTATCGCCCTTTCTGACGGAGAAGTCTTTATTTTCTTCGTCTTCGGCATTCGCGTCGGTGTTCACCTTCGCGAAGATTGCCACCACCTTGTCGATGCACCAGATAATATTGCTTTCTCTATAGCTAATAAAATAAGTGCATTACTTAAGGTTGACATGCAGGTCATTAAAGTGACAATCATATGGCTCCAGCCATCATGCCGAATCATGACACGCAGGTCATGTTAATTAATTTTACATCATATAGTCATCTCATACATAATCAAATTAAATATGAGAACTGCTATACCACATCACATGCACATCTTATGTCATCCTGCAAAACCAAGTTAGACGCCTCTAATCAGTTTATGCAAAATTTTATTTTACGTGGCTTCTAAGGTTTCGAAACAAACCGAAGCTACCAACGTTCATCATCAAGTATGCTTATTCAAGTTGCTAGATTAACTTTGCGGGGCGTATGAAAACGAGATAATAAAATCTCGAGCCTCATACTGAACTTCGTCATACGCAAGAACCCCGTGCAGATCATATCTGCATTGCCCTTTAGTCTGCGAAACATCCATCTTTCTTTAACTATGGTGGAACCCAAAGACACTAAAGCACTTCGTTGATCTGTCAATCAGCATACTCAGGAGCAGCATGAAAGGATCGTGGATTGCCAGAACTTTGTGAGATTCCACCATGCCGTCAAGATCAAGACTACGCAAATTCAAGGGAAGCAACAAGAACATCGGGTAATAGATTTCATCTGCTACCCGCCCAATAATTTTTAGTAATAGAACTCATCTACTACAAATTATATTGTGCAACACCCATACATCTCTATGTATTCTAGATCGTAACCTGCATCTACGCATAGCACGGCTCATGATGCCACTGTAGGGGAACACGACAGAAAACAAAAAAAATTGGTACAGCGAGCACGCCCAGGATCACTATGGAGATGCATACAGATAAACAAGATCCAGATATAATGTTCATGCTTAACGCAGGCACCAAATAACAATTATTAAGGTTTAAAACTAATCCCGAAGGTAGACGTAGAGGGAACGTGCCGACGGTGATCACATCAACCTTGGAACCATTTCCGACGCGCATCGTCACCTCGTCCTTAGCTAGTCTCCGTTTATTCCGCAGCTCCTGTTTTGAATTACAAATATTAGCAACTGAACCAATATCAAATACCCAGGCGCTACTACGAGCACTAGTAAGGTACACATCAATAACATGTATATAAAATATACCTTTGTTGACGTTACCAGCCTTCTTATCTGCCATGTACTTGGGGCAGTTCCGCTTCCAGTGACCATTCCCCTTTCAGTAGAAGCACTCAGTCTCAGGTTTGGGTCTAGCCTTGGGTTTCTTCACGGGAGCGGCAACTTGCTTGCCATTCTTCTTGAAGTTCCCTTTTTTCCCTTGCCTTTCTTGAAACTAGTGGTCTTGTTGACCATCAACACTTGATGCTCCTTCTTGATTTCTACTTTCGCGGCCTTAAGCATCGCGAAGAGCTCAGGGATCGTTTTCTCCATCCCTTGCATATTATAGCTCATCACAAAGCCCTTGTAGCTTGGTGGTAGTGACTGGAGAACTCTATCAATCGCTACTTCATCCGGAAGATTAACTCGCAACTAATTCAATCGGTTGTAGTACCCAGACATTTTGAGTACGTGCTCACTAACAGAGTTGTTCTCCTCCATTTTGCAGCTAAAGAACTTGTTGGAGGTGTCATACCTCTCAACCCGGGCATGAGCCTGAAATACTAATTTCAGCTCCTGGAACATCTCATATGCTCCGTGGTGCTCAAAACGTCTTTGGAGCCCCGGTTCTAAGTCGTAAAGCATGGCACACTGAACTATCATGTAGTCATCATTCCTTGTCTGCCAGACGTTCATAGCGTCCAGATTTGCGGGAGAGGGTGGTTCACCTAGCGGTGCATCAAGGACATAAGCCATCTGTGCAGCAGTGAGGATAATCCTCAAATTACGGACCCAGTCTGCATAGTTGCTTCCATCGTCTTTCAACTTAGCTTTCTCTAGGAACGCATTAAAATTCAGGGGAGCTACAACGCGAGCCATTGATCTACAACATTAATTTGCAAAGACAATTAGACTATGTTCATGATAATTGGTTCTGTTAATAAAATTACTAAAGAACTCCCACTTAAATCAACATCCCTCAAGTTGTCTAAGTGTTACATGATCCAAATCAACTAACCCATGTGCGATCATCACGTGAGATGGGGTGGTCATCGGTGAACATCTCCATGTTGATCATATCTACTATATGACTCATGTTTGACCTTTCAGTCCTCCGTGTTCCGAGGCCATGTTTGTACATGCTAGGTTCGTCAAATTTAACTCAAGTATTCCGCATATGCAAAACTGGCTTACACCTGTTGTATGCGAACATAGAGTCTATCACACCCGATCATCACGAGGTGCTTCGAAACGACGAACTTTCATAACGGTGCATACTTAGGGAGAACACCTTTTATCTTGAAATTAAGTGAAGGGATCATTTTATAATGCCATCGTCGTCCTAAGCAAAATAAAATGTATAAAAGATAAACATCACATGCAATCAATATGTGACATGATATGGCCATTATCATCTCATGCTTTTGATCTCCATCTCCAAAGCACCGGCATGATCTCCATTGTCACCGGCATGACACCATGATCTCCATCACTGTGTCGTCACGTGGTTGTCTCCGCCAACTATTGCTTCTACGACTATTGCTAACTCATAGCGATAAAGTAAAGCAATTACATGGCGTTTAATGATTGACGCGCAGGTCATACAATAAATTGAAGACAACCCTATGGCTCCTGCCGGTTGCCGTACTCATCGACATGCAAGTCGTGAACCTATTACAAAACATGATCATCTCATACATCAACATATATCACATCACGTTTTGGCCATACCACATCACAACATGCCCTGCAAAAACAAGTTAGACGTCCTCTACTTTGTTGTTGCAAATTTTACGTGGCTGCTAGGGCAAACTATAAGAACCGTTCTTATCTACGCAAAACCACAACGGTGATATACAAGTTGCCTTTTAACCTTGTACAAGGACCGCCCTTGGAAAATCAGATTCAACTAAGGTGGGAGAGACAGACACCCGCAAAGCCACTTTTATGCAATACAAGTTGCATGTGAGTCAGTGGAACCGGTCTCTTGTGCGAGGACAAGTAAGGTTGGTCCGAGCCGCTTCATCCCACAATACCGCTGAATCCAAATAAGACAAAGGAAGTAAGCAATTTGAACATCAACGCCCACAACTTCTTTGTGTTCTACTCGTGCAAATACATCTACGCATAGACCTAGCTCATGATGCCACTGATGGGGAACGAAGCATGAAAATCAAAAAAATTCCTACAAACACCCAAGATCAATCTAGGAGATGCATAGCTACGAGAGGGGAGTTAGTATACATACCCTTGTAGACTGAAAGCGTTAACGATCTAGAGATCGTGGTTGGCGTAGTCGTACTCGCGTCGCGATCCAATCCGATCCAAGCACCGCACGTGCGGCACCTCCGAGTTTAGCACACGTATGGCTCGGTGACGTCTCCTCAGCCTTGATCTAGCAAGCGAGGGAGAAGAGGTAGATGATATCTGATCCAACACGACGGCGTGGTGGTGGTGGTGGCATCGGAACTCCGGCAGGGCTTCGCCAAGCGCTACACGGACGAGAAGTGGAGGGAGAGGGAGAGGGCAGCCGCCGTGGTCCAGGGATGGGCTGCCCCTTGCGCCTCCTATCTATTTATATAGGGGGAGGGATATGGACAGCCCTTGCCCCTCCTCCAAGGGTGGGGGTGGCAGCCAAGGAGGGGAGGAGTGCCCTCCAAGCCAAGTGGAGGGCCCTCCCCTTTAGGGTTTTCCACCCCTAGGCGCATGGGCCTTGTAGGGGCTGGTACGCCTGGACCAATAAGGCCATGGCGCCCCTCTTACAGCCCATGCTACTGTATGGGACGTGGTGGAACCCTCCGAGGACTTTCGGACCCCTCCGGAACCCTTTGGAACCTTCCGGTGACTTCCCGGTACAATACCAAAAAAAACAGACTTTTCCCGGAACCCTGACAACAACTTTCCATATATAAATCTTTACCTCCGGACCATTCCGGAACTCCTCGTGACATCCGGGATCTCATCCGGGACTCCAAACAACATTCGGTTACCAACATCAAATATCCCAATACTACTCTAGCGTCATCGAACATTAAGCGTGCGACCCTACGGGTTCGGGAATCATGTAGTCATGATCGAGACACCTCTTCGGCCAATAACCAATAGCGGGACCTGGATGCCCATATTGGTTCCTACATATTCCTTGAAGATCTTTATCGGTTGAACCACGATGCCAAGGATTCATTTAATCCCGTATGCAATTCCCTTTGTCCGGCGATATGTTACTTGCCCGAGATTCGATCGTCGGTATCTCCATACCTAGTTCAATCTTGTTACTGGCAAGTCTCTTTACTCGTTCCATAATACAAGATCCCATGACTAAACTCATTAGTCACATGAAGCTTCTTGTGATGTTGTATTAACGAGAGGGCCCAGAGATATCTCTCCGTCACACGGAGCGACAAATCCCAGTCTCGATCCATGCAACCCAACAGACACCTTCGGAGATACCTGTAGAGCACCTTTATGATCACCCAGTTACGAAGTGACGTTTGATAGCACACAAGGTATTCCCCCGGTGTCCGGGAGTGGCATGATCTCATGGTCTAAGGAACTGATACTTGACATGAAGAAAGCTGTAGCAAATAATTAAGTGATACGATCTGATGCTAAGCTTACTGTTGGGTCTGTCCATCACATCATTCTCCTAATGATGTGATCCCATTATCAAATGACAACTCATGTATATGGTTAGGAAACCTTAACCATCTTTGATCAACGAGCTAGTCTAGTAGAGGCCTACTAGGGACACGGTGTTGTTTATGTATTCACACATGTATTTAAGTTTCCGGTCAATACAATTCTAGCATGAATAATAAACATTTATCATGAGCAAGGAAATATGATAATAACCAATTTATTATTGCCTCTAGGGCATATTTCCAACACATCCCTTATACAGTGACATCTTTAGATTTGAAATTTATTGGCTAGAGAGATAGCTTTAGAGAGAAGGTGTGCAAGAGCTGGCCTGCTCCTACATTTTGCCTTCATGTTATAGATAAATGGAAGGAGAAAGCTAGAAGGTTGAGGATCGAAAAGGATGCATATCAATGTTGAGGGTGTGTACAGGAATTTTAAGAAATAATTTTTGAGTAAATTAGATTGCCTTGATAAGAAGAGTGAGACTTGTAGTCTTAGTAGGGGGGGGGGAGAGTGAGTGAGAGAGAGAGGGGGGAGGGAGGGAGAGAGAGAAAGCATGTCGGGGGGATGATCCCCGGGTAGGCAACGGAGCCCGGATCCCCCTTCTTTTCAAAATATCGGGGCAGGACAAGCCCCTCAATCCGGCTGGCCTGCGCGCCGGCTCCCCAGCCCGAGCCGGCTTGGCGTGGCGACCCGGCCTGGCCGGCTGGCCGCTAGAGGGAAAACCCTCACGACAAGACAAGTATGGCAACAACGCCCCCTCCTTTACGCCGACCCCAGTGGGCGTGGCCACGGCACTCCCTGCGCTCCCGCCCGGGGCGGGCGGTGTCCGAGCGGCGCGATCCTGTTGCTAGGCGGCGCCGACCACCCTATGATGAAGGACAAGACCTGCCACAGTGCCGCGCTGCCGACCGAACCCGTGCCCGGCGGACCCGACGTACCCGGCGCACCCGGCGGATCCGGCGACCCGGCGGCCCCCACCGCCGGCTCCTAGACAATGACACCAAGGCCCGCGCCCGTGCATCTTTACCCATGTAACCCTGGGGTCAGCCTATAAGACCCCCCGGGAGGCCTCCTTGCAGGGGGTCAGCTCGATTCTTAGTTCACGCACACACACACACTCAGAGGAGAGGCCGAATGGCGGCCTGGCCCCTTCTTCCTCCTCCGCCCACACAGCTCCAGGAGCAACCTTGTAGCCCCTGTGCACTTCATACTCCATTCGGCAGGATTAGGGGTGTTACCTCCCCAGAGGGCCCCTAACCTGGGTACGTCTCGTGTCTCACACTTGCACGTGCCAACCTTGCCTCCGGAACCCACCGGCGTCCTCCCGTAACCCCACCTTTTTAGCCATCTTATGTCATCTGCCGTGAGAACACCACGACAGTTGGCGCCCACCGTGGGGCTGCTCGCGGCGCCGGCCGGAGTCAAGTTCTGGACGAGGCCCTTCACCAGCTCCGGCGAGCGCATCGTACACGGTTTGGTCCGCGCGCCTCGCACGGCCAACCCGGCCGGCAGCAACGCTGCGCCGGGCGCAGACGTCGCTTGCCCCGCAGGCTGCCTAGTCGTCCCTTTCGGCGTGCTGTGCGTTTTCGTTGCGCTCGTTCCCGACGTGTTTCCCAGCGAGGTGCGCAGCTTCGCCGACTCCCCCGTCCCCGTTGGCTGCGCCGTCTCCGACGACGTCACGTCTCTCTGCGCCCGCGCGGAGGTGCTGACCATCGGCGCTAGCTCCGGCTCCCCGCGCGCCAAGGAGAAGGCCATCGCGGCCGCCGCTGCCGCGGCGGCGGCTCCATCACGCCGGACCGACCCGCTCCGCGAGACGATCCGGAGCCTGCAAGCCCCCATCACGCCCGACGCCGACACGGCGGCCGCAGTGGCTCAGCTCAACGAGGACCGTCAGCATCTGCTGGTCGAGGCCACGGAGCTCGCGGCAACGCGGCGCCGGCTGGAGTCCGCCCAGCGAGAGTACGACAGCACCCACGGCTTCATGCCGGCCGCCGCCGAGCCCAGCCGGGTCGCGGAGGTGCGGATCCGTGGGGGCGCGATTGGCCGTGCGCTAGGCGCAGGCCGGCCCGTCTACGACACCCCCGTCAAGAACATGCACGCGGCGCAGACGGCCATGGCGGATCTCGAATTCCTGGAGGGCGAGGAGCTGCATCAGCAGCAGCAGCGCATCCGCGACCTCATCGCTGCGGCGAACGAGCAACAGCAGCGCTTCGACCCGGCCCAGCCATCCGCCTCCGCCTCAGGAAAAACCGGAAACCCGGAGAGGGCCCTCCGGGACGCGCGGCAGACGTCCTCGCACGCCACTAGCGCGAGCCGCTCTGGCCGACACCGGTCCGGTCGGAGCCGGCACAACCGTGCCACCACCGCCGGAGACGGCGTTGCTGGCGAGACGGCTGGCGACGGCCAGGTTCAGCCGCCGGAGCCTCCCGTGCGGCCGGCTCGGCGGCCCGAGCCGGCCTCGGAGGCTCCTGCCCCCCGCGGTCCCGCGGCTGACCGGCTCGGCCCCCGCGGTCCCATGGCTGACCGACTCGGCCCCCGCGAGCCCTACGACGAAAGCGAAGCCCGTCACCGCATCGACCGGCTGGCACGCTCCATGGCCCTGGAGGAGGAGAGCTCTGTCGGCCCGGCGTGCTTTGGCCCCCGCATTCACGAGGAGCCCTTCCCCGAAGGTTTCTCGCTGCCCCGCGACTCCCCCAAGTACAACGGCGTCACCAAGCCGGAGGACTGGCTGACTGACTACACCACGGCTGTCGGCATAGCCGGCGGCAACCGGCGCGTGGCCGTGCGGTACGTCCCCCTCATGCTGCTCGGCTCGGCCCGGACGTGGCTTAACAGCCTCCGAGCCGGCAGCGTGAACTCCTGGCTGGATTTCGAAGACGCGTTTATCCGCAACTTCACCAGCACCTACAAGCGCCCCGGCAAGCCTCGCCAGCTCTCCATGTGCGTCCAGAAGCCGGGCGAGCCCCTTCGCGATTTCCTCACGCGGTGGACGGAGCTCCGCAACTCCTGCGAGGGCGTCCACGAGGTCCAGGCCATCCAGTACTTCATTGACGGATGCCTAGACGACACTCTGGTCAAGCATCGGCTGGTGTGCGACGAGCCAGAGACCCTGGCAGAGCTCATGGCCATGGCGGACAAGTACGCTACGGCGGACTCCGCGATGAATGTGAAGGTCACGATCGACGCAGATGGCAAGCTCCTCCTGGCCCAGCCGGCTCCCCCCAAGCCGGCTGGCGACAACAATCAGCGCCGCCAAGACAACAACAACAGCAACAACAACGGCAAGCACAGGAACGACCAGCAGGCGCCCCGCTTCGACAACCGGCAGGTCGCCGCGGTGGAAGGGGAGCAGCCGGCCGAGCAGGGCTCCAGCCAGCGCCCGCGCACTGGCAAGGCCGCCTGGCAGCCCAAGCTGTCTTTCGAGCAGATGCTCGACGCCCCTGCAAGAACCACAGCGGCGCGAAGCCGTCGACGCACACGCTCCGGCAGTGCAGTTTCACCCAGCGCCTGTTGAAGGGCAACCTTCCACCCCCGCCACCCGGAGCCGGCCTGCAGTAGCCGCTGCTTCCCCCGCCCCCGCCGCCACCCGGCGCCCTCGCCGACAACCCTTTCCCGCGCCCGGACGCGTCCTACGTCGTCTTCACCAGCGAGGGCGACGACAAGCACGCCAAGCGCAAGCATGCGGCCGAGGTAAACGCCGTCGTCCCTCCGGTTCACCAGTACATGCACTGGTCCGACCGCCCGGTCAGCTGGACCCGGGAGGACCACCCGGCCGTCATGACCACGCCGGGTGGCTACGCCCTTGTGCTCGACCCCACCTTCGTCTCCGAGAAGCGCACCTGCCGCTTTTCGCGGGTGCTGATCGACGGCGGCAGCAGCATCAACATCCTGTACCACGACACCATGACCAAGCTCGGCATCGAGGCGCGACAGTTGCAGCCGACCCGGACGGTGTTCCACGGCATCGTGCCGGGTCTCTCCTGCTCTCCGATCGGCCGGATACGGCTTGACGTCCTGTTCGGCTCCAACAGTCATTTCCGCCGCGAGCCGATCTGGTTCGAGGTGGTCGACCTGGCCAGCCCCTACCACGCGCTGCTGGGCCGGCCCGCGATGGCCAAATTCATGGCGGTCCCCCACTACGCCTAGCTGAAGTTGAAGATGCCGGGTCCCAAGGGCCTCATCACCATCGTCGGCGACTACAAGAAGTCCCTCGAGTGCGCCAAAGCCGGCTCCCAGCTGGCCGAGTCGCTGGTCATCGCCGAGGAGGGGCGCCAGCTCGACCGGATCGTGGCGCTGGCTAGCGCGCAGCTGGCCGTGCCGACTCCGCCCAAGTCAACCGACAGCGAGGCCTCCTTCCAGCCGTCAAAAGACACGAAGAGGGTCCCGCTCGACCCGGCTGACCCCAGCTCCAGCAAGTACGTGGTCGTGGGCACCCGCCTCGACAGCAAATAGGAAGGCGAGCTCGTCGATTTCCTCCGTGAGAATCAGGATATCTTTGCATGGTCTCCCAAAGACATGCCGGGTGTCCCGAGGGAATTCGCCGAGCACAAACTTCACGTCCGCAAGGACGCCAAGCCTATCCGACAGCCGCTACGCCGTTTCTCCAAGGAGAAGCAAAGAACCATCGGTGAAGAGATCGCCCGGCTGCTCGCAGCCGGCTTCATCATGGAAGTGTTCCACCCCGAGTGGCTGGCCAACCCAGTCCTCGTCCTGAAGAAGAATGGCACCTGGCGCATGTGCATCGACTACACCAGCCTGAACAAGGCCTGCCCCAAAGACCCGTTCGCTCTGCCCCGGATCGACCAAGTCACCGACTCCACAGCCGGCTGCGAGCTCCTGTCCTTTCTGGACGCCTACTCCGGCTACCACCAGATCAAGCTGGACCCGGCCGACGCCCTCAAGACGTCCTTCATCACGCCCTTTGGGGCGTTTTGCTACATCACCATGTCGTTCGGCTTGAAGAATGCCGGTGCCACCTTCCAGCGCTGTATGCAGAAATGCCTGCTGCCCTAGATCGGCAGAAATGTGCACGTCTACGTCGACGACATCGTGGTGAAGACCAAAGCAGCACCTCACGCTCCTGGCCGACCTCAGGGAGACCTTCGCCAACCTGCGCCGGTTCGAGATCAAGCTCAACCCGGAGAAGTTCGTCTTCGGTGTGCCGGCTGGCCAACTCCTTGGTTTCCTCGTCTCGGAGCGCGGCATTGAGGCCAACCCAGAAAAGATCAAGGCAATCGAGCGCATGCGCAAGCCGGCCCGGCTGCGCGACGTCCAGAAGTTCACCGGCTGCTTGGCCTCTCTCAGCCGGTTCATCAGCCGGCTGCGGGAGAGGGCCCTGCCCCTGTATCAGCTGATGAAGAAGACGACGGCATTCGAGTCGAGCGACCAGGCGGACGAGGCGTTCCGCGACCTCAAGCGCATGCTGTCCACCGCACCCGTCCTGGCCGCGCCGGCTGAGAAAGAGACACTCTTGCTGTACATCGCCGGCACCTCCTGGGCGGTCAGCACGGTGCTGGTGGTCGAGCGCCCTGAAGAGGGCAAGGTGCAGCCGGTCCAGCGTCCAGTGTACTTCCTGAGCGAGGTGCTCTCCGCCTCCAAGCAGAACTACCCCCACTACCAGAAGATGTGCTACGGCGTGTACCTTGCCGCCAAGAAGCTGAGGCAGTATTTCCAGGAGCATACCATTACCGTGGTGAGCATGGCCCCCATCGATGAGATCATGGGCTGCCGGGATGCCTCTGGCCGGGTGGCCAAGTGGGCCATCGAGCTAGCCGGCCACACGATCCTCTACGAGCCCCGCACCACCATCAAGTCCCAGGCATTGGCCGACTTCCTCATCGACTGGACCGAGACCCAGTACCTGCCGCCGGCGCCCGAGTCGACTCACTGGCGCATGCACTTCGACGGCTCCAAGATGCGCAACGGCTTGGGAGCCGGCATCGTGCTGTCTTCCCCAAAGAACGACTGGCTGCGGTACGTACTGCAGATCCATTTCGCCGCCTCCAACAACGTGGCCGAGTACGAAGCCCTCGTACACGGCCTCCGGCTGGCCAGGGAGATCGGCATCCGATGCATCCTCTGCTACGGCGACTCGGATCTGGTGGTGCAGCAAGTTTCCGGCGACTTGGACGCCAAAGACGCCAACATGGCCAGCTACCGCTTCCTGGTCCAGCACCTCTCCGGCGGGTTCAACGGTTGCGAGGTCCTCCACGTCCCACGCACGGACAACGAAGCAGCTGACACCCTGGCCAAAGTGGGCTCCACCCGGCAAGCCATCCCATCCGGCGTCTCCCTCAAGCACCTGCGGAAGCCGTCCATCAAGCCGTCTCCCGAGTCGGAATCCATCTTCGTCCCAGACGACCCCGACGCGCCCCCACCCGACCCTGGAGTTCCCGGCCCAAGCTCGGGGACTGCCGTCTCCGGCTCGGGGGCTGCCGGCCCAAGCTCGGGGACTGCCGGCCCAAGCTCGGGGGCTGCCGGCCCGAGCTCGGGGACGGCCGGCTCCGGCTTGGGGGCTGCCGTCCCAAGCTCGGGGACTGCCGGCTCTGGCTCGGGGGCTGCCGTCCCAGATCCCGTCCCGGCGGCCGTCCTCACGGTGGTGACGGCGCCGTCCTGGGCTCAGCCGATCCTCGCCTTCTTGGAAGACGGCGACCTTCCCAACGACGAGACTGAAGCCCGGCAAGTGCAGCGGCGAGCGTCCGCCTACAGCATCATCAACCATGAGCTCGTCAAACGCAGCACGACTGGCGTGTTCCAGCGCTGCGTCGAGCAGAATAAAGGGATCGAGATCCTCCTCGACATCCACCAGGGCGATTGCGGGCACCACGCCGCCTCGAGGTCCCTGGTGGCCAAAGCTTTCCGCCATGGCTTCTACTGGCCCACGGCCCTGCAGGACGCCGAGGAGCTGGTCCTCAAGTGCGAGGGCTGCCAACGCTTCAGCAAGCGCAGCCACCAGCCGGCCACAGCTCTCCAAACCATCCCGATCACGTGGCCCTTTGCCGTCTGGGGACTCGACATGGTGGGGCCCTTCACGACCGCCCGAGGCGGCATGACGCATCTGCTGGTCGCCGTCGACAAGTTCACCAAGTGGATCAAGGCCAGACCGATCAAGAAGCTCGACGGGCCCACGGCCGTCCGGTTCATCAAGGATATCGCGGTTCGCTACGGCGTTCCCCACAGCATCATCACGGACAACAGCACCAACTTCGCCAAAGGTGTGCTGGCCCACTACTGCTCCGCATCCGGCATCCGGCTCGACTTGGCCTCCGTCGCACATCCCCAGTCAAATGGCCAGGTCGAGCGGGCAAACGGCCTCATCCTAGCCGGCATCAAGCCGCGACTCGTCGAGCCACTCGTGCGCTCACCCGACAGCTAGCTCGATGAGCTGCCGGCCGTCCTCTGGAGTCTCCGGACGACACCCAACCGCTCCACCGGGTTCACCCCGTTCTTCCTTGTCTACGGAGCCGAAGCAATCATTCCAACCGACGTCAAGTTCGACTCGCCCTGGGTGACCATGTACACAGAAGCCGAGGCAAAGGAGGCATGCGAAGACGGCGTCGACCTGCTCGAGGAGGCGCGCCTTCTGGCCCTCAGCCGGTCAGCCATCTACCAACAAGGCCTGCGCCACTACCACAGCAAGAAGATCAAACACCTCGCATTCCGCGAGGGCGACCTCGTGCTACGGCTCGTCCAGCGGACAGCCGGCCAGCACAAGCTGGCCTCCCCCTGGGAGGGCCCCTTCATCGTCAGCAAGGCTCTCTGCGACCGGAACGCGTACTACCTCATCGACGCGCAGAAGCCGAACAAGCGCAAGCGAGATGCAGCCGGCGAGGAGTCCAGCTGGCCCTGGAATGCGGAGCTCCTCCGTCCGTTTTACAGTTGAACTCATGCATGTATGTATCACCACCTTTTGGGTTTAATGAAAGCAGCAAGCCCCCTCGTTTTCGTTTCTCCCGCCAAGTCAGCACAGCCGGCTCGGGGGCTCGGGGGCTTCCTTTTCCGTTTTTACTCTGTGTCTATGCACCTCCCCATTTTCGATTCTCCCGCCGAGTCGGCGCCGCCGGCTCGGGGGCTAGCCGGCTAGACCGCGCCTCGCCATTTTTCCTTAAGTCCATTTCGAAGCGTACGAACCGCCAAAGCCCTCTCTTTGCTAGTCACAGCCGGCTCCCGGCTGTCCGGTCGGCAAGAGCTAAAGGCCGGAAGCATCGTCACGCGAGAAAGGCTAAGGAGGAGGGCCCGGCTCGGCCAATCCGGCACAACCCGCCCTCTCTCACTAATTCACCGCACGACCGGCTGCACGCCTCGCCGCCTGCCACCAGCCGGCCCAGTGAGTGTTTCGCTCGCGCCCAACGTCTGGAAAAGCCTAAGTATTGTACGTCCGCTCTCAAACCGAATCCCCGTCCTAGCCACAGCCGCCACCCGGCTGTCCGGCTAGCAGGAAGGAAGTCCAGAGAAAAGACGAACAGGAAAAGGCCCAAGGCCGAACAGCAAAAAGTGAAATCGCATGCAAAATTTATATACAGCAAGGGCCCTCGGCCACAAGTTCATTACATGTAACTACACCCCCAGTGGGTGGACCTGCTACCTAACTGAGTTCGAGTACAGGAAGGTTGAAGATAAAAAGAAAAAATTCTAAGCGGCACCCGCGTCATCTCCCACCGGCGTCGGCTCAGCTGAGGTGGACACGGCCGCCGGGTCGGGCCCAGGGCTCTCCGGCCTCTCGGTCGTGGCGGTGTCGTCCGGGTCGACCTCGTCATCGGCATAGGCTCCTGTCTCGGCCGAGCTGCCATCCGGGTCATTGAGCAGCAGGCCAAACTCGTTGGCAGGGAGCTCCTCGCCGTCCTCCGTCCGCTCCAAGACGAACTCGTCATACGGGGTGAACGAGGCCAGATAGCTGGCCCGCCCGGCGATCCGCCGTTCTCGTGCCGCCAAGTCCTCCTCCGCGCCGGCCCGCTGCGCCGCCAAGCGGTCGAGGTCCACGCTCGGATACCAGGACACGACGAAGCGCAGCGCCATCTCCGCTCCAGCACGGGCCGCGGAGGCCCTCCACGCGCCGAGTCGCTCCATCCCGGCTTCCAGCCACCGCGCCAGCCGGGTGACGCTGTTCGGCGCCACAGCACCCGGCCAGAGGCTGCCCACCATGCTCACCCCGGCCTCGAACAGCCGGTGCATGTGCCCCTCCACGGCCCCAAGACGGGCCTCCCCGGCGAGGACGATCTTCGACAGGGTCCAGGCGGCGTAAACATCGCCCTCCGCCCCTGCCGCACGCTGGTCCGACCGGTAGGCGTGCACGGCCACGTCGGCCGCCTCCTGCATCTCTGGGAAGACCCCTGGCGAAGGAGGGAAACAAGTCAGCCAGAAGAAAACAACTTGCCGGCTAGGCCAGCCGGACCAAAGAAAAGACGACACTCACGGGCGAAGGCCTCCTCGAGGTGCTGCGCCTCGCTCAGCATCCCGTGCTCCCGCAGGGCCGACGTGCGGGCCTGAGCCTCGAGATCTTTCTCGAGCTGGGCGATCCTCCTGCCGGCGTCCGCCAGCTCCTCGGCCCCCTTGCCGCGCTCCTCCGCCAGCTGGCCCAACTTTGCCTGGTGGGCATCCTCCGCCTTGGCCTTCTCGGCCATCAGCTGGTCTACCTCGGCCCGGAGTCGGTCGCGGTCGGCGACTGCAAGATCGCGCTGCAGGCCGGCTTCAGCAAGCCGGTTTCGGAGACCCGGCACCTCGGCCGCGGCGGCTGCATGACGAAATTCCAGGTCAGATGCCGGAAGCAAGGAAAAGAAGAAAAAAAGACAAGCTTCAAAGATTCGACCCGGCTGCTCCGCAGTCCGGCCCGAACCTTGGGGGCTACACCCAGTGGGTGCGCTGGCGCGCCCCCACTGAAGGAATGCAAGTCATACCTTGAACCCGGCGCAGCTCCTCTTCCTTGGCGGCGAGCTGGGTTTTGGCCTCGTGGAACCGCTCCCGGAGCCGGTTGTACGCGCTGGCCCGGAGGTCGTACAGATGCTGTGCGCAGACAAAAAATTAGAAGAATGCAAAAGACAAGCTATAAGATTTGACCCGGCTGCTCCGCAACCCGGCCGAACATCGGGGGCTACACCCAGTGGGTGCGCTGGCGCGCCCCCACTGATTCAACAACCAAGACAAGCAGAGAAGAAAAGGATCACCGCGACCGCCTGCTCCAGCTTCCGCGTCCAATCCTGATCTTCCCGGACGAAGGCCTGCAGGCGCTCACTCCGGCCGCGAAGCTGCAAGCGCAGGGCATCCGCGGCCTCGTCCTCCCGGGTCCTCGGCCCGACCATGGCCCCGCCGGCATTCGCCCACAGCTGCTGCATCGCGGTCCCGGCGCCAGGTCCGTTCCCACCCGGCCGCTCGGAGTCCGCAGCGGCTTGGGGCGGAACGACCACCAGGGCACTGGCGTCCCCGGTCCCGGCCTCTGGGGCCGGCGTCGGCTGCGCTTGGCCGGATGGCGCGGAGTCCGCCTCGCGCCCCCTCCTGCCGCCCTCGCCTCCTCCTGCCGGGTCGGCCCGGGGCGGCGTATCTACGACGATGTTCTCGTCGACGTCCGACTCGCCGTCGACCGGCTCCGACCGCCCCGCCGGCTCACCCGCCCCCTCCGGCTGTGGCTCAATGATGGTGGCGTCCGGCGTCAACCCCCTCTCCATCTCCGGCCAGGCCGGGTCCTCGGCGGCCCTAGCCCGCTTCGCGGAGGCCCTCTCCCACGCCCGGGCCGAGGTCTCCGCCATCTCTTTCTCGGCCTCCGCCCGATCCCGCCAGGCATCGCGGTACGCCGCGTCAGGATCTTGGCCGGACTGGCGGGCCGCGAGGCCCTCCTCCGCGGTCCGGTCCAGCTCGCGGTCGATGGCGTTGCTCCTGGTCTTCCTCCAGACGGCCTCGCCCGCCGCGGCCTCCGCTGCCACTACCGCCAAGTCAAGGGCGGATCTGTGCACCGCAGGTTTGTCACGGCGAAGGCATAAGCAAGAAACAAGCAAGGAATCAAAAAAAGACAAAACACACTTACCCAATGACCTTCGGGACCTCCCGCCTCTGGCCCTCCGACGGGGCGAGCCGGCGCTTCTTCTTGACGACGGCCCTCTCGCGCGTCGGACCCGCCGCCGCCGGGCGCTTCGCGGCCGGCCTCGTCTCGACCGCCTCCTTCCCGTGCGGCCGGCTGACGGACGCCGCCGCACGGGCCGGCCCGGCGCCGGCCGTCTTCCGCAGCCGTCTTGGGGGATCGACGCTGGCATCCTCCCCAACCGAGGGCGCTACACCATGGGCACCGGTCAGGCCCTCCTCGTCGTCATCTGGCCAGTCGCGCAGAAGATCTGGAGGTGGAGACTTACCCGCATGCCGCGACCCGCCGGCCGCGGCGTCGGCCAGGCGCGCTTCGACCGCCCCCTCCTCCGCCTCGGCGCCGGCGTCCTCCACGTCCGAGTCGGGCAGGTCGGCCAGCAGAATCTGGGGATTCGGCCCGTCGTGGTTCCGCTGGCTGGCGAATAGCTGCGGCCCTCCCGTCACGTCAGGACACAAGAATAGCGTTGAAGCGGCAAAGAATAATGACCAAGGACTTACCGCCGGCGCCGGATTCCCCCGGTGGTAGGGCTCCTTCCCGAAGCCCCAATCCTCCTCCTTCAACCCGGCCTTGGAGATGTAGATCACCCGCTGGGCGATCCTGGCCGGCGTCAGCTCCTTGGTCGACATCCGGGTCGGGTCATGCCGGCCGCTCATGTCGCAGATCAGGTGCGACCGGCGCTGCAGCGGCAGAACCCGGCGGGCGATGAAGGCCGCGATGAGGTCAGCCGGCTTCAGCCCCTCGCGATCCGTCATCTCCTCGACCCGGCGGCAGATGTTCAGCATCTCCTGCAGAGGTTTCTTGGGGCAATAACCCCAATTCGGCTTGGCGAGCGGCGCCGTGTTGACAAAGGGCGGAAGATTTATGACGTCCACCGCCGGGTCGGCGTTCCGGACGTAGAAGAAGGTCATCTGCCACTTCTTTGCCGAGTCCTCGAGGGGCAGCTTGGGAAACGGCCCGTTCGGCCGGCCGGTGACCACCGCTGCCCCGCAGTCAGACATGACGCCGGCCGATGCCCCCTGCTGCTTGAGGAAGAACATCTTGGCCCACAACTCCACATTCGGCAGCATGCCGAGGTAGCCCTCGCAGAGCGTGGCGAAGCCGGCGACCTGCAGCACGGCGTTGGCGCCGAGGTGATGCGGCTGCAGCTCGAAGAAGTCGAGAAAAGCACGGAAGAAGAGGCTCGCGGGGAGGCCAAGCCTGCGCTCGAAATGCGAGTAGAAGACGATGTGCTCGCCCGCCCGCGGCTGCGGCACCCTCTCCGAGCCGGTCGCGCGCGCGACCAGCACCTCCGCCGGCGGCAGCCGCTTCGTACGGTGGAGGTATCGAATGTTTGCCTCGGTCGTGATGGAGCCCTCCCAAGAGCCTTTCGGCAGCGCCATTGGAGGACTCTACAGGCGGGGAGATGCGGCAATGAAGAGGAGGAGGAAGGGAGAGCTGCGCGCTGCGGGCCTCTGGTCGCGGTGCGCGGCGGCGGGCGCGAGCAAAGCATGCGGTGGCTGCACCTTGCTCGAGCGCGGTGGAGGGGAAGCATAGGAGGAGCAGGAGGCGGGGGTGCGAGCGTGAACGTTTCCGCCGCACACTCTCCTTCTCATTTATAACCACGGGAGAGCGTGGGGGAGTGGGATCGTTTGCGCCCACGATCCCCACTCCCCCGCACTGTGCGCGCACGTTTCCCGCGCGCATTAACTACGCGGGGAAGCGCAACCGCCAAGGGATGCCACAATAAATCCCTCGCGCGCGGGCCGAGGGCGCGACGTGGTAGGCCCGGTCCATGGTCACGTCCCATCGTGCGCGTGGTGTGGCAGGCCTCGCCCGCCGCGGAGCAGCACGTGGCAGCCCGTCGAGCGGCGGCGGGCGCAAATCGTCGTGCGATACAAGATTCAACCTGCGGACGTTTCCGTTTCCTGCCCCGGCCGGGATGCCGCGATCCGGCCTCCGGAAGCCGGCGCCCAGCGGGTGTTCCCGGCGTCCACTGCCGCGACGCCGACGCGCGGACGGACGGAGCCGCCCGGCCGGACTCCAGCACTTCATCAACAAACCGGCTCCACAGGGGGGTAAGCTGCGAAGGCCCCCTTGCCTGAAGCCGGCGAACCATCCCAGCTTCGGGGACTACTGTCGGGGGGATGATCCCCGGGTAGGCAACGGAGCCCGGATCCCCCTTCTTTTCAAAATATCGGGGCAGGACAAGCCCCTCAATCCGGCTGGCCTGCGTGTCGGCTCCCTAGCGCGAGCTGGCTCGGCGTGGCGACCCGGCCTGGCCGGCTGGCCCATGCCGGCTGGCCGCTAGAGGGCAAACCCTCACGTCAAGACAAGTATGGCAACAACGCCCCCTCCTTTACGCCGGCCCCGGCGGGCATGGCCACGGCACTCCCTGCGCTCCCGCCCGGGGCGGGCGGTGTCCGAGCGGCGCGATTCTGTTGCTAGGCGGCGCCGATTGCCCTATGACGAAGGACAAGACCTGCCCCAGTGCCGCGCTGCCGACCGAACCCGTGCCGGCGGACCCGGCGCACACGGCGGACCCGACGTACCCGGCGCACCCGGCGGATCCGGCGACCCCCACCGCCGACTCCTAGACAATGACACCAGGGCCTCGCGCCCGTGCATCTTGACCCATGTAACCCTGGGGGTCGGCCTATAAGACCCCCCGGGAGGCCTCCTTGCAGGGGGGTTAGCTCGATTCTTAGTTCACTCACACACACACACTCACAGGAGAGGCCGAACGGCGGCCTGGCCCCTTCTTCCTCCTCCGCCCACAAAGCTCCAGGAGCAACCTTGTAGCCCATGTGCACTTCATACTCCATTCGGCAGGATTAGGGGTGTTACCTCCCCGGAGGGCCCCGAACCTGGGTACGTCTCGTGTCTCACACTTGCACATGCCAACCTCGCCTCCGGAACCCACCGGCGTCCTCCCATAACCCCACCTTTTTAGCCATCTTATGGCATCTGCCGTGAGAACACCACGACAAAGCATAAGTTGGTTTTAGATACTAATCTTAAGAACCTTATCCAAAGAGAAGGATCTTAAAGAAGGGGATGAAAATACCAAGTATTTTCAACTGAAGGCTAGTGGCAAGAAGAAGAATTAGATTTCTTTACTGTATAAGGATGGGGTTGAGATCACTGGAGAGGACAACTTGATCAAACATATAACCGAGGTTTGTAAGGAGTTGTTTGGTGACCTTGAGAACACTTCAATCAGCCTGGATGGTTTAGAGTGCTCTTAATTGAATGAGAAGGAAATGAAGTTCTTGGCGAGGGAGTTTCATATGGAGGAAATCAAAGAGGTTCTGTTTAGTTCGAAGCATAATAAAATAGTTGGTCTTGATGGGTTACCTGTTGAATTTTATCATGAGTTTTGGGGATCATAAAGTTTGACCTTAACGAAATGTTTGATGCATTCCATAGAAGGGGTTTAGAGATTGAGAGATTGAACCTGCATTGATTCCAAAAGTCTTGGATGCAGATGCAATTCAAAAGTATATGTCTAGATGTTTGTTCAATGTTAGTTATAAAATACTATTGGAGATGATTCCGACAGATCCCTCGGTAGGATATACCGACGTGGTGATTAGGTCAGAGGGGAAACAAGGAGGCGAGTTTACCCGGGTTCGGGCAATCTCGGTGGAGGTAAAACCCTACTTTTGCTCTGTGTATATTGCGGTTGGGGTGCATAAAGTACAGGTGTAGAACAAGGGTTTGTATGATCTAAGTAGTGTTCTATTTACTAGCCCGACCCCGGCTTATATAAGATACCTGAGGCCTAGGGTACAAGAGTCCTAGTTGGCTACGTAGGTGGCAGGGAGTCCTCCACACATCCGTGTTCCTTGTTTTGAATGTTAAGGCTTCTCTAATCTTCTCCTACAGAGCCCATGGGCCGGACTGATGGCCCAAGGCGAAACCAACCTAGGGGGCCTCGCGTCGGCCTACTTGGGCCGGTAACCAACAAGGTGAGACACCCTTGGGCAGTAACACCGTCAGTTGCCCCTGAACCGGTCTTCAAGTTTGGCTACATCTCGATTAGCACAGATGTGCCACATAATCTTCTTGCTCGCCGAGGTTAAAACTAGTTCTTCGTAGCTCCTTAACAACAACAACTGTGCAACGTCGTACTCGAATGGCCGACCTGCTCCCGAAATCGGACAAAGACCACTCTGATCTTGAATTGCCGATGAAGATAGCCAGCCTCTACAAAAAAAATCCGCCAAGTCTGTTCCTGCGAGCTGATTTCTCGCGAACATATTTTCAGATCTGTGAACATTTTTTGAAATCGCGAACATCTTTTAATTATCAGCGAGTATTTTAATTGGAAAGCAACAAAAATTTAAAAGAAAATGGCCAAAAAAACCGCTCTAATAAAAACACAGAATCTTGTGCGCTAGCTTCGCATCCTTATATGGGTCGGCCCAGCAACGTTTGCTCGCCTCCCCGCGCCCTACGTGGAGAGCTCCTACTCAGCGCTTGGCATTCCCTATTTGGCGCTTCAGGCACTTGATACTATTCATTTTACTAACGGGCGCACACCCCCTCAGTCACGTTGGGTTGGTCCATTTTTGACTTTTTTTTTCTATTTCTAATCTACACAAAGTGTGCGAGAGCTGGGATTCGAACCAGGGACAAGCAATTTTAGTGTAAGACGCGACAACCACCCGACCACTTCACTTTGTTGTGATTTATTACATGTTTTTTTGTCTTTTCTTCTTTCTTCTTCTTTCTTTCCTTTTTCAAATATGCGAAACTTTCTTTCTTCATGAATTTTTTCTGCAAAATCGATGATTTTTTTTCAAATTTGATGATTATTTTTTAAAATTCGATGAAATTTTTTCAATCGATGAACTTTTTTCAAATGCGATGAACTTTGTTCAAATTCGATGAACTTTTTTTAAAATCGATGAACTTTTTTTCAAAACCGGTGAACTTTTTTTAAATTCGATGAACTTTTTTTTCCAATTCAATGATCTATTTTAAAAAATTAATGAACTTTTTCAAATTCAATGAACTTTTTCAAATTCAATGAATTTTTTTCAAATTCGATGAACTTTTTTTCAAATTCATGAACTTTTTTTCAAACCCGTGAACTTTTTTGAACTAAAGAACTTTTTTTGGGTTTTGCGATTTTTTTTGTTTTTTTCTCAAATGCGATCAAGTACATGGGCCGACGCCCACCAGCGCTGGCGCGTGGGCGTGAGGGAGCTTCCTTGGCGCCTGATGCGCCGAATAGGAGTGCCCTCAGCACTTGTGGCATTTGTTGGCCAACCAGCGCCCACCCGGCCGCTCGCGTGGACTCTCCCACCAGCGCACTCGTTTGCTTGGTTAGGCTCCATTCGCTGGCTCATTCACCAATTTGAGGACAACGACCACTGACCACACCATTTGACCGTTGACTTTTCTAAATTTTTTATGAATTTAAAAAAAAATCAGAAACAAGTTACAAGTTTTAAAAAAGTATACAAATTTGAAAAATGTTTGCGGATTTGAGAAGTTCTGGTTTTGGAAAAAAATCGTGAATTTGAAAAATGTTCAGGGATTTGGAAAAAGTTCACACTTTTGAAAAGTTCATGAATATGCAAAAAAGTTCATGAATTTTAAAAGGTTCACAGATTTAAAAAAATGATGGATTTTATAAAGTTCACACATTTGAAAAAGTTTCAGAATTTAAAAATGCCGTGGATTTGAAAATATTGGCACATTAAAAAAAGTTGGTGGAGTTGGAATATTTTCACAAATTTGAAAAAGGTTCACACATTTGAAAAAGTTCACGGATTTAGAAAAGTTTAAAATTTTGGAAAATTTAATGAGTTTGAGAAACTCCCTGAATTTGAAAAATGTTCGTGGATATGAAAAAGGTACATGAATTTTAAAAAAGGTAAATTTTTAAAGAGAATACAAATTAAAACAACAGAACAAAAAAGAAGAAGAAGAAAAAGTTGGAAAAAAGAGAGAAAAAAAACCTGTCCGTAATCCAAGAAAGCTGGCCTGAAACAAACAGGATGGCTAGAAGGTTCTCAAATCTGGTCAAGGCGAGACTAGTATGGGCCAGCCGATTTATCCCATAGCGTGCGCTGCGTACGAATACACTTTAACAAGCGCTTTAAGGGCTGAATAGCATTTGGGCCCTATGTACAAGATTCGTTGTCCGTAGTAAGTAAAAAATCTTATACCCACGTAAGTGCAAACTGAAACGGATACGGCTTAGCCTCGTAGACCCCCAACTATATATACACGAATCCCTCAACAACAAAAAATATACACGATCATATGATTCTAAAAAATGAATACCTAATATACACGATCATATTCTTGTGAACGGTCACGAGGCAGTGAAGAAGATAAATCAAGCTAGCTAGGTGGATCGTGGATGCCTGATGGCCAACGACCTGGATAACCAGAATCTCCTGGACGAGCAGCTCGTGGCGACGACGGAGCCCGACGAGGCCGGCAGGTGGGCGGTCATCGTGCTCCTGGGCGTCCTGACTCTGTTGCTCACCGTCGTCGCATGGGTCCTGATCGATGTCTACTTGTACGACAACTCACCTCACACGACCAGGCTGACTGTTGCCGCCTTTATCGTCGGGATGGTCGTCGCCACCTCGCCGCCTGCGCCTGGGCCGTCTTCTTGTGTATCATCGGCGAACGGGAGATTGGTCCGGAGGGATTTAGATTCGTAGATACTTTATTATCGATCTAATTGTAACTCTGGTTAATCGACCAGTCCAGCAGCTGACATATATGTATATACTAGGAAGATTGCACGTGCAATCCACGTAATCACTTCATAATAGTTTACTACTACACGGTCAAAGTCTACTATCTTCATCCTGGTTTATTAGCCCCCCTTGTATTTAGGGTCATATTTTGACCATGATTTTAACTAATAAATATAAGTTATACGTGTCAAAAATAATAACATTGAAAACTATGTTCAAATACGAATCCAACGATATAATTTTTTGTAACATGCATTAATATTTTGTTAGTTAAATTTATGGTCTTGGCACAAAATACGAAGGGGGGCAATAAACCAGGACGGAGATAGTAGTTATCATGTGTCAAAATAGACCATCTTCGTATTGCTACTCGCGTGTCAAGTTTGAACTTTTTTATATCATCACCGGCCTCTTTCAAATATCTGAGTTTTTTCCTCGTGGTGCTCGTAGCCTCGTAGGTAGAGTGATTGTAGCAACCGCACTTGTTGAAGTAAAACCTTTTACACCAGTCCTTTCACAGTTTCACCCACGCAAGGCATGCGATGCACAAGGGGAACATTTGTCATCACCCGAAGGATCGCATCGCCTATGTTCGCCGCCTTTCCTGCACAACACGTGCCCAAGTGGAGCCCTCCCATCGTCCCCACCCAATGTTATCTCTTCCGCAGAGATCTCCTTCACACGTCTCTCTCAGTCATTCCCATCTCTCCTTCGTCATGAAGTGGGCACCCATGTCAGCATGCCTCCCTATTATAATCATGTTCCATCTTGATCTCACCACCACTCCCTGGTTCCCACTTCCTTCCCGAATCTCGCCAATTTTGTCATCCAATGGTTGCCTAGGCGGCCAATCCGATCATCACCCGGCCGACGCCTAGCGCGCCGCATGCACCAATTAGCCACAACAATCCTGATGTGTCTCAACGACACTATCGAAAGTGAGCCGTGGGTGCTATCCGTCTCGGTGTTGATTTAGTCACCATAGTAATTCAGTGACCAAAATTGTAATTGACATGTGTATAAACTATACTTTCTACCATGTTGGCCAAAAATTCCGATTGCACTTACGGCACACAACAACCAACAACCATACGCACACACATAACAAATAACTCTCTTCCCCGCCTATCTTTCCCCAACCCTTCTCTGCATCCTTTGTTCTGGTGCTCGATGCCACTTATAGGCAATCCCTTACCTGCACCTTTTTGTTCCGGCACTCACTGCCACCATAGGCATTGTCGTATGCCGCCACCGACCACTGGAAGGAAAATCTATCACCTGCAAGGTTGGTCAGTATTATTAAATACTAATGTGCATACACATGTGATACTAACCATGGCAGCTCATGATCAGGAACAAGCAATGACACTGAGCATGGACAATTTCACATCTCTGAGCGTGAAAAAATAGGTAAAAGAAGTAATCTAGCTACAACACCTAGCCCATAAAGATTTCAGGTTCATCAACTGCATTCAATTCTATAGTAAGCTTGCATGGATGTCTTGAGACTAAAATTTTAAAATGAAAATGAAGAGAATCAACATCTAAAAATAATATGGGCAACTTGCAATGCAAGAAAGCATGATTATAGTTTGTCTATATCATGTTATCCTCGCATCAACACCATGGTAAAAAAATGAACCCATAGAAATCGTTGTTGAACATTCTAGCATTATGAAATGATATAACATAATTAAATTTTGTGTAGATCATATTAGCACATCTGATTCAGATGTCAAATCATTGACCCAACACACATGAAAGTTGAGGTATGTTATAATTTGTAGGAGCTATTTTTAAATCCTCCAATTGACATGCTGATAATGCACAACCATAAAAAAACAAAAGTATAGTCGCTACAAAAAATATGGGCAAGCTTGCAGTGCACGTGCTTGTGGCATGTCGCAACTCATAAATCATTGTAAAGCACAAAGAAGATTTAACTTACTCCATGCTTTATGGTAGCAATGCAGATTAACAATATATGGCGTTGCGACATTTGCTTAATTAGATAAATTGCATAACAAGAAAATAAAGTGACACGTGCAGTAAGCATTGTGTACCACAGCAGTAATGGAACCTGCAGTATGCATCCTGAACTATAAATTTTCCTCATTGAAGTAGTATCAAGAATTAAACCTGGTGAGGAAAGTGCAAACTGGAAAGTAGGGTTGGTTGTATACAATTTCCAAAATTATCGGGATAGGATTGTCGAGCAAAGTAGCCTCCATTGTCTTTCCATTAAGAGTAAAAGCAGCACTTTCCACTTCCAGTCCTGACACATACCGTACACTCATCGACTTCACCTTCAATGTGCCTCGGGCAGTATTTGATGTGATCGTTCATAATATCCTGCAAAGCAACTTTCTAATATTAACAAAAGAACTGAAACGATTCCTGTTTTTAGGTGGTACCAACATAGCCCTTGCCTCTTGTATAAAGAGGAGACTGCTTTAGTTGATATCAATTCACTGACTTCTTTCTAGAACAAGCATTCTCCGAGTCTAAACCCAACAAACAAAAATCTACACTCCCTTTCCAACAGAAGAGTTCAACATTCCTTTCTGAAAAAATGTAGCGCATCATCAAAGGAGTGGTTGTTCATGTAGCTCTATTTATAAAAAATATCACATTCCTCCTTAGGCATGTAGTTTGCTTTTTCTATTAACGACAATTCTCATAAAGATGGATTACTGAATGCATAATTTAGCATGATAAATAATTTTGCACAATCAAGAGGATAATTAATTAGCACATGCCATCATAAGCCCATGTAATCCAAGCGGAGCTGTGATGATGTAGGGTACGCTCGAGTGCTCTTTAGAGGCTTCTGATGCTAAAGAAGGGATATCCTAAGAAAGAACAATGCTAAATTGCATGAGAACCCATGTTTTACTGGTGCAATATAAGCAATAGAATAGAACATAGGCACGACTAACATCTTCAGTTGTAAGCATTTTAGAACTACCAATCCTGAAAAAAAAATAAACAACATACTTGCTTCCAGTGTCGTCCAGGGGAAAGGAAATATGGACTGAAATTAACACGAGATGCTCCCTGCTGCACACATTTCCAAATGCTTCCTTAATAGTAGGCTCAGCCAGCTCCTTCATTTTGTCAAAGCAAAAGGTTAACAACTTCATGCATCTCAAAGTGAAAATATATCTCCAGATAAGAACAAACAGTACACTAAAAAAACACTTCCGTGATGATACGTCTTTGTCACAGTAGGTCACGTTTTCTGTCATGCATGTACATCCATGACGATTTTATGACAGAATCAAGATAGTCATACCTGTGCTATCGTAGAAGTGTTCCATGACAATACTGAAATTATCATCACGGAAGTGTCCACTTCCATGACGATAAATGGCACGTCATGGAAGTGTTTTTGTCAAGGGTAACCGACACGTGGCATCCACCGTATCGGGTCGCCGTTAAGTTATCGGGTCCGGTTTTGGATCCGATAACCTGCTAACAGCCCCGACCAATGGCAATTTTCCACGTGTAAATATCTGATTCGCCAGAGGATCCACGTGTCGGCTCCGCGTGGCGACAGATGTCAACCGTCCAATGGACAGGAGTCGCCAATGAAACGCCAACACGTGGAACGGCCCAGCATTGGCCCATTTAAGGTAAAACGGCCAGCCCAGCAAAAGGCCCACAAGATTTCGTCAGATACTAATGGGTCGGCTCGTTAACAGCCTGCCATGTTTTGGGCCAAACTACGGCCCATTAACAGCCTGCCATGTTTTCGACCGAATTATGGCCAATATCAGATCCGGCCCGTTAACAGGCTACCAAGTTTTGGGCCAAATTACGGCCCATATCAGAACCGGCCCGTTAACAGGCACTGTTCTTTTGGGCCCATTGATGGCACGATTTGGACTTCGGCCTCTTAAAGGCCCTTTTAACAGTTCGGCGCGATATTAGTTTCAGCCTGTTAGCGGCCCTTGGTACATTTGGGCCGTTGTCGGCCCGGTTTCACTTTCGGCCATTTAACGGACCGTGTTGCATGTGGGCCTATTTCTGGTTCGAAGTGACATTCGGCCTCTTAGCGGCCCGTAGTCTTCGTGGATACATTTTAGCCCAACCTGACTATCGGCCTATCAAAGGCCCATCATATAATTGGGCCTAATTATGGCCCGCTTTGCATCCAGCCTGCTTAGAGCCCATCATGTGATTGGGCCAACCAAGGCCCGACATAAATTTTGGCCTATTAACGGTCGTCATGTCATTGGGCCATTCATGAGCCAAGGTATATTTCGGCCTGCTGTCGGCCTGTGAATTGTTCGGCACAATTCAGGCCCAATCTACTTTTCAGCCTGTTAAAAGCCCATTGTATTTTCTGGCCCATGTAAGGCAAGTGGTTTACTCGGCCTATTAAAGGCCCGAAACTAAAAGTGGGCCAGTTTATGTCTAGGCCTGATAATGGCCCGAGATGATTGTGGGCCCATGTCTCGGCCAATTTATAGTGATTGGTGGGCCGGCCAGTTTTAGTACCTTAATTTTTTTTATATAAACCTAACGATTTGGCCCATTGCGCTCGGTCGAAGCTTACGGCCTTTTCAGAGAGTGATGACAGCATATTGCTACTTGTGAGCTGCGTTGGGATTTCCTCGAAGAGGAGAGGATGATGCAGTACAGTAGAGATAAGAATTTCCCTCAGTTAAGAACCAAGGTTATCAATCCAGTAGGAGAACCACACAGAACCTCGTTAGCAGCACCTACACACACAAAAGCAAATACTTGCACCCAACGCGAACAAGAGGGTTGTCAATCCCCTTGGCGGTTACTTGCAAGGATTAATTCTGATAGTGATAGATTGATAAATAAATTGCAAAATAAAATAAAGGAAATAAAATTGCAGCAAGGTATTTTTGGATTTTATATATGATGGATAAATGACCCGGGGGGCATAGTTTTCACTAGAGGCTTCTCTCTCGAACACATAGCATACGGTGGGTAAACAAATTACTGTTGGGCAATTGATAGAAAAACGCATAGTTATGACGGATTCATGGCAATGATCATGTATATAGGCATCACGTCCGAGACAAGTAGACCGACTCCTGACTGCATCTACTACTATTACTCCACCCATCGACCGCTATCCAGCATGCATCTAGAGTATTAAGTTAATAAAAATGGAGTAACGCCTTAAGCAAGATGACATGATGTAGACAAAGTAAACTCAAACAATATGAATAAACCACATCGTTTTATACTTAATGACAACAGTACAAATACGTGTCTTGTCCCTTTCTGTCACTGGGATATAGAACACCGCAAGATTGAACCCATCACAAAGCACCTCTCCCATTGCAAGATAAATCAATCTAGTTGGCCAAACCAAACGGATAGATCAGAGAAAAATACAAAGCTATAACAATCATGCATAAATAAGTTCAGAAAAGACTCAAATATTTCTTATGAATAATCTGATCATAAACCCACAATTCATCGGATCCCAACAAACACACCGCAAAAGAAGATTACATCGGATAAAACTCCAAGAAGATCGAGTAGAACATGGTATTGAAGATCAAAGAGAGAGAAGAAGCCATCTAGATCCTAGCTATGGACCCGTAGGTCTGTGGTAAACTACTCACACATCATCGGAAGGGCAGCAAAGTTGATGTAGAAGTCCTCCGTGATCGATTCCCCCTCCGGCAGAGTGCCGGAAAAGGCCTCCAGATGGGATCGCGGAAGAGCAGAAGCTTACGGCGGCGGAAAAGTTATTTAGTGGGGCTCTCTGTTGGATTCCCAATATTTAAGAATTTATGGAGGTGAAATTAGGTCAAAAGGAGCCACGAGGGGCCCACAAGACACCAGGGGCTCCCCTGGGGCCGCTCCCTGTTGCCTTGTGACCTCCTCGTGAGGCTTCTGGCCTCCTCCCGAAGCTTCTAGGGTCGCTTTTGACCAGAAAATCGTCAAAAAGTTTCGTGGCATTTGGACTTCGTTTGGTACTGATTTCCTGAAAAACCAAAAACAAGCAGAAAACAGCAGCTGGCACTGGGCAGTAGGTTAATAAGTTAGTCCCAAAAAATGATATAAAATAGCATATTATTGCATATAAAACATCCAAGATTGATACTATAATAGCATGGAATAATAAAAAATTATTGATACGTTGGAGACGTATCCCATATACAGTAAATAAATTACAGCATCATGACGAAGAATTAACCTAGACTATACAACCAAGAAATTACATCATATTACATCCACTGGGCATTAAAGTTCGCCGCCAGTGATAATAAAGTGCAGCCAGACAGCAGATTACATACACTGGGCATCAAAGGTCGCCACCAGTGCAAATAAACACGCTGACAAAATAATATGCAGAACTGACATCACTTCAACACAGTTCAAGAAAGGTTAGCCCTGCCCGGGAGCTGCAGCGCAAGCAGCTGAGCAAGCTGATGAGACTGCGCTTGTTTGACGCTTATGTCCTCCAAGTCTAGCTGCATAGCATCAATAGACGTCCTATACTTTTGGTTAATCTTCCATAGAGATTGGAGTTCATGTAGGAGTTGAGCTGAAGCATGTCTTTCTGCTTGAATTTGAGACTGAAGAAGTCGAACAGATTCAGGCCGCGACTTCATCGAGCTTGTGTCACTACTATTAGCGAGTAACTTCGACACTACATCAAGACATGACTTTGGTGTTGTATCTCTATCCCCAAGATGTGTTGCCTTCTTCCCTGCAATATATGTTAGAGGGACAATCAATGGGTTCGTCTCACTATCATTGTGGTAGTTCTTCCTGGCGTCAGAGATATCACTCTGAAAGACAAACAAGAAAACAGATAACAGGTTTTGCACGTATAAGCATCAGTGTTGTCAATTCATCCCATTTCTTATGGGCAAATAAAGAGACACAGTTTAAAATAACATTAACATCATATGGCATTGTTCATAGTTAAGACATGGCAGGAAATGGCATTGTGCAGGAGTGGCCAGCTTCACCACACCACTGGATTACAGATCAAGAACACAAGCATACATGCGGTGCTAAAGAACGTATAAGCATCAATGGCCAGTGTGCTGTCAATTAATCCCATTTCAGATTGGCAAATAAAGAGACACGATTTAAATAACATTAACAAAATATGGCATAGTTCATAGTTAAGACATAGCAGGATATGACATTGTGCTGGAGTGGTTAGTTTCACCACACCACTAGATTACAGATCAAGAACACAAGCATGCATGCACTCTAAAGAAGATCACTTGCTCTGTTTAGTTTCATTTACATGGTATGAATAAGGAACTTGGTTGTACAACTAAAAACTAAAATTGAGAAGGACAAACTTATGTTTATGAACTTCTTCATAAGAAACTTTACACATGCAATTTGATACAAACACGAAAAATAAACAGCAGTTGTAGTCATGCCTATCCAAATATACTCAACAAAGTTTGAAGGCTCGAGAAGGACAAACTTACGTTAGTAGTGAAGACCGGCTCTATAAAGCCCTTGTCCATGCTGATTGGGGGGGGGGGGCAATTCAAATAGTTTACCACATAATCTTCTTCATAACCATTGCCTTTATTCTACATTTTGTTAAGCGTAATATAGATGTGATAATATAGAAACAAATGGAGAATATTTAAGCTAAGATGCAGAGTGATGCTACATAATCAACTAGCTATAAATGTAAGTACAGTGGTACAGGCAAAAAGATACTGACAAGAGCAATGCAGAGCTAAACTTTTTCAGTAGCATTTGTTTTATTCAAAATTTTGGTAAGAGTAAATATAGATCTGATAAGGTCTAGAAAATGGAGGGCAAGGGGAAATAAGCTGCAGAGTGATGGTACATGAACAACTAGTTGTCAATATAAGTACAGTGATAAAGGACAACATGTACTTACAAGAACAATGCAGAGCTAAACTTCTTCATAAGCATTGGGTTTATTCTACATTAATGTAAGCATTAATGTAGATCTGATAATTTGGAGCGAACAGTGGATAAGCAAGCTATCATGCACACAGATGTCACATAATCAATCAGGTATGAATGTAAGTACAACGATACAGAGCAGCAGGTACTAACAAGAGCAAAGCAGCGAGCAGCATAGTTGCGATATCCCGTCGTCCATTTCAAACCGTTATTCTTCTTCGAGCAGTTTTCTTGCAAAAGAGACCGGTAAGGCACATGCAGAAATGTAGGAGTTCAAATTGTCATGTGATCTCATAGACAGTACCTCTTCCTGGGGACGAGACCAGTGCATAACAAGGTTTTTCCATTCAATATCTTGTAAATTTAGCAAAAGAGACTTCACCGAAATTTCATTTATAGACTTGCCATCAAAGTATGTTTGCCTCAGGTAATATCGATACTGCTGCAACACGTCCTTGAAAAGCGCAAGCAAGCTTTGCTTGTCATGACTATCCAGATTGACCCTCTCCTATTTAGAAGAATGTAATGTAAATCATTGATGTGTTCAATCAACAGAAAACAAGACAATAATCACCATGAATAATAGCACTTACACATAAGTGTGACATGAAGATGTGAAAATGGTGTTTGTCTTCACTATAATCTTCCCATGATGGGAAGATACGCACATGGTTCCTAACAACATTGAAAGCATTGTCTTTTAAACTGGGAATAACTGGAATGGGGTTCCAATCTGCGGGAATTGTGGCACTCTGCAGTTGGAATAGGTCTTTCGCCTGTGGATTTGGTGTACTTTTTGCTGGATTGGGATTTTTTTTGTGGTACGGCTGGTGCTATGGCAACTTAAATCGGCATACCTTTTGCTGGAGTGCGGTTCCTGTGTGGTGGGCTAGTGGTATGGCCAGTGGAGTATGGGTACAGTCTGTTGGAGTCGGGCCTAGGTTTTGTGGCGCTGGTTCTGTCGCCAATATAAGTGGGGTGCTATCTGATTTCTCCGGTACCACCACCTTTTTCAAAGACTTTGTTTGTACTCCTTCAGGTTCTGCAATCACCCTCTTCCTTTTGGATGTCTGATACACAAGAACAACATTTGAATGGAAAAACATGGTATGATGACAGGTGGAATAGGTATGGATAATGGATGGGCATGGCATCTTCACATATATGATGAGTAAACTAAGCAGATGGCGGTGCAACGAAGTAGAAGAAATGCAAAACACCTTATGCAAGATACGTGCAACCAATAAAACCTTGCCAAATTAGAATAGGCACCTTGATTGGTGAACACGATAGGCGACCTGCCTTTGACTGCACGAGCTCAGAATAGTCATTAGGATCATATTCTGAACATGAATCTGTATGTGGGGAGCGTGTGGGTTTCATTCCTTCCAGAATGAAACTCAATCCCTTGATGCCAAGTTTTGTAGCCATTGCACTTTTCCGCAGTATTCCTCTGATGCGCGCATTCTCATATTCATTGTGATCATGTTCAATATCTGATATGCATGAAAACAGAAATAGTAGTGAGATTATCTTTGAAATGCATAGGATATCCTAATATAATAGGGGCTCCCTGTAAACCCTTGTGTGCTACCTCTGGAATTCTGATGAGAGAGCCCATGTGTGCTGTAATTTGGTGCGTACATTAATATAATCTGGCAATAGTGCTAAAAAAATAGGCTCCCTATTGGGAGCTCCAGAAGTAATGATAGTTGGCAGATCATAGGTTCAAAATATACTGTATGCAAAGTTTATTGCCAAAGCATGATGACAAGAGCGCACAGAGAAATAGTATTCCCTCATGACTCCATATGTGGCGCACATGCATTTCAAAACTCGCGTAGTAACATTAGCTGACCAATTAAATGTGTCTCTATTTTATTAGTATCTGTATCATATCAGATTTGAATTTGATAACTAAGCTTTGGAATTATGAGTGGCATGTAGTTTAGCTTGAAGGATGGAGTGTTGCTAGTAGGACACAAAGCATCTAGGAAGATATTAGTGTAGATAAAAGGGGGAAACCATAACATCATAAATAAATCGGGAAAGTGGAACTGGCTCGAAAATATGGGGTTGTATTGCAGCTACTAATCGAAAGCATTTCGATCCCCTACAGGCCAGCTCTATTCAACTGAAGGCGCACTACTGTTACTATCAGTCTAGTCTCTCAAAGGCCACACAGCTCCTAGCATTTCCTGGATATTATGGCAGACCAACTCGAAGTGCTGAAAGCATCTAGCAGAAGCGGCCAATAGACCTGTTTACTGCAGATCTCCCTGCTCCCCTTCCTGACAAGGAACATACTGTACTTATCAAAGAAGAACAGAAGAGGAACATCTTAAAGAATAGAAGAGGAAGCATATTATGGAGATTCCACTTCTTTCTATACATTTGGAAACTAAGCTCATGATAAACCAGGCGACGTGCATTTGGAAACTCAAGTGGGAACATTAGCTGACCAATTAAATGTGTCTGTTAACTAATAGCATTATCATATCACATTCGGATATGAACAACTAAGCTTTGGAAATATGAGTGGTGTGTTGTTTAGCTTGAAGGGTGGAGTGTTGCTAGTATGACACAAAGCACTTACACAGATGATAGTGTAGATAAAATGGGAAGACCCTAAGCATCACGAGTAAAATTGGGAAAGTGGAACTAGCTGGAAAATATGGCCTTGTATTGCCGGTATGGCTATAAAGGCTTTGGATCCCCTACAGGGGCAGCTCTCTTCAACTAAAGGCGCACTACTATTACTATCAGTCTAGACTATCAAAGGCGACACAACTCTCAACATTTCCTGGATATTATGGCAGACCAACTCGAAGAGTTGAAAGCATCGATAAGAAACGACCCAATAGACCAGTGGACTGCAAGTATCCCTGCTCCTCTTCCCGACAAGGAACATACTGTACTACTATACTTATTAAAGAAGAACAGAAGAGGAACATGTTAAAGAAGAGCAAGCAGATTTTGGATAATACAATGTTCATTGCCCACCCATGATGAACCATAGCACGCAAAGAAATGCAATTCCCTGCTGTCTCTCTATATGTGGCCACGTGCGTTTGGAAACTCAAGTGGAAACATTAGCTGACCAATTAAATGTCTGTCTGTTAACTAATATCATTATCATATCACATTCGTATATGAACAACTAAGCTTTGGAATTATGAGTGGCGTGTTGTTTAGCTTGAAGGGTGGAGTGCTGCTAGTACGACATAAAGCACATACAAATCATAGTGTAGATAAAATGTGGAAAACCCTAAGCATCACAAGTAAAATCGAGAAAGTGGAACTAGCTGGAAAATATGGGCTTGTATTGCCGGTATGGCTAGATAGGCTTTGGATCCCCTACAGGGGCAACTCTCTTCAACTGAAGGTGCACTACTATTACTATCAGTCTAGACTCTCAAAGGCGACACAGCTCCCAGCATTTCCTGGATATTATGGCAGACCAACTCGAAGAGTTGAAAGCAACCATCAGAAGCGACCCAATAGACCTGTCGACTGCAAATGTCCCTGCTCCTCTTCCAGGCAAGGAACATACTGTACTACTATACTTAATAAAAAACAGAAGAGGAACAGGTTAAAGAAGAGCAAGCAGATTTTGGATACTACAATGTTCGTTGCCCACCCATGATGAACCAGAGCGCATAAAGAAATGCAATTCCCTGATGTCTCTCTATATGTGGCACACATGCTTTTTTGAAACTAAAGTAGGAACATTAGCTGACCAATTAAACGTTCTCTGTTTTAGTAATATCAGCATCATATCAGATTCGTATTTGAACAACTAAGCTTTGGAAATATGAGTGGCATGTTGTTTCGCTTGATGGGTTGAGGAGCAGTGCTGGCACGACACGAAGCACCTAGGATGATGGTAGTGAATATAAAAGGGGAAAACCATAAGCATTGCGAGTATAGTGGTGAGCGTACCATGGCGGATCTGAAGGTGCAAAGGAGACAAAGGCTACTTTGCAAACAATGTTTGCTTTCAACTAAGAAGTAAGATTCTAAGTGATGGACAAGAAATCACAGTAAAGTTGTGCTATTTTCTGGCTGAGATAAATAACTTGAGCAGATATGAAAGAGTACCCCTCTGTTGCGGCGCCGTGTAGGCATCTGCTGAGAAGTTGAGGGTGCTACGGTTGCGATGGCTTTTGGCGGCATGGAAGCAGACCTGGCAGGGCAGACGGTGGCGGCAGGGGATATGTCCCGGCACGGTGGACGAGACGGTCGTAGGAGCGGCCCCGGCAAGGTGGACGACGGCGCGGATGAAGCGAGAGGATGCGATGCAAGGATCCTGGTCTGGAACCGTGGATGAGAGACATTGATCTCTTGTAATGGATGACGACGTCGGGGTATCAGCTCCAGCATGGTGGAGGAGGACGGCGGCGGATGGGGTGGCGGACGGAGGAGGCTGGGGTGGAGAGGGTGTTTTGGCGCCCACGGAGTATGAATGGGGAAATGGAGGGAGAGAGAGGTAGGGGGAACCATGTCCTTGGGACGCGCTTATCTCAGATGCGGGGAAAGTTACAAACTTAGCCCCCGTTTAAAATTTCAGACATCAAAGCGATATTGGTCGGTTGGGGGCAGGACGGTAATCTCGCATACCCCGAATATTGGCCGAGAGCGATTTCGGCCGAGGAGAGTTTGTTTTGGCGCCCACTGTTGGCACCCACCGTGTATGAATCGGGGTGAGAGCCGATTTCAGCCGAGGAGAGACAGTGTTTTGGCGCCCACCGTGTATGAATCGGAGTGAGAGGCGATTATGTCACATTTGAGTGAAATTACAAACCTACCCCTATCGAGACCTATAGAAATCGAGCCCGTAGGTTTTGCATGTCAGGGCATAGGCAGTAATTTCCATCACCCAAAATTTGGTTTCGGGCGGTTACGGCCGATGAGGGACTGGGTGTTTCGCCGCTTCGTTCAAATTTTAGGAGAATAAGCTTGCACGTTTACCATGACATCTCAATTCGAATCCATTTTGTATTCTTTTTTTTCGGGCAGGATCCATTTTGTATTCGAATACAAATCTATATACATCATTTTTTTTATATATACTTTCAAAAGCACATCACCCTTTATATATAAATATGGTTTACAAATGCCATAATCTCAAATTCATAAGGTTGAATTCAAATATTTGAAACCACTTTATGTTCAACTCAAGTGCATGGATCACTAATATCAAGAAATTAAATAACATACATGTGCCCAAATTCAAATGAATATGCATGTTTGATAGATCAATTTTGGTTCAAGTATGAATTACATGCATCATCATCTCTAAATCAAATATTTGAATCCCTTTTATGTTGACATCTTTTATACACGCAACTAAATATTTGAATCTCCTTTCATGCCCATCTCTCTCTTGGTCTCTCTCGTGTGCTCCTTCATATGGCTATCACTCTCTTCTCTCTATCTCACCTGCACACTCACTACATGTTTCTCTTTTTTCACAAACACAGTCTCTCACCGTCTCTCTCGACACGTGTCACACTCTCTCTATCATTGTAGACCACTCGGCTTTCATTATCTCTTACGTCTCTATCGTGCTCTGGTATCTCTCCAGCTACCTAGTGTTATTTTTCCCCGCCACACACACTCTCTCACTCGGCTTTCATTTTGTCTCTCTCTCTCTCTCTCTCTCTAGGGATCTATCACGCACCTCATCTCTTTCTAGATATGACTCCTACCACTAAAATTTATCTCTCTCTCTCACACACACACCTTTGCCGGCGTCTCCTTTCCCTCTTCACCTCCGTTCCAAAACTGAAACTATTCCTTTGTTTACTGGTCAGACAATCTCTCTCTCTCTAACTCTCTCACAAACACACACACGCACACACACACACACACACACACACACACACACCTCTTTGCTTTTGCCCGCCCCATCCCGACCCCTGTCTCCCTCACACACACACACAACTCTCCCTTTCGCACCCGACTCCTGTCTCTCCCACACACACTTATCGACCAGCCTCTGGCTAGGTTTATCCATCTATTACACACTCTCGCTTCCCCTATCTCGTATATGATGTCTCTCTCGCGCTCCTTGTATCTACGTAGATATCTCGCCCCTTCTTGAAACACACCCTCTCTGTGTAGTATCTCCCGTGCTCCCTATTTGTTTGTAGCAAGAACTCTCTTTCTCCGTAGCACACATACACACGCACTCGACATTCTTTCTCGTGCGCTCTCTCTAGGTCTCTCTCGCACAATGTTTGTAGGCCCCTTCGTTCCACGCACCCCGTCTCTCTCGGCCTCCCTTGCACACAATATATCTCGCTCCCTAACCATTCATGTGTACTCCCTATAACTTCTCCCATCCTTTCTTTGTCGCACACACACGCGCTCAATCGATCACCGAGCCTTCTTCCCTACATCTCTCACACCCGCATACTCTGATGTCTCTCTCTGATCCTCGATCTTTTGTCTACCTCTATTTCTCTCGATCGTGCACACACACTAGCTACCGTCTCTCTTTATGTCGATACCTCTCGCACACACACTCTTCGTGTCTTTTCACACATGCACTCCCTCCTCTCTCTCTCTCTCTCTCTCCTTCTCTCTTTCAGACACACGATCTATCTCGAGGTCGATCTCTCGTATGCACGCTCTCCCCCCTCTCTCTAGGTTACTCTCTTTCTCTATGCCAGTTCTCACGCGCACACACCATTTGTTTTTAGGACGATCCCTTGTTGGAAAAAATCTGGTGCTCCAAGGCCTCCCAAGCTCCCACGATACGATAGTTCTCCAGCCGTTGGATCGTGGATACAACCTCTGGACCCGAGCGAAATTTTGAGACTCTTTGAGGGATTTTCTGCAATTTTTTACGACCTCTACCTGTGTCTGTTTGATCGACGATCCAACAGTCCCCACAGGAACGCTGGAGTATTATTATTATTTTTTGGACATCACACAAACATTGGAATACATATACAAAGAGAAGAGGCGCATGCAGTCGGTCTCTCGTTGTCTCGCACATATGAGAGTTACGTAACGCACTGTAAACAAATAAACCCGTAGGTGCACGATTTCTGCATGCGCAGGTATCGGGTACGTGGTGCAGCGCACTTTTGTACGAAGAGTCAGCTCGCGTGATAATTTGATCCGCAGGTGTTGACGATCCGGGACCACACGTGAACGACCTGGAGGCGGTGGCTTGCTATTGATCGAGTTGCCATCTTTATAAAATACATTTTTTAGCAAGACACGAGTTCCCTTTTTCAATGGCGCGTTATACAATTTATTAAAATGATTGGTATGGAGCGAAAAATGAAAATCGTCACTATACACGTAGGCTGGAGTTTCAGCGCTTGCTGCTAGCCAGGGTTGCTCCCTTCACACTCTCACCCTCTCCTGATCTAAACAAGACGGGCGGTAGCCATTGTCTCTCTCCTCACCAGCGGTGAAAGATCTGACCGGATCCTGTCTGCCATGGAAGGGCGGCGATGCAGCGTTGATGCGGTCACCATCGGTGAGGTAGGAGACACACTGCCAGTGCGTCCGATCTGCGGACCATGCCGTGCTCTCTCACCCGGTGCCAGAGCGAACGCGATCTCTCACTGGCGTAGGCATTGAACCGGCGCACCGGCCAAGAGAGCAGCACCCGCTGCACGCCAGGCTGAGCACGCCTCCTCACCGCATTATATCTTTGCTTAGTTGGAGGAGAGAGAAGAGGAGAGAGAAGGAAAGCGGGCTGTAGAATAAGAGCCGGCTATAGCATGAGACCCAAGACACTTTGTGAGAATGTATGGTGGCCAGCTATTAACAAAGTAGTACATATTTAAATCTTACTATTGTACAAGCCGGCTATTAGGTTGACTCTAAATGACATGGCAACTTCTTATAGCCAATTGCTGGCTATATTATTAACCATGCTCTCAACTGGCTTCAGACTGCCCCGCCTACCTCCATTGAACCCTCGCGTGTTCCGAGAAACCAACTCCGGCCACACGTCCGTCTGCAAGCCTACTGGCATTCAACACAACGCCGCTTGGCTCCTCGCGTCCGCCCGCTAGTTAAACGAGGCCAGACACCTGGCAAGAACCGCACCACACCTCCGCTCCCCATCTCCTCCTTGCACCATTTTCTTGACACTCTCCATAGCATCCGGCGAGCATGAAGACGAGTTCTCCGGCATAAATGCCGGCTGGGTGCCAAGCCAAGCCTGCTGGATACGAGCCAGGCAACTAGCTGCTCCACCTCCCTCCCTGCCCCAGGCCGTCAGTACCATGGGTGAGGCTGCAGGTGGGCAAGCGGAGGAGCAAGCCGCCGCTCCAAGCTGGCCCCTGGTGCAGCAACTCACCGCTCCAAGCCAGCTCGCAGAGGAGTGGCCAGTTGCTCCACGCCGGCACGCGGGGGAGCACGGCATTTAGTGCACCGTGGCTGGCCGCGCCATCCGCTGCAAACGTTGGCGGAACCGCGGCCTACCGGTGGAGGCGGCCAGCACCTCCGCGGCCGCCGCTGACACCGAGGAAAAGTAGACCATGGGAGCCGCCGTCGCTTGGGTCCCACGAAGGCCACCGCCACCGCGTCGCCGGCATACACACCCGGTGTGTTGCCCGGTTTAGCGCACAACACCGTTGACCCCCGCCTCGGCTTCACGGAAACGGAGGAGCCACTCTTCCCCTAGGTCATCCCCTTCAGCTGAAGCGCAGCCGGACATAGGGAAGTTATGGCAGAGGCGGAGGCCACGGAGGCGGAAGGCACGGAAGGCCGCTGCGGCCGGCATTAGATTATACCTGCCTCCAGACGCTATTCGCGTTTAGTTAAAAAATCTCTGAAATGTAATTAATTTCGTACGGTCTAGTTTTGTTTCGCTCGCACTGATATGTTTGTTGCTCTCGGCAACGAGCTCAGCCTCGCCAATTTATTGCATCTGTGGAGGTACTTTACATGGTGTTGGCGCACCCAACATCGCCATGCCCTTATATTGCCATTGTTTTATTGTTGTCAATCCAATGTCACTTGAAAAATGATGCAATGTCACACAGGGAGTAATATGCTGCTGTCAATCTAGTGCCATCGATAAATCCAATGGCACTTGTAAAATGACGCAATACCATCGATAACCCTTTTACATATTTTTGCAAACACGGATGTCAATCTCAGGCATGTTTGTGCAAACAGAAGCAGATACCTCAATTTTAGTGGAACCACAAAATTATACGGGAGTCCCTCCGCCATTGGTAGAAAATGCACCTTTTTCATCAATGCTCTCAGAAGGAATTTGTGTTTTGGCTGTGAACTAAATGTTGTTTTGGAGAAGCATTGATGTTGGTAGTAAGAACTATAGATGTTTCTTTATTTCTAATTATCCTCAGTTTTTTTAGCTTTGAAGTGAATCATTGAGATGCATAAACTATTTCAACTATGGCTATTAATTGGTTGTGGACATTATCTATGAATGTGAAGATATCCGTGAACATGAGTTTGATGTGAAAGTTGAACTTGGAATGTTGGGCTTGCATGTGAACTATACCATGTCTAATGGTTTGTGTATTATTGTTCTGGAAATAGAGTAAGTTATTACATGACCCGGAAAAATATATTCTGTGCCACATCTCGGCATCAGACTTACATACATCTCAGTCGATGCATGCACATCACAATATGCATGCTGACTGGATCAATATTTGAACCTAGCTATTATGAATGAAAATTCGGATTGACATCAGTTTTAGATAGCAGGAGACGCTTAGCCTGCTCTGCCTCTACTAGCTTCTTTCTGGCTTCTTCCATCTCTTGTTTGGCTTGGATGAAGAGAGCATCTGATTGCTCTTTTCTCATCTTCAGGAACTCAGCTACATTCTCAAGAGCTGCTGCATGCTTTCTTTCAGCCTTTACTAGAGCCACGAGGACACGAACACTTGACGACTTCACCTGGCTAGTGTGTAATCCAGCATCATTTAGGAATTGGCACCTTGTGTCTAATCTGGCATCATTAGGGAACTGGCACCTTGTGTGTAATCCAACATCATTTGGGAACTGGCACATAGGACTAGCCTCAAAACCTAATCTTGAGGTTGACCATACTTCCCTCCTCGCACGAACTGCATCCTGACATGAAGAAGTTACTTCTTTTTTAGATCAATAGTGAGAACTCCACAGATCCATTCAATAGAAGCCCCATAAACGGGACTAGTAGAAGTGAATTCAAAAGGAGAAATATAAAAACAGACTCGTAGGGTGAGAACACCCACTTCCTACATCAAGCTAAAAAGGAAAGCATTAGGACGATTAAGAGTGTGCTTATTACATATCGAGCAGAGCTACTTTACAGAAACTACAATATCTACATCAAAGAACACAAGGCTAAGCCAAATAGGTAAACTAGCAGAGAGGTGCACTAAGCCAAGGGTAGCTGCAGCAAAACAACCGGCAACCAGATGATCTCCAGGGCCTCAGTAGCCGCGTTTGACTGACTAGTTTTTCATCCTACGGCATGGTGGGTCCAGTGAGTAAATTGAGATCCTACAAATGATAGAGAGCCTAATCAAGTGTAGAGGCAATTGTTTGTCCCGCCTATTACTATTTAATAATTTGCCATACTACTGGATTGCATGGCAAGAGCCCTAGCCAAGCACACAACATTGTTTGACGCTGTTTTCGGCTCGGGGCTTGCCCAGGGCCTGGCCTGGTCCTGTCTATAATACTGTTGCCAGACACATACCATGTCAAAGTAATTGAAAGGTTGTTACTTACCAAAGCTCATTTTACAGGTTCGGTGTAGCTCGTCTTTATCTTGCGGCGTTCCTTGAAGATGTCCCCAACACCCCGTATTTGATCTTCATTTCCCCTCTGCATGTTGGCATTAGTAGTTTTGTAAAATCCCAACATGTCAAGAAAAATATAGTAATACTCACACATCTTGTAGGCAACATTAAAGCACTCATCTGCAATGTTGGCACAAGTAATTTTTAATATCCTACTTTGTGGTTTTTCAACTTTGCTAGAACTACGTTGTGGTTTCATTCTGAGTCAATAGAACTGGGGGATCACCTCCCTGCTATTCTCAAAAACTTTTAACCATCTGCCACACTACTGGTTAGAGATGAAGAACCTACGCAAGCACACCACAATACAGGAGGGACGCCCAATTACAAGATGATATTCTGTTGGATAATGCAAGCTATAAACAATTACTTTTACTGGAACAATAGCAACCAGGAAAGGGGAACAATAGCAGCACGGAAATTTGATGGGTAGGTATGAACAAAATCGGAACTGCACACATACAACTAAGAGAATCAATGTACACATTACCAATCGCAGAGGAGCATGAATGTCGCGGCCTCGTCTGTGCATCATGGGTGGCAACGGGAGTCAGTTCATTGTCATCGACGGTGCTGCTGCTGCGCTTGCCGTCGGCTACCGGGAAGCAGATCCGAGACCATGGACGACGGTGCTGGGGAAGCGGCTCCTGTGCGGTGTACGACGGCAACAGTGGACCGGCTCTAGTGCGGCGTACGACGTCGTCGATGAGGCAGATGCGCTGCGGTGGACGAGTGCGCCGATGTAGAAGTGGAGGGTCAGGAAGGCCGACTAACTGCAGCCGGCTTGTTGTGGGGTGATGTGATGACCCACAAGTATAGGGGATCAATTGTAGTCCTTTCGATAAGTAAGAGTGTCAAACCCAATGAGGTGCAGAAGGAAATAATAAGCGGTTTTCAGCAAGGTGTTTTCTGCAAGCACTGAAAGTAGCGGTAACTGATACTTTTGTAGTAAGATAATTCGTAACAAGCAACAAGTAACAAGTGTAACAAAGTGCAGCAAGCTGGCCCAATCCTTTTTATAGCAAAGGACAAGCTGGAACGATCTCTTATATAAAGCAAAGCATTCTCGAGGACACATGGGAATTCTCATCTAGTCACTTTCATCATGTTTATTTGATTCGCGTTCGTTACTTTGATAATTTGATATGTGGGTGGACCGGTGCTTGGGTGCTGTTCTTACTTGAACAAGCCTCCCACTTATGATTACCCCCTCTCGCAAGCATCCGCAACTACGAAAGAAGAATTAAGATAAATCTAACCATAGCATGAAACATATGGATCCAAATCAGCCCCTTAGGGAATAGCGCATAAACTAGGGTTTAAGTTTCTGTCACTCTAGCAACCCATCATCTACTTACCACTCCACAATGCCTTCCCTTAGGCCCAAATATGGTGAAGTGTCATGTAGTCGACGTTCACACGACACAACTAAAGGAAGCAACAACATACATATGATCAAAATATCGAACGAATACCAAATTCACATGATTACTTATGACAAGACTTCTCCCATGTCCTCAAGAACAAAAGTAACTACTCACAAATAATATTCATGTTCAAGATCAGAGGGGTATTGAATATCATTAAGGATCTGAACATATAATCTTCCACCAAATAAACCAACTAGCATCAACTACGAGATGTAATCAACACTACTAGCAACCCACAGGTACCAATATGAGGTTTTGAGACAAAGATTGAATACAAGAGATGAACTAGGGTTTGAGATGAGATGGTGCTGGTGAAGATGTTGATGAAGATTGGTCCTCCCACGATGAGAGGATCGTTGGTGATGTCGGTGGCTTCGATTTCCCCCTCCCGGAGGGAAGTATCCCCGGCGGAATCGCTCCACCGGAGAGCAAAAGTGCTCCTGCCCAAGTTCAGCCTCGAGACGGCGGCGCTTCATCCCAAAAGTCTTCTCTTGATTTTTTCTAGTGCAAATGGCTTCATATAGTGGAATATGGGCTTCGGAGGCCTGCTAGGGGCCCCACAAGCTCGGCGGGCGCGCCCAGGGGGGTAGGGCGCGCCCCCCAGGCTTGTGCCTTCCTGGTGGGTCCCCTTCTGGTATTTCTTCCACCAATATTTTTATATATTCCAAAATAATTCTTCGTAAATTTTTAGGTCATTTGGAGTTGTGCGGAATAGCTATCTCTGCTGTAGCCCTTTCCAATCTAGAATTCCAGTTGCCGGCAATCTCCCTCTTCATGTGAAACTTGCAAAATAAGAGAGAAAAGGCATAAGAAATGTATCATAAAGTGAAATAATGACCCAAAACCTAATAAATAACAGTAGGAAAACATGATGCAAAATGGACGTATCAACTCCCCCAAGCTTAGACCTCGCTTGTCCTCAAGCGAAAACCGAAATCGATAATCATGACCACATGTTTAGAGATAGAGGTGTCGATAAAACAAAATACGGACATGACAGCATCATTAACATTATTATAACAGCTATATAACATCATAAAACTTCTCATAAATAAGTGACAATTCATCCACAAGATAAAGTTTGAACCATAAACCATATTGAAAACTAACAAACTATGATCTCGGTCACCGATGCAATTGCAATTCATCATATATCATGTATTAGCTTGAGGTGAGGTTATGGTTGTGCTCTCGCATCGTCAGGCTCTTGTTTATAAGGCTTACCATTTGTTCTGTTTTCTGCAATAGGAGTTTTTTCTATGCAATACTAGGTTGCTGTTCATGTTATCATCCTTTTTGGCCTTGCATTAGATGGTTGTGAAGTAACATGATTCTCTGTGCAAACATTGATGTTTAGATAGTATACAAGTGCATCTAAATATCATTTTTTTTTTGAAATTCAGATGCTACACCAAGGTGATAGAGGCACATACCAATTTCATATTAGGGCATCTTCAAAACTCACACGATCAGTTCCGCAATTGCTGCTTCCATTGCTGCTAATGGAGAGAAAATTGGATGAGCTCTTCCTTTGGATCATCTCCTTATTTTATGGGGACACTGATGACTGTCAAACCATATGTCGTCACAGCGTTTGAGGGATCCACTATGTACGTCGGCGCAGCGTTCTCCCTTCCGCGTTGAAGATTAGATTTTACTTGCCTATAAGATGTTCGATGAAATGTCTGTGTGCTGACCGTGTTGTTTTTTTGGTTTCAGTCTGTTTTTGCTGACGTCCACCTTGGTCTCCTTCTCGATCTTGCCTGCCTTGAGCTCGTGTGCTTCTCCTTGTCAGCTCAGGTAAATGGACTGTTCTTTTGCTTGTCTTTGCACCGTTTCATTAAATGCTTGTGCTACTTACATTTTTCTTATAGGCATAGCTAAATCCAGAGGTGTTTTCGTATTCAGAATAATAGGAATAAAATTTAGAGAAATTGTACAGCCATTCATTATTCTTCCTATTTCTTTGTTCCATTAATTCAAGAGAACTACTAAAATGATTGGGAGAGGTTTTTCCGCCCTTTACAGTCAAGCTCGCCTATTAGTTAGTGATGGTGCTGGATATGGCCGGCATGTAAGTTTCTCTACAACACGGGACATATTTACTATATCTATTTTATTAGGAATTTCAAGTGATTTTGCGCTGTTAAACAGCTATTGTTCTAACAAAATCTGTGTTTCAAGCATGTCTTCAGCGTTTACTTTGAAAAAACTAAATAAGAAATTTTCGTTATAGGTTGGGTTAGAGAACTGACCAATTTCATCATCGCCATCCCTCCCAATTTTAATATGGTAAAATAAACTGTGTGGCATACCTGATGAAAACAAAACACGTAGCCATGTGGTGTGAGTTTTCCTTCCTGTAATTTTTAGTGTGTAATGACACAGTGTGATTAAGCTAATCTTAGAGATTGTTAAGGTCCACTCTCTTTTCCTATGATTTTTCTTGTTAACGAAAATGAGTTCCAAACAATGCATTGGTATATTTGCAATTTATCATAAAAACATATAATGCTGCTCCCGAAAAACTCAGGAATTTATCATCACCATCTGACACAACATGTTCTGTTTTATGGAGTAGAATACCACAATTATCATCACTATTTTGGAGGGACAAAGCCAGATCATCTTGTGTCAGGGTTCATGTATTGTGATTATCTATATGGGACTAACATAGTAAGTTCTCCCCTTCATAGAAAGGCACTATTTAGACTCCCGATCCCCCTTTTCATTGCTTAATTTATATGTGTAGTTCATGTTCCAGTTCTCGGTTTTAAATTAGCTTCTTGCGCGAGGGTTTCCCATTGCTACCTAAATGAGGTTGATGTGCCTGCATCCTCGAGTAATTTTTTGCGAAAGGTATGCTATAGATACAATATATCCAGTTAAAATTTGTTTTATGTACGTGTGATGCTTCATGGGTTGTATATCTTGCTTGCTCTTCTTTTGTTACTATAGTGCATATCCTTAGGTTTTACCATGTGATTACTAACAGGGGATAGTTTAACTTCCTAATCTTATTAGGAAAATAAGTTTCCAGTTATGTATTGGAGTACTGAATAAAAGACCAGAGTTTGGAAACCATGTACGGAGTACTGAATAAAAGAAACAGACAGTTAGCTGTTTCGGGTAGCAACCAGATGATTTATTTTCTCGGACTTTTGGGACAAAATATACTTTCCTTTCAGTAAATAATTTCCGGTTTTTACTAAAGTTCCTTTACATAGTACATTTCAAAATAGTTTGGGATGTCCCTTTGGTAGAAATTTTCTCTAAAGTTGGGTATCAAAGGACTTGAGATGTATCATACACCTCAATAATTTTTTGAGATCTGCAAACTTTGCAATGCTTATCAGCTTATGTAGAATGTCTCTTGCAGAACCAATAGTTGCATTGGCCTATACTGACAACAAAAAGTATAGTTCTTATTCTCTTCCATTACATATGTAATTAGTTCCCTGCCCTATTCTTTATACTCCCTCCGTTCCAAAATATAGTGCGTCCTCGGTTTCTGCGCTTCAACTTTGACCATAAATTTAACCAACGAGACCGATTGCGGCGGGAGCAAAAATTATACCAGTGAATTCGTATTCGAAAGAAGTTTTCAATTATATAATTTTTGCTCCCGCCGCAGTCGGTCTCGTTGGTTAAATTTATGGTCAAAGTTGAACCTCGGGAAGCGCGGGCGCACTATATTTTGGAACGGAGGGAGTACTAATTATTCCTGTGCAACCTTGTCGATAGGCCGGTTGCTCCAAGAAATATAGTTTTACTGCATCCATGCTTATTCATGCAGGAGTCCAACGGTCTTTAATTTTTCTATAGCATTGATGAGAACATGTAGAGTTTCATTGCAAGTCAAATAAATGTGTAGTGTGACATACTGGTTGTCATAGTTTGATAATGTTAGGCGCCGATGGCTTTGGATATGTAAATAAAAATACCTTCAAGTAAAACTAAACATTTAATGTTCTGTTGTGTTATTGATTTCACCGGTTTTATGTCAGACGATGAGTTCTGAAGGATTCCGCATCGGCCAATTTAGATTATGTTACTAGAGTATTAGAAGAATTTCATGATATATGTATTTAGAGGATTTGCTGAGATTTGATGCAAAATATTGATGGCCAGGCACTATACTGCGCATAAGCACAATTTTCTGTTTTTCTTTTCGTTGTTGCAGCTGTTTTTCTGTACCAATAGTGTGACATCACACTGCTCCATTTTCACAGGCCATGGAACAATAAAGAACTTGGCAAGGGATACCCTATGGTCTACTGTTATAATTATGTGTGCACTTTGGATCTATTGGATGTCTGGATGTGTTGCAAATCCACATTCACTGATGCAAAGGTATGTTGCTAGCTTCTCAAGTTGCTACAAATTCAGAAATGCCAATTGCTCATTCATATTTAAGTGTTTTTGGGCTCTTGTATTTGAAGAGGCCCTGGTTACTAAACTATCGACTCCTCGGGCTCCCCAACGATTGGCCAAGCTGAGCCATCGGAATCACCTTCTCATATCTTGCATCTTTACATGTAAGTTTGTTCTCTAGATAGTTCTCTTTCCGAGCTCTGTGTATAATGTTTGTCGTGGGATCTGACCGCTTTACTATATTTTCCTGGTGTTGACGATGTTATATAGTGAGCTACCCATCGCTTCTCAATAATAACTATGATCAAGAAATATGTGTTCATGCCATAAAAGATGCATATTTGTCGAAGCCATTGTCATGTCATGTAATTACTTGCAGAACAACTACTCCCTCCGTTCCTAAATATAAGTCTTTTTAGAGATCTCAATGCGGACTACGTACGGAGCAAAATGAGTGAATCTACACTCTAAAATATGTCTATATACATCCGTATGTAGTCCTTATTGAGATCTCTAAAAAGACTTATATTTAGGAACGGAGGGAGTATATAGTTTATTCGGATTGTAAAGCGGAAATGATAAAACCCTAGAACTCCTATGTGAGTGTCATTTGCTTATTTATTTCCTCAAGTAGTATGAATATAGTGCTGCCAGGATATTAAGTATATTCATGAAGACATGCAAATTTTAAAAATGGTTGTGGTATCTTGCATTTGTTAAAATCCTCATATGTTCAAATTTTAAAAAAGGTTGTGGTATCTCGCATTTGTGAAATCCTCATATGTTGCTGGTAGTCATGCTTATGTGCATATACACTTTACTAAATATATGCATGTCGTTTGTTGGTTAGTGCACACCCAGAAAGCTTTTCTGAACAGGCTAGGCTTCTGCATGTAAGCTAAACTTATCTTCCCTTATCAGATTTCCACAATGTTGTTTGCCTGGTAGAAGCACCCAATATTATACTGAAGAGACGACAGTTTTCAGTAAGCTTGTGTTATGCTGTGACTATAAATAAAAGCCATGTTCAGATTTATCTTTTGTTTGCTGTACTTAAAGAGTCCCGTGTTTACTCAGAGGGCAATTATATGTCCCCGGCTGCCCTCTCGTGTGATGTTGAGAAAATCACTGATGTTTCTGTTTTACTTGGCCTACATTTTGGTTTTCATATAGTTCCGCCTCTCAATTTGATATTTCTACTTGCTTTTGCTTAGTAATATGATGTATCTGTTTTCTCACTTTCTTTGCCTTTCACATGTCCTTCGCTGCTGTTGGTCGTGGCTTTGGAAAGAAATAGGCGAGGTAAAAAAACTAGGCTCTATCTGAGAGCCACACGTACATCTCCTTCACCTACTTGTTTTGGTGCTGTACCTCACATATATGGCCTTTTGTCAGCCATGATGAGTTTGAGTCTTGCCCTTCTCTCTCCTTGCTTGCTGAAAGCCCAAAAACCCACTACTCCTGTGTAATGTTCCACAACCAATAGGATCTTGTTTACAGAGATACTAATCCTATGAAAAAATATTATTTTCAGCATGAGTATTTTTGGGGCTGGACCTTGACATCTTCTTCTTGGCAGGCTACCAGGAATAGTCTATCTCTCTCTCTCTGGGAAATGATGTTGCCGATGCCAGTGTGGCTATTTTCCAGCAGAGCAGTCTTCAACGTTGGCGGCGACCAATTTTTATGTTAGCTCGTGAGATTTCTCTACTGTTTAGACACAAATTTGCTTCTGTGTGATGCACCCAGGGCTCCCGATAAGGATTTCCTAATTTTCTGTTTGCCGTGTCTGGGTGTTTCACATTGATTCTATCCATCATTTACCAAATCGCTCACTTTTCTTAATGCTGATAATTCACCGTTAGTTACAACTCTGTTTGGTTTTAAGTTACAAAAGGTCCTTATTAACTTATCTCATGCCTTTCTTTTGGCCTATAAACCTACCATGCAATGTAATATATAAAGCTATGTATGAACATAATTTCTAAATATCTATTTCCTTATGCTTCAAGGGTTTTATGATCGGTCTCTAAATATTCTTACTTGCATATGGTTTGAAAGCTTGGTTCGCTCTCACCCTTTGCGCCATCGGCGCAACGGGTCATCTAGTGCTAGAAAACCAGTAGGTTTGATAAGTAGTAAATATACTGCAACACACGGAACAAATAAATCAAAGAATTTTTTTTTGATAAAAATCATGCAACCATAAAAACACTTTACCTCCATAATTGGATCAATCTGGAACCCCATTGCAGCGAGGTGTTCATGCATACCCTTCACTGTAAGGCTCATATCTCTCAAGCTGATGACCTTCTTTCCAAATTCTTCAGCCATCAATGATACCATAATCCATTACAAGTGTGCTAAGTTTCTCAAGGTAACCATGATGTTTGGTTGAATGACTTTGTAAGTTTCCATGACTTTTATCCAACTCTTCCAAACATTTGGCTAGCTTAGCATTAAAAGCACTGATTTCCATTTCATGTTTGGCTCCAGCTTCATTCTTTTCAGCACTAAGAATAGCAACATCTGTTTTAGCCTGTGATAATGCATCTTGCAGTGAATTAATAGTTGCATTGGCATCTTCTAGTTTGTTGGCAATATGAGCCAGTTCCTCATTTGTTTTCTCCAACTCCTCCTCTACAGCAGCAGTACGCAATCGTATTTGGTATTTCTCTTCAGAAGTAGAAGAAATATACCCCTTTAATTTACTCAACTCATCTTCTAATATCTTTATAGTAGAATAGGAATCAGAAAGCCTGCCAGCTTGCAAAGTAACTTGCTTATGTGCTCTCTGTAGCTCATTCTCCACATGATTCTTAGCAGCTTGTGATTCCATTATGTATTGGGCGATCTGGCTTATTTTTTTCACAGGGTCCTCAGAGGGGTGTTCGACAGGAAGAGCCACGCTTGATACTGAATCAACTAGAATGCCCAAGGAAACTTTAGCTTCTTCCAACATGTTACCTACTTTACCCTTTTCCTCACTAAGGGAACTAATGTTCAACTGCAGCTTATCAAAATGCTTAACCTGAGAAGATAGATTTTCAACTTGTTCTCTGAGATCAGTATTTGCAGATTCTCTTGATACCATCTCATATTTCAGATTCTCCATTTCTGTGTTCCTTGCTTCCAGATCTCGTTTTAGCTTATCTGATATAGAGTTATTCTCATCCAGAGCTTGTTTTAGATTCTCTGTTTCAGAGTTATTCTCATCCAGAGCTTGTCTGAGCTTTTCTAGCTCAAAGTTCTTTTCATCCAGAACATGTTTCAGTTTCTCTATCTCAGAGCTATTCCTATCCAAAGCATGTTTTACATTCTCTGTTTCAGAGACCTTTTCATCAATAGCATGTTTTAGCTTCTCTATCTCAGAGTTCTTCTCATCGAGGACTCACTTGAGTCCTTCACTCTCCTGCACCAAACCTTTCCCCTTTTTCACGGCCATTGACAGCTTCTCCCTAAGCAACGATGATTTTTCCTCCGCCTTTTTAAACTCTTTCTGTAATGAGTACTTTTCGTTTTTCACAACATAAATCGCCTCATTATTTGCAGTTCACCTGATAGTCTCATTCTCTCAGATCTATCAGTCATGTCTTCTTCAAGAATAACTTTACAAAGTGTTAATTCCTGATGTAGGGTATACACTAGTGTTTGTAACCTCTCTAAACTTTCACGCTCAAAAGGAGAGGATTTTACTCTTCGCTGGATGCTGCTTAGGCACCGGTCCATGTTAAATTATGATCCAAATTCTACCGTGTTGGACTAGACGTACTACAAACGGTGTGGGCGTTGCGTTGACGTTGACGCGTACGAGTACAACTCGTTTACTTGCCCTCCAAGGACTCTTATGTATTGCCCTCATATATACCCCATGTAGTCGCACCTAAAGACGGTCTGTCGTCTCGTGCTTGTAATACTTCTCCATCATAGTGAATTGCGTCTTCGTGCGTCCGTGGTTTTCTCCCGCAACCGCGTCTCTCGTGTCTCGTTTGATCTCGTTTTACTCCCTCCGTCCGAGAAAACTTGTCCCCGCCGACATTTTACGAAAACCCCCTTCCCTTTCCTCCGACAAGCCACGCAGCCCATCGCGCCTGCTCCATCGCCTCGTCACGCGCTGGCCGCCTGCTCCGCCGCCTCGCCGCCTGCTCTGCCGCCTCGCCGCCTGCTCCGTCGCCTCGCCACGCGCCGGCCGCCTCCTCACCCTCGTCTCGCTGCTTCTCTTTGTCCACACCAGGAGATCCAGAGGGAAGGATCCCATTTTCTGCAAAGCCCGTGACTTGCCGGCTCCGGCGGCGGCGCTCATGTCCTGGAGGGAGTTGGGGCTCGATCTGGAGGCATGGAAGATCCTCGAGCTCCTCATCCACCAGCTCCTCCTCCAGACCCCGAGCGGCTGCTGCGGAAGTCGACGGCGTGGGGAAGACGACCACGGCATGGGGAAGACGAAGACTTGCTCCAGCCACATGCCACTGCCCCATGCTCGTCTTGCCGCTGCCATTCCCCTCCCTCTTCGCTCCACCGGCGCCGCCGCTGCCGCTTCTGCTGCCCGCTGCCTGCTCGCCCACGGCAGCGCAAGTCCGTCTTCTAGCTGCTGATTTCTGTCTGGTGAAGCAAGCAGGTGAGCTGATTTTGTTCTTGTCCTCTTGGTTTGTGCAGCGATTGGAGGAGGACTTGGTGCAGAGGAATGGAGTACGAGTACGGATGCTGCTTCCGTTGATCTCAGGTGAGCTTTTAGAAGAGAATCAGACCTTTTAGCAAGGAATTGCATTGCATTTGGTTCAGTAGCAAATGGAATCATGAACACATAAGTGAGCCAGTGTTAGTTACAGAGCAAAAGTTCAGACATGGAGTAGTAAGTGAGCTAGTGCTGTTCATCTAAATGTTCAGAAAAGGTTCAGAAATGCTAAAAAGTTTAGGAAAAGTCCAAAAATCCACATAAACATCATATTCAAATGCATCTTATTTCATGTCATAAAACTGGCTCAGTGCATGCGTGGACACTGTTTTTGCTAAATGCAGAATGGATGGTAAATTCAGTTGTAGAATGAACAGTGGCCAAATAGAACAGTAGGCCAAACTAGAATGAACTTTACATGGAGTAATTTTGCTTATCTTTCTCCAGGGTTCTCTATAATAAAGGAACTCACAAGTGGCCATAAAAAAGTGAACAGCAAAATGCACTTGTTTCGAATAATATGTTGATTTGCATCTTGTTTGAGCTAGCTGGCACTGTATGGTTCAGATGTTGTAGACTGCAAGCATCAGAGTTGAAGAGGCTATCAATGATCTAAGACTTGGTCCTTAATTAAAACTGTGATGTCTTTTTTTTGCTTGTTCTAATCTGTTTGACAAAAATTTAGTCAAAAGTTTGTTAAGAGAAGCAACTTTTCACCCAAAGAAAACAAAATTTGGAGTAGCATTCATTTACTGTCAATATCTAGTTACCTTACTGTTTTGCTATTGCTAATTGATCTTGACATAATTGAAGAAGAAGAAGAAGAATCTAGCTAATTCCTCTCGACTGTAATGACCCTGTACAAATTCTTACAAATTCTTAGCTTCTTCTTCTTCTTACTCCTTGTAATGACCTTGTACATCTTGTAATGACCCTTAATGAAGATATTATTTCTCTCAACTGGAGTTTTGTCTTTACATCTTATCATAAGAGTTTATTGTCAAATTAATTCAAATAAATCTAGCTAATTCAGTTAATTCAAAATTAATAGAAATAAAATCCAATTAATCCAAATTATTCCAAATTAATTCAAATAAATTCAAATAAATCCAATAGATCCAAATAATTCAAATAAATCCAAATAAATAGTGCTTTGTTTATCTGTAATTTTTTCAGTTAACTGTAGCAAGAAAAAATTCCAAAAACTAGCAGATCTCCAAGAATGCCAAGAGTATTAAACTGAATTAATAGTGCTTTGTTATCTGAATTATTTCAGTGATTCTAGACACTGTATTGTAGAGTGTATACAATAGACTTTCAGAGCAAATTCTTATTCTTACTGTCAAAATTCAGAGCAAATTCTAGTAATATTTATACTGCTTGTGCTTGTAGTAATATTTGTACACTATGCTAACTTAATTTTCAATTTCATTCATAACACTTTGCTCTTATTCAGGTTCCCTGATTCAGGTTCATTTTTGTGTATTGTTCCCTGATTTAGGTTCCCCTGCTAACAATTTTTGACACAAATTGTACAGTACCTTATTCCTCTTCATGATTTATACTCAAACATCAATGATCAATGATTAATGATTTATACTCCAGCAATTCCAGGAATGAAAGGCATATAAATCTTATTGTGATCTTCATTTGCCTGGGAGTAGCTGTAAAAATCCTGAGACTATTGTAATTGTTACTTAACTGAAATTTTTGTCTGCAACAAAATTGTTGCTTAACTGAAATCTGATGTAATTGTTGCCAGGGAGTAGCTGTAAAAATCCTGAGACTAATCTGTCTTCCTGAAATTTTATATTGTTTGCTGAAATTTTATAGACATCATAGCATTAATCTACAGAAATTGAATCTACATTAATCTTAGACAGGTACTTTTACTCAAAATTTCTTGTATGCAACCCACTGCATGCTCCGCCATTGTTTTTTTCAGTTGTGTATGCTCTGCTTGAACCAAACTCATTGCTGCTGTTTCGTGTAATGTCTCTTCTTCTTTCTTCTCTTCTATGCAAACTGCTCATGTATTATATGCTCTGCTCCCTTGTTTCTTTCACTATCAATTTCTGCTAAGTCACTATCAATTCTAAGTCTGAATGGGTTGTCTGACAGTATCAATTTCTGCTACGGTCAATTGCCATGTGCTACATAGGTTTCAGAATTCTGAATTTACATAATCAGTTGCCATGATTCAATTTACAACATGTTATGATTAGTTCTCTGAAATTTAAACATGTTCTAATTCATTCTGAAATTTCACAGTATCGGTCATCCTAACCGAAACATGTTATGATGTTCATTTTGCTCATGTTTTAAAAAATCATAAAATTGTTGTACCTGAAGAGCATAGGCGCCGGGCAAATTTGATCTTTGATCTTGCTACAGATACTGCTAATACTGACAAATTGCTGCTACAACAGATACTGCTGCTACAGATGATACTCCTCTGTATTGATCAATTGATCTCCTCTTGATCTGCAGGTGAGAAGTAGAGGATTTGCTGCTGGGCGAGCAGTGACGTGCTGGGCGTGGAGGAGGAGCAGCGCCTGGGCCTGGAGGAGGAGCGGCGCCTGGTCGTGGAGGAGTAGCTCGCCTCCGTGGTCGCGGACGAAATTGAGGCGCAGGTGGGCGTCGGGATCGGGGCGCAGGTGAGCGGAGGGTGGAATAGCTCGCCTCCGTCGATCTGTGTCGCGGGTGGACGGAGTTGGGGACCAGCTCGCCTATCTGCTTGCAGAGGTGGGCGGCGAAATCGGGCGTAGGTGAAAGAACATGTGATGCCCCCATGTTTGGTTTTGGTAATTGATGACAATCTCTATGTACTAATGGTTGCCATGAGTTATATTAAAGGGTTTGTTCATAAGCATTTTTTGAAGTCCATTTGTTGGTTTTAAGGAGATTATGTGATGACCAAGGTGCTATTCAAGGATTTATCCAAAGATTGGTCATGTGAGAGTTGAGCCTACTGCAAGCATGTCTTGAAGAAGAAGATTGTGTGAACATTCATGTTTACCTTCAAGACATCATCTTTATGATGAGAAGATATGATACAAGGTTGATCAGGACCAAGTCAAAGAGTGAATCAAGTTGATCAACACACAAAGCATAGAAGATGTACCGAGAGGGATCAAGTGATCCCATGGTATGGTAAGCATTGTTCATTACGCTTTGTGTACTAACCCATTGTCTACGTGAGAGTTTTATGTGGGGTTAGGTATGTTTCCATGGGCATACATCAAAAGGAAGATATCATACAACCCATGAAGGATGACATCAAGTGGCGATCGTCATCAAGGTTGCAGTTTGCAAGTTCAAGTGGAGCATCACGAAGAGATCACATGCTTGAAGCTTGCCGTCCATTGTGGTGATAATGGACTTGTGAAGATGTGCCGAAGAGTGGCTCGCCTATAGTGGAGTATGGGGGAGCAATCTACTAGTCTTCATCGAGCCAACACAATCAAGAAAGGTGGTCCAACTTGAGGAAGTCAATATCGTCATCATCTAGCTCAAGTGGACTATGTGCAAGGCAAATGTTTGCCCTTGATAGGTTTTCTATTTTGCCGGTCTCATGGTGGTAGTTGGGAGACCGGGTTATAGGATCGATAGCCGTACTATCAAGGGGGCTCTTGGATGAGTAGCTTGATCGTATCATTCGTAGAGAGCTCAAACCATTGCATCCTTGCATCATCTTTCTTGGTTCTTGTTTGGTGTTTCTCTTTGTGAGTCTTTGAGCTTTTGATCACCTTCATGACAAGCTCAAGTTCATCGAGAACGGATTTCGTTTGCTTCTTCTAGTATGTTCTCGATGTTGGGGTTTTTGCCGGATCTTTTTTGATAGAGGTTTCACATCTCTATATCATAGGCATATCTCTACTGCCACTTCTTATTATAACTAGTCGCTGTTGGATAGTACTCGTCGTCCTCTATCCAACAAGCTTGAGTTTGCTCTTTTCGGAGCTCATTTGCAGAAGTTATGGCAGTTCTGGTTTTCTTATAGCCATCTGTTGCTGTGCTTGTGAGCTGGAGACCACAAGCGGTAGTACCGCTCTGGTAAGCGGTAGTACCGCTTATTAGCGGTAGTACCGATGTCCAGTTTCGCGGCTACTACCGCTGCTTCTGGGAACTCGACTTTAGTGTCGGGTTTGCGTGGAAGTGCAACGGTAGTGCAAAGTGAAGCGGCAATGGAGAGCAGCACTACTGCCTATAAGCGGTAGTACCGCTCAGGTGGGCGGTAGTACCGTTGTAGCAGTTCTACTGCTTCCCCTTGTTTCCTGCTCTGCTTCTGAGTAACCCCGAGCTGCAACCCCAGCGGTAGTACCGCTGGGGCGAGCGGTAGTACCGCTCCGGCTGCACTACCGCCTTGTGGCTTCGTGTCATTGCACTGCTTTTGGGTTACTACCGCCCGAGCGGTAGTATCGCTCTGTGGAGCGGTAGTACCGCTCTGTGCGGGCTGAGAGCAAGGTAACGGTTGGATTTTCCCCCTCCTATAAAAGGGGTTCTTCTTCCCCCTTGAACCTTATCCCTTCTAGCTCGTGTTTTTCCCCCATTGTTGAGCTTCTTCGAGCTTGCTAACTCTCAATCCCTTCAATGATTCTTGCTAGTTCTTGAGGGAAAAGAGAGAGGAGATCTAGATCTATGTTTCCACCAATCACTTTCTCCTCTATGTGAGGGGAACCCCTTGGATCTAGGTTTTGGAGTTCTTGGTGTTCTCCTTCTTGTTTTTCCTCTCATATTCCTCCATAGCTTTCGTTGCTTTGGTGGGATTTGAGAGTGAGGGACTTGGGCACTCCGTGTGCCCTGGCCATTGCATTTGGTGCATCGGTTTGAGTTCTCCACGGTGATACGTGGAAGTGAAGTTTGAGAAGCTTATTACTCTTGGGTGCTTGGTACCCTAGAGCTTGTTCCTCTTGGGTGCTTGGGCGCCCTAGACGGTTGGTGGTGCTTCGGAGCTCAATCATTGTGGTGTAAAGCTCTGGGCAAGCGTCGGGGTCTCCAATTAGGTTGTGGAGATTACCCCGAGCAATTTGACGGGTACCGGTGACCGCCCCCAAAGGTTGCCAAAGTGTACGGGTTCGGTGACCGCCCCCAAGGGTTGCCATTTGTACGGGTTCGGTGACCGCCCTCAAGGGTCCCTTAGTGGAATCACGGCATCTTGCATTATGCGAGGGCGTGAGGAGATTACGGTGGCCCTAGTGGCTTCTTGGGGAGCATTGTGCCTCCACACCGTTCCAAACGGAGATTAGCATCCGCAAGGGTGTGAACTTCGGGATACATCGTCGTCTCCACGTGCCTCGGTTATCTCTTACCCGAGCCCTTTACATATGCACTTTACTTTGTGATAGCCATAGTGATTCATGTTATATACTCCCTCCGTTCCATAATGTAGTGCCTATAAATTTTCTCAAAAGTCAAACATTACAAAGTTTGACCATATTTATAGAGAAAAATGGGTACATCTAGAATACCAAATGCACATCATTGGATACATCATGAGTTATATTTTCGGAATGTACATGTTTGGTATTGTAGATGTATACAATTTTCTCTATAAACTTGGTCAAAGTTGGCAAAGTTTGACTTTCAGAAAAATCTATAGGCACTACATTGTGAAATGGAGGGAGTATCTTGCTATCACTTGGTTGTTTATCTTGCTTAGCATAAGTTGTTGGCGCACTTAGATGAGCCTAGTTGTTGTAGGTTTTGTGCTTGACAAATTAACCGCTAGGTTTATTCCGCATTTGTTCAAGCCTAAACCGTAATTATTTTAAAGCGCCTATTCACCCCCTCTCTAGGCGACATCCACGATCTTTCAGTAGGTGCGTGGGCGGCGGTTGAGGTGGAGTGTGTCGCGGGTGGGCGGCGGTGGGAGGTCGCGGGTGGTCTGCCAGCGCCGGAATCCCACGTTGTCGGGCGACGGACAGAGGAAGAAGAAGCCGTCAGGGTCCTGTTTGTTGCTGTTTTAAACTGACGTGGGGTTTTCGCAAAAAATACACTGTGCTGCGCCCTGGACAAGCTTTTTCGGACGGAACAAGTGGTATACAGAGCCAAGTTGTATACGATACGAGATCAAGACGAGAGTTAGGGTTGCTGCGCCGCCATCGGTCCCGAGACCGACAGGGTTTGACGGAAATTTCCTGCGGCTGCGTACGCGGCATCTGCGATCAGAAGATCGATTTCCACTGCAACCCAGCGTCGCGCAAGATCGACAGGAGTTCCTTGCTGCCACGTCTTCCGTCTATGTACAGGATCAAGTCCCCAGGCTCGGCAAGCGACGCATCCGCCGAGTCGCCTATTCACCTGGCCGCATCTTCACGTGAAGACTTTTTTGGATCCGGTGGTAGTACTAGTGCTACACGCACTGGGATCGAGATCTAATTGATCTCTACTTATCACGTCAAGCATTGATCGGCTTCTACTACTTCAACTAGTACTAGTCAACGTGGAGGTACAGCGCACTTTTGTCCCTAATTGCTACAGTTTGGTTTTTTACCAGGTGCTATCTTTTTCTAGTTTTTTTGATCCGCATATTAATTCTGTCAAGAATTATTTTACTCCGACTTGTACTACTTTGTGCACAGTTTATCGACTCATGGCATCCATGAGATACGATCTTTCGCTGCTGGATCGTGACACAAGGTTTACCCTATGGCAAGTCAAGATGCGGGCGTTGTTGGCACAGTCTGATTATGATGATGCACTGGATAGTTTTGGGAAGAATAGAATTCAAAATTGGACTGATGAGGAGAAAAGAAGGGATCGTAAGGCTTTGTTACAAATTCAACTCCATTTGCATAATAATATTTTGCAGGAAGTTTTGAGCGAGAAAACTGCCGCCGCTCTATGGTTAAAGCTGGAAGGCATTTGCATGACAAAAGATCTCACAAGCAAGATGCATCTGAAGCAAAAATTATTCCTGCACAGGTTACCCGAGGGAGGTAATGTTTTGAATCATATTTCAGAATTTAAAGAGATCATATCCGATCTAGCTGCAATGGATGTTAAGTATGACGAGGAAGATACATCTTTAATGTTACTTTGTTCACTGCCAAGGTCTTATACCAATTTTAGAGACACCATATTATACAGTCATCGTGATACTCTCACAATTAATGAAGTTTATGAAGCTTTGAACTCTAAGGAGAAGATGAAACTAATGGTGCCTCATGATGGTTCAAGTTCATCTCAAGCCGAGGGATTATCTGTTCGTGGCAGGACAAAGGAGAAGAACTCACATAATGAAAACAGAGGCAAAAGTAAGAACGGCTACAGGGGCCAGTCGCAATCCAGAGACAAGAAACAGTATTGCAGATATTGCAAGAGAGACGGGCATGACATCTCAGAATGTTTCAAGTTGCAGAACAAGGAAAAGAGGAATGGTACATATAAACCGAAAGGTAACAAACAAGGTGAAAATTCTGCTAATGTTGCTCGTGATGATAGTTTAGATGATGCTCTTGTCGTTATTGCTGGATGTGCTGGGACCAATGATGAGTGGGTATTTAACACTGCATGTACTTTTCATATGTGCCCACATAGAGATTGGTTTACTACTTTTGATTCTACTATTGCTGTTGGTTCCGTTTTGGGTTTTGATAATTCACCATGCAAGATTGAAGGTATAGGTTCCGTTCGAATCAAGATGTTTGATGGCACAATTAGAACTTTGACACATGTTCGGTATATTCCGAAGATGAAGAGAAATCTTATCTCTATGAGTGCCCTTGATGCAAAAGGGTACAAGTATTCAGGTGGAGATAGTGTTTTGAAGGTCACCAAAGGTTCCCTTATTGTGATGAAAGGTGATTTAAGTTCGACCAATGGTCTTTATTACCTTCGAGGTTCTACCGTTTCAGATAACGCTACTCCAGTTATTTCAAAGAATTCTGATTGTGATACTGCTAACCTTTGGCATATGCGTCTTGGACATATGAGTGAACTTGGTTTGGCAGAGTTAAATAAGAGAGGTCTTCTTAATGGATATGAAACTGGTAAATTGAAGTTTTGTGAGCATTGTATCTTTGGCAAGCACAAGAGGGTGAAGTTCAACACTTCGGTTCATACAACTGAAGGTATTCTTGATTATGGGGACCATCTCGCAAAAAGTCACTAGGTGGTGCTAGTTACATGCTAACTATTATTGATGACTATTCGAGAAAAGTTTGGCCTTATTTCTTGAAGCATAAGTATCAAGCATTCTCAGTTTTTAAGGAGTGGAAGATTATGATTGAAAGGCAAACTGAAAAGAAGGTAAAAATACTTAGTACTGATAATGGTATGGAATTCTGTTCTAAGCAATTTGAGAATTATTGCAAGTCTGAAGGCATTGTCAGACATTACACCGTTCCTTATACTCCTCAACAAAACGGTGTTACTGAGCGTATGAACAGGACCATTATTTCCAGGGCTCGTTGCATGTTGTCCAATGCAGGTTTGCATACGCGTTTTTGGGCTGAGGCCGCTTCCACTGCTTGTTATCTCATTAATCGTTCACCATCTATTGCTCTTAATAAGAAAACTCCAATTGAGGTATGGTCTGGTTCACCTGCTGATTATTCACAATTGAGAGTTTTTGGTTGCACTGCTTATGCTCATGTTGATAATGGAAAGTTGGAGCCTAGGGCTATTAAGTGCATTTTTCTTGGTTATAAATTTGGTGTTAAAGGTTTTTAATTGTGGAATCCTGAAACACAGAAGGTTATTATTAGCAGAAATGCTATCTTTAATGAATCTGCTATGTTACATGATGTTCCATCTACTAATGTTCCTGTTGAGAGTGAACAACAGCCTACTGTTCAGGAGCCTACCGTTCAGGTGGAGCATGTTATTGATTCAGGTGATATATCTGATAAGGAAAATGTTGATGCAAATGATGAACCTGTCGTTGATGATGAACATGTCACTCCAAATCAGCCTATTGTTCCACCCGGTTGGAATCTCGCACGTGACAGAGTTAGGCAGGGTATTGATAAACCTAAAAGGTTAATTGAAGAGTGCAATATTGTTTCTTTTGCTTTATCTGTTGCAGAAGAAATTGAAGTTAATGCTGAGCCTTCTTCACATTCCGAGGCTATTATTTTCGGTGATAGTAATAAGTGGATGACCGCTATGCATGATGAGAAGGAATCACTTGAAAAGAATGGCACTTGGGATTTAGTAAGATTACCTAGAGAGAAGAAACCTATTCGTTGCAAGTGGGTTTTCAAAAGAAAAGAAGGTGTTTCTCCTAACGATGAGACAAGATATAAAGGAAGATTAGTTGCTAAAGGTTACAGCCAGATTCCAGGTATTGACTGTAATGAAGTCTTTTCTCCAGTTGTGAAGCATAGCTCTATTCGCACTTTACTTAGTATTGTTGCCATGAATGATTTTGAGCTTGAACAATTGGATGTTAAAACTGCATTCTTACATGGAGAATTAGAAGAGGATATTTATATGGAACAACCTGAAGGTTTTGTTATTCCTGGAAAAGAAAAGCTTGTCTGCAAGTTAAAGAAATCTCTTTATGGATTGAAGCAATCTCCTAGACAGTGGTACAAGAGATTTGACACTTTTATGCTCTCTCAAGGTTTAAAAGGTCTAATTATGATAGCTGTCTTTATTTGAAAACTGTCAATGGTTCAATTATTTATTTGCTCCTTTATGCTGATGATATGCTAATTGCTGCAAAGAATATGTCAGAGATTAATGAACTAAAGAAGCAATTGAGTAATGAATTTGAGATGAAGGATTTGGGTGCAGCAAAGAAAATACTTGGCATGGAAATATCCAGAGATAGACCATCTGGAAAAGTATATCTAGTCAGAAAGGATATATAGATAAAGTTCTTTGTCGTTTTAATATGCATAATGCCAAACCGTTGAGTACTCCGTTAGCTGCACACTTCAAATTATCATTAGCCTTATGTCCTAAGTCAGATGCTGATATTGAGTACATGTCTAGAGTTCCCTATTCAAGTGCAGTTGGTTCACTTATGTATACCATGGTTTGTTCTCGTCCTGATTTATCATATGCATTGAGTGTTGTCAGTAGATACATGACTAATCCTGGAAAAGAGCATTGCAAAGCAGTTCAGTGGATTTTCAGATACCTACGAAGTACTTCTAATGCTTATTTACAGTTTGGGAAAACTAGAGATGGACTTGTTGGTTTTGTTGATTCTGATTTTGCTGGTGATTTGGATAAGAGAAGATCACTCACAGGTTATGTTTTCATCATTGGTGGTTGTGCTGTGAGTTAGAGAGCAACTTTGCAGTCTATTGTGGCTTGTTCCACTACCGATGCCGAGTATATGGCTATTTCTGAGGCATGCAAAGAAGCTATCTGGTTGAGAGGTTTGTACGCTGAGCTTTGTGGAGATTCATCTTGCCCTACCATATTTTCTGACAGTCAAAGTGCCATATGTCTTACAAAGAATACAATGTATCATGAGAGAACAAAGCACATTGATGTCAGATTTCACTATATTTGAGATGTTATTGCTGAAGGTGATTTGAAGGTATGCAAGATAAGTACTCATCATAATCCTGTTGATATGATGACAAAGCCAGTTTCTACCAATAAGTTTGAGCTTTGCTCAGGCTTAGTTGGTATTTCTCACTAGTCCTATGGACTTTGACGCACAAGGTGTTTATGCTGATTTGGATGGAATTATTTATTTTTTTCGACTATTGGAGGGAATTTGGCTCAAGGTGGAGATTGTTAAATTATGATCCAAATTCTACCGTGTTGGACTAGACGTAGTACAAACGGTGTGGGCGTTGCGTTGACGTCGACGCGTACGAGTACAACTTGTTTACTTGTCCTCCAAGGACTCTTATGTATTGCCCTCATATATACCCCATGTAGTCGCACCTAAAGACGGTCTGTCGTCTCGTGCTTATAATACTTCTCCATCATAGTGAATTGCGTCTTCGTGCGTCCGTGGTTTTCTTCCGCAGGGGTTTTCACGTAAAAATCCGTGTCTCTCGTGTCTCGTTTGATCTCGTTTTATCTAACAGTCCACCAATTTGGTGGTCTCCAGGGCCTCATTGTCCTCCCATTTGACATCAGAAACCTCTGCAATGCCTTTACAAGCTCAGTATTCTGCGACGAGATAACAGATAATTTACCAACAGCAGCATTGTATAGGGACGTTAATTCAGAAATTTCATTTACAAGTATGTCCTTTTCCTGCTTCTATTCCAATAGAACTATGGTTAAACGGTCGATTTCCTCATGCATCGAGACCAGTTTTGATTCATGTGCAGACAGCCTATGAAGAGCTTCAGAAGACTCATTCTGCATCCGCACAGCATCATCTTTGGCCTGGCCCAATGACTTGACTAGCCAAGTGATTTGTGAATCAAGTTCACCAGTTAAGACTGATTGTGGAAAGTCAACCGGGCCTAGAATGTCTTTTACTTTCCGGTGCTCCAAGAAGACCATGTCAGCAATTTTCTTTTGTTCAACCAACCATTCCAATCTGTCAATCATCTCCAAGGAAAGCAGATCCTCTGGAAATGTTGCCTCTGACATAATCTCTTCAATGCGTTGAAGAACCCCATCATTTTTTGATAGGGAGGCCTGGACAGAAGTAAGTGTAGTGTTTGCGTCATTTAGTTGCTCAATGCTTGCCTTAGAAACTTCCCATGCGTTGTATGTTTCTCTAAGCCCGTCCAAACATTTCTCATGTTCTGCTGACTTTTCATCTAACAACATCTTAAGCTCCTCAATTCTGCCATCAGATTCTTGCAAGGCATCAGACCTCTGTTGCAACTCCACCATGCACCTCTCCAGCACACCTGATTTTTCAGCCAGTGTCTGCTTTAAGGAATCACGATGTTGCACCAACGACTTGCCCTTTGTGACAGCCATGCTGAGCTTCTCTTTAGTAGTTGATAATTTATGCTCCATCTGCTCAATTTCTGCCTATGTTTTGCCTGCTTCAGCATTTGCTACATCTCGAGCAGCTTTCGTTTTCTCAAGCTCTTCAGTAAGGATTTTGTTTTCTTCCACAGAAGTGTTCAACTTTTGCATGAAATTTGCTTCACTTCTCTTGCTACTGACCAATTCCTCTGAAATATTACCTAAAAAAGTGGTGTGATCGCATTGACCCGTGGCCACAAAACCAGGCTTAACCTCTGCCAACACTTGCTCGAGTTGTTCAATGCCGAATAAAACCTGCCTGTACCGCTCTGTTAGCAACAAAGTCTTCCTTTCAACAGCAGATATCCCGTCTTGATCAGCACCCTCAAAACTGATGGCATCTTTCCCAACCACGGCATCGAGCGATGCAACCATTCGCCCAATTGCTAGTTCTGAAACTTGCCTCCACGAACCAAGGTATGCCTCCACAACCTCTTTTGACACTTCAACCTCAGCAGCCCTGGCACGTAAGCTATCAACCTCCTGCTCCCTGGAACGCGCCACTGAATTCAGTTCAAGCACAAGTCTCGAGCAATCATCCAGCATCGAGTGCAGTGGTGCGCTGTCATCAGGATCTTCTCCATCAACGAACTCGACACTTCCTGCCCCACCAGCTCCTGTAGCATTCTCCGGAGTGTCGCTGCCTCCCGTGCACACACATCTCTCTCTTCCTGAACCAATCCCAGTTCACATCATCTTATAGTCAGATCAGAGAATGGAGATGGCACGTTGCAATTCAAGTGCAAAATTACATGAACTTAACTAGTGTGAAAAGCAAAAAGAAGCAATACCTTGTACTTGCGGCACTCGGCAGCGGCGCTAGACTCGTCCGGGAAGTCGATGACGGCGATGGATTCATCGAGCGAGCGAGCGGTTGCGAGGTCGTCAGGGGCATCCTCGAAGGTCTCGCCGCTGGTGGCATCGTCGGCGGGCATGCTAACGAAGATACCAGCGTATGGGTCTCTCGAAATAGGCTTTCGTCCCGCTATATTGATATAGCAACCACCCGATACAACAAAGATTTCAATGCTGGGGCAGACAACACAAGTACGCCCAAGAGAAATAAAAGAGAAAGAAAAAGAAACAAATGACAACAGAGTCGGATCGACGGAAACGATGATGACCCGCATCCGCTGCGCCCTCCGAAGATTTGCACCACACTCCCAGCACGTCGAACCACCGCATACCAAGCAACACCTTCAGGAAGGGACGCGACGATGACGATGCTGCTGCCCGGACAAGTCCTAGGGTTTCCCCCGGTACGCGGAGGGGCGTGGGTGAGGGGGATACCCGACGCCCTTCAGGAAGGAACGACGGCGCCCACGGGCGTCACCGCGTCGGTGCCGGCCAAGCCGGCAAGGATTTCTCCCGTCCGCCCCGCCCCCACAACCCCGGCCGATCCGTTGCGCTCCACCAAACTTGCCGCCCACCACCATGCGCCACCACGGTCGTGGGATCACCACCGCCGTCTCACCATGGAGAGCAAAACGTGATCGACGAGTTCGAGAGAGAGCAACCGGGAACGAGAAGCGGCAGAGACAGCAGCCACGCGGGAGGGGACAATCTCCGCCGCCATCGGCAGTCACCGACCGGACGCAGCAAGAGGAGCAGACCAGGCACATGGGCCCGGCCGAGCTTGAAATGGCTCGTGAAGCTCCCGTCGCCGCGCTGCAGTGGGCGTGCCGCCGTCTCCGCAACCCCCGCACGAGCTGCACCTCCGTCCGCCGGAGCCAAGCCAGGCCCGCGCAGACCCAGATGGGGCCCCAAAGGGCCCAGATCTGGGCCGGGAGGGCGCCGCCGTCAGCCGCCGCGCAAGCCCGCAGCTAAGTGGTCGCGCCACCGCCTCCTCACCACCCGGAGCCGCGCCGCCGCCGGAACCACCGCTGCCCGAAGTGCATCGCCGCACGCCCACGACGGGGAGGACCACCCGCAGCTGCCGGGAGCCCGAAGCCAAACACCAGCCGCTGCCCTCACGGCCCGCGGCCCGCGCCACCAGGATCCTGATCCGGCTGCCAGATCGGCGCCGAACCATGCCCAAGCGCGCCTCTACCATTGCAGCCACCGCGCCACCACGAGACCCCAGGGGGACGATGAGCCGCCGCCACCAGGAGCGCCCGGAGCTGCGTCGCCGAGCCCCGCCATAGCCCGACGCCTCCAGCGGCCAGCCGTCCCGCACCGGCCAGGGGCCCGCGAGGAGGGGAAAGGAGCGACCCCGCCGCCGCCCCTGCCGGCCGGGCTTCGCCCGGCGGCGTCACGAGGCGGTGGCGAGGAAGGAAGAGGCCGGAGGGGAGGGTGCTGAAGACCGGCGGCTAGGGTTCCCCCGTCCGCCCGCGGGAGCGGCGCGGGGGAGGGCTGTGTCTTTGGGTCTGCCCCGGGGCTTCGCGCATTCTACACGGTGCAGAGGTAGGAGCTTCCGTAAGCCGTTCTGTTTGTTCGTGCTGAAATGGAGATGGCAGAGCGGTTGGAGCTGCGGTGGTGATGATACCTGCGAGGGAAGCTTGACGAGGACGTCGTCGCTCCTGCTGCCCTCATCGGAGTGTGCCCGGACGCGCGGCGGAGAGCGTCGGCGGGCGGAGGACGAGGAGGCAGAGGAGGAGGAAGAGGACTTGGGGGGGGGAGTCGGAGTCGGAGTGGTCGGCCATGGCGGCGCCAGATCTGGGCCTGGTCGGGCTGGTGGATCTGATCAAACCATCGCCGAGGTGGAGGAGAAGGAACTGGGGGAGACGATGGTGCGTGGGCCCGATCGGGGGGTGCGCGGAGCAGAGCTGCGAAGGTTGGGGAAGACACCGAGCTGACAAGTGGGGTTCACGTGGCAGTGGGAGTAGGATGGTGCTTTTTTTTGGGAAACGTTTGGGAACGGATGACCGGCCAAGCGCTCGGCCGGTCTCCTCCCTCACGCGCGTCCAGTGTGGGCCCAGAAGCCTTATCTCCTCCACCGCTTTTCTTCTTATCCACAAAACACACTGCATCTCCATCCTCTATCCAATCCCCTCCCTTTCCTTCCCTTCCTCCAATCCATCTCCGGTGAGATCCCTCCACCACACCATCTCTTCTAGCCATGCCGGCAGGCGAGGTCATCGGCGTCAAAGGCGGCTGGGCTGTGGGCTGCAACCGGCCACGACGGGCAGCCGCAAGCTCGAGACGACGGCCTGGTCATGCACCGCCCACGCGCCCGTTGTCCTCCGACGTCGCGCTGCACGCTCCGACGAGGCTAAGCTATGAGCGGCGACCGGTCATCGGAGAAGATGTGAACCACAGCGAGACGTGCTGCAACCGGCCTCAGCGGAAGCTGGGACCACGTCGTGGTGCGCTGCAACCGGGGGCGTGAAAGAGCTGCGACAGGTTGGGCGGCGTGCGGCGACGATGCTGGAATCGGTCAGATTTTTTGCTGGAAGCGGCGACTGGAGGTGCTACAACCATGGCAGCAAATGTTGGAACCAACAGCCGCGGCCTCCAGCAGGTTTTCTTTTTTGCTTCAAGCAGCCATTGTTTTTGCTGGAATCATTAAGCATTTTTGTTGGAACCAGCGATTTCCATGGATGCGAGTACATAAGAATTTTTTTTCTTTTTTTTGCTGGGATCGCAATTTTTGGTGCGGCGGGCGAGAAATTTTGCTTCAACCAGCCATTCTTTTTTGCTGGAAGCATCAGGATTTTTTGCTACCACCTTGTTTTGTTTTGTCTTTGCTGGAACCAGCCTAAAAATTGCTACCACCGTCTTTCAATTTTTGCTGTAACCGGCATTGTTTTCTGCTTCAATCGAGTGACTGGAGATTTTTGTTGTTTTCAATTTCTTGCTGGATGAGGCCAATTCGTTTGCTACAACTGGCTTTTTTAAAAGCTTCGACCGGAGAAACGACGACGAGGATGAAGAACATGGCTGCAACCAGTGGGGGGTTGCCGCGAATCCCGGCAACGAGATCTAGCGTGGAGCGGTAGGGGCGGCGTGGTGCTGTGACCGGGGAGCAGCGGGAGAGCACGGCGCGCGCAACCGACGAGCTGCGCAAGATGCGGGTGCCGCGGGAGATGCGGAAGCGACGGGTGTTGCGCGAGGAAGACGGAGGTTTTGGGGATGAACCGTTTTTTTTAGATCTGACGGACGAGACAACTGGCATCTGACGGCGTGCGCGCGACCGGCCGAAACTTTGGGCCGGCGCGCCGGCGCCTATCAGTTGCCTTTTTTTTTGAGGAACCAGTAGGACGGTGACGGTGCTTTGTCACATCCGGTGTCTCTTGGAGGAGCAATGCTACATCGACGGGCAATTATGTATGGTTTACGGGGGATTGGCCAGTTGGCAATTTTTTATTGGAGGTAAGAGGGAAGGAGGGCCCCACCCATGTTGAATTCAGGGGGCTCGAGAGGATTAGGAGGAAGGTTATGTAATTACTCGTAACAGCTTTTGTAGGTGTAGTATTATTGCTCTTGGAGTGGGTGGGAGCGCGACGGCCCACCTGTCACGCTAACGATCCTGCGCGGCCCATTTCAGACGGAGACGTCTTCGAGATTTCGAAACCACACGGCGGTTGCCTTTTCGACCCAATCGTATAGAACTCTACCATGGCCTATACATTCACTATGCACAATTTCCACGGCTCGCGCTGGAGCAACCAATGCGCATTTCAGCAATCATCACTAAATCAAATCCAGCTGAGCTCGGGCACCAAAACGCCCTTCCTGGCAAGTGCTTATTCAATGGCGGTACTCAACTAAGATTTATTTTTTTACGGTAAGGCCTCTCCCAGCCAGACGTTAGCCACGTCTGAGCACAAGCTGCTAGCTTGATACATAGTATCACAAATGAACACACAACTGACGCTAACACATAATGGTGACTGAAAATATACCATCAAACACAATAAGCGTTGGGACTATGGCGATCTCTGGTGGTGTCCACGTCATCACACCGGCACTGTGTGTGGCAGCCAATCGTGAGAGAGCTTTGCGCTGGCCAATCTCGTTCGTCGGAGCAGGTCCTGGTGTGGTGCGTGGCCAGTTGGAAGGTGCTGGTTGGTTGTGCGCGTGGGCCGTGGGAGGCCGCTGGTTCGCGTGCGCAACCGAGTTCAGTAGCTGCAGGTGGTTTGTTGTTTCTTGCCGGGCCCGTTGTCATTGCCTTGCGTGTTCTCTGTGTTGTGCTTGCTATATTTACCTCTACCGCATCCCGGACACTGTCAGTGTCGATTACCGCGCTTGTGTGCGTATACAGCCGTGCGGCGTTTCGCTCGCTGACTTGTGGGCCTGCTTTACACTGGGGGCGAGTTGTCAATCTGTGGTGGGCGATGCGTGTGATGCGTTCCGTGTGTGCCGAAGATAGCGATGGGTGGGATGTGTTGTCGCCTCACCTGCCTCGCTCGCAATCTCTCTGGTCTGAAGGCCCCACAGAACTGGTCCCACGTTGTCTGTCTCCTGTGTGCTGGTGGTTTGGGTGTGTGTCCTCTAGTTCAATTGCTTTCTGATCGAGGCACTGGCGTTTGGATGTGTTCGAAGCATGACTAGGCCGGTCCTTTAACTATTTTTTTTGAGAGTACGCCAATGGCGTACCATATTTTTATAGAAGGTAGAAAGCATAATCACAAGAAGTGTTACCCGAATGCGCACAAATGGGTCGACACAGAACACCACTCCAACACCTACCATACACACCTAGGCTAATTCCTCACAAAACATTGCAAGCCACCGACACCGCCACCCGCTTGCCTCCACTCGGCTACTTCTCCTAGGATCATAGTGGCAAGCTCCCTTGGATCCTTGTGTTGATCAACTCTATTGAAGACCCTCGCATTTCGTTGCTTCCAAAGAGCCCACATGACCGCAATGAACAAAGTGGCAAACCATCTTTTGTCGGCCTTGTGGAAGTGTCTTCTCTCTCTCAACGACCACTCAAGAGTCATGTACGATTGTAGCCGGTCATGCACGTTGATGCGAATCGTGTCCCAGATAGTGTACCAAACCTTTCGAGCATATCCACAGCGCGACAAAATGTGATCGACGTTGTCCTCGTCCTGCAAGCACGTGTAACAAGCGGGCGGCTCCTCCTGTAGACCATGTCGAGCGCGCCGATCAGATGTTCAGAGCCTATACTGCATCGCCAGCCAAGCAAAAATCTTGCACTTGAGCAGAGCCCAACTTCTCCACACACACGCTGCCATAGGCGTCCTCGGTAGCCCAGAGCATAGGCTGGCATATATCGCACTGGCGGAGTACTGTCCAGACGCGGTGCAAGTCCAAGTAAACGCGTCATGTTCCTCCGTGTTTCTTCCCACCGTGGTGATCGCATGGCACAGGTGAACAAGTTGCAGTTGGGCCATGAAAGACCGACCTGGCAGTCGTCCATCCATCGATCATTGAGCAGCGCTTGTTGCACCATGCGCACGTTCACCACTCTCGCTTGAACCGTGTCTTGTAACAGGGGTGCAATATCCGCAACTGTGAATCCATGTATCCATCGATCTCGCCAAAAAAGGACCCTATCTCCCACAACAATAGAGATATGTACAAGGCTGTCAAAAATCTCACGTGTGTCTCGATCCTCAATCATGGGCAGTCCCTACCAAGGTCTGTTTGGCTCGGTACGCTTTAACCACTCCTACCGGACCCTCAACGCTAACATTTAGGCCTGCAGATGGTGTCCCAGGCAACTAAACACTGACCACCATTCACCTTGTCCTTCCCTGCCCAGAAAAATGATCTCATCCACTTGTTTATCTCCTCAAACACCCACGCGGGGGCGCCCGCGATCATAAGGTGGTGGATAGGCTTAGCCGAGATGACGGATTGCAGCAAAATGAGTCTGCTCGGCCTCTGGATCAGGCCCCGTTGCCAAGCTGGTACAAAAAACCAGACCTTGTCCAGCATGGGCTGCCAATCCGCCCTAGTCAAGCTCCGTATTGCATGCAAGCTGCAGCCCAAGATACTTGCATGGAAATTCCGCAAGATCGCACTGAAGTTACGCAACCACTCTAGCTATATCGTCAATATCACTTCTGATCACAATAGCCGACGACTTCTGGTAGTTTACTTGCAGGCCTAAAGCGCCACCAAAAGCCTCCAGCGCACCCCGCACAAAACCCAGGTCCTGATTTGTTGGTTTGATAAACATGGCAACATCATCCGCATATATGGACATCCTCTACATTGGCGAGATCCCCGGTGTCGAGCTTAGAACTCCCTCTTCCGTAGCTTTTTTTATTATGGCCGTCAAGACATCCATGGCTATCACGAATAGCAGTGGGGAGATGGGGTCCCCTTGTCGAAGCCCACAAACATGTCCAAAACTCTTTCCCGGAATTCCATTCACAATGATCTTTGTGCTGGCCATTTGTAGAAGCAATGCCACCCATCTCATCCATCGGTGACCGAACCCTTTAGCCTCCATGACTTCAAATAGGAAGGGCCAGGACAGGGAGTCGAACGCTCTCGAGATGTCCAACTTTAGGAACACTGTCGGTGCTCTCCTAGCATGTAGCTTCCTTGCCACTTGTCTCACAAGAAGAAAGTTGTCATGAAGATGCCTTCCTTTGATGAATGCCGATTGATTTATTTCCACAATCTCATGCATTTGCTCCTGCAATCTGTTCGCAAGGGCCTTAGCAAACAACTTTGGGATGCTATGAGTGCGACTAATAGGCTGAAAGTCCCCTATTTCCTCAGCATCCGGTTTCTTAGGAATAAGCACAATGTGTGCCTTGTTGAGCTTCGCAAATCCCCTACCATCACCCACGTAGAGCTTGGTCATAACGGCCATGACATCGTTTTTTATTATGGGCCAAGCCTTTTGGTAGAAAGCGGCAATGTACCCATCTAGGCCGGGTGCCCGATCTGGAGGCAACTCCTTAATAACACTCCAGACCTCCTCTTTTGTAATCATGGTCTCCAGCTCACTAAGATCCCGCGACTGTATGCCCAAGTATTGGAGATCCAGATAGTGCCCTCTAGCTTGGTTGGCTCCAATCAAACTCTCGTAGGCGTCGAGGAAAGCCTTCTCCTTGAGCTCTTGATCCGTGATCAGTACACCATCCTTCTTGATGTGGGTGATAAAGTTCTTGGATCGACGACCGTTAGCCACCGCTTGAAACAGTTTAGTGTTGGCATCCCCTGATACAGGCAAAGGTGTCCCGTCTTTCGATGAGATGGTTGTCGGAACCGGGGCTCCGGGGAACTAAAGGTTCGAACACTGGGGGCAAGCTAGTTCCTACCAACCAAGGGTGACCACGGCAAGGCTACGGCGAGAACGCTAGTGCGGAGCACGACAGGGGACACGACGGTTACCCAGGTTCGGGCCACCTTGCGGTGTAAAACCCTACTCCTGCTTGTGGTTGGGATTGCTGTGAGCAAGGAGATGTTCTCGCGTACAAGGCAGGAGCCGAAGAAATCGACTCCCTCTACAATGGCAGCTCTGTCCCTTTTATAGCCGCCCTGGTCCTCTTCCCCTGAAAATATAGGCGGGAAGGAATGCCACACTTGGCGGGTTTTTGAAAGGGGACAGGCGCTCAGGCTATCCTGACTAAAGGCGGTCTTCGCCTGCAAAAGCGTGATCCATGACGCGCCGGTGGGCTCGGTGGTGACCTCCGCCCTGCGCGCCTTGCTGTCTTGGTCTTCTTTCACCAAACAGGCAGTCTTCGGGACTTGCTTTGGAGGTGGGCAGCTGGGGCTGCCCCTTTAGCACCAAATAGGAAAGCCTCTCTGTCTAACCCACTGACGCGGCCTCTGCCACCATTCGTCGCTACACGCGTCACCCATGTGATGGGCACAGGACCGCGCAACTGACGTCAGGCCCGGGTGGCTTCGGGCGACCGCCTCGGGAGGTCGCCCCGGGAGGCAGCCTCGCGAGGCTTCCGCTGCTGCTGCGGCTAAGTGTTGGTGGCTTGCGCCTTGAGGAGGGGTCCTCGGGAGGCTGGTGCCTCGCGAGGTGTCTTCGCTTCGCGGCGCCCTTAGATGGGCCGCGTCTTGGGCCTTCGCCAAGCGTCGTCACCTGGGCCGCAGGCAGACGGGCCGTGGTTGTTGGGGAACGTTGCATGGGAAACAAAAAATTTCCTACGCACACACAAGATCTATCCATGGTGATGAGCATCTACGAGAGGGAGAGTGAATCTACATACCCTTGTAGATCGCTAAGCGGAAGCGTTAAGAAACGCGGTTGATGTAGTCGAACGTCTCCGCGATCCAAATCGCAAGTCGTCCCTCGATCCGATCACGAACTAGTGCCGAACGGACGACACCTCCGCGTTCAACACACGTACGGCTTGATGACGCCTTCACCTCCTCGATCCAGCGAGCGATGGTGAAGTAGTGGATGAGTTCCGGCAGCACGACGGCGTGGTGATGGTGGTGAGGAACAATCTCTGCAGGGCTTCGCCAAGCACTACGGATATTATGACGGGAGAACTAGAGGGTTAGGGTTGCCGACACACGGCTTGGGAAATCTTGATGTGTCCCATGTGCTAGCCCTGCCCCTCTATTTATATGTTGAGCCTTGGGGTCTAAACTTGGAGTAAAAGCCTCCTCCAGGTCGGTTTTGCCCGCACAAGGTCGGTTTGGCCCGCAAGAAAAGAGTCCAACTCAGATTCCAGCATTACCGCGTACAAGCGGTAGTACCGCTCACGAGCGGTAGTTCCGCTTCACACAAGCGGTATTACCGCTTAAGCGCGGTAGTACCGCTTCATAAGCGGTATTACCGGTTAAGCGCGGTAGTACTGCCTTACCAGCGGTAGTACCGCTTAAGACAGTAGCAAAACTTCTTTTTGCACTTTCCAATACCTTGTGGGCTTTACCCCTTTGGCCCATATAAAGTGTTGCTGCACCCGAACACTTCGGTAAACATCCGGAACCCCTTCCGGTGAATTCCGGAACCCTTCCGGAGATCAAAACACTATTATCACATATATCAATCTTTACCTCCGGACTCTTCCGGAGATCCTCGTCATGTCCGGGATCTTATCCGGGACTCCGAACAACCTTCGGTCACCAATACAATAACTCAACTATACTAATCGTCACCAAACGTTAAGTGTGTAGACCCTGCGGGTTCGAGAACTATGTAGACATGACCGAGACACTTCTACGGTCAATAACCAATAGCGGGACCTGGATGCCCATATTGGTTCCTACATATTCTACGAAGATCTATATCGGTCGAACCTCTATGTCAAGGATTCAGTTAATCCCGTATGTTGTTCCCTTTGTTCTTCGGTATGTTACTTGCCCGAGATTCGATCGTCGGTATCTCTATACCTAGTTCAATCTCGTTACTGGCAAGTCTCTTTACTCGTTCCGTAATACAAGATCCAGTGGCTAACTATTTAGTCACTTTTCTTGCAAGGCTCATTGTGATGTTGTATTACCGAGTGGGCCCTGAGATACCTCTCCGTCACACGGAGTAACAAATCCCAGTCTTGATCCATGCCAACTCAACAGACACCCTCGGAGATACCTGTAGAGCATCTTTATAGTCACCCAGTTACGTTGCGACGTTTGATACACACAAGGTATTCCTCCGGTGTCAGTGAGTTGCACGATCTCATGGTCATAGGAACAGATACTTGACATGCAGAAAACAATAGCAATAAACTGACACGATCATATGCTACGTTTATAGTTTGGGTCTTGTCCATCACATCATTCTCCTAATGATGTGATCCCGTTATCAAATGACATCTCATGTCCATGGCTAGGAAACCTTCACCATCTTTTGATCAACGAGCTAGTTAACTAGAGGCATACTAGGGACACAGTGTTGTCTATGTACCCACACATGTATTTAAGTTTCCAATCAATACAATTATAGCATGGATAATAAACGATTATCATGAACAAGGAAATATAATAATAACCAATTTATTATTGCCTCTAGGGCATATTTCCAACAGTCTCCCACTTGCACTAGAGTCAATAATCTAGTTCACATCACTATGTGATTTACATTGTAATGAATCGAACACCCATGCAGTTCTGGTGTTGTTCATGTTTAGCTCTTGGAAGAGGTTTAGTCATCGGATCTGCAACATTCAGATCCGTGTGTACTTTGCAAATATTTCTGTCGTCCTCCTTGATGTAATCGCGGATGGAATTGAAACGTCGCTTTATGTGTCTGGTCCTCTTGTGAAATCTTGGTTCCTTGGCTAGAGCAATGGCACCAGTATTATCACAAAACAGAGTCATTGGGTTAAGCGCACTAGGCACTACTCCAAGATCTGTCATGAACTCCTTCATCCAGACACCTTCCTTAGCCGCCTCCGAGGCAGCGATGTACTCCGCTTCGCATGTAGAATCAGCTACCACGCTTTGCTTGGAACCGCACCAGCTAACCGCACCCCCATTAAGAATAAATACGTATCCGGTTTGAGACTTAGAGTCATCCGGATCTGTGTCAAAGCTAGCATCGACGTAACCCTTTACGATGAGCTCTTCGTCACCTCCATAAATGAGAAACATGTCCTTAGTCCTCTTCAGGTACTTAAGGATATTCTTGACCGCTGTCCAGTGATCTACTCCTGGATCACTTTGAAACCTTCCGACCATACTTATGGCAAGGCTGACATCGGGTCTTGTGCACAGCATTGCATACATGATAGAGCCTATGGCTGAAGCATAGGGGATGACACTCATCTTTTCTCTATCTTCTGCAGTCACTGGGCATTGAGTCTTACTCAACTTCACACCTTGCAATACAGGCAAGAACCCCTTCTTGGACTGATCCATTTTGAACTTCTTCAAAACTTTGTCAAGGTATGTGCTTTGTGAAAGTCCTATTAAGCGTCTCGATCTATCTCTATAGATCTTGATGCCTAATATGAAATCAGCTTCTCCTAGGTCCTTCATTGAAAAACTCTTGTTCAAATATTCCTTCACGCTTTCCAACATTTCTATATTGTTTCCAATCAGTAATATGTCATCCACATATAATATTAGAAACGCTATAGAGCTCCCACTCACTTTCTTGTAAATACAAGCTTCTCCGTAAACTTGTATAAACTCGAACGCTTTGATCACCTCATCAAAGCGAAGATTCCAACTCCGAGATGCTTGCACCAGTCCATAAATGGATCGCTGGAGTTTGCAAACTTTGTCAGCATTCTCTGGATCGACAAAACCTTCTGGTTGCATCATATACAACTCTTCCTTAAGGAAACCGTTAAGGAACGCTGTTTTGACATCCATCTGCCAAATTTCATAATCGAAAAAGGCAGCTATTGCTAACATGATTCTGACGGACTTAAGCATCGCTACGGGTGAGAAGGTCTCATCGTAGTCAACTCCTTGAACTTGTGAAAAACCCTTTGCCACAAGTCGAGCTTTATAGACGGTGACATTACCGTCTGCGTCCGTCTTCCTCTTAAAGATCCATTTGTTCTGAATGGCCTTACGCCCTTCAGGTAATACTTCCAAAGTCCACACTTTGTTTTCATACATGGATCCCATCTCGGATTTCATGGCCTCTAACCACTTCTCGGAATCCGGGCCCATCATCGCTTCTCCATAGCTCGTAGGTTCATCGTTGTCCAACAACATGACCTCTAAGACAGGGTTGCCGTACCACTCAGGAGCAGTACGCGTCCTTGTCGACCTACGAGGTTCGATAGCAACTTGATCCAAAGCTTCATGATCATCATCATTAACTTCCTCTTCAACTGATGCAGGCTCTACAGAAACATCTTTCTGCGCTGCGCTACTCTCAGGTTGAAGTAAAGGTTCAACAACCTCATCAAGTTCTATCTTCCTCCCACTCAATTCTTTCGAGAGAAACTCTTTCTCAAGAAACGTTCCGTTTTTAGCGACAAACACTTTGCCTTCGGATCTGAGGTAGAAGGTATACCCAACTGTCTCTTTTTGGGTATCCTATGAAGACGCATTTCTCCGCTTTGGGTTCCAGCTTTTCAGGCTGAAGCTTTTTGACATAAGCATCACATCCCCAAACTTTAAGAAACGACAGCTTTGGCTTCTTGCCAAACCAAAGTTCATATGGCGTTGTCTCAACGGATTTCGATGGTGCCCTATTTAAAGTGAATGCAGCTGTCTCTAATGCATAACCCCAAAACGATAGTGGCAAATCGGCAAGAGACATCATAGATCGCACCATATCCAATAAGGTTCGATTACGACGTTCGGACACACCATTACGCTGTGGTGTTCCAGGCGGTGTTAGTTGTGAAACAATTCCACATTGTCTTAAGTGACTGCCAAACTCATAACTCAGATATTCTCCTCCTCGATCAGATCGTAGGAATTTAATCTTCTTGTTACGATGATTCTCAACTTCACTCTGAAATTGTTTGAACTTTTCAAATGTTTCAGACTTGTGTTTCATTAAGTAAATATACCCATATCTACTTAAGTCATCAGTGAAGGTGAGAAAGTAACGATAACCACCGCGCGCCTCAATGCTCATCGGACCACACACATCAGTATGTATGATTTCCAATAAGTCACTTGCCCGTTCCATTGTTCTAGAGAACGGCGTTTTAGTCATCTTGCCCAAGAGGCATGGCTCACAAGTGTCAAGTGATTCAAAATCAAGTGACTCCAAAAGTCCATCAGCATGGAGCTTCCTCATGCGTTTTACGCCAATATGACCTAAACAGCAGTGCCACAAGAAAGTGGTATTATCATTATCAATTCTACATCTTTTGGCATCAATGTTATGAACATGTGTATCATTACTATCGAGATTCAATAAGAATAAACCCCTCACATCGGGTGCATGACCATAAAAGATATTACTCATATAAATAGAACAACCATTATTCTCTGATTTAAATGAGTAACCGTCTCGCAATAAACAAGATCCAGATATAATGTTCATGCTTAACGCAGGCACTAAATAACAATTATTCAGGTTCATCACTAATCCCGATGGTAATCGAAGAGCGAGCGTGCCGACGGCGATCACATCAACCTTGGAACCATTTCCCACGCGCATCGTCACTTCGTCCTTTGCCAGCCTCCGTCTATTCCGTAGTTCCTGTTTTGAGTTGCAAATATGAGCAACCGCACCGGTATCAAATACCCAGGCACTACAACGAGAGTTGGTAAGGTACACATCAATAACATGTATATCATATATACCTTGTTTGTTGTTGGCCGCCTTCTTGTCAGCCAAATACTTGGGGCAGTTCCGCTTCCAGTGTCCAGTTCCCTTGCAATGAAAGCACACAGTTTCTGGTTTGGGTCCAGCCTTGGGTTTCTTTACGAGAGGAGCAACTGCTTTGCCACTCTTCTTGGAGTTACCCTTCTTACCCTTGCCATTTTTCTTGAAACTAGTGGTTTTATTGACCATCAACACTTGATGCTCCTTCTGAATTTCAGACTCAGCGGCTTTCAGCATCGGAAACAGCTCGGCGACTGACTTGTTCATCCCGTGCATGTTATAGTTCAACACGAAGCTCTTGTAGCTAGGTGGCAATGATTGAAGAACTCTGTCAGTGATAGCCTCTGGCAGAAGGGGCATCCCCAATTCAGCCAGACGGGTGGAGTACCCAGACATTCTGAGTACGTGATCACTGATAGACCCGTTCTCCTCCATCTTGCAAGCATAGAACTTATCGGAGATCTCATATCTCTCGATCCGGGCATTCTTCTGAAAGATAAACTTCAACTCCTAGAACATCTCATATGCTCCATGATGTTCAAAACGTCTTTGAAGTCCCGGTTCTAAGCCATACAATATTGCACTTTGAACTATTGAGTAATCTTCAGAACGAGCCTGCCAGGCGTTCACAACGTCTAGAGACTCAACTGGAGCGGGTGGATCACCAAGCGGTGCATCAAGGACATAAGCCTTCTGGGAAGCCGTAAGGATAATCCTTAGATTACGGGCCCAGTCCACAAAGTTACTTCCATCATCTTTCAATTTAGCTTTCTCTAGGAACGCATTAAAATTCAGGGGTGCTACTGCGCGAGCCATGATCTACAACATAAATATAGCAAAGACAACTTAGACTATTGTTCAAGATAATGAGTTTTAGTTAATCATATTACTTAAAAAACTCCCACTCAAATTGACATCCCTCCGGTCATTCGAGTGTCACATGATCCAAATCCACCAACTCAAGTCCGATCATCACGTGAGTTGAGGTGGTTTCAATGGTGAACATCTTCATGTTGATCATATCTACTATATGACTCATGTTTGACCTTTCAGTCTCTTGTGTTCCGAGGCCATGTCTGTACATGCTAGGCTCGTCAAGTTTAACCCGAGTGTTCCGCACGTGCAACACTGGCTTGCACCCGTTGTATGCGAACGTAGAGTCTATCACACCCGATCATCACGTGGTGTCTCGAAACGACGAACTTTCGCAACGGTGCACACTCGGGGAGAACACAATTTTATCTTGAAATTTAAGTGAGGGATCACCTTATAATGCTACCGTCGTCCTAAGCAAAATAAGATGCATAAAAGGATTAACATCACATGCAATTCATAAGTGACATGATATGGCCATGAACTTGTGCTTTTGATCTCCATCTCCAAAGCACCGGCATGATCTCCATCGTCACCGGCATGACACCATGATCTCCATCATCTTGATCTCCATCAACGTGTCGCCATGAGGTTGTCGCGTCGACTGTTGCTTCCACGACTATTGCTAACTCATAGCGATAAAGTAAAGCAAAACGGCGAAAATAATTAAAGACAACTCTATGGCTCCTGCCAGTTGCCGTACTCATCGACATGCAAGTCGTGATATTCTATACAACACATGATCATCTCATACATCACATATATCTCATCATGTAATTGGCCATATCACATCACAACATACCCTGCAAAAACAAGTTAGACGTCCTCTAATTGTTGTTGCAAGTTTTACGTGGCTGCTACGGGTATCTAGCAAGAACGATTCTTACCTACGCAAAAACCACAACGGTGATATAAAAATTGCTTTTCAACCTTCTCAAGGACCGCCTTTGTCAAATCCGATCCGACTAAAGTGGGAGAGACAGACACCCGCTAGCCATCTTTATGCAACGAAGTTACATGTCAGTTGAAGGAACCGGTCTCTCGTAAGCGTACGAGTAATGTTGGTCCGAGCCGCTTCATCCCACAATACCGCCGAAACAAGAAAAGACCAAGGGAGGAAGCAATCTGAATATCAACGCCCACAAACTCCTTTTGTGTTCTACTCGAGATCTCATCTACGCATAGACCTAGCTCAGATGCCACTGTTGGGGAACGTTGCATGGGAAAAAAAAATTCCTACGCACACACAAGATCTATCCATGGTGATGAGCATCTACGAGAGGGAGAGTGAATCTACATACCCTTGTAGATCGCTAAGCGGAAGCGTTAAGAAACGCGGTTGATGTAGTCGAACGTCTCCGCGATCCAAATCGCAAGTCGTCCCTCGATCCGATCACGAAATAGTGCCGAACGGACGGCACCTCCGCGTTCAACACACGTACGGCTTGATGACGCCTTCACCTCCTCGATCCAGCGAGCGATGGTGAAGTAGTGGATGAGTTCCGCAGCACGACGGCGTGGTGATGGTGGTGAGGAACAATCTCTGCAGGGCTTCGCCAAGCACTACGGAGATTATGATGGGAGAACTAGAGGGTTAGGGTTGCCGACATACGGCTTGGGAAATCTTGATGTGTCCCGTGTGCTAGCCCTGCCCCTCTATTTATATGTTGAGCCTTGGGGTCTAAACTTGGAGTAAAAGCCTCCTCCAGGTCGGTTTTGCCCGCACAAGGTCGGTTTGGCCCGCAAGAAAAGAGTCCAACTCGGATTCCAGCATTACCGCGTACAAGCGGTAGTATCGCTCACGAGCGGTAGTTCCGCTTCACACAAGCGGTATTACCGCTTAAGCGCGGTAGTACCGCTTCATAAGCGGTATTACCGGTTAAGCGCGGTAGTACTGCCTTACCAGCGGTAGTACCGCTTAAGGCAGTAGCAAAACTTCTTTTTGCACTTTCCAATACCTTGTGGGCTTTACCCCTTTGGCCCATATAAAGTGTTGCTGCACCCGAACACTTCGGTAAACATCCGGAACCCCTTCCGGTGAATTCCGGAACCCTTCCGGAGATCAAAACACTATTATCACATATATCAATCTTTACCTCCGGACTCTTCCGGAGATCCTCGTCATGTCCGGGATCTTATCCGGGACTCCGAACAACCTTCGGTCACCAATACAATAACTCAACTATACTAATCGTCACCAAACGTTAAGTGTGTAGACCCTGCGGGTTCGAGAACTATGTAGACATGACCGAGACACTTCTACGGTCAATAACCAATAGCGGGACCTGGATGCCCATATTGGTTCCTACATATTCTACGAAGATCTATATCGGTCGAACCTCTATGTCAAGGATTCAGTTAATCCCGTATGCTGTTCCCTTTGTTCTTCGGTATGTTACTTGCCTGAGATTCGATCGTCGGTATCTCTATACCTAGTTCAATCTCGTTACTGGCAAGTCTCTTTACTCGTTCCGTAATACAAGATCCTGTGGCTAACTCTTTAGTCACTTTGCTTGCAAGGCTCATTGTGATGTTGTATTACCGAGTGGGCCCTGAGATACCTCTCCGTCACACGGAGTAACAAATCCCAGTCTTGATCCATGCCAACTCAACAGACACCCTCGGAGATACCTGTAGAGCATCTTTATAGTCACCCAGTTACGTTGCGACGTTTGATACACACAAGGTATTCCTCCGGTGTCAGTGAGTTGCACGATCTCATGGTCATAGGAACAGATACTTGACATGCAGAAAACAATAGCAATAAACTGACACGATCATATGCTACGTTTATAGTTTGGGTCTTGTCCATCACATCATTCTCCTAATGATGTGATCCCGTTATCAAATGACATCTCATGTCCATGGCTAGGAAACCTTCACCATCTTTTGATCAACGAGCTAGTTAACTAGAGGCATACTAGGGACACAGTGTTGTCTATGTACCCACACATGTATTTAAGTTTCCAATCAATACAATTATAGCATGGATAATAAACGATTATCATGAACAAGGAAATATAATAATAACCAATTTATTATTGCCTCTAGGGCATATTTCCAACAGTGGTACCCTGGGTCGCAATGGCCCGACAGTAGCCCCCGGGCCCGTGGCGCGCATGTTCCCGCCCGTTGGGAGCGAAACGACGTAGGCCCTGACAGACTGCGGGGCCCAGGTTCAACGCGTGGCGCACGACGGGACGTGGGACACCCCCACTTCCCCATTACGCCTCGGTAACCACCTGCGCCTGCCATAAAGCCTGCCCGCGCGGGGCGCAGGCCATCATTGCTTCCCTTCTGCTTCGATTCCCAGTGTCGAAGAAGACGGAGCGGCAAGGAGGCAGTCCTCATAAGGTGTATAAAAGGGAACGGGAGGAAGGTAGAGGCCTCCCCTGCCGTCTTCTACCTCTGCCTCTCCCCCTCTTCCACCCTTCACTCTTCCTTGCTCTTTCCAGGGCCACGCTACGATGGCGAGGGGCAGAGGGCGAGCCCGCGCATCCGCTGCTGCCGCGAGGGTTCCTCCTCGGGGCCGGGGGCGCTCCTCGGCGGCCGCCAAAGCAAGCCCTAGCGCTCGCGGAAGGGCTGCCGCCCGCGGCCGTGGAGGGCGCGGTGCCCGCGGCCGAGGCGGGCGCGGCTGCCCGCGGCCGAGGCGGGCGCGGCTACCCGTCCTCCCCAGGCGGGATTCCACATGGCGGAGGCGGCGTACGAGTTTGTCGTGGGGCTGCATCGTCGGCCCTGCAGCTGGCTTCGGCTCCCTGACTCCTTTGCAAGAGCAATGGAGGGCAGCGGGCCCTTAGGTCTGTGGCTGCAGGCGGACGGCTGCTGCAATGGCCCCTCCTGGGTGGCGACCGAGTTCTCCCCCGCCGGCTTCATGTTCTTGAAGCGGGGTGGAAATCTTTTGCTTGCGCGCGGGGCCTAAGGCGGGGGCATCTCCTCCAGTTCAAGTATGACGGAGCCGCCACCCTCTTCGTGAAGTTCTTCGGGGCCTCTGGTACCCGCATGGAGTGCTGAGCGGAGAGCGAGAGCGGCAGCGGTTCCGACTCCTCCGGCGAGGACGACAGCGACGGCAGCACTGGCTCCGGCAGCGGGGGCGAGAGCGACAAAGGCTCCCCGCGCATCAAGAGTGAAGACGAAGATTCCGACTAGGCGCAAGCGGCGCCGGAGTCGGATCTTGAAGACGCGCCGTGCTCCCCCTTGGCCCCTCTCTCTTTTGTTCCTGTAATAGGTCGATGTAGCCCCGTGGGGGCGTGAAAAAACAATGTCTTTTGTGTTTAAGTACTTTATGATTTGCTGCAATGTATGTTTCCTCGTGAGGCTCTCTCGTGAGGCCTATTTCCCTTTCCTTGTTTGCCTTGGTGCTCTACGTCATCAGGACCCAGCCCCCGAGCGGGCTACAGCCATCGCTGGTATGTCAGGTCGCGTTGCCTGGACAAGGCCAGGAGGTGTAGGGCACTGAGAGGCGGTAAGGACTCATGAGGCGCGATGCTCAGGAAGTCCCCCTTTGACGCGCAAGCGGCTTGCGCGGAAGAGAGAACGTCAGCACTCAGCGAGGTTGCGGGGAGAGGGAACTTGAGAGGCGCCGAGAGCGGCTCGTGAGGTGTTTTTGTACTTAGCTCTTTCGCGAGTGTCGCTTCCCGTATTGTGGCTGTAGAGTGCGCCTCACGAGGCTCTTGCTCGTGAGGCCTCCCGCTAACACTTGGTGGAGGCGGTCGCCGCAGGTTGGCCCGCGAGGCAGTGCTCGCGAGGCTCCCTGAGGGCTTACGGAGGCGTCTTGTCGTGATTCACCTCACGAGGCAGTGCTCGCGAGGCCTTCGAGTGCCTTATTCCTGTGACAACTTCATATTGATTTCACAAAAAGGGGGGAGCGGTGCACGCTTGCTAGCTTGCTCGTGGGCGTCACACGAGGAGACGAGACACCAAGGACCTTGGTGAGGTGGCGTGCACGGGAGCACGCCCGCGAGCCAGAGCTTGATCACTTGGGTTTTGCAGCGCTGCTGGGACTGACCCGAGCACAGGCACCGTGTCCAGCCCCCGCTCGCGAGATGCGCAGGAGGAAGGTTGCGAGCGTACACAGCTCCTGAGGTAAGCAACTTAGCAACACATAAAATATCTTAGGAAATAAAGCTTTACTGCAGCATAATAATAAGTTCATTACACAACCAAAAAGAGATGTGGCTGCCGTGTCCGGCACGGGTCAACTTGAGGTTGGTGCAGCCTGTGGGGCGCCCTCAGTTTCACATCAAGAGAGAAGAGGATGTCGTGTCCGGCACGGATCAAAGTGAGGTTGGTGCAGCCTGTGGGGCGCCCTCAGATGATTGTTCCGCCAACGCTGAGCATGGGGCTTCCACTAGGCGTGGGACGTTCCGCCAGCGCGGAGCATGGGGCTTCCACTGAGACGTGGGCGGGAGCTCTCGCGGGCCCATCAGGCGAACGCAATGAGAGGCTCCGGAGCGTGTACAGCTCCACTTCATTCATACGCGTGAGGGGCACGGGTAGAACTTGTGGAGGTGTTGGATGTTCCATGTGTTGGGCACAGGAACTCTGTCCTCCGTCTCCAGCCGGGCGGCACCGGGCCTGGAGACATGAGCAACCCTGGAAAGGCCTTCCCACATGGGTGAGAGCTTGTGGAGTCCCTCTCTGGAGAGGATCCTTCTCAGGACGAGATCACCGATTTCGAGGGTGCGTAGGAGGTTGAGCGGAGATGCAAATCGGTGGCGGCGGCAGAAGTAGTTCTGGCGAGAGGAAGAAGATGAAGCAGGGGAAAGCGGAGATGAATGAGCAGCGTCCCCTCGCAGTTGCCTTTTTATGGGGAAGGCGTGAGGGGGCTGGCTCTTCACTGTTTACCCCGAGCAACGCTTTTACAGGCGCACTATTGCGAAAATCTCGCTAGAGTCCACGTTCCCACGACCCGCATTTAATGCGCGGAGTGGACGTGCGTCAGGAAAACCATCATGACTAAAATTTTGGCATCTGTTTCCCGCCGCGTGTCTGTGCATTATTTGGGCCTAGCCCATCGACGCTTTGGACGCGCGTATGGCCCAGGCCCGGGGGCTCCTGTCAGTGTATAAAACATGGGTATTTTATACCTTGACTTATGCACAGACAGTAGTAGCTTCCCTGCTGGCCAGGCTTGCCGGAAATTGCCAAATATCAAGATTCAAGTCCTAGTTGCAGAAGCCACTGGAGAAAAGACCAAGACGAAGCGTCAAGCTTTACACCAAAGATAACCTTTGCCGGCAAGGCCGAGCCGGCAAGGTGAAGGCCCGGCAAGCTCCGTGCCGGCAAGCTCTTGCTAGCTATTAGCGCTTCACCTCATCGAGCAGCTAGTCGCTAATCGATGAGGTGTCGAGCCCGCAGGCAGTTAGGTGAGATTTGTCGGGCACGTGTCAGCGCTTTGGAAGGAGATTTGCCTTTAATGACACCCGTTCAGAAGGCGTGTCAAGATAATAGGAGGTAGCTGGGCGAGCGGTGCAGAATCCTTGCTGAGGCTCCTCCTCCACATGACACCTAACGGGGCATTTATTGCTTTTGTCCTAAATAGGCAGAGTTAGGTATAATAGCACAGTTTGCTATCTAGTCAATACAAAATGACTGTTTTGCCACTGTGGTGACCCCTTGAGCTATAAAAGGAGGGCCAGGGCAACGTTCACGAGGATCGAACCTTTGCACAACTTGCATGCGTAGCTGCTCTTTCTGCACCTTGCCGGGAGAAGCGCTCCTTGTACTTGTGCTCATACACACTCAATATACAGAAGCTGCTCTTTCTGCACCTTGCCGGGAGAAGCGCTCCTTGTACTTGTGCTCATACACACTCACGGTGGCCCGAACCTGGGTAAACTCTTTGCGTCTCTGCTGGTTCTGCTCTTTGTGCTCGTCGATCTCCCTAGTCGAATCGCAAAGGGGCTAGATGGCCCCATAGATGGTCGTACGCACGACAATAAAGTTTAAGATTTGTTTGTTATACTAACAGATCCCACGAGGTTTCTGTTGAGTTTTGTGTGCTGAAGTTTTCAAGTTTTGGGTGAGACTACGATGGATAAAGGAATAAGGAGCGGCAAGAGCCTAAGCTTGGGGATGCCCAAGGCACCCCAAGGTAATATTCAAGGAAGACTCAAGCGTCTAAGCTTGGGGATGCCCCGGAAGGCATCCCCTCTTTCGTCTACAATCTATCGGTAACTCACTTGGAGCTATATTTTTATTCATCACATGATATGTGTTTTACTTGGAGCGTCTTGTGATATAGTTTGTTTGCTTTTTAGTTTGTCACAATCATCTTTGCTGAACACACCTTTTTGAGAGGGACACACATTATTCGTGATTTGTTAGAATACTCTATGTGCTTCACTTATATCTTTTAAGCTAGTCAGTTGCTCTAGTGCTTCACTTATATCTTTTAGAGCACGACAGTGGTTATATTTTAAAGAAATAGTTGCACTCTCATGCTTCACTTATATCTTTTTGAGAGTCTAATGAACAGCAATGGTAATATGCACGGGTTATGAATTTGGTCCTGATATGATAGATATTCAAGAGGGATATAATAAAAACTTTCATGTAGATCACTGAATATGATAAGTTTGATTCCTTGCAATAGTTTTGCGATATTAAGGTGGTAATATGTGGGAGGTGCTAGTAGATAATTATGGTTTAGTAAGAATATTGGTGTTAAGGTTTGTGATTCCCGAAGCATGCACGTATGATCTGTCGTTATGCTGATTTATTCTTGATTGTCTACCTTATGAGTGGCGGTCGGGGACGAGCGATGGATTTTTCCTACCAATATATCCCCCTAGGGGCATGCGTAGTAGTACTTTGCTTCGAGGGCTAATAAACTTTCGCAATAAGTTTGTGAGTTCTTTATGACTAATGTGAGTCCATTGATTATACGCACTCTCACCTTTCCGCAATTTGCTAGCCTCTTCGGTACCGTGCATTGCCCTTTCTCACATCGAGAGTTGGTGCAAATTTCGCCGGTGCATCCAAACCCCGTGATATGATACGCTCTATCACATATAAGACTCTTTATATCTTCATCAAAACAACTACCATACCTACCTATCATGGCATTTTCATAGCCATTCCGAGATATATGCCATGCAACTTCCACCGTTCCGTTCTTATGACACACATCATTATTGTCATATTGCTTTGCATGATCATATAGCTGACATAGTATTTGTGGCTCAGCCACCGTTCATCATTTTTATACATGTTACGCTAGTATCATTGCACATCCTGGCACACTGGCAGAGGCATTCATATAGAGTCATATATTTGTTCTAGTATCGAGTTGTAATTTTGAGTTGTAAGTAAATAAAAGTGTGATGATCATCATTATTAGAGCATTGTCTCGGTGAGGAAAGGATGATGGAGACCATGATTCCTCCACAAGTCGGGATGAGACTCCAGACGAAAAAAAGAGGCCAAAAAGAGCCCATGAAAAAAAATGAGAGAAAAAGAGAGAAGGGGCACTGTTACTATCCTTTTTCCACACTTGTGCTTCAGAGTAGCATCATATTTTTCATATAGAGAGTCTCCTATTTTGTCACTTTCATATACTGGTGGGAATTTTTCATTATAGAACTTGGCTTGTATATTCCGATGATGGGCTTCCTCAAATGCCCGAGGTCTTCATGAGCAAGTAAGTTGGATGCACACCCACTTAGTTTTCATGTTGAGATTTTATACACTTATAGCTCTTAATGCATCCGTTGCATGGCAATCCCTACTCCTCGCATTGACATCAATTGATGGGCATCTCCATAGCCCGTTGATTAGCCTCGTCAATGTGAGACTATCTTCTTATTTTTAACTTCCCCTTATTAATCTCTACCATCATACTCTATTCCATCCATAGTGCTATATCCATGGCTTGTGCTCATGTATTGCGTGGGGGTTGAAAAAGCTGAAGCGCATTAAAAAGTATGAACTAATTGCTCGGCTTGTCATCGGGGTAGTGCATGATAAATATTTTGTGTTAAGAAGATGGAGCATGATAGGATTATATGATTTTGTAGGGATAACGTTTTTTAGCATTTTTATTTTGAAAGACATGATTGTTTATTAGTATGCCTGAGTATTGATGTCTTTATATCAAATTATAGACTATTGCTTTGAATCATTTGGATCTCATTATTCATACCGTAAGAGAGAGATTACATGATGAAACATGTTAGGTAGCATTCCACATCAAAAATTCTGTTTTTATCATTTACCTACTCGAGGACAAGCAGGAATTAAGCTTGGGGATGCTTGATACGTCTCCAACGTATCTATAAGTTTTGATTGTTTCATGCTATTATAGTATCAATCTTGGATGTTTTATATGCAATTATATGCCATTATATATCATTTTTTTGGGACTAACCTATTAACCCAGTGCCCAATGCCAGTTGCTGTTTTCAGCTTGGTTTTGCCTTTTCAGAAAATCATTATCAAAAAGAGTCCAAACGAGAAAAAACTTTGAATTACTTTTTTCTGGACCAGAAGAGACCCACGAAGATTCGGGAGAAGAGAAGAAGAGCCACGAGGAGGCGACAAGCCTAGAGGGCGCGCCCGGTGGGGGGGGGGGGTAGGCGCGCCCCCCAGGCTTGTAGGCCCCTCGTAGCCCCTCCTGACCTAATTCCAGCGCTATAAATTCCCAAATATTCCCAATATACCAGAGAGACAGAAGAGAAAACCTTTCCACTGCCACAAGCCTCTGTTCTTCCATGATCCCATCTGGAGGCCTTTTCCGGTACTCTGCCGGAGGGGGAATCGATCATGGAGGGTTTCTTCATCTCTACTCCTAATGGAGCAGTTGGTAGGCCGGTACCCCGGTTTTATTTTGGTACTCCGGTTTTATTTTGGTCCCACCTCCCACCCCCTCCGGTTTATTTTTGTACGACCCGGCTGAAAAAAAGAAGCAACGACCCCGTGCGGCCCTACCCCTCTCCTCTCGCGGTCTCCCCGTTGTCTCCCAACCCAGTTCTAGGGTTCAGGCGCCGCCAGCCCCACCCAGCTCTCGCTGCCGCTGCTCAGAACACCCTACGAGGAGCCAGAGAACGATGTCTGATACATCCCCTCTCGTTCCTCTTTCTCTCTCGGAACGTCGGCGGCGGGCGAATCATCGTTGGCGGCGGCGGCAAATCAGGTAGGAGCCCCCCCCCCCCCCCCCCCCCCCCCTCTCAGAGTGCCCCTCTCGTCCTCTCCCTGGAGCGGGCGTCGGTGAGGCGGCAGTGTGAGGGCGCGGGCGTCGGTGACTGGCCGGCTGACATTGCAGGGCGGCCATGGTGTCGGCGACGCTGATGTCCGCCAGGATCTCACGCTGCAATAGACTAGGGAGGTCGTCCAGCTTTCATGTTCCTCGCACCCAGTTTATTTTAAAATTTTAATATGAAAAACTTTCTTGCAAAACCTTTACAAATGCCTCTTCTGATATATATAAGCAGTGGGTTTGATGTCAGTAGTTCATTTAAACCATGGTAAGCACTTTAAATTCTCAATTTGTTGGATCTATAATTTCCTAAGGAATTGAGAAAGAAATCTATATAGAGCCTTGCACCGGGATGAAGTGAAGAGAAGGGAATCATTCATGAAGAGAAACAAATCATATAGAGCCTTGCACCGGGACGGGCTTAATTATTTAGGGCTGATGGCTGGAAGCTGCTTGTTGCACATAGTTGAATGGGCTTAGTTGGAGAGGCAGATTAGGATTAGTCTGCTCTGCTGTACGTATGCAGGTTAGCTAGCAACATAAACAGTGGGATAATATTTAATTAGAATGTATGCATGAGCCGTTGGGTGTTTGTTGATGGAAAGAAAGGAAGGAAGAAACAGTTTGGTTTGGAACTGGACATTTAGTTTTCATAAGCAGAGCACCACTCTTACAGTCTTACTACACTTTTTATTTTCCAAGATATGTGTATCTACGGTGAAAGGGCTTTCAGGAAGAGGTTTGAGGACCAAATGAACACAACAGTGTGGTTTGCAACTTCCTTCCTGCCTGCCTTGTAATTAATTACTATTATCAAACTGCAAAGGCTGGCTTGCTACGAATAACTACACATGTTCTTCAGTACAGATGATTCACAAACAACTGCAATGTGCAACAGCAGAGGTACTAGATAAAGGCTCACCCAGTCACGTGTGCTGTTTGATGTTCTTTTTTTGTGCTGGTTCTTGGGTTAAGAGTAGACTACTCTCCTGGGTTGGTTTTGCCTTGAGCAGAGTCACTCGGTTCTACACTTGCAATTGTACGTACAGGCATTCAAGCTTTGACTAAAACTGGTTGGATGTTCAATTTTTCCTCTATGAATAAACAATAAGTATGCAGCAGCATTTTTTGTTTAAAGCAAACTGAAATTTCTCTCTATTTGTGAACACTTCTCTTCTCTTCTTCTGGTTTTCTTTATCTCCGCATCTGATGTGTGTGCTTGTGTGCAGGCATTTTGCTCCCATCTGATCTGGTCTGGTGAAGGGGACCAAGGAGAAGCTGCTGTTGCGGATTCTTCTACCTCCCCGGCATAGGTGGTGAGCCACCACTTCTTCTTCTCTGCTCTCTCCCTCTCCCTTTCTCTCTCTATATATATATGACCCCATCTTGTCTCTGTAGGTAGAGCGGACAGCAACCAGGACGACGCCGACAGCCAAATTAAGCCCTCCTACTCTCCAGAGAAGGATGAGGAGCAAGCCAACCCCCCTGCCTCCTCTCCCCCAGCGCGTGGACCACGTCTGCTTTGTCTTCCCCTCCTCTACCCCCAGAGCTGGACGTGGTGAGCTTCCCCTCTCTACCCCCAGATATGAATAGCACGTGCAGTTTGGTTAAACTTTGGTTCAGTTTGAACGTTTTTCTATGAATATATATCTCTTTTGGACGACTGAAACTGTAGCATCCATCCCTTTTGGATGACCGAAACTGGAGCTTGCTTCATTGTATTGGAAGCGACACGTTATTGTTCAGTTTGTATGTATGCGCATGGTTAAACTTTACTAATACTGGAGCATCCATGGATTTCAAGCACCAATAGTTAAATTCTATTTTCCATGCACTAAATACATGATCATGTTATGTGATGCAAAATAAGCACAACTGTTCGAGATGTTGGTCTTTGGAATCCGTTCTTCTTTCAGTGGTTCCCCAATTTTTCTGAGGTACGATAACATGACCAAAATCTGATCTGAGGTACGCGTCAAGTTAGCCTCACCCCTAATTATGCAAGAGTGTAGGTTGAATTGTACACCACACAAACAACCAGAATACGCACTAATTCTATACTCAATGCGTTTTTAGATCGCTGTAGAATGACGTTCCCAGATTTAACCATCACATTTGTCGCCCTGCTCTGAAACTTGCGGAGTTTTGATAGAAAAAAGAAAGAAGCATGATATACTCCATTTGTTTGTAGCTATTTGTCCTAATGTATTTGGATTCTACTTCAGCGTTGCTGATATATATGGCACAATCCTCTTTTTATGTACCGCATCTCAAATTCTTTTGGTGTCCTTGCAGATTGAAACATGCTTTCTTTGTGCATTAGACTGGATGAGCACACAACTTCGGATATATCAAGGACATAACTGAAATTCCTCCGAACTGAAACTTACTGGTTCTCGAGATTACTATTTTCTATTGTAGCCCATGGACCTGCCACTCTTTATGGTATTATTATCCTCGTAATATTCAATGCCCATTCTCCACCTAGAATAATCTTCACATTGCTTGCACTGGTTTCAAAATTAGTTTTGGTTATTGATATTAGAGACAAATTTAGTTTTATGTATCTTGGTTTCGTTCCATGATTAATCCTCATGATTGGTGGTCTTTTTTGGCAGTAGTGAGATGAGGGTATGGCGGTATCTTTGTTAAATAGAAAAACACTTCCCTCCATGCACTCTTTAAGAACTGCATGTGTTTGTTCCTTCTGTTGCATCATTTTAATTTTTTTGATTGAGTGTCACTCTGATTTGTAGGTCCTGATGCTTGTGCCGGCGCAGCTGGCAAAACCACCATATTGTACAGGCTACACATCAGGAGGTCGTCTCGACTGTTCCTATGATTGGTAGGTTATTGATTATTTTTGTGTTATCTCAGCTTTGTTTTTTAGGTCTGGTGTTGAATTGAAATTTACTGATGTGTTGAATAGTCAAACTGTCAATGAGGTAACAAAGTTGTTGCTGTTGGTAATAGAGGAAGAAATCTACTAACTTTACATGGTTTCACTAGATGAAGATTGCGAACTTGCTTATGTAAATGTTGTTAACTAGCTATGCATTCTCATGTAAGCTTTCTTTCTAATTAACTAAGCTCCCATCCTAATGCAGTTGTCGGCCTTCGCAGATGTGCTATTATAGCTTCTATGATGGTTAACTGAAAAAATATATCTGTTGTTTCACTTTGCATGCACACGAACTGATGATGCTTTTCTGGAATTACCACTAGGGTTCAGTGTTGAGAAAGCTTAGTCAAAGAGTGTAATATTTACAGTGTGGGGATGTTGGTGAGAACGGCATTTTGGAGCTCGGCCTCCATGGAGGCCGCTTTTTTTGAAAAATTCAAAATTCATACTTTTTGGTTTCAAAAAAATCTGAAAAAAATTGTACAAGTACACAAGGATGTGATGTGTATGCGTGTGAAATTTCAGAATGAAATACCTTGAGATGCGATCTGTGCAAAAAGAACAAATTCATGGACTTTTGGGATGAATAGTATCATGTGTTAAAAAGACACAGATTTGTCTTTTTTGCACAGCCCTCATTTCAACTTATTTCGTCCTGAAAATTTACACACATGTGTGTTATGCATCCATATATCTCTGTATTTTTTTTTCAGAATTTTTTGAAATGTAAAAATATGAATTTTGTTGAATATTGAATTTTTCAAAAACCGGCCTCCATGGAGGCCGAGCTCCAAAAGCAATTTTCGGATGTTGGTGGCCAAGAAAGTTTATGCCCTTGTGAAGACATTACTTCATTAATTTATATAGCTTGGGACTAGATGTTCTCACTTCTGAAGACACATAAAAATAACCATCAATGTCTTATTTATCACAAAATGCAATGTATTCTCTTTGCATTCTACCATCCGGTGATTTTTTTTCACAAGCTAATTGATTGGTTCAAGGTTAAGAACTTCTGAGGCACAATGCAGTGATAGGCACTTAATTTGTTTGCTTTTGAACTAGGTTTGATAAGGCCTGTGAAGTCCTAAGTTATCCTGTAAAAAGGATTCTTATGATAAGCATGTAAAGCAACTTCTGAACTTTTATGTAGAGATTTAAGTGCCAATACCATTTTTTGGTATAACACAGAAAAATCAAGTTTTGAGGCCAGAGATTTACCTTGCTGTTGCATGTGCATTACTTTAGCTAATCAACCTGCCGTCGGGCTTTTAGTTGAAGTTCACTGAATTTCTTATACCGACATTTCAGGGATAATACGATTTACCCAACTTTTACCGATGCAATGCTTTTTGGGGTCGACCAAAACTTTAAAATGTTAAATGTGGTTCCGTGATAAAATCAAGTATGAAGGAGGAAGAGATCAACACCAGCCCCGGCAACAAAGATGACAGTGTGTCTCAGTGAGTATGAGCAATGGCACACTCGTGTCGGAGTACCTACCAAGATGCTTCCCTGGTCAGACTTCGAGCACTTCCTCCTTGCCGCCGCCGCCTTGGCTGCTGTTGTCGTCTCCTCGGATAAGCCGTATCAGGTTGGTTCCAGTGCACTGCAAATACTACCACTTTACAACTTGCAAGCACGGGAAAACATGTACACCAGTGTTGTCAGGCACGAGGAAGCCAATTTCTTGGGTCACCCATTGTTGTTCATCTGCTGCTCTAACCAGTAACCATGCCTTGCTCCCAGTAATTTTGAGCTCGCAGCCATTTAGGTAGCTTCTTGTCATGCTCGCATCTAGCAGCAAGAAAAATGAGAAGCTGCTGACCAGAGTGTAATGTCTTAGTGGTAGTGGAGACCACCAAGATATGATGCTCTAATGCAAAATATTATAGGAATATCTACTTTGACCACTTTTCGTATTTGGTATTTAACCCATCTACATGTAGAAACACGAAATGCAGATATTGTTTTGTTGTTGAGAAATTTTATGATGTGCCCAAATGATTATGGACCGTACATTGATAATGATCTAATGGTTAGGATGATGCATCATTTGATAATTCAAGGAAAGTAATTGCTGGGACCAGATCCATGCACCATCATCTGAAACCCATGTATTCATGAGGTGTGACGTTAATTTTAACCAATCTGCCCATGGACGGAACCTCAATACCATGATTGACAGACCAACCCACATAGAATTCCTGGAGACTGACATATACGCCGAGTTCAACTTGTGGTATGTCCCTGAACTTTTCTGATGACAATGCTCTTAGTTGGGATGCCATCAAGGTTCCAAACCAAACCAATCCTGGGAGCACTTTACTTACCAATAAATTAAGATAACTTTTGCATAAAGGTTTTGTCGTAATTCGTTACCAAGATGGATAGCACTGTACAGTTTCCTAGCAGCAACATTTGGCCAGCTTCTTAGATTTGATCTGTATGAATAGTAGATTTGCTCATTTTGATTTATAACATTTTAAATGTTCACCTCAGCTGCCAGATTTCCATAATGGAACGTCATCCGGTGTATTTGAAGGTTGCCAGTTTAGGTGGGCCAAACAGCCAGTGAGCTTATGTCGAAATAAGCATGACATCCGTTTGATTCTTTTAGGGGTCACTACATGGTGAAAGATGCTCAGGCACACATCATTGTTGGGTTTTCTCATGTCATGTCATACTTGGTCTGTAACTGAATCTTGAGAATTCATTGGATGTTACCATGAGTATGCAATCAAACATGTATGACTTGACGTACAAATGCATTATTCATAATGAAAATAATATCATTGTATGTGCTTAAAAAATTATGTCATAATTCTGTAAAAAATGGCATCTTCTACTAGATAATGAAGTGATAATAGTAAAAAATAATAATCTTTGGGCAGTCTCCATGTGTAGAAGGTTGGAACTTTTAGATATTAGGAAGTGTGCATTAATTCTCCCCATGGAAAATCGACCAGCTAGGGAATGAGAATAGCGACACGCAATCCAGATTTTTGATGTGTTTGTAGTTAAAACAAGAAAAGGGCAAGATAATAAAAATTGATGTATGTCTTGATAAAAGTTTAAAGAAATACGCATAACAATGTCCGCACACCACCGATACACACATGCACTCACACATGGATGGGTATCATCACTATCCTAACCATTCAACTATTGACTGGTTTCATTAACATTTGGTTTATTTGTTAATAACATATTATTGTGCTTGATAGTATGATTTCTGTTAGTTGATTGTAAAAAAAGAGATACGTGTTAGCTGTGATGGCATTGTTCTCGGTTATTTTAGCTCCGTGAGTTGGATCTTAAATTTTTGTAAAAGCCCGTGGCAACGCACGTGCGTTCTACTAGTCAACCTTGCTTCCCTTTCGATGATGTGTGAGTAGTTTACCACAGACCCACGGGTCCATAGCTAGTAGTTAGATGGCTTCTTCTTTCTCTTTGATCTTCAATACCATGTTCTCCTCGATGTTCTTGGAGTTCTATCTGATGTAATCTTTTGCGGTGTGTTTGTTGGGATCCGATGAATTGTGAGTTTATGATCAGATTATTCATGAGAAATATTTGAGTCTTTTCTGAACTCTTTTATGCATGATTATTATAGCTTTGTATTTCTCTCCGATCTATCGATTTGGTTTGGCCTACTAGATTGATTTATCTTGCAATGGGAGAGGTGCTTTGTGATGGGTTCAATCTTGCGGTGCTCAATCCCAGTGACAGAAGGGGACATGACATGTATTTGTATTGTTGCCATTAAGGATAAAAAGATGGGGTTTAATCATATTGCATGAGTTTACTTTGTCTACGTCATGTCATCTTGCTTAAGGCATTACTCTGTTTCATACTTAATACCCTAGATGCATGCTGGATAGCGGTCGATGGGTGGAGTAATAGTAGTAGATGCAGGCAGGAGTCGATCTACTTGTCTCGGACGTGATGCCTATATACATGATCATTGCCATGAATCCGTCATAATTATTTGCTTTTCTATCAATTGCCCAACAGTAATTTGTTTACCCACCGTATGCTATGTGTTCGAGAGAGAAGCCTCTAGTGAAAACTATGGCCCCCGGGTCTACTTTATCATATATAAAAAACCTAAAAATACCTTGCTGCAATTTATTTACTTTTATTTTATTTAGTATTTTATTTTATCTATCTATCACTATCAGAATTAATCCATGCAAATAACCGCTAAGAGGATTGACAACCCTCTTATTTGCGTTGGGTGCAAGTGTTTGCTTTTGTGTGTGCAGGTGCGCTTAACGGGATTTTGCTTGGTTCTCCTACTGGATTGATAACCTTGGTTCTTAACTGAGGGAAATACTTATCTCTACTATACTGCATCATCCTCTCCTCTTCGGGGAAATACCAACGCAGTCTACATGTAGCAGGTCCCTAGTCAGATTTTTAGCAGAAATCATTTGTACAGAAGAAACAATTAATCACTTATCATTTGTACCATTCAAACAATCAATCCACTACACGGATCTATTGAATCTAACTCAGATTTCATGGATTGAGAGAACATAACCATAGGATTTCTATTCCAAAAAGGGGAGGCAGGACTAACCAGAGAAACCCTAGGATATATTTGCCACATAAATTGTCGGGGATATAACCCCAGGATATGACCCGCCCATTCAGGGCCGGGTCATTACATGTCGACTCAAGAGGAAGGCTTTGGCTAGGTGGGCCGTGATGATCCAGAAGACATAGTCCAGAGGATGAGTCGCCCTTAGTGGGCCGACTTATGGTAAACCGCCTTGAACACTTTCCTTGTAAGGCGCCACGAAGAAGTTCCCTTACTTGTGTAATAAGATGAGTAGGAGTAAGAGTAGGTCACGGGTCATGTTACGACCCAGACTCTGTTGTAAACCCAGGGTCTCGACCTGTATATAAAGGCGAGCCCCTGAGGCGGCAAAGGCTAAGTTACAAGCTCTCGAGTACTAGGTTAGCCAAGTCGCACCCTTGTAATCGAGATCATCATCAATACAACCAAAGCAGGACGTAGGCTATTACCTCTATCATGAGGGGCCGAACCTGGGTAAACCCTTGTCTCTCGATTCCGATCAACCCCGTTCGAGTTACCACCTAGCTGCGATGGCCTCACGACTAAGTCCTTTCACGAGGACATCTGCCGTGACAAAACCACGACAGTTGGCGCCCACCGTGGGGCTATCACTCGGTGGTGTTGAGTACTTGAAGGGAACTCCCGCAGGGATCGAGGGATACGCGATCGGCCGCATGACCAAGAGTCGCCGCGGCAAGCTCTACATCGACGATTCAGGCTGGGGCCCCGAGGCCGACTCAATCGAGTACGGGTACCGGGTCCCCTTCGGCAACATCCACGTCTTCATCGGCAAAGCCGGCGGATCTGAACCCGAGCCGGACATCTGCACCGACATCGTCGAGCCGGCTCGGCGCACGCAACCCGCCCAGGCTCAAGCCGCCCGGAAGCACGTCTTCGTCGGTTTCACCCAGGGGGTGGACCTCGCAGATAACTCTGCATCCGACGGCGAAACCCTCGTCTACTCTGATGGCGAGTCCTCGGTAGGCGAAACCGAGTCGATCCTCCCGCTTTACGATGGCGGGCTTGGGGGCTACTCCGACGACCAGTCGGCTCAGGACTCCTTCAAAGCGCCCCCCCGGCTGCTGTTTATATGGCCGGCTCAACCCCGGCCCTTAAGTCCACGTTGGCTGGCGCGGCGACGGGAACCGGCACCTCAGGGGCCGGCTCAGCCGTCCTGCCGGCTCATGCCTTGACCGAATTGGCGACCGCCCTGGCGACGCTCCTTGCGACACCGATGACCGCAGAGAACCAGGCGGAACGTAACACGGAGGTAACTAAGCTCCGCGACCAGATGGCTAAGGTACAGGCAGATATCAACGCTGAAAACACTCGCATGGCGGAGTTGCAGTCTCAAGTCCAAGCCGAGGTAGAGCGCCTGAAAGCCGAAGCCTGGCGCATGGGGCTCCGTCAGAATGCCTCAGAGGTAGTTCATCAGAGGCGCCACATGAGTCGTCTACCGCCCAACTATGAGCCCATGCGTCTGTTTAACACGCCGCAGGATGCGCCTGTTCAGGGGGCTGGGGCAGGCACCCCGGAAGCTCCGTTTGTACCCCCGAGCGGAGGCAGGCAGCCGTCGCCGGGTCAACCACATCGACCGGCTCAGCAGCGTCCGCAAGAGCCAGACCAGCGACTCCCGACGGTTCAGACGCCTCCGCATCGTTTCCTCACACCGGCGGGTCACTTCACCAACCCTTTGGATAACTTGGTGGCAGCAGCGACCAACCTGGCCGCGCTCCCAATCACGGGAAACTCCCCGGTTGAGATTAAGGCCCGGAATTCCATTGAGATGTTAAAAACTGCGGTTGCCCAGCAGGCGAACTACTCCTACAGTCGGCAGCGAATCCACTCTACCCCGCTTCCGAGCCGTAGCAGGAGCGGCCATGATGAGTCGCCGTCCGTCTCTAGCAGTGCTCGCCGACATCGTGAGCAACCTCATGACCCATCGCGCCGTGAGCCCCTTCGCGCCCAGGAGATCGTTGACACGGCTCGGGCTCAGCGGGCAGTAGAGGCGGCGAATGCGGCGGCTCAAGCACCGCTTGTCACAACCCAATTGACTTCCAGTAGCAGGACCATCGGGATACCCTGTTTGGTGCCAGCTTTACGGAACGAGCGCATGCCCAAGGACTTCAAAGGCCCTCGTAAGGTTCCGAATTACACGGCTGACCTTGAGCCGGCCGCTTGGATTGAGAGCTACGAGATAGCCATGGATATGCTGGATGTCAGCGACGCTGTCTGCGCCAAGTACCTGACGATGATGTTGGAAGGACCGGCTCGTACCTGGTTGAAAAACTTGCCTCCTAACTCTATTAACACCTGGGCGGAGTTGAAGGACCGTTTCATCAAGAACTTTCAGGGAACCTGCAAACGCCCAATGACGATCGTCCATCTTCAGCACTGCATCCAACGTGAGGGTGAGTCGGCCCATCACTGGACGCGCCGGGTCGCAGAAATTATTCACGCCTCCGACAGCATCACGGCGGCTCAGGCGGTTCTGATCTTGGAGAAAAACTGCCACTTTGAGCCACTGGTGCAGAAACTGGGCCGGCTCAAGCGGAAGGTTCAGGATATGGGCGAACTCATGGATGTCCTCACCAGGTATGCCGAGTCAGACACCACAAAGGATCCCAGTCCAGACGATGACCAGACTGGCAAGGGAAAGAAAAACAATGGTGGCAAGGGTAACCAGCAGAACAATCCAGGGAACAATGGAAATCATGGCAATGGGGGTAAGCGTAAGCATCAGGAAGGAGGATCAGATTTGGTTGCTAATACCAACACTGGTTACAAATACCCGAAGGGGAATAATTCGGGAAGATCCTATAGTGGCAACAAGCCCCGTAATTTTGCGGAGGCCCTCAAAGCCCCATGCCCAAAGCACAGCCTCCCCAATAAGCCGTCAACCCACTCTTGGGAAAACTGTCATATAATGCAGGCTTTTGACGAGGAGTTCTATCAGAACCGTCAAGGCGGCGGCGGAGGCAACCCGGGGCAGCCTGGAGCCGGCTCGTCCGGTGGATTTCATAACCCGGCGTTTCATGGCCCGGGCGGCTCAGGTGCAGGTTACCAGGGTTCTGGCAACAACGGAGGCAATCAGCATCCGGGGCAAGGAAATCACCAGCAAGGCAATCAACAACAGGGCAATCAGTCTGGTTTTCAGAGCAATCCCAAGCAGTTGAATAGTGGGCAGTACCACGTGTTCACGACCCATACTGACAAACGAGATCGCAAACTCCGGAAACGAGCCGTCAATACTGTTGAGCCGGCGATCCCGGAATATCTACGTTGGTTGGAACAGCCCATTACATGGAGCAGAGAGGATCACCCTCCCCGGGTTGAGAATCCGGGTTGTCTGGCCCTGGTGGTGGCACCTCAAGTGGGCGGCTATTCACTCTCAAAGGTGCTCATGGACGGAGGAAGCAGTATAAACATCTTGTATTACGACACTTTCCGACGGATGAATCTGTCTGAAAAACAGCTCCAGTCGTCTTCCACCGTGTTTCATGGGATTGTTCCCGGAAAGTCTGCATATCCTATCTGGCGGATCAAGCTAGATGTCGCGTTTGGCACTCACGATAACTACAGGTGTGAGTCACTGACCTTTGAGGTGGTCAAGATCAAGAGCCCGTGTCATGCCCGGTTTGGGCGGCCGGCTTACGCTCGCTTTATGGCTCGGCCCTGCTATATCTACCTCAAACTCAAGATGCCTGGACCAAACGGCACTATCACAATTAATGGAGATCGAAAGATTGCCCTTGAGTGCGAGGAAGGGGATGCAGTCTATGCCGAGACAGCTTGCGCTGCGGAAGAGTTGAAATTCTATACTGCGAATGTTGACCCGGCCGATATGACACCCTTGAAGAAACCCACCGCAGAGTCTGACCCGCCCCTCAAGTTTAAGTCGGCCGAGGACACCAAGCAGGTTGAGTTTGTCCCTGGCGACTCGTCCAAGACGTTCACTATTGGGACGGGTATGGATCCCAAATAGGAAAGCGCGCTCATCGAGTTCATCCTTGAGAATCGGGACATCTTCGCGTGGAAACCTTCTGACATGCCAGGTGTACCGAGAGAACTCGCTGAGCACCACCTTAATGTGGATCCAAAAATGAAGCCTGTTCGACAATTCCTCCGTAGTTAACGAGGAGAGACGCAAGGTTATTGGGGAAGAAGTAGCCCGGCTCCTTGCTGCCGGGTTCATCGTTGAAGTTTTTCACCCGCAGTGGTTGGCTAATCCAGTGCTTGTTCTAAAGAAAAACAGCACTTGGCGCATGTGTGTTGACTACACAGATCTCAACAAGGCTTGTCCCAAAGACCCGTTCGCCCTCCCTCGCATTGATCAGATTATTGATGCCACGGCGGGTTGTGAGAGTTTGTGTTTCCTGGATGCTTACTCCGGCTATCATCAGATAAAGATGGCCGTCGAGGATCAGGAGAAGACGGCTTTCATCACACCTTTTGGGGCCTTCTGCTATGTCTCTATGCCTTTCGGGCTCAAAAGTGCAGTGGCGACTTACCAGCGCTGTGTCTAGAATTGCTTCCACAAACAGATTGGGCGCAACGTTCATGTTTATGTTGATGATATTGTGGTCAAGTCATTGAAGAAGGAGACCTTGCTGGATGATCTCAAGGAGACTTTCGCTAATCTTCGGACTTACCAGATGAAGCTTAACCCGGATAAGTGTGTTTTTGGTGTTCTTGCAGGCAAGTTGCTGGGTTTCCTAGTATCGAAAAGAGGCATTGAAGCTAACCCAGATAAAATCAAGGCAATCACCTCACTTACGAAGCCAGAGAATATCAATGATGTTCAGCGCATGGCGGGTCGTATTGTAGCCCTAAGCCGTTTCATAAGCCGCCTTGGTGAGAAGGCTATCCCCCTGTACCAGATGCTGAAAAAGACTGATGACTTTGTCTGGAGTGACGCTGCTGATGCAGCCTTCGAAGCCCTCAAGAAGCAATTGGCCGAGCCGCCTGTTCTCGCCGCTCCCATCGCCAAAGAGCCTATGCTCCTGTACATTGCTGCCAATAACAAAGCAGTAAGTGTTGCAGTTGTCGTTGAAAGGAAAGAGGCAGGGAAAGAATATCCAGTGCAGCGGCCAGTCTATTATGTCAGCGAGGTTCTATCTGAGTCCAAGCAGAGGTACCCACATTGGCAGAAACTGGTGTTTGGCGTTTTCATGGCTAGTCGCAAGCTCAGGCATTATTTCCTGGAGCACCCCATTACTGTGGTCAGTTCAGTACCCTTGGGAGACATCATCCAGAACAGGGAAGCGACAGGCCGGGTCGCCAAGTGGGCGATTGAGCTTGGCCCACAAAATCTTAAATATGTCCCTCGCACGGCCATCAAGTCCCAGGCACTTGTCGATTTCATCAATGATTGGACTGAACTCCAAGCTCCGGAAGAGAAGCCTGATAATACATATTGGACTATACATTTTGATGGTTCCAGACAGCTAGAAGGCTCGGGGGCTGGAGTCGTCATATCTTCCCCTCGAGGTGATAAATTTTGTTATGTCCTGAGGATTCTGTTTACTTGTACTAACAATGCAGCTGAGTATGAGGCTCTCCTCCACGGTCTTCGGATAGCTAAGGAGATGAATCTCAGCCGGGTCAGATGCTTGGGCGACTCAGATTTGGTCGCCCAACAAGTTTCAAGAAAGTGGGATTCCAAAGACCCTCTTATGGCGGCTTATCGGCAAGAAGTAACCAATGTAGCGGGACACTTCAAAGGATATCAAGTCGATCACATCGACCGGCGACTTAACGAGGCGGCTGACGGGTTGTCACGACTCGGCTCTCAACGTAAGCCGGTCCCCCCTAATGTGTTCCTTGATGTGCTCCATAGCCCTTTTGTCAAGCTACCTTCCGAAGAAGATCTCACCGTTCCTGACCCGGAGGCACTGTTGGTGGCGGCTCTTCACACTATTCCGGATTGGACAGTTCCTTATCTGGATTATCTGACTCGAGGCGAGCTTCCTGCCGATGAACTCCTGGCTCGTCAGATCGTCCGCCGCTCCAAATCTATGTCTATCGTCAACGGCGAGTTACACAGAAGAAGCATCACAGGGGTTTTCCAGCATTGTGTCTCCCCTGATGAAGGGCGAGAGATTCTCAATGAGATTCATTCCGGCGATTGTGGTCATCATGCCGGCTCAAGATCCTTGGTGGCAAAAGCTTTTCGGCATGGTTTTTACTGGCTTACGGCTCACGCGGATGCTGAGGATATCGTACAAAAGTGTGATGGTTGCCAGAAGTTTGCACGCCAGGCTCATGTTCCGGCTCAAGAGCTCCGGATGATCCCAATCACATGGCCTTTTGCAGTCTGGGGGCTCGACATGGTTGGTCCGTTTAAGCCGTCCAAGGACAAGAAGACCCATCTTTTGGTTGATGTTGATAAATTTACCAAGTGGGTTGAGGCCGAGCCAATCAGCAATTGTGATGCAACCACAGCAGTCAAGTTCTTAAAAAAGTTGATTTTTCGCTTTGGTTATCCACATAGCATCATCACTGATAATGGCACAAATTTGTCGGGGAGATCACCCCCAGTATCATACTACAGTGATCTCCCCCTAATGGTGGCCATGTCATCATGATCACTAAGCCAATCTGCCACTTGTCCAAAATCAAGCCAAATTCCAATTTGAATTACATGTCAAATATTTGCTTCTTCTGTCATGCAATCAAAATAGTTCATAATTTGGCAAATATTCTCTAAGTATTTGTCATGTTGAATCCAACCTCACCTAAATTCCCAAAATGCCCCTGAGAATTTATTTAGTGGTCCAGCAGCATTTAATTTGGCCTTTTCCAATTCTAAAAATGGTTAAGCAATTTAAATTGCTCTGAAACTTTTTGTGCCATCTCAGTTTATTGCAATGTAATTATGTGACAAGTTCTACCTTTATCAAAAATCATTTGATACCTAAGCTAAATAGAAAACAGCAGCTAAGGAAATAAACTGGAAAGAAATAGTAAAAAGCCCCTGTCCACTTTGGCCCACTAAGCAACAGCAGCAGAGCCGGCCCAGCCCATCCCCACCTGCTCCTTCGTCCTTCTCTGGTTGTGTCACCATGGTTGTGGCCGAGCCTCGCTCACCGGCCGTTTCTCGACGTGTGCAGCCACAGGGACGACAGGAGGAGATAAGGGCGACACCACCACCCCCTGGCACCCCCCTGCTCACTCTTCCCCCTCCTCCATCGAGCTCCCTCTCGATTTGGAGCTCCACCCGACGCGGCCGTCGCCGCCGCCCCATTATTGCCGTAGCCACCGGCCACTTCAAGCCTCTTCAGGGTGTCTGGGAGCACCGCCGCCGACTACCTCGTCTTCCTCGACCACCGGACCAAGCCAGGAACCCCTACACCACCGGCATCGACCCTTCTTCAACCTTCTGCCGCCGCACATCACCGCGTCGATCTGCTCGACTCCGGCAACCCCCGGCCTCCCCGAGACGTCCACCACCTCCACTATGAGCCGCCACACCTTTTGCCCCATTTAGCCCGCCGGTTTGGGTCCTCCGTTGCTGCTGCCGCCCGTGGCCGAAGCCACCGCTCACCGTGGCCGCGAGCTCGATCTAGCCGAGCTCGGCCGGGCCCCATACGCCTCGCCCGCGAGCCCCCTTGGTCGCGGACGCACCTGCGCGTGCTCCCGCCGTCCCGTGCGTGCTTGCACGTGACCACCCGCACCCTCCCGCGTGCCGGCCATGCCGCGGCCATGCTCTGGCATGCGCGCGCGCTGCCGTGCTCTGGCCGGCTGCTACTGTAGCTGGGCCCCGACTGTCAGTGTTTAGATTAGGGCCTAATTTCGGTTTAGTGCTAACCCTCACTGCTAACACTCACTGACTGGTGGGTCCCAGCTAAATAACTAACAATTAACCCCCCCCCCCTTTTAAAACCACTGAGACTTACATGTGGGACTCACCCTGGCATTATTCATTTGGATAAGGCTACTGAGTCAGCAGCTGACTGTGCACTTTGGCCCAACCTGTCATACACACTGTGTGATAGGCTGGGTACGTTTCTGGGTACACATAGCATTTTGCTATTAAATTTGAAAAATTAATAATAAATCCAGTAATTTTCAGAAAAATGTTTAAAACTTTGGAAATTCATAGAAATTCAACCGTAGCTCGGATGAAAATGTTTTCTATATGTAAGTTGATCAGAAAAATCCAACGAATCCGATTATGTCATCTGCATTCATGTTAGAATCCTCTAAGTAGGTGAACCTATAACTTTTGTCCTGTTTCTGGTAGATGAATAGTGTCTGACTACCGGTTAATAATTCCAACTTAATTCCTAAATTAACTAAAATGGCTTAGAGATGCATTAGGTCACCCATGCATTGCATTTTGCCATGTAATGCTCTGTGATTGCATTTGTATGCTTGTATTTATATGTTTCTTCCCCCTCTTCTTTTTCGGTAGACCCTGATACCGCAGTAGGACCTGAGTACCACTACGACCACTTCCGAGGATCTTTATCGTCTGCAAAGCAACTAGGCAAGCAAAACCCCTTGATCATTCCTATATCGCCCATTCTTTCTCTCCCCTGCTTGCATTAGAATTTATTACTGTTGTCCGATATCTCCTATTCTGATGCATAGCCTGATTTTGTAACCTACTGTTGATACTTTACCTGTTGTCCTATATGCTTAGTATAGGTTGGTTAGTGATCCATCAGTGGCCCCACACCCTTGTTCGTGTTGCCCTGCCTTGCTACCGGAAGATTCGATCAATGTGATCGATGTGCAGAGACTGACACAGCACCGCACCCCCCCTTAGCTGTACGACTCTGCAGAGCTACTATCGAGTGCCGAGGGTGATACCTCTTACCTCACTCCTGATGTTACCTCTGTAGCGTAGCTAGTCGGTTGTGGGTTACCGAGGGTGATTCCTCTTCCACCACCTCCGATGATGCCTCTGTCGTGCAGCCCATCAAGTGGGAATCCATCGAGGGTGATTCCTCGGATTTCCCCCTTGATGTTACGGACACACTGTTACCTTTAACTGTTGCCCCTTTTTAACTGTTACTGCGGGATTGAAGGGCCATGCGGTACCACCCCAGTAGAGGTGGACCTGAGTTCCCGACAGTCTCTTGTGAAGTCGGGTTGACCTGGAGGGTACCTGCGAGATAATTACGCGGCACGGCCGGGCAGGCAGAGACCACCCTAGAGAGGGATGGGCCTGGCCCTTGCCGTAAGTCCGCGAGACGGGGCGACAGGAGCACTGATCATCCCCGCGAGCTCCCAACACACTAATGGGTTTGGATATGTGATCTGAGTAGGCCTCTGGCCTTTTCGCACTAACCATCACGCGGGATAAGTTATGGGCACTCAGCGTCGTACGATTCTTCCGAAAGCTCTATCAGACGTCCAGTTCAGCATTGTGGCACGGTCGGATCGCGCCATCCAGGACAGAGGTGGCGCCGGTATTCACCCTGCGCACAACGACCCGGAGTGCAAAGGGCGATGGGCCCAAGACCCCTAAGCGCTTAGGATGTAGACCGGCGGGGACCTCTCTGTGGAGCCTAGGTAGGACTACGGCGTGTCGATCAACGGAGGCCGGGCATGACCCGGAAAAGTGTGTCCGGCCAGAGTTAATCGAGCGTGTTGGGTAAGTTGGTGCACCCCTGTAGGGAAGTTATCTATTCGAATAGCCGTGTCCACGGTAACAGGACGCTCGGAGTTGTATCCCGATCTACTACAACTAGAACTGGATACTTGTGGTGCTTAATAATATGTTGGCTCCGGGATCGCTTTCTCGCAGGGAGTCGAGGAAGGATCTCTGGGCATTGATACTACTTACTTATTACTTTATAATATGCTAATCTGCACTCTTCTAATGCTGCAAGATGCTAGTCTTCTATAGGCTAGGCCTTCCCCTCTATTCTGGCATTTATGCAGTTTAGTCCACAGATACAGCCCCTTCCCTTTGATACCGATGCATACTTAGCATAGATCTGATGTAAGTCTTGCGAGTACTTTGGATGAGTACTCACGGTTGCTTTGCTACCTTTTTCCCCCAACCCGATTGCTGCGATCAGATGACGGAGTCCCGGAGACAGCTGATCCCGCCGACGACTACTACTACCCCGACGGAGCCTACTACTACGTGGAGACCGCCGACCGGGAGTAGTTCGGAGGCTCCCAGGCAGGAGGCCTGCGCCTTTTCGATCTAGATGTCGTTGTTTTGCTCAGCCTTCTTAAGGCAAACTTGTTTAGTCATGTCTGTACTCAGATATTGTTGCTTCTGCTAACTTATGTATTCGAGCCTTCATGGCCTGGCTTGTAATATAAAGTTGTATGACTTCAATTTGTGTCTAGAGTTGTGTTGTGATATCTTCCCCTGAGTCTCTGATCTTGATCGTGTACATTTGCGTGTATGATTAGTGCATGATTGAGTCGGGGGCGTCACACCCTACCCCTGGGCGCGCCCTATGAGCTTGTGGGTCCCCCAGCAGGCCTCCGGGGCCCATCTTCTCCTATAAGATGCTGTTTTCCCTAGAAAAAATCAGAAGAAGACTTTCGGGACGAAGCGCCGCCGTCTCGAGGCGAAACCTGGGCAGGAGCACTTTTGCTCTCCGGCAGAGCGATTCCACCGGCGATACTTCCCTCCGGGAGGGGGAAATCGAAGCCATCAACATCACCAACGATCCTCTCATCGTGGGAGGACCAATCTTCATCAACATCTTCACCAGCACCATCTCATCTCAAACCCTAGTTCATCTCTTGTATTCAATCTTTGTCCCAAAACCTCAGATTGGTACCTGTGGGTTGCTAGTAGTGTTGATTACATCTCGTAGTTTGTTGGGGATATAACCCCACGGTATGACCCGCCCGTTGATGGGCCGGGTTATCCAGTGTCACCCAGGAGAGTAGCAGCGACGATCAAGACGTCAAGGCCCATCGGGGCGACTCATAAAGTGAGCCGGCTCATAACCCAGCACTTGAAGTGGCGGCTTAAAGGATAAAGGACGCAACATTCAAAGATCAGGAGGCCCATACGGCGACTCATAAAGCAGGCCGGTTTAGGGCCCAATACTGGAGGCGGCGGCTCATCCAAGGACGTGATATTGTTTTCCTTTCTTGAGGAGGACGATGAATAGGAAATAGATTAGATCACGGGTCATGTTACGACCCGGACTCTGTTGTAAACCCAGGGCCTTAACCTGTATATAAAGGCGAGTCCCTGAGGCGGAAAAGACTAAGTTACAAGCTCTCGAGTACTAGGTTTGCCAGGTCGCACCCTTGTAATCGAGATCATCATCAATACAACCAAAGCAAGACGTAGGCTATTACCTCCACCGCGAGGGGCCGAACCTGGGTAAACCCTTATCTCTCGATTCCGATCAACCCCGTTCGAGTTACCACCTAGCTACGATGGCCTCACGACTAAGTCCTTTCACGAGGACATCTGCCGTGACAAAACCATGATAGTTGGCGCCCACCGTGGGGCCACGCACGGTGGTTTGTGTTCTTGGAGGGATCTTTCTCAGGGATCGAGAAGCTCGTGATTGGTCGGACTCAGATTTCGATTGGTCTGATCTTCATCAACAACGGTGGCAACCCGCCGTATCAACACCCGGCTCACAACGCCGCAGCAATTCATCAGGTCATTCTGAATATACATCTGCTCTGCTGCCTGTCCGTGCCCGCTCACAACACCACGGCCGACTCGCTCGCCCCCGCCGGCTTACAACGCCGCGTGAGACTGGCGCATCCGCACCGGCCTTCAACGTCGCGGCCGACTCGCGTGTCCACGCCCGTGCCGGTTTTCGACGCCGCGGCTGGCTCCTGCGTCTGCGCCCACGCCCGCGCTGGCTCTCAACGCCGCGGCCGACTCGCACGTTTAGTCGACAAAAATACCAGGTGCTATTCAACCTATCTGTTTTTCAGTATATATTAATTCATCCGAGAGAAATTACTCTGCCCTGTAATATTTTTACGCAGGATAATTATTCACTGCAAGGGCGATCATCGTGCCACGGATATAGAGCTCGCGCCAACATTATCATGCGCCAGCATCCCACCGTGTCGTACTGCTCAATGAACGTGTGTGCAAACCGCCGCCTACATTAACACGCGGCCGACTCATCTGTCCACGCCCGCGACCGACTCGCCCGACTGCGCCGACTTACAAGCCGCAGCCGACTCGCGCGTCCGCGCTACAAATGGGCGACCCCCGTGTTCGCGCCGGGTTACCGGCCGACTCCCATATCTACATCAACACACCGGATCCGCACCCGTCTACACGAACTGCTCAAACGGACGCCGCCGCCCCCGTGGCCCGGTCTATTCCAACAACTCTGAAGCAAATAAAAACATATTATCAGCCTCCGCCTGCACCGGATGGCTCAATGGACAGGCGCAGCAGTTGCCGCCGCTGCGGTTTGGTTAACTTCAACAAACAGCCGGGACAAACCATCGGCCGGATTACTGACACGACTTATACGGGATCATCTATGACCCACCACGGTCGACCTCAACCTTCCGCGGATTCACATCGCGTTATCAACGCCAAGGACATACAACGGGCGTCGTGAAGATCATCAAACTCATCACACGCTTCTGGCTTCAATAAATTTCAGCTATCAGCTGTCAACCATATGTCGGTTTATGATATGACCAAGTATGAAGAATCTCAAGCCAATTCCTCGAGTCGACTTAAGACTCGGGGGCTACACAGACATGACTCGGCGGATTTGGCCGGCTTCACAAATTCAAGAACCCCGGGTCATTGCAGGGAAGACAACCCGGACCCGGGGGCTACTGCCTTATTGGCGAAAAAGCAAAGGTTGCCAAAGAGAGCTAGCTGCCACGATGCACAGTTCAAACATAGGTATCCTGCCATATTGGCAAAACATAAAAAAAAAGGGGGGTTACCAAAGAAGACTAGCCGCCATGATGCGCAGTCTAAACATGGGTATCCTGCTCAATTATGATCAGTGGAATCAAGCCGGCTTATCTGGACCCCAGATGTTTTGCAGTAGTAGCATTGTCTCCTGTATATCCTATGCTGAGCTTTTCCATGATCATATGGTCACTTGGGGGCTTCCGACTCACCGAGTCTAGCTTTCTCACCCTCTTGACCCGGCAAAAACGCCACATTATATCTTGGTTAAACCTGCATGTCTGCTTGATGCTACTCCGCCTAGGTGACCCGGTGTACTCTTGACAAGTCAATCATTTTATGACCCTGAACTTGTCTGGGTTAAAACATCGGTTTAAGTCACGTGAGAGCCGGCTTACAGAGAGCGAGGATAAACCATGGGCTATCACGCCAGCTTCCTTGAAGCAAGACTCGTGCCTCGAAAGCCGGTCTATAATGTCGTGCCTCGAAAGCCGGCTTATTATTATACTTGTGTTTTAATCTGTTTTTACAGGACCCTCTGGTCAAGCATGTTGACCACGAGTCGCCGGGTTATAAATACACCAGCTTATTTCCCAGGGGTATGATGCTATCGATCATGAGTCGCCACATCCTATGGCACTTCGAATTATACTGGCTCAGAATTGCCTGGTTATATTTCTATGACAGAATGCTTGAACAATGATTGGCAGGTTAGCTCATCACCGCACCACTTCAAGTGTTTATCATACACATACATCATCATACATTTTATCATCATACAATGCATCATCATCCAATGCATGTCCATATTTGTTTATGTCGCAGGAGCCGGTTTTCAAACCGGGTTACATTGTAACTCTGCAGGAACAAACAAATTTTTGATAGCCAAAATGGCCAGGTCTTATATGGTTTATCAAAACCATTTTCAAATAATATGGCTATCAAAGCCGACTTTGAAACAATTGCAGGTACATATTTGCTATATCTACAAAACCGGCTTACAATTGAGAGTCGGGTCTTCATCATGGTTTATCATAACCAGAATTAAATGATTGAGATATCAATTCTTCTCAAATTCCCGGGTTACAAATCCAGCCGGGTCACATATAATACCTGGTCATTTAATTGACCGGGTTTTTGGGTTATTCAACATGTGCTTTGTAAAAGACTACAGCACTTATGGATTTTTTTCACACATATTTGCTGGGTTGCACTGCAACCACGGCCAAGGATTTCTTTCATCGCAAAAGCATCATCAGTTCACAGGCCAAATATTAAAAGTGCTTGATGACATTGGCGGACTATACAGTTTCATGCTCAAAAACTATCACAAGCCACGATTGAGCTATTTTTCTATCAAGTTTCTCAGAGCAAATTCAAGCTTGCAGAGTTATTGATGGTTGAGACCCGGCAGCTGGATCTGCCGGATTAACATTGGTTTGTTCTCCTTCTATGTCAATTGCCGCCGGGTTGTCATTTGCCGGGTCACCAGGATTTATTTGGTGAGTTGATAATACAAAAGAGTATACTATGCGCCCAGGCAACCCGGTTCTTGGAGGCTATAGTGAATCTGAGTATTCTACAGTGGAAGGAATAGTCCCGAGTCGCCGCAGGCAATACGACTCGGCACTTGGGGGCTACATTATTCAAATCAAGATTACATCAAGTTTCTGAAGTCCCGAGTCGCCGCAGGCACACGACCCGGCACTTGGGGGCTACATTGTTCAAATTTCTAAAATCCCGAGTCACCGCAGGCACACGACCCGGCACTTGGGGGCTACATCAGCCAATTTTGATCAACAAAACATCAAAGTCACATGTCACTGCAAGCATACACCACGGCACTTGGGGGCTAATGCAAGTCACTTTTCAAATCATTACATTATCAGAAGACCCGGCTATCTCAAGGAGATGAGCCGGCCCTTGGGGGCTACAGGTTGTTTTCTATTTAAGAGTCGATTCAAGGAAGAGCCGGCTCATAATTTTCATAATGACCTGGCCTTTGGGGGCTATAGGTCGCTCTTTCTTCAACTATTTATCTACAACATTGAAGATTAAGTTCAAGTCCCAAGTTGCTCCAGGCAAGACAACCCGGCACTTGGGGGCTACACTGGCTGAAGTTTTATGAGCACAAGACAATTACAAGTCCCAGGTTGCTGAAGACAAGACAACCCGGCACTTGGGGGCTACAGCATTCAGTTGTTTACCCAGATTATACGGTCCAAATTGAAGACCCGGCCCATCACATACTGATGAGCCGGCCCTTGGGGGCTACACATGTGAAATTCAAAACATTCAGTTTATGACTGGCGACTCAGATGCACAACCTGGATTTCTCCGGAGTTGGAACATTTATATTGAAGCAAATCTTAAGCTATCACTATGTTCCCCTCTTAAGACTTGGGGGCTACAGGTAATATGGATATAAGGGAGGTACACCTTCAAGTCCTCTAAAGCTATTCCTCGGAGCTTGGGGGCTACAGTTGATATATATATATATATATATATATATATATATATATATATATATATATATATATATATATATATATATATATATATATATATATATATATATATATATATATATATATATATATATATATATATTGGAGTTGAAAGTAAAATCAGATTGACCCGGGCTGGGAAAGCCCGGCCTTGAAGAACCCAGGAAGACCAATTACATGACCCGGTGTCCGCAACAATCATGACCCGGTATCATCAATCTTTATAACCCGGCAATTTCGACAATCGCAACTCGACAAACTCTACATCCTCAAGCCGGCTGAAAATAAGATGAATATCTTAAAATCCAATATTTTTGTCAAGCCGGAGTATTCAAAGCCGGTTCAGCATCAGAAACATATCTTAAACCCAATATTTCTGTTAAGTCAGAGGATTGGAAGCCGGATCAAATGGATTATTTTTTCCCTAATATTTTTCTGCATGAAACCAGCAAGTTGATTTTGAAGCTGGCCCATAACGAAGAGACCCGGACTTTCCAGGAAGGATTCCAGTGAATAAAGCGCCTGGATTTTTTGCATTGACAAAGTTTGACATATCTGCTAAAAAGATTTGTTATGAGATCATCGACACATATCAAGGTGGCTGATATGATATCACGATATGGAATAACTCAATAAAAGCTAAAGTGTGAAAAAATTGCACGACCCGGCAAAGATTGACTCGGGCGGGTTTTTCCACGGAAGGAAATGACAAGGACTGAAGGATGAACAGATACCGGCTCAGAAGAATCCTCGACCCGGCGCACAACCTGTCAAATTTGTTCTTGTTTTATTTTTCAGGATAAAGTTTAACATGGATAAATCCAAATTAAACTGGGGGCTAATGTTGGGGATATAACCCCACGGTATGACCAGCCCGTTGATGGGCCGGGTTATCCAGTGACACCCAGGAGAGTAGCAGCAACGATCAAGACGTCAAGGCCCGTCGGGGCGACTCATAAAGTGAGCCGGCTCATAACCTAGCACTTGAAGTGGCGGCTTAAAGGATAAAGGACGCAGCATTCAAAGATCAGGAGGCCCATACGGCGACTCATAAAGCAGGCCGGTTTAGGGCCCAATACTGGATGCGGCGGCTCATCCAAGGACGTGATATTGTTTTCCTTTCTTGAGCAGGACGATGAATAGGAAATAGATTAGATCACGGGTCATGTTACGACCCGGACTCTGTTGTAAACCCAGGGCCTTGACCTGTATATAAAGGCGAGTCCCTGAGGCAGAAAAGACTAAGTTACAAGCTCTCGAGTACTAGGTTTGCCAGGTCGCACCCTTGTAATCGAGATCATCATCAATACAACCAAAGAAGGACGTAGGCTATTACCTCCACCGCGAGGGGCCGAACCTGGGTAAACCCTTGTCTCTCGATTCCGATCAACCCCGTTCGAGTTACCACCTAGCTGCGATTGCCTCATGACTAAGTCCTTTCACGAGGACATCTGCCGTGACAAAACCACGACATAGTTGATGCTAGTTGGTTTATTTGGTGGAAGATTATATGTTCAGATCCTTAAGCATATTCAATACACCTCTGATCTTGAACATGATTATGATTTGTTAGTATTTACTTTTGTTCTTGAGGACATGGGAGAAGTCTTGTTATAAGTAATCATGTGAAGTTGGTATTCGTTCGATATTTTGATGATGTGTATGTTGTTATTCTTCTAGTGGTGTCATGTGAACGTCGACTACATGATACTTCACCATATTTGGGCCTAGGAGAATGCATTGGGGAGTAATAAGTAGATGATGGGTTGCGAGAGTGACAGAAGCTTAAACCCTAGTTTATGTGTTATTCCGTAAGGGGCTGATTTAGATCCATATGTTTCATGCTATGGTTAGATTTATCTTCATTCTTCTTTCGTAGTTGCGAATGCTTGTGAGAGGGGGTAATCATAAGAGGGTTGCTTGTTCAAGTAAGAACAGCACCCTAGCACCGGTCCACCCACATATCAAATTATCAAAGTAGCGAACGTGAATCAACTAAACATGATGAACGTGACTAGACGACAATTCCCATGTGTCCTCGAGAATGCTTTGCTTACTATAAGAGAACGTTCCAGCTTGTCCTTTGCTATAAAAAGGATTGGGCCATCTTGCTGCACTTTGGTTACTATTGTTACTTGTTACTTGTTACGAATTGCCTTTTTACAAAACTATCTGTTACCGCTACTTTCAGTACTTGCAGAGAATACCTTGTTGAAAACCGCTTGTCATTTCCTTCTGCTCCTCGTTGGGTTCGACACTCTTACTTATCGAAAGAACTACGATTGAACCCCTATACTTTTGGGTCATCAAGACTCTTTTCTGGCGCCATTTCCAGGGAAGCGAAGCGCCTTTGGTAAGTGGAATTTGGTAAGGAAACATTTTTATTACGTGCTGAAATTTACTGTCACTTGTCACTATGGAAAATAATCCTTTGAGGGGCTTGTTCCAGGTATCTTCACCTTGACCGGAAGCAAAAAGAGTTTCCCCTCAACCTATTAAACCTACTGAAAATATTTATTATGAGATTCCTTCGGGTATGTTAGAGAAACTGCTAGCTAATCCTTATGCAGGAGATGGAACGGTACATTCTTATATGCACTTGATCTATATAGATTAAATTTGTGGATTGTTTAAGCTTGCAGGTTTATCCGAGGATATAGTTAAGAAGAAAGTATTCCCTTTATCTTTGGGGGGAAAGGCATTGACATGGTATAGGCTATTGGATGATACTGGAACATGGGATTGGAACCGGTTGAAGCTGGAATTTCACCAGAAATTTTATCCTATGCATTTGGTTCATCATGATCGGAATTATATATATAATTTTTGGCCTCGTGAAGGAGAAAGTATCGCTCAATCTTGGGGGAGGCTTAAGTACATGATGCACACATGCCCCAATCATGAGCTCTCAAGAGAAATTATTATACAGAACTTTTATGCTCGGCTTTCTCATAATGATCAATCCATGCTCGATACTTCTTCTACTGGTTCCTTTATGAAAAGAACTATTGAATTCAAATGGGATCTTCTGGAAAGAATTAAACGTAACTCTGAAGATTGGGAAATCGACAAAGGCAAAGAGTCAGGTATAAACCTTGAGTTTGATTGTGTTAAATCTTTTATGGAAACTGATGCTTTTCATAAGTTTAGTACTAAATATGGACTTGACTCTGAGATAGTAGCTACCTTTTGTGAATCATTTGCTGCTCATGTTGATCTCCCTAAGGAGAAATGGTTTAAGTTTCATCCACCTATTGAATTTAATGAAGAACCTATTATAGCTTAAGAGGAAACAATAATATATAATGTTGATCCAGTTGTGCCAACTGCTTATATTGAGAAACCTCCTTTCCTTGTTAGGATTAAGGAACATGCTAAAGCTTCAACTGTGGTTAATAAGATTAATATTAAACCAATTAAACCCTCTGAACAAATTAGAGTGGAACCTAATGTTGTAATGATTAAAGATCTTTTGGTTGATAATATTGATGGACATGTTATATACTTCTGTGAGGAAGCAACTAGGATTGCAAAATGAGAAACAGCGGACAAAAACAAACCTGTTGTTGGCATGCCTGTTGTTTTTGTTAAAATTGGAGATCATTGTTATCATGGTTTATGTGATATGGGTGCTAGTGTAAGTGCTATTCCATTTTCTCTTTATCAAGAAGTCATGAATGATATTGCACCTGTTGAGATAGAAGATATTAATGTTACTATTAAGCTTGCGAACAGAGATACTATTTCACCACTTGGGATTGTTAGAGATGTTGAAGTCTTGTGTGGTAAGATCAAATACCCTACTGATTTTCTTGTTCTTGGATCACCACAAGATGATTTTTGTCCCATTATATTTGGTAGACCTTTCTTAAATACAGTTAATGCTAAGATTGATTGCACTAGGAAAACGGTCAGTGTTAATTTTGGTGATGTATCGCATGAATTTAATTTCTCTAAGTTTTGTAGACAACCTCATGATAAAGAATTGCCTAATAAAGATGAAATAATTGGTCTTGTTTCCATTGTTGTTCCTCCTACTGATCCTTTAGAACAATATCTGCTAGACCATGAAAATAATTTGCATATGAATGAAAGAAATGAAATAGATGAAATATTCTTTAAAAAAGCACCCATCCTTAAGCATAATCTGCCTGCTGACATTTTGGGAGACCCTCTCCCACCTAAGGGTGATCCTGTGTTTGAATTAAAGAAACTACCTGATACATTAAAATATACTTATCTTGATGAAAATAAGATATATCCTGTTATTATCAATGCTACCCTTTCAGAGCATGAAGAAAAAAGATTACTTAAAACTCTGAGGAAGCACCGTGCTGCTATTGGATATACTTTTGATGATTTTAAGGGCATTAGTCCCATTTTATGCCAGCACAAGATTAATATGGAGCCTGATGCTAAGCCAGTCGTTGATCATCAATGTCGTTTGAATCCTAAGATGAAGGATGTGGTAAGAACTGAAATATTAAAGCTTCTGGAGGCAGGTATAATTTATCCTATAGCTGATAGTAGATGGGTAAGTCATGTTCATTGTGTTCCTAAGAAAGGAGGCATTACTGTTGTTCCTAATGATAAAAATGAACTTATCCCACAAAGAATTATAACTGGTTATAGGATGGTAATTGATTTCAAGAAATTAAATAAAGCTACTAGGAAAGATCATCACCCCTTGCCTTTTATTGATCAAATGTTAGAAAGATTATCTAAGCATACACATTTTTGCTTCCTAGATGGTTATTCTAGTTTTTCTCAAATACCTATGTTAAAAGAAGATCAAGAGAAAACCACATTTACCTGTCCCTTTGGAACTTATGCTTATAGACGTATGCCTTTTGGTTTATGCAATGCACCTGCTACCTTTCAATGATGTATGACTGCTATATTCTCTAATTTTTGTGAAAAGATTGTTGAGGTATTCATGGATGATTTCTCCGTTTATAGAATCTCTTTTGATGATTGCTTAAGCAACCTTGACCGAGTTTTGCAGAGATGTGAAGAAACTAATCATGTCTTGAATTGAGAGAAGTGCCACTTTATGGTGAATGAAGGTATAGTCCTCGGGCATAAAAATTCTGAAAGAGGTATTGAGGTAGATAAAGCTAAAGTTGATGCAATTGAGAAAATGGCATGCCCTAAAGATATCAAAGGTATTAGAAGTTTTCTAGGTCATGCTAGTTTCTATTGAAGGTTCATAAAAGACTTCTCTAAAATTTCTAGGCCTCTTACTAATCTTTTGCAAAAAGATGTTCCATTTGTTTTTGATGATGATTGTGTAGAAACCTTTGTAATACTTAAGAAAGCCTTAATTTCTGCACCTATTGTTCAACCACCTGATTGGAACCTACCCTTGGAAATCATGGGTGATGCTAGTGATTACGCTATTGGTGCTGTTCTAGGTCAAAGAGTTGATAAGAAATTGAATGTTATTCATTATGCTAGTAAGGCCTTGGATAGTGCTCAAAGAAATTATGCTACTACTGAGAAAGAATTTTTTAGCAGTTGTGTTTGCATGTGACAAATTCAGACCTTATATTGTTGATTCTAAAGTTACCATTCACATCGATCATGCTGCTATTAAATATCTTATGGAAAAGAAGGATGTTAAACCTAGACTGATTAGGTGGGTTTTATTACTACAAGAGTTTGATTTGCATATTGTTGATAGAAAGGGAGCTGAAAACGCTGTAGCAGATAATTTGTCCAGAATGGAAAATGTTCTTGATGACCCACTTCCTATTAATGATAATTTTCTTGATGAGCAATTAGCTGTTATAAATGCTTCTACTTCTCGTAATAATCCTTGTATGCAGACTATGCTAATTACATCGTTGCTAAATATATACCACCTAGTTTCACATACCAACAAAAGAAAATGGTCTTCTTTGATTTAAGACATTACTTTTGGGATGACCCACATTTATATAAAGGAGTAGATGGTGTCATTAGACGTTGTGTACCTAAGCATGAATAGGGACAAATCCTACGAAAGTGTCACTCCGAGGCATACGCAGGGCACCATACGGGAGACAGAACTGCACATAAGGTATTACAGTCTGGTTTTTATTGGCCTACTCTCTTCAAGGATGCACGTAAGTTTGTCCTCTCTTGTGATGAATGTCAAAGAATTGGTAATATTGGTAGACGTCAGGAAATGCCTATGAACTATTCACTTGTTATTGAACCATTTGATGTTTGGAGTTTTGATTATATGGGACCTTTTCCTAAATCTAATGGATACACTCATATTTTAGTTGTTGTTGATTATGTTACTAAGTGGGTAGAAGCTATTCCAACTAGTAGTACTGATCACAACACATCTATTAAAATGCTTAAAGAGGTTATTTTTCCAAGGTTTGGAGTCCCTAGATATTTAATGACCGATGGTGGTTCACATTTTATTCATGATGCATTTCTTAAACTCCTAACTAAATATGATGTTAACCATAGAATTGCATCACCTTATCACCCTCAATCTAGTGGTCAAGTTGAATTGAGCAATAGGGAAATAAAATTAATTTTTCAAAAGACTGTTAATAGATCCAGAAAGAATTGGTCTAAGAAACTTGATGATGCTTTATGGGCTAATAGAACTGCTTATAAAAATCCTATGGGTATGTCTCCATATAAAATGGTCTATGGAAAAGCATGTCATTTACCTCTTGATTGGAACATAATTCTTATTGGGCAATTAAAGAACTTAACTATGATTTTAAACTTGCCGGTGAAAAGAGGTTATTTGATATTAGCTCCCTAGATGAATGGAGGGCCCAAGCTTATGAAAATGCCAAGTTGTTTAAAGAAAAAGTTAAAAGATGGCATGACAAAAGAATCCAAAAACGGGAATTTAAAATAGGTGATCAAGTTCTATTGTACAACTCTTGTCTCAGATTTTTTGCAGGAAAACTTCTCTCTAAATGGGAAGGACCGTATATCATTGAAGAAGTTTATCGCTCCGGAGCCATCAAAATCAACAACGCCGAAGGCACTAATCCGAGAGTGGTTAATGGGCAAAGAATTAAACATTATATCTCAGGTACACCCATTAATATGGAAATAAATATTATTCAAACTATAACGCTCCAGAATGCTCCAGAACCCTGAAAAGGAGTAGGTATGTGATACGGTAAGTAAACCGACTCCAAAAGTTCCATTAAAGTACTTTTTGTTTGTTTCAGAATATACAAAAAATTAGAAAAATAATAAACAATCAGGAAAGTGCAGGAGGGAGCGACAAGCTCAGGGGGGCGCGCCCTACCCCCCGGGGCGCGCCTTGTGAGCTTGGGGCTCCCCCATGGACTTTCCCGACTCCATTTTCTTTCCATATTACTTGTTTTGCACGGGAAAAATTCATTATATATACTCTCAGGTGTTTTGACCACCGTATCGCAAGTTTCTCCTCTATTCTTGTTTCGTGCTATTTTTTTGACAGATTTGGAGCGTTATGTCGTCGCGAGAATCAGATGGGGAGAGCCATGTTTCCCACACTACCGCAAATCCAAGGATCTACTGTGATGTTGACCCCTATGGGTGGTCAACCGATGAGGAGGTAGAGGCCGACTTGAAAAAGATGGATTCCGCGAGCGGGGAGGAAGAGGAAACCTCTTTGCCACAACCTGGAGACATGCATGTGGAATTCAAGAGATCAAGCCTGCCGGACACGGATAAACCTCCCAACACTCGATTTACTTCTTATTGTAACTTGCAAAAGAGTGTTGCTTCATCCTCTTCGGCCAAGCTGCATCCCTGGGTTGATGGTGCATTGACTGTCACCGGCAAGCTCCGCAAGGAAATCATGGATCTTAAACACCAAGTCAGTAAGCTCGAAGAGGAAACTCACATCCTCAAAGGAATCATCGCAAAGAATATTGCACCGCCACCACCGAAGAAGGAAATTTAAGTACACGGGTATGGGCACCACCCTTGGCTTGTTCCAAGCTTGGGGGAGGTGCCCCGGTATCGTATCACCATCACTTTTACCATCGTTATCTTTCTTAGTTCGATTTTTAGTTACTTCGTGATTTAGAATAATAAAGTTTTAGTATGATCTAGTTTTGAGTGCTTGTTTCGTGATCTATCTATGTAATCGAGTGTGAGAGTTATATAATAAAGAGTAGTTCGAGTTTGGTTGCTTTACTCTCTTGTTCGAAACCTAGCAATGAAAAGAATAAAAAGATCATATGCTAATGCCATGAGGAGTGATGTTTTCACGTAAAAGAAGTATAATTGATAAAGTTTGTTGAAAGTTAACAAACATAGCATTGGTCATTGATGCAATTCATGAAAAAGTAATAAAGAAAGAGAGGTCTCACATATAAATATACTATCTTGGACATCTTTTATGATTGTGAGCCCCCATCAAATATTCTATGTTAGATCAACTAGTTCATGTTCGACACGGAAGACAACGTAATGGGTTATGTTTGCTTATATTCATGTAGAAGTTATATTGCCATGGATCCTCTAACATGTGGTGCTTGCTCATAATCTTTTGCTAGCGAGGTGGCCGAGCGAGGAGCTCGGCTTGATGAGGTGGCGATGCAGCACGGTCGATGTTCTGAGGCGAAGCCCCCGCTCCAGCTGTCGTGACGAAGCTGGTCAGTGGGGTGATGATGAAGCCCCTGGATTATGTCGATGAAGCGGTGGTGAAGCCCCCGGTCTAGCCGAGGTGATGGAGCAGGTCGGTAAAGTGACGTCGGAGCCCCCATGCCAGCCGAGGAGTCGAAGCAGGTCGGCGTAGTGGTCATCGGCTTGAAGAAGCGACGGCGCGGCGATGCCGACGCAGGTCAGAATTTGTGACGTGGTTAATGCCGACTTGATGAAATGACCGCGCAGTGATGCTGGCGCGCTCGACCCATGCAATCCATAGGGCAGCGATGTGGTTTTGCCGATTACTTGGCCTTTGCGATGCCGAACTTTTGGTCGGCTCACCGAGGATGATGATCCGAGGTGGTTGTCGTCGGCTTGAAGAAGTGACGGCGCAGTCGATACTGTCGTAGGTCGACAGCCGTGGAGCAACGTGATCGGGATGGTTTGACACCGGCGCGATGGTGAATATTACCTCAGAAAAGGCTTAAAAGTGTTGGCACGTGTTTGAGAACAAAACATAACACTCTAGAAAAAAATTCCTTCAAAAAGGACGTCTGAAGTCCCGTTCATAAAAAAGATGAACTCGGGTCGGATTTGTTGCACTCCTCGGACGGTCGGATCGAGCTGTAATTTTCAGGGGTTGTTGCAATAGGAATTTTGCTGCCGATGAATGGTTGGATCTTACAAAGGATGTCTGAGCTGGACGCTGGACTCCTCGCCCTAAACTCGTCCAGATTCGACAAGGCTCTGGTATATCGGAGATTACCGAAGATTCGTCCATCGGAACTCGATCAAATTTTACAGGGTTGTTCTAGACTCAATTCCTCACAATCCCTCCGAAGCAATCGTCAAAACAACGCTCAAGGGGGAGGGGACGGCACATACGAATCCGCTGTCCAGAAAAACTGCACGATCACCCGAGGGCAATGTTGACGTTGAGCCCCCGAGATCCATGGATGATTCTCCCATGATCTTGATAGAGATCGGAGTTGATGTTGATGAAAGCACCCGTCCGATCTTGATGACCCGATGCGGAGCGCAGTCCTCGGTCCAGCCAAGGTGACCAGTCGAGCCAGCGACGAAGATGCTGATGTCGACAATGAAGCTTAGTTCAGAAGCATAGATCGCATCGGAGCCGATCTAAATTCCCATCGAACCATGACGAGCACCAAGAAGGACCTCAACTCTCGATGGAGGAGGTGCGATCCGCTAACTGGAGATTCGGGCATATAGATTACGCCGTGAAGGTGTAAGTGCATCAAGTGCCCCCTTAGTGGTTTTGGAGTATTGAAGACAAATAGGTTGAGGAACTAATGTGTTTGTAAGTATACACAAGAGACAGAGTCCCTGAAGATTTGGTTTAACACATGGAAGACGACCCCTAAAAATAAATTTCTTCAAGTGAAGAATTTGGTGATGAAATTGGTATGGCCTTTGAAGAAATTGATGTGAAGACTTTGAAGCTTGAAGACTTTGGTTTTCGTAGTTTCTTTTCTTTTTATTTGAGTCATAGGAAAACCGTACTGTTAAAGGGGGTCTAGGTGAAACATATTTCACATTTCCAAAGTGATGCTCAAACTTACTCAAACCTATACACACAAAAGCCGCTTCGAGTGAAGCCTTTGGAAATCTCCAGTACAGCTGACGCATTTGCTAGCGACAGTGACGAAGTTCATCTGGTCGCTGACGAATTTGGTCAGGCTGAGGAGTTAGGAGTTCGCCAGTGCGATCTGCCTACCGTGAGGAAATTGAATGCCCCGACGAAATTGAGAGTTCAATTTTCCGACCGTTGCTGCGCCGCGTGCCAGCTGTCGAGTGGATCCTTATCCTGACAACGGTCGAATCTGTGAAGGGCATTTATGACAATTCATGTCGGGTTGCCCCCTGGCTATAAAAAGCCGCCCCCCACAACCACTTGTTGGTTGGCTGCTCCGAGAGAACTTGACACTTGTCATTTGAGAGCAACCCATCCTCTGACGACTTTGAGAGAACCCAAGTGAGGAAAAACCCAACCAGAGCCTAAGTGACTGAGCATTACTGAAGAAGTTGATATGTGTGATCCGACGCTTGTTACCTTTGAGGACTGTCATTCCTCTAGACGGTTAGGCGTCATGTTCTGAGCACCCAAGAGTAATTGTGCCGTGCCGGTGAACAAGTCTGTGAAGGTTTCGGAAATCTGCCTTGAAGACTTACCACGAGTAATTGGGCGAGGTCTAAGTGACCTTAGCTCAAGAGGAATACGGTGAGGACTAAGTGTCCTCTGAGTTGTGACTCGGCCGCCTCAACCAGACGTACAGTTGATACAGCAACTGAAACTGGTCTACCAAATTGATGTGTCTTCACCGAGCCAACCTGGTTTCAAATTCCTCACCCTCCCTTACTTTATTCTGCTGCTGAAGAATTTGTGATCTATCCTCTGACGAATTTGAACTGAAGTATTTGATCATCCTGTCTTTCATTTCCTCAGTTCATATTCTCCATGCTTGTATGATTGTATGATTGCATGTTCTTCACTCTTACATACCCTGATCGCATGTACTCTGATTCTGTGATGACTTAGTTTCCCTTGTGTGAGCTGTAGATCTCGGATCGAGGGGTAACAGGAGATGAAGGGGGCAGTATTTACCCGGACCCTCTCTAAGAGGTAAAACCCTACGTCCTGCTTTGATTGTATTGAAAATGAAGTATCGAGTACAAGCTTGATCTACCACGAGATCGTATGTTGTGTTCTACCCTGAGATGAATAATGACCAATCTAGGATCTCTATTGACTAGCCTAGCCTCGATTTATATAAGCACTGGAAGCCTAGGGTTTAGAAGAGTCATCGTCTTGTGCGCCAAGTTTTGTGGGATCTTCCTTGTATACGTCATGGGCTGCCCGAAGTGGCCCGTTAGTGAACCGCCATTGAGGTCCTCGACCCGAATCACCTTGTCGGGAGACGACGTGGTGAGTAACCCCTAGTACAGGACACCGTCACATATGGGACAAGATGCACGGTCATTCATGGCCTAAAGGTAGGTTACGTGCATGGATCCATCTATAGATCATTCATCGAATTTATGATGCTGGTACATGTATAAGGAAAAAGGCATGACGTGTTGTACCTAAGCAAAGAGCAGGTATACGTCTGAGATCAAACATGATTGTTTTGCCAGATCGTACCCCAACCTTCCTGCAATATTAAAGGAACAAAAAATAAAGGGGCAATTAAAGTACGTAAATCATGTATGTACTTGCATATATGAATGAATTAATCACAAACTTACCCGCATCTGGGTTTAAAAGTTCAGATCTGTACTCCAGCAGAAGATGTTAGTTTTATCCCTACCAAAAGAAAGGGAAGTCAGGAATGAGAATCATTTGTGATAAGGATGTGAAACACAATCAATAAGTGCACAGCAATGCATACCGTATAGCCAAGGAATAACAAGTCAGCTGGAAGCTGGATCTGGACTTGGTGGCCGAAGCGACATGCCCAAAGTAAATAAAGTCCCCTTGTGTGAGACGGCAGGAAGAAGATAAAGAGAAAGATATGCACTCCTGCTAGACCGTAACTATATAGCGGAAAGCCAATGACTTGTAACAGATTTCCAAGATTGAGTCCTTATCCAACGAAGGAACTATCAAACCTTTAAAAAATCGTAAGCAGTGATAATTGATGATAATTGTATATTGATTGATGCCTCAATGGGCTGTTTATATAAGTACAAAGTCTTGGAGTCCAAGTATAGAAGAGATAGATTACAATTCAAACTACCAAAACTAAACCGGCCGAATATACTCTAATATCCCCCCGCAGTGTCAACGTCGGGCGTGACGATGTTGAGACTGGAGCGTATGTCGGTGAAGGATGCATTGGGAAGCCCTTTGGTGAAGATATCAGCAAATTGCGCACTCATTGGAACATGTAGAACCCGAACCTCGCCAAGAGCCACCTTCTCACGAACAAAGTGGATGTCGATCTCAATGTGCTTCGTGCGACGATGTTGAACTGGATTAGATGCCATATAGACTGCTGAAATGTTGTCGCAGTAAACAATTGTAGCACGCTCGAGTGGTCGATGAAGCTCCACGAGAAGTTGCTGAAGCCAGACGGCCTCGGCTACAGCATGTGCAACAGCCCGATACTCAGATTCAGCGGAGGACCTGGAAACTGTATCCTGCCTTTTCGAAGACCAAGAAACAACATTATCACCCAAATAAACACAATAGCCGGATGTGGATCGTCGAGTGACGGGACAACCTGCCCAGCCTACATCAGAATATACTGTCAAGCTTGTTGGAGAGGAAGAATTAATGAGGAGGCCGTGGTCTAGAGTACCTTTGAGATAGCGAAGTATGCGTCTAATATGAGCAAGATGAGGAGCACGAGGGTCATGCATAAAAAGACAGGCTTGTTGAACAGAGTAGGAAATATCAGGACGAGTGAGAGTAGCGTATTGAAGGGCACCGGTAATGCTGCGATACAAAGTGGGATCAGGAACGGGTTCACCATCAGCCGACAATTTGGCACCGGTGTCAGCAGGTGTTCGACAGGGTTGACAATCAGACATGCCGGCACGTGAGAGCAAATCAATAACATATTGGCGTTGGGATAGGAAAAGAGTAGAGGGAGTATGAGAAACATTGATACCAAGAAAATGATGTAGAGGACCAAGATCAGTCATAGAAAATTCATGATTGAGAGAAGAGATTATTGTGTGTAGGAAAGTATCGGAAGAAGCGGTTAGAATAATATCATCTACATATAATAAGAGATAGGCGGTGTGATTAGAGGAATGAAAAACGAAGAGAGAGGAGTAGGATTTAGAAGGGACAAAGCCAATGGTTTGAACAAAGTTAGCAAAACGTTGGAACCAGGCTCGAGGAGCCTGTTTAAGACCATACAACGATTTGTTAAGAAGACAAACAAGATTTGGTGAGGGATTTTCAAAACCAGAGGGTTGCTGGCAGTACACAGTTTCATTTAGTGTTCCATGGAGGAAAGCATTTTTGACATCCAGTTGGTGAATAGGCCAGGAAGAGGAGACCGCAAGACTAAGAACAACACGAATGGTGCTAGGTTTTACCACAGGAGAGAAGGTCTCATCAAAATCAATGACGTGCTGCTGGGAAAAACCACGACAAACCCAGCGAGCTTTGTAGTGGGCAAGAGAACCATCGGCATGAAACTTGTGGCGAAAAACCCATTTGCCAGAGACAATATTAACACCAGGAGGCTTGGGAACCAAAGTCCAGGTATTGTTTTGCTGTAGAGCATCAAATTCGTCCCGCATAGCAGAAAACCAAACGGGATCAAGAAGAGCCCGTTTGTATGAAGTGGGTAGAGGGGAGATAGTCGGTGTGGCCATGAGATTAAGACGGCGAGTAGGGAGATGAAAACCGCATTTGCCACGAGTACACATGACATGATCATTAGTGGATGGTGGAATGGGTACGGCGTTGGGTGGGAGAGGTGATTGGACCTGTGTCGGGCTTGCCGGGCTTGCCGAGCTTGCCGGGCTTGCCGGTGCCGGACTTGTCGGGATTGCCAGGCTTGCCGGTGCCGGGCTTGCCGGGATTGCTGGGCTTGCCGGTGCCGGGCTTGTCGGGCTTGCCGGTCTTGCCGGTGCCGGGCTTGTCGGGATTGCCGGGCTTGCCGGTGCCCTGCTTGCCGGTGCCGGGCTTGCTGGGCTTGCCGAGCTTGCCGGGTTTGCCGGGCTTGCCGGGATTGCCGGGCCTGCCGGGCGTGCCGGCCTCGCCGCGGGAGAGGGAGAGGTCGCGGCAGAGGTGGTGGTGGTTTGCTGGTGATTGGGTGATGTGGTAGTGACAGAATAAGGAAAGGTGTTTCATCAAATGTGACATCGCGAGAGACAAGCACGCGACCAGAAGATGGATCGAAACAGCGATGTCCTTTGTAGTCATCGGAGAGGCCAAGATAAATGCAGGGTAGAGATCGTGGGGCTAGTTTGTGAGCTGTGGTGGATGTGATGTTAGGAAAGCATAGGCAACCGAAAACCCGAAGAGAAAGATAGTCGGGATCGGATAGAAGAAGAGATTGAAAGGGTGTATAGCGAGGACATGTTTTGGTGGGGCGGATGTTAAGGAGAAGGGTGGCAGTGCGCAGAGCTTCGACCCAAAAACGGGGAGGAAGAGATGCTTGGATGAGTAGAGTGCGTAGGATTTCGTTGATGGAACGAAAAGAGCGCTCTGCCTTCCCGTTTTGAGAGGAGGTATAGGGGCAAGAAAATCGGAGAAGAATGCCATGGGAGAGGAAAAAGGTGCGATTGGTGACGTTGTCGAACTCGCGCCCGTTGTCACATTGAATAAAGCGAATCGGTAGGCCAAAGTGTGTTTGGACGTAGGTGCGAAAGGTGAGAAAAAGTTGATGGACATCAGATTTAGCACGTAGAGGAAACGTCCATATATAGTGAGAATAATCATCTAAAAACACAAGATAATACTTATAGCCAGAGACACTAGGAATAGGAGAGGTCCAGAGATCACAATGTAAAAGCTCAAAAGGAAAAGTGCTAACAGTGGATGATGTTCCAAAAGGGAGCCGAACATGTTTGCCGCATTGGCATGCCTTGCAAAGAGAAGAATTATGTGACACACTAGTGCTAGGAATAGAAAATTCTTGAAGTAGAGATGACAGCGTTGAATTATTGGGGTGACCGAGCCGACGATGCCACAGATCAACTGAAGCAAGCATGGCGCGAGCAGAGGATGCAGGCGCGCCGTGAAGTGGATAGAGATCGTTCGTGCTATTGAAGCGAGCGAGAAGTGTCCCCGTTCTCAGATCAAAAGGATCAAATGCTAGAATGACAAGATTATCGATGGTAAATTGGCGAACAGAAATAAGGTTTTTGATTAGAGAAGGAACAACAAGAATATTGCGTAGTTGAAAATTGGCATGATCTGTTTGTATGGAAGAGTGACCGGTGCAAGAGACGGGAACAAGGGAGCCGTCGCCTATGGTGATGGAAGAATAAGCGGAAGGAAAACAAGCTGACAGAATATCCATATTTGAAGACATATGCGAGGATGCACCAGAATCGAAAATCCAATCCGTACCTTGGTTATTGAGTGTAAAGTTGTTCATGGCAGCGATGAAGGCGGCTTGATCCCAGGCTGGTTGTTGAAGAGTAGCTGGCGGTGCGGCCGCAGGCGCGTGCGCATACGGCATGGGTGAAGCAGGGCCGTAGGCGTAGGACGCATAGGGTACCGGCAGGTAGCCGTGGTGTGCTCCTTGGACGGCAGTCGATGGAGAGGTCGTGGCAGTGTAGACATGAGGCGGTGGCCGCGAACCAAGGGGGCCGGGAGCACCGGTAGCAGGGCGAAGGCCCGGGCTCCAGTTGCCGGTGTACGCGGGAGGAGCGTCGTAGGGAGACGGCGTAGTCGAGGGCATGGGCCACGCCTGAACTAGACCAGTCCAGGGGTCTTGCTGAGGCTGCCAAGACGTGGAGGCAGCGGCCGATGGAGGAGCCGCCGGTGGTGCAGCCGGTGGTGGTGGAGGAGGTTTTTGGGTAGGGTTTGAAGAAGTTAGAGGAGCCGCGCCGGCGGCGCGGAATTCGGTGGTGGTGTAGAGCCGCCGCGGCGGCGGCGAGGGAGGAGTTGGCGGCGAAGCCATGCCGAGGGCGGAAACCTAGGCGTCTGATACCATGATAATTGATGATAATTGTATATTGATTGATGCCTCAATGGGCTGTTTATATAAGTACAAAGTCTTGGAGTCCAAGTATAGAAGAGATAGATTACAATTCAAACTACCAAAATTAAACCGGCCGAATATACTCTAATAAGCAGGGCTAGATAATATCTGGCTGGACGTTTGAAACAAAATAAATGTGTCGCCAGTACTAAACCGAGTATTTGGGACACAACGTATGAAACAGGATATGGCTACATATATTTTCGAGTTCTGAAACCGAATCATAGAAATATTCGCTTCCAGACCTCGAGGGGCATCTGTTGACATGGATTTTGACCAAGATAAAATAAAATGCATAAACCACATAAAATATAAATGCAAACGGCAAAAATCCGTTTTATAATAAAAATAAACGATTAAAAAATATAATCAACCGCTCAAAGCGAGGGCAGACGAAAATAGGCATATAATATATATTGTCGAATGTCGATAGTGCTCATATTAAACCAACAATTATAAAATATGACGAAACAAATAAATAGTCATCGAGTTCTTATCCTAAGAAAATTATAGAGGACAAATAGCTTGCACGCACATACACTGTCATCAACGGTGGAATTCTAATATTGACATAAATTCAAATTATCATAGACGGTGTTAATATCAGCTAAATATTATATGACGACCCTAGCAGTGAAATATTGGTGCGATGCATGGATATAAAAAAATGTGTCGGACGCCATCGTATAATTATCAATGACATGATATCTTCCCATGTCTCTATGTCATGCCGCTAGAGGAAATTAGCCTTAATGAATCACTAGAATTAATCAGGCCTAGCCCACTTGAAAAAAATGGTTACGTACGTGTGCATGTGTTGCCTCATCCATCAGCCATACAAGTGAATGGGTTAATGCCCAAAGCCCACACGTGCAGTAGAACTTGGCTTAAGCCCATACCGGCTAATTAGAGGTTGCCCGGCAATTAGTGATTAAAGAAATAGAGAAAAGGGAAAGGAGCTAGCCCCGCTCCCACGATTCCCATGACTCCACGATCAGGACGTGGGCTCGTGCGTCTAGCGAGAGCCTCCTTGTGCTCTCGCCTCCCCCTATAAATAGCTGGCGCCTTGGCTGCTCTGGGGTCGGTCCTCCCATCCATTCCTCTCCCCCTGCTGTTAGAAAGCCATACACTCAACACACATACGAACACACAAAGGAAAAAGGAAGGAGGCAGGCGTTCTACTTGCAGGAGGTTTGAATGTGAGATTCATGGCTCTCCCCTAGCCCCTGGTTTGGCCATCGCGGTACAGGCCAAGGAGCTTTCTTCTTCCTCCTCTCAAAAATTCTTGCCCTTGGTTCGGCCATCGCGGTACAAATCAAGATGCATGTTTCATCTACCTCAAATTTTTGTCCTTGGTTCGGCCATCGCGGTACAAACCAAGAAGCATGTTACATCTACCCAAATTATAATCTTTGGTTCGGCCATCGCGGTACGAGCCAAGGAGCATGCATGTTTCTTTTACATGTTGCATATGCTTCGTCCTAATGATCTCCTTCTTGGTTCGGTCCCCTTAGCGATACAAGCCAAGATGAACGCCTCGTTCCTTGGTTTGATCCCTATACGTGGATACAAATCAAGAGAGTGTCATAGGTACGAAATCCTCATAAAATTGTCTTGGTTTGATCATCATAAACAAAACTGATATGACTAAGTTGGAATGAAATTATGAATGTGCTAAACTGAATTCGTAATAAAATTATTTTTAGGTTACGTTATGGACATTATATGTCACGCTAGTTGTAATACGATCAAGAATATACGAAAACTTTCCTTCACTTGGTTATGCTACACGTGGGCATTATCTTAATGCTACTCGGTGTTAGTAGTAATACAAGCAAGGCAAAACTTAATTAAAAAATATGTTCATGCTACACACGCAAAGACCAAAATCAGGCAAGATGTATTATAAAACATGCCGCATCAAAAAAACCAATCTTACTTGGTTATGCTACACGCGGACATTACATTAGTGTTATGTGGCGTAGTAGTAATAGAAGCAAGATAAAAACTAAATGAAATGTCCAAGCCATACATTTCCCAAAGTCATATAAAATATATTATAAATGCTCCAATGCTATAAGAGCCTAAACTATTAGCATCATCTAAATCGCATGTCATAAACCAATTTTACTTGGTTACGCTACACGCGGACACGATATTAGTGTTACGCGGTGTTAGCAGTAATACAAGTGAGATAAACCTAAACAAAATGTTCAAAGCCACAAACTTTGACCAGAGTCAGACAAATATATTATAAATGCTCCAATGCTATAAGAGCCTAAATTATTAGCATCATCAAATGTGTCTATCACAAACTTGCTTTATTCGGGTTATGCTACACACAAACGCCAATTAAATGACGCGACTTGGAGTTTTAATACCATGTAAGGTGCAAATATAAATAAAAGATATAAATGTCATATAACCCATGCAATATTCAAATTGCTCAATAAACCTTCACTTGGTTACGCTACGCGCGGGCACTAACTTAATGCTACGTGGCGTTAGTAGTGATACAAGTAAGGCAAAACTTAATAAATGTTCATGCCACATCCATATTGGCACAAAATTCATGCAAGACATATGATAAAACATGTTTCATGTAGCCCACATAGGCTTTAAACAAAAAACATGTCATAAGCAGAATTCTCTCAAGGCCAACCGACATGTATCAGCAAAGGAGTTAGCCTTATTTGTTCCTCAAGAAAAGTTGTCGGGTGCGTTTGAAATCCGACCGTTGAAAACGTGTCGGTTGGCCTTGGCTGGACGTTATGTCCTGAATGGTCATTGCACCCTCGGGATTGCTCCGTCTATAAATAGCCACCCATTCCAACCGAGATGGTTGGCTGCTCCGTGTGATTCTGACAGTTTGTCTGAGCACCCTCTCTCCGAAAGATTAGAGTTAATCCACCGAGAGAAAACCCCAGAGCTGAAAAACTAGATAGTGGTTGAGCAACACAGAGATCTAAGTTTAGTATGCTTGGCCTATTACTCTAGAGAGCTGCTAACTCTCTAAACAGTTAGGCGTCAAAGCCTTCAGCAACCAAGAGTCATTGTGGTTCGCGAAGATAGTCTGTGAAGGTTTTGGAGATCGCCTGAAGTATCTTCCTCGAGTAATCGGCACAAGTTGATGAACTTGTTGTCGAGGAGAACATGACGAAGAGAGTTTATATTCTGTGTTAAATCACAAGTCCCTCCAACCAAACGTAGCTCTTTTGCACAAGAGTGAACGGGTCTACCAAATACCTTGTCAACATTGAGCATCACTTTTCATCTTCGCCCTAAAATAGTTTCAGTTGTTTATCCTCCGCTGTGTTTCAGTCATGTAATTTATCTTCGATTCTCATACTAGTTTTGTCTCAGTATCATTTTCGTCTGCTCCAAGTAGTTTTCTTTCGTAGTTAAGTCACTGCTTAGTTTATTTTCCGTTGTTGTGCACTGAGAGATTTCAAGTTTATTTTTTACTCTCGATCCTACAGTCTCAAAGGTATAATTTGGTATTTAATTCCATCCCTGAGGGCATTAACAAAGCACCTGATAAACCATAACTCACCAGTATTAGGATTTTCCTCTTGTACATCAGCCATTAAGTCCTCAAATAACTTAGTATATTCAATAACAATTGAATTGTTTTGCTCCATTGCATTGAACTTTTCTGTCAAACCATAAGATCCTTGCTTTGAAAATCTCTTGATCTGTTCAGTGAAAAATTCTTTCCAAGTCAAGTGTTTCTTAAGTAACCTAGATCTCCTAAACCAAGTATCAGCTTCACCTATAATATACAATTGAGTTGAATAAACCTTATATTCCTCTGGAGTTGCAGACAGCTGAAAATATTTATTACACTACATTATCCGTTCCACTAGATCAATGCCCTCAAACCTAGGGAAATCCATCTTTGGTCCCTTAGCCAGGGATTTCATGAACCGCGCATGCATGTCCTGTCCATGGGTTCTATAATACCCTTGCCATAATTGTCTCTCTTTGCTCTGATGAAACTGTTGAAATGCTGGAGTATGGGCTCTTTCATGATTTGCTATAGGTGTGCCCACAACACAGACACTTTCATAAGCATGATATTGCTGAAAACTAGGAGTTGTCGTCTTACCAGTACGAGTGGGTGATAAGTTGTGTAACTGTACGTCTTCCATTTGTTTGGTCTTTTCCTTATCCTTTTCCAAGTGCTTTCTCAGTTGTTCATTTCTAGCAGTTTGACTCTGGACTTGTTCTTGTTGTAGAGTTAGAGATTTGACAGTCTCGCAAGTACTCTCTTCGACTTGTTTCTGCTTGTTTGCACTTGTTGTGGGACAATCGATTGCAACATTGTACTCATAGCTGACAGTGGTTTGCCCGATTACTACTGCTTGTTCCACTCCTCCAACTTGCAGAGAAATCTCATTTGGAGACGTCTGTCCGTAGGGTTGCGTTGTCCTTTTAAAAAACCATTAATTCTTGTTTCATAGACAAAACTTCCTGCAGATCCGCCTCATTGATGTTCTTGTTGGTCCTCCCCGTCTCCTTGATCTGAAAAACAAGTGAGAAATTTTACCATTGAACAAGCCAACAGCTTGTCCCCATGTTCAGATCCTGCCGCCGCCAACGATCATTGCCTCCATGGTGCACGTATCTGAGCTAGACGTGGAATTTTACCGAATGAGAGATATTCTTGAACAACCATTCCGCACAACTGATCTGCACCAGAACAATCACCGCCACCAGCGCCACCAACACCGCCGCCACAAGAGGGTGGGATTTGACCAGTGTGATGAAAAAATCACCAATCGAAAACGCCGCCAAGGAACTTGAGCTCGAATACCAATTTGTGAGGACCTGGATAGGATCGAGGGGGGTTTGGGACAATAAATAGGGTAATCAAGGGAAAGAGGTAGGGTAACTAGGGTTTAAGGCCAAATGAATAGGGTCACTTCTATATTACTGTGGCTATAAGGTATCGAGTCCAGCCATTAGGCAATAGACAATTCGACATACTCCACACCAGCCACAACCCGGCTTATGTAGGTAGCACATTACCCGCTACAGTGGTGAAGGTAAATAACAGGAATAACTATATAATAATGTATAACGGTAAAAGGGATCTGACGGCTCAGCGACTAGATCAGGTGAGGAGCCATGTGAGCCGTAGGATCCGATCAAAGCAGCATTGCCAGAAATGCTACACCTAACTGAAGAAAACAGACAGCTTCAGGTTCAAGTCGTGACACCAGCACAATCCTCCTCCTTCCCGCCATTCACTCCCAACCTTCCAAGCTCAAAACCATTTTTTGTGTGGCAAAGATAACGAAACCCATCTCCGAACTTTGGTTTGTGCATGTGTGTACGTGCGTGCTCTTCATGCATGTCTGTGCCTGCCTCTCCTCCCTCGGAGCGGCCAGCGCGCATTCCCCGCAGCCATGGGCCAATGCTGCACAAACGGAGCCGGGCAGGCTGCCGCTGCCGACGCGGCGGCCGAGGCAGAGCCGCCGGCGCCCCCAAAGACGCCGCGCGGGGACAACGCATCAACCAACGATGGCCCGGCTCCTGGCGCCGCCGAGGCCGAGCCTGCCTCTCCGGCAACCAAGGCGGACCCCAATGCCAAGCCGCCGGCCCCCGTGGGCGAGGTGCTCGGGCGGCCCATGGAGGACGTGCGCGCGACGTACACCATCGGCGAGGAGCTCGGGCGCGGCCAGTTCGGCGTGACCTACCTGTGCACCCACACGGAGACAGGGGAGAAGCTCGCGTGCAAGACGATCGCGAAGCGGAAGCTGTCCGGCGCGGAGGACGTGGAGGACGTCCGCCGCGAGGTGGAGATCATGCACCACCTCTCCGGCCAGGCCAACATCGTGGACCTCCGCGGCGCCTACGAGGACAAGCACAACGTGCACCTGGTCATGGAGCTCTGCGCCGGCGGGGAGCTCTTCGACCGGATCATCTCCAAGGGGCACTACACGGAGCGCGCCGCCGCCTCGCTGCTCCGGTCCGTCGTCGGGACCGTGCACACCTTCCACTCCATGGGGGTGATGCACCGGGACCTCAAGCCGGAGAACTTCCTGATGCTCAACAGGGACGAGTCGTCGCCCATCAAGGCCACCGACTTCGGCCTCTCCGTCTTCTTCAAGGAAGGCGAGGTGTTCAAGGACATCGTCGGCAGCGCCTACTACATCGCTCCGGAGGTGCTCAAGCGCAAGTACGGGCACGAGGCTGACGTCTGGAGCATGGGCGTCATGCTCTACATCTTCCTCTCCGGCGTCCCTCCCTTCTGGGCGGAGAATGAGAACGCCATCTTCACCACCATTCTGCGCGGTGAAGTCGACTTCGTCAGCGATCCGTGGCCCAACATCTCCCCCGGAGCCAAGGATCTTGTCAGAAAGATGCTCCATATCAACCCCAAGGAGAGGCTTACGGCCATCCAAGTCCTCAGTAAGCCACTTCTGCATGTTTTTCTTTTACTGTCAAATTCTTGCTTCGTGCACGCTTACTGTACTACATGACGAAGACAATCGATGCCCGAAAATAACTTGAGCTTTTTCAGACCACCCATGGATCAAGGAAGACGGAGACGCCCCCGACACGCCGCTCGACAACGTCGTTCTAGACAGGATGAAGCAGTTCGTGGCCATGAACCAGTTCAAGAAAGCCGCACTGAGAGTAGGCACATGGACTGACATGAACAACACTTCTTCAGGTGATTAATCTTTGATAACTTTGCGCCGAACTTTGTGTAGGTCATTGCCGGGTGCCTGTCAGAGGAGGATATCAAGGGGCTCAAGGAGATGTTCAAGAGCATCGACAAGGACAACAGCGGCACCATCACCCTGGAGGAGCTCAAGAATGGGCTGGCCAAGCAGGGCACCAAGCTTTCAGACCATGAAATTCAGCAACTGATGGAAGCAGTGAGTCTTAATTCAGATGACACAATCAACGACGTGGTCTTACATATAGTATTTGTCATGAACAGAAATTGTTTTCTGCTTCGATTTCCAGGCCGATGCCGACGGCAATGGATTGATCGACTACGAGGAGTTCGTCACCGCGACAATGCACATGAACAGAATGGACAGGGAAGAGCACCTCTACACCGCATTCCAATACTTCGACAAGGACAACAGTGGGTAAGTTGAGCACCAACAAACTGATAATTAGTACAACCTCTGTTCCTAAATATAAGACTCTTGGCAGTTCAATTTAAACAGAGGTAGTACATCTCAGGCTCCTGGATTCAGGATTTTTGGAGACTCATATACCTCTTACAGGTACATCACAAAAGAAGAGCTGGAGCAAGCCTTACAAGAGCAGAAGTTGTATGACCCTGAGGAATTCAAGGACGTCATTGCTGAAGCCGATTCCGACAATGTAAGCAAGAAATGATACTCCCTCCTATCCATATTAATTGTTGCTGATTTAGTAAAAACTCTACTAAATCAGCGGGAATTAATATAGATCGGAGGGAGTACTATTTATCTAGAAAAATACTACATTCAAAACAACAGATGGTAAATGCATCGAAAGGAACTGAAATTGTTTTCTTGACGTATGCAGGATGGGAGGATAGACTATTCAGAGTTCGTGGCGATGATGAGGAAAGGAACGAGCGGTGCAGAGCCATCGAACCCGAAGAAGAGGCGAGACCTAGTCCTAGAGTGAAGCGTTGCTACGGTGTGTATATCAACAGAGTGCAGAGCTGTAACTGTAATGTGCATGCTGCTTTCTTTTGGGAACAAATCCACGTGAATTTGAAAGGTTTACATAGAAAGCAGTTCAACTCCTGTAGGGTTGGGGGAAAAGGAATTTGTGTTCCAAAATGAGTATGGTTGGCATCCGACATGACGAGCAACCCGCGGAGATTACCGGTTCGTGTGCTTGAGTAAGGAAGCTTCTGAATAGTCCAAATCTACCACTACGGTAGATTTTTGCTGCCGTAGGTAAAGTGGTGGCAAATACAAATGGATGTGTACAATGTGGTGGTTTTTTGTAGTTCACTCGAGCACATCCGACTGTCTCCTCTCACACATGCCATCACTCTAGAAACATCAATCGGACATGTACAAATGCAACGAACAGGAATGCATGCACGCATCCAATTTAGATTACGTAAAGTTATGCAGAAGTTATCCTAATAAAAAATAAAAATTATGCAATGTGTTTAAGACGTGTGTCGAAACTACAATCCGTTTCCACTGTTGTGGACCTCATCACAAGATCTTCAAAGCTAGATCCAGAAGTACACATTGCAATGAATGTTTTCACGAAGCAACTTATTGTGATTAAAAGCAAGTTTGTACTATAAATCTGTTTCTCTCTCACAACCCAGTATGTTTAACCGATTGGTTGATGTTTGTTATAAATCGTATGTGCACGAAGCAAGTTTCAAGTGTACGAATCATACGTACAATTTTCAAAATGCTTTTACAAAAAAATCGAGTTTGCACCGGCATTTTTGAAAAGAAAACTAGTGTGAGAAAGAGCAACTTGTAATAAAGATTGTGGCACAATCAATCCCAGTGTACACAATTTTGGTTTACGAAAGACTATATGATCAAGTAAGGTCCATGGTAAACAGGTGGTGGCGGATATGATGAATTGTACCCCAGTTAATTTTGATTATGACAAAACTATTTGGGAGGACCAATGGCCAAACTATTTGAGAGGGCCAATGGCAAAAAAATTGAGAGGACTAATCATTTCAGTGAGTTTATTGAAGGTACCACAACTAATTTTCTTATACACGTGCCCAAGGGCGGAGCTTTGTTGGGACCAAACTTGGCCATGGCCCGCCCAGGATTTTTGCAAAAAAATTTACCTACTTAGCTGTCGAGCCCAGCCCACCTGCGGTCCACTAACCAGTCTCTCAAGCAGCGGCGCAGCGCATCCTCTCCCAGTCTCTCTGGCACCGTCGCACGGGCATGTAGCAGCGCCGCGGAGCCGGGAGTAGCCGCCGCCCGCCGGCATCCCTTGCCATCTCGCGTCGCACAACCAGGGCCCAGCTCCCTTGCCCCCCTACCACAGACTTGCCCACTTTAGTCTGACCCGCACAGCTTTTTCTTTCAAGCTCCGCCACTGCACGTGCCTTGGCTGCAAGTTGCAAGTAGAACATCATTTCTGACCCTCTCTAGTCATTCCTTTGTATGAATCTTTCTAAGCCCTGGTACTTCAAAGACTTCTCTTTTGGTACTACCGGAGCACTTGGAGTCATTCATACTTAGAGAACAATTCCTGATTCTACAGTTCGAAACCATCATTTTCTTTGTTCCAGTACTGCTGGGCCTTTGAAACATCATGTGATTGATCCGGCACTTCCAAGCCGTCTCAGTTTGCTTCTTTGTGAGTCACGGTATATAGGCTGGTACCTTCGCTCTTTTTCATTCAGAACTTCGAAGATGTGACTCAGCCTCTTCCTGCAACTTCTGGTTTTGAGATTTTGTATGTTTACTATGGCACTACCGAGTAATTGGTTTTACAAATTGGTCTATGTTACAAAAAAAAAAGGTGCTGCATTTTTCATTCAGAGCCATCGCTCAACCTTTCACCTTTCAAGTATTGTATTTTCTATGGTGTTGAATGTTGCCTTGGACTTTCAAGTTTATTTGAACTGTTTCTGTAGTACCGCAAGTTTTCTTCCGGCACTTCAGAGCCTAATTACTTTTTGCAGTAACGGTCAGATTTCGGACTCTATATATATATACTCACATACCAATTTGTGGTTTAACCCATCATAACCAACCGATATTCCACTCACCCTTGAAAGCCGCTCCACACCACTCCAGGTCCATCCCACTACACTACACTCCTGAATTCCCTACAACGCTAAAAATATATCAGGTTGTCGCTTAATTAATGAAAAAGCAGGTAGTAAACGTTTAGGGTCTGCGACTGCTTCACTATGATGTGTTAAACTTCTCTTGTAAGCTGTTGTGAGGTATAGTATTTCAGAGTACAATAGGTGAATGCATGAAGCAGGTTCCAGCTTTTGCTCCTTGTGATCCAATGCATGACGGTTCAGACGATATGGTATTTACACCACCTCCTGACGAACTCCTCCAATCTGCTAGCCCATGGGAGAAGATCTAGATGGTGCTTACATCAACTTTGCTCTTGGAAATTTGGAAGGCAGGGGTGATCCAGCTGCCACAGTTGCACTGAATCCCTGACCAGTTGAAGTACCCTAGGCGTGCCCCGCAGTGGATGCACGACAGCTTCCCCTCCAAAGCACCATCTTCTACTGCTTCATCATGAGCAACAGCAGATAATGAACAGACTGGTGATATGCTATGAACCGCATCAATATATATGTGAACGCAGTAAGTTACTGCAAGAGATGAATTTACCTGGAGTCATCCACTTGAGAGGCTCGACATACAGAGAAGAACAATCTTGTTCCTTGTTGTATGTGTGGCCTTTCTTCCTCTTGTCGTGCCACTCAAAGCTAGAGTTGCCCTCACCGGGAGTGTGGCCGATGACATTGTCCTGTTCAGCAACGATCCTCCTGCATTTCTTGCACCGGTATGCTGTTTTAAGGGTCTTCTCCTTGCCTGACAATTCCTGGGTAGGATTAGGCTGTCGAGCAACTCCAGGATCGTATTCAAATACATGGTTTCCTATTTTCTCTCCAACTCTGTAGGACTGACCTGCGACAAGTAATAGGCAAACATTTAATCAGTGCGCTGCTACGATTGAGAAATATCACTCTGCTTGATATGATCATTTTTTACAGAATCTATGACAAAATTGTTTTATTTTCAGCAAGAGTAGCACCCTGCAACCACAAGAATTAGAAGGACCACGAAGGCAAGCATATGATATGAGATGGGGAACCTGACAAAAAGATAGATCTCTCTGCCTCCATTTTTCAAAATAAATGTTGGAAAATGACCAACCTAACAATTTTAAGCGGAAGCGCCTGTATAAAGGACTTGAAGTGTCAACCTTGAAACCCATTTCTTCAAACAATTTTAACTGCAAGGTATAGGAAATTCGACTTAATAAAAGAAATATAGTGAGATATAGTGCAACCAGTTCATAATGAAAGCTTACCTGGTCAAGGAAACCGTCGTTTGGGCAAACGGACTCATTAATTTCCTTCAAGGATTCTAGTGCTTCTGGAAAAAGAATAAAGTAGTGAATGCCACATGGATTATAAAAGGTGGATCAGATAATTCAAGCAACGTACAAACTAAAGATTAGTGTATTACAAATTTTGCTCAAAACAAAAAAAAAAATCATACCTTCCAGAGATTTCTGCTCTGTTCTCATTAGATATGCCGTGATGATGGTAGCACTGCAGCATGATAAAAATTCCAAATAGATGTTATATAGTGAACGTGAATGGCATCATTATAAGTGAAAAATACACATTCCCCATTTCTGGCACATCAAATAGGAAGTTATATGTGGAAATTGCAATGCATCCTATAATAATTGGTTACCAAGAGCCATGAGTTGTCAGTTTTCTTACTTGCAAACATTCTTAAGCTCAAAAACATAATGTCCCATGTGACTAAGAATATCTTTTATACTAGAACTCAGTAAACTTATCATTAACTTACTATAGCAGGATTACAAATAACAAAGAACGCCGATAAAAATATGGAATTGCATTAAGCCATATGCACCAGTGAACACAAGATTTGGCCCCCTTCACAAGAAGACTAAAGTTTCAACTACAAGAAACTTCTGCTTAGCTTGTCAAACTCCATTACGATTGGACATATGTTAGACCGGTGGGACCCTGGGAAGAGGTGGCGCTTCATGGGTTTATCAGCTCTGCAAGTCAGTTTCAACACCACCTTGCTTGCCTGACAATTCTATGCTAGACGCAATCCATCACAGGTTGCTCGAGAGACATGCTGCGGCCATCTTGCTCCGGCGAGTTAAAAGAAACAGTATCCTCTTGCAAATCATATCCATGGCTCCTCATTGCTAGGGGCAACACTGATAAGCTCATCATAGACAAAGTATATGGCAAACTGAAGTAACGCCATAGTGGCATAGTCACCAACCACATTTCAAAACTCCTCCATCCGCCACCACTCCCAACCTAACTCTCAAATGCTTTAGCTGTCAGCGTGTCGTATCGGACTGTGTTCAAACCTCCCACACATAGCCAGGCTAGCGCAGATTGGCACCTCAGGTAACTCAACAAATACCAACTATCTGCCATGAACTACCAACATGGTTCACCATAGAAAACGGTGAAGCCTGCTGGCTTCCCCTGGTCACGCACAAACACGTCGATGTGGGACTTCAAGAAAATGTTTTTTCCATCCACCTCTTGTTAGAATAAATCCGAGGCACACCGTCGATCATCCGAGGACCAAGCAATCACACGAGCATGACACCGAGATTTGTTAACGAGGTTCACCGATATGGCTACATCCCCGGGGCATGACTACGGGCGCTCCTCCCCGTGACACCGTCACAATACCGCACCCTGGCCGCCCTGGGCACCGGCACACGCCGCCGGCTCCCCCCTGCGTTCCTGTGCTATTATGTTGGCATAGGTTACATCGTGTGTCTACCCCCGCTATATATGAGAGGCCTAGGATATAAGTGTCCTATTAGGACACGACTCCATATCCTATGTAAACACAATACTACTCAGAGTCCAACTGTAACCTATCGTGTACACAATATTCGACACAACTCTAACAAACTCCACCTTGGCGAATATTCTCCACCACCTTGAATTCGTCCATGTGTCAAACTTCCATGTACATTGGACTTGAGCTTATCCCATGAGCACCGCTGCTACTCCAAAGACTCCATGTGACTCCACCTGCAACTTGTAGTCCCTTCTTTTCTTGAACACGGTCAACACTCGAGCGAAATTAAGTTCCACATTACTCTTGTTTGTGCTCCCAACTTCCAGAGTATCCGTCCAACGCCATCACACACCGATCACTGACCTGCGTGAAAGTGAACAAACTCACATATTGGGTGTCACACATAAGAGTTACCTGAACTCAACATCACCGCTCTTCCTTGACCGCATGTCTGAAACTTGAAAGAATTTCACCATTGCTTGTCGTCATCCCGAGTCAAATTCGCAGTTGTCTCACCACATGTATGACCACCAGAGCCCTGGCCCGTCTCCATGTCCCGTGCGTACCGCACGCCTCGCCGCTATTACCGCGTCGAGCCTCCGCTGTCCCGGTCGAGTCTCAAGGGTCGCGAACCTACACCACTCAACCCCCACTGCAGAGTACCATCGATCATTACCAACCGATGACGAGTTTCACGCTTCCATCAGACCACTGGGCTCCAGTCCGAACTACGTGTCTCTCGCTTTTCCCCCCGCTGAATAGGCTGCGATTCTCCAGATCCTTACACCGTAGCCCCTCAATCCAGCTCCACCTTCAACATGACTCCATGGTAGATGATCAGCCCACCCCGCGCCCCGTCGACTTCAAGCTCACATGTGCACCGTCTTGAATCAACCCCGCGCCATAGTCTTGTCGAAGTCACACAAGCCGTCAGGCCTGCGTCACGTGTTTCCACGCCCAGAAGTCGGTCACCATCAACATCACGCTCCTATGTCGTCGTCGTCGATCCCACCACCGTCTTCTGTACCAACCGACTTGCATCGATCCGTCAGACTGTCCAGTCTGACCCAACCGTTGTCCGACTGCATGACACGCTCCAGGCTCGCAAATCGTCTTCCGCGAATTTACATCCGTCACATGATAATTCCATCTTAGCTGGCATGACTTCCCGCAATGCCTTCAAGCATCTCTGTTGTGCCAACAATCTTTCACCCACATCTGCCATAACCCAAGGTTTTCAGTTCCGTCGAACTTCTCCACCTCAAACCTGGTACCCATTGGCGCCATGATTCTTTGTACGACTAATCTGTGAAAAATAACTGAGCTATCCATGACGCCAAATTACACCAGCAAAACCCAACGTGGTCTCGCCTCCGTGCACTAGTAGTAATCCCACCAAAAATTTGGCCTCCACGTGATCTCTCTTGCACAACCTCCAACGCTGGCTAATTGCTTTGTCAAACCCTTGCATTCCTGATGAACTTATCCCTTGCTGAATTTCCTTTTCGCTCAAAACAATCTGTCGCCTTGTGTCTTTGTCTCCCCTGCTGCCGCTGCTGCTTTCAACATGCGCGTGCACGTCTGCAGCTGCCCGGCTAGGAAACCAGGAGATCACGTCTCCTCATGGGACTCGGTCCCTCCTTTTGTTTTCCAAAACAAATCTCATGTCACGTCAGATCCCTTCAGATATGCATGCTCGTATGTGCGTCTTTCACTGTCCGTGCCTTGGCCGCCTAGCGCTCCCACCTGGCCGCAGCTACCTTGGGCCGCTCATAGCCTAGCACCGTCTCCAAAGCGCGCACGTTATCAACGCTGCGGTGCAGATCCGATCCGATCTCATATGCTACTCGTCGAGATTGCTTTTACCTGACGTATTTTCCAATCGATCTCAATCGCGCAGGCACGATACCGATCAACACATCAATCCTCACTGAATCAACAATCCGCGGCCTTCGAATCAACCTAGCTCTGATACCACTTGTTAGAATAAATCCGAGGCACACCGTCGATCATCCGAGGACCAAGCAATCACACGAGCATGACACCGAGATTTGTTAACGAGGTTCACCGATATGGCTACATCCCCGGGGCATGACTACGGGCGCTCCTCCCCGTGACACCGTCACAATACCGCACCCTGGCCGCCCTGGGCACCGGCACACGCCGCCGGCTCCCCCCTGCGTTCCTGTGCTATTATGTTGGCATAGGTTACATCGTGTGTCTACCCCCGCTATATATGAGAGGCCTAGGATATAAGTGTCCTATTAGGACACGACTCCATATCCTATGTAAACACAATACTACTCAGAGTCCAACTGTAACCTATCGTGTACACAATATTCGACACAACTCTAACACCTCTTCTCACCAGAACAACACCAAAACACCACTCCCTTCTTAACTGAAGAGGCATGCTGGAGTCTAAGGATGAGACAACCGCTTTCTGCTCTCTTAGCATTTTGCTTTCTGAGAGAAAAAAAATTGAGATATGCAATGCAGCCTGGAGTTACAAAATGCCTCAGACTGCCCACAGCCTCAGCAGGTCAGATTTAAAATTTTATTATGCCTGGCGGGGGTGCTCCAGATTAGCAGCATCCACCGGTTTTGCGTTGATAGGCATGGTCCCTTTCTTTTCTAGCTTAACATCACTATCACCAGCCTTCACCTCTTTGTTCTGGTTGGTGTGAGGGGGAAAAACAGTTCGACAGCGGACAGCCATGCTTATCTTGCAAATGTCTACATCTTTCTATAGCATAAAATGGACCAGTTTAGATGAAGTAGCAATGTTTTAACTATATGGATTGGTTGTATTGACCAACCTATGCAAAATCAAATTTTAGTCGTGTATTGTTCCACTGTACAAACACTTCAGTACAAACAGTCACATGCTTGTTATACAAGACACATTTGAGAAAGCAGTATGAGGTAATAGGCATTAACCAAAATGCCACACTTAACCATCAGTTTCTTTTGTAACAATTTCTATTAGCCTAGTAGTCCAGCTGGTTATACCCGGTAAAGGGGGGTTAGTATGTTCCCTTGCAAAGACATAGGGCATGTTTGGTTGGCATCCACACTTTGTCATACTTTTCTACCACAGTGGCAAGTGTTTGGTTCTAGCCACAGTTGTGGCATGCCACACTTTCTTAGTCACATACCCCACTTGTCATAGGCTCAGCTGCTAGCTAACTTTTGCCACAAGTGTGGTGACCAATTTGACCACCACAAAAACTGTGGAATGCCACACTTATGGCACAAAAGTGTGGTAAAGTGTGGAGGGCAACCAAACATGCCCTAATGCTGATAAATGTGTGTGTGTGTGTGTGTGTGTGCCGAGTGATGCATGCAGTTAAAAAAAGCTATTAACTGTGTATTTAACCAAAAATTAGATGATGTGTATTTTCTATTCAGCAAAACACAGTTTTTAGCTAAGTGCCCAGTTACTAGTTTTATTTGCAGTTATTGTGAGTGTTCACTACATCTCCCTCCCATACACATGCGTACATAAACAGGATTGGAACATTAGTCGGCATAGCAAGTGAACATTTTAATCCGCGTTTACCAGATGTATCCAGTTAGAGCATCAGACAAACAGAAATTTACGAAGCAAACTGATATCTATGTAAGTAGATGGCAGATTATTGACAATGATTACAGCGTATCATACATTTTTCAGATGCATCTTATATAACGGGCAGCCATGTGGACCATTTGTGCTAGAGTTTATGTAATGTTGAGGTGAAACACGACCGCAAATTGATTTTGGACAGGTTGGTCAATACAAAATATCCATTTAGCCAAATCATTGCAGATGGACATTCATGTGATTTGAAATGCTCACAGTTACTTTGCAGGAAGGTGTTGACAAGATAAATATGGAAACCAAACTAATTTTTCGTCACATGCAAACAAGAACATATATAAAGATGAAGAACGAAGTCGGCAGCATCAATTAAGATCGTCTACAAAAACATGTAAAAGCTCGAATGAAAATATGAAATACAAGTGGTACATGATTACTTCTCCATGATTAGGCATTTAGCCTGAGAAGACAATAAAAACGTGGGGCTTACAGAACAACGGAAGCAATCGGAATCAGGTGTTGATAAACAAGCGTACCTCCTGGAGACCCCCGCGAAGCAATGCACGAGCACGTTGCCCGCCTTCCTCCCCTCATCGATAAAATCGAGGCACGGGTCGAGGTGGTCGAGCAGGTTCTCCTCCTCCGTGTCCTTGAGCGGCACGGCCATCCGCGTCACCCTTAGCCCTTCCCCCGTCCTCTCCACCACCCGCATCGGCCGCCCTGGGGCCACCGCCGAGGGCGTCCCGTCCTCCCCGGCGACAACGCGGCGGACCTCCTCGGTTGGCAAGGAGAGGCCCGGGCGGTAGTCGGTGAAGAAGGAGATGGAGGCGGAGCTGACGACGGAGAGGACGTGGGTGATGTCGGTGCTGTCCGGGAGGGAGGCGGTGAGGGCCGCGATGGCGTCGTTGATGCCGCCGAAGTAGAGGTGGTCGCGGACGAGGTCGGGCATGGCGGGCGGGACGGGAGCGTCGCAGGAGGTGGCGGCCATGGGCGGGCGGTGCGGATGGGGAAGCCGAAACCCTAGAAGAGGAGGGGGCGGAGGGTTTGGGGGGGCATTTGGGGGGTTGCCCTGGTGCTGCTGTCTGCTGTTTTCGCTGAGCTCTCGCCTCTCGCGCGGTTGCAGAACTGCGTTTGAAACTGAAATTGCAGTTCAAAATGAGTTTAGTCAAGCTAGCCCACTGCACGAGTTTATACTTCCTGAACGACCAGGACGCATACTAGAGAAGGTTGCCACGGGGCGCGTCAATTTCAGTTGCTCTAGATATTGATCAGTTACAACTTGATCACGTCATTGTATAGCTCGAACCTGCTGCCGGATGTACCATAGGACGAAGAGCAAGCCCATCACCAAAACGTCATATATTTTGAAACGAAGGTAGTACATTGTTTGATGAAACTCAAGAGGCAGCTCATCTGAAAGAACACGTGGCGAAAAGAAGCTCGAGGAGAGAAAAGTTGAGATGAAAACCGCTTTCGAGGAGTATGGTTAAATTTGGGATCGATGAATTTAAGAACATGTTAAACACGGTGCTTTTATTTGATTCAAAGTGAGGCTGCATGACAGACATTTGGTTTAGTTTTATTTTATTATATTTTTTTATGTACGTCGTTGGAGATGCCCTAGGAAACGATGATTAGGAATGATGCTCCGCGCTCAGTAGTAGACAACAGCCTCGTAGAAGTGGTGAAGAAAATCTAAATTTTTAACTACTTAGGTATACAACATGTATCTGCATTCGAATTTGGTCAAATTGTGTATTACCTTCTCAGTTTCTGGGTTGAATTTGGCTTTGAGTGCCGGAAGCACACACCGATGCATTTAACCAATATAGTGCATGACATTTTTCGTCGCAAGAGTCCAATTCTATTCAACGTACCTGACGAATTACGTGCATTTCTTTCCACCGCTGCTAACCCCGCTACTCGAAATTCTAGAAAGAAATGCTTTTACACTGCATGAAAGCTCGAAAACTGGCTACATCAGAGCCTTTGCAGGCCAGGCATCAGATCACGACTGTTGGGGGCGAACCTCCCCACCAAACTCCAAAGGTTTGCAACAGCATGTAAGCAGCAGCCTCCTATATGTTTGCAGCAGAGTTTTCTTTCCGCAGCTTGGCTGGCCTCTCCTTGTGTGATTCTGCATGGCAAAGTAGCAGGCTTGTCATGTTGCTAACACAACTCAGTCAATGTGTGAGATTGCGCTACTCCAAATCCTCCAATATATAACTGAATACAACCATGAACTACTCTGGTGATGAAGTAGAGAGCAGGATTCATTGTTTCTTGGGAGGATGTTTCAAAAGCCGCAGAGGCGAGTGAAACCCCAAAGACCTAATAGAGAAAAAAATACCTGCATATCTCCTCTTCTTGTTGGCTCTTCTTCTTTTGCGCTCAGCTTGTGTAAGCTCCGCATCTTCTTTAATATCCCCTTTCCCTTCAAAAACTTCTTCGGGAGCGAGCATAGCGGCATCTGAAACAGCTACAGGTGCAACCTGCAAGGAAGACAAGTCGTTACATGAACGAAATACTCGAATAGAATAACTTCGCGAGAGAAAAACAATGATTGTGGTACCTCTTCCATTGCTAGAGCAGGTACATTAACTTGTATAGACATATCCTCAATGACCTGAAAAGACAACACTTGTCCTTCATACCAAAAATTGCAAACTTTAGGTATTATACGATGCTGTCTAATAGAGAGCTATCACATACCGGCTTTGGGGCAAAGTGGAAATGAGAGAGCGCATCCAACTTCAAGCATATCCTCTTAAATAAATCATTTGCCTGAGTTGAATAAGAAGTTATTCAGAATCAGGAAGTATCACTTTGGTAACACAAAAATATGCACATAGCCAGACTGATAGTTGATATCATCATAAAGACAAAGAGAACATATGCACATAGCACCGGTGGAAAGATTGCAGGAAACAGAAGCATAAAATCAAGTTGGCCAATGTAGTAAGGGCACTTCAAAAAAAATGACAACTGTAACGTATCAAGTGTGACCTACGCAATATGCATGCTTAACTGAACGCATATAGTGACCGAAGCAATCCATTTCTTCTCATTCATTACAAAATGAGGTATGTTTCTACCACCGAAAATTCCAATAGCGAACTTCAAATCCATCGCATGGCAATAAACCATCACTGAGCATCGGTATTAAAATTGTACTTCGTAATATGACAAGCATCTTGTGCACCACGAAGAAGTGATGATGAAATATATTGACACTATAGTCACCAGGACAAGCAGGGAACATGAAAACTTGTTAATTTAGATGGATATAGTAACATCTGGCATGCATTTACTGACAAGACAATGCAGGATTTGCTCTTTAACGGACATTATCTTTCAATCCAACACAAATGCTGTATCAGATGTTGCACAACAATTAAGACCAACAAAAGCAGAATAAAACTATAATCATGATAGGTAAATCCAACGTCACTCAGGTTCTAGTAAAAACAATTGATTGCTCACCTCATTCTTCAGTTCATCTGAAATAGCAAGTGTGGCAGGTGCAATGCCAGTTTTTTCCTTAAACTCATCCTGGAAGAGCAAAAGAATCAGTTAGTGGATGAACTATACTAAAACTGATCCTATCTACCAACTCGTTTGGATTTAAAATAAGATCATAGTAAGACAGTACAGACCTCATAATGTTCAGCAAGACCCTTTTTGCTCTTGTTTTCATCCTATTGAAATATAGCAACAACGGTGAATCACACAATTATCGTACTGTTATCATGAAAGAATTCTAGCTATTGCACCCGATCAAAACCATACCATCTCCTTTTGCTGCTTTGGAGCTTTATACGGCAAGGTTGAAGGCTTTTCAACATCATCAAAATGACCCTGTCAGGAAACAAGAGAAGCTATCTCAATATTACTAGCAGAGTCACAGATACAAAACGAAATAACCAAAGAACTCACAATTTCACTCTACTATTTCCCGGTATACTACTGTTGAGTGTTGACCCAGTTACGAACGTAGTGACATATCCAGAAACATATTACCTCCGCAATTCTTTTCTTAATCATCTCCTCGAGAGAAGCTGTAACTTCCTCCGTGATTACTGGGGCAGGTCTTACATTATGCTCAAAATCAAGATCCACTTCCAGGGCACTATTTCTGGGCCTGCTGGAAGCATTAACCTACAAAAGGAACTCGTTTAAAAAAACACAATTGCAATGGTAATTAACTATTACTAGCACGATATTGCGAGTCAGAAATATGTCTCATTTTTAAAACATGCTATCAGCTACCTCTCCCTTCATGATCCATTTACTGGGTTCAAGACTAGCTTTCTCCATTAGGTCTATTTGGTTACGCATCTTCAAGAGCCCCTTTTCATGAGTTGAAAGGCCTTGTTCATCCTGCATAGAAGGAAAGCATGTTGATAAACAAGTATATGTGCATTTACTTATTTCAACTGAAATGAGTACCTCTAATGCTGGACCATCATTTACATCATCCTTCTCAATGTCATCCACTTCCATTTCATGCAATTCATCCTTGAAGTGGACTTTCTTTGTGAAACCATTTCTCTTCTTGACTTGTTGCTTACGGCTTTCCTCAAAAAAATCCTCATACCTGAAAAGACGCTCTTAGCTGGTTAAAGCACAACACAAAATTCATGACAACCAAAATGCATGATATAACATTATTCTACAGCCTAAGGAAGATTATAAAATAACTTCAAGTTTCAATTCTACATTTTCTTTTATTTCTCAAGCTTCAGAATGTTTCAAGAAAATTCACACATCGATGATTGATTATTATGACTTTGCAAGTGCACAGAATAATCAATATCGATGCGCGTGAATTATTTAAAACATTTGGAAGCATGAGAGGAAATTTATTTCATTTCTGCGGCCTGTGCAACAAAAAAATAGAGCAGATAAAGCTGCTTTTTAGCCTCTCGTTCTTGTCGTTTTAGTTAGCCTACCCCAACTTGTTTGGGACTAAAGGCTTTGTTGTTGTTGTTGTTGTCGTTTTAGTGCAGATCACAAATCAAGTGGTGCCTTCACAAAACATTGAAGATACATAGTGCGCTCTGACATGTACATGTAAGATTCGTTCTGAATTTCTGAAGCTTCAAATTAAAAGGGAGCACATATGCTCGGTATTAAAAGAACATGTCCGGATTGTAAAGGTTTTACTGGCAAATGTAGGTGGGATAGGAAAGGACTGTAATGCATGCACTACAAAAGATGGGTGCTTACGACTGTCCAACAGGGACATTTGCACCAGCAAATAAGTTGTACAACTCGGTTTTCTCTCCAGTAAAATCAACTTGCTATGTTATGCAGAAGTGAGTAGTGGCACCTTTTCTGTGAATTTTTTTCGTTGAATCCTCATGGAGGCGGTTGACAATTGGATATAGCCTTTTCCCTGTCTTGGTAAAGGTGGCAGGAAAGTTGTTCTGTATGAAATCTAACTTTTTCATTGGTTAATTTCTATGCGGTGGTATGCAAAATCAGGTTTTTCTGTGCAGACTTGTTTCACTGCAACCCCACAAAGGTACATTACTACTTCAAATCTCGAGTACAGGTGGCAGCAAGCTTCTGTACATTAAATCTATTTTTCATAGGCCAGTTTTTTTCCCTCTCATCAACAAATTATGTACAAACGGGGCTCTTTTTCATTATTTACTTTTCTACTATAATTGAGTCCATCTACACACAAGTATTAATATTTAATTTCTCCCATACGTCAATGAAAGGAAGTAGCTCCCTTCCCTTCTATTCACCTAAAGAAAGGAAAGTCTCATGTAGTGATATCTTGTATATTAACAGTGTGGATTTTCTAGAACGTGCATAAAGATCATGCATAAGAAATTCCCAATTATCCACCCTTTTAACTTTTTCATAGATCAATTTATTTTCTATGTGTTACAAATTGGAAAAGAGTTGTGAAGCATTGTTCAATCAATTTTAAAATCCTACATGGCTACTATTGTCATATCTTCACATGATCGATGAACTGTGCTGTAGCACACTTTAACAGATATAGGAGCGCATAATACAAACTGATTTGCATTTTCACAATCACCACAATCGCATACTTGAGATTAGCATAAAATGCTTACTTTAAATCTCCGCCTGATTTCCCTGCATCCTCTTCATCATCAGACTCAAAATCTTCCAACTACAATTAATAGCGCCACCAATCAAGTTAAAGAAGAAAGGAATTTGGGTTAATGTGCTTCATCAATAAAAATGTGGTATTCTAACACTATTAACTGTCAAAAGGAGCACATTGGTCTATGCAGTAGCTATAAACACGTGAGTGCAATGCATTTCCTGAACTAGCTCTAGCTGTAAGTCATCCAGAAGAAATTTTGGCTTCCCTTACTTGAATTACTTATGATTTTACGTCTTAAGATTCTATCAGAGCTAACAATCATTCCATATGTATAAAGAGAGAGTGCGAGTACAAATTCCTTACATCCACATCGTCATCATCTTCATGATCACCCCCGTCATCTTCATCCGCATCCTCCTCATCACTATCGTCCTCCATCGAGTTCACCCTTGCCTTCTTCTTCTCTCCTCCCTTGGAACCCCCACCGTACTCCTGCTCCTCCCCCTCCTCCAGAAACTCTTCCAGCTCATCTATCTTCAGGAAATCGTCCTCCACCCCGTTCCCTTTCTTCGCCCCTAGCTCCTCCGTTTCTTCCTCCTCCCCCTCCCCCGATTCCAACTCGTCATCCGTGTCCTCCAGGCCATCCTCATTCTCCTCCTCCGATTCGTCGCCCTCTCCATCCTCCTCCTCCTCGTCTGACGGGTCCTCCTCGGCTTCAGCGGGCTTGGACGGCGGAGGAGCAGCCGACGGCTGCGCAGGCGGTTGGTGCTCGAGGCGGCGGAGCTGGCGGTGGAGGTGGGGGAGGAGGGGGCGGGAGAGCAGCTCGCTCTGGGACCAAATCTGCTCGGCGTCGAAGTTGGGGCCGGCGAGGAGGTTGGGGAGCGGCGGCGGCTGCACGGGGGAGACAACGGCGAGCGACGAGTGGAAGTGCTTCAGAGCCGCCCGGGCGGCGGCGGCGAGGTCGGCGGACGGGGAAAGGTAGACGGACGGGTCGGCGCGCCGCAGCTGCTGCAGCGCCACCTCGCCCTTCTCCGCTGCAAGCGGCTCGTCCAAGTCCATGGCCATTGCCGTGGTGACGGGAGCGAATTGGTTGATTGGAGTGTGGAGGCGACGCTGGGGGAGGGAGGAGCAGATTGGGTTTTAGGGTTTTGACGCGTTGAGCCGCAGGCGGGCAATGGCCTTTATCACGATTTGGTCCTCAAGCTCCACTCCAATGTCAAATTCGATCCAAAAAAAAAATTGTTTAGAGCATCTCCAACAGCCTTTGTATATTTGGCTAGGATTGCTAAAAACTGAAAATATAGCAATTTGGCCCAAAAACGTTGCTCCAACAGCCTTTGTATAAGTGGTCCCCCCACAATTTTTTTTACAAAGCTTGCTATATTTGCACCCACACTTGGTATATATGCAAAGTGGAGAGGCACTTGCTATAATTTTTAGCAGCCCAGTTTTTTGGTCCCCTACATCCCTTTGTTCCAATGACAAGTGGACCACACCGCCCCCTAGATTCCTGCTGACCCACGCCTGGCACCGGTCCCCACGTGTCATTGAGAGGATTGCTAAATTTTATAGCAATGCTGTTGGAGCAAAAAACTTTTTAGGTTGCTAAATCTTCTCTCTCCTCTTGCTATATCCAGTTTTTAGCAATTCAGAATAGCAATGCTGTTGGAGATGCTCTTACTCAGAGAAAGTCCATACACAACCTTGCCTTTGCTTTGGTTCAAATTCACCCTCGAAGCTCAAAACCAGGTCACAGTAGTACAACTATAAGATCTAGTAGAACGCCCGTGCATTGCTACGGGCTACAATGCAATAAATGAATTAAACAAATAATTAAGATCGTCTCTAAGGTTGAAGCTCATTTCTCCCTCATAAGTCCGGGCGTGCTCGAACATCAAAGAGGCACCCAGCGGACTCCCCAAAATTCAACCGTCTGGACAGTCTGAGCTACTCCAAATCCAGCTCATATGTGGAAAAGAAATGTGGTTGCCCGGACTATCCACGATGTTATCTTCAACACGCGGTCACAACGCAAAAAACCCACCCCACGACGCATCATTCCCTTTTTCTGTCGGACCCTCCCCTTCCCGCTCGGTTTCACGCCGTAGCGGGATATTTCTCGCTGGAGCCCTCTCCTTTAAAACTGAATGACACCCACCTCACCTTCGCCATGGCATCCACTATCCTTCACACCGTACTTCCCCAAAAACCTAAAGGAGATGATAAATATGTACATAAAACTCAAAGGAAATAATAAAAAAACCTAAAGGGAAATGATGCTATCCGGCCGACCGGCCGAAGTCGCGCGTCGGTCACGCGTTGGTCATTGGATCTAACTTGGCCAACACACCACGCGTCCTCCGCGGGTCCATGGGTCGTGGGGCCCGTGCATCGCTTATCTTCTTCCTTGATGCGGATCACCTCGTATCCATCGTCTCCCTCATTCTCATGGTTGAGGCCATTCGTCTGCGCCGATATCCCCAAATCCCCCCATGACACCCTCTCCTGACCACACCGGCTACCTCCCCCATCCTTTTTCTCTTGTTCACTTATCCAATGGCGTCCTCTCCTTACCACGTTAGGGACCCCCCCCCAATGCTTCTCTCGCAAATCCCCATGGTTCTCTCAGGCGGAGGACCGTCACCTGTGTTGCAATCAATCGTGGAAAAGCTACGTCCGACACCTTCAGAAACCGCGACCGGTGCCCGTAGAAGCTGTGATGCGTGAATGTGAGGTCTTGGTGAAACCGATGAGATGCCGCAACCGATCACCGAAAAGCTGGAACTGGCCATCGAAAAGATGCAACCGTTGGCGAGTTTTGTTGAAACTGGTGCTCGTTTTTGTTGCGTAGGAAGATCACGCGACGCTGATGCTACAAGCGGCGACGTGATTTGCTGGAACAGTCGGTGAGTTTTGCTGGAACTGGTGCTCGATTTTTGTTGCGTAGGCAGATCATGCGACGTTGATGCTACAATTGACAACATGGTTTGATTGAACCATTTTCAGGACTTAGACTCGTTTAAAACAGGACAGCGGGTTGATTTCAAGAAACAGTAGGGGGTTTTCTGCAAAAAAAACATGACGAATGGGCAGAAGCGTTCTCCCTTATTAGTAGGTGTAGATATAGATAGAGGAGATAATATTGACCCTTGGTCCTGTTTGACGAGTCATTAGATGGTTTGCGCCCGCGATGCACCACGTGCGGCCGCTCGGGGACCATGTAAGCTACGCGCGCGCTCTTATTAGAAGCCATGCAAAAACAATGGTGACATTTTTATGTACCCTTGCAACTCTATTTCTTGGCAACAATACCTTGTTAATTATTATGGTGACATAAGCTTAGTAGGATGCCCGTGCGTCGTCATGGGCTAACAATATATATGTACAACGAGGAATATGCTAACAAAATGTTTGTACAACGAGAAATGTCGTGTGATATGAGAGTCACATACTATTTACATGTGATGATATCTCATGCTTGTGATGTGGTAGATAAATGCATCTCCTCATCGTCTTCCTCCCCCGCCCCTTTACATTTATGATGTGATTAAACGAGAAGATTGTTCTTTTACCAAACATATGTGGATCAAATCACGTCTTACAATAAGAAGATATCTTTCTCGGTATCAATCCCCTTGCCCCTCAGTCTTTGAGAATCAGAAGGATTCTTTTCGAGTTTCCATTTCTTCATTTGGAATCCCCCTCCCTCTTCTCGGCCACCAAGCGACACTCCAGTTCCTTCCTCCCACAATCTTTCTTCTCCTTGTCTCTCCCCCCACCTCCACATTGCATGAAAATATTAAGTGGCTTGTCAAACTTTGACAATTTCGACGATTGGCCATCCCATTAGATTATAGATAACTTATATGTGCCCCGAATAAGGATAACGAAAAGGGATACAAAATGTCCTATGAGAGAGGAAAATTCAGGGTGATATCTCATTGATTAAGTAACCAATTTTCAAGATAAACTCTTTGTAACTTTTGTCAAGATTGTGACACTGGCACATTCCATGCAATAAACATGCAATGCTAACTGCGGACTTGATTAATAGTTGTGATATGCCTATGATAATTTTTTTACTCAAAACAGATATTTCTATGAAACACTAAATACACTATTAAAATCAGATTCTACACAATAGCAATCGGATTTTACACCACTAAAATTTCTACACAAAGCAATCTATGGAACTAACTTTGGATTCCACATCACTAAAAATGTTGATTCAACACTACTTAAATTCTACACAAATCAACTTATACATGAATCTCATGGATTCTGTGGCGTCTGCGGACGGAGGAGGTGCGAGTGGAGAGGAAGGAGATGTGCGATGGGAGGGGAAGGAGAGGATCGAACCTTGCTGTCGGTGGTGTGGCGATGGGCGGTGACGAGCGGCGAGGTCCAGAGGTGGCGGTGGCTGGTTGAGGGGGAGTGTGTGTGTGGGTGAAATGATGGCGATGACTAGGTCTTTTACTGAGGATGGGGAGTTAACTGAGGTGGGCCAGTGCTGGCGTGGGCCTAGAACGCGACGCCATAGCTAACTACAGCCCAAATAAAAAAGACTAAGATTAATAAAAGACTACAAGTAATAAAAAAATTCAATATAATAAAAGACTCAAAATGATAACTGGTAGTAAAGAAATAAAAGACCCAAAATGATAAAAACACTACTAATAATAAAGACTAAAATATAATATAAAATATTCATTATTTTTTGACTAATATAATCATTAAATACTTAAAACACTTGATAAAATGACAAAATTGTTTCTGGCGTAACATAAGTTAGCATGCCAGCAATAGCTAATTAACTATGGCGTGCATAGTAATCAGACGCCACCACTATCTTCCAACGGGTGGGTATAGCTGGGCCAACAGATTTGTGACGTGTTAAAAAAAGGTCAACGCCAGCACTAACCATATAAAGCTGGCGTACCAAATATGCCAACGCCACTACTATTTAAAAAAAATAGTGCTGGCGTTGGTTGGAAATGGCGCGCCACCAACGAAAGTTGTAGCTAGCCATTTTTTCGCTAGTGATGTCATTAAATTTTGCAACTTAAATAAATAAATTGCAAAGATTCTTTGATCTATTTAAATTAAGGGAATTCACATGGTGAGTCCTCTTTATAACATATCCTCCCAATATTTAGGGAGCTATTATAAAATATTCCATTAATTTGGAATTAACCACAACCCACTTGCAATTTAAAGTTCCTTCCATTTCCAAATATGTAAACTCTTGGTCTCTCTCCTTTTGCTCCTTTTCAAGTTGCGGCACTTTGAATTATGTCAAAGTAGCCAATGGTCAAATTCCTGCTCATTCGGAAATTATTTGATCCTCCAAATAATTTCTTCCCTTCCTTTCTTTTATTTATTTTCCTTTTACTATTTTGGAAAGGGACAAAAATATTTTCTTCTATTTTAAAATCCAAGCTAGCCGGCCCAAGGCCAACCAGCAGCCCAGTCGCACCCCTGTCACCGCCCGTGGACGAATGGATGTGATGTGTGAGATGCTCGTATTTGCACCGTGTCCGAATTGTTTCGTACATGTTCCTCGTTTGCCATGCCACCGACACGTGGGACACCCGATAACCGGGATCACTCCCTGTCACTCTTGCACGTTCTGCACATCTCGCAGTTGATCTTTGCACCGGTATCTCAATGAGTTGCCGGATCACCGAAAACGTTGTCGTGGTATCATATCCGTTTTCGTTGCCATGGCACCCAAATTCTTTCTGCCATGGTGACAAATGCTCTATATCATATTATATGTCAATGTTTTCAGAAAAATGCATACAACTTGAATATGTCATTCTCATGCATGATAACAACATCTAATTTGTTGATTAAGTAGAACAACATTAACCGTCTTTCTTTAACATGGAGAGTTATGAATTTCCTTATGTATTTGTCCTCTCCATTTAACATGTTAAATTCCATCATCACCTTATGCCATGATCACCCATGTTAAACAACATTTAATATTGATGAGTAACTAAATGGGACAAAACATTTCTCTTAAATGTGGAGTTTCGTCAATATGCAACCCGTTGCATATTGAGCTTCACTTAATGTGTAGTATTGTTTGTTGCACTCTTGCCATGCCATGACTCATTAAACCGGACATGCATCATACTTGGTTGTGCATCACGCCATGGTTATGATATGAGTGTTTATCGTGTTATTTGCTTCTTTCCGGTTTTGCTTCTTCTCCGTAGTTCACTTTTCGGAGTTGCGAGGACGTTGTTCGACTACTTCATGGATTCCATCTTCTTCCAAGCGGGATTCCAGGCAAGATGATCATTACCTTGGATATCATTACTAGCTTTGCTTTGCTAGATATTTCGATGCTATCGTTTGGTCTCGCTACCTACCACTTGTTTGCAAGCCTCCCAATTGCCATGATAAGCCTCTAACCTCCACTATCCTAGCAAACCATTGTTTGGCTATGTTACCGCTTTGCTCAGCCCCTCTTATAGTGTTGCTAGTTGCAGGTGCAGTTTGTTCCATGTTGGGGCATGGATGTCATGGGATATCCCAATATCTTGCTTATTTAATTAATGCATCTACACACTTGGTAAAGGGTGGAAGGCTCGGCCTTTTGCCTGGTGTTTTGTTCCACTCTTGTCGCCCTAGTTTCCGTAATATCGGTGTTATGTTCCTTGATGAGCACTCCTAACATAGGTGGGGTTTATGGGGCCCCCCTCGATCACTTTATCTTTGTGTCAAACTTTTCCAGCAAGGCCCAACATTGATTTTAACATTTACCAACATGAATATAATAATTAATTAACGGATAGAGGCTGGCCCCCTTGGGGGCCTTTTAATTCCACATAAGCAGGTGGGCCAGTGCTGATGGTGCTGGTCCAAAGCAGAGCCACTTGCGGTGCCACCCAGTTAACTGGGGTCTTCGGTTGCCGTACGTAGTGTTCATCCGGGCGTGTTCTGACTATGACATGAGTGAGGCTCCAATCGGGATTGTTGACACATCGGGAGGTCTTGCTGGACTAGTTTTACCTTAGATGAAGGACTTGGTACTTTTGAACTCCTGGAACGCACGTGGCTATCCACGGGGGCTCTAAGGGCCTATTGGAACTGGGAGGAACAAGTATATGCTTATGGTAATTTTGTAATTGGACGAGTTGGAGCACCCCTGCAGGGTTAAATCTTTCAGAAAGCCGTGCTCGCGGTTATGTGGCGACTTGAAAATTTATAATATCCGGTTGTAGAGAACTTCAAACTAAATCTAATTAAAACACACCAACCGTGTGCGTAACCGTGATTGTCTCTTCTTGTGAGTTTGGGACCAAGAAGAGAACACGATGGGTTTATGATTGACTCATAAGTAGGTGTTCAGGATCACTTCTTAACCATACTAGATTGCGCCCGTTTATGCGTAGGATTTGTTGGAAATATGCCCTAGAGGCAATAATAAAATGGTTATTATCATATTTCCCGTTCATGATAAATGTTTATTATTCATGCTAGAATTGTATTGAACCAGAAACTTAAATACATGTGTGAATACATAAACTATACCGTGTCCCTAGTAAGTCTCTACTAGACTAGCTCGTTGATCAAAGATGGTTATGGTTTCCTGACCATAGACATGAGTTGTCATTTGATAACGGGATCACATCATTAGGAGAATCATGTGATGGACAGACCCAACCGTAAGCTTAGCATCAGATCGTTTAGTTATTTGCTACAGCTTTCTTCATGTCAAGTATCAGTTCCCATGAGATCATGTCACTCCCGGATACCGGAGGAATACTTTGTGTGCTATCAAACGTAACTTCGTAACTGGGTGATCATAAAGGTGCTCTATAGGTATCTCTGAAGGTGTCTATGGAGTTGCATGGATCGAGACTGGGATTTGTCACTCCGTGTGACGGAGAGATATCTCTGGGCCCTCTCGGTAATACAACATCACAAGAAGCTTCATGTGGCTAATGAGTTTAGTCACGGGATCTTGTATTACGGAACGAGTAAAGAGACTTGCCGGTAACGAGATTGAACTAGGTATGGAGATTGTCGTGGGTGCAAGTCTGACAGTAGTGTGTAGGGGTACGGATGAGAGGGCAGAGCCTAGCTACGGCGCAGTTGTTACACTCGGATTTACGAGTTCAGGCCCCTCAGTGGTGGAGGTAACAGCCCTACGTCTCGGTGCTCAGGAGCTAGATTGCTTGAGTGTATGATTACAAAGGTTGCGAACCCTTGGAATGGAGCTGGGGGTGGCTTATATAGTGTCCGCCAGCCCTCCCATGAATGCCGCCATTACCAGGGATTAAAGAGGGGGTTTAAGGGCACCAGGTAACGGGCGCATTGATTACAATTGATACGAGCGAGCGCACGTCCTGACCGTTGCGTTCCTGGAGCCTCCTGGTCTCCTCTGGTCGAGTGACTGTCAGGTACTCCGAGTGAAATAGCCGGTCGAGTGAACTCCTGCTTCCCGAGTGGTTCATTAAACTCCGAGTGAATGTCAGTTTGCAGAACTCTTGGCTGCTGATCCGGCCCTGGGGCCTAGTATAAGGCGTGTGGAGTCCTAGGGTAGGGTCTGTAGGTCAGGCCTGTTACCCTATCCCTAGTATATGTCCTCGTCATTAGCCCCCAAATCGGTCGAGGTTGAGCGGGTCGAGCCAAGGCGAATTCCCAGGTGAGTTGAGCGCTACGGGGGCGCTCAAGAACTCTTACTGGTCTTTAGATGGCCTTGTCTCCGTGTAGCACCTTGACGGATTCTGGACCATATGACGCCCGAGTGAAAGTCTCCATCCTAATGAAATGAGAAGTCTTCATCCGAGTGAAACGAGTAATCTCCATCTGAGTGACAGAACAGATCCGAGCGTTTATGGAATGTCTTCAAAGGCGAGCAGTTGGATTGCTGGGATCCGAATCTTGCGGGATTTGAAATCGGATAAGAGCGCGCGCGAACGGTCGCGGCGCGGTGAGTGGGGAAAGTGGGGGCGTGACGCCTCGATTTTCGCCACGTACAGCTGCAACTCCGCCAGCGAGATCTGAGGAGATCCGCGGGCCCGTGAATCAGAGGCGCGGATTGGGGAGCGAAGCGGGCGGCGATATAAGGAGCCACCGCGTCGGAGAGGGAAAGAAGACCAGATCTCCTCCTCCTCGTCTCTTCCAGTCACCCAATCTACGCTCCCGAACCGCACACTGCACGAACCCATTCCGGCGCCAGAGCACTCCGCGGTGATGGCGAAGGACAAGACGGCGAAGCTAGAGCGGGCCAAGAAGGCGGCGAAGGGGAAGAAGGCGTCGAGCTCCCGAGCCGCGCCCCCGCGCGGGTGGATCTAGGGCGACTGGCTTCCGCCGACCACCACGGTCGACGACATCAGCGGGCTCGTCGTGGACGGGCTGATTCGCGACGGGACATGGAGGCTGCCGAAGGAAGGGGAGATCGAGCCCGCGCCGCGCCCCGGAGAGCGAGTGCTCCTCACCACACACGTGGAGCGAGGTTTCTCCATGCCACCCCACCCCTTTTTTCGCGGTTTTTTGAACTTTTTCGGCGCCCAGCTTCACCACCTGTCTCCGAATGCCATAGTGTACCTTGCCGCATTCATTTCCTTGTGTGAGAACTTCCTGGGTTGTCCGCCGCACTGGGGATTATTCAAGCACATCTTCACGTGCCGTTCTCAGTCGGTCAAAAAGGCCAACCCCGAGGGGGAGAGAACCCACGTGACCCAGCTGTGCGGCGGCCTGGGTATTCAGATGCTGGGTAGGAGCGCTTTTCCTGTGATGACTTTTCCCGACTCGGTTAGGGGCCGCCAGTCGACTTGGTTTTATTGCAACGACGCCCCTTGTGCTGGCTCGTCGACTGGTCTCCCCCCTTATACATCTGAGAGAGTCAATGTGCCTCCATCCCTGACAGTGGACAAGGAGGAGAAGACCGACGTGGGGATCCTGGTAACTGCGGTAGTCAGCCTGGTCCAGGGCGGGTTGACGGGTTTGGACTTGCTGGAGGTCTTCCTCAGTCGGCAAATCCAGCCGCTGCAGGAGCGAGCTCACCCAATGTGGCAGTATACTGGCATTGACGACTCGACTCGAGTGCACCCGGAGGACATCGACGAGAAGACCGTGAAAGAGTGGCTCAAGTGCATCACCGGCGCGCGCGACAACCCGCGGGGGTCGAGACGGGTCCCGCCCTACGACGCCAATAATCTACCGTTGGAGGTATGACACGCATTTCCGAGTGAATTACTCATGTGCAAATTATCCGAGTGAACTGAATGATCCAAGTGAACTGACTGAACTGCTTGTCTCTGATCTTCATCTCTTGCAGGAGTTCCAGAAGATGCTCTCGCCTGTGCCGAATGGGGAAAACCTTGTCGGTGATGTGGGGAGCGAACATGGCAGTGCCGAGGGTAGTTATGTGGAGGACAGCGAGGAGGAAAGCGACGACTCGGAAGAGAGCGACGAGGTCGAGTCTTCCCAGTCTCCGGAGCTGCGCTCTGAACGCCGCTCCAAGCAAACTCATGATCCGAGTGCTGGCCCGGAGAAGGAGGTGGTTCCGAGTGCTAAGGCTCCGAAGCGCACTCGGACATCGACGCCGGAGCCAACTAAGAAGACCGCCAAGCAGCCCAAGGTCGCTTCCCCCAAGCCACGGAAGGCCCTGCCCAGGATCAAGGTCACTGTGCCTGTCGCCTCAACGTGAGTGTCTTCGTCGGCTTTTCTTTTCTGTCTTTGTCAACTTTTGGACTCTTCTGACCGAGTGAATCTTATGAATCAGGGCTGCGACTTCGACCACGTCTCCTATGTAGATCGACGGGGACCGCATCGAAGCCGAGTCGGCAGACGCGGCCACTTCTCAGAAAGGTAACAACAATTCCATTTTACTTTGATCCATGAACCAATTGAATTGTCCTCATCCGACTGAATTGCGTACTGAGGCTGATCGTGTCGAGTGAATGCAGCACTTGCAGAGATCATCCATGTCGACGACGATGAGGGGCCGCCGCAGAAGGACGTCGAGAAGGGGACTGCAGCTCCGACTGCTTCCCAGACCACCACACCGAAGGCACCTCCAAGCCAAGCGCCTCCAGTTCCTTCTGCGCAGCACATGATCGTGCCCATGGCACAAGGGTCCTCTCAGGCCGGTGCTGGCCCGGTCACAGCGCCGTTGACTGCTTTGACCTCGGCTCCAACTCCTCCCGTCAACATCTTCAGTCTGTACAAGGTGCCAGAGGACCAGACTGGAGCCAGCAAGGAAGCAATGATCCAAGCGGAACTGATGACCCAACGACTCAAGGAGATGTGCGCAGCTAGCAAGCTGGCATACGATGCCAGTGCTGCCCTCCAGGAGAACGTTCGAGTAAGTACCCTTGTAAGTTGATCTCCAAGTCATTTTTCTTCAGTAGGAATTTCAGTCGGAAAATATCTGGTACACCCAGTGGGTGTTTATTTCTTTTTTGTTCGGCCGTCACTCGGATCGGGCGGACCGTTCCGAGTGGATACCGTTCTAGTGGGGGCACGCTGAGTGCACCCACTGGGTGTAGTTCCCGAGACTGCCGTTGACTGCGGGCAGTCGGCGGGAGTCTTAGAGTTTAGACCCTATTCTGGTTGTTGTTGTTGTTGTTTTTTGTTTGGCCGTCACTCGGATCGGGCGGACCGCTCCGAGTGGATACCATTCCAGTGGGGGCACGCTGAGTGCACCCACTGGGTGTAGTCCCCAAGACTGCCGTCGACTGCGGGCAGTCGGCGGGAGTCTTAGAGCTCTTTTTTCTCTTTTTTTTTGCTTGGCCGCCACTCGGATCGGGCGGACCGTTCCGAGTGGATACCGTTCCAGTGGGGGCACACTGAGTGCACCCACGGGGTGTAGTCCCCGAGACCGCTGTCGACTGCGGGCAGTCGGCGGGAGTCTTAGAACCTAGAACTTGCTCTTGTTTTTTTTGTGTGGTTGGCCGTCACTCGGATCAGGCGGACCGTTCCGAGTGGGTACCATTCCAGTGGGGGCACGCTGAGTGTACCCACTGGGTGTAGTCCCCGAGACTGCCGTCGACTGCGGGCAGTCGGCGGGAGTCTTAGAACTTAGAATCTGATATTGGTCAAGTTTGTTCCTCCCTGACAAAGGGTACTTCAGGATCTGATACTGGTCAAGCTTGTTCCTTCCAGGAGCGTCGGTCTCTGGGAACTCGGAATATTCTTTAACATTAACTGGTTTGTTCTCTCTCGTGTTTCAGAAAACTTGCAAGCTTGGGACTCAGTACGTGGCACTGGAGAAGGAGACGGCCCAGCTCCGACTGGATTTGGAGGTGGAGAGGAGGAACACAGCGCGCGCTCAAGCAGAGCTCAAGACCATGGGAGGTAAGCTTCAATTACTGAGCATTCTGCTTTCGCCTTTTTCAATTCTTTGAACCGAGTGGCTTCACTCGAACAGATGTGCGTAGTGAAAACCATCGACTCCAAGTGCAGCTCAGAACCTCTGTCTCTTTAGAAACTATGAAGCAGGCACTCGAGAACAAGGACAACGAGCTGGCGGGAGCGAGGAAAGTAGCGAAGGAAAAGACCAAAGCCGCCGAAGAGAAGCTGGCCTCACTCGAGAAGCTTGAAGGAGAGAATAAGACGCTGAAGGCCGCCATCACAGAGGCGAAGAAGGAAGTGGCTTAGCTCAAGAAGCACAAGGCCGAGTGGGACGGCAAGCTCAAGGCCCAAGCAAATGCTCATGAGCAGGAGAAGAAGACTCTGAACGAGAAGATCAACCAGCTCATCGAGAAGAAGAATGCTCTGGAGAAGTATATAGAGGAGTTCACGGAGGAGATGTACACCAAGCTTGCAGGTAACTTATAGCATCCGAGTGCATTTCAACTTATCTCCGAGTGAACTTCATGCATGCTCATGTTCGACTCTCCTCTTTTCTCGTTTACAGAGTACTGCCGGGACTTCGAGCTTGAGACTGACAGAATTGAGAGGGATCTGGATCCTTCCAGGTCGCTCGTCGGTGACAAGGCTGCCCTGGGCATCTTGCGGCTTGAATCTCGCATTGAAGATGTTCAGGGGTACATCATCCGCCTGCGGGGTGCACTCGGAAGGATCGACAAGGAGCTGTGGCCAGAAGACACCCTTGACACCGACCTGGAAGCCATGATGACTCGTCTCAACGACATTCCCAGCCGAGTGCAGGCGTGGAAGAAGTCGGCTGCCCGCTGCGGAGCCGACGTGGCCCTCTCCCTGGTCCGAGTGCATTGCAAGGACGCCAAGGAGGAGAAACTGAAGACTCTCCAAGTTGCCAACACGAAGAAACTCAAGTTTGAGGACTTCATGGAGACATTCATCGAAGCGGCCACTCGGATCGCAGACGGCATCGACTTAGATTCCTTTGTTGAGCCGGCCAGCCCCACAGGGGCGTGAGAAAACTTTAAGTCCTACCCATTAGCCTCGGTATGCCGAGTGGAACTGTATTCGTTAAACTCTTTCGGGCTTCGGGCCCGCGTACTCGTATTTGCCTTTGAACTTCTGGAGTTATTTGAATGCTTTCCTTTGAGTCTTTCGAGTCTTTGAAATGGGTTTTAACTTAGGCAAAAGCTGGTTCGCAGCTAAGCCTCCGAGTGAGAGGGACGCTCTTCACTCGGAGCGGCGTTTTAACTTGGGCGAAAGCTGGTTCGCAACCAAGCCCCCGAGTGGAAGGGACGCTCTTCACTTGGAGTAGTATTTTTAACTTGGGTGAAAGCTGGTTCGCAGCCAAGCCCCCGAGTGAGAAGGATGCTCTCCACTCGGAGTAGGATTTTTAACTTGGGCGAAAGCTGGTTCGCAGCCAAGCCCCCGAGAGAGAGGGACGCTCTTCACTCAGAGCAGCGTTTTAACTTGGGCGAAAGCTGGTTCGCAGCCAAGCCCCCGAGTGAGAGGGATGCTCTTCACTCGGAGTAGCGTTTTTAACTTGGGCGAAAGCTGGTTCGCAGCCAAGTCCCCGAGTGAGAGGGACGCTCTTCACTCGGAGTAGCGTTTTTAACTTGGGCGAAAGCTGGTTCACAGCCAAGCGCCCGAGTGAGAGGGATGCTCTTCACTCGGAGTAGTTTTTTAACTTGGGCGAAAGCTGGTTCGCGGCCAAGCCCCCGAGTGAGAGGGATGCTCTACACTCGGAGTAGTTTTTTAACTTGGGCGAAAGCTGGTTCGCGGCCAAGCCCCCGAGTGAGAGGGATGCTCTACACTCGGAGTAGTTTTTTAACTTGGGCGAAAGCTGGTTCGCGGCCAAGCCCCCGAGTGAGAGGGATGCTCTACACTCGGAGTAGTTTTTTAACTTGGGCGAAAGATGGTTCGTAGCCAAGCCCCCGAGTGAGAGGGATGCTCTTCACTCGGAGTAGTTTTTTGACTTGGGCAAAAGCTGGTTCGCAGCCAAGCCCCCGAGTGAGAGGGATGCTCTTCACTCAGAGTAGTTTTTTAACTTGGGCGAAAGCTGGTTCGCAGCCAAGCCCCCGAGTGAGAGGGATGCTCTTCACTCGGGGTAGTTTTTTTAACTTGGGCGAAAGCTGGTTCGCAGCCAAGCCCCCGAGTGAGAGGGATGCTCTTCACTCGGGGTAGTTTTTTAACTTGGGCGAAAGCTGGTTCGCAGCCAAGCCCCCGAGTGAGAGGGGTGCTCTTCACACGGAGTAGTTTTTTGACTTGGGCGAAAGCTGGTTCGCAGCCAAGCCCCCGAGTGAGAGGGATGCTCTTCACTCGGAGTAGTTTTTTAACTTGGGTGAAAGCTGGTTCGCAGCCAAGCCCCCGAGTGAGAGGGATGCTCTTCACTCGGGGTAGTTTTTTAACTTGGGCGAAAGCTGGTTCGCAGCCAAGCCCCGGAGTGAGAGGGATGCTCTTCACTCGGGGTAGTTTTTTAACTTGGGCGAAAGCTGGTTCGCATCCAAGCCCCCGAGTGAGAGGGATGCTCTTCACTCGGGGTAGTTTTTAACTTGGGCGAAAACTGGTTCGCAGCCAAGCCCCCGAGTGAGAGGGATGCTCTTCACTCGGAGTAGTTTTTTAACTTGGGCGAAAGCTGGTTCGCAGCCAAGCCCCCGAGTGAGAGGGATGCTCTTCACTCGGAGTAGTTTTTAACTTAGGCAAAAATTGGTTTGCAGCTAAGTTGAAGGGCGTACACCCACTGGGGGTTGTAAGCCAGAGAATGCGAACGAGTGAACTCAATGTAGAACTGGAAAAGTCATGCTTTTTATTCATCAAACATCACTCGAGTGCTTTTATTACATCTCAACATCAGGTATAAAAACGTCGAAGCAAGTCTGCGTTCCAAGCGCGGGGCTCGTCTGCTTGCTTCAAAAGGTTGTACAGGTGATACGCTCCGTTGTGCAGAACCTTTGAAATGACAAAAGGACCTTCGCACGCAGGAGCGAGCTTGTGAGGTCGCTGCTGATCCACTCGGAGCACAAGATCTCCTTCCTAAAAAGTCCGACTTCTGACATGTCTGCTGTGAAAACATCATAGATCTTGCTGATAGGTGGCCGAACGGATAAGAGCCATCTCTCTCTCCTCCTCCAGGAGATCAACTGCGTCTTGCCGCGCCTGCTCTGCTTCAGCTTTGGAGTATAGTTCCACTCGGAGCGAATTGTGGAGCAGGTCACTCGGCAAGACGGCTTCAGCTCCGTACACCATGAAGAAGGGAGTACGATTGGTAGACCGATTGGGGGTCGTCCTCAAGCCCCAAAGAACTGATGTCAACTCGGTGACCCAGGCTCCAGCTGCGTGCTCCAAATCGCGCATGAGTCGTGGCTTTAACCCCTGAAGAATCAGTCAGTTTGCTCTCTCAGCTTGCCCATTCGACTGTGGGTGCGCCACAGATGCATAGTCGACTCGGGTGCCTTGGGCGGCACAGAACGCCCTGAACTCTTTCGAGTCAAAGTTTGAGCCGTTGTCAGTGATGATGCTGTGGGGCACGCCATATCTGAAGACTATCTCCTTCATAAACTTGATCGTTGTACGAGAGTCTAGCTTCTTGATAGGTTTGGCTTCGATCCACTTAGTGAATTTATCTACTGCAACCAGCAAGTGGGTGAATCCACTCGCCCCTGTCCGGAGGGGTCCCACCATGTCGAGTCCCCTAACTGCAAATGGCCAAACGAGTGGAATCGTCTTCAGAGCAGACGCAGGCTTGTGCGATAAGTTTGCATAGAACTGGCACCCGGCGCAATGTTGGACTATCTCCTGCACAGCTTCATTGGCACGTGGCCAGAAGAAGCCGGCTCGGTAAGCTTTTGCCACGATTGTCCGAGAGGACGCGTGGTGTCCGCAAGTTCCCGAGTGAATCTCCTCCAGGATCAATCGACCTTCTTCCGGAGAGATGCAGCGCTGAGTCACACCGGTGACGCTCTTTCTGTATAACTAATCGCCCATCACTGTAAAGGCCTTGGACCTGCGAACAATCTGGCGGACCTCGGCTTCATCTTCTGGAAGTTCTTTCTTGAGCAGGTATGCAATGTAAGGCACTGTCCACTCGGGCGTGATCGCTAGGATCTCCATGACCAAATCAATGACTGCAGGGACCTCGACTTCAGTCGGACCGGGCGGACCGACCACTTGCGGGGGCTCTTCCGTGAAGGGATCTTCTTTCACCGTCGGAGAACGTAAATGCTCGAGGAACACATTGCTGGGTATGGCTTTCCGAGTGGACCCGATCTTTGCCAGATCGTCTGCCTCCTGATTCTTGGCTCGGGGGACGTGATGCAGCTCCAGACCCTCAAATTTCTTCTCCAACTTTCTCACCGCGTTGCAATATCCTGTCATAGCAGGGCTTCTGATATCCCACTCCTTCATCACTTGGTTCAGAACTAGATCCGAGTCTCCGTAGACCATCAGGCGTCGGACGCCGAGTGAGATGGCCATACGTAGACCATAAAGGAGCGCTTCGTACTCGGCTTCATGGTTGGAGGAATCGAAGTGAATCTGCAGAACATATCTGAGTCGATCACCTTTCGGGGACACCAACACAACTCCGGCTCCTGAACCATTCAGCATCTTGGAACCATCAAAGAACATGGTCCAGTGTTCCGGGTGACTCTGAGTCGGTTGCTGCTGTTCTGTCCACTCGGCTAGGAAATCGGCCAATGCTTGGGACTTGATCGCCTTTTTTGCCTCGAACTTGATGTCCAGGGGCAGGAGCTCGATAGCCCACTTCACCACTCGACCAGTCGCATCCCAATTGTTCATGATCTCAGACAGCGGGGCGTCGCTGACGACTGATACGACGTGCTCTTGGAAGTAATGGGCTACTTTCTTCGCGGTCAGATAGATGCCATAGACGAGCTTCTGATAATGTGGATATCTCTGCTTGGACGGAGTCAGGACTTCGGAAATGTAATAAACTGTAACACCCCGATTTTTGGCCCTTTCTTTTTCTTTTGGATTTCTTCGAATTTTCATTTGGAATTCTTTTTCCGTGGCTATGTGGTCTTGAAACCTGGGAAGATCTTCTTTCCTGCCACTTCCTAGTGGCTTGTCATTCTCAAATCTATCCCGAGGCCATGTCATTTCCATCTTTGCCCAACTCCAATATTTATTTATTGGGAATATTCCTTTTTCTATTAAAGGAATAACCCTGTTTGCCCTAGGTTGTGAAGCAACCTATATTTCTGTCATTCCAAAAATTCCCACAAAATTCTCATAAATTCTTTGGATCATATATTCCACAAATATGCCAAAATCCATCCTTGCCTAGTTCAAAAATAATTCAGGAATATTCATTTTCTATTCTGTCCAGTATGACACTTTGTGAAGGAAGTGCCATTTACCTTTTCTTGATTGACCCCAAAAAATTTTGTGCACTCTCTCATATCCAAATTATTGCGACATGCCAAAATTCAGCTTCATTTGCCTAGTAAATCTTCCTCAGCAAATTTCCAAAGTTTTTGTCCAGAGAGAAGCTTTGTGAAGGAAGTACTAGGTAGGCTTATCCAAATGAGTTGAAATTTTGGTAGATCATTCATATGATCAAATCATTACTCTCCACCAAATTTTATCTCCATCCAACAATCTATGTGAGCACACCTTCAAATCTTGGCTTCTGGTCACAATTTCAGTTTGTGAAGCAACTATATATTATATTGCTTCAAAAATTCTGAAATTAATCCAGGACCTAAATATCCCTATATCCATTGGGCATGCCAAAATTCACATCATTTTGCCCATCCTTTTTCTCCACAAAATTCCCCCAAGTTTCTGTCCAGTGTGGATCATTGTGAAGGAAGTACCATTTATACTTATCCAAATGGGATGAAATTTTTATGGTGCCTTCATATGCCCAAATCATCACCCTCCAGAAATTTTCAGCCCAACCCAATCATCCATGTGAGTGCTAATTCATGATATAGTTTCTGGGCCAGATTATGTAGTTGTGAAGCAACTATGTGAAATATTGGTCCTAATCATTTCAAAATCCACAGGATCATAGTCCTTCCTACCCTAAACCTCTGTGACATCTTTCTTAGTCCATTGCTCAAGTCATTTGACCACTGTTTCATGCCCAAGTTTGCTACAGCAAACTTCAGTTGATGTTAGACTTCATACCAAAGTCACTTTAAATGAACCAATGCTTCAGTGGTGCTCCAGGGTGAAGGGACTACACATTTGACACCTTTTGCCAGTCACGCGTGCCCTCAGAGCGCCAGGCCACGCGGTGACCGCGTGGTTAGCACGCCTTGGCCGCGCTCTGGGCGTTGGCTAGCCTCGGGCCACCTCTCCCCGCACGTTTCCTCGCGTCCCTGGTGCCGACCAGCCCCCTCCTTTCCCCACGTAGCCCTCCCGATCCTCTCCCCCTCTTGTAGCGCCTGCCGCCGGCCCCAGCCACCACCGCACGCGAGTGCACTGTGCGCCCGAGTGGCCGACCGCCCCTGTGCTCGTCCCGTCCGTGCCCGCGTGTCCCTAGCGTCGCGTGCGCATCCCCTATGCCTCTCCCGTCACCTCGCTGGCCCGTGCGTGCCCTGCCCGCGCTAGAGGCATCAACGCGCGTCCGCGACGGCTTCCGGCGACGACATCGTCGCCCGGCTATATATAGCTTGCCCCGCGGCCTCCTGAGCTAATCATCCTCCTCCTCTATTCCCCAGCAACCTCCCGAGCCACTCCATTTGGTCTCCGAAGCCCTCCTTGCTTGCCACGGCCGCCATGTTCGTCGCGGCCCGCCGCTCAAATTCGAGCAGTCCGGTGACTCCCTCTTCACCTAGCCACCACCAGAAGCCTCCCCGACTCCCTAGACGCCGCCCCGTATCCCCAGCCCATCCCCTCCGCCACGGATCCGTGCGTCCCAACTTCGCCGTGGCCGCCGTCCGCCCTGCAGATGGGCCGCTCGTCTCCGGCAGTCCCGGCGACCCTAGCGACCACTTCCGAGCGCGGCGAGGAGCGGGGCGTCTGCCTCGGCCACCGGCTCGGCCTCCTGTGCGGCAAAGCAGCCGGAACCGCGCCGACGCGTGCTGCTCTGCCTCTCCCGTTGGGAGGTAGGAGAAAAAGGCGGGAGGAGAGAGAGCACGGGTGGGACCCGCCTGCCATCCGGTGCCAGCTGTTTAAGTGGAGGCGGCTTTGGCCAAATACGCTTTCGTATACTGAAAGTGCACTCGGGCATATCTCCAGGGTAGAATGCGCTTTCGCTTCGGCGAAAGCATATTTTCCTAAAATGCGCTTTCAGTTTTGCCCCGCCGGCTGAAACAGTTAATTAGCGGACGTTCATCCGTTAAGGCCAGAAACGGACAGTTTTTAATTCTTTTTCTGCCTAACGAACGAACGGTCGTATCTCGACAACCGTAACTCCGAATCAGGTGATTCCAAAGCCCACGATCTCAGTTCGTCGAGACCGTTCCAATGGTATCATTTTCATGAGGTTGCCACACTGTGAAAATGACCATTTTGCCCTTGCCCTTAAAACAGCTCCGCTGAGAGGGAAACTTTTCCGGCGGTTCTTTTCGCGAGTTCATCGCACCCCTCCCCGGTGGTTCCTCCATCCCCAGGCAAGCCACAACAGCCACTTGCATGATGGCATTGCAATAGCCATGGTTTCCACTTGAATATTTAATAATTGTTTGCTCATTTAATTATTTTGTGAATGCTATGTATATGCTTGTGAATCCATGCTCATTGTTTATGCCATGTTCATTTTCATCTAGTAAGTGATATGATTAATTGCTAATGATATGCTTATCATGTTTATTCTTGTAATCATTTCCGATGCTAGTGATAATGTTATGCTCACATGAGTAGTTACTGTCTGATATGAAAATACTTGTGATACTCATGATCATCTTTATGCCATGCTCATGTGCATCCCGTAGGCCAAATGATTTATCATTATGATGTTAAATGGTTATGTTGCCCATCCATGGTTACACTGATATCATGCTCATCTGCATTGTTATGTTATTATGACTCAGCTCATCACCATTCAAGTTGAACCTGACATTAATCGAACTTGAACAAATCTGTTGGCTGAGTCATGGTGCCACCGAATCGAGCTCACCAGTGCAGCCACACTTACCTGGATGGGGAGGCCCTAATGCAGTCTATTGTCATGCCTCTCGCCGGTTCCTCATACTAGGGAAGGTTATGTGCGCGCGCTACCCTGATCAGGTAGGCGGCCATAAGCCTTGTGTACTCGGTTTTGGTATTGAGCTCAGGTCCCCGTTTGGGACAATTTTGGTTTGGCCACGACAGTGGCAGCCACAGAGGTGGCGGATGTCACATGTTGACATCAGGGTCACCCAGGACATAGCCCAAAGGGGAGTTTGTCAGAGTGGCCGGGAGAGTGTCATGCAATAGACTTGTTTTGTCGGAACGTCGTTGGTCCACCCGAATGGGAGCACGAGGCCACGAGTTCCGTAGTGTGGGTACAGTGTACTAACCTCTGCAGAGTGTATAATCTATCGATAGCCGCGTCCTCGGTCATGGACACAGTTCGTAGTAGGTCACACTATGGGTCAACAGAAATAATAACCTGAATAATAAACAACCCCGGTTCGATGAGAAAAGAAGTTGGTTGATCTTTATGTGTGGTCACGAGATGATCACGATGGTATTCTTGATGATGGTTGATCATGAGGTGATCGTGTGATGATCACGGCGGTAAGAAAGATTGATACCTAAGGTGGTTACGAGATAACCCCCGAACAGAGTAAGTTGGTCCATGAGACCTTAAACGTCGACCCCTTGCATGCTAGTGCTAATTTCATCTTGTTCATATCATGAATTATATGTACATGCCATGCTCATGTTGTTGCCATGCTCATGCTGTTGCCATGCTCATGTTGTTGCCATGCTCATGCTATTGCCATGCTCATGTTGTTGCCATGCTCATGTTGTTCTAGTAGTATCATGTTCATCTTTGATGATTAACCTGTAAATGCCATGCTGTTGTATGCCTTGATTGCTTTGGTTGCTGTGAGCTTGCGAGTACATTCACCTGGCGTGTCATGCCAGATTGCAGGTCACGCGGTGATTGATTGCTTGTCGAGGATCCTGAGGTTGCGCTCTAGGATACGTCCCAGCCAGAGTCCCTGCGGAGTGGAGTTCATCACCGTCGCCGCTGTTCCGTTGCTAGAACTTATTCCGCTATGAGTTGTTCCGCTGCTAGCATAGAGCTACCTTAGCAGGCGAAGTGTCGCCGTGCCCCTGTAACCTTTGTTATATCGGACCCTTGTACCCCGAGTATTCGTAATAAAGAGCTGATTTGTTCTATGCCAAGCAGTGCCGTATTCCAGAAGACTTGATCTCTGGGCTGGAATACGGGGTGTTCCGGTCTCTCTGAGCTGGGGTGCCACATAAACTAGGCGCTGAACTTTGTAAGTTTTGCCCTATTATTCTTGCTCGACTGTCAGGACAGTGCTGACAACTTGACCAGTGGCCGCAATGTACAAGAGCAACGGCTCGTTGCTGTTCGGAGCGGCAAGCACCGGCTTGGTGGAAAGCAGGGCTTTGAGCTCAACAAACGCTGCTTGTGCTTCAGCAGTCCACTCGAACGAATCAGATTTCTTCATCAATCGGTATATGGGCAGTGCCTTCTCACCGAGACGGGAGATGAATCGGCTCGGAGCTGCGAGGCAACCCATGAGCTTCTGTACATCATGAAGACGTTCTGGACGTTTCATTCGTACAATCGCCCCGATCTTCTCAGGATTGGCATCTATCCCTCGTTCAGAAATGAGGAAACCGAGTAACTTGCCCCCAGGAACTTCGAAAGTGCACTTTACCGGATTCAGCTTGATATCATACTTCCGCAGATTTGCGAAAGTTTCAGCTAGGTCAGCCAGCAGGTCGGAACCTTTTCTGGACTTGACCACTATGTCATCCATGTATGCCTCAATGTTCCGACTGATCTGTTTTTGCAAACACTTCTGCACCATGCGCATGAAAGTGGCACCAGCATTTTTAAGACCGAATGGCATGGTGATATAGCAGAAACACCCGAATGGGGTGATAAAAGCTGTTTTTATTTCATCTGGCCCATACAGTCGGATCTGGTGGTACCCGGAGTACGCATCCAGAAAAGACAGTCGCTCACAACCCGCGGTGGAATCTACGATTTGATCTATGCGGGGGAGCGGGAAATGATCCTTGGGGCAGACCCGATTGATGTGCTTGAAATTGATGCACATTCGGAGAGACTTATCCTTCTTAGGGACCATGACGACGTTGGCGAGCCACTCGGAGTGGTACACCTCACGGATGAACTCGGCTACCAGGAGCCGAGCAACTTCTTCGCCAATGGCCTTCCTCTTCTGTGTAGCAGAGCGACGAAGATGCTCCTTCACATGTTTTGCCTTCGGGTCGACTCGCAAACGTTGCTCAGCCAGCTCCCTGGGTACACCCGGCATGTCGGATGGTTTCCATGCGAAGATGTCCCAGTTCTCACGGAGGAACTGGATGAGCGCTTCTTCCTATTTGCTGTCGAGTGTCGTTGAGATGTTGGTTGGAGCAGCATTGGGATCTTCCGGGTGGATGTGTACAGGCTTCGTGTCACCGGCCGACTGAAATGCAGATTCTGCAGCTGGCTTCTTGGAGCGCAGCAGATCACTCGGATCGGCGTTCTTCTTGTACTCCTGCAACTCCACCACGGCCATCTGTTCATCAGCTATCTTGGACCCTTGCTGCAAACACTCCTCCGCGCGCTACCGACTGCCAGTGACTGTGATCACACCTTTGGGGCCGGGCATCTTCAGCATGAGATACATATAACATGGGCGGGCCATGAAACGTGCGTAAGCCGGCCGACCAAGGATGGCATGGTAGGCGCTGCGGAAGTCGACCACTTCGAAGGTCAGCCTTTCCTTCCTGAAGTTCTTGTCGTCTCCAAAGACCACATCCAGGGCGATTTGCCCGAGTGACTTCGCTTTCTTGCCGGGGATCACTCCATGGAACTGCATACTGCTTTCACTGAGTCGGGACATCGGGATGCCCATCACCTTCAGAGTGTCAGCATAGAGCATGTTCAGTCCGCTTCCACCGTCCATGAGGACCTTTCGCAACCGGATGCCTCCCACGACCGGATCGACCACCAACGCCTGTCGCCCAGGGGTAGCAATGTAGGCTGGGTGATCCGACTGATCAAAGGTGATCGGAGTCTTTGACCAGTTCAGAAACTTTGTCATCGCCGGCATGGCCATATTTACTTCTCGGTTGATGACCTTCAACCGGCTCCTGCTCTCTACATCTGCAAAGATCATCAGGGTTGCGTTGACACTGGGAAAAGGTTCATCTTTGTCTCCATCATCAGCATCTTCTGGGCTCTTCTCACTCGACTGGCCCTCTCGGAACTGCTGTATCAATAGTCTGCACTATCGAGTGGTATGCTTAGGCAATATCAGATTGCCCTCTTCATCTTTCCTGGTGTGGATGTGACACGGCAAGTCTAGGACATCCTGGCCCGACTGATCTCTCTTTTTCTTCGGGATCCACTTTTCCTTAGCCTTCCCCTTGTTCTTGGCTTGACCGGCCAGTGCGGCAGCCTCGGCCTGAGCCGAACCGTCAGCCTTGCGCTTCGGCTTCCGACTGGGATTGCTGTTTCCGGGGTTGGGCTCACTGGTTTTCCCTTTGCCATTACGGAGATGGTCTTCCTCTTCACCATTCGCGTACCGAGTGGCGATCTCCATCATTCGGCTCATGGTCAAAGACCCCGACCGGCCAAATTTCAGGATGAGCTCCCTATATCTGACTCCTGCCTTAAAGGCGCAAACGGCTTGGTGCTCCGTGACGTTCTCCACCACATGATGCAAGGTTGTCCACCGCTGAATGTACTCCCTCAAGGTTTCAGTCGGCTTCTGAACACAATGATATAGCTCAGTCAATCCGGTCGGGCGTTTGCACGTGCCCTCGAATGTTTTGATGAACACTTGGGCCAAATCTTCCCAGCAGTATATGCTGGCCAGAGTGAAATGGTCGAGCCAGGCACGGGCGGACCCTTCCAGCATCAAAGGCAAATGCTTCATAGCCACATAGTCATTTCCTCCTCCAATCTGCACTGCCGCTCGGTAATCCCCTAACCAAGTTTCTGGCTTGGACTCACCGGTGAACTTGCTTACCCCAGCCGCCAATCTGAAGTTAGGCGGAATCTCGGCGGCCCTGATTGCTCTGCTGAAACACTCGGGCCTAGAGATGAATGCTCCACTTCCACTCGGACGATCTCTGTCCAAGTTTTCTCTCAGAGCTCTGCCTCTGTCGACCAGGTTCTGAGTGAGAACGGATCTCGCGTTGAACTGCGGGTCACGATAGTCGACAGGTTCTCTCTGGCGATAACCGTCACCATGGCGGGGAGGGCTGGCCCTTCGATCGTTGCCGTAAGGACGCCTGGCGTCGTACGGCCGGGGCGCGTACGAACCATCCCGCGGAGGGGGCGACTGCATACGGCGTCGATCATCTTGACGCCGCGGAGGCGTATTCCGACTGCGACCCTGTCTCGAGTACTGGTCTCGATGGAGGTCTCGGTCGTTTCGCCGCAGAGGTGAGTGTCTGTTTCTCCTCGGGGACACCGGGCCGTGGGCCGACTGAACGGTGTCAGCCCTGATGGATCTGCTATGAATCCTGTTGCGCGACTGGGACACTGCCGAATTTTGCTCTTCAGCCGCCCTGAGAAGGGCCCGGATCTGCCAAAGACCCTCTCCCGCCTCGGATCGGGACGGCTCGATGGAATCTGCTATCCGAGTGGCCGCCGCCAAGTTCTGAACGGGAGTGCGGAACACCTGGAAATTCTGCTGCTGGTTACTCGAGAACAACTACCGCTGCCGCCGACTAGAACTGGGCTGATGTTGCCGCTGGGCGCGAGCGTCGAGTGATCTCTGGAGCGCCTCCAAATGACTGCACTCAGCCAAGTTGGCCTGGCGCGCGGCCTCCAAAGCTTGAGCCTCGAGGGTCGTCCCAACGATGGGCGTCTGGAGGGTCTGCTCGGTTCTACGCTGCAGCTCCTCCCTCTGCTACCGAGTGAGAGGTCGGGGGTAGTACTCGTCGTGACGGTCTCCGCCACTACCAAGATCAGCGTGTGACGGGTCACCTGTCTCTGCGCCGCCGTGGCCGTACCCAGGCGGACTGGGCGGGGAATCGGCCATCAGCACCTCTGCAGCGGGATCGCTGCTCTTGCACTCGGACAAGCTTTCCGAGTGCTCATGCACGGAGGCGAACAGATCGAAGACAGGCTCATCGGGCTCGATTGCCGCGATCTGCGGGGCCGCGACCTGAAGGGCCACCGCGTGCTTGATCCACCGCTGAAGCCGTGAGCGTCCGGAATGCTTGCGACGACGGCTGGTGGAGAGCGAAGACGCCGACTGGTATGGAGTCGACGGTTGTCGAAGGAGAACGCCGAAGGAACTCGCGCGGAAGTGTGCTGTGCCGTGGATGGGTAACGCCTCGACATCCAGCGGGGCTTCTTGGAGCCACGCCGAATCGTCGGCGATGAAGCTGAGGACGCCGAAACGGATCTCGCCGCCCAGGGTCAGTCCGCCGCCGGAAACCATGGTGAAGATGGGAAAAATGCAACTACACCGGAAGTCGCTAGACGCCTGCCCCACAGTGGGCGCCAAGTGTTGTGGGTGCAAGTCTGACAGTAGTGTGTAGGGGTACGGATGAGAGGGCAGAGCCTAGCTACGGTGCAGTTGTTACACTCGGATTTACGAGTTCAGGCCCCTCAGCGGTGGAGGTAACAACCCTACGTCTCGGTGCTCAGGAGCTAGATTGCTTGAGTGTCTGATTACAAAGGTTGCGAACCCTTGGAATGGAGCTGGGGGGTGGTTTATATAGTGTCCGCCAGCCCTCCCATGAATGCCGCCATTACCAGGGATTAAAGAGGGGGTTTAAGGGCGCCAGGTAACGGGTGCATTGATTACAATTAATATGAGTGAGCGCACATCCTAACCGTTGCGTTCTTGGAGCCTCCTGGTCTCCTCTGGTCGAGTGACTATCAGGTACTCCGAGTGAAATAGCCGGTCGAGTGAACTCCTGCTTCCCGAGTGGTTCATTGAACTCCGAGTGAATGTCAGTTTGCAGAACTCTTGGCTGCTGATCCGGCCCTGGGGCCTAGTATAAGGCGTGTGGAGTCCTAGGGTAGGGCCTGTAGGTCAGGCCTGTTACCCTATCCCTAGTATATGTCCTCGTCAGAGATACCGACGATCGAATCTCGGGCAAGTAACATATCGCCGGACAAAGGGAATTGCATATTGGATTGACTGAATCCTTCACATCGTGGTTCAACCGATAAAGATCTTCGTTGAATATGTAGGAACCAATATGGGAATACAGGTCCTGCTATTGGTTATTGACCGGAGAGGTGTCTCGGTCATGTCTACATGATTCTCGAACCCGTAGGGTCGCACGCTTAATGTTCGGTAGCGCTAGGGTAATGTTGAGATATTAATAGTGGAAAGTCCGAAGGTTGTTCGGAGTCCCAGATGGGATCCGTGATATCACGAGGAGCTCCGGAATGGTGCAGAGGTAAAGATTTATATATGGGAAGTCATATTTTGGGTTCCGGAAAAAGTTTGGTTTTTTCGGTATTGTACCGGGAAGGTTCCAGAAGGTTTCGGGGGTTCCACCGTGCGGCCCAATGACCCGGTAAGGGCCCACATGGACTGAGGGGTGGGGCTACAGCCCACATGGTCTGGCCGCACCCTTCCCCAAGGCACATGTCGTTTAAATCTAGAGATAAGGTCTTATCTCTAAATTTAAGGGGTTGAATCTAGAGATAAGATATTATCTCCAAGGGTAAAGGGATTTCTCCTTTGTGGCCGGCCCTAGGAGGGTTTTGGATGCCCTCCCCTACCCCCTAGCCTATATAAAGAAGGGGGAGGCGCATGCGGGCAGCCACCCCTTCACCCTTGCCCATTGCCTCTCCCAACTCCTCCCATGTTTCTTCGGTACGCGCTTGGCGAAGCCCTGCCGGAATTCCGCTGCCACCACCACCACCTCACCGTTGGGCTGGTCCCGATCTCATCTACCTCCTCTCTCTTGCTTGCTGGATCAAGAAGGAGAGGACGCCATCGAGCTGAACGTGTGCTAAACTCGGAGGTGTCGTCCGTTCGGTGCTAGATCGGTTGGATCGTGATTGGATCGCGAAGAGTACGACTACATCAACCGCGTTTTATACGCTTCGGCTTTCGGTCCACAAGGGTATGTAGACACACTCCCCTCTCGTTGCTATGCATCTCCTAGATTAGATCTTGGGTGTTCATAGGAATTTTTTTGATTTTCATGCTTCGTTCCCCATCAGGATTTATCTCATTTTATTCTAGTACTCGTATGATTGGTTGGTTACAAATGCTTAGTGCTTGCTGCAACCTCACCACTTAACCTTTCCATACCCATTAAAGTATTGTTAGTTTTGATACCCATGGTAATGAGATTGCTGAGTCACAAAAGGCTCACAGATTACGACAACAACAGGTACAGGTAAAGCGATGCTCGACGTGAGAGCGATGCTTGTTTTCCATTTGGAGTTCTTCTTCTTCGTCGACGATCATAGGATGGGTTCCCGGTTGGCAGCCTGGGATTAGTAGGGTGGACGTTGTTTTTTCTTTCATTTGGGTTTCATCCGTAGTCGGATCCTGTCTTTTGGATGATGATTGAGATGTATTGAGATATTCATGTTGTAGCTTGTGGCGAGTGTAGGCCAATATCTTGTATTCTCTTCTATTCAGTTGATGGTATTTTGTAATGATGTCCACCTTGTTTAGCGGCTCCGATATGCGTTTCTACCCTTATCAAGAGTTCACAACTTGATTGGGCTAAAGCCGCATGTTGGGCGTTACACCTGGTAACTTTTGTCGGTCCGCGTCACCAATTTTCAGTCAGAAATTACGGGGATGAAATATACTATGTTGCAATCATTAAATAAATCTTTGAAAAGATACAATGCTACACACATGACTGAAAAATTCATAAGAAGTATGTGGTATGCAAGGGAACGACAAGATTAGCCCGGATCCTGTGTGGTGAACTCACAGATTTCGATGTTCTTGGCCATCAGAGAGTAATGTAGTGGGAGTCACCGCCCATCATTGCCGCATCTGGGGATGAGCAAGGGTGGCCGTCGTGATTGGGTTGTGGTCGCCGTGACCCCGCCTTGTGGTCGCTCGTGGCATTGTCATGAGAACGGCGCAATGGGGATGACGGTGGCGCTCGTGTGATCCCGTGCGGTGCATCCAGGGGAAAAATGGGAGGAGGGAATGTGTGAACAGGGGTGGGCGGTTGTGCACCTCTCCTTGTCACGGCCATGGATCAAGGTGGATTGGGTTGGACCCCTCCAGATCGGGGGCCTCGGGCGTTGATCTAGCCATTGCAGGAAAGAGGCGGGGGGGTTGGGTGTGTGAGCCTATGCCCCGTGCTGGGAGTCGACGGTGTTGGTGCTTTGTGGGTGGGGGAAGGAGAGGAGGTGGTCTACAATAGCGAGGGGTACGGGAGGAGCTCGTGGGTCGGGAAGATGGAGAAAAGTGCGGACGGGGGAAAACCAATGTTGAGGTTAGAGTGAATCGGTTTCGGTTTTTAACAGAAGGGATAAAAATCGAGTGGGAGGGGGTGGTGGGAGGTGGGAAGAAAAAACCAGACGAAATATATTGAATGCGGATTCGAATGCGTACATCGCACTGTGGATTCGCGGGCTCATACCGGAAATGGACAAAATATATTGAATAAATATGTGTGAAGAGACATAATGTTGTATCTACAAAATTTATCCACGAAATCATGGATTAATTAACAACATTCATGCAAACTACGTCACTGACCACTTTGTCCATCGTGTTGAACATCCAAACTACTAGAGAGATGAGACTAGCAACATTAATTGGACAGAAGACGTCTGCTGTTGCGACGACCATGACTTCATATGCAACAACTGCGCCGGCTATAAATAGCCCCATATCCCCGCATATAGTGGGTGGTTGCTTGAGTGAAATTACGCCGATCTGCATAGAGCATCCCCTCCTCGCACCGATTCATGAACAATCCTAAGTGATGAAAACCACCCGGGCCAATAACATGTGATTGAGCATCACCAATGAACTAGTTCAAGCCTGGCTTTTGATTTGATACTCTTGAGAATTTGGCATCCTCTAGTCTGAAGTGTGGATTCACGTACGAAAAAGTTTGTACCGGTCTAGAGACCGCGACGAGATCTATCCCCGAATTTTGGACGAATTATGAGGAACTCATCTCAACGAGAACAAGGTGATAACTTCTGTGTCCTCAGAGCAGTGTGCTCAACCTATCTAACCATGATGTAGAACTGTTGCCAACAATTTAAACTTGGGTAAACAAATCATCATGTCTTCACCAAGCATACAAATTTTATTCCTTGCAGCCTTTACTTTTAGTACTCTGTTGTGTTTCAAGGATTTCTTCTCTCCACTGGACTTAGCCATTTTTCTCTCCCACTCTGTACTGTTGTGAATTTTTTTCCGCATGCTTATTTTTCGACTGTAACTCTTCGTTAAATTGTGTATTGTTCATTTCTGTTAAGACTTTATCTCTGTCCGCCTAGTTAAGTTCCTTAGCAATTTCTTTGCTCCACTTTACTTCTTTCCTAGCTTGCCTAAGTCTTCACAAATCAGCTTATACTTAGTAACTTTCATGCATGCCCAATTTAAACAGAATTATTCATTTTCTACAGTTTAGTCTCTCAATTACTTCTATGTTTGACGAAGAATTCTTATTCTGTAAAGATTCATAAGAAACGCTTATTCACCCCCTCTAATCGTCATATGTACTTCTTATTTCTTGAAAGCATTGTTAAAAGTCAAGGCGTATTACTTTGCTGGTGGAAAAAACGTGGCCAATAGTGGCGACCTAGCTAGAGTTTGGCATGACCCTTGGTGCGAGGATATTCCTTTTACGGGGAAATTCCATGAAGTCTTTGGCATTTGTTAAAGTCGAGATGGTAATTTAGTTGAATTTGTCGTTGTTGGTTTTACTTTGCCATTTCGCATATCCACTCAACTAGGAAAGGAGTACGCTTTGCTGACTCGCTGTTTGAACTACTTTGCCATTTCGGAATCGCCTTCATGGGGAGCTGCTTGAAATGGGATGAGCTACTTACATGTGGTTAGTCTCTTGTTTAAACGCTCTACCTGGTAGTGTGACTTGCTCTCTATCAAAGAATGATGTTGAACTTCATTAAATGCGTGACCCCGTGTAGATCACATCTACAAGCCCTCTAGTTCACAAAATTCATATTTCTTAACTAAGGCGAGATCCAAATAATTGAAGCGCATCTTTGATTTGACAACCAGCATACTATGAGCAACATAGAAACGCAGATAACCAGAACTTTGTAACAAAACCCCACCATGCCGTCAAGAATAGAAAAATCGCAAATTCAAGGGAAGCAACAAGAACATCAAGTAATAGATCTCATCTACTACCCACACAAAAACCATTGTGCCATACCCACACATCACATGTGCTCTAGATCGCAACCTGCATCTACTCATAGATCGCTCATGATGCCATTGTTGGGAAACATAGTAGAAAACAAAAAATGAATCAACTCCCAAGATCACTGTGAATATGCATATGAGATTAGATTGGATCTTTACCAACAAGAGTGCAACGAAATGAGTTGGTGTAGTTGTTGATGCAAATCACCACAACTAGGATTTACAACCTCCCAACCGTGAGAATTTCTCCCTCGAATGAAGATTGAAAGCACGATCTCTCTGCTAGTATCCACACATACTAAAGTAGTGGTTCAGCAGGGCCCCTCCATCTAGAACGAAGAACTGGTGAGAAAACTAGAGAGGAGCAGCCTCTCCTTGGAGCCGCCACAGACCTATGAGCGCGTTAACGATGGCCTTGTGGTCAGCTGGGTATGGGGATAGTACACGCCCCACCACCAGCTTCTCGTCCACTGCACACATGGCCGCTTCCATGTCGATGATGATTGGAATGTCTTCCTTGTCCAAAAATGCCATCACCTTCTCCTAGCCCTACCGACGCAAAGCCGGAAGGGCCCTCGGAGTCAAGAACCCGATGGTGCCATCCGGGGTAACAACCAGCCAAGCCGTTAGGACCACCCACATCTCCCTTGTGTCCAGGAGGCATGGTCAGCACCTAAGCACTCATCACCCTCCCCTGACCAGGGAAGGCGTTATTGGGAAACATCGTAGAAAACAAAAAAATCCGCCCTACGATCAAGATCTCGGATCACTATGAAGAGGCATTAGAGGTTTAGATCGGATCGTTACCAACTTCGAGTTGCAGCGGAAGAAGAGTTGGTGTAGATCATTGATGAAGCCCCTCGAACCATTTACGAACGATCCCTCGAACCAAAGACCGAAAGCACGGCCTCTCTACGAATTGCACGCGCTCGGGCTTTACGATCCGGCAGTGCTTCGCCATCCAGAGCTTGACGTCGACGGAGAATTAGAGGAGGGAGAAGAGAACCTCATGGGGCTTTTCTATTATGAGGATTAGAGAGAACTAGAACTAGATCTAATCTAGATCAAGTCTAAATTAGAACTAGAATAAGAGAACTAGAGGAGGCACTAAACAATAGAACTTATGTGTTGCTCTGGGGCCAAATCCTCTAGTATATATAGGTGTAGGGAGAGGGGAGGGGGTGCCACCTTTGGGAGGAGGACTCCCCTCCTTGGTGCACCGGCCTAGGAGAGGAGTCCTCCTCCCACTCAAATTCGCCCCCCCAAAGCTTGTCCAACAAGCTAGGGGGGCGCCCCAACTCTTATTGGGCCTATAGGCCCAATAACTCTCCAGTACTAGGCCTTATTGATATTTTCTTTAGCCCATTGACTCTAAATAAATATTAGGGGCGCCTAGATAATTATATAAGCCCTCTATTATTTATATTAGGTCCCTGGAAACAATTTCCACCTATATATCATTTCCCGGTATTACCCGAAACACTTCTGGTTTCTCTCAAAACTATTTCTTTCATTCCCAAAACTATTCCGAGAATATTTTCTCATACTTGAGCTAGTCCTAGAGGCAAGACTAGGAATTAGGTTTTACCATTTATCATTCTACACGCGCTTATGAGTTTTCCTTTGAATCACATATTCATGAATCAGAACAGTTATGGCATAAAGTATAAACTCTTAATTATAAATTTGGAAATAAATAATACAAATATTATTGCCTCTAGGGCGTATTTCGAACAGGCGCCACCTCCATGGACCCGCTGCCGCCAAGCGCCTGACCCGCAGAAGAGTCAGAGGGGAGATCTCCATCATCATGATCAGAAGCCATGAACCTGAAATCAGAGGCAGTGGACACAGAGAATAGAGGAGGTGATGAGTATTATTTTTTACACTCCTCTAACCTGAGTTTAAACCGAAATATTCATTTAAACCGAGATATTCGCTCCGATATTGCTACTAATGACTAATGAATGCAAATGATTCCAAATATCCGATCTTTATTTTGTTTCCACAGGAAATGGGCTATTTATGGACGAAATCAAGTCAATACATGGAAATGAGTAAAGTGGAGATAGAGGAGATCAAGTGGGAGGTGCAGCAGAGGCACCAGAGCAGAAGACGATGTTCCATACGACCATCCCTGCTCGCATGAATGGTTGTATGGTGTGCCAACCGAGGCATCTCATCCACCTGAACAACCTTTATAAAAGGCCCGATGTCAAATGAGCAACGGAAGAAGCCACACATCGTCATCTCCGCAGTAGTCATCTCCATCAACCCTAGCCGCCGCCATTTCCCATCTCCATAGCCACAACCTTCACCACCACCATAGTTCTCAGCCATCTAGCCATACTTGTAATCATGTATCACATATGACATCCATTGTAAGACATATTATCAATCAATCAATCTTCATGATGTGTTCTTCAATGAGTTCTTCACGTGATCTGATCTCCATGTGTGCGTAGTTCGGTAAGGTCATGGGTTGAGGCAAGGGCCTTGCAACCCGATGTATTTGTTGGAGGGATCGATGGAAGTACTTTGAATTAATGTCCCGTATGTGTATCATAAAGTTGTTCGTAGTTGTCTCTTGTCTCGTTCGCGTTCTTCATCCCTGCAGGTACCCAGGATCATGGAGAGCGAGTCATGGAGAGGCTAGGAGCAGGGAGACCGTGAAGTGTTATTCTGAACACTAGTGACAGAAAGGTTTAGTAAGGTAACACGGATCCTATCCTTGGGGATTCAAGAGGTGTAGTCATTAAATGCCCAATGCTTTTGTCCGATTATTGTTATCTTAATTACCGAGACAGCCCGGTGCGACGAATAGGGCCTTTAGTTGGACAACTGACTCTTGATGCAGGATGCGTGATGGTCAAGACATAATTTGGACACATCCCCCACTTCAATACGTAGCAAGCACATCTTGATGGGTGACTTCCAGAGCACAACTTAAGATCATGTTGATTCTGACACAAATATATGGTTGTAAGCATAAGTCCTCATACCCATGCCTATTTTTATTATAAGTGTTTTCAGTGTCAGCTTGATTCTGACCAGGTCAAAAGCTGGAATTTAATTCTCTAGCAAAAGCTTGTTAGAAACCCTTTCTTAAAGGGCATCGTCTCTTGTGGGTTCGATAACCACGACTGCAGGCGACCGCTAACGCGACACATGAATCAGAGACCCCGCGACCAAACTGTGTACGATGCATGTATCGCAAACGGTGTCATAATAAAACCGTTGCCAATAAGACGAACTGTGTGCGATGCCGGAGACATCAAGCACGATTCAGATTAGAGATGCGTGTGCGATACGTGGCATACAGTTCATCCATACGAACTGTTTGCGATGAGCCAGAACAACAGAAATGGGCAGCCAGTTCGAGGTGTGTGTGATACACGGCATACAGTTCACTCAAATGAACTGTTTGTGATTACCCAACACAACAGAAATGGTCAGGCAGATCAAGGTGTGTGCAATATTCGGCGTGCGGTTCACTCGGATGAACTGTTTGTGATTACCCAACACAACAGAAATGGTTCAACTTAACAAGATATGTGTGATACGCGGCTGATACGTCTCTGTCATATCTATAATTTTTGATTGTTTCATGCCAATATTCTACAACTTTCATATACTTTTGGCAACATTTTATATTATTTTTGGGACTAACATATTGATCCAGTGCCCAGTGCCAGTTCCTGTTTTTTGCTTGTTTTTTGTTTCGCAGGAAATCCATATCAAACAAAGTCCAAACGCGATAAAATTTTACGGAGAATTATTTTGGAATATATGTGATTTTTGGAAGGTGGAATCAACGCAAACGGAGGCCCACAGCCTCCACAAGGCAACAGGATGCCACTGCCCCCAGGCAGCGCGGTGATGCCTTGTGGGCACATCGTAAGTCGTTTGGGGTCCTTCTTCGGCCGCAAGGAAGCTTATATCGAGAAAAAAGTCGTGTTAAAATTTCAGCCCGATCGGAGTTACGGATCTCTGGATATTTAAGAAACGGTTTTTGGCCAAAAAACAGAACGCAAAACAGAAGAGAAACAGAGAGAGAGATCCAATCTCGGAGGGGCTCCTGCCCTCCGGGAGCCATGGCGTCCATGGACCAGAGGGGAAACTCTCCTCCCATCTAGGGGGAGGCCAAGCAAGAAGAAGAAGGAGGGGGGCTCTCCCCCCCTCTCTCCCGGTGGCGCCGAAACTCCGCCAGGGGAACCATTGTGACGGCGATCTACATCAACAACTTCGCCGCCGTCAACACCAAATCTCTCCCCCTCTATGCAGCGGTGTAACACCTCTTATCCCAGCTGTAATCTCTACTTAAACATGGTGCTTTATGCTACATATTATTATCCAATGATGTGTTGCCATCCTATGATGTTTGAGTAGATTCGTTTTGTCCTATGGGTTGATTGATGATCGTGATTTGTTTGAGTTGTATGTTTTATTTTGGTGCTATCCTATGGTGCCCTCCGTGTCGCGCAAGCGTGAGGGATTCCCGCTGTAGGGTGTTGCAATATGTTCATAATTCGCTTATAGTGGGTTGCGTGAGTGACTGAAACACAAACCCGAGTAAGGGGGTTGTTGCGTATGGGAGTAAAGAGGACTTATTACTTAATGCTATGGTTGTGTTTTACCTTAATGATCTTTGGTAGTTGCGGATGCTTGCTAGAGTTCCAATCATAAGTGCATATGATCCAAGTACGGAAAGTATGTTAGCTCATGCCTCTCCCTCATATAAAATTGCAATAATGATTACCGGTCTAGTTATCGATTGCCTAGGGACAAATCTTTCTCTTGTGTTACAAAAGCTTTCTACTAAACAACTAACTTTTATTATCTCGCAAATTACTCCTAGTTTTATTCTTGCAAAGTAGTTCTAGCATTACACCTACAAAGTACTTCTAGTTTCATACTTGTTCTAGGTAAAGCAAATGTTAAGTGTGCGTAGAGTTGTATCGGTGGTCGATAGAACTTGAAGGGAATATTGATTCTACCTTTAGCTCCTCGTTGGGTTTGACACTCGTATTTATCGAGAAAGGCTACAACTGATCCCCTATACTTGTGGGTTATCAAGACCTTTTTCTGGCGCCGTTGCCGAGGAACAATAGCGTGGGGTTGATATTCTCGTGTGTGCTTGTTTGCTTTATCACTAAGTAGATTTTATTTTCTATCACTAAGTAGATTTTATTTTCTGTTCTAAGTTGTTTTATATCTTTAGTTATGGATATGGAACACGAAATACCAAAAAAAAGATGTACTTGCTACTCATGGAGATGGGGAACCTCCTAAAACCTTCGATGTTGGTTATGTGAAAAATATTAAACACTACTTTGATAATCCTGATAAATCCCCATTCAACTTGATAATGGGAGATACTTTGGATCAATGGGAATACTTTAGGGATTATCGCTTGTCTCAAAAAGGGAAACTCTTATGGGATCAAATTGATTATTTGCAATGGTATGCTTGGAATTTATGCTTAAGATATGATTATACTTGTTACTCTAGGGTGAAGGCTCCACACCTTCCCTTTCTATGTAAATTTAATGATAATGAAACCTTGGCTTCTTATGCTAATGGTGTATATGATTACTATGATGTGGAACAAATAGAAGAATTTGTTGCTTTTAAGGGTGCTTATGAAATTGAATCTTTGTTTGAAAAGTATGAAAATTATGATGATGTTGTTTACAAATCTGAAAATTATGCTATACTAAAATATTGCTATGAGAATTATGAATACAATGCCAATATTAATGAATTTATTGAGAAAGTCTCCGCTGTCCAAGAAAAGACTAATATTTTGCAGGAATCTATGGAAGAAGAAATTGATGAAACTGTGAGCTCATTAGATTAAAAAGACGAGGAGGAGAGCGAAGAACAAAAGGAGGAAGAGCGGATTGATCACCTGTGCCCACCTTCTGATGAGAGTAACTCTTTAACTCGTACATTGTTTAATTTCCCTTCGTGCTTACCGAAGGATGAATGCTATGATAATTGCTATGATCCCTTGGATTCGTTTGAAATATCCCTTTTTGATGATGCTTGCTATGCTTGTGGCCATGATGCCAATTTGAATTATGCTTATGGAGATGAACTTGCTATAGTTCCTTATGTTAAACATGAAATTGTTGCTATTGCACCCACACATGATAGTCCTATTATCTTTTTGAATTCTCCCAACCACACTATATCGGAGAAGTTTGCGCTTATTAAGGATTATATTGATGGGTTGCGTTTTACTATTACACATGATGATTTTGATGAATATAAAATGCATGTGCTTGCTGCTCCTAATTGCAATTATTATGAGAGAGGAACTACATCCCCACCTCTCTATGTTTCCAATACGATAAGATTGCAAGAAACTGTTTATGCTATGCATCGGCCTTTATTATGGGTGCATGAATTGTTCTTTTATGACATGCTGATGCATAGGAAGAGAGTTAGACTTCGTTATTGCATGATATATGTTGTTTTGTGCTCACTACTAAATTACAAATCACTGTTAATTAAAATTGGCTTTGATATACCTTGGGATCCGGGTGGATCAATTACTTGAGCACTATATGCCTAGCTTAATGGCTTTAAAGAAAGCGCTGCCTGGGAGACAACCCGGAAGTTTTAGAGAGTCATTTTATTCTGTTGTGTGCTTTTAAAAAGTTTAAAAACAAAAATATATATAGAGGGGAACTTAAAACTTTTCAAAAAGAAAAGTGAAAGTGAGAAAGACGAACACCGTTGAAGTGGGGGACGTCCTTGAACTTTGTTCATGCCCATGGAAACTTTGTGAATCTTGATTACAGAAACTTTTCAACAAAAGTAATTATCCCCTTGTACAAATCCATTGTATTATAAAAATAATGTGCCAAGATTTACCTTTAGGATGTTTAAATTGCTTGTTTGGTGTGTGCTGTGAAAAAACAGAAACTTTTGCTGTAGTGTTTAAATATTCATATTTTACTGGAGATGCAAAAATTCTGAAATTTTTACACAGTACTTATATACAAATTGTTTATTTCGTCCTAATTTTTCAGAATTTTTGGAGTTACAGAAGTATATGTTTCATTTGCATCTTTACAGACTGTCCTGTTTTCACAGATTGCTGTTATAGTTTCTTTATTTGCGTATGTTTGAAATCTTGTTGAGCCTCATTGACTTGGGAGCCGTAGAATTGTGATAGAATACAGTGGGTAATGTTTGATTATAATTATACAATAATGTTACAGTAGGACATGATGGGATTTGATGTTATATGTACTAACCCCTCTAATAAAAAGTTCGGTTAAGTTTTGTGTGGATGAAGTGTTCGAAGATAGAGGAGGTATCGATATGAGGAGAATAAGGAGAGGCAATAATTCAAGCTTGGGGATGCCCAAGGCACCCCAAGTAAATATTCAAGGATACTCAAGCGTCTAAGCTTGGGGATGCCCCGAAAGGCATCCCATCTTTCTTCTTCAACAATTATCGGTATGTCTCGGTTTTTATTTTGTTCACATGATATGCATAAATTCTTGGAGCGTCTTTTGTGTTATTTTTCCTTTTTATTTTATGCACCATGCTGGTATGAGATAGTCCTTGGTTGATTTATAGAATGCTCTTTGCACTTCACTTATATCTTTTGAGTATGGCTTTATAGAATGCTTCATGTGCTTCACTTATATCATTTGAAGTTTGGATGCCTGTTTCTCTACATAGGAAAACCGTTATTTGTAGAATGCTCTTTTTCTTCATTTATATTTATTAGAGTGTGGTCTTTTGTAGAAATAATTAAACTCTCATGCTTCACTTATATCTGTTTAGAGAGTCAACAGGAATTGGTCATTCACATGGTTAGTCATAAAATCCTACATAAAACTTGTAGATCACTGAATATGATAAGTTTGATTCCTTGCAATAGTTTTGCGATATTGAGATGGTAATATGTGGGAGGTACTAGTGAATGATTGTGCTTTAGTAAGAATATTGGTGTTAAGGTTTGTGATTCCCGAAGCATGCACGTATGATCTGTCGTTATGCTAAGAAGTTGAAGCATGATTTATTACTGATTGTCTACCTTATGAGTGGCGGTCGGGGACGAGCGATGGTCTTTTCCTACCAATCTATCCCCCTAGGGGCATGCGTAGTAGTACTTTGCTTCGAGGGCTAATAAACTTTCGCAATAAGTATGTGAGTTCTTTATGACTAATGTGAGTCCATGGATTGTACGCACTCTCACCTTTCCGCAATTTGCTAGCCTCTTCGGTACCGTGCATTGCCCTTTCTCACCTCGAGAGTCGGTGCAAACTTTGCCGGTGCATCCAAACCCCATGATATGATACGCTCTATCACACATAAGCCTCCTTGTATCTTCCTCAAAACAGCCACCATACCTACCTATTATGGCATTTCCATAGCCATTTCAAGATATATTGCCATGCAACTTCCATCATCATCATATACATGAGTTGAGCATTCATTGTCATATTGCTTTGCATGATCGTAAGATAGCTAGCATGATATTTTCATGGCTTTTCTGTTTTTTGATATCTTTGCTACGCTAGATCACTGCACATCCTGGTACACTGCCAGAGGCATTCATATAGAGTCATCTTGTATAGTTTTTTTTATCGAGTTGTAATATTGAGTTGTAAGTAAATAAAAGTGTGATGATCATCATTATTAGAGCATTGTCCCAGTGAGTAAATAAAAAATAAAAAGGCCAAAAAGAGCCCAACAAAAAAAAAGGCCAAAAAGAGCCCAACAAAAAAAAGAGAAAAAATAAAAAAAAAGAGAGAGAAAAAGAGAGAAGGGGCAATGTTACTATCCTTTTTCCACACTTGTGCTTCAGAGTAGCACCATGTTCTTCATATAGAGAGTCTCCTATGTTGTCACTTTCATATACTAGTGGGAATTTTTCATTATAGAAGTTGGCTTGTATATTCCGATGATGGGCTTCCTCAAATGCCCGAGGTCTTCATGAGCAAGCAACTTGGATGCACACCCACTTAGTTTTCAGTTTGAGCTTTCATACACTTATAGCCCTTAGTGCATCCGTTGCATGGCAATCCCTACTCCTCGCATTGATATCGATTGATGGGCATCTCCATAGCCCGTTGATCTGCCTAGTTGATGCGAGACTTTCTCCCTTTTTGACTTCTCCTTATTGATCCCTACCACTGCATTCTATTCCACCTATAGTGCTATATCCATGACTTGCGCTCATGTATTGCATGGGGGTTGAAAAAGCTGAAGCGCGTTAAAAAGTATAAACCAATTGCTCGGTTTGTCATCGGGGTAGTGCATGATAAATACTTTGTGTTAAGAAGATTGAGCATGACAGGACTATATGATTTTGTAGGGATAACTTTCTTTAGCATTTTTATTCTAAAAGTCATGATTGTTTGTTGGTATGCCTGAGTATTGATGTCTTTATATCAAATTATAGACTATTGCTTTGAATCACTCGTGTCTTAATATTCATGCCATGATTAGATTACATGATCAAGATTATGCTAGGTAGCATTCCACATCAAAAATTATCTTTTTATCATTTACCTACCCGAGGACGAGCATGAATTAAGCTTGGGGATGCTGATACGTCTCCATCGTATCTATAATTTTTGATTGTTTCATGCCAATATTCTACAACTTTCATATACTTTTGGCAACATTTTATATTATTTTTGGGACTAACATATTGATCCAGTGCCCAGTGTCAGTTCCTGTTTTTTCCTTGTTTTTTGTTTCGTAGGAAATCCATATCAAATGAAGTCCAAACACGATAAAATTTTACAGAGAATTATTTTGGAATATATGTGATTTTTGGGAGGTGGAATCAACGCAAACGGAGGCCCACAGCCTCCACAAGGCAACAGGGCACCACTGCCCCCCCGGGCCGCGCGGTGATGCCTTGTGGGCACATCGTAAGTTGGTTGGGGTCGTTCTTCAGCCGCAAGGAAGCTTATATCGTGAAAAAAATTGTGTTAAAATTTCAGCCCGATCGGAGTTACGGATCTCCGGATATTTAAGAAACAATTTTTGGCCAAAAAACACAATGCGAAATAGAAGAGAAACAGAGAGAGAGAGATCCAATCTCGGAGGGGCTCCTGCCCTCCGAGAGCCATGGCGGCCATGGACCAGAGGGGAAACTCTCCTCCCATCTAGGGGGGAGGCCAAGCAAGAAGAAGGAGGAGGGGGGCTCTCTCCTCCTCTCTCCCGGTGGCGAACGCTGCCGGGGGAACCATCGTGACGGCGATCTACATCAACAACTTCGCCGCCGTCAACACCTACTCTCTCCCCCTCTATGCAGCGGTGTAACACCTCTTCTCCCCGATGTAATCTCTACTTAAACATGGTGCTTTATGATACTTTTTATTATCCAATTATGTGTTGCCATCCTATGATGTTTGAGTAGATTCGTTTTGTCCTATGGGTTGATTGATAATCGTGATTGGTTTGAGTTGTATGTTTTATTTTGGTGCTATCCTATGGTGCCCTCCGTGTTGCGCAAGCGTGAGGGATTCCCGCTGTAGGGTGTTGCAATATGTTCATAATTCGCTTATAGTGGGTTGCGTGAGTGACTGAAACACAAACCCGAGTAAGGGGGTTGTTGCGTATGGGAGTAAAGAGGACTTATTACTTAATGCTATGGTTGTGTTTTACCTTAATGATCTTTGGTAGTTGCGGATGCTTGCTAGAGTTCCAATCATAAGTGCATATGATCCAAGTACAGAAAGTATGTTAGCTCATGCCTCTCACTCATATAAAATTGCAATAATGATTACCGGTCTAGTTATCGATTGCCTAGGGACAAATCTTTCTCTTGTGTTACAAAAGCTTTCTACTAAACAACAAACTTTTATTATCTCGCAAATTACTCCTAGTTTTATTCTTGCAAAGTAGTTCTAGCATTACACCTACAAAGTACTTCTAGTTTCATACTTGTTCTAGGTAAAGCAAACGTTAAGTGTGCGTAGAGTTGTATCGGTGGTCGATAGAACTTGAAGGGAATATTGATTCTACCTTTAGCTCCTCATTGGGTTCAACACTCTTATTTATTGAGAAAGGCTACAACTGATCCCCTGTACTTGTGGGTTATCAGCGGCAAACAGGTCAGTAATCCAAAATGTGTGGGAAGACGAATAACAACACGGACGATTCCTGCTAATAACCCGTGTGTGTTGTGGGCAAATGCTTGCTGGTATACAATTGTCAGCGATTGATGAAATCATCACCGACGGGTTCCCTAGTTTAGCCCATGGCCGATGTGATTTGCTCTGTCCGCACAACATCTATGCTCTGTCTACACAACAACAACATATATACTTATAAGAACATTGTTGCATAACCAAATTAAACATCCAGTTACATAAGTGACTACACACACCAAAGTTAACAATTACATGCACACTAAACTAGGAGAAACGATTATCTAATCATCTACTTCTTGTTGTGACGACGCTTGCCATTGCTCTGCTTCCGGCTAGATCCCTCGCCGTTTTGGGGAAGAAGGAGGCACTTCCTCATGTCAACGATCCGCCTGTACATCTCGTAGCTCGTGTACGCCTCCTTGGCCGCATACACGACATGAGCTTCGTCGAGTTTCTCCATCCAGGCCGAGTGCCAGGCACGCTTGTCCTTGTTGCTGGAATCCTTCATGTCTCTGTAGTAGGGGTCGATGATGGCCTCGGCGAGGTGAACCAGTGAGTCCTTCTCATGCTTCTTGCTGCCCCAGATCTTGTATTGGCCCTGGATGTCGACAAGATTCTGGCAGGCGATGCCCGAATTCTTAAGCACCTTTAGATCGTTGGTGATGTCCACCGTAGCGAACATGTAGTGGGGGCTGTTGACAAACCTGGCGTAACGCTCGCAAGGCCTTGTGGCCAGGCAGTAGTGGTAGACAAGGACGTGATTGCGCACGCACATCTGGGCGACGGCGACCTTGTGACGAGACCCGGCACGAGCGCGGGTGTACTCGAGGTCAAACCCGACCACCTTGTACTTCTTCGCAGCAAGCAACAACTCCATAGTGTGATGGAGTTCTCCAGCCAGATCGGGTTGTTGGTGTACACCACCGAGAACTCCGTGAACCTTCTGTGGCTGTCCACTGCGGCATGCATGGTGAACTGCCGCTCGTCGTCAGCAGCCGCTGGGAGCGCCATTGGAGCCGCGCACGATACCCTCTCTGTATTTGTCATCATGGGTGTGCTTCTTGCAATACTGGGGTGCGATCAAAAGGTTGAAGAGACACAAGGATTAAATGGCCACTGTAATAAATGGGGGCCGGACGGCCAGTAATCGTCACGTCTTGTCACCACGTTCCTAGCGGAGGATTCCAGTGCACGCTTGAGCACCCCACACGCGTTTTGTTTGACCACACGTGGGCTCGAAGAGGCGCCAAGTTTACCCGTGGGTGATGAGGTCAAAGTTACACAGATGGGTAATGATGGACGCTCGAGTGCGATAATTCTAGGCACACAGTTGAAGAAACCAACTGTGTACAATAATGTCGAAGATCGCTATTGAGTCCGCAATATAGATCGTTTGCGATGAGATCGACAGGGGAAACACATTCAAGAATGGTAAATAAAATCAAGTCCATTGAGGTCCAGATATTAATCATCCATTGCATATGAAGGTCATAATAGTACTACCAATATACGAGTCTCATACGATGCCATTTCAACGATTGTCCCATAAAAGCCCGAAATATTACAAGGTTCAAATTCTAGAGTTAGAAGGCTCAAATTCGAAGATTACAAGGTTCAAACTGATATTAGAAATGAAATTCGGCTCATGCAGCTGCAGTCGCCCGCACTGATCAGCTGAACATGGACATATGAGAGGTTCAAACTGATATAACAACTTGTAACACCCTTTTTGAAACCTCAACATTTCTGCAAAGGGATCAGCCACTGACAAGTCATGTATGGGCTTGACATAATTACTTCCGATTACTCTGTCAACTGAACTTCCAAAATGAAATTCAGCTTCTACAGAGCCTTTTCCATTTTGCCGTAGCCGCCGGCACTGATCAGCAAACCATTCAGTTTTGCGAAGCAAATGTAGGGCAAACCTCATTACCTTTAGCACCCTTGCTCTCACAACAAAGAACCCGGCGAATATAATCTCCGGTAAGGTCCCTCGGTAGGAGTTCAAAGTAATTTCTGAGAGATGCAAATCAAGGCATTCGATGTGGTTGTTATATTGTATCACATTATCCACTACCAGGCTTAATCTTATCTGCAAAAGAAGAGAACGTATTAGTGCCTACATGCAGTTTTGACCACTACTACATGCCTCTTTGATTTGCAGGATTTCTAAAATACACAAATAGAGTGACATGCCATCGTCGATCCTACATGATTAACATGGGCATTTGATTACAATCTAGAAAAACGTAGGCTTCTTCCCAAGAGGTTGGAGTGGATGGAAATTTCCCTACGAAAACTAGTACAGATGAATCCAAAGGAGAAATGCATATGGATTGTAACCTTATGAACCAAGCAACCACTATAGGGAAAAAACATCTATGTACTGAAATCCTCCAAACTTCTTTCAGAAATCATAGTACATTCATCATTGTAAACTTGGGAAAAGGTACCAACAAATTGAACTCCCTTATGGTTAACATTTAACAGGAAAGGAGCATCACCTCGATATATAGCTTCTCCAGGCACGGAAAGCATCTCAGGAACTGACAACTTCGTCCAGGTTGGGGCCGATAGATTCTAGTGCGAAGACCTTCACTGTGTGCAGATACGGGGTCAAGCTTGTCTGGTTCATTTTCTGGATGACAGACAAACATACATCTTCAAAATTAGAAAAAATGTTAATTTCAAGAAGGAGAAGAAGAAGGCGACTGTTGTACCTGAACGGGTGTGGATCCAATAACAAGTTCGGAGAATTTTGACAGACGAGTAGCCCACCACTGTCAATTTCGGCGCAGAAATGACACTGATTCTTGTTGGACCTTGTTGATCAACTACAAGTAATCTCTTAAGTAAAGGTGTGTTCTCAATGACCATACTGTGATACACCTTCTGTGATCTCTTGTTGCAGCACCAACAACACACATAAATTGTCCGGAGAGTAATGGAGATGATGTGGAAGCTATTCAACCCATTGATCGCCTAAAGACGAAGGTACTCGAGTGCAGTACAGCCGCGGAGCAGGCGCTCCATGTCATCCTTGGGGATGCAGACGGCGATGAGCTCGAGGTGCTTCAGTCGAGGGAGAAAAAGAGCGGGCGCGTCATTAATCGGGGGCAAATGGTAGTTCATGAACCTGGCGAGCCGCAGCGTGGGCGCGAGGCGGAGCGCGGACGGTGGCAGCAAGTGCATATGTCCATCATTAAAACTGAGCTCCTCGAGGTGATCTAGGGCGGGGGATCGGAACCACTCGTCAAGCTTGGCTTGGTCCTTGCCGTTGGAACGGAACTTGCCCGTGATAAGGCCTCTGATTGGGTCAGGGTGCCTGCCGAGGATTTGGCGTCCAAGCTTTTGCGATAGCCATGGCAGAGCTTGTGGACGTTGATGAGGTCGAGAGGGGTGGAGTGCCATAGGGGGCGCCACCATCGGGAAAGGATGGCTGTTCGCGCGCCATATTTGATTGGGAGGAGGGAGATGATGATGATCAACATATCATCGGGGAGGCTGCTGATGAAGTCTAGGCCCGCCGGAGTCGCTTGCGGTTCTTGCTTGACCCGCCTCCGCTTGTTGGCAGCCTCTTCCTCCACCTCTAGAGTCTCCTCGGCGGCGACGCTATCTGATAGGAGTGGAGGAGTGGGACGATAGGGAATATTTAGTTAGAACAGGGCAGAAGAAAAGTGTATTGGTAACTAGAAGTTACTAGGTAGGAACAGACTTAACAGAGCCAGAAAATGGAATCCCTATTGGTTGCTTAGATACTACACAATTACTTTGATATTGCTAGGTAAGTCAACATGCAGATACTTGAAAAGAACACTTACTTAGAACAAAGTCTGGATGGATGATATCATCGGGGAAGTTAGCATATATCATATGACCAGGCTCTTTTAGGTGCAGTGCGATTTTAGTGCCAGCTTTCACTACATAAAACTTAGAAATTTCTGTCCAAAGGCCCGTGCCAAAATAGGAGTGACCATGTTCATCAAGTTTTACGGAAACAACGATTGTAAATCCATGGTTTGTGTTCAATATGACATTCCTGGAGTCTTCAATTATGTAAAGGCCAAGATTGTGTACTACAGTTGCTGTTGCAAAGCAAGGGATGTACTGCAGGAAATGATAAGATTGTTAAAGAATAGGGTAACATGCAAATATGAGAGTAATTGAATGAACATTACACAACAGTTGAAATCAAAGGACACAAATTTATAATTAAACAGATAGTGTAACCATGATGTCATGCAAATATGAGAGTAATCGAAAGAACATTACAGCATTAATTTGCCTAATATAGAAAGAAGAAAAATCCCCTTTGACGTGTATGCTGCATGTGGCACCTTTTATCCAAATGCAGCAATATATAGTATATGTTCAGAAAAGTAGGTCATGCCAACTGAGGTAGGGTGAGATTGAACATACCGTGTGCCTCTTGAAGTCATCTGGTACGGTGAGATGGAACTCCTCGGCTGTCTGGCCGAGGCCACAAATGCCTGATGTCTCTGTGCACTGTACACTCTATGAATGAAAGAAAACCCTCAAATCAGCTAGAAGAAAAAAGAATTCACGGCGATTTCGACCAGGTGATTAAAAGGGGCAGACGGACTGGGATAAGAGATGAGCGAATATTTCAGTAAATTAGTTACCATATTTCAGTAAATTAGTTACCTAGTTCTCCATGAGAAAAAAACCCCAATACCGCAGATTCCCTAATCGGGCGGAGCTGGGTCGACGGCGAGCAGCGTCGAGAAAGTCGATGGCGATAGGCGGCGGCAAGCGACAGTGGCGAAATGCGGTGGGGTTTGCCGGCAGCCGGTGGCGGCGACAGGCGTCGAGCTACGTGGTTGCTGCGGCGATACATGGTGACATGCAGAGTCGCGGAGGAGTGCAGGTGCGAATGGGGACCGGGGGGGGGGGGGGGGGGGTGGCGGGCGGGGTGAGGGTTTTGTGACATGGGATGGTGAGGGTTTTCTTTTTTCCTTTTTGAATTGGGTGGTGAGGGTTTTCTATCCCACAAAGCGTTCCGAAGGCAACGGTTTGGTAGAGCCAACCGTATGTGATTAACATCACTCCGGTGTATTTTAAAAAAAAACATCAGTCCAGTGTGAGGGTGATACGGAGTGCAGTTCGATCTGTGTACATCCTACGGTGCAGATGTGCGATCCGTGGGGATGCATTCTAGCCAATCAGAACACACATGCCGCGGCACAATGAAAGTCATCGCACACGGTTCCAATCTGGGAAAATCACCAAGTTTCAGGGTGGGTACACATTTCCTTCATTGGTTGAATCTGAAATTTTTACCCACGCTAAACATTCACCCTAATATGCATAAAATTCCATCAACCAAATTGATTGCATACTCATCCCACATGTAGACATAAGTAAACATAGATATAAGCATACTCATGCATAGATAATAAGCGTACTCAAGCATAGTTCAACCATATATAGTTCAACCAATATTAAGCATACTCAAGCATAGTTATAATTAAGACACTACATAGCCATATATAGTTCAATCACACATCTCATCCGCCGATAGGCCTGCACGAAGGTGAAGCTTCTCCAGGTACTCAGCGTACGCGGCGTGCACCACCCTGCGAGAATACTTCTGCTTGAAGGAGCCAACGGCTCGTCCTCTTGCATGCTCTAGAACACTTTCATACTCATGATGAAGCTTTTGGTTGCAAAACGGGCATCCAAAGCCCATATTCCAGGTCCTCACACGCCTATTATGCAGTCCCGCATAAAGCTCCCTGAGATTTACATGCCGTAAACTAGGATTAGGATTTTATGGCTATTTTTTTAGACAGATCCAAAGATTTTGGTTCGATTTTTTAGCACAATCATCTATGTACATACCAATCTGGAAAAAATAATTGGCACAAGCATATATGTACGACATTCAAAATCAATTGTCAAGATCTGGCTAGGAATGATTAGCAACACTAACCCTAGTCAGATTATTAGCAGAAATCATTTGTACAGAAGAAACAATTAATCACTTATCATTTGTACCATTCAAACAATCAATACACTACATAGATTTATCGAATCTAACTCAGATTTCATGGATTGAGAGAACATAACCATAGGGTTTCTATTCCAAAAAGGGGGAGGCAGGACTAACCAGAGAAACCCTAGGATATATTTTCCACATAAATGGGTATAGATGACTAACCGGTTCTCCGTCGTCGTCGGAGTCATCGCCGGAGTGGTCGTCGGAGTCGTCGCCGGAGTCACTGTGGACCTCCGGCTCCGGCAGTGGAAGCACGACGCCATCGACGACGTCAACGTCGCGCTTCTGCCCGCGCGAGACCTCGTCGGCGGCGACAGCAACCTCTGTCTCCAGCTTGACGCCGTGCTCAGGTGCTTCAGAAGCCCCGGTGTCGCCACTCCCTCCAATGGTACGCTTCGGCGGCATCCTCATACACTGATGGCGGTGACGACTGAGAGCGGCGTCGAGGATGCAGGCGGAGAGAGAGGACTGTGTGTGTAGCGAGAATGGGGGGTGCGGCCGCCTCTTATGACCAGCGGCTCGGGCGTGCCATTAATATGGAGCAGTGGGAGCGAGGCGGGCGGCGGTCAAAGGGCTGGCTCGCCTCCCGGTGAGCCCGCGCAGCGGACTGCTGGCATGCCTACCTTCATTTCACACAGCTACTCGCACGCCTCCCGGTGACACTGTGCAGCGAACACGCCTCCCGTCAATTCACACACCTGCCCGCACGCCTCCCGGTCTACCTGCGCGGCGGACTGCTCTCATGCGTCCCGTCAACTCACGCCTGCTCGCACGGGACACATGGCGGCACGTATACTGTTTTTCTTTTTTGATGATTAATTCTGCTGCTTTATTACTTAACCGAAGCATGGCACGTACATTGTTGGTCTAATGCCCACGGTACGAATAAATAATCAGTTTGCGATATTGGTTGCCAATTATTAATAATCTCCCGCTTGTAAGAAGAATATATCAAAACTTGTCTCAAATTTGACAAAAAAATACAATATCACAGTCTATTGGTGTCCATATGACACCACGATAAGTTTCATGAATTTCAACTAAGTTTTGGATTTACTGGATTTTAAAAATCAAGATTCTCAATGTTTGAAATTTCTTGCATGGGGACTATATAAACATGCACCTAGGGACACACATATGATTTTCGAATCCATTTTGGTGCACTATCATGTGTGCATGTAGCTCAAATTTTATTTTTGCACATTATATCCCTAGGAAATCAATCAATGTATAAAAACGTCCGAACGATCTCTGATTTTTTTCTTCCAAATTTTAACACGACACTCCTTTGGTCACATATGTTCACCGCGGAAAAAGTTTAACATGCCTCGTAGTGGTGGTGGTAGTGCGGTGTGTGTGTGTCGGGGGGGGGGGGGTGTCCGGCAGTACACTACGAGTCGTGAGCCATCATGTGGGGTTGACCGTTTTGTGAGGCAGGTGCCACATCAAAGTTGTGAATTGGTTATTTAAAACATTACACAACCCTTTCATACATACATGTTTGGGCCACATGCATGCATGGTGGTCCTCGGACACTTCCTCGTGCGGTTATCAGCGATGCGCCCATTCGTTAGCCCGCGAAGGTTATCACTTTTCACCGACATCGAGAGGCATTTGACCAAAGGTGGATTCATCTTGGGATGAGTTATGGTGTGGATCATGGTGAGATTCTAGATCAAACTTCGAGTGCGTGCGTACACATGAATCCCTCTGCTACTTGTAGACTGCATTGGTATTTCCTGTGACACGCTGGTTTTTGGCAACTTTTTCTTTTCGAAATCTTTCTGGCTTTATTTGCAATTTGGATGGATTTTGAACCTTTTCAGTTGACTTTGGACTTATGAATACCTCTCAGTGATCCAGAGCCCTCAGCATCTTGCCAAAATCCTGTCCCTCACCATCTGGATCAATTTCCAATTCTTGATCTTTCCCAAATATTCATTTTTCCTCCTTTGGGAAAATCTGTCATCACTATGGGTTACAAAGCAACCTATAGTTCTGGTGATCAGAAAAATCCCAAATTAATCCCAGACCTTCTTGACATCATCTACTCCCACAATCTTCAAATACATTTCAGGGTCCAGTATAAAATTTTGTCCAGAAAACTCCATTTGCTCTCTGGACAGTACTGGTCATTTGTGAAGGAGCTCATATTTTCCTTACTCAGTAAATTCCCAGAAAATTCCCTGAGATATTAGGGAACCTATCTTCCCACAATATCCAAAAATATCATCTTGTCCAGTACAAATTTTCATCACCAATATTCTGCCAAGTTTCTGTTCAGTTGGAACCTCTGTGAAGGAAGTACCAGCTAAAGGTATCCAATTGAGCTGAAATTTTTATGGCATCTTATCCTCACCAAATAACCCCGCACACCAAATTTCAGCCCCAGAAGATCAACCAGATGAGTGTATCAAGCTCATCTCTGTTTCTGGTTCAGTACATCACTTGTACATGAACTACCCTCAAATCTTGATCAAATCCTTTCAAACTTGGCCAGATCATAGTCCTTCCAAAGTAGATCATCCCAGACATCTCCTTTGGCTCCATCCTCAGCTCAGCTCTTCTCTAGATCTCTCTCAATTTTGCTGTCAGAAACTGTGGCTGAAGCTACACTTCGGTTCAGAGTGAACCTAGTCGAACCAGAGGCATGGAGAGACTAAGGGGTCGAGGGTCGACGTGCCAGACAAGAAATGCCAGGCTCGCGAGGCCTCGAGACATCACTTCCCGTGGTGAGCACAGTACTGGCATGCTAGTACGCGTGCTCTGCATCTCGCCGGCGACGGCCGAGGTCATTCCAGAGGCCCCGTGCTGCCATTTCATGTCTGGGAGTGCCGACATCGCCGATGCCGTCCACGTAGCCCTCTCCCGATCCTTCTCCTCGCCGGAGTCGCCCTCGACGGCCGCCACGGCACCCGGGCACTGTGCCGCCCGTGGCTGCACTGTGGCGTGCGGCGCGTCTTCTTCCTCCACTACCCGCCACTGGCCGCCTTAACTCCCCCTGCTAGCTCCCGTCTCATCGCCCGCGTCGCGCCAGCCAGCGCGGCGTACCATCGCCGACGACGTGGCCCGAGTCCCGGCCGTTCCAGAGAGCTCCTCCCCCTCCTATAAATACTCCTCCCCGGCCTCTCCTGAGCTCCTCATCCACCTCCTCCACCTCCTAATCGACCTCCCCGAGCTCGAGCCACGGCCGAGAGGCCCTCTGGCCTCGAATCTCGTCGGAGCACCACCGCCACCCGAGCTCTGCCTCCCCGCCGATTCGCTTCTCCCCGAGCTCCACCGACTGCACTCGCGAGTTCACCTCGCTCCACTGACCTCGCCTGAGCCCTTGCCCGGTCGAATTGCTGCCGGAGTCGCCGTCTCTGACGACACCCGAGCGCCGCCGCCGCCGGAGAGGAAGGGGACGACGTCGTCCGGCCGTCTCCCGCGAAGCCATGGGTACGTGCGTGTTCATCTCGGAGTGCTCGATCCATCCCCTCTCTCTCCCGACCTCGCCGTCGTCTGCATCGCCGGCGACCGTCGCCGGAGCGCCACAGTCTTTTGTTCCCTCCCCTCCCCCTTTTAAACCTGACCGTGGGGCCTGCTCGTCAGCCACACGTCGAAGGGGTAAGTGGAGACGCCCGGGCGGATTACGCCTTCGACGTGGCCCCCTGGCAGTTTTTCTATTTTTCTATTTTATTTCCAGAGTTGACCAGAAACTTTGACCAGCAATAACTTTTAAACCATAAGTCCAAATCAATTGATTCTTTTTGCATCTGGTTTGTCTTGAGCTCCTCTATTTTCTGGCCAAATTTGGTATTTTTCCCATGTTCACAGAATTTATGGTGCTCAAAACAGTAGCATGTGACATTTTCAATTGCTTTTTAAAAATATTTTCAGAGGGAAATAACTTTGGATTTGAAGCCCAGGAGTTTGTGGACAACCCAACAGAGCAAGGCAAGCCATGTCATCCATTTCATGAGGCATTTCAATAGTGTTGGTTATTTAATTGAATTATGTGCATTATTTAAATATGTGTTAAATCTTAGTAAATTATTTAAATGCCTAGCTACTGCCATGTTAATTTACTTGCAATTAAATATTCATGCTGGTTAAATTCTTGACAACACTAAACTTAGTTGGTTGATCAAGAGCCACCTACCCGGACTTTTTCGTGCAGCCACATTTGCCGGTATGGGATGGCCTTGACTTGGTCTGGCTTTGTGCTCTTTTATCGGTACCACCAAACTAGGAAGGGTTATGCGTGCGTGCTGCCCTGATCAGGTAGACGACGATAATCCTGTGAGCCCAGTTGAGTTATTTTGCCGGCGTCCCCGTTTGGGACAGTTAGTGGCCACGACGGTGGCAGGTGTCACGGGGTGAGCCAGGGGCCACCCAGGACATGACCCTGGGAGGGTATGATTGTCGGTGGTACGATAGAAGGGTCACGAGTCAGGCAGGTTTCGTTGGAGCACCACCGGTCCACCCGAATGGGATCACGAGGCCAGGTACTCCATGGTGTGGGTAAAGTGCGCAACCTCTGCAGAGTGTAAAACCTATTCGAATATCCGAGTCCACGGTATTGGACAGTCCGTTTAGGCCTCTCTAGGATGGTCAACCGTAAAGATAATAATGATGGAAGAACTTGTCTTATGTTCGGAAGTGCTCTGTGGATTGTGAGCATTCCGAGGGTTGTGGTACAACCCAGATGAGAGTAAGTTGGTACTGGGTACCAGTAAGTGAGCAACCTAATCACTTAACTTGTTAATTGCCATGCTATTGTTTGCTGCATTGTTTTGGTTGCCATGAGCTTGCGAGTACATTCCAAGTACTCACCTGGCGTATCATGCCAGATGCAGGAGAAGCCGAGGACGGAGGTCCCGAAGGTTCGTGCTACGCTAACTAGGCCGTGTCCACAGCAGTGTCCCTGTGGATGGAGTTTCCCGCGCTATGTTCCGCTACGCTGTAGAATCACCCGGTAGTATCGAGGCCCTGCTATGTTCCATAAATAATGTAGATATTGTCTCAGCATGAGCAGTGCTTCTGGCCTCGCTATCGATGTAATATTATGAGCTTGTACTCGAGATATTTTAATAAAGTTCAGTTCAGTTCTGTTCCAAGTTGTTGTGTGTTTCCAGAAGACATGATCTCTGGGTTGGAAACACTGGTAAACCGGTTCTCTGAGCCGGGGTGCCACATTTCCCCGAAGAGGAGAGGATGATATAGTATAGTAGAGATAAGTATTTCCCTCAGTTAAGAACCAAGGTTATCAATCCAGTAGGAGAACCACACAAAATCCCTTTAGCAGCACCTGCACACACAAAAGCAAACACTTGCACCCAACGCAAATAAGAGGGTTGTCAATACTCTTAGCGGTTATTTGCAAGAATTAATTCAGATAGTGATAGATGGAAACATAAATTGAAAAATAAAATAAAAGTAAATAAATTGCAGCAAGGTATTTTTGGATTTTAATATATGATAAAGATAGACCCGGGGGCCATAGTTTTCACTAGAGGCTTCTCTCTCGAGCGCAGAACATACGGTGGGTAAACAAATTACTGTTGGGCAATTGATAGAAAAGCAAATGATTATGACGGATTCATGGCAATGATCATGTATATAGGCATCACGTCTGAGACAAGTAGACTGACTCCTGCCTGCATCTACTACTATTAGTCCACCCATCGACCGCTATCCAGCATGCATCTAGGGTATTAAGTATAAAACAGAGTAACGCTTTAAGCAAGACGACATGATGTAGACAAAGTAAACTCAAGCAATATGATTAAACCCCATCTTTTTATCCTTAATGGCAACAATACAAATATGTGTCATATCCCTTTCTATCACTAGGATTGAGCACCGCAAGATTGAACCCATCACAAAGCACCTCTCCCATTGCAAGATAAACCAATCTAGTTGGCCAAACCAAATTGATAGATCGGAGAGAAATACAAAGCTATAACAATCATGCATAAAAGAGTTCAAAGAAGACTCAAATATTTCTCATGAATAATCTGATCATAAACTCACAATTCATCAGATCCCAACAAACACACCGCAAAAGAAGATTACATCGGATAGAACTCCAAGAACATCGAGGAGAACATGGTATTGAAGATCAAAGAGAGAGAAGAAGCCATCTAGCTACTAGCTATGGACCCGTAGGTCTGTGGTAAACTACTCACACATCATCGGAAGGGCAGCAAGGTTGATGTAGAAGCCCTCCGTGATCAATTCCCCCTCCGGCAGAGTACCGAAAAAGGCCTCCAGATGGGATCACGGAAGAACAGAGGCTTGCGGCAGCGGTAGGGTTTTCTCTTCTGGCTCTCTGATGGTTTCCGAATATTTGAGAATTTATAGAAGTGGAATTAGGTCAAAAGGAGCCATGAGGGGCCCACAAGGCATCAGGGCGCGCCCCCCTGGGGCCACGCCCTGTTGCCTTGTGGCGTCCTCGTGAGGCTTCTGGCTTCGTCCCGAAGCTTCCAGGGTCTCTTTTGTCTAGAAAAAAATCGTCAAAAAGTTTCGTGGCATTTGGACTTCGTTTGGTACAGATTTCCTGAAAAACCAAAAACAAGCAGAAAATAGCAACTGGCACTGGGCACTAGGTTAATAAGTTAGTCCCAAAAATGATATATAATTGCATATAAAAACATCCAAGATTGATACTATAATAGCATGGAACAATAAAAAATTATAGAGATGTTGGAGACGTATCAAGCATCCCCAAGCTTAATTCCTGCTCGTCCTCGAGTAGGTAAATGATAAAAACAGAATTTTTGATGTGGAATGCTACCTAACATGTTTCATCATGTAATCTCTCTTCTGGTATGAATAATAAGATCCGAATGATTCAAAGCAATAGTCTATAATTTGATATAAAGACATCAATACTCAGACATACTAATAAACAATCATGCCTTTCAAAATAAAAATGCTAAAGAAAGTTATACCTACAAAATCATATAATCCTGTCATGCTCCATCTTCTTAACACAAAGTATTTATCATGCACTACCCCGATGACAAGCCGAGCAATTGATTCATACTTTTTAACGCGCTTTAGCTTTTTCAACCCCCACGCAATACATGAGCGCAAGCCATGGATATAGCACTATGGGTGGAATAGAGCGTGGTGGTAGAGATTAATAAGGGGAAGTCAAAAATAAGAAGATAGTCTCACATCGACGCGGCTAATCAACGGGCTGTGGAGATGCCCATCAATTGATGTCAATGCGAGGAGTAGGGATTGCCATGCAACGGATGCACTAAGAGCTATAAGTGTATGAAAGCTCAACATGAAAACTAAGTGGGTGTGCATCCAACTTGCTTGCTCATGAAGACCTCGGGCATTTGAGGAAGCCCATCATGGGAATATACAAGCCAAGTTCTATAATGAAAAATTCCCACTAGTATATGAAAGTGACAAAATAGGAGACTCTCTATATGAAAAACATGGTGCTACTTTGAAGCACAAGTATGGAAAAGGATAGTAACACTGCCCCTTCTCTCTTTTTCTCTCATTTTTTTTCTTTCCCTTTTTTTTCTTTCTTTTTTTTTCTCTTTTTTTCGTGTGCTCTTTTTTTTCTTTTTTTTATTTCCTCTCTGGGACAATGCTCTAATAATGATGATCATCATACTTCTATTTACTTACAACTCAAAAGAAAATTACAACTCGAAACTAGAACAAAATATGACTCTATATGAATGCCTTTGGCAGTGTAACAGGATGTGCAATGATACTAGCATACCATGTATAAAAAATGATGAACGATGGCTGAGCCACAAATACTATGTCAGCTATATGATCATGCAAAGCAATATGAAAATGACGATGTGTGTCATATAAAAAATGGAACGGTGGAAGTTGCATGGCAATATATCTCGGAATGGCTATAGAAATGCAATGATAGGTAGGTATGGTGGCTGTTTTGAGGAAGATATAAGGAGGCTTATGTGTGATAGAGCGTATCATATCACGGGGTTTGGATGCACCGGCGAAGTTTGCATCAACTCTCGATGTGAGAAAGGGCAATGCACGGTACCGAAGAGGCTAGAAAATTGCGGAAAGGTGAGAGTGCGTATAATCCATGGACTCACATTAGTCATAAAGAACTCACATACGTATTGCGAAAGTTTATTAGCCCTCGAAGCAAAGTACTACTACGCATGCCCCTAGGGGGATAGATTGGTAGGAAAAGACCATCGCTCGTCCCCGACCGCCACTCATAAGGTAGACAATCAGTAATAAATCATGCTTCAACTTCTTAGCATAACGACAGATCATACGTGCATGCTTCGGGAATCACAAACCTTAACACCAATATTCTTACTAAACCACAATTATCTACTAGCACCTCCCACATATTACCATCTGTGATGCCCCCGACTCGACCGTGCACTAATCATACACGCAAATGCGCACGATCAAGCCCAGAGACTCACGGGAAGATATCTCAACACAACTCTAGACACAAAATAAAATAATACAAGCTTTATATTACAAGCCAGGGGCCTCGAGGGCTCAAATACATAAGCTCGAGTACAAGCGTTAGCGGAAGCAGCAACATCTGAGTACAGACATAAAGAGAAAACAAGTCTGCCTTAAGAAGGCTGAACAAAACAACGATAATAGATCGAAAAGGCGCATGCCTCCTACCTGGGAGCCTCCTATCTACTCCTGGTCGCCGGTCTCCACGTAGTAGTAGGCTCCGCCGGAGGGGTAGTAGTAGTCGTCAGCGGGGTCAGCTGGCTCCTAGGATCCGTCATCTGATCGCATCAATCGGGTATGGGGAAAAAGAGGTAGCAAAGCAACCGTGAGTACTCATCCAAAGTACTCGCAAGACTTACATCAGAACTATTCTATTTATGCATCGGTATCAAATGAAGGGGCTGTATCTGTGGACTAGACTGCAGAAATGCCAGAATAGAAGGGAAGGCCTGGCCTATCGTAGACTAGCAACTTGCAGCGTCTTGCAGCATTAAAAGAGTGCAGATTAGAATATTGTAAAGCAATAATTATATAGTAGCAATGCCCAGAGATCCTTCCTCGACTCCCTGCGAGAAAGCAATCCCGGAGCTATAATATCCATTTATCATCACAAGTATCTAGTTCTAGTTGAAATTGATCGGGATACAACTCCGAGCGTCCTGTTACCGTGGACACGGCTATCCGAATAGATATACTTCCCTGCAGGGGTGCACCAACTTACCCAACATGCTCGATTAACTCTGGCCGGACACACTTACTCGGTCCATGCCCGGCCTCGGCTGATCGACACGTCATAGCCCTACCTAGGCTCAACAGAGAGGCCAACACGCTGGTCTACATCCTAAGCACTCAGGGGTCTTGGGCCCATCGCCCTTTGCACTCCTGCGCGTTGCGTATGCGGCCGGGAGCAGACCTAGCCCCCTTAATACAAGCGCAGGCATACCCAGTCCAACCCGGCGCGCGCCGCTCAACTGCTGACGTCTGAAGAGCTTCGGCTAATACATACGACGCCGAGTGCCTATACTATTCCCGCGTGGTGGTTAGTGCGAAAAGGCCAGAGGCCTACTCAGATTACATATCCTAACCCATTAGTGTGTTGGCAGCTCGCGGAAACGAGCAGCGATCCACGATCTGTGGTCCCGTCGCCCCGTCTCGTGGGCTTACGGCAAGGGCCAGGAATGCCCGGCCGTGCCACGTAATTATCTCGCGGGTACCCTCTCGGTCAACCCGACTCCACATCTCTCGCGGGTACCCCTCGGGGTCGACCCGACTTCCAGAAGTTTCTGAGGTATAGTCAAAGTATCCGTGTGTCCATAACATCAAGAAGGAATCCGAGGAATCACCCTCGTTGGATTTCCACTAGATGTATCCGTCAAGGTGAACTCGGAGGAATCACCCTCGATGGGTTCACACTTGAGGGGCTATACGACAGAGGCATCATCGGAGGTGGTGAAGGAGGAATCACCCTCGGTAACCCACAACCGACTAGCTAGGCTACAAAGATATCATCAGGAGTGATGTAGGAGGTATCACCCTCGGCACTCGATATTAGCTCTGCCGAGTCGTACAACTTAGGGGGTGTGCGGTGATGTGTCGGTCTCAGCCCATCGATCACATTGATCAGGGCACCAGTAACAAAGCGGGGCAACAGGGACAAGGATGAGGGGCCACAGATGGTTCACTAACCAACCTATACAAAGCATTTAGGATAATAGGAATGGTACCAATAGCAGTTACAAAAACAGGCTATGCATCAGAATAGGTATTTTCGGAACAACAATGGTAGCAATTCTAATGAAAGCATAAGAGAGAAAGAATGGGTGATATAGGCATGTTCAAGGGGGTTTGCTTGCCTGGTTGCTTTGCAGACAAATACGGCTCCTCAGGGAAGTAGCCGGTCTCCGGGGCTATCACGGTACCGGGGTCTACCGGAAAGAAGAGAGGAGGGGGAAACAATAATTAACACGGCAAACAGATGCAACACAATGCATGGCATGGCTAAATGGGGTGACGGTGTGACCTAATGCATTACTAAGCATTTTAAAAGAAGCGGGAAAATATTTGGGAGTATTTTCCCGGCTCCAGGTATTATTCGGTATATTGATCCGGTAGCAAAAGTTCAAGGTTCAGTATGTTAGAGGGGTTGGTCATGCAAGTGGATGACATATTCGAATTCGTCTTATTTTTCTGATCAACTTTCGTGTAGAAAACTTTTTCATCCGAGCTACAGTTTAATTTCTAAGAATTTTCAAAGTTTTAATCATTTTCTGAAAATCCTGGGATTATTATTAATTTGAGAACAGTTAACTGAAAATGCTATGTGCACCCAGCTGAGTGTACTCAGCAGTGCAAACAGAGACTGACAGTGGGCCCGGCCAATGCTGACTCAGCAGTCAACTTTGACTGGTTAAATGGGCCCACTGGACACACCTGTCAGTGACTGGGCTTGCCCAGCCAGCTGGTTTGACTAGTCAACTGGGTCCAGCGGGACCCAGTGGTCAGTGCCTGTTAGAACTAACAGTAGGTTAGGTAATTAATTAGGCTAGTTAGTGGGGTGGGTCCCGTGTGTCAGCCAGTGGGTTAGGCGTTAGGTTAGGTTAATTGGGCCGGCCGGGTCCCACCTGTCAGCGGGCTGGGCAAAGCGTTTAGACGCGCGCGCGTCTGAGACAGGCCGGCGGCGAGGCCCGACACGGCAGAGGCCAACCGGAGCTGCCCTCCGGTGACCAAATGGAACGGCGGCGACAGAAAAAGGCACGCGCGTGAAGCGCTGCATCCATTGGTGCACGAGGTGGAGAGGGGACGACCAAGGCGGCGGCTACGTACGAGTCCGACGACGGCTGAAGCAAACCGAAGACGAAAACAATGCCGGAGCTCGAAATCGAGCTCAAGCTAAGGGGGAAAACGCGCGGGTGCTCACATCGGGGAAGAGGACGTGCTCGGGGAGGCGCGGGAAAGTCGGGGCGGCGCAGATCAACGGCAATGGTGGCGGCGGCCGTGGGTGAAGAGCTGGTCGATGCCGTTGCTGTGCTGCTCCCCGAGACGTAACGGAGCACCAGGACGACGGGGTCGAGGTCCCCGGAGCACCTGGACAGGTCGTTGTGACGAGTGGACGCCGGTGGACGCGCGCTCACCGAGTGGTGTTCATGGCGGCGCTGGGCGCGGCAAATCTGAGAGGGGAGAAACGAGCGAGGGGAAAAGAAGGGGAGGCCAGGGTTGCCAGGGGGCGTGGGGCGGTCCTTATCTTCCCGGCTAACTGCCCCGTCTGCGTGGCGCGCTGTGGGTGGCGCGGCGCGCGGCGGCCGTGGGGAGGTGACACGGAGGAGGGGAGCAGGTGAGGACGACGGTGTTAGTGGGCTGGGCTGGTTCAGTTTTGCCTTACTGGGCTGAAATGCACAGGAGTTCTTCTACTTTTCCTTTCTGTCTAAAGGGAATGCCTCCTGTTTGCATTTATTTGAGGTATCTAATGATTTTTGCTGCCTGTGAAACTTTGTACATAAACCATGCACAATGTAGTTAGGTGGCACAAAAAGTTTGGGGCCATTTCGAGTTGCCTAACCATTTTTAGAAAATGGAAGGGCCAGAATAAATGCTGCTGGACCTCTAAATTCATTCCCAGGGGCATTTTGGGAATTCAAAAGAGGTTGGTTTCAACATGAAAAATACTTAGGGAATTTTTGCCATAGGATGAACTATTTTGATTGCATGACAGAAAAAGTAAACATTTGACATGCAATTCAAATTTGAATTTGGCTTTGATTTTGGACAAGTGGCAGATTGGCTTAGTGATCAAGATGACATGACCACCATTAGGGGGAGATCACTGTAGTATGATACTGGGGGTGTTACAATTCTCCTCCACTACAAGAAATCTCGTCCCGAGATTTAAGAGGTGGAGTAAGGGGTATCTTCGGGAGAAAAAACCTTTGCAAGGTTGATTATCTGGTGGTTAACTCAGGGAATGGGGCAGAAAGTATCTCTTGAATTGAATAAATGAAACATATCGAGAGCAAAATACATTTATAAGTTATAAGAAGTTTCAAGCGAGTAGGCAGGCATTCGATGCCCAACCTAGAGTGTGAATGGGGTTCAGAGCAACGGGAATAAGTATTGCGTCTGACACCGGAATAGAACAAGTGAGGGAAGGTGGCTCGTGAAATACATACGAAGCCAAATGCAAGGGTAATTTTGGATGCAGGGATCACATAGTCATTTACATGAAACTTCACAATTAATGACAGAGTTTCCGTAAGGAATTCAAAGGAATGACATGCTCGAGGTGGAATGATAATCGATCACATGGACAATTGGAATATAAAATCGCTAGTACTACAGAAAGGCAAAGCATACTGCACCAGTACATATTTGGGACTCGAGTATTTCTGGATCATTAGGATGATCAAAATCGAAGTGACCAACATTCATACCACCATGATGAATAAGAAGGGTGGTGGCATCTTGTGTGGTCACGACACAAGGTTGTCAGAGAATAGCCTATCAGCTATGTTGGCAACAGCATCGGTACCAAGGGCGGGGGACGAAGAGAACCATTTTCCTGCTCGTTAAAACGAGGCGGACCAATAGGCAAAGTTCTCGTCCACCGGTGTTACCGGAATGTCATCAACAATAGTAACAATGTGTTACTGACAGAGTGGTACACCGAGGTGTGTACGTAGCCAAGGTATTATCACTACTTAGATTATATAGATCACAAGGAAGGATAAACAAACCAACGAAAAGGAAAATGTGATTATCAGTTTAAACAAACCAATGGAAAGGAAAAATGTGAATATACACAAGTATATCCTTCTCAAGAGCAAGCAGAGTGGGATAATCATGACAGGATAGTAAGTACGTAACCCTTTTAGATATAGGGGCAAGGGAAAACATGAGGTTTACCCATACAATGGTGTTTGGATAATTGATCAATAAATATTTAGCATTGCGCTTCCAACGTTCTTATTGATGTTCAGAGTACCATAATCATGCTTCGGGGTAGCAATAATATGGTGTTTCAAGTAAAGGTTGGGTGTGAAGATCACAAGAAATACAGAAGGAAAAATCTCAAGAATAGCAAAGAACCCAGGGTATAACCAAAACATGACCAAGTCTGTGTTGGCAGGAAGTTAAAGGATGCTATCGATGATAACGCAATCATCGAGGGGCAAGGATGGTATTTATCATCATGAATTCAATTGACATCTCAGAGGAAGTCAAAATGTAGACGATGATTTCGACACATTTGTCGAGGGATTTCAAGAAGATGAAATCGACCAGTAAGATGATCAAAGCAGATGGAATGAAGTTCAAGGTCAACGGAACCACGGATATGGCGCTCGGATTCATGTTGTGTAAGCAAAACGATATGATGATGAAAGTTTGACACAGGCTTAGCCCATTGCCAGAAATGTGCACCGGGAAGGAGGACCAGGTAGCACAGTTAAGATTATCATGATAATTATGTAGCCGATCGACTGGGAATGAAATTGTTGAATACAGACTCATAAGCAACAAGGATGTAATCAGGGTTATTGAATATGAAGGACACTGTCGGATAATAATCCAACAAAAGGTCAGGTGGTCGGCAAAGGATTTGAGGGGCAAAGGAATTATGATTTCCAAAACGAAGGATCAGAAGCAGACGCTCTGATAAAAGATGAGTAAGTTGAATACAACTAGATGGACAATTAATTGCAACTTGATTGGCCGAGAACTAACTCATGTCCAAAATGACGTCTGAGCCGGAAGGACGAATTCTAGGAATTAATTGATGATAGCGAGCATTCACATACATATTGAATCAAGGGACTCAAAATGATAGTGACAAAGGATGCTAATGATTATTGCTAGACATATGGAATTAACCATAATGCAGGCAGGCAAGACTTTCCAAAGCAATAGGTTGCAGAGGATCCTTGGGAGATCAGATAGGATTTCAGAATAATTTTTGGGAATCACATGAACCACTAGGGATGAACGAATCTCCGATAAGTGTGAGGAATTAGTCGTAGGTGTATTCATGCGGAGAGAACTGCAAGGCAGTGGCACAATGGATTCTCGGAACAACGCAGAGTATTTCGGGGTATCATGTAAACAACAAGAGCAACTGGGGATGATGGTACGAACGGCAAGGATGTGTGGTTATCCACGGGGATTTATCGATGGTAGGGATCTGCAAAAGCAGTGGGCACAAGGGTCTTCGGGATCTTCTGGTAAATCAAGCGATCATATGGAATGAGGGGGCTCTCCGGGAGGAAGGGGTTACGAGAACCTAGAGTTAGAGTTAGCAAAAATCTTTAACCCGAATAGAAGAGAGATCAGAGTCCCAGAGTAAGGAAGAGGAATAAAAGATCCTAAACCCATCCATTTGCGATGTGGGCCCGTAAGCCACATAACAATGTTAGCAAAATAGTTTTTCAAAGACTAGACTCAACTTCGGCCAAGGAGTTGGAAAGGGGGGTTCCTACAGGCAGTCGGCTCTGATACCAACTTGTGACGCCCGCGACTCGACCGTGCACTAATCATACACGCAAATGCGGACGATCAAGCCCAGGGACTCATGGGAAGATATCACAACACAACTCTAGACACAAAATAAAATAATACAAGCTTTATATTACAAGCCAGGGGCCTCGAGGGCTCAAATACATAAGCTCGAGTACAAGAGTTAGCGGAAGCAGCAACATCTGAGTACAAACATAAAGAGAAAAGAAGCCTGCCTTAAGAAGGCTGAACAATACAACGACAATAGATCGAAAAAGCGCAGGCCTCCTGCCTGAGAGCCTCCTATCTACTCCTGGTCGTCGGTCTCCACGTAGTAGTAGGATCCGCCAGAGGGGTAGTAGTAGTCGTCAGCGGGGTCAGCTGGCTCCTGGGATCCGTCATCTGATCGCATCAATCGGGTATGGGGAAAAAGAGGTAGCAAAGAAACCGTGAGTACTCATCCAAAGTACTCGCAAGACTTACATCAGAACTATTCTATTTATGCATCGGTATCAAATGAAGGGGCTGTATCTGTGGACTAGACTGCAGAAATGCCAGAATAGAAGGGAAGGCCTAGCCTATCGTAGACTAGCAACTTGCAGCATCTTGCAGCATTAAAAGAGTGCAGATTAGCATATTGTAAAGCAATAATTATATAGTAGCAATGCCCAGAGATCCATCCTCGACTCCCTGCGAGAAAGCAATCCCGGAGCTATAATATCCATTTATCATCACAAGTATCCAGTTCTAGTTGAAGTAGATCGGGATACAACTCCGAGCGTCCTGTTACCGTGGACACGGCTATTCGAATAGATATACTTCCCTGCAGGGGTGCACCAACTTACCCAACACGCTCGATTAACTCTGGCCGGACACACTTACTCTGTCCATGCCCGGCCTCGGCTGATCGACACGTCGTAGCCCTACCTAGGCTCAACAGAGAGGCTAGCATGCCGGTCTACATCCTAAGCACTCAGGGGTCTTGGGCCCATCGCCCTTTGCACTCCTGCGCATTGCGTACGCGGCCGGGAGCAGACCTAGCCCCCTTAATACAAGCGTAGGCGTACCCAGTCCAACCCGGCGCGCGCCGCTCAACTGCTGACGTCTGAAGAGCTTCGGCTTATACATACGACGCTGAGTGCCCATACTATTCCCGTGTGGTGGTTAGTGCGAAAAGGCCAGAGGACTAATCAGATTACATATCCTAACCCATTAGTGTGTTGGGAGCTCGCGGAAACGAGCAGCGATCCACGATCTGTGGTCCCGTCGCCCCGTCTCATGGGCTTACGGCAAGGGCCAGGAATGCCCGGCCGTGCCACGTAATTATATCGCGGGTACCCTCTCGGTCAACCCGACTCCACATCTCTCTCGGGTACCCCTCGGGGTCGACCCGACTTCCAGAAGTTTCAGAGGTATAGTCAAAGTATCCGTGTGTCTATAACATCAAGAAGGAATCCGAGGAATCACCCTCGTTGGATTTCCACTAGATGTATCCGTCAAGGTGAACTCGGAGGAATCACCCTCGATGGGTTCACACTTGAGGGGCTGTACGACAGAGGCATCATCGGAGGTGGTGAAAGAGGAATCATCCTTGGTAACCCACAACCGACTAGCTAGGCTACAGAGATATCATCAGGAGTGATGTAGGAGGTATCACCCTCGGCACTTGATATTAGCTCTGCAGGGTGATGTGTCGGTCTCAGCCCATTGATCACATTGATCGGGGCACCAGTAACAAAGCGGGGCAACAGGGACAAGGATGAGGGGCCACAGATGGTTCACTAACCAACCTATACAAAACATTTAGGATAACAGGAATGGTGCCAATAGCAGCTACAAAAACAGGCTATGCATCAAAATAGGTATTTTCGGAACAACAACTGTAGCAATTCAAATGCAAGCATAAGAGAGAAAGAATGGGTGATATAGGCATGTTCAAGGGGGTTTGTTTGCCTGGTTGCTCTGCAGACAAATACGGGTCCTTAGGGAAGTAGCCGGTCTCCGGGGCTATCGCGGTACCGGGGTCTACCGGAAAGAAGAGAGGAGGGGGAAACAATAGTTAACACAGCAAACAGATGCAACACAATGCATGGCATGGCTAAATGGGGTGACGGTGTGACCTAATGCATTACTAAGCATTTTAAAAGAAGCGGGAAAATATTTGGGAATATTTTGGGAATATTTTCCCGGCTCCAGGTATTATTCGGTATATTGATCCGGTAGCAAAAGTTCAAGGTTCAGTATGTTAGAGGGGTTGGTCATGCAAGTGGATGACATATTTGGTTTCGTCTTATTTTTCTGATCAACTTTCGTGTAGAAAACTTTTTCATCCGAGCTACGGTTTAATTTCTATGAATTTTCAAAGTTTTAATCATTTTCTGAAAATCCTGGGATTATTATTAATTCGAGAACAGTTAACTGAAAATGCTATGCGCACCCAGCTGAGTGTACTCAGCAGTGCAAACCGAGACTGACAGTGGGCCCGGCCAATGCTGACTCAGCAGTCAACTTTGACCACGTTGACAGGTCAAATGGGCCCACTAGACCCACCTGTCAGTGACTGGGCTTGCCCAGTCAGTTGGTTTGACTGGTCAACTGGGTCCAGCAGGACCCAGTGGTCAGTGCATGTTAGAACTAACAGTAGGTTAGGTAGTTAATTAGGCTAGTTAGTGGGGTGGGTCCCGTGTGTCAGCCAGTGGGTTAGGCGTTAGGTTAGGTAATTGGGCCGGCCGGGTCCCACCTGTCAGTGGTCCAGCCGAAGCATTTAGACGCACGCGCGCCTGAGACAGGTTGGCGGCGAGGCCCGACACGGCGGAGGCCAACCGGAGCTGCCCTTCGGTGACCAAATGGAACGGCGGCGACAGAAAAAGGCACGCGCGCGAAGCGCTGCATCCATTGGTGCACTAGGTGGAGACGGGGGACGACCAAGGCGGCGGCTACGTACGAGTCCGACAACGGCCGGAGCAAACCGAAGACGAAAACAACGCCGGAGCTCGAAATCGAGCTCAAGCTAAGGGGGAAAACACGCGGGTGCTCACATCAGGGAAGAGGACGTGCTCGGGGAGGCACGGGAAATTCGGGGCAGCGCAGATCAACGGCAATGGCGGCGGCGGCCGTGGGTGAAGAGCTGGTCGATGCCGTCGCTGTGCTGCTCCCCGAGACATAACAGAGCACCAGGACGATAGGGTCGAGGTTCCTGGAGCGCCTGGACAGGTCGTTGTGACGAGTGGACGCCGGTGGACGCGTGCTCACCGAGTGGTGTTCATGGCGGCGCCCGGGCGCGGCAAATCTGAGAGGGGAGAAACGAGCTAGGGGAAAAGAAGGGGAGGCCAGGGTTGCCAGGGGTTGTGGGGCGGTCCTTATCTTCCCGGCCAACTGCCCCGTCGCCGTGGCGCGCTGTGGGCGGCGCGGCGCGCGTCGGCCGCGGGGGAGGTGACACGGAGGAGGGGAGCAGGTGAGGACGACGGTGTTAGTGGGCTGGGCTGGTTCGGTTTTGCCTTACTGGGCTGAAATGCACAGGAGTTCTTCTCCTTTTCCTTTCTATCTAAAGGGAATGCCTCCTGTTTGCATTTATTTGAGGTATCTAATGATTTTTGCTGCCTGTGAAACTTTGTACATAAACCATGCACAATGTAGTTAGGTGGCACAAAAAGTTTGGGGCCATTTGGAGTTGCCTAACCATTTTTAGAAAATGGAAGGGCCAAAATAAATGCTGTTGGACGTCTAAATTAATTCCCAGGGGCATTTTGGGAATTCAAAAGAGGGTGGTTTCAACATGAAAAATACTTAGGGAATTTTTGCCATAGGATGAACTATTTTGATTGCATGACAGAAAAAGTAAATATTTGACATGCAATTCAAATTTGAATTTGGCTTTGATTTTGGACAAGTGGCAGATTGGCTTAGTGATCAAGATGACATGACCACCATTAGGGGGAGATCACTGTAGTATGATACTGGGGGTGTTAGACCATCTTAATATCGCAAAACTATTGCAAGGAATCAAACTTATAATATTCAGTGATCTACATGAAAGTTTTATTATATCCCTCTTGAATACCTATCATATTAGGACCAAATTCATAACCCGTGCATATTACCATTGCTATTCATTAGACTCTCAAAAAGATATAAGTGAAGCATGAGAGTGCAACTATTTCTTTAAAATATAACCACCGCTGTTCTCTGAAAGATATAAGTGAAGCACTAGAGCAACTGCCTAGCTCAAAAGATATAAGTGAAGCACATAGAGTATTCTAATCACAAATAATGTGTGCCCCTCTCAAAAAAGGTGTGTTCAGCAAAGATGATTGTGACAAACTAAAAAGCAAACAAACTATATCACAAGATGCTCCAAGTAAAACACATATCATGTGATGAATAAAAATATAGCTCCTAGTGAGTTACCGATAGATTGTAGATGAAAGACGGGATGCCTTCCGGGGCATCCCCAAGCTTAGATGCTTGAGTATTCCTTGAATATTACCTTGGGGTGCCTTGGGCATCCCCAAGCTTAGGCTCTTGCCGCTCCTTATTCCTTTATCCATTGTAGTCTCACCCAAAACTTGAAAACTTCAGCACACAAAACTCAACAGAAACCTCGTGAGATCCGTGAGTATAACAAATAAATCTTAAACTTTAGGTGCTGTTGTAAATTGATTCATATTTAATATTGGAATAATTCTACGGTACTCCAACTTCCCCATGACTCATACCCCCCAATACGATCCATAGATTCATCAAAATAAGAAAACTATGCAACAAAAACAGAATCTGTCTAAAACAGAACAGTCTGTAAAGATCTGAATTAAAGTCATACTTCTGTAACTCCAAACAACCTGAAAAATTAGGACAACGTGGGCAATTTATATATCAATATTGTGTAAAAAAAATTGAGAAGTAACTATGAACCTGGTATATGATCCTGATGAACCCTTGCTTACCTCTTCCTGGTAACGGCACCACGCCTTTGTTCTGAGCTGCTTTCGGCCGTCCAGGGTGGATGCCGACTTTATATTTCTCTTTTCAACATCTGGCCCGTGTTCTGAGCTGCTTTTCGGCCGTCTCGGGCAGCTGTTGAGTTTCTTTTTGTAGCAGTGACCCTATGCTCTGAGCTGTTCTTCGGTCGTCTTAGGGAACTGCTACATTCTTCTTATCAACACTGTCTCATGCTCTGAGCTGTTTTTCAGCCGTCGTGAGCCATGGTTGAGTTATTTTAGTAATGTCCCAGATCCGAGTTGTAAAGACCGTTCTGGTGGCTACTGATTTATTTGCCGATTTCATCCAAGGGTTCGGATGATCATTGCCCTACAGTTAAAGCTCGAGAGATGATGAACTTGCCAGTTAAGCATTGTTGCACGATCATAAGATAAGGATAGGGATAAGGTATGACTGCCGAAATATTGCACCTGACAACACCCATGGTCACACGAAGAATTAAGGATATACAAGGCCAAGTTCTTTCGGCAAAAGATTCAGAAAAAGAGAACAATAAAAAAGGAGCAAGACCGGCAATACAGGTGTGATAATCGTTGCCCGAACAACACGGTACGGATACCCAAGATAGTTTGATTCCGTATTGGTCACCATGAATAAACACCCAAGGGGTCTACTCTGTTTGTAAGGACCTCATATTAAGGTGACAGTTGAATCGTCGGTACGGATCTGAGACAAAGAAGTCAGCAAGATTTAGAACTACCTACAAGCAGTCAGATTCCACCAAGAGAACGATTATGATTCTCAGCATTGTTTTGAACCCGGAGGACATGCATCTACTCGAGTAACCCGATGCACGGAATAAATGTTTCATGTCCATCGAGGAAATTTGTTCACAACTCCATTGATACTATCAGTGCTGGATATAAGAATGACACGTCAATGGGAAAATTCCTCCCGGACTTATGGAGAGATGACATATTTCAGTCATGATAATATATCAGTTGAGCCAGCAGATATGAAAGAATTGGAGTCAGAGTAAGGATGAACATATGAAGAAAGACTTGTCAGAATGTTGGATACAGTGAAGCAAACCACCCCAGAGCAAGGCAGTCAGTCATATGAAATTCAGTGGGAACAATTTATAAAGGAAAAGGATACCCGAGTTGGAAATGGTCTCCTTAAGTCAGAATATTCATACTTGTTCCCTGAGCAACCAAATCTCGAGGACGAGATTTTTGTAAGGGGTGTAGGTTTGTAACACCCCGATTTTTGGCCTTTTCTTTTTCTTTTGGATTTCTTCGAATTTTTATTTGGAATTCCTTTTCGGTGGCTCTGTGGTCTTGAAACCTGGGGAGATCATCTCTTCTTCCTCTCCCAAGTGGCTTGTCACTCCCAAATATTTCACAAGACCATGTCATGTCCATCTTAGCCCAACCCTAATTTTTATTTATTGGGAATATTCATTTTTCTATTAAAGGAATAACCCTGTTTGCCCTAGGTTGTGAAGCAACCTATATTTCTGTCTTTCCCAAAATTCCCACAAAATTCTCATAAATTATTTGGGTCATATCTACAAATAGGTCAAAGCCCATCCTTGCCTACTTCAAAAATAATTCAGGAATAGTCATTTTCCATTCTGTCCAGAATGGCACTTTGTGAAGGAAGTGCTATTTATCTTTTCTTGATTGCCTTCAAAAAAATTTGTGCACTCTCTCTTATCCAAATAATTGCCACATGACAAAATTCAACTCCATTTGCCTAGTAAATCTTCCTCAGCAAATTTTCAAAGTTTCTGTCCAGAGAGAAGCTTTGTGAAGGAAGTACTAGCTAGGCTTATCCAAATCAGTTGAAATTTTGGTAGATCATTTATATGGTCAAATCATTACTCTCCACCAAATTTAATCTCCATACAACAATCTATGTGAGCACACCTTCAAATCTTGGTTTCTGGTCATAATTTCAGTTTGTGAAGCAACTACATTTTATATTACTTCATAAAATCTGAAATTAATCCAGGACCTAAATATACCTATATAATTTGAGCATGCCAAAATTCACATCATTTTGCCAAGTCATTTTCTCCACAAAATTCCCCCAAGTTTCTGTCCAGTGTGTAGCATTGTCAAGGAAGTACCATTTTTATTCGTCCAAATGGTTTGAAATTTTTATGGTGCCTTCCTATGCCCAAATCATCACCCTCTACCAATGTTCAGCCCAATCCAATCATCCATGTGAGTGCTACTTCATGATCTAGTTTCTGGACCAGTTTTTGCAGTTGTGAAGCAACTATGTTAAATCCTGGTCCAAATCATTTCATATTTCACAGGATCATAGTACTTCCTACCCTAAACCTCTGTGACATCCTGGTTATCTCTTATCCCATTCATTTTGACCACAACTTCATGGTCAAGTTTGCTACAGCAAACTTTAGTCGATCACTCCCATCAGCACACAGTCGATTTCTTCGAGCCATCACCTCAGGGAGGTCCCACTTAGGGAGGACTACGCGGTTGAAACCTTTTGCCAGGCATATGTGCCCTCCTCTCGCCATTGCACGCGGTGACCATGCGGGCTGGCATACGTTTCGTGCGCTCTGGGCGTCGGCTAGCTCCGGGCACTGCCCTCCCAGCCGCTCCCGCGCGTCCTAGCATGTCCTCGCGCTCCGCAGTGGCCACGCACCTCCCCTGGAACCCTGGGCCCCTCCTCCTTCTCCCTCCTCGCGCCACGGCAGCCCCTACCATCGCCGCACGTGCGCGCACAGTGCCTCGGTGGCCGACCAGAAGTCGTCCATCCCGCGTCTACACCCCCGCTACCCCTCTCCCATCGCCATCCACGCCTGCCCGCTTGCGCACGCGTACGCGGTCATGCCAGAGGCATCGACCGCGCGTCCGCGGCGGCTTCTGGCTACGGCATCGTCGCCTGGCTATATATAGCATGCCCCGAGGCCTCCCGAGCACTCCATCCGCCTCTCCACTCCCCTAGCAACTTCCCAGACCTCTCAAATCATCCCCGGAGTCCCTCCTTGCTCGCCATGGCCGCCATGGCCGCCGTCGGACCTCGCTCAAATTGGAGTTGTCCGGGCCTCGTCTCTCCACCCTACCACCACCAGAAGCCTCCACCGCCCCCCTAGACCCTCCCTGCGGCTCGCTTCCCTCCTCTCCGTGGCTGTGGCGCCGTGCCCGTCATCACCGTGGCCGCCGTCCGCCCCGGCTGGTGTCAGGCGCCCCTCGGCCCTCCCCGGCTGCTCCTGGTGAGCCGGCCCGAAGCGCCACTCCGCGGTGAGCACTCCGGTGGCCGGAGCCTCACCGGAGGTGGCCCGTGCCGCCGGGGCTCGTCGCCGGAGCGCGCGACCCCCTCTGGTCGTCGGGCGGGAGAGAGGTTGAAGACGGCGAGTAGGCCAGGCGGGTCCCACCACCTCTCGGGCCCCACTCATCAGCCGAACAGAAGCGTTGACCCGGGCCCGCGCGTTTTTTTAAGTGGACACGTATTCTGGCGAATACACTTTCCGTTAATGAAAGCCTACTCCCGCCCGGCCTAAGAGGATAATGCGCTTTCCCGCGGCAAAAGCGTATTCTCTGAAATACGCTTTCAGCCCAGCCCCGCCAGCCGAATTTGTTAAATTGCGGGCATTCGCCCGTTAAGCGCAGAAATGAATATTTTTATTTAAATTTCTGCCTAACGAACGAATGGTCGTAACTCCGCGACCGTGACTCCGATTCAGGTGATTCAAACGCCCACGTTCTCTACTCGTCGATCCCGTTCTGTTGGTATCATTTTCATGAGGTTGTCACACTGTGAAAATGACCATTTTGCCCTTGCCCCCTAATCAGCTCCGCCGAGAGGGAAACTTTTCCGGCGATTCTTTCCGCGAGTTCATCGCACCTCTCCCCGGTGAATCCATCAACCCTTGACAAGCCACAACAGCCACTTGCATGATGGCATTGCAGCAGCCATGGTTTCCACTTGAATATTTAAATAATTGTTTGCTCATTTAATGATTTTAATGCTTCGAGTATGCTTGTGAATCCATGTCTATGCTTATGCCATGTTCATTTTCATCTAGTAAGTGAAATGATTAATTGCTAATGTTATTATTATCATAATTCATTCTTGTAATCACATCCGATGCTAGTGATAACGATATGCTCATATGAATAGTTAGGGTTTGTTATGAAACTACTTGTGATATTCATGATCATCGTTATGCTATGCTCATTTGCATCTCGTAGGATAAAAGGTTTATCATTGCTGATGTTATGTTGTTAAATGGTTATGTTACCCATTCATGGTTACACTGATATCATGCTCATATGCATTGTTATTTCAATATGTTATTATGACTCAGCTCATCACCGTTCAAGTTAAACCTGACATTAATCGAACTTGAACAAATCTGTTGACTGAGTCATGGTGCCACCAAATCGAGCTCACCAGTGCAGCCACACTTGCCTGGATGGGGAGGCCCTAATGCGGTCTATTGTCATGCCTCTCGCCGGTGCCTCCTACTAGGGAAGGTTATGTGCGCACGCTACCCTGATCAGGTAGGCGGCCATAAGCCTTGTGTGCCCGAGTTGTATGGTATACCGATGTCCCCGTTTGGGACGATGTTTTGTGTTGGCCACGACGGTGGCAGCCACAGAGGTGGCGGATGTCATGAGTTGACATCGGGGCCACCCAGGACATAGCCCAAAGGGGAGTTTGTCGAAGTGGCCGGGAGAGTGTCATGCAATAGATTGGTTTTGTTAGAATGTCGTTGGTCCACCCGAATGGGAGCACGAGGCCATGAGTTCCGTAGTGTGGGTACAGTGTACTAACCTCTACAGAGTGTATAATCTATCGATAGCCGCGTCCTCGGTCATGGACACAGTTCGTAGTAGGTCACACTATGGGTCAATAGTAATAATAACTTGAATAATAACAACCCCGAGTCCATGAGGAAAGAAGTTGGTTGATCTTTATGTGGTCCTGTGATGATCACAGGTAGAGATCAAGCTCCGTGTGGTCATGTGATGATCACGATGGTATAGTTGATACCGAGCTTGGTTGATCCTGAGGTGATCGTGTGATGTTCACGATGGTAAGTCTGAGACATATGGTGGTTACGAGATAACCTTCGAGCAGAGTAAGTTGGTCCATGAGACCTTAAATGTCGACCCCCTTTTGCATGCCTGTGCTAGTATCATCATGTTCATATCATGAATTATATGTACTTGCCATGCTCATGCTGTTCTAGTAGTATCATGTTCATCAATGGTAATTAACCTGTAAATGCCATGCTGTTGTTTGTCTTGATTGCTTTGGTTGCTGTGAGCTTGCGAGTACATTCAAAGTACTCACCTGGCGTGTCATGCCAGATTGCAGGTGATGCTGTGGTTGATTGTTTGTCGAGGATCCCGAGGTTGCGCTCTAGGATGCGTCCCAGCCAGAGTCCCTGCGGAGTGGAGTTCATCACCGTCGTCGTTGTTCCGCTGCTAGAATTTATTCCGCTATGAGATGTTCCGCTGCTAGCATAGAACTACCTTAGCAGGCGAAGTGTCGCGTTGCCCCTGTAACCTTTGTAATATCAGACCCTTTGTCGGTGTAAAAACCGGCAGACCTCGGGGTAGGGGGTCCCGAGCTGCGGATCTAGGATCGATGGTAACAGAGACAAGGGAGACTATGTTTTACCCAGGTTCGGGCCCTCTTAATGGAGGTAAAACCCTACGTCCTGCTTCTGTTATATTGATGAAGATGTATCGAGTACAGAGTTGATCTACCTCGAGATCGTAATATGAATCTAACTTCTATGACTAGGTAAGTAATGTTGCGTTGATGTCCCCCCTACGGGCTAAACCCTATGGCTTATATACACGCCAGGGAGGGTACCTAGGGTTACAATGGCGGTATCTGGGAATAAGGCGGCTGGACAAATCTTGAAGTGTACTGCAAGTCTTCGGCAGAGACAACGTTGATCACGCCTCCCACGTACAGCTTCCGGAGTCCATCTTGGTCACGTACGGGGGCACATCGGCCCAACCGAGGAGACGGGTCGGCCCGGTCAGCACCCCCTAATCCAGGACACCATCAGTAGCCCCCGAACTAGTCTTCTACGCCGAGGACGATGGTCGACAGATATCACTTCGGATCCGGAGTCTTTGGCTTGACAGACGAGTTCCACTTTACATTTCGGATTCTTTTTGACAGGACATTGATATCCGTGGTCCAACCGAGCTGGTACCCTGCCCGAGGGGTGTAAATATCTTAGCCTCGAAGGCTGGTCGTACAGGTATGAACAATCCAATCCTTCCTGACAACTTTATCGGAGAGGCTCGCTCCATGATGGGTCGAGCAGTTACTGCCTCATCCTCAAATCACGATTCGAGGCAACTTGTTTACTGGCACGTCCCTTCGAAACAGAGATCGTGCCCGCTTTCTCAGGGATATCATCAAGATTTTGTTTCCCCCCATATGTTTCAACGGCATTTTTGATAGCGGCCGCGAATTTATCGGCGCAGCAGGGGGACTCTTGGCCTTTTACAGGTCTATAAGAACCAAAGGGAGAGCAGCGCAACGACGCATGCTCCCATTCCTTCCCTACTGGTACGCCGTCTAGCTCTAGCTCCCAGATCCAACTAGCACGCCCGCCTTTTTCGCGAGCTCAGCTTCTCAACCAGCCATGGCTGACACCCTCAAAGGGCACTGGGGCGGCTCCACGGTGACAGCGGCGACTATCGCCGAGCTGCGCAACGCGGGGTACCTAGCCCCCACCATCGCTGCCCGCGCTCCAGAGGCCAACCAGCTGGTGCCCGCTCCCAATGCCGGGGAACGGGTGGTCTTCGTCCCCCACCTCATCCGAGGCCTGGGGTTCCCTCTGCACCCTTTTGTGCGCGGGGTAATGTACTATTACGGGTTAGATTTCCACCATATGGTCCCTAACTCCGTTCTCCACCTCACCGCTTTCATAACGGTCTGCGAGGCCTTCCTCCGCTGTGAGCCGCACTTCGGCTTATGGCTGAAGCTCTTCGGGATCAAACCGAAGTCAAGTGGCTCGGAGCTCGCGAAGTGCGGAGGGGCCATGATCAGCAAGAACCAGGGAGCCACCTGGTTCAAGGGTACCTTCATCGAGACGGTGAAGGAATGGCAGAGGGAGTGGTTTTATATCAGTGAACCTCTTGCCCCTGGTCAAACCGAAGTCCCGGCCTTCTCGGCCAGGCTACCCAAGAAACTCAAGTCCTGGAAGGAGAAGGGCGTTGCTTGGGGGAATCCAGAAGAGGCGGAGACCCTGGTCGACAGGATCCTGTGGTGGTCCACAGCGGGGAAGGTTGAGCTGGCCGACGTCATCAACGTCATGCTCAACCACCGGATACTCTCTCTCCAATTTCGGGCTATCCCAATGTCGGCGCAAAAGCCCGAGGACATGGACACCATCAACACTTTCTTCCGCTCCACCTTGGCAGCCATGTGGTCCAGGCTCATGAAGCTAGCCAAGGATAAGATTCCTCCCGCGGGGGAGGACCGCGGTCTCGAACACGGGTACGAGGCCCCCCCGGTAAGTAGTCTCGCCCTTCAATATTTGTTTTGTTCGCTATTTGTGACGAGGAGCTAAGTCTTTGCTTAAACTATCATGTTATGACGTTTTCCAGAAATGGTCGGCCTGGGTGAGAGGGGTAAGATGCCCAGCCCCACTGCCGGAGCAGCCCCCAACTCCCCTGCTCTCGGCGCTTCTAACCGAGGAGCCACATGTGGTGGCCTCCAAAGGGACGAAGTCCCAGATGGGGAGGTCAAGTGCTCGGACCCGAGGGACTTCGGTCACTCGGTCCGAAGAGACCCACCATTCCGCCGCTCAAGACGGCGGCGCCGAGGAGGGTGAGGAGGAGGAGGTTCCTCCTCCAAAGGGGAAGAGGTCGGCGATAGAAGACGCCGATGCGGTCCTGCCGCCGAAGGGCTCAAAGAGGCCGATGCGAGCCTTATCTGAGGCCGCCAACAAGTCATCGGAGAGGGCCGAGCTCTCCGGTGACTCAGAGGAAGACCCCCTCGCAATGGGGAGGAAGAAACCGGCACCTCGAGGGTAAGCCCTTGTCTCTATCGTCTTTCCTTGAGTCACTTTTTTTTAGTAAGGGAGATCTTACAGTAGTGATCTTTCACACGCAGTCCGCCGAGGGTAATCCCCAGTGGCTCTTCGAGCGGGCTGCCATCCGCTAGCGGGACTCCAGAGCCCGCCGCTTCTCCCCCGAAGCATTACGGGCTAGGGGAGGCGACATCCACCATGGTCCCCGACGTCAACTTGACGGGGACCGACGAGGTGCGACCATGGCCGAGGTCAATTCCTCAGCCCAACAAAACCTGGGACACCCCAAGGTCATCGAAGGAGGGCTGGGCCAATCACTGGTCCAGCCGGCATCTACCTCGGCACTACCACCCCAAACGGAGGTTGCTCGGGTGGAGGCACCCGAGGTCCTCCCTCCACCTGAGCCCCCTGTCCAAGGACGGGCCAGAGAGGGATGGACCGAGGAGATGGAGGACGCCTTGAAGGGCTCTTCCATTAAGGAGGAGCACCGTGCCTTGATAGGCATGGCGCTGCAAGGCTACCGGTCCGCAGGGGCCGGCCTGCACGAGGTTTTTAGGAACCTCGTAGCAGGTTTCGAGGTACGCCTTATGCGTATTCATGTTGTTTATTTAAGCTTTTTGTTTTTGTTGGTTTTGTCCGAAGACATAACAGTATAGCCTTCTAAACGGCATAGTGAGTGAGTAGCCCCCGAGCCTGAAGTCGGTTTCAAGAAACCAGCATCGGGGTCGCTTGACGTAGTAGGAGCCGATAAGTGATCGTAATTATTCCCTTTGCAATAAGGATCTGTTTTGTTCCAGGTTGCGACCTCGACCCCGGACGCCATCTCCGAAGAGATGGCGGAGATGAACCGGAAACTTGAGCAGTCTCAAGGTAAGCAAGTTGAATCTTGCCGTGCATAATTGCTATATATGTGTAACGTGTGTGAAGGAAAACAACTAAGGCCGAACTGTGTTGACAGCAGAGCTAGAGATGCTTAAGGCCGAGCTGGACAGAGCTCGACAAGAGGTGCAGCAGCAGGAGAATGCTGCCGCTGCGGCCGAGAAGGCCCGGGCTGCCGAGAAGGCGGCCGGAGAGAAGCACCAGGCAAGGGTGCTAGAGGTCGAGGAGACCCTGAAGGGCGTGTTCGAGGCATGCGACAAACTTCAGGAGGAGGGGCAGCGGACGAAGGAGGAGCTCGAGAAGCTGCAGCATGCCTACTCCAAGCTCAAGACCTCGGCCCGAGCAGACCGCGAGGTGCTCTAGCAAGTGGAGCAGATCGCCTCGGGTATGAAATTCTTGCTGCAGTGTGCATTTGGCAGCAAAGGGTGTGTCAAGCTTACCCAATTATGGCGTTCCGCAGAGGTCTTCGAGGATCTCCCGCGGAGCGCGGAGGATGCGGTGGCATTTTTCGGCCAGCTGGCGGGCCATGAGGCGGAGAAAGCTTTCTGGGGTCAATTCCCGGGGTCGCCGTCTGCGCAGCTGCTGAATCATCGAGTGAAGCAGCTGGTCGAGCTGTTTTGCATGACAAGGCCGTCGCTCCAGGATCTCTGCGTCATGTTATGGCCTGCCGAAGCCATGCCGAGGAGTCTATTTGGCCTGACGGCTCGTCTCCAAAATGCCGTGCCCTGCATTGAACGCTGGAAGAGATCCGCGTGCTTCGAAGGGGCGCGGAGGGCATATGCTTGCGTGAAGACTCACTTCCGCAAGGTTGATGCGGAGACGTGTGCCGCTGGCCCTCCTGCCGACAAGCCACGGACCGCCGAGCAGTTTTTCACCGAAGTGGAGGCGGGAGCTCGGACTACTGAGGCCATGTGCCCCAAGGACACTCTGTATTTTTAAGTGAGGCTCCGGAATGCCGGAGTGCTATAATGTAAAAACTTTATCTCGTGTTTAAATGAAGATGGCTTTAAATTCCATGCGTTTTTATTGTAGTTTTTGATTATTCCTCCAATGACATTTTAAAATGAGAGTGGCCAGTCGTCGGCTTCAGCCCCAGTGTAGGTTATACAGATGGTGTTCCTTAAGGCATATTTGACCCTTGGCCGATGTCTTGGTACCCGGAGGCGGTCAATGACTTAAAGGAACTAGGCAATCGGACTATAGTGGCTTGACATCTTTCATTTAGTCATAGGAGTTTGACTGTGGGGGCTGAGGACCAGCCCCCGGCGTAGGGAGTGTGCGGCCAATGCGGCCGAGGTCTAAGCCATGGCACACTTCGGCTAGAAATAAAAGCCCTTCGTTTGACACGGGTGATCTCTATTGTCACATCGCTTGACGCAGTCTCCGGATGGCAGACCAGTTTGCGCTTACCCAGATAGTCAGTTTTCAGCTTTCTCCACTGAGGCGCCATGCCAATTAACCTGGCGGCGCAATCGCAGTGGTTCTCCCATTACACCCTTAGTCGAATACCTCGGGAACGTAAGGGGTACACATAGGAGCCGGGCAACCCAACTATTGACCGAAATCCAGGTTCGAAACTGATGCATATAAGGCCAAAAATCCGGGACGCCGAATACATCGGACTTTACTACACAATTGCATCTTTTTTAAATACTTCATCGTCCCGGAGCTATGCTGATAAAGAAATCCAATAAAGACCTTGAAAGGGCACGGTTTCTTTATTTCATAGTGTCAATCATGTACATGCCCTGTTGTGACGAGAGTGATCGAAAGAATACAACGTGAGTAATAAGGAAGAAAGAGGAAAAACAGGTCGGATAATTACTGACGGATTTTAAAGGATCCGGACCGAAGCCTGCCGCACGTCTGCGTTTCCGAATGGTTGAACAGAGCGCTCTTGATTGATGACGACTAATTTGCGAAGGCTCATGCCTGACCGGCCCTTTATACACTCTAAGCGTTCGATTGACCGAGTTCCTCGAAGGGAGGTGTTTGCCGGCATCGTTCTGTGGTTAAGGCCACAGAGACGGAGTGACGCTCGGTTACTTCTTTTACAGATGCCTATCTATGAAGGGGCGCTAAGCCTTGCCCTCGCGCAGTTGATCCGTGCGTGACGCGTGGGTAGTTGTATTGGCTCCTCGGCGTCCCAGGGAATTTTGAGTGCGAAGTTGTGCACCCTGGGGACGTAGTTCCCGCAGCTGGGGCACGCGAGGAGCCCGCACCCCTATTTCGGGTGCGGGGGTAGCTGGCCAAGGTCGACTTGTGCGGCCCGGGCTCGCTTCAAAGAGCGAGTGGCACGTTTATCGCCGCAGGCTGCCTCCTCGGACGCTTGGACCTCGGCTGCGAAAGCCGCAGTCTGTTCCTCTGTCTGGAGTGAACGCTCGGTGTTACCATTGACCGTGATGACACCGTTGGGTCCCGGCATTTTGAGCTTGAGGTAGGCGTAATGGGGGACTGCGTTGAAGCGTGCAAAGGCCGTGCGTCCTAAGAGCGCATGGTATCCACTCCGGAAGGGTACAATGTCGAAGATTAACTCCTCGCTTATGAAATTCTCAGGTGAACCGAAGACTACCTCGAGGGTGACTGTCCCGGTACAGCGGGCTTCGATGCCCGGAATGACACCTTTAAAGGTGGTAGAGCTCGGCTTTATCAGAGATGAGTCAATGCCCATCTTCCGAACTGTGTCCTCATAGATGAGGTTAAGACTGCTACCCCCGTCCATCAGGACGCGTGTTAGATGATAACCATCAACAATAGGGTCCAGAATGAGCGCCGCAGAGCCGCCATGCCTGATGCTGGTCGGATGATCGTGCTTGTCGAAGGTGATCGGGTAAGCCGACCCTGGGTTATACTTTGGGGCGACAGGCTCCAACGCATAGATGTCCCGAAGCACACGCTTTCTTTCCCGTTTAGGGATGTGGGTGACGTAGATCATGTTGACCTCTGTTACCTCATTGGGAAATTTCTTTTGCCCTCCATTATTGGGCTACCGAGGTTCATCCTCGTCGTCACTGCGGTGTTGGGTTTTATTCTGACCCTCTGCCGCTATCTTGCCGGCTTGTTTGAAGACCCAACAATTCGTATTAGTGTGTGTTGCTGGTTTTTCCTGAGTACCGTGAATCCCACATGGGTGGTCTAGGAGCCTGTCAAGCTGGCTAGGTCCGTCTTTGTTCCCTTTATAGGGTTTTCTTTTCTGCCCGGATTTAGGTCCGGCGAATCCAGCGTTGACCGCGGCGTCTTCAGTGTCGCTTCCGCCGTTTTTATACCGGCGCTTATTTTTATTGCGCTTCGGTTTTCCATTGGCGTTGCGGGTTTCCGAGGTGCCTGCTTCGCCGTTATGAGTACTTCGGGCGAGCCAGCTATCCTCTCCCGGGCAAAAGCGGGTCATTAGAGATGTCAGGGCGGCCATAGTCCTCGGTTTATCCTGGCCGAGTTGTTGGGCGAGCCATTCGTCCCGAATATTATTTTTGAAAGCGGCGATGGCCTCGACATCGGAACAGTCTATAATCTGGTTCTTCTTGGTGAGGAACCTGTTCCAGAATTTCCGGGCTGATTCACCTGGCTACTGGGTAACACGGCTGAGGTCATCAGCGTCCGGAGGTCGGACATACGTGCCCTGGAAGTTTGCTCGAAAAGCGTCTTCGAGGGCCTCCCAGCTGCCAATAGAGTGAGGAGGGAGGCTATTAAGCCAGTGTCTCGCCGGCCCCTTTAACTTGAGCGGCAGATATTTGATGGCATGGAGGTCATCTCCGTTGGCCATATGTATGTGTAGGAGGAAATCCTCGATCCAGACTTCTGGGTCTGTGGTACCATCGTATGATTCTATGTTAATGGGTTTAAACCCTTCCGGGAACTGATGCTCCATCACCCTGTCTGTAAAGCAGATTGGGTGAGCTGGACCTCGGGACCAAAGAGGATCTCGTCGGGTCTCAGGAGAGAGCCGTGAGTAGGCTTGATCTCGGGCACGGTCGTTCCTGTCCATCCAGGCATCATAGCCATTGGGCCCAGCGGGGGCGCGTCCCCTAGATCCATAGATGGACCGAGGGGGAGCCCTATTTTCTTCAATACGACGTCTAGCGTCGCGAGGATCCAGGTGGTCCACGAGGTCTTTACCATGACGGTGTGGGGGTGGCCTTTCACCATGGTCTTCTCGTCTTGGCCTGTCCCGGCCTCTAGGGGGCCGATCGAGGTCGTCAGCAAGCTCTTCGTCAAATTCTGGTAGGAGGCGCCTGCATGGGTAAGACTTCGGCGCGCTATGGCGTCGGTTTTCCATATCCTGCTCGGCGGAAAGCACTTCAACCCACTTGCCATTTAGCGCGTCGGTATTTTCCTGCAGCTGCTGCTGCTTGCGTTTTAAGCTCCTGGCCGTCGTGACGAGGCGTCGCCGGAAGCGTTCTTGCTCGAAGGGGTCCTCGGGGACGATGAAGTCCTCGGTACCGAGGCTGTCGTCTTCCTCAGACTCCGGCATGTAATTGTCGTCGGCCCCTTCGATGAGGTCATCGGGATCGGAGTCCACAAGAGGGCGGTCTGGTGTGCCGCTCCTTACTGGGGAGGCTTGAATGTCCTCCTCAGGGTTCTCGGCGTCGCCGTCCTCCTCGTTGCCGTTATTGGCTGTTGCGTCATTGCCACTAGGTTCCCCATTATTGCCCCGTCGGCGCCGTCGCCGGCGTCTTGGAGGGGAGTTGGGGGTGTCCACCATATAGACATCGTAGGTGGATGTGGCGGTCCACCTGCCCGTGTTGACAGAGGGCAGGGTGTTCTCGATGGGGCCGTCGGCGTCCTCCTCCATATCTGAGGGTTCGCCGTAGTCCAGCATGTCGGTTAAGTCATCGATCGTGGCGACTAGGTGGGTGGTGGGTGGGATGTAAATTTCCCTATCGTCGGCTTTAAGTCCGATTTGATTGTAAACCGAAGTCTTGCCGTCCGAGATGGACATGCTCTGGATGCGGCAAAGCATCTCATCAAGGTGAGATAACTCTTCGGGATCCATGGATGCGCCGTAGGCAGGGCTGATTCGAAGCACATCCGGTGTGTGACCAGGCGTGTCTTCGGAGCGAAGAGAATCCAAACGTAATTCGGGGTTTTGATCCGAAATCACCTCTGGCACCGCTTCGGGAGTGGGAGCCAAATCTCTCTCTGAACCAGCGGTCAAGGGGAGATCCGCCGGAGTGGCGGCGTCGGTAGTCTCAAAAGACGTCATGACAGAGCTCGGTTCCGGGGTCGAGCCTCCAGAACCGGCCGAGCTTTCGGTCAAGCCGGGCGTCCATCCCGATAGGACGAGTTCGCCGCGGGAATCGGCAGTGTACTCAAGGCCACCGAAGGTTATGACCCGTCCTGGGGTGTAGTTCTCGACGGAAGTCAAGTGTCCCGTCGAATCGGCGCAGAACATCATGCTGCCGAAGACGAAGAGCTGACCGGGGACGTAGACGTCCCCACAGCCGTTGGTGTGATTGATCCGTAGGTGAGCCATCGACCCTCCCGGTGATCACGCAGTGGAACTCTCAATGAAAGCACCAGTGTCGGTGTAAAAACCGGCAGACCTCGGGGTAGGGGGTCCCGAGCTGCGGATCTAGGATCGATGGTAACAGAGACAAGGGATATGATGTTTTACCCAGGTTTGGGCCCTCTTAATGGAGGTAAAACCCTATGTCCTGCTTCTGTTATATTGATGAAGATGTATTGAGTACAGAGTTGATCTACCTCGAGATCATAATATGAATCTAAATTCTATGACTAGGCAAGTAATGTTGCGTTGATGTCCCCCCTACGGGCTAAACCCTATGGCTTATATACACGCCAGGGAGGGTACCTAGGGTTACAATGGCGGTATCTAGGAATAAGGCGGCTGGACAAATCTTGAAGTGTACTGCAAGTCTTCGGCAGAGACAGCGTTGATCACGCCTCCCACGTACAGCTTCCGGAGTCCATCTTGGTCACGTACGGGGGCACATCGGCCCAACCGAGGAGACGGGTCGGCCCGGTCAGCACCCCCTAATCCAGGACACCGTCATCCTTGTACCCATGTTATTTGTAATTAAGAGCTGATTTGTTTTATGCCAAGCAGTGCCGTATTCCAGAAGACTTGATCTCTGGGCTGGAATACAGGGTGTTCCGGTTTCTCTGAGCCGGGGTGCCACACACAAGCATAGCAATAGCATCCACATAGCAATTTATTTTATCAAGAATAGATCCCTTAATTATTGGTATAACTCCCGCGCAATTAAAGAATTCCTGAATAATGTTCTTCTCGATAATATTACCACTTCCCACATAATAGACTTTAGTCTTAAAATTAGTGGGGGGATCAATCTCAGGAGGGTCATGATTAAGATCAAAAGGATGAGTTTTCTCCCCAAGAGATTCACTAGCACTATCCTCTCTAGCACTTTCAAGCATAACTTTCTCAAGTTCAGACATGATAACGACTTCAAGCAAAGCAAGCAAACTGGCAAACAAAAATATTTTTGTGTTTTTGTAAAATTGTTTTAGAAGTGGGGGAGATGAAAACGAGAGGCAAATGCAAATAAAAGGTAAATAAAATAAATACAAGGGGATGATAGTTTGTGCGAAGGTACTTGATAGATTTTGGTGATGTCTCCCTGGCAACGGCGCCAGAAATTCTTCCTGCTACATGTAGATTGTGTTGCTATTTTCCCGAAGAGGAGAGGATGATGCAGTATAGTAGAGATAAGTATTTCCATCAGTTAAGAACCAAGGTTATCAATCCAGTAGGAGAACCACACAAAATCCCTTTAGCAGCACCTGCACACACAAAAGCAAACACTTGCACCCAACGCAAATAAGAGGGTTATCAATCCTCTTAGCGGTTATTTGCAAGAATTAATTCTGATAGTGATAGATGGAAATATAAATTGCAAAATAAAATAAAAGTAAATAAATTGCAGCAAGGTATTTTTGGATTTTAATATATGATAAAAATAGACCCGGGGGCCATAGTTTTCACTAGAGGCTTCTCTCTCGAGCGTAGAACATAGGGTGGGTAAACAAATTACTATTGGGCAATTGATAGAAAAGCAAATAATTATGACGGATTCATGGCAATGATCATGTATATAGGCATCACATCCGAGACAAGTAGACCGACTCCTGCCTGCATCTACTACTATTACTCCACCCATCGACCGCTATCCAGCATGCATCTAGGGTATTAAGTATAAAACAGAGTAACGCCTTAAGCAAGATGACATGATGTAGACAAAGTAAACTCAAGCAATATGATTAAACCCCATCTTTTTATCCTTAATGGCAACAATACAAATACATGTCATGTCCCTTTCTGTCACTAGGATTGAGCACCGCAAGATTGAACCCATCACAAAGCACCTCTCCCATTGCAAGATAAACCAATCTAGTTGGCCAAACCAAATCGATAGATCGGAGAGAAATACAAAGCTATAAAAGAGTTCAGAGAAGAATCAAATATTTCTCTTGAATAATCTGATCATAAACTCACAATTCATCGAATCCCAACAAATACACCGCAAAAGAAGATTACATCGGATAGAACTCCAAGAACATCGAGGAGAACATGGTATTGAAGATCAAAGAGAGAGAAGAAGCCATCTAGCTACTAGCTATGGACCCGTAGGTCTGTGGTAAACTACTCACACATCATCGGAAGGGCAGCAAGGTTGATGTAGAAGCCCTCCGTGATCGATTCCCCCTCCGGCAGAGGACCGAAAAAGGCCTCCAGATGGGATCACGGAAGAACAGAGGCTTGCGGCGGCGGTAGGGTTTTCTCTTCTAGCTCTGTTATGGTTTCCAAATATTTGAGAATTTATAGAAGTGGAATTAGGTCAAAAGGAGCCACGAGGGGCCCACAAGGCATCAGTGCGCGCCCCCTAGGGCCGCGCCATGTTGCCTGTGGCCTCCTCGTGAGGCTTCTGGCTTCCTCCCGAAGCTTCCAGGGTCTCTTTTGTCCAGAAAAAACCGTCAAAAAGTTTCGTGGCATTTGGACTTCGTTTGGTACTGATTTCCTGAAAAACCAAAAACAAGCAGAAAACAGCAACTGGCACTGGGCACTAAGTTAATAGGTTAGTCCCAAAAAATGATATATAATTGCATATAATTGCATATAATTGCATATAAAAACATCCAAGATTGATGGCACTGGGCACTAGGTTAATAGGTTAGTCCCAAAAAATGATATATAATTGCATATAAAAACATCCAAGATTGATACTATAATAGCATGGAACAATCAAAACTTATAGATACGTTGGAGACGTATCACCCTCCCACCGACTCGAAGTGAGGGGGACTACGACGCGTCGTGAACCTCTGTGTAGGGCATTTCTGGTTTGTGAAGCATGTGCCACATCAAAGATGTGCAGTGGGTACATTCAAAAACATCACACAACACCTCTTTGGGCATGCAGGCAGTGGTTGTCCTAGGACACTCACTCGCGTGTGATGCTTTCTATGGGCCCACGAGGTCGTCGTCCATCACTTTGACCTACAATGAGAGAGGTTAATTTGACCAACAAGGATGATTCTTTTTGGTTTGTGTTACGATAGGAGTATATAGTATGCGTCGAAGAGGGGGGAGGGGATCGACCAGCATATATTACTACGCGTCATGAACCTCGCTTCGTGTGGGGACTTTCCGGTTTCTGAGGCAGGTGCCACATGAAAGTTGTGCATTGGGTATTCAAACAGCACACAAACACCTCTTTGGGCCCCATGTAGGCGGTGGTTGTCCTACAGGACACTCACTCACGTGCGGCGCTTCCATCTGTGGGCCCGCAAGGTCGTCGTCCATCACTTCGACCCAATGAGAGAGAGGTTAATTAATTTGACCGACAAGGAGGATTCTTTTTGGTTTGTGTTAGGGTAGGAGTATATAGTACGCGTCGAAGAGGAGGGATGGGACCAGCATATACTACGCGTCATGAACCTCGCTCTGTGTGGGGACTTTACGGTTTCCGAGACAGGTGCCACATCAAAAAGTTGTGCATTTTGGGTATTCAAACATCAACAACCATACACATCCGTACGTACATATGTTTTGGCCCACATGCAAGCGATGGCGGTTGTCCTCTGGCACCCACTCACGCGGTTATCGGCGATATCGATGCTTTCCATCTGTGGGCCCGCTTGGTCCATCACTTTGACCGACAACGAGAGAGGTTAATTTGACTTAGGAGGGGGTTAATTTTTGATTTGCCTTATGGTATAGGTCATGCTGTGAGATTACATAATATAGTTTGAGCGCATGCATGTGTACGCATGAATCCCTCCCACCGGATCGAAGTGGGGGGGGGGGGGGCAGCACACGACGCGTCATGAACCGATCTCGCTCTGTGTGGGGACTGTACAATTTTCAACGCAGGCGCCACATCAATGTTTTGCATGGTATTCAAACATGCATGCATCACCTCCATACATATGTTTGGGACACATGCATGCATGCAGTGGTTGTCTTCGGACAGTACTCCCCCTCGCGTGGTTATCGGCAGCAAGCCTATATATTCGTGGGCCCGCGTGGACGTCCATCACTTCGACCGACAATGAGAGAGGTTACCAGGGTGGATTCTTCTTCTTTGGTTCATGTTACCATATAGTAGGTCATGGTGAGATTCCAGACCTAAGTTTGAGTGCATGCGTACGCATGAATCCCCGTCACCGGCTCGAAATGGGGTGACATACATAGTACGCATCGTGAACCATCGCTCCATGTGGGGACTTTCCGGTTCCAAAGCATGGTGCCACATCAAAGTTGTGCATTGGGTATTCAAACACACCACACAACACTTCCATACATATGTTTGGGCCACATGCACGCAGTGGTTGTCTTCGGGCACTACTCCCTTGCGTGGTTATTGGCGAGCTAGCCCATCTGTGGGGTCGTGTGGACGTCCATCACTTTGACCAACAATAAGAGAGGTTATATGACCAAGGTGGATTCTTCTTGGTCCGTGTTACACTACGTCTTGGTGAGATGCCCTCTCCCACTGACTCAAAGTGTGAGTGGGGTGGGGGGGGGGTGGGGTGGGGGGTATAGACTTCCCACTTCCTGAACCTCAGTGGGGTCGGGGATGTCCGGTTAATTTGCGAGGCACATGTGCCACATCAAAGTTGTGAATTGGGTATTTAAATATCACACCACCCTTTTCATACATATAGTTGGGCCACTCGCAGGTGGTTCATATGTGGTCTCACCCATCTCGCGCCACAAGCACACATTTGTGGGCCCGCACACGGTCCACCTTTGACCAGTAGCGAAAGGGGGGTTTGACCATGATGGACTCCTATAGGTTTAGTGTTACGGTAGGGTGAGATATGTCAGACCTAGCTATTTGGGGGCATGCGTTCATAGCTAGGATTCCCCTCATGTCGACACGAAGTGTGTGTGTGTGTGTTGGGGGGTGGCGGACTAGCAATACTGTGCGCTTTGTGAGACAGGTGCCACATCAAAGTTGTGCATTAGGTATTTGAACATCAAACCAGCTTTTTCATACATATATTTGGTCCACATGCAAGTGTGTTCGTGTTCTGACCCTTTCCCGCGTTTTTTTGGCCACGCAACACACACGGTTCCCTCAGACTACCCGTGTGCCACGCCCGTGCCCCTGTCACCCACATCATCACAGTAGATTGGGCTCCACGAGGCTTCCCTCATAATCTCAAAAATATCTACCCGCCTGGAGGGTTTTTCTGGTTGATAGCACATGATTATTATGTTTCGACCATGTGCGATGTTGTTTGCCCCCGCTCCCGCCTGCATCCCTCAAAAATATCTACCCGCTTGGAGGGTTTTTCTGTTTAATAGCACACGGTTATTATGTTCTGACCGTGTGCGATGTTGTTTGCTCCCTCTCCCGCCTGCACCCCTCAAAAATATCTAGCCGCCTGGAGGGTTTTTCTGATTGATAGCACACGGTTGTTATGTTTGGACCTTGTGCGATGTTTGTTGATCAATCCCTCCATCCAAATTTTTAGTAGCCCCGGCATTTTACTCTCGCCTAGTAAAAAATTTAGTAGCCGCGTCATTTCCTCAAACACCACCTTGGCCCCCCTCCACACACACCCCAAAAACTCCGCGCGCGCGCGCACACACACACACCACCCCTCCCTCGCTCGAAACCCTAGCAAGGTCGCCGCCGGGCCGCCTCCATCGTCAACATCTGCCGGTTTGCCCGTGCAGGTTACCCACCGATCTCCATACCCTAGCCGCCCTGAGTTTCTTAGATGACGCCTGCCAAACGCCCCCTTTCCCACAGATCCCCATCCCCATCCCCCATCCCCACTCCAGAGCATCGCAGCCTAAGCCCGACTATGCTTCCCGTGGAGCTCCAGGAGCTAATGGCCCAAAAGAGGTTTATCGCGACCTCTTCGCCCGACGTCGGCGAGGCGGCCGCCGAGGAAGCTGGCGATGATTACTAGCCACAGGCTCTCAATCAGCGGGCTAGAGTATGCTGGTATGTCGCGGACGCCGTCTACGACATCGAGGTTGTTGATAGCGACGGCCTCACGCGGGCTATGTCACAGTTTAAGTGGCCCACCCCCAACCCCTCGGGTTCAACCGCCGTCGATCTTATACATGGCCCCGCCGCTGATCTCCTCTGGCTCGCTGTCAAGAATTTGCCATCCTACATCGCCATCAAGCCCCTTTTGTCATTTCTGAAGGACACGTTCTGCGACGCTGGCTTGGGATCCTCAGCTGCCAAGTCAGACCTCATTGACGGCGACTGATACGTCTCCAACATATCTATAATTTTTTATTGTTCCGTGCTATTATAGTATCAATCTTGGATGTTTTATATGCCATTATATATCATTTTTTGGGACTAACCTATTAACCGAGTGCCCAGTGCCAGTTGCTGTTTTCTGCTTGTTTTTGCCTTTTCAGAAAATCATTATCAAAAAGAGTTCAAACGAGAAAAAAACTTTGGATTAATTTTTTCTGGACCAAAAGAGACCCACGAAGCTTCAGGAGAAGACCAGAAGAGCCACAAGGAGGCGACAAGCCTGGAGGGCGCGCCTACCCCCCTGACCTAATTTCAGTGCTATAAATTCCTAAATATTCCCAATATACCAGGGAGACAGAAGAGAAAACCTTTGCACCACTGCAAGCCTCTGTTCTTTCGCGATCCCATCTGGAGGCCTTTTCCGGTACTCTGTCGGAGGGGGAATCAATCATGGAGGGCTTCTTCATCAACATTGCTGCCCTTCCGATGACGTGTGAGTAGTTTACCACAGACCTACGGGTCCATAGCTAGTAGCTAGATGGCTTCTTCTCTCTCTTTGATCTTCAATACCATGTTCTCCTCGATGTTCTTGGAGTTCTATCCGATGTAATCTTCTTTTGCGGTGTGTTTGTTGGGATCCGATGAATTGTGAGTTTATGATCAGATTATTCAAGAGAAAAATTTGAGTCTTCTCTGATCTCTTTTATGCATGATTATTATAGCTTTGTATTTCTCTCTGATCTATCGATTTGGTTTGGCCTACTAGATTGATTTATCTTGCAATGGGAGAGGTGCTTTGTGATGGGTTCAATCTTGTGGTACTCAATCCCAGTGACAGAAGGGGACATGACACATATTTGTATTGTTGCCATTAAGGATAAAAAGATGGGGTTTAATCATATTGCTTGAGTTTACTTTGTCTACATCATGTCATCTTGCTTAAGGCGTTATTCTGTTTCATACTTAATACCCTAGATTCATGCTGGATAGCGGTCGATGGGTGGAGTAATAGTAGTAGATGCAGGCAGGACTCGGTCTACTTGTCTCGGACATGATGCCTATATACATGATCATTTCCATGAATCCGTCATAATTATTTGCTTTTCTATCAATTGCCCAACAGTAATTTGTTTACCCACCGTATGCTATGTGTTCGAGAGAGAAGCCTCTAGTGAAAACTATGGCCTCCGGGTCTACTTTATCATATAAAAAAACCTAAAAATACCTTGCTGCAATTTATTTACTTTTATTTTATTTAGTATTTTAGTTTATCTATCTATCACTATCAGAATTAATCCTTGCAAATAACCGCTAAGAGGATGGACAACCCTCTTATTTGCGTTGGGTGCAAGTGTTTGCTTTTGTGTGTGCAGGTGCGCTTAACGGGATTTTGCTTGGTTCTCCTACTGGATTGATAACCTTGGTTCTTAACTGAGGGAAATACTTATCTCTACTATACTGCATCATCCTCTCCTCTTCGGGGAAATACTAACGCAGTCTACAAGTGGCAGGAAGAATTTCTGGCGCCGTTGCTGGGGAGACATTATCAAAATTACCAAGTACCTTCGCACAAACTATCATCCACTTGCATTTATTTTATTTTCCTTTTTACTTGCATTTGCCTCTAGTTTTCACCTCCCCCACTTCTAATTTTTTTTTACAAAAACACAAAAATATTTTTATTTGCTTGCTTGCTTGCTTTTATTGCCTTCATGTCAAACACACAAGAACAGAAAATAAAACAAAAATTTAAGACACTATGGATCACCTTAAAGTTTTCTACTTGGATCATCTTCGATCCATTTGTGCTCGTGCTGAAACCCCAACTAGTTTAGTTGAGGGAAAATCATTAGATGAGCATGCTCATTTTGTGCGTCACCGTTTGTCTCAAAAAGGGAGACTCTTATGGAATCAAATAAATTGTTTGCTATGCTATGCTTGGAATCTATGTGAAATTCATGATTTTACTTGTTGCTTTGAGAACCCTAAAAAACACCTTCCCTACCTATGTGAGTTTAATGATAATGAAATCTTATCATTCTTATGCCAAGGGTGTTTATAGCTACTATGATATCGAACAAATTGAAGAATTTGTTGCTTTTAAGGGTGCCCATGAAGTTGCTTCTTTGATTGAAAAGTATGATATTACTCTCTACAAATCTGAAAAATTTGCCATACTTAAATATTGTGATGAAAACTATGCTTCCAACACCTATGTTAGTGAATTCATTGGGAGAATGTCTGCTGCTTTGGAAAAGAATAATGATATGCATGAATCTATAGATAATTATGATTCCATTGATTCGATTGAAATAACCCCTCTTGATGAATGTGATGCTTGCTATTCTTATGGCGATGATGCCAATATTAATGATGCTTATAGAAATGAACTTGCTATAGTTCCTTATGTTAAAAATGAAATTATTGCTATAGCACCCATACTTGATAGCTCCTTGAATGAAAAGCATGATTGCAATGATGTTGTTATAAATCCTATTAATGTCAGTTGTGCTAATGATATGCAAAGCTACATGCTTGGGGATGAAAATTTTGTTATGTGCACAACTTATTGCAATGATCATGATTGGGGTGATGATGCTTCTTATGATCTTGAAAATTTATTTAAGCCTCATGATGAATATGTTATTAATAATAAAATTTGCAATACTACTAAAAGTGGGTTTGGAAGAGCATCAACTTTAGGTAATAATGATCCCACTACTTTGGAGAGTGTTCAATCTTATGAAATTTTTGATAAAAGTGGGTTTGGAGAGGTCATGACTTTAGTTGATGTTAATCCCACTATCTTGAAAGATTATAAAACTTTTATGTATGTGGATCGTGAAGATAATATTTTATATGATAGCTATATTGTTGAATTTGACTATGATCCTAGATGTAATTATTATGAGAGAGGAAAATATGGTTGTAGAAATTTTCATGTTACTAAATTACCTGTCGTTGTGTTGAAATTGTCAATGTTTTATTCTTCTTCCTTCATATGATAGATATTTCTTGTCTTGATAATTTGTTTGCCTATAAAATGCCTATGCATAGGAAGTATGTTTGACTTAAATATGTTTCTTACATGCCATATGATGCTTTCTTTGTGCTTCAATTCTTATCTTTTATGTGAGCATCATTAAAATCTTGAAGCCTATCTTAATGGCTATAAAGAAAGAGCTTGTTGGGAGACAACCCAATATTTTCTGTTCTTTTGTGTTTACACAATTATAGCCTCTGTTATGATTGTGTTTTTATCTTCTAATTAGTGTTTGTGACAAGTAATGCCTTTGGGATGATGTTGATGGTAGTATAGTTGATGCTGTTTGGAAAACAGAAAATTTTGTGTCCGGTGATGGAATTTTTATTCTGTACTGGGAGTCAGAAAATCTGAAATTTTTACACAGTATTGGTATATGAATTGTTTACGTTGTCCTAATTTTTCAGAATTTTTGGAGTTACAGAAGTATGTCTTTTAAATAGATCTTTACAGACTGTTCTGTTTTAGACAGATTCTGTTTTTGTTGCATAGTTTGCTTATTTTGATGAATCTATGGATCGTATCGGGGGGTATGAGTCATGGAGAATTTGGAGTACAGTAGCATTATGCCAATATTAAATATGAATCAATTTACAACAGTACCTAAAGTTTAAGATTTGTTTGTTATACTAACGGATCTCACGAGGTTTCTGTTGAGTTTTGTGTGCTGAAGTTTTCAAGTTTTGGGTGAGACTACGATGGATAAAGGAATAAGGAGCGGCAAGAGCCTAAGCTTGGGGATTCCCAAGGCACCCCAAGGTAATATTCAAGGAAGACTCAAGCGTCTAAGCTTGGGGATGCCCAAGAAGGCATCCCCTCTTTCGTCTACAATCTATCGGTAACTCACTTGGAGCTATATTTTTATTCATCACATGATATGTGTTTTACTTGGAGCGTCTTGTGATATAGTTTGTTTGCTTTTTAGTTTGTCACAATCATCTTTGCTGAACACACCTTTTTGAGAGGGACACACATTATTCGTCATTTGTTAGAATACTCTATGTGCTTCACTTATATCTTTTGAGCTAGGCAGTTGCTCTAGTGCTTCACTTATATCTTTTAGAGCACGGCGGTGATTATATTTTAAAGAAATAGATGCACTCTCATGCTTCACTTATATTTTTTTGAGAGTCTAATGAATAGCAATGGTAATATGCATGGGTTATGAATTTGGTCCTGATATGATAGGTATTCAAGAGGGATATAATAAAAACTTTCATGTAGATCACCGAATATGATAAGTTTGATTCCCTGTCAATAGTTTTGCGATATTAAGATGGTAATATGTGGGAGATGCTAGTATATAATTGTGGTTTAGTAAGAATATTGGTGTTAAGGTTTGTGATTCCCGAAGCATGCACATATGATCTGTCGTTATGCTAGGAAGTTGGAGCATGATTTATTCTTGATTGTCTACCTTATGAGTGGCAGTCGGGGACGAGCGATGGTCTTTTCCTACCAATCTATCCCCCTAGGGGCATGCATAGTAGTACTTTGCTTCAAGGGCTAATAAACTTTAGCAATAAGTATATGAGTTCTTTATGACTAATGTGAGTCCATGGATTATACGCACTCTCACCTTTCCGCAATTTGCTAGCCTCTTCGGTACCGTGCATTGCCCTTTCTCACATCGAGAGTTGGTGAAAACTTCGCCGGTGCATCCAAACCCCGTGATATGATACGCTCTATCACACATATGCCTCCTTATATCTTCCTCAAAACAGCCACCATACCTACCTATCATGGCATTTCCATAGCCATTCCGAGATATATTGCCATGCAACTTCCACCGTTCCGTTTTTTGACACACATCGTCATTGTCATATTGCTTTGCATGATCATATAGCTGACATAGTATTTGTGGCTCAGTCACTGTTCATCATTTTTATACATGTTACGCTAGTATCATTGCACATCCTGGTACACCGCTAGAGGCATTCATATAGAGTCATATTGTTCTAGTATCGAGTTGTAATATTGAGTTGTAAGTAAATAAAAGTGTGATGATCATCATCATTAGAGCATTGTCCCAGTGAGGAAAGAATGGTGGAGACTAAGGAGTCCTCGTAAAAGTGGGGATGAGGTCCATGAGACTGTTCTAAAAAAAAGAGGCCAAAAAGAGCCCATGAAAAAAAGTAAATGAGAGAAAAAGAGAGAAGGGGCAATGATACTATCCCTTTTCCACACTTGTGCTTCAGAGTAGCACCATGTTTTTCATATAGAGAGTCTCCTATTTTGTCACTTTCATATACTAGTGGGAATTTTTCATTATAGAACTTGGCTGGTATATTCTGATGATGGGCCTCCTCAAATGCCCGAGGTCTTCATGAGCAAGCAAGTTGGATGCACACCCACTTAGTTTTCATGTTGAGCTTTCATACACTTATAGCTCTTAGTGCATCCGTTGCATGGCAATCCCTACTCCTCGCATTGACATCAATTGATAGGCATCTCCATAGCCCGTTGATTAGCCTCATCGATGTGAGACTATCTTCTTATTTTTGACTTCTCCTTATTAATCTCTACCACCACACTCTATTCCACCCATAGTGCTATATTCATGGCTTGCGCTCATGTATTGCATGGGGGTTGAAAAAGCTGAAGCGCGTTAAAAAGTATGAACCAATTGCTCGGCTTGTCATCGGGGTAGTGCATGATAAATATTTTGTGTTAAGAAGATGGAGCATGACAGGATTATATGATTTTGTAGGGATAACATTCTTTAGCATTTTTATTTTGAAAGACATGATTGTTTATTAGTATGCCTGAGTATTGATGTCTTTATATCAAACTATAGACTATTGCTTTGAATCATTCAGATCTTATTATTCATACCGTAAGAGAAAGATTACATGATGAAACTTGATAGGTAGCATTCCACATCAAAAATTCTGTTTTTATCATTTACCTACCCGAGGACGAGCAGGAATTAAGCTTGGGGATGCTTGATACCTCTCCAACGTATCTATAATTTTTGATTGTTCCATGCTATTATAGTATCAATCTTGGATGTTTTATATGCATTTATATGCCATTATATATCATTTTTTGGGACTAACCTATTAACCCAGTACCCAGTGCTAGATGTTGTTTTCTGCTTGTTTTTGCCTTTTCAGAAAATCATTATCAAAAATAATCCAAACGAGAAAAAAACTTTGGATTAATTTTTTCTGGACCAGAAGAGACCCGCGAAGCTTCGGGAGAAGACCAGAAGAGCCACGAGGAGGCGACAAGCCTGGAGGGCGCGCCCAGGGGTGGTAGGCGCGCCCCCTGGCTTGTGGGCCCCTCGTAGCCCCTCCTGACCTAATTCCAGTGCTATAAATTCCCAAATATTCCCAATATACCAGGGAGACAGAATAGAAAACCTTTCCGCCGCCGCAAGCCTCTGTTCTTCCGTGATCCCATCTGGAGGCCTTTTCCGTTTCTTTGCCGGAGGGGGAATCGATCACGGAGGGCTTCTTCATCAACCTTGTTGTCCTTCCGATGATGTGTGAGTAGTTTACCTCAGACCTATGGGTCCATAGCTAGTAGCTAGATGGCTTCTTCTCTCTCTTTGATCTTCAATACCATGTTCTCCTCAATGTTCTTGGAGTTCTATCCGATGTAATCTTCTTTTGCGGTGTGTTTGTGTAACACCCTGGATTTTGTCTGTTTCTTTTATTTGGATTTTATCTGGATTTATTGAATATTTGGATTTGCATTTGAGGTTTTCTGTCATCTCTTTTGGACTTACCACTTGGATTTATTTTTGATTTTCTTCCAAGTGGGTTCTTCCACTCTTAAACCCTCCCTAGACCTCATCCCTCCCATAATATTGCCATTGGGTATTTTTATTTAATGGCATTATATGCTTTTTCTCTCTGAAAATGCCTATTTTCCCACAGAGCTATGAAGCAACCCCTATTTTTATTGCCCTAAAAATCCCAAGAAAATTCCCAAATATTCTTTGGGTCATGCCCCACCTTCCTATGCAAAAATATCCCATGGTCATTTGGAAAATTTCAGCCCAGGAAAATATTTTTGCTTCTGGACACAAAAGTCACTTTGTGAAGCAACTATATTATTCCTTGATCCTTTTTAGCTGAATTTTTTTCCACTTAATGACCTTCCTAAGTAATGCTTAAACGCCTAAAACCAGCCCCAGAATCTCAGCCATTTGTCCTCAGTGCTTGGAGCAAGTTTCTGTCCAGAAACTTTAGCTCTAGCTCTTGTCACCTGCAATGCACCACTTGGCAAGCCCAGAGTGTTTTTAGGCACCGCGTTGAAGAGACTTCACGTTGGACATGGTGTGGCAGCGCCGAAAGCCACCCCCGTGCCAGTGCACGCGGTGACCGCGTGCGGGCAGCGTGCAGCGCACGCGCTCTGTGCGCTCTGCCCGTCGGGTCCGATCGGCCGCCGTCCAACCACCCTCCCCGCGACACCTCTCCGTGTCTCAGCGCCGCAGCCAATCCCCGTGCACCACCCAGCCCTCTCCCTGTTCCTCCCCAACGCCGGAATGCAGCTCACCGGAAGAGGCCGAGAGCTAGCGGCGGGAACAGTGAGATCGCGTGCCAATTTTTCGCGCGTAGTGCGCGCTACTGTGGCCGCACGCGTGCACCGCGTCGCCCTGTGCTCCTCTATTTCGCCCCGTGTCGTTGCCCGAGTCCTCACCGCCCCCAGTTCGCCCTGCCGCTCCACTACGGCAGAGCCCGAGCCCTGTCTCGCCCCCTCCTATAAATAGAGCCCCTCCCCGACCGTTCTAGCCATCCCAAACCTCCTCTCCGCTCTCAAATCGATCACTAGTAGCTGGTGGCAACGCCGGGAAGGCCTCTGGCCTTCAAATCTCGCCGGCGACCGCCGCGGATCCCTCTCCTCCGTTCACTCATCCTAGTCCACCTCAGCTCCAACCACTGCCACCATCGAGACCATAGCAACCTCCTGAGCACGACGGTAGCAAGAACTCACCGGATTGTCGCCGGAAACGCCGACTCCGATCAGCTCCGCCGCCGCCGTCTCTGGAGAAGATCGCCGCGACGCCGTCCGACCTCCTCAGCTCGAGTTTCGGGTATGTGTGTGACCGTCTCGCCGAGCTGAACCCATTCCCCTCCTCTCCGGTGATCGCCGACGTCTCCTCGCCGGAGAAACGCCGACGACAGCGCCGCCGCCCTCTGTTTCTCTCTCTCTCTATTTAATCCTGACATCGGGCCCCACCTGTCATTCTCTCTCTCGCTCCCGAACCAGTATGTAAGTGGAGGCGTATTCTCAGAATACGCCTTCGACGTGGCCGCTCGGTTAAATTCTTTTAAATGGAAATTTTGACCAGATTCTAATCCAACTTTGACCTGCAATAACTTTTAATCTATAAGTCCAAATGATTTGATTCTTTTTGCTACTGGTTTATAAAATTCCAAATTTTCTGTATGCCAAATTTCAGAATTTTTCTTGCTGTTGAGAATTTCTGGTGCAATAAACAGTAGTATGTGACATTTTCTTTTTGCTTTTAATTTAATTTCAGAAGAACCTAATTGTGTTGAAGAAGGCCAGGAGTACTGTGACACTCCTCTGAACCAAGGCAAGCCACAACATTCATATGCAAGGATGGCATTGCAATAACTTTGGTTTAATTGAATTAAATTCATCATATATTCACTATTTAAAATAACTTACTACATAGACCTTTTTGCATAGACTTTAATCTTGTCATTTTGTTAATATGCAGTAAGGTACATGTTTTATTGATAGTGTGCAGTAGGAATCATGTCATATGCTCATATGGTAGTATGATGCATTCACATTTCATGACCGTCACCCGTGCATCCATTCATTCACTATGACTCGAATCATTTTCTTTCAAGTTAAAATTGATAATAATTCAACTTGAACATGTTGTTGATCGAGTCATGGTGCCACCGAATCGAGCTCACCAGTGCAACCACACTTGCCTGGATGGGGAGGCCCTAATGCGGTCTATTGTCATGCCTCTCGCCGGTGCCTCCTACGAGGGAAGGTTGTGCTCTGGCGCTACCCTGGCCCGGTAGGCAGTCACAACCTTGAGGACCCAAGTTTTGATGGTACTGAGGTCCCCGTTTGGGACAATGTTATTGTTTGGCCATGACGGTGGTAGCCACAGAGGTGGCAGATGTCACATGTTGACATCAGGGTCACCCAGGACATAGCCCAAAGGGGAGTTTGTCGGAGTGGCCGGGAGAGTGTCATGCAATAGATTGGTTTTGTCGGAATGTCGTTGGTCCACCCGAATGGGAGCACGAGGCCATGATTTCCGTGGTGTGGGTACAGTGTACTAACCTCTGCAGAGTGTATAATCTATCGATAGCCGCGTCCTCGGATATGGACACAGTTCGTAGTAGGTCACACCGTGGGTCAACAGATATAATTAACTTGCACACTAAGATTCACAAGATGGCACATGCAAACATGGTGATCGAGGATCACTATGCAAGGTATGAATGTGATCAAGTGAGGATCACGTTGGTAAGTTGTGAACGGTGGTTACGCGGTAACCCCGAAATGGTAAGTTGGTCCCGAGGACCATGGCAATATTTCACGCACATCTCATGTTGAGTAGCATCATGCTCATGCATTAAATCTGTTAAATGCCTTGTTATTGTTTGTCGCACTTGTTTTGTTTGCTGTGAGCTTGCGAGTACATTCAAAGTACTCACCTGGCTTATCATGCCAGATGCAGGAGAAGCCGTGCAAGGAGTTTACGTTGAGCAGTTTGTCGCGATCTAGGCCGCGTCCCAGCAGTGTCCCTCTGGAATGGAGTTCCGCTAACTCGTCATTCCGCTGTCGCGTAGTAGTTCCCTTATCATCGAGGCCCCTGCCATGTCTACTAAATAATGTACATAAGTGCAGCCGCACCGTGTGTGCCGCTTGGCCTCGCTCATCATGTAAGATGTAAACCTATGTTTCCGCTAAGAGATCAATAAAGCGGTTGTTTTTTGTACCAAGTTGTTGTGTATTGCCAGAAGACTTGATCTCTGGCCTGGCAATGCAAGGTAAACCGGTTGCTCTGAGCCGGGGTGCCACAACGCTTGGTATCAGAGCCGCGCTGACTGTAGGACGCCCTAGACAGCCAACGCGTTAGAAAACGGTAGTCTTAGTCTCGGTAGTGATTTGAGACTTGATTGTGCACTTGGGTGTTGCACTGCATGCATATAGCTTACTTTTTATGCTGACCAGCTAATGTTGTGAGTGTAGATGGCACCAGTCCCTTATCTGTACCAGCCTGAGCCGGCACCTTCCACCTTCCCGCATCTTCTTACCAACGTGTGGCGCCGACTCTACCCCAATGGCGATGACCCCATATACCAGGTGTACCGAGAGCAGCTTGCTGACGGCGTTTACGAGTATCACGCAGAGGTCATCATGCACAACAGTACCGTGGTGGGCACGTACACTTGCTCCACCAAGGGCGGGACTGCCTCTACACCCGACCAGGCGGTCCAGTTTGCAGCATTTGAGGCTCTCACTGACTTGCGCTATAATGAGGTTCAGATGCAGACTCACCCAGGTTTCTACTTCTATCCGTCCCTGTATGAGTCAGGACAGATCCGCTTCCCTTACATTAATCCGGAGTGCGACCGGTCAGCCAGTCACCTGTCTCGCTACATAACCGCGGGATATTTTCTGATTACCAGTCTAGCCCAGGAGCTGAACCGCGTTCGAGGTGAGCTAGCTGCCGCTCGATCTGCCTTCGCTCCACCTCTGCTGATCCACACATCACTTGTCCCTCCAGCTACAATACCTCCACCCACACCCGTGGTCCCCACACCCTCCCAGAGTAGCTCAGGCACTTCGGTAGTGACTCCTCATGAGTCCCCAGCCCAGTGGGCTATGCTTCTCGCTACCCCAGCCGCTTCGATGCTGCGGAGTCACCCTGCTCCAGACCCTGAGGGAGAGCCTTCCCGTCAGCGTCGTCGTGTTTCCTTTGCTCCGGATGTATCAGTTATCAGTTCCGGTTCGGAGTCTGACACTGAGGAGACACCCGCAGGACCGTCAGTGTGCCAGTGCGATCCCGGTCGTCACATGTAGGCGAGGATGATGTGGTGTTTGGTTGTATGCGTGTAGTAGTTCTATCCATGTTGTTGTCCTGTTATGTATGCTGGATAATGTATTGTATAATTATGTTGCTTTCTGTTATTCGCTTTGACTTTTCTCGTTTTTCTGTTCCGGGTTTGTTGCTTCACCTCCCTATTTTTCTGGTTTTTCCCCTTATGGATGTTGCTCATCTCGATGCTTCGTATTGGGAAACATATATAGGATGACAAGGTGTGGCAGTAACTGTCATGGTGGCGACGATACTCCAGTTCGTCGATCCGCCAGACAAGCCGGACATCCTCCAGAGCCGTATCAGCCACCGCCTCCTCCACTTCAAGCACCCACAACAGAGCAGATTATGCGGATGTTTGAGGAGAAGAGAAACCAAGACCTGATGGAATTCCTGAGAGGCATGCAGACTGTGGTTGGGCAGAATAATCACAATGGTAATCATTCCAAGTTGTCAGACTTTCAGAGGACCAAACCGCCGAGTTTCAGTCAAGCCGTGGACCCGATGGAAGCCAATGATTGGTTGAGGACCATAGAGAAGAAGCTGGAAGTTGCTCGCACCGAAGATGCTGACAAGGTACCATTCGCCACTCATTATCTAGAAGGCCCAGCTGCTATATGGTGGGACAATGCCAAAGAGATGTGGCCCGCTGAAGACGAGATTACTTGGGAAAAATTCAAGGATAAATTCCGCAAGTACCATATTCTTGCCGGCATCATGAAGGTCAAGCAGCGAGAATTTCTCACTCTTACCCAAGGAACCTCGACTGTAAGTGAATATTTAAACAAGTTCAATCATTTGGCCCGTTACTCCACTCATGATGTGGCCACTGAAGAACGGAAGATAGATCAGTTTCTCGGAGGGCTAAATCTTACCCTCCGATGTGCACTCAGCATGCTGGATTTCCCCGACTTCCAAACTTTGGTAAACAAGGCACTCATTGCCGAAAGGGAACACAAAATGGTTAATGATCATAAGACGCCCTATGAAGACCGCAAACGCAAGTTTGAACCCAAGAAGGAAGGGCAAGTTTTTCAGAAGGTTCGTACTTGGCAGCAACCTCAGTTCGAGTTCAAGCCAACCTGGCAGCAAGGGAACATCAAGAATGAAAGTCAGAACAAGTCCGTGGTCATCAAGCCAAACAAGGAAGACTGTCAGCGTAACAATGCCTGTTTCACATGTGGGCAGAATGGGCATTACGCTAGGCAGTGTCCCAAGAACGGCAAGGCACAAGCCAACCTGAAGCCTCAGGTCAATTATGTGGGACAATTCCCCAAACGGAGGTACATTCAAGGGCAAGTTCATCATATCTCCGCCGAAGTCCCCGAGGTGGACATTGGTATGTTTCCTATTAATGACATACCTGCAACAATTTTATTCGATTCCGGGGCTTCCCATTCTTTTATTTCGCGGAGTTTTGTTGCCCAACATCGCCTTCCCTATACTCTTTAGGACAAAACTATGGTGGTTCAGTCCCCCGGACCCAGGCTCAAGACAAATATTGTATGCCGAGGGTTGACAATATCAATCTATGGAGTCATCTTCCCCGCATCACTGGTGTCCATTGAGTCTCCCACCTTGGATATTATTTTGGGGATGGATTGGCTGACAAGACACCAGGTCTGCATTAATTGCGCAACAAGAGAGGTCACGCTGATAAATCCCTCGGGCCAGTCCACTCGATTCTATGCTGGTCGAGCCATACCAAAGAAAGGGATGGTTTATGCTGCCATTGCAACTGAAATGAATCTAGTCCCAGTGGTCTGTGAGTTCCCAGATGTGTTTCCAGATGAATTACCAGGCATGCCACCTGATCGAGAGCTTGAATTTTCCATTGAGCTGGTGCCCGGAACAACACCAATTTATAAGAAATACTATCGAATGCCTTCGTCTGAACTAGTGGAGTTGAAGAAGCAATTGGATGAGATGCTCCAAAAAGGATATATTCGCCCCAGTTCATCTCCTTGGGGTGCACCTGCAATATTCGTGGGCAAGAAAGACGGCAGTCTTCGGATGTGTGTTGACTACCGTGCTCTCAATGATGTCACAATCAAGAATAAATACCCGCTGCCCAGGATTGATGACTTGTTTGATCAACTCAGCGGAGCTCAAGTGTTCTCCAAGATTGACTTGCGCACCGGGTATCACCAACTGAAAATCAGAAAAGAAGATATCCCCAAGACAACATTCACCACAAGGTACGGGTTGTACGAGTATACGGTCATGTCATTTGGACTGACCAACGCTCCTGCATTCTTCATGCACATGATGAACAAGGTGTTCATGGAATTCTTGGACAAGTTTGTAGTGGTGTTCATAGATGACATCCTCATATATTCCAAAAGTGAAGATGAGCACAAGCAACATCTCCGAGCAGTGTTGGAAAGATTACGCGCTCATCAACTCTACGCCAAGTTCAGCAAATGCGAATTTTGGCTAAAAGAAGTGGGATTCCTTGGGCATACTCTTTCCGCTCAAGGAGTGGCCGTGGACCAAAACAAAGTCACCGAAGTTCTGAAATGGAAAACACCTGTTTCAGTAGCAGAAATCAGAAGTTTCTTGGGTCTAGCAGGCTATTACCGTTGTTTCATTGAAGGCTTCTCAAAGATTGCCAAGCCAATGACTGAACTGCTTAAGAAGAATCAGAAGTTTATATGGACCGAAGCATGTGAGAACAGTTTCAATGAGCTCAAGACCCGTTTGACTACCGCTCCAGTGTTGACTCTACCAGACATCTACCGGAGCTTCGACATCTATTGCGACGCATCCAGGCGTGGCATTGGGTGTGTACTTATGCAAGATGGAAAGGTCGTGGCCTATGCATCAAGGCAGCTCCGACCCCATGAGGAGAATTATCCTACCCATGACTTAGAGATGGCAGCTGTGGTTCACGCCCTAAAAATTTGGAGGCATTACATCATTGGAAAGTGATGCCAAATCTACACCGACCACAAGAGCCTTAAATATATATTCACTCAACCGGACATGAACCTCCGACAGAGAAGATGGCTTGAGTTGGTCAAAGACTATGACATGGGTATCAACTACCACCCAGGAAAAGCAAATGTGGTCGCCAATGCCCTCAGTCGCAAACCGGCTACCGCAAACTCATTAATCGAGCGTCTGCACCCAGCACTTCAAGAAGAAATAGCTCAGCTCAATATGATCTTGTGTGATGCAATCTGCTCGGTTACTTTGGAAGTAACCCCTACTCTGGAAGACGAAATCCGGAAGGCTCAACCTGGTGACCCTATGTTACTAAAGAGGATGGCTCAAGTACGAGAAGGAAAAACGCTAGATTTCAACATTGATGACAAAGGTACACTTCGATTTCGTGATCGAGTCTGTGTACCGGACCTCAAGGACCTAAAGCAGCAGATTCTGAAGGAAGCTCACGAGTCCGCATACTCTATTCATCCTGGGGGCACCAAAATGTATCAAGACTTAAAGCAAACATTCTGGTGGGAAGGTATGAAGAAAGACATCGCTTATTACATCGCCTGTTGTGATATATGCAACAAGGTAAAGGCTGAACACCAGAAACTAGCCGGTCTACTTCAACCCTTACCCGTTCCACAATGGAAGTGGGATGATATCTGCATGGACTTTATCGTGGGATTACCAAAGACACCACGAGGAAACAATGCCATATAGGTCTTGGTCGACATGCTTACCAAGGTGGCCCACTTTATTCCAATCAGGACCACCTACCGTGCAGACCAACTTGCTCAACTCTATGTATCCAGGATTGTCAGTCTGCATGGGGTACCCAGGACTATCACTTCAGACCGAGGATCTTTGTTTACCTCGGCATTCTGGCTACGTCTACACCAAGCCTTGGGAACCGCCTTGAAGCACATCACCGCTTATCACCCGCGGACAGATGGATAGACAGAGCGAGTAAATCAAATCTTGGAAGATATGCTTTGAGCATGTGCTCTCGCACAAGGACCCAAATGGGAAGACAGCCTGCCATACGCTGAGTTCTCCTACAACAACGGATATCAGACTAGCCTCAAGATGTCACCTTTTGAGGCCCTATATGGACGTAAGTGTCGTACCCCGCTGAACTGGTCACAGACAGGAGACAGCCGAATCTTCGGGACCGATTTGATGATGGAAGCAGAAAAGCAAGTAAAGGAAATTCGAGACCGACTGCAAGTGGCAAAATCTCGTCAGAAAAGCTACTATGACTCAAAGCATCGGCAGATCGGCTTCGAACCAGGTGAATATGCATACCTCCGAGTTACCCCCATGAAGGGAGTTAGGAGGTTTCACACCCGAGGAAAGCTCGCACCAAGATACATAGGTCCGTTTCCAGTTATGACCCGAGTTGGTAAAGTGGCTTACCAATTAGAGTTGCCTCCCGAGCTATCCGAGGTTCATGATGTGTTTCACGTATCTCAGCTACGGAAATGCATCGCACCACCCGCACAACAGGCAGATATGACAGAACTAGAGCTTGCCAAAGATTTAACATACGAAGAGAAACCCTTGAGAATCCTAGAAGAAATGGACAGAGTCACCCGCAGCAAGACTATAAAATTTTACAAAGTCCAATGGGAGCACCACATCGAGGACGAGGCCACCTGGGAAAGAGCGGATTTCTTAAGGACTGCATACCCATATTTGTTTCCTGAGCAACCGAATCTCGAGGACGAGATTCATCCTAAGGGGGGGAGGTTTGTAACACCCTGGATTTTGTCTTTTTCTTTTATTTGGATTTTATCTGGATTTATTGAATATTTGGATTTGCATTTGAGGTTTTCTGTCATCTCTTTTGGACTTACCACTTGGATTTATTTTTGATTTTCTTCCAAGTGGGTTCTTCCATTCTTAAACCCTCCCTAGACCTCATCCCTCCCATAATATTGCCATTGGGTATTTTTATTTAATGGCATTATATGCTGTTTCTCTCTGAAAATGCCTATTTTCCCACAGAGCTATGAAGCAACCCCTATTTTTATTGCCCTAAAAATCCCAAGAAAATTCCCAAATATTCTTTGGGTCATGCCCCCACCTTCCTATGCAAAAATATCCCATGGTCATTTGGAAAATTTCAGCCCAGGAAAATATTTTTGCTTCTGGACAGAAAAGTCACTTTGTGAAGCAACTATATTATTCCTTGATCCTTTTTAGCTGAAATTTTTACCACTTAATGACCTTCCTAAGTAATGCTTAAATGCCTAAAACCAGCCCCAGAATCTCAGCCATTTGTCCTCAGTGCTTGGAGCAAGTTTCTCTCCAGAAACTTTAGCTCTAGCTCTTGTCACCTCCAATGCACCACTTGGCAAGCCCAGAGTGTTTTTAGGCACCGCGTTGAAGAGACTTCACGTTGGACATGGTGTGGCAGCGCCGAAAGCCACCCCCGTGCCAGTGCACGTGGTGACCGCGTGCGGGCAGGGTGCAACGCACGCGCTCTGTGCGCTCTGCCCGTCGGGTCCGATCGGCCGCCATCCAACCACCCTCCCCGCGACACCTCTCCGTGTCTCAGCGCCGTAGCCAATCTCCGTGCACCACCCAGCCCTCTCCCTATTCCTCCCCGACGCCGGAATGCAGCTCACCGGAAGAGGCCGAGAGCTAGCGGCGGGAACAGTGAGCTCGCGTGCCCGTTTTTCGCGCGTAGTGCGCGCCACTGTGGCCGCACGCGTGCACCGCGTCGCCCTGTGCTCCTCCGTTTCACCTCGCGCCATTGCCCGAGTCCTCACCGCCCCCAGTTCGCCCTGCCGCTCCACTCCGGTGGAGCCCGAGCCCTGTCTCGCCTCCTCCTATAAATAGAGCCCCTCCCCGACCGTTCTAGCCATCCCAAACCTCCTCTCCGCTCTCAAATCGATCACTAGTAGCTGGTGGCAACGCCGGGAAGGCCTCTGGCCTTCAAATCTCGCCGGCGACCGCCACAGATCCCTCTCCTCCGTTCACTCATCCTAGTCCACCTCAGCTCCAACCACTGCCACCATCGAGACCGTAGCAACCTCCTGAGCACGACGGTAGCAAGAACTCACCGGATTGTCGCCGGAAACGCCGACTCCGATCAGCTCCGCCGCCGCCGTCTCTGGAGAAGAACGCCGTGACGCCGTCCGACCTCCTCAGCTCGAGTTTCGGGTACGTGTGTGACCGTCTCGCCGAGCTAAACCCATTCCCCTCCTCTCCGGTGATCGCCGATGTCTCCTCGCCGGAGAAACGCCGACGACAGCGCCGCCGCCCTCTTTTTCTCTCTCTCTCTCTCTCTATTTAATCCTAACATCGGGCCCCACCTGTCATTCTCTCTCTCGCTCCCGAACCGGTATGTAAGTGGAGGCGTATTCTCAGAATACGTGAGAATACGCCTTCGACGTGGCCGCTCGGTTAAATTCTTTTAAATGGAAATTTTGACCAGATTCTAATCCAACTTTGACCTGCAATAACTTTTAATCTATAAGTCCAAATGATTTGATTCTTTTTGCTACTGGTTTATAAAATTCCAAATTTTCTATATGCCAAATTTCAGAATTTTTCTTGCTGTTGAGAATTTCTGGTGCAATAAACAGTAGTATGTGACATTTTATTTTTGCTTTTAATTTAATTTCAGAAGAACCTAATTGTGTTGAAGAAGGCCAGGAGTACTATGACACTCCACTGAACCAAGGCAAGCCACAACATTCATATGCAAGGATGGCATTGCAATAACTTTGGTTTAATTGAATTAAATTCATCATATATTCACTATTTAAAATAACTTACTACATAGACCTTTTTGCATAGACTTTAATCTTGTCATTTTGTTAATATGCAGTAAGGTACATGTTTTATTGATAGTGTGCAGTAGGAATCATGTCATATGCTCATATGGTAGTATGATGCATTCACATTTCATGACCGTCACCCGTGCATCCATTCATTCACTATGACTCGAATCATTTTCTTTCAAGTTAAAATTGATAATAATTCAACTTGAACATGCTATTGACCGAGTCATGGTGCCACCGAATCGAGCTCACCAGTGCAACCACACTTGCCTGGATGGGGAGGCCCTAATGCGGTCTATTGTCATGCCTCTCGCCGGTGCCTCCTACGAGGGAAGGTTGTGCTCTGGCGCTACCCTGGCCCGGTAGGCAGTCACAACCTTGAGGACCCAAGTTTTGATGGTACCGAGGTCCCCGTTTGGGACAATGTTATTGTTTGGCCACGACGGTGGCAGCCACAGAGGTGGCAGATGTCACATGTTGACATCAGGGTCACCCAGGACATAGCCCAAAGGGGAGTTTGTCGGAGTGGCCGGGAGAGTGTCATGCAATAGATTGGTTTTGTCGGAATGTCGTTGGTCCACCCGAATGGGAGCACGAGGCCATGATTTCCGTGGTGTGGGTACAGTGTACTAACCTCTGCAGAGTGTATAATCTATCGATAGCCGTGTCCTCGGATATGGACACAGTTCGTAGTAGGTCACACCGTGGGTCAACAGATATAATTAACTTGCACACTAAGATTCACAAGATGGCACATGCAAACATGGTGATCGAGGATCACTATGCAAGGTATGAATGTGATCAAGTGAGGATCACGTTGGTAAGTTGTGAACGGTGGTTACGCGGTAACCCCGAAATGGTAAGTTGGTCCCGAGGACCATGGCAATATTTCACGCACATCTCATGTTGAGTAGCAGCTTGCTCATGCATTAAATCTGTTAAATGCCTTGTTATTGTTTGTCGCACTTGTTTTGTTTGCTGTGAGCTTGCGAGTACATTCAAAGTACTCACCTGGCTTATCATGCCAGATGCAGGAGAAGCCGTGCAAGGAGTTGACGTTGAGCAGTTTGTCGCGATCTAGGCCGCGTCCCAGCAGTGTCCCTGTGGAATGGAGTTTCGCTACCTCGTCATTCCGCTGTCGCGTAGTAGTTCCCTTATCATCGAGGCCCCTGCCATGTCTACTAAATAATGTACATAAGTGCAGCCGCACCGTGTGTGCCGCTTGGCCTCGCTCATCATGTAAGATGTAAACCTATGTTTCCGCTAAGAGATCAATAAAGCGGTTGTTTTCTGTACCAAGTTGTTGTCTATTGCCAGAAGACTTGATCTCTGGGCTGGCAATGCAAGGTAAACCGGTTGCTCTGAGCCGGGGTGCCACAGTTTGTTGGGACCCGATGAATTGTGAGTTTATGATCAAATTATTCATGAGAAATATTTGAGTCTTCTCTGAACTCTTTTATGCATGATTATTATAGGTTTGTATTTCTCTCCGATCTATCGATTTGGTTTGGCGTTCTAGATTGATTTATCTTACAATGGGAGAGGTGCTTTGTGATGGGTTCAATCTTGCGGTGCTCAATCCCAGTGACAGAAGGGGACATGACACGTATTTGTATTGTTGCCATTAAGTATAAAAAGATGGGGTTTAATCATATTGCTTGAGTTTACTTTGTCTACATCATGTCATCTTGCTTAAGGCGTTACTCTGTTTCATACTTAATACCCTAGATGCATGCAGGACTCGGTCTACTTGTCTCGGACGTGATGCCTATATACATGATCATTGCCATGAATCCGTCATAATTATTTGCTTTTCTATCAATTGCCCAACAGTAATTTGTTTACCCACCGTATGCTATGTGTTCGAGAGAGAAGCCTCTAGTGAAAACTATGGCCCCCGGGTCTACTTTATCATATAAAAAAACCTAAAAATACCTTGCTGCAATTTATTTACTTTTATTTTATTTAGTATTTTAGTTTATCTGTCTATCACTATCAGAATTAATCCTTGCAAATAACCGCTAAGAGGATTGACAACCCTCTTATTTGCGTTGGGTGCAAGTGTTTGCTTTTGTGTGTGCAGGTGCGCTTAACGGGATTTTGCTTGGTTCTCCTATTGGATTGATAACCTTGGTTCTTAACTGAGGGAAATACTTATCTCTACTATACTGCATCATCCTCTCCTCTTCGGGGAAATACCAACGCAGTCTACAAGTAGCAGCGACCACGAGGAGGGCACCCTCTCCACCTCTTCCAAGGGGAAACAGCCCATCTGCGACATCAGGGAGGGCACCCTACAGCCGTGCTCTTCCAAGGGGAAGGAGCCCATCTGCGACAACATGGAGCGCACCCAGAGTCTGTGCTCTTCCCATGAGAAGGAGCCCATCTGTGACAAGTGAGGAAACCCATGATTTGTTTTGTCGTGCCTCTTCACAGGGGGGAACCCAAGATTTGTTTTGTCGAGCCCCTTTTGTAGTGAGAATATGTCCAGTTTTAATTGCTATATTTGGTTGTTTGCAGTATGCTTTGTTTATTTCAGTTATTCATAGTGTGATGCTCCATATGTGAAACTGTTTACTGTGCAGTACAATTTCATCAATACCAGTTTCAACAATACCAATATGAATGACTATATTTGCTTGCTGTTAAGCCTGTTATAGCTAGCATATGTCTCTTTTAACGGTTTTTGGTTGTTCGGTTGTTTGTAGTTAGCATATGTCTAGTTTCAATTGCTATCTTTGGTTGTTCGTAGTATGCCTTGTTTATTTCAGTTATTCACAATGTGATGTTCTATATGTGCAAGTATGAACTGTGCAGTTAACACACCTTTCCACTTCTTGTTTTGCTTAACTAGCGTGCTTAAACCTGCACACTGAAGCTATCATTTGGAGATTATGTTGTCTACCATGGATATATTTGGTTGATGTTTAGCCTGTTGTGCTTAACATGCCTTTTGATGTACTTACACAGGACAATATTGGGAACAACTGCTGTTTTCCATCGAGGTTAGTTTCATCCCATGGCTTATATATATACTCACTATTCAGGATATCGGTAGCTGGTACCATATAGGCCGGGGGCTGATAAGGGATTAATCGGTGAATCGGACATTAACTGAATATATATGTAACCCATTTATTGGTAGGTTAACTAGGGCCATATCTAATATATCTGAGGTTACATAGCAACATGCATTATACTGAATGTCTAAATATGCAATCCTATGCTAGATAGCAACAAGGAAGAGTGTTACCTTAATGTTCTAATGATGTCTAGATATACATAGAAGAGCAGCAACAACAACACAGCAGCAGTTAACTACAGTTAATCGGCCGATATTTGTAACAATGTAATAAACTCCCTCCTCCCCATAATATAAGATGTTAATTCATCCAATATGTGAGTATATTGTTGGAAGTAATAAGATCCTATATAATGGGATGGAGGGAGTGTTGTACTACATCATTGTGCAATTGCTGTTTAGCTTCTAATATTAACTTGGTGCTTTTAGGTACATATGTCATTGGTAAAGATCCGTGCTTCGACCCTTTTTGCGTATGGGGCAATGAGATATTCATGAACCAGCATCAAGTGAGGAAACTGATAAAGATTGCTAGTAAAATGGGTCAAAAGATGGCAATTAAACTATTTGTTTACACTTTATCCAAGACAACAGTGAACTGCAGGATGGTAAGTAAGAACTCTGCAGCCTTCTTTTTACTGCCCATAATGAGTTGTGTTAGAGGACAATGTCTGAATCTTTTTTCCTTTGCAGTGGTTCCCAAAGCAGTTTACTCAAGATTACCTCTCAAACTACATGATTGGTGGGCATGCAAAGGTTAAAGTACTTCTACCAGAACACAATGACTATCTAGATGTCCTCATGAAGAAAGTGAAGGATGGGCAGTCGGCCATCACAAGGGGTTGGACTAGAGTCGTGCGTGCCTTCTGCATGGAGGAGGGCACAATCTGGGCATTCCGCTTCACCTTGTTCAGCAACCAGAATGTCTTTCGCCTCTTTCTTTACCGTCTTTAATAGTACAAGTATACAACCCTGGTTCATCATTCTTTCTTTGGTGCATATGTAATTCTTTTTTTTATGTAACTCTTGAACATATGTACCTATGAGTCGAATAATGCATAGGTTGTTCAACCTGATGGATATGAATAAAGTTATAGCCTACTTTCAAATTCAAATTCGGTACAATTTTAAATAGCAGCGATTAAATTAGGGTGAAAATACGCTCTGCAGGTCATTACGGCGCACACGGTCTGTAAAGCACAACGTGTGTGATATACATCATAATCCAACACGGTTAACAGAGAGGAAACGTGTGTGACCATGCACACAGTTAACGTTTGCAAAGCGTGTGTGATGTCAGACAATATCACAAACGGTGCGAGCAAACTAAATGTTTGTGATAGTCACCATATCGTACACACTTTACAATCATGAACTGTTTCTGATCTCGTACGCATTGTAAACGTTGCACCACAGAATAGCGTGTGTGATAGTTATCCTGTACGACACTGGTATGACAGTCGGACGTTTTGTAATCCTATACGACACTTGTACGATGTGTCGGAACTCGGGCTCCGGGGACCCTGGTTCGAACTCTGGGGGCCGCTTGCTGCCTAACAACTCGACGGTGACCACGGCAAGGCTACGACGAGAGCACGCTCACACGTGAGGCATGGCAAGGGGCACGAGAGCTACCCAGGTTCGGGCCACCGTGCAGTGTAAAACCCTACTCCTACTTGTGTTTGGAATTATTGTGGGCAAGAGAGTTCTCGCATACAAGATTGAGGAAGAAGGAAGCGATCCTTCTCTACGGTGGCAGCACTGCCCCTTTTATAGCCGCCTTGGTCCTCTTCCCCCGCAAATGTTGGTAGGAAGGGTTGCCACACAACCGCAGTTCAAAGGGGGACAGGCGCCCAGTCTTATCCTGACAAAAGGTGGTCTCCGCCTGCAAAGGCATTATCCATGACGCGCCGGTGGGCTCGGTGATGACCTCCGCCCTGCGCGCCTTATCGTCCTGGTCTTCATACACCAAATGGGCAAGCTTTGGGACTTGCTTTGCAGAAGGGCAGCTAGTGCTGCTCCTTTATCACCAAAGAGGAAATCCTTCCTGACCGCGCCTGCCGGTACGGCCCTGCCGCTGTCGTCATCTTGCGGGGGTGCGTCATCCACGTGATGGGCGCGTGATCGCCAGGCTGGCGCTAGGCGGCGCCCCGCTTGAGTGGCTTCGGGAGGCTGCCTCGGGAGGCCACCTCGCGAGGGGGCCTCGTGAGGCCTCCTGCTGATGCTGAGTCTTCGGTGGGTCCGCTCCTTGAGGAGGGGGTTCCTCGTGAGGCCGGTGCCTCGCGAGGCGATTTGCTTCGGGACGCCCATGGTTGGGCCGCCTCTTGGGCCTTCACCGGGCGTGGCTTCCTAGGCCGTAGGCAGACGACCCGTGGTACCCTGGTTCCCACTGGGCCGACAGTAGCCCCCGGGCCTGCGACGTGCACGTCCCGCCCGTTGGGAACGAAATGGCGTGGGGCCTAAACTGACTGCCGGGCCCAGGCGAGGACGCGTGGCGCACGATGGGACACGGGACGCCCCCACTTCCCCACGACGCCTGGGTAACTGCCCGTGCTGCCATAAAGCAGACCCGCGCGGGGCGCTGGCCATCATTGCCTTCCTTTGCTCCCTCCATCTTCCTTGCGCCCAACTCCTCGCAGCCTCTCTTCGTCTTCCTCGCGCACTGCTTCCTGCAGTTTTCTCCCCTCCTCGATCTAAAGCTTCACTGCGCATCCATGGCGCCCCCAAAGAAGGGCAGGGCGAAGGCAGCGGCCGTGGTGGAGGCGGAGCTGGCGCCCGCCCTGGCCAGATCCACAATCGTCAACGCCGAAGGGCTCGACAAGGTGTGCCCGATGACCGCCGCCGCCACCAATGAGTGGAAGGCCACCAAGATTTGGCCGGGGTCGCACCGCGTCGCCGACCTCGACACCACCGCCATTCCCCTCTATCTCCATACAATCTTCGCCGGCCTGCTGCCGCCTTTCTCCGACTTCTTCAACGCCATCCTCTCACACTACCAAATCCACACGCTCCACCTCCAGCCCAACTCCGTCCTTCTCCTCTCCATCTTCGCCTACTTCTGCAAAGCCTTTGTGGGCATGATGCCCTCGGTGGCGCTCTTCCGCCACTTCTACAGCTTGTGGCTATCGGCGGCGGACCAACGCTCGGGGTGCGCCTCGTTCCGCAACATCGAAGGGACGGCGAACGACACCATCGACATGAAGATTTCCAAGAAGGTGGAGGGCTTCAGGTGGTGCTGGGTCTACGTGGACGCGGGCCAGTACAACCCCTTGCTGCAGCTTCCGACAGCCCTTGCTGTGAAGAGCTTCGGATGGGAGCACGCCAAGCTCACCAACCCCAAGCTGTCGCCGCTATGGGGGAGGATGGACGAGCTGAAGGCCGCGAAGGTGACGGGAGCCATGGTCGTCAAGGAGTTCCTGCGCCGGCGCATCGCCCCCCTCCAGAAGCGCTCCCGCCCGGTGTGGACCATTACCGGTGCCAAGGATCCGATGCGGCTGAGCGTTGACAACTTGGTGCCGGAGGTGGTGGAGGAAGTGCTGCATCTCCTGATGGGTGAGGATGCCGAGGAACCACTCCGAGATGCATGGGCTCCCCCTGTACCGCTACTCGAACAAGGACGAACTGGTCGAGGAGATGTCGATCTTCAATCAGTGGGGCTTGGTCCCCGAGGGCCATGAGGGGCCTCGCGACAACTCTCTCCTGGTGCTGCCCGGCTCAGGAGCCCACAATGAGGCCGAGGCCTCGGCAAGCGCCGCGGAGAAGAGCGACGTTGGGGCGGCCCCGCGAAGCCGCCGCCAGCAGCTGGACGAGCTCGGCGATGATGATGCTGACGACGACGATGAGCGATTTGTGATCCCGCCCTCCCGGCCCTTGCGCACGGGGGGGGGGGTGAAGGAAGCAGCAGCGCGGAGGCCGACGCGCCCCTCACGGAGAGGACCAGCCCCCGGTGAAGGAGGCCAGCGTGGATGGCGAGGCCACCGAGTCCCTCGCGAAGAAGGCCGGCGCGAGCGGCGGGGCCAACCGAGCCCCCGGCAGTGGAGACCGGCGCCAACACCGAAGCCGCTGTCGGGGGGATGACCCCCGGGTAGGCTCAACACTTAACCATTTTCAAAACAACGGGGCGGCCAGCACCCCTTAACCCGGCCCGCTTTCCAGCCGTCCTGGAGGCCCAGGGCCGGCCAGGCGTGACGATGAAGCTCGACCCGGCCCGCTCACCAGCCGGCTTAAAGGCCCTTGACCCGGCCAGGCGCAGCAATGAAGCTCAACCCGGCCCGCTCACCAGCCGGCCTGAAGGTCCTTGACCCGGCCAGGCGCAGCAATGAAGCTCGACCCGGCGGCGGACGCCCATGCCGGCATCAGCTCTAGCCGGCCAGATGACAAGACAGCCCCCCACGATGGAGACAGTGTGGCTACAGTGCCCGTCGCCCCGAAGACTGGGCGAGCATGGCTACAGTGCGCGCCGCCCCGAAGACCGGGCAGGCATGGCGATAGTACGCCCTAAAACCACGGCCCGGGGTTGGCGGCGGCGACCCGGCGTAGCGCTGTAGCTGAACAGGGCCCGCCGCTCCATGACGCAAGCCAAGACATGCCACAGTGCCGGACGGCCGGCGGGGCCCGCAGCCGGCGGGTCCCACTGTCCGGCATGAGGCGATGACAACTGGGCACCGTGCCCTGACAGATTACCCTTGTAACCCTGGGGAGCCGGCCTATAAGACCCCCCGGGAGCTCTCCATGCACGGGGGCCAAAACTCTGAGTTCTTTCCCACGCGAACCATCTCACCACCTCACCAGGAGAAGAGAGCTAGCCCTCCTTCCTCCTCCACCCACACAACTCAAGGAGCGCCATTGTAGCTCGTCTAGTGATCCATCTAGTTGAGTTTGCAGGACTAGGGGTGTTACCTCCCCCAGAGGGCCTCGAACCTGGGTACATCGTGTGTCATCCACCGCTTGTCCCCATTCTCGCCTCCGGAACCCTCCGACGTCCTCCGTCCCCAACCACGTTCGATTAGCCTACCCATGGCATCTGCCGTGAGCACACCACGACAGTTGGGGCCCACCGTGGGGCCGTCCGCGGCGTTGGCCAAAGTTTCGTTCTAGACGAGACCCTTCACTCCCACCGGCGAGTGCATCACGCACGGTTTGATTGACCCGCTCGGCGCGATCAAGCGCACCGGCCCTGGCGCGGCGCATGGCGCCGCCCTCCTCGCTGGTGGCTCCGTCGTCCCCTTCGGCGAGTTGCGCGTCGTTGTTGCGCTCGTTCTGGCCGAGTGCCCCAGCAGGGTGCTGGCCGTTCCCGTCCCGCTGCCGCCCGACGGCCACGGCGCTTCCCGTCCCTGGGTGGAGCCGCTCGCCGTCGCTTTCGGTCGTCTGTGAGTACCCGGTGAAGACGCGCGCGCCTTCGCCACCCCCAGCATCGGCCCGGCCTTAACCATGGCCGAGCTCGACGCGTCGCGCAAGCTGTTGCTTGTTGAGGCCACCGAACTTGCGGTCGCCCGACGGCGGCTCGAGATCGCACGAAAGAGAATTTGATGTAGTCCGCGCTTCAGCGCCGGTGTCGGATCGGGCGAGTCCTCAGCCTTACAGTGACTCCTTCCGCTCGGACGCATCCTATGCCGTCTTCACTAGCGAGGCGTCCGACAGGTGCAGCCAGGTTAGGCGGTCCCGCGAAGTGAACGCCACCGCTCCTCCCGTTCCCCAGTTTATGCACTGGTCCGAGCAGCCGGTTAGTTGAGGCCGGGAGGATCACCCGGCATCGATGCCCCCACCGGGAGACCATGCCCTCATCATCAACTCCACCTTCGCGACTGAGAGGGGTGCCTGCCGCTTCTCGCGGGTGCTCATCGATGGCGGCAGCGGCATCAACATCCTCTACCGTAGCACCATGGCCAGACTGGGCCTGAAGAAGAAACATCTGTAGCCCAGCCGGACGACCTTCCACGGCGCCGTGCCAGGGCTCTCCTGCTCTCCCATCGGCAAGATCCGGCTGGACGTGCTCTTCGGCGACCTGCGCAACTTCCGCCGCGAGCCTGTTTGGTTCGAGGTGGTCAATCTGAGGGGCCCTTACCATTCACTTTTGGGTCGGCCGGCGCTGGCTAAGTTCATGGCGACGCCCCATCATGCCTACCTCAAGCTCAAGATGCCGGGTCCGGAAGGCGCCATCACCATAGCTGGCGACTACGGAAACTCCATCTAGTGTGTGGAGGCTGCTTCTCAGTTGGCCGAGTCCCAGGTCGTGGCGGAGGCGAAGTGCCGGCTCGACCGGCTCATGGCCTTGACCAACGAGCAGCCGGCCGTGCCGGTCCTCCCTCCGTCCATGAAGCCGGATGTTGAGGCATCCTTCCAGCCGTCCAAGGACACCAAGCAGATCCCTCTGGACCCGGCCAATCCATACCAGTGCATCACCATCAGCACCCGGCTCAGCAGCGAGCAGGAGAGCGAGCTCATCGACTTCCTTCGCGAAAACCGGGACGTCTTCGCGTGGTCCCCCAAGGACATGCCCGGAGTCCCGAGGAAGTTTGCCGAGCACAAGCTGCATGTCCGGTCGGATGCCAAGCCGGTTAAACAACCGCTCTGCCACTTTTCTGAGGAGAAGCAGAGAACTATCGGGGAGGAGATCGCTCGGTTGCTGGCGGCCGGCTTCATCATGGAGGTCTTTCATCCGGAGTGGCTGGCGAACCCGATCCTCGTCCTGAAGAAAAATGGCAAGTGGCGCATGTGCATCGACTACACCGGCCTGAACAAGGCATGCCCCAAGGACCCCTTCGCCTTGCCCCGGATCGATCAGGTGATCGATTCCACGGCCGGCTGCGAGCTGCTGTCATTCCTGGACGCCTACTCCGGCTTTGGAGCTTACTGCTATGTCACCATGTTGTTCGGCCTGAGGAACGCTGGCGCAACTTTTCAGTGCTGCATGCAGAAGTGTCTCCTACCCCAGATTGGCAGGAATGTCCATGTATACGTGGATGATATCGTGGTCAAGACCAAGAGGCGCCTCACCTTGCTGGCCGACCTCACGGAGACGTTTGCCAACTTGCGCACGTACCAGATCAAGCTCAACCCGGAGAAGTGCGTGTTCGGCATCCCGGCCGGGCAGCTCCTCGGTTTCCTTGTTTCCGAACGTGGGATCGAGGCCAACCCGGAGAAGATCAAGGCCATCAAGCGCATGCGCAAGTCGGCTCGGCTGCGCGATGTGCAAAAATTCACTGGCTGCTTGGCGTCGCTTAGCCGTTTCCTCAGCCGGCTGGGAGAGAGGGCCTTACCCCTATACCAGCTGATGAAGAAGACGACCCCGTTCGAGTAGAACGACCAGGCGGACGAGGCTTTCCGCAACCTCAAGCGTAAGCTCTCCACCGCACCCATTTTGGCCACGCCGGCTGAGAAAGAGCCGCTCTTGCTATACATCGCGGCCACTACCCGGGTGGTAAGTGTGGTTATGGTGGTAGAGCGGCCAGAGACCGACAAGGCGCTGCCGATCCAGCGCCCGGTGTACTACCTCAGTGAGGTCCTGTCCGCCTCTAAGCAGAACTACCCTCACTATCAGAAGATGTGCTACGGCGTGTATTTTGCCGCGAAGAAGCTGAAGCCATACTTCTAGGAGCATCTCATCACCTGTGGTGAGCACGGCCCCCCTCTCGAAGATCATCGGCAGCCGGGATGCCACCGGCTGGGTCGCCAAGTGGACCATCGAGCTGGCCGCGTACACGATCCACTACGAGCCCCGCACGACCATCAAGTCGCAAGCCTTGGCGGATTTCCTCATCGATTGAGCGGAAACCCAATACTTGCCGCCGGCTCTCGACTCAACGCATTGGCGCATGCACTTCGACGGGTCAAAGATGCTCACCGACTTGGGGGCCGGCATCGTGCTCTCCTCCCCAAAGAATGATCGGCTATGCTACGCGCTTCAAATATACTTCGCCGCCTCCAACAACGTCGCCGAGTACGAAGCCCTTGTCCACGGCCTCCGGCTGGCCAAGGAGATCGGCATCCAGCGCATCCTCTGTTATGGCAATTCCGACCTGGTGATCCAGCAGGTCTCAGGCGAATGGGACGCCTGGGATGCCAACATGGCCAGCTACCGCAACCTGGTTCAGCAGTTGTCCGGCAGCTTCGACGGCTACGAGTTCCTCCACGTCCGCCGAGCCGAGAATGAGGCGGCGGACACTCTAGCCAAGATAGGCTCCAGCCGGCAGGCCATCCCGGCCGGCGTCTCCCTCGAGTGCCTGCGCAAGCCTTCCATCAGGCCATCCCCGGATTCGGAGTCCATCTTCGTCCCAGCCGACCCGGCGGCCCCGGCCTCCGGCTCGGGGACTGTCGCTCTGAGCTCGGGGACTGCCATCTTCAACCTGACCCTGGGGGCTGCCGGCCCCAGTTCAGGGGCCGCCGCTTCGGCTCCGGAAGCTTCTGGCTCCAGTTCGCCGCCTCCTCATCCGGCCACCCCCAGGTAGGAGGCCGTCCCCGTAGTGGTGGAGGCGCCATCCTGGGCGCAGCCGATTCTCGCCTTCTTGATGAGCGGCGAGCTTCCCAACGACGAGGTATCGGCCTGGTAGGTGCAACGCCGGGCCTCTGCCTACTCGATCATCAACAATGAGCTCGTTAAGCGCAGCATGACCGGCATCTTCCAGCGCTGTGTCGAGCCGGCCAAAGGCCCCGAGATCCTGCGGGACATTCATCAAGGCGAATGCGGGCACCACGCCGCCTCAAGGTCCCTGGTGGCCAAGGCTTTCTGCCATGGTTTTTATTGGCCCACAACTCTGAAGGATGCGGAGCAGCTGGTCCTCGAGTGCAAGGGCTGCCAACACTTCAGCAGCCGGAGCCACCAACCGGCTGCGGCCCTCCGGACCATTCCCATCACATGGCCCTTCGTCGTCTGGGGCCTCGACATGGTGGGGCCATTCAAGACCGCCCGAGGCGGCATGACGCATCTGCTGGTGGCGGTCGACAAGTTCACCATGTGGATCGAAGCGAAGCCGATCAGGAAGCTCGACGGCCCACGGCCGTCAAGTTCATCAAAGACATCGCAGTCCGCTACGGCGTCCCCAACAGCATCATCACCGATAACGGCACCAATTTCACCAATGGCACGCTGGCGCGCTACTGCTCTGTCTCCGGCATCCAGCTGGACTTAGCCTCTGTCGCGCACCCCCAGTCGAATGGCCAGGCAGAGCGGGCGAACGGTCTCATCCTGGCCGGCATCAAGCCCCGGCTCGTCGAGCCACTTGTGCGCTCACCCGGCAGCTGGATCGACGAGCTGCCGGCAGTCTTGTGGAGCCTGCGCACCATGCCGAACCGGTCGACCGGCTTCACACCTTTCTTCCTCATCTACGGGGCCGAGGCGGTCATCCCTATGGACATCGAGTTTGATTCGCCTCGGGTCACCCTGTTCACAGAAGCGGACGCAAAGGAGGTGCGCGAGGACGCCGTTGATCTGCTCAAAGAGGCGCGCCTGCTGGCCTTGAGCCGGTCGGCAATCTACCAGCAAGGCCTGCGCCGCTACCACAGTAAGAAGATAAAGCCTCTCACGTTCCGCGAAGGTGACTTCGTGCTTCGGCTGATCCAGCGAATAGCCGGCCAGCACAAACTATCCTCCCCATGGGAGGGCCCCTTCATCATCAGCAAGGCCCTGCACAACAACGTGTACTACCTCATCGACGCGCAGAAGACGAACAAACGCAAGAGAGATACCTCCGGCGAAGAGACGGAACGCCCCTGGAACGCAGAGCTCCTCCGCCTGTTTTACAGTTAAGCCAGTATATGTATGTACCGCTATCCTTTGAAATTAATGAAATCAGCAGGTCCCCTGAACGGCGCTCGGGGGCTGCCTCTTTTTTCTGTCAAACCTTCCGCCTCTTGTGCATGTTACCGCATTTCTTGCCCCCGCCCCGCCGGGTCGGCATATCCGGCTCGGGGGCTCAGGGGCTCGCCGGCTAGCCTGCGCCTCGCCTCTTATAGCCGCCAAACCTGCGTGCGCAACGCCTAAGTCCCCTCTTCGCCACTCGCCATAGTCCGGCACCCGGCTGTCCGACCGGCAAGAGCCAGGGGCCGAAAGCGTTCTCACATGGAGAAACGGCTAAGGGCGTCCAGCTCGATCGACCCGGCCCCCACTTACACTTGCCACCGCACCGGCCGGCTGCGTTTCAGCCGGTTCTGCCGCCTGTAGCCAGTCGGCTCAGCGGGTGGTTTGCTTGCGCTCACATCCTAAGGACCTAAGTATTGTGTGCCCTCTTTCGAAGCCGACTCCTCGACCCAGCTATAGACCGGCTCCCGGCTGTCCGGCTGGTGGGGAGAGGGTCGAAAAGGAAGCACATGAAGAGGGTCGAAGGAAGAAGGAAGGGCGAGCCGCCGACCGACAAAGTTATGCGCAAGCAGAGCGCACACGCAATTATACACACATCAAAAGGCCCACGGCCAGGAGTTCATTACATGAATATACACCCGAGTGGGTGGACTTGCGATCTAACTATGATTGTCCAGAAAAAAAGAAAAAAACAGATAAAAGCCGCTCCCTAGGCCTCGGACTGATCGGTGGACGCGACTGGTTCCGACCCCGTGGAGTTAGCGTCGTCCTCTTCGCCGGCCGACTGCCTCGAGTCATCGCCGCCATCGCTGGAGCAGGTCTCCTCTTCCACATCCTCCTCGCCATTAAGGGCCAACCCAAGGGTGTCCTCCGGCAGCTCCGTCCCATCCTCCGCGCGATCCCTGATGAACTCGTCGAGGTCGACGTAGGAGGCGAGGGCGCTAGCACGGTAAGCAATGGCTTCCGCAGCCGGCGTCAGGTCTACCTCGGCTTGTCGGGTGGCCAGCTGCGCCATCTCCACGCCGGGGTACCACACCTTGATGAAGCCCAGTGCCATTTGGGCGCCAGCCCGGGCGGCGGAGGCTTTCCACGCCTCCAGGCGTTCGGGCACCGCCTCCAGCCACCGGAGAATCCGAAGGGTGGTCTCAGGCAGGACGGCTCCGGGCCAAAGCCTCGCCGCCAGCCTTAGACCAGCCCCTCGGAGTCGATGGATGTAGCATCCGAGCTGCGGCACCCGGACGTCGGCAGCGAGAATGATCTCCCGCGCATCCCAGGTGGCGCCTTCCTCGATGACGTGCCCCTGGCATCTCCGGTGCTGGCGATGCTCCTCCACGGCCGCCTCGGCTGCGACCTGCTGGTCCGGGAAGTTCTCCGAAGACAGCAGAAACATGGATCAGGCGCCCCAAGCACCAAAGGCAGTAAAATGGTCGAGACGACGGCAAGGCTTACCAGAGAAGAGCCCCTCCAGCCGTCGCATCTCCCGCCGCAGCTGCTCTTCCTTGGCCGCCCACTCCGCCATTTGCACCTCCGCCATAGCCTCCAGGTCGCGGCACATGTCCGCCTACTTCTGGAGCTCTGCGAGATGCTCGGTCGCCTGCTTCTCCTTCTCGTCCTGTAGCCAAACGCATGCGTCCGCAGCCCGACGACACTGGAGCTCGCTCTCGTGGAACTGCCACTCGGCCTCGTCCAGCCAGTTCAGCAGGGATGCGGCGCGAGCTGCGGCAACCCAGAAGCAACATTTAGAAACCAACGAAAAAGCCAAATTTAGGGCTCAAGAAGATCCGGCTCGACCCGGTCCATACCTCGGACTTGGAGAAGCTCTGCCTCCCGTGTTCGGAGGTGGTCCTGTAGCGCGTCATTACGGGCCTGCAGCCGGCTCCACGTCTTCGCTCGCTCACCGCTCCCGGCCTGCAGAAAAGCAACAAGAGTTCAGGTAAAGGAAGAACTTCGGGGAGACCCGGCCTGGCTGCGCGGCAGCCGGCCCGGGTCTCAAGGGTTACACCCAGTGGGTGCGCTGCCGCGCCCCCACTGTTCAAAGCACTTGCCGACAAAAACAAGAAACTCACCGCGACGGACCGCTCCACCTGGCGTAGTTTGCCCACGAGCTCGTCCGCCCGCCTGCAGCACTCGGCGAGCTCCAATGCCTCCGAGCCCGCCAAAGGCCCTGCGCCCTCCATGGATGCGTCGCCGGCGATCTCTCCGGCATCTGGCCGGCCCCGCTGCGACTGGAGGGTCGAGCTATCTCCCCCCCCCCCCCCGCGGCTCGGAGTCACGCTCAGGGGTCGATGTGTCCGGCCCTCGGGGCACCAAGGCTTGGGAGCACCCCGGCGCGGCCTCCGGGCCGAGCGGTGATTTCCCTCCACCCGGCGCCGGCCGGTCGGCCGCAACCACGACGCTCCCGGTAGGCGCCTTCGGAACCGCGTCGGCCGTTTCGCCCACCCCCGTCGGCGCCTCGGTCACGGCGCCCCTTCGCACCTCGGCGTGGACATCCGCCTGCGCCCTCCCCACGGCGTCCTCCAGCTCTCCAGCAGTGTCATCCTCCGTTCCTTGGCGGTGGGGTTCGCTCGCGCCCGGGCGGAGGCCCCGGCCCGCTCGTAGGGTCGGTCCGCTCTGGCGCCCTGCACAGCCGAGGCCGGGTTGGCCGGTTGGCCCTCACTGGTGCCGGACCCGCTCCTCAGCATGGATGGGTTGGCGGCCCTGGCGACGTCCCTCGGGGCCCTGCATATCGAACAATGATCAGAAGGCGCTCGAAGATAACAGAAGGACCATGAGGTCGGGCTCAGATCTCAACTTACCCCGAGCTCATAGGGATAGTTGGTTTTGCACGCTGGGACGGCTGCTTCAGGGCCGCCTAGCACCCCTCGAACATCCAGACGGCTGACCGGACCTTCTTCGCTACTGGTCGGCTGCTGGCCGCTGCCGGCTCCGTGGGCCGTTTCTCCCCCAAGCGCGCCGAGGGCCCCGACTTCGTAGCCGGCCGCTTTCCATGCGGTCGCGCTCCCTCCGGCTGTTCGCCCACCCAGCGAAGCCGTTTTCGGGTTGTGGGAACGGGGGAGGTTGGCATGTGCGGCTGATCGGCATCATCCTCGCCAGCGGTTTCCTCCGCGTCCCCCTCCGACAGCTCCCCGTCGGACGGGCTCGCGGCTGTGCCGCCCCCGTCAACGGCCTCGAGATCGCCTCCTCCTCCTCGTCGGAGGCCTCGCGGTCTGGCGCCAAGGCGGCCCGGGAGTTCGGTCCTGCGATATCCTATCGGCCCAAGGAGCACTGCAGCCGGCCTTGTACATGAGGTCGGAGAAAGAGAACGGAGCACGCAAAGAATAGGGTCCAAGGACTCACCTCCGGCGGGGGGGGGGGGGGGGGGGCGTCCCGGCTGTACGACGCCATGCCAAAGCTCCACCCCTTCTCGGCGAGCCCGACAGCGGAAATGTTGTTGACACGGCGAGCGACTTCGACCGGCGTCAACTCCTTCGACGACATCCGGCAAGGATCGCGACGGCCGCCCATGTCGCAGATCCCTTGCGGCCTCTCCTGCAGAGGCAGCACCCGACGGCTGATGAAGGCGGCGATGAAGTCAGAGGCTCGAAGCCCCTCGCTGCCCAGCATCTCCGCTAGCCGGCTGCAGATGTTCGAGATCTTCGTGGGCGGCTACCGGGGATAGTGTTTCCAGTTCAGCTGCTCGGTCGGTGGATTGTTGACGAAGGGCGGAAGATTGACGTGGTCGACCTCCGGGTTGGCGTTCTTAACGTAGAAGAACGACTTTTGCCATTTCTTGGCTGATTCGATGACCGGCAGTTTGGGCCACACGCCGGACGGGTGGCGGCAGATCACCGCCGCCCCGCAGGTGGACATGACGCCTTTCTCCAGCATCTGTGCCTTGAAGAAGAACATCCGGCTCCACAGGTCGACACCCGGCCAAACGCCGATGTAGCCCTCGCAGCAGGTCACGAACGCGGCAAGCTGGAGGACGGCGTTGGCGCCAAGATGGTGCGGTTGGAGGCCAAAGAAATCGAGGAAGCGACGGAAGAACGCACTTGTTGGGAGGCCGAATCCACGGGCGAAGTGCGTGAGGAAGACGATGGCCTCGCCGTCACGCGGTGCCGGGACCTCCTCCGAACCGGGCGCCCGCGCCTCCACCACGTCCGCCAGTGGCAGCCTCCGCGTGTGGCGGAGGTACTCGATGTCGGCCATGGTGACATCAGAGGCCTCCCAAGATCCGGCGGGGCGCGCCATTGCTAGGCACGGCGGAGGAACGGAAGCGGCGTCGGTGCTGTGACGGAGTTGCGCGCTGCGGTCGGCCGGTCGCGCGAAGCAGCGGTGGTGGCGAGCGTGCGGACGCGGGCGCACGGAGGAAGAGCAGAGGAAGAAGAAGAAGCAGCAGGGCGGGACGAGGGGCGTTTGTGCCTCGGCTCCTCCCCTCCCCCTCATTTAAACCTCGCAGGGGCGTGGGGGAAGTGGGATCGTTTGCGCCCATGTTCCCCCACCTCTTCCGCGGCGAGCGGGCACATTAAATGCCTCGGGAAGCGCAAGCGGCCAGGGCCGCCGTAGAAGATCCCGCGCGTGCGCCGAGCCCGCGGCCCGGTGGGCCCGTCATGTGGCGACGACCCGTCGCGCGCGTGGCCTAGCAGGCCTAGGACTGGCCACGGCACCATGTGGCGAGCCCCCGATAGGCGGCGGGCGTGACTTTTTGCGCCAGAAGACGGACCGGCAGGCCCCTCCCCCTCCGCCATCCAGGCCGGATGCGTGAGGACCCAGACACGCTCTTCGCGGCCGGCCAGGCCGGACCTGTCTCTCATCCAGGGGGTAAGCTGCCGGGGCCCCCTGCGGGCAGCCGGCGGCCTCGCCAGCTTTGGGGACTACTGTCGGGGGGATGACCCCCGGGTAGGCTCATCAACACTTAACCATTTTCAAAACAACGGGGCAGCCAGCACCCCTTAACCCGGCCCGCTTTCCAGCCGGCCTGGAGGCCCAGGGCCAGCCAGGCGTGATGATGAAGCTCGACCCGGCCCGCTCACCAGCCGGCCTGAAGGCCCTTGACCCAGCCAGGCGCAGCAATGAAGCTCGACCCGGCCCGCTCACCAGCCGGCCTGAAGGTCCTTGACCCGGCCAGGCGCAGCAATGAAGCTCGACCCGGCGGCGGACGACCGTGCCGGCATCAGCTCTAGCCGGCCAGATGACAAGACAGCCCCCCACGATGGAGACAGTGTGGCTACAGTGCCCGCCGCCCCGAAGACCGGGCAAGCGTGGCTACAGTGCGAGCCGCTCCGAAGACCGGGCAGGCATGGCGACAGTACGCCCTGAAACCATGGCCCGGGGTCGGCGGTGGCGACCCGGTGTAGCGCAGTAGCTGAACAGTGCCCGCCGCTCCATGACGCAAGCCAAGACATGCCACGGTGCCGGACGGCCGGCGGGCACCAGCAGCCGGCGGGTCCCACTGTCCGTGAAAGCACATTTGCTCCCTTGGTGGTTTTGGTAATTCATAACAACATATATCTCATTGAACTAATGTACATTCAAGATTAAGATTTCAGGATGTTCAATGATTGGCATGGCATGGACTAGAGACGTGGACCCCTCAAAATGCTAAGGACAAGGATTGGCAAAAGATCAAGACTCTACATTTTTTGTTTAGTGATCCAAGATCACATTGAGTCCATAGGAAAGCCAATACTATTAAAAGGGGATGAGGTGTTGCTTAATGGTCTTTTTGCTCAAGTGCTTAGTGACAGTACTCCTAAACCCTCAACCACTCTCTCAATCCCAAATATGTCCAGAACCTACATTCTAACTCGGCCCCACCGAAATTTCCTATCCGGCCCCACCGAGTTCATCCAAGACTTAGCCACTGCCAAAACCCTAACAAATCGGATCCACCGAAATGGATCTCGGTCTCACCGAGATGGCCTTGCCAACTCTCTGTAATCGTTTGCACTTACTTCGGTCTCACCGAGTTTTGCAAATCGGCCTCACCGAGATGGCTTGCCAACTCTCTGCTGCCTTATTGCTTCACTTCGGTCCTACCGAGTTGATGCAATCGGTGCCACCAAGATGAGGTTTGCCCTAGCCATTGCACTTCGGTCCATCCGAGTTGTTCGTATCGGTCCCACCGAGATTCCTAAAGTTCATATCTTTTACACAGTTCGGTGCTACCGAGATGATTGTTTCGGTGCCACCGAGTTGGGTCAAAAGTGTGTAACGGTTGGATTTTGTGTGGAGGCTATATATACCCCTCCACCACCTCCTTCTCAGTAAGGAGAGCCATCAGAACGTGCCTACACTTCCACCATACATTTTCTGAGAGAGAACCACCTACTCATGTGTTGAGATCAAGCTATTCCATTCCTACCATTTGAAACTTGATTTCTAGCCTATCCCAAGTTGCTTTCCACTCAAATCCCTCTTCCACCATAGCCAAATCTGTGAGGAGTTGTTTGAGTGCTGGGAAGACTATCATTTGAAGCACAAGAGCAAGGAGTTCATCAACAACACACCGTCTATTACCTTTTGGAGAGTGGTGTCTCCTAGATTGGTTAGGTGTCACTTGGGAGCCTCCAACCTGATGTGGAGTTGAACCAAGCAGTTTGTAAGGGCAAGGAGATCGCCTACTTCGTGAAGATCTACCCCGAGTGAGGCTAGTCCTTCGTGGACGTAAGCCATGGTGGAATAGACAAGGTTGCTTCTTCGTGGACCCTTCGTGGGTGGAGCCCTCCGTGGACTCGCGCAGCCGTTACCCTTCGTGGGTTGAAGTCTCCATCAACGTGGACGTACGATAGCACCACCTATCGGAACCACGCCAAAAACCACCGTGTCTTCATTGCGTTTGAAATCTCCGATCCCCTCCTTTACTTACATATGCAATTATCTACTTTCCGCTGCTATACTCTTAGAATTGCATGTGTAGGGTGATGCTTGACATGTACTATTGTTAAAATCTGCCCACAATTAAAATCTGGGAAAAGGTTAGGTTTTATTTGGTCAAGTAGTCTAATCACCCCCCCTCTAGACATACTTTAGATCCTACAGTCCGGCATGAGGCGATGACAACTGGGCCCCGTGCCCTGGTAGATTACCCATGTAACCCTGGGGAGCCGGCCTATAAGACCCCTCGGGAGCCCTCCATGCACGGGGGCCGAAACCCTGAGTTCTTTCCCACGCGAACCATCTCACCACCTCACCAGGAGAAGAGAGCTAGCCCTCCTTCCTCCTCCACCCACACAGCTCAAGGAGCGCCATTGTAGCTCGTCTAGTGATCCATCTAGTTGAGTTTGCAGGACTAGGGGTGTTACCTCCCCCGAAGGGCCCCGAACCTGGGTACATCGTGTGTCATCCACCGCTTGTCCCCATTCTCACCTCCGGAATCCTCTGACGTCCTCTGGCCCCAACCACGTTCGATTAGCCTACCCATGGCATCTGCCGTGAGCACACCACGACAGCCGCCGAGCCCCCCACGAAGGTGGCCAGCACCAGCGCAGTAGGAGAGGACCTCGGCAAGTCCCGCGTCGGGCCCTCCGGGGTGGGCTCAAGCGGACCGCACGGAGGCGGCAGTGGCGGCGGCCCGCCAGTGACCTTGAAGAAGAGGAAGTGGGTTCCCAACGACGAGTAAGTACTTATCTGGTTCCTTTTCCTTTTTAGTCTTGTCCTCTTCCTCCCGGAGCCTGGGGCTGATCCATCGCTTCGCGCAGGGAGCCTACGAAGAAGAAGAAGAAGACCCCCAGCTCGAAGGGGGCCCCAGCGCTAACCGCAGGCACCGAGGAGCGCGTAGAGACCACCCGTCGCCCCGAAGCCGAGACTGGGCACGCGAAGGTGGAGGAAGAGCAAGTGGCTCCTCCCGAGACGCGCGTGGACATGGCTCCTGAGGCCGAGGAAGTCGAGCCTTGGGAGGCAGCCTCCGGAGGAGGGGCCGCGCCTCCCGAGGCGCCCGCTGCAGGAGGAGACGCAGCGATGGAGGAGGCTGAGGCGCCAACTCCCCCGCCGAACTCCACCCCCGCCAAGGAGGCTGGCGCCACTGGAGGCGCCTCGGCGAGCCCCCAGCGCTCGCCGGCTAGCGAGGCCCCCGACGCTGGCGCGACGAGCCTGCAGAGGACATCGCTGCGGCAAGAGGAGGAGGAGGCTCCAGTGAGGCCCCCGCTGCTGGCAAGCAACGCGGCTCCCGAAGGGAGCAAGAGCGTGGAAGCCCGGAGGGGGTCCGGCGCCGGCCCCTCCCAGGTCATGACGGCGGAGGGCGGCGCGGAGCCAAGCCCGAGCTGGGCCTTGCAGCTCGTGAGCAGCAGCGCAGTGCTCCAGCGCGGGGCGCTAGGGCGGCCCTTGACCAGCTGGAGGCGGACCTCCAGGCGGAGGAGGCGCGCATCGCCGGCGAGCGCTTGCGCCTAGCGGAGGGGTGGCGGCAACTATACGTCGCCATCAAGTTGGGCCTCCACCGAGACGAAGCCGCGCGGGAGAAGCGCAAGAAGGCCGCCTTCAACACCAAGAAGATCTTCGAAAGCGCCGTTCGGGAGGCCGACGCGGCTGACAGGCGCCGCGAGCAAGCAGAAGCCCAGGCTAAGGTGATGCGGGAGCAATCTGCCACCGAGTCGGTCCCGCTGCAGGTGCGGGAGAATGCCGTCACCGCTCGCGAGGAAGAGCTTGACTCTCGCGAGGGTGAGCTCGACAAGCGCAGGAACGAACTCGCTAGGCGCGAGGGGGCGCTCGCCAAGCGCGGGGAGGAGCTCGCCAGGCGCGAAGAAGAGCTCCCCAAGCGCGAGGAGGAGCTCGCCAAGCGCGGGGAGGCCCTCGCGGCTCGTGAGGCATATGCCGGAATCCGTGAGCGAGAGCTCATGAGGACGGCGACCGAGCAAACCGTGGAGCGCGAACGCCTGGAAACACTGGATTGCTAGGTGGCTGCTGCCCAGGCCTCCTACGACCAGCGCATGGAGAGGGCCAACGCCCAGCTGGAGGCCAAGGAGAAGAAGATCTAGGCGGACGCTGGCGCAAAGGCGAGAGGAATCGCCAGGCGCTTGCCGCGGATTATAGCAAGAAGCTGAAGGCCCAGGAGGACCGCTTCAAGAAGAAGTGCGGGGAGCTCCAAGTGGAGATCGCTGGTCTCAAGGAGGTGCTGACGGAGGCGGAGGGCAGGCGGAAGGCTGCGCTCAAGGCCAAGGCTGACGCGGAGGGGGAGCTGGCCTCCCTCCAGCAACAGGTGGGCAGCGTCTTGCTACTTGTGAGCTGCGTTGGTAATTCCCTGAAGAGGAAGGGAGATGCAGTACAGTAGAGATAAGTATTTCCCTCAGTTATGAAACCAAGGTTATCAATCCAGTAGGAGAATCACGCAACACCTCGTTAGCAGCACCTCCACACAAAACAACAAATCCGTGCACCCAACGCAAACAAGGGGTTGTCAATCCCTCGGCGGTAAGTTGCAAGATTAAATTGTATGTGATAGATAGATAGATTGAAACAAAAATACAAAATAAAATAAATAAAGAAAAAGTGTAGCAAGGTATTTTTAGGATTTTTAATATATGATTTAGATATACCCGGGGGCCATAGTTTTCACTAGAGGCTTCTCTCAAGAAAATAGCATACGGTGGGTAAACAAATTACTGTTGGGCAATTGATAGAAAAGCAAATAATCATGACGATATCCAAGGCAATGATCATGTATATAGGCATCATGTCCGAGACAAGTAGACCGACTCCTGCCTGCATCTACTACTATTACTCCACACATCGACCGCTATCCAGCATGCATCTAGTGTATTAAGTCCATAAAGAACGGAATAACGCCTTAAGAACGATGACATGATGTAGACAAAGTAAACTCATGCATGAATAAACCCCATCTTTTTACCCTTAATAGCAACGATACATATGTGTCATGTCCCTTTCTGTCACTGGGATTGAGCACCGCAAGATCGAACCCATTACAAAGCACCTCTTCCCATGGCAAGATAAATCAATCTAGTTGACCAAACCAAATCAATAGATCGGAGAAGAAATACGAAGCTATAATAATCATGCATAAAAGAGTTCAGAGAAAACTCAAATAATATTCATGGATAATCTGATAAAAAACTCACAATTCATCGGATCCCAACAAACACACCGCAAAAAGTGATTACATCGGATAGAACTCCAAGAACATCGAGGAGAACATTGTATTGAAGATCAAAAAGAGAGAAGAAGCCATCTAGCTACTAACTATGGACCCGAAGGTGTGTGGTAAACTACTCACGCATCATCGGAAGGGCAGCAAGGTTGATGTAGAGCCCCTCCATGATCGATTCCCCCTCCGATGGAGTACCGGAAAAGGCCTCCAGATGGGATCTCTCGAGAACAGAAACTTGCGGCGGCGGAAAAAGTATTTCGTGGACTCCTCTGTTGGTTTCCTGATTTTTGGGAATTTATAGTGGTGGAATTAGGTCAAAAGGGGCAGAGGTGGGCCCACGAGGCACCAGGGCACGCCTGCCCCCCAGGCGCGCCCTGGTGGCTTGTGGCCATCTCCTGGGTCTTCTGGCCTCCTCCCGAAGCTTCTAGTGTTTGTTATGTCCAGAAAAAAATCTCCAAAAAGTTTCGTGGCATTTGGACTTCGTTTGGTACTGATATTCTGGAAAACCAAAAACAGGGAAAAAAACAGCAACTGGCACTGGGCACTAAGATAATAGGCTAGTCCCAAAAAATGATATATAATTGCTGTAAATGTATATAAAAACAGCATGGAACAATCAAAAATTATAGATACGTTGGAGACGTATCAGCATCCCAAAGCTTAATTCCTGCTCGTCCTCGAGTAGGTAAATGATAAAAACAGAATTTTTGATGTGGAATGTTGCCTATCATATTCATCATATATTCTTTTCTTTTGTAACATGGACATTGGATTTGAATGATTCAAAGCAATAGTCTATAAGTTGACATGAAGATATAAATACTCAAGCATGCTAACAAGCAACCATGTCTTTCAAAATATCAACGCTAAAGAAAGTTATCCCTAGCCCATTATGCTCAATCATTGATCCATTCATGAAACACACTCAATATTAGCTACACACAATGCACAAGTATGACAATAGTGCTCTCTAGTTGGTGCTTTATAGGAGAATATGGAGACTCAAAATAAAAATAAAAATTGCATAAAAGTAAATAGATAGGCCCTTCGCAGAGGAAAGCACAGATTTGCAAATGTGCCAGAGCTCAAATCTTAAATTAGAGAGATAAAATTATTTTGAGAGGCATGGTTTTCCTGTCAACGAAAACAACCGAGAATTCCCAATATCTTCCATGCTAGACACATCATAGGCGGTTCCCAAACAGAAAATAAAGTTTATTTCCTTTCCACCATTCTTTCACAATCCATGGCTAGCCGTATCCACGGGTGCCCTCCATACCAACACTTTCCAAGGACTTTTGTTGTTATTAATTTTTGATTTATTGTGGGACTGCGCATCCCTATTACCAGCAACTCTCTCGTGCAATGACAAGTGAATAAACACTCATCGTGAGAATAACACACCTAGCATGGAAAATAATGGCCACCCCCTGCCGCTTCATGAGCGGTACGACACACAAAATGGAAAATTTATTTTGAAAATTTAGAGTTGGCACACGCAAATTTACTTGGAACGACATTGAAATACCGCATATAGGTAGATATAGTGGACTCATTTGGCACAACTTGGGTTTAAGGATTTTGGATGCACAATCAGTATTTCCGCTTAGTACAAATGAAGGCTAGCAAATAGATTGAGAAGCAACCAACCAAAAAGCGAAAACGGTCATAAACATGCATTGAACATAACTAACACCGAATAATGCACCATAAGTAGGATATAATTTCTTTGCATAACTATTGACTTAATGTGCATGCATAGGGAATCACAAACCTTAACACTAATATTCTTATTAAATCACAATTACTCACTAATATGACTCACATATCATCATCTCCATATCGCAAAACTATTGCAAGGAATCACACTTATCATATCCAATGATCTATATGAAAGTTTTTATTATATCCCTCTTGAATATTCATCACTTTGGGACCAAATTCATATCTTGTGCAAATTACCGTTACTATTATCAACCCTCAAAAAGATATAAGTGAAGCATGAGAGTGCACATATTTCTTCAAATTTTTAATCTTACCAACTCTCAAAATAATATAAGTGAAGCATGAGAGTTTAAATATTTCTTTAAAATTTTAATCTTATCAACTCTCAAAATAATATAAGTGAAGCATGAGAGTTCAAATATTTCTTCAAAATATAGCCACCGCCGTGCTCAAAAAGATTTAAGTGAAGCACTAGAGCAACTGCCTAGCTCAAAAAAATTAAGTGAAGCACATAGAGTATTGTAACAAATTATGATGATCGTGTGGCTCTCTCAAATAGGTGTGTCCAGCAAAGATGATTGTGACAAACTAAAAAGCAAACAAAGCAAAGACTCATATAATACACGACGCTCCAAGCAAAACAAATATCATGTGACGAATAAAAATATAGCTCCAAGTAAAATTACCGAAGGCATCCCCAAGCTTAGACGCTTGAGTCTTCCTTGAATATTACCTTGGGGTGCCTCAGGCATCCCCAAGCTTAGGCTCTTGCCACTCCTTATTTCTTCATCCATCGTGATCTCACCCAAAACTTGAAAACTTCAATCACACAAAACTCAACAAAACCTTCGTGAGATCCGTTAGTATAACAAAACAAATCACTACTTTAAGTACTGTTGCAAACCCATTCATATTTTATTTTTGCATTATATCTACTGTATTCTAACTTCTCCATGGCTTATACCCCCCGATACAATCCATAGTTTCATCAAAACAAGCAAGTAGTGCATCAAAAACAGAATCTGTCAAAAACCAAACAGTCTGTAGCAATCTATTTAAAATCCATACTTCTGTAACTCCAAAAATTCTGAAAAATTAGGACAACGTGGGAAATTTATATACCAATACTGTGTAAAACATTCAGATTTTTCTGACGCTCCAGTGCAGAAACAAAATTCCAGCACTAGACGCAAAAATTTCTGTTTTCCAAACAGCATCAATTATACTATCTTCCAAATCATCCTAAAGGCTTTACTTGGCACAAACACTAATTAAAAACACAAAAACACAATCATAGCAGTAGAATAATTGTGAAAACACACAATAACAGAAACAAAAAGTAAAAAATTATTTTATTCATTGGGTTGCCTCCCAACAAGCGCTATTGTTTTATGCCCCTAGCTAGGCATAATGCATAGTTTCAAGTATTGTCATCTTTCTTCTTCTTATCTAAAGATGTACTTTTATCAGAGGGTTTTTCAAAGGTAATATGAAACACATCATCCATAGAAATTTTAGCATTAGCAAGTTGTCCATCTGTAAATCCCTCTTGATTACTGGCTACAATCCAAGAGTATTGTCTATTAACACTATTGAAAACTTGTTGGATTATATTTAAAGGAGGAACTTCCTTTTAAATATTTTCATCAAAGATGTGGTCATTGCGAAACAAATATTTCAACAACTAATCATTATTATAAAGGATCTCATCTATTACCGGTTTTTCGTGGTTCATACCATAGAAATCAAAGATCTCCCTAGCTTCTCGCACTATGTGATTAAATTCATTCATGAGAACAAGAGTAGCTATTTTCTTAGCTCTAGGATCTTTTATAACCGGTAGCTCATAAAACAATCTTTGCAAAGTAGGATGGGTGCGAATAAATCTTCTTTCAAGCTTAAGAACAAGTGTGGAAATAGCATCGGCATAATTCTTAGTTTCTTTAAGTATAGGAGTATCATCAAAAGCCAAAGTCCCAATGCAATTAAAGAATTCTTGGATGACACGTTTTCCTATAACATTACCATGTCCCAACACAAAAGTTTTAGCATCAAAATTGGTAGAACTTCCCATTTTAGGAGTTTTACCATCATCAGTTTCCGCCATGCCAAAATCACTCATGATAGCAATCTTCAAGCAAGCGAACAAGCAAACAAGAAAAAGGCAAACGGAAAATATTTTTGTATTTTTGTGAAAACTTTTTAGAATTGGAGGAGATGAAAATGAGAGGCAAAGGCAAATAAAATAAATGCAAGGAGATGAGAGTTTTATGCGTAGGTACTTGATAGATGTTGATGATGTCTCCCCGGCAACGGCGCCAGAAATTCTTCCTGCTACTTGTGAGCTGCGTTGGTAATTCCCTGAAGAGGAAGGGAGATGCAGTACCGTAGAGATAAGTATTTCCCTCAATTATGAAACCAAGCTTATCAATCCAGTAGGAGAATCACGCAACACCTCGTTAGCAGAACCTGCACACAAAACAACAAATCCTTGCACCCAACGCAAACAAGGGGTTGTCAATCCCTCGGCGGTAAGTTGCAAGATTAAATTGTATGTGATAGATAGATAGATTGAAACAAGAATACAAAATAAAATAAATAAAGAAAAAGTGCAGCAAGGTATTTTTAGGATTTTTAATATATGATTTAGATAGACCCGGGGGCCATAGTTTTCACTAGAGGCTTCTCTCAAGAAAATAGCATACGGTGGGTAAACAAATTACTGTTGAACAATTGATAGAAAAGCAAATAATCATGACGATATCCAAGGCAATGATCATGTATATAGGCATCACATCCGAGACAAGTAGACCGACTCCTGCCTGCATCTACTACTATTACTCCACACCTCGACCGCTATCCAACATGGATCTAGTGTATTAAGTCCATAAAGAACGGAGTAACGCCTTATGAACGATGACATGATGTAGACAAAGTAAACTCACGCATGAATAAACCCCATCTTTTTACCTTTAATAGCAACGATACATACGTGTCATGTCCCTTTCTGTCACTAGGATTGAGCACCGCAAGATCGAACCCATTACAAAGCACCTCGTCCCATGGCAAGATAAATCAATCTAGTTGGCCAAACCAAATCAATAGATCGGAGAAGAAATACGAAGCTATAATAATCATGCATAAAAGAGTTCAGAGAAAACTCAAATAATATTCATGGATAATCTGATCATAAACTCACAATTCATCGGATCCCAACAAACACACCGCAAAAAGTGATTACATCAGATAGAACTCCAAGAACATCGAGGAGAACATTGTATTGAAGATCAAAAAGAGAGAAGAAGACATCTAGCTACTAGCTATGGACCCGAAGGTTTGTGGTAAACTACTCACACATCATCGGAAGGGCAGCAAGGTTGATGTAGAGCCCCTCCGTGATCGATTCCCCCTCCGGCGGAGTACCGGAAAAGGCCTCCAGATGGGATCTCTCGAGAACAGAAACTTGCGGCGGCGAAAAAAGTATTTCGTGGACTCATCTATTGGTTTCCCGATTTTTGGGAATTTATAGTGGTGGAATTAGGTTAAAAGGGGCAGATGTGGGCCCACGAGGCACCAGGGCGTGTCTGCCCCCCCCCAGGCACGCCCTGGTGGCTCGTGGCCACCTCCTGGGTCTTCTGGCCTCCTCCCGAAGCTTCTAGTGTTTGTTATGTCCAGAAAAAAATCTCCAAAAAGTTTCGTGGCATTTGGACTTCGTTTGGTACTAATATTCTGGAAAACCAAAAACAGGCAAAAAACAGCAACTGGCACTGGGCACTAAGTTAATAGGTTAGTGCCAAAAAATGATATATAATTGCTGTAAATGTATATAAAAACATCCAAGATTGATAATATAACAGCATGGAACAATCAAAAATTATAGATACGTTGGAGACGTATCACGTCTCCAATGTCGTCGAGCAGGCCAGGGATGAGGCGGCTCGGGCGCGGGGGCGTCAGCATGAGCGCGCCAAGATGTTCCACGCCCTCTCCATCCGCGCCCACGGTGCCTTGGCCACCATCTGCCAGGAGAGGCTCATGGGCCCCCTTGAGGACAACGACGCCAGCTACCTAGGCTTCTTCGCCAAGCTTGTGGAGAGGCTGGAGCACGGGGCCAAGCGGGTGAACGGCATCATCGAAGATGAGTGCCGCGACCTCCTCAGCCAGGCGGCGACGCTCATCTTCAGCAACCTCCTTCGCGCCGACGCCGACTTCGACTTCGACAGGGTGATGGCCCCCGTCTCTTTGGAGCTTCACGATGGCCTCGGGAAGGCGGTGGAGGATCACGTGGACGCCCTGCTCGAGAAGTTCTCCCATGGCAGCGAGAGCTCCTCCGGCGAGGCTGAAGATGGCGAAGGCGACGGAGACAACGGCGGAGCTGATGGCTCGTCCTCTTAGGCTTTCTCTTCTCCTTTTGCCCTGTATCCAAGCAAGTGTAGCCCCGTGGGGGCGTAAGGACATGGTCTGTACAATTTAACTTAAGCACTTGGCATTTTGCTTTAACTTGTGTTTCTTGCGAGGCATCCTCGTGAGGCTTATTCTTCTCCTCTTGTTTTCCTTGGTGTTCTACGCCGTTAGGACCCAGCCCCCGAGCGAGCTACGACTGTCGCTGGTAAGTTAGGATGCGTGCCTAGACAAGGCCAGAGGGTGTAGGGCTCTGCGAGGTGGTAAGGGCTCCTAAGGCGCCATGCTCAGGAAGCCCCCCCCTTTGACGTGCAAGCGGCTCGCGCGAGGGAGAAAACATCAGCACTCAGCAGGGTTGCGAGGGGAGAAGAGCTTGAGAGGCGCTGAGAGCGGCTCGCGAGGCATTTTAAGACTTAGCTTTTTCGCGAAGTGTGCTGCTTGGCGAGCCATCGCTTGCAGAGGGCGCCTCGTGAAGCTCTCGCTCGTGAGGTTTCCCGCTGGTACTTGGTGAGGATGGGTGCCGCAGACCACCTCGGGAGGTGACGCTCGCGAGGCTTCCTGTGCGCCTTGTCTCTGTGACAAACATGCTTTGACAAGTTTCACAAATAGAGAAGCAGCGCGCGCTTGCCGACTTGCTCGTGGGCGTCACGCGAGGAGATAAAGTACCAAGGACCTTGGTGACGTGACGTGCACGCGAGCAGGCCCGTGAGCCAGAGCTCAGTCACTTGGCTTTGACGGCGCTGCTGGGCCTGGCCCGAGTGCAGGCACCGTGTCCAGCCCCCACTCGCGTGAGGCGCAGGAGGGAGATCGCGAGCGTGCATGGCTCCTGAAGTAGATAACTTACCAAACACACATGATACTTAGGAAATAAAACTTTACTGCTGCATAAAGATAGGTTCCATTACACAACCAAAAAGTTGAGGCTGCCGTGACGGACACGAGATAGCTTGAGGATGGTGCAGCCACATGGCGCCCTCAGTTTCACAACCAAAAAAGACAAGGCTGTCGTGACGAACATGGGACAGCTTGAGGATGGTGTAGCCAGGCGGCGCCCTCAGATCGATCGTTCCACTAGCGCTGAGCATGGGGCCTCCACTGGGTTGTGGGAGGGAGCTCTTGCGGGCCCATCAGGCAGCGCAAAGAGAGGCTTTGGAGCATGTACATCTCCATTTTGTTTGTACGCGTGAGGTCACGGGTAGAACTTGCGGAGGTGTTGGATGTTCCATGTGTTGGGCACCGGAACACCCTCCTCCGTCTCCAGTCGAGCGGCGCCAGGCCGGGAGACATGGGCAACCCTGAATGGGCCTTCCCACATGGGTGAGAGCTTGTGGAGTCCTTCGCAGGACGAGATTGCCAGCTTCGAGGGTGCGGGGGCGTATGTTGCGGCTGTGATAGCGACGCAAGGCTTGCTGGTAACGGGCAGCGCGTAGAGCGGCCTGGCGATGGGCTTCCTCGAGGAGCAGCAGATCAGCCTCTCGCGAGCCGTCCTGATGAGCCTCGTTTAAGGTGAGGACTCGCGGGGACCCATGCTTGAGCTCATGAGGGAGGACCGCTTCTGCCCCGTAGACGAGGAAGAAGGGTGTTTCGTCGGTAGGCTTAGTCACTGTTGTACGGATCTACCATAGCACGGACTAGAGCTCGTCGAGCCAGCCTTTGTTGTAGGCGTCGAGCTTTTTCTTGAAGCTTCGTGTCTTGAGGCCCTTGAGGACCTCAGCGTTAGCACGCTCGGCCTAGCCATTGCTTCGCGGGTGCGCCACGGAGGCGTAGCAGATGTGCGTGCCAAGGTTGGCGTAGTATGACTTGAAGAGGCCGCTCATGAATTGCGAGCCGTTGTCAGTGATGATGCGGTTGGGGACGCCGAAGCGGCTCACAAGGTTCTTGATGAACTTGACGGCTGAGGCTGCCGGGATGGTGCGGACAGGCTCCACTTCCGCCCATTTGGTGAACTTATCGATGGCGACGTAGAGATAGCGGTAGCCACCAGCTGCGCGAGGGAAGGGACCCAAGATGTCCAGCCCCCAGACCACGAAGGGCCACGAGAGGGGAATGGTCTGCAGGCCTTGTGCAGGCTGGTGGATTTGCTTGGCGTGGAAATGGCAGGCTTCGCAGGATTGGACCAGCTCGGTGGCGTCTTGAAGCGCGGTGGGCCAATAGAAGCCACTGCGGAACACCTTGCCGGCGAGCGTACATGATGAAGAGTGGTGGCCGCAGTCTCCACCATGTATGTTGGCAAGCAGCTCGCGCCCTTGCTCCCCAAAGATGCACCGCAGCGCGACACCATTGGGGCGCCTGCGGTAGAGATCGCCATCCCTCAAGCAGTAGGTTGTGGCCTGGCGGGCCACGCGTTCGGCCTCGGAGACCTTCTCTGGAAGGGTGCCGTCCTCCAGATAGGTCTTGAATTCGTTGGCCCAACTGTCAGCTTGTGGCTCCAGTGCCAGTAGCAGGCGAGTGCCTGAAGATGCGCCGCAGTCGGGTGCGCCTGAGGGTGGTGCGGGACGGAGCTCTTCAGGAGGAGCCGCGGCGTTAGCGGCAGGTGGCGTAGCTGATGGCTTCAAGAGCCTTTCCTTGAAGACGTCGGGCTTTTGAGGCTCGTGGCGAGACGCCCGCTTGGCAATGTCATCGGCTTCCTTGTTGCTGCCGCGAGGGACGTGCTGGAGCTCCATGCCGAGGAAACGCTTCTCAAGCTTGCGCACCTCTTCCAGATAGGCGGCCATGTGCTCATCCTTGGGCTTGTAGCTTTTGTTGGAGAATCTGACGAGGAGCTGAGAGTCGCCCTTGATGATGATGCACTTGATGCCAAGAGCAGAGGCAGCCTCAAGCCCGGCGATGAGGCCCTCGTACTCGGCGATGTTGTTGGAGACCTTGTCGGCATGCTTGAAGCAAAGTTGTACATCGTAGTAGAGCTTGTCTCCAGTCGGTGAAGTGAGCACGACTCCAGTGCCTGCGCCTTGCTGGGAGAACACGCCGTCGAAGTGCATGGCCCAGCCTCCAGGGGCCTCCTCTCCAGGCAGGAGGGATTCGTCCTCGTGAGGCTCTTCTTGATGCGGGTCCGTCCATTCTACTGTGAAGTCCGCCAAAGCGGCGCCCTTGATCGTCCTTGTGGTGAGGAATTTCAGTGCAAAGGTTTGCAGCCCGATGTTCCACTCGGCAACATGGCCAGTGGCGTTAGGGCTGTGCAGGACCTGCTCCAGGGGGTAAGAAGTGATCACCTTGATGGGATGGCCCTGGAAGTAGTGGCGCAGCTTCCTGGAAGCGATGAGGAGCACGAGTGACGGTGTCCTGGACTAGGGGGTACCAACCTAGTCAGCCCATAGTCCTTGGGCTGGGCCTGAAGGCCCTGTTCTCATCCAGATGGACTCCGGAGGCCGTGACGTGATCAAGACTGCATCTGCCAAAGACTTGGAGTGTACCCCAAGATATCTCCTGCCGCCTCCATGCGCATCCCTATATACCGCCTATGTAACCCTAGATACCCCTGCCTGGCGTGTATATAAGCCGGAGGGTTTAGCCTGTGGAGGACACGGAATCACAATTATCATCCACCTAGCTTTAGGGTTAGGCTTCTCCTGACGATCTCAAGGTAGATCAAGCTTGTACTCGATACTTCATCATCAATATAAACAAAAGCAGGACGTAGGGTTTTACCTCCATAGGGAGGGCCCGAACCAGGGTAAACATTGTCTCCTTCGTCTTTGTTACCATTGATCTGAGATCCACGGCTTAGGACCCCCTACCCCGAGGTCAGCCGGTTTTTACACCGACACTGGTGCTTTCATTGAGAGTTCCGCTGTGAGACCGGCAAAGGATCGATGGCTCACTTGCAGATCAACTGTGGCCCCGGCTACGAGGACATCTTCGTCCCCGGTCAGTTATTCGTCTTCGGCAGCATGGTCTTTTGCGCCGACTCCTCGGGCCATCTGGCTTCCGTTGAGAATTACGCTCCAGATTATGTCATAACTTTTGGAGGCCTGGAGTACACCGCGGATTCACGCGGAGTGCTCATCCTTACTGGTTGGACGCCAGGCCGGATTGAGGGCTTAGCGGGCATCGGGGGCTCGGCCTCGGAACCGATCTCCTTCGAGGATGTCGGATCAAATCCCTCGCTCCTCCAGGCCCCTGTGACGGAATCGACTACCTCCACCATGGGCAGCCTCATCCTGGCATCAAGCCATGACGCCGCTCCGAACGCCACTTCGAACACTACGTTGGATCTAGAGCCGGCTCAGGTGACAGATCTGGGACCAACCCCGGCCCCGCACGAGACTAATGACGCGTCAGGCGATCTATGAGTCGTGCTTCAAGTCAGCCGGGCTTATAGCCAAGCCATGGATCCCGAAGAGCTATCTCACTTAAATGAGATGCTGGATTGCATTCAAAGCTTATCAATCTCCAATAGCCAGACTTCGGTCTATGGCAAGATCGGACTTAAAGCCGATGATCGGAAAATTTATATACCACCCACCACCCATCTAGTCACCACGGTCGATGATTTAACCGATGTATTGGATTATGATGAAGCCACCGACATGGATGAAGATGTCGACGGCCCCACAGAAACCACCACGCTGCTGGTCAACACCAGCAAGTGGACTGCTACCTCCACCTATGATGTATACATGGTGGATACTCCGAAACCTCCATCAAAACGCCGGTGAAGGCGCGGACGAGGTACCAATGGGGACCCTAGCGGGCACGACGCCGCTGCTACCAACACCGGGGCAGTGGCAGACGACGTCGATGACCCGGGAGAGGATTTACAAGCCTCCCCAGAGCGGCCGCATAGCCCCACGGGAATCCCCGAGGATGAGGACCCCGATGACCTCTTCGAAGGGGCCGATGACAATTACTTCCCTCAGTCCGAAGAGGACGAAAGCCTGGGCACCGAGGACTTTATAGTCCCCGAAGACCGCTTCGATCAGGAGCGGTTCCGGTGACGCCTCGTAGCCACCGCCCAAAGCATGAAACAAAAGCAGCAGCAGCTGCAAGCCAACCAAGACGTGTTGAATGATAAGTGGGTCAAGATACTCTTGGCCGAGCAAGACCTCGAGGACCGACTCCGGAGTGCGCCTAAATCTTACCCGCGCAGGCGTTTGCTACCCGAATTCGACTAAGAACTAGCCGATGACGTGCTCTTAACACGCAGACAGGCTGACGAACCTAACTGTCCCCCTAGAGGGCGCGACAGGCCGGTGCGGGAAAATTTAAGCACCCAAACAACTACTCGCTGTTATGGCAAGGATCCGGTAGATTACACCGATCCATACGACGCGAGACACCAGATAGAGGCAAATCGGGCACCGCCTTGGTCCATATACGGGTCAAGAGGATGTGCACCGGCCGGGCTCGATGGCTACGACGCCTGGATAGACAGGAATGGCCGAACTCGGGAGCAAGCCTATACACGGAATGCCCCCGAAGACCAACGCAAGACTGCTCGGTTCTGAGGTCCCGCCCACCCGATCTGCTTCACAGACAGGGTAATGGAACATCGGTTCCCTGATGGATTTAAGCCCATCAACATCGAACCGTATGATGGTACTACTGACCCAGCGGTGTGGATCGAAGATTTTCTTCTCCACATCCACATGGCCCATGGAGATGACCTCCACGCCATCAAATACCTGCCGCTCAAATTAAAGGGGCCGGCGAGGCATTGGCTTAACAGCCTGCCTCCTCATTCAATTGGAAGTTGAGAAGCACTGGAGGACACCTTTAGAGCTAACTTCCAGGGCACCAACGTCCGGCCTCCAGATGTCGAAGACCTCAGCCATGTCATCCAACAGCCCGGCGAGTCGGCAAGGAAATTCTGGAATAGGTTCTTAACTAAAAAGAACCAAATTATGGACTGCCCTGACGCCGAGGCTATCGCCGCTTTCTGGCATAGCATTCGAGACGAGTGGCTCGCACGCCAGCTCGGGCAGGATAAGCTGAGGACAATGGCGGCCCTTACCTCACTCATGACCCGCTTTTGCGCGGGAGAGGACAGCTGGCTGGCCCACAGTACTCACAACGGCGAGGCCGGCACTTCGGAAACTCACGACGCCAATGGCAAGCCGAGGCGCAATAAAAATAAGCGCAGGCATAAAAATGGTGGGTGCGACACCGAGGACGTCGTAGTAAATGCAGGGTTCAACGGACCTAGATCCGGTCAGAAAAAGAGGCCCTTTAAAGGGAACAAGGATGGACCCAGCCAGCTCGACAGGATCCTCGGCAGGCCATGCCAAATACATGGTACCTCAGACAAACTAGTGAACCACACAAACCGGAACTGCTGGGTCTTCAAGCAGGCCAGAAAAATAGCGACGGAGAGCCAAACTAAAGCTCAACCTCGCAGCGAGGATGAGGATGAACCTCGGCGACCCAATAATGGAAACCAGAAACAGTTCTCTCCCAAGGTGAAGGACGTAAACATGATTTACGTGACCCACATCCCTAAAAAGGAGCAGAAACGTGCACTTCGGGACATTTACGCTTTAGAGCCTGTCGCCCCGAAGTTCAATCCGTGGTCATCTTACCCGATCACGTTCGACAAACACGATCACCCAACCAGCATCCGACATGGCGGATCGGCTGCCTTGGTCCTGGACCCAATCATTGATGGATTCCATCTGACGCGCGTCCTTATGGACGGAGGCAAAGCCTCAATTTAATCTACGCGGATACGATCAGGAAGATGGGCATTGACTCATCCAGGATCAAACCCAGCACAACCACCTTTAAAGGTGTCATACCAGGCGTGGAAGCCCGCTGCACGGGAACAGTGACGCTAGAAGTAGTCTTCGGTTCACCCGAGAACTTCCGAAGTGAAGAGTTAATCTTCGACATAGTCCCCTTTCGGAGCGGATACCACGCGCTGCTCGGGCGTACAACATTCACCCGCTTTAACGCAGTCCCGCATTATGCATACTTAAAGATGAAAATGCCAGGACCAAATGGTGTTATTACAGTCAATGGTAGCACCGAGCGCTCACTCCGAGCAGAGGAACAAACCACGGCTTTCGTAGCCGAGGTACAGGCAACCGAGGAGGCAGCTCGCCACAAGCCCAGCTCTTCAAAGCGTGTACAGGCCGTGCGAGCCGACCTCGGCCAAGCCACAATCCACCCTAAATAGGGGCGTGGGCTCCTCGCTTGCCTCCCCTTGGAAGGACATTATGTCCCCAGGGTGCACAATTTCGCACTAAAAATACCATGGGCGGCCGAGGAGCCGAAGTACACTACGCGCTGCTATCAGCTTGATTGAGCAGCAACCCACTTTGGACTTGCATACCAGCAGGGCACTGTAAAAGGCCCAAGCAGAAGCAACATGTCCACATGGCTTAAACCATTCAAAGGGCAGCCGCATACCCTTTCAAAGGACTCGACCAATAAAAAGCATCAAGCAAATAAGAGGCCGAGGTCGCGGATAGCCCACACATCTTGCGTTTTCAATGAAGGCAAGCTGATCAAACAGCACGGAGATGCAGACATGCGACAGCAACGGGCTTGGGTGAATAAACCCATCAGCACATCCGCCCTGTTTTTTACTCCTTTGCTTTTTTCCTTTCAAGTTGTATCTTTTACAAGTTCCTTTTGTTAAAGCTCGGCATGTACGGCTTGACCGCATTTAATAAAAATGCACCCATTGAGGTCATTACGCATTTCATTATGATCATTGCCTTTGAGCCAAAAGCATACATTTATGATACAGCTGTTTAAAACTACTATGGGTTTCGCTTTTCGATCTCATGTCCCCTACAAGTCCGAAGTATCTATTCGGCGTCTCGGATGTTGCATTATATGAATCAGTTTCGAACCTCGATTTTGGTCAATAGTTGGGTTGCCCGGCTCCTGTGCTTACACCTTACATTTCCGATCTATTCGGCTAAGGGCGTAAAGGGAGAACCACTGCGATTGCGCTGCCAGCTTACATGGCAAAGCGCCTCAGTGGATAAAGCCGAAAACTGACTGTCCTGATAAGCACAAACTGGTCGGCCATCCAAAGACAACGTTCAGCAATGTACCCTTGAGGTTACCCGTGTCAAACGAAGGGCTCCTTATCAAATCAGCCGAAGTGGTTAGTGGCATAGACCTCGGCCATATTGCCGAACCACTCCACAGACCGGGGGCTCGTAATCAGCCCCCACGGTCAAGCTCCTATGGCTAAGTGAAAGTTATAAAACCGCTATAGTTTGATTACCTTGTCTTCGCGAGCATGGACCGCCTTCGGGAACCGAGACGTTGGCTAAGGGTCATGACTGCCGCGGAAACACCCGATGTGCACTGCACAAAGGGTTCGAAGCCGACGACTGGTCACTTTCAATTTAAAACGGTCACACGGGAGTAAAAAAAATATAATATATAAAAACACCCAAGCACATGTCGGAAATTAAAACCGAATTCATTACAAAATAAAGGATTGTTTTTTACATCCGAGCTACACTTCAGCAAACCAAAGTACAAATCTAAAAATACAAGTTTTCCTTAGAGCATTGCGGCTTGGTGATCCGGGCCCCGTCCATCGCCTTGCTCATGTATTGCTCCATGGTCCGGTTCTTCCCTTCGGGGAGCCGGTTGGCCATGACTGCCGGTTCAATGCGCGGGTAGTGCATGTTGACGCGGGCATACGCCCGCTGAGCACCCTCCAGGCACGCGAATGTTTCCAGCGCACCAACTGGGGGGCGGCCTCCCGCAGACGGGCGAAGAACCCGAAGAGGCTGGTCGGTAGGGCCTCTGTAGGCCAAAGGTTGGCACAGATGTCTTGAAGCACCGGCCTTGCCATGCGCGGGAGCTCCATCAGCTGCTTCATTTGATCGTTTAGCAGCTCCGGATGTGAGGGCGCCTGGACTTGCAGCCAGAATGCCTTCTCCACTGCATGGCCCTCCCGCGCGCCGTAGTAGCGGCCGGCGTCCGCCGCGCTCCTCAGAAGATCCACGAAGGCCTCCGCGGATCACCACAGCTGGGTGAGCTCGACGAACCCCTTGCGGCCGAAAACACACTAGAGCAAAAATGGCTTACCGGCAGCGATCTGCTTCACTTGTTGAAGCACTTCGCAGTCTGCATAGGCCTGCGACTGGACCTCGGCGTGGGCCTGGCGTAGCTTGCCGAGCTCGGTGCTCGCCACCTTCTCCTTCTCCTGGAAGGAGTCGCGCTCCTTGTAGACACCCTCCAAGGTCTCCTCCACTTCCAGGACCCATGCCTGGTCCTTATCCCTGGCCGCCTTCTCGGCAGCCAGCTCCTCCCCGGCCTTTGAGGCCACAGCCTTCTGCTGCTCGGCCTCTTGCCGAGCTTTGGCCAGCTCGGCCTTCAGTGTCTCAAGCTCCGCTGTAGCAGCTGTCATGCAAAAACAGCTCGGCGTCAGGATTAGATCTTTTAAGACACCTCCCTATGTGAAATCAGTACTCTCAAAAAACTTCTTGACGTTTACCTTGAGACACCTCGATCTGTTTTCTCATCAGATCGAGGTCCTCCTCGGACCTCTGCAGCTTCCTGTTCATCTCCGCCACCTCCTCAGAGGCGGAGTTCGGAGCCGAGGTTGATACCTGCGAACATGCACTCAGGCCTTAGTCCCTATTTCTTAGACTTTAAAGAGCGACCAAAGTCTTGGGGGCTGCTAGACCAGCACCTAATACTTATTCCTACATCGACCCCAAGGCCACTTTTTCAAAACCAGCCTTGGGCCCGGGGGCTACTGGCTACAGATGACGGGCTAGGCGACAAGTCTTCGGACAAAAGCCGCTACTATAAATCAAGGGAGAGATAAAATACATACCTCGAAGCTCCTCATGAGGCCCTTGAAGACCTCGCGTATTCCGGCTTCCGCTGACTGGAAGCCTTGCAGCACCATGCCGATTAAGGCACGGTGCTCATCCGCAATGGAGGAGCCCGTTAAAGCCGCCTCCATCTCCTCGGGCCACCCTACGCTAACCCGCCCTTGGACGGGAGGTGGGGGTGGAGCAGCCTCTGAACCCACCACCGAAGTGCTGGGAACGAGGATTTCTGGGCGCGGTGTCTGCGCCGAAGATTGTTTGGGCTGGGCCAAGGCCTGGCCCAACCCCTCCTTTAGGACCTCAGGGACTGGTTCCCCTTGGCCCGGATCGGCCGAGGTGTTAACCTCGGCCACAACAACCAGTTCTTCGGCCCCCGATGTGTTGGCTTGGGGGGCCGGACTGGACGACATTTCCCCCAGCCCCTCGAGAGCTGAGTGAGTCTTGGCGCACTCCGGCGTCCCGCTGTCCGACGGGGGCAGATCCCCCGGAGTGTCGCCGCTGAGGTGAGCCCCGTGCGGGTTGTTGAAAAATCTGTCATAAGTCTTATGTGGGAAGGCAGGCTCTTGAAGTCTAAATTAAAATACTGGTTATGTACCTTCGGGGCGCCGGTTTCTTCCTCCCCAGGGCGAGGAGGTCCTCATCCGAGTCCTCCGGGAAGCTGGGCTTCTCCGGTAGGACGGGATCGGCGGAGGCCTTGCGCGGCCTCTTCGGGCCCTTCGGCCTCGCCTCCTCTTCGGCGCCCTCGGACGCCGCCCTCTTTCCTTTAGGGGAAGATTTCTCTTCCCCCTCACCTTCCTCCTCGCCTTCGTGGGTGGGGGAGGCATGGGTTTCCTCAGACCGAGTGACCAAGGTCTCCCGACCTCGGAGGCCCTCTCTGCCCCTCGGAGGTCTGGACTCCTTGGGGACCACAACATATGGCTCCTCGGTTAGGAGGGCCACAAGCTGGGGAGTCCTCTCCCCCTCAGGCTGTGGCGTCGGGCACAACATCTTCTGCGCCTTGGGGATCCACTTCTGTAAAATGCCCGATTGGTTAGCCAAGTGTTCGTGAGGAACCAAGAAACGCGAAGTACGGAATCAAGCACTGAATTTTACCGCGGGGCCGTCGTGGGCGGCTTCGAAGCCAAAGTCCTTCCCGGCCTCGGGAAAGCCCTCCTTGGTTGGCTTGAATAGCAGCTTCCACATCCCGGCCAGGGTGGTGCGGAATAAGTGGTTGAGGGGTACCACGTCCGCGGGCTTGTACACCCACATCGGGGTAGCCCGGGACTGGAGCAGCATGATGCGGCGGTGGAGCATGATGTTCACTACGTATGTCAGCTTGATGTCCCTCTGGTTGATCCAGAAGTCATCTTCTTCATCAGCACCTCCACCTCCACCGGGTTCCCCCAGTCCATGCCCTTCCTCTTCCAGGACACGAGCTTCTTCGGAGGGCTGGCCGAGAACTCGACCTCGTCCTGGCCAGCGGCGAGTGGCTCAGTGATGTAAAATCACTCGCGCTGCCACTCTTTGACGGTCTCGATGAAGGTGCCTTTGAACCAGACCGCTCTCTGGTTCTTGCTGATCATTGCTCCCCCGCACTCGGCGAGCTCGGAGTCGCTGGACTTCGGCTTGACGCCGAATATCTTCAGCCAGAGCCCGAAGTGCGGCTCGATGCGGAGGAAGGCCTCGCAGGCCGTGATGAAGGAGGCGAGGTGAAGGATAGAATTCGGGGCTAGATGGTGGAAATCTAGCCCGTAGAAGAACAAGATCCCGCGCACGAAAGGGTGCAGCGGGAACCCCAGGCCTCTGATGAGGTGGGGGATGAAGACAACCCTCTCCCCGGCGTCGGGAGTAGGGATGCTCTGCCCCAGGGTCAGCGCTCGAGTGCGGGCCTCCGTGGGGATGTACCCCGCGCTTCGCAGCTCTAGGATGGTGCCCTCCGTCACGGAGGAGCTGCCCCAGTGCCCTTTGAGGTTGGGCTCCGCCATTGATGAGGAAGGAGAGCGCTACGGAAGTGGGAGAGCTCGGGAACGGATCTGAGCGATGGAGCTTGGGAAGCGATAGGCAGGGAAGCAAGGGAGTGTACTCTCCCTGTTGTTACCCTCTCGCCCTTATATAAGCTGGTGAAAAGGCCAAGAGTCCCTCTGGCCGCGCCGTAGAAATCGCCATTAATCCATGAAAGATGTCGTTGTGCGTATAGGGAGAAACCAAATCTTGATGATATCCCTTAAAAAGTGGGCACAATCTCCATTTCGACAAGATGTGCCAGTAAAAAGACTGCCTTGGGCCGCGATTCGAGCAAGCAGTAATTGCTCGCCGGGTCGTGGGTGGTGCCGCTTCAAAAAAGTTGTCAGGCCAGAAAGCACTATTCACACCTATACGACAGGCCTTTGAGGCTAAGTAATCCCATGACCTCGGATATGGGTCATGTTTGGGATCCGGGCGAGGGATGCCACCCCTTCGAGGAGTGATTTGCGACGGCTTTGAATAAAAAGATAAGTATCAATAGGAAGAGGGAACTCGTCTGTCGAGCCAAGGACTCCGGATCCGAAGTTGTCAAAGGTAGGAGTGTCGTCCTCGGTATAGAAGACCAGTTTACGGGCTACTGACGGTGTCCTGGACTAGGGGGTACCAACCTAGTCGGCCCATAGTCCTCGGGCTGGGCCTGAAGGCCCTGTTCTCATCCAGATGGACTCCGGAGGCCGTGACGTGATCAAGACTGCATCTGCCGAAGACTTGGAGTGTACCCCAAGATATCTCCTGCCGCCTCCATGCGCATCCCTAGATACCGCCTATGTAACCCTAGATACCCCTGCCTAGCGTGTATATAAGCCGGAGGGTTTAGCCTGTGGAGGACACGAAATCACAATTATCATCCACCTAGCTTTAGGGTTAGGCTTCTCATGACGATCTCGAGGTAGATCAAGCTTGTACTCAATACTTCATCATCAATATAAACAAAAGCAGGACGTAGGGTTTTACCTCCATAGAGAGGTCCCGAACCTGGGTAAACATTGTCTCCTTCGTCTCTGTTACCATTGATCTGAGATCCATAGCTCGGGACCCCCTACCCCGAGGTTAGCCGGTTTTTACACTAACAGCGAGGAGGAGTTTCTGCTGCATGGGGTACCGCTCACGCGCATCTCGTAGCACCGAGCTGACGAAGTAGACAGGGTGCTCGACGAGGCGCATGACCGTAGGCGCGGCAGCTTGATCTTCGGGGAGCTCGGGAAGCGGCTCGTCGGGGGCCTCGGGAGGAAGACCCTCGGCAAGCGAAGGTGGAGCGTCGGGAGGTGCTGGCGCAACCTTGGGAGGCACTGGTGTGGCCTCGGCGGGCGCAGGTGCAGCAGATTTTTGCTTAGCGATGATGGGATCTTCTCGCTCCGCCACAAGGGCTGCGCTAACCGTTTGGGGTGTGGCCGCCAGGTATAGGAGCAGAGGCTCGCGAGGGCGCGGGGCGACCATGACAGGAGGGCTTGTCAGATACCTCTTGAGGTCCTCGAAGGATGTGTCAGCTTCAGGAGTCCACTTGAAGGGGCCCGATCTCTTCATGAGCTTGAAGAATGGCAAGGCACGTTCGCCGAACTTGGAGATGAAGCGCCCAAGCGAGGTCATGCATCCCGCGAGGCGCTGCATTTCCCTGAGGTTCCGGGGAGGCTTCATCCGCTCGATGGCCTTGATCTTCTCGGGGTTGGCTTCGATGCCGCGGTGGGAGACCAGGAAGCCAAGCAGCTTGCCGGAGGGGACTCCGAAGACGCACTTGGCGGGGTTGAGCTTGAGGTTGACCTTGCGGAGGTTGGCGAAGGTTTCTTCGAGGTCTGCGATGAGGGAGCAGGACTTGCAGCTCTTCACGACGATGTCGTCGACATAAGCTTCGGCATTTCTTCCCATCTGGGGCCCCAGGGCGATACGCATCAGCCTCTGGAGGGTAGCCCCCGTGCTCCTCAAGCTGAAGGGCATGCAGATGTAGCAGTATGTCCCATAGGGGGTGATGAAGGCCGTTCTCTCTTCATCTTCTACCGCCATCTTGATCTGGTGGTAGCCTGAGAAGGCATCCAGGAAGCAGAGCAACTCGCACCCAGTGGTGGAGTCTACGATCTGGTCGATTCGCGACAATGGGAAGGGGTCTTGAGGGCAGGCCTTGTTGAGGCTGGTGAAGTCGACGCACATGTGGCTCTCGCTGCCTTTCTTGGGGACGATGACAGGGTTGGCGAGCCACTCGGGGTGGCGCACCTCATGGATGACCTCTGCCTTGTGCAGTTTCTGAACTTCTTGAACGATGGACTCTTGCTTCTCGGGCGCTTTGCGCCGTGCCTTTTGCTTGACGGGGTGCGCGTTAGGGCACACCGCTAAGTGGTGCTCGATCACCTCCCTAGGCACACCGGACAAATCTGATGCTGTCCATGCGAACACATCAGCATTTGCCCGGAGGAAGGCGATGAGCGCGTCTTCCTATTTAGGATCGAGGCCGTTGCCGATGGTGAAGGCGGGCCCGGAGCCACTGCCATCCACCGACACCTTCTTCGTCTCGGCGCATGCCTGAGAAGACAGCTGCTTCTTCTTCGCGGGTACGGCCTCGGGAGGCTCGACGTCGTCCTCGTCAGCAGGGTACGTGGTAGCAGCAGCCTTGTAGGCGCGCTCGAGGGAGCGGACCGCATCCTTCTCATCGCAGCGGACGGTGATGATGCCGCTGCAGCCCGGCATCTTGAGGACATTGTAGGCGTGATGGGTCACCGCCATGAACTTGGAGAGCGCGGGGTAGCCCAAGATGCGTTGTAGGGTAGGACGATGTGCGCCACGTCGAAGTCGACAAGCTCAGTATGGTAGTTCTTGCGGGTGCCGAAGGTGACAGGCAGGCGCACTTGCCCCAGAGGCAGGGTGGAGCCGTCAGTCACGCCTGAGAAGGGCCTCGTCGGCATCAGGCGCTTGTAGGGCACTTGAAGCTTCTTGAAGGTCTCGATGGAGATCACGTTGAGGCCTCCACCGCCGTCGACAAGCATCTTGGTGACGACAACGTTGTTGATGGTGGGGGTGCACAGCTTGGGGATGGTGCCTACCGCTGTCGTTGACTTGGGGTGGTCCGCGGAGTCGAAGGAGATCGCGTACTGTGACCACTTGAGGGGCTGAGAAGCCTCAGGCCTCGGGAGGGCTGCGTTCACCTCGTGAGAGAACTGCTTGAAGTGGCGGTTGGATGAGGGAGCTTGGGCTCCACCGAGGATGCACGCCACTCCGCAAGGCTCCTAGTAGCCCCCAGTGTTCTCTTCAAGCTAGTTGTCATTGTTACTGCCAGGTGGCGGCGGCGGCAGCGGTGGCAGGGCGGCATTGGCCTGAGGGTTGGCTTGCCGTTGCGGTTGCCCCGGTGGTTGCCGTTGCGTCCACTTCCACGGCCGGTACCGCAGTCGTTGCGGCTGCCGTGCCCGTCCTGGTGGCTCTCGCGAAGCAGCTTGAGCTCGTGGCAGTCTTCGGTGTTGTGGGAGAACATGTTGTGGTAGGCACAGTACGGGCGGCCATCCTTCTTGGGCTCGTCGCGGTCGCGTCCGCGCTTCTGCTCAGGCTCCGCCGCAAGCACGGTGAAAGCACATTTGCTCCCTTGGTGGTTTTGGTAATTCATAACAACATATATCTCATTGAACTAATGTCCATTCAAGATTAAGATTTCAGGATGTTCAATGGTTGGCATGGCATGTACTAGAGACGTGGACCCCTCAAAATGCTAAGGACAAGGATTGGCAAAAGATCAAGACTCTACATTTTTGGTTTAGTGATCCAAGATCACATTGAGTCCATAGGAAAGCCAATGCTATTAAAAGGGGATGAGGTGTTGCTTAATGGTCTATTTGCTCAAGTGCTTAGTGACAGTGTTTCTAAACCCTCAACCACTCTCTCTACCCAAATATGTCCTAAACCTACAGTCCAACTCGGCCCCACCGATAGTTCCTATCCGGCCCCACCGAGTTCATTCAAGACTTAGCCACTGCCAAACCCTAACAAATCGGATCCACCGAAATGGATCTCGGTCTCACCGAGATGGCCTTGCCAACTCTCTATAATTGTTTGCATTCACTTCGGTCTCACCGAGTTATGCAAATCGGTCTCACCGAGATGGCTTGCCAAGTCTCTGTTGCCTTATTGCTTCACTTCGGTCCTACCGAGTTGATGCAATCGGTGCCACCGAGATGAGGATTGCCCTAAGCCATTGCACTTCGGTCCATCCGAGTTGTCCATATCGGTCCCACCGAGATTCCTAAAGTTCATATCTTTTACACAGTTCGGTGCTACCGAGATGATTGTTTCGGTGCCACCGAGTTGGGTCAAAAGTGTGTAACGGTTGGATTTTGTGTGGAGGCTATATATACCCCTCCACCACCTCCTTCTCAGTGAGGAGAGCAATCAGAACGTGCCTACACTTCCACCATACATTTTCTGAGAGAGAACCACCTACTCATGTTTTGAGATCAAGATATTCCATTCCTACCATTTGAACCTTTTGATCTCTAGCCTTTCCCAAGTTACTTTCCACTCAAATCCTTCTTCCACCATAGCCAAATCTGTGAGGAGTGTTTGAGTGATGGGAAGACTATCATTTGAAGCACAAGAGCAAGGAGTTCATCAACAACACACCATCTATTACCTTTTGGAGAGTGGTGTCTCCTAGATTGGTTAGGTGTCACTTGGGAGCCTCCAACCAGATGTGGAGTTGAACCAAGCAGTTTGTAAGGGCAAGGAGATCGCCTACTTCGTGAAGATCTACCCCGAGTGAGGCTAGTCCTTCGTGGACGTAAGCCATGGTGGAACAGACAAGGTTGCTTCTTCGTGGACCCTTCGTGGACTCGCGCAGCCGTTACCCTTCGTGGGTTGAAGTCTCCATCAACATGGACGTACGATAGCACCACCTATCGGAACCACGCCAAAAACCACCGTGTCTTCATTGTGTTTGAAATATCCTATCCCCTCTCTACTTACATATGCAATTGCTTATATTCCGCTGCTATACTCTTAGAATTGCATGTGTATGGTGATGCTTGACATGTACTATTGCTAAAATCTGCCCACAACTAAAATTGGGAAAAGGTTAGGTTTTATTTGGTCAAGTAGTCTAATCACCCCCCCCCTCTAGACATACTTTCGATCCTACACACGGCAGGGCCCTTGCGCTTGGCGTCCTTGCTCTTGGCCTTGATGGTATCAGGCGCCTGGTTCGGGTCACTATGGATGAAGAGGCGGCCCTCTTCAGCCTTGGCGCACCTGTCGGCGAGGTCGAACAGCTCAACTGCGGTGTCAAGCTCATCGTTGATGGCAAGCTTCTCGTGCATCCGGACATCCGTGACGCCGGAGGAGAACACGGAGATGATGGCGGCGTCAGAGGCGCGCAGGATCTTGTTGCACACTTGGCTGAAGCGCTGGATGTACTTGCCTAGAGTCTCGTCAGGCCGCTGGCGCATGGTGCGTAGGTCGTTGAGCGTGAGGGGGCGCTCGTGAGTGCCCTTGAAGTTGGCGATGAACTGCCGACACAGCTCGGCCCACAAAGAGATGGACGCTTCGGGAAGGTTCATGAGCCACGAGCGCGGGGCGTCCTTGAGGGCCCTGGGGAACCAGTTCGCCATGACCTTGTCATCCCCGTTCGCAGCCTCGATGCTCAAGGTGTAGAGTTGCAGGAACTCCGTGGGGTTGGGGGTGCCATCGTAGCGAGGAGGCAGGTCCGGCTTGAACTTCGTAGGCCACACCACGCGGCGCAGCTCACGGGTGAAGGCGTGGTAGCCCCCGCTGGTGGAGGCGACGCCGCCGGCGAGGGCGGCACGGTTCTGGTGACCGGCCGCCGCGACCTCTTGGATGGTGCGGTCTTGCCGCTGGCGCTGCCGCTCGAGGAGCACGCGCGCGTCGAGCGGCGCGCGCCAGACGATCTGGCAGCTCTCATCGTCGGGGTCTGGTGAAGACGCGTTGCGGGACGGCTCCTGCGCATGCGCCGCGGCGACGGCCCGCGCCGTCGAGCAGAGGAGGTGGAGGAAGGGACGCGTCGTGCTCTGCCCCCGCGCCACGCGGCGGCGGAGGTGGAAGAGAGCGGGAGGGCGCCGGAGCGGCCCCAGCGGTGTTGACGAGCTCGGTGATGCGCGCGAGCCAGGCGTCGTAGCCGGCCTCGGTGGGGCGGTAGCGCAGCAGCTCCTGCGCCATGAGCAGCGCGTCCTAAGGGTCAGGGCGCGCGAGCGAGGACGCGGTGGCGGTGCGACCAGGCAGCCGCACCGACAGGTGCAGGGAAGAGGCCTCCTCCTCACCCGCCGCGGGGTCGGTGGCGGCGCGGGCGCGAGGACGGCGGTTTTCATTGGCGACCGGCTCCATCTGAGCCACCCTAGCCATCCTGCGCAGAGTGCGCTCGCGTCGAGCGTTGGCCATGGCGAGGTCGAAGCGGAAGGAGCGGAAGCAGCCCGCTACCTGGCGCGCCAAATGTCGGAACTCGGGCTCCAGGGACCCTGGTTCGAACTCTAGGGGCCGCTTGCTGCCTAACAACTCGACGGTGACCACGGCGAGGCTATGACGAGAGCACGCTCACACGCGAGGCATGGCGGGGACACAAGAGCTACCCAGGTTCGGGCCACCGTGCGGTGTAAAACCCTACTCCTGCTTGTGTTTGGGATTATTGTGGGCAAGAGAGTTCTCGCGTACAAGATTGAGGAAGAAGGAAGCGATCCTTCTCTACGGTGGCAGCACTGCCCATTTTATAGCCACCTTGGTCCTCTTCCCCCGCAAATGTTGGCAGGAAGGGTTGCCACACAACCGCGGTTCAAAGGGGGACAGGCGCCCAGTCTTATCCTGACAAAAGGTGGTCTCCGCCTGCAAAGGCATTATCCATGACGCGCCGGTGGGCTCGGTGATGACCTCCGCCCTGCGCGCCTTATCGTCCTAGTCTTCATACACCAAACGGGCAAGCTTTGGGACTTGCTTTGCAGAAGGGCAGCTGGTGCTGCCCCTTTATCACCAAAGAGGAAATCCTCCCTGACCGCGCCTGTCGGTACAGCCCTGCCGTTGTCGTCGTCTTGCGGGGGTGCGTCATCCACATGATGGGCGCGTGATCGCCAGGCGGCGCGCCGCGTGAGTGGCTTCGGGAGGCTGCCTCGCGAGGCGTCTTGCTGATGCTGAGTCTTCGGTGGGTCCGCTCCTTGAGGAGGGGGGTCCTCGTGAGGCCGGTGCCTCGTGAGGCAACTTGCTTCGGGACGCCCATGGTTGGGCCGCCTCTTGGGCCTTCGCCAAGCGTGGCTTCCTGGGCCGCAGGCAGATGGCCCGTGTACCCTGGTTCCCACTGGGCCGACACGATGATTAAATAATCTTCTTAATTATATATCGCATACGGTTAGGGAGAAGTGAATGTGTGTGATAGTCTCCTTATCATACACGCTTTACAATCATGAACTGTTTGTGATGGGGTGTGCATCATAAATGTTGCACCACAGAATAGCATGTGCAATGGTAATGCCAGCACACACGAGTAGCAAGGATGGAGCGTTTGGGATATTCGATATATCACAAACAGTTGTGTGATAAATCGCGTTTGGGATAGATGCGGGCGTCGCATACGCTTAGTTCTGGAAAACCATTCCTACTCCCTATCCCCGACGGTTTCTGGGTCGTGTGGGAAGGACCCCCTTATCGCACACACATGCAAGGCGACGGTTTAAAACTCTGTCACGAAAAGGGGGTAAAAACCGTTTGTATAGCAGGTCGCTGCACCAGTGAACTCAGGGTCACCTCTGGGAGAAAGGCGATAATCCTTTCTGCTCCTTTACCGGATCACTAAAGGGACTAATCATTAGGCACCATTGTTGGTTGTGAAGAACAAAGAACACAACCAGCATATTGATGAGTGAATTATATGCGTACTTTTTAGAGTGTATTTTAGTGCCAAAAGTCCCTCACATCATATCCACCTAGCACTTACTCATGTCCCCAGTGCATAGTTTCTGGTTTTTTACTCATTTTACCAAGTTCTTTGCACAACTTCTATTTTTACTAGTTTTCCTTTGTTTTGTGGTCTTTGTAGGTATGTTGGCATGTTCATGGACTTGACACATCAAAAGCACCAATTTGGGGGTCAAACCGGAGATGTTCCAGGAACCAGATTAAGGCCCTATGGAGGGTTTAATGTTTTGACATTTATCAAAATGCCCAAATTGACTGATGCATCGGGCTTTTCGTTAGCAATCCAACAAGCCCAATAATGTCAAAATCGGAGTTTGTATGAAGAAGAAATGGCGACCAAAATATGAAACCCCTCCCGGAGTCCAGAACGTTTGACGGGGTGCGGTACGAGCACGAGCGGTCATACCGACGCTCGTACTAGAGCCCGACAACGCAGTGATTAGTCCCATTAGTGATCCGGTAAAGGAGCAGAAAGGATTCTCGCCTTTTTTCCCCAGGGGTGACCCTAAGTTATCGAACCCACGAGAGGACGGCACCCTAGAAGTCAGACGTTTCTACCAAGATTTTGAGAGAGAATTAATTCCAGCTTTTGACCGGATCAAAATCAAGTTGACACTAAGAACACTTATAATAAAAATAGGCATTGTTACGAGGACTTATTCTTACAACCATATATTTGTGAAAGGGACCATTATGATATTAATTTGTGCCCAGGAAGTCATCCATCGAGATGTGCTTGCAACATATCGAAGTGGGGGATGTGTCCTGCATCAAGAGTCGGTTGTCCAACCGAAAGGCCCTATCTGTTGCGCTGGATTGCCCCGGTAATTAAGATAGAAATCAGACAAAAAGTATTGGGCATTTAATGACCACCTCTTGTATCCCCAAGGATAGGATCCATGTTACCGTACTAAACCTTTCTGTCACTGGTGTTCAGAATAACACTTCACGGTCTCCTTGCCCTTAGCCTCTCTGTGGCTCGCTCTCCATGATCCTAGGTACCTGCAGGGATGAAGAACGCGAACGAGACAAGAGACAACTAAGAAGCAATTTTATGTTACACATACGGGACGTTAATTAAAAGTACTTCCATCGATCCCACCAACAAATACATCGGGATGTAGGGCTATGCCTCAACCCGTGACCTTACTGAACTACTATCACATGGAGATCAGATCACACAGAGAAATCATTGAAGAACACATCATGAAGATTGATTGATTGATAATATGTCCTACAATAGATGTCGGATGTGATATCTGATTACAAAGTATGGCTAGTTGGCTGAGTACTACGATGAGATGGTGGCGGCTATGGAGAAGTAGATGGGAAATGGCAGCGGCTAGGGTTTCTGTGGATGATGAAGATGGAGGTTTCAGCAATGTTTTGTGTTATTTCTGACATTTTTCCCTTCACGGTATTTGTAGTGGTGGATCAGAGAGCACCCCTGGCAGGCCATACAACCGCGCATACAAGCGTCTGCGGTCATATGGTACGTCGTCTTTTGCTCTGGCTCTTGATGTGCGCCTCCCACTTGATCTCCTCTATCTCCTCTTTACTCTTTCCAAGTATTGACTTGATTTTGTGCATAAATAGTCCATTTCCTGTTGAAACAAAATAAAGATAGGATATTTGCAATCCTTTGCAATAATTAGTCATTAGTAGCAATATCGGAGCCAATATCTCGGTTTTTACGAAATACCTCAGCTTAAACAAAGGCTTGATGAGCGTAAAAATAACACTCATCACACAGTAAATTGGCCACAACTTTCCTGATTTTGCTCCAATTTCATCCCCGTTTGTTCCAGGGCTTATATTGGGAGAGGATTTGTCTCATCCTAGGGTCATCGTGAGGAAAATAGGAGGTGCCTCCTGATGGGGAACGTTGAATGAAAATCAAAAAAATTCCTACGAAACACCCAAGATCTAATCTAGGAGATGCATAGCAATGAGAGGGGAGTGTGTCTACATACCCTTGTAGACCGAAAGCGTTAGCATCATAACGCGGTTGATGTAGTCGTACTCTTCATGATCCAATCGCGATCCAATCCGATCTAGTGCCGAACGGACGGCACCTCCGAGATTAGCACACGTTCAACTCGATGGCGTCCTCTCCTTCTTGATCCAGCAAGCGAGGGGGAGGAGGTAGATGAGATCGGAACCAGCACGGTAGTATGGTGGTGGTGGCAGAAGAGGAACTCCGGCAGGGCTTCGCCAAGCGCTGACGGGAAATGGAGGAGTATACGGGAGAGAGGGAAGCGCCAGGAGAAAGGGTGTGGCTGCCCTCCCTCTCCCCCACTATATATAGGGGCAAGGGGAAGGGGGCGCCGGCCCAGCCCCTCCTCCAAGGGAGGGGCGGCGGCCCTAGGGGGTGGCTTGCCCCCCAAGCCAAGGGGGGGCGCCCCCATCTAGGGTTCCCCCAAACCCTAGGCGCATGGGCCCATGGGGGGAAGTGGCGCCCAGCCCACTAGGGGCTGGTGCTCCCCCCTTTGCTGCCCATGTGGCCCTCCGGGGCAGGTGGACCCTCCCCGGTGGACCCCCGGAACCCCTTCGGTGCATCCGGTACAATACCGATATACCTCCGAACTTTTCCAGCAGTCAAAATATGACTTCCCATATATGAATCTTTACCTCCGGACTATTCTGGAGCTCCTCATGATATCCCGGAACCCATCCAAGACTCTGAGCAACCTTCAGGCTTTCCACTGTTAATATCTCAATACTACCCTAGCGCTACCGAACGTTAAGCGTGCGACCCTACGGGTTCGGAACATGCAGACATGACCGAGACTCCTCTCTAGTTAATAACCAATAGCGGGACCTGGATGCCCATATTGATTCCTACATATTCAATGAAAATCTTTATCGGTTGAACCACGATGTCGAGGATTCAATTAATCCCGTATGCAATTCCCTTTGTCCGGCGATATGTTACTTGCCCGAGATTCGATCGTCGGTATCTCCATACCTAGTTCAATCTTGTTATCGACAAGTCTCTTTACTCGTTCCGTAATACAAGATCCCATGAATAACTCATTAGACACATTGCTTGCAAGCTCTTTACGATGTTGTATTACCGAGAGGGCCCAGAGATATCTCTCCGTCATACGGAGTGACAAATCCTAGTCTCGATCCATGCAACCCAACAGACACCTTCAGAGATACCTGTAGAGCACCTTTATGATCACCCAGTTATGAAGTGACATTTGATAGCACACAAGGTATTCCTCCGGTATCCGGGAGTGACATGATCTCATGGTCGAAGGAAAAGATACTTGACATGAGGAAAGCTATAGCAAATAAACTAAACGATCTGATGCTAAGCTTACGGTTGGGTCTTGTCCATCACATCATTCTCCTAATGATGTGATCCCGTTATCAAATGACAACTCATGTCTATGGTTAGGAAACCTTAACCATCTTTGATCAACGAGCTATTCTAGTAGAGACTCACTAGGGACATGGTGTTGTTTATATATTCACACATGTATTTAAGTTTTCGGTCAATACAATTCTAGCATGAATAATAAACATTTATCATGAACAAGGAAATATGATAATAACCAATTTATTATTGCCTCTAGGGCATATTTCCAACAGTCTCCCACTTGCACTAGAGTCAATAATCTAGTTTACATCGTAATGAATCAAACACCCATGGAGTCCTGGTGCTGATCATGTTTTGCTCATGGAAGAGGTTTAGTCAATAGGTCTGCCACTTTCAGATCCGTATGTACTTTGCAAAGTTCTATGTCTCCCTCCTTGATGTAATCACGGATGGAGTTGAAGCGGCGTTGATGTGCTTGGTCTTCTTGTGAAACCTGGGCTCCTTGGCAATGGCAATAGCTCCAGTGTTGTCACAAAAGATAATCGTTGGATCCGATGCACTAGGTATAACTCCCAGATCGGATATGAACTCCTTCATCCAGACTTCTTCTTGCACTGCTTCCGAAGAAGCTATGTATTCCGCTTCACATGTAGATCCTGCTACGACGCTTTGCTTGGAACTGCACCAACTGACTGCTCCACCATTCAATATAAATACGTATCCGGTTTGAGACTTAGAGTCATCCGGATCTGTGTCAAAGCTAGCATCGACGTAACCCTTTACGATGAGCTCTTCGTCACCTCCATAAATGAGAAACATGTCCTTAGTCCTCTTCAGGTACTTAAGGATATTCTTGACCGCTGTCCAGTGATCTACTCCTGGATCACTTTGGTACCTCCCTGCCAGACTTATGGCAAGGCACACATCAGGTATGGTACACAGCATGGCATACATTATAGAGCTTATGGCTGAGGCATAGGGGATGACTTTCATCCTTTCTATTTCTTCTGCCGTGGTCGGGCTTTGAGTCTTACTCAACTTCACACCTTGCAACACAGGCAAGAATCCTTTCTTCGACTGATCCATTTTGAACTTCTTCAAAATCTTGTCAAGGTATGTGCTTTGTGAAAGTCCTATTAGGCGTCTTGATCTATCTCTATAGATTTTAATGCCCAATATGTAAGCAGCTTCACTCAGGTCTTTCATTGAAACACACTTGTTCAAATAACCTTTTATGCTTTCTAGAAATTCTATATCATTTCCAATCAACAATATGTCATCCACATATAATATTAGAAATGCTACAGAGCTCCCACTCACTTTCTTGTAAATACAAGCTTCTCCATAAGTTTGTATAAAAACAAAAGCTTTGATCACCTCATCAAAGCGTATATTCCAACTCCGAGATGCTTGCACCAGTCCATAGATGGATCGCTGGAGCTTGCATACTTTGTTAGCATCCTTAGGATCGACAAAACCTTCCGGTTGCATCATATACAACTCTTCCTTAAGAAACCCGTTAAGGAACGCTGTTTTGACGTCCATCTGCCAAATTTCATAATCATAAAATGCGGCAATTGCTAACATAATTCTAACAGACTTCAGCATCGCTACGGGTGAGAAGGTCTCATCGTAGTCAACCCCTTGAATTTGTTGGAAACCCTTTGCGACAAGTCGAGCTTTATAGACGGTGATATTACCATCAGCGTCTGTCTTCTTCTTAAAGATCCATTTATTCTCAATGGCCTGCCGATCATTGGGCAAGTCCACCAAAGTCCATACTTTGTTCTCATACATGGATCCTATCTCGGATTTCATGGCCTCAAGCCATTTGTCGTAATCCAGGCTCATCATTGCTTCTTCATAGTTCGTAGGTTCGCCGTTGTCTAACAACATGACTTCCAGGACAGGATTACCGTACCACTCTGGTGCGGAACGTACCCTGGTCGACCTACGAAGTTCAGTAGTAACTTGATCCAAAGTTTCATGATCATCATCATTAGCTTCCTCTCCGGATGGTGTAGGCATCACGGGAACTTCTTTCTGTGATGTGCTACTTTCCAATTTGGGAGAAGGTACAATTACCTCATCAAGTTCTACTTTCCTCCCACTCACTTCTTTCGAGAGAAACTCCTTCTCTAGAAAGGACCCATTCTTGGCAACAAAGATTTTGCCCTCGGATCTGTGATAGAAGGTATACCCAATGGTTTCTTTAAGGTATCCTATGAAGACACACTTCTCCGCTTTGGGTTCGAGCTTATCAGGCTGAAGCCTCTTGACATAAGCATCGCATCCCCAAACTTTAAGAAACGACAGCTTAGGTTTCTTGCCAAACCATAACTCATACGGTGTCATCTCAACGGATTTAGACGGTGCCCTGTTTAAAGTGAATGCGGCAGTCTCTAATGCATAACCCCAAAACGATAGTGGCAAATTGGTAAGAGACATCATAGAACGCACCATATCCAATAGAGTACGATTACGACGTTGGGACACACCATTACGCTGTGTTGTTCCAGGTGGCGTGAGCTGTGAAACAATTCCACATTGTCTTAAATGCATACCAAACTCGTAACTCAAATATTCACCTCCACGATCAGATCGTAAAAAATTAATTTTCTTATTACGATGATTCTCTACTTCACTCTGAAACTCCTTGAACATTTCAAATGTCTCATACTTGTGTTGCATTAAGTAAATATACCCATATCTACTCAAATCATCTGTGAAAGTAAGAAAATAATGATATCCACCGCATGCTTCAACACTCATCGGACCGCATACATCGGTATGTATTATTTCCAACAAGTCACTTGCCCGCTCCATTGTTCTGGAAAACGGGGTTTTAGTCATCTTGCCCATGAGGCATGGTTCACATGTCTCAAATGATTCATAATCAAGAGATTCCATAAGTCCATCAGCATGGAGTTTCTTCATGCGCTTTACACCAATATGACCTAAGCGGCAGTGCCACAAGTATGTGGTACTATCATCATTAACTTTGCATCTTTTGGCATCAATATTATGAACATGTGTATCACTACGATCGAGATTCAACAAGAATAAAACATTTAACAAGGGTGCATGACCATAAAAGATATTATTCATATAAATAGAACAACCATTATTCTCTGACTTAAATGAATAACCGTCTCGCAATAAACAAGATCCAGATATAATGTTCATGCTTAACGCAGGCACCAAATAACAATTATTCAGGTTCAAAACTAATCCCGAAGGTAAACGTAGGGGGAGCGTGCCGACGGCGATCACATCAACCTTGGAACCATTTCCGACGTGCATCGTCACCTCGTCCTTAGCTAGTCTCCGTTTATTCCGCAGCTCCTGTTTCGAGTTACAAATATTAGCAACCGAACCAGTATCAAATACCCAGGCGCTACTACGAGCACTAGTAAGGTACACATCAATAACATGTATATGAAATATACCTTTGTTGATGTTGCCAGCCTTCTTATCTGCCAAGTACTTGGGGCAGTTCCGCTTCCAGTGACCATTCCCCTTGCATTGGAAGCACTCAGTCTCAGGTTTGGGTCCAGCCTTGGGTTTCTTCACAGGAGCAGCAACGGGCTTGCCATTCTTCTTGAAGTTCCCTTTCTTTCCCTTGCCTTTCTTCTTGAAACTGGTGGTCTTGTTGACCATCAACACTTGATGTTCTTTCTTGATTTCTACCTCCGCGGCCTTAAGCATCGCGAAGAGCTCAAGGATCGTTTTTTCCATCCCTTGCATGTTATAGTTCATCACAAACCTCTTGTAGCTCGGTGGCAGTGACTGGAGAACTTTGTCAATCGCTACTTCATCCGGAAGATTAACTCCCAACTGATTCAAGCAGTTGAAGTACCCAGACATCTTGAGTACGTGCTCACTAATGGAGCCGTTCTCCTCCATCTTGCAGCTAAAGAACTTGCCGGAGGTTTCATACCTCTCGACCCGGGTGTGAGCCTGAAATACCAATTTCAGCTCCTGGAATATCTCATATGCTCCATGGTGCCCAAAACGTCTTTGGAGCCCTGGTTCTAAGCCGTAAAGCATGGCGCACTGAACTATCGAGTAGTCATCAGAACGTGCCTGCCAGACGTTCATAACATCTGCATGCGACGCTTGAGGGGGTGCATCACCAAGTGGTGCATCAAGGACATAAACTTTCTGTGCAGCAGTGAGGATAATCCTCAAATTACGGACCCAGTCCGCATAGTTTCTTCCATCATCTTTCAACTTAGCTTTCTCTAGGAACGCATTAAAATTCAGGGGAGCTACAGCGCGAGCCATTGATCTACAACATTAATTTGCAAAGACAATTAGACTAAGTTCATGATAATTGGTTCTGTTAATCAAATTACTAAAGAACTCCCACTTAAATCAACATCCCTCAAGTTGTCTAAGTGTTACATGATCCAAATCAACTGACCCATGTCCGATCATCACGTGAGATGGGGCAGTCATCAATGGTGAACATCTCCATGTTGATCATATCTACTATATGACTCATGTTCGACCTTTTGGTCCTCCATGCTCCGAGGCCATGTCTGTACATCCTAGGCTCGTCAAGTTTAACCCAAGTATTCTGCATGTGTAAAACTGTCTTACACCCGTTGTATGCGAACGCAGAGTCTATCACACCCGATCATCATGAGGTGCTTCGAAACGATGAACTTTCGCAATGGTGCATACTTAGGGAGAACACATTTTATCTTGAAATTATGTGAAGGTATCATCTTACAATGCTACTGCCGTCCTAAGCAAAATAAGATGCATAAAAAGATAAACATCACATGCAATCAATATGTGACATGATATGGCCATTATCATCTCGTGCCTTTGATCTCCATCTCCAAAGCACCGGCATGATCTCCATCTTCACCGGTATGACACCATGATCTCCATCATCGTGCTGTCATGTAGTTGTCTCCGCCAACTATTGCTAACGCATAGCGATAAAGTAAAGCAATTACATGGCGTTTAATGATTGACACGCAGGTCATACAATAAATTAAAGACAACCCTATGGCTCCTGCCGGTTGCCGTACTCATCGACATGCAATTCATGAACCTATTACAAAACATGATCATCTCATACATCAACATATATCACATCACGTTTTGGCCATACCACATCACAACATGCCCTGCAAAAACAAGTTAGACGTCCTCTATTTTGTTGTTGCGATTTTTACATGGCTGCTATGGGCAACTAGCAAGAACCATTCTTACCTACGCAAAGCCACAACGGTGATATACAAGTTGCCTTTTAACCTTCTACAAGGACCGCCCTTGTCAAATCAGATTCAACTAAAGTGGGAGAGACAGACACCCGCAAAGCCACTTTTATGCAATACAAGTTGCATGTCAGTCAGTGGAATCGGTCTCTTGTGCGAGGACAAGTAAGGTTGGTCCGAGCCGCTTCATCCCACAATAACGCCGAATCCAAATAAGACAAAGGAAGAAAGCAATTTGAACATCAACGCCCACAACTTCTTTGTGTTCTACTCGTGCAAATACATCTACGCATAGACCTAGCTCATGATGCCACTGATGGGGAACGTTGCATGAAAATCAAAAAAAATCCTACGAAACACCCAAGATCTAATCTAGGAGATGCATAGCAATGAGAGGGGAGTGTGTCTACATACCCTTGTAGACCGAAAGTGTTAGCGTCGTAACGCGGTTGATGTAGTCGTACATTCACGATCCAATCGCGATCCAATCCGATCTAGTGCCGAACGGACAGCACCTCCGAGATTAGCACACGTTCAGCTCAATGGCGTCCTCTCCTTCTTGATCCAGCAAGCGAGGGGGAGGAGGTAGATGAGATCGAAACCAGCACGTCGGTATGGTGGTGGTGGCAGCAGCGGAACTCCGGCAGGGCTTCGCCAAGCGCTGATGGAACATGGAGGAGTATACGGGAGAGAGGGAAGCATCAGGAGAAAGGGTGTGGCTGCCCTCCCTCTCCCCCACTATATATAGGGGCAAGGGGGAGGGGGCGCCGGCCCTAGCCCCTCATCCAAGGGAGGGGGCGGCGGCCCTAGGGGGTGGCTTGCCCCCCAAGCCAAGGGGGGCGCCCCCATCTAGGGTTCCCCCAAACCCTAGGCGCATGGGCCCATGGGGGGAAGTAGCGCCCAGCCCACTAGGGGCTGGTGCGCCCCCCTTTGCTATCCATGTGGCCCTCCGGGGCAGGTGGACCCCCCGGTGGACCCCTGGAACCCCTTCGGTGCATCCGATACAATACCGATATACCTCCAAACTTTTCCGGCAGTCAAAATATGGCTTCCCATATATGAATCCTTACCTCTGGACTATTCTGGAGCTCCTCGTGATATCCCAGAACCCATCCGAGACTCCGAACAACCTTCAGACTTTCCACTATTAATATCTCAATACTACCCTAGCGCTACCGAACGTTAAGCGTGCGACCCTACGGGTTCGGAACATGCAGACATGACCGAGACTCCTCTCTGGTCAATAACCAATAGCGGGACCTGGATACCATATTGATTCCTACATATTCAGCGAAGATCTTTATCGGTTGAACCACGATGTCGAGGATTCAATTAATCCCGTATGCAATTCCCTTTGTTCGGCGATATGTTACTTGCTCGAGATTCGATCGTCGGTATCTCCATACCTAGTTCAATCTCGTTATCGGCAAGTGTCTTTACTCGTTCCGTAATACAAGATCCCATGACTAACTCATTAGACACATTGCTTGCAAGCGCTTTACGATGTTGTATTATCGAGAGGGCCCAGAGATATCTCTTCGTCATACGGAGTGACAAATCCCAGTCTCGATCCATGCAACCCAACAGACACCTTCGGAGATACCTGTAGAGCACCTTTATGATCACCCAGTTACGAAGTGACGTTTGATAGCACACAAGGTATTCCTCCGGTATCCGGGAGTGACATGATCTCATGGTCGAAGGAATATATACTTGACATGAGGAAAGCTATAGCAAATAAACTAAACGATCTGATGCTAAGCTTACGGTTGGGTCTTGTCCATCACATCATTCTCCTAATGATGTGATCCCGTTATCAAATGACAACTCATGTCTATGGTTAGGAAACCTTAACCATCTTTGATCAACGAGCTAGTCTAGTAGAGGCTCACTAAGGACATGGTGTTGTTTATATATTCACACATGTATTTAAGTTTCCGGTCAATACAATTCTAGCATGAATAATAAACATTTATCATGAACAAGGAAATATGATAATAACCAATTTATTATTGCCTCTAGGGCATATTTCCAACACCTCCCACGTCTGGCGCTGGGCCGGAGGTTTGGCGCCCTCTCCATCAACACCGCCACCATCCCTCTCTCCATCTCCAACACCATGTTGGCTTGTAACTCGTCCCTAACCTCTATGTACTCCATCTCCATGTTTGAGTAACTTATTTAGTCCTTGGGAAATAAGATGAAGTCTAGCTTGTACTATAACCGAATGTCTTTGTGCGATATGAAATCCTCTTTTACATGATTATGTTAGTGATCTTCTCGATGTTGGGTGAAGTTGACCATCCAACACTTGCTAATTTTGGACGAAAGATCATTACTTTTGGCGTGAAGGTTGGTTGCGAGGTAGGTTAGTGACATGGCCTATCTCCCTTCTTCCTGGATAGTTGCAATAGGGATAAACAGAGACCGCTTTTGGCTGCATCCACGGGGAAATCCTTAATCACCGTATGATAACTGAAGTGGGGAAGAACGGTGGTGGCGTATGTGATATGGGGCTGCTGCATGTATGCCCGAATCTGTAACTGGCTCCGCCCACAAAGAGAAACATGAGAAGTGACTTAGGTATTCGTAGAACGTATGGGTAGTGATGATTTCAAACACCTCGATAACGCCCTTATTACTCAAGCGCCACCCCTGCATTTTATTCACTGTTTTATCTATCTTTTTTACATTCACTTAGTTGTTTAGATAAAACTGCCCTTATTATCATTTTCGCTAGCAACCGACGAACAAACTATTTCCAGATAACGCTCTGGGTGTGAACGTAGCCGCGTGAGTGGCCACGTAGCCGTGGGGTTAGTAGTTTCCTACGCAATCGCTCCATGTGGGATCAACATACTCTTCTTACCGCGAATTGCAATAGCCTTGTGATCTTGCAGGCCATCATATATCCCCCCCTTCAAATACTCCAATCCTTCCCCAAACTTCGCCCCCAGATCATCATAATTACCACCCAAATACTCTTAGGCAACACCTCATAAACAACCGGTAAATCACATTTCAAATTCGAATCAGAACCTACACCCCCACCCCCCCTTATTTTAACTTTACTCACCGAATTGATGGGGAAATGCTCATCGTCGTCGGAGATCTCGTCTCAGACTGTGTAGGAGTAATATTCGGCTCCATTCTGTTGAGATTCATCGGGTTTACCTCCCTCTTAAACAGATCCACGGCCTTCTCCCTCATCCTTCTCACACATCCTTCCAGATCACACGCTAAAGAATCTCTCTTCCCCGCCACTTAATGGTGCTCCAATCCCCAGCAAGGGGGCCACCCACTATGCCTGCCCCACCGGCATGGTGGTCCGCCCAACAATCGCCCTGGGCAACACCCAAATAGTCAATCAAAGGACTACTAGGACGACCGACTAATGGTAGTGTTAATGTTCTCTCCAAACGACCGACTAATGGTAGTGTTAACGTTCTGTCGTGTACTTTGGTTTGTGCTTTATCTATAAAGCAGGGCGAGAGCCTCTTTTGAGGAACTTTCGCACCTACAAACTCCTAAGACCGTTTTGAAGGTTTAGTTATGTTGTATGTTCCAAGGTGTTACTTGATAGATGTTTCATCATCTTGGGTTTAGTACATTTGATGTGTTTTGGTTTATCTGGACCTGCATGCCCATTTTAAAGTTTGTATTTATTTATTTTTTTGCGGAGAAAAGTTTGTATGGTGTTAGTAGGTTTTGCCTCATATCGAGTGAGTTGATAGCGAACATTCACAACGAGTTTCCTTCTAATGCCCGAGCCCGCTCTCGCTCTTTCCCTTGTCATGTTTCTGTTGTAAGAACTGGTTATGTCTGTTAAGAAATTAATGAAAAAGGGCGCGTCTGGTTGAAAAAAAAAGACCTGCTACACGGACGATATTTTGCAGCCGACTTCCGGACGACACAAAATTGCAGCCATATATCCATGTCGTTCAGTGGGCTATAGCCGTTGATCATGAGTGTCGTGCTATTTTCGTTCGGCACTCCATCGTTTGCACAGTAATTTCGAAAAAAAAAACATACTGTAGAAATTAACGATATGTTTGCATCATGTGCACTTTTTAACTACATACAAACCCTTGTATGTCGTATCTAACTCAACCAAGAATTAAACGAGATATCATTCTCCGCCACATAAAACACGAGGAAATCCATCTAAAGTCTAAACCACATGCACCACCAATAAGATCCCAGTTTTCTTGGAGTAGTGTCGACCACGTTTGCATCTAGAGAATTCATTCAACAGCATACAACCGCCAACCGGGTCTCACGTTTGACCCGATATCAGCACCCAAAGTTTTAGAAAAACCAGAAATATTCTGTCGGCTCAGGCCACAAAAACCACAGGACACGCAACCACCATCACCCAAAGTCCAAGGGATCCATATTTGCGCACGGACTTCCACCTACTCGATCCATTTCTCCAATGCAAATCCATCTTAACGGGCACGGCTCGTGTGGCGGATCCGAGAACCCGGCAGGAGCGCGCGTGGTTTGGTGGCCGCTCACCCAACTGAAAGGCACCTGCCAACGCCGTTGCCTCCACAACTCCCACCAAGCCCTCCGCCAACCATCCCAGCCCCGCAGACCCGGTCCCGTAGACCCGCGCCCACTGACACCTCCGGCCCCGCGGCGCCACGACGCGTCTCCCACCGAAGACCGGGTCCACTCTTTTTTCAGGTGGACGCGGCGCCGGCCGGGTTCCCGTCCCTTTCCCTTGGCGGAGACGCGGTGGTGCAGCTGCGACCTCCATTTTAGCGGGTGCGGCGACCTCCGCGATCTTTTCGTCGGATTCAAGCGAGCGCGAGTCTGCTGCCCTATACCACGTCAGGCGTTGGAGCGGGGATTCCGTCGGATTGGCTTCGAATTCATCAATCGATCAAGGTGCCTTTCTTGGTTCTTGATTCTTCCCCCATTTCTGTTTCTTTTTTTTAGCAAGCAAGTATCGTATCGTGCAAAATTTTGGATTAAGTTTTATTTTAAGGCGGAGAAATCTGAATGAACTTGCGAGTGCTTGGATGCAATGTTTCATCCCATGATCCAACCGGCTTCATGCTTCAATTCAAAATTTCACTTCAAGAGTTAGCGTTGCTCTGTGCCACAGTTCCATACCCTAATCCTCTTTCAGTGGGGAATCCAACTGATGAAATGATAGTACTAGCAATCCAACTTGCTAGTTAGCACACCCGCGCGAAATTGATATCTGAGAAACATCCGCCCGGTTTGAAATGGTGTGTGATGATAGTAACTCTTTTGTTTTCGAGGGATGTGGGCTCCACTGGTCATACTATCCTTCGATGTTTGCAATTTGTATCCTTCGATGTTTCAGATGCCTTCGGCACTGCAGACAAAGAAATTAGGTACATGCCAGCATTGTTATTCACACTCTTCAATTGTTCATTTATGCTTCCAGAATGTCGAGCCTCGAGGAACCACTTGGTCTTGGGGACCTGCCAAAGTTGAGTATTAATAGACTTGGAAGGTTCTGCCAAGGTGCTTGCAGATCAACAGCTGATGACCGCAGCACCGGCAAGTAAGTTTTACTGTTATTCAATATTGAATGCATCATTTCATACTTGCCATTTTATCTGGTGTTTTACTTTCACATTTTTCCCATTATCTCCAGATGTGAGCAACCATTCAGTAATAGTATCTTTTTATCTGTACTGCTTTCAGTTACACGCCCAGCAACAGTGGCAACAACCAGACGCTCTTTCACAGCACTTCTCACTCATGGCATCTGCAAGGCCAGTATACCGATTCGTCCTGCAATGGAGTGGATATGGAGTTTAGAGCTCTTCCACAAAAGGTAAGTTAAGTTGTGAAATTTCATAGTGGATGATGTATGCATTCAATTTTGCTTCCCTATTTTAGGTCTGGTTGCACCCCCTATTAACAGAAGCAAGGACTCATTAAAAAAACAGAAGCAAGGAAGTGACATGTATCATTTTGGCTGCGTTCGGTGTTGCAGTGGATTATGATAATCCAACTTATCCAACTAGCTTTTGTCTATCTTAGTGTTTGTTTAACCAACTTATCCCTAGTTTCGTGGCTATTTTCCCACAACAGATTACAAAATAAGCGCAGCGCAACATAGTTCGTCAACCGCAAACTAAGCCTCTGTCTATGGCAGCGCAACATAGTTCATCAACCGCAAACTAAACCGCAAAGTCATAACTTTCTAGTACTGTTGGAACTCATATGCAAGTTTCGGCTGAAAGCATAATAAAGAAGAATCATTACTACCCAGATGTTTTCCCCTTTGCTCAGTCGATGAATAACTGAATTTTCAGGTTTCGTGGGATCTCCCAAGGTTTGTGAAGGTGGTTGAGGTTGGACCACGAGATGGTCTGCAGAATGAGAAGAACATTGTACCGACATCAGTAAAGATTGAGCTGATACACAAGTTGGTGGCTTCTGGCTTGTCAGTAGTTGAAGCCACAAGTTTTGTTTCCCCAAGATGGGTGCCGCAGGTAATTTATGGTGTACCTAAACTAGATGAAGCTGCGTAACATGCACAGTAGTTAGCTTTTTGAACTATCTAAAACCTGCTGGTTGAAGGTAATATACCTTCTCTTATTCAACGAATTAAAGTATGTCCATGCAGGATTATGAATTAATTGATTGGTTGCATATTTTTCAGAAATTGTTCCATTTAACTTCCATTTTTCTCTTGTGAAGTTGTGCTAGCATGCATAATAGATAGACAGTTACAGACCAAAGATACGGCAAAACTAATGATAACTTTATTTTGGAAGTGCAGCTAGCTGATGCAAAGGATGTCCTTGAAGGGATCCAGCATGCACCAGATGTGCGGTTTCCTGTGTTAACTCCTAACCTCAGAGTATGCCCATTTCTGTAGACTGTAGAGCATAGTTTTTTTCTTTTACGCTTCAAATCCTTCTCAGAGCAGTCTCAAATCGCTGCAAATGAAGTTGCAATACACTTGGCATATTTCGTACTGATGAAGCGCTTTCGTTTGCAGGGATTTGAGGCTGCTCTTGCAGCTGGTGCAAAAGAAGTTGCGGTTTTCGCATCCGCCTCTGAATCCTTCTCTAAGTCGAACATCAACTGTACCATCGAGGAAAGCCTTGCTCGGTATCGTGAGGTTACTTCTGCTGCCAAAAAACATGGAATAAGTGTCCGCGGGTAAGCTGCCTAAGCCCAAAGCAAGTGTAAATGAAGAGCTTGATTACTGAATCTGTTCTGAAGTCCTCTATCCTCTGATTGTGACAGGTATGTTTCATGTGTGGTGGGTTGCCCCGTGGAAGGCGCGGTGCATCCATCAAAGGTAGCATATGTTGCCAAGGAGCTTTACGACATGGGTTGCGCGGAGATTTCACTCGGTGACACGATTGGTGTTGGTACGCCAGGTACGTTATCGCATTTGCCGAGTACCATACTATGATGTTAAACTGTCAATTTCTTGAGGCATTGTGTACATTGCTACCCTTGGACGAGTAAAAGCACATATTACTCAAACGCGACCATTAGATTTACAGGATCACTTGCTGGTTACAGTATTGATCAATCATTCATTATGTAAGTTTCAGCGTGGGCTGTTTGTTTCAGGCAGGGTAGTTCCTATGCTGGAGGCCGTGATGGCTGTCGTTCCGGCAGACAAGCTGGCCATTCACTTCCACGATACATACGGCCAGGCCCTTGCCAACATCCTAGTCTCGCTCCAGGTAATAATAAATAACCAAGCTGAAAACAACAAGTCAGTCAGCAAGGCTTGTTGTCCTAACAAGGTTTCCATGATGCTGCTGTTGCCAGATGGGGATCGGCGTAGTGGACTCGTCGGTGTCGGGCCTTGGAGGGTGCCCGTACGCCATGGGCGCCACGGGCAACGTGGCGACGGAGGACGTGGTGTACATGCTCCACGGCCTGGGGATAGAGACCAACGTCGACCTCGGCAAGCTCATGGACGCTGGCGACTACATCTGCAAGCACCTGGACCGGCCGTCAGGCTCCAAGACTGCAACTGCTCTGTGCAGGCTAACGGCCTGACCGTCATACTTGAACTCGACATTGCTGTCAGTCTAGCATATGCATTTACGCAAGCCATTTTGGTTGTTGTATACCGTATCAATTTACTCAGGTCAAGTGAAAAACTTATCAGGAACCATTGATATGTACCAATTCGTATCCTCAGTTCTCATATGACCTTGAATAATCAGCCCTCTTCGTCATAATAGAAAGTTGTGACCTCACAGAAAAGTCAAAAGTGTATGAAAATGGAAAACAATTAACCGAACTGTGTAGTAAATTGCTATTTTCGTATTGCATAGCTTAAAAACGTGCAATGCAATCATTTTGCCATAAATTTCAAGTGTGCTATTGGCAGCATTTTCATGTAGCAGATTTTACATGTATCCAAAAGAGTGCATCTAACCCATCGTCATGGTTACGCCAGTGAGCTCTTTAAGAGCAGCCAAGCATTGCTTCAAAAGTGCCTTTGCCTGTTCACTTTTTTCTGACTCGCAGAGTTGGATTAGTTCACCTTCGAACTTGGCCTCTCTTCTCTCTTCCAATGGGAAGTCTCTATACAATTTGATCAACTCAAGAAGGCACTCTGAAGCAGCAATGTGAACCTGCGGGAAAAAAATACGATTCGTAAGGAGCAATGTCCTTCCTGCACTTGTTTTTTTTGCAGGCTCATCTACTGGTTGTTTTTTTTGCAGGCTCATCTACTGGTTGTTTTTTTTGCAGGCTCATCTACTGGTTGTTGACCCGTAACAAGTAAATTAGATAACAAACTTGGCCACTTTAATAGTAGTATGGAGCTCACATAGTTTTATATATGAAAATGCTAAAAACCTGACGTCAGATTTTCAGGCATGCCAAATCAAACGTTTTTCATGGCAATTTATATTGGCGCGAGGATGGTAAATTTAGTTTGCAAGCACAACAATGTTCTGTCAAAGAATAAACTGAGACGGATTTGCCATGCTCGCCAACTAAATTTGCCATCCTTGACGAACATAAGTTGCCATGAAAAACGTTCGATTTGCCATGTCTAAAAATCTGACGTTCCCTGGATATTCGGGTCCTTTACATAAATGTGGTACTACTTCTGGTGAAGTGGCCAAGTTTATTTACTACTCCCTCCGTTCACAAATACTCCCCGTGCTAGATACATCAGTTCGAACAAGTAATTCCGGACGGAGGAAGTATAGGATATTTTGAATATTTCAATATGGACTACATACGGACTGAAATGAGTGAACAAACACACTAAAATGTGTCTATATACATCCGATTCAGAAAAAAGTTAGAACATCTTATATTTGTGAATGGAGGAAGTATTCAGCAGCAGTAGGACAGCAAACTATCTTCTGGTAAAAAAGCGCAGAGATGTTGATTACTGAAAAAATAGCTCAGCGCCATAGGCGTATAGTTGGAAAATAGCATCTAGCATGATGATAGCATGTGGGACTCAAGGCTCAATGTCAGTGAGTATTTTCTAACTCCACAATCTCTGCAATATTACCAACTACCAAGCGATATTGAACTAACATAAAAAGAGTAAAGATAATGCAGTAAGTTGGTGAGCACTAGGGATAGAAGATTACCTGAGCAATCTTAATTAACCGTATGGAGTCTACTACTTTTGACGCCACTGAATGAAACATCTGAGTTATCCAAGGTAAAAGAAATTTGTCAGAACAATGAAGAAATGACCAATATTGGATGTACTACCTCCGTTCCTAAATATGAGTCTTTGTAGAGATTCCACTATGGACTACATACGGAGCAAAATGAGTGAATCTACACTCTAAAATGCATCTATATACATCCGTATGTGGTTTATAGTGGAATCTCTACAAAGACTTATATTTAGGAACGGAGGGAGTAGTATCAAACAACTATGTGATATACCTCCTGAACAAAATCATCTGTGCCTTCAGGCCACGCCGTGCTACCATCAGAATCCGAAAATTTGTAGCACAATTCTTTGATACACAAGAAGGATGACAATTTAACTGCTCATGAAAATCCAGAGAAGTATCACGATGATAGCTTTCAAGTATCAATGCAGACCTATTTGTAAAACAGTTGCTCAGAATATATCACAGATCCTGCATACAAAACATACCTTGCCAACCCTCTTCGGGTGAAAGAGAGTTCAACAGAACCTCTAACATATTCTTCTTTTGGTGGATAATATCTTGTGGCAAAGCAATAGTTATGCTAGATGCAGCACAGTTGAGCACCTTGTCGAGAGAAATGGAGACACTTGCACTTTCATCTTGCTCTGCAGAAAAAAGACCAATACATAAGTCAGTACGAGCATATAAGGGTATCAATATTCGCATACAGAATGTTATAAACTTCCTCGTCAGGATCTCAAATATTTTGTTATCATATAAATTACCGTACTGTGTTTATATGATAGAAGAAAAAATAGAGTATTAACAGAAATTTTTAGTATGGGACTTGTTCGAAAGAGCCCAAAATAACGACTGACCAGCAGCAGCAGATGTACTTAGTGAAGATGAACCCCTTGTTGTCTTAAAAATGACAGACTGATTAGAAACCTCACACAACATAGGAAAAACAATATTGAAGAACCCTGGATCTTTGAATGCCGTGATCACCTGAAAAGAAAGAAGCAAATAAAAACCAAGTAAATGGTACTAATTCTAAACTATATATATTATGCCAAAAATCTACTGTCCACTGATGATAAATAAAAATGTGGTACGTATTAAATTACCATGCAGCGGATTCATTAGAGATGTTTGTCTATTGCAATAACTAATAAGTGGCAACATTATCAACAATACCATTATTCCAATTTAGATGCCTCCACAGCATATCTCAAGAAACAGATAAAAAATTGCAGTCTTTTCAGGAAACTTTTGTTCTCCTATTCAGTTAATACACTAGAAGGAAAAACCCTGAGGTGATTTAGTTATATCCTGCTTCAAGTTTACATCATAAACTTTTTGAGTATGTGGTTATGCTGATAATTGTGTAACAGATGAGAATCTTTTTTCTTGAACATAAGGAACATCAGCCAATTATGACAAGTTTTTACATTCATATAGAAATGAGGAATGGAAAAGAGAATTACTTGCTGTAAACACGAGAAAGCTGCTTCACGGTACAATTTCGGCTTCCTACTGCATGCAGCACAAACAGCATTCAGAATAACACTAGGCATAGTGGATTCATCTGCAGTTATAGCAGCATGGCAGCACAAGCACAGTGAAGCTAGTGCATCCAGAACAGCATCTTTTCCCTGGAAGGATGATAAGGAGAGATATTACCATACAAATTTTATTTAACAAAACAAAGGATACTATGGTACTCCCTCCTGTTTCCTTTTAGTCTGCATATAAAATTTGGTCAAAGTCAAACTTTGTAAAGTTTGACTAACTTTGTAGGAAAAAATATTAACATATACAATACTAAAGCTATATGGTATGAAAATTAATTTCATGATGCATCTAATAATATTGATTTCATATTGTGAATGTTCATATTTTTTTCTATAAACTTAGTCAAAGTTGACAAACTTTGACTTTGACCAAATTTTATATGCAAACTAAAAAGAAACAGAGGGAGTACATAACTTTAGTTACCAGAGATGGAAGTTCCAAATTTTCTCCCGCTCACTGAATTTTATATATCCTCACCACTCTCACTTGTAGAATGGTTGGTTAGAGGATTGCGGGGAAAATTGATGTTAAGTGCATAACTTGCTTACGCATGTGCCATAGTCACTCAAACCAGTGTTTCCATTAAAAATTTATAAATAATAGTATGAATTACCTCCCAAAATCGACCTGGTAGCTCTTTCAGAAGTGATTTGAGAATATTATGCTGGTGCGCAGAAACGGGTTCTCCAAGGGCATCACATAGACTTTTTGTAGCCTTGGCTGACTGCCATAACCATAGTATGGTAAGTATACAAGCTACAGCACTTTTAACTGTCGCCAATTTATTTGTATGAATAGAAAAACAGTGACAGAGACTACACCTTTCTTTTGCCAGCCCATGATGATGAGGACATGCAATCGCACAAAAGAGATACAATTTCTGGTAAATAAAGCTGAAGGGTTACTCTTTCACTACTAGGAATATCCTCCCAAAGTTCTCCATACAAGGCACTGGTCTCTTTATCATCATCAAATCTGAAAGAAGTTTTGCTATTTGAGATCCAGTACGTAGACTACAGGGAACTGCTTTTGTAGTTTTAATGATAATGAACTTCATAACATCACGAATAGCTGATATATTAGTTTCAGAACTCAAGATGAAAGGTTAAGACTTAAGATATGTCGTTCACATACCTTGAAGAAAAAATTACAGGGATAACCACTGCATTGTATCCACTAATAACATCTGCTGCATTGCTCAAGTAGGATTTAATAAGAACTGCACCAGATAACTGAGAATTTTTTTCACCTAAATGCAGAGAAGCGGTGTCTTCAATAAGTTTCTGAGCCTGAGATTGGCTGGCATATTTCAAAACTGCAGCACAAGAAGACGCAAAGGCCCTTTTGGGTGCAGAACTCCTTTCCTCCAGAACAGCAGTGTAAAGTAACTTCAGTAACATCGCCGTGTATGGCTTGATGTTAATCATGACTTTCTGTACCAGCAAGGTGATGAAGTTAGCAACACCAACCCTGAAATCAGACACGTAAACAATGACAGGGTAAGATTAAAGTAAGTGAAGTGAAATGGTACATGATATCATGAATACTACAAGGTTCATATTAGCATGAAAACTAACCTTGTATTAAGACCAACAGCAGATCTAACCATTTGAGCCAGGCGAGGAATCAATAGCTCGAGTGAATTTGTGTCAACAACTTTGATACATATATCAAGGGTTTCCCACATTGGAGAATCTTTTGCTACAGCTACACGCAAGCTGTCAAGCTTCTCGGTTTGGATGCCAGCATTTCCTGCATGCATCTTTGGTCCAAATACAGGAGTGAGTACAGAACAGAAATAACATGGTAGACTAATAAGTAGTAAGACATCAACATTCCTACAAAAACCACCAAAAGTAGCATCATACCTCGACATAGTTTAACCTTTGATCCTCCAGACTTGACAAACATTCAAGCATACAACTAACAAGTTCTGACAGATGTGGCCGCAAAGCAATGCCAGCCCCCTATGAACATTAAGAAGTCATAAGCTGAAGATATTCCTTTTCTTTACTTCTTTTCATTAAAGCAACACACATAAAAGCATGAGCACTAACAGCATGTTATAGGGCATGCATAAGCAAACCATAACAATGCTTTGGATGCAATTAACCAACAACATCATACTACGATCATACTAGGGGAAATATTTTAGGAGAATAGTAGGGGACGGACCTACTGAAATATAGTAAGGTCAAACAAAGGAATTCACATACGAACATATAAGGTTCCACAGGAACGAAGACAGTACAAAGTCTGTCCGGCCTAACAAAACTGGCACATGAAGGTAGCAAAGTTACCAAGTGTATATTAGGACTACTTCCCATAAGTAAAAAAAGTAAGCAAATTGAAATAAGGAGGCAGGATATACTATCAAGATCAACCGACTCCTTTTCCTTCCTCAGTTAACTAATCCATCTTGTCAAAGCTTCAGCCAACTGCTAGGAAACCCTATACTTCAAGACTTCTACCATTCCAAACAGTCTTTCCTCCATCTAACAAGGATAGAACTCTTGGCCTCCAAAGAAGAAAGAAAATAGAATAGTTGCAGTTCATTTAAGTTTATGTGTACTGCAAAATTATAAAGTTCGCCCTAGAAACAATCAAACAGTGCGATTCGCATCAGCACCCTCCTGAGAAGAAATTCCATGAATATTGTAACCTATGATCTCATGTTTGCTTAATATGTTAAGATAAAATAGAGCTTCCAGAAACTGCCACTGAATTTTAATAGCATTACATGCTGCATCTGACTCATTATGGTATAAGTGCAGTTAAACATTATAACTTCCACCGCTGATAATACCTTAGCAAGCTTCATGACCAAATTTATAGATGCCTTTTGAACGCTTGCAACTTTACTGAGTATGCCTTCAGAAAGCAAGAATGGAAGTACGATGTTCATTGTTTCTTTTGCATCAGAAGCGGTAGTAAGTGACACATCACAGAGCCTAACTGTCAATGAGCTTACAGCTCGGCACAAACTGTCACCAGCATTTCGCACGGTTTCCTTTATGTCATCCATCGCACGGAAGGTGGTTGTCCATATTTTTCTCAAATGCTTAGAGACCTTGAGAAGAACAAAGGAAACGGTGAGTTCTATTTCATTCTGAAAAGAAATCCAAAGGCAGTTTCATGCAGACATTTTGACAAAGCTTGTGCAGTTTAGTGCACTGATTGAAAGTTTCAAATTTAACTCAAAATAATTACATACCTGACTATATCTTCGACCTTGGATGATGTCTGCAAGTGCAAGACAAGAAGCTTCACGTGAGCGCCAAAGCCGTGATCCAGATTGAACCAACAGATCCTCTACTATGACATCATAATGTTCATCTATTGCCTTTTTGGGATCTGCAACAATTAACTTCCAGATATGCCCCATTGAATCCTAGAAATGCAATTGGAATTGTCAGCTAGGAGGAAAGCTTATTGCTGCTTATGATATTATTCTAGGTCATAATTAGATAATCTATGAGTGCACACATCAGTAAGAAGATCAACAAAGAGTGCTAATAGATGATGCCAAAAATACTACCGATTGGCGCCGTACCTAGTAAACATAAAAGCAGGGCCAAAGATGCTTATAGCATTATCACTATCCATTCCTTATAAATCCAAGCTTTGTTAATTGCAAGCACAGTAAGGGTGGCGTGCACAACAGCAGCGGCGGCAACAATTGTTGATTGTGTCATGGCTGGCTGGCCAACCATATGGGACCATGGTAGTGAATAGTATGGCCAAGCAACAGCAGTCTCGCACAACAGACAGGATTATTCAACAGGCAAGGTTTTTATAGCTAACTGTGCTGCTGCAACAGGAAAATGATGGTGTCTAGTGCAGGATGAGGGAAACAAACAAGCTCAATTTTGATGAAACAATAATGACTATACTGGCAACACAAAAGCACAGCCAAACTTGGAGAAGTGATCAACATTCTGATTTGTTTGAGGAAAACTGTGACATGCAAAAAGGGCAGCCATATTGTTTCTGGAGAAGTTAAATTTTTCCCGTGATACATGCTAAAATTTCACCAAATGACACCACTGTACCAGGTAATCTTCTGTTCTTAAATAGTTGCAACCCACTATCTAATTTTCCTCTTCATGCAACAATGCCACATCATCAAGTCATGCATGTAGTCATAAGTTACTTTATGCATTAATTTATTCATGCAAAGCATGCCACCTCATAAACTCATGCATGCATGTTTTTTTATGAACTTAGTCATGCAAAATACTCTTATATTGTTTTAGTTTATTTAGCACTTCATTTTTAACAAGATTCCCGCAGCAATCGCGCGGGGCATCGTCTAGTACTTCCTAATCACTGAAACGAGTCTCAGCAAGCTCCCTAACCAACTTGTTGGTAAATAGTAATACATGAGATAAAGAGTCCTAGGCAAGTCATTCTGGCCAAATATGTCGGCATCTTATCTTTCACAGAAGCAACGTTCAGGTCACTCGTCCACATTGAGGTGCAAATATTCACATACTAATACTATCAATTTAATTTCATTGCACCACCAAAAAAGGAATATGGCAAATATCGTTATGTAAATGTAATACTTTATACCTGGATGTTCTTATCAGGATCATATTGGTATCGGACAAGCCTAGGAATTAAGGTGTGCAGATGGGGTTGAAGTGCCTCCCCAGCTTGTTTGGCTATTTTGGAAAATCCAAAAGCAGCACCCCTCTTGGAATTGAGAGCAGCCTGATAGTTAGCCAGATCCATGAACTTGTATATCAAGTCAGGTTGTCCCATCTCATTGGCAAGACTACAGAGCTCCTTGTATGTGCTAAGCTTTCCTCCAGTAGGATTACTGCCAATGGTTCCTTCTTGAAAAACCTCTGAATCCTCCATCAGCTAATGCAAGTACATTAAGCAAAAATACTTAAGTAAAAGAGAATTGAGGATCTCATAAAAACGTAGAAATTTGAGAGTATATTATGCACCTTAATGGCCTTTTTCTTTTTTGCTGCGCCAGTCAGTGTATTCACCAGTGCATGAACCAACTGCCCTTTCATAGAAGCATCGCCAAGTTCATACACAATACTCATACCTTGGGATGCCAAATCTTGTGTAAGCTCATTAGAATCGCCAATAAGGTGAGAAAAGGCTTCCTGTAAAATAAGTGAACTCCAAATGTTCATGATAGCCATAAGCCCAGTGCAAACAGCTAACTGAGAAAAGGCATGCTCAGTACCATCGCCACGATGCATAACTAGAAAACAGTACCATCGCATGTGAGCTGACAAGTGAGCCCTATGGCCACAAAATTTGCATTTTCTAACTTTTTAATAAATCAACCAAAGAAAGAAGCGGCACTTTCCAGGCGCCCAAAATTATCGCCAACATGAAGAAGGCCGATATTTGATTTTGAAATACATGATTATCATACAAAAAGAAAGGTTAAAGATGAGAGAGAGTCAAACACTAAGGGCAACTGTTTCCCTCCAAAGCAAGAACGTTGCTAGCTGTGGAAACAGTAACCTAAATCACCAGTGTATGCATATACAACTGTAGCAAGAAAAAACTCTCAATCAAAAGGCACAGATACCTCAAAGGCCCAAAATAAAAATATGTTTCTAAAAGGAGGTTTATATTTGGCACCAGTAAATCTTTCAGTCTTAGACTAGGTGGTTATCAGTACTACAATGCTGAAATTTTCTGTCATAGAATGGTAGAGAAAACATCTTAAGAACTTGAACTTCTAAACTACATTAAAAGCTACTCTTATTACAGGTTTTCGATGGCAGGTAAAGTATACGGTATACCACACTATTTAAGCTGGCTAATGCACCCCAGACAGTGAGTGCTCATTAGCATAAAATCATACAGACCAATGTTCAAATAATGATCGATCAGTTTAATGCAGTGCTACAGTTTAGTAAGAAAAAAAAATTAAGAGCTCTATGATGATCTAGAAGTTTTATATTTATTAGAAACCTGAATCTGTGGAAGGAGTTCAAGGATCTTCGGATGCCGACCGCAGTACATTGTGAGTGAGACCAAACAGACTGTACCCATGCAGCGTTCCTCTTTTCTGCTGCTATAAATTAGTGTATCAAACAACTTGTTTATAATTTCTTCTTGAGCCGTTGTACGTGCTTCTTCACAGCTGCTTCTTTTACCGGAGTTCCTTGAGCCAAGTAGGGGTGCATCACCAGTAAGAAAGTTTGTGGCTTGGGAAAGGGAAACAAAGTTTGTTTCTAGTATCACATCTGCGGTCACAGGAACTTCACCCCATATGAAAGAGAGAGCCTCGCCAGATGCAAAAAGCACATCTTCAACCTAAATAGATGAAATCCATAATATGATTTTTGTCATAATATAGTACTAACTCTGTTTCTAAATATAAGATGTTTTGGCAGTTCAAATAGGAACAGATGGAGTAATATTTTTCACTGAAAATTTGAATTTTAACAGTACTACCTTAGAACGCGCAAGACCGAAAGTCAAGTCTAACGCAATTTTCAGATGTGGAAAGGACAACTCATTCCATGAAATATGTCCAAGTGATACCAAGATCTTTTGTATAGCTTTGGTATCATTTTCAGAAAGCAGCTTTGTTAATCTCTCATGCAGAACAGTTAAAACTGCAGCTGTACGACAAACAAAATTAGCTTACATAAATAACCAGCAAAGACCAAAGACAGGCGGTGAACACTGAACAGTTTTACCTGCAGAGGAGTTCCTACTAATGGAAGGCAATGCACAACGGAGCCCAATATGGCCAAGAGATTCCATTGCAATGGATGCCAATGTTGAACCCTCAGACTCAACAACTTTTACAAGAATATCAACTACCTTTTTTACCAGTTCTTCAGGTATCTGTGCATGTACTTGTCAAGTATAAGAGCAAATCAATAGTTTCAAGGCTACATTGATGAAACAATGTTTTACAGTGAAAGGATTCATAAACCATATAAAACTGTCTAACTATACAGCAAATATGTTAATCAAAATTCTACTGATGACGAGAACGCTATGAACGAACATGATTTATAGTGCCTTCTGTTAGAATAATCTGAGGCGCATAGTCGATCTATCAAGGACCAAGCAATCACACGAGGCACGACACCGAGATTTGTTAACGAGGTTCATTGAACTCGGCTACATCCCTGGGGCCTGACTATGGGCGCTCCTCCCCATGATACCTCTACAATACTGCACCCTGGCCACCCGGGCGCCGGCACACGCCGCCGGCTCCCCCTGCGTGCCTATGCTATTATGCTGGTATGTAGGTTACATCGTGTGTCTACCCTGACATTATATAAGGGGCCTAGGATACAAGTGTCCTACTCGAACACGTCTCCGTACCCTATCTACACACAGTTTGAATCCAAGTCCAACTGTAACCTACCTTTTACAAATATTCGACACAACTCTTAACACCTTCTTCCTTTCTTCCATAATGTCAAGCATAATTATTTTTTCTTAAACATTCATGAGACATACTATAGTTATTGTTTTAATACCAACCGTGCATCATTGTGTGGTGCAGAACCACAAAAGGCACAACAAAACAGACGGGTCTGAAAAAAATCTTCGAGCATCTAAGCAGGAGAACTAGGTAATGGCTATTCAAATATACTCTTGACAGCAAGAACATCTCCTTTATCACTTCTCTAGCTCGCAAAGAGGTCAAACTTACAAACTTAACCAATCAACTAGAACACTTAGGTACTGAACCCCCCAGCCCCACCCCCTCCAATTACACATGAATGACCAAACATCAATGCTGTACAGGGAGATAATACAAGAGATACAAACTAGGAATTTCTGGATTATGTCAGCCAATTTCTCCCCCCTATTATCAATACAACAGCATAGCATAGATGATCATCACAGGCCATAACTCAAATTGTATGGCTATCAGTTAAGTGCGAAATAATATTCTAGATGGAGTTTCAAGGAAAGCGGTGAAAGCAAATACGCTGAGATTTCATGTAAAGTGCACGATTCAGCAAAGAAAAGAAAATACGCAATAAGCTACAAAAACAAGGGAGAGGAAAGCAGAATGAGCTTACATAAGATTCCTTCAAACAGCAGGCGGTTACATACCCAATTGCGCATAACAATCCATGGTAAATCTCAAATCTGGCTCAACCAATCAAATATATACATGAGCAGTAAGGCAACATAAGTAAAACATCAAAAGGTTGTACTTTTCTCTTGCATACCTTGACGGATGATTTGGGTCAAGTGCTGAAGTGAGTTCAGACAGAAGATTCAACGCGGCCGAGCTTGAAAGTGCTGAAGAAGCAATGCCCAGCAGACGGGCCGCAGCTTCACGAGCATCAGAATCAACATGACTTAGTAAAGTTCTCAGCCAATGTAAACGGTTGGCATACCGTGACGATACCAACTGCAAATTATGAAAAATTATGAAGCAAAAGGTTAAAGCATGTGAACAAAGAATTAAGCTTCTTTTAACATAGGTAGAAGAACAAAAACCTTTGGCTGACGAGAGGATATATCGACCAATGACTTCAAGGCCAATGCGTGCAGTTCACTAGACCCATTGTATGACATGGCATGTTCTAAGACCACACACATTTTTGCTACTGGGGAATGAGATGGATCTTCTTGCGAAAGATCTGGAACATCACTTGCCTCAAAGCACTTCATCAGAAACTTGATCATTGCAAGAAATGTTTTTGATGGGAATAGCAGCTTTCCATCACTCTGATCGTTAGACTGCAACAGCTTAGGCTGCTGGCTGCAGATATAATTTAGCATCTCCACAATATCGGGGTTGTTGAAATCAATAGTCATTGCAGGTGACTGCCTCTCATCATTTAACAGATTTAGACCTGTTAGAGCCATTTCCCTGGGTACAGAAGAATCAACAGTAGCAATTATATATACAGGAACAACTTAAAAATGCACTGTTGGCATCATAATTTTTTTAAAGCATGAGTGTGTTGTATTAGTTTACCAGTACCATGTGCCAAAGCAAGACCAGTAGAAGTCATTTCACTAGGACAAAATCATGGATTTACTAATTTACAAGTACCAAGTGTACAACTACAAGTCAACAATGATCTACATCATCAACTTCGAAGTGCTGGCAATAAACTACTAAAGTCCGGTTTGCATAATCCACGAAAATGTAAGGCACAAACGCTTTCCAAGATTTACCTTTGACCAATAATTAGCAATATGTGTGTTATGTGATACAAAATTGATACCATTGGAAGATGCTTTCAATAAATACAAACCAAACAACCTTAATTTTGTAACATATAACCTTTATGTTATTCATCCAATTGTTGGGCAAGAATCTCAGAAAGCTTGTGTGTCTTACATTTCCAAACAAACGGGGCACTGTGCTAGAAAAGAGATGATCCTAAGGGTGCTACCATTGCCTATACGGTTAAAAAGTTGAGCGTGCATACAACAGGCCCAAGTTTTACAGATTTCATGGCCCGATGCTAAGTACATAACTATAAGGACAAGATGAACTTGTATCTGGTATAACAGTACAAAAATGCAACAAAAGAGCAACAAAGCACCATGCTGGCATATTTTATATCTACTTAGTATCTTTCATAACCAACCTTATGTCCAGTTTTACATCTGAAGCTACAAGCATGCAAATGTACCGGCTTGGGCAGTGTTGCATGTCGTATAATGTTGTTGCCCATCTTACAGCAGAAAATCGAACCTCAATTTGCTCCTTCAAAAAAAATTACGATATAAATGTACATCAGAAAATTATACAGAGTCCAAACAACTAAGGGCACCAGCATTTCCTCAAATAAGGCTATTAAGAATAGCAAGATACTGCAACTTAAACAAACTACTCTAATGCACAATGGAAGTGTGACCCATAGCATCACAAAAACCAGGAGAAAAAATAATCATCTACCCAATAGAATCCATCATCCCAATCGCAACATCTTAGATTTCCTCCTTCGGTATTATTTTTGTCACATATCTCCAGACCAGTCCAAGAAAAAAGGGTGAAAGTGAAACTATACAGAGAAGGTTTCAGTTTGACCTTCGTAGAGTCCGACTAGGTTATGGACTCAAAGTATTTGTGAATAGATAATTAGAACGATAACCTTACCACTTGAGAATTCTCCAGAAGAAGCGCCTCAAGATCCTTCAGTACTACCATTGAAGCACCCTGATACCATGAGCAACAAAATGAGTTAAATACAAGTAATGAGTTAGGTACAGCATCTTACAGTCGGAGCTAAGAAAATATTCAGCTCGTAAAATATTATGAGACACATGTTATAGATTGTTTTTCAGTAAATCAGTAACAGCAAGCCAACAACACAAGACTGCAGATGGATTAGGCCACATTACATGTGAAAGATGTTATGAATGATTTTGCAACATACAAACATTGGCGTATAGACAAGCAACTCCAGTTAAAATCTTTTTGTGTGAAGCAAGGATAAAATCTTAAGAGTTGTTGTGATGCCAAGGTGCCTGGTTTATCATGCATACTAGACTAGCATGTAAAGACAGGGGGCATTACAATATTACAGGGACTTAATCAACAATAAGCTAGCACTTATGTATTGCATCAAGCATTAAATATAGTTATTTGATTACTGAAGACAACCAATGAATCAAAATTCATAATCATGTTTGCCGGCGTCTTTGATAGGTTGTGACAGCATACTTTAGAAAACGCTCCATAACTACCTTATATGCTGTAGCAAGGGAAGTGGCCGCCTCCTGAATTGTGAGACGGAGTGATTGATCCTCCAACCTCAAAGCATTAAAGAGTCGCATAGCCATTTCAGTTTTGTTGCTGCAATGTTCACAGTAGTGGATCATTCCCCATAGCAGACACAAAATATGAGCCAAGAAAGTAAAAGTGCACGACAAGGGCATGCCTGAATAAATTAGGCATACGAGAGGCAAGCAAACCAATGGCCTGGTACGCAAATATTTTGACATCTCTAGCGGTGGAATCTGGAGATGGAGGACATCAAGAAATCATTGAATATTTTCTCGAGTACAAAATGAACAATTTTTTCATCAAAGAGATGTTAAATTCAAGTAATTAAAGAAACAATGCGGAGATAGGTCACATGCAGGTTTGAACAAGTAGAGTAGATAAGAAGTGCAAGAGACCTGCTTCTGTACTGGATGAACCATCAAGGGACCGTAATATTCCACTGAGGATAACTGGACCAATTAACTTTAGTTGGTCCGTTACTGCCTAAAATAATAACAAAACTATTATAATACACAGCCTTTTCAAACCATATTACAACAACGGTAAGGGAGGAGGGGTAACATTAATGGAAAAAGGGAAAGCTGGAATGAACAAGATGAACTATATATGATCAAAGTGAACATACATGTTTAAAAACCCAGACAGTGAACTCCATCCCTAACTGTTTCAGCCTTGAAGTGGTTCCACTTCCTAGAGGCACATAGACATAGCAGAAACATATTGAGCTCACATATGGCAATGATGAAGTTGAGATGTTGCATTCTGGAACTACAATCTAATAAATTAAAATGAATGGGACATAATGAGATAATCTTAGATGGAGGCCGAGAACCATTACTTATAGGTCCACCACATAAATACTACATGGACATAATGGGCAAATATGTGTTTCATCTCATGAAGAACAGATACCAGGTAGTGAGATATCGAGGCTTAACAAAAAAAATTGCTCTCTAAAACCAACTTAAGCATGATTATCGAATGGAAAAACAATGTTCAAAGTTAAATTGAGTCATTCAGCAGGACTTAATGTTCTTTTTCCTTCTCTCTCTAAAAAAAATGGTTCTTTTTCCAGTCTTATATTTCACATCCTTTATTCTTCTTTTTGCCCTTCCGTTCATGTTCAATTATTCTCTATATATATTCTTAACTTCAGTGTTTGGGTAATGGATACAGCCTATGGTGCAACTTTACATGATAATGGAATGCCCAAAGGGTTGTAAACACAACTTATCCATGACTATTTTATCCCCAAAAAAATGTTTTAGTTCGAACGACAAATGAATATGGTATAGTTCAATGTCCTATTTTATCCTAAAAAAAAATGTTTTAGTTCGAACGACAAATGAATAGGGTATAGTTCAATGTCCTACTTCATTCCTCTACTTCAATGCACTTTATATGAATGATGATAGATATAAGTAGGAAAATGTCCTTTGCTACCAAGTACTAACAGAGCTTATTAAAGATGCAGTTTATTAGCCATGTGTCATGACTAAAAAACATAACAGTGTGTAAAAGAATGTAAAGATATGATACCATAGATGCAGGCAAAAATGCATTGAAGTGTGTATGGAAATGCGTTTGCTGCAGCAATAGACCGGCAGAAAACACTCATTAGGCGAACACGCAATGAACTAGGTGCTGGGTAGACTTTCAGTTCTGCAGCTATATTTTCTGCACTTGCGGTACCTGTGACATCAGAGATCATTACCATGAAACATTCAGATTCACATTTAGCAAAACAAGATGCAACAAAACTGCCAAGTTGATAACAGGGAAGAAGAAAAGAGAAGCATGCACACGTGTGGGTATGGATGTGTGCAACTGCGCAATTGGTGGGCCTGCTGGTGGAGATCAATGTCAGTGGCCGGCATGCGCTGTATGCAACTATGCGAGTATGGAGGAGGAACCTAGATGGTATGCATACTTGTGAAAGGTAAGCAATTAGGAGTTCAAGAACAGACCATACAAACACAAATGACTTTCTCACCTATAGATCATGACAATAAAAACAAGCAAAAGAAAGAGAATTGAAGTTAAACTAGATGTTTTTTGTTTCACAATTATACTACCTAGCAAACTGAATTTCCAAACAGTAATTCAGTCACCTAGTCCGTAGAAAAGTGGGTCAGTCAGATTCCAGACCACAAAAATGGAATACCTATGCCACACCATAGTTGCCAGAAATCCGGGTCGTCCGGGTCGAGGAATGGGGCCGCGGGTCGTGGGTCGCCACCCCGTCGGAACGAGGTACGACGAGTCGTATACATCTTCACGACGTCGATTTGGAACGTGGATCGCGATCCAAACAATTCCGAGTCGAAGACCCCGGGTCGTGGTGATTTTTGCATGGAAGGGAAAGAAAAATCCCGCCATTCCCGCAGAAAAGATTAAGATGTGCGCGGTAATTTATTTCCCTTCTTTGTAAGAAAAAATGGGGTCACAAGTCAGCCGTCTTCTACGGCGTGATTTTCCCATCTACCATTCTCTTTCACACGAAACATATGCACACCTGTCAAAAAAAGAAAACGTTGTTCGCAAGAACTGTCCCCAAATCTCTCCATCAGTTCATCTGCAAAAAGCTCTAGTCCCCGATCCAGTTCTAAAGCCTCAAGTCGTTGAGCACTCTCCTGCCCTTCGCGCTCCTCTCTATTCCTTGTGCACTCTTCGATCCCTAGTTAGTACTATCGGATAATCAAGCGGCAGCGGCGAGCAGGGTGCGTATCCTTCAATGGTGGGACTGCTGGAGCGAGACGGGACGCAAGCAGGTGCGTCGAGCGGCGGATTGCGGAAGGGCGGACACCGGCAGTGCGACGGAGTTCATAACTTTGGAGCGTGATTGCCAGGTAAGCCTTGAATCACCATAAACTCCCGATCCCCCATAGATGTTCTTGGCTAGCTTCCATACCGATCGGATGTCATGGAACGATCAGGGTCACGATCCACCCAACGACCCACCTCGACCCCACGTCGTCCCCGACCCTCGATTGGGGTCGATCGACCCCGGGTCAGGGGACGCACCATCGACCCGCGAACCTGGCTACTGTGTGCCACACCACAGGACGCATATTGTAGTTGAAATGTAAAATGCATAAATTAGCACCCCATTAAATACATAATGTGTACCACTGAATAGTGTAAACAATCTCTTGATAAGCTTGGCATCTTCTAAGTTCGCAGTTGAAGCTTTGCGCTTTAACAACTCGTCTCCTCTCTTAGCAACTGATTCTTGACTATATTGAAACAGTGATCAGCATAATTGTGATCCACTTAGCCAGTTCTGCAGATTGTAAATAGATTTCTGAAATGCAAGTACCTATCTGAAGCACCAGCCAAATAAATAGGGTAGACAATTTCAGATTCCAGCTGCATAGCTTCAAGAACATTCAAGATACCTAGCTGAAAAGATTGGAGGATAAATTCAACCATAAGAAAGAAAGTAAAGGTAGTACACTCAACAATTTAAATGTGTGAATGCATGTACAGACATGACTACGCACACAGGGATAAAATATATACTCCCTCCGTTCCTAAATATAAGTCTTTGTAGAGATTCAACTATGGACTACATACGGAGCAAAATGAGTGAATCTACACTCTAAAATGCATCTATATACATCCGTATGTGGTCCATAGTGGAATCTCTACAAAGACTTATATTTAGGAACGGAGGGAGTAATACCCAATGAATGCTCAACAGAAAAATTGCATGTACTTTGGTATTACCTTTCTTGATGTAAGTGTGTCACCTTTCAGTGGTAGCTTTCCAGTAACACGATCTGCTTGGGCAACTGAAAGTCCTGCTGGGCATCCAATACTGAAGAATGATAACAGTCAGCCTCCTGAATTCAATACATGTACTATAATTTTACTTGATTCAGTTAAGTAGAATGTACCCTTGAGATGGTGTTTGATACAATATTGTGTGAAAGCAGAAGTCAGCAAAAACTAAGCCATCATCAGATCCACTTATGGATCGATATTTTAACGCAATGGTATCGTCCACCTTACGTGTGTTGCATTCACCAATAGCCTGGTTAACAAATAAAAGCAAAAGGACAAAATCATGCAAATGTTACAGGGCTATAATCAACACATCCAAAATAACTTTCGTTTTGGCTAAACATGCACATGATGAATGGAGTAACAGAAAAAGAAATTCTCTCAAGGGAAGTACTTATGTCATATTTCTATGTCCAACGAAGGCAATCTATAATTCTATCCTCCATTTTGAGGATTAACTTCAAGCACAAGATTTGTGTCATTAACTACAGTCTATGTCCAACCTGGATCATGATACGTCTTTTTATTGTTCTTGTGAAAAAAAAATCCACTGCAATACTGCACTGCACATCCTTGAATCATATGTGCACTTTGTGGTACACAACAGTCCTAGCTAAACTTTCAATGCAACTAAAAGTAGAGTAATTCAATATGATCAACTTCTATACCACATCCCGTTTTAGGAAAAAATTAATGCATGACATGACTAACCTTTGATACAAGTCTCAGGATAATTCCTTGATGCTGAGCTGGAACACTCGATATATTGATTAACAAATCAGGTGCAATGTTTCCCTTCTCCTGTTACGAAATGTTAAGTTAGTATTGTTAACTTCCCAGCAAAAGTAAAAAAGAAAATGCTAGGGAAATCGGAAGCCGGCAAAGGAAAAGACTATACCACGCTTGGCAGGCGTTCAAACGCCATCTCAATATAAACAATACAGAAGTTGCGAACAATTGACGTCGAAGCAGATTCAGTATAGATCTTCCATAAATCCAGCATGGGTAGCGAAATCTCAGGCCTGTGTTTCACCCGTTTGTTGATGTGGCTGAGAATCTCCATAGCCTAGTGAAATACAGAAGTGGTATTCTATTACATGCCATTGGCATCAAAATGTATGAAACATATCCCGTCAAAAAAATGTATGAAACATATAAAACCTGCACCAAAAGAACAGACTCAGCAGTAGCCATTCTACCAGAAAGGAGGCATGTGTATTGCTGAGTATCAGGCCAGCAGTTGAGCAGGTGCAGGGGACTATTAGATAGCGATGTTCCACGAATTTAAAAGGAAAACGCAAAACACCGCAGCTGCAGCCAGCTTTTGTATAATCCTGTGAGGAGCTCAGAATAACAGGGAACTTGTACGAATGAAATTTCTGCAGGGAACATAAGCAGAATTTCCTCTGTTCCGACTTCCGAGTAAACGTGGCTCGAATTCCGTGACCTCACGGGCAAATCGGAGCAACGGAAAACAAATTACCACCCACAGGCTAAACCAACTAAAGTCTAAAGGGGGGCTAAACCAACTAAGAGCGACACCCACAGCTCCCGCTGAATGGCGGAGGAGTGGTGACTTACGAGCTTGCGGACGGAGGTGGAGGTGGAGGCGAACGAAGTGATGGCGTAGGGGAGCACGCGGACGAGCAGCGGCGCGAGGCGGGCGTCCTCGGCGAGGGCCAGGCGCGTGAGCATCCGGTCTAGGGCGTCCTCCCTCTCCGCGTCAGTCGGCGCCGGCGGGGCGGCCGACGGCTCCGCCATCTCCTGCGGCTGGGTGCTGTGTTGGACTCGCGCGGTCGCCGCTGGTCTGGCGCTTGCCTTCCGGCGCAAGAAGAAAGGGGGGAGGAGTGCGGATCGGAGAGGATCGAGTCGAGTCGAGTCGGATCCGTGTATAAACCGTTTTAAAGGAGAGCGCCGGAGTGACCCGGAGGTCGAACCCACTGGTGCACGAAACAGGCGCGCTGCTACTGCTAGGTCGACCGGCCAGGTTCTAGAACGGTCCTTCTAGAGCCGTACGATGCAATCGCGCGTAGCCGTTTGATTTAAGGGTGGCAATGGGTATGGACGTGAGTAGGGCATTGACTTTGATTTGGGTTTTGTCTCCATCTTTTTCCTCACACGCTTTGTCGCACGCAACCGCATCTTAAAATAAGATCTCTCTTAAAATCCTTCCGCGAGCACGCCGCACCATGCTCTCGTCGCTCGCAACACCTCACCACCGGTGACCATGCTGCGTCGTGCCCGTCGCTCACATTACCTCCCCAACCAGCGACCTCGCCGTGTCATGTCGTCGCTCGAACACCTCACCACCCGGAGAGCTTGCGACGGTGTGTGTTGCCGCTCGCCGCATCACACCACTGCTATTGGATCTGAAGCACCGCCGGGCCCCGTCGTTGCTCTAGCATCATCCGCTCGAATCCTTTCACCACGCGCCGTCGTGTGTCGCCAGTCACAGCACCAGCCCACGCCAGTTGTCGCGTACTCGCCGCACCCCTGCCCCGTCGCAGCACCACCGCAGGGCCATTATACCATCGTAGCTTCCCGCATTGTCAGTCGCAGCACCGACCCGTGCCCGTTCCAGCACAGAGGCCACGGGCGTAGCATCGTCGTCAGGCCGTTCCAGCACGCCACGATCACAGTTGCAACATCTCTCGATGTCAGTTCCAGCACACGGGTGACGCGGTCACATCAACGCTCGCAGCCGGTTTCAACACGTGGCGACTATGGATGCATCCTCGCCGCAGTCAGTTCCAGCATGCGGCGACTATGGATGCAGCGTTGCCGCAACCGGTTCCAGCATCTCGTGACGCTGGTTCCAGCATCCTGCATCGTCGGTCGATGCATGCAGTGTTGCTCCCAGCATCTCACGTCACCGCCCGCCGACAATTGCAGCACGTGGGGCACGCCGTCGCATCTCCTGGCCGCCACGGTTGCAGCTCCCCCTCAACAGTTGTAGCTTCTGTTGTCATCGGTTGCAGCACGCTGGCACGCCATCGTGGCTCCCCGACCGCGCAAGGTTGTAGCTCCCCGCTGATGTGTCCCAGATTGGGGATCTCTCACCGCGTCGCTTCCCGCCCTGGTGGGCCGAGGCGAGGACCCCCATGTCAGTTCTGGGTGGGCTATGGTGAAAGGCCCGTGACGTATACACAGAATGCTCCCAAAGGCTTGTCGTGTACTCCAAGACTCCAGATTCGTCGAAGACGTTGTTTCCTTATATGCAGCCGACTAGGATACTGTAACCCTAGACACCCCCCCGGTATCTATGTAAACCGATGGGTAGGGCTCTTAGAGGAACACAACAATCTTAGGCACATCATGTGTACTTTGTACTTCAATCCAAATCAATAAGCACAAAGCAGGATGTAGGGTGTTATCTCTTTGGAGAGCCTGGACCTGAGTAAAACCTCATGTCGTTGTTACCATTGCATCTAGACACTTAGTTTGGGACTCCCTACCCGAGTTCTGCCGGATTAGCTCCGTCATTGCTGGCCCATATGACGGTGTCCTGGACTAGGGAGTCCCGGCCTAGTCGGTCTAGTCGATGGGCCGGACTCAAGGCCCGTTGAAGAATAAGGACTCTGGAGGCCTCCAACCTGTAGGACCAGCATATCGGGCCTCACCGAAGACTTGGCGTGTACCCCAAGAGTGTTAGATTCGACATGTAACCCCTAGATGGAAACCGACCATGTGTAACCCTAGATACCCCTGGTGCCTATATAAGCCGGAGGGTTCAGTCCGTAGAGGCATATACGCATTCATCATCACCCCTAGGGTTTAGACCATAACTCACGATCTCGAGGTAGATCAACTCTGTACTTTGTTACATCCATCATATAAGCAAGAGCAGGACGTAGGGTATTACCTTCTTAAAGAGGGCCCGAACCTGGATAAAACCTCGTGTCCCTTGTCTCTTGTTACCCATCGATCCGATCTCACAGCTCGGGCCCCCTACCCTAGATTTGCTGGTTTTGACACCGACATTGGTGCTTTTCATTGAGAGCTCGCTGTGTGATCACTTCGGATTGATGGCTCGCTTGCAGATCGACAGCAGTATTGGTTGTGGTGACATCTTTGTCCCCGGCCAACTTTTCGCCTTCGGCAGCGTCGTGCTGCACGCCGATTCGACCGGCCGGCTAGGCCGCGTCGAGAACTTTCCCCCCAAGTCATATCATCAAGTTCGGAAGCCTGGAGTACGTCGCGGACACCCAAGGTGACTTGGTCCTTTCGGGGTGGACCTCGGACCAACTTCAAGATCCTTCGGGTGTCGCGATCCCGGAACTAGCTCCCGATCTGACCCTCGGGTCCGACCTTTCAGCCGAACCGATCCCGGAGATAGATCCGGTGGTCGCCGCGCCCGGCCCAATCACCGCATCCTCGGACGTTGGCCTTGAGCCAAGCTTGTCGGTGGGCCCGGCAGCAACAGCCTCGTCGCCGATGACCGACGAGATCTCTTCTCCCGCCGACCAGGGATCAACCCTGAACGAGCAGGATAACAGCGCTGCGTCAGGCAGCCCGAACAAGCTACTCCGGATCGGCTCGACCTACAGCCAGGTCCTAAACACAGAGGAGCTTTCACAAATAAATGAGATGTTGGACCGAATCCAAAACCTGGCGATCTCATCCGCCGTCTACGATCAGATCGGATGTAAAGCCGACAATCGGGAATTTTTTGTCTCACCCACCACCCACTTAGTCGCCACGGTCGAAGACTTGACCGATGAGATTGACTACGGCTCCGATGAAGCCACTGACATGGACGAAGATGTCTGTGGCGATATCGGAGCGAATCCACCCGCCAAAACCCGTACAGGGGATTGGGCGGCAACGTCTACCTATGACGTCTACATGGTCGACACTCCCAAAAACAGCCAGGATAAACCTAAGGAGAACCCTAAGCGTCGTCGTCCGAAGAGGCGATCAAAGGGAAGCAACGGAAGCAGAAGTACGGCCAACACCACGGGCGCCGCCGATAACGGCACTGCCCCTGATTCCACTAAGAATCCGGGTGAGGACAATCAAGCCTCACCCGCCGGGCAGAAGGAGCCCATAGAGGCACCTACGTAGGATGATCTCGAGAACATGGGCACCTTCGACGACGGGTCGGACAGGGATTACCTCCCCGAGTCCGAGGACAAGGGTAGCCTCGGACCGGAAGACTTTGTGGTACCCACAAACCCATCCGAGCAGGCACGGTTCCAACGGCAGCTAATTGCAACTGCGCGAAGCATGAAAAGAAAGCAGCAAGAGTTGTACACTCACGAGAATGCGCTCAATGAAAAGTGGGTAAAAGTCCTTACTGCCGAAGCAGACCTCGAGGCCCGACGTACTACCGCCAAATCATACCCTAAAAGGCGGCTGCTGCCCGATTTCGATGATGAGGCAGCAAACGACGAGCTGTTCACGCACGGCAATGCAGGACAGGCTAGCCGCCCCCCTAAAGGGCGAGACCGGCCAGCAGGGGCAAACAAAGAACCCCCTGCAAAACCACGCCCTCACGACAAGAGTGCGGTCGAATTTAATGAGCCTTACGACCTGTGAGACAAGATACAGGCCAATAAAGCCCCTCCCCAATCCATCTATGGATCCCAGGATCGCGCGCCCGCCGGCTTCGAGGGCTACGACGCCTGGTTAGACATGCACGATAGAGCTCGGGAGCAGATGCATGCTAGGGCAACGGCCAATACGCGACCAGATCCGAAGGGCGGATGCTTAGCTCAAGGCGCTCCAGCACCTCGGCACCTCGTAGGCACGCGATGGGAATGGCAAATCCAGGCGCAATAGAAACAAGCGCCGGAATAAGAATGGTGGCAGCGATACTGATGTCTACTACGCAACTTTTATTCTTGTAGACGTTGTTGGGCCTCCAAGTGCATAGTTTTATAGGACAGTAGCAAATTTCCCTCAAGTGGATGACCTAAGGTTTATCAATCCGTGGGAGGCGTGGGATGAAGATGGTCTCTCTCAAACAACCCTGCAATCAAATACAAGAAATCTCTTGTGTCCCCAACACACCCAATACAATGGTAAATTGTATAGGTGCACTAGTTCGGCGAAGAGATGGTGATACAAGTGTAGTATGGATAGTAGATATAGGTTTTTGTAATCTGAAAAATAAAAAAAAGCAAGGTAGCAAGTAACAAAAGTGAGCACAAACGGTATTGCAATGCTTGAAAACAAGGCCTAGGGTTCATACTTTCACTAGTGCAATCTCTCAACAATGCTAACATAATTGAATCATATAACAATCCCTCAACGTGCGAAAAAGAATCACTCCAAGGTTCCTACTAGCGGAGAACATAAGATAGAAATTGTTGTAGGGTACGAAACCACCTCAAAGTTATTCTTTCCGATCAATCTATTGAGCTATTCCTATGAGTGTCACAAACAGCCCTAGAGTTCGTACTAAAATAACACCATATGATACGCATCAACCAACTCTAATGTCACCTAGATACTCCAATGTCACCACAAGTATCCGTGAGTTGATTATTTGATATGCATCAAACAACTTCAGATTCATAATATTCAATCCACATAAAGAACTTCAAAGAGTGCCCCAAGATTTCTACCGGAGAAAGTAGGACGAAAACATGCATCAACCCCTATGCATAGATTACCCCAATGTCACCTCGGGAATCCGCGAGTTGAGTGCCAAAACATACATCAAGTGAATCAATATAATACCCCATTGTCACCACGGGTATTCATATGCAAGATATACATCAAGTGTTCTCAAATCCATAAAAGTATTCAATCCGATAATAATGAAACCTCAAAGGTAAAAAACTCAATTCATCACAACAAGATAGAGAGGGAGAAACACCATATGATCCAACTATATTAACAAAGATCGCGGTACATCAAGATCGTGCCAAATCAAGAACACGAGAGAGAGAGATCAAACACATAGCTACTAGTACATACCCTTAGCCCCGAGGGTGAACTACTCCCTCCTCGTCATGGAGACCACCGGGATGCGGAAGATGGCCTCCGGTGATGATTTCCCCCTCCGACAGGGTACCGGAACAGGGCTCCAGATGGTATTTTGAAGGTACAGAGGCTTGCGGCGGCGGAGTAGAAGTTCTAGGTTTATTTCTGATGGTTTCTCTATTTATAGGATTTTTCAGCGTTGGAATCACGCGAAACGGAGCTACAAGGGAGGTACCACGACGCAACCCCCCCCCAGGGCGTGCCGTGATGGCTTGTGAGCACCTCGTGAGGCTTCTGGTCCTTCCACGAAGCTTCGGGGGTCTCTTTTGGTCCAAAAAAATTTGTCAAAAAGTTTCGTCCAATTCCGAGAACTTTTATTTCTGCACAAAAAACAACACCATGGTAGTTCTGCTGAAAACAGCGTCAGTCCGGGTTAGTTCTAATCAAATCATACCAAAATCATATAGAAATGTTATAAACATGGCATGAATACTTCATAAATTATAGATACGTTGGAGACATATCAGCATCCCCAAGCTTAATTCCTGCTCGTCCTTGAGTAGGTAAATGATAAAAGAAATAATTTATGAAGTGTGAATGCTAGCATAGTGCATAAGTTTAATCAATGGTAATTTCAATCACTTTTCCTAGCATCATAATAGCAACTCTTTCTCATAAAACTCATCATGATAAAGTAGCAATCAATTCACATGTTATGGTTCAAACAATGCATTCTCTTGAAACTTAACAACCTATGTTCTTAGTCACCAAACAATTGCCATTCAACTTATCTTCAACAAAGTCTAAGTAAGAGCTCCACGTACTCAATTATCATTTAGTCTTCTATGATTGCTAGTACTCAAAGCATATTTTTAGAACAAATAGCATCCATCAAACACAGAGAAAGATAGGGGCTTAATGTTTCGCCTCTCAACTTATTTATCATAGAGATAATTGTCAACAATAATAAACCATGGTCAAATATATTTGACTGACCATATATGCCTGGATCTTTCCCCACCACATGATACTTGCCAACTAGAGAATAATTGAGGTTGAAATGAGAAGGAATACTATTGAATCTTGCATAAAAGTAAATACATAAAGTAAAAGATAGGCCCTTCGCAGAGGGAAGCAGAGGTTGTTATGCGATTTTTATTTTTGGATGTGCAAGCCCCTAATGCAAAGGAACGTCACGTTATATTGCCCCTTGTGATAGCAACCTTTATTATGCAGTCCATCGCTTTTATTTCTTTACCATCACAAGTTCGTACAACGCTTATTTTCCCTTGCACTAAAAGATCATACATATTTTTGGAGCAATTTTTATTGCTTTTTGCACCGATGACAACTTACTTGAAGGATCTTATTCAATCCATAGGTAGATATGGTGGACACTCATGGGAAGAAACTGGGTTTAAGGGTTTTTGGATACACAAGTAGTATCTCTACTTAGTATGAATTTTTGGCTAGCAAAAGATCCTAAGCAAGCACCACATGTTGGAGGATCCATAACAATATAACTTCTATGCAAATATACCCAAACATAACTCATTACGTTGTCTTCCTTGTCCAACTTCAACTAATTTGCTCAAGTTTGAAAATAATTAATGGGTATTCACAATCATAAAAGATTTCCAAGATAGTATATTTATATGTGAAATCTCTCTTCCTTTAATATTCTTTCCTGAATTGTTCAAGTGACCAATGCTATGTTTGCTAACTTTCAATAAATTTTACAACTTATACTTTGTATATGTGAAGTCACTACTCCCCATGGGACAAGCATATTAAGCACATATAATTTCAACTTTATGATATTCAATTCATTCAACAATTTACTCTTAGGATATAAGTGAAGCACGATAGTAAATGACAAACTACTCCAAAAGATATAAGTGAAGATCAATGAGTAGTCAAACAATTAAGTAGCTATGTGAGGACTCTCTCTCATTCAAGATTTCAGATCTTGATAATTTTATTCAAACAACAAACAAAACAAAAATAAAAGGACACTCCAAGAATAGCACATATCATGTTGATACGTCTCCAACGTATCTATAATTTTTTATTGTTCCATGCTGTTATATTATCAATCTTGGATGTTTTTATATACATTTACAACAATTATATATCATTTTTGGGGACTAACCTATTAACTTAGTGCCCAGTGCCAGTTGCTGTTTTCTGCCTGTTTTTTGTTTTACAGAATATCAATACCAAATGAAGTCCAAATGCCACGAAACTTTTTGGAGATTTTTTTCTGGACAATACCAACACTAGAAGGTTCGGGAGAAGACCAGATGCCAGAGGAGGTGGCCATGAGCCACCAGGGCGCGCCTGCCCCAGGCGCGCCCTGGTGCCTCGTGGGCCCACCTCAGCTCTGTTTGACCTAATTCCACCACTATAAATTCCCATAAATCTGGAAACCACCAGGGGAGTCTACGAAATACTTTTTCTGCCGCCGCAAGCTTCTGTTCTCGAGAGATCCCATCTGGAGGCCTTTTTCCGGTACTCCGCCGGAGGGGGAATCGATCACGGAGGGGCTCTACATCAACCTTGCTGCCCTTCCGATGATGCGTGAGTAGTTTACCACAGACCTTCGGGTCCATAGTTAGTAGCTAGATGGATTCTTCTCTCTTTTTGATCTTCAATACAATGTTCTCCCCGATGTTCTTGGAGTTCTATCCGATGTAATCACTTTTTGCGGTGTGTTTGTTGGGATCTGATGAATTGTGAGTTTATGATCAGATTATCCATGAATATTATTTGAGTCTTCTCTGATCTCTTTTATGCATGATTATTATAGCTTCGTATTTCTTCTCCGATCTATTGATTTGGTTTGGCCAACTAGATTGATTTATCTTGCCATGGGAAGAGGTGCTTTGTAATGGGTTCGATCTTGCGCTGCTCAATCCCAGTGACAGAAAGGGACATGACACGTATGTATCGTTGCTATTAAGGGTAAAAAGATGGGGTTTATTCATGCGTGAGTTTACTTTGTCTACATCATGTCATCTTGCTGAAGGCGTTACTCCGTTCTTTATGGACTTAATACACTAGATGCATGCTGGATAGCGGTCGATGTGTGGAGTAATAGTATTAGATGCAGGCAGGAGTCGGTCTACTTGTCTTGGACGTGATGCCTATATACATGATCATTGCCTTGGATATCGTCATGATTATTTTCTTTTCTATCAATTGCCCAACAGTAATTTGTCTACCCACCGTATGCTATTTTCTTGAGAGAAGCCTCTAGTGAAAACTATGGCCCCCAGGTCTATCTAAATCATATACTAAAACCCTAAAAATACCTGCTGCAATTTTATCTTATTTATTTTATTTTTATATTTTTGTTTCAATCTATCTATCTATCACATACAATTTAATCTTGCAACTTACTGCCGAGGGATTGACAACCCCTTGTTTGCGTTGGGTGCAAGGATTTGTTGTTTTGTGTGCAGGTGTTGCTAACGAGGGGTTGCGTTATTCTCCTAGTGGATTGATAACCTTGGTTTCATAACTGAGGGAAATACTTATCTCTACTGTATTGCATCTCCCTTCCTCTTCAGGGAATTACCAACGCAACTCACAAGTAGCACATGTGAACAAGTAAAAACTTAGGCTAACCGATAGGTGTTGATGAAGAAAGGTGGGATGCCTAACGGAGCATCCCCAAGCTTAGTTGCTTGAGACTTCTTGGAATGTTATCTTGGGGTGCCTTGGGCATCCCCAAGCTTGAGCTCTTGTGTCTCCTTAATTCCTCTCATATCATGGCTTCTCCTAAATCTTAAAAACTTCATCCACACAAAACTTAACAAGAACTCGTGAGATAAGTTAGTATAAATCCACTCAAAACCTTAACATTCTATAATGTAACAAATCACTAAAATTATAATTAGACATTGCATACTAAATGCCTCTGCATATTTAATACTCCTATCCACAAATAGAAACATTAAACAAGCAACATATGCAAACAATGCAATTATAACCGAAATCTGCCAAAACAGAACAATCTGTAAAGGTTGAATAAGAATTCATACTTTCCTAACTCCAAAAATTCTGAAAAATTACCACGTGACATAGAAATCATGCATGCTTACTGTGTAAAAATTTCAGATTTTTATCATGTTCTGACTATTGACAAAAAATTAGGACATAATAGAAAACTTTCTGTTTTCAAACAGCAACACATAAACTTGCAAACTGAGCATGGTAAAGGCTATAATTGGCATTTTATTGAACTAAAAGATACAAAATATGATTATTGATAACAGCAAGCAAATCTCAACAAAATAAAATGACGCTCCAGGCAAAACTCATATTATGTGACGAATAAAAATATAGCTCCAAGTGAGGTTACCGATAATGTTGAAGACGAAAGAGGGGATGCCTTCCGGGGCATCCCCAAGCTTAGACGCTTGAGTCTTCCTTGAGTATTACCTTGGGGTGACTTGGGAATCCCCAAGCTTAGGGTCTTGCCGCTCCTTATTCTCCTCATATCGATGTCTCACCCAAAACTTGAAAACTTCAATCACACAAAACTTAACGGAACTTCGTGAGATAGGTTAGTATGATAAAAATAAATCATCCACTTAGGTATTGTCAAGACAAGATTCATAATTGTTATCACATAATTCCTACTGTAGTCTATCATTTCCACAATTTATATCTCATAATATAAGCTATGGAAACACTAAAACAAGTAAACTATGCAATAAAAACAGAATCTGTCAAAAACAGAACAGCATGTAGTGAGCGATTTAAAACCATACTTCTGTACCTCCAAAAATTCTGAAAAATTAGGACAACGTAAACAATTTATAACCCAATACTGTGTAAAAATTTCTGATTTTTTTCACATTCCAGTACAGAATAGAAATTCCAGCAATGGACGCAAAAGTTTCTGTTTTTGCACAGAATCAAATCAACAAGCATCCACACTATCCCAAAGGCTTTACTTGGCACATTATTGAAATAAAACATATAAAATATGATTACTATAGTAGCTTAATCATGCGGAAACATAAAAACAGTAAGGATAATTATTGGGTTGTCTCCCAACAAGCGCTTTTCTTTAATGCCTTTCTAGCTAGGCATGATGATTTCAATGATGCTCGCATACAAGTAAAGAATTGAAACACAAAGAGAGCATCATGAATCATATGACAAGCACATTTAAGCCTAACCCACTTCCTATGCATAGGGATTTTGTGAGAAAACAATTTATGGGAGCAAGAATCAACTAGCATAGGAAGGCAAACAAAGCATGACTTCAAAACTTTCAACACATAGAGAGGAAACTTGATATTATTGAGATATGTAAAAGCATATGTTCCTCTCTCATAATAATTTTAAGTAGCATCATGAATGAATTCAACAATATAACCATCACATGATGCATTATTTTCATGACCCACAAGCATAGAAAATTTATTACTCTCCACATAAGCAATTTTCTTCTCATTCATAATAGTGGGAGCAAACTCAATGAAATAACTATCATGAGATACTTGATTGTCATAATCCAATATCAAACATAGCATCCCCAAGTTTATGGCTTTGCACATCATTAGCATCATGGATATTCATAGAATTCATACTAATAACATTGCAATCATGCTCATCATTCAAGGAACTCACATTAAACATTTTATTTAATTCTTCCTCTAACAATTGAGCACAGTTATCGGAATCCTTATTTTCAAGAAAGACATTATAAAGACGAATAATATGAGGCAACCTCAATTCCATTTTTTTGTAGTTTTCTTTTTATAAAACTAAACTAGTGATAAAACAAGAAACTAAAAGATTCAATTGCAAGATCTAAAAATATACCTTCAAGCACTCACCTCCCCGGCAACGGCGCCAGAAAAGAGCTTGATGTCTACTACGCAACTTTTATTCTTGTAGACGTTGTTGGGCCTCCAAGTGCAGAGTTTTGTAGGACAGTAGCAAATTTCCCTCAAGTGGATGACCTAAGGTTTATCAATCCGTGGGAGGCGTAGGATGAAGATAGTCTCTCTCAAACAACCCTGCAATCAAATACAAGAAATCTCTTGTGTCCCCAACACACCCAATACAATGGTAAATTGTATAGGTGCACTAGTTCGGCGAAGAGATGGTGATACAAGTGTAGTATGGATAGTAGATATAGGTTTTTGTAATCTGAAAAATAAAAAACAGAAGGGTAGCAAGTAACAAAAGTGAGCACAAGCGGTATTGCAATGCTTGAAAACAAGGCCTAGGGTTTATACTTTCACTAGTGCAATCTCTCAACAATGCTAACATAATTGAATCATATAACAATCCCTCAACGTGCGACAAAGAATCACTCCAAAGTTCCTATTAGCGAAGAACATAAGATAGAAATTGTTGTAGGGTACGAAACCACCTCAAAGTTATTATTTCCGATCAATCTATTGAGCTATTCCTATGAGTGTCACAAACAGCCCTAGAGTTCGTACTAAAATAACACCATATGATACGCATCAACCAACTCTAATGTCACCTAGATACTCCAATGTCACCACAAGTATCCGTGAGTTGATTATTCGATATGCATCAAACAACTTCAGATTCATAATATTCAATCCACACAAAGAACTTCAAAGAGTGCCCCAAGATTTCTACCGGAGAAAGTAGGGCGAAAACGTGCATCAACCCCTATGCATAGATTACCCCAATGTCACCTCGGGAATCCGCGAGTTGAGTGCCAAAACATACATCAAGTGAATCAATATAATACCCCATTATCACCACGGGTATTCATATGCAAGACATACATCAAGTGTTCTCAAATCCATAAAAGTATTCAATCCGATAATAGTGAAACCTCAAAGGTAAAAACTCAATTCATCACAACAAGATAGAGAGGGAGAAACACCATATGATCCAACTATATTAACAAAGCTCGCGGTACATCAAGATCGTGCCAAATCAAGAACATGAGAGAGAGAGATCAAACACATAGCTACTATTACATACCCTCAGCCCCGAGGGTGAAATACTCCCTCCTCGTCATGGAGACCACCGGGATGATGAAGATGGCCTCCGGTGATGATTTCCCCCTCCGGCAAGGTGCCGGAACAGGGCTCCAGATGGTATTTCGAAGGTACAGAGGCTTGCGGTGGTGGAGTCGAAGTTCTAGGTTTATTTCTGGGGGTTTCTCTATTTATAGGACTTTTCAGCGTTGGAATCACGCGAAACGGAGCTACGAGGGGCCCACGAGGTACCACGGCGCGACCCCCCCCCAGGGCGCGCCGTGATGGCTTGTGAGCACCTCGTGAGGCTTTTGGTCCTTCCACGAAGCTTCGGGAGTCTCTTTTGGTCCCAAAAAAATCGTCAAAAAGTTTCGTCCAATTCCGAGAACTTTTATTTCTGCACAAAAAACAACACCACGGTAGTTCTGCTGAAAACAGCGTCAGTCTTGGTTAGTTCTAATCAAATCATACCAAAACCATATAGAATTTTTATAAACATGGCATGAATACTTCATAAATTATAGATACGTTGGAGACGTATCAGATACCGAGGACCCAGTAGTCAATGCAGGGTTCAGCGGCTCGCGGGCCGGACCCAAGAAAAGGCCCTTTAAAAGGAACAAGGATGGCCCCAGCGCCCTGGGCATAATACTGGACAGGTCTTGCCAAATTCATGGCACCTCGGACAAGCCCGCAAACCACACCAATCGAAACTGCTAGGTGTTCAAACAGGCCGGCAAAGCAGTTGCCGAGGAACCAAGCAGGAGCCAGTCCCGCAGCGACGACGAGGATGAACCTCGCAGGTCAAATAGCGGCGGCCAAAAGCAGTTTCCTTCCGACGTCAAAAACATGAACATGATCTATGTCACGCATATCCCTAAAAAGGAAAGGAAACAAGCACTTCGGGATGTATACGCCGTAGAGCCTGTAGCCCGGAAGTACACCCCGTGGTCGGCTTACCCGATCACTTTTGACAAAAAGGACCACCCGACCAGTATCCATCATGGCGGGTCGGCGGACCTAGTTCTGGATCCCATTGTCGATGGATTCCACTTAACCCGTGTCCTTATGGACGGCAGAAGCAGTCTGAACCTGATCTACGCCGACACGGTCAGAAAAATGGGTATCGATTCGTCACGAATCAAACCCAGCAGCACTACATTCAAGAGCGTCATACCCGGCATGGAGGCTCAATGCACCGGCACCGTAACGTTGGAAGTAGTCTTCGGCTCGCCTGAGAACTTCCGAAGCGAGGACTTGATTTTTGACATCGTCCCCTTCCGTAGCGGCTACCACGCGTTACTCGGTCGTACTGCATTTGCCCGCTTCAACGCGGTGCCGCACTACGCTTACCTGAAGCTCAAGATGCAAGGGCCCCACGGCGTCATTACCATTAACGGCAACATGAAGACCTCCCTCCGTACAGAGGAGCAGACAGCAGCCTTCGCGGCTGATTTCCAGGCGGCCGAGGAAGCTGCCTGACGTACAGCTCGGCAAGCTCTACCAAGCTCTTCAAAACGAGTACGCACCGTCACCTCGGCCCCTGGCCAAACCCGCGCTAATCCCAAATAGGGGCACGCGCTCCCCAGTTCCCCTCTCTTGGTAGCGGATTACGTGCGTCGGGTACATAATTTCACACTCAAAATTCCATGGGAGACTGGGAAGCATAAAATATATAAAAGGGGGCCGATGTGCTATCTCAGAACATTCGAACACCCACAACATGGTTATCTCTTCGGCAATATAAAGGCCAACCAGGAAGTACATCTTGGCAGCGTCAAGCAGCCACACTCCGGTGTCAGCCTCGTCAGGGGCCCCGCTTCTCGGATGCGTTCAGTGTAGTCAAGGCGGAGTAGCCGACAGTATTCACCAAACCTTGGATTAGACAAGGGATCGTTGTTCAATAGCACGGAGGCGCAGACGTGCGGCAGGGAAGACAAGGGGAACAGTTCCCGCTTTTTAAAGCCCTGTACCAAACACCTCTTCTTCTTTTTTTTTACATACTCTCTGTATCTTGTAAGGTTCCTCCCTATATCAGCTCAGCATCTCGGGCTAGGCCTTATGAATGAAAGAACAGACCTTTTTTCGGTCTCCGCACAAAATTATGTGTTTTTTTTCTTCTGTTTTTGCCTTGTAGCAATGTGGATGCCGTTGGAAATATACAGATGAGTCCGGCTTTCGACCGGGGGCTCGGATATGAAATCGAGCCTATGTTTAAGTCTGATATCTGTTCGGCATCTCGGATATTGCACTATATGCATCAGTTTCGAATTGTGATTTTGGTCAATGATTGGGTTGCCCGGCTCCTGTGCTTGCCTCTTATGTTCCGCTTCGTTCGGCTAGGAGTGCAAAGGGAGCACCACTGCGATTGTGCTTCCAACTAGTATGGTCAAGCGCCTCAGTGGAGAAAGCCGAAAATCGGCTGTCACGTTGGGCGCAAACTGGTCGGCTATCCGAAGACAGTGTCAAACTAAAAATCTTTAGTGATTACGCCGTGGTAAACGAAGGGTTCTTGTTATAAGAACCGAGGTGTTACGATTGGTGTACTCCGGCTAGTCCGATCACCAATACACCGGGGGCTAGGTCAACTACCCCACAATTCGAACTCCTATGACTAAGTGAAAGTTATAAAGCCACTATAGTCTGATTGCCTGGTTCGAGACGTCGGCTAAGGGTTTACGCGTTTTAAGGAACACCCTGCGTAGTATCTACAAAGGGGGTAGAAGCCGACGACTGGCCACTTTCAGTATACAAACGGTCGCACAGGAATGATAATAACACGTCGGATACAAATGACTAATTAGCATAATATCACTTGTTTTTTTACACACTCCTCCTCGGCATACCAAGGGACATTTAAAACCGGAGTTCGGCTTTCGCACACTGAGCCTCTGTCACCCGAGCACCTTCACGGACCTCGGTCAAGAACTGCTCGGGCGTCCGCTTCTTCCCTTCTGGACGCCCCGACGCGATCTCGAGCGCCTTGATCTTCGGATAATGCGCCATTGTCGACGCATACGCCCGCTCCGTGCCTTCCAGGCAGGCCGAACGCTTCCATTTCTCGACCTGGGGGCTTGCATTCCGCAGCCTGTGCACCAGGCTGAAGAAGCTGGTCGGCATCGGCTCTTGTGGCCTGATACGTCTCCGTCGTATCTACTTTTCCAAACACTTTTGCTTTTGTTTTGGCCCCTAATTTGCATGATTTGAATGGAACTAACCCGGACTGACGTTGTTTTCAGCAGAATTGCCATGGTGTTGTTTTTTGTGCAGAAATAAAAGTTCTTGGAATTGGATGAAACTTTTTGGAGATTTTTTATGGAATAAATAAAAAATATTGGAACCAAGACCCACTGGAGGGGGGCCACCCAGTGCCCACGAGGCACCAGGGCGCGCCACCCCCCCAGGCGCGCCCTGGTACCTCGTGGGGCCCACGTGGCTCCATCTGACCTAATTCCAACGCTATAAATTCACAATTCCAGAGAAAAAAATAGGAGAGGAAGTTTTATTGCATTTCACGATACGGAGCCACCGCCACCTCCTGTTCTTCATCGGGAGGCCAGATCTGGAGTCCGTTTGGGGCTCCGGAGAGGGGGATATTCCGGCATCGTCATCATCAACCATCCTTCATCACCAATTTCATGATGCTCACCACTGGGAGTGAGTAATTCCTTCGTAGGCTTGCTGGACGGTGATGAGTTGGATGAGATTTATCATGTAATCGAGTTAGTTTTGTTAGGGCTTGATCCCTAGTATCCACTATGTTCTGAGATTGATGTTGCTATGACTTTGCTATGCTTAATGCTTGTCACTAGGGCCCGAGTGCCATGATTCCAGATCTGAACCCTTTATGTTTTCATGAATATATTTGTGTTCTTGATCCGATATTGCAAGTTATACGCACCTGCTATGTGTTATGATCCGCATACCCCAAGGTGACAATAATTGGGATTCTTTCCGGTGATTGCCATAGTTTGAGGAGTTCATGTATTCACTAAGTGTTAATGCTTTGTTCCGGTTCTCTATTAAAAGGAGGCCTTAATATCCCTTAGTTTCCTTATGGACCCCGCTGCCACGGGAGGGTAGGACAAAAGATGTCATGCAAGTTCTTATCCCAAGCACGTATGACTATATACGGAATACATGCCTACATTATATTGATGAATTTGAGCTAGTTCTGTGTCGCCCTAGGTTATGACTATTACATGATGAATGTTATCCAACAATATCACTGATCCAATGCCTACGAGCTTTTCACATATTGTTCCTTGCTAAGTTACTACTGTTACAATTGCTACCAAACTACTGCTGCTACCGTTACTGCTACTGTTACTATTATTGCTACTGCTATCAAACTATCATACTACTGTGCTACTGATCACTCTGCTGCAGATATTTAGTTTTCAGGTGTGGTTGAATTGACAACTCAACTGCTAACACTTGCAAATATTCTTTGGCTCCCCTTGTGTCGAATCAATAAATTTGGGTTGAATACTCTACCATCGAAAACTGTTGCGATCCCCTATACTTGTGGGTTATCACGGCCAGAGGTTGATGCACATATCTTCCATCACCACCTACGCTGTACAAAACAGCTCAGCCAGCTGCTTCATCTAATTATTCAGAAGAAGCGGATGCTCTGGCGCCTGGAATTGGGCCTAGAAGGTCTTCTCCACGGACTCCTCGGGACGAGCAGCAAAGTAGGAACCGGCGTCCGAAGCGCTCCGCGGCAGGTCCATGAAGGCTTCTGAAGAACGCCAGACTTGCGTAAGATGGGCAAATCGGCGATCGCCAAAAACGCAGTGAATCAGGTATGGCTTACCAGCGGTGATTTGCTTCACTTGATGAAGCACTTCGCGATCTGCCCTCGCCTGGGTCGTGGCCTACTTACAGGCCGCACTAGTTGTCTCGAGCTCGGAGGCTAGCTTGTTCTTCTCTTCCTGGAGGGCGTCTCGCTGCTTGTACAACCCCTCTAGGTCTCCTTCGACCTCCACCACCCAGGCCGCGTGCTTCGCGCCGGCCTCTTTCTCCTTGGCCAGCGCATCGTTGATACGTCTCCAACGTATCTATAATTTTTTATTGTTCCTTGCTGTTATATTATCAATCTTGGATGTTTTTATATGCATTTACATCAATTATATATCATTTTTGGAGACTAACCTATTAACCTAGTGCCCAGTGCCAGTTGCTGTTTTCTGCCCTGTTTTTGTTTTACAGAAAATCAATACCAAACGAAGTCCAAATGCCACGAAATTTTTTGGAGATTTTTTTCTGGACAAGATAAACACTAGAAGCTTCGGGAGAAGACCAGACGCCAGAGGAGGTGGCCACGAGCCACCAGGGCGCGCCTGGGGGGGGGGGGGCAGGCGCGCCCTGGTGCCTCGTGGGCCCACCTCAGCTCCGTTTGACCTAATTCCACCACTATAAATTCAGAAAAAAATCAGGAATCCTCAGGGGAGTCCACGAAATACTTTTTCCGCCGCCGCAAGTTTCTGTTCTCGAGAGATCCCATCTGGAGGCCTTCTCTGGTACTCCACCGGAGGGGGAATCGTTCACGGAGGGGCTCTACATCAACCTTGCTGCCTCTCCGATGATGCGTGAGTAGTTTACCACAGACCTTCGGGTCCATAGGCAGTAGCTAGATGGCTTCTTTTCTCTTTTTGATCTTCAATACAATGTTCTCCTCGATGTTCTTGGAGTTCTATCCGATGTAATCACTTTTTGCGGTGTGTTTGTTGGGATCTGATGAATTGTGAGTTTATGATCAGATTATCCATGAATATTATTTGAGTCTTCTCTGATCTCTTTTATGCATGATTATTATAGACTCGTATTTCTTCTCCGATCTATTGATTTGGTTTGGCCAACTAGATTGATTTATCTTGCCATGGGAAGAGGTGATTTGTAATGGGTTCGATCTTGCAGTGCTCAATCCCAGTGACAGAAAGGGACATGACACGTATGTATAGTTGCTATTAAGGGTAAAAAGATGGGGTTTATTCATACGTGAGTTTATCTTGTCTACATCATGTCATCGTTCTTAAGTCGTTACTCCGTTCTTTATGGACTTAATACACTAGATGCATGCTGGATAGCGGTCGATGTGTGGAGTAATAGTAGTAGATGCAGGCAGGAGTCGGTCTACTTGTCTCGGACATGATGCCTATATACATGATCATTTCCTTGGATATCGTCATGATTATTTGCTTTTCTATCAATTGCCCAACAGTAATTTGTCTACCCACCGTATGCTATTTTCTCGAGAGAAGCCTCTAGTGAAAACTATGACCCCCGGGTCTATCCAAATCATATTACTAAAACCCTAAAAATATTGCTGCCATTTTCTTTTATTTATTTTATTTTGTATTTTTGTTTCAATCTATCTATCTATCACATACAATTTAATCTTGCAATTGACCGCCGAGGGATTGACAACCCCTCGTTTGCGTTGGGTGCAAGGATTTGTTGTTTGGGTGCAGGTGCTGCTAACGAGGTGTTGCGTGATTCTCCTACTGGTTTGATAACCTTGGTTTCATAACTGAGGGAAATACTTATCTCTACTGTGCTGCATCATCCCTTCCTCTTCGCGGATAATACCAACGCAAGCTACAAGTAGCAGGAAGAGTTTCTGGCGCCGTTGCCGGGGAGACATCATCAACATCTATCAAGCACCTTTGCATAAACTCTCATCTCCTTGCATTTATTTTATTTGCCATTTGCCTCTCGTTTTCATCTCCCCCGCTTCTAAAAAGTTTTTACAAAAATACAAAAATATTTTCCGTTTGCCTTTTTCATTTTTTGCTTGTTTGCTTTTTGCTTGCTTTATCATTATGTCTAGTTCTTCGCTTGTTACTATTACCCCTGAAAATGAAGTACTTAATTTTAAACAAAGGGGAGGAGAGAATTTAAAATATGCTTGGTATAGGATTTGTGATGCTCATAATAGATCAACTCGTAAGCAATCCTCTACCATCCTTCTTCGCAATTTTTATGTGGGCATTATTACTTGGTATAGATTTGTGCTTGATACTATTACTAGAGGGAATTTCTTGATGTGTCCCTCTACGGATGCTTTTAATGCTATGGGAAATTTAGTGGGATCACCACCTATTACTATTAATGAAACAACTTTGACCTTGGAACATATTATGCAAAGATTAGATGCTATTGAAAGTAAAATGCCTGCCGTTGAGCATATTGAAAATCTAGATAAAAAGATTCATAACCATGTTACTCAATTTGGATCAAAAGTAGGGATTACTCTTAAGATGTTAAAAGAGAAAGAACCAATAATTAATGAAAGGGTGGAACAAAGTCCCGCTAGGATTGATAAGTTGGAGGAAATTATTAATAAATTAGGTTCCGTTTTTTCTTCCGCTAAAACTATTAAAAAAACTACTCCTAGCAAGAATTGGAAGTTTATGTATGTCCCTAAAACTAATGGTGCTACTTCTAGCAAGGGAAATGGGGATCTTAAAATGATTAGCGTGCACCCCGATTTCATTGGTATAATTAAGGAACCTATTCACAAGAGTAAAATTCTTGATTTTGTGCCTAGAAGTGTGATGGTGAGAAACACCTATGTTAAATCTATTAGAAAAAATGGATGTGTGATTGAGGAGTTGGAAACCAAAGATGACAATACTTGAGATTATGCATTATGCCTAGCTAGGGGCATAAAACAATAGCGCTTGTTGGGAGGCAACCCAATGAATAAAATAATTTTTTTCTGTTATTGTGTGTTTTCACAATTATGCTACTGGTATGAGTGTGTTTTTGTGTTTTTAATTAGTGTTTGTGCCAAGTAAAGCCTTTAGGATGATTTGGAAGATAGTATAATTGATGCTGTTTGAAAAACAGAAAGTTTTGAGTCCAGTGCCCGAATTTTGTTTCTGTACTGGAGCATCAAAAAAATCTGAAATTTTTACACAGTATTGGTATATGAATTTCCCACGTTTTCCTAATTTTTAAGAATTTTTGGAGTTACATAAGTATGGATTTTAAATAGATTGCTACAGACTGTTCTGTTTTTGACAGATTCTGTTTTTGATGCACTACTTGCTTGTTTTGATGAATCTATGGATTGTATCGGGGGGTATAAGACATGGTGAAGTTAGAGTACAGTAGGTATAATGCAAAAATAAAATATGAATGTGTTTGCAACAGTACTTAAGGTAGTGATTCATTTTGTTATACTAACGGATCTCACGAAGGTTTTGTTGAGTTTTGTGTGATTGAAGTTTTCAAGTTTTGGGTGAGATCACGATGGATGAAGGAATAAGGAGTAGCAAAATCCTAAGCCCGGGGATGCCCGAGGCACCCCAAGGTAATATTCTAGGAAGACTCAAGCGTCTAAGCTTGGGGATGCCCCGGAAGGCATCCCCTCTTTCTTCTACCAACCATCGGTAATTTTACTTGGAGCTATATTTTTATTCGTCACATGATATGAGTTTTGCTTGGAGCGTCGTGTATTATATGAGTCTTTGCTTTGTTTGCTTTTTATTTTGTCACAATCATCTTTGCTGAACACACCTATCTTGAGAGAGCCACACGTTTATCATCATTTGTTAGAATACTCGATGTGCTTCACTTAAATTTTTTGAGCTAGGCAGTTGCTCTAGTGCTTCACTTAAATCTTTTTGAGCACGGTGGTGGCTAAATTTTGAAGAAATAAACTCTCTTGCTTCACTTATATTATTTTGAGAGTTGATTAAAATTTTGAAGAAATAAACTCTCATGCTTCACTTATATTATTTTGAGAGTTGATTAAAAATTTGAAGAAATGAATTCTCATGCTTCACTTATATTATTTTGAGAATTGATAAGATTGAAATTTTGAAGAAATATTTGCACTCTCATGCTTCACTTAAATCTTTTTGAGAGTTGATAATAGTAACGATAATTTGCACAAGATATGAATTTGGTCCCAAAGTGATGGATATTCAAGAGGGATATAATAAAAACTTTCATATAGATCATTGGATATGATAAGTGTGATTCCTTGCAATAGTTTTGCGATATGGAAATGATAATATGTGAGTCATGTTAGTGAGTAATTGTGATTTAGTAAGAATATTAGTGTTAAGGTTTGTGATTCCCTATGCATGCACGTCAAGTCAATAGTTATGCAAAGAAATTATATCCTACTTATGGTGCATTATTCGGTGTTAGTTATGTTCAATGCATGTTTATGACCGTTTTCGTTTTTTGGTTGGTTGCTTCTCAATCTTTTGCTAGCCTTCATTTGTACTAAGCGGAAATACTGCTTGTGCATCCAAAATCCTTAAACCCAAGTCGTGCCAAATGAGTCCACTATACCTACCTATATGCGGTATTTCAATGCCGTTCCAAGTAAATTTGCGTGTGCCAACTCTAATTTTCAAAATAATTTTTCCGGTTTGTGTGCCCGTACCGCTCATGAAGCGGTAGGGGGTGGCCATTATTTTCCATGCTAGGTGTGTTATTCTCACGATGCGTGTTTATTCACTTGTCATTGCACAAGAGAATGGTTGGTAATAGGGATGCCCAGTCCCACAATGAAATAAAAAATTAATAACAACAAAATTCCCTGGAAAGTGTTGGTATGGAGGGCACCCGTGGATACGGCTAGCCATGGATTGTGAAAGAAATGGTGGAAAGGAAATAAACTTTACTTTCTGTTTGGGAACCGCCTATGATGTGTCTAGCATGGAAAATAATGGGAATTCTCGGTCGTTTTCGTTGACAGGAAAAGCATGCCTCTCAAATATTTTTATCTCTTTAATTTCAGCTTTGAGCTCTGGCACATTTGACAAATCTCTGCTTCCCTCTGCGAAGGGCCTATCTATTTACTTTTATGCAATTTTTATTTTCTTGAGTCTCCATCTTCTCTCATAAAGCACCAACTAGAGAGCACTATTGTCATACTTGTGCATTGGATGTAGCTAATATTTGAGTGTGTTTCATGAATGGATCAATGATTGAGCATAATGGGCTAGGGATAACTTTCTTTAGCGTTGATATTTTGAAAGACATGGTTGCTTGTTAGCATGCTTGAGTATTTATATCTTCATGTCAAATTATAGACTATTGCTTTGAATCATTCATGTCCAATGTCCATGCTACAAAAGAAAAGAATATGTGATGAATATGATAGGCAGCATTCCACATCAAAAATTCTGTTTTTATCATTTACCTACTCGAGGACGAGCAGGAATTAAGCTTGGGGATGCTGATACGTCTCCAACGTATGTATAATTTTTGATTGTTCCATGCTGTTATATTATCAATCTTGAATGTTTTTATATGCATTTACAGCAATTATATATCATTTTTGAAGACTAACCTATTAACCTAGTGCCCAGTGCCAGTTGCTGTTTTCTGCCCTGTTTTTGTTTTACAGAAAATCAATACCAAACGAAGTCCAAATGCCACGAAACTTTTTGGAGATTTTTTTCTAGACAAGATAAACACTAGAAGCTTTGGGAGAAGACCAGACGCCAGAGAAGGTGGCCACGAGCCACCAGGGCGCGCCTGGGGGGGGCAGGCGCGCCCTGGTGCCTCGTGGGCCCACCTCAGCTCCGTTTGACCTAATTCCACCACTATAAATTCAGAAAAAATCAGAAACCTTCAGGGGAGTCCACAAAATACTTTTTCCGCCGCCGCAAGTTTCTGTTCTCGAGAGATCCCATCTGGAGGCCTTCTCCAGTACTCCGCCGGAGGGGGAATCGATCACGGAAGGGCTCTACATCAACCATGCTGCCTCTCCGATGATGCGTGAGTAGTTTACCACAGACTTTCGGGTCCATAGGCAGTAGCTAGATGGCTTCTTCTCTCTTTTTGATCTTCAATACAATGTTCTCCTCGATGTTCTTGGAGTTCTATCCGATGTAATCACTTTTTGCGGTGTGTTTGTTGGGATCCGATGAATTGTGAGTTTATGATCAGATTATCCATGAATATTATTTAAGTCTTCTCTAATCTCTTTTATGCATGATTATTATAGCCTCGTATTTCTTCCCCGATCTATTGATTTGGTTTGGCCAACTAGATTGATTTATCTTGCCATGGGAAGAGGTGCTTTGTAATGGGTTCGATCTTGCGGTGCTCAATCCTAGTGACAGAAAGGGACATGACACATATGTATCATTGCTATTAAGGGTAAAAAGATGGGGTTTATTCATACGTGAGTTTATCTTGTCTACATCATGTCATCATTCTTAAGGCGTTACTTCGTTCTTTATGGACTTAATACACTAGATGCATGCTGGATAGCAGTTGATTTGTGGAGTAATAGTAGTAGATGCAGGCAGGAGTCGGTCTACTTGTCTCGGACGTGATGCCTATATACATGATCATTGCCTTGGATATCGTCATGATTATTTGCTTTTCTATCAATTGCCCAACAGTAATTTGTCTACCCACCGTATGCTATTTTCTCGAGAGAAGCCTCTAGTGAAAACTATGGCCCCCGGGTCTATCCAAATCATATTACTAAAACCCTAAAAATATTGCTGCCATTTTCTTTTATTTATTTTATTTTGTATTTTTGTTTCAATCTATATATCTATCACATACAATTTAATCTTGCAATTGACCGCCGAGGGTTTGACAACCCCTCGTTTGCGTTGGGTGCAAGGATTTGTTGTTTGTGTGCAGGTGCTGCTAACGAGGTGTTGCGTGATTCTCCTACTGGTTCGATAACCTTGGTTTCATAACTGAGGGAAATACTTATCTCTACTATGCTGCATCATCCCTTCCTCTTCGGGGATAATACCAACGCAAGCTACAAGTAGCAATCGCTGGCCTGCTTCGCCGCAGCCCGCTGCTGCTCAGCTTCCCGCCGAGCTTTTTTCAGCTCGGACCGAAGCGTGATAACCGACAAGTATAGGGGATCGCAACCGTTTTCGAGGGTAAAGTGTTCAACCCAAATTTATTGATTCGACACAAGGGGAGCCAAAGAATATTTGCAAGTATTAGCAGTTGAGTTGTCAATTCAACCACACCTGGAAACTAAATATCTGCAGCAGAGTGATCAGTAGCACAGTAGTGTGATAGTTTGGTAGCGGTAGCAATAGTAGTAACGGTAAAAGTAGCAGCTATAGTAGTAGCAATTGTAACAGTAGTAGCAACAGTAGTGACTTAGCAAGAACAATATGTGAAGAACTTGTAGGCATTGGATCGGTGATATAGTTGGATAACATTCATCATGTAACAGTCATAACCTAGGGCGACACAAAACTAGCTCCAATTCATCAATGTAAGGTAGGCATGTATTCCGTATATAGTCATACGTGCTTGCGATATGAACTTGCATGACATCTTTTGTCCTACCCTCCCGTGGCAGCGGGGTCCATATGACAATCACCGGAAAGAATCCCAATTATTGTCACCTTGGGGTATGCGGATCATAACACATAGCAGGTGCATATAACTTGCAAGATCGGATCAAGAACACAAATATATTCATGAAAACAAAAAGGGTTCAGATCTGGAATCATGGCATTCGGGCCCTAGTGATAAGCATTAAGCATTGCAAAGTCATAGCAACATCAATCCCAGAACATAGTGGATACTAGGGATCAAGCCCTAACAAAACTAACTTGATTACATGATAAATCTCATCCAACTCATCACCGTTCAGCAAGCCTATGAAGGAATTACTCACTCCCGGCGGTGAGCATCATGAAATTGGTGATGAAGGATGGTTGATGATGACGATGCCGGAAGATCCCCCTCTCCGGAGCCCCAAATGGACTCCAGATCTGGCCTCCCGATGAAGAACAGGAGGTGGCGGCGGCTCTGTATCGTGAAACGCAATAAAACTTCCTCTCTTATTTTTTTCTCTGGAATTGTGAATTTATAGCGTTGGAATTAGGTCAGACGGAGCCACGTGGGCCCCACGAGGTACCAGGGCGCGCCTGGGGGGGGGGTGGCGCGCCCTGGTGCCTCGTGGGCACTGGGTGGCTCCCCTCTAGTTGATTCTTGCGCCAATAATTTTTATATATTCCATAAAAATTCTCCAAAAAGTTTCATCCAAATCCAAGAACTTTGATTTTCTGCACAAAAACAACACCATGGCAATTCTGCTGAAAACAGCGTCAGTCCGGGTTAGTTCCATTCAAATCATGCAAATTAGGGGCCAAAACAAGAGCAAAAGTGTTTGGAAAAGTAGATACGACGGAGACGTATCAACTCCCCCAAGCTTAACTCATTGCTTGTCCTCAAGCAATTCAGTTGACAAACTGAAAGTGATAAAGAAAAGCTTTTACAAACTCTTTTGTTCTTGTATCTATATATATGCTTAAATAGTGTCCAATTTTTCAGCAAAGATTATAACTAACCGTGCAAATGATAACTCTTAGAAATTATATTCACTCATATCAATGGCATAATCAACTAGCGAGCAATAATAAAATATCTCAAATGCCAACACTTTGTCAAAACAATTATGATATAATATGACAACATGGTATCTCGCTAGCCCTTTCTGAGACCGCAAAACATAAATGCAGAGCACCTCCAAAGTTCAAGCAGCGACTAAACATTGTAATTCATGGTAGAAGAGATCCAGTCATGATGCACACAACATTAACTATTCACAATGCATTAGAATGACAATAGTGCTCTCAGGACTGGTGCTTGTTTGAGAAGGTGATGACTCAAAAATAAAAGTAAAATAACCTAAAAGTAAATAGATAGGCCCTTCGCAGAGGGAAGCATGGATTTGCAGAGGTGCGTGAGTTCGAAGCTTAAATCAGAGATAAATATAATTTTGGGAGGTATGCCTTTCCTGTCAATGTCACGACCGAGAGTTTTCAATATCTTCCATGCTAAACACATTAGCGGCGGTTCCCAAGCGGTAAAGTAAAGTTTACTCCCCCTCCACCAACAATCACAAGCCATGGCTAGCCGAATCCTCGGGTGCCCTCCATACCAACAACTTTCCGGGGGAGTTTGTTTTATTATTTTGCAATTTTAATAGTGGGACTGGGCATCCCGATTACCAGCCCCTCTCATGCAAGGACAAGTGAATCAACACTCATCATGAGAATAACCCACTTAGCATGGAAGATACTGACCGCCCCCTGTCGCTCCCTGAGCGGTACGGGCACACAAAAAAGATGTTCATTTGAATATTTAGAGGTGGCACATGCAAATTTACTTAGAATGGCAGAGTAATACCGCATATAGGTAGATATAGTGGACTCTCTAGAATAACTTTGGTTTAAGGATTTTGATGCACAAGCAGCATTCCCGCTTAGTACAGGTGAAGGCTAGCAAATAGGTTGAGAAGCGACCAGCTAGAGAGCGAAAACGGTCATAATCATGCATTATGAATAATCAACATTGAATACTAGCATGAGTAGGATATAAACACCATGAACATAAATATCATGAAGGCTATGTTGGTTTTGAATCAACTACATGCGTGAACATGTGCCAAGTCAAGCCACTTGAAACATTTAGAGGAGGATACCATATCATCATACTATATCACAATCATTTTAATGCATGTTAATACTCAAGATAAATCATTATCCACTCCTAGCTACTTAAGCATGGCATGAGCAACTATAATCTCTAATTGTCATCATAAACATGTTTAATCATAACATGCTGAATCATGGATATTGAGTTAAACATATTTACAAAAACAAAGAACAAGTTGAGTTCATACCCGCTTTTCCTTGCCACAGTCACTTCATCAAATCATCGTCATTATTGCCTTTCACTTGCACGACCGAATGATATAAAAATAATAATAGTGCAAGAGTGTCGTGGACCAAGCTGGAATCTGCAAGCATTTTATTCAAAGGAGAAGACAAGGTAAAATGAGCTCTTTGTTAGATCAACAATAATGCATATGCGAGCCACTCAACATTTTCATCGTGGTCTTCTCCTTACAATGACTCAACAAAAGAAAATAATTTCAGAGAAACACACTGAAATATTTTTGGATTTTTTAGTTTTTCTAAAGAAAACGAAATAAATAGGAAAACGAAAAACAAGAAAACTATTTACATGGGAAAGCTCCCAACAAGTAAAAGAAGAAATGGGAAATCTTTTTGGGTTTTCTTTTACTACTACGAAACTACAACTAATTAAACTAGAAAGAAAAACCAAAAAGAAGCGAGAAATGTTTTTGGATTTTCTCAAAGTTTTTAAAACACATAAGAAGAAAGCGAGAAAAATAAAATTAACATGGATTATACAATTAAAATGTATGAACACCGACAACTGGAATGAATGTGTGAACATGAATGTAATGTCGGTGAGAAATACGTACTCCCCCAAGCTTAGGCATTTGCCTAGCTTGGTCTACGGCCATCCGTAGTAGCCACCCGGTCCCATATGAAACTCCTGAGGAGGCGGCACCCGAGCGTCCCAATCCTGGGCCTCCTGCTCTGCTGCTGCCAGTGCGTTCCGGTATGCAACTATGTCCGGTGGCATAATAGTATATCCGTTCCTAGCATGAGAATCAAACAAAGCAGGTGCAGGCAACGGAATAATATCACGAGTATCCTCACTAAAAACCAAGTTATAATTAATGTTATGAGGAGGCTCAGGGGCATCAAGAAAGTGGTGGTCCCTCATGGATTGGTGATCTAAGTAAACTTTGGGCAACAAGTAATCATGAGGGCGTATGTTAACATTAAAACGTCTCGCTAAGCGAGTAGCATAAATACCACCATGAATTTTAGCCCTAGTTTTATTAGTGTGCAGGCGGCGTGCAATGATAGCTCCCAGGTTATAAGTGTTGTCATTATGCAGCGCGCGGCATAAAATGGCAAAGTCAGGTGCAGCTAGCGCACTGCCTTGCTCCCTAGCAATCAAGCATTTCCCTAAGAATAAAGCAAAGTAATGAACAGAGGGAAATTGCAAGCTAGTGGCTCGGGCTTTTGACACACCCCTTGTTTCTCCCACAGTTAAAGTTTGGAGGAAACCCTCAAACTCCTCTGGGCGAGGCTCTCTAATTTCCCCATCAAAGGGAATCAAACATATCTCACAAAATTCAGCCAGAGGTATCTGATAATGTTCAGCATATAAATCAAAGCGCACCTCAGGGGTTCAAGCCTACTCAGAAAATGAAAGTTTTGCACAAAGGAATTTGTAAGGATGTGGTGCTGGTCACACTCATCTGCGAGGAAGTCGGGCAGTCCGGCATTTGCAATGAATTGCGCGAACTCTTGGTAGAATCCGGCTTCGTTCATGAAGGCATTGTGCGGCCATTCGCACGGCCGGACCTCCGTCCTACGCGGGATGTTGAGGTCACTGTCCGAGGACTCCCCAAGGACTCCCTTGGCGTTCCGCTTCGAGGAACTCCTCCGGAAGAAATTCATTTTCCCAAGAACAATTTTTTGAAAAAATTTGGGTCAAAAAATGATATCAATAAAACTTCACAAAATTGACAGCAACTACTCATATGGATGTCTAGAGGCTATATCAAGCATTCAAACTACTTGGAACTCAAAGAATTCAACATGCAAGCTCATTTTCAGTAGCACCAAGAACAACTAATTATGCAAAATTTAATCCACTAGAGGAAAAACTAATTGGAGCAATGGAGGAGTCACATACCAAGGAGCAATCTCCCAAAACAGTTTCGGAAACGGAGCTCCGAGCAAAGAGATCGAAAATTTCAGTTTTGTGAGCAAGAACACGAGAGAGAGAGAGCTACCAGGAATTTTTGCTAGAGGTAAGAGACGAAGTGAGCTAAAGGGGTAAGTGAGGGGGTCCCTGTGGGGCCCACGAAGTACCTGGGCGTGCCAGGGGGGTGGCGCGCCCTGGTGCCTCATGGGCACCTGGGGCACTCCGCTGGTATGTGTCCAGTGCCAAAATTCTTAAATATTATATAAAAAATCATGTCAAAATTTTATTACATTCTGAGCACTTTCATTTCTGGACATTTTTTTGATTGCATGGATAATTCAGAAACAGGGTAATCATGGCATTTTATTGCATTTAACTAAAAATAACAGAAAATAAAAAGTAGGTAGAGAAGGTTGTGCCTACTAAATTCATCGACCACATGCCCCTCAAAAAGAATCCATTAATAAGGTTGATCAGGTCTTATTAACAAACCATTTCCGAGTAACATGAAACCGAAGAACTTTCGTATAACACTAAGTTACCTCAACGGGGATATGCATCTCCCCGATAATAAGAGTTTCATATTTCTTTTTAACAGTAGGAAGAGGGATTTGAAAACTTCCAATAGTAATTGGCGGAGTCTTTTCAATAATATGAATACCATTTACTTGAAATTGTTTCTTCGGAAAGTGCACCGTATGTTCATTACCATTGATATGAAAAGTGACCCTGCTTTTGTTGCAATCAATAACAGCCCCTGCAGTATTCAAGAAGGGTCTACCAAGGATAATCGACATGTTGTCATCCTCGGGCATATCAAGTATAACAAAGTCTGTTAGGATAGTAACATTTGCAACTACAACGGGCACATCCTCACAAACACCGATAGGTATGGCAGTTGATTTGTCAGCCATTTGCAATGATATTTCAGTGGGAGTGAGTTTATTCAAATCAAGTCTTTTATATAAAGAGAAAGGCATAGCACTAACACCGGCTCCTAAATCACACAAAGCAGTTTTGACATAATTTCGTTTAATGGAGCATGGTATAGTTGGTATTCCTGGATCTCCTAATTTCTTACGTACTCCATCCTTAAAAGAATAATTTGCAAGCATGGTAGAAATTTCAGCTTCAGGTATCTTTCTTTTATTTGTGACAATGTCTTTCATTGTAACACCCCGATTTTTGGCCCTTTCTTTTTCTTTTGGATTTCTTCGAATTTTTATTTGGAGTTCTTTTTCCGTGGCTATGTGGTCTTGAAACCTGGGAAAATTTTCTCTCCTGCCACTTCCAAGTGGCTTGTCATTCTCAAATCTATCCCAAGGCCATGTCATTTCCATCTTAGCCCAACTCCAATATTTATTTATTGGGAATATTCCTTTTTCTATTAAAGGAATAACCCTGTTTGCCCTAGGTTGTGAAGCAACCAATACTTCCGTATTCCATAAAATTCCCACAAAATTCTCATAAATTCTTGGGATCATATCTTCCACAAATATGTCAAAACTCATCATTGCCTAGTTCAAAAATAATTCAGGAATATTCATTTCCTATTCTGTCCAGCAGGGCACTTTGTGAAGGAAGTGCCATTTATCTTTTCTTGATTGCCCTAATTTTTTTTGGGCAATCTCTAATATCCAAATAATTACCACAGGACAAAATTCAGCTTCATTTGCCTAGTAAATCTTCCTCAGCAAATTCCCAAAGTTTCTGTCCAGAGAGAAGCTTTGTGAAGGAAGTACTACCTAGGCTTATCCAAATGAGTTGAAATTTTGGTAGATAATTTATATGGTCAAATAATGACTCTCCACTAAATTTCATCCCCATTAAACAATATAGGTGAGCACAACTTCAAATCTTGGTTTCTGGTCACAATTTCAGTTTGTGAAGCAACTATATTTTATATTGCTTCAAAAATTCTGAAATTAATCCAGGACCTAAATGTCCCTATATAATTTGAGCATGCAAAAATTCACATCATTTTGCCAAGCCATTTTCTCTGCAAAATTCTCCCAAGTTTCTATTCAGTGGGTATCATTGTGAAGGAAGTACCATTTTGATTTATCCAAATGGGATGAAATTTTTATGGTACCTTCATATGCCCAAATGATCATTCTCCACAAATTTTCAGCCCAAGACAAGTATCCATGTGAGTGCTACTTCCTGATCTAGATTCTGGCCAATTTTTGCAGTTGTAAAGCAACTGCACTCAAACCTTGTCCTAATGACCTCAAAATTCACAGGATCTTAGTCCTTCCTACCCTAAGCCCCAGAGACATCATGGTTAGCTCCTATCTCACCCCAGTTGATCACTATTTCATGCCTAAGATTGATACAGAAAAGTTCAGTCGACCTCTCCCATCCACCAGCAGTGCCTTTCTTCAATCTATCACCTCATGTAGGACCCACTTACGAAGGACTACACACTAGACATGGTTTAACTGGCCAGGACGCACCGCGTGCGCCTGTGCACGCGGTGACCACGCGGCTGGGAAGCCATTTTTGCGCATTGGGTGGCGTTTAGCTTCGGGCACTCCTCTACTCGTCGTTCCCGCGCGTCCCACCGTGTCTTCAGCGTCGACCACTCTCCCCTGCATCCACGTAGCCTCCTCCCCGCCCCTCCCGTCGCCATCCGGACGCGGACACCGCGTGCCCGCGTAAGAACAGTGGCACAAAGGTGCCCTCCCTGCCCCACGCGGTGCGCCGCGGCTTTGCCCGCGTGCCTGGCACCTCCACTAACCCTCACCCGTCGCCGTCCGAGCTCGCACGCGTGCCTGACCCCCTTGTCGGAGCTCGGCCATTCGGTGAAGGTGGCATCCGGCCCGCGCCCCTCTTCCCCGGCTATTTATAGCCACTCCCCGAGCCCCTGAGCTCACCAGCAACCTCTCCTACCTCCCCTTAGCCCGCCCTGCCTCCCCACTTCACCCCGAGGAGCTCCCATCGCCTCCCATGGTCGAAGCCCAGCCGCCGGTCTTCTGCTCAAATCCGAGCTAGACCGAGCCCCTCCCTCCTTCTCTTACTCACCAGAGGACCACCCGAAGCACGGCGACCCTCCCCATAGCCTTAGCCTCTCGTCTCCGCCACCATAGTGCCCGTGCCCAACTACAGCCGAAGCCGCCGTCCGCCACGCCCGAAACTCCGGCCGTTTCCAAGCTCCCCGGCGACCGCACCACCCTGGGATGGGTCCATCTCGTTGCCCTGAGCAGACCGGTGGAGCGCCGCGTTTGGTGGCCCATAGCGTCGACGGCCGTCGCCGGAGCCCGCCTCTGTCTCGGCCACGGGCGGGCGAGAGGAAGAAGGCGATGACCAGTCCAGGCGGGCCCCACCTCCTCGCGGCCCCACCCGTCAGTGTCTCGCGTTGACCCAGCTGACCCGGTGACGTGGAAAAGTGGAAGCGTATTCCATTGAATACGCCTTCTTTTGGTGAAAGCGTACTCTGCTGTTTCTTCGGTTAAAAATACGCTTTCACTGTTAGAAGACGTATTTTCAGAAATACGCTTTCTATCTCCAGCCGCCGGCCGAAACTATTAAATAGCGGACGTTCGTCCGTTAAGGCCAGAAATGGACAAATTTTTATTCTTTTCTGCCTAACGAACGAACGGCCGTAACTCGGCAACCGTAACTCCGATTCAGGTGATTCTAAAGTCCATGATCTCAGTTCGTCGAGCCCGTTCCGGTGGTATCATTTTCATGATGTTGTCACACTGTGAAAATAACCATTTTGCCCTTGCCCTTGCCCTTAAAACAGCCCCGCCGAGAGGGAAACTTTTCTGGCGATTCTTTCCGCGAGTTCATCGCACCTCTCCCCGGTGAATCCTTCATCCCCAGGCAAGCCACAACAGCCACTTGCATGATGGCATTGCAGTAGCCATGATTTTCACTTGAATATTTAAATAAATGTTTGCTCATTTAATTATTTTGTGAATATTATATGCTTGTGAATCCATGCTCGTTCTTATGCCATGCTCATTTGCATCTAGTAAGTTAAATGATTATTTGCTAGTATTATTATTATCATGTTAGTTCTCGGATTTATTTTTCGATGCTAGTGATAACGATATGCTCATTTGAATAGTTAGGGTTTATTATGAAAATACTTGTTATATTCATGATTGCCATTTTTCCATGCTCATTTGCATCCCGTAGAATGAATGATGTTAAATGGTTATGTTGCCCATCCATGGTTACACTGGTATCATGTTCATATTCATTGGCATCTCATCATGTTATTTTGTTATGACTCAGCTCATCACCATTCAAGTTGAACCTGACATTAATCGAACTTGAACAAATCTGTTGGCTGAGTCATGGTGCCACCGAATTGAGCTCACCAGTGCAACCACACTTGCCTGGATGGGGAGGCCCTAATGCGGTCTATTGTCATGCCTCTCGCCGGTGCCTCATACTAGGGAAGGTTATGTGCGCGTGCTACCCTGATCAGGTAGGCGGCCATAAGCCTTGAGTACCCAGTTTTGGTTTTGAGCTCAGGTCCCCGTTTGGGACAGTTTTGGTTTGGCCACGACGGTGGCGGCCACAGAGGTGGCGGATGTCACATGTTGGCATCGGTGTAACCCAGGACATAGCCCAAAGGGGAGTTTGTCGGAGTGGCCGGGAGAGTGTCATGCAATAGATTGGTTTTGTCAGAATGTCATTGGTCCACCCGAATGGGAGCACGAGGCCATGAGTTCCGTAGTGTGGGTATAGTGTACTAACCTCTGCAGAGTGTATAATCTATCGATAGCCGCGTCCTCGGTCATGGACATAGTTCGTAGTAGGTCACACTATGGGTCAACAGAAATAATAACCTGAATAATAAACAACCCCGGTTCGATGAGAAAAGAAGTTGGTTGATCTTTATGTGGTCACGAGATGATCACGATGGTATTCTTGATGATGGTTGATCATGAGGTGATCGTGTGATGATCACGACGATAAGAAAGATTGATACCTAAGGTGGTTACGAGATAACCTCCGAACAGAGTAAGTTGGTCCACGAGACCTTAAACGTCGACCCCCTTGCATGCTAGTGCTAGTATCATCCTGTTCATATCATGAATTAGATGTACATGCCATGCTCATGTTGTTGCCATGTTCATGTTGTTGCCATGCTCATGTTGTTCTAGTAGTATCATATTCATCATTGATAATTAACATGTAAATGCCATGCTGTTGTATGTCTTGATTGCTTTGGTTGCTGTGAGCTTGCGAGTACATTCAAAGTACTCACCTGGCGTGTCATGCCAGATTGCAGGTGATGCCGTGATTGCTTGTTTGTCGAGGACCCCGAGGTTGCGCTCTAGGATGCGTTCCAGCCAGTGTCCCTGCGGAGTGGAGTTCACCACCGTTGTCGCCGTTCCGTTGCTAGAAGTTATTTCGCTACGAGTTGTTCCGCTGCTAGCATAGAACTACCTTAGCAGGCGAAGTGTCGCCGTGCCCCTGTAACCTTTGTAATATCGGACCCTTGTACCCCGTTTATTTATAATAAAGAGCTGATTTGTTCTATGCCAAGCAGTGCCGTATTCCAGAAGACTTGATCTCTGGGCTGGAATACGGGGTGTTCCGGTCTCTCTGAGTAGGGGTGCCACATTCATGTATTTAGCATAAGGGGGCATCTTTATAATATCAGTCAAACGAGTGCGCAAAAAGACTGGCCTAAGCATTTCAGCAAAGCGTTCAAATTCTTCCTCATCCTTTTTCTTAGATGGTTTAGGAGGAAAGGGCATTGGTTTTTGAACCCATGGTTCTCTTTCTTTACCATGTTGTCTAGCAATGAAGTCTCTTTTATCATAATGTTTATTCTTAGGAGGCGAGTTATCAAGATCAACAGCAGGTTCTATTTCAACATCATTATCAGGTTCTTTATCATTATCTGGTTGGGTATCCACATGAGCATCATCATTATTATTATCGGGTGAATGTTCATTACCAGATTGTGTTTCAGCATCAGAAATAGAAACATCATTACTATCCTCCAAGGGTTTTTCTACCTCGGGTTCTCTAGAAGTATGCAAAGTCCTATCATTTTTCTTTTTCTTTTTCTTTTTAGATGGACTAGGTGCATCAACATTAATTCTTTGAGAGTCTTGTTCAATTCTTTTAGGGTGACCCTCAGGATAAAGTGGCTCCTGAGTCATTCTACCTCCTCTAGTCATTACTCTAGCAGCATGATCATTCATATTGTTATTCATTTCATTGAGCAATTCACTTTGAGATTTAGCAACTTGTTCTAATTGAGTCTGAACCATAGATGCATGTTTACTCACACCTTTAACATCATTGGCAATTCTAAATAACAAGTCACTCAAGCGATCAATCATGTAGGCATTTCGTTTCAATTGTTTCATAACATTTGCATTGAAGTGATCTTGCTTAATAATATAGTTGTCAAATTCATACAAGCATTGACTAGGAGGTTTGTTATAAGAAATATCACTTTCATTGAACTTTATAAGAGAGTTTACCTCTACTACCTGGGACGGTGTGTCAAGACCATGTATTTCTTCAATAGGTGGTAGATTCTTAACATCTTCTGCTTTAATACCTTTTTCCTTCTGGCATTTCTTTGCCTCTTGCATATATTCAGGACTGAGATATAAAATACCCCTCTTCTTCGGAGTAGGTTTTGGCGGTGGTTCAGGAAGTGTCCAATCATTATCATTCTTCAATATATTATTCAATAATTCCTCAGCTTGTTCAATAGTCCTTTCCCTGAAAACACAACTCGCACAACTATCTAGGTAGTCCGTAGAAGCATTGGTTAGTCCATTATAGAAGATATCAAGTATTTCATTTTTCTTAAGAGGATGATCAGGTAAAGCATTACATAAGTGGAGAAGCCTCCCCCAAGATTGAGGGAGATTCTCTTCTTCAATTTGCACAAAGTTAAATATTTCCTGTAAGGCAGCTTGTTTCTTATGAGCAGGAAAATATTTTTCAGAGAAGTAATAAATCATATCCTGGGGACTACACACACATCCAGGAGCAAGAGTATTATACCATTCTTTAGCATCACCCTTTAATGAGAAAGGAAATAATTTAAGAATATAGTAATAGCAAAAAATTTCCTCATGAGCAAATAGGGTGGCTATATCATTTAATTTAGTGAGATGTGCCACAACGGTTTCAGTTTCATAGCCATGGAAAGGATCAGATTCAACCAAGGTAATTAACCCAGGATCAACAGAGAATTCATAATCCTTATCAGTAATAAATATGGGAGAGGTAGCAAACTTAGGATCATATTTCATTTTCTCCCGCATAGATTTTTCTTTCATTTCAACAACCAGTTTTATAACTTCATGTCTATCATTACAAGCAAGAATGGCTCTAGCTGTCTCCCTATCAAAGCAATGTTCATCAGGTGTTTCAACTCTAGTAGGAGAGCTAGGCATAATAGGTGAAGCACAATTCTCGAGAGTTTCAGCATTTTCAATTTCCTTAGCTTTAGCAAGTTGTTCACTAAGAAATTCACCAAGTGGCACAGCATTATCAGGCATAGTACTAGCATCATCATGAGTATCATTCAAAGCAGAGGTAGTATCATCAATAACTTGCGACATATCAGAATTAATACCATGTTGTGGTGTTGCAAGTTTACTCAAAACAGAGGGTGAATCAAGTGCAGAGCTAGATGGCAGTTCCTTACCTCCCCTCGTCTTAGAGGGAATGATCTTGGTCTTAGAGTCTTTCAGATTCTTCATGGTGATCAACAGATATAAATCCCAAGTGACTTAGCAAATATAGCTATGCTCCCCGGCAACGGCGCCAGAAAAAGGTCTTGATAACCCACAAGTATAGGGGATCGCAACAGTTTTCGAGGGTAGAGTGTTCAACCCAAATTTATTGATTCAACACAAGGGGAGCCAAAGAATATTTGCAAGTATTAGCAGTTGAGTTGTCAATTTAACCACACCTGGAAACTAAATATCTGCAGCAGAGTGATCAGTAGCACAGTAGTATGATAGTTTGGTAGCGGTAGCAATAGTAGTAACGGTAAAAGTAGCAGCAATAGTAGTAGCAATTGTAACAGTAGTAGCAACAGTAGTGACTTAGCAAGAACAATATGTGAAGAACTCGTAGGCATTGGATCGGTGATATACGTTGGATAACATTCATCATGTATCAGTCATAACCTAGGGCGACACAGAACTAGCTCCAATTCATCAATGTAATGTAGGCATGTATTCCGTATATAGTCATACGTGCTTGCGATAAGAACTTGCATGACATCTTTTGTCCTACCCTCCCATGGCAGCGGGGTCCATAAGGAAACTAAGGGATATTAAGGCCTCCTTTTAATAGAGAACCGGAACAAAGCATTAACACTTAGTGAAGACATGAACTCCTCAAACTATGGCAATCACCGGAAAGAATCCCAATTATTGTCACCTTGGGGTATGCGGATCATAACACATAGCAGGTGCATATAACTTGCAAGATCGGATCAAGAACACAAATATATTCATGAAACCATAAAGGGTTCAGATCTGGAATCATGGCACTCGGGCCCTAGTGACAAGCATTAAGCATAGCAAAGTCATAGCAACATCAATCTCAGAACATAGTGGATACTAGGGATCAAGCCCTAACAAAACTAATTCAATTACATGATAAATCTCATCCAACTCATCACCATCTAGCAAGCCTACGAAGGAATTACTCACTCCCGGCGGTGAGCATCATGAAATTGGTGATGAAGGATGGTTGATGATGACGATGTCGGTAGATGCCCCTCTCCGGAGCCCCAAACGGACTTCAGATCTGGCCTCCCGATGAAGAACAGGAGGTGGCGGCGGCTCCGTATCATGAAACGCAATAAAGCTTCCTCTCTTATTTTTTTCTCTGGAATTGTGAATTTATAGTGTTGGATTTAGGTCAGACGGAGCCACGTGGGCCCCACGAGGTACCAGGGCGCGCCTGGGGGGGGTGGCGCGCCCTGGTGCCTTGTGGGCACTTGGTGGCTCCCCTCCAGTTGATTCTGGCGCCAATAATTTTTATATATTCCATAAAAATTCTCCAAAAAGTTTCATCCAAATCCAAGAACTTTGATTTTCTGCACAAAAACAACACCATGACAATTCTGCTGAAAACAGCGTCAGTCCGGGTTAGTTCCATTCAAATCATGCAAATTAGGGGCCAAAACAAGAGCAAAAGTGTTTGGAAAAGTAGATACGACGGAGACGTATCAAAGCGCCTCAAGCTCCGAGGTGGCAGCTACAAAGCACATTAATACACGCTTTAGAGCTCCACCAGCTGCATCATAACTCAAAGTACAGTATTAAGATACTTAAACTTTCTTTTTGTACATTGGGATTGCTCCATCTGCTTTTTAATCAGATCATTGTACTTCTCGGACCGATCAAGCTTATGGTTCAGCTCTTCCAACTCTTTCGAGATAGACACCGAAGCCGAGGCCGACACCTGAAAAGTACACTTTTAGCTTCCTCGGATGACATCGATCCCCTGGTCGGATTCGCGTATCCGGCCAGGGTCTCGGGGGCTACTGCGTACTCGCTTTATTCAACTATCATTCCTCCCTAAGATCCCCGAGTGAGATTTTTGCATCTAACTCAGGGCTCGGGGGCTACTGTGGTTATACACTTATGATAAGTACTTACAGTAGTACAAGTCTTCGGACAAATAGCATTTTACTTATCCGCTAAGGGCTAATGGACATATTTAGTGTTAATAGCTCTACGCATTGATGTAATTTTAAAACATGATTAAAGGATACCTCAAAGCCTTCATAGAGGCCCTTGAAGGCCTCTCTTATACCTGCCTCTGCGGACCTGTAATGCTTTAACGCCGTGCCCAGAAGGACACGGTGATCAGCAACGATGGAGGAGCCCGTCAGGGACGCCTCCATCTCCTCGGTCCATCCCATGGATACCTGCCCTCCAGCAGGTAAGGATGGACGGACCACTTCGGTCCTCTCCATTAAGGGAGGAGCTGCCGTCGTGATCGGCTGCCGAGGTGGATCGACGGGAGCCGACATCGTCGGCTGTCCCAACTCTTCCCCGCCCTTGGAGGCGGGGGTCTTCTCCGGCGCATCTTTGGAGGCCAAGGACTCGGCCTCGGCCATGGAGGCATCGGCGCCATCCCCCGTGGTGGCCACAGGCGGGGCTTGCCGAGAGGTCACCTCCCCTAGCCCGTCATGGGCGGTAGGGGAGGGGAGGTGTTCCTGTGATGCGCTGGGTGGAGGAAGCCCACTCGACGACTCTTTGTCGCTTATACGGGAGCGTTGCGGGCTGTGAAAAGGCAATTGATCACTTAGATTTGCGAAAGAAAGGAACTAAGACGCATACTACGCATGTGGGAATTAAATACGAAGGGCATACCTCCTCGGCGGTGGCCTCTCCCTGCACGGCTCGATGGGGTCGTCCTCTGATTCGGAGGAGATGACCACGGCTGCGATGGGGACCTGCGGGGGCGCGGCGTCGTCAGCCTTCATAAGACGCCTTCGTGTTCGGGGGACGTCGGCCCCCGCAACGTCTTCGGACGCCGCCCTCTTCCTCTTCAGGGAAGAAATGCCCTCTTCCCCTTCCTCTCCTCCCCCACTTTCCTCCTTGTTGGAGGAAAGGGCTCGGATGTCCTCGGACTTAGCATCCGAGGAGTCCCGGATCCGAAGACCTCCCCGTTTCTTCTCTGGCTCTTTCTTGATCTTGGCCGAAGCCTTTGGGGGCAGCACGGCTAAGAGGGCCTGCAGCTCGGGGGTCCGGTTGTCTTCGGGCAGCGGCGCCGAGCACTTGATGAGCGCCGCCTTGGCCGCCCATTTCTGGAAGCAATGATGGAAGATTCAAATAAATACGAAATAAGGAGTCCATGTTAAAACATACGAGGCGATTGAGTACCTCGGATGGGCCGTTTTCGGCGGTATAGCCACTGTCGGGTCCGGCCTCGGGGAATAAGTTCTGATATGGCTTGAAGAGAGCCGTCCACATCCCGTCTAGGCTGGTGCGAAAGAAGTTATGTACTGTTGGTATGTCCTCGGGCCTGTTAAGCCACATGGGGCTGGCCCGGAGTTGGAGTGGTAGGATGCGGCGATGGAGCATCACGTCCACAAGCTTGAACTTCTTTTTAAGGAACCGGATCCTCTCCTGGAGAGAGGCGACTTCGTCCGGATTGCCCCACTCCAAACCCTGCTTCTGCCAGGACACCAGCTTCCTTGGAGGCATACCTATGAAGGCGGGGACCTCGGTCTGGCCCGCGGCGAGCGGCTCAGTGATGTAGAACCACTCGCGCTGCCAACGCTTCACGGTCTCGATGAAGGTGCCCTCCAGCCACTCCGGCTTCTGGAGTTTGCTGATCATGTGCTACTTGTAGCTTGCGTTGGTATTTTCCTCGAAGAGGAAGGGATGATGCAGCACAGTAGAGATAAGTATTTCCCTCTGTTATGAAACCAAGGTTATTGAACCAGTAGGAGAATCATGCAACACCTCGTTAGCAGCACCTGCACACAAACAACAAATCCTTGCACCCAACGCAAATAAGAGGCTGTCAATCTCTCGGCGGTCAATTGCAAGATTAAACTGTATGTGATAGATAGATAGATTGAAACAAAAATACAAAATAAAATAAATAAAAGAAAATGGCAGCAATATTTTTAGGGTTTTAGTAATATGATTTAGATAGACCCGGGGGCCATAGATTTCACTAGAGGCTTCTCTCAAGAAAATAGCATACGGTGGGTAGACAAATTACTGTTAGGCAATTGATAGAAAAGCAAATAATCATGACGATATCCAAGGCAATTATCATGTATATAGGCATCATGTCCAAGATTAGTAGACTGACTCCTGCCTGCATCTACTACTATTACTCCACACATCGACTGCTATCCAGCATGCATCTAGTGTATTAAGTCCATAAGAACGGAGTAATGCCTTAAGAACGATGACATGATGTAGACAAGATAAACTCATGTATGAATAAACCCCATCTTTTTACCCTTAATAGTAGCGATACATACGTGTCATGTCCCTTTCTGTCACTGGGATTGAGCACCGCAAGATCGAACCCATTACAAAGCACCTCTTCCCATGGCAAGATAAATCAATCTAGTTGGCCAAACCAAATCAATAGATCGGAGAAGAAATACGAGGCTATAATAATCATGCATAAAAGAGTGCAGCAAAGACTCAAATATATTCATGGATAATCTGATCATAAACTCACAATTCATCGGATCCCAACAAACACACCGCAAAAAGTGATTACATCGGATAGAACTCCAAGAACATCGAGGAGAACATTGTATTGAAGATCAAAAAGAGAGAAGAAGCCATCTAGCTACTGCCTATGGACCCGAAGGTCTGTGGTAAACTACTCACGCATCATCGGAGAGGCAGCAAGGTTGATGTAGAGCCCCTCCGTGATCGATTCCCCCTTCGGCGGAGTACCGGAGAAGGCCTCCAGATGGGATCTCTCGAGAACAGAAACTTGCGGTGGCGGAAAAAGTATTTCGTGGACTCCCTTGAGGGTTTCTGATTTTTTCTGAATTTATAGTGGAGGAATTAGGTCAAACGGAGCTCTGTGGGCCCCACGAGGTACCAGGGCGCGCCACCCCCCTGGGGCGCGCCCTGGTGACTCGTGGGCCCATGCTCCATCTTCTGGCCCTCTCCCGAAGCTTCCAGTACTTGTTATGTCCAATAAAAAATCTCCAAAAAGTTTCGTGACATTTGGACTTCGTTTGGTATTGATTTTCTGTAAAACAAAAGCAGGGCAGAAAACAGCAACTGGCACTGGGCACTAGGTTAATAGGCTAGTCTCCAAAAATGATATATAATTGCTGTAAATGATTATAAAAACATCCAAGATTGATATTATAACAGCATGGAACAATAAAAAAATATAGATACGTTGGAGACGTATCATCATGGCACCCCCACATTCGGCGAACTCGGCGCCGCCGCTCTTCGGCTTCACGCAGAACGTCTTCAGCCATAGGCCAAAGTGAGGTTCCACGCGCAGGAATGCCTCGCAGATGATTATGAAGGTGGTGAGATGTAAAATGGAATTCGGGGCTAGATTGTGGAAATCTATCCCGTAGAAGAAACTAATCTCCCGCACGAAGGGGTGCAAGGGGAATCCCAGACCTCGGATGAGGTGAGGGATGAAGACGACCCGCTCCCCAGGCTTGGGGAGTGGGGACGCGCTGACCCGGCTCAGGGGCCCTGCAGACGGCATCGGCAGGGATGTACCCCGCCGTTTGGAGCTCCTCGATGGTGGTGTCGGTGACCTTGGAGGCCAACCACCTCCCCTTCAGATCCGCATCGGCCATTGGCACGGGATGCGAAAGACTGGAGAAGGCTTTAGGCTTGGAGAGGGGATTGGGGGTGCGAGAGCTTGGAGGGTTTGGGCGCTGGATCAGTAGGAGAGCGTGAGAAGAAAGATTTGTCGCCCCCAGCTCTTTATAAGTCAGTAAAAAGACGAAGTGTCCCTCCGCTGCGCCGTAAAAACTGCCATGTTTCGGTCGATAATGCCGTTGTGGCCGCGTGGGGTGAATCAGTCGATTGATGATATCCCCTAAAATGCGGGGCACGATCTCTGTTTTGATGAGACGTGCTAGTAAGAGGGTTACCTCGAACCGCGATTCGAATAAGTAATAACTGATGTACATGGTGTCACGGGTCGTGACGCTTCGGAAAAGTTGTCAGTAATTGACTGCCGAGCACATCTACGCTACTAGTCTTCAAGGCTAAGCAAGCCACGCGCTTCAGATACACGAAGATGCAGTTTGGTTGCACATGGTCGACTGGCCTTGACTCCTGCCTAGAAGGAGGACACCAACTAATTGAGGAATAATGAATCGAGGGCGCATTCTTAGTTCAAGGCGTATTAAAGAACTTGCCTGATAAGCCGAAGACTCTCACACCGAAGACATCTATCCGAAGAATACTGCCATCCTCGGCTTTGAAGACAAGTTCGGGGGCTACTGACGGTGTCCTGGACTAGGGGGTCCCGGCCTAGTCGGTCTAGTCCATGGTCCGGACTCAAGGCCCGTTGAAGAATAAGGACTCCGGAGGCCTCCAACCTGTAGGACCAGCATATCGGGCCTCACCGAAGACTTGGCGTGTACCCCAAGAGTGTTAGATTTAGCATGTAACCCCTAGATGGAAATCGACCATGTGTAACCCTAGATACCCCTGGTGCCTATATAATCCGGAGGGTTTAGTCCGTAGAGGCATATACGCATTCATCATCACCCCTAGGGTTTAGACCATAACTCACAATCTCAAGGTAGATCAACTCTGTACTTTGTTACATCCATCATATAAGCAAGAGCAGGACGTAGGGTATTACCTCCTTAAAGAGGGCCCGAACCTGGATAAAACCTCGTGTCCCTTGTCTCTTGTTACCCATCGATCCGATCTCACAGCTCGGGCCCCCTTACCCGAGATCTGCCGATTTTGACACCGACACCATACATGTCCCGCTAAACAATCAACGTGATACAATGGGAATCAAGATCAACGAGCAGATCGGTACCTGATACGTCTCCAATGTATCTATAATTTTTTATTATTCCATGCTATTATAGTATCAATCTTGGATGTTTTATATGCAATTATATGCCATTATATATCATTTTTTGGGACTAACCTATTAACCCAGTGCCCAGTGCCAGTTGTTGTTTTCTGCTTGTTTTTGCCTTTTCAGAAAATCACTATCAAAAAGTGTCCAAACGAGAAAAAAAAATTGGATTAATTTTTTCTAGACCAGAAGAGACCCACGAAGCTTCGGGAGAAGACCAGAAGAGCCACGAGGAGGTGACAAGCCTGGAGGGTGCGCCCCCAGGCTTGTGGGCCCCTCGTGGCACCTCTTGAGCTAATTCCAGTGCTATAAATTACCAAATATTCCAAAACCAACAGAGAGACAGAAGAGAAAACCTTTCCGCCGCCGCAAGCCTCTGTTCTTCCACGATCCCATCTGGAGGTCTTTTCCGGTACTCTGCCGGAGGGGGAATCGATCACGGAGGGCTTCTTCATCAACCTTGCTGCCCTTTCGATGATGTGTGAGTAGTTTACCACAGACCTACGGGTCCATAGCTAGTAGCTAGATGGCTTCTTCTCTCTCTTTGATCTTCAATACCACGTTCTCCTCGATATTCTTGAAGTTCTATCCGATGTAATCTTCTTTTGCGATGTGTTTGTTGGGATCCGATGAATTGTGAGTTTATGATTAGATTATTCATGAGAAATAATTGAGTCTTCTCTGAACTCTTTTATGCATGATTATTATAGCTTTGTATTTCTCTCCGATCTATCGATTTGGTTTGGCCTACTAGATTGATTTGTCTTGCACTGGGAGAGGTGCTTTGTGATGAGTTCAATCTTGCGGTGCTCAATCCCAGTGACAGAAGGGGACATGACACGTATTTGTATTGTTGCCATTAAGGATAAAAAGATGGGGTTTAATCATATTGCTTGAGTTTACTTTGTCTACATCATGTCATCTTGCTTAAGGTGTTACTCTGTTTCATACTTAGTACCCTGGATGCATGCTGGATAGCGGTCGATGGGTGGAGTAATAGTAGTAGATGCAGGCAGGAGTCGGTCTACTTGTCTCGGGCGTGATGCCTATATACATGATCATTGCCATGAATCCGTCATAATTATTTGCTTTTCTATCAATTGCCCAACAGTAATTTGTTTAATGCCCCCCAGGTCTACTTTATCATATATAAAAAACCTAAAAATACCTTGCTACAATTTATTTACTTTTATTTTAATTAGTATTTTAATTTATCTATTTATCTCTATAAGATTTAATCCTTGCAAATAACCGCTAAGAGGATTGACAACCCTCTTATTTGCGTTGGGTGCAAGTGTTTGCTCTTGTATGTGCAGGTGCGCTTAACGGAATTTTGCTTGGTTCTCCTACTGGATTGATAAACTTGGTTCTTAACTGAGGGAAATACTTATCTCTACTGTACTACATCATCCTCTCCTCTTCGGGGAAATAACAACGCAGACTACAAGTAGCAGTACCGGCGCTACTTTCGTGCCGGGACAGATCTTCGTCTTCGATAACATCGCCCTCTTCGCTGACTCGACTGCCCACCTAGACCAGGTCGAGAGCTTTTCGCTCCTGGCCGGATCGTTAGATTCAGTAGCACACCATGGATTCCCATCGGGAGGTGATCTTCACAAGCTGGGTGTAAAACCAGATTGAGGATCAACACGAGATACTTGCCCCGACCCCCGATGTCAAATCTGGGTCAGGACGACCCGACCTTGAGTCAGGATCCGGAGACGCCTCCCAAGGCCCAGATGTCATATCAGGCCAAAGTTGAAGAATCGAGGTCAATGTAAGATCGGATATTGGAGAAACTTCCTCTGGTCCTGATGTCAGATCGGGCTCAAGAAGAGCGCGAGAAGTCTCTCGAGATGTTCAAAATGCAAATGTGTTACCATTGTTGAATTTTCTACACTATGCAAACATTTGTTATGATATTCACATTGAAAAAATCTGTTATGTGCAAGTGGTCATATATTGTTAAGTGTTTCTTCTTGAAAATAAAAAGGAAATCCTGCCGAAAATTTGAATTATATGTTATTTGAATGCAGAGAGCTATATTTGTTCACCATTCATATGGAAGAGGTGAGTAAAATCATGTTCTCCACATTCCATCTCTTCAACCAAACACACGAACATAATCAATCCATGTCATTTTTTCTCTCTTATCGAACACAAGGAGGAAACCAAGCCATTCTTCTCATAGATCCTCAAACCAAACACGCCTAAGTGTAAGCTATGACGCTGAGCACCCTGGCATGCTTCTCCCACAACGCAACGAACACGTCGATGCCTCCCCCTTTCCGCAGGCTGGGCATCAGCACCACGACCCCGTCCTGCGGGACCTTCCCCGGCAGGATTCCGACGAGCCGCCCGCCGCACCCAAAGTCCAACCGATGCAGGTCCAGGTGGAGCCAGCTGTCGGCCTCCACGTCCAGCGACAGCACGCCGGCCTCGTCCTTACACGTCGGCTCCATATCCTCGTCGCCGTGCAGCGCCCCGAAGTCGACGAACGACTGGAAGTACCCACCGTCGACGGCGCGGATCCCTGCGCGGACCAGCGCTGCGGCATCGGCGAGGGTGCCGGTGGCCAGGGCCGCCGCGCGGGTCCCGGAGATCGCCGTGAGCACGACGTTCCCAAAGAACCCCGCGGGCGGCACGGCGCCCGTTCCAGCCAGCCGGCCACGGCCGTTCACCGCGATGCGTATCGACGTGTGCGCGTCGCCCCCGTCGGCGAGCCCGCGCGCGGCGGTAATCTTCCGCCAGACGTGCGCCGACACAGTCTCGAAGGTCGTGTACCTGTTGTGCGCGGCGCACTTGAGCTCGGCCACGAACTCGCTAGTGTAGTGAAGGAGCATGTTGGTGATCTCGGAAGTGTCCACGTGATGATCAGCCTCGGCCGGCGGCTTGCTCGCACGGCCGTCGTCATGCTGATGCGCCGGCGACAGCGGCAGGAACTCGGCACCACGGTGCTCGAACTCGCAGCGCGGCGGGCGGCGCGGCACGAGGGCGGCGGGGCCGTACGGCACGTGGGCGCAGTCGGCGTCGAGGCCGTCGCCGCGTACGGCGTCGGCCCAGGAGTGGAAGAACATGGTCATGGAGTGGCCGTCGGCGACCTGGTGGTGCGCGGACGAGGCGATGACGACCCCGCCGCACGCGAAGCGGTTGATCTGGAGTATGAGCACGTGCGGCGCGGCGCCTCTACGGACCGCGGGGTGGAGCAGCGCGAGCCCCCGCGAGGGCGCGAGCGGGAGGTGGTCGGAGAGCGCCGAGGACGGCACCTCGGCCTCCACGACGAGGGCCCCGGCGCCGCCTTTCCCCGTGACGAAGAACAGACGCGTGCCGGCCCGGCGCTCGAGGCGCATGGCGGCGGTGAGGAGCGGGAAGCGCGGGAGCGTGGCGGAGAGGGCGTGGAGGAGGGCCTGGTTGGTCGGGTTGGGCGGCGAGAAGGCGAAGAGCACCGTGACGTGGTAGGTCGGCGCTGCGAGGTCGAAGACGGTGAGCGGCACCTCCTCGGAGGGCGCGGCCGCCGGTGGCACGACGAACGTCCTCTGCACCTGCACGTCCATGATCTCCATACGCTGGACACTAGCTAGGACGATCGCTGGTGCGTACACCCGTGCTGCAGTTGTACGAGGATCGAATGTGTGTGTGCATGTAGGGCGGCACGTACATGAATATATAGCATTGCTCGCTCGTAATTAGCTGCACGTGTTGATTGGCACGTGCCGATCGCTGCGCGCGTGCATGCAAGCATGCATCCGCGGACGTCGTACGAAGGGTGTCACCTGAAGACTAGAGCGCTCGAGGTCGAAGAGTCGCAGCTGCACGGGGGACAAAAAATTGAGTTATGCCTACAAGATCAAAGCAGCGGTCAAGGTTGCGGTGGCGCGCGCAGGGAGAGATCACCTGGGACTTCTGGGTGCGTGATATGCCGACGAGTCGACGACGGCGGCTGCATGGCTGTCGCTGGTCAAGTCTGGGGAGCGGAGGCCAACTGGAACGACACCGGCGCTGGTCCTATTGTTCGAGGAATCAGCCTGGGCTTCTCCACTTCTGTGGGCCTCCGGCAAAATCACCTTCCGTGCGCTTCGCCTGACCGTACGGCGTCGGGCCGCCCAACACTGCGCTAGGATATAGTAAAATAAAAAAACGTGATTTTGAGAAAACTTTTGTGAATATTTTTTAAAACAATTGAACATTTTTTAAAATTATGAATTTTTTCATAAACTTTGATGAACATTTTTTTAAAATAATCCGAAAAAGAGAGAAACAAACAAGAAAGAAGAAAAAGAAAATCAGTAGAAAAAACAACATAAAAATAAAGGAAACAAAAAAACCAAACAAAGAACAATCTAGAGCTTTCATAAAACCGAGAAAAAACACTTGTTGTAGTTGGGCCCACGTCCCCGTATGCGATTGTCGGACATTTACTTGCAAGGAGAGGAGGTTCTTGTCGGAATCGGGGCTCCGGGAACCCTGGTTTGACCTTTGGGGCGAGCTCGTTCCTACCGGCCCAACGGTGACCACGGCGAGACTACGGCGAGAGCGCGCTGAGCACAGGACACGACAGGGGACACATCAGCTACCCAGGTTCGGGCCACCTCGCGGTGTAAAACCCTACTCCTGCTTGTGGTTTGGATTATGGTGGGCAAGAGAGTTCTCGCGTACAAGGTTGAAGACCAAGGGATCGATCCCTCCCTACGGTGGCAGCACTGCCCCTTTTATAGCCGCCTTGGTCCTCTTCCCCCGAAAATGTTGGCGGGAAGGGTAGCCACACACAACGACAATTTGAAGGGGGACAGGCGCCCAGGCTTATCCTGACAAAAGGCGGTCTTCGCCTGCAAAGGTGTCATCCATGACGCGCCGGTGGGCTTGGTGATGACCTCCGCCCTGCGCGCCTTATCGTCCTAGTCTTCTTTCACCAAACGGGCAGGCTTTGGGACTTGCTTTGGGGGTGGGCAGCCAGCGCTGCCCCCTTAGCACAAAAGAGGAAATCTCCTCTGTCCGCGCCCGCTGGTACTGCTCCTGCTGCTGCTCATCGCCAAGCGCGTCACCCACGTGGTGGGCTCAGGACTGTGAGGCTGACGCCAGGCTTGCCTGCCTCGGGAGGCCACCTCGCGAGGCCTCCTACTGCTGCTGAGTCTTTGTGGCTCGCTCCCTGCGGAGGGGCCCTCGTGAGGCCGGCGCCTCTCGAGGTGTCTTGCTTCGCGGCGCCCACTGCTGGGCCACCTCTTGGGCCTTCGCCAGGTGTTGCTTCCTGGGCCGCAGGCAGACGGGCCGTGGTACCCCGGTTCCCACTGGCCCGACAGTAGCCCCCGGGCCCGTGGCGCGCACGTTCCCGCCCGTTGGGAGCGAAACGACGCGGGCCCTAACCGACTACGGGGCCCAGGTAGCGACGCGTGGCGCACGATGGGATGTGGGACGCCCCCGCTTCCCCACTACGCCTCGGTAACCGTCCGCCCTGCCATAAAAATGGCCCGTGCGTGGCGCAGAAGCATCATTACCTTCTCGTTCTCCTCCCCGCCTCCTAGCGCCCAACTCCTCGCATCCTCTTCCTCCTCTCGCCTCCCAAGCTCCTCCGCGCAGCAATGACACCCGCTGGCAAGAGGGGCAAGACGGTGGTCGCGGCCCCGACCGTGCCGACCTTGGAGCTGGCCCTGGCGCACTCCATCATCGCCAACAGGGAAGGCCTGGACAAGGTGATTCCGATGACTGCCGCCGCCACCAACGAGTGGAAGGCGACGAAGATTTGGCCGAGCTCGCGCTCGCCGCGCGAGCTGGAGGCGACGACCTTCCCTCTCTTCCTCCACAGTGTCTACACCGTCCTGGTGCCGCCGTTCTCTGACTTCTTCAACGCCGTCTTGACACACTACCAGATTCACGCACTTCACCTCCAACCAAACTCCGTCTTCCTCCTCTCCACCTTCGCCTTCTTCTGCGAGGCCTTCGTGGGCGTGATGCCTTCGGTGGCGTTCTTCCGCCACTTCTTCAGCCTGCGGCTGACCACGGCGAACCACCGCTCGGCGTGCGCCTCGTTCCTCAGCGTCAAGGGGATGGAGGATGACTCCATCAACCTGAAGATCTCGAGGAAGGTGGAGGGCTACAGGCAGCGCTGGATCTATGTGGACGCGCGCCAGCATAGTCCGCTGCTGATGATCCCGACGGATCCTGCCGTGAAGAGCTCCGGCTGGGAGCACGAGAAGCTCACCGACCCGAGGCTGGCGCCCCTGTGGGGGCGGTTGGCTGAGCTGAAGGAAGGCGGGCTCACGAGGCCTATGGTGGTGAAGGAGTTCTTGCGGCGCCGCATCGCGCCGCTCTAGAGGCGCTCGCGCTCGGTGTGGAAGATCACCGGCCAGGAGGACCCCATGAGGCTGAGCGCCAACAACCTGCCGGCGGAGGTGCTGGAGGAGATCATGTAGATCCTGGTCGGCGGCGGCGCGAAGGATCCGCCCCGAGATGCGCTTCTGCTATACCGCTACCTAAACAAGGACGAGCTAGTCGCGGAGATGCCAATCTTCGACCAGTGGGGCCTGGTGCCGGAGGGCTTCGAGGGGCCTCGCAAGAACCCGTTCGTGGTGGTCCCTGGCTCGGGAGACCGCGGCGACGCCGAGGCCTCCGCCAGCGCCGCGGAGGAGAGCGACGGTGGGCCGACTTCGCGAAGCCGCCGCCAGCTCATCTGCGACCTCGAGGACGAGGACGAGGATGACGACCAAGTCAGGGTTGTGCCCTCCCGGCCTATCGGCGCGGGAGGTGAAGGAAGCTCCAGCGCGGCGGCTGACGAGCCACGCGTGGAGAAGATCGACGCCGGCAACGGGGCCGCCATGCCCCCCGCGGAGGAGACCGGCGCGGATGGCGGGGCCACCGAGCCCCCCGCCGAGAAGGACGGCGCCAAGGCTGGGACTGCCGAGCCTCGCGCCACGCCCTCCGGAGGCGACGTGAGGAGGCCTCGCGAGAGCGGCAGCGGCAGCCGGCCACCACCGACACTGAAGGAGAGGAAGTGGGTCCCCAACGACGAGTAAGTCACCACGCCTCGCTCTCTTTTCCTTGTATTCTCCTTCTTCGTCCCGAGATCTGGGGCTGAGCCTTCGCGCACGTAAGGGGCCGACGAAGAAGAAGAAGCCGAAGACCCCTGGCTCGAAGGGGGCCCGATGCCTACCGCCAGCGCTGAAGGGCGCGCAGAGGCCACCCGCCGCCCCGAAGCCGAAACGGGGCTCACGAAGGTGGAGGAGGAGCAGGTGGCTCCTCCGGAGCCGCGCGTCGACGCGGCTCCTGAGGCCAAGGGAGATGAGCCTCGGGAGGCGGCCTCTGGAGGAGGGGCCGCGCCTCCCGAGGCACCCGCTACAGGAGGGGACGCAGCGATGGGGGAGGCTGAGGCGCCAACTTCCTCGCCGAGCTCTACCCCCGCCACGGAGGCTGTAGATGCTGGAGGTGCCTCGACAAGCCCCTGACGCTCGCCGGCATGCGAGGCTCCCGCCACGGGTGCGACGAGCCCGCAGAGCGCACCGCCGCGGCAAGAGGAGGAGGAGACTCCAGTGAGCCCCCCGCTCCTGACGAACGACGCCGGGCCCTCCCAGGGCGCGACGGCGGAGGACGATGATGAGCCAGACCCAGACTGGGCCCTGGCACTCGTGAACAGCCGCACCCTGCTCAAGCACGGGGTTCTGCGAAACGCCAGGGCGGCTCTAGGCCAGCTCTAGGCGGAACTCCAGGCGGAGGAGACGTGCCTCGCCGGGGAGCGCCTGCGCCTTGCCGAAGGGTGGCGACAACTTGACGTTGCCGTCAAGCTGGGCCGGCATCAAGACGAAGCCGCGCGGGAGAAGCGCGAGAGGGCCGCCTCCGAGGTGAAGGAGATCTTCGAGAACACCATGCGGGAGGCCGACGCGGCCGACCGGCGCCGCGAGGAGGCAGAGGCTCGCACGAAGGTGCTTGAGGAGCAGCATGCTACTTGTAGTATGCGTTGGTATTTCCCCGAAGAGGAGAGGATGATGCAGTACAGTAGAGATAAGTATTTCCCTCAGTTAAGAACCAAGGTTATCAATCCAGTAGGAGAACCAAACAAAATTCCGTTAAGTGCACCTGCACACACAAGAGCAAACACTTGAACCCAACGCAAATAGGAGGGTTGTCAATCCTCTTAGCGGTTATTTGCAAGGATTAAATCTTATAGAGATAAATAGATAAACTAAAATACTAATTAAAGTAAATTAAATAAATTGCAGCAAGGTATTTTTAGGTTTCTTATATATGATAAAGTAGACCCGGGGGCCATAGTTTTCACTAGAGGCTTCTCTCTCGAACACATAGCATACGGTGGGTAGACAAATTACTGTTGGGCAATTGATAGAAAAGCAAATAATTATGACGGATTCATGGCAATGATCATGTATATAGGCATCACGTCAGAGACAAGTAGACCGACTCCTGCCTGTATCTACTACTATTACTCCATCCATCGACCGCTATCCAGCATGCATCTAGGGTATTAAGTATGAAACAGAGTAACGCCTTAAGCAAGATGACATGATGTAGACAAAGTAAACTCAAGCAATATGATTAAACCCCATCTTTTTATCCTTAATGGCAACAATACAAATACGTGTCATGTCCCCTTCTGTCACTGGGATTGAGCACCGCAAGATTGAACCCATCAAAGCACCTCTCCCATTGGAAGATAAATCAATCTAGTATGCCAAACCAAATCGATAGACCGGAGAGAAATATAAAGCTATAATAATCATGCATAAAAGAGTTTAGAGAAGACTCAAATATTTCTCATGAATAATCTGATCATAAACTCACAATTCATCGGATCCCAACAAACACACCGCAAAAGAAGATTACATCGGATAGAACTCCAAGAACATCGAGGAGAACATGGTATTGAAGATCAAAGAGAGAGAAGAAGCCATCTAGCTACTAGTTATGGACCTGTAGGTCTGTGGTAAACTACTCACACATCATCGGAAGGGCAGCAAGGTTGATGAAGAAGCCCTCCGTGATCGATTCCCCCTCCGGGAGAGTACCGAAAAAGGCCTCCAGATGGGATCGCGGAAGAACAGAGGCTTGCGGCGGCCGAACGGTTTTCTCTTCTGGCTCTCTGTTGGTTTTGGAATATTTGGGAATTTATAGCATTGGAATTAGGTCAAGAGGTGCCACGAGGGGCCCACAAGCCTGGGGGGCGCGCCCTACCCCCTGGGCGCGCCCTCCAGGCTTGCTGCCTCCTCGTGGCTCTTCTGGTCTTCTCCCGAAGCTTCCTAGGTCTCTTCTGGTCCAGAAAAAATTAATCCAAAGTTTTTTTTCGTTTGGACACTTTTTGATAATGATTTTCTGAAAAGGCAAAAACAAGCAGAAAACAACAACTGGCACTGGGCACTGGGTTAATAGGTTAGTCCCAAAAAATGATATATAATGGCATATAATTGCATATAAAACATCCAAGATTGATACTATAATAGCATGGAACAATAAAAAATTATAGATACGTTGGAGACGTATCAAGCATCCCCAAGCTTAATTCCTGCTCGTCCTCGAGTAGGTAAATGATAAAAACAGAATTTTTGATGTGGAATGCTACCTATCATATTTCATGATGTAATTTCTCTTATGGTATGAATAATAAGATCCGAATGATTCAAAGCAATAGTCTATAATTTGATATAAAGACATCAATACTTAGGCATACTAATAAACAATCATGTCTTTCAAAATAAAAATGGTAAAGAACGTTATCCCTACAAAATCATATAATCCTGGCATGCTCCATCTTCTTAACACAAAGTATTTATCATGCACTACCCCGATGACAAGCCAAGCAATTGGTTCATACTTTTTAACACGCTTCAGTTTTTTCAACTCCCACGCAATACATGAGCGCAAGCCATGGATATAGCACTATGGGTGGAATAGAGTGTGGTGGTAGAGATAAATAAGAGAAGTAAAAAATAAGAAGATAGTCTCACATCGACGAGGCAAATCAACGGGCTATGGAGATGCCCATCAATTGATGTCAATGCGAGGAGTAGGGATTGCCATGCAACGGATGCACTAAGAGTTATAAGTGTATGAAAGCTCAACATGAAAACTAAGTGGGTGTGCATCCAACTTGCTTGCTCATGAAGACCTCGGGCATTTGAGGAAGCCCATCATCGGAATATACAAGCCAAGTTCTATAATGAAAAATTCCCACTAGTATATGAAAGTGACAAAATAGGAGACTCTCTATATGAAAAACATGGTGCTACTCTGAAGCACAAGTGTGGAAAAAGGATAGTAACATTTGCCCTTGTCTCTTTTTCTCTCATTTTTTTTTCGTGGGCTCTTTTTGGCCTCTTTTTTTCGTTCGGAGTCTCATCCTGACTTGTGGGGGAATCATGGTCTCCATCATCCTTTCCTCACTGGGACAATGCTCTAATAATGATAATCATCACACTTTTATTTACTTATAACTCAATATTACAACTTGATACTAGAACACAAATATGACTCTATATGAATGCCTCTGGCAGTGTACCAGGATGTGCAATGATGCTAGCGTAACATGTATAAAAATGATAAACGGTGGCTGAGCCACAAATACTATGTCAGCTATATGATCATGCAAAGCAATATGACAATGACGATGTGTGTCATAAAAACGGAACGGTGGAAGTTGCATGGCAATATATCTCGGAATAGCTATGGAAATGCCATGATAGGTAGGTATGGTGGCTGTTTTGAGGAAGATATAAAGAGGCTTATGTGTGATAGAGCGTATCATATCACGGGGTTTGGATGTATCGGCGAAGTTTGCACCAACTCTCGATGTGAGAAAGGGCAATGCACGGTACCGAAGAGGCTAGCAAATTGTGGAAGGGTGAGAGTGCGTATAATCCATGGACTCACATTAGTCATAAAAAACTCACATACTTATTGCGAAAGTTTATTAGCCCTCGAAGCAAAGTACTACTACGCATGCCCCTAGAGGGATAGATTGGTAGGACAAGGTCCATCGCTCGTCCCCGGCCACCACTCATAAGGTAGACAATCAACAATAAATCATGCTCCAACTTCTTAGCATAACGACAGATCATACGTGCATGCTTCGGGAATCACAAACCTTAACACCAATATTCTTACTAAACCACAATCATCTACTAATACCTCCCACATATTACCATCTTAATATCGCAAAACTATTGCAAGGAATCAAACTTATCATATTCAGTGATCTACATGAAAGTTTTTATTATATCCCTCTTGAATACCTATCATATCAGGACCAAATTCATAACCCGTGCATATTACCATTGTTATTCATTAGACTCTCAAAAAGATATAAGTGAAGCATGAGAGTGCAACTATTTCTTTAAAATATAACCACCGCCGTGCTCTAAAAGATATAAGTGAAGCACTAGAGCAACTGCCTAGCTCAAAAGATATAAGTGAAGCACATAGAGTATTCTAACAAATCACGAATAATGTGTGCCCCTCTCAAAAAGGTGTGTTCAGCAAAGATGATTGTGACAAACTAAAAAGCAAACAAAAGCAACCAAACTATATCACAAGACTCTCCAAGTTAAACACATATCATGTGATGAATAAAAATATAGCTCCAAGTGAGTTACCGATAGATTGTAGCCGAAAGAGGGGATGCCTTTCGGGGCATCCCCAAGCTTAGACGCTTGAGTCTTCCTTGAATACTACCTTGGGGTGCCTTGGGCATCCCCAAGCTTAGGCTCTTGCCGCTCCTTATTCCTTTATCCATCGTAGTCTCACCCAAAACGTGAAAACTTCAGCACTCAAAACTCAACAGAAACCTCGTGAGATCCGTTAGTATAACAAACCAATCTTAAACTTTAGGTACTGTTGTAAATTGATTCATATTTAATATTGGCATAATGCTACTGTACTCCAACTTCTCCATGACTCATACCCCCCGATACGATCCATAGATTCATCAAAATAAGCAAACTATGCAATAAAAACAGAATCTGTCTAAAACAGAACAGTCTGTAAAGATCTGAATTAACGTCATACTTATGTAACTCCAAAAATTCTGAACAATTAGGAAAACATGGGAAATTAATATATAAATATTTTGTAAAAAATTCAGAAGTTTCTGATGTTCCAGCAAAAAAACCAAAATTCTAGCAGTTGATGCAAAAGTTTCTGTTTTCAAAGAGCATCAATTATACTATCTTCCAAATCATCCCAATGGCATTACTTGGCACAAACACTAATTTAAACATAAAAATACAATCATAACAGAGGCTATAATTGTGAAAACACTCAAGAACAGAAGGTAAAAGCAAAAATTTATTTTATTCATTGGGTTGCCTCCCAACAAGCGCTATTGTTTTATGCCCCTAGCTAGGCATAATGCATAGTTTCAAGTGTTGTCATCCTTCATGTTAATTCCATAGGTGACCCTCATAATATATTCAAAAGGTGCTTTAATTATCTTTCTAGGGAAGTGTTCCATCCCTTTCTTTAATGGAAATTGAAATCTTATATTACCTTCTTTCATATCAATAATAGCACCAATTGTTCGTAGAAAAGGCCTACCAAGTATTATGGGGCAAGAAGGACTGCATTCAATATCAAGAACAATAAAGTCCACGGGCACATAATTTCTATTTGCAAGAATAATCACATCATTTATTTTACCCAATGGCTTTTTAATAGTGGAATCCGCAAGATGCAAATTAAGGGAACAAGGATCCATGTCGGTGAGACCTAGCACATCACACAAAGACTTTGGTATAGTGGAAACGCTAGCACCAAGATCACAAAGAGCATTACATTCATAATCTTTAATTTTGACTTTAATAGTAGGTTCCCATTCATCTTGTAATTTTCTAGGAATTGATACTTCCAACTCAAGTTTTTCTTCATGTTCTTTCATCATGGCTTCTACAATATGTTAGTGAAAGCTTTATTTTGTTCATATGCATTTGGTGAATTAATCATGGATTGCAACAAGGAAATACACTCAATCAAAGAACAACTATCATAATTAAAGTCCTTGTAATCCAAAGTAGTGGGTGCATTACTATTTAAAGTTTTGACCTCTCCAAACCCACTTTTGTCATTTTTATCATCAAGATTATCACCCTCCAAGCAAGTGGGACTCCTTCTATCTAAAGTTGACTCTTCTTCAGTCCCTTTTTCATCAAGTTTTATATTACTAAATAATGATTCAATAGGAGTGACACCAATCATTTTAGTATCTTCATCATTACTACGATAGAAACCGGGTGGAATCGCTTTTTCTAGAAATTCTCGCTTAGCTCTCAACCTAGCGGTCCTGTCTTTACTTACATTAATGGAGACATAGATTGATTTAATAGATTCATTTATATCATGCTTGGGTGGCAAAATTTTAGTTTTGAGATTTTCCACATCATGAGCAATTCTATCCATGTTCCTAGCCAATTCATCAACTCGATTCAATTTTTCTTCTATCATAACATTGAAATTCTTTTGCAAACTAATAAATTCTTTAATATTAATTTCAAGGTCAGTAGGTACCCTATTATTATTATGATTATAAGAATTACCATAAGGATTGCCATAATTATTAGAGGAATTTCCAGGAAACGGTCTAGGATTGAAATTACCCCTATAAGCATTGTTGTTGAAATTATTTCTAGAGACAAAATTCACATCAATAGCATCATTATTTTGCTCAATCAAGGTAGACAATGGCACATCATTAGGATCAATATGAGCATTTTTACTTGCAACCAATTTCAATAGAGCATCCATCTTTTCACTCAAAGTATTAATTTCTTCAACGGAATTTACCTTCTTACCAGTTGGAGTTCGTTCAGTGTGCCATTGAGAGTAATTTGTCATGATATTATCAAGAAGTTGTGTAGCTTCTCCCAATGTAATTTCCATAAAAGTACCACCTGCGGCAGAGTCTAGCAAATTTCTAGAGACAAAGTTTAGTCCATAAATTCAAGCCATGAGTTGGGCAATTTCTTATCATTAATTTCATTCTCTCCCAAGATTGTGCAACATGTTCATGCTCAAGTTGCTTAAAATTCATAATTTGATTTCTTAGAGAAATAATCTTAGCGGGAGGAAAATACTTGGTAATAAAAGCATCCTTACACTTATCCCAAGAATCGATACTATTTCTAGGCAAGGATGAAAACCAAGTTTTAGCATGGTCTCGTAGTGAGAACAAAAATAATTTTAATTTGACAATATCATTATCCACATCTTTTTTCTTTTGCATATCACAAAGTTCAACGAAAGTATTTAGATGGGATGCAACATCTTCATTAGGACTACCAGAAAATTGTTCTTTCATAACAAAATTAAGCAAGGCAGCATTAATGTCACACGACTCTGCACTAGTGGCGGGAGGAGCAATAGGAGTACTAATAAAATCATTATTATTAGTATTGGAAAAATCACACAATTTTGTATTTTCTTGAGACATCGCGGCGAAGCAAGCAAACTAGCAAACAAGCAAATAAAAATATTTTTGTGTTTTTGTAAAATATTTTTTTTAGAAGTGGGGGAGATGAAAATGAGAGGCAAATGCAAATAAAAGGCAAATAAAGTAAATGCAAGTGGATGATAGTTTGTGCGAAGGTACTTTGTAATTTTGATGATGTCTCCCCGGCAACGGCGCCCGAAATTCTTCCTGCTACTTGTAGTCTGCGTTGGTATTTCCCCGAAGAGGAGAGGATGATGCAGTACAGTAGAGATAAGTATTTCCCTCAGTTAAGAACCAATGTTATCAATCTAGTAGGAGAACCAAGCAAAATTCCGTTAAGCGCACCTGCACACACAAGAGCAAACACTTGCACCCAACGCAAATAAGAGGGTTGTCAATCCTCTTAGCGGTTATTTGCAAGGATTAAATCTTATAGAGATAAATAGATAAACTAAAATACTAATTAAAGTAAAAGTAAATAAATTGCAGCAAGGTATTTTTAGGTTTTTTATATATGATAAAGTAGACCCGGGGGCCATAGTTTTCACTAGAGGCTTCTCTCTCGAACACATAGCATACGGTGGGTAGACAAATTACTGTTGGACAATTGATAGAAAAGCAAATAATTATGATGGATTCATGGCAATGATCATGCATATAGGCATCACGTCTGAGACAAGTAGACCGACTCCTGCCTGCATCTACTACTATTACTCCACCCATCGACCGCTATCTAGCATGCATCTAGGGTATTAAGTATGAAACAGAGTAACGCCTTAAGCAAGATGACATGATGTAGACAAAGTAAACTCAAGCAATATGATTAAATACCATCTTTTTATCCTTAATGGCAACAATACAAATACGTGTCTTGTCCCTTCTGTCACTGGGATTGAGCACCGCAAGATTGAACCCATCACAAAGCACCTCTCCCATTGCAAGATAAATCAATCTAGTAGGCCAAACCAAATCGATAGATCAGAGAGAAATACAAAGCTATAATAATCATGCATAAAAGAGTTCAGAGAGGACTCAAATATTTCTCATGAATAATCTGATCATAAACTCACAATTCATCGGATCCCAACAAACACACCGCAAAAGAAGATTACATCGGATAGAACTCCAAGAACATCGAGGAGAACATGGTATTGAAGATCAAAGAGAGAGAAGAAGCCATCTAGCTACTAGCTATGGACTCGTAGGTCTGTGGTAAACTACTCACACATCATCGGAAGGGCAGCAAGGTTGATGAAGAAGCCCTCCATGATCGATTCCCCCTCCGGCAGAGTACCGGAAAAGGCCTCCCGATGGGATCGCGGAAGAACAGAGGCTTGCGGCGGCTGAAAGGTTTTCTCTTCTAGCTCTTTGTTGGTTTTGGAATATTTGAGAATTTATAGCGTTGGAATTAGGTCAAGAGGTGCCATGAGGGGCCCACAAGCCTGGGGGGCGCGCCCTACCCCTGGGCGCGCCCTCTAGGCTTGCCGCCTCCTCGTGGCCCTTCTGGTCTTCTCCCGAAGCTTCCTGGGTCTCTTCTGGTCCAGAAAAAATTAATACAAAGTTTTTTTCTCGTTTGGACACTTTTTGATAATGATTTTCTGAAAAGGCAAAAACAAGCAGAAAACAGCAACTAGCACTGGGCACTGGGTTAATAGGTTAGTCCCAAAAAATCATATATAATGGCATATAATTGCATATAAAACATCCAAGATTGATACTATAATAGCATGAAACAATCAAAAATTATAGATACGTTGGAGACGTATCACAGCACGCCGCCCAGGCATGGGAGAGCAAGCTCGACAGGCGCGCCGAATGCCTTGTAGGCCGCGCGGCGGATCTCGTGATCCGCGAGCGGGAGCTCGCGAGGACAACGAACGAGCAGGCCGCGGAGCACGAGCGCCTGGAGACGCTGGATCGCGAGGTGGCTGCCGCCCATGCCTTTTACAACCAGCGCATGGAGAAGGCCAACGCCGCGCTGGAGGTCAAGGAGAAGAAGATCCAGGCGGATGCCGACATGAGGGTCGAGAGGAGCTGCCAGACGATCGCCACAGACCACAGCGAGAAGCTGAAGGCCCAGGAGGACCGCTTCAAGAAGAAGCGCGAGGAGCTCCAGCAAGAGATCAGCGGCCTCAAGGAGGTGCTAACGGAGGCGGAGAGCCGACGGGAGGCCGCGCTCAAGGCCAAGGCTGCTGCTGAGGAGGAGCTAGCTTCCCTCCAGCAGCAGGTGGGCAGCGTCACCAACGTCATCGAGCAGGCCAGGCTGGAGGCGGATCGGGCGCGGGGGTGGCAGCATGTGCGCGCCAAGATGTTCCACTCCCTCCAGCTCCGAGCCCGCGGCGCCCTGACCACCATCTGCCAGGAGAGGCTCGGGGGCCTCCTTGAGACCCACGACGCCAGCTACCTCGACTTCTTCACCAAGATCATGGAGTGGCTTCAGGTCGGGGCCAAGAGGGTGAACGGCATCATCAAAGATGAGTGCCGCGGCCTCCTCAGCCAGGCGGCGACACGCGTCTTCAGCAACCTTCTTCGCGCCGACGCCAAATTTGACTTTGACAGGGTGATGGCCCCTGTCCCCGAGGAGCTCCGCGACGGCCTCGCGAAGGCGGTGGAGGACCACGTCGATGCCCTGCTCGAGAAGTTCTCCCACGGCAGCAGCGAGAGCTCCGGTGAGGTTGGAGACGGCGAAGGCGATGACGACGAAGGCGGCGCACCCTCTTAGGCCTTGTTCCCCTCCATTTATCCCGTATCAGATTGATGTAGCCCCGTGGGGGCGTGAAAACATGACTTTTGCGGTTAAGTACTTAATGGTTTGCCGTAATTTGTGTTCCTCATGAGGCCTGTTTTCCACTTCTTGCTTGCCTTGGTGCTCTACATCGTCAGGATCCAGCCCTCGAGCGGGCTACGACCGTCGCTGATATGTTAGGGCGCGTGCCTAGACAAGGCCAGAGGGTGTAGGGCTCCTGAGGCGTGATGATCAGGAAGCCCCCCTTTGACGTGCAAGTGGCCTGCGCAAAGGAGAAAACGTCAGCACTCAGCGAGGTTGCGGCGAGAGGAGAGCTTGAGGGGCGCTGAGAGTGGCTTGCGAGATATTTTTAGACTTAGCTTTTTCACGGAGTGTGGCGCTTGCCGTGTCGTGGCTGCGGAGTGCGCCTCGTGAGGCCCTTGCTCGCGAGGCCTCCTGTTGGCACTTGGTGAGGATGGCCGCCGCAGGCCGCCTCGCGAGGCAGCGCTCGCGAGGCTCCCTGTGGGCTTAAGAGGCGCCCTGCCATGGGCTACCTCACAAGGCAGCGTCACGAGGCCTTCTGTGTGACTTGTTCCTGTGACAACTGCATATCGACAGGTTTCACACAAGGAGGAGCAGTGCATGCTTGCTAGCTTGCTCATGGGCGTCATGCGAGGAGACAAGGCACCAAGGACCTTGGTGAGGTGGCGTGCACGGGAGCAGGCCCGCGAACCAGAGCTCGGTCACTTGGGTTTTGCGGCGCTGCTGGGACTGACCCGAGCACAGGCACACTGTGTCCAGCCCCCGCTCGCGTGATGCGCAGGAGGGAGATCGCAAGCATGCACGACTCCTGAAGCAGACAACTTACCAAAGACATATAATATATTAGGAAATAAAAGTTTACTGCAGCATAATAAGGTTCATTACACAACCAAAAAGATGAGGCTTCCGTGTCTGGCACGGGTCAGCTTGAGGATGGTGCAGCCATGTGGCGTCCTCAGTTTCACATCAAAAGGACAGGCTGCCGTGATGGATGATACATCTCCATCGTATCTATAATTTTTGATTGTTTCATGCCAATATTTTACAACTTTTATATACTTTTGGCAACATTTTATATGATTTTCTTGGACTAACATATTGATCCAGTGCCCAGTGCCAGTTCCTGTTTGTTGCATGTTTTTTGTTTCGCAGAAAATCCATATCAAATGAAGTCCAAACGTGATAAAAATTTATGGAGATTTATTTTGGAATATATGTGATTTTTGGGAAAAAGAATCAACACGAGACGATGCCCGAGGACAAGGCAAGCCTGCAGGGCGCGGACCCCCCCTGGGCGCGCCTAGGGGGATTGTGGCTCCCTTGTAGGTCGGTTGAGGGTGTCCTTCTGCTGCAAGGAAGCTAATATCAGGATAAAAATCCTCTCAAAATTTCAGCCCAATCGGACTTACGGATCTCTGGGAATTTAAGAAACGGTTTTCGGCCAGAAAACAGGAACGCGAAACAGAAGAGAACAGAGAGAGAGATCCAATCTCAGAGGGGCTCCTCCCCTCCGAGAGCCATGGCGGCCATGGACCATAGGGGAAATTCTCCTCCCATCTAGGGGTGAGGCCAAGGAAGAAGAAGAATGAGGGGGGCTCTCTCCCACTCTCTCCTGGTGGCGCCAGAACGCCGCCGGGGCAATCATCGTGATAGCGATCTACACCAACAATTTGCCGCCGTCAACACCAACTCTCTCCCCCTTTATGCAGCGGTGTAACACCTCTTCTCCCCGCTGTAATCTCTACTTAAGCATGGTGCTTAACGCTATATATTATTATCCAATGATATGTGGCAATTCTATGATGTTTGAGTAGATTTCTTTTGTCCTATGGGTTGATTGATGATCGTGATTGGTTTGAGTTGTATGTTTTATTTTGGTGCTATCCTATGGTGCCCTCCGTGTCACGCAAGTGTGAGGGATTCCCGCTGTAGGGTTTGCAATACATTCATAATTCTCTTATAGTGGGTGGCTAGAGTGACAGAAGCTTACACCTGAGTAAGGGGGTTGTTTCGTATGGGAGTAAAGAGGACTTGTTACTTAATGCTATGGTTGGGTTTTACCTTAATGATATTTGGTAGTTGCAGATGCTTGCTAGAGTTCCAATCATAAGTGCATATGATCCAAGTACGAAAAGTATGTTAGCTCATGCCTCTCCCTCATATAAAATTGCAATAATGATTACCTGTCTAGTTATCGATTGCCTAGGGACAAATCTTTCTCTTGTGTTACAAAAGCTTTCTACTAAACAACTAGCTTTTATTATCTTGCAAATTACTCGTAGTTTTATTCTTGCAAAGTACTCCTAGTTTTATTCTTGCAAAGTAGCTCTAGCATTACACCTACAAAGTACTTCTAGTTTCATACTTGTTCTAGGTAAAGCAAACATTAAGTGTGCGTAGAGTTGTATCAGTAGTCGATAGAACTTGAAGGGAATATTAATTCTACCTTTAGCTCCTCGTTGGGTTCGACACTCTTATTTATCGAAAAAGCTACAATTGATCCCCTATACTTGTGGGTTATCAAGACCTTTTTCTAGCGCCGTTGCCGGGGAGCAATAGCGTGGGGTTGATATTCTCGTGTGTGCTTGTTTGCTTTATCACTAAGTAGTTTTTATTTTCTGTTCGAAGTTGTTTTATATCTTTAGTTATGGATATGGAACACGAAACACCAAAAAAATTAGTTGTACTTGCTACTCATGGAGATGGGGAACCTCCTAAAACCCTCAATGTTGGTTATGTGGAAAACATTAAATACTAATTTGATAATCCTGATAAATCTCCATTCAACATATAATGGGATATACTTTGGATCAACGGGAATACTTTAGGGATTATCGCTTTTCTCAAAAGGGAAACTCTTATGGGATCAAATTGATTATTTGCATTGGTATGCTTGGAATTTATGCTTAAGATATGATTATACTTGTTGCTCTAAGATGAAGGCTCCACACCTTCCCTTTTCATGTAAATTTAATGATAATGAAACCTTGGCTTCTTATGCTAATGGTGTGTATGATTACTATGATGTGGAACAAATAGAAGAATTTATTGCTTTTAAGGGTGCTTATGAAATTGAATCTTTGTTTGAAAAGTATGAAAATTATGATGATGCTCTTTACATATCTGAAAATTATGCTATACTTAAATATTTCTATGAGAATTATGAATACAATGCCTATATTGATGATTTTATTGAGAAAGTCTCCGCTGTCCAAGAAGAGACTAATATTTTGCAGGCTCCTATGGAAGAAGAAATTGATGACACTGTGAGCTCATTAGATGAAAAAGATGACGAGGAGAGCGAAGAACAAAGGGAGGAAGAGCGGATTAGCTACCCGTGCCCACCTTCTAATGAGAGTAACTCTTCAACTCATACATTATTTATTTTCCCTTCATGCTTACCGAAGGATGATTGCTATGATGATTGCTATGATCCCTTTGATTCGTTTGAAATATCCCTTTTTGATGAAATTGATGCTTGCTATGCTTGTGGCCATGATGCCAATTTGAATGATGCTTATGGAGATGAACTTGCTATAGTTCCTTATGTTAAACATGAAATTGTTGCTATTGCACCCACACATGATAGTCCTATTATCTTTTTGAATTCTCCCAACTATACTATATCGGAGAAGTTTGCGCTTATTAAGGATTATATTGATGGGTTGCATTTTACCATTACACATGATGATTTTGATGAATATAATATGCATGTGCTTGCTGCTCTTAATTGCAATTATTATGAGAGAGGAACTACATCTCCACCTCTCTATGTTTCTAGTATGATAAAATTGCAAGAAACTGTTTATACTATGCATTGGCCTTTACTTGGTGTGCATGAATTGTTCTTTTATGACATGCCGATGCATAGGAAGAGAGTTAGACTTCGTCATTGCATGATATATGTTGCTTTGTGCTCACTACTAAATTACAAATCATTGTTAATTAAAATTGGCTTTGATATACCTTGGGATCCGGGTGGATCGATTACGTGAGCACTTTATGCCTAGCTTAATGACTTTAAAGAAAGCGCTGCCTGGGAGACAACCCGGAAGTTTTAGAGAGTCATTTTATTCTGTTGTGTGCTTTTAAAAAGTTTAAAAAACAAAAAAATATATAGAGGGGAACCTAAAACCTTTTAAAAAAGAAAAGTGAAAGTGAGACAGATGAGCAATGTGGAAGTGGGGGCTAGCCTTGAACTTTGTTCATGCCTGTAAACTTTGTGAACCTTGATTACAGAAAATTTTCAACAAAAATAATTATCCCCTTGTACAAATCCATTGTATTATAAAAATAATGTGCCAAGATTTACCTTTAGGATGTTCAAATTGCTTGTTTGGTGTGTGCTGTGAAAAAACAGAAACTTTTGCTGTAGTGTTTGAATTTCTATAATTTACTGGAACATGAAAAAATTCTGAAAGTTTTACACAGCACTTCTATGCAAAAAATTTATCACTTCCTATTTTTTCAGAATTTTTTGAGTTACAGAACTATATGTTTCATTTGCATCTTTACAGACTGTCCTGTTTTCACAGATTGCTGTTATAGTTTCTTTATTTGCGTATGTTTGAAATCTTGTTGAGCCCCATTGACTTGGGAGCCATAGAATTGTGATAGAATACAGTGGGTAATGTTTGATTATAATTATACAATAATATTACAGCAGGACATAATGGGATTTGATGTTATATGTACTAACCCCTCTAATAAAAAGTTCGGTTAAGTTTTGTGTGGATGAAGTGTTCGAAGATCGAGGAGGTATCGATATGAGGAGAATAAGGAGAGGCAAGAGCTCAAGATTGGGGATGCCCAAGGCACCCCAAGTAAATATTCAAGGAGACTCATGCGTCTAAGCTTGGGGATGCCCCGGAAGGCATCCCATCTTTCTTCAACAATTATCGGTATGTCTCGGTTTTTGTTTTGTTCACATGATATGCGTAAATTCTTGGAGCGTCGTGCTTTTTCTTTTTCTTTTAATAATGCACCATGCTGGTATGAGATAGTCCTTGGTTGATTTATAGAATGCTTCATGCACTTGACTTATATCTTTTGAGTATGGCTTTATAGAATGCTTCATGTGCTTCACTTATATCATTTGAAGTTTGGATGCCTGTTTCTCTACATATAGAAAACCTTTATTTGTAGAATGCTCTTTTGCATCACTTATATTTATTAGAGTGTGGTCTTTTGTAGAAAGAATTAAACTCTCATGCTTCACTTATATCTATTTAGAGAGTCAACATGAATTGGTCATTCACATGGTTAGTCATAAAATCCTACATAAAACTTGTAGATCACTGGATATGATATGTTTGATTCCTTGCAATAGTTTTGCGATATTGAGATGGTAATATGTGGGAGGTACTAGTGAATGATTGTGGTTTAGTAAGAATATTGGTGTTAAGCTTTGTGATTCGCGAAGCATGCACGTATAGTCTTTAGTTATGCTAAGAAGTTGGAGCATGATTTATTATTGAGTGTCTTCCTTTGCGTGGAGGTCGGGGGCACGCGATGGTTAACTCCTACCAACCTCCCCCCTAGGGGCATGCGTAGTAGTACTTTGCTTCGTGGGCTAATAGACTTTCACAATCAGTATGTGAGTTCTTTATGAGTAATGTGAGTCCATGGATTATACGCACTCTCACCCTTCCGTAATTTGCTAGCCTCTTCGGTACCATGCATTGCCCTTTCTCACCTCGAGAGCCGGTGCAAACTTCGCCGGTGCATCCAAACCCCGTGATATGATACGCTCTATCACACATAAGCCTCTTTATATCTTCCTCAAAACAGCCACCATACCTACCTATCATGGCATTTCCATAGCCATTCCGAGATATATTGCCATGCAACTTGCATCATCATCATATACATGACTTGAGCATTCATTGTCATATTGCTTTGCATGATCGTAAGATAGCTAGCACGATATTTTCATGGCTTGTTCGTTTTTTTATATCTTTGCTACGCTAGATCATTGCACATCCTGGTACACTGCCAGAGGCATTCATATAGAGTCATCTTGTATAGTTTTTATCGAGTTGTAATATCGAGTTGTAAGTAAATAAAAGTGTGATGATCATCATTATTAGAGCATTATCCCAGTGAGGAAAGAATGGTGGAGACTAATGAGTCCTCGAAAAAGTGGGGATGAGGTCCATGAGACTGTTCTAAAAAAAAGAGGCCAAAAAGAGCCCACCAAAAAAAAGGAAAAAAAGAGAAAAAAGAAAAAATGAGAGAAAAAGAGAGAAGGGGCAATGTTACTATCCTTTTCCACACTTGTGCTTCATAGTAGCACCATGTTTTTTATATAGAGAGTCTCCTGAGTTGTCACTTTCATATACTAGTGGGAATTTTTCATTATAGAACTTGGCTTGTATATTCTGATGATGGACTTCCTCAAATGCCCGAGGTCTTCATGAGCAAGCAAGTTGGATGCACACCCACCTAGTTTTCAGTTTGAGCTTTCATACACTTATAGCTCTTAGTGCATCCATTGCATGGCAATCCCTACTCCTCACATTGATATCGATTGATGGGCATCTCCATAGCCAGTTGATCCGCCTAGTTGATGCGAGACTTTCTCCCTTTTTGACTTCTCCTTATTTATCCCTACCACCGCATTCTATTCCACCTATAGTGCTATGTCCATGGCTCACGCTCATGTATTGCGTGGGGGTTGAAAAAGCTGAAGCGTGTTAAAAAGTATGAACCAATTGCTCGGCTGACATCGGGGTTGTACATGATTTATATTTTGCGTTAAGAAGATGGAGCATGACAAGGCTATATGATTTTGTAGGGATAGCGTTCTTTAGCATTTTTATTTTGAAAGGCATGATTGTTTGTTGGTATGCCTGAGTATTGATATCTTTATATCAAATTATAGACTATTGCTTTGAATCACTCATGTCTCAATATTCATGCCATGATTAGATTACATGATCAAGATTATGCTAGCTAGCATTCCACATCAAAAATTATCTTTTTATCATTTACCTACTCGAGGACGAGCAGGAATTAAGCTTGGGGATGCTGATACGTCTCCGCCGTATCTATAATTTTTGATTGTTTCGTGCCAATATTTTACAACTTTTATATACTTTTGGCCACATTTTATATGATTTTCTTGGACTAACATATTGATCCAGTGCCCAGTGCCAGTTCTTGTTTGTTGCATGTTTTTTGTTTTGAAGAAAATCCATATCAAACGAAGTCCAAACGCGATAAAAATTTACGGAGATTTATTTTGGAATATATGTGATTTTTGGGAAAAAGAATCAACGCGAGACGATGCCCGAGGACACGGCAAGCCTGCAGGGCGCGGCCCCCCCTGGGCGCTTAGGGGGATTGTGGCTCCCTTGTAGGTCGGTTGAGGGTGTCCTTCTGCTGCAAGGAAGCTAATATCCGGATAAAAATCCCCTCAAAATTTCAGCCCAATCAGAGTTACGGATCTCCGAGAATTTAAGAAACAGTTTTCATCCAGAAAACAGGAACGCGAAACACAAGAGAACAGAGAGAGATCCAATCTTGGAGGGGCTCCTCCTCTCCGGGAGCCATGGCGGCCATGGACCAGAGGGGAAACTATCCTCCCATCTAGGGGGGAGGCCAAGGAAGAAGAAGAAGGAGGGGGGCTTTCTCCCCCTCTCTCCCAGTGGCGCCGGAATGCTGCCGGGGCAATCATCGTGATGGCGATCTACACCAACAACTTCGCCGCCGTCAACACCAACTCTCTCCCCCTCTATGCAGCGGTGTAACACCTCTTCTCCCTGCTGTAATCTCTACTTAAGCATGGTTCTTAACGCTATATATTATTATCCAATGATATGTGGCAATTCTATGATGTTTGAGTAGATTTCTTTTGTCCTATGGGTTGATTGATGATCGTGATTGGTTTGAGTTGTATGTTTTATTTTGGTGCTGTCCTATGGTGCCCTCCATGTCACGCAATCATGAGGGATTCCCGCTATAGGGTTTGCAATACGTTCATAATTCTCTTATAGTGGGTGGCTAGAGTGACAGAAGCTTACACCCGAGTAAGGGGGTTGTTGCGTATGGGAGTAAAGAGGACTTGTTACTTAATGCTATGGTTGGGTTTTACCTTAATAATCTTTGGTAGTTGCGGATGCTTGCTAGAGTTCCAATCATAAGTGCATATGATCCAAGTACGGAAAGTATGTTAGCTCATGCCTCTCCCTCATATAAAATTACAATAATGATTACCGGTCTAGTTATCGATTGCCGAGGGACAAATCTTTCTCTTGTATTACAAAAGCTTTCTACTAAACAACTAGCTTTTATTATCTTGCAAATTACTCTTAGTTTTATTCTTGCAAAGTACTCCTAGTTTTATTCTTGCAAAGTAGTTCTAGCATTACACCTACAAAGTACTTCTAGTTTCATACTTGTTCTAGGTAAAGAAAACGTTAAGTGTTTGTAGAGTTGTATCGGTGGTCGATAGAACTTGAAGGGAATATTAATTCTACCTTTAGCTCCTCGTTGGGTTCGACACTCTTATTTATCGAAAAAGCTACAATTGATCCCCTATACTTGTGGGTTATCAACGGACACGAGACATCTTGAGGATGGTGCGGCCAGGCGGCGCCCTCAATTTCACATCAAAAGGAGAGGCTGCCGTGATGGACACGAGACAGCTTGAGGATGGTGCGGCCAGGTGGTGCCCTCAGTTCGATCGTTCCGCCAGCGCTGAGCATGGGGCTTCCACTGGGTTGTGGGAGGGAGCTCTCGCGGGCCCATCAGGCAAGCGCAAAGAGAGGCTCCAGAGCGTGTATAGCTCCACTTCGTTCATACGCATGAGGTCACGGGTAGAACTTGCGGAGGTGTTGGATGTTCCATGTGTTGGGCACAGGAACACCCTCCTCCATCTCCAGCCGAGCGGCGCCAGGCCGGGAGACATGGGCAACCCTGAATGGGCCTTCCCACATGGGCGAGAGCTTGTGGAGTCCTTCTCTGGAGAGGATCCTTCGTAGGACGAGGTCGCCAGCTTCGAGAGTGCGGGGGCGTATGTTGCGGCTGTGATAGCGACGCAGAGCCTGCTGGTATCGGGCAGCGCGTAGAGCGGCCTGGTGATGGGCTTCCTCGAGGAGCAGCAGATCGGCCTCTCGCGAGCCGTCCTGATGAGCTTCATTGAAGGCGAGGACTCGCGGAGAGCCGTGCTTGAGTTTAGAAGGGAGGAATGCTTCGGCTTCGTAGATGAGGAAGAAAGGAGTCTCGCTAGTGGGCTTGGTTGCTGTCGTGCGGATCGACCATAGCACAAACTGGAGCTCATCAAGCTAGCCTTTGCCGCAGGCATCAAGCTTTTTCTTGAAGCTTCGTGTCTTGAGGCCCTTGAGGACTTCAGCATTGGTGCGTTCGGCCTGGCCGTTGCTTCGCGGGTGCGCCACAGAGGCGTAACAGATCTGCGTGCCAAGGCTGGCGTAGTATGACTTGAAGAGGCCGCTGGTGAACTGCGAGCCGTTGTCAGTGATGATGCGGTTGGGGAGCACGAGGAGGAGCTTCTGCTGCATGGGGTAGCACTCACGCGCATCCCACAACACCGTGCTGATGAAGTACACAGGGTGCTTGACGAGGCGCGTGGTTGTGGTAGCATCTTGCTCTTCGGAGGGCCCTGGAGTCTCATGAGGCTCGGAGGGGTCAGGAGGCGGCTTGACAGGGGCCTCCTGAGGAGGGCCCTCGGTAGGTGAAGGCGCGACCTCGGCAGGCGAAGGCGCGGCCTCGGCAGGCGCTGATGTGGCCTCAGCCGGCTTCTTCTGGATGCAGACGCGCTCCTCTCGTACCGCCACCAAGGCCGCACTGGCCGTTTGGGGGGTGGCTGCCAAGTACAAGAGTAGGGGCTCGCGAGAGCGTGGTGCGACCATGATGGGCGGGCTTGTCAAGTACGTCTTGTGGTCCTCGAAGGCAGCGTCAGCCTCAGGAGTCCACTTGAAGGGGCCAGATCTCTTCATGAGCTTGAAGAACGGTAGGGCTCGCTCGCCGAACTTGGAGATGAAGCACCCCAGCGAGGCCATGCATCCCGGTAGGCGCTGCATTTGCTTGAGGTTCTGGGGAGGGCGCATCTTCTCGATGGCCTTGATCTTCTCGGGGTTCGCCTCGATGCCGCGGTGGGAGACCAGGAAGCCTAGCAGCTTGCCGAAAGGGACTCCAAAGACGCACTTGTCTAGGTTGAGCTTGAGGATGACCTTGCGCAGGTTGTTGAACGTTTCCTCGAGGTCCGCAAGAAGGGACCAGGCCTCGCGAGTCTTGACAACGATGTCGTCGACGTAGGCTTCCGCGTTCCTTCCCATCTGGGGTCCCAGGGCGATGCGCATCAGCCTCTGGAAGGTGGCTCCGGCACTCCTCAGGCCGAAGGGCATGCAGATGTAGCAGTATATCCCGTAGGGGGTGATGAAGGCCGTTTTCTCCACATCTTCCGCTGCCATCTTGATCTGGTGGTAGCCTGAGAAGGCGTCTAGGAAGCACAACAACTCACACCCGGCGGTGGATTCCACGATCTGATCGATGCGAGGCAGCGGGAAAGGATCTTGAGGGCAGGATTTGTTGAGGTTTGTGAAGTTGACGCACATTCGCTCCTTGCCGCACTTCTTGGGCACTACGACTGGGTTGGCGAGCCATTCGGGATGGTGCACCTCACGGATGACTCCGGCTTCTTGCAGCTTCTGGACTTCTTTGATGATGAACTCTTGCTTCTCTAGCGCTTGGCGCCGTGCCTTCTGTTTCACGGGGCGTGCATTGGGGCACACCGCTAAGTGGTGCTCGATCACCTCCCTCGGCACACCGGACAAATCAGATGCTGTCCAAGAGAACACATCCGCATTTGCCCGAAGGAAGGTGACGAGCGCGTCTTCCTATGCAGGAGAGAGGCCGGTGCCGATGGTGAAGGCAGGGCCTGAGCCGGTGCCGTCCACCGACACTTTCTTCATCTCGGCGCGCGCCTGAGAAAACAGTTGCTTCTTCTTTGCGGGTGCGGTCTCATGAGGCTCGGCGTCGTCCTCATCAGCGGGATAGGCAGTGGTGGCAGCCTTGTAGGCGCTCACAAGGGAGTGGACTGCATCCTTCTTGTCGTAGTGGACGATGATGATGTCGCTGCGGCCCGACATCTTGAGGACGTTGTAGGCGTGATGGGTCACTGCCATGAACTTGGCGAGCGCAGGGTAGCCCAAGATGGCATTGTACGGCAGGCTGATGTGCGCCACGTCAAAGTCGATGAGCTCAGTGTGGTAGTTCTTGCGGGTGCCGAAGGTGACGGGAAGGCGCACCTGCCCCAAAGGCAGCGTGGAGCCATCAGTGACGCCTGAGAAGGGCCTCGCCAGCATCAGCTGCTCATAGGGTACTTGAAGCTTTTCGAAGGTCTCGATGGAGATCACATTGAGACCGGCGGCTCCGTCGACGAGCGTCTTGGTAACAACAACGTTGTTGATGGTCGGGGTGCACAGCATGGGGATCGTGCCCACTGCCTCCGTGGACTTGGGGTGGTCCTTGGAGTCGAAGGAGATGGCATATTGCGACCACTTGAGGGGCTGGGAAGCCTCAGGCCTTGGGAGGGCTGCGTTCACCTCGCGAACTGCTTGAAGTGGCGGTTGGACGGGGGGGCCTGGGCCCCGCCAAGGATGCAAGCCACCTCGCGAGGATCCTGGTAGCCCCCGATGCCATCGTCAGGCTGGTTGCCATTGTTCCTTCGAGGCGGTGGCGGCAGAGCGGCGTTGGCCTGAGGATTGGCCTGCCGCGGCTGGTCGCGCCAACCCTGCCTGAAGTTGCCGTTGCCGTTGTTGCCGCGGTCGCCCCAGCAGTTGTTGATGCGGCTGCCTCCGCGGCCGGCGCCGCGATCGTTGCGGCCACCGCGTCCATCCTGGCGGCTCTCGCGAAGCAGCTTGAGCTCGTGGCAGTCTTCGATGTTGTGGGAGAACATGTCGTGGTAGGCGCATTACGGGCGGCCATCCTTCTTGGGCTCGGCGCGGTCGCGGCCACGCTTCTACTCAGGCTTCGCCGCGAGCACGGCAGGGCCCTTGCGCTTGGCGTCTTTGCTCTTGGCCTTGGCAGCGTCAGGCGCCGCTTCTGGGTCGTTGTGGATGAAGAGACGGCCCTCCTCAGCCTTGGCGCACCGGTCGGCGAGGTCGAAGAGCTCAACCACGGTGTCAAGCTCGTCGTTTATGGCGAGATTCTCGCACATCCGGACGTCTGTGACGCCAGAGGAGAACACATAGATGATGGCGGCGTCGGAGGTGCGCGGGATCTTGTTGCGCACTTGGCTAAAGCGTTGGATGTACTTGCGAAGGGTCTCGTCAGGGCGCTGGTGCACGGTGCGCCAGTCGTTGAGCGTGAGGGGGCGCTCGTGCGTGCCCTTGAAGTTGGCGACGAACTGCTTGCACAGCTCGGCCCACGAAGAGATGGACGCCTCGGGGAGGTTCATGAGCCAGGAGCGCGGCGCATCCTAGAGGGCCATGGGGAACCAGTTCGCCATGACCTTGTCGTCACCGTTCGCTGCCTCGATGCTCAGAGTGTAGAGCTGCAGGAACTCCGTGGGGTTGGGGGTGCCGTCGTAGCGAGCAGGCAGATCCGGCTTGAACTTCGTGGGCCACACCACGCGGCGTAGCTCACGGGTGAAGGCGCGGCAGCCCCTGATGCTGGAGGTGTCGCCGCCTGCGAGTGTGTCACGGTTCTAGCGACCGACAACCACGACCTCCTGGATGGTGCGGTCTTGGCGCTGGTGCTACTGCTCGAGGTGCACGCGCATGTCGGGCGGCGCGTGCCTGATGATCTGGCATCTCTCATTGTCGGGGTCCGCGACGATGCGTTCTGGCACGGCTCATGCGCCCGCACACCACGGTGGCGCCCGGCGCCCTCGTTGGACGGAGGAGGCGGCGGAGGGTGGAGCGAGTGAGAGGCCGCGGGGGCGTCTCCGGCGATGTTGACGAGCTCGGTGATGCGGGCCAGCCAGGCGTCATAGCCGGCCTCAGTCGGGCGGTAGCGCAGTAGCTCGCGCGCCATGAGCAGTGATGACCCACAAATATAGGGGATCAATCATAGTCCTTTCGATAAGTAAGAGTGTCGAACCCAACGAGGAGCAGAAGGAAATGACAAGCGGTTTTCAGCAAGGTATTCTCTACAAGTACTGAAAGTAGCGGTAACAGATAGTTTTGGTAGCAAGATAATTCGTAACAAGTAACAAGTAACAAGTATAATAAAGTGCAGCAAGGTGGCCCAATCCTTTTTGTAGCAGAGGACAAGCCAGAACGAACTCGTATAATAAGCAAAGCGTTCTCGAGGACACATGGGAATTTCATCTAGTCACTTTCATCATGTTTGTTTGATTCGCGTTCGCTACTTTGATAATTTGATATGTGGGTGGACCGGTGCTTGGGTGATGTTCTTACTTGAACAAGCCTCCCACTTATGATTACCCCCTCTCGCAAGCATCCGCAACTACGAAAGAAGAATTAAGATAACTCTAACCATAGCATGAAACATATGGATCCAAATCAGCCCCTTACGGAATAGCGCATAAACTAGGGTTTAAGCTTCTGTCACTCTAGAAACCCATCATCTAATTACTACTCCACAATGCCTTCCCTTAGGCCCAAAGATGGTGAAGTGTCATGTAGTCGACGTTCACACGACACCACTAAAGGAAGCACAACATACATAGCATCAAAATATCGAACGAATACCAAATTCACATGATTACTTATGACAAGACTTCTCCCATGTCCTCAAGAACAAAACTAACTACTCACAAATCATATTCATGTTCAAGATCAGAAGAGTGTTGAATAGCATTAAGGATCTGAACATATAATCTTTCACCAAATAAACCAACTAGCATCAACTACAAGATGTAATCAACAATACTAGCAACCCACAGGTACCAATCTGAGGTTTTGAGACAAAGATTGAATACAAGAGATGAACTAGGGTTTGAGATGAGATGGTGCTGGTGAAGATGTTGATGAAGATTGGTCCTCCCATGATAAGAGGATCGTTGGTGATGTCGATGGCTTCGATTTCCCCCTCCCGGAGGGAAGTATCCCCGGCGGAATCGCTCCGCCGGAGAGCAAAATAGCTCCTGCCCAGGTTCCGCCTCGAGACGGCGGCGCTTCGTCCCAAAAGTCTTCTTCTGATTTTTTCTAGGGCAAATGGCTTCATATAGTAGAAGGAGGGGACCAGAGGCCTGCCAGGGGACGCGCCCAGGGGGGGTAGGGCGCGCCCCCAGGCTTGTGGCTTCCTGGTGGGCCCCCTTCTATTGATTCTTTCGCTAGTATTTTTTATATATTCCAAAATAATTCTCCGTAAATTTTCAGGTCATTTGGAGCAGTGCAGAATGGCTGTCTCTGTTTCACCCCTTTCAGGTCCAGAATTCCAGTTGCCGGCATTCTCCCTCTTCATGTGAATCTTGCAAAATAAGAGAGAAAAGGCATAAGAATTGTACCATAAAGTGAAATAATGATCAAAAACATAATAATTATTAGTAGGAAATCATGATGCAAATTGGACGTATCAACTCCCCCAAGCTTAGAAGTCGCTTGTCCTCAAGCGAAAGCCGAAATCGATAATCATGACCACATGTTTAGAGAGAGAGGCGTTGATAAAAGTAAAGTACGGACATGGGGCATCATGATCTTTATTATAACAGCAATATACAATCATAAAACTTCTCATGAAAAAGTGACAATTCATCCACAAGTTAAAGTATGAACCATAAACCAAATTGAAAACTAACAAACTATGATCTCAGTCACTGAAGCAATTGCAATTCATCATATTATCAGAAAGAGTCTATGTAAGAGCTTTGTTTAGCAAGTTCACATAGTCAACTATCATTTAGTCTTCTATGATTGCTGACACTCACGACATACTTATGGAGCAAAAGTTTCAGTCGAACACATAGAAAGATAGGGGCTTATAATTTCGACTCCCAACGTATTTATCTCAAGGGTAATGTCAACAATAATAACTCATGATCACCTACATCCAACTGGATATATATGCATGGATCAATCCTCACCATATGATGCTTGCCAAGAGAGAAAATAAAAACGGAATAGAGAAGAATACTATTGACTCTTGCATGAAAGTAAATACATAAAGTAAAATATAGGCCTTTCGTAGAGGGAAGCAGAGGTTGTCATGCGCTTCTTGTTTTTGGATGTGCAAGCTCTTAATGTAAAGGAATGTCACTTTATATTGCCCCTTCTGATAGTGACCTTTTTTATGCAGTCTGTCACTTTTATTCTTCACCATCACAAGATCGTACAAAGCTTATTTTCCCTTACAATAAAAGTTCATACATGTTCAGGAGCAATTTTTATTACTTTGCACCGATGACAACTTACTTGAAGAATCTTATTCAATCCATAGGTAGATATAGTGGACTCTCATGGCATGAAACTGGGTTTAAGGGTTTTTGGATGCACAAGTCGTATCTCTACTTAGTACAGAATTTTGGCTAGCAAAAGATAGGGGGCATGCACCACATGTTAGAGGATCCAAAACAATATAACTTCTATGTGAATATAAGAAAACACAACCCATTACGTTGTCTTCCTTGTCCAACGTCGACTAATTGACATAGAATATTTGATGGGGGCTCACAATCGTAAAAGATGTCCAAGATAGTGTATTTATATGTGAGACCTCTCTTCCTTTATTACTTTTTCTTGAGTTGCAACAATGACCAATGCTATGTTTGTCAACTTCCAACAAGTTTTATCAATTATACTTCTTTTATGTGAAGTCATCACTCCCCATGGGATTAGCATATGATCTTACTTTTTATTCTTTATTTATTTCTAAGATTGGATCATCAAAAGCAAAACACTCAACTCAAACTAGTCTTTATTATATAACTTCCACACACGATTACATAGATAGATATATCACAAAGCAAGCACTCGAAACTAAATCATACTAAAACTTTATTCTTCTAAATCACAAAATAATTAAGGATCGAACTAAGATAGATAATGATGATGAAAAAGTGATGGTGATACGATACCGGGGCACCTCCCCCAAGCTTGGCACAAGCCAAGGGTGGTGCCCTTACCCATGTACTCAATTCTCCTTCTTGGGTGATGGTGGTGATGGTGAGGTAGGCTTGTCCTCCGTCTTCCTAGGCATAGTCTCTCCATCATAAAAGGATGAACATGTTTCCGGAGTCCTGAAATTTGCAGCTAAACTCATACCTTTGAACTTGGCCTCATACTCAAAATTTTGGTTTTGTAGATCATATATTTGGGCCTGAAGATAATCAATCCGGTCATTGAGCTTAAAGATGACGTCCCCAATATTCTTGCCGTCCACCTTGTGCTCACGGATGAAGTCCGTGATCATGGAGTGGTTAGCACAAAGTCTGCGCTCCACCATCCCCTGGCACTTGAAGATCTCCTGTTCCACCGCTTCTAGCCTGGCCTTCTCGCTCCCAGTCTTCTTAGGTCCTTGAACGTCCCGGATGTGGAGCACCCCCTCACGCATCTCAATGGCTTGAGGGAGCTTCATCACCTCCGGTAGGTACGGGTTGATGACTGATACGTCTCCAACGTATCTATAATTTTTGATTGTTCCATGCTATTATATTATCAATCTTGGATGTTTTTATATACATTTACAGCAATTATATATCATTTTTTGGGACTAACCTATTAACTTAGTGCCCAGTGCCAGTTGCTGTTTTTTTGCCTGTTTTTGGTTTTCCAGAATATCAATACCAAACGAAGTCCAAATGCCACAAAACTTTTTGGAGATTTTTTTCTGGACATAACAAGTACTGAAGCTTCGGGAGAGGGCCAGAAGATGAAGCAGTGGCCCACGAGGCACCACGGCGCACCCCGGGGGGGAGGGGGCGCCCTGGTGGCTCGTGGGGCCCACATAGCTCCGTTTGACCTAATTCCTCCACTATAAATTCTCTAAATTCGGGAAACCAACATAGGAGTCCACGAAATACTTTTTCCGCCGCCGCAAGCTTCTGTTCTCGAGAGATCTCATCTGGAGGCCTTTTCCGGTACTCCGCCGGAGGGGGAATCGATCACGGAGGGGCTCTCCATCAACCTTGCTGCCCTTTCGATGATGCGTGAGTAGTTTACCACAGACCTTTGGGTCCATAGTTAGTAGCTAGATGGCTTCTTCTCTCTTTTTGATCTTCAATACAATGTTCTCCTCGATGTTCTTGGAGTTCTATCCGATGTAATCACTTTTTGCGGTGTGTTTGTTGGGATCCGATGAATTGTGAGTTTATGATCAGATTATCCATGAATATTATTTGAGTCTTCTCTGACCTCTTTTATGCATGATTATTATAGCTTCGTATTTCTCTCCGATCTATTGATTTGGTTTGGCCAACTAGATTGATTTATCTTGCAATGGGAGAGGTGCTTTGTAATGGGTTCGATCTTGCGGTGCTCAATCCCAGTGACAGAAAGGGACATGACACGTATGTATTGTTGCTATTAAGGGTAAAAAGATGGGGTTTATTCATGCATGAGTTTACTTTGTCTACATCATGTCATCTTGCTTTAGGCGTTACTCCGTTCTTTATGGACTTAATACACTAGATGCATGCTGGATAGCGGTCAATGTGTGGAGTAATAGTAGTAGATGCAGGCAGGAGTCGGTCTACTTGTCTCGGACGTGATGCCTATATACATGATCATTGCCTTGGATATCGTCATGATTATTTGCTTTTCTATCAATTGCCCAATAGTAATTTGTTCACCCACCGTATGCTATTTTCATGAGAGAAGCCTCTAGTGAAAACTATGGCCCCCGGGTCTACGTCTATCATATATTAAAAATCCTAAAAATACCTTGCTGCACTTTTACTTTATTTATTTTATTTTATATTTTAGTTTAATCTATCTATCTATCACATACAATTTAATCTTGCAATTAACCGCCAAGGGATTGACAACCCCTTGTTTGCGTTGGGTGCAAGGATTTGTTATTTTGTGTGCAGGTACTATTAACGAGGTGTTGAGTGATTCTCCTACTGGATTGACAACCTTGGTTTCATAACTGAGGGAAATACTTATCTCTACTATACTGCATCTCCCTTCCTCTTCAGGGAATTACCAACGCAGCTCACAAGTAGCAGGAAGAATTTTTGGCGCCGTTGCCGGGGAGACATCATCAACATCTATCAAGTACCTACGCATAAACTTTCATCTCCTTGCATTTATTTTATTTGCCTTTGCCTCTCGTTTTCATCTCCCCCACTTCTAAAAAGTTTTTACAAAAATACAAAAATATTTTTCGTTTCCCTTTTTGAGTGTTTTCTTGTTTGCTTGCTTGAAGCTGTTATCATGAGTGATTTTGGCATGGCAGAAACTGATGATGGTAAAACTCATAAAATTGGAAGATCTACCAATCTTGATGCTAAAACTTTTGTATTGGGACATGGGAATGTTATAGGAAAAAGTGTCATCCAAGAATTCTTTAATTGCATTGGGACATTGGCTTGTGATGATGCTCCTATACTTAAAGAAACCAAAAATTATGCCGATGCTATTTCCGCACTTGTTCTTAAACTTGAAAGAAGATTTATTCGCACCCATCCTACTTTGCAAAGATTGTTTTATGAGTTACCGGTTATAAAAAATCCTAGAGCTAAGAAAATAGCTACCCTTGTTCTCATGAGTGAATTTGATCACATAGTGCGGGAAGCTAGGGAGATTTTTGATTTCTATGGTATGAACCGTGAGAAACCGGTAATAGACGAGATCCTTTATAATAATGATTACTTGTAGAGTTATTTGTTCTGCAATGACCACATCTTTGATGAGAATATTAAAAAAGAAGTTCCTCCTTTGAATATAATCCAGCAAGTTTTCAATAGTGTTAATAGACAATACTCTTGGATTGTAGCCAGTAATGAAGAGGGATTTACAGATGGACAACTTGCTAGTGCTAAAATTTCTATGGATGATTTGTTTCATATTACCTTTAAAAACCCTTTGATGATAGTACATCCTTGGATAAGAAGAAGAAAGATGACACTACTTGAAACTATGCATTATGCCTAGCTAGGGGCATAAAACAATAGCGCTTGTTGGGAGGCAACCCAATGAATAAAATAAATTTTTACATTTTGTTTATGTTATTGTGTGTTTTCACATTTATGCTACTGTTATGATTGTGTTTTTTATGTTTTAATTAGTGTTTGTGCCAAGTAAAGCCTTTGGGATGATTTGGAAGATAGTATAATTGATGCTGTTTGGAAAACAGAAAGTTTTCCGTCCAGTGCTGGCATTTTAGTTCTGTACTGAAGCGTCAGAAAAATCTGAAATTTTTACACAGTATTGGTATATGAATTGCCCACGTTGTCCTAATTTTTCATAAGTTTTGGAGTTACAGAAGTATAGCTTTTAAATAGATCTCTAAAGACTGTTCTGTTTTTGACAGATTCTGTTTTTGATGCATTGCTCGCTTGTTTTGATGAAACTATGGATTGTATCGGGGGGTATAAGCCATGGAGAAGTTAGAATACAGTAGGTATAATGCAAAAATAAAATATGAATGGGTTTGCAACACTACTTAAAGTAGTGATTTGTTTTGTTATACTAACTGATCTCACGAAGGTTTTGTTGAGTTTTGTGTGATTGAAGTTTTCAAGTTTTGGGTGAGATCACGATGGATGAAGGAATAAGGAGTGGCAAGAGCCTAAGCTTGGGGATGCCCAAGACACCCCAAGGTAATATTCAAGGAAGACTCAAGCGTCTAAGCTTGGGGATGCCCCGGAAGGCATCCCCTCTTTCTTCTACCAACCATTGGTAATTTTACTTGGAGCTATATTTTTATTCGTCACATGATATGTGTTTTGCTTGGAGGGTCGTGCATTATATGAGTCTTTGCTTTGTTTGCTTTTTAGTTTGTCACAATCATCTTTGCTGGACACACCAAATTGAGAGAGCCACGCGTTCATCATAATTTGTTAGAATACTCTATGTGCTTCACATAATTTTTTTGAGCTAGGCAGTTGCTCTAGTGCTTCACTTAAATCTTTTTGAGCACGGCGGTGGCTATATTTTGAAGAAATATTTAAACTCTCATGCTTCACTTATATTATTTTGAGAGTTGATAAGACTAAACTTTTGAAGAAATATATGCACTCTCATGCTTCACTTATATCTTTTTGAGAGTTTATAATAGTAATGGTAATTTGCACAAGATATGAATTTGGTCCCAAAGTGATGAATATTCAAGAGGGATATAATAAAAACCTTCATATAGATCATTGGATATGATAAGTGTGATTCCTTGCAATAGTTTTGCGATATGGAGATGATGATCTGTGAGTCATGTTAGTGAGTAATTATGATTTAGTAAGAATATTGATGTTAAGGTTTGTGATTCCCTATGCATGCACGTTAAGTCAATAGTTATGCAACGAAATTATATCCTACTTATGGTGCATTATTCGGTGTTAGTTATGTTCAATGCATGTTTATGACCGTTTTTGCTTTTTGGTTGGTCGCTTCTCAATCTATTTGCTAGCCTTCATTTGTACTAAGCGGGAATACTGCTTGTGCATCCAAACTCCTTAAACCCAAGTTGTGCCAAATGAGTCCACCATACCTACCTATATGCGGTATTTCCATGCCGTTCCAAGTAAATTTGCGTGTGCCAACTCTAATTTTCAAAATAATTTTTCCGTTTTGTGTGCCCGTACCGCTCATGAAGCTGCAGGGGGTGGCCAATATTTTCCATGCTAGGTGTGTTATTCTCACGATGAGTGTTTATTCACTTGTCATTGCACGAGAGAGTGGCTGGTAATAGGGATGCCCAGTCCCACAATGAATCAAAAATTAATAACAACAAAATTCCTTGGAAAGTGTTGGTATGGAGGGCACCTGTGGATACGGCTAGCCATGGATTGTGAAAGAATGGTGGAAAGGAAATAAACTTTATTTTCTGTTTGGGAACCGCCTATGATGTGTCTAGCATGGAAGATATTGGGAATTCTTGGTCATTTTCATTGACAGGAAAAGCATGCCTCTCAAAATAATTTTATCTCTCTAATTTAAGCTTTGAGCTCTAGCACATTTACAAATCTCTGCTTCCCTCTGCAAAGGGCCTATCTATTTACTTTTATGCAATTTTTATTTTTATTTTGAGTCTCCATCTTCTCTTATAAAGCACCAACTAGAGAGCACTATTGTTATACTTGTGCATTATGTGTAGCTAATATTGAGTGTGTTTCATGAATGGATCAATGATTGAGCATAATGGGCTAGGGATAACTTTCTTTAGCGTTGATATTTTGAAAGACATGGTTGCTTGTTAGTATGCTTGAGTATTTATATCTTCATGTCAAACTATAGACTATTGCTTTGAATCATTCAAGTCCAAATGTCCATGCTACAAAAGAAAAGAATATATGATGAATATGATAGGTAGCATTCCACATCAAAAATTCTGTTTTTATCATTTACCTACTCGAGGACGAGCAGGAATTAAGCTTGGGGATGTTGATACGTCTCCAACGTATCTATAATTTTTTATTGTTCCATGCTATTATATTATCAATCTTGGATGTTTTTATATACATTTACAGCAATTATATATCATTTTTTTGGGACTAACCTATTAACTTAGTGCCCAGTGCCAGTTGCTGTTTTTTGCCTGTTTTTGGTTTTCCAGAATATCAGTACCAAACGAAGTCCAAATGCCAAGAAACTTTTTGGAGATTTTGGGCGCGCCCTGGTGGCTCATGGGGCCCACACGGCTCCGTTTGACCTAATTCCTCCACTATAAATTTTCTAAATTCGGGAAACCAACAGAGGAGTCCACGAAATACTTTTTCCGCCGCCGCAAGCTTCTGTTCTCGAGAGATCCCATCTGGAGGCCTTTTTCGGTACTCCGCCGGAGGGGGAATCGATCACGGAGGGGCTCTCCATCAACCTTGCTGCCCTTCCGATGATGCGTGAGTAGTTTACCACAGACCTTTGGGTCCATAATTAGTAGCTAGATGGCTTCTTCTCTCTTTTTGATCTTCAATACAATGTTCTCCTCGATGTTCTTGGAGTTCTATCCGATGTAATCACTTTTTGTGGTGTGTTTGTTGGGATCCGATGAATTGTGAGTTTATGATCAGATTATCCATGAATATTATTTGAGTCTTCTCTGAACTCTTTTATGCATGATTATTATAGCTTCGTATTTCTCTCCAATCTATTGATTTGGTTTGGCCAACTAGATTGATTTATCTTGCAATGGGAGAGGTGCTTTGTAGTGGGTTCGATCTTGCGATGCTCAATCCCAGTGACAGAAAGGGACATGACACGTATGTATCATTGCTATTAAGGGTAAAAAGATGGGGTTTATTCATGCATGAGTTTACTTTGTCTACATCATGTCATCTTGCTTAAGGCGTTACTCCATTCTTTATGGACTTAATACACTAGATGCATGCTGGATAGCGGTCGATGTGTGGAGTAATAGTAGTAGATGCAGGAAGGAGTCGGTCTACTTGTCTTGGACGTGATGCCTATATACATGATCATTGCCTTGGATATCGTCATGATTATTTGCTTTTCTATCAATTGCCCAACAGTAATGTGTTCACCCACCGTATGCTATTTTCATGAGAGAAGCCTCTAGTGAAAACTATGGCCCCCGGGTCTACGTCTATCATATATTAAAAATCCTAAAAATACCTTGCTGCACTTTTACTTTATTTATTTTATTTTATATTTTAGTTTAATCTATCTATCTATCACATACAATTTAATCTTGCAATTAACCGCCAAGGGATTGATAACCCCTTGTTTGCGTTAGGTGCAAGGATTTTTATTTTGTGTGCAAGTGCTGTTAACGAGGTGTTGCGTGATTCTCCTACTGGATTGATAACCTTGGTTTCATAACTGAGGGAAATACTTATCTCTACTATACTGCATCTCCCTTCCTCTTCAGGGAATTACCAACGCAGCTCACAAGTAGCAATGACCTTCTCGTAGAACTTGTCCTTGGACGAGCTTGGAGACGCCATGGCGATCTAGATCTGTCAGAAAAATAGCCCGAAACAAGAACAGAGGAGAAACTTGTGATGCGGTGGTCAAAACACCCGTGAGTATATATAATGAATTTTTCCTGTGCATAACAAGTAATATGGAAGAAAAACGGAGTCGGGAAAGTCCACGAGGGCGCCACAAGCATGGTAGGCGCGCCCTGGGGGGTAGGGCATCCCCCCAGGCTTGTCGCCTCCTCGTGCACTTTTCGGACTGTTTATTATTTTCCTAATTTTTTTATATATTCCAAAACGGACAGAAAGTACTTTATGGAAGTTTTGGAGTCGGTTTACTTACCGTACCACATACCTACTCCTTTTCAGGATTCTGGAGCGTTCCGGAAGATTTCTTCTATGTGCTCTTCCGGTGTCATTGTTTGAATAATATTAGTTTCAACATTAATGGGCGTACTTGAGATGTAATGTTTAATTCTTTGCCCATTAACAACTCTCGGATTGTTGCCTTCGGAATTGTTTATTTTGATGGCTCCGGAGCGATAAACTTCTTCGATGATGTATGGGCCTTCCCATTTAGAGAGAAGTTTTCCTGCAAAAAATCTTAAACGAGAATTGTATAATAGAACATGATCACCTACTTTGAATTCCCATTTCTGAATTCTCTTATCATGCCATCTTTTAACTTTTTCTTTAAACAACTTGGCATTTTCATAAGCTTGGGTTCTCCATTCATCTAGAGAACTAATATCAAATAACCTATTTTAACCGGCAAGTTTAAAATCATAGTTAAGTTCTTTAATTGCCCAATATGCTTTATGTTCTAACTCAAGAGGTAAATGACATGCTTTCCCATAAACTATTTTATATGGAGACATACCCATAGGATTTTTATAAGCAGTTCTGTAAGCCCATAGTGCATCATCAAGTTCCTTACACCAATTCTTTATGGATCTATTAACGGTATTTTGCAAAATCAATTTTATTTCTCTATTAGTTAATTCAAGTTGACCACTAGACTGAGGATGATAAGGAGATGCAATTCTATGATTAACATCATATTTAGCAAGCAATTTACGGAAAGCACCATGAATAAAATGTGAACCACCATCAGTCATTAAATATCTAGGGACTCCAAACCTCGGAAATATAACTTCTTTAACCATTTTAATGGAAGTGTTATGATCAACACTACTAGTTGGAATAGCTTCTACCCACTTAGTAACATAATCAACAGCAACCAAAATATGAGTATACCCATTGGATTTAGGAAAAGGTCCCATATAATCAAAACCCCAAACATCAAATGGTTCAATAACAAGTGAATAATTCATAGGCATTTCCTGACGTCTACCAACATTACCAATTCTTTGACATTCATCACAAGAAAGGACAAACTTACGTGCATCCTTGAAAAGAGTAGGCCAATAAAAACCAGATTGTAATACCTTGTGTGCAGTTCTGTCTCCTGCATGGTGTCCTCCATATGCCTCGGAGTGACACTTACGTAGGATTTGTTCCTGTTCATGCTCAGGTACACAACGTCTAATAATACCATCTACTCCTTCTTTATATAAGTGTGGGTCATCCCAAAAGTAGTGTCTTAAATCAAAGAAAAACTTTTTCTTTTGTTGGTATGTGAAACTAGGTGGTATATATTTAGCAACAATGTAATTAGCATAGTCTGCATACCAAGGAGTATTACGAGAAGCATTTATCACAACTAATTGTTCATCAGGAAAATCATCATTAATAGGAAGTGGGTCATCAAGAACATTTTCCATTCTAGACAAGTTATCAGCTACGGGATTCTCAGCTCCCTTTCTACCAACAATATGCAAATCAAATTCTTGTAGCAAAAGAACCCACCTAATAAGTCTAGGTTTAGCATCTTTCTTTTCCATAAGATATTTAATAGCAGCATGATCATTGTGAATAGTAACTTTGGAATCAACAATGTAAGATCTGAATTTATCACATGCAAACACAACTGCTAAAAATTCTTTCTCAGTAGTAGCATAATTTCTTTGAGCACTGTCTAGAGTTTTACTAGCATAATAGATAACATTTAATTTCTTATCAACTCTTTGTCCTAGCACAGCACCTACAGCATAATCACTAGCATCACACATAATTTCAAAGGGTAGGTTCCAATCAGGTGGTTGAACAATAGGTGCAGAAATTAAGGCTTTCTTAAGTATTTCAGAGGCTTCTACGCAATCATCAAAAACAAATGGAACATCTTTTTGCAAGAGATTAATAAGCGGCCTAGAAATTTTAGAGAAGTCTTTTATAAACCTTCTATAGAAACCAGCATGACCGAGGAAACTTCTTATACCTTTGATATCTTTAGGACATGGCATTTTCTCAATAGCACCAACTTTAGTTTTATCAACTTCAATACCTCTTTCAGAAATTTTATGCCCAAGAACTATATCTTCATTCACCATAAAGTGGCACTTCTCCCAATTCAAGACAAGATTAGTTTCTTCACATCTCTGCAAAACTCGATCAAGGTTGCTCAAGCAATCATCAAAAGAAGTTCCATAAACGGAAAAATCATCCATGAAAACCTCAACAATCTTTTCACAAAAATCAGAGAATATAGCAGTCATGCATCTTTGAAAGGTAGCAGGTGCATTACATAAACCAAAAGGCATACGGCGATAAGCATAAGTTCCAAAAGGACAAGTAAAGGTGGTTTTCTCTTGATCTTCAGGTGACACAGGTATTTGAGAGAAACTAGAATAACCATCTAGGAAACAAAAGTGTGTATGCTTAGATAATCTTTCTAACATTTGATCAATAAAAGGCAAGGGGTAATGATCTTTCCTAGTAGCTTTATTTAATTTCCTGAAATCAATTACCATCCTATAACCAGTTACAATTCTTTGTGGGATAAGTTCATTTTTATCATTAGGAACAACGGTAATACCTCCTTTCTTAGGAACACAATGAACATGACTTACCCATCTACTATTAGCTATGGGATAAATTATACCTGCCACCGAAAGCTTTAATATTTTAGTTCTTACCACATCCTTCATTCTAGGATTCAGCCTTTTTTGATGATCAAAAACGGGTTTAGCATCTTGCTCCATATGAATTTTATGCTGACATAAAGTGGGACTAATGCCCTTAAGATCATCAAGAGTATATCCAATAGCAGCACGGTGCTTCTTCAGAGTTTTAAGTAATCTCTTTTCTTCATGCTCTGAAAGGTTAGCACTAATAATAACAGGATATATCTTCTTTTCATCAAGATCAACATATTTAAGTGTATCAGGTAATTGCTTTAATTCAAACACGGGATCACCCTTGGGTGGAGTTGGATCTCGCAAGGTTTCAACAGGCAAATTATGCTTAAGGATAGGTGCTTGTTTAAAGAACAACTCATCTATTTCATTTCTTTCATTTATATGCATATCATTCTCATGGTCTAGGAAATATTGTTCTAAAGGATCAGTAGGAGGCACATCAATAGAAGCAAGACCAATAATTTCATCCTTATTAGGTAATTCTTTATCATGAGGTTGTCTACGGAACTTAGAGAAATTAAACTCATGAGACATCTCACCAAAATTAACACTGACAATTTCTTTAGTGCAATCAATCTTGGCATTAACTGTATTCAAGAAAGGTCTACCAAATATAATGGGACAAAAATCATCTTGTGGTGATCCAAGAACAAGAAAATCAGTAGGATATTTGATCTTACCACACAAGACTTCAACATCTCTAACAATCCCAAGTGGTGAAATAGTATCTCTATTTGCAAGCTTAATAGTAACATCAATATCTTCAATCTCAACAGGTGCAATATCATTCATGACTTCTTGATAGAGAGTAAACGGAATAGCACCCACACTAGCACCAATATCACATAAACCATGATAGCAATGATCTCCAATTTTAACAGAAATAACAGGCATACCAATTACAAGTTTGTTTTTATCTTTAGTGTCTGGTTTAGCAATTCTAGTTGCTTCATCACAGAAATATATGACATGTCCATCAATATTATCAACCAAAAGATCTTTAACCATTGCAATATTAGGTTCAACCTTAATTTGTTTAGAAGGTCTAGGTGCTCTAATATTACTCTTATTAACCACAGTTGAAGCTTTAGCATGTTCCTTAATCCTAACAGGGAAAGGAGGTTTCTCAATATAAGCGGTAGGCACAACTGGATCAACATGGTAAACAATTGTTTCTTCTTTAATACTAACAGGTTATTCATTCAATTCAATAGGTGGATGATATTTAAACCATTTCTCCTTAGGGAGATCAACATGAGCAGCAAAAGATTCACAAAAGGTAGCTACTATCTCAGAGTCAAGTCCATATTTAGTACTAAACTTATGAAAAGCATTTGTTTCCATAAAAGATTTAACACAATCAAACTAAAGATTTATACCTGACTCATTACCTTTGTCGATTTCCCAATCTTCAAAGTTATGTTTAATTCTTTCCAGAAGATCCCATCTGAATTCAATAGTTCTCTTCATAAATGAACCAGCAGAAGAAGTATCGAGCATGGATTGATCATTATGAGAAAACCGAGCATAAATGTTTTGAAGAATTATTTCTCTTGAGAGCTCATGATTGGGGCATGTGTGCAACATATCCTTAAGCCTCCCCCAATCTTGAGCGATACTTTCTCCTTCACGAGGCCAAAAATTATATATATATAATTCCGATCACGATGAACCAAATGCATAGGATAAAATTTCTGGTGAAATTCCAGCTTCAACCGGTTCCAATCCCATGTTTCAGTATCATCACATAGCCTATACCATGTCAATGCCTTTCCCTCCAAAGATAAAGGGAATACTTTCTTCTTAACTCCATCTCTGGATAGACCTGCAAGCTTAAACAATCCACAAATTTCATCCACATAGATCAAGTGCATATCAGGATGTACCATTCCATCTCCTCCATAAGGATTAGCTAGCAGTTTCTCTACCATACCCGAAGGAATTTCATAATAAATATTTTCAGTAGGTTCAATAGGTTGAGGAGCAACTCTCAATGCTTCCGGTCGAGGTGAATATACCCCGAACAAGCCCCTCAAAGGATTACTTTCCATAGTGACAAGTGACAGTAAATTTCAGCACGTAATATAAATGTTTCCTTACCAAATTCCACTTACCAAAGGCGCTTCACTCCCCGGCAACGGCGCTAGAAAAGAGTCTTGATGACCCACAAGTATAGGGGATTAATCATAGTCCTTTCGATAAGTAAGAGTGTCAAACCCAACGAGGAGCAGAAGGAAATGACAAGCGGTTTTCAGCAAGGTATTCTCTGCAAGTACTGAAAGTAGCGGTAACAGATAGTTTTGGTAGCAAGATAATTCGTAACAAGTAACAATTATAATAAAGTGCAGCAAGGTGGCCCAATCCATTTTGTAACAGAGGACAAGCCGGAATGAACTCGTATAATAAGCAAAGCGTTCTCGAGGACACATGGGAATTTCATCTAGTCACTTTCATCATGTTTGTTTGATTCGCGTTCGCAACTTTGATAATTTGATATGTGGGTGGACCGGTGCTTGGGTGCTATTCTTACTTGAACAAGCCTCCCACTTATGATTGCCCCCTCTCGCAAGCATCTGCAAATACGAAAGAAGAATTAAGATAACTCTAACCATAACATGAAACATATGGATCCAAATTAGCCCCTTACGGAATAGCGCATAAACTAGGGTTTAAGCTTCTGTCACTCTAGCAACCCATCATCTAATTACTACTCCACAATGCCTTCCCTTAGGCCCAAAGATGGTGAAGTGTCATGTAGCCGACGTTCACACGACACCACTAAAGGAAGCACAACATACATAGCATCAAAATATCGAACGAATACCAAATTCACATGATTACTTATGACAAGACTTCTCCCATGTCCTAAAGAACAAAAGTAACTACTCACAAATCATATTCATGTTCAAGATCAGAGGGGTGTTGAATAGCATTAAGGATCTGAACATATAATCTTCCACCAAATAAACCAACTAGCATCAACTACAAGATGTAATCAACACTACTAGCAACCCACATGTACCAATCTGAGGTTTTGATACAAAGATTGAATACGGTTTGAGATGAGATGGTGCTGGTGAAGATGTTGATGAAGATTGGTCCTCCCACGATGAGAGGATTGTTGGTGATGTCGATAGCATCGATTTCCCCCTCCCGGAGGGAAGTATCCCCGGCGGAATCGCTCCGCCGGAGAGCAAAATAGCTCCTGCCCAAGTTCCGCCTTGAGACGGCAGCGTTTCATCCCGAAAGTCTTCTTCTGATTGTTTCTAGGGCAAATGGCTTCATATAGTAGAAGGAGGGGGCCAGAGGCCTGCCAGGGGCCCCACAAGCCAGGGGGCGCGCCCAGGGGGGTAGGGCGCGCCCCCCAGGCTTGTGGCTTCCTGGTATCTGTTGATTCTTTCGCCAGTATTTTTTATATATTCCAAAATAATTCTCCGTAAATTTTCAGGTCATTTGGAGCAGTGCAGAATAGCTATCACTGTTTCACCCCTTTCAGGTCCAGAATTCCAGCTACCGGCATTCTCCCTCTTCATGTGAATCTTGAAAAATAAGAGACAAAAGGCATAAGAATTGTACCATAAAGTTAAATAATGATCAAAAACATAATAATTATTAGTAAGAAATCATGATGCAAATTGGACGTATCAAGCTGCGCGGAATGCGGGCCCGGCGGCTCGCGGCGGGCGAGCAAGGAAGCGGTGGCGGTCTGGCCGGCCGCCTGCACGGACGGGTGCAGGGAAGAAGCCTGCTGCTCCCGAGCAGTGCTACTTGTAGTCTGCGTTGGTATTTCCCCGAAGAGGAGAGGATGATGCAGTACAGTAGAGATAAGTATTTCCCTCAGTTAAGAACCAAGGTTTTCAATCCAGTAAGAGAACCAAGCAAAATTCCATTAAGTGCACCTGCACACACAAGAGCAAACACTTGCACCCAACGCAAATAAGAGGGTTGTCAATCCTCTTAGCGGTTATTTGCAAGGATTAAATCTTATTGAGATAAATAGATAAACTAAAATACTAATTAAAATAAAAGTAAATAAATTGCAGCAAGGTATTTTTAGATTTTTTATATGATAAATATAGACCCGGGGGCCATAGTTTTCACTAGAGGCTTCTCTCTCGAGCACAGAAACATACGGTGGGTAAACAAATTACTGTTGGGCAATTGATAGAAAAGCAAATAATTATGATGGATTCATGGCAATGATCATGTATATAGGCATCACGTCTGAGACAAGTAGACCGACTCCTGCCTGCATCTACTACTATTACTCCACTCATCGACCGCTATCCAGCATGCATCTAGAGTATTAAGTTAATAAAAACAGATTAACGCCTTAAGCAAGATGACATGATGTAGAGAAGCAAATTCAAGCAATATGAATAAACCCCATCTTTTTATTCTTAATGGCAACAATACAAATACGTGTCATGTCCCCTTCTGTCACTGGGATTGAGCACCGCAAGATTGAACCCATCACAAAGCACCTCTCCCATTGCAAGATAAATCAATCTAGTAGGCCAAACCAAATCGATAGATCGGAGAGATTTACAAAGCTATATTTAATCATGCATAAAAGAGTTCAGAGAAGACTCAAATATTTCTCATGAATAATCTGATCATAAACTCACAATTCATCGGATCCCAACAAACACCGCAAAAGAAGATTACATCGAATAGAACTCCAAGAACATCAAGGAGAACATGGTATTGAAGATCAAAGAGAGAGAAGAAGCCATCTAGCTACTAGCTATGGACCCGTAGGTCTGTGGTAAACTACTCACACATCATCGGAAGGGCAGCAAGGTTGATGTACAAGTCCTCCGTGATCGATTCCCCCTCCGGCAGAGTACCGGAAAAGCCCTCCAGATGGGATCGTGGAAGAACAGAGGCTTGCAGTGGCGGAAAGGTTTTCTCTTCTGGCTCTCTGATGGTTTCCGAATATTTGTGAATTTATAGAAGTGGAATTAGGTTAAACGGAGCCACGTGGGCCCCACAAGGTAACACGGTGCGCGCCCCCCCTGGGCTGCGCCCTGTTGCCTTGTGAAGCCTTCGTGAGGCTTCTGGCCTCCTCCCAAAGCTTCCAAGGTCTCTTCTGTCCAGAAAAAAATCTCCAAAAAGTTTCGTGGCATTTGGACTTCATTTGGTACTGATTCTCTGAAAAGCCAAAAACAAGCAGAAAACAACAACTGGCACTGGGCACTAGGTTAATAGGTTAGTCCCAAAAAATGATATATAATTGCATATAAAAACATCCAAGATTGATACTATAATAGCATGGAACAATCAAAAATTATAGATATGTTGGAGACGTATCAAGCATCCCCAAAGCTTAATTCCTGCTCGTCCTAGAGTAGGTAAATGATAAAAACAGAATTTTTGACGTGGAATGCTACCTATCATGTTTCATCATGTAATCTTTCTCTTACGGTATGAATAATAAGATCCAAATGATTCAAAGCAATAGTCTATAATTTGATATAAAGACATCAATACTCAGGCATACTAACAAACAATCATGCCTTTCAAAATAACGATGCTAAAGAAAGATATCCCTACAAAATCATATAATCATGTCATGCTCCATCTTCTTCACACAAAGTATTTATCATGCACTACCCCGATGACAAGCCGAGCAATTGGTTCATACTTTTTAACGCGCTTCAGCTTTTTCAACTCCCACTCAATACATGAGCGCAAGCCATGGATATAGCACTATGGGTGGAATAGAGTGTGGTGGTAGAGGTAAATAAGAGAAGTCAAAAATAAGAAGATAGTCTCACATCGACGAGGCTAATCAACGGGCTATGGAGATGCCCATCAATTGATGTCAATGCGAGGAGTAGGGATTGCCATGCAGCGGATGCACTAAGAGCTATAAGTGTATGAAAGCTCAACATGAAAACTAAGTGGGTGTGCATCCAACTTGCTTGCTCATGAAGACCTCGGGCATTTGAGGAAGCCCGTCATCGAAATATACAAGCCAAGTTCTATAATGAAAAATTCCCACTAGTACATGAAAGTGACAAAATAGGAGACTCTCTATATAAAAAAAACATGGTGCTACTCTGAAGCACAAGTGTGGAAAAAGGATAGTAACATTGCCCCTTCTCTCTTTTTCTCTCATTTTTTTCATGGCTCTTTTTCTCCTTTTTTTTAATTTAGAACGGTCTCATGGACCCCATCCCCGCTTTTTCGAGGACTCATTAGTCTCCACCATTATTTCCTCACTGGGACAATGCTCTAATAATGATGATCATCACACCTCTATTTACTTACAAGTCAACATTACAACTCGATACTAGAACAAAAATATGACTCTATATGAATGCCTCTGGCAGTGTACCATGATGTGCAATGATGCTAGCATAACATGTATAAAAATGATGAACGGTGGCTGAGCCACAAATACTATGTCAGCTATATGATCATGCAAAGCAATATGACAATGATGATGTATGTCATAAAAACGGAACGGTGGAAGTTGCATGGCAATATATCTCGGAATGGCTATGGCAATGCCATGATAGGTAGGTATGGTGGCTGTTTTGAGGAAGATATAAGGAGGCTTATGTGTGATAGAGCGTATCATATCATGGGGTTTGGATGCACCAGCGAAGTTTGCACCAACTCTCGATGTGAGAAAGGGCAATGCACGGTACCGAAGATGCTAGCAAATTGCGGAAAGGTGAGAGTGGTATAATCCATGGACTCACATTAGTCATAAAGAACTCACTACTTATTGCGAAAGTTTATTAGCCCTCAAAGCAAAGTACTACTATGCATGCCCCTAGAGGGATAGATTGGTAGGACAAGGTCCATCGCTCGTCCCCGACCGCCACTCATAAGATAGACAATCAATAATAAATCATGCTCCGACTTCTTAGCATAACGACAGATCATACGTGCATGCTCCGGGAATCACAAACCTTAACACAATTATTCTTACTAAACCACAATCATCTACTAGTACCTCCCCCATATTACCATCTTAATATCGCAAAACTATTGCAAGGAATCAAATTTATCATATTCAGTGATCTACATGAAAGTTTTTATTATATCCCTCTTGAATACCTATCATATCAGGACCAAATTCATAACCCGTGCATATTACCATTGCTATCATGAGACTCTCAAAATGATATAAGTGAAGCATGAGAGTGCAACTATTTCTTTTAAATATAACCACCGCCGTGCTCTAAAAGATATAAGTGAAGTACTAGAGCAACTGCCTAGCTCCGATATAAGTGAAGCACATAGAGTATTCTAATAAATCACGAATAATATGTGTCCCTCTCAAAAAGGTGTGTTCATCAAAGATGATTGTGGCAAACTAAAAAGCAAACAAACTATATCACAAGACGCTCCAAGTAAAACACATATCATGTGATGAATAAAAATATAGCTCCAAGTTTGTTACCGATAGATTGTAGATGAAAGAGGGGATGGCTTCCGGGGCATCCCCAAGCTTAGACGCTTGAGTCTTCCTTGAATATTACCTTGGGGTTCCTTGGGCATCCCCAAGCTTAGGCTCTTGCCGCTCCTTATTCCTTTATCCATCGTAGTATCACCCAAAACTTGAAAACTTTAGCACAGAAAACTCAACAGAAACCTCGTGAGATCCGTTAGTATAACAAATAAATCTTTAACTTTAGGTACTGTAGTAAATTGATTCATATTTAATATTGGCATAATGCTACTGTACTCCAACTTCTCCATGACTCATACCCCCCGATACGATCCGTAGATTCATCAAAATAAGCAAACTATGCAACAAAAACATAATCTGTCTAAAACAAAATAGTCTGTAAAGATCTGAATTATGGTCATACTTTTGTAACTCCAAAAATTCTGAAAAATTATGACAATGTGGGAAATTAATATATCAATACTGTGTAAAAAATTCAGAAGGTTCTGACACTCCAGAGAAAATTAGAAATTCCAGCACTGGACGAAAAAGTTTCTGTTTTCAAACAGCATCTATCATACTATCTTCCAAATCATCCCAAAGGCATTACTTGGCACAAACACTAATTAAAACATAAAAATACAATCATAACAGAAGCTATAATTATGCAAACACTAAAAAACAGAAGGTAAATGCAAAAACTTATTTTATTCATTGGGTTGCCTCCCAACAAGTGCTATTGTTTTATGCCCCTAGCTAGGCATAATGCATTGTTTCAAGTGTTATCATCCTTGGGTTTGACATCCTTAGGTGTGTGATTTTCAGGAGGTTTTTCAAAAACAATGGGGAACACATCATCAACCAAAATACTAGGGTTATTAAGGCTACCTTCTTCAAACCCTTCTTGGTTGCCTTTTACAATCCAAGCATACTTACGATTAATTCCATTAAAAACTTGTTGGATAATATGTATAGGAGGAACTTCCTTTCTAGTATTCTTATCAAAAGCATGGTGATCATGGAAAACGTGTCTCAACATATACTCCTCATTATATAGAATTTCATCTATCACAGGATTTTCTTGACTCATATTATAGAAATCAAAGATCTCTCTGGCTTCTCGTACTATGTAATCAAACTCATTCATAAGGATAAGAGTAGCTATGTTTTTAGCTTTGGGGTTATTTATAACCGGCAACTCATAAAACAATCTTTGCAAGGTAGGATGAGTACGGATAAATCTTCTTTTCAGTTTAAGAATGAGTGCGGAGATAGCCTCCCCATAACTGTTGGTTCTTTTAAGAATTGGAGTGTCATTACAAACCAAAGTTCCCGAGCAATTAAAGAATTCTTGAATAATGTTTTTCCCTATGACATTTCCACTCCTTACTACAAAAATTTTTGAGTCTAAATTTGAGGGAATTTCTATCTTAGGAATTTTAGCATCCTCATCTTTTTCAATAACGAAATCAGACATGGTAGATCGGAGAGATTTACAAAGCTATATTTAATCATGCATAAAAGAGTTCAGAGAAGACTCAAATATTTCTCATGAATAATCTGATCATAAACTCACAATTCATCGGATCCCAACAAACACCGCAAAAGAAGATTACATCGAATAGAACTCCAAGAACATCAAGGAGAACATGGTATTGAAGATCAAAGAGAGAGAAGAAGCCATCTAGCTACTAGCTATGGACCCGTAGGTCTGTGGTAAACTACTCACACATCATCGGAAGGGCAGCAAGGTTGATGTACAAGTCCTCCGTGATCGATTCCCCCTCCGGCAGAGTACCGGAAAAGCCCTCCAGATGGGATCATGGAAGAACAGAGGCTTGCAGTGGCGGAAAGGTTTTCTCTTCTGGCTCTCTGATGGTTTCCGAATATATGTGAATTTATAGAAGTGGAATTAGGTTAAACGGAGCCACGTGGGCCCCACAAGGCAACACGGTGCGCGCCCCCCCCCTGGGCCGCGCCCTGTTGCCTTGTGAAGCCTTCGTGAGGCTTCTGGCCTCCTCCCGAAGCTTCCAAGGTCTCTTCTGTCCAGAAAAAAATCTCCAAAAAGTTTCGTGGCATTTGGACTTCATTTGGTATTGATTCTCTGAAAAGCCAAAAACAAGCAGAAAACAGCAACTGGCACTGGGCACTAGGTTAATAGGTTAGTCCCAAAAAATGATATATAATTGCATATAAAAACATCCAAGGTTGATACTATAATAGCATGGAACAATCAAAAATTATAGATACGTTGGAGACGTATCAAGCAGCAAGGTCGGTGGCGGCACCGGCGCGGCGACGACGGTTGTCACGGGCGACCGGCTCCGTCTGGGCCACCCTGACCGCCCTGCGCTCCGCGCGCTCGCGACGAGCGTCGGTCATGGCGATGTCGGAGCGGATGGAAATGGAAACGCCGCCCCCTACCTGGCACGCCAAATGTCGGAATCGGGGCTCCGGGAACCCTGGTTCGACCTCTGGGGCGAGCTCGTTCCTACCGGCCCAACGGTGACCACGGCGAGACTATGGCGAGAGCGCGCTGAGCACAAGACACGACAGGGGACACAACAGCTACCCAGGTTCGGGCCACCTCGCGGTGTAAAACCCTACTCCTGCTTGTGGTTTGGATTATGATGGGCAAGAGAGTTCTCGCGTACAAGGTTGAAGACCAAGGGATCGATCCCTCCCTACGGTGGCAGCACTGCTCCTTTTATAGCCACCTTGGTCCTCTTCCCCGAAAATGTTGGCGGGAAGGGTAGCCACACACAATGGCAATTTGAAGGGGGACAGGCGCCCAGGCTTATCCTGACAAAAGGCGGTCTTCGCCTGCAAAGGTGTCATCCATGACGCGCTGGTGGGCTCGGTGATGACCTCCGCCCTGCGCGCCTTATCGTCCTAGTCTTCTTTCACCAAACGGGCAGGCTTTTGACTTGCTTTGGGGGTGGGCAGCCAGTGCTGCCCCCTTAGCACCAAAGAGGAAATCTTCTCTGTCCGCGCCCCCTGGTACTGCTCCTGTTGCTGCTCGTCGCCAAGCGCGTCACCCACGTGGTGGGCTCAGGACTGTGCGGCTGCCGCCTCGCGAGGCCTCCTGCTGTTGCTGAGTCTTGGTGGCTCACTCCCTGCGGAGGGGCCCTCGTGAGGCCGGCGCCTCGCGAGGTGTCTTGCTTCGCGGCGCCCACTGCTGGGCCGCCTCTTGGGCCTTCGCCAGGTGTTGCTTCCTGGGCTACAGGCAGACGGGCCGTGGTACCCCGGTTCCCACTGGCCCGACAATTCTGATCGCAAGGGGAGGGGGGCTTTTGTGGCAGAGATTGGTGGGTTGTTGTGGCATGTGCATCGAGGATGCGTGGTCGGGTTGTAGCGGTCTTCGGCTGGTGGTGCTCGACGACGACGTTGGGCATGCTCGCGGCACCTGGAGGGCCCTAGATCCAGCCCCAACGGCGACCCACCCTGGATAGGTCACCAGAGAAGAGGAGCGTCGAAGCGTGTACTTGGACGACATCATGCTTGACCTCAGGCCCGGATCTGGCGTCCAGCGGTGTGAGCGACCTGGTTTAGGTTTTCTCTAGGTGGTCTATGTGTCTGGTTTGGGGCAGCGAGGCGACTACGTTGTCCCAGTGTGGGAATAATGTCCTCCCTGCCCTATCCTCATTTTGTTGGTGTGCTTATCACTAGCTAATGGCGTGTGGTGGTCTGTCTCCGGCGGATCTTCTGGGTTCCGGCCAATTTTAATCTCCGATGGATCCCTTTGGATTCAACCGGCACTCATTGTCTTCGGGGGTTTATAGGCCCTTTCGGCGCTTTCTTCTCTGGTACGATGATTTGCTACGCACATCACGGCCGACGACATCTTCTGGTCTGCATGAACGACTCCCCTATTGCTTCTTCTTCAAGCTCTTGGGTTTAAACAATTTGCTCTATCAAGACTGAGGCCCAGACACAACAACGAGCTTTTCTCACAGTGTGCCACTGATGGATGCAAAAGGAAGAAGACTTCATCACCCCTAAGGATTTGGATGTAATTGTCTTTTCTGTGTGTGTTTGTAAGGACATGTGATACTTAATATATGGTCTTGGCCTTCTCGCAAAAAAAGAAACGACAAATAGGATTTGCGCAAGGAGATGATGAGTGGTAACCACTGCCTCTCGAACTAGACCCTAATCAATTGGAAAGATTCCCAAATGAGTAAAGTTTCAAATTGGCCAACCGATATCGCTTGAGATTGACCGCCTCTCTCACGCGCGTACACGTCCGCCTCATGGTCTCTGCCACCGCTTCCTCAACTCCTTATCCCTTTTTCCTTCTTCGATGAGATCAATCCCACACACAACGACTAAATTCCCCACCATCGTATTCACGCAGCTCGCGCACCACCACCGACGGCTCCTCCTTGATCTAGTCGTGTGCGGCCAAAGATCCTCTCCCTCTGTTTCACTCATGCCCTCCCCCTTCCAGCATTCTGCCCCTCCACGACAGAGCAAACTACGTGAAAGCCAACTGCATGCACGGGAATGGGCGCGAGTGTTGCAACCACGAGGGGTGAGGTGCGGGTGCAGTCGTCGGCGACGCTGCAAAGAGGGTTGTCATCGCTGCGAGGGAGGGCGGTCGCCGTGTTGCAAGCCAAACCGACTTAAGCCAGATTGACGACGTTGCGAGGGAGGGCAGCCGTTGTGTTGTGAGCTGAACTGATGTAAGCTAGATCGACGACACTGCTACAAGGACCATCCTGGCGTTGGAGACGATGACCCGATGTTGCGACCGACGGGGCATTTTGCTGCGACCGGTCCAGCGATTTGTTGGGATCGATGAGGCATTCTACTCCGACCGGCCGGGGCGATTTGTTGGGATGATGTGTGGTGATGATAGGATCAGTGCTGCGGGGTGTTGCAACCGCCCGCACCAGAGCTGGGACATGCGAGGTTTTCTGCCACGGTCAGTGGGGCAATTTGTTGGGACCGATGAGGCGTTCTTCTCCGATCGGCTGGGGCGATTTGTTGGGACGATGCGCGGCGATGAGATCAGTGTTGCGAGGTGGTGTAACTGCCCGCACCAGAGCTAGGACATGCGAGGATTTCTGCTGCGGTCAGTGGGGCAATTTGTTGGGACCGATGAGGCGTTTTGCAGCAACTAGTGGGGGCGATTTCTTGGGAACAACGCGGCGTGATGCTGGGATCGGCATTGCGGGGTGTTGCACTCGCCCACACCCAAAGCTGGGAACGGCGAGGCGCCATGTTGTGACTGGGCGAGGCAATTTGCTGGGGCCGAGGAGGCGTTCTACTGCGACCGTCGAGGGCGATTTGCTGAGAACGACGCATGGTGATCCTGGGATTGGCGCTTCGGGGTGGTGCAACCACCCGAAGCTTGGACCGAGGTGCGGTGTTGCAAGCTCTAGGCCTACGACAACGCGGGCTATAAAAGTGGCGAAGACGGTGCTGCATCGACGGTCGGCGACGATGAAAGCACATTTGCTCCCTTGGTGGTTTTGGTAATTCATGTCAACATACATGTTGTTGGACTAATGCTTTTTATCTAGTATATTTCAGATAAGTTCAACAGTGGCAGGGCAAGGACATGAGAATGTGGACCCCCCTCAAAATGCTAAGGATATGGATTGGCAAAAGCTTCAAGACTCTACATTTTTGGTTAAGTGATCCAAGATCACATTGAGTCCTATAGGAAAGCCAATACTATTAAAACGGGATGAGATTTTGATGATGAGTTTGTTGCTCAAGTGCTTGAAGATATTGCTCCAAAACCCTCAACCACATTCTCCAAATCCTATCTGTCCAAAACCTAAAAAGCCAACTCGGTTCCACCGATCCAATTCTATCCGGACTCACCGAGTTACTTCAGACAGAGCCATAAGCCAACAACCCTAACACTTTGGTACTACCGATATGGATCTCGGTTCCACCGAGATGGCATGACCAAGTTTCTGTAATGCAATCGCTTCACTTCAGAATTACCGAGTTGAAACGATCGAAATTACCGAGATGAGGTTCTGCCCTAGACATTGCACTTCAGTCACTCCGAGTTGTTCTGATCGGTCTCACCGAGATGTCCAACGTTCGAATCTTTTATACAGGTCGGTATCACCGAGAATTTGCTTCGGTGTCACCGAGTTGGGTCCAAAGTGTGTAACGGTTGGATCTTTGGGTGAAGCCTATATATACCCCTCCACCCCCACTCTCTTCATAAGAGAGCCATCAGAACGAAACACAACTTCCACCATTCATTTTCTGAGAGAGAACCACCTACTCATGTGTTCAGATCAAGCCACTTCATTCCAATCATTTGAACCTTGATTTCTAGCCTTCCCCAAGTTGCTTTCCACTCAAATCCTTCTCCTACCATAGCCAAATCTGTGAGAGAGTGATTGAGTGTTGGGGAGACTATCTTTTGAAGCACCAGAGCAAGGAGTTCATCAACAACACCGTCTATTACCTTTTGGAGAGTGGTGTCTCCTAGATTGGTTAGGTGTCACTTGGGAGCCTCCAAGATCATGTGGAGTTGAACCAAGGAGTTTGTAAGGGCAAGGAGATCGCTTACTTCGTGAAGATCTACCCCGAGTGAGGCTAGTCCTACGTGGACGTAAGCCATGATGGAATAGACAAGGTTGCTTCTTCGTGGACCCTTCGTGGGTGGAGCCCTCCATGGACTCGTGCGGCCGTTACCCTCCGTGGGTTGAAGTCCCCATCAACGTGGACGTACGATAGCACCACCTATCGGAACCACGCCAAAAATCGCCGTGTCTTCATTGCGTTTGATCTTCACATCTCTACCCCTTTACTTTCCGCACAATTGCATGTTGTACAATTTCCACTGCTCTATCTCTAGATATGCATGTGTAGGAAGTAGTGGTAGTATCTTAACTAGTGCCAAAATCTGCCTAAACCTCAAGAAAATAAAAAACTGTACCTTTGGTTGGTTAAGTGTCTATTCACCCCCCCTCTAGACCTATCTTCTCGACCCTACAGACGACGATGCTACGAGCGACCGACCATGCTCGGAACGGCGCGTATCGAGTTGTGACGAGCCTGCAAAGGGTAGTTGGCGACAACCATGCTCCGAATAGCCCGCGCCAAGCTGCAACGAGGACACGGCGGAGGCTGGCGAAAGAAGTTTTGATGGGCCTGTGTGGCGAGCTGGCAGGGAAGGAGGGGGTTGTGCCGAACGAGATATGCAGACGTGGTGTGCTCTCCCCCCCCCTCTCTCTCTCTTGTGTGTGTGTATTGTGCGAGATGGGTAATGATCCAACATCCAAAATGAGCGATTTGATGGCCCACAGGGTGACCTATCTAACGTTTGCACAGGTTGCCCGACGCTGAGCATTGCCCTTCTCAATTAGAGACACAAACATTATCATTTTAAATAACTGATATTTTCAATTATTGAGCGTTATTCAACAGATCCGGTTAATTTTGAAAGCGTATTCTGATCAAGACAAAGAGGAACACACACTTTCCGTACCTCTAAGCCTTGTTAACATATGGGCTGGCAAGGTGTTAGGTGACTGAAAAATCAATTTAGGTCAGTCGATTCGTTATGAGCCGTTGGATGCAAGATGGATGGTTAGGTCGTTTCTTCAACATCCAACCCTTCTATTCATCTTCTTCCCCAACCGCCCCACGAACTGCCAACTAGCACCGCCTGCGGCCGGCGACGCTCCCGCGCTAGCCTCGTCGTCCCATCCTCCCCTCAACCGTTGCCCACCGTCGTGTTGCCGCCTCCCCCGACAATCCCTCTAACCCCGACGATGAATATTTTTTCTACACCCAGTACCCCTAAGATAGATAATGGGGTCGCTTGCCACCCTAAGATAGACCCAGAGAGCTTCTCCCGCGAGTCGGCGACTGCTCCTTCCTTCCCTCCGACGGATGCTTCCTTCATGCGCGAAAATCGAGTGATCCAAATATTATTTTCAGGCGACTTTTTCTTTTCTTTTCGAAATGGCAGTTATCCTGTGTTCATTGAGAAGAAAATAGTTGCTCAGTTAATTGAAGAAAACCGAGCGAAAACCAGATTGCCCAGTTCATTACGGAGAACTGGGCGAAAACCATCACAACCGTTGGGTGGCACACATATGAAACCTCACGCACACCACTTCAAAAAGGGTCTTGCCGAGACAGCACGCAGGCGTCATCATCATCACTCCTCCCCTAGAGGCGTCATCGCCATCCCTAAACCCTGAGCAAACGACTCCTACTTCGCCGTAGGCGATCGTCAACTCAACCCACACTGAAGAGGCCGTGTGGAGATGCATGAAGGTCCTTGCCAGACCCAGTCACCGGCGACGAGATAGCGCAGCTTCGACTCTGACGAAGAACCACGAAGGAGAACTAGGCACGGCTGGTGCCGCAGAAGATCATCGAACAAACCACCTGCTGCCTGTCATCGTATACTACCGGGGCCCCGCCACCGCAGCTTCGACTTCACAGCAACAAGCCAGCCGAGACGATCCCGCAGACATGCCGGAGAAGAGCCGACTACCGCAACCATAGCCACGTCTTCGACGCTACTCACCCCATCATCGTTGTCACGGAAGCCTCATGCCAACACCGCCGTCTTCCACTGGTCTCGCTCGCCAACATCCAACTCCAAAGACGAAGCCCCCAAGAGGGAATACAACACCAATGCGCCGTCATCGTTCGATCAAACTAGATCAAGGGTTTCCCCCGGAGCTGCAGCGATCCGCGCGGGAGGGGTGCAACAGCAATACAACGATGTCTTCAAGAAGATAAGCGACGGCTACGGCCGCCGCCATCGCTGGTCACGGCCACAACCGAGACAGGTTTTTCACCCAAGCTCCCGAGACCACCTCATCCGCACATCATCTCACAACGGCGACCACCTAGCACCACCTCCGAGCCAGCTCGTAGTCGAAGAAGCACATCGTCGGAGCAACCAACCGCACCTTGCGGAGGCCGCCGACCAACACTAGCCGCTAGATCCGTCGGCAGCCGACCGAGAGCCAGGTCACCGGACGAAGCACGAATCGCCAATCCATGCCGAGCACCACGCCAGCAAAGGCTCAACGAAATGCTGCCCGAGGCCACGAACCACCTCGGTTCCCAGCCGTGACCAAGCTCTCATGCGCACGCGCACCACGGGCGCCCGCCGGAGAACGCAGAAGATCCATCCGCCGCAAGTGCGCTCCTGCTCCAGCACTACGAGCTCCTCCACCTCGGGCTGCTGCGCTGACCGAGTAGCAGCAAACCCCCTCGCGCCGCCGTGCGACCTCACGGCGGCACCTCCTCGCCGCCGAACTCCCGAAGTCGCTGCCCCAGCGCTGTACAGGCCGCCGGAGCCCCTCCACCATGCGCCTCGCCGGAACAGCAGCACCACGACGGGCCTCGGCCCTCCCGCCGCAGATCCGTGCTGCCTGGACCTCCAGCGCGTGCCTGCCGAGCCTCCCTGCCCTGCCTCGCCGAAGCCGCCGCTCCCCACGCCCGCGCAGCCTCACAGCAGCAGCACCTCCGCTTTGCCTCGCTGTTGCCTGACTCCGCGAACCGCATTCCATCGCAGCTCCTCCGCGAGCCAAGGCCGCAGCCTGACTCCACCCGAGCCCCACAACCGCTGCCGCGCGCAGCCCCTGGAGCTCATCCCCTCGCCGGTGCTTGAGGCCACCAGATCCGCCGTCGTTGCGTAGCTGGCCGGATTTGGGGCGCTCCGGTGCGGCCCGTGGAGCTGGGAGCGAGTGGGGAATGGGGTACCACCAAAGTAGCTAAAATGATTAACAAACTATATCACAAGGCGCTCCAAGTAAAACACGTATCATGTGATGAATAAAAATATAGCTCCAAGTGAGTTACCGATAGATTGTAGACGAAAGAGGGGATGCCTTCCGGGGCATCCCCAAGCTTAGACGCTTGAGTCTTCCTTGAATATTACCTTGGGGTGCCTTGGGCATCCCCAAGCTTAGGCTCTTGCCGCTCCTTATTCCTTTATCCATCATAGTCTCACCCAAAACTTGAAAACTTCAGCACACAAAACTCAACAGAAACCTCGTGAGATCCGTTAGTATAACAAACAAATCTTAAACTTTAGGTACTGTTGTAAATTGATTCATATTTAATATTGGCATAATGCTACTATACTCCAACTTCTCCATGACTCATACCCCCCCGATACGATCCATAGATTCATCAAAATAAGCAAACTATGCAACAAAAACATAATATGTCTAAAACAGAACAGTCTGTAAAGATCTATTTAAAAGCCATACTTATGTAACTCCAAAAGTTCTGAAAAATTAGGAAAATGTAAAAAATTCATATACCAATACTGTGTAAAAAATTCAGATTTTTCTGACGTTCCTGTACATAATCAAAAATCAAATACTGGACGCAAAACTTTCTGTTTTCCAAACAGCATCAATTATACTATCATCCAAATCATCTCAAAGGCATTACTTGGCACAAACACTAATTAAAAGATAAAAGCACAATCATAACAGATGCTATAATTGTGTAAACACACAAATACAGAAGGTAAAACAAAATTTTATTTTATTCATTGGGTTGCCTCCCAACAAGCGCTATTGTTTTATGCCCCTAGCTAGGCATAATGCATAGTTTCAAGTGTTGTCATCCTTCATGTTAATCCCATAGGTGGCCCTCATAATAGATTCATAAGGTGCCTTAATTCTCTTTCTAGGGAAGTGTTCCATCCCTTTCTTTAATGGAAATTGAAATCTTATATTACCTTCTTTCATATCAATAATAGCACCTATTATTCATAGGAAAGGCCTACCAAGTATTATAGGACAAGAAGGATTGCAATCAATACCAAGAACAATAAAATCCATGGGCACATAATTTCTATTTGCAAGAATAAGCACATCATTTATTCTACCCAATGGTTTTTATTAGTGGAATCCGCAAGATGCAAATTAAGGGAACAAGGATCCATATCGGTGAGACCTAGCACGTCACACAAATACTTTGGTATAGTGGAAACGCTAGCACCAAGATCACATAGAGCATTACATTCATAATCTTTAATTTTGACTTTAATAGTAGGTTGCCATTCATCTTGTAATTTTCTAGGAATTGAAACTTCCAACTCAAGTTTTTCTTCATGAGCTTTCATCATAGCTTCTACAATATGTTTAGTGAAAGCTTTATTTTGTTCATATGCATTTGGTGAATTAATCATGGATTGTAACAAGGAAATGCACTCAATTAAAGAACAACTATCATAATTAAAGTCCTTGTAATCCAAAGTAGTGGGTGCATTACTATTTAAAGTTTTGACCTCTCCAAACCCACTTTTTTCATTTTTATCATTAAGATTATCACCCTCCAAGCAATAGGGACTCCTTCTATCTAAAGTTGACTCTTCTTCAGTCCCTTTTTGATCAAGTTTATATTACTAAATAATGATTCAATAGGAGTGACACCAATCATTTTAATATCTTCATCATTACTACGATAGAAACCGGGTGGAATAGCTTTTTCTAGAAATTCTCGCTTAGCTCTCAACCTAGCGGTCCTTTCTTTACTTTCATTAATGGAGACATAGATAGCTTTAATATACTCATTTATATCATGCTTGGGTGGCAAAATTTTAATTTTAAGAATTTTCACATCATGAGCAATTCTATCGATGTTCCTAGCCAATTCATCAACTCTATTCATTTTTTATTCTATCATAGCATTGAAATTCTTTTGTGAATTAATAAATTCTTTAATATTACTTTCAAGATCAGAGGGTATCCTATTATTATTATTATATGGATTGCCATAGGAATTACCATAATTATTAGAGGAATTTTCAGGAAACGGTCTAGGATTGAAATTACCCCTATAAGCATTGTTGTTGAAATTATTTCTAGAGACAAAATTCACATCAATAGCATCATTATTTTGCTCAATCAAGGTAGACAATGGCACATCATTAGGATCAATATGAGCATTTTTACTAACAACCAATTTCATAAGAGCATCCATCTTATCACTCAATGTATTAATTTCTTCAACATAATTTACCTTCTTACCAGTTGGAGTTCGTTCAGTGTGCCATTGAGAATAATTTGTCATAATATTATCAAGAAGTTTTGTAGCTTCTCCCAATGTAATTTCCATAAAAGTACCACCTGCGGCAGAGTCTAGCAAATTTCTAGAAAACAAAGTTTAGTCCCGCATAAAAAAATGTATGATCATCCATAAACTTAAGCCATGTGTTGGGCAATTTCTTATCATTAATTTCATTATCTCCCAAGATTGTGCAACATGCTCATGTTCAAGTTGCTTAAAATTTATAATTTGATTTCTTAAATAAATAATCTTAGCGGGAGGAAAATATTTGGCAATAAAAGCATCCTTACACTTATCCCAAGAATCAATACTATTTGTAGGCAAGGATGAAAACCAAGTTTTAGCACGATCTTGTAGTGAGAACGGAAATAATTTTAATTTGACAATATCATTATCCACATCTTTTTTCTTTTGCATATCACAAAGCTCAACGAAAGTATTTAGATGGGATGCAACATCTTCATTAGGACTACCAGAAAACTGTTCTTTCATAACAAGATTAAGCAAAGCAGCATTAATGTCACACGACTCCGCACTAGTGGCGGGAGGAGCAATGGGAGTACTTATAACATCATTATTATTAGTATTGGAAAAGTCGCACAATTTTGTGTTTTCTTGTGACATCGCGACGAAGCAAGCAAACTAGCAAACAAGCAAATAAAAATATTTTTGTGTTTTCGTAAAAAAAATTAGAAGTGGGGGAGATGAAAACGAGAGGCAAATGCAAATAAAAAGGCAAATAAAATAAATGCAAGTGGATGATAGTTTGTGCGAAGGTACTTGGTAATTTTGATGATGTCTCCCCGACAACGGCGCTAGAAATTCTTCCTGCTACTTGTAGACTGCGTTGGTATTTCCCCGAAGAGGAGGGGATGATGCAGTATAGTAGAGATAAGTATTTCCCTCAGTTAAGAACCAAGGTTATCAATCCAGTAGGAGAACCACGCAAAATCCTGTTAGCAACACCTGCACACACGAAAGCAAACACTTGCACCCAACGCAAATAAGAGGGTTGTCAATCCTCTTAGCGGTTATTTGCAAGGATTAATTCTGATAGTAGTAGATAGATAAACTAAAATACTAAATAAAATAAAAGTAAATAAATTGCAGCAAGGTATTTTTGATTTTAATATATGATAAAAGTAGACCCGGGGGCCATAGTTTTCACTAGAGGCTTCTCTCTCGAACACATAGCATACGATGGGTAAACAAATTACTGTTGGGCAATCGATAGAAAAGAAAATAATTATGAAGGATTCGTGGCAATGATCATGTATATAGGCATCACGTCCGAGACAAGTAGACCGACTCCTGTCTGCATCTACTACTATTACTCCACCCATCGACCGCTATCCAGCATGCATCTAGGGTATTAAGTATGAAACAGAGTAACGCCTTAAACATGATGACATGATGTAGACAAAGTAAACTCAAGCAATATGATTAAACCCCATATTTTTATCCTTAATGGCAACAATTCAAATACGTGTCATGTCCCTTTCTGTCACTGGGATTGAGCACTGCAAGATTGAACCCATCACAAAGCACCTCTCCCATTGCAAGATAAACCAATCTAGTTGGCCAAACCAAATCGATAGATCAGAGAGAAATGCAAAGCTATAATAATCATGCATAACAGAGTTCAGAAGACTCAAATATTTCTCATGAATAATCTGATCATAAACTCACAATTCATCGGATCCCAGCAAACACACCGCAAAAGAAAATTACATCGGATAGAACTCCAAGAACATCGAGAAGAACATGGTATTGAAGATCAAAGAGAGAGAAGAAGCCATCTAGCTACTAGCTATGGACCCGTTGGTCTATGGTAAACTACTCTCACATCATCGGAGGGGCAACAAGGTTGATGAAGAAGCCCTCCATGATCGATTCCCCCTCCGGTAGAGTACCAGAAAAGGCCTTCAGATGGGATCGCGGAAGAGCAGAGGCTTGCGGCGGCGGAAAGGTTGTCTCTTATGTCTCTCTGGTATATTGGGAATATTTGGGAATTTATAGCACTGGAATTTGGCCAGGAGGGGCTAGGCGCGCCCTACCCCCCAGGGCGCGCCCTCCGAGCTTGTGGCTCCCTCGTGGCTCCTCTGGTCTTCTCCCGAAGCTTCGTGGGTCTCTTCTGGTCCAGCAAAAATTAATCCAATTTTTTTTCTCGTTTGAACTCTTTTTGATAATGATTTTCTGAAAAGACAAAAACAAGCAAAAAACAGCAACTGGCACTGGGCACTGGGTTAATAGGTTAGTCCCAAAAAATGATATATAATGGTATATAAAACATCCAAGATTGATACTATAATAGCATGGAACAATCAAAAATTATAGATACATTGGAGACGTATCACACCACGCCATATTGGGAGCGGCACTGAAGAATTACCGGTCCGCCGAGGCCGGTATTCGAGAGGCCTTCAAGGGCCTATACAAGGGCTTCGAGGTAAGCTCAAATTGAGCCTTTGCTTTAGAATCGCGTATATGCGCAAAACTTCTTAGCACTAGATGTGTCTGATAGTCCTTAGGGAATAAGTAAAATTTGATATTTCTGAAGACATTGCCTACTGCATAGACTTGTTACAAGTATAACCATATTAGCCCCCAAGCCCCGAGGTAAATTTGATAATCTTGCGCGGGGATTATAGGGAAGGGTAGTATACCAAAAACGTGTGGACAGTAGCCCCCGAGACCCTGGTTGGATACACAGGGCCAACTAGGGGATCAAATTGTCTGAGGTAGGTAACATTGTCTTTTTGCAGGTTTCGGCCTCGGTTTTAGCATCCACCTCAAGGGAGTTGGAGGAGCTGAACCATAAGCTCGACCGGTCCGAGAAGGACGCGGATCTGATGAAGAAGCAGATGGAGCAATCTCAAGGTAAGCAAGAGCTTGGATTATTTGATTATAATATTATAAGTGTGGATGCAACTGCGTTGAGCTCTAAAGGCTTTATGAATGTACTGCAGCTGCTTCCGTGGAGTTTGAGAGACTTCGGAGCCGCAGAAGGCTGAGGCAAGGCAGGCCAGCGAAGCGCTGGCCAAGCAAAAGGAGGCCGGTGAGAAGCACGCGGTCCAGGTAGAGTTGGAGGGCGACCTGGAGGGGCTGGTCAAACAGCGCGACGCCCTCCAGGAGGAAAGGAACAAGCTCGACTCCGAGCTCGAAACCGCAAGCTCGGCCTGCAAAGAGTCCACGACCCAGGCGAGGGCGAATCGGGAAGTGCTTTTGCAAGTGAAGCAGATTGCTGCTGGTAAGCCATACCTGCTCAGCTGCGTTTTTGGTGTCCGTCGCTTTGCCCATCTTACACAAGTCTGGCGTTTTTCAGAGGCCTTCAGGGATCTGCCGCGGAGCGCCTCGGACGCCGGCGCCTATTTTGCTGCCCACCCCGAGGAGTCGACAGAGAAAGCCTTCTGGGCCCAATTCCAGGTGCCCGAGCGTTCTCAGCTGCTGAATAATCAAATGAAGCAGCTAGCCGAGCTGTTCCGCACGGCTCGGCCAATGATGGAGGATCTTGGCGTCAACCTCTGGCCGTAGGACCCATTACCGACTAGCCTATTCGGCTTGGTGCAGAGGTTGCGAGGCGCAAGCCCCCAGGTGGAGAAGTGGAAGCGGTCGGCCTGCCTGGAAGGCGCGGAGCGAGCTTATGCGTCAACCATGGCGCATTACCCGAAGATTAAGCCGCTTGCTATCGCGTCGGGGCCTCCAGAAGGGAAGAACCGGACGCCCGAGCAGTTTCTGACCGAGGTCCTAGAAGGGGCTGATACGTCTCCGTCGTATCTATAATTTTTGATTGTTTCATGCCAATATTCTACAACTTTTATATACTTTTGGCAATATTTTATATTATTTTTGGGACTAACATATTGATCCAGTGCCCAGTGCCAGTTCCTGTTTGTTGCATATTTTTTGTTTTGTAGAATATCCATATCAAACGAAGTCCAAACGCGATAAAAATTTACGAAGATTTATTTTGGAATACATGTGAATTTCTGGAAGAAGAATCAACACAAGGCGGTGCTCGAGGGCCCCACGAGGCACCAGGGCGCGCCAGGGGGTCTGGCGCGCCGTGGTGCCTCGTGAGGCCCTCGTAAGTCGGTTGGTACCCTTCGTTCGCCGCAAGAAATATAATATCCGGAAAAAAATTGTGTTAAAATTTCAGCCCAATCAGAGTTACGGATCTCCAGGAATTTAAGAAACGGTGAAAGGCCAGAAAACAGGAACGCGAAACAGAAGAGAACAGGGAGAGATATCCAATCTAGGAGGGGCTCCTGCCCCTCCGCCGCCATGGCAGCCATGGACCAGAGGGGAAACTCTCCTCCCATCTAGGGGGGGGGCCAAGGAAGAAGAAGGAGGGGGATCTCTCCCCCTCTCTCCCGGTGACGCCGGAACGCCGCCGGGGGAATCATCGTGACGGCGATCTACACCAACAACTTCGCCGCCGTCAACACCAACTCTCTCCCCCTCTATGCAGTGGTGTAACACCTCTTCTCCCTGCTGTAATCTCTACTTAAACATGGTGCTTAATGCTACATATTATTATCCAATGATTTGTGGCCATCCTATGATGTTTGAGTAGATCCGTTTTGTCCTATGGGTTGATTGATGATCGTGATTGGTTTGAGTTGTATGTTTTATTTTGGTGCTGTCCTATGGTGCCCTCCGTGTCGCGCAAGCATGAGGGATTCCTGCTATAGGGTGTTGCAATACGTTCATGATTCGCTTATAGTGGATGGCGTGAGTGACTGAAACACATACCCGAGTAAAGGGGTTGTTGCGTATGGGAGGAAAGAGGACTTGATACTTAATGCTATGGTTGGGTTTTACCTTAATGATCTTTGGTAGTTGCGGATGCTTGCTAGAGTTCCAATCATAAGTGCATATGATCCAAGTACGGAAAGTATGTTAGCTCATGCCTCTCCCTCATATAAAATTGCAACAATGATTACCGGTGTAGTTATCGATTGCCTAGGGACAAATCATTCTCTTGTGTTACAAAAGCTTTCTACTAAACAACTATCTTTTATTATCTTGCAAATTACTCGTAGTTTTATTCTCGCAAAGTACTTCTAGTTTTATTCTTGCAAACCTATCCTATCACCTACAAAATAGTTTTATACTTGTTCTAGGTAAAGCGAACGTTAAGTGCGCGTAGAGTTGTATCGGTGGTCGATAGAACTTGAAGGGAATATTGGTTCTACCTTTAGCTCCTTGTTGGGTTCGACACTCTTATTTATCGAAAAAGCTACAATTGATCCCCTATACTTGTGGGTTATCAAGACCTTTTTCTGGCGCCGTTGCCGGGGAGCAATAGCGTGGGGTTGATATTCTCGCGTGCGCTTGTTTGCTTTATCACTAAGTAGATTTTATTTTCTGTTCTAAGTTGTCTCATATCTTTAGTTATGGATATGGAACACGAAACACTAAAAAAATAGTTGTACTTGCTACTCATGGAGATGGGGAACCTCCTAAAACTCTCGATGCTCATTATGTGGAAAACATTAAATACTACTTTGATAATCCTGATAAAACTCCATTCACCTTGATAATGGGAGTTACTTTGGATCAACGGGAATACTTTAGGGATTATCGCTTGTCTCAAAAAGGGAAACTCTTATGGGATCAAATTTATTATTTGCACTGGTATGCTCGGAATTTATGCTTAAGATATGATTATACTTGCTGCTCTAGGATGAAGGCTCCACACCTTCCCTTTTCATGTGAATTTAATGATAATGAAACCTTGGCTTGTTATGCTAATGGTATATATGATTACTATGATGTGGAACGAATAGAAGAATTTGTTGCTTTTAAGGGTGCTTATGAAATTGAATCTTTGTTTGAACAGTATAAAGATTGTGATGATGCTGTCTACAGATCTGAAAATTTTGCTATACTTAAATATTGCTATGAGAATTATGAATACAATGCCGATATTAATGAGTTTATTGAGAAAGTCTCCGTTGTCCAAGAAGAGACTAATATTTTGTAGGCTCCTATGGAAGAAGGAAATGATGACACTGTGAGCTCATTAGATGAAAAAATTGAGGAGGAGAGCGAAGAACAAAAGGAGGAAGAGTGGATTGATCACCCGTGCCCACCTTCTGATGGGAGTAACTCTTTATCCCATACATTGTTTAATTTCCCTTCGTGCTTACCGAAGGATGAATGCTATGATGATTGCTATGATCCCTTTGATTCGTTCGAAATGTCCCTTTTTGATGAAATTGATGCTTGTTATGCTTGTGGCCATGATGCCAATTTGAATTATGCTTATGGAGATGAACTTGCTATAGTTCCTTATGTTAAAAAAGAAATTGTTGCTATTGCACCCACACATGATAGTCCTATTATCCTTTTGAATTCTCCCAACTACACTATATCGGAGAAGCTTGCACTTATTAAGGATTATATTGATGGGTTGCGTTTTACTACTACACATGATGATTTTGATGAATATAATATGCATGTGCTTGCTACTCCTATTTGCAATTATTATGAGAGAGGAACTACATCTCCACCTCTCTATGTTTCCAATATGATAAAATTGCAAGAAACTGTTTATACTATGCATTGGCCTTTACTTGATGTGCATGAATTGTTCTTTTATGACATGCCAATGCATAGGAAGAGAGTTAGACTTCGTCATTGCATGATATATGTTGCTTTGTGCTCACTACTAAATTATAAATCATTGTTAATTAAAATTGGCTTTGATATACCTTGGGATCCGGGTGGATCAATTACTTGAGCACTTTATGCCGAGCTTAATGGCTTTAAAGAAAGAGCTGCCAGGGAGACAACCCGGAAGTTTTAGAGAGTCATTTATTTCTGTTGTGTGCTTTTAAAAAGTTTAAAAACAAAAAAAAATATAGAGGGGGACCTAAAACTTTTCAAAAAGGAAAGTGAAAGTAAGAAAGACCAGCACCGTTGAAGTGGGGGAGCTCCTTGAACTTTGTTCATGCCCATGGAAACTTTGTGAATCTTGAATTACAGAAACTTTTCACCAAAAATAATTATCCCCTTATACAAATCCATTGTATTATAAAAATAATGTGTCAAGGTTTACCATTAGGATGCTTAAATTGCTTGTTTGGTATGTGCAGTGCAAAAACAGAAACTTTTGCTGTTGTGCGTGAATTTACATTTTTTTACTGGAACGTGCAAAAATTCTGAAATTTTTACAAAGTACTGCTATGCAAGTTTTTTATTTTTTCCTAATTTTTCAGAATTTTTAGAGTTACAGAAGTATGGTCAATGTTCAGATTACTACAGACTATTCTGTTTTTGACAGATTCTGTTTTTGATGCATTGTTTTGCTTGTTTTGATGAAACTATGGATTGTATCAGAAGGTATAAGCCATGGAGAAGTTATAATACAGTAGGTATAATGCAAAAATAAAATATGAATGGGTTTTCAACAGTACTTAAAGTAGTGATTTGCTTTATTATACTAACGGATCTCACGAAGGTTTTGTTAAGTTTTGTGTGGATGAAGTGTTCGAAGATCGAGGAGGTATAGATATGAGGAGAATAAGGAGAGGCAAGAGTTCAAGCTTGGGGATGCCCAAGGCACCCCAAGTAAATATTCAAGGAGACTCAAGCGTCTAAGCTTGGGGATGCTCCGGAAGGCATCCCATCTTTCTTCAACAAGTATCGGTATGTTTCGGTTTTTGTTTTGTTCACATGATATGTGTAAATTCTTGGAGCGTCGTGTGCCTTTTTTTTTCTTTTAATAAATGCACCATGCTGGTATGAGATAGTCCTTGGTTGATTTATAGAATGCTCTTTGCACTTCACTTATATCTTTTGAGTATGGCTTTATAGAATGCTTCATGTGCTTCACTTATATCATTTGAAGTTTGGATGCCTGTTTCTCTTCATATAGAAAACCATCATTTGTAGAATGCTCTGTTGCTTCACTTATATTTATTAGAGTGTGGTATTTTGTAGAAAGAATTAAACTCTCATGCTTCACTTATATTTATTTAGAGAGTCAACAGGAATTGGCCATTCACTTGGTTAGTCATAAAATCCTACATAAAACTTGTAGATCATTGAATATAATATGTTTGATTCCTTGCAATAGTTTTGCGATATAGAGATGGTAATATGTGGGAGGTACTAGTGAATGATTATGGTTTAGTAGGAATATTGGTGTTAAGGTTTGTGATCCCCGAAGCATGCACGTATAGTCTCTCGTTATGCTAAGAAGTTGGAGCATGATTTATTATTGATTGTCTTCCTTTGCGTAGAGGTCGGGGGCGCGCGATGGTTAACTCCTACCAACCTCCCCCCTAGGGGCATGCGTAGTAGTACTTTGTTTCGAGGGCTAATAAACTTTCACAATAAGTATGTGAGTTCTTTATGACTAATGTGAGTCCATGGATTATACACACTCTCACCTTCCCGCAATTTGCTAGCCGCTTCGGTACCGTGCATTGCCCTTTCTCACCTCGAGAGTCGGTGCAAACTTCGCCGGTGCATCCAAACCCCGTGATATGATACGCTCTATCTGTTGGGGAACGTTGCATGGGAAACAAAAATTTTCCTACGCACACATAAGATCTATCCATGGTGATGAGCATCTACGAGAGGGAGAGTGGATCTACATACCCTTGTAGATCGCTAAGCGGAAGCGTTTAAGAAACGCGGTTGATGTAGTCGAACGTCTCCGCGATCCAAATCGCAAGTCGTCCCTCGATCCGATCACGAACTAGTGCCGAACGGACGGCACCTCCGCGTTCAACACACGTACGGCTTGATGACGCCTTCACCTCCTCGATCCAGCGAGCGATGATGAAGTAGTGGTTGAGTTCCAGCAGCACGACGGCGTGGTGATGGTGGTGAGGAACAATCTCTGCAGGGCTTCGCCAAGCACTACGGAGATTATGACGGAGGAACTAGAGGGTTAGGGTTGCCGCACACGGCTTGGGGAAATCTTGATGTGTCCCGTGTGCTAGCCCTGCCCCTCTATTTATATGTTGAGCCTTGGGGTCTAAACTTGGAGTAAAAGCCTCCTCCGGGTCGGTTTTGCCCGCACAAGGTCGGTTTGGCCCGCAGGGAAAGAGTCCAACTCGGATCCCTGCCGAACCGTGCACAGCCGCGCACAAGCGGTAGTACCGCTTCACACAAGCGGTAGTACCGCTTGGGCGGTAGTACCGCTTCACACAAGCGGTAGTACCGCTCGGGCGGTAGTACCGCTTCACACAAGCGGTAGTACCGCTCCGGCGGTAGTACCGCTTCACCAAGCGGTAGTACCGCTTACGCGGCAGCAAAACTACTTTTGCACTTTCCAATACCTTGTGGGCTTTATCCCTTTGGCTCATATAAAGTGTTGCTGCACCCGAACACTTCGGTAAACATCCGGAACCCCTTCCGGTGAACTCCGGAACCCTTCCAGAGATCAAAACACTATTATCACATATATCAATCTTTACCTCCGGACTATTCCGGAGATCCTCGTCATGTCCGGGATTTTATCCGGGACTCCGAACAACCTTCGGTCACCAACATAATAACTCAATTATACTAATCGTCACCAAACGTTAAGTGTGTAGACCCTGCGGGTTCGAGAACTATGTAGACATGACCGAGACACCTCTACGGCCAATAACCAATAGCGGGACCTGGATGCCCATATTGGCTCCTACATATTCTACGAAGATCTTTATCGGTCGAACCTCTATGTCAAGGATTCAGTTAATCCCGTATGCTGTTCCCTTTGTTCTTCGGTATGTTACTTGCCCGAGATTCGATCGTCGGTATCACTATACCTAGTTCAATCTCGTTACCGGCAAGTCTCTTTACTCGTTCCGTAACACAAGATCTCGTGGCTAACACTTTAGTCACATTGCTTGCAAGGCTCATTGTGATGTTGTATTACCGAGTGGGCCCTGAGATACCTCTCCGTCATACGGAGTAACAAATCCCAGTCTTAATCCATGCCAACCCAACAGACACCCTCGGAGATACCTGTAGAGCACCTTTATAGTCACCCAGTTACGTTGCGACGTTTGATACACACAAGGTATTCCTCCGGTGTTAGTGAGTTGCATGATCTCATGGTCAAAGGAACAGATACTTGACATGCAGAAAACAATAGCAATAAACTGACACGATCAAATGCTACGTTTACAGTTTGGGTCTTGTCCATCACATCATTCTCCTAATGATGTGATCCCGTTATCAAATGACATCTCATGTCAATGGCTAGGAAACCTTAACCATCTTTGATCAACGAGCTAGTCAACTAGAGGCTTACTAGGGACACAGTGTTGTCTATGTACCCACACATGTATTTGAGTTTCCAATCAATACAATTATAGCATGGATAATAAACGATTATCATTAACAAGGAAATATAATAATAACCAATTTATTATTGCCTCTAGGGCATATTTCCAACAGTCTCCCACTTGCACTAGAGTCAATAATCTAGTTCACATCACTATGTGATTTACATTGTAATGAATCGAACACCCATGCAGATCTGGTGTTGTTCATGTTTAGCCCTTGGAAGAGGTTTAGTCATCGGATCTGCAACATTTAGATCCGTGTGTACTTTGCAAATATTTATGTCGTCCTCCTTGATGTAATCGCGGATGGAATTGAAACGTCGCTTTATGTGTCTGGTCCTCTTGTGAAATCTTGGTTCCTTGGCTAGAGCAATGGCACCAGTATTATCACAAAACAGAGTCATTGGGTTAAGTGCACTAGGCACTACTCCAAGATCTGTCATGAACTCCTTCATCCAGACACCTTCCTTCGCCGCCTCCGAGGCAGCGATGTACTCCGCTTCGCATGTAGAATCTGCTACCACGCTTTGCTTGGAACTGCACCAGCTAACCGCACCCCCATTAAGAATAAATACGTATCCGGTTTGCGACTTAGAGTCATCCGGATCAGTGTCAAAGCTTGCATCGACGTAACCCTTTACGACGAGCTCTTGATCACCTCCATAAACGAGAAACATGTCCTTAGTCCTTTTCAGGTACTTTAGGATATTCTTGACCGCCGTCCAGTGTTCCATTCCTGGATCACTTTGAAACCTTCCGACCATACTTATGGCAAGGCTGACATCGGGTCTTGTGCACAGCATTGCATACATGATAGAGCCTATGGCCGAAGCATAGGGGATGACACTCATCTTTTCTCTATCTTCTGCAGTCACTGGGCATTGAGTCTTACTCAACTTCACACCTTGCAAAACAGGCAAGAACCCCTTCTTGGACTGATCCATTTTGAACTTCTTCAAAATCTTATCAAGGTATGTGCTTTGTGAAAGTCCTATTAAGCGTCTTGATCTATCTCTATAGATCTTGATGATTAATATGAAAGCAGCTTCTCCTAGGTCCTTCATTGAAAAACTCTTGTTCAAATATTCCTTTACGCTTTCCAACATTTCTATATTGTTTCCAATCAGCAATATGTCATCCACATATAATATTAGAAACGCTATAGAGCTCCCACTCACTTTCTTGTAAATACAAGCTTCTCCGTAAACTTGTATAAACTCGAACGCTTTGATCACCTCATCAAAACGAAGATTCCAACTCCGAGATGCTTTTTTTTTTTTTGAATGTAAGGCAGGAGCGCTGCCCATTCTATTAGCAGAGAAGAAAACAGGTTTTTGAGTACAGATGTAGACCCGAAGGTCTTACAATCAGCATTCTCTGGATCGACAAAACCTTCTGGTTGCATCATATACAACTCTTCCTTAAGGTAACCGTTAAGGAACGCTGTTTTGACATCCATCTGCCAAATTTCATAATCGAAAAAGGCAGCTATTGCTAACATGATTCTGACGGACTTAAGCATCGCTACGGGTGAGAAGGTCTCATCGTAGTCAACTCCTTGAACTTGTGAAAAACCCTTTGCCACAAGTCGAGCTTTATAGACGGTGACATTACCGTCCGCGTCCGTCTTCCTCTTAAAGATCCATTTGTTCTGAATGGCCTTACGCCCTTCAGGTAATACTTCCAAAGTCCATACTTTGTTTTCATACATGGATCCCATCTCGGATTTCATGGCCTCTAACCACTTCTCGGAATCCGGGCCCATCATCGCTTCTCCATAGCTCGTAGGTTCATCGTTGTCTAACAACATGACCTCTAAGACAGGGTTGCCGTACCACTCAGGAGCAGTACGCGTCCTTGTCGACCTATGAGGTTCGATAGCAACTTGATCCAAAGCTTCATGATCATCATCATTAACTTCCTCTTCAGCTAATGTAGGCTCGACAGAAACAACTCTCTGCGTTGCGCTACTCTTAGGTTGAAGTAAAGGTTCAATAACCTCATCAAGTTCTATCTTCCTCCCACTCAATTCTTTCGAGAGAAACTCTTTCTCAAGAAATGTTCCGTTTTTAGCGACAAACACTTTGCCTTCGGATCTGAGGTAGAAGGTATACCCAACTGTCTCTTTTGGGTATCCTATGAAGACGCATTTCTCCGCTTTGGGTTCCAGCTTTTCAGGCTGAAGCTTTTGACATAAGCATCACATCCCCAAACTTTAAGAAACGACAGCTTTGGCTTCTTGTCAAACCAAAGTTCATAAGGCGTCGTCTCAACGGATTTCGATGGTGCCCTATTTAAAGTGAATGCTGCTGTCTCTAATGCATAACCCCAAAACGATAGTGGCAAATCGGCAAGAGACATCATAGATCGCACCATATCTAATAAGGTTCGATTACGACGTTCGGACACACCATTACGCTGTGGTGTTCCAGGCGGTGTTAGTTGTGAAACAATTCCACATTGTCTTAAGTGACTGCCAAACTCATAACTCAGATATTCTCCTCCTCGATCAGATCGTAGGAATTTAATCTTCTTGTTACGATGATTCTCAACTTCACTCTGAAATTGTTTGAACTTTTCAAATGTTTCAGACTTGTGTTTCATTAAGTAAATATACCCATATCTACTTAAGTCATCAGTGAAGGTGAGAAAGTAACGATAACCACCGCGCGCCTCAATGCTCATCGGACCGCACACATCAGTATGTATGATTTCCAATAAGTCACTTGCCCGTTCCATTATTCCAGAGAACGGCGTTTTAGTCATCTTGCCCATGAGGCATGGCTCACATGTGTCAAGTGATTCAAAATCAAGTGACTCCAAAAGTCCATCAGCATGGAGCTTCCTCATGCGTTTTACGCCAATATGACCTAAACGGCAGTGCCACAAGAAAGTGGTATTATCATTATCAATTCTACATCTTTTGGCATCAATGTTATAAACATGTGTATCATTACTATCGAGATTCAATAAGAATAAACCCCTCACATTGGGTGCATGACCATAAAAGATATTACTCATATAAATAGAACAACCATTATTCTCTGATTTAAATGAGTAACCGTCTCGCAATAAACAAGATCCAGATATAATGTTCATGCTTAACGCAGGCACCAAATAACACTTATTTAGGTTCATCACTAATCCCGACGGTAATCGAAGAGCGAGCGTGCCGACGACGATCACATCAACCTTGGAACCATTTCCCACGCGCATCGTCACTTCGTCCTTTGCCAGCCTCCGTTTATTCCGCAGTTCCTGTTTTGAGTTGCAAATATGAGCAACCGCACCGGTATCAAATACCCAGGCACTACAACGAGAGTTGGTAAGGTACACATCAATAACATGTATATCATATATACCTTGTTTGTTGTTGGCCGCCTTCTTGTCAGCCAAATACTTGGGGCAGTTCCGCTTCCAGTGTCCTGTTCCCTTGCAATGAAAACACACAGTTTCTGGTTTGGGTCCAGCCTTGGGTTTCTTCACGAGAGGAGCAACTGCTTTGCCACTCTTCTTGGAGTTACCCTTCTTACCCTTGCCATTTTTCTTGAAACTAGTGGTTTTATTGACCATCAACACTTGATGCTCCTTCTGAATTTCAGACTCAGCGGCTTTCAGCATCGCAAACAGCTCGGCGACTGACTTGTTCATCCCGTGCATGTTATAGTTCAACACGAAGCTCTTGTAGCTAGGTGGCAATGATTGAAGAACTCTGTCAGTGATAGCCTCTGGCGGAAGGGGCATCCCTAACTCAGCCAGACGGGTGGAGTACCCAGACATTCTGAGCACGTGATCACTGATAGACCCGTTCTCCTCCATCTTGCAAGCATAGAACTTATCGGAGATCTCATATCTCTCGATCCGGGCATTCTTCTGAAAGATAAACTTCAACTCCTGGAACATCTCATATGCTCCATGACGTTCAAAACGTCTTTGAAGTCCCGGTTCTAAGCCATACAACATTGCACATTGAACTATTGAGTAATCATCAGAACGAGCCTGCCAGGCGTTCACAACGTCTAGAGACTCAACTGGAGCGGGTGGATCACCAAGCGGTGCATCAAGGACATAAGCCTTCTGGGAAGCCGTAAGGATAATCCTTAGATTACGGGCCCAGTCCACAAAGTTACTTCCATCATCTTTCAACTTAGCTTTCTCTAGGAACGCATTAAAATTCAGGGGTGCTACTGCGCGAGCCATGATCTACAACATAAATATAGCAAAGACAACTTAGACTATTGTTCTTAGATAATGAGTTTAGTTAATCATATTTAAAAAACTCCCACTCAAATTGACATCCCTCCGATCATTCGAGTGTAACATGATCCAAATCCACCAACTCAAGTCCGATCATCACGTGAGTTGAGGTGGTTTCAATGGTGAACATCTTCATGTTGATCATATCTACTATATGACTCATGTTCGACCTTTCGGTCTCTTGTGTTCCGAGGCCATGTCTGTACATGCTAGGCTCGTCAAGTTTAACCCGAGTGTTCCGCACGTGTAACATGGCTTACACCCGTTGTATGCGAACGTAGAGTCTATCACACCCGATCATCACGGCGTGTCTCGAAACGACGAACTTTCGCAACGGTGCACACTTGGGGAGAACACAATTTATCTTGAAATTTAAGTGAGGGATCACCTTATAATGCTACCGACGTCCTAAGCAAAATAAGATGCATAAAAGGATTAACATCACATGCAAATCATAAGTGACATGATATGGCCATGAACTTGTGCTTTTGATCTCCATCTCCAAAGCACCGGCATGATCTCCATCGTCACCGGCATGACACCATGATCTCCATCATCTTGATCTCCATCAACATGTCGCCATAAGGTTGTCGCGCTGACTGTTGCTTCCACGACTATAGCTAACGTTTAGCGATAAAGTAAAGCATTACATAGCGCTTAATGATTGACACGCAGGTCATACAATAATTAAAGACAACTCTATGGCTCCTGCCAGTTGCCGTACTCATCGACATGCAAGTCGTGATATTCTATACAACACATGATCATCTCATACATCACATATATCTCATCATGTAATTGGCCATATCACATCACAACATACCCTGCAAAAACAAGTTAGACGTCCTCTAATTGTTGTTGCAAATTTTACGTGGCTGCTACGGGTTTGCAAGAACCGTTCTTACCTACGCAAAACCACAACGTGGTGTAGTGATTGCTTTTTGATCTTCTAAAAGAACCCTCTTCATTGAAATCGATTCAACTAAAGTGAGAGAGACAGACACCCGCTAGCCATCTTTATGCAACAAAATTACATGTCAGTTGAAGGAACCTGTCTCGCGTAAGTGTACGCGTAATGTCGGTCCGGGCCGCTTCATCTCACAATACCGCCGAATCAAATATCAACTAGTAACGGCAAGCAATATGTATACACCCACGCCCACAACTCGTTTGTGTTCTACTCGAGATCTCATCTACGCATAGACCTGGCTCTGATACCACTGTTGGGGAACGTTGCATGGGAAACAAAAATTTTCCTACGCACACATAAGATCTATCCATGGTGATGAGCATCTACGAGAGGGAGAGTGGATCTACATACCCTTGTAGATCGCTAAGCGGAAGCGTTTAAGAAACGCGGTTGATGTAGTCGAACGTCTCCGCGATCCAAATCGCAAGTCGTCCCTCGATCCGATCACGAACTAGTGCCGAACGGACGGCACCTCCGCGTTCAACACACGTACGGCTTGATGACGCCTTCACCTCCTCGATCCAGCGAGCGATGATGAAGTAGTGGTTGAGTTCCAGCAGCACGACGGCGTGGTGATGGTGGTGAGGAACAATCTCTGCAGGGCTTCGCCAAGCACTACGGAGATTATGACGGAGGAACTAGAGGGTTAGGGTTGCCGCACACGGCTTGGGGAAATCTTGATGTGTCCCGTGTGCTAGCCCTGCCCCTCTATTTATATGTTGAGCCTTGGGGTCTAAACTTGGAGTAAAAGCCTCCTCCGGGTCGGTTTTGCCCGCACAAGGTCGGTTTGGCCCGCAGGGAAAGAGTCCAACTCGGATCCCTGCCGAACCGTGCACAGCCGCGCACAAGCGGTAGTACCGCTTCACACAAGCGGTAGTACCGCTTGGGCGGTAGTACCGCTTCACACAAGCGGTAGTACCGCTCGGGCGGTAGTACCGCTTCACACAAGCGGTAGTACCGCTCCGGCGGTAGTACCGCTTCACCAAGCGGTAGTACCGCTTACGCGGCAGCAAAACTACTTTTGCACTTTCCAATACCTTGTGGGCTTTATCCCTTTGGCTCATATAAAGTGTTGCTGCACCCGAACACTTCGGTAAACATCCGGAACCCCTTCCGGTGAACTCCGGAACCCTTCCAGAGATCAAAACACTATTATCACATATATCAATCTTTACCTCCGGACTATTCCGGAGATCCTCGTCATGTCCGGGATTTTATCCGGGACTCCGAACAACCTTCGGTCACCAACATAATAACTCAATTATACTAATCGTCACCAAACGTTAAGTGTGTAGACCCTGCGGGTTCGAGAACTATGTAGACATGACCGAGACACCTCTACGGCCAATAACCAATAGCGGGACCTGGATGCCCATATTGGCTCCTACATATTCTACGAAGATCTTTATCGGTCGAACCTCTATGTCAAGGATTCAGTTAATCCCGTATGCTGTTCCCTTTGTTCTTCGGTATGTTACTTGCCCGAGATTCGATCGTCGGTATCACTATACCTAGTTCAATCTCGTTACCGGCAAGTCTCTTTACTCGTTCCGTAACACAAGATCTCGTGGCTAACACTTTAGTCACATTGCTTGCAAGGCTCATTGTGATGTTGTATTACCGAGTGGGCCCTGAGATACCTCTCCGTCATACGGAGTAACAAATCCCAGTCTTAATCCATGCCAACCCAACAGACACCCTCGGAGATACCTGTAGAGCACCTTTATAGTCACCCAGTTACGTTGCGACGTTTGATACACACAAGGTATTCCTCCGGTGTTAGTGAGTTGCATGATCTCATGGTCAAAGGAACAGATACTTGACATGCAGAAAACAATAGCAATAAACTGACACGATCAAATGCTACGTTTACAGTTTGGGTCTTGTCCATCACATCATTCTCCTAATGATGTGATCCCGTTATCAAATGACATCTCATGTCAATGGCTAGGAAACCTTAACCATCTTTGATCAACGAGCTAGTCAACTAGAGGCTTACTAGGGACACAGTGTTGTCTATGTACCCACACATGTATTTGAGTTTCCAATCAATACAATTATAGCATGGATAATAAACGATTATCATTAACAAGGAAATATAATAATAACCAATTTATTATTGCCTCTAGGGCATATTTCCAACACTATCACACATAAGCCTCCTTATATCTTCCTCAAAACAGCCACCATACCTACCTATTATGGCATTTCCATAGCCATTCCGAGATATATTGCCATGCAACTTCCATCATCATCATATACATGACTTGAGCATTCATTGTCATATTGCTTTGCATGATCGTAAGATAGCTAGCATGATATTTTCATGGCTTGTCCCTTTTTTGATATCTTTGCTATGCTAGATCATTGCACATCCTGGTACACTGCCAGAGGCATTCATATAGAGTCATACATTGTTCTAGTATCGAGTTGTAATTTTTTGAGTTGTAAGTAAATAGAAGTGTGATGATCATCATTATTCATTATTAGAGCATTGTCCCAGTGAGGAAAGGATGATGGAGACTATGATTCCCCCACCAGTCGGGATGAGACTTCGGACAAAAAAAAGAAGAAAAAAAAAGTGAGGCCAAAAAGAGCCCAAGAAAAAAAAGAGAAAAAAAAGAAGAAAAAAAGAAAAAAACGAAATGAGAGAAAAAGAGAGAAGGGGCAATGTTACTATCCTTTCCACACTCGTGCTTCAAAGTAGCACCATGTTTTTCATATAGAGAGTCTCCTATGTTCTCACTTTCATATACTAGTGGGAATTTTTCATTATAGAACTTGGCTTGTATATTCCGATGATGGGCTTCCTCAAATGCCCGAGGTCTTCGAGCAAGCAAGTTGGATGCACGCCCACTTAGTTTCACGTTGAGCTTTCATACACTTATAGCTCTTAGTGCATCCGTTGCATAGCAATCCCTACTCCTTGCATTGATATCAATTGATGGGCATCTCCATAGCCCGTTGATTAGCCGCGTCGATGTGAGACTTTCTTCCTTTTTTGTCTTCTCCATATTAATCTCTACCACCGCATTCTATTCCACCCATAGTGCTATATCCATGGCTTGCGCTCATGTATTGCGTGGGGTTGAAAAAGCTAAAGCGTGTTAAAAAGTATGAACCAATTGCTTGGCTGACACCGGGGTAGTACATGATTTATATTTTGTGTTAAGAAGATGGAGCATGACAAGGCTATATGATTTTGTAGGGATAACATTCTTTAGCATTTTTATTCTGAAAGGCATGATTGTTTGTTGGGATGCCTGAGTATTGATGTCTTTATATCAAATTATAGACTATTGCTTTGAATCACTCGTGTCTTAATATTCATGCCATGATTAAACTATATCATCAAGATTATGCTAGGTAGCATTCCACATCAAAAATTATCTTTTTTATCATTTACCTACTCGAGGACGAGCAGGAATTAAGCTTGGGGATGCTGATACGTCTCCGTCGTATCTATAATTTTTGATTGTTTGATGCCAATATTCTACAACTTTTATATACTTTTGGCAATATTTTATATTATTTTTGGGACTAACATATTGATCCAGTGCCCAGTGCCAGTTCCTGTTTGTAGCATGTTTTTTGTTTTGCAGAATATCCATATCAAACGAAGTCCAAACGCGATAAAAATTTACGGAGATTTATTTTGGAATACATGTGAATTTCTGGAAGAAGAATCAATGCAAGGCGGTGCTCGTGGGCCCCACGAGGCACCAGGGCGCGCCAGGGGGGTCCGGCGCGCCGTGGTGCCTCGTGAGGCCCTCGTTAGTCGGTTGGCGCCCTTCTTTCGCCGCAAGAAATATAATATCCAGAAAAAAATCGTGTTAAAATTTCAGCCCAATCGGAGTTACGAATCTCCGGGAATTTAAGAAACGGTGAAAGGTCAGAAAACAGGAACGCGAAACAGAAGAGAACATGGAGAGAGATCCAATCTAGGAGGGGCTCCTGCCCCTCTGCCACCATGGAAGCCATGGTACAGAGGGGAAACTCTCCTCCCATCTAGGAGGGAGGCCAAGGAATAAGAAGAAGGAGGGGGGCTCTCTCCCCCTCTCTCCCGGTGGCGCCGGAACGCCGCCGGGGGAATCATCGTGACGGCGATCTACACCAACAACTTCGCCGCCGTCAACACCAACTCTCTCCCCCTCTATGCAGTGATGTAACACCTCTTCTCCCTGCTGTAATCTCTACTTAAACATGGTGCTTAATGCTACATATTATTATCCAATGATTTGTGGCCATCCTATGATGTTTGAGTAGATCCGTTTTGTCCTATGGGTTGATTGATGATCGTGATTGGTTTGAGTTGTATGTTTTATTTTGGTGCTGTCCTATGGTGCCCTCCGTGTCGCGCAAGTGTGAGGGATTCCCGCTGTAGGGTGTTGCAATACGTTCATGATTCGCTTATAGTGGGTGGCGTGAGTGACTGAAACACATACCCGAGTAAGGGGGTTGTTGCGTATGGGAGTAAAGATGACTTGATACTTAATGCTATGGTTGGGTTTTACCTTAATGATCTTTGGTAGTTGCGGATGCTTGCTAGAGTTCCAATCATAAGTGCATATGATCCAAGTACGGAAAGTATGTTAGCTCATGCCTCTCCCTCATATAAAATTGCAACAATGATTACCGATGTAGTTATCGATTGCCTAGGGACAAATCATTCTCTTGTGTTACAAAAGCTTTCTACTAAACAACTAACTTTTATTATCTTGCAAATTACTCGTAGTTTTATTCTCGCAAAGTACTTCTAGTTTTATTCTTGCAAACCTATCCTATCACCTACAAAATAGTTTTATACTTGTTCTAGGTAAAGCGAACGTTAAGTGCGCGTAGAGTTGTATCGGTGGTCAATAGAACTTGACGGGAATATTGATTCTACCTTTAGCTCCTCGTTGGGTTCGACACTCTTATTTATCGAAAAATCTACAATTTATTCCCTATACTTGTGGGTTATCAGGGGCTCGGGTGACCGAAGTACAATGCTCAAAGACCGAGCTCCGGTTCTAAAGAACCTCTTTGTATGCCGTGGCAACTGCTGGAAAAACAATTATTATTTATGGCAAGTTAGTCGTTTGCATCCGACGCGTTTATTTTATTCCTTTGCGACCGTTTATACTGAAAGAGGCTGGTCGTCGGCTTCTACCCCCTCTGTAGATACTACGCGGGGTGTTCCGTAAAAACGCGTAAACCCTTAGCCGACGTCTCAGTGTCCGGGGGCGGTTGTGTATTTACGAAACAAGGCAATCGGACCATAGTGGCTTTATATCCTTCACTTAGTCATAGGAGTTCAAAAAGTTGGGCTAGTTGACCTAGCTCCCGGTGTAGGGGTGATCGGACACGCCGAAGTGCACCAGTTAGAACACCTCAGTTCGTATAGCAAGAACCCTTCGTTTATGACGGCGTAACCACTAACGGCCTATAGTTTGACACTGTCTTCAGATAGCCGACCAGTTTACGCTTATCATGACAGTCGATTTTCGGCTTTCTCCTACTAAGGTGCTTGACCAAGCCGAGCTGGAAGCACAATCGCAGTGGTTCTCCCTTTGCGCACCTAGCCGAACAGAGCGGAACGTAGGAGGCAAACACAGGAGCCGGGCAACCCAATCATTGACCAAAATCACAATTCAACACTGTTGCATATAATGCAATATCCAAGATGCCGAACATATATCAGACTTAAACATAGGCTCGATTTCATATCCGAGCCCCCAGTCAAAAAACCGGACTCATCTGTATATTTCTAACGGTGTCCATATTGCTACAAGGCAAAAAAAGCAGAAGAAATGACACGTAACTTTGTGTGGAGACCGAAAAAAGGTCTGTTCTTTCATTCATTAAGGCATAGCCATAGATGCCGAGCTGATATCAAGAGGAACCTTACAAGATACAGAGAGTATGTAAAAAGAAGAATGGGAGGTATTTGGTACAGGGCTTTAGAAAAGTGGGGACTGTTCCCAGCGCCTTCCCTGCTGCACGTCTGCTCCTTCGTGTTGTAGAACAGCTATACCTTGTCTAGTCCAAGGCTTGGTGAACACTCCTGGCTAATCCATCTCGACCACGTAGAACGTATCCGAGGTGTGGAACCCCCGAAGAGGTAATTGCCGGAGTGTGGCTGCCTAATGCTGCCGAAGTTGTGAGTCCTGGTTGGCCTTTATGTGCCGCCAAAAAAGATAACCAGGATGCGGGTGATCGACCATTCCAAGCTGACGCACCCTTTTGTTAAATATATGCTCCTCGGTCTCCCATGGAATTTTAAGTGCAAAGTTATGTACGCGAGACACGTAGCTTGCTACCAAGAGAGGGGAACCGGGGAGCGCGCGTCCCTATTTAGGATCGACGCGGAGTTGGCCGGGGGCCGAGGTGCCGGTGCGTACACGCTTTGAAGAGCTGAGCAACGCCTGCCGTGCTGTGCGTCGGGCAGCCTCCTCGGACGCCTAAAAATCGGCCGTGAAAGCCGCTGTCCTCTCCTCTGTACGGAGGGAGGTCTCTGTGTTACCATTAATGGTAATGACGCCGTGGGGCCCCAGCATCCTAAGCTTCAGGTAGGCATAGTGCGGCACCGCGTTAAAGCGGGCGAAGCAGTACGACTGAGCAAGGCGTGATAACCGCTGCGGAAGGGGACGATGTCAAAGATCAAGTCCTCACTTCAGAAATTCTCGGGTGAGCCGAAGACTACTTCCAGCATTACGGTGCCCGTGCATTGGGCCTCCACGCCAGGTATAACACCCTTGAATGTTGTGTTGCTGGGCTTAATTCGTGATGAATCGATGCCCATCTTCCTGATAGTGTCAGCATAGATCAGGTTCAAACTGCTCCCGCCGTCCATTAGGACAAGGGTTAGGTGGAATCCATCGATAATGGGGTCTAGAACTAAGGCTGCCGACCCGCCATGACGGATACTGGTCGGATGGTCCTTCTTATCGAAAGTGATCGGGCAAGCCGACCAAAGGTTGTACTTCGGTGCTACAGGCTCTATGGCGTAGACATCCCGAAGTGCGCGCTTTCGTTCCTTCTTAGGTATATGCGTGACATAGATCATGTTCACGTTTTTAACGTCGGAAGGGAATTGTTTTTGGCCACCGCTACTGGGCCTGCGAGGTTCATCCTCGTCATCGCTGCGGGACCCGCTCCTGGTTGGTTCCTCGGCAAATGCCTTGCCGGCCTGTTTAAACACCCAACAATTTCGATTGGTGTGGTTGGCGGGTTTGTCCGAGGTGCCGTGAATTTGGCAAGGCCTATCCAGTATTCTATCCAGGGCGCTACGGCCATCCTTGTTCCCTTTGAAGGGCTTTTTCTTGGGTCTCGCTCGCAGGCCGCTGAACCCTGCATTGACTGCTGGGTCCTCGGTATCGCTGCCACCATGCTTATCCCGGCGCTTATTTTTGTTGCGCTTGGGTTTGCCATTTCCGTCGCGTGCCTCTGAGGTGCTGGGGTCGTTCCTGTGGGAACTGCGTGCAAGCCAACTGTCCTCGCCTGCGCGCACAAAAGCGGGTCATTAAGGAGGTAAGGGCCGCCATAGTTCTCGGCTTGTCCTGCCCGAGCTGGCGAGCGATCCACTCATCCCGAATGCTGTGCTTGAATGCGGCGATAGCTTCGGCATCGGGGCAATCGACGATCTAGTTCTTTTTAGTTAAGAACCGATTCCGGTATTTCCGAGAAGATTCGCCCTCCTGCTGGACGATGTGACTGAGGTCGTCGGCATCCGGGGGCCGAACATAAGTCCCCTGGAAGTTTGCCCTAAAGGCTTCCTCCAGTTCTTCCCAGCTTTCGATGGAGTTGCTGGGGAGGCTCTTAAGCCAGTGCCTTGCCGGTCCTTTAAGTTTGAGCGGCAGGTATTTTATAGCGTGGAGGTCATCACCTCGGGCCATATGTATGTGAAGGAGAAAATCCTCAATCCAAATAGCCGGGTCGGTCGTCCCATCGTATTGGTCGATACTAATGGGTTTAAACCCTTCCGGGAACTGATGTTCCATGACCTCGTCCGTAAAACAGACCGGATGTGCGGGTCCTCGAAAATGAGTCATATCTGGCCGTGCGCTGGCTGATGTCCTGCCCCGCATCTTTTCCCGAGCTCTGTCATTCCTGTCCAACCAGGCATCGTAGCCTTCTAGGCCAGCGGGTGCGCGGTCCCGCGAACCATATATGGATTGGGGAGGGGCTTTATTTGCCTGTATTTTGTCACGCAGATCATAGGGGGCGTTGAAGCCCAGCGCGCTCTTGCCATGAGGGTGGGTTTTTGCAGGGGATTCTGTGTTTGCCCCTGCTGGCCTGTCTCGTCCTCTAGGGGGGCGATCGGCCTGTCCTGTATTGCCGTGCATAAACAGCTCGTCGTTTGCCGCCTCGTCGTCAAAGTCGGGCAACAGCCTTCTTTTGGGGTATGACTTGGCAGTGGTACGTCGAGCCTCGAGTTTGGTTTCGGCTTCGAGGACTTTTACCCATTTGTCGTTGAGTGCATTCTCATGGGTGTACAGCTCTTGCTGCTTCCTCTTCATGCTTCGCGCAGTTGCGAGCAATCATCGCTGGAACCTTGCCTATTCAGATGGGCTTATGGGTACCACGAAGTCCTCGGGTCCGAGGCTTAAATCGTCCTCGGATTCGGGAAGGTAATCCCTATCTGATCCATCATTGAGAGTGCCCACGTCCTCGAGATCATCCTCTGCAGGTGCCTCTACGGGCTTCTTCGGCTCGGCGGGCGAGGCTTGATTGTCCCCCCCCAGGTTCTCAGTGGCGTCGGGGGTAGCACCATTATCAGTGGCGCCCGTGGTGTTGGCCGTACTTTCACTTCCATTACTCCCTTTAGATCGCCTCTTTGGGCGGCGACGCTTAGGGTTCTCCTTAGGTTTATCCTGAGGGCTGTTTTTAGGCGTGTCGACCATATAGACGTCGTATGTGGACGTGGCTGCCCAATCCCCTGTACGAGTTTTAGCGGACAGATTTGCTCCGGTATCGCCGCTGACGTTTTCTTCCATGTCGGTGGTTTCATCAGAGCCGTAGTCGAGTTCATCGGTCAAATCTTCGACCGTGGCAACTAAGTGGGTGGTGGGTGGGATGGAAATTTCCCGATCGTCGGTTTTGTATCTGATCGGATCGTAGACGGCGGATGAGATCGCCAAGTCTTGGATTCGATCCAGCACCTCATTTAACAGTGAGACCTCCTCCGTGCTCAAGACTTGGCTATAGGCCGGGCCGATCTGGAGTGGTCTGCTCGGACCGCCTGACGCAGCATTGTTACCCTGCCCGTCTGAGGTCGATCCCTGGTTGGCAGGAGAAGGGGTCTCGTCGGCCATAGGCGACGAGATAATCACCGTCGGGCCCATTGGCGAACTCGGCTCGAAGCCAGGGTCCGCAGGCGTGGCGGCGGGGCCAGAAGCGATGATCGCCAGATCTATCTTCGGGATTGGGTTTGCTGAAGGATCGGATCCGAGAATCAGAACGGGAATATCATCCGGGACCTCCGCGTCAGAGGGATCCTCAAGCTGATCTGAGGTCCATCCCAAAAAGACTAGCTCACCTCGGGCGTCCGCGGTGTACTCCAGGTTCCCGAATGTGACGACCTGATCCGGGGCGAAGTTCTCGACGCGGCGCAGATGGCCAGTCGAGTCGGCGTGCAGCACGATGCTGTCGAAGACAAAAAGCTGGCCGGGGACGAAGATGTCACCGCGAACAGTATCGCCGTCAATCTGCAAGTGATCCATCAATCTTTTGGGATCAACACAGCGAGCTCTCAATGAAATCACCAATGTCGGTGTCAAAACTGGCAGATCTCGGGTAGGGGTGCCCGAGCTGTGAGATCGGATCGATGGCTTAACAGGGAACGTAGAACACGGTGATTTACCCAGGTTCGGACCCTCTCTATGGAGGTAAAACCCTACGTCCTGCTCTTATTTATATTGATGATGTATCAAGGTACAGAGTTGATCTACCTCGAGATCGTGAGTTGTGGTCCAAACCTAGGATTGTGAATGATTGTCCTACTACGGACTATACCCTCCGGCTTATATAGGCACCAGGGGTATCTCGGGTTACACATGGTCGGTTACAACTAAAGGAATACATGCCGAATCTACATATCCTTGGGGTGTACGCCAAGTCTTCGGTGAGGCCCAATACGTCGGTTCTTCAGGTTGGAAACCTCCAGAGTCCCTGCTCTTCAACGGGCCTTGAGTCCGGCCCATGGACTTATCACCTAGGCATGGACCCCCTAGTCCAGGGCACCGTCACATGGCAGCGGCAGAAAGAATGGCCGGCGCGGGTCTGCACAACCCTAGCATGTGGAGGATGTGCCGCGCCGCTGCCTGCGTGGCCTTGGTGACGATGTACTCGTTGTCCTCGACGGCGATTTTGTGCTGCGCGGCGACGGCCTCGAGGGCGAACTCGGCGACGGCTTTCCTCTTCGCCTAAAAGGACCTCTGGGCCCTCCTCTTGCCCGATTCTCGGTCGAGTCGCTCGAGCTCGGCTGCCGTGAGCTCCGACCTCGGCTTCTTCTTCTTCGTCATCGTGGGACGGGCGGAGGTGGCGGCTGGAACGGCGGCCGCGGGTTGCTTCGGAGCGTCGGCCATGTAGCGGGGAGGGGTGGGGGAGGGCGGGAGGGTTTTTAGGAAAAGGGGGAAAATGGGAGCGTTGTGTCCCCGACGGGCGGGCCAGGGGAGGACAAGGGCGCGTGATACGTCTCCGTCGTATCTACTTTTCCAAACACTTTTGCTCTTGTTTTGGACTCTAATTTGCATGATTTGAATGAAACTAACCCGGACTGACGCTGTTTTCAGCAGAACTACCATGGTGTTGTTTTTGTGCAGAAATCAAAGTTCTCAGAATTGGACGAAACTTTTTCGAGAATTTTTATGGAATATATAAAAATTATTGGCGCAAGAATTAACAGAAGAGGGGCCACCTGTTGCCCACAAGGCAACAGGGCGCGACCCCCCTAGGGCGCTCCCTGATGCCTTGTGGGGCCCACAGGCGGCCGTCTGAACTAATTCCAACGCTATAAATTCACTTTCCCCGAGAAAAAAAATAGGAGAAGATGTTTCATCGCGTTTTACGATACGGAGCCGCCACCACCTCCTGTTCTTCATCGGAAGGGCTGATCTGGAGTCCGTTCGGGGCTCCGGAGAGGGGGATTCGACGCCGTCGTCATCATCAACCATCCTCCATCACCAATTTCATGATGCTCACCACCGTGTGTGAGTAATTTCTCCGTAGGCTTGCTGGACGGTGATGGGTTGGATGAGATTTATCATGTAATCGAGTCAATTTGTTAGAACTTTGATCCCTAGTATCCACTATGTTCTGAGATTGATGTTGCTATGACTTTGCTATGCTTAATGCTTGTCACTAGGGCCCGAGTGCCATGATTTCAGATATGAACCCTTTATGTTTTCATGAATATATTTGTGTTCTTGATCCTATCTTGCAAGTTATATGCACCTATTACGTGTTATGATCCGCATACCCCAAGGCGACAATAATTGGGATTCTTTCCGGTGATTACCGTAGTTTCAGGAGTTCATGTATTCACTATGTGTTAATGCTTTGTTCCGGTTCTCTATTAAAAGGAGGCCTTAATATCCCTTAGATTTCCTTATGGACCCCGCTGCCACGGGAGGGTAGGACAAAACATGTCATGCAAGTTCTTACTATAAGCACGTATGACTATATACGGAATACATGCCTACATTACATTGATGAATTGGAGCTATTATGTATCGCCCTAGGTTGTGACTGTTACATGATGAATGTCATCCAACATAATTATCCATCACCGATCCAATGCCTACGCTTTCCGCATATTGATCTTTGCTAAGTTACCCTCGTTACTGCTGCTATTACAATCACTACAAAACTGCCACTGTTACTGTTACTGTTGCTACTGTTACTGTTGCTACTGTTACTACTGCTATTGAAACTATCATACTACTGTGCTACTAAACACTTTGCTGTAGATATTTAGTTCTCCAGGTGTGGTTGAATTGTCAACTCAACTGCTAATACTCACAAATATTCTTTGGCTCCCCTTGTGCCGAATCAATAAATCTGGGTGAAATACTACCCGCGAAAACTGTTGCGATCCCTATACTTGTGGGTTATCAAGACCTTTTTCTGGCGCCGTTACCGGGGAGCATAGCTCTATTTGTTGAGTCACTTGGGATTTATATCTGTTGATCACTATGAAGAATCTGAAAGACGCTAAGACCAAGATCGTTCCCTCTAAGACGAGGGGAGGTAAGGAACTGCCATCTAGCTCCGCACTTGATTCACCTTCTGTTTTGAGTAGGCTTGCGACACCACCACCTGCTATTCCTTCTGATATGTCACAAGTTATTGACGATAATACTTCTGCTATGAATGAAACTATTGATGATGCTAGTACTATGCTTGATAATATTGTGCCACTTGGTGAATTTCTTGATGAACAAATTGCTAAAGCTAAAGAAATTGAAAATGTTGAAACTCTTGAAAATTATGATTCACCTATTATGCCTAGCTCTCCTATTAGAGTTGAAATGCCTAAGATACCTGATGGTTATGTTTTTGATAGAGAAACAGCTAGGGCAATTCTTGCTTGTAATGATAGAGATGATGTTAGAAAACTGCTTGCTGAGTTGAAAGAAAAATCTATGAGGGAGAGAATGAAATATGATCCTAAGTTTGCTACCTCTCCCATATTTGTTACCGATAAGGATTATGAATTCTCTGTCGATCCTGAGTTAATTACTTTGGTTGAATCTGATCCTTTTCATGGTTATGAAACTGAAACTGTTGTGGCACACCTTACTAAATTGAATGATATAGCCACCCTATTTGCTCATGAGGAAAAAATTCGCTACTATTATATTCTTAAGTTGTTTCCTTTTTCATTAAAGGGTGATGCTAAGAAATGGTTTAATACTCTTGCTCCTGGTTGTGTGCCTAGTCCCCAGGATATGATATATTACTTCTCTGAAAAATATTTTCCTCCTCACAAGAAACAAGCTGCCTTACAGGAAATATTTAACTTTGTGCAAATTGAAGAAGAGAATCTCCCTCAAGCTTGGGGGAGGCGTCTCCAATTACTTAATGCTTTGCCTGATCATCCTCTTAAGAAGAATGAAATACTTAATATCTTTTATAATGGACTAACCGATGCTTCAAGGGACTACCTAGATAGTTGTGCTGGTTGTGTTTTCAGGGAACGAACTATTGGGCAGGCTGAAGAACTATTGAATAATATATTGAGGAATGCCGATGACTGGACACTTCCTGAACCACCACCTAAGCCAACCCCAAAGAAAAGAGGTATTCTATTCCTCAGTCCAGAAGATATGCAAGAAGCTAAGAAATCTATGAAGGAAAAAGGTATTAAAGCTGAAGATGTTAAGAATCTATCGCCTATTGAAGAAATACATGGACTTGATAACCCGACACAGGTAGAGGAGGTAAATTATCTCACTAGATTTGATGAAAGTGATATTCCTTATAATAAATCTACTAGCCAATGCTTGGATGAATTTGATAATTACATCATTAAGCAAGAACACTTCAATTTATATGTTAGCAATCAATTACAACGAAATGCCATCATGATTGAACGCTTGAGTGATTTGATGTTTAGAACTGCTAATGATGTTAAATGCTTGAGTAAACATGCTTCTATGGTTCAGACTCAGTTAGAACAAATAGCTAAGTCACAAAATGATTTGCTTGATGAGATGAACAATAAAATGAATGATCATGCTGTTAGAGTTGTTACTAGAGGAGGTAGAATGACTCAGGATCCTCTATATCTTGAAGGTCATCCTAAAAGAATTAAACAAGACTCTCAAAGAATTAACACTGATGCACCTAGTCCATCTAAGAAGAAAAAGAAAAAGAAAAATGATAGGACTCTGCATACTTCTAGTGAACCTGAGATAGAAAAACCTCCTGAGAATCATAATGTTGCTTCTATTTCTGATGCTGAGACACAATATGGTAATGAACATCCACCTAGTGATAATGATAATGATAGTGATAATGATAATGAAGATGTTCATGTTGATGCTCAACCAGATAATGATGTAGAAATAGAACCTGCTGTTGATCTTGATAACCCACCTCCTAAGAATAAAAGATATGATAAAAGAGACTTCGTTGCTAGAAAACATGGAAAGGAAAGAGAACCATGGGTTCAAAAACCTATGTCTTTTCCTACTAAATCATCTAAAAATAAGGATGAGGAAGACTTTGAGCGCTTTGTTGAAATGCTTAGACCTGTCTTTTTGCGCACTCGCTTGATTGATATGTTGAAAATGTCTCCTATGCTAAATACATGAAAGATATTGTCACTAATAAAAGAAAGATACCTGAAGCTGAAATTTTCACCATGCATGCAAATTATTCTTTTAAGGGTGGAGTACCTAAAAAGCTAGGAGATCTGGGAATACCTACTATACCATGCTCCATTAAAAGAAGTTATGTTAAAACTGCCTTATGTGATTTTGGAGCCGGTGTTAGTGTTATGCCTTTCTCTTTATATAGAAGACTTGATTTGAATAAGCTCACACCAACTGAAATATCTTTGCAAATGGCTGATAAATCAACTGCTATACCTATTGGAATTTGCGAGGATGTGCCTGTTGTTGTTGCAAATGTTACAATCTTAACGGACTTTGTTATACTTGATATGCCCGAGGACGACAACATGTCGATCATCCTTGGAAGACCATTTTTGAATACTGCAGGGGCTGTAATTGATTGCAATAAAAGCAAGGTCACTTTTCATGTCAATGGTAATGAGCATACAGTCTATTTCCCGAAGAAGCAAACTTCAGTGAATGGTATCAATTGTGTTGAAAAGGTTTCGACAATCACTATTAGGGGATTCAAATTTCCTCTTCCTACTATCAAAAAGAAATATGAAATTCTTATTGTTGGGGAGATGCATATCCCCGTTGAGGTAACTTAGTGTTATACGAAAATTCTTCGGTTTCAAGTTACTCGGAAATAGTTTGTTAATAAGACTTGATCAACCTTATTAATGGATTCTTTTTTAGGGGCATGTGGTCGATGAATTTAGTAAGCACAACTTTCTGTAATCTTAGTTTTCTCTCTATTATTTTTAGTTTAAATAAAATAAAATGCCATGATTATCCTGTTTTCTGAATTATCCGTGCAATAAAAAATGGCCCAAAAATAAAAGTGCTCAGAATGCAATAAAATTTTAACATGATTTTTTCTGGAATATATAAGAATTTTTGGTACTGAAAATAACCCAGGGGGTGCACCTGTTGCCCACAAGGCAACAGGGCACGGCCACCCCCTAGGGGCGCGCCAAGATGCCTTGTGGGTCCCACAGGGACCCATTCACTTATCCCTTCAGCCCACTTCATCTCCTACCTCCAGAAAAAAATCGTGGTAGCTCTCTCTCTCTCTCTCTCTCTCTCTCTCTCTTGTTCTTGCTCCCAAACCTGAGATTTTCGATCTCTTTGCTCGGAGCTCTGTTTCCGAAACTTTTTGAGGGATTGCTCCTTGGTATGTGACTCTCCCATTGCTCCAATTAGTTTTTGCTTTAGTGGATTATATTTTGCATAAATTGCTGCTATTGGTGCTACTGAAAATGAGCTTGCATGTTAAATTCTTTGAGTTCTAAGTTGTTTGAATGCTTGATATAGCCTCTAGGCACTTGTATGAGTAGTTGCTATCAATTTGGTGAAGTTTTGTTAACATATTTTTGTTATCCAAAAAATTTCAGAAATTTGTTCGAAGGAAAATGAACCTTTTCAGGAGGAGTTCTTCAAGGAGGAGGTCCTCTGAAGCATCATCAAGTGAAAGCCTAGCATGCCAATCGTATGTTGAACCAAGGGCAAGTTCGGTGCGAGGTGCCGAAGCAAAATCGTGTCGATGGCCGTGCAACGAGTTCATGCTAGGTGCAGGTATCAAGGAAGAATTTGACCAATATATTCACAACACCGAGCTCTCTGCCTTTCATGTCTACTACACAACTTATTCTTGTAGACTCGTGTTGGGCCTCCAAGCGCAGAGTTTTGTAGGACAGTAGCAATTTTCCCTCAAGTGGATGACCTAAGGTTTATCAATCCGTGGGAGGCGTAGGATGAAGATGGTCTCTCTCAAACAACCCTGCAACCAAATAACAAAGAGTCTCTTGTGTCCCCAACACACCCAATACAATGGTAAATTGTATAGGTGCACTAGTTCGGCGAAGAGATGGTGATACAAGTGTAGTATGGATAGTAGATATAGGTTTTTGTAATCTGAAAATATAAAAACAGCAAGGTAACTAGTAACAAAAGTGAGCATAAACGGTATTGCAATGCTTAGAAACAAGGCCTAGGGTTCATACTTTCGCTAGTGCAATCTCTCAACAATGCTAATATAATTGGATCATATAACCATCCCTCAAGTTTATATCGGAGAAAAGATAATGAAAACGTGCATCAACCCCAATGCATAGATTATCTCAATGTCACCACGGGAATCCATGAGTTGAGTGCCAAAACATATATCAAGTGAATCAATATAATACCCCATTGTCACCACGGGTATTCATATGCAAGACATACATCAAGTGTTCTCAAATCTGAAATATTCAATCCAACAATAACGAAACCTCAAAGGGGAAAGATTCGATTCATCACAACAAGGATAGAGAGGGAAGAAACACCATATGATCCAACTATATTAACAAAGCTCGCGATACATCAAGATCGTGCCAAATCAAGAACACGAGAGAGAGAGAGAGAGAGATAAAACACATAGCTACTGGTACAAACCCTCAGCCCCGAGGGTGAACTACTCCCTCCTCGTCATGGAGACCGCCGGGATGATGAAGAGGGCCTCTGATGATGATTTCCCTCCTCCGGCAGGGTGCCGGAAAAGGGCTGTAGATGAGATCTCTTTGATACAGAGGCTTGCGGCGGCGTAAAAACTCATCTAGGTTAACTTTCGGGGGTTTCTGAATATATAGGATTTTTTAGCGTTGGAATCACGCAAAGAGGTGCCACAGGGGGGCCACGAGGCACCAGGGCGCGCCTGGGGGGGGGAGGCGCGCCCAGGTGGCTCGTGGGGCCTCTGTGGCTCTTCTGCTGCTCCTCCGAAGCTTCCTGGGTCTGTTTCCTTCCAGAAAAAATCGTCAAAAAGTTTCGCTGCATTTGGACTTCATTTGATATGGATTTTCTGGAAAACCAAAAACAAGCAGAAAATAGCAACTGGCACTGGGCACTAGGTTAATATGTTAGTCCATGAAAATCATATAAAACCCATATAAAAGTGCACCAAAATCATACAAAACTATAATAAACATGGCATCAATACTTCATAAATTATAGATACGTTGGAGACGTATCAGCATCCCCAAGCTTAATTCCTGCTCGTCCTCGAGTAGGTAAATGATAAAAGAAATAATTTATGAAGTGTGAATGCTAGCATAGTGCATAAGTTTGATCAATGATAATTTCAATCACTTTTCCTGGCATCATAAAAGCAACTCTTTCTCATAAAACTCATCATGATAAAGTAGCAATCAATTCACATGTTATGGTTCAAACAATGCAATCTCTTGAAACTTAATAACCTATGTTCTTAGTCACCAAACAATTGCTATTCAACTTAATTTCAACAAAGTCTAAGTAAGAGCTCCACATACTCAATTATCATATAGTCTTCTATGATTGCTAGTACTCAAAGCATATTTTTAGAACAAATGGCATCCATCGAACACAGAGAAAGATAGGGGCATAATTTTCGCCTCCCAACTCATTTATCATAGAGATAATTGTCAACAATAATAATTCATGATCAAATATATTTGACTGGCCATATGTGCCTGGATCTTTCCCCACCACATGATGCTTACCAACTAGAGAATAATTGAGGTTGAAATGCGAATGAATACTTATTGACTCTTGCATAAAAGTAAATACATAAAAGTAAATGCATAAAAGTAAAAGATAGGCCCTTCGCAGAGGGAAGCAGAGGTTGTCATGCGCTTTTTATTTTTGGATGCACAAGCCCTTAATGCAAAGGAACGTCACGTTATATTGCCCCTTGTGATAGCAACCTTTATTATGCAGTCCATCGCTTTTATTTCTTTACCATCACAAGTTCTTACAACGCTTATTTTCCCTTGAAATAAAAGATCATACATATTTTAGGAGCAATTTTTATTGCTTTTTGCACTGATGACAACTTACTTGAAGGATCTTATTCAATCCATAGGTAGATATGGTGGACACTCATGGGAAGAAACTGGGTTTAAGGGTTTTAGGATGCACAAGTAGTATCTCTACTTAGTACGAATTTTTGGCTAGCAAAAGATCCTAAGCAAGCACCACATGTTGGAGGATCCATAACAATATAACTTCTATGCAAATATACCCAAACATAACTCATTACGTTGTCTTCCTTGTCCAACTTCAACTAATTTGCTCAAGTTTGAAAATAATTAATGGGTATTCACAATCATAAAAGATGTCCAAGATAATATATTTATATGTGAAAGTTCTCTTCCTTGTACTAATCATTCATGAATTGCTTGTATGACCAATATTGTGATTGTCAAGCTTCAATAGATTTCACTTTCTAAACCCAATGTGAAACTACTAATCGACATGATACAAGCATATGAAGCACATATAATTTCAACTTTATGATATTCAATTCATTTCAACAATTTACTCATAGGATATAAGTGAAGAACAAGAGTAAATGACAAACTACTCCAAAAATATATAAGTGAAGACCAAATGAGTAGTTAAGTAAATAGGTAGCTATGTGAGGACTCTCTCTCATTTAAAAATTTCAGATCTTAAGTATTTTATTCAAATATCAAGGAAAACAAAATAACATTCCAAGAATAGCACAACTCATGTGAAGAAGCAAAAACTTAGGCTCAACCAAGACTAACCGATAATTGTTGATGAAGAAAGGTGGGATGCCTACCGGGGCATCCCCAAGCTTAGATGCTTGAGACTTCTTGAAATATTATATTGGGATGCCTTGGGCATCCCCAAGCTTGAGCTCTTGTGTATTCTTAATTCTTCTCATATCACGGTTTCCCTAATCCTTAAAAACTTCATCCACACAAAACTCAACAAGAACTCGTGAGATAAGTTAGTATAAATCCACTCAAAACCTTAACATTCTCTACTTTAAAAAATCACAAAAATTATAATTAAACATTGCATACTAAATGCCTTTACATATTTAATACTCCTATCCACAAATAGAAACATTAAACAAGCAAACATATGCAAACAATGCAACTATAACAGTAATCTGCCCAAACAGAACAGTCTGTAAAGGGTGAATAAGAATTCATAATTCCCTAACTCCAAAAATTCTTAAAAATGACCACGTGACAAAGAACTCATGCATGCTTACTGTGTAAAAATTTCAGATTTTTATCATGTTGTGACTATTCAGGAATATTCTGGACATAACAGAAAACTTTCTGTTTTCAAACAGCAACACATGAACTTGCAAACTGAGCATGGTAAAGGCTATAATTGGCATTTTATTGAACTAAAAGATACAAAACATGATTATTGATAGCAGCAAGAAAATCTCAACAAAATAAAATGACGCGCCAAGCAAAACTCATATTATGTGATGAATAAAAATATAGCTCCAAGTGAGGTTACCGATAATGTTGAAGACGAAAGAGGGGATGCCTTCCGGGGCATCCCCAAGCTTAGTTGCTTGGGTCTTCCTTTAATATTGCCTTGGGGTGCCTTGGGAATCCCCAAGCTTAGGGTCTTGCCACTCCTTATTCTCCTCATATCGATATCTCACCCAAAACTTGAAAACTTCAATCACACAAAACTTAACGGAACTTCGTGAGATAGGTTAGTATGATAAAAATAAATCATCCACTTAGGTACTGTCAATACAAGATTAATAATTTTTCTCACATAATTCCTAATATATTCTATCATTTCCACAATTTATATTACTCAATATAAGCTATGGAAACACTGAAACAAGCAAACTATGCATCGAAAACAGAATCTGTCAAAAACAGAACAGCGTGTAGTAAGTGATTTAAAAACCATATTTATGTACCTCCAAAAATTCTGAAAAATTAGGAAAACGTAAAACATTTGTAACCCAATACTGTGTAAAAAAATTAGAATTTTTTCATGCTCTAGTACAGAATAGAAATTCCAGCACTGGACGCAAAAGTTTCTGTTTTTGCACAGAATCAAATCAACAAGCATCCACACTATCCCAAAGGCTTTACTTGGCACATTATTGAAAGAAAACATATAAAACATGATTAATACAGTATATTAATCATGTGGACACACAAAAACAGTAAGTATAGTTATTGGGTTGTCTCCCAACAAGCGCTTTTCTTTAATGCCTTTTTAGCTGGGCATGATGATTTCAATGATGCTCACATAAAAGTAAAGAATTGAAACACAATGGGAGCATCATGAATCATATGACTAGCACATTTAAGCCTAACCCACTTCCTATGCATAGGGATTTTGTGAGCAAACAATTTATGGGAGCAAGAATCAACTAGCATAGGAAGGCAAAACAAGCATAACTTCAAAACTTTCAACACATAGAGAGGAAACTTGATATTATTGCAACACCTACAAGCATATGATCCTCTCTCATAATAATTTTCATTAGCATCATGAATGAATTCAACAATATAGCTATCACATAAAGCATTCTTTTCATGATCCACAAGCATAGAATTTTTATTACTCTCCACATAAGCAAATTTGTACTCATTCATAATAGTGGGAGTATCATATGATACTTGAATAGTAAAAATTGTTTCCACATTAAAAGAATAATGTTCAGTAAAAGGGTATTCATAATTATGACAAGTATTATAATAATAATCATCACTCTTTTTCATAACATAAGTATCATCACAATAATCATCATAAGTAGCAATTTTGTTCTCATCATAATCAATTGAAACTTCTTCCAAAGTAGTGGATTCAACATTAAATAAAGTCATGGCCTCTCCAAATCCACTTGCATCAATATAATCATCATAAATAGGAGGCATGCACTCATCATAATAAATTTTCTCATCAAAACTTGGGGGACTAAAAATATCATCTTCACTAAACATAGCATCCCCAAGCTTGTGGCTTTGCATATCATTAGCATCATGGATACTCATAGAATTCATACTAACAACATTGCAATCATGCTCATCATTCAAAGATTTTATGCCAAACATTTTATTGAATTCTTCTTCTATCAATTGAGCACAATTTTCCGCTCCATCATTTTCAAGAAAGACATTATAAAGACGAATAATATGAGGCAACCTCAATTCCATTTTTTTGTAGTTTTCTTTTATAAACCAAACTAGTGATAAAACAAGAAACTAAAAGATTCGATTGCAAGATCTAAAGATATACCTTCAAGCACTCACCTCCCCGGCAATGGCGCCAGAAAAGAGCTTGATGTCTACTACATAACTTATTCTTGTAGACTCGTGTTGGGCCTCCAAGCGCAGAGTTTTGTAGGATAGTAGCAATTTTCTCTCAAGTGGATGACCTAAGGTTTATCAATCTGTGGGAGGCATAGGATGAAGATGGTCTCTCTCAAACAACCCTGCAACCAAATAACAAAGAGTCTCTTGTGTCCCCAACACACCCAATACAATGGTAAATTGTATAGGTGCACTAGTTCGGCGAAGAGATGGTGATACAAGTGTAGTATGGATAGTAGATATAGGTTTTTGTAATCTGAAAATATAAAAACAGCAAGGTAACTAGTAACAAAAGTGAGCATAAACGGTATTGCAATGCTTAGAAACAAGGCCTAGGGCTCATACTTTCGCTAGTGCAATCTCTCAACAATGCTAATATAATTGGATCATATAACCATCCCTCAACGTGCGATAAAGAATCACTCCCAAGATCCTATTAGCGGAGAACATAAGATAGAAATTGTTTGTAGGGTACAAAACCACCTCAAAGTTATCCTTTCCGATCGATCTATTGAGCTATTCCTATAAGTGTCACAAACAGCCCTAGAGTTCGTACTAAAATAACATCATATGATACACATCAACCAACTCTAATGTCACCTAGATACTCCAATGTCACCACAAGTATCCGTGAGTTGATTATATGATATGCATCAAACAACTTAATAATCATAATATTCAATCCACACAAAGAACTCCAAGGAGCACCCCAAAGTTTCTATCGGAGAAAAGATAATGAAAACGTGCATCAACCCCAATGCATAGATTACCCCAATGTCACCACGGGAATCCGCGAGTTGAGTGCCAAAACATATATCAAGTGTATCAATATAATACCCCATTGTCACCACGGGTATTCATATGCAAGACATACATCAAGTGTTCTCAAATCTGAAATATTCAATCCAACAATAACGAAACCTCAAAGGGAAAAGATTCGATTCATCACAACAAGGATAGAGAGGGAAGAAACACCATATGATCCAACTATATTAACAAAGCTCGCGATACATCAAGATCGTCCCAAATCAAGAACATGAGAGAGAGATATAAAACACATAGCTACTGGTACAAATCCTCAGCCTCGAGGGTGAACTACTCCCTCCTCATCATGGAGACCGCCGGGATGATGAAGAGGGCCTCCGATGATGATTTGCCCCCTCCGGCATGGTGCCGGAAAAGGGCTGTAGATGAGATCTCTTTGGTACAGAGGCTTGCGGCGGCGTAAAAACTCATCTAGGTTAACTTTCGGGGGTTTCTGAATATATAGGATTTTTCAACGTTGGAATCACGCAAAGAGGTGCCACAGGGGGCCCACGAGGCACCAGGGCGCGCCTGGGGGTGGCAGGCACACCCAGGTGGCTCGTGGGGCCCCTGTGGCTCTTCTGCTGCTCCTCCGAAGCTTCCTGGGTCTGTTTCCTTCCAGAAAAAATCGTCAAAAAGTTTCGCTGCATTTGGACTTCATTTGATATGGATTTTCTGGAAAACCAAAAACAAGCAGAAAATAGCAACTGGCACTGTGCACTAGGTCAATATGTTAGTCCATGAAAATCATATAAAACCCATATAAAAGTGCACTAAAATCATACAAAACTATAATAAACATGGCATGAATACTTCATAAATTATAGATACGTTGGAGACGTATCAGCCTTCATCGCAGATAAGCCACTGCAGCACTACAACCTTACTCATTCACTCACTCAAAATTTTGAGTATCACCCTCGTACTTCTAGAGTTTTATTTCATCTCTATCATAGAGCTTACGGTATGTCTCTAGAAGAATTCTATGATGCATGCAAAATCCCATTTTGGGGTTCACTGAGCGAACCGCGACAATCTGATTACGAACTATTCCTCAATAGTCTTTGCAATGGTGAGGATAGGGGAGTTACGCAAGCTAGAATAAAAAGCACTCACTTCCCCTCTGTTCGGTATTTTGCGCTCTTTAATGGCAAATGCATTGTTGGTAAACAAGACTGTAGTGCACTTTGTGCTCCTGACCTGAGCCTTATTCACACTGCTTTAACGGGTAGCAGACATTATAATCTTGGGGCCATTGTTGCACATAGGTTGCACCGCAACTCGGGTAATGGTGATTTGTATGGAAGAATTTATGCCTCCCGGGTAGCTGCAAGGCTAGGGGTCTCGCCCAGGCCCAATGATCCTCTTTTACCTGATAAATATTTGAATTTTGTGGCAATGCAGAACCATGAGTTTATTAAGCGCAACACTCACAGATATGACTATTACTTGATATTCAATAAATATCGTTCTGTGTTTGTTTTTTTGCCTGCTCCTGTCCTCTTTGATTTCCATAACAAACAAAGATATTTTCTTCATGAGAATGAGGTGCACGAGTATAACGCGGCAGTTGAGGCTGCTCGTCTCGCTGAGGAGGCGGCACAGAACGCCTCCACGAGCTACCACTTTGATTATTATCCTGGACAGCCATGGCAGTAGACCAAGTTAGGCCAAAAGCCTAAGCTTGGGGGAGTACGTATCTCTCACTGACACTACATTCATGTTCACACATTCATTCCAGTTGTCGGTGTTCATCCTTTTTCATTGTATATCCATGTTAGTTTTATTTTCGCCTTCTTCTTGTGTGTTTGAATTTTTTTTTAAATCCAAAAATATTTCTCGCTTCTTTTCGGGTTTTCTTTCTTGTTTGTTAGTTTGTAGTACTAAAAGAAAACCCAAAAAGATTTCTCGTTTCTTCTCTTCTTGTTTGTTGGGAGTTCTCCCGTGTAAATAGTTTTTCTCGCTTTTCATTTTTCTTCTTTAGTTTGCTTTCTTCAGAAAAACTAAAAACTCCAAAAATATTTCAGTGTATTTCTCTGAATTTCTTTTCTTTACGTTGAGTCGTCGTAGGGAGAAGACCACGATGAAAATGTTGAGTGGCTCTCATATGCTTTATGGTTGATCTAACGAAGAGCCAATTTTATCTTGTCTTCTACCTTGAATAAAATGTTTGCAGATTTCAGTTTAGTCCACGACACACTTGCACTATTATTATTTTCACATCATTCGGTTGTGCAAGTGAAAGGCAATAATGACGATGATTTGATGAAGTGACCGTGGCAAGGAAAAGCTGGTACGAACTCTTCTTGTTTTTGTTTTTGTAAATATGTTTAACTCAGTATCCATGATTCAACATATTATGAGTGAACATGTTTGTGATGACAATTAGAGATTATAGTTGCTCATGCCATGCTTAAGTAGCTAGGAGTGGATAATGGTTTATCTTGGATGTCAACATGCATTAAAATGGTTATGATGTAGTATGTTAATATGGTATCCTCCTCTGAATGTTTCAAGTGGCTTAACTTGGCTCATGTTCACACATGTAGTTGATTCAAAACCAACATAGCCTCCATGATATTTATGTTTAGGGTGTTTATATCCTACTCATGCTAGTATTCAATGTTAATTATTCTCAATGCATGATCATGACTGTTTTCGCTCTCTAGTTGTTCGCTTCTCAATCTATCTGCTAGCCTTCGCCTGTACTAAGCAGGAATGCTGCTTGTGCATCCAAATCCTTAAACCAAAGTTGTTCCAGATGAGTCCACTATATCTACCTATATGCGGTATTACTCTACCGTTCCAAGTAAATTTGCATGTGCCACCTCTAATCATTCAAATAAACATCCATTTTTTTTGCCCGTACCGCTCATGGAGCGACAGGGGGTGGTCAGTATCTTCCATGCTAAGCGGGTTATTCTCAGATGAGTGTTTATTCACTTGTCATTGCACGAGAGAGGCTGGTAATTGGGATGCCCGGTCCTATGCTCAAAATCAAAATTACATAATGCAAACAAACTCCCCCAGAAAGTTGTTGGTATGGAGGGCACCCGAGGATTCGGCTAGCCATGGCTTGTGTTGGTATGGTGGAGGGGGAGTAAACTTTACCTTTCCGCTTGGGAACCGCCTATAATGTGTTTAGCATGGAAGATATTGAAAATTCTCGGGCGTGACGTTGACAGGAAAAGTACACCTCCCAAAATTGTTTTTCATCTCTGATTTAAGCTTCGACCTCTGACACCTCTGCAAATCCATGCTTCCCTTTGTGAAGGGTCTATCTACTTACTTTTATGTCATTTTACTTTTATCGTTGAGTCTCACCTTCTCATTATAAGCACCAATCCTGAGAGCACTATTGTCATCCTTATGCATTGAGTATAGTTAATGTTGTGTGCATCATGACTGGATCTCCTCTACCCTGAATTACAATGTTTAGTCACTGCTTGAACTTCGGAGGTGCTCTACATTTATGTTTTGCGGTCTCAGAAAGGGTTAGCGAGACACCATGTTATCATATTATATCATGATTGTTTTGATAAATTGTTGGCATTTGAGATATGTTATTATTGCTCGCTAGTTAATTATGCCATTGATATGAGTAAATGTAGTTTCTAAGTGTTATTATGAGCATGGTTAGTTCATGATCCTTGCTGAAAACCTGGGTACTATTTAAGCTTATATACGGATACAAGAACAAAAAAGTTTGTAAATTTTTTTCTTTATCACTTTCAGTTTGTCAACTGAATTGCTTGAGGACAAGTAATGATTTAAGCTTAGGGGAGTTGATACGTCTCCGTCGTATCTACTTTTCCAAACACGTTTGCTCTTGTTTTGGACTCTAATTTGCATGATTTGAATCAAACTAACCCGGACTGACGCAGTTTTCAGCAGAACTATCATGGTGTTGTTTTTGTGCAGAATCAACAGAAGAGGGGCCACCTGTTGCCCACAAGGCAACAGGGCGCGCCCCCCCCTAGGGCGCGCCTTGATGCCTTGTGGGGCCCACAGGCGGCCGTCTGACCTAATTTCAACGCTATAAATTCACTTTCCCCGAGAAAAACATAGGAGAAGAAGTTTCATCACGTTTTACGATACGGAGCTGCCGCCACCTCCTGTTCTTCATCGGGAGGGCTGTTCTGGAGTCCGTTCGGGGCTCCGGAGAGGGAGATTCGACGCCGTCGTCATCATCAACCATCCTCCATCACCAATTTCATGATGCTCACCACCGTGTGTGAGTAATTTCTTCGTAGGCTTGCTGGACGGTGATGGGTTGGATGAGATTTATTATGTAATCGAGTCAATTTGTTAGGGCTTTGATCCCTAGTATCCACTATGTTCTGAGATTGATGTTGCTATGACTTTGCTATGCTTAATGCTTGTCACTTGGGCCCGAGTACCATGATTTTAGATCTGAACCCTTTATGTTTTCATGAATATATTTGTGTTCTTGATCCTATCTTGCAAGTTATATGCACCTATTACGTGTTATGATCCGCATACCCCAAGGTGACAATAATTGGAATTCTTTCCGGTGATTTCCGTAGTTTGAGGAGTTCATGTATTCACTATGTGTTAATGCTTTGTTCCGATTCTCTATTAAAAGGAGGCCTTAATATCCCCTAGATTTCCTTATGGACCCCGTTGCCACGGGAGGGTAGGACAAAAGATGTCATGCAAGTTCTTACTATAAGCACGTATGACTATATACGGAATACATGCCTACATTACATTGATGAATTGGAGCTATTGTGTATCGCCCTAGGTTGTGACTGTTACATGATGAATGTTATCCAACATAATTATCCATCACCGATCTAATGCCTACGATTTTCGCATATTGATCTTTGCTAAGTTACTCCCGTTACTGCTGCTGTTACAATCACTACAAAACTGCTACTGTTACTGTTACTGTTGCTACTATTACTACTGCTATTGAAACTATCATACTACTGTGCTACTAAACACTTTGCTGTAGATATTTAGTTCTCCAGGTGTGGTTGAATTGACAACTCAACTGCTAATGCTCGCAAATATTCTTTGGCTCCCCTTGTGTCGAATCAATAAATTTGGGTGAAATACTACCCGCGAAAACTGTTGCGATCCCGTATACTTGTGGGTTATCAGCGCGCGTCCCGCCAGTCCATGTGTATTCCATTTCGACGCAAACGCGGCCCAAATTTGGGCCGGAAATGGGTCGACGGCGGACAAAAAACATTTCGGGCGCGCATTGGGCTGCGATTTGTGTCCGTCTCGATCCAAACAGACGCGACAGGACAGAATGGGATCGTGCGCCAACACGCCGATGAAACGAACGCACGGTTTGTCCGGTTTTTGTCTGTTTGGGTCGGCTTGGCGTTCGTTGTCCACCTGTGTCCGACCGTGCGCCCAACCCGCCGACGCATTTTTCGTCCGCGTACAAAGCAAATTGACCTTAAAAAAGTCAAGCGGCCAGAGTTCATGCCAGCGGTCATGCTAGCGTCCACAGTTCATGCCAGCGGCCATGCCAGTGGCTGGAATACATGCTAGCTGCAAAAAAAAACCATAGTTCTTGCCAGCGCACATGCCAGTGGCCAACACAGTTGCTGGCACATAAAAAGGGCGGTATTTCAACCACGCCATACATCTCGACCGTGGTCATGCCGGGACACTTGCCGACATACAAAAAAGATGGCGCTCTCGGCCATAAATCAATCATCAAGCTTGAGCATCTCCACTGAGAGTTTACCACTCCCATGTAGGTTCCAACGAAATTCATCGGCCCCTTGTAACAATTGCACCGTGGACAACCGCTGGACCAAGGTGTTCCACGATTCAAGTCTGGGCCCAATGAAATCTTTTCTGAACGTCGTTCAAAGCCATGGCAATAGTATCACCCTTGTGACGCACAATATTGTATAGAGCTGGATATTGTTCCCGGAGTGTAGCATTGCCTAGCCACTTGTCCTCCCAGAATCTAATTTCCGAGCCATCTTTAATCGAGAATGATCCATAGCGGAAGAAAAAAAAACTTCATAGCCATTAGACCCGCCCAAAAGTGAGAATCCCCAGGCTTCTAGTATACTTCAGATACCGCCTTTGAGCCCACATAATTTCTCCTTAGGAGGGTTTGCCATACACCATCTTACATCACTAACTTAAACAACCATTTGTCGAGGAGGGCTGTATTCTTAACCTCAAGGTCATGAATGCCCAACCCACCTTGGTCTTTGGGACGGCAAATCACACTCCATTTAGCCAGTCGATATTTCTTTTTCTCGCTATCTCCTTGCCGAAAGAATCTTGATCGGAAGTAATCCAATCTATGTAAAACTCCTTTCGACAACTGGAAGAAGGAAATCATATATAGTACCATATTGATTAGTATTGAATTTATGAGGACCAATCTTCCGCCCAGAGATAACAGTTTATCTTTCCAATTGCTTAACCTTTTTTGTAGTCTCTCATCGACGTGTTTCCATTCAGCATTTGTGAGTCTCCAATAATATATCGGTATTCCCAAATAGGTGATCGGAAATTGGCTCAACCACAGCCGAACAGGTCAGCGTACATGTGGGCCTCGTCTCGAGCCTCGCCAAAACAAAACAATTCACTTTTATGGAAGTTTATCTTAAGACCCGAGAGATGCTCGAAGCTGGTAAAATTAATTTCAGATTTCTCGCTTTCTCTAGGTCATGATCCATGAAGAGAATCGTATCATCGGCATATTGAAGGATAGAGAGACCGCCATCTACAAGATGATTCACTACCCCATCAATTCGGCCATCAAGATGCATAATAATTGGATTCATAGAAAAATGTAAGGTTTTTCATCCTTAAACTAAGGACCCCCTTCCTCGGCGAACGTTTGCCAGGGAGGGTGACATTTGCGAACGTTCGCATGGCATTTTTAGTTGTGCGGCGGTGGGAGAGATGGCGGTTATTTCAGGCGACATGTCATTTTCTTCCTGATAAGGCAATTTTTATTTTTAAAATGTTGTTGTTTGATCTCATTTTACAACTAAAACTGCCATTAAAAATGGTTCGCTTGCCACATCCCCTTCCGCAAAAGTTCGCCAGCTACGATTATAATTACCGTAAACTAACCCTGTTGAGATCAGCAGGAGGGCCCAGTGATCGATTCTGTTTCGATTCCTCTCTCCAGTCCGGTGAGTGCCTGCCTCTGTCTCCAGGTTGTCGGACCCCGGCCGCCTTTAATTTGATGCTGTTTTTTTTAACACATTTGATGCTGGGTTAGTTGATGAGAATGAGATGACGCAGGCATATTTTGCACCCGCGCGTACGTACCTGTAGTCCATGGACCATGGTACTCCACTACACATCCTCAAACGTACTACAACCACAAGAATACAAGATTGTCTCAAAGAAAAAAACAAGAATACAAGATTAGTACATTGGGTCATCTCGTAATTTGGGCCTAGTTTTAACCAACAAAAGTTTATATTATATTTGGAGCGTTGGGCATGCTTTGTTGCACTGTTGGTGTTGTTGGATTTTTATAATTGTTTCACCCCCATTTGTTTCAAAATATAAATGTATTAGTGTTTTGAAAAGTCCTCCGTAAAAAAAAGTGTTTTAAAAAGTCAAACCTCTTTAAGTTTCACCAAATTGTCGAGAAATATATCAATATCCATAATATCAAATTAGAATCATTAGATTCATCATGAAATGAATATTCATATTTTATTTATTTAGTATTGTGGATGTCGATTTTTTCGGCTCTGAACTTGGTCAAAGTTAAAGAAATTTGACTTTTCAAAAAACAAATACACATTATATTTTGGAACTGAGGGAGTGTGTTTTCCTTTTTATCTATAACGCGGTGTTTTGATGGGCCTTTCACGGTGTGATCCTGTGTTATCTGCTAACCATCTCATACTTATGTGGAGAAATTTCCTGCTTCGCTGTCTGCATGTACTATATTTGTGCTACAGTATCACATGTTGACGTTTTTTTTCCTAGGTGGTGAGGGTTGCACGGGTTAATATAGTTTTATAGGTTGGTTGTTGTCGATTGATTTGAAAAACCGTTAACCCGGCCAAAATCATGAGCCAAATCCAAAATTGAGTACCTCAATCAAATCTAAAAGCTTCTAAATCACGGAGTATATTGAATGAAAAGAATCGAATGATAGAGCTCCTTGAGTAATTGTTGACCCGGTCAAAATCTGATGACCTAATTCTAAATTAGAGATCTCAATTGATCGTGGTGCCTTAAAAATTAGGGAGCATAATATATTTGTAGGAGCATGGTGAATTAAAAGAATTGAATGAGAGAGCTTCTTGAGAAATTGCTACCCGGTCAAAATCAGATGACTCAATTTTAAATTGGAGACATTAGTTGATTATGAGGCCTTTAATTAGGAAGCATAGTATATTTACTAGAAGGGTTGGGCGTGCTTTGCTTGCGCCGTTGATGTTGCATGCATGTACATGATCGACCTACGCCACGCGGAGGCGAAACAGTGGTATACAAAGTTTTTTTTTGCGTTTGCTAAATTTTAGGCACCTAAAAAATTTCATGGGTTGATCGAATTCGCAGTGTGGCTAAAGGCTGGGCGATGTGACGAGCGGGGGCGAAGAGCGTCGACCCCAGCGAGGCCGAGCCAAGACCTTGCCGGAGACGGGGAGGGTGGTGTGAGGGATAGCGAGCTGCGCCATCCCAGGTGAAGGCGATGGAGCTAGTTGACTGATGCGGGTCGTCGTAGAAATCTGGTCGCGGTGCAATGTTTAGAGGGGTGGTCGAGGATGGTGACGGCAGAACAGTGGTGGAGACCAAGGGGGAGGGGGGGGGGGGGGTGAGCAGTGGGCGGCGGCAGGCCGCCAGGCTAGTGCTGGAAAGTGGGCCAGAGAAGGAACGGCTGGAGGTTGAAGAAAGAATGGAAGCCGTTTGATTTTGATCCAAAAATCCGCAAATTCAACAAACACATGATGAGTATGTGCTCTTTATTTCACGGGGTTGGTATATATATTTATATACATAAAAACGTGTACACACTCTCACTACGTATACAAATGGTTTGGATTCCACCAAAACAGTGTACAAGGAAGGCGAAGGGGTTAGACACCCGACCGACCTACTTAATTACGTGCTCGTCGTTAATACTCGTATGACTATGCAGTGCCGCGAATGCTGCCCATGTCTTCACAAGCACGATGGTACGTAGAGTGCACGGAGGGACAGCTCCTGACACAGCGCGGGAGGATCATCAGAAGATGCGGTAGAAGGGTGACGCCAGGCCGAAATCACTGTTCTGACCTTGTCAACGATCTTTGCTACAAACTGAACTCGACACGAAAGTATTTCACGATCTGACCCTTTCAGCAACGTCATAGCCCGTGACGTTTCTTCCCCACATAGAAACGCCGAGCCAGCTCGCGTTGCTGCTCTGACTCCACTCATTGACGTGGCAGGCTGAAAACGCCGAGACAGATTGCGTTTCTGGAAACGTCAAAGGCTTTGGCGTGTCTAAACAGGCTGAAAACGCCAAGGGGCATGGCGTTTCTAAATGGCCCTATCCTAGATGCTCGCCACCTCTTGTACCGGCTGACAGCCCTAGCCTTACTGACAGAATCTAGGGCGCCGGTGCATTTTCTATTGACCGTGAAAAGCAACAAACAGCCCGACCTGCCATCTAGCTCAAAGGACGGCACCATGCTCCACACTGCTACCCCACGTGACCACATAGAATGATTCACTGTTGCTAACAACAGTTGTTAGTCAGTGTGATTTACTGAAAGTAGGAATTAAACATTTTCCAGCGTGAGTTACTTGAAGTAGGATTTTAACATTTTTTGGTATGACGGTTAAACAAGAATTAGTCTCATACATACTATTAGATTAATTTATAAGTGTGCCGTCTGTTATATATATATATATATATATATATATATATATATATATATATATATATATATATATATATATATATATATATATATATTCAAATAATGCCCAATCTTATCCTCCTAAAATAAAATATATTGCGAATTTGATTGCCAAATATTGCATTTCTGGCTATCAGCAACTACATTTCGCTCGTGATTATTTTAGGAGTACAATTTGTCATACTTCAGGGAAATCTCTTGGCTCGCTCAAGATTTTGGAGGATTAAAGTTAAGAAATTTCTTACATTATGAAGCCCATAAACTGTATTAATAGTTTCCTTGTAATTTAGAGTCTTCTATAGTTGTTTTTAGATTTTAACAATCTGTTTTTATCCGGCCAAATGAACTAACTCATTAGATTTGATTGGTGATCCGCGAACTAATTTGCGAAACATGCATTACCTGCAAGATTAACGCAGGGTGTCAACAGCACATCGCACTGTGCATGTTGCTACAGTGGCAGTGTGTCATTAGCCAAAAGTTGCTGCATGCAATCTGGCCCACCACCCATCAAACATCGTCATCGTCAGGTCAAGTCACTTTTCGAATGCCTACCCTGCTGCTCCTTCTCACAAACCATGTCCATGTGTACCTCTTCGCATAGTTGGCACAGTTGTTCCAACCATGTACGCCAGCAACGCCATTGCCTATGGCGTTTCCATGTCAGCCAGAAACGCCAAAGCACATGGTGTTTCCAGCAACGCAGGGTGGGTCGGCGTTTCCAGCAATGCGAGCTGGCTCGGCGTTTCTATGTGGGGAAGAAACGCTACGGGCTATGGCGTTGCTAAAAGGGTCAGATCGTGAAATACTTTCATGTCGAGTTCAGTTTGTGGCAAAGATCACTGATAAGGTCAGAACAGTGATTTCGGCCTGACGCCAGCAACTAACCCCTGACACAGCAACTAACCCTGACACACACTGCCCAGGCCTGCGGCGTCGTACGTGTTGATTCCGTGCTCGTCTCGCCCAGCCAGGCTGCATATAAAGCTCGCCATTCCACCCGAGCAGCCAGTGCCCGCTTCCACGCCTCCCACTCCGCTCCGGCCGGCCGCCGTCCTCGATCGATCGGCACTGCACTTGGGGTGCGTGCGGCGACGCCGGGCTTTCTCCCGCTCCTCTCTTCTTCTTTCGACGTACCAGCAGGTTGTGTGTTCCATGCACCGGCAGGTTCACCACGATACCAGACATCTGCCGGTCCGGCAGCGTCGGGAGGAGATCCCCGCTGCCGAACATCGCCACGCTCGTCAGCTGCTGCGTGGGCGTCCTGTACGGCGTCGCGCGCCGTGACAGCCTCGCCGTCGTCCTCAACTCCCTCGGGGCCTTGCTTCAGACCATCTACGTCCTCTTCTTCATCATCTACAGCGCCGCCAGAGGTCTTATCCTCCTCCAGTGCCTCGTGCCGGCCCTAGGCTACGCCGCCCTTCTCATCTTGTATCTGCTCGGTGTCATGGACGCCGATTTTTTTTTGAAAAGGAGGATACACCCCCGGCCTCTGCATTTGGGAGATGCATTCAGCCACCTTATTAATTATTCACAAAGACCTTACAAAGTAATACATCAGTAAGCCTGAAGCCACCATCTTGACAACACCTGTCGCTACTCCTATGCCCTTGATGAAGGGGTGCCGAATACCAAACAGACATCGCATCAAAACCTAACATCTAAAGCCGGATGCCCCAGCCCAGCCACATACCGGGACTGTGTCACACACCGGTCCGGCGCACTCTCAGAAGCCGCCGCCACCGTCTTCCACTGGTCCATCTCCAAAGCAGGTACTGACGCACCGACCTTGTCAGGCCTGCCATCGACGCCACCACGGCGCCAGACAGCGCCACCACCCTGCACGTATCCATCCGCCGCGCCCGTCGCCGAAACTCCGCAGCGCCATGCCACCGGGATCTGTCGTCGGCCTTGCGGTAGATGGAATACTGCTCCTCCTCTAGTCCCCTCCAGCCAGCACATGCTCCAAAACGATACCCCAGGAGGGCGAACGACACCAAAGGCGCCGTCATCGTCCGATCCGGGAGACCCAGATCTAGGGTTTCCCCCGGAGCATCCCGAGCCTGATGACGCAAATTGCAATGACGATGCCTCAACAAGGAAACAACATCGGAGATGCCGCCATCGTCTGCCATGACCGAAGTCGGCGCGATTTTCATCGGCAGTCGCGCCACCAGTCCGTACGCCGCCGGCGTCGCTGGTCCCTTCCACCTGAGCAAACTCCCAAAACGATGCCCTCAAGAGGGACTACGATACAAAAGCACCGTCATCGCTCGGTCCCAATGAGACCTAGGGTTTCGCCCGGAGTTGCCCGCGGTGTCAAGGACCCAGACCAGGGTTGAATCTTGGCGTGATCAGAAGAACCCATCGATATCCGCCCAATTGCCGGTGGTCCGCACCCGCCACCGCGCCGTCCGCAACCCGGTGACCATGGACAGTCACCGGACGTCACGAACGCGTCCAGCCACAAGCCACGGCCAGATCTGGCCGAGGCCAGCTACCCCAACCAGCGATCCCGCGTGTTGGGGAACGTTGCATGGAAAACAAAAAAATTTCTACGCACACGCAAGATCTATCCATGGAGATGCATAGCTACGAGAGGGGGAGTGTGTCTACGTACCCTCGTAGACCGTAAGCGGAAGCGTTAGAATAACGCGGTTGATGTCGTCGAACAACTTCACGATCCAACCGACCGAGTACCGAACGTACGACACCTCCGCGTTCAGCACATGTTCAGCTCGGTGACGTCCTCGACTTCTTGATCCAGCAAGACGGCGAGGTAGTGGATGAGTTCGACAGCACGACGGCGTGGTGACGGTGATGGTGATGCTATCTCCACAGGGCTTCGCCCAAGCACTACGAAAATATGACCGAGGGACGGAACTGTGGAGGGGGGCGCCGCACACGGCTAAGACAATGTTGTGTCTCCTTTGGGGCGCCCCCTCTCCTCTATTTATATATGTGTAGGGGCTTGGAGTAGAAGGAATAGTGCCACATGAACAGTACCATGCGAATAGTACCACATGAACAGTACCATGTGAATAGTACACACGTGGACTTGGACTCCAAAGTCCAATCCTATTCCTACTAGGACTCTCCTTTTTTCCTTCCCTAGCTGCGTGGGCTTTTGAGGACTTGGTGCGCCTGGCCCAATAAGGCCAGGGCGCCTCCCCTTAGCCCATGTCAGCCCTTGGGACGTGGTGGACCCACTTGTGGACTTCCGGACCCCTCCAGAATCCTCCGGAACCTTCTGGAAGCTTCCCGGTACAATACCAAAAAAAACTGCACCTTTTTCCGGAACCCAAAATATGACTTCCCATATATAAATCTTTACCTCTCAACCATTCCGAGACTCCTCGTGACGTCCGGGATCTCATCCGGGACTCCGAACAATATTCGGTTACCAATTCACATAACTCATATAACACTATATCGTCAACGAACGTTAAGCGTGCGGACCCTATGGGTTCGGGAATGATGTAGACAAGACTGAGACGCCTCTCCGGTCAATAACCAATAGCGGAACCTGGATGCTCATATTGGTTCCTACATATTCCACGAAGATCTTATCGGTCGAACCGCAATGACAACATACGTAATTCCCTTTGTCCGTCGGTATGTTACTTGCCCGAGATTCGATCGTCGGTATCTCCATACCTAGTTCAATCTCGTTACTGGCAAGTCTCTTTACTCGTTCCGTAATACATCATCCCGTAACTAACTCCTTAGTCACTTTGCTTGCAAACTTCTTATGATGTGCATTACCGAGAGGGCCCAGAGATACCTCTCCGAAACACGGAGTGACAAATCCCAGTCTCGATCCATGCCAACTCAACGGACACCTTCGGAGATACCTGTAGAGCATCTTTATGATCACCCAGTTACGTTGTGACGTTTGATAGCACACAAGGTATTCCTCCGGTATCCGGGAGTTGCATGATCTCATGGTCTGAGGAACATGTATTTGACATTTAAGAAAGCAGTAGCAATAAACAGAACGATCATATGCTAAGCTAACGGATGGGTCTTGTCCATCACATCATTCTCCTAATGATGTGATCCCGTTATCAAATGACAACTCATGTCTATGGTTAGGAAACCTTAACCATCTTTGATCAACGAGCTAGTCTAGTAGAGGCTCACTAGGGACACGGTATTTGTTTATGTATTCACACATGTATTTAATTTTCCGGTCAATACAATTCTAGCATGAATAATAAACCTTTATCATGAACAAGGAAATATAAAATAATAACAACTTTATTATTGCCTCTAGGGCATATTTCCATCACCGCGCCGCCGCAGCCCTCATCGCCATATGCTTGGATCTGATGGAGCCGCCGCCGCAGTTAGCCGCCCCGCCTCCCCAAAGCGCCAGCACGTCCCACCAGGAATTCCGTGCAGCCGCCGCCGCACCGTTGCACTGCCGCGCCCGCAGCACGGCCGGCTGCGTCGTCGCCGAGCCGCCCCGCGCTAGCGCCTCACTCCTCACCAGCACGCCGCGTCCCGCGCCGCAGAGCACCAGGGGAGGAGGGAAAGTGGCCCCGCCGCCACCGACACCAGCCGGGCTTCGCCCGGCGGCGCTCTCCGGCGGCGGCGAGGAGTAGGGGAGGTGGGGGAGAGGCCTCTGGCGGGCGGCGGCTAGGGTTTCCCCCTGGCCGCCCACGGGGGCGAACGAGGGGGTCATGAGGGGAGGGCCCCTCGCAGCTTTTATGTTTCAAGTTGGTCAGTACAATAACATGTCTTTGATTGCTTCTTAGCTAGCTTCTGCATGCGTTCTTTCTTGCGTGCCTGCTTATCACTGACCATAGTTGCTGGCTTGCTTATCACTACTCTCTGATAATGCATTAATGCATATACATACCAGGTGAAGGTGAAACAGACCTTGACAATGGAGTCAATGCCGCATCCGGCCACCCCATGCTTGTCCCTGATCAGCACGCCGACGTGGATCATCTACGCCTTGGCCAGAAAGGACCCCAAGTTATACCTGTACATCGTTGTAAGTTAGAGCAATTCGTCAACCTTCATTCTTTTTTTTTGCGGGTAGAAATTTGTATTACTCATCACCAAAGTCCTTACAATCAATCGCAGCCAGTTCCAAAGCCTCAGGAGGGCCAGAACCTAACCAAGTCATGGTTCTACCCTCAATACGAGCAAATTTAGCTAAGCTATCACTAACTTTATTTTGGCTACGACTTACATGAGTAATACAATTTTCACGTAGAGACATAAGATATCTAATCTCCTTGATGATGGACGAATATACCGATCTGTCAACCTCTGAAGCCTGGATCAATTTCACTGCAATTATAGAATCCATCTCGATCTGCACTGGTAACTCACTTCTCTGGATGGAGAAAGATAAGCCTTCCATGCATGCACATAATTCAGCTTCAAGTGCATCCCGGCAAGAAAATAACTGCCTACAAGAAGAGAAGATGATGGCTCCCTTGTCGTCTCTTAACACCATTCTGGCACCGGCCGATCCATCAACAGCAAATGAACCATCAGTACACAACTTAACCCAGCCTGGCTTAGGAGCAGTCCACTTGGGATCTGCTACGACCATTACCGCATGTGGCCGAACTGGAGTGTATGTTATGATTGACTTCCCTTTGCTAGGATCAGCAATTAGATCAGTTTTAATGCCAATTAGAGAATCCAAGTAGCTCATCAAGAACCTTCGAGAAGCCTCCATGGGAGGCGGGGATTTATTATGGACAATCTCATTGCGTATATGCCACGCCCTCCATAATGTCATGAGAAGCATCGAACGCTCAATATCTGGCAGAGGAGCAAGAACTTGCAGCAGCCACTCGACACCCGTATTCTGCACAGTAGTAATATTCAGAAGAGTCCATACTTCTGCCATAGCATCCCAGAGAACTCTCGAGAGGGTACAGCGACATAGTGCATGGAAGCAGTCCTCAGACTCCATCGAACACACAGGGCACAAATCACTGGTTTCCAGCCCTCTTGTATGTTTGTTACTCCATGTAGGCAGAGAGTTTGTAGCGACCTGCCATGCGAAATTACGTACTGAGGGAGGAACATCAGTCGACCATATAAATTTCCAGCAGTCCCGACGCCCATCTGAACGTAAGCTGGAGCCCGTCGAAGTGCTTATGTGAGCATCCTCAAAACAGAACTGGTACGCACTCCTCACTGAAAAAGCGCCAAACTTGCCAGGGCCCCACGCCAACGTATCATCCTCCTGTCTTGGCGACGCCCTGATTTTCAAAATCTCCACAACATCCGCCGGCATAAAGAATTCCTGTAGCAAGCCAACCTTTCATGAACCGTTCTCATTAAGCAAATCTGAGACAAAACGAATTCTACACCTCCCTTGTAAAGTGAATGGTTTATAGGAGAAGGGTCTGGGGATCCAATTGTCACGCCAAACGCGTATATTTCTTCCGTTCCCAACTCTCCAAATCAGACCCTTCTTCAAGAGTTCAAGACCGTAGCTAATAGCTTGCCAAGAAGAGGAAGCATTTCCGGCGAAAACGGTATCCTCAAGTTTACCATCCGGATAGTATCTGGCTTTTAACACTAGTGCGCACAGACTGTCAGGCTTCGAAATTAATCTCCATGCTTGCCTAGCTAATAGTGCTTGGTTAAAAATTCGGAAATCTCTAAAGCCAGCACCTCCTTTGCTCTTTGGTTGCATCAGATCATCCCATGCCCGCCAATGCACTTTCCTCTTCCCCTTCTCAGCACCCCAATAAAAGGCTCTTACCATTCTGGTAAGTTCATCGCACACCGAGAAGGGTAATTTAAAGACCCCCATCATATAAGTGGGAAGGGCCTGAGCAACAGACTTAATGAGTGTCTCCCTCCCTGGTTGGGCAAGGTGACCATCTCCCCACTGGAGCAATCTTTTAGTTAAGCTCATCTGGAGATTCTGAAATCTTCCCTTAGACATGCGACCATCAGGCGTTGGGAGTCCAAGGTACTTCTCCTCAAAAACCAAACTAGTGATATTGAGAACTCCTCTGATTTCCTCCTGTTTGACATAAGGGCATGCCTCACCAAAAAGAATAGAGCACTTGTCAAAATTCAAGCTCTGACCTGTTGCCTTTCCATATTGATCCAATGCTAGCTTTATTGTTTCGGCCTGAGCACGGTTTGCTTCAAAAAATAACATAGTATCATCAGCAAACAATAGGTGTGAGATCCCTGGAGCTCTTCTACATACCTTGACAGGGGTGATATCACCACTAGCCACATAATGTTTCAGAATTGCAGAAAGTCCATCAGCCACAAATAGGAACAAGAAGGGGGATAGCGGATCGCCCTGCCGAAGCCCGCGCGACGGTGCAAATGAATCCAAGAGGGTCCCATTAAGTGTGACAGAGTATCTCACCGATGTGACACAAGACATTATCCAGTCCACCCATCGTTGAGAGAAACCCAGCTTTTGCATCACTTGCTTCAAGAACTTCCAATCCACCCTGTCATATGCCTTTGAGAGATCGAGTTTGTAAGCACAAAAACTTTTTGTAGGGTCCTTTTCTTGCTTAATGTGGTGGATACATTCAAAGGCCACAAGAGCATTATCAGTGATCAGACGCCCTGGGATAAAGGCACTTTGCTCTGGAGAAACAATACCATCCAACAATGGCCTTAAACGATTCACCATGCACTTTGAGATGACCTTGTATATGACATTACAAAGACTAATCGGCCTGTAGTGAGACAAGCTGGTGGGGTTAGTAATTTTAGGAATAAGAACTATGGAGGTAGAGTTTACCCCTTCCGGCATAATCCCAGAAACAAAAAATCCCTTGACCGCTGCAATCACACTGTTTTGTAGCACGTCCCAATTCCGCTGAAAGAACCTCGCGGGTAGACCATCCGGACCTGGGGCCTTCAATGGTCCAATCTGAAACAGGGCATCAGAAATCTCCTTATCGCTAAAAGGAGCACACAAACGCACATTGTCTTGCTCAGTAACTCTTGCTTCAAGCAAATCAAGAACCCATGATGCATCCAACGCCGGGTCTGCAGCAAAAATCCCTTGAAAATACTCATTTGCCAGGCTGGCCATTTCATCAAAGTTTGAATGAACCACACCAATACTGTCGGTTAGCTCGCGTATTTTATTTTTGCGAGCGCGCCAAACAGCCTTACTCTGAAAATATTTAGTGTTACGGTCGCCTTCCTTCAACCACGTAATTCTTGAGCGTTGTAGCCACATCATTTCCTCCTGGTACAAAAGCTCATTCATCTTATCAGTGATGTTTCTAATTTCTTGTCTATCTGCATTCATGGTCATAAGTTCCTCCAGTTGTGTTCTTGACTTGGCTAGTCCCCTTGTTATATTGCCGAATTTCTTGCTGCCCCAAGTACTGAGCGTAGCCAAAGTCTTCCTTAGCGCTGTTTGGAGCTTCTCCAAATTATCCACATTGCCAACAGATTCCCATGCCTCCTTAACAACAGCCGGCAGAGATGAGTCTCTTTCCCAAAAAATTTCATAGCGCCTAGGTTTGGGGCCTTGCTGGCCCGTGTCCGGAGAGCCCTTCAAAACCAGCGCCACATGATCCGAGCATGGTGACACCACATGTTGTACTGTATAAAACGGAAAAAGATTGCGCCATTCATTTGTTGCAGTAGCTCTATCAAGACGAACCTTCACATTACTCGCCCCGGCACGCAGGTTATCATAAGTAAACGGAATCCCTGAGAAGCCAAGATCAATCAGACCGCAGACTTCCAGAGTATCTCGGAAAGCTATCATTTGTTGTTCCGGTCTAGGGGTAGCAGACAGGTGTTCGAAATCCCAAAGAGCTTCATTAAAATCACCAATAACAAGCCATGGCCTATCACACACACTCGTTAGACCCTGTAATTTGGCCCACATGAGGTGGCGATTCTCGACGCGTGGTTCACCATAAACAAAGGTGACTCTCCACTGTTCTGCATCCGCGTGTACCCTCACCAGAGCATCGATATACCGTTCCTCCTTGTCTAGAATTTCAACCACACATGACTCATGCCAAAAAGAGCTAGGCCACCACTCAAACCATTACTGTCCACCCCGTCAAAACCTTTCAAACCGAGGCGTCCACGGATTCTTCTCATTTTTGTTGCTTTCTGTCTGGTCTCGCAAAGGAAAACCAGCATGGGGGAATGCGACTGGGAGATCGTCGCAATTTCTCGAACTGTCCGAGAGTTCCCGCCCCCGCGGCAGTTCCAACTGATGAGATTCATTGCACCCGGCTGAACCCCCTCTCGCGAGGTCGCCGATGGATCAGTTGCTACGTCAGTTAACACCTCTGGACCTCCAGAAGCGCCCGTACTGCCGCCGCCTGCTTCAAAACATGCTTCAACAGCCAAGGACCGAAGAAGCAGACAAACACATCTACTAGAACCCAACGTTCATTGAGATCCGTAATAGATATTGGAGAGACCAGCCACGCCGACGTAGAGTCGCCGTCCTGGGACAAAACTCGCCGACACCCGCGCCGCTGCCCTGGCCGGACCCCGTACTGCCGCCGCCTGCTTCAAAACATGCTTCTACGGCCAAAGACCGAAGGAGCAGACAAATACATCTACTTCTAGACCCCAACGTTCATGGAGATCTGTAGTAGAGAATGGAGAGACCAGCCACGCCGACGTAGAGTCGCCGTCCTGGGACAAAGCTCGCCGGCACCCGCGCCGCCGCCGAGGGCGGCCGGTGATGGGCCAGCAAAACCCTAGTCGCCCTCGCGATCGCCTCTTACGAACCGGTTTGCAGCAGCGTCCTTATTTTGTGAACCTTCATTCGTCCATCCTAAATAGCTCGCTGCTTATCATGGATGAATTGGTGATCAATGTTCTTTTGCTGATCAATCCGCAGATCCCCAGCTGCTTTGGCCTGGTGTCTGCAGTAGTTCAGCTGGGGCTTCATACGTACTTCCAGTTTCTCTACCAGCAGCCGACCGACGTGGAGGATGCGGCCCTGAAGGCATGGCTGCTGGAATGGCCAATCGCCGACACACCACTTCTTGTCTAGGTATCTACTGGAATGAAGTTGAGTTAAGACTCTGCTGATCAAGTTAATTTATGACTCTGCTGATCGACCAGATGGTGTCTACGTACTCCACTAGTAATCCTCTGTTTTACGGCAAGTTCGAGATACCTTAGTGCCACTCTGTTTTGGGTCGGAGCTTCTTGCATGTAACCTGTCGCACTTAAGCAGTCCTAGCATGCGTGCCTTAAATCAATGAAAGCTAGCCTGTGTCTTGCTCTGGTCAAGTTTCACCGTGTATCATCCTCGAGTCATGCCGGTGGCAAGGGTCGTAGCGTAATGCTCTTCTACCGTGCATGCTAGGGCCCTATCTCTACACAACTAAAGCACCATGGTTAACGTCAAGACTTGATGTCTTGGGAACTTACTAAGACAGATTCGTCTGGATCAATGAACTAACCCAGATTAGATATCACTGGCCCCGGCCGCATCACTATTTCCATCTCCGATTACACGTATCCATTAATCTCACAGCCTGATCTAAGTCTAATGCAGCGCCGCCGCCGGCTGGCGGGACACTAGCTGCGACATTGTACCGACGATGAACTGAGATCATATGTCTTAGAGCATATACAACCGGACTTAGCAAATCCGACGCCCTAAGCGTTTATGGACGCGCCCAGGTGTGTTCCCGGACAGTGCCAGGAACCCCTCAAATTACCGTTTCCACAACAGGGTACCTCATTTAGCAAATCTTCAAATCCATACAAGCACATGTATGGATCCTATCGAAGTCGTGGTATCCCCTCGCGTCGCCTCCCCTGGGCGACGCCAGGGGCCCCGAAACCTAGCGCCGCCGGTCGCCCCTCACGCCTCCTCCCGCCGCCGCTACCGCCGGCGTGGGCCGCGGTGGCGGCGGGCCCGGCGCCGAAGGCACCAGGGCGGGCGGTCGCGGCGGGATCCCATCTGAGGCGGCAGGGGCACCTCTCGTGGGAGTCCGGGGGCGGCAGCTAGGGCGGCGCCCCTATGCTGCGCAACGGTGGCCGGAGCTCCATGGCCGGCGGAGCGGCGGCCCTGAAGATGGATGGCGGCGGTGGCAAGCACCCATCCGGCGGGGTAGGCTGATCTGATTGGAGATGGTGGCGGCGGTGGCCGCGGATCCGGCGTCCCGTCCGGATCCGCCGCGGTGTGGTCTTGCGCCGACCGGCGGCGTGTGGAGGGACCAGTGAGGGGATGGAGGATCTCTGCCGGAGTACCGGCGGCGGCGTACGTCTTCATGGCGAGGCTCCGCGCGGTTCTAGCCAGCCCCGAGATCGGGACGACGCGGCTTCCGGTGAAAATCGCGCCTAACTGCGGTCTTGGCGGACGATGGCGGCGTCTCAGACGTCGTTCCCTTCTCGAGGCATCGTCGTTGCAGGTCACGTCAACTTGATCGGGATGTTCCGGGGGAAACCCTAGATCTGGGTCTACCGGATCGGACGATGACGGCGTCTTCAGTGTCGTTCTCCCTCCTGGGGGCATCGTTTTGGAGCAAGTGCTGGCTGGAGGGGACAAGAGGAGGAGCGGTGTTACATCTACCGCAAGGCCGACGGCGGATCCCGACGGCATGGTGCTGCGGAGTTTCGGCGACAGGCGCGTGTGGATGGATACGTGCAGGATGGTGGCGTTGTCTGGCGCCGTGGTGGCGTCGACGGCAGGCCTGGCAAGGTCGCTGCATCAGTACCTGCTCTGGAGATGGATCGGTGGAAGACGGTGGCGGCAACCTCTGTGTGCGCCGGACCGGTTTGGACCCAGTCCCGGTATGTGGCTGGGCTGGGGCATCCGGCTTTAGATGTTAGGGTTTGGTGCGATGTCTGTTTGGTATTTGGCTCGGACATTCGGCACCCCTTCATCAAGGGGATAGGAGTAGCGACAAGTGTTGCCAAGATGGTGGCTTCAGGCTTACTGATGTATTGCTTTGTAAGGTCTTTGTGAATAATTAATAAAATGGCTGCATGCATCGTCCAGATGCAGAGGCCAGGGGTATATCCTCCTTTTCTAAAAAAAAATCATAAACTATCTATATGATCCCACACAAAGCGTTCGGCTAAAGCATCACTACATGACATCGGACTACTAAAAATTGACATGTTCTACATACATATTAAGCTATGGACAAAGATCATCCACGGCTTCCCTTGCCCTTGCCCTTGCCGACGTCTTTGTCGCAGAAGTAGCGCTCGAAGACGCAAAATGGATCAAGCCCGATCTGCTCATCGCTGTAGCTGTCTGAGCCGTCACTGTCCTCCTTCTCCTCTTTGGGGGGCAGTCCGGCCATTTCATGGACCGTCCGGTTTTTCTCTCGGGCGAGAGCGCGCGTGCTCCTCCTCTGCCGCTTCTGGAGGATGCGGGCACCTCACCCAAGGCAGCGCGTGATGCCACATCCATCGCCTCCACCTCCGCCATGTCGGCAGCGAGGCGGGCCTCGGCCTCCCGCGCCCTCTCCTTTGCACAGCGGGCACACCGGTCCCTATAACACTCATACGCCTTCGCACCAGAAATGGGGCGGCAGACGAACCTCGCCGCGTCCGGCGAGGCAGACGGCACACGACTCGAGCCTCCAGGCCATGCAGATCTGAGCACCAGTTGCGCCAACGCAATGGCTTCCCACCGGATCGACTCTGACCTCGGTTGGGCGCGCTCCTCCCAGGAGCGATGGAGGGCCATGCGAACGACCATCGCCTCTTCGTCCCTGCATGGGAGGACGCCCCAGTCGACGGATCGGGAGTGGTCGGAGTCGGATCCGATGCCCGTCATGCCGGAGAAGGCTAGAGATCGACGGAAGGGAGCTTGGGGCAAAGTAGAGTGGAGAGGAGTGGAGTGGGGTGGTAGGGTTTGGTCCGGGATGCGGATGAGAACGGATCTGTGTGGGGTCGGGGTGGGCCAGCGTGGGATGGATCCGACGTGGCGGACGCGCCCGGGCGTGTCCGGGCCTTCCCATATCCGCCCTAGTTTTGGTTAGATATGAGGGGTGCCGGTCAGCCCGGACGTGTAGGGCTACTTTGAGGCAGCCGACTAGGTCACATTTTTGTGACCGGTCAATGACCGAGCTAGTGGGGGTTTGAGGAGTCTGAGTGGGCATAGATGTTGCACGTACATGTGTGGACTATGTACAGCAGAAGAGATTTTGGATCGGTTATTTTTCAAGTAAAGAAAAGATTTCACTTGTCCTAATTTTCACACGTCTGTTTTTCATTTCGTGCCAGGTCGTTTTTGTGGCTATCCATTTTGCACGAATCTCAACGGCTCGAGGGGTCTGAGTCGCGCATACTGGGGTGCTTGTGTCGGGGGCATTTTCTCCATTGGGCTTCTCTTTTCATTTCAGGTTTGCGGGACGCCATTGCGGTTTCGTTCATCAACCCGCTTGCCCAGGTGTTTGTTGAATTTTCTATCCAGTCGATGGGGCGGGTAGTGGTAGATGAGGAGGGGGTTGAAGGGGGTGGGTGGAGGTGGGTGCAGATAGCGGAGGAAAGGGGGCACCTCGCCGGCAATTAGTGGTAGGGGCTGTCTAGAGATCCATGGCGTCCGGCGAGCCGCCCACAAGCAGTGCTTGTAGGAGGGAGGCGTGCCTCCCAATAATGGCATGAGGTAGGAGATATGGTGGTATGGAGAGGAGGTATGTGGAGCTCACTCGTCGTGCTTGCCATCGGCAAGCACCCGTCGGGAGGGTGGGGGTGGTAGGGGGGGTACTAGTCGAGATCGCTAGTTGGGCGGAAGGTATTTTGTGTGTGATTTTGTCTTCCTGTTGCCCTCCTCCATCCAATTATTTCCCTATGGATTTTGTCTCCTTGCGCTTGATTAGTTCGTTGTTGTCATGATCAGCGGTCACAGATCCACTTCGCAGCGTGTTCAAGATTGTTGTTTAATCCATGGTGGGGACTAGCAATTTCATGCCATAGCATAGGACAACACAGCGTTGGTGGGGTGGGGGCGGCAAAATGCCCATAAATATGTGTGCTCAGTAGTACCTCTCATTTTGAAGGAGAGAAGGGGGGGGGTTGATATTGCCCTCTATGTTTTGTGTTTCTAAGGGAATTGGTGTGATTAAGGTTGATGGATGGACCTGAATTTTTTGGTACCTCCTCTGCTTTTTGTTACCTCTTTTTATTTTAGTGTTGTGCTTTGATTATTATACTTCTTTAGTAGGCTTATCTTTAGGCTATTTTGCACCCAGCATAGTTTTGATACGTCTCAAATGTATCTACTTTTTCAAATGCTTTTGCTATTGCTTTGGCCTCTAATTTATATAATTTGAATGAAACTAACCCGGATTGACGATGTTTCCAGGAGAATTGTGATGGTGTTATTTTTGTGCAGAAATAGAAGTGCTCCAAACTGGACGGGGTTTTTTGAGGAATTATTTCAGAAAATAAGAAGACCAACGGAGTGAAGATGGACCAGAGGGGGCCACCAGGCCTCCACTGCTACTTGTGAGCTGTGTTGGGATTTTCCCTGAAGAGGAAGGGTGAAGCAATATAGTAGCGGATAGTATTTCCCTCAGTGAGAACCAAGGTTATCGAACCAATAGGAGAACCAAGCAAATCCTAGTCAAACAGTACCTACACACAAGAGAGCAAATACTTGCACCAAACGTGGGCAAGAGGGTTGTCAATCCCCTTGAACTCGTTACTTGCAAGGATTAAATATGATAGTGATAGATATAGAAATTGAAAAGTAAATAAAAAGTAAAATAATTGCAATAGAGTAATTTAGGGTTTTCTAATATAATTAAAGTAGACCTCGGGGCCATAGTTTTCACTAGAGGCTTCTCTCTTGAAACATAGCATACGGTGGGTAAACGAATTACTATTGGGCAATTGATAGAAAAGCACATAGTTATGATGTTATTCATGGCAATGATCATGTATATAGGCATCACATCCATGACAAGTAGACCGACTCCTGCCTGCATCTACTACTATTACTCCACCAATCGACCGCTATCCATCATGCATCTATGGTATTAAGCTCATAAAAAACAGAGTAACGCTTTAAGCAAGATGACATGATGTAGACAGAATAAACTTTAGCAATATGAATAAACCCCGTCGTTTTACCCTTAATGGCAACAATACAAATACGTGCCTCGCTACCCCTACTGTCACTGGGTGAGGACACCGCAAGATTGAACCCATTACAAAGCACCTCTCCCCTTGAAGATAAATCAATCTAGTTGGCCAAGCCAAACGGATAGATCGGAGAGAAATACAAAGCTATAACAATCATGCATAATAAAGTTCAGAAAAGACTCAATTACTTTCAATGAATAATCTGATCGTAAACCCAAAATTCATCGAATCCCAACAAACACACCGCAAAAGAAGATTACATCGGATAGAACTCCATGGAGATCATGGAGAACTTTGTATTGAAGATCAAAGAGTGAGAAGAAGCCATCTAGCTACTAGCTATGGACCCGTAGGTCTGTGGTAAACTACTCACACATCATCGGAAGGGCAACAAGGTTGATGTAGAAGCCCTCCGTGACCGATTCCCCCTCTGGCAGATCACCGGGAAAGGCCTCCAGATGGGATCGCGGAAGAACAGAAGCTTCCGACAGTGGAAAAGTTATTTTGGGTGGCTCTCTATTAGTTTTGGGATTTATGGAAATTTATAGAAGTGGAATTAGGTCAAACGGAGCCACTGCCACCTCCCGTAGGGCTTCTGGCCTCCTCCCAAACCTTCTAGGGTCCCTTCTGGTTCAGAAAAAATCATCGTAAAGTTGTATTCCGTTTGGACTTCATTTGGTACTGATTTCCTAAAAAAACCAAAAAAGGCAAAAAAACAGCAACTGGCACTAGGCACTGAGTTAATAGGTTAGTTCCCAAAAATGATATAAAATTGCATATAAAGCATATAAAGTATCCAAGATTGATAATATAATAGCATGAAACAATCAAAAATTATAGATACGTTAAGGACGTATCATCCGCACAGCCTGATGGCGCTGGTACCACCTGTCCGCGCCCCATGGCCGTGTGGGACCCACATCCGCTGACTTTCGACAATTCCTTCGCCTGTAAATCCTATATTTCCTATAAAAAATCATAGGAAATCCCCGACGCGTTTTACGATACGGAGCCACTGCCACCTCCTGTTCTTCCTCTGAAGATCCGATCTGGAGTCTGTTTTGGGCTCCGGAGAGGGGGATTCGTCGTCATCGTCATCACCAACCCTTCTCCAACAACAATTTCATGATGTTCTCATCCATGTGTGAGTAATTCTTCTATAGGTATAGTGAGGTAGATGAGAATTGGATGAGATTTCTTATGTAATAGACGTCAGATTTGTTAGGACTTGCTGCCTAGTATTCACGATGTTCTGAGATTGATGTTTATATGACTTTGCTATGCTTAATACTTGTCACTAGGTCTTGAGTGCTATGATGGAGAAGGTGTGGATGCAATCCTCCATTACATACTATATTGTAATCTTAGATTAATCACACATATTCAGTTGACCATCAACAGGGTAGTTTAGATTAATCAGCGACACTAACTTCATAAAAATGCAGTACAGTTGCACCCTTGATTCAAGCCTCGTATTATAGACTATACATGTAAGCTTTTGTTAATGAGGAGTAATTTAGCAACGCATATTTTTAGCCACTAGCGTGTACGCTTTTTTCTTGAGATTTCTCGAAAAGGTGTATTCCTATTACCAAAATCTCTTTGATATTTGTTTCATCATTCTCCAATTTATATTTATTTGTAATATTAAATTATATGGGCTGGAGGCTTCTTTCTTTTGAATTTAAAATGCTGGAGGCTTTTGTGCTAATGAATCATATTACCACTAAAAAAAAGACACATTCGTGACATTATGGCCAGAACGAAAACGTTTTTCTGTCATGGTTGTGACACTTCTATGACAATAATTGTGACAAAAACACATATCATCATAGATGTGGTGGGCTCCCACTTCTATGACAAAAAATTATGACAGAAAATGGGCTTTTCGTCTTGGACGGGCCGGAGACGCACCCGCATGACATTCTTTGGGCCGTCCATGACGTAAAAAATTGTGGTAGAACTGAGGGTGATGAAATTTTCGGGGAGTTCCCGGTTACGGTGGGTGGTCGGGGCCGAGCAATGCAGTGTGGTTTGCGTGTTTCTCTCGTACGCGCGCGTCTGTGCGAGGCGCTCGCTAACTGAGCCCGAGCGAGGCGTACGTTCGCTTACTGAACCCGAGCGATCGATCGCCCTCGCACTACGTACTGAACACGAGCGATCGATCCCTCGCACTACGTATTGAACCCGATCGATCCCTTCGCTGCTAACTGAACCCGAGCGATCCCTTCACTGCTAACTGAACCCGAGCGATTCCTTCGCTGCTAACTGAACCCGATCGATCCCTTCTCGCTGCTTACTGAAGCCGATCGAGCCCCCGTGCGAGACGTAGCTAGCCGGTTGGGTTGCCTCTCGATGAACAGTGCCCGTTGTTGCCGCGCGCGCGATACACGTAGGCACGAGTCAAGACGCATCCATCGAGCCGGTTGGTTGGCTGTGGATGAACAGTTCCCGTTGCTGCCGCCCGCTCGTACGCCCCACCCCAGCCGGTGGGGGATGGATGAACAGGACCCCGGCCATGTAGGCGGTTGGCGCTGGATGAACAGGACCCCGAGGAGGCCGTGCCATGGTACGCCATACCCCAGCCGGTTAATTGGGGGTGGATGAACAGGACCCCGTGGAGGCTGGATGAATAGTAGCCGGTGGAGGCTGGAGGAAGTCGACGGTGGATGAACAGTAGCCCGTGGAGTCCCATTTTACGGTACGCCACACCCCTCCGAATGAACAGGACCCCGTTTCGACCGCAGGCAGTTGGGGAGAAGTCCGTTTCCTCCATTTTGCGGTACGCCAGACCCCTCCCGATGAACAGGACCCCGTTTCGACCGTAGGTGGTTGCAGATAAGTCTGTTTCCTCCGTTTTACGGTATGCCAGATCCCCAGCCGATGAACAAGACCCCGTTTCGACCGTACGCGGTCGAACAGAAGGCCGGTTCCTCCATTTTGCGGTACGCCAGACACCCAGCCGATGGGGGGTCGATAACAACACCCCGTTTCGGCTGTTCCGTTGATAACCCACAAGTATAGGGGATCGCAACAGTCTTCGAGGGTAGTATTTCACCCAAATTTATTGATTCGACACAAGGGGAGCCAAAGAATATTTGCGAGTATTAGCAGTTGAGTTGTCAATTCAACCACACCTGCAGAACTAAATATCTACAGCAAAGTGTTTAGTAGCACAGTAGTATGATAGTTTTGATAGCAGTAGTAACAGTAGCAATAGTAGCAAAGACAGTAACAGTAGCAGTTTTGTAGTGATTGTAACAGCAGCAGCAGCAAGGAAAGTAACTTAGCAAGGATCAATATGCGAAAAGCGTAGGCATTGGATCAGTGATGGATAATTATGTTGGATGGCATTCATCATATAACAGTCACAACCTAGAGCGATACACAATAGCTCCAATTCATCAATGTAATGTAGGCATGTATTCCGTATATAGTCACACATGCTTATAATAAGAACTTGCATGACATCTTTTGTCCTACCCTCCTGTGGCAGCGGGGTCCATAAGGAAATCTAAGGGATATTAAGGCCTCCTTTTAATAGAGAACCGAAACAAAGCATTAGCACTTAGTGAATACATGAACTCCTCAAACTACGGTAATCACCGAAAAGAATCCCAATTATTGTCACCTTGGGGTATGCGGATCATAACACGTAATAGGTGCATACAACTTGCAAGATAGGATCAAGAACACAAATATATTCATGAAAACATAAAGGGTTCAGATCTGAAATCATGGCACTCGGGCCCTAGTGACATGCATTAAGCATAGCAAAGTCATAGCAACATCAATCCTAGAACATAGTGGATACTAGGGATCAAGCCCTAACAAAATTGACTCGATTACATGCTAAATCTCATCCAACCCATCACCGTCCAGCAAGCCTACGAAGAAATTACTCACACATGGCGGTGAGCATCATGAAATTTGTGATGGAGGATGGTTGATGATGACGACGGCGTCGAATCCCCCTCTTCGGAGCCCCGAACGGGCTCCAGATCAGCCCTCCCGATGAAGAACATGAGGTGGCGGCGGCGGCTCCGTATCGTAAAACACAATGATTCTTTCTCTTTGATTTTTTTTCTCCACGAAGAGGTATATATAGCGTTGGAATTAGGTCAATTGGAGTTTCCAGGGGCCCACAAGCCTGGAGGGCGCGCCCTGTGGGGGTAGGCGCGCCCCCTGGACTTGTGGCCCCTGGGTGGCTCCCCTCCAGTGGATATTTTCGCCAGTATTTTTATGTATTCTGAAATAATTCTTCGTAAATTTTCAGGTCCATCCGAGAACTTTTATTTCTGAACAAAAATAACACCATGGTAATTCTGCTGAAAACAGTGTCAGTCCGGGTTAGTTCCATTCAAATCATGCAAATTAGAGTCCAAAACCAGAGCAAAAGTTTGGAAAAGTAGATACGCTTGGGACGTATCAACTCCCCCAAGCTTAACTCATTGCTTGTCCTCAAGCAATTCAGTTGACAAACTGAAAGTGACAAAGAAAAACTTTTACAAACTCTTTTGTTCTTGTTGTCTATGTATATACTTAACTAGCATCCAAGTTTTCAGCAAGGATTAAGAACTAACCATATGAATGATAACACTTAAGTCTCACATTTACTCATATCAATGACATAACCAACTAGCGAGCAATAATAAGATATCTCGGATGCCAACAATTTGTCAAAACAATCATGATGCAATATGATAACATGGTATCTCGCTAGCCCTTTCTGAGACCGCAAAACATAAATGCAAAGCACCTCTGAAGTTCAAGTAACGACTAGATATTGTAATTCATGGTAGAAGAGATCCAGTCATGTCACACCCAACATTAACTATACAAAATGCATAAAAATGACAATAGTGCTCTCCAACTGGTGCTCGAATGAGAGGGTGATGACTCAACAATAAAAGTAAAATAACATAAAAGTAAATAGATAGGCCCTTCGCAGAGGGAAGCATGGATTTGCAGCGGTGCCAGATCTCGAAGCTTAAATCAGAGATGAAAATAGTTTTGAGAGGTGTACTTTTCCTGTCAACGTCACGACCGAGAATTTTCAATATCTTCCATACTAAAAACATTATAGCCAGTTCCCAAGCAGAAAGGTAAAGTTTACTCCCCCTCCACCATACCAACACAAGCCATGGCTAGCCGAATTCACGGGTGCCCTCCAAACGATCAAATTTCTGGGGGAGTTTGTTTGCATTATATATTTTTTGTTTTGATTACAGGACTGGGCATCCCAATTACCAGCCCCTCTCGTGCAATGACAAGTGAATAAACACTCATCTAAGAATAACCCACTTAGCATGGAAGATACTGACCACCCCCTGTCGCTCCATGAGTGGTATGGGCACACAAAATAGATATTTATTTGAATTATTAGAGGTGGCACATGCAAATTTACTTGGAACGGCAGAGTAATACTGCATATAGGTAGATATAGTGGACTCATGTGGAACAACTTTGGTTTAAGGATTTTGGATGCACAAGCAGTATTCCCACTTAGTACAGGCAAAGGCTCGCAAATAGATTGAGAAGCGACCAGCTAGAGAGCGTAAACGGTCATAGTCATGCATTGAGAATAATTAACATTGAATATGAGCATGAGTAGGATATAAACACCATGAACATAAATACCGTGGAGGCTATGTTGGTTTTGATCAACTACATGTGGGAACATGTGCCAAGTCAAGCCACTTGAATTGTTCAGAGGAGGATACCATACTAACATACCACATCACAACCATTTTAATGCATGTTGACACTCAAGATAAAGCATTATCCACTCCTAGCTATTTAAGCATGGCATGGGCAACTATGATCTTTAATTGTCAGCACAACCATGTTTACTCATAATATGCTAAATCATGGATACTAAGCTAAACATATTTACAAAAAAACAAGAAGAGTTCATACCTGATTTTTCTTCACCGCAATCATTTCATCAAATATCGTCATTATTGCCTTTCACTTGCACGACCGAATGATGTGATAATAATAATAGTGCAAGTGTGCCATGGACTAAGCTGGAATCTGCAAACATTTATTCAAAGGAGAAGACAAGGTAATAGTGGCTCTTTGTTAGATCAACAATAAAGCATATGAGAGCCACTCAACATTTTCATCGTGGTCTTCTCTTTACGAGGACTCAACGAAAAAGAAAAGAAATTCAGAGAAACACACTGAAATATTTTTGGAGTTTTTTTTTTAGTTTTTCTGAAGAAAGCAAATTAACAAAGGAAAAACAAAAAAACGAGAAAAACTATTTACACGGAAAAGCTCCCAACAAGCAAAAGAAGAAACAAGAAATCCTTTTGGGTTTTCTTTTAATACTACGAATTAACTAAACAAGAGAGAAACTACAACTATTTTTTTTTTGGATTTTTGAAAGTTTTTCAAACACACAAGAAGAAGGAAAAAATAAAACTAACATGGATATACAATGAAAAAGGATGAACACCGACAACTGGAATGAATGTGTGATACATGAATGTAATGTCGGTGAGAGATACGTACTCCCCCAAGCTTAGGCTTTTGGCCTAAGTTGGTCTATGGCCACTCCTGGCCTGGATAATACCCGTGGTGGTAGTTCGGGTTGTACTGAAGTGCAGCTGCCACAGCTTGGCGAGCTACCTCGTTACGCCGAGCGGTCTCCACCACTCTCTCATACTCCTCAGCCTCCTCCTCAAGTATAAAGTATCTTTGTTTTTCCTGAAAGTTAAAGAAGGCAGGAGCAGGCAAAGTAATATGGAAAACGCGACGCCTGTTAAAGATTAGCCTGTAACGAAAAGGCGGGTCGCTCCTTTCAAGGAACTGATGACGTTCCATGGCCTCATAATCTAAGTAACTGGGCGGCAATAAGGTGTCATTTTTTTGTATGGGTACATTAAGATGAGCGGCTAAGCGAATGGCATAAATTCCGCCAAAAAGATCACCAACTAAGGCATTATTATACAAGCGGCGTGCAATGATGGCACCCATGTTAAATCTTCTATCTCTTAATACCACACTCTTAAGAATGTTCAAATCAGGAGCGCATAAATGACTAGGGTCCTATTTACCGTTGATGCATCTTCCTATGAATAGAGCAAAATAATGTATAGCAGGAAAGTGAATGCTCCCCACAGCAGCTTGCGTTATGGTTCTAGTTTCACCCTTAGTAATATTTATTAGAAATTCATTGCAATCTGCTTTACGAGGTTCAGTGCATGTCCCCCAAAATGGAATTCTACAAGCATCACTAAATTCTTCAACGGACATGCGAAAAGGCTTTTCATATAAATTAAAGATGACATCATGAGAGGTGCGGTGAGATACATACTCGAATTTCCGTACGAAGGAATCAGTAAGGTCATGGTACTGAGGGCACTTATCTGTCAAGAAATCCGTGAGCTTGGCATTGCGTACATACATATCAAACTCTTCCTTGATGTCAGCTCGAATCATGAAAGAATCAGACGGCCACTCGCACGGTTGCACCGAAGCTTCCCGCGGAGGTTCGAAGTCCGGCTCGCGTATTGCGGGCCTTGGAGCACTCTTGCTCGAGGAACCACCATGGAATATCTTCCTAAGCATTTTCTCCCTCTGATAATTTCTGAAATTTTTAGTGACTCAAAATAAAAGTGAACAAAACTCAACAAAATTGGTAGCAACTACTCCCACAAGTATCTAGAGGATATATCATGTATCAAAACTACTTTGGACCATACAAATTCAACATGCAAGCTCATATACATGGTCACCACAGCAGCAAAAATTTGCAAAACATAAAGCACTAGAACAAAAACTAATTGGAGCATTGGAGGAGTCACATACCAAGGAGCAATTCCTCAAAACAGTTTCGAAAACGGAGTTCCGAGCAAGGAGATCAAAATTTGCAGCAAAATGAGCAAGAACACGGGCTTGGGAGCAAATTTGATTTTTTTCTAGAGGAAGAAGAAGGATATGGGCGGATGGAATAAGTGAGGGGGTCCCTGTGGGACCCACAAGCCTGCTAGGCGCGCCCAGGGGGGTGGCCGCGCCCTGTGAGCTTGTGGCTCACAGGTGCACCCCCCTGAGGTGTGTTCCGTGCCAAAAATTCTTGAATATTCAGGAAAAAATCATACTAAATATTCAGGGCATTCTGAGAACTTTTATTTTTGGGCCATTTTTTATTGCACGGAAAATTCCGAAAACAGGATAATCATGGCATTTTACTTTATTAAACCATAATTAACAGAGAGAAAACTATGGGTACATTAGGCTGTGCTTACTAAAATCATCGACCACATGCCCCTCAAAAAGAATCCATTAATAAGGTTGATCAAGTCTTATTAACAAACTATTTCCGAATGGCATGAAACCGAAGAATCTTCGTATAACACTAAGTTACCTCTAGGGGGATATGCATCTCCCCAACAATAAGAATTTCATACTTCTTTTTAACAGTCGGAAGAGGAAATTTGAAACCTCCAATAGCGATTGTCGAAACTTTTTCAATACAATTAATACCATTCACCGAACTTTGTTTCTTCGGAAAATAAACCGTATGCTCATTACCATTGACATGAAAAGTAATCTTGCTTTTGTTGCAGTCAATAACAGCCCCTGCAGTGTTCAAAAAGGGTCTTCCAAGGATAATCGACATGTTGTCGTCCTCGGGCATATCAAGTATAACAAAGTCTGTTAAGATAGTAACATTTGCAACTACAACGGGAACGTCCTCACACATTCCAATAGGTATAGCAGTTGATTTATCAGCCATTTGCAAAGATATTTCAGTGGATGTGAGCTTATTCAAATCAAGTCTTTTATACAGAGAGAAAGGCATAACACTAACACCGGCTCCCAAATCACATAAAATAGTTTTAACATAGCTTATTTTAATGGAGCATGGTATAGTAGGTATTCCAGGATCTCCTAGTTTCTTAGGTACTCCACCCTTAAAAGAATAATTTGCAAGCATGGTGAAAATTTCAGCTTCAGGTATCTTTCTTTTATTAGTTACAATGTCTTTCATGTATTTAGCGTAGGGAGACATTTTCAACATATCAACAAAAAGACAGGTCTAAGCATTTCAACAAAGCCCTCAAAGTCTTCCTCATCCTTATTTCTAGATGGTTTAGTAGGAAAAGGCATAGGTTTTTGAACCCATGGTTCTCTTTCTTTTCCATGTTTTCTAGCAACGAAGTCTCATTTATCATATCTTTTATTCTTAGGAGGTGGGTTATCAAGATCAACGGCAGGTTCTATTTCTACATCATTATCTGGTTGAGCATCGTCATGAACATCATTATCATTTTCATTTTCATTATCATTTTGTGGATGTTCATTACCAGATTGTGTCTCAGCATCAGAAATAGAAACATCATTAGGATTCTCAGAAGGTTTTTCTATCTCAGGTTCACTAGTAGTAGCCAAAATTTTATCATCTTTCTTTTTATTTTTCTTCTTAGATGAACTAGGTGCATCGGTATTAATTCTTTGAGAATCTTGTTCAATTCTTTTAGGATGACCTTCAGGATATAGAGGATTCTGAGTCATTCTACCCCCTCTAGTAACAACTCTGACAGCACGATCATTCATTTTATTATTCATCTCATCAAGCAAATCATTTTGAGACTTAGCAATTTGTTCTAACTGAGTATGAACCATAGAAGCATGTTTACTTAAGCCTTTAACATCATTAGCAGTTCTGAACATCAAATCACTCAAGTGTTCTATCATGAAGGCATTTCTTTTTAGTTGATTGCTAACATATAAATTGAAGTGTTCTTGCTTAATGATGTAATTATCAAATTCATTCAGGCATTGACTGGCAGATTTATTATAAAGAATATCACCTTCATCGAATCTAGTAAGAGAATTTACCTCCACTACCTGTGTCGGGACGTCGAGCCCATGTATTTCTTCAATAGGTGGTAAATTCTTAACATCTTCAATTTTAATACCCTTTTCTTTCATAGATTTCTTAGCTTCTTGCATATCTTCTAGACTGAGGAATAGAATACCTCTCTTCTTCGGAGTTGGCTTAGGTGGTGGTTCAGAAAGTGTCCAATCATCGTCATTTCTCAACATATTATTCAATAGTTCTTCAGCCTATCTAACAGTTCGTTCCCTGAAAACAGAACCAGCACAACTATCTAGGTAGTCCCTAGAAGCATCGGTTAGTCCATTATAAAAGATATCAAGTATTTCATTTTTCTTAAGAGGATGATCATGCAAATCATTAAGTAATTGGAGAAGCCTCCCCCAAGCTTGAGGGAGATTCTCTTCTTCAATTTGCACAAAGTTAAATATTTCCTGTAAGGCAGCTTGTTTCTTATGAGCAGGAAAATATTTCTCAGAGAAGTAATATATCATATCCTAGGGACTACGCACACAACCAGGAGCAAGAGTATTAAAACATTTCTTAGCATAACCCTTTAAGGAGAAAGGAAACAACTTAAGAATATAGTAGTAACGAATCTTTTCCTCATGAGCGAATAGGGTGGCTATATCATTCAATTTAGTAAGGTGTGCCACAACAGTTTCAGATTCATAACCATGAAAAGGATCAGATTCAACCAAAGTAATTAACTCAGGATCGATAGAGAATTCATAATCCTTATCGGTAACAAAGATAGGAGAGGTAGCAAACTTAGGATCATATTTCATTCTCTCCATCATAGACTTTTCTTTAAGCTTAGCAAGTAATTTTCTAACATCATCTCTATCATTACAAGCAAGAAATTCTCTAGCTAGCTCCCCATCTAAAACATAACCATCAGGTATCTTAGGCATTTCAACTCTAGTAGGAGAGCTAGGAATAATAAGTGAGTCATAATTTTCATAAGTTTAAACATTTTCAGTTTCTTTAGCTTTAGCAATTTGTTCAGCAAGAAATTCACCTAGTGGCACAATATCATCAAGCATAGTACTAGCACCATCATAAGTATCATTCATAGCAGAAGTAGTATCATCAATAACTTGTGACATATCAGAATGAATAGCAGGTGGTGGTGTCGCAAGCCTACTCAAAATAGAAGGTGAATCAAGTGCAGAGTGTGATGGCAGTTCCTTACCTCCCCTCGTCATAGAGGGAAAGATCTTGGTCTTAGCGTCTTTCAGATTCTTCATAGTGATCAACAGATATAAATCCCAAGTGACTCAATAGATAGAGCTATGCTCCCCGGCAATAGTGCCAGAAAAAGGTCTTGATAACCCACAAGTATAGGGGATCGCAACAGTCTTCGAGGGTAGTATTTCACCCAAATTTAATGATTCGACACAAGGGGAGCCAAACAATATTTGCGAGTATTAGCAGTTGAGTTGTCAATTCAACCACACCTGGAGAACTAAATATCTGCAGCAAAGTGTTTAGTAGCACAGTAGTATGATAGTTTTGATAGCAGTAGTAACAGTAGCAATAGTAGCAAAGATAGTAACAGTAGCAGTTTTGTAGTGATTGTAATAGCAGCAGCATCAGCAAAAGTAACTTAGCAAGGATCAATATGCGAAAAGCGTAGGCATTGGATCGGTGATGGATAATTATGTTGGATGACATTCATCATATAACAGTCACAACCTAGAGCGATACACAATAGCTCCAATTCATCAATGTAATGTAGGCATGTATTCCGTATATAGTCACACGTGCTTATAATAAGAACTTGCATGACATCTTTTGTCCTACCCTCCTGTGGCAGCGGGGTCCATAAGGAAATCTAAGGGATATTAAGGCCTCCTTTTAATAGAGAACTGGAACAAAGCTTTAGCACTTAGTGAATACATGAACTCCTCAAACTACGGTATTCACCGAAAAGAATCCCAATTATTGTCACCTTGGGGTATGCGGATCATAACACATAATAGGTGCATACAACTTGCAAGATAGGATCAAGAACACAAATATATTCATGAAAACATAAAGGTTCAGATCTGAAATCATGGCACTCGGGCCCTAGTGACAGGCATTAAGCATAGCAAAGTCATAGCAACATCAATCCCAGAACATAGTGGATACTAGGGATCAAGCCCTAACAAAATTGACTCGATTACATGCTAAATCTCATCCAACCCATCACCGTCCAGCAAGCCTATGAAGAAATTACTCACACATGGCGGTGAGCATCATGAAATTGGTGATGGAGGATGGTTGATGATGACGACGGCATCGAATCCCCCTCTACGGAGCCTCGAACGGACTCCAGATCAGCCCTCCCGATGAAGAACAGGCGGTGGCGGCGGCTCCGTATCGTAAAACACAATGATTCTTTCTCTTTGATTTTTTTCTCCACGAAGAGGTATATATAGCGTTGGAATTAGGTCAATTGGAGTTTCCAGGGGCCCACAAGCCTTGAGGGCGTGCCTTGTGGGGGTAGGCGCCCCCCTGGGCTTGTGGCCCCTGGGTGGCTCCCCTCCAGTGGATCTTTTCGCCAGTATTTTTTATATATTCTGAAATAATTCTCCGTAAATTTTCAGGTCCATCCGAGAACTTTTATTTTTGCACAAAAATAACACCATGGTAATTCTGCTGAAAATAGCGTCAGTCTGGGTTAGTTCCATTCAAATCATGCAAATTAGAGTCCAAAACCAGTGCAAAAGTGTTTGGAAAAGTAGATATGTTTGGGACGTATCATCCGTCCAAGCCGGTTGGCTCCCAATGAACCGGACGCATTCTGACCCTGTCGGTTGCCTCCCGGTGAACACGACGCTGTTTCTCCGTTCCGACCCAGCCGGTTGGCTGCCGATGAACAGGACGCTGTTGCTGCCGTTCGTTGCCTCTCCATGTACACAAGCCCTGGCCGTACGTATGCGCGAGTACGCGTTCAGGCTCCCCCATATGTATGTACGTGGCCGTATTCTTTGCTGTGTGGCTCTACGTACGTGTACACGATTTAGACAGGACTATCTAAACTGCTACGTCAGGGGCTCTACTACGACACGTGCCGCTACTTACTCGGCCACGTTTCATCCTTGCAGAGAGACCGATCGACCAGTATGTACGTACATGTTCGCAACCAGACAAACAACGCTACGTACGCTTCAACCGGATGGGTCCCAGCTGTCAGGGAGGATAAGGAGGCACTTCCTCGCGTGCGAAGATATAGCAGGTGGGTCCTAGCTGTAAGGGGGAGGAATCATTTTTTTTGCGCGTAATAAGGAGGCACTTCCTTGCGTGCGAAGATGTAGCTGGTGGGTCCAGCTGTCAGCCTCACCGCGCACAGTCCTCTTCCGATGTCTGTCATTCATTGACCACGTTGACTACGCCACGCCGAGAGCACCAAGGCGGTGGACAACGGCAAGGCCTAGGAAGGGAACGACACAGAGCCGGGGAAGACGCGGCAGTGGATGCCCACGCGGATGGGAGTACGAGGGTTGACTGGTTCGGCTGCAGTGTGAGGCTGCCATCGCGGGAGAATAACAGGGGATGTGAGTGAGTAGAGGGAAGGCATGGCCAACGGTGGGAGTAGGGTGGGGCGTTGAGGCCTGCGCGGCAGCACAGTCGGCCACGGGAGGCAGGAGCAGGCGGTCCCACCGGCGCTGGTTTGGGCGGCTGGAGCAAGAAGATCAGAGATTGAAGAAGCAGCAAGGCCGTTGGATTAGCATCCAACGGTCACCGCTGCAAGAATCATTTGTTAACTATAAGTTGACAAAGCCGTGCGTACGCAACAACTTAGTAGGCCCACAAGTCAGCATAACATCTGTGGCGGACAACATATAGCCCATTTGCTATTTTCCCTAAATTTACAGACCATTTGCTAATTATTACGTAATTTATTGCAGCCCATATTATATTTTTAGAATACCTTACCACTTTCTCGCAAGGACATGATTAAAAATTTCAGCGATATTTCATTGAAATTGCCGAACTATTTCTAATCCCGAAATTTCGAGCCCGATAAAAACTAAATTTAAAATATATTTAAATTATGTTAAAATCCAATGAAAATTGAAATATCAAAAAATAAAAGAAAATCCGCAATTTGAAACTAATTTCCCATTTTCTTTGTTTTTATACATATACAACCCATTTCATATTACTTCTAAGATTTACAACCCTTTTTGTCTGGGCAGGCCGAATGTATCCCTCGTCGACTTGATAGATTTGCAGCCCAGCAGGACGTAGAAAAAGAAATCGGCCTGTGTAGGTTATTCTACGAAAAAAAGGTGGACTAGTCATTTTCACCGAGAAAAAAAAACAGCTTGGCTCGTCATGTTGTAAACATAAAATAAAAGCGTGGGCTAGACGGGCCACAGACACCACCCAGCCCACTTGATAACCTACTCCGTCTCAACAAATACAAAAAAAAACAACAACAACAAAACTGCTCGAGCAACTGGGTCCCACGTGTCAACCGCTCCATTTGCAATTCTCTCGTTTATTGACTACACTAACAATGTCATAGGTCCCAGATGTCAGCAAACCATTAGGAGGAAGCATTTTTTTTTCATGTAATAAGGAGGAGCTTCCTTGCGTGTGAAGATGTAGCTGGTCGGTCCCAGCTATCAGGGAATGGAATCATTTTTCTTCCACGTAATAAGGAGGCACTTCCTTGTGTGCGACCATGGACCTTGTGAGTCCCAGCTGTCCGCCTGTCCACGTACAGTCCTCTTCCGATGGCTGTCGTTCGTTGACCACGTTTACCATGACGTGCCGAGAGCACCAAGGCGGTGGACGATGGCGAGGCCAAGGGAGGGAACGACCCGGAGCTGGGGAAGACTCGGCAGTGGATGCCCACGCGGAGGGGAATACCAGGGTTTACTGGCTCGGCTGCGGTGTGAAGCTGCCGTCACCGGAGAATAACAGGAGGTGTGGGTCAGTAGAGGGATGGCCTGGCTAGCGATGGGAGTAGGGTGGGGCGATGAGGCTTGCGCGGCAGCACAGCCGGCCACGGAAGGCGGGAGCAGGCGGTCACACCGTCGCTGGTTTGGGCGGCTAGTGTAGGAAGATCAGAGATTGAAGTAGCACGCCGGCCGTTGGATTGACATCTAACGGTCTCACGCTGGTAGAGTCGATTTGTTGACTAAGTTGACATAGCCCCGCGTACGTCTCAACTTAGTAGGCCCACAAGTCAGCCTACAAATCTGGTGGGACCCAGCTAGCAGGGGAGGAATTATTTTTCTTGCGCTTAATAAGGAGGCACTTTCTTGAAAAAGATGCAGCTGGTGGGTCCCAGCTATCAGGCGGATGAAACTTTTTTTCCGCGTAATAAGGAGGCACTTCCTTGCGTGCGAAGATGTCATTGGTGGGTCCAACCTGTCAGGTGGAGGAATCATTTTTTTCGCGTAATAAGGAGGCACTTGCTTGTGTGTGGCCATCAACCTCTCCACCTACATCCCTCTTTTGATGACTGTCGTTTGTTGACCACGTTGACCACGCCCCGCCGAGAGCACCAACGCGGTGGACGACGGCGAGGCCTAGGAAGGGAAAGACCCATTGCCGGCGAAGACACAACAGTGGATGCCCACGCGGAGGGGAGTATGAGGGTTGACTGGTTCGGCTGCGGGGTGAGGCTGCCATCACCGGAAAATAACAGGAGGTGCGGGTGGGTAGAGGGATGGCCTGGCCAGCGGTGGGAGTAGGGTGGGCCGGTGAGGCCTGCGCGGCATCACAGCCAGCTATAGGAGGAGGGAGCAGGCAGTAAAGCCGGCGCTGGTTTGGGCGGCTGGAGCAGGAAGATCAGAGATTGAAGAAGTACTACGGCCGTTGGATGGACATCCAACAGTCACTGCTGCTAGAATCGTTTGTTGACTATAAGTTGACAAAGCCTACGTAGGCGTCAACTTAGTCGGCCAACAAGTCATCCTCGAAATCTGTGGCGTGTATAGCCCATTTGCTGTTATTTTTACAATTTAAAGCCCATTTGCTAATTCATATGGAATTTATTACAACCCATTTGCCATTTTTAGAATTGCTGCCAGAGTTAAAAATTTGCTAAAATATATGTGAAATTTTCAAAATTTTGCATATTTTTTTTGGGGTCCGAACTATTTTTAATCCCAAAATTAGGAGCAAGATTAAAACTAATTTAAAAAAATGTTAAAATCCAATGAAATATAAAATCTCAATGAAGAAAAAAACCAAATATGAAACTAATTGCCCATTTGCTGTGTTTTTTTACATTTGCAGCCCATTTCATATTACTTTTATGATTTACTACCCATTTTCTGGCCAGGCCGAATGCATCCCTCCTTGTCTTGAAAGATTTGCAGCCCAGCAAGTTGGAGAAAACAAATAGGCCTAGGTTGAGTATTCTTCAAAAAAATGGTGGGCTACCCATTTTCCCAAAGAAAAAACAGCTGGCCTGGTCATGTTGTTAGACGGGCCACAGACACCGCACAACCCAGTTTATACGCTGCTCCGTTGGAACAACCAAAAAAAACTGCTCGAGCTGCTGGATCCCAGGTGTCAACCACTCCTTGTGCAATTCTGTCGTTAATTGACTATACGTTGACAATGATGTGGGTCCCAGATATCAGCAAGGTGGATCTGACTAAAAAAAGAGGGGTGGATCTGAGTAGTAAGGAGGCCCTTGCTTGCGTTCGGTAGTGGACCTGGTGGGTCCCTACTGTCATACTCTCAAATACAGTCCTCCCCTGATTCACCATGTTGACCATGTTGACAAGGCCGGACGGCGGCGCCGCGGCGAGCGCACCAAGGCGGAGGACAACGGCGAGGCCTCGGACGGGAATGAACAGGAGCCGGGGAAGATGCGGCAGTGTGGTCCTAGGCGGCGGGGAGTACGAGGGTTGACTGGTTCTGGTGCGCGGTCGGCTACCGTCGCCGGAGAAGAATATGATGTGTGGGGGAGTAGAGGGATGGCCTGGCCAGCATTTCATGGTACGACAGGGCGGCGATCCGGGCACGGCACCGCAACCAGCCATGCAAGGCGGGAATAGGCCGTCCCGTCGGCGCTGGTTTGATTTTGGCGCCTAGATCGGTCAGACCCAAAAACTCAGCATGCTCGATAATAAGAATTATTTTTATATGGATAAAACTTATTGTAAAATGAAGCCGAGCACTTTTTTCTTTAGGTGTGAAGCCGAGCACATTCAGAAGCCTTGGGATAAAGTGGTGTCGCCACATGTGTTGGGTTGGGCTGGGCATTCTTATCGAAAAATAATGTTGGGCTGGAACTTTTTATCATAAAAAAAACTCGGCTTGTCAAAAAACTTGTGGTACTTGGGATTCGAATGGGAGACCTAGGTAGCACAGTCCATAAAACATACAAATGCAACGGAAAAAAATTGTGATATTTATTACAACTTGCTGCTAATAATTGTTAGATGTTGACCATGTTGACTACGATTTGCATCGGCTTCAACCTGGTGGTACCAAATAATAGTCTGTTGGTTGCAGGAAGAAAAGGGTGTGAGAAAAAAGACTGGTCGCTATCTTTGCCTAAGAATAATATTGACTGAATGTAAAGATACTCTCATAGGAAAATAATATCCTCCAGTTAAAATCATACTTTTCAAATCGTAAATTTATACAACCTGTGCATGAACATTTAGCTTTATTTATTTATTTAGGGGAGCATGAGCATGTAGCTGGGACGGATTCATGTGAGAGCCTCCCTCCCAGTTAATTATGGGCTCTTCTATTGGGCCTAAATCACTGGGCTGCGTGTCCTCGACAAGTGGAAGATTTGTTCCCTAGAAAAAAATAGTATGTGCTACGTACGGGGCACTAAAGGATCGGAGCGTGCAACGACTTCCAAAACATTGTTTTTATCATTCTAACACCACTATTTATTCAACCAACAGACAAAATATATTACTGTTTGTACATTGAAAACACCAGCAGCATCCATGGCTCTATATTGTTTTAGTAAAAGGGGTTTGCCGCCAATTTTCCGTTAATAGAAACCACTAGAGGTTCACAGCAAACTAGAGCCCTACAAAGGAGCCTTGGGATTGAAGATACCACCAGGGGTGGGGGTGCAACAGAAGCAATAAGTAGGCCAGAAGAGTAAAGATGCAGCTCTCTCTTCCAACCAAACATCAGCCAACATTACAGAAGGGCTACCAAAAAAACCAAGTGTATGCATCAAACTTAATAAAGATCCTACCACAGAAGTGTACGCATCTAACTAACTGGCTCAGTTAGATGTTACTATTTATTAAGCTGTGGAGATTGGCTGAAGGCTCGAACCAGATGGGTTCCTAACGGGGGAAATTCTAGCCAGCAGGTCGGAGTCCGATACTTGCGACCCTCTCTCCTACTTTGGGCTGCAGAGCGTGGCGGCACATATCAGGGTATGGTGCATGGAGAGACGCATGGTACGCTGTGTACACACAGTTTTTCCTTATGAACGGAACCGCGCTGCCATCAGGATCCTTGACGTTGGTGATCTCCTGGTTAATCGGATAATTCAGTCTGAGAAACAGAGAGCATGTGCCGAGGCTACTTACCGGCCTCCAGTCAAAAATTCCTGAAGGCCCAAAGAAGCTGGGATTCGGCTCAAAGACCATGCAGTGACTGTGATTGTATTCCGCGAAACAACACGTCTGGTAAGTGCGAATGATCATCAATCGTTTGCCGTCGTCTGATTGAGCCAGGAACCACCTGCAACTGCCATGCCGCTTTTCTTTGAAAGGTTTTGGGATTAGGAAGGGTAGGGACACCAGGCAGCCTACAACATCATATCAAGTTGGAGTCAAATAAAAATGGGCTGGTACTGTAAATCCAAGAACAACATGTTCAGAGCATGAATATTTTTTCAGTAAATGTTGACAGTAATATAAGCATGGGAAGGATTATTTGATTTCACCAAAATGCTACTACATCTGATCACCAATGTGGGACGTTTTGGCAGTTCGAATTAAACTGTCGAAACGTCCTACGTTACTGAACAAAGGGTGTATTTGACAGCGTGGTGTTAATTTCTAACAACAATGTCATGATTCTAACTCTTCTCAAACTATACTCTGACAATAGGAAGCAATCCATCATGATATCATAGGAAATTAGGAGTAACATACTGTTGTAACAGCCATTTGTAGCGACGACTGGAGTAGGCCAGCAATATGTCCAGTCATAGAAGGAGTCCACAACGTAAATGAAGCCCTTGTGTTCAATGGAATCAGAGAGCCATGGAGGATGTATGATCCTGCAATGGACGTCGAGATTTATCCACTTACCGCAGTGACCTGTCAGATAGGCGAGACCGCGATTGAAGAACGCAATTAGCCTGAAGTCTTTATAATTCACAGATCTTGTGGGCACTTGGTAGATTACAACCTTGAGCAAATCAAACTTGGTATCATGTTGGCCACTGTAAGATTTCGAGTATTCTGGGCCGCGGTGCCAAAGCAGTGCAGTGTTAATCGGAGGAAGGGGTATCAATCGCCGGGTGTAGACCTCCACGAGCATCCACCTGCCACGTCCGTCAACGAGAACCATCCAAGACGTGTTCATGCTGACCCAGTACATACCGTTAATGTAGTTGAGGGTGACGGGGATCGGATTACAGTCGAGGGGGTTGATGCTCGCCACCTAGGATCCTTAAGCTGCGTGACACGCCGTTCTGAAGATTAGGCGACATCAGCAAGCAGGGAGCTGGCTTAAAAAGCTCCGGCCTGAGAGCTTTGAGTAAACGGTACAGCCCCGATGAGCACGGGGCGAGCAACATGGTACTAAGATTGTCCACACGCGAAACAATGAGTTTCATTACCTCTGTGGGGAGTGAATTGCAGCCACTCTTTTGGCGGACGCTGCTCGGTTCTGCCATTGTTAGTGCTTGGGTTTCGGAAGAGGGGGAAGGTGCCTAGCGGGGATGGAAGATTAGACGATTATGTGCTGGCGAGGATGGAGAAGCGAATATGTGCTGCGGGAAGTGGACAGGTGATGATGACAATGTAACAGCAGGACGCCGCTTGACTTATGAGACACATCCCAGCAGCGTAGGGTCATATCGATGCCAGACAACTTGACTGATTACAGTACTACTAAAATATACTCCTATAAACTACAGTACCCACTATAGTGGACTAGGACTCTGCTCTACCGGACTAGTATAATAAACAATACAAATTCAATGCCCGAGTGTGGAACTACTCCGAACCACCATCGGTGCTAACGCCAATCTCCATCAAACGTTCACTGAGAGACATGGCAGTTGCAAACGCCCGCGTCGCAGTTACATCTGCAAGGGTGGCAGTTTTGTCAAATGACATGGGCTTAAAAAAAGGCCACCGTCAGATGGAAATCTGGCGGTTATGTGGGCGTTCGCCAGGATTGGGCTCGTGGCGAACGTTCACCAGATATCATTACTAAAAAAAAGGTTAAAACAGCAGGGGCTAGAACTTGCACTGGGTGACCACTAACATTGATACTAATAGTTGTCAAATGGTACTACGTACTCCGAGTTTCTGGTCAGCGAGAGTGTCTACGTGGTGTTTGGAATTATATGCAAACTAAAAAGAAACAGAGGGAGTACTAGTTAGTACTACGTACGATCTACCGCTTCGTGGGCTACTAGTGCGCTCCATGCGGCGGGCGCGACGTCCCCTACAACCACTCCCGTTTTATGGACGGCCTGGTCTATGCCTACAAGGTGCCCTGCGTCTACAAGAGTTTCGGCTGCGAGAGGTCCGTCGCCTACCACTCGGTGGCGGACCATAGGTCCAGATGCGTGCACACGTCCTGCTACTGCTATGAGTGCACGCTGCCATTTGAGGGCTCACCGGCGAGCCTCATGCATCACCTCACGACACCGTCTGGCAAACACTCCTGGCCCGTGGCGAACATCAAGTACAAGACGTGTGCTACTTGTGAACTGCGTTGGGATTTCCCCAAAGAGGAGAGGATGATGCAGTACAGTAGAGATAAGTATTTCCCTCAGTTAAGAACCAAGGTTATCAATCCAGTAGGAGAACCACACAGAACCTCGTTAGCAGCACCTACACACACAAAAACAAACATTTACACCCAACGCAAATAAGAGGGTTGTCAATCCCCTTAGCGGTCACTTGCAAGGATTAATTCTGATAGTGATAGATAGAAAAGTAAATTGCAAAAGAAAATAAAAGTAAATAAATTGCAGCGAGGTATTTTTGGATTTTAATATATGATAAAAGTAGACCCGGGGGCCAGAGTTTGCACTAGAGGCTTCTCTCTCGAACACAAAGCATACAGTGGGTAAACAAATTACTGTTGGGCAATTGATAGAAAAGCGCATAGTTATGACGATATTCAAGGCAATGATCATGTATATAGGCATCACGTCCGAGACAAGTAGACCGGCTCCTACCTGCATCTACTACTATTATTCCACCCATCGACCGCTATCTAGCATGCATCTAGGGCATTAAGTATCAAACAGAGTAACGCCTTAAGCAAGATGACAGGATGTAGACAAAGTAAACTCAAGCAATATGATTAAACCCCATCGTTTTATCCTTAATGGAAACAATACAAATACGTGTCTTGTCCCTTTCTGTCACTGGGATATAGAACACCGCAAGATTGAACCCATCACAAAGCGCCTCTCCCATTGCAAGATAAATCAATCTAGTTGGCCAAACCAAACGGATAGATCGGAGAGAAATACAAAGCTATAACAATCATGCATAAAAGAGTTCAGAGAAGACTCAAATATTTCTCATGAATAATCTGATCATAAACCCACAATTCATCTGATCCCAACAAAAACACCGCAAAAGAAGATTACATCGGATAGAACTCCAAGAGCATCGAGGAGAACATGGTATTGAAGATCAAAAAGAGAGAAGAAGCCATCTAGCTACTAGCTATGGACCCGTAGGTCTGTGGTAAACTACTCACACATCATCAGAAGGGCAGCAAGGTTGATGAAGAAGCCCTCCGTGATCGATTCTCCCTCTGACAGAGTGTCGGAAAAGGCCTCCAGATGGGATCGCGGAAGAACAGTGGCTTGCGGCGGCGGAAAGGTTTTCTCGTCTGGCTCTCCGTTGGTTTCCCAATATTTGAGAATTTATAGAAGTGGAATTAGGTCAAAAGGAGCCATGAGGGGCCCATGAGTGGCCTCCTCATGAGGCTTCTGGCTTCCTCCCAAAGCTTCCAGGGTCTCTTTTGTCCAGAAAAAAATCGTCAAAAAGTTTCATGGCATTTGGACTTCGTTTGGTACTGATTTCCTGAAAAACCAAAAACAAGCAGAAAACAGCAACTGGCACTGGGCACTAGGTTAATAGGTTAGTCCCAAAAATGATATATAGTTGCATATAAAACATCCAAGATTGGTACTATAATAGCATGGAACAATAAAAAATTATAGATACGTTGGAGACGTATCAAACATCCCCAAGCTTAATTCCTGCTCGTCTTCGAGTAGGTAAATGATAAAAACAGAATTTTTGATGTGGAATGCTACCTAACATGTTTCATCATGTTATTTTGTTTTACGGTATGAATAATAAGATCCGAATGATTCAAAGCAATAGTCTATAATTTGATATAAATACATCAATACTCAGGCATACTAACAAACAATCATGTCTTTCAAAATAAAAATGCTAAAGAAAGTTATCCCTACAAAATCATATAATCCTGTCATGCTCCATCTTCTTAACATAAAGTATTTATCATGCACTACCCCGATGACAAGCCGAGCAATTGGTTCATACTTTTTAACACGCTTCAACTTTTTCAACCCCCACGCAATACATGAGCACAAGCCAGGGATATAGCACTATGGGTGGAATAGAATGATGGTGGAGATTAATAAGGGGAAGTCAAAAAGAGAAGATAGTCTCACATCGACGAGGCTAATCAACGGGCTATGGAGATGCCCATCAATTGATGTCAATGCGAGGAGTAGGGATTGCCATGCAACGGATGCACTAAGAGCTATAAGTGTATGAAAGCTCAAAATAAAAACTAAGTGGGTATGCATCCAACTTGCTTGCTCATGAAGACCTCAGGCATTTGAGGAAGCCCATCATCGGAATATACAAGCCAAGTTCTATAATGAAAAATTCCCACTAGTATATGAAAGTGACAACATAGGAAACTCTCTTTATGAAAAACATGGTGCTACTTTGAAGCACAAGCATGGAAAAAGATAGTAACACTGCCCCTTCTCTCTTTTTCTCTCATTTTTTTTCGCTGGGCTCTTTTTGGCTTTTTTTAAGACTCCTCACTGGGACAATGCTCTAATAATGATGATCATCACACTTCTATTTACTTACAACTCAAAAATTACAACTAGATACTAGAACAAATATGACTCTATATGAATGCCTCTGGCAGTGTACCAGGATGTGCAATGATACTAGTGTAACATGTATGAAAATGATGAATGGTGGTTGAGCCACAAATACTATGTCAGCTATATGATCATGCAAAGCAATATGACAATGATGCTGTGTGTCATATAAAAAGAACGGTGGAAGTTGCAGGGCAATATATCTCGAAATGGCTATGGAAATGCCATAATAGGTAGGTATGGTGGCTGTTTTGAGGAAGATATAAGGAGGCTTATGTGTGATAGAGCGTATCATATCACGGGGTTTGGATGCACCGGCGAAGTTTGCACTGATTCTCGATGTGAGAAAGGGCAATGCACGGTACCGAAGAGGCTAGCAAATTGCGGAAAGGTGAGAGTGCGTATAATCCATGGACTCACATTAGTCATAAAGAACTCACATACTTATTGCGAAAGTTTATTAGCCCTCAAAGCAAAGTACTACTACGCATGCCCCTAGGGGTATAGATTGGTAGGAAAAGACCATTGCTCGTCCCCGACCGCCACTCATAAGGTAGACAATCAATAATAAATCATGCTCCAACTTCTTTGCATAACGACAGACCATACGGGCATGCTTCAGGAATCAGAAACCTTATCACCAATATTCTTACTAAACCACAATTATCTACTAGCACCTCCCACATATTACCATCTTAATATCACAAAACTATTGCAAGGAATCAAACTTATCATATTCAGTGATCTACAAGAAAGTTTTTATTATATCCCTCTTGAATACCTATCATATTAGGACCAAATTCATAACCCGTGCATGTTACCATTGCTATTTATTAGACTCTCAAAACGATATAAGTGAAGCATGAGAGTGCAACTATTTCTTTAAAATATAACCACCGCCGTGCTCTAAAAGATATAAGTGAAGCACTAGAGCAACTGCCTAGCTCAAAAGATATAAGTGAAGCACATAGAGTATTTTAACAAATCACGAATAATGTGTGTCCCTCTCAAAAAGGTGTGTTCAGCAAAGATGATTGTGGCAAACTAAAAATCAAAGAAAAGCAAGCAAACTATAGCACAAGACGCTCCAAGTAAAATACATATCATGTGATGAATAAAAATATAGCTCCAAGTGATATACCGATAGATTGTAGACGAAAGAGGGGATGCCATCCGGGGCATCCCCAAGCTTAGACGCTTGAGTCTTCCTTGAATATTACCTTGGGGTGCCTTGGGCATCCCTAAGCTTAGGCTCTTGCCTCTCCTTATTCCTTTATCCATCGTAGTCTCACCCAAAACTTGAAATCTTCAGCACACAAAACTCAACAGAAACCTCGTTAGATCCGTTAGTATAACAAATAAATCTTAAAATTTAGGTACTGTTGTAAATTGATTCATATTTAATATTGGCATAATGCTACTGTACTCCAACTTCCCCATGGCTTGTACCCCCCGATACATTCCATAGATTCATCAAAATAAACAAACTATGCAACAAAAACAGAATCTGTCTAAAACAGAACAGTCTGTAAAGATCTATGTAAAAGCCATACTTCTGTAACTACCAAAATTCTGAAAAATTAGGAAAACGTAAACAATTCATATACCAATACTGTGTAAAAAATCAGAATTTTATCACGCTCCAGTACAGAACCAAAAATCCAACAGTGAACTCAAAACTTTCTGTTTTCAAACAGCATCAATTATACTATCATCCAAATCATCCCAAAGTATTACTTGGCACAAACACTAATTAAAACATAAAAACACAATCATAACAGAAGCTATAATTGTGTAAACACACAAAAACAGAAGGTAAAACAAAAATTTAAGATACATATTGGGTTGCCTCCCAACAAGCGCTATTGTTTTATGCCCTTAGCTAGGCATAATGCATAGTTTCAAGTGTTGTCATCCTTGGTTTCCAAATCCTCAATTACACACCTTCTCTTTCTAGGAGATTTAACATAGGGGTTTCTTATCATCACGCTCCTAGGCACAAAGCTAAGAATTTTTCTTTCATAGATAGGTTCCTTTATTATATCAATGAAATTGGGGTGCACGCTAATCATTTTAAGATCCTCATTTCCCTTGCTAGAAGTGGCACCCTTAGTCTTAGGAACATACATAAACTTGCAATTTTTATTGGGAGGAGTCCTATCAATAGTTTTAACGGAGGAAAAAGCGGAACCCAAGTTATTAATAATTTCTTCTAACTTATCGATTCTAGCGGGATCTTGTTCTATCCTTTCATTGATCATTGGTTCTTTTTTTAGGGTTTTTAGTGTAATTCCTACCTTAGAACCAAATTGAGTAATATGATTATGGACCTTTTTGTCTAGAGTCTCAAGATGTTCAATAGTAAACATTTTATTCTCAATAGCTTCTAACCTTTGCATAACATGTTCCAAAGTCAATGTTGTTTCATTAATAATGATAGGCGGTGATCCTACTAAATGTCCCATAGCATTGAAAGCATCCATAGGGTGACTACTCAAGAAATTCCCTCCAGTAATAGTATCTAGCACAAATCTATACCAAGTAGTAATACCCACATAAAAATTACGGAGAAGAACAGTGGTGGATTGCTTACGAGTAGACCTATTTTGAGCATCGCAAATCCTATACCAAGCATCTTTTTAACTTTCTCCTCCCCTTTGTTTAAAATTAAGAACTTCATTTTCAGGGGTGCAAGTAACAATTGAAGAACTAGCCATAATGGCAAAGCAAGCAACTAGCAAACAAGCAAATAAAAATATTTTTGTGTTTTTGTAAAATTGTTTTAGAAGTGGGGGAGATGAAAGTGAGAGGCAAATGCATATAAAAGACAAATGAAAATAAGAGCAAGTGGATGATAGTTTGTGCGAAGGTACTTGATAGGTTTTGGTGATGTCTCCCCGGCAACGGTGCCAGAAATTCTTCCTGCTACTTGTGAACTGCGTTGGGATTTCCCCGAAGAGGAGAGGATGATGCAGTACAGTAGAGATAAGTATTTCCCTCAGTTAAGAACCAAGGTTATCAATCTAGTAGGAGAAGCACATAGAACCTCGTTAGCAGCACCTACACACACAAAAACAAACATTTACACCCAACGCAAATAAGAGGGTTGTCAATCCCCTTAGCGGTCACTTGCAAGGATTAATTCTGATAGTGATAGATAGAAAAGTAAATTGCAAAAGAAAATAAAAGTAAATAAATTGCAGCGAGGTATTTTTGGATTTTAATATATGATAAAAGTAGACCCGGGGGCCAGAGTTTTCACTAGAGGCTTCTCTCTCGAACACAAAGCATACAGTGGGTAAACAAATTACTGTTGGGCAATTGATAGAAAAGCGCATAGTTATGACGATATTCAAGGCAATGATCATGTATATAGGCATCATGTCGGAGACAAGTAGACTGACTCCTACCTGCATCTACTACTATTACTCCACCAATCGACCGCTATTCAGCATGCATCTAGGGTATTAAGTATAAAACAGAGTAACGCCTTAAGCAAGATGACATGATGTAGACAAAGTAAACTCAAGCAATATGATTAAACCCCATCTTTTATCCTTAATGGCAACAATACAAATAAGTGTCTTGTCCCTTTCTGTCACTGGGATATAGAACACCGCAAGATTGAACCCATCACAAAGCACCTCTCCCATTGCAAGATAAATCAATCTAGTTGGCCAAACCAAACGGATAGATCGGAGAGAAATACAAAGCTATAACAATCATGCAAAAAAGAGTTCAGAGAAGACTCAAATATTTCTCATGAATAATCTAATCATAAACCCACAATTCATCGGATCCCAACAAACACACCGCAAAAGAAGATTACATCGGATAGAACTCCAAGAACATCGAGGAGAACATGGTATTGAAGATCAAAGAGAGAGAAGAAGCCATCTAGATACTAGCTATGGACCCGTAGGTCTGTGGTAAACTACTCACACATCATCGGAAGGGCAGCAAGGTTGATGAAGAAGCCCTCCGTGATCGATTCCCCCTCCAGCAGAGTACCGGAAAAGGCCTCCAGATGGGATCGCGGAAGAACAGAGGCTTGCGGCAGTGGAAAGGTTTTCTCATATGGCTCTCTGTTGGTTTCGCAATATTTGAGAATTTATAGAAGTGGAATTAGGTCAAAAGCAGCCACGAGGGGCCCACAAGGCATCAGGGCGCGCCTCCTGGGGCCACGCCCTGTTGCCTTGTGGCCTCCTCGTGAGGTTTCTGGCTTCCTCCCGAAGCTTCCAGGGTCTCTTTTGTCCAGAAAAAAACCGTCAAAAAGTTTTGTGGCATTTGGACTTCGTTTGGTACTGATTTCCTAAAAAACCAAAAACAAGCAGAAAACAACAACTGGCACTGGGCACTAGGTTAATAGGTTAGTCCCAAAAAATGATATATAATTGCATATAAAACATCCAAGATTGATACTATAATAGCATGGAACAATAAAAAATTATAGATACGTTGAAGACGTATCAACGTGCTACCCGTTCGTCGTGCCGTAGTCGTTGGAGGATCACCGCCGCCTGCTTGTCGCGGAGGAGGACGGTAGCGTCTTCCTCTTGGCCGTGGGCACCGGCAGGGCCGCGCAGGCCGCTGCCCCTTCTCTGTCATGTGCGTCAGGGGCAACGCCACCGACGCCAACACGAGGCCGCTGTACAGGTGCGTGCTCACTGTTGATGCCCCTCCGGCGTACGAGGGCGACCTCGGCGGCTCCCTTAGGCTGAATGAGACTGTGGCGAGCTGCTCCATTCCTGGCAAGGTGGACATCGAACAGGGCTGGCTTCATGCGCATGTCAACCCCAACATGCTGCACGGGGACTCCAAGGAGGTTCACCTGGGCATATGCATTTCCAAGTTAACTGTTCATCATTAGTCTTCGCTCAATGGAAGCAGCTGTCTAAGCATGTGGACACCGACGCCCTCACCGGTTTCATTACCAAGATCCGTATGTCTGCCCTTAGCCTCCGTCCTGCAGCCCGTGAGAGCCAGCTCCGTCGAGTGTGATTGCTGCTGCTTTATGTTCGTTCGTTTTGTTGGGACTACGTGCCTTTTGCCTGCTTGGCTGTATTAAACCTTCCTTGTTGCTATACTATTCATGTTGCTACTCTGTGATTTAGCTGGCTGGGCGGGCTATCTGCCTTTTCTCTAAAAAAATCTACCGCTTCCTGGATCCTCTTTGATCATCGGAACCGGTCTCCCGACTCACAGCCATCATAATTTGCATTTGAATGCACTTTCCAATAATATTATTTTTGCCAGGGCATATAACATACACTATTTTTTAACCTGAATCCAACGTCGATTTTTTTTGAATTGTTTGAATTTGCTTAGCACATGTGTCACATGGTTCCGACGTTGAACTTATACTGGAGTACTATTTCCCTACTAGTTAAATTTATGGTAAAAAATATAGGTCTAAAAGTCGAAATACGAGAGGTGCTAGTAAACCGGGACGGAAGTAGGAATAGTACTAGAGTAGAGGGCGGTGCTGCAGGGGAGTCTCACCCCGCTCGTGGTGCAGCAGTAAAGCTGTCATATCACAAAACCCCACCACTCCCAGTAATAAGTGGCCTGGTAAAATGAACGGACAAGCAACCATCATATCACTCCTGTCTTTATTTTATTTCATCTCTCTGTAGTCTGGTTCATCTCTCCACATTTACGGTCGATCCTAAAGCGGCATGCTCGATCCCTATCTACTATAGTAGTAGTACTCAATTTGGAATTCCAATTGCACGGCACAACTTCATAGGAAAAAATACGACCGAGGTGTACGAAGCGATTTGGGAGTAGTAGTAGTACTTGCAACAAAATATAGTGTGTATAGATTTTTTGAAAAGTCAAACTTTACAAACTTTGACCAAGTTTATATAGAAAACTACATGTATCTATAATAGTGAATATATAAATTATGAAACTATGTGTTGTGATGAATCTAATGAAATATGTTTTGCATTCTAGATGCAAATATTTTTCTCCAAAAACTGGGTCAAATTTAGTGAAGTTTGACTTTTCAAAAAGTCTATATGCACTACATTATGGAACGGAGGGTAGTAGGAGTCACTCGTAGGAGTACGTGCTAGTACTACGTACGGTGTGCCGCCAAAGGCCACTACTCCCTCCCCGGTGCATAGGGCATAGATCGAATGGCTGATCTGCGGGATTTGCTTGAACAGTAGCTGCTGCATCCGTACTATTCTGGAACAATCACAAGAGCACTTGTCCGAAAAATTTGCATGCCTCCAGACTAGTGAGATATAACTACTACGATAGAGAAAAATCTACAACGAGAAGGAAGTAAACAATCAAATGAGAATGAGTCCCACCATTTCTAGCTCATTAGAAAACAATCAATGGAGTTTTCACTTCTCATTCTTGCATTTCTTTTGCATTGAATCATTTCACAAGGTTGTCTACTATTTTACTACTTTTACCAAAACCGCATCGTAATGTTGAAACGTGCATTTGCACGTGTGTATACATACTAGTTGTCCTAGTGTATAAGCCTAGATATAGAGAGAGACGTGTACTAGAGAGAGACGTGTACTGCGATATATAGTGTTGAACTTCGTGCTATGTATGTACTCTACTTACCAAAAGTAACAAGCGTACGGATACAAAAGGTTTTCAAACTTGTTCCGTTTATACATAATTAATTAAGGACGCTAATAAGTCCCGAGCGTTCGGGATTTATCATTTCCGTCCAAATACCATAGAAAACTACGAGTACTCCTACCTACTAGTGGGATCAACTTACGACACTAAATTATTCCTAATAAAAGCCACGGCGCTCGCAGGAGCGTTTGCGACACGCCACGAGTGCCCTGGTGTGCGGTCGTTTCCCAGCGCGGCGAGACAATGCCTCTTCCTCGGCCTCACAAGTCGCGAGGTGCTGATTAGCGGCTTGCCGGTGGGCGAGCGCGATCTCACCGGTCTGGTGATCCAGCGCCAACAGGTAGTCCTCCTCGCTGGAAGCGTGCACTCGATCGACGTACCGCCAAGCGTAGATGAGGCGCATCGACCCGACTGCACTCAGGGCTTTGGCACGGGCGTCCTCCGCCACCCACACGGCCCTCGCACGAGCCTTCTGCCAAAGAGTGAATTGCCTGACTCTCTCGGAGGCGACATAGGCCTGCCAGGCAGCATCCTGTCGGGGCCGGATTTCTGGGACATGATATCCCAGAAATTAACCCCTCGTGTCGACACCAGCCCAGGATTACTGTTACTGCTGGACACGTCCTTGTTACAGATTACCTAGAAATTACAAGAATTTGATACAAGACCATAAAGGTCTAATGATACAACAATGATTTCTAGTGGGGATGACGGAAGCGACTCGTGGTTCTCCAACGTCAATGGGGCTCCATTCCCACAGGAACAGCTGACCCGGTAATTCCTATGCCGCGTGGCTGCTATCCTAGGCTCCGCATGGACTTCGTTGTGGTACTCTTCGTAGAAATCCTGACCTGGCCAATTAAATAGCCAGGGACAAGCCTGTGAGTACGTTTGAACGTACTCGCAAACATAATGAACAAAAGATATACCGAATGCATATGATCATGATGGGTTAAATTATATGCAAATGTTGAACGAAATTTAAAGCATGGCATGATGAATATTAGCATGTGCAGAAAAATTAAATTGTTAGTGACAAACCAAGAAAGTTAAAAGTGGACAATCGGGCGAGACTGAACCGCCCGAGAATCCAAAATAAATGCCAAACGGGTGTCTAAAAGAGAATCGGGCGAGACAGACCGCCCGAGAACTCAAGCGACGCCACGAGAGGTCTTGAAAATAAAACTGGGTGACCGGGGTAGTCTAGCCAGCCCCTGAGACACCCAGGAAAATAAAAATAAGAGAAATGGTTAGTCCATAATAATAACAACAATATTCATGACAACAATAATATTCATGACAGCGTCAGTGGCGACAATAATTATCCTGCAAAATAAATCATGCTCAAATTTTAATTATTTTCCTCCGGAGACCGACACTAAGACCGACACTTGACCAACCCAGACTGTAGTCCTTAACCGCGGACACGGCTATTCGAATAGATATAACTCTGCAGAGGGTGTACTCTTTACCCACAAGTAAAGGATTTCTTTAGTCAGCACCGAGACGCTGGCTAATTCCCATTACGGTCTTTGGGTTGAAAACACACCTAACCCGCACGCACCAGCTTTAATTTTTCCCGGGCCAGGAATCACCCAAAGCAGTGGTAAAATAAAACTCTAAGTGGGAACGCCTCATACAACGGCCTCCAATAGCATGCGCGTTCAGCTTCGGTCCCAGACCGACCACTCATGCCCCCGGACCAAGTGACATGACTACCAGGGCCAGTGGTATCATTCACTATGGCCTCTCTGTACGGTGTGTGCAAGAAAGGGGTTATCAACTTACTGAATCATACCCTACCTGCGGCAGGGACATGTGGTAGCACGATTCAAGTTTGGGGGTTACCGGAACAAGACTCGATCTACGGTCGACTCAGGAGGTTTAAGTTTTCCTGCAGTGGTTAGCACAGTAAAGTGTTCTTTCAATAGTAACACCAAAACAGGGCCACAGCCCTTGCATGTCCCAACATGCATAACCAACAAGGCATGATCACGCTCCAACGTGATCACCCTTCTACTGGTAACGGTATTTCTCTTATACCCGCTCCTGCAAGTTAGTCATGACAAGCACACGTTGCACGGTACGGGAAAAACATGCCAACACTACATGCATGCGAATTTTTATTTGAATTCAACATATGCATGATTCAATTATTCTTGCAAACATTTAACCATGCAATCACCATATCAAGTGTTCAAGATGCTTGCCTTGAATATGCAGAAATATTGGGTGCACTCCAAAAGTTTTGAAAATAATATCTTCCCTCCATTTCCTAGTTTCAAAAATATTACAATTACCACATAAAGCAAAAACAGTACTAAAAAGTTGTTTGGAAAATTTTACAATAAATCCTAAAATAAACTAGATGAAAAATGATGAATTACAGAAAAAGAATCAAATTATTTGGAGTTCGTATGATTTCCCTAGGGAATTTCTAAGCTGAGGTAATTAAGGAAATGGACTATTTAAAAGATGCAGAGGGTATAAAGCTTAGTAAAAATGTTCACCATAGCTAGAATAATAGAGCATGATTTTATGAGCATGTAGAAATTTGAATCATTATATTTGGATTTGAAATGGACACTGTGGAAATATTTGAAATCTGCTGGAATTTAAAAAAAAAGAGGCAGAAGCGCGCCCTGTGCGCAGTTTAGTCGCACGGCGCTACTAGGCCAAGCCCAGCCGTTCGGCCACGCGGAAGGATTGCGACGTCGAAAGCGTATTCTGGGTTTCCGCTTTCCACGCGCGAAGGCAGCTTTTGCGGTAGCCCGTCTCCACTTAAACAGCGCGGCATGACCCGTGGGTCACTGACAGTGGGCACCACCTGGCCCCACTGCTAGGCTTGACTGGACTCGCCCGCCTTTCTCCTCTGTCCGAGGGGAGTGCGGGGCTCCGGCGATTCTCGCCGGAGAACGGCGGCTTCCCTCGGTGAGCCGAGCCCACCAGCGTGCTCGGGTGGTCCGTGCGGTCCCTCCGGTGTATGGCTTGGTCGGCGGGGAGCACGGAATCGCCGGCAGTGAGGTCTTCCCGAGAAGCTCCGGCGGGGTGGAAAGAGGGCTTTCGTCTATGGGTCATCTCCGGTGAAATTAGCGACGGGAAAGGATTAGTGGATGCTCCAGGAGGCTGTTTGCGTAGAGAAATGGGGAGGGGAGGCACGGGTGGCGCCGAAATCGACTGGAAGGCCGTGGCGGTCGGGGTTGCCGGAGAGGAAGAAGACGGCTTCCCCTGGTCGTCTGGTTGCTCGGGGAGCTCACAGGGGGAAGGAGAAGTGGTGCTGTCGAGAACGAGCCCTAGGTGGCCCTTTTATAGCACGGGAATGTCGGTTCCGTCCTTGGCTTATCCGACCGAAGGCGGTGGTGGCCATTACTCCGGTGGTTGAGGTTGTTACAAGGGCGGTGCGACGTGGGCAAGCTTCTGGAGGAGGCCACCGCCCACAGACGAGCTGGTTGACTCGCGAGGTTGCCAGGTGGCTCGGGCAGAGGCGCGCCCGAGACGGCAGCGATGGCGGTGGCACTGGTCGGTGTGGGCGGCGCTAGAGGCCGAGGAGAAGTGTCGGCGGGGTCGGTGGAGTTATGGCGACGCCGTCCAGGTTGTTGCGAGGACTGGAGAGGGAGCAGGGAGCCGCGGCGGCCCGGTGCCAGTGGATGCAGTGGGCATGCTCCTGGCATTCCCTGGGCATGCACGAAACGTGCTTGAAGAATTGCCAAAGGACACTAAGTGGATCTACTCAAGCTGATTTTTGGTAGGGCTATGCTGACAATGCTGGCAATACTACTAGACATGCTATTTTGGATAGGAAAGCAAGTGGTATTTGTAGTTTAGAAAAGTGCAAAATTCATGTCATGCACATAAGCTGCTTGACAAAATGCTAGGGCTATTTAGGGGATTTTGTTGGAAGTGATATTTGGCAGGATGGTGCTCACTGGATGATAGAGATGATGGTGTGGTTGGATGGACAAAATGAAAAACTTGATAGTGCAAGTTTTGGAGAAAATCAGTTCTAGACCCAAACTTGGGGAATTAATTTGGAGGTCTTCCAGAATGAAATTGGAGTTCATCTTCTGGACTTAAGTGTTTGGTTGGAAGGACTATATGGTGGAATAATTTCAGAATTTTTGGAGCAATAAAAATTGGGGTTGCAGTTATAACTCCAGAATGGGACAGAATTGAAAAGAGGATGTTCCACTCAAAATTTCCAAAATACCAAGTTGGGTTTTTGCATAAAAGTGATCTATAGGCGTCACATGACCTCTCATAATTTTTGTGGGATTTTTAAAGAATTATTTAAAATAGTTGTAGTGCAACAGAATCAATTAAAGAATTGGAAATGCTATAGAAAAGATTATCTTGGGCAAAATTTTATTATGAAAATATTTCCTACTGTTATTAAAATTTAATTAAATGATTTAAGAAAACTACCAAAGCCCACAATATTTTTACCAAATTTTTTATATGGAGGGAAGAATTTTGGAAAACAGAAAATAGAAAATACTCTAAAATTAATAAAAGAACTAAGATAAAAAAAATTCTGGCCAAATGTTATTTAATAAAAACATGGTTAAATTTTTGGGGTGTTACACATCCCTTGTGGCGCGCTTCTCTTCCTCGGCCTTCTCCTCTAACTCTCTTTTGGCGCACTCCGCCGGAGGTAAAGCCTCCCATAAGGTGACCTCCATTTCTTTCCATAGGTTCTCCAAGCTGGGCGGCTCGGGGGCCGGCGTGACGTCCTCCTCGTAGCGGGGCGCCGACACGTCCTTCGATGCATGTGGGGGCGAGACTAGGAACGCCGACGCGTCCACCTCAATGCGTCGCGGCGACAGCGAGGGGCGGAACGCGGACGCGTCATCCTCGACTCGTGGCAATGAGGAGCGGAACGCCGATGCATCCTCCTCAAATCGGGGCGGAGAGGAATGGAACGCCGACGCGTGACCCTCCGCGTGGGGCAGCGAGGGGCGCCTAGGGCTAGGGAGGGGCGATGCCATGGTGGTCGACGGGTCCGTAATTGAGAGGGAGGGCGAGGAGATAAAGGAGATGAATGTGAGCGTTCTTTGGAATGCCGTGGGAGGCGCATTATTTATAGCGAGCAATGGTACACCTATGTAAGATTGGTTGCGTGATTAACGTAACAACTATGTGGGCATTTATTTGTTGGAGGAAATTAAGGGGGAGGGGGTACCAAGCTGAATTCAGGGGGAGAGGTGGAGATATTGATGGTCACAATGGTTTAGGGTTTAGGTGATATGCGATTTATTAGGCAGGAGGAGATTGGACGAGCACGGGAGGGAGAGTCAACAATCGGCTATATGAATTTGCCATGTCAATTATAGCCAACCTTATAGCCCACTCATACAATGGTTAGTCATATTAGTATGCTATAGCATTAATATATGGCCCACATGTTCCTCTCACAAAGTGTGTTGGAGCTCATGCTACAGCCGGCTGTAAGTTTGTAGCCCGCTTCTCTTCTCTCTCCTCTTCTCTCTCATCCAACTCAGCAAAAATATATTATTTAAAGTCTTACAGCCCGCCTACATCACCTTATTGTACTTGCTCTCATGCATGCAGATTGTTTTCACACGGGGAGGACAGGTGGGACTACGGGGGGGGGGGGGGGGGAAGGAGAGTCATGTAGCAGATTGTTTTCACACATGGAGAGGAAAAGATTTGGAGGCGAACGGGTTTCCTGGTAGGCCGAACGAGAAAAATGAATCGAGAGGGAGGTGGGCGCATGAGGCGGTTGAGTTAAACGAGTTGCAGTTTAATTACTACTGTACATCGCAGCTAATACTTTAAGATTTTCTGAATTCTCATAGAGTAAGTACAATAATGAGCTTATAGCCCGCTTACATGGCACTTTTGCCTATGTGGAGTAGAGAGAAATGGAAAAATGGTGGGACTGGGCTCTCATGCAAGAGCCTAGCTATATGCGTACTCCTTGGCAAATGCAAGAAATACGAAGAACGAGATAGAGAGAAGGTAAAAAAACAATACTCTTATAGCCAACCTTATAGCTAACCTTGTTGTATGAGTGACTATAAGTGATGACTATATATGACATGGCAACATCATATAGACTAACGCACCCGGACGGAGGAAGTAGTACTCTGGTCTGGAGTGTAAGGCTCACTAGGAATTGCATCGTGACCAAGGTGGGTGACTACTGGCTAGTAGCGATTACTCGTCTCGTTCCTTTCCTCCAATCAAGATCCTGTTTAGTTAATTAAATAGAGTTGGTTTCCCACGATATGCATGCATGCAATTGTATTCTCACGGTGCGGTCAATGCAGCCCCCTCATGAAGACCAATGGAATTCCCACCCGCTGGCATGCTAGTCGTTTCCACCAATGGAAAAAAGGAGAAAGGACCGGTAGAAAGTAATTAGCATGAGGAGTTATTAGGAAACGGGCCTTAGAGAGAGGGTAAATCGGAAAAAAAATTGCTCATTTATAGCCATCCGAAGTCTCAAAGGGCGCGAGCGAGGCGATAGTCGTGGGAGGCGCGACGCTTGACGAAATTAAGTCAAAGTTGCATGCACACGTCGGCATGGCGTGCGAACACGCGGATCCTATACTGTCAGCCTTACGAAGTGGGTCTAGTAGACATGACATCTAGTGGGTCCCCCTTAGTACTAGAGAACTCTTTGGGGGCATGCAGCCGTTTATCCACCGGGCAAGCCACACCCCACGCCGTTCGCATGCCCTACTCAGCATTTTTACAATCGGAAAACCTCTAGCAGTTCGCTCCTACTCGTCCCCGTCCTTTAACATTACAACAGTTCACTCCGACTCGTCCCGTCCTTTCACATTACAGCATTTCCACTTCTCCTAGCCCTCCTCCAAACTCCATGGCCTCCCAAATCTCCATGATCGGCGGTGAGTACAAGGTTAAAACCATCACCAGCGATGAGTTCGACGACATCTACACCCGTTCTTCTGCGACGGTGCAAGGATGCCTTGGTCGCTTCAAACGCATGTTCGCAAATTCAAATGATGAGTGGGTCGTTGGGCTAGATGTTGAGTACACCACAGTCTTGGATAAAGAGAGGTTTGTAAAGGAGGAAGAGAAGAAGAAGCCCGTCGTGATCCAGGTCTGCGTACATAACTTGTGCTTTGTGTACCACATATGCCATGCCGACGTTAGGTGCCAGAATTTTAAAGACTTCCGCAAGGACGAAAGATTCAAATTCATTACTGTAGACTTTAACAACGACAAGGAAGTCCTGCGTCGGATAGGCCTCGTTGTACACCAGCCCTTCGACCTCCAGAAGAAAGCCCTGGTGTCCTCCTCTTAGCCTTCAATGCTGACCCTGGCAGAAGCCATGATTGATCCTTCATATGGTAAATAGAAGAAACCTCACTATAGGTTTCATTATTCATGGGATTGGAAGAAAATAGATGAAGCTCACATCGAGTACGCAGCACTGGATGCCTACCTTTTTTTAAATATCTACAAGGGTTGGATGAAGAGGCGGAGCCTAGTGTCGGTTCAAGAAAAGAAGTATCGGCGAAGAGGAAGAGGGACAAGGATGAAGTCGAGGACTTGGACGAGGACTCCGAGTAAGGTGGTAGTGTTGTTGCTCATGCTGGTTCTAATGCAGTGTCAACCGGATTAGTTGCTTAGTTTTATTTCATGCTGCTTAGTTTTATTTCAGGGTGCTTAGTTTTATTTCAGGGGTGTGTTGTGCTGAGCCCCCAGCAGAACTATGTTATGTTCTTTCTCGTTACTTGAACTCTTTAGTACGTACTAGTATTTCTTACAGTTCGAGTTGTAGATGGTACTACTACTCGTTTCTTCACCTTCCTACTGTACTTAATAAGTACTAGTAGTATTATTTCCATCTGTCTAACTAGTTGGTACTATTTGTCTGTACTACTCATTTCTTACACAAGAGATATAGCAATTTGGGTCATTCGATTTGTGAAAGAAGAAGTTCGATGGAGGGAGGGAAGAAGACGGCAGAGATGCTACCCTAGTATCTATATTATGGTGGCAGGGTGCCCATGATCTGTCTTATGAGTGTTGGGTGTGGGATGCAGTTCGTCGGAAAAAATGGATCGTGCCCGGGGTTAGACGGATGGCAAGGGGGGGGGGGAGAGCACGGCAGTGGGAGGTGGTTGACGGGAGGACGGGGCGGCGGCAGCAGGCGGTTAGGCCTGTGACGGCTCTATGTTTGAGAGAGAAGATGAAGAGTGCATCATTTTCGGAGGTTGAAGAAGCCCTTCTGGCCATCCATGTTGCATCCAACGGCTCACAAGAGTCGACTGACCCAAATTGTTCCTTCAGATTGGAGGATCCACGTGGCGTTCAAGGTCTCGAGGGTAGATTCCACGTCCTCACCCGGTTTGCAGCCTCGGCGCAGACGCGACAGGCTTCCGCCACGACAGCCACCATGCGGGCCTCCTACTAGCGGGCGGAGACCACAATGACCCGCTAGCTCCTCCTCCTCGCCGGCGTGCTGGAGCACGCGCTTGTCCTCCTCCTCTTCGTACGCTGCAGACATATACGCGGCTCCAGTTGCTCGCGTCCTTGGCAGCGTGGCGGCATCACCCGGAGGGACGCGAGCCTGGGACTTCATGGCACCGGGATGGCGGGGACATGGCGGTGATGGGCGAGAAATGGTCCGCCGGAACAGTACCACATTAATTAGCACAACATCGATACGGAATCCTCTGCAAGCATGTGCAACGTGGCCGCGCGGTTGATCGAACGGTGCGTCACGGTGTCGCGTTCGAAGGACATCCACCGAACCTTTGTGTGTGTGTGAAGACAATCCCCGAATATCATGCTACATTTTTTTGCTGGAAAAGTTCTTCTCTCTACAATATTTCCATATATTTGAATTTAGCTTCAGTTCGTGCTTATTTGGATTTGGATGTTTTAGGTGCACCCTAATAATATTTTTTGAGAGAGATTCTTTGGGTGTGACGGAGAGAAAACGTGTGTATGTGTCTATATGTGTGTTTGTGGCGCCCCGCCTGAATACCACTGTAGTCAGACGGTTACCACACAAACCAGCCCAGGAAAATCACTCTGGCATGCACTTTTACAACAAGTATCATGAACACAGACCTTTCTATTAATGGATATATCAGTCTTACATGATATATTACAAGGGTGTTGGCAGCGGAAAGGCTCTATCTAAGGCAGCATGGTCTTGGTGCGGCTCCAATCCACAGGGATCTGACTGGGTTACTCTTCTAGCCCGCGAACACTCCGGCTCCTCGCTAGCGAACGTCGGATCCTTAGGTGAACCTGGCCACATTGAAGGTCGCTGAGTACTTTTGAATGTACTCGCAAGCAAACCAAACCAACATATACACCAAGCAAAGCAATCCATGGCATTCAAGCATGCATTCATTGTCTTGACAATGTTAGCTATCATGTCTTAGCAGGATTATTTAGCAATATAAGATCATAACAGGATTATCTAGCAAAACTAACCATCTAGCAGCATTAATCATGATGTCATAGCAGGCTTATCTATCATAATAACTATTGGAGTAAATACAGTAAGGTAAAGCATATCAAGTAAATAATTCATACTCCGAGTATTCTCACGATCCAAGTCCGATCCAAACTTTGCGGTCATCCAACCGCTCATCTCATAGTCATCACATGGCTAGCAATCATACCTCTGACATCATCTGATGTCCATGCATCTGTACTACAAGTCTGACAAATCATTCCTTACTCTGGTTCATTATTAACATCATATGGTTTGTTCCTCCAGACTCGACATAGACCAAATAGTGTGACCTAGTACGAACTGTGTCCCATGACCGAGGACGCGGCTATTCAAATAGATTTACACTCTGCAGAGGTTGCGCACTTTACCCACACCATGGAGCTCCTGGCCTCGTACTTTAGTACATGTTCCCATTCGGGTGGACCAGTGCTGCTCCAACAAAACCGATCTATTGCCTGGCACTCTTACGGTCCCACCGACAATCATACCCTCCCAGGGTCATGTCTCCAACTAAACTGTCCCAAACGGGGATGCCGGCAAAATAACTCAACTGGGCTCACAGGATTATCATGGCCTACCGGGCCAGGGTAGCACGCACGCGTAATCCTCCGTAGTTTGGTGGTACCAACAAGAGGCAAGACAATAGATCAAGTCAGGGCCGTCCCATACTGGCAAATGTGGTTGCACTTGATGAGCTCGATTCGGTGGCACTATGACTCGATCCAGCCGACGGAGGAGGTTGTTGTAATTATATCAGAGTCTTTATCATAGCAACAATAATGATAATCCAAGGTGTACACTAGTATAGCAACATAACAACCTATCTCCACATTGTCATCTACGAGTCACTAGTGCGATAAAATGATGAGCATTAGCTGGTAATGTAAATAGCAAATTCAAACTAGCAGGAGTTTAACTATTTCTAACACATGCATAATCACTAATTAAACACACAAGAATAACACAGAGCAATGCTTCAGAGCATATATCAGATGGTCGGCTTGCCTGGGGGTCGAGGAATACTCCGGGAGAAGTGCGATCACCTCGCGGAAGAATTTCGCCGGAGAAGATTCCCTCTCGGAGGGGCTGAATGTAGGGCAGGGGTAAAATGGGTATTTCAGAAAGTGTAACCATGGTGAAAGCGATGGCATCGGAACGGGCTCGACGAACTGAAGAAGTGGGCTTTGGAATCACCTGATTCAGAGTTACGGTTGAAGAGAAACGGCCGTTCGTTCGTTAAGCCGATAAACGAACAGAAAACTGACCGTTTCTGTCTTTATCGGGTGAACGTTCACAAAATAGTGACTTCGGCCGGCGGCTGAGAAACGAAAGCGTATTTCTGCGAATACGTCTTCCGAAGAGGGAAACACATTTCTTCCTGAGGCCGCGGCGGAGTACGCTTTGTTAAACGGAAAGCGTATCCGTGGAATACGTTTCCACTTAAGTCGCGGGCCCGGTCGACTGGGTCATTGACAAGCGGGGCCCGCCGGCTCTCTCTCTCCTCCCCTCTCCTTTCTTCTTCCTCCCGACGAACAGAGCAGAGGAGGCCTGGCCGAGCGGGCGCCGGCGTGCTCCGGCGACCTAGGCCCTCCCTCGCTGCGCTCCGCCCACCGGCGAGGTCGGCGTGACCAGGCGCATCCAACCCAGCACCGCACGGACTCCGGAGAGGACCGTACCAGTGGCGGTTTGAGCTCCCGCGGAATAGGCCGTCAGCCGGATTTGAGGACGATGCCACAGCCGTCCCGGGGATGAAATGAGGATAGGGGAGGGCTCGCCGGACTTCGGGGGTTGCACTGGTGGTGGAATGAAGGGGAGAAGGGCTCGGGCTCGCCCGAATTTTGGCCGAGGTTGGCGACGGTCATGGCGGCAGTAGGCGGCACTGGAGCTCTTCAAGCTCGGCTAAGGAGCTAGGGAGGATGCTAGGAGGGGAGGGAGGCCGATGGTGAGGTCGAGGAGCTCGGGGACGGGCTATTTATAGCCCGGCCAGAGAGGAGGATAAGCACGGCCGTGGCGACGATCTTAGCCGCGTACTGGAGCTCCGAGACAACGTGGCTGGACGGTTGCGGCGACGAGCGGCTTCGCGGGGAGGGGAGAGACCTCGGGAGCGCTCGAGACAGCTCGGGGAGGAAGGAGCCACGGGAGAAGACGACAGAGACAGATCACGGGCGAACAGTACAACGGCGGCGGCTGCCGTGGCGTGAGGAGAACGAATGGGGAGGGGGAGAAGGGTCCAGCAGGGGCAGGTGGACGCCGCGGAGCCACTAGACACGTCGGGACACGCCGGAGCTGGCCTGCCGACGAGAACAGTGCGCTGACCACCGTTTTGGCTTGTCCCAAGCGTGGTCACCACGAGTGCCACGTGCTCTGGAGTTTTCCTGAATGCCACATCATGTCAACGGGGTGAATCACTGATCATATAGATGAGATATGTGGCTGGGATCATCTAGATAGCTCTGGGGTGAGTGAAACTTGCAGAAGAAGATTCCAACAGCAAACTTGGTGGACTTTTCTGGAGAAATGGATGAGGGAGAGGAGCTGGATCCTTGTCACAATGAGATAGGGTAGGAAGGAGTAGGTGCTGGTAAAATTTGAAGCAATTTGGACCTCATTTGCATATACTTCCTTTGTAATGCAAAATTTGGTCCAGAAACTTGACTTTGAAGCTGCACTCATTTGGCTTGATGAAATGAACTGAATTTTGGGGTAGGGTGATTATTTGGAGGTATGAAGGTACTGGAAAAATTTCAGCTCAATTGGATATACCAAAATGGTACTTCCTTCACAGAGCTTAGATCTGGACAGAAACTAGATAGAATTTTTGGGAGAAATTGGCTAGATGAAATGATGTGAATGTTTGCATACTCACATAATATAGGGAATTTGAGATCTTGGATTAATTTGAGATTTTTTGAGGCAATATAAAGTATAGTTGCTTCACAACCTCAAAATAAATCCAGCAACAAGAATTGGATGATGTGCTAAAAATTTGAACTATGGAACTTGGGATCTTGATGGAAATGGTGAAGATATGGATAGGACAAGCTCCACAAACTATTTGGGATTTTTCCTGGCTACCAAAATAGTAGCTCCTTTGGAAAGTGCCCATATTGCAATATTGGCTTTAAATAGGAAAATGCAATTTCCCTTATTTAATTATGGCCAATATTTTTATGGGAGCTTAATATGATCACAAAGAATATCTCCACAAGTTTTCATAAACTTTGGAGATGGATAGATATTTTCCTGGATTTAATTCCTTTAACTGGCAGAAAAATGAATTAATTTTAAATGAAAAATATTGCAAATGACTTGGCAATATTTTTGCATATCCAGGGTTTATGGATATAGGAGAGGCTCTGGGAAAAGTTTGGGAGGCAACAGATCAAAGGAAATTGGGGTTCCTTTGTAACGGAAGGAATTAGGGTTTCCCTTCCGGTAACTCGGGAGATAGGGTTTCGGCGGCAGAATCTTGAGAAAATATCTTGGGTGGCAAGGTTGGTCTGGAGGGCATCTTTGGTCAGATAGGAGAGGCAAGGCTAAATGACCATCTTCATATACCCAAAGGTAAGAGAGAATCCAATAACACCGAAAAAAGACGGGAGCCAAATCCCGCGAAGGAAAAAAAACAAGGAGCGAAAACCAGGGTGTTACAAACCTACCCCCTTAAGAAAATCTCGTCCTCGAGATTTCCGGGCTTACCTCCCGGCTAAGGGGAACATACCTGTGTGCGACTTGGATCCATCAGCTATCTTGTCTTCATTGGTTTACTGGCCTTTTAGCTGCCTCTTTTAATGTCTCGGTTACTGCCTTCTCAACCGGCTGCATTGAATCCTTCTCTTTCCTGTCAGGCAAACCCTTTGTGCTGGTAGTTTGTTGGCTGGGGTTGGTGGGTAGCTCCGAGTATCGACAAATAGTCTGGTTTCCATGTCCTGGGACTAGCTGCTTCGGGTTTTATTGCGATACTTCGTACACTGACTGCCAAGGGTGAAACATCCTCTCTGAGTACCGAGCTCACGTGCTCATTTGGCCTCGAGTGACTAGGGGCGGCTTTCTTTCTGCCTTGTTAGAATACTCAGTCTGGCTCTGGGTTCCGTACGAGGTGTTTCCTCCTGTCTCTTGCCTTCTGACTTCGTCCTCAGGTGATTCCCAACTGAAATGTCGGGCATGATCACAAAGTAATCATAGACGGTAATCTCTGAGGTGGCTCTGCCATATATAGCCTCTGTGGTCCTTGCTATGACCACTGAGCTGACATAGTATGGCTATCATCTAGGGTATCTTTTGGAGCATAGCCTCTTATCTTGGTTGATGGCCCAGATTCATGATGAATATAACATGCTGGCTGCATTGTTGTGGCCGTATATGCAAGAGTCTGGCAAGGATTGATAATATCACCTTATCCATGAAGCTTTATTTTATTGCTCGTCACGGAGGTTGTTTATCCAAAACTCCTTTGTTCTTGAGGGTTCCTTTTGGGGAACTTGTCATGACCTACCATCATGGCTCCTTGGCCATATCATAACTTACTCTTGCATATCTCGTAGGGATTGCTGCGTTCATATCCTTCTTTGAAGTGTGGGGCCAATGTTTCTCTGAGCACAGTCATTCCCATGTACGAGTGGCTCGCATGAACTGATCCCCTGGACTGCATGCTCACAACATATGCAAAGTAGGATAAATCTTTTCATATCCACTGAGTTCTGAGGCGGAGGTGTGTCCAGACTAGTTCGTGCTTCTGACAAGATTGTTGATGGCGTGTTGAAGAAGGCTGAATTCCTTAGGCTCGAAGCTTCTGCCAGGGTAGCGTGCTGAAGAAGGCTGGGTATCGTACCCCAGAAGCTTTCCCTCATGTGGCTTACTGTGGAAGGTCAGGTGCCTTATGCTGGAAGCTTTCCACGACAGCAGGCCGAGGAAGATGGGAGTGCCGTACCCCAGAAGATTTTCCCCCTAGTGGCGTAGCGAGGAAAGTTGGGAGTCTTGTGTAGTAAGCTTCTCTCGATAGCTTGCGGAGGAAGGCTGGGTTCCTTGTACGAAAAGGCTTGCACTGTGATAAACAGTCGGACCTTGACAGAAGATATTCCGGTGGTCATGCACACCGCTTGTCCTTCTGCTGATATGATCATTGTTGTTGTAGAGGTTGCACAATTGATGCAGACTTCATGTTGGTAATTAATTTGGAATACCCTTTGCATTCAAACCAAGTGTTGCCGGTAGTGAGCAGTTGACGGATAATTTCATTCGGTTTAGCTGAGCTTCCAGGTGTTTGGAATTCTCATTGATTCTGGGCAACCGTGAACTCTTCCATATTCCTCGCAAACCTTGTTCATAGTGCCCGGAAATTTGCATATACATCGGTGAATTCCAAAATATGCTTTGAAATTTGTCTCAACATACCAGAGTCTTGTTGTTGCTCTCGGCACCTTCACGTTCTCGAAATATGTCTTCCGTGGGTAATAAATAATTCTCGAGTCCATTGAGAAAAACTCAAGGTTCACTCCACTGACCAAAATAATCCTTGTATCAAGATGGACTAATTTGTCCCTGTTGGTGTGATGAATTCTGAGGCAAACTCTCTCAGGTATATTCTGGTCTTGTCGGTTGCACGCAGATTCTGTTTCTGACCCCTTTCTTCATTTGGCAGATCCGGTGATAATGTTCTGAATATCAGGCAATTGGCTTGGCTTGACTCTTACTGAATTTGGATTATCAGGCATTATCCAAGTTGTATGCTGGTCTTCCTTGGTAGCTAGATGGATCCAGTCGGAGCAAGAGAACGGAATCGAGAAAGAAACAAGAACCGCAAAAAACCAAAAAGCAAATAAAGCTCAAATTTTACGGACCTTACACATATGGCCGAAGGTTCACTAGTATAACTAGCCTAGCGCACTCGATGTACCTCTAAGGATTTAGAAGCCAAACCACACAATGCTCCTGGTAGCAATTGGTGTCAAGCTCCTACTACTTCCTTAGGGAACATCAAACTCGACGCACGACCATAGCCCAAGTGGCTTAGTCAATGATCCTAGGGTTGTCGGGGAAAGATGGAATTTATATGCGTTTCCCAAAGGAAACTAGATTTGAGGAGAGAAATGCCATGGTTAGCAAGCAAGGTGAGGATATCTAGTTTACCTTGGGGTTCAGGGCTCACGGGTCGATGCCTGGTGCGGACTTTTCACACCGGAGGCAAAGGCCACGAGAGTTGGGGTCTGATGGAGCCAAAAACCTATGGGGTTGCCTTATGATCAATAGTAGCCGTGCCATTCTGGCAAGGATGGCTGAAATCCATCCGGGCTTTCTACTGATCAAGAGGCAATGAAATCCGGCTAGGGTAACCTACAGTCAGCCTGGCTCTGATACCATCCGTTGTGGCGCCCCGCCTGAATACCACTGTAGCCAGACGGTCACCGCACATACCGGCCCAGGAAAATCACTCTGGCATGCACTTTTACAACAAGTATCATGAACACAGACCTTTCTATTAATGGATATATCAGTCTTACATGATATATTACAAGGGTGATGGCAGTGGAAAGGCTCTATCTAAGGCAGCATGGTCTTGGTGCGGCTCCAATCCACAGGGATCTGACTGGGTTACTCTTCTAGCCCGCGAACACTCCGGCTCCTCGCTAGCGAACGTCGGATCCTTAGGTGAACCTGGCCACATTGAAGGCCGCTGAGTACTTTTGAATGTACTCGCAAGCAAACCAAACCAACATATACACCAAGCAAAGCAATCCATGGCATTCAAGCATGCATTCATTATCTTGACAATGTTAGCTATCATGTCTTAGCAGGATTATTTAGCAATATCAGATCATAACAGGATTATCTAGCAAAATTAACCATCTAGCAGCATTAATCATGATGTCATAGCAGGCTTATCTATCATAATAACTATTGGAGTAAATACAGTAAGGTAAATCATATCAAGTAAATAATTCATACTCCGAGTATTCTCACGATCCAAGTCCGATCCAAACTTTGCGGTCATCCAACCGCTCATCTCATAGTCATCACATGGCTAGCAATCATACCTCTGACATCATCTGATGTCCATGCATCTGTACTGCAAGTCTGACAAATCATTCCTTACTCTGGTTCATTATTAACATCATATGGTTTGTTCCTCCAGACTCGACATAGACCAAATAGTGTGACCTAGTACAAACTGTGTCCCATGACCGAGGATGCGGCTATTCGAATAGATTTACTCTCTGCAGAGGTTGCGCACTTTACCCACACCATGGAGCTCCCGGCCTCGTACTTTAGTACATGTTCCCATTCGGGTGGACCAGTGCTGCTCCAACAAAACCGATCTATTGCCTGGCACTCTGACAGTCCCACCGACAATCATACCCTCCCAGGGTCATGTCCTGGGTGGCCCCTGTGTCACCCCGTGACACCTGCCACCGTCGTGACCAACTAAACTGTCCCAAACGGGGACGCCGGCAAAATAACTCAACTGGGCTCACAGGATTATCGTCGCCTACCGGGCCAGGGTAGCACGCACGCATAATCCTCCCTAGTTTGGTGGTACCGACAAGAGGCAAGACAATAGATCAAGTCAGGGCCGTCCCATACCGGCAAATGTGGTTGCACTTGATGAGCTCGATTCGGTGGCACTATGACTCGATCCAGCCGACGGAGGAGGTTGTTGTAATTATATCAGATTCTTTATCATAGCAACAATAATGATAATCCAAGGTGTACATTAGTATAGCAACATAACAACCTATCTCCACATTGTCATCTACGAGTCACTAGTGCGATAAAATGATGAGCATTAGCCGGTAATGTAAATAGCAAATTCAAACTAGCAGGAGTTTAACTATTTCTAACACAGGCATAATCACTAATTAAACACGCAAGAATAACACAGAGCAATGCTTCAGGGCATATATCAGATGGTCGGCTTGCCTGGGGGTCGAGGAATACTCCGGGAGAAGTGCGATCACCTCGCGGAAGAATTTCGCCGGAGTAGATTCCCTCTCGGAGGGGCTGAATGTAGGGCAGGGGCAAAATGGGTATTTCAGGAAGTGTAACCATGGTGAAAGAGATGGCATCGGAACGGGCTCGACGAACTGAAGAAGTGGGCTTTGGAATCACCTGATTCGGAGTTACGGTTGAAGAGAAACGGCCGTTTGTTCGTTAAGCCGATAAACACACAGAAAACTGACCGTTTCTGTCTTTATCGGGTGAACATTCACAAAATAGTGACTTCGGCCGGCGGCTGAGAAAAGAAAGCGTATTTCTGCGAATACGTCTTCCGAAGAGGGAAACACATTTCTTCCCGAGGCCGCGGCGGAGTACGCTTTGTTAAACGGAAAGCGTATTCGTGGAATACGTTTCCACTTAAGTCGCGGGCCCGGCCGACTAGGTCATTGACAAGCGGGGCCCGCCGGCTCTCTCTCTCTCCCCCCCTCTCCTTTCTTCTTCCTCCCGACGAACAGAGCAGAGGAGGCCCGGCCGAGCGGGCGCCGGCGTGCTCCGGCGACATAGGCCCTCCCCCGCTACGCTCCGCCCACCGGCGAGGTCGGCGTGACCAGGCGCATCCAACCCAGCACCGCACGGACTCCGGGGAGGACCATACCAGTGGCGGTTTGAGCTCCCACGGAATAGGCCGTCGGCCAGATTTGAGGACGATGCCACAGCCGTCCCAGGGATGAAATGAGGATAGGGGAGGGCTCGCCGGACTTCAGGGGTTGCACTGGTGGTGGAATGAAGGGGAGAAGGGCTCAGGCTCGCCCGAATTTTGGCCGAGGTTGGCGACGGTCATGGCGGCAGTAGGCGGCACTGGAGCTCTTCGAGCTCAGCTAAGGAGCTAGGGAGGATGCTAGGAGGGGGAGGGAGGCCGATGGTGAGGTTGAGGAGCTCGGGGACGGGCTATTTATAGCCCGGCTAGAGAGAAGGATAAGCACGGCCGTGGTGACGATCTTAGCCGCGTACTGGAGCTCCGAGGCAACGTGGCTGGACGGTTGCGGCGACGAGCGGCTTCGTGGGGAGGGGAGAGACCTCGGGAGCGCTCGAGAGAGCACGGGGAGGAAGGAGCCACGGGAGAAGACGACAGAGAGAGATCACGGGCGAACAGTACAACGGCGGCGACTGCCGTGGTGTGAGGAGAAAGAATGGGGAGGGGGAGAAGGGTCCAGCAGGGGCAGGTGGACGCCGCGGAGCCACTAGACACGTCGGGACACGCCGGAGCTGGCCGGAGCTGGCCTGCCGACGAGAACAGTGCGCTGACCACCGTTTTGGCTTGTCCCAAGCGTGGTCACCACGGGTGCCACGTGCTCTGGAGTTTTCCTGAATGCCACATCATGTCAACGGGGTGAATCACTGATCATATAGATGAGAGATGTGGCTGGGATCATCTGGATAGCTCTGGGGTGAGTGAAACTTGCAGAAGAAGATTCCAACAGCAAACTTGGGTGGACTTTTCTGGAGAAATGGATGAGGGAGAGGAGCTGGATCCTTGTCACAATGAGATAGGGCAGGAAGGAGTAGGTGCTGGTAAAATTTGAATTAATTTGGACCTCATTTGCATATACTTCCTTTGTAATGCAAAATTTGGTCTAGAAACTTGACTTTGAAGCTGCACTCATTTGGCTTGATGAAATGAACTGAATTTTGGGGTAGGGTGATTATTTGGAGGTATGAAGGTACTGGAAAAATTTCAGCTCAATTGGATATACCAAAATGGTACTTCCTTCACAGAGCTTAGATCTGGACAGAAACTAGATGTAATTTTTGGGAGAAATTGGCTAGATGAAATGATGTGAATTTTTGCATACTCACATAATATAGGGAATTTGAGATCCTGGATTAATTTGAGAATTTTTGAAGAAATATAAAGTATAGTTGCTTCACATCTTCAAAATAAATCCAGCAACAAGAATTGGATGATGTGCTCAAAATTTGAACTATGGAACTTGGGATCTTGATGGAAATGGTGAATATATGGATAGGAGAAGCTCCAGAAATTATTTGGGATTTTTCCTGGCTACCAAAATAGTAGCTCCTTTGGAAAGTGCCCAAATTGCAATATTGGCTTTAAATAGGAAAATGCAATTTCCCTTATTTAATTATGGCCAATATTTTTATGGGAGCTTAATATGATCACAAAGAATATCTCCACAAGTTTTCATAAACTTTGGAGATGGATAGATATTTTCCTGGATTTAATTCCTTTAACTGGCAGAAAAAGGAATTAATTTTAAATGAAAAATATTGCAAATGACTTGGCAATATTTTTGCATATCCAGGGTTTATGGATATAGGAGAGGCTCTGGGAAAAGTTTGGGAGGCAACAGATCAAAGGAAATTGGGGTTCCTTTGTAACGGAAGGAATTAGGGTTTCGGCGGCAGAATCTTGAGAAAATATCTTGGGTGGCAAGGTTGGTCTGGAGAGCATCTTTGGTCAGATAGGAGAGGCAAGGCTAAATGACCATCTTCATATACCCAAAGGCAAGAGAGAATCCAATAACACCGAAAAAAGACAAGGAGCGAAAACCAGGGTGTTACAGTGTTGTGGCGAAAGGGCAATGTGGAAACGGTGTGTGTGTGATATAGAGAGGTGTGAATGTGCAAGTGATCGTGTAGGAGTGAGACATAGAGAGATGCCGAGATATGGTGTATGCGTGAGAGAACGGTCTGTTATTTGTGTTTTTGTGTGTGTGTGTGTGTGTGTGTGTGTGAGAGAGAGAGAGAGAGAGAGAGAGAGAGAGAGAGAGAGAGAGAAAGGCATCCGTAACACAACAACCATCTCTCTCGATTCGACCCTCCCTTGCACACTCGCATGTAACACATGCATCAACGCACACATTTTCACACACTCACCCAGCCCCTGCCCGCCTCAAGGCCCATCTCTCTCTCTCTCTCTCTCTCTCTCTCTCGCACACACACAATCTCTTCTCGAAAAGCCTATTTAGCAAGTACCTCTCCGTCACATACACCCTATACCACTCACACACATTTATCTCTCGCTATGTCTCTCTACCTCACAAACACACTCCCCATAGTCCTCTCTTCGTATCCTTCACACGGTCTCTCTATATTGCTTAAACACTCACGCACACGATGTATCCATCTCGCACCATTAGCCTCTCTCGCCTGCACACTATGCACACACATTCTCTCCCTAGGTTTGATTTCTCTCAATATTTCGCACACACACTCCCCCCCTCGCACACTATCTGAAAGATCGTGGATGTCGCCTAGAGGGGGGGGTGAATAGGCGCTTTCAAATAATTACGGTTTAGGCTTGAACAAATGCGGAATAAACTAGCGGTTAATTTGTCAAGCACAAAACCTAAAACAACTAGGCTCATCTAAGTGCGCCAACAACTTATGCTAAGCAAGATAAACAACTAAGTGATAGCAAGATATATAACATGAAACACTATGGCTATCACAAAGTAAAGTGCATAAGTAAAGGGCTCGGGTAAGAGATAACCGAGGCACGCGGAGACGACGATGAATCCCGAAGTTCACACCCTTGTGGATGCTAATCTCCGTTTGGAGCGGTGTGGAGGCACAATGCTCCCCAAGAAGCCACTAGGGCCACCGTAATCTCCTCACGCCCTTGCACAATGCAAGATGCCGTGATTCCACTAAGGGACTCTTGAGGGCGGTCACCGAACCCGTACAAATGGCAACCCTTGGGGGCGGTCACCGAACCCGTACACTTTGGCAACCCTTGGGGGCGGTCACCGGTACCCGTCAAATTGCTCGGGGCGATCTCCACAACCTAATTGGAGACCCCGACGCTTGCCCGGAGCTTTACACCACAATGATTGAGCTCCGAGGCACCACCAACCATCTAGGGCACCCAAGCACCCAAGAGGAACAAGCTCTAGGGTACCAAGCACCCAAGAGTAAAAAACTTCTCAAACTTCACTACCACGTATCACCGTGGAGAACTCAAACCGATGCACCAAATGCAATGGCAAGGGCACACGGAGTGCCCAAGTCCCTCACTCTCAAATCCCACCAAAGCAACGAAAGCTATGGAGGAATATGAGAGGAAGAACAAGAAGGAGAACACCAAGAACTCCAAGATCTAGATCCAAGGGGTTCCCCTCACATAGAGGAGAAAGTGATTGGTGGAAATGTAGATCTAGATCTCCTCTCTCTTTTCCCTCAAGAACTAGCAAGAATCATTGGAGGGATTGAGAGTTAGCAAGCGCGAAGAAGGTCAACAATGGGGGAAGAACTCAAGCTAGAAGAATAAGGTTCAAGGGGGAAGAAGACCCCCTTTTATAGGAGGGGAAAAATCCAACCGTTACCTTGCTCTCAGCCCGCACAGAGCGGTACTACCGCTCCACAGAGCAGTACTACCGCTCCGGCGGTAGTAACCAAAAAGCAGTGCAATGGCACGAAGCCACGAGGCGGTAGTGCAGCCGGAGCGGTACTACCGCTCACCCCAGCGGTAGTACCGCTGGGGTTGCAGCTCGGGGTTACTCAGAAGCAGAGCAGGAACAGGGGAGAAGCAGTAGAACTGCTATAGCGGTACTACTGCCCACCTGAGCGGTACTACCGCTTATAGGCAGTAGTGCTGCTCCCCACTACCGCTTCACTTCCGCTGAGAGTGCATCGAGACCTGGAGGGAGCGGTAGTGCAGCGGTAGTAGCGGGCGGTACTACCGCTTCGCACTACCGTTGCACTTCCACGCAAACCCGACACGAAAGTCGAGTTCCTAGAAACAGCGGTAGTAATCACGGAACTGGACATCGGTACTACCACTTATAAGCGGTACTACCGCTTACCAGAGCGGTACTACCGCTTGTGGCCTCCAGCTCACAAGCACAGCAATAGATGGCTACAAGAAAACCAGAACTGCCATAACTTCTGCAAATGAGCTCCGAAAAGAGCAAACTCAAGCTTGTTGGATAGAGAACGACGAGTACTATCCAACAGCGAAGAAGTGGCAGTAGAGATATGCCTATGATATAGAGATGTGAAACCTCTATCAGTGAAGATCCGGCATAAACCCCAACAACGAGAACATACTAGAAGAAGCAAACGAAAACCGTTCTCGATGAATTTGAGCTTGTCATGAAGGTGACCAAAATCTCAAAGACTCACAAAGAGAAACACCAAACAAGAACCAAGAAAGTTGATGCAAGGATGCAATGGTTTGAGCTCTCTACGAATGATATGATCAAGCTACTCATCCGAGAGCCCCCCTTGATTGTACGGCTATCGATCCTATAACCCGGTCTCCCAACAACCACGCTGAGACCGGTAAAATGGAAAACCTATCAAGGGCGAACCTTTGCCTTGCGCATAATCCGCTTGAGCTAGATGATGACGATCTTGACCTCCTCAAGTTGGACCACCTTTCTTGATTGCGTTGGCTCGATGAAGACTAGTTGATTGCTCCCCCATACTCCACTATGGGTGAGCCACTCTTCGGCACATCTTCACAAGTCCATTGTCACCACAATGGACGGTAAGCTTCAAGCATGATCTCTTCGTGATGCTCCACTTGAACTTGCACACCGCAACCTTGATGACGATCACCACTTGATGTCATCCTCCATGGGTTGTATGAGATCTTCCTCTTGATGCAAACCCATGGAAACATACCTAACCCCACATAGAACTCTCACGTAGACCATGGGTTAGTACACAAAGCGTAATGGACAATGCTTACCATACCATGGGATCACTTGATCCCTCTCGATACATCTTCTACGCTTTGTGTGTTGATCAACTTGATTCACTCTTTGACTTCGTCCTGATCAACCTTGTATCATGTCTTCTCATCATAAAGATGATGTCTTGAAGGTAAACATGAATGTTCACACAATCTTCTTCTTCAAGACATGCTTGCAATAGGCTCAACTCTCACATGACCAATCTTTGGATAAATCCTTGAATAGCACCTTGGTCATCACATAATCTCCTTGAAACCAACAAATGGACTTCAAGAAATGCCTATGGACAAACCCTTCAATATAACTCATGGCAACCATTAGTCCATAGAGATTATCATCAATTACCAAAACCAAACATGGGGCAGCACATGTACTTTCACTATCCATCCCCGTCCAAGGTTATATAGCGACCACTACCACTTGTGCTTCTCTGCACCCCGACATGCACACCACCTCGATCTACAAGGAGGGTATCGGGAAGAACGAAGACGCCGACCAGACCACACTAGAGAATGCGGGGCCATTTGTAAGCAGGCTGACGTAAAAGCGGCTGACTGACTCCTTTGCTCTCTCTCTCTCTCTCTCTCTCCCGCACAAAAATATCAATCCCTCGACCCACAAGGCCACAAGCACACACACAAGCTCCCCCCTCTCGTCCATGTTTTTTTGCGCTCTCTCATCAAACCTTTTGTCTCTTCTCCTTCCTCATGTACAAAATCTCGATCGCACGCACGCATCTCACTCTATATATATACATGTCTCCATCTTTCTCACAGACCTAACTTCTTCCTCCCTATACAAATGTCCCTCTCTCACACACTTCCTCTCTCTCTCTCTCTCTCTCGTGAAGTTTCTCTCCTACTCTCTCGCCTACATATATACAATCTTTCTCGCCCTCTGTCTCTCTCTTTCCATGGGGTGTATATCTTGTGTGTTGCGCGCACACATCACTCTCCCGCCATTGCTCCATCGTCACACACTCTCTCTCTACACTTCATTCACACACGCATGAACTCACACATTGGGATGTGTTCAAATATTGTTTTGGACTGGATCATGTAGAGTTATTGATGGTTTCGTTGCATCCAACTAATTAATAATTATGAAATGCATTTATATTTTCATTTGAGTTGGATTATGTTAGTTTGAGTATATTGTGAAGTACCATAGACTTGGTATTCATCTTGGAATTCAACAATGATTCTAACTATTGAATTGTATAAACCATTACATTCGAAGTCAATAGCTTAATATATTTATTTGACAACTAAAACAAATAATTAGTGTCACGACACGCCGGACGGGGAGTACAGTGTTACAATTTTTAGGTCGGCGGCAAAATCTCCCGCTTCCATCGAGATCTCCCGCGACCCAAATTTGAGCAATGCGAAATTACCATCATACCCTTTGTAGAACTGGCCGAAGGACGGTGTTGGGTTGGGGGTTGCTTTGGTAACTTCACGTTCACCCCGCCTAGTCACCCCACCCCCGCACCCAGAGGACACCTCAATAATCCCCATTTTCTATCCCCACCGCAAAATACAATTCTCCACGGCACCGCAGCATGATACGTCCATTTTGCATCATGTTTTCCTACTTTTATTTATTATGTTTTGGGTCATTATTTCACTTTATGATACAATTCTTATGCCTTTTCTCTCTTATTTTGCAAGTTAAGAGGGAGATTGCCGGCAGCTGGAATTCTGGACTGGAAAGTGTTGGTGCAATAATTTGCCTCCTTATGTTTTGGAGATTGTTGACAAACAGTGAGGGACTGATGTGTTTGCTAGTGCACACAGAGTAACAGGTCCCTGGAGTTAAGAGGAGTTTGGATTCACAACTCCGAAGAATATCCCTTGCGTAGCAGTGAATGTTATCACCGAAGGTTATGACGACAAGAGTGCCCCTCAAAAATTGCTGACGTGAAGCATTTGATTCAGTGCCTGTCCGAAGGAAGTGACTGCAGCCGAGGAAACTGAAGACGAAGAGAAGACGTAGCATTCTTTTCGTTGTTTCGTTTCTTTTCATTGAGTCACAGGACCACCGTACTATTAAGAGGGGTGTAGCGTTCGAAGCTTTGATTCGCTGATGCTAAACCCAAATCCTATGAAAGATGTGAGAGAAATCTCTTTGTGTTCCGAGCAAATACTTGCCAGCAAGAGACTGTGATCTTCTTCGCTGCGAGAGATTTGTCTCTGACCGAGGAGTTAGCATTACTTGTTCCTCAAGTAATGTTACCATTGCTCCCAAATCCGACCGTTGTGAACGTGTCGGTTGGCCATTGGCTGGACCGCGTGTCCAAAATGGTCATTTCCCATCAGGGAAGGCTGCGGCTATAAATAGCCACCCCATGCCGGCGTTGTCCGGTGGCTGCTCCGTTTGATTCTGAGAAGATTGTTGAGCAACCCCTCTCCGAAAGATTTGAGTTTAAAATCCACCGAGAGAAAACCCAGAGCCGAAAAATTAGATAGTGGTTCAGCATCACTAGAATCTAAGTCCAGTACGCTCCGCCTATTACTCTTGAGAGCTGCAAACTCTCTAGACGGTTAGGTGTCAATTTCTTCAGAGGCTAAGAGTAATTGTGGTTCTCGAAGAAGAAGTCTGTAAAGGTTCGGAGATCGCCTTCAAGCATCTACCACGAGTAATCGGCATTGGTTGACGAACCAATTGTCGAGGAGAAAAGGGCGAAGAGAGTTTATCTTCTGTGTTAAATCACAACCCCTCCAACCAGACGTAGTCCTTGTGCAGAAGGGCGAACTGGTCTACCAAACACCTTGTCGCCATCGAGCATCACTGGTCACTTTTGTTACCCCTTTACATTCGAACTGTGACATGCCATATTTCAATCATGTGATTTACCTCGGTATATGTTGTTAGTTTCCATTTGGTAGTTTGTATTCGCTCACTGCTTACTGTATTTTCATTCGTTCCGCTGCTGGGTTCCGAGAGTTTTGATATTTCCGAGAAAAAATTAAAACTCCTATTCACCCCCCCTCTGGTAGACATACTTCGATCCTACAATTGGTATCAGAGCAAGGTACTCCTTGACTCTGCTCATTTTGGTCTAACCACCTTGGAGTTTAAGTATGTCTTCAGTGAGCTACAAGTCGCACCTCAAGATTCCCATCTTCGATGGGACGGACTACCCCTTCTGGAAGGAGAAGATGAAGATCCATCTCCGAGCTATTGATGATGACATGTGGAATGTGGTGCAGAATGGATTCATAGTTGAAGTGCCCCAGGTCCCCACTGACCACGAGAAGAAACTCATTCAGATGGATGCTCAAGCTAAAGATGAAATTGGTGGCCATCTCTCTCGTGCTCAATTTCTTCGCTACCGTCAGTGTGAAACTGCAAAGGAATTATGGGACATTCTCGAAAAGAAAAACGAGGGTGTTTCAACTCAGAAAGAAGCTCGCATTGATACCCTTCAGGCCAAGTTCAATAGGTTCAAGCGAATTGGAAATGAAAGCTGTCAGCAAACTTTCGATCGTCTGAGTGACATTGCAAACGAGCTACAAGGTCTCGGCGCTAAAGACATCACTGATCATGAAGTTGTGAAGAAGTTGCTCCGATCCCTTGACAGTTCGTTCGACACACTTGTTCTGATGATTCGGGAATGAGCTGATTTCAAAGTCCTCGACTCTGCTGATATCATGGAAAGGCTAAACACCCACGAAGAACAAGAAGAAGAGAAGAGAGATCTCTATGGCTCAAGTCACCGAAAAAGTCATGCTCTCAAGGCTGTGCCTGATTCTTCCTCTGAAGGAAATGCCGATGAAGATTCAGATGACACCGAAAGGATCAGTCAGGATCTCGCATTGATCATGAAAAGATTCCAGCGCCTTCATAGGAAAAATCAGTTTCAGAAGAAAGGATCAAGCAACTCTGGCGGCTCCAAATCTTCATCAAAGCCAATAGGAGATTACACCTGCTTTAAATGCAAAAAGCCAGGTCATTTCATTTCGGACTGCCCTCTCTGGGAAGCTGAAATACGAGCAAGTGGAAGATATGATTCAGGAAACCATGGCAAAAGCAAGAGCAAAAGCTACGACTCCGATGATGAGAAGAAAACGAAGAAGTTCTTCAAGAAGAAGGATTCCTCCAAGTCCTCGTCAAGATCTTCCTCGAAGAATCCCTCCAAGTCCTTGTCCAACCGCAAGAACACTTCATGCAAGGCCAAGGCGTACATCGGCAAGGAAATGGATTCCGAAGAAGAAGCATCCTCTGACGAAGAGGTTGTTGAATCAGAGGAGGATTCCGACTCCGGCATGGCTGGCATAGCATGTGGCTCCGCTCCAGCATCGAACTTCTTCGAGAATCATTCAAGCGATAACGAGTCTCCTGAATACTGCTTCATGGCCAAAGCTTCGAAAGAAAAGGTATCCTCCAAACATCACAAGGTTTACACCAGTGATCAATATTCTTCTGATGAGGATTATCATGCTAAACTGATCAAAATTGCTAATATACAACAAAACTCTCTTGAGAAAATTGAGAAAACCCTCAGGAAGTCTGAAGGGTTGCTGGTTGAGGAGATGGAGAAAAATCAGTCGTTGACCGAAGAGTATTCCACTCTCGAGTCTCGAATGAAAGAACTATCAGATCGTCATGATTTTCTCTCAACTGACCACGAAAGATTGACTTATGATTACCTGAAACGGAAACAGGAACTCGAGTCACTAAGAGAGGCTCATGATGATTTGATCAGGGAAAATTCTCTTCTCACCCACCAACTCAAAGAGAAACCTGAGGTGTTTGTACCTCCTTGCTTAAAATGTCTCAAACGCAGTAATGCTGAATCAAATGCTGAATCTTCTGTGAATGCTAACCCCTCGGTCGAGGAAAATGGTTCTGTCTCTGATGAAAATGCCAGGTTGAAGGATCTTCTTCAGACAGGAATGTTCAAGTCTCTCAAAGGGCATCAAACCCTGTGTGATGTTCTGAAGAAATCCATTCTTCACAAAAACCCCAGGAAGGAAGGTATCGGTTTCGAAAGGAAACTAAATGAGAATGGCTCCTACTGGGAACCAGATCAATATCCTCGCACTGTATGGGTGCCTGCTGAGAGAAAAACACTCGATCCAGCTTTACTTTCGGGATATGACTCGCCGATCCACGAATACTCATATGATGATTCTCTGGACAACTATAAGTTGTTCAAAAACCAACGTGGTGAGGCTGTTGCTCGCTACGTTGGACCGAACAGCAGGAATTGCCCTCCAAAGGAAGCTATCTGGGTGCCTAAGAAAACTATCGAAGCATTACCTGTTACTAGGCTACTAACCATGCAGGAAGAAAATGCTCGATATATTCTGGAAAAGATTCGATAGAATGAGTACATGCTTGTCTCTCCTAACCGCTATACTCATTCGTCGGGAAGGAATTTCAATGCATACTCTTTCGATTATTCTCGCACTCATTCAAGTTACAATTCACATGACTATCGAAAGAAATCATATTCTGCTCGCTCATATGTTTCGAAGCCACCTACAATGATGTGGGTGGTTAAGAAAGCCTGATTTCTCTGCAGGACTATGTCTCCGGGTGTACCGAATGGATAATGGATAGTGGATGCACTAGTCATATGACCAGAGACAAGTCGTTGTTTGTCGTCCCCAACTTAACTGCTTCATCTGAGAAGTACATTACTTTCGGCGACAACAACAAAGGAAAGGTACTTGGGTTAGGTAAAATTGCTATATCCAAGGACAAGAACATTGATGATGTTTTACTTGTTCAGTCTCTTGGATTCAATCTTATGTCTGTTGGCAAGCTTTGTGATCTAGGCATGCTAGTTCTATTTTCTAAATCCAAATGCATTGTCTTCATGGCCACTGACAATTCCTTCGTGTTCGAAGGAAATAGAAAAGGTGATTTATATATTGTGGATTTCTCTAAGGGTCCCTCAGTCCGAACTTGTTTGCTTGCAAAAGCAACCGAAGGATGGCTCTGGCACCGAAGACTTGGTCATGCAGGTATGAGAAACTTGCAGACTCTCGTGAAGAAAAATCATCTCAGTGGTATTCCTGATGTGAAATTCGACAAGGATCGTCTCTGTGCTGCTTGTGAGGCTGGCAAATTGGCCAAGAAGCATCATTCATCAAAAACTGTCATGACCACAACGAGACCACTGGAAATTCTTCATATGGACCTATTCGGGCCTCAAAACTATGCAAGTTTCGGAGGCAGTCATTATGGTCTGGTTATTGTTGATGATTTTTCTCGATACACTTGGGTATTCTTTCTCGAGGACAAAACTTGCACCCAAGATATCTTCAAAAGATTTGCCAAGAAGGCTGAAAATGAATATGAAGTGCGAATTAAGCATGTCAGAAGCGACAATGGTACTGAGTTCAAAAATACTCATATCGAAGATTTTCTCGATGAAAATGGTTTCACTCATGAATTCTCTGCCGCATACACTCCCCAACAGAATGGAGTTGTTGAGCGAAAGAATAGAACTCTTATTGAAATGGCGAGAACAATGCTCAGTGAGTATAAAACTCCTATTCGTTTCTGGGCTGATGCTATTAATACTGCTTGTCATGTTGTGAATCGTGTTTATCTTCACAAATTCCTTAAGAAAACTTCATATGAGCTTATCACTGGCAAGAAACCGAACGTTTCTTATCTACGTGTTTTTGGTGCACCATGCTACATTCGTGACATGAATCATAATTCTAAGTTTGCACCCAAAGCACATGAAGGTTTTCTTCTTGGTTATGGCTCGAACTCGCATACTTATCGTGTCTATAACTCTCACCACGGGAAAGTTATGGAAACGGTAAATGTGCGGTTTGATGAATCTAACGGCTCCCAAAAGGAGCACCTGCCTAATGTGATAGATGAACCTCCGATTTCGGATGCTATTCGGCAAATGGCTATTGGGGATGTCAGGCCAGTCGAAGGAAATGTACCTGATTCTTCCGATGATGATGCTCCCATAGCTCGACGAACACGCCAAGCTACTGCCAAAGCAAACGCCACTCCAAACACAAATGGCAACCCAAATGCGAATGCAAGTGCCGATCAAAATGGCAATCATGATGAAAATGGCGATACTAATGCCAATCCTGATGATGATGAGGAAAATGAAAATGATCATCTTGAAGGAAATCCTCACCCACGAGTGGCAAATCGAGTTGACCCTGCATTAATCCTCGAATATCTCGAGAATCCAGGTTACCGGCCCACAACTCGCTCTCGCACTCGTTTGGCTAACTACTGTGGCAGCTTCTCTTTCGTCTCATTGACAGAACCTACCAAGTATGAAGAAGCTATGAATGATCCCGATTGGATGAATGCCATGCAAGAAGAGTTGGTGCAATTCGAATTAAATGATGTGTGGGAACTGGTTGACAAACCGAATCCTAAGAAGCACAATATCATCGGCACAAAATATATTTTCCGAAATAAGCAAGATGAAAATGGCATTGTTGTGAGAAACAAAGCATGTCTTGTCGCTCAAGGGTATACACAGGTAGAAGGTATTGATTTCGGGGAAACATATGCTCCTGTTGCTCGCCTTGAGGCAATTCGTATTCTTCTCGCTTATGCAAATTACAATGATATTCTGCTTTATCAAATGGATGTGAAGAGTGCTTTTCTCAATGGTGAAATTGATGAGGAAGTATATGTTAGGCAGCCACCTGGCTTTGAAAATCCTTAGTTTCCTAACAAAGTTTTCAGGTTGAAAAAGGCGCTATATGGGCTAAAGCAAGCCCCTCGAGGTTGGTATGACACTCTGAAGAGGTTTTTGCTCAATAAAGGGTTCAAGCCAGGATCCACTGATTCCACTCTTTTCACTCGTGCTATTCATGGCGATCTATTCGTGTGTCAAATTTATGTGGATGATATTATTTTCGGTTGTACTAACAATGCTTGCAGCATGGAATTCGGGCGAATGATGTCCGAGAAGTATCAAATGTCTATGATGGGTGAACTTAAGTTCTTTCTCGGACTGCAAATTCGTCAACAGGACAATGGAATTTTCATATCCCAGGAGAAATAACTGAGGGACTGTCTTAAAAAGTTCAAAATGCAAGACTGCAAACAGAAGGGTTACAAAACTCACATGCCCACAAATGGCCAGCTGGACGCAGATGTGTACGGTAAAGATTACGATCAGAAAGCTTATCGTTCAATGATTGGTTCTTTGCTTTACTTATGTGCATCCAGACCTGATATTATGTTAAGTGTTTGTATGTGTGCTCGTTTTCAAGCTGCACCGAAAGAATCGCATCACCAAGCGGTCAAGCGTATTCTGAGATATTTGGCTCACACCCCCACCTTAGGTTTATGGTATCCTAAGGGAGCACAGTTTGAACTCGTTGGCTATTCAGACTCAGATTATGCAGGTGACCGTGTTGACAGGAAATCTACTTCGGGGACATGCCATTTTCTCGGTAGATCATTGGTTTGTTGGTCGTCAAGGAAGCAGAATTGTGTCTCACTCTCTACGGCTGAGGCCGAATATATTGCTGCTGGTGCTTGTTGTACTCAGTTATTATGGATGAAGCAGACTCTGAAGGATTATGGCATCAAGGTCAAGAAGATCCCTCTATTGTGCGATAATGATAGTGCGATCAAAATTGCACATAATCCTGTGCAGCACTCTCGCACCAAGCATATTGAGATCAGACATCATTTCCTACGTGATCATGTTGCTCGGGAAGATATTGTTATCAGTCATGTTAATACCGAAGAAAATCTCGCCGATATCTTCACCAAGCCTCTCGATGAGAAAAGATTCTGTGCGTTATGGTGTGAGCTAAATATCCTAGATTCCGCAAACATGCAGTAAGCTGGACTCGGCACCCGTACCAACACTTCCACATCTTTGAAGGAATGGGTGCATAACACTCGAAGAGTTTGAAAATTTCGACAAAGTGAAATTTTCTTTCTGAGAGTGAATACATTAACGAAGAACTAGACTTACCGGGTGCCACGATAATTGTGCGACGCTCGGGGTCATATAGTTCTTATACGGTGGGTAACGCCACCACAATTTCTCTTCGCTGAATTGCACTCGAAACCTTTCGTGTTTGTCCGAATGCATTTCACTCATAGCTTGTTCTTCGGGTATTTGTGTTTCTTCGTCTGAGTGAAATGCCTAGGACCCTGTTTTCCCTCTATTCTATCTCTTCCAGTCTATGCTGCTCTGTTATGAATGCACAAATTTGATCTGTGAACGAAACTTTATAGGTGTCCTTGACCACGTTAAAGGTTCGGTCCGAACTTAATCTATTTTGGCGAAAGCCGTCCAAATTTGGGGTTTCCCGCCTAGGTCTGGACCACGTTCTTTGATGACGGTTGCCACGTGCTCATCATCAACTGCCAGCTTATCCTATCCGTTGAATCGCAAGCGTCCCTTGACTCTGTCCGTCCGATCAGATTCAGGGTGCGGTCATTTTCCCCTCGCATATATAAACTGCGCAGCCCCCTTCCTCGTTTCACATCACGTCTCCACCATCGCCACTCTCTGAAGCCCTACCGCACAGCTCCTCCTCGAGCTCGATGACGCCGACCATCTTCGCTGCTTCACTGCCGGAGAGAGGTCGCTGAAGTCCCTCCTCGCCGCCGTGGATCATCTTCGTCTCCGCGCCGCCGTAGTTGCTGCACATCACCAAGTTAGGGTATGTGCAGTGCGAACTTGTTCTTCCGTTCATCCAGTTCAAGTTCGTCCGCGGTAGAAATAGCCTTGTTTTTACTACAATTTCTCAGATCCTTACTACTAGGTAACTTCTGTGGATATGGTTTGTAGTTGTCCCTCGCATCCGAAAAACTTCAGATATAGGGTTTGTGTTTTGTCTCGTCCGAACGGAATGCTTAGCACGCTTACTAGTATTTTCTTCGAACCTACTAGTTCGTTCTACACATTTCCTTCGCCCGAAACATTTCTCAAAGTCTGCATCTACTTCATCAAAAACGATTTCTTTTTCAGCATCTTCGCCGTGTGCATTCGTAACCCTGTCCCCATTTTCCCTCGCATCTCTCTATGTTCACAGGAAAATGCAGTCAGTTGCGGATTCAGTTCAGCGTAGCCCGCCAGACAGAGATGATATCATATTGGGCACTACTGATGAATCAAAAGCTCCGAATGCTAAGGGCCCAACGGTAGGCCCGTCAACCAGCAAGAGAAAAAGGACCGAACAGAATGCCGAAGAGCAAGTAGAAACTGCTCCGAAGAAGAAGAGAGGTGGCAGACAGGCTCTCACAAACACAGCAGAATATATCTCTCATGATCGATACAACACAGTTCCTGGCGAATCTAAACACGATCGAGATACACGACATCAATGGATTCGACGCCACTGGGTGCGCAAATGGTTCAATTATGAGTTCGTTGCCCCTCGTTTTGCTCAGAACTTTGCATTCCATCCACCGTGGGGTGACTGCCGAGAACTTTCTCTAATCAAGTCTAATGGACCTCAAGAGAGACCTCCTCCTCCGGCAAATGCTCATGAGTCTTCCCTTCGCACTCCTGCCTCATATCCCGATGAGCTTGCTAAGCGTCAGCGCAATGCCGTCAAAAGAGTTGAAAGGGCTGAAAAGAAAAAGGCTCGTGAAGCTGAAAACCTTCGTCTTCTCAAAGATGATGTGGAAAAGAAAAAGGCCGAAGGGATGTCTGAAGGACGCACCAAACATAAGCATGATCCCAATGCTGCTGCTTCGAAAAGAAAGCGTGCACCGAAGAAGAAAAAGGTTGTGGCAGCAGATGACGAAAATATGGATGATTCCTCTGCTGATGAAGATGATCCTCCGCTCACCAAAGAAGAGGTTGCTGCTACTCTCAGCGAGGATGTGAACATTACCACTTCCACCGTGCTGCCTGATCTTCGGGTCAATCTGGCCCCATCGAAGAAGATGCCTACCAGAAAAACGCCAGCTACCACTGTCACTATGAAACAGCACGTGAACACAACTCCTCATCCCGATGCAATTAACTTGAAGGATTTGGTAGTTGATGCTCCAGTGAATGCTGCTAAGCCTGGCGAAAACATTCCCATACCTGAAGTGAGGAAAATCAAGACGCCTACCGAGCAAGATGATCCTCACTCCTCTGCTCCGAAGGAAAAGGTCGCTAAATTTGCACCTACACTGACTCAACCATTGGCTTCAAAGCGGCCTTCCGAGCATGTTCCTGTTCCTTTTCACACTGCTACCTCTGCCAAGTCAGATGCACCTCATTATTATGATCACATATTCATCATGGAGCAGCTCGATAAGTTTGTGGAGAACCCTTTCGATGGAGAGGTGGCATCTTTGCCAATCCCTGCCGAAGTTTTCACTCAATCAACTTCTGTAGTTCAAGAACTAAGAGATGATGCAGTCGAGATTAATTCTCTCTCTGCCGAACTAATGGATCTTAATGACCGAATGAAAACTGCCTCTTCAAAGTTTATCATCAACACACTCGAAGATTCCTACAAGGATATCAACCGAGCCATGAGTCTTCTACGTAACCGAAGGTTGCGCTTTCACATAGATCTCGATGAAATTGTTCGGAAAATTTGTGATGAACATCAAGCCAATGTCACTGGCTACAATGATCTGGTCAAAGGGCATATTGATCAAGTTGCGAAGCAAAAGATCAAAAAAGAAAGAAAATAGCAAAGAAAAATGTACCTCCTGTTCAGAAGGAACCATCGCCTGTCCATCAAGATGCTCAGTCTCAGAAAGAAAAATCTCCTGAGCCTGCTATTCCTTCGCCACCACCTGTTAAGGACTCGGATGCTCCTCCCTCGCCAAGGCCAACTGAATCAGTGCCTGTGGCCTCTCCTGCTCGGGCTGAAATTCCCTCGCAACACATTGTTTCAGAGGAAGGTGAAATTCCTCGCTCCGAACCCCAGGCCTCTCCAGCTCATGAAGCGTCACAAGTCCCAGTTCCATCTGTCGACGAGCAAAAACAATTTACTGTGGAACAGTCTCAGCCTCCTCCAATGGATGTTTCGGCCTCGGTGCCCAATGTTGCTGAGCCTACTCTTGTGCCAAGCGCCCCTGCTGCACCATCTGTTGTGCCTCACACTCCCTCTCCACTCAAGTTATCCATCGATACAGTCGCACGGATGCCTGATGTTGGTCCCTCTAAGCGCAAATCTGTCTCTGCCCGCCGGTCTGACTCAGTTGTGTACGGTGATGAAGTTCTTTCTCCCGAAGAAGAGCTTAAATATCCATATCCTCGCGAAGAATTGCCATTGTTCTCCTCTGGCGCAGGCGCAAAAGGACCGCTTTTCAATCGGAATGCGCATCCAAAATTCTTTTAGGACAGTCCATATGATGGCCCACGCACCTCTGAATCGCATTGCTTCTGGACGAAGGAACAAGCTATTTATTACTCTCGGGTCCTTTATGAGAGCAAGAAGATTTTTCCTCATGAATTTCTGGACATTCCTGCCATGTGATCTATTGGCTGTTTTAATCAATTGCTTCAGGATCTGGACGATTTCTGCCTCACAAAGGATTTTGAGTTCAAGCACCCGTGGAACAGAGAAATTATTCTTCAATTCTATGCAACATTGTACATCTCGGGCGATGAAAATGATAGCTCTAAATGGATTATGGAATGGATGACCGAAGGAAAACGTATTAAGTGCACATTAACGGATTTTGTCTCGCACTTCCATTTTCCTCGATTTGAGCATGGTAACACTGAAATTCGAGTTCACAACATTGATGTTATCTCAGATGAAGCTTTTCAGTGCACTATCGATAAAGACAAGATTCGTGACTACTCTGGTCCTCCCCGTCCTGAACATTTAACATTCGAGAATCAGACATTGTTTCACATGCTTTCTTATACCATCTGTCCTATGGCTGGCATGAATCCCGACAAGTCAATATCAGATGTCCTTCGCAATGCGATATACGCAATCTCCGAGCGATACATTTTCGATGTCGAAGACATGTTCCTACACATCCTAAAGGATTCTGCTCAATATCCATTTTGCATCAAGGTCTTTGCACCCTGGATACAGAAAGTTATTGATCATGCGATGCGCACAGTGTATCTTGTGAAGGAAAGCCACAAAAGCTTCATTCCTCCCGTTCGCAATACTCTGCAAGCCATGGAAGATATTTCTTCGGGCAAGTCACCTGCTTCAAGCTCACGCGATTATCACAAGCAATTTGACGGGCCTCGTCTGCCTCAGCGCGACCGAAAGATTACACCTCAACCTCCATCGCAACTCGAAGTCAGTTTGCGTACACAACAGTTGCTCATGCAACATATTGTAGAAGATAGACGCGAGAAAGAACATCTTGCCTCTGAGCTAAATGCAATTACCAATCGCACGAGGATAATGCATCTGATCGCTGATGAAAATAAGAAGCGACTCTGGAAATTGCTTCGCAAGTTCTTTACCGAGAAACAATTACTCAATGTCAATCTCCAAGAGCTATATGACTACATTGACAAAGGCTTCACTGTCGAAGATTTTCAAGATAGGACTCCTTCACTACCTGCTCGTGAGCCTACAACTGATCTTCTTCATCTAAAGCTGCGTAAATTGCTTGATGAATCTGAAGCCACATCACCAACAGAGAAACCTACCGAAGGCAATGTGCAGTCTCGTGTTCCTCCTGTGGCCACTCCAGCTATTCCTTCGTCTGCTCAGCCTCAAGCTCTTATTCTTGAAGGAAAATCTGCTGCCGCTGAAGACGACGCCATTCCGGTCACCTCCGAAGAGGAAATCACCTCGGACAGCTCATTTGGAGATGCCACGGATTGATCCAAGATCTGCGTTTCTTCACTCATGTTATTCGTCACCTTTTTGACACTTGTTGACAAAAAGGGGGAGAATTACATCGAGTCTCGATAGATTTGCTTTTGGTGTTTCATTTGAGTTTGGTTTCGTTCGAGTTTGCAACTTTTGGTCTATGTCCTATTCGTACTATGTTGTAAAACTCGATTAATTTCTGTGCTGTAATGTTAATAACCCCTGCTGCTGCACCATTTCTTTCGAAAGTATTTGTCTTGCAGGTGGAATTATTATCAGAAGTTATCTTTGATTGCACTACGATCACGATGGATTATATCTCATCAGTGCAAATCAAATGTCTCGAATGATTGAAATTTCCTCCATATACTTCAATTATTGCAGGAGAATCTATCTCATATCTTTCGTCCCTGCATACATTTAGGGGGAGTTTATTTCATACTCGAGCAAGTAACTCTTACTCACTCTTGTTTGATTCATTTTACAATTATCTATCTCCGCTTCGATGATTATCTGTTTTTTCATCAATCGTCCAAAAAGGGGGAGATTGTTGGTGCAATAATTTGCCTCCTTATGTTTTGAAGATTGTTGACAAACAGTGAGGGACTGATGTGTTTGCTAGTGCACACAGAGTAACATGTCCCTGGAGTTAAGAGGAGTTTGGATTCACAACTCCGAAGAATATCCCCTACGTAGCAGTGAATGTTATCACCGAAGGTTATGACGACAAGAGTGACCCCTCAAAAATTGCTGACGTGAAGCATTTGATTCGGTGCCTGTCCGAAGGAAGTGACTGCAGCCGAGGAAACTGAAGACGAAGAGAAGACGTAGCATTCTTTTCGTTGTTTCGTTTCTTTTCATTGAGTCACAGGACTACCGTACTATTAAGAGGGGTGTAGCGTTCGAAGCTTTGATTCGCTGATGCTAAACCCAAATCCTATGAAAGATGTGAGAGAAATCTCTTTGTGTTCCGAGCAAATACTTGCCAGCAAGAGACTGTGATCTTCTTCGCCGCGAGAGATTTGTCTCTGACCGAGGAGTTAGCATTACTTGTTCCTCAAGTAATGTTACCATTGCTCCCAAATCCGACTGTTTTGAACGTGTTGGTTGGCCATTGGCTGGACCGCGTGTCCAAAATGGTCATTTCCCATCAGGGAAGGCTGTGGCTATAAATAGCCACCCCACGCCGGCGTTGTCCGGTGGCTGCTCCGTTTGATTCTGAGAAGATTGTTGAGCAACCCCTCTCCGAAAGATTTGAGTTTAAAATCCACCGAGAGAAAACCCCAGAGCCGCAAAATTAGATAGTGGTTCAGCATCACTAGAATCTAAGTCCAGTACGCTCCGCCTATTACTCTTGAGAGCTGCAAACTCTCTAGACGGTTAGGTGTAAATTTCTTCAGAGGCCAAGAGTAATTGTGGTTCTCGAAGAAGAAGTATGTAAAGGTTCGGAGATCGCCTTCAAGCATCTACCACGAGTAATCGGCATTGGTTGACGAACCAATTGTCGAGGAGAAAAGGGCGAAGAGAGTTTATCTTCTGTGTTAAATCACAACCCCTCCAACCAGACGTAGTCCTTGTGCAGAAGGGCGAACTGGTCTACCAAACACCTTGTCGCCATCGAGCATCACTGGTCACTTCTGTTACCCCTTTACATTCGAACTGTGACATGCCATATTTCAATCATGTGATTTACCTCGGTATATGTTGTTAGTTTCCATTCGGTAGTTTGTATTCGCTCACTGCTTACTGTATTTTCATTCATTCCGCTGCTGGGTTCCGAGAGTTTTGATATTTCCAAGAAAAAATTAAAACTCCCATTCACCCCCCCTCTGGTAGACATACTTCGATCCTACAGAAAGGGCTACAGCAGAGATAGCTATTCTGCACAACTCCAAATGACCTGAAAATTTACGGAGAATTATTTTGGAATATATAAAAAATATTGGCGGAAGAAATACCAGAAGGGGACCCACCAGGAAGCCACAAGCCTGGGGGGCGCCCTACCCCCTGGGCGCGCCCCCCGAGCTTGTGGCCCCTGGTAGGCCTCCGAAGCCCATCTTCCACTATATGAAGCCATTTGCCCTAGAAAAAAAATCAAGAGAATACTTTCGGGATGAAGCGCCGCCGTCTTGAGGCGGAACCTGGGCAGGAGCTCTTTTGCTCTCCGGTGGAGCGATTCCGCCGCGGATACTTCCCTCCGGGAGGGGGAAATCGAAGTCATCGACATCACCAACCTTTCTCTCATCGTGGGAGGACCAATCTTCATCAACATCTTCACTAGCACCATCTCATCTCAAACCCTAGTTCATCTCTTGTATTCAATCTTTGTCTCAAAACCTCAGATTGGTACCTATGGGTTGCTAGTAGTGTTGATTACATCTCGTAGTTGATGCTAGTTAGTTTATTTGGTGGAAGATTATATGTTCAGATCCTTAATGCTATTCAATACCCCTCTGATCTTGAACATGAATATGATTTGTGAGTAGTTACTTTTGTTCTTGAGGACATGGGAGAAGTCTTGTCATAAGTAATCATGTGAATTTGGTATTCGTTTGATATTTTGATGATATGTATGTTGTTGCTTCCTTTAGTCGTGTCGTGTGAACGTCGACTACATGACACTACACCATATTTGGGCCTAAGGGAAGGCATTGTGGAGTAGTAAGTAGATGATGGGTTGCTAGAGTGATAGAAGCTTAAACCCTAGTTTATGCGCTATTCCGTACGGGGCTGATTTGGATGCATATGTTTCATGCTATGGTTAGATTTATCTTAATTCTTCTTTCGTAGTTGCAGATGCTTGCGAGTGGGGGTAATCATAAGTGGGAGGCTTGTTCAAGTAAGAACAACACCCAAGCATCGGTCCACCCACATATCAAATTATCAAAGTAGCGAACGCGAATCAAATAAACATGATGAAAGTGACTAGATGAGAATTCCCATGTGTCCTCGAGAACGCTTTGCTTTATATAAGGGATCGTTCCAGCTTGTCCTTTGCTATAGAAAGGATTGGGCCACCTTGCTGCACTTTGTTACACTTGTTACTTGTTGCTTGTTACGAATTATCTTACTACAAAACTATCAGTTACCACTACTTTCAGTGCTTGCAGAAAACACCTTGCTGAAAACCGCTTATCATTTCCTTCTGCTCCTTGTTGGGTTCGACACTCTTACTTATCGAAAGGACTACGATTGATCCCCTATACTTGTGGGTCATCAAGACTCTTTTATAGCACCGTTGTCGGGGAGTGAAGTGCCTTTGGTAAGTGGAATTTGGTAAGGAAACATTTTTATTACGTGCTGAAATTTACTGTCACTTGTCACTATGGAAAGTAATCCTTTGAGGGGCTTGTTCGGGGTATCTTCACCTCGACCAGAAGCATTGAGAGTTGCCCCTCCACCTACTGAACCTACTAAAAATATTTATTATGAAATCCCTTCGGGTATGATAGAGAAACTGCTGGCTAATCCTTATGCAGGAAATGGAAAGGTACATCCTGATATGCACTTGATATATATAGATGAAATTTGTGGATAGTTTAAGCTTGCAGGTTTATCCGAGGATGGAGTTAAGAAGAAGGTATTCCCTTTATCTTTGGAGGGAAAGGCATTGACATGGTATAGGCTATTGGATGATACTGGAACATGGGATTGGAACCGGTTAAAGCTGGAATTTCACCAGAAGTTTTATCCTATGCATTTGGTTCATCATGATCGAAATTATATATATAATTTTTGGCCTCGTGAAGGAGAAAGTATCGCTCAAGCTTGGGGGAGGCTTAAATATATGTTGCACACATGCCCCAATCATGAGCTCCCAAGAGAAATAATTATTCAAAACTTTTATGCTCGGCTTTCTCATAATGATCAATCCATGCTCGATACTTCTTCTACTGGTTCCTTTATGAAGAGGACTATTGAATTCAAATGGGATCTTCTGGAAAGAATTAAACATAACTCTGAAGATTGGGAAATCGACAAAGGTAAAGAGTCAGGTATAAATCTTGAGTTTGATTGTGTTAAATCTTTTATGGAAACTGATGCTTTTCATAAGTTTAGTACTAAATATGGACTTGACTCTGAGATAGTGGCTACTTTTTGCGAATCATTTGCTGCTCATGTTGATCTCCCTAAGGAGAAATGGTTTAAGTTTCATCCACCTATTAAATTAAAGTAAGAACCTATTATAGCTAAAGAGGAAACACTCATTTACAATGTTGATCCAGTTGTGCCTACTGCTTATATTGAAAAACTTCCTTTCCCTGGTAGGATAAAGGAACATGCTAAAGCTATGACTGTGGTTAATAAAAGTAATATTAAAACACCTAAACCTTCTGAACAAATTAAAGTTGAACCTAATATTGCAATGGTAAAGGATTTATTAGTTGATAATATTGATGGGCATGTTATTTACTTTTGCGAAGAGGCTGCTAGAATTGCTAAACCTGTTAGAAATGAACCAGATATGTTAGATAAGAACAAGCCCGTAGTTGGTATGCCTATTGTTTCTGTTAAAATTGGAGACCATTGCTATCATGGTTTATGTGATATGGGTGCTAGTGTGAGTGCTATTCCTTTCTCTTTATATCAAGAAGTCATGAATGATATTGCACCTGTTGAGATTGAGGATATTGATGTCACAATTAAGCTTGCAAATAGAGATACTATTACACCACTTGGGATTGTTCGAGATGTTGAAGTCTTGTGTGGTAAGATCAAATACCCTATTGATTTCTTAGTACTTGGTTCACAACAAGATAATTTTTGTCCCATTATATTTGGTAGACCTTTCTTGAATACTGCTAATGCTGAAATTGATTGTGCTAAAGAAAAGGTTAGAGTTAAGTTTGGTGATATATCTCATGAATTCAATTTCTCTAAGTTTCGTAGACAACCTCATGATAAAGAATTACCTAATAAAGATGAAATTATTGGTCTTGCCTCTATTGCTATACCTCCTACTGATCCTTTAGAACAATATTTGCTAGAACATGAAAACGATATGCATATGAATGAAACAAATGAAATAGACGAGATATTCTTTAAACAAGCACCTATTCTTAAACATAATTTGCCTGTTGAAACTTTGGGAGATCCTCTCCCACCTAAGAGTGATCCCGTGTTTGAATTAAAGAAACTACCTGATACACTTAAATACGCTTATCTTGATGAAAAGAAGATATATCCGGTTATTATCAGTGCTAACCTTTCATAGCATGAAGAAAAGAGATTACTTAAAACTCTGAGGAAGCACCGTGCAGCTATTGGGTATACTCTTGATGATCTTAAGGGCATTAGTCCCACTCTATGTCAGCACAAAATTCATATGGAGCCAGATGCTAAACCAGTTGTTGATCATTAAAGAAGATTAAATCCTAGAATGAAGGATGTGGTAAGAACTGAAATATTAAAGCTTCTGGAGGCAGGTATAATCTATCCCATAGCTGATAGTAGATGGGTAAATCCTGTTCATTGTGTCCCTAAGAAAGGAGGTATTACCGTTGTTCCTAATGATAAAAATGAACTTATCCCACAAAGAATTGTAACTGGTTATAGGATGGTAATTGATTTCAGGAAATTAAATAAAGCTACTAGGAAAGATCATTACCCCTTGCCTTTTATTGATCAAATGTTAGAAAGATTATCTAAACATACACACTTTTGCTTCCTAGATGGATATTCTGGTTTCTCTCAAATACCCGTATCACAAGAAGATCAAGAAAAAACCACTTTTACTTGTCCTTTTGGAACTTATGCTTATCGTCGTATGCCTTTTGGTTTATGTAATGCACCTGCTACTTTTCAAAGATGTATGGCTGATATATTCTCTGACTTTTGTGAAAATATTGTTGAGGTATTCATGGATGATTTTTTCGTTTACAGAACTTCTTTTGATGATTGCTTAAGCAACCTTGATCGAGTTTTGCAGAGATGCGAAGAAACTAATCTTGTCTTGAATTGGGAGAAGTGCTACTTTATGGTTAACGAAGGTATAGTCGTTGGGCATAAAATTTCTGAAAGAGGTATTGAAGTTGATAAACCTAAAGTTGATGCTATTGAGAAAATGCCATGTCCTAAAGATATCAAAGGTATAAGAAGTTTCCTTGGTAATGCTGGTTTCTATAGAAGGTTTATAAAAGACTTCTCTAAAATTTCTAGACCTCTTACCAATCTCTTGCAAAAAGATGTTCCATTTGTTTTTGATGATGATTGTGTAGAAGCCTTTGAAATACTTAAGAAAGCCTTAATTTCTGCACCTATTGTTCAACCACCTGATTGGAACCTACCCTTTGAAATTATGTGTGATGCTAGTGATTATGCTGTTGGTGGTATTCTAGGACAAAGAGTTGATAAGAAATTAAATGTTATTCATTATGCTAGTAAAACTCTAGACAGTGCTCAAAGAAACTATGCTACTACTGAGAAAGAATTTTTAGCAGTTGTGTTTGCATGTGATAAATTCAGATCTTACATTGTTGATTCTAAAGTAACTATTTATACCGATCATGCTGCTATTAAATACCTTATGGAAAAGAAGGATGCCAAACCTAGACTTTTTAGGTGGGTTCTTTTGCTACAAGAATTTGATTTGCATATTATTGATAGAAAGGGAGCTGACAATCCCGTAGCTGATAATTTGTCTAGAATGGAAAATGTTCTTGACGACCCACTGCCTATTGATGATAGTTTTCCTGATGAACAATTAGCTATTATAAATGCTTCTCGTAATACTCCTTGGTATGCAGACTCTTCTAATTATATTGTTGCTAAATATATACCACCTAGTTTTACCTACCAACAAAAGAAAAAATTCTTCTTTGATTTAAGACATTACTTTTGGGATGATCCACATTTATATAAAGAAGGAGTAGATGGTATTATTAGACATTGTGTACCTGAGGATGAACAGGAACAAATCCTATAGAAGTGTCACTCCGAGGCATACGGAGGACACCATGCAGGAGACAGAACTGCACATAAGGTATTACAATCTGGTTTTTATTAGCCTACTCTTTTCAAAGATGCCCGTAAGTTTGTTTTATCTTGTGATGAATGTCAAAGAATTGGTAATATTGGTAGACGTCCGGAAATGCCTATGAATTATTCACTTGTTATTGAACCATTTGATGTTTGGGGATTTGATTATATGGGACCTTTTCCTTCCTCTAATGGGTATACTCATATCTTAGTTGCTGTTGATTACGTTACTAAGTGGGTAGAAGCTATTCCAACTAGTAGTGCTGATCATAACACTTCTATTAAAATGCTTAAAGAAGTTATATTTCCGAGGTTTGGAGTCCCTAGATATTTGATGGCTGATGGTGGTTCACATTTTATTCATGGTGCTTTCCGTAAACTTCTTGCTAAATATGATGTTAACCATAGAATTGCATCACCCTATCATCCTCAGTCTAGTGGTCAAGTTGAACTGACTAATAGAGAAATAAAATTAATCTTGCAAAAGACCGTTAATAGATCCAGAAAGAATTGGTCTAAGAAACTTGATGATGCATTATGGGCTTACAGAACTGCTTATAAAAATCCTATGGGCATGTCTCCATATAAAATGGTCTATGGAAAAGCATGTCATTTACCTCTTGAGTTAGAACATAAAGCTTATTAGGCCATTAAAGAACTCAATTATGATTTTAAACTTGCCGGTGAAAAGAGGTTGTTTGATATTAGCTCTCTAGATGAATGGAGAACAGAAGCTTATGAAAATGCCAAGTTATTTAAAGAAAAGGTTAAAAGATGGCATGATAAAAGAATTCAGAAACGGGAATTGAAAGTAGGTGATCACATTCTATTATACAATTCTCGTTTAAGATTCTTTGCAGGAAAACTTCTCTCTAAATTGGAAGGACCATACATCATCAAAGAAGTTTATCGCTCCGGAGCTATTAAGATAAACAACTCCGAAGGCACTAATCTGAGAGTGGTTAATGGGCAAAGAATTAATGTTGAAACCAATATTATTCAAACAATGACACCGGAGGAGCACATAGAAGAAACCTTCCGGAACGCTCCAAAACCCTGAAAATGAGCAGGTATGTGATACGGTAAGTAAACCGACTCCAAAAATTCCATAAAAGTACTTTCTGTTCGTTTTGGAATATATAAAAAATTAGGAAAATAATAAACAGTCTGAAAAGTGCACGAGGGAGCGATAAGCCTGGCAGGCGCGCCTACCGAGCTTGTGGCTCCCCCGTGGACTTTCCTGACTCCGTTTTTCTTTCATATTACTTGTCCTGCACGAAAAAAATTCATTATATATACTCTTGAATGTTTTGACCACCGTACGTAAGTTTCTCCTCTGTTCTTGTTTCGGGCTGTTTTTCTGACAGATTTAGATCCCCATGGCTCGCCGAAGAATCCGCATCAAGCACCGGATTGTGCAACCTTCACCTGCAAACGTCCTTTCAGCGAAGTCTATTATGAGTGGTCATCGGGGGATGAGGACATTGACATGCAGGAGGAAGCTGGAGAGGTTGTAGGAAATCAGATTCAAGGAAAAGGAGATCAATCCATGCCCACTGGAGAAACTACAGAAAAGGGAGATATATTGCAAACTCTTCATCATAACCTCTCTTTATCTGAAATTGATGCATTAAAGGCTGTTGAAGCAATTTGTGCTCAAAATACATCGCTCACCCATGAAGCTATTTTGTTGGAAGGGCAAAATCGTGCCCTTCGGAGGATCAATAGCAATCTGGAGTACTTGCTGAAGCTGAAGGACAAACCCACTACTCCATCACCACCATCACCGAAGGAGACTTGAGTACACGGGTATGGGCACCACCCTTGGCTTGTGCCAAGCTTGGGGGAGGTGCCCCGGTATCGTATCACCATCACTCTTATAATAATTATCTATCTTAGTTCGATCCTTAGTTATTTCATGATTTAGAAGAATAAAGTTTTAGTATGATTTAGTTTCGAGTGCTTGCTTTGTGATCTATCTATCTATGTAATCGAGTGTGAGAGTTATATAATAAAGAGAAGTTTGAGTTGAGTTGTTTTACTTTTGTTGATCCAATCCAAGAAATAAAATAAAGAGAATAAAGAAAAGAGAGATCATAAGCTAATCCCATGGGGAGTGATGACTTCACATAAAAGAAGTATAATTGATAAAACTTGTTGGAAGTTAACAAACATAGCATTGCACTACTGCAGGCGACCGCTAACGCGACACATGAATTAGAGACCCCGCGACCAAACTGTGTGCGATGCATGCATCGCAAATGGTGTCGTAATAAAATCGTCGCCAATAAGACGAACTGTGTGCGATGCCGGAGACATCAGAAATGTTTCAGATTAGAGACGCGTGTGCGATACGTGGCATACAGTTGATCCATACAAACTGTTTGCGATGAGCCAGAACAATAGAAACGGTCAGGCATATCAAGGTGTGTGCGATATATACGGCATACAGTTCACTCGGATGAACTGTTTGCGATGATCCAGAAGAACAGAAACGATTCGGTGTAACAAAATGTGTGTGATATCCGGCAAACAGGTCGGTAATCAGAATTGTGTGTGATAATTATAGACAGCGAATACGATTTTTTGGTGTGAATTGTGTGCTCGACAGGGCAAACAATTCAAGAAACCAACTATGGGCGATACTGTAAAAGATCTCTGTCGAATACGTACTGCTAACCGTCTGCGATGAGATTGACAGGGGACACAGATTAATATGAGCGAACGGCAACAGAGATATACAGTCTGCTTAATTTAGTCCTTCTTGTTGTTGTTGTTGTTGGATGGCCCCGCGACATCGTCTTGGCGAGGACGCTTCTTGCCACTGACCATTGGCTTTTCATCGCCGCCGCTGTTGTCATCGTCGTTGATGTCCTCGTCGTCGTCCTCCTCGTTCGAACGTTCCTCCTCATCATCATCATCGTCGTCGTCTTCATCGTCCTCCGACGGGTCCTCGTCTGTCTGGTCGTCGTCCGACGACTTGGGCGGCGGCGTCCCTTCCATGATCCGGATAAAATTGAGGTCATTCGACACCGGACTCATGGAAGACGAGCAGGATGATTCCGAGGTTGACCTATCATCGGGCGGAAGACTCCTGGCGGAACTGTCGTCCTCGCTGTCGCTCGACATGGCTGCGGTACGTACACAAAGCGAGATTGCAGAGTGTGTGTAAGTGTGTAGCGCGGCCGGCCGGGACGATGAAGACGGTGGAGACTGAAGCGGGGAATGAAGAGAGGAGGAATGGCAATTGAAGCGGGGGATTGACGGTTTTTATTGGCGCCTTGGCAGGCGGTTAGAATCCTGATATAATCAACCGCAATTATTAGTACCCAGTCGCTCCAAATTCCTGCGGTTGCGTAGTTCTCAATGTGATAATTACACACACAGGTTGGAGCGTCCAAATGTGAAACAAGCAGTTTTCATAGGACAGTTGTCAAGCAATAGATGAGCTCTGCTTATTGATGTAGCCAGTAATAATCAAACAAAACCCCTAATCATCATTACAAACAATGCATAGAAGATGGCTAATGCGACAACTACAGCTACACATGCTAGTTCCTTCTTGTCTCTTGCTTTCATTTGTTGCCTGTGATTGAGTCTTTCTTGCTTCATCGTAGTGATTGTACATTCCAGATCAGTCAGTTTCTTCTTCAGCTTTACGTTATCTTCTGTGAGCTTGGTGATAACACTCCGAGCCCTGCCATGCCATTCATCATCCAACCAGTTAACAAAGGCACAAGCCTCATATCCCTGCCAATGTTAAATATTCAGGATGGGCGGGGGCATTAACTCAACTTAAATGATGAACTTAGCACTAACCTCTAAGGGGCAACTGAGAAACCGTCTGCCAATGTCAAATCCCTCCGTGCATACATGTCGAGCGGGAGTGTGTCCGTGCGCACAACTCAGCTTTTGGTACTTCTCGGTGGCGCAAAACTCGGAGTCGAACTCATGTTGTGGGAGCCTGGAGTCATACTCCGGATCCGACGGTTGATCGCTTTCCTGGGTGGGGGGAGCGGGGGTCATTCAGGACGGATTGAGCAGGGAGCTACTTTAATTTGGACAAGCTAAAAAAGATCGGGATTGATTGGAACCTGACAAGACGATTCGGATCCGTAGTACACCGGCCTTCTGATGACCTTAGGCAAGCACTCGGCGGTGACCGTCGTCGTGGCGGTGCCGCCCATCGCGCTGCCGAGAGCGACGATACGAGCCGGAGCCGCCGCACCGAAACCATCAGCACCACTCGTCCGCATTCCCCCAATGTCAGAGCCATGCGAGGGAGTTTGGGGGCTATCTAGGGATTTGGGGGAAATGGGAAACTGTGGGGATCTGATAACGGTCGGGAACTACTTATCGCACTCTGTTGTATACGACACACGGTTTGTACATATCGTTTGTGTTCGATATTACAACTTCACACACGATTTCCACACGAAACCGTGTGAGAAGACAACGTGTGTGACACACGGTTCCCATGACATAACCGTATGTGATGTACTACCCGGTACATATGGGGATGCAATAATGGAGTTAATACTGTAAACAGCCGCTCTGCGGATACCCGTCAAAAAATAAAAACAGCCACTCTGCAGATAGAGATGGGGGCAACGGCCGAGGCAACGGCTACCAGATAGGAGGTCAATCCTCGTTCGGTCGGTGGTGGCAGCGTGATAGGAGGTTAATCCTCGGTCGGCGGCGGGAGATAGGAGGAGATCTCAATCCTCGAGGTCGGCAGCGGCGCGATTGGAGCACATCCCTGGCGGTCGAAGGCGGGATAGTGGAGCACGAACTTCAGGTGGATGCCCCACTAAGCCTTGCTCATCGACCTTGCTATCTCGGCGTGCCGCGGCATCGCGCTTCTCTGTCTGCTGGGTGGAGGTCACCGCGCGGCTAATTAATTAAGGTATTCTTTTCGTTGAGTGGCTTAATTAAGGTATTCAATTCATAAGGGTAGTATACTGTACTCTGCGTGTAAATTGACTGGTCATTAATTTGTGTCATCGCACGGCTGGATAAAACAATATGGAGCGCCCTCCGTAAATTATGAAAATAAAATCTTGTGATTTATGCACGCATCTTTGGGCATCAATTAATCCATTTATTAATGCTTTTTTGATTTACCCCTCGTGTGGTGCAGATGGAACGATCTGAATGGATGAAGGATCGGAGAAGCTCAAAGTTTGCGAGTGGCGTGGCGGAGTTCATCACTTTGGCTGAAAGGACAAAGAAGAGAGTCCGTAACGACGATTACATCATGTGTCCATGCAAGGATTGTGGCAATACAGAGTCACATAAAGTTACAGACGTCGAGTACCACTTATTCAAGCGGGGATTCATGAATGGATATACACGTTGGACTAGACACAGTGAAGAACCGGTCATGGATGAAGGTAACCAGGGCGGCGAGATGCCAAACCCCGATCTGTCGTGGTGACACGACCATCTATGGGGCCATCCAGCCCCTTGTGGTTCGGCAGGAGGTCAACGTGCACAAAGAGCAGGATCAATGGAAGGTGCAAGGGATTTACCCAGGTTCAGGCCGCTGAGAAGCGTAAAACACTACTCCTGCTTTTGGTGTATTGGTTGTATGAAAGCACAAGTACACGCTTCTCCCGGCAAGGTGCGGAGAGTGCTGCTACGCGAGACGTGCAAGTGTTTGAAAAGGGGTCCGAATCCCTCTAACTGTTGCCTTGGCCCTCCTTTTATAGCTAAAGGGGTTACCACAGTGGCAAAACAGTAATTACATGTCGATTAGATAGCAAACAGTGCTATCATACCTAACTCTGCCAGTTTAGGACAAAGGCATTAAATGCACCGTTAGGTGTCATGTGGAGAGGTAGCCCCGGCAAGGTTTCTGCACCGCTTGCCCAGCCACCTCGTATTATTCTGACACGCCTCCTGGACGGGTGTCATTAAAGGAAAATCCTGTCCCAGCGTGCTGACACGTGCCTGACAAGCCTCACCAACCAGCCTGCGCGGTCGACACCTCACCCATTAGCGAACATCTGTGCGGTGAGGTGGAGCGCTGGAGGACAGGCAGAAGCTTGCCGGGTCTTCCCCTTGCCGGTTTAGTCTTGTCGGCAAGAAATGTCTTCATCTTCGGTACTAGTTGAGTGCTTGTTGATGTTTTGTCTTCAGCTTCTGCAATTGGACCTTGAGTTTTGGTCTTGGCGGTCCCCGACAAGGCTTGGCCGGCAAGGAGGCTGCTACTGTCTGTGCATAAGTCAGGGTATAAAATACCCATGTTTTATACACCGACACGATCAGAGTCACATGGATGTTGAATCTAACCTTGTGGCTCAGACGTCAAGCTACCAACGGAACAGAGACAATCGAAAACCCCCACTGGAAAACCAAGACGGCGACGAAGATGATGACCTTGATGGTATGTCAGATTTTGCTGCTATGATTGCAGATTTCCATGGCCCAGATAAAGATATGGTTGGGTACAAGGATCTGCCAACCATTGATGTGGACACAAAGACAGATTTGAATCCAGGTTGCAAAAAGAAATATTCCAAGTTGAGTTCCACACTGGCGCTTCTCAGATTTAAAGAAGAAAATGGTCTATCAAACAAGGGCTTCACAGAGTTGTTAGGTCTTTTCAAAGACATTCTTCCAGAAGATAATGTGCCCCCCAAAAGCACGAACGAAGCGAAGAAAGTTGTTTGCCCATTGGAACTTGAAGTCCAGAAGATACACACTTGTGTGCATGATTGTATGTTGTACCGCGGTGAGTACAAAGATTTGCGTGCATGTCGCATATGCAAGCATCCATGATACAAGCGCAGGAGAGCAAAGGACAAGGACAAATTGGATGATGAGATCAAGACAGGAATCCCGTTCAAGGTTGTTTGGTACTTGCCTTTAATTCCAAGGTTGAAGCATTTGTTTGCAAACCCTAGAGAGGCAAAGAGGTTGTGGTGGCATCATGATGAGCGAATTGCGGATGAATATTTGAGGCACCCGAAAGATGGGGCTCAGTGGGAGTCAATCGAGGAAAAGCATAAAGACTTTGACAGGGATCCTAGAAGTATATGGCTCGGGGAGTGTACTGACGGGATGAATCCATTTGGCGATATGAGCACCAAACACAGCACATGGCCGGTACTTCTGTGCATATATAACCTTGCTCCTTGGTTGTGTATGAAAAAAAATACATCATGATGTCAATGATTATCCAAGGCCCGAAGCAACCAGGAAATGACATCGACATTTACTTTCAGCTACTGGTAGAAGAACTGCTGACATTGTGGGTAAAAGAGCCTGGTGTAAAATGTTATGATGCTTACAAAAAGGAGATTTTCGATCTACATGCATTGCTGCTGCACACCATTCAAGATATGCCGGCATTAGGCAACACGTCGGGGCAGAAAACAAGGGGAGATGTAGGATGTGTCACATGCATGGATAGGACAGCGAGTAGATTTCTTCCCAACTCGCACAAAACCGTGTATTTGCGTCATCGTAGATTCTTACAGAGAGATCACCCAAACCGAAAGATGAAAGCTGAATTTGATGGTATGGAAAACGTAGGTTTGGGCCCAAGACCTTATTCTGGGAAGGAGGTCCATAGAATGGCTAAAAAAATTAAAGTTGTGCTTGGCAAGGGACCCGGTTCGTCGTCGAAAAAAACACCGAGGACGCTAGTGTTTAAGAAGAAATCGGTGTTCTGGCAATTACCTTACTGGGAGATTCTAAGTGTATGTCACTGCATCGATGTCATGCACGTAGAGAAGAACGTATGTGAAAGCATCCTTGGTACTCTGGTCAAGATTAAAGGTAAAACAAAGGATAGTGACGGAGCACGACTCGATATGCTTAGTGATCAACCAAAATGCATGAATGAAGCAGAAGATGGTGACAAATTCCTCCACGTTCGCCAGAGTTACAATTTCACTTCAAAAGAAGCAAAAGAGTTCTACAATTATTTGTTGTCAATTAAGACACCCTCTTCCTACTCCACAAACATCAGAAGTCTCGTGGATGTGAGCACGGGTAAAATGATGTTGGCACACATGAAGTCACATGATTTCCACGTAATGTTGACACAAATCCTCCCGGTGGCCATCAGGAATTTGATGGACACAGACATAAGAAACACACTCATTGATCTCTATGATTTCTTCAACCAACTATGGCAGAAAGTGGTAAATCGTGAGGAGCTGGATCATATGCAAGAGGATATTGCAAGAATATTGTCCAACCTAGAGATGTTTTTCCCATCGTCATTCTTTGATGTCATGGTCCATCTCACTGTGCACCTTGTCGACGAGATAAAGTACTGTGGTCCTGTGTTTCTTCGCAACATGTATCCCTTCGAGCGATTCATGAGAATATTTAAGCGCTATTGTTGGAACCGATGTCATCCAGAGGCAAGCATCCTACAAGGTTATACCGTGGATGAGGTGGTTGAGTTTTGCATCGAATACATGAAACAAAGACCTATAGGTTTGCCCCTCTCTCGCCACGCGGGAAGGCTGGCTGGTAAGCCGGTCCTTGCTGGCGCGCCACACGCTGCACCCGGAGATGAGACCGATCAAGCCCATTTGACGGTACTGCTTAACAGCCCAGTTCTCGACGCTTATGCTGAAGAACACTTGGCGGAGATACGACGAAGCTTCTTACCCATGGTGCATCCATTAGATGTTGTGATGAAGGCGCACAATAAGGACTACGTTAGATGGCTGAAGGATCATTTGTCACGCGGATCCATGGATGACATTGCAACGTGGTTGGCACAAAAGCCATCACCTACGGTATTGAGGTACCAAGCGTATGACATAAATGGCTACACGTTCTACACTGAGGAACGTGATAAGAAGACCTCATATCAGAACAACTCCATTCGAATAGAATGCATAACTGTAGATGAAGCTGATAAACGGGTATACTATGGAACCATCGAAGAGATTTGGGAGCTTAACTATGTGAAAGTTAAGGTGCCATTATTCAGGTGCAAATGGGTCCCTCTTAGTCAGGTAAAGGTTGATGAATACAGGAAGACCTGTGTTAACAAGACAAAGATGGCATATCACAAGGACCCGTTCATTCTTGCCAGCGATGCAACCCAGATTTTCTATGTGGAAGACCCCTTGCATAAGAACTGCCTTGTAGTGATGCGTGGGAAGAGGAGGGTACTGGGCGTCGAGGGTGTTGCTGATGAGGACGAGTACGATGAATTTGCTGAGATGCCAGCGAAGGGATCACGTACCAAACATAAAGAGAGGCTTAAAATCATCAGAAATCCTAAGTTCATTCGGGGTCAACCTAATGATCCCAGTTCTCCCATGTACATGGGAATTAATACGTAACACTATTTATTATGTCTATTCTGCAACTTAATGCATTCAATTAGAACCGTCGCATGTACTGAATTGTGAGTTATGCCCGGCCTTCTGTTGATCTAAGAACGATTAATATGTTGACCTTGATATGTCGTCAGCACAGGCAATGAGAGTTTGAACTATTTATGATTGTATACCCTATAGCTAGCACACTCAATTGATGTCACTCCAGTACGTATGAACAGAACATATGCAATCTGGTTTGCAAATAGCACACGGTTCATTCACGAAAGCCGTGTGCCTACCAAACCGTGGCCGATGACCCCTGCTGCGCGCGATGTGAGTCGTGCGTTCTGATTGGCCAGAACCCAAACCCCACGGATCGTATGTCTGCACCGTTGGATGCACACAGATCGAACGGCAATCCTCATCCCTTTCATCATGACATGCAGCTGTAGTTGGGATTTGATTTATATGCACTAAATGCCTGGTAAATGCAAAAAAAATGGCTTGAATATAGCAAAGGAGCCCCGAAATGCGCCAGAAAATCAAACCTAGGGTATAATAGTGATTGCGTACTGTGGAAAAAATTCGTGGCGAAACGATGAAGTCGCGAGCAACTGGAGTTCAAATTGCCATGTCTCCTTTTGGAAACTACGATCCTTCTTGTGAGATGCTCTGGTTTCCAAGGAGCGATCATCCAAACTTGTGCCAAACTTTACAAAAAAATTCCATGGGGTCATGAGAGCACGCCATGGTGGCACACCGATTTTCGAGATTTTCGGACTCCATCTGCATTTTCTGTAATTAAAATACCAACAAGACCAACGCCAGTGGCCGCATCTCACATCCAAAATGTTTGAAAATTCTTCCCATTCCTTGGACATGAATGAAAACACGCAAAGTGACACACAAATGATTTTGTAGACCTGCTTTGCAAGTAGCCCACATGTAGTTGCTGTTGGGATTTGATTTATATGCACAAAATGCACAATAAATGCAAAAATGGCTTAAATATAGCAAACGAGACCCGAAATGCGCCAGAAAATCAATACTTGGGTGCAATGGTGATTGTGTACCGTGGAAAAATTTCTGAGGCAAAACAATGAAGTCACCGATGATTGGAGTCTGAATTGCCATGTCTCCTATTGGGAACTATGATCCTTCTTGTGAGATGCTCCGGTTTGCAAGGAGCGATCATCGTAACTTGTGCCAAACTTTACCAAAAATTTTCCACTCGGTCTTGAGATCGCGCCACGGTGACACACCAATTTTCATGATTTTCTAAGTCCATCCGCATTTCCAGTAATTAAATTACCAACAAGCCCTACGCCGGTGGTCGCATCTCGCGGCCGAAATGTTTGCAAATTCTTCCCGTTTCTCGGACAATGAATTAAAACTAGCAAAGCAACACATAAATGATTTTTACACCTTCTTAGCTAACACCCACATGTAGTTGCAGTATGGTTTTGATTTATATGCACTAAATGCATGGTAAATGCAAAAAATGTCTTAAATGTAGCAAACGAGACCTGAAATGCCCCAGAAAATCAAACCTAAGGTATGATGGTGATTGCGTACGGTGGAAAAAAATTCTAGGCGAAACGTTGAACTCACGTCTTCGTTTCAAAATTACCATGTCTTTATTTCAAACGAAATTATGCTGCTCCTTGATGTAGATGTTTTCCAATAGCACACGGTTCAGTCACGAAAGCCGTGTGCCTATCAAACCGTGGCCGATGACCCCTACTACGCGTGATCTGAGTCGTGCGTTCTGATTGGCCAGAACCCAAACCCCACGGATCGTACGTCTGCACCGTTAGATGCACCCAGATCGAATGGCGATCCTCATCCCTTTCATCACCACATGCAATTGCAGTTGGGATTTGATTTATATGCACTAAATGCCCGGTAAATGCAAAAAATTGCTTAAATATAGCAAAAGAGACCTGAAATGCGCCAGAAAATCAAACCTAGGGTATAATAGTGATTGCGTACCATGGAAAATAATTCGAGGCGAAACGATGAAGTCACCAGCAAATGGAGTTCGAATTACCACGTCTCCTTTTGGAAACTATGATCCTTCTTGTGAGATGCTCCGGTTTCCAAGGAGCGATCATCCAAACTTGTGCCAAACTTTACCAAAAATTTTCCACGGGGTCTTGAGAGCATGCCATGGTGACACACTGATTTTCGTGATTTTCGGACTCCATCTGCATTTCCTATAATTAAAATACCAACAAGACCTATGCCGGGGGCCGCATCTCGCATCCGAAATGTTTGAAAAATCTTCCAATTCCTTGAACAATGAATGAAAACACGCAAAGCCAAATGATTTTGTAGACCTTATTTGCCAACACCCACATGTAGTTGCGGTTGGGATTTGATTTATATGCAAAAAATGCACGGTAAATGCAAAAATGGCTTAAATATAGCAAACGAGACCCGAAATGCGCGAGAAAGTCAATACTGGCATGTAATGGTGATTGCGTACCGTGGAAAAAATTTCGAGGCAAAACGATAAAGTAACAAACGATCGGAGTCCGAATTGGCACGTCTCCTATTGGGAACTATGATCCTTCTTGTGAGATGCTCCGGTTTGCAAGGAGCGACCATCGTAACTTGTGCCAAAGTTTACCAAATTTTTTCCACTCGGTCTTGAGATCGCGCCATGGTGACACACCAAATTTTGTGATTTTCGAAGTCCATCCGCATTTCCTGTAATTAAATTACCAGCAAGCCCTACGCCAGTGGCCGCATTTCGTGGCCGAAATGTTTGAAAATTCTTCCCGTTTCTCGGACAATGAATAAAAACTAGCAAACCGACACAAAAATGATTTTTACACCTTTTTTGCTAACACCCACATGTAGTTGCAGTAGGGTTTTGATTTATATGCACTAAATGCATGGTAAATGCAAAAATTGCTTAAATGTAGCAAACGAGACCTGAAATGCGCCAGAAAATCAAACCTAGGTTATGATGGTGATTGCATACCGTGGAAAAAATTCGAGGCGAAACGTTGAACTCACGTCTTCATTTCAAACGACATTATGCTGTTTGTGCACACGGGCTCGTAGAGGCTTCCGTTTGCATAGGCCTTTCCGCACCGCGACCAGCGCCCTTTTTTCACCAAAGCCGCCAACACGACTCTCCCACCGCCCACCCCCGTTTCACTCAACAGTCCGCATATTCTACCAAAACTCCATCGCCAGCTCCCCCCTCCCCCAGATCCACACCAGAACCCTATCCGGCGCCAGCGTGCTCAACCCTGCTGTGTGCCCGCTCTTCGGTGTCAACCCTACCTTCACTGTTGTTCCCAACACGCGGCTGCTCGCGCCTCGCCGTCTTCCTTTGCTCGCCAGCCGCCCTCGACCATATCGATCCTGTACCCCTCGCCTCTCCTGCCGGGTTTGCACAAAAACCTGTCAGTTACTGCTCTCCATCAAGGTGAGGCATATTTCCTCACGATCCCTCTTCCTATTTAGTTTTGTATGTTCCCAAATTGGCTATAAAGTAATGGAGAGCGTATATATGTTCATTATCTACCTTCCTAACTTGTACATATAAGCTGTATTTGTTCCAATTAGTTATTGTCGATTTACAGATCGTGGGCGCCCGAGTCACACAAAATGAACAAATTAGCCGTACATTTTCCAAATTATTACATGACATTTCTAGACAGCTTGCTACCAAGTTGTTAGCGTTATGCTTATCCCCCTATTCCGAAATTCGCATTTGTTCTCTATAGATGCCGAGTAGCAGCGACATCACTCATGATTCAAGCGATGTATCTTCATCTGAGTCCGACAACCCTAGGTCTCCAGCAGATTATCAGGGAACAAGTAATCTGGAATGGGATAGAGCTGCCGCAATCACCCTTCCGGTCAGGACACGAAAGAACGCTCCAAGAAAGCCCACACACCAGCCTAAAGGTGTATATGAAGTAACCGACATCGATTTAAAGTCTTGGGCTCCAACTAAACTAGATAAAGCACGCACGAGGTTCAGGAGTGTGTGTGGATTTGTTGGCAGGGCAAGGCTCAACATTAATCTGCCGGGGTTTCGGAAGGCTGACAAAGAAACACGGCACAGGATAGTCCGGGAGATCATGGAACACTTCAATGTACCAGAGCAGTGGAGAATGCAGGTGGAACACGCTGCACTGAAGAAGGCTAGGGATGCTTGGAGAAACTGGAAGGACGTGTTGTACAAGAAGTACTTGAGTGAAGGCAAGGACCCAATCCCCGCATACCCCCAAATTACAAAGGCAGACTGGGCAGAATTCAAAAGGGTCAGGGCAACTACAGAGTTTACCAAGAAGAGTGCCAAGCAATTGGAACTTCAGAAGAGGAACACACACCCCCACCGTATGGGTGTGGCAGGATACTACGGCATGAAACCGATATGGGACTAGGAGGACAAAGAAGCAGTAGCTGCGGGTGGAAAACCGGCCTTTAGTGAAATCAGGGGCGAACGCGCTAGAGACTACTTGCGGGCACGCGCAAGGAGGCGTGACGACGATTCTTATTACTTTGAAAACTCACATGATGAAGAACTGTATCGCGTGATGTTAAAGGCTTCCACCAGCAACCCTGGAAGGTTCTACAAGAACTCAGGGCCATGTGACATTCTGTCCGATGCTCTGGCAACAAAAGAGCCCCCTGGCCATGCAAGGGGTATAGGTGTCAATGTCCCACACAAGAGAGCTTTCACACTCAGCAAAGAAGAGAGGCTCGCCATGAAAAAAACGAGGAGTGAACAGAAGAAGGAAGAATTGTATGAAAGGTTGAGGATGGACATGTATCTGAAAGTTCGAATGGAAATTGAGGAGTCAATGATGATGTAGAAGACTCTAACACTGAGAGATAGCCAGCAGACGGGAGGGGAGGCGGGCATGGACGATGCTGGTTATTGCGCGACAACACCGCACAAGAGTAGCTATACATCAGCTGACCCCAGCGACACTGAGACTGCAGCTACGCATGATGATGCTATATCTGATCTATCTGGAATGAAAGACAAACTGAGGGGCGTGCTGACACATTATGAAGGTACGTTAAAATGTGCAACCGCCTGGGTTTTGGCCCCCCACTCGGAAGGGGGCCTCTTGTTGGATAATGTGCCATTGAAGCCGGGCTGTGTGAAGTGCTACGTGACTGAAGTAAAGCCTGGATTCAATAAATTTGCCCTGAAGAATGTCCTAGGGGACTGTGATGAGGAAAGGACCTTGCAAGAAACACTGTTAAATCATATCCAGTGGCCACGAAAGGAAATAGACTTCATAGATGAGATCCCTCAAGCCCCGCCAAGAGCAATCAATGTCGCCCTTCAACCGGCGACTCTCTCCTTGCCCCAGCAGCTCTCGCGTGCTTCCCCCTAGGAACCTAATACTCGTTATCCGACGGCTGATGCATCAACCTGTGATCAGCCCGCCCGACGTCGTGCCGTACAGGCCATGTCATCGTCCGCCCCTAAGCAGCCAATGGCAAGGCCTACAACTGCTGAAGATGCACCACCAGTTCAGATGCCGGCCACTAAAGCAGCAGGGGGAGACACAGCGGCACCGCATGCTCAGCAGACCAACCCGGTGGAACGGAATGCTAAGCGGTCAGAAGGTCCGGAACCGCCTACTCATCAGTCCGTCGGTTCACAACTGCGTGATCAGCATACCGATGCGTCGGCACCGCCTGCTCAGCAAACCAACGCGTTGGCACAGCCTCCTCAGCACACCGATGTGTTGGCACCACCTGAGCAGAAGCCCGACATAGCTTCACCGCCTGGTCAGCAGTCCGACGCCTCTGGTCCTATAGCTCAGCAGTCCGTCACAGCAGCACCGCCAACTCAGCAGTTTGGCGTAGCTAAACCGTCTGCTCAGCAGCCCGTCATATCTTCACTGCCTACTCAGCAGTCCGTCTATCAACGATCCAGACCTTGCACTAGAAGTGCTTCAAGTACCAAGAGGAAAGCGGCCACGATCGCACCCGCGAGGAAGCGGCCCCCGAGAACGAGGAAGAATGTGAATGATAGCCTCTTACTAAAAGCACTCATCGCTCAGAACCAAATTACCAGCAAGTTGTTCGAATCGGAGAGTTATACTGGTTCTGACAGCTTGCCCGATGAAGAAATCGAAAGGATACTTGCTAAAAATAAAGCAGACGTACTTGTAGCACGCAAGTACGTCCATGGCCAGCTATTTCTTGTTGAGGAATACTTAGAGGAGTGCAGTTCTAGTTGCCTCAAGTTACATAAATATTGTATAGATGAAATGTCAGAAGGTCATAAGGTTCTGTTAGTCCACTACGACAGTGATCATTTTGGTCACGATCAAGGATCCATCAGTGTGGAATTCGAGGACTTTCATCTCTTCTTCAACTTCGATGTGCTCGATATGACTCTTATTAAATGCTTGATGTTGTAAGTACTTCACCAACTTTGATCAACTTCTCCATACAAGGCTGTAATCGAAAAAAAGCTAACTGTATTGTATTCCTCTCGGGGGATTAATCACGAAAAGAAAAATGGAGCGAGTGTATTTCATAGATCCTCACATAGCAAATGGCATATTATTATGTGGTGGCACAGATAATCGGGAGTGGGCCATTGGCTAGGTCGTCAGTATCTTGTGTCGCACGCCCCATGCAGAACTCTTTCTCTGGCCATATCATGAAGGGTAAGTCAAATAAACAAGCACACATACATTGACCGTCTTTCACATTTCATCATAGTTCGTAATTTCATGGTTTTCTTAATCTGTAGCATTCACTGGATCTTGGTAGTCATTGCTCCAAACCAGAACAAAGTTTACTACCTGGATTCTCTCAGAGATTCAATAAAGCTTCAGAATCTGACGCATCTTCAGCAATTCATGGATAGGTATTGAATTCTGTGATGTTAAAATTTGCATTCATATCTGGTTCAAGAACTGAGTATGTGGAAATTCATCATCATTTGCAGTGTGTTGGCATCGTGCATAACTAAACGAGGGAACCAGTTCAAGAGTGCACTACCTCTGCAACACGAGATCGTTTATCCGGTAATACACCGAAATCCGTTATTTTCAGAAAATGTATCCAAAAGTTTGCAAATACCTTTTATTACGCTAGTCTAATGTTCAAGTTTCTAAATAAACCCCTTTCTATTTCACTCCAAAGAAAAAAAAACATCTTACACCGGTTAGGTTGCTCCTAACAGGGCAAATACAAGACTAATTCTGTACAAAAGATTTCAGTGTCCTCAGTAACAACCAGGGACCAACCTTTGTGGACACTATGTCTACAGACACATGATCTCCATCTTCAAATCTACTGATTGTTGTAACGATGCACGCAATTTAGCACCAGTAAGTCTGTATCTTAATTAATATCTTCTACTCCACTCGTATGGAACATTCTGATCTAAAAATCCTGCAGCTCATCTTTGAACCGATGACCCCTGAACCGCTCCCCGCTGGTGAATTGATGGAGGTTAGGAGATTTATCAGCAACTTCTTCCTGAATCACTATATCAATCCCACTGGTGATAATGAAGATTTCAGCATGGTTGTTCCTGAAACAATGAGTAAACATTCAACACGAGTTAGCCGCTAAACATATACACATGGATGCATTGTTTTCCATGTGATGAGGTCTTCGTATTTCGTACACTATGATTATGTACTGCATTTGTCGATAAATCAGTGGAATTTAGCTAGCATTTGTTCAATTGCATATTGTTGCGAATTCTGATGAATGTTCGTCGTGTGGACACAGATACGTCTCTGATACGTCTCCAACGTACCTATAATTTTTGATTGTTCCATGCTGTTATATTATCAATCTTGGATGTTTTTATATACATTTACAGCAATTATATATCATTTTTGGAGACTAACCTATTAACTTAGTGCCCAGTGCTAGTTGCTGTTTTCTGCCCTGTTTTTGTTTTACAGAATATCAATACCAAACGAAGTCTAAATGCCACGAAACTTTTTGGAGATATTTTTCTAGACAATACCAACACTAGAAGCTTCGGGAGGAGGCCAGAAGCCCCAGGGGGTGCCCACGAGGCACCAGGGCGCGCCTGGGGGGCAGGCGCGCCCTGGTACCTCATGGGGCCCACAGAGCTCCGTTTGAACTAATTCCACCACTATAAATTCCCAAAAAAATTAGAAACCCATAGGGGAGTCCACGAAATACTTTTTCCGCCGCCGCAAGTTTCTGTTCTCGAGAGATCCCATCTGGAGGCCTTTTCCGGTGCTCCGCCGGAGGGGGAATCGATCACGGACGGGCTCTACATCAACCTTGCTACCCTTCCGATGATGCGTGAGTAGTTTACCACAGACCTTCGGGTCCATAGTTAGTAGCTATATGGCTTCTTCTCTCTTTTTGATCTTCAATACAATGTTCTCCTCGATGTTCTTGGAGTTCTATCCGATGTAATCACTTTTTGCGGTGTGTTTGTTGGGATCCGATGAATTATGAGTTTATGATCAGATTATCCATGAATATTATTTGAGTCTTCTCTGATCTATTTTATGCATGATTATTATAGCTTCGTATTTCTTCTCTGATCTATTGATTTGGTTTGGCCAACTAGATTGATTTATCTTGCCATGGGAAGAGGTGCGTTGTAATGGGTTCGATCTTGAGGTGCTCAATCCCAGTGACAGAAAGGGACATGACACGTATGTATCATTTCTATTAAGGGTAAAAAGATGGGGTTTATTCATACGTGAGTTTATCTTGTCTACATCATGTCATCGTTCTTAAGGCGTTACTCCGTTCTTTATGGACTTAATACACTAGATGCATGCTGGATAGCGGTCGATGTGTGGAGTAATAGTAGTAGATGCAGACAGGAGTCAGTCTACTTGTATTGGACGTGATGCCTATATACATGATCATTGCCTTGGATATCGTCATGATTATTTGCTTTTCTATCAATTGCCCAACAGTAATTTGTCTACCCACCGTATGCTATTTTCTTGAGAGAAGCCTCTAGTGAAAACTATGGCCCCCGGGTCTATCTAAATCATTTACTAAAACCCTAAAAATACTTGCTGCAATTTTATCTTATTTATTTTATTTTGTATTTTTGTTTCAATCTATCTATCTATCACATACAATTTAATCTTGCAACTTACCGCCGAGGGATTGACAACCCCTTGTTTGCGTTGGGTGCAAGGAATTGTTGTTTTGTGTGCACGTGCTGCTAACGAGGTGTTGCGTGATTCTCCTACTAGATTGATAACCTTGGTTTCATAACTGAGGGAAATACTTATCTCTACTGTACTGCATCTCCCTTCCTCTTCAGGGAAATACCAACGCAGCTCACAAGTAGCAGGAAGAATTTCTGGCGCCGTTGCCGGGGAGACATCATCAACATCTATCAAGTACCTACGCATAAAACTCTCATCTCCTTGCATTTACTTTATTTACTTTATTATTTGCCTCTCGTTTTCATCTCCCCCACTTCTAAAAAGTTTTTACAAAAATACAAAAATATTTTCCGTTTGCCTTTTTCTTGTTTGTTTCTTTGCTTACTTGTCACCTTGTTTGCTTAAATATGATGCCCCGAGAAAATTATCATGATACTTCTTATTATAAAATTTTGTCTGAAATCGAGAAAAATACTAAAGATTACATGATTACTCAATTTGAGCACAACAATTTTTTTACCAAAGAACTAAAAGAACATTCTACTTTGTTGGATGCTATCACAAAACAACTCGATGATGTTAGTAAAGAGGTTGCTAATCTTCAATCTCAATTTGCTCTTACTGAAAATTTGCTAGGAAAAATTTCTAATGCGCAAGCTACGCTAGTAAATCAAATGGCAGCTAAGCCGGAATCATTGGAACTTAGTAATGATGAGGATATTAAAATGATTGGTGTTTCATCTATTGATTCATTGTTTAGCAACATTAAACTTGATGAAAAGGGGACTGAAGAAGAGTCAACTCTAGCTAAAGAGCGTCCCCATAATTCGGAGGGTGAAAATCTTGATAAGAAAATTGCTAAAAGTGGGTTTGGAGAGGTAAAAACTTTAACTAGCGATGTGCCCACTCTCTTGGATTACAAAGATTTTAATTATGATAATTGTTCTTTGATTGAGTGCATTTCTTTGTTACAATCCATGTTAAATTCACCCAACGCTTATGAGCAAAATAAGGCTTTTACTAAACACATAGTAGAAGCAATGATGAAAGCGTTAGAAGAAAAGCTAGAACTAGAAATTTCAATTCCTAGAAAATTATATGATGAATGGGAACCCACCATTAAAGTTAAAATTAAAAATCATGAGTGCAATGCTTTATGTGACTTGGGTGCTAGCGTTTCCACAATTCCAAAATCTCTATGCGATGTGCTAGGTTTTACAAATATAGATGAACGCTCTCTTAATTTGCACTTGGCGGATTCTACTATTAAAAAGCCATTGGATAGAATTAATGATGTTCTTATTCTTGCAAATAGAAATTATGTGCCCGTTGATTTCATAGTACTTGACATTGAATGCAATCCTTCTTGCCCAATAATACTTGGTAGACCGTTCTTACGAACCATAGGTGCCGTTATTGACATGAAAGAAGGGAATATTAAATTTCAGTTTCCATTAAAAAAGGGTATGGAGCTTTTCCCTAGGAAAATAATTAAAGCACCATATGAATCAATTATGAGGGCCACTTATGGAATCAACTTGAAAGATGACAATACTTGAAACTATGCATTATGCCTAGCTAGGGGCATAAAACAATAGCGCTTGTTGGGAGGCAACCCAATGAATAAAATAAATTTTTATCTTTTGTTTCTGTTATGGTGTGTTTTCATACTTATGCTACTGTTATTATTGAGCTTTTGTGTTTTTAATTAGTGTTTGTGCCAAGTAAAACCTTTAGGATGATTTGGAAGATAGTATAATTGATGCTGTTTGGAAAACAGAAAGTTTTGCGTCCAGTGCTGGAATTTTGGTTCTGTACTAGAGCCTCAAAAAAATCTGAAATTTTTACACAGTATTGGTATATGAATTTCCCACGTTTTCCTCATTTTTCAGAATTTTTGGAGTTACAGAAGTATGGCTTTTAAATATATTGCTACAGATTGTTCTGTTTTTGACAGATTCTGTTTTTGATGCTTTGCTTGCTTGTTTTGATGAAACTATGGATTGTATCGGGGGGTATAAGCCATGGAGAAATTAGAATACAGTAGGTATAATGCAAAAATAAAATATGAATGGGTTTGCAACAGTACTTAAAGTGGAAATTTATTTTGTTATACTAACGGATCTCACGAAGGTTTTGTTGATTTTTGTGTGATTGAAGTTTTCAAGTTTTGGGTGAGATCACGATGGATGAAGGAATAAGGAATGGCAAGAGCCTAAGCTTGGGGATGCCCGAGGCACCCCAAGGTAATATTAAAGGAAGACTCAAGCGTCTAAGCTTGGGGATGCCCCGGAAGGCATCCCCTCTTTCTTCTACCAACCATCGGTAATTTTACTTGGAGCTATATTTTTATTCGTCACATGATATGAGTTTTGCTTGGAGCGTCTTGTATTATATGAGTCTTTGCTTTGTTTGCTTTCTAGTTTGTCACAATCATCTTTGCTGGACACACCTATTTTGAGAGAGCCACACGTTCATCATAATTTGCTAGAATACTCTATGTGCTTCACTTAATTTTTTTTGAGCTAGGCAGTTGCTCTAGTGCTTCACTTAAATCTTTTTGAGCACGGCGGTGGCTATATTTTGAAGAAATAAACTCTCATTCTTCACTTATATTATTTTGAGAGTTGACAAGATGAAAATTTTGAAGAAATATTTGCACTCTCATGCTTCACTTATATCTTTTTGAGAGTTGATAATAGTAACGGTAATTTGCACAAGATATGAATTTGGTCCCAAAGTGATGAATATTCAAGAGGGATATGATAAAAACTTTCATATAGATCATTGGATATGATAAGTGTGATTCCTTGCAATAGTTTTGCGATATGGAGATGATAATATGTGAGTCATGTTAGTGAGTAATTGTGATTTAGTAAGAATATTAGTGTTAAGGTTTGTGATTCCCTATGCATGCACATTAAGTCCATAGTTATGCAATGAAATTATATCCTACTTATGGTGCATTATTCAGTGTTAGTTATGTTCAATGCATGTTTATGACCGTTTTCATTTTTTGGTTGGTTGCTTCTCAATCTATTTGCTAGCCTTCATTTGTACTAAGCGGAAATACTGCTTGTGCATCCAAAATCCTTAAACCCAAGTTGTGCCAAATGAGTCCTCTATATCTACCTATATGCGGTATTTCTATGTCGTTCCAAGTAAATTTGCGTGTGCCAACTCTAATTTTCAAAATAATTATTCCGTTTTGTGTGCCCGTACCGCTCATGAAGCGGCAGGGGGTGGCCAATATTTTCCATGCTAGGTGTGTTATTCTCACGATGAGTGTTTATTCACTTGTCATTGCACGAGAGAGTGGCTGGTAATAGGGATGCCCAGTCCCACAATGAAATCAGACATTAATAACAACAAAATTCCTTGGAAAGTGATGGTATGGAGGGCACCCGTGGATACGGCTAGCCATGGATTGTGAAAGAATGGTGGAAAGGAAATAAACTTTACTTTCTGTTTGGGAACCGCCTATGATGTGTCTAGCATGGAAAATATTGGGAATTCTCGGTCGTTTCCGTTGACAGGAAAAGCATGCCTCTCAAAATATTGTTATCTCTCTAATTTAAGCTTTCAGCTCTGACACATTAGCAAATCTTTGCTTCCCTCTGCGAAGGGCCTATCTATTTACTTTTATGCAATTTTTATTTTTATTTGAGTCTCCATCTTCTCTTATAAAGCACCAACTAGAGAGCACTATTGTCATACTTGTGCATTGGATGTAGCTAATATTTGAGTGTGTTTCATGAATGGATCAATGATTAAGCATAATGGGCTAGGGATAACTTTCTTTAGCGTTGATATTTTGAAAGACATGATTGCTTGTTGATATCCAATGTCCATGCTACAAAAGAAAAGAATATATGATGAATATGATAGGCAGCATTCCACATCAAAAATTATGTTTTTATCATTTACCTACTCGAGGACGAGCAGGAATTAAGCTTGGGGATGCTGATACGTCTCCAACGTATCTATAATTTTTGATTGTTCCATGCTGTTATATTATCAATCTTGGATGTTTTTATATACATTTACATCAATTTTATATCATTTTTGGAGACTAACCTATTAACTTTGTGCCCAGTGCCAGTTGTTGTTTTCTGCCCTGTTTTTGTTTTACAGAATATCAATACCAAACGAACTCCAAATGCCACGAAACTTTTTTGAGATTTTTTTCTAGACAATACCAACACTAGAAGCTTTGGGAGGAGGCCAGAAGCCCTAAGGGGTGCCCACGAGGCACCAGGGCGCGCCTGGGGGGAGGGGGCAGGCGCGCCCTCGTACCTCGTGGGGCCCACAGAGCTCCGTTTGACCTAATTCCGCCACTATAAATGCCCAAAAAATCAGAAACCCATAGGGGAGTCCACGAAATACTTTTTCCGCCGCCGCAAGTTTCTGTTCTTGAGAGATCCCATCTGGAGGCCTTTTTTGGTGCTCCACCGGAGGGGGAATCGATCACGGAGGGGCTCTACATCAACCTTGCTACCCTTCCGATGATGCGTGAGTAGTTTACCACAGACCTTAGGGTCCATAGTTAGTAGCTATATGGCTTCTTATCTCTTTTTGATCTTCAATACAATGTTCTCCTCGATGTTCTTGGAGTTCTATCCGATGTAATCACTTTTTGCAGAGTGTTTGTTGGGATCCGATGAATTGTGAGTTTATGATCAGATTATCCATGAATATTATTTGAGTCTTCTCTGATCTCTTTTATGCATGATTATTATAGCTTCGTATTTCTTCTCCGATCTATTGATTTGGTTTGGCCAACTAGATTGATTTATCTTGCCATGGGAAGAGGTGCTTTGTAATGGGTTCGATCTTGCGGTGCTCAATCCCAGTGACAGAAAGGGACATGCCACGTATGTATCGTTGCTATTAAGGGTAAAAAGATGGGGTTTATTCATACGTGAGTTTATCTTGTCTACATCATGTCATCGTTCTTAAGGCGTTACTCCGCTCTTTATGGACTTAATACACTAGATGCATGCTGGATAGCGGTCGATGTGTGGAGTAATAGTAGTAGATGCAGACAGGAGTCGGTCTACTTGTATTGGACGTGATGCCTATATACATGATCATTGCCTTGGATATCATCATGATTATTTGCTTTTCTATCAATTGCCCAACAGTAATTTGTCTACCCACCGTATGCTATTTTCTTGAGAGAAGCCTCTAGTGAAAACTATGGCCCCCGGGTCTATCTAAATCATTTACTAAAACCCTAAAAATACTTGCTGCAATTTTATCTTATTTATTTTATTTTGTATTTTTGTTTCAATCTATCTATCTATCACATACAATTTAATCTTGCAACTTACCACCGAGGGATTGACAACCCCTTGTTTGCGTTGGGTGCAAGGAATTGTTGTTTTGTGTGCACGTGCTGCTAACGAGGTGTTGCGTGATTCTCCTACTGGATTGATAACCTTGGTTTCATAACTGAGGGAAATACTTATCTCTATTGTACTGCATCTCCCTTCCTCTTCAGGGAAATACCAACGCAGCTCACAAGTAGCAGTCACCAACGTATCTATAATTTTTGATTGTTCCATGCTAGTATATGATCAATCTTGGATGTTTTTATATACATTTACAGCAATTATATATCATTTTTTGGGACTAACCTATTAACTTTTTGCCTAGTGCCAGTTGCTGCTTTTTGCCTGTTCTTGGTTTTCCAGAATATCAGTACCAAACGAAGTCCAAATGCCATGAGACTTTTTGGAGATTTCTTTCTGGACATAACAAGTACTGGAAGTTTTTGGAGAGGGCTAGAAGATGGAGCAGTGGCCCACGAGGCACCAGGGCGCGCCCCAGGGGGGTGGCGCGCCCTGGTGGCTTGTGGGGCCCACACAGCTCCGTTTGACCTAATTCCACCACTATAAATTCTCTAAAATAGGGAAACCAATAGAGGAGTCCACGAAATACTTTTTCCGCTGTCGCAAGCTTCTATTCTCGAGAGATCCCATCTGGAGGCCTTTTCTGGTACTCTGCCGGAGGGGGAATCGATCACGGAGGGGTTCTACATCAACCTTGCTGCCCTTCCGATGATGCGTGAGTAGTTTACCACAGACCTTCGGGTCCATAGTTAGTAGCTAGATGGCTTCTTCTCTCTTTTTGATCTTCAATACAATGTTCTCCTCGATGTTCTTGGAGTTCTATCCGATGTAATCACTTTTTGAGGTGTGTTTGTTGGGATCCGATGAATTGTGAGTTTATGATCAGATTATCCATGAATATTATTTGAGTCTTCTCTGAACTCTTTTATACATGATTATTATAGCTTCGTATTTCTTCTCTGATCTATTGATTTGGTTTGGCCAACTAGATTGATTTATCTTGCCATGGGAAGAGGTGCTTTGTAATGGGTTCGATCTTGCGGTGCTCAATCCCAGTGACAGAAAGGGACATGACACATATGTATCGTTGCTATTAAGGGTAAAAAGATGGGGTTTATTCATGCGTGAGTTTAGTTTGTCTACATCATGTCATCTTGCTTAAGGCGTTACTCCGTTCTTTATGGACTTAATACACTAGATGCATGCTGGATAGCGGTCGATGTGTGGAGTAATAGTAGTAGATGCAGGCAGGAGTCGGTCTACTTGTCTTGGACGTGATGCCTATATACATGATCATTGCTTTGGATATCGTCATGATTATTTACTTTTCTATCAATTGCCCAACAGTAATTTGTTTGCCCACCGTATGCTATTTTCTTGAGAGAAGCCTCTAGTGAAAACTATGGCCCCCGGGTCTATCTAAATCATATATTAAAAACCCTAAAAATACCTTGCTGCACTTTTACTTTATTTATTTTATTTTATATTTTAGTTCAATATATCTATCTATCACATACAATTTAATCTTGCAATTAACCGCCGAGGGATTGACAACCCCTTGTTTGCGTTGGGTGCAAGGATTTGTTGTGTTGTGTGCAGGTGCTGCTAACGAGGTGTTGCATGATTCTCCTACTAGATTGATAACCTTGGTTTCATAACTGAGGGAAATACTTATCTCTACTGTACTGCATCTCCCTTCCTCTTCAGGGAATTACAAACGCAGCTCACAAGTAGCAGACACTATTTGTTTAATTGCATATTGTGGCGAATTTGCTTTTTGCAGGGCAATTCAAATGCGCTATTTTTGCTTTAACCTGGCCATTGATGCGCACACGGTTTGACTAAATGAGGGTGTGCGATCCAGAATGGAAAGCACACGTCACTCATAGCACAACCGTCGGTGATACACAAAAAATCGCAGACGATTTGAGCACTTCTACGTGTGCGTAGGGGCTCCTGAACCGTTTGTGATAGCACATTATCGCACACGAGAGCTTCGAGGAAACTGTGCCCAATGCAAAATACAATCCCACTCATAAATTGTTCAGGAAACGTGTGCGATGATGTCATGCATGGCAGACGATTGCCATATAATACTCGTGTGCAATGGGCCACATATCGCGCACAGTTTCTATGATGGCCCGTGTGTCTTAGGTACTATTTTGCAAACGGTCCAATGTGAAACACCGTTTGGTTTCCCTGCTCAATTAGAAACATTTGACTCCTGAGAAACGTGGGCAATATGTTCGTGCATCGCATACGATTACATTTGGGGACACGTCTGCATCAGCGCTCCCTATCGCCAACGGTTTCTGGGTCATGTGGGAAGGACCCCCCTATCGCACACACAAACAAGGCGACAGTTTAAAACTCCGTCGCGGAAAGGGGTTAAAAACCGTTTGTATAGCAGCTCGCTGTACCAATGTTGGTCATTGTTGCAATTCATGAAAAAGTAATAAAGGAAGAGAGGTCTCACATATAAATATACTATCTTGGACATCTTTTATTATTGTGAGCCCCCATTAAATATTCTATGTCAAATAGTCGACGTTGGACAAGGAAGACAACGCAATGAGTTATGTGTCGGGCCCATGGAACCCAGGGTACCTTGGCCCGTTTGCCCGCGGCCCGGAGCGCAACGCTTGGCGGCGGCCCAACAGGTGGCCCACCAGCGGGCGCCTCAAGCAAGACCCCTCATGAGGCCCGGCCTCCTAAGGACCCCTCCTCAGGGAGCAGGCAAGCAAGACAACCACTTCACCGAGAGCCTCGCGAGGCGGCCTCCCGAGGTTGCCTCCTGAGGCACCCTCCCGAAGACATGCAAGGCGAGTCCCGTTCGGCTCGGTCGCGCGGTCTCGTGCCCATCACGTGGGTGACGCGCGCAGCGACGAACGGAGACAGAGGCCGTGCCAGCAGGCGCGGATAGAGAGGGTTTCCCCTTTCGTGCTAAGGGAGCAAGGCCAGCAGTCCGTTTCCCAAAGCAGTCCCCAAAGGTTGCCCGATCGGTGAAAGAAGACCAAGACGGTGGACGCACAGGGCGGAGTTCATCACCGAGCCCACCGGCGCGTCATGGATAAGCGCTTTGCAAGCGAAGACCATCTTTTGTCAGGATAGACTGCGCCCCTGTCCCCCTTCAAAATTGTCATTGTGTGGCAACCCTTCCCGCTAATGTTTTCGGGGGAAGAGGACCAAGGCAAATATAAAGGAGGGCAGGGTGCTGCTGTAGAGAGGGATCCGATCCAGACGAAGACCGATTCCACCTTCCTCACCTTGTACGCTTGTACTCACCAAAGCAATCCCAGCCAAGCAGGAGTAGGGTTTTACACCGCAAGGTGGCCCAAACCTGGGTAAACCATCGTGTCTCCGGCCTACCCTCGCCAGCGCGCTCTCGTCGTAGCTTTGCCATAGTTTAGCTGTAGTGGAGGGACGAAGCGGTAGGAACGAGCTTACCCCAGTGTTCGAACCTTTGGGTCCCCGGAGCCCGACTTCCGACATTTGGCACGCCAGGTAGGTGTGCGCTGCTGTTCTTCTACTCTGCCATCCACTCCACCAGCTTCATGGCCGACGCTCGCCGCGAGCATGCTGAGCGCAGGGCGGGCTGCGTCGCCCAGACGGAGCCAGTGGGCCGCGGCAACCGCCGCCGCGTCGAGGCCGCTGCCGCCACCGACCCTACCGCCCACGAGCAGCAGGACTCCTCCCTGCACCCCTCCGTGCAGGCAGACGGCCGCACCGCCATGACCTCTTCCTCCCTCGCCCGCCGAACGCACAGGCCGCGCTGCTCATGGCACGCGAGCTGCTGCGCTACCGTCCAGCTGACACCAGCTACGACGCCTGGCTTGGCCGCATCACCGAGCTCGTTAATGCCGCCGAGGACGCTCCGGCGCCTTCCCTCTCGCTCCGTCCTCTGCCGTCTCGCACTAGGGACGTGGCGCACGGCGCTCCCCCGCCACCTCCTCTGCACGACGAACCCGCCGGGCACCAGCGCAACGCGCGGGCGCGCGAGCCGTTCCGCGGTGCGTCCTCTCCGGTCCGAGACGAGGCCAGCTTCCAGATCGTCCGCCGCACGCCGCCCGATGTGCGTGTGCTCCTCGAGCAGCAACGCCGGCGCCAAGACCGGGCCGTCCAGGAGGTCACGGCAGCTGGGCGCCAGAACCGCGCCGCCCTCGCCGGCGGTGTCCCCTCGAGCGGCGTGGGCTGCCGCGCCTTCACTCGCGAGCTGCGCCGGGAGGTGTGGCCCGTAAAGTTCAAGCCGGACCTGCCTCCACGCTACGACGGCACCCCCAACCCCGCGGAGTTCGTTCAGCTCTACGCGCTGAGCATCGAGGCGGCGAACGGTGACGACAAGGTCATGGCGAACTGGTTCCCCATGGCCCTCAAGGACGGGCCGCGCTCTTGGATCATGAACCTCCCCGAAGCGTCCATCTCATCGTGGGGCGAGCTCTGCGACCAGTTCGTCGCCAACTTCAAGGGCACGCACGACCGCTCCCTCACCATCAACGACCTGCGCCATGTGCGGCAATGCCCGGACAAGATCCTCCGCAAGTACATCCAGCGCTTCAGCCAGGTGCTCAACAAGATCCCGCGCGCCTCCGACGCGGCCGTCATCTCTGGATTCTCCACTAGCGTCGCGGACGTCAAGATGCGCGAGAAGCTCGCCATCAACGACGAGCTCGACTCAGTGCTTGAGCTGTTCAACCTCGCCGACAAGTGCGCCAAGGCTGAAGAAGGTCGCCTCTTCGTCCACAACGACCCCGATGCGCCGCCCGACACTGCTAAGGCCAAGAGCAAGGACGTCAAGCGCAAGGGCCCTGCCGTGCTTGCGGCGGAGCCCGAGCAGAAGCACGGCCGTGACCGTGACGATCCCAAGAGAGACTACCGCCCCCTCTGCGCCTACCACAACTCGCCCTCCCACAACACCGAAGACTGCCAGGTGCTCAAGCTGCTCCGCGACGAGCGCCTGGGCCGCCGAGGTGACCGCAACGACCGCGGCGCCGGTTGCGGAGGTGGCCGCAGCGGCAACCGCTGGGACGGCTGTGGCGGCATCGGCAACTTCCGCCAAGGCTGGCGTGACCAGCCTCGTGAGGCCGCCTAGCGCGACCAGCCTCGTGAGGCCGCCTGGCGTGATCAGCCTCGTGAGGCAAACCCTCAGGCTAACGCCGCTCTTCTACCGCTGCCATCGTCACCCCGGAGGAACGACGTCAACCAGCCTGACGAGGGCGCTGGGGGCTACCAGGAGCATCGCGCGGTGGCCTGCATCCTCGGAGGAGCTTAGGCTCCTGCGTCCAACCGCCACTTCAAGCAGTTCTCTCGCGAGGTGAACGTCGCCCTCCCGAGGCCAGAGGCCGCGCGGCCCCTCAAGTGGTCGCACTACGCCATCACTTTCGACTCCAAGGACCACCCCAAGACCACGACCGCCGCAGGCGCGCTCCCCATGTTGTGCACTCCCACCATCAGCAACGTCGCGGTCACCAAGACCCTCATCGATGGAGGCGCCGGCCTTAACGTGATCTCCATCGAGACCTTCGAGCAGCTCCAGGTGCCTTACAAGCAGCTCATGCCGACGAGGCCCTTCTCGGGCGTAACCAACGGCTCCACGGTGCCTCTGGGGCAGGTGCGCCTCCCCGTCACCTTCGGCACCCGCAAGAACTACCACACCGAGCTCATCGACTTCGACGTCGCCCACATTGGCCTACCCTACAATGCCATCCTGGGCTACCCCGCGCTCTCCAAGTTCATGGCGGTGTCTCATCACGCCTACAACGTCCTCAAGATGCCTGGCTGCAGCGGCATCATCACCGTTTCCTGCGATGAGAAGGACGCGATCTGCTCCCTTGAGCAAGCCTACAAGGCTGCTGCGACTGCCCACCCGGCTGACGAGGACGCGGTCGAGCCTCCTGAGGCCGCGCCCACGAAGAAGAAGCAGCTGTTCTCTTAGGACCACGCCGAGACGAAGAAGGTGTCGATTGACGGCAGTGGCTCAGGCCCTGCCTTCACCATCGGCGCCGGCCTTCCTCATGCATAGGAAAGCGCACTCGTCACCTTCCTTTGGGCAAATTCGGATGTTTTCACCTGGAAAGCATCTGATTTGTCTGGTGTGCCGAGGGAGGTGATCGAGCACCACTTAGCGGTGTGCCCCAACGCACGCCCCGTCAAGCAAAAAGCACGGCGCCAGGCGCTCGAGAAGCAAGAGTTCATAGTGCAAGAAGTGCACAAGCTGCAAGAAGCTGGAGTCGTCCGTGAGGTGCACCATCCCGAATGGCTCGCCAACCCTGTCGTTATCCCCAAGAAGGGCAGAAAGGAACGTATGTGCGTCAACTTCATGAGCCTCAACGAGGCCCGCTTTCAGGAGCCCTTCCTGCTGCCGCGCTTCGGTCCGGGCGTGGACTCCGCCGCCGAAGGCGCGCGCATGCCCTTCGGCCCGAGGAATGCCGGCGCCACCTTCCAGAGGCTGGCGTGCGCCGCGCCAGGGCCTCGCGAGATCCTTGCTTCTCGCGAGCCCCCCGGGTGTCAAGAGCCCCTCGGTCCTGAGGGGCGAGCTTTCGCGTCGTGCTTCGCCCGGTGATCTGACGCATCCCCAGCACGATTCTGCCAGGTGCGTTCGAGTGTTACCTCCCGCGGCCCGAGCCCTTCCTCGCCGCGCCTCTCGCACCATCGCATCCGGGATCCTCCTGCCAAGGTGATTTTGTTTTACGCGACTGAGGGCGCCCCACGGGCTGCACCAACCTCAAGCTCACCTGTGCCCGGCACGGCAGCCGCTCCTCTTTTTGGTTATGTAATGAATCTTAGTGCTATGCCCCAGTAAGTTTGTGTTGCCTACATGACTATGTATCTGGCACTCTGCCATCCCGAGAGCACCACGCGCTCGCGACCTCTCTCCTGACCGTTCCGTGAGTGGGGGCTAGGCACGGCGTCTGTGCTTGGGTCCATCCCTGCCGCGCCGCTAAATCCAAGTGACTGAGCTCTGGCTCACGGGCCTGCTCCCGTGCACGCCACCTCACCGAGGTCCTTGGTGCCTTATCTCCTCATGCAACGGCCATGAGCAAGCTAGCGAGCGCGTGTCGCTCCCCTATTGCAAAACTTGTCAACATGCAGCTGTCTCAGGAGCAAGCCGCTCGGGAGCCTCGTGAGCTACATCACGCGGGCCGGTCTGCGGCGGTCGCCTAATCGGACGGCCTCGAGAGGCGGAAACTTCAAGGGCCAAGACTCATGAGGCACGCCTCGTGAGCCGCATGCACTCCTCGTGAGTTGTGGCTCACCCAACGCCGCTCCGCAAAAGCTAAGTCTAACCTCATCACGAGACATCCTCACCGTCACTCGAGTTCTCTTCCTTCGCGACCTCGCTAAGCTGGCATTTTTCTTTCGCGTAAGCCGCTTGCGCGCCAAAGGGGGGCTTCCTGAGCAGCGCGCCTCAAGAGCCCTCACTAGCTCCCGATGCCCCTAACCTCCATGCCTTGTCCAGGCATCGCGACCTAACATACCAGCGACGGCTGTAGGCCCGCTCGGGGGCTGGGTCCTGACGGCGTAGAGCGCCGAGGTGAATGAGAAAGAAAAGCAGGCCTCGCGAGAGAACTTCGGGAGGGAACACGCATTCCAAGCCACAAAAGCATTAAGTTAAAACATAGAAGCCATTGTTTAAAATCCCCCATGGGGCTACATCGATCCAGTGCAGGGAAAAAGAGAAAAGAAGAAAGAGGCCCAGGCGGGGCGCCATCATCCCCAAGGATCCGCCTCGAGCGCCGCCCGCGCCTAGTCGGAGTCTTCGTCCTCGCTCTCCATGCGGGGGGAGCTGTCGTCGCTCCCGCTTCCACTGGGGGAGGCGGCGCCGTCGTCGCTCTCATCCTCACCGGAGGAGCCACTGTAGCTGTCGTCCTCGCTCTCCGCGCAGCACTCCAGGCGGCTGCCAGAGACTCCAAGGATCTTCATGAAGAGAGTGGCGGCTCCATCGTACTTGAAGTGGAGGAGGTGCCCCCGCTTCAGGCCGTGGGCGAGGACAAAGGACTTCCACCCCTGCTTCAAGAACATGAAGCCGGAGGGGGTGAACTCTGCCGCCACCCAGGAGGGGCCGTTGCAGCAGCCGCCCGCTTGCAGCCACAGGCCCAGGGGCGCGCGTTCCTCCATCACCCTCGCGAAGGAGTCCGGGAGCCGGAGCCAGGTGCAGGGCGAGCGGTGCATGTCCACGATGAACTCGTGGGCTGCCTCCGCTGAGTGGCTCCCCGTCTGGGGAGGATGAGTGGCCGAACCGCCGCGGCCGCCTCGGCCATGGGCGCCGTGCCCTCCGCGCCCGCGAGCAGCGCCCCTTCCGCCGGTGCTGGGGCTGGCGCCGGCAGCCGCCGGAGGGTGCCCGCGCCCCCGGGGTGGAACCCTGGGTGCAGCAGCGGTCGCGCGGCCTCGACCTTTTCCCCTCGCCATTATCGTGGAGGCCCGCCTGCATCGTGGAGGAGGAGGAAGGGACTGATGGAAGAAGATGGGCGGGGATGCCCTTCCCCCGCGTATTTATAGCACTCAAGGGAGGCGCGCTCAGCGTCGTTCTACCTTCGACACGCGCAGGAATTCGAGACGGCAGCTCGCAAGGAAGGCAATGATGGCGCCGCACCATGCGCGGGCAGGCTTTATGTCAGTGCGGGCAGTTTCCCAAGGCGTCGTGGGAGAAGTGGGGGTGTCCCCCGTCACATCGTGCGCCACGTGTCGCACCTGGCCCATTGGCAGTTAGGGCCTGCGTCGTTTCGCCCCCGAAGGCGGGAACGTGCACGCCGCGGGCCCGGGGGCTACTGTCGGGCCCATGGAACCCAGGGTACCTTCGCCCGTCTGCCCGTGGCCCAGAGCGCAACGCTTTGCGGCGGCCCAACAGGTGGCCCACCAGTGGGCGCCTCAAGCAAGACCCCTCATGAGGCCCGGCCTCCTGAGGACCCCTCCTCAGGGAGCGGGCGAGCAAGACAACCACTTCACCGAGAGCCTCGCGAGGCCACCTCACGAGGTGGCCTCCCGAGGTTGCCTCCTGAGGCACCCTCCCGAAGACATGCAAGACGAGTCCCGTTCGGCTCGGTCGCGCGGTCTCGTGCCCATCACGTGGGTGACGCGTGCGGCGACGAACGGCGACAGAGGCCGTGCCAGTAGGCGCGGATAGAGAGGGTTTCCCCTTTCGTGCTAAGGGAGCAAGGCCAGCAGTCCGTTTCCCAAAGCAGTCACCAAAGGTTGCCCGATCGGTGAAAGAAGACCAAGACGGTGGATGTGCAGGGCGGAGGTCATCACCGAGCCCACCGGCGCGTCATGGATAAGCGCTTTGCAGGCGAAGACCATCTTTTGTCAGGATAGACTGCGCCCCTGTCCCCCTTCAAAATTGTCGTTGTGTGGCAACCCTTCCCGCCAATGCTTTCGGGGGAAGAGGACCAAGGCAAGTATAAAGGAGGGCAGGGTGCCGCTGTAGAGAGGGATCCGATCCAGACGAAGACCGATTCCACCTTCCTCACCTTGTACGCTTTTACTCACCAGAGCAATCCCAGGCAAGCAGGAGTAGGGTTTTACACCGCAAGGTGGCCCGAACCTGGGTAAACCACCGTGTCTCTGGCCTACCCTCGCTAGCGCGCTCTCACCGTAGCTTCGCCGTAGTTTAGCTGTAGTGGTGGGACGAAGCGGTAGGAACGAGCTCACCCTAGTGTTCGAACCTTTGGGTCCCCGGAGCCCGACTTCCGACATTATGTTTGCTTATATTCACATAGAAGCTATATTGTCTTGGATCCTCTAACATGTGGTGCTTGCCCCCTATCTTTTGCTAGCCAAAATTTCGCACTAAGTAGAGATACTACTTGCGCATCCAAAAACCCTTGAACCCAGTTTCATGTCATGAGAGTCCACCATATCTACCTATGGATTGAATAAGATCCTTCAAGTAAGTTGTCATCGGTGCAAAAGCAATAAAAAATTGCTCCTAAATATATATGATCTTTTATTGTAAGGGAAAATAAGCTTTGTACGAACTTGTGATGGTGAAGAAATAAAAGCGACAGACTGCATAATAAAGGTCGTTATCACAAGGGGCAATATAAAGTGATGTTCCTTTACATTAAGAGTTTGCACATCCAAAAATAAAAAGCGCATGACAACCTCTGCTTCCCTCTGCGAAGGGCCTATCTTTTACTTTATGTATTTACTTTTATGCAAGAGTCAATAGTATTCTCCTCTATTCCGTTCTTATTTTCTCTCTTGGCAAGCATCATGTGGTGGGGAAAGATCCAGGCATATATATCCAGTTGGATGTAGGCGATCATGAGTTATTATTGTTGACAATACCCTTGAGGTAAATAAGTTGGGAGGCGAAACTATAAGCCCCTATCTTTCTATGTGTCTGACTGAAACTTTTGCTCCATAAGTATGCCGTGAGTGTCAGCAATCATAGAAGACTAAATGATAGTTGAGTATGTGAACTTGCTAAACAAAGCTCTTACATAGACTCTTTCTAAGATCCCAAGTTTGGAGACAAGAGCACAACCATAAAGCAAGCGATCAGCGCTTTCACTGAATCCATCTTCTCATCCTTTAAGGGGGACAGGGGATTGATGTAATCAACTTGAAAACAACAATGATATCATTCGGCCGACCTTATAAAGCAGAAGTTCACTTACCATGGCCAAAGGCCAGACCAATTTTTTATACTTTGAATTTCCAAACCAATATTCTCATCTGCTTCTCTTCTCTATTTATTTGGACATGACAATACGTCATGAAAGTCTCCATCTCTAGCATCCCTGGCTGTTGCAGTCCAATGAGCGAACATACAGATTTCAGAAAATAAAAAGATTACTTGTGGAAGATCTAGAAGTGGGGAGGAACAAAATCTATAGCAGCCATAGACAGCAGGAAACTAAAAACGAGAATTAAATTAGAGAGGAAGGGGATTAGAAGAAGGAACTCACGGGGGGAGGTGCAACCAAAAGAGATGGGGAATGAGATAGCGCCTGATATAGCGGAGGTTGCGACGAGGCGTGCCGGCGCGGCTATTGCTTCCCTCCTCCTGCCGAGTCCGGATCGAGGTCGCGCTCCTCGGTTCGAGCTCCTCCTGCCGAGGCAGGATCGAGGCCGGCGGGCACCGGCAGAGCACGGGGCGCGGCTGCTGCTCCCCTCCTCCTGTCGAGTCCGGATCGAGGGCGCGCTCCTCGGCTCGAGCTCCTCCTGCCGAGGCCGGATCGAGGCTGACGGGCGCCGGCAGAGCACGGGGCGGCCGAGGCGCGGCTGGCTGCTGCCCCTGCCCCCCTCTTCCTGTCGAGTGGCTCCTCGGCTCGAACTCAAGGTGGCCAGGGCGACGAGGGGGAGAAGGAGGGCTGGGAGGTCGCCGGTGGCCGGTGAGGGCGAGAAAGGAGAGGAGGCGGGCGGCTGCAGGAGAGAAGGCGGCTGCGGGGGGTCGCCGGGCGAACGGGAGTGCCTAGCAACCCGGCGTCGGCAAGAGGACCGAGGGTCGCCGGGGAGACGCGGGGCTAGGTCTCTCTCTCGCTGTCCGCTCGCTTCCCCCCGTCTTATCCCGCTGCTTGCTTTTTTTCTCGCTCGGCCGCTCGCTGTACTGACTAGCTGCACTATTCATAGCGGACGTGGAGCGAAGCCTGCCTAGCACCCCAGCATCTTTTTTTTCTCGCGCGGCCGCTCGCTGTACTGACTAGCTGCACTATTCATAGCGGACGTGGAGCGAAGGCGCCTGCCTAGCACCCAGCATCCTTTTTTTTCTCGCGCGGCCGCTCGCTGTACTGACTAGCTGCACTATTCATAGCGGACGTGGAGTGAAGGCGCCTGCCTAGCACCCCAGCATCCTTTATAAGTTTTATAACTTGTTCTGTCAGGACACTATTTCTAACAATACTGTAGTTATTGTGTTACTGGACTTAGTTGAATGCTTCCCTTACCGTTTATTCATAACGCAGCTTTTATTTTGTTGGACCTGTCCCGTCAGTAATGTACTAGTTTTCATGTATGTAACTGACGGACTAGATGGTTGGATGACTTCGCATTTTGAGTTGTCGACGTGTCGTGTCTTGTCATGTTAGGAAATGTTCTAGCTTTATGTCCTACTAGCGCCGAAGAAGCGCGGCGCACACCGCGCCCGTGGCAGGACTCATTTATATTTGGATAAGTACTTTTATTTTTCTTTTTATTGCATGCAGACTAATCTACACTGCAACAAATAGCACTTCCTCTGGACAGGATGATTAATCAAAAAGCGGTTACCAGAACATAAAATATGTGCTTGCCAAGCCAGACTATTTTCAGTTGGTGTGTCATAAGTTTTCTACTGGCACCACTCTTGCAGTTCTAGTCTTTACTATTACATTGCCTTTACAAATGGTGTGAACAAATGATATTGGTATCAGTATTTATTATAACATGGAAAAAAATTCCAAGTGCCTGTATTCTTCTTGTATAAAGCAGGTAAATTGGCTGGATGAAGAAAGTTAATTTGGGTAGCAGATGAAGTGCACAGGGCAGTCATACTATTATTACTGACGAAGCAACAATAGTCTAAAAGTACACAGAGAGAACAAAGTGCTACCCAGGTTATAGGTGCAGAGTACATACAGGGATACATTAAGTTGTCATTATTACGACCAATAAAACAATAGCGGAAAAGGGCAAAGAGCTATAAACTTCAGGAAGTTGATGATGATTCAGTTGCTTATTTAGCAGCCACACTGGTACTCGGCTGGGTCTTCTTTCATGTGGAGAGGCTGATGTTGATGTTGTTGGCTATTTAAAAGCTTCAGTCTCGGATGTGTCTTGTTTGCCACCAGCATTCTCACAGTTGTACGGAGTAAATAGCTGCTTTGCGGCGCGACTGTATCATGAGAAAAAATTGTCCAAAGTTAGTACATGTAACCTCTTAATTTCCATTTTATAGTTCTTCAGAAAGAAATTATGTTGACCTTTTTTTGTCCCTGGATAGTGAGCTACCAACGCCTTTCCTTTTTTCCCTCTGGGATTTCTTCAGTGAGAGAAACCTGTCAAAACTGAATGAAGGTGAGATCAAGATTGTATTCTTTGTTGATTATGCTATAAAATATGATGTAATTATTTATACCTCACGTTCTTTTGGCAGAAGTTTTTCATTCTCCTCCGAAGCAAATTCTGCTGGTGGTGATGTTGCAAGCAAATTGTCCTGTGCCGTATCACATGGTATTACAGCAGAAGAGGAAGACTGTCCAGCTGAACCTGGGTGTGTAAGATTGTGTAATGGCAGGGGAGCCAATAGCTCTGGGTTGGCTACATGTTTGGTGCTTTTCACTTGGAAGTGGTAGCAATGCATCACACTTAAATACGAAAAGTTTCGAGAAGTATATTGGGCAGGAAGAAAATACATGTGCTCCAAAGAGGACAACACAAGTTGAATAACAAAATTTAACGAAACTTCAATAGATCCAAGAGAACCCCTAGAGATAAGCAGTGCCCTTTGAACTTTCTTACTCCTGTAACATTTTCTGGTGAGTTCTGAATCAAGGATATGACTGCAGGAGTAAAAAGGATGAAACCTTGAGATTTTACCATGATTCCTCGTGCAATTGATCACCCGATTTCCCACCTCCAGTTGGATTGACACGGAAGTCTGGCAAACCTGCACAAAATAAGAAATTAGTGGACGCAAGAATACAATGAATACATGATATTTAATTCTGGATACAGAGCAAAAGTACACAATCTCTTGGGCAATTGGACATCCTTCATCTTGATCAATCTATTGTTTACAAAAGCCATAGTGTGAAGGGCACGGAAAGATCAACTCCCAAATATTGATGCTATTCTTTTTAATTTTACTAATATAAGGAAATTAAGGATCTGCAAATATTATTTTCCTGTATGAAAGATATCAGTCCATATGACTAGTTTCATCAACGAAAGATAATGCTCCATATGGAAATGGCCGCAAATTGAAAATGAACTGTCAATCCAAGAATTTGAAAGAGATCACATTAAAATCATATAAAGGGTGTTTCACTTGCAAGTGGAACAGATCAAGAAAGCAACATGTAACTGGTTGAATGAACAGATCTCTCATGCTTGCCAATGCAGCCTGATGTCCTACAAAAAATCCACATAGATTTAAGTAGTATCTTGAACTCTAATGCCCAGAAACATCACGGATCAGGTGGCAACTTCCCTGTGTTGCAAAACAAAATAAACATCATGGAATCATGTGTTCAAAAGTAATTCACTTGAACGGTGTTGTCTTAATCGAGCATGCAGGTAGAGCCCTTTCCCACCTCTGCATCCTAATATCTATGATATACACATTTAGCATCTAAACTGAATTCTTCCATTGAAAACTAAAATGGGCTACTCAACTACAACTATATAAATCGATGGCATCGCTCGAGCATCCGAGCTGAGGCGCAATGGCATCATACCATTGTGTTGCTGCTGTCACATGTGAAGGGGCGATTCGTGGAAAAAAAACATGTGAAGGGGCGTGTGCGACCAGCCGGTGAGCTACCGCCAGGGAGTTGAGAGATCCAGTCCTCCCCTCTCTTTTTTCTATCCTGCAAAGTGTAAACTTTAACCAAGTATCTAAGTTACAAAGTGATAGCAAGTCGATAAACAATCAAGGTCAGAAATTTGTACTCAAATGTTTCTAACTTTCTAGTGACTGTATGTATTAAATAATAAATATCTGAAAATGTAGATAACATGAATACTTATTGGTGTTCCTTATGATGAAACTGATACATAATGGATGAAATTAGGGCCTAAACTCTTTAGTGGATTAGTTTATTTTACTGCTACTTTGGAAACTTAGGGCCTCAACTCTTTAATTACATCATACATACTGCCGTCTCCAATTTGATTATGGTGTGGCGACAGAGAGGTTGTGTTGGTACCTGCTACAACGGCGACACTAAAATTTCAGTATATTTCCTCTATTTGGGAGTACTAATTAATAAATTAACCTTGCAACCGTGTAAGCAGCTGAAATCACCTGGAAAATTTAATCAACATCAATGCATAACATAGATAGAGCTGAAGACGGGTTTTGAGCTCACCTAAATAGTTCAACTTTACGCAATCCTTGTGAGGATTAGATAGAAACAGACACAGGTTGATTAATGGGTTTGCCAACCAAATAAATTGGCGATGGGATAGCAGGGAAGCATCAAGAGATGAGAGACTAACCGTGGCGACTCCCAGCAGCCGGCCGGTTCTCCGGTAGAAAATAACACCGAGCTACAGAACCTCTGCCCCTGTCGTGTCCTCTTGACAGGAGCGCACCAACATCCGTATCGGCTGCTGGACGCGATAGACCCGCCAAGGCCCATCCACTCCGTCCAACCAGGCCGAGGTCAAGAACGAAGCCTAGGGTTTGCAGCCAAGGGCCCATGGCTGAGCGGAGGTCGAAGAGGGGCAGAAAAAAGCGAAGGAGGGGCAGTGGAGGGAGGGTGGCGGAAGGGGGGGAGGGGGTGTGCCGCCGCGACGGCATGGGAGGCCAGCCATCGGCGGCATCTGCGCAGGAGCGATTGTATTTTGGCTGAGGTGAAAGAAGGCCATAAGTTTTTTTTCTTTTGATTTTGAGGGAAACTGGAATTTGGGAGAAGGGGAGGGACATACGATGTGGTTTCCCGAAGACTCTGCAACAGAGCGAGTTAAAGTAAACACCTGTTCACCACGTAATTCCTCAACAGTATAGGCAGTCAAAAAAAAGTCAAAAAAGGAGAAAAACCAAAGGCTTCCCAGTTTAGTATTGTTACTGATGCGGTAAGTTAGATATTGCCCACCTACTTCAGTTTCTTATGTTACTTTGGATGATGACCCACAATTCTCCACACCATTAAAGAAGTGGATATCTTCTTCAATTTTATGTGTGCCTGCTTAGGCCAAAGCTCAGGGTATGAGAAGGTTTGCGCTGGCTGAAATGTGGGCCTCAGCGCTGTTTTCCAGTCTCGTGGCAGATGTTTTCTATTCAATTACGCCACTGCATGGTTGCTTACTTCTCTGTCTGGCGTGTGGGGCTGCTGGGTCTGATGTGCAGCAGCCGCAGCGGGGGACGATGAGGTACTGAGCGTGTTATCTTTTACTAGCAAAAGAGCCTGTGCGTTGCAACGGGAGAGAAAACATAACACACGCTCTTAACCCAACAACCATCACTCAAGACCACAACAGGTCCATCTCCTTGATTTTAGCGAGGCATCATATTTGTGTTGCCGCTTATCCTCCTTCTCACCCTCGCCGCCGGTATGAAAGAAAAATGGATCGTGCGCTATAAATTATAAGTTTGTTTTCAAAACAATATTTAAAAAATATTTAACAGGTAAAATTAACATCATATTCAGATTTCACACATTTTTCTAATCAAATTTCATATATAACATGTTAAAATCGGAGTTACGGTTTAAAAGATACGGATAATTTAGAAAATCATTTGTTTGACTTAAATATCTTTCAAAATAATATTTAAAAATACTTAACAGGTAAAAATAATCTCATATTCATATTATACATATTTTTCTAATCAAATTTCATATATAACATGTTCAAATCGGAGTTACGGTTTAAAAGATATGGATGATTTAGAAAAACATTTGTTTGACTTAAATATGATCCGCGGATGAATTACGTAAAAGATCAGGGGGGTTTTCGAAAAATGTAAAATAACGGTTCGGGTGTGACTTAAATCCGAACTGCGGGTTGATTTCAAGAAAACACAGGGGCTTTTGTGTAAAATACGAAAAAACAATTCGTTTTTACTTAAAACAGGACTGCGGGTTGAATTCTCTGAAATAGAGGGACTTTTCTGAAAAATGCCATGACGAACGACCAGAAATCCAATTTGCTTTATTATTAGGTAAAGACTTGGTCGGTTAGTAGTTTGTGTGGTGGCCCCGCTTGCTTAAGCGGCGTAGTAACTCGGACAAATGGACACTGCTCAGAACAACAGGCCAACACCATGCATTCACAAACACAACTCACACACGCGGAGCCCGCGTGAAACCAGCGGCGCAGCTATGCAAAGGCCGGCATGCAGTTTCCCTTGAAAAGATTGGTACGCAGTAACATTGACCATCTCCCAGAAAAAAAAATACAAGACAAACTACGCACATCCTAAGCTCAACTAAAATCACATATGGTGTCCCATAAAAAAAATCACATCTGATGGCATGGCTATTACCGGGTGACGAGGACATGTACTAGGGATAGGGTAACAGGCCTGACCTACAGACCCTACCCTAGGATGCCACATGCCTTATACTGGGCCCCAGGGCCAGATCAGCAGTCAGGAGCTCTACAACCTGACATTCACTCGGAGCTCAACGAACCACTCGGGAACCAGGAGTTCACTCGACAGACCTGTTTCACTCGGAGTACCCGATAATCACTCGACCAGATAAGACCAGGAGACTCCATGAATGCAACGGTCAGGACGTGCGCTCGCTCGTATTAATTGTAATCAATGCACCCGTTACCTGGCGTCCTTAAACCCCCTCTTTAACCCCTGGTAATGGCGGCATTCATGGGGGAGCTGGCGGACACTATATAAGCCACCCCTAGCTCCACAGGGGTTCGCAATCTATTGTAACACATACACTCCAGTAATCAAGCTCCAGAGCACCGAGACGTAGGGCTGTTACCTCCACCGCTGAGGGGCTTGAACTCGTAAATCCGAGTGTAACACCTGTGCCGTAGCTAGGCTCTGCCCTCTCATCCGTACCCCCTACACACTACTGTCAGGCTTGCACCCACGACAGTTGGCGCCCACCGTGGGGCAGGCGTCTAGCGACTTCCGGCGTAGTTGCATTTTTTCCATCTTCACCATGGTTTCCGGCGGCGGACTGACCCTGGGCGGCGAGATCCGTTTTGGCGTCCTTAGCTTCGTCGCTGATGATTCGGCGTGGCTCCAAGAAGCCCCGCTGGATGTCGAGGCGTTGCCCATCCGCGGCGCGGCGCACTTCCGCGCGAGTTCCTTTGGCATTCTCCTTCGTCAACCATCAACTTCGTACCAGTCGGTGCTTTCGCTCTCCACCAGCCGTCGTCGCAAGCGCTCCGGACGCTCACGGCTTCAGCGGTGGATCAAGCACGCGGTGGCCCTTCAGGTCGCGGTGTGGGATCGAGGAGATAGGTCTAGAGGGGGGGGTGAATAGACTCCTAACCAGCCAAAGTTGCAGTTTTTAATTTCTCTTGAAATTTAGCCAGATTTTGGCACAAGTTAAGATCATTCCAATACTTTCTACACATGCATATCTAGAGATTAAGCAGCGGAAATGGTAACGCATGCAATAGTATGGAAAGTAAAGAAGTAGAGTATGGAAGATCAAATGCAATGAAGACACGGTGGTTTTTGGCGTGGTTCCGATAGGTGGTGCTATCGTACGTCCACGTTGATGGAGACTTCAACCCACGAAGGGTAACGGCTGCGCGAGTCCACGGAGGTCTCCACCCACGAAGGGTCCACGAAGAAGCAACCTTGTCTATTCCACCATGGCTTACGTCCACGAAGGACTAGCCTTACTCGGGGTAGATCTTCACGAAGTAGGCGATCTCCTTGCCCTTACAAACTCCTTGGTTCAACTCCACATCATGTTGGAGGCTCCCAAGTAACACCTAACCAATCTAGGAGACACCACTCTCCAAAAGGTAATAGACGGTGTGTTGTTGATGAACTCCTTGCTCTTGTGCTTCAAATGATAGTCTTCCCAGCACTCAAACAACTCCTCACAAATTTGGCTATGGTGGAAGAAGGATTTGAGTGGAAAGCAACTTGGGAAAGGCTAGAAATCAAGATTCAAATGGTAGGAATGGAATAGCTTGATCTCAACACATGAGTAGGTGGTTCTCTCTCAGAAAATGTATGGTGGAAGTGTATGCACGTTCTGATGGCTCTCTTTAGTGAGAAGGAGGTGGTGGAGGGGTATATATAGCCTCCACACAAAATCCAACCGTTACACACTTTTGACTCAACTCGGTGGCACCGAAACGATAATCTCGGTAGCACCGAACTATGTAAAAGATATGAACTTTAGGAATCTCGGTGGGACCGATATGGACAACTCGGATGGACCGAAGTGTAATGGCTAGGGCAAATCTCATCTCGGTGGCACCGATTGCATCAACTCGGTAAGACCGAAGTGAAACAATAAGGCAACAGAGACTTGGCAAGCCATCTCGGTGTGACCGATTTGCAAGACTCGGTGAGACCGAAGTGAATGCAAACGATTACAGAGAGTTGGCAAGGCCATCTCGGTGAGACCGAGATTCATTTCGGTGGATCCGATTTGTTAGGGTTTTGGCAGTGGCTAAGTCTTGGATGAACTCGGTGGGGCCGGATTGAGAATTTCGGTGGGGCCGAGTTGGAATGTGGGTTTTGGACATATTTGGTTAGAGAGACTGGTTGAGGGTTTAGGAGTACTGTCAGTAAGCACTTGAGCAAAAAGATCATTAAGCAACACCTCATCCCCTTTTAATAGTATTGGCTTTCCCATGGACTCAATGTGATCTTGGATCACTAAACCAAAGATGTAGAGTCTTGAGCTTTTGCCAATCCTTGTCCTTAGCATTTTGAAGGGGTTCCACGTCCTCTTGTCCCTGCCACGCCATTGTTGAACTTGTCTGAAATTCACTAAATAAAAGCATTAGTCCAACAACATGTATGTTGGCATAAATTACCAAAACCACCAAAGGAGCAAATGTGCTTTCAATCTCCCCCTTTTTGGTAATTGATGACAACATACATCAAAGCTTCAAATGCAGATATAGCAGAGATATGTATGAAAGCTTTGAAGGAAACATGTAACATGCATGAGCTCCCCTGAACTCCCCCTGAAGATGTGCATATAAAATGATGATATCATATGGGAGATATACATGCAACATGTATCTTGGCTATATGCATCAGAGCAATATATATATATATATATATATATATATATATATATATATAGGACAAATTTTTCCTACTACCGGGTGTAGTTACTCCCACTTTGGTTTCGTATGTTGTAGGTAGTATCTATTATATTGGAGAGTACGTACGTGTAGTATGTAGTATGTAAGAATGTTTGGGTAGTATATATACTATTTTATAGGTAGTATGTACCATATTTTGAGCATACTCCTTTTTACGTACAAATATGTACGTATTTCACAAATATGATAAAAACATGGGCTTACATGCAATTTTTTCACATAACTCGTTTTGGAGTATCTTAGATATAGTATATGAACATACTAAAAATGATAAAGTAGTATATATACTACCACATGGTAGTATATGAGATATGGGTGTAACTACACCCGGTAGTAGGATGCATTTTCCCTATATATATATGGCATTTAGGTATCCATGTGTCCATGATTTTCTTCTTGCAAACAATATATACTAGCAAGAGGTCAATCATGTACATGAGTGTGATGCATATACTTACCTTGAGGTTCTTGATCACGTACCTGAAGAAATACACTTGAGAAAACAAGGTTAGATAACACAAAATAATTTCTTCAAGAAAAGACACAAGATCAACAAGAAACCAAGATTGGGATGACATGTAGAGTAGAGTATCACTAGGTGAGTACTTCTTTGAAGCAGACATGTCCCCAAAAGAAATAGTTGTCTCCCCTTAAAGAACTTCCTCTTCCCCTGAATCTAACATTGGATATTGGGAGTAGGTAAGGTGAGAAAACTAGAACAACCAAAGAACATTCTCTCCTCTTGTAAGGTGCATCTCTTTTGTAGAGATAAGCTTTGATGTATTTCTCTCTCCCCCTTTGACATCAATTTCCAAGAAGGGACTTCAAGGTTGTTGATCAAGTGGGTTTGGTCCTTGAGAAACACATCTATCCATTGAGTGGCTCTATATGCAAGTAGAGGATAAGAATCATTGAGAGGAGCTGGAGCAGAAAAACTCAGGAAAAATTTGACAGAAAATGCCTTAGAGCAGCCAAAATCGGTGACACCGAGTTTGATGCAATGGAACAATTTGTCAACTCAGCTCACTAGGCAAAGGAATTCTCTCAAAGATTTGCAAAGAATTATCTGCGAAAATAGCGAAAAGGAAAGATACACAGAATAGAAGCTAAGAAACGTCTAGATGAAGTTTTTTTTTTTGAAAAAGAAACACTCTAGCAAGAATAGAATAAACACAAGGAACACTAGAGAACTTCATCTAGATGGGTCGGCGACTAAGTCACCTATGTTAGAGTATATTGACTTAGGAGTCAAGTGAGAGCACTTGATCATAGGTCATACTCTTCGTTTAAGCTCAAAATGGGGTTGCCATTTTTCCTTTAAGCATTTCAATGTATTCACATCTTGTTGAGTTGCTTTAGCTCATGTCTTTGAGTACAGTTTCTCTAAGATGCGAGAACTTACATTGGGATATGGTGGTGATGTCCATCATGTAGTTGAACTTGAAGTGGATGCTCATGAGTTGAAGTTTGGAGCAATCCTATCATTTGTAGTTCATCTTCCTATATGGGTTAGCTTTGCAAGGAACAACTTGTATATCCAAAATGGCAAGAATGAAGCATAACTCAAAAGTTTGTCAAGGGATATGTTTAGGTTGTCTTGTTCCTTGTTCCACCATCAATTGTCGAAACTTGGGTTATACAAGATTGCTTATGATAAGAGTGTGTTGCAACCTTGTGACATGAAGCTTGTCCAAGTACCTACAAAAGGTTAGATACCATACAAGGGAGCAAAATATCCAAGATATAGGATGATCATGAAAGGTATCATGGATTAGTCAAGAATGCTCATGCCCTCGTATGCATCCACATGAACCCCTAGTTCACGTTTGAAGCATCAATGATGTTCTGCTCTTCCTTAGGCTTCTCAACCAATGTCCACACTTGGTTCCTCTCAAAGTTGTGTAGCTCTTCGTGCATTGCATTCACCCAATCGGGGTCCTTGAGAGCATCTTCTACTCGAGGTAGCTTTTTCTTGGGTTGTGGTGAGGCTTCCTCATCATCATTATCTTCTTCTTCTTCATTGATGTTGTTGTTGTTCGCCTGTGGAGGTGGAGAAGGAGGTTGAGGTGGATCATCTTGTTGCACTTCCTCATTCCCATCGTCTTGACATGTTCCACTTGTGGATGCCTCCATATCAACTTGTCGTTCACCTTGATGTGAAGTTGGCGCTTCCACTTGAATAGACGAGGTACTCTCCTTTACTTCCACGGGGCGAACTTGCCAATGGGCAAGTCTTTGATTGCTTCCGATGGTTCTTGATCTCCTACATCAAGTGGCAATTGCTCGACTTGCGAGCCGTTAGTCTCATCAAACTTCACATCTACCGTCTCTTCAACTTTTCGAGTGAAGTTGTTGTAGACACGGTAAGTGTGAGAGTTCGATCCATAACCGAGTAGAAAACCTTCATGAGATTTAGGAGCAAATTTTGAACGACGATGCTTATCAAGAATGTAACATTTTGAGCCAAATACTTGAAAGTATCCAACTTGTGGTTTGTTACCGGTGAGCAGTTTATACGCCGTTTTACCAAGAAGCTTGTGAAGGTAAAGTCGATTTGTTGCATGACAAGCTGTTTCAACCGCTTCCGCCCAAAAATGTCTTGGCGTCTTGTATTCATCAAGCATCGTTCTTGCCATCTCAATAAGTGTCCGGTTCTTCCTCTCAACAACTCCATTTTGTTGAGGTGTGTACGTAGCCGAGAATTCATGTGAAGTGCCCTCCTCATCAAGAAAGGTGTCCACATTTGTGTTCTTAAACTCCGTTCCGTTGTCACTTCGAACCTTCTTGATCTTCACTTCAAATTGGTTTTGAGCTTTTCTTGCAAAGTTCTTGAAGATCTTTTGTACCTGCGATTTGTCATCTAGAAAGAACACCCACGTAAATCTGGAAAAATCGTCAACAATGACCAAACCAAAGGAGTTACCACCAAGACTCTTATAGGAGTTGGGACCAAAAAGATCCATATGAAGTAGCTCGAGTGGTCTCCTTGTGGTCATAATGTTCTTCACGGGATGGCTTCCTCCAACTTGTTTTCCGCTTGGCAAGCACTACAAAGTCGATCTTTGTCAAATATAACATCTTTCACTCCAAGAATGTGATCTCCTTTAACAAGTTTATCAAGGTTACGCATGCCTACATGTCCAAGTCTTCTATGCCATAACCAACCATTAGAAGATCTAGCAATTAAGCATGTACGAGGTTGGGCTCTCTTAGTGAAATCAACAATGTATATATCACCTCTATGAATGCCGGTAAAGACCATATTATGATTATCTTGGCGAAATACTTGGCAATCTACTTTGGTAAATAGAATATTGAAACCAAAATCGGCTAGTCTAGATACGGAAAGAAGATTGTAACCAAGAGATTCAACAAGCATAACATTTTGTATGGAGCTATCATTGGATATGGCCACCTTACCAAGGCCAAGTACCTTACCCTTGGAGTTGTCTCCAAAAGTCACATACTTTTGTGGACCATCATATTTAGCAAGCTCACGAAACATGTCTCTATCTCCGGTCATGTGATCGGTACAGCCGCTATCAAGAATCCACTCTTTTCCTCCGGCCATATAATCTCGAAGATTTGCCATAAGACTGAGATTCCTCAAGGTCTTCTCAAATTCAATATCAAAGTCTTCGTCTTCATCATAATAGCCATGCTCAACATCATCATCATCATCATGCATGTGATCATCACAAAGGGCAACAGATTCATTAGTTTCATGATCATGACAATGTTCAAGTTTATGGATTCTAATAGTTTCCATGATAATGTTGCTAATAGTTCTAACATCTCCTTTGTCACACATAAGATCACGAAGCTCAAACAAGCAATCATCAAACTTAGGATCACTAGGACTCATCTTGTGAAAAGCAACAGCTTTATGAAGAATCTTATCGAGACTCTTTAAGGAGTAATCAGGATATCGCTTTTCTAATTCATGCCATAGAGTATAAGCACATTCGAAGTTTTGCATACAACCAAGCACAACCTTAGGTAATCCTCTAATGATAAGATTGACAGTTCTAAGATTACGAAGCATGTCAATTTCCTCTTCATGGGTAGGATGCAAGGGATCAATAGGGGGCACATAAGGATTATGAATATACTTGCTCAAATTAAATTCATCAAAGATATCAAGCATTTTATCCTTCCAAAAGTTGTAATACTCCCCACCGAGAATATGCACTCTACGTCTAAGACTCCCCAACGTAGACACATCCATCTCCCTCCAATGGTGATGAAACCAAGGCAATGGAGACCAAGGCTCTGATACTAATTGTGGGATCGAGGAGATAGGTCTAGAGGGGGGTGAATAGACTCCTAACCAGCCAAAGTTGCAGTTTTTAATTTCTCTTGAAATTTAGGCAGATTTTGGCACAAGTTAAGATCACTCCAATACTTTCTACACATGCATATCTAGAGATTAAGCAGCGGAAATGGTAACGCATGCAATAGTATGGAAAGTAAAGAAGTAGAGTATGGAAGATCAAACGCAATGAAGACACGGTGGTTTTTGGCGTGGTTCCGATAGGTGGTGCTATCGTACGTCCACGTTGATGGAGACTTCAACGCACGAAGGGTAATGGCTGCGCGAGTCCACGGAGGGCTCCACCCACGAAGGGTCCACGAAGAAGCAACCTTGTCTATTCCACCATGGTTTACGTCCATGAAGGACTAGCCTCACTCGGGGTAGATCTTCACGAAGTAGGCGATCTCCTTGCCCTTACAAACTCCTTGGTTCAACTCCACATCATGTTGGAGGCTCCCAAGTAACACCTGACCAATCTAGGAGACACCACTCTCCAAAAGGTAATAGACGGTGTGTTGTTGATGAACTCCTTGCTCTTGTGCTTCAAATGATAGTCTTCCCAGCACTCAAACAACTCCTCACAGATTTGGCTATGGTGGAAGAAGGATTTGAGTGGAAAGCAACTTGGGAAAGGCTAGAAATCAAGATTCAAATGGTAGGAATGGAATAGCTTGATCTCAACACATGAGTAGGTGGTTCTCTCTCACAAAATGTATGGTGGAAGTGTATGCACGTTCTGATGGCTCTCCTTACTGAGAAGGAGGTGGTGGAGGGGTATATATAGCCTCCACACAAAATCTAACCGTTACACACTTTTGACTCAACTCGGTGGCACCGAAACGATAATCTCGGTAGCACCGAACTGTGTAAAAGATATGAACTTTAGGAATCTCGGTGGGACCGATATGGACAACTCGGATGGACCGAAGTGCAATGGCTAGGGCAAATCTCATCTCGGTGGCACCGATTGCATTAACTCGGTAAGACCGAAGTGAAGCAATAAGGCAACAGAGACTTGACAAGCCATCTCGGTGTGACCGATTTGCAAGACTCGGTGAGACCGAAGCGAATGCAAACGATTACAGAGAGTTGGCAAGGCCATCTCGGTGAGACCGAGATCCATTTCGGTGGATCCGATTTGTTAGGGTTTTGGCAGTGGCTAAGTCTTGGATGAACTCGGTGGGGCCGGATAGAGAATTTCGGTGGGGCCGAGTTGGAATGTGGGTTTTGGACATATTTGGTTAGAGAGAGTGGTTGATTGTTTAGGAGTACTGTCACTAAGCACTTGAGCAAAAAGATCATTAAGCAACACCTCATCCCCTTTTAATAGTGTTGGTTTTCCTATGGACTCAATGTGATCTTGGATCACTAAACCAAAGATGTAGAGTCTTGAGCTTTTGCCAATCCTTGTCCTTAGCATTTTGAAGGGGTTCCACGTCCTCTTGTCCCTGCCACACCATTGTTGAACTTGTCTGACATTCACTAAATAAAAGCATTTGTCCAACAACATGTATGTTGGCATAAATTACCAAAACCACCAAGGGAGCAAATGTGCTTTCACGCGGCCCCGCAGATCGTAGCAATCGAGCCCGATGAGCCCGTCTTCGATCTATTCGCCTCCGTGCATGAGCCCTCGGAAAGCTTGGCCGAGTGCGAGAGCAGCGATCCCGCTGCAGTGGTGCTGATGGCGATTCCCCGCCGAGTCCGCCTGGGTACAGCTGCGGCGCGGAGATAGGTGACCCGTCGCACACTGATCTTGACGGTGGCGGAGACCGTCATGACGAGTACTACCCCCAACCTCTCACTCGGCAGCAGAGGGAGGAGCTGCAGCGCAGAACCGAGCAGACCCTCCAGACGCCCATCGTTGGGACGACCGCTGAAGCTCAGGCTTTGGAGGCCGTGTGCCAGGCCAACTTGGCTGAGCGTAGTCGTCTGGAGGCGCTCCAATAAATCACTCGACGACCGCGCCCGCAGGCAGCATCCGCCCAGTTCCAGTCGGCGGCAGCAGCAGTTGTTCTCAAATGACCAGCAGCAGAGTTTCCAGGTATTCCGCACTCCTGTCCAGAATCTGGCGGTGGCCACTCGGATAGCAGATTCGATTGAGCCATCCCGATCCGAAGCGGGAGAGGGTCTTCGGCAGATCCGGGCCCTGCTCAAGGCGGCTGAAGAGCAAAATTCGACAGTGTCCCGGTCGCGCAACAGGATTCACAGTAGATCCATTTGGGCTGACACCGTCTAGTCGGCCCACAGCCCAGTGTCCCCAAGGAGAAACAGACACTCACCTCCATGGCGAAACGACCAAGACCGCCACCGAGACCAGTACTCGGGGCAGGGTCGCAGTCGGAATACGCCTCCGCGACGTCAGGACGATCGTCGTCGTATGCAGTCGCCCCCTCCGCGGGATGGCTCGTACGCGCCCCGACCGTACGATGCCAGGCGTCCTTACGGCAATGATCGGAGGGTCAGCCTTCCCCGCCATGGTGACGGTTATCGCCCGAGAGAGCCAGTCGACTATCGTGACCCACAGTTCAACGCGGGATCTGTTCTCGCTCAGAACCTGGTGGACAGAGGCAGAGCTCTGAGAGAGAACTTGGACAGAGATCGTCCGAGTGGAAGTGAAGTCTTCATCTTCGGGCCTGAGTGTTTCAGCAGAGCCATCAGGGCCACCGAGATTCCGCCAAACTTCAGATTGGCAGCTGGAGTAAGCAAGTTCACCGGTGAGTCCAAGCCAGAAACTTGGTTAGAGGATTACCGAGTGGCTGTGCAGATTGGAGGAGGAAATGACTATGTGGCTATGAAGCATTTGCCATTGATGCTGGAAGGGTCCGCCGCGCCTGGCTCAATCAGCTCACTCCGGCCAGCATATACTGCTGGGAAGATTTGGCCCGAGTGTTCATCAAAACATTCGAGGGCACGTGCAAACGCCCGACTGGATTGACTGAGCTACAGCATTGTGTGCAAAAGCCAAATGAAACCTTGAGGGAGTACATTCAGCGGTGGACAACCTTGCATCATGTGGTGGAGAATGTCACGGAGCATCAAGCAGTCTGTGCCTTCAAGGCAGGAGTCAGATATCGGGAGCTCATCCTGAAATTCGGTCGGTCAGGATCTTTTTCCATGAGCCGAATGATGGAGATTGCCACTCGGTACGCAAACGGAGAAGAGGAAGACCGTCTCCGAAACGGCAAAGGAAAAACCAGTGAGCCCAACCCCGGAAACAGTAATCCTAGTCGGAAGCCGAAGCGCAAGGCTGATGGTTCGGCTCAGGCCGTGGCTGCCGCACTGGCCGGCCAAGCCAAGAACAAGGGGAAGGCTAAGGAAAAGTGGATCCCGAAGAAAAAGAGAGATCAGTCGGGCCAAGATGTCCTCGATTTGCCGTGTCACATCCACACCAGAAAGGATGAGGAGGGCAATCTGATATCGCCCAAGCATACCACTCGACAGTGCAGACTGTTGATACAGCAGTTCCGAGAGGGCCAGTCGAGTGAGAAGAGCCTAGAAGATGCTGATGATGGAGACAAAGATGAACCTTTTCCCAGTGTCAACGCAACCCTGATGATCTTTGCAGATGTAGAGAGCAGGAGCCGGTTGAAGGTTATCAACCGAGAAGTGAACATGGCCATGCCGGCGACGACAAAGTTTCTGAACTGGTCGAAGACTCCGATCACCTTTGATCACTCGGATCACCCAGCCTACATTGCCACCCCTGGGCGGCAGGCGCTGGTGGTCGATCCAGTCGTGGGAGGCGTCCGATTGCGCAAGGTCCTCATGGACGGTGGAAGCGGATTGAACATACTGTACGCTCATACACTGAAAGCTATGGGCATTCTGATGTCCCGTCTCGGTGAGAGCAGCATGCAGTTCCACGGAGTGATCCCCGGCAAGAAAGCAAAGTCACTCGGGCAGATCGCCCTGGATGTGGTCTTTGGAGATGACAAGAACTTCAGGAAGGAAAGGCTGACCTTCGAAGTGGTCAACTTCCGCAGCGCCTACCATGCCATCCTTGGTCGACCGGCTTACGCATGTTTCATGGCCCGCCCATGTTATGTGTATCTCAAGCTGAAGATGCCCGGCCCCAAAGGTGTGATCACAGTCACTGGCAGTCGGCAGCGCGCGGAGGAGTGTTTGCAACAAGGGTCCAAGATCGCTGATGAGCAGATGGCCATGGTGGAGCTGGAGGAGTACAAGAAAAATGCTGATCCGAGTGATCTGCTGCGCTCCAAGAAGCCAGCTGCAGAATCTGCGTTTCAGTCGGCCGGAGATACGAAGCCTGTGCACATCCACCCAGAAGATCCCAATGCTACGCCCACCAATATCTCAACGACACTTGACAGCAAATAGGAAGAAGCGCTCATCCAGTTCCTCCGTGAGAACTGGGACATCTTCGCATGGAAACCATTCGACATGCCGGGTGTACCCAGAGAGCTGGCTGAGCACCATTTGCGAGTCGACCCAAAGGCAAAACCTGTGAAGGAGCATCTTCGTCGCTCTACTACACAGAAGAGGAAGGCCATTGGTGAAGAAGTTGCTCGGCTCCTGGCAGCCGAGTTCATCCATGAGGTGTACCATTCCGAGTGGCTCGCCAACGTCATCATGGTCCCTAAGAAGGATAAGTCTCTCCGAATGTGCATCAATTTCAAATACATCAATCTTGTCTGCCCCAAGGATCATTTCCCGCTCCCCCGCATAGATCAAATCGTAGATTCCACCGCGGGTTGTGAGCGACTGTCTTTTCTGGATGCGTACTCCGGGTACCACCAGATCTGACTATATGGGCCAGATGAAATAAAAACAGCTTTTATCACCCCATTCGGGTGTTTCTGCTATATCACCATGCCATTCGGTCTTAAAAATGCTGGCACCACTTTCATGCGCATGGTGCAGAAGTGTTTGCAAAAACAGATCAGTCGGAACATCGAAGCATACATGGACGATATAGTGGTCAAGTCCAGAAAGGGTTCTGACCTGCTGGCTGACTTAGCTGAAACTTTCGCAAATCTGCGGAAGTACGATATCAAGCTGAATCCAGCAAAGTGCACTTTTGGAGTTCCTGGGGGCAAGTTACTCGGTTTCCTCATTCCCGAACAAGGGATAGATGCCAATCCCGAGAAGATCGAGGCGATTTTACGAATGAAACATCCCGAACGGCTTCATGACATACAGAAGCTCACGGGTTGCCACGCAGCTCTGAGCCGATTCATCTCCTGTCTCGGTGAAAAGGCACTACCCCTGTACCGATTGATGAAGAAGTCTGATTCGTTCGAGTGGACTGCTGAAGCACAAGCAGGGTTTGTTGAACTCAAAGCCCTGCTTTCCACCCAGCTGGTGCTTGCCGCTCCGAACAGCAACAAGTCGTTGCTCTTGTACATTGCGGCCACTCGTCAAGTTGTCAGCACTGTCCTCACAGTCGAGCAAGAAGAACAGGGCAAAACTAACAAAGTTCAGCGCCCAGTCTATTACATTTCTGAAGTTCTGACTCTGTCCAAGCAGAGGTATCCTCATTACCAGAAGCTCGTCTACGGCATTTACCTGACCGCGAAGAAGGTAGCCCACTACTTCCAAGAGCACACCGTGTCAGTCGTCAGTGACGCCCCGCTGTCTGAAATCATGAACAATCGGGATGCGACTGGTCGAGTGGTGAAGTGGGCTATCGAGCTCCTGCGCCTAGACATCAAGTTTGAGGCAAAAAAAAGGCGATCAAGTCCCAAGCATTAGCTGATTTCCTAGCCGAGTGGACAGAACAGCAGCAACCGACTCAAAGTTACCCGGAACACTAGACCATGTTCTTTGACGGTTCCAAGATGCTGAATGGTTCAGGGGCTGGAGTTGTGTTAGTATCTCCGAAGGGCGATCGACTCAGATATGTTCTGCAGATTCACTTCGATTCCTCCAACAATGAAGCCGAGTACGAAGCACTCCTTTATGGTCTACGTATGGCCATCTCACTCGGCGTCTGGCGCCTGATGGTCTACGGAGACTCGGATCTAGTTGTGAACCAAGTGATGAAGGAGTGGGATATCAGAAGCCCCGCTATGACTGGATACTGCAATGCGGTGAGAAAGTTGGAGAAGAAATTTGAGGGTTTGGAGCTGCATCACGTTCCCCGAGCCAAGAATCAAGCGGCGGATGATCTGGCAAAAATTGGGTCCACTCGGAAACCTATACCCAGCAATGTGTTCCTCGAGCATTTACATTCTCCGACAGTGAAAGAAGATCCCTTCACGGAAGAGCCCCCGCAGGCGGTCGGTCCGTCCGATCCGACTGAAGTCGAGGTCCCGGCAGTAATTGATTTGGTCATGGAGATCCTAGCAATCACGCCCGAGTGGACACTGCTCTACATTGCATACCTGCTTAGGCAGGAACTTCCAGAAGATGAAGCTCAGGCCCGCCAGATTGTTCGCAGGTCCAAAGCCTTTACAGTGATGGGCGATCAGTTATACAGGAAGAGCATCACCGGTGTGACTCAGCACTGCATTTCTCCGGAAGAAGGTCGGTTGATCCTGGAGGAGATTCACTCGGGAACTTGTGGACACCACGCGTCCTCCCGAACAATCGTGGCTAAAGCTTACTGAGCCGGCTTCTTCTGGCCACGTGCCAATGAAGCTGCGCAGGAGATAGTCCAACACTGTGCCGGGTGCCAGTTCTATGCAAACTTATCACACAAGCCTGCGTCTGCTCTAAAGACGATTCCACTCATCTGGTCGTTCGCAGTTTGGGGACTCGACATGGTGGGACCCCTCCGGACAGGGGCGAGTGGATTCACCCACTTGCTGGTTGCAGTTGATAAGTTCACTAAGTGGATCGAAGCCAAACCCATCAAGAAGCTAGACTCTCGCACAACGATCAAGTTTATGAAGGAGATAGTCTTCAGATATGGAGTGCCCCACAGCATTATCACTGATAACGGCTGAAACTTCGACTCGGAAGAGTTCAGGGCGTTCTGTGCCGCACAAGGCACCCGAGTCGACTATGCATCTGTGGCGCACCCGCAGTCGAATGGACAGGCTGAGAGAGCAAACGGACTGATCCTTCAGGGGTTAAAGCCGCGACTCATGCACGATTTGGAGCACGCAGCTGGAGCCTGGGTCACCGATCTGCCATCGGTTCTTTGGGGCTTGAGGACGACCCCCAATCGGTCTACCAATCGTACTCCCTTCTTCATGGTGTACGGAGCTGAAGCCGTCTTGCCGAGTGACCTGCTCCACAACTCGCCCCGAGTGGAACTATACTCCGAAGCTGAAGCAGAGCAGGCACGACAAGATGCAGTTGATCTCATGGAAGAGGAGAGAGAGATGGCTCTTACCCGCTCGGCCACTTATCAGCAAGATCTACGACGTTTTCACAGCAGACACGTCAGAAGTCGGACTTTTCAGGAAGGAGATCTTGTGCTCCGAGTGGATCAGCAGCGACCTCACAAGCTTGCTCCTGCGTGGTAAGATCCTTTTGTCGTTTCAAAGGTTCTACACAATGGAGCATACCACCTGTACAACATTCAAAAGCAAGCAGACGAGCCCCGTGCTTGGAATGCGGATTTGCTGCGACGATTTTATACCTGATGTTGAGATGTAATAAAAGCACTCGAGTGATGTTTGATGAATAAAAAGCATGACTTTTCCAGTTCTACATTGAGTTCACTCGTATGCATTTTCTGGCTTACAACCCCCAGTGGGTGTTCGCCCTTCAACTTAGCTGCGAACCAACTTTCGCCTAAGTTAAAAACCAACTCCGAGTGAAGAGCGTCCCTCTCACTCGGGGGCTTGGCTGCGAACCAGCCTTCGCCCAAGTTAAAACGATACTCCGAGTGAAGAGCGTCCCTCTCACTCGGGGGCTTGGCTGCGAACCAGCTTTCGCCCAAGTTAAAACGATACTCCGAGTGAAGAGCGTCCCTCTCACTCGGTGGCTTGGCTGCGAACCAGCTTTCGCCCAAGTTAAAACGATACTCTGAGTGAAGAGCGACCCTCTCACTCGGTGGCTTGGCTGCAAACCAGCTTTAGCCCAAGTTGAAACGATACTCCGAGTGAAGAGCGACCCTCTCACTCGGGGGCTTGGCTGCAAACCAGCTTTCGCCCAAGTTAAAACGATACTCCGAGTGAAGAGCGTCCCTCTCACTCGGAGGCTTGGCTGCGAACTAGCTTTCGCCCAAGTTAAAATGATACTCCGAGTGAAGGGCGTCCCTCTCACTCAGGGGCTTTGGCTGCGAACCAGCTTTCGCCCAAGTTAAAACGATACTCCGAGTGAAGAGCGTCCCTCTCACTCGGAGGCTTGGCTGCGAACTAGCTTTCGCCCAAGTTAAAACGATACTCCGAGTGAAGGGCGTCCCTCTCACTCGGGGGCTTGGCTGCGAACCAGCTTTCGCCCAAGTTAAAACGATACTCCGAGTGAAGAGCGACCCTCTCACTCGGGGGCTTGGCTGCGAACCAGCTTTCGCCCAAGTTAAAACGATACTCCGAGTGAAGAGCGTCCCTCCCACTCGGGGGCTTGGCTGCGAACCAGCTTTCGCCCAAGTTAAAAATACTACTCCGAGTGAAGAGCGTCCCTCTCACTCGGGAGCTTGGCTGCGAACCAGCTTTCACCCAAGTTAAAATGCTACTCCGAGTGAAGAGCGTAACTCCCACTCGGAGGCTTAGCTGCGAACCAGCTTTCGCCTAAGTTAAAACCCGCTTCAAAGACTCGAAAAGACTCGAAGGAAAGCATTCGAATAACTCCAGGAGTTCAAAAGCGAGTACGAGTACGCGGGCCCGAAGCCCGAAAGAGTTTAACGAGTACAGTTCCACTCGGCATACAGAGGCTAATGGGTAGGACTTAAAGTTTTCTCACGCTCCTGTGGGGCTGGCCGGCTCAATGAAGGAATCCAGGTCGATGCCGTCTGCGATCCAAGTGGCCGCTTCGATGAACGTCTCCATGAAATCCTCAAACTTGAGTTTCTTCGTGTTGGCAACTTGAAGAGTCTTCAGCTTCTCTTCCTTGGCGTCCTTGCAGTGCACACGGATGAGAGAGAGCGCCACGTCGGCTCCGCAGCGAGCAGCCGATTTCTTCCATGCCTGCACTCGGCTGAGAATCTCATTAAAGCGAGTCATCATCGCCTCCAGATCTGTGTCGAGCGTGTCTTCTGGCCACAGCTCCTTGTCGATCCTTCTGAGTGCACCCCGCAGACGGATGATGTACCCTTGGACGTCTTCAATGCGAGATTTGACCCGCAAGACGCCTAGAGCAGCCTTGTCACCGACGAGTGACCTGGAAGGATCCAGATCCCTCTCGATTCTGTCAGTTTCCAGCCCGAAGTCTCGGCAGTACTCTGTGGACAAGAAAAGAGGAGAGTTGAAGATCAGCATGCATGAAGTTCACTCGGATAAAAGTTCACTTGGGTGTTACAGGTTACCTGCAAGCTTGGTGTACATTTCCTCCGTGAACTCTTCTATATACCTTTCCAGAGCGTTCTTCTTCTCGATTAGCTGGGTGATCTTCTCGTTCAGAATCTTCTTCTCTTGCTCGTAGACTTCCGCCTCGGCCTTGAGCTTGCTGTCCCACTCGGCCTTCTGCTTCTTGAGCTCGACCGCCTCCTTCTTCGCCTCCTTGACGGTGGCCTTCAGCGACGTGTTCTCTGCTTCAAGCTTCTCGAGTGAGGCCAGCTTCTCTTCGGTGGCCTTGGTCTTTTCCTTCGCCACTTTTTCTGTGCTCCTGCCAGCTTGTTGTCCTTATTCTCGAGTGCCTACTTCAAAGTTTCTAAAGAAACAGAGGTTCTGAGCCGCACTTAGAGTCGATGGTTTTCACTACGCACATCTGTTCAAGTGAAGTCACTCGGTTCAAAGAACGGAGAGAGATGAAAGCGGAATTCTCAGTAATTGAAGCTTACCTCCCATGGTCTTGACCTCTGCTTGAGCGCGCGCTGTGTTCCTCCTCTCCACCTCCAAATCCAGTCGGAGCTGAGCCGTCTCCTTCTCCAGTGCCACGTACTGAGTCCCAAGCTCGCAAGTTTTCTGAAACACAAGAAAGAGCAGATCAATTAACGTTAAGAAATATTCCGAGTGCCCAGAGACCGACGCTCCTGGAAGGAACAAGCTTGACCAGTATCAGATCCTGAAGTACCCTTTGACAGGGAGGAACAAGCTTGACCAGTATCAGATTCTAAGTTCTAAGACTCCCGCCGACTGCCCGCAGTCGACGGCAGTCACGGGGACTACACCCAGTGGGTGCACTCAGCATGCCCCCACTGGAATGGTATCCACTCAGAACGGTCCGCCCTCTCCGAGTGATGGCCAAACAAAAAATAATAATAAAAAACAACAACAACAACAACAACAACAAAACAGGTTTTAAGTTCTAAGACTCCCGCCGACTGCCTACAGTCGACGGCAGTCTCGGGGACTACACCCAGTGGGTGCACTCAGCGTGCCCCCACTGGAACGGTATCCACTCGGAACAGTCTGCCCGATCCAAGTGACGGCCAAACACAAAAAACACACCCAGTGGGTGTACCGGATATTTTCCGACTGAAATTCCTACTAAAGAAAAAGGACTCGGAGATCAACTTACAAGGGTACTTACTCGAACGTTCTCCTGGAGGGCAGCACTGGCATCGTATGCCAGCTTGCTAGCTGTGCACATCTCCTTGAGTCGTTGGGTCATCAGCTCCGCCTGGATCATTGCCTCCTTGCTGGCCCCAGTTTGGTCCTTCGGCACCTTGTACAGACTGAAGATATTGATGGGAGGAGTCGGAACCGAAGCCAGAGCAGTCGACGGAGCCGCAGCAGAACCAGCTCCAGCCTGAGAAGAACCCTGCCCCAGAGGCACGGTCACAGCAGGTGCAGGGGGAACTTGAGGCGCTTTGCTCGGCGGCGTCTTCCGCGTGGTAGTCTGAGAAGCAGTCGGAGCTGCGGTCCCCTTCTCGGCGTCCTTCCGCGGCGACTCTTCATCGTCGTCTCCGACGTGGATGACCTCTGCAAGCGCTACGTTCACTCGACGCAATCAGTCGCAGTACACAATTCAATCGGATGAAGACATTTCAGTCGAATGACAGGTCGAAGTAAAAATGAAGTCATTATTACCTTTTCGAGAAGTGGCCACATCTGCCGACTCGGCCTCGGTGCGATCCCCATCAATCTGCATGGGAGACGTCATCGAGGTTGCAGCACTGGTTCATAAGATTCGCTCGGTCAGAAGAATCTCAAAGGTTGACAAAGAGAGAAAAGAAAAGCTGACAAAGACAGTCACGTTGAGGCGACAGGCACAGTGACCTTGATCCTGGGCAGAGCCTTCCGAGGCTTGGGGGAAGCGACCTTGGGTTGCTTGGCAGTCTTCTCAGTCGGCTCGGGCGACGACGTCCGAGTGCGCTTCGAAGCCTTAGTACTCGTAACCACCCCCTTCTCCGGGCCAGCACTCGGATCATGAGTTAGCTTGGAGCGGCGCTCGGAGCGCAGCTCCGGAGACTGGGAAGACTCGACCTCGTCGCTCTCTTCCGAGTCATCGCTTTCCTCCTCGTTGTCCTCCGCGTAGCTGCCCTCGGCGCTGCCATGTTCGCTCTCCGCGCCTCCGGCAAGTTGTTCTCCATTCGGCACAGGCGAGAGCATCTTCTGGAACTCTTGCAAGACATGAAGATCAGAGACAGCAGGTTCAGCCAGTTCACTCGGATTACCCAATTCACTCGGAGAATTTGCGCATAAGGAATTCACTCGGAAATGCTTGTCATACCTCCAACGGTAGGTTATTGGCGTCGTAGGGCGGGATCCGTCTCGACCCTCGCGGATTGTCGCGCGCACCAGTGATGCACTTGATCCACTGTTCCACCGTTTTCTCCTCGACTTCTTCTGGATGCACTCGGGTCGAGTCGTTGGCTCCAGTGTAGCGCCACATGGGGTGAGCCCGCTCCTGCAGCGGCTGGATCCTCCGACTGAGGAAGACCTCCAGAAGATCCAGGCCAGTCACTCCGCCCTAAATCAGACCGACCACGGCACTCACCAAGATCCGCACGTCAGTCTTCTCGTCCTTATCAATCGTCAGCGAGGGAGGGGTCTTGACTCTTTCAGTCGTGTAAGAGGGAAGACCAGTCGACGAGCCAGAGCAAGGCAGGTCATTGCAGTAGAACCAGGTCGACTGCCAACCCCTAACCGAATCGGGAAAAGACATAGATGGGAACGCACTCTTGCCCCTCATCTGGATACCTAAGCCGCCGCACATCTGGGTCACGTGGGTCCTCTCTCCATCGGGGTCGGCCTTTTTAACTGACTGAGATCGACACGTGAAGATGTGTTTGAACAATCCCCAGTGCGGCTGGCAACCTAAGAAATTCTCACACAAAGAAATGAACGCGGCGAGGTACACTATGGCATTCGGAGGCAAATGATGGAGCTGAGCACCGAAGACGTTCAAAAAACCGCGGAAGAAGGGGTGAGGTGGCATGGAGAAACCTCGCTCCACGTGGGTGGTGAGGAGCACGCGCTCCCGGGGCGCGGCGCAGGCTCGATCTCTCCTTCCTCCGGCAGCCTCCACGTCCCGTCGCGCACCAGCCCGTCCACGACAAGCCCACTGATGTCGTCCACCGTGGTGGTCGGCGGGAGCCAGTCGCCCTGGATCCACCCGCGCGGAGGCGCGACCCGGGAGCTCGACGCCTTCTTACCCTTCGCTGCCTTCTTCGCCTTCTCGAGCTTCGCCGTCTTGTCCTTCGCCATCGCCGCCGAGCTCTCCAGCACCGAGGAGGATTCGCGCGGAGTGGGTTGCGGGAGAAGGGATTGGGCGGACTGGAGAAGTTGGGGAAAAGGGGATCTGTCTCTCTCTCCCTCTCCGACGCGGCGGCTCCTTATATCGCCGCCAGCTCCGCTCCCCAATCCGCGCCGCTGAGTCGTGGGCCCACAGATCTCCTCAAATCACGCCGTCGAAGATCCAGCGGTATGTGGCGGAAAGCGGGGCGAAAATCGAGGCATCACGCCCCACTTTCCTCACTCGCTGCGCTGCAACCGTTTGCGCGCGCTCAAATATGGTTTCAAATCCCGTGAAATCCGGAGTCCAGCAACCCGATTGCTCTCACTCTAAAAACGTGCCATGTACGCTCGGATCCGCTCCGACACACGGCATGTGACTACTCATTTCACTCAGATGGAGACTACTCATTCGGATGGAGACTACTCATTTCACTCAGACGACGTACAGTCCGGAATCCGTCAAGGTGCCACATGAAGACAAGGCCGTCTAAAGACCAGTAAGAGTTCTTGAGTGCCCCCATAGCGTTCAACTCACCTGGGAATTCGCCTTGACTCGACCCGCTTAACCTCGACCGATTCGGGGGCTAATGACGAGGACATGTACTAGGGATAGGGTAACAGGCCTGACCTACAGACCCTACCCTAGGATGCCACGCGCCTTATACTGGGCCCCAGGGCCAGATCAGCAGTCAGGAGCTCTACAACCTGACATTCACTTGGAGCTCAACGAACCACTCGGGAACCAGGAGTTCACTCGACAGACCTATTTCACTCAGAGTACCCGATAATCACTCGACCAGAGAAGACCAGGAGACTCCATGAACGCAACGGTCAGGACGTGCGCTCGCTCGTATTAATTGTAATCAATGCGCCCATTACCTGGCGTCCTTAAACCTCCTCTTTAACCCCTGGTAATGGCGGCATTCATGGGGGAGCTGGCGGACACCATATAAGCCACCCCCTAGCTCCACAGGGGTTCGCAATCTATTGTAACACATACACTCCAGTAATCAAGCTCCAAAGCACCGAGACGTAGTGCTGTTACCTCCACCGCTGAGGGGCCTGAACTCGTAAATTCGAGTGTAACACCTGCGCCGTAGCTAGGCTCTGCCCTCTCATCCATACCCCTACACACTACTGTCAGGCTTGCACCCACGACACCGGGCGTGGCGGAGCGCGCCGTCCATCTAGTACTCCCTCCGTAAACTAATATAAGAGCGTTTAGATCACTATTTTAGTGATCTAAACACTCTTATATTAGTTAGTGATCTAAACGCTCTTATATTAGTTTACAGAGGAAGTATCATATAATCTCTACATCCCTGGTCTCTCTCTCACTCGCTCCCTCCCCTTCGCATTCGCCTCCTTTTCAAGTTTTTGCCTTGCTTGGTTTTGGAATTCTTTTTCTCAAGTAGAACAATTGTGCTTATTTGACTTCATCATATTTAAACATAACCTGATTTTTTGATATACACATAAGCAGGATTCGGAGTTTGGCAAGCTTTTCTCTCTTCCGGACTACAATAATTTTGTTACCGAAAGAATGCTTGACAGAAAAAGTAGAAAAGAGAATATTGATGATGATTCATCCTTCAGTACTATTGTTGAACAATGCAGCAATCAAGCTGGATATTTCTCTGGATTTTTTAAAGATGTATCAGGTTACATGAGTGACAATATTATATTGCTGCTTCGTGCTTTGCAATTAGCAAGCAACAACTATTCTCGTACTTTAGAAGAGCACAACTCCTTGAAGATTGAACTGGAGAACAAGGACGCTCAGAACAGAGCTCAAGAAGATGAATTGCTTTCGCTGCAAAAAGAGCTCAGGGCAATGTCATCAAATTGTATTTATTGCACTGAACAGATTCAAATTATTTTTGATGGCGTGCTTGATTTAGGTTATGCAATAGACCTAGCAATAGGGAATCCAGCATTGTTCAAAAGTAGGACAAACTTTGTCTGTTTTGAAGGACGAGGAGTCTGGTGATTATATAAAGGTGGTGGGCACTTTAGTATCTTCCGTGAACAAACTGAAGTCAGAGTCTCAAAGCTTATATGATATTAAGGGGTCAGTGATAACTTTGTTAGATGAGTTGAAAATGAGACTGAAACAAGCTGAGTCATGTGCTGAAACTGCTTCAAATGACCACCAGTTGTATGTGGAAAGAGTATGCAAACTGGAGGAAGATCTGAGAACTGTATATGATGAACACAATGGAATGCAAATAAGGATTCAGGAATACCAGGAAAGAGAGGATATGTTGAAGGCAAGAGAGTTAGAGTTGCTGATGTAGGGTGGAACCCTAGTTCGTCGATCTTTTCACAATTGGAGGGGGAAAAGGTAAGAACACAAGAACACAAGAACACAAATCACTCAATTGACACAATCACAAGTCACACATACACTAGATCCACATACACATACGAGGATTCACGATACAAAGTCAACACTAGAGGATACACGGTAGCTCGTTCATCCCGATCCGGAGAGGAGTCGAGGTCTTGATATCCGGAGTGGATCTTCTCACATGGGTCTCATGGAGGTCTTGATCTCCATGGGAGCGGTATGGATGAGCAAAGCTCTAATATCAAGGCTAACTAGTTTGCTAACCCTAAAAACTAGAGAGGGGACGGTTTATATAGTCTAGGAGGCGAGGGAGTTACATGGGCCTCGGGCCCGAAACACACACACACACACACATACGGGGTGCCCGGATGATCCGGGTGGCCGTCCAGATGATCCGGCCTTCGGGAGCCCAGATGATCCGGGCGGTCGCCCAAACGTCTGGGCAGGGCAGACACAGACACGGGAGGGCCGGACATACGGGCCGGGGTCTGGACCTCCGGGCTTAGGCCGGATGATCCGGGCCAGGGTCTGGATGACCCAGCTTCATTGAGGGCCATTCTGTAAGCTGGTGGCGCTTCGGCCGGATCATCCGGACGACGGTCCGGATCATCTGGGCAGCTGCTGTCTTGCTCCTTTTCTTCTCCATCTTCGCGTCCCTCTTTCTCCTTCGCTCATCCTTGCTCCTTAGCTTCTCCATGATGATCCTCTTGGTACCTGAGTATGCATAGGGTCTCCGCTTGAGGTAGCATCCATGTCTCATATGCTTCGAAGGGAAATTGCGAGAGGAGTGATGTCACCTCGTTCTCGATGGCTCTTGCTCGTGCTCGTGTCATAGGTCCTCGTGGCACTTGAGGCGGCGAAGGTGAGTCCATGGGGATGACCTCGGGATGCTCCGCATCATCTCCCCCTTGTGAAAGATCCGTCCTTGTATCAAGATCCCCATCACCATGGAAGGGAGATAAGTCCTTGATGTTGAAGATGTCGCTCACGTTGTACTTGTCGCGTGGTATGTCGATCTTGTAGGCGTTGTCATTGTAGCATGCTAGCACCTTGAACGGTCCATCAGCTCGAGGAAGTAGCTTTGACTTGCGTTCGTTGGGGAAGCATTCTTTGCGTAGGTGTAGCCACACAAGATCTCCGGGGTTGAACACCATGGGGTGCTTGTTGATGTTGACCTTGGTCGCGAGTCGTTGTACTTGGCGCTCGATTGCTTGCCTTGTATCCTCATGCATCTTCTTGAGGTATGTAGCTCATGCACTCACGTCCATGTCGATGCGCTCTTGGAGTGGTAGCGGTAGGATGTCCAATGGAGACAACGGGTTGAAGCCGTAGACGACCTCGAAGGGGGACTTGCCGGTAGTCGAATGTCTTGCTCTATTGTAGGCGTACTCGGCGATGGGTAAGCATTCCTCCCACTCCCTTATGTTCTTGATCAACACGCGAAGGAGTGTGGAGAGTGTCCGGTTCGTGACCTCCGTTTGGCCGTCGGTTTGTGGATGATAAGCCGAAGAGAATAGTAGCTTGATTTTGAGCTTGGCGCATAGTGTCTTCCAAAAGTAGCTTAGGAACTTGATGTCGTGGTCCGATACAATCGTCTTGGGCACTCCATGCAATCTCAAGATTTCCCTACAAAAGAGATTTGTAACATGTGAAGCATCGTCTATCTTGTTGCAAGGAATGAAATGTGCCATCTTAGAGAAACGGTCCACAACAACAAATACCGAATCTTTGCCATTTTGAGTACGAGGCAAACCAAGCACAAAATCCATACTAATATCTTCCCATGGTTGATATAGAATACGAAGTGGCATATATAGACCATGAGATTGAGCTTTTGACTTAGCTTTGCGGCATGTAGAGCACCGGTTGGTGTAGCGGGAAACGTCTTGAAACATCTTTGGCCAAAATTAGTTCTTGGAGAGCGTAGCGAAGGTCTTGTCACGTCCAAAATGTCCCATGAGTCCTCCACCATGAGCTTCTTGCAAAAGTAGCAAACGAAGAGAAGACTCGGGAATACAAAGTTTGTTAGCTCGCATAAGATAACCATCTTTCAAGTAATATTGCTCCCAAGTTTTATGCGGTAAACATTTGGCATAAGGAATTGCAAATGATGAATCATGCTCATACATGTCTTTAATGTGCTCAAATCCTATTACATTCAACTCAAGTTGAGTAACCAACATGCACTTGCGGGAGAGAGCGTCCGCCACAACATTTTCCTTACCTTTGATATACTTGATAACATAAGGAAATGACTCAATGAACTTACTCCATTTAGCATGACGCTTATTCAATTTAGCGTTTCATGATCCGTATGGATGACAAATTCACGTGGACGGAGATAATGTTCCCACATGTGCAAGACTCTCACTAAAGCATATAACTCTTTGTTATAGAGAGGAAAGTTAAGTTGCGCACCGGAGAGTTTTTCACTAAAATATGCAATGGGTCGCTTCTCTTGCATTAACACACCACCTATGCCATTACCACTAGCGTCACAATGCACTTCAAAAGTTTTCTCAAAGTTGGGTAATGCAAGTAATGGAGCATGTGTAAGCAAGTTCTTAAGCTCATGAAATGCGGCATCTTGGGATGGACCCCAAACAAATGGTGCATTCTTCTTACTCAATGCGTGCAATGGTGATGCAATAGTGCTAAAATCCTTCACAAAGCGTCTATAAAATCCGGCTAGGCCAAGGAAACTACGCACTTGAAGCAAATTGGTTGGTTGTGGCCAATTTTTAATAGCATCAATTTTAGTTTCATCAACATGAACACCCTTAGATGAGACAACAAAACCCAAGAAAACAAGCTTATCAACACCAAAAGTGCATTTTTCCATGTTAGCATAAAGTCACTCATCTCTCTAAGAACTTGCAATACGTCTCTAAGGTGTTTGACATGATCTTCAAGAGTTTCACTAAACACAAGAATGTCATCAAAGTAAACCACAACACAAATGCCAATTAATTTACGAAGAACATAGTGCATCACACGCATAAAAGTGCTAGGTGCTTGCGATAAACCCATAGGAATGACTAACCATTCATACAAGCCAAATTTGGTTTTGAAAGCGGTTTTCCATTCGTCACCTTCTTGCATGCCAATTTGATAATAGCCACTTTTAAGGTTAATTTTAGAGAAAATGGTGGCTCCAGTAAGTACATCAAGCATGTCATCTAGGCGTGGAATGGGATGGCGATATCTAACGGTGATAGCATTTATGGGACAACAATCGAAACACATGTGATAGGAACCATCTTTCTTAGGCACAAGAATTACCGGAACGGCACATGGGCTCAAGCTCTCGCGTACATACCCATTCTCCATGAGATGTTGCACTTGCCTTTGAATCTCTTTGGTCTCGTCAGGGTTGACGCGGTAAGGTGCCTTGTTCGGTAGAGGTGCACCGGGGATGAGATCGATGCGGTGTTCGATTCCGCGTAGAGGAGGTAGTCCGGGAGGTAGCTCATCGGGAAACACGTCCTTGTATTCCTGCAAGAGATGAGACAACACTAGAGGAAAATGTTGTGAAGTATTAGTCCGCTCAACTTCACCTTTGCATCAAAGCAAAAAGTGAAGAACACTTGATGGGCTCTCACTCACATCCCTCAAATCTCTTTTGGTGGCTAAAAGAACTAGATCTCTTTTGTCGCTCATCATGGAGTCGCTCATTTTTGGCTTGTGGCGCTCACTCTCTTTTTGGTGGTTCACTCGCTCACTTGTCTCTCCACGATGGGTAGATGCTTGCTTGTCGGCGATGACTTGACTTGGTGACATTGGTCGAAGTATGAATTCCTTGCCCTTCATCTTGAAGCTATAATGATTGGTCCGTCCGTTGTGGGTGACGCCGCGGTCGAATTGCCAAGGTCGTCCAAGTAGGAGATGGCATACGGACATGGGAACCACATCACACTCTAAGGTGTCTTCATATGCTCCAATCTTGAAGGAGACTTGAATGGTGTGCTCCACTTGAATGGTGCTGGAGTCGCTTAGCCATTGGACCTTGTAGGGGCGAGGGTGCTTCTTCTTGACCAATTGTAGCTTGGAACATAACTCTTCACTTGCCAAGTTATGGCAACTTCCGTCCGTCGATGATGACCTTGACGAAACGTCCTTGAATACCTGCTTTGGTATGGAAGATGTGGCAACGTTGGTCTTCATCTTGTTGTTGTTGTTGAAGTGTCAATACCTTGGAGACAACAAGAGAGGGGCTTGCATCATTATCGCAAAAGATTTGAGCGTCTTCATCTTCATTCACTTGGCGGTGCATGGCCACTTGCTCGAGGGCTTCCATTTCATCTTCACTCATGGAGTAGTAGGTGCCATCGGCGTTGAGTATCATAGTGCGTTGGCACTCAAATGATTTGTGACCTCGTACCTTGCAAGTGAAACACTTGACGTCACTCGTATTGATGTCGTTCATAGGAGTTGTTGATGACGAAGGCTTTTGCTTGGAGGTACTTGTATGACGACTCGAAGATGTCGTAGGTTGCTTGGAGCTTGACTTGTCGCCGGTACTTGGTGTAGATCGAGTCGTGGAAGGAGTTGTAGAAGTCATTGAAGCTTGAGTGTATGAACCGTAGGTCTTGGAAGAGTACTTAGAGTACTTGTAGTCCTCTTGTACTTGTCGCTCCGCTTTGGTTGCTTGGTGCACTAGCTCGAGGAGGTTGGAGTACGGTTGGAAATTCGCAATTTTCTTGATGGGATGGTTGAGGCCATTCAAGAATCTCGCCATAGTTTGTTCATCATCTTCCTTGACATTGGCTCGTATCATTGCAATCTCCATTTCTTGGTAGTATTCTTCAACGGACTTGGTGCCTTGCTTGAGGAGTTGTAGTTTCTTGAAGAGGTCACGGCTATAGTGTGTAGGCACAAAGGGAGCTCGCATGACATCTTTCATTTGATTCCAAGTGGTGATGGGTGGCTCGCCCTTCTCTTGGCGTCGTTGAATAACTTGCTCCCACCAAATGAGAACATAGTCTTGGAACTCAAGAGATGCCATGGCAATCTTCTTTTCCTCTTCGTAGTTGTGAAGACGGAATATCTTGTCAGTCTTCAATGCCCATGAGAAGTATTCTTCGGGATCATTTCCACCAGAGAATTTAGGCATGTTGAACTTGAGCTTGCCGTAGCGCTCCTCATTGCGTTGTTGGCGATGGCGATGACGCTCGTGTCGTGGAGGAGGATCTTCTAGCTCTTGCTCGTCGTGCTCATCTTGATTGACTTGATGTCGAGGGCGTGGAATTCTTGCACGGTTCCTCATCTCTTGGCGCTCCTCATTCCGTGCAGCATTGTTTTATTGCTCGCGTTGGAGTGCCTCTTCTTGTTCTCGCACACGGCGGTTGCGGTCGGCGATGTTGTGAGATGCTTCTCGTAGGGCACGTTGAGCTTCAAGTGCTTGCTCCTCACGACGTTGTCGTTCTTGTAGTAGAGCGTCGTCGTCTTGGTGTACTTGACATTGGCATTGTGGAACTTGATCTTGCTCCATGTTGGCGTTTGCTTGCTGGTTTTGTCGTTCGCGCTCTCGAAGACGGTCTAGCAAACCATTGCCACAGAATGGGTTTCTTGAATCGTGTCGGTCTTCATGTACTTGAGGGCGATGATAGCGTGCTCGTGGAAGACTTGCATTCGAAGAAGTGTCCGAAGAGTTGCGGCTTGAGTGGCGTCATCTTGATCTTGAACTTGACGAAGTGGAAGAAGTGCAGTTGACCAACATGGTATGGAACTCTTCCATTTGAGATGATAGCTTGTCGTCAAGAGTTTGTCGAAAGTCGGAAGCGAGTTGTTCGATGCGTTCACCCAAAGCTTCACTTTCTTGATGTAAGGCTCGTTGGACGCCAAAGAGGTGTGCCTTCGTGACATAGTCGTTCGGTGCATCGTCATGCTCGTCGAAGAGAGGATTCGTAGAAGTGCCCGGCCTATCCATGATTCTCAAACAAGTGTTAGTGGAAGAAAGGAACGAACTAGACCAATGTACCTTATCCAATGTTGAAGATGGATCAATGATCACTTGATATGGTATTATGGAAATAGTGCAATTAGTACCGGATCGTGTCAATTCTCACACCTACACAAGTAAAGCTTTTGGAGGAGTTTGGTTAGGATGGTGGCACAAAATATTTGCAATTGTAAGCAAGATATCAATAATGTTGAGAAAGATTCGCAAATTCGCAAGTGAAACAAATAGAACAATAGCAAAGTTACACGAAAAAACACACACGGATAGATAAATGAGGTCGTGCTACCAAGGAATGAGCACAAAATGTGGAACACCCGGAAACGCTCGTGTTGCACATCTCTAGAGAGACGCTAGCACGATTGCTTAATAGGTGGATACGACACTTGTGCACAACCTATAGGAGACAAAACGATCAACTTCTATCTCAAATATGCTTTGTATGTATGAGTCCCGGTGAAGTTGTCACGATGATCCAAGATTATCAAATATGATATGTAATATGGCGATGCTATGGCTATTGCTTACAAGCTTGTTATTGCTCTTTTCTCTATGCTTAAAAGCTTTTCTTTCTTTTGATATTTTCCTTTGGCAACTTATGCGAAATGCTCTCACGATGGTAGCAATGATGTATATGCGGGAACAAAATTTTGGCACAAGAGATGATATGATGATATATGCACGCTATGATAGCTATGTGGAACGGTATCACTAGAGTGCACAAGTATCATTGCCCGACAATACTCAAATGTCTAGTCTCGTAGGAAAGCGACACAAAAGAGGGCCTTTGGGTAACAATGCAATGGCAAGGGAATGAATGAGTTGTTGTCAAGGTTACCGTCCTTGCTTACGGTGGTGGTGTCACGATGGTGAGACGGTCGTTGTCGATGTCGAGTCTGTGGCGATGATGAGTGGCAGTGAAGTCGATGTCGAACCGTGCCTAGTTAGCCAAAACACACTAGGAAACGGAAATCCGCAACTCAAAATCTCAAAGCAAATGTAAAATGGTGGTGGTGGTGGTGGTCTAGGGGTATAGGTGAAGTTGGTGAAGCTATGGTGGGGCTCGGGGAGACTAGGCGGAAGTGGTGGCGGTGGTGGAAAAGTGGCTGAAAAAAATCAGCAAATTCAGACAAAGCCGGATGATCCGGGCCTCGGTCCGGCTGATCCGGGCTCGTCCGCATGATCCGGGTCCTGGTCCGGATTGTATGGGCAGGTCAACTCCACGCGGGTGAGCTTCGGGAAGGGCGGAAAAATCGTGGAAAATTTGAAAAATTAGGGGATTTTCAAGGGGGGTTCGAGGAGGCGATGGTGGGGAAGTGTAGATCCACTTGCAACACACGAAATCCACAGATCAAAATCAACAAAACATCATCAAACCAACAAATCACAAAACAATTTGGTAGGGCCATTTTTGTGGAAATTTTCGAAATTGGGGAAAAACAACAAAATTGAGGGTAGCAAATGGAGGGGAAGGACTCCAAATTGTGAATCAACGTGGCTCTGATCCAAGATGATGTAGGGTGGAACACTAGTTCGTTGATCTTTTCACAATTGGGGGGGGAAAAGGCAAGAACACAAGAACACAAATCACTCAATTGACACAATCACAGGTCACACATACACTAGATCCACATACACATACGAGGATTCACGATACAAAGTCAACACTACAGGATACACGGTAGCTAGTTCATCTTGATCCAGAGAGGAGTCGAGGTCTTGATATCCGGAGTGGATCTTCTCACATGGGTCTCATGGAGGTCTTGATCTCCATGGGAGAGGTATGGATGAGCAAAGCTCTAATCTCAAGAGCCAACTACTTTGCTAACCCTAAAAACTAGATAGAGGACAGTTTATATAGTCTAGGAGGCGAGGGAGTTACATGTGATGGGGAACGTTGCATGAAAATCAAAAAATTTCCTACGAAACACCCAAGATCTAATCTAGGAGATGCAAAGCAATGAGAGGGGAGTGTGTCTACATACCCTTGTAGACCGAAAGTGGAAGCGTATATCACGCGGTTGATGTAGTCGTACTCGTCACGATCCAATCGCGATCCAATCCGATGAAGTACCGAACGGACGACACCTCCACGTTCAGCACACATGCGGCTCGATGACGTCTCCTCCTTCTTGATCCAGCAAGCAACAGAGGAGAAGTAGATGTGATCTCAACCAGCACGACGGTGTGGTGGAGATGGTGGTGGTGCAGTGCCGGCAGGGCTTCGCCAAACGCTGCCGGAACCAATCTGAGGAGAAAACGAAGTTATGGGAGAGGTAGGGCTGCTGCCGGGGCATGGGAATTGGTGTGTACAGCCCCTCCCTCTCCCCCACTATATATAGGAGGCGCCCCAGCCACTCCTCCAAGGAGGGGGCGCCGGCCTAGGGAGGTTTCCTCCCTCTCCAAGTCACCTAGGGGGGTGCCTTCCCCCCTTAGGACTCTTCCTCCTCCACCTCATCTTGGCGCATGGGCCTCTTAGGGCTGGTGCCCTAGGCCCATATAGGCCAAGGTGCACCCCCTACAGCCCATGTGCCCCCCGGGGCAGGTGGACCCCCCGGTGGACCCTCGGACCCCTTTCGGCACTCCCGGTACACTGCCGGTAATACCCGAAACTTTTCCGGCGACCAAAATAGGACTTCATATATATAAATCTTTACCTCCAAACCATTCTGGAGCTCCTCGTGACGTTTGGGATATCATCCAGGACTCCGAACAACATTCGGTCACCAACGCACATATCCCAATACTACTCTAGCGTCAACGAACGTTAAGCGTGCGGACCCTGCGGGTTGACATGACCGAGACACCTCTCCGGTCAATAACCAATAGCGGAACCTGGATGCCCATATTGGTTGCTACATATTCCATGAAGATCTTTTATTGGTTGAACCACGATGTCGAGGATTCGGTTAATCCCGTATGCAATTCCCTTTGTCTAGCGATATGTTACTTGCCCGAGATTCGATCATCGGTATCTCCATACCTAGTTCAATATCGTTACTGGCAAGTCTCTTTACTCGTTCCGTAATACAAGATCCCGTGACTAACTCATTAGCCACATTGCTTGCAAGCTCTTTACGATGTTGTATTACCGAGAGGGCCCAGAGATATCTCTTCGACATACGGAGTGACAAATCCCAGTCTCGATCCGTGCCAACCCAACAAACACCTTCGGAGATACCTGTAGAGCACCTTTATGATTACCCAGTTATGAAGTGACGTTTGGATACACACTAAGTATTCCTCCAGTGTCAGGGAGTTGCACGATCTCATGGTCTAAGGAACAGATAGTTGACATGAAGAAAGCTATAGCAAATAAACTAAACGATCTGATGCTAAGCTCACGGTTGGGTCTTGTCTATCACATCATTCTCAAATGACAACTCATGTCTATGGTTAGGAAACCTTAACAGTCTTTGATCAACGAGCTAGTCTAGTAGAGGCTTACTAGGGACACAGTGTTGTCTATGTATTCACACATGTATTTAAGTTTTCGGTCAATACAATTCTAGCATGAATAATAAACATTTATCATGAACAAGGAAATATGATAATAACCAATTTATTACTGCCTCTAGGGCATATTTCCAACAGTCTCCCACTTGCACTAGAGTCAATAATCTAGTTTACATTGTAATGAATCTAACACCCATGGAGTCCTGGTGCTGATCATGTTTTGCTCGCGGAAGAGGTTTAGTCAATGGGTCTGCCACATTCAGATCCATATGTACTTTACAAAGTTCTATGTCTCCATCCTTAATGTAATTACGAATGGAGTTGAAGCGGCTCTTGATGTGCTTTGTCTTCTTGTGAAACCTGGGCTCCTTGGCAATTGCAATAGCTCCAATGTTGTCACAAAATATAGTCATTGGATCCGATGCACTAGGTATTACTCCTAGATCGGATATGAACTCCTTCATCCAGACTCCTTCTTGCGCTGCTTCCGAAGCAGCTATGTATTCCGCTTCACATGTAGATCCCGCTATGACGCTTTGCTTGGAACTGCACCAACCGACTGCTCCACCATTCAATATAAATACGTATCCGGTTTGAGACTTAGAGTCATCTGAATCTGTGTCGAAGCTAGCATCGATGTAACCCTTTACGACGAGCTCTTCATCATTTCCATAAACGAGAAACATGTCCTTAGTCCTCTTCAGGTACTTAAGGATATTCTTGACCGCTGTCCAGTGATCTACTCCTGGATCACTTTGGTACCTCCCTGCCAGACTTATGGCAAGGCACACATCAGGTCAGGTACACAACATGGCATACATTATAGAGCCTATGGCTGAGGCATAGGGGATGACTTTCATCCTTTCTCTTTCTTCTGCCATGGTCGGGCTTTGAGTCTTACTCAACTTCACACCTTGCAATACAGGCAAGAACCCCTTCTTTGACTGGTCCATTTTGAACTTCTTCAAAATCTTGTCAAGGTATGTGCTCTGTGAAAGTCCTATCAGGCGTCTTGATCTATCTCTATAGATCTTGATGCCCAATATGTAAGCAGCTTCACCCATGTCTTTCATTGAAAAACTCTTGTTCAAATAAACTTTTATGCTTTCCAGAAATTCTATATCATTTCCAATCAACAAAATGTCATCCACATATAGTATTAGAAATGCTACAGAGCTCCCACTCACTTTCTTGTAAATACAACCTTCTCCGTAAGTTTGTATAAAACCAAAAGCTTTGATCACCTCATCAAAGCGTATATTCCAACTCCGAGATGCTTGCACCAGTCCATAGATGGATCGCTGGAGCTTGCATACTTTGTTAGCATCCTTAGGATTGACAAAACCTTCCGGTTGCATCATATACAACTCTTCCTTAAGAAACCCATTAAGGAACGCTGTTTTGACATCCATCTACCAGATTTCATAATCATAAAATGCAGCAATTGCTAACATAATTCTAACAGACTTCAGCATTGCTACGGGTGAGAAAGTCTCATCGTAGTCAACTCCTTGAATTTGTTGGAAACCCTTTGCGACAAGTCAAGCTTTATAGACAGTGATATTACCATCAGCGTTTGTCTTCTTAAAGATCCATTTGTTTTCAATGGCTTGACGATCATCGGGCAAGTCCACCAAAGTCCATACTTTGTTATCATACATGGATCCTATCTCGGATTTCATGGCCTCAAGCCATTTGTCGGAATCCGGGCTCATCATTGCTTCTTCATAGTTCGTAGGTTCGCCGTTGTCTAACAACATGACTTCCAGGACAGGATTACCATACCACTCTGGTGCGGAACGTACCCTGGTCGACCTACGAAGTTCAGTAGTAACTTGATCTAAAGTTTCATGATCATCATCATTAGCTTTTTCACCGGCTGGTGTAGGCATCACGGGAACTTCTTTCTGTGATGTGCTACTTTCCAATTTGGGAGAAGGTACAACTACCTCATCAAGTTCTACTTTCCTTCCACTCACTTCTTTCGAGAGAAACTCCTTCTCTAGAAAGGACCCATTCTTGGCAACAAAGATCTTGCCCTCGGATCTGTGGTAGAAGGTATACCCAATGGTTTCTTTAGGGTATCCTATGAAGATGCACTTCTCCGCTTTGGGTTCGAGCTTATCAGGCTGAAGCCTCTTGACATAAGCGTCGCATTCCCAAACTTTAAGAAACGACAGCTTAGGTTTCTTGCCAAACCATAATTCATACGGTGTCATCTCAATGGATTTAGACGGTGCCTTTTTCAAAGTGAATGCGGCTGTCTCTAATGCATAACCCCATAATAATAGTGGCAAATCGGTAAGAGACATCAGAGAACGCACCATATCCAATAGAGTACGATTACGACATTCGAACACACCATTATGCTGTGGTGTTCCAGGCAGCGTGAGCTATGAAACAATTCCACATTGTCTTAAATGCATACCAAACTCGTAACTCAAATATTCACCTCCACGATCAGATCGTAGAAATTTAATTTTCTTATTACGATGATTCTCTACTTCACTCTGAAACTCCTTGAACTTTTCAAATGTTTCAGACTTGTGTTTCATTAAGTAGATATACCCATATCTACTCAAATCATCTGTGAAGGTAAGAAAATAACGATATCCACCGTGTGTTTCAACACTCATCGGACCGCATACATCGGTATGTATTATTTCCAATAAGTAACTTGCCCGCTCCATTGTACCGGAAAACGGGGTTTTAGTCATCTTGCCCATGAGGCATGGTTCACATGTATCAAGAGATTCCAAAACTCCATCAGCATGGAGTTTCTTCATGCACTTTACACCAATATGACCTAAGCGGCAGTGCCACAAGTATGTGGTACTATCATCATTAACTTTGCATCTTTTGGCATCGATATTATGAATATGTGTATCACTACGATCGAGATTCAATAGAAATAAACCATTCACCAAGGGTGCATGACCATAAAAGATATTATCCATAGAAATAGAACAACCATTATTCTCTGACTTAAATGAATAACCATCTCGCAATAAACAAGATCCAAATATAGTGTTCATGCTTAACGCAGGCACCAAATAACAATTATTCAGGTTCAAAACTAATCCCGAAGGTAAAGGTAGAGGGAGCGTGCCGACGGCGATCACATCAACCTTGGAACCATTTCCGACGCGCATCGTCACCTTGTCCTTAGCTAGTGTCCGTTTATTCCGCAGCTCCTGCTTCGAGTTATAAATATTAGCAACCGAACCAGTATCAAATACCCAGGCACTACTACGAGCACTAGTAAGGTACACATTAATAACATGTACATCAAATATACCTTTGTTGACGTTGCCAGCCTTCTTATCTGCCAAGTACTTGGGGCAGTTCCGCTTCCAGTGACCATTCCCCTTGCAATAGAAGCACTCAGTCTCAGGTTTGGGTCCAACCTTGGGTTTCTTCACGGGAGCGGCAATTGGCTTTCCATTCTTCTTGAAGTTCCCTTTCTTTCCCTTGCCTTTCTTTTTGAAACTGGTGGTCTTGTTGACCATCAACACTTGATGCTCTTTCTTGATTTCTACCTCTGCGGCCTTAAGCATCGTGAAGAGCTGAGGGATCGTCTTCTCCATCCCTTGCATATTATAGTTCATCACGAAGCCTTTGTAGCTCGGTGGCAGTGACTAGAGAACTCTGTCAATCGCTACTTCATCCGGAAGATTAACTCCCAACTGATTCAAGCGATTATAGTACCCAGACAATTTGAGTACGTGCTCACTAATGGAGCTGTTCTCCTCCATCTTACAGCTAAAGAACTTGTCGGAGGTGTCATACCTCTCAACCCGGGCATGAGCCTGAAATACCAATTTCAGCTCTTGGAACATCTCATATGCTCCGTGGTGCTCAAAACGTCTTTGGAGCCTCGGTTCTAAGCCGTAAAGCATGGCGCACTGGACTATTGAGTAGTCATCAGAACGTGCTTGCCAGATGTTCATAACATCTGCAGGCGAATCTTGAGGGGGTGCATCACCTAGCGGTGCATCAAGGACATAAACTTTCTATGCAGCAGCTGGCAGTGAGGATAATCCTCAAATTACGGATGCAGTCCGCATAGTTGCTTCCATCATCTTTCAACTTAGCTTTCTCTAGGAACGCATTAAAATTCAAGGGAGCTACAGCGCGAGCCATTGATCTACAACATTAATTTGCAAAGACATTAAGACTATGTTCATGATAATTGGTTCTTCTAATCAAATTACTAAAGAACTCCCACTTAAATCAACATCCCTCAAGTTGTCTAAGTGTTACATGATCCACATCAACTGACCCATGTCCGATCATCACGTGAGATGGGGCAGTCATCAATGGTGAACATCTCCATGTTGATCATATCTACTATATGACTCATGTACAACCTTTTGGTCTCTCGTGCTTCGAGGCCATGTCTGTACATGCTAGGCTCGTCAAGTTTAACCCAAGTATTCTGGATGTGTAAAACTGGCTTACACCCGTTGTATGTGAACGTAGAGTCTATCACACCCGATCATCGCGTGGTGCTTCAAAACGATGAACTTTTGCAACGGTGCATACTTAGGGAGAACACTTTTATTTTGAAATTAAGTGAAGGGATCATCTTATAATGCTACCGTCGTCCTAAGCAAAATAAGATGCATAAAAAGATAAACATCACATGCAATCAATATGTGACATGATATGGCCATTATTATCTCGTTCCTTTGATCTCCATCTCCAAAGCACCGGCATGATCTCCATCGTCACCGGCATGACACCATGATCTCCATCATCGTGTCGTCACATGGTTGTCTCGCCAACTATTGCTTCTACAACTATTGCTAACGCATAGCGATAAAGTAAAGTAATTACTTGGCGTTTAATGATTGACTCGCAGGTCGTACAATAAATTAAAGACAACCCTATGGCTCCTGCCAGTTGCCGTACTCATCGACATGCAAGTCGTGAACCTATTACAAAACATGATCATCTCATACATCAACATATATCACATCACGTTTTGGCCATACCACATCACAACATGCCCTGCAAAAACAAGTTAGCGTCCTCTACTTTGTTGTTGCAATTTTTACGTGGCTGCTAGGGCAAACTATAAGAACCGTTCGTATCTACGCAAAACCACATTGGTGATAATCAAGTTGCCATTTAACCTTATACAAGGACCGCCTTTGTCAAATCAGTTTCAACTAAAGTAGGAGAGACAGACACCCGCCAGCCACCTTATGCAAAACAAGTTGCATGTCAGTCGGTGGAACCGGTCTCATGTGCGAGGACATGTAAGGTTGGTCCGAGCCGCTTCATCCCACAATACCGCCGAATCCAAATAAGACAAGAGAGGTAAGGAATTGTGGCACCCCGGCTCAGAGAACCGGTTTACTAGTGTTTCCAACCCAGAGATCATGTCTTCTGGAAACACACAACAACTTGGAACAGAACAGAACTGAACTTTATTAAAATATCTCGAGTACAAGCTCATAATATTACATCGATAGCGAGGCCAGAAGCACTGCAAGTGCTATGACAATATCTACATTATTTATGGAACATAGCAGGGCCTCGATACTACTGGGTAGACTACGGCGTAGCGGAACATAGCGCGGAAAACTCCATCCACAGGGACACTGCTGTGGACATGGCCTAGTTAGCGTAGCACGAACCTTTGGGACCTCCGTCCTCGGCTTCTCCTGCATCTGGCATGATACACCAGGTGAGTACTTGGAATGTACTCGCAAGCTCATGGCACCCAAAACAATGCAGCAAACAATAGCATGGCAATTAACAGATTAAAGGATTAGGTTGCTCACTTACTGGTACCTCGTACCAACTTACTCTCATCTGGGTTGTCCCACAACCCTCGGAATGCTCACAAGCCACAGAGCACTTCCGAACATAATACAAGTTCTTCCATCATTATTATCATTATGGTTGACCATCCTAGAGAGGCCTAAACAGACTGTCCAATACCGTGGACGCGGCTATTCGAATAGGTTTTACACTCTGCAGAGGTTGCGCACTTTACCCACACCATGGAGTACCTGGCCTCGTGATCCCATTCGGGTGGACCGGTGGTGCTCCAACGAAACCTGCCTGACCCGTGACCCCTCTATCGTACCACCGACAATCATACCCTCCCAGGGTCATGTCCTGGGTGGCCCCTGTGTCACCCCGTGACACCTGCCACCGTCGTGGCCACTAACTGTCCCAAACGGGGACGCTGGCAAAATAACTCAACTGGGCTCACAGGATTATCGTCGTCTACCTAATCAGGGCAGCACGCACGCATAACCCTCCCTAGTTTGGTGGTACCAATAAAAGAGCACAAAGCCAGACCAAGTCAAGGCCGTCCCATACCGGCAAATGTGGCTGCACGGAAAAGTCCGGGTAGGTGGCTCTTGATCAACCAACTAAGTTTAATATAGCCAAGCATTTAACCAGTATGGATATTTAATTGCAAGTAAATTATCATGGCAGTAGCTATGCATTTAAATAAATTACTATGGATTATTACATATAAAAATAATGCATGAAATTCAATTAAATAACCAACACTATTGAAATGCTTCATGCAATGGATGACATGGCTTGCCTTGCTCTGTTGGGTTGTCCACAAACTCCTGGGCTTCAAATCCAAAGTTATTTCCCTCTGAAAATATTTTTAAAATGCAATAGAAAATGTCACATGCTACTGTTTTGAGCACCAGAAATTCTGTGAACATGGGAAAAATACCAAACTTTGCAGAAAAATGAAGGGGCTCAAGACAAACCAGATGCAAAAAGAATCAATTGATTTGGACTTATGGTTTAAAAGATATTGATGGTCAAAGTTCTGGTCAAAATCTGGAATTAAAATAGAAAATCAGAAAATCCACGGCGGGCCACGTCGAAGGCGTATTTCGCCCGGGCGCCTCCACTTACCGCTTCGGCGCGCGCGAGCGAGTCGCTGACGTGCGGGCCCCGCGGTCAGGTTTAAAGGGGGAGGGGAGGGAACAAAGAGAGAGCAGGACTCCAGCGATGGTCGCCGGCGACACAGACGACGGCGGAGTCCGGCGACTACTGGAATGGATCGAGCGCTTTGAGATGAACATGCACGTACCCGTAGGTTGGCGAACGGTGGCCGGACGACGTCGTCCCCTTCCTCTCCGGCGGCGGCGGGGCTCGGGTGTCGTCGGAGACGGCGACTCCGGCAGCAATTCGACCGGGCAAGGGCTCGGGTGTGACCAGGAGGATGAGTTGAGCTCGATGGAGGAGTCGGTTGAGCTCGGTGAAGAGTAGAACGGCGGGAAGGCTGGGCTAGGGTGGCGGCCGTGCTCCGGCGAGATTCGAGGCCAGAGGGCCTCTCGGCCGTGGCTCGGGCTCGGGGAGGTCGATTAGGAGAAGGAGGAGTGGGGTGAGGAGCTCGGGAGAGGCTGAGGAGGGCTATTTATAGGAGGGGGAGGAGCCCGGGCGAGCTCTCTGGAATGGCCGAGATTCGGGCCACATCGCCGGCACGAGGACGCCTCGCTGGCTGGCCGGTTGCGGGCGACAGGACGGGAGCTAGCCGGGGGAGTTAAGGCGTGCAGTGGCGGGTAGCGGGAGGAAGACGACGCGCCGCACGCCCCAGTGCAGCCACGGGCGGCACAGTGCCCGGGTGCGTGGCAGCCGGCGAGCTCGATTCCGGCGAGGGGAAGGATTGGGAGAGGGCTACGTGGACGGCAGCAGCGAAGTCAGCACCCCAGGACATCGAATGGCAGCACGAGGTCTCTGGAATGACCTCGGCCGTCGCCGGCGAGGTGCATAGCACGTAAACTGACATGCCAGTGCCGTGCTCACCACGGGAAGTGATGTCTCGAGGCCGACCAAGTCCAGCGCACCATGTCTAGGGTGTTCTCCTTCGATCACTTAGCCTCTCTATGCCTCTGGCTCGACTAGGTTCACTCTGCTGTGAAGTGTAGCTTCAGCTACAGTTTCAGACAGCAAAGTTGAGAGAGATCTAGAGGAGACATGAGCTGAGGATGGAGCCAAAGGAGATGTCTGGGATGATCTACTTTGGAAGGACTATGAGCTGGCCAAGTTTGAAAGGATTTGATCAAGATTTGAATATAGTTCATGTACATGTGCTGTACTGAACCAGAAACAGAGATGAGCTTGATGCACTCATCTGGTTGATCTGCTAGGGCTGAAATTTGGTGTGGCAGGGTTATTTGGTGAGGAGAAGATGTCATAAAAATTTCAGATCAATTGGATACCTCTAGCTGGTACTTCCTTCGCAGAGGTTCCAATTGGACAGAAACTTGGCAGAATATTGCTGGTGAAAATTTGTACTGGACAAGATGATATTTTTGGATATTGTGGAAAGACAGGTTCCCTAATATCTCAGGGAATTTTCTGGGAATTAATTGAGTAGGGAAAATATGGGCTCCTTCATAAATGGCCAGTACTGTCTAGAGAGCAAAGGGAGTTTTCTGGACAAAATTTTATACTAGACCATGAAATGTTTTTGAAGATTGTGGGAGTAGATGATGCCAAGAAGGTCTGGGATTAATTTGGGATTTTTCTGATCACCAGAACTATAGGTTGCTGTGTAACCCATAGTGATGACTGGTTTTCCCAAAAGAAGAAAATGAATATTTGGGAAGGATAAAGAATTGGAAATTGATCCAGAGGGTGAGTGACAAGGTTTTGGCATGATGGTGAGGTCTCTGGATCACTGAGAGGAATTCATAAGTCCAAAGTCAACTGAGAAGGTTCAAAATCCAACCGAATTGCAAATAAAGCCAGGAAGATTTCGAAAATAAAAGTTGCCAAAAACCAGGGTGTCACAAACCTACCCCCTTAGAATGAATCTCGTCCTCGAGATTCGGTTGCTCAGGGAACAAGTGTGGATAGGCTGATCTCAGAAAATCTTCTCTTTCCCAGGTGGCTTCTTCCTCAGTATGATGATCCCACAGTACCTTGTAAAACTTAATTGTCTTACTCCTGGTAGTTCTTTCCATCTCATCCAATATTCTGATAGGTCTTTCCTCATATGTCAGATCCTTGGTCAATTCTAGCTCACTCATATCTGCCTGTTTGATCGGAGGTGCAATGCACTTTCTCAACTGTGATATGTGAAAGACATCGTGAACGTCTGACAACTCTGGTGGTAACTCTAGCTGATATGCCACTCTGCCTCTTCTAGCCATGACTGGAAAGGGTCCGATATACCTTGGTGCAAGCTTTCCTCGGGTGTGAAACCTTTTTATTCCTTTCATGGGGGTAACTCGGAGATAGGCATATTCTCCGGGCTGAAAAGTCACTTCCCGATGCTTCGGGTCATAATAGCTCTTTTGACGGGACTTGGCTGCTCGAAGACGCTCCTGAATATCCTTGACTTGCTTCTCAGCCTCGAGCATCAAATCCGTGACAAAGATACAGCTGTCTCCTGTCTGAGACCAATTTAAAGGAGTGCAGCATTTCCGTTCGTACAGAGCTTCGAATGGTGACATCTTGAGACTTGACTGATAACTGTTATTGTAGGAGAATTCTGCATAGGGTAGACTGTACTCCCATTTGGGTCCATAGGCGAGAGCACAGGATCGAAGCATATCTTCCACTATCTGATTCACACGTTCTGTCTGCCCATCTGTCTATGGATGATATGCCGTACTATGCTTTAGCACAGTTCCCAGGGCTTGATGCAGTCGCAGCCAAAATGTTGAGGTAAACAGGGAGCCTCTATCTGACGTGATAGACTTGGGTACTCCATGAAGGCTGACTATCCGGGACATGTAGAGCTGTGCGAGCTGATTCGCGTTGAAAGTGGTCTTTACCGGAAGGAAGTGAGCCACTTTCGTAAGTATATCCACGATGACCTAGATAGCATCATGGCCTCTTGTTGACTTGGGTAGTCCAACAATGAAATCCATGCATATGTCATCCCATTTCCACTGGGGAACTGGTAAAGGTTGCAGTAGCCCAGCGGGTTTCTGATGTTCAGCCTTGACTCTGTTGCAGATGTCACAACATGCGACATAGTATGCTATATCTCTTCGCATTCCTGGCCACCAAAAGGTTTCTCGCAAGTCCTGGTACATTTTTGTTCCTCCCGGATGGATGGAATATGCAGGTTCATGTGCCTCTTTGAGTATTTGCTGTCTCAAGCTGTCTTGATCAGGCACACATATTCGGTTCTCAAACCACAAGGTGCCCTGATCGTCAATTCGGAAGGACTTGGCCTTCCCTAGCGGAATGCGCTCTCTGATCTCTTGTATTTCTTGGTCTGATTTCTGAGCTGCCTTAATTTCTTCCATAAGTGTTGGAGTAATTTCCATTGTATCCGGGCTAGTTGGGCCGCATAACACCAGATTCAGCTTAGTAAACTCTTCTTGCAGCCTCGGATGCATTCCCTCCATGAGTGCATTCAGGGTACCTTGCTTTCTGCTGAGGGCATCGGCGACCACATTGGCTTTCCCCGGATGATAATTAATCCCACGGTCATAATCCTTGACCAATTCAAGCCATCTTCTCTGCCTGAGATTCAGGTCAGGTTGGGTGAAAATATACTTAAGACTCTTGTGGTCTGTGTATATCTCACATCGCTGTCCAATGAGATAATGCCTCCAAATCTTCAATGCATGTACCACGGCTGCCAATTCCAAGTCATGAGTGGGATAATTCTCTTCATGAGGTCGTAGCTGTCTGGATGCATAGGCTACAACCTTTCCCTCTTGCATTAACACACAGCCGATTCCACGCCTGGAAGCATCACAATATATGTCGAAGCTCTTGTGGATGTCTGGAAGAACTAAGACAGGGGCGGTGGTTAGCCTCGTCTTTAGCTCCATAAAGCTGCTGTCACATTCTTCCGTCCAGGCAAATTTGTGGTTCTTCTTCAGCAATTCTGTCAGTGGCTTGGCTATTTTTGAGAAGCCTCGATGAAGCGACGGTAGTAGCCTGCCAATCCCAGAAAACTGCGGACTTCCGTTACTGTGGCTGGGGTCTTCCAGTTTGATACCGCAGTCACTTTACTGGGGTCGACAGCCACACCTTGTTCTGACAGAATATGTCCTAGAAATCCCACCTCTCTTAGCCAAAATTCGCATTTACTGAATTTGGCATACAAGCGATGGGTCCTTAGTCTTTCTAGGACAGTACGGAAATGTTGCGTGTGCTCCTCTTCATCTCTGGAGTAGATGAGAATATCATCGATGAATACTACCACAAATTTGTCCAGGAAGTCCATAAAGACTTTATTCATCATGCTCATGAAATATGCTGGAGCATTTGTCAGCCCAAATGACATGACTGTAAACTCATACAGACCATATCTGGTGGTGAAGGCTGTCTTGGGGATATCTTCTTTTCTGATTTTTAGCTGATGATACCCCGTTCGGAGGTCAATCTTGGAAAATACCCGGGCTCCGTTCAATTGGTCAAACAGATCATCAATGCGGGGGAGCGGATATTTATTTTTGTTGGTGACCTCATTCAGTTGGCGGTAGTCTACGCACATTCGTAGGCTGCCATCCTTCTTCTTGACAAACAACACGGGTGATCCCCACGGTGAAGTACTTGGACGAATATACCCTTTTTGTAATATTTCATCCAACTGTTTCTTCAATTCCACCAGCTCTGGGGAAGGCATGCGGTAGTACTTCTTGTATATTGGAGCAGTTCCGGGAACAACATCAATAGCAAACTCTAGTTCCCAGGTGGCATTCCCGGTATCTCTTCTGGAAATACGTCCGGAAATTCACTGACTACCGAAATCAGACTTATGTCTGTGGCTGTGGCTGTGAATGCCATTCCTTTCTTTGACATCACTCTGCTAGCAGTGAATTGCACTGTTTGGCCTACCGGGTTAACCAGTGTCACTTTCCTGGTGGCACAGTTGATACACACCTGGTGTGGTACCAACCAATCCATTCCCAGCATTATATCCAGTCCAGGGGATTCAATGGCAACGAGAGTGGCTGAAAACTTCACATCATGTATCAAGATTTCTAGATTCTTGTATATCACATTTGTTCTGAGCATGGAGCCAGGGGATTGTACCACCATGATTTTGTCCAAAAGAGAAGGGGGAAATTTGTGCAAGGTGGCAAAACTCTGCGAAATAAACAAATGAGAAGCCCAGAATCAAATAAAATTATTGTAGGTATGTTGTTAACAGAAAACATACCAAGGACCACATCTGGTGCTTCGCAGGCTTCCTCAGCGGAGATATGATGGACTTGGCCGCGATAGAAGTTCGTGTTGGGGCGGCGTCCAACATTGTTTACTTGTGGCTTGAAGTCGGATGGTGGCTTCCCATTTCTTGCGGGGCATTGCTTGGAGTAGTGCCCGCTCTGGCCGCAAGTGAAGCATGTGTTGTTGCAGCGGCAATCCTCCAGCACTGGCTGTTTGCCGAAGGTCTTGTCCTGGCTGACAGGCTTGTTGTTGTTGTTGCCATTGTTCCATGCAGGCTTGAATTCAGATGAATTTGGTTGCCAGATACGCGGCTTCTGCACAAACTGCTCACGGTTGTCCTTCTTGGGTTCAAACTTCCGCTTGTGATCATTATATCCTGACTTATGCTCTCGTTCAGCTATAAAGGCCTTGTTTACCAGAGTCTGGAAGTCAGGAATGTCCAGCATGCAGAGCTGACAACGGAGGGTATGATTCAGCCCTCTGAGGAATCGGTCAATCTTCCTTTCTTCGGTGGACACGTCATGGGTAGAGTACCATGCCAGATTATTAAACTTGTTCAGATATTCACCCACTGACATGTTCCCTTGAGTAAGAGCAAGAAATTCCCTCTGCTTCACCTTCATTATGCCCGTAGGAATATGATACTTGCGGAATGCCTCTTTGAACTTTTCCCACGAAATATCCTCTCCAGAAGGCCATAACATTTTTGTGTTGTCCCACCATATAGCTGCCGGTCCCTCCAGGTAGTGTGTGACAAAAGGAACCTTGTCTGACTCATCACAGCGGGCTATCTCCAGTTTCTTTTCCATAGTCCTCAGCCAGTCATCAGCTTCTATCGGATCCGCAGCTTGACTAAAACTGGGTGGCTTTGTCCGCTGAAAATCAGACAGCTTAGAGTGTGTCCCATTGTGGTTGTTCTGACCCACCATAGTCTGCATACTTTTCAGAAATTCCATAAGATCTTGGTTCCTTTTGTCTTCAAACGTTCTCATGATCTGATCAGTGGTAGGTGTCTGTGGTGGTGGAGGTGGCAAATCTTCTGGTGACTGTCCTGCCTGTCTGGCGGATCGACGAACGGGAGTTCCATTGCCGCCTTGAGTACTACACCTCTTCATCCTAAATTTGTTCCCATTGCAAAATACCGAATCGATGAGGAAAAGCAGGGTAGTATGACACCAGAAAAGAAGCCAAATAAAAAGAGTGAATAAGGAAAGCAACATAATTATACAAGGCAACCCAACATCATACATGACAAGCTAGTAGGGGGATGATCATGACTAGACTGCTCAGACGGCAGTTGACATATGCAGGGATGCTATGATGCATGCACTGAAACTCAAACCTCCGCTCTAGTGACGCCGGTGGCACGAACACTGGTACACTGAAGACTCCTCGTCGTCTGACTCTGACTCGGAATCTGAGCTAATGATGTTCACCTCGGCCTCCGGATCAAAGGAAACACGACGACGCTGACGGGAAGGCTCTCCCCCTGGAGGAGAAGAAGCACGGCATCGCAGCATCGGAGCAGCTGGAGTAGCTAGGAGTGAGGCCCACTCTGACGGGGTCTCACGTCGGCTACCAGACGAAAAGCCTGGCGGTCCGAACGAACTAGAAGGAGTGTCGGAGGGTGGAATGGGGGAAGTGAACACAGGTGAAAACGGAGGGGGAGGAGGAGACTGTGCTGCTGCAATAGCCGCAAGTGCCTCGCGAGCAGAAGTCAACTCTTCGGCTAGAGAAGTGATCATACAGTAACTGGCGTTCAGATAACGAGATAAAACACCAGTAGCACGATCACTCGCCGGATCAACGGGTGCAAAAAGGACTCGCCCTGTCGTAGGCGACAGGGTGGGGTAGTGAAAGAAACCTGGATGAGTCTGCATCTCGACCTCGTGGAAGCGCAAGTCAGTGAGAGCCTCCATCGCAACAAACTGGATCGCCAACTCTGGAGTAGAAGCAGTTCCGCCCTTGGAAGAACGGGAGTAGCTGCCAATATCTGAACTCGTAGTGAGAAAGGCCTCCGCGTGATACTCGAATACTGAACCAGCAAGCTTCTCTCGAAACACCTGGAACACTGGGTCTTCGCCGTTGGGATACAACCGAAGCCAGACGCTACGAAGCAGTACTGGAAAAGTGAACGGTGCCGGCTCGTGGTGATAGTGATACGGAACTGGTGCCATCTACACTCATCAAACCAGCGGTTAGCACAATAAAAAAAACTATATGCATGCCATGCAATGCAGCAATCAAATGCAACAATCAGATGCAGCAAGCAAGACACACCATGACTCTAAACTACTCGCGGTTCTAGCACAGGGTTAACTAGGGTGTCCTACAGTCAGCGCGGCTCTGATACCAAGCGTTGTGGCACCCCGGCTCAGAGAACCGGTTTACCAGTGTTTCCAACCCAGAGATCATGTCTTCTGGAAACACACAACAACTTGGAACAGAACAGAACTGAACTTTATTAAAATATCTCGAGTACAAGCTCATAATATTACATCGATAGCGAGGCCAGAAGCACTGCACGTGCTATGACAATATCTACATTATTTATGGAACATAGCAGGGCCTCGATACTACTGGGTAGACTACGGCGTAGCGGAACATAGCGCGGAAAACTCCATCCACAGGGACACTGCTGTGGACACGGCCTAGTTAGCATAGCACGAACCTTCGGGACCTCGGTCCTCGGCTTCTCCTGCATCTGGCATGATACGCCAGGTGAGTACTTGGAATGTACTCGCAAGCTCATGGCACCCAAAACAATGCAGCAAACAATAGCATGGCAATTAACAGATTAAAGGATTAGGTTGCTCACTTACTGGTACCTCGTACCAACTTACTCTCATCTGGGTTGTCCCACAACCCTCGGAATGCTCACAAGCCACAGAGCACTTCCGAACATAATACAAGTTCTTCCATCATTATTATCATTATGGTTGACCATCCTAGAGAGGCCTAAACGGACTGTCCAATACCGTGGACGCGGCTATTCAAATAGGTTTTACACTCTGCAGAGGTTGCGCACTTTACCCACACCATGGAGTACCTGGCCTCATGATCCCATTCGGGTGGACCGGTGGTGCTCCAACGAAACCTGCCTGACCCGTGACCCCTCTATCGTACCACCGACAATCATACCCTCCCAGGGTCATGTCCTGGGTGGCCCCTGTGTCACCCCGTGACACCTGCCACCGTCGTGGCCACTAACTGTCCCAAATGGGGACGCCGGCAAAATAACTCAACTGGGCTCACAGGATTATCGTCGTCTACCTGATCAGGGCAGCACGCACGCATAACCCTCCCTAGTTTGGTGGTACTGATAAAAGAGCACAAAGCCAGACCAAGTCAAGGCCGTCCCATACCGGCAAATGTGGCTGCACGGAAAAGTCCGGGTAGGTGGCTCTTGATCAACCAACTAAGTTTAATATAGCCAAGCATTTAACCAGTATGGATATTTAATTGCAAGTAAATTATCATGGCAGTAGCTATGCATTTAAATAAATTACTATGGATTATTACATATAAAAATAATGCATGAAATTCAATTAAATAACCAACACTATTGAAATGCTTCATGCAATGGATGACATGGCTTGCCTTGCTCTGTTGGGTTGTCCACAAACTCCTGGGCTTCAAATCCAAAGTTATTTCCCTCTGAAAATATTTTTAAAATGCAATAGAAAATGTCACATGCTACTGTTTTGAGCACCAGAAATTCTGTGAACATGGGAAAAATACCAAACTTTGCAGAAAAATGAAGGGGCTCAAGACAAACCAGATGCAAAAAGAATCAATTGATTTGGACTTATGGTTTAAAAGATATTGATGGTCAAAGTTCTGGTCAAAATCTGGAATTAAAATAGAAAATCAGAAAATCCACGGTGGGCCACGTCGAAGGCGTATTTTGCCCGGGCGCCTCCACTTACCGCTTCGGCGCGCGCGAGCGAGTCGTTGACGTGCGGGCCCCGCGGTCAGGTTTAAAGGGGGAGGGAGGGAACAAAGAGAGAGCAGGACTCCGGCGATGGTCATCGGCGACACAGACGACGGCGGAGTCCGGCGACTACTGGAATGGATCGAGCGCTTTGAGATGAACACGCACGTACCCGTAGGTTGGCGAACGGTGACCGGACGGCGTCGTCCCCTTCCTCTCCGGCGGCGGCGGCGCTCGGGTGTCGTCGGAGACGGCGACTCCGGCAGCAATTCGACCGGGCAAGGGCTCGGGCGTGACCAGGAGGATGAGTTGAGCTCGATGGAGGAGTCGGTTGAGCTCAGGGAAGAGTAGAACGACGGGGAGGCTGGGCTCGGGTGGCGGCGGTGCTCCGGCGAGATTCGAGGCCAGAGGGCCTCTCGGCCGTGGTTCGGGCTCGGGGAGGTCGATTAGGAGAAGGAGGAGTTGGGTGAGGAGCTCGGGAGAGGCTGGGGAGGGCTATTTATAGGAGGGGGAGGAGCTCGGGCGAGCTCTCTGGAATGGCCGAGATTCGGGCCACGTCGCCGGCACGAGGACGCCTCGCTGGCTGGCCGGTTGCGGGCGACGAGACGGGAGCTAGCAGGGGGAGTTAAGGCGTGCAGTGGCGGGTAGCGGGAGGAAGACAACGCGCCGCACGCCACAGTGCAGCCACGGGCGGCACAGTGCCCGGGTGCGTGGCGGCCGGCGAGCTCGATTCCGGCGAGGGGAAGGATCAGGAGAGGGCTACGTGGACGGCAGCAGCGAAGTCGGCATCCGAGGACATCGAATGGCAGCACGAGGTCTCTGGAATGACCTCGGCCGTCGCCGACGAGGTGCAGAGCACGTAAACTGACATGCCAGTGCCGTGCTCACCACGGGAAGTGATGTCTCGAGGCCGACCAAGTCCAGCGCACCATGTCTAGGGTGTTCTCCTTCGATCACTTAGCCTCTCTATGCCTCTGGCTCGACTAGGTTCACTCTGCTGTGAAGTGTAGCTCAAAGTTGAGAGAGATCTAGAGGAGACATGAGCTAAGGATGGAGCCAAAGGAGATGTCTGGGATGATCTACTTTGGAAGGACTATGAGCTGGCCAAGTTTGAAAGGATTTGATCAAGATTTGAATATAGTTCATGTACAAGTGTTGTACTGAACCAGAAACAGAGATGAGCTTGATGCACTCATCTGGTTGATCTGCTGGGGCTGAAATTTGATGTGGCAGGGTTATTTGGTGAGGAGAAGATGTCATAAAAATTCCAGATCAATTGGATACCTCTAGCTGGTACTTCCTTCGCAGAGGTTCCAATTGGACAGAAACTTGGCAGAATATTGCTGGTGAAAATTTGTACTGGACAAGATGATATTTTTGGATATTGTGGAAAGATAGGTTCCCTAATATCTCAGGGAATTTTCTGGGAATTAATTGAGTAGGGAAAATATGGGCTCCTTCACAAATGGCCAGTACTGTCCAGAGAGAAAAGGGAGTTTTCTGGACAAAATTTTATACTAGACCATGAAATGTTTTTGAATATTGTGGGAGTAGATGATGCCAAGAAGGTCTGGGATTAATTTGGGATTTTTCTGATCACCAGAACTATAGGTTGCTGTGTAACCCATAGTGATGACTGATTTTCCCAAAAGAAGAAAATGAATATTTGGGAAGGATAAAGAATTGGAAATTGATCTAGAGGGTGAGTGACAAGGTTTTGGCACGATGGTGAGGTCTCTGGATCACTGAGAGTTATTCATAATTCCAAAGTCAACTGAGAAGGTTCAAAATCCAACCGAATTGCAAATAAAGCCAGGAAGATTTCGAAAAGAAAAAGTTGCCAAAAACCAGGGTGTCACAGGAATTTGAGCATCAACGCGCACAACTTCTTTGTGTTCTACTCGTGCATATACATCTACGCATAGACCTAGCTCATGATGCCACTGATGGGGAACGTTTCATGAAAATCAAAAAATTTCCTACGAAACACCCAAGATCTAATCTAGGAGATGCAAAGCAACGAGAGGAGAGTGTGCTACATAACCTTGTAGACCAAAATCGGAAGCGTATATCACGCGGTTGATGTAGTCGTACTCGTCACGATCCAATCGTGATCCAATCCGATGAAGTACCGAATGGACGGCACCTCCGCGTTCAGCACACGTGCGGTTCGATGACGTCTCGTCCTTCTTGATACAGCAAGCAAGAGAGGAGAAGTAGATGGGAGCTCTGATACGTCTCCAACGTATCTATAATTTTTGATTGTTCCATGCTATTATAGTATCAATCTTGGATGTTTTATATACATTTACAAGCAATTATATATCATTTTTTGGGACTAACCTATTAACTTAGTGCCCAGTGCCAGTTGCTATTTTTTTGCCTGTTTTTGGTTTTCCAGAATATCAGTACCAAACGAAGTCCAAATGCCACGAAACTTTTTGGAGATTTTTTTCTGGATGTAAGAGACACTAGAAGCTTCGGGAGAGGGCCAGAAGACAGAGGAGGTGGCCACGAGCCACCAGGGCGCGCCCCAGGGGGGTGGCGCGCCCTGGTGCCTCGTGGGCCCACCTCTGCTCCGTTTGACCTGATTCCACCTCTATAAATTCTCTAAAATTGGAAAACCAATAGAGGAGTCCATGAAATACTTTTTCCGCCGCCGCAAGTTCCTGTTCTCGAGAGATTCCATTTGGAGGCCTTTTTCGGCACTCTGCCGGAGGGGGATTCGATCAAGGAGGGCCTCTCCATCAACCTTGCAGCCCTTCCGATGATGCGTGAGTAGTTTACCACAAACCTTCGGGTCCATAGTTAGTAGCTAGATGGCTTCTTCTCTCTTTTTGATCTTCAATACAATGTTCTCCTCGATGTTCTTGGAGTTCTATCCGATGTAATCACTTTTTGCGGTGTGTTTGTTGGGATCTGATGAATTGTGAGTTTATGATCAGATTATCCATGAATATTATTTGAGTTTTCTCTGAACTTTTTTATGCATGATTGTTATAGCTTCGTATTTCTCTGCGATCTATTGATTTGGTTTGGCCAACTAGATTGATTTATCTTGCAATGGGAGAGGTGCTTTGTAATGGGTTCGATCTTGTGGTGCTCAATCCCAGTGACAGAAAGGGACATGACACGTATGTATCATTGCTATTAAGGGTAAAAAGATGGGGTTTGTTCATGCATGAGTTTACTTTGTCTACATCATGTCATCTTGCTTAAGGCGTTACTCCGTTCTTTATGAACTTAATACACTAGATGCATGCTGGATAGCGGTCGATGTGTGGAATAATAGTAGTAGATGCAGAATCATTTCGGTCTACTTGTCTCGGACGTGATGCCTATATACATGATCATTGCCTTGGATATCGTCATGATTATTTGCTTTTCTATCAATTGCCCAACAGTAATTTGTTCACCCACCGTATGCTATTTTCAAGAGAGAAGCCTCTAGTGAAAACTATGGCCCCCTGGTCTATCTTAATCATACATAATCTTAAAAATACCTTGCTGCAATTTTAGTTTATTTATTTTATTTTGTATTTTTGTTTGATCTATATATCTATCACCATACAATTTAATCTTGCAATTAACCGCCAAGGGATTGACAACCCCTTGTTCGCGTTGGGTGCGAGGATTTGTTGTTTTGTGTGCAGGTACTGCTAACGAGTTGTTGCATGATTCTCCTACTGGATTGATAACCTTGGTTTCATAACTGAGGGAAATACTTATCTCTACTGTACTGCATCATCCCCTCCTCTTCAGGGAAATCCCAACGCAGCTCACAAGTAGCAGGAAGAATTTCTGGCGCTGTTGCCGGGGAGACATCATCAACATCTATCAAGTACCTACGCATAAACCTTCATCTCCTTGCATTTATTTTATTTTCCTTTGCCTCTCGTTTTCATCTCCCCCACTTCTAAAAAGTTTTTACAAAAATACAAAAATATTTTCCGTTTGCCTTTTTCTTGTTTGCTTCTTTGCTTGCTTGTTATCTTGTTTGCATAGCCACGATGTCTCAAGAAAATACAAAATTGTGTGATTTTTCCAATACTAATAATAATGATTTTATTAGTACTCCGATTGCCCCTCTCCCCGCTAGTGCGGAGACTTGTGATATTAATGTCGCTTTGTTAAATCTTGTCATGAAAGAACAATTTTCTGGTAGTCCTAATGAAGATGTTGCATCCCATCTTAACACTTTCGTAGAATTGTGTGACATGCAAAATAAAAAATATGTGGATAATGATATTGTGAAATTAAAATTATTCCCGTTCTCATTGCGGGATCGTGCAAAAATTTGGTTTTCATCTTTACCACGAAATAGTATCGATTCTTGGGATAGGTGTAAAGATGCTTTTATTACCAAGTATTTTCCTCCCGCAAAAATTATTTCCCTTAGAAATAAAATTATGAATTTCAAGCAACTTGATCATGAACATGTTGCCCAATCTTGGGAAAGGATGAAATTAATGATAAGAAATTGCCCTACTCATGGTTTAAATTTATGGATGATCATACAAATTTTTTATGCGGGATTAAATTTTGTTTCTAGAAATCTTTTAGATTCCGCCGCGGGTGGTACATTTATGGAGATTACATTGGGAGAAGCTACTAAATTGCTTGATAATATTATGGCAAATTATTCACAATGGCATACTGAAAGAGTTCCTACTAGTAAAAAAGTGAATTATGTTGAAGAAATTAGTACTTTGAGTGATAAAGTTGATGCACTTATGAAATTGGTTGCTAGCAAAAATACTCCTATTGATCCTAATGATGTGACTTTATCCACCTTGATTGAGCAAAATAATGATCCCGTAGATGTGAATTTTGTCTCGCGAAACTATTTTAATAGTAATGCTTATAGAGGTAATTTTAATCCTAGGCCGTTTCCTGGAAATTCCTCTAATAATTATGGCAATTCCTATGGTAATCCTTATAATAATAATAATAATAGGATGCCCTCTGATTTTGAAAGTAATATTAAAGAATTTATTAATGCTCAAAAAGTTTTCAACACTACGATAGAAGAAAAATTAAGTAAACTTTATGATATGTCTAGGAGCATTGATAGAATCATTCATGATGTGGAAAATCTTAAGACTAAAATTTTGCCACCCAAAATTGATGTTAATGTATCAATTAAAGCTTTATATGTCTCCATGGATGAGAGTAAGAAAAGAACCACTATGCTAAAAGCTAAACGAGAATTTTTTGAAAAAGCGATTCCTCCAGGTTTCTATCGTAGTAATGATGAGGATATTAAAATGATTGGTGTTTCATCTATTGATTCCTTGTTTAGCAATATAAAACTTGATGAAAAGGGGACTGAAGAAGAGTCAACGTTAGCTAGGAGGCTTCCCCATAATTCAGAGGGTGAAAATCTTGATGAAAAAATTGATAAAAGTGGGTCTGGAGAGGTAAAAACTTGAACTAGTGATGTGCCCACTCTCTTGGATAACAAAGACTTTAATTATGATAGTTGTTCTTTGATTGAGTGTATTTATTTTTTACAATCCATGCCAAATTCACCTAACGCTTATGAACAAAATAAGGCTTTTACTAAACACATCGTAGAAGCGATGATGAAAGAGTTAGAAGAAAAGCTAGAATTTGAAATTTCAATTCATAGAAAATTATATGATGAGTGGGAACCCACCATTAAAGTTAAAATTAAAAATTATGAGTGCAATGCTTTATGTGATTTGGGTGCTAGCGTTTCCACAATTCCAAAATCTCTATGTGATGTGCTAGGTTTTACCAATATAGATAAATGTTCTCTTAATTTGCACTTGGCGGATTCTACTATTAAAAAGCCATTGGGTAGAATTAATGATGTTCTTATTCTTGAAAATAGAAATTATGTGCCTGTTGATTTTATTGTACTTGACATCGATTGCAATCCGTCTTGCCCCATAATACTTGGTAGGCCTTTTCTTCGAACTATTGGTGCTATTACTGATATGAAAGAAGGTAATATAAGATTTCAATTTCCACTAAATAAAGGGATGGAACACTTCCCAAGGAAAAGAATTAAAGCACCCTATGAATCAATTTAGAGGGCTACTTATGGAATCAACTTGAAGGATGATAATACTTGAAACTATGCATTATGCCTAGCTAGGGGCATAAAACAACAGCGCTTGTTGGGAGGCAACCCAGTGAATACAATAATTTTTTGCTTTTTATTTTTGTTCTTGTGTGTTTACACAATTATGCTACCGTTATGATTGTGTTTTTATGTTTTAATTAGTGTTTGTGCCAAGTAATGCCTTTGGGATGATTTGGAAGATAGTATAATTGATGCTGTTTGGAAAACAGAAAGTTTTGCGTCCAGTGCTGCAATTTTAATTCTGTACTGGAGCATCAGAAAAATCTGAAATTTTTACGCAGTTTTGTTGTATGAATTTCCCACGTTTTCCTAATTGTTCAGAATTTTTGGAGTTACATAAGTATAGTTTTTAAATATATCTTTACAGACTGTTCTGTTTTAGACAGATTCTGTTTTTGTTGCATAGTTTGCTTATTTTGATGAATCTATGGATCGTATCCGGGGGTATGAGTCATGGAGAAGTTGGAGTACAGTCGCATTATGACAATATTAAATATGAATCAATTTACTACAGTAATTAGAGTTAAAGATTTATTTGTTATACTAACAGATCTCACGAAGGTTTTGTTGAGTTTTGTGTGATTGAAGTTTTCAAGTTTTGGGTGAGATCACGATAGATGAAGGAATAAGGAGTGGCAAGAGACTAAGCTTGGGGATGCCCAAGGCATCCCAAGGTAATATTCAAGGAAGACTCAAGCATCTAAGCTTGGGGATGCCCCGGAAGGCATCCCCTCTTTCTTCTACCAACTATCGGTAATTTTACTTGGAGCTATATTTTTATTCATCACATGATATGTGTTTTACTTGGAGCGTCATGTATTATATGAGTCTTTGCTTTGTTTGATTTTTAGTTTGTCACAATCATCCTTGCTAGGCACACCTATTTGAGAGAGCCACACGTTTATCATGATTTGTTAGAATACTCTATGTGCTTCACTTAAATTTTTTGAGCTAGGCAGTTGCTCTAGTGCTTCACTTAAATCTTTTTGAGCACGGCGGTGGCTATATTTTGAAGAAATATTTGAAATCTCATGCTTCACTTATATTATTTTGATATTTTATAAGATTATATTTTGAAGACATATTTGAACTCTCATGCTTCACTTATATTATTTTGAGAGTGGATAAGATTAAATTTTGAAGAAATATTTGCACTCTCATGCTTCACTTATATCTTTTTGAGAGTTGATAATAGTAATGGTAATTTGAGCAAGATATGAATTTGGTCCCAAAGTGATGAATATTCAAGAGGGATATAATAAAAACTTTCATGAAAGATCATTGGATATGATAAGTTTGATTCCTTGCAATAGTTTTGCGATATGGAGACGATAATATGTGAGTCATGTTAGTGAGTAATTATGATTTAGTAAGAATATTAGTGTTAAGGTTTGTGATTCCCTATGCATGCACATAAAGTCAATAGTTATGCAACGAAATTATATCCTACTTATGGTACATTATTCGGTGTTAGTTATGTTCAATGCATGTTTATGACCGTTTTCGCTTTTTGGTTGGTTGCTTCTCAATCTATTTGCTAGCCTTCATTTGTACTAAGCGGGAATACTGCTTGTGCATCCAACTCCTTAAACCCAAGTTGTGCCAAATGAGTCCACCATACCTACCTATATGCGGTATTTCCATGCCGTTCCAAGTAAATTTGCATGTGCCAACTCTAATTTTTCAAAATAATTTTCCGTTTTGTGTGCCCGTACTGCTCATGAAGCGGCAAGGGGTGGCCAATATTTTCCATGCTAGGTGTGTTATTCTCACGATGAGTGTTTATTCACTTGTCATTGCACGAGAGAGTGGCAGGTAATAGGGATGCCCAGTCCCGAAATGAATTTTTTTAATATGATGATAATAATAAATTCCTTGGAAAATGTTGGTATGGAGGGCACCCGTGGATACGGCTAGCCATGGATTGTGAAAGAATGGTGGAAAGGAAATAAACTTTATTTTCTATTTGGGAACCGCCTATAATGTGTCTAGCATGGAAGATATTGGGAATTCTCGGTCGTTTTCGTTGACAGGAAAAGCATGCCTCTCAAAATAATTTTATCTCTCTAATTTTAGCCTTGAGCTCTGGCACATTTGCAAATCTCTGCTTCCCTCTGCGAAGGGCCTATCTATTTACTTTTATGCAATTTTTATTTTGAGTCTCCATCTTCTCTTACATAGCACCAACTAGAGAGCACTATTGTCATACTTGTGCATTGTGTGTAGCTAATATTGAGTGTGTTTCATGAATGGATCAATGATTGAGCATAATGGGCTAGGGATAACTTTCTTTAGCGTTGATATTTTGAAAGACATGGTTGCTTGTTAGTATGCTTGAGTATTTATGTCTTCATGTCAAACTATAGACTATTGCTTTGAATCATTCAAGTCCAAATGTCCATGCTACAAAGAAAAGAGTATATGATGAATATGATAGGTAGCATTCCACATCAAAAATTCTATTTTTATCATTTACCTACTTGAGGACGAGCAGGAATTAAGCTTGGGGATGCTTGATACGTCTCCAACGTATCTATAATTTGTGATTGTTCCATGATATTATAGTATCAATCTTGGATGTTTTATATACATTTACAAGCAATTATATATCATTTTTTGGGACTAACCTATTAACTTAGTGCCCAGTGCCAGTTGCTGTTTTTTTTGCCTATTTTTGGTTTTCCAGAATATCAGTACCAAACGAAGTCCAAATGCCACAAAACTTTTTGGAGATTTTTTTCTGGACATAAGAGACACTAGAAGCTTCGGGAGAGGGCCAGAAGACAGAGGAGGTGGCCACGAGCCACCAGGGCGCGCCCTGGTGCCTCGTGGGCCCACCTCTGCTCCGTTTGACCTGATTCCACCTCTATAAATTCTCTAAAATTGGAAAACCAATAGAGGAGTCCATGAAATACTTTTTCCGCCGCCGCAAGTTCCTGTTCTCGAGAGATTCCATTTGGAGGCCTTTTTCGGCACTCTGCCGGAGGGGGATTCGATCAAGGAGGGCCTCTCCATCAACCTTGCAGCCCTTCCGATGATGCGTGAGTAGTTTACCACAAACCTTCGGGTCCATAGTTAGTAGCTAGATAGCTTCTTCTCTCTTTTTGATCTTCAATACAATGTTCTCCTCGATGTTCTTAGAGTTCTATCCGATGTAATCACTTTTTGCGGTGTGTTTGTTGGGATCCGATGAATTGTGAGTTTATGATCAGATTATCCATGAATATTATTTGAGTTTTCTCTGAACTCTTTTATGCATGATTGTTATAGCTTCGTATTTCTCTCCGATCTATTGATTTGGTTTGGCCAACTAGATTGATTTATCTTGCAATGGGAGAGGTGCTTTGTAATGGGTTCGATCTTGCGGTGCTCAATCCCAGTGACAGAAAGGGACATGACACGTATGTATCGTTGCTATTAAGGGTAAAAATATGGGGTTTATTCATGCGTGAGTTTACTTTGTCTACATCATGTCATCTTGCTTAAGGTGTTACTCCGTTCTTTATGAACTTAATACACTAGATGCATGCTGGATAGCGGTCGATGTGTGGAGTAAGAGTAGTAGATGTAGAATTGTTTTGGTCTACTTGTCTCGGACGTGATGCCTATATACATGATCATTGCCTTGGATATCGTCATGATTATTTGCTTTTCTATCAATTTCCCAACAGTTATTTGGTCACCCACCGTATGCTATTTTCAAGAGAGAAGCCTCTTGTAAAAACTATGGCCCCTGGGTTTATCTTAATCATACATTGAAAATCCTAAAAATACCTTGCTGATATTTTACTTTATTTATTTTATTTTGTATTTTTGTTTGATCTATCTATCTATCACCATACAATTTAATCTTGCAATTAACCGCCAAGGGATTGACAACCCCTTGTTCGCGTTGGGTGCGAGGATTTGTTGTTTTGTGTGCAGGTACTGCTAACGAGTTGTTGCATGATTCTCCTACTGGATTGATAACCTTCGTTTCATAACTGAGGGAAATACTTATCTCTACTGTACTGTGTCATCCCCTCCTCTTCGGGGAAATCCCAACGCAGCTCACAAGTAGCAATCTCAACCAGCACGATGGCGTGGTGGAGATGGTGGTGGTGCAGTGCTGGCAGGGCTTCGCCAAACGTTGCCGGAACCAATCTAAGGAGAAAACGGAGTTATGGGAGAGGTAGGGATACCGCCGGGGCATGGGAATTGGTGTGTATAGGCCCTCCCTCTCCCCCACTATATATAGGAGGCAAGGGAGAGGGCTGGGGAGCAGCCCTAGCCCCTCCTCCAAGGAGGGGGCGCTGGCCTAGGGAGGTTTCCTCCCTCCCCAAGTCACCTAGGCGGGTGCCTTCCCCCCTTAGGACTCTTCCTCCTCCACCTCTCCTTGGCGCATGGGCCTCTTAGGGCTGGTGCCCCTGGCCCATATAGGCCAAGGTGCACCCCCTATAGCTCATGTGCCCCCCCGGGGCAGGTGGACCCCCGGACCCCTTTCGGCACTCCCGGTACACTGCCGGTAATACCCGAAACTTTTCCGGCGACCAAAATAGGACTTCCTATATATAAATCTTTACCTTCGGACCATTCTGGAGCTCCTCGTGATGTCCGGGATCTCATCCAGGACTCCGAACAACATTCGGTCACCAACGCACATATCCCAATACTACTCTAGCGTCATCGAACATTAAACGTGCGGATCCTGCGGGTTCGAGAATCTTGTAGACATGACCGAGACACCTCTCCGGTCAATAACCAATAGCGGAACCTGGATGCCCATATTGGTTCCTACATATTCCACGAAGATCTTTTATCAGTTGAACCACGATGTCGAGGATTCGGTTAATCCCGTATGCAATTCCCTTTGTCCAGCGATATGTTACTTGCCCGAGATTCGATCATCGGTATCTCCATACCTAGTTCAATATCATTACTGGCAAGTCTCTTTAGTCGTTCCGTAATACAAGATCCCGTGACTAATTCATTAGCCACATTGCTTGCAAGCTCTTTACGATGTTGTATTACCGAGAGGGCCCAGAGATATCTCTTCGACATACGGAGTGACAAATCCCAGTCTCGATCCGTGCCAACCCAACAAACACCTTCGGAGATACCTGGAGAGCACCTTTATGATTACCCAGTTATGAAGTGACGTTTGGATACACACTAAGTATTCCTCCAGTGTCAGGGAGTTGCACGATCTCATGGTCTAAGGAACAGATAGTTGACATGAAGAAAGCTATAGCAAATAAACTAAACGATCTGATGCTAAGCTCACGGTTGGGTCTTGTCTATCACATCATTCTCCTAATGATGTGATCCCATTATCAAATGACAACTCATGTCTATGGTTAGGAAACCTTAACGATCTTTGATCAACGAGCTAGTCTAGTAGAAGCTTACTAGGGACACAGTGTTGTCTATGTATTCACACATGTATTTAAGTTTTCGGTCAATACAATTCTAGCATGAATAATAAACATTTATCATGAACAAGGAAATATGATTATAACCAATTTATTATTTCCTCTAGGGCATATTTCCAACAACATGGGCCTCGGGCCCGAAAGACACACACACATACGGGGTGCCCGGATGATCCGGGTGGCCGTCCGGATGATCCGGGTGACCGTCCGGATGATCCGGCCTTCGGGAGCCCGGATGATCCGGGCGGTCGCCCGGACGTCCGGGCAGGGCAGACACAGGCGCGGGAGGGCCGGACATCTGGGCCGGGGTCCGGACATCCGGGCTTAGGCCGGATGATCCAGGCCAGGGTCCGGATGATCCGGCTTCGTCGAGGGCCATTCTATAAGCTGGTGGCGCTTCGGCTGGATCATCTAGACGGCGGTCCGGATCGTCCGGGCATTGGCCGAATCATCCGGACGGCGGTCCGGATCATCCGGGCAGCTGCTACCTTGCTCCTTTTCTTCTCCGTCTTCGCGTCCCTCTTTCTCCTTCGCTCGTCGTTGCTCCTTAGCTTCTCCATGATGATCCTCTTGGTACCTGAGTACGCATAGGGTCTCCGCTTGAGGTAGCATCCATGTCTCATATGCTTCGAAGGGAAATTGCGAGAGGAGTGATGTCACCTCGTTCTCGATGGCTCTTGCTCGTGGTCGTGTCATAGGTCCTCGTGGCACTTGAGGTGGCGAAGGTGAATCCATGGGGATGACCTCGGGATGCTCCACATCAGTTGATGTCACTTGAACACACTCAAACTACAATAGAAAGAGGTAATTTCCCATGAAACTATTAAGTAGACATTCATATGGTCAACTTTTTATCTCAAACTTATTATTTTTCTTGTCTTAATAAGTATAACTGATGCAATTTCGAAGGATCAACTGGAAACACTTGCTGAAAAAGTAAATAAACTAAATATACCATCAGGCGAGTTGCATTTGCAGGGAGAAGTGGCTATGTTCTCTAGTCCCATGGACAAACTCTTCTTTGTTATTGATGAATTTGATGCACTCCAACGTGAAGCGGAGACCTTAAGATATGAAAATGAAGATTTATAGTTAAATCTTGAATCTCACGCTCGTGAAATTGAACAGCTCAAGGAGGTTTGCAGAAACACTGATTCAAATCATAGGGAGTTGGAATCAAAAAGCAGTGAACTGCTTGAGGTAACAGTCAGTATGGAGCGAATGATTCAGCGGTTTGGATATCTTGCTGGAAAAGATGCGCTGGAAGATAACAAACCTACAAGCACACAAACATTCTTACCACAGCTGGAAAAACTAATAATTGCCTCAAGTAGGAATCAGGGAATGCCAAGCCTATAAAACAGGAGCTGGGATTGAAGCTGCAGGCCAGGGAAAAGATAGTTAATGAGTTATCAGCAACTTCTCAGCTTGTTTTGTGTTTCTTGGACTAACATATTGATCCAGTGCCTAGTGCCAGTTCAAGAAATCAGCTTTTGTAGAGATATATTTCGTTTGATATGTATCATTCTCAGCTTTTGTAGCCAAAGGTTAGTAAAGACAGAGCATTTGATGCATCTTCCCCAGCAATTGGTTCAGACATATCCGAGATTGAAGATTTGGTAAGCCCTCTTTATCTTATGGTTCCTTCATTGCTTTAATACTTGTCTATGTGATCTTTTAAGATATGTTAATGTCGTTCCTAATACGTCTCCATCGTATCTATTATTTTTGATTGTTTCATGCCATTATCCTACAATTTCCACATGCTTTTGGCAACTTTTTATATGATTTCTTGGACTAACATATTGATCCAGTGCCCAGTGCCAGTTCATGTTTTCTGCTTGTTTTGTGTTTCACAGAAAATCCATATCAAACAAAGTCCAAATGCGATAAAATTTTACGGAGAGTTATTTTGGAATATATGTGATTTTTGGGAGGTGGAATCAATGCAAATGGAGGCCCACAGCCTCCACAAGGCAAACGGGCACGACCCCCCCAGGTCACGTGGTGTTGCCTTGTGGGCACACCGTAAGTCGGTTGGGGTCCTTCTTTGGCCACAAGGAAGCTTATATTGAGAGAAAAATTGTGTTAAAATTTCAGTGCAATCGGAGTTACGGATCTCCGGATATTTAAGAAACGGTGAAAGGCCAGAAAACAAAAACACGAAACAGAAGAGAAACAGAGAGAGAGAGAGAGAGATCCAATCTCGGAGGGGCTCCTCCCCTCCGGGAGCCATGGTGGCCATGGACCATAGGGGGAACTCTCCTCCCATCTAGGGGGAGGCCAAGGAAGAAGAAGAAGGAGGGGGGCTCTCTCCCCCACTATCCCAGTGGCGCCGGAACGCCGCCGGGGCAATCATCGTGACGGCGATCTACACCAACAACTTCGCCGCCGTCATCACCAAATCTCGCCCTCTCTATGCAGCAGTGTAACACCTCTTCTCCCCGCTGTAATCTCTACTTAAACATGGTGCTTAATGCTATATATTATTATCCAATGATATGTGGCAATCCTATGATGTTTGAGTAGATTCGTTTTGTCCTATGGGTTGATTGATGATCGTGATTGGTTTGAGTTGTATGTTTTATTTTGGTGCTGTCCTATGGTGCCCTCCGTCTCGCGCAAGCATGAGGGATTCCCGCTGTAGGGTTTGCAATACATTCATAATTCTCTTATAGTGGGCGGCTAGAGTGACAGAAGCTTACACCCGAGTAAGGGGGTTGTTGCGTATGGGAGTAAAGGGGACTTGTTACTTAATGCTATGGTTGGGTTTTACCTTAATGATCTTCGGTAGTTGCGGATGCTTGCTAGAATTCCAATCATAAGTGCATATGATCCAAGTACATAAAGTATGTTAGCTCATGCCTCTCCCTCATATAAAATTGCAATAATGATTACCGGTCTAGTTATCGATTGCCTAGGGACAAATCCTTCTCTTGTGTTATAAAAAGTTCTCTACAAAAACTAGCTTTTATTATCTTGCAAATTAATCGTAGTTTTATTCTCACAAAGTACTCCTTGTTTTATTCGTGCGAAGTAGTTCTAGCATTACACCTACAAAGTACTTCTAGTTTCATACTTGTTCTAGGTAAAGCAAACGTTAAGTGTGCGTAGAGTTGTATCGGTGGTCGGTGATACGTCTCCAACATATCTATAATTTTTTATTGTTCCATGCTATTATTGTATCAATCTTGGATGTTTTTATATGCAATTATATGCAATTATATATCATTTTTTGGGAGTAACCTATTAACCCAGTGCCTAGTGCCAGTTGCTGTTTTCTGCTTGTTTTTGGCTTTTCAGAGAAACAGTACCAAATGAAGTCCAAATGCCACGAAACTTTTTGGAGATTTTTTTTGGACAAAAGAAACCTGGGAAGCTTCGAGAGGAGGCCAGAAGCCTCACGGAGGCTTCACAAGGCACTAGGGCGCGCCCCGGGGGGCGCGCCGTGCTGCCTTGTGGGGCCCACGTGACTCCGTTTGACCTAATTCCACTTCTATAAATTCACAAATATTGGGAAACCCCCAGAAAGCCAGAAGAGAAAAACCTTTCTGCCGCCGCAAGCCTCTGTTCTTCCGCGATCCCATTTGGAGGCCTTTTCCGGTACTCTACCGGAGGGGGAATCGATCACGTAGGGCTTCTACATCAACCTTGCTGCCCTTCCGATGATGTGTGAGTAGTTTACCACAGACCTACCAGTCCATAGCTAGTAGCTAGATGGCTTCTTATCTCTCTTTGATCTTGAATACAATGTTCTCCTCAATGTTCTTGGAGTTCTATCCGATGTAATCTTCTTTTGCGGTGTGTTTGTTGGGATCCGATGAATTGTGAGTTTATGATCAGATTATTCATGAGAAATATTTGAGTCTTCTCTGAACTCTTTTATGCATGATTGTTATAGCTTTGTATTTCTATCCGATCTATCAGTTTAGTTTGGCCTACTAGATTGATTTATCTTGCAATGGGAGAGGTGCTTTGTGATGGGTTCAATCTTGCGGTGCTCAATCCCAGTGACAAAAACGGACATGACACATATTTTTATTGTTGCCATTAAGGATAAAAAGATGGGGTTTATTCATATTGCTTGAATTTGCTTCTCTACATCGTGTCATCTTGCTTAAGGCGTTACTCTGTTTCATACTTAATACCCTAGATGCATGCTGGATAGCGGTCGATGGGTGGAGTAATAGTAGTAGATGCAGGCAGGAGTCAGTCTACTTGTCTCGGACGTGATGCCTATATTCATGATCATTGCCATGAATCCGTCATAATTATTTGCTTTTCTATCAATTACCCAACAATAATTTGATTACCCACCGTATGTTTATGTGCTCAAGAGAGAAGCCTCTAGTGAAAACTATGGTCCCCGGGTCTATCTTTATTATATAAAAAAGCTAAAAATACCTTGCTGCAATTTATTTACTTTTATTTTAATTAGTAGTTTAGTTTATCTATTTACCTCGATAAGATTTAATCCTTGCAAATAACCGCTAACAGGATTGACAACCCTCTTATTTGCATTGGGTGCAAGTGTTTGCTCTTGTGTGTGCAGGTGCGCTTAACGGAATTTTGCTTGGTTCTCCTACTGGATTGATAACCTTGGTTCTTAACCGAGGGAAATACTTATCTCTACTGTACTACATCATCCTCTCCTCTTCGGGGAAATACCAACGCAGACTACAAGTAGCAGTCGGTAGAACTTGAAGGGAATATTAATTCTACCTTTAGCTCCTCGTTGGGTTCGACACTCTTATTTATCAAAAAAGCTACAATTGATCCCCTATACTTGTGGGTTATCAAGACCTTTTTCTGGCGCCGTTGCCAGGGAGCAATAGCGTGGGGTTGATATTCTCGTGTGTGCTTGTTTGCTTTATCACTAAGTAGTTTTTATTTTCTGTTCCACTAAGTAGTTTTTATTTTGTGCTCTTGTTTTCTATCTTTAGTTATGGGTAGGAAACGTAAAATACCAAAAAAATTAGTTGTACTTGCTAAACCAATGGTTGAAGAACCACCCAAAATCTATCATACTGTTGAAGCTTTCTACTTGGATCATCTTCGATCCGTTTGTGCTCGTGCTGAAAACCCAACTAGCTTAGTTGAGGGAAAATCATTAGGTGATCATGCTTATTTTGTGTGACACCGCTTGTCTCAAAAAGGGAAACTTTTATTGGATCAAATTAATCGTTTGCAATGCTATGCTTGGAATTTATATGAAATACATGATTTTACTTGTTGTTCTGAAGACCCTAAAAAACACCTTCAATACCAATGTGAATTTAAGGATAATGGAATCTTATCTTCTTATGCCAAGGGTGTTTATAGTTACTATGATATTGAACAAATAGAAGAATTTGTTGCTTTTTAGGGTGCATATGAAATTGCTTCTTTGATTGATAAGTATGATGCTACTCTTTACAAATCTGAAAATTTTGCCATACTTAAATATTGCTATGAAAACTATGCTTCTAATGCTTATGTTAAAGAATATATTGAGGGCGCCTCCGCTGTCCAAGAGGAGAGTAATATTTTGTAGGAATCTATGGAAGAAGAAATTGTTGAAACTGTGAGCTCATTAGATGAAAAACATGAGGAGGAGAGCAAAGAACAAAAGGAGGAAGAGCGGATTAGCTACCCGTGCCCACTTTCTAATGAGAGTAACTCTTCAACTCATACATTGTTTAATTTCCCTTCGTGCTTAACGAAGGATGAATGCTATGATCCCTTTGATTCGTTTGAAATATCCCTTTTTGATGAAATTGATGCTTGTGGCCATGATGCTGATATGAATTATGCTTATGGAGATGAACTTGCTATAGTTCCTTATGTTAAACATGAAATTGTTGCTATTGCACCCACACATGATAGTCCTATTATCTTTTTGAATTTTCCCAACTACACTATATCAGAGAAGTTTGTGCTTATTAAGGATTATATTGATGGGTTGCGTTTTACTATTGCACATGATGATTTTGATGGATATAATATGCATGTGCTTGCTGCTCCTAATTGCAATTATTATGAGAGAGGAACTACATCTCTACCTCTCTATGTTTTCAATACGATAAAACTGCAAGAAACTGTTTATAATATGCATTGGCCTTTACTTGATGTGCATGAATTGTTCTTTTATGACATGCCTATGCATAGGAAGAGAGTTAGATTTCGTCATTGCATGATATATGTTGCTTTGTGCTCACTACTAAATTACAAATCATTGTTAATTAAAATTGGCTTTGATATAACTTGGGATCCGGGTGGATCAATTACTTGAGCACTTTATGCCTAGCTTAATGGCTTTAAAGAAAGCGCTGCCTGGGAGACAATCCGGAAGTTTTAGAGAGTCATTTTATTCTGTTGTGTGCTTTTAAAAAGTTTAAAAACAAAAAATAAAATATAGAGGGGAACCTAAAACTTTTTCAAAAAGAAAAGTGAAAGTGAGAAAGACGAGCATCGTTGAAGTGGGAGCTAGCCTTGAACTTTGTTCATGCCCATGTAAACTTTGTGAATCTTGATTACAGAAACTTTTCAACAAAAATAATTATCCCCTTGTAAAAATCCATTGTATTATAAAAATAATGTGCCAAGTAATGCCTTTGGGATGATTTCGATGATAGTATGGTAGATGCTGTTGGAAAATAGAAACTTTTGCGTCCAGTGTTGGAATTTTGTTTTTTCTCTGGAGTGTCTGAACCTTTTGAATTGTTTACACAGTATTGATATATGAATTTCCCACGTTGTCCTAATTTTTCAGAATTTTTATAGTTACATAAGTATGACTATAATTCAGATCTTTACAGACTGTTCTGTTTTAGACAGATTCTGTTTTTGTTTCATAGTTTGCTTATTTTGATGTATCTATGGATCGTATCGGAGGGTATGAGTCATGGAGAAGTTGGAGTACAGTAGCATTATGCCAATATTAAACATGAATCAATTTACAACAGTACTTAGAGTTTAAGATTTAATTGTTATACTAACGGATCTCACGAGGTTTCTGTTGAGTTTTGTGTGCTGAAGTTTTCAAGTTTTGGGTGAGACTACGATGGATAAAGGAATAAGGAGCGGCAAGAGCCTAAGCTTGGGGATTTACATGGCACCCCAAGGTAATATTCATGGAATACTCAAGCATCTAAGCTTGGGGATGCCCCGGATGGCATCCCCTCTTTCGTCTACAATCTATCGGTATATCACTTGGAGTTATATTTTTATTCATCACATGATATGTGTTTTACTTGGAGCGTCGTGTGCTTTTTCTTTTTTTATTTTAATAATACACCATGCTGGTATGAGATAGTCCTTAGTTGATTTATAGAATGCTCTTTGCACTTCACTTATATCTTTTGAGTATGGCTTTATAGAATGCTTCATGTGCTTCACTTATATCATTTGAAGCCTGGATGCCTGTTTCTCTACATATAGAAAACCGTTATTTGTAGAATGCTCTTTTGCTTCACTTATATTTATTTGCGCACGGGCAAGTCTTTTGTAGAAAGAATTAAACTCTCATGCTTCACTTATATCTATTTAGAGAGTCAACAGGAATTGGTCATTCACATGGTTAGTCATAAAATCCTACATAAAACTTGTAGATCACTGAATATGATAAGTTTGATTCCTTGCAATAGTTTTGCGATATTAAGATGGTAATATGTGGGTGTACTAATGAATGATTGTGGTTTAGTAAGAATATTGGTGTTAAGGTTTGTGATTCCCGAAGCATGCACGTATGGTCTGTCGTTATGCTAGGAAGTTGGAGCATGATTTATTATTGATTGTCTACCTTATGAGTGGCGGTCGGGGACGAGCGATGGTCTTTTCCTACCAATCTACCCCCCTAGGGGCATGCGTAGTAGTACTTTTCTTCGAGGGCTAATAAACTTTCACAATAAGTATGTGAGTTCTTTATGACTAATGTGAGTCCATGGATTATACGCACTCTCACCCTTCCGCAATTTGCTAGCCTCTTCGGTACCGTGCATTGCCCTTTCTCACCTCGAGAGTTGATGCAAACTTCGCCGGTGCATCCAAACCCCATGATATGATACGCTCTATCACACATAAGCCTCCTTATATCTTCCTCAAAACAGCCACCGTACCTACCTATCATGGCATTTCCATAGCCATTCTGAGATATATTGCCATGCAACTTCCATCATCATCATATACATGACTTGAGCATTCATTGTCATATTGCTTTGCATGATCGTAAGATAGCTAGCATGATATTTTCATGGCTTGTCTGTTTTTTGATATCTTTGCTACGCTAGATCATTGCACATCCTGGTACACTACCAGAGGCATTCATATAGAGTCATCTTGTATAGTTATTTTTATCGAGTTGTAAGTAAATAAAAGTGTGATGATCATCATTATTAGAGCATTGTCCTAGTGAGGAAAGAATGGTGGATACTAATGAGTCCTCGAAAAAGTGGGGATGAGGTCCATGAGACTGTTCTAAAAAAAGAGAAAAAAATGAAATGAGAGAAAAAGAGAGAAGGGGCAATGTTACTATCCTTTACCACACTTGTGCTTCAGAGTAGCACCATGTTTTTCATATAGAGAGTCTCCTATGTTGCCACTTTCATATACTAGTGGGAATTTTTCATTATAGAACTTGGCTTGTATATTTCGATGATGGGCTTCCTGAAATGCCCGAGGTCATCATGAGCAAGCAAGTTGGATGCACACCCACTTAGTTTTCAGTTTGAGCTTTCATGCACTTATAGCTCTTAGTGCATCCGTTGCATGACAATCCCTACTCCTCGCATTGATATCGATTGATGGGCATCTCCATAGCCCGTTGATCCGCCTAGTTGATGCGAGACTTTCTCCCTTTTTGACTTCTCATTATTAATCTCTACCATTATACTCTATTCCACCCATAGTGCTATATCCATGGCTTGCGCTCATGTATTGAGTGGGAGTTGAAAAAGCTAAAGCGCGTTAAAAAGTATGAACCAATTGCTCGGCTTGTCATCGGGGTACTGCATGATAAATACTTTGTGTGAAGAAGATGGAGCATGACAGGATTATATGATTTTGTAGGGATAACTTTCTTTAGCATCGTTATTTTGAAAGACATGATTGTTTGTTGGTATGCCTGAGTATTGATGTCTTTATATCAAATTATATACTATTGCTTTGACTCACTTGTGTCTTAATATTCATGCCATGATTAGATTACATGATCAAGATTATGCTAGGTAGCATTCCACATCAAAAATTATCTTTTTATCATTTACCTACTCGAGGACGAGCAGGAATTAAGCTTGGGGATGTTGATACGTCTCCGTCGTATCTATAATTTTTGATTGTTTCATGCCATTATCCTACAATTTCCACATGCTTTTGGCAACTTTTTATATGATTTCTTGGACTAACATATTGATCCAGTGCCCAGTGCCAGTTCCTGTTTTCTGCTTGTTTTTTGTTTCGCAGAAAATCCATATCAAACGAAGTCCAAATGCGATAAAATTTGACGGAGAATTATTTTGGAATATATGTCATTTTTGGGAGGTGGAATCAATGCAAACGGAGGCCCACAGCCTCCACAAGGCAAACGGGCATGACCCCCCCAGGCCGCGTGGTGTTGCCTTGTGGGCACACCATAAGTCGGTTGGGGTCCTTCTTTAGCCGCAAGGAAGCTTATATCGAGAAAAAAAATCGTGTTAAAATTTCAGCGCAATCGGAGTTACGAATCTCCAGATATTTAAGAAACGGTGAAAGGCCAGAAAACAAAAACGCGAAACAGAAGAGAAACAGAGAGAGAGATCCAATCTCGGAGGGGCTCCTCCCCTCTGGGAGCCATGGCGGCCATGGACCAAAGGGGGAACTCTCCTCCCATCTAGGGGGGATGCCAAGGAAGAAGAAGAAGGAGGGGGGCTCTCTCCCCCTCTCTCCCAGTGGCGCCGGAACGCCGCCGGGGCAACCATCATGACGACGATCTACACCAACAACTTCGCCGCCTTCATCACCAACTCTCCCCCCTCTATGCAGCGGTGTAACACCTCTTCTCCCCGCTGTAATATCTACTTGAACATGGTGCTTAACGCTATATATTATTATCCAATGATATGTGGTAATCCTATGATGTTTGAGTAGATTCGTTTTGTCCTATGGGTTGATTGATGATCGTGATTGGTTTGAGTTGTATGTTTTATTTTGGTGCTGTCCTATGGTGCCCTCCGTCTCGCACAAGCGTGAGGGATTCCCGCTCTAGGGTTTGCAATACGTTCATAATTCTCTTATAGTGGGCGGCTAGAGTGACAGAAGCTTACACCCGAGTAAGGGGGTTGTTGCGTATGGGAGTAAAGGGGATTTGTTACTTAATGCTATGGTTGGATTTTACCTTAATGATCTTCGGTAGTTGCGGATGCTTGCTAGAGTTCCAATCACAAGTGCATATGATCCAAGTACGAAAAGTATGTTAGCTCATGCCTCTCCCTCATATAAAATTGCAATAAGGATTACCGGTCTAGTTATCGATTGCCTAGGGACAAATCCTTCTCTTGTGTTACAAAAAGTTCTCTACAAAAACTAGCTTTTATTATCTTGCAAATTACTCGTAGTTTTATTCTCACAAAGTACTCCTAGTTTTATTCGTGTGAAGTAGTTCTAGCATTACACCTACAAAGTACTTCTAGTTTCATACTTGTTCTAGGTAAAGCAAACGTTAAGTGTGCGTAGAGTTGTATCGGTGGTCGGTAGAACATGAAGGGAATATTAATTCTAACTTTAGCTCCTCGTTGGGTTCGACACTCTTATTTATCGAAAAAGCTACAATTGATCACCGATACTTGTGGGTTATCAGTTCCCAATGTTATTTTTGTTATATATAGCGCTATCACTGCTCTTTCATCATGATTTGCCAGGCCATGGGTCTTATGCTTGCGGTTTTCTTGGTAGTTGTAACATTTCGTGCAGGAGCTAGATTTCACATACCAGCATATATCTTGACACTTGATAGGTGTATAAAAATTGCTTATATCCTGGTTGTAATAATTCACTGTTTTATTATTCTTTGTAGGGGCCAATGGGGAAGGCATCGGTTTCATCTGTCCCTACCGCTGCACATGCTAGAGTAATGCGGAAGGGTTCATCCGACCATCTTGTTCTTAATATGGGCTCAGAGTCTGAATGACTAATTGCTGCACATGATTCGGATGACAAAGGTAACATAGCCTATATTTTTAGTCACTTTGAAGTTTCAATTAATACAAGTGTTATAACAATGCCATATGTAACACCCCTAGTGTTAAGCTACAGTAATCTCATGCTAATGATGCCAAGTCATCATGCTTTACTAATCCAAATTGCCACTTGTCCAAAAATCTAATTCAAAATCCAATTTGAAATGCAAGTAAAATATTTACATCTTCAAACATGCAAACAAAATAATTCATGATTTTGTAAATAATCCATAAGTAATTATGTTAAGGAAAACAACATCACCAAAGTTCCCAAAATGCCCCTAGCATCCAATATACAGTGCCAGAATCAATTTAAATGACATTTCCAATTTCTAAAAATATCTAAACTTTACCAAGTGCTCTAAAACTTTTTGTACAGACCCATAATATTGCCAGGCATTTATGTGACAAGTTTCATCCAGACAAAATTCATTTGGTAGCTAAGAAAAATAGAAAATAGAGGCCAAAATATGTGACAAAAAAAGAGAAAAGGATAAAAGATAAAGCGCACTGTGGACTTGAAGCCTAGTGCTACAGTGCGGCCCAGCCCATCTCTCCTTTTCCTTCAACCTCGTGTACAAAGGCCATGGCGTGGACTCCGCGCGCCCGTCCACGCGTCCGATGTCGCCGTGTCGGCCATCCCTCGACTCCCTGCGCTGGATAAAACCACCCTCGACCGCCCTGGCAAACCCTAGCCCTCACATTCTCCCCCCTCGTCTTGCCCCCTTCGGTTTAACAGTCGCCCGAGAAGCCCATGGCCGCACCGCCATGAAGCTCGCGGCCATCGTCGTCTCCTCGCCTACTGAGCGCATCCATCCGCTCCGCCGTCGACCATTGCCTCGACCACGACCACCAGATCAAGCTGGGAGCCCCTACATCGAACGGATCGAGGTCGTCTTCAACCTCCGCCCCGCCGCTTGCCGTCTTCGATTCGGCCTCACCGGAGCCTCCCCGAGCCCGCTTTGCTCACCTACAGGCTCGATGTGAGCTCCTCTTCCCATTCCCCTTTTCTTTCCCCTCAAATCCGTCGCCATTTGGCCGCCCCACGCGTTGGCCGCCATGACAAGGAGCTCGGCACCGCGCGCCCGCGCTCCCTCTGTCTGCTCCTGCCCGCGCCCGCTACACCCTGGCCACGCCCACCTGCAGCCGTCCCTGCTCGCCCGCGCTGCTGCCTCTCCGCAGCCGCCCGCACCCGCGCGCGCCTACACTCGCTCGCCGCCGCCGCCGCTCACGTCCGCTGCTGCCGCTCCTTGCTGCTGCTGCCGCTGTTGCGCTGCTGTTGTTGCTGCCTATGTTGTTGCTGCTACCTGCTTGCCGCTGCTTGCCGTAGCCTCCTGCTGCTACTGCGCTGCTGCTGGCCATGGCCGCCGTGGCTCTACGCCCGTGCGTGCTGACCATGGCAACGCAGTCGTGGCTCAACCACTGGATGTGAGGCCGGCCACGTTCAATTAGTTTCGGGTTAATTAGTAGTAGTTAGGTTAGGTACTAGCAAATGACATGTGGGACCCTTCTAAATTATATTAAGTAAATCCTTTTGGAAATTGTTAAAATCCTGACATGTGGGACCCAAACACTGTTCATTGTTGACCCAGTCAACCGCTAACTGGGCAGTTGACTAGGTCAACTGTCCCCACTGTCAGCCACACATGCACACTGCTGGGTACACAATTTGGCTATTTAATATTTCGAAATAATATAAATTCCAGAAAATTCCAGAAATCATTTAAAACTTTGCAAAATCATATAAAATAATCCGTAACTCGGATGAAAATAATTTATATATGAAAAATGATCAGAAAAATAAGACGAATCCGAATACGCCATCCACATACCTACCACATGCACCCAACACAGCAAACATGGAACCTTCCCTCCGGATCGTTTGACCGATAAATGCCTGGAGCCAGGAAAATATTTCCGGATATTTTCCCGCTCCGTCTATTACACTTAGCAGTGCATTAGGTCACCCCTAGCATAGCATACTGTCATGTCATGCAATGTGATGCATTTGTTTGCTTTGTATTTATTGTTTCTTCCCCCTCTTCTTCTCCGGTAGACCCCGAGACCGCCGCTGATGCCGCTGAGTATGACTACGCTGCAGACATTCAGCCCCTTGCCGCAGAGCTTCCAGGCAAGCAAAACCCCCTTGATCATTCCTATATCGCCCATTCTTTCTCTCCCATGCTTGCATTAGATTTTGCTACTGTTATTCGATAGCTCCTATTCTGATGCATAGCCAGATTTTGTAACCTGTTGTTGATACTGTATCTGTTGTCCTATATGCTTAGTATAGGCTGGTTAGTGATCCATCAGTGGCCCTACACCCTTGTCCGTGTTGCCATGCTTTACTATCGATGACTCGATCATTGTGATCGACGTGCAGAGACCGAGCACACCACCAGCACCCCCTTAGTTGTACGACTCTGCAGAGCTACTATCGAGTGCCGAGGGTGATACCTCTTACCTCACTTCTGATGATATCTCTGTAGTGTACTTAATCAGCTATGGATTACAGAGGGTGATTCCTCGCTCTCCACTCCCGATGATGACTCTGTCGTGCAACACCTCAAGTGTGAACCCATCGAGGGTGATTCCTCCAAGTTCACCTTAACGGTTACATCGAGTAGGAATCAAACGAGGGTGATTCCTCGGATTCCCCCTTGATGTTATGGACACACGGATACCCCTGTCTTTACCTCAGTCCCCTGTTGAAGTCGGGTCGACCTCGAGGGGTACCCGCGAGAGATGTGAAGTCGGGTTGACCGTGAGGGTACCCGCGAGATAATTACGCGGCACGGTCGGGCAGGCAGACCGCCCCAGGAGAGGGATGGGCCTGACCCTTGCCGTAAGTCCGCGAGACGGGGCGACAGGGTCACTGAGCGTCTCCGCAAGCTCCCAACACACTAATGGGTTTGGATATGTGATCTGAGTAGGCCTCTGGCCTTTTCGCACTGACCACGGCGCGGGACTAAGTATGGGCACTCGGCGTCATACGATTCTCCCGAAAGCTCTTCAGATGTCACAGTTCAGAGATGTGGGCTGATTGTTGGGGTGGACGGTAACCGCCTGCGCTTGTATAAGGAGGTGGGTCTGGTCCCCGGCCAGTCGTGCAACGCTCAGGAGTGCTTAGGACGATTGGCCCATGACTCCTTCGCACTTAGGATGTAGACCGACGTGCTGACCTCTCTGTTGAGCCTAGGTAGGACTACGGTGTGTCAATCAGCCGATGTCGGGCGTGACCCGGAAAAGTGTGTCCGACTGGAGTTAATCAAGCATGTTGGGTAAGTTGGTACACCCATCCAGGGTGATGTCTACTACACAACTTATTCTTGTAGACTGGTGTTGGGCCTCCAAGCGCAAAGTTTTGTAGGACAGTAGCAATTTTCCCTCAAGTGGATGACCTAAGGTTTATCAATCCGTGGGAGGCGTAGGTTGAAGATGATATCTCTCAAACAACCCTGCAACCAAATACAAGAATTCTCTTGTGTCCCCAACACACCCAATACAATGGTAAATTGTATAGGTGCACTAGTTCGGCGAAGAGATGGTGATAAAAGTGTAGTATGGATAGTAGATATAGGTTTTTGTAATATGAAAATATAAAAACAGAAAGGTAGCAAGTAACAAAAGTGAGCACAAATGGTATTGCAATGTTTAGAAACAAGGCCTAGGGTTCATACTTTCGCTAGTGCAATCTCTCAACAATGCTAATATAATTGGATCATATAACCATCCCTCAACGTGCGATAAAGAATCACTCCCAAGTTCCTACTAGCGGAGAACATAAGATAGAAATTGTTTGTAGGGTACGGAACCACCTCAAAGTTATCCTTTCTGATCGATCTATTGAGCTATTCCTATAAGTGTCACAAACAGCCCTAGAGTTCGTACTAAAATAACACCATATGATACACATCAACCAACTCCAATGTCACCTAGATACTCCAATGTCACCACAAGTATCCGTGAGTTGATTATACGATATGCATCAAACAACTTCATAATCATAATATTCAATCCACACAAAGAACTCCAACGAGCACCCCAAAGTTTCTATCGGAGAAAAGATAATGAAAACGTGCATCAACCCATATGCATAGATTACCCCAATGTCACCGCAGGAATCCGCGAGTTCAGTGCCAAAACATATATCAAGTGAATCAATATAATACCCCATTGTCACCACGGGTATTCATATGCAAGACATACATCAAGTGTTCTCAAATCTGAAACATTCAATCCGACAATAACGAAACCTCAAAGGGAAAAGATTCGATTCATCACAACAAGGATAGAGAGGGAAGAAACACCATATGATCCAACTATATTATCAAAGCTCGCGATACATCAAGATCGTGCCAAATCAAGAACACGAGAGAGAGAGAGAGAGAGAGAGATCAAACACATAGCTACTGATACAAACCCTCAGCCCCGAGGGTGAACTACTCCCTCCTCGTCATGGAGACCGCCGGGATGATGAAGATGGCCTCCGGTGATGATTCCCCCCCTCCGGCAGGGTGCCGGAAAAGGGCTGTAGATGAGATCGTGGACGTACAGAGGCTTGCAGCGACGTAAAAACTCATCTAGGGTTATTTCTGGGGGTTTCTCTATTTATATGATTTTTCAGCGTTGGAATCAGGTCAGACGGAGCCACGTGGGCCCCACGAGGTACTAGGGCGCGCCTGGGGGGTTGGCGCGCTCTGGTGCCTCGTGGGCACTGGGTGGCCCCCCTCCAGTGGGTCTTGGTTCCAGTATTTTTTATTTATTCCATAAATCTCCAAAAAGTTTCATCCAATTCCAAAAACTTTTATTTCTGCACAAAAAACAACACCATGGCAATTCTGCTAAAAACAGCGCCAGTCCGGGTTAGTTCTAATCAAATCATACCAAAACCATATAGAATTGTTATAAACATGGCATGAATACTTCATAAATTATAGATACGTTGGAGACGTATTAGCATCCCCAAGCTTAATTCCTGCTCGTCCTCGAGTAGGTAAATGATAAAAGAAATAATTTATGAAGTGTGAATGCTAGCATAGTGCATATGTTTGATCAATGATAATTTCAATCACTTTTCCTAGCATCATAACAACAACTTTTTCTCATAAAACTCATCATGATAATGTAGCAATCAATTCACATGTTGTGGTTCAAACAATGCAATCTCTTGAAACTTAACAACTTATGTTCTTAGTCACCAAACAATTGCAATTCAACTTAATTTCAACAAAGTCTAAGTAAGAGCTCCACATACTCAATTATCATATAGTCTTCTATGATTGCTAGTACTCAAAGCATATTTTTAGAACAAATGGCATCCATCGAACACAGAGAAAGATTGGGGCTTAATGTTTCGCCCCCCAACTTATTTATCATAGAGATAATTGTCAACAATAATAATTCATGATCAAATATATTTGCCTAGCCATATGTGCCTGGATCTTTCCCCACCACATGATGCTTGCCAACTAGAGAATTATTGAGGTTGAAATGCGAATGAATACTTATTGACACTTGCATAAAAGTAAATACATAAAAGTAAATGCATAAAAGTAAAAGATAGGCCCTTCGCAAAGGGAAGCAGAGGTTGTCATGCGCTTTTTATTTTTGGATGCACAAGCTCTTAATGCATAGGAACGTCACGTTATATTGCCCCTTGTGATAGCAACCTTTATTATGCAGTCCGTCGCTTTTATTTCTTTACCATCACAAGTTCGTACAACGCTTATTTTCCCTTGCAATAAAAGATGATACATATTTAGGAGCAATTTTTATTGCTTTTTGCAACGATGACAACTTACTTGAAGGATCTTATTCAATCCATAGGTAGGTATGGTGGACACTCATGGCAAGAAACTGGGTTTAAGGGTTTTTGGATGCACAAGTAGTATCTCTACTTAGTACGAATTTTTGGCTAGCAAAAGATCCTAAGCAAGCACCACATGTTGGAGGATCCATAACAATATAACTTCTATGCAAATATACCCAAACATAACTCATTACGTTGTCTTCCTTGTCCAACTTCAGCTAATTTGCTCAAGTTTGAAAATAATTAATGGGTATTCACAATCATAAAATATGTCCAAGATAATATATTTATATGTGAAAGTTCTCTTCCTTATACTAATCATTCATGAATTGCTTGTATGACCAATATTGTGATTGTCAAGCTTCAATAGATTTCACTTTCTAAACCCAATGTGAAACTACTACTAGGCATGATACAAGCATATGAAGCACATATAATTTCAAATTTATGATATTCAATTCTTTCACATTTTACTCATAGGATATAAGTGAAGCACAAGAGTAAATGACAAACTACTCCAAAAAGATATAAGTGAAGAACAATGAGTAGTTAAGTAAATAGGTAGCTATGTGAGGACTCTCTCTCATTTGATTTTTTTAGATCTTAAGTATTTTATTCAAACAACAAAGAAAGCAAAATAAAATGACATTCCAAGAATATCACAACTCATGTGAAGAAGCAAAAACTTAGGCTCAACCAAGACTAACCGATAATTGTTGATGAAGAAAGGTGGGATGCCTACCGGGGCCTCCCCAAGCTTAGATGCTTGAGACTTCTTGAAATATTAATTTGGGATGCCTTGGGCATCCCCAAGCTTGAGCTCTTGTGTCTCCTTAATTCCTCTCATATCACGGTTTCTCTAAATCTTAAAAACTTCATCCACATAAAACTCAACAAGAACTCGTGAGATAAGTTAGTATAAATCAACTCAAAACCTTAACATTCTCTACTGTAGAAAATCATAAAAATTATAATTAAACATTGCATACTAAATTCCTCTTCATATTTAATACTCCTATCCACAAATAGAAACATTAAACACGCAAACATATGCAGACAATGCAACTATAACAGCAATCTGCCAAAACAGAACAGTCTGTAAAAGGGGAATAAGAATTCATACTTCCCTAGCTCCAAAAATTCTGAAAATTTACCACGTGACATAGAAATCATGCATTCTTACTGTGTTAAATTTTCAGATTTTTATCATGTTCTGACTATTCAGGAATATTCTGGACATCACAGAAGACTTTCTGTTTTCAAACAGCAACACATGAACTTGCAAACTGGGCATGGTAAAGGCTATAATTGGAATTTTATTGAACTTAAAGATACAAAACATGATTATTAATAACAGAAAGCAAATCTCAATAAAATAAAATGATGCCCCAAGCAAAACTCATATTATGTGACGAATAAAAATATAGCTCCAAGTGAGGTTACCGATAGTGTTGAAGACGAAAGAGGGGATGCCTTCCGGGTCATCCCCAAGCTTAGACGCTTGAGTCTTCCTGGAATTTTACCTTGGGGTGACTTGGGAATGCCCAAGCTTAGGGTCTTTCCACTCCTTATTCTCCTCATATCGATATCTCACCCAAAACTTGAAAACTTCAATCACACAAAACTTAACGGAACTTCGTGAGATAGGTTAGTATGATAAAAATAAATCATCCACTTAGGTAATGTCAATACAAGATTCATAATTGTTCTCACACAATGCCTACTGTATTCTATCATTTACACAATTTATATTACTCAATATAAGTTATGGAAACACTAAAACAAGCAAACTATGCACCGAAGACAGAATCTGTCAAAAATAGAACAGCATGTAGTGAGCGATTTAAAAACCATACTTTTGTACATCCAAAAATTCTGAAAAATTAGGAAAACGTAAAAAATTTGTAACCCAATACTGTGGAAAAATTTCAGAATTTTATCACGCTCCAGTACAGAACAGAAATTCCAGCACAGGAAGAAAAAGTTTCTTTTTTTGCACAGAATCGAATCAACAAGTATCCACACTATCCCAAAGGCTTTACTTGGCACATTATTGAAAGAAAACATATAAAACATGATTACCACAGTAGCTTAATCATGTGAACACACAAAAACAGAAGGTATAAGTATTGGGTTGTCTCCCAACAAGCGTTTTTCTTTAATGCCTTTTAGCTAGGCATGATGATTTCAATGATGCTCACATAGAAGTAAAGAATTGAAACATAACGGGAGCATCATGAATCATATGTTCCTCTCTCATAATAATTTTCAGTAGTATTATGAATGGATTCATCAATATAGATATCACATAAAGTATTCTTTTCATGATCCACAAGCATAGAATTTTTATTACTCTCCACAAAAGCACATTTCTTCTCATCAATAGGAGTAGGAGTATCATATGAAACTCGAATACTATAAATTGTTTCCACATTAAAAGAGTAAGGTTCAGTAAAAGGGTAATCATAATTATGACAAGTTTTATAAATATAATCATCACTACTTTTGATAACATAAGTATCATCACAATAATCATCATAAGTAGGAGGCATGCAATCATCATAACAAATTTGATCATTCAAAGTAGGGGGACTAAAAAGATCATCTTCATTAAGCATAGCATCCCCAAGCTTGGGACAAACATTAATTGCAGCAAATAAATTCTCAAACTTGTCATTTTCATCAAACATAGCATCCCCAAGCTTGTGGCTTGGCATATCATAAGCATAATCACTCTCATCATTAATACTATGAATAGCACCAATAGTATAACAATTATTATCATCACAATTTTTTAAGTTGGTGCCAAAACGATTTTCAAGATTATAAGAAGTATCATTATTTTCCCAATCATAATTATCATAATGAGTAATAGGCATAACAAAATCATCCTCAATAGTTCCTTTGGACATTGTGCCATAAGACAAAGAAGCAATATCATCATCAAGTATATCATCTTCCACAATTATTTTTGATTCACTCTCATGAGGCACAACAATAATAGGGGCAACATTATTTCGGAGGGATACCTTTTTACCTCTACTCTTTCTTCTTTTCTTCTTCTTCACCACATCATGTGTGGGTTTAATCAATTTTTCTAAGCTTCTTATTGATGAGATTGGTTGAATAGGAAGCTCCTCCTCGTCACCTATTTCATCATGAGAGACAATAGGAGGGAAAGTGGAAATCTTTACCCTTTCATTAGTGTTCCTTTTATATTCTATTGGTTTTCCCATTTTCTATAGTTGGCAATATAAGCATTCTCATTGCAATTTACCACACAAAACATATAGATTTCCTCTAGATTAGTTTCAATGTTGTCTGTGAGAATGAATACTTCAAACCAACTACTTTTATGTGTCAATTCTTCACACCCCCAAAATATATAAAGCTCATTATATAGTTCAAGGGCGACCAAGTCATTACAATATTTATCCATGATTCGATCATGAAAAAGTATGCATTGAAAATTAAGGTGACCAACTTTATTGCAAAGTTCACAAGTAATGGGATGAAGAGAGCATAGTTTTGTAGAAAATTCATCTATCACTTTGAGCAAAAAATTGGTTCTATAATGTTTATGCTTCTTACAAAATCTATCATCCCTATAAGGCATGTCTTCACAAACTTTATGCACCCCACAAAAATTGACATGCTTATAAGAAACATTTTTGTCATGACTAGTGCAATCATCATTAGTATTTTGGATATTCATAGTATTCATACTAACAACATTGCAATCATGCTCATTATTCAAAGATTTTATGCCAAACATTTTATTGAATTCTTCTTCTATCAATTGAGCACAATTTTCCGCTCCATCATTTTCAAGAAAAACATTATAAAGACGAATAATATGAGGCAACCTCAATTCCATTTTTTGTAGTTTTCTTTTATAAACCAAACTAGTGATAAAACAAGAAACTAAAAGATTCGATTGCAAGATCTAAATATATACCTTCAAGCACTCACCTCTGCGACAACGGCGCCAGAAAAGAGCTTGATGTCTACTACACAACTTATTCTTGTAGACTCGTGTTGGGCCTCCAAGCGCAGAGTTTTGTAGGACAGTAGCAATTTTCCCTCAAGTGGATGACCTAAGGTTTATCAATCCGTGGGAGGCGTAGGTTGAAGATGATATCTCTCAAACAACCCTGCAACTAAATACAAGAATTCTCTTGTGTCCCCAACACGCCCATTACAATGGTAAATTGTATAGGTGCACTAGTTCGGCGAAGAGATGGTGATAAAAGTGTAGTATGGATAGTAGATATAGGTTTTTGTAATCTGAAAATATAAAAACAGCAAGGTAGAAAGTAACAAAAGTGAGCACAAACGGTATTGCAATGTTTAGAAACAAGGCCTAGGGTTCATACTTTCGCTAGTGCAATCTCTCAACAATGCTAATATAATTGGATCATATAACCATCCCTCAACGTGCGATAAAGAATCACTCCCAAGTTCCTACTAGCGGAGAACATAAGATAGAAATTGTTTGTAGGGTACGGAACCACCTCAAAGTTATCCTTTCCGATCGATCTATTGAGCTATTCCTATAAGTGTCACAAACAGCACTAGAGTTCGTACTAAAATAACACCATATGATACACATCAACCAACTCCAATGTCACCTAGATACTCCAATGTCACCACAAGTATCCGTGAGTTGATTATACGATATGCATCAAACAATTTCATAATCATAATATTCAATCCACACAAAGAACTCCAAGGAGCACCCCAAAGTTTCTATCAGAGAAAAGATAATGAAAACGTGCATCAACCCATATGCATAGATTACCCCAATGTCACCGTGGGAATCCACGAGTTGAGTGCCAAAACATATATCAAGTGAATCAATATAATACCCCATTGTCACCACGGGTATTCATATGCAAGACATACATCAAGTGTTCTCAAATCTGAAATATTAAATCCGACAATAACGAAACCCCAAAGGGAAAAGATTCGATTCATCACAACAAGGATAGAGAGGGAAGAAACACCATATGATCCAACTATATTAACAAAGCTCGCGATACATCAAGATCGTGCCAAATCAAGAACACGAGAGAGAGAGAGAGATCAAACACATAGCTACTGGTACAGACCCTCAGCCCCGAGGGTGAACTACTCCCTCCTCGTCATGGAGACCGCCGGGATGATGAAGATGGCCTCCGGTGATGATTCCCCCCCTCTGGCAGGGTGCCGGAAAAGGGCTGTAGATGAGATCGTGGAGGTACAGAGGCTTGCGGCGACGTAAAAACTCATCTAGGGTTATTTCTGGGGGTTTCTCTATTTATAGGATTTTTCAGCGTTGGAATCAGGTCAGACGGAGCCACGTGGGCCCCACGAGGTACCAGGGCGCACCTGGGGGGTTGGCGCGCCCTGGTGCCTCGTGGGCACTGGGTGGCCCCCCTCCAGTGGGTCTTGGTTCCAGTATTTTTTATTTATTCCATAAAAAATCTCCAAAAAGTTTCATCCAATTCCAAAAACTTTTATTTCTGCACAAAAAACAACACCATGGCAATTCTGGTGAAAACAGCGTCAGTCCGGGTTAGTTCTAATCAAATCATACCAAAACCATATAGAATTGTTATAAACATGGCATGAATACTTCATAAATTATAGATACATTGGAGACGTATGACAGGGAAGTAATCTATTCGAATAGCCGTGTCCATGGTAACGGACGCTCGGAGTTGTATCCCGATCTACTACAACTAGAACTGGATACTTGTGTTACTAAACTGATATGATGGCTCCAGGATCGCTTTCTCGCAGGGAGTCGAGGAAGGATCTCTGGGCATTGCTAATATATACTTTTTACTTTATTATATGTTGTTCTGTACTCTTCTACTGCTGCAAGATGCTAGTCTTCGATAGGCTAGGCCTTCTCTATATTCTGGCATTTCTGCAGTCTAGTCCACAGATACATCCCCTTCCCTTTGATACCGATGCATACTTAGCATAGTTCTGATGTAAGTCTTGCGAGTACTTTGGATGAGTACTCACGGTTGCTTTGCTACCTTTTCCCCCCTACCCGATTGCTGTGATCAGATGACGGAGCCCCGGAGTCAGCTGATCCCGCCGATGACTACTACTACCCCGACGGAGCCTACTACTACGTGAAGACCGACGACTAGGAGTAGATAGGAGGCCCCAGGCAGGAGGCCTGCGCCTTTTCGATCTAGTTGTCGTTGTTTTGCTCAACCTTCTTAAGGCAAACTTGTCTAATTATGTCTGTACTCAGATATTGTTGCTTCCGCTGACTTTGTATTCGAGCCTTCATGGCCTGGCTTGTAATATAAAGCTGTATGACTTTAATTTGTGTCTTGAGTTGTGTTGTGATATCTTCCCATGAGTCTCTGATCTTGATCATGCGCATTTGCGTGTATGATTAGTGCACGATTGAGTCGGGGCGTCAGAAGTTGGTATCAGAGCCGACTGCCTGTAGGAAGCCCCTTTCCAACTCCTTGGCCGAAGTTGAGTCTAGTCTTTGAAAAACTATTTTACTAACATTGTTGTGTGCCTTACGGGCCCACATCGCAAATGGAATTGATTAGGATCTTTTATTCCTCTCCTTTACTCTAGGATTCTGATCTCTCTTCTATTCGGGTTAAAGATTTTGCTAACTCTAACTCTAGGATCTCGTAACTACTTCCTCCTGGAGAGCCCCTCATTCCAGATGATGGCTTGATTCACCATAAGATTCCGAAGATACTCTTCGATGTTTTCCCGAGACCCTTGTGCCCACCGCCTTTGCAATTCCCTACCACCGATAAGTCCTTATGGATAACTACGTACACTTGCCATTCATACAATCATTCCTTGTTGCTCTTGTTATTACAAGATACCCTGAAATACTCTTCGATATTCTGAGAATCCTTCGGGCCTACTGCCTTGCAGCTCTTTTTTGCAATGCAAATAATTCCTCACATTTACCGGGGATCCGTTCGTCCCCAGTTGTTCATGTGCTTCCCAAAATACTTTGAAATACTATTTGATCTCCCAAGAATCCTCTGCAACCTATTGCTTTAGAAAGTCTTGCTTGCCTGCATTATGGTTAATTCCATATGTCTAGCAATATTCATTAACATCCTTTGTCATTGTCATTCTGAGCCTATTGATTCAATATGTATCTGAATGCTCCCTATCATCAGTTAATTCTTAGAATTCGTCCTTCCGGCTCATACGTCATTTTGGACATGAGTTGGTTCTTGGCCAATCAAGTTGCAATTGATTGTCCATCTAGTTCTATTCAACTTACTCATCTTTGATCAGAGCGTCTACTTCTGATCCTTCATTTGGAAATCATAATTCCTTTGTATTTAAGCGTCGAGCTATTCAGATGTTTCTATAATCTGATGCCTTTGCATTCTTTCTTCTTCTGGTTGAGTACCGATACTCACATCAGATCCCTTGTGGACCGCCAAACCCTTTGTTGGATTATTATTCGACAGTGTCCTTCATATTCAATAACTCTTATTACATCCTTGTTGCTTATGAGTCTGTACTCAACAATGTCATTCCCAGCCGATCGGCTACATAATTATCGTGCTAATCTTAACTGTGCTACCTGGTCCTCCTTCCCGGTGCACATTTCTGACAATGGGTTAAGCCTGTGTCAATTTTCATCATCATAACGTTTTGCTTACACCACATGAATCCGAGCGTCATATCCGTGGTTCCGTTGACCTTGAACTTCATTCCATCTGCTTTGATCATCTTACTGATCGATTTCATCTTCATGGAATCCCTCGACAAATGTGTCATGACCAACGTCAACATTTTGACTTCTTCCAAGATGTGAACCGAATTCATGATAAGAAATATCATCATTGCCCCTCGATAATTTGTGTTGCCATCGACAACATCCTTGCTTTCCTTCCAACCCAGACTTGGTCATGTTTTTGTTATGCCTGAAGTTCCTTGCTATTCTTGAAATTGTTCCTTCTGTATTTCTTGTGATCTTCACACCCAACCTTTACTTGAAACACCATATTATTGCTACCCCGAAGCATGACTGTGGTACTCCGAACATCAATAAGAACATTGGAAGCGCAATGCTAAATGTTTGTTGATCAATTATCCAAACACCGTTGTATGGATAACATCATGAATTCCCTTGCCCCTTTACCTAAATGGTTATCTACTTGCTGTCCTGTCATGGATATCATGCTCTGCTTTTTCTTGTGAAGGATATACTCCTAATATTTGTGAATAAACACATTTTCCTTTCCATTGGTCTGTTTAACCTTTCTTGTGATTTATATGATCTAAGCAGTAACAATCCTGTGCTTAGGTAAGCCCCCCCGATGTACCACTCTGTCGGTAACACCTTGTTACTATTGTTGATGACATTCCGGTAACACCGGTGGATGAGAACCTTGCCTATTGGTCCGCCTCGCCTTGCGAGCAGGAAAATGGTTCTCTTCGTCCCCCGCCCTTGGTACCGACGTTGTTGCCAACATAGCTGACAATTGTTCTCTCACAAACCTTGCATCGTGACCACACAAGATGCCACCACCCTTCTTATTCATCATGGTGGTATGAATGTTGATCACTTCGATTTTGATCATCCTAATGATTCGAAAATGCTCAAGTCCTCAATTACATACTCGTGCAGTGTGCTTTATCTCTGTGTAGCACTTGCGACTGTATGTCCCGGTTGCCCATGTAATCAGCTATCATGCTACCTTGAGCCTGTCATTCCTTTGAGTTCCTTACGAAAGTTCTCTCTCATATATTATGAATTTTCATGCAAATGACTATAATTTTGTATCCGAAATTATTCTTTGTACCTGGTTTCGTATGCATACCAGCAAGTCACCTTCCTTGAGATGTTCCATTCTGGTATCAGATGCGAGCATTATTTCTCGCTACCCTGACCCCTTTCACATTCTGTTTTCGGCATCAAAAGATTTCCTACCCAATTTGAAACATCTTGTACCTTCTTACCTTGCTCTTGATGTTTTACCTGAGTTTTAACTCGAGAGATGTCTTGTTCCCCGATCACTGAGATACTCATCCGTTAACCAACCTGGTAGAGATCCGTTCTTCCAGAGTTTTCCCTCCAAACTCTCTCATAGGTACGATAAAGATTTCGAAGGAAGGACGACAACTTCATCGCGAAGCAATGATGTAAAAAAAAAAATGAAGACATCAATGCCATGGATCGACCTCTTCGGGAAGAGCAACCAAGACCGAGAAGACTCGTTAGAATTTCGTAACCAATTCTTTCCCCTGAACTCTACCTCTTAAATCTCAGGACGAGATTTCTTGTAGTGGAGGAGATTTGTAACAACCCAAGTGTTAAGCTACAGTAATCTCATGCTAATGATGCCAAGTCATCATGCTTTACTAATCCAAATTGCCACTTGTCCAAAAATCTAATTCAAAATCCAATTTGAAATGCAAGTCAAATATTTACATCTTCAAACATGCAAACAAAATAATTCATGATTTTGTAAATAATCCATAAGTAATTATGTTAAGGAAAACAACATCACCAAAGTTCCCAAAATGCCCCTAGCATCCAATATACAGTGCCAGAATCAATTTAAATGACATTTCCAATTTCTAAAAATATCTAAACTTTACCAAGTGCTCTAAAACTTTTTGTACAGACCCATAATATTGCCAGGCATTTATGTGACAAGTTTCATCCAGACAAAATTCATTTGGTAGCTAAGAAAAATAGAAAATAGAGGCCAAAATATGTGACAAAAAAAAGAGAAAATGATAAAAGATAAAGCGCACTGTGGACTTGAAGCCTAGTGCTACAGTGCGGCCCAGCCCATCTCTCCTTTTCCTTCAACCTCATGTACAGAGGCCATGGCATGGCCTCCGCGCGCCCGTCCACGCGTCCGATGTCGCCGTGTCGGCCATCCCTCGACTCCCTGCGCTGGATAAAACCACCCTCGACCGCCCTGGCAAACCCTAGCCCTCACATTCTCCCCCCTCGTCTTGCCCCCTTTGGTTTAATAGTCGCCCGAGAAGCCCATGGCAGCACCGCCATGAAGCTCGCGGCCATTGTCATCTCCTCGCCTACTGAGCGCGTCCATCCGCTCCGCCGTCGACCACTGCCTCGACCACGACCACCAGATCAAGCTGGGAGCCCCTACATCGAACGGATCGAGGTCGTCTTCAACCTCCGCCCTGCCGCTTGTCGTCTTCGATTCGGCCTCACCGGAGCCTCCCCGAACCCGCTTTGCTCACCTACAAGCTCGATGTGAGCTCCTCTCCCCATTCCCCTTTTCTTTCCCCTCAAATTCGTCGCCGTTTGGTCGCCCCACGCATGACAGGGAGCTCGGCACCATGCGCCCGCGCTCCTCCTGTCCGCTCCTGCCCGTGCCCGCTACACCCTGGCCGCGCCCGCCTGCAGCCGTCCCTGCTCGCCCGCACTGCCGCCTCTCGGCAGCCGCCCGCGCCCGCGCGCGCCTACGCTTGTTCGCCGCCACCGCCGCTCACGTCCGCTGCTGCCGCTCCTTGCTGCTGCTACCGCTGTTGCGCTGCTGTTGCTGCTGCCTGTGCTGCTGCTGTTACCTGCTTGTCGCTGCTTGCCGCAGCCTCCTACTGCTACTGCGCTGCTGCTGGCCATGGCCGCCGTGGCTCTACGCCCGTGCGTGCTGGCCATGGCAACGCAGTCGTGGCTCAGCCACTGGATGTGAGGCTGGCCACGTTCAATTAGTTTAGGGTTAATTAGTAGTAGTTAGGTTAGCTACTAGCAAATGACATGTGGGACCCTTCTAAATTAGATTAAGTAAATCCTTTTGGAAATTATTGAAATCTTGACATGTGGGACCCAAACACTGTTCACTGTTGACCCAGTCAACTGCTGACTGAGAGTTGACTAGGTCAACTGTCCCCACTGTCAGCCACACGTGCACACTGCTGGGTACACTTTCGTGTACCCATAGCAATTTGGCTATTGAATATTTCAAAATAATATAAATTCCAGAAAATTCCAGAAATCGTTTAATACTTTGAAAAATCATATAAAATAATCCGTAACTCGGATGAAAATAATTTATATATGAAAAATGATCAGAAAAATAAGACGAATCCGAATACGCCATCCACATACCTACCACATGCACCCAACACAGCAAACATGAAACTTTCCTCTCCGGATCGTTTGACCGATAAATGCCTGGAGCTGGGAAAATATTTCCGGATATTTTCCCGCTCCGTCTATAACACTTAGCAGTGCATTAGGTCACCCCTAGCATAGCATACTGTCATGTCATGCAATGTGATGCATTTGTTTGCTTTGTATTTATTGTTTCTTCTCCCTCTTCTTCTCCGGTAGACCCCGAGACCGACGCTGACGCCGCTGAGTATGACTACACTGTAGACGTTCAGCCCCTTGCCGCAGAGCTTCCAGGCAAGCAAAACCCCCATGATCATTCCTATATCGCCCATTCTTTCTCTCCCATGCTTGCATTAGATTTTGCTACTGTTATTCGACAGCTCCTATTCTAATGCATAGCCTGATTTTGTAACCTGTTGTTGATACTTTATCTGTTGTCCTATATGCTTGGTATAGTCTGGTTAGTGATCCATCAGTGTCCCTACACCCTTGTCCATGTTGCCATGCTTTACTATCGATGACTCGATCAGTGTGATCGACGTGCAGAGACCGAGCACACCACCAACACCCCCATAGTTGTACGACTCTGTAGAGCTACTATTGAGTGCTGAGGGTGATACCTCTTACCTCACTTCTGATGATATCTCTATAGTGTAGTTAGTCGGCTATGGATTACAGAGGGTGATTGCTCGCTCTCCACTCCCAATGATGACTCTGTCGTGAAACACCTGTAATGCCCAATATGAAGCTCTATCGCAATCTCGTGATGAACTCAAGATCGTGACAGAACCTCATTTTGGAATGCATAGCAAGGTGATTCTCAAAATACATACAGCCGAATGAACAGGTGAGAATACTAGATAAAGGCCTACACTCGCCACATGCTACAGCATAAATATATCATAATCATCATACAATCATCCAAATGAAAGACATGGTCCGACTACGGACGAAATCAAATGAGAAAACACGACCCTGCTATCATCCCCGGATCAGCCGACTAGGGCCCACTACTGATTGTCTGGCATCGTGACGTACATAGATCCACGCTCATCATCATAGTCCCAATGGAGCTTCTCGGGCTCACCTGTGTCTGTCTCAAGCGTACCTGCAACTGGAGTTATGTAGTAATCTGTGAGCCACATGGACTCAATATTCTCATCACCCAAGATAACAAAACTATTTAAGCTTATAGGAGTGGAAGGGGTAAATATGGTGAGGTTGCAGCAAGCACTAAGCATGTTTAAGTGGCTAACTTACGAGTACAAGAGTAAAGATGAGCATACTACGCATAACGGTCGCAAGTTTAACATGATCAAGAAGTGATCCTGAGCACCTACTTATGGTTTAATGATAACCCCACCGTGTTCTCTTCTCGAACTTACTCGAAAAGAGACCATCACGGTTACGCACACAGTTGGTGTATTTTATTAGAATTAGTGTCAAGTTCTCTACAACCGGAGGTTAAAAATATCCAAGTCGCCACATAACCGCGGGCACGGCTTCGCGTAAGATTTAACCCTGCAGGGGTGTTCCAACCTGGTCCATCGTAGACCAACACAAGCTGCGGTGGAAATACCTCAACCTCGAGATAGCCCGAAGTATCCTCGGAATCCCGGTGCACAAGACATTTCGACAATGGTAACACAAGTCCAGCAAGACCTCCCGACGTGCCGACACCCCGACTGGAGCCGCGCGTATCTCATAATCAGGCCACGACGGATAAGCGAGACGTACAGGTGCCAAATCCCCAAGTTGCCAAGGGGCGGCCCCGCACAGTGCTCTAGTTTGGACCAACACTCATGAGCAGCACTGGCCCGGTTTTGTTGATTAAAATATCCTCGGGTTAGCTAGACCCTATGCAAGTTTTAGTTGTTATTAGGCAAATGTTAAAACCAATATTGGGCCTTGCTGGAAGCGGTTATTCAAAATGAACTGTCAAGAGGGTCCCATTCCCCTGAGCATGTTAGGAACGCTAATCAAGGATCATAACACCGGTATTACGGAAACTAAGGTGGCATGAGTGGAACAAAACACTAGGCAAAATGCTGAGCCTTGCACACACCGGTATATAGATGCATTAATTAAATAAGAGATATTATGATATCCCAACATATCCATGTCCCAACTTGGAACAACCTGCACTGCACCTGCAACTAGCAACGCTATAAGAGGGGCTGAGCATAGCGGTAACATAGCCAAACAACGGTTTGCTGGGTAGGGTGGTTAGAGGCTGTATCATGGCATATGAGAGGCTGACATGTATATGGTAGTAAGCGTGACATAGCGATAGCAATGAGACAACTAGCAAGCAAAGATAGTAGTGTTATCAATGGTAATGATCATCTTGCCTGAAGTCTCTTCGGTAGGATAGTAAGACTGCTCCTCGAACACATTCTCTACCGGTTCCTCGAACTCAGACTCGTCTCCCGGAACTACCTAAAAGAAAGAACAAGCACCGAAATAAACAAACAATCATGGCATAAATGCACAAACAAAATGATGCGTGCAAGACATGGTAAGATTATGGGCATGACATGAATGAAACAACGGTGCTACCGGGACGACAGAAATGATAACGAGATGTGAACGGTGAAGCAAAAGATGGATATGGGCAAAATCTTGGCAATCCAAGTATGCCTCTGGAAAGAAAGAAAGTTTTTGATTGAAATCGATATAAAGATCACGAAGAACGGATGCACGAAGCTCAAATGGTGTTCAAAACAATATGCAATGCAAAACTGAAATTAACAGCAACATGGCATCTTATGCACATCAAAACAACAAGCTACAGTACCCTAACATGCAAGAAAATGGTATGCACCTACAGTACACATGGCGTAGAACATTTAATTACATTGACACAAAATCATATGAAGCATGGATTCATCAGAAATGAGCTCACATGGCAACATAATGTTGACAGAAAACTGCTACATTGACTAGGCATGTTTAGAGCAACATTCACATATGCTACTGAAGTTTAACATGGCAACAATTGGCATGGCATGAATGTACTGACAACATAGAACAAAACATGTTTACTGATCATGCTCAGAATAGCTATGGATTAGATGGTAGCATCAAAGCAACATGGCAAGTTTATATAACACACAGCTATGACTTGACAGTTTTCACCAAGTGCAAATTAGAACAGTGATTAAGCATGTTTGCAAGCTTGTTGCACTCCTATCATGGCATGTCATGGCATGAAATAAATACTAGCAGCAAGATGGCTTGAAAATGCTCCAAACTCATGTTGACAAGATGCTCATATGACATTTGCATTAAATCACACATAAATGACAAAATGGCATGTTATGTTAATATGGCATGCATGCAAACTTGCTCAAAAGATAAATCTAATGCCACCATTGGATTAGTTGGATTTTCTACCCCAAAATCATATATTACACTCATATGTTCCTATATGAAAATTGCTCAAAACACCACAAAAACATATAGGACAGAATATGATTTAAGTTATATTCCAGAAATGGCATATGCCAGATTCGGAAAGCACCGGATTCAGAAACTTGCCGAAACGGGAAAACGCCAAAATGGGAAATGGACAAACGGCGGCGACGGCTACGTGTACCCAGGGGGTACCTAGCCTCTGCGGCTGACTGGTGGGGCTGCTGGCGCTGTGTGTATGACATGCGGGACCCGCAGTCCATGTGGCGGCTGACGCGGCGAAGCAGAGCAGGGCAACGACGGCGACTGGCGTGCGGCGACGTCTCGCCGGACTTGTCTCCAGTGGTCTGCAGGCATGGCGGAGGGGTGCATTCGAAGCACGGGAAGAACCCGCGCTCGCGCATGGCACGCTCAGCGCCAGACGACAACGGAGGCGACGCCAGCGTCGAGGTGCAGACGCGGCGGCGACGAGGTCAAGCACGGTGACCCGGTGACCTAACGCGGCAAAGCTGCGGGGGTTCGGCTCTACGAAGCGTGGCTAACACGACGGACACGCGCAAGAAGACTAAGAAGGTCAGGGCACTCGCCGGAGACGAGGCTCGACGACGGCGGGTACGGCTCTCATGGTAACCGGCGAAGGAGGGCGCAAACAAGGGGGAAAAGTGGTCGGGGGGAAGCGGACGCTCACTATGAACACGACAGTGTGCTCGGACGGAGAGATCGGGGATGGAGTCGCCGGAACTTGGCCGGAGACGATCGGTGGCCGAAGTGGAAGAAGACGACGAAGACGGCGGACTTGGGGGCTCTCGGCTTGCGGTAGACATCGTCGGGGACGTAGTCGGACTTGGCGAACCCCACGGACACGAAGACGGCGACGGAGACGGGCTCGGGTCACGGCGACGCCATGGCCGTGCACCCAGATGCGCTCAGGAACGGCGCGGGGCGGTGGATCTGGTGGCTAACCAAAACTGGCGGCGGCGGAGGAGGACAAGGGAAACCCTAGGCGAAGCAAGGGACAAGGAAAGGAGCTATATAGGGGGCTAGGGCGACCGGGGCGAGCTCGGGCGCGCTCGGGCTCGCGGTCCCCATGGGCGCGTCGAGAGGTTGACGAAAAGGAGGGCGCAGGGTGCACTGTAGCCCGTGGCTGCCAGGCGGGGCCGGCCTTGCCACGTGGTGACGGCTTAGCGGGGGTATGCGCGGGCGTGGGTGAGAAAAGAAAAGGAGGGCCGCGCGGCTGCCGAGCTGGGCCACGCGGCTGGGCTTGCTACGGTGCTGCTGCTGGCGCTGTTGGGCTGCGCTGCTGGGCTGCTCCCTCTTTTCCCTTTTCTATTTCTTCAAGCAGAAAAATCAAAGAGAAAAGCACAGGGGTTTGGGGAAGGGTGAGAGAGATATAAAAATATCCCTGGAATCTAGAAATTATGTAGTATTTGAATAAATTGGTTTGGGCATTTTTAGAGGAAGAAAAATAATTCAAGTTTGAATTAAATTCAAACTTGCACCATTTTTGAACCCAACCAAATCAATTCCAAAATTGCTGAAATTTGGCAGAGAGCTAAATGACATGGTGTAGGATTTATAGGAAAATAGTGGACATTAATATGAAACAGAAATAATGACCACATGAATAATATTGGGAAAAGAAGGGTTTGAGAGAGAGGGGATGGTAGATGGCTTGCAAAGGTGAAACCCAAGAGTTGGGTGAGGCAAGAAGAAGATGAACACACATAACCACAATGCATATATGATGAGCACAACAAAAATTAAAATGATGGATGCTATGCACATGACAAAAGAATGGCATGAAGATGAAATGCAAAATGAAAAGAAGCAAAACACAACATGAGAAGAAGCCCAATCATCAAGATCATCATGACAATTCCATAAATGGCAAAGTTGGGGAGTACAATTATGGAAGGAGCACACTTGGGGTGTTACAACTCTCCCCTACTACAAGAGGATCTCGTCCCGAGATCTAGGAACGAAAGAACTCCGGATATTCAGAATGGAGGTGGTCCTCGCGCTCCCATGTGGCTTCCCGGTCGGAATGGTGAGACCACTTAACTTTCAGGAACTTGATTAACTTGTTGCGAGTCTTGCACTCAGCTTCTTCGAGAATGGCAATGGGGTGCTCACGGTAAGACAAATCATCTTGGAGCTCGATGTCTTGGAAGTCAATGGTACGGTCGGGAGTCTTGAAGCACTTGCGAAGTTGTGACACGTGAAACACATCGTGCACATTTGAGAAGTTGGAAGGTAGCTCAAGTTGGTAGGCTAGATCGCCTCTTTTGCCAACTATCTTGAAAGGACCCTCATATCTTGGAGCAAGCTTTCCTTTGATACCGAATCGTTGAGTGCCTTTCATGGGAGAAACACGAAGATAGACATGGTCTCCAATCTCGAAAGCCAAGTCACGGTGCTTACTATCATAGTAGCTCTTCTGGCGCGATTGCGCTGCTTTCAGATTCTCACGGATGATACGACACATCTCTTCAGCTTCAGAAATCATATCATTGCCAAGAAGTTGGCGCTCATCGGTTTCAGACCAGTTGAGAGGAGTACGACACTTTCTGCCATAGAGAATTTCGAATGGTGCCTTGCCCAAGCTTGCTTGGAAACTATTGTTGTAGGAGAACTCGGCAAAAGGAAGGAAGTCTTCCCACTTCATGCCGAAAGAGATGACACACGCTCTCAGCATATCCTCGAGATTTTGATTGACTCTCTAGACTTGGCCACTAGTCTGAGGATGAAAAGCTTTGCTGAAGCGAATCTTTGTGCCCATGGCCTGCTGGAAGGAATCCCAGAATCTGGAAGTGAAAGATGCTTCCACGATCTGAGGATATCAACTGAGGAACACCGTGCAAGGAGACCACTCTGGAAGTGTACAGCTCTGCCAACTGGGCTGCGGTGATAGACTCCTTGACTGGAAGGAAATGAGCGACTTTAGTGAACTTGTCAATGGCCACAAAGATGGCATCATTCCCTCTCTTGGACTTAGGAAAGCCGGTGACAAAGTCCATCTCAATGTGATCGAATTTCCACTCGGGGATGGGTAGAGGCTGAAGAAGTCCTGCTGGACCTGATGTTCCGCCTTCACTCTACGGCACACATCGCACTCGTTTACGAACTGAGCAATCTCACGTTTCATACGAGTCCACCAATAAGTTGACTTGAGATCATGGTACATCTTGGAGCTGCCTGGATGGATGGACAAGAGAGAATTGTGTGCTTCGTTCTTTATGACCTTCCTGAGATCCCCTTTTGGCACAACTAGTCTGTCCTCAAAGAACAAGGTATCCCTGTCATCCACTCGATATCACTTGTATTTGGGAATGCTCTTTGCAACACCGAGTTTCACCTTCTTCACCATGGCATCTAAGAGCTGAGCTTCACGAATCTGATCCTCCAATGTGGGAGTGATCTGGAGGTTTGTGAGAAATCCTTGCGGAATAAGCTGGAGGTTGAGTTTTCTGAAGGCCTCACACAGATCAGGCTGGACCGGCTTGAGAATAAGACTGTTGCAATACGCTTTTCAGCTCAAAGCATCCGCGATAGCATTAGCCTTGCCTGGAGTGTATTCAATGCTTGGGTTGTACTCTTGAATCATCTCCACCCATCGGGTCTGCCGGAGATTAAGGTTGGGTTGAGTGAATATGTACTTGAGGCTCTTGTGATCGGTGAAAATGTCCACCTGCCTGTCCAACAAGAGATGCCTCCATGTGATTAAGGCATGGATGACAACTGCCAACTCAAAGTCATGAGTAGGATAGTTCCTCTCGTTCGGCTTCAACTGCCGAGAGGTATAAGCCACCACTTTCTTCTCTTGCATTAGTACTCCACCGAGACCTTGCAGAGAAGGATCACAGAACACTTGGTAAGGCTTGGATTCATCTGGAGGAGTGAGAACTGGAGCAGTTATGAGCTTCTCTTTGAGTGTCTTGAACGCAACATCACACTCAGGAGTCCAAGAATATTTGACATTCTTCTGGAGGAGGTTAGACAAAGGTTTGGCAATCTTGGAGAAGTTCTCCACGAATCTTCTGCAATAGCTTGCAAGCCCGAGAAAGCTTCGAAGTTGCTTGACATTTTGAGGAGGCTGCCAGTTGACAATAGCTTCAACCTTTTCAGGATTTACCAAGATGCCCTTGGCAGAGATAATGTGACCGAGGTAAAGAACTTCATCAAGCCAGAATTCACACTTAGAGAACTTTGCATAGAACCGATGCTCTCTGACCTTATCAAGTACCAAGCGCAAATGCTTTGCATGATCCTCTTCAGTCTTGGAGAAAACCAGGATGTCATCGAGATAGACAAGAACAAACTCATTTGTGTAAGGATTGAACACATAGTTCATCACACAAGAGAAAGTAGGAGGTGCATTTGCAAGGCCGAAGGACATCACTGTGTATTCATATGAACCAAAGCTTGTCCTGAAAGATGTTTTGGGAATGTCTTCTTCGCGAATACGGATTTGGTGATATCCCATCCGAAGATCGAGCTTTGAGAACACCTTTGCACCTTTGAGTTGCTCGAACAATTCATTGATATTGGGAAGTGGATATTTGTTCTTGATTGTCTTCTTATTCAATGGCCGATAGTCAACGCAAAGTCTTTCCGTGCCATCTTTCTTCTTGAAAAATAGAACTCCACAACCCCAAGGGGATGAACTCGGTCTGATCAAGCCTAGACGCTCTTGTTCATCGAGCTGTCTCTTCAACTCTTTCAGCTCTTCTGGCCCAAGCTTGTAGGGGCGTTTGCATACGGGTTCTGTGCCGGGCTCGAGCTGAATGACAAACTCAACAGGCTGGTGAGGAGGCATTCCTGGCAACTCTTCTGGACAAACATCCTCATATTCACATACCACTAGAATTTGAGATATGGCATTAATCTCGCCTTTCTCATTGAGAGAGAATAACCGAATGGTATCATCACGAGCAGCAAAGATAATGACCTCTTCAGAAGGATGAGTCAATTTAACTTCCTTGGCCGCACAATCAAGAGAAGCCTTGTGCTTAGAAAGCCAATTCATGCCGAGAATAAGATCAATATCCGAATTTCCAAGGACCATAGGATCAGCCAGAAAAGAATAATTGCCCATCTTGATACCAACATTAGGAACCACCGTGTTGGAGCTCATCAATGCACCCGGGGAAAGAACACACAAAGGTTTGCCCAAGTATTCCGAATCAAAGTTGTGCTTAGCAAAAAATGGTCTTGACATGAAACAAAGCGATGCACCAGAATCGAATAAAATTTTAGCCAGAATGGAGTTAACCAAGAGATTACCCATGATCACTTCAGAAGACTCCTCTGCTTGAGCTGCATTCAACATGTTCACTCTTGCAGACTTGGGATTGTGCTTGACAATAGCATTGCTTGGAGGTCTGCCGGGAGGAGGAGGTGGAAGGCGCTCCTGGGTGCACTTGTTGGCATAGTGTCCTTTCAGCCCACACTTGTGGCAAGTAACCTCCGAGAGTGGACGAGGAGGAGGAACAACTGCCCTTGGAGCCTGAGATCTCTGCTGGTACGCTGGGTTGGGTGGGTGGGAAGAACCACAACCACCAAACTGCTTCTACTGATGCTGAGGACGAAACTGAGGAGGAGGAGGTAACCAGAACTTCTGCTGCTTGGCAACCACTTGAGATGAGGAAGAAGAGTGAACTACATCTCTGATTCTCTTCTTAGAAGCATCAAACTTGACTTGAGCTGATTCTTGCTTGAGTGCCAAGTTATAGAACTGATCAAACTCAGGCGGATCGAGTAGGATGAGAGCAAGCTGTAGGTCCTCTCTAAGACCACCCTGAACTGGTAGATCTTGCTCTTGTCATCTGGAATGTCTTGCTTGGCATAACGAGCGAGATTCTGGAACTCAGTGTTATACTGGTAAACAGACATGCTTCCTTGCTTGAGATTTCTGAATTTCTCACGCATCTCCTCAAACACACTTGCCGGAATGTGATGTGCTCTGAAATCATGACAGAAATTGGTCCAAGTGATGACTCAACCACCTCTTGAATCTTTGTATTGCTGCCACCACTCGGCTGCCTGGTCCCTGAGCTGGAAAGAAGCAAACTTGACATAGTCCTTAGGTCTGACATTGCTGCACTCAAAGTGTTTGTTGATATCCATTAACCAATCGTCAGCATCGAGAGGCTGAGTGCATGAACTGAAGGACCTGGGTTGGTTGCTGAGAAACTGGTTGAGAGTTGCATATTGAGGTTGATTGTTGAAGTTTCCTTGACCTTGATTGCCTTGATACCCTTGATTCCGCTCTTGCATAAACTAGAGCAGCATCTGAGTATTGGCATTGGTTGCTGCCATCAAAGCTTGCCATGCCTCCGGAGGCGTAGGTGGAGGAGGAGGTGGCGGTGGCGGTTCTGACTGCTCCCCATCATCACGGGTCGGATTCCCACGGGTTGCGGGAGCCATCCTGAAGATGGAAACAACCGTTAGAATCTTCAATGAGATAGTTGAAAAGCTGAATCAATAGGATAGATATTGCAACAGAATTCTTCACAAGCTAGCATCCGAACAGATATGAACGAATGCATTCCGAAAGATAGATGACACACCAAAGATTGAGAAGCCACTTGGAAAGAATGTTAGAATAATGCACAAGGTAACGAAGATGGAAACAAACATATGATAGACCCCATATCGTATCATGTGTCTGTTGGAACGATATCCTAGGTGATACTTGAATCCCCCTAGGAACTCCCGAAACTTCTTGGTTATGAGATCAGGTTGCAGATCCAGGAACCTACTCATCAAACAACAACCTAATCAGCTGCAACCTGAAAGCACATTTGCTCCCTTGGTGGTTTTGGTAATTCATAACAACATATATCTCATTGAACTAATGTCCATTCAAGTTAAAGATTTTAGGATGTTCAATGATTGGCATGGCATGGACTAGAGATGTAGACCCCTCAAAATGCTAAGGACAAGGATTGGCAAAAGATCAAGACTCTACATTTTTGGTTTAGTGATCCAAGATCACATTGAGTCCATAGGAAAGCCAATACAATTAAAAGGGGATGAGGTGTTGCTTAATGGTCTTTTTGCTCAAGTGCTTAGTGACAGTACTCCTAAACCCTCAATCACTCTCTCTACCCAAATATGTCCAAAACCTACATTCCAACTCGGCCCCACGCGAAATTTCCTATCCAGAGCCACCGAGTTCATCTGGACTTAGCCACTGCCAAAACCCTAACAAATCGGATCCACCGATATGGATCTCGGTCTCACCGAGATGGCCTTGCCAACTCTCTGTAATCGTTTGTACTTACTTCGGTCCCATCGAGTTTTGCAAATCGGTCTCACCAAGATGGCTTGCCAACTCTCTGTTGCCTTATTGCTTCACTTCGGTCCTACCGAGTTGATGCAATCGGTGCCACCGAGACAAGGTTTGCCCTAGCCATTACACTTCAGTCCATCCGAGTTGTTCCAGTCGGTCCCACCGAGATTCCTAACGTTCATATCTTTTACACAGTTCGGTGCCACCGAGACTTCTGAATCGGTGCCACCGAGTTGGGTCAAAAGTGTGTAACGGTTGGATTTTGTGTGGAGGCTATATATACCCCTCCACCACTTCCTTCTCAGTAAGGAGAGTGTCGGGCCCATGGAACCCGGGGTATCCAGGCCCGTCTGCCTTTGGCCCAGGGCGCAACGCCTGGCGTGGGCCCGGCAGGCCATCATCACCAAGCACCTCACCAGGGCTCCTCATGAGGCCTTGGCCTCCCGAGGCCCCCTCCTGAGGGAGCGGGAGAGCAAGGCCCAGCACCTCCACCAGCGGCCTCGCGAGGTCCTCTCGCGAGGCGACCTCCCGAGGTGGCCTCTCGAGGCCCCCTCCCGAGGGCGCACGAGACTAAGGCCGTTCAGCGGAGCCGCGCGGTCTGGGGCCCATCACGTGGGTGACGCGTGCGGAGACGAGCGGCGACAGAGGCCGCGCCAGCAGGCGCGGATGAAGATGGTTTCCTCTTTTGTGTTAAGGGAGCAGGGCCAGCTATCTACTCCCCAAAGCAACCCCAAAGGTTGCCCGATCGACGAAGGAAGACCAAGACGGCGGGCGCGCAGGGCGGAGGCCATCACCGAGCCCACCGGCGCGTCATGGATCACGCTTTGGCAGGCGAAGACCGCCTTTAGTCAGGATAGCCTGAGCGCCTGTCCCCTTTCAAAACCCGCCAAGTGTGGCAACCCTTCCTGCCTAAGTTTCAAGGGGGAAGAGGACCGATGTGGGTATAAGGGGGGCAGAGCAGCCATGATAGGAGAGGCCGGTTCCCGTCACCCTCAACCTTGTACACTCTCTCTCACACCAGAGCAATACCAACCAAGCTGGAGTAGGGTCTTACACCACAAGGTGGCCCGAACTTGGGTAAACCGCTGAGTCCATGGTCCATCCCTCGCTAGCGCGCTCTCGCCGTAGCCTCGCCATCACTTAGCCGTGGTAGGAGACGAAGTGGTAGCGCGAGCTCACCCCAGTGTTCGAACCTTTGGGTCCCCGGAGCCCGACTTCCGACATTTGGCGCGCCAGGTAGGGGTGCGCTATCCGCTCCGCCCTCTGCTCCACCAACCCCATGGCCGACGCACGTCGCGAGCGCCGAGCGCAGGGCTGGCCGTGTGGCTCAGACGGAGCCGGTGGCCCGCGGCAATCGCCGCCGCCCCGAAGCCGAGGCTGCTGCCGCACCGACCCCGCTGCCCGCGAGCAGCAGGACTCCTCCCTGCACCCCTCCGTGCAGGCGAACGGCCACACCGCCACTACCTCCTCCCTCGCCCACCACGGGCTGCCGAACCCGCAGGCCGTGCTGCTCATGGCGCGCGAGCTGCTTCGTTACCGTCCAGCTGACGCTGGCCACGACGCCTGCCTTGGTCGCATCACTGAGCTCGTCAACGCCGCCGGGGACGCTCCGGCGCCTTCCCACTCGCTTCGCCCTCTGCCGTCTCGCACTAGGGACCTGGCGCACGGCGCTCCCCCGCCGCCTCCTCTGCGCGACGAGCACGGCGGGCTTCAGCGCGGCGCACGGGCTCGCGAGCCGTCCCGCGGCGCGTCCTCGTCGGACCGAGACGAGGCCAGCTGCCAGATCATTCGCTGCGCACCCCCTGACGCGCGTGTGCTTCTCGAGCGGCAGCGCCGGCGCCAGGACCAGGCCGTTCAAGACGTTACGACAGCTGGGCGTCAAAACGCGCCGCCCACGCTGTCGGCGTCCCCTCAAGCGGTGTGGGCTGCCGTGCCTTCACTCGCGAGCTGTGTCGCGTGGTCTGGCCTGTGAAGATCAAGCCTGAGCTACCTGCGCGCTACGACGGCACCCCAAACCCCGCAGAGTTCCTTCAGCTCTACGCACTGAGCGTCGAGGCGGCGAACGGTGATGAAAAGGTCATGGCAAACTGGTTCCCCATGGCCCTCAAGGACGGCCCGCGCTCCTGGCTCATGAACCTCCCCGAGGCGTCCATCTCCTCATGGGCCAAGCTCTGCAGCCAGTTTGTTGCCAACTTCAAGGGCACACAGGACCGCTCCCTCACCATCAACGACCTGCGGCGTGTGCGGCAGCGCCCGGACGAGACCCTCCGCAAGTACATCCAGCGCTTCAGCCAGGTGCGCAACAAGATCCCGCGCGCCTCCGACGCGGCCATCATCTCTGCATTCTCCACCAGCGTCATGGACGTCAAGATGCGCGAGAAGCTCGCCATCAATGGTGAGCTCGACTCCGTGGTAGAGCTGCTCGATCTCGCCGACAAGTGCGACAAGGCTGAGGAAGGCCGCCTCTTCATCCACAACAACCCCGACGAGGCGCTCGACGCCGCCAAGACCAAGAGCAAGGACGTCAAGTGCAAGGGCCCGGCTATGCTCGCGGCGGAGCCCGAGCAGAAGCGCGGCCGTGACCGCGACGAGCCCAGGAAGGACGGTCGGCCGCTCTGCGCCTTCCACAACGTGCGCTCCCACAGCACCAAAGACTGTCAGGAGCTCAAGCTGCTCCGCGACGAGCGCCAAAGCCGCCGAGACGGCCGCAATGGCCGCGGCGCCGGCCGTGGAGGTGGCCGCGGCGGCAACCGCTGGGACGGCCGCAACGGCAGCGGCAACTTCCGCCAGGGTTGGCGCGACCAGCCTCGTGAGGCCGTCTGGCACGACCAGCCTCGTGAGGCCGTCTGGCGCGACCAGCCTCGTGAGGCAGATCCTCAGGCCAATGCCGCTCTTCCGCCGCTGCCGCCGCCACCCCGGAGGAACGACGTCAACCGGCCAGATGAGGGCGCTGGGGGCTACCAGGAGCCTCGCGCGGTTGCCTGCATCCTTGGTGGGTCCCAAGCCCCTTCGTCCATCCGCCACTTCAAGCAGCTCTCTCGCGAGGTGTATGCCACCCTCCCAAGGCCCGAGGCCGCGCGATCCCTCAAGTGGTCGCAGTACGCCATCACCTTCGACTCCAAGAACCACCCCAAATCCACGGCCTCTGCAGGCGCGCTCCCCATGCTGTGCACCTCCACCATCAGCAACATTGCGGTCACCAAGACCCTCATCGACGGGGGCGCCGGCCTCAACGTGATCTCCATCGAGACCTTCGAGACGCTCCAGGTGCCCTACGACCAGCTGATGCCAACCATGCCCTTCTCCGTAGTGACCGATGGCTCCACCATCCCTCTGGGGCAAGTGCGCCTCCCCGTCACCTTCGGCACCCGCAAGAACTACCACACAGAACTCATCGACTTCGACGTCGCGCACATCGGCCTACCTTACAACGCCATCTTGGGCTACCCAGCTCTCACCAAGTTCATGGCGGCCACCCATCACGCCTACAACATCCTCAAGATGCCTGGCTGCAGCGGCATCATCACCGTCACCTGTGACGAGAAGGACGCGGCCAGCACCCTCGAGCGTGCCTACAAGGTCGCCGCGGTCACGCACCTGACCGACGAGGACGCGGCCGAGCCTCCTGAGGCCGCGCCCGCAAAGAAGAAGCAGCTGTTCTCTCAGGACCGCGCCGAGACGAAGAAGGTGTCGGTGGACGGCAGCGGCTCCGGCCTTGCCTTCACCATCGGCACAGGCCTCCCTCCTGCATAGGAAAGCGCGCTCGTCACCTTTCTTCAGGCAAACTCGGATGTTTTCGCCTGGAAAGCATCTGACTTGTCCGGTGTGCCGAGGGAGGTGATCGAGCACCACTTAGCGGTGTGCCCCAATGCACGCCCCGTCAAGCAGAAGGCACGGCGCCGGGCACCAGGGAAGCAAGATTTCATTGTCAAGGAAGTTCAGAAGCTCCAGGAAGCTGGGGTCATTCGCGAGGTGCGCCATCCCGAATGGCTCGCCAACCCGGTCGTCGTTCCCAAGAAGGGCGGCAAGGAGCGCATGTGCGTTGACTTCACCAGCCTCAACAAGTTCTGCCCTCAGGATCCCTTCCAGCTGCCGCGGATTGGCCAGGGCGTTGGCCCCACCGTCGGCGGCATGCGCATGCCTTTCGGGCTGAGGAACGCCGGCGCCTCTTTCCAGAGGCTGGCGCCCTTCGTGCCAGAGCCTCGTGAGCCTCCTGCCCCTCGCAAGCCCCCCGGGGCCTCGTGGGCCCCCTGGCCCCGGAGGAGCGGACTCCCTTGGCGCGCCTCGCCAAGCGGTCTGACGCCGCCCCAGCGCGGTCCTGCCAGGTGCGCTCGACGCGTCGCCCTGCACGGCCCGCACTCCTTCTTGCCGGACGCGGCAGCCTAGCCCCTATCCTTTTGATTGTGTAACGAATTTTGCTGATTTTACTTTGATGAGTTATGATACCTGCTTAATTGCCTGTTAAGTTCGATGCCGACCGGAGAGCGCCACACTTTCGCGACCCCCCTGGCCGATTTTGTGAGCGGGGGCTAGGCACGGTGTCTGTGCTCGGGTCTGTCCCTGCAGTGCCGTCAAATCCAAGCGACTGAGCTCTGGCTCGCGGGCCTACTCCCGTGCACGCCACCTCACCAAGGTCCTTGGTGCCTTATCTCCTAACGCAACAGCCGTAGGCGAGTTAGCGAGCGCGTGCCGCTCCCCCCATTGTGAATTTGTCGACATGCAGCCCCTCAGGAGGCGAGCTGCGCGAGGACCTCGCAGGCAACCTCTCGCGAGCCGGCCTCGCGAGACGAAGACACTTCGAACGCCGAGTCTCGTGAGCACGCCTCGTGAGCTGTATGAACTCCTCACGAGCTGTGGCTCGCCCGACACCGCTCTCCGCCAAAAGCTAAGTCTAACTACCACGCGAAACGCCCTTGCCGCCACGCAAGCTCTCTCCCCTCGCGATCCCGCTGGGTGCTAGCATTTTCTCTTCCGCGTAAGCCGCTTGCACGCCAAAGGGGCGCTCCCTGAGCATCGCGCCTTAGGAGCCCTCACTAGCTCCCAGTGCCCCTCACCTCCTGGCCTTGTCCCGGCATCGTGATCGGACATACCAGCGATGGCCGAGGCCCGCTCGGGGCCTAGGTCCTGACGGCGTAGAGCGCTGAGGCGAACGAAGAAAAAAAACCCAGCCTCACGAGAGGACTTCGGGAGGGAGTGCATACATCCCGAATCACAAAAACATTAAGCTGAGCATAGAAGATACTGTTTTCATGACCCCGCGGGGCTACAACTGTTCAATGCAGGAAAATAAAAAGAAAGAAAGGGCCTAGGCGAGGCGCCGTCTCCCCCAAGACTCCAGCGCAGGTGCCACGTGCGTTCCCAAGAAGGCGCTGCGGGTAAGTGCGGCTCCTTCACCGTGCGCGCGGTGCTCGGCTCCGGAGACGTCGCCACCCGCGCCTAGTCGGAGTCCTCGTCCTCACTCTTGACACGGGGGGAGTCGTCGTCGTTCCCGCCCCCGCCGGCGGCACCGCTGGAGCTGTCGTCCTCGCTGTAGGAGCCGTTGTAGCTGCCGTCCTTGCTCTCCGCGCAGCACTCCAGGCGGCAATTGGAGAGCCCGAAGATCTTCATGAAGAGTGTGGCGGCCTCATCGTACTTGAATTGGAGGACGTGCCCCCGCTTCAGGCCGCGGGCGAGGGTGAACGACTTCCACCCCTGCCTCAGGAACATGAAGCCCGATGGAGTGAGGTCCGTCGCCACCCAGGAGGGGCCGTTGCAGCAGCCGTCGGCCTGCACCCACAAGCCCAAGGGCGCGCGCTCCGCCATCGCCGCCGCGAAGGAGTTCGGGAGCCGGAGCCAGGTGCAGGGGCTGCGGTGCATGTTCACGATGAACTCGTGCGCCGCCTCCGCCGAGTGGCTCCCCGCCTGAGGAGGTAGCGCGGTTGCCCCGCCGCGGCCGCCTCGGACCCGTGCGCCTCGCCCTCCGTGCCCGTGAGCGGCGCCCCTCCCGCGACTGCTAGGCCCGGCGCTGGCAGCCGTCGGGGAGCGCCCGCGCCCCCGGGGCGGAACCTGGGATGCGGTGGCGGAAGGACGGCCACGCCCTCTCCCCCTCACCATTTCCGTGGCAGCTCTAGCAAGAAGACAGCGGAAGCAGGAGGAAGGAGAAGGTGGGTGGAGGGCTCCGGCTCCCCCCTCTCCCTCTTTATACTCGGCGCGGAGCTCCCCTCATCGCTCCACCTTCTCCGGCATTGGGAATTGAAGCAACAGGGAGGTGCTGAGGAAGGCAATGATGGTCTCACGTCGCCCGCGGCGGACTTTTTGTCAGCGCGGGCGGTTACCGAGGTGTCGTGGGAGAAGTGGAGGCGTCCCCAGTCACATCGTGCGCCACGCGTCGCGCCTGGCCGCAGGCGGTTAGGGCCCGCGCCATTTCGCCCCCCTGTAGGCAGGAACGTGCGCGCCGTGGGCCCGGAGGCTACTGTCGGGCCCATGGAACCCGGGGTATCTAGGCCCGTCTGCCTTTGGCCCAGGGCGCAATGCCTGGCGTGGGCCTGGCAGGCCATCATCACCAAGCACCTCACCAGGGCTCCTCATGAGGCCTTGGCCTCCCGTGGCCCTCTCCTCAGGGAGCGGGCGAGCAAGGCCCAGTACCTCCACCAGCGGCCTCGCGAGGTCCTCTCGCGAGGCCCATCACGTGGGTGACGCGCGCGGCGACGAGTGGCGACAGAGGCCGCGCCAGCAGGCGCGAATGAAGATGGTTTCCTCTTTTGTGTTAAGGGAGCAGGGTCAGCTATCTACTCCCCAAAGCAACCCCAAAGGTTGCCCGATCGACGAAGGAAGACCAAGACGGCGGGCGCGCAGGGCGGAGGTCATCACCGAGCCCACCGGCGCGTCATGGATCACGCTTTGGCAGGCGAAGACCGCCTTTAGTCAGGATAGCCTGAGCGCCTGTCCCCTTTCAAAACCCGCCAAGTGTGGTAACCCTTCCCGCCTAAGTTTCAAGGGGGAAGAGGGCCGATGCGGGTATAAGGGGGGAAGAGCAGCCATGATAGGAGAGGCCGGTTCCCATCACCCTCAACCTTGTACACTCTCTCTCACACCAGAGCAATACCAACCAAGCAGGAGTAGGGTCTTACACCGCAAGGTGGCCCGAACCTGGGTCAACCGCTGAGTCCATGGTCCGTCCCTCGCTAGCGCGCTCTCGTCGTAGCTTCGCCGTTGCTTAGCTGTGGTAGGAGACGAAGTGGTAGAACGAGCTCACCCCAGTGTTCGAACCTTTGGGTCCCCGGAGCCCGACTTCCTACAGAGAGCCATCAGAACATGCCTACACTTCAACCATACATTTTCTGAGAGAGAACCACCTACTCATGTGTTGAGATCAAGTCATTCCACTCCAACCATTTGAACCTTGATTTCTAGCCTTTCCCAAGTTGCTTTCCACTCAAATCCTTCTTCCACCATAGCCAAATCTCTGGGGAGTTGTTTGAGTGTTGGGAAGACTATCATTTGAAGCACAAGAGCAAGGAGTTCATCAACAACACACCGTCTATTACCTTTTGGAGCGTGGTGTCTCCTAGATTGGTTAGGTGTTACTTGGGAGCCTCCGACATGATATGGAGTTGAACCAAGGAGTTTGTAAGGGCAAGGAGATCGCCTACTTCGTGAAGATCTACCCCGAGTGAGGCTAGTCCTTCGTCGACGTAAGCCATGGTGGAATAGACAAGGTTGCTTCTTCATGGACCCTTTGTGGGTGGAGCCCTCCGTGGACTCGCGCAGCCGTTACCCTCCATGGGTTGAAGTCTCCATCAACGTGGACGTACGATAGCACCACCTATCGGAACCACGCCAAAAACCACCGTGTCTTCATTGCATTTGAAATCTCCGATCCCCTCCTTTACTTACATATGCAATTGTTTACTTTCCGCTGCTACACTCTTAGAATTGCATGTGTAGGGTGATGCTTGACTTGTATTCTTGCTAAAATCTACCTACAACTAAAATTGGGAAAAGGTTAGGTTTTTATTTCATCAAGTAGTCTAATCACCCCCCCTCTAGACATACCTTCGATCCTACAAGTGGTATCAGAGCTTTGGTCTTCGTAAGCCTTGATTTCCATTGCTTTGGTAATCATAGCCTTGGTTTCACAACCTAGGAGAGTATGGCGTCTAGTGAGGTTAACTATCACCGTAGAGTTCCATATTTTGATGGTACAAACTTTGCTAGTTGGAAACATAAGATGAAAATGCATATTCTTGGTCATAACCCCACCGTTTGGGCTATTGTTCATGTTGGCTTGCAAGTTGATTTCTTTGAGGATGGCAAGGAACCGGATCGTGAAGCAACCCCGGAAGAATTAAAGACGTTGCAATACAATGCTCAAGCTTGTGACATTCTCTTCAACGGTTTATGTCCCGAGGAATTCAACAAAATCAGCCGCCTCGAGAATGCAAAGGAAATTTGGGATACTTTGGTTGATATGCATGAGGGTACCGAGTCCGTCAAGGAATCTAAGTTGGATGTGCTTCAAAGTCAACTTGACAAGTTCAAGATGAAGGATGGTGAAGGAGTCGCTGAGATGTACTCTAGGCTTGCTCTCATCACAAATGAGATTGCCGGCTTAGAAAGTGAAGAGATGACCGACAAATTCATCATCAAGAAGATACTTAGAGCTTTGGATGGAAAATATGATACCGTTTGCACATTGATCCAAATGATGCCAAATTACAAAGATCTCAAGCCCACGGAAGTCATTGGAAGGATTGTTGCTCATGAAATGTCACTCAAGGACAAAGAGGAGCTACACAACAAATCAAGTGGTGCTTACAAAGCCTCAACCGATGCTCCAACAACTCCAAGTGACAAGCTAGTATCCAATGAAGAGATTAGCCTAATGGTGAAAAGATTCAACAAGTTCTACAAGAACAAAGGGAAAGAAAGAAGCTCTAGTTCAAGACACTATGAGAGAAGATCATGAAGTCGTGACCGAAATTGCTACAATTGTGGAAAACCCGGACACTATTCCAATGAGTGTACGGCTGCCTACAAGAAAAGACGAATCACCAAGAGGAAGACATAGAAGAGATGAATCGCCTCATAAGGAGAGAAGGAGTAGAGATGATCGTTATGAACGAAGACACTCTCATAGAAGCAAGGATTCGGAGAGGAAGGACAAGTCATCCAAGAGCTACACAAGAAGAAGACATCAAGCTCATGTTGGTGAATGGGTTTCCGGCTCCGACTCTGACAACCACTCCGAGAGAAGTTATCACTCCAACTCCGACTATAGTCAAGATGAAGGTGTTGCCGGACTTGCTCTTGTATCATCCAACTCCCATGATCTATTTGACTCACCAAATAAAGGAATTGGAAGATGCTTCATGGCAAAAGGCCCCAAGGTATCACACCCCGAGTATCTTGATTTCAATAGTGATGAAGATGATTTGCTTGGTGATGATGATTTACTTGTTGATAAGGCTAGTGATGTGAGCTATAATGAAAATGCTAGTAATCATGATAGTCAAGAGGAAACGAGTGACAATGCTATGAAGGAGATTGAGCGTCTAACTAAAGAACTAAATGCTCTTAAGTTAGCTCATGAAACAACTCAAGAGGATCATAGAGAACTTCTAAGAACTCATGAGAAGCTACGCTTCGAGAAGCTAAATTTAGAGCAAGAGCATGAGTTTCTTAAAGCTATCAATGACGATCTTCGAAAGAAGAGTTCTTCATATCTTGCCAAGCGTTTACTCTTGTCTACCTTTATGCCACAAGTTAAACCTAAGCAAACTAGCAACAAGGGTAAAAAGGGTTCTACCTCTAGTAGTAACAATAACAATGCTAAATCCAATGTTGTTGCTTCTAGTAGTTCTATTGATTCCACTAATGATTCTCTTATCCAAGTTACACTTGAGCAAGAAAATTTGCTATTGAAAGGAATTGTAGAAAAAGGTGTCTACAAGAGTCTTGCCGGGAGTAAGCAATTTGAGGAAATTGTACGCAAGCAAGGAAGGCACCGGAAGAACCAAGGTGTTGGTTTTGAACGAAAGTTCAATGCCAATGGAGTTGAGTGGGAAGAAGATCAATACCCCAAGACGAAGTTTGTTCCTCAACAAGAGAAGTATGATCCCACTTCCTTCAAGGGAACACAAGCTCAAGAAGATCTTCCACCACAAGACCACAAGATAAAAGGCAAGGACAAGCTTCAAGAAGAGATTGATTCATTTGAAGAAGCTCCTCAAGCCTTCGTCAAGTGGGTTCCCAAGACTTCATCAAGTTCTACTTCATCAAGTGCTACTACAACTCCAAGGATTCCCATCAAGTTGATGTGGGTCCAAAAGAAGAAGAACTAGAGAGTTCTTAAGGGTGACTCCGCCAACAAACCTCACTCATATTCATTACGGCAAGAACTTGTGCAACCAACTTCCACATTTTGCACTAGTTCATGGAGTCACAAACCCTCTTGTTGGTAAGACAAGGGACAAGGTATTCAATGCATTCATGGACATCATCATATGTGTATTTCACTCTATGTCTATGGATATCCTTGTATGTTCCTTGTGTGGGACTAACCCATGTAGGTATTGAAAGCACAAAACTTCAAAGGATTGCTCCCAACTCTTGATGGTCTACATCAACATTGAGCATCCACATATTCAACATCTACATGAAGTCATCATCGACAAAACCCAAGGTTAGTTCATCCCTCTTTGGGGGGATATCAAATCTAGGGGGAGCTTTGCTCTAAACAATTGAGCTAAAGCAACTCTAGTGGTGTGAACACATCAATGCTTTATGTAAAAGTGGCAACCCCACTTGTGCTTAAACGATGAGTATGACCTATGATCAAATGTTCTCATTTGGCTCCTAAGTCAATATACTCATATATAGATGGCCTAGTCATCGTCATTGCTTGATAGATGCTAGAATTGGTTGTGCATGTTTGACACATATTTCATTTGCTATCTTATTGTGTGAGCATGTTGGTTTGCATGTTTTCATCATTCGAGGACATCCATTTGTTGTTTTGATTGTCTTGGTTTTTCTGGCCAAGTGGATGTATGAGAATGCCTAAGTACCTTCCCTAGCTATCTATGCTTTCTTGTCTCAAATTATATTCTTGCTACATCACAAAAATTGAACAAGTCATTTTCGGACCCTCCGGGTGAGGAGCACTCGGAGCCACCTATCTGAAAGGGCTGAACCTCCAAAACTTCTATATGATTTCGGCCGAGCCAATACACTCAAACTCGGTCCAACCGAAATCATTTAGATTGATCTAGGTTTTCATCTCGGTGTCACCGAGTTGAACCATTTCGGCGTCACCGATGTGCTAATCTGCGTGCAGTTACACATATCGGTGCCACCGAGTTGTCCAACTCGGAGCCACCGATAGCTCGTGGGTATATATATATCGGGCGAGACCGAACGGTTGAAATTTCTCGACCCCCTATGACCTCGCGCCCCACAGCTGCCGTCGCCCTAATCTCCGGACTTCGTCGTTGTCTCCAGCGCGCCCTCGCCGCCGGATTCCGCCGCCGTCAACGGCAATCTACTCCGCCGTTGCTGCCGTAGAGGATCTCCACCGAGTTAGGGTGAGATTCGACCCCTTTCGTGCTCTAATTTTTGATTCAACGCATGATTGGATTGCCATGATTCTTGCCACGGATTGAGAACTCCCATTACACTGCAATATCCATAGATTAGAGTCGAGTAAAGTTTTTAGGTTTAAGTTTCCGCCGAACGCATCTCGGACCGACCGATTAGAACTTTTCGGCGTCACCGATTTGGCCCCAGGCCATAGCACTAGTACGTCTCGGTGCCACCGAGTTGTACGAATCGGTGAGACCGAAAGTAAAATCTCAGTGAAACCCTAGCATCTCGGAGTCACCGAACCCCATCTCGGTCTGACCGAAATGGCGTGTAAAGTTTCTGTTGAGTGCTTCGGTATCACCAAGATGATCAACTCAGTCCATCCGAAATGCCTTCTGTGAAAACTTGAAACTAAGAGTTGAACTCAATTTTTATGAAAAACTTCTGCTTTTTGTGATGACTCATCTACTCTACCCATACCCGTCTATTCACAGGGTCAGCTTTGCAACATGTCTGATGCCAGCGATAGCCAAAACATGTCAGAGCAGCACACAAATCTCAGCGCAGGCTCTAGCCCTGCAGAAAGTTTTTATGAGGGAGAGAGAAGCTCTCCAGATCTTCCAAAGGCAACAACTAGAACTAGGAAGAAGAGAACCTCAGACAGTGTGGATGAAGATTTTGTTGCTAGTGAAGCAGCAACAAAGAAGAGGAGAGTTGTGCTTGCTAAGGAATATAGCACCAAGCCCATTTCTGCCAAAGATAAAACTGCTGTGAAGAAAGTTCCTAAGCAAACTATGCAATTTGCACTTGATGAGCCATGTGACACAGAAACAACTGCAGGAGGAAAGAAGAAGAGAGCAAGGAAAACTACTGCTTATGTGCTTCAAAGACCATCCATGAGGAATGATTCAGAGGAGGAGGAGGAGCCAGCAGCTAGTGCACCCCCTGCAAAAGCTCAGAAGCTCATGTTAGATGCAATTAGGACTGCTGCCCCCACCAAGTCCAAACCAAAAGCTCCAGCACCCAAGAGGTCAAACAGAAACATTTCTGCTAGTGAGAAGAACAAGGCCCCAGTGCCTGAAGCCAATTTTGATGAAGAGCCACTAGTGCTCAGGAAATTGAAGCCCAAGATTCCAGATCATGATGATGCACACCCAGTTGCAGAGAATATGATGCTAAGGAAAGACAAAGGACTGCGTCAGTGGAGAATGTCAGATCCCTATGCCGCCAGGAGGAGAACAACTTGTGACTATCGCTTCCAGACCAGAGAACAACATGACTTCTATGAGACGGTTCTGCTGGATAAGAAGCCAATTGTCAGCGACATGAGATGGGTGGATTGGAAGTACATTGATGCCAATGAGGATTATTTCCCCCATGTTCATGAGAGTTTCCGGATTGCTAGTGTTGATGATGTTGTTGGACAGAAGTTGACAAAGTGGAATGATGAGATGATCATGCAATTCTACTCCACAACTCACTTATATCCTGATGGCAGGATTGTGTGGATGACAGAGGGTACCAGGTACCAGTCGACCATCTCTGAGTGGGCTACTCTTCTTGGTGCTCCAGAAGAAGAAGAAGATGATGTTGATATCTATGCCAAGCTCAAGATGGACCACAAGTCCATGGCCGACATGTACATAGCTATTCCCCAGAAGGACATCAAGACACATAAGCTAGGATCAGTGAAGCACCTGCTGCCAGGATTGGCCACCACAAACACTATCTTGCGGTACACTCTGTTGCCCAAGTCAGGAGATGATAAAATGATACGTGGCCACTCCATCAACCTGCTGCACCTCTTTGACACACCTCAGAAGTTCAAGGTGATGAGCTTTATTGTTGAAACCATCAAGAGGATTGCAGCTGATCAGAAGAGATCTGGCGGATATGCTCCACACATCCAGATGCTTATCAATTCCAAGGTTGGAATGAGCACTTATCTTCTTGATCATGAGCATCTACCACTATGTCCAGAGTTTGAGGATAATGTCATTGTGATGGATCCTTCACATCCCACCTCTGCTCAAGCTCAAGAGAAGATCCGGGTAGCCAAGGAGGCATCAGCTCCCAATGCTCCAATTGCCAATCTCAAGTCTAAGAGTGACCAAATGACTTATCTGCTAGAAGCCACCCTGAGGATTGAGGGAAGTCTGGCCAACCTCACCCATAACGAGGCTAGCTTAGAGCGGATAGTCGAGACGAAGATTCATGATCTAGATGTCAAGATCACTGAGGTCCAGACTATAGTGAGGAAGCTGAAGGACGATGTTGATGCTGCCAGGACAGCTGCTTCAGATGATAGTGGAGATGACAGACCCACTACGGAGAGATTTCAGACAGTGCCCAGGGCAGCCAGGTCTGCTGCAGTGCCAGTTGTGGATCCACGGACCACAGTCTCTGCACCTGCTGCTGCTGCTACAGTGCCACCTCCGGTCTCCACTCCACCAGCCCAGCAGACATTAGCCAAAGCCTTCACGGATGCTCTTCTCTCGACGCCATCTACGCACACCAGAGCTGCCAACAGGAGATCACCTTCAGGAGCTTCCCAGGATCGTGCCTAGAGTGCCGTATTAGTCCTATACCTATTCGAGCTTTTTGGTACTTGTTGCCAAAGGGGGAAAATTTGTATAGATCTTAGCTTCGAGAGAGAGAGAGTCTTGCTTTGCTTTGCTCGTTGGATTTTTCTCGAGTTCTTTTGCTACAATTTGCTTTATGGTACTTTGTTTCGATGTGTGTTCTTGATACTATGCCTGTGAGTACTTTGATCGTTATGATTGTGAGCTACTTCATGTGATTGATCATACTATGCTCCATGTGATGCTTATGCTTATCATTATCTTGTATGATCACTTACTTATGTTGGTGATGCGTGCTTACTATTCCACTCATATCATTTTGTGCGGTCCACCAAGTTGTATGTGACATGGAAGAGTGACCCATGAGCCTAACCGATTGTGCATTTGCATTCAAACGCAAATTTTTAATAATGTACAAATTTAGGGGGAGCTCTTGCTTATCACATACTTCTCAAAGCGATGATGTATTCCATTCATTTAATCATTTGTCGAAGCTTTGATCTATATGTTGTCATCAATTACCAAAAAGGGGGAGATTGAAAGCACATTTGCTCCCTTGGTGGTTTTGGTAATTCATAACAACATATATCTCATTGAACTAATGTCCATTCAAGTTAAAGATTTCAGGATGTTCAATGATTGGCATGGCATGGACTAGAGATGTGGACCCCTCAAAATGCTAAGGACAAGGATTGGCAAAAGATCAAGACTCTACATTTTTGGTTTAGTGATCCAAGATCACATTGAGTCCATAGGAAAGCCAATACTATTAAAAGGGGATGAGGTGTTGCTTAATGGTCTTTTTGCTCAAGTGCTTAGTGACAGTACTCCTAAACCCTCAATCACTCTCTCTACCCAAATATGTCCAAAACCTACATTCCAACTCGGCCCCACTGAAATTTCCTATCTGGAGCCACCGAGTTCATCTGGACTTAGCCACTGCCAAAACCGTAACAAATCGAATCCACCGATATGGATCTCGGTCTCACCGAGATGGCCTTGCCAACTCTCTGTTATCATTTGCACTTACTTCGGTCCGACCGAGTTTTGCAAATCAGTCTCACCAAGATGGCTTGCCAACTCTCTGTTGCCTTATTGCTTCACTTCGGTCCTACCGAGTTGATGCAATCGGTGCCACCGAGACGAGGTTTGCCCTAGCCATTGCACTTTGGTCCATCCGAGTTGTTCCAGTCGGTCCCACTGAGATTCCTAATGTTCATATCTTTTACACAGTTCGGTGCCACCGAGACTTCTGAATCGGTGCCACCGAGTTGGGTCAAAAGTGTGTAACGGTTGGATTTTGTGTGGAGGCTATATATACCCCTCCACCACTTCCTTCTCAGTAAGGAGAGCCATCAGAACGTGCCTACACTTCCACCATACATTTTCTGAGAGAGAACCGCCTACTCATGTGTTGAGATCAAGTCATTCCACTCCAACCATTTGAACCTTGATTTCTAGCCTTTCCCAAGTTGCTTTCCACTCAAATCCTTCTTCCACCATAGCCAAATCTGTGAGGAGTTGTTTGAGTGTTGGGAAGACTATCATTTGAAGCACAAGAGCAAGGAGTTCATCAACAACACACCGTCTATTACCTTTTGGAGAGTGGTGTCTCCTAGATTGGTTAGGTGTTACTCGGGAGCCTCCGACATGATGTGGAGTTGAACCAAGGAGTTTGTAAGGGCAAGGAGATCGCCTACTTCATGAAGATCTACCCCGAGTGAGGCTAGTCCTTCGTGGACGTAAGCCATGGTGGAATAGACAAGGTTGCTTCTTCGTGGACCCTTTGTGGGTGGAGCCCTCCGTGGACTCGCGCAGCCGTTACCCCCCGTGGGTTGAAGTCTTCATCAACGTGGACGTACGATAGCACCACCTATCGGAACCACGCCAAAAACCACCGTGTATTCATTGCGTTTGAAATCTCCGATCCCCTCCTTTACTTACATATGCAATTGTTTACTTTCTGCTGCTACAATCTTAGAATTGCATGTGTAGGGTGATGCTTGACTTGTATTCTTGATAAAATCTGCCTACAACTAAAATTGGGAAAAGGTTAGGTTTTTATTTCGTCAAGTAGTCTAATCACCCCCTCTAGACATACTTTCGATCTACACAACCGCATCCGCAACCCTCAACACACGACCGCGAAACTTCGCAAATTCGTCTACTATAGACCTTCGAGAACACAACGATACTAGCCATGGTGGATCATCCGAGCTATCTCCTCCAGTACTGGGGAAAAGTCACGGCACTATTTGCCACCACAAAAAGTATAGAAACGTTTCGATGTCGGCATCCTCTGGTATTCTGGAACCGAAACGATAGCGAGTGTGAAAAAAACCCCTTGGAGCTCAACTCCCGGGGCCAATCCATATGGTCAGGAGGCACCAAGAACAGAGTCACGTCACACCGATATCGCAACCATTCCAACAATACCCGCGTGATCCTAATTTTTTTTTCGAGCGAGAAGAGGTGGTAGAATAAAACACCTACGCCACAATTCCTCACCAGATCGACGAAGGGGATAAGGAATAAAAAGAATTTCTACTCTCTGATATATATAACTAGGACTCAAAATAGTTTTTCTTCTTGACTCGTCAACGGTTCGATCAATCAAGGGGCTCCTATAGTCGGTATGGCTCTGATTACCAACTTGTAACGCCCAATATGAAGCTCTATCGCAATCTCGTGATGAACTCAAGATCGTGCCAGAACCTCATTTTGGAACGCATAGCAAGGTGATTCTCAAAATACATACAACGAAATGAACAGGTGAGAATACTAGATAAAGGCTTACACTCGCCACATGATACAGCATAAATATATCATAATCATCATACAATCATCCAAATGAAAGACAGGGTCCGACTACGAACGAAATCAAATGAGAAAACACCACCCTGCTATCATCCCCGGATCAACCGACTAGGGCCCACTACTGATCGTCTAGCATCGTGACGTACATACGTCCACACTCATCATCATACTCCCAATGGAGCATCTCGGGCTTACCTGTGTCTGTCTCAAGCGTACCTGCAACTGGAGTTATGTAGTAATCTATGAGCCACAGGGACTTAGCAATCTCATCACCCAAGGTAACAAAACTATTTAAGCTTATAGGAGTGGAAGGGGTAAATGTGGTGAGGTTGCAGCAAGCACTAAGCATGTTTAAGTGGCTAACTTACGAGTACAAGAATAAAGATGAGCATACTATGCATAACGGTCGCAAGTTTAATATGATCAAGAAGTGATCCTGAGCAACTACTTACGGTTCAATCATAACCCCACCGTGTTCTCTTCTCGAACTTACTCGAAAAGAGACCATCATGGTTACGCACACAGTTGGTGTATTTTATTAGAATTAATGTCAAGTTCTCTACAACCGGAGGTTAAAAATATCCAAGTCGCCACATAACCGCGGGCACGGCTTCGCGTAAGATTTAACCCTGCAGGGGTGTTCCAACTTGGTCCATCATAGACCAACACAAGCTGCGGTGGAAATACCTCAACCTCGAGATAGCACGAAGTATCCTCGGAATCCCGGTGCACAAGACATTTCGACAATGGTAACACAAGTCCAGCAAGACCTCCTGACGTGCCGACACCCCGACTGGAGCCGTGCGTATCTCGTAATCAGGCCACGACGGATAAGCGATGCGTACAGGTGCCAAATCCCCAAGTTGCCAAGGGGCGGCCCCACACAGTGCTCTAGTTTGGACCAACACTCATGAGGAGCACTGGCCCGGTTTTGTTGATTAAAATAACCTCGGGTTAGCTAGACCCTATGCAAGTTTTAGTTGTTATTAGGCAAATGTTATAACCAATGTTGGGCCTTGCTGGAAGCGGTTATTCAAAGCGAACTGTCAAGAGGGTCCCATTCCCCTGAGCATGTTAGGAACGCTAATCAAGGATCATAACACCGGTATTATGGAAACTAAGGCGGCATGAGTGGAACAAAACACTAGGCAAAAGGCCGAGCCTTGCACACACAACCAAGTATATAGATGCATTAATTAAATAAGAGATATTATGATATCCCAACATGTCCATGTCCCAACATGGAACAACCGGCACTGCACCTGCAACTAGCAACGCTATAAGAGGGGCTGAGCAAAGCGGTAACATAGCCAAACAACGGTTTGCTGGGTAGGGTGGTTAGAGGCTGTATCATGGCATATGAGAGGCTGACATGTATGCGGTAGGAAGCGTGACATAGCGATAGCAACGAGACAACTAGCAAGCAAAGATAGTAGTGTTATCAAGGGTAGTGATCATCTTGCCTGAAGTCTCTTCGGTAGGATAGTAAGACTGCTCCTCGAACACGTTCTCAACCGGTTCCTCGAACTCGGCCTCATCTCCCGGAACTACCCAAAAGAAAGAACAAGCACCAAAATAAACAAACAATCATGGCATAAATGCACAAAAAAAATGATGCATGCAAGACATGGTAAGATTATGAGCATGACATGAATGAAACAACGGTGTTACCGGGACGACAGAAATGATAACGAGATGTGAACGGTGAAGCAAAAGATGGATATGGGCAAAATCTTGGCAATCCAAGTATGCCTCTGGAAAGAAATGAAGTTTTCAATTGAAATCGATATAAAGATCACGAAGAACGGATGCACGAAGCTCAAATGGTGTTCAAAACAATATGCAATGCAAAACTGAAATTAACAGCAACATGGCATCCTATGCACATCAAAACAACAAGCTACAGTACCCTAACATGTAAGAAAATGGTATGCACCTACAGTACACATGGTATAGAACATTTCATTACATTGACACAAAATCATATGAAGAATGGATTCATCAGAAATGAGCTCACAACATGGCAACATAATGTTGACAGAAAACTGCTACATTGACTAGGCATGTTTAGAGTAACATTCACATATGATACAGGAGTTTAACATGGCAACAATTGGCATGGCATGAATGTACTGACAACATAGAACAAAACATGTTTACTGATCATGCTAAGAATAGCTATGGATTAGATGGTAGCATCAAAGAAACATGGCAAGTTTATATAACAGACAGCTATGACTTGGCAGTTTTCACCAAGTGCAAATCAGAACAGTGATTAAACATGTTTGAGAGCTTGTTGCACTCTTATCAGGGCATGTCATGGCATGAAATAAATACTAGCAGCAAGATGGCATGAAAATGATCCAAACTCATGTTGACAAGATGCTCATATGACATTTGCATTAAATCACACAAAAATGACAAAATGGCATGTTATGTGAATATGGCATGCATGCAAACTTGCTCAAAAGATAAATCTAATGCCACCAATGGATTAGTTGGATTTTCTACCCCAAAATCATATATTACACTCATATGTTCCTATATGAAAATTGCTCAAAACACCACAAAAACATATAGGACAGAATATGATTTAAGTTATATTCCAGATATGGCATATGCTAGATTCGGAAAGCGCCGGATTCAGAAACTTGCCGAAACGGGAAAACGCCAAAACAGGAAAAGGACAAACGGCGGCGACGGCTACGTGTACCCATGGGGTACCTAGCCTCTGCGTCTGACTGGTGGGCCCTCGGGCCCACGCGGCAGGGCGTGCGCGCGGAGTGGCTGACTGGTGGGGCTGCTGGCGCTGTGTGTATGACATGCGGGACCCGCAGTCCACGTGGCGGCTGACGCGGCGAAGCAGAGCAGGGCAACGGCGGCGACTGGCGCCCGGCGGCGTCTCGCCGGACTTGTCTCTGGTGGTCTGCCGGCACGACGGAGGGGTGCGTTCAAAGCACGGGAAGAACCCGCGCTCGCGCATGGCATGCTCGGCGCCAGAGGACGACGGCGGCGACGCCGGCGTCGAGGTGTAGACACGGCGGTGACGAGGTCGAGCACGGCGACCTAACGCGGCAAAGCTGCGGGGGTTCGGCTCTACGAAGCGTGGCTAACACGACGGACACGCGCAAGAAGACTAAGAATGTCGGGGCACTCGCCGGAGACGAGGCACGACGGCGGCGGGTATGGCTCTCATGGCAACCGGTGAAGGAGGGCGCAAACAAAGGGGAAAAGTGGTCGGGGGGAAGCGGACGCTCACTACGAACACGGCGGTGTGCTCGGACGGAGAGATCGGGGACGGAGTCGCCGGAACTTGGCCGGAGGCGATCGGTGGCCGATGTGGAAGAAGACGATGAAGACGGCAGACTTGGGGGCTCTCGGCTTGCGGTAGACGTCGTCAGGGACGTAGTCGGACTTGGCGAACCCCACGGACACGAAGACGGCGACGGAGACGGGCTCGGGTCACGGCGGCGCCATGGCCGTGCACCCAGATGCGCTCGGGAATGCCGCGGGGTGGCAGATCTGGTGGCTAACCGAACTGGTGGTGGCGGAGGAGGACGAGGGAAACCCTAGGCAAAGCAATGGACAAGGAGAGGAGCTATATAGGGGGCTAGGGCGACCGGGGCAAGCTCGGGCGCGCTCGGGCTCACGGTCCCCATGGGCGCATCGAGAGGTTGACGAAAAGGAGGGCGCCGGGTGCACTGTAGCCCGTAGCTGCCAGGCGGGGCCGGCCTTGCCACGTGGCGACGGCTTAGCGGGGGTATGCGCGGGCGTGGGTGAGAAAAGAAAAGGAGGGGCGCGCGGCTGCCGAGCTGGGCCGCGCGACTGGGCTTGCTACGGTGCTATTGCTGGCGCTGTTGGGCTGCGCTGCTGGGCTGCTCCCTCTTTTCCCTTTTCTATTTCTTCAAGAAGAAAAATCAAGGAGAAAAGCACAGGGGTTTGGGGAAGGGTGAGAGAGATATAAAAATATCCCTGGAATCTAGAAATTATGTAGTATTTGAATAAATTGGTTTGGGCATTTTTAGAGGAAGAAAAATAATTCAAGTTTGAATTAAATTCAAACTTGCACCATTTTTGAACCCAACCAAATCAATTCCAAAATTGCTGAAATTTGGCAGAGAGATAAATGACATGGTGTAGGATTTATAGGAAAATAGTGGACATTAATATGAAACAGAAATAATGACCACATGAATAATATTGGGAAAAGAAGGGTTTGAGAGAGAGGGGATGGTAGATGGCTTGCAAAGGTGAAACCCAAGAGTTGGGTGAGGCAAGAAGAAGATGAACACACATAACCACAATGCATATATGATGAGCACAACAAAAATTAAAATGATGGATGCTATGCACATGACAAAAGAATGGCATGAAGATGAAATGCAAAATGAAAAGAAGCAAAACACAACATGAGAAGAAGCCCAATCATCAAGATCATCATGACAATTCCATAAATGGCAAAGTTGGGGAGTACAATTATGGAAGGAGCACACTTGGGGTGTTACAACAGGTCACCCTCCTGCAAGTGGTAGAGCGCAGCCTGGCGGACCACACGCTCTGCTTCTGCGTCGATCTCCGAGAGGGCGCCGCATGTCAGGTAGGCCTGGATCTCCGTGATCCAGCTTTCGTGCCGCGGCTCGAGCGCCAGTAGCAGGCGAGCGCCTGAAGATGGTCCGCAGTCTGGTGCGCCCATGGGTGGTGCGGGAGGGAGCTCCTCATGAGGCGCCGTGAGGCCGGCGATCGGAGGCGCTACTGAAGGCTTCAGGAGCCGCTCCTCGAAGACGTCGGGGCTCTGGGGCTCGTGGCGAGAAGCGCGCTTGGCGATTTCATCCGCCTCACTATTGTCGCCACGAGGGATGTGTTATAGCTCCATGCCCATGAAGCGCTTCTCGAGCTTGCACACCTCCTCCAGGTAGGGCGCCATGTGCTCGTCCTTCGGCTTGTACTTCTTGTTGGAGAAGTTAACGAGGAGCTGTGAGTCGCCCTTGATGATGATGCGCCTGACTCCAAGTGCGATGGCGGCCTTGAGCCTTGCGATGAGTCCCTCATATTCGGCGATGTTGTTGGAGACCTTGTCGGTGCGTCCGAAGCAGAGCTGCACTGCATAGTAAAGCTTGTTGCCTGTGGGTGTAGTGAGAACCACCCTAGCCCCCGTGCCCTGGCGCGCGAAGGCCCCGTCGAAGTGCATGCTCCAGCCTCCGGAGGTAGCCTCCTCGGGCAAGGACGACTCCTCCTGGGGCACGCCCTGATGCGTGTCCGTCCATTCCGCCGCGAAGTCCGCCAAGGCCGCGCCCTTGATGGTCCTGGTGGTGAGGAACTCCAGCTCGAAAGGCTGCAGCTCGATGTTCCATTCGGCGATGTGGCCGGTGGCATTTGGGCTCTACAGGACTTGCTCCAATGGGTTGGAGGAGATCACTCTGACTGGGTGACCCTGGAAGTAGTGGCGCAGCTTCCTGGAGGCCATGAGGAGCGCCAGGAGGAGCTTCTGCTGCATGGGGTATCGTTCACGCGTGTCTCGTAGCACCGCACTGACGAAGTAGACGGGCTGCTCGACGAGGCGCGTGACTGTGGTATCCAAGTTGTGCTCACCGAGGAGCTCAGGCTGCTGCGCCGCGGAGGCCTCCGGAGGTGGTGCCATGGGGGCCTCCGGAGGCTGAGCTCCAGAGGCCTCCCGAGGGGGCGTCAGGGCCTCCTGAGGGGGGCCCTCGGCAGGCATCGGCAGGGCCTTGAGGGGCTCCAGCGATGTCTCCACGGGGGCGGCATCCGTAGGTACAGGCTCGGCATGCTTCTTCTTGACGCAGACTCGATCCTCCCGCTCTGCCACAAGGGCCGCGCTGGCCGTTTGGGGAGTGGCCGCCAAGTACAACAGTAGGCGCTCGTGTGGGTGCGAGGCGACCATGACAGGAGGGCTCGTGATGTACCTTTTGAGATCCTCGAAGGCAGCGTCGGCCTCAAGGGTCCACTTGAAGGGGCTAGACCTCTTCATGAGCTTGAAGAAAGGCAGAGCCCGCTCGCCGAACTTGGATATGAAGCGACCGAGCGAGGCCATGCACCCCGCCAGGTGCTGCATCTCCTTAAGGTTGCGAGGCGGCCGCATTTCCTCGATAGCCCTAATCTCCTTAGGGTTCGCCTCGATGCCGCGATGGGAGACCAGGAAACCAAGGAGCTTGCCGGAAGGGACACCGAAGACGCACTTGGCGGGGTTGAGCTTGAGGTTGACCTTGCGCAGGTTGGCGAAGGTTTCTCTCAGGTCCTCGAAGAGGGTGCGCACCTCGCGCGTTTTGATGACGATGTCGTCGACATATGCCTCCGCGTTTCTCCCCATCTGGCACCCTAGGAAGATGCACATCAGCCTCTGGAAGGTAGCCCCCGCACTCTTCAGGCCGAAGGGCATGCACACGTAGCAGAACACTCCGCAGGGGGTGATGAAGGCGGCCGGCAGGCTCGGGCGCCGGAAGGGCCGTGCTCACTTCGCGGGAGAAGCGCTTGAGGTGGTGGCTGGATGGAGGGGCCTGGGCACCTCCCAGGATGCAGGCCACCCCGCGGGGCCCCTGGAAGCCCCCGCTCATGACTGTGCCCTTGGTTGGAGCCGCACGGCCCTCGCACTCCCCTGCGGTAACACCGTGAGGGACGCGGCGAACGGTTCGGCGACGGCCGGCGATGCCGTTCGGCGGGGACGAGCCGTGGGACAACTCCGAGGTGCACACCGTGCGGCGCCACCCGGCTGCGCCGCGGCCCGGAGAAGAAGGAGGACAAGGAGCGGTGTGCCCTGGTCGCTCGACGCACTGTGGGGGAGCGGGCGAGGAGCGAGGGGGCGCCTGGCTGCCGCTGGCGGTGGAGATGAGCTCGGTGATGCGCTCGAGCCAGGCGTCGCGACCGTCCTTGGCGGGGCGACAGCGCAGCAGCCCCTACGCCATGAGCAGCGCGATGTGCGGAGCGGGAGGGTTGTGACCTGCGGGCGAGGACACTGTGGAGGAGAGGCCACGCTCCTGCTCACTCGCCGACGGGCGGATGGAGGAGAACGCCCTCCCCCCAACAAGCTCAGTGGTGGTGCGAGGGCGCCGCCCGTGGGCACCTCGAACGGCGGGCGCCATGTGGACCTAGGCAGCGGCTCATCGCGCAGCACGCTCCTGACGAGCGGCGACGCCGTCCATGTCGCAGCGGACGTCGAGGTCGGAGGCGCGAAGACGACAAGTTCCCCTACCTGGCGCGCCAAATGTCGGAGTCTAGGATCTGCGTCCAAGAAACTTCTCCAAGAACTTAGGATTCGAACTCTGGGGGACTTTGATTGGCAACCTACGACATGACGGCAGCTATGGAGGAATCGCGACGGGCTCACTGGCTCTCACCGGACACGAAGGGGATGCGCGAGCTACCCAGGTTCGGGCCACCATGCGGTGTAATACCCTACTCCTGCCTGTGTTGGATTGCTCTTTAATGGAGAGCTTGTGGCTCGAGGTACACGAGGTGTGGGGGAGAATGAGTCGATCCCCTTACATGGAAGCGGCCCTCCCCCTCTTGTAGTGCCTTGGTCCTCTTCCCCAAAAATATGAGCGGGAAAGGGTGGCCACAGGGCGGCAATTCAAAGGGGGACAGGCGCGCAGGTCTATCCTGACTAAAGGCGGTCTCCACCTGATAAAGTTGTCTTCGTGACGCACTGGTGGGCTTGGCGATGACCTCTGTCCTGGCGCGCCGATCCATCCTGATCTTCTATCACCAAAGAGGAAAACCTTTGGGACTTGCTTTGGGGGAGGCAGATGCCACTGCTCCCATATCACCAGAATGGAAACTGCGCTCGGTCACGCCCCGCTGTCCTTATCCTGACAGTGGGTCGCCACCCATGTGCTGGGCGCGGAGCCCTGTGGCTAACGCCGTATGATCTGCTCCATGAGGAGGCCTCGCGAGGGGAGCCTCGCGAGGCAACCGGGTGCTTGGCGGCGAGGGGCCTCGCGAGGTTCGCCCCTCGCGAGGCGGATTCGTCCGAAGCAGCCAAGGCAGGGCCACTCTCATGGGACGGCCCAAGCGCTATCCTCTAGGCCAGAGGCAGACTGGCCATGGTACCCTGGTTCCCACTGGGCCGACAACTGCCAGCGATGAGTAAGTCCCCGTGCCCATCCCGGCGTTTTACGTTCACACCGCCTGTTTGCTCTCTGGGGCTAAGCCACCGTCTTGTAAAGGAGGTCCGCCAATGACCAGAAGAAGAAGAAGAAGAGGATGACGACGATGAAAATGCCCCCCAGCCCGAAGGGGGCACCGATGCCTGCCGCAATCACCGGGGGGCATGTAGAAGCCGCCCGCCACCCCGAAGACGAGACGGGGTGCACAGAGGCTGAGGAAGAGCAGGCCATCCCTCCGGAGCCGCGCGTGGGCGTGGCTCCTGAGGCCGAGATGGACGAGCCTCGGGCGGCCGCCTCCGGAGGTGGGGGCGCGCCCCTCGCGAACCCCACCGCGAGAGAAGATGCAACGATGGGGGAGGTCGAGGCGCCTGTTCCCCCGCCAGATGCCTCCCTTAACGCGGAGGGGGATGACACGGGGCACGCCGCGGTGAGCTCTCAAGCCGCACCCGCGCGTGAGGCCTCCGTGGCGGGCATGGCGAGCCCCCACGATGTGCCGCCGCAGCCGAACACAGGGGAAAACTTAGCGAGCCCCCCACTCCTGGTGAACGACGCCGGGGCCTCCCCGACCACGCCAGTGGAGGGCATCGAGGAGCCCGGCCCGGGCTGGGCCCTGGCGCTCGTGAGCAACCGCACCTTGCTCAGGCGTGGATCCTTGTGTGAAGCCAAGGCTGCGCTCGATCGGCTCGTGGCAGATTTCTAGGATGCGGAGGCGCACCTCATCGAGGAGCGCCAGCGGCTCGCTGAAGGGTGGCGCCAGCTTAGCGTCACCGTCAAGATGTGCCAGCGCCAGAACGCAGCCGCTTGTGCGAAGGGCGAGAAGGACTCCGCCGAGGCGAAGGAGGCCTGCGCGAGCGCTTCCAGAGAGGCCGAAGCGGCCGTCAAGCATCGCGAGGAGGTGGAGGTCCGCCTGAAGGAGCTCCAGGATCAACACGCCGCGCAGGTGCAGTTGCTCCTCACGCGGGAAAGTGCCATTGTTACCCGCGAGGGGGAGCTCGCGGCCCGTGAGACGGACCTTGCGACTCGCGAGGGAGACCTTGCAAGGGTGTCGGCTGAGCAAGCCACGGAGCGCGGGCGCCTAGAGACGCTGGGGTGCCAGGTGGCCGACGCTCATGCTGCCCACGCGAAGCGTGTGGATGAGGCCAACGCCTAGCTGGAGGCTAAGGAGAAAAAGGCCCAGGAGGACGCCGACGCGAAGATAGCGGCGGAGCGCCAAGCGCTCGCCGAGGAGCATGGCAAGGAGCTGAAGCGGCAGGAGGACCGCTTCGAGGCGGAGCGTGAGGGGCTTCGGCAGGAAATCGCCGGCCTTAAGGTGGTGCTGACCGAATCGGAGGCCCGCCGGGAGACCGCGCTGAAGGCCCAGGCCGTTGCCGAAGCCGAGCTGGCCTCCCTCCGTCTCCAGGCAAGGGGCGCCACCAGCGCCATCGAACAGGCCGGAGGTGAGGCAGATCAGGAGTAGGAACAGCAGCGCGAACGCGCCAAGACGTTCCACCTCCTCGAGCTTCGAGCCTGCAGCGCCCTGAACTCCATCTGTAGGGAGAGGCTCAAAGCCCCCCACGAGCCCCATGACACCGACCACATTGGTTTCTTCACCAAGCTCGTGGAGCGGCTCGAGCACAGAGCGAGGAAGGCGGACGACATCTTCGAGGAAGAGTGCCACGACCTCTTCTCTCCGGCAGGGACTCACGTCTTCAGCCACCTCCTTCACGCCGACCCCAACTTCGATCTTGATAAGGTAATAGCCCCCGTCCCCGAGGAGCTCCGTGATGGCCTCGCGGAGGTGGTGGAAGGCCATGTGGATGCGCTGCTTGGGAAGTTCTCTCGTGGCAGTAACGAGAGCTCCGATGGAGGCGGGGACGACCACGATGGCGATGATGACAACGATGGCGATGACGACGGCGGCGCGACTTCTTAGGATCCCCTCTCCTTTGTCATCCTGCACTAGATCAATGCGGCCCTATGTGGGCATGAAGACAATGCCTTTTGTTTAAGTACTTTGTGATTTGCTATGATGTACGCTGGTGCCCTCGTGAGGCTTTCTCCTGAGGCCTGCTTTTCTCTTTTTGCTTGCCTTTTGGGCTCTACGTCGTCCGGGCCCAGCCCCTGAGCGGGCTACAGTCCTCACTGGTATGTCAGGTCGCGATGCCTAGACAAGGCCATGAGGTGAGGGCACCGGGATCTAGTAAGGGCTGCCGAGGCGCGATGCTCAGGGAGACCCCCTTTGACGCGCAAGCGGCTCGTGGAAGGAGAAATGCTGGCACTCATGAGGTTGCTAGAGGGGAAAGCTTGGAAGATGGTGAGGGTAGCTCGCGAGGTAGTTAGACTTAGGTCTTGTGGAGAGTGGTGTCTGGTGAGCCGCAGGAGGACGTGTCTCGCAAGGTTTTCGCTTGTGAGATCTCCTGCTAGGATGGCTGTCGTAGGTTGGCTCCCGCGGTAGGGCCTGCGAAGCTTCCTGAGGCTCAAGGGGGCGTTTTGCCATTGGGCCACCTCGCGAGGCGCCGCGCGCGAGGCCTTCCAGGTGACCTGCTCCTGAGACAACTGCATGCAGAAAGTTCAACAATAGGGGAGCAGCTCATGCTCGCCGGCTCGCTCATGGGCGTTACACGAGGAGATAAGACACCAAGGACCTTGGTGGGGTGGCGTGCACGGGAGCAGGCCCGCGAGCCAGAGCCCGGTTGCTTGGGTTTTTCAGTGCTGCTGGGACTGACCCGAGCACATACACCGTGTCCAGCCCCCACTCGCGTGAGGCTCGTGAGGGAGGTCGTGAGAGCGCACGGCTCGTGAGGCGAAGATATGACGAAATACACCATGTATGGAAACTAAAGCTTTACTGAGGCAAGGTAACAGATTCCATTACACAACCAAAAAAGAGATGCCGCTGCCGTGTCCGGCACGGGTCAGCTAGAGGTTGGTGCAGCCCGTGGGGTGCCCTCAGTTACACATCCAAAAGAGAAAAAGGGGAGGCTGCCGTGTCCGGCACGGGTCAGCTTGAGGTTGGTGCAGCCCGTGGGGTGCCCTTAGTTGATTGTTCCGCCAGAGCGGAGCATGGGGCTTCCACCGGGGTGTGGGTATGATCGCGATTCGATCATTCTGCCAGCACGGAGCATGGGGCTTCCACTTGGGCGTGGGCGGGAGCTCTCGCGTGCCTATTAGGCGAACGCATTGAGAGTCTCCAGGGCGTGTACAACCCCATTTCGTTCATACGCGTGAGGTCACGGGTAGAACTTGTGGAGGTGTTGGATGTTCTAGGCGTTAGGCACAGGAACTCCGTCCTCCGTCTCCAGCCGGGCAGCACCGGGCCTGGAGACATGAGCAACCCTGAAAGGGCCTTCCCACATAGGTGAGAGCTTGTGGAGTCCCTCTCTGGAGAGGATCCCGTGTGGGACGAGGTCGCCGACCTCGAGAGTACGAGGGCAGATGTTGCGGCTGTGGTAGTGACGCAGGGCCTGCTGGTACCTTGCGGCGCGAAGAGCGGCCTGACGGCGGGCCTCCTCAAGGAGCAGCAGGTCGGCCTCCTGCGAGCCGTCCTGACGCACCTCGTCGAAGGCGACGACTCACGGAGAGCCATGCTTAAGCTCCGAGGGAAGGACCGCCTCAGCCCCAAAGACGAGGAAGAAAGGCATCTCGCCGGTAGGCTTGGTTGCTGTTGTGCAGATGGACCACAGCACAGACTGCAGCTTGTCAAGCCAGCCCTTGCCGCAGGCCTCGAGCTTTTTCTTGAAGCTCCTTGTCATGAGGCCCTTGAGGACCTCGGCGTTGGCACACTCGGCCTGGCCATTGCTTCGAGGGAGCGCCACGGGGCATAGCAGATTTGCATGCCGAGGCTGGCACAGTATGACTTGAAGAGGCCGCTCATGAACTGGGAACCGTTGTCAGTAATGATGCGGTTGGGAACGCCGAAGTGGCTCATGAGGCCCTTGATGAACTTTATGGCGGATCTTGCTGGGATGGTGCGCACGGGCTCGACCTTAGCCCATTTGGTGAACTTGTCGATGGCGACGTAGAGGTAGCGATAGCCGCTAGCTGCACGAGGGAAGGGTCCCAAGATATCCAACCCCCAGACCGCGAAGGGCCATGAGAGGGGGATCGTCTGTAGGCTCTGCGCTGGTTGGTGGATCTGCTTGGCATGGTATTGGCAAGCTTCGCAGGATTGGACCAGCTCGGTGGCGTCATGGAGCACGGTGGGCCAGTAGAAGCCGCTTTCGAAACACCTTGCCGGCAAGGGTGCGCGACGAGTAGTGGTGGCTGCAGTCTCCTCCATGGATGTTGACGAGCAGCTCGTGCCCTTGCTCTTCTAAGATGCACCGCCGCGAGACGCCATTGGGGCGCCTGCGGTACAACTCGCCGTCTTGCAAGCAGTAAGCGACGGCTTGCCGGGCCAGGCGCTCTGCTTCCGAGTCCTTCTCCGGGAGGGTGCCTTGAAGCAAGTAGTCCTTGAACTCTGCGGCCCAGCTGCCTGCTTGAGGCTCCAGCGCTAGCAGCAGGCGGGCTCCTGAGGCCAGGCCGTAGTCTGGCGCGCCCGTGGGCGGTGCGGGTGGGAGTTCTTCGCGGAGCAGCGTGGTGCCCACGGGAGATGGTGTAGCTGATAGCCTGAGGAGCCTTTCCTCGAAGATGCCAGGGCTCTGGGGCTCGCGGTGGGACGCTCGCTTGGCGATGTCGTCGGCCTCCTTGTTACCGCCGCGAGGGACATGCTGCAGCTCCAAGGCTAGGAAACGCTTCTCAAGTTTACGTACCTCTTCTAAGTAGGCGGCCATGTGCTCATCCTTGGACTTGTAGCTTTTGTTGGAGAAGTTGACGAGGAGCTGAGAGTCGCCCTTGATGGCGAGGCACTTGATGCCCAAGACAGAGGCAGCCTTGATGCCGGCTATGATGTTGTTGGAGACCTTATCATCGCGCTTGAAGCAGAGTTGGACATCTTAGTATAGCATGTCTCCCGTTGGTGAGGTGAGCATGACGCCAGCCCCCATGCCCTGTCGGGAGAAGGCGCCATCGAAGTGCATGGACCATCCGCCTGGCACTTCGTCCCCAGGCAGGAGGGATTCGCCCTCGCGAGGCTCTCCCTCGTATGAGTCTGTCCACTCCGCCACGAAGTCGGCCAGGGCTGCGCCCTAGATGACCCTGGTAGTGCAGAACTCCAGCTGGAAGGCCTGTAGCTTGATGTTCCATTTGGCGACGCGGCCAGCGGCGTTGGGGCTGCGCAGGACTTGCTCCAAGGGGTAAGAAGAGATTACCTTGATGGGATGGCCTTGAAAGTAGTGGCGCAGCTTCCTGGAGGCGATGAGGAGTGCGAGGAGGAGCTTCTTCTACATGGGGTAGCGCTCGCGCGCGTCCCTCAGCACCGTGCTGATGAAGTACATGGGATGCTCGATGAGACGCATAGTTGTGATGGCAGCTTGCTCTTCGGGTTGCTCGTGAGACTCGGCGGGCTTGGGGAGCTCACGAGGCTCAAAGGGCTCGGGAGGCTCGCGAGGCTCGGAGGGCTCGGGAGACTCATGAGGCTCAGGAGGCTCGTGAGGCTTGGATGACTTCTCCTTAGTGCAGACGCGCTCCTCTTGCATCGCCACGAGCGCCGCGCTGGGTGTCTGGGGGGTGGCCGCCAAGTATAGGAGCAAGGGCTCGCGGGGGCGCGGTGCGACCATGATGGGTGGGCTTGTTAGATACCTCTTGAGGTCTTCAAAGGCGGCGTCTGCCTCAGGAGTCCATCTGAAGGGGCCGAACCTCTTCATGAGCTTGAAGAACGACAAGGCTTGCTCGCCGAACTTGGAGATGAAGCGCCCCAGGGAGGCCAAGCATCCCACCAAGCGCTGCATTTCCTTGAGGTTCTGGGAGGACGCATTCTCTCGATGGCCTTGATCTTCTCAGGATTGGCTTCTATTCCACGGTGGGAGATCAGGAAGCCAAGGAGCTTGCCGGAAGGGACACCAAAGATGCACTTGTCAGGGTTGAGCTTGAGGTTGACCTTGTGCAGGCTGGCGAACGTTTCCTCGAGATCCTTGATGAGTGACCCGGCCTCACGGGTCTTGACCACGATGTCAGCGACGTAGGCCTCCGCGTTCCTCCCCTTCTGAGGCCCCAGCATGATGCGCATCAGCTACTGGAAGGTGGCGCCAGCACTCCTCAAGCCGAAGGGCATGCAGATGTAGCAGTATATGCTGCAAGGGGTGATGAAGGCCGTCCTCTCCACGTCTTCTTCCGCCATCTTAATCTGGTGGTAGCCTGAAAGATTAAGTTGATGCGCGGCAGCGGAAAGGGGTCTTGAGGAAAGGCCTTGTTGAGGCTCGTGAAGTCGACGCACTTTCGCTCCTTGCCGCCCTTCTTGGGGACGACGACTGGGTTGGCGAGCCATTCGGGATGGCGCACCTCACGGATGACTTGTGACGCCCCGAGACCGATGCTCCAGATTCCTTCCTTTTTCTCCGTCATTGCCATGTGATTCGTTTGCTTGTTGCACCTTGCCATGTCATCATGTGCATTTCATCTGCATGTTTTCATAAAACTTGCATCCGTTCGTAGTTGTCTTTCTCCCCGTTCCTTCCGTTGTCCGTTCTGAGTCCCGGCACACTCACACGCGCCCGCGGCACCTCCGAAATATTATTTTATAAGTGGGATAAAAATGTTCTCAGAATGGGTTGAAATTTGGCGTGTGGTCTTATTATATTGTAGGTAGACCGCCTGCCAAATTTCGTCCCATTCGGAGGTCGTTTGGTGCCCCAACGGTTAACTATAGTGGCACTATAGCCAGTCAAAACGTCGGACGTTTTCGGTGTTCCGAAAACCGTGCCGGGCTGCCATCCTCCCTCTCTCCTCAGCCCAACCCCCTCTACACAGCCCATCTAGCCCACCTAGCTACCCCCTCTGCTTTGGACCGTCCGATGGCGATCGAACGGTCCGAAAACGGAGTAAAACCCCTCCTCTAGCCCCTGTATATAAATAGACAGCCTCTCCTGCCATTTGTGTCCAAACCCTAGCCCTCCATCGGGATCCGCACCGCCGCCAGTCACCTCCCACCTCTCCTCTACCGCCAAGTGGCCCCAGCCACCTCCTCCCACGCGCCTGGTCCCGCCGGGCTCAAATCTGGTCGGCCCGGCCCGGAGTCACCGCCGTCCGAGGCCGAGCGAGCCCGCAGCTCCGCGCCACCCGGCTCCCACACCGCCGTCGCCCGTACCTCTCCGCCCTGCCACCGACACTCGCCCCATGGCCACACTGCGCCGCCGTCGCCCGCGCCTCCCCGCCGCCTCCGCGCCGCCCGCTGGAGCCGCACCGCCGCCGCCACCAGGTCGCGCCCCCGTCGCCTCCCTTCTCTCCTTCCTCTTTCTCTCTCCCTAAGCCTAATCTCTCTCTCCCAACGCCATGGGCAGGAACAGGAGCCCCTGCCGTCGCGCCGCTGCCGGAGACAGGCTAGTCCCCCTCGGATCGGGCCCCTCCGCCTCGCCTCGCCCGTCCGGCCTCCTCCGCCGCACGCCGTCGCCGGCGTCGCCGTGGCCTCCTCAACCTCCAGCCAGGATGGTCCCGTCCCAGATCCATACGTCCCTCCAGCCAAACGGTCCGCCCCAGCCTGCACCGCGCCATCCCGTATCTCCCCGTCCAGTTTCCCCGAGGTTGTTTTTCCACTAGTCACAGAATTTTAACATCATGCATGCATGTTTGGGTGCTTGTAACTTTGTGCATGTTGATCCTATGATGATGATCCTTATATGTAAAATGATCTACTCTTCATGCTATACATGATGGTTGCTGTTGCATGCATATTAGGGTTCATCTACATGTCATAATCTCTATTGCAAAAGTGCCTCATGATGTTAACTACAGAAAACTGTTAATAATTGTCACTTTGTCATTTTCTGTGTGATTTAATGCAAGTGTCATATGAGCATTTTGTCAACATGTCTTCTTGCTGTTAGTATTTATTTCATGCCATGATATGCCATGATGTGACTGCCATGAGCTTGTAAACATGCCTAGTCAATGTTGCTGTTCTAAGTTAAAAACTCTGTGATAAAACTTGCCAACTTTGCTTGATGGTGGCCACTAATCTAGAGCTCATATATATTTGATTCCTTCATGTGATTTGTTCTAGGTGATGTCTACTTTGATGCCATGCCCTTGGTTGCCATGTAATCTTGCTGTAGCATGTCTCTTTGTTGCTCTCAAGTTGCCATCATGAAAAAATCTATCAACCTGTTAACAGAATGTTCCATTTTGCAAAAATCATAGTAATTAATCTGTGCATCCTATGAATTTGTGCCAATGGAGTAATTTGAAGATTGCCATGTCTAATGAATGCTCATGTCAATTTCATAAATATTAAAATTGCTATGCTTTCTGTTATGTGCTTCTCAAGTAAGCATGATGATATAACTGTTTGCATCCCAGTTTTTCTAGAATCAGCATGTTTCATAGTTGCATGTTGTATTGATGATGGCCATGAATCTATTGCTCCTATGGTTATGCCCATGTTGTATGATTTGATCTCCATGTTATGTACTACCATGATGTGCCATTTGATGCCATGTTCTAGCACTGTAGCATATTGTTTTGATGCTTGCAAAGTGCTATGTTGCTGTTTTGGGCAGATTGTTAATATAACTTGTGTTGATTGTAATTGTTGAACCGTTGCTCCGTTTTGATCATGTCCTATATGAAACTTGCTTAGATTTGTGTGTAGATTCATATTGTCATGTTGCATCCTTGATTTGAGTATTGTGATTAACGTTTGCATGCATTTTGCATCTCTTGCCATGTTAGAATCGTTTAGCTAATATCTTCTAGACGGTAGCTCCGAATTAAATGTTCTACATATGTAACTTGATTAGAAAAACGTGTAAGTCATCATGGTGCAAGTTAACTTGATGTTTAACAACTTTAACATTGTGTTTAATTCATATCAGTACTAATTTCGAAATTTGCATATGGGGATTTTCTGGAATTGTTATTTGTGTTTCCGGCCTCATTTAAACTTGCCTAGTTGTATGGATTGCTTATGCTTCATCTCTTGCCATGTTTAACAATATTTAATCTTGTCATGCATCATATTTGATTATGCATCATGCCATGATTATGCTTGTGTGTTTACCATGTTGTTTGCTTCTTCCCGATTGTGCTTCTTCTCGATAGTTCCTGTTTCATTGCGATTGTGAGGATTCGTTCGACTACGTGTGTTCGTCTTCTTCATGGACTCGATCTTCTTCCGAGCGGGATCACAGGCAAGATGATCATGACCTTGGATATCTTTACTATCTTTGCTAGCTAGTTGTCTTGTTGCTATCGCTATGTCGCGCTTCCTACTACATATATGTCAGCCTCCCATATGCCATGATACAGCCTCTAACCACCCTTACCAGCAAACCGTTGTTTAGCTATGTTACCGCTTTACTCAGCCCTTTCTTATAGCATTGCTAGTTGCAGGTGCAGTTGCAGGTTGTTCCATGCATCTATATACTTGGTTTTGGATGGAAGGCTCGGCCTTTTGCTTGGTGTTTTGTTCCACTCATGCCGCCCTAGTTTCCGTAATACCGGTGTTATGATAACTGGCCTTACTAAAACTTATGAAATGCTAATTTGACCTAAATTTCCGGTTAACTGCTGACTTTCTTTGCTAGCTCACCCGAAACCCTGATTAGCGTTCCTAACATGCTCAGGGGTATGGGACCCTCTTGACAGTTCGCTTTGAATAACCGCTTCCAGCAAGGCCCAACTTTGGTTTTAACATTTGCCAACATAATAATATTGAATTAAATAAGTAATATGCATAGGGAGTTAGCGCTACCCGAGGATTCTTAATTCAACATAATACATGGGGGCCTGTGCTGATGGTGCTGGTCCAAACTGGGCGATGTCCGGCGCCCCCTGGGCAACCAGGGTCTCAGCTAACCCGACGTCTGGCCCATCATGTGTGCCCTAAGAACGAGATACGTGCGACTCCTATCAGGATTGTCAGTATACCGGGAGGTCTTGCTGGAGTTGCGTTACCATTGTCGAAATGTCTTGTGCACCGTGATTCCGAGGATACTTCGGGCTGACTCGAGGTTGATCGGGTTTTCTTGAGGTTGAGGTCTTCCACCGCAGCTTGTGTTGGTTTGTGATGGACCAGGTTGGAACACCCCTACAGGGTTAAATCTTACGCGATCCATGCTCGCGATTATGTGGCGACTTGGATATTTATAACCTTCGGTTGTAGAGAACTTGACACTAAATCCTAATTAAAATACACCAACCGCGTGCGTAACCATGATCGTCTCTTTTCGAGGGAGTTCGGGAAGAGAACACGGTGGGGTTATGTTTGACTCATAAGTAGGTGTTCAGGATCACTTCTTGATCATTATTAGATTGTGACCGTTATGCGTAGTTTACTCTTCTTATTCTTGTACTCGTAAGTTAGCCACCATATAATGCTTAGTGTTTGCTGCAACCTCACCACCTTACCCTTCCATACCCATTAAGCTTTGATAGTCTTGCTACCCATGGTTATGGGATTGCTGAGTCCTCGTGGCTCACGGATTACTACAACAACAGATGCAGGTACATGTAATGCGATGATCTGACGTGAGAGCGATGCGCGTTTGCTTTTGGAGTTCTTCTTCTACTTCTTCCTCTTCGTCGATCTTGGGATAGGTTTCTGGTCGGCAGCCTGGGATAGCAGGGTGGATGTCGTTCGTGTTTTTCATTTGTGTTTCATCCATAGTCGGATTCTGCTCTTCTGTATGGTGTTTGCTATGTATTGATGTATTCCTATGATGACTGTAGGTATTTGTATGTATCCCCATCTATTATGTACATGGTACGATGTAATGATATCCACCTTGCAAGCGTCTTCGATATGCGCTTCTATCCCTGGTCGGACATCCGAGTTCCTCGAGGATAGGATCGCATATTGGGCGTGACACGACTCTAGCTTCTTGCAGCTTGTGCACTTCTTGGACAATGAACTCTTGCTTCTCGGGCGCCTGGCACCACGCTTTTTGCTTTACTGGGCGTGCGTTGGGGCACACCGCTAAGTGATGCTTGATCACCTCCCTTGGTACACCGGACAAGTCAGATGCTTTCCAGGCGAAAACATCCGAGTTTGCCCGAAGGAAGGCGACAAGCATGCTTTCCTATGTAGGAGAAAGGCTGGTGCCGATGGTGAAGGTAGGGCCTGAGCCACTGCCGTCAACCGACACCTTCTTCGTCTCGGCGCGGTCCTGAGAGAACAGCTGCTTCTTCTTCACGGGCGTGGCCTCAGGAGGCTCAACCGCATCCTCATCAGCCAGATGTGTGGAAGCGGTAGCCTTGTAGGCATGCTCAAGGGAGCAGACCACGTCCTTCTCGTCGCAGGCGACGATGATGATGCCGCTGCAGCCAGGCATCTTGAGGATGTTGTAGGCATGATGAGACACCGCCATGAACTTGGCGAGCGCGGGGTAGCCCAAGATGGCGTTGTAGGGCACACTACTAGAAAAACGGCTATAGCTAATATGGACATTAGTGGCGCACCATGATGGTGGTGTGCCACTGCTATATAGCAGTGGCGCACCAGAATCAGGTGCGCCATTGCTATTTTTTTACTAATGGTGCACCACTTGAGCAGTGCGCCATTGCTATTTTTTTTGTCCATCCTCCCCCCCCCCCACCAGACATAGCAATGGCGCACCACACCTAGGTGCGCCATTACTAAGGTACATAGTAGTGGCGCACCTAGGTGTGGTGCGCCATTGCTATGTCTGGTGGGGGTGTGCCTGCGTGTGTGTGTGAGGTTAGTAATGGCGCACCCTCCCTGGTGCGCCATTGCTAGGGTTAGCAATGGCGCACCAGCGAGGGTGCGCCATTACTAACGTCTCACACACACACAAACACACACCCCACCACACACACACAAACACACACAAACACACAAACACACACCCCACCACACACACACAAACACACACAAACACACAAACACACACCCCACCACACACACACAAACACACACACCACCCCCCCTGTGGATCGCCTTTTCAGTTTAAAAAAAAATAAAAGAAAATGATAAAAGATTCAAAAAAATTCAAAAAAATAGATGCCCATGTGTTATGTGTTCTAGTTGTTAGGAAAATTAACAAACATGAATTTCGAATTTTTTTGCAAAAGGCCGCCGTGTTTCGGTAAAATGGCCGTAACTTTTGCATACGACCTCCGATGAAAAAGTTTTTTATATGAAAAAGCATCTACTCGAAAAGTTACATCCAAATTCAACCGGCTATGCCCGTTATCGATTTTTTAGAATCCTCAAAAACCCCACAGAAAAAAAGTTACGATGCTTTTAAGATCTGGAGGCAAAAAAATAAAAAAATTAAAAAAAGTTAGCAATGGCGCACCAGTGCATAGTGCGCCACTACTATTTTCCCGCCTTCAAAACTCAAAAAAATTTAAAAATAGTAATGGCGCACCACACCTAGGTGCGCCATTACTAATTTAAAAATCAAACTCAGTAATGGCGCACCTGCCCATGGTGCGCCATTACTATCTTCCCGCCTTCAAAATTCAAACTATATCAAAAAAATAAAAAAAGGTTAGTAATGGCGCACCTGCCCAAGGTGCGCCATTACTATCTTCCCGCCTTCAAAATTCAAAATAAATAAAAAAAATAAAAAAAAGTTAGTAATGGCGCACCTGCCCACGGTGCGCCATTACTATGCCGTATATATGGCTGGGCGGGGTCCTCTCCTCCTTACCTCTTCATTTTTCTCCTCCACTCCACCTCTCCTCCACTCCATCTCCTCCACTCCATCTCCCCTCCTCTCCTCCACCATACTCCCCTCCTCCTCTCCGACGACCTCCTCCTCCTCCTCTCCGGTGACCTCCTCCCACTCCTCTCCGGCGACCTCCTCCTCCCTCCTCTCCTCCCCTCCCCTCACGGTTTCTCCTCCCTCCTCTCCGGTGAGCTCCTCCTCCCTCCTCTCCGGTGATCTCCTCCTCCCTCCTCTCCGGTGAGCTCCTCCTCCCTCCTCTCCTCTCCTCCCCTCCCCTCACGGTTTCTCCTCCCTCCTCTCCGGTGAACTCCTCTCCGGCGACCTCCTCCTCCTCTCCGGCGATGTAGGCGAGCTCCTCTCCGGTGACCTCCTCCTCTCCGACGATGTAGGCGAGCTCCTCTCCGGTGACCTCCTCCTCCTCCCTCCTCTCCTCCTCACGGTCTCTTCTCGGCCGTCCTCTCCGGCGAACTCCTCTCCGGCAAAAGAACGTACAAGATCCAAAAACGAGAACAAAATTTGAAAAAATATCGTGCAAAAAAACGAGCAAAAAAAAGGGCAAAAAAATCGCGATCCAGATCCAGATTCAAAATTCAAAATAGTAATGGCGCACCGTGGGGGTTAGAATGTGCGCCATTACTATTTTCCCGTTTCCAAATTCAAAAAAAAAATTGACAAAAAATAATAATAAAAGTTACCAGTGGCGCACCTGAAAAGGTAGTAATGGCGCACATGTGGTGCGCCATTACTACCTGAGATAGTAATGGCGCACTATGTGGTGCGCCACTATTATCTGGGATACTAATGGCGCACCAGAGGTGCACCATTACTATTTGTTAATAATGGCGTGTTAATAGTGGCGCACCTATAGTGCGCCATTAATAGCAAAAACTGGAGCGCCACTAACAGCCTTTTTTCTAGTAGTGGCAGGCCAATGTGGGAGACGTCGAAGTCGATGAGCTCAGTGTGGTAGTTCTTGCGGGTGCCGAAGGTGATGGGGAGGTGCACCTGCCCCAGAGGTAGTGTGGAGCCATTGGTCATGCCCGAGAAGGGCCTTGTCGGCATGAGCTGCTCGTAAGGCACCTGGAGCTGATCGAAGGTCTCGATGAAGAGCACGTTTAGGTTGGCGCCTCCGTCGATGAGGGTCTTGGTGACCGCGACGTTGCTGATGGTGGGAGTGCACAGCATGGGGAGCGTGCCTGCGGTGGCCGCGGACTTGGGGTGATCTTTGGAGTCGAAGGTGATGGCGTACTGTGACCACTTGAGGGGCCGTGCGGCCTCAGGCTTTGGGAGGGCGCCATTCACCTCGCGAGAGAACTGCTTGAAGTGGCGATTGGATGCGGGAGCCTGAGCCCCGTCAAGGATGTAGGCAAACGCGCGAGGCTCCTGGTAGCCCCCCGCGCCCTCATCAGGCTGCTTGACATTGTTCCTCCGGGGTGGCGGCGGCAGCGGCGGATGAGCGGCTTTGGCCTGAGGGTTTGCCTCACGAGGCTGCTTGCGCCAGGCGGCCTCACGAGGCTGATCGCGCCAGGCAGCCTTGCGAGGCTGGTCGCGCCAGCCTTGGCGGAAGTTGCCGTTGCCGCTGCGGCTGTCCCAGCGGTTGCCGTCGTGGCCACCTCCACGGCCGGCGCCGCGGTCATTGCGGTCGCCTCGGCAGCCCAGGCGCTCGTCGCGGAGCAGCTTGAGCTCCTGGCAGTCTTCGGTGCTATGGGAGTGCACGTTGTGGTAGAAGCAGAGCGGCCGACCGTCCTTCCTGGGCTCATCGCGGTCACGGCCGCGCTTCTGCTCAGGCTCCGCCGCAAGCATGACAGGGCCCTTGCGCTTGACGTCCTTGCCCTTGGCCTTGGCGGCGTCGAGTGCTGCATCAGGGTCGTTGTGGATGAAGAGGCGACCTTCTTCAGCCTTGGCGCACTTGTCGGCGAGGTCGAACAGCTCGAGCACCGAGTCTAGCTCGTCGTTGATGGCGAACTTCTCGCGCATCCCGACGTCTGCGACGCCAGTGGAGAATGCAGAGATGACGGTCGCGTTGGAGGCACGCGGGATCTTGTTGTGCACCTGGCTGAAGCACTAGATATACTTGCGGAGGGTCTCGTCTGGGCGCTGCCGCACATGCCGCTGGTCGTTGATCGTGAGGGAGCGGTCGTGCGTGCCCTTGAAGTTGGCGACAAACTGGTTGTAGAGCTTGCCCCACGACAAGATGGACGCCTCAGGGAGATTCATGAGCCAAGAGCGCGGGCCATCCTTGAGGGCCATGGGGAACCAGTTTGCCATGACCTTGTCATCGCCGTTCGCCGCCTTGACACTCAGCGCATAGAGCTGAAGGAACTCTGCGGGGTTGGGGGTGCCGTCGTAGCATGGAGGCAGTTCCGGCTTGAACTTCGTGGGCCACACCACCTGACGCAACTCGCGGGTGAAGGCGCGGCAACCCACGCCGCTCGAAGGAACACCGCCGGTGAGGGCGGCGCGGTTCTGGCGCCCAGCCGCCGCGACCTCCTGGACCACCTGGTCTTGGCGCCGGCGTTGCTGCTTGAGGAGCACACGCGCATCAGGCAGCACGCGGCGGATGATCTGGCAGCTGGCCTTGTCTCGGACCGGCGAGGACGCGCCGCGGGACGGCTCGCGCGCCCGCTCATTGCGCTGGGGCCTGGCGAGCTTGTCGCTTGGAGGAGGTGGCAGGGGAGCGCCATGCGCTACATCCCCAACGCGCGATGGCGGAGGGCGGAACGAGTGAGAAGGCGCCGGAGCATCCCCGACGGCGTTGACAAGCTCAGTGATGCGACCGAGCCAGGCATCGTAGCCAGCGTTAGCTGGATGGTAGCGGAGCAGCTCGCGCGCCATGAGTAACGCGGCCTGCGTGTTCGGCAGCCCATGGCGGGCGAGGGAGGAGGAGGCCGTGGCGGTGCGGCCATCTGCCTGCACTGAGGGGTGCAGGGAGGAGTCCTGCTGCTGACGAGCAGCGGGGTCAGTGGCGGTAGCAGCAGCGGCCTCGACAGGGCGGCGGCGGTTGCCGCGGCCCACCGGCTCCATCAGGGCCACACCACCCGCCCTGCGCTCGGCGCGCTCGCGGCGAGCGTCGGCCATGAAGCTGGTGGAGTGGAGGACGGAGTGGAAGAACAACAGCGCACCCCTACCTGGTGCGCCAAATGTCGGAATCGGGGCTCAGTGGACCCTGAGGTTTGAACACTGGGGTGAGCTCGTTCCTACCGCCCCGTCCCATACAACAGCAAAACCACGGCGAAGCTACGGCGAGAGCGCGCTAGCGGGAGCGGGCCGGAGACACAGCGGTTTACCCAGGTTCGGGCCACCTTGCGGTGTAAAACCCTACTCTTGCTTGGTTGTGATTGCTCTAGCGCGAGAGTACAAGGTTCTGAAGAGGAAGAAGGTCTCGACCCTTGTACAGCGGCACCCTGCCCTTTTTTTATACCTGCCTTGGTCCTCCTCCCCCGAAAACATTGGCAGGAAGGGTTGCCACACAACGGCAAGTTTGAAGGGGGACAGGAGAGCAGTCTATCCTGACAAAAGGTGGTCTTCGCCTGCAAAGCGACCGTCCATGACGCGCCGGTGGGCTCGGGGTGACCTCCGCCCTGCGCGCCCGCCGTCCTGGTCTTCTTTCACCGATCGGGCAACCTTTGGGGGTTGCTTTGGGAAATGGACTGCTGGCCTTGCTTCCTTAGCCCAAAAGGGGAAAACCTCTCCATCGGCGCCTGCTAGCGCGGCCTCTGTCACCGTTCGTCGCCACGCACGTCACCCACATGATGGGCACGAGACCACGCGACTGAGCCGAACATCGCTTGTCTTACGTACCTTCGGGAGGGTGCCTCGGGAGGCAACCTCAGGAGGCCGCCTCACAAGAGGGCCTCGCGAGGCTCTCGGTGAAGTCGTGGCTGAGTCTTGCTTGCCCGCTCCCTGAGGAGAGGTCCTCAGAAGGCCGGGGCCTCGCGAGGGGTCTTGCTCCAGACGCCCGCTAGTGGGCCACCCACTGGGCCTCTGCCAGGCGTTGTGTTCTGGGCCGCAGGCAGACGGGCCGGGATACCCTGGGTTCCACGGGCCCGACAGGCGGAGATGTAGTTCCTCTCTCATAATAATTGCAAGAAGGAGCAGCAAGCACATGCATATTATATTCATCAAAATCATCATGTGCAACGATAAAACGCAACCCATCAATATAATCCTTAATAAGCGCAAACTTCTCCGATATAGTGTAGTTGGGAGAATTCAAAAAGATAATAGGACTATCATATGTGGGTGCAATAGCAACAAGTTCATTTTTAACATAAGGAACTATAGCAAGTTCATCTCCATAAGCATCATTCAAATTGGCATCATGGCCACAAGCATAGCAAGCATCAAGTTCATCAAAAAGGGATATTTCAGACGAATCAAAGGGATCATAGCAATCATCATAGCATTCATCCTTCGGCAAGCATGAAGGAAAATTAAACAATGTATGAGTTGAAGAGTTACTCTCATTAGAAGATGGGCACGGGTAGCTAATCTGCTCTTCCTCCTTTTGTTCTTCGCTCTCCTTCTCATCTTTTTCATCTAATGAGCTCACAGTTTCAACAAGTTCTTCTTCCAAAGATTTTTGCAAAACGTTAGTCCCCTCTTGGACAACGGAGTTTTTCTCAATAAATTCATCAATAAGGGCATTGTATTCATAATTATCAGAGCATTATTTAAGTATAGCATAATTTTCAGATCTATAAATAGCATCATCACAATCTTCACACTTTTCAAACAAGGATTCAATTTCATAAGCACCCATAAAAGCAACAAATTCTTCTATTAGTTCCACATCATAGTAATCATATACACCATTAGCATAAGAAGCCAAGGTTTCATTATCATTAAATTCACATTGAAAGGAAAGGTGTGGAGCCTCCATCTTAGAGCAACAAGTATAATCACACCTTAAGCACAAATTCCAAGCATACCAAAGTATTCCCTTTTTGAGACAAGCGATAATCCCTAAAGTATTCCCATTGATCCAAAGTATATCCCATTATCAAGTTGAATGGAGATTTATCAGCATTATCAAAGTTGTAATTAATGTTTTCCACATAACCAGCATCGAGGGTTTTAGGAGGTTCCCCATCTTCATGAGTAGCAAGTACAACTATTTTTTTTGGTATTTCGTGTTCCATATCCATAACTAAAGATAGAGAACAACTTAGAATAGGTAATAAAAACTACTTAGTGATAAACCAAACAAGCACACACGAGAATATCAACCCCACGCTATTGCTCCCGGGCAACGGCGCCAGAAAAAGGTCTTGATAACCCACAAGTATAGGGGATCAGTTGTAGCATTTCTCGATAAATAATAGTGTCGAACCCAATGAGGAGCTAAAGGTAGAATCAATATTCCCTTCAAGTTCTATCGACCACCGATACAACTACGCACACTTAATGTTCGCTTTACCTAGAACAAGAATAAAACTACTTTGTAGGTGTAGAAGGATAAATTTGCAAGGATAAAACTAGGAGTACTTAGCGAGAATAAAACTACGAGTAATTTGCAAGATAATAAAAGCTAGTTGTTTAGTACAAAGCTTTTGTAATACAAGAGAAAGATTTTGTCCCTAGGCAATCGATAACTACACCGGTAATCATTATTGCAATTTTATATGAGGGAGAGGCATGAGCTAACATACTTTCTGTACTTGGATCATATGCACTTATGATTGGAACTCTAGCAAGCATCCGCAACTACCAAAGATCATTAAGGTAAAACCCAACCATAGCATTGAGTAACAAGTCCCCTTTACTCCCATACGCAACAACCCCCTTACTCGGGTGTAAGGTTCTGTCACTCTAGCCGCCCACTATAAGAGAAATATGAACATATTGCAAACTCTACAGCGGGAATCCCTCACGCTTGCGCGATATGGAGGGCACCATAGGACATCACCGAAATAAAACATACAACTCAAACCAATCACGATCATCAATCAACCCATAGGACAAAATGAATCTACTCAAACATCATAGGATTGCCACATATCATTGGATAATAATATATAGCGTTAAGCACCATGTTTAAGTAGAGATTACAGTTGGGAGAAGAGGTGTTACACCGCTACATAGAGGGGGAGAAGAGGTGTTACCCTGGCCCGTCCGCCTGCGGCCCAGGAAACGACGCCTGGCGAAGGCCCAAGGCGCGGCCCATCTAAGGACGCCGTGAAGCAAAGATACATCATGAGGCGCCAGCCTCGCGAGGGCCCCTCCTCAAGACACAAGCCACCAACACTTAGCCGTAGCAGCGGCAGAGACCTCGCGAGGCTGCCTCCCGAGGCGGCCCCCCGACGCAGCCACCCGAGGCCACCCGAGCCTAATGTCGGTTGCGCTGTCCTGTGCCCACCACGTGGGTGACGCGCGTAGCGACGAACGGCAGCAGAGGCCGCGCCAGCGGGCGCGGGTAGAGAGGCTTTCCTCTTTGGTGCTAAAGGGGTAGCCCCACCTGCCCTCCTCCAAAGCGAGTCCCAAGGGCTGCCCGTTTGGTGAAAGAAGACCAAGACAACAAGGCGCGCAGGGCAGAGGTCACCACCGAGCCCATCGGCACGTCATGGAACATGCTTTTGTAGGCAAAGACCAACTTTAGTCAGGATAACCTAAGCGTATGTCCTCTTTCAAAACCCGCCAAGTGTGGCAACCCTTCCCGCCTATGTTTTCGGGGGAAGAGGACCAGGGCGGCTATAAAAGGGGCAGAGCTGCCATTGTAGAGGAGATCAATTCCTTCATCACCTACCTTATACGTGAGAACATCTTCTTGCCCACATCAATCACACACAAGCATGAGTAGGGTTTTACAGCGCAAGGTGGCCCGAACCTGGGTAATCGTCGTGTCCCCTGTTGTGCCCCCGCGTAGTGCTCTCGCCGTAGCCTCGCCGTGGTCGCCCTTGGTCGGAAAGGGCCAGCTTGCCCCAGTGTTCAAACCTTTAGCTTCCCGGAGCCATGGTTCCAACATTTGGCATGCCAGGTAGGGGGCTTCTTCGTCCTATTCGCCTCCCCGCCGCCATGGCCGACGCTCGTCGTGAGCGCTACACGCGCCGAGTCGCCAGGGTGGCTCAGACGGAGCCTGTCGCCCTTGACGACCGTCGACGCCGCGCCGCCGACGCCGCTACTGACCCCGCTGCGAGGGAGCAGTAGGCCTCTTCCTTCCATCCGTCCGTGCGAACGGATGGCCACACCGCCATGGCCTCGTTGCTCACTCGCCGCGACGCGCCGGCCCTGCAGGCCGCACTGCTCATGGCGTGCGAACTCCTGCGCTACCGCCCCACTGTCGCCAGCTACGACGCCTGGCTCGGCCGCATCACCGAGCTCATCAATGTCGCGGGAGACGCCCCGGCGCCCTCTCACTCGCTCCGTTCTCCGCTGTCTCATGCCGGGGACATGGCGAACGATGCGCCCCCTTCGCCTCCTCTGCACAGCGAGGGCGCCAGTCGCCACCACGATGCGCGGGTGCGTGAGCACTCTCGCGGTGCCTCTTCGCCGGACCATGGTGAGCCTAGCTGCCAGATCGTCCGGCGCGCGCGTCCTCCTCGAGCAGCAGTGCCAGCGCCAGGACAGGACCATCCAGGAGGTCACGGCCGCCGGCCGCCAGAACCGCGCCGCTCTCGCCGGTGGCATCCCCTCCACCTGCGTGGGTTGCCGCGCCTTCAGCCACGAGCTACGCCGCGTGGTGTGGCCCACCAAGTTCAAGCCGGACCTGCCTCCGCGCAACGATGGCACCCCCAACCCCGCCGTGTTCCTGCAGCTCGACGCCCTGAGCATCGAGGCTGCGAACGGTGATGGCAAGGTCATGGCGAACTGGTTTCCCATGGCCCTCAAGGATGGCCCGCGCTCTTGGCTCATGAACCTCCCCGAGGCGTCCATCTCCTTGTGGGCAGAGCTCTGCCTGCAATTTGTCGCCAACTTCAAGGGCACCCACGAGCATTCCCTCACGCTCAACGACTTGCGCACCGTGCGCCAACGCCCTGATGAGACCCTCCGCAAGTACATCCAGCGCTTCAGCCAAGTGCGCAATAGGATCCCGCGCGCCTCCGAGGCCGCCATCGTCTTCGCGTTCTCCAATGGCATCACGGACGTCCGGATGCGTGAGAAGCTCACCATCAACGACGAGCTCGACTCCATGCTCGAGCTGTTCGACCTCGCCGACAGGTGCCCCAAGGCCGAAGAAGGCCGTCTTTTCGCCCACAACGACCCCGACGCGGTGCCAGGCGCCGCCAAGGCCAAGGACACCAAGCGCAAGGGCCCTGCCGTGCTCGCTGCGGGGCCCGAGCAGAAGCATGGCCATGAGCGGGATGAGCCCAAGAGAGACAGCCGCCCTCTCTGTGCCTACCACAAATCGCACTCCCATAGCACCGAGGACTGCCACGAGCTCAAGCTGCTTCACGACGAGCGCCTGGGGCGGCGAGGCGACCGTAGCGACCGAGGCGCCAGCCGCGGAGGCGGCCGCAGCCGCAACCACTGGGGAGACCACAACTGGCAGGGCTGGCGCGATCAGCCTCGTGAGGCCACCTGGCGTGACCAGCCTCGTGAGGCCAACCCTCAGGCCAATGCGGCCCTTCCACCACTGCCACCGCCACCACGAAGGAATGATGACAACCAGCCCGACCAAGATGCCAGGGGCTACCAGGAGCCTCGCGGAGTGGCCTGCATCCTTGGTGGAGCTCAGGCTCCCACGTCCAACCACCACTTCAAGCTGTTTTCTTGCGAGGTGAACGCTGCCCTCCTAAGGCCTGAGGCTTCTCGCCACCTCAAGTGGTCCCAGTACACCATCACCTTCGACTCCAGCGATCACCCCAAGTCTTCAAGCGCTACAGGCACGGTCCCCATGCTGTGCACCCCCATCATTAGCAATGTTGCCATCACCAAGACACTCATCGACGGAGGCGCCAGCCTCAACATGATCTCCATCGAGACCTTCGAGCAGCTCCAAGTGCCTTACGACTAGCTGATGCCGACCAGGCTCTTCTCAGGAGTGACTCATGGCTCCACCATCCCTCTGGGCCAAGTGCGCCTCCCCGTCACCTTCGGCACCCGCAAGAACTACCACACCGAGCTCATTGACTTCGACGTGGTGCACATCGGCCTACCGTACAATGCCATCCTAGGCTACCCAGCTCTCACCAAGTTCATGGCGGCGACCCACCATGCCTACAACGTCCTCAAGATGCCAGGCTACAGCGGCATCAACACCATCTGCTGCGATGAGAAGGACGCGGTCCGCTCCCTCGAGAGCGCCTACAAGGCCGCCGCCACCGCCTACCCTACCGATGAGGATGCCGCCGAGCCTCATGAGGCCGCACCCGGGAAGAAGAAGCAACTGTTCTCTCAGGACCGCGCCGAGACGAAAAAGGTGTCGTTGGACGGCAGCGGCTGAGGACCTGCCTTCACCATCGGCACATGCCTCTCTCCTGCATAGGAAGACACGCTCGTCACCTTCCTTCGGGCAAACTCAGATGTGTTCGCCTGGACGGCATCTGATTTGTTCGGTGTGCCAAGGGAGGTGATCAAGCACCACTTAGCGGTGTGCCCCAACGCACGCCCCGTGAAACAGAAGGCACAGTGCCAAGCGCCAGAGAAGGAAGATTTCATCGTCAAGGAAGTTCAGAAGCTCCAAGAAGCTGGGGTCATCCGTGAGGTGCGCCATCCCGAATGGATCGCCAACCCTGTCGTGGTGCCCAAGAAGTGCGGCAAGGAGCGCATGTGCGTCGACTTCACGAGCCTCAACAAGTTCTGCCCTCAAGACCCTTTCCCGCTGCCTCGCATCGACCAGATCATGGATTCAACCGCCGGGTGTGAGCTGCTATGCTTCCTAGATGCCTTCTCGAGCTACCACCAGATCAAGATGGAACCTGAAGATGTAGAGAAGACGGCCTTCATCACCCCCTGCGGCATATTCTGCTACATTTGCATGCCGTTCGGCCTCAGGAGCGCCAGAGCCACCTTCCAGAGGCTGATGCGCATCGCCTTGGGGCCCTAGATGGGAAGAAATGCCAAAGCCTACGTCGATGACATCGTTGTCAAGACTCACGAGGCCTGGTCCCTCCTCGCGGACCTCCAAGAGACATTCGACAATCTGCGCAAGGTCAACCTCAAGCTCAACCCAGACAAGTGCGTCTTCAGAGTCCCTTCCGGCAAGCTGCTCGACTTCCTAGTCTCCCACCGTGGCATCGAGGCCAACCCTGAAAGGATCAAGGCCATCGAGATGATGCGCCCTTCCCAGAGCCTCAAGGAGATGCAGCACCTGGCGGGATGCATGGCCTCGCTTGGACGATTCATCTCCAAGTTCGGAGAGCGAGCCCTGCCGTTCTTCAAGCTCATGAAAAGATCCGGCCCCTTCAAGTGGACTCCCGAAGCCGACGTTGCCTTCGAGGACCTCAAGAGGTACCTCACGAACCCGCCCATCATGGTCGCGCCACGCTCCCGCGAGCCCTTGCTCCTATATTTGGCGGCAACTCCCCAGACGGCCAGCGCAGCCCTGGTAGCAGTTCGAGAAGGGCATGTCCCTGCGCAGAAGAAGCTTGCCGCGCCGCCGCCTCCCGAGGCCGCGCCGAGGCCCAGCCTCAGGAGGCCCTGGGCGGTCCGCCTCCCGAGGCCGCGCCGTCACCCACCAAGGGCCCTCCCCAGGAGGCCTCCAATGAGCTGCCTCGCGAGCCGCCTCCCGAGCCTCACGGGCCCCTCAGGCCCCCTGAAGACCAAGCTGCCGCAACAACTACCTGCCTCATCGAGCACCCTGTGTACTTCGTCAGCACGGTGTTACGAGATGCATGCGAGCGCTACCCCATGCAGCAAAAGCTCCTCCTCGCCTCCAGGAAGCTGCGCCACTATTTCCAGGGCCATCCCATCAAGGTGATCTCATCTTACCCCCTAGAGCAGGTCCTACGCAGCCCCAATGCCACTGGCCGTGTCACCGAGTGGAACATCGAGCTGCAAGCCTTCGAGCTGGAATTCTGCACCACGAGAGTGATCAAGGGTGCAGCCCTGGCCGACTTCATGGCGGAATGGACGGATCCGCCTCAGGAGGAGCCTCGCGAGGCCAAGTCCCTCTTGCCTGGGAATGATGTGCCTGGTGGCTGGACTATGCACTTCGATGGCGCCTTCTCCCGGCAAGGCGTAGGGGCTGGCGTCATGCTCACTTCACCAACAGGAGACAAGCTCCGCTACGCCGTCCAGCTCTGCTTCAAGCGCGATGACAAGGTCTCCAACAACATCGCGGAGTACGAGGGCCTCATCGCCGGGCTCAAGGCTGCCTCTGCTCTAGGCATCAAGCACCTCCCCATCAAGGGTGACTCGCAGCTCCTTGTCAACTTCTCCAACAAAAGTTACAAGCCCAAGGACAAGCACATGGCCGCCTACTTGGAAGAGGTACGTAAACTCGAGAAGCGCTTCCTTGGTCTGGAACTCCAGCATGTTCCTCGCGGTGGCAACAAGGAGGCCGATGACATCGCCAAGCGAGCATCTCACCGCAAGCCTCAGAGCCCCGCATCTTCGAGGAGAGGCTCCTTAAGCCATCCGCTGCTCTGCCTGCCACGAGCGCCACACTACTTCATGAAGAGCTCCCACCTGCACTGCCCACAGGCGCACTAGATTGTGGCCCAGCCTTAGGAGCTCGCCTGCTGCAGGTGCTCGAACCTCAAGCGGACAGCTAGGCCGTGGAGTTCAAGGCCTACTTTCTTCATGGTACTCTCCCGGAGAAGGTCTCAGAGGCAGAGCGCGTGGCTCGCCAGGGCACCGCTTACTGCTTGCAAGACAGCGAGTTGTACCGCAGGCGCCCCAATGGCTTCTCGTTGTGGTGCATCTCCGAAGAGCAAGGTCGCAAGCTGCTCACCGACATCCATGGAGGAGACTGCGGCCACCACTCATCGTCGCGCACCCTCGCCGGCAAGGTCTTCTGCAATGGCTTCTACTGGCCCACCGCGCTCCACGACGCCACTGAGCTGGTCCAATCCTGTGAATCTTGTCAATTCCATGCCAAGCAAATCCACCAGCCGGAGCAAGGCCTCCAGACGATTCCTCTCTCATGGCCCTTCGCGGTCTGGGGGCTGGACATCTTGGGACCCTTCCCTCGCGCAGCTGGCGGCTACCGCTACCTCTACGTCGCCATCGACAAGTTTACCAAGTGGGCGGAGGTTGAGCCCTTGCGCACCATCCCAGCAGGCTCTGCCGTCAAGTTCATCAAGGGCCTCATGAGCCGTTTCGGTGTCCCCAACCACATCATCACTGACAACGGCTCCCTGTTCACAAGCGGTCTCTTCAAGTCATACTGCACCAGCCTCGGCATGCAGATCTGCTATGCCTCTATGGCGCACCCACGAAGCAACGGCCAGGCCGAGCATGCCAACGCTGAAGTCCTCAAGGGCCTCAAGACAAGAAGCTTCAAGAAAAATCTCGAAGCCTGCGGCAAGGGCTGGCTTGACGAGCTGCAGTCTGTGCTGTGGTCCATCCACACAACGGCAACCAAGCCTACCGGCGAGACTCCCTTCTTCCCCGTATATGGAGCCAAAGCTGTGCTCCCTTTTGAGCTCAAGCACGGCTCTCCACGAGTTCTTGCCTTCGACGAGGCTCGTCAGGGCGGCTTGCGAGAGGCCGACCTGCTGCTCCTCGAAGAAGCATGTCGCCAGGCCGCCCCGCGCGCCGCCAGATACCAGCAGGCTTTGCGTTGCTATCATAGCCGCAACATACGCCCACGCACCCTCGAAGTCGGCGATCTCGTCCTGAGAAGGATCCTCTCCAGAGAGGGACTCCACAAACTCTCCCCCATGTGGGAAGGCCCTTTCAGGGTTGCTCATGTCTCCAGGCCCGGCGCCGCCCGCCTGGAGACGGAGGACGGAGTTCCTGTGCCTAACGCCTGGAACATCCAACACCTCCGCAAGTTCTACCCGTGAACCTCACGCGTACAAACGAAGTGGGGCTGTACACGCCCCGGAGCCTCTCATTGCGTTGGGCTGATGGGCCCGCAAGAGCTCCCGCCCATGTCTCAGTGGAAGCCCGATGCTCTGCACTGGCGGAACTATCGAACCGCGATCATGCCCACGCCTAGTGGAAGCCCCATGCTCCGCGCTGGCGGAACCATCACCTGAGGGTGCCCCACGGGCTGCACCAACCTCATGCTGATCCGTGCCGGACACGGCAGTCCCTACCCCTTTTTGGATGTGAAAACTGAGGGCGCCCCACGGGCTGCACCAACCTCAAACTGACCCGTGCCGGACACGGTAGCCGCATCTCTTTTTGGTTGTGTAATGAACTTATTACTATGTTTCAGTAAAGCTCTATTTCCTAAGATATCTTAAGTGTTACTAAGTCGCTTGCCTCAGGAGCTATGTACGCTTGCGACCTTCCTCCTGCGCATCTCGCGAGCGGGGGCTGGACATGGTGCCTGTGCTCGGGTCGGTCCCAGCAGCGCTGCAAAATCCAAGTGATCGAGCTCTGGCTCGCGGGCCTGCTCCCGTGCACGCCATCTCACCAAGGTCCTTGGTGTCTCGTCTCCTCGCGTGATACCCACGAGCAAGCTAGCGAGCGCGCACCGCTCCCCCCTCCTTATGAAATCAGTTCAAAGTTGTCGCAGGAATGAGCCACTCAAAGGCCTCGTGAGCGCTGCCTCGCAAGGTGACTCACGACAAGACACCTCCGTCAGCCCCAGGGAGCCTCGTGAGCCAACCTGCGGCGACCGTCTCCGCCAAGGACTAGCAGGAGGCCTCACGGGCAAGAGCCTCGTGAGGCGTGCCCCACAGCCGTGATACGGCACACGACACTCGCAAAAGAGCTAACTACAAAAACACCTCGCGAGCCGCTCTCGGCGCCTCTCAAGTTTCCTCTCCTCGTGACCTCGTTGAGTGCTGACGTTCTCTCCTCCGCGCAAGCCGCTTGCACGTCAAAGGGGGACTTCCTGAGCATCGCGCCTCAGGAGTTCATACCGCCTCTCAGTGCCCTACACCTCCTGGCCTTGTCTAGGCAATGCAACCTGGCATACCAGCGACGGTTGTGGCCCGCTCGGGGGTTGGGTCCTGATGACGTAGAGCACCAAGGCAAACAAGGAAAGAGAAATAGGCCTCATGAGAAAGCCTCACGAGGAAACATGCATTACGACAAATCATAAAATACTTAAGGCAAAGATATCATTTTCACGTCGCCACGGGCTACATCGACCTACTATAGGAACAAAAAGAGAAGGGCCAAGGGGGAGAATGGCGCGCCTTCAAGATCCGACTCGGGCGCTGCCTGCGCCTAGTCGGAATTCTCTTCCTCGCTCTTGATGCGCGGGGAGCCTCCGCCGCTCTCACCCCCGCTGCTAGAGTCACCGCTGATGCCGCTGTCACTCCTGCAGGAGGAATCGGAACCGCTGTCGTCCTCGTTCTCCACGCAGCACTCCAGGCGGGTACCGGAGGACCCGAAGAACTCCACGAAGAGGGTGGCGGCTCCGTCGTGCTTGAATTGAAGGAGATGCCCCCGCTTCAGGCCACGGGCGAGGGCAAAGGACTGCCACCCCCACTTCAGGAACATGAAGCCAGTGGGGGTGAACTCCGTCGCCACCCAGGAGGGCCCGTTCCAGCAACCGTCCGCTTGTAGCCACAACCCCAAGGGCTCGCTGCCCTCCATCGATCTCGCGAAGGAGTCAGGGAGCCGGAACCAGCTGCAGGGCCGGCGAAGCAGCCCCATGATGAACTCGTGCGCCGCCTCTGCTGTGTGAAATCCCGCCTGGGGAGGACGGGCGGCCGCCCCGCCGCGCCCGCCTCGGCCGCGGGCGTCGTGCCCTCTGCGGCCATGGGTGCCAGCCCTCCCACGAGCGCTTGGGACGACTTCCACGGCCGCCGAAGGGCGCCCATGGCCCCGGGGCTGGACCCTTGTGGCAACGGTGGATGAGCGGGCTCGCCCTCTGCCCCTTGTCATCGCAGCCGTGGCTCTGGAAGGACGAGAAAGGGTAGAAGGTGGGTGGAAAATCCCTACTTTTTGCCCCCCTTTATACCCGATGGAGGCACTCTCCCTGCTGCTCCGCCTTCTTCAACGTCGGGAATTGAGGAGCAGCGGCAAGGAAGCAATGATGGCCTGCGCCCCGCGCGGGAAGGCTTTATGGCAAGCATGAACAGTTACCAAGACGAAGTGGGGAAGTGGGGACGTCCCACGTTCCGTCGTGCGCCACGCGTCAAACCTGGGCCCTGCAGTCTTTCAGGGCCCATGCTGTTTCGCTCCCAACGGGCGGGAACGTGCGCGCCACGGGCCTGTGGGCTACTTTCGGGCCATTGGGAACCAGGGTACCCCGGCCCATCCGCCTGCGGCCCAGGAAACGACGCCTGGCGAAGGACCAAGGTGCGGCCCATCTAAGGACGTCGCAAAGCAAAGACACCTCATGAGGCGCCAGCCTCGTGAGGGCCCCTCCTCAAGACACAAGCCGCCAGCACTTAGCCGCAGCAGCGGCAGAGACCTCGCGAGGCTGCCTCCCGAGGCGGCCCCCCCGAGGCCACCCGAGCCTAACGTCGGTTGCGCTGTCCAGTGCCCACCACGTGTGTGATGCGCGTAGCGATGAACGGCAGTAGAGGCCGCGCCAGCGGGCGTGGACAGAGAGGCTTTCCTCTTTGGTGCTAAAGGGGCAGCCCCACCTGCCCTCCTCCAAAGCGAGTCCCAAGGGCTGCTCGTTTGGTGAAAGAAGACCAAGATAGCAAGGCACACAGGGCGAAGGTCACCACCGAGCCCACCAGCGCGTCATGGATCATGCTTTTGCAGGCGAAGACCAACTTTAGTGAGGCTAACCTGAGCGCCTGTCCCCTTTCAAAACCCGGCAAGTGTGGCAACCCTTCCCGCCTAAGTTTTCGGGGGAAGAGGACAAGGGCGGCTATAAAAGGGGCAGAGCTTCCATTGTAGAGGAGATCGATTCCTTCATCACCTACCTTGTACGCGAGAACATCTTCTTGCCCACATCAATCACACACAAGCAGGAGTAGGGTTTTACACCGCAAGGTGGCCCGAACCTGGGTAATCGTCGTGCCCCCGCATAACGCTCTCGCGGTAGCCTCGCCGTGGTCGCCCTTGGTCGGAAAGGGCCAGCTTGCCCCCAATGTTCAAACCTTTAATTTTCCGGAGCCACAGTTCCGACAACGACAGTGAAGTTGTTGGTGAAGATTGCCGTCACGATGGTTGCCTCGGCGGCATTCCGGCGCCACCGGGAGAGAGGGGGAGAGAGCCCCCCTCCTTCTTCTTCTTCCTTGGCCTCCCCCTAGATGGGAGGAGAGTTTCCCCTCTGGTCCATGGCCGCCATGGCTCTCGGAAGGCAGGAGCCCCTCCGAGATTGGATCTCTCTCTCTGTTCTCTTCTGTTTCGCGCTCTGTTTTCTGGCCCTTCACCGTTTCTTAAATTCCTGGAGATCCGTAACTTTGATTGGGCTGAAATTTTGAGGGGATTTTTATCCGGATATTAGCTTTCTTGCGGCAGAAGGACGCCCTCAACCGAACTACAGATGAGCCACAAGTCCATAGGCGCACCCAGTGGGGCCCGCGCCCTCCAGGCTTGCCGTGTCCTCGGGCATCGTCTCGCGTTGATTCTTTTTCCCAAAAATCACATATATTCCAAAATAAATCTCTGTAAATTTTTATCGCGTTTGGACTTCATTTGATATGGATTTTCAGCGAAATAAAAAACATGCAACAAACAGGAACTGGCACTGGGCACTGGATCAATATGTTAGTCCCAAAAAATCATATAAAATGTTGCCAAAAGTATGTGGAAATTGTAGGATAATGGCATGAAACAATCAAAAATTATAGATACGACGGAGACGTATCATCATCGCCCGCAGAGCCCGCTCCCGGTCGACCGACAAACATTCGGTAGACTAGCTTTCGAAGTGCCACTAAGATCCTATCGAGTCAAAGACGGCGTCCAATGACACAAATGGATTCCAGTGAAGAAGCCTGGAGAGGATTCGCCCAGCAATGATGATGGCTGCCCGCATCCCCTCCTTGTCCAGCGCCGCCCCCACCACCGCGCAGGGACGGTTCAACTCCTTGAAGTTATAGATGAAGAAGGAGACCTGGTCAGGAAGCCGCAGCTCATTGAAGTCGATGGGGTGGTCGAACGGTTTAGCCCGACGGCCGACATGGTCGCGCTGGCACGACGGTTGGCATCACGCAGCCGCAACACGTGCGTGGCAAAATGGTCCAGCAACTGGTTGAGGCGATCCTGGGACTCGTCACGATCAGCCCGCTCGTGCTCCAGCTGGCTCACCATCAGAGCAACCTGACCGCCTAGCGTATCTCCCTCTTTTTGCAACAATGCCACTGATGCCTCATGCATATTTGTGGTGGACTCCTACCTATTTTGAAGCTCCGTGAACTCCCGCTCATAACGGAGGAGCATGGCACTATTCTCCTCCATGAGCTTACGGAGCTCCATGTCATTCGCCCCAAGCTCCGCATCCTTGGCCTGGAGCTCCTCTTTCAGGCGCCTCACCTCAGACTCCGTGATCTAGTGCGCCGCCATGGAACCCGGTAGAAGCAATGGGGAAAGGAAGCAAAGGGGGCGAAACGGCTGAAAGGAAATGCAATCTACAGGAAGGCATAGGGAGCCTGTGGAGGAGCGGGGTAAATATTTTGCATTTCACCATGGGACACCCCGGTCGATGCCTTTCTACATCAGGGAGCAGTGGGTTTTACTGGCGGGGTCATCATGACTAATTCCTGCCATGCCTGCTCCCATCAAAAAAATATTCATACTGCGCCCAAAGACCAAACCAACGCAACGGTGGGTATTTTAATTTACCTACAGGCAAGGAGGGAAAAATGCGTGAAAAAACAAATGTGGCGGCAACCTAGTTGATCGGTCACACTAGCCCAACTAGCTAGCCACCGTGCTTCACTGATGTCCTCGGCGGGAAAGGTGGCGTTTTGTGATTTGACAACTCATTACTTACTTCGGTGCTACGGCCGAGGAGGACCCACAAACCGCACGGTAGGGCGTCCCATGTCTCAGCAAGGAAGAAAATATGCGTGCACCACCGGGGAGGATCCAAAAACCGCGCGGTAGGGTGTGCCACATCTCAGCATGGAGGAAAATGTGCGTGTAAAAATATATGAGACGTAACTATGGTTCGAACTCGGTACCCAACCAGTCGTTCAAAAACACCCCACTAGCCACACAGCTTCATCATGCTAACGTGGCACGGAGGATAGGTGTGGTTAGCTCCATCTTGACCAGCCACGAGGTCTCTTGTTCCGAGGCGATTCTTCTATTTTCCAAGGATTGTTTTAGTTATGATAACACCATGGCCATCTCGCGCTGCTCTTCGTGTTTGCCCGTGCGTCTAATGGTTGTAGATGGAGAGGAGAGAGAGAGATCGCGGACAAGGGACCCGCCAGTAAGTGAGTCAACGTTCATGCACATGCAGACGAGCCACTCCCTCTACTCTACTCAATGTAATACAATATAAAATCAAGTTATGCGACAAAGCCAACAACCGTTGCTATTTGTGGCTATTGACGTACGCTTTGTAGTCCAGGTTGCCGGTTTGAATCTCATCCTTCTGATTTTTTATTCCTAGGTCCGGAAGGGTATCTCCGGAGGATTGATATCCAGTGACATGCTGTGCGCATGTCAACTATGAACAGTAGTGTAACATGCCCCTTTTTTTTACCGTCCGATCGAGAATAAATGGTGAGATCAATGTCAACAGTACTCGCGCTACAGTGCACTGAGAGTACACTACTATAGTACTCGACCGAACATGAACCATATGAAGCACGCATCTATAGTGCTTTGTGCTACAGTGACTGATCTGGACCATCTGAATTTGATCCTACGGTCATGTTATGCCGTGACATGCCCATGCAGAGGACGCCTAAACAACACCGAAGTCCATCTGCTTCTCGAGGCGCACGAAGGTGGTGATGCAGGGTGTCACCACCTGTAGAGCCTGCTCCCGGTCGACGGGAGCCAGCTCATCAAAGATGGCATCCAATGGCACAAATTCGGTGATAATGCCCGGAGAGGATTTGCCCGGCAACGGCGATGGCCGCCCGCACCCCCTCCTTGTCCAGCGCCGCCCCCACCACCGTGCGGAGACAGTTCAGCTCCTCAGAGATATAGATGACGAAGGAGACAAGTTCAAGAAGCCATACTTTTCAAAAAAGATTAACTAATCTAAACAAAAACAAAAAAGGAATTCCACTGAATTGTATTTTTTTTATCAATTAGAATTGACTTCTAGAACGTATAATTGTCTAAAAAGGTCCAATATACATACACTATTGGACCTTTTGAGTAAGACTGAAGATGATCTTCAGAGAATTGATAGTTTTCTTATGGAAGATAGAAAACATATGCTGCTATAGTACTCGACCGAACAGGAACCATATAAAACATGCATCTATAGTGCTTTGTGCTACAGTGACTGATCTGGACCATCTGAGTTTGATCCAGCGGTCATGTTATGTCATGGCATGCCTATGCAGGGGACGCCTAAACAGCACAGAAGTCCCTCTGCTTCTCCAGGCGCACAACAGTGGTGATGCAGGGTGTCACTGCCCACGGAGCCCGCTCCCGGTCGAGGGCTGCCAACTCGTCAAAGATGGCGTCCAATGGCACAAATGGATTCCGGTGATGAAACCCAGAGGGGATTCACCCGGCAACGGAGATGGCCGCCCGCACCCCCTCCTTGTCCAGGGCCACCCCCACCATCGCGCAGAGATGGTTCAGCTCCTTACAGATATAGTTGAAGAAGGAGACCAGGTCAGGAAGCCGCAGCTCGTTGAAGTCGATGGGGTGGTCGAACAGGTTTAGCCCGACGGCCGGCATGGTCGCACTGGCACGACGGTAGGCATCGCGCAGCTACAACACATGCGTGGAAAAATGGTGCAGCAAGTGGTTGAGGCGATACTGGGCCTCGTCACGATCAGCCCGCTCGCGCTCCAGCTAGCTCGCCATCAGAGCAACCTGACCGCCTAGTGTATCTCCCGCTTTCTGCAACAACACCACTGACGCCTCAAGCATCTTTGTGGTGGACTCCTGCTGCTTTTGAAGCCCCATGAACTCCCGCTCATAACGAAAGAGCATGGCACTCTTCTCCTCCCTGAGCTCACGAAGCTCCACGTCCTTCGCCCTGAGTTCCGCATCCTTGGCCTGGAGCTCCTCTTTCAGGCCCCTCACCTCAGACTCTGTGATCTAGTGCGCCGCCATGGAACCCGGTAGAAGCAATGGGGAAAGGAAGCAAAGGGGGCAAAACGGCTGAAAGGCAATGCAATCTACAGGAAGGCATATGGAGCCAGTGGAGGAGCGGGGTAAATCTTTTAGTTTTCACCATGGGAAACCCCAGTCGATGCCTTTTTACATCAGGGAGCAGTGGGTTTTACTGGCGGAGTCATCATGACTAATTCCTTCCGTGCCTGCTCCCATCATAAAAAAAAATCGTACCACGCCCAAAGACCAAAGCAATGCAACGGTGGACATTTTAATTTACCTAGCGGCAAGGAGGGAAAAAATGCGTGAAAAAACAAATGTGCTTCACTGATTTCTTCGGCGGGAAAGGTGGCATTTTGTGATTTGATGACTCATTACTTACTTCGGCGCTACGGCCGAGGAGGACCCAAAAACCGCACGGTAGGGCGTCCCATGTCTCAGCAAGGAAGAAAATATGCGTGCACCACCGGGGAGCACCCAGAAACCGCGCGGTAGGGTGTGCCACATCTCATCACGGAGGAAAATGTGCGTGTAGAAATATATGAGACGTAGCGGTTCAAACTCGGGACCCAACCAGTCGTTCAAAAACACCCCACTAGCCACACAGCTTCATCATGCTAACGTGGCACAGAGGATAGGCGTGGTTAGCTCCGTCTCGACCAAGCACAAGGTCTCTTGTTCCTAGGAGATTCATCTATTTTCCAAGCATTGTTTTAGTTATAATAACACCATGGCCATCTCGCGCTGCTCTTCATGTTTGCCTGTGCATCTAATGGTTGTAGATGGATAGGAGAGAGAGATCGTAGACATGGGACCAGTCAGTAAGTGAGTCAACATTCATGCACATGCAGACGAGCCACTCCCTCTACTCTACTCAACGTAATACAATATAAAATCAAGTTATGCGACAAAGCCAACAATCATTGCTATTTGTGGCTATCAACGTACGCTTTGTAGTCCAGGTTGCCGGTTTGAATCTCGTCCTTCTAATTTTTTATTTCTAGGTCCAGAAGGGTATCAATCCTCAACGTAATACAATATAAAATCAAGTTATGCGACAAAGCCAACAATCGTTGCTATTTCTGGCTATCGACGTACGCTTTGTAGTCCAGGTTGCCGGTTTGAATCTCGTCCTTCTAAGTTTTTTATTTCTAGGTCCAGAAGGGTATCTCCGGAGGATTGACATCCAGTGACATGCCGTGCGCATGTCAACTATGAATAGTAGTGTAACATGCCCCTTTTTTTGACCGTCCGATCGAGTATAAACGGTGAGATCAATGTCAACAGTACTCGCGCTATAGTGCACAAAGAGTACACTGCTATAGTACTCGACCAAACATGAACCATATGAAGCACGCATCTATAGTGCTTTGTGCTACAGTGACTGATCTGGACCATCTGAATTTGATCCAACAGTCATGTTACGCCATGACACGCCCATGTAGAGGACGCTTAAACAGCACCGAAGTCCCTCTGCTTCTCCAGGCGAACGAAGCTGGTGATGCAGGGTGTCACCGCCCATAGAGCTCGCTCCCGGTCGACGGGAGCTAGCTCATCAAAGATGGTGTCCAATGGAACAAATGGATTTCGGTGACGAAGCCCAGAGATGATTCGCCCGGCAACGGCGATGGCCGCCCGCACCCCCTCCTTGTCCACCGCCACCCCCACCACCGGGCGGAGACGGTTCAGCTCCTCGGAGATATAGATGACAAAGGAGACAAGGTCAGGAAGCCGTACTTTAAAAAAAAGATTAACTAATCTAAAGACAAACAAAAAATGAACTCCACTGAATTGTATTTTTTTATCAATTACAATTGACTTCTAGAACGTATAATTGTCTAAAAAGGGCCAATATACATACACTATTGGACCTTTTGAGTAAGTCTGAAGAAGATCTTCTGAGAATTGACAGTTTTCTTATGGAAGATAGAAAACATACGCTGCTACAGTACTCGACCAAACAGAAACATATAAAACACGCATCTATAGTGCTTTGTGCTACAGTGACTGATCTGGACCGTGTGAGTTTGATCCAACGGTCATGTTACGCTGTGGCATGCCCATGCAGAGGATGCCTAAGCAGCATGGAAGCCCCCCTGCTTCTCCAGGTGCATGACAGTGGTGATGCAGGGTGTCATCGCCCGCAGAGCCCGCTCCCAATCGAGGCGAGCCAACTCATCAAAGATGGCGTCCAATGGCACAAATGGATTCCGGTGACGAAACCTGGAGGGGATTCACCCGGCAACGGCGATGGCCGCCCGCACCCCCTCCTTGTCCAGTGCCGCCCCCACCACCGCGCGGAGATGGTTTAGCTCCTCGGAGATATAGATGAAGAAGGAGACCAGGTCAGGAAGCCGTAGCTTGTTGAAGTCGATGGGGTGGTCGAACGGGTTTGGCCCAACGGCCAGCATGGTCGCGCTGGCACGACGGTAGGCATCGCGCAGCCGCAACACGTGCGTGGCAAAATGGTCCAGCAAGTGGTTGAGGTGATCCTGGGCCTAGTCATGATCGGCCCACTCGCGCTCCAGCCGGCTCACCATCAGAGCAACCTGATCGCCTAGCGTATCTCCCGCTTTCTGCAACAATGCAGCAGATGCCTCAAGCATCTTTGTGGTGGACTCCTGCCGCTTTAGAAGCTCCGTGAACTCCCTCTCATAATGGAGGAGCATGGCACTCTTCTCCTCCCTGAGCTCACGGAGTTGCACGTCGTTGGCCCTGAGCTTCGCATCCTTGGCCTGGAGTTCCTCTTTCAGGCGCCTCACCTCAGACTCCGTGATCTGGTGCGGCGCCATTGAACCCGGTAGAAGTAATGGGGAAAGGAAGCAAAGGAGGCGAAAGGGCTGAAAGGCAATGCAATCTACGGGAAGGTGGAGGGAGCCAGCGGTGGAGCGGGGTAAATATTTTTGTTTTCACCATGGGAAGCCCCAATCAACGCCTTTTCACATCAGGGAGCAGTGGGTTTTACTGGCGGAGTCATCATGACTAATTCCTACAGTGCCTGCTCCCGTAAAAAAAATCCTACCGTGCCTGCCGCGCCCAAAGTCCAAAGCAATGCAGCAGTGGATATTTTTGTTTACCTAGTGGCAAGGAGGGAAAAAATGCGTGAAAAAACAAATGTGCCGGCAGCCTAGCTGATCGGTCGCACTAGCCCAACTAGCTAGCCACCGTGCTTCACTGATGTACTCGGCGGGAAAGGTGGGGTTTGTGATTTGACGACTCTTTATTTACTTCGGCGCTATGACCGAGGAGGACCCAGAAACCGCGTGGTAGGGTGTCCCATGTTTCAGCAAGGAAGAAAATATGCGTGCACCACCGGGCACTACAAAAAAAAGACACATCCGTGACATTATGGCCCGAACTCAAACTTTTTCTGTCATGGTTGCGACACTTCTATGACAATAACTATGACAAAAACACGTATCATCATAGATGTGGTGGGCTCCTACTTCTATGACAAAAAATTATGACAGAAAATGGGCTTTTCGTCCTGGGTGGGCCGGAGACGCACCCACATGACATTCTTTGGGCCGTCCATGACGTAAAAAATCATGTTAGAAGTGAGGGCGAGGAAAATTTTGAGGAGTTCCCGGTTACGGTGGGTGGTCGGGGCCGAGCGATGTAGTGTGGTTTGCGCGTTTTTCTCTCGTACGCACGTGTGTGTGCGAGGCGTTCGCTAACTGAACCCGAGCGAGGCATTCGCTAACTGAACCCGAGCGAGGCGTTCGCTAACTGAACCCGAGCGAGGCATTCGCTTACTGAACCCGAGCGATCGCACTAGCTACGTACTGAAGCTGATCGATCCCTTCACTGCTAACTAAACCCAAGCGATTCCTTCGCTGCTAACTGAACCCGAGCGATTCCTTCGCTGCTAACTGAAGCCAGTCGAGCCCCTATACATGCGAGATGTAGCTGGTTGGGTTGCCTCTCGATGAACAGTTCCAGTTGCTGCCGCGCGCGCGATACATAGAACGAGTCGAGACGCATCGATTGAGCCCCTTGGGAGAGACGTGGTGAGTTGACCTAGCTGGTTGGTTGGCTGTGGATGAACAGTTCCCGTTGCTGCTGCCCGCTCATACGCCCCACCCCAGCCGGTGGGTTGGCTGTGGATGAACAGTACCCTGGCCGTGTGAAGGTGGTTGGCGCTGGATGAACAGGACCCCGTGGAGGCCAGCCGGTTCGGGGTGGATGAACAGGACCCCATGGAGGCTGGATGAACAGTATCTAATGGAGGCTGGAGGAAGTCAACGGTGGATGAACAGTAGCTGGTGGAGGTTGAGGAGGTCGACTATGGATGAACAGTAGCCCCGTGGAGTCCCGTTTTGCGGTACACCGCACCCCTCCCGATGAACAGGACCCCGTTTCGACTATAGGTGCTCGATGAGAAGTCCGTTTCCTCTGTTTTGCGGTACGCCAGACCCCTCCCGATCAACAGGACCCCGTTTCGACCGTAGGCGCTCGAACAGAAGTCTGTTTCCTCCGTTTTGCGGTATGCCAGACCCCAAGCCGATGAACAGGACCCCGTTTTGACCGTAGACGGTCGAACAGAAGGCCGTTTCCTCCATTTTGTGGTACGCCAGACCCCGAGTCGATGAACAGGACCCTGTTTCGGCTGTTCCGTCCAAGCCGGTTGGCTCTCGATGAATAGGACGCATTCCGACCCAGTCGCTTGGCTCCCGATGAACACGACGCTGTTTCCTCCGTTCTGACCCAGCCGGTTGGCTGCCGATGAACAGGAGGCCGTTGCTGCCATTCGTTGCCTCTCTCCATGTACACGAGCCCAGGTCGTACGTATGCGCGAGTACACATTCGAGACCCCGCCCGTATATATACGTACGTGGCCGTATTTTTTGCAGCGTGGCTGTATGTACGTGTACACGATTTAGACGCGGCTGCCCAAACTGACACGTGCCGCTCCTTACACACCCACGGTTCATCGTTGCAGAGAGACCGATCGACCAGTATGTACGTACACATTCGCGACCAGACAGACAACGCTACGTACGCTTCGACCGGGTGGGTCCCAACTATTAGGGAGGATTAGGAGGCACTTACTTGCGTGAGAAGATATAGCTAGTGGGTCCCAGCTGTCAGGAGGGAGGAATCATTTTTTTGCGCGTAATAAGGAGGCTCTTCCTTGCGTGCGAAGTTGTAGCTGGTGGGTCCCACCAGTCAGGGGAAGGAAACATTTTTTTCCCCGTAATAAGGAGGCACTTCCTTGCGTGCGACCATGGACCTCATGGGTCCCAGTTGTCAGCCTTTCCACGTACAGTCCTCTTCCGATGGCTGTCGTTCGTTCACCGCATTGACGACACTGTACTGAGTGCAGCAAGGCGGTGGACGATGGCGAGTCCTAGGAAGGGAACTACCCGGAGCCGGGGAAGACAAGGTAGTGGTTGCCCACGTGGAGGGAAGTACGAGGGTTTACTGGTACGGCTGCGGTGTGAGGCTGCCGTCGCCGGAGAATAACAGGTGGTGTGGGGAAGTAGAGGAATGGCCTGGCCAGCGGTGGGAGTAGGCTTTGGCGGTGAGGCCTGCGCGGCAGCATAGCCGGCCACGGGAGGTAGGAGCACGCGGTCCCGCCAGTGCTGGTTTGGTTGGCTGGAGCAAGAAGATCAGAGATTGAAGAAGCGGCACGGCCGTTGGATTAACATCCAATACTCACTGCTGCTAGAATTGTTTGTTGACTAAGTTGACAAAGCCCTGCATACGCGTCAAGTTGGTAGGCCCACAAGTCAGCCTACAAATCAGGTGGGTCCCAGCTAGCAAGGGGAGGAATCATTTTTTTTGCTCGTAATAAGGAGGCACTTCCTTGCGTGCGACCATGGATCTCGTGGGTCGCAGCTGTCAACCTCTCCACATACAGTCCTCTTCCGATGGCTGCCATTCCTTGACTGCGTTGGCGACGCCGTGCCGAGAGCACAAAGGCGGTGGACAATGGCGAGGCCTAGTAAGGGAACGACTCGGAGATGAGGAAGACTTGGCAGTGGTTGCCCATGCAGAGGGGAGTATGAGGGTTTACTGGTTCGGCTGCGGTGTTAGGCTGCTGTCGCCAGAGAAAAACATGAGATGTGGGTGAGTAGAGGGATGGCCTGGCTAGCGATGGGAGTGGGGTGGGGTGGTGAAGCCTGCGCGGCAGCACAGCCGGCCACGGGAGGCGGGAGAAGGCGGTCCAGCCGGCACAGATTTGGGCGGCTGGAGCAAGAAGATCTGAGATTGAAGAAGTAGCACGGCCATTGGATTAACATCCAATGGTCACTGTTGCTAGAATCATTTGTTGACTATGTTGACAAAGCCCTGCGTACACGTCAACTTAGTAGGCCCAAGTCAGCCACCAAATCTGTGGCAAACATCAAACAACACATTTGCTATTATTTTTAATAATTTACAACCCATTCGCTCTTTCATAAGGATTTTTTTGCAGCACATATTCTTTGTGTTAGCATTACAACCAATATTCTGGCCACGGTTAAAAATTTCAATGAATTTTTGCATATTTTGGTGGGCTCCGACCTGTTTTTAATCACGATGTTTCGAGTCTGATTCAGACTAATTTGAAAAATAAAATTATATTAATTATAATCCAATGACATTTTAACCACAGAAAAATCCAATGAAATTTAAAATTTCAAAATCCGGATGAAATGAAATTTGAAACTAATTTCCGGTTTGCTGTGTTTTTTCAAATTTACAGCCCATTTCTTATTGCTTATAGGCCATTTTCTTTTTTAGGGAAATAGGCCATTTTGTGGGCAAGCCGAATGCATCCCTCCTTGTCTTGAAAGATTTGAAGCCCAGCAGGGCTGAGAAAAGCAAGTAGGCCTCGGATGGGTATTGTGCAAAAGAAAATAGAACTGGGCTAGCCGTTTCAAGAAGGAAAAAAAACTGGGCTGGTGGTGTGGTAAACATAAAATAAAAGACTGGTCATTGAAATTTTTGAACTATTTTTAATCCCGAAATTTCGAGACCGATAAAAACAAATTTTCAAATATATTTAAATTATTTGAAAATCCAATGAAATATAAAAAAATAAAATAAAATTCGCACTTTGAAACTAATTGCCCATTTGATGTGTTTTTTATATATTTACACCCCATTTCATATTACTCACAAAATTTATAGCCTTTTTTATGGCCAGGCCGAATGTATCCCTCGTCGTCTTGAAAATTTGCAGCCCAGCAGGGCGGGGAAAAGAAATGGGCCTATGTATGGTATTGTGCGAAAAAAGGTGCGCTAGTCATTTTCACAGACAAAAAAACAGTTGGGCTTGTCATGTTGTAAATAAAGCCTGGGCTAGACGGGCCACAGACGCTGCACAGCCCAGTTGATACCCTACTCTATCTCAACAACAACAACAAAAAACTGCTTGAGCTACTGGGTCCCAGGTGTCAGCCACTCCTTGTGCAATTCTTTCGTTTATTGACTACATTGACAATGTCATAGGTCCCGGATGTCAGCAAACCATTAGGAGGAAGAATTTTTTTCATGTAATAAGGAGGAACTTGCTTGCATACGGCTATGGACCTGGGGGTCCCTACTGTCATCCTCTCCACGTACAGTCCTCACCGATTCCTGTCATTTGTTGATAGTCGCTCGTTGTGCAATTCTCTCATTTATTGACCACGTTGACAATGGGGTGGGACCAAGATGTCGGGAAACCATTAGGAGGAAGCATTTTTTTGGCTTTTAATAAGGAGGCACTTGCTTGCATACTGCCATGACCCTGGTGGGTCCCTACTGTCATCCTCTCCACGTACAATCATCTGTGGATTCCTCTCGGTTGTTGACCATGTTGACAACGCTAGAAGGCAGTGCCGCGGCGAGGGAACCAAAGCGGAGGACGACGGCGAGGCCTCGGACGGGAACGAAAAGGAGCCATGGAAGATGCGGCAGTGTGGTCGGAAATGGAGGGGAGTACGAGGGTTGGTGCGGGGTGGGGATGCCATCGCCGGAAAATAACAGGAGGTGGGGGTGGGTTAGAGGGATGGCCTAGTACCGGTTAGGGTACGGTGGGACAGCGATGCGTGCGCAACTGCGTAGCAAGCTGCGGAAGGCGGGAGCAGGTGATCCCGCCGGCGTTGGTTTGGTTTGGGTGGCTGGAGCCTGGAGGAAGAAGACCAGAGATTGAAAAAGCATGACAGACGTTGGATTAACATCCAACGGCTTAGGCTGCCACAATCGTTTGTTGACTAAGTTGACAAAGCCTTGTGTACACATCAACCTAGTAGGCCCACAAGTCAGCCTCTTAATCCGTGGCGGACCAATACAGCCGATTTAAAAATATAAAAGCCCATTCCAAATGTTCAATCGGAAAGTTCAACATTCAGAGCAAACTAACAGGACTGATTCAGAGATAGAGTACAGAACTTCCACGTTGACAACCATCATAGCCAACTTAACTATCTACTCCCACTAATACTCAAGTTTAGAACAACTAACATGCTCTTAGCTAACTAGACGATGCAGGCCGCCATCTGCGGCACATGCTAAACGCCGGCACCGACATCCTCCTCCTAGCCTCGGACTTGGTAGAGGTGCGATAGGGCGCGTTGCTCGCGCCCGTTGGCCCTTTCCATGCCGGCGTGGTCCACCGAAGCTTCGGCTTCTAAGCGGGAAACCCACTTGATGAGTTGGTAGTAAAATTCAGCGTCGCGCACGCGTGCGTGCCCGACAACCTCTAGGGCTATTCGCCGAGCGCCGACCTCCACGTAGTCGGCCTAGTTGTGGGCGCTCTGCTCGTAACGCAGAGCAGCGGTGTGCTACTCCTCCTCCATGCTCTGCTGGCGGCGCAAATCGGCGGTACGCTGCTCCTCCACCAAGCGGTCGCGCTCCAAGGCATCCTCATAGTCCGCATTGCCATCTGAAGACCGCCAGAATGCCTCCTCCTTCTGTCTGCCTTCCCGTGAAAAATGGAACACTAACTCCGGCGGTGAGCACCTCTGGCGACGCCTATTGCTGCCGCGCGGGGGCATGACAGACATGGCAAGAGCGATGGCAAGTGGCGAGCGACGTCGGGCCGGTGGGGTCTTGTGAGGATAGGGTGCGTTGGGTGAAGATGCCACCGGAGCACGCCGGGAACTAGTAATTATAGGCGGACGGTAGGTAAACTGGCGTGTCGCGGGAAACGCGATGGTCATCGGAATTCAATGCATAAGCAGGCATGGCTTAGCGCGCCAACTTGCCATGGAAAACTAAAAAAACTGAAATTATGACTGTACCATACTCCCGTACCGTCCCGTCAGTGCTGGGTCGCACATCTGCACGACAGTCAAACGGGTGCACTCGATTCATCCAGATGAGGTTCGTCCGTGATCCGCTGGTTATTCATGTAGGATCGAGTCGGTCGGATAGTGTACGTGTAGGATCGCAATAGCTGATGAACGTTCGCTGGGAGAAAAGGCATTTGCGAACATTTTTGCTGGCAGTTTCTTCAGATTCGCATGGCATTTTCTTCAGAACAGCATGTCACTTTCTTCAGAGGAAGGCATTTTTATTCTAAAAGCTGCCACCCTTGGATCTTGCATCGCAACTAAAACTACTAGGAGTGTATTAGTAGGCTAGCTAGTGATCGATCAGTAACTTGTAGACAGTGAGAGAAGAGAAATAAGGAACATGTTGGACCATTTGGTGCGAGAGGAATGCTAGGGTGTTCCAACTCAAGTCTACTCTTCCGTCCATCCTGTTGTTCAACATCCAGTCTGAGGCAAAACTTTGGGTCACCGTGGGCGCAAAACATTTGGGTCACATCATGCCGGGAGAGTAGTGTCTTTGTAATTTCTGTCTCGCTTTTCTTTGTAAAAGCAAATGTGAACTCCTTAATTAATGCATGAGGCAAATCTTTTGCCTCCATTTCAAAAAAAAGAAGAAAACACTGAGCGAAGAGAAAAAAGGAACTGCTGTGCATAGTAGTAAGAGCCGATCCGCTCTAAATGTTCAGACCGGACTCACAAGTCTGGCTTACTAATATGTTCACATTAATAGCCCAAATTCACAACCAACTTGTAGGATTCCCATACATAAGATCAACATGTTTATGCATCTCAATGATTCACAGATCATACACAATATATCTGTTCTTGCTACTAACATGGATGCTTCTCTGGGCCAACATTCAGTAAAGAGTGAATGACAAATTTGTTTGTAAAGTCTACATTTCCTCTAGCAAACGTAAGTGGTTTCACCAACAGATGGAACCATGAGAATCAACCACACATGATGGAGGAACATCCACTGAAATATGTTATGGTCATCTGTCGATCACACGACAAGACTATTTTCGGAATTCAACTTTAAGTTTGGCAAGATGATGCCCATTGGATAATCAGACCAGAGCAATGAAGCACCTAGTGTTGGCCAATAAATAGTACAATACTACTTTTGTGCAATCCATGCAGTGACTATCCAATCCTTCTGTGTCTATTTTCAAATGGCACTGCATGCAGTGACTATCCTATTCTTTTGTGCAGTTCCTCAAAAATTGAGGTCCCTGTGTTTGTTTGCCAAATAGCAACGAGCAGACATCTGTTTGCACAAATATCAAGCAGCTAGTTAACATATACTCCACCTTGTATTTTCGGTTTAACACGTCTCTGCTAGTCGTTTCCGCCTAGCATATGTCATGTTTTGCACTGGACAATTTGATACTGAATTGATTTGCTTGTACAGAGTAGAAATATAGTGCCTATTCTTCATCAGACCAAGGATGTCCATGTTTGCAGGGATGGAAGATGTGAAATCTATACAACTGAAAGTGAGCATCCAATCATTGATTCATGTCCTGCACCACCAATGGAGGTCCACCCTGGCAATAAATTTACATGCAAACCACTAATATTACTATCTAATGACAGTACAAAAGCAGAAGCAAGATAGTAGCAAACCATGTACCTTGGTAATGAACAACTCATAGTGCCACCGATTGGGTATAACTGTTTGCAGAAAATAATGGTCATAATGTTGAACCATCTGGACTTTTTGTGCAGTTCCACTAAAATCGAGCATCCATGTTTGCACAGATATTGAAAGTGTGTTAAAAGTGGCACTAGTTAACAGTTAGCATAGACTCACAAATTTAAGCATTCCAAATTTCTTAATGGGAAAAGGTAGCAACACAGTTTCTAACCACCTATTCAAAGGAATAAAGAAGGCAACAATGACGGATGTCATGAAGGCATACATAGTATCTTGTGAAAGATTGAACCATTGCAGACCTTTCCTCTTCTTTTAAGAATTTTTTGTGCAGTTCAACTAAAATAAAATGCCATCACCGCCTTGACATTTTGGTGAAACTGTACAAAAAAATGACTTACCATTACATCATGATGTTAGATATGTAATCAACAGGCAATAGAGACAAAAATGCAGACCTCCTCCGATAACATAATGAACATTAATTTTAACAATGGTGTGACTAGATTTGCCAGCATAATTTGAAGAATTCTACACTCTCTGTTCCTTAATATAAGATGTTTTCGCAGTTCAATTTAATGTACCAAAACGTCTTGTATTTTGAAAGAGAGGTAGTAGTTTTCCTCCCTTTCTTTCCTTTTTCAATTTATCGGTGGCATTAGACTGACTGCGGCATTAATTAAATGTGGCATCACTTTAGCAGTAGCATAATTTTACCGGTGGCGTTACACTAACAAAACAAAAAGTGGCAATAATAGCATGGTGTTGGCTGTGTGCATCCTAGCTGTGCAAAGGCCGGGTGTGTGCTCACTGTGTTATGTATCTTCTTGATGCTCTATTTTGAGCCACTAAAATCCACCCTTTGTCAAAAAATAAAAATGTACCTCCATGGACGTATAGAGTGGTGAAGCAGGGATGGTTGCCCAGAGCAACAAATATCCAAGCAACATATCTGGATTACGTCCCATTTTAGTTCTCTTTAGCCACCTTTTTCCTATGTGAGGACAACAAACCTATCGACCTGGTCATTCTCTATTGCGTTGTCCTGCCTTTCTTTCCTTTTTCAACCAAGATGCAGGTTCGATACCAAGTCTCTTCTACAGTACTACTTTCCCCCCTTTCTTTCCTTATTCAACCCAGACATGGATTAGTCTGCATGAAGTAGGGTTTCCTTTAATATTGCAAATTAAGGTTTTCGTCTACATGACCACCAGAGGCTAGCAACTTGGGGAGATGGGGCAGTGGAAAAACAACCACATGCAGTGACGTGGCCAGATGAGGCAATAGCACATGGGTATGGTTCGAAAAGAGGTAGCATACCAGAGGGTCAGCGGGAAGCGGCTTCTCTCGTCGTCGTCCTCCTCCGCCGACACTACGGCTGCGAGCTTGGGGACGGATGCCATCCCACGCCGGTGCTAGGTCTGAGAAGACGGCCTTGTTGTCAGTGCACGTCCTCAGTGGCCACCGCCGTCTTTTTTAGATCTGGAGAGGGTGATAGTGTGAGAAGCAAGTGGGCAGCCCTAGCAAGCAAGCACTGAAGCTCCAGCCTATATACTACTATATTATACTTGGTAGAGTACCTCCGTCAAGGTTTTCTAAGTCCCGCGAGCCGGAGCAACAGGACCAATAAATGGGGCAAATTAAGGTCTTCGATCTCTCTCCCATGCATGCACTTTTTGTCTATCTTGCATGCAACCAATGGATAGCGTGCATGTAATGTCCGGCCTAATAAATCAGGACGACATCTAGTAGTAATGCTTCAAAATTGAACGGCACGCCATTAAAAAAATTAAGTCGAGAAATAGCGCGACCTGATCGCATTTTGCACGAGAAATGAGAAACCATGTTTCGTTGACGTGTTGTCCCGTTCCAATGTGTCAGTGAGAAGACGGTGAGTCCTTTTGTACAATTTCTGAACGGACGTCAATGTATGGCCGGGTCACCTCTTCCTATACCATGGCAATCATCCACTCCCCGCTCGCCTCTTCCTGTATCGTGGCAACCGTCCACCGCCTCTTCCCCTTTCCCTCTCGATTTGGGAGTTGGAACTACTATCGCACGCTCTTCCTCCCTCCATTTGCCTTGACCCTTCCTTCTGCCATTGTTCGTCTTCTCGATGGAGGAACGTAGCAGGACCCGACCCCATTATTCTTGCCCCAATCTGACAGATGACACGGTGGAGGAAATCATTGATCGGTGCGACGACATCACCGTGGCTAGCATGGCAGGTTCATTCAAGAACATTCTCGACTCAACAAATAAGATCATTACAAATAACCCAAGGGTTCGAGAGCGGTTTGATCTCCCCTATCTTCTTTGCTATGACCCTGCTCTCTGGTATGGGGATGACGGAAGGCTCGCCTTGTGCAAGTTGATGCCACTTGATAATGATCTGTGTGATGTTAAGATGCCATCGCTTCAGCGTAAGGATTGGGCAGGCGCAAATGGAGATTGGGTTGTTTATATTGGGGACAACTGCGAGTGGGAGCTTGTGAATGTGTACACTCGTCACCGGATTCCAATTCCAAAAATCTCAGACTGCCCTGAGGTTGAGCATACCGATACTCTACGTACGTTCAAATACGATCATGGTGACTGTCGTCTACAGAAGATAGCAATTTGTCGAGTTCCCACACGCTCTTGGAGTTATCGGAACTATTGTGTTGTCGCTGTCTTTGACAAGCTTGTTGCCGTCTTTACTCCTGGAGGGATTGGATGGACATTGCTTAAAAACTAGTTTCTATACACGAGGGAGTACTATGATGCAATTCAATACGAGCGTCTTGTGTTTGCTGTCACCACCTGTGGCACTGTTTTTGCATGGGATCGTTCTTGCTTCGGTATGTTTGTCTTCCACCTTAATTAGAATTGTTTCATTCACCATGCATGTGAGTTATCCCTTTACTAATTAACCTTCAAAATTTTCAAGGTCCTGTCAACATTCCGCCATCGATACTTGGAAACTTTTATAACCAAGGGGGAGATGACGATGGTGATGATGATGATGACGATGGTGATGATCACGAGCATAAAGACGAGCAATACCTACCTACTAGATAGTACCTAGCTACTTATTTTGATGGATCACCTCTTCTTGTCTGTATACAGGGCATTGCTAATGTTATAGAGGAAGCAGGTAGTAGTATTGTCTCGCATGGTCGTACTCTGCGGACCTATGCCAACTTCCGTTGTAGGCTATTCGAGATGGATACTAGTGTGCTAGCGCCACGAGCTTCTCCCTGGTTCAATATTGACAGTCTTGGAGAACACTCGCTTTTCCTTGGACTAAACTATCCAATGATGGTGAAAGGCGATCCAGCGCCCGTTGGCACAACCTTGCCATTTATGAGAAGCAACTCTATCTATACCACCGACATTGCTGTTGTTGCTCACTACTCCAATGCAAGTATTGCTCCTGATATTGGCCGCTGCAGCCCGAATGGTGAGTCTTGCGTTGGTCTCAAGATTGACAATACCACCGGGCCCTGGTCAGAGACTCGCTTCTGGTTCAAAGCAAGCATTAGCAACGCCGAGGATTGGTTGACGTGAAGGTCGTTTTCATTTCTTGTACGTGTTGTGTGAGAAAAACTTTAGTATTTACAATGTATCCTCGTTGTCGTTGTGCATTGTAGACTTGTTGTATGTAGTGTGAACGGTATATTTGCATATGCATGTGATAAACTTACTTAATTTATGAATGGATTTCGAGTCACTTCTCAGAGTGTGTGTTGCGACGCGGCAAAATACTTTTCACTGATAGTATGTGGGACCGAATGTCAGCAAACCGACGATGGGCACACTCCGCGCTTCTGCCGGCTGGCTGATAAGAGCATGGTTAATAGTATAGCCCACTGCTGGCTATATGGACATGCCATGTCATCAAGAGTTAGCATTATTAATTACTCGTACAATAGAGCTGGCTATAAGGTTGGCTATAAGTTCACAAGTTTTTTTCACTTCCTCTCTACTCTTTCCTCTCATTTAATGATTTTACCTAGGAACACGCGTAGAGGCTGGCTCTTGCATGAGAGCCCACTCCTTCATTTTTTCCTTGTCTCTCCCCTCCACATAAGCAAAAATGCCATGTAAGCAGGCTTAGAGCCCACTATTGTACTTGCTCTAAGAGAGGGAGAGGAGGGCCGAGCATGGACTCCAGGAAATTTGCCGACAGTGTGAGGTGGGCCACCTAGTACTAGTGGTACCGAACTCTTGAAGAAATAATGTGTTTTTCTTTTTGCAAGTTGGAGAGATAATGTGTTCACTCTACATAACCAGCACCTCGATATAGTGGGGTGGCATGGGCCAAAACAAGCATTCACGTCTAGGAGTACGGCACACGCCACCACCAAGAGTCCCAACTGACACCAAATTTCTTGTATTCCGTGCTACACCTAGCTCTTCTCTCTCCTTGTTTCTCTAACTCAACCATCGCGCGGCGGCCGGGGGGGGGGGGAGTTTCAGGTGATACGAAGCTACCTATGCTCCCATGATATAGCCTTTTGAAAGCCCTTGGATTTGAGATCGAACGGTTGCATGCTGAGCTCCTGCAAGTTTGCAAAAAAGCCCACTAGGATCTGATATTTACACATAGCTCTAGAATCTCGGCATGCGAGCGTTCCATCTCAGATCCAAGGGCTCTCAGAAGCCGGTATCATGGGAGCATGGACAAGTTGGTTTGCCGATAGTCGGTTGGCTGAACTGTGGTCCCACTTGTTAGTCAAAATGCAAGACAACAAGCGTTCCCACTTGAGCGGCGTGCCAGACCAAGCGTGAGGGGGTACAACGCGAACCATGTGGGGGTCCTTTTAAACTTGTAAGTTGTAACATTTGGTTCTGCTCCTTGCGCGACCGATAGATACAAATATAATGATTTTCCCTCAAAAAATTAGAAATAACGATTTAAAACGCTATCACTGGGCCACCGCCGTATTTTTTCGATCTGGAGAGGGTCCCGTTCCAACATGTCAGTGAGAAGACGACGAGTCCTTTTGTATAATTTCCGAACGGACATGTAGGCCGGGTCGCCTCTTCCTATACCGTGGCAACCGTCCGCTCCCCACTCGCCTCTTCCTGGTACTCGGCAACCATCCATCGCCTCTTCCCCTTTCCCTCTCGATTTGGGAGTTGGAACTGCTGTCACACGCTCTTCCTCCCTCCATTTGCCTTGACTCTTCCTTCTGTCATTGTTCGTCTTCTCGATGGAGGGAAGTAGCAGGACCCGACCCCATTATTCTAGCCCCAATCTGACAGATGACGCGGTGGCGGAAATCATTGATCGGTGCGACGTCATCACCGTGGCTAGCATACACATAAGATCATTACAAACAACCCAAGGGTTCAAGAGCGGTTTGATCTCCCCTATCTTCTTCGCTATGACCCTGCTCGCTGGCGCGGGGATGACGGAAGGCTCGCCTTGTGCAAGTTGATGCCACTTGACAATAATGATCCATGTGATGTTAAGATGCCATCGCTTCGGCATAAGGCCTGGGCAGGCGCAAATGGAGATTGGGTTGTTTATATTGGGGACAACTGCGAGTGGGATTGTGAATGTGTACACTCGTCACCGGATTCCACATCCAAAAATCTTAGACTGCCCTAAGGTTGAGCACACCGATACTCTACGTATGTTCAAATACGATCATCGTGACTGTCGTTTATAGAAGATAGCAATTTGTCGAGTTCCCAATCGTTCTTGGAGTAATAGGAACTATCGTGTTGTCGCTGTCTTCGACAAGCTTGTTGCCGTCCTTACTTCTGTGCCTCAATGGATATTGCTTGAAAACCAGTTTCTGGGCACGCATGTGTACTGTGATGCAATTCAATACGATCATCTTGTGTTTGTTGTCGCCACTTCTGGCACTGTTTTTGCATGGGATCCTGATTGTTTCAGTATGTTGTTTGTCTTCCACCGTAATTATAATTGTTTCATTCACCATGCAAGCCAGTTATCCCCATACTAATTAATCTTTTTTTTCGGGGTCCCGTACTAATTAACCTTCTTGTGTTTTCATGGTCCTGTCAACATCCCCCCACCGATACTTGGAAACTTTTATAACCAAGGGGGAGACGATGATGGTGATGATCACGAGCATGAAGACATGCAGTACCAACCTACTCAGTGGCGCCTAGCTACTTATTCCAATGGATCACCTCTTCTTGTCGGTATACAGGGCACTGGTGATGTTACAGAGGAAGCAGGTGTTGTCTATCATGGACGCAGTCATCTCCAGACCCGTTCCAACATCCGTTGCAGGGTATTCGGAATGGACACTAGTGTGCTAGTGCCAGAACCTTCTCCCTGGTTCAATATTGATAGTCTTGGAGAATACTCGCTTTTCCTTGGACTAAACTATGCAATTATGGTGAAAGGCGATCCGGCGGCTGTTGGCACAACGTTACCATTTATGAGAAGCAATTGTATCTATACCTCGCACATTGGTATAATTCCCTACGCTGGCTATCACAATTTCCATACTCCTAATATAGGCCGCTTCAGCCTGGATGGTGGGTCTTGCGTTGCTCTCGATGTTGACAATATCTGGCCCTACCCAGAGGTTCACTTATGGTTCAAAGCAAGCGTTTCCAACACCGAGGATTGGTTGAACTAAAGTTCATTTCATTGCTTGTTATTTGTTGTGTGATAAAAACTTTAGTATTTAGAATGTATCCTCGTTGTGGTTGTGCGTTGCTGACTTGTTGTATGGAATAAATGGCATATTTGCATATGCATGTTATAAACTTACTTAATTTATGATTGGTTGCCTGAATATTTTTTGTGGCGTGGCTAGATGACAGTCGCCTAAATATTTTTTGTGGCCAGTCAATTTGGCTTGGGCCGTTGGATGAAAAATGGACAGCGGGATCATCTTCCTAAACCTCCAGCCTGTCGCGTCGCACCGCACATGGTGGGTCAGGCACGCCGCTCCCCTAGCGAATGTGCGTCGTTTTGCGTTTTCATTAACATGTGCGACCGAATGTGAGCAAACCGACGATGGGCACACTCCGCGCGTCTGCTTGCCGGCTGAGGAGGGAGAGAGGAGGGCCAAGCACGGACTCCAGGAAATTTGGCGACAGTGTGAGGTGGGCCATATGTTAATAAAACTAGTACTACTACTAGTGGTACCGTACTCTAGGAGAGATACTAATATGCTTGCTCTAGCCTCGCTCTATGTAACCAGCACCTCGATATAGTGGGGTGGCATGGGCCAGAACAAGCATTCACGTCCAGGAGTACGGCACACGCCACCACCATGAGTCCCATCTGACACTATATTTCTTGGAGTCCATGCTACAGCTATCTCTTCTCCCTCCTTGTTTCTCTAACCCAGCCATCGCGCGACGGGCGGGGTGGGGGTTTGCCGATAGTCGGTTTGCTCAACTGCGGCCCCACTTGTAAGTGAAAATGCAAGACATCGCGCGTTCCCCCTTGAGCGCCGTGCCGCACCATCCGTGTGGGGGTTCGACGCGAATGGGACTGTACGTGTTCCAGTTTCTCGTTTTGAAGTTGTGAAGTGCAACACTTATTATAAGCCATCATGCAAAAGGTGAGCAAGGGATCACACACATCTTTATCAGTTGGAATGAGAATGCAATACAGTAAGAATCAAGGCCACGATGACGCAATGCAATGGTGGTTAATCGAGGCCAAATGAAACTTGCGAGCGACCCAACCAAACACGCCCATGGTGCTGGGTTGCTGGCTGCATGCCGCTTCTCCCATTTAGTAGTACTACTTCCCTCAGCAGGCGAATTTAAGGAGGATAAACATCAATGGCCATTCATCGGGAACCGCTACCCTCTACTTTATTTGCATTCAAGCCGTCTCAGAAACCCTACTCGTTTTCTAGTCCCCCTTGTATTTTTGTGTCATATTTTGGCCCTTAATCTAACTAATAAAATTGTGTGACCAATATAATGTCATTGGAAAACATATTCAAATAGGAATCCAACAAAAAAAATGTGTGACATGCTACTCAAATACTCCTACTACGTAATGTCATTGGAGTAGGAGTAGTATGTTTGTCCATCGTTGACCCAAAATGAGATGAGACTAATAATCCAGACATTGCTAGTTATACTGGGGAAAATCTTGCAAAGTTTGGAGGCTTCTAGAGGGCAGGGGTGATCCTCCTTCACTAAAAAAATAAGTAATACTCCTATAACCTAACCATCTGCCCTTCTCCATTTTCTTGCATGTGCACAAGTGGGACATTTGATTTGTTTATTGGGCGATAAGACGTTAGTAGTACTCCATCCCCTAGGACAAGGATTTATTGCATGTAGAGCCAAGCTTTTTCACGTATACTACTTGTGGGACGCAAGACCGATGAACCCTCCCTCCTGAGTCGTTTTTCAGAGTGGGTGGTGCCACGCGGCCAAATATTTTCTAGCGCAATAGATAATTGCCCGAGCATTGCAACAAGCTATATATATTCTCTAGTACGTACATATCAGCCCATAATTTATAGGTCAATATTAATATGCATACGGATCCATAAATGACATCTGCTAGCGCTAGTGCGCCGGACCACCAACCGACGGGTGAGGAGCAGCAGCGTTGGTGGCGAGGTCAACGTGCTTCTGAACAATGCCGTCCAAGGTTGCTCTGCGGTCCAAGAAGGCCACCGTCCTATCATTCTCCTCTAGCACGTAGTGGTCCTTGTGGACAATTTCCTCGTTGACGTGGGTGATTATGTCGATGGTGTCTTGCTGGGCGAGGCATTGCGCGGCGAGCGCGACCTCGAGGTGGACATTCTTCGGCATGATGGCGGGCAGTCACAGGGCCACTAGTGCGTCGAAGAGGTTGTCACCATAGAGGCCGGTGAGCGTGGCGGGCATCACAGAGCCTGGGCACGTGGGCTGGAGGCGTACGTCAAGGTCGTCCGTGAGTTTCTTGACGACGGTTAACTTGTCGAGGAAGTCGACGAGGGCCTCATCGAACAAGGGGACGAAGTTGTCGTCCAAGAGGCCTCTTGCCCTAGCGGTCTCAAGCACGACCTGGAGACGTACCTCCGTGCCAGGCCACAGGCCGGCGTCATGGACCATCTGGCACAGCCGGCTCATGCTCGCGCTCATCGCCTCCATGGCTCTAGCTTCTGGTCAATTGATCTTGCGATTGGAGTGATCACTCTTGCCCTTGGTTAGGGTTCGTAGGTGCGCAGGATTTCATAGATGGATTGGACTGGTGGGGAGCCTTTATATGAGAAGTGCAGACTGCGTTTGGATTCACGTGTGTGTTGCCTATCTACTCCTCGCTCCTTAGTAGTACTCCCTCCGGTCCTTTTTTCTCTACGCCTAAAGTCAAGCGCGCATACCAAGGGTAGACTCTGTCTGTTTTTATGGACATAATTTCCCTTGCATTTGCAGAGTATCGCATGCCTGCTGCTGCCTCAAATCCTGCTCCGTATGCACGCACTGCTCCCTGTCTTGCTGCATGCGTGCATAGTTACGAGAAGATTGAGGTAAATTCTGCGTGCAATTATGTTGGAAGCTGGCGCAATTAATGCGGGGCGAATGTGGTGCAAGTACTAGTGTGGTTGATGAGATTTCATATTTGAGCCCTCAACCGAAAGGGAGAGTGTATAATATCATCGGAAACTACACTCAAATATGCCCCGTAAAAAAAAACTACACTCAAATATGAATAAAACAATACTCCATGTAGTATTATTTACGGAGGGAGTAGTAGTATATTTTTTGTGACATGCATTACTATATATTGTTAGTCAAATGCTAAATCCAAACGGAGGTGGTAGTACGTACTACTAAATCCAGACGGAGGGAGTTGTAGTACTAGTACCAAAGTACTACCCGTTGGTCAAATTATTACGTGCTGCTCATAGTGAAGTGACAAGACGCTGTGCCAGAGATGACACCAGAGTGCAGGTGGCGTGTTCAGGTTACCAAAGGCAGCCTCTCCGTGTGCAGTCACTATCATCAAGGCTGTAGAGCTACCCTACTTACAACAAGCCGTGTTCTAGATATTTTCCCGTGCGTTGCCATGAGTTAGAATAAAATATTGTAATGGGTATATTGGTTACATCGTTGCAGCACCTATGCACGCGGAAATAATCGTAACGTAGTACCACGTGCTGGATAGTCGTAATTGTACAAGGTTCAAACTGATATTACAAATGCTAGTAGTAATGCTGCACCTACGAAGAGGGAATTATTACTAACTTTACGTAAGAAGTTTCGTTACTTTAGGTGGATGCAGCATTATCATACAAACTAAAATCCACCACCCCTCACAAGTCACTAATCGGCAAACAAACTTGCGCGTCTCTTGGCACTTGATCTTTCAAAAACAAATTCAGCTTCTGCAGAGCCTTTGTCATTCAGATTTAGACGCTTGCGGTGATCAACACACCATTCATTGTTGCGCCAGAGAACGCCAAACCTCATTACCTTGAGCACACTTGCCTTCAGAAACAAGAACCTGGCCAATTTAATCTCGGATGTGGTGCCTCGGTAGTCGATCAAATCAATTTCTGTAAGATGGAGATCAAGGCATTCGATGAGGTTGTTATATTGCAGCACTTTTTTCACTTTCGGGTCTTTTTTTATCTGCAAAGAAGAGAACATATTAGAGGAGCTGGATATATAAGATTGCCGTGTCATCAAGAGCTACCAATATCATTCGCTCATACAATGGGGTTGGCTGTAAGGCTAGTGATAATTTTCACTCTCTCTCTTTCTCTTTCCTCTCATTTACTCATTTTATGTCCGTCTTGGTTTATGCATGTCACAAAAAATTATACCATTGGAAATTATGTTCAAATACGAATCCAACGATATAATTTTTAGTGACATGCACTAACATTTTATTAGTTAAATCTATGGTCAAAATTTCATACTCCAAAATATGAAGGGGACTGGTAAGCCAGGACGGAGGTAGTACTTGCTCCTAGGATAAAGTTACTTCCCACTATGACTAGCCTTGGCTACAACAACAACAAAATGATGCAGGTGATCACGTGAGAGAAAATACTAAAAACATTTCTTTCAGTATAGTGCCTAGATGTAGTTTTGAACACTACATTTGTCATTGTAACTTGGGAAAAAATATGAAAAAATTGAGCTCCATTGTGGTTCACATTTAATAGGAAAGGAGTTTCACCTTGATGAGTAGCTTCTCCGTGCACAGAAAGCATCTAAGGAATCCAACAACTTGATCCAGATTGGGGCCGATAGATTTTATTGCCAAAATCTTCACTATGTGCACAGACTGGGTCAAGCTTGTGGGAATCATTTTCTGGATGACAGTCGAACATACATCAAGAAAAAAAATTAAAATGTGAATTTCAAGAAGAAGAACAAGAAGAAGAAGAAGAGTGTTGTACCTGAACTGTTATGGATCCAACAACAAGTTTGGAGAATTTGGCAGATGAGTAGTCCAACGCTGTCAATTTTGACGCGTTAATGATCCTGATTTTTGTTGGACCTTCTAGATCAGATACAAGCAATCTCTCAAGGAAAGGCGCATTCTCAATGACCATATCGTGAAACAGCTCAACTGATCTCTTCCCAAGTAATGTCCTGTTGCGGGGCCAGCAAGACACATAAATCCATCAGAGATTCGTCGAGGTGATGTGGAGGCTAATGAACCCGTGGATCTGTTGAAGACAAAGGTACTCGAGCGCTATAAAGCCACGGAGCAGCCGCTCCATAGCCTCCTTCGAGATACCAATGTCGAAGAGGCTGAGCTGCTTGAGTTGAGGAAGAAGAAGAGCGGGCGTGGCATCAATCTAGGGAAAATAGCAGGAGCTGAACTTGGCGTGGCGCAGCATTGGCGCATGGCGGAGCGCGGATAGCGGCAGAGAGTGACATTGTCCACCTTCAAACCTGAGCTCCTTGAGCTAATCTAGGGCAGGGGATAAGAACCACTCATCGAACTTGGCTTGGACATTGTAGTTGGTACTGAACATGCGGATGTCAAGGCGGCTGGCTGGCCCAGGGTGCGATGCAAGGATCTTGGAGACTGTGGCCATGCGTTTGCAATCCCCATCGCAGAGGCATCTATTGATGGTGAGGTTGAGGGGGAGGCAGCGCCAGAGGGGGCGCCACCACCGGGAGAAGGGTGGTCCGGACGCCAGATTTGGTGGGAAGGAGGGCGATGATGATGAGCAGCATGTCGTCGGGGAGGCTGCTGATGAAGTCCAGGCTCGCCGGATGCGGTTTTGGCTCGAGCCGCCTCCTCTTGTTGGCCGCCTCGTCCTCCATCTCAGCCGGCGGCGACGCCGGTGTACACGTGTGCTGGTGTGTATTGTGTGCTGGGTGTGTGCGAGTGCGTCCTTGCGTGCATGCCGCGCAGTGGTGTATGTGTGTTGTCGTAGTTTGTGTATGTGGTGGCGTCTAAGAAGGTGTTAATCTAGTACTCCCTCCGTTTCTTTTTAGTCCGCATATAAAATTTGGTCAAAATCTAACTATGCAAAGTTTGACCAACTATATATCAAAAGATATCAACATTTTCAATACTAAAGCTATATGCTATGAAAATTAATTTCCAGATGCATCTAAATATATTGATTTCATACAGTGAATGTTGATATTCTCCTATAAAATTAGTCAAAGTTTACGAAGTTTGACTTTGACCAAATTTTATATGCAGACTAAAAAGAAACGGAGGGAGTACTACAGTACTGTTTTAGCGAGGAAGAAGTGTGCACTCAATTTAGTAGCGTACGGGGTTCTACCGCAAGTGGTTTCTAGTTAGTTTATTTCACCCCGTGGCAGATGGGCCTCTAGTTTATTTAATTTCACCCACTGCCACATGGGCCCGCACACCCATAGATAACATGAGCTGACAAGGCACCATGTAGACTGGTTGACTGGTCATCCAGACAATATACGGAGTTGTACGCTGAGCCAGTGACTGTATAATCCCTCTGTAAAGAGAGATCGAGTGAGAGGGGAGGCCCATGAGAGGTAGAGATAGAGAAAGAGATACTCACTCCGTTCGATAATGTAGTGCCTATAAATTTTTGAAAAGTCATGCTTTTGAAACTTTGACCAAGTTTATAGAGAAAATTACTTATATCTACAATACCAAAGATATATGATATGAAACTACATCTTGTGATGAATCTAATGATGTATGTTTGTCTTTCCAGATGTAAATGTTTTTCTCCACATATACCTGGTCAAACTTTGTGAGGTTTGACTTTTCAATAAATGTATATATGCTATGGACCGGAGAGAGTACATAACTAGAGAGAGATCAAGTATGTGTGAAGGAGAAAGAGTGAGTGTGCAAAAAGAGAGAGTGTGTGTGAAAGAGAAAGGGACAACACATGATAAATTAGAGAGAAAGTGTGTGTGTATTATGAAAAAATATCATGCATGCATCTCCGAGAGATAAAGCAAGGTGAGGAGATAGACGGAGATATATTGTGTGGTTATTTGCAACGGAGACAGAGAGACCCCTAGCACGTGGCCAACAGAGGTTTGGCAAACAAGGGAGAGAGGTCGAGAGAGATGTATGGATAAAATAGAGGCATGGGGGGAGAGGGTGTGTCTGTGATAGAGAGATCCCCTCGAGATCGTGAGGGGACTATATGGGTGGGAGATCGAGAGACAAGGTGTGTGTGCGATAGAAATATACCCCGAAAGAGATCGAGATAGACTTAGCTAGGGAGGGAAGGAGACAATGTGTGTGTTTGTGATGGAGAGTGAGAGACGGTCATACCTAGGGGGAAGTGCATATCCGTGTGATGGAGTGAGAGATAATTGTACTTAGGGGGGGGGCGTGTGCATGCGTGTGAGATAGAGAGAGAATGAGGGAGATAAAGTGTTAGATGGGTCTATCTAGTGCGAGCGAGATATGTGTATGTGTGACCTAGGGAGATAGAAAGTTTGAAATAGAGAGAGAAGAGCCCCAAGACGGCGGAGTGGTGCGTGAGAGAGTTGAGAGAGAGAAAGAGATACTCCCTTCGTTCGATAATGTAGTGCCTACAAATTTTTGAAAAGTCAAACTTTGGAAACTTTGACCAAGTTTAAAGAGGAAATAATTTATATCTACAATACCAAAGATGTATATATAATATGATACTACATCTTGTGATGAATCTAATGATATATATATGTTTCCTGTTCTAGATGTAAATGTTTTTCTCCACATTCCTGGTCAAACTTTGTGGGTTTTGACTTTTCAAAAAATCAATATGCTATGGACCGGAGAGAGTACATAACTAGAGAGAGATCCAGTGTGTGTGAAGGAGAAAGAGTGAGTGTGCAAAAAGAGTGTGTGTGTGTGTGTGAAAGAGAAAGGGGCAACACACGATAAATTAGAGAGAAAGTGTGTGTGTCTTATGAAAAAATATCACGCATGCATCTCCGAGCGAGAAAGCGGGGTGAGGAGATACATGGAGATATATTGTGTGGTTGTTTGCAACGGAGAGAAAGAACCCTATAGCACGTGTCCAAGAGTGGTCTGGCAAACAAGGGACAGAGGTCAAGTGGGACGTATGGAGAAAAATGGAGGCATGGTGAGGGATAGAGGGTGTGTTTGTGGTAGAGAGATCCCCTCGAGATCGTGAGGGGACTATATGGGTGGGAGATCAATATACAAAGGGTGTGTGTGTGATAGAAAGATGCCCCGAGAGAGATCTAGATAGACCTAGGGAGTGAAAGGGACAATGCGTGTGTTTCTGATGGAGAGTGAGAGATAGTCATGCCTAGGGGCAGTGCATGTGCCTATGATGGAGTGAGAGATACTCGTACTTAGCTAGGGGGGGATTGTGTGTGTGCGTGTGAGATAGAGAGAGAAGGAGCAAGAGAGAGTGTTAGATGGGTCTATTTAGTGCGAGTGAAATATGTGTATGTGTGACCTAGGGAGATAGAATGTTTGAGAGAGAGAGAAGAGCCGGGAGATGGCAGAGTGGTGCGCGAGAGAGTCATGGACAACGAGCGAGATACTTGGTTCATGTACTATGAGTGCACCCTAGCTATTTAGCTTAGACCAGAGAGTCATACATTGTGTGCGAGGGAGACCTATACATAGTGTTCATACGAACTTGAAAGGTCTATAGAGAGAGAGAGACCGATAAGGTTTGTGTTCATACGCACGTGATAGAAACAAAGAGTGTCGGCTAGAGAGAGAACGGGAGTGCGGGAGAGGGGAGAGCTCGCGTTTTTGCATCAAGGACTGATATAAACCATGATTCGGTATAAAATTGTATTCAAATGTTTCAATTGGAGAACATGGTGTTTGCAATTTACACATGAACGGAGATATGCGTATCAAACAGGTTCATTAATTTGACTTTGAGCATGTTCATGGAGTACTATAATACAACATGCTATGCAATTGATGTGTTCAATTTTGGATTTAGTCCACAAGAGCTATTTTATTGAATTGAGCTATTTCATTTCTGGTTTGATTCCCGTTTTTGAGTGGGTCAACTATTTGTCAAATTAATCGGTAGGAACGGGCATGTGAAAACACATTAGTCCCGAGCATCATCTCACCATCTAAAAAAGAAGTGGCAAGATGTGACACTATAGAACTAATATTTCTAAATTTGATTCAGATCGACTTGGTATGGTAGACGTGGATGCTTGTTCTCCCAAAATTTGAACGAACCGCTAAAACACCCTCTGGTCGGTGGAATTCGCCCGAGCAAATAAACGGGAGATGTGAAATTACCAGCCTATCTGGGACCCACATCAATTGGCCAGGTGTATACCGAGGGTAGGTTTGTAACTTCATCCAAGCGCATCCACTCATCGACCATATGACAGGCGCCGAATAATTCATAAACCATGGGCGGCAAAACACCCTCTCCTCGTCCAAAATCGCAGGCGCCAAATAATTCATAAACCATGGGCGGCAAAACACCCTTTCCTCGGCCGAAATCGCTCGCGCCCACTATTTCAAAGCATGCCCTCCTCGCCCAAAATCGCTGGCGCCCACTATTTAGGAGAAGCAAAGTTACCCTACTACCCCGACCCTCAAGACTCAGTCCCAAGCCCACAAGCCAAAAGACAGGGGTAGAATTGTAACTTCCCCCACATTTCAGACAAATGCGTCCGTAAGACATGGTTCCCCCTCCCAATTCCCCATTCATACACCATGGGCGCCAAATCACCTTCTCCCCTGCCGCGAAACCTCAGCCCCTCCTCCATGCCCCCCCACATCACTAGATTCACCACCACCCTCCTCCCCAATGCCCGAGCTGCAGTCCGTTTGCCGTCGGGCACTGGGCCTTGTGCCTGATAATCCGTGCAGCCAGAGCTGCCTTGACAATGACCGTGTGAACCGTGCAGGAGCTGATTCAACCGTGCCGTCGTGCATGGTGCCGGAGCGGCTCATACTTCGGACGCATCCAGCGGACAGGCGCTGGTCCCCCGTAGTCGTCGACCGCCGCCACATATTTGGTTTCCCGCCGCCGGCAGTCACCGCAACCGCGCCGGCCTCACCGACTCGACAGATGGAGCTGCCTACTTCACCAGGCCGCAAGATAGGTCGTACACTCATCTTATTCACTTTACCTAGGCGTCAGTTGCTTGGATTTTTATTCTGGGTCAGTCGGTTCCAAATGGAAGGAAACAGCTCCCCTCGAGGTGGCGGAGCTCCTTGGCTGCCGGTTGGCCGAGGAATGAGTTCCTCGGTGTCTATCGTAGGGGTGCGGGCAGAGGTCGCAGGTTCGCCACGGAAGCAGTGCTTTGATGCCTATCTTAGGGTTGCGTGGGGTCAATGTACTGCTGGCGGGTGATCTGGATGAATGCGACTCTTTTAGGTATAGCTTTGGCGGCGCAACCACGGCAGTGCGGTGGGGCAGGTGGCGGGGTCGAGGTCGGAGCTGCCGTGGCCAGGGACGGCAGAGGCAGGCTGCTCTGCCGGTGCTCGCTGGCTGTTCGAAGAAGATCCTGAACAGTGACAGCTGGGAGGCACAAGACGGCTATCCAGCCATCCGGCGTAGATCAGAAAGTGAAAAAAAAAGCGTGTGAGCAATTTAGTTTTCAGTGAACTGAGGTGTGACCAGTCTCGTACCTGAGTGTTGATCGTATTTCTTCAGATCAGAGATATCTGTCATTCTTAACATTGTGTGCTTTCTGCATCTTCAGCCACACCGTCTTCCTTCTCACCGCAGCTGCTCCAATAAGGGAAGCATGCACCAGATGGGAGCTATACTCCCCACTTAAGAGTTTCCTGCCTCGAATGTGCCAGCCAGACATGGACAGCCACAACAACCGCCGTGCCATCGATGATTCAGCAGATGATGCTCACTCCTACGGAGGGCGGCAAGATAGGTTGTACCCACATCTTACTTGTGTGCAGCGTTTATGGCTTTTGTTCTTCATCTAAGCATGGAAAATAGATTATCACTTGTCACTGTACATTCATGTTGATCTCTTAGTCTTCAGATAAGAGACTTGTGCAGTAGTTAACGGTGTTCCATAGTTATCGTCCCTTAGCTAAAGCTATCCCACAGACTGGTGATTATACTCCTTATAGTATTACCAATGATGTTGTTCTGTAGTACTTTTGTGTGCCATTTAGTTATTCTCGAGTACAAACAGTATATATTTTCTAGCTATATCATGTGTGATCTCCCTTTAGCCTTTGAGGTATCAACCTATTGCTGCAATTTAAGTTGACTCCTACTATTTATATCGTCTCCTATAGGCACTCATTACATAATCTCACTACTAGTTTTTTTCCATGCATGTCAAATATTATTGCACACAGTGATATTGAATATGAGAACAAATCCACTAAAAGAAACTCGCGGAGCAATGCAATGGCGAACATACTCAATGTTGATGATATTCAATATGATGGAACAGTTAAATGTAGTTCTTCAGAAGAGTTGCAGAGAGATAATGATTCCTATTCACCCCAGAAGGTCTTTTCTCTAACTTGACCCATGATATGGGTAGCATCATGCATATAATGTCTTGCAATGCATCTACTCTGTTGCAATGCCATGTGCTTAGCGCGCTGATCATACATGTGAATATGTCATGCCTTCCAGTTTGTCTGTACCTATTCCATTCAGGATAACATCTTTTTGAGGCACCCCGACTCAGAGCAACCGGTTTACCCTGCATTGCCAGCCCAGAGATCAAGTCTTCTGGCAATACACAACGACTTGGTACAGAAAATAACCGCTTTATTGATCTCTAGCGGATACATAGGTTCAAATATTACAGGATAAGCGAGGCCAAGCGGCACACACGGTGCGGCTGCACTTATGTACATTATATAGTAGACATCTCAGGGGCCTCGATGATAAAGGGAACTATTATGCGGCAGCGGAACTCCACTCCACAGGGACACTGCTGGGACACGGCCTAGAGCAGGACATACTACTCGACATCAACACCATGCATGGCTTCTCCTGCATCTGGCATGATAAGCCAGGTGAGTACTTTGAATGTACTCGCAAGCTCACAGCAAACAAACCAAATACAACAAACAATAACAAGGCATTTAACAAGTTTAATGCATGAGCATGATACAACCAGACATGAGGTGTGCGTGAAATGTTGCCGTGGTCCCTGGGACCAACTTACCATTTTGGGGTCACCACGTAACCACCGTCCATAACTTACCAACGTGATCCTCACTTGATCACAGCAATACCGTTCATACTGATCCTCACACGATCACCAAATTCTGCATGTGCCATCTTGTGAATCTTAGTGTGCAAGTTAATTATGTCTGTTGACCCACGGTGTGACCTACTACGAACTGTGTCCATATCTGAGGACGCGGCTATCGATAGATTATACACTCTGCAGAGGTTAGTACACTGTACCCACACTACGGAACTCATGGCCTCGTGCTCCCATTCGGGTGGACCAACAATATTCCAACAAAACCAATCTATTGCATGACACTCTCCCGACCACTCCGACAAACTCCCCTTTGGGCTATGTCATGGGTGGCCCCGATGTCAACTCGTGACATCCGCCACCTCTGTGGCTGCCACCGTCGTGGTCAAACAAAACATCGTCCCAAACGAGGACCTTGGTACCATAAAACTCGGGCACACAAGGTTATGACTGCCTACCGGGCCAGTGTAGCGCAAGTGCACAACCTTCCCTAGTAGGAGGCACCGGCGAGAGGCATGACAATAGACTGAATTAGGGCCTCCCCATCCAGGCAAGTGTGGTTGCACTGGTGAGCTCGATTCGGTGGCACCATGACTCAATCAACATCTTGTTCAAGTTGAATTATCATTAATTTTAACTTGAAATAAAATGATTCGAGCCATAGTGTGTGAATGGATGCACGGGTCATGATCATGAGTAACGAATGCATCATGCTACCATGAGGGTATATGACATGATCTCTACTGCACACTTAGCAAGAAACATCTTCTCTACTGCATAGCATCAAAATGACATGGAACAAATACAATGCAATAAGTTTTATATAGCACATTATTTTAATAGTGGAATATATGATGAATTTAATTCAAATAAACCATTGTCATGGCAATGCCATCCTTGAATATGAATGTTGTGGCTTGCCTTGGTTCAGAGGAGTGTCATAATACTCCTGGTCTTCTCCAACACAACTAGGAGCTTCTGAAAATATTTTAAATGCAAAAAGAAAATGTCACATAAAGCATTTTATTTCACCAGAAATTTCAAACTTCAAGGAAAATTATGAAATTTGGCATGCAGAAACTTTAGCTCAATACAAACCAGTAGCAAAAAGAATCAACTCATTTGGACTTATAGAATAGAAATTAGAGCTGGTCAAAGTTAGAGTCAAAATCTGGATTTAAATGAATTCACAGAAATTCCTACAGAGGGCCACGTCGAAGGCGTATTCTCTGAATACGTCTCTACTTAAAATGGTTCGGGAGAGAGTGAGAGAGAGGCTGACAGGTGGGGCCCCCTGTCAGGGTTAAAAGGGAGAGAGAGAGGGAAACCGTGGAGCGGCGCTGTCACCGGTAATTCTCCGGCGAGGAGACCATGGCGGTCGCCGGCGATGGTCGGGATGGACTCAGCACGTCACGGCGAACACGCACGTACCCGAAGTGATGGCGGGGGTGGCCGGACGGCGTCGGACCGGTCCTCTCCAGAGACAGCGGCAGCGGAGCTCGTCGGATACGGCGATTCCGGTGACGATCCGGCGAACCAGTGGTACCGTCGAGCTCAGGAGATCACCACGACCTCGATGGAATTAGAGAGTGAGGCTGGGGGTGACTGGAGCAAGTGCACGGTCCAGGTGGATCCGCGGCGGACTCCGGCGATGATCGGCGGCAGGAGGCCCTCCCGGCCTTGCAGCGCTTGCTGGGGAGTGATTTGTGGCTAGTGGAGGCGAGAGGGATGATTAGAAGGGCTCAGGGATGACTCTATTTATAGATGGCGAGGTGGCTGTGCTCGGGACTATGCCGACAACGAGCTGCAGAAGAAATGAGAGAGGGAGGAGCTCGAGCGCGACGTGGAGGAGATGTAGTGGAGCACAGCTACGCGGTGCACGCACACGGCGCACTACGCGGGACAGACGGAGCACGCGCGTGCACTGTTCCACCTGCTAGTGCCTCGGCTACATCCGACAAGCTGCTTGCCGGCGTCGGGGAGGAACAGGGAGAGGCTAGGTGGCGTGCGGGAGGCTGCTGAGTGGCTGGGGCATGCTGCAGTGGCGAGAGGAGAGCGAATGGGCGACGGCAGAGGGGCCCGATGCACAGAGCACGGCGAGCACATGCCAAACACCATGCACCCACGCGGTCACCACGTGCACTGGCACATGCGGTGCTTTAGGCGATGCCAGACCGTGTCAAAGGTGAAGTCCCTTCAACGTGGTGCCTAGAGATGCACTTGGTTTGCCATCTGGCTTAGTGGATATGCCATGAGCATGTTGCAAAGTTTCTGGACAGAAACTTGGGACAATTGCTGAGGACAAACGGCTAGGAATTAAGGGATGAAATTTTGGGGTTAAGCATCTCTTAGGAGGGTAGTCATGTGGTAAAAAATTCAGCTCAACAGATCAAGGAAAAATATACTTGCTTCACAAAGTGCCAATTCTGTCCAGAAGCATAAATATTTTTCTTAGCTGAAAAATTCCAAATGACCATGGAATATTTTTGCATGGGGAGGTGGGGCATGATCCAAAGAATATTTGGGAATTTTCTTGGAATTTTTGAAGCAATAAAAATGAGGGTTGCTTCATGGCTCAATGAGAAAACAACTATTTTCAGGAAGAAAAAGAATATAATGCCATTAAATAAAATTATCCAATGGCATTATGGTGAAAGGGATGAGGTCTAGGGAGGGTTTATGGATGGTAGAACCCACCTGGAAGAAAATCAAAAATAATTCCAAGTGGCAAGTCCAAAAGAATTGACAGAAAACCTAAATGGAAATTCAAATATTCAATAAATCCCAATAAAAGAAAAAGGGCAAAAATCCAGGGTCTTACACTTTTCAAATTCAAGTACTGTCATTCTACTCTGCTACAATGCCATCTGCTTAGTTTGGACATCATCCATCTGAATATCTCATGCATTGTTGTTCGTCAGTATGTACTCCATCCGTCTACCATATCATGGTTTTATACATTGAAGTGCTGTTCTACTATTCTGTTGCAATGTGATCTTAGTTTGCCCGACATGTGAATATTCTGCCTTGCTGTTTTTCTGTACCTATTCCAGCTATCATACACTTTTACATTCAACTACTGTTTCTTTTACTCTGTTGTCCTGTCGTATCCTTAGCTTATACTCCCTCTGTAAATAAATAATGATCTAAGCACTCTTATATTTCTTTACGGAGGGAGTACATCATACTCCCTCCGTCTATATTACTTGTGGCAGAAATGCATAAAAATGGAAGTATCTAGAACTACAATACGTCTAGACACATCCATTTATTTCCAGATGGAGGGAGTACATGTCAATATGTCATCCCTTTCTATTCTTCAGTACCTATTTCATCTCTCTGCCATAGCATGTTTTATAACTGAAGCACCATTCTTCTGTACAAGGCATGTAAGCGGAAGAGGACTATGTTATAATCTGAAGGGGTACAAACAAGTTCTTTGCAAAAGATCCAAACTCCAGGAGATAGTAACCCAACTCAAGTGTTCATCGGAACTGCTCTAGCACAGAGAAACCCAAGTCCTCCAGATAATAACCAGATTCTAGTGGCCAAAGAACAAGTCAGCTCCAGTTCAACAAAAACATGTCAACTCCTTGCTAGGAAGTGTGTGCGTATCCTCCCATCATGAAATTTTATAGCATTTAGATCACATTTGATCTTATATATTCTACATCTGTCATACGCATCTTTGTTGTAGAAAATATGCTTAAAGGACAACAAACGTTCTAAACTGGGATCGTGGTCGAGGAAAGTATCTTCCAGCAATGCTCTTTGCTCCAATGCTGATGTAAGTACCTGTTGTATATCACTATAATTTTACATTAGTATGTAGTTTATTAAGTAGCTTGGGCGTGAATCCAACCTTCAGTACCCTACACCAATTATCTGATCTAAATTTACTTGTAGCAAAATGTATAATTAAGGTGCTAATGTAGATTTTTGTAAGGCAAACTGCCTGGTAGTTTTGCATATTGAGCTGCATGATTGTACTATCTCATATATTGCACATTACAATAATCTAGTGGTGTGGTCTGTTTGCCCAATCGTTCATTCTGTCAATGTTGCTTTCATATTAACTTACCTGGCTGATGATAGCAGTGCCATGTTGTGTTAATTCGGTGTAGGCTGGTGTGGTCTGGTTGCCCAAATGTTCATTGTGTCAATGTTGCTTTCCTATTAAGTATTAAATGACCTGGCCGATGATTTGGTGCAGGCTGCTGAAGATAATACGACAAAGTCTCAAGACAGCAAGGCAACCCTATTGTTTCTCTCCAATAAATCTAGCAAAGGTAATATGGCAATAACTCTTAATTAATCTGTTCAGTTTCCCCTCTAATTTAAGTTATGATGCAGTGGTCGAGACACTTTCCACTATCATTGATACAAGCCTGCCAAAATCCCCATATGAATCTGTTCAGTTTCCTCTGTCTCGAATCCAATGGAAAAGATGTACGTTTGTGAACCAATTACTGGCTGAAGCAATGATGGAAATCATGGAGGAATCAGAGGTGCACATTCTTGCACAACAACAACTGATCGATGATTTCAGTGTCAGTATATGTCGGCCCAGTGGGAACCAGTGTACCACAGCCCATGTGCTTCTGGCCCAGAAGACGACACGTGGGCTGGCCCTGGCAAGGTGGCCCTGGCGTCGTTACCCAGGAGGGAGTCGCCTCGCGAGGAGGCAAGCCTCGCGAGGCCCCTCGCCGCTAGGCCAAGCCCTGGTGAGGCCGGCAAGCCCCAGATCGCCTCGTGAGGCAACCCCTCGCGAGGCCGCTTCACGGGGTGTGACGCACGGTGCCAGCCACGGGGCGGCCGGCCCGTCACGTGGGTGACATCCCGATGTCAGGGCAAGGACAGCAGGGTACGGCTCAGACAGGTTTCCATTCTGGTGATAAGGGAGCAGCGGCGTCTGCCTCCCCCAAAGCAGGTCCCAAAGCATTCCTCTTCGGTATAAGGAGATCAGGACAGGTCGGTGCGCCAGGACGGTGGTCATTGTCAAGCCCACCAGCACGTCAGGAAGGCTACTTTATCAGGCAGAGACCGCCTTTAGTCAGGATAAGCATGTGCGCCTGTCCCCCTTTGAATTGCCACCCTGTGGCCACCCTTTCCCACTGATATTTTCGGGGAAGAGGACCAAGGCACTACAAAAGGGGCAAGGCCGCTTCCATGTAAGGGGATCGATTCATTCTCCCCCACACCTCGTGTACCTCGAGCCACAAGCTCTCCGTCACAGAGCAATCCAACACAGGCAGGACTAGGGTATTACATCGCACGGTGGCCCAAATCTGGGTAGCTCGCGCGTCCCCTTCGTGTCCGGTGAGAGCCAGTGAGCCCGTCATGATCCCTCTGTAGTTGCCATCGTGTCGTAGGTCGCCAAGCAAGGTCCCCCAGAGTTCGAATCATAAGTTCTTGGAGAAGTTTCCTGGACGCAGATCCTAGACTCCGACATTTGGCGCGCCAGGTAGGGGGACTTGCCATCTTCGCGCCTCCGACCTCGACGTCAGTCGCGCCATGGACGCCGCCGCCGCTCGCCAGGAGCGCGCTGCGCGCCGAGCCGCTGCCAGGGTCCACGCGGCGCCTGCCGTCCGAGGTGCCCCTGGGCGGTGCCCTCATGCCGCCACCAAGGCCGTTGGGGGGTGGGCCACCTCCTCCATCCGCCCATCGGCGAGTGAGCAGGAGCGTGGCCATTCCTCCACCGCATCCTCGCCCGCAGGTCGCGGCCCTCCCGCTCCGCACGTCGCGCTGCTTGATGTCTACTACACAACTTGTTCTTGTAGACTCGTGTTGGGCCTCCAAGCGCAAAGGTTTGTAGGACAGTAGCAATTTTCCTTCAAGTCGATGACCTAAGGTTTATCAATCCATGGGAGGCGTAGGTTGAAGATGGTATCTCTCAAGCAACCCTGCAACCAAATACAAGAAATCTCTTGTGTCCCCAACACACCCAATACAATGGTAAATTGTATAGGTGCACTAGTTCGGTGAAGAGATGGTGATAAAAGTGTGGTATGGATAGTAGATATAGGTTTTTGTAATCTGAAAATATAAAAACAGCAAGGTAGCAAAGAGTAAACGGGCATAAAAACAGTATTACAATGCTTAGAAACAAGGCCTAGGGTTCCTACTTTCACTAGTGTGATCTCCCAACATTGTTGACATAGTTGAATCATATGTAAATCCCTCACGTGCGACAAAGAGTTCACTCCAAAGTCACAAATAGAGGAGAACAAACGAAGAAATTGTTGTAGGGTACGAAACAACCTCAAAGTTATCCTTCCCGATCAATCTTATGAGCCATCCCCATTAATTGTCACGAACAGCCCTAGATATTGTACTAAAATAACACCTTAAGATACACATCAACCAAAACCCTAATGTCACCTAGGCACTCCAATGTCACCACGAGTACCCACGGGTTTGATTATACGATATGCATTACACAATCTCAGATTCTTCTATTCAAACCAACACAAAGAACTTCAAAGAGTGCCCCAAAGTTTCTACCGGAAAGTCAAGACGAAAACGTGTGCCAACCCTTATGCATAAATCCCCAAGGTCACGGAACCCGCAAGTTGATCACCAAAACATACATCAAGTGACTCAAATAAAGGTTTATTATTTCCTTGTTCATGCTAAAGGTTTATTATTCATGCTAGAATTGTATTGACCGGAAACTTAAATACATGTGTGAATACATAAAAAAATACCGTGTCCCTAGTGAGCCTCTACTAGACTAGCTCGTTGATCAAAGATGGTTAAGGTTTCCTAACCATAGACATGAGTTGTCATTTGATAATGGGATCACATCATTAGGAGAATGATGTGATGGACAAGACCCATCCGTTAGCTTAGCATATGATCGTTTTGTTTATTGCTACTGCTTTCTTGAATGTCAAATACATGTTCCTCAGACCATGAGATCATGCAACTCCCGGATACCGGAGGAATACCTTGTGTGCTATCAAATGTCACAACATAACTGGGTGATCATAAAGATGCTCTACAGGTATCTCCGAAGATGTCCGTTGAGTTGGCATGGACCGAGACTGGGATTTGTCACTCCGTGTTTCGGAGAGGTATCTCTGGGCCCTCTCGATAATGAACATCATGAGAAGCTTGCAAGCAAAGTGACTAAAGAGTTAGTTACGGGATGATGTATTACGGAACGAGTAAAGAGACTTGCCGGTAACGAGATTGAACTAGGTATGGAGATACCGACGATCGAATCTCGGGCAAGTAACATACCGACGGACAAAGGGAATTACGTATGTTGTCATTGCGGTTCGACCGATAAGATCTTCGTGGAATATGTAGGAACCAATATGGGCATCCAGGTTCCGCTATTGGTTATTGACCGGAGAGGCTTCTCGGTCATGTCTACATCATTCCTGAACCCGTAGGGTCCGCACGCTTAACGTTCGTTGACGATATAGTGTTATATGAGTTATGTGAATTGGTAACCGAATGTTGTTCAGAGTCCTGGATGAGATCCCGGATGTCACGAGGAGTCTCAGAATGGTTGAGAGGTAAATATTTATATATGGGAAGTCATATTTTGGGTTCCGGAAAAAGGTGCAGTTTTTTTCGGTATTGTACCGGGAAGCTTCCAGAAGGTTCCGAAGGATTCCGGAGGGGTCCGGAAGTCCACAAGTGGGTCCACCACGTCCCAAGGGCTGGCATGGGCTAAAGGGAGGCGCCCTGGCCTTATTGCGCCAGGCGCACCAAGTCCTCAAAAGCCCACGCAGCTAGGGAAGGAAAAAGGGAGAGTCCTAGTAGGAATAGGATTGGACTTTGGAGTCCAAGTCCACGTGTGCACTATTCACGGTTACTGTTCATGTGGCACTATGCCTTCTACTCCAAGCCCCTACACATATATAAATAGAGGAGAGGGGGCGCCCCAAAGGATACACAACATTGTCTTAGCCGTGTGCGGCGCCCCCCTCCACAGTTCCGTCCCTCGGTCATATTTTCGCGGTGCTTGGGCGAAGCCCTGCGGAGATAGCATCACCATCACCGTCACCACGCCGTCGTGCTGTGGGAACTCATCCACTACGTCGCCGTCTTGCTGGATCAAGAAGTCGAGGACGTCACCGAGCTGAACATGTGCTGAACGCGGAGGTGTCGTACGTTCGGTACTCGGTCGGTTGGATCGTGAAGTTGTTTGACGACATCAACCGCGTTGTTCTAACGCTTCCGCTTATGGTCTACGAGGTACGTAGACACACTCCCCCTCTCATAGCTGTGCATCTCCATGGATAGATCTTGCGTGTGCGTAGAATTTTTTTTGTTTTCCATGCAACGTTACCCAACAGTGGCATCATGAGCCAGGTCTATGCGTAGATGATATGCACGAGTAGAACACAAAGAGTTGTGGGCGGTGATCGTCATACTGCTTACCACCAACGTCTTATTTTGATTCGGCGGTATTGTAAGATGAAGCGGCCCGGACCAACCTTACATGTCCACGTACATGAGACCGGTTCCACCGACAGACATGCAACTTGTTTTGCATAAAGGTGGCTGGCGGGTGTCTGTTTCTCCTACTTTAGTTGAATCGAATTTGACTGCGGCCGGTCCTTGTTGAAGGTTAAAACAGCAAACTTGATAAATCACCGTTGTGATTTTGTGCCGTAGGTAAGAACGGTTCTTGCTAGAAGCCCGTAGCAGCCACGTAAAACTTGCAACAACAAAGTAGAGGACGTCTAACTTGTTTTTGCAGGGTATGCTGTGATGTTCTATGGTCAAGACATGATGTGATATATGTTGTTGTATGAGATGATCATGTTTTGTAATTTATCGGCAACCGGCAGGAGCCTTATGGTTGTCTCTTTATTGTATGAAATGCAAGCGCCATGTAATTGCTTTACTTTATCGCTATGCGTTAGCAATAGTTGTAGAAGCAATAGTTGGCGACACGACCACGACGCAACGATGGAGATCAAGGTGTCGAGCCGGTGACGATGGAGATCATGACGATGCTTTGGAGATGGAGATCAAAAGCACAAGATGATGGCCATATCATGTCACATATTTTGATTGCATGTGATGTTTATCCTTTATGCATCTTATTTTGCTTAGAATGACAGTAGCATTATAAGATGATCCCTTCACTAAATTTCAAGATAAAAGTGTTCTCCCCGAGTATGCACCGTTGCTAAAGTTCGTCGTTTCGAAGCACCTCGTGATGATCGGGTGTGATAGATTCTACGTTCACATACAACGGGTGTAAGCCAGTTTTACACAAGCAGAATACTTGGGTTAAACTTGACGAGCCTAGCATGTACAGACATGGTCTCGGAACACTGGAGACCGAAAGGTTGAACATGAGTCATATAGTAGATATGATCAACATGGAGATGTTCACCATTGATGACTATCCCATCTCACGTGATGATCGGACATGGGCTAGTTGATTTGGATCATGTATCACTTAGTTAACTTGAGGGATGTTAATTTAAGTGGGAGTTCATTAGTAATTTGATTAATTGAACTTAATTTATCATGAACTTAGTCTTGATAGTTTTTGCATATCTATGTTAGAGATAAATGGCCCGTGCTACTGTTCCGTTGAATTTTAATGCGTTCCTAGAGAAAGCTAAGTTGAAAGATGATGGTAGCAACTACATGGACTGGATCCGTAACTTGAGGATTATCCTCATTGCTGCACAGAAGAATTATGTCCTTGATGCACCGCTAGGTGACGGACCTGCTGCAGGAGCTGCTGCAGACATTGTGAACGCCTGGCAGGCTCGATCTGATGACTACTCGATAGTTCAGTGTGCCATGCTCTATGGCTTAGAACCGGGACTACAAAAGCGTTTTGAACGCCACGGAGCATATGAGATGTTCCAAGAGATGAAATTGATATATCAAGCTAATGCCCGGGTTGAGAGATATGAAGTCTCCAACAAGTTCTTCAGCTGTAAGATGGAGGAGAACAGTTCTGTCAGTGAACACATACTCAGAATGTCTGGGTACCACAACTACTTAACTCAGCTGGGAATTGATCTTCCGGTTGAGAGTGTTATTGACAGAGTTCTTCAGTCACTGCCACCAAGCTATAAAGGCTTCGTGATGAACTATAATATGCAAGGGATGGAGAAGACAATTCCTGAGCTCTTCGCGATGCTGAAATCAGCGGAGGTAGAAATCAGGAAGGAGCATCAAGTGTTGATGGTTAAAAAGACCACTAGTTTCAAGAAAAAGGGCAAGGGAAAGAAGGGGAACTTCAAGAAGAATGGCAAGCAAGTTGCCGCTCCCACGAAGAAACCCAAAGCTGGACCCAGGCCTGAAACAGAGTGCTTCTACTGCAAAGGGACTGGTCACTGGAAGCGGAACTGCCCCAAGTATTTGGCGGATAAGAAGGATGGCAAAGTGAGCAAAGGTATATTTGATATACATGTTATTGATGTGTTCCTCACTAATGCTCGCAGTAGCGCCTGGGTATTTGATACTGGTTCGGTTGCTCATATTTGTAACCCGAAACAGGAGCTACGGAATAAGCGAAGATTGGCTAAGGACGAGGTGACGATGCGCGTCGGGAATGGTTCCAAGGTTGATGTGATCGCCGTCGGCACGCTACCTCTACATCTACCTTTGGGATTAGTTTTAGACCTCAATAATTGTTATTTGGTGCCAGCGTTGAGCATGAACATTATATCTGGATCTTGTTTATTGTGAGACGGTTATTCATTTAAGTCAGAGAATAATGGTTGTTCTATTTATATGAGTAACATCTTTTATGGTCACGCACCTTTTGTGAATGGTCTATTCTTGTTGAATCTCGATCGTAGTAATACACATATTCATAATATTGATGCCAAAAGATGCAAAGTTGATAATGATAGTGCAACATACTTGTGGCACTGCCGTTTAGGTCATATTGGTGTAAAGCGCATGAAGAAACTCCATGCGGATGGACTTTTGGAATCTCTTGATTATGAATCATTTGATACTTGCGAACCATGCCTCATGGGCAAGATGACTAAAACTCCGTTCTCCGGAACAATGGAGCGAGCTACTGATTTGTTGGAAATAATACATACCGATGTATGTGGTCCGATGAATGTTGAAGCACGCGGCGGGTATCGTTATTTTCTAACCTTCACAGATGATTTGAGTAGATATGGGTATATCTACTTGATGAAACACAAGTCTGAAACATTTAAAAAGTTCAAAGAATTTCAGAGTGAAGTAGAGAATCATCGTAACAAGAAAATAAAGTTTCTATGATCTGATCGCGGAGGCGAATATTTGAGTTACGAGTTTGGCCTTCATTTAAGAAAATGTGGAATTGTTTCACAACTCACGCCACCTGGAACACCACAGCGTAATGGTGTATCCAAATGTCGTAACCGTACTTTATTGGATATGGTGTGTTCTATGATGTCTCTTACCGATTTGCCACTATCATTTTGGGGTTATGCATTAGAGACAGCTGCATTCACGTTAAATAAGGCACCATCTAAATCCGTTGAGACGACACCATATGAACTATGGTTTGGCAAGAAACCTAAGCTGTCATTTCTTAAAGTTTGGGGATGCGATGCTTATGTGAAAAAGCTTCAACCTGATAAGCTCGAACCCAAAGCGGAGAAGTGTGTCTTCATAGGATACCCTAAAGAAACAATTGGGTACACCTTCTACCAAAGATCCGAAGGCAAGGTCTTTGTTGCCAAGAATGAGTCCTTTCTAGAGAAGGAGTTTCTCTCGAAAGAAGTGAGTGGGAGGAAAGTAGAACTTGATGAGGTAATTGTACCTTCTCTCGAATTGGAAAGTAGCTCATCAGAGAAAACCGTTCCCGTGATGCCTACACCAATAAGAGAGGAAGATAATGATAAAGATCATGAAACTTCAGATCAAGTTACTGCTAAACTTCGTAGGTCGACCAGAGTACGTTCCGCACCAGAGTGGTACGGTAATCCTGTTCTAGAAGTTATGTTGTTAGACAACGGCGAACCTACGAACTATGAAAAAGCTATGACAAGCCCAGATTCCGACAAATGGCTTGAGGCCATGAAATCTGAGATAGGATCCATGTATGAGAACAAAGCGTGGACTTTGGTGGACTTGCCCAATGATCGGCAAGCCATTGAGAATAAATGGATTTTTAAGAGGAAAACGGATGCTGATGGTAATATCACTGTCTACAAAGCTCGACTTGTCGTGAAAGGTTTTCGACAAGTTCAAGGGGTTGACTACGATGAGACTTTCTCACCTGTAGCGATGCTTAAATCTGTCCGAATCATGTTAGCAATTGCCGCATTTTATGATTATGAAATCTGGCAAATGGATGTCAAAACTGCATTCCTTAATGGTTTTCTCAAAGAAGAGTTGTATATGATGCAACCAGAAGGTTTTGTCGATCCTAAGGGTGCTAACAAAGTGTGCAAGCTCCAGCGATCCATCTATGGACTGGTGCAAGCATCTCGGAGTTGGAATATACGCTTTGATGAGGTGCTCAAAGCATATGGTTTTGTACAGACTTACGGTGAAGCCTGTATTTACAAGAAAGTGAGTGGGAGATCTGTAGCATTTCTGATATTATATGTTGATGACATATTGTTGATTGGAAATGATATAGAATTTCTGGATGGCATAAAGGGATACTTGAATAAGAATTTTTCAATGAAAGACCTCGGTGAAGCTGCTTATATATTGGGCATCAAGATCTATAGGGATAGATCAAGACGCTTGATAGGACTTTCACAAAGCACATACCTTGACAAAGTTTTGAAGAAGTTCAAAATGGATCAGTCAAAGAAAGGGTTCTTGCCTGTCTTGCAAGGTGTGAAGTTGAGTCAGACTCAATGCCCGACCATGGCAGAAGATATAGAGAAAATGAAAGTCATTCCCTATGCCTCAGCCATAGGTTCTATTATGTATGCCATGCTGTGTACCAGACTTGATGTGTGCCTTGCCATATGTTTGGCAGGGAGGTACCAGAGTAATCCAGGAGTGGATCACTGGATAGCGGTCAAGAATATCCTGAAGTACCTGAAAAGGACCAAGGACATGTTTCTCGTTTATGGAGGTGACGAAGAGCTAGTCGTAAAGGGTTACGTCGATGCAAGCTTCGACACTGATCCAGATGACTCTAAGTCTCAAACTGGATACGTATTTATATTAAATGGTGGAGCTGTCAGTTGGTGCAGTTCCAAGCAGAGCGTCGTGGCGGGGTCTACGTGTGAAGCGGAATACATAGCTGCTTCGGAAGCAGCACATGAAGGAGTCTGGATGAAGGAGTTCATATCCGATCTAGGTGTAACACCTAGTGCATCGGGTCCAATGACAATCTTTTGTGACAACACTGGAGCAATTGCCATAGCCAAGGAGCCCAGGTTTCACAAGAAGACCAAACACATCAAGAGACGCTTCAACTCCATTCGTGAATATGTCAAGGATGGAGACATAGAAATTTGCAAAGTACACACGGATCTGAATGTGGCAGACCCGTTGACTAAGCCTCTTCCACGAGCAAAACATGATCAGCACCAAGACTCCATGGGTGTTAGATTCATTACTATGTAATCTAGATTATTGACTCTAGTGCAAGTGGGAGACTGATGGAAATATGCCCTAGAGGCAATAATAAAGTTGTTATTATTTTATATTTCCTTGTTCATGATAAAGGTTTATTATTCATGCTAGAATTGTATTGACCGGAAACTTAAATACATGTGTGAATACATAAACAAATACCGTGTCCCTAGTGAGCCTCTACTAGACTAGCTCGTTGATCAAAGATGGTTAAGGTTTCCTAACCATAGACATGAGTTGTCATTTGATAAATGGATCACATCATTAGGAGAATGATGTGATGGACAAGACCCATCCGTTAGCTTAGCATATGATCGTTCTGTTTATTGCTACTGCTTTTTGAATGTCAAATACATGTTCCTCAGACCATGAGATCATGCAACTCCCGGATACCGGAGGAATACCTTGTGTGCTATCAAACGTCACAACATAACTGGGTGATCATAAAGATGCTCCACAGGTATCTCCGAAGGTGTCCGTTGAGTTGGCATGGATCGAGACTGGGATTTGTCCCTCCGTGTTTCGGAGAGGTATCTCTGGGCCCTCTCGGTAATGCACATCATAAGAAGCATGCAAGCAAAGTGACTAACGAGTTAGTTACGGGATGATGTATTACGGAACGAGTAAAGAGACTTGCCGGTAACGATATTGAACTAGGTATGGAGATACCGACGATCGAATCTCGGGCAAGTAACATACCAACGGACAAAGGGAATTACGTATGTTGTCATTGCGGTTTGACCGATAAGATCTTCATGGAATATGTAGGAACCAATATGGGCATCCAGGTTCCGCTATTGGTTATTGACCGGAGAGGCGTCTCGGTCATGTCTACATCATTCCCGAACCCGTAGGGTCCGCACGCTTAACGTTCATTGACGATATAGTGTTATATGAGTTATGTGAATTGGTAACCGAATGTTGTTCGGCGTCCCGGATGAGATCCCGGACGTCACGAGGAGTCTCGGAATGGTCGAGAGGTAAAGATTTATATATGGGAAGTAATATTTTGGGTTCCGGAAAAAGGTGCAGTTTTTTTCGTTATTGTACCGGGAAGCTTCCAGAAGGTTCCGAAGGATTCCAGAGGGGTCCGGAAGTCCACAAGTGGGTCCACCACGTCCCAAGGGCTGGCACGGGCTAAGGGGAGGCTCCTTGGCCTTATTGGGCAGGCGCACCAAGTCCTCAAAAGCCCACGCAGCTAGGGAAGGAAAAAGGGAGAGTCCTAGTAGGAATAGGATTGGACTTTGGAGTCCAAGTCCACATGTGTACTATTCATGGTTACTGTTCACGTGGCACTATTCCTTCTACTCCAAGCCCCTACACATATATAAATAGAGGAGAGGGGGTGCCCCAAAGGATACACAACATTGTCTTAGCCGTGTGCGGCGCCCCCCTCCACAGTTCCGTCCCTCGGTCATATTTTCGCAGTGCTTGGGCGAAGCCCTGCGGAGATAGCATCACCATCACCGTCACCACGCCGTCGTGCTGCCGGAACTCATCCACTACCTCATCGTCTTGCTGGATCAAGAAGTCGAGGACGTCACCGAGTTGAACGTGTGCTGAACGCTGAGGTGCCGTACGTTCGGTACTCGGTCGGTTGGATCGTGAAGTTGTTCGACGACATCAACCGCGTTGTTCTAACGCTTCCGCTTACGGTCTATGAGGATACGTAGACACACTCCCCCTCTCATAGCTATGCATCTCCATGGATAGATCTTGCGTGTGCGTAGAATTTTTTTTGTTTTCCATGCAACGTTACCCAACACCTTCCCCCCTCCAGCAGGGTGCCGGAAAAGGGCTGTAGATGGGATCTCTTTGGTACAGAGGCTTGCGGCGGCGTAAAAACTCATCTAGGTTAACTTTCAGGGGTTTCTGAATATATATGATTTTTCAGCATTGGAATCACGCGAAACGGAGCCACGTGGGCCCCACGAGGTACCAGGGCGCGCTAGGGGGGAGGGGGTGGCGCGCCCTGGTGCGTCGTGGTCACTGGGTTGCCCCCCTCCAGTAGGTCTTGGTTCCAATATTCTTTATTTGTCCAATAAAAAATCTCCAAAAATTTTCAGCTCATTTGGAAAACTTTCATTTCTGCACAAAAAACAACACCACGGTAGTTCTGCTGAAAATAGCGTCAGTCCGGGTTAGTTCTAATCAAATCTTACCAAAACCATATAGAATTGTTATAAATATGGCATGAATACTTCATAAATTATAGATACGTTGGAGATGTATCAGCATCCCCAAGCTTAATTCCTACTCGTCCTCGAGTAGGTAAATGATAAAAGAAATAATTTATGAAGTGTGAATGCTAGCATAGTACATAAGTTTGATCAATGATAATTTCAATCACTTTTCCTAGCATCATAACAGCAACTTTCTCTCATAAAAATCATCATGATAAAGTAACAATTAAAAACAGAAATTTTGATGTGGAATGCTACCTATCATAATCATCATATAATCTTTTCTTTTGTTGCATGGACATTAGACTTGAATGATTCAAATCATGATCATTTTTATAACAGCAATATTTATGATCATAAAACTTCTCATGAGCAAGTAACAATTCATCACAACAATGAAGTATAAGGCATAAACTTTCTTGGAAACTAACAAACTATTCTAGTCAACAATGCAATTGCAATTAATCATATTTTCAGGAAGGGTCTCATGTAGGAGCTTTTTAGCAAGTCCACATACTCAACCATCATTTAGTCTTCTATGATTGCTAACACTCACGACATATATATGGAGCAAAAGTTTCAGCTAGACACATAGAAAGATAGGGACTTGTGGTTTCGCCTCCCAACTTATTCACCTCAAGGGTGATGTCAACAATAATAACTCATGATCACTCATATCCAACTGGATATATGTGCCTAGATCTTTCCCCACCACATGATGCTTGCAAAAGAGAAAAATAAAAAGGAAGTAGAGGAGAACACTATTGACTCTTGCATAAAAAGTAAATACATAGAAGTAAATGCATAAAAGTAAAAGATAGGCCCTTCGCAGAGGGAAGCAGAGGTTGTCATGCGCTTTTTATTTTTTTGGATGCACAAGCCCTTAATGCAAAGGAACGTCACGTTATATTGCCCCTTGTGATAGCAACCTTTATTATGCAGTCCGTCGCTTTAATTTCTTTACCATCACAAGTTCGTACAACGCTTATTTCCCTTACAATAAAAGATCATACATATTTTAGGAGCAATTTTTATTGCTTTTTGCACCGATGACAACTTACTTGAAGGATCTTATTCAATCCATAGGTAGATATAGTGGACTCTCATGGCAAGAAACTGGGTTTAAGGGTTTCGGATGCACAAGTAGTATCTCTACTTGGTGCGGATTTTTGGCTAGCAAAGATATTGGGCAAGCACCACATGTTGGAGGATCTATAACAATATAACTTCTATGTGAATATGAACAAACATAATTCATTACGTTGTCTTCCTTGTCCAACGTCAACAATTTGACATGAAATACTTAATGGGGGCTCACAATCATAAAAGATGTCCAAGATAGTATATTTGCATTTGAATCTTCTCTTCCCTTATTAACTTTTTCATGAATTGCATCATTGACTAATGCTATGCTTGTTAACCTCCAATAAATTTTACCACTTATACTTTTCTTTATGTAATGTCATTACTTTCCATAAGATTAGCATATGAAGCATATATATTTCAAATTTATGATATTCAATTCATTTCAACAATTTACTCATAGGATATAAGTGAAGCTCATGAGTAAATGACAAACTACTCCAAAAAGATATAAGCGAAGATCAATGAGTAGTGAAACAATTAAGTAGCTATGTAATGACTCTTCCTCATTTAAAAAGTTTCAGATCTTGATATTTTATTCAAACAGCAAAGAAAACAAAATAAAATGAAATTCCAAGGATAGCACATATCATGTGAAGAAGCAAAAACTTAGGGTCAACCAAAACTGACCGATAGTTGTTGAAGAAGAAAGGTGGATGCCTACCGGGGCATCCCCAAGCTTAGTTGCTTGAGACTTCTTAGAATAAATACTTGGGATGCCTTGGGAATCCCCAAGTTTGAGCTTTTGTGTCTCCCTAATTCCTCTCATGTCACGGTTTCTCTAAATCTTAAAAACTTTATCCACACAAAACTCAACAAGAACTCGTGAGATAAGTTAGTATAAATCAACTCAAAACCTTAATATTCTCTACTGTAGCAAATCACAAAAATTATAATTAAACATTGCATACTAAATTCCTCTGCATATTTAATACTCCTATCCTCAAATAGAATCATTAAACAAGCCAACATATGCAAACAATGCAAACATAACAGCAATATGCCTAAACAGGACAGTCTGTAAAGGATAATTAAGAATCCATACTTAGATAACTCAAAAAATTCTGAAAATTTACCACACTGGAAATAATTTATCAAAGTTGACTGTATCAAAATTTCAAGATTTTATCACATTCTTACATTTCTAGGCAATTTAATCAATAGCAGCAAACTTTCTGTTTTGAAACAGCAACTCATGAACTTGCAAAATAAGCATTGTAAAGGCTATAATTGGCTTTTTATTGAACTAAAAGATAAAATGATTATTGATAGCACCAAGCAAATATCAACAGAAGAAAATGACGCTCCAAGCAAAACTCATATTATGTGACGAATAAAAATATAGCTCCAAGTGAGGTTACCGATAATGTTGAAGACGAAAGAGGGGATGCCTTCCGGGGCATCCCCAAGATTAGTTGCTTGGGTCTTCCTTGAATATTACCTTGGGGTGCCTTGGGCATCCCCAAGCTTAGGGTCTTGCCACTCCTTATTCTATTCATATCGATATCTCACCCAAAACTTGAAAACTTCAATCACACAAAACTTAACGGAACTTCATGAGAACTGTTAGTATGATGAAGAATAAACCATCACTTAGGTACTGTCCAAGACAAGATTCACAATTGTTCCCATATAATACCTACTGTATTCTATTATTTCCACAATTTATATCTCATAATATAAGCTATGGAAACATTAAAACAAGCAAACTATGCATTGAAAATAGAGTCTGTCAAAAACAGAACAGTCTGTAATGATCTGAGCAACTACCATACTTCTGGAACTCTAAAAATTCTGAAAAATTAGAACAACGTCAAAAATTTGCATATAAATACTGTATAAAAATTTCAGAATTTTTTGACGCTCCAGTAAAATCTGGGAAATTAAACACTGGAGGCAAAAGTTTCTGTTTTTGCACAGAATTGAGTCAACAAGTATCCACACTATCCTAAAGGTTTTACTTGGCACTTTATTGAAAGAAAACATATAAAACATGATTACTACAGTAGCTTAATCATGTGAACACGCAAAAACAGTAGGTATAAATATTGGGTTGTCTCCCAACAAACGCTTTTCTTTAAAGCCTTTTAGCTAGGCATGATAATTTTGAATGATGCTCACATTGAAGTAAAGAATTGAAACGTAAAGGGAGCATCATGAGAAATATATCAAACAAATTTAAGCCTAACCCACTTCCTATGCATAGGGATTTTGTGAGAAAATAGTTTATGGGAGCAAGAATCAACTAGCATAAGAAGGCAAAACAAGCATGACTTCAAAACTTTCAACACATAGAGAGGAAACTTGATATTATTAAAATATGTAGAAGCATATATTCCTCTCTCAAAATAATTTTCAGTAGCATCATGAAGAAATTCAACAATATATCCATCACACAAAGCATTCTTGTCATGATACATAAGCATAGAAATCTTACTACTCTCTACATAAGCAATTTTCTTCTCATTCATAATAGTGGGAGCAACCGCAACAAAAATAATTATCATGAGATACTTGATTGGCATAATCAAATTGAACATTAAAATCATGATGACAAGTTTGATGGTTATCATTATTCTTTATAGCATACAAGTCATCACAATAATCATCATGAATAGGAGGCATGTTATCATCATAATAGATTTTCTCATCAAAACTTGGGGGACTAAAAATATCATCTTCATCACACATAGCATCCCCAAGCTTGTAGCTTTGCATATCATTAGCATCATGGGTATTCAAAGAATTCTTATTAACAACATTGCAATCATGCTCATCATTCAAAGATTTTATGCCAAACATTTCATTTAATTCTTCTTCTATCAATTGAGCACAATTATCGGAATCCTTTTTTTCAAGAAAGACATGATAAAGACGAATAATATGAGGCAACCTCAATTCAATTTTTTTGTAGTTTTCTTTAATAAACCAAACTAGTGATAAAACAAGAAACTAAAAGATTCGATTGCAAGATCTAAAGATATACCTTCAAGCACTCACCTCCCCGGCAACGGCGCCAGAAAAGAATTTGATGTCTACTACAAAACTTGTTCTTGTAGACTCGTGTTGGGCCTCCAAGCGCAGAGGTTTGTAGGATAGTAGCAATTTTCCCTCAAGTGGATGACCTAAGGTTTATCAATCCGTGGGAGGCATAGGTTGAAGATGGTATCTCTCAAGCAACCCTGCAACCAAATACAAGAAATCTCTTGTGTCCCCAACACACCCAATACAATGGTAAATTGTATATGTGCACTAGTTCGGCGAAGAGATGGTGATAAAAGTGTGGTATGGATAGTAGATATAGGTTTTTGTAATCTGAAAATATAAAAACAGCAAGGTAGCAAATAGTAAACGGGCATAAAAACGGTATTACAATGCTTAGAAACATGGCCTAGGGTTCATACTTTCACTAGTGTTATCTCCCAACATTGTTGACATAGTTGAATCATATGTAAATCCGTCACGTGCGACAAAGCGTTCACTCCAAAGTCACAAATAGCGGAGAACAAACGAAGAAATTGTTGTAGGGTACGAAACCACCTCAAAGTTATCCTTCCCGATCAATCTTATGAGCCATCCCCATTAATTGTCACGAACAACCCTAGAGATCGTACTAAAATAACACTTTAAGATACACATCAACCAAAACCCTAATGTCACCTAGGCACTCCAATGTCACCACGAGTACCCACGGGTTTGATTATACGATATGCATCACACAATCTCAGATTCATCTATTCAAACCAACACAAAGAACTACAAAGCGTGCCCCAAAGTTTCTACCGGAAAGTCAAGATGAAAACGTGTGCCAACCCTTATGCATAAATCCCCAAGGTCACGGAACCCGCAAGTTGATCACCAAAACATACATCAAGTGACTCAAGTGAATAATATCCCATTGTCACCACAGATATTCATATGCAAGACATACATCAAGTGTTCTCAAATCCTTAAAGACTCAATCTGATAAGAAAACATCAAAGGGAAAACTCAATTCAGCACAAGAAGATAGAGAGGGGAAAACTCCATATGATTCATCTATATCAACAAAGTTCGCGATACATCAAGATCGTGCCATCTCAAGAACACGAGAGAGAGAGAGATCAAACACATAGCTACTGGTACAAACCCTCAGCCCCGAGGGTGAACTACTCCCTCCTCGTCATGGAGACCGCCGGGACGATGAAGATGGCCTCCGGTGATGCCTTCCCCCCTCCGGCAGGTTGCCGGAAAAGGGCTGTAGATGGGATCTCTCTGGTACAGAGGCTTGCGGCGGCGTAAAAACTCATCTAGGTTAACTTTCGGGGGTTTCTGAATATATATGATTTTTCAGCGTTGGAATCACGCGAAACGGAGCCACGTGGGCCCCACGAGGTACCAGGGCGCGCCAGCGGGGGTGGCGCGCCCTGGTGCCTCGTGGGCACTGGGTGGCCCCCCTCCAGTAGGTCTTGGTTCCAATATTCTTTATTTGTCCAATAAAAAATCTCCAAAAAGTTTTAGCTCATTTGGAAAACTTTCATTTCTCCACAAAAAACAACACCACGGTTGTTCTGCTGAAAACAGCGTCAGTCCGGGTTAGTTCTAATCAAATCATACCGAAACCATATAGAATTGTTATAAATATGGCATGAATACTTCATAAATTATAGATACGTTGGAGATGTATCACTGCTCATGGCACAGGGGCTACTGCATTGTCACCCCGCCAAGGACGGTCGCGGCGCCTGGCTCGAGCGCATCACCGAGCTCGTCTCTGCCGCCCGCGGCGGCCAGGCGCCCCTCGCCCCTCGGTCGCTTCACCACGGCGCGTTGAGCGACCCAGGCTCGCCACTCCTCATCCTCCTCCTCCGCCTCCGGGCCGTGGCGCGGCCGGGTGGCGCCGCGCGGCGTGCGTCTCGGAGTTGTCCCATGGCTCGTCCGCGCTGGACGGCGTCGGCGGCCGCCACCGAATCGTTCACCGTGTCCCTCGTGGCGTTGCCACAGGGGAGCGCGGGAGCCGTGCGGCTCCGACCAAGGGCACTGTCACCAGCGGGGGCTCCCAGGGGCCCTGTGGGGTGGCCTGCATCCTGGGAGGGGCCCAGGCCCCTCCGTCCAGCCACCACCTCAAGCGCTTCTCGCATGAAGTGAGCGCGGCCCTTCCGGCGCCCGAGTCCGCTGGCCGCCTTAAGTGGTCCGAATTTCCTGTCGCCTTTGACGCCAGCGATCACCCCAAGTCCACTAGGGCTGTTGGAGCTGTCCCTCTGCTGTGTACTCCTACTATTGGCGGTGTGGCCATCACCAAGATGCTCATCGACGGCGGCGCTGGCCTCAACGTGCTCTTTGTGGAGGTTTTCGTGACGCTCCAGGCACCATATGGGCGCCTGGCGCCCACCAGGCCCTTCTCGGGCGTCACTAACGGCTCCACTGTCCCCCTGGGGCAGGTGTGCCTTCACATCACCTTCGGCACTCACAAGAACTACCATACAGAGTTCATCGTCTTCGATGTGGCTCACATCGGCCTGCCCTACAACGCCATCTTGGGCTACCCGGCGCTCTCCAAGTTCATGGCCGCGACCCACCACGCTTACGGCCACGTCAAGATGCCCGGCAGCGACGGCACCCTCACCATCCGTTGCGATGAAAAGGACGCAATGCACGCCCCGTCAAGTAGAAGGTACGGCACCAGGCGCGCAAGAAGTAGGACTTCGTCATTGGAGAGGTCGAGAAACTCCAAGATGCTGGAATCATCCGCAAAGTGCTCCACCCGAAGTGGATCGCCAACCCCGTTGTCGTCACCAAGCCGCACGGCGGCAAGCGTATGTGCGTCGAATTCACCAACCTCAACAAGGCCTGCCCCAAGGACTACTTCCCGCTGCCCAGGATCGACCAGATAGTAGACTCCACCACCGGGTGCGATCTGCTCTGCTTCCTGGACGCCTTCTTAGGCTATCATCAGATCAAGATGGCAAAGGAGGATGAGGAGAAAACCGCCTTCATCACCCCCTGCGGAGTGTTCTGCTACGTGTGCATGCCCTTTTGGCCTGAAGAGTGTGGGGGCTACCTTCCAGAGGCTGATGCGCATGTGCCTAGGGTGCCAGATGGGGAGAAATGCGGAGGCATGTGTTGACGACATCGTCATCAAAACGCGTGAGGCGCGCACCCTCATTGAGAACCTGAGAGAAACCTTTGCCAACCTGCGCAAGGTCAACCTCAAGCTTAACCCCGCCAAGTGCGTCTTCGGTGTCCCTTCCGGCAAGCTCCTTGGTTTCCTGGTCTCCCATCGCGGCATCGAGGCCAACCCTGAGAAGATTAAGGCTATCGAGGAAATGCGACCGCCCCGCAACCTCAAGGAGATGCAGCGCCTGGCGGGGTGCATGGCCTCGCTCAGTCGCTTCATATCCAAGTTCGGCGAGCGGGCTCTACCCTTCCTCAAGCTCATGAAGAGGTATGGCCCCTTCAAGTGGACTCCCGAGGCCGACGCTGCCTTCGAGGATCTCAAAAGGTACCTCACGAGCCCTCCCGTCTTGGTCGCCCCGCGCCCACGCGGGCGCCTGCTGTTGTACTTGGCGGCCACTCCCCAAACGGCTAGCGCAGCCCTTGTGGCAGAACGGGAGGAGCGATTCTGCGCCAATAAGAAGCCTGCTAATGCCCCAACGCGCCCTCAGGAGGCCTCTGGAGCCCAGCCTCCGGAGGCCCCTGTGTGCCGCCTCCGGAGGCCTCCACGGCGCAGCAGCCTGAGCTCCTCGGTGAGCATGACTTGGATACCACGGTCACGCGCCTCGTCGAGCACCCCATCTACTTCGTCAGTACGGTGCTGCGAGACGCGCGTGAACGATACCCCATGCAGCAGAAGCTCCTCCTGGCGCTCCTCATGGCCTCTAGGAAGCTGCGCCACTACTTCCAGGGTCACCCAGTTAGAGTGATCTCCTCCTACCCGCTGGAGCAAGTCCTACAGAGCCCAAACGCCACCGGCCGCGTCGCCGAATGGAACATCAAGCTGCAGCCTTCCGAGCTGGAGTTCCTCACCACCAGGACAATCAAGGGCGCGGCCTTGGCGGACTTCGCGGTGGAGTGGACGGACCTGCACCAGGGCGAGCCCCAATAGGAGTCACCCTTGCCCGAGGAGGCTACCTCCGGAGGCTGGAGCCTGCACTTCGACGGGGCCTTCGCGCGCCAAGACGCGGGGGCTGGTGTGGGTCTCACTACACCCACAGGCGACAAGCTTTACTACGCAGTGCAGCTCTGCTTCGGGCGCACCACAAGGTCTCCAACAACATCGCCGAGTATGAGGGACTCATTGCTGGGCTCAAGGCCGCCATCGCGCTTGGATTAAGGTGTTGGGAAACGTTGCATGGGAAACAAAATTTTTCCTACGCACACGCAAGATCTATCCATGGTGATGAGCATCTACGAGAGGGAGAGTGAATCTACATACCCTTGTAGATTGCTAAGCGGAAGCGTTAAGAAACGCGGTTGATGTAGTCGAACGTCTCCGCGATCCAAATCGCAAGTCGTCCCTCGATCCGATCACGAACTAGTGCCGAACGGACGGCACCTCCGCGTTCAACACACGTACGGCTTGATGCCGCCTTCACCTCCTCGATCCAGCGAGCGATGGTGAAGTAGTAGATGAGTTCCGGCAGCACAACGGCGTGGTGATGGTGGTGAGGAACAATCTCTGCAGGGCTTCGCCAAGCACTACGGAGATTATGACGGAGGAACTAGAGGGTTAGGGTTGCCGCACACGGCTTGGGGAAATCTTGATGTATCCCGTGTGCTAGCCCTGCCCCTCTATTTATATGTTGAGCCTTGGGGTCTAAACTTGGAGTAAAAGCCTCCTCCAGGTCGGTTTTGCCCGCACAAGGTCGGTTTGGCCTGCAAGAAAAGAGTCCAACTCGGATTCCAGCATTACCGCGTACAAGCGGTAGTACCGCTCACGAGCGGTAGTACTGCTTGAGCGGTAGTACCGCTTCACACAAGCGGTATTACCGCTTAAGCGCGGTAGTACCGCTTCATAAGCGGTATTACCGTTTAAGCGCGGTAGTACTGCCTTACCAGCGGCAGTACCGCTTAAGGCAGTAGCAAAACTTCCTTTTGCACTTCCAAAACCTTGTGGGCTTTTACCCCTTGGCCCATTTAAAGTGTTCTTGCACCCGAACACTTCGGTAAACATCCGGAACTCCTTCCGGAGAATTCCGGAACCCTTCCGAAGATCAAAACACTATTATCACATATATCAATCTTTACCTCCGGACTATTCCGGAGATCCTCGTCATGTCCGGGATCTTATCCGGGACTCCGAACAACCTTCGGTCACCAACACAATAACTCAACTATACTAATCGTCACCAAACGTTAAGTGTGTAGACCCTGCGGGTTCGAGAACTATGTAGACATGACCGAGACACTTCTACGGTCAATAACCAATAGCGGGACCTGGATGCCCATATTGGTTCCTACATATTCTACGACGATCTATATCGGTCGAACCTCTATGTCAAGGATTCAGTTAATCCCGTATGCTGTTCCCTTTGTTCTTCGGTATGTTACTTGCCCGAGATTCGATCGTCGGTATCTCTATACCTAGTTCAATATCGTTACATTGTAATGAATCGAACACCCATGCAGTTCTGGTGTTGTTCATGTTTAGCCCTTGGAAGAGGTTTAGTCATCGGATCTGCAACATTCAGATCCGTGTGTACTTTGCAAATATTTATTTCGTCCTCCTTGATGTAATCGCGGATGGAATTGAAGCGTCGCTTTATGTGTCTGGTCCTCTTGTGAAATCTTGGTTCCTTGGCTAGAGCAATGGCACCAGTGTTATCACAAAACAGAGTCATTGGGTTAAGCGCACTAGGCACTACTCCAAGATCTGTCATGAACTCCTTCATCCAGACACCTTCCTTCAGGATATTCTTGACCGCCGTCCAGTGTTCCACTCCTGGATCACTTTGAAACCTTCCGGCCATACTTATGGCAAGGCTGACATCGGGTCTTGTGCACAGCATTGCATACATGATAGAGCCTATGGCTGAGGCATAGGGGACGACACTCATCTTTTCTCTATCTTCTACAGTCACTGGGCATTGAGTCTTACTCAACTTCACACCTTGCAATACAGGCAAGAACCCCTTCTTGGACTGATCCATTTTGAACTTCTTCAAAAATTTGTCAAGGTATGTGCTTTGTGAAATTCCTATTAAGCGTCTGGATCTATCTCTATAGATCTTGACGCCTAATATGAAAGCAGCTTCTCCTAGGTCGTTCATTGAAAAACTCTTGTTCAAATATTCCTTCACGCTTTCCAACATTTCTATATTGTTTCCAATGAGTAATATGTCGTCCACATATAATATTAGAAACGCTATAGAGCTCCCACTCACTTTCTTGTAAATACAAGCTTCTCCGTAAACTTGTATAAACTCGAACGCTTTGATCACCTCATCAAAGCGAAGATTCCAACTCCGAGATGCTTGCACCAGTCCATAAATGGATCGCTGGAGTTTGCAAACTTTGTCAGCATTCTCTGGATCGACAAAACCTTCTGGTTGCATCATATACAACTCTTCCTTAAGGAAACCGTTGAGGAACGCTGTTTTGACATCCATCTGCCAAATTTCATAATCGAAAAAGGCAGCTATTGCTAACATGATTCTGACGGACTTAAGCATCGCTACGGGTGAGAAGGTCTCATCGTAGTCAACTCCTTGAACTTGTGAAAAACCCTTTGCCACAAGTCGAGCTTTATAGACGGTGACATTACCGTCTGCGTCCGTCTTCCTCTTAAAGATCCATTTGTTCTGAATGGCCTTACGCCCTTCAGGTAATACTTCCAAAGTCCACACTTTGTTTTCATACATGGATCCCATCTCGGATTTCATGGCCTCTAACCACTTCTCGGAATCTGGGCCCATCATTGCTTCTCCATAGCTCGTAGGTTCATCGTTGTCCAACAGCATGACCTCTAAGACAGGGTTGCCGTACCACTCAGGAGTAGTACGCGTCCTTGTCGACCTACGAGGTTCGATAGCAACTTGATCCAAAGCTTCATGATCATCATCATTAACTTCCTCTTCAGCTGATGTAGGCTTTACAGAAACATCTTTCTGCGCTGCGCTACTTTCAGGTTGAAGTAAAGGTTCAACAACCTCATCAAGTTCTATCTTCCTCCCACTCAATTCTTTCGAGAGAAACTCTTTCTCAAGGAACGTTCCGTTTTTAGCGACAAACACTTTGCCTTCGGATCTGATGTAGAAGGTATACCCAACTGTCTCTTTTGGGTATCCTATGAAGACGCATTTCTCCACTTTGGGTTCCAGCTTTTCAGGCTGAAGCTTTTTGACATAAGCATCACATCCCCAAACTTTAAGAAATGACAGCTTTGGCTTCTTGCCAAACCAAAGTTCATATGGCGTCGTCTCAACGGATTTCGATGGTGCCCTATTTAAAGTGAATGCAGCTGTCTCTAATGCATAACCCCAAAACGATAGTGGCAAATCGGCAAAAGACATCATAGATCGCACCATATCCAATAAGGTTCGATTACGACGTTCGGACACACCATTACGCTGTGGTGTTCCAGGCGGTGTCAGTTGTGAAACAATTCCACATTGTCTTAAGTGACTGCCAAACTCATAACTCAGATATTCTCCTCCTCGATCAGATCGTAGGAATTTAATCTTCTTGTTACGATGATTCTCAACTTCACTCTGAAATTGTTTGAACTTTTCAAACGTTTCAGACTTGTGATTCATTAAGTAAATATACCCATATCTACTTAAGTCATCAGTGAAGGTGAGAAAGTAACGATAACCACCGCGCGCCTCAATGCTAATCGGACCGCACACATCAGTATGTATGATTTCCAACAAGTCACTTGCCCGTTCCATTGTTCCAGAGAACGGCGTCTTAGTCATCTTGCCCATGAGGCATGGCTCACATGTGTCAAGTGATTCAAAATCAAGTGACTCCAAAAGTCCATCAGTATGGAGCTTCTTCATGCGTTTTACGCCAATATGACCAAAACGGCAGTGCCACAAGAAAGTGGTATTATCATTATCAATTCTACATCTTTTGGCGTCAATGTTATGAACATGTGTATCATTACTATCGAGATTCAATAAGAATAAACCCCTCACATTGGGTGCATGACCATAAAAGATATTACTCATATAAATAGAACAACCATTATTCTCTGATTTAAATGAGTAACCGTCTCGCAATAAACAAGATCCAGATATAATGTTCATGCTTAACGCAGGCACCAAATAACATTTATTCAGGTTCATCACTAATCCCGATGGTAATCGAAGAGAGAGCGTGCCGACGGCGATCACATCAACCTTGGAACCATTTCCCACGGGCATCGTCACTTCGTCCTTTGCCAGCCTCCGTCTATTCTGCAGTTCCTGTTTTGAGTTGCAAATATGAGCAACCGCACCGGTATCAAATACCCAGGCACTACAACGAGAGTTGGTAAGGTACACATCAATAACATGTATATCATATATACCTTGTTTGTTGTTGGCCGCCTTCTTGTCAGCCAAATACTTGGGGCAGTTCCGCTTCCAGTGTCCAGTTCCCTTGCAATGAAAGCACACAGTTTCTGGTTTGGGTCCAGCCTTGGGTTTCTTCACGAGAGGAGCAACTGCTTTTCCACTCTTCTTGGAGTTACCCTTCTTACCCTTGCCATTTTTCTTGAAACTAGTGGTTTTATTGACCATCAACACTTGATGCTCCTTCTGAATTTCAGACTCAGCGGCTTTCAGCATCGCAAACAGCTCGGCGACTGACTTGTTCATCCCGTGCATGTTATAGTTCAACACGAAGCTCTTGTAGCTAGGTGGCAATGATTGAAGAACTCTGTCAGTGATAGCCTCTGGCGGAAGGGGCATCCCTAATTCAGCCAGACGGGTGGAGTACCCAGACATTCTGAGTATGTGATCACTAACAAACCCGTTCTCCTCCATCTTGCAAGCATAGAACTTATTGGAGGTCTCATACCTCTCGATCCGGGCATTCTTCTGAAAGATAAACCTCAACTCCTGGAACATCTCATATGCTCCATGACGTTCAAAACGTCTTTGAAGTCCCGGTTCTAAGCCATACAAAATTGCACATTGAACTATTGAGTAATCATCAGAGCGAGCCTGCCAGGCGTTCACAACGTCTAGAGACTCAACTGGAGCGGGTGGATCACCAAGCGGTGCATCAAGGACATAAGCCTTCTGGGAAGCCGTAAGGATAATCCTTAGATTACGGGCCCAGTCCACAAAGTTACTTCCATCATCTTTCAACTTAGCTTTCTCTAGGAACGCATTAAAATTCAGGGGTGCTACTGCGCGAGCCATGATCTACAACATAAATATTGCAAAGACAACTTAGACTACTGTTCAAGATAATGAGTTTAGTTAATCATATTACTTAAAAAACTCCCACTCAAATTGACATCCCTCCGGTCATTCGAGCGTAACATGATCCAAATCCACCAACTCAAGTCCGATCATCACGTGAGTTGAGGTGGTTTCAATGGTGAACATCTTCATGTTGATCATATCTACTATATGACTCATGTTCGACCTTTCGGTCTCTTGTGTTCCGAGGCCATGTCTGTACATGCTAGGCTCGTCAAGTTTAACCCGAGTGTTCCGCACGTGCAACATGGCTTACACCCGTTGTATGCGAACGTAGAGTCTATCACACCCGATCATCACGGCGTGTCTCGAAACGACGAACTTTCGCAACGGTGCACACTCGGGGAGAACACAATTTATCTTGAAATTTAAGTGAGGGATCACCTTATAATGCTACCGTCGTCCTAAGCAAAATAAGATGCATAAAAGGATTAACATCACATGCAAATCACAAGTGACATGATATGGCCATGAACTTGTGCTTTTGATCTCCATCTCCAAAGCACCGGCATGATCTCCATCGTCACCGGCATGACACCATGATCTCCATCATCTTGATCTCCATCAATGTGTCGCCATGAGGTTGTCGCGCCGACTGTTGCTTCCACGACTATTGCTAACTCATAGCGATAAAGTAAAGCAAAACGGCGAAAATAATTAAAGACAACTCTATGGCTCCTGCCAGTTGCCGTACTCATCGACATGCAAGTCGTGATATTCTATACAACACATGATCATCTCATACATCACATATATCTCATCATGTACTTGGCCATATCACATCACTACATACCCTGCAAAAACAAGTTAGATGTCCTCTAATTGTTGTTGCAAGTTTTACGTGGCTGCTACGGGTTTGCAAGAACCGTTCTTACCTACGCAAAACCACAACGTGGTGTAGTGATTGCTTTTTGATCTTCTAAAAGAACCCTCTTCATTGAAACCGATTCAACTAAAGTAGGAGAGACAGACACCCGCCAGCCATCTTTATGCAACGAAGTTACATGTCAGTTGATGGAACCGGTCTCTCGTAAGCGTACGAGTAATGTTGGTCCGAGCCGCTTCATCCCACAATACCGCCGAATCAAGTATCAACTAGTAACGTCAAGCAATATGTATACACCCACGCCCACAACTCACTTGTGTTCTACTCGAGATCTCATCTACACATAGACCTAGCTCTGATACCACTGTTGGGAAACGTTGCATGGGAAACAAAAATTTTCCTACGCACACGCAAGATCTATCCATGGTGATGAGCATCTACGAGAGGGAGAGTGAATCTACATACCCTTGTAGATCGCTAAGCGGAAGCGTTAAGAAACGCGGTTGATGTAGTCGAACGTCTCCGCGATCCAAATCGCAAGTCGTCCCTCGATCCGATCACGAACTAGTGCCGAACGGACGGCACCTCCGCGTTCAACACACGTACGGCTTGATGACGCCTTCACCTCCTCGATCCAGCGAGCGATGGTGAAGTAGTAGATGAGTTCCGGCAGCACGATGGCGTGGTGATGGTGGTGAGGAACAATCTCTGCAGGGCTTCGCCAAGCGCTACAGAGATTATGACGGAGGAACTAGAGGGTTAGGGTTGCCGCACACGGCTTGGGGAAATCTTGATGTATCCCGTGTGCTAGCCCTGCCCCTCTATTTATATGTTGAGCCTTGGGGTCTAAACTTGGAGTAAAAGCCTCCTCCAGGTCGGTTTTGCCTGCACAAGGTCGGTTTGGCCCGCAAGAAAAGAGTCAAACTCGGATTCCAGCATTACCGCGTACAAGCGGTAGTACCGCTCACGAGCGGTAGTACCGCTTGAGCGGTAGTACCGCTTCACACAAGCGGTATTACCGCTTAAGCGCGGTAGTACCGCTTCATAAGCGGTATTACCGTTTAAGCGCGGTAGTACTGCCTTACCAGCGGTAGTACCGCTTAAGGCAGTAGCAAAACTTCCTTTTGCATTTCCAAAACCTCGTGGGCTTTTACCCCTTGGCCCATATAAAGTGTTCTTGCACCCGAACACTTCGGTAAACATCCGGAACTCCTTCCGGAGAATTCCGGAACCCTTCCGAAGATCAAAACACTATTATCACATATATCAATCTTTACCTCTGGACTATTCCGGAGATCCTCGTCATGTCCGGGATCTTATCCGGGACTCCGAACAACCTTCGGTCACCAACACAATAACTCAACTATACTAATCGTCACCAAACGTTAAGTGTGTAGACCCTGCGGGTTCGAGAACTATGTAGACATGACCGAGACACTTCTACGGTCAATAACCAATAGCGGGACCTGGATGCCCATATTGGTTCCTACATATTCTACGAAGATCTATATCGGTCGAACCTCTATGTCAAGGATTCAGTTAATCCCGTATGCTGTTCCCTTTGTTCTTCGGTATGTTACTTGCCCGAGATTCGATCGTCGGTATCTCTATACCTAGTTCAATCTCGTTACCGGCAAGTCTCTTTACTCGTTCCGTAATACAAGATCTCGTGGCTAACACTTTAGTCACATTGCTTGCAAGGCTCATTGTGATGTTGTATTACCGAGTGGGCCCTGAGATACCTCTCCGTCACACGGAGTAACAAATCCCAGTCTTGATCCATGCCAACTCAACAGACACCCTCGGAGATACCTGTAGAGCACCTTTATAGTCACCCAGTTACGTTGCGACGTTTGATACACACAAGGTATTCCTTCGGTGTCAGTGAGTTGCATGATCTCATGGTCAAAGGAACAGATACTTGACATGCAGAAAACAATAGCAATAAACTGACACGATCATATGCTACGTTTACAGTTTGGGTCTTGTCCATCACATCATTCTCCTAATGATGTGATCCCGTTATCAAATGACATCTCATGTCCATGGCTAGGAAACCTTCACCATCTTTTGATCAAGGAGCTAGTCAACTAGAGGCTTACTAGGGACACAGTGTTGTCTATGTACCCACACATGTATTTGAGTTTCCAATCAATACAATTATAGCATGGATAATAAACGATTATCATGAACAAGGAAATATAATAATAACCAATTTATTATTGCCTCTAGGGCATATTTCCAACATCAGGTGCATCATCATCAAGGGGGACTCGCAGCTCCTCGTCAACTTCTCCAACAAGAAGTACAAGCTGAAGGATGAGCACATGGCGGCCTACCTGGAGGAGGTGCGCAAGCTCGAGAAGCGTTTCATGGGCATGGAGCTACAGCACATCCCTCGCTGCGACAATAGCGAGGCGGACGAAATTGCCAAGCGCACTTCTCGCCGCGAGCCCCAGAACCCAGGCGTCTTCGAGGAGCGGCTCCTGAAGCCTTCAGCGACACCTCCGATCGCCAGCCCCGTGGCACCTCATGAGGAGCTCCCTCCCGCACCACCCATGGGTGCACCAGACTGCGGACCATCTTCAGGCCCTCGCCTGCTGGTGGCGCTCCAGCGGCAGCCTGAAAGCTGGATCACGGAGATCAAGGCCTACCTGACGTGTGGCGCCCTCCCGAAGGTCGACGCAGAAGCAGAGCGAGTGGTCCGCCAGGCTGTGCTCTACCACTTGAAGGAGGGTGACCTATACCACCACTGCCCAAACGGAGTCGCGTTGCGGTGCATCTCCAAGGAGCAAGGGCGCGAGCTGCTTGCCGACATCCACGGAGGCGACTGCGGCCACCATTCGTTCTCACGCACTCTCACAGGTAAGGCATTCCGCAGCGGCATCTATTGGCCCACAGCGCTCGAGGATACCGCGGAGCTGGTCCAGGCATGCGAGGCCTGCCAATTCAACGCCAAGCAGATCCACCAGCCAGCGCAAGGGCTCCAGACCATCCCTCTCTCGTGGCCTTTCGCGGTCTGGGGGCTGGATATCCTTGGGCCCTTCCCTCGCGCGGCTGGTGGCTATCGCTACCTCTACGTCGCCATCGACAAGTTCACCAAGTGGGCGGAGGTGGAGCCTGTCCGGACCATTCTACCAGGGTCAACGGTCAAGTTCATCAAGGGCCTGGTGTGCCGCTTTGGCGTCCCCAACCGCATCATCACGGACAATGGCACGTAGTTCACCAGCGGCCAATTCAAGACCTACTACGCCAGCATCGGCACACGGATCTGCTTCGCCTCCGTGGTACACCCTCGAAGCAACAGCCAGGCCGAGCGTGCCAACGCTGAGGTCCTCAAGGGACTCAAGACCAGGAGCTTCAAGAAGCAGCTCACGGCCTGTGGCAAGGTCTGGCTGGATGAGCTCCCATCAGTGCTATGGTCCATCCGCACCACGGTGACCAAGCCTACCGGCGAGACGCCTTTCTTCCTCGTCTACGGTGCAGAAGTGGTTCTCCCAGCCGAAGTCAAGCACCGGTCCCCGCGGGTCTTGGCTTTCGATGAATCTTGTCAGGACGGCCTGCGGGAGGATGACTTGCTTTTCCTCGAAGGAGCGCGCAGCCAAGCCGGCCTTCGCGCGGCAAGGTACCAGCAGGCGTTGCGTCGCTATCACAGCCACAACATACGCCCCCTCACCCTCGAGGCGGGCGACCTTGTCCTGCACCGGATCCTCTCCAGAGAGGGACTCCACAAACTCTCACCCATGTGGGAGGGCCCTTTCAGGGTCACGCACATCTCCCGGCCCGGCGCGGCCTGGCTCGAAATGGAGGAGGGTGTTCCAGTACAAAACACATGGAACATCCAACATCTCCGCAAGTTCTATCCGTGACCCCACGGATACGAACGAAATGGAGCTGTACACACTCCGGAGCTCTCTCTACCGGCGCTTCCTTCGGCACGCGGGAGCTCCTTCCCACTCTCGTGGAAGCCCCATGCTCAGCGCTGTCGGATGCCCTATGCTCAGCGCTGGCGGACATCCCATGCTCCGCGCAGGCGACCTACTTACTTGAGGGGCCTACCGGCCGTCACATCCTCAAGCTGACCCGTGTCGAGCACGGCAGCACGTATCTTTTCTGTTGTGTAATGAATATATTTCATGCATCAGTAAAGTCTACTTCCTAATAACAACCTGTGGGATCGAAGAGATAGGTCTAGAGGGGGGGTGAATAGACTCCTAACCGGCCAATGTTGCAGTTTTTAATTTCTCTTGGAATTTAGGCAGATTTTGGCACAAGTTAAGATCACTCCAATACTTTCTACACATGCATATCTAGAGATTGAGCAGCGCAAACAGTAAAGCATGCAATAGTACAAAAAGTAAAAGGGTAGAGTATGAAAGATCAAATGCAATGAAGACACAGTGGTTTTTGGCGTGGTTCCGATAGGTGGTGCTATCGTACGTCCACGTTGATGGAGACTTCAACCCACGAAGGGTAACGGCTGCGCGAGTCCACGGAGGGCTCCACCCACGAAGGGTCCACGAAGAAGCAACCTTGTCTATTCCACCATGGCTTACATCCACGAAGGACTAGCCTCACTCGGGGTAGATCTTCACGAAGTAGGCGATCTCCTTGCCCTTACAAACTCCTTCGTTCAACTCCACATCATGTTGGAGGCTCCCAAGTGACACCTAACCAATCTAGGAGACACCACTCTCCAAAAGGTAATAGATGGTGTGTTGTGGATGAACTCCTTGCTCTTGTGCTTCAAATCATAGTCTTCCTAGCACTCAAACACTCCTCACAGATTTGGCTATGGTGGAAGAAGGATTTGAGTGGAAAGCAACTTGGGAAAGGCTAGAGATCAAGGTTCAAATGGTAGGAATGGAATAGCTTGATCTCAACACATGAGTAGGTGGTTCTCTCTCAGAAAATGTATGGTGGAAGTGTAGGCACGTTCTGATGGCTCTCCTTACTGAGAAGGATGTGGTGGAGGGGTATATATAGCCTCCACACAAAATCCAACCGTTACACACTTTTGACCCAACTCGGTGGCACCGATTCAGAAGACTCGGTGGCACCGAACTATGCAAAAGATATGAACTTTAGGAATCTCGGTGGGACTGATACGAAGAACTCGGATGGACCGAAGTGCAATGGTTTGGGCAATCCTCATCTCGATGGCACTGATTTCATCAACTCGGTTGGACCGAAGTGAAGAAATAAGGCAACAGAGACTTGGCAAGCCATCTCGGTGAGACAGATTTGCATAACTCGGTGAGACCGAAGTAAATGCAAACGATTACAGAGAGTTGGCAAGGCCATCTCGGTGAGACCGATATCCATTTCGGTGGATCCAATTTGTTAGGGTTTTGGCAGTGGCTAAGTCTTGGATGAACTCGGTGGGGCCGGATAGGGAATTTCGGTGGGGCCGAGTTGGAATGTAGGTTTTGGACATATTTGGAATTGAGAGAGTGGTTGAGGGTTTAGGAATACTGTCACTAAGCACTTGAGCAAAAAGACCATTAAGCAACACCTCATCCCCTTTTAATAGTATTGGCTTTCCTATGGACTCAATGTGATCTTGGATCACTAAACCAAAAATGTAGAGTCTTGAGCTTTTGCCAATCCTTGTCCTTAGCATCTTGAAGGTGTTCCACGTCCTCTTGTCCATGCCACGCCATTGTTGAACTTGTCTGAAATTCACTAGATAAAAGCATTAGTCCAACACATGTATGTTGGCATAAATTATGAAAACCACCAAGGGAGCAAATGTGCTTTTAATCTCCCCCTTTTTGGTAATTGATGACAACATACCTCAAAGCTTCAAATACAAATATAGCAGAAGTATGTATGAAAGCTTTGAAGGAAACATGTAACATGTATGAACTCCCTGGAACTCCCCCTGAAGAGGTGCATAACATGATGATATCTCATGGGAAATATACATGCAACATGTATCTTGGCTATATGCATCAGAGCAGACATATATATCATATAGGGTCCACATGTCCATGATTGTCTCCTTGCAAACAATATATACTAGCAAGAGGTCAATCATTTTCATGAGGATGATGCATATACTTACCTTGAAGTTCTTGATCAAGTACCTGAAGAAATACACTTGAGAAAACAAGGTTAGATAACACACGATAATTTCTTCAAGAAAAGACACAAGATCAACAAGAAACCAAGATTGGGATGACACTACTGGAATCAACAACTTTGCCGTCTGCCATGGCTGACGGCAAAGGCATGTATTGCGGACGGCAAAGGTCTTTGCCGTCAGCCAGCAGACGGCAACACATCCGGCTGAACAAGCTCCGGTAAAGGCCACTTTGCCGTCTGCTGGCCGACGGCAAAGATGTAAAGGTCTTTGCCGTCCGCCAGCAGACGGCAAAGGGCATGGACGGCACACGTGGCAGCTTAGGTCCGTTAAGGGGTTAACGGCGTTCTTTGCCGTCTGCTGGCAGACGGCAAAGATGCAAAGGTCTTTGCCGTCTGCCAGCAGACGGCAAAGCTTCCAAATAGGCCAGCCCAGTGCACCCCAGGTTGCACAGGTAGCTGCCACGTGGCAGATTTGCCGTCTGCTGGCTGAAGGCAAAGCGCTTTGCCGTCTGCCAGCAGACGGCAAAGAGCCTGTACAGCCTCTGTTTTTTCTATTTTTTCTTAAATTCATTGAATTTCATAGAATTTCACATATATATATATACACATTTGAAAATACTTTCAACAAGCATAACAACACATATACATACCAAATCATATCCCTGCCATATGGATATGATCATCCAACACATATACATACCAAATGAAAAGTCCATATGCAACATATATAACTAGCCAACATATCCAACAACAAGCATACAATGGTTTCATCCATACATACATATATAGGTAGCAAGTTTCACATTGTTCCTCCTACAAAATCTAAACAAAAAGGAAGCACAAGAAGAAGAGTAGACTCCATCAACGCAAGCTTCCTCATCGAAAGCAAATCTGCAAATTGGGAAAGAAGAAAGTTAGAAGAAGAAGAAGAAGAAGAAGAAGACTAGAAGAAGAAGACTAGCTAGAAGAAGAAGAAGAAGAAGAAGAAGAAGACTAGAAGAAGAAGAAGAAGAAGAAGAAGAAGAAGAAGAAGAAGAAGAAGACTAGAAGAAGAAGACTAGTTAGAAGAAGAAGAAGAAGAAGAAGAAGAAGAAGAAGAAGAAGAAGACTAGAGGACTAGAAGAAGAAGAAGAAGAAGAAGAAGAAGAAGACTAGAAGAAGAAGAAGAAGAAGAAGAAGAAGAAGAAGAAGAAGACTAGAAGAAGAAGACTAGGGAATTATGCCATTTAGGAGCAAAATAAGCTAAGTATGCATTTGTTAAGCAAAACACTAGAGAAAATGTACCCTCATCACAACAAATGCGATGAAGATCGCAACTAAGGTAACAATTGATCCAACGGCATAATGATACCAAACCTCATTATCAATGGCATATTTTCTAATCTTCTTAATCTTCAATCGCATTGCATCCATCTTCAAGCGCATTGCATTCATCTTCATCTTGTGATCATCGACGACATCGGCAACATACAACTCCAATGTCATCTTCTCTTTTTCAATTCTTTTAATTTTTTCTTTCAAATACTCATTTTCTTTTGCAACTAAATTTAACTTCTCGACAAGAGGGTCGGTTGCAAATTCCGGTTCACATACCTCCTAGATTAAAATATCTCTGTCAACTTGATGGCCATAATTTTCATAAATGCGAAATGCAACAAATAGTTATAAAAGAGAATTTACCACATCCGAATCATAAAGCGGGCGAGGGCCGACGGGGACGGATATCAAGACCATGGCACTATGTATAAGAAACAATCATACAAAGTAAGAAAATTATACAAGTAACTATATAAATCATACAATCATACAAGAAAATGGCAAGTGTAGGTCATTTTAGAGCTATCCTAGTTAAAATCGGTCATTTTGGAGGTAGGTAAGGTTATTTTGTCATTTTGGAGGAAAATAAGCTAAGTCAATGTCATTTTGGAGCTAAACCAAGGTTATCATGCCATTTTTACCTAAGTATGCTAAGTATGTCATAAATGAACTAAAGAAGCTAAGTATAGGTCATTTTGGAGCTATCCTAGGTAGTTATGCCATTTTTTAGCTAACTAAGCATATTAAGTCATTTAGGAGGAAAAATGCTAAGTATAGGTCATTTTATAGCTATCCTAGGTAAAGTATGTCAGTTTGGAGCTAAGTAAGGTTATTATGTCATTTTCGAGGAAAATACGCTAAGTCAATGTCATTTTGTTGAATACCTAATAACATGAACTAATTAATAATATATATGTACATAATAATAATTGAATACCTGACATTACTAATATTAATCTTCATCGTCTATATATGCTCCGGGATCAATAAATGCAGAATCATCATCACTATCAGTAATGACGTGCTCATCAGCATCATCAATAAATGCATCAACATGTGGAAGGCCTCCTTTATGTAATCGGTCAAGCATTGACAGGTCATCCGCAGCAGTAACCTATTCTTCTTCCGTCTCTTCTTGTTCCGGCTCAGGGGTGAAGTCGGATTCACTGTCGCTGTCTACCTCAATGTTCTGGGGTGAAGTAGAGCGGTTCTTGAAATGTTTTTTGGAAACACGTGTTTCTTGGAAGAATTCTCCTTCATATGTGTCTGGGTTAATGTGAGGGTCATAATCATCTTCATTGAGGGGAGGTGGTCTAAAATGTGGCGGCACATCATAAACGACTTCCCAACCATTCAGATTTGGATCAGTTTGGCAGGCCCACGGTAGATAGAAAACTTGGGTCGCCTGTTGAGCCGTAATATAGACATCGGGAACATCTAAATGGGTGCTTTGTTTGATTTCGACTAGCCCTATATGTTCATGAGTCCTTCTAGTCTCCTTTGGCTGGAACCAATAACATTTGAAGACTACGACGTTTGGTGGGTTTTCACCAAAGAATGTAAGTTCATAAATTGCTTCAACTCTTCCATAATACTCGACCCCTCCTTCGCCGACAGCGGAGACACAACAATTTGTAGACTTTCGGTCGGCCATAGATAGCTCTTTGCCAAAAGTACGAAAGCGATACCCGTTGATGTCGTATTTGTCAAATGAACGGACCTTATAGTCAAAACCATTTGCGACATGTCTCAATTCGGAGTCCATAGACTCTGCATTAGCCTACAAGTTTAATACGAAAGGATTGTTGCATTAGCCGCAAACTAGACGAAGAAATGAAATGGTCTAATGGAAATTACCGTTTGTTTGAACCAAGAGATGAAACCGGGATAGCCTCCTCCATGCTTTGCCAGAAGCTCATACTCTTCGATGGAATCCTTTTGGATCACCGCTCCATCCGAGAATTTGGCGACGTATCGACTGTATCACATATCCGGGAATAAGAGCATTTCAAAGGAATTAGAAGTTGCGAAACAATGTACCGAGAACTTACTCGATGTACGGCCGCACTTCTGTTAGGTTGTTGAAGATATACAACGAAATGGTCCGCCATTCTTCGACATCCAACGGTATTGCTTTCGAAGCACCGGCTGGTGCGAGCTTCCCTTTGAATAGGCTGAGGTTGGATCGACCTTTTTCACGGTCGCCATCATTGTACCGAGGCTTCGGATTATGCAAATGACGATTCTTGGCTTTGTAGTGTGCTGTCACAAAGTTTGCGGCCTCCTCAGTAATGAATGCCTCGGCCATCGATGCTTCAATTCTACGTTTATTTTTACATTTTGCTCGAAGCGTCTTCTGCATCCTCTCAGTTGCGAAGCACCAACGATTTTGCATGGGCCCCCCCAATCTTGCCTCGGTCGGGACATGCAAAATCAAATGCTGCATTGGATTAAAGAATCCCGGTGGAAAGATCTTTTCTAACTTGCAGATCAACTCCGGCGTCAACTCTTCCAGTTCGTCTAGCACGTCAGGCGATAGTTCTTTCGCACAAAGAGCACGGAAGAAATAGCTCAGCTCTGCCAGTACTAGCCATTCATCCTCAGGGATAAAGCCACGCAACATCACCGGCATTACCCGCTCAAGCCATATGTGCCAATCATGACTCTTCATACCAAATATTTTCAATTTGTCAAGACTCGCTCCCCTCTCTAGATTCGCTGCATACCCATCGGGGAACATCAACTGCATTTTCACCCACAAGATCATTTCCCTCATAGCTGGCCTTCCAAGATTGAACCATGCCTTTGGCTTCCTCCAGTTCTTCTTTCCTTTCGGTTGTCGCATGTTTTGTAACGGTCTATCACATAGAGCCTCTTGATCGACTCTAGCCTTAGGGTTATCCTTTGACTTCCCCTCTATGTCGAACAATGTACCAAAAAGGGGCTCGGCGATATTCTTTTCAGTGTGCATCACGTCGATGTTGTGTGGGCAAATGAGGTCTTTAAAGTAAGGCAGATCCCACAAGCATATCTTGTGAGTCCAGGCGTGTTCCGAATTATACCCTTTGAAATATCCTGGACGCTCTGGATTAGGCTCGAGAGCGTTTAACTGATCCAGGGCCTGTTGGCCTGTCAATGCAGGTGGTGCAGAGTTTTTGACAACTCTACCTTTCATGAAATTTTTCTTGTCTTTTCTGAACTTATGGCCAGGATCCAGGAACTGTCTATGCAAGTCGAAGCAAGAATACTTGCGACCCGCCTGCAGCCAACGGAACTGAAGAGCTGCCTTGCATGTGGGGCACGGGAACCTTCCATGCACACACCAGCCAATGAATAGCGCATACGCCGGCAAGTCATGCGTCGAGTACATGTACCACACATGCATTTTGAAGTTTTGTTTTGTAGCGGCGTCATATGTCTTGATCCCATTATCCCAAGCTTCTTGCAATTCATCCTTAAGCGGCTGCATGTACACATTCATATTCTTCCCCGGATAGTTGGGCCCTGGAATTATCAACGTCAAGAAAATGTTCTTTCTTTTCATAATCTCTCCGGGGGGGGGGGAGATTGAGTGGAATGACAAATACAGGCCAGCAACTGTATTGGGTTGCCGTCATACCAAACACTTGGAACCCATCCGTGCTGATGGCGACTCGAGGATGCCTTGGATCTGCCGCTTTGTCCTTATGTAAAGCATCGAAGTGCTTCCACGCAAAAGCGTCTGAAGTGTGTCCCAACATCGGATTCCCATCTGCATCTAGTTCGGTTCTTTTTCCCAATTTATGCCACGTCATCTGTCTGGCCGTCTCTTCGACCATGAAAAGACGTTGAAGTCTTGGTATGATTGGCATATACCGAAGAACATTAACTGGGATTTTGGTCTGACTCTTCTCACCCATACCGTTGTCTACCACAACATACCTGGAAGACTTGCAAATGGGACAATAGTTGAAGCCCGCATACTCAAGCCTAAATAAGGCACATCCATTCTCACAGGCATCTATCTTCTCATAGGGCATCTTAAGCGCACGTAGGATTTTGTCCGACTGGTACAGGTTTGCTAGCAATACATGGCCTTTGGGTAGAAAGCGTCCAAATATCGTCATCATCGCATCATAGCATTCTCTGCCCAGGTTGAACTGAGCCTTGAGAGCCATTACTTGCGCGATGGTATCCAGCTGACAAAGCTCAGTGTGCTCGTGGAGAGGACGTTTTGAAGACTCCAACATTTCATAGAAGGCCTTTGCAGATTCCTCCATTTCATCGTCCGAATCCGGAGCATCATCAAAGTCTTGCACCATGTCTTCGATCCCGGTACCATGCTCGTCGGTGCGACGACGAACCACCTCAGCTCTGGCACGTTGGGCAGACTCACCATGAAATGTCTAGACCGTATAATTAGACATAAAACCCCACTTCTGCAGGTGTTTGATCATTTCAAACTCTGACCTCTTATGATAGTTGTCGCAATCGACATAGGGGCACCAGGTTGTTTTCTGTCCATTTGAAAATGCGGCTGTCACAAACCCCTTGGTTTTTGTTATCCATTCATGGGTCATGTCTTTCTGACTAGTGTGACCGGTGTACATCCACGCACGATCACTCATCTTGCCTAGCTACTAGACACACAAGAAATATATACGTAATTCAGCAAACCATATTCATCAGTTAATAGAGTTTGTCAGTTTTATTACGTCCATGCAACCTAGACGCTAGTAGGTAAAGATAGGTCCTAATCCCACCCGAGTATGTGTAGATTGGGTTCGTTTTCCCATGCTCTGCTCCGGATCCGACGCAAAATTTCGGCAGCACCTCCCCGCTGTTCTCCTGATACACGTCTCGGCAATAAGCAGAGAGGATGTGTACCCGGAGAACAACAGGGAGACACTGACGAAATCCTGCATCGGATCCGGAGCAGAGCATATGGGAAAACGAACCCAATCTACACATACTCGGGCTGTCCATGGATAACGTTGGACAATTCGAAAGAATCACGGTTATAAATATGCTAATGCATGCATATTTATAGATGTAACCCTTTCGAACGGGAGACGCATAGTGGTCACGCATACTGATGATTGAAGACACCTATAGCTAGCAAGTTTCATCGGCACGAAGACCGGAATAGAGCAAATGAAGGGGGGAGGAGGAGATGTCATTTGTGCTCACCCACGAACGCAGGGGCGGAGCTCGTCGAACAATAGACCCTCGCACCGACGAAAAAACTGCACATTTAAATCGAAAGAAGAGTAACATAGCAATATTGTTTTTTCCATCAACCTAACTAAATATTTATAACAGGACGAGCGGGTTAGGGGGTTCCTCGACGTCGATGAAACCCTAAATAGAAAGTATCATCGGTGTGAGATACATGTGGCGCTCGGCGTTGAACACTAGATCCACATCCCACAAGTGACGCCGGCGCCCGGTGTCCCGCGCGCAGCAATAGTTCTGGGGGCCGATGACGGTCGAACACCTTGGCAAAATTGTCTGGCAGCCTCTGCGATGAGGATTAAAGCCAAGTTTTGGAAGTTTCAAAACTTGGCATTAATCCTCATCGCAGAGGCTGCAAGACAAATTCGCATAGGAGTTCGACCGCCATCGACCCCGAGAACTGTTGCTGCGGGACGCCGGACGCCGGCGTCACTTGTGGGACGTGGATGTAGTGTTCGACACCGACGGCCACATGTATCTCGCACCGACGATACTTGCTATTTAGGGTTCCATCGACGTCGAGGAACCCCCTAACCCGCTCGTCCCCGGGCGCCCTCTGGTATGGCGACGCACGGTCGACGGGTCAGCACTCGGACCGGGGGATTCTCGGCATGGGCGACGGCGTCGGGACCGGCGGGACCCATTGGCTCCACCATCTCTCCCCTCGGCGACCGCCGATCCACGACCCTCTTCCTTTTTTCCTTTTTCCTCTTCTTCTACTTATTCTTCTTTTTTTCAACTTTCTTCTTCTTCAAATTATCTAAACCTAAACCTAGCACTAACCTAATCCTACCACTAACCTAAACCTATTAATAACACCTAAACCTAAACAGCAAATAACAGTAGAAAAAACAAAAAAAAGTTCACCTTGGCTCCGGCGGTGGTGGAGGAGGCGGCGGGGGCGGGGCGCCGGGGCGCCGGGGGCGGGGCGTCGCCGGGGCAGCGGGGCGGGGCGTCGCCGGGGGTCGGGGCGGGGGCAGCTCGGACCCGGGGGCAGTGGCGCGGGTGAGGTGAGGGCCGGGAGAGAGAGAGGGGAGAGAGAGAGGGGTGGGGTGCGGGTGAGGTGAGGGCCGGGAGAGAGAGAGAGGGGCGGCGGCGCGGGTGAGGAGAGGGCCGGGAGAGAGAGAGAGAGAGGGGAGAGAGACAGGGGAGGGGCGCGGGCGCCGGTCCCTTTTCAGTTAGGTCACACCTCTTTGCCGTCTGTTAGCAGACGGCAAAGAGCCTAGCTAGTGGGGTGGGGCCGGGGGGAAACGGCCATTAAAACGGCCACTTTCTTTGCCGTCTGCTGGCGGACGGCAAAGAAGCTTTGCCGTCCGCCAACAGACGGCAAAGAAAGTGGCCGTTAGGTCGTTCTCGTTAGTGGGCCACCCACCCTCTTTGCCTTCTGCTAGCAGACGGCAAAGCTTCTATGCCGTCAGCTAGCTGACGGCAAAGAGGTGGCTGATGGCAAAGAGCTTCTTTGCCGTCAGCTAGTTCTTTGCCGTCGGTTTTCTAGAAACGGATGGCACAGAGCTTCTTTGCCGTCCGCCAGCTGACGGCAAAGAACTAGCTGACGGCAAATTTGCTGATTCCAGTAGTGTGACATGTAGAATAGAGTATCACTAGGTGAATACTTCTTTGAAGCAACCATGTCCCCAAAAGAAATAGTTGTCTCCCCTTAGAGAACTTCCTCTCCCCCTAAATCTAACATTGGATATTGGGAGTAGGTAAGGTGAGAAAACTAGAACAACCAAAGAACAAACTAGTCATGTTTCTCCCCTCTTAGAAACATGTAACATTCTCTCCTCTTGTAAGGTGCATCTCTTTTGTAGTGATAAGCTTTGATGTATTCCTCTCTCCCCCTTTGACATCAATTTCCAAGAAGGGACTTCAAGGTTATTGAATAAGTGGGTTTGGTCCTTGAGAAACACATCTAGATGCAAGTAGAGGATAAGAATCATTGAGTGGAGCTGGAGCAGAAAATCTCAGGAGAAATTTGACAAAAAATTCCTTAGAGCAGTAAAATCGGTGACACCGAGTTGAGACAAATCGGTGGAACCGAGTTTGATGCAATGGAACTATTTGTCAACTCAGCTCACTAGGCAAAGGAAATCTCACAAGGATTTGCAATGAATTAGCTGCGAAAAATAGCGAAAAGAAAATAAACACAGAAAAGAAGGAAAGAAACGTCCATATGAAGTTTTTTTTAAAAGAAATACTCTAGCAAGAAGAGAACAAACAGAAGAAACACTAGAGAACTTCATCTAGACGGGTCGGTGACTAGGTCACCTATGTTAGAGTATATTGACTCAGGAGTCAAGTGAGAACACTTGATCATAGGTCATACTCATCGTTTAAGCTCAAAATGGGGTTGCCATTTTTCTTTTAAGCATTTCAATGTATTCACATCTTGTTGAGTTGCTTTAGCTCATGTCTTTGAGTAAAGCTTCTCTAAGATGTGAGAACTTACATTGGGATTTTATGGTGATGTCCATCATGTAGTTGAACTTGATGTAGATGCTCATGAGTTGAAGTTGGGAGCGATCTTATCTTTTGTAGTTCATCTTCCTACATGGGTTAGCTTTGCGAGGAACAACTTCTTTGCCGTCTGCCATACCAGACGGCAAAGGCATGCCTGGCGGACGGCAAAGCCTTTGCCGTCTGCCAGCAGACGGCCTACAGTCCGGCCGAACAGCTAACGGCAAAGGCCCCTTTGCCGTCTGCTGGCAGACGGCAAAGAAGCAAAGCACTTTGCCGTCTGCCAGCAGACGGCAAAGACCCTGGACGGCAGACAAAAGTTGCCAGCCCCGTTAGGGGGCTAACGGCGCTCTTTGTCGTCTGCCAGCAGACGGCAAAGAGCTGCAGCTGACGTCAGCTGACGTCAGGCGTCAGCTGGGCCAGTGCAGGCCCTTTGCCGTCTGCCAGCAGACGGCAAAGAAGCAAAGGTCTTCGCCGTCTGCCAGCAGACGGCAAAGAGGCCAAATAGGCCAGCCCAGGTTGCACAGGCTGCTGCCACGTGGCCTCTTTGCCGTCTGCTAGCTGACGGCAAACCTCTTTGCCATCTGCTAGCAGACGGCAAAGTGGCTATATTGCCACTGTTTTTTTTTCTTAAATTCAATCAATTTCACAGATATATATATATATTCATTTCAAAATATTTCAACAAGTACATATAGCCAACATATCCCTGCCATATGGATATGATCATCCAACACATATATACACCAAATGAAAAGTCCAACATATCCAACAATTAAGCAAAAGGTCCATATAGTTTCATCCATACATACATATATAGGTAGCAAGTTTCACATTGTTCATCCTACAAAATCACAACAAAAAGGAAGGACAAGGAGAATAGTAGACTCCAACGCAAGCTTCCGTGATCTGAAGCCAATCTGCAAAATGGGAAAGAAGAAAGTTAGAAGAAGAAGAAGACTAGAAGAAGAAGAAGAAAAAGAAGAAGAAGAAAACTAGAAGAAGAAGAAGAAAAAGAAGAAGAAGAAGAATTTTTCTTCTCTTTCTTTTTTTCTTCTTATTGCTTACTTGTGTCATTTTAGAGCTAACCTAGTTAAATAGGCCATTTTTGACCTAAATATGCTAAGTATGTCATAAATGAACTAAATAAGCTAAGTATAGGTCATTTCAAAGCTAACCTAGGTAATTATGCCATTTTTGAGCTAATTAAGCATATTAAGTCATTTTGGAGCTAAATAGGTCATTTCTTAAGCATATTATGTCAATTTTGAGCTAGCTAAGCATATTGAGTCATTTCGGAGGAAAATGCTCAGTATAGGTCACTTTAGAGCTATCCTAGGTTAAATAGGTCATTTGTGAGCTAATTAAGGTTATTATGTCATTTTTGAGCTAGCTAACCATATAAATTCATTTTTGGAGGAATAAATGCTAAGTATATGTCATTTTAGAGCTTTCCTAGGTTAAATAGGTCATTTTGGAGCTAAATAGGTGATTTCTTAAGCTAAGCTAAGTATAGGTCAATTTAGAGCTATCCATGGTAAAATTGGTCATTTTGGAGCTAATTAAGGTTATTATGTCATTTTGGAGGAAATAATGCTAAGTACAGGTCATTTTAGAGCTAAATATGTCATTTCTTAAGCTAAGCTAAGTATAGGTCATTTGAGAGCTATCGATGGTAAAATTGGTCATTTTGGAGCTAAGTAAGGTTATAATGTCATTTTCGAGGAAACTAAGGTAAGTATATGGCATTTTGGAGATAAATAGGTCATTTCTTAAGCTAAGTACGCATTTGTTATGCTAAACACTTGCGAAAACTTACCGTCATCACGGAGGTGTAGTTGTAGGTGTAGTTGTAGGACCGGTCGCGCCAGTGGCTGACGGAGGAGGATCGGTCGATGCTTGTCAGGAGTTATGCTGCACCAAAGATCATTTCCAATGTATCTTTAGCATGATGCAACTCAAATGTGAAGACTAGTAACTAATGACAATTCAAATGAAACTCACCGTGCCCACCGGAGCAATGACTGGCATCGGCGGAGGGGTCGTGCCGTTCTTCTCGCACAGGGTCTGCACATTTGGTTTTGACGAGTCAGTCATATTAGATACTACTGTAAGGAACATTACGTGCATGATTTGGCTAATATGCAGAAGAAACTTACCGCGAACATCTCGTATAGGGCCCGGTTAGCCATCATGTTCCGGTTCCTCTCCTCCTCCAACGCATTAGCCGTCCTGTCCTCAAGCTCCCTCTCCCTCTCCGCCGCCTGCCGGTCCCTCTCCTCTAGAAGCGCCTGGGTCTTCGCTCTCTCTGCCTCAATATCAGCCTGCAACACCACTCGTTAGCATTGTAATCATCGACGGCCGCACACACAATGTAATGAAGGAAAGGTATCTGAGTCCGTATAACTAACCTTGAATTCGAGCTCTACTGGCCGTGCATGAGGCAATATCTCAGGATCGGAGCTGGTCTGGCGCTTCTTGATCTGTGGGAGAGTGCTACTACAACGAATCAGTCCATTCCCAATGGCTAACGAGCCATGCTGCCTCCCGCCACCAGATATCATCACCAGCTCTGGATCAAGAGGTTGCTGGCTCGGGTTAAAGTCCGGCCCTTTCCTCGCCTTCCCCTCGTCTCTGTACCTCACAAGCTTGTGGTGGGAGGCGCGGTTGCTGAATTTATCTGGATCATCGAGGTCAGACTCAGAGAATGCCTTGGCCTTCTTGTACGAGGCAGTATTGGACATGGCATAGAGGTCGAACAGCTGTGGCACTGGAGCCTTGTTCTCTCGCGCCTGCACTCGTTGTCGATAACCCGAGCCGCGGCCTCCTCTTGTCCCTCAGCACACCTGTAGAAGGTCTGCAATAAAACAAGAAAACACGGATTAGTACAATCACTAGGGTTGCCAATCAAAGAAGGAAACACAACGTAGACGGCAAAGGAGAAATTACCCAAAACATCTGGATCACAATGTCGGCCACCTTGTGGCACTCGACATCGCCGATCCTATGCCCCGGCGGGGCCGGGGCAGCCAAGTAGTGCTCCCAGGTCATTCCTAGCTCTCGAACCCGGCCCTCACCGGGCAACGTGACCCACCCCGGGAAGCTCTGGCGACAAATCACACCAAGGACACTGTTGGGCCTGCGGACATGAGGCTCGTGTGTCCAAGACCTGCAGTATGACCAGGCCAACGCATTAGATATTCGAAGAAACGTGAAGGCAAAAGGTTAAAAAAGAGTAAATGCACTTACTTGTCCCCGTTAGGCGCAATCAACCACCTCTGGTCGGGGGTCGCCGGGGTGGGCGGGAGCTTTGTACCACCACGCTGGTAGACTTTGCGCCCCTCAACCCACTCACCCTCGCTATAGCTATCAGAACTATAGCCACCCTCAGCACGGCCACTCGACTCCGTCGAGTCCGCCCATGGGTTCCGCTGTGACTCAGCGTGATCCCTGCTGAGCTCCGGAGTCTCGTGGGACGGAGTCTCGTGGGACGAAGGCTCGTCGGCCCGAGGCTCGTCGGTCGTAGGCGCGTCTGCCATAGGCTCGTCGGCCCGAGGCTCGTGGACCGGAGTCCGAGACGGGTCCACCTCAGGCGGCTCCATCTCAGACGGAGCACTCCTGTGGTCGGGTGAATCAGCTGGGGGTGGCGGCGAGCAAGGCGTAGTAGCAGCCTTCCTACCTCTCCCGCCGCCACGTCCACCTCTACCAGCCTTCTTCCCCCCCCGACCTCTCCCTGCTGAAGAAGAAGCGACCGCCCGTGGTGTCTGCATACTGAGATCCAGCGCTCTCCGGAGGCTATGGTGTGGAATGGAACTACCCCTCCCACCACGCGCCGAGGTAGGAGCCTCGGAGCGCTCTCGACCCGCGCCCACCATCTGTCAACACCTGCAATGACAAAGAGTAAACGAAATTAGTACAACATAAAAAGAATGAATACCTGACATGAATAATATGTATATAATTTAAGTGTATCATCATCATGAACATAATAAAAAAATTGAATACCTAAAAAATTGAATACTTAATTTAACTGTCGGGGTGTCGGGGTGTCGGGGTGTCGGGGTCGTGGTGTCGGGGTGTCGTGTCGGGGTCGGGGTGTCGGGGTGTCGTGTCGGGGTCGGGGTGTCGGGTCGGGGTGTCGTGGTGTCGGGGTGCCGTGTCGGGGTCGGGGTGCCGTGTCGGGGTCGGGGTGTCGTGTCGGGGTCGGGGTGTCGGGGTGTCAGGGGTGTCGTGTCTGGTGTCGTGGTGTCGGGGTGTCAGGGGTGTCGGGGTGTCGGGGTCGGGGTGCCGTGTCGGGGTCGGGGTATCGGGGTCGGGGTGCCGTGTCGGGGTCGGGGTGTCGGGTCGGGGTCGGGGTGTCGGGGTGTCGGGGTGTCCTTTTCTTTTATTTCCTATCTTTCTTCTACTTCTTCTTCTTTCCTTTTTCTTCTTCTCTTCTTCTTTCCTTTTTCTTCTCCTAAATCTTACTCCTATTACCTAAACTAGTAAACGGGCACGTGCACCGCACGTCTTGTGAAGAAGACTTGATTTGCTCTCTCCTAACCTCTCTCTCTAAGGCTATAAGACATGGTTTGCTCTCTCCTAAACTCTCTCTCTAAGGCTATAAGACATGGTTTGCTCTCTCCTAACCTCTCCCTCTAAGGGGATAAGGGCGGAGACAGTTTGCCCCCTCCCTTTGTCATCAAGATAGTGGGTCCTTGCCTCCGCGACGCCACCCCAAAATAATATTGTGGTGTTTCATGATACTATTAGCTTTGTAAAAATAGGAAGAAAAAAAAGTAAAGAATATATGCTGCAATAATAAACAATAAATGCTCTATGTTCTGAGGAAGACAAATATAAAACCTATATTAGATTAAAGGTGTTGAACCTAGCAAATCGACAAGGGGATGTATCGTTTTATCCGTGAACAAGATGAATCACAGGCTTCCAAGTATTAAAACCAAAATAAATCTCAAATCCTACAAGTTAAAAATTGTGAACCCAATTGGTCTTCAATCCACCAAATACTAAGCTCTCACTGTGTGCTACATGAAATAAGCATGGCACCAGGTTTATCTAACTAATACAAAAAAAAGAACAGGGGAGGAGGGGGGCTTACCTTCCGGTCGCTGCGGGTGGGGGGGAGGTGGCTGCGGGGAGGAGGATGGCTGCGGGTGGGGGGGAGCTGGCGCCGGCGACGGTGCGGCTCCGGCGGCAGGGCGGGGCGACGCGACGCGGCGCGGCTCCGGCGATGGGGCGGGGCAGGGCGGCCGCCGCGGCCTGGGTCCGCTGGGCGGGGCGGCCGGCGACGGGGCGGGCTCCAGGGGGCGGGGGGGCGGTGCGGGGTCGGGGTCGGGGTGTCGGGTCGGGGTCGGGGTGTCGGGTCGGGGTCGGGGTCGGGGTCGGGTGGTCGGGGTCGGGGTTTTTCCTCTTTTTTTCTTTTCTTCTTCTTCCTCTTCTTCCTTTTCTTCATTTTCTTCCTTTTTGTTCCTTCTTCTTCTTCTTCTTCCTCCTTTCCTTTTTCCTCTTCTTCTTCTCCTCCTCTCCTCTTTTTTCTTCTTCTTCTTCTTCCTCTTCTTCTTTTTTCTTCTCCTCCTCCTCCTCTTCTTCTTCTTCCTTTCCTTTTTTCCTCTTCTTCTTCTTCTCCTCCTCTCCTCTTTTCTTCTTCTTCTTCTTCTTCTTTTTTCCCTCTAAGTTTTTTCTACCTAATATATACTAACTAATATGAACTAATAACTAACTAATATAAACTAACTAATATGAACTAATAAAAACAGAAAAAAACATTAAAAGGGGGGAGGGTGGAGCTCACCGGAGGGGGGGTCGAGGCGGCGGTGCGGGGCGGCGGAGGGGGAGGGGCGGAGCTGGGTCGTCGGGGGTGCCTGCTCGCCGGCGACCCGACGCGGCGGAGCGGCGGGGCAGGGGGCGGCGGGGGCGACGGGGCCGAGGTGGTGGAGGAGGGCCGCGGGGAGGGGGCGGGCGGCGCCGCGGACTGGCGCCGACGGTGGTGGAGAAGGGCCGCGGGGAGGGGGCGGTGGTGGAGGAGGGCTGCGGGGAGGGTGCGGCGGCGGGAGGGCGGGGCGGTGGCGCTGAGAGAGAGAGGGAGAGAGAGAGAGAGGCGCGGGGCGCGGGGCCGAAAGTTAAGTTCAATTCTTTGCCGTCTGCCAGCAGACGGCAAAGACGGCGACCGTTAGCCCGCCCCCGCCATGACATTGTGGGCCCCACCCTCACCTCTTTGCTGTCTGCTAGCAGACGGTAAAGAAATCTTTGCCGTCTGCCAGCAGACGGCAAAGAAGTGGCAGATGGCAAAGAGCTTGACCTAGCCAGTGCCGTGCCCCGTGGGGCCCACTTTGGTCTTTGCCGTCTGCTGGCAGACGGCAAAGAAGTGCAGATGGCAAAGACCCTCTTTGCCATCAGCCAGATCTTTGCCGTCTGCTTTGCCAAAGCAGACGGCAAACAACCTGTTTGCCATCTGCCAGCAGACGGCAAAGAGCTGGCAGATGGCAAAGAAGCTGATTCCAGTAGTGTATTCACATCTTGTTGAGTTGCTTTAGCTCATGTCTTTGAGTAAAGCTTCTCTAAGATGTGAGAACTTACATTGGGATTTTGTGGTGATGTCCATCATGTAGTTGAACTTGATGTAGATGCTCATGAGTTGAAGTTGGGAGCGATCCTATCTTTTGTAGTTCATCTTCCTACATGGGTTAGCTTTGCGAGGAACAACTTGTATATCCAAAATGACAAGAATGAAGCATAACTCAAAAGTTTGTCAAAGGATATGTTTAGGTTGTCTTGTTCCTTGTTACACCATCCATTGTTGATACTTGGGTTATACAAGATTGCTCAAGATAAGAGTGAGATGCAATCTTGTGACTTGAAGCTTGTTCAAGTACCTACAACAGGTTAGATACAATACAAGGGAGCAAAATGTCCAAGATATAAGATGATCATGAAAGATATCATGGATTAGTCAAGAATGCTCATGCCCTTGTATGCATCCACATGGACCTCTAGTTCACGTTTGAAGCATCAATGATGTTCAACTCTCTTCTCAAGTGACAAAACACTTTCTCATCAAGGGGTTTGGTAAAGATGTCAGCCAATTGTTTGTCGGTGCGAACATGTTTAAGGTCAATATCACCTTTCTCAACATGATCTCGAATAAAATGGTGATGAACCTCAATATGCTTAGTTCGAGAATGTTGCACGGGATTGTGTGCTATCTTGATAGCACTCTCATCGTCACATAGTAATGGTACATGTCTCACATGCACACCATAGTCTTTAAGAGTTTGTGTCATCCATAGTAATTGAGCACAACATGATCCCGCGGCAATGTATTCCGCTTCGGCAGTAGATAGAGATACGGAATTTTGTTTCTTGGAGGACCAAGACACAAGAGATCTACCAAGAAATTGACATGTACCCGAAGTGGATTTTCTGTCAACCTTGTCTCCGGCATAGTCCGAATCGGAGTAGCCAACAAGATTGAAGGAAGATCCTTTGGGGTACCATATGCCAAAGTTTGGTGTATGTATCAAGTATCTCACAATTCTTTTCACCGCCTTAAGATGACACTCTTTTGGTGCTGCTTGGTATCGTGCACACATGCACACACTTAGCATAATGTCGGGTTAGGAGGCACATAGATATAGTAATGAACCAATCATAGATCAATAAACCTTTTGATCAACAGGTTTGCCATCCTTGGCCAAGTCAAGATGTCCACTCGTGGGCACAGGAGTTTTCATACCTTTACTCTCTTGCATGTTGAACTTCTTGAATAAGTCCTTGGTATACTTTGGTTGAGAAACAAAGGTACCTTCCCCAGTTTGCTTGATTTGCAAACCAAGAAAGAATTTGAGTTCACACATCATAGACATCTCGAACTTTTCCGACATCAACCTTCCAAACTTTTCACTAAAATAGGGGTTAGTAGATCCAAAGATAATATCATCAACATAAATTTGGCATACAAATAATTCTCCATTAACCCTCTTAGTGAACAAAGTTGAATCAATCTTCCCAATTTCAAAACCTTTTTCAAGAAGAAACTTTGTCAAGCATTTGTACCAAGCTCTAGGGGCTTGTTTAAGACCATAAAGAGCTTTACGAAGTTTGTATACATGATTAGGTTTCTTGGGATTCTCAAAGCCGGGAGGTTGTTTAACATACACTTCCTCCTCAATTTCACCATTTAAGAAGGCACTTTTAATATCCATTTGGTAAAGAGTGATGTCATGGTGATTGGCATAAGCAAGTAAAATGCGAATGGATTCAAGTCTTGCAACGGGGGCATAGGTCTCACCATAGTCCATACCTTCGACTTGTGTGTAACCTTGTGCAACAAGACGAGCCTTGTTGCGTACAACTTGTCCATCTTCATCTTGCTTATTCTGAAATACCCATTTGGTTCCAATGATGTTTTGCTCTTCCTTGGGCTTCTCGACCAATGTCCAAACTTGGTTCCTCTCAAAGTTGTGTAGCTCTTCGTGCATTGCATTCACCCAATCGGGGTCCTTGAGAGCATCTTCCACCTTCAAAGGTTCAACACTAGAGATGAATGAGTAATGCTCACAAAAGTTAGCTAAACAAGATTTAGAGCGAGTGATTCTCCCGGTTTGGATATCTCCAAGTATTTGTTCGACGGGATGATCTTTGTCGATTCTTGCTCTAACTCGAGGTAGCTTTTTCTTGGGTTGTGGTGAGGCTTCCTCATCATCATCATCATCTTCTTCTTCATTGATGTTGTCATTGTTTGCTTGTGGAGGTGGAGAAGGAGGTCGAGGTGGATCATCTTGTTGCACTTCCTCATTTCCATCGTCTTGACGTGTTCCACTTGTGGACGCCTCCATATCAACTTGTCGTTCACCTTGATGTGAAGTTGGGACTTCCACTTGAATAGACGAGGTACTCTCCTTTACTTCCACGGGGCGAATCTTCCCAATGGGCAAGTCTTGGATTGCTTCCGATGGTTCTTTATCTCCTACATCAAGTGGCAATTGCTCGACTTGCGAGCCGTTAGTCTCATCAAACTTCACATCTACCGTCTCTTCAACTTTTCGAGTGAAGTTCGTTGTAGACACGGTAAGTGTGAGAGTTTGATCCATCACCAAGTAGGAAGCCTTCGTGAGATTTAGGAGCAAATTTTGAACGACGATGCTTATCAAGAATGTAACATTTTGAGCCAAATACTTGAAAGTATCCAACTTGTGGTTTGTTACCGGTGAGCAGTTCATACGCCGTTTTACCAAGAAGCTTGTGAAGCTAAAGTCGATTTGTTGCATGACAAGCTGTTTCAACCGCTTCCGCCCAAAAATGTCTTGACTTCTTGTATTCATCAAGCATTGTTCTTGCCATCTCAATAAGTGTCCGGTTCTTCCTCTCAACAACTCCATTTTGTTGAGGTGTGTACGTAGCCGAGAACTCATGTGAAATACCCTCCTCATCAAGAAAGGTGTCCACGTTTGCGTTCTTGAACTCCATTCCATTGTCACTTCAAACCTTCTTGATCTTCACTTCAATTTGGTTTTGGGCCTTTCTTGCGAAGTTCTTGAAGATCTTTTGTACATGCGATTTGTCGTCAAGAAAGAACACCCACGTAAATCTGGAAAAATCATCAACAATGACCAAACCGAAAGAGTTACCACCAAGACTCTTATAGGAGTTGGGACCGAAAAGATCCATATGAAGTAGCTCGAGTGGTCTTCTTGTGGTCATAATGTTCTTTATGGGATGGCTTCCTCCAACTTGTTTTCCTACTTGGCAAGCACTACAAAGTCGATCTTTGTCAAATATAACATCTTTCACACCAAGAATGCGATCTCCTTTAACAAGTTTATCAAGGTTACGCATGCCAACATGTCCAAGTCTTCTATGCCATAACCAACCTTTAGAAGATTTAGCAATTAAACAAGTACGAGGTTGGGCTCTCTTAGTGAAATCAACAATGTATAAATCACCTCTACGAATGCCGGTAAAGACCATATTATGATTATCTTGACGAAACACTTGGCAATCTACTTTGGTAAATAGAACATTAAAACCAAAATCGGCTAGTCTAGATATGGAAAGAAGATTGTAACCAAGAGATTCAACAAGCATAACATTTTGTATGGAGCTATCATTGGATATGGCCACCTTACCAAGGCCAAGTACCTTACCCTTGGAGTTGTCTCCAAAAGTCACATACTTGCGTGGACCATCATTTTTAGTAAGCTCATGAAACATGTCTCTATCTCCGGTCATGTGATCGGTACATCCACTATCAAGAATCCACTCTTTTCCTCCGGCCATATAATCTCGAAGATTTGCCATAAGACTGAGATTCCTCAAGGTCTTCTCAAATTCAACATCAAAATCATAGTCTTCATCATAGTAGCCATGCTCAACATCATCATCATCATGCATGCGATCATTACCTAGGGTAATAGATTCATTAGTTTCATGATCATGACAATGTTCAAGTTTATGAATTCTAATAGTTTCCATGATAATGTTGCTAATAGTTCTAACATCTCCTTTGGCAAGCATAAGATCACGAAGCTCAAACAAGCAATCATCAAACTTAGGATCATTGGGACTCATCTTGTGAAAAGCAACAGCCTTATGAAGAATCTTATCGAGACTCTTTACAGAGTAATCGGGATATCGATTTTCTAAGTCATGCCATAGAGTATAAGCACATGCAAAGTTTCGCATACAACCAAGCAAAATCTTAGGTAATCCTCTAATGATAAGATTGACGGTTCTAAGATTATGAAGCATGTCAATTTCCTCTTCATGAGTAGGATGCAAGGGATCAATAGGGGGCACAGAAGGATTATGAATATACTTGCTCAAGTTAAATTCATCAAAGATATCAAGCATTTCATCCTTCCAAAAGTTGTAATACTCCCCATCGAGAATAGGCACTCTACGTCTAAGACTCCCCAACGTAGACACATCCATCTCCCTCCAATGGTGATGAAACCAAGGCAATGGAGACCAACGCTCTAATACCAATTGTGGGATCGAGGAGATAGGTCTAGAGGGGGGGGTGAATAGACTCCTAACCGGCCAATGTGGCAGTTTTTAATTTCTCTTGGAATTTAGGCAGATTTTGGCACAAGCTAAGATCACTCCAATACTTTCTACACATGCATATCTAGAGATTGAGGAGCGGAAACAGTAAAGCATGCAAGAGTACAGAAAGTAAAATGGTAGAGTATGAAAGATCAAACGCAATGAAGACACGGTGGTTTTTGGCGTGGTTCTGATAGGTGGTGCTATCGTACGTCCACGTTGATGGAGACTTCAACCCACGAAGGGTAACGGCTGCGCGAGTCCACGGAGGCTCCACCCACGAAGGGTCCATGAAGAAGCAACCTTGTCTATTCCACCATGGCTTACATCCACGAAGGACTAGCCTCACTCGGGGTAGATCTTCACGAAGTAGGCGATCTCCTTGCCCTTACAAACTCCTTGGTTCAACTCCACATCATGTTGGAGGCTCCCAAGTGACACCTAACCAATCTAGGAGACACCACTCTCCAAAAGGTAATAGACGGTGTGTTGTTGATGAACTCCTTGCTCTTGTGCTTCAAATCATAGTCTTCCCAGCACTCAAACACTCCTCACAGATTTGGCTATGGTGGAAGAAGGATTTGAGTGGAAAGCAACTTGGGAAAGGCTAGAGATCAAGGTTCAAATGGTAGGAATGGAATAGCTTGATCTCAACACATGAGTAGGTGGTTCTCTCTCAAAAAATGTATGGTGGAAGTGTAGGCACGTTCTGATGGCTATCCTTACTGAGAAGGATGTGGTGGAGGGGTATATATAGCCTCCACACAAAATCCAACCGTTACACACTTTTGACCCAACTCGGTGGCACCGATTCAGAAGACTCGGTGGCACCGAACTGTGTAAAAGATATGAACTTTAGGAATCTCGGTAGGACCGATACGAACAACTCAGATGGACCGAAGTGCAATGGCTTAGGGCAATCCTCATCTCGGTGGCACTGATTTCATCAACTCGGTTGGACCGAAGTGAAGAAATAAGGCAACAGAGACTTCGCAAGCCATCTCGGTGAGACCGATTTGCATAACTCGGTGAGACTGAAGTAAATGCAAACGATTACAGAGAGTTGGCAAGGCCATCTCGGTGAGACCGAGATCCATTTCGGTGGATCCGATTTGTTAGGGTTTTGGCAGTGGCTAAGTCTTGGATGAACTCGGTGGGGCCGGATAGGGAATTTGGATGGGGCCGAGTTGGAATGTAGGTTTTGGACATATTTGGAATTGAGAGAGTGGTTGAGGGTTTAGGAATACTGTCACTAAGCACTTGAGCAAAAAGACCATTAAGCAACACCTCATCCCCTTTTAATAGTATTTGCTTTCCTATGGACTCAATGTGATCTTGGATCACTAAACCAAAAATGTAGAGTCTTGAGGTTTTGCCAATCTTTGTCCTTAGCATCTTGAAGGGGTTCCACGTCCTCTTGTCCATGCCACGCCATTGTTGCACTTGTCTGAAATTCACTAGATAAAAGCATTACTCCAACACATGTATGTTGGCATAAATTACCAAAACCACCAAGGGAGCAAATGTGCTTTCACAACCGGTGTCCTTGCAGCTGAGTTTGCCTCGGGAGGCGTGCTTGCGATCTCCCCCTGTGTGTCTCATGTGAGCGGGGGCTGGGCACGGTGCCTGTGCTCGGGTCAGTCCCAGCAGCCCTGCAAAACCCAAGTGACTGAGCTCTGGCTCGCAGGCCTGCTCCCGTGCAAGTCACCTCACCAGGTCCTTGGTGCTCTTGCCTCCTCGTGTAACACCCACAGGCGGCCTCGCAAGCGCGCCCCGCTACATTACTTGTGAAAACTTGGCAATTTCCCTAGAGTAGGATTTCAAGGGCCTCAGAGACCCCCCCCCTCGGGAGGCTTCGCGATCGGTGCCCCGTGGGCAGAAGGCTTCGTGAGGGACCATACCTCACGCGCTGCGCCCTACGAAGGACTCTCTGCAAGCTGCGCGTCTCCAAAAGAGCTAAGTCTAGGCGCCCCTCGGGTTTCCCTCCTCTCGTTTTACCCTCGAGGCACTTGGATTTCCTTAGCACGAGCCGCCTGCGCGTCAAGGGGGGGGACCCTGAGCATCGCACCTCTGGGACTCCTACCAGCCTCAAGAACCCTACACCCTCTGGCCTTGCTGAGCGCACGCTCCAAGCACACCAGCGACGGTCGTAGCTAGCTCGGGGGCTGGGTCCCAGCAACACAGGGCACAAGGGCAGCGTAAGAAGGAAAGAAGGATTTCGGGGAGAAAGCAAAAATGCGGGAGACATCAAGTACTTAAGCATATGGCGCCATACAAAATATTTTTATGCCCCACCTGGCTACATTGGTTGCAGGGGCAAAAGGAAGGAATCATCCTCAAGGGTCCGCCCCAGGCGCCGCCCGCGCCTAGTTGGAATCCTCGTCTTCACTCATGACGCTCCGGGGGCTCCCACCACTTTCGCTCCCGCTTGAGGAGCCAGAGCCGCTCCCGTTGGAGGAGTCGGAGTCGCTCCCGCTATCGCTCTCCGCGCAGCACCCCACGCGGCCGCCGGCGACCTCGAAGAACTTCGGGAAGAGGGTCGCAGCTCCGTCGTACCTGAACTGCAAGGTCTACCCGCACTTCAGATCGTGGGAGCGGGTGAACATTTTTCAGCCCCGGGCTAGGAACATGAAGCCGATGGGGGAAAACTCCACCGCTACCCAGAAAGGGCCATTGCAGCAGTCGTCCGCCTGTAGCCACAGGCCAAGGGGCTTGTCGTCCTCCATCGTCCTTGCAAAGGAGTCCGGAAGCCAGAGCCAGCTGCGAGGTGGGTGGTGCAGCCCCACGATAAACTCGTGAGTTACCTCCGCCGTGTGGGCGTCCGCCCGGGGAGAGAGGGAGCGCGCTCCGTCACGCCCCCTGCGGCCGCGATCGCCACGCCTCCCGCGACCACGAGTCATGGCCGTTCCGCAGGTGCTGGGGCCGGCCTCCGCGGCTGTCGGGCCCATGGAACCCGGGGTATCCAGGCCCGTCTGCCTTTGGCCCAGGGCGCAACGCCTGGCGTGAGCCAGCGGGCCGTCACCTCTGAGCATCTCACCAAGACCCCTCATGAAGCGCTGTCCTCCTGAGGCCCCCTCCTCAGAGAGTAGCAAGCGACGCTCAGCATCACCTTCAACGGCCTCGCGAGGTCCCCTCACGAGGCGGCTTCCCGAGTAACCTCGCGAGGCGGCTTTCCGAGGCGGCCCCCCGAGGCCCCCTCCCACAGGCGCTCGAGACGAAAGCCGTTCGCTGTGCCGCGCGGTCCTGGAGAACATCACGTGGGTGACGCGCGCGGCGACGAGCAGCAGCAGAGGCCGCGCCAGCAGGCGCGGATGAAGATGTTTTCCTCTTTTGTGTTAGGGAAGCAGGGCCAGCTATCTGCTCCCCAAAGCGACCCAAAGGTTGCCCGATCGGCGAAGGAAGACCAAGACGACGGGCGCGCAGGGCGGAGGTCATCACCGAGCCCACCAGCGCGTCATGGATCATGCTTTGGCAGGCGAAGACCACCTTTAGTCAGGATAGCCTGAGCGCCTGTCCCCTTTCAAAATCGCCAAGTGTGGCAACCCTTCCCGCCTAAGCTTTGAGGGGGAAGAGGACCAAGGCCGATATAAAGGGGCAGAGCAGCCATTGTAGAGAGGAGGGCTCTAGTCCTGATCACCTTCAACCTTGTATTCCCTCTCTCGCACCATAGCAATACCAACAAAGCAGGAGTAGGGTCTTACACCGCAAGGTGGCCCGAACCTGGGTAAACCGCGGTGTCCTCGCCCCGTCCTTCGCTAGCGCGCTCTCGCCGTAGCGTCACTGTAGCCTTGCCGTGGTAGGAGACGAAGCGGTAGAACGAGCTCACCCCAGTGTTCGAACCTTTGGGTCCCCGGAGCCCGACTTCCGACATTTGGCGTGCCATGTAGGGGTGTGCTACTGTTCTTCTGCTCCGCCCTCAGCTCCACCAGCCCCATGGCCGACGCACGTCGCGAGCGCGCTGAGCGCAGGGCTGGCCGCGTGGCCCAGACAGAGCCGGTGGCCCGCGGCAATCGCCGCCGCCCCGACGCCGAGGCTGCCGCCGCCACCGACCCCGCTGCCCGCGAGCAGCAGGCCTCCTCCCTGCACCCCTCCGTGCGGGCGGACGACCACACCGCCACGGCCTCCTCCCTCGCCAACCGTGGGCCTCCGAACCCGCAGGCCACGCTGCTCATGGCGCGCGAGCTGCTCCGCTACCGTCCGGATGATGCCGGCTACGACGCCTGGCTTGGCCGCATCACCGAGCTCGTCAACGTCGCCGTGGACGCTTCGGCGCCTTCTCACTCGCTCCGCCCTCCGCCGTCTCGTGCTGGGGACCTGGCGCATGGCGCTCCCCCGCCGCCTCCTCTGCGTGACGAGCGCGCGGGCTCGTGAGCCATCCCGTGGCGCGTCCTCTCCGGACCATTGCGAGCCCAGCTGCCAGATCATCCGCCGCGCTCCCCCCGATGCGAGGGTGCTCCTCGAGCGGCAGCGCTAGCACCAGGACCAGGCCGTTCAAGACGTCGCAGCGGCAGGGCATCAAAACCGCGCCGCCCTCGCTGGCGGCGTCCCCTCGAGCGGCGTGGGCTGCCGTGCCTTCACCCGCGAGCTGCGTCGCGTGGTCTAGCCCGCGAAGTTCAAGCCTGAGCTGCCTCCGCGCTACGACGGCACCCCCAAACCCACGGAGTTCCTCCAGCTCTACGCGCTGAGCGTCGAGGCGGCGAACGGCGACGACAAGGTCCTGACGAACTAGTTCCCCATGGCCCTCAAGGACGGCCTGCGCTCCTGGCTCATGAACCTCCCCGAGGCTTCCATCTCGTCGTGGGCCGAGCTCTGCAGCCAGTTCATCGCCAACTTCAAGGGCACACATGACCGCTCCCTCACCATCAACGACCTGCGGCGTGTTTGACAGCGCCAAGACGAGACCCTCCGCAAGTACATCCAACACTTCAGTCAGGTGCGCAACAAGATCCCGCGCGCTTCCGACGCGGCCGTCATCTCCGCGTTCTCCACCGGTGTCATGGACATCAAGATGCGCGAGAAGCTCGCCATCAACGGTGAGCTCGACTCCATGCTCGAGCTGCTCGACCTCGCCGACATGTGCGCCAAAGCTGAAGAGGGCCGCCTCTTCGTCCACAACGACCCCGACGCGGCGCTCGACGGCACCAAGGCCAAGAGCAAGGACGTCAAGCGCAAGGGCCCTGCCGTGCTTGCAGCGGAGCCCGAGCAGAAGCGTGGCCGCGACCACGATAAGCCCAGGAAGGACAACCGACCACTCTGTGCTTTTCACAACGTCAGGTCCCACAGCACCGAGGACTGTCATGAGCTCAAGCTGCTCCGCGATGAGCGCCAGGGCCGCCGAGACGACCGCAATGGCCGCGGCGCCGCCCGCGGAGGTGGCCGCAGCGGCAACCTCTGGGACAGCCGCAACAATAATTGCAACTACCGCCAGGGCTGGCGCGATCAGCCTCGTGAGGCGGCCTGGCGCGACCAGCCTCATGAGGCGAATCCTCAGGCTAATGCCGCTCTCCCGCCGCTGCTTCCGCCACCTCGAAGGAATGACGTCAACCAGCCTGACGGGGGCGCTGGGGGCTACCAGGAGCCTTGCGCGGTCGCCTGCATCCTTGGCGGGTCCCAAGCCCCCGCGTCCATCCGCCACTTCAAGCAACTCTCTCGCAAGGTGTACGCCGCCCTCCCGAGTCCTGAGGTCACGCGGCCCCTCAAGTGGTCGCAGTATGCCATCACCTTCGACTCGAAGGACCACCCCAAGTCCACGGCCTCCGCAGGCGTGCTCCCCATACTGTGCACTCCCACCATCAGCAACGTCGCGGTCACCAAGACCCTCATCGACGGGGGTGCCGGCCTCAACGTGCTCTCCATCGAGACCTTCGAGACGCTCCAGGTGCCCTACGACCAGCTGATGCCGACCAGGCCCTTCTCCGGAGTGACCGATGGCTCCGCCTTTCCGCTGGGGCAAGTGCGCCTCCCCGTCACCTTCGGCACCCGCAAGAACTACCACACCGAGCTCATCGACTTCGACGTGGCGCACATCGGCCTGCCCTACAATGCCCTCTTGGGCTACCCAGCTCTCACCAAGTTCATGGCGGCCACTCATCACGCCTACAACGTCCTCAAGATGCCCGGCTGCAGCAGCATCATCACCGTTGCCTGCGACGAGAAGGACGCGGCCAGCACCCTCAAGCGCGCCTACAAGGCCGCCGCTGTCGCGCACCCGGCCGACGAGGACACGGCCGAGCCTTCCGAGGCCGCGCCCGCGAAGAAGAAGCAGCTGTTCTCTCAGGACCGCGCCGAGACGAAGAAGGTGTCGGTGGACGGCAGCGGCTCTGGCCCTGCCTTCACCATCGGCACATGCCTCCCTCCTGCATAGGAAAGTGCGCTCGTCACCTTCCTTCGGGCAAACTCGGATGTTTTCGCCTGGAAAGCATCCGACTTGTCCGGTGTGCCGAGGTAGGTGATCGAGCACCACTTAGCGGTGTGCCCCAATGCATGCCCGGTCAAGCAGAAAGCTCGGCGCTATTTGCCAGAGAAGCAAGAGTTCATCGTCAATGAAGTTTAGAAGCTCCAAGAAGCCGGAGTTGTTCGTGAGGTGCGCCATCCCGAATGGCTCGCCAACCCAGTCGTCGCCCCAAGAAGGGCAGCAAGGAGCGCATGTGCGTCGACTTCACCAGCCTCAACAAGTTCTACCCTCAAGATCCGTTCCCACTGCCCTGCATCGATCAGATCGTGGATTCCACCACCGGGTGCGATCTGCTATGTTTCCTGGATGCCTTCTCATGCTATCATCAGATCAAGATGGCGGCCGAAGACGTGGAGAAGACGACCTTCATCACCCCCTGCGGCGTATTTTGTTACGTCCGCATGCCCTTCGGTTTAAGGAGCGCGGGCACCACCTTCCAGCGGCTAATGCGCATCACTCTGGGGCCTCAGATGGGTAGGAACGCGGAGGCCTACGTCGACGACATCGTGGTCAAATCTCGCGAGGCTGGATCCCTCATCGCGGACCTCCAGGAAACATTTGCCAACCTGCGCAAAGTAAACCTCAAGCTCAACCCGGAGAAGTGCGTCTTCGGAGTCCCCTCCGGCAAGCTCCTCGGCTTCCTAGTCTCGCACCGTGGCATCGAGGCCAACCCAGAGAAGATCAAGGCCATCAAGAAAATGCGCCCTCCCCGGACCCTCAAAGAAATGCAGCGCCTGGCAGGGTGTATGGCTTCCTTAGGGCATTTCATCTCCAAGTTTGGTGAGCGAGCCCTGCCCTTCTTCAAGCTCCTGAAGAGGTCTGGCTCCTTCAAATGGACTCCTGAGGCAGACGCCGCCTTTGAAGCCCTCAAGAGGTACCTCATGAGCCCGCCCATCATGGTCGCGCCGCGCTCTCGCGAGCCCTTGCTCCTGTACTTGGCGGCCACCCCCCAGACGGCCAGCGCGGCGTTGGTGGCGGTGCGGGAGGAGCGCGTCTGTGCCAAGGAAAAACCCTCGGCGCCCCTTCAGGCTCACGAGACCGCTGAGCCTCGCGAGCCTCCTGAGCCTCATGAGGCCGCCGTCCCCCACAAGCCTCGCGAGCCTCCTTTCCCTCTCAAGGTTCCCGAGCCTTCCGAGGCATATGAGGAGCAAGCTGTCACAACAACTACGCGCCTCGTCGAGCACCCCATGTACTTCGTCAGCACCGTGCTAAGGGACGCGCGCGAGCGCTACCCCATACAGCAGAAGCTCCTCCTCGCGCTCCTCCTCGCCTCGAGGAAGCTACGCCACTACTTTCAGGGTCATCCCATCAAGGTCATTTCCTCCTACCGCTTGGAGCAAGTTCTGCGCAGCCCCAACGCCGCCGGCCGCGTCGCCGAGTGGAACATCGAGCTGCAGGCCTTCCAGCTGGAGTTCTCCTCCACCAGAGTCATCAAAGGTGCGGCTCTGGCCGACTTTGTGGCAGAATGGACGGACACATACGAGGATGAGCCTCGCGAGGCCCAGTCCCTCCTGCCAGGGGATGAGGCGCCTGGCGGATGGACCATGCACTTCGACGGCGCCTTCTCCCGACAGGGCGCGGGGGCTGGGGTCATGCTCACCTCGCCAACATGAGACAGGCTCTACTACGCTATACAGCTCTGCTTCAGGCACACCGACAAGGTCTCCAACAACATCGTAGAGTATGAGGGCCTCATCGCCGGCCTCAAGGCCGCGTTCGCCCTAGGCATGAAGCGTTTGACTATCAAGGGCGATTCGCAACTCCGTGTCAACTTCTCCAACAAAAGCTACAAGCCCAAGGACAAGCACATGGCCGCCTACCTGGAAGAGGTACATAAACTTGAGAATCGCTTTCTTGGCCTGGAGCTGCAGCACATCCCCCGCGGCAGCAACAAAGAGGCCGATGACCTCGCCAAACGAGCATCACGCCACGAGCCCCAGATTCCTGGCATCTTTGAGGAAAGGCTCCTCAAGCCATCTGCCGAACCCCAGCCGTGAGCACGGCGCTCCTTCGCGAGGAACTCCCGCCCGCACCACCCACGGGCGCACCAGACTGTGGCCCGGCCTCAGGAGCCCGCCTGCTACTGGCGCTCGAGCCTCAGGCAGATAGCTAGGCCATGGAGTTCAAGGCTTACTTGCTTCGCGCCACCTTGCCGGAGGAGGACTCAGAAGCAGAGCGCGTGGCCTGGCAGGCCACCGCTTATTGCATACAAGATGGCGAGCTGTACCGCAAGTGCCCCAATGGCGTCTCGCTGCGGTGCATCTCTGAAGAGCAAGGGCGCGAGTTGCTAGCTGATATACATGGAGGAGACTGCGGCCACCACTCTTCATCACGCACCCTCGTCGGTAAGGTTTTCCGCAGCGGCTTCTACTGGCCCACTACTCTACGTGACGCTACCGCACTGGTCCAAGCCTGCGAGGCCTGCCAATTCCACGCCAAGCAGATCCACTAGCCGGCGCAGGGCCTCCAGACGATCCCCCTCTCATGGCCCTTCACGGTCTGGGGGCTGGACATCTTGGGGCCTTTCCCTCGCGCGGCTGGTGGTTATCGCTACCTCTACATCGCCATCGACAAGTTCACCAAGTGGGCAGAGGTCGAGCCGGTGCGCACCATCCCGGCAGGCTCCGCCGTCAAGTTCATCAAGGGCCTCGTGAGCTGCTTTGGAGTTCCCAATCGCAACATCACCGACAATGGATCTCCCAGTTCACAAGCGGCCTCTTCAGGTCCTACTGCGCTAGCCTCGGCACCCAGATCTGCTACGCCTCGGTGACGCACCCACGAAGCAATGGTCAGGCCGAGCGCGCCAACGCCGAGGTCCTCAAGGGCCTCAAGACAAGGAGCTTCAAGAAGAAACTTGAGGCTTGCGGCAAGGGCTGGCTCGACGAGCTGCAGTCCGTGCTGTGGTCCATCCGCACGACAGCAAGCAAGCCTACTGGTGAGACGCCCTTCTTCCTCGTCTACGGCGCTGAGGCGGTCCTCCCATTGGAGCTTAAGCACGGCTCCCTGCGAGTCCTTGCCTTCGATGAGGCGTGTCCGGATGGCTCGCGGGAGACCGATCTACTGCTCCTCGAGGAGGGCCGCCGTCAGGCCGCCCTTCATGCTGCGAGGTACTAGCAGGCCTTGCGTCGCTACCACAGCCGCAACATCCGCCCTCGCACTCTCGAGGTCGGCAACCTCGTCCTGCGCAGGATCCTCTCCAGAGAGGGACTCCACAAACTCTCACCTATGTGGGAAGGCCCTTTCAGGGTTACTCATGTCTCCAGGCCCGGCTCAGCCCAGCTGGAGATGGAGGACGGAGTTCCTGTGCCTAACGCCTGGAACATCCAACACCTCCACAAGTTCTACCCGTGACCCTCACGAGTACGAACGAAACGGGGATGTACATGCCCCGGAGCCTCTCATTGCGTTCGCCTGATGGGCCCGCGAGAGATCCCACCCACGCCCTAGTGGAAGCCCCATGCTCCGCGCTGGCGGAACGATCGACCCGCGATCATACCCACACCCCTATGGAAGCCCCATGCTCCGCGCTGGCGGAACGATCGACCCGCGATCATACCCACACCCCTGTGGAAGCCCCATGCTCCGCGCTGGCGGAACAATCAACTAAGGGCGCCCCACGGGCTGCACTAGCCTCAAGCTGACCCGTGCCGGACACGGCAGCAATCTTTTTCTCGTTTTGGTGTGTAATTGAGGGCGCCCCACGGGTTGCACCAACCTCAAGCTGGCCCGTGCCAGACACGACAGCCGCATCTTTGTTTGGTTATGTAATGGGTTGCTCTCTTGCCTCAGTAAAATTTCCATTTCCTTATATGGAGTTTCTTTTTCACCTTGCCTCACGAGCCTCGCGCGCTCACGACTTCCCTCATGCGCCTCACGCGAGCTGGACACGGTGCATGCGATCGGGTCAGTCCCAGCAGCACTGAAAAACCCAAGCAACCGGGCTCTGGCTCGCGGGCCTGCCCCGTGCATGCCACCCCACCAAGGTCCTTGGTGTCCTGTCTCCTCGCGTAATACCCATGAACTAATCGACGAACGCGCGCTGTCGTTGAGTGCTCTGCGTGCAGCTATCTCAGGAGTAGGTCCCTTGAAGGATCTCGCGAGGTAGCACCCTCAGGACCTCACGAGGCCAGCAGGCACCGCCTCGGGGAATAACCCTTGGCGGCCGTCCCAGCAGGAGATCTCGCAAGCGGAACCCTCACAAGACGCACCCTGCGAGAGACGACCCACCATAATACCTCGTGTAGAGCTAAGTCTCCCATCTCGCGAACCACCCTCGCCGTCTCTCGAGCCTTCCCCTCCGATGGCCTCCCGAGCGCTAGTGTTCCTCTTGGCGCAAGCCGCTTGTGCGTTAAAGGCGGGCTCCCTGAGCATCGCGCCTCAGGAACCCTCATTAGCTCCCGATGCCCCTCGCCTCCTGGCCTTGTTCAGGCATCGCGACCTGACATACCAGCGACGGCTATGGCCGCTTGGGAGCTGGGCCCTGACAACGTAGAGCATCATGGCAAGCAAAAAGAGAAAAACATGCTTTAAGAGAGAGCCTCGCATGGGCTCGAATGTTCGTTATAGCAAACGTAAAGTATTTAACACCAGGGCATCGTCTTCACGCCCCCACGGGCCACATCGATCTAGCGCAGGGTGACGAAGGGAAAATGCACCCTAGGAGCTCGCGCCGTCGCCGTCTTCACCGGCGCCGTCACCGTCGGAGCTCTCGCTGCTGCCACAGGAGTACTTCCCGAGTAACGCGCCCACATGGCCTTCCACCGCCCTTGCGAGCCCATTGCGAAGCTCCTCGGGGACTGGGGCTATCACCTTGTCAAAGTCGAAGTTGGGGTCGTAGTGGAGGAGGTGGCTGAAGACGCGAGTCGCCGCCAGAGAGAAGAGGCTGCGGCACTCCTCCTCCAGGATACCGTCCACCTCCTTGGCTCCGTCCTCAAGCCGTTCCATGAGCTTGGTGGAGAAGTCGACGTAGTCGGCGTCGCGGGACTCGCGGAGGGCCCCAAGCTTTCGCTGGCAGATGGAATTCAGGGCGTCGTGGGTGCGGATCTGGAGGAAGTGAAGTGCCTTGACGCGCTCGCGCTGCTCCTGTTCCTGATATACGGCGCCAGAGCCGGGCTGCGGTGCGGCTCCCCGGCGGGTCTTCGCCTCGGCGAGTGCCGCCTTGAGATCAGTGACCTCCATCAGGAGCCGCTCGCGTTCTGACTCGAGGGCGTCAGCGTCCTCTTGGACCTTCTTCTCCTTGGCCTCCAGTTGGGCGTTGGCGTCGGTGACGCGCTTCGTGTGAGCCTCCTGGGCATCGGCCAGCTGGCGCCCCAGCGTCTCCAGACGCTCCTTCTCCATGGCCTGCTCGGCCGCCTTCTTCTCGAGGCCCTCCGTGCGTGTCTCGAGGTCTACCTTGCGGGCTGCGGCCTCCTTCTCGCGAGTGGCAAGGGTGCCTTCCCGCGTGAGGAGAGACTGCGCCTGCTCGGCGTGTTGGTCTTGGAGCTCTTTCAGGAGGGCCTCCACCTCTTCGCGGCGTGCAGTGGCCGCTTCGGCCTCCTGGAGGGCTCTCGCGCCAGCCCCCTCCGCTTCGGCGGTGTCCCTCTCGCACAATGCGAGAGCATGTTCGTCATGGCACCGGGCCGTATCGACGGCGACGCTGAGCCGGCGCCACCCGTCGGCAAGTTTCAGGCGCTCCTCGGCGAGGCGCGTCTCCGCGTCCTGGAAGTCCGTGCCGAGCCGAGCAAGCGCGGCCTTGGCGTCGCGCAAGGCTTCAGGCCTGAGCAAAGCACGGTTACTCGCGAGGACCAGGGGCCAGTCCGGGTCGGGCCCTCTGGCACCCTCCGCCGCGGCGGCGAGGGAACCCTCGGCACCGCATGCCTGGGGCGGCGGGCTCGCCAGGCCGCCCCCTTGTTCAGCCGCGGCGGTGCGCTACGGGGGCTCTCAGTGCCGGTCATGGCATGCCCCGCAACTCCTTCCCCTGCACCCAAGGAGGCCCCCGACGGGGGGGGGGCAGACGCTTCGGCCTCCCTCGTCGTCGCTTCCTTGCCCGCGGCAGGGTCAGGGGGGAGGGCGTCCCCGCCTCCTGAGGCTACGTCCCGAGGCTCCTCCATGTCGGTCTCACGGGATGCACCCGCATGCAACCCTGGAGGAGCGACTGCCCCCTCCTCGATTTCCGTACACCCTGCTTCGGCGTCGGGACGGCGGGTAGCCTCTAGACGCCCCCCGGCACCGGCGGCGGGCATCGACACCCCCTGCGGGCTGGGGGTAACCCTCGCCTTCGTCGTCGTCTTCTTCTTCTTCTTTTTCTGATCCGCGGCAGATCTCCTGCGCGAATGGTGGCTCAGCTCCGAGCCCGGATAAAGGAGCAAGAATTAAGGACGCCGGGAGAAGGCAGAAGGCTTACTCGTCGCTGACTTGCCACTTCCTCTTCTTGTCTCGCACAGACGGCTGGCTCGCGCTACCCTTGCCGAGCATTGCCTCGACGCCGCCGCTGAGGCCCCCGGGGCGTGCCGCGGTAGACCCGGACGCGTCGTCACCCGTCTCCGGGCCCTGGGCGGCTTCAGCCTCATGACGGGCCTCAAGCGCTAGGGGCTCGCCCGCCCCCGCGCCGGGAGCCCCCGCCGCCGTGGGCGGGATGCTCTCGACGTCGTCATCCTCGAGCTCGCAGATGAGCTGACGGTGGGCGCGTGGTGGCGCCCGGCTGAGGTCCTCCTCCATAGCCTCCTCCGAATCTCCGTTGCCGCTGCTGCTTCCCGAATCCACCTCCACCATGAGGGGGTTGTCGCGGGGCCCGATGTGGCCCTCCGGCACGACGCCCCACTGATCGAAGAGGGGCATCTCCTTCACCAGCTCCGCCTTCTCCGGGTAGCGGAAAAGCGGGAGTGCCCCCTCTGGCGTTTCCACGGCAAGGGTATTGAGCAGAATCGCCAGGGCCCCGTCCAGCATGTCTGACCCCAGGCTGCACGGCTTCAGCCTCATGGCGTCGCCCGCGCTGGAGTACTCCCACATGGGGTGCGAGTGCTGCTGAAGTGGCGCGATGCGCCGCCGCAGGTATTCCCTGACAACCGCCGTCCCCGACAGTGTTGCGGCCTGGTGCGCCGCCATCCGCTCCAGGACGGGCTCCATCCTCGGGTCGGCGAGCTTCTCGTGCCCCCACACGGATATCTTCTCGGCCGGGTCCGTAGGGATCATCAGGAGCTGGTTGGTCTGGCGCACGTCCATATAGACCCAGCGCTGCCGGTATCCTTCCACCTTCTTCACGACCCTCAAGTTGATAATGCCGTCCTCCATTCCCTTGATGGCAAGGAACGATGCGCATCCGGAGCGCTGGTCCGCCGCAGTTAGCCACAGGCAGAAGAAGTGGCGGAAGAGCGCCACAGAGGGCCTCATTCCCACGAAAGCCTCACAGTAAAAGGCGAACGTGGCCAGGAGGAGAATGGAGTTGGGTTGAAGATGAAGAGCGTGAACCTGATAGTGCGCAAGTATGGCATAGAAGAAGTCCGAAAATGGCGGCACCAACCCAGCATACACGCTGTGGAGGAAGAAGGGGTAGGCCGTCGCCCCCAGGTCGCACCGCGCGCGCGACCCCGGCCAGATTTGGGTCGCCTGGTTCTCGTTCTGGCCGTCGGCCACGAACGGAAGCACCCTGTCCAAACCTCCTTCGTCGTCGATGGTGGAGCGCTGCAGCGCCACCCCAAGGACGGGCGCGCTTGGGGAGGGGGTCACCTCCTTCCCCCTCTTGCCAGCGGGAGCCATCTGCGTGGCGGAGGCACGGACCGGGAGCAAGAACAGGCGAAGTTCGAAGGGGGGAATCACGAGGAACCGCGCGCGAGAAGGAAAGGCGCAGAGAGGTGGAGCGTGTGATGGAAGGCAATGATGGCCTCGCGGTGCCACGCCAGGATTTATGTCAGCGCGGCAGTTCCTGAGGTGTCGTGGGGAAGTGGGGGCGTCCCCCGTCACATCGTGCGCCACGCGTCGCGCCTGGCCGCAGGCGGTTAGGGCCCGCGCCGTTTCGCCCCTCAGTAGGCGGGAACATGCGCTCCGCGGGCCCGGGGGCTACTGTCGGGCCCATGGAACCCGGGGTATCCAGGCCCGTCTGCCTTTGGCCCAGGGCGCAACGCCTGGCGTGAGCCCAGCGGGCCGTCACCTCCGAGCATCTCACCAAGACCCCTCATGAAGCCCTGGCCTCCTGAGGCCCCCTCCTCAGAGAGTAGCAAGCGACGCTCAGCATCACCTTCAACGGCCTCGCGAGGTCCCCTCACGAGGCGGCTTCCCGAGTAACCTTGCGAGGCGGCTTTCCGAGGCGGCCTCCCGAGGCCCCCTCCCGTAGGCGCTCGAGACGAAAGCCGTTCGGTGTGCCGCGCGGTCCTGGAGCCCATCACGTGGGTGACGCGTGCGGCGACGAGCAGTAGCAGAGGCCGCGCCAACAGGCGTGGATGAAGATGTTTTCCTCTTTTGTGTTAGGGAAGCAGGGCCAGCTATCTGCTCCCCAAAGCGACCCAAAGGTTGCCCGATCGGCGAAGGAAGACCAAGACGACGGGCGCGCAGTGCGGAGGTCATCACCGAGCCCACCAGCGCGTCATGGATCATGCTTTGGCAGGCGAAGACCACAGTCAGGATAGCTTGAGCGCCTGTCCCCTTTCAAAATCGCCAAGTGTGGCAACCCTTCCCGCCTAAGCTTTGAGGGGGAAGAGGACCAAGGCCGATATAAAGGGGCAGAGCAGCCATTGTAGAGAGGAGGGCTCTAGTCCTGATCACCTTCAACCTTGTATTCCCTCTCTCGCACCAGAGCAATACCAACAAAGCAGGAGTAGGGTCTTACACCGCAAGGTGGCCCGAACCTGGGTAAACCGCGGTGTCCTCACCCCGTCCTTCGCTAGCGCGCTCTCGCCGTAGCCTCGCCGTAGCCTAACCATGGTAGGAGACGAAGCGGTAGAACGAGCTCACCCCAGTGTTCGAACCTTTGAGTCCCCGGAGCCCGACTTCCGACAGCGACGGCGGCCGTGGAGCGCGTCCGGCCTCGGGGAGGAACCCTCGTCGCCGTGGCCGAACCATGGGACCTGCCTCTACCCCTCGCCGGCGCCGGCTTCGGCGGCTCCACCTCCTCTGCCACCTTCTTCCCTTTCTTGGCTGCGGAGAGCTTCCTTTTGGGAGCCATGGCCGCGGTGGCGGCGGGCGGAGATTGGGAAGTTAGACAAGAATGGGGAGCCGAGGAGTTGGTCGCAAGGAAGGCTGGGGATGGGGAGAAGGAGCAATGAGATGCCTGCATCCTGCGCGGGCATGCTTTATCGCCGAGACGGCGGTTATCGAGGCATCGCTAGGAAGCGGAGGTGCCACGCCTGCAAGGCTGCCACGCGTCGCCCTGGGCTCGGCAACTCGATGGGCCCCGCTTAGCTTCGTCCCCAACGGGTGGAACGCGCACGCCGCGGGCCCGGGGGCTACTGTCGGCCCAATGGGAACCAGGGTACCACGACCCGTCTGCTTCTGGCCCAGAAGACGACGCGTGGGCTGGCCCCGGCAAGGTGGCCCTGGCGTCGTTGCCCAGGAGGGAGTCGCCTCGCGAGGAGGCAAGCCTCGCGAGGCCCCTCGCCTCTAGGCCAAGCCCTGGTGAGGCCGGCAAGCCCCAGATCACCTCATGAGGCAACCCCTTGCGAGGATGCTTCGCGGGGCATGACGCACGGCGCCAGCCGTGGGGCGGCCGTCCCATCACGTGGGTGACGTCCCGATGTCAAGGCAAGGACAGCATGGTACGACTCAGACAGGTTTCCATTTTGGTGATAAGGGAGCAGCGGCATCTTCCTCCCCCAAAGCAGGTCCCAAAGCATTCCTCTTCGATATAAGGAGATCAGGATGGGTCGGTGCGCCAGGACGGAAGTCATCGTCAAGCCCACCAGCACGTCAGGAAGACTACTTTATCAGGCGGAGACCGCCTTTAGTCGGGATAAGCCTGTGCACCTATCCCACTTTGAATTGCCACCCTGTGGCCACCCTTTCCCGCTGATATTTTCGGAGAAGAGGACCAAGGCACTACAAAAGGGGCAAGGCCGCTTCCATGTAAGGGGATCGATTCATTCTCCCCCACACCTCGTGTACCTCGAGCCACAAGCTCTCCATCACAGAGCAATCCAACACAGGCTGGAGTAGGGTATTACACCGCACGATGGCCCGAACCTGGGTAGCTCGCGCGTCCCCTTCGTGTCCGGTGAGATCCAGTGAGCCTGTCATGACCCCGCCGTAGTTGCCGTCATGTCATTGGTCGCCAAGCAAAGTCCCCCAGAGTTTGAATCCTAAGTTCTTGGAGAAGTTTCTTGGACGCAGATCCTAGACTCCGACAGTATAGCAAAGAAGAAAGAACTTGCTCACATGATTATGGGTGTCATCCACGCTGAGGTTGCAGATTGTGAGGTTGTCGATCATTAAGCTCTGTTTGTTTATTTGCACTGGCATCAATCTTTGATTGCCTAGTGGATGTAATTTCCTATAATATATGCTTTGTTGTGCTACGTTTTTCCTTTTATGCGTATATTTGCTTAGCGCGGGGTTGCACCCGAGCTTTCTGGGCTGAAACCTCAACTGGCGGCAAACAAGCCAAAATATGGAGTGAAATTAATAACTGGAACAAAGCGACATGGGCCCTTCTTCTAAGGGAACGGCCCAGGGCTTGTAATGACCCCGTAGTGGGCCTGCAATTACTAGATGGGCTTTGCCACAAGCCATAATTGTTCCTCTTAATGGGCTAAAAGTAATAGCTGGGCTTAAATCATCATGGGCCTTTGATGGACTATATTTGGCCTTATCATTCAATGACCCTTTAGCCATGCAGGAAATTTAGCTGGCCCAAATGTAAGTTAGGCCCAATTAATTGACGGGCCGTTAGAAGGCCCAAATGAAAGGTAGGCCTAATTATTTCACGGGCCCTTAGCAGGCCCAAATCTAAAGTACGCCCAATTAGGTGATGGGCCATTAGCAGGCCGAAACCTCGATTGGGTTCCAACAATGGAAACGGGCCTATGGGCCGTTAGCAGCCCAAAATTGATTAAAATTACTGCTTGGCCCATTTTGATGTCGGGCCATTAACAGGCCGAAAGCCGTCCGGGCCATAAGTGGGCCCATATACAAAACGGGCCTTTAACAGGCCGAAAGTCATGTCGGGCTAGAATTGGGCCATGGAGAACATGGGCCACTAATAGGCCGAATGTCAGGTTGGAATATAAATGGCCCAACTACGGTGTGGGCCGTTAACAGGCCGAAAGGTACACCGGGCTGGAAGTTGGCCCAAATCCCTAATGGGCTTCTAAAAGGACGAAATATGTACCACCAGGAAATTGGCCCATGCCAATAATGGGCCTATAACGGGCCGAAAGTCGTACAGCCTGGAAATTGGCTCATCTCTATAATGGGCCTCTAACAGGCCGAAAGAACCTCGGCCGGCAAATGAGCCCGAAGACATAGCGGGCCGTTAACGGGCTGGAATAGATGATGGGCCGCAATGGTGTCAAATCGTTAATGTTCCATTGATGGGCCGAATTGGAATATCTCTTATGGGACGTTTTTGTAAATGGGCCAGACGAAAGTAGGCCGTAAATTGGCCGGCCCGCTTATTTCGACTGGGCCGGCCTTTTAAACCTCAATGGGCCACTGTTGGGCCATGCCATGTGTAACATTTCCATAGGCCCGTCTCGTCCATTGGAGGAATGACATCTGTTGCCACGCCGAGCTGACACGTGGTTCCTTAAGCCAATGAGAATTTTACACGTGGAAAATCCCCATTGGTCCGAGTTGTTAACGGTTTATCAAATCCAAACCAGAACCCGATAGCTTAACGGCGACCCGTTACGATGGATGTCATGTGTCAGTCACCCTTGACGAAAACACTTCCATGACACACCATTTATCATCATGGAAGTGGACACTTCCGTGATGATAATTTCAGTATTGATATGGAACACTTCTACGACAACACAGGTATGACAATCTTGATTCTGTCATAAAATTGTCATGGATGTACATGCATGACAGAAAACTTGACCTACTATGACAAAGACGTATCATCACGGAACTGTTTTTTTTGTAGTGGGGGAGGACCCAGAAACCGCGTGGTATGGTGTGCCACATATCAGCACGGAGGAAAATGTGCCTGTAAAAATATATGAGACGTAGCTATGGTTCGAACTCGGGACCGAGACAGTCGATCGAAAACACCCCACTAGCCACACAGCTTCATCATGCTAACGTGGCACGGAGGATTGGTGTGGTTAGCTTTGTCTCGACCAACCATGAGGTCTCTTGTTCCTAGGTGATTCATCTACATTCCAAGAATTTTTTTAGTTATAATAACACCACAGCCAGCTCGCGCCCCTCTTCGTGTTTGCCCGTGCGTCTAAAGTGTTGGTGAGCATTGCATGAAAATCAAAAAATTTCCTACAAAACACCCAAGATCTATCTATGGAGATGCATAGCAATGAGAGGGGAGTGTGTCTACGTACCCTTATAGACCGAAAAGCGTTAGTGTACGTAACGCGGTTGAAGTAGTCGTACTCGTCGTGATCCAATCACGATCCAATCCGATCTAGTGTCGAACGGACGACACCTCCAAGTTTAGCACACGCACAGCTCGACGGCATCATCTCCTTCTTGATCTTGCAAGCGAGGGAGAGGAGGTACATGAGATCTGAACCAACACGACGGCGTGGTGGTGGTGGTGGCAGCAGAATTCCGGCAGGGCTTCGCAAAGCGCGTACCGGTGAAAAGGTGGAGGAGTTGGGAGCGACGGAGGGCAAGGGTGAAGGGCTGGCTGCCCCCATGCGCCTCCCCCCTCTATATATACGCTAGGGGGCAGGGGAGGGCGTCCAAAACCCTCCTAGGGCCGGCCACATGGGAGAAATCCCTTTAAACTTGGAGATAACATCTTATCTCTAGATTCAACCCTTTAAATTTAGAAAAGACCTTACCTCTAGATTTAAACGACATGTGCCTTGGGTAATGGTGCGGCCAGCGCATGTGGGCTGTAGCCCCACCCCTCGGTCCATGTGGGCCCTTCCCGGTTTGTTGGGTCCCACGGTGGAACCCCCGAAACTTTCTAGAACCTTCCTGGTACTCTACCGAAAATTTCCGAACATTTCTGGAACCCTGAATATGACTTCCCATATATAAATCTTTACCTCCGGACCATTTCAGAGCTCCTCGTGATGTCCTGGATGCCATCAGAGACTCCGAACTACTTTTGGACTTTCCACTATTAATATCTCAACATTACCCTAGCGCTACCGAACGTTAAGCGTGCGACCCTACGGGTTCGGGAATCATGTAGACATGACCGAGACACCTCTCCGGTCAATAACCAATAGCGGGACCTGGATGCCCATATTGATTCCTACATATTCCACAAAGATCTTTATCGATTGAACCACGATGTCGAGGATTCAGATAATCCCGTATGCAATTCCCTTTGTCTGGCGATATGCTACTTGCCCGAGATTCGATCGTCGGCATCTCCATACCTAGTTCAATCTCGTTACCGGCAAGTCTCTTAACTCGTTCCGTAATACAAGATCTCGTGACTAAACTCATTAGTCACATGCTTGCAAGCTTCTTGTGATGTTGTATTACCGAGAGGGCCCAGAGATATCTCTTCGTCACACGGAGCAACAAATCCCAGTCTTGATTCGGGCCAACCCAACATACACCTTCGGAGATACCTGTAGAGCACCTTTATGATCACCCAGTTACAAAGTGGTGTTTGATAGCACACAAGGTATTCCTCTGGTGTCAAGGAGTTGCATGATCTCATGGTCTTAGGAACTGATACTTGACATGAAGAAAGGCGTAGCAATAAACTTAAGTGATACGATCATATGCTAAGCTTAAGGTTGGGTCTTGTCCATCACATCATTCTCCTAATGATGAGATCCCATTATCAAATGACAACTCATGTCTATGGTTAGGAAACATTAACCATCTTTGATCAATGAGCTAGTCTAGTAGAGGCTCACTAGGGACACGGTGTTATTTATGTATCCACACATGTATCTTAGTTTCCGGTCAATACAATTCTAGCATGGATAATAAACGTTTATCATGAACAGGGAAATATGATAATAACCAATTTATTATTGCCTCTAGGGAATATTTCCAACAGTCTCCCACTTGCACTAGAGTCAATAATCTAGTTCACATCGCCATGTGATTAACACCCAATGAGTTCTGGGGTTTGATCATGTTTTGCTTGTGAGACAGGATTTAGTCAACGGGTCTGCAACATTCAGATTCGTGTGTACTTTGCAAATCTCTATGTCATATTATAGATGCTGCTATCACGCTCCACTTGGAGCTATTCCAAATGACTGCTCCACTATACGTATCCAGTTTGTGGCTCAGAATCATCCGGATCGGTGTCAATGCTTGCATCGACGTAATCCTTTACGATGAACTCTTTATCACCTCCATAACCGAGAAACATTTCCTCAGTACTCTTTAGGTACCTAAGGATAATCTTGATCGCTGTCCAGTGATCCACTCCTAGATCACTCTTGTACCCCCTTGCCAGACACATGGCCAGGCACACATCAGGTATGGTATACAACAAGGCATATATTATAGAGCCTATGGCCGAGGCATAGGGATGACCTTCATCCTTTCTCTTTCTTCTGCCGTGGTCGAGCTTTGACTCTTACTCAACTTCACACCTTACAACTCAGGCAAGAACTCCTTTTTTGACTGATCCATTTTGAACTCCTTCAAAATCTTGTCAAGGTATGTGCTCTGTGAAAGTCTTATCAGTCGTCTCGATCTATATCTATAGATCTTGATGCCTAATATGTAAGCAACTTTACCCAGGTCTTCCTTTAAAAAAACTCCTTTCAAATAACCGTTTATGGTTTCCAGAAATTCTACATCATTTCCAATCAACAATATGTCATCCACATATACTATCAGAAATGCTATAGAGCTCCCACTCACTTTGTTGTAAATACAAGCTTCTCCACAAACTTGTATAAACCGAAAACTCTTTGACCACCTCATCAAAGTGTATATTCCAACTCCGAGATGCTTGCACCAGTCCATAGATGGATCGCTAGAGCTTGCATACCTTTTAGCATCCTTAGGATCGACAAAATGTTCCGGTTGTATCATATACAACCTTTCCTTAAGGAAACCGTTAAGGAACGCAGTCTTGACATCCATCTGCCAGATTTCATAATTGAAAAATGTAGCAGTTGCTAACATAATACTAACAGACTTTAGCATTGCTACGGGTGAGAAAGTCTCATCGTAGTCAACTCCTTGAACTTTTTCGGAAACCCCTTTGCGACAAGTCGAGCTTTATAGATGATGACATTACCATCAGCGTCCGTCTTCTTCTTAAAATCCATCTATTCTCAAACATGGATCCTATCTCGGATTTTATGGCCTCTAGCCATTTTTTGGAATCCGGGCTCGTCATTGCTTCTTCATAGTTCGTAGGTTCGCCGTTGTGCAACAACATGACTTTCAGGACAGGTTAACCGTACCGCTTAGGGCAGTACATGTCCTTGTCGACCTACGAGGTTCGGTAGTGACTTGATCCGAAGTTTCATGATCATCATCATTAGCTTCCTCTTCACTTGGTGTACACATCACAGGAACACCTTTCTGCGATGTGCTACTTTCCAATTCAAGTGAAGGTTCGATAACCTCATCTACCTTTCTCCCACTCACTTCTTTTGAGAGAAACTTCTTCTCTGGAAAGGATCCATTCTTGACAACAAAGACTTGCCTTCGAATCTGTGATAGAAGGTATACCCAATTGTTGCTTCAAGGTATTCTATGAAGACGCACTTCTCCGCTTTTGGATCCGTGCTTATCAGGCATAAGTGTCGTATCCCCAAACTTTAAGAAACGACAACATAGGTTTCCTGCCGAACCATAGTTCATACGGTGTCGTCTCAACAGATTTAGATGGTGCCATATTTAAAGTGAATGTAATTGTCTCTAATGCATAAACCTAAAACTATAGTGGAAATCGGTAAGAGACATCATAGAACACACCATATCCAATAGGGTACGGCTACGATGTTCGGACACACCATTACACTGTGGTGTTCCAGGTGGCGTGAGTTGTGAAACAATTTTTACATTGTCTTAAATACATACCAAACTCGTAACTCAGATATTCACCTCCATAATCATATCGTAGACATTTTATCTTCTTGTCACGATGATCTTCAACTTCAGTCTAAAATTGCTTGAACTTTTCAAAATTTTAGACTTGTGTTTCATCAAGTAAATATACCCGTATCTACTCAAATCATTTGTGAAGGTAAGAAAATAACGATATCTACTGTGTACTTCAACACTCATTGGACTGCAGACATCAGTATGTATTATCTCCAATAAGTCACTTGCCTGCTCCATCGTACTAGAAAACGGGGTCTTAGTCATCTTGCCCATGAGGCATGGTTCGCATGTCTCAAGCGATCCAAAACCGAGTGAGTCCAAAGATCTATCAGCATGGAGTTTCTTCATGCGCTTTACGCCAATATGACCTAAGCCGCAGTGCCACAAGTATGTGGTACTATCATCATTAACTTTGCATCTTTTGGCATCAATATTATGAACATGTGTATCACTACGATCGAGATTCAATAAACCATTGACATTGAGTGCATGATCATAAAAGGTATTATTTATGTAAACAGAACAACCATTATTCTCTGACTTAAATGAATAATCGTCTCGCAATAAACAAGATCCAGATATATTGTTCATGCTCGACACAGGCACCAAATAACATTTATTTAGGTTTAAAACTAATCCCGAAGGTAGAGGGAGCGTATTGATGGCGATCACATCAACCTGGGAGACACTTCCAACGCGCATCGTCACCTCGTCCTTAGCCAGTCTCGTTTATTCTGCAGCTCCTGTTTCGAGTTACTAATATTAGCAATTGAACCGGTATCAAATACCCAGGCGCTACTACGAGCACAAGTAAGGTACACATCAATAACATGTATATCAAATATATCTATGTTGACGTTGCCAGCCTTCTTATCTGCCAAGTACTTGGAGCAGTTCCGCTTCCAGTGACCATTCCCCTTATAGTAGAAGCACTTAGTCTCGGGTTTGGGTCCAGCCTTGGGTTTCTTCATTGGAGCGGCAATTGGATTGCCATTCTTGAAGTTTCCCTTCTTTCCCTTGCCCTTCTTGAAAGTGGTCTTGTTAACCATCGACACTTGATGCTCCTTCTTGATTTCTACCTCCGTGGCCTTAAGCATCGTGAATATCTCAGGGATCATCTTCTCCATCCCTTGTATGTTATAGTTCATCACAAAGTTCTAGCAGCTAGGTGGAAGTGACTGGAGAACAATATCAATCACTATCTTATCAGGAAGATTAACTCCTACTTGATTCAAGCGATTTTAGCAACCAGACACTTTGAGCACATGCTCACTAACTGAGCTATTCTCCTCCATCTTGCAGGCAAAGAACTTGTCAGATGTCTCATACCTCTCAAAATGGGCATGAGCCTGAAATTCCAATTTCAGCTCTGGAACATCTCATATGCTCCATGGCGTTCAAAACGTCTTTGGAGCCCCGATTTCAAAGCCCTAAAGCATGGCGCACTGAACTATCGAGTAGTCATCAGAACGTGCCTGCCAGACGTTCACAACATCCATAGACGATGCTGGAGGGGTTGGTACACCGAGCGGTGCATCAAGGACATAAGCCTTCTGTGCAGCAGTGAGGACAATCCTCAGATTATGGACCTAGTCTGCATAATTGCTTACATTATGTTTTAACTTAGTCTTTCTCTAGGAACGTATTAAAATTCAGGGGAGCTACATCATGAGCTATTGATCTACAACATAATTTGCAAAGACACTTTGACTATGTTCATGGTAAAGGGTTCAGTTAATCAAATTACTAGTGAACTCCCACATAAATCAACATCCCTCAAGTTGTCTAAGTGTTACATGATCCAAATCAACCAACCCATGTCCGATCATCACGTGAGATGGGGTGGTTATCAATGGTGAACATCCCCATGTTGATCATATCTACTATATGACTCATGTTTGGCCTTTTGGTCCTCTGTGTTCCGAGGCCATGTCTGTACATGCTAGGCTCGTCAAGTTTAACCCAAGTATTTTGCATGTGCAAAAACTGGCTTACACCCATTGTATGTGAATGAAGAAGCTATCACACGCGATCATCACGAGGTGCTTGTAAACGACGAACTTTCGCAACGGTGCATACTTACGGAGAACACATTTAAGTGAAGGGATCATCTTATAATGCTACCGTCGTCCTAAGCAAAAATAAGATGCACAAAAGATAAACATCAAATACAAATCAATATGTGACATGATATGGCCATCATCGTCTTGTGCTTTTGATCTCCATCTCCAAAGCATCGGCTTGATATCCATCATCACTGGCATGACACCATGATCTCCATCATTGTGTCGTCACGTAGTTTTCTCGCCAACTATTGCTTCTACAACTATTGCAAACGCATAGCGACAAAGTAAAGTAATTACATGGCGTTTAATGATTGACACGCAGGTTATACAATAAATTAAAGACAACCCTATGGCTCCTACCGGTTGCCGTACTCATCGACATGCAAGTCATGAAAACTATTACAAAACATGATCATCTCATACATCAACATATATCAAATCACGTCATGGCCATATCACATCACAACATACCCTGCAAAAACAAGTAAGACGTCCTCTACTTTGTTGTTGCAAGTTTTACGTGGCTGCTATGGGCAACTAGCAAGAACCGTTCTTACCTACGCAAAGCCACAATGGTGATAATCAGTTTCCTTTTAACCTTCTACAAGGACCACTATTGTCAAATCGAATTCAACTAATGTAGGAGAGACAGACACCCGCCAGCCACTTTTATGCAATACAAGTTGCATGTCTGTCAGTGGAACCATTCTCTTATACGAGGACAATTAAAGTTTGTCTGGGCCGCTTCATCCCACAATACCGCCAAATCCAAAATAACAAATAGAGGTAAGCAATCTGAACATCAACGCCCACAACATCTTTGTGTTCTACACGTGCATATCATCTATACATACACCTAGCTCATGATGCCACTGTTGGTGAACGTTGCATGAAAATCAAAAAAATTCCTACAAAACACCCAAGATATATCTATGGAGATGCATAGCAATGAGAGGGGAGTGTGTCTATGTACCCTTGTAGACCAAAAAGCATTAGCATACGTAATGCGGTTGATGTAGTCGTACTCGTCACGATCCAATCAAGATCCAATCCGATCTAGTGCCGAATGGACGGCACCTCCCAGTTTAGCAAACGTACGACTCGGCGGCGTCCTCTCCTTCTTAATCCAGCAAGCGAGGGAGAGGAGGTAGATGAGATCTGAACCAACATGACGGCGTGGTGGTGGTGGTGGTGGTGGCAACGTAATTCCGGCAGGGCTTTGCCAAGCGCGTACCGGTGAAAAGGTTGAGGAGTTGGGAGCGACGGAGGGCAAGGGTGAAGGGGTGGCTGCCCCCATGCGCCTCCCCCTCTATATATAGGCTAAGGGGCAGGGGAGGGTGTCCAAAACCCTCCTAGGGCCAGCCACATGGGAGAAACCCCTTTAAACTTGGAGATAACATCTTATCTCTAGGTTGAACCCTTTGAATTTACAGATAAGACCTTATCTCTAGATTTAAAAAACATGTGCCTTGGGGAATGGTGTGGCCAGCACGTGTGGGCTATAGCCGCACCCCTCGGTCCATGTGGGCCCTTCCCGGGTCATTTGGCCCCACGGTGGAACCCTCGAAACCTTCTAGAACCTTCCCGGTACTTTACCGAAAATTCCCAAACTTTTCCGGAACCCTGAATATGACTTCCAATATATTAATCTTTACCTCTAGAGCTCCTCATGATGTCCTAGATCCCATCCGAGACTCCAAACTACTTTTGGACTTTGCACTATTAATATCTCAACATTACCCTAGCGCTACCAAACGTTAAGCGTGCGACCCTACGGGTCAATAATCTATAGCGGGACCTGGATGCCCATATTGATTCCTACATATTCGAGAAAGATCTATATCGGTTGAACCACGTTATCGAGGATTCAGATAATCCTATATGCATTTCCCTTTGTCCGACGATATGTTACTTGCCCAAGATTCGATCGTCGGCATCTCCATACCTAGTTCAATCTCGTTACCGGCAAGTCTCTTTACTCGTTCCGTAATACAAGATCCCGTGACTAAACTTATTAGTCACATGTTATATTACCGAGAGGGCATAGAGATATCTCTCCGTCACACGGAGCGACAAATCCCAGTCTCAATTCATGCCTACCAAAGAGACACCTTCGGAGATACCTGTAGAGCACCTTTATGATCACCCAGTTACGAAGTGATGTTTGATAGCACACAGGGTATTCCTCTGGTGTCAGGGAGTTGCATGATCTCATGGTCTTAGGAATAGATACTTGACATGAAGAAAGTTGTAGCAATAAACTTAAGTGATACGATCATATGCTAAGCTTACGGTTGGGTCTTGTCCATCACATCATTCTCCTAATGATGTGATCCCATTATCAAATGACAAGTCATGTAGAGACATGAAACCTTAACCATCTTTGATCAACGAGCTAGTCTAGTAGAGGCTCACTAGGGACACAGTGTTGTTTATGTATCCACACATGTATCTTAGTTTCCAGTCAATACAATTCTAGCATGGATAATAAACGTTTATCATGAACAGGGAAATATGATAATAACCAATTTATTATTGCCTCTAGGGCATATTTCCAACATAAAGGTTGTAGATCGAGAGGAGAGAGAGAGATCGTAGACACAGGACTCGCCAGTGAGTCAACGTTCATGCATGTGCAGACGAGCCACTCCCTCTACTCTACTCAACGTAATATAGTATAAAATCAAGTTATGCGACAAAGCCAACAACCGTTGCTATTTTTGGCTATCAACGTATGCTTTGTAGTCCTAGTTGCCACTTCGAATCTTGTTGTCGTGCATACGACCATCTATGGGACCATCAAGGTGCCTTTGTGGTTCAACTGTGGGGATGTGCAAGCACAAAGACCAGAATCAGCAATCAACACAAGGGATTTTACCCAGGTTTGGGCCACCGTGAGGTGTAAAACCCTACTCCTACTTTATTGTATTGAATGTGTTTGAGCTCAAGTACAAGGAGCGCAACTTGTCGGCAAGCGTGCGGGAAGTGCAGCTACGCATGCAAAATGAGCAAAGTGTCGACCCTTGTAAAGGTTGCCCTGGCCCTCCTTTTATAGATCAAGGGGTAACCACAGTGGCAAAACAGTCTTTACATATTGATTAGATAGCCAATAGTGCTATCATACCAAACTCTACCAGATTGGGACAAACGCATTAAATGCGCTATTAGGTGTCATGTGGAGGGGGAGCCCTGGCAAGGTTTCTGCACCGCTCGCCCAGCTACATCCTATAATTTGGACACGCCTCCTGAATGGGTGTCATTAAAGCTAATCCTCCTTCCATTACACTGACACATGTGTCGGTACCAAAACCGGCAGATCTTGGGTAGGGGATCCGAATTGTGGGTCTAGGAATCAATGGGTAACAGAGAACGTAGAGACGGCGATTTACCCAGGTTCGGGCCCTCTCCTAGAGGTAATACCCTATGTCCTGCTAGATTGTATTGATGTGATTGTATGAAGGTTACAGAGTTGATCTACCTCGAGATCGGATGGGCTAAACCCTAGGCTATGGATATGATGCCCCTCTACAGACAAAACCCTCCAGTTTATATAGACACCAGAGGAACCTAGGATTACATACAGTCGGTTACCATCAGAGGATAAACATGCCGGCTACGCTAATAATTACTTGAAGGAGACGCCAAATCTTCGGTGGCTTCCTTCTGGTGTACGGGGTCGCCCACTATCCGGCCTTCCTTCGACGAGTAAAGGGCGGCCCGCTAGTCCGGCCTACGAGAGATAGGCCGGCAGCCCGAGCACCCCCTTATCCGGGACACCCTCAGTAGCCCCCGAACTAGCCTCCAATGGTGAGGTTGAAAGTCTTTGGCAGCTCCATGCTCCAAGGGTCTTCGGCTTGGGTGGCGAGTTCCCTCCCTTACCTGTGTTTGATTTAGCACTAGTTTGGCCACCAATAGTTCGGCTGCCGAAGTATCCTCCGATTGGCGAGGCCCCGTGGGGCCCGTCATACCGCTTTTCTTCACCTAGAATTAAATGACAACCCTCGATTTCTGTGCATCAACGGAATGCGAGTGGCCGATGGGTTTTTACAAAAATGCCCATCTTTTGGGGGGAGTCAATGCCCTTTTAATAGGCCAAGGGCGCGGAGGCTAACGCACCCCACCCCCTGCCATTCTTCCTCATGACCTTGCGAGGCTGCGACCAACAAACAATGGCGAGCGTCCCAGGCTCTTCCTCACGCCCTCACAGCCCCCGTCAAGGTGATTGGGCGAGCTGCTCCGTATCCCTCATGCGTTTACGCAGGCTCGAGACGCAGGGATATCTCCCTGCTTTAGATCTCGCATCCACCCGCCCCAGATTAACTTCCGCAGACGGGGAGGCCCTCGCAGAGAACTTTCCTTCCCCCCATGGGGAGGAAAGGGTGTGCTTCATGCCCTTCCTCTTGCGAGGCCCGGGTTTCCCCATTCATCCTTTCTTGCGGGGTCTACTAGAGTTTTACGGGATCCAACTCCACCACCTTACCCCAGGATCGATTCTTCATATATCGGGCTTCATCGCTCTTTGCGAGATGTTCCTGGGCTGCGAGGCCCACTTCGAGTTGTGGATGAAGTTCTTCTGCCTCGTCCCCCGTACCCGAGAAGGGACAATCTACGAGGTTGGCGGGGCCGAAGTATGGCGTATCGCCGGCACCGGATACCCCGTAGGGACTCCGAAGAAAGACGCCGAAGAATGGACTTTGGAATGGTTTTATATCGAAGACGTCCCCCTATTTGATCCAGTTCGGAGGGGGTTGCCCGAATTCTCATTGGTCTCTCCGAAGAAGCGGTTCAACTGGCGCCCGAAGAGTTCTTCCCAAGAGGAAAGCGCCGAAGTAACTCGGCTGGCCGCTCAAGTAAGGTGGCTAGCCCACAACGGGCTAACCGTTATCGACGTGATGGCCGCAGCCATTGCTCGGTGCGTCCAACCTCTTCAACAGAGAATACACCCGTTTTGGTGCTAAAACGGGGAAGATGATGCAACCCGGTACACACGGATGGGACCTGCCGACCAGACGGCGATGGCAGCCATACTGGCCGATCTCATCAAGGGAGAAGAGCAAGAAGTTGCTCGGTTAAGGCCCAAGGAAGGCTTCTCGAGCTATAAACCCATTGAAATGGTGAGTCCAACCACGTTTTATAGTTCGGAAGGCACCCCAAATTTTTCTTAACCAGATTTCTATCCTGTCCGAACAGAACTAGAGGCGCTGGATCGAGACAGTAAGCTGCCCTACTCCTCAACCGGAGGATTACTCTCGTGACGATGATCCTGGGTTCCATGATGACCCTGAAACATCAATTGATTTCGAGGAGGCGGTCTTCTACCAGGAGAGCCTTGATGGTTCTAAGGTGGCCCTTTTGGCCGATCATCCCAGGGTGCTTCCCTCCTCCGCTGTAAGTGGCCAACGGGCTTCTTCTCAAAAGAAACACTCAGCCGCGGCTGCTCTGAATACACTGACTCCAACTCCCAAGGGTTGCCGTAAGACGCGCCGGACAGCCGCAAGAGCGGCACCAGCGGCCCTAGCGACGAGCGGTCGTGGGGTGACCAGAGGCGTGGCCCCAGGGGGAGCTACATCGTCCGGGCCGCATTCGAAGAGGTAACACAGCCGCCGTACCGTCATAGCCTCTATCTTCGACATCCAATGAGTATGCCAATAATTCTTTCCATGGTGTCCTGTAGACGGTATGTAGAACCGCCCTCAGCAGAGGATGTTGAAGAGGTGCCGAGGGGTGACTCGAACCCGAGGTCGCCGGCTGTTACCGGAGTTACTCCGGAGGTCCCTACCGAGGACCAACATCCCGAGGACTCAGGAGGCGTCTCGGCCACTAACTCCGAGGTTGAAAGTGTGATGAATCATCGGCGGCGCAAGGCGTCACTTTGGCACTTCGTGTTTTCCGATCATTAGTTTAATACTCTTAGTTCGGTAGACGCGTACCTTGGCGCTGCCCGAACGGGACTTGAAGGGGCAGTGAAGCTCATGTCTATGAATGTGCAGTTATAGTATTGGTTTTGACAACTAGTATCTAACCCAGTAGCCCCCGAGCCTTAATTTGGGTGGGACGGCCGAGTTAAGGGTCTGATATTTATGACGCCATGCTATTGTGCAGAATGTTCGGGAGCAAAACAAAAAGCTGTCCGAGGACCTCAAGCTGGCGCGAACAGAGTTAGAATCTGTGAAAGCCGAGCTAGAGGGGGTGAACAAATTCACCAGAGAGGCACATGGTAAGTGCCGAACTTAAATTTGTTGTGAGGAAAATTTGATGAAACACCTTGGTTAATGAAAGATAATTCCATAGCAGCCAAGGCGATTAATCAGCTGCGGAAGGATCTGGATACGGCCAGGGAAGCTCAAAGGTTTGCGGAGTCACAACAAGAGACCGGCTACCGAGTGCTTTACCGAAGTCATGAGGAGAGGGATAAGCTCAAAGCGGAAAATCAACAACAGGCCCAAGAAATCTCGAACTTGAAAGCTCAGCTGGCCCTATCCCAGGAAGAGAGCCAGAAACTGAAAGCTGGCATGTTCGGTAAGTGCGTTCTAGCTTGTCAGGTTATTGGCTGCAGGTCTTAGACGGTAAGGAGAACAACTCTCTCGTCTTATTGCAGTTCTTCTGACCGGACGCCCCGAGGAGGAGGCCAGCTTTTTCGGACAGGACCTGTTGAAGGAGCTCTCCGCTATACATGAGCGGGTCTGAAAAGCCATGAAGAGCATGTCCCGGGCACTGTGGCTGGCGAGGTGGCCCCGGAAGGTATGGCCGAACTTGCGAATTGATTCAAAGGAGCTCAACGCTGCTTTGAGTTATGGAAGAGATCATCTTGCCGAGAAGGAGCACGAGAGGCTTGGGCGATGATCAAGACTCGCTTCACCAAGCTCGAACCGGAGCGTTTAGCTAGGGTTGGGCCGGTAGGGCCAGATGGGCAGGAAGTGCCCGTGCATCTGGTATATGACCAGGTGATGCCCGCAGCTCAGCTGTCCCAAGCAGATTGTGCTCTGGAGACCATAATATATGGTCTTGACCAAGATTAATATGTTGATTCGATGTATCTATGTACTTTACATCAAATAGTCTCCAACCCGTGCTGAAAACGTTGTCTTAACCGGCCATCGGCTTCCGCCTCCCTGACCAGGGGCCGAGGAGTGTTTCCTACTATGTGATACGAAAATATCGGAAAACACTTCAGAGAACCAGGCAATCCGGCCACTTGGTGCAAACAGACAAAAATGCGCTCAGGGAGTTATGTTATACTACTGTTTAACATAAGAAACATCTTCCGACGAAAATAGTTCCTCTATGGGTTACCACATTAAACATGGCCGTATAACCGAATACCCGAAGAAGACGGGGATCGTTACTTCTGGAAAATAACCCCAGAATCTTAGCTATTGTGACCAATGATTTTCACTTCCCCCGTGGACGACCAATTGTGTTCTTAGGAACGCTAGCTTTTGGCTTCACCCGTCTAAGGGACGTACCCGGGAAATCCGGACGTAACAATCACAGAGGTGCTCCCTTTACTCCCTAGCTGAACAATCGGGAACGTAGGGGGTAAACACAGGAGCGAGGCAACCCAGCTTAGCCAAAACTTAAATCAAATTGATGCATATAGTAGTGTTAGAACGATGCAGGAAGGCTGCAAACACGTATAAACGAATGGTTGCATAAATAAAATATGATTGGCTCCGTAAAAGAAGCCCCCAGGTAACGGCGTGTGGTACATTCAAAGATGTTTGCCAAAGAAAAACTTAACGTAGTTCGGCGTGTCCGAACACAGCCCGGGAAAGACTATTTACTAGAAAAATATAAATCCGAGAGGGATAAACCGAACAGGGTAAGGTCGCGAAATTAGCCATAGAAGCATCGTAGCCGAGCTACGTTCCATGGGTTTGGTTCGAGGCGGTCGTCCTTTGGGTCGCGGAGATGAAATGCTCCGCCCGCGAGTACTTGATCAATTATGAAGGACCCCTCCCATTTGGGTGATAGCTTATGCTTCTGCTTCTCCGGGAGGCACATGACTAGATCACCGACGCTGTAGGCCTTTGCCCGTACTTCCCTGCTCTGATAACGTCTGGCCTGCTGCTGATAAAAAGCAGAACGAGCCTGAGCTATGTCGCGCTCGCCCTCCAGGGCATCCAGGTCATCTTGCCGATCCAGCTCGGCCTCCTTTTCTTCATACATACGTACCCGAGGGGCGTCGTGAATGAGGTCGCTGGGGAGGATGGCTTCTGCCCCATACACGATGAAGAACGGTGTGTAGCCCGTGGATCATTAGGAGTGGTGCGCATGCCCCACAATACGGAGTCAAGCTCCTCGACCCAATGGCAGTCAGATTCTTTTAAAGATCGGACCAAACGGGGCTTGATGCCGCTCAAGATCAGTCCATTAGCTCTTTCGACCTATCCATTAGACTGTGGGTGATATACCGAGGCATAGTCAAGCTTAATGCCTAGATTAGCGCCCTAGTCTTTGACTTCCTGGGCGGTAAAATTCGATCCATTGTCCGTTATTATGCTATGGGGGACACCGTAACGGTGTACGATGCCGGATATAAAATCGATGACCGGCTTAGACTTGGCTGAGGTGACCGGCTTTGCCTCAATCCATTTAGTGAATTTGTCTACCATGACGAGTAAATATTTCTTTTTCTTGGTCCCCCCTTTAAGTGGTCCGACCATGTCTAGCCCCCAGACCGAGAAAGGCCAAGTAATTGGTATCGTCCGAAGGGCCGTGGGGGGCATATGGCTCTGATTTGCAAAGAGCTGGCAGCCAATGCAATGTTGTACCAAGGTTTGGGCGTCTGTTCGGGCAGTGGGCCAGAAGAACCCTGCTCGGAAAGCCTTGCTGACCAGGGCCCGAGCTGCCGCGTGGTGACCGCCCATGCCAGCGTGAATCTCAGTCTAGAGCTGCCTTCCCTCCTCTTCAGATATACATCTTTGGAGGACGCCAGTAGTGCTTTTCTTATACAGTTCTCCCTCGTGGACTTTATAGGCTTTAGATCGTCGAATGATACGCCTTGCCTCGGTCTGGTCAGCCGGTAATTCTTGGCGGAGGAGGTAGGCGAGGAAGGGCTCGGTCCATGGCGCGATTACCGCCATGACTTCGTGAGCCGAAGATGTCATTTCGATGGCCGAGGCCCCGATAATTCCTTCATCTGGTTCGATAGGCGGAGGGACGAGCTCTCCTGAGGTATTGGTTTCCGAGCCCTGGGCATCCTCCTGCCACACCACGGATGGCTTGAAGAGTCATTCTAAAAAGGTGTTCTCAGGGACACGGTCGTGCTTGGCGCCCATTCGAGCAAGGATATCAGCAGCTTGATTGCTGTCTCTAGGTATATGGTGAAACTCCAGTCCTTCAAAACGGGCGGAGATTTTTAGGACGGCATTGCGGTATGCTGTCATTTTTGGGTCTTTTGCGTCGAATTCGCCGTTGACCTAAGAGATGGCGAGATTAGAATCTCCCCGTACCTCGAGCCGCTGTATGCCCATTGACACCGCAATCCGAAGTCCATGCAACAGAGCTTTGTATTCGGCTGCGTTGTTGGAGTCGGTGTACATGATCTGGAGTATGTACCGAATATTATCGCGAGTGGGGGATGTGAGAACCACGCCAGCCCCCAGCCCGGCGAGCATTTTGGAGCCGTCAAAGTACATCGTCCAATGCGAGTATGTACTGTACTCCCTAGGGAGTTCGGCTTCCGTCCATTCCGCGACAAAATCAGCCAAAACCTGAGATTTAATAGCTCGGCGCGGTCGATATATGATTTCGAAGGGAAGGAGTTCTATAGCCCATTTGGCTATACGGCCGGTGGCATCTCGATTGTTGATTATGTTGTTCAGTGGTACTTCAGATGCCACTGTGACCAAGCACTCTTGAAAATAGTGGCGGAGCTTTCGGGATGCAAGGAAAACTGCGTATGCGATCTTTTGATAGTGCGGGTACCTCGTTTTACACGGGGTGAGCACTTCGGATACGTAGTACACATGTTTTTGCACCCGGAGCTTGAGACCCTCTGTCCCTCGTTCGATGACGAGAACCGCGTTGACGACCTGATTCGTGGCCGAGATATATAGCAGCATTGGCTCGCCTGGACTGGGTGCTGTTAAGATCGGGTTGCTGGCCAGTAGAGTTTTTATTTCCTCAAGTGCTGCCGCCGCCTCGCTGGTCCACTCGAAGTTCTTCGTCCGTTTGAGCAATTTATAGAGTGGTAAGGCTTTTTCTCCGAGCCGTGAGATGAAGCGGCTTAGGGCTGCAACGCAGCCGGCCAGTTTCTGGATGTGCCCTAGCTCAGTGGGGATCGCCAGCTCGGACAGTGCCCGGATTTTCGCTGGGTTGGCCTCTATTCCTCTATGGGAAACAATGAATCCGAGCAGCTTACCGGCCGACACTCCAAAGACGCATTTTTTCGGATTGAGCCGTATATCGAAGGCCCGAAGACTATCGAAGGTTTGTCGGAGATCGTCCACCAACTGGCTGACGTGTTTGGTCTTAATGACCATGTCGTCAAGATATGCCTCAACCGTTTTGCCGATTTGTTTTTCCAAACATGTTTGAATCATGCGTTGGTATGTAGCCCCTGCGTTCTTTAATCCGAAGGGCATGGTGTTGAAAAAGAATGGTCCATAGGGAGTAATGAATGCTGTGGCCGCTTGGTCGGACTCCTTCATTTTGATTTGGTGGTATCCGGAGTAAGCGTCGAGAAAACACAGCGAGTCATGACCGGCAGTGGTGTCTGTGATCTGGTCTATGCGGGGCAAGGGAAAAGGATCCTTGGGGCAAGCCTTGTTTAAATCCTTGAAATCGACACACAACCGCCAGGATTTATCCTTCTTGGGTACCATGACTAAATTGGCCAACCACTCGGGATGTTTGATGTCTCGGATGAATCCGGCTTCGAGCAACTTTGCCAGTTCCTCACCCATAGCTTGACTCTTGGGTTCGGAAAACCGACGGAGAGTCTGTTTAACTAGCTTGAAACCTTTAATTATATTCAGGCTGTGCTCGGCTAATCTATGCGGGATCCCTGGCATGTCTGACGGGTTCCATGCGAAGATATCCCAGTTTGCACGCAGAAACTTGCGCAATTCTTCATGGACCGCGGGGTCCAGCTGAGCTCCAATGGATGCCGTCTTGTTGGGATCTGTTGGGTGTACTTGGAATTTGACAATTTCATCCGCTGGTTTAAAGGATGTGGATTTGGACCTTTTGTCGAGGATGACATCATCCTTATCCACCGTTGAGCGGAGCGCGGTCAGTTCTTCAGCTGCGAGGGCTTCGGACAACGCTTCGAGGGCGAGGGATGCTATTTTGTTCTCGGCCCGAAGAGCTCTGTCTGGATCACTTATTACTGTGATCATGCCGTTTGGCCCTGGCATCTTAAGCTTCATGTACCCGTAATGTGGGACGGCATGGAATCGTGCGAAGGCATCGCGCCCTAATAAGGCATGGTAGCCACTGTGAAAGGGCATGATGTGGAATAGCAGTTCTTCGGATCGGTAGTTCTCGGGAGTTCCGAAGACCACATCAAGAGCAACTCGGCCACTACAACGCGCCTCCTTTCCGGGGATGATCCCTCGAAAGGTGGTGTGACTTTGCTCGATGCGGGATCTGTCAAACTGCATTTTGTCCAAGGTGTCCTCGTAAATGAGGTTTAGCCCGCTACCGCCGTCCATTAACACCTTTTGGAGTCGGAATCCATCCACGATGGGATCCAGGACAAGGGCGGTAGCAGCACGAGTAGTGCAGGACCTCGGCTGGTCTTGTTCACTGAAAGTGATGGGTGTGTCTGTCCATGAGTCTGTCGCTGCCACATGTTGAATTTGAGCGAGCTCTCGAAGGGCCCTCTTCCTTTGATTCTTCGAGGAATACGTCTCGTAGATTGTGAGGATCTCGGCATTGTCATCAGAGGGCGTTGCTGGACATTTCTTTGAGTACGGGCCTCCGAGGATGACTTCGCCGCTCTTGGTGACTTGCCTGACCACCCAGCAAGCTCGAAGGCTGTGGGTTGGGTTCGTATTGAGGAGGACGGAGTGTATGGGGCATGGTTTGTCCAGTAGTTCGTCAAGGACCATTCTGGATCTTGGCAGGGGTTTCATCCTTTTCTCGGATCGCTCGTATTGAGTTGTCCGGCGAAGGTGTGCGCGTTTTGCCCGAGCTCGGTTTGATTCCTCTGTATGGATTGACTCCGTTTGCTCGAGCTGAGCCTGCCAAGCATACTCCATGGCACAGTATTTGGACACCAGGTCCGATAAATCAGAGAAGTTTCTGATGTGGCGGCGGGCGAGGGCGTTTAAAACGCCTTCGTCTCGGCAGTTCTGTCGGAAAACCTCCAGAATTTCCTTGCTACCACTGTCCGTCATCTTGTTTTGAACGATAAGGAATCTAGCCCAGAAGTGCCGAACTGTCTCTCTGGGCTATTGTTTTACGTACATTAGGTCCCATATGTCGGGCCGTCCTGAGTTATTTGGACAGTACTCGATGTGGGGGGTGGGTCGGATAAATTTTTGGATCCCAGCGGGGTGTGAGTTCGGGGTTTTGGCGGCCGCGTCCTGGATTGGCATGGAATCTAACGTGCCGAGCTCCAGGTCCGGATAGTTGGCCGAGCTCGAGTGCGCGGACTCAAGGTTGTGTGCTGAACCAGACTTCGGCTCTAAACCCTCTCTGGAGCGGAGTTCGGCTGCCGAGCTGGAGGGTGAGGCCTGTTGATCGGGAACTTGCACTCCATGCGCTTCCGGTTCCGGGGGGTGGGGCGAGCCCTCGGTCGGGCCTTCGATGGTGGCGACCAAGTGGGCGGCCGGAGGGGCGTTAATTTCCCTGTCATCGGTCTTAAGCCCGATCTGATCATAGACCGAGGACTGTCCATCGGTGATTCCCAAGGCTTGGATTCGATCTAGTATCCCATTTAATAATGAGAAATCCATCGGCTCCAAGTTCTGGCAGTTTACGGGGTCAACCCGCAGTATGGCCCTGACGGGGGCGTCCGAATCTGCCCGGCAGTCATGTTCGGCCAATGCTGATCTTCGGCAGCCGAGCGCGGAGATTAGATCCAGGCTCGAGGCTGGATCTGCAGTGGCGGCCGTCCCGGTAGTGGGATTGGCCGTGCTCGAAGTCGATGCTTCAGGTTTTGTGGGTCCTTCAGGCGAGGCTGAGGATCCCATGAGTATAAGATCTCCCCGGGAGTCGGCGACGAACTCTAAGTTTCCGAACCTGATCTCTTGGTCGGGGGTGAAGTTGTCAATCCGGCCGAGGTGGCCGGCCGGATCGGCGTGTAGCATGACGCTGCCGAACGCGAAGAGCTGGCCGGGAACGAAAGTGTCCCTGCGGCTAGCGCCGTCGCTGATGATTAGGCGAGCCATTGATCCTTGGTGACCCACGGCGGAACTCTCAATGAAAGCACCAATGTCGGTACCAAAACCGGCAGATCTCGGGTAGGGGATCCGAACTGTGGGTCTAGGAATCAATGGGTAACAGAGAACATAGAGACGGCGATTTACCCAGGTTCGGGCCCTCTCGAAGAGGTAATACCCTACGTCCTGCTAGATTGTATTGATGTGATTGTATGAAGGTTACAGAGTTGATCTACCTCAAGATCGGATGGGCTAAACCCTAGGCTATGGATATGATGCCCCTCTACAGACAAAACCCTCCGGTTTATATAGACACCAGAGGGACCTAGGGTTACATACGGTCGGTTACCATCAGAGGATAAACATGCCGGCTACGCTAATAATTACTTGGAGGAGACGCCAAATCTTCGTTGGCTTCCTTCTGGTGTACGGGGTCGCCCACTATCTGGCCTTCCTTCGATGAGTAAAGGGCGGCCCGCTAGCCCGGCCTACGAGAGATAGGCCGGCAGCCCGAGCACCCCCTTATCCGGGACACCCTCAACGTGCCCCGACAAGTCTCACCAAACCACCTGCCCGCTCGACAACTCACCGATTAGCGACCAGCTGCTCCATAAGGTGGAGCGAGGAAGAGTCAGTAAGGATTGCGGGCACGGAGCTTGACGGGCCTTCAGTTTGCCGGTGCATATCTTGCTGGCATGGAGCTTGCCGGGCCTTCAGCTTGCCGGCGCATATCTTGCCGGAAAGTGTTGTCTCCATCTTGAGTACTAGCTGAATACTTCTCGATGGTTCATCTTGATATCTTCTCCATGGTTTTGCAACCAAGTCTTGAGTCTTGGTATTGGTAGTCTTCCGGCAAGTCTTGGCCATCAAGAAAGCTACCACTGTCTGTGCATAAGTCAGGGTATAAAATGCCCATGTTTTATACACCGACAGGAGCCCCCAGGCCTGGGCCACACGCGCGTCTGAAGCGTCGTTGGGCTAGGCCGAAACAAATGCGCAGACACGTGGTGATGTCGGAATTGAGGCTCCGGGGACCCAAAGGTTTGAACACTGGGGGCAAGCTCGTTCCTACCAATCCAAGGGTGACCACGGCGGGAGCGGTAGCGCAGAGCACGACAGGGGACATAGCGGTTACCCAGGTTCAGGCCACCTTGCAGTGTAAAACCGTACTCCTGCTTGTGTAGGGATTACTAAGGGTAAGGGAGTCCTCGCGTACAAGGTTGGAGACAAAGGAACTGATCCCCTCCACAATGGCAGTGCTGCCCCTTTTATAGCCGCCTTGCTCCTCTTCCCCTCCACAATTGGTGGGTTTGAAAGGGGAGAGGCGCCCAGGCTATCCTGACAAAAGATGTTCTTTACCTACAAAGTTCCTATCCATGATGCGTCGGTGGGCTCGGTGGTGACCTCCACCCTGCGCGCCTTGCTGTCTTGGTCTTCTTTCACGAAATGGGTAGTCGGTAGGACTTGCTTTGGAGGAGGGCAGTTGGTGCTGCCCCTTTTACACCAAAGAGGAAACCCTCTCTGTTAGCGCCCGCTGGTGCAGCCTCTGCCGCCGTTCATCGCCAAGCGTGTCACCCACATGGTGGGCACTGGACCACGCGGCTGACGTTAGGCTCGCAAGGCTTCCTGCCGCTGCTGCGGCTAAGTCTTGGTGGTTGCTCCTTGAGGAGGGGTCCTCGTGAGGCTGGCACCTCGCGAGGTGTCTTCGCTTCATGGCGCCCGTGGTTGGGCTACGTCGTGGGCCTTCGCCAAGCATCGTTTCCTGGGCTGCAGGTAGACGGGCCGTGGTACCCTGGTTCCCAATGGGGCGAGAGTAGCCCCCGGGCCCGTGGCGCGCACGTTCCTGCCCACTTGGAGCAAAAGGCGCGAGCCCTGGCAGACTGCGGGGCCTAGGTTTGACGCGTGGCACACGACGGAACGTGGGATGCCCCCACTTCCTCCACCCCACCTTGGTAACCGTCTGTGCCTGCCATAAAGCCTGCCCGCGCGGGGTGCAGGGCTATCATTGCTTTCCTTCTGCTTCCTTGATTCCCGGTGTCGAAGAAGGCGGAGCGGTAGGGGGGCGCCCCCATAGGGTGTTATAAAAGGAGCGGGAGGGGGGAGAGACCTCCCCACTCATCTTCTACCTTCGCCTCTCCCCTCCTTCAACCTTTCACCCTTTCTCGCTCTCTTCCAGGACCACCGCCGTGATGGCGAGGGGTAGAGGGCGAGCCCGCGCATCTGCTGCTGCCACGAGTGTTCCCCCCGGGGCCGAACGCTCTCCTTAGCGGCCGCCGTGGCCAGTTCCAGCGCCCGCAGAAGGGCCGCCACCCACGGAAGGGCCACCGCCCGCGGTCATGGAGGGCGCGGCGCCCGCGGGCAAGGTAGGCGCGGCGGGGCAGCCGCCCTTCCTCCCCAGGCGGGGTTCCATTCGGCGGAGGCGGCACACGAGTTCGTCGTGGGGCTGCATTATCGGCCTTGCAGCTGGTTCTGGCTCCCTGACTCCTTTGTGAGAGCGACGGAAGACAGCGGGCCCTTGGGCCTATGGCTGCAGGTGGATGGCTGCTGCAATGGCCCCTCCTGGGTGGTGACCGAATTCTCCCCCACCGGCTTCATGTTCCTGAAGCGGGGGTGGAAGTCGTTCACCTGCGCCCGTGGCCTAAGGCGGGGGAATCTCCTCCAGTTCAAGTACGATGAGGCCGCCACACTCTTCGTGAAGTTCTTCGGGGTCTCCAGGAGCCGCATGGAGTGCTGCGCGGAGAGTGAGAGCGGCAGCGGCAGCGGCACCGACTCCTCCGGCGAGGGTGACAGCGACGGCGGCACCGACTCCACCAGCAGGGGCGACGGTGATGAAAGCTCCCCGCGCATCAAGAGGGAAGATGAAGATTCTGACTAGGCGTAGGTAGCGCCTGAGTTGGATCTTGAAGATGTGTCGTGCTCCGCCTTGGCTCTTCTCTTTTGCCCCTATAGTAGACTGATGTAGCCCCGTGGGGGGTGTAAGAACGTGGCTTTTGTGTTTTAAGTAATTATGATTTGCTCCAATGTATGTTTCCTCGTTAGGCCTATTTTCCTTTCTTTGCTTGCCCTGGTGCTCTATGTCATCAGGACCCAGCCCCCGAATGGGCTACAGCCGTCCCTGGTATGGTAGGTTGCGTTGCCTGGACAAGGCCAGGAGGTGTAGGGCACTTTAGAGGCGGTAAGGGCTCCTAAGGCATGATGCTTAGGAAGCCCCCCTTTGACGTGCAAGTGGCTTGCACGGAGGATGAAACATCAGCATTCAGCGAGGTTGTGGGGAGAGGTGAGCTTGAGAGGCACCGAGAGCGTCTTGTGAGGTGTTTTTGTACTTAGCTTTTTCGCGAGTGTCGCTTGGCGTGTCGTGGCCGCGGAGTGCGCCTCGTGAGGCTCTTGCCCGTGAGGCCTCCCGCTAGCACTTGGTGGAGACAACCACTGTAGGTTGGCTCGTGAGGCTTCCTGAGGGCTTACGGAGGCATCTTGTCATGGGTTACCTCACGAGGCCTTCTATGTGCCTTGTTCATGTGACAACTTCATATCGATAGGTTTCACAAAAGGCGGAGCAGTGCATGCTTGCTAACTTGCTCATGGGCGTCATGTGAGGAGACAAGACACCAAGGACCTTGGTAGGTGGCATGCACGGGAGGAGGCCCGCGAGCCGGAGCTCGATCACTTGGGTTTTGCAGCACTGCTGGGACTGACCTGAGCACAGGCACCGTGTTCAGCCTCCACTCGCGTGATCCGCAGGAGGAAGGTCGCGAGCACGCACGGCTCCTGAGGCAGGCAACTTACCAACACATAAAATATCTTAGGAAACAAAGCTTTACTACAGCATAATAATAAGGTTCATTACACAACCAAAAAATATGGGGCTGCCGTGTCCGGCACGGGTCAGCTTGAGGTTGGTGCAGCCCGGGGGGCGCCATCAGTTTCACATCCAAAAGAGAAGAGGCTGCCGTGTCGGGCATGGGTCAGCTAGAGGTTGGTGCAGCCCGGTGGGTGCCCTCAGTTCAATCGTTCTGCCAGCGCTGAGCATGGACCTTCCACTGGGATGTGGGCGGGAGCTCTCACGGGCCCATCAGGCGAACGCAATGAGAGGCTCCGGAGTGTGTACAGCTCCATTTTGGTCGTACACGACAGGGTCACGGGTAGAACTTGCAGAGGTGTTGGATGTTGTCGGTGTACTAAGACATGGGTGCCCTCATACCCAGACTTGTCCACAGGCAGTTGTAGCCTCCCTTCCGGCAAGGGCTTGACAGAGGATAACTACGACTCAAGACTCAACACCAAGAACATGAAGAAGACCTCAAGGCAGGTCATCGAGAAGTACTATTCTCGATACTGAAGATCGACATTGCCCTTGCCGGCAAGCTCTGCCCCGGCAAGGTGAAGACCAAGATTATGGTTGCCGGTAAGCCCCCTTGCCGGCAAGCAAGGCCCGGCAAGCTCCATGCCAGCAGGCTTGTTCTGTCCCGTTACCGCTCCACCTCACCATCGACCATATAGGCTCGTATGCTAGGTGTCGAGCGGGCAGGCAGTCAACAGAGCCGGCCAAGGAACGTGTCAGCACGCCATGCCAAGATTAACTTTCATGAAACCCGTCCCTGGGACGTGTCAAGATTACAGGAGGGCGCCAGGACCGGTGGTACAGATCTTTTGCCCAAGGCCTCGCCTCCCCAATGTAGCACCTAACGATGCATTAAATGCATTTGTCTTACCCCTTTGGAAGATAGACATGGTGATGGTGCAAGTCACTATTCATACTCTGTAATGACCATATTAGCCATTGTGGTAACCCCTTGGCCTATAAAAGGAGGCCCACGGCTACAGGTAGAATGGTCGACACCCAGCTCAATTACACGCAGTAGCTGCATTTCCCATGCACCTTGCCAGAAAACTGCACTCCCTGTAACTAGAGTTCATACACGATCAAACACAGAACCTGGATAAACCCCTGCGTGTTCTTGCACCTACTGAAAACCTACTCTTTGTCCCATGCATGTCCCCTGAGCCGAATCGCAAAGGGGCCCGTTCGGTCCCATAGATCGTCGTTTCCCACGACATCTTTGGCGCGCCAGGTAGGGGGGTTGTGTGTCACAAATCAATTTTTTGGTAGTGTGAGTACCAACTTCATCATCTTCATTGATGGCGTCGAAGAAGAAGCGTGGAGCCACGACGGCTCCTACCGCGTCCAAGCCACCTTCCCTGGCGACCGCAGGCGGCGCGGCCGCTATGGTTGGGACGGGCGGAGCAGGAGGCACAAGTGGTGCGGGTGCCCAGCACCCCCACCACGTTGCTGAGCCTAGCCATAGGACCGGCGATGTCAAAGCCGGTCAACTTCCAAGACATTCTGGTGAGCACAGTCATCATAATAATATAGTTCATACTGCTACGACCCAGGACCCAGCCTCCGCAACATCAAAGGATGTAGCGGCGGCGTCCAACAACGATGCTGGGAGGCGTACGCCGCGACCATCGCAAGATGAGCACAACACACTCCCCCATGTTGCTGGTGGTTCCAGATGTCCGCAAGGTGAGATCCCTATGCAGCAACTTTCAATTGCTCACGGAGCGCCACCGCCACCACCACATCCGCCTGTTGGCGAGCATGAGCCGCGGTGGCATGGACGTAACGAAGCTCCTTCTAGCTCTGCCAGGAGTCGAGCGACGCCTCGTTCTATGCTCCCAGCCATGCCAACCACGGCGGCAGAGACCATGGTGCGGGTTCAAATACTTTTGAACTTCCCGCCAAGCCCGGACAAGATGGACGAATGGAGAGCCACCATTCAGAGTCTCATCAGTTTTGCCGATCCCGGCAAAACACAAGACGTGGGGCCCTCGTGGTGACCACCCACCATGCGGGCAGTACCATCCGGCTACCTTGCCAGATATGCCACGCGAACGGTGCAGTCGCCTCAGCGCCCCCCACCGTCACAGCGGCCGGCCCGCCGATCGGACGACCATGATGTGTTGTCTATGGCTTCGTCAGATCCATGGTGCCACCAAGATTAGCGCCAAGTGCTCCGCGAGCGCTGCGACGAAGACGCCCGCACGAAGATTGAGCAGCGCCGGGAAGCACGCCGTCATCTGACGACCGTGCCAGGCTGGCAGTGGACGTGCTTGCACCAGTAGCCGCTGGGTACTTGCCCTATGATGTGGGGTACCCAACGTTTACTCGTGAGCGGCGGCAGGTTCGCTGGTCGTCCACCCGTGCCTTCAAGCCGGAGCTACCCGACAAGTACGATGGCACGCTCAACCCAGCCGAGTTCCTTGGCATCTACACCATCGCGGTGGAAGTTGCCGGGGGACGGGACGAGAAAGTACTCGCCAACTACTTCCCGTTGGCACTTCGGCCCAACGTCAGGTGATGGTTGATGAACCTGCCTGAGGGCTCCATCTCTTCTTGGGCGGATCTATGTCATTATTTCGTTGGTGCTTACCAGGGTGGCCACAAGCTCCCGAGCCAGCCCAGTGATTTGCAGGTGATCTCCCAAAGGGATGGAGAGAACCTCCGCAAGTACATACAGTGGTTCAGCCATGTGCACCACAACATCCCCGACATCCATCCCGTAGCTGTTATTGCCATGTTCCACATGAATGTGCGCAACCGCAGGATGGGCTCAAAGATGAATGTCGAGTAGGTCAAGACCATCAACGATAGGTGTGCATGGGCTGAAGAAGGGAGGCGACTCCTCGGGGAAGATGCTAGTCCAGACGTCGATTCCGAGGACGATGACGCATCAACCTCGTAGAAGAAGAATAGGAAGCGCAACAGAAAGCACAAGAACATGACTGTACTGCCGTCGAGAGCTCCGGTGACACCAATGCCACCAAGAAGCCAAAAGCAGACATTCCCGGCAAGGAGGTTGCCGGGTGCGATGGCTGCCGGCAATCGCGGCAGGTGAGAAGGCTGGCAAGACCGGCGGGCCGTACTGCAAGATCCACCGCACCAAGGGCCACGACCTCCAGCAATGCCGGCAAGTAGAGCAACTTGCCAAAAAGTAGAAGCAAGAGTATGAGAAGCGTGACAAGGAGAAGGGCCAAGATGGTGCTGGTGGGTCTGGCAAGCAAGACCATGGTGGCCACGGAGGCCGCCGCGGCAAGGCCAAGCAGCCAAAAGAGAAGGCTGCTCATGGCTAGCAAGAAGAGGATGATAGTGATGAGGACAGAGGTGGGTCCGATAAGGAGTTCCAAAATGCAGTGGATGCCATGTGTGTTGACGGAGGTGCATCTTTTCACTCCTCGCACCGGCAACTAAAGCAGTGGATCCGTGAAGTAAATGCAACGTAGCCGGTGATGGAGGCACAGAAGCCACTCAAGTGGTCACACTCGCCCATCGTCTTTGACGCTGAGGACCACCCTGATCTCACCACTGCGGTCGGGTGTTTGCCATTGTTGGTCTCGCCAACAATTCACAACCTCAAGGTGACAAAGATGCTGGTTGACGGTGGGGCTGGCTTGAGATTGATCTCTCTAGATGTGATCAAGAGGCTGCAGATCCCCGACAAGGATCTCGAGGAAACAGGTAGTTTCCAAGGGATCAGTCCGGGGAGGAACAGGCCGAAGGGCCAAGTCACATTGCCGGTCACGTTTGGCAGCGAGCTCAACCATCGGACGAAGAAGATTACCTTCGACGTCGTCAAGATGTCGCTGCCATACAATGGGATTCTGGGCCGCCCAGCCCTGGCAAAGTATATGGCCGCATCGCACTGTGCGTACAACATCATCAAGATGCCGGGGCCAATGGGGGTCCTCACCATCAAGTCAAACTATAAGGACGCAATCATCTGTGTTGACATGCTCTACCGGGAGGCAGCGGCAGCATATGCCATCAAGGCACTTGCTCCTGCCATCAGAGTGCAGCATGCCCGTCGAGGACACATCAGAGAGCTCTACCGGCAAGATCAAGAGAGCCAAGGTTTCCACACCGGCGACTAAACAAGTTTCTGCGAAAGAAGATGGGACGAGTGGCACTTTATCTATAAGTGCCACTCTCATTGACAAACAGGAAAGCGAGCTCGTTGCCTTCCTACGGGCGAATGTCGATGTGTTTGCTTGGCAAGCATCTGACATCCCCGGTGTTCCTAGGGAGGTAATTGAGCACCACCTTGCTGTTTGCCCTCATGCGAGACCCGTCAAGCAGAAGATCAAAAAGCAAGCCTTGGAGCGGCAAGAGCTTATTGCCGAGGAGATTAAGAAGTTAGAAGCAGCAGGCCTGGTTAGAGGAGTGCTACACCCTACGTGGTTAGCCAATCTGGTGGTGGTGCGTAAGGCAAACGGGAAGTGGAGGCTTTGTATCAACTTCACTGATATAAATAAAGCATGTCCCAAGGACCCTTTCCCTTTGCCACGCATTGACAAGATTGTAGACTCCACTGCTTGATGTGACTTACTCTCTTTCCTTGATGCCTATTCTGGTTATCATCAGATTTTTATGGCCAAGGAAGATCAGGAGAAGACCGCATTCATCACCCTGTGCGGCACGTATTGCTTCTTAGGTATGCCGTTCGGGTTGAAGAGTGCCGGGGCAACTTTTGCCAGAGCAGTTCAGATTGGTTTTGAGACCCAGATACACAGAAATGTGGAAGCCTATATGGACGATATTGTGGTCAAAACCAAACAGAACTCGACACTGATCCAGGATCTAGAGGAAACTTTTGCCAACTTGTGCAAGCTCAACTTGAAGCTTAACCTCGAGAAGTGTGTGTTCGGCATTCCGTCCGGCAAGCTTCTTGGATTCTTTGTGTCCCAGAGAGGGATTGACGCCAATCCTGACAAGATCAAAGCAATTCAGCAGATTGAAGAACCAAAGTGCATCAAGGATGTCAGGTGTCTTGCCGGCTGCATTGCCGCCCTTAGCCGGTTCATCTCTAAGTCAGTAGAGCGCGCCTTGCCATTTTTGAAAATCTTGAAAAAGGCAGGCCCAGTAGAGTGGGCTTCGGAAGCAGAGGCCGCGCTCCAAGATTTGAAGGTGTATCTATCCTCTCCACCTGTCCTCATTGCACCTAGGCCGCAAGAGACCTTGCTGCTATATTTAGCGGCAACGAATGAAGTGGTCAGTGCTACACTTGTGGCTGAAAGAGAGGCAGATGAAGAGAAGGTAGCAGCAGTAGAGCCATAGCCCGACGAGCCGGAGTCATCTCCGGCAAGACCAGGTGCTAACAAGTCAGAGATTGTGCAAACAAGTGGATCAGATCAGCAAGTAGTGCAGAAGAACAAGATGGTGCAGCGCCCAGTTTACTTTGCCAGCTCCCTTCTGCAAGGGGCTAGATCAAGGTATTCTGGTGTGCAGAAGTTGGTCTTTGGCCTGCTCATGGTCTCAAGGAAGCTGCACCACTACTTTCAAGCAAACCAAGTCATCATCATCACTCGCTTTCCGCTGCAGCGCATTCTGAGGAACTTGGAAGCCACTGGCAGGATTGTGGAGTGGGCATTGGAGTTATCAAGTTTTGATCTGAAGTTTGTGAGCACCTCGATGGTTCAGAACAGAGCCTTGGTAGAATTCATTGCAGAATGGACCCCAACGCCAGATGAAGAAAAATCAGAGACCTCTTGTGGCACCGCGATCCGTCTAGAGCAGGGGGCCTTCGCACGTCAGCCCAGGATAACACCTGACGCACGACAGGTCCATGGTACAGCATTCCAAGCACAAAATATATTTCATTTACATGAAATAGAGTATTACATCGCGGATGAATACAAGGGTTTGCATAGCTCTAAGGCTATCTAAATGGCGCCGGAAGTCTTGGTTTAGTGGCACGTCGTCTCTGGTTGGACTCCACAACTCACAGGACTAGCGAGGTTACGGTCTAGCACGACAAGTCTCCTCCTGCAATCTGGCCACGTGCAAGGCCAGGTGAGTACTTTGAATGTACTCACAAGAAAACCAAATACATAGCATCCAAACAAACATATGACAAAGCAAGCCCTATGCTCATACATGTATTTATCTCATGGCAAAAGATAAGCATGGCATGATACTAGCAAGAAGCATGGATCAAGTACATCTATACCAAATCATATCATGGCAGATCATGGCATAACATGGAATATCATGGCATGGCATAGATGTATCCTACAAGACATGCATGCTACTATGTTGGAAAGTAAATTACCATTACCTCCCGTGGCGAGTTAAACCAATATGTTGTTCATTTACCAGTTTCACTACCACTGCCCCTCCGGGCTAGCTCATGACTCACCGAGATCTCATCTCGTGATCATGTCCGAACCAAATCCGTGACTTCTCGCGACTATCTCATAGTCCAAGTCACCACATTTACTTTATAGCACATTCTTTAACAGGTTTATTATATTAGGTTTATCCTCCATGACGACGCAGACCAGATAGTGTGACCTAGTACGGACTGTGTCCATAACCGAGGACGCGGCTATCGATATATTATACACTCTGCAGAGGTTAGTACACTGTACCCACACCACGGAACTCATGGCCTCGTGCTCCCATTCGGGTGGACCAACGACGTTTCGACAAAACCAATCTATTGCATGACACTCTCCCGGTCACTCCGACAAACTCCCCTTTGGGCTATGTCCTGGGTTGCCCCTGATGTCAACTCGTGACATCCGCCACCTTTGTGGCTGTCACCGTCGTGGCCAAACTGAACAACCCGTCCCAAATGGGGACAACCGCGCGCAAACAACTCGGGCACTCAAGGCATATGGCCGCCCACCGGGCCAGGTTAGCGTGCGCACATAACCTTCCCTAGTGGGAGGCATTGGCGAGAGGCATGACAATAGACCGAATTAGGGCCCCCCATAAGGCAAGTGTGGCTGCACTGGTGAGCTCGATTCAGTGGCATTATGACACGATCCAGCCGATGGACGTGGTTGTTGTTATTAACACATGTTCTTTTCATCTACATCATTTAATCGCATCATCAAGATTATAAGCATGAATATCATGAATGCATTAATAAACATGTCTACCAGACTTATGAAGTGCAGAGCATATATGACATATGAAACATGGCAGTAACATGATACCGATATAGTATGACAGGATCACCATAGCATTGATAAACATGGTATTATATACAAATATAGTAATGACATGATATTACCAATAAAACATTATTGCTAACATGGCAAAAGCTCGTATGAACTCTGGTCATAGCATGATATGGCAAGCAATACATATACCACATTTGTAGACAGAAACATCAGATGAAAATACTGCAGCTACACATGCACAGGTTTCAAGCAAAGTCAACATGCAAGTCCGGAGCTCATGATAAGAGGTTGGCTTGCCTTGGGGTGGACGAATACGCTGGGTGAAAGTGCGACGATCCACTGGAAACGAGTCGCCGGAAACGGTGCTCGCGGGAGGGGCCTGGATTCGAGAAAGGGCAAATATGGCATTTTCAATATGTGACAACATTATGAAAATGACACCATCGTAACGGGCTCGACGAACTGAGCGCGTGGGCTTTGGAATTACCTCGATCGGAGTTACGGTCGCAAAGATACGGCCGTTCGTTCGTTAGGCAGAAAACAGACAAAAATCTATCCATTTCTGGCCTTAACGGGCGAACGTCCGCAAAGTAATGGTTTCGGCGGCGGGCTGAGCTGAAGGCGTCTTTTACAGAATATGCTTCCGCGTGGAGAAAGCGCATTTCGGCCACAACAGCAGCAAAATACGTTTCCTTCCAGAGAAAACGTATTGCGCAGAATACGCCTTCACTTATCGCGGTCAAACGGGTCGCCTGGTCAGCGCTGGGTGGCTGACGCGCGGGGCCCACCGCGTCTCTTTCCTGGTCGCCCTCCTCCTCGCGATGTGGAACAGAGAGGGTCCGGCCAGCGGCACTGCCGTCGCCTCACGGCTCCCCAGGGCCGGCCGTCGCGCGCGGAGGATCCACCGCTTCCGGCCGCGCTCGGGGGTGGTCGCGGTGCGGCCCGAGGTGGCCAGTAGCGCCGGCGCCATTGGGCAGGCCACGTCGGCAGAAGTGATGCAGGGGAGCCGCGCTGGCGAGGCGTCCTCGGCTAGGAGGAGGAGGGCGGCGGCTCTGTAGGCTCCTGGGCCGGTCGAAGATGCAGAGGGGACGGGAGGGGAAGAACCAGGGGCCAGAAATGGCCGAAGGGATCGGCGGCGACCTCTCGGCCATGGAGGGGAACGGGGACTCCTGGAGCTCGGGGATGGGCTGTGGAGGCGGGGGGGAGCTCGGGCACGTCTAAATAGGCCACCAGGAAGGCTCGGGAAGGGGGGGAGACTTTGGCTACGCGGTGCAGGACATGGCGGCGTCCCGGCGACGGACGCGGCGCCGTCACTCGCGGCCACGAGCTACGGGACTAGGGGAATTGGGGCACAGGCGACGCGGGCGAGTGCGTGGCGTGCCGTGGCTCGCTGGGCGACCGCGTGGACCTCCCCAAAGGGGTCCAGAGGCATAGTGCACGCGGTTTGCAGGCAACGCACGTGCTCTACGCGTGGTCACCGCGTGCGCACAGTGCTCCCACGCGCACTGGCCGGCCCAAGCATGTCTGGCGAGTATCTCCCTCCCCCAGTAGCTGCTTGACACAAAGCAATGGTTCTCATGGCCCACGATGTGACTGAAGCATGTCCAAAGCCTAAAGCACAGCAAGGTGTTTGATAGAGATATTAGGCAGTGCACAGCTCCATTAGGCCTGTGATTTGGGTGAGGCTGATCATCTACTAAGGTGATCATTGTGCCAAAATATCAGGTCATAAAGAGGGGTCTAGCTGGTACTTCCTTTGCAAAGTGCCCAACTGGCCGGAAATGCAAATGAGGGTGTTGGGGGAAAATGGCTAAATGAAAATGGCCCAAATTTGGTGGATACCAATTATTTGAGCATATGGAGGCACTGTAAAATTTTCATACCATTTGGATAGAATAAAATGGTACTTCCTTCACAATGCTTCCCACCGGTCAGAAAGTTTGGAAATTTGCTGAGGAAAATTGGCTAGGCAAATAGAGCTGAATTTTGGCATGTGATAATAATTTGGATGTGAAAGAGTGCTCAAAAAGTTTGAGGGCAATCAAACAAATATAAATAACACTTCCTTCACACATGTGAAATCTGAACAGAAATTGGGAAAATCATAGAAAAATATTGGATAGATGAATCGAGCCAATTTTTGGTTTGCAATAGCAATATATCAATATTAACTACCCTGCAAAATTTCAGCTCAATTGGATCAAGGAATCAAGCACTTCCTTCACAATATTTCAGACAAGGCAGAAACTTGCATTGGATCATGTGCTCAAATTTTGAACTATGGAACATGGGGTTTGGATGGAAATGGTGAAGATATATCCAGGAGAAGCTCCACAAATTATTTGGGAATTTTCCTGGCTACCAAAATGGTAGTTCCTTTGGAAAGTGGCAGAGAGGCAATATTGGCCTTGTCAAGGAAAAAGGGAATTTTCCTTATTTAAATATGACCAATATATTTACCAGAGCTTGGGATAGTTACAAAGATCATCTCCACAAATTTTCATGAATTTTAGAGATGTCTAACTATCCTTCTGGATTTAATTCCTCAGAAAGGCAGGAAAAGAAATTAATCCCGGATGAAAAATATTGCATATGACTTGGCAATATTTTTGCACATCCAGGGTTTATGAGTGTAGGAAGATCTCTGGGAATTTTTGGAGGATCAACAGAGCATGGGAAATGATAGCTCCTTTGTAATCACAAAGGTAGAGTTTTAAATTCCAATTATTGGAATTAGGGTTCGGATGAAGATTGGGGTGATGTAGATGGGTCTTGATCAGCATCAAAGACAAGGACGAGGTTCTGAAAAGTTGAAAATTGCCTGGATTCATCTAATCATCCAGCAAACTCCGGAGAAAGATTTTGAAAAAGAAAGCTCGGAAAAGAATAACAACACAAAAATTGATAACCCAATTTTTGGGGTGTTACACCTCTCTCCCCGGCAAGGAAACAGTTGATGATTGGGTCATGTACTTTGATGATGCTTTCACGCTGAAAGGCACCGGTACTGGCGTGCTGCTTATAGCACCCACGGGAGAGCACCTCAAGTACGTGGTCCAGATGCACTTTCCCAGGGAGCAGGCCACCAACAACACTGCTGAGTACGAGGGTTTGCTTGCCGGTCTACGCATTGCTATCGACCTCGGTATCCGGAAACTGATTATCAGAGGTGACTCGCAGCATGTGGCGAGGCAGGTCAACAAGGATTACCAGAGCCCTTTGATGGAGGCATATGTCGATCAAGTGAGAAAGTTGGAAGAGCACTTTGATGGTCTGCAAACAGAGCACGTTCCTCGTGCCTGGAACGAGATTGCCGATGACCTATCAAAGCTTGCCGCCCAAAAGACGCCTGTGGAGCCAGGAACTTTTGTGCTCCAACTAACTCAGCCATCTGTTAGACCATCGAAGCTGGCGAAGAAAAGAAAACAAGATGTTGATGGTTACTTTCCGGCAGAGCTACCCATAGCCCCCAAGAAAGTAGATACCGCTAACAGGCCATCCATTGCGGGTGAGCTGCAGCATCCGGCAAGCCAGATTCTTGCCGTCGAAGCAAGCGCTCCCGCAGAGGAAGAAATGCCTTTAGTCCTTGTCGTCGAGCCACAAGCACCGGCATGGGCACAGCCGATTGTCCGATTCCTTCAGACAGGAGACCTTCCTGATGAGCAAGAAGATGCAGAAAGAGTGTCCCATCAATCAAGGATGTATAAGTTTATTGACAGCACCTTGTACAGGAAGAGACCAAACGAGGTAAAATTGAAATGCATCTCCCGGGAAGATGGACAAAGGTTGTTGGAAGAAATACATGAAGGGATGTGTGGCTCTCATATTGGGTCAGGCGCACTTGTCGGCAAGGCGTTCCGTCAAGGATTCTACAAGCCGACAGCCCTTCAACATGCCTTGGCGGTGGTTATCAGGTGCGAAGCATGCCAGTTCCACTGCAAGGACATCCACCAACCAGCTCAAGCCCTCCAAACCATCCCTCTTTCCTGGCCCTTCTCGGTCTGGGGTCTCGACATTGTCGGCCCTTTTCCTCGTGCTTCCGAGGGCTTTGAATTCTTGTATGTTGCAATCGACAAGTATACAAAGTGGCCTGAAGTAGAGCCAGTGAGAAAGGTGACGGCACAGTCAGCTATCAAGTTCCTCAAAGGATTGGTTGCCCGTTTTGGTGTACCCAACAGGATCATCACCGACAACGGCACCCAATTCACTAGCCGCGCCTTCACATCATATTGCCAAGAACTTGGAAATAAGATCTGCTATGCCTCCATTGCTCACCCAAGAAGCAATGGGCAGGTAGAGAGGGCAAATGCGGAAGTGATGCGTGGTCTAAAGACTAGAACTTTCGACAAGCTACACTAGTGTGGAAGGCGCTGGGTGGAAGAATTGCCGGCGGTTCTTTGGTCCATCAGAATGACACCAAGTCGAGCCACTGGCCAGACACCCTTCTCCCTTGGGTATGGTGCAGAAGCAGTACTACCCACGGAACTCAAATACGGGTCACCTCGAGTCTTGGCCTTCGATGAGGAGGACCAAGATGAGCTGCGGCATGACGATACCACACTCCTTGAGGAAGATCGTTTCCGGGCTGCTGTCCGTGCTGCACGGTACCAGCAAGCTTTGCGCCGCTACCATAGCCGCAAAGTGAATGCCAGGAACCTTGAGGAAGGCGACCTTGTTCTTCGTTGAATTCAATCCGTGAAAGGTAAAAACGAGTTGACACTGAAGTGGGAGGGCCCTTACCGGGTAGTACGAGTCTCGAGGCCCGGCGCAGTCTGCCTAGAGACCGAAGATGGCACTCCGGTGCTCAACTCATGAAATATTGAGAATCTTTGTAAGTTCTACCCGTAAGGCGCGGTTGCCGGGTTGCCCGACAACCTCTTTTGTACAAGTTTGCCATCAAGGCATGTAAACCTTTGTACAAAGCCGGGCGCAGATCCCGTGCATAATAAATAAAAGTTAAATGTTTCACAACTCTTTGTCAAAGTACATATATATTTATGTGTTGCAGGCAGTCTTGTGTTACATTTTGCCTTGCATAAGGTGATTAACGAGCCATCGAGGTTCCAGCCTCCTCTTTTCTCTTTTTTCTTTTTCTTAAAGGAAGGAAGGATCCTCGCGTACAAGTTTCCCGGGGGGGAGTGACGGTATGGATACCAAAGGACGCGTTCAAGATATCACCCTACAGCAAGAAGTACAGCAAGGATTGAGCTAAGTTGCAAAAATTTGAAATAAATTCTTTGTTGTAGTTGCGACTCTCCTTGAATGACTCTGGCCTTTGTATGAGAAACTGGCACGCTAAGGAACCTTGCCGTGATCAACTGCGCTCTTGCTTTGCTTCGAGTCCGCTCGGCAACCTAAGTAGCTGCGTTGTGATCGTCAAGTGTGACCTTGCCAGCAGCGGCACTTCCGGCAAGCTACTAAGGACCTGTTCCTCAAGCGCTCGTGGCAAGGGTGTGCGCACCGGCAAGTTTTCAGCAAGTGTAGGGTACAAAAATCATGCGAAGATAGAATGGAATAAGGAGAACAACATGTATACGTCCATCCAAAACACGAACTGCATCAACCATTAAGCGCTTAGGTGAAAAAGTCATCTTCCACGCCCCCACGGGGCTACATTGGTTTTGATAAAGGAGCTAAGGAGAGGAGCCTAGGCGGAGCACAGCTCATCTTCAAGATTCCACTCAGGCACTACTATGTGCCTAGTCGGAATCGTCGCCTTCGCTCTTGATACGCGAGGAGCTTTCATCGCTCTCGCTCATGCTGGTGGAGTCGGTGCCACTGCTGCTCTCATTCTCCGCGCGGCATTCCATGCGGCCACCGGAGACCCCGAAGAACTTCACAAAAAGTGTGGCAGCTCCGTCATACCTAAACTGGAGGAGCTGCCCCCGCCTTAGACCACAGGAGCGGGCGAACGACTTCCACCCCCGTGTCAGGAACAGGGAGCTGGCAGAGGAGAACTCGGCCACCACCCAGGAGGGGCCGTTGCAGCAGCCATCCGCCTGTAACCATAGGCCCGAAGGCCTGCTGTTCTCCATCACCCTCGCAAAGGGGTCCGGGAGCCGGAGCCAACTGCGCAGCCGGTGGTGCAGCCCCACAACAAACTCGTGCGCCGCCACCGTCGTGTGGGACTCGTGCGCCGTCACCACCATGCGGGCTTCCGCCTGAGGGGGAAGGGCGGCCGCCCCACCACGTCCGCCACGCCCGCCTCGACCACGGGAGCCGCGCCCTCCACGGCCGCGGGGGGTGGCCCTACCATGGGCACTAGGGCTGGCATTCATGATAACCACCGAGGAACGCATTCGACCATGAGGGGGGACCCTCGAGGCGGAAGCAGATGCGCGGGCCCGACCTCCACCCGTCGCCATCGTGAGGGTGGACCTCAAGGAAAGCAAGGTTGGACGAAAGGTTGGAGGAGGAGAGTGGCAAGGGTAGAAGATGGGTGGAGAGGATCGCCACTCCCCCGTCCTCTTTTATAGCGCCCTAGGGGGATTACTCTCACTGCCGCCTCACCTCCCTCAATGACAGGAATTGAGGAAGGAGATGCGAGAAGTCAGGCAAAATGAGCAACTGTTGGAGGTATGCCCTAGAGGCAATCATGTATGATGATATTTCCGATATGTTTATGAACCGACGAAGTCCTCGGATGTTATCAATGATACTTGTTGACAAGTACGTGACTTGTCTATGAGATCTTGTGTTGTATGATACGTCCTAAAATGGTCCCTAGTCGTAAGTGACGTGTGGGCACACGTCGGACTAGACTAGCATGCAATACGGCGGATGGTTTTGTCTCACAAGCCATGAAGCATGTGATGCTGCCGAACTGCATGGATCTGATCGGATCCGAGATAGGATACGGGTGACCGGATCCGAGCTCGGATGGATATCGGATTGGACAGACCCAACTATGAGACATAGCGATAGGTCATCTGTGAGTCTCTAGTACACATACGTTCTGTGTCCTCGGACCTGAGCTGATGCATGTGCTCGGGATGGTGACTGACCTGCTTTGGGCCGACCAAATGCTACTCCGTAACTGGGTGGTTATAAAGGTAGGTTTCGGGCTTGTCCAGACCCATGCTGCGAGACATGGTTAAGCAAGATGGGATTTGCCCCTCCGATGAGGAGAGATATACTCTGGGCCCCTCGTGTGATCTGACTTGTATAAGCATGGCCATGCGACGAGGATTATGAGATAATCCGAGGTGTTGGTCGGATTCACTGAAACGAGAGAGAGGTCGGGCTGTAACAGGGATGACCACATTGCCTTGAGCCCGACAACATATATCGTGTGGCAAAGGGAACGGAAGTGTGACATACAGGTTCGCCAACCGGCTTCATAGTCTACTTGGTGGTCAGCACGCCTTGCTAGAGGCCGCTACCTGCCGAGCAGTTCGGAGGTGATCCGAACTGCGACCAAGCCGACTTGAACCTAAGGGGTCGCGCGCTTAAGGGAAGGAACCTACGAGGTCGGATCCGAGGACACTGCGGATGTGATCCGAGCTGGACTTGGATCGTGACCGAGTAGACTCTGGGCTTTAGGATCTGTGTGAGGCCCAAGTGTTGAGCCCACGATGGATGCCTATATATAGTGGAGGTACAGCACGCTTACAAGGATGATCGCTTTTGGCGTCGTCATTAGGGCTTTGCATGTGTTGCAACTAGCCACCTCCACGTGCCGCAGGCTGTGCGAGCGGACCTAGCAGTCCGCCGCATAGCGTTCCTCCCGCACGCGTGGATACCATTATAGGTGGTGCAATTGAGCCACTCCGGCGAACCTGTTCGTGGGACTTGGTGATCAGCTATACGTGGGAGATTGACGAGGAGGAGACGACTCCGGTGACGCGTTGCCACGACTCTACTTCCGCTACACCGCACTGCGCGTCTAGTGGTAATGATCTGTGATCCATCTCTGTTAGCATGTTCCTGGTTGTTCTGCGGGTAGGAAAATTTTAATTTGCAGTTGACGCACCCTACCGTAGAACCCAACAGTGGTATCAGAGCCTCTATTATAGGATTTGGATTCAAATAGTATGCATATTATATATGTGGATGCAGCAGATGAGATCTGTTGTCATTTAAGAGATCGGATATGTGCACGGTTGATGAGATCAATTGCACAAGGGATCGTTGAGGCTAAGTTTTCTGACGATCGGAATCGATGAGGTCGTGTCACAACCTACCCCTACCGGTCGGTTTCCGCCATCGGGGTTAATAGTGAAACGTAAATCCGATTCGTATTCGTGATGGTCAATGTGGTCAGTCTGATCGGAAAATTCGGCGTGATCGGAGTACAGATCCGATCTGTGATTTCCGAAAACGTCGGGCGCTGCCCTCACCTGCGAGGGGCGCTGCCCCTTCGAACCCCACCCACTAACCGGCTAGTGGGACCACCGTTTGCATAGCGCCATAGATTTCGTACATGTTCACTCAAACCGGAAGAATGCGATTCTATGCATAACTTTGTTTTGCAGGTTTGATGTGAATAGTATGGCTCATGTGTATGTGATGCTTGTGTGTAAATTATACATGGCCTGCGCGTCATGATTTGTCAGCCGGCAGGAGCCAAAGTGCTGTCATTATAATGTATAACAACCTGCGTGTCGACTTGTGATTCTCTGTAAATTCATTACTAGTTGTTGTAGTTGGAGGACAGAGATCAAGTCACTGCTCGGATAGAGATCCGAGGTGGTGTTCCGGCATGACAAGATGGAGCCGACCTGGTCCTTGGAGTTGGAGCCGACCTGGTCCTCGGACGTCCATGAAGGAGCCATACTATTTCACAATATTTATTTATTTGTGGTTGATATTGCTTCTTGTCTTCTACACATGTTAAAAATGGTAGAAAGATCCCTCGTTAATATCAAGAAATTTGCCATCCCCGATGTTGCACCTTCGCACGTCAAGTACGTCTAGTAGTGGGCTCATAAAATTGGGGTGCTGCTAGGTGTCCTTGAACTAAAGGGTTCGTGTCGGACACGGACTTGCACTGCATCAGGTTAACTTGACAAGGCTATCAAAACGGTTTTGGGCCTTGTGGCAAAAGAGGTCGGGAGCCGTGGTATAAGATACCAACCCAGCCGACAGGAGTCGTATAGAGATACGATTAGCAAAGAGTTGCTTACCGGATAGCCACTTCGGCTAGCAGTGATGCTAAAGCTCACTAGTCGGATTGCATTACTCGGATCCTGGATCACTGGAAGTTGCAGAGGGATGTCAACTTCAGTGGGGTATATCTATTTTGGCTTGATTTACTCTACATAAACACAGTGCTTAAGTGTTTGCGTATTTTTCTGTTGTAGATCAATGGCACCACCTGCTCAACCCAACTTTGCATTGAAATCAATCTTGGAAAAGGATAAACTTAATGGAACAAATTTTACCACCTGGTATAGAAATTTGCGAATTGTTCTCAAGCATGATAAGATGGAACATGTTTTAGAGAATCCACTTCCAGATGAACCTGCCGAGAATGCTAATGCCACAACAAGGAATGCCTACCAAAAACTCGTTGATGATTCAACGAAGATCAGTTGTCTGATGCTGGCTTGTATGGAGCCCGATTTGCAACAGCATTTCGAAAATGTTGAGGCTTTCGATATGATTGATAATCTCAAGAGCATGTTTTAAATGTAGGCTAGGACCGAAAGGTTCAATGTCTGGCGATCCTTGATGGATTGTAAGCTGAAGGAGGGTGATCCATTGAGCCCGCATGTGATCAAGATGATCAGATACGTGCAAGCTTTGGGACGCTTAGGCTTCCCGCTCTTGGATGAGCTGGCTACCGATGCAGTTCTGGGTTCTCTTCCAGCCAGCTATGGGACGTTCATTTCAAACTATCATATGCATGGCATGGATAAGAAGCTCACTGAACTGCATGGGATGCTTAAGGTGGCAGAGCAGGATATTAAGAAAGGCACGCATCAAGTGTTGATGGTGCAGAATTCGGGCAAGTTCAAGAAAAGTTGGTCCAAGAAAAAGGCTAAGGCAAAGGGCAAGGAGAAGGAATCTGTTCCGAGCTCCGCCGCTACGCCGAAGTCTGGACCGGACTCGGGAACTGTTTGCTATCACTACAAGGAGACCGGTCACTGGAAGAGGAACTGTAGCAAGTGGCTTGCCGAGCATGGCAAGAAGGCCGGGAGTGCGACTTCGGGCAAAGGTACACTTGTTACATATGTTATAGACATTTACCTTGCCGACATACCTAGTAGCTCTTGGGTATTTGATACCGGATCGGTTGTTCATATTTGCAACTCGATGCAGGGGCTGGTAAGAACTAGGCGTGTGTCAAAAGGGGAGATTGACATCAGGGTCGGCAACAAAGCAAGAGTTGCTGCGTTGGAGGTCGGCACGATGCAACTCCAGCTACCTTCCGGATTCATTTTGGAATTGAATAATTGTTATTATATTCCTGCGCTTAGTCGGAACATTATTTCTGCCTCATGCTTGATGAGTCAGGGTTATGAATTCAATTTAAAGGACAATGGTTGTTCGATATCTTTGAATGGAATGTTCCACGGCTATGCACCCATGGTTGATGGGTTATTTATTTTGAATCTGGAATCTGAACCTGTCTATAATATGAATGTCAAGAGGCATAAGCCTAATGAGATAAATCCAACATACTTCTGGCATTGCAGGCTTGGACACATTAGTCTGAAACGCATGAAGAAGCTACATGATGATGGGCTTCTAACTTCGTCTGACTTCGGGTCATTCGAGACATGTGAATCATGCCTCCTCGGCAAGATGACTAAGTCACCTTTTGCAAAGAGTTGCGAAAGGGCGTCCGAGTTGTTGGACCTGATACACAGTGATGTGTGTGGTCCGATGAGCACAACTGCCAGAGGTGGCTATCAGTACTTCGTGACTTTACCGACGACTTGAGTAGATATGGATATATCTATTTGATGAGGCACAAGTCAGAAACTTTTGAAAAGTTTAAGGAGTTTCAAAACGAGGTTGAAAATCTGCTAGGCAAGACTATAAAGCTTCTACGATCTGATCGTGGAGGTGAGTACAGGAGCCAGGAGTTTGATAATCATCTGAAAGGCCGAGGTATAGTACCTCAGCTCACACCTCCGGGTACACCACAGAGAAATGGCGTATCGGAACGGAGGAATCGTACCTTGTTAGACATGGTCCGATCTATGATGAGCAAATCGGATTTACCCTTGTCATTCTGGGGATACGCTCTAGAAACTGCAGCTTTTACACTCAACAGAGTACCATCAAAATCCGTAGACAAGACACCACATGAGATGTGGACTGGGAAGAGTCCCAAGCTGTCTTTTCTAAAGATTTGGGGTTGTGAAGCATTTGTCAAGCGACTCATGTCAGACAAGCTTACAGCCAAGTCGGATAAGTGCATATTTGTGGGATATCCGAGGGAAACCTTGGGATATAGCTTCTACAACCGTGAAGAAAACGAAGTGTTTGTTGCTCGGAACGGGGTCTTCCTTGAGAAAGAGTTTCTCGAATGGGAAGCCAGTGGGAGGCAGGTGCAACTCGAAGAAACTCGAGAACCACTTGGGGATAGCTCGGCTGGTGATGTGATCATACCGGAGTCTGTCAGGGAACCCGAGGTGGAAGCGGCACCACAACCTCGGAGGTTGGAAAGATTGCGCAGAGTGCGCGATGTGCTGTTGCTGGAAAGCGACGAGCCGGCTACGTATGCGGAAGCGATGGTAAGCCCGGATTCCGAGGAGTGGCTGGAAGCCAAGAGATATGAGTTAAAGTCCATGGATCACAATCAAGTCTGGGACTTGGTTGATCTGCCACCTGGCGTCACTGCCATTGGTTGCAAATGGGTCTTTAAGAAGAAAACCGATGTGGATGGAAATGTTCAGATCCACAAAGCTTGGCTTGTTGCAAAAGGATATGCACAAGTTCAAGGGATTGACTATGACGAGACCTACTCGTCAGTAGCGATGCTGAAGTCGGTGAGGATCGTACTAGCTATTGCTGCATATTTCGATTACGAGATATGGCAGATGGATGTCAAAACGGCTTTCCTTCACGGAAATCTAATCGAGGACGTGTATATGATACAGCCTGAGGGTTTTGTCGATCCGACTAGTGCTGGTAAGGTAGGCAAGCTCAAGAGATCCATTTATGGATTGAGACAAGCATCTCGGAGCTGGAACATTCGTTTTGATGAGGTTGTTACAGACCTCGGATTTATCAAAGGCGAAGAGGACGCTTGTTTTTACAAGAAGTTGAGTGGGAGCTCGGTAGTGTTTTTTATCCTGTATGTGGATGACATACTACTGATCGGAAACAATGTTTCGATGCTGAACTCAGTCAAAGAGTCATTGAATGAAAAGTTTTCGATGAAGGACCTCGGCGAAGCAGTTTACATAGTGGGCATTAAGATCTATAGAGATAGATCGAGGAGACTGCTCGGTTTGAGCCAGTGCACGTACATTGATAAAGTGTTGAAACGGTTCAACATGAGTGAGGCCAAGAAAGGGTTCTTGCCACTCTCACATGGTATAAGGCTGAGCGAGACTCAGAGTCCTTCGACATCTGATGAGCAAAGCAGGATGAGCCGGATACCGTATGCCTCGGCAATCGGATCCATCATGTATGCCATGATATGTACCCGGCCTGATGTTGCTTTTGCAATAAGCTTAACGAGCAGATACCAGGCAAACCCCGGTGAGGCTCACTGGGCGGCGGTGAAGAATATTCTAAAGTACCTGAAAAGGACTAAAGAAATGTTTCTAGTTTATGGAGGTGAGGAGGAGCTCATCGTAAAGTGCTACGCTGATGCTAGTTTCCAAACCGATCGAGATGATTGTCGATTACAGTCCGGATTTGTGTACATCATGAATGGAGGAGCAGTGAGCTGGACCAGTTCCAAGCAAGATACGGTGGCCGATTCCACAACAGAAGCCGAATACATTGCGGCTTGTGAAGCTGCAAAGGAAGGTGTTTGAATCCGGAACTTTCTGGATGATCTTGGTGTTTTCCCAACCTCGGTAAAACCGTTGGACCTTTATTGTGATAATTTTGGTGCCATCGCACAAGCCAAGGAGCCAAGGAACCACCACAAGACCAGACACATAGATCGGAAATATCACCTGATACGTAAGATCGTAAAGAGTGGTGATATAGAGTTATTTAAAATTCACACGGATGCAAATGTTGCAGATCCGTTGACTAAGCCGCTTCCACAACCCACGCATGAGGGACATATTAGAGCCATGGGCATACGATGCCTGTTTGATTGACTCTAGTGCAAGTGGGAGACTGTTGGAGGTATGCCCTAGAGGCAATCATGTATGATGATATTTCCGATATGTTTATGAACCGATGTAGTCCTCGGATGTTATCAATGATACTTGTTGACAAGTACGTGACTTGTCTGTGAGATCTTGTGTTGTATGATACGTCCTAAAATGGTCCCTAGTCGTAAGTGATGTGTGGGCACACGTCGGACTAGACTAGCATGCAATATGGTGGATGGTTTTGTCTCACGAGCCATGAAGCATGTGATGCTACCGAACTACATGGATCTGATCGGATCTGAGATAGGATACGGGTGACCGGATCCAAGCTCGGATGGATATCGGATTGGATAGACCCAACTATGAGACACAGCGATAGGTCATCTGTGAGTCTCTAGTACACATATGTTCTGTGTCCTCGGACCTGAGCTGATGCATGTGCTCGGGATGGTGACCGACCTGCTTTGGGCCGACCAAATGCTACTCCGTAACTAGGTGGTTATAAAGGTAGGTTTCGGTCTTGTCCAGACCCATGCTGCAAGACATGGTTAAGCAAGATGGGTTTTGCCCCTCCGATGAGGAGAGATATACTCTAGGCCCCTTGTGTGATCCGACTTGTATAAGCATGGCCATGCAACGAGGATTATGAGATAATCTGAGGTGTTGGTCGGATTCACTGAAACGAGAGAGAGGACGGGCTGTAACAGGGATGGCCACATCGCCTTGAGCCCGACAACATATATCGTGTGGCAAAGGGAACGGAAGTGTGACGTACAGGTTCGCCAACCGGCTTCATAGTCTACTTGGTGGTCGGCACGCCTTGCTAGAGGCCGCTACCTGCCGAGCAGTTAGGAGGTAATCCGAACTGCGACCAAGCCGACTTGAACCTAAGGGGTCGCGCGCTTAAGGGAAGGAACCTACAAGGTCGGATACGAGGACACTGTGGATGTGATCCGATCTGGACTTGGATCGTGACCGAGTAGACTCTGGGCTTTAGGATCTGTGTGAGGCCCAAGTGTTGAGCCCACGACGGATGCCTATATATAGTGGAGGTACAGCATGCTTACAAGGATGATCGCTTTTGGCGTCGTCATTAGGGCTTTGCATGTGTTGCAACTAGCCACCTCCACGTGCCGCAGGCTGTGCGATCGGACCTAGCAATCCGCCGCATAGCGTTCCTCCCGCACGCGCGGATACCATTAGAGGTGGTGCAATTGTGCCACTCCGGCGAACCTGTTCGTGGGACTTGGTGATCAGCTGTACGTGGGAGATCGATGAGGAGACGACTCCGGTGACGCGTTGCCACGACTCTACTTCCGCCACACGGCACTGCGCGTCTAGTGGTAATGATCTGTGATCCATCTCTGTTAGCATGTTCCTGGTTGTTCTGCGGGTAGGAAAATTTTAATTTGCAGTCGACGCACCCTACCGTAGAACCCTACAGCAGCGCCCTCCATGTTTTTTTCCTTTTTATGGGGACGGCGCAAGGGCTGGCTCTTTTTCGTCCTACGTGGCTATGCTTTTCAGGCGCACTACCTCTTGCCGCCGCTTCGCTCCACCTCTCCCACGCCCGCATTTAATGCGCATCGTGGGCGGGTGCGATAAAAGAGAAGATTACGACAGTTATCTTCTGCCACACGCCGCATACGCACTGTTTGGGCCTAGCCCAATGACGCCTCGCATGCGCATGTGGCGCAGGCCCAGGGGCTCCTGTCGGTGTACTAAGACAAGGGTGCCCTCCTACCCAGACTTGTAGCCTCCCTTCCGGCAAGGGCTTGACAGAGGATAACTACGACTCATGACTCAACACCAAACCGTGAAGAAGACCTCAAGGCAGGTCATCGAGAAGTACTATTCTCAATACTGAAGATCGACGTTGCCCTTGCCGGCAAGCAAGGCCTGGCAAGCTCCTTGCCATCAGGCTTGTTCTATCCCGTTACCGCACCGCCTCACCATCGACCAGATAGGCTCGTATGCCAGGTGTCGAGCGGGCAGGCAGTCAACATAGCCGGCCAAGGAATGTGTCAGCACGCCACGCCAAGATTAACTTTACTGACACCCGTCCCTAGGACGTGTCAAGATTACAGGAGGGCGCTAGGACTGGTGGTACAGATCTTTTTCCCAAGGCCTCGCCTCCCCAACGTAGCACCTAACGGTGCATTAAATGCGTTTGTCTTACCCCGTTGGAAGATAGACGTGGTGACGGTGAAAGTCACTATTCATACTCTGTAATGACCATATTAGCCATTGTGGTAACCCCTTGGCCTATAAAAGGAGGCCCACAGCTATAGGTAGAACGGTCGACACCCAGCTCAATTACACGCAGTAGCTGCATTCCCCGTGCACCTTGCCGGAAAACTGCGCTCCCTGTAACTAGAGTTCATACACGATCAAACACAGAACATGAGTAGGGTTTTACACTCATAGCGGCCCAAACCTAGATAAACCCCCGCGTGTTCTTGCACCTACTGAAAACCTGCTCTTTGTCCCATGCAAGTCCCCTGAGCCGAATCGCAAAGGGGCCCATTCGGTCCCATAGATCGTCGTTTCCCACGACAGATGTTCCATGTGTTGGGCACAGGAACTCCTTCCTCGGTCTCCAGCCAGGTGGCGCTGGGCCGGGAGACATGAGCAGCCCTGAAAGGGCCTTCCCACATGGGTGAGAGTTTGTGGAGTCCCTCTCTGGAGAGGATCCTTCTCAGGACGAGATCGCCAGCTTCGTGGGTGCGTGGGTGTATGTTGCAGCTATGATAGCGATGCAAAGCCTGGTGGTATCTTGCGGCGTGCAGGGCGGCCTGGCGGCGCGGGCTACCTCAAGGAGCAGCAGGTCGGCCTCTCGCGAGCCGTCCTGACGAGCCTCATCAAAGGCGAGGACTCGCGGAGAGCCTTGCTTGAGCTCAGAAGGAAGGACTGCTTCAGCTCCGTAGACGACGAAGAAGGGAGTCTCGCCTATAGGCTTGGTTGCTGTCATGCGGATCGACCATAGCACAGACTGTAGCTCGTCAAGCCAGCCCTTGCCGCAGGCTTTGAGCTTTTTCTTGAAGCTTCTTGTCTTGAGGCCCTTGAGGACCTCAACGTTGGCATGCTCGGCCTGGCCGTTGCTTTGCGGGTGCGCCACAAAGTCATAGAAGATCTACGTGCCGAAGCTGGCGCAGTTTGACTTGAAGAGGCCGCTTGTGAATTGGGAGCAGTTGTCAGCGATGATGCGGTTGGGGACACCAAAGCGGCTCACAAGGCCCTTGATGAACTTGACGGCAGATCCTGCCGGGATGGTGCGCACAGGCTCGACTTCCACCCACTTGGTGAACTTGTCGATGGCGACGTAGAGGTAGCGGTTGCTGCCGGCTGCGCAAGGGAAGGGTCCCAAGATGTCCAGCCCCCAGACCGCGAAGGGCCACGAGAGAGGAATCGTCTGGAGGTCTTGCGCTGGCTGGTGGATTTGCTTGGTGTGGAATTGACAAGCTTCACTGGATTGGACCAGCTCGGTGGGGTCGTGGAGCGCGGTGGGCCAGTAGAAGCTACTGCGGAAGACCTTGCCGGCGAGGGTGCGTGATGAAGAGTGGTGGCCACAGTCTCCTCCATGGATGTCGGCAAGTAGTTCGTGACCTTGTTCTTTAGAGATGCACCGCAGCGAGACGCCATTGGGGCGCCTGCAGTATAGCTTGCCATCCTTCAAGCAGTAAGGAGTGGCCTGGCAAGCCACATACTCTGCCTCTGAGTCCTTCTCTGGGAGGGTGCCATGAAGCAAGTAGGCCTTGAACTCAGCGGCCCAGCTATCCACTTGAGGCTCTAGCGCCAGCAACAAGCAAGCACCTGAGGTCGGGCCGTAGTCTGGTGCGCCCGTGGGTGGTGCGGGTGGGAGCTCTTCATGAAGCAGCGTGGCGCTCACGGCAGGTGGTGTAGCTGATGGCTTCATGAGCCTTTCCTTGAAGATGCCGGGGCTTTGAGGCTCACGGTGAGATGCTCGCATGGTGATGTCATCGTCCTCCTTGTTGCTGCCGCGGGGGACATGCTGGAGCTCCAGGCCAAGGAAACGCTTCTCGAGCTTGCGTACCTCTTCCAGATAGGCGGCCATGTGCTCGTCCTTGGGCTTGTAGCTCTTCTTGGAGAAGTTAACGAGGAGCTGCGAATCGCCCTTGATGGTGAGGCACTTGATGCCGAGAGCAAAAGCAGCCTTGAGGCACGCGGTGAGGCCTTCGTGCTCCGCGATATTGTTGGAGACCTTGTCGTCGCGCTTGAAGCAGAGTTGGACAGCGTAGTAGAGCTTGTCTCCCATCGGTGAAGTGAGCATGACACCAGCCCCCGCGCCCTGCCGGGAGAAGGCGCCATTAAAGTGCATGGTCCAGCCGCCAGTCGCCTCGTCTCTAGGCAAGAGGGATTCGTCCTCGCGAGGCTCCTCCTAGGGTGTATCCGTCCATTCCGCAACGAAGTCAGCCGGGGCTGCACCATTGATCACCCTTGTGGTGCAGCATTCCAGCTCGAAGGCCTGCAACTCAATGTTCCACTCGGCGACGCGGCCTGCAGCGTTGGGGCTGCATAGGACTTGCTCCAGGGGGTAAGACGAGGAGCGCAAGGAGGAGCCTTTGCTGCATGGGGTAGCGCTCACGCGCATCCCGCAGCACCGTGCTGACGAAGTACACAGGTTGCTTGATGAGGCATGTAGTTGCCACAGCAGCTTGCTCTTCGGAGGGACCAAGAGGCTCATGAGGCTCGGAGGGCTCAAGAGGCGGCTCGCGAGGCGGCTCATTGGAGGCCTCCTAAGGAGCACCCTCGGCAGGTGGAGGCGCTGCCTCGGGAGGCGACGCACCAAGGGCCTCCTGAGGCGAGACCTCAGCAAGCGACTACGCGACCTCAAGAGGCGCCGGCATGGCAGGTTTCTTCTATGCATAGATGAGCTCTTCTCGAACTGCCACAAGGGCCGCGCTGGCCGTGTAGGAGTGGCTGCCAAGTATAGGAGCAAGGGCTCGCGGGAGCGTGGTGCAACCATGATCGGCGGGCTCGTGAGATACCTCTTGAGGCCTTCGAAGGCCGCATCAGCCTTCGGAGTCCACTTGAAGGGGCTGGACTCTTCATGAGCTTGAAGAACGGCAGGGCTCGCTCGCCAAACTTGGAGATGAAGCGCCCAAGAGAGGCCTTTCATCCCGCCAAGCGCTGCATTTCCTTGAGGTTCTGGGGAGGGCGCATCTTCTCGATGGCCTTGATCTTCTCGGAGTTCGCCTCAATGCCACGGTGGGAGACCAGGAAGCCAAGCAGCTTGCCAGAAGGAACTCCGAAGACGCACTTGTCTGGGTTGAGCTTGAGGTTGACCTTGCACAGGTTGTTGAACGTCTCCTCAAGGTCTGCGAGGAGGGACCAGGCATCGCGAGTCTTGACCACGATGTCATCGACATAAGACTCAGCATTTCTCCCCATCCGGGGCCCCAAGGTGATGCACATCAGCCTCTGGAAGGTGGCTCCGGCGATCCTGAGGCTGAAGCACATGCAGATGTAGCAGTATATGCCGCAGGGGGTGATGAAGGCCGTTTTCTCCATGTCTTCAGTTGCCATCTTGATCTGGTGGTAGCCTGAGAAGGCATCTAGGAAGCACAGCAACTCACACCCGGTGGTGGAGTCCATGATCTGGTCGATGTGAGGCAGCGGGAAGGGATCTTGAGGGCAGAACTTGTTGAGGCTCATCAAGTCGACGCACATTCGCTCCTTGCCTCACTTCTTGGGCACCACGACTGGGTTGGCGAGCCATTCGGGATGGCGTACCTCACGGATGACTCCAGCTTCTTGTAGATTCTGAACTTCTTTGACAATGAACTCTTGTTTCTCTGGTGCCTGGCGCCGTACCTTCTGTTTCACGGAGCGTGCGTTGGGGCACACCGCTAAGTGGTGCTCGATCACCTCCCTCGGCACACCAGACAAATCAGAAGCTGTCCAGGTGAACACATCTGAATTTGCCCGAAGGAAGGTGACGAGCGCGTCTTCCTATGCAGGAGAGAGGCCGGTGCCGATGGTGAAGGCAGGGCCTGAGCCGCTGCCATCCACCAACACTTTCTTCGTCTCAGCGCGGTCCTGAGAGAACAGCTGCTTCTTCTTCGCGGGTGTGGCCTCATGAGGTGTGGCGTCGTCCTCATCAGTAGGGTAGGCGGTGGCGGTAGCGTTATAGGCGCTCTCGAGAGAGCGAACCGTGTCTTTCTCATCACAGCAGATGGTGATGATGCCGCTGCAGCCCGGCATCTTGAGGATGTTGTAGGCGTGATGGGTCACCGCCATGAACTTGGCGAGTGTCGGGTAGCCCAGGATGGCGTTGTACGGCAGGTTGATGTGTGCCACGTCGAAGTTGATGAGCTCAGTGTGGTAGTTCTTGCGGGTGCCAAAGGTGACGGGAAGCCGCACTTGCCCCAGAGGAATGGTGGAGCCATCAGTAGCTCCGGAGAAGGGGCTAGTCGGCATTAGCTACTCGTAGGGCACTTGGAGCTGCTCGAAGGTCTCGATGGAGATCACGTTGAGGCTGGCACCTCCATCAATGAGTGTCTTGGTGACGACGACATTGCTGATGGTGGGGGTACACAACATGGGGATTGTGCCCGCAGCGCTTGAAGACTTGGGGTGATCCTTGGAGTCGAAGATGATTGCGTACTGCGACCACTTGAGGGGCCGAGAGGGCTCAGGCCTCGGGAGGGTAGCGTTCACCTCATGAGAGAACAGCTTGAAGTGGTAGTTGGACACAGGAGCATGGGCCCCGCCAAGGATGCAAGCCACTCCGCGAGGCTCCTGGTAGCCCCCAACGCCCTCGGCAGGCTGGTTGCCGTCGTTCCTTCGAGGTGGCGGCAGCTGTGGTGGAAGAGCGGCGTTGGCCTAAGGGTTGGCCTCGCGAGGTTGGTCACGTCAGCCCTGCTGGAAGTTGCCGTTGCTGTTGTGGTCTCCCCAGTGGTTACCACCGCGGCCGCCTCCGCGGCCGGCCCCGCGATCATTGCGGTCGCCGCGGCGGCCCAGGCGCTCGTCACGAAGCAGCTTGAGCTCATGGCAGTCCTCAGTGCTGTGGGAGTGCAAGTTGTGGTAGGCGCAGAGAGGGCGGCTGTCCTTCTTGGGCTCATTGCACTCATAGCCGCGTTTCTGCTAGGGCTCCGCCGTGAGCACGGCAGGACCCGTCCTTGTTCTTGGCCTTGGCGGCATCTGGTGCCGTGACGGGGTCGTTGTGGGCGAAGAGACGTCCTTCTTCAGCCTTGGCGCACCTGTCGACGAGGTCGAACAGCTCGAGCACCGAGTCAAGCTCGTCATTGATGGCGAGCTTCTCTCACATCCGGACGTCCGTGATGCCGTTGGTGAATGCGGAGATGACGGCGGCCTTAGAGGCACGCGGGATCTTGTTGCGCACTAGACTGAAGCACTGGATGTACTTGCGGAGAGTCTCGTCAGGGCGCTGGCACACGGCGCGCAAGTCGTTGAGCGTGAGGGAGCGCTCATGCGTGCCCTTGAAGTTGGTAACAAATTGCCGGCAGAGCTCGGCCCACGAGGAGATGGACGCCTCAGGGAGGTTCATGAGCCATGAGCATGGGCCATCCTTGAGGGCCATGAGAAACCAGTTCGCCATGACCTTGTCTTCGCCGTTCGCTACCTCGACGCTCAGAGCATAGAGCTGCAGGAACTCTGCGGGGTTGGGGGTGCCGTAGTAGCGCGGAGGCAGGTCCGGCTTGAACTTGGTGGGCCACACCACGCGGCACAGCTCGCGCGTGAAGGCACGGTTGCCTTCGCAGCTGGAGGGAACGCCACCAGCGAGCGTGGCACGGTTCTGGCGGCCGGCGGCTGTGACCTCCTGGATGGTCCTGTCTTGGCGTTGGCACTGTCGCTGTCGCTCAAGGAGCACGCGCGCGACGGGCGGCGCGCGCCAGACGATCTCGCAGCTAGGCTCGCCATGGTCCGGCGAAGACGCGCCGTGGGACGGCTCACGCGCCCGCGCGTCGTAGTGGCGCCCAGCACCCTCGCTAGGCGGAGGAGGCGGCGGAGGTGCACCATGTGCCACGTCCCCGGCGCGAGAGGGTGGAGCGAGTGAGAGGGCGCCAGGGCGTCTTCGGCGGTGTTGACGAGCTCGGTGATGCGGGCGAGCCAGGAGTCGCAGCCGGCGTTGGTGGGGCGGTAGCGCAGGAGCTCACGTGCCATGAGTAGCGCGGCCTGCAGGGCCGGCACATCGCGGCAGGTGAGCGAGGAGGCCGTGGCGGTGTGGCCATCTGGCCGCACGGACGGGTGGAGGGAGGAGGCCTGCTGCTCCCTTGCTGCGGGGTCGGTGGCAGCACCGGCGGCGTGGCGTTTACGGTCGTCACGGGTGACCGGCTCCGTCTGGGCCACCCTGGCAGCTCTGCGCACGTAGCGCTCACGGCGAGCGTCGGCCATGGCAGTGAGGAAGTGGGAAGAACCGAAGCTGGCCCCCTACTTGGCACGTCAAATGTTAGAATCGGGGCTCCGGGGACCCAAATGTTTGAACACTGGGGGCAAGCTCATTCCTACCAATCCAAGGGTGACCACGGTGAGGCTACGACGAGAGAGCTAGCGCAGAGCACGACAGGGGACACAGCGGTTACCCAGGTTCGGGCCACCTTGCGGTGTAAAACCCTACTCCTGCTTGTCTTGGGATTACTGTGGGCAAGGGAGTCCTCGCGTACAAGGTATGAGACAAAGGAACCAATCCCCTACACAATGGCAGCGCTGCCCCTTTTATAGCCGCCTTGGTTCTCTTCCACTAAAAATCTCGGCAGGAAGGGTAGCCACAATTGGCGGGTTTTGAAAGGGGACAGGCGCCCAGGCTATCCTGACAAAAGATGGTCTTCGCCTGCATAGTTGCTATCCATGACGCGCTGGTGGGCTCGGTGGTGTCCTCCGCCCTGCGCGCCTTGCTGTCTTGGTCTACTTTCACCAAACGGGCAGTCCTTGGGACTTGCTTTGGAGGAGGGCAGCTGGTGCTGCCCCTTTTACACCAAAGAGGAAACCCTCTCTGTCCGCGCCCGCTAGGGCAGCCCCTGCCACCGTTCGTCGCCAAGCGCGTCACCCATGTGGTGGGCACTGGACCGCACGGCTCACGTCGGGCTCGGATGGCCTCGGGCGGCCGCCTCGGGGGGCCGCCTCGGGAGGCTGCCTCATGAGGGAGCCTCGCGAGGCTTCCTGCCCTTGCTGTGGCTAATTCTTGGTGGTTGCTCCTTGAGGAGGGGTCCTCGTGAGGCTGGCGCCTCGCGAGGTGTCTTCGCTTCGCGGCGCCCGTGGTTGGGCCGTGTCTTGGGCCTTCGCCAAGCGTCGCTTCCTGGGCCGCAGGAAGATGGGCCGTGGTACCCTGGTTCCCAATGGCTGGACAGGTGAAGAATTACCACCGTAAATATTGTGATGATGATTTCCCTTTCGCATGCCCACGTCGCGCATTTAATGCGAGTCGTAAGAGAGGTGGGTTGGAGCGGCGGTTTGTGGTAGTGCGCCTGCAAAAAGCGCTGCCTCATTGAACAGTAAAGAGCCAGCCCCCCATGCCTTCCCCATAAAAATGCAACCGTGAGCGGGCGCTGCTCATTTACCCTCGCCCTTCGCTCCATCATCTTCTTCCTTGCGCCAGAACAGATTCTGCCGCCGCCACCGCCGATTCGCATCTCTTCCATACCCCCTTTCTCTTCTGAGCAATCATGGCACCCAAAAAGGCCGAGACAGAGGGGAAGAAGCCTGCTAAGCCTGTTGATCCAGAAGCAGAGAGGCGGAAGGCAGAATTGGGGCAACGGCAGCGGGAAAACGCAGTCTTCTCGCCGCCGCCTCTGGACAAGAATACTCTCATCGAGAGGTATGCATATATGTGGGGAAGAGACACCAAAGATCACATAGCTCCGGTGGTACACCCTACTGATAGCAAGCCTTCCGGAGATGCGTATCCATTCTTTTGCGCATATTTCTATTGCGGTCTGGTGCCCCCTTATTCTGATTTCTTCACTGAGTTGATGTACACATTTGGGTTCCGGCTTCTGGATTTTACTCCGAATGCCATGACTTGCATGTCAATCTTCGCCCATATGTGTAAAAATTTCATTGGAGTCGTCCCATATGTTGCTCTTTTTCGCCATTTCTTCATTCCCCGCATAGAGGGTGGTGCGCTCTCCAGCAGTGTAACTTGGATCCCTCGGACTAAAGCCAAGTAGAAATATCTTGCCAGTCTGCTGCATCTAAAGTGGGAAGAGTGGCAGGCAGAGTGGTGCTGGATTAAGGAAAAGAACTTCCCCAGTTTCTGTGTACCTCGAATGGAGAAGATTGAGCGCAGCAAGGACTGGAGTGATTATGCCGCCTGCGACAAGAAACTCACCCCGGCGCTGAATCGGATCGTTTGCCTCAAGGCTGCTGGGCTAACCATTGAGATGGTAGGGGCCGATTTCCTCCGGCGACGCATCGCGCCGCTGCAGAAGAGACAGGGATACGCTTGGGAATATCAGAATGCTGCTGACATCATGTGGCTATACACAGGCCTGGGTAACAATCTGATAGTCCTAGAGCACATCAGTCTTTGCCATCAGCTATTCAAAGTTTCTGGCAAATTTCACTTGCTGGCCCAAGTTATTCCACTGTGCATCAATTCCGCCAAGGATTCCATCTTGGCGATGATGCCCGAGTGCAACGCTCATGGAGTCGAAGCTAACTGGCAAAAACCTTCGCTTGAAGATGAAATGGCTTGGGCTGCCAACTTGATGGTGAGAGCCACTCGAGAAGAGAAGGATCTCATCCGTGCCACCAAAGACAAAGAGTTGGCATACATCGCCAGCAAGGCCGAAGAAGCCTTGAGAGCCAGCAAGGCTAGTGGTGCCCGGGACGCGGCAACTGAAGAGGAGGAGGCAAACCCTGATGAAGAAATCGCTGAAGAGCATCAAGAAGTGCCTGCCGGAGAAGAAGTTGCCAGTGAATCCGAAGAAGAAGGAGAACTCCAAGCTCCAAAGAAGAAAGGACGTGTCCTTCGGGAAGCAGCCAGCCAGGAACCAGCGCATCCCTCTTCATCAAGAATGGGTCCTGTTGTGAAGAGGACGACCACCAGAACTGGCCAGCAACAAGAAGTTCACTGGCAAGCAACTCGGCGTCCTCGAGCTCAACATACTTCTTCATGGCAAGCATCTATTAGAGAAATTGGGTCTTCACAACCGGCAACTTCGTCTCCACCGGCGATTAAGAGGGCCAGGGAATCGCATCCGCCGGCAGAATGGGACCTCTCCATCCTCAGCGACCGCGAGGAAGAGGAGTAAGTACAACCATCTATCTTTTTCAAATCTTAACTTTGACTTGGCTGTCATTTTGACTTGATTTCCTTTGTCTTCACAGAGATACAGAAACACTCATGCACAGGGCAAAGCGAACCAAAGCTACAATGGAACACAAGCATGTGACAAGTCATGGGCGGGGGACGACATCTTCTGATGCTGCTGCTGCCAGCCCCTAGCACGAGACCGTGGTGCAGTTTCCGCTCGCGAGCACCGGTGCCGATGTTCTTCGTTCTGATCCTGACAAAGAGATGGGAGAAGTTCACCAGGCGGAAGAGCGCCCGGAGGCGGATCCCACCGTGGTTCCTCCATCAACCATCATCCCGGAAAGCGCTTCGCCGGCAAGGGCTTCCACTGATGAGCCTGTCTGCACCGAGGTCGTACCGGTAAGCGAAGCTGCCGACAATCGTGTGACGACAACTAAAGTTGTCGGGGAAGAGGACATCCCTTCTCAGCAGAACCCAACAGGTAATCTGCTTGCTTCCAAGTACTCTCCAAATCTTTGTTTTCTTGAACTTGACTTGTAAATTGAATTTCTTTCTGCTCCTTGCATCTGTCCATCCTTGCAGATCCAGGTTCTCCTGATGAAGGGGAGACTACTGCAGATATAGAAAAATTGCAAAGAACACCGCTGAAGAGGCTGCCAAGATTTCTGCTGAAGAGACTGATAACCCACAAGTATAGGGGATCAATTGTAGATTATTCGATAAATAAGAGTGTCGAACCTAACGAGGAGCTAAAGGTAGAATTAATATTCCCTTCAAGTTCTATTGACCACCGATACAGCTCTACACACACTTAACGCTCGCTTTACCTAGAACAAGAATAAAACTACTTTGTAGGTGTAAGGATAAGTTTACAGGGATAAAACTAGATGTACTTAGCGACAATAAAACTAGGAGTAATTTGCAAGATAATAAAATTTAGTTATTTAGTAGAAAGCTTTTTATAACACAAGAGAAGGATTTGTCCCTAGGCAATTGATAACTAGATTGGTAATCATTATTGCAATTTTATATGAGAGAGAGGCATGAGCTAACATACTTTTCGTACTTGGATCATATGCACTTATGATTGGAACTCTAGCAAGCATCCGCAACTACCAAAGATCATTAAGATAAAACCCAACCATACCATTAAGTAACAAGTCCTCTTTACTCCCATACGCAACAACCCCCTTACTCGGGTTTGTGTTTCAGTCACTCACGCAACCCACTATAAGCGAATCATGAACGTATTGCAAGACCCTACAGCGGTAATCCCACATGCTTGTGCGACATGGAGGGTACCATAGGACAACACCAAAATAAAACATACAACTCAAATCAATCACGATCATCAATCAACCCATCAGACAAAACGAATCTACTCAAACATCATAGGATTGTCACATATCATTGGATAATAATATATAGCGTTAAGCACCATGTTTAAGTAGAGATTACAACGGGGAGAAGAGGTGTCACACCACTGCATAGAGGGGGATAGAGTTGGTGTTGACGGCGGCGAAGTTGTTGGTGTAGATCGCCATCATGATGATTGCCCCGATGGCGTTCCGGCGCCACCGGTAGAGAGGGGGAGAGAGGCCCCCCTCCTTCTTCTTCTTCCTTGGCCTCCCCCTAGATGCGAGGAGAGTTTCCCCTCTGCTCCATGGCCTCCATGGCTCCCGAAGGGCAGGTGCCCCTCCGAGATTGGATCTCTCTCTCTGTTTCTCTTCTTTTTCGCGTTCCTGTTTTCTGGCCGAAAACTGTTCCTTGCAGCCGAAGGACGCCTTCAACTGACTTACAGGAACGCCACAAGCCGCCTAGGGGGGTCCAAGCCCTCCAGGCTTGTCGTCTACTCGGGCATCGTCTCGCGTTGATTCTTTTTTTCCAAAAATCACATATATTCCAAAATAAATCTCCGTAAATTTTTATCCCGTTTGGACTTCGTTTGATATGGATTTTCTACAAAACAAAAAACATGCAACAACCAGGAATTGACACTGGGCATTGGATCAATATGTTAGTCCCAAAAAATAATATAAAATGTTGCCAAAAGTATATGAAAGTTGTAGAATATTGGCATGAAATAATCAAAAATTATAGATACGATGGAGACGTATCAGCATCCCCAAGCTTAATTCTTGCTCGTCCTCGAGTAAGTAAATGATAAAAAGATAATTTTTGATGTGGAATGCTACCTAGCATAATCTTGATCATATAATCTAATCATGGCATGAATATTAAGACACGAGTGATTTAAAGCAATAGTCTATAATTTGACATAAAGACATCAATACTCAGGCATACCAACAAACAATCATGCCTTTCAAAATAAAAATGCTAAAGAAAGTTATCTCTACAAAGTCATATAATCCTGTCATGCTCCATCTTCTTAACATAAAGTATTTATCATGCACTACCCCGATGACAAGCTGAGCAATTGGTTCATACTTTTTAACGCGCTTCAGCTTTTTCAACCCCCATGCAATACATGAGCGCAAGCCATTGATATAGCACTATGGGTGGAATAGAATATAATGGTAGAGATTAATAAGGGGAAGTAAAAAAAAGGAAGATAGTCTCACATCGACGTGGCTAATCAACGGGCTATGGAGACGCCCATCAATTGATGTCAATGCGAGGAGTAGGGATTGCCATGCAACGGATGCACTAAGAGCTATAAGTGTATGAAAGCTCAAACTAAAAACTAAGTGGGTGTGCATCCAACTTGCTTGCTCATGAAGATCTCGGGCATTTGAGGAAGCCCATCATCGGAATATAAAAGCCAAGTTCTATAATGAAAAATTCCCACTAGTATACGAAAGTGACAACATAGGAGACTTTCTATACGAAAAACATGGTGCTACTTTGAAGCACAAGTGTGGAAAACGATAGTAACATTGCTCCTTCTCTCTTTTTCTCTCATTTTTTTGTTTTCTCCTTTTTTTTGGTGGGCTCTTTTTGGCCTCCCCCCTTTTTTTTATTTCCTCACTGGGACAATGCTCTAATAATGATGATCATCACACTTCTATTTACTTACAACTCAACATTACAACTCGATAATAGAACAAATATGACTCTATATGAATGCATCTGACAGTGTACGAGGATGTGCAATGATCTAGCGTAGCAAACATATCAAAAAACGAACAAGCCATGAAAATATCGTGCTAGCTATCTTACGATCATGCAAAGCAATATGACAATGAATGCTCAAGTCATGTATATGATGATGATGGAAGTAGCATGGCAATATATCTCGGAATGGCTATGCAAATGCCATGATAGGTAGATATGGTGACTGTTTTGAGGAAGATATAAGGAGGTTTATGTGTGATAGAGTGTATCATATCACGGGGTTTGGATGCACCGGCGAAGTTTGCACCGACTCTTGAGGTGGGAAAGGGCAATGCACGGTAACGAAGAGGCTAGCAAATTGCGGAAAGGTGAGAGTGCGTATAGTCCATGGACTCACATTAGTCATAAAGGACTCACATACTTATTGCAAAAGTTTATTAGCCCTTTGCAGCAAAGTACTACTACGCATGCCCCTAAGGGGATAGATTGGTAGGAAAATACCATCGCTCGTCCCCAATAGCCACTCATAAGGTAGACAATCAATAATAAATCATGCTCCAAAATCTTAGCATAACGACAGACCATACGTGCATGCTTCGGGAATCACAAACCTTAACACCAATATTCTTACTAAACCACAATCATTCACTAGTACCTCCCACATATCACCATCTTAATATCGCAAAACTATTGCAAGGAATCAAACTTATCATATTCAGTGATCTACAAGTTTTATGTAGGATTTTATGACTAACCATGTGAATGACAAATTCGTGTTGACTCTCTAAATAGATATAAGTGAAGCATGAGAGTTTAATTCTTTCTACAAAAGACCACACTCTAATAAATATAAGTGAAGCAAAAGAGCATTCTACAAATAACGGTTTTCTATATGTAGAGAAACAGGCATCCAAACTTCAAATGATATAAGTGAAGCACATGAAGCATTCTATAAAGCCATACTCAAAAGATATAAGTGAAGTGCAAAGAGCATTCTATAAATAAACCAAGGACTATCTCATACCAGCATGGTGCATTATTAAAAGAAAAATAAAAAGCACACGACGCTCCAAGAATTTACGCATATCATGTGAACAAAACAAAAACCGAAACATACCGATAATTGTCCAAGAAAGATGGGATGCCTTCCGGGGCATCCCCAAGCTTAGACGCTTGAGTCTCCTTGAATATTTACTTGGGGTGCCTTGGGCATCCCCAAGCTTGAACTCTTGCCTCTCCTTATTCTCCACATATCGATACCTCCTCGTTCTTCGAACAATTCATCCACACAAAACTTAACCGAACTTTTTATTAGAGGGGTTAGTACATATAACATCAAATCCCATCATGTCCTGCTATAACATTATTGTATAATTATAATCAAACATTACCCACTGTATGCTATCACAATTCTATGGCTCCCAAGTCAATGGGGCTCAACAAGATTTGAAACATACGCAAATAAAGAAACTATAACAGCAATCTGTGAAAACAAAATAGTCTGTAAAAATGCAGATTAAACATATACTTCTATAGCTCAAAAAAATCTGAAAAATTTGGAGAAAACAAAACATTTGCACAGTAGTACTATGTAAAAATTTCAGAATTTTTGCATGTTCCAGTAAAATATAGAAATTCAAACATTACAGCAAAAATTTCTGTTTTTGCACTGCGCACACCAAACAAGCAATTTAAACATCCTAAAGGTAAATCTTGGAACATTATTTTTATAATACAATGGATTTGTACAAGGGGATAGTTATTTTTGTTGAAAATTTTCTATAATTCAAGATTCACAAAGGGATCAAAGATGATCCAAGTAGAAAGCTTCAGCAGTATGAAAGATTTTGGGTGGTTCTTCAACCATTGGTTTAGCAAGTACAACTAATTTTTTTGGTATTTTACGTTTCATACCCATAACTAAAGATAGAAAACAAGAGCACAAAATAAAAACTACTTAGAGATAAGGCAAACAAGCACACACAAGAATATTCACCCCAGGCAATTGCTCCCCGGCAATGGTGCCAGAAAAAGGTCTTGATAACCCACAAGTATAGGGGATCAATTGTAGCTTTTTCGATAAATAAGAGTGTCAAACCCAACGAGGAGCTGAAGGTAGAATTAATGTTCCCTTCAAGTTCTATCGAACACCGATACAACTCTACGCACACTTAACGTTTGCTTTACCTAGAACAAGAATAAAACTACTTTGTAGGTGTAAGGATAAGTTTACAAGGATAAAACTAGAAGTACTTAGTGAGAATAAAACTAGGAGTAATTTGCAAGATAATAAAAGTTAGTTATTTAGTAGAAAGCTTCTTGTAACACAAGAGAAGGATTTGTCCCTAGGCAATCGATAACTAGATCGGTAATCATTATTGCAATTTTATATGAGGGAGAGGCATGAGCTAACATACTTTCCATACTTGGATCATATGCACTTATGATTGGAACTCTAGCAAGCATCTGCAACTACAAAAGATCATTAAGGTAAAACCCAACCATAGCATTAAGTAACAAGTCCTCTTTACTCCCATACGCAACAACCCCCTTACTCAGGTTTGTGTTTCAGTCACTCACGCAACCCACTATAAGCGAATCATGAACGTATTGCAAAACCCTATAGCGGTAATCTCACATGCTTGCGCGACATGGAGGGCACCATAGGACAGCCCCAAAATAAAACATAAAACTCAAACCAATCACGATCATCAATCAACCCATAGGACAAAACGAATCTTCTCAAACATCATAGGATTGCCACATATCATTGGATAATAATATATAGCATTAAGCACCATGTTTAAGTAGAGATTACAGTGGGGAGAAGAGGTGTTACACCGCTGAATAGAGGGGGGAGAGTTGGTCTTGAAGGCGGCGAAGTTGTTGGTCTAGATCGCCGTCACGATGATTGCCTCGGCGGCATTCCGGCGCCACCGGGAGAGAGGGGGAGAGAGCCACCCTCCTTCTTCTTCTTCCTTGGCCTCCCCCTAGATGGGAGGAGAGTTTCCCCTCTGGTCCATGGCTGCCATGGCTCCCGGAGGGCAGGAGCCCCTCCGAGATTGGATCTCTCTCTCTCTGTTTCTTCTCAGTTTCTCATTCCTATTTTCTGGCCGAAAACCGTTTCTTATATTCCCGAAGATCCGTAACTCCAATTGGGCTGAAATTTTGAGGGGTTTTTTATCCGGATATTAGCTTCCTTGCGGCCGAAGGACGCCTCCAACTGACAAAGCCCCATAGGCGTGCCCAGGGGGGCACCCTCCAGGCTTGTCGTCTCCTCGGGCATCGTCTAGCGTTGATTCTTTTTCCCAAAAATCACATATATTCCAAATAAATCACCATAAATTTTTATCCTGTTTGGACTTTGTTTCATATGGATTTTCTATGAAACAAAAAACATGCAACAAACAGGAACTGGCACTAGGCACTGGATCAATATGTTAGTCCCAAAAAATAATATAAAATGTTGCCAAAAGTATATGAAAGTTATAGAATATTGGCATGGAACAATCAAATATTATAGATACGATGCAGACATATCAAAGATTGCCATGTCTGTCATTGAGGAGGCTAGGAAAGCTCCCGAAGAACTAGAGAAGTCCTCCGGCAACACGTCTGACCCCGTCCAGATAGATATAGAAATGGTGTTGGTTGGCGCTGATAAATCAAATCCTGACAATCATCCTACGGCAGCAAGCACGCAAGTCTTGATGGATGCCTTGATGCTTGTCACTCCTCAGCAAGGATCTGGAGCCCCCAGCTCATCTGGTACTAGAGAGCCAAACTTTGATGATGAAATTGCTCAAATTTTAATCCCCTTCTCCCAAAGTACCACTGAAGCAAACAATGCTGCTGACAGCGCGGTAGATCTTGCCTTCCTAAAAACCATGGCTGCCGGTTTTAAGGATGTGCAAGATCGCTACAGCAGACGTTGGGATAAACTTCAAGAAGAGCACAAAGCTGTGGAGCTAGCCGAAGAGAAGTTAAAGGAGAAGGCAGAGGAGATCCGCACATGGTATAATGAACAATCTCGCAATCTCAGAAGGTAGGAGGAAAAACTCGCTGCTGCTAAATAGAAAATAGCAGTCCTTAACAGCAAGGTGGCAGAGCGCGAGGTGCAGCTCAATGCCAGGGAAAAAGATCTTGTCGCACAAGAAGATGCCCTTGCTGCTAAACACCGCGGCAAGGATGAAGAGATTGAAAAGCTCCTCGAGCAAAGGACACAAGAGCTGGAGAAGAATCATAAAGAATCTATTGAAACCCAAGCTCGAGAAAGTGCTGCCAAGCTGAAGGAAGCCACTGATGAGGTTACTGCTGCCGCTTCCGCCAAGGCAGATTTAGAATCGCAAGTGACCAAGCTAAAGGAAGATCTTACCGGCAACAATAAGGAGATCAAGACTCTTAAAAAGATCAGCGTAGAAGGCAGCTCATACCCTTGGGGAGCTGCAGACGTAGCTGACATCCAAAAGCCAAGATCTTGGTAAAGCCGCCAAAGCAATAGAAGATCTGAAAGCTAAACTCGCCACTTTGGTGAAAGATCTTGAATCCGCCAAGGAAAAAGAGTTAATCTTGACAGAAAAGCTTGAAACAGAGGAGTCCTTCGCTACAAAAAAAAAGACACATCCATGACATTATGGCCTGAACGAAAACTTTTTCTGTCATGGTTGTGACACTTCTATGACAATAATTGTGACAAAAACACTTATCATCATAGATGTGGTGGGCTCCTACTTCTATGACAAAAAATGGGCTTTTCATCCTAGGTGGGCCAGAGACGCACACGCATGACATTCTTTGGGCCGTCCATGACGTAAAAAATCATGGTAGAACTGAGGGCGAGGAAATTTTCGGGGAGTTCCCGGTTATGGTGGGTGGTCGGGGCCGAGCGATGCAGTGTGGTTTGCACGTTTCTCTCGTATGCACGTGTGTGTGCGAGGCGCTCGCTAACTGAACCCGAGCGAGGCATACGTTCGCTTACTGAACCCGAGTAGTTGATCGCCCTCGCACTACGTATTGAACACGAGCGATCGATCCCTCGCACTACGTACTGAACCCGATCGATCCCTTCGCTGCTAACTGAACCCAAGCGATCCCTTTGGTGCTAACTGAACCCGAGGGATCCCTTCACTGCTAACTGAACCCGATCGATCCTTCTCGCTGCTTACTGAAGCCGATCGAGGCCCCGTGCGATACGTAGCCAACTGGTGCTGGGTTGCTTCTCGATGAACAGTGCCCGTTGCTGCCGCGTGCGCGATACACGTAGAACGAGTCGAGACTTGCATTGATTGAGCCGGTTGGTTGGCTGTGGATGAACAGTTCCCGTTGCTGCCGCCCGCTTGTACGCCCCACCCCAGCCGGTGGGTTGGCCATGGATGAACAGTACCCTAGCCGTGTGAAGGTGGGTGGCGCTGGATGAACAGGACTCCGAGAGGAGGCCACCACACCCCAGCCAGTTTGGGGTGGATGAACAGGACCCCGTGGAGGATGGATGAACAGTAGTCGGTGGAGGCTAGAGGAAGTCGACGGTGGATGAACAGTAGCTGGTGGAGGCTTGAGGAGGTCGACCGTGAATGAACAGTAGCCCGTGGAGTCCCATTTTGCGGTATGCCACACCCGTCCCGATGAACCGGACTCCGTTTCGACCGTAGGCAGTTGGGTAGAAGTCCGTTTCCTCCGTTTTGCGATACGCCAGACCCCTCCCGATCAACAGGACCCTGTTTCGACCATAGGCGGTTGAACCAAAATCCGTTTCCTCCATTTTGCGGTACGCCAAACCCCCAGCCGATGAACATGACCCCGTTTCGACAGTAGGCGGTCGAACAGAAGGCCGTTTCCTCTGTTTTGCGGTATGCCAGACCCCGAGTCAATGAACAGGACCCCGTTTCGGCTATTCCGTCCAAGCAGGTTGGCTCCTGATGAACAGGACGCGTTCCGACCCAGTCGCTTAGCTCCCGACGCTGTTTCCTCCGTTCCGACCCAGTTGGTTTACTGCCAATGAACAGGAGGCCGTTGCTACTGTCCATTGCCTCTCTCCATGTACACGAGCCCTGACCGTACGTATGCGTGAGTACGCGTTCGAAACCCCGCCCGTATGTACGTACGTGGCCGTATTTTTTGCAGCGTGGCTGTACGTACGTGTACGCGATTTAGACGGGACTGCCTGAACTGCTACGTATGGGGCTCTACTACGACACGTGCCGCTCCTTTTTTTTGACGTGACGTGCCGCTCCTTACAAGCCCACGGTTCATCGTTGCAGAGAGACCGATCGACCAGTATGTATGTACACATTCGCGACCAGACAGACAACACTACGTACGTTTCGACCGGATGGGTCCCAGCTGTCAGGGAGGATACGGAGGCACTTCCTTGCGTGCGAACATATAGCAGGTGGGTCCTTGCTGTTAGGGGGAGGAATCATTTTTTTTCGCGTAATAAGGAGGCACTTCCTTGTGTGCAAAGATGTAACTAGTGGGTCCAGCTGTCAGCCTCACCGCGTACAGTCCTCTTCCGATGACTGTCGTTCATTGACCTCATTGACTATGCCACGCCGAGAGCACCAAGGCGGTGGACGACGGCGAGGCCTAGGAAGGGAATGCCGTGGAGCCGGGGAAGATGCGGCAGTGGATGCCCATGCCAAGGGGAGTACGAGCGTTGACTGGTTCGGCTGCGGTGTGAGGCTACCATCGCCGGAGAATAACAGGGGATGTGGGTGAGTAGAGGGAAGGCCTGGCCAACGGTAGGAGTAGGGTGGGGCGGTGAGGCCTGCGCGGCAGCACAGTCGGCCACGGGAGTCGGGAGAAGGCGGTCCCGCCGGCGCTGGTTTGGGCGGCTGGAGCAAGAAGATCAAAGATTGAAGAAGCAGCACGGCCGTTGGATTGACATCCAACGGTCACTGCTGCTAGAATCGTTTGTTGACTAAGTTGACAAAGCCCTGCATACGCGTCAATTTAGTAGGCCCACAAGTCAACCTCCAAATCTGCTGGGGCCCAGCTGTCATGGGGAGGAATCTTTTTTTTCGCGTAATAAGGAGGCACTTCCTTCCGTGCGAAGATATAGCTGGTGGGTCCCAGCTGTCAGGGGGAGGAATCATTTTTATGCGTAATAAGGAGGCACTTGCTTGCGTGCGGCATTGGACCATGTGGGTCCCTACTGTCAGCGTCTCCACGTACATCCCTTTTCTGATGGCTGTCGTTTGTTGACCACGTTGACCACGCTACGCCGATAGAACCAACGCGGTGGACGACGGCGAGTCCTAGGAAGGAATGACCGGTAGCCGGCGAAGACACAGAAGTGGATGCCAACACGGAGGGGAGTACGAGGGTTGATTGGTTCGGCTGCGGTGTGAGGCTGCCGTCGCCGGAGAATAACAGGAGGTGTGGGTAAGTAGAGGGATGGTCTGGCCAACGATGGGAGTAGGGTGGGGCGGTGAGGCCTGCGCGGCAGCACAGCTGGCAACGGGCGGCGGGAGCAGGCGGTCCCTTCGGCAGTGGTTTGGGCGGCTGAAGCAAGAAGATCTGTGATTAAAGAAGCACGACAGCCATTGGATGTCCATCCAACGGCCTCTACTGCTAGAATTGTGTGTTGACTATAAGTTGACAAAGCCTTGCGTTCGCGTCAACTTAGTAGGACAACAAATTTGCATCACATCAGTGGCGGACAACATAAATCCCATTTAGTATTTTAAATAATTTACAGCCCATTTTTTAATTCCTATGGAATTTACTGCAGCCCATTTACTGTTTGTTAACAATACAACCCATTTTCTAGCCTTGGCCAGGGTTAAAAATTTCAACCAAACTTCCCACATTTTGGTGGGGTCCGAATTATTTTTATCCCAAAATTTTGATTCAGATTCAATCTAATTTCAAAATTATTTTATATTAGGTTAAAATCCAATGAAATTTTGCGCGCGCAACAAAAAATGTAATGAAATTAAAAATCTCAAAATCCAAAAAAAACTAATTTTCAGACTAATTGCCGGTTCGCTGTGTTTTTTATATTTACAGCCCATTTATTATTACTTAAAGCCCATTTTCTGGGCAAGCCGAATGCACCCCTCCTCGTTTTTGCAACCCAGCCGGGCGGAGAAAAACAAGTTGGCCGCGTTGGGTATTCGTCAAAAAAAAAGCTGGGCTAGCCATTTTCACAAAGGAAAAAAACAGTTGGGCTGGTTATTTGGTAGACATAAAAGAATAGCCTGGGCTACACGGGCCATAGCCCCCGCACAAACCAGTTGATACCCTGCTGCATCTCAGCAACAAAAAAACATCTCTCAAAAAATGCATGATCTGCTGGGTCCCTGCTGTCTGCAGCTCCTTGTGCAATTCTCTCCTTTATTGAGTACGTTGACAATGGCGTCGAACCTAGATGTCAGCAAACCATTAGGGGGAAGTTTTTTTCTTGTAGTAATAAGGAGGCACTTGCCTAAGTACGACCATGGCCCTGGTGGGTTCCTACTGTCATCCTCGCCACGTACAGTCATCTCCTGATTCCTCTCGTTTGTTCACCATGTTGACAACGTCAGACGGCGGTGCCACAGCAAGCGCAACAAGGCGAAGGACGACGGAGAGGGCCTCGCGGGCCCTACAGATGGTCTGATACAGCGCCCGTTGCTCATCCAGGAAGCCATGATCATCGGCCCCCATGTCCACGATGGCATTGTCGTTCGCCTGTTTGCCAGCGATTTGTCCCTCTGCAAGCCGATGCTCGTTGAGGAGACAGAGGTTGTAGCAATGGTCCTCCTGCGCTTGCCGGAACACCGACACCGGCGGCATTGGTAGCTCTTCCGCCATTAGGGCATCAAAGTGCGGCCGCACCTGCTCTATGGTGAACACGGCATGAACCGGCGCGGGCGGTGGCACCGCCTCCTGGTCGGAAGCCTCGTCCATCATCTTGTCATCGTCGCTGAGCTCGGTGAGTTCGCTGGTGAGCCAGCATGTCCTGCTGCTGCACCGGACCACTGCCAAGCCCGCGTCTGAACGCCCTGGCCCACCCAAACCCCCTCCCTCGCCTGCGCATGCTTCTCGCCCGAAACAGTCAGCGCCGCCTGCGCCGCTTCCCGGAGCAGGCGACTGCTCTGCGTTCAAACGACACAACTGCCGTCCGTCCATCCGTCTATCACCCACATTAATGACACACGGTTGCCGAGGCGGCTACTCCGGTGCCATCCATCTGTCGCTTTGCCGCCTACCATTGCTATATAAACTGCTGCCCCGGCCATAGCCGTAGTCATCCGCCTCCGTTCCCTTTCTCCTCTCCACACCACTTCCACCATGGCTTCCTCGCGCTCCACCGCTCTCCGGGACAGGCGGCTGGCAGACCAGAAGAAGGAGATGGCCGCCATTGCTATCGACTGGCTGGCCGACAGGAAGCCAGAGGACGACGATGTCCCAATGGAAGACGCGGTCGTCGACGAGTTGGCGCCACCCTCCTCCGTGCCATCCTCGTCAGTGCATTGCACCATGATCATCGGCAAGGCCCATGCCCAATACATGGACATGGTGCAGGAGCAGTGAGAGGAGCAGTTCCGGATGGCGCAGGCCGACGCCGCCTACAACCAACATCTCATCCAGGAGCACCTTCAGGCAGAGGAGCAGATCGCCGTGGACCTGGCAGAGTAGGCGGCGCTGCTCGAGTCCTACCGCTCCGGCCACGAGAGCCGCCTCACGCGCTGGCAGTACTGCCAGCGGGTGGTGGAGGTTGCGGCCGCCTACAAGGAGGGTGACAAGGCGGGCGAGGCGTTGTTTGGCGAGACTGACGACGAGGTGGAGGACATCGCTGGCTCCGCCAAGGCCCCACCCCGCCGGCAATGAAGCGGAGGACTTCGCCGGCTCCGCCGAGGCCCCGCCCCACCGGCAACGAGGCGGAGGACATCGCCGGCTCCACCGAGGCCCCGCCCCGCCGGCAATGAAGCAGAGGACTTCAGAAGTAGGATGTACATGGAGAGGCTGACGGTAGGGACCCACATGGGGCATGGCCGCACGGAAGCAAGTGACTCCTTATTACGTGAGAAAAAATGATTCCTTCCCCTAACAGCTGGGCCCCACCGGCTCTTTCGTCGCACTGAAGGAAGTGCCTCCTTATTATGCAAAAAAAAGATTCCTCCTCATGATAGCTGGGACCCACCAGATTTGGATGCTGACTTGTGGGACTACTAGGTTGACGCGTACGCAGGGCTTTGTCAATTTAGTCAACAAATGATTCAAGCATAAGTGACCGTTGGATGTTAATCCAACGGCCGTGCTGCTTCTTCAATCTCTGATCTTCTTGCTGCAGCCGCCCAAACCAGTGCCGGCGATTTGTCCCTCCGCAAGCCGATGCTCGTTAAGGAGATGGAGGTTCTAGCACTGGTCCTCCTACGCTTGCCGGAATGCCGACACCGGCGGCATTGGTAGCTCTTCCGCCATTAGGGCGTTGAAGTGCGGCCGCACCTGCTCTATGGTGAACACAGCATGAACTGGCGCGGGTGGTGGCGCCGGCTCCTGGTCAGAAGCCTCGTCCATCGTATAGTCGTCGACGCTGTGCTTGGCGAGTTCGCTGGCGAGCCAGCATGTCCGACTGCTGCACGGGACCCCTGCCAAGCCCGTGTCTAAATGCCCTGGCCCACCCAAACCCTCTCCCTCACCCGTGCGCGCTTCTCGCCCGAAATGGTCAGCGCCGCCCGCGCCGCTTCCCGGAGCAGGCGACTGCTCTACATTGAAACGACACAACTGCCGTCCGTCCATCCGTCTGCCACCCACATTAATGACACGCGGTTGATGAGGCGGCTACTCTGGCGCCAACCGTCTGTCCCTCTGCCGCCTACCATTGCTATATAAACAGCTGCCTTGGCCATACCCGTAGTCATCCACCTCCGTTCCCTTTCTCCTCTGCACACCACTTCCACCATGGCTTCCTCGCGCTCCACCGCTCTCCGGGACGGGCATATGGCAGACCAGAAGAAGGAGATGACCACCATTGCTGTTGACTGGCTGGCCGGCAGGAAGCCGGAGGACGACGACATCCCAATGGAGGACGTGGTCGTCGACGAGCCAGCGCCACCCTCCTTCGTGCCATCATCGCCAGTGCATTCAACCATGACCATCGGCGAGGCCCGTGCCCAATACATGGACATGGTGCGGGAGCAGCGGGAGGAGCAGTTCCGGAAGGCGCAGGCCGACGCCGCCTACAACCAACAGCTCCACCAGGAGCACCTGCAGGCAGAGGAGCAGATCACCGTGGACCTGGCGGAGCAGGCAGCGTTGCCCGAGTCCTACCGCTCCGCCCGTGAGAGCCGCCTCGCACGCTGGCAGTACCGCCAGCGGGTGGCGGAGGTTGCGGCCACCTACAAGGAGGCGGACAAGGCGGGCGAGGTGCTGTTTGGCGAGACAGACGACGAGGCGGAGGACATCGCCGGCTCCACCGAGGCCCCGCCCTGTCGGCAACGAAGCGGAGGACTTCGCCGGCTCCGCCGAGGCCCCGCCCCGCTGGCAACAAAGTGGAGGACATCACCGGCTCTGCCGAGGCGCCACCCCGCCGGCAATGAAGCAGAGGACTTCGGAAGCGGGATGTACGTGGAGAGGCTGACAGTAGGGACCCACATGGTGCATGGCCGCACGGAAGCAAGTGCCTCCTTATTATGCAAGAAAAACTGATTCCTCCCCCTAACAGCTGGGCCCCACCGGCTCTATCATCGCATGGAAGGAAGTGCCTCCTTATTATGCAAAAAAAAGATTCCTCCTCATGACAGCTGGGACCCACCAGATTTGGAGGCTGACTTGTGGGACTACTAGGTTGACGCGTACGCAGGGCTTTGTCAACTTAGTCAACAAATGATTCTTGCAGCAGTGACCGTTGGATGTTAATCCAATGGCTGTGCTGCTTCTTCAATCTCTGATCTTCTTGCTCTAGCCGCCCAAACCAGGGCCAGCGTGACCGCCTGCTCCTGCCTCCCGTGGCCGGCTATGCTGCCGCGCAGGCCTCACCGCCCCACCCTACTCCTACCGTTGGCCAGGCCTTCCCTCTACTCACCCACATCCCCTGTTATTCTTCGGCGACGGCAGCCTCACATCGCAGCCGAACCAGTCAACGCTTATATTGTCGGGCCATTGGGAACTAGGGTACCACGGCCCGTCTGCCTGCGGCCCAGGAAGCGACGCCTGGAAAATGCCCAAGGCGCGGCCCAACTGCGGGCACCGCGAAGCGAAGACACCTCGCGAGGCACCAGCCTCACGAGGACCCCTCCTCAAGGAGCAACCAACGAGACTTAGCTGCAGCAGCAGCCGGAAGCCTCGCGAGGCAGCCCCCCGAGGCCACCCGAACCCAACGTCAGCTGTGCGGTCCTGTGCCCATCACGTGGGTGACGCGCTTGGCGACGAACGACGACAGAGGCCGCGCCAGCGGGCGCAGATAGAGAGGGTTTCCTCTTTGGTGTAAAAGGGGCAGCACCAGCTGCCCTCCTACAAAGCAAGTCCCAAGGAATGCCCGTTTGGTGAAAGAAGACCAAGACAGCCAGGCGCGCAGGGCGGAGGTCACCACCGAACCCACCGGCACGTCATGGATAGCAACTTTGCAGGCGAAGACCGTCTTTTGTCAGGATAGCCTGGGCGCCTATCCCCTTTCAAAACCCGCCAATTGTGTCTACCCTTCCCGCCGAGATTTTCAGGGGAAGAGGGCCAAGGCGACTATAAAAGGGGCAGCGCTGCCATTGGAGAGAGGATCGGTTCCTTTGTCTCCTACCTTGTACGCGAGAACTCTCTTCCCATAGCAATCCCAAACACAAGCAGGAGTAGGGTTTTACACCGCAAGGTGGAACAAACCTGGGTAACCGCTGTGTCCCCTGTCATGCTCGACGCTCGTGTGCTCTCATCGTGGCCTCGCCGTGGTCACCCTAGGATCGTTAGGAACGAGCTTGCCCCCAGTGTTTGAACCTTTGGGTCCCCGGAGCCCCGATTCCGATATTTGGCACGCCAGGTAGGGGGCCATCTTCGGTTCTTCCCGCTTCCTCGCCGCCATGGCCGACGCCCATCACGAGCGCTACGCGCAGAGCAGCTAGGTTGGCGCCGCCACTGACCCCGTAGCGAGGGAGCAGCAGGCTTCCTCCCTCCACCTGTCCATGCAGTCGGATGGCCACACCGCCACGGCCTCCTCGCTCACCTGCCGCGACGCGCCGGCCCAGCAGGCCGCGCTGCTCATGGCGGGCGAGCTCCTGCGCTACCGCCCTACCGACGCTGGCTCCGATGCCTGGCTCGCCTGCATCACCGAGCTCGTCAGTGCCGCCGGAGATGCCCCGGCGCCCTCTCACTCGCTCCACCATCTGCCGTCTCGCACCGGGGACATGGCACATGGTGCGCCGCCGCCTCCTCCTCTACCCAGTTGGGTGCCGGGCGCAACCGCGATGCGTGGGCGCGTGAGCCATCCCGCGGCGCGTCTTTGCCGGACCATGGTGAGCCTAGCTCCCAGATCGTCTGGCGTGCACCACCCGACGCGCGCGTGCTCCTCGAGCGGTAGCGCCAGCGCCAAGACAGGACCATCTAGGAGGTCGTAGCCGCTGGCCGCCAAAACCGTGCCGCCCTCGCTGGTGGCGTTCCCTCTAGCTGTGGGGGCTGCCGTGCCTTCACCCGCGAGCTGCGCCGCGTGGTGTGGCCCACCAAGTTCAAGCCGGACCTACCTCCATGCTACGATGGCACCCCCAACCCCGCGGAGTTCCTGTAGCTCTATGCTCTGTGTATCGAGGCAATGAACGGCGACGACAAGGTCATGGCGAACTGGTTTCCCATGGCCCTCAAGGACAGCCCGTGCTCATGGCTCATGAACCTCCCCGAGGCATCCATCTCCTCGTGGGCCGAGCTCTGCCAACAATTTGTCGCCAACTTCAAGGGCACGCACGAGCGCTCCCTTAGGCTCAACGACCTATGCGCCATGCGCCAACGCCCTGACGAGACTCTCCGCAAATACATCCGGTGCTTCAGTCAGGTGCGCAACAAGATCCCACATGCCTCCGAGGCCGCCATCGTCTCTGTGTTCTCCAACGGTGTCACAGACGTCTGGATGCGCGAGAAGCTCGCCATCAACGACGAGCTTGACTCCGTGCTCGAGCTCTTTGACCTCGCCGATAGGTGCGCCAAGGCTGAAGATGGCCGTCTCTTCGCAGGCGCCAGACACCGCCAAGGCCAAGAACAAGGACGCCAAGCGCAAGGGTCCTGCCATGCTCGCGGCGGAGCCCAAGCAGAAACGCGGCCGTGAGTGCGATGAGCCATAGAAGGACAGCCACCCTCTCTGCGCCTACCGCAACTCGCACTCCCACAGCACTGAGGACTGCCATCAGCTCAAGCTGCTTCACAACAAGCGCCTGGGCCGCCGCGGCGACCGCAACAACCGCGGGGCCGGCCGCGGTGGCAACCATTGGGGAGATCGCAACAACAACGGCAACTTTCGGTAGGGCTGGCACGACCAGCCTCGCGAGGCCAACCCTCAGGCCAACGTCGCACTTCCACCGCTGCCACTGCCACCTCTAAGGAAGGACGGCAACTAGCCTGACGAGGGTGCTGGGGGCTACCAGGAGCCTCGCGGAGTGGCCTGCATCCTCGGCAGGGCCCAGGCTCCCGCGTCCAACCGCCACTTCAAGCTGTTCTCTCGTGAGGTGAATGCTGCCCGCCCGAGGCCTGAGGCCTCTCGGCCCCTCAAGTGGTCGTAGTACGCAATCACTTTCGACTCCAATGATCACCCCAAGTCTTTGAGCGCTGCGGGCACAGTCCCCATGCTGTGCACCCCCACCATCAGCAACATCGCCGTCACCAAGACGCTCATCGACGGAGGCGCTGGCCTCAATGTGATCTCCATCAAGACCTTCGAGCAGCTCCAAGTGCCCTACGAGTAGCTGATGCCGACAAGGCCCTTCTCCAGAGTGACTAATGGCTCCACCATCCCTCTGGGGCAAGTGCGCCTTCCCGTCACCTTTGGCACCCGCAAGAACTACCACACCGAGCTCATCGACTTCGACATGGCGCACATCAGCCTGCTGTACAATGCCATCCTGGGCTACTAGGCACTCGCCAAGTTCATGGCGACGACCCATCACGCCTACAATGTCCTCAAGATGCCAGGCTCCAGCGGCATCATCACCGTCTGCTGTGATGAGAAGGACACGGTTCGCTCCCTCAAGAGCGCCTACAAGGCCGCCGCCACCGCCTACCCTGCCGACGAGGACGACGCTGAGCCTCATGAGGCCGCACCCACAAAGAAGAAGCAACTGTTTTCTCAGGACCGCGCCGAGACGAAGAAAGTATCGGTGGATGGCAGCGGCTCAGGCCCTGCCTTCACCATCGGCACCGGCCTCTCTCCTGCATAGGAAGACGCGCTTGTCACCTTCCTTCAGGCAAATTCAGATGTGTTCGCATGGACAGCTTCTGATTTGTCCAGTGTGCCGAGGTAGGTGATCGATCACCACTTAGCGGTGTGCCCCAACGCACGCCCCGTGAAACAAAAGGCACGGCGCCAGGCGCCAGAGAAGCAAGAGTTCATCGTCAAAGAAGTTCAGAAGCTACAAGAAGTTGGAGTCATGCGTGAGGTGTGCCATCCTGAATGGCTCGCCAGCCCAGTTGTGGTGCCCAAGAACTGCGGCAAGGAACGAATGTACGTTGACTTCATGAGCCTCAACAAGTTCTGCCCTCAAGATCCCTTCCCGCTGCCTCGCATCGACCAGATCATGGACTCCACCATCGGGTGTGAGTTACTGTGCTTCCTAGATGCCTTCTCAGGCTACCACCAGATCAAGATGGCGACGGAAGATGTGGAGAAAACGGTCTTCATCACCCCGTGCGGGATATACTTCTACATCTGCATGCCCTTCAGCCTGAGGAGTACCGGATCCACTTTCCAAAGGCTGATGCGCATCGCTTTGGGGCCTCAGATGGGAAGGAACGCGGAAGCCTACGTCGACGACATCGTTGTCAAGACTCGCGAGGCCTGGTCACTCCTCGCGGACCTCGAGGAGACGTTCAACAACCTGCGCAAGGTCAACCTCAAGCTCAACCCAGACAAGTGTGTCCTCGGAGTTCCCTCCGACAAGCTGCTTGGCTTCCTGGTCTCCCACCGCGGCATCGAGTCCAATCCCGAGAAGATCAAGGCCATCGAGAAGATGCGTCCTCCCTAGAACCTCAAGCAAATGCAGCGCCAGGTGGGATGCATGGCCTCGCTGGGGTGCTTCATCTCCAAGTTCGGCGAGCGAGCCCTGCCATTTTTCAAGCTCATGAAGAGATCCGGCCCCTTCAAGTGTACTCTTGAGGCTGATGCGGCCTTCGAAGGCCTCAAGAGGTACCTCATGAGCCCTCCCATCATGGTCACACCACGCTCTCACAAGCCCTTGATCCTATACTTGGCAGCCACTCCCCAGACGGCCAGCGCGGCCCTGGTGGCGGTCCAAGAAGAGCACATCTGCGCACAGAAGAAGCCTGCTGTGCCGGCACCCCCAGAGGTCGCACCGTCGCCAACTGAGATCTCTCCTCAGGAGGCCCTTGGCGCATCGCCTCCCGAGGCCGCGCCCCTAGCTACCGAGGGTCCTCCACAGGAGGCCTCCAATGAGCCGCCTCGCAAGCCGCCACTCGAGGCCTCCAAAGAGCAAGCTTCCGTGGCAACTACTCGCCTCGTCGAGCACCCCGTGTACTTTGTCAGCACGGTGCTGCGGGATGCGTGCAAGCACTACCCCATGCAGCAGAAGCTCCTCCTCGCGCTCCTCCTCGCCTCCAGGAAGCTGCGCCATTACTTCCAGGGCCATCCCATCAAGGTGATTTCATCTTACCCCCTAGAGCAGGTCCTACGCAGCCCCAACACCGCTGGCCACGTCGCCGAGTGGAACATTGAGCTGCAGGCCTTCGAGTTGGAATTCTGCACCACAAGAGTGATCAAGGGTGCAGCCCTGGCTGACTTCGTAGCGGAATGGACGGATCAGCCCCAGGAGGGGCCTCGCGAGGATGAATTCCTCTTGCCTGGGGATGAGGCGCCTAGTGGCTGGACCATGCACTTCGATGGCGCCTTCTCCCGGCAGGGCGCGGGGGCTGGCATCATGCTCACTTCGACGACGGGAGACAAGCTCTACTATGCTGTCCAGCTCTGCTTCAAGCGCGATGACAAGGTCTCCAACAACATCACGGAGTATGAAGGCCTCATCGCCGGCCTCAAGGCTGCTTTCGCCCTCGGTATCAAGTGCCTCACCATCAAGGGCTATTTGTAGCTATTCGTCAACTTCTCCAACAAAAGCTACAAGCCCAAGGACAAGCACATGGCCGCCTAGCTGGAAGAGGTACGCAAGCTCGAGAAGCATTTCCTTGGCCTAGAGCTCCAGCATGTCCCCCGCGGCAGCAAGAAGGAGGCCGACGACATGCCAAGCGAGCATCTCGTCGCGAGCCTCAAAGCCCCGGCATCTTCGAGGAAAGGCTCCTGAAGCCATTAGCTACACCACCTGCCGTGAGCGCCACGCTGCTTCATGAAGAGCTCCCACCCGCACCACCCACGGGCGCACCAAACTACGGCCTAGCCTCAGGCGCCGGCTTGCTACTGGTGCTGGTGCCTCAAGCGGACAGCTGGCCCGCTGAGTTCAAGGCCTACTTGCTTCACGGCACCCTCCCTAAGAAGGATTCAGAGGCAGAGCGTGTGGCCTGCCAGGCCACCACTTACTGTTTGAAGGACAACGAGCTATACCGCAGGCGCCCCAATGGCGTCTCGCTGCGGTGCATCTCTGAAGAACAAGGTCGCGAACTGCTTACCGACATCCATGGAGGAGACTGTGGCCACCACTCTTCATCGTGCACCCTCGCCGGCAAGGTCTTCCGCAGCGGCTTCTACTGGCCCACCACGCTCCACGACGCCACCGAGCTGGTCCAATCCTGTGAAGCTTGTCAATTCCACGCCAAGAAAATCCACCAGCCGGCCCAAGACCTCCAGACAATCCCTCTCTCGTGGCCTTCGCGGTCTAGGGGCTGGACATCTTGGGAGCCTTCCCTCGCGCAGCTGGCGGCTACCGCTACCGCTACATCGCCATTGACAAGTTCACCAAGTGGACGGAGGTCGAGCCTGTGCGCACCATCCCGGCAGGATTTGCCGTCAAGTTCATCGAGGGCCTCATGAGCCGCTTTGGCGTCCCCAACCGCATCATCACTGACAACAGCTCCCAATTCACAAGCGCCCTCTTCAAGTCATACTGCGCCAGCCTCGGCACGCAGATCTGCTACGCCTCAGTGGTGCACCCGCAAAGCGACGGCCAGGCTGAGCATGCCAACGCCGAGGTCCTCAAGGGCCTCAAGACAAGAAGCTTCAAGAAAAAGCTCGATGCCTGCGGCAAGGGCTGGCTTGACGTGCTACAATCTGTGCTATGGTCGATCCGCATGACAGCAACCAAGCCTACTGGCGAGACTCCCTTCTTCCTTGTCTATGGAGCTGAAGCAATCCTTCCTTCCGAGCTAAAGCACGACTCTCCGCGAGTCTTCACCTTCGATGAGGCTCGCCAGGACGGCTCGCGAGAGGCCGACCTGCTGCTCCTCGAGGAAGCCCGTCGCCAGGCCGCCCTGCGCGCTGCAAGATACCAGCATGCTTTACGTCGCTATCATAGCCGCAACATGCGCCCACACACCCTCGAAATCGGCGATCTCGTCCTGAGAAGGATCCTCTCTAGAGAGGGACTCCACAAACTCTCACCCATGTGGGAAGGCCCTTTCAGGGTCGCTCATTTCTCCAGGCCCGACGCTGCCCAACACATGGAACATCCAACACCTCCGCAAGTTCTATCCGTGACCCTCACGCGTATGAACCTCACGCGTATGTACGAAATGGAGCTGTAAATGCTCCGGAGCCTCTCATTGCCTTCACCTGATGGGCCCGCGAGAGCTCCCGCCCACACCCCAATGGAAGCCCCATGCTCAGAGCTGGCGGAACGATCGAACTGAGGGCACCCCACGGGCTGCACCAACCTCAAGCTGACCCATGCCGGACACGGCAGCCTCTTCTCTTTTGGATGTGTAACTAAGGGCGCCCCACGGGCTGCAGCAACCTCAAGCTGACCCGTGCCGGACACGGTAGCCGCATCTTTTTTGGTTGTGTAATGAACTTATTATTATGCTACTGTAAAGCTTTATTTCCTAAGATATTTTATGTGTTGGTAAGTTGCCTGCCTCAGGAGCCGTGTGTGCTCACGCGCTTCCTCCTGCGCATCACGCGAGTGGGGGCTGGACACAGTGCCTGTGCTCGGGTCAGTCCCAGCAGCGCTGCAAAACCCAAGTGATCGAGCTCTGGCTCGCGGGCTGCTCCCGTGCACGCCACCTCACCAAGGTCCTTGGTGTCTCGTCTCCTCGCATGACGTCCACGAGCATGCTAGCAAGCATGCACCGCTCCCCCTTTTGTGAAACCATCGATATGCAGTTGTCACAGGAACAAGGCATGTAGAAGGCCTCGCGAGCGCTGCCTCGCGAGGTAACTCACGACAAGACACCTCCGTAAGACCTCAGGGAGCCTCGCGAGTGCTGCCTTGTGAGCCAACCTACGGCAACTGTCTCCACCAAGTGCTAGCGGGAGGCCTCACGAGCAAGAGGCTCGCGAGGCGCACTCCATGGCCATGACACACCAACCGACGCTCGCAAAAAAGCTAAGTACAAAAACACGTCACGAGCTGCTCTCGGTGCCTCTCAAGCTCTCCTCTCCTCGCAACCTCGCTGAGTGCTGATGTTTCCTCCTCCGCGCAAGCCGCTTGCACGTCAAAGGGGGGCTCCCTGAGCATCGTGCCTCAGGAGCCCTTACCGCCTCTCAGTGCCCTACACCTCCTGGCCTTGTCCAGGCAACGCGACCTGACATACCAGCGACGGCTGTAGCCCACTTGGGGGCTAGGTCCTGACGACGTAGAGCACCAAGGCAAGCAAAGAAAGGAAAATTGACCTCACAAAAGGGCCTTATGAGGAGACACATGTTGCGACAAATCAAAGTACTTAAACACAAAAGACATTGTTTTTATGCCCCCATGGGGCCACGTTGATCTGATACAGGTAAACCAAGGAAAAAGGACCTAGGAAGTCGCGGCATCACCATCATCGCTGTCATCGCCTTTGTCGTCGTCGCCCTCGACTCCGCTGGAGCTCTCGCTGCCGCCATGGGAGAACTTCACGAGCAGGGCGTCCACGTGGTCCTCCACCGCCTTCTCGAGGCCATCGCAGAGCTCCTAGGGCACGGGGGCTATCACCCTGTCGAAGTCGAAGTTGGGGTCGGCATGGAGGAGATGGCTAAAGATGTGCATCACCGCCTGGAAGAGGAGGTCGTGGCATTCATCTTCAATGATGCCGTCCACCCTCTTGGCGCCAACCTCGAGCCGCTCCACGAGCTTGGTGAAGAAGTCAATGTAGCTGGCGTCGTGGGTCTCACGGGGGCCCTCGAGCCTGTCCATGCAGATGGTGGCCAGGGTGCCATGGGCCCGAAGCTGGAGGGAGCGGAAAATCTTGGCGCGCTCGTGCTGCCACCCCCGCGCCCGGTCCGCCTCCAGCCTCGCCTGCTCGACGATGTTGGAGACACCGCTCACCGGCTATTGGAGGGAGGCTAGCTCCGCCTCGGCGTCGGCCTTGGCCTGCAGCGCAGTCTTCCGCCAGGTCTCCGCCTCTATCAGGACTTCCCTGAGGCCTTCGATCTCCTTCTGGAGCTCCGTGCGCTTCAGCTTGAAGCAGTCCTCCTGGGCCTTCAACTTCTTGCTGTGCTCCGCAGCAAGCGCCAAGCGGTTCTTCTCTATCTTCGCATCGGTGTCCACCTAGGCTTTCTTCTCCCTGGCCTCTAGCTGGGCATTGGCCCTCTCCATGCACTGGTTGTAGGCGTCCTGGGCGGCGGCCACCTGGTGGTCCAGCGCCTCTAGGCGCTCGCACTCCGTGGCCTGCTCAGTCATCATCCGCTTGAGCTCCTATTCACGGATCGCGAGGTTCGCCTCGCGGACCGTGACCTCCTCTTAGCGGGTGGGGATGGCGCTTTCCCGCGCCTGGAACCACTGTTCCTCCATAGCGTGCTGCTCCTCGAGCGCCCTCGTGCGAACCTCGGCTTCCTCGCGGCGCTTGTCAGCCGCATCGGCCTCCCAGAGGGCACTCTCGAAGACCTCCTTCGCCTCGACGGCGGCTTTCTCGTGCTTCTCTCATGCGGCCTCGTCCTGGCGCCGGCCCAGCTTGACGGCGACGTCGAGTCAACGCCACCCCTCAGCAAGGTGCAGGTGCTCCTCGGCAAGGTGCCCCTCCGCCTCTTGGAATTCCGCCTCGAGCAGGCCCAGAGCTCCCCTGCCACTCCGCAGGACCCCACGCTTGAGTAGGGTGCGGCTGCGCACGAGTGTCAGAGCCATCGCCGGGTCTGACTCCTCGACGCCCTCCGCCGTCATGGTCGTACTCCCCTCGGCGTGGGCATCCACTCCGCGTCTACCCCGGCTCTGCGTCGTTCCCTTCCTAGGCCTTGCCGTCGTCCACCGCGTTGGTGCTCTTGGTGCAGCATTGTCAACGTGGTCAATGAACGACAACCATCAAAAGAGGATTGTACGTGGTGAGGCTGACAGCTGGACCCACCAGTTACATCTTCGCATGCAAGGAAGTGCCTCCTTATTACGCACAAAAAAATGATTCCTCCCCCTGATAGCTGGGACCCACCTGCTATATCTTCGCACGCAAGGAAGTGCCTTCGTATCCTCCCTGAAAGCTGGGACCCACCTAGTTGAAGCCTACATAGTGTTGTCTGTCTGGTCGTGAACGTGTACGTACATACCGGTCGATCGGTCTCTCTGCAACGATGAACCGTGGCTTGTAAGGAGCGGCACGTCACGTCAAAAAAAAGGAGCGACACGTGTCGTAGTAGAGCCCCATACGTAGTAGATCAAGCAGTCCCATCTAAATCGAGTACACGTACGTACAGCCATGCTGAAAAAAATACGGCCACGAACGTACAAACGGGCATGGTCTCGAACACATACTCACACATACGTATGCCCAGGGCTCATGTAGATGGAGAGTCAACGTACGGCAGCAACGGCCTCCTGTTCATCGGCAGCCAACCGGCTGGGTCGGAACGGAGAAACAACGTCGTGTTCATCGGGAGGCAACCGACCGGGTCGGAATGCATCCTGTTCATCGGGAGCCAACCTGCTTGGCCAAAATAGCAGAAACGGGGTCCTACTCATCGACTCGGGGTCTAGCGTACAGCAAAACGGAGGAAACGGCCTTCTGTTCGACTGCCTACGGTTGAAACGGTGTCCTATTCATTGACTGGGTGTCTGGCGTACCGCAAAATGGAGGAAACAGACTTCTGTTTGAGCGCCTACGGTCGAAACGGGGTCCTGTTGATCGGGAGGGCTCTGGTGTACCGCAAAACGGAGGAAACGGACTTCTCCCCAACTGCCTATGGTCGAAACGGGGGTCCTGTTCATCGGGAGGGGTGTGGCATACCGCAAAATGGGACTCCACATGCTACTGTTCATCCACGGTCGACCTCCCTCCAGCCTCCACCAGCTACTGTTCATCCACCGTCAACTTCCTCCAGCCTCCACCAGCTACTGGTCATCCGGCCTCCATGGGGTCCTGTTCATCCACCCCCAACCGGATGGGGTGTGGTGGCCTCCTCTCGGGGTCCTGTTTATCCAGCGCCAACCACCTTCACACGGCCAGGGTACTGTTCATCCACAGCCAACCCACCGGCTGGGGTGGGGTGTACGAGCGGGCGGCAGCAACGGTAACTGTTCATCCACAGCCAACCAACCGACTCGATCGATGCAAGTCTCGACTCGTTCTACGTGTATCGCGCGCGCGGTAGCAACGGGCAATGTTCATCGAGAGGCAACCTAGCACCGGCTGGCTACGTCTCGCACAGGGGCTCGATCGGCTTTAGTAAGTAGCGAGAAGGATGGATCGGGTTTAGTTAGCACCGAAGGGATTGCTCGGGTTCAGTTAGCGACGATGGGATCGCTCGGGTTCAGTTAGCAGTGAAGGGATCGCTCGGGTTCAGTTAGCAGCGAAGGGATCGATCGGGTTCAGTACGTAGTGCGAGGGATCGATCGCTCATGTTCAGTACGTAGTGCGAGGGTGATCGATCACTCGGGTTCAGTAAGTGAATGTATGCCTCACTCGTGTTTAGTTAGCAAGCACCTCACACACACGCGCGTGTACGAGAGAAATGCGCAAACCACACTGCATCGCTCGGCCCCGACCACCCACCGTATCCGGGAACTCCTCGAAAATTTCCTCGCCCTCAGTTCTACCATGATTTTTTACGTCATGGATGGCCCAAAGAATGTCATGCGGGTGCGTCTCCGGCCCGCCCTGGACGAAAAGCCCATTTTTTGTCATAATTTTTTGTCATAGAAGTAGGAGCCCACCACATCTATGATGATACGTGTTTTTGTCACAATTTTTGTCATAGAAGTGTCACAACCATGACAGAAAAAGTTTTCATTCGGGCCATAATGTCACGGATGTTTCTTTTTTTGTAGTGCAAGTTCTATAATGAAAAATGCCCACTAGTATATGAAAGTGATAACTCAGGAGACTCTCTATATGAAGAACATGGAGCTAATCTGAAGCAAAAGTGTGGTAAAAGGATAGTAACATTGCCCCTTCTATCTTTTCACTCATTTATTTATTTTATTTCATTTTCGTCTGGAGCCTCATCCCGACTTGTGTGGGAATCATAGTGTCGGTGTAAAAACCGGCAGACCTCGGGGTAGGGGGGTCCCGAGCTGTGGATCTTGGATCGGTGGTAACAGAGAAGAGGGAGACAATGTTTACCCAGATTCGGGCCCTCTCGACGGAGGTATAAGCCTACGTCCTGCTTCTATTTATATTGATGGAGATGTATCAAGTACAGAGTTGATCTACCTCGAGATCGTAATATGTGTCAAACTTCTAGGGCTAGGTGAGCGATATTGCGTTGATGTCCCCCTTACGGGCTAAACCCTATGGCTTATATACACGCCAGGGAGGGTATCTAGGGTTACAAAGTCGGTATGTTAGGAGAGAGGCGGCATGAGAGGTCTTGGGGTATATGACAAGTCTTCGATAGAGGCAGTCTCGATCACGCTTCCTGTATACAGCTTCCGGAGTCCATCCTGATCACGTACGAGGGCCCATCAGCCCAACCCAAGGAGACGGGCCAGCTAGGCTTGCACCCCCTAGTCCAGGACACTGTCACATGGTCTCCATGATCCTTTCCTCACTGGGAAAATGCTCTAATAATGATGATCGTCACACTTTTATTTACATACAACTCGATATTACAACTTGATAACTGAAACAATATGACTCTATGTGAATGCCTCTGGCAGTGTACCAGGATTGCAATGATCTAGCGTAACATGTATGTATAACAATGGTGAACGGTGGCTGTGACACAAATATCACGTCAGCTCTATATGATCATGCAAAGCAATATGATGATGAACACATAGGTCATGTGACGGAACGGTGGAAGTTGCATGGCAATATATCTCGAAATGGCAATGTTAATGCCATAATAGGTAGGTATGGTGGCTGTTTGGAGGAAGATATATGGAGGTTAGGAGGCTTATGTGTGATAGAGCGTATCATATCATGGGATTTGGATGCACCGGGAAAGTTTGCACCAACTCTCGAGGTGACAAAGGGCAATGTACGGTATCGAAGAGGCTAGCAAATTGCGGAAAGGTAGGAGTGCGTATAATCCATGGACTCACATTGCGGAAAGATGGGATCATGGAAGAACAGAAGCTTGTGGCGGTGCAAAAATTATTTTGGGTGGCTCTCTGGGAGTTTCCCAGTATGTGAGAATTTATAGAACTGGAATTAGGTTAGACGGAGCCACGTGGGGCCCTCAAGGTAACAGGGTGCGCCTACCACCCCCTAGGGCGTGCACTGTTGCCTTGCCATGTCCTTGTTTGTCATGTGGTCTCCTCCCGAATCTTCTAGGGTCTCTTTTGTCCAAAAAAACCGTAAGAAAGTTTCTTAGCGTTTGGACTACATTTGGTACTGATTTTCTGGAAAACCAAAAACAAGCAGAAAACAACAAATGACACTAGGCACTGGGTTAATAGGTTAGTTCCCAAAAACAATATAAAAATGCATAATAAAGCATATAAAGTATCCAAGATTGATAATATAAAAGCATGAAACAATAAAAAATTATAGATACATTAGAGACGTGTCAACCACTCGGTGCAGTGGACGAGGGCGTAGATGAGGCAGCTCCAGTGCGGTGGTGAAGCGCGACCGTCGTCTATGCCGTCGTCGTCTGGTACAAAGGTGGGGAAAGATTTAAGATGAGGGGCGATTCAAATTTACTTGGGTGGCGGCGAATTAGGGGTTTGTGCACTCTGGGCGTGGAAGGGGGTGGGGGAGAAGGGGGATTTTGCAGGGATGGAATTCGGGCTGCTTCCGTACGACACACGCCACCACCACGACACGACCCTGGTCTGCCTAGTACACCTACATTTGAGAATGCAAACGAATATTTTTTCATTGGCAAACGAATCTATATGTATTAACATGCCCGTGTTTTCCGTGCAAATAATTAGTCCTTCAAAACAAGATACTAGTAATTAATTAATGATGAGTTCTTTGAATTCGAGTGTGTTTGTGACATAGCGATCTCCAATTCTAACGTGGATTTCGCATTTCTTGTTATCCACGCTAAGTTTTTGAATGCAAATTCATATGTATAAGATGAACACTATGGTGGTGAGAAAACTCTGGATGTATTCAATCATAAGACCACACACAAACAAAATACCACAACAATCGAATCAATATTAGTGCATCAACTTTTCCAAACCTAGTATGGCATGAATTCAAAATAATTACAGAAGCCATATGCATGGTCCTCAATTCAAATTTTACAATGTACACTAAATTGAAACGTCAATATTAAGTCTAGTAGTATCTACATTCAAATGTTGTGTTTAGCCCCCCCCCCCCGGCACACACACTACATTCTTCCTCTATCGATCAATCTTCCCCTCTTAACCACCTTATAGAGCTATTGGTTTCCGACACACGCTCATTCTTTCTCTCCATGTTTCGATCTCAAACGTATTTCTCTAACACCCGCCATTGCACTCCATGCCGAGCTCTCTCTCCCTCCCGCCCTCTCCCGCTAGATACATACATTGCCTCTCTAGACCCCCCCCCTCTCGCGCACACGCACACACATTGTCTATCTAGGTCACTCTCTCCAGACTGTCTCACTCTTTCGACTGCACGGCGGCCCACACTCACTCAATCTCTCTCTCTCTTAATCTAAGTCTCGATTAACCTCACTTTCTCTCACACACAAACGATATATCTCCATGTTTGGGCCTCGATCGACACACTCAATACTCTCTCACGCAGATTGTCTATCTAGGTTACTCTCTCCAGACTGTCTCACTCTTTCGACTGCACGGCGGCCCACACTCGCTCAATCTCTCTCTCTCTCTCTCTCTCTCTCTCTCTCTCTCTTAATCTAAGTCTCAATTAACCTCTCTTTCTCTCACACACAAATGATATATCTCCATGTTTGGGCCTCGATCGACACACTCTATACTCTCTCATGCAGATTGTCTATCTAGGTCACTCTCTCCAAACCGTCTCACTCTTTCGATCGCATGGCGGCCCACACTTGCTCAATCTCTCTCTCTCTTTATGTATGTCTCGATTGACCTTGCTTTCTCTCACACACAAACAATATATCTCTCTATCTGGGCCTTGATCCACACTCTGTATACTCTGTCACGCACGTTGTCTATGTAGGTCAATCTCAAGATCTCTCTTACATCCCTCACCCTCCCCAAAAGCTCAATTGCACCATATCTCTCCAGGGCATATCTCTCTTTTGACCGAATGTCGGGCCACACTCACTCTATCTCTCTATCTATCTATGTCTCGATTGACCTTGCTTTCTCGCGCCGTCTCTCCCACACATAGACGCTGCCTCTCCATCACTCGTAGAGCCGGAGCTATTTACATTGCCAGGGGGACTATGGCTCCAACCTTGGATTAATTTGTGAAGGCATTTATTTTGAATGCTTTAGATTAAATTTTTTTCTAGCATTTGGCCCACAACTACTCCAAACACCGTTGCCCCCCCCCGCCCCTCCCCCAATTGATTTCCCTCTAGCTTAGTCACCGCCCTGTCGCACGCTCTTTCTTACCTTCCCCGTCGCACCATGGTATTTTTGCAAAAAAAAAAACTCTCCTATTTTCTTTAATAATTACAAACAAGCTACAAACTACACACCGGGGGTCCACCTGTAATGGAACAAATTTCGAACCATAAATTAAAATGCTACAAACTACACACCGGGGGTCCACCTGTAATGGAACAAATTTCGAACCATAAATTAAAATGCTACAAACTACACACCGGGTGACCACCTGTCATGGAACAATTTTGGACCATATAAATTAAAAATGAAAAGGACGAGGATCGAACAGGCGACCAGGTCCTTCCAAGCGCACGTCAATTGCCAACAAGGTAGCAACATTTGTTGTATCTTTAATGGATAACATGTTTTTATATTACTTTCAGTAAATTAGTGGGACCAGCTCGTCAGCATGTACTACCTCTTTGTTGAGCCACTTACTAGTGGGTCCCATGTCTGCTCTCTCTCTCTCTCTCTCTCTCTATCTATCTCCTCCCCTTCTATGTTTACACGCACGGGCAAACACGAAGAACGCGCGAGCCAGTAAACATGTTGCGCCACCCGGGGCAGATGCCCGATTCCGTCGGCCGTATCTGGATGTGTTCACAAGTTACGGCACTAGTTTCACCTATTAGTATTTTACAAGTTTAGGAACAAAAGTGACCGTGACGGACAAGTTCAGGCACCCGTGGTGTATTTAACTAGTAATAATTAAATGCATGGATAAATAGATGTATTGCCTAGTGCTCGAACAAGGGACCTGCTCGCGCCCTACAAGTATTTGGAATTGACGCAGGTATTTAATATGAAATGTTTGGGATTAGAAGGAATACATGTCACGTGATTACTATTTTTATTTAATTTTAAAGGGCTCTAACAAAACACTCAATCGATCAAACCATAGATTTCATTCAGTCTGACTTTGACTTTACACATACCACGATTGAACTAAAAACATTAAATGAATAAAAAAAATTGCAGCGGCGGTGGGGGCGTCTTGCGGCGGCGAAAGCGGTGTCTTGCGCCAGCGCTGGCATACTCCTGGACGTTGGCCCAAGCTTCAAGGAAGGCCAGAATGTTCTGGAGTTCGGTCTTCAGGAGCCACTCAACCGGCGAGGGGCGGCGACTGGCAGCGCTGCAAGGAAGCGGTCGATGGCGGCGACCCATGCCGCTGAGGGGGGCACTGGCACCGGCGCGGGGATAGGCGCTGGCAACGGCGCGACGGAGACATTCATGTGCAGGGGCACAAGCACGGGCGCTTGCGTCAGTGCACGTGCAGGCACATGCGCTGGCAGGTGCACGGGCATGTGCAAGTCAGCGGGGACCTCGTGGATCCCCGCGGCTTCAAGCTTGGCGACAATGTGCGGCTCCCAGCCGATCAATGCCACGGGAATGGGCACTGGTGTAGGCATGGCAACGGGTGCTGGAATGGGTGCGGGGATAGATGTGGCGACTTCCCGCACGGCCAAGTCAAGCTCGTCCGAAAGCTCCTTAGGGTCTTCCTCGGGAAACTGGAAGACTAGGGGTATCCCATCATGATCCGCCATGGCGTACGGTGAGGTTAGGTTGATTGGAGGCAGACGACAGGAGAATCGGAGAGGCAGAGAGAAGATTGTAGCGAGACCAAGGAGTGTGGCGGTGATTTAAACTACGGCGTAGACGCCATTAAATGTGGGGGCTGTTGGGATGAAGGTGGGCGGCGAAGGCTGGTCAAAGGGCTCGCCTCCCGATGAGCCTGCGCAGTGGCTTGCTCGTACGCCTCCGGTGAGCCTGCGCAGCGGCCTGCTCGTATGCCTCCCGTGGACTCACACACTTTCTCGGACGACACCTCCCTATGAGAAGCGGGATGCGTGGTGGTACGTTGGTCTAACGCCCATGGTTTGAATAGTGAAACCGTTCGCGTTAACATGACAACTCTTTGTTCCAAAATACCTTGGTTGTTGATGTGTGCAACTTTTCATAAGCAGCTTGTCTCAAATTGAACAAAAAATTTACCACAGCCTATTTGTGCCATATCAGGAGACCATGCGTAGTTTCATGAATTTCAGGTGAGTTTTGGATTTTCTAGAATTTAAAAGCCAGGGTTCGAAATAATATCATTACATGCATCATGAAATAAATTTTCAAGCAATACATCTTTAGTGCTGTAGATGTTCATACTTTTTAAGATAGAATTTGGTCAAACATTGCTTAGTTAGACTTCAAACAAATTATATATGCAGAGTAAAAACATACTCCATCCATACCAGTGCATTGCGTGATACTCTAGTAGGCACAAACAAACGAAGCTCCGTTCTATACTCCCCCTAGTGTAGTAGGCAATCGAGTTGACGAGTGACCTTGGATAGCGGTGACCGAGGGACATGAACGTGCTGGGCACGGTAGGTAACATGGGCTAGTTACTAAAGCATCCCTCCATTGTTCATGGGTAGTAGTCATTATGGACCGGGGACATAAGTGGAATTTCGCAGGGCTGGAATTCTGGCCGCTAGATATTTTGATTCGAAATGCGAAGGCTCGAGTGGAGGCGCGAAGTTTTATCGCGGTTCTTTTGGTTGGGGTTGGCTAATGTGCGTACCACGCACGCCACCATGACACGAGCCCGGTCTGGCTGGTACGCCGTCAGGTGCTACCATTCGAGAATGCGAAAGGAATCTTTTTTAAAATTGGCGAACGAATCTATATGTATGACAATGCCCGTATTTTCCTTGCAAATAATTGGTCATTCCAAAAGGGACGATAATTGATTTATGACGAGTTCTTGAATTAGTGTGAGTTTGTCATATAGTGATCTCAACGTGGATTTCACATTTCATGGTATCCGCACTAAGTTTTTGAATGCAAATTCAACTTTAAAAGATGAACAGTATGGTGGTGAGAAAAATTTGTATGTATTCAAGCATATGACCACACACATACACACACACACACACACACACAAATACAAAAACAATCAAGTCAGTATAGTGCATCTACTTTTCCAAACCATGCATGTATGGCACGAATTCAAAAATAAAATGTAAGCCAGGCATGGTCCTCAATTCAATGTTTAGAATGTACAATATACTGAAACGTGAATATTAAGTCTACTACTATGTACACTCAAATGTTGTGTTTAGGTTTCTCCCCCCCCCCCCCCCCCCCCGCACCACCACACATACTTCCTGTATCGATCGATCTTCATCTCTTTGTTAATAGAGCTCTTGGTATCCGACACACGCTCATTCTTTCTCTTCATGTTTCAATCTCCATTTATCTCACACCCGCGCTCACGCTCTCAATAAATGTATTTCTCACACACAACCTTATCGTGCCCTCCATGATGAGCTCTCTCTCCCTCTCTCTCTCTATCTCTCTCCCTGTCTCCCTCCAGACACATACGTTGCCTCGGTAAAAAAAATCTCCACATCGCGTGCACAAACACAAAGTCTATCTAGGCCACTCTCGCGGTAACTATCTCCCTCCAGCCCTCACTACAACTTTGTCGCATGATATCTCTCTGTATCGTCTTTCACATTCGAGTGTACGCTAGACCACACTCACTCGATCTCTCCCTGTATATATGACACGATTGACCTCGCTTTCTCGTGTTGTCTCTGTCACACATAGACGCTCCCTCTATGTCTCTAGCAAAGGCGGAGCTATGTAGATTGTCGGTGGGTAACCCTCCAACCTTAGATAAAATTGTGAAGGTCTTTTTTAGGAGGGTTTAGATTATATTTAACATTTGGCCCCACCCTCCCAAACACAGATGGGTTGTGCCCCCACCCTTGGGAGAATATCAGGTGCTCCCACACCTTAGATGCTATATAGTGACACAAGTTCCTGGGAGCTGTTAGATCTGAGATCCAGCGGCTCACAGGAGGTCTGAATATTTCTGCAAAAAAAACTTAATGAGTTTGGGAATTGAACACAGTTAGTACAAAAACTATTCAGATGCCGTTGGATCCCAGATCCAACAGCCTCGAAGCTCATATCACCATAGCATCTAAGATGCGGGAGCACCTGATATTCTCTCGTCTCCTAGGATGTCCGAATGGTTTTTGCAAAAAAGCCCTCAAAGAGTTTGGGAACTGCTCATAAGTACAAAGACTACTCAGATGCCATTGGATCTCAGATCGAACGGCCTCGAAGCTCGTATCACTATAGCATCCAAGCTGCAAGAGCACATGATGTTCTCTCGCCCGGGAGAATATGAGGTGCTCCCACACCTTAGATACTATGGTGATATGAGCTCCCGGGAGATCTAACGGCTCCTAGTAGGATGTCTGAATATTTTTGCGATATAGGCCTCAAAGAGTTTGGGAATTGCACAAAAGTACAAATACTACGCACATAGCATTGGATCTCAGATCCAACAGCCTAGAAGGTCCTATACCGCAGCGGCTAATCTGCGGGGAGCACCTTATATTCTCTCGTACGTGAGAATATCGGGTGCTCCCACACCTTAGATGCAACGGTGATACGAGCTCCTGGGAGCCGTTGGATCCAAGATCCAGCGGCTCACAGGAGGTCTGAATGTTTTTTTGCAAAAAAGCCCTCAAAGATTTTGGGAATTGTGTATAAGTACAAAGCCTACTCACATGCCATTGGATCTCAGATCCAACGACGTAGATTCTCGTATCACTGTAGCATCTAAGCTGCGGGGAGCACGTGATATTCTCCGCCGCTGTCACTTTTGTTCCTAAACTTGTAAAATACATGTAACTGGTGCCGTAACTTGTCTAACCATGCAAAGTGTTTGTGCAAAAAATCTCTCGTACATAGAAAGATCGAAACAACAAACGGGGGTCCCACTTGTCATGGAACAAATTTGGACCAAGAAATAAAAAATCAGAAGGACGAGTGTCGGTGTATAAAACATGGGCATTTTATACCCTGACTTATGCACAGATAGTGGTAGCTTTCTTGATGGCCAGGACTTGCCGGAAGACTACCAATATCAAGACTCAAGACTAGGTTGCAAAACCATGGAGAAGATATCAAGATGAACCATTGAGAAGTATTTAGCTAGTAATGAAGATGGAGACAGCACTTGCCGGCAAGATATGCGCCGGCAAGCTGAAGGCCCGGCAAGCTCCGTGCCGGCAACCCTTACTGGCTCTTTTGCACTCCACCTCATCGAGCAGTTGGTCGCTAATCGATGAGTTGTCGAGCGGGCAGGTGGTTTGGTGACACTTCTCAGGGCACGTGTCAGCGTGCTGGAAGGAGGATTAGCTTTAATGACACCCGTCCAGGAGGTGTGTCTAGATTATAGGAGGTAGCTGGGCGAGCGGTGCAGAAACCTTGCCGAGGCTCCCCCTCCACATCACACCTAATGGCGCATTTAATGCGTTTGTCCTAATCCAGTAGAGTTAGGTATGATAGCACTGTTGGCTATCTAATCAATATGTATAGACTGTTTTGCCACTGTGGTTACCCCTTGATCTATAAAAGGAGGGCCAGGGCGACCATTACAAGGGTCGACACTTGGCTCATTTTGCATGCGTAGCTGCACTTCCCGCACTCTTGCTGGCATGTTGCGCTCCTTGTACTTGAGCTCAAACACATCCAATACAATAAAGCAGGAGTAGGGTTTTACACCTCACGGTGGCCTGAACCTGGGTAAAATCCCTTGTGTTGATTGCTGATTCTGCTCTTTGTGCTTGCACATCCACAGAGTTGAACCGCAAAGGGGCCTTGATGGTCCCATAGATGGTCGTACACATGACATCTATGGCGCGCCATGCAGGGGGATCGCTTGCACGAACTTGATTCAGCAGTCTACGCGTCAGCTTCATCATCGTCGTCTTCGATGGCGCCCAAGAAGAAGGGCGCAACCATAGCAGCTACATCGACCTCCAAGCTTCCGTCGCAGGTGCCCACAGGCGGCACAGGTGGTGTAGCCGGTGCGGGCGGTGCAGGAGGTGCGACTAGTGCAGGCAGCGCAGGCGGCGCAACTAGTGGTAGGTGGAGCAGGCGGAGCGCACAACGCGGGCACTCAGCTTCCTCACCGCTCTGGCGATCGAAGCCACAGTGGCGGAGGCGGCACAGATGGCCAACTCCTGCCTCCTCGATGCTTTGGCGAGCGTAGCCACCGGAGCAACTTCGTCCGAACTGGCGCGAGCCACGATCCAGCTGATGTGGCATCCAAGGATGCTACGTCGGGACACACACCGCGACCATCATAGGGTTCGCTGAAGCCAGCAAATTGCAGCAGGCGGGACCTTCACAGCGTCCATAGATGGCGCCGGCAGCTCCAGCAGGTGGCCATGCCAGAGATGCTGCGCCAACGGTGTAGTCACCTCCACAACAACAACTTCAACGGCAGCAGCAGACTCACTGATCCGTCGAGCCTGACGAAGTGTTGATGGCCTATTCAGATCCGCGGGCGCGACAAGACAACGTCAAGTGCTGGGTGATAGGCAGGTGGAAGATGCCCGCACCACCATTCAACAGCGTCGGGAGGCGCGCCGTCAATCTGACGTGCGCAATGGTCCAGTCGTGAATGAGCCTGCACCTGAAGTTGGCGGGTATCTACCTTACGAGGTTGGATGCCCCGCGTTCACTCGTGAGCTATGGCAAATTCGTTGGCCATCAACTCGGGCCTTCAAACCAGAGTTGCCGAAGAAATACGACGGCAAGCTCAACCCGGCAGAGTTCTTGGGCATCTATACGATCGCCGTACAAGCTGCCGGAGGATGGGATGAGAAAGTTCTCGCCAACTATTTTCCATTGGTACTCAATCCCAATGTGAGATCTTGGCTGATGAACTTGCCAAAGGGCTCCATTTCTTCATGGTCTGATTTGTGCAATGAGTTCATTGGTGCTTACACCAGAGGCTACAAGCTTCCCGGCCAGCCTAGTGATCTGCACGTAATCCCACAAAGAGATGTCGAGTCATTGCGGAAGTATATATAGTGATTCAGTCGCGTGCACCACAACATTCCCGATGTTCACCCTGCTACTGTGATTGCTGCTTTTCATACAAATGTGCGCAATCATAGGATGCGGGAGAGGATGAACATCCAGCAAGTTAAGGCCATTAATGAGCTTTATGTGTTGGCGGACAAATGTGCACGTCCTGAAGAGGGGAGGAGACTTCCCGGGGAGGATGCTGGCACCGAAGTTGACTCCAAAGACGACGACGCAACCACCCCGAAGAAAAAGGGCCGAAAGTGCAACAGAAAGTGCAAAGGCAAGACAGTAATGGCCGTTGAGGGCTCCAGTAATGCTACCGCCGCCAAGAAGGCCAAGACGGAGGGATCCGACAAGGAAGCTACTGGGTGCGTTGATTGTCAGGAGGCTACGGCAGGCGAGAAGGCAGGCAAGACTGACGGGCCATATTGCAAGATTCACCGCACCAAGGTCCATGATCTCCAGGAGTGCCGGTAGGTTGAACAGCTTGCCGAAAAGCAGAAAGCTGAGTATGAAAAGTGCGACAAATGGAAGGGCCAAGACGGTGCTGGGGGATCCAGCAAGAAGGGTCATTGTGGCCAAGGAGGCCACCACGTTAGGCCAAACAGCAGAAGGAGAAGCCTGCTCGAGGCCGCGACAAGAAGGAGGATGATGATGATGATGACGAGGATGAAGATGAGTCCAGTGAGCATGAGTTCCAGAAAGCAACCGAAGCCATGTGCATTGACAGAGGCGCATCTTTGCACCCCTCTCACTGCCAACTCAAGCAGTGGGCACGTGAGGTCAATGCGGTAGAACCGGGAGTAGGCGCTCAGAAACCACTCAAGTGGTCCCACACGCCCATCATTTTCGATGCTGAGGATCACCCTGATCGCACAACTGTGGTCGGGTGTTTGCCGTTGTTGGTTTCTCCAATGATCCGCAACCTCAAAGTCACGAAAATGCTGGTTGACAGTGGGGCTGGCCTGAATCTGATTTCACCAAATGTCATTAAGAGGCTACAGATTCCTGATGAAGATCTCAAACAAACGGGCACGTTTCAAGGGGTCAATCAGGGAAGGAGACAGCCCAAGGGAAAAATTACTTTGCCGGTGATGTTTGGCGGTGAGTTGAATTATAGGACGGAGAAGATTGTCTTCGACGTCGTTAAGATTCCTCTGCCATACAATGGAATTCTTGGCTGCCCAGCTCTGGCAAACTTTATGGCAGCATCGCATTATGCCTACAACACGATCAAGATGCCAGGGCCGATGGGTGTCATCACTATCAGCTCCAACAAGAAGGATGCAGTCATCTGCATCGACAAGCTTTACACAGATCGGTTGCAGCATCTACCGCCAAGGCACCTGCTCCTACTAACAAGAAGAAGAGCAAGAACACCGGCAAGACCTCCGACAAGACTTTCAGGAAGCGCACCTCCTCGGAGTGTTGCGCACCTGTCGATGACATGTCAGAGAGCTCTACCGGCAAAGACAAGAAATCCAGAGCTACTCCACCAGAGACCAAGAAGGTGTCGGCGAAGGAGGATGGCATGGGCGGTACGTTCACCGTCAGTGCCACTCTTGGCAGCAAATAGGAAAGCGCGCTCATTGCCTTCCTGCGGGCGAATGTCGATGTGTTTGCATGGCAACCATCTGACATCCCCGGTGTTCCCAGGGAGGTAATTGAGCACCACCTTGCCATCTGTCCTCATGCGCAACCCGTCAAGTAGAAGGTTAGGAAGCAAGCTCTGGAGGGGCAACAGTTCATTGCCGAAGAGATTAAAAAGTTAAAAGCGGCAGGCTTAGTTAGAGGGGTACTTCATCCAACATGGTTTGCCAATCCGGTTGTTGTACGCAAAGAAAATGGGAAATGGAGGCTCTGTATCGACTACACCGATATCAATAAAGCTTGTCCAAAAGATCCTTTCCCTTTGCCATGCATTGACCAGATTGTCGACTCTACTACTGGCTGTGATTTACTCTCCTTTCTTGATGCATATTCTGGTTATCATCAGATTTTCATGGCCAAGGAGGATGAGGAGAAAACCGCATTCATCACTCCATGTGGCACATACTGCTTCGTGCGTATGCCTTTTGGACTGAAGAGTGCTAGTTCAACATTTGCAAGAGCGGTCCAGATTGGTTTTGAGCCCCAGCTGCACATAAATGTGGAAGCATATATGCATGATATAGTGGTCAAAACCGAAGACAAATCAACCCTCATTCAAGACTTATAAGAAACATTTGCAAACTTGTGCAAGATCACCTTGAAGCTCAATCCCAAGAAGTGTGTATTTGGCGTCCCATCCGGCAAGCTTCTCGGGTTCTTTGTATCTCAGCGAGGAATTGAAGCCAATCCCGACAAGATCAAAGCTATTGAGCAGATAGAAGCACCAAAGCGCGTCAAGGATGTGCGGCGTCTTGCCGACTACGTAGCTGCATTGAGCAGGTTCATCTCCAAATCTGCTGAGCGCGCCTTGCCATTTTTCAATATTTTGAAAAAGGCAGGTCCAATGAAATGGAATCCGGAAGTGGAGGCCTGTAACACCCTGGTTTTTGCTCCTTGTTTTTTTTCCTTCGCGGGATTTGACTCCCGTCTTTTTTTCGGTGTTATCGGATTTTCTCTAGCTCTTGGGTATATGAAGATGGTCATATAGCCTTGTCTTTCCTATCCAACCAGAGATTCTCCCCAACCCAACTTGGCCACCAAAAATATATTCTCAAGATTTTGCCACCGAAACCCTACTCTTCGGTTTACCGAAAGGGAAACCCTAATTCTTTCCGTTACAAAGGAACCCCAATTTCCTTTGATCTGTTGCCTCCCAAACTTTTCCCAGTGATCATCCCACATCTATAAACCCTGGATATGCAAAAATATTGCCAAGTCATTTGCAATATTTTTCATTCAAAATTAATTCCTTTTTCTGCCAGTTAAAGGAATTAAATCCAGGAAAATATCTATCCATCTCCAAAGTTCATGAAAACTTGTGGGGATATTATTTGTGATCATTTTGAGCTCCCATAAAAATATTGGCAATAATTAAATAGGGGAAATTGCATTTTCCTATTTAAAGCCAATATTGCATTTCGGGCACCTTCCAAAGGAACTACCATTTTGGTAGCCAGGAAAAATCCCAAATAATTTGTGGATATTATCCTATCCATATATTCACCATTTCCATCAAGAACCCAAGTTCCATAGTTCAAATTTTGAGCACATCATCCAATTCTTGTTTCTGGATCTATTTTGAGGTTGTGAAGCAACTATATTTTATATTTCTTCAAAAATCTTGAAATTAATCTAGGACCTCAAATTCCCTATATAATGTGAGCATGCAAAAATTCACATCATTTCATTTAGCCAATTTCTCTCAAAACTTCCATCTAGGTTCTGTCCAGCAGAAAGCTCTGTGAGGGAAGTACCTTCATAGGGCATCCAAATGAGCTGAAATTTTACCAAAATATCATAATTTCTAAATCACCTCCCTAAACCAAAATTTAGCTCATTTCATTCAACCATTTGAGCACAACTCAAACTTTTTCATTTCTGTCCAGTAGCGCACTTTGTGAAGGAAGTATATGCAAACCAGGTCCAAATGACCTCAAATTTTGTGAGTATCTACTCCTTCCTACCACATCTCAATATGACAAAGATCCAGGTCCTATCCTTCATCCATTTCTCTAGAAAAGTCCACCCAAGTTTGCTGCTAGAATCTGTTTCTGCAAGTTTCACTCAACCCAGAGCCACCCAGCTGGTTCCAGCAGCTTCTCTCGTCTATTTGAGCGCTGAGTCATACACCAGACATAGTTTGGTGTCAAAGATGTGGCCTGGGCATGGCGTGCACGCGGTGACCACGCAGCGGCCGCGCAGAAGCGGCGTTCCGGGTACGGACCTCGTCGGGTAGCTCGCTCCAGCCAGCTCCGGCTTGTCCGAGCATGTCCAACGGCCTCGCAGAGTCCACGTACCCTCACTGGAACCTTCTCCCCCTTCTCTTTCCCTCTCGTTGCACCACGGCGAGCGCCGCCGCGGCCACTGTCCCGCGCGTGAGCCACCGTCGTCCCCACCACCGATGGCCTCTTTCTCCCGAGCCGTCGCATCTCGTTAGGTCGGAAGCTTCCCGACGCCGAGAACCGGCCAGCCACGTTGCCCGCAGGCTCCAGAACTTCGGCCAGCTCATCGAGCGGCCGAGCTTATCTTCTCGTCTCGGCCGGCTATAAATAGCCACGGCCGGAGCCCTCCGAGCATCCACCACTCTCGTGGCAGCCTCCTCTTTTCCCCCCTCACTCCCTCACAGCTTGGTAGGGCGAGCCCCAACGCCCATCCCCTCTTCCTGTCCACCAAGGCCGCCGCTCGACCTCGCCTCAAATTCGGCCACACGAGCCCTCCCCGGCTCTGCTTGAGCTCACCACCGGATGCGCCGTCCTCCGGTGAGCTCTCCCGCCTACTCACCTTCTCCGGGGAGCCCCCAGGCCGCCGGAACCCCACCGGAACCGCCGCCCATGGCCACTCAAGTAGTCATTGCTCCGGTCCTCCTCGGCGTGCGTGAAACCTCGGGATGGATGCAGCGCTCCTTCCTGAGCTCACCGGAAACGGTGGCCGGAGTCACCGGGACTCGCCGTTGAGGCGGCCGGCCTCGCTGCTGTTCTTGCGCGTCGGGGAGAGCAGAGAAGAGGAAGAAAGAAGGAGGAGGAGAGAGAAGAGGTGGGACGGGACCCACATGTCGGCGAGAGCAGCGCTACCAGCGTGGATAAGTGGAAACGCCCAGGCTCAAATACGTTTTCCTCACTGGGAAGCGTATTCCACTGAAGTACGCTTCCTCTCTCCAGCCGGCTGCCGAAACAGTTATATAGCGGACGTTCATCCGTTAAGGCCAGAAATGGACAGTTTCTGTTTATTTCTCTGCCTAAACAACGAACGGCCGTTTCTTCTCAACCGTGACTCCGATTGAGGTGAATCCAACGCCCACATTCTCTGTTCGTCGAGCCCATTCTGATGATGTCACTCTCACCATGTTAACACTTTCTGAAAATGCCCATTTTGCCCCCACCCTATATTCAGCCCCTCCGAGAGGGAATCTTTTTCGGCAAATTCTTCCGCGAGGTGATCGCACTTCTTCCCGGAGTATTCCTCGACACCCAGGCAAGCCGACCATCTGATATATGCCCTAAAGCATTGCTCTGTGTTATTCTTGCATGTTTAATTAATGAATATACCTGTGTTAGAAATAATTAAACTCCTGCTAGGTTGAACTTGCTATTTACATTACTCGTTAATGCTCATCATGTTATTGCACTTGTGACTTGTATGTAACAATATGGAGATAGGTTGTTATGTTTTCATCATGCATTATTGTGGTTATCGCAATGATTAAGAATGTGACTTAATAATAACAATCTCCTCCATCGGCTGGATCGAGTCATAGTGCCACCGAACCGAGCTCATCCGTGCAGCCACATTTGCCTTTATGGGAAGGTCCTAGCTTGGTCTGTTGTCTTGCCTCTTATCGGTACCACCAAAGAGGGAAGGTTATGCATGCGCGCTATCCTGGCCCGGTAGGCAGCGATAACCTTGTGAGCCCAGTTGAGTTATTTGTCGGCGTCCCCGTTTGGGACAGTTTAGTTGGCCACGACGGTGGCAGGTGTCACGGGGTGACACAGGGGCCACCCAGGACATGACCCTGGGAGGGTATGATTGTCGGTGGGACCATAAGAGTGCCGGGCAATAGACAAGTTTTGCTGGAGCAGCACTAGTCCACCCGAAAGGGAAGTGTACCGAGGTACGGGACCAGGAGCTCCATAGTGTGGGTAAAGTGCGCAACCTCTGCAGAGTGTAAATCTATTCGAATAGCCGTGTCCTCGGTCATGGACACAGTTCATACTAGGTCACACTATTTGGTCTGTGTCAAGTCTGGAGGAATGAACTATATAATGTTTTTGCTAAGACTGAACCAGAGAATGGTAAGCTGGGACAGACTTGCAGCAAAGGTGCATGGACATCGGATGATGTCAGGAATATGAGATGTTAGCCATGGGATGGCTAAGAGAGAAACGGTCATATGACCGAAAGATTTGGATTGGATTTGGATCGGATCGGATGTGGATTTGGATCGGATTTGGATTGGATCATGAGAATATTCGAAGTATGGATTATTTACTTGATAAGCTTTACTGTATTTACTTCAATAGTTATCATGCTAGATAATCCATCTATGACATAATGATTAATGCTTCTAGATGATTAATCTTGCCAGATAATCCTGCCATAACATGATAGCTAATACCATTAAGATAACAAGTGCATGCTTGAATGCCATGGATTGCTTTGCTTGGTGTATATATTCGTTTGGTTTGCTTGCGAGTAAATTCAAAAGTACTCAGCGGCCTTCAATGTGGCCAGGTTCACCTAAGGAGCCAACATCCGCTAGCGAGGAGCCGGAGTGTTCGCGGGCTAGAGGAGTAACCCAGTCAGATCCCTGTGGATTGGAGCCGCACCAAGACCTAACTGCCATAGATACAGCTTTTTCCGCTGCCTTCACCCTTGTAAAATATTATATAAGACTTATATATCCATTAATAGAAATGCCTGTGTTCATGATACTTGTTGTAAAAGCACATGCCAGAGTGATTTCCTGGGCTGGCATGTGCGGTGACCATCTGGCTATAGTGGTATTCAGGCGGGGCGCCACAAGGCCGCGCTGAAGATTTGAAGAAATACCTCTCCTCTCCACCAACACTAGTTGCACCTAAGCCGCAAGAGCCGTTGCTGCTATACTTGGCGGCAACAAATCAAATGGTTAGTGCTGCATTAGTGGCAGAGAGAGAAGCTGACGATGGAGAAGCAGCAGTTGCAAGCTGGCCAAAGCGACGAGCTAGAATCTTCTCCGGTAGAATCTGGTGCTGACAAGTCAGAAACAGCGCAAGCAAATTATGCAAGCCAGCAAGTGGTGCCGAAGAAGAAAATGGTGCAGCGCCTGGTTTACTTTGTTAGTTCCCTTTTGCAAGGGGCTAGGTCAAGGTATTCCGGAGTGCAAAAGCTGCTTCTCGGCCTTCTCATGGCCTTGAGAAAGCTGTGCCATTATTTCCAAGCACATGAGATCACTGTCGTCACTCGCTTTCCATTGCAGCGTATCTTGAGAAATCCAGATGCCACCGGCAGGATAGTAGAGTGGGCGTTGGAATTGTCAAGTTTTGCACTTAAGTTTGAAAGCACATCAACCATTCAGAGTAGAGCCTTGGAGGAGTTCATTGCAGAATGGACACCAGTGCAAGACGAAGAAATTCAAGAGACTTCTCCCCCCGGCAAGGAAACAGCTAAAGAATGGATCATGTATTTTGACGGTGCCTTCTCGCTGCAAGGCGCCGGTGCCGGAGTGCTTCTTGTCATACCCACTAGAGAGCACCTCAAATATGTGGTATAGATGCACTTTCCCAGGGAGAACGCTACAAATAACACTGCTAAGTATGAAGGGCTTCTTGCTGGTCTTAGATCACATTGGACCTTCGAATCAGAAAGTTGATTATCCGTGGTGACTCGCAGCTTGTTGTGAAACAAGTTAATAAAGATTACCAGAGCCCATTGATGGAAGCTTATGTGGAAGAAGTGCGAAAATTGGAAGAGCACTTTGACGGATTACAAACAAAGCACATCCCTCGTGCGGAAAACAGCATTGCTGATGATCTGTCAAAACGTGCCGCCCAAAAGCTACCTGTGGAACCAGGAACTTTTGTGTTCCATTTGACTCAAACCTTTGTGACACCATCGACGCGGTCAAGCAAAAGAAGAAAGTTGAACACCGGCAAGTACTTCCCGGTAGAGCTCCTAGCAGCCAGCGACCAGGAAGTTGCCGGAGATAACACTACACCTGCCGGTGAGCTACATCCTCAAGCAGAACCCCAAGTTCTTGCCGTCGAGGCAAGCGCTCCCGCAGCCGAAGAGATGCCTTTAGTCCTTGTCGTCGAGCCGCAAGCTCTGGCATGGGCATAGTAGATCGTCCGCTTCCTTCAAACAGGAGAACTTCCCGATGACCAAGAAGAAGCTGAAAAAGTAGGCCGACAGTCAAGTATATACCAGTTTGTTGACAACATTCTGCACAGAAAGAGACCAAATGGGGTGAAATTGAAGTGCATTTGCCGGGAAGATGGACTGAAGCTATTGGCGGAGATACATGGAGGCATGTGTGGCTCTCACATAGGATCAAGGGCCCTTGCCGGCAAGGCTTTCCGGCAAGGCTTCTATTGGCCAACTGCTCTCCAGGATGCAACTGCGCTAGTAACCAAGTGTGAAGCATGTCAGTTCCATTCAAAGAATATACATCAGCCAACTCAAGCCCTTTAAATGATCCCTCTCTCCTGGCCCTTCTCGGTCTGGGGGCTCGATATTTTGGGCCCTTTTCCCCATGCTACCAGGGCTTTCAGTTCTTGTATGTTGCAATCGACAACTTCACAAAGTGGCCTAAGGTAGAGCCATTGAGGAATGTGACAACACAGTCAGCCGTCAAGTTCTTCAAAGGATTAGTTTGCCTTTTTGGTGTTCCCAACAGGATTATCACCGACAACAGCACACAGTTCACGAGGCACACCTTCATGCAGTACATCCAAGACCTTGGAAGCAAGATCTGCTTTGCGTCTCTCGCTCACCCGAGAAGCTATGGCCAAGCGGAGAGAGCAAATGCTGAAGTTATTCGTGGCCTGAAGACAAGAACTTTCGACAAGCTGCGCGGGTGCGGAAGGTGCTGGATTGATGAGTTGCTGGCGGTTCTTTGGTCACTCAGAATGACACCAAATCGAGCCAACGGCCAGACGCCCTTCCCCCTAGTCTATGGTGCAGAAGGTTGCTCCCCATAGAACTCATGTACGGGTCACCTCGAGTGCTTGCTTACGATGAAGCAGAGCAAGAGCAGCTGCGGCACGATGATGCCACGCTCCTTGAGGAAGATCCTCTTCAGGCGGCTGTGCGAGCTACACGCTACCAGCAAGCTTTGCGCCTCTTCCATAGCCGCAAGGTTCATGCCCGGAGCCTTGAGGAAGGCGACCTTGTCCTTTGGCGGGTCCAGTCCACCAAGAGATCAAACAAGTTGATGCCAAAGTGGGAAGGCCCTTATCGAGTAGTGCGAGTCACCAGACTTGGCGCAGTCCGTCTGGAGAACGAAGATGGCACTCCAGTGCAAAACTCAAGGAACATTGAACATCTTCACAAGTTCTATCCATGAGGTGCAGTTGCCGCCCCCCTGGCAACACCTTTTGTACGAGCCTTGTCGGCAAGACATGTAACCCTTTGTACAAAGCCAGGCGCAGACCCTGTGCATAAGTGAAATAAAGCTAAGTGTTTCGCAAACTCTTTGTTAAAGTACATTTTTACTTGTGTTTGGTTACATGTGATGTTGTGTTACACTTCACCTTGTATGAAATGATTAACGAGCTGTCAAGTTCTCCAACCTCCTCTTACTCTTCTTTCTTTTTCTCAAAGGACAGAAGGTTTCCTCGCGTGCAAGTTCCCCCGGGGGAGTGATGGTGCGGGTACCACCATATGACGTTCAAGTGATCATTTTATGACAAGAAGTACAACAAAGAAAAAGCTAAGTTTAAAAAATTTAAACAAACTCTTTGTTGTAGTTGCAATCTTCCTTGAACGGTTTTTGCCTTTGTATGAGAAACCTACACGCTAAGGAATCTTGTCATGATAAGTTGTGCTCTTACTTTGTTTTGAGTCTGCTCAACAACTTAAGTAGCCACATTGAGATCGTCCAAGGCAAACTTACCAGCAGCGGCACTTCTGGCAGGCTGCTAAGGATCCGTTCCTCAAGCGCTCGTGGCAAGACTGTGCACACCGGCAAGCCTCCGGCGAGCGTAGGGTATAAAAAATCATACAAAGACAAGAAAAAACAAGGGAAATAGCATACATCTATTCCATCAACATAAGTTGCATTACATCACAAACACAGTGCAGATCCAACTTAAGATTAAACTTGTCTTTTACATGATAACACTGGTGACAAATACAATGACAAGGCTAATTCTAAAGATTGCCTTGACGCCTGGGATTGAAGGACTCTGTCAGCTATTGGAGCAACAATTTTGTCGATAGTTGTGATGTCAGTGTTCTGCGGCAAGCTTTTGAAGGCCCCGGAGAGATCAACATCAGGATTGCGATATGCAACTTTGACGAGCACTTTATAAAGGATGTCACGACCAAATTTCCGGGATCCATTGGCAAATGAACCAGCCCTTTCTTCGTCATAAGTTTTCAAGGCATCAATAAGGCCATCGAAGAATATGGTCAGCCTGGTACTGGCAGCCTCCTTGTCGTTAACTGTGAAGCTCCAACTCTTCATATCCATGACGGCAAGTTGAGCAGCTATGCCTTCGGCAATATTGACGAGCCTGTTGGCCCAGAGGGAGAAAACTTCTCGCAGCCGGGTGAACTGGTTTTCAGCATCTGCTCGCAAGCACTACAAAACAAACACTTCCATGATGATACATCTTTGCATAGTAGGTCAAGTTTTCTGTCATGCACATACATCCGTGACAATTTTATGACAGAATCAAGATAGTCATACATGTGCTGTCGTAGAAGTGTTCCATGACAATACTAAAATTATCATCATAGGAGTGTCCACTTCCATGACGATAAATGTCGCATCATGGAAGTGTTTTCGTCAAGGGTAACCGACACTTGGCATCCACCGTAACGAGTCGCCGTTAAGCTATCGGGTGCGGGTTTGGATCAGATAACCCGTTAGCAGCCCTGACCAGTGGCGATTTTCCACGTGTAAATTTCTCATTCGCCGGCGGATCCATGTGTCAGCTCGGCGTTGCGACAGATGTCATCCATTCATTGGACGAGAGACGCCTATGATACGTCGACACATGGCACGGCCCAACAGTGGCCCATTTAGGTTAAAAAGGCCGACCCGATTGACTTGGTCAAAAGTTTGCAGGCCAGCCCATGGAAAGCCTATTACCGGCCTGTTCGCATACAGCCCATTGACCGCCCGGGTACTCACAGCCCGTTATGGCCTTTCAAAATTCGGCCCAGTAGCGTCATGTGGGCCGTCCCATATGATTCCAGCCCGTTGTCGCTTTCGGCCCATCTATGGCCCGTGAAGTCTTTCAGCCCATATGAGGCCTTCTGCATCTCTGGGCCCATTAACGGCCCATGGTGAATTAGGCCCATCATGAACAGTAAACAACTTTGAGCCCACTAACGGCCCATGATTCAGTTGGGCCGTTTCCAGCCCGTGTTTTCTTTCGGCTTTCTAAGGGCCCATAAGTTCTTGGGCTCATTTCCGGCCCTCGATTACTTATAGCCCGTTACTGGCCTGTTATGCTACTAAGCCAAATTCAGCCCGTGGTTCGAATCGGTCCATTTGTGGCCCGTTAACCCGTTGGACCGTTGATTCAATTGCAAGATCTAAAGATATACCTTCAAGCACTCACCTCCCCAGCAACGGCGCCAGAAAAGAGCTTGATGTCTACTACACAACTTATTCTTGTAGACTCGTGTTGGGCCTCCAAGCGCAGAGTTTTGTAGGACAGTAGCAATTTTCCGTCAAGTGGATGACCTAAGGTTTATCAATCCGTGGGAGGCGTTGGTTGAAGATGGTATCTCTCAAACAACCCTGTAACCAAATACAAGAAATCTCTTGTGTCCCCAACACACCCAATACAATGGTAAATTGTATAGGTGCACTAGTTCGGCGAAGAGATGGTGATAAAAGTGTAGTATGGATAGTAGACATAGGTTTCTGTAATCTGAAAATATAAAAACAGCAAGGTAGCATGTAACAAAAGTGAGCACAAATGGTATTGCAATGCTTGAAAACAAGGCCTAGGGTTCATACTTTCACTAGTGCAATCTCTCAACAATGCTAATATAATTGGATCATATAACCATCCCTCAACGTGCAATAAAGAATCACTCCCAAGTTCCTATTAGCGGAGAACATAAGATAGAAATTGTTTGTCGGGTAAGAAACCACCTCAAAGTTATTCTTTCCGATCAATCTATTGAGCTATTCCTATAAGTGTCACAAACAGCGCTAGAGTTCGTACTAAAATAACACCATATGATACACATCAACCAACTCTAATGTCACCTAGATACTCCAATGTCACCACAAGTATCCGTGAGTTGATTATACGATATGCATCAAACAACTTCATAATCATAATATTCAATCCACACAAAGAACTCCAAGGAGCACCCCAAAGTTTCTATCGGAGAAAAGATAATGAAAACATGCATCAACCCCTATGCATAGATTACCACAATGTCACCTCGGGAATCCGCGAGTTGAGTGCCAAAACATATATCAAGTGAATCAATATAATACCCCATTGTCAGCACGGGTATTCATATGCAAGACATACATCAAGTGTTCTCAAATATGAAATATTCAATCCGACAATAACGAAACCTTAAAGGGAAAAGATTCGATTCATCACAAGAAGGATAGAGAGGGAAGAAACACCATATGATCCAACTATATTAACAAAGCTCACGATACATCAAGATCGTGCCAAATCAAGAACACGAGAGAGAGAGAGATCAAACACATAGCTACTGGTACAAACCCTCAGCCCCGAGGGTGAACTACTCCCTCCTCGTCATGGAGACCGCCGGGATGATGAAGATGGCCTCCGGTGATGATTCCCCCCTCCGGCAGGGTGCCGGAAAAGGGTTGTAGATTTGATCGTGGAGGTACAGAGGCTTGCGGCGGCGTAAAAACTCATCTAGGGTTATTTCTAGGGGTTTCTCTATTTATAGAATTTTTCAGCGTTGGAATCAGGTCAGACGGAGCCACGTGGGCCCCACGAGGTACCAGGGCGTACCTGGGGGGTGGCGCGCCCTGGTGCCTCATGGGCACTGGGTGGCCCCCCTCCAGTGGGTCTTGGTTCCAGTATTTTTTATTTATTCCATAAAAATCTCCAAAAAGTTTCATCCAATTCCAAGAACTTTTATTTCTGCACAAAAAACAACACCATGGCAATTCTGCTGAAAACAGCGTCAGTCCGGGTTAGTTCTAATCAAATCATACCAAAACCATATAGAATTGTTATAAACATGGCATCAATACTTCATAAATTGTAGATACATTGGAGACGTATCAGCCGTTTTCATCCTCTCCTGTAATCCGGCCCATTAACGACCCGTCATGCCTGTCGATAGAATTAAGCCTTTGCTGTCTTCCGGCCTGTTAACGGCCCGTTATGGTCTGGGCCCATAAACGGACGGTTCCAATTTTGGCCCATTTACGGTCCATATTGCGTTTCGGCTTTGGCCCACGAACAGTATGACCCATGGATCCTACGGCGTGTACGAGGCCCATGGATCCTACGGCCCGTAGGAGGCCCATGGAGCCTACGGCCCGTAGGGGGGCATCATTACCACGGCCCGTATGTGCCCCATGGTTATTGCGGCCACTAGCAAACTGAGGAAAAAGAACTGCAGTGACTATAAGGAAACAAATAAACAAGACTATAAGTAAATAAATAAGCAAGCAACTAACGCTAGGCTATTACGGCGATTACAGACATTACATCCACTGGGCATCAAAGTTCGCCACCAGTGCAAATAAAGGGAACCACAAAGCATCATATTACATACACTTGGCGTCTAAATTGGCCACCAGTGCAAATAAACGCGGCAGCAAAACAAGTCCAGAACTGAAACAACTTCAGAATAGCTCAAGAAACGTTATCCTGGGTATCCACCATGCTGGCAATAAGCTTAGCAAGCTTATTAGCTTTCTCTTGTTTGGCGCTAAAATCCTCCAACGCTTGCTGTTGCACCAGAAAGTATGCATCTGAATTCTCCAGGGACTTCCTCAGTCCTTTGGCTTCTTGTCGCAGCACAGCTGACCGATGTCTTTCAGCTTGTAGTTCAGACTCAAGAAACTGCGCTGATTCAGACAGCGAGTTTGAAGAGCTTGTGCAAGTGGTAGTGGCCAGCAACTCGAACACTACATCAAGACAGGACTTTAGGGTTGTCTCACTGTCTTCGAGATAGTTTTCCTTATCTATTTTATCAGCTTTGTTGGAGACCAGCAAGGTTGTCTCACTATCTTCAACATTATCTACATTACTTCCTTTACCATTGCTTAATGTGGTACTCTTCTCCAATATTCTGTTACCATTCTAAAAGAAGAAACAAGCAGACACATAACAGGTTTAGCATGTAGTATATGAAACTCATTTTGGTGAACCAGTTCAGTAGTAAGGTGGACAGGATTAAACTATCAAGTCTTCTATTGCAAAGTAGTACATTGTAAAAGCATCAAACAAACATATATCTATGTGCTACTATCACTGCATTGTCTTGCCAAATCAAAATAGATACACAGTTCAAATCATATCAGTTCAAGACAAAATAGCATTGAAAGAATATAAGTGTGGGAAACTACACGGCACCACAAGATTTTAGATGGGTACCACGGGTATACATGTACAACTAACAACATTATTGGCTCTGTTTTGATGCTAGTAATGTGCATGATGTGAGAAGACAACTGTCTACACAATTGAAATTGAAATCAACATAGAGCAATTTAGAAGAGCAAACCAGTTAAAGAAACATGTTTAAACACACCTGTTGTGCCATTGGAGTTTCGATTGGATCCTTCTATTTAAAAATTAGTTGGTATGAGTAAATACAGTGATACAAGAGCAAAGCAGTATGCACCACAGCTATGGAATCTTACCTGAGAATAGTTGTTCTGCATGTTTAAGCACTTGTTCTACAAGAAGAGAGTACAGTAAGACGCAGCCATATAGTACTTCATAATGAAATGTGATCTCATAGACCCTACTAGATTCATGGGACTAGACCAATACAGAACAAGGTGTTCCCAGTCATCGTCCCGTAAATGTGTCTCCAAAGAAAGTAAGGGAATTTGATGAGTTTCCTTGCCAGTGAAATACATTTTCTTTAGGTAATTCCGGTACTGCCGCAAAGCATTCTTGAAGATAGCAGAGGTATTAGCACAGGTTACCTCATCCTGAGTTTCCAAATCGGTCGGTCTCTACATAGAAAAATGGGAACATTTGCTGTGTTATAACCAGCAGGGAGGTAGAAAGTATGGGACAAAGCAAAGTAATTGCCATGAATACTTACACATAACTCCTGGAGGAACACCTGCAACTGGTTTTTTCCTTCATCTTCAGTATCATATTTCCATGATGGGAAGATACGCACATAGGATTTAACAACATCAAATGCAATAGACAATAAACTACGGATGACTGGTTCTGCTTTCTCCACAGGAATAGGTGTACTAACTGGTGGAGTTGGGGTTCGCCGTGGTACTCCTGGTGCTTTGGGCACCGGAGGTGCCTTACTAACTGCTCTTGTTTGGGAGCTCTGTTGTGGAGATGGTGCTGTGTCAACTGGAACTGGGTTACTATATGCTGGGGTTGGGGTTAGATTGGGTGAAGCTGGTTCTCTGTCCATCGGAGTAGGGGTACAATCTGCGATAGTCTGGGTTATGTGTGGTAGGGCTGGTTCTTGTGCAAGTACAACCGGGGTGCTATCTCCATCGACAGGTAGCACTGTTTTATTTGAAGACCGTGTTTTTACTCCGCTAGATATTGCCATCACACACTCCAATTCAAATGGCTGATAAACAAGAAAAGTAGTTGAATGTATAGACCTTGTATGAGGCAGATGCAATAGATAGTGAGGAAAAAAGGGGGCATGAAATAGTTCACATATATGTTGTATAACTAAATAGGATAGCATGACATAATTTCACATATATGATGTCTATCTAAACAGTATAGCATGACATAATTCAAAGATATGATGACTAACTAAAAAGGATGGCATGAGATAATTATATGATGTCTTTAGTAAAGAGGTTCACATGACATAATTCACATACATGTTATCTAGGTAAACAGGATGGCATGATATAATTCACATATGTGATTTATATACTAAGCAGATGGCATTCGCATATATGATGTCTAAACTAAGCAGATGGTGTTGAATATTGTGTATATGATGTCTAAACTATGCAATGCAAGACACCATATGCATGATACGAGCAGTATAACCCTGCCAAGTTAGAGCATACACCTTGGGGGGGAATAGGACTAGTCATCTGTCTCTGAATCCTCCTATGAGGAGCTATCTGGACCCAGCAAGAGATTTGCTTCGACACGTAGCACTGTCTGCTCTGAAGAACTTGTTTTCACTCCAGATTTTTTTCATCACCCACTCAAATGGCTGATTCACAGGAAGAGTAGTTGAATGTACAAACATTGTCGACAAATGGAAATGTAATGAAAAAAAAGGAATGGCAAGATATAATTCAAATATATGATGCCTCGCTAAACAGGATGGCATTGCATATTTCACATATATTATGGCTGGCTAAAAAAGATGGCATTGCATAATTCACATATATGATATAGAAACTAAACAACATTACAGAACATGTCTAAACTAAGCAAATGACATATACGATGTCAAAAGTAAGCAAAGCAAGGCACCATATGCATGATATGACCAACATCATCATGCCAAGTTAGAGCAAACACCTCGGGGGGTAAATAGGAGTGGTCAGCTCCCTCTGACTCCACCTCTGAACAGCTATCTTCCTCTGGATTACAATCTGGAGGAGGGGGTGGGGTTGCAATTGCACACACCATGGAGCGATGTCTGCATGACATTGTATTGCCACGCAAGACTCTTCTCTTTCTCGCTACATGTTCAGCATGACTGTGTACAATAACTGACATGCATACGAAAAATATATAGTGAGATTAAGTAAGGAGAGCATGCAGAAATCTAAAGTGAAGGTAACAACCAGTGGATAGATCCAAAAATAATGATAGCAGGCAAATGATAGCTTAATTTAATAAAAAGACAGATGATGGTTGCTTTACTGTTTGTTTCCCACCCAAGATGAATGACATAGTAGATACCCTAGATGAAACAGATAGTAGATCGATATAGTATTCATTGCTGCCTTGATATGTGCCCCACAAGCATTTTAAAACTCAAGTTTGAACATTAATCTGGACCTGACTTAGTGTCTAAGAGATGAACAGGATGATAAACTAGCAGGTAATATTAAGCAATGCATAAAGTAAGCAGAAACAAAAGAGTGCAACCTCTCTTGCGGACCCATGTAGTCCTCAGGTTCATCTGCTGAGTCGATGATGGTGATGCAGTTGCTGTGGCTGCTGGTGGTGGGGAAGGTGATCTGAGGCGGCGAAACACGGTAAGGAGTCATGATGTCAGGTATGGTGGACACTTCTGTCAATGGAGCAGCTTAGGTGAGGTGGACGACAGCGCGGCAGGAGCAGGACAAACCACACAAAGTTTTCTTCGACACCTATCTGTAACTGAAGTAATTCTGTAAGGGCTCCTTTGGCTTATAGGAAGAGCACAGGAATGCAAATAAACATGGCCAAATTAAAGTCAAACCACCTGCAAATGTGTAAAGTTAGAATGTTATCATGCCACTAATGCACTTAGTCTTATTTTCATGCATAGGATTTTGATAAGTAGGTCCAGGTGGATGTTAAAATTTCTGTGTTTTTCCTTTGAAACAGACACGAAAGGAAAAGTTCCTACTGCTATGTTTTTCCTTCACTAATTCCTTTGAACCAAAATAGCCCTAAGGGGTCGACATGAATGTATGAGTAAAAAGTAATGTGACAAGTGTACAACCTCTTTGGTGTAGCTGTCTCGACCTCAGCATCATTGGGTCGGTCACTGAAGATGTTGCAGCGGAGGTGGCTGTCGGAGCTGGGGAAGAAGATCTGAGGCATCTGTAGACAGCGTCGAGGGTACTGCTCTGTTGTGATGGATCGTTCCATCATTGGAGCAGCTCCGACGAGCAGTGCAACGTCGAGGCTGAAGTAGTACAAGATGGACATCGCTAACCTAAAGTGGGATTCTAATACCATCTCCAATAGATGATGTTAAATACATCATGAAAAAGTGCTGGCTATAAAATTTACATCACCAAAAAACAACCAATTCCAACTGAAGATGTAAAAACTGTTGACTCTGAACTTAACTGTCGAAACTGAATTTTACTGTCGACACTGACTGTTACTGTCGAAACTGAATTTTACTGTCAAAACTGAACGCACTAGTAGCAGAGAAGCACTTCATTGGTTGTTTAGGCCGCTCGAGCACTAGTGGTAGCAGAGAAGCAGTGATCTAAATCAGCCGCCGCTCAACAGGGAACGCACTAGCAAATAGCAGCCGGAGCAGCAGCGTGAACGAGAGGCAGAGCAGCAACTCATATAGCTGTAGCAGCCCGTGTACCAGCATCAGTAGCGCGAGTGAGAGCAAGAGCAGAGAAGCAGCACGAGCGAGAGCAAGAGCAGAGCAGCAGCGCGAGCGAGAGCCGGAGCAGCAGCAGCTCCGACTGGTATGGACGCCGCCGCCGAGGGAGCCTCGCAATGGGGGAGATCCGCCGTGGAGGATGTTACCGGCGGCGCTGCTTCTCTGCGCGGGGCGCAGGCACGTCATTGCTCTTCGTCCCCATCTCGTCCTTCATCTCGTGCGAGTAGCTCCTCTGCTACTCCTCCTCCAACTTCCAATCTCTCCTCCTCCATGGCCCCAGGCAAGAAGCCCGCGACCACCGAGGCCTCCTCCAGTAAGAGCTCCCCGGCGGCGGAGCTTGGTCCGGCCTTGCTGCCGGACACCATCATCGAGAACGGGCTAGCCAGGGCCCGCCCCCTATTGGCCTCCGCGCACTTCGAGGGAGGCGCTACCGAGATCTGGCCGGGCTCGCGCCCGCGGTGTGACCTCAGCCCCACGGTAATCCCCGTCTTCTTCCACTCGCTCTTCGCTGGGCTAGTGCCACCCTTCTCCGACTTCCTCTACACCATCCTTGAGCATTATGAGATTTGTCTCCTCCACCTTCATCCCAACTCCATCCTCGTCCTTGCTCTTTTTGCGTACCTCTGCGAGGCCTTCCTGGGAGTGATGCCGTCCATGGTGCTCTTCCGGACCTTCTACAGCCTGTGGGTTTTCTCCTCGGGAAACCATCGCTTCGGAGGCGCCTCCTTCCGCATCGACGATGAGATGCGCAAGGTCTTCATCGACATGAGGATCTTGAAGAAGGTGGAGAACTTCAGGTCGCGCTTGGTTTATGTTGATGCCCAGTAGACCAGCCCTCTCCTGGCGATCCCTACCGAGCCGGCTGAGAAGATCCCCCACTGGGAGCACAAGAAGCTTGGCGGCGCTGCTATGAGGCCGATCCTGGCGAGGCTAGCGGAGCTGCGCGAGGCCGGGCTCACGGCGGGCATGATTGCCAAGGAATTCCTCCGCCGCCGCATCGCCGGAGCCGAAGACCGGATCAGGCTGGCACGGGAGTCCCTCTCGGCCGAAGCCGTGGCCGACGCTTGGGAAGTTTTATTTCTAAGGGAGGCGGAGGATGTGCCTTATGACACGCGCCCGGTGCACCGCTGGCCCAACAAGGCTGAGCTGGTCGCGGCGATGCCCCAGTTCAACCAGTGGGGGCCGATTCGGACGGACCTCGAGGAGCCTGAGGAGCTTCTTGAGGATTCTTCGGAGACGGGGTCCGTCTTGGGCAACCGCGAGGCCTTTGAGTCCGAGAAGGAGAGCAGTGAAGAATCGTCCCCGCCACCTCTTCCGTCCCCGCCGACACGTCATTGACTTCGGCTGGGCGACGACGGGGACGCGTTTCGCGTCGTGCCGGCTAGGCCCGTGCCGGCGGGGGAGGGAGGAGACGACGCCGCGGAGATCGACGAGTCCCGCGATGAGTGGGAGGAGGCGGCCACCGTGGCCGCCGACCCCGATGAGGCTCGCGCCGCACCCTTGGGTGGCCGGCCAGGCGCGCCGCGCGATGGGGGCAGCAACAGCGGCGCCATCAAGGAGCGGAAGAGGAGGCGCTTTTACCCCAAGGACGAGTAAGTTCCTCCGCCCGTTCCTATCGATCCCTGCTTCCCGGCTGCCGCAGTCCTGATGAGCTTTCGCCTGCGCAGGATCTCCGAGCCGGCCGCCGAAGAGGAGGAGAAGACCAAGAGGAGGAAGGCCGAGGTCGAAGGGCCCTCCCCTCCACTGAACACCGCCTTGCCTGCCACGCCGGCGCCCCCAGCGGCGAGGCCGGCAGGAGGTGGCGAGCAGACCACGCTGGCACCTCTTGAGGCGGCCCCCATCGCCGTAGTCGAGATGGCGGGGGAGGGGGGCAAAGCACCGACCCCTCTCCAGCGCGCCACGCCTGCTACGATGGAGACCACTGCAGCCCCCACGGGAGCCACCTCCGGGCCCGGGTGCCCGGACCTGGAAGTGTTTAGGGCAGCGCCAGAGCGCGGGGCGATGCCACCGGCGCCTGAGGTGGCCATCCTGGGCCCCCCGCGCCAGACGGCGAGCGCAACCCCTGCCAGTGGCGATGGCGCAGGGCGGCCGGAGGGGCTCGAAGTTGTACCCTCCCATCTGCCGACGCCAGCAAGTGACGAGTAGGCGCGGGCGAGTCGCGCCTTGGTGCTGGGGGAGAGCGGTATCGCGCCCTGGAGCGGAGCAGTCAACAGCGTCAAGGCGGCTCTCGAGGACCTCGAAGACAAGCTTAGGAAGGAGGCGGAGCTCTGCGCGGACGAGCGGCGGAAGCTGGCGGAGGGGTGAAGCCAGCTTCGTGAGGCGGCGAAGCTTGACCGCCAGCAGGACGAGGAGGCGCAGGCGCAGCGCGAGCAACTCGCCTAGGAGGCCTAGGCGTCCCTCGCAAAGGCCCTCGAAGACGCCCAGGAGGCCAATCGGCGGCGGGAGGAGGCGGATGCTTACGAGAAGATGCTCCAGGAGCAAGCTGCCTCACGCGAGCACCGGCTTAAGGCGCGGGAGGAGGCCGCGGAGGTTCTCGAGGGCTAGCTCGCGTCCCACGAAGCTGAGCTCCCAAAGCGCGAGGACGTCCTTAGGTCCTAGGAGGTGGTCGCTACCCGTGAGGCGAACGCCAAGACCCGGGAAGATGAGCTCGCGGCATCTGCATCCGCACAGGAGGCAGAATGGGAGTGCCCACTGGCGAAGGAGCGTGAGCTGGCGGCCGCCCAGGCCGCTCTGGACGAGCAGAGGAGCCTCGCGGCCAAGCGGGATGAGCTCCAGGCCGAGGTTGACGACCTCAAGAAGCAGCTGCTGGACACGGATGCCACCGTCGAGGAAGCATGCCGTGACCTGCTGACCCAGGTGACAACGCGACTCTTCAGCAACCTCCTCCGCCTCGACGATCGCTTCGACTTCGGGCGGGTGGTGACCCCCATCCTGGCGGAGCTCCGCGAACCCCTCGAGGAGGCTGTGAGGGAGCGCATGGCCAGCTTCGTCGGGCTGTATGCCTTCGAGCCTGAAGTCAGCGGTGGCAGCGAGCCCCCTCGTGACGGCAGTGGGAGCGGCGACGGCGGCGCCTCATGCGCCTAAATTCTCCTTAACCTGTTGCTGTAATAGGGTAGATGTGGCCCTGTGGGGGCATGAAAACATTTGCATGGTACTTTTGCTGTAAGCACTTAATGATTCATGTGTTTTTGCTTTCCTCCCTAGGCCCTTATTTCCCTTTTACATTGCCTTCGCGCCCTGTGTCACTGGGACCCAGCCCCCGAGGCGGGCTACACCGTTGCTGGTATGCCCAGAGCGTGCGCTCGGCAAGGCCAGAGGGTGTAGGGCTCTTAGGGCTAGTAGGAGTCCCTGAGGCACGATGCTCAGGGTCCCCCCCTTGACGCACAGGCGGCTCGTGCCAAGGAAATTAGGTTGCCATGAGAGAGAAACGAGAGGGAAAGGACCCGAGGGGTGTTTTAGACTTAGCTCCTTTGATGCGTGCTGCTTAGGGCGAGTCCTTTGTGGGGCGCGGCTCGTGAGGTGCAGTCCCTCATGAGGCCTTCCGCCCGCAGGACGCCGCTCGCGGCGCCTCCCGAGGGGGGCTTCTGAGGGCTTCGTATCCTGCACCAGGGAAACTGCCAAGTTTTTGCAAATAGTGCAGCAGGGCACGCTCGCGAGGTCACCTGTGGGTGTTACGCGAGGAGACAAGAGCACCAAGGACCTGGTGAGGTGACGTGCATGGGAGCAGGCCTGCGAGCCAGAGCTCAGTCGCTTGGGTTTTTCAGTGCTGCTGGGACTGACCCGAGCACAGACACCGTGACCAGCCCCCATTCGTGTGATAGGCACGGGTGAGACCGTGAGTGCGGGCCCCACAGCTGCGAGAACACAGGGTTTTGAGGGAAATAAGCTTTACTGATGCATGAAGCAAGTTCATTACATAATAGAAAGATACATGCTGCCATGTTCGACACGGGTCAGCTTGAGGATGTGACGGCCGAGGGGCCCTCAAGTAGGCCACCAGCACGGAGCATGGGGCATCCACTAGCGCTAAGCATGGGGCTTCCACGAGAGTGGGAGGGAGCTCTCACGAGCCGGAGGCAGCGTGGGTAGAGAGAGCCCCGGAGCGTGTACAGCTCCATGTCGCTCGTATCCGTGGGGACATGGATAGAACTTACGGTGATGGCGGGCGTTCCATGTGTTTGGTACCGGAACACCCACCTCCGTCATGAGTGGGGCCGCGGCGGGCCGGTGGGCGAGTGTTAACCACCTTCGTGTTCCATGCGATGTGGGGCTCCAGGCTCATGAGGATCAGCCTCGCGAAGGTGGCTCCGGCACCTTCCAGGCCGAACGGCATGCGCACGAGCCAGGGCAAGCCCATGGTGATGCGCTGAAGAGGGAAGGGGCCTGTGGGGCAAGCCTGGTTGAGGGCGATGAAGTCGACGCACATGCGCACGCTATCGCATGGCCTGGCGACGGGGGTGAGGCTGGCGATCGACTTGGGGTGGGGGGCGTCACGTGCGGTTCCAGCATCCTGGGCTTGTTGACTTCCTGCTTCTCGGGCGCCTGACGCCGTTCCTTCTGCTTGACGGGCCACGCGTTCCGGCGCGCGACTGAGTGGTGCTCGATCACCTCCCTCGGGTGGCTGGGCGCGCCTGATGCTGTCCAAGCCAATGCACCAGGGCCAATGGGTGAGCCACATCGAAGACGATGAACTTCGTGCGGTAGTTCTTGCGGGTGCCGATGGTGACGGGAAGGCACACCTGTCCCAGGGGGACAGTGGAGCCGTCGGTGACGCCCGAGAAGGGCCTGGTGGGCATCAGGTGCTTGTAGGGCACTTGGAGCATCTCGAAGGTCTCGATGGAGATCACGTTGAGGCCGGCACCTCCATCGATGAGGGTCTTGATGGCCGCGACGTTGCTGATGGTGGGGGTGCACAGCAGGGGGATGGCGCCCACTGTCTTCGTGGACTTGGGGTGGTCGCTGGCGTCGAAGGCGATGGGGAACTCAGACCACTTGAGGCGGACGGCGGACTCGAGCATCGGGAGGGCCGCGTTCACCTCCTGAGAGAACTGCTTGAAGCAGCGGTTGGATGGAGGGGCCACCCTACGGGGCTCTTGGTAGCCGCCAGCGTTCTCAGTGGGAGGGGAGTCAATGGCGCATATTGGTGTGGCGTTGGCCTAAGGGTCAGCCTGCCGCGGCTGGTTCTGCCAGCATTGACGGTTGTTGTCGCCAGCGCCGTTGTTGTGGTTGTCGCCCCAGCGGCCACCTCCGCTGCCGCCACCGCGCCCCTTGCCGCACTCCTTATGGCGCTCAGTGCGGCCCTTGCGAAGCAGCTTGAGCTCGTGGTAGTCTTCCGTGCTTTGGGAGTTCATGTTGTGGTAGGCACAGAAAGGGCAATCGTCCTTCTTGGCCTCACTGCAGTCGCAGCCGCGCTTGTACCCTGGTTCCACAGCGAGCACGGTAGGGCCCTTGCGCTTGGTGTCCTTGCCCTTGGGTTTCGCCGCGTCAGGCTCGGCATCGATGCCGTTGTGGAGGAAGAGGCGCCCCTCCTTGGCCTTGGCACAACAGTCGGCAAGGACGAACAGCTCTGCCGCGGAGTCGAGCTCGTCCCTGACTGAGAGCTTCTCGCGCATTTTTACGTCCATGACGCCATTGGTGAAGGCGGAGATGATCGCAGCGTCGGAGGCCTTCGGGATCTTGTGGCGCCCGTAGCTGAAGCGCTGGATGAACTTGCGAAGGGGCTCGCCTGGCCGCTGGCGCACGTTCCACAGGTCGTTGATCATGAGGGCACGGTCGCTCGTGCCCTTGAAGTTGACGCTGAACTGCTTGCACAGGTCCTCCCACGAGGATATGGAAGCCTCGGGGAGGTTCATGAGCCACGAGCGTGCAGCGTTCTTGAGGGCCATGGGGAACCAGTTCTCCATGACCCGGTTGTCCCCCCTCGCGGCCTGGATGTTGATGGTGTAGAGTAGGAGGAACTCCGTGGGGTTGGCGGTGCCGTCGTAGTGCTGGGGGAGGTCTGGCTTGAACTTGTCGGGCCACACCACATGACGTAGCTCGGGGGCGAGGGCCAGGTAGCCCCCGTTGGTGACGGCCCCACTGTCGAGGGCTGCGCGGATCTGGCACCCAGCCATGGCGACGTCATGGTGGATGCGGTCCTGGCGGTTGCGCGCCTTCTCAAGGGCCACGCGCGCGTCCGGGGGCGCGCGGTGGACGATCTGGCAGCTGTCGCCATCACCTTCCAGCGCGAGCGAGCCGCGGGATAGCTCCGGGGCGCGTGCGGCGGGGCTGCGCTCGGGCACGTCATGGTCCGGAGGAGGAGAAGGAGGCGCGTCGTGCCCGGCCCGGTCCGCGCGGGACGGCGGAGCGGGCATGGAGCGAGAGGGTGCCTGGCCATCGCGCGCGGCGTCGACGAGCTCGGTGATGCACCCGAGCCAGGCATCGTAGCCGTCCTCGGTGGGGCGGTAGCGCAGTAGCTCCTGCGCCATGAGCAGCGCAGCGTGCGGAGCGGGAGGGTCACGACGCATGAGCGAGGAGGTGGCGGCGGAGCGGACGTGCGCCTGCTCATTCACTGATGGGTGGGCGGAGGAGGCCACCCGCTCCCCAACAGGTTCAGTGGCAGCGCGGGGGCGGCATCCAGGGGCACCACGGGCGGCGGGCGCCCGGACCGTGGCGGCGGCTCGACGTGCAGTGCGTTCTCGGCGAGCGGCGGCGTCATCCATGTCGATGCTGGCGTCGGGGTCGGAGGCACCAAGATTGCAAGTCCCCCTACCTGGCGCGCCAAATGTCAGAGTCGAGGATCTGCGTCCAAGAAACTTCTCCAAGAACTTAGGATTCGAACTCTGGGGACTTTGCCTGGCAACCTACGACACGACGGTGACTACGGTGGGAACACGACGGGCTCGCTGGCTCTCACCTGACATGACGGGGACGCGCGAGCTACCCAGGTTCGGGCCACCGTGCGGTGTAATACCCTACTCCTGCCTGTGTTGGATTGCTTTGTGGTCGAGAGCTCGTGCTCCAGATACAAGGGGTGCGGGGGAGAATGGGTCGATCCCCTTACATGGAGGTGGCCCTGTCCCTTTTGTAGTGCCTTGGTCCTCTTCCCCGAAAATATGAGCGGGAAAGGGTAGCCACAGGGCGGCAATTCAAAGGGGAACAGGTGCGCAGGCTTATCCTGACTAAAGGCGGTCTCCGCCTGATAAAGTAGTCTCCGTGACGCACTGGTGGGCTTGGCGATGACCTTCCTCCTGGCGTGCCAATCCGTCCTGATCTTCTATCACCAAAGAGGAAAGCCTTTGGGACCTGCTTTGGGGGAAGCAGATGCCCCTGCTCCCTTAACACCAGAATGGAAGCTGGGCTCGGTCACGCCCCGCTGTCCTTATCCTGACAGCGGGTCGTCACCCATGTGCTGGGCGCGGAGCCCCGCGGCTGGCGCCATACGATCTGCTTCGCGAGGAGGCCTCGCGAGGCAACCTGGTGATTGGCGGCGAGGAGCCTCGCGAGGCGCCCCCTCGTGAGGCGGCTTCCTCCGGAGCGGCCGCGGCAGGGTCACCCTCCTGGGCCGGCCCAAGCATGGTCCTCTGGGCTAGAGGCAGGTGGGCCGTGGTACCCTGGTTCCCACTGGGCCGACATGCATGTATATCGATCGATCTCCCTCTGTACATATAGCTAGGTCGACTATAACTCTTTTTCACCACGCACTGATCGATCTACCTCACTTGATAAGTCTCTCCCTTTCCTCGATACACGACGATTGCTCTCCTATCTAGTTAGGTCTACTTAACACAGACATATCGCCCTCCCCCCCATCATCCATGCATGCCTCCCGACTCGTCTCTCACACACGCGCGCACACAGACACACATCGCCTCTCTTATTGATATTACAGTCGTACCCTCCGTTTGTCTAGTAGGCCTCTCCCACCATCTCCGAGAAGCAACTCCACCACCACCCCTCCGGCACTCTAGCTCTGTCTCTCTCCCAACCTTCATTATTCCTCTCCTACACATATGCATGGATGCCGATCGATCTCCCTCAATACATAGCCAGGTCTCTCCTTCTCCACACGTCTACCTGTCGATCTACCTCTTTAGTTAGGTCTCTGCCCACCCCCACACACACACACCGATAGTCGAATGCTCTAGTTAGGTCTCCCTGCCACACACAAACTGCACCTGTCCCCTTTCACGTTCCAGTAGGCCAGCCACCCTATATCTTTGATGTGCGCACACACAATTTCGCTGGCTCTCTTTATCGATCTCGCACCCATACACCTTCATTCCTCTCTTCTATTCTATCGATATCTCACGCCGATGATCCCTCCCCTCTCTTCTCGTGGATCGCCCCCTCTATATATGATATATCTAGGCTTCCGTTTCACACGCATTGCATATTTTACATTTTTTTTGAGATATCATTGACTCATATTCCCTGTCTATCTCTCACGCACACAAATACACATACAAAATCACCCCCCCCCAAAAAAACACTCACGAACGCACTCACCATCTCTCTCTAGGTTTGTATCTCTCTCACACACACCCACGTAGGCGGGGTACGTGCACGAAGAGAAGAGGTGCACGCACGACGCATGTACTGACATCTCGTTCCCAACCACACCCGTGCGGGTACAAGGTGGAGCTCATTTCTGTACGAAAAGGCAGCACACGTGATAATTTGACGCGTGTCGGTTGTTCACTTGATGGAGGGTCATGTACCATGCGTGAACGAAATAAAGTGCGACTTGACGCGTTGGCACATTATTTTTAAATAAAGTTTTATTCCTCAATGGCACGTACAGAATATAAAACGATTGTATGGAGAGAAAAACAAAAACCGCTCCACTATACTAGTACTACAAATATAGGCAGGAGCCTCAATGCTTGCTTGCTGGGGTTTGTCTCTTCACACTCTCTCACACAAGATGGCAGTGGCCAATCTCTCTCTCTCTAACCATTGGTCACTGATCCGGCCGGATCCCGTCCGCCGGCGGAAAGGGAGGATGTGCAGCGTTGCTCCGGTTGGTGGCGTCGAGGCAGGAAACCCTCTGCCGGCGCGTTCCGATCTGCGGTACCCGCCATTCTCTCCGACCAAGCTCTGGCACGGTAGGGCCTTCGACCCTTGCTTGCTGCCGCAGCAGATCTCGCCCGCCACCGCCCTCCTACTTACATCCCGATGACCCTCAGGTACAGCTTCCTCTGGAACCGGCCTTGCGCCCAACTTCCCACGTCGCTGCATGTGGATCTTCTCTAGTTCTTTGCCTAAAACGTACTAGCTCGGCCGGCGTACTTTCCATTTTCCAATCTTGTCCTCACACCGTTTGAGAGAAACCACTGTGCTGTTATCTTTCCCTTAAGATAATGAATATGCTTGTTTTTGTCGGCGTATGTGTCATCAACTGTCATTGGGACAGCACAAAGGGAGTTTGGAGTTCCTATCGTCCTCATCCAACTCTCAGCCTAATCTTCTCCAACAAGTAGTTAGCCTCAAGAGAGACTGCAAAGGTGACTGACTTCTATTTGTGTGTTTATTGTTTCATCAACAGTGCCACTATTATTGTAATCACACTTACTCAATATCTTTGCTAACAGGGACATTCAGCTCTATTTTAGTGGAACTGCACAAAATGATCGGAATGTTCCATGCTTCTGACAGCTCCTTTCTTTGCCAACATGTCATGTTGATTTTGACAGAGCTGTGGGAAAGTAGCTGCCAACCAATGAATATTGTGCCCAGGAAATGAAAGCATTCCTATGGAGAGCATCGATCATTTTTTCTTTTTTCTTTACTTGTACACCTTCTCACAACTTTGTCTTCAGTTGTGATGTAAATATTGGCTCTGATCTGCGAATCATTGAGATGCATTAGCAAAGTTAGTTAGTTTTTTCTTTCAAAAGAGCATGGATGTTAGTTTCCTTTGTATTTGATGGAATGTTGTAACGAGACAACCTTCCAGCTGGCAAGACACATGAAACAAAAGCTAAAAGCTTCATAGCGTTGTACAATTTCATGTCGCTCAAAAATTATGTGTACATATATTATGTAAACAAATGCTGAAAGCTTGATAGCATTGCCAGAAGCAATTCTACTCCAGCATCCGAGTCCACGTGCCATGCACCAAATTAGAGTGCACAACCGCACGGGAGACTCCAGCCTGGTCATTTTGCCGCAGTAATATACTAGTAGTAATGAGCAGTCAAATCACAAGCCCTACCTTTCCCACAGTAAGTTGCTTGGAGGAAGCAACCAACAATTCAATCTTCTTTGAATCCGCTCCTACTACTAGGAGCAACTATAAATACTCTACTAAGGAGAACACAGACGGGCTAGGTGTCGCACGGAGGTCATATGGTGATAGTGTGATCTGAGGAGTAAATACTTCACTGGGCTGCCGTTTTCCGCACTACTCCGGAGTAAATGCATACTAGTAGTAGTAGAAGATTGCTTTATCACAGATTAAAATAAAATAAGAGTGCATACACTCCACTGTGCGGTTCCTAGTGTACCTGTATACTGTACTACTCATACGATTAAACCTTGCGCTTGGCTCTTCGCCTCTTCGTGAAGTCAAACAATTATGGTACTACAGTGTATGCTTATGGCAATCTGACACCGAATGAACTGCTGCACGTCCACCGCATGGGCGAGGAGAGCGCGCAGTAGTCAAAAGCTTCTCCTCGTCCTAGGAGCCACCATGCATGTGGGAGAGGGAGAGGGCGTAGTAAGCAAGCTTCTCCTCGTTCTCCTCGTCTTGCGAGCCACCACGTGTGTGGGAGAGGGAGAGGGCATAGTGTAGTATTAGTACTACTGCTAGTCCACTACTTGTCCATACTGCCTCCTTTCCAGTTAATATGGCTTAATGGCGGTCACTGGACTTCATAATACGCTCATTACGGTCAATATATATATTTTGTAGTGTTTATACGGTCACTAGCTCACCGTAGAGCACCGTATTGCACTTTGTTGACCGGCTAAATAGTCTACGTAGCACTTTTTGACTGGTTAAATTGACACGTGGACTGTGGGTCCCACCTGTCAGTTGGCAGAGGAAAGAAATAAGTTAAACAAAATTTTACACAGGCGCGGCAGCAGTTCAACCCTTGCGCGGGAACCACCCTGGCTGTGTATGTGTGCGCATGCACGTGTAGGCTGAGCACTTGAGTGTGAGCGTGTGTGTTGCGTCATGTGTTGTACACATGCATGCGTGCATGCATGTGTACGTGTGACTTCCGCATGCATGCATAAGGGCGTCGCGTGCGTTTTTGTGTGCAGGTGTACATGTGACAACTACATGCATGCATGAGGGTTGTAGTCTTCACATGTTCATATTTCATAACGTACTGCGTGGACGGAGTTTTAGAGGGCATTACCCCTTGCTGAAATGATGGATGTTAGAGCAGGTAGGGCACATGGGAGTGAGACAAACCTGCATGCACATAAGATCCGATTGCATGGAAATACTACTTCTCGGTCGTCGGAACTCGTTCTTCTTCCTTTCGCCGACACATGGGACATCCGGAATCCAGATCCATGTGTCATGCAAGAAATTAGAGATAAGTAATTGGGAGTACAAGTGAGACTCAGGAACGGTCACACACGTAGGTGGAGTACCAGCAGGGGATGCAGTAATAATGCCTAATGAGCAGTCAAATCACACAGTAAGTTGCTCGGACGAAGCAACCATCATTTCTCTCTTCAATGGCAAGTACGCAATATAAAAAGGTTGATATGGATAGAAAAGGAAAACCGCTCCACTATATATACATAATATAGCCAGGAGCCTAAGCTACACACTTGCTTGTTGGGGCTGCTCTCTTCACACACTCTCGCACAAAACGACGGTGGCCACACCGCTGTTCACATATCTGGCCGGATCCCATCCGCCGGGGGAAGTGGAGGATGTTTTGCGTAGATGCAGTCGCCAGCGATGAGGTAGAAAACCCACTGTGGGCGCGTCACGATCAGGGGTCCTGGTCGTTCTCTCTCAGAAAGCTCCGGCGTGGTAGCCTTCGCCCCTTGCTCACTGCCGCGGTATGGGCTGATGCCGCCTCCCACCGCCCTCCTAGCTACATCCCGATGTCCCTTAGGTACAACTTCCTTTGAGCCGGATTCCTCCACTGCCCCAGCTCCCCACGTCGCTCCATGCGGAACTTTCTGTACTTCTTTGCCCCGCACATTGCTCTACCGGCTTCTATTTGTGATGAGTTTATGTCTCATCAACTAGTGCCACTACTATTATTCTAATCACACTTCTTCAATATCTTTGCCAACAGCGGTGCTCAGCTCGATTTTAGTGGAAGTGCACAAAATCATCGGATGGTCCATGGGTTCTAGACTTCTTTCCTTCAGAAGTTTCAACCTCGCCAGGAAATTAGAGCCTATTTAGGGTTTAGGGTTCAAGGCCTAGGGACTGCATCGATCGTTTTGTTCTTTATTTGTACACCTTCTCACAACGTTTGTTTTTAGTTGTGAAGTAAATATTGGCTATGATTTGTGAATCATTGAGATGCATCAGCATGCATGTTAGTTTCCTTTGTATTTAGTGATGGAATGTTGTAACGGGGCAACCTTGGAGGCAAGATACATGAAACAAAACCTGAAATCATAGCATTGTAAGTACAATTTTATCTCGCTGAGAAATTATAGTAGTATGTACTACTCCTACTACTATTACTAGAGAGCTAGGTGTCACACGGTGTCCAAGGAATATGGTGATGGTGTGAGGTGGGCCATGCACTACTCACTGGGCTGCCGTGTTTCGCACTCCCCCGGTGTAAGAGTGGATAAAATTAGTTTTATCACAGAATAAAAAAAAAGTGCACACGCTCTACGGCGTGGTTCCTGGCTCCAAAATCATTCTACCTCCTTTCGCCGAAACGTGGGACATCCAGCATCCGGGTCCACGTGCCATGCACCAAAGTAGAGTGTAGTACTACAACTGACAATCATGACGGTCGTACCACTGCAGTAATAATGACCAATGAGCTATCAAATCACATAGACCCGGCAGGAAGTTGGACGGACGAAGCAACCATCACTCTTCGTTGAATCCGCTTCTCCCTCATGCAGTACAGTATACTATAGTGTACTTTCGGAAACCAATGTTTCTTGTCGATGGATCGCGCCATGGAGCAAAACAAACGTTTATATAAATCACGTCTGTCGTGTTCACGTCTCACCCCACACGGTTGCTCGGCATGCCGCTCATCGCAAAGCGAGTATACGCAAACTTCGCCGCCCGCGTGTCGATGGATCACGCCATGGAGTACTACTACTGGAAGAGATAGATGAGGGGCAGAGGACAGCTAGCTGTAGCACGGACTCCCAAGAACTTTTTTGCATGCACGTTGTGGTCGAACATGGTGTCGTTTGAACGCGGAGCAGTCGCATGCACCGGGAAGCGAAGCGGGCGGCGCTCTCTTGGCCGGCGACAGTGAGAGGTCGCGTCTGCTCTGGCCGGGCATGAATGCCGCACTGACCTTTTTGGGCCAGGAGCGCGCGTGGGTGATGAAGATGGTTTTGTTGGGCCGGGGTGGTCAGGAGCAGGCGTGGCAGCCGTCCGGACGCCCGCAAACGAGAGATGCTGGACCTACGTAAATATTGCTAGGGTTTAAGGTTTACGTTAATTATTACGTAATTAACGTAATAATGAGCCAGTTGGACAAATATGATTGGAGATGAAAGGAGGACGGGCCAACCCCCCTGAAATTCAGCGTTGTGTTGGAGATGAAAGTAGGAATTTTACGTAAACACAGATATGTATGTGTATGTGTGTGCGCGCGCACACACACATAGTCACGACTCTCGCGACTACCTCGTAGACACCATCTTTCTGTAGTTCGATGTCTCGTTCTCTCTAACACACACGCGCGCGCACACACATACGCACGCGCACACACACGCACGCGCGCACACACACACACACATAGTTCGTCCTCATTTTGATCCTAGGATAGGAATATCATAGGAGTGGGAAAAACAATAGGAAGTGAGATAAAAGGAGTAGTACTACCAGTTCAAAATAAAATAAAATGGAGTACTACTACGTACAAGAAGAGAAGAGGTACACGCACGCACTCTGCCTCTGACACACCCGTGAGTACCCGATGGAGCGCGTTTGTACACGAAGAGGAAGCTTACGTGATAATTTGACCCTTTAATTTGGTCACTTAATAATGGAGGACCGGGGACCACACGTGAGCGATACTCGTGGAAGCGGTGGCATGTTATTGATCGAGTTTTCTTTCCTCGTACGTTAAAAAGAGATTCCTCCGCGTATTCTATTTGAAACCATTGCTATGGAGAGATTTTTTTTTACTCCATTGTATATGTAGGCTTGGGAGAGTTTGGTTGATAGGGTTTCTCACGTCTCACTCTCTCACCCTCTCCAAATTGTAACAAGACGATAGTGTCCACTCTGATATCTCTCCTCACCGGTGGTCACAGATCCGGCCGGATCCTATCCGCTGTGGGAGGGGAGGAATTGCAGCATTGACGTGGTCGCCGTCGGCGAGGGAGGAAGCCGACGCGCACCGTCCTCTCTGAGCCGGCGCCGGCGTGGACGAAGGTCCTCCACGCCCTTGTTCACTGCCGTCGTGTGGGCAGATCCTGCCACCCTCCTAAGCCACATCTTGCCCATCTGAGGTATAACTTCTTTTGGATTTCATGCTTCATTCTACTGGTCAAGCTCCCCACATTGTTGCATGCGGGTTTTGTATGTACTAGTACTGCCCAGCTCGGCATGTACAGTAGCAAGGATTTGTCTGTTGGTCCAACATCACCTAAAGTTTTTGGTTACAGGAAAGGCCACTCCAAAAGTTGTCCTAGTTTTTCCGTCAAAAAAAAAGTTGTGTTGGTTTATGCCTCCGTGGAGGTACATGATGGTTGTGCGCTCACTGTCCATATGCCCCTATTGCTGCTGCTAATCTAATATCACTGGTAAAATGAAGCAATGCCCATGTTAAAGTGATGTCCCTTTTAAGCAATGCTGCTATCAATCTAGAGGCGTCGATAAATAGAAGCAATGACACCGTTTTAAGAAATGCTTCTGTCCTGCTTTAGTCTGCATGAAGATAATCATGATGTTTCTATTTGTGGGGTACATTCTATTAATTCTTATTGACAATTCAGATGCCGTTGTTAATCTTGTACCACTGCCAAAACAATGTAAAGACACTACTAAAATATCCCTTTTTTATATTTTTGCAAACAGGGATGCATATCTCCACACCAGGGCATGTCTTCCTCAATTTTAGTGGAACTGCACAAAACTGGATGGCCACTGTTGCTCCGCCTCATTGTCCTCTGCCACATGGTTCTACCTTTCTCGAGCTTGAGTACCTAGAAGAAATAGACCACAGTGAGGATTTATCAAGCCTCAGTGGTGCCGCACCCAAATTTGATGCCAAATGGATGATGCATTGATGTCTACTACACAACTTATTCTTGTAGACTCATGTTGGGCCTCCAAGCGCAGAGTTTTGTAGGACAGTAGCAATTTTCCCTCAAGTGGATGACCTAAGGTTTATCAATCCGTGGGAGGTGTAGGATGAAGATGGTCTCTCTCAAATAACCCTGCAATCAAATACAAGAAATCTCTTGTGACCCCAACACACCCAATACAATGGCAAATTGTATAGGTGCACTAGTTCACCAAAGAGATGGTGATACAAGTGTAGTATGGATAGTAGATATAGGTTTTTTTAATCTGAAAATAAAAAAACAGCAAGGTAGCAATTGATAAAACAGAGCACAAACGGTATTGCAATGCTTGAAAACAAGGCCTAGGGTTCATACTTTCACTAGTGCAATCTCTCAACAGTGCTAACATAATTGGATCATATAACAATCCCTCAACGTGCGACAAAGAATCACTCCAAAGTTCTTATCTGGCGAAGAACATAAGATGAAATTGTTTGTAGGGTACGAAACCACCACAAAGTTATCCTTTCCGATCAATCTATTGAGCTATTCCTATAAGTGTCACAAACAACACTAGAGTTCGTACTAAAATACTACCATATGATACGCATCAACCAACTCTAATGTCACCTAGATACTCCAATGTCATCACAAGTATCCATGAGTCAATTATACGATACGCATCAAACAACTTCAGATTCATAATATTCAATCCAACACAAAGAACTTCAAAGAGTGCCCCAAGATTTCTACCGGAGAAAGTAGGACGAATAAATGCATCAACCCCTATGCATAGATTACCCCAATGTCACCTCGGGAATTCGTGAGTTGAGTGCCAAAACATACATCAAGTGAATCAATATAATGCACCATTGTCACCATGGGTATTCATATGCAAGACATACATCAAGTGTTCTCAAATCCATAAAAGTATTCAATCCGATAATAGTGAAACCTCAAAGGTAAAAACTCAATTCATCACAACAAGATAGAGAGGGAGAAACACCATATGATCCAACTATATTAACAAAGCTCGTGGTACATCAAAATCATGCCAAATCAAGAACACGAGAGAGAGAGAGAGAGAGAGAGAGAGATCAAACACATAGCTACTAGTACATACCCTCAGCCCCGAGGGTGAACTACTCCCTCCTCGTCATGGAGACCGCCAGGGTGATGAAGATGGCCTCCGGTGATGATTTCCCCCTCCGGCAGGGTGCCAGAAAAGGACTGTAGATGAGATCGTGGAGGTACAGAGGCTTGCGGCGGCGGAGTCGAAGATCTAGGGTTATTTCTGGAGGTTTCTGAATATATAGGAATTTTTGGCACTGGAATCACGCAAAGAGGGTCCACAGGGGGCCCACGAGGCACCAGGGCGCGGCCACCCCCCTGGGCGCGCCCTGGTGGCTTGTGGGGCCCCTGTGGGTCTTCTGGTACTCTCCTGAAGCTTCCTGGGTCCCTTTCCTTCTAGAAAAAATCATCAAAAAGTTTCGCTGCATTTGGACTTCGTTTGATATGGATTTTCTGGAAAACCAAAAACAAGCAGAAAACAGCAACTGGCACTGGGCACTAGGTCAATATGTTAGTCAATGAAAATCATATAAAATCCATATAAAAGTGCACCAAAATCATTCAAAACTATAATAAACATGGCATGAATACTTCATAAATTATAGATACGTTGGAGACGTATCAGCATCCCCAAGCTTAATTCCTGCTCGTCCTCGAGTAGGTAAATGGTAAACGAAATAATTTATGAAGTGTGAATGCTAGCATAGTGCATAAGTTTTATCAATGATAATTTCAATCACTTTTCCTAGCATCATAACAGCAACTCTTTCTCATTAAACTCATCATGATAAAGTAGAAATCCATTCACATGTTACGGTTCAAACAATGCATTCCCTTGAAACTTAACAACCTATGTTCTTAGTCACCAAACAATTGCAATTCAACTTATCTTCAACAAAGTCTAAGTAAGAGCTCCACATACTCAATTATCATATAGTCTTCTATGATTGCTAGTACTCAAAGCATATTTTTAGAACAAATAGCATCCATCGAACACAGAGAAAGACAGGGGCTTAATGTTTCGCCTCCCAACTTATTTATCATATAGATAATTGTCAACAATAATAATTCATGATCAAATATATTTGACTGGCCATATGTGCCTGGATCTTTCCCCACCACATGATGCTTGGTAACTAGAGAATAATTAAGGTTGAAATGAGAAGTAATACTGTTGACTCTTGAATAAAAGTAAATACATAAAGTAAAAGATAGGCCCTTCGCAGAGGGAAGCAGAGGTTGTCATGCACTTTTTATTTTTGGATGTCCAAGCCCTTAATGCAAAGGAATGTCACGTTATATTGCCCCTTGTGATAGCAACCTTTATTATGCAGTCCTTCGCTTTTATTTCTTTACCATCACAAGTTCGTACAACGCTTATTTTCCCTTGCAATAAAAGATCATACATATTTTAGGAACAATTTTTATTGCTTTTTGCACCGGTGACAACTTACTTGAAGGATCTTATTCAATCCATAGGTAGATATGGTGGAGACTCATGGGAAGAAACTGGGTTTAAGGGTTTTTGGATGCACAAGTAGCATCTCTACTTAGTACGAATTTTTGGCTAGCAAAAGATCCTAAGCAAGCACCACATGTTGGAGGATCCATAACAATATAACTTCTATGCAAATATACCCAATCATAACTCATTATGTTGTCTTCCTTGTCCAACTTCAACTAATTTTCTCAAGTTTGAAAATAATTAATGGGTATTCACAATCATAAAAGATGTCCAAGATAATATATTTATATGTGAAAGTTCGCTTCCTAATACTAATCATTCATGAATTGCTTGTATGACCAATATTGTGGTTGTCAAACTTCAATAGATTTTACTTTCTAAACCAAATGTGAAATATTACTAAGCATATGGAACATGGATAATTTCAGATTTATGATATTCAATTCATTCAAACATTTTCTCTTAGGATATAAGTGAAGAACGAGAGTAAATGACAAACTACTCCAAAAGATATAAGTGAAGATCAATGAGTAGTCAAACAATTAAGTAGCCATGTGAGGACTCTCTCTCATTCAAGATTTCAGATCTTGATAATTTTATTCAAACAACAAACAAAACGAAAATAAAAGGACACTCCAAGAATAGCACATATCATGTGAACAAGTAAAAACTTAGGCTAACCGATAGGTGTTGATGAAGAAAGGTGGGATGCCTAACGGGGCATCCCCAAGCTTAGTTGCTTGAGACTTCTTGGAATGTTATCTTGGGGTGCCTTGGGCATCCCCAAGATTGAGCTCTTGTGTCTCCTAAATTCCTCTCATATCATGGCTTCTCCTAAATATTAAAAACTTCATCCACACAAAACTCAACAAGAACTCGTGAGATAAGTTAGTATAAATCAACTCAAAACATTAACATTCTCTACTGTAAAAAATCACTAAAATTATAATTAAACATTGCATACTAAATGCCTCTGCATATTTAATACTCCTATCCACAAATAGAAACATTAAACAAGCAACATATGCTAACAATGCAACTATAACTGAAATCTGTCAAAACAGAACAGTCTGTAAAGGGTGAATTAGAATTCATACTTCCCTAACTCCAAAAATTCTGAAAAATTACCAGGTGACAGAAAACTCATGCATGCTTACTGTGTAAAAATTTTAGATTTTATCATGTTCTGACTATTCATGAATATTCTGAACATAACAGAAAATTTTCTGTTTTCAAACAGCAAAACATAAACTTGCAAACTGAGCTTGGTAAAGGCTATAATTGGCATTTTATTGAACTAAACGATATAAAACATGATTATTGATAACAGCAAGCAAATCTCAACAAAATAAAATGACGCTCCAAGCAAAACTCATATTATGTGACGAATAAAAATATAGCTCCGAGTGAGGTTACCTATAGTGTTGAAGACGAAAGAGGGGACGCCTTCCGGGGCATCCCCAAGCTTAGACGCTTGAGTCTTCCTTGAATATTAACTTGGGGTGACTTGGGCATCCCCAAACTTAGGGTCTTGCCACTCCTTATTCTCCTCATATCGATATCTCACCCAAAACTTGATAACTTCAATCACACAAAACTTAACGGAACTTGTGAGATAGGTTAGTATGATAAAAAAAATCATCCACTTTGTCGGCCCAGTGGGAACCAGGGTACCGCGGCCCGTCTGCCTCTGGCCTGGAGGGCAACATTTGGGTCGGCCCACTGGGATGGCCTTGCCTTGACCGCTTCGGAGGAAGCCGCCTCGCGAGGGCGAGCCTCGCGAGGCCCCTCGCCACCAGTCCAGGCCCTGCCGAGGCCGCCAAGCACCAGGTTGCCTCGCGAGGCTCCCCTCGCGAGGCCTTCTCATGGAGCAGACCGTACAGCGTCAGCTGCGGGGCTCCGCGCCCAGCACATGGGTGATGTCCCGCTGTCAGGATAAGGACAGCGGGGCGTGATCAAGCCCAGCTTCCATTCTGGTGATAAGGGAGCAGTGGCATCTGCCTCCCCCAAAGCAAGTCCCAAAGGTTTTCCTCTTTGGTGATAGAAGATCAGGACGGATCAGCGCACCAGGACGGAGGTCATCGCCGAGCCCACCAGCGTGTCACGAAGACTACTTTATCAGGCGGAGACCGCCTTTAGTCAGGATAGACCTGCGCGCCTGTCCCCCTTTGAATTGCCGCCCTATGGCTACCCTTTCCCGCTCATATTTTCAGGGAAGAGGACCAAGGCACTACAAAAGGGGAGGGCCTCTTCCATGTAAGGGGATCGAATTATTCTCCCCCACACCTCGTGTACCTCGAGCCACAAGCTCTCCATTACAGAGCAATCCAACAAAGGCAGGAGTAGGGTATTACACCGCATGGTGGCTCGAACCTGGGTAGCTCGCCCATCCCCTTCGTGTCCGGTGAGAGCCAGTGAGCCCATCGTGATCCTGCCGTAGTTGCCGTCGTGTCGTAGGTCGCCAAACAAAGTCCCCCAGAGTTCGAATCCTAAGTTCTTGGAGAAGTTTCTTGGACGAAGATCCTAGACTCCGACATTTGGCGCGCCAGGTAGGGGGGCTTGCCGTCTTCGCGCCTTCGACCCCAACGACGGCATCGACATGGACGACACCGCCGTGCGCCACGAGCGCGCTACGCGTCGAGCTGCCGCCAGGGTGCACGCGGTGCCCGCCGCCCGAGGTGCCCCTGGGCGACGCCCTCGCGCCGCCACCGAGCCCGTTGGGGGGCGGGCGTCCTCCTCCATCCGCCCGTTGGCGAGTGAGTAGGAGCACGGCCTCTCCTTCACCATGTCCTCACCCGCAAGTCGTGGCCCTCTCGCTCCGCGCGTCACGCTGCTCATGGCGCAGGGGCTGCTGCGCTGTCACCCCGCCAAAGACGGTCGCGACGTCTGGCTCGAGCACATCACCAAGGTTGTCTTCGCCGCCAGCGACGGCCAGGCGCCCCCTCGCCCGTCGCCCACTTCACCACGGCGCGTTGAGCAACCTAGGCGCGCCGCTCCCTGTCTTCCTCCTCCTCCGGGCCACGGTGCGGCCGGACGAAGCCACGTGGCATGCGCCACAGGGTTACCCCGCGGCTCGCCCGCGTTGGACGGCGTGGGCGGCTGCCGCTCAACCAAGGGCATCGTCACCAGTGGGGGCTCCAAGGGGCCCCGAGGGGTGGCCTGCATCCTGGGAGGGGCCCAGACCCCTCCGTCCAGCCACCACCTCAAGCACTTCTCACGCGAAGTCAGTGCAGCCCTTCCGGCGCCTGAGTTCGCCGGCCACCTCAAGTTGTCCGAGTTTCCCATCTCCTTCGACGCCCGCGATCACCCCAAGTCCACTAGGGCTATGGGGGCTATCCATCTGCTGCGTACTCCTACTATCGACGGTGTGGCCGTCACCAAGATGCTCATCGATGGCAGCGCTGGCCTCAACATGCTTTCTATGGAGGCTTTCGAGATGCTCTAGGCGTCATGTGTGCGCCTGGCGCCCACCAGGCCCTTCTTGGGCATCACTGGCGGCTGCACTACCCCCCAGGGGCAAGTGCGCCTTCCCGTCACCTTCTGCACCTACAAGAACTACCGTACGGAGTTCATCGTCTTTGATGTGGCTTGCATTGGCCTGCCCTACAACGCCATCTTGGGCTACCCGGCGTTCTCCAAGTTGATGGCCGCGACGCACCACGCTTACGGCCTCGTCAAGATGCCCGGCAGTGATGGCACCCTCACCGTCCGTTGCGACGAAAAGGACGCCATGAGCACCCTCGCGTGCATCTACAAGGTGGCCGCCGCCGCATCCCTGGCTGAGGAGGACGCCCCCGAGCTTGCCGAGCCGGCGCCCGCGAAGATGAAGCTGTTGTTCTCATAGGAGCGGGCCGAGACCAAGAAAGTGCCGCTGGATGGAAGCGGCGCGGGCCCCTTCCTCACCATTTGCAGTGGCCTTCCCCCCGAGTAGGAGGGCGCCATCGTCGACTTCCTCCGGGCGAATGCTGATATGTTCGCTTGGACAACCTCAGACATGCCCCGCGTGCCGAGGGAGGTGATCAAGCACCAATCAGCCGCGTGCCGGAGCGCGCGGCCCGTCAAGCATGAAGAATGGCGTCAGGCACCCAAGAAGCAGGAAGTCATCACCCAAGAAGTCAACAAGCCCCAGGATGCTGGAATCGCCCGTGAAGCCCCCCACTCCAAGTGGATCGCCAGCCTCACCCCCGTTGCCAGGCCGCATGATAGCGTGCGCATGTGCGTCGACTTCATCACTCTCAACCAGGCTTGCCCTGCAGGCCCCTTCCCTCCTCCACGCATCGCCGCGGGCTTGCCCTGGCTCATGCGTATGCCATTCGGCCTGGAGGGTGCCACAACCACCTTCGCGAGGCTGATGCGCATGAGCCTGGAGTCCCACATCGCAAGGAATACGGAGGTGGTTAACACCCGCCCACCGGCCCACCGCGGCACCACTCGTGACGGAGGCGGGTGTTCCGGTACCAAACACATGGAACGCCCGCCATCACCGTAAGTTCTATCCATGCCCCACAGATACGAGCAACATGGAGCTGTACATGCTCTGGGGCTCTCTCTACCCACGCTGCCTCGAGCACGTGAGAGCTCCTTCCCACTCTCGTGGAAGCCCCATGCTCCGCGCTGGCGGATGCCACATGCTCAGTGCTGGCGGCCTACTTGAGGGGCCCTCGGCCATCACATCCTCAAGCTAACCCGTGTCGAACACGGCAGCATGTATCTTTCTATTATGTAATGAACTTGCTTCATGCATCAGTAAAGCTTATTTGCTCCAAAACCCTGTGTGCTTGCGCACGCTCGTGGTCTCACCCGTGGCTGTCACGCGAGCGGGGGCTGGGCAAGGTTTCTGTGCTCGGGTCAGTCCTAGCAGCACTGAAAAACCCAAGCGACTGAGCTCTGGCTCGCGGGCCTGCTCCCATGTACTTCACCTCACCAGGTCCTTGGTGCTCTTATCTCCTCGCGTAACACCGACAGGCGACCTCGCGAGCGCGCCCTGCTGCACTACTTGCGAAAACTTGGCAGTTTCCTTGGTGCAGGATATCGAAGGCCTCAAGAGCCCCCCCCCCCCCCCCCGAGAGGCCTCGCGAGTGGGGCCCTATGTGCAGAAGGCCTCACGAGGGATTGCGCCTCACGAACCGCGCCCTGCGAAGGACTCGCCCCAAGCTACACACCTCGGAGGAGCTTAGTCTAAAGCACCCCTCGGGTCTTTTCCCTCTCGTTTCTCTCTCGTGGCATCCTGATTTCATCGGCATGAGCCGCCTGCGCATCAAGGGGGGGACCCTGAGCATCGTGCCTCAGGGACTCCTACCAGCCCTAAGAGCCCTACACCCTCTGGCCTTGCCGAGCGCACGCTCTGGGCATACCAGCGATGTCTGTAGCTTGCCTCGGGGGCTGGGTCCCAGCGACACAGGGCACGAAGGCAATATAAAAGGGAAATAATGGCCTCGAGAGGAGAACGAAAACACACGAATCATTAAGTGCTTACAGCAAAAGTACCATGCAAATGTTTTCACGCCCCCACGGGGCCATGTCTACCCTATTACAATAACATGTCAAGGAGAATTTAGGCGCGTGAGGTGCCGCCGTCACCGCTCCCACCATCGTCGCGAGGGGGCTCGCCACCGCTGCCACTGATCTCAGGCTTGAAGGCGTATAGCCCGATGAAGCCGGCCACGCGCTCCCTCACAGCCTCCTCGAGGGGTTCGCAGACCGCCGCCGGGACAGGGGTCACCACCCGCCCGAGGTTGAAGCGATCGTCGAGGCGGAGAAGGTTGCGGAAGAGCCGTGTTGTCGCCTGGGTCAGCAGGTCGCGGCACGCTTCCTCGACAGTGGCGTCTGTATCCAGCAGCTGCTTCTTGAGGTGGTTGACCTCGGCCTGGAGCTCGTCCCGCCTGGCCGCGAGGCTCCTCCATCGAGAGCGGCCTGGGCGGCTGCCAGCTCACGCTCCTTCGCCAGTAGGCGCTCCCGCTCTGCCTCCTGCGCGGACGCAGATGTCGCGAGCTCGCGTTCCCGGGCCTTGGCGTTCGACTTGAGGGTAGCAACCGCCTCCTGGAGCCTCAGGATTTCCTCCTCGTGCTTTGGGAGCTCAGCTTCGCGGGATGCGAGCCGGCCATCGCGGGCCTCCGCGGCCTCCTCCCGCATCTCAAGCCGGCTCTCACGCGAGGCAGCCTGCTCCTGGAGTGTCTTCTCGTAGGCATCCGCCTCCTCCCGCCATCGCTTGGCCTCCTGGGCATCTTCGAGGGCCTTCGCGAGGGACGCCTGGGCCTCTTTGGCGAGCTGCTCGCACTGCGCCTGCGCCTCCTCGTCCTGCTGGCGGTCAAGCCTCGCCGCCTCCTGAAGCAGGCTCCACCCCTCCGCCAGCTTCCGCCGCTCCTCCATTTAGAGCTTCGCCTCCTTCTTGAGCTCACCTTCGAGGGCCTCGAGGGCCGCCTTGACGCGGTTGACGGCCCCGCCCCAGGGCGCGGTGCCGCTCTTCCCCAGCACCAAGGCGCGACTCGCCCGAGCCTCCTCGTCACCTGCTAGCGTCGTCAGGTGGGAAGGCACAATCTCGGGCCCCATTAGCGGCCCTGCACTGTCGCCCCCAGTAGGGGCCGTGATCACCGTCTGGCGTGGAGGGCCCGGGATGGCTGCCCCCGGCGCCGGTGATGTTGCCCCACACTCTGGCGTCGCCTTGAACGCCGCGAGGGCAGGATGCTCGGGCCCGGAGATGGTTCCCGCAAGGGCTACGGTGAGCTCCACCACAGCAGGCGTGGCACGCTGAGAAGAGGCCGGCGCCTCGTCCCCCTTTCCTGCCACCTCGACACCGGCGATGGGGGCCGCCTCAGGAGGCACCGCCGCAACAAGCCTGGGAGGCGTTGGCCCGCGTTGGGGGGTCGCCTCCGCGCGCCCCTGGGGGAATTCCCCCTGGCCATCGGTGGCCTCGCCCCCGCTCTCGAGCCGCCACTCGGCCCCATCATTGCCTCCTACCGGATTCGCCGCCAGGTGCGTCGGCACGGCAGGCGAGGCAATCTTCAGAGAAGGGGAGGGTCCCTCGACATCGGCCTTCTTCCTCTTGGCCTTCTCCTCCTCCTTGGCGGCCAGCTCGAGGCTCCTGCACAGGCGAATACTCGTCAGGGTCATAGCGGCCAGGAAGCTAGGATCGATAGGGGGGGGAGGAACTTACACATCATTGGGGTTCCAGTGCCTCTTCTTCCGCTCCTTGATGGCGCCGCTACTGCTGCTCCCCCTTCACGCGGCGCACCTAGGCGGCCGCCCGAGGGCGTGGTGCGAGTCCCGTCGGAGTAGGCGGGCACGGTGGTCCCCTCCGCCCTCTCCTCGAGGGGCCCATCGGTCTCCGCAACACCGAATCCTCCATCCCTCGCCGCATAGGCCTAGCCGGCTCCACGCAAAACGCGTCCCCGTCGTTGCCCCCGTCCTCGCCCAGCTAAAGCCGACGACGCGCCGGTGGAGATGGAGGGGGTGGCGGGGACGATTCCTTACTTCTCTCCTTCCCGGAGTCAGAGGCCTCGTGGTCGCCCGAGGAGGACCCCGTCTCCGAAGAATCCTCGAGAAGCTCTTCGGGCTCCTCGAGATCCATCCAGACCAGCCCCCACTGGTCGAACTAGGGCATCGCTGTGACCAGCTCAGCCTTGTTTGCCCAGTGGTGCACTGAGCGTGCGTCATACGGCATCTCCCCTGCCTCCCCTGGAAACAAAACTTCCAAAGCGTCGGCCACTGCTTCGGCCGAGAGGGACTCCTGCACCAGCCGGATCCGGTCCTCGGCGCCGGTGATCTCCCACACCGGGTGCGAGCGCTTCTGCAGGGGCGCGATGCGGCGACGGAGGAATTCCTTGGCGATCATGCCCGCCATGAGCCCGGCCTCACGCAGCTCTGCCAGCCTCTCCAGGATCGGCCGCAGGGCAGCACCGCTGAGCTTCTTGTGCTCTCAGCGGGGCTCTTCTCGGCCGGCTCGGTGGGAACCGCCAGGAGGGGACTGGCTCGCAGGGCATCTACATAAGCCCAGCGTGACCTGAAGTTCTCTACCTTCTTCAAGATCTTCATGTCGATGAAATACTTGCGCATCTCGTCGTCAATGTGGAAGCAGGCACCTCTGGAGTGGTGGTTTCACAAGGAGAAAACCCGCAGGCTGTAGAAGGTCTGGAAGAGTGCCATGGACGGCACCACTCCCAGGAAGGCCTCGCAGAGGTATGCGAAGAGAGCAAGGACGAGGATGGATTTGGGATGAAGGTGGACAAGGCAAATCTCATAGTGCTCAAGGATGGCATAGAGGAAGTCGGAGAAGGGCGGCACTAGCCCGGCGAAGAGCGAGTGGAAGAAGACAGGAATTACCATGGGGCTGAGGTCGGGCCATGGGTGCGAGCCCGGCCAGATCTCGGTGGCGCCTCCCTCGAAGTGCGTGGAGGCCACCAGGGGGCGGGCCCTGGCTAGCCCGTTCTCGTTGATGGTGGCCTGCAACAAGGCTAGACCAAGCTCTGCCGCCGGGGAGCTCTTGCTGTAGGAGGCCTCGGCGGTCGCGGGTTTCCTGCCTGGGGCCATGGCAGAGGAGAGATTGGAAGTTGGAGGAGGAAGAACAGAGGAGCTCCTCACGTGGGATGGAGGGCGAATTGGAGACAGGGGCAATGATGTGCCTGCACCCCGCGCGGGCAGGCTTTATCACCAGGACGGCGGTTACCGAGGCGTCGTGGGGAGTGGGGGCGACCCGCCCCGTAAACGCCGCCACGCGTCGCCTCCGGGCCCGGCAGCTCGATGGGCCCCGCGTCGTTTCGTCCCTAACGGGCGGAACGTGCGCGCCATGGGTCCGGGGACTACTGTTGGCCCAGTGGTAACTAGGGTACCACGGCCCGTCTGCCTCTGGCCCAGAGGGCAACGTTTGGGTCGGCCCATGGGGATGGCCCTGCCTCGACCGCTCCGGAGGAAGCCGCCTCACGAGGGGCGAGCCTAGCGAGGCCCCTCGCCACCAGTCCAGGCCAGCCGAGGCCGCCGAGCACCAGGTTGCCTCGCGAGGCTCCCCTCGCGAGGCCTTCTCATGGAGCAGACCATACGGCGTCAGCTGTGGGGCTCCGCGCCCAGCACATGGTTGACGTCCCGCTGTCAGGATAAGGACAGCAGGGCGTGATCAAGCCTAGCTTCCATTCTGGTGATAAGGGAGCAGTGGCATCTGCCTCCCCCAAAGCAAGTCCCAAAGGTTTTCCTCTTTGGTTGTAGAAGATCAGAACGGATTGGCGCGCCAGGAAGGAGGTCATCGCCGAGCCCACCAGCGCGTCACGAAGACTACTTTATCAGGAGGAGACCGCCTTTAGTCAGGATAGACCTGCGCGCATGTCCCCCTTTGAATTGCCGCCTTGTGGCTACCCTTTCCCGCTCATATTTTCGGGGAAGAGGACCAAGGCACTACAAAAGGGGAGGGCCGCTTCCATGTAAGGGGATCGACTCATTCTCCCCCACACCTCGTGTACCTCGAGCCACAAGCTCTCCATTACAGAGCAATCCAACACAGGCAGGAGTAGGGTATTACACCGCACGGTGGCCCGAACCTAGGTAGCTCACGCATCCCCTTCATGTACGGTGAGAGCCAGTGATCCTGTCGTGATCCCGCCGTAGTTGCTGTCGTGTCGTAGGTCGCCAAGCAAAGTCCCCCAGAGTTCGAATCCTAAGTTCTTGGAGAAGTTTCTTAGACGCAGATCCTAGACTCTGACACACTTCGGTACTGTCAAGACAAGATTCATAATTGTTCTCACATAATGCCTACTGTATTCTATCATTTCCACAATTTATATTGCTCAATATAAGCTATGGAAACACTAAAACAAGCAAACTATGCATCGAAAACAGAATCTGTCAAAAACAGAACAGCATGTAGTGAGCAATTTAAAAACCATAATTCTGTACCTCCAAACATTCTGAAAAATTAGTACAACGTAAAAAAATTGTAACCCAATGCTATGTAAAAATTTCAGAATTTTCTCACGCTCCAGTACAGAATAGAAATTCCAGCACTGGACGCAAAATTTTCAGTTTTTGCACAGAATCGAATCAACAAGTATCCACACTATCCCAAAGGCTTTACTTGGCACATTCTTGAAAGAAAACATATAAAACATGATTACCACAGTAGCATAATCATGTGAACATACAAAAACAGAAGGTATAAGTATTGGGTTGTCCCCCAACAAGCACTTTTCTTTAATGACTTTTTAGCTAGGCATGATGATTTCAATGATGCTCACATAAAAGTAAAGAATTGAAACACAAAGAGAGCATCATGAAGCATATGGCTAGCACATTTAAGCCTAACCCACTTCCTATGCATAGGGATTTTGTGAGCAAACAATTTATGGGAACAAGAATCAACTAGCATAGGAAGGCAAAACAAGCATGACTTCAAAACTTTCAACACATAGAGAGGAAACTTGATATTATTGAGATATGTAGAAGCGTATATTTCTCTCTCAAAATAATTTTCAGTAGAATCATGAAGAACTTCAACAATATATCCATCACACAAAGCATTCCTTTCATGATCCACAAGCATAGAATTTTTATTACTCTCCACATAAGCAAATTTCTTCTCATTCATAATAGTGGGAGCAAACTTAACAAAATAGCTATCATGTGATACTTGATTGACATAACCAAATTGAACATTAAAATCATGATGACAAGTTTCATGGTTATTATTATTCTTTATAGCATATATGTCATCACAATAATCATCATAGATAGCAACTTTGTTGTCATTATCAATTGAAACCTCTTCCAAAATAGTGGATTCATCACTAAATAAAGTTATGACCTCTCCAAATTCACTTTTATCATTATAGTAAGATTCAACACCCTCAAAAATAGTGGGATAATTATTACATAAATTTGACACTCTTCCAAACCAACTTTCATCAATATAATCATCATAAATAGGAGGCATGCTATCATCATAATAAATTTTCTCATCAAAACTTGGGGGACTAAAAATATCATCTTCATCAAACATAGCATCCCAAAGCTTATGGCTTTGCATATCATTAGCATCATGGATATTCATAGAATTCATACTAGCAACATTGCAATCATGCTCATCATTCATGGATTTTGTGCCAAACATTTTATTGAATTCTTCATCTATCAATTGAGCACAATTTTCCAATCCATCATTTTCAAGAAAGACATTATAAAGATGAATAATATGTGGCAACCTCAATTCCATTTTTTTGTAGTTTTCTTTGATAAACCAAACTAGTGATAAAACAAGAAACTAAAAGATTCAATTGCAAGATCTAAAGATATACCTTCAAGCACTCACCTCCCCAGCAACGGCGCCAGAAAAGAGCTTGATGTCTACTACACAACTTATTCTTGTAGACTCGTGTTGGGCCTCCAAGCGCAGAGTTTTGTAGGACAGTAGCAATTTTCCCTCAAGTGGATGACCTAAGGTTTATCAATCCGTGGGAGGCATAGGATGAAGATGGTCTCTCTCAAACAACCCTGCAATCAAATACAAGAAATCTCTTATGTCCCCAACACACCCAATACAATAGCAAATTGTATAGGTGCACTAGTTCAGCGAAGAGATGGTGATACAAGTGTAGTATGGATAGTAGATATAAGTTTCTGTAATCTGAAAATAAAAAAACAGCAAGGTAGCAATTGATAAAACGGATCACAAACGGTAGGCCTAGGGTTCATAATTTCACTAGTGCAATCTCTCAACAGTGCTAGCATAATTGGATGATCTAACAATCCCTCAACGTGCGACAAAGAATCACTCCAAAGTTCTTATCTAGTGGAGAACATAAGATGAAATTTTTTGTAGGGTACAAAACCACCTCAAAGTTATCCTTTCCGATCAATCTATTGAGCTATTCCTATAAGTGTCACAAACAGCCCTAGAGTTCGTACTAAAATAACACATATGATACACATCAACCAACTCTAATGTCACCTAGATACTCTAATGTCACCACAAGTATCCGTGAGTCAATTATACGATACGCATCAAACAACTTTAGATTCATAATATTCAATCCAACACAAAGAACTTCAAAGAGTGCCCCAAGATTTCTACCGGAGAAAGTAGGACGAAAACGTTCATCAACTCCTATGCATAGATTACCCCAATGTCACCTCGGGAATCCGCGAGTTGAGTGCCAAAATGTACATCAAGTGAATCAATATGATACCCCATTTTCACCACGGGTATTCATATGCAAGACATACATCAAGTGTTCTCAAATCCATAAAAGTATTCAATCCGATAATAGTGAAACCTCAAAGATAAAAACTCAATTCATCACAACAAGATAGAGAGGGAGAAACACCATATGATCCAACTATATTAACAAAGCTCGCGGTACATCAAGATCATGCCAAATCAAGAACACGAGAGAGAGCGATCAAACACATAGCTACTAGTACATACCCTCAGCCCCGAGGGTGAACTACTCCCTCCTCGTCATGGAAACCGCCGGGATGATGAAGATGGCCTCTGGTGATGATTTCCCCCTCCGGCAGGGTGCCGAACAAGGGATGTAGATGAGATCATGGAGGTACAGAGGCTTGCGGCGGCGGAGTCGAAGTTCTAGGGTTATTTCTGTAGGTTTCTGAATATGTAGGAATTTTTGGCATTGGAATCACGCAAAGAGGGGCCACAGGGGGCCCACGAGGCACCAGGGCATGGCCACCCCCCCTGGGCATGCCCTGGTGGATTGTGGGGCCCCTGTGGGTCTTTTGGTACTCTCCCGAAGCTTCCTGGGTCCCTTTCCTTCCAGAAAAAATCGTCAAAAAGTTTCGCTGCATTTGGACTTCGTTTGTTATGGATTTTCTGGAAAACCAAAAACAAGCAGAAAACAGCAACTGGCACTAGGCATAGGTTAATATGTTAGTCCATGAAAATCATATAAAATCCATATAAAAGTGCACCAAAATCATACAAAACATGGCATGAATACTTCATAAATTATAGATACGTTGGAGACGTATCATGCATCACCACGATGACCTATCGATGCTCATGGTTGAGTATCATGGTTGCATTGGCTGGTGAAGTTGATCGATGCTCGATGGAAAATGAGCTGTCTTCCATCAGTGATCTTTGCTGGGTAGCCACGAAGACAAATATATCATTCATCAGTGCACCGTGGTTGCATTGGAGACACAGTCGTGTTCCACCTTGGTGCAAATTTGTCTTTCGCTATGAACCAAATGTTTCCTCGGAGAAACATCGAAGTTGGTACTAAGAGCAACAGATTTGTATTGGTTTCTAAGCCTTCTCACAACTTTGTCTTCAGCTCCCCTTTATTGGTTTCTAAATTTTGGCTGTGATCTTTCAATCATTGAGTTGTATATAAACATTTTATTTATGAGTTGGTTCTGAATTTTTCTGACTAGTTAATTATGTTGCCAAACTTTGATAAAATATATTACTCATATAACTACATAAGAAATATGAAGCCAATTGGTGGCATGTATTAGCTGTTTGCTAGTTAAATATGTGGTCAAACTTTGATAAAAAATATGATGTGTACTAAAAACCTGGACGGAGGTATGATACGTCCATTTTGCATCATGTTTTCCTACTGTTATTTATAGTGTTTTTAATCAATATAACACTTTGTGGAGCAATTTTAATTCCTTTTCTCTCTTAATATGCAAGATTTACATAAGGAGGGAGATTGCCGGCAGCTGGAATTCTGGACCTGAAAACGCTATGTTAGAGATACCTATTCTGCACATCTCCAAATGAGCTCAAATTTCACGGAGATTTATTTTGGAATAAATAAAAAATATTGGAAGAAAGAAGTACCAGAGGAGGCCACCCAGGTGCCCACGAGGCACCAGGGCGCGCCACCCCCCCCCCCCCCAGGCTTGTGGGGCCCCTGGCCAGCCTCCGATGCCCATTTTGTAGTATATAAGCCCATTTGCCCTATAAAAAAATAAGGAGAAGACTTTTGGGATGAAGCGCAACCGTCTCGAGGCGGAACTTGGGCAGGAGCACTTTTGCTCTCCGGCGGAGCGATTCCGCTGGGGATACTTCGGAGCCATCGTCATCACCAACAATCCTCTCATCGTGGGAGGACCAATCTTCATCAACATCTTCACCAGCACCATCTCATCTCAAACCCTAGTTCATCTCTTGTATTCAATCTTTGTCTCAAAACCTTAGATTGGTACCTGTGGGTTGCTAGTAGTGTTGATTACATCTTGTACTTGATGCTAGTTGGTTTATTTGGTGGAAGATTACATGTTCAGATCCATTATGCTATTTAATACCCCTCTGATCTTGGACATGAATATGATTTGTGAGTAGTTACTTTTGTTCTTGAGGACATGGGAGAAGTCTTGTCATAAGTAATTATGTGAATTTGGTATTCGTTCGATATTTTGATGATATGTATGTTGTTGATTCTCTTAGTGGTGTCATGTGAACGTCGACTACATGACACTTCACCATCTTTGGGCCTAAGGGAATGCATTGTGGAGTAGTAATTAGCTGATGGGTTGCTAGAGTGACAGATGCTTAAACCCTAGTTTATGCACTATTCCGTAAGGGGCTGATTTGGATCCATATGTTTAATGCTATGGTTAGAGTTATCTTAATTCTTCTTTCGTAGTTGCGGATGCTTGCAAGAGGGGTTAATCATAAGTGGGAGGTTTGTTCAAGTAAGAACAGCACCCAAGCACCAGTCCACCCACATATCAAATTATCAAAGTAGCGAACGCGAATCAAACAAACATGATGAAAGTGACTAGATGAAATTCCCATGTGTCCTCGAGAATGCTTTGCTTATTATAAGAGATCGCTTCGGCTTGTCCTTTGCTACAAAAAGATTTGGGCCACCTTGCTGCACTCTTTGTTACTATTTCTACTTGTCACTTGTTACAAATTATCTTGCTATCAAACTACTCGTTACCGATAATTTCAGTGCTTGCAGAAAATACCTTGCTAAAAACCGTTTGTCATTTCCTTCTGCTCCTCGTTGGGTTCGACACTCTTACTTATCGAAAGGACTACGATTGATCCCCTATACTTGTGGGTCATCAAGACTCTTTTCTGGCGCCGCTGTCGAGGAGTGAAGCGCCTTTGGTGAGTGGAATTTGGTAAAGAAACATTTATATTACGTGCTGAAATTTACTGTCACTTGTCACTATGGAAAGTAATCCTTTGAGGGGTTTGTTCGGGGTATCTTCACCTCGACCGGAAGCACAAAGTGTTGCTCTTCAACCTACTGCACCTACTGAAAATATTTATTATGAGATTCCTTTGGGTATGATAGAGAAACTGCTAGCTAATCCTTATGTAGTAGATGGAACAATACATCCTGATATGCATTTGATATATGAGGATGAAATTTGTGGATTGTTTAAGCTTGCAGGTTTATCCGGAGATGGAGTTAAGAAGAAATTATTCCCTTTATCTTTGGAGGGAAAGGCATTGACATGGTATAGGCTATGGGATGATACTGATACATGGGACTGGAACCGATTGAAACTGGAATTCCACCAGAAATTTTATCCTATGCATTTGGTTCATCGTGATCGGAATTATATATATAATTTTTGGCCTCGTGAAGGAGAAAGCATCACTCAAGCTTGGGGGAGGCTTAAGTACATGATGTACACATGCCCCAATCAAGAGCTCTCAAGAGAAATTATCTTACAGAATTTTTATGCTCGGCTTTCTCATGATGATCAAACCATGCTCGATTCTTCTTCGACTGGCTCCTTTATGAAGAAAACTATTGAATTCAGATGGGATCTTCTGGAAAGAATTAAACACAACTCTGAAGATTGGGAACTCGACAAAGGTAATGAGTCAGGTATAATACTTGAGTTCGATTGTGTTAAATCTTTTATCGATACCGATGCTTTTCATAAGTTTAGCACTAAATATGGACTTGACTCTGAGATAGTAGCTTCCTTTGGTGAATCATTTGCTACTCATGTTGATCTCCCTAAGGAGAAGTGGTTTAAATATCACCCCCCTGTTAAAAAAAAGATTGAGGAACCCTTTAGTGTTAGAGAAGAAACAATTGTTTACGATGTTGATCCAGTTGTGCCTACTGCTTATATTGAGAAACCACCTTTTCCTGTTAAGATTAAGGAACATGCTAAAGTTTCAACTATGGTTAACAAAAGTAATATTAGAGCACCTAGACCCTCTGAACAAATTAAAGTTGAACCTAATGTTGCTATGGTTAAAGATCTCTTGGTCGATAATATAGATGGGCATGTTATTTACTTCTGTGATAAAGCAGCTAGAATTGCTAAACCAGATTCTAAAGACAAAAACAGACCTGTAGTAGGAATGCCTGTTGTCTCTATTAAAATAGGAGATCATTGTTATCATGGCTTATGTGATTTGGGTGCTAGTGTGAGTGCTATTCTGTTTACCTTATATCAAGAAATTATGAATGATATTGCACCTATTGAAATAGAGGACATTGATGTTACTATTAAGCTTGCAAACAGAGATACCATTACGCCGCTTGGGATCGTTAGAGATGTTGAAGTCTTGTGTGGAAAAATAAAATACCCTACTGATTTTCTAGTCCTCGGTTCTCCACAAGATGATTTTTGTCCCATTATATTTGGTAGACCTTTCTTGAACACTGTTAATGCCAAGATTGATTGCGCTAAAGACACTGTTAGTGTTAATTTTGGTGGTATGTTGCATGAGTTTAATTTCTCCAAGTTTGTAGACAACCTCATGATAAAGAATTGCCTAGTAAATATGAAATTATTGGTCTTGCTTCTATTGCCGTACCTCCTACTGATCCGTTAGAACAATATTTGCTAGACCATGAAAATGATATGCATATGAATGAAAGAAATGAAATAGATAAGATGTTCTTTGATCAACCACCTATCCTTAAACACAATTTTCCTATTGAAACTCTTGGAGGCCCACCTCCACCCAAGGGTGACCCTGTATTTGAGCTAAAACAATTGCCTGATACATTGAAATATGCTTATCTAGATGAAAAGAAGATATATCCTGTTATTATTAGTGCTAACCTTTCAGAGCATGAAGAAAAGAGATTACTAAAAACTCTGAGGAAGCACCGAGCTGCTATTGGATATACTCTTGATGATCTTAAGGGCATTAGTCCCACTCTATGTCAGCACAAAATTAATATGGAGCCTGATGCTAAACTAGTTGTCGACCACCAACGACGATTAAATCCTAAAATGAAGGAGGTGGTAAGAACTGAAATATTAAAGCTCCTGGAAGTAGGTATAATCTATCTCATAGCTGATAGTAGATGGGTAAGTCCCGTTCATTGTGTCCCTAAGAAAGGAGGTATTACCGTTGTTCCTAATGATAAAAATGAACTCATTCCACAAATAATTGTAACTGGTTATAGGATGGTAATTGATTTTAGAAAATTAAACAAAGCCACTAGAAAAGATCATTACCCCTTACCTTTTATTGATCAAATGTTAGAAAGATTGTCCAAGCATACACACTTTTGTTTCCTAGAAGGTTATTCTGGTTTCTCTCAAATACCTGTATCACAAGCCGACCAAGAGAAAACCAACTTTACTTGTCCTTTTGGAACTTATGCTTATAGACGTATGCCTTTTGGTTTATGCAATGCACCTGCTACCTTTCAAAGATGTATGACTGCTATATTCTCTGACTTTTGTGAAAAGATTGTTGAGGTTTTCATGGATGATTTTTCTGTTTACGGAACTTCTTTTGATGATTGCTTAAGCAACCTTGATTGAGTTTTGCAGAGATGTGAACAAACTAATCTTGTCTTGAACTAGGAGAAGTGCCACTTTATGGTTAATGAAGGTATAGTCCTTGGGCATAAAATTTCTGAAAGAGGTATTGAAGTTGATAAAGCTAAGGTTGATGCTATTGAGAAAATGCCATGTCCTAAAGATATTAAAGGTATAAGAAGTTTCCTTGGTCATGCTGGTTTCTATAGGAGATTTGTTAAAGACTTCTCTAAAATTTCTAGGCCTCTTACTAATCTCTTGCAAAATGATGTTCCATTTGTTTTTGATGATGATTGTGTAGAAGCCTTTGAAACACTTAAGAAAACTTAACCACTGCACCTATTGTTCAACCACCTGATTGGAACTTGCCTTTTGAAATTATGTGTGATGCTAGTGATTATGTTGTTGGTGCTGTTCTAGGACAGAGAGTTGATAAGAAATTAAATGTTATCCATTATGCTAGTAAAACTCTAGACAGTGCCCAAAGAAATTATGCTACTACTGAGAAAGAATTTCTAGTAGTTGTGTTTGCATGTGATAAATTCAGATCTTATATAGTTGATTCTAAAGTAATTGTTCACACTGATCATGCTGCTATTAAATATCTTATGGAAAAGAAAGATGCTAAACCTAGACTCATTAGGTGGATTCTATTGCTACAAGAATTTGACTCGCATATTATTGATAGAAAGTGAGCTGAGAATCCCGTAGCAGATAATTTGTCTAGAATGGAAAATGTTCTTGATGACCCACTTCCTATTAATGATGATTTTCTTGATGAACAATTAGCTGTTATAAATGCTTCTCGTAATACTCCTTGGTATGCAGACTATGCTAATTATATTGTTGCTAAATTTATACCACCTAGTTTCACATACCAACAAAAGAAAAAGTTCTTCTTTGATTTAAGACATTACTTCTGGGATGACCCACATCTTTATAAAGAAGGAGTAGATGGTATTATTAGACGTTGTATACCTGAGCATGAACAGGAACAAATCCTACGGAAGTGTCATTCCGAGGCTTACGGAGGACACCATGCGGGAGACAGAACTGCACATAAGGTATTAGAATCTGGTTTTTATTGCCCTACTCTATTCAAGGATGGTCATAAGTTTGTCTTATCTTGTGATGAATGTCAAAGAATTGGTAATATTAGTTGACGTCAGGAAATGCCTATGAATTATTCACTAGTTATTGAACCATTTGATGTTTGGGGATTTGATTATATGGGACCTTTTCCTAAATCCAATGGGTATACTCATATTTTAGTTGTTGTTGATTACGTTACTAAGTGGGTAGAAGCTATTCCAGCTAGTAGTGCTGATCATAACACTTCTGTTAAAATGCTTAAAGAAGTTATCTTCCCAAGGTTCGGACTCCCTAGATATTTAATAACTGATGGTGGTTCACATTTTATTCATGGTGCATTCCGTAAACTGCTTGCTAAATATGATTTCAACCATAGAATTGCATCTCCCTATCACCCTCAATCTAGTGGTCAAGTTGAATTGAGCAATAGAGAAATAAAGTTAATTCTGCAAAAGACCGTTAATAGATCTAGAAAGAATTGGTCTAAGAAACTTGATGATGCATTATGGGCTTATAGAATTGCTTATAAAAATCCTATGGGTATGTCTCCTTATAAAATGGTTTATGGAAAATCATGTCATTTACCTCTTGAGTTAGAACATAAAGCATATTGGGCAATTAAAGAACTCAATTATGATTTTAAACTTGCCGGTGAAAAGAGGTTATTTGATATTAGCTCACTAGATGAATGGAGAACCCAAGCTTATGAAAATGCCAAATTGTTTAAGGAAAAAGTTAAAAGATGGCATGATAAAAGAATTAAAAATGGGAATTCAAAGTGGGTGAATATGTTCTATTGTACAATTCTCGTTTGAGATTCTTTGCAGGAAAACTTCTCTCTAAATGAGAAGGACCGTATATCATCGAAGAAGTTTATCGCTCCGGAGCCATCAAAATAAACAACTCCGAAGGCACTAATCCGAGAGTGGTGAATGGGCAAAGAATTAATCACTACATTTCAGGTACTCCCATTAATGTTGAAACTAATATTATTGAAACAATTACACCAGAGGAATACATAAGAGAGACCTTCCAGAACACTCCAGAACCCTGAAAAGGAATAGGTACGTGATACGGTTAGTAAACCGACTCCAAAAATTCCATAAAAATACTTCCTGTCAGTTTTGGAATATTAGAAAAAATACAAAAATAAGAAATAACCGAGGGGACCCACGAGGAGCACACGAGGCACCAGGGCGCGCCACCCCCCAGGCGCGCCCTGGGGGCTCGTGGGCCACTCGTGAGCCTTCCCGACTCCGTTTTCTTCTGGATTACTTGCTTTGAAAGATAAAAATTCTTTATATATACTCCCAGACGTTTTGACCACCATATCATAGAAATCTCCTCTGTTCTTGTTTCGTGCTATTTTCTGCCAGATTTTGAGGCCAGGCACCATGTCTTCTTGTTCGTCGAACAACATGGGAGACGATGCTTGGTTGCTGCAGATGGAGCTCAGGAGGGAGGAGGAAGGAGAGGTTACCATGGAAGAAGATGATGGAGATTCACTCGAGGTCCACCCTCCGGCTTCCGAGAGGGGCAACCTTGCTGGCATCTCCACAACTTCGAACCCTCACCAAGCCGTGAGAAGCACTACAAGCCATGGGAGTCTAGAAGTACAAGAAGGGCTTCCCCCTAGGAGACCCTTACACTGGTTACATCGGAACAACTTTCATAATTTGGTTCACAATTATGGGGTCAAAAATACTCCTCGTATGCACATACCCTCCAGTTGGGACATCTCTCGTCTAAGTGAAAGTGATGCAGGAAAGAACACTTGGGGCCCACAGAATAAGCATATTATGGCCGAAGTCCAAAGGAATACAGAGATGATACATCATGTGCTCTGTGAAATCCAGAGACTAAAGGAGATCCTAATTAATGTCGCGAAGTACAAGCTCACCACTTCACCGCCACCATCATCACCGAAGAAAGAAACTTGAGCACATGGGTATGGGCACTCCCCTTGGCTTGTGCCAAGCTTGGGGGAGGTGCCCGGTATCGTATCACCATCACTTTTATTATCTTTACCTATTTTTAGTTCAATCCTTAGTTATTTCATGATTTAGTTGAATAAAAGTTTAGTATGATCTATTTTCGAGTGTTAGTTTCGTGACCTATCTATCTATGTAATTGAGTTGAGAGTTATATAATAAAGAGTAGTTTGAGTTTTTGCTTCTTTACTTTTATGTTTCAATCCTAGCAATGAAAATAATGAAAAAGATCATATGCTAATCTTATGGAAAGTAATGACATTACATAAAGAAAAGTATAAGTGGTAAAATTTATTAGATGTTAACAAGCATAGCATTTGTCAATGATGCAATTCATGAAAAAATTTGTAGGGAAGAGAAGATTCACATGCAAATACACTATCTTGGACATCTTTTATGATTGTGAGCCCCCATTAAGTATTTTATGTCAAATTGTTGACGTTGGACAAGGAAGACAACGTAATGAATTATGTTTGCTTATATTCATATAGAAGTTATATTGTCATAGACCCTCCAACATGTGGTGCTTGCCCAATATCTTTGCTAGCCAAAAATCCGCACCAAGTAGAGATACTACTTGTGCATCCAAAACCCTTAAACCCAGTTTCATGTCATGAGAGTCCACTATATCTACCTATGGGTTGAATAAGATCCTTCAAGTAAGTTGTCATCGGTGCAAAAAGCAATAGAAATTGCCTCTAAATATGTATGAACTTTTATTGTAAGGGAAAATAAGCTTTGTACGAACTTGTGATGGTAAAGAAATAAAAGCGACAGACTGCAGAATAAAGGTTGCTATCACAAGGGGCAATATAAAGTGACGTTCCTTTGCATTAAGAGCTTGTGCATCCAACAACAAAAAGCGCATGACAACCTCTGCTTCCCTCTGCGAAGGGCCTATCTTTTACTTTTATATATTTACTTTTTATGTAAGAGTCAATAGTGTTTTCCTCTATTCCTTTTTTATTTTTATCTTTTGCAAGCATCATGTGGTGGGGAAAGATCTAGGCATATATATCCAGTTGGATATGAGTGATCATGAGTTATTATTGTTGACATTACCCTTGAGGTGAATAAGTTGGGAGGCGAAATTATAAGCCCCTATCTTTCTATGTGTCTGGCTGAAACTTTTTGCTCCATATATATGTTGTGAGTGTTAGCAATCATAGAAGACTAAATGATGGTTGAGTATGTGGACTTGCTAAAAAGCTCCTACATGAGACCCTTCCTGGAAATATGATGAATTGCAATTGCATTGTTGACTGAGAACATAGTTTTTTAGTTTCAAGAAAGTTAATGCCTTATACTTTGTTGTTGTGATGAATTGTTACTTGCTCATGCGAAGTTTTATGATAATGCATATTGCTGTTATAATAATGATCATGATGCTACTATGTCCGTATTTTGTTTTTATCGACACCTCTCTCTCTAAACATGTGGACATGATTATCGATATCGACTTTCGCTTGAGGACAAGCGAGGTCTAAGTGTGGGGGAGTTGATACATCCATTTTGCATCATGTTTTCCTACTATTATTTATAGTGTTTTTAATCAATATAACACTTTGTGGAGCAATTATAATGCCTTTCTCTCTTAATATGCAAGATTTACATAAGGAGGGAGATTGCCGGCAGCTGGAATTCTGGACCTAAAAAAGCTATGTCAGAGATACCTATTCTGCACATCTCCAAATGAGCTGAAATTTCACGGAGATTTATTTTGGAATAAATAAAAAATATTGGAAGAAAGAAGTACCAGAGGGGGCCACCCAGGTGCCCACGAGGCACCAGGGCACACCACCCTCCCAGGCGCGCCCTGGTGGCTTGTGGGGCCCCTGGCCAGCCTCCGGTGCCCATTTTCTGGTATATAAGCCCATTTGCCCTAGAAAAAAATAAGGAGAAGACTTTTGGGATGGAGCGCCGCCGTCTCGAGGCGGAACTTGGGCAGGAGCAATTTTGCTCTCCGGCGGAGCGATTCCGCCAGGGATACTTCCCTCCAGGAGGGGGAAATTGGAGCCATCGTCATCACCAACGATCATCTCATCGTAGGAGGACCAATCTTCATCAACATCTTCACCAGCACCATCTCATCTCAAACCCTAGTTCATCTCTTGTATTCAATCTTTGTCTCAAAACCTCAGATTGGTACCTGTGGGTTGCTAGTAGTGTTGATTACATCTTGTAGTCGATGCTAGTTGGTTTATTTGATGGAAGATTATATGTTCAGATCCATTATGCTATTTAATACCCCTCTGATCTTGGACATGAATATGATTTGTGAGTAGTTACTTTTGTTCTTGAGGACATGGGAGAAGTCTTGTCATAAGTAATCATGTGAATTTGGTATTTGTTCGATGTTTTGATGATATGTATGTTGTTGATTGTCTTAGTGGTATCATGTGAACGTCGACTACATGACACTTCACCATCTTTGGGCCTAAGGGAATGCATTGTGGAGTAGTAATTAGATGATGGGTTGCTAGAGTGACAGATGCTTAAACCCTAGTTTATGCGCTATTCCGTAAGGGGCTGATTTGGATCCATATGTTTAATGCTATGGTTAGAGTTATCTTAATTCTTCTTTCGTAGTTGCGGATGCTTGCGAGAGGGGTTAATCATAAGTGGGAGGTTTGTTCAAGTAAGAATGGCACCCAAGCACCGGTCCACCCACATATCAAATTATCAAAGTAGCGAATGCGAATGAAACAAACATGATGAAAGTGACTAGATGAAATTCCCATGTGTCCTCGAGAATGCTTTGCTTATTATAAGAGATCTTTCCGGCTTGTCCTTTGCTACAAAAATGATTGGGCCACCTTGCTGCACTCTTTGTTACTATTGCTACTTGTCACTTGTTACAAATTATCTTGCTATCAAACTACTCGTTATCGATAATTTCAGTGCTTGCAGAAAATACCTTGCTGAAAACCGCTTGTCATTTCCTTCTGCTCCTCGTTGGGTTCGACATTCTTACTTATCGAAAGGACTACGATTGATCCCCTATACTTGTGGGTCATCAAGGTACCACATGTCAACGATAGAAAGTGCGACCAGGACGCATGGAGCGTTAGTTTGATCGTAGTTTTCTTCACTGGTACGTTACATAAAGAGTTTCATTTCGTACACAATTTAAAATGATTGTTATGGAGAGAAAAATAAAACCACTCCACCATATAATACTATATAAGCTGGAGCCTCAGCCTTTGTTTGCTAGGGTTTGCTCTATTCACACTCTGTCTCTCCACTATATATATACACGCTGGAGCCTCAGCGTTTGTTTGCTAGGGTTTCCTTTGTTCACACTCTCTCACCCTCTCCAGATCTAAACAAGACTGCGGTGGCCTATCTCTCTCTTCCCTCACCGCTGGTCAAAGAGCCATCCGGAACTCGTCGGCCGGGGAAGGTGAGGAGGTGCAGCGTTGACTTTGTTACCATCGGCAAGGGAGGGAATCCACTACCAGCGGCGGTGTTCTCTTTCACCCAGCGCCTGCGCGGGAGGGCCTCCGACCCCGTCTTCACCGCTGCCGTACGTAGTGTGGGCAGATCCGGCCTCCCGCCGCCCACCTAGCCACATCCCGATGACCCTAAGGTATAACTTTACTTTGAAACCGGCATTGCTCTAGCTTCATGTGGATCTTTTTCGCTTATGTAGTCTAATCTAGGTCTGGTTCAAACAGGAAAGAAGGGGGGAGTTTTATAGCATGAATCTAGGACGTGGTTCAAAGAGGAAAGGAAGGGGGAAAGTAGTACAGACTGGCTATCCAGCCGCTCTGTTGGTCGAAAAGGGAAAAAGGGAAATCGCAGTACACACATCTGTAAGGAACGGATCTCTTTCTTGAAAAAGAAAGAAACCAGGGGGTGGGGGACAAGGCAGTAGAGTTTGTGCAGGACTAGATTTGCCGCCCTCACATAGGAAAAAGGTTGAAAGAGAAAAAATATGGGACCAACACAGATATGCTGCTTGGTTCTTTGTTGCAACAGACTCTGCATCACCCATTTATACGTGTGGAGGCACATGGTGCTGGTGTGTTCCCTGTCCCATACAACTGTTTAGCTATTGTTAATCTCATAATGCCGCTGGAAAATTGAAGCAATGCCATTGTTAAAAGTAAATTACATGCATAACGAATGTTAATTTTAAGAGAATGTCTCTGTTCATATGAATCAATGCCACTATTTTAGAAATGCTACTGTCCTTCTTTGTTTCCCATTAAGATAAGGTAGATGCTTCTTTTTGTGGCCGTATGTGTCATCTTCCATTATTGGCCAATAATTGTTTCCTTTTTTACCTCTGTGCAAACAGGGATCTCTTTCACCTCGTTGCTATTGCGACCTTTTGGTGCACTGCGCAAAACACTTTTGTTTGAAGATTGTTTTGTGCAGTTCAACTAAAATGTCACACCAGCAACGTTGCTAGATTTAGTGGAACTCACACAAAAGGAGATTGGATTTCCTGTTCGTGTTGGCAGATTGGTATTTGATCTTGAGGTCTTTCAAGTCTGCCTCATGAAAGGTCAGTACTGGCCTTCATCCACATGATTGTGCAGTGTGCTTTGAGATGCTGTAATACTTGTATTGGTATTGTTTTGGATAAATGTTGAATTGAAGCTATTGTATTGTTGTCTTCTCCCATTAAGTGAACAAAAATGCTACCAACCCAGATATGCTACTTGTTTCTTTGTTGCAACAAACTCTGCATCAGCCCTTTATACATCGATGGAAGCACATGGTGCTGTTGCACTGATGTCTACTACACAACTTATTCTTGTAGACTCGTGTTGGGCCTCCAAGCGCAGAGTTTTGTAGGACAGTAGCAATTTTCCCTCAAGTGGATGACCTAAGGTTTATCAATCCGTGGGAGGCGTAGGTTGAAGATGGTATCTCTCAAACAACCCTGCAACTAGCCAACACACCCAATACAATGGTAAATTGTATAGGTGCACTAGTTCGGCGAAGAGATGGTGATAAAAGTGTAGTATGGATAGTAGATATAAGTTTTTGTAATCTGAAAATATAAAAACAGCAAAGTAGCAAGTAACAAAAGTGAGCACAAACGGTATTGCAATGCTTAGAAACAAGGCTTAGGGTTCATACTTTCACTAGTGCAATCTCTCAACAATGCTAACATAATTGGATCATATAACCATCCCTCAACGTGCGATAAAGAATCACTCCCAAGTTCCTATTAGCGGAGAACATAAGATAGAAATTGTTTGTAGGGTACGAAACCACCTCAAAGTTATCCTTTCCGATCGATCTATTGAGCTATTCCTATAAGTTTCACAAACAGCCCTAGAGTTCGTACTAAAATAACACCATATGATACACATCAACCAACTCTAATGTCACCTAGATACTCCAATGTCACCACAAGTATCCGTGAGTTGATTATACAATATGCATCAAACAACTTCATAATCATAATATTCAATCCACACAAAGAACTCCAAGGAGCACCCCAAAGTTTATATCGGAGAAAAGATAATGAAAACGTGCATCAACCCCTATGCATAGATTACCCCAATGTCACCTCGGGAATCCGCGAGTTGAGTGCCAAAACATACATCAAGTGAATCAATATAATACCCCATTATCACCACGGGTATTCATATGCAAGACATACATCAAGTGTTCTCAAATCTGAAATATTCAATCCAACAATAACGAAACCTCAAAGGGAAAAGATTCGATTCATCACAACAGGGATAGAGAGGGAAGAAACACCATATGATCCAACTATATTAACAAAGCTCGCGATACATCAAGATCGTGCCAAATCAAGAACATGAGAGAGAGATCAAACACATAGCTACTAGTACATACCCTCAGCCTCGAGGGTGAACTACTCCCTCCTCGTCATGGAGACCGCCAGGATGATGAAGATGGCCTTCGGTGATGATTCCCCCCCTCCGGCAGGGTGCCGGAAAAGGGCTGTAGATGAGATCGTGGAGGTACAGAGGCTTGCGGCAGCATAAAAACTCATCTAGGGTTATTTCTGGGGGTTTCTCTATTTATAGGATTTTTCAGCGTTGGAATCAGGTCAGACAGAGCCACGTGGGCCCCACGAGGTACCAGGGCGCGCCTGGCGGGGTGGCGCACCCTGGTGCCTCGTGGGCACTGGGTGGCCCCCCTCCAGTAGGTCTTGGTTCCAGTATTTTTTATTTATGCCATAAAAAATCTCCAAAAAGTTTCATCCAATTCCAAGAACTTTTATTTCTGCACAAAAAACAACACCATGGCAATTCTGCTAAAAACAGCATCAGTCCGGGTTAGTTCTAATCAAATCATACCAAAACCATATAGAATTGTTATAAACATGGCATGAATACTTCATAAATTATAGATACGTTGGAGACGTATCAGCATCCCCAAGCTGAATTCCTGCTCGTCCTTGAGTAGGTAAATGATAAAAGAAATAATTTATGAAGTGTGAATGCTAGCATAGTGCATAAGTTTGATCAATGATAAGTTCAATCACTTTTTCTAGCATCAATATATATCATAATTAGTAGTTCATCTCATAAAACTTCTCATGATCAAGTAGTAAGCTATTCACATGTTTAAAGTATAGGCCATAAACTTTCTTGAAAACTAACAAACTATGTTCTCAGTCATCAAACAATTGCAATTCATCTTATTTTCAGGAAGGGTCTATCTAAGAGCTTTGATCTAGCAAATTCCACATACTCAACCATCATTTAGTCTTCCATGATTGCTGACACTCAAAGCATATTGTTAGAACAAACTGTTTCAGTCAAACACATAGGAAGCTTGGGGCTTAATGTTTCGCCTCCCAACTTATTTATCTCAAGGATAATGTCAACAATAATAACTCGTGATCATCTATATTCAACTGGATACATGTGCTTGGATCTTTCCCTACCACATGATGCTTGCCAACTAAAGAATAAATAGAGCGGAATAGGGATGAACATTAATGACTCTTGCATAAAAGTAAATATAGAAAAGTAAATACAGAAAAGTAAAAGATAGGCCCTTCGCAGAGGGAAGCAGAGGTTGTCATGCGCTTTTTGTTGTTGGATGCACAAGCCCTTAATGAAAAGGAACGTCACATTATATAGCCCCTTGTGATAGCAACCTTTATTATGCAGTCCGTCGCTTTTATTTCTTTACCATCACAAGTTTGTACAACGCTTATTTTCCCTTACAATAAAAGATCATACATATTTTAGGAGCAATTTTTATTGCTTTTTGCACCAATGACAACTTACTTGAAGGATCTTATTCAATCCATAGGTAGATATGGTGGACACTCATGGCAAGAAACTGGGTTTAAGGGTTTTTGGATGCACAAGTAGTATCTCTACTTAGTACAAATTTTTGGCTAGCAAAAGATCCTAAGCAAGCACCACATGTTAGAGGATCCATGAGAATATAACTTCTATGTGAATATAAACAAACATAACTCATTACGTTGTCTTCCTTGTCCAACATCAACTACTTGATCAAGATTGAAAATAATTAATGGGGGCTCACAATCATAGAAGATGTCCAAGATAGTATATTTATATGTGAAATTTCTCTTCCTTCAAAATTATTTCATGAATTGTTCAAGTGACCAATGCTATGTTTGTTAACTTTCAATAAATTTTACCACTTATACTTCTTGTATGTGAAGTCACTACTCATCATGGGACAAGCATATGAAGCATATAAATTTCAACTTTATGATATTCAATTCATTTCAACAATTTACTCATAGGATATAAGTGAAGAACAAGAGTAAATGACAAACTACTCCAAAAAGATATAAGTGAAGACCAAATGAGTAGTTAAGTAAATAGGTAGCTATGTGAGGACTCTCTCTCATTTAAAAATTTCAGATCTTATTATTTTATTCAAACAGCAAGAAAAACAAAATAAATGACATTCCAAGAATCGCACATATCATGTGAAGAAGCAAAAACTTAGGCTCAACCACAACTGACCGATAGTTGTTGAAGAAGAAAGGTGGGATGCCTACCGGGGCATCCCCAAGCTTAGATGTTTGAGACTTCTTGAAATATTAATTTGGGATACCTTGGGAATCCCCAAGCTTGAGCTTTTGTGTGTCCTTAATTCCTCTCATATCATGGTTTCCCTAAATCTTAAAAACTTCATCCACACAAAACTCAACAAGAACTCGTGAGATAAGTTAGTATAAATCAACTCAAAACCTTAACATTATCTACTTTAGCAAATCACAAAAATTATAATTAAACATTGCATACTAAATGCATCTTCATATTTAATACTCCTATCCACAAATAGAAACATTAAACACGCAAACATATGCAAACAATGCAACTATAACAGCAATCTGCCAAAACAGAACAGTCTGTAAAGGGGAATAAGAATCCATACTTCCCTAACTCCAAAAAATCTGAAAAATTACCACGTGACAGAGAACTCATGCATTCTTACTTTGTTAAAATTTCAGATTTTTATCATGTTCTGACTATTCAGGAATATTCTGGACATAACAGAAAACTTCCTGTGTTCAAACAGCAACACATGAACTTGCAAACTGAGCATGGTAAAGGCTATAATTGGAATTTTATTGATCTAAAAGATACAAAACATGATTATTGATAGCAGAAAACAAATATCAACAGAAAAAAATGACGCTCCAAGCAAAACTCATATTATGTGACGAATAAAAATATAGCTCCAAGTGAGGTTACCGATAGTGTTGAAGACGAAGGAGGGGATGCCTTCCGGGGCATCCCCAAGCTTAGAAACTTGAGTCTTCCTTGAATATTAACTTGGGGTGCCTTGGTCATCCCCAAGCTTATGGTCTTGCCACTCCTTATTCTCCTCATATCGATATCTCACCCAAAACTTGAAAACTTCAATCACACAAAACTTAACGGAACTTGTGAGATAGGTTAGTATGATAAAAATAAATCATCCACTTACGTTCTGTCAAGACAAGATTCATAATTGTACTCACATAATGCCTACTGTAGTATATCATTTCCACAATTTATATTACTCAATATAAGCTATGGAAACACTAAAACAAGCAAACTATGCATCGAAAACAGAATCTGTCAAAAACAGAACAGCGTGTAGTAAGCGATTTAAAAACCATACTTCTGTACTTCGAAAAATTCTGAAAAATTATGAAAACGTATAAAATTTGTAGCCCTATACTGTGTAAAAATTTCAGAATTTTTTCACTCTCCATTACAGAATAGAAATTCCAGCACTGGACGCAAAAGTTTCTGTTTTTGCACAGAATCAAATCAACAAGCATCCACACTTATCCCAAATGCTTTACTTGGCACATTATTGAAAGAAAAAATATAAAACATGATTACCACACTATCTTAATCATGTGAACACAAAAAAAGTAGGGGTAAATGTTGGGTTGTCTCCCAACAAGCGCTTTTCTTTAATGCCTTTTTAGCTAGGCATGATGATTTCAATGATGCTCACATAAAAGTAAAGAATTGAAACACAATGGGAGCATCATGAAGCATATAACTAGCACATTTAAGCCTAACCCACTTCCTATGCATAGGGATTTTGTGAGAAAATAATTTATGGGAGCAAGAATCAACTAGCATAGGAAGGCAAAACAAGTATAACTTCAAAATTTTCAACACATAGAGAGGAAACTTGATATTATTGCAACACCTACAAGCATATGATCCTCTCTAATAATAATTTTAAGTAGCATCATGAATGAATTCAACAATATAACTATCACATAAAGCATTCTTTTCATGACCTACAAGCATAGGAATTTTAGTACTCTCCACATAAGCAAATTTGTTCTCATCAATAATAGTGGGAGCAAATTCAACAAAATAACTATCATCAGATACTTGATTGGCATAACCAAATTGAAAATAAAAATCATGATGACAAGTTTCATGGTTATCATTATTCTATATAGAATACATGTCATCACCATAATCATCATAGATAGCAACTTTATTATCATAATCAATTGAAACCTCTTCCAAAATAGTGGAATCATCATTAAATAAAGTCATGACCTCTCCAAATCCACTTTCATCAATATAATCATCATAAATAGGAGGCATGCAATCATCATAATAAATTTTCTCATCAAAACTTGGGGGACTAAAAATATCATCTTCATCAAACATAGCATCCCCAAGCTTATGGCTTTGCATATCATTAGCATCATGGATATTCAAAGAATTCATACTAACAACATTGCAATCATGCTCATCATTCAAAGATTTTACGCCAAACATTTTATTGAATTCTTCTTCCATCAATGGAGCACAATTTTCCTTTCCATCATTTACATGAAAGACATTATAAAGATGAATAATATGAGGCAACCTCAATTCCATTTTTTTGTAGTTTTATTTTTATAAAACCAAACTAGTGATAAACAAGAAACTAAAAGATTCAATTGCAAGATCTAAAGATATACCTTCAAGCACTCACCTCCCCGGCAATGGCACAAGAAAAGAGCTTGATGTCTACTACACAACTTATTCTTGTAGACTCGTGTTGGGCCTCCAAGCGCAGAGTTTTGTAGGACAGTAGCAATTTTCCCTCAAGTGGATGACCTAAGGTTTATCAATCCGTGGGAGGCGTCGGTTGAAGATGGTATCTCGCAAACAACCCTGCAACCAAATACAAGAAATCTCTTGTGTCCCCAACACACCCAATACAATGGTAAATAGTATAGGTGCACTAGTTCGGCGAAGAGATGGTGATAAAAGTGTAGTATGGATAGTAGATATAGGTTTTTGTAATCTGAAAATATAAAAATAGCAAGGTAGCAAGTAACAAAAGTGAGCACAAACGGTATTGCAATGCTTAGAAACAAGGCCTAGGGTTCATACTTTCACTAGTGCAATCTCTCAACAATGCTAAGATAATTGGATCATATAACCATCCCTCAACGTGCGATAAAGAATCACTCCCAAGTTCCTATTAGCGAAGAACATAAGATAGAAATTGTTTGTAGGGTACGAAACCACCTTAAAGTTATCCTTTCCGATCGATGTATTGAGCTATTCCTATAAGTGTCACAAACAGCCCTAGAGTTCGTACTAAAATAACACCATATGATACACATCAACCAACTCTAATGTCACCTAGATACTCCAATGTCACCACAAGTATCCATGAGTTGATTATACGATATGCATCAAACAACTTCATAATCATAATATTCAATCCACACAAAGAACTCCAAGGAGCACCGCAAAGTTTCTATCGGAGAAAAGAAAATGAAAACGTGCATCAACCCCTATGCATAGATTACCCAAATGTCACCTCGGGAATCCGCGAGTTGAGTGCCAAAAAATACATCAAGTGAATAAATATAATACCCCATTTTCACCATGGGTATTCATATGCAAGACATACATCAAGTGTTGTGAAATCTGAAATATTCAATCCAACAATAACGAAACCTCAAAGGGAAAAGATTTGATTCATCACAACAGGGATAGAGAGGGAAGAAACACCATATGATCCAACTATATTAACAAAGCTTCCGATACATCAAGATCGTGCCAAATCAAGAACACGAGAGAGAGAGATCAAACACATAGCTACTAGTACATACCCTCAGCCTCGAGGGTGAACTACTCCCTCCTCGTCATGGAGACCGCCGGGATGATAAAGATGGCCTCTAGTGATGATTCCCCCCCTCCGGTAGGGTGCTAGAAAAGGGCTGTAGATGAGATCGTGGAGTTACAAAGGCCTGCGGCGGCATAAAAACTCATCTAGGGTTATTTCTTGGGGTTTCTCTATTTATAGGATTTTTCGGCGTTGGAATCAGGTCAGACGGAGCCACGTGGGCCCCACGAGGTACCAGGGCGCGCCTGGGGGGTGGCGCGCCCTGGTGCCTCGTGGGCACTGGGTGGCCCCCCTCTAGTAGGTCTTGGTTCCAGAATTTTTTATTTATGCCATAAAAAATCTCCAAAAAGTTTCATCCAATTCCAAGAACTTTTATTTCTGCACAAAAAACAACACCATGGCAATTCTGCTAAAAACAGCGTCAGTCCGGTTTAGTTCTAGTCAAATCATACCGAAACCATATAGAATTGTTATAAACATGGCATGAATACTTCATAAATTATAGATACATTGGAGACGTATCATGCACCCACTCTGCCATGCAACTATTTAAGATTTTTGTTATTCTAATGCCACTGGTAAAATAAAGCAATGTCAGTCTTAGAAGTAACTACTGAACCTTAGTTCAGAACTGCAACACTTATTTCCTATCGGCGGGAGTATATGTTGAACCAATGTATTGTTAAGATGATGTCTCTGTTAATATGAATCAGTTACACTATTTGAGAAATGGTACTCTCCTGCTTTGTCGTTCTATCTACATGTTTAAGCAAGGTATTGTTAAGATAATGTCTCTGTTAATATGAATCAATGACACTGTTTGAGAATTGCTACTGTCCTGCTTTGTTTCCCATTAAAACAAGGTAGATATTTTTTCTTGTGGTCATATAAGTCATCTACCGTTATTGGTAAGTAATTGTTTCCTTTATATCTCTTTGTGCAAACAGGAATATCAAAACTTCTACTCGTTGCTATTTCGATTTTGATTTCAGTTGAACTACACAAAAGGAGCCAATGTATTTAAGGCAAACTGTTGCATTCTTGGGCCGAGTTGATCCTTCCACTTTGCAGAAAGAAGCATTCACTGGTTGCGGTACATTACAGCAGGAATAATCAAGAAGCTTTATAGAGTATTAGTAGACGCTGGTGACATGACTAGTCTGCAGAGCTCATGTGGCAACTCAAATGCATGTGAAGTGCAAGATTCTACAACCAGGAAAGGTATGACCAAGTCACTCGAGGACGCAGCTGTAACAAACGAGGTCAGCATCGGCCTTCATCCACATGATCGTGCTTTGTTATGTTGTGCTACTTATATTGTGATACTATTTTGAATAAATGTTTAATTGAAGCTATTGCATTGCTATCTTTTCCTGTTAAGATAATGATGATGATTATATTTGTGAGCGTATGTTTCATCAACTAGTACCACTATTATAGTAATCACACTTTTTCTGTATTTATGCAGACTATTTATGGAGACACGGATGCTCAGCTTGATTTTAGTGGAACTGTACAAACTGTTCGGATAGTTCGTGCCCTCCATAATACTTCATCATGGACAATACATCGAATGTTTCTCACATCATTCGTTGTCACCTTGAGCCACTAAACTAGCTACATGAAAGGAGCTACCAATGTGTTCAAGGCCTTGCAACATGTAAATACGAAATCCACCAAGCTACGCATGACACTCCTCGATTTCAGTGGAACTGCACAAAAAGATCAGCTGGTTAATCCAGCACAAGGTTCCATGTCAATGTGCAAACTGATGACAAACACCTCCCTTTCCACAATCATAGGCATTTGATATTTTGCAATGGCAAAACCTTCTCAAAGTTTGCTCATTGGTGTTCGCAAGAAGACATGCTTTTGATATTTTGGAATGGGAAGCCTTGTCAAATTTTGCTCATTGATGGTTAGCAAAAAGACATACATTTGATATTTTGGAATGGGACGCCCTTTGCTGTCAGTAGCATCGATCAGTTTTTCTTTATTTGTGTCTTTAGTTGTGAAGTAAAAAATATTGGCTCTGATCGATTGTTGTGAATGTTAGGAATTGCCAGCCTGTGAGTTTGATTCCAATGTACAACCACGCTAAAAAACTTTATGGTACGTGTGAAACTGTGGCAAACAAAGTGATCACTGTGCGTCCTGACAAAAAATCCTACTCCCTCCTTCCCAAAATAATTGTCTCAACCTTAGTACAACTTGGTACTAAAGTTAGTACTCCCTCCGTACCGGTGCATAAGTCACATTACGAAAACCAAATAATCCCAAAACTCTAAGGCGCGGTGCATTAACTACCCACCTCGTTTTCTGTTTTTGCCACGAAAAAAGAAATTAGCCAATAGGAGATGTGGGGCGTGTATGCATTCAATTACTTGAGACGACTTAGCATAACATGTAGTGGTTAATTCTCTAGATGCAATAGCATTAATTAGCAAATAAACATCAAGTTCTCTCATTTTTCCCTCACCTTGGTCGCGGTGCACAATCTAAGATGACTTATATGCCTGGATAGAGGGAGTATAAAGTTGAGACATTTATTTTAGGATGGAGGGAGTAGTACGTATTGTTTTGCATGTTTTTCTAATGCTTCTGATACAACAATTCAAACTAACCGAACTAAATTCATTCAAACACGGCCGGATTTCAAACATGCCCGGATCTCATTACATTTCGGACATTCTTCAACTAAATAGCGGTGCTCATCTGGCTCTGGATGTATAATTAATTAACCTAATCTAGCCGATAGAACCAATGCGGTGGATGCCTGCGAGGCCCAGGAAGGGAATGACCCGGAGCGAACGAAGAGACAGCAGTGGATGCCCACGCTGAGGAAAGTACGAGGGTTGACTAGTTTGGCTTCGTTGTGAGGCTGCCATCACCGGAGAATAACAGGAGGTGTGGGTGAGTAGAGGGATGGCCTGGCCAGCGGTGGGAGTAGGAGGGGGCGGTGAGGCCTGCGCGGCAGCACAGCCGGCCATGGGAGGCGGGAGCAACCGGTCCCGCCGACGCTAGTTTGGGCGGTTAGAGCAAGAAGATCAGAGATTGAAGAAGCAGCACGGCCGTTGGATTAACATCCAACGGTCACTGCTGCTAGAATTATTTTGGAATATATGTGATTTTTGGGAGGTGGAATCAACGCAAACGGAGGCCCACAGCCTCCACAAACCACCTTGGCGCGCCACCCCCCTGCCGTGTGGTGGTGCCTCGTGGGCACACCGTAAGTCGGTTGGGGCCCTTCTTTCGCCGCAAGGAAGTTAATATCCAGAAAAAAATCGTGTTAAAATTTCAGCGCAATCGGAGTTACGGATCTCCAGGAATTTAAGAAACGGTGAAAGCCAGAAAATGGGAACGCGAAACAGAAGAGAACAGAGAGAGGGAGATCCAATCTCGGAGGGGCTCCTGCCCCTCCGCCGCCATGGCGGCCATGCACCAGAGGGGGAACTCTCCTCCCATCTAGGGGGGAGGCCAAGGAAGAAGAAGACGGAGGGGGGCTCTCTCCCCCTCTCTCCCGGTGGCGCCGAAACGCCACCGGGGCAATCATCGCGACGGCGATCTACACCAACAACTTCGCCGCCGTCAACACCAACTCTCTCCCCCTCTATGCAGTGGTGTAACACCTCTTCTCCCTGCTGTAATCTCTACTTAAACATGGTGCTTAATGCTACATATTATTATCCAATGATTTGTGGCCATCCTATGATGTTTGAGTAGATTCGTTTTGTCCTATGGGTTGATTGATGATCGTGATTGGTTTGAGTTGTATGTTTTATTTTGGTGCTGTCCTATGGTGCCCTCCGTGTTGCGCAAGCATTAGGGATTCCCGCTGTAGGGTTTGCAATACATTCATAATTCTCTTATAGTGGACGGCTAGAGTGACAGAAGCTTACACCCGAGTAAGGGGGTTGTTGCGTACGGGAGTAAAGGGGACTTGATACTTAATGCTATGGTTGTGTTTTACCTTAATGATCTTTGGTAGTTGTGGATGCTTGCTAGAGTTCCAATCATAAGTGCATATGATCCAAGTACGGAAAGTATGTTAGCTCATGCCTCTCCCTCATATAAAATTGCAATAATGATTACCGGTCTAGTTATCGATTGCCTATGGACAAATCTTTCTCTTGTGTTTCAAAAAGCTTTCTACTAAACAACTAACTTTTATTATCTTGCAAATTACTCCTAGTTTTATTCTCATTAAGTACTTCTAGTCTTATCCTTACACCCGCAAAATAGTTTCATACTTGTTCTAGGTAAAGCGAACGTTAAGTGCGCGTAGAGTTGTATCGGTGGTCGATAGAACTTGAATGGAATATTAATTTTACCTTTAGCTCCTCGTTAGGTTCGACACTCTTATTTATCGAAAAAGCTACAATTGATCCCCTATACTTGTGGGTTATCAATAGGTACTCCTTCAAATCTTGGAGTGCGGCCTCCGTTTCCGGAGTCCAGTTTACTGGACCTGCCTTTTTCAATATCTTGAAAAACGGCAAGGCGCGCTCTGCTGATTTGGAGATGAACCTACTGAGGGCGGCAATGCAGCCGGCAAGGCGCCTGACATCCTTGACGCATTTTGGTGCTTCCATCTGCTCAATTGCTCTAATCTTGTCGGGGTTGGCTTCAATCCCCCTCTGAGACACGATGAAACCAAGAAGCTTGCCGGATGGAACACCGAACACACACTTCTCAGGGTTGAGCTTCAAGTTAAGCTTGTGCAAGTTGGCAAAAGTTTCCTCAAGATCCCGGATCAATGTTGACTTGTCTCTGGTTTTGACCACAATGTCATCCACATAAGCTTCCACATTTCTATGCAGCTGTGGCTCAAAACCAATCTGGACCACTCTGGCAAAGGTCGCTCCGGCACTCTTCAGTCCGAAAGGCATATGCAAAAAGCAGTATGTGCCACATGGAGTGATGAATGCGGTCTTCTCCTCATCTTCCTTGGCCATAAAAATCTGATGATAACCAGAATAGGCGTCAAGGAAAGAGAGTAGATCACAGCCGGTAGTGGAGTCTACAATCTGGTCAATGCGTGGCAAAGGGAAAGGGTCCATGGGACAGGCTTTATTTATATCGGTGAAGTCGATACAAAGCCTCCACTTCCCATTCGCCTTGCACACCACCACTGGATTGGCTAACCACGTAGGGTGTAGCACTCCTCTAACCAGGCCTGCTGCTTCTAACTTCTTAATCTCCTCGGCAATGAACTCTTGCCGCTCCAAGGCTTGCTTCCTGATCTTCTGCTTGACGGGCCTTGCATGAGGGCAGACATCAAGGTGGTGCTCAATTACCTTCCTAGGAACACCGGGGATGTCAGATGCTTGCCAAGCAAATACATCGACATTTGCCCATAGGAAGGCAACGAGCTCACTTTCCTGCTCGTCACTGAGAGTGGCACTTATAGAGAAAGTGCCGTTCATCCCATCTTCTTTCGCTGAGACTCGCTTGGTCATTGGCGCAGAAGCCTTGGCTCTCTTGCTCTTGCCGGTAGAGCTCTCTGGTACGTCCTCGACAGGCATGTTGCACTCTGAAGTGCTCTTCCTGGAGTCCTTCCTAGAGGTCTTGTCGGTCTTCTTCTTCTTTCCTTCCCAGGGAGCTTTGACAGTAGGGGCAAGTGCCTCAATGGCAGCTGCTGCCACCGCATCCTGGTAAAGCTTGTCGGTACAAATAATTGCATCCTTGTGGTTTGACTTGATGGTGAGGACCCCCATCGGCCCCGGCATCTTGATGACGTTGTACGCATAGTGCGACGTGGCCATAAACTTTGCCAGGCCTGGGTGGCCCAGAATCCCATTGTACAGCAGCGGCATCTTGCCGACGTCGAAGGTAATCTTCTCCGTCCGATAGTTGAGCTCGCCGCCGAACATGACCGGCAACGTGACTTGGCCCTTCGGTTTGTTCCTCCTCGGACTGATCCCTTGGAAACTGCCCGTCCCCTCGAGATCCTTGTCGGGGATCTGCAGCCTCTCGATCACATCTGGGGAGATCAAGTTCAAGCCTGCCCCACCGTCAACCAGCATCTTTGTCACCTTGAGGTTGCGAATTGTTGGTGAAACCAACAACGGCAAACACCCGACCGCAGTGGTGCGATCAGGGTGGTCCTCGGCATCAAAGACGATGGGCGAGTGTGACCACTTGAGTGGCTTCTGCGCCTCCATCACTGGCTCCACTGCATTGACTTCATGGATCCCCTGCTTTAGTTGCTGGTGAGAGGAGTGCAAAGATGCGCCTCCGTCAACACACATGGCATCCACCGCATTTTGGAACTCCTTGCTGGACCCGCTCCCATCCTCATCACTATCACCCTCTTCTTGCTGGCCCTGAGCAGCCTTCTCTTTTGGCTGTTTGGCCTTGCCACGGCAGCCTCCGCGGCTACCATGGTCTTGCTTGCCGGACCCACCAGCACCATCTTGGGCTTTCTCCTTGTCACGCTTCTCGTACTCTTGCTTCTGCTTTTTGGCAAGTTGCTCTACTTACCGGCATTGCTGGAGGTCATGGCCCTTGGTGTGGTGGATCTTGCAGTACGGCCTGCCGGTCTTGCTGGCCTTCTGCCGTAGCTTCCCGGCAAGCATCGGCCGGGGATGTCTGCCTTCGGCTTCTTGGTGGCGTTGGTGTCGCCGGAGCCGTCGACAACCAGTACAGTTTTATTCTTGCGCTTTCTGTTACGCTTCTTGTTCTTCTTCTGTGGGGTTGATGTGTCATCGTCCTCGGAATCGACATCTGCTCCCGCATCTTCCCCAGGGAGTTGCCTCCCTTCCTCAGCACGTGCACACCTATCCGCCAAGGCGTATAGGTCGTTGATGGTCTTGACCTGCTCGACATTCATCTCTGACCACATCCTGCGGTTGCGCACCTTCGTGTGGAACGCGGCAACAACAGCTACGGGATGGATGTTGGGGATGTTGTGGTGCACACGGCTGAACTGTTGTATGTACTTGCAGATGTTCTCTCCATCTCTTTGGGGGATCACCTGCAAATCGCTGGGCTAACCAGGGAGCTTGTGGCCACCCTGGTAGGTGCCAACGAAATGATGGCACAGATCCACCCAAGAAGAGATGGAGCCCTCAGGCAGGTTCATCAACCACGAGCTAACGTTGGGCCAAAGCGCCAATGGGAAGTAGTTGGCGAGCACTTTCTCGTCCCGTCCCCCGGCAGCCTCCACCGCGATGGTGTAGATGCCAAGGAACTCGGCTGGGTTGAGCATGCCGTCGTACTTGTCAGGCAGCTCCGGCTTGAAGGCGTGGGTGGACGGCCAGCGAACTTGCCGCAGCTCACAAGTAAACGCTGGGCACCCCACATCATAAGGCAAGTACCCAGCGGCTACTGGAGTGAGCACATTCACTGCTGGCCTGGCACGGTCGACAGATTGACGACGTGCTTCCCGGCACCGCTCGATCTTCGTGCGGGTGTCTTCGTCGCACCGCTCGCGGAGCACTTGGCGCTGATCTTGGCGGCACCACAGATCTGATGAAGCCATAGATAGCACGTCATGGTCGACTGATCGGCGGGCTGGCCGCTGCGATAGTGGGGGGTGCCGAGGTGACTGCACCGTTTGCGCGGCGTCTTCGGCAAGGTAGCCGGATGGTCCCGCCAACATGGTGGGTGGTCGCCGCGAGGGCCCCACGTCTTCTGTTTTTACGGGATCGGCAAAACTGATGAGACTCTGAATGGTAGCTCTCCATTCGTCCATCTTGTCTGGGCTTGGCGGGAGGTTCAAAAGTATTTGAACCCGCGTCATGGCCTTGGCCGCCGTGGTCGGCATGGATGGGTGCACAGAACGAGGCGTCGCTCGACTCCTGGCAGAGCCAGAAGGAGCTTCGTTACGTCTGTGCCGCCACGGCTCATGCTCACCAACAGGCGGACGTGGTGGTGGTGGTGGCGCATCGTGAGTAATCGGAAGTTGCTGCACGGCGATCCCGCTTTGCGGTTGTCTGGGACCGCCAGCAATGTGGGGGAGCGTGTTGTGCCCATCTTGTGATGGTCGTGGCGTACGCCTCCCCACGCCGTTGTTGGACGTCACCGCTGCGTTTTGGGACGTTGCGGCGGCTAGGTTCTGGGTCACAGCAGTATGAACTATATTACTATGATGATTGCGCTCACCAGAATGTCTTGGAGGCTGACCGGCCGCGACGTCGCCGGTCCTGTGGTTGGGCTCAGCATCGTGGCGGGGGTGTTGGGCACCTGCACCACTTGCACCTCATGCGCCGCCCGTCCCAACCGTGGAGCCCACACCGGCTGTGCCGCCTGCGCTGCCTGCGGCCGCCTGGGAAGGTGGCTTGGACGCGGTAGGAGCCTTCGTGGCTCCACTCTTCTTCGGCGCCATCGACGAAGATGATGAAGTTGGTACTCACACTACCAAAGAACTGATTTGTGACACACACAATGCCCCCTACCTGGTGCGCCAAGATGTCATGGGAAATGACTATCTATGGGACCGAACAGGTCCCTTTGCGATTCGGCTCCGGGGACATGCATGGGACAAAGAGCAGGTTTTTAGTAAGTGCAAGTACACGCAAGGGATTTATCTAGGTTCGGGCCGCTATGAGCGTAAAACCCTACTCCTGCTCTGTGGTTGATCGCATATGAACTCTAGTTACAGGGAGCGCAGTTTTTCCGACAAGGTGCTCAGGAAAATGTAGCTACAGCGTGTCATTGAGCTGGGTGTCGACCGTTCTACCTGTAGCCATGGGCCTCCTTTTATAGGCTAAGGGTTTACCACAATGGATAATACGGTCATTACAGAGTATGAACAGTGACTTGCACCGTCATCACGTCTATCCTTCAATGGGGTAAGACAAATGCATTTAATGCACAGTTAGGTGCTATGTCGGGGAGGCGAGGCCTTGGGCAAAAGATCTGTACCACCGGTCCTGGTGCCCTTCTGTAATATCGACACGTCCCAGGGATGGGTGTCATTGATGTCTACTACACAACTTATTCTTGTAGACTCGTGTTGGGCCTCCAAGCGCAGAGTTTTGTAGGACAGTAGCAATTTTCCCTCAAGTGGATGACCTAAGGTTTATCAATCCGCGGGACGCGTAGGATGAAGATGGTCTCTCTCAAACAACCCTGCAACCAAATACAAGAAGTATCTTGTGTCCCCAACACACCCAATACAATGGTAAATTGTATAGGTGCACTAGTTCAGCGAAGAGATGGTGATAAAGTGTAGTATGGATGGTAGAAATATATTTTTATAATCTGAATAAATAAAAACAGCAAGGTAGCAAACGACAAAAGTGAGCACAAATGGTATTGGAATGCTTAAAAACAAGGCCTAGGGTTCATACTTTCACTAGTGCAATCTCTCAGCAATGCTAACATAATTGGATCATATAATCATCCCTCAACGTGCGATAAAGAATCACTCCCAAGTTCCTATTAGCGGAGAACATAACATAGAAATTGTTTGTAGGGTATGAAACCACCTCAAAGTTATTCTTTCCGATCAATCTATTAGGCTATTCCTATAAGTGTCACAAACGGCCCTAGAGTTCGTACTAAAATAACACCATATGATACACATCAACCAACTCTAATGTCACCTAGATACTCCAATGTCACCACAAGTATCCGTGAGTTGATTATTCGATATGCATCAAACAACTTCAGATTCATAATATTCAATCCAACAAAAAGAACTCTAAGGAGCACCCCAAAGTTTCTATCGGAGAAAAGATAATGAAAGCGTGCATCAACCCCTATGCATAAATTACCCCAATGTCACCGCGGGAATCCACGAGTTGAGTGCCAAAACATATATCAAGTGAATCAATATAATACCCCATTGTCACCACGGGTATTCATATGCAAGACATACATCAAGTGTTTTCAAATCTAAAATATTCAATCTGACAATAACGAAACCTCAAAGGGAAAAGATTCGGTTCATCACAACAAGGATACAGAGGGAAGAAACACCATATGATCCAACTATATTAACAAAGCTAGCGATACTTCAAGATCGTGCCAAATCAAGAACACGAGAGAGAGAGAGAGAGAGATAAAACACATAACTACTGGTACAAACCCTCAGCTCTGAGGGTGAACTACTCCCTCCTCATCATGGAGACCGCCGGGATGATGAAGATGGCCTCCGGTGATGATTCCCCCCTCCGGCAGGGTGCCGGAAAAGGGCTGTAGATGAGATTGTGGAGGTACAGAGGCTTGCGGTGGCGTAAAAACTCATCTAGGTTAACTTTCGGGGGTTTCTGAATATATATGATTTTTCAGCGTTGGAATCACGCAAAGAGGTGCCACAGGGGGGCCACGAGGCACCAGGGCGTGCCTGGGGGGGGGGGGGGGTCAGGCGTGCCCAGGTGGCTCGTGGGGCTCCTGTGGCTCTTCTGCTGCTTCCCCGAAGCTTCCTGGGTCCGTTTCCTTTCAGAAAAAATCAACAAAAAAGTTTCGCTGCATTTGGACTTCATTTGATATGGATTTTCTGGAAAACCAAAAACAAGCAGAAAACAGCAACTGACACTGGGCACTAGGTCAATATGCTAGTCCATGAAAATCATATAAAATCCATATAAAAGTGCACCAAAATCATACAAAACTATAATAAACATGGCATGAATACTTCATAAATTATAGATACGTTAGAGATGTATCAGCATCCCCAGGCTTAATTCCTGCTCGTCCTCGAGTAGGTAAATGATAAAAGAAATAATTTATGTAGTGTGAATGCTAGCATAGTGCATAAGTTTGATGAATGATAATTTCAATCACTTTTCCTAGCATCATAACAACAACTCTTTCTCATAAAACTCATCATGATAAAGTAGTAATCAATTCACATGTTATGGTTCAAACAATGCAATCTCTTGAAACTTAACAACCTATGTTCTTAGTCACCAAACAATTGCAATTCAACTTATCTTCAACAAAGTCTAAGTAAGAGCTCCACATACTCAATTATCATATAGTCTTCTATGATTGCTAGTACTGAAAGCATATTTTTAGAACAAATGTCATCCATCGAACACAGAGAAAGATAGGGGCTTAATGTTTCACCTCCCAACTTATTTATCATAGAGATAATTGTCAACAATAATAATTCATGATCAAATATATTTGACTGGCCATATGTGCCTAGATCGTTCCCCACCACATGATGCTTGCCAACTAGAGTATAATTGAGGTTGAAATGTGAATGAATACTTATTGACTCTTGCATAAAGGTAAATACATAAAAGTAAATACATAAAAGTAAAATATAGGCCCTTCGCAGAGGGAAGCAGAGGTTGTCATGCGCTTTTTATTTTTGGATGCACAAGCCCTTAATGTAAAGGAACGTCACGTTATATTGCCCCTTGTGATAGCAACCTTTATTATGCAGTCCGTCGCTTTTATTTCTTTACCATCACAAGTTCATACAACGCTTATTTTCCCTTACAATAAAAGATCATACATATTTTAGGAGCAATTTTTATTGCTTTTTGCACCGATGACAACTTACTTGAAGGATCTTATTCAATCCATAGGTAGGTATGTGGACACTCATGGCAAGAAACTGGGTTTAAGGGTTTTTGGATGCACAAGTAGTATCTCTACTTAGTACGAATTTTTGGCTAGCAAAAGATTCTAAGCAAGCACCACATGTTGGAGGATCCATAACAATATAACTTCTATGCAAAAATACCCAAACATAACTCATTACGTTGTCTTCCTTGTCCAACTTCAACTAATTTGCTCAAGTTTGAAAATAATGAATGGGTATTCACAATCATAAAAGATGTACAAGATAATATATTTATATGTGAACGTTCTCTTCCTTATACTAATCATTCATGAATTGCTTGTATGACCAATATTGTGATTGTCAAGCTTCAATAGATTTCACTTTCTAACCCAAATGTGAAACTACTACTAGACATGATACAAGCATATGAAGCACATATAATTTCAACTTTATGATATTCAATTCTTTCACAATTTACTCATAGGATATACGTGAAGCACATGAGTAAATGACAAACTACTCAAAAAAAGATATAAGTGAAGATCAAATGAGTAGTTAAGTAAATAGGTAGCTATGTGAGGACTCTCTCTCATTTAAAAATTTTAGATCTTGATAATTTTATTCAAACAACAAACAAAACAAAAATAAAAGGATACTCCAAGAATAGCACATATCATGTGAAGAAGCAAAAACTTAGGCTCAACCAAAACTGACCGATAATTGTTGATGAAGAAAGGTGGGATGCCAACCGGGGCATCCCCAAGCTTAGATGCTTGAGACTTCTTGGAATATTATCTTGGGATGCCTTGGGCATCCCCAATCTTGAGCTTTTGTGTCTCCTTAATACCTCTCATATCACGGTTTCCTTAAATCTTAAGAACTTCATCCACACAAAACTCAAGAAGAACTCGTGAGATAAGTTAGTATAAATCAACTCAAAATCTTAACATTCTCTACTGTAGAAAATCACTAAAATTATAATTTAACATTGCATACTAAATGTCTCTACATATTTAATACTCCTATCCTCAAATAGAATCATTAAACAAGCAAACATATGCAAACAATGCAACTGTAACAGCAATCTGCCAAAATAGAACAGTCTGTAAAGGGGGATTTAAAATTCATACTTTCCTAACTCCAAAAATTCTGAAAAATTTCCACGTGACAGAGAACTTATGCATGCTTACTGTGCAAATATTTCAGATTTTTATCATGTTCTGACTATTCAGGAATATTCTGGACATAACAGAAAACTTTCTGTTTTCAAACAGCAACACATGAACTTGCAAACTGAGCATGGTAAAGGCTATAATTGGAATTTTATTGAATTAAAAGATACAAAACATGATTATTGACAACACAAAGCAAATATTTACAGAAGAAAATGATGCTCCAAGCAAAACTCATATTATGTGACGAATAAAAATATAGCTCCGAGTGAGGTTACCGATAGTGTTGAAGACGAAAGAGGGGATGCATTCCGGGGCATCCCCAAGCTTAGTTCCTTGTGTATTCCTTGAATATTACCTTGGGGTGCCTTGGGCATACCCAAGCTTAGGGTCTCGCCACTCCTTATTCGCCTCATATTGACATCTCACCCAAAACTTGAAAACTTCAATCACACAAAACTTAACGGAACTTGTGAGATAGGTTAGCATGATAAAAATAAATCATCCACTTAGGTAATGTCAAGACAAGATTCATAATTGTTCTCACATAATTCCTACTGTATTCTATCATTTCCACAATTTATATTACTCAATATAAGCTATGGAAACACTAAAACAAGCAAACTATGCACTAAAAATAGAATCTGTCAAAAACAGAACAGCGTGTAGTGAGCGATTTAAAAACCATACTTCTGTACCTCCAAAAATTCTGAAAAATTAGGAAAGCGTAAAAAATTTGTAAACCAATAATATGTAAAAATTTCAGAATTTTCTCACGCTCAAGTACAGAATAGAAATTCCAGCACTGGACGCAAAAGTTTCTGTTTTTGCACATAATCAAATCAACAAGTATCCACACTATCTCAAAGGCTTTACTTGGCACATTATTGAAAGAAAACATATGAAACATGATTACTACAGTAGCTTAATCATGTGGACACACAAAAACAGTAGGTATAAATATGGGGTTGTCTCCAAACTAGCACTTTTCTTTAATGCCTTTTTAGCTAGGCATGATGATTTCAATGATGCTCACATAAAAGTAAAGAATTGAAACACAATGGGAGCTTCATGAAGCATATGACTAGCCCATTTAATCCTAACCCACTTCCTATGCATAGGAATTTTGTGAGCAAAAAATTTATGGGAGCAAGAATGAACTAGCATAGGAAGCCAAAACAAGCATAACTTCAAAACTTTCAACACATAGAGAGGAAACTTGATATTATTGCAACACCTACAAGCATATGATCCTCTCTCATAATAATTTTCAGTAGCATCATGAAGAAATTCAACAATATATCCATCACACAAATCATTCTTTTCATGACCAACAAGCATAGGATTTTTATTACTCTCCACATAAGCAATTTTATTCTCATCAATAATAGTGGGAGCAAACTCAACAAAATAGCTATCATGAGATACTTGATTGACATAACCAAATTGAATATTAAAATCATGATGACAAGTTTCATGGTTATCATTAATCTTTATATCATACATGTCATCACCATAATCATCATAGATAGGAGGCATGGTTTCATCATAACAAATTTTCTCATCAAAACTTGGGGGACTAAAAATTTCATCTTCATCAAACATAGCATCCCCAAGCTTATGGCCTTGCATATCACTAGCATCATGGATATTCAAAGAATTCATACAAGCAACATTGCAATCATGCTCATCATTCATGGATTTTATGCCAAACATTTTATTGAATTCTTCTTCTATCAATTGAGCACAATTTTCCAATCCATCATTTTGAAGAAAGACATAATAAAGATGAATAATATGAGGCAACCTCAATTCCATTTTTTTTAGTTTTATTTTGTAAGCCAAACTAGTGATAAACAAGAAACTAAAAGATTCAATTGCAAGATCTAAAGATATACCTTGAAGCACTCACCTCCTCGGCAACGGCGCCGGAAAAAAGCTTGATGTCTACTACACAACTTATTCTTGTAGACTCGTGTTGGGCCTCCAAGCGCAGAGTTTTGTAGGACAGTAGCAATTTTCCCTCAAGTGGATGACCTAAGGTTTATCAATCCGTGGGAGGCGTCGGTTGAAGATGGTATCTCGCAAACAACCCTGCAACCAAATACAAGAAATCTCTTGTGTCCCCAACACACCCAATACAATGGTAAATTGTATAGGTGCACTAGTTCGGCGAAGAGATGGTGATAAAAGTGTAGTATGGATGGTAGAAATATATTTTTATAATCTGAATAAATAAAAACAGAAAGGTAGCAAACAAAAAAAGTGAGCACAAATGGTATTGCAATGCTTAAAAACTAGGCCTAGGGTTCATACTTTCACTAGTGCAATCTCTCAACAATGCTAACATAATTGGATCATATAATCATCCCTCAACGTGCGATAAAGAATCACTCCCAAGTTCCTATTAGCGGAGAACATAAGATAGAAATTGTTTGTAGGACATGAAACCACCTCAAAGTTATTCGTTCCGATCAATCTATTGGGCTATTCCTATAAGTGTCACAAACGGCCCTAGAGTTCGTACTAAAATAACACCATATGATACACATCAACCAACTCTAATGTCACCTAGATACTCCAATGTCACCACAAGTATCCGTGAGTTGATTATTCGATATGCATCAAACAACTTCAGATTCATAATATTCAATCCAACAAAAAGAACTCCAAGGAGCACCCCAAAGTTTCTATCGGAGAAAAGATAATGAAAACGTGCATCAACCCCTATGCATAGATTACCCCAATGTTACCGCGGGAATCCGCGAGTTGAGTGCCAAAACATATATCAAGTGAATCAATATAATACCCTATTGTCACCACGGGTATTCATATGCATGACATTCATCAAGTGTTCTCAAATCTGAAATATTCAATCCGACAATAACGAAACCTCAAAGGGAAAAGATTCGATTCATCACAACACGGATAGAGAAGGAAGAAACACCATATGATCCAACTATATTAACAAAGCTGGCGATACATCAAGATCGTGCCAAATCAAGAACACGAGAGAGAGAGATAAAACACATAGCTACTGGTACAAACCCTCAGCCCTGAGGGTGAACTACTCCCTCCTCATCATGGAGACCGATGGGATGATGAGGATGGCCTCTGGTGATGATTTCCCCCCTCCGGCAGGGTGCCGGAAAAGGGCTGTAGATGAGATCATGGAGGTACAGAGGCTTGCGGCAGCGTAAAAACTCATCTAGGTTAACTTTCGGGGTTTTTTGAAAATATATGATTTTTCAGTGTTGGAATCACGCAAAGAGGTGCCACAGGGGGCCCACGAGGCACCAGGGCGCGCCCAGGTGGCTCGTGGGGCCCCTGTGGCTCTTCTGCTGCTTCCCCGAAGCTTCCTGGGTCCGTTTCCTTTCAGAAAAAATCGTCAAAAAGTTTCGCTGCATTTGGACTTCATTTGATATGGATTTTCTGGAAAACCAAAAACAAGCAGAAAACAGCAACTGGCACTGGGCACTAGGTCAATATGTTAGTCCATGAAAATCCATATAAAAGTGCACCAAAATCATACAAAACTATAATAAACATGGCATGAATACTTCATAAATTATAGATACATTGGAGACATATGAGTCATTAAAGTTAATCTTGGCTTGGCGTGCCGACACGTGCCTTAGCTGGCTATGTTGAGTGCCTACCCGCTCGACACCTAGCCCATGAGCCTATCTGGTCGATGGTGAGGTGGAGCGGTAACGGGACAGAACAAACCTGCTGGCACGGAGTTTTCCGGGCCTTGCTTGCCGGCGAGGGAGCTTGCCGGCAACCGTAGCCTTGGTCTTCACCTTGCCGGGGCGAAGCTTGCCGGCAAGAACGGCGATCTTCAGTACTAGAATAGTACTTCTCGATGACCTGCCTTGAGGTCTTCTTCAAGGTCTTGGTGTTGAGTCTTGAGTCGTAGTTATCCTCTATCAAGCCCTTGCCGGAAGGGAGGCTACAACTGCGTGTGCACAAGTCTGGGTACGAGGGCACCCATGTCTTAGTACACCGACAGGTGGTGCCACGGTGAGCGCAACAAGGCGAAGGATGACGGAGAGGGCCTCGCAGGCCCTATGGATGGTCTGGTACAGTGCCCGCTGCTCATCCAGGAAGCCAAGATCATCGCCCCCCATGTCCGCGATGGCATTGTCATTCGCCTGTTCGCCAGCGATTTGTCCCTCTGCAAGCCGATGCTCATTGAGGAGACGGAGGTTGTAGCACTGGTCCTCCTGCGCTTGCCGGAACGCCGACACCGGTGGCATTGGTAGCTCTTCCGCCATTAGGGCATCGAAGTGTGGCCGCACCTGCTCTATGGTGAACACGGCATGAACCGGCATGGGCGGTGGTGCCGGCTCCTGGTCGGAAGCCTCGTCCATCGTCTGGTCATCGTCGCTGAGCTCGACGAGTTTGCTGGCGAGCCAGCATGTCCGGCTGCTACACCAGACCGCTGCCAAGCACGCGTCTGAATGCCCTGGCCCACCCAAACCCCCTCCCTCGCCCGCGCATGCTTCTCGCCCAAAATGGTCAGCGTCGCCCGCGCCCCTTGCCGGAGCAAGCGACTGCTCCGCATTCAAATGACACAACTGCCGTCCGTCCGTCCGTCCGTCTGCCGCCCACATTAATGACTCGCGGTTGCCGAGGCGGCTACTCCGGCGCCACCCGTCGGTCCCCCTGCCACCCACCATTGCTATATAAACTGCTGCCCCGGCCATAGCCGCAGTCATCCGCCATAGCCGACGCCTCCTACAACCACCAGCTCCTCCAGGAGCACCTGCAGGCAGAGGAGCAAATCGCCGTGGACCAGGCGAAGCAGGCGGTGCTGCTCGAGTCCTACCGCTCCGCCCGTGAGAGCCGCCTCGTGCGTTGGCGGTACCGCCAGCGGGTGGCGGAGGTTGCGGCCGCCTACAAGGAGGGCGACGAGGCGGGCGAGGCGCTGTTTGGCGAGACAGACATCGAGGTAGATCACATCGCCGGCTCCGCCGAGGCCCCGCCCCGCCGGCAACGAGGCGGAGGACTTCACCGGCTCCGCCGAGGCCCCGCCCCGCCGGCAACGAGGCTGCGCCACGTAGAAAATGAGGAAGAGTAGAAGACGGTAGGTCGCCGCCGCTCGGGTCCAAGTAAGGCCACCGCTCCTCCCTCCAGTTGAAGCCAAGCTTGGTGGGTTGAACATCGACGGCCGATTAGCTGCTTGGCGGCGACGTGGAGTCGGACAGCTTCACTTCTCGGGGCTCCGGAGGTGGAGCTGGAGAAGCTTCAGTTCTCTGGGCTCAGCCGGACACGGGGAACGAGCGTCGGAGATCATAGATTAGGTTAATTAATTATACATCCAGAGCCGGATGAGCACCGCTATTTAGTTGAAGAATTTCTGAAATGTAATGAGATCGGGCATGTTTGAAATCCGGCCATGTTTGAACGAATTTAGTCCGGTTAGTTCGAATTGTTGTATCAAAGGCATTAGACGAACATGCAAAACAATACGTACTAGGATTTCTTGTAAGGACGCATGGTGATCACTTTGTTTGCCGCAGTTTCACACGTACCATAAAGTTTTTTAGCGTGGCTGTACACTGCAATCAAACTCACAGGCCTGGCAATTCATAACATTCACAACAATCGATCAGAGACAACATTTTTACTTCACAACCAAAGACACAAATAAAGAAAAATCGATCGATGCTGCAGACAGCAAAGGGCGTCCCATTCCAAAATATCAAATGTATATCTTCTTGCTAACCATCATTGAGCAAAATTTGACAAGGTTTCTGTCGGTGTACTAAAGTATGGGTATTTTTAGTACCCCTTACTTGTGCACGGGCAGTTGTAGCCGTACCGCGGCAAGCCTTGCCGGGGAATAGCTAGGAGTAATCACGAGACTAAGACGGCAAGGAGACATTTAAGTCAACGATCAGACCAGCAAACAGAAGACCAAAGGGTTGCGGAGGCCCGGCAAGACCCTTGCCGGCAAGGCCTCGCGCCAGACAACACCTGGTCCCGGCAAGCCCCGGGCCCGGCAAGGATTCGGTCCCGACAAGCCCCGGGCCCGGCAAGGATTCAGCCCCGGCAAGGCTCTGCACAGTGCAGCGCTATCGCTCCAGTGCAACGGCCAGCCTTGTCGTTTAGGGCTTGTCCTCATGGTGACGTGGCGTAATGCTGGCCACGCGATGCTTAAGCGGTGCTGATGGGATGGCTGCTTTTGCCCATCCCCTGTAAAGCTTTTCCAAGCCCGAGACGCTAAGGGACACCTCGACGGACACCTCACGGTGCATTTAATGAGTTTTTCCTAAGCCGTCAGGGTTAGGTATGATAATACTGTGGTAACACTGTAGTTACTTTCCACCTCATGCCTTATCTTGTACGCCACTGTGGTAGCCCCTTTGACTAATATAAAAGGAGGCCCGAGACGTACAGGGGAGGAGGATGGCAGTTCGAAAGCCCATTCTGCATGCGTAGCTGCTACTGTAGCTCCCAGAACTTGGCCAAGAACATCCACAATAATACAATCAAAGCAGGAGTAGGGTTTTACGCATCCGTGCGGCCCGAACCTGGGTAAATCCCCCGCATGCTGTTCGTTAGTTCTGCTCTTGGTGCAACCCTCTCCCCTTGCCGAACCGTAAGGGATCTCCTTGATCCCATAGGTGTTCATTTCCCACGACATCTTTGGCGCGCCAGGTAGGGGGATCGAGGTTGTGCGAACCTGATCTAGTGATCAGCGCGTCGGATCTTTGATCATCTTCACCACCATGGCTCCCAAGAAGAAGGGTTTCATGACGGTTGGTCCATCCGCATCCGTCGTGCCTGATGCGGCGCGCGTAGGCGACGGGGTAGACGCGGGTGGAGGAGGTGGAGGCTCCGAGCTTCCACGGCGTTCCGGCGATCCGAGCCGGACGAGCAACAGGTCCAAGGATGGAGCTACGCAACCTGCGGGTGGTGCAGCGACTTCCAAGGATGGAGCGGCGCCTTCCAGGACGAATACGCCGGCGCATGCACCGCGACCTTCTCAGGACGCGCGTGACGTGCGGCCTCAAGACGTTGGTGGTTCTGGGCGTCCGCATGGGAAGACCCCTGCGCATCACTCCCAGGGTGCGCAGGGCCAAGATCCGCGCCAGCGAGCTGGTGGAAGCCGCGCGCGGGTGCAGAGTCGTGATGGTGCTCCTTCTAACCCTGTTAGGAGTTTGAGCACCTCACGCTCTTCGCACCTGTCGCCGCCGCCTACGCCAGCAGAGGCGTTGGCGCGAGCTCAGCTGCTCCTAGACTTCCCTCCCGCCGCGGAGAAGCTAGACGAGTGGCGAGCCGCTATCCAGAGCCTCATCGGCCTAGCCAACAACGACGTACCGCAGCAGGGTGAACCCTTGCGGCTGCAGTCGTCTAGGCTGGTGCGTGGCGATGGAGAGAAGACCGGAGCTGGAACGACTACGTTGCGTTCCCCTCCGCTGCATCAAGAGCGGTCGTTAACTCGGCGGACCGGCGCCCGTGAGGATGATTCCACGGCATCGTCTGATCCGCGGGTTCGCCGCGATCAACGTCACGTTCTTCGGGAACGGAAGAAGGGGGACGCTCGAACCACCATCGAGCGCCGAAGGGAAGCGCGTCGCCAGTCCGACAAGCGCGCTGGGACCTCTGTTGACGAGCCCGCGCCAGGGTACCCTGGCTGCCTACCTTACGAGGTGGGTTGCCCAGCGTTTACTCGTGAGCTGCGGCAAGTCCAGTGGCCTAGCTCCCGCTCCTTCAAGCCGGAAGTACCGGAGAAGTACGACGGCAAGACTCATCCGTCCGAGTTCTTGAGCATCTACACCATCGCGGTGCAGGCTGCCGGGGCTCGTGATGATAAGGTGCTGGCCAACTACTTTCCGTTGGTACTGAAGCCCAACGTGAGATCGTGGTTGATGCACCTGCCCGAGAATTCCATCTCTTCTTGGGTCGACCTGTGCCATCAGTTTGTTGGCGCCTTCACCGGCGGCCATCAAGCTCCTGGCCAGGAGAGTGATCTGCACATCATTCCCCAGAAGGAGGGCGAAACTTTGCGCAAGTATATCCAGAGGTTCAGCCGCATCCAGCACAACATTCCTGACGTTCATCCCGCCGCCGTCATCAGCGCCTTTCATCAGAATGTGCGCAATCGTAAGATGCGGGAGGAGTTGGCGATGAACAAAGTCAGAGATGTCGCCGAGCTCTACGCCTTGACCGACAAATGTGCTCGGGCAGAAGAAGGAAGGAGACTCCCCGGCGAGAACACTGGCGCTGGAGTCGACTCCGATAGCGAAGACGCTACTGCCCCGGCAAGAAAGGGGCGGCGGAAGAACAAGAAGCGCAAGGGCAAGGCCGTGCTTGCCGTTGAAGGTTCGGGCAACACCGGCACCGCCAAGAAGTCCAAGACCGACGACCCCGGCAAGGAGGTTGCCGGGTGTGCGGCGTGTCAGGCCTTGGCGGCTGCTGACAAGCCAGAAGGATCCGGCAAGCAGTACTGCAAGATCCACCATACCAAGGGCCATGATCTCCAAGACTGCCGGCAAGTTGAGGAGCTTGCCGAGAAGCAGCGCGCCGAGTACGAAAGGCGCGACAAGGAAAGAGCCCAAGATGGTGCCGGAGGGTCTGGCAGGAAGCGCGGTCGAGGAGGTCGTCGCGGCAAGCCCAGGCAGCAGCAAGAGAAGCCTGCCCGGGGCCGCGCCAAAGAACAAGGAAATGATGATGATGATGCAGAGGGCGACGAGTCCAGCGAACACGAGTTCCAGAAGGCTACAGAGGCCATGTGCGTCGACGGGGGCGCTTCGTTGCATTCCTCTCACCGCCAGCTCAAGCAATGGGCGCGTGAGATTAATGCAGCAGAGCCATCCCTCGATGCCCGGAAGCCACTGAAGTGGTCCCTCACGCCTATCATTTTTGACGCCGAGGGGTGACGAAAATGTTAGTTGACGGTGGGGCCGGCCTGAACCTGATCTCGCCCGATGTGATCAAGAGGCTGCAAATTCCCGACGAAGATCTCTAGGAGACAGGTTCTTTCCAAGGGGTCAATCCGGGAAGGAACCAGCCGAAAGGCAAGATCACGCTGTCGGTAACTTTCGGCAGCGAGCTGAACTTCAGGACGGAGAAGGTCATCTTCGACGTCGCCAGGATTCCGTTGCCATACAATGGAATCCTTGGCCGCCCAGCGCTGGCTAAGTTCATGGCGGCCTCGCACTACGCCTACAACGTCTTGAAGATGCCCGGTCCAATGAACGTCATCACTGTCCACTCCGACAAGAAAGACGCGCTCATTTGCACCGACAAGCTCTACCGGGAAGCAGTTGCAGCGTCCGCCGCCAAGGCGCATGCTCCTGCCGCTCAAGATCCCGGCAAGAAGAAGAAGCCCGGCAAGACCTCTGGTACAAACTCCGGCAAGCGCGCCTATCCAGAGTGCTGCGCTGCCGTCGAGGGTGCCCCAGAGAGCTCTGCCTGAGACCAAGAAGGTGCCCGCCAAGGAGGACGGGACGGGGGGAACCTTCACCATAAGCTCCACCCTTGATGACAAATAGGAAAGCGCGCTCGTTGCCTTCCTGCGGGCGAATGTCGATGTGTTTGCATGGCAACCATCTGACATCCCCGGTGTTCCCAGGGAGGTAATTGAGCACCACCTAGCTGTCTGTCCCCACGCGCGGCCCGTCAAGCAGAAGGTGCGGAAGCAAGCCTTGGAGCGGCAAGAGTTTATTGCGGAAGAGATTAGGAAGCTTGAGGCGGCAGGCCTGGTTAGAGGAGTCCTCCATCCTACATGGTTGGCCAACCCGGTTGTTGTGCGCAAGGCAAATGGTAAATGGAGGCTATGTATTGACTTTACAGATATCAATAAAGCCTGTCCAAAAGATCCCTTTCCCTTGCCACGCATCGACCAGATTGTGGATTCCACTGCTGGCTGCGATTTGCTGTCATTTCTTGACGCATACTCAGGCTATCGCCAGATCTTCATGGCGAAGGAAGACGAAGAGAAGACCGCATTTATCACCCCGTGTGGCACATATTGCTTCTTGCGTATGCCTTTCGGGTTGAAAAGTGCTGGTTCGACCTTCGCTAGAGCTGTCCAGATTGGTTTCGGGGCCCAGCTGCATAGAAATATGGAAGCTTACATGGATGACATAGTGGTCAAAACCAAGGACAAGGCAACGCTCATTCAAGATCTGGAGGAGACATTTGCAAATCTGCGCAGGATCAACCTGAAGCTCAATCCCGAGAAGTGCGTGTTTGGCGTCCCATCCGGCAAGCTTCTCGGGTTCTTTGTATCTCAGCGTGGAATTGAAGCCAATCCCGACAAGATCAAAGCAATCGAGCAGATCGAAGCGCCAAGACGAGTTAAGGATGTGCGCCGCCTTGCCGGCTGCGTCGCTGCTTTGAGTAGGTTCATCTCAAAGTCTGCTGAGCGCGCCCTGCCATTTTTCAAAATTTTGAAGAAGGCAGGTCCAATGAAATGGACTCCGGAAGCGGAGGCAGCGCTGCAGGATTTGAAGAAGTACCTCTCCTCTTCGCCAGTACTACTCGCGCCTAGACCACAAGAGCCGTTGCTGCTATATCTGGCGGCAACGAATCAAGTGGTTAGTGCTACGCTGGTGGCAGAGAGAAAAGCAGAGGAGGATGCAGCGGCAACGGCAGGCCCGCCAAGCGACTTGCCGGGGCCAGCCCCGGCAAAGTCTGGTGCTGACAAGGAAAGACCCGCGCAGTCAAGTCAGGCAGTGCAGAAGAAGAAGATGGTGCAGCGCCCAGTCTATTTCGTCAGCTCCCTGTTGCAGGGGGCTAGGTCGAGGTATTCTGGTGTGCAGAAGTTGCTCTTCGGCCTTCTCATGGCCTCGAGGAAGCTGCGCCATTACTTCCAAGCACATGAGATCACCGTCGTCACTCGCTTTCCGCTGCAACGGATTCTGCGGAACCCAGAAGCAACCGGCAGGATCGTGGAGTGGGCGTTGGAGCTGTCATGCTTTGGTCTCAAGTTTGAAAGTTCTTCAACTATCCAGAGCAGGGCCTTGGCGGAATTCATTGCAGAATGGACCCCAACGCCAGACGACGAAGTTCAAGAATCAGCGATTCCCGGCAAGGAAACAGATCGTGAATGGATCATGTACTTTGATGGAGCCTTTTCGCTGCAAGGCGCCGGTGCCGGCGTGCTGCTTGTCGCACCCACCGGAGAGCACCTCCAGTACGTCATCCAGATGCATTTTCCCCGGGAGAGATCGACCAACAACACGGCAGAGTATGAAGGACTGCTTGCCGGTCTCAGGATCGCGGCGGACCTTGGGATCAGGAAGCTCATCGTCAGGGGTGACTCCCAGCTCGTCGTGAGGTAGGTCAACAAAGATTATCAGAGCCCGCTGATGGAAGCATACGTCGATGAAGTGAGGAAGCTGGAGGAGCGCTTTGACGGTCTTCAGACAGAGCATGTTCCTCGATCAGAGAACAGCATTGCCGACGACCTGTCGAAGCGTGCCGCACTCAAGCTACCTGTGGAACCAGGGACTTTTGTGCTCCGCTTGGCTCAACCATCCGTGTCGCCATCGACAAGGCCTGATAAGAGAAGAAAGTTAAGTACCGGGGAGTACTTCCCGGCAGGGCTTCCCGAAGCCCCCGGCAAGGATCTTGCCGGGAACGACACGGTTGCAGGTGAGCAGCGGCTTCGCGCAGAACCTCGGGTTCTTGCCGCGGAAGCAAGCGCCCCTGCTGCCGAAGATATACCGGTTGCCGGTGAGCAGCGGCTTCGCGCAGAACCTCTGGTTCTTGCCGCCGAAGCAAGCGCCCTTGCTGCCGAAGAAATACCAGTTGCCGGTGAGCAGCTGCTCCGCCAAGAGCCTCAGGTTCTTGCCGTAGAAGCAAATGCTCCCGCAGCTGAAGAGTCGCCTTTAGTCCTTGTCGTCGAGCCACAGGCTCCGGCATGGGCACAACAAATAGTCCATTTCCTTCAGACAAGAGAACTCCCTGAGGAGCAGGAAGAAGCTGAGAAAGTAGCCCGTCAGTCAAGTATGTACCAGTTCGTCGACGACGTCCTGTACAGAAAGAGACTCAACGGTGTGAAATTGAAGTCCATTCCTCGGGAGGACGGACTAGAGCTGTTGGCAGAGATTCATGGGGGCGTATGTGGATCCCACATAGGCTCAAGAGCCCTTGTCGGCAAGGCATTCCGGCAAGGATTCTTCTGGCCTACTGCCCTCCAGGATGCAACGGCACTAGTAACCAAGTGTGAAGCGTGCCAGTTTCATTCGAAGCAACTTCATCAGCCAGCTCAAGCTCTCCAAACGATCCCTCTCTCCTGGCCCTTCTCGGTCTGGGGGCTCGACATACTGGGTCCCTTCCCCCGCGCTGCCGGGGGCTTCGAGTACTTGTACGTTGCTATCGACAAGTTCACGAAGTGGCCAGAAGTGGAAGCAGTGAGGAGGGTGACAGCACAGTCAGCAGTCAAGTTCTTCAAGGGGATTGTGTGCCGTTTTGGTGTGCCGAACAGGATCATCACCGACAACGGTACACAGTTCACAAGCCGCACCTTCATGCAGTACGTCCAAGACCTTGGCGGCAAGATTTGTTTTGCCTCTGTTGCTCACCCGAGAAGCAATGGCCAAGCGGAGAGGGCAAACGTTGAAGTGCTGCGGGGTCTCCAGACCAGGACTTTCGACAAGCTGCACAAGCATGGAAGGCGCTGGATTGATGAGCTGCCGGCAGTTCTTTGGTCGATCAGGACGACGCCGAATCGAGCCACCGGCCAGACGCCCTTCGCTCTGGTCTACGGAGCGGAGGCAGTTCTCCCCACGGAACTCATATACGGGTCACCTCGAGTGCTCGCTTATGACGAGCTTGAGCAAGAGCAGCTGCGGCGAGATGACGCGCTGCTCCTTGAGGAGAACCGTCTTCGGGCTGCTGTGCGAGCCGCTCGCTACCAGCAAGCTTTGCACCGCTACCATAGCCGCAAGGTTCACGCCCGGAGTCTTGAGGAAGGCGACCTTGTTCTTCAGCGCGTTCAGTCGGCCAAGAATTCCAACAAGTTGACGCCGAAGTGGGAAGGCCCTTACCGGGTAGTGCGAGTCACCAGGCCTGGCGCTGTCCGCCTGGAGACCGAAGAGGGCTTGCCAGTGAGCAACTCCTGGAACATCGAGCACCTTCGCAAGTTCTACCCGTAAGGCGCAGTTGTTCGGGTTTCTTGCTGTGATAGCGATACGGCCAGCAGGCTGCTGACGACCCGAATCCAGCGCTCGCGGCAGCGTAACGCTCCGGCAAGATCCCGGCAACGCCATTCTGTACAAGTGTTGCCGCTGGCATGTAATCCTTTGTACAGAGCAGGCACATCCCTGTGCATATTTTAATGAGATCTGTGTGCTTTACATCTCTTGTTGATTTCATGTCATTCTATATGCATGTATTATCTGAGATATGTATTGCACTTGATCCCGGTAAGAGCTATCGAACCGTCAGGGTTCCATACCTTTATTTTCTCTTCTTTCTTTTTCTCAAGAGATAGAAGATTCCCTCGCGCGCAAGTTTGCCGGGGGGGGGTAGGAGAATGGTGGTATGGAGGCCAGACGACGTTCAAGGTTGGCGCCTTGCCGGAAGAAAAGGAATAGCGACAAAAAGCAGAGCTAAGTTGCTAAACCCCTTAAGCAGATTTTGATTTTTGTAAGGCTGTATTCCCTTGAACGATTTCGGCTTTGTATGGAAAACCTGCACGCGATGGAATCTTGTCGTGATCGGCTGCGCCCTTACTCTGTTTCGAGTCCGCTCAACAGTCTAGGTGGCCGCGCTGAAAGCGTCAAGATTTCTTGCCGTGAGCAGCACTACCCGCAAGCTGCTGACGACCCGAATCCAGCGCTCGCGACGGGGTTATGCTCCGGCAAGTTCCCAGCAAAGCGTAGGGTACACACCATACAGAGAGAAATTGAACAAAGGGAATAGCATGCCATAATTCAAAGAGAGCAAGTTATATTACATCTAGTGCTTGCCGCGTTTCTGACATAAGACGAATTGTCTTTTACATGGAATGCTGGCGGCAAGATGAAGAAGAGATAGGAGGCTACAGTTAATCCCGGCGATCGCCCTCGACCCTCTTCACCTGGCTCACCCGATCGACGATGGGCGCGACAAGCTCCTCGAGAGCCTTGACGTCCGCGTCCTTCGGCAAGCTCTTCAAGGCTTTGGAGAGGTCGACGCCAGGGTTCCTGTACGCCACCTTCATCAACACCTTGCGGAGGATGAGCTGGCAGAGCTTCCGGGATTCGTCGGCCAGCTTGCTTGTCTGATTCGCCTGGAGTAGCTTGAGGGTGTCGACGAGCTTGTCGAAGAACATGGTTAGCCTGGCGCTTGAGGATATGTTGTCGTCGACTGAGTATTCGAAGCCCGGCAAGTCCATGGTCTCCAGCTCCGCGCCAAGCTTCTCGGCGACGTCCGCCAGCCTGGCAGTTCAGAGCTTCACGCTTGAAGTGTACTCGTTGTGGGTGGTGGCGGCGTTCTGGAGCAGCTCCTGTTCGTCATGGAGGTCTTTGATAAGAGTCCTCTCGCGAACTCGGGCGGCCTCAAGAGACTCCTCCAGCGTGGATAGCTTTAGCTTCAGATCTTCAATGGAGTCCTTGGCGGAGGAGAGCTGCTGGATCTTCTCGGATGCGGCGGCCTGCGTCTCCATCAGGCTATGGAGAGCCTTGTCTCTCTCGGCCTCGAGTGTTGAGACCTTCTTGCCGTGGTCCTCGAGAGCGACCTCCAGCTGCTTCGTCTTCTCCTCCAGCAAGTTCTTGGCGGTCTCCGCAGCTCCGGCAGCGTCGAGGGCCTCTTTGAGCTTGCCGGCGTGGTCTTCAGTTAGAGCTCTGAGCGTCTTCAAGTGTTTCTGCTCAAGCTCCTGGACCCGCCGCGCGACAAGACTTTCGAGCTCTTCATCCTTGTTGCGAAGCTTGGCGGCAAGCGCCGCCTCGCGGGCGGCAAGGTCCTCTTCTTGGGCGTCAAGGCTGATGCGGCGCTGCGTCAAGAGGGCTTCTGCCGCGGCGGCTTGCTGGGCGGCCTCCTCCTGCGCTTTCTCGATGTCTGATTGCTTCAGCAGGAGGACGTTCCGCTCTTCCGCCAGCTGCTCCCGATAAATATTCAGCTCTTGGAGGGCCTCGCCATACCAAGCCTGTGTCTCCGTGACGCGTTGTTGGAAGTCTCCTTCCGCGGCCTCGACGAGCGCTGCCCGAGAGTCCAGTTTCTCCTTCCGGGCGCGATAGAGCGTCTGGAGCTTCTGATAATTGTCATTCATGGCTTGAAGTAGTTGCTCCTCCTTGGGCTCACTGACGGCAGCGACGGTGATTTCCCCGTCAAGATGTTCCCCTTCAACCAGCTCTTCAATGTTTGCCGACCCCGGCATGCTGACAACGTTCTTGCCGGCCCTGATATATTGGCTTGAGGGAGGGGCCTGGAACGACGAGGATTGGTCTTCGGCAGTCGAGGGCCCCGCGGCAGTAGAAGCGCCTGGCGCTCCTGCGGCGGAAGCGCCGTCAGTATTGCCGCGGGTCTCCTCACCGGCCCCCTCGGCGGCCTTGGCGGCCTCAGCGGCAACGGCCTTGGCGGCCTCGGCGGCAACGGCCTTGGCGGCCTCAGCGGCAGCAGCCTCGGCGGTAGCAGCTTTGGCGGCCTCGGCGGCGGCATGCTTGGCGGCCTCTTCGGCAGCAACCTTGCCGGCTTCAGTGGCGGCATCCTTGGCGGTCTCTTCAATGACGGCGTCAGTATCCATGAGCTCTGTCAGAAGAAGATTGAAAGCCAAGAACTTGATTAAGATGAAGCTGGGAAGGAAGTCCAAGAAGACAAAAAGAAGAAAAACCAAAGCGACAAGAATTCTTTGGGGCAAGTAACTTTACCTGCGTCAAGGAAGGGGTTGCCGAAGCTTGCGCTTGCCGGCCCCTCCTCATCGTCGCGGTAGAGCTTGCCCGAAGACTCACCCCTGGGCGGTGTGGTCGATGGAGGTGGCATGGCAGAGGCAGCTCCTGCTGTTGCTTCTCGCTGTTGCTCCGCTCCTGCACGCCCGGAGATGTCAGCAGAGAAGATGCACACCCCGGCACGCGCCAGTGGGTAGTGAGTAGAAGACTCACGCTCGGGGCTGCGCCGGGGGCTGCGTCGAGGACTGCATCGAGGGTTGCGTTCTGGGCTTGACTCCGAGCTGACGAGAACCGTTTCCGGCGCGCCCGAGGTGCTTGCCGGCGGCTCGACGCTTGTTGAGGTCTTGGCCCTCTTCGCCACCCTCTGTGCCAGAGTCTCCGCATCCCTGAGGAGGCAAAAACAGAGCAAGTTAATCAAGCAAAACTAGAAGGACGAGAATCAAGGCTGTGGCGGGACTCTTACTCTTCTTCTTCTTCTTCCTCGGAGCTGATGGCGGAGAGGTCGAAGCCGACCCTCGCCGCAGTTCCTGACGGAGGAGGAGGAGGATTGGCCCTGGGCCGCTTGGTAGCGGCAGGTTGCGGCGCGGCCTCGCCAGCCGCCCCTTTCCTGGAAGCCTCGCTGCTTGAGGGAGGTTGGCAGGCTGGAGCGCCAGTGGCGTTCTTCCGGAGGACGCGCCTCTTTCTGTGTTGAAGAGCTGGGGGCTCTTCCTCCTCCTCTTCTTCCTCTTCGGCGGCGCCTCCGGCAGAAGAGCTCCCGGCAGCGGCTCCGCTTGGCTCCCCGGCAGCCTCGTCTCGCCCGGTAAGATTTTCCAGCAGCAAGTCCTCGCCTTCGCTGGACTCAGCGCTGCCGGCTTCTTCGGCAAGGTTCGCCTCTTCCGCCCTGTTGGCGATGTAGGCGAGCTCCTCCTCCGTGGTGGCGCGGACATGGTTCTCCGCGCGGATGGCCTTCTCCGTCAAGTTGTCGAAGAACGCCAGCGCCTGCTCCGCGGACGGCTCGATCCACCTCTCGTCGATGCTATGGGCATTAAACGCCGGCATCATGGCGATGATGGAGGTCAGTGATGAGTTGTTGCATAGTGGGACGACGCCCGCCGGCAAGTCTCCCACTGATCCAGAATTGAAGAGCTGTTGGCAGAGGGCTGCGTGCCCCATGGCTGTCAGATCATTATCCAGCCCAGGCCGCACCCTCATGACGTCGGCAGCGTTCATGTACTCCCAGGCAGGGCGCCCCTTGTTCTGCAGTGGGGCGATGCGCCGGCGAAGGAAATCTGAAGCAATCATCTCCACCTTCAGCCCGGCAGCCCTGAGGCGCAGTATCCTGGTGGTGGCGATGGTGAGTTTGCTGTCGTCAGGGTCCGCGGCGCCCCAATCCTTGCCGCGGGCCACCTTCTGCTTCCGCACCTCGCAGAACGGTTGGGGCTCCTTTTCCCGGACCCAGCACCACTTGCCGCGCCACTCATCCCATCTATCGCGGTAGAGCCCCTCTGGGTATGTCTCCTGGATTGCCGTCCTCGGGATCCAAGCGATGCTGCCGGAGAGGGCGTCGCCCCTTTGGATGCGGGGGTAGAAGTAGTGCCGGAAAAGTGCAGTGCTCGGGACGACCCCAACAAAATTCTCGCAAAGGTGCGCGAAGACGGACATACAAGTCACGGCATTCGGCGTGAAATCTAACAGCTGGAAGCCGTAGGTGAGCATGATGTCTACGAAGAAATCCGAGTACGGAGGGCAAAGGCCGCACCAGAAGTAAACGGCAAAGAAGGGATAGTCTCCTGGCTTTGCCTTGCGAGAAGCTACACTCACTTTGGTGGCTGGATGCGCCGTGGTCTCGGTCGCCCATGCGAACTGGTACCTCTTCTTCAAGGTCTCCGCATCAAGCGTCGAGGGGAAGACGGCGCGTTCCTTCCGCATCTTCACCAACTTGCTCTCCGCCGCGGCGGCCGCTTCCGCCGCCTTGCCCTTGCTCAGCTTGGGCGGCATGGTGGCTATGGAAGTGGGCGCTGAAGACGTCGAGAGCGCGGTGGAGGCGGGTGGAGGGAGAAAGGCTCTGCTTTGGGCGCGAGGAAGAAGACGATGGCGACGGCTCTGAGATTGAGATTGGAAAGGCGGAGGGGGTAAATGAGCAGTGCCCTCTGCGATTCCCTTTTTATGGGGAAGGCGCGAGGCGGGCTCTTTACCACCCGCTTTTACAGCGGAGTTTCCGCCCACGTCTCTCACGTGGCGCGATTAATGCGCGTAGTGGGGGGAGAGGGGCGTGGTAAAAGAGATAATGATTACGAGCAGTTATTCCCAGCCACGCATGCCCGTGCACTATTTTGGGCCTAGCCCAACAGGCCTGGCACCCGTGTATGGCCTAGGCCCGGGGGCTCCTGTCGGTGTACTAAAGTATGGGTCTTTTTAGTACCCCTTACTTGTGCACGGGCAGTTGTAGCCGTACTGCGGCAAGCCTTGCCGGGGAATAGCTAGGAGTAATCACGAGACTAAGACGGGAAGGAGACATTTAAGTCAACGATCAGACCAGAAAACAGAAGACCAAAGGGTTGCGGAGGCCCGGCAAGACCCTTGCCGGCAAGGCCTCGCGCCAGACAAGACCCGGTCCCGTCAAGCCCCGGGCCCGGAAAGGATTCGGTCCCGGCAAGCCCCGGGCCCGGCAAGGATTCAGCCCCGGCAAGGATACAGCCCCGGCAAGGCTCTGCACAGTGCAGCGCTATCGCTCCAGTGCAACGGCCAGCCTTGTCGTTTAGGGCTTGTCCTCATGGTGACGTGGCGTAATGCTGGCCACGCGATGCTTAAGCGGTGCTGATGGGATGGCTGCTTTTGCCCATCCCCTGTAAAGCTTTTCCAAGCCCGAGACGCTAAGGGACACCTCGACGGACACCTCACGGTGCATTTAATGAGTTTGTCCTAAGCCGTCAGGGTTAGGTATGATAATACTGTGGTAACACTGTAGTTACTTTCCACCTCATGCCTTATCTTGTACGCCACTGTGGTAGCCCCTTTGACTAATATAAAAGGAGGCCCGAGACGTACAGGGGAGGAGGATGGCACTTCGAAAGCCCATTCTGCATGCGTAGCTGCTACTGTAGCTCCCAGAACTTGGCCAAGAACATCCACAATAATACAATCAAAGCAGGAGTAGGGTTTTACGCATCCGTGCGGCCCGAACCTGGGTAAATCCCCCGCGTGCTGTTCGTTAGTTCTGCTCTTGGTGCAACCCTCTCCCCTTGCCGAACCGTAAGGGATCTCCTTGATCCCATAGGTGTTCGTTTCCCACGACAGTTTCCCATTCCAAAATATCAAATGCATGTCTTCTTGCGAACACCAGTGAGCAAACTTTGAGAAGGTTTTCCCATTGCAAAATATCAAATGCCTACAATTGTGGAAAGGGAGGGGTTTTTAATCAGTTTGCACATTGACATGGAACCTCGTGCTGGATTAACCAAGTGATCTTTTTGTGCAGTTCCACTGAAATTGATCAATGTCTTGCGTAGCTTGGTGGATTTCGTATTTACATGTTGCAAGGCCTTGAACACGTTGGCAGATCCTTTCATGTAGCTAGTTTATTGGCTCAAGGTGACACTGAATGATTAGAGACCCATTCAATGTATTGTGCATGATGAAGTATTATTGTTGGGACTCCGATCCTAAGTCACACCGATCTAGCATAAGACACATCATATCACTTTGCAGACTCATGCACGGTAACCCACAGCTGCCGCCTTTAGCTTCGCCGGGACCGTTTGCGTCTTTTGGCTCATGTATATGATTGTGATGCTAGCATCCATATGACAGAGAACCCGGGTCGACATGACTAATCATAAACCAAGGTGGCACAAACGTACAGGGATAGACATAGGTAACCCAGCAATGCACGTGTCGGTCATCAGCGTGTGTAACCGGGCTGTAGCAAGCTATCAGGACTCCAGTAACACCGTTTGAGATTTCCCCATAGGGATAGACACAGGAGCAAAGAAGGATACATGTCGGTCAATCCATGTGTTCCGGAGCAGTAGCGAACTACCAAGGTTCAGTGGAAGCACGAGGAGGCATTTCCCTGCAAGGAAGGCTACCAAAGCAGATAAGTAGGTGTTGAATCCCACACATACCAATGCATTCCAAACATACACACAATATGCACGATATGTGTAGATACAAGATGGCATCACAACATAACTCTACGACTCAAAGTGTTTATTTAGGAGGCTCTGAAGAGCCATACATAACATGCTATTACAATCATGGGTCTCATGACCCAACATACAAAGTCATACAAGCACATGCGGAAGCTTACCCTGTCTGAGTACAGATAGCTGAAAAGAAAGAAAGCTAGAAAGCCTGTCTATCTACAAGACCCTCCAAAGGAACAAGACCTCTGTCTAGAATTCCCAAGCTACTCATCGAAGCCCACGTAGAACTACTAGTGAGACTGAAGTCTCCTCTGCAAAAACATAAATTAAGCAAACCGTGAGTACAAAGGTACTCATCAAGACTTACATCAGAACTAACTACTTATGCATCGGTATCATTAAAGGGGGTGGTGGAGTTTAACTGCAGCAAGCCAGCTTTGAATCAGTGGCTATCATGTACTACGACTACTAGTAATTCCTTTGAGGTGAGAAAGCGCACACGAGTCCACATAGTCACCACATCAATACACCACTATGGATCCTCTCCCGTCTCCCTACGAGAAGGCCATCCATAGCACTCACACTTATCTTGCACATTTTAGAGTATCCACTTCAAGTTATCTATGAACCATATAAGTTTCCAAGTACTCCATATCCGCGGACGCGGCTATTCGAATAGATCATATTACCCTGCAGGGGTGTACTTCTTCACACATGCTCTCACCACTTACCACCATATACACGTCATGTATCTCGGCAACCTTGAAGCGGAAGCCTGGCGAGGGTGTCGGCCACAACCTGACTAACCATGCAAGACTCTAGTCCAGGTTTATCGCCTATCTGAGGCTGAACCCACAAGGGAAGTCCGGCCAAAGTTTCCATCACGGCCCCAAACGATGTGTGCAGCGTTCCCAAGTCCACCATCTGGGTGCCACTTGGTACACCGAGCCACGGTGCCTAGTCTGTCCCAAGCCCACCTGTACCGGGTGCCACTTGGTAGACCAATAGCACGACCTACAAACACCAAAAACTAGTTGCAACTTCTGGACAGAGATCAAGGCGATTAATAAGCTGAGAGGGTCAATTAAGTATACCAATGTGTGGTAGTAACTGTTCTTGGATAACATACACAGAACTCGGTTCTTAAGGATGGTCTCAATGAGACAACCCACCATGTACTCCTACATGGCCTCTCATCGCTACCTTTACCAAATCGTGTTCACACACTTAGCTCTCAACATCAGAACATGATCACAACCTTCCAATCCATTCCCAGATGAATCAGACCTGACACAACTCTAAGCAATAGCAGGCATAACAAGCAAGCATGGATGAGTAGTCACAACATGGCTCAAACAGTTCCTACTCATGCTAAGAGGTTTCAACTATTTACTGTGGCAAAGACAGGTCATGCAGAGGAATGGGTTCAACTACCGCAACATGTAACAGTTGAATCGTTGTTGTCCTAGTGCAATAAAAGAGAGCAGGAGTGTCAGCGTACGACACCTATGGGATCGCTTGGATCCCTTTACGGTTCGGCAAGGGAAAATATGTAAACAAAGAGCGGATCCAACGATCAACGCGGGGATCTTTACCCAGGTTCGGGCCGCTAACAAGTGTAAAACCCTACTCCTGCTTTGGTTTATTGTGGATATTCTTAAGCTCAAGTACACGGAGCGCTTGCGATGAACAGTACGTTCAAGAAGCAGCTACGCGTGCAGAATGGGCCAGAAGGTCCTCCTCCCCCTGTAGCTTCGCCTTGGGCCTCCTTTTATACGTCCAAGGGGTCACCAACAGTGGCGAACAACAAGTACAAGAGGTGTAAAGTTGCTACAGGGTTTACATGTTTATCACTGATGACTTAGGACAAACGCATTAAATGCTCCACTTAGGTGTCCCTTACTTTCTTGGGGACGGAAAAAGAGCTCGTCCCATCAGCACCGCTTAACCCCATTCGCCGCTAATGCCATGACACGCATCCAGGAGGACAAGCCCTAAACGACAGGCTGTTCGCTGCGCTGGAGCGGTGGCAGGGCGGCGGGACCTTGCCGGGTGCGAGTCCTTGCCGGGTCTTCGTGAGCCTTCCCGGCAATATCTTGCCGGGAACCCAGCCTTCGGTCTTCTGTCTTCTGATCATTGGCTTGAACGCCTTCTTGATAATCTTGTGTTTGTTCCCAGCTATCCCCCGGCAAGCCTTGTCGGGTCTTGTCTTGCTAGGAGAACATGCCGCTGGGAAGAAGCTTCTCCCCAACGAGCTCTTGTTTTTGCTTGTTAATATAATGCTTGCCATATATGGTATTCGCCGGGAAGCTTGGCCTTGCCGGGGTTGCCAGGCAACAATCCTGGACGGGAATGACCCATGCTAAGAAGGTTGATGAGACCCTGGTTCTCATTACACCGACAGGAGCCCCCGGGCCCGCCTTCAGCAGAGAACTCAAAGATCTCGATGCTGGAGGTGGGGCCAAATTTGGAATGGGTCATGACTGCCATGCCCTTTCCTTCTGGAAGTATAGTTGTTTAAGAAAAACAGCCCTTGTCGGAGTGCATGGCTCGACGACAAGGTTAAAAGCCCCCTTGTCGGAACGCATGGCTCGACGACAAGGTTGAAAGCCCCCTTGTCGGAGCGCATGGCTCGACGACAAGGTTGAAAGCCCCCTTGTCGGAGCGCATGGCTCGAGGACAAGGTTGAAAGCCCCCTTGTCGGAGCGCATGGTTCGTCGACAAGGTTGAAAGCCCCCTTGGGGGAGCATATGGCTCGACGACAAGGTTGAAAGCCCCCTTGTCAGAGCGCATGACTCTACGACAAGGTTGAAAGACCCCTTGTCGGAGCGCATGGCTCGACGACAAGGTTGAAAGCCCCCTTGTCGGAGCGCATGGCTCGACGACAAGGTTGAAAGCCCCCTTGTCGGAGCGCATGACTCGACTACAAGGTTGAAAGCCCCCTTGTCGGAGCGCATGGCTGGATGAAAAGGTTGAAAGCCCCCTTGTCGGAGCGCATGACTCGACGACAAGGTTGAAAGCCCCCTTGTCGGAGCGTATGGCTCGACGACAAGGTTGAAAGCCCCCTTGTCGGAGCGCATGGCTCGACGACAAGGTTGAAAGACCCCTTGTCGGAGCGCATGGCTCGACGACAAGGTTGAAAGCCCCCTTGTCGGAGCGCATGGCTCATGGCTCGACGACAAGGATTGCTATTCTTCCGCCGAAGAATATTTCTGGAAAAGTTTGTGATTTCAGCAGAGAACTTTGACGTTCTCGACACCGGCCTCCGGCAAAGATGTTGCCGGGAAGGCTTATGACTTCAGCGGAGAACTTTGACGTTCTCGACGCCAGCTTCCAGCAAGGATTTTGCCGGGAAGGCTGCAAAGTAATCGCCCACCTGTATACCTGCAACACTGATTCGGACATGTAATGCCACGACAACGTTTTAACACAACAAATTAATTAGCTTCTGGCTTTATGACTAATTTGTTGTAATTTTGACTTCTGCCGAATATTCCCTTGCTTGCCGGAACACTTTCCGGTGCGCACGATCCAGTCAGCAGCGCTTTGAGGAGCGGGTCCTTAGTGGCTTGCCGGGAACGCTGCCTCCCGAAAAAGGTTTTTCGTTCCCAGCTTTAGTGCAGCTGCTCACATCGCCGAGCGGACTCGAGGCGACATGGAGCGCAACTAGCTTCGGGAAGGCTCCTCAGCATACGGGTTTACGCAGAAACCTTAAAATAAAACTTGCTAAGCCCTTTCCTTAAATGATTGTATTTTTGTACAATGAGTCCCTACGTTTGCCGGAATGCTCCCCGAATGCGCACGTCCTGGTCAATGGCGCTTAGGATCGGGTCCTGTCTAGCAGCCTATCGAGAACGCCGCCTCCTCGGGTGCTTAATGCTTTAGAAACAATCGCAACTGCATCTGTATTGCTGGGCGGACCCAAAGCAACCAGGAGCGCAGAATGTTTCAAGAGCGCTCCTTCGCGCACAGGTTATGTACAAAAATATCATCAAGGATAAGACTAAATAGCAGAAAGTAATTAAAGTTTTAGGACATAGCTTTCGCAAGGAATTTCAGCCGCCCCCGCTTCTTCTTGGGTGCCATGACGATGAAGACGATCAAAAACTGACGCACTGACCGCTAGATCGGGTTCGCGCAATCTTTCCCCCTACCTGGCGCGCCAAAGATGTCGGCGTATGACACCTATGGGATCGCTTGGATCCCTTTACGGTTCGGCAAGGGAAAAGATGTACACAAAGAGCGGATCCAACGATCAATGCGGGGATCTTTACCCAGGTTCGGGCCGCTAAGAAGCGTAAAACCGTACTCCTGCTTTGGTTTATTGCGGATATTCTTAAGCTCAAGTACACGGAGCGCTTGCGATGAACAGTACATTCAAGAAGCAGCTACGCGTGCAGAATGGGCCAGAAGGTCCTCCTCCCCTTGTAGCTTCGCCTTGGGCCTCCTTTTATACGTCCAAGGGGTCACCAACAATGGCGAACAACAAGTACAAGAGGTGTAAAGTTGCTACAGGGTTTACATGTTTATCACTGATGACTTAGGGCAAACGCATTAAATGCTCCACTTAGGTGTCCCTTACTTTCTTGGGGACGGAAAAAGAGCCCGTCCTATCAGCACCGCTTAACCCCATTCGCCGCTAATGCCATGACACGCATCCAGGAGCACAAGCCCTAAACGACAGGCTGTTCGCTACGCTGGAGCGGTGGCAGGGCGGCGGGACCTTCCCGGGTGCGAGTCCTTACCGGGTCTTCGTGAGCCTTCCCGGCAAGATCTTGCCAGGAACCCAGCCTTCGGTCTTCTGTCTTCTGATCATTGGCTTGTCTTGCTAGGAGATCATGCCGCTGGGAAGAAGCCTCTCCCCAACGAGCTCTTGTTTTTTGCTTGTCAATATAATGCTTGCCAGATATGGTATTCGCCGGGGAGCTTGGCCTTGCCGGGGTGGCCAGGCAACAATCCTGGACGGGAATGACCCATGCTAAGAAGGTTTATGAGACCCTGGTTCTCATTACACCGACAAGGAGCGAGAGAATGGGATTGTATCGGAATGCTCAAGGGGGTTTGCTTGCCTGGCACTTCTGAAGATAGTAATGCTCTTCATCGGTGTCAACGATCACAACGTCTGAACCACGTCTACCGAAAGGGAACAAACACCGGCAAAAGGAACAACATTCAATGCAATGCACAACCAAATGAATGCCATGTCATGTTAAGGTGCTGAATTGACCTAATGCAATAGTTAGTCATATTAATTGAAGTGGAATTCAAACATATAGCAAATTCCAACTCCAAAACTTATTACCATATATTCCATAATCATGAATTGTCCTAGTTGGTGATGTTAACTTGCTCAAACATGCATGAACATGGCATAAACAGATTCTTGGGATTTTTCTGATAATTTTTCATATATAAATTATTTCATTTGGAGTTACAGTTGATTTTCTATGAATATTTTAAGTTTAGGCAAATTCTGAAATTAAATAAATCATTTAGATTTATTTAAAATCCAGAAAAGCATTTACTGTGCCAGCATGACATTAGCAGGTCAACTAAGTAGACCAGGGTCACACGCGACAGGTGGAGTCGGTCAAAGGTGATGTTAGCAAGTCAACTGACGTGTGGGGCCCGCGTGTTATTGACTCGGTTAATTAACAGAGTTAAACTAAGCCTAACTAAGCTAATTAGCAAGCACTGGGGCCCACTATCAGTGACACAGGGGGAGGTTAATTAGCATTAACGATGTGGTTAACCACCGGTTAGACGCCGGCGACGTCCAGACGCGGCGGAGGCTCGCCGAAAACGCGCTGCAGGGCATCATTTCACGCGCGGCTAGCGGCTACGGAACGCTGGGAGCGAGGCGCATCTGGTGGAGCAAGCGGGACGAGATGGGGTGGCTTGTGGTGATGGCAGCGAGGACAGCAGCGGCGATACCATACTGGCTAGCACGGCCGCGGGGCTACGGCTCGCAAACGAGCAAACCGAGCGGCTAGGCGGCAGCTATGGGTCAGCAGGAGCACTTTGGTGCCACGGCCTCAAGCGAAGTAGCTCAGAGGCTAGGCGTGCAACGGCCATGGTGACGGCTGAAGCTCGGGCTTGCGGGCGACGTGGCTGGAGGACGGGAGCAAGCAGAGGGGCAGAGGGGAAATGGTCAGAAGCTCACAGCGGTTCGAATGGATCCGTTGGCAGGGCCGGGGACGCACTGGAGCCCGCGAATCGGACGACGGCAGTCATCGGAGCAGAGGACGAAGATGGCGATGTTGTGGTTGACTGTGGCCTTCTCCGGTCGCGTGCGTCATCTTGGAGACGAAGAAGAGTCCTGCGGAGCGATCTGACCCGTCGGCGAAGCCTAGGGTGCGCGGTGGCTACGGATGCGACGGCGGCACGCTCCGGTGGCTCTCGGTGGTGCTCAAAATCGAGAGAGGGAGAGGGCTAGAGCAAGCAGAGAGAGAGGGGAGCAGTCGAGGGGGTCGAGGGCGTCTCAGCGGTGCAAGGACAAGGCCTGGGGAGGGCCAGGCAGGCAGCTGCATGCCGGCGTGCGCGGGCGCCGTGCACTACTTCCCCTCTGCCTAATGGCAAGAGGAGGAAGACGGCTATGTCCCTGGTGGGCTGGGCGGTTTGCTTGGCTGCCAGGTAAGAAGGCCCAGGTGAGGGTTTCTCTTACCTTTTTCTTTATTTGCTCTGTTTTTTTATTTGTTTCATTTTGTTTTGGTTTGTTGCAAGGACCAAACCATTTTTCAAACTTCTGTAAATTTATGTGTGAGATCAATGAACTTAACCAAAGCCACACACAAAGTTTCAGAATTATTGGAACTATAAAACTATTTATATGCTTTTATAGCTCCAATTCAAATATCTAGTGGGTTAATTCAAAGCCCATTTATGTCCTGGAAAAATGTGGATTATTTATGGTGGAGATTTTCATCACTTCCCATAAATCATGAACATTTTCTAAGGGCATTTTGGGTTCATTGAAAAATGTTTTAAGTTAAACCTATTTGAATTCCATTTGGTGCTAGGGTTTGGACATCCCCATTTCAACTTTAACTGAAAATTAAACATGATGCATGGATGCTTTAATGCAACTATTTACAATCAATTCTAGGGCTGTGACAATTATGGCGGGCACAAACCATCCGAACATTTTGTGCAGTTCCACTGAAATCAAGCTGAGCATCCTTGTCTACATAAATACAGAAAATGTGTGATTACTATAATAGAGGTACTAGTTGATGAAGCATACGCTCACAAATATACTCATCTTCATTATCTTAACACGAAAAGATAGCAATGCAATAGCTTCAACTAAACATTTATTCAAAATAGTACCACAATATAAGTAGCACAACATAACAAAGCACGATCATGTGGATGAAGGCCGATGCTGACCACATTTGTTACAGTTGCATCCACGAGTGACTTGGTCATACCTTTTCTGGTTGTAGAATCTTACACTTCACATGCTGTTGAGTTGCCACATGAGCTCTGCAGACTGGTCATGTCACCAGCGTCTACTAATACTCTGTAAAGCTTCTCGATTATTCCTTCTGTAATGTACCATAACCAGTGGCTGCTTCTTTCTGCAAAGTGGAAGGATCAACTGGGCCCAAGAATGCAACAATTTGCCTTAAATACATTGGCTCCTTTTGTGCAGTTCAACTGAAATCAACATAGAAATAGCAACGAGCAGAAGTTTTGATATCCCTGTTTGCACAAAGAGGTATAAAGGAAACAATTACTTACCAATAATGGTTGATGACTTATATGCCCACAAGAAAAAATATCTACCTTATTTTAAAGGGAAACAAAGCAGGACAATAGCAATTCTCAAACAGTGTCATTGATTCATATTAACAGAGACATTATCTTAACAATACCTTGCTTAAACATGTAGAAAGAATGACAAAGCAGGATAGTACCATTTCTCAAATAGTGTAACTGATTCATATTAACAGAGACATCATCTTAACAATACATTGGTTCAACATGTACTCCCGCCGATATGTATTAAGTGTTGCAGTTCTGAACTAAGGTTCAGTAGTTACTTCTAAGACTGACATTGCTTAATTTTACCAGTGGCATTACAATAACAAAAAGCTTAAACAGTTGCATGGCAGAGTGGGTGCAACAGCACCATGTGCTTCCATCGATGTATAAAGGGGTGATGCAGAGTTTGTTGCAACAAAGAAACAAGCAGCATATCTGGGTTGGTAGCATTTTTGTTCACTTAATGGGAGAAGACAACAATACAATAGCTTCAATTCAACATTTATTCAAAATTGTACCAATACAAGTAGCACAGCAGCTCAAAGCACACTGCACAATCATGCAGATGAAGGCCGATACTGACCTTTCATGAGGCAGACTTGAAAAACCTCAAGATCAAATACCAATCTGCCAACACGGATAGGAAATCCTATCTCCTTTTGTGTGAGTTCCACTAAATCTAGCAACGTTGCCGGTGTGACATTTTAGTTGAACTGCACAAAACAATCTTCAAACAAAAGTGTTTTGCGCAGTGCACCAAAAGGTCGCAATAGCAACGAGGTGAAAGAGATCCCTGTTTGCACAGAGGCAAAAAAGGAAACAATTACTGGCCAATCACGGAGGATGACACATATGGCCACAAAAAGAAGCATCTACCTTATCTTAATGGGAAACAAAGTAGGACAGTAGCATTTCTAAAACAGTGGCATTGATTCATATGAATAGAGACATTCTCTTAAAATTAACATTCGTTATACATGTAATTTACTTTTAACAGTGGCATTGCATCAATTTTCCAACGGCATTATGAGATTAACAACAGCTAAACAGTTATATGGGATAGGGAACACACTAGCACCATGTGCCTCTACACGTATAAATGGGTGATGCAGAGTCTGTTGCAACAAAGAACCAAGTAGCATATCTGTGTTGGTCCCATATTTGTTCTCTTTCAACCTTTTTCCTATGTGAGGGCAGAAAATCTAGTCCTGCACAAACTCTACTGCCTTGTCCCCACCCCCCCGGTTTCTTTCATTTTTCAACAAAGAGATCAGTTTCTTACAGATGTGCGTACTGCGATTCCCCTTTTTCCCTTTTCGACCAACAGAGCGGCTGGATAGCCAGTCTGTACTACTTTCCCCCTTCCTTTCCTGTTTGAACCATGTCCTAGATTCATGCTATAAAACTCCCCCCTTCTTTCCTATTTGAACCAGACCTAGACCTAGATTAGACTGCAGAAGTGTAAAAGATCCATATGCAGCTAGAGCAATGCCGGTTTCAAAGTAGAGTTATACCTTAGGATCGTCGGGATGTGGCTAGGTGGGCGGCGGGAGGCCAGATCTGCCCACACTACGTACGGCAGCGATGAAGAAGGGGTCGGAGACCCTCCCGTGTAGGCGCTGGGTGAAAGAGAACAGCACCGCCAGCAGTGGATTCCCTCCCTCGCCGACGGCAACAGAGTCAATGCTGCACCTGCTCACCTTCCTCGGCCGACGAGATCCGGACGGCTCTTTGACCAACGGTGAGGGGCGAGAGAGAGAGAGGCCACCACAGTCTTGTTTAGATCTAGAGAGGGTGAGAGAGTGCGAACAGAGAAAACCCCAGCAAACAAACGCTCAGGCTCCAGCATGTATATATATAGTGAAGAGACAGAGTGTGAAGAGAGCAAACCCTAGCAAACAAATGCTGAGGCTCCAGCTGATATAGTGTACTTATATGGTGGAGTGGTTTTATTTTCTCTCCATAACAATCGTTTTAAATTGTGTAGGAAATGAAACTCTTTATTTAACATACGAGTGAAGAAAACTACGATCAAACTAACGCTCCACGCGTCCTGGTCGCACTTTCTATCGTTGACGTGTGGTACCTCCGTCCGGGTTTTACTACACATCATATTTTTTATCAAAGTTTGACCACATATTTAACTAGCAAACGGCTAATAGATGCCAACAATCGGCTTCATATTTTTTATGTAGTTATATGAGTAATATATTTATCAAAGTTTGGCAACATAATTAACTAGTCGCAAAAATTCAGAACCAACTCATATATAAAATGTTTATACAACTCAATGTTCATAGCCAACATTTATAAACCAATATAGGGGAGCTGAAGACAAAGTTGTGAGAAGGCTTAGAAACCACTACAAATCTTTTGCTGTTAGTACCAACATGGATGCTTCTCCGAGGAAACATTTGGTTCATATCGAAAGACAAATTTGCACCAAGGTGAAAGACGGTTGCGTCTCCAACGCAACCAAGGTGCACTGATGAATGATATCTTTCTCTTCGTGGCTACCCAGCAAAGAGCACTGATGGAAGACAGCTCGTATTTCATCGAACATCGATCAGCTTCACCAGCCGATGCAACCATGATACTCAACCATGAGCATCGATAGGTCACCGTGGTGATGCATCATCCATTTGGCATCAAGTTTGGGTGCGGCACCATTGATGTTTGATAAATCCTCATAGTGGTCTGTTTCTTCTCGGTAATCAAGCTCGAGAAAGGTAGAACCATGTGGCAGAGGACAATAAGGCAGAGCAACAGTGGACATCCAATTTTGTGCAGTTCCACTAAAATTGAGGAAGACATGCCCTGGTGTGGAGATATGCATCCTTGTTTGCAAAAATATAAAAAGGGCTATTTAAGTAGTGTCGTTACTTTGTTTTGGCAGTGGTACAAGATTAACAGCAGCATCTGAATTGTCAATAAGAATTAATGAAATGTACCGCACAAATAGAAGCATCATGATTATCTTCATGGGGACTAAAGCAGGACAGAAGCATTTCTTAAAACGGTGTCATTGCTTCTATTTATCGACGCCTCTAGATTGACAGCAACATTACTTAAAAGGGACGTCACTTTAACATGGGCATTGCTTCATTTTACCAGTGATATTAGATTAGCAGCAGTAATAGGGGCACATGGACAGTGAGCGCACAACCACCATGTACCTCCACCGAGGCATAAACCAGGACAACTTTTTTTTGACAGAAAAACCAGGACAACTTTTGGAGTGGCCTTTCCTGTAACCAAAAAATTTAGGTGATGTTGGACCAGCAGACGAAGCCTAGTATATACAAGCCCGCATGCAGCAACGTGGGGAGCTGGACTAGTAGAACGAAGCATGAAATCCAAAAGAAGTTATACCTCAGATGGGCGAGATGTGGCTTAGGCGGGCGGCGGGATCTGCCCACACGACGGCAGCAAACAAGGGCGTGGAGGACCTTTGTCTGCGCCAGCACCGACTCAAAGACGACGGTGCGCGTCGGCTTCCTCCCTCGCCGATGGCGACCATGTCAACGCTGCACCTCCTCCCCTCCCGCAGCGGACGGGATCCGGCCGGATCTGTGACAACCGGTGAGGAGAGACATCGGAGTGGACACTGTGGTCTTGTTTCAAGTTGGAGAGGGTGAGAGAGTGAGACATGAGAAACCCTATCAACCAAGCCCTCTCAAGCCTACATATACAATGGAGTAAAAAATCTCTCCATAGCAATGGTTTCACACAGAATACGCGCGTTCCCGGAAAAAAAACCGAAAACTCTTGGAGGAATCTCTTTTCAATGTACGAGGAAAGAAAACTCGATCAATAACACGCCACCACTTCCAGGAGTATCGCTCACGTGTGGTCCCCGACCCTCCATTATTAAGTGACCAAATTAAAGGGTCAAATTATCACATAAGCTGCCTCTTCGTGTACAAATGCGCTCCATCGTGTACTCGCGGGTGTGCCAGAGCCAGGGTGCGTGCGTGTACCTCTTCTCTTCTTGTGCGTAGATCTACTCCTTTTTTTTGAACTGGTAGTACTATTCCTTTTATCTCACTTCCTATTGTTTCCCACTCCTATGATATTCCTATCCTAGGAACAAAATGAGGCCAAACTATGTGTGTGTGTGTGTGTGTGCGTGTGTGTTAGAGAGAACGAGACATCGACCTACAGAGAGATGGTGTGTACGAGTAGTCACGAGAGTCGTGACTATGTGTGTGTGAGCGCGCGCACACATACACATACACATACATATCCGTGTTTACGTAAAATTCCTACTTTCATCTCCTACCCCCGCTGAATTTCAGGGGGGTTGGCCCATCCTCCTTTCATCTCCAATCATATTTGTCCAACTGGCTCATTATTACGTTAATTACGTAATAACTAGCAGGGTGACCGATGTGGCGATTATCCTATGTGGCTGATGTGGCATTTGCGCGGCTAGATATCCTATGTGTTTTCCATACCTATGAGATGTTGAACCTCATGTTTCATCATTTGTCATCATTTTCAGTAAGTTATCTGTGGGCAGGAAAATGTTTTTATTTTATTTACTAACCGATGTGGCGATTATCCCAAATATACATTTCAAAATAAAAAATATTATAGCTAATATGTATATCATGAGGAATACCTTTTTGTGGGGTCATGAGGAAATAGTTTGTTCTTGTTTTATTGTGTATATTAAGTTGTTGGCAAAAGATTTGCAATGTGAGAACAAAAAAACAAAGCAATGTGGTCCACGCATGTCATGCCAATCTAGATAGATTCTGGTTGGATTCTTTTCTTAGCTTTCCATTTTCCTGTTCTTCCATTCAATTGGTGTCAATGTTTTATCCAAAAAAGTTTAAACAACTTTTCCAACCAAACTTAATATCACTCTGAAAAAGAAAAAAAAACGTGTCCATTTATCCGACATGGATGCTCAAATTTGCCAACCCTTGTATATTCTTCCTTTGAGAGCCAATTGATTTGTGACGTGTGAAATTGGCATTGGCTTCCGTGGAGTAGAGGAGCACATGCTAGGCATATTGCTAGCTCAATCATGCCAGGACCCATTGAAGTATTGCTTTCTCACCTTCTGGTTTTCTCTTTTCTTTTGCGTGCACAATAGCTCATGAATTTTATGTGGGCTTGTGGCTGCTGGCCATGCTGTCAGGGCGTGCTGAATCTCTCGCTTGTTGTTCTATGGTGGGTTTTACGGGTGCGAAGGGCGCGCTAGCTAGGCTGCTAGCGAGACGTGGATGGTTGCACATCTCTGTGTCAAGGATGCACGTGACAGTCGTTGTTCGTCTCAAACTCGGCAACAGCGACACTTAGGGTCGCCCCCCTCCCGATGGCATTGTCGTGGAGGTTAGGTGTTGTAGGGCGCGTACATGCCTACCTGGCAATCTATTGGCAACGCAGTCGCGTGAGTTTATGTTGACCGGTAGTACTGGGATCTGCTTTGTAAGAGGGTTTGTTCACCACTTTGTATCATTTGACTGTGTACTTTGGTTTGTGCTTTATCTATAAAGTGGGTGAAAGCCTATTTTGAGTGGATGGATTCACATGCGCACGAGGCTGCCCGCTGCCAGCTTCCATGTTTGCGGTGTCATCACTTGTGCATGCCCTCCATTGCATGTGGAAATCCTTCACTCCTTAAGTAATGATATCTCTTACTCCTTCATTCCAAAATATTTGAAGTTTGATATTTTTTTGTAAGTCAATTTTTAAGTTTAACCAAATTTATTAGAAAAAATGTTAATATATAAAAGATCCAACATATATAGTTTGAAAAATATTTTATGATAAATGTAATGAAAAAATGTGTTGTAAATGTTGGTATATTCTTTTATATACTTGGTCAAACTTAAATAAGTTTGATTGAGGACAAATGTCGAACATTAAATATTTTGAAATAGAGAGAGTAAATTTTAATCTGTTCAAGGCTCTACAACTTTATTTTACCAGAAAGTTTACAACTACAACGTGAATATCTCTAGTTTCATTAAATCTAAACCATTGTTATTCTATTATTAAATTTTAATTTTTTTTAACGTTTTAATAATATAGTTGGTGGAATATTTGCCAATGTAATTTTCTTCTCTTTTTATTTTGAATTTCATATATACAACGTAACCTGATTTTTTGCCACCTAACAAAACATTAAAGTGCTAATATCCTTGCATATCCCGATTTCTAGTTTTATATATAATTTTTTATTCTATGTCAACCTAATAACAGAATCATAATATATAATGCCTTTTTTCCGTCCCCAAGAAAGTAAGGGACACCTAAGTGGAGCATTTAATGCGTTTGTCCTAAGTCGTTAGTGATAAGTATGTAAACACTGTAGTAACTTTACACCTCTTGAGCGTACTGTTCGCCACTGTTGGTGACCCCTTTGTCATATAAAAGGAGGCCCAAGGCGAAGCTACAGGGGGGGAAGCTTTCTGGCCCAGTTGCATGCGTAGCTGCCCTTCTTGTGTACTGTTCACCAAGAAGCCCTCCGTGTATCTGAGCTGAAACACCCACAATAAACCAAAGCAGGAGTAGGGTTTTACGCTGCTCAGCGGCCCGAACCTGGGTAAAAAATCCCCGCGTTGATCGTTGGATCCGCTCTTTGTGTACATCTTTTCCCAGCCAAACCGTAAAAGGGATCCACGTGGTCCCATAGGTGTCGTACGCCGACATCTTTGGCGCGCCAGGTAGGGGAAGAGGTTGCGCGAACCCGATCTAGCGGTGAGCGCGCCAGTTTTTGATCACTTTCGTCGCCATGGCTCCCAAGAAGAAGGGTGCGACGACGGTTGATCCATCTGCGTCCGGCCTGCCCGTACCCACACAGACGGGCGACGGCGTGGGCGCTGGTGGAGGAGGTGGAGGTCTTGAGCCTCCACGATGTTCTGGCGATCATAGCCAGGCAAGCGGCGTCGATCGCAACGGCGACAACAACCCGCATACTGCCAGGTCTAAGGACGGAGCCGTGCTACCTACGGGTGGCGCAGCGAACTCCAAGGACGGGACGGTGCCTTCCAAGACACCCACGCCGGCGCATGCGCCGCGGCCTTCTCAGGTCGTGCGCGACGGGCAGCGCCGCGACGTTGGTGGTTCCAGGCGCCCCCATGGAAAAAACCCTGCGCATCACTCCCAAGATGCACGGGGCCAGTATGCACGCCAACACGCCGGTGGAAGCCGGGCGCGATCGCAAGACCATGATGGAGCTCCTTCTAACACAGTTAGGAGTCAGAGCACCTCACGTTCTTCGCACCTTTCACCACCGCCTACACCGGCAGAAGCGTTGGCACGAGCTCAGCTGCTCCTAGATTTCCCTCCCGCTGCGGAGAAGCTAGAAGAATGGAGATCTGCTATTCAGAGCCTCATCGGCTTGGCTAATGATGACAAGCCGCAACAGGTGGGGCCTTCGCGGCGGCAGTCCACTGAGCCAGTGCGTGCTGATGGCGAAAAGACCGGAGGCGGTACGACTACGATGCGCTCCCCTCCGCTACGACAACAGCGGTCGCTAACTCGGCGGATTGACGCCTGTGATGACGATTCCACAGCGTCGTCTGATCCGCGGGCTCGCCGCGATCAACATCAAGTTCTTCGGGAATAGAACAAAGAAGACGCTCAAACTACCATCGAGCGGCAGTGGGAAGCGCACCGTCAATCCGACAGGCGCGCGGGACCCACTATGGACAAGCCTGCGCTGGGGTATTCTGGTAACTAGCCTTACGAGGTGGGTTGTCCAGCGTTTACTCGTGAGCTGCGGCGGGTCCAGTGGCCCAATTCCCAAACTTTCAAGCCGGAGGTGCCGGAGAAATACGACGGCAAGACTCACCCGTCAGAGTTCCTGAGCATCTACACCATTGCGGTGCAGGCTGCCGGGGCTCGAGACGACAAGATACTCGCCAACTACTTCCCGTTGGTGCTTAAGCCCAATGTCAGGTCGTGGTTAATGCATTTGCCGGAGAATTCCATTTCCTCCTGGGCAGATTTGTGTCATGAGTTCGTTAGCGCCTTTACTGGAGGCCATCAGGCTCCTGGCCAGGAAAGCGATTTACATCTCATCCCCCAGAAAGAGGGCGAAGCCTTGCACAAGTACATACAGAGATTCAGCCGTATACAGCACACCATCCCAGACGTTCATCCTGCCGCAGTTATCAGCGCGTTTCATCAGAATGTGCGCAACCGCAAGATGCGGGAAGAGCTGGCAATGAACAAAGTCAGGGATGTTGCCGAGCTCTATGCTCTGGCTGACAAATGTGCTCGGGCTAAAGAGGGAAGGAGATTCCCCGGCGAGGATGCTGGCGCAGAAATCGACTCTGAAGGCGAAGACGCCACCACCTCGACAAAGAAAGGCCGACGGCGTAACAAGAAGCGCAAGGGCAAGGCCGTGCTTGCCGTCGAGGGATCCGGCAACACCAGCGCCGCCAAGAAGATCAAGGCTGATGGCCCCGGCAAGGAGGTTGCCGGGTGTGCCTCATGTCAGGCCTTGGCGGCTGCCGACAAGCCGGAGGGCTCCGACAAGCAGTACTGCAAGATCCATCGCACCAAGGGTCACGATCTCCAAAACTGCCGGCAAGTTGAGCAGCTTGTCGAGAAGTAGAAGGCTGAGTATGAGAGGGGAGACAAGGAGAAGGCCCAGGATGGTGCTGAGGGGTCTGGTAAGAAGCGCGGTGGTCGAGGAGGTCGCCTCGGCAAGGCCAAGCAACAAAAGGAGAGGCCCGCTCGAGGCCGAGACAAGGAACAGGGGGGTGACGATGATGACGAAGAGGGCGATGAGTCCAGTGAGCACGAGTTCCAGAAAGCTACAGAAGCCATGTGCGTTGACGGAGGCGCCTCATTGCATTCCTCTCACCGCCGACTCAAACAGTGGGCGCGCGAGATTAACGTGACAGAGCCGTCGGTCGATGCCCGGAAACTATTGAAATGGTCCAACACGCCTATCATTTTTGACGCCGAGGATCACCCTGATCGCACAACTACGGTCGGGTGTTTGCCATTGTTTGTTTCACCAACGATCCGCAACCTCAAGGTGACAAAGATGTTAGTTGACGGTGGGGCCGGTTTGAACTTGATCTCGCCTGATGTGATCAAGAAGTTGCAAATTCCTGACGAAGATCTCGAGGAAACGGGCACGTTTCAGGGGATCAACCCAGGAAGGAGCCAGCCAAAGGGCAAGATCACACTGCCAGTAACATTTGGTAGTGAGCTAAACTACAGAACAGAAAAGATCATCTTCGACGTCGCCAAGATTCCATTGCCATATAATGGGATTCTTGGTCGCCCGGCGCAGGCCAAGTTCATCACGGCATCACACTACGCCTATAATACATTAAAGATGCCCGGGCTGATGAGTGAAATCACTATCAACTCCGACAAGAAGGATGCGCTTATCTGCACCGACAAACTCTACCGGGAGGCAGTCGCAGCACCTGCCGCCAAGGCACTTGCTCCTGCCGCCGAAGCTCCCGGGGGGAAGAAGACCGACAAGACCTCTAGCACACACTCCGGCAAGCGCACCTCCTCGGAGTGCTGCGCTGCCGTTGAGGATGTGCCGGAGAGCTCCACCGGCAAGAGCAAGAAATCCAAGGCAGCTCCACCAGCAACTAAGAAGGTGCCCGTCAAGGAGGATGGTACGGGAGGAACTTTCACCGTGAGTTCCACCCTCGATAACAAATAGGAAAGCGCGCTCATTGCCTTCCTGCGGGCGAATGTCGATGTGTTTGCATGGCAACCATCTGATATCCCCGGTGTTCCCAGGGAGGTAATCGAGCACCACCTTGCTGTCTATCCTCATGCGCGGCCCGTCAAACAGAAATTTAGGAAGCAAGCTTTGGAGTGGCAAGAATTTATTGCCGAAGAAATCAGGAAGCTGGAAGCGGCAGGTTTAGTCAGAGGAGTGCTCCATCCAACATGGTTGGCCAATCCAGTTGTAGTGCGCAAGGCGAATGGAAAATGGAGGCTGTGTATTGACTATACAGATATCAGTAAAGCCTGTCCAAAAGATCTTTTTCCCTTGCCGCGCATCGACCAGATTGTGGACTCCACTGCTGGCTGCGATTTGCTGTCGTTTCTTGACGCTTATTCAGGGTATCATCAGATTTTCATGTCAAAGGACGACGAAGAGAAAACCGCATTTATCACCCCATGTGGCACGTATTGCTTCATACGCATGCCTTTCGGGTTGAAAAGTGCTGGTTCAACGTTTGCAAGAGCGGTCCAGGTCGGTTTTGAGCCCCAGCTACATAGAAATATGGAAGCTTATATGGATGACATAGTGGTTAAAACCAAGGACAAGGTAACGCTCATACAAGATTTAGAAGAGACATTTGCAAATCTGCGCAGGATCAATCTGAAGCTCAATCCTGAGAAGTGTGTGTTTGGCGTTCCATCCGGCAAGCTTCTCGGGTTCTTTGTGTCTCAACGTGGAATCGAAGCAAATCCCGACAAGATCAAGGCAATTGAGCAGATTGAAGCACCAAGAAGTGTCAAAGATGTGCGTCGACTTGCCGGCTGCATTGCTGCTCTGAGCTGGTTCATCTCCAAATCCGCTGAGCGCGCCCTGCCTTTTTTCAAAGTCTTGAAGAAGGCCGGTCCAATGAAATAGACTCCGGAAGCGGAGGCAGCGCTGCAGGACTTGAAGAGGTACCTCTCCTCTCCGCCAACGCTAGTCGCGCCTAAACCACAAGAGCCGTTGCTACTATATCTAGCGGCAACGAATCAAGTGGTTAGTGCTACCTTAGTGGTGCAGAGAGAAGTCGACGAAGAAGCAGCGGCAGCAGCAAGCCCGTCAAGCGACAAGCTAGGATTCTCCCTGGTAGAGTCTGGTGCCGACAAGGCAGGATCTGCGCAGTCGAATGAAGCAACGCAGAAGAAGAAGATGGTGCAGCGCCCAGTTTATTTTGTCAGCTCCCTGTTGCAGGGGGCTAGGTCAAGATATTCTGGCATGCAGAAGTTGCTCTTCGGCCTCCTTATGGCCTCAAGGAAGCTGCGCCATTATTTCCAGGCACATGAAATAACCATCGTCACTCGCTTCCCGTTGCAGCAGATTTTACGAAATCCAGATGCGACCGGCAGAATTGTGGAGTGGCCGTTGGAACTGTCAAGCTTTGGTCTCAAATTTGAAAGCAATTCGACTATTCAGAGCAGAGTTTTGGCGGAGTTCATTCCAGAATGGACACCGACGCCAGATGAAGAAATTCAAGAGACAACTATCCCCGGCAAGGAAACAAATCGAGAATGGATTATGTACTTTGACGGGGCTTTCTCGCTGCAAGGCGCCGGTGCTGGCGTGCTGCTTGTCACACCCACCGGAGAGCACCTCAAGTATGTAATTCAGATACACTTTCCCCGGGAGATATCAACAAACAACACTATAGAATATGAAAGGCTGCTTGCCGGTCTCAGGATCGCGGCGGAACTTGGAATTAAGAAGCTCATCATCAGAGGTGACTCACATCTTGTCGTCAGGCAAGTTAACAAAGACAATCAGAGCCCGTTGATGGAAGCATATGTAGATGAAGTGAGAAAGTTGGAGGAGCATTTTGACAGGTTGCAAACAGAACATGTTCCTCATGCGGAGAACAATATTGCCGACGACCTGTCAAAACGTGCTGCCCTCAAGTTACCTGTGGAACCAGGAACTTTTGTGCTCCGCTTAACTCAGCCATCCGTAACACCATCGACGAGGCAAGACAAAAGAAGGAAGTTGAGTTCCGGCCAGTACTTTCCTGCAGAGCTTCCAGAAGCCGCCGGCAAAGAAGTTGCTGGGAACGACGCCGAGCTTACCGGGGAGCCACAGGCTCCGGCAAGGCCTCAAGCCCTTGCCGTAGAGAAAAATGCTCCCACGGCCGAAGATATGCCTTTGGTCCTTGTTGCCGAGCCACAAGCTCCAACATGGGCACAGCACATCGTCCAGTTCCTTCAAATAGGAGAACTCCCTGAAGAACAGGAAGAAGCGGAGAAAGTAGCCCGTCGGTCTAGTATGTATCAGTTCGTGGACAATGTCCTGTACAGAAAGAGACCGAACGGTGTGAAATTGAAGTGTATTCCTCGGGAGGATGGACTGGAGCTGTTGGCAGAGATACATGGAGGCATATGTGGCTCCCACATAGGCTCAAGAGCTCTTGTCGGCAAGGCATTCCGGCAAGGTTTCTTCTGGCCCACTGCTCTCCAAGATGCAACTGCACTAGTAACCAAGTGTGAAGCGTGCCAGTTCCATTCAAAGCAATTGCATCAGCCAGCTCAAGCTCTTCAGACAATCCCTCTTTCCTGGCCATTTTTGGTCTGGGGGTTCGACATATTGGGCCCTTTTCCCCGCGCTGCCGGGGGCTTCGAATACTTGTACGTTGCTATCGACAAGTTCACGAAGTGGCCAGAAGTGGAAGCAGTGACAAAGGTGACAGCACAATCAGCCGTCAAGTTCTTCAAGGGACTAGTGTGCCATTTTGGTGTGCCAAACAGGATCATCATCGACAATGGCACGCAGTTCACGAGCCGCACCTTCATGCAGTACGTCCAAGACCTTGGCGGCAAAATCTGTTTTGCTTCTGTTGCTCACCCGAGGAGCAACGGCCAAGCAGAGAGGGCAAATGCTGAAGTGTTGCGAGGTCTCAGAACAAGGACTTTCGACAAGCTGCGCAAGTGCGGAAGACGCTGGATTGATGAGCTGTCGGCGGTTCTTTGCTCAATCAAAATGACACCAAATCGAGCTACTGGCCAGACACCCTTCTCCCTAGTCTACGGGGCAGAAGCAATTCTCCCCACAGAACTCATATACGGGTCACCTCGAGTACTCGCTTATGATGAGCTTGAGCAAGAGCAGCTGCGCCAAGATGATGCCACGCTCCTTGAGGAAGATCGTCCTCGGGCTGCTGTGCGAGCTGCACGCTACCAGCAAGCCTTGCGCCGCTATCATAGCCGCAAGGTTCATGCCCGAAGCCTTGAGGAAGGCGACCTTGTTCTTCGGCGCGTTCAGTCGGCCAAGAATTCTAACAAGTTGACGCCGAAGTGGGAAGGCCCTTATTGGGTAGTACGAGTCACCAGGCCCGGCGCAGTCCGCCTGGAGACCGAAGATGGCATTCCAGTGAGCAATTCCTGGAATATCGAACACCTTCGTAAGTTCTACCCATAAGGCGCGGTTGTCGGGTCACCCGGCAACCATCTTTTGTACAAGTTTTTCCGGCAAGGCATATGATCCTTTGTACAAAGCCAGGCGCAGACCCTGTGCATAGTTGAATAAAATTAAGCGTTTTACAATTCTTGTCGATTTTCATGTCAATCTATATGCATGCTTGTCTGAGATATTGTATTACACCTGCTTCCGGTAAGCGTTAATGAACCGCCAAGGTTCCATATCTCTGTTTTCTCTTCTTCTTGAAGGACAGAAGGTTTCCTCGCGTGCAAGTTTGCCAGGGGGGAATGATGGTATGGACACCGACATGCGACGTTCAAGTTGACATTTTGCAATAAGGAGTACAACAACGAAAAGCTAAGTTGCAAAACTTTTAAGCAAATTTTTATTGTAGACTTATTTTCCTTGAACGATTTCGGCTTTTGTACCTTGTCGTGATTGGTTGCGCCCTTACTTTGTTTCGAGTCCGCTCAACAGCTTAAGTGGCTGCACTGAAAATGTCAAGGTATCTTGTCGGCAGCAGCGACACCTCCAGCAGGCTGCTAAGGATCCGTTCCTCAAAGCACTCGCGGCAAGGGTGCGCGCACCGGCAAGTTTCCAATAAGCGTAGGGCATGTACCATACAAAAAAAGAAATCAGACAAGAGAAATAGCATACATTCATCCAAAACATAGCAAGTTATATTACTGGTCGCTGCGATTCGAACTTAAGATAAAATTGTCTTTGACACGGAATGGTGGCGACAAAATGGAGCGAAGCGGCTAGTCCCTGCGCTGGGCTTTGATCCTCTTGACTTGGCTCACTCTGTCAACGATGGGCGCGACAAGCTTTTCGAGTGCCTTGAGGTCTACATCCTCCGGCAAGCTAGCGAGAACGTTGGTAAGGTTGATGCCAGGGTTCTTGTGCACCACCTTGACGAGCACCTTGAAGAGGACAGCCCGGCAAAGTTTGTGGGATTCGTTGGCCAGATGGGTTGCTCGATCAGAACGGAGCAGCTTGAGGGCGTCAACGATGCTCTCAAAGAACATGGTCAGCCTGGCGCTCGCAGACACCCTATCGTCAGAAGAGTAGTTGAAGTCTTGCAGGCCCATGGTGGACAGTTCTGCATCAAGCCTTTCCGCGACGTCGACAAGGCGTTCAGTCCAGATCTTCACAACTTTCTCAAAGTCATTATAAGTGGCTGCGGCGCTGTTGAGCAGGCTCTTCTCACTCTGGAGATCTTTGATCAAAGCCCTCTCGCGAGCTTTGCTGTTCTCAAGAGACTCCTCCAGCATTGCCAGCTTTAGTTTCAGATCAGCGATGGATTCATTGGCTGAGATGAGCTCCTTGGTCTTGTCAGACATGGCGGTTTGCATCTCCGCCAGGCTGTAGAGAGTTTTCTCTCTGTCGGCTCTGAGCGTTAAGATTTCCTTGCCATGGCCCTCGAGATCAGCTTCCAGCCTCTTCACTTTATCGCCCAGCTCGTTCTTGGCGGCCTCTGCAGCTTCGGCGGCATCGATGGCTCCCTTTAACTTGACGGCATGGTCTATGGCCAGAGCTTCGAGTGTTTCCTTGTGTCTCTGCTCTAGCTCCTGGGTTCGCCGCACGACAAGCTTCTCGATCTCTTCATCCTTGCTACGGAGCTTGGCGGCAAGCGCCTCCTCGCGAGCGGCAAGGTCTTCTTCATAAGCATTGAGCCCGACACGGCGTTCCGTTAAGCGAGCTTCCTCTGCAGCAGCCTGCTGCGCAGCCTCCTCCTGTGCCTTCTCGGCGTCGGACTGCTTTAAGAGGAACTCGTTCCAACTCTGATTCAGTTGCTCCCGTCCAGCCATCAGCTCCTGGAAAGCCTCGGCGTACCAGACTTGTGTCTCTTCAACGCGCTTCTGGAAATCTGCCTCCGCCGCCTCGAGAACTGCCGCCCTGGAGTCCAACCTCTCCTTTCAGGTGCGGTAAAGCGCCTGAAGCTTTTGAAAGTCGTCGCTCATGGCTTGGAGGAGCTGTTCTTCCCTGGACCCGCTGCTGCTAGCGCGTGGCTCATCAACGATCTTAAGTCCAACAGCGGCGATGACGCCTTCATCAAAAATTTCTCCTTCGGTTGGCACCCCGATGCTTGCCGTCCCTGGTATGCTGACGAACAGGTTGTCGCCAACCTTAAGGTATCTGCTTGATGGGGGGGCGTCGGATGTTGACGGTTTATCCTCGACAACCGCCTCGCCGGCAACTGGGGGCTCCGCAACCGGTGTAGCGCCAGGCGCTCCAGCGGCAGGAATGCCGTCAGTATGGTCGCCGGTCTGCTTGCCGACCCCCTCAGTAGACCCCTTGGTGGTTTCTTCATGTGCGGCATTGGCGGCCTTGTCAGCTGCGACTCTGTCGGCCTCGACGGCAGCATCCTTGGCGGTCTCTTCGAGGACAATATCAACATCCATTTGTTCCATCGACGGGAGATCTGAAGACCAAGAAAGGAAACATGATGAGACAGTGGTTGAAGTTCAAGAAGACAAAAATAAAGAAAGAATGACAAGTGCACCAAGGCAAACGGTTTACCTGTGTCGAGCTGTTGAGAGGTGGTTTCTCCTTTCCCGGCAACATTGGTTGCCGATGTAGGATTGCCAGTGCCCGTGCTTGCCGGCTCCTCTTCAACGCGAATGGGCTCGCCAGTGGAAGCCCTTGCCGAAGGTTCATCTCTGGGCGGCGTGGCCGACTGAGGCGGCACGTCAGGGACGGCCTCCAATGACTCTCCTTGTTGCCGTTCTTCTCCTACAAGCCCGGTGATGTCAATAGCGAAGATATTCTCCCCAACGCTCGCCAGCGGAAAATGGGTAGTGGGCTCACGCTGGGGGCTGGGTTGGAGGCTGCGTTGAGGGCTGGGCTCCGGGCTGATGATGATGGGCTCTGGCGCACCTACGGTGCTTGCCGGAGGCTCATCACCCATTGAAGTCTTCGCCTTCTTCGCCATCCTTTGCGCCAACGTTTCCGTATCTCTGTGGGGACAGGCCAAAGCAAAACAAATAAGTTAAGCAAGACCAGGAATTCAGAAGTTGAAAGATGCAGCAAGGACCCTTACTCTTCTCTTTCCGGACTAAAAGCGGAGATGTCAAAGTCAACCTCCGCTACAGTGTCCGTGCGAGGGGGTGGAGAAGAGGTCCTGGGATGCTTGGCTACGGCAGAAGCAGTAGGTTGATATGATCCTGCTGCTCCAGCCGTTGGTGCCATCGTATGAGACGCCCCCCGCCGCTCCAGTTGTTGCCGCGGTCGTGCGTCTCGTACGTCGCACGGGTTGCTATTGGGCTTCCTGCCGCTGCGCAGCCTTGCCGGCCGCCCCCTTGCCGGGAACCTCACCACTCGAGGGAGGCTGATGTGTTGGGACGCCAGAGCCGGCTTTCCGAAGAACACGTTTCTTCTTCTCTGGAGCTGGGGGCTCCTCGTGCAGCTGCTCCTCCGTTGTGTCTTCGACAGAAGAGCTCCCGGCAACCATGCCACTCTGCTCCCCGGCAACTTCACCTTGCTCGGCAAGGGTCTCCTCTAACGTTATTTCTTCTTCATTGGCTTCCTCTTCCGCGAAGCCAAAGCTGCCGGCCTCCGCGGCTAGATTCGCCTCTTCCACCCTGCTGGCGATGTACGCCACTTCTTCATCAGTGGTGGGGCGGATGAGGGTTGGCTCCTCCCGGATGGTTTTCTCCGACAAGTTGTCAAAGAACTCCTGTGCGCGCTCCGAGGATGGCTCGTCCCAAGTTCCGTCAAGGCCGTGAGCATTACACACCGACATCATGGCGATGATTGAGCTCAAAGCGGAGTTGTTACACAGGGGAATTACGCCAGCCGGTAATGTATATTTCCGTCAGGCCTGAACAGTTTGTGGCAGAGAGCTGTGTGCTGCAAGACTGTTAACTTGTTGTTCAGACCACGGCGCAGCCTCATGATATCTGCTGCATTCTGGAACTCCTAGGCTGGTCTCCCTTTGTTCTGCAGAGGGGCGATGCGGCGGCGGAGGAAATCAGCGCCAATCATTTCTATTGTGAGCCCGGCAACCCTGAGACGGTGGATCCTGGTAATTGCGATTGTGAGCTTCTCATCTTGAGGATCGAGGCCGCTCCAGTCCTTGCCGCGAACCACTTTCGTTTGTCGGGGCGAACAGAACGGCTGAGGATCTTTCTCCTTAATCCAGCACCACTCGGCCTGCCATTCATCCCACTTCTTACGGTAGAGACCGTCTGGGTATATCTCTTTATTCCATGCCCTTGGAATCCAGGTGATAGAACCAGAAAGGGCGTCTCCTGTTTCGATACGGGGAATGAAATAGTGGCGAAAGAGGGCTGTGCTGGGAACTACTCCGGCGAAATTTTCACAGAGATGGGCAAAGACTGACATGCATGTCACGGCATTCAGTATGAAATCCAAGAGACGGAAGCCGTATGTGTACATGATGTCGATGAAGAAATCAAAAAACGGAGGGCAGAGCCCGCAGTAAAAGTAAGCGACAAAGAAGGGGAATTTATCTGGACCGCCCTTGATGGAAGCTTGGAGCACGCGAGTTGCAGGGTGAGCCCTCGTCTTCTTCCCCCACATACACATGTACCGCTCAATTAGGGCGCGCATGTCGAGCGTCGGGACGAAGACGGCGTGTTCCTTCCGCGTCTCCACCAGATCGATCTTCTCCGTATCTGCATCCGAGTCGACGGCTTTCGCCACTTTGCCCTTGCTTGCTTTGGGCGGCATGACGACTATGGAAGCGGAGGCCGAGAATGATGAGGGCGTGGGGGTGGCGGATGGATGGGAGAGGCTCTGTTTCAATCTCGAGGAAGAATGCGACGGTGGTTTCCAGATTGGAAAAGACGAGAGGTAAATGAGCAGCGCCTCTGCGGATTCCCTTTTATGGGGAAGGCGCGGGACTGCCTCTTTACTAACCAATGTGAATGCATTTTTATGAGCGCACTACTACTGCGGCCATTCCGCGCACGTATCCCATGTCCCGCATTTAATGTGCGTCGTGGGGGAGCGTGGTAAATAAGATGATTACGACAGTTAACTCCTGCCACGCGTGCCCGTGCACTGTTTGGGCCTAGCCCAACAACGCCTCGCACCCGTGTATGGCCTAGGCCCGGGGGCTCCTGTCGGTGTACTAATGTTTGGGTCTTTTAGTACCCCATACTTGTGCACGGACGGTTGTAGCCATACCAGCGGCAAGGCCTGCCGGAGAACAGTTGGGAACAAATACAAGATTGTCAAGAAGGCATTCAAGCTAATGATCAGAAGACAGAAGACCGAAGGCTGGATTCCCGGCAAGATACTTGCCGGGAAGGCTCGAGAAGGCCCGGCAAGGCCTCGCACCCGGCAAGATCCCACCGCCCTGCCACTGCTCCAGCGCAGCGACCAGTCTATCATTTAGGGTTTGTCCTCCTGGATGCGTGTCATGGCACTAGCGGCGGATGGGGTTAAGCGGCGCTGATGGGACGGGCTCTTTTTCTGTCCCCAAGAAAGTAAGGGACACCTAAGTGGAGCATTTAATGCGTTTGTCCTAAGTCGTCAGTGATAAGCATGTAAACACTGTAGTAACTTTACACCTCTTGTGCATACTGTTCGCCACTGTTGGTGACCCCTTTGTCATATAAAAGGAGGCCCAAGGCGAAGCTACAGGGGGGAAGCTTTCTAGCCCAGTTGCATGCGTAGCCGCCCTTCCTGCGTACTGTTCACCAAGAAGCGCTCCGGGTATCTGAGCTTAAACACCCACAATAAACCAAAGCAGGAGTAGGGTTTTACGCTGCTCAGCGGCCCGAACCTGGGTAAAAAATCCCCGCGTTGATCGTTAGATCCACTCTTTGTGTACATCTTTTCCCAGCCGAACCGTAAAAGGGATCCACGCGGTCCCATAGGTGTCGTACGCCGACACTTACGTATATAAACTTTACGCTTAAAAAAGGTTGACGCAATTTATTTTTGCTTTTATATGAACATGGATTTTCCGGCCTACCTTATTAGTTTGATTTTCACCACCATTTACACGGATAGATTTTATATTTATTTCTCTTTTGATGCTGTTTATAAAATTTATATGGTTTCTTGTGAGAAACAATACATTATTTACTTTCCCCCTTCTTTTTGGTTTTCATTTCAGGCGTTTTGTGAGTTTGTGAATAGTGGTGTGAGTGTGTCTGTCTGCTTAAGTTTGTATTTCACTACTGGAATTAGGGACTTTGCCATCTGCCAGCTCTTTGCCGTCTGCTGGCAGACGGCAAAGAGGTTGTTTGCCGTCTGCTTTGGGAAAGCAGACGACAAAGAGCTGGCTGATGGCAAAGACACTGTTTGCCATCAGCCAGCTCTTTGTCGTCTGCCAGCGGACGGCAAAGTTTCTTTGCCGTCCGCTAGCAGACGGCAAAGAGGTGGGGTGGGGCCTAGTGGAGGCCAGTTAACTGCAATGGCCCACCCCACCTCTTTGCCGTCTGCTAGCGGACGGCAAAGAAACTTTGCCGTCTGCTAGCAGACGGCAAAGAAAATAACTCCTAACGGGCCGTTACCCCCCTCCTCTCTCTCTTCTCTCTCTCCCTCTCTTCTCTTTCTCTCCCTCTCTTTATCTCTCTCTCTCTCCCGCGCCCTTTTCCCCCTTAAATTTCGTCCCGCCGTCGCCGGTCGCCGCCGCCGCCCCGCCCCTCCCCCTCCGCCGCCCCGCGCCGCCGCCCCTCCGCTGCCCTGCACCGCCCCTCTGCCGCCGCCCCGACGCTCCCCCGCCCCCCCCCTAAGCCGCCCCGCACCGCCCCTCCGCCGCCGCCCCGACGAGCTCCCCCGCCCCGACGAGCTCCCCCACCCCGACCCCTCCGCCGCCCCGCGCCGCTGCCTGGACCCCCCCCCTCCGGTGAGCTCCACCCTCCCCCCTTTTTTTGTTTTTTTTTCTGTTTTTATTAGTTAGGTTTTATTAGTTATTAGTTCATATTAGTTATTAGTTTATATTAGTTAGTTTAAATTAGGACAGAAATTTTATTTGTATTAGATTTAGTTTTAGATTTTTTCTTTGTTTGTATTATTTAGGTAATAGGAGTAAGATTTAGGAGAAGAAAAAGGAAAGAAGAAGAGAAGAAGAAAAAGGAAAGAAGAAGAAGTAGAAGAAAGATAGGAAATAAAAGAAAAGGACACCCCGACACCCCGACCCCGACACGGCACCCCGACCCCGACACCCCGACACCCCTGACACCCCGACACCACGACACCCAGACACGACACCCCCGACACCCCGACACCCCGACCCCGACACGACACCCCGACACCCCGACCCCGACACGACACCCCGACACCCCGACCCCGACACGACACCCCGACACCCCGACACCAGGACACCCCGACCCCGACCCGACATCCCGACCCCGACATGGCACCCCGACCCCGACACCCCGACACCCCGACCCCGACACGGCACCCCGACCCCGACACCCCGACACCCCTGACACCCCGACACCATGACACCCAGACACGACACCCCAGACACCCTGACACCCCGACCCCGACACGACACCCCGACCCTGACACGACACCCCGACACCACGACACCCCGACACCCTGACACGACACCCCCGACCCCCGACACCTCTTCGGCCTCCTGTTGACCGAAAGGGTGCTCTTCGGCCTTCCAGAGGCCGACGGGGTCATATATGTGTGAATTATGAGTTAGGTCATACAATTTCCGATTTTGTTATGAAAAACATCATATATATTTGTGTTGATCGGGTGGATTTAAATGTGCAGTTGTTTCGTCGCTGCGAGGGTTTGGTGTTCGACGACCTCCCCGTGCGTTCGACGAGCTCCGCCCCTGCGTTCGTGGGTGAGCACAAATGACATCTCCTCCTCCCCCTTCATTTGCTCTGTTCCAGTCTTCGTGCCGATGAAACTTGCTAGCTGTAGGTAGATTGAATCATCAGTATGCGTGACCACTATGCGTCTCCCGTTCGAAAGGGTTACATCTATAAATATGCATGCATTTGCATATTTATAACCGTGATTCTTTCGAATTGTCCAACGTTATCCATGGACAGCCCGAGTATGTGTAGATTGGGTTCGTTTTCCCATATGCTCTGCTCTGGATCCGATGCAGAATTTCGTCAGTGCCTCCCTGTTGTTCTCCGGGTACACATCCTCTGTGCTTATTGCCGAGACATGTATCAGGAGAACAGTGGGGAGGTGCTGCCGAAATTTTGCGTCGGATCCGGAGCAGAGCATGGGAAAGCGAACCCAATCTACACATACTCAGGTGGGATTAGGACCTATCTTTACCTACTAGCGTCTAGGTTGCATGGATGTAATAAAACTGACAAACTCTATTAACTGATGAATATGGTTTGCTGAATTATGTATATATTTCTTGTGTGTCCAGTAGCTAGGCAAGATGAGTGATTGTGCGTGGATGTACACCGGTCACACTAGTCAGAAAGACATGACCATTGAATGCTTAAAATAAACCAAGGGGTTTCTGAGCGCCACATTTGCAAATGGCCAGGAAATAACCTGGTGCCCCTGTGTCCGGTGCGACAACCATAAAAAGTGGACACGGGATGAAATGGGTAAACACCTGCAGAAGTCGGGTTTTACGCCGGATTATACGGTGTGGAGATTTCATGGTGAGTCTGCCCAACGTGCCAGAGCTGAGGTGGTTCGTCGTCGCACCAACGAGCATGGTACCGGGATCGAAGACATGGTGTAAGACTTTGATGATGCTCGGGATTCAGACGATGAGATGGAGGAATCTGCAAAGGCCTTCTATGAAATGTTGGAGTCTTCAAAACGTCCTCTCCACGAGCACACTGAGCTTTGTCAGCTGGATGCCATCGCGCAAGTAATGGCTCTCAAGGCTCAGTTCAACCTGGGCAGAGAATGCTACGACGCGATGATGACGATATTTGGACGCTTTCTACCCAAAGGCCATGTATTGCCAGCAAACCTGTACCAGTCGGACAAAATCCTACGTGCGCTTAAGATGCCCTATGAGAAGATAGATGCCTGTGAGAATGGATGTGCCTTATTTTGGCTTGAGTATGCGGGCTTCAACTATTGTCCCATTTGCAAGTCTTCCAGGTATGTTGTGGTAGACAACGGTATGGGTGAGAAGAGTCAGACCAAAATCCCAGTTAATGTTCTTCGGTATATGCCAATCATACCAAGACTTCAACGTCTTTTCATGGTCGAAGAGACGGCCAGACAGATAACGTGGCATAAATTGGGCAAAAGAACCGAACTAGATGCAGATGGGAATCCGATGTTGGGACACACTTCAGACGCTTTTGCGTGGAAGCACTTTGATGCTTTACATAAGGACAAAGCGGCAGATCCAAGGCATCCTCGAGTCGCTATCAGCACGGATGGGTTCCAAGTGTTTGGTATGACGGCAACCCAATACAGTTGCTGGCCTGTATTTGTCATTCCACTCAATCTCCCCCTGAAGAGATTATGAAAAGAAAGAACATTTTCTTGACGTTGATAATTCCAGGGCCCAACTATCCGGGGAAGAATATGAATGTGTACATGCAGCCGCTTAAGGATGAATTGCAAGAAGCTTGGGATAATGGGATCAAGACATATGACGCCGCTACAAAACAAAACTTCAAAATGCATGTGTGGTACATGTACTCGACGCATGACTTGCCGGCGTATGCGCTATTCGTTGGCTGGTGTGTGCATGGAAGGTTCCCGTGCCCCACATGCAAGGCAGCTCTTCAGTTCCGTTGGCTGCAGGCGGGTCGCAAGTATTCTTGCTTCGACTTGCATAGACAGTTCCTGGATCCTGGCCATAAGTTCAGAAAAGACAAGAAAAATTTCATGAAAGGTAGAGTTGTCAAAAACTCTGCACCACCTGCATTGACAGGCCAACAGGCCCTGGATCAGTTAAACGCTCTCGAGCCTAATCCAGAGCGTCCAGGATATTTCAAAGGGTATAATTCGGAACACGCCTGGACTCACAAGATATGCTTGTGGGATCTGCCTTACTTTAAAGACCTCATTTGCCCACACAACATCGACATGATGCACACTGAAAAGAATATCGCCGAGGCCCTTTTTGGTACATTGTTCGGCATAGAGGGGAAGTCAAAGGATAACCCTAAGGCTAGAGTCGATCAAGAGGCTCTATGTGATAGACCATTACAAAACATGCGACAACCGAAAGGAAAGAAGAACTGGAGGAAGCCAAAGGCATGGTTCAATCTTCGAAGGCCAGCTATGAGGGAAATGATCTTGTGGGTGAAAATGCAGTTGATGTTCCCCGATGGGTATGCAGCGAATCTAAAGAGGGGAGCGAGTCTTGACAAATTGAAAATATTTGGTATGAAGAGTCATATGGCTTGAGCGGGTAATGCCGGTGATGTTGCGTGGCTTTATCCCTGAGGATGAATGGCTAGTACTGGCAGAGCTGAGCTATTTCTTCCGTGCTCTTTGTGCGAAAGAACTATCGCCTGACGTGCTAGACGAACTGGAAGAGTCGGCGCCAGAGTTGATCTGCAAGTTAGAAAAGATCTTTCCATCGGGATTCTTTAATCCAATGCAGCATTTGATTTTGCATCTCCCGAACGAGGCAAGATTGGGGGGGCCCGTGCAAAATCGTTGGTGCTTCGCAACTGAGAGGATGCAGAAGACGCTTCGAGCAAAATGTAAAAATAAACGTAGAATTGAAGCATCGATGGCCGAGGAATTCATTACTGAGGAGGCCGCAAACTTCGTGACAGCACACTACAAAGCCAAGAATCGTCATTTGCATAATCCGAAGCCTCGGTACAATGATGGCGACCGTGGAAAAGGTCGATCCAACCTCAGCCTATTCAAAGGGAAGCTCGCACCAGCCGGTGCTTCGAAAGCAATAGCGTTGGATGTCGAAGAATGGCGGACCATTTCGTTGTATATCTTCAACAACCTAACAGAAGTGCGGCCGTACATCGAGTAAGTTCTCGGTACATTGTTTCGCAACTTCTAATTCCTTTGAAATGCTCTTATTCCCGGATATGTGATACAGTCGATACGTCGCCAAATTCTCGGATGGAGCGGTGATCCAAAAGGATTCCATCGAAGAGTATGAGCTTCTGGCAAAGCATGGAGGAGGCTATCCCGGTTTCATCTCTTGGTTCAAACAAACGGTAATTTCCATTAGACAATTTCATTTCTTCGTCTAGTTTGCGGCTAATGCAACAATCCTTTCGTATTAAACTTGTAGGCTAATGCAGAGTCTATGGACTCCGAATTGAGACATGTCACAAATGGTTTTGACTATAAGGTCCGTTCATTTGACAAATACGACATCAACGGGTATCGCTTTCGTACTTTTGGCAAAGAGCTATCTATGGCCGACCGAAAGTCTACAAATTGTTGTGTCTCCGCTGTCGGCGAAGGAGGGGTCGAGTATTATGGAAGAGTTGAAGCAATTTATGAACTTACATTCTTTGGTGAAAACCCACCAAACGTCGTAGTCTTCAAATGTTATTGGTTCCAGCCAAAGGAGACTTCAAGGACTCATGAACATATAGGGCTAGTCGAAATCAAACAAAGCACCCATTTAGATGTTCCCGATGTCTATATTACGGCTCAACAGGCGACCCAAGTTTTCTATCTACCGTGGGCCTGCCAAACTGATCCAAATCTGAATGGTTGGGATGTTGTTTATGATGTGCCGCCACATTTTAGACCACCTCCCCTCAATGAAGATGATTATGACCCTCACATTAACCCAGACACATATGAAGGAGAATTCTTCCAAGAAACACGTGTTTCCAAAAAAACGTTTCAAGAACCGCTCGACTTCACCCCAGAACATTGAGGTAGACAACGACAGTGAATCCGACTTCACCCCTGAGCCGGAACAAGAAGAGACGGAAGAAGAAGAGGTTACTGCTGCGGATGACCTGTCAATGCTTGACCGATTACATAAAGGAGGCCTTCCACATGTTGATGCATTTATTGATGATGCTGATGAGCACGTCATTACTGATAGTGATGACGATTCTGCATTTATTGATCCCGGAGCATATATAGACGATGAAGATTAATATTAGTAATGTCAGGTATTCAATTATTATTATGTACATATATATTATTAATTAGTTCATGTTATTAGGTATTCAACAAAATGACATTGACTTAGCTTATTTTCCTCGAAAATGACATAATAACCTTACTTAGCTCCAAACTGACATACTTTACCTAGGATAGCTATAAAATGACCTATACTTAGCATTTTTCCTCCTAAATGACTTAATATGCTTAGTTAGCTAAAAAATGGCATAACTACCTAGGATAGCTCCAAAATGACCTATACTTAGCTTCTTTAGTTCATTTATGACATACTTAGCATACTTAGGTAAAAAAATGGCATGATAACCTTGGTTTAGCTCCAAAATGACATTGACTTAGCTTATTTTCCTCGAAAATGACAAAATAACCTTACCTACCTCCAAAATGACCGATTTTAACTAGGATAGCTCTAAAATGACCTACACTTGCCATTTTCTTGTATGATTGTATGATTTATATAGTTACTTGTATAATTTTCTTACTTTGTATGATTGTTTCTTATACATAGTGCCATGGTCTTGAAATCCGTCCCCGTCGGCCCTCGCCCGCTTTATGATTCGGATGTGGTAAATTCTCTTTTATAACTATTTGTTGCACTTTGCATTTATGACAATTATGGCCATCAAGTTGACATAGAGATATTTTAATCTAGGAGGCATGTGAACCGGAATTTGCAACCGACCCACTTGTCGAGAAGTTAAATTTAGTTGAAAAAGAAAATGAGTATTTGAAAGAAAAAATTAAAAGAATTGAAAAAGAGAAGATGACATTGGAGTTGTATGTTGCCGATGTCGTCGATGATCACAAGATGAAGATGAATGCAATGCGCTTGAAGATGGATGCAATGCGCTTGAAGATTAAGAAGATTAGAAAATATGCCATTGATAATGAGGCTTGGTATCATTATGCCGTTGGATCAATTGTTACCTTAGTTGCGATCTTCATCGCATTTGTTGTGATGAGGGTACGTTTTCTCTATACTTAGCTTATTTTCCTCCTAAATGGCATAATTACCTAAGTTAGATAAAAAATGAGCTATACTTACGTAAGTTGGCTCAAAAATGGCATCATCCTCGAAAATGACATAATAACCTTACTAAGCTCCAAAATGACCTATTTACCTAGCTTAGCTCTAAAATGACCTACACTTAGCATTTTTTTCCTAGCTTAGCTAAAAAATGGCATTTTTACCTACCTTAGTTAGAAGAAGAAGAAGATAAAGAAGAGGAGAGGAGAAAAAGAAAGAGAAGAAAAATTCTTCTTCTTCTTCTTCTTCTTCTTCTTCTTCTTCTTCTAGTCTTCTTCTTCTTCTTCTTCTTCTTCTAGCTAGTCTTCTTCTTCTTCTTCTTCTAACTTTCTTCTTTCCCAATTTGCAGATTTGCTTTCGATGAGGAAGCTTGCGTTAATGGAGTCTACTCTTCTTCTTGTGCTTCCTTTTTGTTTTGATTTTGTAGGATGAACAATGTGAAACTTGCTACCTATATATGTATGTATGGATGAAACTATATGGACCTTTTGCTTAATTGTTGGATATGTTGGACTTTTCATTTGGTGTATATATGTGTTGGATGATCATATCCATATGGCAGGGATATGTTGGCTATATGTACTTGTTGAAATATTTTGAAATGAATATATATATATATATATATATATGTGAAATTGATTGAATTTAAGAAAAAAAAACAGCGGGAATATAGCCACTTTGCCGTCTGCCAGCAGACGGCAAAGGTCTTCGCCGTCTGCCAGCAGACGGCAAAGGTCTTCGCCGTCTGCCAGCAGACGGCAAAGAGGCCACGTGGCAGCAGCCTGTGCAACCTGGGCTGGCCTATTTGGCCTCTTTGCCGTCTGCCAGCAGACGGCAAAGAGCTTGCTTCTTTGCCGTCTGCTGGCAGACGGCAAAGAGCCTGCGTTGGCCCAGCTGATCGCTGACGTCAGCTGACGTCAGCTGCAGCTCTTCGCCGTCTGCTGGCAGACGGCAAAGAAGCAAAGGTCTTTGCCGTCTGCCAGCAGACGACAAAGAGCGCCGTTAGCCCCCTAACGGGGCTAGCACCTTTTGTCTGCCGTCCAGGGGTTTTGCCGTTCGCCAGCAGACGGCAAAGAGGCCTTTGCCGGCAGCCGTTCAGCCGGAGTGTTGGCCGTCTGCTGGCGGACGGCAAAGGCTTTGCCGTCCGCCAAGCATGCCTTTGCCGTCTGCTATGGCAGACGGCAAAGCAGCAGATTCCAGTAGTGTTTGGTATTTTTGAAGAATGGTGTGCCATGCAAAAATAAAAATAAAATACTTTTTCATGTAAAAAGCCCATATTTTTTCCTGTGTACACTCTGAATTGTTGATCAGCACATTCAATCTATCAATCATGATATAGTATTTTTTCACATGTGTCAACCATGATATTTGTAAGCAATATTCTAAGATCTTTCATTGATTGCTTTGTGCATACTTGCTATGACCTTGAGGTAGATGCTTGTTCTCTTGTCACACTTATTGGCAGCTCTACCTCCCATTTTCATGTTTGTTTCCATGATGACCTTGATTATGCTCAATTGATATGCCTACATGACATGCCACTATTCTTTGTCACACCATATGATATGCATAATGACGACACTTGTTGGGTGAATCACCTCTTGAATGATTGGTTTTGCACTAATGCTAACCACATTTGTTTTACCAAGTGTTTTTTGTCCTTGCTCCTTTTGAAGGAATCACAAGATGGTGCGACATTGGAGAGTGCCCATTTCGAGCTTCAAGATGATGAATGCTTGGTGATCGTCCACTTCTACATGGCGACGACATTTCTTTCCCATGGTGATTTGGATTTCGATCCGAGGATGAATCTTTCCCAGCGGGGAGGGGATGATGCGGAGCATCCGACGGACATCACCATGTCAAGAGTCCGTTCGGCAAGTGACACGTGCGACATCTACTTCACATACACAAAGGTGAATCATCTCCTTTACACATGTTCAATTGAACCCTTCGAGGATGGTATACTACTTGACACTTCTCTCATGTGCATACATAGGTATTGCCAGAGCTTCACGGATGTCGAGGAGGAGTGCAAGCGCCAAGGAACAACTACACCATTCGCGAGGCAAGCACGGAAGCGGAGACAGAAGAAAATGGAGCTGCTGAAGCTACAGCAGCCGGACATCCAGGCCACGGGCCAGACATCCGACGCCTGGGCAGCCACTAGGGAACTGCCCCAACAAACGGCCAACAACATCAGCGGCCAGATATCCGGCGCCAGCCCGGACATCCGGCGCCACGACCATCGCCCGGACATCCGGCGCCCATCCCTGGAAATCCGCCCTCGACGTATCCATAGAGCAACAAGAACTGGGCCAGCCAAGACCCCAGACATCCAGCTCCTCGTGAGCCGCCGGACATCCGGCCCCCAGCCCGGACATCTGGCGCCTGCCTACGCGCAGAGTCGGGCCAGAGGCCCATGTATCCCCCTCTCACTTACCCCTTCATGGACTAGCCTATATATACTCCTTCCCCAGCTCCTAGGAGAAGATCCATGAGTGGATTCAAGACATCTTCGGAGAAGATCCCCCAAGTGGATATCAAGACCCCCTTGTGGGAAGGATCTATCTAGATCATCAAGACCTCATCTCCTCTTTGATTTGGGATGAACTCTACCTTGTATCTTTCCCTTTGATTGTTCATGTACCTTGTGGATCTTCTGTTTTTGTTAGTCTAGTGGATGTGTGATTGGACTTGTTCTTGAGTGTTCCTTTTGTGATTTACCCGTGTTCTTCATGTTCTTCAAAGGAACCCCCTCCAATTCGTGTAATGAGGTTGTACATAAGATCGAGGAGCTTCAAAACACTCCTGTTGGTTTGTTCCAACACTTTGCTTTTTATTTTTGCCTTTTGCGATTTTTTGGTTGCAAGTTAGTTTTCAAAAATCCAAAAACCCAAAAAAATAGAATAAGCTTTGCTTTTCTCTTGTTCTTTATTTAGTCCCTTGGAGTTCATTTGCATTTTGTTTTCAGAGGAGTTGATCTATGCCAGGACAACGAGGAATGCAAGAGTAAGGAAGAGAAGTGTGTAAATCTGCAACCGTGAAGGTACGTCCTACGACCCATGTCTTTTGCACTTGAATACTTAGCATAGATGTAGTAGTTGTATGTGTGATATGTGCAGATGGGAGTAATTCTTGATAGTTGATACAAAGGTTTTCTCTAGCTAGTAGCTGAAATAATTTTGTAGCCTTTGTTTTCTTTAGTTTAGACAACTAAGACTTGCCGTGGGACAGTTTTTAAGTGAAATGTTATTAACCAAATATAAATATGCACAAGAGAAAGTCTCTCAAGACTTGGGAGATGAGAAATTGTAGTGGACGTAATGTTTAATCATGCTCAACCCCATGTCGTTAATTTTAATAGACTTGATAGCACTTGTGGATTAAATTGTCTAGAGGAACTTAGTTGAAAGGTGGGTGAGATTATGGCAAAAATCTGTGTTGTATATCTCAACATGGTGTTATAGCCTTCGGCTGGTGCCATGGCCTTTGCTACTACATACGCATTTACGTGTGCAAATGTGGCTTCGTCACCCTTCTTGATGTTATGCTGAGGACTCCGCTGGCCAATGAACGATCCACCAAGAGCGACAGCTCGGATTTCGGCTATGAGTTTGTTACCGTACGTAGTGGCAACACTACAAATGAATATTATTCGGCCTTCTCTTGAGTGGGTGTGTATGTGGTAAATAAAGGTGACTGATCAAAAGAGCTCGAAAGAGACATTATTGCTAAAGGTCCAAAGTTCCCAAACATTAAGCCACAACGAAAACCTATGCATGATCACTTATTTGGCATAATCTCCTTCACATGACAATCAAAGTTCCAGCAAACAATGATTGAAACAAAGTGTTCAAGAGCCTAAAGGAGGACACAATTGTGGGTGTAGTCATGAGCACTTGAACATTATATTTTACTACATGCTTTCTACTCCCTAACTTATGTTTTCATGGCTTTATCTAAAGATACTCTTTTGTGCATTCCCGGCAAGCAAGTGTTGTCTAGATTAAATGAAATGAAGTGTTGCAAAGTTGTTTATCTAGTAGATTAGAAACTTTGTGTTGATTATCTTTGCTTCACTAACACTTGCACTATAACCATGCCACTGCTATATCTATGATAAGTTTTTAGGTTAAGAAGTGGAGGGCTATCTAGGCATATCGATCGTAAATGAACCAAAACCTTCTCGTTATTTCGGTTTAAACAACTGAGTTCCTTATCCTTTGGATTTCTCTCAATGTTACTCGAGGATGATCAAGTTTAAGCTTGGGGAAGTTGATGAGTGATATTTTTACACTCATTTCAACCTTGTTTAAACCGAGATATTTCATTAAAAGAGAGATATTCACTCCGATATTACCACTAATTACTAATGAATGCAAAAGATTCCACAAATCCTCTGTTTTATATTTTTCCACAGGAAATGGGCTAAAAAGGGAATAAATCACATGGGAGAAAGGAAATGAAGGAAAATGGAGAAGGAATAAGTCACCAGGAGGCGCCAGGAGGCCACCAGAGTCAAAGACGGCATTCCATGCGACCGCGTGCGCTCGCATGAGCGGTCGTTTGGCATGGAAACCGAGGCAGGTCATCCACCTAAACAATTTTTATAAAGGGGACCCCCATCAAAATGTCAACAGAACAGCGTCGAGCACAACCAGAACCTCATCATCATCTTCTTCATCCACAAACCCTAGCCACCGCCATTTCCATCTCCACCACCATAGTGCTCTCTCATCTAGTTCATACTTGTAATCATGCATCGCACAAGGCATCCATTGTAAGACATATTGAATCAATCAATCCCAAGATGTGTTCTTCAATGTTTTTTTCTCGCGATCTAATCTCCATGTGTGAGTAGTTCGGTAAGGTATGGGGTGAGGCATGAGCCTTGCAACCCCAAGTATTTGGTGAAGGGATCAATGGAAGCCTTTGACATAATGTCTCGTATGTGTGAAATAAAATTGTTTCGTTAGTGTCTCTTGTCTTGTCCGCGATCTTCATCCCTGCAGGTACCCAGGATCATGTAGATCGAGCACCGGTGAGGCTAGGAGCAAGGGGACCATGAAGTGTTATACTGAACACCGGTGACAATAAGGTTTAGTAGGGTAACATGGATCATATCCTTGGGGATTCATGAGGTGTAGTCATTAAACGCCCAATGCTTTTGTCTGATATTATTATCTTAATTATCGAGGCAACCCCGCGAGACGGATAGGGCCTTCGGTTCGACAACTGATTCTTGATGCAGGACTCGTGCTGGCCAAGATGTTATTTGGACACATCCCCCACTCCGATACGATGCAAGCACCACTTGATGGGTGACTTCCCGAGCAAAAACTAATATCATTTTTTATCCCAACACCAATACATGGTTGTAAGCATTAAGACCTCATCCCCATACCTTCTTTTTATTATAAGTGTTTGACTCACAATTTGCTTGTTGATCCGGTCAAAAGCTGGATTTGACACTTTGGCAAAAGCTTGCTAGAGACCATTGCTTCAAGGGAATCTTCCTCTCATGGGTTCGATACCCAGGGTCACCTCTGGGGAAATAGGTGTGGGATACCCTTTCTTGTTCCAATACCAGATCAATAAAAAGGAGATATCACCCTTGCCGTTGGATTCCATCGTCGTCAACGGGAATCTTCTCTGTCGTTGCCGCCATAGAGGACCTCCACCAAGTTAGGGTGAGATTCGATCCCCTCTGTGCTCCAAATTCCGATTCAATGCACGGATGGTTCTCCTAGATCTTGCCACAGACTACACTTCTCTATCCACTACAAATTCCTAGTGATAGCTTGAATTAGAATTTTAGGTTTAGGGTTTTACAGTTTTCATCTCGGATCGACCGAATTGAGGCAACCCGGCGTCACCGATTTGGCCTTGGCCTTTGCACATAGTACGTTTCAGTGAAACCGAGTGGTACTGGGTCGGTGTCACCGAGTTGATTTCTTTGTAGCATCATGTGCGCCTTGGTGAAACTAGGAACTGCTTCGGTCAGACCGAATTGCAAACCCTAGTTTCAGTTGCTGCCTCAGTGCTACTGACAATTTTGAATCGGTCACTCCTAAATGCCCTCTGTAAAAACCTAAAAATGAAGTTTGAATTCAATTTTTTTCAAAAACTAGCTGCATTTTGTGATACTCATCTACTCTGCATCCTCCAATCTATTCACTGGTTCTGTTTCCAGTATGTCAGAGGCCAGTGAAAGTCAGAATGTGTCCAGAGAGGTCAGTGTGGACCTTGATGCAGGAACAAGTGCAGAGGAGAGCTACCATGAGGGAGAAAGGAGTTCTCCAAGCTTGCCTCCAGCAGCCACTAGAACAAGGAAGAAGAGGAACTCAGATTCTGATGATGAGGACTTCCTTGTGGAGGAAGTTACTTCCAAGACGAAGAAGACAGTGCTTGCTAAGGAGTATGGCACTGCTGCTAGCACAAGGCCAGCTGCAAGTAAATCTATGTCCAAATTTGCAGGAAAGAAGAGGGTGAGGAAACAAATTGCACATGTGACATACAAAACAAATTGCACATGTGACATACAAACCCACATCTATGAGAAGAGATGATGAGCCTGAAGCTGCTGAACCCCAACCTCCTAAGCAACAAAAGCTCATGGCTGATGCCATGCCCAAGAGAGCTACTACTTCCAAGTCTGCTGCTGCCCCCAAGCCTAAGGGGAGGACAATAAGAAACATATTTGCTGCAGAAAAGGACAAGGCCCCAGTGCCAGAGCGAGAAGAAGATGTTGATGATGCCCTAGTGCTGTGAAAGCTTAGAGCCAGACTGCCAGAACACGATGACACTCATCCTGTGGCAGAAAACATGAAGGATAGGAAAGACAAAGGACTGAGGAAATGGAGAGAGTCTGACCCATATTCCATCAGGAGGACTCCTGTGGACTATAGCTTCTACACCAAGGAGTAGCAGGACTTCTATGAGACAATGCTTCTCGACAAGAAGCCTATGGTGAGTGACATGAGGTGGGTGGACTGGAAGTACGTTGATAAGCATGAGGATCACTTCCCCCACGTTCATGAGGACTTCAGGACAGTTGGTGTTGATGAGTTCATCGGGAAGAAGCTGACTGCATGGAACGATGAGATGATCATGCAATTTTACTCGATAGCTCACTTCTATCGCAATGGAAGGATAGTATGGATGACCGAAGGAGTTAGGCACCTGTCTAGTGTGCTTGAGTGGGCCACCTTGTTGGGTGTTCCCGAGGCTGATGAGCACGATATTGATGTATATGCCAAGCCTAAGATGGATCACAATTCCATGGCCAACATGTACACAGAGATCCCCAACAAATATAAGGATTCTCACAAGCTTGGCTCGGTATATCACTTATTGGTAGGTGTTGCTACCTCCAATACCATCATGAGGCATACATTGATGCCCAAGTCAGGCGATGAGAAGATGATTCGTGGTCATTCTATCAACATGCTGCATCATATTGACCAACATCAGAAATTCAAGTTTATGGATCTCATTGTGGAAACCGTCAAGAGGACTGCTGTAGACCAGAAGAGATCTTGTGGCTTTGCACCGCATATTCAGATGCTTATCAACTTGAAGGGTGCAAACAAGTCTTTTTTGCTGGACCGTGAGCATTTGCCGCTACAGCCGGAGTTTGAGGATAACACTATGACGATGGATCCATCCCATCACACCTCGACTGCAGCACAGGCAGAGGCAGAAGCTGCCAGGACTACAGGGCCAAGTGCCTTCACCACACCATTGCTTAAGACTAAGACTGACCAGATGAACTATCTCATCCAAGTTACTCGGAGGATCGAGCGGAGTTTGGCCAACCTCGCAGAGAACCAAAAGAGTCTTGAGAGGATTGTTGAGATGAAATTCCATGATCTGGATGTCAAGGCACTGGTACAACGAGCTGCTATACAAACGGTTTGTAACCCCTTTCCATGACGGAGTTTTAAACCGTCACCTTGCCTATGTGTGCAATAGGGGTTCCTTCCCACACGACCCAGAAACCGTCGGCGATAGGGCCTCCGGTCACACACGTGGGGGAAAAAGAGCTCGTGTGCGATCAGGCGAGCCATCGCAGACAATTATACTGGCCCAATCATTTCGGTTCGTATGTTCATCCCACGCAGTGAATCTCAGAAAAACGTTTCCGTTCATATGTACATCACACACAATTTTTATGTGGAAACATTTGTGCAAGGTGGCCTAACGCAAACATTTGTCAGGAGAAAGGCGTGTGTGATTGTTCATTGATCCAACATGGCTACTTTCTAGAAACTGTGTGCGTTGTTTGAGGTCATCGCCCACGGTATTGTCTGAGAAACCGTCTGCAATTCAAAAATCCAATAAGCAGGCTAATTGGCCTATTATTGATAATGCATTTAGTAATCAAATTGACATTTCATATCAAACACACCATATGTTTCATAGCCGTATTACGGTAACCAGGATTTCATAGCAGAATTACATTAGAGTACAACATCACATAGCTTCAGCACTCAGTTACACCATATAGGCATATTCCTAGCTACACAATTACACAACAACATGAAGTTTCACATGCAACATCTAAAACCTTTGGAAAGTAGCATCATATACGGTATATAGAGAGATGAATCTCATCTGGAAAACTGCTGAATCTGAAGGCGAATATTGAGCCTTCAATGGTGTTGAATGTCCTTGCAACTTTACGCCAGTGGCTACGGATGATTGCCCGCCCAACCTTCGTCCTCTTGAGGCAGAATTCAATATTGTACCGTGGGTGTTGAATGAGTACCTTCCTCGCCTCTTGACCATGGAGGTGGTTTGAGAGGTAATCATTGGTGAACTGCTTTGGAAAGGACTGAAAACAAAGATATGCATAAATATCTGTTCTAAAATTTTGAAATGGTGCATAGGAAAAAACACAAGGTAAAAGAGTTAGTACCATCCTATAGTTGACTGATGTCTTCTTCATTGTGCAAACAAAGATCTTGTTGTTATTCAACGCTAGTTTCTTTATCCTAACAATCTTTTTGAGTTTCTTGACTTGACTGATATTCATGTCCATCTCATTTCCCCATATGCAAAATGGATCGAACAGTGGGTCTAAACCTCTGACAGCAGGACCTACATGTGCAAGACCAAATTGTTAAAAACCTAAATATTAGAATGGTTCCTAAAATTGCACAATAATGTGCTATTAGCCAAAGGACCATGCATGTGCAAACCTCGATGGTAAACCTCAGTGTCTCCCATTGTTTCCCTGCAACACATATAACGCAGATATTGATCAGTTTTAGTGAGAGTTGGCATACTATCAGTAGAATATATTAATGAAAACTTGTACCCACAACAAATGAACATCACACTGCAGAATTGAACCAAAAAGTTAACTGGACACCACAACAAATGAAGTAAGCAGCTAACTGAGAACCACATTGTAGAATAGAACATATACTAGAAGATCATACAGTTAACCAAGCCTAGCGTGCTTAAGAACTACTAGGAAATAAAGCATTTTTGTATGTTTCTCATGTATAGAGTACATCCAAATTCAATTTTATTCCTCACATGCATAACAATAAAAAAAATTGTACCCACAGGAATTGAAAATCACATTTCAGAATTGAACCAAACAATTAACTGAACATCACAACAAATGAACCAAACTATTAACTGAACATCACATTTCAGAAGATCAGATTGCATATTAACATTACAGAGGACAATTCACTAGAAGGCACTGGAGGTGGCCTTTAGAAAACACAATGAACTGTCGTTTAAAGTAGGCAACTGCGTGGTGGCATCAGCGCGCGAGGGGTCGACGGTGGCCTTGACGGCGAGGTGCTCCTCTAAGATCTGGCGGTCGGCACGCATGGCAGCCATCGCGACCTCATCCGCGCATGCGGCCGCAACTTGCTTCACCGCTGCTAGATGGTCCTTGAGCTCCTAGCAATAATGCATGAACCATGGCTATGGGTGGCGCTTATTTGCAGGATGGGGCAGTTATTTGGGTGGAAGATGTCATGCCGGCGGTCGAGGCATGTGGGATGGAGAAGGAGGAGGAGGATGGGGGTGGGGTATGGATTACCTGACTATATGGACGAGGCCATGAAGCGGAAAGGAGCGCCGTCGGCGAGGAGGCGGCGCTGGAAAGCAAGCAGTGAAGGTTTGAACTTGGAAAGGAAGGAGGAAACAGTGGAAATGTGGCTTTTGGTGGGGGGGAGGGGGCGGGGACCCAGATATTTCCACGGTTGCCAAAAATTTATGAACGGTGCAGCAAAAAACTGGCGCGCAAGTGTGGTTGACGCGCGGCCGGTGGACTGTAGCCGACGAACCTTCCTGCGTAAGCCATACATGAGGGAGCCCCAAGATATTTTATACTGCATCGCACATTATTGTTGCTAACAAACTGTCTATGGTGTAATTGATTTTTTCATTTTTATTTGAAAGACAAAATGGGGTTACGGCAGAAAGGTCGCTGTTTGAATTGCTAGAACATTTATCTACAGTGAACATGCAACTATAGGAGCATCTTGCTAAAATTTGGAATTATTCTGGGTTCGTTTGGCATTTTTTATACATTAATTGAGTTTTCTAGGCATTTAATGTGCATAATTCAAATTTGAACTATAGGCACATGCTCTAGTGCAGTAAAATGGGTTGAAAAATCATATATGTGTCCTTGGGTGAATGTGTAGGTCCCATACAAGAAATGGGAGTGAATTTCAAACATCTGGGCATCGTGGCTCGGCCGAAAACATTGAGAAACTTGGTTTTTAAATTCCTGTAAATCTAAAAATTGCCTAAAAATCACAGAACTTATCATGGTTTCTTGACATGGCACCAACATGATGTGGTAAAAAATTTGATAGATTTGAGACAAGTTTTGGTATAAGCTTCTTACAAACCAGAGCTTCTCTCAAGAAGGCTCATGGTTCCGATAGGGGATGTGTCACCTTTGTGGAAGAAACGACATACGCTGCCTCTGCCTGCCTTGATTTTTTTACAGAGGCAATGAAGACCAATAGGAGTGTTGTGCTAAAATTTGGAATTATTCTGGGTCCGTTTGGCTTTTTTATACATTTATTGAGTTTCTAGGCATTTAATGTGCATAATTCAAATTTGAACTACATGCACATGCTCCAGTGCACCAAAATGGGTTGAAAAATTGCATATGTGTCCTTGGGTGAATGTTTAGGTCCCATACAAGAAATGGGAATGAATTTCAAACATCTGGGCGTCGTGGCTCGGTCGAAAACATCGATAAACTTGGTTTTTAAATTCCTGTAAATCCAAAAATTCCCTAAAAATCACGGAACTTGGCATGGTTTCTTGACATGGCACCAACATGCTGTGGTAAAAATTTTGTTCGATTTGGGACAAGTTTTGGTATAAGATTCTTACAAACCAGAGCTTCTCTCAAGAAGGCTCATGGTTCCGATAGGGGGGATGTGTCAACTTTGTGGGCGAAACGACATACGCTGCCTCTTCCTGCCTTGATTTTTTTTATAGAAGCAACAAAGACCAATAGGAGTGTCGTGCTAAAATTTGGAATTATTCCGGGTTCGTTTGGCATTTTTTATACATTAGTTGAGTTTTCTAGGCATTTAATGTGCATAATTCAAATTTGAACTACAGGCACATGCTCCAGTGCACCAAAATGGGTTGAAAAATTGTATATGTGTCCTTGGGTGAATGTTTAGGTCCCATGCAAGAAATGGGAATGAATTTCAAACATCTGGGCGTCGTGGCTCAGCCGAAAACATTAACAAACTTGGTTTTTAAATTCCTCTAAATCCAAAACTTGCCTGAAAATCATGAAACTTGGCATGTTGCCTTGACATGGCACTAACATGTTGTGGTAAAAAAATTGTCTGATTTTTTGAAGGTGCACAGATTAAGAACCAACAAAGTCATTTTGGAACAAAGAGCTGCCATGTTACAATCGGAAACACAAGTGCTATTCAAACCGTGGGCGTTGTACTAACCATTTACGTGCCGCCACACGTCCCCATTTTTATTGGCTAGGAGGCGCCGTGCGGGGTAGCTATTTGAGTAGACGGGAGGCGTGGAGCAGACCGCTGCGTAGGCTCACAGGGAAGCGAGCCCTTTGACCTCCATCCGATGCCCACCTCGCTCCCAACTTCTCCATTAATGGCGCCCGAGCCCCAATTTTAATAGCGTGGCTAGGCCTCAATCGACTGAGATTTAAGAGAGAGAAAAGAAAATCTGAAAAGAAATTTTTGCACGGATCTTGATGTAAGATCTCACAGACATAGCATCGACTGAGACTTAGCAAGACTGATATATATGAAGACGATGGCAATGGATAATAAAAATTGTCTTACATATTCAAGAAGATAATTAAAGATGCCACATGCGGCAATGCCCGAAAGACACAAAGGCAAAAGAAGGAAGACACAGACAACGATCTGGGTCGCTGCTCTCTACTTCACCTCGATCTACTATGCCATCTTCGTCATTTCATCTAACTTGATCTCCTTCTCGTCCTCAATCCTTCGCTTGCGAGCATCCATGGATTCTTCCAAGAGCATGTCACGCTCGATGTGGAGCTTAGCATTCTCGTCCATAAGTTTCCTGACCATGACAGCCGTCTTCTTCAACACGGCAGTTGTCTCCTCATGCTGCTTCGCCCTACCGGCGATCTTCGCCCTCAGCAGGTCATGCTCGGTGCGGAGCCTCACCTTGTCAACCCGTAGTCCCCGGATAACGCCGGTGGACTTATCCAACGCGGCATAGCTCTCCTCCTGCAGCTTTGCCCAACGGGGGATGTCATCGTCCATCAGCTTATTGAGCATAGCGTGCATGTGCCTGTGAGAGCCCTTCAGTGCCCGTGATAGATCCATCCAGGCCACCGCGACGCGGCAGGACCTCTCTGCTGCTTCCGCGGCGCGGCCGGACCACTCTGCTACTTCGGCGGCATGGCGGGACCTCAGTGCTACTTCGGTGGCGTGGTGGGACCTCTGTGCTGCTTCGGCGGCGCGGCGGGACCTCTCGACTGATAACACGGCGAGGCGGGACATCTCTGCTACTTTGCACACTGCTCCGTGGTTATTTCTCGACCAAGAACTCCTCCCACGGGCCATGGAAGATGCAAGGAAGGACGAAGAGTTGTTTGTTTGTTGATGAGGAATTGAGGAGGAATGTACAGTCATTTTCGAGTAGGTGGTATTTATAGCCTAGTAATAAGCTGCTAAGTGGGAAAACGTTTATGTTTTGATCGGTGTGAACAGGTTTGCAATTACATATTGGTGTGAATCGGACTAATTTGGAATGTGACGGGAAAGAAGCTCAAAATTATTTAACGGTTCCGGTTTCGAAGAGCGGCACGATTCCCGGATGGTGTAATTAACGTGGGCAAGCGTTCTCGGATGCGTACGTGGTGTGTGCATCACAATCGGCGATGTCAGCACATGACTTGTTCCATCACCCATGTGCGCTTGTTATTACCATCGCACACAATTCTTTTAATTAGAATGTGTGCCCGTATATCGCAGACTCCTTGATCTGGCTGACCGTTTCTATTGTGTTGGGTTGTCGCAAACAGTTCATCTGAGTGAACCGCATGCCATATATCGCACACATCTTGATCTGCCTGACCATTTCTGTTGTGTTGGGTAATAGCAAACAGTTCATCCGAGTGAACTGTATGCCGTGTATCACACACACCTCGATTTGGCTGACCGTGTTTGTTGTTCTGTCTTATCGCAAATAGTTCATATGGATCAACTGTATGCCATGTATCGCACACGCGTCTCTAATCTGAATTGTGTTTGTTGTTCTGTCTTATCGCAAACAGTTCATATGGATCAACTGTATGCCACGTATCGCACACATGCCTCTAATCTGAATCGTGTTTGTTGTTCTGTCTTATCGCAAACAGTTCGTATGGATCAACTGTATGCCACGTATCGCACACGCGTCTCTAATCTGAATCGTGCTTGATGTCTCTGGCATCGCACACAATTCGCCTTATTGGCGACGGTTTTAGTACGACACCGTTTGTGATTAATGCATCACGCACATTTTGGTCGCGGGGTCTCTGATTGATGTGTCGCGTTAGGACCTTCCTGTAGTAGTGAGGGCACAGAGGTTTAGACCACTGTTGAGAATCTGAAGAGAGAGGTGGATGAAGCCAGAGCACAGTCCAGTGATGATGATGAGCACCAAGGCACAGGTCTTCGCACGACCACTCAGTTCCAGACAATGCCTAGGTCAGCTGCAGTACCAGTCACTTCTAGGGCTATAGTCTCAGCTCTAGCTGCTACATCTACGGCTGCTCCATCAGTGCCTCCTGGTGTCTCCACTCCTCCAGCATAGCAAACTTCATCAGAGTGCTTTGCGGATGCACTTATCTCCACTCCGACGTCTATGCACACCGGCACTGCAAGTCAGAGGACTTCATCACCAGGATTGTCGGCGTACGACACCTATGGGATCGAGAGGATCCCTTTACGGTTCGGCAAGGGAAGAGATATGCACAAAGAGCGGATCTAACGATCAAACGCAGGGATCTTTACCCAGGTTCGGGCCGCTGAGAAGCGTAAAACCCTACTCCTGCTTTAGTTGTATTATGGGTGTTCTTAAGCTCAAGTACACGGAGCGCTTGCGATGAACAGTGTGTTCAAGAAGCAGCTACGCATGCAGAATGGGCTAAAAAGGGTTCTCCTCCCCTGTAGCTTCGCCTTGGGCCTCCTTTTATACATCAAAGGGGTCACCAATAGTGGCAGACAGCAGTACAAGAGGTGTAAAGTTACTACAGTGTTTCATGATTACCACTGACGTCTTAGGACAAACGCATTTAATGCTCCGTTTAGGTGTCCCTTACTTTCTCGGGGACGGAAAAAGGACCCGTCCCATCAGCACCGCTTAACCCCTTCTGCGGCCAGCGCCATGACACGCAACCAGGAAGACAAGCCCTAAACGACAGGCCGGTCGCTGCGCTGGAGCGGTGGCACAGTGCTGGAGCGGTGGGATCTTGCCGGGTGCGATATCTTGCCGGGCCTTCGTAAGCCTTCCCGGCAAGGATCTTGCCGGGAACCCAGCCTTCGGTCTTCTATACTTCCAATCGTTAGCTTGAATACCTTCTCGATAATCTTGTATCTGTTTCCAGCTGTCCTCCGGCAGGCCTTGCCGCTGGTATGGCTACAATCGTCCGTGCACAAGTATGGGGTACTAAAGGACCCAAAATTTAGTACACCAACAAGGAGCTGCCAGAGATCAGGCCTAGAGCGATGTTTACCTCTATACTTCTTCGAACTTTTTGGTACTTGTTGCCAAAGGGGGAGAATTAGTATAGATCATTAGGCTTCAAGAGAGAGTGCTTTTGCCTTTTCTCGTTTGGTTTCTTTGAGAGATTCTTGCTACTTTGAGTTACTCTTGCTTGATGCATGTATGAGACTATGTTATGTTGTGTGCTTGATCATACCGTACTTTGATGCTATGCTTGATTACATATCTTATCATATGCTCTTTATATGATCATTCACTTGTTTGTTTGGAGATGAGTGCTTATTTACTTTGCAATCATATCATTTTGAGTACTGCACCAAGATGTGGGTGTCTTGGAAGGCGTCGTCCCGTCATTTGATTTTGCTGCACCACCCGTAGGTAGCACGGCTCCGCCCTTAGACCTGGCGCTCGCCTGGCTCGGATCGCCAGAGCGTCGCGGAGGCTCAAGACCTCCAGCTCCTCCACCAGCGCCAGCGCCATCACCCGTCTGTGCGGGTACGGGGAGGCTGGATGCAGATGGATCAACCGCCGTAGCGCCCTTCTTCTTGGGAGCCATGGCGATGAAGGTGATCAAGAATTGGCGCGCTGACCACTAGATCGGGTTCGCGCAACCTTTCCCCCTACCTGGCGCGCCAAATGTCGGCGTACGACACCTATGGGATCGAGAGGATCCCTTTACGGTTCGGCAAGGGAAGAGATATGCACAAAGAGCGGATCTAACGATCAAACGCAGGGATCTTTACCCAGGTTCGGGCCGTTGAGAAGCGTAAAACCCTACTTCTGCTTTAGTTGTATTATGGGTGTTCTTAAGCTCAAGTACACGGAGCGCTTGCGATGAACAGTGTGTTCAAGAAGCAGCTACGCATGCAGAATGGGCTAAAAAGGGTTCTCCTCCCCTGTAGCTTCGCCTTGGGCCTCCTTTTATACGTCCAAGGGGTCACCAACAGTGGCAGACAGCAGTACAAGAGGTGTAAAGTTACTACAGTGTTTCATGATTACCACTGACGTCTTAGGACAAACGCATTTAATGCTCCGTTTAGGTGTCCCTTACTTTCTCGGGGACGGAAAAAGGACCCGTCCCATCAGCACCGCTTAACCCCTTCTGCGGCCAGCGCCATGACACGCAACCAGGAAGACAAGCCCTAAACGACAGGCCGGTCGCTGCGCTGGAGCGGTGGCACAGTGCTGGAGCGGTGGGATCTTGCCGGGTGCGATATCTTGCCGGGCCTTCGTAAGCCTTCCCGGCAAGGATCTTGCCGGGAACCCAGCCTTCGGTCTTCTATTCTTCCGATCGTTAGCTTGAATACCTTCTCAATAATCTGTATCTGTTTCCAGCTGTCCTCCAGCAGGCCTTGCCGCTGGTATGGCTACAACCGTCCGTGCACAAGTATGGGGTACTAAAGGACCCAAACTTTAGTACACCGACAGGAGCCCCCGGGCCTAGGCCATACACGGGTGCGAGGGGTTGTCGGGCTAGGCCCAAACAGTGCACGGGCACGCGTGGCAGGAGTTAACTGTCATCATCATCTCATTTACCGCGCCCTCCCATGACGCGCGTTAAATGCGGGACGTGGGATACGTGCGCGAAATGGCCGCCGTAGTGCACTTGTAAAAATGCTTTCACATCGGTCAGTAAAGAGCCAGCCCCGCGTCTTCCCCATAAAAAGGAATCCGCAGAGGCGCTGCTCATTTACCCCTTGTCTTCTCCAATCTGAGAAACCGCCATCGTCTTCCCCCTCGAGCCTGAAACGGAGCCTCCTCCATTCATCCGCCATCCGCACACCCTCATCATCTTCGGACTCCGCTTCCACAGCCGCCATGCCGCCCAAAGCAGGCAAGGTCAAAGCGGTGAAAGCCACCGGCTCGGCCGCAGGAGTGGATGAGGTCGATCTGGTGAAGATGCGGAAGGAGCACGCCATCTTCGACCCGATGCTCGACGGGCACACCCTGATCGCTCGGTACAGGTGCGCGTGGGGGAAGAAAACGAATGGTCACCTCGCCACCCGTGCGCTTCCAGCTTCCGCCGGGGGCGGCGCGGATAGATTCCCCTTTTTTGCTGCTTATTTTTACTGCGGGCCCTGTCCTCCATTCTCCGACTTCTTTGTCGACATCAGGTACACGTACGGGTTCCGCCTTTTGGATTTCACGCCGAACGCTGTAACATGCATGTCTGTCTTTGCTCACCTCTGCGAAAACTTTGCCGGAGTAGTCCCCAACACAGCCCTCTTCCGCCATTATTTCATTCCCCGCATCGAGACAGGAGACGCCCTCTCTGGTTCTATCACTTGGATTCCAAGGGCATGGAACAAGGATATATACCCAGGGGGTCTCTACCGCAAGAAGTGGGAAGAATGGCGGTCCGAGTGGTGCTGGATCCAGGAGAAAGACCCTCAGCCGTTCTGCTTGCCCCGGCAAAAGAAGGTAGTCCGCGGCGAGAATTGGAGCGACCTCGATCCTCAAGATGGGAAGCTCACAATTGCGATTACCAGGATCCACCATCTTAAGGCTGCCGGGCTCACGATTGAGATGGTTGGCGCAGACTTCCTCCGCCGGCGCATTGCCCCTTTGCATAACAAAGGGAGGCCAGCCTGGGATTTCAAGAACGTAGCAGATATCATGAGGCTGCGCCCTGGTCTGAATAACAATTTGACGATCTTGCAGCACACGTTCCTCTGCCACAAGCTGTTCAGGCCTGACGGGAGGTACACGTTGCCGGCTGGTGTGATTCCTCTGTGCAACAACTCCACCCTGAGCTCCATCATCGCTATGATGCCAGTGTGCAATGCCCACGGCCTTGATGGGACTTGGGTAGAGCCGCCTCCAGAGCGTGTACAAGAGTTCTTCGACCGCTTGTCGGAGAGGGCCATCCGGGAAGATTCAAACCTTATCCCCCTCACTACTGATGAAGAAGTAGCTTACATTGCCAGCAGGGCGGAATAGGCAAATCTTGTCGCGGAGGTCGAGAACTTTGGCTTCACGGGAGAGGACACAAGTGAAGAAGAGACAGTGCCAGAGGAGATCCTTGCTGAGCAAGGGGAAGCTGCTGGGGAGCAGAGCGGCATGGCCACCGGGAACCCTTCTGCCGAGGACATAGCCGAGGACCAGCCGCACGAGGAGCCCCCAGCTCCAGGGAAGAAAAAGTGTGTTCTTCGGAAAGCTGGCTCTAGTGCCCCAGCACGTCAGTCTTCCTCAAGCGGCAAGGCTGGTAAGGGAGCGACCGGCAAGGCTGCGCAGCAGCAAGGAGCCCAGCAGCAACCTGTGCGACGCTCGCCACGCACGACCGCGGCAACAACTGATGTGGCGGGGGAGTCTCGCCCGGGGGCATCAACAGCTGGGGTGGCAGGATCACATCAACCGCCTGCTTCTGCCGCAGCCAAACGTCCCAGGACCCCTTCTCCACCTCCTTACACGGATACTGGAGCGGAGGTCGACTTCGACATCTCTTCCTTCAGTCCGGAAAGAGAGGAGTAAGGATCGTTGCCGCATATCTCAATTTCTGAATCCTTGGCTTTGTTTAATTCAATTGTTTTGCTTTGGCCTGTCCCCGCAGAGATACAGAGACATTGGCGCAACGGTTGGTGAAGAGGGCGAAGACTTCTACGAGCGATGAGCCTTCGGCAAGCACCGTAAGTGCCCTAGAGACCATCGTCGTCAGCCCGGAGCCCAGCCCTCAACGCAGTCTCCAACCCAGCCCCCAGCGTGAGTCCACTACTCATTTTCCGCCGGCGAGTGTTGGGGAGATTATCTTCGCTATTGACATCACCGGGCTTGTAGGAGAAGGACGGCAACAAGGAGAGCCATTGGAGGCCGTCTCCGAGGTGCCGCCTCCGTCGACCACGCCGCCCAGAGATGAACCTTCGACAGGGGGTTCCACTGGCAAGCCCATCTGTATTGAAGAGGAGCCGGCAAGCACAGGCGTCGGCCATCCTACATCGGCAACTAATGTTGCCGGGAAAGGAGAAGCCACCTCTCAACAGCTCAACACAGGTAAACCGCATGTCTTGGCACTTGTTATTCTTTCTTTATTTCTGTTTTCTGGAACTCCAACTTTGGTCTCATCTTGTTTCCTTTCTTGGCTTTCAGATCTCCCTTGACGGAACAAATGGATGTTGATGCTGTCATCGAAGAGACCGCCAGGGATGCTGCCGCCGAGGCCGACAGGATCGTAGCTGACGAGGCCGCCAAGGCCGCACAGGAAGAAACCGTCAAGGGATCTGCTGAGGGGGCCGGCAAGGAGACCGGCGACCACACTGACGACATTCCTGCCACAGGAGCGCCTGGCGCTACACCGGTCGCGGAGCCCCCAGCTGCCGGGGAGGCGGTTGTCGAGGATCAACCGTCAACATCCGACGTGCCCCCATCAAGCAGTTACCTCAAGGTCGGCTACAACCTGTTCGTCAGCATACTGGGGACGGCGAACATTGGGGTGCCAGTCGAAGGAGAAACTTTTGATGAAGACGTTGTTGGCGCCGCTAGCAGCAGCGGGCTCAAGGAAGAGCAGCTCCTCCAAGCCATGAGCGATAACTTCTAGAAGCTCCAGGCGCTTCACCGCGCCCGAAAGGAGAAGTTGGACTCCAGGGCGGCAGTCGTTGAAGCAGCGGAGGCAGATTTCTAGAAGCGCGTCGAGGAGACACAAGTCTGGTTTGCCGAGGCTTTCCAAGAGCTGACGGCTGGCCGGGAGCAGCTGAATCAGAGTTGGAACGAGCTCCTCATGAAGCAGTCCGATGTCGAGAAGGCACAGGAGGACGCTGCGCAGCAGGCTGCTGCAGAGGAGGCTCGCTTGACAGAACGCCACATCGGGCTCGATGCTCATGAAGAAGACCTTGCCGCTCGCGAGGAGGCGCTTGCCGCCAAGCTCCGCAGCAAGGACGAGGAGATCGAGAAGCTTGTCGCGCTGCGAACCAAGGAGCTGGAGCAGAGGCATAAGGAAGCACTCGAAGCTCTGGTCATGGACCATGCCGGCAAGTTAAAGGAAGCCATCGATGCCGCCGAAGCTGTAGAGGCCGCCAAGAACGAGCTGGGCGATAAGGTAAAGAGGCTGGAGGCGGATCTTGAGGGCCACGGCAAGGAGATCACAACGTTCAAAGCCGACAGAGATAAGACTCTCTATAGCTTGGCGGAGATGCAAGCCGCCATGTCCGACAAGATCAAAGAGCTCTCTTCAGCCAATGAATCCATTGCCGATCTGACACTGAAGCTGACAACGCTGGAGGAGTCCCTTGAGAGCAGCAAGGCTCGTGAGAGGGCTCTGACCAAGGATCTCCAGGCTGAGAAGAGCCTACTCAACAGCGCCGCCGCCACCTATAATGACTTTGAGAAAGGTGTGACGATCTGGACTGAGCGCCTCGTCGACGCCGCGGGAAGGCTTGCCGCAGAACTGTCCACCATGGGCTTGGATAACTTCAGGTACTCTTCTGACGAGAGGGTGTCTTCGAGCACCAAGCTGACCATGTTCTTCGAGGGCGTCGTTGACGCCCTCAAGCTGCTCCATTCTAACCGAAAAACCCATCTGGCCAACGAATCCCGCAAACTCTACCGGGCCGTCCTCCGCAAGGTGCTCGTCAAAGTGGTGCATAAGAACCCTTGCATCAACCTCACCAATGTTCTTGCTAGCTTGCCGAAGGATGCTGATCTCAAGGCACTCGAGGAGCTTGTCGCGCCCATCGTCGACAGAGTGAGTCACGTCAAGCGGGTCAAAGGCCAGCGCAGGGACTAGCCGCTTGGCTTCATCTCGTCGCCACCATTCCATGCCAAAGACAGTTTTATCTTATGTTAGAATCGTGGCGACTATCAATGTAATATAACTTACTATATTTTGGATGAATGTATGCTATTTCCCTTGTTTGATTTTTCTCTGTATGGTCTTTGCCCTACGCTTATGGGATCTGGCCGGTGCGCGCACCCTTGCCGCGAGCGCTTTGAGGAATGGATCCTTAGCAGCCTGCTGGGGGTGCGTCGCTACCGACAAGACACCTTGACGTTTTCAGTGCAGCCACTGAAGTTGTTGAGCAGACTCGAAACAAAGTAAGGGCGCATCCAATCGCGACAAGGTTCCTTCGCGTGCAGGTTTTCCATACAAAAGCCGAAAATCATTCAAGGAAAATAACTTTACAACAAAAATCTGCTTAAAGAGTTTTGCAACTTAGCTTTTCGTTGCTGTACTCCTTATTGCAAAATGTCAACTTGAACGTCGCCTGTCGGTATCCATACCATCATTCCCCCCCGGCAAACGTGTACGCGAGGGAACCTTCTGTCCTTTGAGAAAAAGAAAGAAGAGAAAATAGAGATATGGAACCTTGGCGGTTCATTAGTGCTTACCGGAAGCAAGTGTAATACAATATCTCAAACAAGCATGCATATAAAATAACATGAAAATCGACAAGAATTGTAAAACACTTAAGTTTATTCAACTGTGCCCAGGGTCTGCGCCTGGCTTTGTACAAAGGATCACATGCCTTGCCGGCAAGACTCATACAAAAGGTGGTTGCCGGGAGACCCGGCAACCGCGCCTTATGGGTAGAACTTACGAAGGTGTTCGATATTCTAGGAGTTGCTCACTGGAATGCCTTCTTCGGTCTCCAGGCGGACTGCGCCAGGCCTGGTGACTCAGACTACCCGATAAGGGCCTTCCCACTTCGGCTTCAACTTGTTGGAATTCTTGGCTGACTGAACGCGCCGAAGAACAAGGTCGCCTTCCTCAAGGCTTCGGGCATGAACTTTGCGGCTATGATAGCGGCGCAAAGCTTGCTGGTAGCGTGCAGCTCGCACAGCAGCCCGAAGACGATCTTCCTCAAGGAGCATGGCGTCATCTTGGCGCAACTGCTCTTGCTTGAGCTCATCATAAGCGAGCACTCGAGGTGACCCGTATATGAGTTCCGTGGGGAGAACTGCTTCTGCCCCGTAGACCAGGGAGAAGGGTGTCTGGCCAGTAGCTCGATTTGGTGTCGTTCTGATTGACCAAAGAACCGCCGGCAGCTAATCAATCCAGCGTCTTCCGCACTTGTGCAGCTTGTCGAAAGTTCTTGTTATGAGACCTCGCAGCACTTCAGCATTTGCCCTCTCCGCTTGGCCGTTGCTTCTCGGGTGAGCAATAGAGGCAAAACAGATTTTGCCGCCAAGGTCTTGGACGTACTGCATGAAGGTGTGGCTCGTGAACTGCGTGCCATTGTCGGTGATGATCATGTTCGGCACACCAAAACGGCACACTATTCCCTTGAAGAACTTGACGGCTGACTGTGCTGTCACCTTTCTCACTGCTTCCACTTCCGGCCACTTCGTGAACTTGTCGATAGCAACGTACAAGTACTCGAAGCCCCCGGCCGCATGGGGAAAGGGGCCCAATATGTCGAGCCCCTAGACCGAAAATGGCCAGGAAAGAGGGATCGTCTGAAGAGCTTGAGCTGGTTGATGCAATTGCTTTGAATGGAACTGGCACGCTTCACACTTGGTTACTAGTGCAGTTGCATCCTGGAGAGCAATGGGCCAGAAGAAACCTTGCCGGAATGCCTTGCCGACAAGAGCTCTCGAGCCTATGTGGGAGCCACATATGCCTCCATGTATCTCTGCCAACAGCTCTAGTCCATCCTCCCGAGGAATACACTTCAATTTCACACCGTTCGGTCTCTTTTTGTACAGGACGTTGTCCACGAACTGGTACATACTAAACTGACGAGCTACTTTCTCCGCTTCTTCTTGTTCTTCAAGGAGTTCTCCTGTTTGAAGGAACTGGACTATATGTTGTGCCCATGTTGGAGCCTGTGGCTCGACAACAAGAACTAAAGGCGTATCTTTGGCCACGGGAGCGCTTGCTTCTGCGGCAAGAACCGTGTCGTTCCTGGCAACTTCCTTGACGGCGGCTTCTGGGAACTCTGCCGGAAAGTACTTGCCGGTACTCAACTTTCTTCTTTTGTCTTGCCTCGTCGATGGTGTTACGGATGGTTGAGCTAAGCGGAGCACAAAAGTTCTTGGTTCCACAGGTAACTTGAGGGCAGCACGCTTTGACAGGTCGTCGGCAATGCTGTTCTCCGCACGAGGAACATGCTCTGTTTGCAGACCGTCAAAACGCTCCTCCAACTTTCTCAGTTCATCTACATATGCTTCCATCAACGGGCTCTGATAGTCTTTGTTAACTTGCCTGACGACAAGCTGTGAGTCACCTCTGACGATGAGCCTCTTAATTCCAAGGTCTGCCGCCATCCTGAGACCGGCAAGCAGTCCTTCATATTCTGCAGTGTTGTTTGTTGATCTCTCCCGGGGAAAGTGCATCTGGATCACATACTTGAGGTGCTCTCCGGTGGGTGCGACAAGCAGCACGCCAGCACCGGCGCCTTGCAGCGAAAAAGCCCCATCAAAGTATATAATCCATTCTCGATCTGTTTCCTTGTCGGGGATAGTTGTCTCTTGAACTTCTTCGTCTGGCGTCGGTGTCCATTCTGCAATGAATTCTGCCAAGGCCCTGCTCTGAATAGTTGAAGTGCTTTCAAATTTGAGGCCAAAACTTGACAGTTCCAACGCCCACTCCACTATTCTGCCAGTCGCATCTGGGTTCCGTAAAATCCGCTGCAACGGGAAGCGAGTGACGACGGTGATTTCATGTGCGTGGAAATAGTGGTGCAGCTTCCTCGAGGCCATTAGGAGGCCGAAGAGCAGCTTCTGCACGCCAGAATATCTTGACCTGGCCCCATGCAACAGGGAGCTGACAAAATAGACTGGGTGCTGCACCATCTTCTTCTTCTGCACTGCTTCATTTGACTGCGCAGATCCTGTCTTGTCGGCACCAGACTCTGCTGGGGATAATCCTAGCTTGTCGCTTGACGGGCTTGCCGCTGCCTCTTTGTCTACTTCTCTCTGCGCCACTAACGCAGCACTAACCACTTGATTCGTTGCCGCTAGATATAGCAGCAACAGCTCTTGCGGTTTAGGCGCGACTAGCGTCGGCGGAGAGGAGAGGTACCTCTTCAAGTCCTGCAGCGCTGCCTCCGCTTCCGGAGTCCATTTCATTGGACCTGCCTTCTTCAAGATTTTGAAGAAAGGCAGGGCGTGCTCAGCGGATTTGGAGATGAACCTGCTCAGAGCAGCAACGCAACCGGCAAGTCGATGCACATCTTTGACACGCCTTGGTGCTTTAATCTGCTCAATTGCCTTGATCTTGTCGGGATTTGCTTCGATACCACGTTGAGACACAAAGAACCCGAGAAGCTTGCCGGATGGAATGCCAAACACACACTTCTCAGGATTGAGCTTCAGATTGATCCTGCGCAGATTTGCAAACGTCTCTTCTAAATCTTGTACGAGTGTTGCCTAGTCCTTGGTTTTTACCACTATGTCATCCATATAAGCTTCCATATTTCTATGTAGCTGGGGCTCAAAACCAATTTGGACCGCTCTTGCAAACGTTGAACCATCACTTTTCAACCCGAAAGGCATGCGTATGAAGCAATACGTGCCACATGGGGTGATAAATGCGGTTTTCTCTTCGTCTTCCTTTGACATGAAAATCTGATGATAACCTGAATACGTGTCAAGAAATGACAGCAAATCGCAGCCAACAGTGGAGTCCACAATCTGGTCGATGCGCGGCAAGGGAAAAGGATCTTTTAGACAGGCTTTATTGATATCAGTATAGTCGATACATAGCCTCCATTTTCCATTCGCCTTGCGCACTACAACTGGATTGGCCAACCATGTTGGATGGAGGACTCCTCTAACTAGACCTGCTGCTTCAAGCTTTCTGATTTCTTGGGCGATAAACTCTTGCCGTTCCAAGGCTTGCTTCCTGACCTTCTGCTTGACGGGCCGCGCGTGAGGACAGACAGCGAGGTGGTGCTCGATTACCTCCCTGGGAACACCGGGGATATCAGATGGTTGCCATGCAAACACATTGATATTCGCCCGCAGGAAGGCAATGAGCGCGCTTTCCTATTTGTCATCGAGGGTGGAACTTATGGTGAAAGTTCCTCCCGTACCATCCTCCTTGGCGGGCACCTTCTTAGTTTCTGGTGGAGCTGCCTTGGATTTCTTGCTCTTCCGGTGGAGCTCTCTGGCACTTCCTCTACGGGAGCGCAGCACTCCGAGGAGGTGCGCTTGCCGGACTGTGTGTTAGAGGTCTTGCCGGTCTTTTTCTTCCCCCCGGGAGCTTCAGCGACAGGAGCAAGTGGCTTGGCGGCAGATGCTGCAACTGCCTCCCGGTAGAGTTGGTCGGTGCAGATAAGTGCATCCTTTTTGTCGGAGTGGACAGTGATGACGCTCATCGGCCCGGGCATCTTCAGTGTATTATAGGCGTAGTGTGATGCCGCCAAGAACTTGGCCAGCGCCGGGCGACCAAGAATCTCATTATATGGCAATGGAATCTTGGCGACGTCGAAGACGATCTTCTCCGTTCTATATTTCAGCTCACTACCAAACGTCACTGGCAGGGTGATCTTGCCCTTCGGCTGGCTCCTTCCTGGATTGATCCCTTGGAACGTGCCCGTTTCCTCGAGATCTTCATCAGGAATTTGCAATCTCTTGATCACATCAGGCGAGATCAAGTTCAGGCCGGCCCCACCGTTAACTAACATTTTTGTCACCTTGAGGTTGCGAATTGTTGGTGAAACCAACAATGGCAAACACCCGACCGTAGTTGTGCGATCAGGGTGATCCTCGGCGTAAAAAATGATAGGCGTGTGGGACCACTTCAGTGGTTTCCGGGCATCGACCGAGGGCTCTGCCACATTAATCTCGCGCGCCCACTGTTTGAATCGGCGGTGAGAGGAATGCAACGAGGCGCCTCCGTTAGTGCACATGGCTTCTGTGGCCTTCTGGAACTCATGGTCGCTGGACTCATCGCCCTCTTCATCATCATCATCACCCCTTGCTCTCTATCGCGGCCTCAAGCGGGCCTCTCCTGCTGTTGCTTGGCCTTGCCGCGGCGACCTCCTCGGCCACCACGTTTCTTGCCGGACCCCCCAGCGCCATCCTGGGCCTTCTCCTTGTCTCGCCTTTCATACTCGGCCTTCTGTTTCTCGACAAGCTCTTCAACTTGCCGGCAGTTTTGGAGATCGTGGCCCGTGGTGCGGTGGATCTTGCAGTACTGCTTGGCGGAGCCCTCCGGCTTGTCGGCAGCCGCCAAGGCCTGACATGCGGCACATCCGGCAACCTCCTTGCCGGGGCCATCAGTCTTGACCTTCTTGGCGGTGCCGGTGTTGCCGGATCCCTCGACGGCAAGCACGGCCTTGCCCTTGCGCTTCCTGTTCCTCCGTCGGCCTTTCTTCGCCGGGGTGGCGGCGTCTTCGCTTTCAGAATCGACTCCTGCGCCAGCGTCCTCGCCGGGGAGCCTCCTTGCTTCTTCGGCCTGAGCGCATCTGTCAGCCAGAGCGTAGAGCTCGGCGACATCCCTGACCTTGTTCATCGCCAGCTCTTCCCACATCTTGCGGTTGTGCACGTTCTGGTGAAAGGCGCTGATAACAGCGGCAGGATGAACGTCTGGGATGTTGTGCTGTATACGGCTGAATCTCTGTATGTACTTGCGCAAGGTTTCACCATCTTTCTGGGGGATGAGATGTAAATCACTTTCCTGGCCAGGAGCCTGGTGGCCTCCAGTAAAGGCGCCAAAAAACTCGTGGCATAAATCTGCCCAAGAGGAAATGGAGTTCTCCGGCAGATGCATCAACCATGACCTGACGTTGGGCTTAAGCACCAACGGGAAGTAGTTGGCGAGTATCTTGTCGTCTTGAGCCCCGGCAGCCTGCACCGCAATGGTGTAGATGCTCAGGAACTCTGACGGGTGAGTCTTGCCGTCGTATTTCTCCAGCACCTCCGGCTTGAAAGATCGGGAATTGGGCCACTGGACTCGCCACAGCTCACGAGTAAACGCTGGGCAGCCCACCTCGTAAGGCAGGCTGCCAGGATACCCTGACGCAGGCTCGTCGACAGTGGGTCCCGCACGCCTGTCGAATTGACGGCGCGCTTCCCGTCGCCGCTCGATGGTAGTTCGAGCGTCTTCCTTGTTCCGTTCCCGAAGAACTTGACGTTGGTCGCGGCGAACCCGCAGATCAGACGACGCCGTGGAATCATCGTCACGGGTGTCGATCCGCCGAGTTAGCGACCGCTGTTGTCGTGGCGGAGGAGAGCGCATTGTAGTCGTACCGCCTCCAGTCTTCTCGACATCAGCGCGCACCGGCCCAGTGGATTGCCGCCGCGAAGGCTATGCCTGCTGCGGTCTGTCGTCATTAGCAAAGCCAATGAGGCTCTGAATAGCAGATCTCCACTCGTCTAGCTTCTCCGCAGCGGGAGGAAAGTCTAGGAGCAGCTGAGCTCGCGCCAACGCTTCTGCTGGTGTAGGCGGCGGCGAAAGATGTGAAGAATGTGAGGTGCTCTGACTCCTAACGGAGTTAGAAGGAGCACCGTACCGGTCCTGCAACCGCGCGCGGCTTCCACCGGCGTGTTGGTGTGGATCTTGGCCCCGCGCATCTTTGGACTGATGCGCAGGGGTTTTTCCATGGGGATGCCTGGAACCACCAACGTCGCGGCGCTGCACGTCGCGCGTGACCTGAGAAGGCCGCGGCGCATGCGCCGGCGTGGGTGTCTTGGAAGGCGTCGTCCCGTCATTGGATTTTGCTGCACCACCCGTAGGTAGCACGGCTCCGCCCTTAGACCTGGCGCTCGCCTGGCTCGGATCGCCAGAGCGTCGCGGAGGCTCAAGACCTCCAGCTCCTCCACCAGCGCCAGCGCCATCACCCGTCTGTGCGGGTACGGGGAGGCTGGATGCAGATGGATCAACCGCCGTAGCGCCCTTCTTCTTGGGAGCCATGGCGATGAAGGTGATCAAGAATTGGCGCGCTGACCGCTAGATCGGGTTCGCGCAACCTTTCCCCCTACCTGGCGCGCCAAATGTCGGCGTACGACACCTATGGGATCGAGAGGATCCCTTTACGGTTCGGCAAGGGAAGAGATATGCACAAAGAGCGGATCTAACGATCAAACGCAGGGATCTTTACCCAGGTTCGGGCCGTTGAGAAGCGTAAAACCCTACTTCTGCTTTAGTTGTATTATGGGTGTTCTTAAGCTCAAGTACACGGAGCACTTGCGATGAACAGTGTGTTCAAGAAGCAGCTACGCATGCAGAATGGGCTAAAAAGGGTTCTCCTCCCCTGTAGCTTCGCCTTGGGCCTCCTTTTATACGTCCAAGGGGTCACCAACAGTGGCAGACAGCAGTACAAGAGGTGTAAAGTTACTACAGTGTTTCATGATTACCACTGACGTCTTAGGACAAACGCATTTAATGCTCCGTTTAGGTGTCCCTTACTTTCTCGGGGACGGAAAAAGGACCCGTCCCATCAGCACCGCTTAACCCCTTCTGCGGCCATCGCCATGACACGCAACCAGGAAGACAAGCCCTAAACGACAGGCCGGTCGCTGCGCTGGAGCGGTGGCACAGTGCTGGAGCGGTGGGATCTTGCCGGGTGCGATATCTTGCCGGGCCTTCGTAAGCCTTCCCGGCAAGGATCTTGCCGGGAACCCAGCCTTTGGTCTTCTATACTTCCAATCGTTAGCTTGAATACCTTCTCGATAATCTTGTATCTGTTTCCAGCTGTCCTCCGGCAGGCCTTGCCGCTGGTATGGCTACAATCGTCCGTGCACAAGTATGGGGTACTAAAGGACCCAAAATTTAGTACACCAACAAGGAGCTGCCAGAGATCAGGCCTAGAGCGATGTTTACCTCTATACTTCTTCGAACTTTTTGGTACTTGTTGCCAAAGGGGGAGAATTAGTATAGATCATTAGGCTTCAAGAGAGAGTGCTTTTGCCTTTTCTCGTTTGGTTTCTTTGAGAGATTCTTGCTACTTTGAGTTACTCTTGCTTGATGCATGTATGAGACTATGTTATGTTGTGTGCTTGATCATACCGTACTTTGATGCTATGCTTGATTACATATCTTATCATATGCTCTTTATATGATCATTCACTTGTTTGTTTGGAGATGAGTGCTTATTTACTTTGCAATCATATCATTTTGAGTACTGCACCAAGATGTATGTGACATGGAAGAGTAACCGATGATCCTAATCGATTGTGCATTTGCATTCAACCACAAATTTTGAATAATGCACAAATTTAGGGGGAACTCTTGCTTATCAAATACTTCTCAAAGTGACGATGCATTTCATTGATTATATCCTTTGTCGAAGCTTTGATCTATATGTTGTCATCAATTACCAAAAAGGGGGATATTGAAAGTGCAACTAATACCTGAGTGGTTTTGGTAATTAATAACAACATATAAGTCATTGATCTAATGCTTATTGATAATAGCTTTCAGAGAAGATCAATGATTGGCATGGCAAGGACTAGTGAGTGTGGACCCCTCAAAATGCGAAGGACAAAGATTGGCAAAGCTCCAAGACTCTACATTTTTGGTTAAGTGATCCAAGATCACATTGAGTCCATAGGAAAGCCAATACTCTTAAAAGGGGGTGAGGTTTTGATCATGACTCAAGTGCTTAGTGGTATTGCTCCAAAATCCTCAACTACTTCTCCACATCACTTTCATCCAAAACCCTAAAACTCCATCTCGGTCCCACCGAAAAGTTCCCATCCGGAAACACCGAGATGACCTATACATTGCCACATGCCAAACCCTAATGTTTCGGTACATCCAAAATGGATCTCAGTCTCACCGAGATGGCCTGACCAAGTTTCTGTGATGAAGTCACTTCATTTTGGAATTACCGAGATGAACCGATCGGAATTTCTGAAACAAGGTCTTGCCCTAGCCATTGCACTTCGGTCACACCGAGTCATTCTATTCGGTCTCACCAAAAAGCCTAACGGTCAAGTCTTTTACACTAGTCGGTCTCACCAAGATTTTCATGTCGGTGTCACTGAATTGGGTCAAAGACTTGTAATGGTTGGATTTTTGGTGCTGCCTATATATACCCCTCCACCACCACCTACTCTCTAAGAGAGCCATCAGAACGAATCACCACTCCTACTACTCATCCATTCAATCCACTCTTCTACCAAAGGCAAATCTGTGAGAGAGTGTTTGAGTGTTGGGGAGACTATCATTTGAAGCACAAGAGCAAGGAGTTCATCATCAACAACACCATCTATTACCGTTTGGAGAGTGGTGTCTCCTAGATTTGTTAGGTGTCACATGGGAGCCTCCAAGATTGTGGAGTTGAACAAAGGAGTTTGTAAGGGCAAGGAGATTGCCTACTTCGTGAAGATCTACCCGAGTGAGCTAGTCCTTCATGGACATAAGCCATGGTGGAATAGGCAAGGTTGCTTCTTCGTGGACCCTTCGTGGGTGGAGCCCTCCGTGGACTCGCGCAACCGTTACCCTCCGTGGTTTGAAGTCTCCTTCAACGTGGACGTACGATAGCACCACCTATCGGAACCACGCCAAAAATCACCGTGTCTTCATTGTATTTGATTTCTGCAATCCCTCATTTACGTTCATATGCAAAGTCTTTACATTCCGTTGCTTAAGTCTTAGACTTGCATGTGTAGGGTGTACTTGACTTGGTAGAATTGCTAAAACTTGCCTACAACTGAAATTGGGAAAAGGATAAGTTTTTATTTGGTCAAGTAGTCTAATCACCCCCCTCAAGACATACTTTTGATCCTACATAATATGATTAAAGTAGACCCGGGGGCCATAGTTTTCACTAGAGGCTTCTCCCTCGAAACAATAGCATATGGTGGGTAGACAAATTACTGTTGGGCAATTGATAGAAAAGCACATAGTTATGATGTTATTCATGGTAATGATCACATATATAGGCATCACATCCATGACATGTAGACCGACTCCTGCCTGAATCTACTACTATTACTCCACCAACCGACCGCTATCCAGCATGCATCTATGGTATTAAGTTCATGCCAAACAGAATAATGCTTTAAGCAAGATGACATGATGTAGACAAAGTAAACCCAAGAAATATGAATAAACCCCGTTGTTTTATCCTTAATGGCAACAATACAAATACGTTCCTCGCTACCCCTTCTATCATGAGGTGAGGACACCACAAGATTGAACCCATTACGAAGAACCTCTCCCACTGAAGATAAATCAATCTAGTTGGCCAAACCAAATGGATAGATCGGAGAGAAATAAAAAGCTATCATAATCATGCATAATAAATTGTAGTAAAGACTCAATTACTTTCAATGAATAATCTGATTATAAACCCACAATTCATCGGATCCCAACAAACACACCGCAAAAGAAGATTACATCGGATAGAACTCCAAGAATATCGAGGAGAACATTGTATTGAAAATCAAAGAGAGAGAAGAAGCCATCTAGCTACTAGGTATGCACCCATAGGCCTGTGGTGAACTACTCACACATCATTAGTAGGGCAGCAAGGTTGACGTAGAAGCCCTCCGTGATCGATTCCCCCTCCGGCAGAGTACCGGAAAAGGCCTCCAGATGGGATCGTGGAAGAACAGAAGCTTGCGGCGGCGGAAAATTGTTTCGGGTGGCTCTCTGGGGGTTTCCCAATATTTGAGAATTTCTAGAAGTGGAATTAGGTCAGACGGAGCCATGTGGGGCCCACAAGGTAACAGGGCGCGCCTACCCTTCCCCCAAGGGCGCGCCCTGTTGCCTTGTCGTATCCTCGTTTGTCGTCTAGTCTCCTCCCAAAGCCTCTAGGGTCTCTTTTGTCCAGAAAAAATTGTCAAAAAGTTTCGTAGCGTTTGGACTCCGTTTGATACTAATTTTCTGGAAAACCAAAAACAAGCAGAAAACAACAACTGGCACTAGGCACTGGGTTAAATAGGTTAGTTCCCAAAAATGATATAAAAATGCATAATAAGGCATATAAAGTATCCAAGATTGATAATATAATAGCATGAAACAATCAAAAATTATAGATACGTTGGAGACGTATCAGCATCCCCAAACTTAATTCCTGCTCGTTCTTGAGTAGGTAAATGATAAAAACAGATTTTTTTATGTTGAATGCTACCTAGCATGTTTATCATGTAATCTCTTTACGGTATAAATGCTGAGAAACGATGAAGTAATAATATCAACATAATAATATCCATGAATATAAGAAACATAATCATTATTTTTCAAAATATACGATCCTTAACAAATGTTATCCCAGCTCATTTTATCATGTTAGCATGGCATGACTCCGCCTTCACCGCATAAATATAAATCATTAGCACCCCGGTGTCAAACCGGGCAATTGGATCGTACTTCTAACGCGCTTCAACATTTTCAACCCCACGCAATACATGAGCGTGAGCCATGGATATAGCACTATAGGTGGAATAGAATGCGGTGATAGAGATCAATAGGAGAAGTCAAAAGGAAGAATGTCTCGCATCAACTCGGCGATCAACGGGCAATGGAGAGGCCCATCGATCAATATCAATGTGATGAGTAGGGATTTCCATGCAACGTATGCACTAAGAGCTATAAGTGTATGAAAGCTCAACGGAAACTAAGTGGGTGTGCATCCAACTTGCTTGCTCATGATGACCTCGGGCATTTGAGGAAGCCCGTCATCAAAATATACAAGCCAACACAACAAAAAAAACACTTCCGTGATGATACGTCTTTGTCACTGTAGGTCACATTTTCTGTCATGCATGTACATCCATGACGATTTTATGACAGAATCAAGATAGTCATACCTGTGCTATCGTAGAAGTGTTCCATGACAATACTGAAATTATCATCACGGAACTGTCCACTTCCATGACGATAAATGTCGTGTCATGGAAGTGTTTTCGTCAAGGGTAACCGACATGTGGCATCCACCGTAATGGGTCATCGTTAAGCTATCGGGTGCAGGTTTGGATCTGATAACTCGTTAGCAGCCCCGACCAATGGCGATTTTCCATGTGTAAATTTCTCATTCGCCGGCAGATCCACGTGTGTCAGCTTGGCGTTGCGACAGATGTCATCCATTCATTGGACGAGACACGCCTATGGAACAGTGACACATGGCACGGCCCAACAGTGGCCCATTTAGGTTATAAAGGCCGGCCCGTTTGACTTGGTCAAAAGTTAACGGGCCGGCCCATGGAAAGCCTGTTACCGGCCTGTTCGCATACAGCCCATTTATGGTCCGGGTACTCACAGCCCGTTATGTCCTTTCAAAATTCGGCCCAGTAGCGTCATGTGTGCCGTTCCATATGATTCCAGCCCATTGTCACTTTCGGCCCATCTATGGCCCGTGAAGTCTTTCGGCCCATATGAGGCCTTTTGCATCTCATGGCCCATTGATGGCCCGTGGTGAATCAGGCCCATCATAAATAGTAAACTGCTTTGAGCCCATTAACGACCCATGATTCAGTTGGGCCGTTTCCAGCCCGTGTTTCCTTTCGGCCATCTAAGGGACCATAAATTCTTGGGCTAATTTCTGGCCCTCGATTACTTACGGTCCGTTACTGGCCTGTTATGCTAATGGGCCAAATTCAGCCCGTGGTAACAATCGGTCCATTTGTGGCCTGTTATCCCATTGGGCCGTTTTCATCATGTCCTGTAATCCGGCCCATTAAGGACCCGTCATGCCTGTTGATAGAATTAAGCTGTGCTGTCTTCCGGCCTATTAACGGCCCATTATGGTCTGGGCCCATAAATGAACGATTCCGATTTTGGCTCGTTTACGGTCCATATTGCGGTTCGGTTTTGGCCCACGAACGGTACTGCCCATGGATCCTACGACGCGTACGAGGCCCATGGATCCTACGTCCCGTAGGAGGCCCATCGTTACGACGGCCCGTATGTGGCCATTGGTTATTGTGGCCACTAGCAAACCAAGGAAAAAGAACTGCAGTGACTACAAGGAAACAAATAAACAAGACTATAAGTAAATAAATAAGCAAGCAACTAACGCTAGGCTATTACGGCGATTACAGACATTACATCCACTGGGCATCAAAGTTCGCCACCAGTGCAAATAAAGGGAACAACAAAGCAGCATATTACATACACTGGGCGTCTAAATTGACCACCAGTGCAAATAAACGCGACAGCAAAACAAGTCCAGAACTGAGACAACTTCAGAACAGCTCAAGAAACGTTATCCTGGGTATCCACCATGCTGGCAATAAGCTTAGCAAGCTTATTAGCTTTCTCTTGTTTGGCGCTAAAATCCTCCAATGCTTGCTGCTGCACCAGAAAGTATGCATCTGAATTCTCCAAGGACTTCCTCAGTCCTTCGGCTTCTTGTCGCAGCACAGCTGATCGATGTCTTTCAGCTTGTAGTTGAGACTCAAGAAACCGAACTGATTCAGACAGCGAGTTTGAAGAGCTTGTGCAAGCGGTAGTAGCCAGTAACTCGAACACTACATCAAGACTGGACTTTGGGGTTGTCTCACTGTCTTCAAGATAGTTTTCCTTATCTATTTTATCAGCTTTGTTGGAGACCAGCAAGGTTGTTTCACTATCTTCAACCTTATCTGCATTACTTCCTTTACCATTGCTTAATGTGGTACTCTTCTCCAATATTCTGTCAGCATTCTAAAAGAAGAAACAAGCAGACACATAACAGGTTTAGCATGTACTCCCTCCGTTCCTAAATATAAGACCTTTTAGAGATTCCACTATAGACTACATACGGAGCAAAATGAGTGAATCTACACTCTAAAGTATGTCTATATACATCCGTATGTAGTCCATAGTGGAATCTCTAAAATGTCTTATATTTAGGAACGGAGGGAGTAGTATATGAAACTCATTTTGGTGAACCAGTTCAGTAGGAAGGTGGATAGGATTAAACTATCAAGTCTTCTATTGCAAAGTAGTACATTATAAAAGCATCAAACAAACATATATCTATGTGCTACTGTCATTGCATTGTCTTGCCAAATCAATATAGAGACACAGTTCAAATCATATAAGTTCAAGAGAAAATAGCATTGAAAGAATATAAGTGTGGGAAAGTACACGGCACCACAAGATTTCAGATGGGTACCACAGGTATACATGTACAACTAACAACACTATTGGCTATGTTTTGATGCTAGTTATGTGCATGATATGAGAACACAACTGTCTACACAATTGAAATTGAAATCAACATAGATCAATTTAGAAGAGCAAACCAGTTAAAGAAACATGTTTAAACATACCTATTGTGCCATTGGAGTTTCGATTGGATCCTTCTATTTAAAAATTAGTTGGTATGAGTAAATACAGTGATACAAGAGCAAAGCAGTATGCACCACAGCTATGGAATCTTACCTGAGAACAGTTGTTCTGCAGGTTTAAGCACTTGTTCTACAAGAAGAGAGTACAGTAAGACGCAACCATATAGTACTTCAAAATGAAATATGATCTCATAGACCCTACCAGATTCATGGGTCTAGACCAATACAGAACAAGGCGTTCCCAGTCATCGTCCCGTAAATGTGTCTCCGGAGAAAGTAAGGGAATTTGATGAGTTTCCTTGCCAGTGAAATACGTTTTCTTCAGGTAATTCCGATATTGCCGCAAAGCATTCTTGAAGATAGCAGAGGTATTAGCACAGGTTACCTCATCCTGAGTTTCCAAATCGGTTGTTCTCTACACAGGAAAATGGGAACATTTGCTGTGTTATAACCAGCAGGGATGTAGAAAGTATGGGACAAAGCAAAGTAATAGCCATGAATACTTACACATAACTCCTGGAGGAACACCTGCAACTGGCTTTTTCCTTCATCTTTAGTATAGTATTTCCATGATGGGAAGATACGCACATAGGATTTAACAACATCAAATGCGATAGACGCTAAACTATGGATGACTGGTTCTGCTTCGTCCATAGGAATAGGTGTACTAACTGGTGGAGTTGGGGTTCGCCGTGGTAGTCCTGGCGCTTTGGGCACTAGAGCTGCCTTACTAACTGCTCTTGTTTGGGAGCTTTGTCGTGGAGATGGTGCTGTGTCAACTGGAACTGGGTTACTATCTGCTGGGGTTGGCGTTAGATTGGGTGAAGCTGGTTCTCTGTCCATCGGAGTAGGGGTACAATCTGCGATAGTCTGGGTTATGTGTGGTAGCGTTGGTTCTTGTGCAAGTACAACCAGGGTGCTATCTCTATCGACAGGTAGCACTGTTTTATTTGAAGACCGTGTTTTTACTCCGCTAGATACTGCCATCACACCCTCCAATTCAAATGGCTGATAAACAAGAAAAGTAGTTGAATGTACAGACCTTGTATGAGACAGATGCAATAGATAGTGAGGAAAAAAGAGGGCATGAAATAGTTCACATATATGTTGTTTAACTAAATAGGATAGCATGACATAATTTCACATATATGATGTCTATCTAAATAGTATAGCATGACATAATTCAAAGATATGATGACTAACTAAAAAGGATGGCATGAGATAATTATATGATGCCTTTAATAAACAGGTTCGCATGACATAATTCACATACATGTTATCTAAGTAAACATGATGGCATGATATAATTCACATATGTGATTTATATACTAAGCAGATGGCATTCGCATATATGATGTCTAAACTAAGCAGATGGTGTTGAATATTGTGTATATGGTGTCTAAACTATGCAATGCAAGACACCATATGAATGATACGAGCAATATAACCCTGCCAAGTTAGAGCATAGACCTCGGGGGGGGGGGGGGGGGGGGGGGAATAGGACTGGTCATCTGTCTCTGAATCCTCCTCTGAGGAGCAATCTGGACCCAGCAAGAGATCTGCTTCGACAGGTAGCACCGTCTGCTCTGAAGAACTTGTTTTCACTCCAGATTTTTTCATCACCCACTCAAATGGCTGATTCATAGGAAGAGTAGTTGAATGTACAAACATTGTCGACAAATGGAAATGTAATGAAAAAAAGGAATGGCAAGATATAATTCAAATATATGATACCTAGCTAAACAGGATGGCATTGCATATTTCACATATATTATGGCTGGCTAAAAAAGATGGCATTGCATAATTCACATATATGATATAGAAACTAAACAACATTATAGAACATGTCTAAACTAAGCAGATGACATATATGATGTCGAAAGTATGCAAAGCAAGGCACCATATGCATGATATGACCAACATCATCATGCCAAGTAAGAGCAAACACCTCAGGGGGTAAATAGGAGTGGTCAGCTCCCTCTGACTCCACCTCTGAACAACTATCTTCCTCTGGATTACAATCTGGAGGAGGGGGTGGGGTTTCCATTGCACCCACCATGGAGCGATGTCTGCATGACATTGTATTGCCGCGCAAGACTCTTCTCTTTTTCTCTACATGTTCAACATGACTGTGTACAATAACTGACATGCATACGAAAAAATATAGTGAGATTAAGTAAGGAGAGCATGCAGAAATCTAGAGTGATGGTAACAACCAGTGGATAGATCCAAAAATAATGATAGCAGGCAAATGTTAGCTTAATTTAATAAAAAGACAGATGATGGTTGCTTTACTGTTTGTTTCCCACCCAAGATGAACGACATAGTAGATACCCTAGATGAAACATATAGTAGATCGATATACTATTCATTGCTGCCTCGATATGTGCCCCACATGCATTTTAAAACTCAAGTTTGAACATTAATTTGGACCTGACTTTGTGTCTAAGAGATGAACACGATGATAAACTAGCAGGTAATATTAAGCAATGCATAAAGTAAGCAAAAACAAAAGAGTGCGACCTCTCTTGGGGACCCGTGTACTCCTTAGGTTCTTCTGCTGAGTCGATGATGGTGATGCAGTTGCGATGGCTGCCGGTGGTGGGGAAGGAGATCTGAGGCGGCGAAAGATGGTAAGGAGTCGTGATGTCTGGTATGGTGGACGCTTCGGTCGAAATAGCAGCTCAGGTGAGGTGGACGACGGCGCGGCAGGAGCAGGACAAACCACACAAAGTTTTCTTCGACACCTATTTGTAACTGAAGTAATTCTGTAAGGGCTGCTTTGGCTTGCAGGAAGAGCACAGGAATGCAAAGAAACATGGGCAAATTAAAGTCAAACCACTTGCAAATGTGTAAAGTGAGAATGTTATTATGCCAGAAATGCACTTAGTCTTCTTTTCATGCATAGGATTTTGATAAGTAAGTCCAGGTGGATCTTAAAATTTCTGAGTTTTTCCTTTGAAACAGACACAAAAGGAAAAACTCTTTCAGTTTTGTTTTGCTCCATTCCTTTCAGCCAAATGCATGAATAATTGAATAGTAGAGTACCATAGGAATAGTTCGTATTGCTATGTTTTTCCTTCACTTTTCCCTTTGAACCAAAATAGCCCTAAGGGATCGACATGAATGTAGAGTAAAAAGTGATGCGACAAGTGTACAACCTCTTTGGCATAGCCGTCTCGACCTCAGCATCATTGGGTCGGTCGCTGAAGATGTTGCGACGGAGGTGGTTGTCAGAACTGGGGAAGAATATCTGAGGCGTCTGTAGACGGCGTCGAGGGTACTGCGCTGTTGTGATGGATGGTTCCGTCATTGGAGCAGCTCCGATGAGCTGTGCGACGTCGAGGCTGAAGTAGTACAAGACGGACATCGTTAATCTGAAGTGGGATTCTAATACCATCTCCAATAGATGATGTAAAATACATCACCAAAAAGTGCTAGCTGTAAAATTTACATCACCAAAAAACAACCAACTCCAATAGATGATGTAAAAATTGTTGACTTAGAACTTAACTGTCAAAACTGAATTCTACTATCCAAACTGACTGTTACTGTCGAAACTGAATGCACTAGTAGCAGAGAAGCACTTCATTGGTAGTTTAGGCTGCTCGAGCACTAGTAGTAGCAGAGAATGTGGCGCCCCGCATGATTACCACTGTAGCCAGACGGTCGCCGCACACACCAGCCTAGGAGATCACTCTGGCATGCGCTTTTACAACAAGTATCATGAACACAAGCTGTGGCACCCCGGCTCAGAGAGACCGGAACACCCCGTATTCCAGCCCAGAGATCAAGTCTTCTGGAATACGGCACTGCTTGGCATAGAACAAATCAGCTCTTTATTTCAAATAACACCGGTACAAGGGTGCGATATTACAAAGGGTTATAGGGGCATGGCGACACTTCGCCTGCTAAGTTAGTTCTATGCTAGCAGCAGAACATCTCGAAGTGAAAAAAATTCTAGCAGCAGAACAACGACGACGGTGATGAACTCCACTCCGTAGGGACTCTGGCTGGGACGTATCCTAGAGCGCAACCTCGGAATCCTCGACAAGCAATCAATCACGTCATGACCTGCAATCTGGCATGACACGCCAGGTGAGTACTTTGAATGTACTCGCAAGCTCACATCAACCAAAGCAATCAAGACATATAACAGCATGGCATTTACATGTTAATTATCCATGATGAACATGATACTACTAGAACAACATGAGCATGGCAACAACATGAGCATGGCATGTACATATAATTCATGAACATGATGATACTAGCACTAGCATGCAAGGGGTCGACGTTTAAGGTCTCATGGACCAACTTACTCTGCTCAGAGGTTATCTCGTAACCACCAACTTACCATCGTGATCATCAATCGATCACCTCATAATCAATCAACATCGGTATCCACGATACCATCGTGATCCTCTTATGATCACATAAAGATCAACCAACTTCTTTTCTCATCGAACCGGGGTTGTTATTATTCAGATTATTATTTCTGTTGACCCACAGTGTGACCTACTACAAACTGTGTCCATGACCGAGGACGCGGCTATCGATAGAATATACACTCTGCAGAGGTTAGTACAATGTACCCATACCACGGAACTCATGGCCTCGTGCTCCCATTCGGGTGGACCAACGACATTCCGACAAAACCAATCTATTGCATGACACTCTCCCGGCCACTTCGACAAACTCCCCTTTGGGCTATGTCCTGGGTTACCCCGATGCCAACTCGTGACATCCGCCACCAATGTGGCCGCCACCATCGTGGCCAAACCAAAACTGTCCCAAACGGGGACCTGAGCTCAATACCAAAACCGGGTATTCAAGGCTTATGGCCGCCTACCTGATCAGGGTAGCGCGCGCGCATAACCTTCCCTATTATGAGGCACCGGCGAGAGGCATGACAATAGACCGCATTAGGGCCCTCCATAAAGCAAGTGTGGCTGCACTGGTTAGCTCGATTCGGTGGCACCATGACTCAGCCAACAGATTTGTTCAAGTTCGATGAATGTCAGGTTCACTTGAATGGTGATGAGCTGAGTCACAATAAAATACATAATGAAATAACAATGCAGATGAGCATGATATCAGTGTAAACATGGATGGGCAATATAACCATTTAACATCAACAATGATAAATCATTTTACTCAACGGGACACAAATGAGCATAGCATAACGATGATCACGAATACCACAAGTATTTTCATATCAAACCAAGACTACTCATGTGAGCATATCATTATCGCTAGCATTGGAAATGATTACAAGAATAAAATATGGTAAGAATATCCTTAGCAATTAATCATATCACTTACTAGATGAAAATGAACATGGCATAAGCAATGAGCATGGATTCACAAGCATATTCGAAGCATTCACAAAATAATTAAATGCGCAAACAATTATTAAATATTCAAGTGGAAACCATGGCTACTGCAGTGCCATCATGCAAGTGGCTGTGGTGGCTTGCCTGGGGATGAAGGAAACACCGGGGAGAAGTGCGAGGCACTCACGGAAAGAATCGCCAGAAAAGTTTCCCTCTCGGCGGTGCTGTTTTAAGGGCAAGGGAAAAATGGTCATTTTCACAGTGTGACAACCTCATCAAAATGGTTCCATCGGAACGGGCTCAACGAACTGAGATCGTGGGCTTTGGAATCACCTGAATCGGAGTTACGGTTGTTGAGATACGGCCGTTCGTTCGTTAGGCAGAAAAAGAATAAAAATCTGTCCACTTCTGCCCTTATCGGACGAACGTCCGCAAATTAGCAGTTTTGGCCGGCGGCTGGAAATTGAAAGCGTATTTCGGAAAATACGTCTTCTAATGGTGAAAGCGTATTTTCAGTCGAAAACGCACCAGAGTACGCTTTCATAAAACGAAAACGCACTTTATCGAAGTACGCCTCCACTTAAAACTAGGCGGGCCTGGGGTCAACGCCTCCCTCTGGCTGACGGGTGGGGTCGCTGGTTGGTGGGGCCCGCCCGCCCGGTCAGCGTCTTCAACCTCTCTCCTGCCCGCGATGTACAGGAGGGACGCACGCTCGCCGGCGCTTGCCCGGCGACTCGGGCCATCTCCGGCCGAGGTGAGGGCACCGGCGAGCTCAGGGGAGCGGGCCGCATCCGTCCCCGCATCGCACGGACGCCGAGGAGGGCTGGAGCCGCGGCGACTCACGGTGGCCGAGGGCAGGGGCGGCGGCCGTTCTTGCGCACGCGGCCACAGGGCACGGGAGGAGAGGAGGACTTCGGGGCGAGCTCCGTGGTGGCGGTGGAGGTCTCTGGTGGCGTCTAGAGGAAGAGGGAGGGCCGGCCTTGCCCGAATTTAAGAGGAGCTCGGCGGCGGCCATGGCGGCAATGGTGGTCGAGGAGAGCTCCTCAAGCTCGCTTGAGTAGTCGGGGCGGCCTATGGGAGAGTGGAGGCGAGCATGGTGAGGTCGGAAAGACTCGGGACTGGCTTAAATAGCCAAGGCGGCGATGCCCTCGCCGGAAGCCGCCGCGGACATGCGGACGATTCCTCTGGCGTGACCGCGTGCGCGCGCGCACGCGTGGAGGTGGAGAGGAAGAAGACAACGGCAAGGCAACGACGACCGCGGGCATCCCGGGGCGGCGTGCTCGCCGGAGAGGAAAGAGGAGAGGGGGAGGTGTCCAGAGAGGACACGCGGATGCAGGAGAGGCTGGGCTACGCGATGGACAAGGTGCGGTGTTGCGAGGACGGAGTTTGGGCGGCGGCAGAGGGACCCGATGTCTAGAGCGCACTTTCGGCGTGCCAGACCACGTGGTCACCGCGTGCACAGGCGCACGCGGTGTGTTCTGGCCAACCACAAGCTGTCTACCGTGTTGTCCATCCAGAGTACAGACTCCATGAGTTGATTGATCGAAGAAAACCACTGTGAGATGATGGGAGTGATCAGAGAAAGTTTACTGTTGCAAACTTAGGCATGAAATAGTGATCAAATGAGATGGGATAAGAGCTAACCAGAATGTCTCAGGGGTTTAGGGTAGGAAGGACTATGACCCTGGGGATTTTGAAAAGATTTGGACCAATATTCATTATAGTTGCTTTACAACTACAACAACTGGTCCAGAAACTACATCATGAAATAGCACTCACATGGATGCTTTAATTGGGCTGAAAATTGGTGGAGGGTGATCATTTGGGCATATGAAGGTACCATAAAAATTTCATACCATTTAGATAAGTATAAATGGTACTTCCTTCACAATGATCCATACTGGACAAAAACTTGGGGGAATTTTGTGGAGAACATGACTTGGCAAAATGATGTTAATTTTGACATGCTCAAATTATATATGGATATGTAGGTCCTGGATTAATTTCAGAATTTTTGAAGCAATATAAAATATAGTTGCTTCACAAACTGAAATTATGGCCAGAAACAAAGATTTGAAGGTGTGCTCACATAGATGGTTGGATGGAGATGAATTTTGGTGGAGGGTAATTATTTGACCATATGGATGATCTCCCAAAATTTCAACTCATTTGGATAAACCTAGCTAGTACTTCCTTCACAAAGCTTCTCTCTGGACAGAAACTTTGGAAATTTGCTGAGGAAGATTTACTAGGAAAATGGAGCTGAATTTTGGCATGTGGCAATAATTTGGATGTGAAAAAGTGCCCAAAAATTTTGAGGGTATTCCAGAAAAGATAAATAGCACTTCCTTCACAAAGTGCCATTCTGGACAGAATGGAAAATGAATATTCCAGAATTATTTTTGAACTAGGCAAGGATGGATTTTGACATATTGGTGGGATATATGGTCTAAAGAATTTATGAGAATTTTGTGGGAATTTTTGGATAGACAGAAATATAGGTTGCTTCACAACCTAGGGCAAACAGGGTTATTCCTTTAATAGAAAAAGGAATATTCCCAATAAATAAATATTGGAGTTGGGCTAAGATGGAAATGACATGGCCTTGGGATAGATTTGAGAATGACAAACCACTAGGAAGTGGCAGGAGAGAAGATCTTCCCAGGTTTCAAGACCACATAGCCACGGAAAAAGGAACTCCAAATGCAAATTCGAAGAAATCCAAAAGAAAAAGAAAGGGCCAAAAATCGGGGTGTTACAAACCTACCCCCCCTTACGATAAATCTCGTCCTCGAGATTTGGTTGCTCAGGGAACAAGTATGAATATTCTGACTTAAGGAAACTGTTTCCAACTCGGGTATCCTTTTTTCCTTTATATGATGTTCCCACTGAATTTCATATGATCTGCTTACCTTGATTTGGGGGCGGGGGGGTTTGCTTCACTGTATCCCACATTCTGACAGGTCTTCCTTCATATGTTCATCCTTACTCTGACTTCAATTCGTTTATATCTGCTGGCTTGTCTGATATTATCATGGCCGGGATTTCCATAAGTCCAGGAATGACTTCCATTCGACGTGACATTCTTCTATCCAACACCGATAGTAGTCAAGGGAGTTGTGAACAAATTTTCTCAGTGGACGCAAAACATTTACTCCTTGCGTCAGGTTACTCGAGTAGATTCATGTCCTCCGGGTTCAAAACAATGCTGAGAATCATAATCGTTCTCTTGGCGGAATCTGACTGCTTGTAGGTAGTTCTAAATCTTGCTGACTTCTTTGTCTCAGATCCGTACCGACGATTCAACTGTCACTTTGATATGAGGTCCTTACAATAGAGTAGACCCCTGTATTGCCGGTCTTGCTCCTTCATTGTTGTTTTCTTTTTCTGAATCTTTTGTTGAACGAGCTTGGTCATAGATATCCTTAATTCTTCGTGTGATCATGGGTGCTGTCAGGTGCAATATTCCGGCAAGCATACCTTATCCTTATCCTTATCTTATGATCGTGCATCAACGCTTAACTGGTAAGTTCATCATCTCTCAAGCTCTAACTGTAGGGCAATGATCATCCGAACCTTTGCAAGAAATCGGCAAATAAATCAGTAGCCACCAGAACGGTCTTTACAACTCAGATCTGGGACATTACTGAAATAACTCAACCATGGCTCACGACGGCTGCAAAACAGCTCAGAGCATGAGGAAGTGTTGATAAGAAGAATGTAGCAGTTCCCTAAGATGGCCGAAGAACAGCTCAGAGCATGAGGAAGTGTTGATAAGAAGAATGTAGCAGTTCCCTAAGACGGCCGAAGAACAGCTTAGAGCATAGGGTCACTGCTACAAAAAGAAACTCAACAGCTGCCCGAGACGGCCGAGAAGCAGCTCAGAACACGGGTCAGCTGTTGAAAAGAGAAATATAAATGCGGCATCCACCCTGGGCGGCCGAAAGCAGCTCAGAACACAGGCGTGGTGCCGTTACCAGGGAAAGGTAAGCAAGGGTTCATCAGAATCATATACCAGGTTCACAGTTACTTGTATGGAGCTCACTGTTGTGGTCAATCATACATGACAATGACAGAGGTTAATGATATCACTTTGTCGGGTGTGAGGAAGCTGGCCTGGATATCCACTGTCAGGATTGTTGTCACAACATTGTCTTGCTTCATAGTTTGTCAGACATTGCATCACACTGAAGTGTATACTGGCTTTTCTTCCTCTTGCATAACTCAAGTGGTTGTCAGATTCTCACCATGCTTGCATCATCGTACGAGTGACTTGCATTACCTTGGCAGCATGCTCACAATATATATGGAAGCATGTGTATCTGGGCATTTGATTCCCGAGGCAGACACTTGTGTGTTGACTGATTCTTGCTTCTGACAAACTGTTGCGGATCTGATTCTTGGGATGCATTGCCATATGCTGCCAAATCACTGTGTAATATCTTGTACCACTTCCGATGACTGTTTGTAGTGTCGTACTGACGAAGACTGGATAACTTGTGTTGGAAGCTATCTGAGAGTAGCATGCTGAGGAAGACTGAATAGCTTATGCTCGAAGCTTTTGCCGGGATAGCGTGCTGAAGAAGACTGGGTACCGTACCTCAGAAGCCTTTTCCCTTGGTTGCTTACTGAAGAAGATTCGGTGCCTTATGCTGGAAGCTGTCTGCGGTGGCTTACAGAAGAAGACAGAGTACCTTATGCTGGAAGCTATCCACATATTGTACTGAGGAAGACTGTGGAACCTTGTGGCGTAAGCTTCCCTGGTAGCGTGCGGAGGAAGACTGGGTTGCTTAATCCAGAAGCTTCTCTCCATGATATGCGGACTGAATGCCATATATATATGCTCTTGATATCCTTTTGACTGGAAATATACTGTTGTATTGCACACAAATTGTCTTCCAGCTGATTTAATCATTATGGCTGTGATGGTTGCACGCTGATGTACACTTGATGCTGGTAATCATTCCAGAATATCACTTGTATTCAAACCGAATATTCTCAATATAATGCAGTCGACTGAGAATTCCATACTGTTTAGCTGTGCTTCAAAATATTTGAAATCTTTACCGATTCTTCTAGTCCAGTGTCGGTTAATGTGCAACTTTCATAAGGGGAAATAAGGTAACACCAAGGGCCCAAAGAAAGAAACAAAAGAAACGACTGAATAAAAGCACACATAGCATCATGATTACATGCAAACAACATCACATTTTACAGCTATTCTCCTCACTATGCATGCCTACTTAAGCACACAATTCTCGAGGAAACTCCGGTACTACGGTCTAGCATGTTGTGATGGTGTGCACGAAAGTGGATCAGCGTGTGGAGGGATTGGTGTAAACGGAGCTACACCAAGCGCTGGCTCAGCACCGGTTGCATCTGGACCGTCTTAGGAATGAGGACGGACTCGGTGATCATGTAGCGAGACACGGATGTCACGACCACATCATCATCAAGCGTACGGAAGGGAGCCGTACTCGTCCAGATAGGGTAGGATAGCGGTGGAAAGAAGGGACTGCCGGCATTGCCCTTTTCTGGTAACAAAGACCAATGTGGGTTGCCAAACGGCGGGTTGGATGGCAAGATCCGGGGTAGAAGCATGTCTACCACCGAAACGATAGGTGTGGCTGAAGAGAATATATTGGTGTGATACCTGTGCATCAATCCTACGAGTGATCGACACCACTAGGTACCTCGGCATCACTCTGCTGGGACAGGAATGACACCAAACACCAACGAGCAAGTATGCAAAACTGGAGGGTGCAGGTAGTGGCTCGAAAACGATGCCACCTACACTCACAAGATCAACCGTTACCGACAAGATAATAAGTCTATATGCATGCTATGCAGCAAACAAATGCATGAACCAAATGCAACAAGGAAGCTAGACTCTAAACTACCAGTTTCTAACGCTCGCGTGGACTAGGGCGTCCTACAGCCAGACCTGCTCTGATACCAATCATTGTGGCACCCCGGCTCAGAGAGACCGGAACACCCCGTATTCCAGCCCAGAGATCAAGTCTTCTGGAATACGGCACTGCTTGGCACAGAACAAATCAGCTCTTTATTACAAATAACACCGGTACAAGGGTGCGATATTACAAAGGGTTATAGGGGCACGGCGACACTTCGCCTGCTAAGGTAGTCGTTCTATGCTAGCAGCAGAACATCTCGAAGTGAAATAAATTCTAGCAGCGGAACAACGACGACGGTGATGAACTCCACTCCGCAGGGACTCTGGCTGGGACGTATCCTAGAGCGCAACCTCGGAATCCTCGACAAGCAATCAATCACATCATGACCTACAATCTGGCATGACACGCCAGGTGAGTACTTTGAATGTACTCGCAAGCTCACAGCAACCAAAGCAATCAAGACATACAACAGCATGGCATTTACAGGTTAATTATCCATGATGAACATTATACTACTAGAACAACATGAGCATGGCAATAACATGAGTATGGCATGTACATATAATTCATAAACATGATGATACTAGCACTAGCATGCAAGGGGTCGACGTTTAAGGTCTCATGGACCAACTTACTCTGCTCGGAGGTTATCTCGTAACCACCAACTTACCATCGTGATCATCACTCGATCACCTCATAATCAATCAACATCGGTATCCACGATACCATCGTGATCCTCTTATGATCACATAAAGATCAACCAACTTCTTTTCTCATCGAACCGGGGTTGTTATTATTCAGATTATTATTTCTGTTGACCCACAGTGTGACCTACTACGAACTGTGTCCATGACCGAGGACGCGGCTATCGATAGATTATACACTCTTCAGACGTTAGTACACTGTACCCACACCACGGAACTCATGGCCTCGTGCTCCCATTCGGGTGGACCAACGACATTTCGACAAAACCAATCTATTGCATGACACTCTCCCGGCCACTCCGACAAACTCCCCATTGGGCTATGTCCTGGGTTACCCCGATGCCAACTCGTGACATCCGCCACCTATGTGGCCACCACCGTCGTGGCCAAACCAAAACTGTCCCAAACGGGGACCTGAGCTCAATACCAAAACCAGGTATTCAAGGCTTATGGACGCCTACCTGATAAGGGTAGCTCGCGCGCATAACCTTCCCTATTATGAGGCACCGGCGAGAGGCATGACAATAGACCGCATTAGGGCCCCCCATAAGGCAAGTGTGGCTGCACTGGTTAGCTCGATTCGGTGGCACCATGACTCAGCCAACAGATTTGTTCAAGTTTGATTAATGTCAGGTTCACTTGAATGGTGATGAGCTGAGTCACAATAAAATACATAATGAAATAACAATGCAGATGAGCATGATATCAGTGTAACCATGGATGGGCAATATAACCATTTAACATCAACAATGATAAATCATTTTACTCAACGGGACGCAAATGAGCATAGCATAACGATGATCATGAATACCACAAGTATTTTCATATCAAACCATGACTACTCATGTGAGCATATCATTATCGCTAGCATTGGAAATGATTACAAGAATGAAATATGGTAAGAATATCCTTAGCAATTAATCATATCACTTACTAGATGAAAATGAACATGGCATAAGCAATGAGCATGGATTCACAAGCATATTCGAAGCATTCACAAAATAATTAAATGCGCAAACAATTATTAAATATTCAAGTGGAAACCATGGCTACTGCAAGGTTGTGGCTTGCCCGGGGATGAAGGAACCACCGGGGAGAAGTGCGAGGCACTCGCGGAAAGAATCGCCAGAAAAGTTTCCCTCTCGGCGAAGCTATTTTAAGGGCAAGGGCAAAGTGGTCATTTTCACAGTGTGACAACCTTATGAAAATGGTACCATCGGAACGGGCTCGATGAACTGAGATCGTGGGCTTTGGAATCACCTGAATCAGAGTTACGGTTGTTGAGATACGGCCGTTCATTCGTTAGGCAGAAAAAGAATAAAATATGTCCACTTCTGCCCTTATCGGACGAACGTCCGCAAATTAGCAGTTTCGGCCGGCGGCTGGAAATTGAAAGCATATTTCGGAAAATACGTCTTCTAATGGTGAAAGCATATTTTCAGTCGAAAACGCATCAGCGTACGCTTTCATAAAACGAAAACGCACTTTATCGAAGTATGCCTCCACTTAAAACTGGGCGGGCCTGGGGTCAACGCCTCCCTCTGGCTGACGGGTAGGGTCGCTGGTTGGTGGGGCCCGCCCGCCCGGTCAGCGTCTTCAACCTCTCTCCCACCCGCGATGTACAGGAGGGACGCACGCTCGCCGGCGCTTGCCCGGCGACTCGGGCCATCTCCGGCCGAGGTGAGGGCACCGGCGAGCTCGGGGGAGCGGGCCGCATCCGTCCCCGCACCGCACGGACGCCGAGGAGGGCTGGAGCCGCGGCGGCTCACGGTGGCCGAGGGCAGGGGCGGCGACCATACTTGGGCACGCGGGCACGGGACACGGGAGGAGAGGAGGACTTCGGGGCGAGCTCCGAGGTGGCGGTGGAGGTCTCTAGTGGCGTCTAGAGGAAGAGGGAGGGCCGGCCTTGCCCAAATTTAAGAGGAGGTTGGCGGCGGCCATGGCGGCAATGGTGGCCGAGGAGAGCTGCTCGAGCTCGCTTGAGTGTTCGGGGCGGCCTATGGGAGAGTGGAGGGGAACTTGGTGAGGTCGGAGAGACTCGGGGGTGGCTTAAATAGCCAAGGCAGCGATGCCCTCGCTGGAAGCCGCCGCGGACGTGCGGACGATTCCTCTGGCGCGACCGCGTGCGTGCGCGCACGCGTGGAGGGGGGGAGAGGTCTAGGGGAGGTGCATGCGGCGCGGAGATGCTACGGGGAGGAAGAAGACAACGGCAAGGCGACGACGGCCGCGGGCATCCCGGGGCGGCGTGCTCACCGGAGAGGAAAGAGGAGAGGGGAAGGGGTCCAGAGAGGACACGCGGAAGCAGGAGAGGCTGGGCTACGCGATGGACAAGGTGCGGTGTCGCGAGGACGGAGTTTCGGCGGCGGCAGACGGACCCGATGTCCAGAGCGCGCTTTCGGTGTGCCAGACCGCATGGTCACCGCGTGCACAGGCGCACGCGGTGCGTTCTGGCCAACCACAAGCTGTCTACCGTGTTGTCCATCCAGAGTACAGACTCCATGAGTTGATTGATCGAAGAAAACCACTTTGAGATGATGGGAGTGATCAGAGAAAGTTTACTGTTGCAAACTTAGGCATGAAATAGTGATCAAATGAGATGGGATAAGAGCTAACCAGAATGTCTCAGGGGTTTAGGGTAGGAAGGACTATGACCCTGGGGATTTTGAAAAGATTTGGACCAATATTCATCATAGTTGCTTTACAACTTCAACAACTGGTCTACAAACTACATCATGAAGTAGCACTCACATGGATGCTTGAATTGGGCTGAAAATTGGTGGAGGGTGATCATTTGGGCATATGAAGGTACCATAAAAATTTCATACAATTTGGATAAGTATAAATGGTACTTCCTTCACAATGATCCATACTGGACAGAAACTTGGGGGAATTTTGTGGAGAAAATGACTTGGCAAAATGATGTGCATTTTGGGATGCTCAAATTATATATGGATATGTAGCTCCTGGATTAATTTCATAATTTTTGAAGCAATATAAAATATAGTTGCTTCACAAACTGAAATTATGGCAAGAAACAAAGATTTGAAGGTGTGCTCACATAGATGGTTGGACGGAGATGAATTTTGGTGGAGGGTAATTCTTTGACCATATGGATGATCTCCCAAAATTTCAACTCATTTGGGTAAACCTAGCTAGTACTTCCTTCACAAAGCTTCTCTCTGGACAGAAACTTTGGAAATTTGCTGAGGAAGATTTACTAGGCAAATGGAGCTGAATTTTGGCATGTGGCAATAATTTGGATGTGAAAAAGTGCCCAAAAATTTTGAGGGCAATCAAGAAAAGATAAATAGCACTTCCTTCACAAAGTGCCATTCTGGACAAAATGGAAAATGAATATTCCAGAATTATTTTTGAACTAGCAAGTACGGATTTTGACATATTGGTGGGATATATGGTCTAAATTATGAGAATTTTGTGGGAATTTTTGGATAGACAGAAATATAGGTTGTTTCATAACCTAGGGCAAACAGGGTTATTCCTTTAATAGAAAAAGGAATATTCCCAATAAATAAATATTGGAGTTGGGCTAAGATGGAAATGACATGGCCTTGGGATAGATTTGAGAATGACAAACCACTAGGAAGTGGCAGGAGAGAAGATCTTCCCAGGTTTCAAGACCACATAGCCACTCAAAAAGGAACTCCAAATGCAAATTCGAAGAAATCCAAAAGAAAAAGAAAGGGCCAAAAATCGGGGTGTTACACAAGCATTTCTATTAATGGATATATAAGTCTTACATGATATTTACAAGGGTGATGGCAGCGGAAAAGCTCTATCTAAGGCAGCATGGAATTGGTGCGGCTCCAATCCATAGGGATCTGACTGGGTTACTCTTCTAGCCCGCGAATACTCCGGCTCCTCGCTAGTGGACGTCGGATCCTTAGGTGAACCTGGCCACATTGAAGGCCGTTGAGTACTTTTGAATGTACTCTCAAGCAAACCAAACTAACATATACACCAAGCAAAGCAATCCATGGCATTCAAGCATGCACCGGTTATCTTAACAATATTAGCTATCATACTAAGGCAGGATTATCTAGCAAGATTAATCATCTAGCAACATTAATTATCATGTCATAACAGGATTTACTCGCTTGATAACTACTAAAGTAAAACATATCAAGTAAATAATCCATACTCCAAATATGTCATGATCCAAACCATATCCGATCCCAATCCAATCCAAGTCTTGTGGTCATCTGACCCTTTAACTCATAGCCATCGCATGGCTAACATTCATACCCCTGACATCATCTGATGTCCATCCATCCGTACTATTAGTCTGACATGCCTTACCATTCTCTGGTTCAGTCTTAGCAATAACATTATATAGTTCATTCCTCCGGACTCGACACAGACCAAATAGTGTGACCTAGTACGAACTGTGTCCATGACCGAGGATGCGGCTATTCGAATAGATTTACACTCTGCAGAGGTTGCGCACTTTTCCCACACCATGGAGCTCCTTATCTCGTACCTCGGTACACTTCCCTCTCGGGTGGACCGGTGCTGCTCCAACGAAACTTGCCTAACCCGTGACTCCTCCACCGTACCACCGACAATCATCCTCCCCCGGAGTCATGCCCTGGGTGGCCCCTGTGTCACCCCGTGACACCTGCCACCGTCGTGGCCAACAAAACTGTCCCAAATAGGGACGCCGACAAATAACTCAACTGGGCTCACAAGGTTATTGCCGCCTACGGGGCCAGGGTAGTGCGCGCGCATAACCTTCCCTCTTTGGTGGTACCGATAAAAGAGCACGCTGTTAGACCAAGCTAAGGCCGTCCCATACCGGCAGATGTGGCTGCACTGGAAAGTTCGGTTCGGTGGCACTATGACTCGATCCAGCCGACAGAGGAGGTTGTTTTTATCAAATCACATTCTTTATTATTGCAACAACAGTAACAATGCATGATGTAACAATTATGAAAAACATAACAACCTATCTCCATACAATATCACAACGAGTCATAAGTGAGAAAATATTTAAATGGCAAGTTATCACTTTACAAGTTCTAGCTATAAGTTACGACCATCTGAACCCTTGCATGAAACCGGCAAATAAACCAGTAGCCACCAGGACGGTCTTTACAACTCAGATCTGGGACGTTACCGGAATAACTCAACCCCGGCTCAAGACGGCTGAAAAGCAGCTCAGAGCATGAGACGGTGTTGATAAAAAGAGTGTAGCGGTCCCCTAAGACGGCCTAAGAACAGCTCAGAGCATAGGGTTACCGCTTCAGAAAGAAATTCAACAGCTGCCCGAGACGGCCGAAAAGCAGCTCAGAAGACGGGCCAGTTGTTGAAAAGAGAAACATAAAGTCGGCATCCACCCCGGACGGACGGAAGCAGCTCAGAACACAGGCGTGGTGCCGTCACCAAAGAAAGGCAGGCAAGGGTTCATTAGCGTCACATACAGCTCACCACTACTCATACAAGCATAAGCATATTAATTTAAACATGCAAGAATAACACAGAGCAATGCTTTAGGGCACATATCAGATGGTCGGCTTGCCTGGGGGTGAAGGAGTACTCCGGGAGAGGTGCGATCACCTCGCGGAAGAATTCGCCGGAAAAGATTCTCTCTCGGAGGGGCTGATTGAAGGGCAAGGGCAAAATGGTCATTTTCACAGTGTGGAAACATTATGAAAATGATACCATCGGAACGGGCTGGACGAACTGAAAATGTGGGCGTTGGAATCACCTGATTCAGAGTTGCGAGGAAAAAGTTATAGCAGATTAACCCTTCAGGGTCCTTTCTGTAAAGCTTTTCTTGACATCTAGGTCCCTGGACAGTTTTTTTTCTGCGAATAAAAAGAAACGGCACTGTGCAGCTGGGCCGCTCTAGGCCGAAAGTGGCAGAGATGCTGGCCTCGGCTGCACAGCGCAGTCGTCGCTGCTCCACTGGGCCGGCCCAACAGCTGTCGCTTCTTTAAAAAAAAGGAAGGGAGGAGCTAGGCCACTGGCGAGCCGGGCCCGCCTGCAGGTCATCATCCTCCTCGCGCGCGCACCTGACCGAGGGAGGGGAGGACCCCGACGGCGATTGCCGGCGGCGTGGGCCACCCCTGGCGACGCCCGGCCTACCGGCGTGATCAGGGGACGGAGGCGGACCCGTCCCTGGGTGGTACGGTCACGTGGGAGCTCGAAGACGAGCGGGACGTCACCCGCGGCAGACGGCGGCGATGGCGATCCTGCGGTTAATGCCTTGGCCATCCCCCGGGCAGAATAGAGGCGGGGTGGGTGCAGTGGTGGTGGTGGGGATCGAGTGAGGAGACGAGGTGAAGCGGGGGCGGCCTAGGAGCCGCGAATTCGGGCGAGGTACGCCGGCGGCCATGGCGGCAGTAGAAGAGCAGGAGAGGCTCCGGCGACAAATGGAGAGGCTTGGGGGGGCTCTGAGAGGTCTTGGAGGAGGATGCGGTGCTAGGGGAAGATCGGGGAGGGGCCATTTATAGGCGGCCGGCGAGAGCGGATAGGGACGGCTGCCGTGGCGTCCTTAGCGGCACACTGGAGCCCGGGGAGGATGTGGCTGGCAGGTTGCGGGCGTCGGGCGACTTCGCGGGGAGTGGAGAGGTCTCGGGAGCGCTCGTGGAGGAAGGAGACAAGAGAGGAAACGACGACGGCAGGGTTCACGCGCGGGACAGTGCCATGGCGGCGCTCGCCGTGGCGCGAGGAAGAAGAAATCGGAGAGGAGAAGGGCCTAGAGGGGGGCGCGTGGACTCCTCGGAGCCGCAAGACATTCTCGGACAAGCTCAAGCCGGCCGGAGTTACCTGGCCGACGAGAACAGTGCCGCAGAGCACCGTTCTGATGCGGTCGCCGCGTGGTCACCACGGGTGCCGCGTGTCCAAGGCACCAGATGGTCTTGGAAATTTGTCAATAAGATGTCTCACTGCTCAAATAGGTGAGAGGAGTAGCTGGAACCATCTAGGTAGCTATAAGGTGAGAGGAATTTGCAGAAACAGGTTCTAGCAGCAAACTTGGCTGGACTTTTCTGGAGAAATGGGTGAGAGTATGGAACTAAACCTTTGTCATACTGAAATGTGGTAGGAAGGACTAGGTTCTGGTAAAATTTGAACGGATTTGGACCTGATTTGCATATACTTCCTTCACGGAGCTTGAATCTGGACAGAAACTTAGGAAAATTGCTGGGGAAAATTGGCTAGATGAAATGGGTTGGTTTTTGGTATCCAGGGGTTATTTATCATTGTTAACCACCCTGAAAAATTTCAGCCCAAACAGATCAAGGGAGCAAGCACTTCCTTTGCAAACTGGAAATCTGGACAGAATTTGCAAATGGATGTTGTGCTCAAAATTTGATCTATGTAACTTGGGTTCTTAATGGAAATGGTGAATATATGGATAGGAGAATCTCCACAAATTATTTGGGATTTTTCCTGGCTACCAAAATTGTAGTTCCTTTGGAAAGTGCCCAAAATGAAATATTGGCTTTAAATAGGAAAATGCAATTTCCCCTATTTAATTATGGACAATATTTTTATGAGAGCTCAATATGATTACAAAGAATATCTCCACAAGTTTTCATGAACTTTGGAGATGGATAGATATTTTCCTGGATTTAATTCCTTTAACTGGCAGAAAAAGGAATTAATTTTAAATGAAAAATATTGCAAATGACTTGGCAATATTTTGGCATATCCAGGGTTTATAGATGTGGGATGATCATTGGGAAAAGTTTGGGAGGCAACAGATCAAAGGAAAATAGGGTTCGTTTGTAACGGAAGGAATTAGGGTTTCCCTTCCGGTGACTCGGAAGGTAGGGTTTTGGCGGCAGAATCCTGAGAATATATTTTGGGTGGCAAGGTTGGACTGGAGAGAATCTCTGGTTGGATAGGAAAGGTAAGGCTAAATGACCATCTTTATATACCTAAGAGCGAGAGAAAATCCGATAAGACCGAAAAAAATACGGGAGTCAAATCTCGCGAAGGAAAAATCGAGGAGCGAAAACCAGGGTGTCACAAACCTACCCCCCTTAAGAAAATCTCGTCCTCGAGATTTCCGGGCTTACCTCCCTTCTAAGGGGAACATACCTGTGTATGACTTGGATCCATCAGCTGTCCTGTCTTCGTCGGTTCACTGGCCTTTTAACTGCCTCTTCTGACGTCTCGGGTGTTGTCTTTCCACACAGCTACATTGAATCCTTCTCTTTCCTGGCAGGCAGACCTTTTCTCCTAGTAGTTTGTAGCCTGAGGTTGGTTGGCAGTGAGTAGTATCAACAGAATAGCTCATTTTCATGGCTTTGAGCTAGCTGCTTCGGGTTTTATTGCGATACTTCGTACACTGACTCTCATGCGCAAGACATCCTTCTTGGTGCATGGTATTGCATGCATACATCCTCGGTAGTCCCTGTTAAAACCTCTGAGCTAAACATAGTGTGGTTGTCATTCAATGCATCTTTTGGAGCATAGCCTCTTGCCTTGGTTGATGGCCCATATTTATGATGAGTATGACATGCTGGCTGCATTGTTGTGGCCGTATATGCAAGAGTCCAACAAAGATTGATAATATCACCTTGTATGTGAAACTTTACTTTTATTGACCGTCACGGAGGTTGTGTATCCAAAACTTCTTTGTTCTTGAGGGTTCCTTTTTGTGGACCCATCATGACCGGCCAACACGGCTCCTTGTCCGTATCATAACTTACTCCTGCATATCTTGTAGGGATTGCTGCGTTCAAATTCTTCTTTGGAGTATGGGGCCAATGTTTCTGAACACAACCATTCCCGTGTACGAGGGGCTCGCATGAACTGATCCACTGGACTACATGCTCACAACATATGCAGGGTAGGATAAATCCTTTCATAACCACTGAGTTCTGAAGCGGGTGTGTGTCCAGACTAGTTCGTGCTTCTGACAAGATTGTTGATGGTGTGTTGAAGAAGGCTGAATTCCTTATGCTCAAAGCTTTGCCAAGGTAGCGTGCTGAAGAAGGCTGGATATCGTACCCCAGAAGCTTTCCTTCATGTGGCTTCTGCGGAAGGTCAGGTGACTTATGCTGGAAGCTTTCCGCGGTAGCGTCTGAGGGAGATTGGAGTGCCATACCCCAGAAGATTTTCTTGCCAAGTTGTGTAGCGAGGAAGGTTGGGAGTCTTGCGTCGTAAGCTCCTTCCGATAGCTTGCGGAGGAAGGCTGGGTTTCTTCTACCAAAAGCCTTTCACTGTGATATGCGGTCGGACCTGTGGCGGATTCTGGCTTCCTACCAAAGTATCCAGAATTTACCCATAGTGAAGCCACAACTTGGTATAGGCCACATCTTGACTGAAGATATTTCGTTATTCATGCACACCACTTGTCCTTCCGCTAGTCCGATCATTGCTACTGTAAAGGTTGCACAACTGATGCAGACTTCGTGCTGATAATTAATTCAGAATACCCTTTGCATTCGAACCAAGTGTTGCCGGTAGTAAGCAATTGGCGGATAATTTCATTTGGTTTAGCTGAGCTTCCAGGTGTTTGGAATCCTCATTGATTCTGGGCAGCCATGAACTCATCCATATTTCTCGCAGACCTTGTTCATCATGCCCAGAAAATTTGTATATGCATCGGTGAATTCCAGAATATGCTTTGAAATTTGTATCAACACAACAGAGTTCCATGGTTGCTCTTGGCACATTTATATTCTTGAAATATGTCTTCTGTGGATAATAAATAATTCTTGAGTCCATTGAGAAAAGACTCAAGGTTCACCCCACTAACTGAAATAATCCTTGGGTCGAGGACAGAATAATTTGCTCTTACTGGTGTCCATTCCCGATAGCTCATCAGGTTGTTCTTTAAGTGTGATTTGTTCTATGGCAAACTCTCTCAGGTACATTCTGGCCTTGTCTGTTACACACGAATTCTGCTTCTGACCCATCCTTTATTCTTGACAAATCTGGTGATAATGTTCTGAATACTGGGCAGTTGTCTTGGCTTGACTCTTACTGAATTTGGATTATTGGGTATTATCCAACCGTGATCTGGTCTTCTTAGCAGCAACTGCGGATGGATCCAGTCGAAGCAAAAGAACGGGATCGAGAAAAGAAACAAGAACCACGAAAAACCAAAAGGAAATAAAGCTCAAATTTTGCGAACCTTACACACGTGGCCAAAGATTCACTAGTATAACTAGCCTAGCGCACTCGATGCACCGCTAAGGATTTAAGAGCAAAACCACACAATGATCCTGGTAGCAATTGGTGTCAAGCTTCTGCTACTTCCTTAGGGAACATCAAACTTGACGCACGACCATAGCCAAAGTGGCTTAGTCAACGATCCTTGGTTTATTGGGAAAAGATGGAATTTATAGGCGTTTCCCACAGGAAACTAGATTTGAGGAGAGAAATACCATGGTTAGCAAGCAAGGTAGGGATATCTGGTTTACCTAGGGATTCAGGGCTCACGAGTCATTGCCTGGTGCGGACATTTCACACCGAAGGCAAAGGCCATGAGAGTTAGGGGTCTATTGGAGCCAAAAACCTATGGGATTGCTTTATGATCAATAGTAGCTGTGCCGAGTTGGCAAAGATGGCTGAAATCCATCTGGGCTTTCTACTGATCAAGAGGCAATGAAATCTGGCTAGGTTAACCTACCGCCAGCCTAGCTCTGATACCATCCGTTGTGGCGCCCCGCCTGATTACCACTGTAGCCAGACGGTCGCCGCACACACCAGCCCAGGAGATCACTCTGGCATGCACTTTTACAACAAGTATCATGAACACAAGTATTTCTATTAATGGATATATAAGTCTTACATGATATTTACAAGGGTGATGGCAGCGGAAAAGCTCTATCTAAGGCAACATGATCTTGGTGCGGCTCCAATCCACAGGGATCTGACTGGGTTACTCTTCTAGCCCGCGAATACTCTGGCTCCTCGCTAGTGGACGTCGGATCCTTAGGTGAACCTGGCCACATTGAAGGCCGTTGAGTACTTTTGAATGTACTCGCAAGCAAACCAAACTAACATATACACCAAGACATCCTTCTTGGTCCATGGTATTGCATGCATACATTCTCGGTAGTCCCTGTTAAAACCTCTGAGCTAAACATAGTGTGGTTGTCATTTAGTGCATCTTTTGGAGCATAGCCTCTTGCCTTGGTTAATGGCCCATATTTATGATGAGTATGACATGCTGGGTTTTGGCGGCAGAATCCTGAGAATATATTTTGGGTGGCAAGGTTGGACTGGAGAGAATCTCTGGTTGGATAGGAAAGGCAAGGCTAAATGACCATCTTTATATACCCAAGAGCGAGAGAAAATCCTATAACACCGAAAAAAAGACGGGAGTCAAATCTCGCGAAGGAAAAATTGAGGAGCGAAAACCAGGGTGTCACAGAGAAGCAGCGATCTAAATCCGCAGCAGCTCAACAGGGAACGCACTAGCAGATAGCAACCGGAGCAGCAGCGCGAACGAGAGCCAGAGCAGCAACTCGTGTAGCTGCAGCAACCCGTGTACCAACATCAGCAATGCGAGCGAGAGTAAGAGCAGAGCAGCAGCGTGAGCGAGAGCCGGAGCAGCAGCAGCAACTCCGGCTGGTATGGACGCCGCCACCGAGGGAGCCTCGCAATGGGGGAGATCCGTCATGGAGGATGTCGCCGACGGCGCCGGCGTCGAGAGAGCCATGCCATGGTGTCATGCGTACGACCATCTATGGGGCCATCTAGCCCCTTTGCGGTTCGACTAGGGGAATGCGCAAGCACAAAGAGCAGAATCAACAATCAACACAAAGGATTTACCCAGGTTCGGGCCACCGTGAGGTGTAAAACCCTACTCCTGCTTTATGTATTGGATGTGTTTGGGCTCAAATACAAGGAGCGCTTCTTGCCGGCAAGGTGCAGGAAGAGCAGCTACGCATGCAGAATGAGCAAAGAGTCAATCCTTGTAAAGGTTGCCGTGGCCCTCCTTTTATAGATCAAGGGGTAACCACAGTGGCAAAATAGTCATTACATGTTGATTAGATAGCAAACAGTGCTATCATACCTAACTCTGTCGGATTAGGACAAACGCAATAAATGCGCCGTTAGGTGTCGTGTGGAGGAGGAGCCCCGGCAAGGTTTCTACGCCGCTCGCCCAGCTACCTCCTATTATCTTGACACACCTTCTGGACGGGTGTCATTAAAGGTAATCCTCCTTCCAGCATGCTACCATGTGCCCCGACAATCCTCACCAAACTGCCTGCCCGCTCGACACCTCACAGATTAGCGACCAGCTGCCTGATGAGGTGGAGCGGAGAGGGATCAGCAAAGGCCTGCCAGCACGGAGCTTGCTGGGCCTTGACCTTGCCGGCAAGTGACGATTGCATATTTAGCACTCACCCAAGTGCCTTATTGATGCTTTGTCTTGATCTTGATGATTTCTACCAAGCCCTGGCTCTCAAGACTGCTTCCACTTCATGTGCATAAGTCAGGGTATAAAATACCCATGTTTTATATACCGACAGGAGCCACCGGGCCTGGGCCACACACGCGTCCGAAGCGTCGTTGGGCTAGGCCCAAACAATGCATAGACACGTGGTAAGGCATCACTGCCGTAAAATCTTGTGATGATGATTTTCTGTCGCACGCCCACGTCGCGCATTTAATGCGGGTCGCAGGAGTGGTGGAATGGAGCGACGGTTTGTGGTAGTGCGCCTGCAAAAGCGCTTCCACATTGGACAATAAAGAGCCAGCCTCCCCGCGCCTTCCGCATAAAAAGGCACCCGTGAGGAGGCACTGCTCATTCACACCGCCCTTCGCTGCATCTTCTTCCTCCTCTCGCCAAAGCAGATCTAGCCGTCGCCGCCGCCACTGACTCGCGCCTCTTCCACCTCCAACCTTTCCTCCTGAGCCCTCATGGCGCCCAAGAAGGCTGATACAGAAGGGAAGAAACCCGCCAAGCCAGTCGACCCCAAAGCAGAGAAGCAGAAGGCGGATTTGGAGCAGCGGCGGAGGGAGAACGCAGTTTTCTTGCCGCCGGCCTTGGACAAGAACACGCTGATTTCCAGGTATGCATACATGTGGGGGAGGAACACCCAGGATCATAAGGCTCCGGTAGTGCTCCCTGCTGATACCAAGGTCGCCAGAGAAGCATATCCATTCTTCTGCGCATACTTCTACTACGGCCTGGTTACCCCATATTCAGATTTCTTCACTGAAATGATGTACACCTTCGGGTTCCGACTGCTGGATTAACCCCAAATGCAATGACCTTCATGGCAGTCTTCGCCCATATGTGCAAAAAAATTGTCGGAGTCGTCCCCAATGTTGACCTCTTCTGCCACTTCTTCATTCCCCGCATCGAGGGTGATGCGCTTTCCAGCAGCGTGACATGGATTCCCCGAGCCAAAGCTAAGGGAAAGTATTTTGACAGGTTGCTGCATCTGAAATGGGAAGAATGGCGGGCAGAATGGTGCTGGATCATGGAGAAGGATGTCCACAACTTCTACTTGCCGCACACAGAAAAGATTGACCACGGCAAGAATTGGAGTGATCTTGGCACCAGCGACAAGAAGCTTGGCCCGGCACTGAACCAAATTGCTCTCCTCAAGTCTACCGGGCTAACCATTGAGATGGTAGGAGCTGATTTCCTCCGGCGACGCATTGCGCCGCTGCAGAAGAGGCAAAGGTACACTTGGGAGTACAAGAACGCCGGGGATATCATGCGAATATATCCCGGGCTGGCCAACAATCTGACAGTTATGCAACACATCACATCAGCTCTTCAGGATCTCTGGCAAGTTCCGCCTGTCGGACAATGTCGTGCCACTGCACATAAATTCCGCCAAAGATTCCATCTTGGCGATGATGCCAGCATGCAATGCTCGAGGAGTCGAAGCTGACTGGGAGCTGCCCTCACTCGAAGATGAAATGAATTGGGCTTCCAACTTGACGGAAAGGCCTACTCGAGAAGAGAAGGACCTCATCCAAGCCACTACAGATGAAGAGTTGGCATATATCACCTATAGACAAAAAGAGGCCTTGAAGGCCGGCAAGGCTAGCGGTTCCCGGGATGCGGCAACCAATGAGGAGGAAGAGACTCCCGATGAAGAGGTTGTCGAAGAGCATCAGGGAGAGCCTGCCGGGGAAGAAGTAGCCGGCAAAACTGAAGAAGAAGGAGATCCTCAGGGCCCGAAGAAGAAAGCACACATTCTTCGGAAAGCATCTAGCCAAGAGGCAGTGCGACCTTCCTCATCAGGGGTTGGCCCTATCGTGAAGAAGACGACCACCAGGACTGGCCAACAGCAAGAAAGTGCGTCGGCAATCAACTCGGCGTGCTTAAGCTCAACATCCACCTCCCCAGCAAGGAGTTGTCGGTGAAATTGGGTCTTCTCAATAGGCATCTTTGCCTCCACCGGCAATCAAGAGGGCCAGGGAGTCGCCTCCGCCAGTGAGATACGACCTCTCCATCCTTAGTGAGCTCGAAGACGAGGAGTGAGTATAATCATTTTAGCTTCACCAAATCTTGATTTTGTCTTGACTGTCATTTGACTTGTCTTCCTTTGTCTTCGCAGGGATACAGAACCGCTCATGCACAGGGCGAAGTGAACGAGAGGTGCAACAGAGCATGAACCAATGGCAAGTGCTGGATAGGGGGTGACTTCTGCCGATACCATCATCATCAGCCCCCAGCCCAGCCCCCTGCATGAGGTCATGGTGTAGTTCCCTCTTGCAGGCGCCAGTACCGAGGTTCCTCCTTCTGAATCTGACAAAGAGATAGGAGGAGGCCGCCAAGAGGAAGAGCACCCGGAGGTGGATCCTGCCATGGCTCCGCCATCGACTATTATCCCGGAGAGCGCTTCTCCGACAAGGGCCTTTGCTAATGATCCCGCCCGCACGAAAATTGTCCCGGCAAGAGAAGCTGTTGGGGACCATGCAGCGGCAACCGAGGTTGCCGGGGAAAGAGATACCCTTCCTCAACGAGCATCAACAGGTAATCCACTTGTCTTTAAGCACTGTCCAAAAAATTTGTTTTCTTGAACCTGACTTGTAAGCTGAATCACTTTTTGCTCTTTGCTTCTATTCCATCTTGCAGATCCAGCTTCTCTCGAAGAAGGGGAAATTCTTGCAGATGTGGCAGATATTGCAAAAAGTGCCGCTGATGAGGCCACCAAGATCTCTACCGAAGAGGCCGTCAAATCTGCTATAAGGGAGGCAAGAGAAGTTAACAGAGAACTAGGGAAGTCCCCCGGCAACTCGTCTGCCCCCATCCAGACAAGCACAAAGATGGTGTTGGTTGGTGCCGACAAGCCAAACCCTGAGACTCAACCTGCCGCACCAATCACTCAAATCTTGGCGGATACCTTGACGCTCGCCGCTCCCAAGTGATACGTCCCAAACGCATCTACGTCCCAAACTGCGTCAGCCCCGAACGGACGCTGGCAGGCTTGTGGGCCCCTGGCAGCTCCGTTTGACCTAACTCCAATGCTATAAGTACCTATTCATGCAGAAAAATATCAAAGAGAATGAATCATCGCGTTTTACGATATGGAGCCGCCGCCACCTCATGTTCTTCATCGGGAGGGCTGATCTGGAGTCCGTTCGGGGCTCCAGAGAGGGGGATTCGACGCCATCATCATCATCAACCATCCTCCATCACCAATTTCATAATCCTCACTGCCGTGCGTGAGTAATTTCTTTGTAGGCTTGCTGGACGGTGATGGGTTGGATGAGATTTACCATGTAATCGAATCAATTTGTTAGGTCTTTGATCCCTAGTATCCACTATGTTCTGAGATTGATGTTGCTATGACTTTGCTATGCTTAATGCTTGTTACTATGGCCCAAGTGCCATGATTTTAGATCTGAACCCTCTATGTTTTCATGAATATATTTGAGTTCTTGATCCTATCTTGCAAGTTATATGCACCTATTACATGTTATGATCCGCATACCCCAAGGTGACAATAATTGGGATTCTTTCCGGTGATTGCCGTAGTTTGAGGAGTTCATGTATTCACTATGTGTTAATGCTTTGTTCCGGTTCTCAATTAAAAGGAGGCCTTAATATCCCTTAGTTTCCTTAAGGACCCCGCTGCCACGGGAGGGTAGGACAAAAGATGTCATGCAAGTTCTTACTATAAGCACGTATGACTATATACGGAATATATACATGCCTACATTACATTCACTACTAGAATCAGCAACTTTGCCGTCCACCATGGCTGACGGCAAAGGCATGCTTTGCGGACGGAAAATTTCTTTGCCGTCGGCCAGCAGACGGCAACACGTCCGGCTGAACAAGCTCCGGTAAAGGCCACTTTGCCGTCTGCTGGCCGACGGCAAAGATGCAAAGATCTTTGCCGTCTGCCAGCAGACGGCAATGGGCATGGATGGCACACGTGGCAGTTTAGGTCCGTTAAGGGGCTAACGGCGTGCTTTGCCGTCTGCTGGCTGACGGCAAAGATGCAAAGGTCTTTGCCGTCAGCCAGCAGACGGCAAAGCTTCTAAATAGGCCAGCCCAAACCTCTTTGCATCTGCCAGCAGATGGCAAAGTGCCTATATTGCCCCATTTAATTCTGTTTTTTCTTATATCAATTCATTTTCACAGAAAATCAAACACAGATATATATATATATATATATATATATATATATATATATATATATATATATATATATATATATATATATATATATATATATATATATATATATATATATATATGACCAATATAGCATATCCAACACATATTACCAATAGTCATGAACACATATATATTCAACACATGTTACCAATAGTAGCAAGTTTCATCCATACATATACATAGTTTCATCAATATTACACAGTTTCATCCATAGGTAGCAAGTTTCACAAAGTCAAAACAAAAACTAAAGACAAGCACTCCATATCTGAAATTGCAAGAAATGACCTAAAACTAAATATCTATTTTCCTAAAAACTATCTTATTACTAAGATCTTCTTTGGATCTTCTTCTTTTCTTCCAACCTGCATAACAAAAACACTAAGAAAGAGAGAATGGGTTAGGAGTAGAAATGTAGCATTTCACTTGGTGAAATGCAATGCTGTAGGAGCCAGCACTTGAGATCAAGACAATCTTAGTTAAGATCCTGATTTTCAAAGTGATCTTAATTAGAAAGCCAAATAGAGTAAACCAATACCATAGAGCCAAAGGAGAGAACCAGCCAAGGACCCAATCAAGAAGCCACCACAATTAGTAGTAAGTTAAATGCCAACACAAAGACCACTATCAGTACTAGCTCCAGGAATTAAGCCAACTAAAAACTAGTGATTAAAGCCAAGGATTAGACTTCATCACCACAATCAGTTTTGTCCAGTGACAATAGGTACATGTCACTGTGCAACGCCAAAAACAAAGCTCCAGGAGGAGATATACATCACAACCAGTCGACCAGACCAAGTCCCAACACATCCAACCACCAGCAGCTTAGAAGAGATAACTATCAAGGAGAGCTTGACACAGCAAGCAGCTACTGTTAACACCACAATCACCAAAGCCACCCGTGAGGACAGCACAAACACACAGACAGCTTAGTCACACCATTCAGGCCAGTATAAATAGGGCAGCCAACCGTAGAGTAGGGTCTGTTAGACACTTGGTGTCCAAAACATCAAACAGGACTGGGCCCAAAACCATATCTGTGAGATAGTGTGAAGCAGCTAGGAGGAGCAGGCTGTCCACAAGAAGCAGGTTTACCAGAATCCACAAGACCAAGCTACAGAAGACCTCAAGGTATACTTGAGGGATTATGTGCTCAGACAGCCTGGAAGTGCCAGGGCTAGTTCATCACAGCATAGGGATAGCCACATGTAAATTAAGCCTAAGAGAGGGGGGCTCAGACCAGCATCACTGCCCAAATCAGATGTAGTATCTGTCTTATCAGTAGAAAACTAGGAAAGTAACAGCCAAAACCAAGTATAGCATCTGTTCATAGGCTATTAGAAAGAGACCAATAGGAATAGCCAAACCAAGTGGTATCTGTTCATATCAGTATTAGAAGTAAAACAACTAAGAACAAGTGAGTATCTGTTCATGAGTAAAGTAACTATAGCATAGAAGAAATAGCAGGGTAGCACCCCAAATGATTATCTGCTTTTGCAGAACACAACACCACACTTGCACCTGGTATTTTTCTGCAATTAGGGCATTGCACCCACAAGCACAGGGGGCTAGTACCATTATAAATTGCTACTGCAAGTAATAGCAGCAGCAGCAAATAACAACAGAAGTGATAACTAATTTCCAAAGGTTAAACAGACCAATGGAAAATAAAATGTAACACTAGAGATTCAGTTAACTGAATTAAGTGACAACTCCAGGAGCAACTACACAGAACAGAGCAGTACAGGAGCATATATACTTCACAAATACACATAGATGGCCACTGACCAAAACCCTGACACAGCAAGAATCCATCACAGAGAGCTCCAACACAAGTTGATGCTCATCTACAACAGCTAACCACAGCTAATAGAGCCTCACATCCAACAAGATCAAGAGCTAGAGCTATGCATTAGAGATATCAGAGGTGGGGAGCAAGGAGAAGCTCACCAAGAGGAGTTGTAGCCGAAGCAGGATGCAGCCACACCATCACTACGGTGTGACCAGCAGCACAACCAACACCACCACAGCACGCCGGAGCTCGCCAGAGAGCACCACAACGGCGGCGCCAGCGAGAGCACGGGCATGGAGGCGACCACCCAGGGGCACCGCAGCACGGAGGCGCCACCCAGGGGCACCACCGCGCCACGGCACATCCAGCACCGCCGGAGGATCCTCATGGCGACCGAACCATCATCGGAGCACCACGGCCGAACCACCACCAGCACCGAAATCCTAACGGGGAGAAACCAAAGGGGACAACCGCAGGAGGCGGGGAAAAGAAGATCGATGCGGAGGAATCGATAGAGCTTGTCGAGAGAAAGCAGTAGAGGGCCAGGACGTCGCCGGAGACAGCCGGAGCGGCCGGAAATCCGCCGGCGTCCCAGCGTGCTGGATCTGGGAGGGAGAGGAGACGCGATGCGACGCGGTGAGAAAGAGAGGGATGGATGTGACGAGGAGGAGTGAAGGGACTCACCTGAGTCACCGGAGCAACGCCGGAGCCACGCCGGCGACGTGGTGGCCGAAACCCTAGCCGCAGGGGAGGGTCGCGCGTGGTCGCAGGAGGACGCGCGCGTCGGATCTAGTCAGAGGGGATGGAGGAGCAGGGCGAGGGGGTCACGTGGGTGTGCTGGGCGCCGTCGAATCCCGCCGGAGCTCGCCGGAATCGGCCGCCGTAGCTGCTCGCGCGATGGAGAGGGAGAGACGAGTGGGAGAGAGAGAGGGGTGGGGCCTGGCGGAGAGAGAGGGGAGAGAGAGAGAGAGGAGGTGGTAGCCCCACCTCTTTCTCTAGTGGGGTGGGGGGGCGGGGGGGAACGGCCGTTAGTTGGCCACTTTCTTTGCCGTCTGCTAGCAGACGGCAAAGAAAGTGGCCGTTAGGTGGTTCTCGTTAGTGGGCCACCCTCCCTCTTTGCCATCTGCGAGCTGACGGCAAAGCTTCTATGCCGTCTGCTAGCAGACGGCAAAGAGCTGGCTGACGGCAAACAAGATCTTTAGCGTCAGCTCTTTCTTTGCCGTCAGTTTTCTGTAAGCTGATGTTAAAGACCTTCTTTGCCGTCAGCTAGCAGACGGCAAAGAGCTGGCTGATGGCAAATTTGCTGATTCCAGTAGTGATTGATGAATTGGAGCTATTGTGTACAGCCCTAGGTTGTGACTGTTACATGATGAATGTCATCCATCATAATTATCCATCACTGATGCAATGCCTACGCTTTTCGCATATTGATCTTTGCTAAGTTACTTTCGTTGCTGCTGCTGGTACAATCACTATAAAACTGCTACTGTTACTACTTTTGTTACTACTGTTACTATCACTACTGTTACTACTGCTATTGAAACTATCATACTACTGTGCTACTAAACACTTTGCTATAGATATTTAGTTCTCCAGGTGTGGTTGAATTGACAACTCAACTGATAATACTCAAAAATATTCTTTGGCTCCCCTTGTGTTGAATTAATAAATCTGGGTGAAATACTACCCGCAAAAACTATTGCAATCCCCTATACTTGTGGGTTATCAAGACCTTTTTCTGGCGCCGTTGCCAGGGAGCATAGTTCTATTTGTTGAGTCACTTGGGATTTATATCTGTTGATCACTATGAAGAATCTGAAAGACGCTAAGACCAATATCGTCCCCTCTATGACTAGAGGAGGTAAGGAACTGCCATCACACTCTGCACTTGATTCACCTTCTATTTTGAGTAGGCTTGCGACACCGCCACCTGTTATTCATTCTGATATGTCGCAAGTAATTGATGATACTACTTCTACTATGAATGATAATTATGATGATGCTAGTACTATGCTTGATAATACTGTGCCACTTGGTGAATTTCTTGATGAACAAATTGCTAAAGCTAAAGAAACTGAAAATGTTGAAACTCTTGAAAATTATGATTCACCTATTATGCCTAGCTCTCCTACTAGAGTTGAAATGCCTGAGACATCTGATGGTTATGTTTTTTGATTGGGAGACAGCTAGGACAATTCTTGCTTGTAATGATAGAGATGAGGTTATAAAATTGCTTGCTGAGTTGAAAGAAAAATCTATGAGGGAGAGAATGAAATATGATCCTGAGTTTGCTACTTCTCCCATATTTGTTACTGATAAGGATTATGAATTCTCTGTCGATCCTGAGTTAATTACTTTGGTTGAATTTGATCCTTTTCGGTTATGAAACTGAAACTGTTGTGGCACACCTTACTAAGTTGAATGATATTGTCACCCCATTTGCTCATGAGGAAAAAATTCGTTATTACTATATTCTTAAGTTGTTTCCTTTCTCAACAAAGGGTAATGCTAAGAAATGGTTTAATACTCTAGCTCCTAGTTGTGTGCGTAGTCCCAGGATATGATATATTACTTCTCTGAAAAATATTTTCCTGCTCATAAGAAACAAGCTGCTCTACAGGAAATATTTAACTTTGTGCAAATTGAAGAAGAGAATCTCCCTCAAGCTTGGGGGAGGCTTTTCCAACTACTTAATGCTTTGCCTGATCATCCTCTTAATAAAAATGAAATACTTGATATCTTTTATAATGGACTAACCGATGCTTCTAGGGACTACCTAGATAGTTGTGCTAGTTCTGTTTTTAGGGAACGAACTGTTGGACAGGCTGAAGTATTATTGAATAACATATTGAGAAATGCCGATGATTGGACACTTCCTGAACCACCACCTAAGCCAACTCCGAAGAAGAGAGGTATTCTATTCCTCAGTCTAGAAGATATGCAAGAAGCTAAGAAATCTATGAAGGAAAAAGGTATTAAAGCTGAAGATGTTAAGAATTTACCACCTATTGAAGAAATACATGGGCTCGACATCCTGACACAGGTAGTGGAGGTAAATTCTCTCACTAGATTTGATGAAGGTGATATTCCATATAATAAATCTGCTAGTCAATGCCTGTATGAATTTGATAATTACATCATTCACCAGGAACACTTTAATATGTATGTTAGCAATCAACTAAAACGGAATGCCATCATGATTGAATGCTTGAGTGATTTGATGTTTAGAACTGCTAATGATGTTAAAAATGATTTGCTTGATGAAATGAATAGTAAAAAGAATGATTGTGTTGTTAGAGTTGTTACTAGAGGGGGTAGAATGACTCAGGATTCTCTATATCCTGAAGGTCATCCTAAAAGAATTGAACAAGATTCTCAAAGAAATAATATTCATGCACCTAGTCCATCTAGGAAGAAAAAGAAAAAGAAAAATGATAGCACTTTGCATGCTGCTAGTGAACCTGAGATTGAAAAACCTCCTGATAATCATAATGATGTTTCTATTTTTGATGCTGAGACACAATCTGGTAGTGAACATACACCTAGTGATAATGATAATGATAATGATATGGATGATATTCATGTTGATGCTCAACCAGATAATAATGATGTAGAAATAGAACCTGTTGTTGATCTTGATAACCCACCTTCTAAGAATAAAAGATATGATAAAAGAGACTTTGTTGCTAGAAAACATGGAAAGGAGAGAGAACCATGGGTTAAAAAACCTATGCCTTTCCCTACTAAACCATCTAAAAACAAGGATGAGGAAGATTTTGAGCGCTTTGTTGAAATGCTTTGACCTGTCTTTTTGCGCACTCGCTTGATTGATATGTTAAAAATGTCTCCCTATGCTAAATACATGAAAGATATTGTCACTAATAAAAGAAAGATACATGAAGCTGAAATTTCCACCATGCTTGCAAATTATTCTTTTAAGGGTGGAATACCCAAGAAGTTAGGAGATCCAGGAATACCTACTATACCATGCTCCATTAAAAGAAGTTATGTCAAAATTGCTTTATGTGATGTGGGAGCCGGTGTTAGTGTTATGCCTTTCTCTTTATATAGAAGACTTGATTTGAATAAACTCACACCTACTGAAATATCTTTGCAAATGGCTGATAAATCCATTGCTATACCTATTGGAATTTGCGAGGATGTTCCCGTTGTAGTAGCAAATGTACTATCTTGACAGACTTTGTTATACTTGATATGCCCGAGGACGACAACATGTCGATTATCCTTGGTAGACCCTTTTTGAATACTGCAGGGGCTGTTATTGATTGCAACAAAATCAAGGTCACTTTTCATGTCCATGGTAATGAGCATACGGTTTATTTCCCGAAGAAACAAAGTTCGGTGAATGGTATCAACTGTATTGAAAAGGTTTCGACAATCACTATTGGGGGATTCAAATTTCCTCTTCCTACTGTCAAAAAGAAATATGAAATTCTTATTGTTGGGGAGATGCATATCCCCATTGAGGTAAATTAGTGTTATACGAAAATTCTTCGGTTTCATGTCATTCAGAAATAGTTTGTTAAAAAAACTTGATCAACCTTATTAATGGATTCTTTTTGAGGGGCATGTGGTCGATGAATTTAGTAAGCACAACTTTCTGTACCCACCTTTTACCCTCTGTTATTTTTAGTAGAATAAAATAAAATGCCATGATTATCCTGTTTTTTGAATTTTCCGTGCAATAAAAAATGGCCCAAAAATAAAAGTTCTCAGAATGCCTTGAAAATTTGGTATGATTTTTTCCAGAATATTTAAGAATTTTTGGCACTGAACACACCCCAGGGGGTGCACCTATGAGCCACAAGCCCACAGGGCGCGCCCACCCCCCTGGGTGCGCCTAGCAGGCTTGTGGGTCCCACAGGGACCCACTCACTTATGCCAGTCACCCATCTTCTTCTTCTTCCTCTAGAAAAAATCAAACTTGCTCCCAAGCTCATGTTCATGCTCATTTTGCTATGATTTTTGATCTCCTTGCTCGGAACTCCGTTTCCAAAATTGTTTTGAGGAATTACTCCTTGGTATGTGACTCCTCCAATGCTCCAATTAGTTTTTATTCTAGTGCTTTATACTTTGCAAATTTTTGTTGTTGTGGTGACCATGTTTATGAGCTTGCATGTTGAATTTGTATGGTTCAAAGTAGTTCTGATGCATGATATAGCCTCTAGATACTTGTAGGAGAAGTTGCTATCAATTTTGTTGAGTTTCGTTCACTTTTATTTTGAGTCACTAAAAATTTCATAAATTTTCAGAAAAAGAAAATGCTCAAGTGGAGGTTGAGGGGTTCTTCGAGCAGGAACCCCAAGGAGGCTCCTAAGCCCAAGTATAATCTTCCTCGTGCGGCCGTGCGAATGGCCATGCAACACGTTCTTGAGGGATGCGGGGATTTTCGATGATTTCTATCATTTGGCGAACAACGCCGGCATTATCACGTTCCTCGGAGATAAGTGTGACCAGTATCTTCTCCTCACTAATACTTTCGTGCAAAGCTTTCATTTTCATGCTAGGAGAGATACACCCACAGTGTCATTTAATTTATATGATGTTCCCCAAGAGATGACACTTGAGGATTTTTGCGAGGTATGCAAACTTCCCAATGAGGGCAGCCCATTAGAGCTACATCCTAGGGATGTCTCGGAGTTCATCCCTGAGGTTACCGTGGGGGAGTCAAGGGGAGTTTCTGAGGCAAGGGTTGCTAGTTTACATTTCCCTATTTTGCGTTATTATTCATTATTTGCTAGGAGGTGTTTGACTAGTCGGTGGGAGAGTGGCACACTCAGTTCGCCTGACCTTGCTATTTTGCACCACGCTCTTTATGCTGATAGGACTTTCAGTTTGGGTGCTATGGTTGCCCGGCGGTTGCACACCAACCGTTTGAGGGGCGCTATTTATGGTGGTATTTATGCTTCCCGTCTCGTGCAACACTTTGAGATTCCTATTAGGCATGACGAGAGGGAAGAGAGGCTTTTACCCATTATGCATCTTGATTACGAAAGTATGGTTGGGCATGACTTTATTAATGGGGGCCATAAACGACTTCAGTATAACTTGGTATTTAGTCAGGGTACATGTGAGATTATTACTTTGCCTGCGCCTACTTTGTTTGATATTCACAGGGGCAGATACATCATTATGCCTGAGGACATTTATGCTTATTGGGGCTTGGACTAGCCCGAAGCACCGCAGCCAGCACCTGAGCCAGAGCCGTAGCAGGAGCCCATCTATCAGTGAGAGCCTCAGGAGGCCATTTATAGTGGGATCCTCAGCAGCCTCAGCACTATCCAGGAGGTGCTGATTTCGACCCATGGCCGTAGACCAACTTAGGACAAAAGCCTAAGCTTGGGGGAGTACGTATTTCCCACTGACATTATATTCATGTTCACACATTCATCCCAGTTGTCAGGCCCATTTCTGGAATAAATCACAGAAGAGCCTCAAGTCATACCAGCCCCAAGATCAACTGTTAGACTTCCTTGATATAGATAACCAGTACAAATATAATATTACACAGGGTTGAGACAGAGTGCTCAACAAATTATTACAACTTGCCAATATACTACGATGGTGGAATAACACAGTGGTGTGGTGGTGGTACAACACTGGTACAATAAAATAAAGTCAAGCGTCAGTGTGAGGCTTGCCTATTTTATTGGTGTAGCGGAAACACAGCGGATGATACATGTGGTAGACTCCAAGACCACAGGTTGACTGACTGGGAACACCTCTAAGCGTCGGGCTCGCTAGCGCAATCTCCTTCCACAAGCTCGTCCTCCTCCAGGTGTGGCAATGAAATAGCCAGGGACAAGCCAGTGAGTACGTTTGAATGTACTCGCAAACATTATGAACAAAAGATATATCGAATGCATATGATCATGATGGAATAAATGATATGGTCATGCTGACTGAAATATAAAAGATGGCATGATAAATATTAGCATGTGCAGAAAAATTAAATTTGTTAGTGATAAACCAAGAAAGTTAAAAGAAATGCCAAACGGGTGTCTAAAAGAGTATCGAGCGAGACAGACCGCCCATGAACTCAAGCGATGCCACGAGCGGTCTTGGAAAGAAATGCCAGTCGGGTGTCTAAAAGTGACACCACGGTAGGTCTTGAAAAGAAATGCCAAACGGGTGTCTAAAAGAGAATCGGACGAGACAGGACCATCCAAAAACTCAAGCGACGCCACGAGAGGTCTTGAAAAGAAACGCCAATCGGGTGTCCACAAGAGAGTCAGGCGAGACAGGACTGCCCATGAACTCGAGGGACGCCACGAGAGGTCTTGAAAATAAAACTGGGTGACCGGGGTAGTCTAGCCAGCCCCTGAGACACTCAGGAAAATAAAATAAGAGAAACGTGTTAGTCCACAAATAATATGCATAGTAACAATAATATTCACAACCATCATATTCCTGATGACAAAATATTCATGACAGTGTTAGTGATGAGATAATAATATTCTGCAAAATATCTGATGCTCAAATTAATTTTTTTCCTCCAAAGACCGACACCGGACCGACACTTGACCCTTCCCAGCTAACGTCCTTGACCACTGACACGGCTATTCGAATAGTTATAACTCTGCAGAGGGTGTACTCTTTACCCACGTGTATGAGATTTCTTTAGTCAACACCGTGGCACTGACTAATTCCCACTACGGTCTTTGGGTTGAAAACACACCTGACCAGCACACACCAGATTAACTTTCCGGATGCCAGGAATCACCCAAAGCACCGTTCAAGAAAAACTCTAAGTCGGGGAGACTACAATCTCGATTAGCATGGGATCACTATTCATATGCGCGGATTACAAGGGGTGCCCCCCTCTCGGCAAACCAGCCGGATACACCCATGCCCCCTGACCTGATGACGGGATTTAGTCCATGGCCATGGAAACCCTCATCATGGCCCTCTATGTGGTGTGTACACAGACAGGGGTTAGCAACTTACTGAACCATACTTCCCTCGCGGGAAGACCCGTGGCAGCACGGTATTTAGCTAGGTGTGACGGAACAAGACTCGATCTAGGTCGACTCAGGAGGTGTTGTTATTATTATGATCGGCATGTCCCACATGCCACGGTGACACCGTCGTGTCACAATGGGACCGAGCTCACCAGCACGTCCAAGGCAGGAGCTGCACTCCTGGTTGTCTCACAACTTTTATCCACGGTAGAAATTCACTTGAGTGAAGTGCAAGCAAGTGCAAAAATTATATGACCATGCATGCATGCACTATTACTACATATGCGGTGCAATATCAAACCGATGCAACCATGCATGCAATTCACCATATCCCAAGTTCAAAAATGCTTGCCTTGTCCAAAGTAGTCAGAAGAGTAACCCTCAAAATTCCCGGCAAAGTTTCCCTCTTCTCTTTTTGAAAAATTCAAATTCAAACTCCGATTAAAAATTTGGCAACAGTACCAAAACTTGTCTCAAAATATTTTTAAATAAATACTAAAAAAAACTAGATGGAAAAATAAGAATTTCAAAAAAAGAATCAACTCAATCGGAGTTGTAGTTTAAAAGTTATTCAACTTTCAATTCCAGGGGTTTTTCTGTAAAAATGCCAGTCCTTGTGCGTTTATAAAGAAAACGCTTCGGGAGAGAATACGCTTCCCAGCATGGAAAGCGTAAAGAGGAGAATACGCTTTCGGTTTAAAAACAGAAAAAAGAAAAACGCGTCGGGCGTTATGCGCCTTTCAGCGGAGAAGGCGTAAACTACAGAATACGCTTTCTGTTTTAACCGGAAAAGAATAAAACGCTGACGGGTGGGTCCACCCGTCAGGTTTGAATTCGAAAGCGCTCGCGCGCGTGCACAGAGGGCGGCGGCGATCGCCGGCGACGATCACCGGGGTTTTGGGAGGTGGCGGTGGGCGGAGTGTGTTCGGGGTGGAGTTCCGCTTCGGAGGGAAGTGGTGGTGGTCGCCGGCGAGCACCTGAACGGCGGCGAGGTCGACGGCGGCGGACGGCGTTTCGGGTGTGTTCGGGTTTCGCCGGAGAGAGCTCGGATGATCAAATTGAAGCGCGGGATCGATGTACGGTTGTGATTTGAGACTACTGGCCGAGTTTGAGCGGTGGAGGTGGAGTATTTGTGTTGTGGTGATCGGGGATGGTTGCGGCGGCTCGGTGATCGGAGAGGAGGAAGAAGACCCTCTCGGGGTCGAGCGAGTGTCTTGGCGGTCGATTGAGATGGGGTGGAGGTGGTACGAGTAGAGAATTGAGCTTGGGGGCTCCTTTTTATAGGTGATCGGGGATGCCAGTAGCTTGCGGCTGACGCCGGAATTTATTTCGCCGGCGAGGTAGGTTAGGGACGGTGCCGAGGTGCGGTGAATGATCGTGGAGATGAATGAATCTCTCCAGAAGCTTAATCGCGGACGGAAACGATCGCTGCGGCCTTATCCACGGCGAGGTCGGGGTACGGGTGCGGCGGCGGCATCCGGCTCCGGCGACTGCCAGTGGGGCCTTGGGCGGCTTGGACGGTGCTCTGGTGTCGCGGGAAGGCGCCGCGTGGATGAGATTAGGTGAGAGGAGCAGCAGCAGGAGAGAAGATGGCGGGCGGGGTCAAGCCGATCGGCTCGGGTAACGCAGATGAGTTCGGAGGCCGCTGCACCGGCCAGGTACTGTTTCGTCGGTGGAGTTACTGACCAGGGGAGGGTTGCAGCGGCTCAATTATGATGAGAGGAGGTGTGTATGAGAAGGAGAGAAGGTGGAGTGAGGCACACGGCATCGAGCGCCTCTCCCACTGAACTCAGTTCAGTTAACTGAACTTCGACAGGAATGAACAGTGTGCATGCCATGTGTTTGATGAAATGACAGAGAGTTCTAGGCATTTTAGGATTTTTAGGGAATTTTTGTGGTGAGGTGTTGATGCAAATAAGAGGGCTTGGCAAAGTTTCAGAATTTTTGGAGCAAATAAAAAAATAGGTTTGTATCAAAAAGATTGTGTCTGGTCCAAATTTGAATTTAATGGCATTTGAAATTTTTGAACTATGGAACCCAATGTTTTTGGTGAAATGGGTTTTGGGTACTGTCTAGTTGTTGGCGAAATTTTGGTGGAGGCAGAAGGATTGCAGAAAATATAGTTCCTTTGTAATCCCAAGAAACTATGAATAATATAAATTCCAACTTTGGAATTTATAAAATATGAGAAAAATATTTTTGTGGAAGGGACAGGTGGTGGGTACTGTCCTAGAATGTGAGGATGTCTTGAGGAATAATTTAGGTGTGGCAGAAAAATTATTGGGAGAATTTAGAAGGCTTTGGAGGAATTAAAAAGGCCACTTCCATAGAAAAAATTTAATTATTCCAAAAACTTTTCTAAATGAAAATTGTTTGTGATCCTCCAAAATAATTTTCCAATTAATCAACCTTCCAAATCAGAACCATCTAATTTTTTTTGAAACCCAATAAAAATAAAAAATGAATTTCAGAACAGAAGAAAGAGAAGAAAAAGAATTGGGTCAAAATAATTCAAAGCATTTTATTTTAAAGAAAAGAATTAAAAATCCAGAGGAAAATTTTGGGGTGTTACACCAGTTGTTGGTGTTCATCCTTTTTCATTGTATATCCATGTTAGTTTTATTTTCGCTTTCTTATTGTGTGTTTGAAAAGCTTTCGAAAATCCAAAAAAAATAGTTGTAGTTTCTTTCTTGTCTAGTTAATTCGTAGTAGTGAAAGAAAACCCAAAAAGATTTCTCGTTTCTTCTTCTACTTGTTGGGAGCTTTCCCGTGTAAATAGTTTTTCTCGTTTTTCATTTTTCCTTCGTTAATTTGCCTTTCTTCAGAAAAACCAAAAACTCCAAAAACATTTCAGTGTGTTTGTTTGAATTTCTTTCCTTTTCATTGAGTCTTCGTAAGGAGAAAGACCACGATGAAAATGTTGAGTGGCTTCCATAAGCTTTATTGTTGATCTAACAACGAGCCACTATTACTTTGTCTTCTCCTTTAAATAAATGTTTGCAGATTCTAGCTTAGTCCACATCACTCTTGCACTATTATTATTATCACATCATTCGATCGTGCAAGTGAAAGGCAATAATGACGATATTTGATGAAGTGATTGCGGTGAAGAAAAGCTGGCATGAACTCTTCTAGTTTTTATCTTTGAAAATATGTTTAGCTCAGTATTCATGAATCAGCACTATTATGAGTAAACATATTTGTGATGACAATTAGAGATCATAGTTTCTCATGCCATCCTTAAATAGGTAGGAGTGGATAATGATTCATCTTGAGTGTCAACATGCATTAAAATGGTTATGATGTAGTATGTTAGCATGGTATCCTCCTCTAAGTAATTCGAGTGGCTTGACTTGGCACATGTTCATACATGTAGATGAATCAAACCAACATAGCCTCCATGATATTTATGTTCAGGGTGTTGATATCCTACTCATGCTCGTTTTCAATGTTAATTATTCACAATGCATGTCTATGACCGTTTTTGCTATCTAGCTGGTCGCTTCTCAATCTATTTGCTAGCCTTTGCCTGTACTAAGCGGGAATACTGCTTGTGCATCCAAAATCCTTAAACCAAAGTTGTTCCAGATGAGTCCACTATATCTACCTATATGCGGTATTACTCTGCCGTTCCAAGTAAATTTGCATGTGCCACCTCTAAAACATTCAAACGAACATCCGTTTTGTGTGCCCATACCGCTTATGGAGTGACAGGGGGTGGTCAGTATCTTCCATGCTAAGCGGGTTACTTTCAGACGAGTGTTTATTCACTTGTCATTGCATGAGAGAGGCTGGTATTTGGGATGCCCAGTCCTATGCTCAAAATCGTTATATAATGCAAACAAACTCCCATGAAAAGTTGTTGGTATGGAGGGCACCCGAGGATTCGGCTAGCCATGGCTTGTGTTGGTATGGTGGAGGGGGAGTAAACTTTACCTTTCCGCTTGGGAACCGCCTATAATGCATTTAGCATGGAAGATATTGAAAACTCTCGGTCATGACATTGACAGGAAAAGCATACCTCCCAAAATTATTTTCATCTCTAATTTAAGCTTCGAGCTCTGGCACCGTTGCGAATCCATGCTTCCCTCTGTGAAGGGCCTATCCATTTACTTTTATGTTATTTTACTTTTATTGTTGAGTCATCACCCTCTCATTTAAGCACCAGTTGGAGAGCACTATTGTCATTTTTATGCATTGAGTATAGTTAATGTTGGGTGTGACCATGACTGGATATCCTCTACCCTGAATTACAATGTTTAGTCGTTGCTTGAATCTCAGAGGTGCTCTGCATTTATGTTTTGCTATCTCAGAAAGGGCTAGTTATCATATTATATCATGATAGTTTGGACAAAGTGTTGGCATCCGAGATATCTTATTATTGCTCGCTAGTTGGTTATGTTATTGCCATGAGTAAATGTGAGACCTAAGTGTTATCATCAATATGGTTAGTTCATAATCTTTCCTGAAAACTTGGATGCTAGTTAAGTATATATACAGACAAGAAGAACCAAAGAGTTTGTAAAAGTTTTTCTTTATCACTTTCAGTTTGTCAACTGAATTGCTTGAGGACAAGCAATGAGTTAAGCTTGGGGGAGTTGATACGTCCCAAACGTATCTACTTCTCCAAACACTTTTGCACTAGTTTGGAATCTAATTTGCATGATTTGAATGGAACTAACCCGGACTGACGATGTTTTCAGCAGTATTGCCATGGTGTTATTTTTGTGCATAAATAAAAGTTCTCGGATGGACCTGAAAATTTACAGAGAATTATTTCAGAATGTATAAAAAATACTAGCGCAAAGATCTACCAGAGGGGGGGCCACCAGGCGCCACAAGCCTGGGTGGCGCGCCCACCCCCCCAGGGTGCGCCTGGCAGGTTTGTGGGCCCCTGGCAGCTCTGTTTGACCTAACTCCAATGCTATAAGTACCTATTCATGGAGAGAAAAAATCAGAGAGAAAGAATCATCGCGTTTTACGATACGGAGCCGCCGCCACCTCCTGTTCTTCATCGGGAGGGCTGATCTGGAGTCCGTTTGGGGCTCCGGAGAGGGGGATTCGACGCCGTCGTCATCATCAACCATCCTCCATCACCAATTTCATGATGCTCACAGGAACCATAATGCTTGCTGGACGGTGATAGGTTGGATGAGATTTACCATGTAATCGAGTCAATTTGATAGGGCTTTGATCCCTAGTATCCACTATGTTCTGAGATTGATGTTGCTATGACTTTGCTATGCTTAATGCTTGTTACTACGGCCCGAGTGCCATGATTTCAGATCTGAACCCTCTATGTTTTCATGAATATATTTGAGTTCTTGATCCTATCTTGCAAATTATATGCACCTATTACGTGTTATGATCCGCATACCCCAAGGTGACAATAATTGGGATTCTTTCTGATGATTGTCGTAGTTTGAGGAGTTCATGTATTCACTATGTATTAATGCTTTGTTCCGGTTCTCTATTAAAAGGAGGCCTTAATATCCCTTAGTTTCCTTAAGGACCCCGCTGCCATGGGAGGGTAGGACAAAAGATGTCATGCAAGTTCTTACAATAAGCACGTATGACTATATACGGAATACATGCCTACATTACATTCACTACTGGAATCAGCAACTTTGCCGTCCGCCATGGCTGACGGCAAAGGTCTTTGCCGTCAGCCAGCAGACGGCAACACGTCCGGCTGAACAAGCTCCAGTAAAGGCCACTTGGTTGTATCGCCCTAGGTTGTGACTGTTAGATGATGAATGTCATCCAGCATAATTATCCATCACTGATCCAGTGCCTACGCTTTTCGCATATTGATCTTTGCTAAGTTACTTTCATTGTTGCTGCTACTACAATCACTACAAAACTGCTACTGTTACTGCTTTTGTTACTACTGTTACTGTCGCTACTGTTACTACTGCTATTGAAACTATCATACTACTGTGCTACTAAACACTTTGCTGCAGATATTTAGTTCTCTAGGTGTGGTTGAATTGACTACTCAACTGCTAATACTCACAAATATTCTTTGGCTCCCCTTGTGTCGAATCAATAAATTTGGGTGAAATACTACCCATGAAAAATGTTGCGATCCCCTATACTTGTGGGTTATCACCTAGCAAGGACCTGAAGCCCCCTGTTCATCAGGCATTGAAGGGCCAAGCTTTGATGATGAGATTGCTCGGATCTTAGCCCCCTTCTCTCAAAGTGCTACTGAAGCTGACACCTCTACCGACGACGTAGCAGAACTTGCCTTCTTAGAAACCATGGCTGCCGGTTTCAAAGATGTGCAGGACCGCTACAGCAAGTGCTGGGTCAAACTCCAAGAAGAGCACATGGCTTTGGAGCTGGCCAAAGAGAAACTAAAAGGGAAGGCAGAGGAACTCCGTGCATGGTATAATAGTCAATCCCACAATCTGAGGAAGCAGGAGGAAAAACTTGCCGCCGCCCAGGAGAAAGTGACAACTTTGGACGGCAAGCTGGCAGAGCGCGAGGCGCAACTCAATGCCCGAGAAATACATCTTGCCGCACAAGAAGAGTCCCTTGACGCCAAGCTTCGTGGCAAGGATGAAGAGATTGGAAAGCTCCTTGAGCAAAGGACACAAGAGCTGGAGAAGAACCACAAAGAGTCCATCGAAACCCAGGCTCGAGAAAGTGCCGCCAAGCTCAAGGAACCTACTGATAATGCTGCTGCTGCTGCCACTGCGAAGGCAGATTTGGAGTCCCGGGTAAACAAGTTGAAGGAAGATCTTGCCGCCAATAGTAGAGAGATCGAGGCTCTCAAAGGTGAAGCGCAGAAGGCAGCTCATACCCTAGGGGAGCTGCAGATGCAGCTAGCATCTAAGAATCAAGATCTTGACACAACCGGCAAGGCAATGGAGGATCTGAAATCCAAACTTATCACCCTGGAGAAAGATCTTGAATCCGCCAAAGAAAGGGAGGTAATCTTGACAGAGAAGCTTGACGCAGAGGAGACCTCCCGAGAAGATCCCGAGAAAAATTCACGGAGCTACAAGAGGTGCTCACCCTTTGGACCAACAGGCTCGTGAATATTGCAGAAGGCATGACCACACAACTTGCCGTCATGGATATGAGAAGCTAGAGCTACACTATCAATGATAAGGACGCCGCCAGCGCCAGACTGACCAAGTTCTTCGAAGTCCTCATTGATGCTTTGAAAACTTATCATGAAGACAGGTCCACTTCATTTGCTGATGAATCCCGCAAGTTCGGCCGCGACGTCCTTTACAAAGTGCTCATCAAGGTCACCTACCGGAATCCTGATGTTGATCTCTCTGGGATATTAAGAACTTTGCCGAAGAACACCGATATCATGGCCATCGACAAGATTGTTGCTCCACTAGGCGACAAAGTTCTTCTTGTTCCCTGACACGAAGGCGATCTCCAGAACTAGTCTTGTCGTTGCACTTTGTCGTCAGTGCTATCATGTAAAAGATACATTTAATCTTAAGTTAGATATGCACTGTGCTTGAGATGTAATACAATTTAAGTTGTTTTGGGATGAATGTATGCTATTTTCCTTGTCTTATCCTGCATTTGCATGAATTGTATACCCTACGCTTGCCGGATGCTTGCCGGTGCGCACACTCTTGCCGTGAGCGCTTGAGGACAGATCCTTAGCAGCATGCTGGAAGTGCCGCTACCGGCAAGTTTTACCTTTGTCGGTTCCAACGTAGCTGCTCAAGTTGTTGAGCGGACTCAAAACAAAGTAAGAGCGCGATCGGTCATAGCAAGGTTCCTTAGCGGCAGGTTTCTCACACAAAGACAAAAATCGTTCAAGGAAGATTGCAACTACAACAAAGAATTAAAGTTTTTCAACTTAGCTCTTTTCTTTGTCGTGCTTCTTGTTACAAAATGATCACTTGAACGTCATTTGGTGGTATCCACACCATCATCCCCCCCCCTCCTCGGGAAACTTGCACGCGAGGGAACCTTCTGTCCTTTTGAGAAAAAGAAAGAAGAGAACGAAGTGGGTGGATGCCTTGACGGCTCATTAATCATTTCATACAAGGCAAAGTATAACACAACATCACATGTAATCATACACAAGCATAAATGTATTTTAACAAAGAGTTGCGAAAGACTTAGCTTTATTTCACTTATGCACAGGGTCTGCGCCTGGCTTTGTACATAGGGTTACATGTCTGCCGACAAGGCTCGTACAAAAAGGTGATGTCGGGGGATCCCGGCAACTGCGCCTTATGGATAGAACTTGCGAGGATGCTCAATGTTCCATGAGTTTTGCACTGGGATGCCATCTTCAGTCTCCAGATGGACTGCGCCAGGTTTGGTGACTCGCACTACCCGATAAGGGCCTTCACACTTTGGCGTCAACTTGTTGGATCCCTTGGAGGATTGGATGCGCCGAAGAGCAAGGTCACCTTCCTCAAGGCTTTGAGCATGGACTCTGTGGCTATGATAGCGGCGCAAAGCTTGCTGGTAGCGTGCAGCTCGCACAGCAGCCCGAAGACGATCTTCCTCGAGGAGCGTGGCATCATCTTGCCGCAGCTGCTCTTGCTGTGCTTCGTCGTAAGCAAGCACTCGAGGTGACCTGTACATGAGTTCCGTGGGGAGCACCGCCTCTGCACCATAGACTAGGGAGAAGGGTGTTTGGCCGGTAGCTCGATTTGGTGTCATCCTGAGTGACCAAAGAACTGTTGGCAACTCATCAATCCAGCGCCTTCCTCACTTGTGCAGCTTGTCAAAGGTTCTTGTCTTGAGTCCTTGCAGCACTTCAGCATTTGCCCTTTCCACTTTGGCCATTGCTTCTCGGGTGAGCAACGCATGCAAAGCAAATCTTGCTTCCAAGGTCTTGGATGTACTGCATGAAGGCGCGGCTCATGAACTATGTGCCATTGTCTTTGATGATTCTGTTAGGAACACCAAAACAGCAAACTCGTCCTTTAAAAAACTTGACGGCTGACTGTGTTGTCACCTTCCTCACTGGTTCTACCTCAGGCCACTTTGTGAACTTGTTGATAGCGACGTACAAGAACTCAAAGCCCCCGGTAGCATGGGGAAAGGGGCCCAAGATATCGAGGCCCCAGACCGAGAAGGGCCAGGAGAGTGGAATCGTTCGAAGGGCTTATGCTGGCTGATGGATGTTTTTTGAATGAAACTGGCATGCTTCACACTTGGTTACTAGCCCAGTTGCATCCTGGAGGGCAGTGGGCCAATAGAAGCCCTGCCGGAAAGCCTTGCCGACAAGGGCCCTTGATCCTATGTGAGAGCCACATATGCCTCCGTGTATCTCTGATAACAGCTTCTGTCCATCGTCCCGGCAGATGCACCTCAATTTCACCCCATTTGGCATTTTTCTGTGCAGAATGCTATCAACAAACTGGTACATACTTGACTGTCGGGCTACTTTTTCGGCTTCTTCTTGTTCATCAGGAAGTTCGCCTGTTTGAAGGAAATGGACGATTTGCTGTGCCCATGCCGGAGCCTGTGGCTCGATGACAAGGACTAAAGGCATCTCTTCGGCTGCGGGAGCGCTTGCCTCGACGGCAAGAACCTGAGGTTCTGCACGAGGCTATTGCTCACTGGTAGACGCGTTGTTACCGGCAACTTTCTCGCTGGCAGCTTCTGGAAGTTCTGCCGGGAAATACTTACCGGTGTTCAACTTTCTTCTTTTGTTAGCCTGCACCGATGGAGTGACTAATGGTTGGGTCAAATGAAGCACAAAAGTTCCTGGTTCCACAGGCAGCTTTTGAGCAGTACACTTTGATAGATGATCAGCAATGCTGTTTTCTATGACACCCTGGTTTTTACCATCTTTTCTTTTCAAAAACCCATTTGAATTTTAATTGGAATTTGGTTTGGATTTGGTTTTGAATGACTCTATGGACTTAACTTGGGAATAATTTTTCACTCTTCTTTCCCATGTGAACCTAAGCTTCCAAAACCTCTCCCAAGATATATCACCTCTATTCTTGCCACATCTCAATTTTTCTCCCAATTAAATATTCCTTTTTCATTAAAGGAATAACCCTTTTAAGCTCTAGGTTGTGAAGCAACCTATACTCCCGCCTTCTCGAAAATTCCAGGAAAATTCTCATAAATTCTTTGGACCATGTGAACCTTGGGTATGTGAAAATATTCAAGATTCCATACTCATGGTGAGCACATCATCCAATCTTTGTTTCTGGTCATAATTTCAGTTTGTCAGGCAACTATATTTTATGTTGCTCCAAAAATTCTGAAATTAATCTAGGACATTCTCCTACCGATATTTTCAGTCTCCACCAAATTTTGGCCCATTTCATTCAGCCATTTTCTCTATAAAATTCTTCCAAATTTCTATCCAGTGGAAAGCTTTGTGAAGGAAGTACCATTTATTCTTATCCAAATGCTATGAAATTTTAATGGCATCTTGGCATCACCAAATCACTCACATATACCAAGTTTCAACTCCAGAAACCCATCCATATGAGTGCATCTTCTTCAGCAAGTTTCTGGACCAGAGGAGTAGTTGTGAAGCAACTATATCCAAAGCTCATCCATTTGGCCTGAAATTTGTCCAGACTAGGCACCTTCCTACCACAAGTTAGTGTGACAAACCCCCTCTCTCAAATCCCTAGCCATTTCTCCTTAGCTTGCTGCCCAAGTTTCTGATCAGAAACTTGTCTGGAAGCTAGCCAGCAGTCCAGGCCATCTCTTGTTAAACCAAGGGCACATGGAGATCACTGGATGAAGGGACTACCGCGTAGACATGACCGTTCAGGCCAGAGTGCACCGCATTCATCAATGCACGCGGTGACCACCTGTCTACCCGAGCCATAGTCGCGCTCTGCACGCCGCCCGCATCAGACACGACCGTTCCGGCCACCTCGCGCTGCCCCACCTTGTCCTGTCGTGCCGACGTCATTGCCACCATCTACGTACCCCCTCCAGAACTCTCTAGTTGCTGTAAAATTTTGGTATTTTTCTCTACTGTCTAGAATTTCTAGTCAGAAGAAAATGCTTTATGTGATATTTGAAAATGTTTTCAAAAATGTTTTTCAGATTGGTTTGAGTAGTTGGTGAAGACTAGGAGTACTCCCACACTTCCTTGGTGCAAGGCAAGCCACAACTCTCATTTGCATAATTGCATTGCAATATCATGGTTTAAATAATTATTTTAATGTTAAATATGGATTATTTGTAAATAAGTTAATTCATGCAACACTTTGAAAATCTTGGGTAGGCTACTGTCTTGTTGATGATGAGATTATAGTCATTAGTAGATTTCAAGTTTGATGTTGATATGACACGGTTGGATTAAGAGATTACCGTCTATGATTATCGGGTGATTCTGTCTGGTACCTCATAAATGGGATCAGTAGTGGTAGTTGATCATATTGCTCGTTGGATTTCTAGTTAGTTATTGTTGTAACTTGGATCACTGTAATACCGGAAGTGTCAGTAATGACTATAGTTGCTTGGGGATAAATTCCTTCATTGTTGATCAAGTGCCACTGAACCAAACTTTCCAGTGCAGCCACACCTGTCGGAATGGGACGGCCTTGGTTTGGTCTAACCGCGTGCTCTATTATCAGTAACACCAAAGAGGGGAGGTTATGCGTCCGTGCTGCCCTGATCAGGTAGACGATGATAACCTTGTGAGCCCGGTTTGGTTTTTGAGCTCAGATCCCCGTTTGGGACAGTTTGTTTGGCCACGACAGTGGCAGGTGTCAGAAGTGACACAAGGGACACCCAGGGCATGACCCGGTAGGGGGAGTGATTGTCGGTGGTACGGTGGAGGAGTCACGGGTTAGGCAAGTTTCTTTGGAACAGCACCGGTCCACCCGGAAGGGAAGTGTACCGAGGTACGGGACCAGGAGTTCCATAGTGTGGGTAAAGTGTGCAACCTCTGCAGAGTGTAAGAATCTATTCGAATAGCCGCGTCCACGGTATTGGACACAGTTCATACTAAGTCACACTATCTGATCAACACCCATGATGGAATGACTTGTTAATGATGGAAGAACTTGTCTCAGTAGGGTGAGGTATCCCCTTGGACAAAGACCACTGGTAATGTTGTAGGCGATCTCGGGAATGATCGTCCGAGGTTTCTGAGGTGACCAAGAGTTGGTCATGGGAGTAAGTGTTTCAACCGAGTAGCCCAGAGCATTATGGTTCCTGTGATTTTAGCATAGGTGACTTTCGGTGGATAGTTTAGCAATAGTATGTATTATTTTCTTCCACCCCTTTTAATAGCATTTGGATCTGATATAATCATGATTTACTATGGCGTTGTCATGCCTTGATGCTTGTGTTTGTTGTGAGCTTGCGAGTACATTCAAAGTACTCACCTGGCGTGTCATGCCAGTTTGCAGGTGCTGACATGTGTGCATAGCCGAGGATTTCGAGTGGCGAGCTAGGACGTTTCCCAGCCAGAGTCCCTGTGGAGTGGAGTCCATTACCGATGTCGTGGTTCCACTACTAGGAGTTGTGCCGCTGCTAGCATAGAGCTACTTTAGCAGTAGTGGTATCATTGTAACCTCTGTAAACTCTTGTAACCCTTGTACCCCAACTATTAGAAATAAAGAGCTGATTGTTCTATGCCAAGCAGTGCCGTATTCCAGAAGACTTGATCTCTGGGCTGGAATATGGGGTGCTCCGGTGACTCTGAGCCGGGGTGCCACAAGGTTTGGTATCAGAGCAGGTCTGGCTATAGGACACCCTAGTTAACCCGAGCGTTAGAAACCGTTAGTCTAGAGCCCAGCTTGCTTGTGTCTTGCATTTGAGTTGCTGCACTTGGTTGTTGCATAGCATGCATATAGATTTGGCTCACTAACCCATTGATTTTGTAGATGGCATCCGTTCTGATTAACTACGACTCCGCCCCTGCACCACTTAGCTTGGGATCCTTGCTTCGGGATGTATGGCGTCTTCTCTATCCCAGTGGAGAGATGCCAAGGTACCAAGTGTTCTAGACCCCCCTTGCAGGACTGGTGCTTGAGTATCATGCCAATGTCATTCTGTCAGTCGACTTACCTTTGGGGAAGCGCACCTATAGTCTCCATGGTGGTTATGCCTCTACCCCGGAGCACGCCATTCAGCTCGCAGCTCTGGCAGGCCTCACTGTTCTTCGTCATCAGGAGAGCACGATGCAAGAGAATTGTGCCTTCCACTACTACCCCACCATAGCCATCACTCCTAGACGGGTTAGATTTCCTCTTGTTCGCTCGAACGATGACCCAGCTGTGGCATACATGTCCCGTTACATGATTGCTGAATACGTCCTTATCGCTGAACTGGCTAGAGATGCAACTCGTGCCCGGAGAGCGCTTGGTATGGCTTTGGCTCCGTCAACCTCTCCGCCAGCTCCCTCGCTCTCTAGTAACCCGCCCTCTGATCATAGTACTTAAGCGCTTGCGAGGTTCATGTTGCATGAGCTGTGGTAGTACTGAGTGTTGTAAATTGCCTTGAGTAGCAATAAAGTGTGGTTTTCTTGTAAGCTTAGTGCATTTTATTGAGTAGTTTTTACTTGCCCTTTTATCTGGCCCTTCGGTGTCACTTTACTTTCCCCTATGGAAGTTGCTCACCAACCCCAACAGACTCAAAGAGTTAATGCGAAAGCCCAGCTGAACCTTATAAAATGATTAATGGACTGCTTGGTATTGGGAATATGTGGCTTGGAAGTTAAATGATATCCTGGATTGGCTATCAACATCAAGCCTGCCTCAAGATGTAACTATTTCAACTGTGAGAAACTAGCAAGAGGATAATTGGGGTACAGAACTAACCGAGTCGAAGGTATAAATCAGATACGAAGTTGGTTCTGCTCGGGCAGAATATAAAACAGGTTATAACCGACAGCAAACAAGAACGTGCCATGCACCCAGTACCCAGCAAGATGGAAAGTCAGGAAAATTCCTTTCGTACAACTGGAGTTGTGAGGTGGTATACATTGTATTCAGTCAGCAGATCATGAAGAGAAACTTCAGGAGTAAGCAACTCAGTCTTCCTTCGCACGCCAACAGAGAAGCTTACGGTGCAAGGCTCCTCAGATCTTTCTCAGTACGATATGTGGATAGCTTTTGGCATAAGCTACTTTGGCTTCTTCGGTAAGCTACCGCAGAAACTTCCGGGATAAGGCACCGAGTCTTCTCGCAGAAGCAACCAGGAAGGGAGGCTTCGGAGGTATGCTACCTAGCCTTCCTCAGCACGCTATCCCAGCAGAAGCTTCGAGCATAAGCCACCCAGTCTTCTTCAGCACGATACTCTCGATGGCTTGTCACGTAAGCTATCCAACCTTCGTCAGTACGACACACACAGATGGCAATAGTAGTACCCGCAAGTATACAATGCGTTAGCAGTGCATCTTAAGAGTCAATGCCCGGGAATAAGATGTTCAGCTATACATACTCCCATATATGGTGGGCATGTTGCCCAGGTCACATAAGTCACTATACAAGGAGCAACCATGTTCAGGCAGGCCTACCAAAGGAAGGTAAGGATCTGACAACTACATAAGTCATACAGGAAGAAGAAGAACCGTATACACCTCAGCACGTTGCAGGGATTGATAAGCTATGAGGAAAAGGCAATATGGGATGCCAATCTTGGCAATAGTTGACCGGGCAAGTCTTCTCACACTCGAGAACCTGGTAGGTGGTCCTGATGAACCCTTGCTTGCTTTCTCCTGGAACGGCACCATGCCTGTGTTCTGAGCTGCTTTCAGCCGTCCGGGGTGGATACCGACTTTATGTTTCTCTTTTCAACAACTGTCCCATGTTCTGTGCTGCTATTCGGCCGTCTCGGGTAACTGTTGAGTTTCTTTTTGTAGTAGTGACCCCATGCTCTGAGCTGTTTTTCTGCTGTCTTTGGGAACTGCAACATTCTTCTTATCAACATGGTCTCATGCTCTGAGCTGTGTTTCAGCCGTCATGTGCCATGCTCGAGTTATTTCAGTGACGCCCCTGATCTGAGTTGTAAAGACCATTTTGGTGGATACTAATTTATTCGCTGATTTTATGCAAGGGGTTCGGATAATAAATATCCTACGGTTAAGGTTCGTGATGGGATAAATTTGCCGAAAAAAGGTATTGCACTAAGGTAAAAATAAGGTATGCTTGCCAAGATGTTGCACCTGACAGCACCTATGGAGGTACTGGGCCAAGCTCTTTTGGCAAAGGGCTCGAAAAGAAGGGTAGCAGTGAAGGAACAAGAGCTATAGTGCGGGAACAAATTGGCGTGGATACCTAACCCAGCCTGATTCCGAATTGGTCACCATGAGTGTCTATACCAGGGGATCACTCTGTTTGTGCAAGTTTCATGTCACTGTAACCCTCTTGTCCAACCGCACACGCTCGAAGTTATCAGCAACACATATCCAAGCCTGTCGTGTCAGATCAAGGACTTCTTGGCCTGCTTAGCAGTGCGACTCTAATGACCGCATTAAAGTATCACACGGTGTAGCGATATATCGAGGCGGCAGTCAAGTTGCCAGGAGGGATCCAAGACAAAGAAGTCCGCCAGGAAGATTCAGACTTCCTACAAGTAGTCAGACTCCGCCTAAAGAAATGCTATGGTTCTCCATGCTGCTTCAACCCGGGAAGCATGCATCCAGTATCCCGATGCAATGATTGAATGTTTTGTGTCCACGTAAGGCAATGGTTCACAACTTCACGGAATACTATCAGTGAAAGAAAGGCGTGACGATCGGGAACCTCTCGTGGACGTATGGGGAGCAGGCACATGCCAGTCTTGATAACATGTTAAGTGAACCAGCAGATGTGATAGGATTGGAGTCAGCATAATAATGAACATGTGAGGAAAGAACTGTCGGAATATGGGCAAGGTGAAGCAAACCACCCCGGTCACGACAGTCAGGTCATATGAAATTCAGTGGGAACATTATACACGGAGAAGGATACCTGAGTTGGAGCCGGCTTCCTTAAGATTTCATATACTTGTTCCCTAAGCAACCAAATCTCGAGGACGAGAATTATCTTAAGGGGGGTAGGTTTGGGACACCCTACTTTTTACCATCTTTTCTTTTCAAAAACCCATTTGAATTTTAATTGGAATTTGGTTTGGATTTGGTTTTGAATGACTCTATGGACTTAACTTGGGAATAATTTTTCACTCTTCTTTCCCAAGTGAACCTAAGCTTCCAAAAACCTCACCCAAGACATGTCCCCTCTATTCTTGCCACATCTCAATTTTTCTCACAATTAAATATTCCTTTTTCATTAAAGGAATAACCCTTTTAAGCTCTAGGTTGTGAAGCAACCTATACTCCTGCCTTCTCAAAAATTCCAGAAAAATTCTCATAAATTCTTTGGACCATGTGAACCTTGGGTATGTGAAAATATTCAAGATTCCATACTCATGGTGAGCACAGCATCCAATCTTTATTTCTGGTCATAATTTCAGCTTGTGAGGCAACTATATTTTATATTACTCCAAAAATTCTGAAATTAATCCAGGACATTCTCCTACCCATATTATCAGTCTCCACCAAATTTTGGCCCATTTCATTTAGCCATTTTCTCTATAAAATTCTTCCAAGTTTCTATCCAGTGGAAAGCTTTGTGAAGGAAGTACCATTTATTCTTATCCAAATGGTATGAAATTTTTATGGCATCTTGGCATCACCAAATCACTCACATATACCAAGTTTCAACTCCAGAAACCCATCCATATGAGTGCATCTTCTTCAGCAAGTTTCTGGACCAGAGGAGTAGTTGTGAAGCAACTATATCTAAAGCTCATCCATTTGGCCTGAAATTTTTCCAGAGTGGGCACCTTCCTACCACAAGTCAGTGTGACAAACCCCCTCTCTCAAATCCCTAGCCATTTCTCCTTAGCTTGCTGCCCAAGCTTGTCTGGAACTAGCCAGCAGTCCAGGCCATCTCTTGTCAAACCAAGGGCACAGGGAGATCACTGGATGAAGGGACTACAACATAGACATGACCGTTTGGGCCAGAGTGCACCGCATGCATCAATGCACGCGGTGACCACGCGTCTGCCCGAGCCAAAGTCATGCTCTACGCGCCGCCCGCGTCGGACACGACCGTTCCGGCCACCTCACGTTGCCCCTCCTTGTCCTGTCATGCCGACGTCATTGCCACTGTCCACATACCCCCTCCAGAACTGTCTCCCAGCTCCGGCGAAGCTCGCCGCCACACACGGCCAAGTTCATGCACGGGCCGAACAGGGCGCCACGGTCGCCGCCGTGTCCGCACGCTGTTAATGGCTCCGCTCGCCTCCCGTCACTCCTGCGCCTTCAAGTTCTCTCCAGTCCACGCTGCGATGGCCAGCACAGCAGCTAGCTAGCCGTCCTCGCCGTGCCAGCACAACCGTGGTGGCATCCGGCCACCACGGTCTCGCCCGGCTATAAAAGGAGCTCCCCGGCCCCGTCTCTCCCCACCACTCGAGCTCTTCCTCTCCTAATCGTTGCCTTGCAGCACCGGAGCAAGCTAGAGAGCTCTCCTGCTCCATCTCCAGAGAGGTGCTCTGCCGGTCTGCCCCTGCTGCTATAGCTCGCCTCCGTCCACCCCAGCCCCAACCGAGACCGCCATCGAGCTCGTGGAGCTCCACTGATCCATCCCGGCCTCTCCCTTGACCAAGAGCTCGCCGGAATTACCGGATCCGCCGATGCCCGTATCTCGGGGAGCTACGGGTACGGGCTTGCTCGCCGTCGTATGCCTGATCCATCCCTACCTACGCCCAGCTCCGCCGTGGCCTCTACACCAGTGAACCACGCCGGTGAGCTCCATCGTCTCCTGTTCCCTCTCCCTCTCTATTTAAAACTGACAAGGGGTCCCACCTGTCAGTGACTCTCCTCATGCCCGAAGCAGTTCGCAAGTGGAGGCACACTTCGGTTTTATGCCTTCGACGTGGCCGCCTCTGGTATTTTCTGATTTCTGTTCAAATTCAAATAATTCCAGTAGTTTGACTGAACTTTGGCCCTGAATAACTTTTAAACCATAAGTCCAAATGAGTTCATTCTTTTTGCATTATTTTTCTTATGAGCTCCTCTAGTTGCTGTAAAATTTTGGTATTTTTCTCTGCTGTCTAGAATTTCTGGTCGGAAGAAAATGCTTTATGTTATATTTGAAAATGTTTTCAAAAATGTTTTTTAGATTGGTTTGAGTAGTTGGTGAAGACTAGGAGTACTCCCACACTTCCTTGGTGCAAGGCAAGCCACAACTCTCATTTGCATAATTGCATTGCAATATCATGGTTTAAATAATTGTTTTAATGTTAAATATGGATTATTTGTAAATAAGTTAATTCATGCAACACTTTGAAAATCTTAGGTAGGCTACTGTCATGCTGATGATGAGATTATAGTCATTAGTAGATTTCAAGTTTTATGTTGATATGACACGGTTGGATTAAGAGATTACCGTCTATGATTATCTGGTGATTCCGTCCGGTACCTCATAAATGGGATCAGTAGTGGTAGTTGATCATAATGCTCGTTGGATTTCTGGTTAGTTATTGTTGTAACTTGGATCACTGTAATACCGTAGTGTCAGTAATGACTATAGTTGCTTGCGGATAAATTCCTTCATTGTTGATCAAGTGCCACTGAACTGAACTTTCCAGTGCAGCCACACCTGCCGAAATGGGACGGCCTTGGCTTGGTCTAACCGCGTGCTCTTTTATCGGTACCACCAAAGAGGGGAGGTTATGCGTGCATGCTGCCCTGATCAGGTAGACGACGATAACATTTTGAACCCTGTTTTATTTTTGAGCTCAGGTCCCCGTTTGGGACAGTTTGTTTGGCCATGACGGTGGCAGGTGTCAGAAGTACCACAGGGGCCACCCAGGGCATGATTGCCGGTGGTACGGTGGAGGAGTCACGGGTTAGGCAAGTTTTGTTGGAACAGCACCGGTCCACCCGGAAGGGAAGTGTACCAAGGTACGGGACCAGGAGTTCCATAGTGTGGGTAAAGTGCGCAACCTCTGCAAAGTGTAAGAATCTATTCGAATAGCCGCGTCCATTGTATTATACACAGTTCGTATTAAGTCACACTATCTGATCAACACCCATGATGGAATGACTTGTTAATGATGGAAGAACTCGTCTCAGTAGGGTGAGGTATCCCCTTGGAGAAAGACCGTTGGTAATGTTGTTGGCAATATCGGAAATGATCGTCTGAGGTTTCTGAGGTGACCAAGAGTTGGTCACAGGAGTAAGTGTTTCAACCGAGTAGCCCAGAGCATTATGGTTCCTATGATTTTAGCATAGGTGACTTTCGGTGGATAGTTTAGCAATAGTATGTATTATTTTCTTCCACCCCTTTTAATAGCATTTGGATCTGATATAATCAGGATTTACTATGGCGTTGTCATGCCTTGATGCTTGTGTTTGTTGTGAGCTTGCGAGTACATTCAAAGTACTCACCTGGCGGGTCATGCCAGTTTGCTGGTGCTGACATGTGTGCATAGCCGAGGATTTTGAGTGGCGGTCTAGGACGTGTCCCAGCCAGAGTCCCTGTGGAGTGGAGTCCATAACCGATGCCGTGGTTTCGCTGCTAGGAGTTGTGCCGCTGCTAGCATAGAGCTACTTTAGCAGTAGTGGTATCATTGTAACCTCTGTAAACTCTTATAACCCTTGTACCCCAAGTATTAGAAATAAAGAGCTGATTGTTCTATGCCAAGAAGTGCCGTATTCCAGAAGACTTGATCTCTGGGCTGGAATACGGGGTGCTCTGGTGACTCTGAGCCGGGGTGCCACATTTTCCGCACGAGGAATGTGCTCTGTTTGCAATCCATCAAAGTGTGCTTCCAATTTCCTCATTTCTTCTACATAAGCCTCCATAAATGGGCTTTGATAATCATTGTTTACTTGCTTCACAATGAGCTGCGAGTCTCCACAGATGATGAACTTCCTGATTCTGAGGTCCACTACGATCCTGAGACCGGCAAGGAGTCCTTCGTACTCAGCAATGTTGTTTGTAGCTTTCTCCCTGGGAAAGTGCATTTGTACCACATACTTGAGGTGCTCTCCGGTGGGTGTGATAAGCAGCACTACGGCACCGGCGCCTTGCAGCGAGAAAGCACCATCAAAGTACATGATCCATTCTTTGGTTGTTTCTTTGCCGGGAAGAGTAGTTTCTTGAATCTCCTCGTCTTGTGTTAGCATACATTTGGCAGTGAACTCCGCCAAAGCTCTGCTTTGAATAGTTGAAGTGCTTTCAAACTTAAGTGCAAAACTTGATAGCTCCAACGCCCACTCCACTATCCTGCCAGTTGCATCTGGATACCTCAAAATACGCTGCAACAGAAAGCGAGTGACGATGGTAATCTCATGTGCTTGGAAATAATGGCGCAACTTTCTCGAGGCCATGAGGAGGCCGAAAAGCAACTTCTGCACACCAGAATACCTTGATCTAGCCCCCTGCAAGAGGGAATTAACAAAGTAAACTGGGCGCTGCACCATTTTCTTTTTCGGCACTACTTGTTGATTTGTTGCATTTGCTAGCGCTGATTCTGACTTGTTGGCACTAGACTCTGCCGGAGAAGATTCTGGCTTGTTGATTGACGGGCTTGCTACTGCTGCTTCCTCATTGTTTGCTTCTCTCTCTGCCACTAATGCAGCACTGACCACTTGATTTGTTGCCACTAAATATAGCAGCAATGGCTCTTGTGGCCTAGGAGCAAGTAGTGTTGGCGGAGAGGAGAGGTACCTCTTCAAATCTTGCAGCGCAGCCTCCACTTCTAGAGTCCATTTCATTGGTCCTGCCTTTTTCAAGATTTTGAAAAACGGCAAGGCGCTTAGCAGATTTGGAGATGAACCTGCTCAATGCAGTAACAAAGCCGGCAAGACGGCGTACATCCTTGACGCGCTTTGGTGCATCGATTTGCTCAATGGCTTTGATCTTGTCAGGATTGGCTTCAATTCCACGCTGAGATACAAAGAACCCAAGAAGTTTGCCGGATGGAACACCAAACACACACTTCTCAGGGTTGAGCTTTAAATTTATTCTGCGCAAGTTTGCAAATGTCTCTTCTAAGTCTTGAATGAGGGTTGATTTGTCCTTGGTTTTGACCACTATATCATCCATATATGCTTCCACGTTCCTGTGCAGTTGAGGCTCAAAACCAATTTGGACTGCTCTTGCAAATGTTGAACCAGCACTTTTTAGTCCGAAAGGCATACGCACGAAGTAGTATGTACCACATGGGGTAATAAATGCGGTTTTCTCCTCATCCTCTTTGGCCATGAAAATCTGATGGTAACCAGAGTATGCATCAAGAAAGGAGAGTAAGTCACAGCCAGCAATAGTGTCAACAATTTGATCAATACGCGGCGAAGGGAAAGGATCCTTTGGACATGCTTTGTTGATATCTGTGTAGTCAATACAAAGTCTCCACATTCCATATGCTTTTCGCACTACAACTAGATTTGCCAACCATGTTGGATGTAGTACACCTCTCACTAAGCCTACTGCTTCTAACTTCTTTATTTCTTCGGCAATAAATTCTTGCCGCTCCAAAGCTTGCTTCCTGACCTTTTGCTTGACGGGCCGAGCATGGGGACAGATGGCAAGGTGGTTCTTAATTACCTCCCTGGGAACACCGGGGATGTTAGATGGTTGCCATGCAAACACATCGACATTCGCCCACAGGAAGGCAACGAGCGCACTTTCCTATTTGCTATCAAGAGAGGCACTGACGGTGAAGGTACCGCTTGTGCCGTCCTCCTTTGCTGGCACCTTCTTGGTTGCTGGTGGAGTAGCCTTTGATTTTTTGGTGGTAGAGCTCTCCGGCACGTCATCAACGGGCGCGCAGCACTCCGAAGAGGTGCGCTTCCCAGAAGACTTGTCAGAGGTCTTGCCGCTTTTCTTGCACTTCTTTTTGTTGGCGGGAGCGGGTGCCTTGGCGGTGGACGTTGCAACTGCTTCTCTGTAAAGCTTGTCGATGCAAATCACTGCATCTTTCTTGTCGGAGTTGATGGTGATGACTCCATTGGCCTTGGCATTTTAAGAGTGTTGTAGGCATAATGGGACGCTGCCATGAACTTTGCCAAAGCCGGGCGACCAAGAATTCCATTGTAAGGCAGAGGAATCTTAACCACATCAAACACAATTTTCTCTGTTTTGTAAGTCAATTCCCCGCCAAATGTCACCAGCAGAGTGATCTTCCCCTTGGGTTGGCTCCTTCCTGGATTGATCCCCTGAAACATGCCTGTCTGCTGGAGATCTTCGCCGGGAATCTGTAACCTCTTGATGACTTCTGGTGAAATCAAATTTAGGCCGGCTCCACCGTCAACCAACATTTTTGTGACTTGGAGGTTGCGTATCGTTGGTGAGACCAACAATGTAAGCACCCGACCACAGTTGTGCGATCAGGATGATCCTCCGCATCAAAAATGATGGGCGTGTGGGACCACTTGAGTGGCTTTTGAGAACCCACTGCCGGTTCTGCAGCATTAACCTCACGCACCCACTGCTTGAGTTGGCGGTGAGAGGAGTGCAAAGATGCACCCCCGTCAATGCACATAACCTCAGTTGCTTTCTGAAATTCTCGTTCGCTGGACTCATCTTCATCCTCGTCATCTTCCTCATCATCATCTTCCTCTTTCTTGTCTCGGCCTCGAGCAGGTTTCTCCTTCTGCTGCTTAGCCTTGCCGCGGCGACCTCCTCAGCCACCACGACCCCTCTTGCCAGATCTGCCAGCACTGTCTTGGCCCTTCTCCTTATCGCGCTTTTCATACTCAGCCTTCTATTTTTTGGCAAGTTGCTCAACCTGCCGGCACTCTTGGAGATCATGGCCTTTGGTGCGGTGAATCTTGCAGTATGGCCCATCAGACTTGCCGGTCTTCTTGCCAGCCGCGGCTTCTTGGCAATCAGCGCATGCAGCAGCTTCCTTGCCGGAGCCCTCAGTCTTAGCTTTCTTGGCGGCGTTGGAGTTATCGGAGCCCTCAATGGCCATAACTGTATTGCCTTTGGGCTTCCTATTGCGCTTTCCGGCCCTTTTTCTCCGGGGTGGCAGCGTCGTCGTCCTCTAAGTCAACTTCAGCGCCGGCATCCTCCCCAGGGAGTCTTCTCCCTTCTTTTGCCCGTGCACATTTATCCGCCAATGTATACAACTCATTGACGGTCTTTGGTAACCGGATATTCAACTTCTCCTGCATCTTTCGATTACGCACATTTGTATGGAAGGCAGCAATCATAGCTGCGGGGTGTACATCAGGGATGTTGTGGTGCACGCGACTGAACCTCTGAATATATTTTCGCAAGGATTCCCCGTCTCTTTGTGGGATCACTTGCATGTCACTGGGCTGACCAGGAGCCTTGTGGCCGCCGGTAAATGCACCAATGAACTCGTTGCACAAATCAGACCATGAAGAAATGGAATCCTCCAGCAAGTTCATCAACCAAGATCTTACATTGGGTTTGAGCACCAATGGAAAATAGTTGGCGAGAATCTTTTCATCTCTTCCCCCGGCAGCTTGCACGGCGATCATGTAGATGCCCAAGAATTCTGCCTGGTTAAGCTTGCCATCTTACTTCTCTGGCAACTCTGGCTTGAAGGCCCGGGTTGATGGCCAGCGGACTTGCCGAAGCTTATGAGTGAAGACCGGGCATCCAACCTCATAAGGTAGATACCCGCCAACCCCGGGCACAGGCTCATCAACGACTGGGCCATTGCGCATGTCAGATTGACGGCGCGCCTCCCGGCGCCGTTCAATGGTAGTGCGAGCATCTTCTGCTCGCCTATCTTGCAGCACTCGATGCTGATCTTGCCGTGCTCGTGGATCCAAAGAAGCCATCGACATCTCGTCGGGCTTTGCGGATCGGTGAGTTTGCCGCACCTGCTGATGTCGTTGCTATGGGTGTGACTACACCATTTGTGCTGCTCCTCTACCGCAGCCATCAGTTCGTGCCGTCACTGGACGCCGTGAAGGTCCCGCCTGCTGCGACCTGTTGGCTTCGGCAAACCCGATGAGGCTCTGGATGGTAGGTCTCCATTCATCCATTTTGTCAGTAGCAGGAGGGAAGTTAAGCAGCATCTGTGCCCATGCCATGGCCTCTGCTGCTGTAGCTGGCATGGCTGGGAGCGAAGAACGGGATGTCGCTCGACTCCTGGCAGAACCAGCAGGAGCGCCACCACGATCTTGCTGCCACGGTTCATTGCCCAGCAGCGGGCTGACGTGGTGGAGGTGGTGCCTGAAGATCCTGCGGCTGATCAACAGGCACCTTGCCATGCGGACGCCACCGACCGGAACCGCCAGCGCCGTTCGGATTCGCGTCGCGCCCATCTTACGATGGTCGCGGTGTGCGTCCTGAAGCGGTATCCTTAGACACCACGGCAGCTGGGTCTTGGCTTGCACTGGTCCGGATGGTGTTGCCCCGGTGGCTTCATTCGTCGGTGCGTCGAGGTGGCGGGAGTTGGCCATCCACGCCACCTGCACCGTTGTGACTTCGATCGCCGGATTGGCGAGGAAGCTGCTGATTGGTGCTGTGCGCTCCGCCTGCTCCATCGGTGCTGGCTAGGCCTCCTACGCTGCCTGCGCCAGAGACTCCTTCCGCGCCACCCGCGCCGGTAGTGCCTCCTGCACGTCCTGCGTCGGCGGGGTCATCTGCGCCGCCTGTGGGCGTCTGCGACGGAAGTTGGAAGTCGATGGAGCTGCTGCGGATGCGCCCTTCTTCTTGGGTGCCATCGAAGATGATGAAGATGAAGTTGACGCGCAAACTGTTGATTCAGATTCGTGCAAGCGATCCCCCTACCTGGCGCGCCAAAGTTGTCATGCGTACGACCATCTATGGGGCCATCTAGCCCCTTTGTGGTTCGACTAGGGGAATGTGCGAGCACAAAGAGCAGAATCAACAATCAACGCAAATGATTTACCCATGTTCGGGCCACCGTGAGGTGTAAAACCCTACTCATGCTTTATGTATTGGATGTGTTTGGGCTCAAATACAAGGAGCGCTTCTTGCCGGCAAGGTGCAGGAAGAGCAGCTACACATGCAGAATGAGCAAAGAGTTGATCCTTGTAAAGGTTGCCCTGGCCCTCCTTTTATAGATCAAGGGGTAACCACAGTGGAAAAATAGTCATTACATGTTGATTAGATAGCAAACAGTGCTATCATACCTAACTCTGCCGGATTAGGACAAACACAATAAATGTGCCGTTAGGTGTCGTGTGGAGGAGGAGCCCCGGCAAGGTTTCTGCGCCGCTCACCCAGCTACCTCCTATTATCTTGACACGCCTTCTAGATGGGTGACATAAAAGGTAATCCTCCTTCCAGCATGCTGCCACGTGCCCCGACAATCCTCACCAAACTGCCTGCCTGCTCGACACCTCACAGATTAGCGACTAGCTGCCTGATGAGGTGGAGCGGAGAGGGATCAACAAAGGCCTGCCGGCACGGAGCTTGGCAGGCCTTAACCTTGCTGGCTCGCGCCTTGCTGTCAAATGATGATTGCATCTTCAGCACTCAGCCAAGTGCCTTATTGATGCTTTGTCTTGATCATGATGATTTCCTCCAAGCCCTGGCTATCAAGACTACTACCACTGCATGTGCATAAGTCAGGGTATAAAATACCCATGTTTTATATACCGACACATGGCGGAGCGGGATCGAGCACTAGCGGTGCCGTGTGGTCAAGTGAAGGAGAAGATGCAATGAGTCTACAACCTCTTTGGTGGCGCCGAGTAGGCCTCGACTTCATCCGAGGAGTCGGTGAGGATGTTGTGCTTCCGATGGGGCAGGTTAAGGTGGCGCTATAGGAATGGAGCAGCTGCGATAGATGAGGCGATCGTCGGAGCAGCTCCTTGGAGGTGGAGGATCGGGCGGTTGAACCGGTGGGAAGACGAGATCGATGACGGGTCCTCACCCGGTGCGGTGGATGAGGGATGTCGAGCTGTTGCGGTGGACGACGTCGTCGGGGAAGAGGCTCTGGCTAGGCTGTGATGGGGGGGCGGACGGAGGAGGGTGGCGTTTCACAGCTGGTGGAGAGAGGTTTTGGCGGCCTCGGTTTTCGAATGGGGAAAAGAAGGGGATGGGAGGGGGGAACCATTACTTAGGGACACGCTTGTCTGAAATGTAGGGTAAGTTACAAAAGTACCCCCACCAATTTGAACTAGCGGCTCTTCCAATCAGGGTTAGAACGGGGATTTCACGTGTCGGGATTTCGCAGGAGGAGGGTGTTTTCGCGTGTGTTGTAATTTCGGGATAGCAAGGCGCGGGTTGAGAAGGAGGGAGTTTTTGGAGCACAGACAGACAAAGAGATATCTTGAAATTTCGGCATAATAAGGCACGGGTTGAAATTTCGGGACAAGGCTAACGTGTATGGTACCATATCAATTCGCACTTCCCTCAACCAAAAAAACGAAAAAAAATCAATTCGCACCACAGAAGAGAGGGTCTTGTCCCGTTTTAGTGTATGAATTACTACAAATGTCATTCAAAACTTTGAATCCGTGTTATGTTCAAATAAAATATTTCGCTAGGTGTATAATGCATGTAACCTACTCAAAAGAACATTTTAGTGCATTCCAAATGTATATACTACCGCTACAATATGAACTAAATTTGAATTCGTTTCACTTGAATAAGAATCTACAATCATGATTGTTGTCAAGTTAAACCATCATCTGTATATTATCTTCACAACACACCACATGATCACTATCAAGTTAGATATGAACTATGTGTATATATGAACTCGAATTCAAATTTTCGAATCCACTTTATGCTGATTTCAAATAATAGTACATTCAAGCTCTAGCTAGATCTTCATAATCGAAACCATGTTTCATATGTATAATGTGTTTATTGCACAATGTATAGTGCCCCGCCCCCTACGCCTGCAAGTACTTAGCTATGAGCTGCAAAAGCCACACATTATCACAAATTCAAATAAATGTGAGATTGTTCGATATATATATAATATATATAGTATAACATGTTCATAACCACACCATGTGTATCACCATTATATTCATGCATGCATGGGTTTAAAACACTATGATCTCTTATTCAAATATCTGAATCCACTTTTGCAATGAATTATGATCTCTGTTAGACTTCACACCCACACAATCCTCTTCTCTTTGTAGCTAGCACTAACTTTCTATCCTGCATGCACACGCCCTCCTCGCCCTCCCCCTCCCTCAGCATTCTCTCCGTCGCGCACATTCGTTATTTTTCTTTAGGTCGTTCACCCACGGTCTCTATAGGTCTCCCAAGCTCCTTCTTTCCGACACACACCAATCGATATACCTTTCTAGCTTGGTCTGCCTACCACATACGCACACTTTCCCTCTTCTCCTCTATGTCACTGTCCATGCCCCTATCTCTCATACGGTCACACACATATGCACACTCTTGCCCCTCTTTTCATCGATCTCGCACTCGCACACTCCTTCATCTCTATATAGTAGGCCTATTGCACCAACTCCTGGCCGCATCCCTGTCTCTCTATCCGTCTCTCCGGGCCTTATTTGCCTATAACACATGCATGTATATCGATCGATCTCCCTCTGTACATATAGCTAGGTCGACTATAACTCTTTGTCACCATGCACTGATCGATCTACCTCACTAGATAAGTCTCTCCCTTTCCCCGACACACGACGATTGCTCTACCTATCTAGTTAGGTCTGCTTACCACAGACATATCGCCCTCCCCCCCCATCATCCATGCATACCTCCCGACTCATCTCTCACACGCACGCACACATAGACACACATCCCCTCTCTTATTGATATTGCAGTCGTACCCTCCGTTTGTCTAGTAGGCTTCTCCAACCATCTCCGAGAAGCAACTCGACCACCACCCCTCCGGCACTCTAGCTCTGTCTCTCTCCCAACCTTAATTATTCCTCTCCTACACATATGTATGGATGTCGATCGATCTCCCTCAATACATAGCTAGGTCTCTCCTTCTCCACACATATACCTGTCGATCTACCTCTCTAGTTAGGTCTCTGGCCCCCCCCACACACACCGATAGTCGAACGCTCTAGTTAGGTCTCCCTGCCACACACAAACTGCACCTGTCCCCTCTCACGTTCCAGTAGGCTAGCCACCATATATATTTGACGTGCACACACACAATTTCGCTGGCTCTCTTTATCGATCTCGCACCCATACACTTTCATCCCTCTCTTCGATCCTATCGATATCTCACGCCGATGATCCCTCCCCTCTCTTCTCGTGGATCACCCCCTCTATATATGATATATATAGGCCTCCGTTTCACACACATTGCATATGTTACACTTTTTTTTGAGATATCATCAACTCATATTCCCTATCTATCTCTCGCGCACACAAATACACTTACAAAATAACCCCCCCCCCCAAAAAAAAACTCATGAACGCACTCACCATCTCTCTCTAGGTTTGTATCTCTCTCACACACACCCACGTAGGTGGGGTACGTGCACGAACAGAAGAGGTGCACGCACGACACACGTACTCACTTCTCGTTCCCAACCACACCTGCGGGGGTACAAGGTGGAGCTCATTTCTGTACGAAAAGGCAATCCACGTGATAATTTGATGCGTGTCGGTTGTTCACTTGATGGAGGGTCGTGTACCACGCCTGAACGAAACAAAGTGAGACTTGACGCGTTGACGCATTATTTTTAAATAAAGTTTTATTCCTTAATGGCACGTACAGAATATAAAACGGTTGTATGGAGAGAAAAACGAAAACATCCTGCACTATACTAGTACAAATATAGGTAGGAGCCTCAATGCTTGCTTGCTGGGGTTCGTCTCTTCACACTCTCTCACACAAGACGGCGGTGGCCAATCTCTCTCTCTCAAACCGCTGGTCACTCATCCGGCCGGATCCCATCCGCCGGCGGAAAGGGAGGATGTGCAGCGTTGCTTCGGTCGCTGATGTCGAGGCAGGAAACCCTCTACTGGTGCGTCCCGATCTACGATACCCGCCGTTCTCTCCGACCAAGCTCCGGCACAGTAGGGCCTTCGACCCTTGCTCGCTGCCGCAGCAGATCCCGCCCGCCGCCGCCCTCCTACCTACATCCCGATGACCTCGGGTACAGTATCCTCTGGAACCAGCCATGCTCCACTGCCCAACTTCCCACGTAGCTGCATGTGGATCTTCTCTAGTTCTTTGCCTAAAACAATGTACTAGCTCGGCCGGTGTACTTTCCATTTTGCAATCTCGTCCTCACACCGTTTGAGAGAAACCACTGTGATGTTATCTTTCCCTTAAGACAATGAATATGCTTCTTTTTTTTGGCGTATGTGTCATCAACTATCATTGTCCAGTAATTGTTTCCTTTCTACCTCTTTTTGCAAACAGGGATATCCATTTCACCTCGTTGCTATTGCGACCTTTTGGTGAACTACACAAAGCACTTTTTTCTTTAGAGTGTTTTGTGCAGTTCTACTAAAATGTCTCACTGGCAACATTTCTACATTTCAATGGGACTACACAAAGGGAGTTTGGAGTTCCTATCCTCCTCATCCAACTCTGAGCCTAATCTTCTCCAACATGTAGTTAGTCTCAAGATAGACTGCAAAGGTGACCGGCTTCTATTTGTGTGTTTATTGTTTCATCAACAGTGCCACTAGTATTCCTATGGAGAGCATCGATCATTTTTTATTTTTTCTTTATTTGTACACCTTCTCACAACTTTGTCTTCAGTTGAGATGTAAACATTGGCTCTGATCTGCGAATCATTGAGATGCATTAGCAAGGAAGTTAGTTTTTTTTTGCGAAAGAGCATGGATGTTAGTTTCCTTTGTATTTGTTGGAATGTTGTAACAAGAAAACCTTCCAGCTGGCAAGACACATGAAACAAAAACTGAAAGCTTCATAGCGTTGTACAATTTCATGTCGCTCAAAAATTATGTCTACATATATTATGTAAACAAATGCTTAAAGCTTGATATCATTGCCAGAAGTCATTATACTACTCCAGCATCTGGGTCCATGTGCCATGCACCAAATTAGAGTGCACAACCGCATGGGAGACACTAGCCCGATCGTTTCGCCACAGTAATATACTACTCCAATGAGCAGTCAAATCACAAGCCCTACCTTTCCCACAGCAAGTTGCTCGGACGAAGCAACCATCAATTCAATCTTCTTTGAATCCGCTCCTACTACTAGGAGAAACTATAAATACTCTACTAAGGAGAACACAGATGGGCTAGGTGTCGCACGGAAGCCATATGGTGGTAGTGTGATCTGAGGAGTAATACTTCACTGGGCTGTCGTTTTCCGCACTACTCCGGAGTAAATGCGTACTAGTAGTATGATATGTCCAATTTGCATCATGATTTCCTACTGTTATTTATTTTGTTTTTAATCATTATTTCACTTTACGGTACAATTCTTATGCCTTTTCTCTCTTAATTTGCAAGATTTACATGAAGAGGGAGAATGCCGGCAGCTGGAATTCTGGACCTGAAATAGCCACATCAGAGATACCTAATCTACAGAACTCCAATTGACCTGAAATTTCACGGAGATTTTTTATTGAATATATAAAAAATACTGGAGATAAGAGATAACAGAGGGGACCCACCAGCTGCCCACAAGGCAGCAGGGCGCGCCCCCCCTGGCGCGCCCAAGTGCCTTGTGGGGCCCACAGCTGGCGTCTGGCCCCCTCCTTCTGCTATATGAAGCCATTTTCCCTAGAAAAAATAAGAGGAAGGCTTTTGGGACAATGTGCCGCTGTCTCGAGGCGGAACCTGGGTAGGAGCTATTTTGCTCTCCGGCAGAGCGATTCCGCCGGGGATACTTCCCTCCGGGAGGGGAAATCGAAGCCATCGACATCACCAAGGATCCTCTCATCGTGGGAGGACCAATCTTCATCAACATATTCACCATCACCATCTCATCTCAAACCCTAGTTCATCTCTTGTATTCAATCTTTGTCTCAAAACCTCAGATTGGTACATGTGGGTTGCTAGTAGTGTTGATTACATCTTGTAGTTGATGCTAGTTGGTTTATTTGGTGGAAGATTATATGTTTAGATCCTTAATGCTATTCAATACCCCTCTGATCTTGAACATGAATATGATTTGTGAGTAGTTACTTTTGTTCTTGAGGACATGGGAGAAGTCTTGTCATAAGTAATCATGTGAATTTGGTATTCGTTCGATATTTTGATGATATGTATGTTGTCACTTCCTTTAGTGGTGTCGTGTGAACATCGACTACATGACACTAAACCATCTTTGGGCCTAAGGGAAGGTATTGTGGAGTAGTAATTAGATGATGGGTTGCTAGAGTGACAGAAGCTTAAACCCTAGTTTATGCGCTATTCCGTAAGGGGCTGATTTGAATCCATACGTTTCATGCTAAGGTTAGAGTTATCTTAATTCTTCTGTCGTAGTTGCAGATGCTTGCGAGAGGGGGTAATCATAAGTGGGAGGCTTGTTCAAGTAAGAACAGCACCCAAGCACCGGTCCACCCACATATCAAATTATGAAAGTAGTGAACGCGAATCAAACAAACATGATGAAAGTGACTAGATGAAATTCCCATGTGTCCTCGAGAACGCTTTGCTTATTATACGAGTTCGTTCCAGCTTGTCCTTTGCTATAAAAAGGATTGGGTCACCTTGCTGCACTTTATTATACTTGTTACTTGTTACTCGTTATGAATTATCTTGCTATTAAAACAATCTGTTACCGCTACTTTCAGTACTTGCAGAGAATACCTTGCTGAAAACCGCTTGTCATTTCCTTCTGCTCCTCGTTGGGTTCGACACTCTTACTTATAGAAAGGACTATGATTGATCCCCTATACTTGTGGGTCATCAAGACCCTTTTCTAGTGCCGTTGCCGGGGAGTGAAGTGCCTTTGGTGAGTGGAATTTGGTAAGGAAACATTTATATTACGTGCTGAAATTTATTGTCACTTGTCACTATGGAAAGTAATCCTTTGAGGGGCTTGTTCGGGGTATCTTCACCTCGACCGGAAGCAATAACAGTTGCTCCTCCACCTATTGAACCTACTGAAAATATTTATTATGAAATTCCTTCGGGTATGATAGAGAAATTGCTAGCTAATCCTTACGCAGGAGATGGAACAGTACATCCTGATATGCACTTGATCTATGTGGATGAAATTTGTGGATTGTTTAAGCTTGCAGGTTTATCCGGAGATGGAATTAAGAAGAAAGTATTCCCTTTATCTTTGGAGGGAAAGGCATTGACATGGTATAGGCTATGTGATGATACTGATACATGGGACTGGAACCGGTTGAAGCTGGAATTCCACCAGGAATTTTATCCTATGCACTTGGTTCATCATGATCGGAATTATATATATAATGTTTGGCCTCATGAAGGAGAAAGTATCACTCAAGCTTGGGGGAGGCTTAAGTATATGTTGCACACATGCCCCAATCATGAGCTCTCAAGAGAAATAATCCTTCAAAACTTTTATGCTCGGCTTTCTCATAATGATCAATCCATGCTCGATACTTCTTCTGCTGGTTCCTTTATGAAGAGAACTATTGAATCCAGATGGGACCTTCTTGAAAGAATTAAATGCAATTATGAAGATTGGGAAATTGACAAAGGTAATGAGCCAGGTATAAATCTTGAGTTTGATTTTAAATCTTTTATGGAAACTGATGCTTTTCGTAAGTTTAGTACTAAATATGGACTTGACTCTGAGATAGTAGCTACCTTTTGTGAATCTTTTGCTGCTCATGTTGATCTCCCTAAGGAGAAATGGTTTAAATATCATCCACCTATTGAATTGAAAGAAGAACCTATTAGTGTTAAAGAAGAAACAATTGTTTACCATGTTGATCCAGTTGTGCCTACTGCTTATATTGAGAAACCTCCTTTCCCTGTTAGGATTAAGGAACATGCTAAAGCATCAACTGTAGTTAATAAGAGTAAAATTAGAGCACCTAGACCTTCTGAGCAAATTAAAGTTGAACCTAGTGTTGCAATGGTTAAAGACCTTTTGGTTGATAACATTGATGGACAGGTCATATATTTCTGTGATGAAGCAACTAGAATTGCTAAGCCAAACCCTAAAGATAAAAACAAACATGTAGTTGGCATGCCTATTACTTCTGTTAAAATTGGAGATCATTGCTATCATGGTTTATGTGATATTGGTGCTAGTGTGAGTGCTATTCCGTTTACTCTCTATCAAGAAGTAATGAATGATATTGCACCTGTTGAGATTGAAGATATTGATGTTACTATTAAGCTTGCAAATAGAGACACTATTTCACCACTTGGGATTGTTAGAGAGGTTGAAGTCTTGTGTGGTAAGATCAAATACCCTACTGATTTTCTCGTTCTTGGATCACCACAAGATGATTTTTGTCCCATTATATTTGGTAGACCCTTCTTGAATACTGTTAATGCTAAGATTGATTGCACTAAAGAAATTGTTAGTGTTAATTTTGGTGAGATGTCTCATGAGTTTAATTTCTCTAAGTTTCGTAGACAACCTCGTGATAAGGAATTGCCTAGTAAAGATGAAATTATTGGTCTTGCCTCAATTGCTGTGCCTCCGACTGATCCTCTAGAACAATATTTGCTTGAGCATGAGAATGACATGAATATGAAGAAAAGAAATGAAATAGATGAATTGTTCTTTAAACAAGCACCTATCCTGAAACATAATTTGCCTGTTGAAACCTTGGGAGGTCCACCTCCACCCAAGGGTGATCCTGTGTTTGAATTGAAGCAATTACCTGATACTCTTAAATATGCTTATCTTGATGAAAAGAAGATATATCCTGTTATTATTAGTGCTAACCTTTCGAAGCATGAAGAAAAGAGATTACTTAAAACTATTAAGAAGCACCGTGCCACTATTGGATATACTCTCGATGATCTTAAGGGCATTAGTCCCACTTTATGTCAACATAAAATTCATATGGAGCCAGATGCTAAACCCGTTGTTGATCATCAAAGAAGGCTGAATCCTAGAATGGAGGATGTGGTAAGAACTGAAATATTAAAGCTTCTAGAAGTAGGTATAATTTATCCCATAGCTGATAGTAGATGGGTAAGTATTGTTCATTGTGTTCCTAAAAAAGGAGGTATTACCGTTGTTCCTAATGATAAAAACGTGCTTATCCCACAAAGAATTGTAACTGGTTATAGGATGGTAATTGATTTCAGGAAATTAAATAAAGCTACTAGAAAAGATCATTACCCCTTACCTTTTATTGATCAAATATTAGAAAGATTATCTAAGCATACACACTTTTGTTTCCTAGATGGTTATTCTGGTTTCTCTCAAATACCTCTAACACCTGAAGATCAAGAGAAAACCACCTTTACTTGTCCTTTTGGAACTTATGTTTAGCGTCGTATGCCTTTTGGTTTATGTAATGCACCTGCTACCTTCCAAAGATGTATGACTGCTATATTCTCTGACTTTTGTGAAAAGATTATTGAGGTTTTCATGGATGATTTCTCTGTTTACGGAACTTCCTTTGATGATTTCTTTAGCAACCTTGATCGAGTTTTGCAGAGATGTGAAGAAACTAATCTTGTCTTGAATTGGGAGAGGTGCCACTTTATGGTGAATGAAGGTATAGTCCTTGGGCATAAAATTTCTGAAAGAGGTATTGAAGTTGATAAAGCTAAGGTTGATGCTATTGAGAAAATGCCATGTCCTAAAGATATCAAAGGTATAAGAAGTTTCCTTGGTCATGTCGGTTTCTATAGAAGGTTTATAAAAGACTTCTCTAAAATTTCTAGACCTCTTACCAATCTCTTGCAAAAAGATGTTCCATTTGTTTTTGATGATGATTGTGTAGAAGCCTTTGAAATACTTAAGAAAGCCTTAATTTCTGCACCTATTGTTCAACCACCTGATTGGAACCTACCCTTTGAAATTATGTGTGATGCTAGTGATTTTGCTGTTGGTGCTATTCTAGGACAAAGAGTTGATAAGAAATTAAATGTTATCCATTATGCTAGTAAAACTCAAGACAGCGCTCAAAGAAATTATGCTACTACTGAGAAAGAATTTTTAGCAGTTGTGTTTGCATGTGATAAATTTAGACCTTACATTGTTGATTCCAAGGTTACTGTTCACACGGATCATGCTGCTATTAAATACCTTATGGAAAATAAAGATGCTAAGCCTAGACTTATTAGATGGGTTCTTTTGCTACAAGAATTTGATTTGCATATTGTTGATAGAAAGGGAGCTGAGAATCCCATAGCAGATAATTTGTCTAGAATGGAAAATGTTCTTGATGACCCACTTCCTATTAATGATGATTTTCCTGATGAACAATTAGCTGTGATAAATGCTTCTCGTAATACTCCTTGGTATGCAGACTATGCTAATTACATTGTTGCTAAATACATACCACCTAGCTTTACATATCAACAAAAGAAAAAGTTTTTCTTTGATTTAAGACATTACTTTTGGGATGACCCACATCTATATAAAGAAGGAGTAGATGGTATTATTAGACATTGTGTACCTGAGGATGAACAGGAACAAATCCTACGTAAGTGTCACTCTGAGGCATATGGAGGACACCATGCGGGAGACCGAACTGCACACAAGGTATTACAATCTGGTTTTTATTGGCCTACTCTTTTCAAGGATGCACGTAAGTTTGTCCTTTCTTGTGATGAATGTCAGAGAATTGGTAATGTTGGTAGACGTCAGGAAATGCCTATGAATTATTCACTTGTTATTGAACCATTTGATGTTTGGGGTTTTGATTATATGGGACCTTTTCCTAAATCCTATGGGTATACTCATATTTTAGTTGCTATTGACTACGTTACTAAGTGGGTAGAAGCTATTCCAACTAGTAGTGCTGATCATAACACTTCTATTAAAATGCTTAAAGAAGTTATATTCCCGAGGTTTGGAGTCCCTAGATATTTAATGACTGATGGTGGTTCACATTTTATTCATGGTGCTTTCCGTAAGTTGCTTGCTAAATATGATGTTAACCATAGAATTGCATCTCCTTATCATCCTCAGTCTAGTGGTTAAGTTGAATTAACTAATAGGGAAATAAAATTGATTTTGCAAAAGACCGTTAATAGATCCAGAAAGAATTGGTCTAAGAAACTTGATGATGCATTATGGGCATACATAACTACATATAAAAATCCTATGGGTATATCTCCGTATAAAATGGTTTATGGAAAAGCATGTCATTTACCTCTTGAATTAGAACATAAAGCTTATTGGGCAATTAAAGAACTTAATTATGATTTTAAACTTGCCGGTGAGAAGAGGTTATTTGATATTAGCTCCTTAGATGAATGGAGAACCCAAGCCTATGATAATGTTAAGTTGTTTAAAGAAAAAGTTAAAAGGTGCCACGACAAAAGAATTCAAAAATGGGAATTCAAAGTAGGTGATCATGTTCTATTATACAATTCTCGTTTGAGATTCTTTGCAGGAAAACTCCTTTCTAAATGGGAAGGATCGTATGTCATCGAAGAAGTCTATCGCTCCGAAGCTATCAAAATAAACAACTCCGAAGGCAATGATCCAAGAGTGGTGAATGGGCAAAGAATTAAGCATTATATTTCAGGTACTCCCATTAATGTTGAAACTAATATTATTGAAACAATTACACCGGAAGAGCACATCAAAGAGTCCTTCCGGAACGCTCTAGAGCCCTGAAAAGGGGTAGGTATGTGATACGGTAAGTAAACCAACTCCAAAAATTCCATAAAAATTATTTCTACCAGTTTTGGAATATTAGAAAAATTACAAAAATAAGAAACAGCCGAGGGGACCCACATGTCGCCCACAAGGCAGAAGGGCGCGACCCCCCTGGGGCGCGCCGTGGTGCCTTGTAGGCCCCACGTGAGCCTTCCCGACTCTGTTTTCTTTTCGTATGCTTGTTTTGCAAGATAAAAATTCTTTATATATACTCTCATATGTTTTGACCACCGCATCGCGAGTTTCTCCTCTGTTCTTGTTTCAGGCTATTTTTTTGACAGATCTAGGTCACCATGACGTCTCCAAGCTCATCCAAGGACAAGTTTTATGAGAAGGTCATCAACCCATACCTACCGGAGGTGATGAAGCACCCTCAAGTCATTGAGATGCATGAGGGGGTGCTCCACATCCGGGACGTTCAAGGACCTAAGAAGACCAGGAGCGAGAAGGCCAGGCTGGAAGCGGTGGAACAGGAGATCTTCAAGTGCCAGGGCATGGTGGAGCGTGGACTTTGTGCTAACCACTCCATGATCACGGAATTCATCCGTGAGCACAAGGTGGACGGCAAGAATATTAGGCACGTGATCTTCAAGCCCAGTGATCAGATTGACTATGTTCAGGCCCAAATCTATGATCAACAAAACCAAAATTTTGAGTATGAGGCCAGGTTCAAAGGTATGAGTTTAGGTGCAAATTTCAGGACTCCGGAAACATGCTCGTCCTTTTATGATGGAGAACCTATGCCTTGGAAGACGGAGGACAAGCCCACCACCTCACCATCACCATCATCACCGAAGAAGGAGACTTGAGGACATGGGTATGGGCACTCCCCTTGGCTTGTGCCAAGCTTGGGGGCGGCGCCCCGGTATCATATCACCATCACTTTTTCATCATCATTATCTATCTTAGTTTGATCCTTAGTTATTTCGTGATTTAGAGGAATAAAGTTTTAGTATGATTTAGTTTCGAGTGCTTGCTTTGTGATCTATCTATCTATGTAATCGTGTGTGAAAGTTATATAATAAAGAGTAGTTTGAGTTGAGTGTTTTGCTTTTGATGATCCAATCTTAGAAATAACGAAAGAATAAAATCATATGCTAATCCCATGGGGAGTGATGACTTCACATAAAAGAAGTATAATTGATAAAACTTGTTGGAAGTTGACAAACATAGTATTGGTCATTGTAGCAATTCATGAGAAAGTAATAAAGGAAGAGAGGTCTCACATATAAATATACTATCTTGGACATCTTTTATGATTGTGAGCCCCCATCAAATATTCTATGTCAATTAGTTGATGTTGGACAAGGAAGACAACGTAATGGGTTATGTTTGCTTATATTCACACAGAAGTTATATTGTTTTGGATCCTCTAACATGTGGTGTTTGCCCCCTATCTTTTGCTAGCCAAAATTCCGCACTAAGTAGATATACTACTAGTGCATCCAAAAACCCTTAAACCCAGTTTCATGTCATGAGAGTCCACTATATCTACCTATGGATTGAATAAGATCCTTCAAGTAAGTTGTCATCGGTGCAAAAGCAATAAAAATTGCTCCTAAATATGTATAAACTTTTATTGTAAGGGAAAATAAGCTTTGTACGATCTTGTGATGGTGGAGCAATAAAAGCGACAGACTGCATAATAAAGGTCGCTATCACAAGGGGCAATATAAAGTGATGTTCCTTTACATTAAGAGCTTGCACATCCAAAAACAAAAGCGCATGACAACCTCTGCTTCCCTCTGCGAAGGGCCTATCTTTAACTTTATGTATTTACTTTCATGCAAGAGTCAATAGCATTCTTCTCTATTCCGTTTTTATTTTCTCTTTTGGCAAACATCATGTGGTGGGGATTGATCCATGCATATATATCCAGTTGAATGTAGGTGATCATGAGTTATTATTGTTGACATTACCCTTGAGGTAAATACGTTGGGAGGCAAAATTATAATCCCCTATCTTTCTATGTGTTCGACTGAAACTTTTGCTCCATAAGTATAACGTGAGTGTCAGCAATCATACAAGACCAAATGATAGTTGAGTATGTGAACTTGCTAATCAAAGCTCTTACATAGACTCTTTCTGATAATATGATGAATTGCAATTGCTTCAGTGACTGAGATCATAGTTTGTTAATTTTCAATTTGGTTTATGGTTCATACTTTAATTTGTGGATGAATTGTTACTTTTTCATGAGAAGTTTTATGGTAATATATTGCTGTTATAATAAAGATCATGATGCTCCATGTCCGTATTTTATTTTTATCGACGTCTCTCTCTCTAAACATGTGGTCATGATTATTGATTTTGACTTTTCGCTTGAGGGCAAGCGAGGTCTAAGCTTGGGGGAGTTGCTACGTCCAATTTGCATCATGATTTCCTACTGTTATTTATTATGTTTTTAATCATTATTTCACTTTATGGTAAAATTCTTATGCCTTTTATCTCTTAATTTGCAAGATTTACATGAAGAGGGAGAATGCCGGCAGCTGGAATTCTGGACCTGAAATAGCCACATCAGAGATACCTAATCTACAGAGGTCCACACGACACCACTAAAATAAAATAAGAGTGCAGACGCTCCACCGTGCGGTTCCTAGTGTACCTGTATACTGTACTACTCATACTATTAAACCTTGCGCTTGGCTCTTCGCCTCTTCATGAAGCCGAACAATTATGGTACTACAGTGTATGCTTCTGGCAATCTGACACCGAATGAGCTGCTGCACGTCCACCACGTGGGCGAGGAGAGCGCATAGTAGTCAAAAGCTTCTCCCCGTCCTGTGAGCCACCACGCGTGTGGGAGAGGGAGAGGGCGTAGTAAGCAAGCTTCTCCTCATTCTCCTCGTCCTGCGAGCCACCGCGTGTGTTCGAGAGGAAGAGGGCGTAGTGTAGTATAATTAGTACTACTACTAGTCCACTACTAGTTCATACTGCCTCCTTTCCGGTTAATATGGCTTAATGGCGGTCACTGGACTTCATAATATGTTCATTACGGTCAATATATACATTTTGCGGTGTTTATACGGTCACTAGCTCACCGTAGAGCACCGTATTGCACTCTGTTGACCGGCCAAATAGTCTACGTAGCACTTTGTTGACTGGTTAAATTGACACGTGGACTGTGGGTCCCACCTGTCAGTTGGCAGAGGAAATAAATAAGTTAAGCAAAATTTTACACAGGCGCGGCAGGAGTTCAACCCTTGCGCGGGAACCACCCTGGCTATGTATGTGTGCGCATGCACATGTAGGCTGAGCACTTGAGCATGAGCGCGTGTGTTGCGTCGTGTGCTGTACACATGCATGCGTGCGTGCATGTGTACGTGTGACTGCCGCATGCATGCATTAGGGCGTCGCGTGCATTTTTGTGTGCATGTGTACGTGTGACTATTGCATGCATGCATGAGGGTTGTAGTCTTCACATGTTCATATTTCATAATGTACTGCATGGACGGAGTTTTAGACGGCATTACCCCTTGTTGAAATGATGGATATTAGAGCAGGTAGGGCACATGGGAGTGAGACAAACCTGCATGCAGGGGTATTTTGGTTGATAGCATGACAAACAGCTCATGCATCATAAGATCCGTTTGCATGGAAATACTACTTCTCGGTCGTCGGAACTCATTCTTCTTCCTTTCGCCGACACGTGGGACATCGAGCATCCGGATCCACGTGTCATGCAAGAAATTAGAGATAAGTACTTGGGAGTACAAGTGAGACTCAGGAACGGTCACACACACGTAGGTGGAGTACCAGCAGGGGACGCAGTAATAATGCCTAATGAGCAGTCAAATCACGCAGTAAGTTGCTCGGACGAAGCAACCATCATTTCTCTCTTCAATGGCATGTACGCAATATAAAAAGGTTGATATGGATAGAAAAGGAAAACCGCTCCACTATATATACATAATATAGCCATGAGCCTAAGCTACACGCTTGCTTGCTGGGGTTGCTTTCTTCACACACTCTCGCACAAAATGACGGTGGCCACACCGCTGTTCGCATATCCGGCCGGATCCCGTCCGCTAGGGGAAGTGGTGGATGTTTTGCGTAGACGCGGTCGCCAGCGGCGAGGGAGAAAACCCACTGTGGGCGCGTCCCGATCTGGGGTCCCGGTCGTTCTCTCTCACAAAGCTCCGGCGCGGTAGCCTTCGCCCCTTGGTCACTGCCGCGGTATGGGCTGATGCCGCCTCCCACCGCCCTCCTAGCTACTTCCCGCGCGACGTCCCTTAGGTACAACTTCCTTTCAAGCCGGCTTCCTCCACTGCCCCAGCTCCCCACGTCACTCCATGTGGATCTTTCTCTACTTCTTTGCCCCGCACGTTGATCTACCGGCTTCTATTTGTGATGAGTTTATGTCTCATCAACTAGTGCCACTACTAGTATTCTAATCACACTTCTTCAATATCTTTGCCAACGGGGATGCTCAGCTCGATTTTAGTGGAAGTGCACAAAATCATCGGATGGTCCATGGGTTCCAGACTTCTTTCCTTCGGAAGTTTCAACCTCGCCAGGAAATTTAAGCCTGTTTAGGGTTTAGGGTTCAAGGCCTAGGGACTGCATCGATCGTTTTGTTCTTTATTTGTACACCTTCTCACAACGTTTGTCTTTAGTTGTGAAGTAAATATTGGCTATGATTTGTAAATCATTGAGATGCATCAGCATGCATGTTAGTTTACTTTGTATTTGATGATGGAATGTTGTAACGGGGCAACCTTGGAGGCAAGATACATGAAACAAAAGCTGAAAGCTTCATAGCATTGTAAGTACAATTTTATCTCGCAGAGAAATTATAGTAGTATGTAGTACTCCTACTACTACTAAAGAGCTAGGTGTCTCATGGTGTGCAAGGAATATGGTGATAGTGTGAGGTGGGCCATGTACTACTCACTGGGCTGCCATGTTTCGCACTCCTCCGGTGTAAGAGTGGATAAAATAAGTTTTATCACAGAATAGAAAAAAGAGTGTACACGCTCTACGGCACGGTTCCTGGCTCCAAAATCATTCTACCTTCTTTCGCCGAAACATGGGACATCTAGCATCCAGGTCCACGTGCCATGCACCAAAGTAGAGTGTAGTACTACAACTGACAATCACGACGGTCGTACCGCTGCAGCAATAATGACCAATGAGCAGTCAAATCACATAGACCCGACAGGAAGTTGGACGGACGAAGCAACCATCACTATTCGTTGAATCCGCTTCTCCCTCATGCAGTACAGTATACTACAGTGTTCTTTTGGAAACCAACGTTTCTTGTCGATGGACCGCGCCATGTTTATATACATCATGTCTGTCGCATTTGCATCTCACCCTACACGGTTGCTCGGCACGCCGCTCATCGCAAAGCGAGTATACGCAAACTTCCCCGCCCGCGTGTTGATTGACCGCGCCATGGAGTACTACTACTGGAAGAGATAGACGAGGGGGGGGGAGAGGACAGCTAGCTCTAGCACGGACTCCCAAGAACTTTTTTGCATGCATGTTGTGGCCGGCTGTGGTGACATTTGAACGCAGAGCAGTCACGTGCACCGGGAAGCGGCGCGGGTGGCGCTCTCTCGGCCACGCCAGTGAGAGGTCGCGTCTACTCAGGCCGGGCATGAATGCGGCACTGACCTTTTCGGGTTGGGAGTGTGCGCGGGTAATGGAGATGGTTTTGTTGGGCCGGGGCGGTCAGGAGCGGGCGTGGCAGCCGTTCGGACGCCCGCAAATGAGAGACGCTGGACCTATGTAAATATTGCTAGGGTTTAGGGTTAACGTTAATCTATTATATTATTAAAATGATAGAAAACGAACGATGTAGATTTAATATCTATTATATACTTAAAACGATAGAAAACGAACGGTGATGATTTGACACTCTAAAATCTAAGATGTATTAACGGTGGAGATTAGGCAAGTACACGTATTTTTTTTTATATTAGACAAGTACTACACGCCATTACACACAATCCATACTGTACAAACCGGCCGGTTGTGATTCACTACAGGAATCCTAATTGTACACGCCTAGAACTACAGGTATCCTAATTGTACATGTCTAATAATAACATTGTATAACGTGCATCATATTACATCCTACTAGCAATCAATAATCCTCATCACCGATTGATGCATTTTCTCGAATTCGAGCAACTCGCCAATTCAACAGGCTATTACGATGCATTTTCTTGAGTTCTATCAACTCGCCGATTCAGCAAGCTATTACGATTGAACAGGCAAAGGCATCAGGGTATTATACATTTCCCCTTTTCAATCTGCACATTATTTAACTTCCTAAACAACTAACATATTACAAGAAAACTTTGCCCTCAGATAATCTACACAATATCAATCCCTTCGTCAAGATACATTAATTGGTTAAATCGCTAGATCAGTCTCAGAAAACAAACAAGAGGTATGGTCAGACGCTCATCTCTTCTGCTTATATCACATAATCATCATTCAACCATAATTTTACAAGACATCATTCATGATAAAACTCTTAGGTCTGAGCCATGATGCACTCTCTCTCAGCAGCTCCTTTTTCAAGACGTCAGGACAATCAACACACGGGATGGCCAACAAATTGAAGGCATGGCAACAAATCCAGCGACTTGCATCCAATACACGTCAGCGTCGCCCAAACGATTGAAGGCACAAAGAAATGTCCAACAAACTGAAGACACTACATCAACACCATCAACCTCAGGTAATATCCACATGCAATTCTTCGTGTGTGTGTGCCTGCATTTTTATCTCAGCTGAACGTTGCTTCTAATCTTCTATGTCAAAACTCTTTTGATAATTAACTACCATGACAGTAATGTGAAAGCTACAAAAAGAGTAACACTTTGAATAATTACTGATTTATAGTGCCCTACCAGATAAACAATATTGATCTCTAGATGCACTGTATGTGACACCTCCATTATTAGTCTCTTCATATCTCCAAATTCACTTACATATCTCTGCAATGGCAAAACACTATCAAGTACAACATAAATCATATTAGCTGATAGTGTATAAAGAAAACTCTATACGTCACTGACGAAATCACATTTGCAGAGATGAGAGTCCAACATACGTCAGTACCAGCAGCTCAAAATACAAAAAGAAAGAAAGAAAATCCTCTAAACTCAAGGAGCACAAAGCGGACAAGGACTGCAGAGGGAAGAAGAAGTATGAAGACAGAGGCTCCTAAACAACCGAGAAAGGATAATGTTCAAGAAGGTAAGGAATTGAAGCATGCAAGAAGCGAAAGCACCAAAAACAACATTAGAATCAATGTTGGAGACAACAACAGAACCACAACCTCGACAAGTGCTAATAAAAAGACATGGAACTTCGGAAGGCCAACATACAAATGCCAATATTGCAAAGCATTGCTATGGTGTGAAGAAAGATTAAATTCAAACAAAGGAACTATGACACTCTCCTTTGGAATATGCTGCAAATAGGGAAAATCGATCTGCCACCACTAAGAGAGCCTCTTAAGAAGTGAAGGGCAGGATTCGGTAAACTTCAAAGAAATATAAGGACATACAACTCAATGTTTTCATTCACATCGATGGGAGGAGTTGTGGACAAGGAAATAAACACTCGCAAAGGACCTTATGTTTTTCGTTTGCAGGGACAGAACTACCACCACATCGGAACCCTTTCACCTGAAGGTACTGACAAACCTCGGTTCGCACAGCTATATACATCTATAATACCAAAAATGAGGTGGCAAACAGGATAAGTGCTTCAAGATGCAATGATAATAAATCAATAGTGGACCCCAACATCATCAAAGAACTGCAAATAATGCTCGACAACAACAACATCCTTGCCAAAACATTCAGAATGGCAAGAGATAGATTCCAAGGAGACTACCATGACTAGACACTTCAGATACTAGGCAAAAGGAACGGAACACACAACCTTCCATCTGCATCTGAAGTTGCAACATTGGTAGAAAGAGATCCAACTAGAGAGAGTTTAGGACGTGACATTGTTGATGAGTACAAAAATATGGTGCCGCAAAGGATATCAGAGATCCACCCAAAATTCATGTCCATGCAATATCCGTTGTTGTTCCCATATGGAGATGATGGTTTTAAGATACCGTACAAGAAAACAAAAGCAGCGGGAAATACGTAACATTGTTGGACTACTATGCATTCTACCTACAGCAATGTCCTGAGCAAGGAATGTTATTGCTCAAGTCTAGGCATCTGTCACTGCAATTTTGGGTAGATGTATACACATGTATCGAGCAAAATAGACTAAATTGGATCCGACACAATCAAGGAAAGCTATGAACCGAACTTTCCATATGCGATTGAGCGAGGGGACACAAGAACAGAGCAGGTTAGAAAGAGGTTAATTGTGCCTTCATCTTTTACAGGTGGTAGAAGAAACAAGGCACAATACTTACAAGATGCATATGCAATACTAGACCTGTTTATAACATTTACATGCAATGCAAAGTGGCCTGAGATCCAATATATGCTAGAAGAAGCAGGATGAGGCCAAAAGCCAGCCGATTGGCCAGATATTTTGGACAGAGTATTTATGATCAAACTAAAGGAGCTAATGAGAGACATAAAAGAAAAAGAAATACTTTGGAGAAACACTTGCAAGTAAGTCCCATCGACTATCGAACTTTACTTTTCCATGCATCATCTTATAGTCAGACAGACTCTTACTCTTTGAAATATTTGGGCTAACACAAAACATGCGGCTGAAGTGTTTGTTGGACGATCCAATACAAAAGCAAAAAGTCGCTGAATTTGCAAAGTGGATACTACAAATTGGCGATGGAAAAACAACATCAGATGAAGGAGAGGATTGGATAAAAATACCAAAAGACCTACTGCTACAGAAAGGAGAAAATTGTAAAGAACAAATCGTCAAAAGCACACACCCAAACTTGCTACAAAATTACCGTGAGCGAGAATACCTAGAAGAAAGAGCAATACTATGCCCAAGACATGATACAATCAAAGAGATAAACGACCACATAATGAGCCAAATACAAGGTGAAGAGGTGACATACCTAAGCCTGGACACCGTGGGTAAAACATCGACAAACACCAACATCATGATGAACATGCAGCCTACTAAGTTCCTAAACACCTTGACGTCCCCAGGATTCCCAGACCATAAGTTAAAACTGAAGGTGGGTCTGCCGGTCATGCTCCTACGCAACATCAACGAAGCAGCAGGTTTATGCAATGGTAAAAGGATGACAATAACACAACTTGGAAACAAATTCATCAAGACACAAATAATCACTAGAACACACGTCGGCGACAAGGTATACATACCTCAAATCATCATGTCACCCAGCAACTCAAAATGGCCATCCGTGCTGAAAAGAAGGAAATATCCATTGTCCGTGTGCTTCGCAATGACGATAAACAAGAGCCAAGGTCAGTCTTTGAACAAGGTAGGAAAATATTTGCCTAAACAATTGTTCTGCTATGGACAACTATATGTTGCATTATCAAGAGTGACAAGCAAGGAAGGATTGAAGGTGTTCATCGTTGACAATGAGTGTCCAACTGAAGATGTCGCAAAGAAAATTGTTTATAAAGAGATATTCTAATTTACAGTACAGTAAATTTCTACAAAACTAGAATTCCGCAAAGACAATTCCTGTGTAAGTACATAGAGTCAAAGGCAATCTATCACATGTACTTGGTGTACGTGTTCATTTTACATAGCTAATCCACGGATATATATATACATTTGATCTTTCCACAAAATATTACTTTTTTGTTTATAAGTTATTTATCCCTGAATAAGTTTTACACAGCAAGTAACACAGATCAAATAATGTTGTCAACAATGGATTCCACCTAAAATAAGCTTTTCCTAATGTCTCTAATGCTACATACCAAATCTCTCTTCTATCGTCATTAAAAAACTGAAGCATGGATATTTTTACATATAGCTAGATGCATATATATTTGATCGTTCTAGAGAAAGTTCACCAATCAATTCCACCCAAATAGCCATTACTAATCTCTCCCAAACTAACAATCTCATCTCTCCCACGAATAGTCTCCAATTCCCCATATCTCTTCTATTGTCTCTCTAAAAGTATAGGCATCAACGTAGCCTCCTCAACTGAATAAATGTATGTGTACATATGTATCTTTAATCTTTCATTCCGCATCCACGATCTAAATCTTTAGTGTTTCTTGAGATAAGTTTTTTCTACATGAATATTTCTATAAAATTGAGAAATAAATTTTGAGAGCAAATAATACCGATAGTACCATTTTTTTGCGATGGATATCAAATCTTATTGAACCTACACTCATCTCTCTCACAGTACAGACTTCTACAAGTAATGGTCCCCAACTCTAATCCCTCTAACGAATAGTCCCCAAATCTCAATCTCTATTCTACAAGCTCTATATGAAAAAATGGTTGCAGATCTCATAACTAGAAATTACAATTGCATACACAGTGCTCGAATGGGAGAGTGCAAACAGATTCATACCTATCGCACGTCCGAAGCGTAAACCACAAGGAACGACAGACAGCAGATGGCCCTTTTTCCACAAACGCCGCCCTGAAATTGATGGCCTCCCGCCAACAAGCCCAGACGCAACCACAGAAGTATGTCATTGCTACTTTCCCCAATCAAAGGTCGCCACAATTAGGGTTCGCATTCATCAGTAAGCAAACAAAGAAAATTTCGAAGGAAATAAGAGAGAACTAGAATCAGGATATCAAAAGCACATACAAGTAGTAGAATCATGGATCATGTGTAATGCAAAGCATGGGTCACCAAAGCATACCATCCAAATGGAAATGAGCATATCATGCAAAGTGAACATGGAAAAATGGGCATAGAATATGTAATGGACAATAACCCATAACCATGTGAGGGCCATGTAGAAGAAATGTGCGAAGTTTTTGCGCAAAGTGGGTGGGTGGAGGGTAAGAATTCCATTTTGGCGCACGTCTTCATTGCTCTCTAGAGCTCGTTTCATCAACTCGTGCGCTTGCGAGGTTGACGAGTATGTGTGATGACCTACACAAGAAAGACACAAGCGAAAGAATGTGTGTGCATGGTAAACGTACACTTCATCCATCATGATGTGTATGTGCAGGTGAGAGTTAGCACAAAACAAGCAATGCTTAAAGAAATTTGAGGCATGGTATAAGAACATGTCATCCATCATGAAAGAGTAGTTGTTATGTATTACACGATGGGGACACAAATTCAGCATGCAAGTATATGGCACATCAATATCATTTTCATTCATAGGGTGCATATTGTGTATACAATTATTTGGATCATGTAATGGATGGGATGGATCAAAATCTCGTAATATGGATGAGGAAACTATGGGGGTCTCCTTATGAGCAATAACGGAAGCCTAATATGGAGAAAACGAACAACATCCAAAATAATGCATGTTCGAAGCTAGGTGTTCATGGCACGACATATGTGAACAATTGCGCAAATGGTGTAAAGGAAGCATAGCAATATCATCACAAGAAAAACAAATGCCAATAACCATGGGCTTGTCATCTATGCCATATGTGCAAATTGGGTTCATTTTAATGGCATATTCATAGTTACTACGATGAGATTGCAAATATGGCGTATGGTTTATCTCATGCATAGCATATGACAAGTCAAGCGGATTGTCAAACATGATGTGACCGAGAGATTTCACGCAAGAAATACTATGCAACATGGCATCACAACTAATAGACTCCACATGACAATCATCAAACTCATCATAAATGGGTAAATCATCGCATGGGGAAATCATACTAGCATGAAGCATGTCAATAGGAGGATCGACATCATGCAAGCAATCAATGTCCACTAGTGGGACAAGAGCAACACCTTCACCTATGTTACTTTTGTCATTCCACTCATGTGGTGTAGGTGAGGTGGTAAAGACCAAATCATGGTCAATATCATCATCTTGATGGAACCATGTGGGGGTGCATCATATTCCACCATGGCCATCGTCTTGTCCATAGGAAGGACGAAGTTGTCGAGGGTCAGCGCGTCATCATATATGGGACCTAGCACCAAATGAGAAGACACAATTGAGGTAGAGGTTAAGTCGTTAGAGTTCAAAATGTCCTCACAAGACCTATCAACTTCCCCTCTCAACTCTTGTGGTGGCTCACTCACTCCCTCAAAGTAGGTGCACTCAAACTCACATATGGTGGAGTCACTCATCTCACTCAAGTAGTGGGGGTTGTGGCTCTCCTCACATGGGAATTGGGGCATCTCATCATATATGGGGCTAGTGGTAAACTCGCTCTCACTCTCAATATGGTGGCATAAGTCACTGAACTCATCATCCTACACCACCTTGGTCGAAGGGAAAATCCCATGCTCAACCATCTCGTCACCGTCGCCGTGAATGAAGGCTGAAGATGGCACATCATCACTCGCCTCCATGACCGAAGGGAAAATCCCATGCTCGATCATCTCACTCTCACCTCCAAAGATGGAAGCATCATCCTTGCACGCCACCTTGTCACTCGCCACCAAAGCATGTTCCTTGAGGAGCTCCGTAATCGTAGTCGTCGCCGCGCCGTCTTCAAAAAGAGTCATGGTAGACTCGCCATCGTCAATGCCACAAAGCGGGATGGCGGTGAAGTCGGACTTGGGAGCGTCGTCTTGGAGCTCATCGTGCTTGGACGTCGTGATGGTACTATCCTCATGCTCGTTGTCGTGGAGCTTGGTCGTCGCGAAGTGTGCTTGGGGTGGAGAAGCCTTGGCCTTCATAAGTTCTTGTTCCGCCTTGAGAGCACCAAAGTAGATGTCATCGAGGGACTCGTATTTGTTGAGGAAGATAGTCTTGGAGATGTCGTTGTTCAATCCCATCATGAAGTGGAACTTCATCCAAATGGGGTCGTCCATGCCGGCTCGTCGCAAGGCTTTCTTCATCTCCATGAAGTACTCGTCGTTGGATCCTTGGATGGTGTTCTCCAATTGGCAAAGAAGATGTTTTGTGTAGGTGGAAGGCAAAAATTCTCGCCGCATCGCTTCCTTCGTCTTGGGCCAACTCATGTTGAAGCTCTTCGAAGGTGTGTGAAGCCACCATGTCGACGCGTAGTCATGGAAGTTACTTGTGGCGCACTTCACTTGATCTTCAATGTGGACTTGAAGTAGCTTGGGTTAGTTATCCATCTTGCGCTCCCACTCGACGTACTCTTAGGGGTAATGACTCCCATAGAAAGGAATCTCATGGTCGATGTCAAAGTCATAGTAGCTCATGGAAGTCGCGGAATTGAGCTTGGGAAGCTTCTCTTGAGCGTAATCTTGAGGTTCTTGTCGGCGAAGATGTCGCATGTCCAAAGGAGAAGATGCCTTGAAATCGCTTGGCGAAGATGCCAAGGTAGATGGTGAAGTCATAGAGCGGTGGTTGGTGTTGAGCTCTTGACCTTCATGTTCTTGTCGGTGATGGTGTCGATGCTGATGTGATCTTGCCGGAGATGGTAGCTCAGAATCATGTGCACTCGAGCGTCTTCTCAAAGATGATGAAGACCTCTTGCCAGTCTTCATGAGGGCTTTGGGCTCCTCCATTTGAGCATCCATCTTGGTATTCAAGTGGTTCTTCATGGCATCAAACTCATCGTTGTGGTTGTAGACCGAAGTAGATGTGCTTTGCCTATCCATCACAAGACTCGAGCAAAGGTGAGTAGGAAATGAGATAAACAATACCAAGCTACCTTTTCCCAAAGTTGAGGATGTATCCCGTGTCACTCAATGGGAATTGAGAGAATAGTGGAATTGGTACCGGACTTGTTCACTCACACCTACAAAGTAAGGCTTATCGAGTGGCTTGGTTAGGACAAGTGGCACAAAATTCAAGCAAGTGTTAGTCCAAGATATTGAAAATGTTGAGGAAGATTCACAAAATTGCAATGTAAAGAAAATAGATCAATAGCTATAGTGGAACAAGAAACACACACACAGATAGATAAGTGGGATCCGCGCAACCAAGGAATGAGCACAAAATGTGTTACCACGGAAAACGCTCGTGTTGCACGGACACTAGAGGGACAATAGCTTGATTGCTCAAATGGGCTAGATACGCTTGTGCACCAACCTACGCGAGTAATCGTGTCGTCTTCAATCCCAAGTATGCTATGTATGTATGCTCCAAGAGTATGTACTATGCAAGATGGCTTAATGCTATTTCTATTGCTTACAAGCTCTTTCGTATCTCCTCTTTTGCTTAAAAGTTTTTTCCTCTTTTTTTGTATGCTTTGCCACTATGCTTGATGCTCGAGCCAAGATATGATATGAGACAAGTATGTAAGATATGCACGGGAGAGACTTATGGCACAAAGATGATAGCAAGAAGATTGCACGCTAAATGTAGCTATGCGGCGTAAGCATATCACTAAGGTGCACAGTGAGCGTGGCCCGGCAATTATCAACTCGCTAGTCTCGATAGGAAGGTAACGCAATGGGCTCGTGGCTATCAATGCAAGTCAAGGAAATGTACAATGATGTCGTCAAAGTTACCGTCCTTGCTTACGGTCGTTGTGTCAAAGGGGTGAAGTGGTCATAGTCGATGTAGAGTCTGTGGCGATGATGAGTGGCGGTGTTGTCGATGTTGAACCGTTCTAATTAGCTGAAACACCTTAGGAAACGGAAACCACAACTCAAAATCTCCAACAAAATCGGTCAAAATGGGTTATGGTGGCGGAAGAGTAAGGTGGGCATGATTATGCGGAAGTTATGGTGGAGGGTTGATGAAGAAGTAACCATCCCTAAGTAGCCGAAACACCTTAGGAGACTTAAATCACAACTCAAGCAACTACAAATGCTATGGGAACCAAAATGGGTTATGTTGCGGAAGTCGGTGGTGGAAATGCGGATGATATCGTGGAGGGCCTAGGCAAAGATGCCAAAATTACAAAATTATGATGGAGTCAAATGGTTTTGGAACCTATCTATATTGTGGGGGATTTCAATAGCTATCCAACGAGCTAAAGAACGTCAAAATCAGACTCCGGATGTGAAAGTTATGGCCGAAAAGGTGAAACAGTGTTGGCTGAAATGTCAGGGGCCGGATGTCCGGGGTCAAGGCCGGATTTCTGGGGCCCTCTGTCCAGAACTGTGTCAGTTTTTGTGCTCTAGGAGCCGGATGTCCGGCCGGGGACCCGGATGTCCGGCCCGATGGCCCGGATGTCCGGCCCGACGATTCCAGATCGGGATTTGGACTTCGAAACTCAATTTGGGGTGGAAATTGATTATTCCAAGGTCAAAATTGATGTGGAAACAGAAATTTTTCGATGGATTTCGTGGTGGGGAAGCTAGATCCATTTGCAAAACAACAAAATTGCGGATCAAACACAACAAAATCTCACAAGAACCAACGAAATGCAAAAAATTGGTATGGCTATTTTTGGTGGGGATTTTTGAAATTGGGCAAGAACAAACAAAATTAGGCTAGAACATGAGGGGTAGGACTCCAAATTCGTGATCAACATGGGTCTGATCCAAGATAATGTAGGTTGGAACCCTAATTGATGATTTTTCACGAATTGGAGGGGGTTCCTACGAAGAACAGGGGGAAATCACAAGAGGAACACTCAAAAACAAGTCCAATCACACATCCACTAGACTAACAAACACACAAGATCCACAAGGTACATGAACAATCAAAGGGAAAGATACAAGGTAGAGTTCATCCCAAATCCAAGAGGAGATGAGGTCTTGATGATCTAGATAGATCCTTCCCACAAGGGGGTTTGATATCCAGTTGGGGGATCTTCTCCGAAGAGGTCTTGAATCCACTCATGGATCTTCTCCTAGGAGGAATCCCACAAGGGGAGGTACATGAGCTAAGCTCTAATGTGTAGGTCAAATCTTAGGTAACCCTAGAAAGGAGGTGGGTAAGGAGTATATATAGGCTAGTCCGCGAAGGGGTAAGTGAGAGGGGGATACATGGGCTGGGGGCCGGATGTCCGGCGACTCATGAGGAGCCAGATGTCCGGGGTCTCAGCCAGATGTCCAGGCTGGGCTGACCTGGTTCTTGTTGCTCTGTGGATACGTCGAGGCCGGACTTCCGGGGGTGGGCGCCGGATGTCCGGGCGATGGTCATGGCGCCGGATGTCCAAGCTGGAGCCGGATGTCCGGCCACTGATGCTGTTGGCCATTTGTTGGGGCAGTTCCCTCGCGGCTGCCCAGGCGCCGGATGTCCGGCCCGTGGCCCGGATGTCTGGCCGCTGTAGCTTCAGCAGCTCCGTCTTCTTCCGTCTCCGCTTCCGTGATTCCCTCACGGATGGTGGAGTTGTTCCTTGGCGCTTGCACTCCTCCTCGACATCCGTGAAGCTTCGGCAATACCTATGTATGCACACGAGAGAAGTGTTAAGTAGTATACCATCCTCTAAGGGGTCAAGTGAACACGTGTAAAGGAGATGATTCACCTTTGTGTATGTGAAGTAGATGTCGCACGTGTCACTTGCTGACATGGTGATGTCCGTCGGATGCTCCGCATCACTTCCTGTGCAACATAATGCAATTATCCATTCTCGATGGAGAAATGATTAGGCATAGGTGTGGGTAACAAGTACGCCACTCCAGGAATTTTGATACAATGATGGCCATTGTGAACTACTACCATACCAGTGCTAGTAAGGACATGAATGTTAACAAGGGTGTTACCAACAATGGGGTGGAGATGATTGTAGTTGAGGCCAAGGAGTTGGCCAACATGGTGATCACTCCTCCACACATGATATCTCCTTGTGCATGGTGTGCTTGATGCACTAGGTGTAGCAAAAGTATTGCCCCTTGGTTGGGCGAATAACCGACGTACAGGTTTGCTGCTTTCCCGAGAACTAGCATGTTCTCCTCATTCACTTTAGAAACTTCTCCTCATGCCTGCAACGAGTTAGTGATAACATAGTAGAAATAACGTATAGCAGGACTTTCAATGCAACTGGCTCTTTGCTTAGAGCCATGGTGACTCATCTGGTAAAAGGATTGCCTTGGGTGCGGGTCAGTGAAATAATAAACATATCTAATATCATTATCATTGTTGGGGAAGCCAAAGTAGTTACACCACTCAACAAAAGTGATGTTAAAATTTTGATCAAGGAGACGGAAAGTGATCCTCTCCTCCTCATATGCATTTGGTACTAAACCAACATTGTGCGAGAGAGTACTAAGAAACTCAAGCATCAATCGTTCATAAGTCTCACATCCCTGATAAACAAAATGATGCAACCCGACATTATGACAAAGCAAATTAAAATCATGAGTGATACCTAGCTTGGCGAGAGTATTCGCACAAGCCCATTTGGTTGCTTTGACCTTCCTTTTTGTGAGCTTCTAGAACTTCTTCCTTGCTCCACGGTCAGTGAAGATGATCCCCTGAGTGAAAACTTGTTGCGGTTGTGTAGTGGATGAACTCGAACCACCGCGTATGCGAGAAGACCTCCGTGTAAACATCTATAAAACAATTTTTTTAGTTCAATATAATGAGACAATAATGATCCTATGGTACTCACATCATCTTACTCCTCTAAAAACATCAACAAATCCATGCCAAACTCAAGTTTGAATAAAAAATATGCATATCCTAGACATGGCAATGCTAGGCATGTAGAACATGGATTCGCGAAAAATAACTTGGGGATCAGAGGAGAAACGTACCGTAGATCGATCACACAGAAGGATTTGAACTGAAAACGAATGAGTAGAGAGATCGGGCGAAGTTTGGCTAGGGTTTGGAGAGGTTTGGAGGAAGAAGAAGAATAAAAGAGAGAGATGGGGGCAAAATACCTCCTTTCTCGGGTTTATTGGAGCTGCCGGCATGCAAAACGACCGCTCATACGGGCGCGGGCGCCCATATGGAATGTCGTCTTCAACTCGGTTTAACTCACCTTTGCCTGCGTGCAGATGAAACGACCGCTGAAACGGACGCTAGCGTCCGTTTTGAACGCCATCGTTCATTTTGTTCTTTTTGTGCTCCTGGTCGAAGATGTCAAACAACCGCTCGACCAGGCGCATGCGCCGATTTGGAACGCTGTCGAATGCTCTGGACTCTTTGATGGTTTCTGCAGAGAATCAAAATGACCGCTCAAACGAGCGTGTGCGCCCGTTTGATACGCCATCCTTCACTCTGTTGTGATGAGGACATGACTACCTCTGATACGACCAAAAATATTGCATACACGTATATATTTGAGGTGATTTCTGATAAGAATTATGCAATAATTTATTTATTTTATCCGGAACAAAAATACTTCACCCATTTTTATTTCATGCCTAAATGCAGAATTGTTGAACACTTGTACGAACCACGTGTGATGACAAAGGAAAAGGAAATGATTAGGTGTTGTTCAAGAAGTCCTCTCACGTCAAAAGAAATGATTAGGTGCTATTCAAGAATGTAGCGACCCGACCCAATACGGTCAAGTCTCTGTGCTTTTTGTGCCATCCCAGGATCAGTATGCTGGCATACACACAGTACTTCGATGAAATACCATAACATCATATGTAAAATAAATACCGTAGATCTAGAGTATACCTTAATTATCACAGCGGAAACAAAGTATAAAGCTGTGGAGTCCCATCAACGCCAACGGCAAGTTGAGTGTAGACCGTAACCCTATATTGTAACTCTTAATCGTCGTAGAAATACCTGCAACATGATACATTGCAGCCGTGTAGGTCAGTACATTGAATGTACCGACAAGATCACAATATGAAGCAGATGATAAAGACTATTCTATATGCAATATGGCTTTGAGGCTCCGTGTCTGAGTTTTTGCATAAAAGCTGATTTTATTTTCCCTACAACAAAGGAATAATTCAGGAGTCTTCACTACAGAGTTATCTACTATGACATGGTTCCGCCAACCGATGTCTCATAGCCCATAAGTATCATAAGTTGCCCACAATTAGTTATCAGTCCGGTGTTGAGAGTTCAGAGAAAGATCCAAGTCCAGAGGCTCAAATTGTCCGTAACCAGGGACACGACTAATCGATTAGGTTTTAACTCTGCACAGTGTTGTGCACTTTACCCACAAGAATCGATCCCTCCCTTTAAGTCCTCGCACTTCAGAGTGTTTGAGAACAGGACGATCGAAACATGATCTTCTGAAGAGTTCCTCTGACCACCGTCTGGTGCCCATCTAATCCTACCGTCGACTACATCTGCTAGCACCGTCCCGGCCAGAGTCACAACTAAGGCCAACCAAGCTAGAGCCCATAATGACTTGTGGCTGCACAGGTAAGCTTCTGGGCATAAAGTATTCTTCTGTCTCTTTGAGCTTGGGTGAAGCTTTCCGCAATATGTCATGGCACTTCCCCATGAATCCCGGGGTCAACCAGTGGATTCCCCAGGGTGCCCGTCAGACCATCCTCCACACAGAGGTATATTGAATTCTTGTCTCGAGTCTTGAAGTCTTGAGGTCTTGTAGATGCAGGCCTTGAAGTTGCCATCTTGAAGTTGTCATCATTGACGCAGAGTCCTTCTTCTCACACCACTCATGAGCACTCGTACAAATCCCCGTCTACTATAGCGTAGCATTAAAATAAATAACGTTCCCGGGCTTAGTAACAAGGGTGTGGGTTCCTACCTCCTGCTTCTACTCAACTACAAGATTCAATATAACTAATGGAGGGATGTTGAAAAGGTGATACTAAATGCAATAAAACATAGGTACGAAAATATGGTCAAAGTGAACTTGCCTGGTATAGTTGATGAAGATAATATCTCTCTCAGAAATAACTTGATAGAACTATTTGTCACTCTCCGAGAAAATCTATATAGTCAAACATTGCATTCACATAAGCAAGCATTCTAGCAATCAACAATAAAATCAACAAATAAAACAATAAAGAAATAACATAAAGAAATCAAAGAAAACCAAATAGAAATCCAAAGAAAACTTCAAAAAAAAAACTACTAAAGAAAACTCTATGGCTTAACTACACAACAACACAAAAATATTTTTTTTGCCCCAATTACAACTTAACAGCAAGGAAATTACTAAACTAATAAATAAACAGAAAGTAATTAATAAACTAATAAATAAACAGGAAGTATTTTATAATATTTTTCCCTAGCAAAGAGAAACAACTAAAAAGCTTTTATAAAACTCAAATTATGACCTATACAAGTTTTTAACACAAAACAAAAGTAAAAATAATTTTAAGTAAAAATTGGTGTACTGATGACTAACAGAAACCTAACGAAATTTGTCAAAAATGAAAAAAATAAATAATTAAAAACAAATAAAAGTCTAAAGTTTAAGAAATAAACAAAATAACAACTAAACAGTACTATTTTAGCTAAAAACCTAATTTAAAATAAACTAAAAAATAAATCACTAAATACTACTGGATAAACAAAACAATAAGAAAATAGTAGCAAAAGGAATCAATCAAAAATATATTTTTAAACTCAAGTTATAAGCAAAATAGTGATTTGAACAAATTTCATCAAATTCAAACTTAAACTACTCAAATTTGAAAACTAAGTTAACCAACAGAAACTTCATAAAATTTTGAAACTATAGCAAAAAGAATCACTCAATATGGATAAATATACAAAAAGATATTAAGATTCTAAAACAGAAACTATTTCTGAAAACTAAAATAGAAAACAAAAATTGGAAAAAACTCCGGATCGGCTACTGTACACGTGGCACACTGTGGTTGGCTGGGGGTGTGCGCTGCAGAACTAAACGGCGGACGGCCGGAATTAAAAGGAAAACTTTTCGGCCGGTTTCTAATTTAAACTACGATCTACAAATGGCCGTTAGATCGAGATCTGACGGCGCAGAGGGTGTCCGACGCGGTGAAGAGGAGCGGGCGGCCGGAGGCTTACAGTCGGTCGACGCCGACGACGGTGGCAGTACGGGAGGGGTCGAGGACGGCGCTCTAGGCGTCGGCGAGCTAGGGCAGTCCTCGGAGAGGTCAAGCAGAGTGAGGAGAAGCCGGAGGTGGGCTCGGACGGCGGCGAGGTGGTCGGAGGGGGTAGCTAGGGTGGTAATGGCGTGGCGGCGGCTTCGGTGCTCTAGCGAGAAATTGTGGTGGGGAGAGGCATCGGGGTTGAGGGCTTAGGGGCGGAACGGATCGAGGGGGAGGCGGTATTTATAGGGAGGGTTCTGTGGTGGAGGGGGCTAGCCAGAAAGGAAAGAGAGCGGCGAGGGGATTTGGCCACGACGGCGGTTCGGTGATAGAAGGAAGGAGGAGGGAGAAAAGGAAGGTGATCGGCGGGTGATTGGCTCGGTCGGGGTGGGTGCTACTTGTAGCTTGAGTTGGTATAATCCCTGAAGAGGAAGGGATGATGCAGCATAGTAGAGATAAGTATTTCCCTTAGTTATGAAACCAAGGTTATCGAACCAGTAGGAGAATCACACAACACCTCATTAGCAGTATCTGCACACAAACAACAACCCTTACACCCAACGCAAACGAGGGGTTGTCAATCCCTCGGCGGTAAATTGCAAGATTAAATTGTATGTCATAGATTGATAGATTGAAACAAATATACAAAATAAAATAAGTAAAAGAAAACGACAGCAATATTTTTAGGGTTTTAGTACTATGATTTAGATAGACCCGGGGGCCATAGTTTTCACTAGAGGCTTCTCTCAAGAAAATAGCATACGGTGGGTAGACAAATTACTGTTGGGCAATTGATAGAAAAGCAAATAATCATGACGATATCCAAGGCAATGATCATGTATATAGGCATCACGTCCAATACAAGTAGACTGACTCCTGCCTGCATCTACTACTATTACTCCACACATCGACCGCTATCCAGCATGCATCTAGTGTATTAAGTCCATAAAGAACGGAGTAACGCCTTAAGAACGATGACATGATGTAGACAAGATAAACTCACATATGAATAAACCCCATCTTTTTACCCTTAATAGCAACGATACATACGTGTCATGTCCCTTTCTGTCACTGGGATTGAGCACCGCAAGATCGAACCCATTACAAATCACCTCTTCCCATGGCAAGATAAATCAACTCAGTTGGCCAAGCCAAATCAATAGATCGGAGAAGAAATACGAGGCTATAATAATCATGCATAAAAGAGTGCAGCAAAAACTCAAATAATTTCATGGATAATCTGATCATAAACTCACAATTCATCAGATCCCAACAAACACACCGCAAAAAGTGATTACATCGGATAGAACTCCAAGAACATCGAGGAGAACATTGTATTGAAGATCAAAAAGAGAGAACAAGCCATCTAGCTACTAACTATGGACCCGAAGGTCTGTGGTAAACTACTCACGCATCATCGGAAGGGTAGCAAGGTTGATGTAGAGCCCCTCCGTGATCGATTCCCCCTCTGGCAGATTATCGGAGAAGGACCCCAGATGGGATCTCTCTGGAACAGAAGCTTGCGGCGGCGGAAAAAGTATTTCGTGGATTCCCCTGAGGGTTTCTGATTTTTCTGAATTTATAGTGCTGGAATTAGGTCAAATGGAGCAAAGGGGGGCCCATGAGGCACCAGGGCGCGCCTGCCCCCCCCAGGCGCGCCCTGGTGGCTCGTGGCCACCTCCTGGGTCTTCTGGCCCTCTCCGGAAGCTTCTAGTGTTTATCTTGGCCAATAAAAAATCTCCAAAAAGTTTCGTGGCATTTGGACTTCATTTGGTATTGATTTTCTGTAAAACAAAAACAAGGCAGAAAACAGCAACTGGCACTGGGCACTAAGTTAATAGGTTAGTCTCCAAAAATGATATATAATTGCTGTAAATGCTTATAAAAACATCCAAGATTGATAATATAACAGCATGGAACAATCAAAAATTATAGATATGTTCGAGACATATCAGCATCCCCAAGCTTAATTCCTGCTCGTCCTCGAGTAGGTAAATGATAAAAATAGAATTTTTGATGTGGAATGCTGCCTAACGTATTCTTTTCTTTTATAGCATGGACATTGGACTTGAATGATTCAAAGCAATAGTCTATAGTTTGACATGAAAACATAGATACTCAAGCATACTAACAAGCAACCATGTCTTTCAAAATATCAACGTTAAAGAGAGTTATCCCTAGCCCATTATGCTCAATCATTGATCCATTCATGAAACACACTCAATTATTAGCTACATCCAATGCACAAGTATGACAATAGTGCTCTCTAGTTGGTGCTTTATAAGAGAAGATGGAGACTCAAATAAAAATAAAAATTGCATAAAAGTAAATAGATAGGCCCTTCGCAGAGGGAAGCAGAGATTTGTCAAATGTGCTGGAGCTCAAAGCTTAAATTAGAGAGATAAAAATATTTTGAGAGGCATGCTTTTCCAGTCAACGAAAACGACCGAGAATTCCCAATATTTTCCATGCTAGACACATCATAGGTGGTTCCCAAACAGAAAGTAAAGTTTATTTCCTTTCCACCATTTCTTTCACAATCCATGGCTAGCCGTATCCATGGGTGCCCTCCATACCATCACTTTCCAAGGAATTTTGTTGTTATTAATTTTGATTTCATTGTGGGACTGGGCATCCCTATTACCAACCATACTCTCGTGCAATGACAAGTGAATAAACCCTCATCGTGAGAATAACACACCTAGCATGGAAAATATTGGCCACCCCCTGCCGCTTCATGAGCGGTACGGGCACACAAAACAGAAAAATTATTTTGAAAATTAGAGTTGGCACACGCAAATTTACTTGGAACGGCATGGAAATACCGCATATAGGTAGATATAGTGGACTCATTTGGCACAACTTGGGTTTAAGGGTTTTGGATGCACAAGCAGTATTTCCGCTTAGTACAAATGAAGGCTAGCAAAATATTGAGAAGCAACCAACCAAAAAACGAAAACGGTCATAAACATGCATTGAACATAACTAACACCGAATAATGCACCATAAGTAGGATATAATTTCTTTGCATAACTATTGACTTGATGTGCATGCATAGGGAATCACAAACCTTAACACGAATATTCTTACTAAATCACAATTACTCATTAACATGACTCACATATCATCATCTCCATATCGCAAAACTATCGCAAGGAATCACACTTATCATATCCAACGATCTATATGAAAGTTTTTATTATATCCCTCTTGAATATTCATCACTTTGGGACAAATTTCATATCTTGTGCAAATTACCGTTACTATTGTCAACTCTCAAAAAGATTTAAGTGAAGCACGAGAGTGCAAATATTTCTTCAAAATTTCAATCTTATCAATTCTCAAAATAATATAAGTGAAGCATGAGAATTTATTTCTTCAAAATTTTAATCTCGTCAATTCTCAATATAATATAAGTGAAGCATGAGAATTCATTTCTTCAAAATTTCAATCAACTCTCAAAATAATATAAGTGAAGCATGAGAGTTTATTTCTTCAAAATTTTAATCAACTCTCAAAATAATATAAATGAAGCATGAGAGTTTATTTATTCAAATTTTTAATCAACTCTCAAAATAATATAAGTGAAGCATGAGAGTTTATTTCTTCAAAATTTTGCCACCACCGTGCTCAAAAAGATTTAAGTGAAGCACTAGAGCAACTGCCTAGCTCAAAAAATTTAAGTGAAGCACATAGAGTATTCTAACAAATTACGATGATAAACGTGTGGCTCTCTCAAGATAGGTGTGTTCAGCAAAGATGATTGTGACAAACTAAAATGAAAACAAAGCAAAGACTCATATAATACAAGACGCTCCAAGCAAAACACATATCATGTGACGAATAAAAATATAGCTCCAAGTAAAATTACCGATGGTTGGTAGAAGAAAGAGGGGATGCCTTCCGGGGCATCCCCAAGCTTAGATGCTTGAGTATTCCTTGAATATTACCTTGGGGTGCCTCGGGCATCCCCAAGCTTAGGCTTTTGCTACTTTTTATTCCTTCATCCATCGTGATCTCACCCAAAACTTGAAAACTTCAATCACACAAAACTCAACAAAACCTTTGTGAGATCCGTTAGTATAGCAAAATAAATCACTACTTAGGTACTGTTGCAAACCCATTCATATTTTATTTTTGCATTATACCTACTGTATTCTAACTTCTCCATGGGTTATACCCCCCCCCCCCCCCCCCCCCGATACAATCCATAGTTCCATCAAAACAAGCAACACATCAAAAACAGAATCTGGCAAAAACAGAACAGTCTGTAGCAACCTATTTAAAATCCATACTTCTGTAACTCCAAAAATTCTGAAAACTTAGGACAACGTGGACAATTCATATACCAATACTGTGTAAAAATTTCAGATTTTTCTGACGCTTTAGTACAGAAACAAAATTCAGGCACTGGACGCAAAACTTTCTGTTTTCCAAACAGCATCAATTATACTATCTTCCAAATCACCCCAAAGGCTTTACTTGGCACAAACACTAATTAAAAACACGAAAACACAATCATACCAGTAGCATAATTGCAAAACCATACAATTACAGAAAAAATTTATTTTATTCATTGGGTTGCCTCCCAACAAGCGCTATTGTTTTATGCCCCTAGCTAGGCATAATGCATAATTTCAAGTATTGTCATCTTTGGATTCCAACTCCTCAATCACACATCCATTTTTTCTAATAGATTTAACATAGGTGTTTCTCACCATCACACTTCTAGGCACAAAATCAAGAAATTTACTTTTGTGAATAGGTTCCTTAATTATATCAATGAAATTGGGTTGCACGCTAATCATTTTAAGATCCTCATTTCCCTTACTGGAAGTAGCACCATTGGTTTTAGGAACATATACGAACTTGCAATTTTTATTGTGAGGAGTTTTATTAATATTCTTAACGGAGGAAAAAGCCGACCCCAAATTGATAATAATTTCTTCTATCTTATCGATTCTAGCGGGGCTTTGTTCTATTCTTTCATTAACTATAGGTTCATTTTCTTTTAAGTTCTTCAATGCGATTCCTACCTTGGAACCAAATTGAGTGATATGATTATGAAATTTTTTATCCAAATTCTCAAGGTGTTCAATAGTAGATATTTGACTTTCAATAGCCTCTAACCTTTGCATAATATGTTCCAAACTCAAAGTTGTTTCATTAATAGTGATAGGTGGTGATCCCACTAAATTTCCCATAGCATTAAAAGCATCCGTAGAGGGACACATCAAGAAATTCCCTCCAGTAATAGTATCAAGCACAAATCTATACCAAGTAGTAATTCCCACATAAAAATTGCAAAGAAGAATAGTGGAGGATTGCTGACGAGTTGATCTATTATGAGCATCGCAAATCCTATAGAAAGCATCTTTTAAATTCTCTCCTCCCCTTTGTTTGAAATTAAGTACTTCATTTTCAGGGGTAATAGTAATGAGCGAAGAACTAGCCATAATGGTAAAGCGAGCAAATAATCAAGCAAACAAGCAAACAAGAAAAAGGCAAAAAGGCAAATATTTTTGTATTTTTGTAAAAACGTTTTAGAAGTGGGGGAGATGAAAACGAGAGGAAAATGGCAAATAAAGTAAATGCAAGGAGATGAGAGTTTATGCAAAGGTACTTGATAGATGTTGATGATGTCTCCCCGGCAACGGCGCTAGAAATTCTTACTGCTACTTGTAGCTTGCGTTGGTATTATCCCCGAAGAGGAAGGGATGATGCAGCACAGTAGAGATAAGTATTTCCCTCAGTTATGAAACCAAGGTTATCGAACCAGTAGGAGAATCACACAACACCTCGTTAGCAGTACCTGCACACAAACAACAAACCCTTGCACCCAACACAAACGAGGGGTTGTCAATCCCTCGGCGGTAAATTGCAAGATTAAATTGTATGTGATAGATTGATAGATTGAAACAAAAATACAAAATAAAATAAATAAAAGAAAATGGTAGCAATATTTTTAGGGTTTTAGTAATATGATTTAGATAGACCCGGGGGCCATAGTTTTCACTAGAGGCTTCTCTCAAGAAAATAGCCTACGCTGGGTAGACAAATTAGTGTTGGGCAATTGATAGAAAAGCAAATAAGCATGATGATATCCAAGGCAATGATCATGTATATAGGCATCACGTCCAATACAAGTAGACCGACTCCTGCCTGCTGATACGTCTCCAACGTATCTATAATTTATGAAGTATTCATGCCATGTTTATAACAATTCTATATGGTTTTGGTATGATTTGATTAGAACTAACCCGGACTGACGCTATTTTCAGCAGAATTGCCATGGTGTTGTTTTTTGTGCAGAAATAAAAGTTCTTGGACTTGGATGAAACTTTTTGGAAATTTTTTATAGAACAAATAAAAAATACTAGGACCAAGACGCACTACAGGGGGGCCACCCAGTGCCCACGAGGCACCAGGGCACGCCACCCCCTAGGCGCGCCCTGGTACCTCGTGGGGCCCACGTGGCCCTTCTTCGCGTGATTCCAACGCTGAAAAATCATATATATTCAGAAACCCACGAAAGTTAACCTAGAGGAGTTTTTACGCCGCCGCAAGCCTCTGTACCTCCACGATCTAATCTACAGCCCTTTTTCGGCACCCTGCCGGAGGGGGGAATCATCACCGGAGGCCATCTTCATCATCCCGGCGGTCTGCATGACGAGGAGGGAGTAGTTCACCCTCGGGGCTGAGGGTATGTACTAGTAGCTATGTGTTTGATCTCTCTCTCTCTCTCTCGTATTCTTGAGATGGCACGATCTTGATGTATCGCGAGCTTTGTTAATATTGTTGGAACATATGGTGTTTCTTCCCTCTCTATCTTTGTTGTGATGAATCAAATCTTTTCCCTTTGAGGTTTCGCTATTGTCGGATTGAATATTTCAAATTTGAGAACACTTGATGTATGTCTTGCATATGAATACCCGTGGTGACAATGGGGTATTATATTGATTCACTTGATATATGTTTTGGCACTCAACTCGCGGATTCCCGCGGTGATATTGGGGTAATCTATGCATATGGGTTGATGCACGTTTTCATTATCTTTTCTCCGATAGAAACTTTGGGGTGCTCCTTGGAGTTCTTTGTGTGGATTGAATATTATGATTATGAAGTTGTTTGATGCATATCGTATAATCAACTCACGAATACTTGTGGTGACATTGGAGTATCAAGGTGACATTAGAGTTGGTTGATGTGTATCATATGGTGTTATTTTAGTACGAACTCTAGGGCTGTTTGTGACACTTATAGGAATAGCTCAATAGATCGATCGGAAAGGATAACTTTGAGGTGGTTTCGTACCCTACAAACAATTTCTATCTTATGTTCTCGGCTAATAGGAACTTGGGAGTGATTCTTTATCGCATGTTGAGGGATTGTTATATGATCCAATTATATTAGCATTGTTGAGAGATTTCACTAGCGAAAGTATGAACCCTAGGCCTTGTTTCTAAGCATTGCAATACCTTGCTGTTTTTATATTTTCAGATTACAAAAACCTATATCTACTATCCATATTACACTTTTATCACCATCTCTTCGCCGAACTAGTGCACCTATACAATTTACCATTGTATTGGGTGTGTTGGGGACACAAGAGATTTCTTGTATTTGGTTGGAGGGTTGTTTGAGAGATACCATCTTCAACCTACGCCTCCCACGGATTGATAAACCTTAGGTCATCCACTTGAGGGAAAATTGCTACTGTCCTAGAAAACTCTGCGCTTGGAGGCCCAACACGAGTCTACAAGAATAAGTTGTGTAGTAGACATCAAGCTCTTTTCTGGCGCCGTTGCCAGGGAGGTGAGTGCTTGAAGGTATATCTTTAGATCTTGCAATCGAATCTTTTAGTTTCTTGTTTTATCACTAGTTTGGTTTATAAAAAAAAAAACTACAAAAAAATGGAATTGAGGTTGCCTCATATTATTTGTCTTTATCATGTCTTTCTTGAAAATGATGGAGCGGAAAATTGTGCTCAATTGATAGAAGAAGAATTCAATAAAATGTTTGGCATAAAATATTTGAATGATGAGCATGATTGCAATGTTGTTAGTATGAATTCTATGAATATTCAAAATACTAATGATGATTGCACTAGTCATGACAAAAATGTTTCTTATAAGCATGTCAATTTTTGTGGAGTGCATAAAGTTTGTGAAGACATGCGTTATAGGGATGATGGATTTTGTAAGAAGCATAAACATGATAGAACCAATTTTTTGCTCAAAGTGATAGATGAATTTGCTACAAAATTATGTTCTCATTATCCTATTACTTGTGAACTTTGCAATAAAGTTGGTCACCTTAATTTTCAATGCATACTTTTTCATGATCGAATCATGGCTAAATATTGTAATGACTTGACCGCCCTCGAACTATATAATGAGCTTTATCTATTTTTGGGGTGTGAGGAATTGTCACATAAAAATAGTTGGTTTGAAGTATTCATTCTCACGGATGAGATTGAAACTAATCTAAAGGAGATGTATATGTTTTGCATGGTAAATTGCAAGGAGAATGCTTATATTGACAACTACAGAAAAATGGGAAAACCAACAGAATATAAAAGAAATACTAATGAAAGGGTAAAGATTCCCCCTTTCCCTCCTATTTTCTCTCATGATGAAATAGGTAACGAGGAGGAACTTCCTATCCAACCAATCTCTTCAATAAGAAGCTCAGAAGAATTAAATAAACCCACACATAATGTGGTAAAGAAAAAGAAAAGAAGGAAAAGTAGAGGCAAAGAGGTATCTCTCCCAAATAATGTTGCTCCTACTATTGTTGTACCTCATGAGAATGAATCAAAAATAATTGTGGAAGATGATACACTTGATGATGATTTTGTTATGCCTATTGCTTGTTGTGATGATTATGATTGGGAAGATAATGATACTTCTTATGATCTTGAAAATCTTTATGGCACCAACTTGGAGGAATATGATAATAATTGTTATACTATTGGTGCTATTCATACTATTGATGATAATAGTGATAATGCTAATGATATGCAAACCAACAAGGTTGGGGATGCTATGTTTGATGAAAATGACATGTTTGAGAATTTATTTGCTGCAATTAATGTTTGTCCCAAGCTTGGGGATGCTATGCTTAATGAAGATGATCTTTTTAGTCCCCCTACTTTGAATGATCAAATTTGTTATGATGATTGCATGCCTCCTACTTATGATGATTATTGTGATGATACTTATGTTATAAAAAGTAGTGATGATTATATTTATAAAACTTGTCATAATTGTGATTACCCTTTTACTAAACATTACTCTTTTAATGTGGAAACAATTTATAGTATTCGAGTTTCATATGAAACTCCTACTCCTATTGATGAGAAGAAATGTGCTTATGTGGAGAGTAATAAAAATTCTATGCTTGTGGATCATGAAAAGAATACTTTATGTCATAGCTATATCGATGAATCCATTCATGATGCTACTGAAAATTATTATGAGAGAGGAACATATGATTCATGATGCTCCCGTTATGTTTCAATTCTTTACTTCTATGTGAGCATCATTGAAATCATCATGCCTAGCAAAAAGACATTAAAGAAAGGCGCTTGTTGGGAGACAACCCAACATTTAACCCTACTGTTTTTGTGTGTTCACATGATTAAGCTACTGTAGTAATCATGTTTTATATGTTTTCTTTCAATAATGTGCCAAGTAAAGCCTTTGGGATAGTGTGGATGCTTGTTGATTTGATTCTGTGCAAAAACAGAAACTTTTGCGTCCAGTTCTGGAATTTCTATTCTGTAATGGAGCGTGAAAAAATTCTGAAATTTTTACAAAGTATTGGGTTACAATTCTTTTACGTTTTCCTAATTTTTCAGAATTTTTGGAGGTACAGAAGTATGGTTTTTAAATCGCTTACTACACGCTGTTCTGTTTTTGACAGATTCTGTCTTCGGTGCATAGTTTGCTTGTTTTAGTGTTTCCATAGGTTATATTGTGTAATATAAATTGTGGAAATGATAGAATACAGTAAGCATTATGTGAGAACAATTATGAATCTTGTCTTGACAGTACCTAAGTGGATGATTTATTTTTATCATACTAACCTATCTCACGAAGTTCCATTAAGTTTTGTGTGATTGAAGTTTTCTAGTTTTGGGTGAGATATCGATATGAGGAGAATAAGGAGTGGCAAGAACCTAAGCTTGGGGATTCCCAAGGCACCCCAAGGTAAAATTCAAGGAAGACTCAAGCTTCTAAGCTTGGGAATGCCCCGGAAGGCATCCCCTCTTTCGTCTTCAACATTATCGGTAACCTTACTCGGAGCTATATTTTTATTCGTCACATAATATGAGTTTTGCTTAGAGCGTCATTTTATTCTGTTGAGATTTGCTTGCTGCTATCAATAATCATGTTTTGTATCTTTTAGTTCAATAAAATGCCAATTATAGCCTTTACCATGCTCAGTTTGCAAGTTCATGTGTTGCTGTTTGAAAACAGAAAGTTTTCTGTTATGTCCAGAATATTCCTGAATAGTAAGAACATGATAAAAATCTGAAATTTTTACACAGTAATATTGCATGAGTTCTCTGTCACTTGGTAATTTTTCAGAATTTTTGGAGTTAGGGAAGTATGGATTCTTATTCCCCTTTTACAGACTGTTCTGTTTTGGCAGATTGCTGTTATAGTTGCATTGTTTGCATATGTTTGCGTGTTTAATGTTTCTATTTGAGGATAGGAGTATTAAATATGAAGAGGAATTTAGTATGAAATGTTTAATTATAATTTTTGTGATTTGCTACAGTATTGAATGTTAAGGTTTTGAGTTGATTTATACTAACTTATCTCATGAGTTCTTGTTGAGTTTTGTGTGGATGAAGTTTTTGAGATTTAGGGAAACCATGATATGAGAGGAATTAAGGTGTAACACCCCCAGGGGTTAACTACAGTGACCACATGCTAATGATACCAAGTCATCACCATTATATCCTAAGAAATGCAATTAAGAAATAATTCAACTCAAATTCAATTCAAATGCAAGTCAAATTATTACTTCTTCAAATAATAAAACAAAAATGTTCATAAAGTTGCAAATAATCCCAAAGCAATTATAAAAATAAAGCCAACATTATTTGAATTCCTAAATTGACCCAAACATCCAAAAACAGTGGACCAGCAGAATTTAATTGACATTTTCAATTTCAAAAAAATAGTTAAGCAATTCCAAATATCCTGCAACTTTTTGTGCCATTCCAAATTGTTGTGCTTGATTTATGTGCAAGATCCCATGTTTAACTAAATTCATTTAGTGCACTGGATAAATGCAAAACAGGGTCTAGAAAACAAAATAGAAAAAGAAAAAGGGAAAGAAGAGTAGAGCCACTGTGCACTCACCGGCCTGCCACAGTAGCTGGCCCGGTCCGTCTACACAGGTCGTCCCTGACCTAGCGCCGCTCAGCCGTCCGAGGCGTGTGCTCGCGCGCACGACCGTGCGGATGTCGACTACGCGACACTATGGTCGCGGAGGAGGTCTATAAGGACCCCCTCGACACCAGCGACAACTCTAATCCCCTGTTCCCCTCAACACCTCGTCGCTCTCCTCGAAAATGACCGCGTCCGAGCACTGACATCCTCGCTGTGTCCAACCGCCTCCCCGACTTCTCCTTCGTCCTCAGAAAGGACCAGCACTAGCCGGAGCGCCCCAACGCACAGCCATCGACCCGTTCCCCTCGCCGGGATCCGCCTCGGCCGCCGCCTCGTCTCGCTCGTCTCCGGCAACGCCCGAGCTCGCTGACCCCCTCTGCTGCTCCGCTGTGAGCGTCCAGTCCTCGCTGACCTCCCCTCTCTCTCTCTCTCGCGTCCCGTAACCTAGTCGACGTCGTTGCCGTGCCACCACCATCATCGGGCTTGGTCGTCACCGGCGTTAAAGCCATCCCCCGGACGAACCAGTAGCACGGATGGATGCGGCGCTTCGCGCTGGCCCTACTGGTGCCATTCGCTGTCCCATTTGGTCGCCGGAGGGCCGCTCCGGTTGGCCTCCGCCGTGTCGGGCTCGCCGCTGGCGTGCCTCTGTGCGCGCGCGCGGTTAAACGTGTGGGCCCGCCAGGTTAATTAAGAGCTAACCGCTAATTAACACTAACCAAAACCCTAATAGACACTGACATGTGGGGCCCTCGGTTAAATAACGGTTTGATTAAAATTATGACACTGACATGTGGGTCCCGTACACTGTAGCGATTAATTAACTCTAATTAATACTCCTGTGACACTGACTGGTGGTCCCCACGTGCTAATTAACCCATTAACTAATTAAACCAACTGGTCTCAATGACACCTGGGCCCCACCATCACTGTTTACCCATTGACCCAGTCAAAGGCTGACTCGGCACCACCCAGTCAATGACAGGTGGGTCCCACTGGACCCACTGTCTAGTCAACGTTGACCCAGTCAACTGCTGACTGGGCAGTTGACTGGGTCCCACACGTCAGCCTCAGTGCAGTATAGCTGGGTACACATAACTGGGTACCCGTAGAAATTAATATTTAAATAATTTCGAATTAAATAAATTCCAGAAAATTCCATAAAATGTTTAAAACTTTGAAAAATCATATAAAATAAACCGTAACTCGGGCTAAAATAATTTATATATGAAAAACGATCAGAAAATTATGAAGAATCCAAATATGACACCCACATACCTGCCACACCTTTCTAACATGATGAACATGGAACTTTTCCCTCTGTTTCATTTGTCCGATAAATGCCCGGAGCTGGTAAAATACCTCCAGATGTTTCCCGCTCCGACTAACTTGCGTAGTACTGCATTAGGGCACTCCTCGAATAACGTGCTGACATGCCATGCATCTGTGATTGCATTCGTTGCTTGTATTTATTGTTTCTCCTCCCCTCTTCTCTCCGGTAGACCCCGAGACCGACGCTGCCCCTGTGATCGACTACGTCACCGACGATCCTTCTTCCTTTTCAGCAGAGCTTCCAGGCAAGCAAAACCCCCTTGATCATTCCTATATTGCCCATTCCTTCTCCCTCATGCTTGCATTAGATTTTGCTACTGTAATTGCTTGCTCCTATTCTGATGCATAGCCTATTTTTGTAACTTGCTGTTGTTACTTTACCTGTCATCCTAAACTTCTTAGAATAGGTTGGTTAGTGATCCATCAGTGACCCCTCACCCTTGTCCCTGTTGCCCCACTTTGTTACCAGTACCTCGATCATTGTGATCAATGCGCAGAGACCGTCAAATCACCGCACACCCCCTTAGTTGTATGGCTCTGCAGGGCTACTATCGAGTGCCGAGGGTGATACCTCATACTGCACTCCTGATGATATCTCTGTAGAATAGCACATCGGTGGTGATTGCAGAGGGTGATTCCTAGCTCTCCCCTTCCCGATGATGACTCTGTCGTACAACCCCTCAAGTGTGGACCATCGAGGGTGATTCCTCCTGGTTCTCCTTGACGGATTACATCGAGTAGGAATCCAGCGAGGGTGATTCCTCGGATCCCCTCTTGATGATATGAACACACAGTTACTTTGACTACAGATAACGGTTAAAGTCGGGTCGACCCCGAGGGGTACCCGCGAGAGGTGTGAAGTCGGGTTAACCGCGAGGGTATCCGCGAGATAATTACGAGGCACGACCGGGTAGGCAGAGACCACCCTAGAGAGGGATGGGCCTGGCCCTTGTTGCACTTTCTCGAGATGGGACGACAGGAGAACTGATCGTCACCGCGAGCTCCTAATAATGCGATAATGGATTTGGGTATTTGATCTGAGTTGGCCACTGGCCTATACGCACTACCACCACGTGGGATAATGGTTTAATGGGGCCCTCTACACTGTATGTATCAGCCGAAAGCTTTGTCAGACGTCCAGTTCAGCATTGCAGCACGGCTGACAGCAGATACCCACAGACACATCATGGTGAGGCTGGCCCTGCACGCAACGACCCGGAGTGCAAAGGGCGATGGGCCCAAGACCCCTGAGCACTTAGGATGTAGACCGGCGGGGACCTCTCTATTGAGCCTAGGTAGGGTTGCGGTGTGTCGATCAGCTGAGGCCGGGCATGACCCGGAAAAGTGTGTCCGGCCAGAGTTAATCGAGCGTGTTGGGTAATAGTAGTGTACCCCTGCAGGGAAGTTATCTATTCTAATAGCTGTGTCCACGGTAACAGGACGCTCAGTGTTGTATCCCGATCTACTACAACTTGAACTGGATACATGTTAATTAATTGTAAGCTCCGGGATCGCTTTCTCGCAGGGAGTCGAGAAAGGATCTCCAGGCTTTGCTACAACATGTTTGTCACTTTGATTATAATGCTAATCTGCACTCTTCTAATGCTGCAAGACGCTGAAGATGCTAGTCTTCGATAGGCTAGGCCTTCCCCTCTATTCTGGCATTTCTGCAAGTTTAGTCCAAAGATATAGCCCCATTCCCTTGATACCGATGCATACTTAGTATAGTCCTGATGTCAGTCTTGCGAGTACTTTGGATGAGTACTCACGGTTGCTTTGCTCCTCTTTTTTGCCATACCCGATTGTTGCGACCAGATGGCGAATCCCAGGAGTCAGCTGCTACCGCCGACGACCATTACTACACTTCCGGTGGAGCCTACTACTACGTGGAGACCGACGACCAGGAGTAGTTTAGGAGGCTCCCAGGCAGGAGGCCTTGCCTCTTTCGATCAGAGCCGTTGTTTGTTTTTGCCTTCTTAAGGCAGCTTTGTTTAATTTTGTGTCTGTACTCAGATACTGTTGTTGTTTCCGCTAACGCTTGTATTCGAGCTTATGTATTCGAGCCCTCGAGGCCCTTGGCTTGTAATATAAAGCTTGAATTATTTTATTTTGTGTCTAGATTTGTGTTGTGATATCTTTCCGTGAGTCCCTGGGCTTGATCGTGTGCATTTGCATGTATGATTAGTGCACGGTCGGGCCGGGAGCGTCTCATAAGGAGACACAAGAGCTCAAGCTTGGGGATGCCCAAGGCATCCCAAGTTAATATTTCAAGAAGTCTCAAGCATCTAAGCTTGGGGATGCCCCGGTAGGCATCCCACCTTTCTTCATCAATAATTATCGGTCAGTTTTGGTTGAGCCTAAGTTTTTGCTTCTTCACATGATATGTGCTATTCTTGGAATGTCATTTTATTTTGTTTTTCTTGTTGTTTGAATAAAATTATCAAGATCTGAAATCTTTATTGGGATAGAGTCCTCACATAGCTACCTATTTACTTAACTACTCATTTGGTCTTCACTTATATCTTTTTGAGTAGTTTGTCATTTACTCTTGTTCTTCACTTATATCCTATGAGTAAATTGTTGAAATGAATTGAATATCATAAAGTTGAAATTTATATGCTTCATATGCTTGTCCCATGGGGAGTAGTGACTTCACATACAAGAAGTATAAGTGGTAAAACTTATTGAAAGTTAACAAACATAGCATTGGTCACTTGAACAATTCATGAAAGAATTTTGAAGGAAGAGAAATTTCACATATAAATATACTATCTTGGACATCTTCTATGATTGTGAGCCCCCATTAATTATTTTCAAGCTTGATCAAGTAGTTGACGTTGGACAAGGAAGACAACGTAATGAGTTATGTTTTTTTATATTCACATAGAAGATATATTGTCATGGATCCTCTAACATGTGGAGCTTGCTTAGGATCTTTTGCTAGCCAAAAATTCGTACTAAGTAGAGATACTACTTGTGCATCCAAAAACCCTTAAACCTAGTTTCTTGCCATGAGTGTCCACCATATCTACCTATGGATTGAATAAGATCCTTCAAGTAAGTGTCATCGGTGCAAAAAGCAATAAAAATTTCTCCTAAAATATGTATGACCTTTTATTGTAAGGGAAATAAGCGTTGTATGAACTTGTGATGGTAAAGAAATAAAAGCGACAGACTGCATAATAAAGGTTGCTATCACAAGGGGCAATATAACGTGACGTTCCTTTGCATTAAGGGCTTGTGCATCCAACAACAAAAAGCGCATGACAACCTCTGCTTCCCTCTGCGAAGGGCCTATCTTTTACTTTTCTGTATTTACTTTTATGCAAGAGTCATTAATGTTCATCCCTATTCCGCTCTATTTATTCTTTAGTTGGCAAGCATTATGTGGTAGGGAAAGATCCAGGCACATATATCCAGTTGAATATAGGTGATCATGAGTTATTATTGTTGACATTATCCCTGAGATAAATAAGTTGGGAGGCGAAACATTAAGCCCCTATCTTCCTATGTGGTTGACTGAAACGGTTTGTTCTAAAAATATGCTTTGAGTGTCAGCAATCATGGAAGACTAAATGATGGTTGAGTATGTGGAATTTGCTAGATCAAAGCTCTTACATAGACCCTTCCTAAAAATAAGATGAAGTGCAATTGTTTGATGACTGAGAACATAGTTTGTTAGTTTTCAAGAAATTATGGCCTATACTTTAAACATCTGAATAGCTTACTACTTGATCATGAGAAGTCTTATGAGATGAACTACTGATTATGATATATATATTGATGCTAGAAAAAGTGATTGAAATTATCATTGATCAAACTTATGCACTATGCGAGCATTCACACTTCATAAATTATTTCTTTTATTATTTACCTACTCGAGGACGAGCAGGAATTAAGCTTGGGGATGCTGATACGTCTCCAACATATCTATAATTTATGAATTATTCATGCCATGTTTATAACAATTCTATATGGTTTTGGTATGATTTGATTAGAACTAACCCGGACTGACGCTGTTTTCAGCAGAATTGCCATGGTGTTGTTTTTTGTGCAGAAATAAAAGTTCTTGGAATTGGATGAAACTTTTTGGAGATTTTTTATAGAACAAATAAAAAATACTGGGACCAAGACCCACTGGAGGGAGGCCACCCAGTGCCCACAAGGCACCAGGGTGCGCCAGCCCCTCCAGGTGTGCCCTGGTACCTCGTGGGGCCCACGTGGCCCTTCTTCGCGTGATTCCAACGCTGAAAAATCATATATATTCAGAAACCCCCGAAAATTAACCTATAGGAGTTTTCACACCGCCGCAAGCCTCTGTACCTCCACGATCTAATCTACAGCCCTTTTCCGGCACACTGCCGGAGGGGGGGGGAATCATCACCGGAGGCCATCTTCATCATCCCAGCGGTCTCCATGACGAGGAGGGAGTAGTTCACCCTCGGGGCTGAGGGTATGTACTAGTAGCTATGTGTTTGATCTCTCTCTCTCTCTCTCGTGTTCTTGAGATGGCACGATCTTGATGTATCGCGAGCTTTGTTAATATAGTTGGATCATATGGTGTTTCTTCCCTCTCTATCTTTGTTGTGATGAATCGAATCTTTTCCCGTTGAGGTTTTGTTATTGTCGGATTGAATATTTCAGATTTGAGAACACTTGATGTATGTCTTGCATATGAATACCTGTGGTGACAATGGGGTATTATACTGATTCACTTGATATATGTTTTGGCACTCAACTCGCGGATTCCCGCGGTGACATTGGGGTAATCTATGCATATGGGTTGATGCACGTTTTCATTATCTTCTCTCCGATACAAACTTTGGGGTGCTCCTTGGAGTTCTTTGTGTGGATTGAATATTATGATTATGAAGTTGTTTGATGCATATCGTATAATCAACTCACGGATACTTGTGGTGACATTGGAGAGTCTAGGTGACATTAGAGTTGGTTGATGTGTATTATATGGTGTTATTTTAGTACGAACTCTAGGGATGTTTGTGACACTTATAGGAATAGCTCAATAGATCGATCGGAAAGGATAACTTTCAGGTGGTTTCGTACCCTACAAACAATTTCTATCTTATGTTCTCCGCTAATAGGAACTTGGGAGTGATTCTTTATCACTCGTTGAGGGATTGTTATATGATCCAATTATATTAGCATTATTGAGAGATTGCTCTAGCGAAAGTATGAACCCTAGGCCTTGTTTCTAAGCATTGCAATATCGTTTGTGCTCACTTTTGTTACTTGCTACCTTGCTGTTTTTATATTTTCAGATTACAAAAACCTATATCTACTATCCATACTACACTTTTATCACCATCTCTTCGCCGAACTAGTGCACCTATACAATTTACCATTGTATTAGGTGTGTTGGGGACACAAGAGATTTCTTGTATTTGGTTGCAGGGTTGTTTGAGAGATACCATCTTCAACCTACGCCTCCAACGGATTGACAAACCTTAGGTCATCCACTTGAGGGAAAATTGCTACTGTCCTAGAAAACTCTGCGCTTGGAGGCCCAACACGAGTCTACAAGAATAAGTTGTGTAGTAGACATCACCTGCATCTACTACTATTACTCCGAACATCGACCGCTATCCAGCATGCATCTAGTGTATTAAGTCCATAAAGAACGGAGTAACGCCTTAAGAACGATGACATGATGTAGACAAGATAAACTCATGTACGAATAAACCCCATCTTTTTACCCTTAATAGCAACGATACATACGTGTCATGTCCCTTTCTGTCACTGGGATTGAGCACCGCAAGATCGAACCCATTACAAAGCACCTCTTCCCATGGCAAGATAAATCAACTCAGTTGGCCAAACCAAATCAATAGATCAGAGAAGAAATACGAGGCTATAATAATCATGCATAAAAGAGTGCAGCAAAGACTCAAATAATTTCATGGATAATCTGATCATAAACTCACAATTCATCGGATCCCAACAAACACACCGCAAAAAGTGATTACATCGGATAGAACTCCAAGAACATCGAGGAGAACATTGTATTGAAGATCAAAAAGGGAGAAGAAGCCATCTAGCTACTAACTATGGACTCGAAGGTCTGTGGTAAACTACTCACGCATCATCGGAAGGGCAGCAAGGTTGATGTAGAGCCCCTCCGTGATCGATTCCCCCTCCAGCAGATTACCGGAGAAGGACCCCAGATGGGATCTCTCTGGAACAGAAGCTTGCGGCAGCGGAAAAAGTATTTCATGGACTCCCCTGAGGGTTTCTGATTTTTTCTGAATTTATAGTGCTGGAATTAGGTCAAACGGAGCAAAGGGGGGCCCACGAGGAACCAGGGCGCGCCTGCCCCCCCCCCCCCTAGGTGCACCCTGGTGACTTGTGGCCACCTCCTGGGACTTCTGGCCCTCTCCCGAAGCTTCTAGTGTTTATCTTGGCCAATAAAAAATCTCCAAAAAGTTTCATGGCATTTGGACTTCGTTTGGTATTGATTTTCTGTAAAACAAAAACAGGGCAGAAACAGCAACTGGCACTGGGCACTAAGTTAATAGGTTAGTCTCCAAAAATGATATATAATTGCTGTAAATGCTTATAAAAACATCCATGATTGATAATATAACAGCATGGAACAATCAAAAATTATAGATACGTTGGAGACGTATCAGTGGGTCCCGCTGGCAGAGGGAGAGGGAGAAAAGGAAAGCGGCAGATGCCCGATCTGAAAGGGATCCGGGCACGCGTGGGCTGAGGGGGAGAGAGGGGAGTGGGCCGGCCAGGCACTGTTGGGCCTGAGGCCATTAAAAGAACAGTGGCCCTTTTCTTTTTAAATCAAACAGAGGTAGAAAAAGAGCTAAAAGAAAATGGAAAAGAAATAAAACCATAGGCATATAATATATCAAAATGACCAGAAAAAGCTTTCCTAAATTCTGAACTATTTTTCAAGTTCAAACAGAATATACAGAAATTCCTAAAATGAAAACAGTGCTACTGTTGCAATAAAATCCAATAAAAATCATTTAAAAAAAATGATCTCAAATTTATTTTCTCCTAATTTTTTTTCATTGAAGGGAATCATTTTACCGTTATTTCCTTATATTCATTTCTAGGAGAAAAATAATTTGAATAAAACCAAATAACTCAAAATTGGGTTTGAATTTGAATTTCAAACCACTTCCAATTGTTTCTTTTAAACTTCCAAGTCATCTTTGAAGAAGTCATTTTATCTTCTCTCATGAAAATCATTGAGTTGCATAAAGTTTATGAATTTGAAATATCTTCAAATGGAATTCCAATCTTTTCAAATCCCTTTTCATTTCTTTAAATGGAAGAAGTCATGTCATCTTCACTCTAGGGTTTTGTATTGAAATGAATTTGAATTCATTGGAGATCAAAGGCAAGAATGAAAGTTTTGGGAAAGTCCTTTTATTCCCTGTCATTTTACTTTCAAAAAGTTACAAATTTCACTGACTTTCAACCAGTCAATCAATCAAACAATCATAGTTACTTAATTAATATAACATTCCAAAATTTAGAAATTTGGGATGTTACAAACCTACCACACTTAAAATGAATCTCGTCCTCGAGATTCGGAGAGGCTAGCAAGAAAAGGTTAGGGTTTGGGGGTCTTCTAGCAAATCCATTGATCGGAAAAGTCTGGGGAGGTACCCCACTTAAAATCAAAGTCATGGGTCTATCAAACCTCAGGTACTTCTCTCCTGGATAGAATTTGTCTTCTCCCAAAATCTTGAGTCCTTGCATAAGTTCTTTCGGGCTTGACACGTCTGACGCCAATACTAAACAACTGTCGTAAATCTCATGGTGGTCAACAATTACTGGTTTCTCCTGTAGAAATTGGGTCTGGGTTGAATCTCACCGTATATCATACAAGTGGCAACGGTTGCTTATACAAGGATCAGTCATCCTACCATTCTAAGGTTTAAACAAGGTTTTGACCTCGTCGTCTCTCTACTATGGGTAAGTCACTCTAGGTTTACCATTCCAAATAGTGAGAGCGTATGATAAGAGTAAGTCGGTATGGTGATCAATCCATTCCGTACCCAAATCATTACCCTGTATAAGGTTTAGCGAATCTCGTATTTCTAACACTCGAGCATTCCCACAAGCATTGCAGAATTTTTCTTGTCCTCGAACTGGGTTCGGGTAAATCCATTTGTTCTGCAAGCCAAACATAATATCTATCGTTTCTTCACAACTCTTGGGTTTTCGTATCCTCCTAAGAAACGTATGCTGATGAAAATCACAGCTTCTTCCAGCTTTCTTCCTTCAGCAAGGTTATGTCTGTTCATTATCAAATCCTGGGCCGGTGGGTTATGGGCCCACTTCAATACTTGTATAGCTTCGTCTTGTCTTCGGGTCATAACTGCTCCATATTTTTTTCACATGTCTCTTAAGTCCAGTTGCTTCTTTTCACCATCTTATCATAATTCTCCAAACTCCTTGCCATGAATAGTACATTCTTCTCCTTTGTTTCCTGTGGTTTTACCGATTACTACCACACTTAAAATGAGATATACTAGTTCATCCATTGGTCTTATTCTTCATATCTCCGAACATGGTCACAGTAACATACAATGCAGTAATTAAGATCAGGACACATTTGTCTTTATTGATTCATGAAACATTACAATCTCCGGGATTTCCATTACATAATTTAACTCAACATCCTCGGGAATATAAAAGTGCTTCCTACTATATTTATTACATTTCCTATCCCAGTACCAAAATCTGAAGTACTTCGCTCAAGCTTTCTTCTGGTCTGAAAACTCCCTGGCACCATGTCCTACTTCCTTGCAAAGTAAACAGATGACTTTCGATAAGTCTCGGGGCTTCTTGGTGACTGTGTCTGCTCCTTGGGTTCTTGGCTCCTTTCCTGGGCACATATTGGCATAGTGACCTAAGGTGTTGCACCTGAAACATGTGATATAACTCAGGTCCTTCTGTGCACGGATTTGGCTCTTCCTGGTATACTTTCTCTTCTTCTTCCTGGATTTCTTCGTACTGATCAGAGATCCTATTTCCCGTGGATCAAACTCCACTTCTTCCGTCGAGAAGTTTCCCATATACTCCTTTCTTTCCTTCATACAATTTTGTGAAAAATGTCCTTCTTCTCCACATGAATAGCATGCATTGGTGTAAAATCTGGTTAGGCCTTCACCATCAGGGTGTTCAACAACTTCCTTCATCACAGGGTCTTCTAAACCTTCCTTGAGGGCTTCCTTCATGGCTTCCTTCTGTTACTTGATGACTTCTTGTACCTTGGGGTACATTTGGCATTGAGCCGGGTAATGGGTAGTTCCTTCACACAAGAAACATGTCACCAGCCTAGTTGGGCATTCTCCATCTAGGTGATTGTCTTCACAATTAGGGCATCCATCCTTGTGTTCTTCCTGGGTGTGTCCTATTTCTCCGCATATCTTGCAAGCACAAGGTTTCTTCACCGATTTATCACCATTCTTCCGGATAAGACGGGATCTTAACAGAGTCTCCCTGAATTCCTCCCAACTTTTCGCTCTATTACATCCTTGTATGGCTTGGTGCATTTCCCACCAGGTTGTAGCATTTTTTTGTAAAGTACTTAAGAGCGTATTGAACCTCATACTTCCTTGCAATCAAATTTTTCCCGAAGTGGTTTTCCATGTTCTGAATCCATAGCTCTGCCTCCGGCTGAGTCATCGGTCCAGAGAATACAAGTCCATCTTCATTCATCATCTATTGGGTCCAAGGGTTTTGAGATGAGATACGAAAGAGGGATAGTGAGATACACACAGTACAAACAATAGTTTTGAAAATAGGTTTTATTTGTGGCTGTCGGAAAAACATCACACAATGACAGCTCACAAATCATCGTATCTAACTTGAGTATACAACAGGGGTTTGGTCTTCTAAAAGTCATATTGGGATTCTTCGGGGTCTTCAATTTCTTCGAGTCTTCGTAGTCATCAACTATTGTAGCTTCAATTCTTCTAATGCATGGTGAAATCTTCTTTATTCTGAAGTGGTCCTCAGTTGATCCTCCATGTGGTTAAAAGGGGAAAGGGGTGTATTCTAACTATTTGAGGTAAGAGGGACTATTTGATAAAATTAGAAAAGGATGAGGAGTAAAGGATCTTTTTGAAAATAAAGTTTTAGAGATATCATGTCCTAGGGCTTTCCAGTTTCTAGGGTCACGTCCTACAGTCAACATGTGCTCTGATACCATCTCTGTAGCGACCCGACCCAATACGGTCAAGTCTCTGTGCTTTCTGCCCTGGATCAGTATGCTGGCACACACAGTACCTTGATGAAATACCATAACATCACATGTAAAATAAATACCGTAGATCCAGAATATACCTTAATTATCATAGCGGAAACAAAGTATAAGGGTGTGGAGTCCCATCAACGCCAACGAGAAGTTGAGTGTAGACCATAACCCTATATCGTAACTCTTACTCGTCGTAGAAATACCTGCAACATTATACGTTGCAGCCGTGTAGGTCAGTACATTGAATGTACCGGCAAGATCACAATATGAAGCAGATGATAAAGACTATTCTATATGCAATATGGCTTTGAGGCTCTATGTCTGAGTTTTCGCATAAAAGCTGATTTTATTTTCCCTACACCAAAGGAATAATTTAGGAGTTTTCACTACAGAGTTATCTACTATGACATGGTTCCGCCAACCGATGTCTCATAGCCCATAAGTATCATAAGTTGCCCACAATTAGTTATCAGTCCGATGTTGAGAGTTCAGAGATAGATCCAAGTCCAGAGGCTCAAATTGTCCGTAACCAGGGACACGGCTAATCGATTAGGTTTTAACTCTGCAGAGTGTTGTGCACTTTACCCACAAGAATCAATCCCTCCCTTTAAGTCCTCACACTTCAGAGTGTTTGAGAACAGGACGATCGAAACATGATCTTCTAAAGAGTTCCTCTGACCACCGTCCGGTGCCCATCCAATCCTACCGTTGACTACATCTGCTAGCACCGACCCGGCCAGAGTCACAACTAAGGTCAACCAAGCCAGAGCCCATAATGACTTGTGGCTGCACAGGTAAGCTTCCAGGCATGAAGTATTCTTCAGTCTATTTGAGCCTGGGTGAAGCTTTCTGCAAGATGTCATGGCGCTTCCCCATGAATCCCGGGGTCAACCACTAGATTCCCCAGGGTGCCCGTCAGACCACCCTCCACCCACAGGTATATTGAATTCTTGTCTCGAGTCTTGAAGTCTTGAGGTCTTGTAGATGCAGGCCTTGAAGTTGCCATCTTGAAGTTGTCGTCATTGACGTAGAGTCCTCCTTCTCACACCACTCACGAGCACTCATACCAATCCCCATCTACTATAGCATAGCATTAAAATAAATAACATTCTCGGGCTTAGTAACAAGGGTGTGGGTTCTTACCTCATCCTTCTACTCAATTACAAGATTCAATATAACTACTGGAGGGATGTTGAAAAGGTGATACTAAATGCAATAAAACATAGGTATGAAAATATGGTCAAAGTGAACTTGCCTGGTGTTGGGGATGTTTACCAGCATGGAGACCCGGCAGGGTGTTAACCCGGCCATAACACAAGCTTAGCGGGTCAACTCACTGCGGGGCTGAAGACTCTGTGTGGGCCGGCTTAACGAGGCCTGGTAAGGATAGGCCGGCTTAAACAGTGGGCCGGCTCACGATAAGATAGATGACAAGAAGACCGTCTTGGAGAACAAGTAGGAAGGAATAGGAGACGGGTCAAAGAATGACCTGGACTCTCACGTAATCTAGGGTTCCACCTATGTATATAAAGGGGAGCACCTATACAAAAAAGACTAAGTTGCAATCTCATCGAGAGCTAGGTTAGCGAATCCACATCCTTGTAATCGAGATCCACAACAATATACACAAGCAGGGCGTAGGCTTTTACCTCCACCGTGAGGGGCCGAACCTGGGTAACCCGACGTCTTCTCGTTCCCGATCAACCCCGTTAAGCTTCCACACTTGTGCGATGGCCTCATCTCTAAGTCCTTTCACAAGGGCATCTGCCGTGTTAAAACCACGACAGTTGGCACCCACCGTGGGGCCTACGCACGGTGGAGTTGAGTTCTTAGCGGGATCTCTCCCAGGGTTCGGGAAGTACGCGGTTGGCATGATGACCAAGAGCCACCGTGGGAAGTTCTACATCGACGATTCATACTGGGGCCCCGATGCCGACTCAGTCGAGTACGGGTACCGGGTCCCCTTCGGCAAGATTCACACCTTCATCGGCGTGGTCGGCGAGCCGGCCGCTAGGTTGGAGAATATCGCCGGCGTTGAGTCGGCACACCATGCTGGTCAGCGCCAGGCGAGACCCGACCCGCGTCAAACCGGCCCAAGCCATGTCTTCATGGGTTTCACCCAAGGGGTGGCCTTGTCGGAGAACTCCCTGTCTCAGGACGACACGCTCATCCAATCTGACGGCGCGTCCTCGACGGGAGAAACTGAGTCAATCCTTCCTCTACATGCTGGCGGGCTCTGGCATGCGAACGACGTCTTTCCAGAGAACCCGGATCCGCCTCGCTTCGCGGCGGTGTACATGGCGGGAAGAAAAGACCCGGTGCGAGACCCGGCCAACCCAACGGCGGGGGCGAATAACATCCTTGCCGGTTCAGGAGGAGCCGGCGCGTTGGCCACCGGCTCTCAGAAAACCGGGGCTCAGGCGCTCGCGGACTTGATGACTATGCTGGCAGCCCTGTTGGCTGAACCGGTCACCGCAGAGAACGCGGCGGCACGCAACACGGAGATCACGAAGTGTCGTGAGCAGATGGCCAAGACCCAAGAGGACATTAACGCGGAGAACGCTCGCATGATGCAGGAACAGGCCCGGACTGCCGATGAGAGGCAGCGCCTGGAAGAGGAGGCACATTACCTGAACCGCCGGCAGGCCGAGTCGGAGCTCGTTCACAGGAGGCGTCATCAGAGCCGGCTTCCGGCTAATCTTGAGCCGACTCAGCTTTTCACCACACCGCCGGTTCCGACGAACCCGGGGGCTGGAGTCGCCCCCATGGGAGAGCCGCCTTTGCAACGTCCGGTCCAGCAGCGGGAGCCGGCACAGCATCGCACGCCGGAGTAGCAGCAGCAGTCACCGTCTCGCCGGTTCCAGACCCCAATTGGACACTACTCTAACCCGGTGGATAACGTGCTGGCAGTGACCCACAACTTGGCAGCTATTCCGATCGAGGGGGACGACCCGATTCAGACCGAGGCCAGGAACACCATTGCAATGCTTAAGACAGCCGTAGTGCAGCAAGCCAACTACTCGCATAGCCAACATCGGCTTCACTCAACCCCTCGTCAGAGCCGCACCTGGATTCAGCGCCCTGAGTCGCCAGCGGTCTCCAGCAGCGCACACCGTAGGAGAGCCGCCCAGCCGCTGGTGGAACAGCACCAACCTAGGAGTCTGCATGACGTTGCAGAGGCGGCTCGAGTTCTTCGAGTATGGGAGGAGGAAAATGCGCGTGCAGGGCGTGACCCGCCGGCGCACGTCAACACGCAAGTGCGAGTCAACCCGCCGCCCGACATCAACCCGCCACTGAATGTCATCTCGCCCGTCGCGACCCAGCCAGATGGCCTACTTGGGGGTTCTTCAAGCCGCATGATCGGAACTCCATGTTTAATACCAGCGCTGCGAGAGGCGCGCATACCCCCCGATTTCAAAGGTCCTCGTAAGGTTCCTAACTATACAGCAAATCTAGAGCCCACCGAGTGGATCGAGAGTTATGAGCTGGCAATGGACTTGTTAGGTGCAAGTGAGTCAGTGTGCACGCGTTACCTCCCTCTGATGTTGGAAGGCCCTTCACGCACGTGGATGAAAAACCTACCGGCGAATTCTGTCAACACATGGCAGGAACTGAAGGAGCGCTTCATCAAGAATTTCCAGGGAACCTGTAAAAGGCCAACCACAATTGTTGATCTTGAGAGTTGTGTCCAGCGTGAGGATGCATCGGCGCACCACTGGGCCCGCCGGGTTGCGGAGGTCATACACAGTTCAGACAGCATCTTGGCGGCTTAGGCAGTGCTCGTTCTGGAGCGAACGTGCAAGTTCCAGCCCCTTGTCCAGAAGCTTGGGCGACTCAAGCGAAAGGTCCAGGACATGGGAGACCTCATGGATGTCTTAACCCGGTATGCAGAGTCAGATAACACCAAGGATCCGCTGTCAGACGAGGAGAAATCTGACAAAGGGAAGAAGGCCGGTGGCAAGGGTCAGCAGCAGAATAACAGTAATGGTCAGAGCAACAATGGTGGTAAACGCAAGGGTCATGATGGTAGTTCCGATCTGGTGGCAAACACAAACACAGAGAATAAAGGACAGCGGCAGAATGATGGTTCAAGGAGGCAGTCTGGAAGTCGCCCTCTCACTTACGAGGAAGCTCTCAAGGCTCCTTGTCCGAAGCACAGTTACAATGGTAAGCCGTCCAGTCACTCCTGGGAAAATTGCTATGTCATGCAAGAGTTTGCCAAGCGGGTCTTCCAGAATCATCATAATGGAGGCGGCAACGGTGGACAACCCGCCAACCAGGGACCCAACTTCTCAGGCACCGGCTTACAAGGGCCCTTCGCAGGACCCGGCTTCCAAGGGAACAGTGGTCAAGGCGGCGGGTTCCAGGGGGCTTGTAACGCTGGAGGTGGCAATTAACGAAACAACCAGGGAAATCAGCATCAGGCTGGTGCGGCAGGGTTTCAGAGTAACCCAAAATAGCTAAAGAGCGGACAGTATCATGTTTTCACCACTAGCACCTGCAAACGGGATTGGAAGGTACAGCGATGAGCCGCCCACGTGGTTGAGCTGGCGGCTCCTTACTACCTCAACTGGTCTGAACTGCCGGTTACCTGGAGCAGGGAAGATCATCCTGTCCTTGTTGATCAACCTAGCCACCTGGCTCTGGTGGTTGCGCCACAAGTCGGCGGTTACACCCTGACTAAGGTGCTCATGGACGGAGGCAACAGCATCAACATTCTGTATTATGACACGTTTAGGCGGATGAATCTGTCCGATAAGCAGTTAACTCCATCCTCTACAGTCTTTCAAGGCATTGTTCCTGGCAAGTCGGCCTATCCCATGGAAAGAATTTCTCTTGAGGTGCCCTTTGGCTCAGAGGATAACTGGCGTTCTGAGTTCCTGTCCTTTGAGGTGGTTGAGCTTAAGAGCCCATACCACGCCTTATTTGGCCGGCCGGCTTACGCCCGGTTCATGGCGCGGCCATGTTACGTATACCTGAAGATGAAGATGCCAGGACCGAGGGGAACCATCACAGTGGAAGGAAACCGCAAGATTGCACTTGAGTGCGAGGAAGGAGATGCCGCTTATGCTGAGTCGGCTTGCGCTGCGAAGGAGTTGCGGTATTATAAGGACAATGTTGACCCGACTGATAGGACATCCCTAAAGAAGCCCACTACGTAGTCAGACCCCCTGCTCAAGTTTAAGTCGGCCAGAGACACAAAGCAAGTTGATTTCACCCCAGGCAATTCTTCTGAGCAGTTCACCATCGGGGCAAATATGGATCCCAAATAGAAAAGCGTGCTCATCAAGTTCATCCATGAGAACCGGGACATCTTTGCATGGAAACCTTCTAACATGCCAGGTGTACCGAGAGAACTCGCTCAACACTCCCTTAATGTGGATCCCAAGTTCAAGCCAGTTCGCCAGTATCTCCATCGTTTTAATGAGGAAAGGCGAAAAGCTATTGGTGAAGAAGTGGCCCGGCTCCTAGCTGCCGGGTTCATCGTTGAAGTCTTCCATCCTGAATGGCTAGCTAACCCAGTGCTTGTTCTGAAGAAAAATGGGACTTGGTGGATGTGTGTTGATTACACAGACCTGAACAAGGCTTGTCCTAGTGACCCCTTTGCCTTGCCCCGTATTGACCAGATCATCGATGCTACAGCTGGTTGTGAGAGTTTATGTTTCCTGGATGCTTACTCTGGCTATCATCAGATCAAAATGAAGTTGGAAGACCAGGAAAAGACGGCTTTCATCACACCCTTTTGGGCCTTCTGCTATACAACCATGCCGTTTGGTCTGAAGTGTGCACAGGCGACTTACCAGCGTTGTGTCCAGAGCTGCTTTCACAAACAGATCGGGCGGAACATTCATGCTTATGTTGATGACATTGTGGTCAAATCCCAAAAGAAAGAAACTCTGTTGGAGTATCTCAAGGAAACATTTGACAACCTCTGCATCTACCAGATGAAGCTTAACCCGGAGAAGTGTGTTTTTGGTGTCCCTGCAGGAAAACTTCTGGGGTTTCTTGTTTCCGAACATGGCATTGAAGCTAACCCGGAAAAGATTAAGGCAATCACGACTCTAGCTAAGCCAGCCAGACTAAATGATGTGCAAAGGCTGGCCGGGCGGGTCGCAGTGTTAAGCCGGTTCATTAGCCGGCTTGGAGAAAAGGCCATTCCGTTATACCAGTTGCTTAACAAATCAGATGACTTCGTCTGGAGTGCTGCTGCAGATCAGGCTTTTGAGGCCCTCAAGAAGCAGTTGTCTGAGCCGCCAGTCCTTGCTGCCCCTCGTGAGAAGGAGCCGATGTTGCTATATATTGCGGCTAATAACAAGGCTATAAGCGTGGCAGTCGTGGTGGAGCGCAAGGAGGATGGCAAGGAGTATCCAGTCCAGCACCCTGTGTATTATGTCAGTGAGGTGTTAACCGAGTCCAAACAGTGGTATCCACATTGGTAGAAACTGGTCTACGGAGTATTTATGGCTAGCCGCAAGCTGAAGCATTACTTCCACGAGCATCCGATCACTGTGGTCAGCTCAGCACCTCTTGGGGATATAATCCAGAACCGGGGGGCGACATGCCGGGTTGCTAAGTGGGCTATCGAGCTCGGTTCGCATCATCTCAAATACGTGCCTCGCACAGCAATCAAATCTCAGGCATTGGTTGATTTCATTAATGATTGGACAGAGTTGCAGGCTCCCGAAGAGAAGCCTGACACAACATACTAGTCCATACACTTTGACGGCTCAAGGCAGCTCGAAGGCTCGGGGCTGGGGTTGTGATTACTTCCCCCCGAGGAGATAAGTTATGTTATGTTTTGAGGCTCATGTTTCCCTATACTAATAATGCTACAGAATATGAGGCCTTGCTTCATGGGCTTCGGATGGCCAAGGAGATGAATCTGAGCCGGGTCAAGTGTTTGGGCGACTCAGACTTGGTGGCCCAGCAGGTTTCCGGCACTTGGGATTCCAAAGATCCCCTTATGGCGGCTTATCGGCACGAGGTCACGAATATTGCTGGACACTTCAAAGGTTATCAAGTTGATCACATCGATCGCAGGCAGAATGAGGCGGCAGACGCACTCTCTCGCTTGGGTTCGCAGTGCAAGCCGGTGCCACCCAATGTGTTCCTAGACGTTTTGCACAACCCGTCTGTCAAGTTACCAACGGAGGAGGACTTGGCTGTTCCTGACCCAGAGGCGGCTCTAGTGGCTGCTATCCACGCAATCTCTAATTGGACGGTCCACTACTTGGCTTATTTAAGCCGGGGAGAACTGCCAATAGAGGAACTCCTTGCTCGGCAGATCATTAGACGGTCCAAGTCTATGACTATTGTCAATGGCGAGATGCACCGACGAAGCGTTACTGGTGTTTTTCAGCGTTGTGTTTCACCTGAAGAAGGCCGCGCAATTCTCAATGAGATTCACTCTGGCGATTGTGGACACCATGCCGGCTCAAGATCACTGGTCGCGAAGGCTTTCCGGCACGGTTTTTACTGGCTCACGGCTCATGCTGACGCAGAGGACATTGTCCGTAAGTGTGACGGTTGCCAGAAATATGCTCGCCAGGCCCATGTGCCAGCTCAAGAATTGAGGATGATCCCGATCACTTGGCCGTTCGCGGTCTGGGGGCTTGACATGGTGGGGGCCTTCAAACGTTCTAAGAACAAGCATACGCACCTACTGGTGGCTGTGGACAAATTTACCAAGTGGGTGGAAGCAGAGCCGGTCAGCAACTGCGACGCGGCTATAGCTGTCAAGTTTCTGAAAAAGCTGATATTCCGATTTGGTTACCCGCACAGTATCATTACAGACAAGGGAACTAATCTATCCAAGGGAGCCATGGAACAGTTCTGTTAACAGGAACACATCCGGCTTGATCTAGCATCGGTAGCGCATCCTCTGTCCAATGGACAGGCAGAAAGGGCCAATCAGGAAATATTGCGCGGTATCAAACCCCGGCTCATGGTGCCTTTGCAGCGCATGCCGGGTTGCTGGGAAGAAGAACTACCTTCAGTACTTTGGAGCATACGGACTACTCCCAATAGGTCAACAGGCTATACGCCGTTTTTCCTAGTCTATGGTGCAGAAGCTGTGCTTCCGAGCGATATTCGGCATGACTCCCCTCGAGTGGCGGCTTATGTGGAGTCAGATAATGAGCTAGCTCGCCAAGATGCTCTTGATTCTTTGGAGGAAGAGCGTGACCTTGCTGCATCTAGATCAGCAATCTGTCAGCAAGACCTACGTCGCTACCACAACCGTAGAGTTCGAAGTCGCACTTTTCAGGAAGGTGACTTAGTGCTCCGTCTGATACAAGACCAGACAGGCATGCATAAGCTTTCTCGACCTTGGGAAGGGCCCTTTGTGATCAGCAAGAATCTCAACAACGGGTCATATTACCTGATTGATATACGTGAGGCAGATAACTCACGTACCTCTGAGGAGGAAACAAGCCGGCCTTGGAACATTGCCTAGCTCCGGCCATACTACACCTATGTCATTGACTAGGTCACATCTTTGTACATACCTTCTATCATGTATATACCTCTTTTCCGATCAAATAAAATAACGACCAGCAGCACTGTGTTAAGAGTGTTGTTTTGCCTCAAAATTTGTGTGCTGGATCTTTATTCGTTGATCTTGGTTACTTGGGGGCTTCCAACTCAATTGAGTTTAGCTTACAAAACCCTTTGAACCTGGCGAGATGCCACAAAGTTGGTTAAACCTACCTGTTAGCAAGATGCTACTCCCTAAATAACGACCCGGCGTACATCTGACGAGTCAATCACATAGGTGACCCTGAATTCATCAGAGTTAAAACGACCAATTGGTTGCGTGAGAGCCGGCTTTCAGAGAGCGAGGACAAACCAACGGGCCAAAGTGCCAGCTTCATGAAAGCATATTCCGGCTTGCGCTTTCTAAGCCGGCCGCTTCAAGTTGTGTTTAGCAGCCGGCTTGCGCTTTATAAGCCGGCCGTTTCAAGCATGTTCTGACTTTCGATTATGTTCTTTTTGTGCACACATCTCGGCATACATGCATACATCCATACATAGCATTTATTTTCGTCTATTTTGATATATTGCAAACAGTAACAAAGATTACTCGTTGTTTAGGTGATCTTATTACTCACCATCACATGCCATTGTTATTGTTTCAGCGGAATCACTCTATTGCAAACAACGGCTCTCACAGCCCATAAGAGGATTCGCAAAAGCGCAAAGTGTTTTCACAGGCAATATGCAAGCTCAGTACACGATGGCACTGGCATTAGCACCAAGAGTTTTATGCTACACTATTACAAGCCGCCCATCAACTGCGGCCATGGAATATTTTTTTTTACAAGTTCGGCCTACTAAGATAAGCCGGCGTTTATATCGCCGGGTCAGAACTGGCACCAGCGCTTGATGGAGCACCGTGATCCGGCTCTTCACGACCGTCGTCATCCTCTTCTTCTTGGCTTGAGTCACCGGTCGACCACTGAATTGAGCGTAACGCCTCAAATAGAGCATCATCGGATATCAAGGAGGAAGGGTCGACTTCAGGAGCAAAGGATGGCTTACGTGTACGGGTTAGGGCCACCGGCTCATGGTTTGGCGGCTCTATCCGCTCGTTCTCCTTGGAGTAAGCGCCTGGTACCGGGTCAGATCGGCCTCTTCTGCGATGTCGGTGGCGGCAACCCGGGTTTCTTTGATACAGCGCTGGAAGTCCCTCTTGGTAAATGGCGAGTCGTCCACATTGAACTCTGGGTACCCGCCTGCCACCTAAGCCGGATCAAGTTCCGGCACGTACGCCTTGGCTCTAGCAAGTGCGGTCAGAGCCCCAGTGCGGCAGCATGCCCTTTTCCAGTCCTCGAACCACCTGGGTACGACAGACAGTTCCTTCAACATGTCCGCGATCAGTTGAGGTGGTGAGGTGGTGTTTTTTGCGGCCATAATGCATCTTGAGCCACCTATGTAGAGCTGTTCAACGAAGGTGTGTACTGCTTTCAACTTCAACAAAGGTTGCTGCACAAGACTTTGATTCTTCCGACCTGCAAAAATAGGTATACATGATCAGCAAGACCATCTTACCATATCTAAGTCGGAATAGTTGGTGCAGGATGGTCAGTTTTGCTTACCGAAGATGGCCCGGCACATGGCAGTAATTTGGCCTTTCAGAGTTGCCAATTCTTGAGTCACCAGCTCAAGTTTGGCTTCGGCCTCTTCAGCTTGAGCGGCTTGGGAGGCTCTTGCGGCCTCTGTCTCTTGCAAGGTGTTCCTTACAATGACCAAAGACTTCTTCGCTTCGGCGGCGGCTTCTTCATATTCTTGGCGCAATTTTTTCTCCTTCTTGCCTTCCTTTCGGAAGCAGGAGGCCTGGGCATCTATTGATCCAACATTTCCTGCAGAGGAGTCTGTTATACATCACATGCACATGTATGACCCGAGCCGCCCTAAGGGACAACCCGACCCATGGGGGCTACATGTTTTCGAGCTTCAAAACCCGTCGGGTAAGTTCCATGCAGTTGCAAGCACTCTACATGGCACTTGGGGGCTAATGCATAAATTGATCTATCCGGCTTACAAGTTATGAAGACCCGCCCGTCATGAATGGCGAGCCGGCCTTTGGGGACACCGATTGAAGTTATGCATACAAGTTTACTTTTGAAGTCCCGGGTCATCATTCCATAATGACCCGGCCCTTGGGGGCTACATATATATATATGGTACGAAATGAAGGATGCAAATTACCTCATATTTCCACTTCAAGGACGTTATCATGGCGATCTCTGTGTCCCGGCTTTTAGACAGCCGGGTCAGCACAGCCTGGTGCAGAGTACTGGCATCCTGGTCTTCGAATGAAGGAAAGTTAAGAGCCGTCTTGCCCTTGTCCTTCGAGGCCGGCTCAGGCTTGGCAGGGATTTTGGTCAGAGCGGTAGAGGCTTCTGGAGCTGCTTGCTGTGCTCTGGTCACCACCACATCATCCTAAGCCGGTGCTATGGACGGTTCTTCGCGCTGCTCCTCAGTTGGATCTTCTCGTTCTTGTACAACAGGCGAGGGAGCGCGAGCTGGGCTTGTTGTGTCCTGGGGCGGCGGGTTGTTTTGGGATGCCGGCTCATCCTGGATGGCCAAGGTGGCCTCTTCTCGTGGCTCAGTTGGAATGACCGGGTCAGATGACCCGGCGGCTGTTTTTTTCTTGATGGCCTTGGCACTGAAAAGAGCAGAGATTTAATTCAGTTAAGGGTTATAGGATGAAAAGCTGTGAAAATAAGGGATAATCAGTATTTGCTTACCCAAGGTTGATGTTGAAAGCCAGCGCCTGCGTCGCGCTTGACTCGCCAGAGGAATGTGACGTCTGATATGCCAAGTCATTTAAATGTAAGGGCTCTTTAAAATGGCCAGCTAGAGGAAAAGAGGAAGTTGGACTAAGAAGCACCTCAGCTCGCGCCTTACGGGATGGCGACTCATATGGAAGCCCGCTGCTTAACTCACCTTCACTGCTCCAGGTCTTCCTTTTGGAGGTCCCGGCTTGATGAGTCTTCTTCAAAACAAATTTGGGATCCAAATGAGCATCCTGGTGGGAAAAAGGGACCTTACGGACGGCAACCCGGGGCTTCCTTCGAACCATGCGGATCATAGCCCGGGTTTTCTTCTAAATAGGAATTGGAGAATCAGAATCAGAAGAAATCAAGGTTACCTCCGGCTCGTTGGTGTGGCTAATTTCGGCTTCATCCTGAAGAGAAGGGGCGTTAGCAAGTTGACTAAAAAGGCGACCAAGCGAGTCAAGTTCTACCTCAGCCTCGCCTTCTGCAGCCGGCTCATTAGCATCGGCCGGCTCATCCTGCGGCTCTGTTGGAATAGAGGCGGGTTGTCGAGGCTTCTTCCTCTTCCAAAACTTGTCATCTACCTGCATTTGAGATGAGTCGGTTATTATGATTGAGATGAAAAAAGCAAGTCAAACAACAGAGTAAGAGGGTACAAGTACTTACTGAAGGTACCGGGTTGGTCAAGCAGAAGGGAGCTAGCCTAGTTTTGTTGCATTTATCTTGGGGCACTCCTAGCAACCTCTTGGTGACCTTGTTGATCTCACTCGCAGATAGATTAACTTGGCTGAAGCGTTGAACGTCAGCCGGCTCACTGGTGTAGTTGCACATCAAGTCGCCCCTGTGGCTACGGGGCTGAATTCGCCAACTTACCCAACACCAGGTCAGGTCGACCCCGGTGAGGCCATTAGCAGCCAAAGCTCTTATCTTGGAATAAATTGGAGCAATCTGTTTCCGCTCCTCTGCTGATGGCCAACCCAGGAAGGCAAGGGTGGCATTGAGCCGGTCCGATCTATAACCCGGCAAGGGGTTTTCATTTTGAGGGGCAGTGTTCTTGCAATAGAACCAAGTCTTGTTCCAACCCTTGGGATGACTCGCCAGCTTGGCCTCAGGAAACGGGGTGCTTCTACGCCTTTGAATGGAAACACCGCCAAGTTCTATACTGGGGCCATCAGTGAACTCGGTCTGATGGTTGATGTAGAAAAACTCTCGAAAGAGAAGGACAGTTGGCGCTATTTCGAGATACACTTCGCAGAAGACTTGAAATTGGCATAGATTTGTGATTGAGTTGGGGCCAAGATCCTGCGGTCAGAAGTCAAAAAAGTTAAGGATGTCACGGTAGAATTTTGACCCAGGCGGCCGAAACCCCTTATGAAGATGATCTGCGAAGACCACCACGTCGTCTTGCTTGGGCTGGGTGGTGCTTTCTTCTTCAGGCGCCCGCTAGTTGATTGTGGCTTGAGCCGGCAAGGGGCCTTGCCCCATGAGCTCGTTCAGCATCAGGGTTGAGACCTGAGATCTGACCCAGTTGCAGGATTTGTTGGTCTTGGGGGCCATGGCAACTTTAGAGTTTAACTGCAAGGACAAAAATGACAAACCGGCGTGTTAAGCATAGGAAGGACAAGCCGTCAGAGTGTATAACCCGGCAAAATGATAAGAATTAGGATGGTGAAATTCATAACCCGGATTTATGCAAGCCATCAAAGGCAATGATGAGCCGGTGTTGATGAGCCAGTGGTGCTTTGGATTTCTCCTAAGTGTTGAGCTAGTGACAAATAGGAATCTAATGGAGCGGTTACTATTACGGATCTGAAAATACGTCGGAAAAGAAATTTTAAAAGACCTAAAAACATGGATGAAGGCGGAAGCCCTACTGTCAATGGGGGTCCGATTGAAAGCAGTGCAGGATCTATACGAGAAAACTGGCGTTGTCGCAATAGCTAAAGTGCCTACGCGGATCATTCAATCGATTCTCGATCTACTAATAAGAGAAAGAGGATGAACACGGAAGAACACCGACGAACTGCAATGGAAATGAGGCGCTTACAGATCTGGAGCTCGGATCTTGAGGCTTTTACGGCGCAGGCGATGGCGGCCGCGCAATGATGGAGGATTCTGACAACGACTGAGCAGCGGAGAGGACGCAGCCGAGGTCGTTGGAGCGCTCGAGGGCGGCGGCGCTTTGGGTCTGAGGAAGAGCAGGCTTGAGGAAGATGAAGGAGGTGAAAAGTGACGGTGGGGGTGAGCGGGCCCATTTATAGACACGGTAAAAAATTAAAATGGCAGGGGCGAAACCCTAGGCAGCGCAGTAATTTTCGGCTCTGGGCTCCTCGATTTTCGCGCCTAACAAGATGAGACATACCCACTCAAAGATTCGATATGATGTCATCCCAGATTTATTGGAAGTGGATTGTGACGTCATGAGGGGGAAAGAGCTGAAAATACTAAGTCTGAATTTAACCCGGCCAACTGAGCCGATCCGAGACGGCGACTTAAAGGGCCGACTTGGGAAGCACTTAGAGGGTGTATTACTAATGTTTTGCTTTTTTAGGATGAAGTTTAACGTGAATAAATTCAAGTCAAACTGAGGGCTAATGTTGTTGATGTTTACCAGCATGGAGACCCGGCAGGGTGTTAACCCGGCCATAACACAAGCTTAGCGGGTCAACTCACTGCGGGGCTGAAGACTCTGTGTGGGCCGGCTTAACGAGGCCTGGTAAGGATAGGCCGGCTTAAACAGTGGGCCGGCTCACGATAAGATAGATGGCAAGAAGACCGTCTTGGAGAACAAGTAGGAAGGAATAGGAGATGGGTCAAAGAACGACCCGGACTCTCATGTAATCTAGGGTTCCACCTGTGTATATAAAGGGGAGCACCTATACGAAAAAGACTAAGTTGCAATCGAGAGCTAGGTTAGCGAATCCGCATCCTTGTAATCGAGATCCACAGCAATATACACAAGCAGGACGTAGGCTTTTACCTCCACCGTGAGGGGCCGAACCTGGGTAACTAGGCGTCTTCTCATTGCCGATCAACCCCGTTAAGCTTCCACACTTGTGCGATGGCCTCATCTCTAAGTCCTTTCACAAGGGCATCTGCCGTGTTAAAACCACGACACCTGGTATAGTTGATGTAGATAATATCGCTCTCAGAAATAACTTGATAGAACTATTCGTCACTCTCCGAGAAAATCTATATAGTCAAACATTGCATTCACATAAGCAAGCATTCTAGCAATCATCAATAAAATCAACAAATAAAACAATAAAGAAATCACATAAAGAAATCAAAGAAAACCAAATAGAAATCCAAAGAAAACTTCAAAGAAAAACTACTAAAGAAAACTCTATGGCTTAACTACACAACAACACAAAAATAATTTTTTTGTCCCAATTACAACTTTATAGCAAGGAAATTACAAAATTAATAAATAAGCAGAAAGTAATTAATAAACTAATAAATAAACTGGAAGTATTTTATAATATTTTTCCCTAGCAAAGAGAAACAACTAAAAAGCTTTTATAAAACTCAAATTATGACCTATACAAGTTTTTAACACAAAACAAAAGTAAAAATAATTTTAACAAAAAATTGGTCTACTGATGACTAACAGAAACCTAACTAAATTTGTCAAAAATGACAAAAAGAAATAATTAAAAACAAATAAAAGTCTAAAGTTTAAGAAATAAACAAAATAACAACTAAACAGTACTGTTTCAGCTAAAAACCTAATTTAAAATAAACTAAAAAAATCACTAAATACTACTGGATAAACAAAACAATAAGAAAACAGTAGCAAAAGGAATCAATCAAAAAAATATTTTTAAACTCAAGATATAAGCAAAATAGTGATTTGAGCAAATTTCATCAAATTCAAACTTAAACTACTCAAATTTGAAAACTAAGTGCACCAACAGAAACTTCATAAAATTTTGAAACTATAGCAAAAAGAATCACTCAATCTGGATAAATATACAAAAAGATATTAAGATTCTAAAACAGAAACTATTTTTGAAAACTAAAACAGAACAAAAATTGGAAAAAACTATGGATCGACTACTGTACACATGGCGCACTGTGGTTGGCTGGGGGTGTGCACTGCAGAACTAAACGGCGGACAGCCGGAATCAAAAGGAAAACTTTTCGGCCGGTTTCTAATTTAAACTACGATCTACAGATGGCCGTTGGATCGAGATCTGACGGCGCAGAGGGTGTCAGACGCGGTGAAGAGGAGCGGGCGGCCGGAGGCTTACAGTGGGTCGACGCCAGCGACGGTGGCAGTACGGGAGGGGTCGAGGATGGTGCTCTGGGCATCGGCGAGCTCGGGGCAGTCGTCAGAGAGGTCGAGCGGAGTGAGGGGAGGCGGAGGTGGGCTCGAACGGCGGCGAGGTGGTCGGAGGGGGTAGCTAGGGTGGTAATGGCGCGGCGGCGGCTTCTGTGCTCCGGCGAGAAATTGTGGTGGGGAGAGGCGTCGGGGTTGAGGGCTTAGGGGCGGAACGGATCGAGGGGGAGGCGGTATTTACAGGGAGGGTTCCGTGGTGGAGGGGGCGAGCCGGAAAGGAAAGAGAGCGGCGAGGGGATTTGGCCACGGCGGTGGTCCGGAGATAGTAGGAAGGAGCAGGGAGAAAAGGAAGGCGACCGGCGGATGATTGGCTCGGTCGGGGTGGGTCCCGCTGGCAGAGGGAGAGGGATAAAAGTAAAGCGGCAGACGCCTGATCGGAAAGGGATCCGGGCGCGCGTGGGCTGAGGGGGAGAGAGGGGAGTGGGCCGGCCGGGCACTGTTGGGCCTGAGGCCATTAAAAGAACAGTGGCCCATTTCTTTTTAAATAAAACAGAGGTAGAAAAAGAGATAAAAGAAAAAGAAATAAAACCATAGGCATATAATATATCAAAATGACCAGAAAAAGCTTTCCTAAATTCTGAACTATTTTTCAAGTTCAAACGGAATATACAGAAATTCCTAAAATTAAAACAGTGCTACTGTTGCAATAAAATCCAATAAAAATCATTTTTTTAAAACCAAAATGATCTCAAATTTATTTTCTCCTAATTTTTTCATTGAAGGGAATCATTTTACCCTTATTTCCGTATATTTATTTCTAGGAGAAAAATAATTTGAATAAAACCAAATAACTCAAAATTGGGTTTGAATTTGAATTTGAAACCACTTTCAATCGTTTCTTTTAAACTTCCAACTCATCTTTGAAGAAGTCATTTTATCTTCTCTCTTGGAAATCATTGAGTTGCATAAAGTTTATGAATTTGAAATATCTTTGTCGGTGTACTAAGACATGGGTGTCCTCGTACCCAGACTTGTGCACAGACAGTTGTAGCCTCCATTCCGGCAAGGGCTTGATGGAGTATAACTACAACCCAAGACTCAACACCAAGACCATGAAGAAGACCTCAAGGCAGGTCATCAAGAAGTACTATTCTAAGTACTGAAGATCAACGATGTTCTTGCCGGCCAGCCTCACCCCGGCAAGGTGAAGACCAAAACTATGGTTGCCGGCAAGCTCCCTTCCCGGCAAGCAAGGCCCAGCGAGCTCCGTGCTAGCAGGTTTGTTTTGTCCCGTTGCCGCTCCACCTCGCCATCGACCAGATAGGCTCGTGGGCTAGGTGTGGAGCGGGCAGGCAGTCAACATGGCTAGCCAAGGCACGTGTCAGCATGCCACGCCGAGATTAACTTTAATGACACCCGTCCCCGGGACGTGTCGAGATTACAGGAGGGCGCCAGGACCGGTGGTACATATCTTTTGCCCAAGGCCTCGCCTCCCCAACGTAGCACCTAAACGGTGCATTAAATGCATTTGTCTTACCCCGTTGGAAGATAAATGTGATGATGGTGGAAGTCACTGTTCACACCCTGTAAATGACCGTATTAGCCATTGTGGTAACCCCTTAGCCTATAAAAGGAGGCCCACGGCTACAGGTAGAACGGTCGACACCCAGTTCAATTACACGACGTAGCTCCATTTTCCCGAGCGCCTTGCCGGAAAACTGCGCTCCCTGTAACCAGAGTTAATATTCGATCAACCACAGAGTAGGAGTAGGGTTTTACGCTCATAGCGGCCCGAACCTGGATAAATCCCCCGTGTGTTCTTGCACTTACTAAAGAACTGCTCTTTGTTCCGTGCACATCCCCTGAGCCGAATCGCAAAGGGACCCGTTTGGTTCCATAGATAGTCGTTTCCCACAACATCTTTAGCGCGCCAGGTAGGGGGCTGTGTGTGTCACAAATCAGTTCTTCGGTAGTGTGAGTACCAACTTCATCATCTTCATCGATGGCGCCGAAGAAAAAGAGTGGAGCCACGAAGGCTCCTACCGTGTCCAAGCCACCTTCCCAGGCGGCCGCAGGCGGCGCAGCTGACGCGGGCGCTATGGTTGGGACGGGCGGCGCAGGAGGCGCAAGTGGTGCGGGTGCCCAGCAACCCCGCCACGATGCTCAACCTAGCCATAGGACCGGTGATGTCACAGCTGGTCAACTTCCAAGACATTCTGGTGAGCGCAGTTATCATAGTAATATAATTCATACTGCTGCCACCCAGAGCCCAACCGCCGCAACGTCTCAGAACATAGCGGTGACGTCCAACAACGGCGCGGGGAGGCGTACGCCCCGACCATCGCAAGATGGGCATGACACGCTCCCCCACATTGTTGGCGGTTCCAGACGACCGCTAGGCGGGATCCCCGTGCAGCAACTTTCGATTGCTCATGGAGCGCCACCACCACCGCCACGTCTGCCTATTGGCGAGCATGAGCCACGGCGGCACAAACGTAATGAAGCTCCTTCTAGCTCTGCCAGGAGTCGAGTGACGCCTCGTTCTGTGCTCCCAGCCATGCTGACCACGGCGGCTGAGGCCATGGCGCGGGTTCAAATACTTTTGAACTTTCCGCCAAACCCAGACAAGATGGACGAATGGAGGGCCACCATTCAGAGCCTCATTAGTTTTGCCGATCCCGGCAAGACACGAGATGTGGGGCCCTCACGGCGACCACCCACCATGCCGGCAGGACTCTCCGGCTACCTTGCCGGAGACGCTGCGCAAACGGTGCAGTCGCCTCGGCACCCCCCACCGATGCAGTAGCCAGCCCGCCGGTCAGACGACCATGACGTGCTGTCCATGGCTTCGTCAGATCCACGGTGCCGCCAAGATCAGCGCCAAGTGCTCCGCGAGTGGTGCGACGAAGACGCCCGCACGAAGATCGAGCGACTCCGGGAAGCACGTCATCAATCTGATGACCGTGCCAGGCCGGCAGGGAATGTGCTCACTCCGGTAGCCACTAGGTACTTGCCCTATGATGTGGGGTCCCCAGCATTTACTCGTGAGCTGCGGCAAGTTCGCTGGGCGTCCATCCGAGCCTTTAAGCCAGAGCTGCCCGACAAGTACGATGGCACGCTCAACCCAACCGAGTTCCTTGGCATCTACACCATCGCGGTGGAGGCTGCCGGGGGACGGGACGAGAAAGTGCTTGCCAACTACTTCCCGTTGGCGCTTCGGCCCAACGTCAGGTCGTGATTGATGAACCTGCCTGAGGGCTCCATCTCTTCTTGGGCGGATCTGTGCCATCATTTTGTTGGTGCTTACTAGGGTGGCCACAAGCTCCCGGGTCAGCCCAGCAATTTGCAGGTGATCCCCCAAAGGGATGGAGAGAACCTTCGCAAGTACATACAACGGTTCAGCCGTGTGCACCACAACATCCCCGACATCCATCCCACAGCTGTTGTTGCCGTGTTCCACACGAATGTGCGCAACCGCAGGATGCCGTCAGAGATGAATGTCGAGCAGGTCAAGACCATCAACGATCTGTACGCCTTGGTGGATAGGTGTGCACATGCTGAGGAAGGGAGGCGACTCCCCAGGGAAGATGCGGTTGCGGACGTCGACTCCGAGGACGATGACGCATCAACCCCACAGAAGAAGAGAAGAAAGCGCAAGAACAATACTATACTAGCCGTCGAGAGCTCCGGCGACACTAACGCCACCAAGAAGCCAAACGCAGACATCCCCAGCAAGGAGGTTGCCGGGTGCGATGCTTGCCGGGAGGCTGTGGCAGGCAAGAAAGCCGGCAAGACTGGCGGGCCGTACTGCAAGATCCATCGCACCAAGGGCCATGATCTCCAACAATGCCGGCAAGTGGAGCAACTTGCCGAAAAGCAGAACCAAGAGTACGAGAAGCATGACAAGGAGAAGGCCCAAGATGGTGCTGGTGGGTCCGGCAAGCAAGACCATGGTGGCCGCGGAGGCCATCGTGGCAGGGCCAAGCAGCCAAAAGAGAAGGCTGCTCTGGGCCAGCAAGGAGAGGATGATAGTGATGAAGATGGAGGCGGGTCCAGCAAGGAGTTCCAAAATGCGGTGGATGCCATGTGTGTTAAGGGAGGCGCATCTTTGCACTCCTCGCACCGGCAACTAAAGCAGTGGATCCGCAAAGTCAACGCAACAGAACCGGTGATGGAGGCACAGAAGCCACTCAAGTGGTCACACTCGCCCATCATCTTTGATGCCGAGGATCACCTTGATCGCACCACTGCGGTCGGGTGTTTGCCGTTGTTTGTCTCGCCAACAATTCGCAACCTCAAGGTGACAAAGGTGTTGGTTGACAGTGGGGCTGGCTTGAACTTGATCTCCCCAGATGTGATCAAGAGGCTGTAGATCCCCGACAAGGATCTCGAGGAGACAGGCAGTTTCCAAGGGATCAGTCCGGGGAGGAACAAGCCGAAGGGCCAAGTCACGTTGCCGGTCATGTTCGGCAGCAAGCTCAACTATCGGACGGAGAAGATTACCTTCGACGTCGTCAAGATGTCGCTACCGTACAATGGGATTTTGGGCCGCCCAGCCCTGGCAAAGTTTATGGCCACGTTGCACTACGCGTACAATGTCATCAAGATGCCAGGGCCGATGGGGGTCCTCACCCTCAAGTCAAACCACAAGGATGCAATCATCTGTACCGACAAGCTCTACCGGGAGGCGACGACAGCAGCTTCCATCGAGGCACTTGCCCCTGCCGTCAAAGCTCCCGGGGAAGGAAAGAAGAAGAAGACCGGCAAGACCTCTAGGAAGGACTCCGGGAACCGCACTTCAGAGTGCAGCATGCTTGTCGAGGATATACCAGAGAGCTCTACCGGCAAGAGCAAGAAAGCCAAGGCTTTTGCATCCACGACCAAACAAGTTTCTGTGAAAGGGGATGGGATGAATGGCACTTTTTCTGAAAGTGCCACTTCTTGGCAGCAAATAGGGAGTCGAGCTCGTTGCCTTCCTATGGGTGAATGCCAGTGTGCTTGCCCGGCAAGCACCTGACGTCCCTCAAGTTCTTAGGAGGGCAACTGGGCACCACCTTCCTGTCTGCCCCCATGCGAGACCCCTTAAGCAGAAGGTCAGGAAGCAAGCCTTGGTGCAGAAGCAACACTCCCCACGAAACTCAGACACGGGTCACCTCGAGTTTTGGCCTTCAATGAGGAGGACCAAGATGAGCTGTGGCATGACGATGCCGCGCTCCTTGAGGAAGATCGTTCCCAGGCAGCTGCCCGTGCTGCATGGTGCCAGCAAGCTTTGTGCCGCTGCCTTAGCCGCAAGGTAAAAGCCAGGGACCTTGAGAAAGGCGACCTTGTTCCTCGTCGGATTCGATCCACGACGGATAAAAAACAAGTTGACGCCGAAGTGGGAAGGCCCTTACCAGGTAATACGAGTCACTAGGCCCGACACAGTCCACCTAGAGACCAAAGATGGCACTCCGGTGCTAGACTCATGAAATATTGAGCATCTTCGTAAGTTTTACCTGTAAGGCGCGGTTGCCGGGCTGCCCGGCAACCTCTTTTGTACAAGTTTGCCATCAAGGCATGTAATCCTTTGTACAAAGCCGGGCGTAGATCCCATGCAAGATAAATAAAAGTTAGATGTTTCACAATTCTTTGTCAAGTACATATATATTTATGTGTTGCAGGCAGTTTTGTGTTACATTTTCCCTTGCATAAGGTGATTAATGAACCACCAAGGTTCCAACCTCCTCTTTTCTTTTCTTTCTTAAAGAAGGAAGGATTCCTCGCGTGCAAGTTTCCCGGGGGGAGTGACTATATGGATACCAAAGGACGCGTTCAAGATGTCACCTCATAGAAAGAAGTACAACAAGGAATGAGCTAAGTTGCAAAACTTTGAAATAAATTCTTTGTTGTAATTGCGATTCTCCTTGAACGACTCTGGCTTTTGTATGAGAAACCCGCATGCTAAGGAACCTTGTCGTGATCGACTGCGCTCTTACTTTGCTTTGAGTCCGCTCAGCAACCTAAGCAGCCGCGTTGTAACCGTCAAGCGTGACCTTGCCGACAGCAACACTTCCGGCAAGCTGCTAAGGACATGCTCCTCAAGCACTTACGGCAAGGGTGCACTACTAGAATCAACAAATTTGCCGTCAGCTAGTTCTTTGCCGTCAGCTGGCGGACGGCAAAGAAGCTCTTTGCCATCCGTTTCTAGAAAACCGACGGCAAAGAACTAGCTGACGGCAAAGAACTCTTTGCCATCAGCCACCTCTTTGCCGTCTGCTAGCGGACGGCAAAGAAACTTTGCCGTCCGTCAGCAGACGGCAAAGAGGGTGGGTGGGGTCCGGTGGAGGCCAACGGCCCACCCCACCTCTTTGTCGTCCGCTAGCTGACGGCAAAGAGCCAACAGGCAGATGGCAAAGAAAAAACACACCACGCGGATCGATCCCACGGATCGATGACATCGCATGATCCGTTCCACACATCATTCCGGTGGAGGCCAACGGCCCACCCCACCTCTTTGCCGTCTGCTAGCTGACGACAAAGAGCCAGCAGGCAGACGGCAAAGAAAAGCAGACGGCAAAGAAAAAACACACCACGCGGATCGATCCCATGGATCGATGACATGGCATGATCCGTTCCACACATCACGATATCCCATGCCCGACCCCACCACTCTCTCTCTCTCCCACGCCAGACCACACCGACCATCCCCATCCTCTCGATCTCTTTCTCTCCTCTCTGCTGGAGCGCAGAAGCGCAGCAGCCACTGCCGAACTTCCCCAGCGGCTCCGTCTCCGCTCCTCGTCGGGTGCCGCCTCTCCGCCCCTCGCCGGCTCCGCCATCGCCGCCCATCGCCGGATCTGGCCGCGGCCTAGCCTCCCAGACATCCTCTTCTACACCCCTTGCCGGACCTCACCGCGGGCGATCTTCCCCGCCCCCCTCCTCTGCGCACCTCGCCACGGGCGAGCCTCCCCGGCCTCCTCCTCTACGCACCTCGCCGGACTACACCGCCGGCGCCACTCGCTGTCCTCGTCTCTGCCCCGAGCGCCAGATCTGTGGGAGTTGTCAAGTCCGGCGACCACCGAAGCAGCAGCCACCCTCCGGAGCCCGCCATCGTCTGCTGCTATTCCGGCCATGGCCGCCGCCGTCCGCTACTACTCAGGCCACACTGCTCAAAGGACGCCAGACACGCTGCTTAAAGGATGTTGGACACGCTGCTGGCCAGACACCGGACACGCCGCTCGCCGGACGTCGGACACGCCGCTAGACGAATGCTTTTTTTTTAATGTTTAGCAAAATCTTTGCCGTCTGTTGTGTACGAGGCTGACGGCAAAGCTATGTAGGGCCCACCGTTAGCCTCCTAACAGGGCTAACCCCTTTGCCGTCTGCTAGCAGACGACAAAGACCTTTGCATCTTTGCCATCGGCCAGCAGACGGCAAAGTGGCCTTTACCGGAGCTTGTTCAGCCGGATGTGTTGCCGTCTGCTGGCTGACGGCAAAGACCTTTGTCGTCCGCAATGCATGCCTTTGCCGTCAGCCATGGCGGATGGCAAAGTTGCTGATTCCAGTAGTGGTGTTCACACCGGCAAGCTTCCAGCAAGCGTAGGGTACAAAAATCATGCAAAGACAGAATGGAATAAGGAGAACAGCGCACATACATCCATCTTAAATACAATTTATAATACATCAAGCCCAAGTGCAGTCTGACTTAAGATAAATTTGTCTTGTGCATAAACTACATTTGCAACAAAGAATGACAAGGGAGGCTAATCCCTGCGATCACCCTCAGTCCTCGGGATCTGATTGATCTTGTCGATAGGGGGAATGATGGCCCTTTCAGCAGCCGTGGTGTCCGTCCCCGGCGGCAAGGTCTTGAAGGCTTTGGAGACGTCGACGTCAGGATTCCGGCAGATAATCTTGACGAGCATCTTGGAGACGACCTCGATGCAAAACTTCTGAGACTCGTTGGCAAAGCTGGCGGACCTCTTCTCATGATGTTTCTTCAATATCTCGAGGAGTCCATCAAAGAAGAGGGAGAGGTTGGCGCTTCTGGAGTCATGCTCGCTAACTGTGAAGTGATGTTCCTCTTTGTCCATGATGCTCACCTGAGCAGCGAGATGCTCGGTGACATTGACAAGGCGACCAGTCCACAGATCCATGGCTTTCTTGTGCTCCTCGAAAGAGTTCGCAGCACTGGCATGCTCAGCCTTATCTTTTTCCCAGCTCTCACTACAGGAATCAGCCACTTTGCCATCTGCCATGGCAGATGGCAAAGGCATGGTCGGCGGATGGCAAAGGCTTTGCCATCTGCCAGCAGACGGCAAACAGTTTGGCTGAAACCTAGCCGGGAAAGGCTACTTTGCCGTCTGCTGGCAGAGGGCAAAGAGCCTGCAGCCTTTGCCATCAGCTGGCAGATGGCAAAGCCTCTGAACGGGGATAGCCACGTTAGAAGGCTAACGGCGTGCTTTGCCGTCTGCCAGCAGATGGCAAAGATTCTGGCCTTTGCCATCTGCTGGCAGATGGCAAAGAGACCAAATAGGCCCTTCCCCGTTCGGACAGGTAGCTGACACGTGGCCTCTTTGCCATCTGCCAGCAGATGGCAAAGGCTAGAATCTTTGCCATCTGCTGGCTGATGGCAAAGGCTGCAGGCTCTTTGCCATCTGCCAGCAGATGGCAAAGATTCTGCAGCCTTTGCCATCTGCCAGCAGATGGCAAAGAGACCAAATAGGCCCTTCCCCGTTCGGGCAGGTAGCTGACACGTAGCCTCTTTGCCATCTGCCAGCAGATGGCAAAGTGCCTATATTGCCCCATTTAATTTTGTTTTTTCTTATATCAATTCATCTTCAGAGAAAATCAAACACACATATATATATATAACCAATATAGCATATTCAACACATATTACCAATAGTCATGAACACATATATATCCAACACATCCATGAACACATATCCAACACATGTTACCAATAGTAGCAAGTTTCATCCATACATATACATAGTTTCATCAATATTACACAGTTTCATCCATAGGTAGCAAGTTTCACAAAGTCAAAACAAAAACTAAAGACAAGCACTCCATCAACCCAAGCTTCCGTGATCTAGAGCAAATCTGCAAAATGGGAAAGAAGAAAGTTAGAAGAAAAAGACTAGAAGAAGAAGATTATGATGATGCAACTAAAATGTGAAGACTATTATGATGCAACTTATATCTGTAAAATATGTCATTTTGGAGCTAAGTATGATTATTATGTCATTTTTGAGCTAGCTAAGCATACTAAGTCAATTTGGTGTAAAAAATGCTAAGTAAGGTCATTTTGGAGCTAAGTAAGGTTATTATGTCATTTTGGAGCTAACTAAGCATATGAAGTCATTTAGGAGCTAAAATATGTCATTTCTTAAGCATATTATGTCATTTTAGAGCTAGCTAAGCATATTAAGTCATTTTGGAGGAAAAGATGCTAAGTATAGGTCATTTTAGAGCTATCCTAGGTTAAATAGGTCATTTTTAAGCTAATTAAGCTTATTATGTCATTTTTGAGCTAGCTAAGCATATTGAGTCATTTTGGAGGAAAAATGCTAAGTATAGGTCATTTTAGAGCTATCCTAGGTTAAATAGGTCATTTTGGAGCTAAGTAAGGTTATTATGTCATTTTGGAGCTAGCTAAGCATATGAAGTCATTTAGGAGCTAAAATATGTCATTTCTTAAGCATATTATGTCATTTTAGAGCTAGCTGAGCATATTAAGTCATTTTGGAGGAAAAGATGCTAAGTACATAGGTCATTTTAGAGCTATCCTAGGTTAAATAGGTCATTTTTAAGCTAGCTAAGCATATTAAGTCATTTTGGAGGAAAAAATGCTAAGTATAGGTCATTCCAGAGCTATCCTAGGTTAAATAGGTCATTTTGGAGCTAATTAAGCTTATTATGTCATTTTTGAGCTAGCTAAGCATATTGAGTCATTTTGGAGAAAAAAATGCTAAGTATAGGTCATTTTAGAGCTATCCTAGGTTAAATAGGTCATTTTGGAGCTAAGTAAGGTTATTATGTCATTTTGGAGCTAGCTAAGCATATGAAGTCATTTAGGAGCTAAAATATGTCATTTCTTAAGCATATTATGTCATTTTAGAGCTAGCTAAGCATATTAAGTCATTTTGGAGGAAAAGATGCTAAGTATAGGTCATTTTAGAGCTATCCTAGGTTAAATAGGTCATTTTTAAGCTAGCTAAGCATATTAAGTCATTTTGGAGGAAAAATGCTAAGTATAGGTCATTTTAGAGCTATCCTAGGTTAAATAGGTCATTTTGGAGCTAATTAAGCTTATTATGTCATTTTTGAGCTAGCTAAGCATATTGAGTCATTTTGGAGGAAAAAATGCTAAGTATAGGTCATTTTAGAGCTATCCTAGGTTAAATAGGTCATTTTGGAGCTAAGTAAGGTTATTATGTCATTTTGAAGCTAGCTAAGCATATGAAGTCATTTAGAACCCGGGCCGACATGACTAGTCATAGAACCAAGGTGGCACAAACGTACAGGGACAGGCATACATGACCCAGCAATGCACGTGTCGGTCATCAGCGAGTGCAACCAAGTCGTAGCAAGCTACAAGGACTTCGGTGATACACCGCGTGACATTTCCCCGTAGGGACAGACACAGGAGCAAAGAAGGACACATGCCGGTCAATCCATGTGTTCCGGAGCAGTAGCGAACTACCATGGCTCAGTGGAAGCACTAGGAGGCATTTCCCTGTATGGAAGGCTACCAAAGGCACACGACTAGGTGTCGAATCCCACACATACAATGCATTTCAAACATACACACATTATGCACGATATGTGTAGATACAACATGGCATCACAACAAAAATATATTAAGCAAAACACTTGGGAAAACTTACCGTCATCACGGAGGTGTATGTGTAGGTGTAGGACCGGTCGCGCCAGTGGTAGACGGAGAAGGATCGGTCGATGCTTGTCGGGAGTTATGCTGCACCAAAGATTATTTCCAATGTATCGTTAGCATGATGCAACTCAAATGTGAAGACTAGTAAGTAATCTCCATTCAAATGAAACTCACCGTGTCCGCCGGAGCAATGACTGGCATCGGCGGAGGGGTCTAACCGTTGCCCTGGCACATGGTCTGCACATTTGGTTTTCACGAGTCAGTCATATTAGTTAGTAATGAAAGGAACATTACGTGCATGATTTGGCTAATATGCAGAAGAAACTTACCACGAAGAGCTCGTATAAGGCCCGGTTCTGCGCGTCATTCCGGTTCCTCTCCTCCTCCAACAGCTTAGCCGTCCTGTCCTCCATCTCCCTCTCCCTCTCCGCCAGAAGCTCCTCGGTCTTCGCTCTCTCTTTCTCAATAGCAGTCTACAACACCACTCCTCGTTAGCATTGTAATCATCGACGGCCGCACACACAATGTAATGGAGGAAAGGTATCTGAGTCCGTATAACTAACCTGGAATTCGAGCTCCATTGGCCGTGCACGAGATCTCAGGATCGGAGCTGGTCTGGCGCTTCTTGATCTGCGGGAGAGTGTTAGTACAATGTATCAGTCCATCCCCAATGGCTAACGAGCCATGGTGCCTCCCGCCACCAGATATCATCACCAGCTCTGGATCAAGAGGTTGCTGGCTCGGATTAAAGTCCGGCCCTTTCCTCACCTTCCCCTCGTCTCTGTACCTCACAAGCTTGTGGTGGGAGGCGGGGTTGGTGAATTGGGTAGTGCACCACTCATCCACCAACGCCTCCCAACAGTCCATCCTATCCGCACACCATCTCGGGGGCACCTAAGTTAAGCAAGAGAAATTTGAGCGCTACGCCTATGAATCAAATCAAGGAACTAAGTACAAGGCCTTAAGAATAGGTAATTACCTTCATGTACTTCTCCTTACTGAGATACTTGACGCGGCACTTCTCTTTTTTCCTCCTAATACCAGTCGAGGCGAAGTAGTCTCGAACAGCCTGCGTCCGAGCCTCGTGCCGAAAAGCACCTTTTCGGTCAATAGGAGGCCGAAGAGGTGTCGGGTGTCGGGGGTGTCGGGGGTGTCGTGGTGTCAAAAGGACAAAGATAAATTCTATCCGGCAAATGTGGGCTGTAAAGAAAAGCGTGCTACATGATCCTCAAAACATCTATAAGCATATCCTAAATCTTGGCTGCATGCATGTGTTTTTCGAAGTCTAAGGCTGTGTTTGGTTGAGCTGCAGATTCTGTAAAAGCTGCTGTGAGCTGTGAAAAAGCTGCTGTGAACTTTCAGCTGTGGAGAAGCTAGAAGCTGTTTGGCTGAAACAGCTGTGAAACTGTAGATTTGACTGTGAATTGTCTGTAATGACCCTGGGTAATGAGTCAAAAAAATTGTCTGTAATGACCATAGCAGTGGCGCACCTAGGTGTGGTGCGCCATTACTATTTTTAAATTTGTTTGAATTTTGAAGGCGGGAAAATAGTAGTGGCATCGTAACGTTTTTTAATTTTTTTATTTGTTTGCCTCCAGATCTTAAAAGCATCGTAACTTTTTTTCTGTTAGGTTTTTGAGGATTCTAAAAAATCAATAACAGGCGCCGGTAAAAAGGTTCAACCGCCCACGAGCACCACTTGCCGCGATTAACGCTGCAGGTTGCACCCTGCACCCCCGCACAGAACGCGCTGCACAAAGCTTTACGAAAACGAGCGTGGCACTGGGGACCATATCGCTACAGACAGTAAGCGCGAATTGTTTATAGCGGCAATAAAAGGCGACGTGGCTGGTGCCGCTAGTTGGGCGCACTCGCTCCTCTTTTATCAGTAGAAACTAGGTTTCGTCTGTGCTCTTATACCATCCAGACAGCGGCTGAGATCAGGACACGGCGGGGAGCAGAAACGAATCCGACGGGAACTAGGGCACATGGGCTGGGAAGCCTCCATTTCCCAGCCAAATCAAGAATTGAGATCTGCGCGAGGGAGGAGGCCTCGTATGGCCGGGTAACCCAGGACCTTTTACTAGTTAGATACTCCTAACTAGCAAACGAAAAAATAGAAAGGCAACCACATCTGATGTTTTTATCAGGATGTACGCTAACATCGCTCTTCCAAGAATTTCTCTCTGCTCTGTTTAGAAACCAAAAGGTCGGGACCTCATTTTCAGATACTGCAAAGAAAACAAGTAGATATTTCCAGCTAAACAAACAAGTAGGCAGTCACAAACAAACTGCAATCTATGGTACCTGCATATCTGGGTCCAATTTCAAGTATTGCTGTGAAACTCTTTGAAAATCATTTTACAGATTATAAATTCACAAGACACACAATAAGAATCTTCAGGACCTATGTGCTAACCATAGTACACTCTCAATTAACAGATATTAGCATTTACATTTCAAGTAGTCAAATCTGGGTCCAATTTCAAGTTAGGAGTCAATACTCAGGACCGGTCCGATCTTCCCTGATGGACTCATGCTGTGACTATAAACAATTCTAAAACAAAAAATCAAGTTATCTGATTGATGCTGAATATCAATACTGTGTGTGTTTGGGGGAGGGGGGGGGGGTAATATTTCTTGAAAAACAGAATTAAAAAGGAACTTAATTGTATAGAAGTTGGTGCACAACCATAGGCTATAAACAAGGGAGAAAGTTGAAGGCTCTATACTCTAGAAATAGCACCATTACCCATTCATGTTTCAGGCACAATGATGTTGCACTTATTTTATAAGCTGCTGCTCATACTAACAAAATTTAAAGCAAGCTTCTAAATTTGTTCCATGATCATATAGTAAAAGTGTAAATTTAGCTCTCATAAACTTCAGTAAAACAATACATAACTCACCCGAACGCTATGCTGATAGTCGATAAATTTCTTTGATTGTTGTTGCAGAATTCCACAGATGTAGAGCAGCACGAACACCTAGCAGCTTAGCCCATCGTCCATGTGCGGCATCACATGCAGCAAAAACTGCTTATGTGCTTTCTCTCAACACATCAACTCTGAAGAAGATGCAAGTGTTCAAAAGCAAATCTTTTTTTGCATCATCACACATAATTAAGGTATGCAACTTATGAGATACTGGATTCGCTATGACTGAACTTGCCAAACATTTTTTATTGAATTTGTACTGGACATATCATTTGCTTTTCCTTGAAACACTGGAAGCTTAGTAGTACTACGTGTAACAGTATTTAAGACCCGTGAAGTAAAACCATAGTCATTCAGCTCCACTGGAAGAGTACATCTCCACCGTCATGATGCAGGACGCCACCTACTAGCTTTCAGGAGGCCACCATCATGATGGACGGAGAAGACGACCGCGACGAAGAGGCGACCGATGGTGGTGCGGCTGACGGAGAACTGGACCCAGCCACAAGGGTCACCCATGTACTCTGATCCGTGGTAGTGTCGCCACCTCTTGTAGCTCGAGGGGGTGATCTGAATGGGGCTTAGATAGAACTGATGTTGCGGCTTCTTTGTTGTCCTGCAAATATAACGAGAGCATGTAAGCAAACTGAATAAAGTAATTATCAAACATGAAGGGATAAACTCTCTAGAGAATAGCAAATCCATACTAGATAAAATAGTATCATATTCATACTGCACGCAGCGGCGGCCGAATACACCCGAGAATCATGAGCTATTTTGAATGTGTATATAACCTATCTACAATAATTTTGGATTGATTAAAAAAACAATTATCAATCAAGTTCAGTGGTACATAGCATGGCATTCAGAGCTCTCATTGATGCAATGTAACCCACACTCATAGTCCATTCGAGATACAAGGATTATCAAGTAGAGAGGTTAATGGAGTAGCATCACAGAGAAGAGCAGCATGCAACTGAGCTCTAGGCCACACCACATGGTACAAAATGCAATCTGGATAACTGGATACACACACGTTGTCTACATTCAGAGAACATTTTCCTAGAACAATAACATTACATAGCTAGGTTAATCTAACCATGAACATTAGCACAATATTGTTCTGGAAATCATTCTTGGAAGTACACATACACATATTTTCTGCTACAAGACCACACATACATCTAATTTCTGTAGTAACAAAGTTCATAGAAAATTTGCTACAGATTAATAATTAAACCATCAATTATTGCTTTAGGTCACGAAGCAATCAGCCATAATGTTCACAAGTATGAGAAAACTACAACCAGAAAAGATTCATACCTGCATCAACAGCCAGGGGCGTGGTGATTGGGCGGTGCTGCAGGTCGCAAGGGAGGTGGGGCTCGTGGATCTAGGGCCTAGGGTGCTGGATCCGGCGAGGCAAGGCATCTATCGGCGAGGAAGACCTCTTGGGCATTAAGCCTGGGCACTGAGCTCATGTACAGGGAAGGGGAGGCGGGTGAGAAGAGAAGGAAGGATGGGGGAGAGGGGCCGGCCGGTGGCACACTCACGGGATTACCGGAGAGAACGATGGCGACGCGTGAAACCCGGATGACGGCAGCTCGGGGCAGGACGGGCGGAGGCAGACGGGAACGAGCTCCTGCTCGGGAGCGAGCAGGCAGGCACGGGTGCAGGGGCATGACTTCCTCAGCTTCCAGGTGTGCTCCGGTTGGTTCCAACAGAGGAGCAAGAGCAAGACGGTGGCCGTGCAGCAGAGAGGGACGAGACGGTGACGCGGCGGGGGGAGGGCAGGAGTTGGGAACGGATAAGGTGATAGGGGCGGCGGTGGAGGAGAAAGAGTGGGGGGGCGGGGAGGATGGAGCCGGTACGCCGGCCAGCCGGCGGTGCTCCGCCCAGCCAAGCAGAGAAGAAGGGGAGGAGGGAGAGACGAAGGGGAGGAGGGAGGAACGAAGGGGAGGAGAGTATTACCTGCGACGGGCGGCGGGAATGGATCTCCGGGCGGCGGGGATGGAGCTCCGGGCGACGGCGGTGGCTGGAAGGTCGCCGGAGTCCGGCTGCAGGAGCGGGCGGCGGCGAACCCTAGCGAGGAGAGCCGGCGGCCGGCTGCTGCTCTCGATTGGGTTCGGTGGCGGGCTGGGAGAGAGAGGGAGAGAGAGAGAGGGGTGGGGCCGGGCTGGGAGAGAGAGGGAGAGAGAGAGAGGGATGGGGCCGGGCTGGGAGAGAGAGGGAGAGAGAGAGAGGGGTGGGGCCGGGCTGGGAGAGAGGGAAGATAGCCCCACCTCTTTGCCATCAGCCAGCAGATGGCAAAGTTCTTTGCCATCTGCTGGCTGATGGCAAAGAGGTGGGGCTTTGCCATCTGCTGGCTGATGGCAAAAAGGTGGGGCTTTGCCATCTGCTGGCTGATGGCAAAGAGGTGGGCCTAGTGCGCCGTTACAACGCCGTCGTCCGCTGGACCCCACCAACCTCTTTGCCGTCTGCCAGCAGACGGCAAAGATTCTTTGCCATCTGCTGGCAGATGGCAAAGAATTGACTAATGGCAACCAGGTTCTTTGCCATCTGTCAGTTCTTTGCCATCTGTTTTTTGTAAGCAGAAGGCAAAGACGTTCTTTGCCATCCGCTGGCAGACGGCAAAGAGCTGACTGATGGCAAATTCCCTGTTTCCAGTAGTGTCTCCAGTAGCTCCCTCTCTTTTTCCCTGCCAACCTCCAGGTCCTTCTCTAGAGTTGCGAGCTTTGACGTAAGGTCCGCCAAGGAGTTGTTGGCAGTCGAGAACTTTTGGGTTTTGTTGACGAGCTCCTCTTCAAGCTTCGACACTTTGGACTCCAACTCTGCCTTGGCGGCCTCACCACTTTTCGCGACTTTGACGGCCTCCGAGAGCTTGGTGGCATGAGCCTGGGTTAGAGTCTCGATGGCCTAATTATGGCCCTCCTCTAGCTCCTGGATCCTCTGCACAAGCAAAGTATGGATCTCCTCCTCCTTGCCGCGTTGCTTGGCGGCAAGGGCCTCTTCTCGGACAGCAAGGTCTTTTTCTTTGGCAGCAAGCCGCACTTCGCGCTCCGCTAACTTGCCGTCCAGAGTTGTTGCCTTTTCCTTGGCAGCATCAAGCTTCTCTTATTGCCTCCTGAGGCCATGAAATTTGTTGTTGTGCCAAGTGCGGATTTACTCCGCCGTGTTCCTCAGTTTCTGCTCGGCCTTCCCTACGGCTTGCTTTTGGGCGTGCAGTTCGTCCCAGTGCCTACCATAGCGTTCTTGCACATCCTTGAGGCCACTGGCCATCATCGTCAGGAAGGCAAGATCCACGGTGTTGTTGTCAGAACCATCTAACGCTGCGATATTGCTGGAGAGGGGTGCCAAGATCTCCGCGATAGCTTCATAAAAAGTAGGCTCCCCAACACTAGATGAGCTGGGGGCCTCAGACTCCCGTTGCAGATGGACAGACTCCGGGAGGCTGATCAGGGTCTGCGCCTCGGATGCACTAGGATGAGAGACAACACTTGACTTGTCGGTGTCTGCTACTTGTGAGCTGTGTTGGTAATTCCCTGAAGAGGAAGGGAGATGCAGTACAATAGAGATAAGTATTTCCCTCAGTTTAAGAACCAAGGTTATCAATCCAGTAGGAGAACCAAGCAAAATACCGTTAAAGTGCACCTGCACACACAAGAACAAACACTTGCACCCAACGCGAAAAAAAGGGTTGTCAATCCTCTTAGCGGTTATTTGCAAGGATTAAATCTTATCGAGGTAAATAAATAAACTAAACTACTAATTAAAATAAAAGTAAATAAATTGCAGCAAGATATTTTTAGGTTTTTTATATGATAAAGATAGACCCGGCGACCATAGTTTTCACTAGAGGCTTCTCTCTTGAGCACATAAGCATACGGTGGGTAAACAAATTATTGTTGGGCAATTGATAGAAAAGCAAATAATTATGATGGATTCATGGCAATGATCATGTATATAGGCATCACGTCCAAGACAAGTAGACCTACTCCTGCCTGCATCTACTACTATTACTCCATCCATCGACCGCTCTCCAGCATGCATCTAGGGTATTAAGTATGAAACAGAGTAACGCCTTAAGCAAGATGACATGATGTAGAGAAGCAAATTCAAGCAATATGAATAAACCCCATCTTTTTATCCTTAATGGCAACAATACAAATACATGTCATGTCCCTTTCTGTCACTGGGATTGAACACCGCAAGATTCAACCCATCATAAAGCACCTCTCCCATTGCAAGATAAATCAATCTAGTGGGCCAAACTAAACCGATAGATCAGAGAGAAATACAAAGCTATAATGATCATGCATAAAAGAGTTCAGAGAAGACTAAAATATTTCTCATGAATAATCTGATCATAAACTCACAATTTATCGGATCCCAACAAACACACCGCAAAAGAAGATTACATCGGATAGAACTCCTAGAACATCGAGGAGAACATTGTATTGAAGATCAAAGAGAGAGAAGAAGCCATCTAGCTACTAGCTATGGACCCGTAGGTCTGTGGTAAACTACTCACAAATCAACGGAAGGGCGGCAAGGTTGATGTAGAAGCCCTCTGTGATCGATTCCCCCTCCGGCAGAGTACCGAAAAAGGCCTCCAGATGGGATCGCGGAAGAACAGAAGCTTGCGGCGGTGGAAAGATTTTCTCTTCTGGCTGTCTGGGGGTTTCCGAATATTTGTGAATTTATAGAAGTGGAATTAGGTTAAAAGGAGTCACGTGGGCCCCACAAGGTAGTACGGCGCCCCCCGGGGGCACGCCCTAGTGCCTTGTGAAGCCCCTGTGGGGCTTCTGGCTTCCTCCCGAAGCTTCCCATGTTTCTTTTGTCCAGAAAGAAATCTCCAAAAAGTTTCGTGGCATTTGGACTTCATTTGGTATTGTTTCTATGAAAAGCCAAAAACAAGCAGAAAACAACAACTGGCACTAGGCACTAAGTTAATAGGTTAGTCCCAAAAATGATATATAATTGCTTGTAAATGTAAATAAAATATCCACGATTGATACTATAACAACATGGAACAATCAAAAATTATAGATACGTTGGAGACGTATCAAGCATCCCCAACCTTAATTCCTGCTCGTCCTTGAGTAGGTAAATGATAAAAACAGAATTTTTGATGTGGAATGCTGCCTATCATATTCATCATATACACTTTTTTTTGTAGCATGGACATTTGGACTTGAATGATTCAAAGCAATAGTCTATAGTTTGATATGAAGACATAAATACTCAAGCATACTGTCGGTGTAAAAACTGACACACCTCGGGGTAGGGGGTCCCGAGTTGTGGATCTCCGATCGATGGTAACAGAGACGAGGGAGACGATGTTTACCCAGGTTCGGGCCCTCTCAATGGAGGTAAAACCCTACGTCCTGCTTCTGTTTATATTGATGGAGATGTATCAAGTACAGAGTTGATCCACCTCGAGATCGTAATATGTGTCTAACTTCTAGGGCTAGGTGAGCGATATTGCGTTGATGTCCCCAACGGGCTAAACCCTATGGCTTATATACACGCCAGGGAGGGTATCTAGGGTTACAAGGTCGGTATCTAGGAGTAAGGTGGCTGGAAAAATCTTGAAGTGTACTACAAGTCTTCGGTAGAGAAAGCCTCGATCACGTCTCCCGTGTGCAGCCTCCGGAGTCCATCTTGATCACGTACGAGGGCACATCGGCCCAACCGAGGAGACGGGCCGACTAGGTTGGCACCCCTAATCCAGGACACCGTCAGTAGCTCCCGAACTGGTCTTCTACGCCGAGGGCGACTTTCAACAAACATCACTTCAGATCCGGAGTCCTTGGCTTGACAGACGAGTTCCACTTTACATTTCGGATTCTCTTAATGGAGTATTGACATCCGTTGTCCAACCGAGCTTGTACCCTGACCGAAGTGGGTAGATATCTTAGCCTCGAAGGCTCGTTATTCAGGTATGAATGGTCCAATCCGGCCTGACAACTTTATCGAAGAGGCTCGTCCCATGACATGTCGAGCAGTTACTGTCTCCCCCCATAAATCATGGTTCGAGGCAACTTTTTACTGGCACGTCCCCTCGAGGCAGAGATCGTGCCCGTTTTCATAGGGATATCATCAAGATTTTGTTTCCCCCCATATGCTCAACGGCATTTTTTATGGGAATAGCGAGTTTATCGGCGCAGTAAGGGGGGCTTTTGGCCTTTCACAGGCTTATAAGAGCAAAAAGATGGACATCGCAATCGACCACGCTCCCATTCTTCCCCTCTACTGCTTCGTCTAGCTCCAGCGCTCAGATCCATCCTGCCCACTTTTCCCTTTAGCGAGTCCATCCTCCACCACCAACCATGGCCGATACCCTCAAGGGGCACTGGGGCAGCTCCGTAGTGACGGCCGCGACCATCTCGGAGCTGCGCGACGCGGGGTACCTGAGCCCCGCAACCGTCGCCCGCGCTCCGGCGGCTGGCCAGCTGGTGCCTGCTCCCAACGCCGGGGAGCGGGTAGTCTTCGTCCCCCACCTTATCTGAGGCCTGGGGTTCCCACTGCACCCTTTCGTGCATGGGGTAATGTTCTACTACGGGCTGGACTTCCACCACATGGCCCCCAACTCCGTTCTCCACCTCATCGCCTTCATCATAGTCTGCGAGGCCTTCCTCCACTGCGAGCCGCACTACGGCTTGTGGCTGAAGCTCTTCGGGATCAAACCGAAGTCGAGCGGCTCGGATCTCACGGAGTGCGGAGGGGCCATGATCAGCAAAAACCAGGGGGCCACCTGGTTCAAGGGCACCTTCATCGAAACGGTGAAGGAGTGGCAAAGAGAGTGGTTTTACATCACCGAGCCACTCGCCCCTAGTCAAACCAAGGTCCCGGCCTTCTCAGCTGGGCCTCCCAAGAAGCTCAAGTCCTGAAAGGAGAAGGGCGTCGCCTGAGGGAACCCAGAAGAGGTGGAGACCCTGATCGACAGGATCTTGTGGTGGTCCACCACGGGGAAGGTTGAGCTTGCCGACGTCATAAACGTCATGCTCAACCGCCGCATACTCCCTCTCCAACTTTGGGCTACCCCGATGTGGGCACAAAAGCACGAGGACATGGACACCATCACCACCTTCTTCCGCTCCACCTTGGCCGCCATGTGGACGAAGCTCATGAAGCTGGCCAAGGACAAGATCCCCAAGGAAGGGGAGGTCCGCGGCCTCGAGCACGGCTACGAAGCCCCCCCGGTGAGTGGTCCCCCAATTGTTATTCTTCTGTCCATCGTGCCGAGGAGTAGTATGTTGCTTGAATCAGCATGTTTGATGTTTTGCAGAAGTGGTTGGCCTGGGTACAAGGGGTGCGATGCCCGGCCCCACTGCCAGAGGAGCCTCAGACTCCCCTGCTCTCGGCACTCCTGACTGTGACACCCTGATTTTCGTTCCTTGTTTTTTTCCTTCGCGGGATTGGACTCCCATCTTTTTTTCGATGTTATCGGATTCTCTATCGCTCATGGGTGTATGAAGATGGTCATTTAGCCATGCCTTTCCTGTCCAACCAGAGATTCTCTCCAGTCCAACCCTGTCACCCAAAATTTATTCTCAGGATTTTGCCGCTGAAACCCTACCTTCTGAGTCACCGAAAGGGAACACTAATTCCTTCAGTTACAAAGGAACCCCAATTTCCTTTGATCTATTGCCTCCCAAACTTTTCCCAGTGATCATCCCATATCTATAAACCCTGGATATGCAAAAATATTGCCAAGCCATTTGCAATATTTTATATTTAAAATTAATTCCTTTTTCTGCCAGTTAAAGGAATTAAATCCAGGAAAATATCTATCCATCTCCAAAGTTCATGAAAACTTGTGGAGATATTCTTTGTGATCATATTGAGCTCCCATAAAAATATTGGCAATAATTAAATAAGGGAAATTGCTTTTTCCTATTTAAAGCCAATATTGCATTTTGGGCACTTTCCAAAGGAACTACCATTTTGGTAGCCAGGAAAAATCCCAAATAATTTGTGGAGCTTCTCCTATCCATATATTCACCATTTCCATGAAGAACCCAAGTTCCATAGTTAAAAGTTTGAGCACATATTCCATTTGCAAATTCTGTCCAGATTTCCAGTTTGCAAAGGAATTGCTTGAACCCATGATCCTCTAGAGCTGAAATTTTGCAGGGTGGTTAAACTTGATAAATCACTAATGCAAACCAAAAATCAGCCCAATCCATCTACCCATTTCCCCACAGCAATGTTCCCAAGTTTCTGTCCAGATTCAAGCTTTGTGAAGGAAGTACCACTTTGGCATTTCCAAATGAGCTAAAATTTTTCCAGTACCTCCATGATTCCAAATCATCCCTCTACACAAAAATTCAGCTCATTTCACTAAGCCAGATGAGCACAACATCAAAATCCAGTTTCTGGACCAAATTTTGCATTTTGAAGGAAGTGCATGCAAAATTGGTCCAAAAGACTTCAAATTCTACCAGCACCTACTCCTTCCTACCCTATCTCATTGTGACAAGGATACAACTCCTCTCCCTGATCAATTTCTCCAGAAAAGTCCACCCAAGTCTGATGTTAGAATCTTTTTCTACAAGTTTTACTCACCTCAGAGCTACCTAGCTGGTTCCAGCCCCTTCTCCTATCTATTTGAGCAGTGATACACTTGTTGGAGAAGCTTGGACATGCAGGAGCCTTCCAGAGCAAGCCATGCACATGGTGACTGCGTGGACATCGGGCAGAAGCAGCGCTCCACGTGCTGTCCTCGTCGGCCAGCTAGCTCCGGCCAGCTTAGGCTTGTCTTGGCATGTCTAGTGGCTCCGCAGAGGCCGCGTGCAGCCTCTCCCGTAGCTTCCCCCTCCTCCTTCGCTCACGTTGCGCCACGGCGAGCCCCGCCACCGCATTGTCCCGCCCGTGACTGCCGTCGTCGCCTTCCTCTCTGCTGTCCTCTTCCTCCCCGAGCCTTCTCGAGCGCGCCAGCACGGCCCCGTCCTCATCCACGCGTCAGGTCGGCACCAACCGGTGCTGGCCACCTCGCCGGAGCTCCAGTGCACGGCTAAGGATGCCACGGCGGCCGTCCCCGTCGCCTCACCCGTCCCGGCTATAAATAGCCAAGGCCCAAGCCTCCCCGAGCGCCATCACCACCCGCAGCGGCCTCCTCTCTTCCGTAGATGCCTCCCCGACCACTCACTACCTCGCCGGGGTTCCCCCTGCCACCACATCGCCGCCAATGCCACCGACGGCCTCTGCTCAAATTCGAGCAAGCCCGGCTCCCTTCCCTCCTCATTTCTACACCAGAGGTCCCCATCCACCACATCTAGCCTCCCCGTCTCCTCCATTCGCTGGCGGAGAGCCTGTGTGCTCGAAGCCAGCAATGGCCGAAGGCCTCGCCTGCGGGAGCCCATGTCGCCGCCACTCGGGTCCTCGTCGCCGTCCGTGCTCAAGCAGGATGGATGCGGCGCCCTTTTCTGAGCGCGTCGGTGGCCGGAGCGCCTCGGGAGGTGGCCGGAGTCGGCCAGGCGAGCGCCGGCGCCGGCGACTCCCTCTGCTCTGTTGCGTTCGACGGGGGTGGAAGAGAGAAGAAGGAGGAGGACAGAGAGAAAGCAGCGCAGGCCCACCAGTCAGCTGCATAAGATCGGCCCCGCCCCCGCCATGTCATATAAGTGGAAACGTATTTCCTGGAAATATGCTTTCTCTTCTCAAAAGCGTAATCTTCCGCAGCCACGGGCGGAAGTGCGCTTTCCTTTCCCAAAAGCGTATTTTCAAAAATACGCCTTCTGCTTCCAGCCGCCGCCAAAACCCGTATAGTGTGAACGTTCATTGGTTAAAGGCAGGAATGAACAAATTTTATTTGTTTTTCTGCCTAATGAGTGAACGGCCACAACTTTTCGCTCGTAACTCCGATTGAGGTAAATCCAACGCCCCCGTCTTTAGTTCGTCGAGCCCATTCGGATGGTATCATTTTCATAATGTTTCCACACTATGAAAATGACCATTTTGCCCCTGCCCTACATTTAGCCCCTCCGAGAGGGAATCTTCTCCGGCGAATTTTTCCGCAAGGTGATCGCACTTCTCTCCAGTGAATCCGTTGACCCCCAGGCAAGCCGACCATCTGATATATGCCCTAAAGCATTGCTCTGTGTTATTCTTACGTGTTTAATTAATGAATATGCCTGTGTTAGAAATAATTAAACTCCTGCTAGTTTGAATTTGCTATTTACATTACCTGCTAATGCGCATCATATTAGCGCACTAGTGACTTGTAGATGACAGTGTGGAGATAGGTTGTTATGTTGATATACTAGTTCACATCTTGGATTATCGTTATTGTTGCATTGATAAAGAATATGATATTATGACAACAACCTCCTCCGTCGGCTGGATCGAGTCATAGTGCCACTAAACTGAACTTTCCAGTGCTGCCACACTTGCCGGTTTGGGACGGCCTTGGCTTGGTCTAGCAGCGTGCTCCTTTATCGGTACCACCACAGAGGGAAGGTTATATGTGCGGGCTGCCCTGATCAGGTAGACGACGATAACCTTGTGAGCCCAGTTGTTTATTTGCGCGCAGTCCCCGTTTGGGACAGTTTAGTTGGCCACGACGGTGGCAGGTGTCACGGGGTGACACAGGGGCCACCCAGGGCAGGACTCCGGGGGAGGATGATTGTCGGTGGTACGATGGAGGAGTCACGGGTTAGGCAAGTTTTGTTGGAGCAGCACCGGTCCACCCGAATGGGAGTACGAGGCTAGGAGCTCCATAGTGTGGGTAAAGTGCGCAACCTCTGCAGAGTGTAAATCTATTCGAATAGCCGCGTCCTCGGTCATGGGACACAGTTCGTACTAGGTCACACTGTTAGGTCTATGTCGAGTATGGAGGAACAAACCATATGATGTTAATAATGAACCAGAGAAAGGTATGATTTGCCAGATTTATGGTACAGATGCAGGGACATCGGATGATGTCAGGTTTTTGGGATCTTAGCCATGCGATGGCTATGAGATGGGTGGCCGGATGACCGCATGACTTGGATTTGATCTGGATCGAGTTTGGATTGGATCCTAAGATTATTCAGAGTATGGATTAAATTACTTGATATGCTTTATCTTCGTCATACTGCAGTTACTTTGATAGTTTACATGCTAGATAATACTGTTAGGACATGATCCGTAAAAATGATGTTAGATAATCCAGCTATGACATGATGATTAATGCTGCTGGATAATTAATCTTGCTAGATAATCCTGCCAAAACATGATAGTTAATACTATTAAGATAACAAGTGCATGCTTGAATGTCATGGATTGCTTTGCTTGGTGTATATGTTGGTTTGGTTTGCTTGCGAGTACATTCAAAAGTACTCAGCGGCCTTCAATGTGGCTAGGTTCACCTAAGGATTCGATGACCTCTAGCGAGGAGCCGGAGTGTTCGCGGGCTAGAAGAGTAACCCAGTCAGATCCCTGTGGATTGGAGCCGCATCAAGACCATGCTGCCTTAGATAGAGCTTTTCCGTTGCCATCACCCTTGTAAAATATATCATGTAGGACTTATGTATCCATTAATAGAAATGTCTGTGTTCATGATACTTTTTGTAAAAGCGCATGCCAGAGTGATTTCCTGGGCTGGTGTGTGCGGTGACCGTCTGACTACAGTGGTATTCAAGCGAGGTGCCACAACGGATGGTATCAGAGCCAGGCTGACTATAGGTTACCCTAGCCAGACTTCATTGCCTTTTTGATTTGTAGAAAGCCCAGATGGATTTCAACCATCTTTGCCAAACTGGCATGGCTACTATTGATCATAAGGCAACCCATAGGTTTTTGGCTCCATCAGACCCCAACTCTCGTGGCCTTTGCCTCCGGTGTAAGATGTCCGCACTAGGCAACGACCCATGAGCCCTGAACCCCTAAGTTAACCAGATATACCCACCTTGCTTGCTAACCATGGCAATTCTCTCCTTAAATCTAGTTTCCTTTGGGAAATGCCTATAAATTCCATCTTTTCCCTGACAACCCTAGGATCGTAGACTAAGCCACTTTGGCTATGGTCGTGCGTCGAGTTTGATGTTCCCTAAAGAAGTAGTAGAAGCTCGACACCAATTGCTACCAGGTGCGTTGTGTGGTTTCGCTTCTAAATCCTTAGAGGTGCATCGAGTGCACTAGCTTAGCTATACTAGTGAATCTTCGGCCACATGTGTAAGGTCTGCAAAATTTGAGTTTTATTTGCTTTTTGGTTTTTTGCGGTTTTGCTTCTTTTATCGATCCCGTTCTGCCGCTCCGACTGGATCCATCTGCAAGAGCTACCAAAGAAGACCAACACACAACTTGGATAATACCCAATAATCCAAATTCCGTAAGAGCAAAGTCAACAGCCTGATATCCAGAACATTATCACCGGATCTATCAAGAATGAAGAATGGGTCAGAAGCAAAATCTAAGAGCAACCGACGAGGCCAGACTATACCTTAGGGAGTTTGCCACAGAATAGATTACAGCAAGAGCAAATCATTCGGTCCTCGAGACAAGGATTATTTCAGTCAGTGGGGCGAACCTTGAGTCTTTTCTCAATGGACTCAAGAATCATTTATTTCCCCAGAAGACATGTTTCAAGAATGTGAAGGTGCCGAGAGCAACAACAACACTCTCGTATGTTGATACAAATTTCCAAGCATATTCTGGAATTCACTGATGCATATACAAAATTTTCCGGGCACCGTGAACAAGGTTTGCGAGGAATATGGATAAGTTCGCGGTTGCCCAGAATCAATGAGAACTTCACATGCTTGGAAGCTCAGCCAAATTGAATGGAATCATCCGCCAACTATTTACTACCGGCAACACTTGGTTTGAATACAAAGGATATTCCGAATTAATTACCATCATGAAGTCTGCATCAGTTGTGCAACCTTTACCACAACAATGATCAGACCAGCAGAAGGACAAGCGGTGTGCATGACCAACGGAATATCTTCTGTCAAGGATTCTAGTATAAGGAACCCAGCCTTCCTCCGCAAGCTATCGAGAAGAGCTTACGACGCAAGACTACCAATCTTCCTTGCTACGCCACGAGTTAGAAAATCTTCTGGGATAAGGCACCTAACCTTCCGCAGTAAGCCACGTGAGGGAAAGCTTCTGAGGTACGATACCCAGCCTTCTGCCGCATGCTACCTTGGCAGAAGCTTCGAGCATAAGGAATTCAACCTTCTTCAACATGCCATCATGCCCACAACAATCTTGTCAGAAGCACGAATAAGTCCGGACACACGTTTGCTTCAGAACTCGGTGGTTATGAAAGGATTTATCCTATACTTGCATATGTTGTGAGCATGCAGTCTAATTGATCAGTTGATGTGAGCCACTCGTACACGGGAATGGCTGTGTTTAGAGAAACATTGGCCCCATAGATCAAAGCAAGGATATGAGCACAGCCACCCCTACGAGGTATGGAAGAGTAAATTGTGAAAACAAGCCCAACAAGCTGGGATATGACCAAGGAGCCATGATGGTAGGTCATGACAAGTTCCCCAAAAGGAACCCTCAAGAACAAGGAAGTCTTGAATAAACAATCCCTGCGATGGTCAATGAAGTAAAGCTTCACAGACAAGGTGATATTGCCAATCCTGTCGGACTCTTGCATATACGGCCACAACAATGCAGCCAGCATGTCATACTCATCATGAATATGGGCCATCAGCCAGGATAAAAGGCTATGCTCCAAAAGATGCACTGAATGACAGCCACACTATGTTTAGCTCAGAGGCATTAACAGGGATTACCGAGGATGTATGCATGCAATACCATGCACCAAGAAGGATGTCTTGCCCGTGAGAGTTAGTGTACGAAGTATCGCAATAAAACCCGAAGCAGGTAGCTCCAAGCCTTGAAAATGAGCTATTCTGTTGATACTACTTGCTACCAATCAACCTCAGGCTACAAACTACCAGGAGAGAGGGTTTGCCTGCCAGGAAAGAGAAGGATTCAAGGTAGCTGTGTGAAAAGATAGCACCTGAGGCCTCAGAAGAAGACAGTTGAAAGGGCCAATGAACCAACGAAAACAAGACAGATGATGGATCCAAGTCGCACACAAGTATGTTCCCCTTAGCCGGGAGGTAAGCCCGGAAATCTCGAGGATGAGATTTTCTTAAGGGGGGTAGGTTTGTGACACCCTGATTTTCGCTCCTTGTTTATTTTTCCTTCGCGGGATTGGACTCCCGTCTTTTTTTCGATGTTATCGGATTCTCTATCGCTCTTGGGTGTATGAAGATGGTCATTTAGCCTTGCCTTTCCTGTCCAACCAGAGATTCTCTCTAGTCCAACCCTGTCACCCAAAATTTATTCTCAGGATTTTGCCGCCGAAACCCTACCTTCTGAGTCACCGGAAGGGAACCCTAATTCCTTCAGTTACAAAGGAACCCCAATTTCCTTTGATCTATTGCCTCCCAAACTTTTCCCAGTGATCATCCCATATCTATAAACCCTGGATATGCAAAAATATTGCCAAGCCATTTGCAATATTTTATATTTAAAATTAATTCCTTTTTTTGCCAGTTAAAGGAATTAAATCCAGGAAAATATCTATCCATCTCCAAAGTTCATGAAAACTTGTGGAGATATTTTTTGTGATCATATTGAGCTCCCATAAAAATATTGGCAATAATTAAATAAGGGAAATTGCTTTTTCCTATTTAAAGCCAATATTGCATTTTGGGCACTTTCCAAAGGAAGTACCATTTTGGTAGCCATGAAAAATCCCAAATAATTTGTGGAGCTTATCCTATCCATATATTCACCATTTCCATCAAGAACCCAAGTTCCATAGTTAAAAGTTTGAGCACATCTTCCATTTGCAAATTCTGTCCAGATTTCCAGTTTGCAAAGGAAGTGCTTGAACCCTTGATCCTCTTGAGCTGAAATTTAGCAGGGTGGTTAAACTTGATAAATCACTCATGCAAACCAAAAATCAGCCCAATCCATCTACCCATCTCCCCACAACAATGTTCCCAAGTTTATGTCCAGATTCAAGCTTTGTGAAGGAAGTACCACTTTGGCATGTCTAGTGGCTCCGCAAAGGTCGCGTGCACCCTCTCCCGCAGCTCCCCCCTCCTCCTTCGCTCTCGTTGTTCCACGGCGAGCCCCGCCACCGCACTGTCCCGCCAGTGACTGCCGTCGTCGCCTTCCTCTCTGTTGTCCACTTCCTCCCCGAGCCTTCTCGAGCGCGCCAGCGCGGCCCCGTCCTCATCCGCGCGCTAGGTCGGCACCAACCGGCGCTAGCCACCTTGCCGGAGCTCCAGTGCACGGCTAAGGATGCCATGGTGGCTGTCCCTGTCGCCTCACCCGTCCCGGCTATAAATAGCCAAGGCCCGAGCCTCCTCGAGCACCATCACCACCCGCAGCGGCCTCCTCTCTTCCCTAGATGCCTCCCCGACCCCTCACTACCTCGCCGGAGTTCCCCCTGCCACCACATCGCCGCCATTGCCGCCGACGGCCTCTGCTCAAATTCGAGCAAGCCCGGCTCCCTTCCCTCCTCATTTCTCCACCAGAGGTCCCCATCCACCACGGCTAGCCTCCCCGTCTCCTCCGTTCACCGGCGGAGAGCCCGTGCGCTCGAAGCCAGCAATGGTCGAAGGCCTCGCCCGCGGGAGCCCATGCCGCCGCCACTCGGGTCCTCGTCGCCATCCGTGCTCAAGCAGGATGAAGGCGGTGCCTTTTTCTGAGCCCGTCGGTGGCCGGAGCGCATCGGGAGGTGGCCGGAGTCGGCCAGGCGAGCGCCGGCGCCGGCGACTCCCTCTGCTCTGTCGCGTTCGACGGGGGTGGAAGAGAGAAGAAGGAGGAGGAGAGAGAGAGAAAGCAGCGCGGGCCCACCAGTCAGCTGCATAAGCTCGGCCCCGCCCCCGCCACGTCATATAAGTGGAAACGTATTTCCTGGAAATACGCTTTCTCTTCTCAAAAGCGTAATCTTCCGCAGCCACGGGCGCAAGTGCGCTTTCCTTTCCCAAAAGCGTTTTTTCAAAAATACGCCTTCTGCTTCCAGCCGCCGCCGAAACCCGTATAGTGTGAACGTTCACTGGTTAAAGGCAGGAATGAACAAGTTTTATTTGTGTTTCTGCCTAATGAGTGAACGGCCACAACTTTTCGCTCGTAACTCCAATTCAGGTAAATCCAACGCCCGCGTCTTCAGTTCGTCGAGCCCGTTCCGATGGTATCATTTTCATAATGTTTCCACATTGTGAAAATGACCATTTTGCCCCTAACCTATATTTAGCCCCTCCGAGAGGGAATCTTCTCCGGTGAATTTTTCCGCAAGGTGATCGCACTTCTCTCCGGTTAATCCGTCGGCCCCCAGGCAAGCCGACCATCTGATATATGCCCTAAAGCATTGCTCTGTGTTATTCTTGCGTGTTTAATTAATGAATATGCCTGTGTTAGAAATAATTAAACTCCTCCTAGTTTGAATTTGCTATTTACATTACCTGCTAATGCGCATCATATTACCGCACTAGTGACTTGTAGATGGCAGTGTGGAGATAGGTTGTTATGTTGATATACTAGTTCACATCTTGGATTATCATTATTGTTGCATTGATAAAGAATATGTTGGCTGGATCGAGTCATAGTGCCACTGAACCGAACTTTCCAGTGCAGCCACACTTGCCGGTATGGGACGGCCTTGGCTTGGTCTAGCACCGTGCTCCTTTATCGGTACCACCACAGAGGGAAGGTTATAAATGCGTGCTGCCCTGATCAGGTAGACGACGATAACCTTGTGAGCCCAGTCTTTTATTTGCGCGCGGTCCCCGTTTGGGACAGTTTAGTTGGCCACGACGGTGGCAGGTGTCACGGGGTGACATAGGGGCCACCCAGGGCAGGACTCCGGGGGAGGATGATTGTCGGTGGTATGATGGAGGAGTCACGGGTTAGGCAAGTTTTGTTGGAGTAGCACTGGTCCACCCGAATGGGAGTACGAGGCCAGGAGCTCCATAGTGTGGGTAAAGTGCGCAACCTCTGCAGAGTGTAAATCTATTCGAATAGCCGCATCCTCGGTCATGGGACACAGTTCGTACTAGGTCACATTGTTTGGTCTGTGTCGAGTCTGGAGGAACAAACCATATGATGTTAATAATGAACCAAAGAAAGGTATCATTTGCCAGATTTATGGTACAGATGCAGGGACATCGGATGATGTCAGGTTTATGGGATGTTAGCCATGCGATGGCTATGAGATGAGTGGTCGGATGACCGCATGACTTGGATTTGATCTAGATCGAGTTTGGATTGGATCCTAAGATTATTCAGAGTATGGATTAAATTACTTGATATGCTTTATCTTCGTCATACTGCAGTTACTTTGATAGTTTACATGCTAGATAATACTGTTAGGACATGATCCGTAAAAATGATGTTAGATAATCCAGCTATGACATGATGATTAATGCTGCTGGATAATTAATCTTGCTAGATAATCCTGCCATAACATGATAGTTAATACTGTTAAGATAACAAGTGCATGCTTGAATGTCATGGATTGCTTTGCTTGGTGTATATGTTGGTTTGGTTTGCTTGCGAGTACATTCAAAAGTACGCAGCGGCCTTCAATGTGGCCAGGTTCACCTAAGGATTCAATGACCTCTAGCGAGGAGCCGGAGTGTTCGCGGGCTAGAATAGTAACCCAGTCAGATCCCTGTGGATTGGAGCCACATCAAGACCATGCTGCCTTAGATAGAGTTTTTCCGCTGCCATCACCCTTGTAAAATATATCATGTAAGACTTATGTATCCATTAATAGAAATGTCTGTGTTCATGATACTTGTTGTAAAAGCGCATGCCAGAGTGATTTCCTGGGCTAGTGTGTGCGGTGACCGTCTAACTACAGTGGTATTTAGGTGGGGTGCCACACTGACCGAGGAGCCGCACGTGGTGGCCCCCAAAGGGACGAAGTCCTAGAGGGGGAGGTCAAGTGCTCGGACTCGGGGGACCTCAGGTCACCCGGTCCAAAGAGACCCACACCTCCGCCGCCCAAGACAACGACGCAGAGGAGGGCGAGGAGGAGGAGGTCTCCCTCCCCCCGAAGGGGAAGAGGTCGGCGTTAGATGACGCCGACGTAGGCATGCCGCCGAAGGTCCCAAAGAGATCGAGGCGAACCTCGTCCGGGGTTGGCAACAAGTCATCGGGGGGAGCCGAACTCTTCGGTGACTCAGAAGAAGACCTCCTCGCTGTGGGGAGGAAGAAGCCGGCGCCCCGAGGGTAAGCCATTATCTTTACATCCCATCTTTTTTTAATCTGACAAGTCATTTTCTTGATAAGGGAAATCTTACCGAAGCGACTTTTTCTCATGCAGTCCGCCGAGGGTAATCCCCAGCGGTTCCTCGAGCGGGTTGCCATCCGCCAGCGGGACTCCGGAGCCCGCTGATCCTCCCCCAATGCTTGACGGGCTAGGGGAGGCAACATCCACCTTGGCCCCCGACGTCAACACGACGGGGGCTGACGAGGTGGCCATCATGGCCGAGGTCGACACCTCGGCCCAACAGGACCCGGGGAAGGAGCGCCCCGTGGTCATCGAAGAAGGGCTGGGCCAATCATCGGCCCAGCCGGCGTCTACCTTTGCTCCGCCGCTCCAGGTGGAGGCTACCCGGGTGGATGCATCTGAGGTCATCCCTCCACCCCAGCCAACTGCCCAAGGATGGGCTGGCGCGGGGTGGACCGAGGAGATGGAGGACGCCCTGAAGGGCTCCTCCATCAAGGAGGAGCACCATGCCTTAATAGGCGCGGTGCTGCAAGGCTACCGGTCTGCAGGGGCCGGCCTGCATGAGGTTTTCAAGAACCTCATAGCAGGTTTCGAGGTACGCTTTTTATCTGCGCATCCAGCCTACTTTGTTTATTTGAGCTTCTTTGAGTTATGCCTTTGTCCGAGGACATAAGAGTACAGCCTGCTAAATGGCTTAGTGAGTGAGTAGCCCCTGAGCCCGAAGTTGGTTTCAAGAAACTGGCATCAGGGTCGCTTGATTGAGTAGGAGCCCGTTGAGTAGCCCCCCGGGCGCCGATTGAGGCAGCCGTCCCGGGACTTTTTAGTAATCCTAACTGTTCTCTTTGTAATAAGGATCTGTTTTTGTTCCATGTTTCGACCTCGGTTCCGGACTCCGTCTCTGAGGAGATGGCGGAGATGAACCGGAAACTCGAGCAGTCTCAAGGTAAGCAAGTGCAAACTTGCCATGTACTTTCGGTATAATGTGTTTTGTTAAAGAAAACAACTAAGGTTGAACTATTTTGACAACAACAGCGTTAGCTGAGCTGGAGACACTCAAGGCTGAGCTCGAAAGGGCTCGGAAGGAGGTGCGGAAGCAGGAGGCTGCTGCCGCCGCGGCCGAGAAGGCCCGGGCCGCCGAGAAGGCAACCGGGGAGACGCACCAAGCGCGGGTGCTGGAGGTCGAGGAGACCCTGAAGAGCGTGTTCGAAGGACGCGACAAGCTTCAGGAGGAGGGGCAATGAACGAAGGAGGAGCTCGAGAAGCTTCAACGTGCCCACTCCAACTTCAAGACCTCGGCCCGAGCTGACTGCGAGGTACTCCAGCAAGTGGAGTAAATCGCCTCGGGTATGACATTTTTGCTGTAGTGTTCGTTTCGCAGCAAAGGGTGTGTCGAGCTCACCCAATTATGGCGTTCCGCAGAGGTCTTTGCGGATCTCCCACAGAGCATAGCGGAAGCGGTGGCATACTTCGGCCAGCTGGCGGGCCACGAGGCGGAGAAGGCCTTCTGGGGGCAGTTTCCAGGGTCGTCGTCCGCGCAGTTGCTGAATTTTCGAGTGAAGCAGCTGGTGGAGCTGTTTCGCATGATGAGACCGGTGCTCCAGGACCTCTGCATCGCGCTGTGGCCTGCCGAAGCCATGCTGAGGAGCCTCTTCGGCCTTGCGGCCCATCTCCGAGACGCCGCGCCCTGCATGGATCGCTGGAAAAGGTCCGCGTGCTTCGAAGGGGCGCTGAGGGCGTATGCTTGCGTGAAGACGCCCTTCCGCAAGGTTGATGCGGAGACATGTGCCGCGGGCCCTCCTGCCGACCAGCTGCGCACCGCCGAGCAGTTCTTCGCTGAGGTGGAGGCGAGGGCTCGGACCACAGAAGCCATGTGTCCCAAAGGCACTCTGTATTTCTAGATGATACTTCGGAATGCCAGAGTGTATGATGTAAAAACTTTATCTTTCGTTGAATGAAAATGGCTTGAAATTCCATGTGTGTTGTTTTATAATTAATTATTCCTCCGATATGACTATTTAAAATGAGAGTGGCCAGTCGTCGGCTTCAGCTCCAGTGTAGGTCATACAAAGGGTGTTCCTTAAGGCACACTGGACCCTTAGACGACGTCTCGGTACCCGGAGGTTGTCGGTGCCTCATAGGAACTAGGCAATCGGACTATAGTGGCTTTATATCTTTCACTTAGTCATAGGAGTTTGACTGTGGGGGCTGATGACCAGCCCCCGGTGTGGGAAGTGTTCGGCTAAGTCAGCCGATGTCTAGTCCTAGACACACTTCAGCTAGGAATGAAAGCCATACGTTTAACACGGGTGATCTCTATCGTCACATCGCTTGACATGGTCTGCGGATGGCGGACCAGTTTGCGCATACCTAGATAGTCAGTTTTCGGCTTTCTCCACTGAGGCGCTATGCCAATTGACCTGGCAGCGCAATCGTAGTTGTTCTCTCATTACGCCCTTAGCCGAATTTATCGGAAACATAAGGGGTACACATAGGAGCCGGGCAACCCAACTATTGACCAAAATCTAGGTTCGAAACTGATGCATATAAGGCCAAAATCCAAGACGCCGAGTACTTCGGACTTGTTATATGATTGTATCTTATTTACGGAACTTCTTCGTCCCACAGGGGCTATGCTGATAAAGAATTATGATGGAGACCTTGAAAGGGCACATTTTCTTTATATCATAATTTCAAGCGTATACATGCCCAGCTACGATGAGAGGGGTTGAAAGAATACAATGTAAAGAGTAAGGAAGAAAGAGGAAGAAACAGGGCGGATAATTGCTGAGCTGATTTTGAAGAATCCGGGTCGCTACCTGCCGCACATCTGCGTTTTCGAACTGTTGACCAGATCTTCACCATTGATGGTGAGGAATTTGTGAAGGTTGTTGCCCTTCCGGCCCTTTATACACTTTAAGTGTTTGATTGACTGAGTTCCTTTAAAGGAGGTGTTGCCGAAGTCACTCTGTGGTTAAAACCACATAGATGTAGTCATGTTTGGCTGTTTCTTTTACAGATACTTGCCTGTGCAGGGACTCTAAGCCACATCTTTGCTTGGTTGATCCGTGCCGTCGTTTGGGTAAGTGCTCTGGCTCCTCGACGTCCCAGGGAATCTTTAGTGCGAAATTATGCACTCTGGGGACATAGTGCCCACTCCAGAGAGGGCACACGAGGAGCCTGCATCCCTATTTCGGGTGCGGGGGTACCTGGCCGATGTCGATTTGTGCAGCCCGGGCGCGCTTCAAAGAGCGGGTGGCGTGTTTATCGCTGCGGGCTGCCTCCTCGGATGCTTGAACCTCGGCTGCGAAAGCCGCGGTCTATTCCTCTTTCTGGAGTGATTGTTCTATGTTACCATTGACTGTGATAACGCCATTACGTCCCGGCATTTTGAGCTTGAGGTAGGCATAATGCGGGACTGTGTTGAAGCGCGCGAAGGCTGTGCGCCCTAAGAGCGCATGGGATCCACTCCGGAAGGGTACGATATCGAAGATTAACTCCTCGCTTCTGAAGTTCTCGGGCGAACCGAAGACTACCTCTAGGGTGACCGTTCCGGTACAATGGGCTTCGACGCCCGGAATGACACCTTTAAAGGTGGTAGAGCTCGGCTTGATCCGAGATGAGTCGATGCCCATCTTCCGAATTGTGTCCTCATAGATGAGGTTAAGGCTGCTTCCCCCGTCCATCAGGACGCGTATTAGATGATAACCATCAACAATAGGGTCCAGGACGAGCGCCGCCGATCAGCCATGCCTGATGCTGGTCGAATGATCGTGCTTGTCGAAAGTGATCGGGTAAGCCGACCATGGGTTATACTTCGGGGCGACTGGCTCCAACGCATATACGTCCCGAAGTACACGCTTCCTCTCCCTTTTAGGGATGTGGGTGACGTAGATCATATTGACCTCTGTTACCTCATTAGGAAATTTCTTTTGGCATCCATTATTGGGCCGCCGAGGTTCATCCTCGTCATCGCTGCGGTGTTGGGTTTTACTCTGACCCTCTGCCGCTATCTTGCCGGCTTGTTTAAAGACCCAGCAATTCCTATTAGTGTGGGTTGCTGGTTTTTCCTGAGTACCATGAATCCCACATGGGCGGTCCAGGAGCCTATAAAGCTAGCTAGGTCCATCTTTGTTCACTTTAAATGGTTTTCTTTTCTGCCCGGATTTAGGTCTGGTGAACCCTGTGTTAACCGCGGTGTCTTTAGTGTCGCTTCCGCCATTTTTGTACCTGCACTTATTTTTGTTGCACTTTGGTTTTCCATTGGCGTCGCGAGTTTCTGAGGTGCCTGCCTCGCCGTTATGAGAACTTCGAGCGAGCCAGCTATCTTCTCCCGCACAAAAGTGACTCATCAGTGAGGTCAGGGCTGCCATAGTTCTCGGCTTATCCTGGCCGAGTTGTCGAGCCAACCATTCATCTCGGATATTGTTTTTAAATGCGGCGATGGCCTCGGCTTCAGAGCAGTCTATGATTTGGTTCTTCTTGGTGAGGAACCTATTCCACAATTTCCGGGCTGATTCGCCTGGCTGTTGGGTGACACGGCTGAGGTCATCAGCGTCCGGAGGTCGGACATATGTGCCCTGGAAGTTTGCTCAAAAAGCGTCTTCTAGGGCCTCCCAGCTGCTGATAGAGTGAGGAGGGAGGCTGTTAAGCCAATGCCTCGCCGGCCCCTTTAGCTTGAGCAGCAGATATTTAATGGCATGGAGATCATCTCCATTGGCCATGTGTATATGCAGGAGGAAATCTTCAATCCAAACTGCTGGGTCCGTGGTACCATCGTATGATTCTATGTTGATGGGTTTAAACCCTTCCGGGAATTGATGTTCCATCACCCTGTCTGTGAAGCAGATTGGGTGAGCCGGACCTCGGGACCGAGGAGCATCTCATCGGAGGTCGGGAGAAAGCCGTGAGTAGGCTTGATCTCGGGCACGGCCGTTCCTGTCCTGTCTGTGAAGCAGATTGGGTGAGTCGGACCTCGAGACCTAGGAGCATCTCATCGGAGGTCGGGAGAAAGCCGTGAGTATGCCTGATCTCGGGCACGGCCGTTCCTGTCCACCCAGGTGTCATAGCCGTCGAGCCCAGCGGGTGCACGTCCCCTTGATCCGTAGATGGACCGAGGGGGAGCCCTATTTTCCTAAATACGACGTCTAGCGTCGTGAGGATCTATGTAGTCCACGGGGTCTTTGCCATGACGGCATGGAGGTGGCCATTCACCGGGGTCTTCTCATCTTGGCCTGTCCCGGCCTCTAGGGGGCTGATCGAGGTTGTCAGCGAGCTCCTCGTCGAACTCCGGTAAAAGATGCCTACGTGGGTATGATTTCGGCGCACTATGGCATCGGTTCTCCATGTCTTGCTTGGCGGAGAGCACTTCGATCCACTTTTCATTTAGCGCATCAGTATTGGCCTGCAGCTGCTGCTGCTTGCACTTTAAGCTCCGGGCCGTCGCAACGATGCGTCGCCGGAAGCGCTCTTGTTCAAAAGGGTCTTCGGGGATGATGTAGTCCTCGGTACAGAGGCTCTCGTCCTCCTCAGATTCCGGCATGTAGTTGTCGTCGGCCCCTTCGAAGAGGTAATCGGGATCTGAGTCCCTAAGAGGTCGGTCTGGTGTGTCGTTCCTTACTGGGGAGGCTTGAACATCCTCCTCATGGTTATCGGCATCGCCGTCCTCCGCGTCGCCGTTATTGGCTGTCCCGTTGTTGCCACTGGGTTCCCCATTATTGCCCCTTCGGCGCCTTCGCCGATGTCTTGGAGGGGATTTGGGGGTGTCCACCATGTAAACATCATAGGTGGACGTGGCGGTCCACCTGCCCGCGTTTACCGGGGGCAAGGTGTTCTCGATGGGGCCATCAGCATCTTCCTCCATGTCTGAGGCTTCGCCGTAGTCCAACATGTCGGTTAAATCATCGATCGTGGCGACTAGGTGGGTGGTGGGTGGGATGTAAATTTCCCTATCGTCGGCTTTAAGTCCAATCTGATTGTAAACCGAAGTCTTGCCGTCCGAGATGGACATGCTCCAGATGCGGTTAAGCATCTCATCGAGGTGAGATAACTCTTCGGGATTCATGGATTCTCCATAGGCAGGGCTGATTCGAAGTACACCCAGCGTGTAACCGAATGCATTTTCACAGCGAAGGGAATCTGAACATAATTCTGGGTTCTACGCCGAAATCAATTCTGGCACCGGCACAATTTTGGGAATGGGAGCCAGATCTATCTCCGGACAGACGATCGGGGAGAGACTGGCCGGAGTGGCGGCGTCAGGGGTCTCAAGAGGCGCTGTGACAGAGTTCGGTTTCGGAGTTGAGCCATCAGAACCAGCCGAGCTCTCGATCCGGCCAGGAGTCCATCCTGATAGGATGAGTTTGCCACGGGAGTCCGCAGTGTACTCAAGGCCACCGAAAGTCACGATCCGACCTGGGGCGTAGTTCTCGACGAAGGTCAGGTGACCCGTCGAGTCGGCGCAAAATACCATGCTGCCGAAGACGAAAAGCTGGCCGGGGGCATAAATGTCCCCGTGGCCGTTGGCGCAGTTGATCTGCAGGTGAGCCATCGATCCTTCTAGTGATCATGCAGCGGAACTCTCAATGAAAGCACCAGTGTCGGTGTAAAAACCGGCAGACCACGGGGTAGGGGGTCCCGAGCTGTGGATCTCGGATCGGTGGTAACAGAGACGAGGGAGACGATGTTTACCCAGGTTCAGGCCCTCTCAATGGAGGTAAAACTCTACGTCCTGCTTCTGTTTATATTGATGGAGATGTATCAAGTACAGAGTTGATCTACCTCGAGGTCGTAATATGTGTCTAACATCTAGGGCTAGGTGAGCGATATTACGTTGATGTCCCATACGGGCTAAACCCTATGGCTTATATACACGCCAGGGAGGGTATCTAGGGTTACAAGGTCGGTATCTAGGAGTAAGGCGGCTGGAAAAATCTTGAAGTCTACTACAAGTCTTCGGTAGAGACAGCCTCGATCACGTCTCCCGTGTGCGGCCTCCGGAGTCCATCTTGATCACGTACGAGGGCACATCGGCCCAACCGAGGAGACGGGCTGGCTAGGTTGGCACCCCCTAATCCAGGACACCGTCACATACTAACAAGCAACCATGTCTTTCAAAATATGAATGCTAAAGAAAGTTATCCCTATCCCATTATGCTCAATCATTGATCCATTCATGAAACACTCTCAATATTAGCTACACACAATGCACAAGTATGACGATAGTGCTCTCTAGTTGGTGCTTTTATAAGAGAAGATAGAGACTCAAAATAAAAATAAAAATTGCTAAAAAGTAAATAGATAGGCCCTTCGCAGAGGGAAGCAGAGATTTGCAGATGTGCTAGAGCTCAAGGCTAAAATTAGAGAGATAAAATTATTTTGAGAGGCATGCTTTTCCTGTCAACGAAAACGACCGAGAATTCCCAATATTTTCCATGCTAGACACATCATAGGCGGTTCCCAAACAGAAAATAAAGTTTATTTCCTTTCCACCATTCTTTCACAATCCATGGCTAGCCGTATCCACGGGTGCCCTCCATACCAACACTTTCCAAGGAATTTGTTATTATTATTTTTGATTCATTGTGGGACTGGGCATCCCTATTACCAGCCACTCTCTCGTGCAATGACATATGAATAAACACTCATCATGAGAATAACACACCTAGCATGGAAAATATTGGCCACCCCCTGCCGCTTCATGAGCGGTACGGGCACACAAAACGGAAAATTATTTTGAAAATTTAGAGTTGGCACATGCAAATTTACTTGGAACGGCATGGAAATACCGCATATAGGTAGATATGGTGGACTCATTTGGCACAACATGGGTTTAAGGAGTTGGATGCACAAGCAGTATTCCCGCTTAGTACATATGAAGGCTAGCAAATAGGTTGAGAAGCAACCAACCAAAAAGCAAAAACGGTCATAAACATGCATTTAAAATAACTAACACCGAATAATGCACCATAAGTAGGATATAATTTCGTTGCATAACTATTGACTTTATGTGCATGCATAGGGAATCACAAACCTTAACACCAATATTCTTACTAAATCACAATTACTCACTAACATGACTCACATATTATTATCTCCATATGGCAAAACTATTGCAAGGAATCAAACTTATCATATCCAATGATCTTTCATGAAAGTTTTTATTATATCCCTCTTGAATATTCATCACTTTGGGACCAAATTCATATCTTGTGCAAATTACGATTACTATTATCAACTCTCAAAATAATATAAGTGAAACATGAGAGTGCAAATATTTCTTCAGAATTTTAATCTTATCATCTCTCAAAATAATATAAGTGAAGCATGAGAGTTCAATTATTTCTTCAAAATATAGCCACCGCCGTGCTCAAAAAGATTTTAGTGAAGCAGTAGAGCAACTGCCAAGCTCAAAAGGTATAAGTGAAGCACATAGAGTATTCTAACAAATCACGAATAATGTGTGTCCCTCTCAAAAAAGGTGTATCCAGCAAAGATGATTGTGACAAACTAAAAAGCAAACAAAGCAAAGACTCATATAATACACGACGCTCCAAGTAAAACACATATCATGTGATGAATAAAAATATAGTTCCAAGTGAGTTACCGATAGATTGTAGACGAAAGAGGGGATGCCTTCCGGGGCATCCCCAAGCTTAGACGCTTGACTCTTCCTTGAATATTGCCTTGGGGTGCCTTGGGCATCCCCAAGCTTAGGCTCTTGCCACTCCTTATTCCTTTGTCCTTCGCATTCACACTCAAAACTTGAAAACTTCAATCACACAAAACTCAACAAAACCTTCGTGAGATCCGTTAGTATATCAAACAAATCTTAAACTTTAGGTACTGTTGTAAATTGATTCATATTTAATATTGGCATAATTCTACTGTACTACAACTTCTCCATGACTCATACCCCCCGATACGATCCATAGATTCATCAAAATAAGCAAACTATGCAAAAAAAAACATAATCTGTCTAAAACAGAACAGTCTGTAAAGATCTATTTAAAATCCATACTTCTGTTACTTCAAAAATTCTGAAAAATGAGGACCACGTGAGAAATTCATATAGCAATACTTTGTAAAAATTTCTGATTTTTCTGACGCTCCAGTACAGAATTAAAATTCCAGTACTGGACGCAAAACTTTCTGTTTTCCAAACAGCATCAATTATACTATCTTCCAAATCATCCCAAAGGCATTACTTGGCAGAAACACTAATTAAAACATAAAAACTTACTCATAACAGAAGCTAAAATTGTGTAAACACACAAGAACAGAAACAAAAAGCAAAAAATTATTTTATTCATTGGGTTGCCTCCCAACAAGCGCTATTGTTTTATGCCCCTAGCTAGGCATAATGCATAGTTTCAAGTATTGTCATCCTTCAAATTAATTCCATAGGTGTCCCTCATAATGGATTCATATGGTGCTTTAATTCTCTTCATAGGGAAGTGTTCCATCCCTTTCTTTAATGGAAATTGAAATCTTATATTACCTTCTTTCATATCAATAATAGCACCAATAGTTCGAATAAAAGGCCTACCAAGTATTATGGGGCAAGAAGGATTGCATTCAATGTCAAGAACATTAAAGTCCACGGGCACATAATTTCTATTTGCAATAATAAGCACATCATTTATTCTACCCAATGGCTTTTTAATAGTGGAATCCGCAAGATGCAAATTAAGGGAACAAGGATCCAAGTCGGTGAGACCTAGCACATCACATAAAGACTTTGGTATAGTGGAAACGCTAGCACCAAGATCACAAAGAGCATTACATTCATAATCTTTAATTTTTACTTTAATAGTGGGTTCCCATTCATCTTGTAATTTTCTAGGAATTGATACTTCTAACTCAAGTTTTTCTTCATGTGCTTTCATCATGGCTTCTACAATATGTTTAGTGAAAGCTTTATTTTGTTCATATGCATTTGGTGAATTAATCATGGATTGCAACAAGGAAGTACACTCAATTAAAGAACAACTATCATAATTAAAGTCCTTGTAATCCAAAGTAGTGGGTGCATTATTATTTAAAGTTTTAACCTCTCCAAACCCACTTTTTCACTTTTATGATCAAGATTATCACCCTCCAAGCAAATGGGACTCATTCTTTCTAAAGTTAACTCTTCTTCAGTCCCTTTTTCATCAAGTTTTCTATTATTAAAAAAATATTCAATAGGTGTAACACCAATCATTTTAATATCTTCATCATTACTACGATAAAAACCGGGTGGAATCGCTTTTTCTAGAAATTCTCGCTTAGCTCTCAACCTAGCGGTCCTTTCTTTACTTTCATTAATGGAGACATACATAGATTTAATAGACTCATTTATATCATGCTTAGATGGCAAAATTTCAGTTTTGAGATTTTCCACATCATGAGCAATTTTATCCATGTTCCTAGCCAATTCATCAACTCTATTCAATTTTTCTTCTATCATAGCATTGAAATTCTTTTGTGAATTAATAAATTCTTTAATATTACTTTCAAGATCAGAGGGCATCCTATTATTATTATTATAAGAATTACCATAAGGATTGCCATAATTATTAGAAGAATTTCTAGGAAATAGTCTAGCATTGAAATTACCCCTATAGGCATTGTTGTTGAAATTATTTCTAGAGACAAAATTCACATCAATAGCATCATTAGGATCAATATGAGTATTTTTACTAACAACCAATTTCAATAAAGCATCCATCTTATCACTCAAATTATTAATTTCTTCAACATAATTTACCTTCTTACCAGTTGGAGTTCGCTCAGTGTGCCATTGAGAATAATTTGCCATAATATTATCAAGAAGTTTTGTAGCTTCTCCCAATGTAATTTCCATAAAGGTGCCACCTGTGGCAGAGTCTAGCAAATTTCTAGAGACAAAGTTTAGTCCCGCATAAAAATTTTGTATGATCATCCATAAATTCAAACCATGAGTTGGGACATTTCTTATCATTAGTATCATTCTCTCCCAAGATTGGGCAACATGTTCATGTTCAAGTTGCTTAAAATTCATAATTTGTTTTCTCAAAGAAATAATCTTAGCGGGAACAAAATATTTAGTAATAAAAGCGTCCTTACACTTGTCCCAAGAATCAATACTATTTCTAGGCAAGGATGAAAACCAAGTTTTAGCACGATCTCGTAGTGAGAACAAAAACAATTTTAATTTGACAATATCATTATCCACATCTTTCTTCTTTTGCATATCACAAAGTTCAACGAAAGTATTTAGATGGGATGCAACATCTTCATTAGGACTACCAGAAAATTGTTTTTTCATAACAAGATTAAGCAAGGCAGCATTAATGTCACATGACTCCGCACTAGTGGCAGGAGGAGCAATAGGAGTACTAATAAAATCATTATTATTGGTATTGGAAAAGTCACACAATTTTGTATTTTCTTGAGACATCGCGACAAAGGAAGCAAAGTAGCAAACAAAGTATTTTTGTGTTTTTGTAAAATATTTTAGAAGTGGGGGAGATGAAAACGAGAGGCAAATGAAAATAAAAGGTAGATAAAGTAAATGCAAGTGAATGATAATTTGTGTGAAGGTACTTGGTAATTTTGAGGATGTCTCCCCGGCAACGGCGCCAGAAATTATTCCTGCTACTTGTGAGCTGCGTTGGTAATTCCCTGAAGAGGAAGGGAGATGCAGTATGGTAGAGATAAGTATTTCCCTCAGTTAAGAACCAAGGTTATCAATCCAGTAGAAGAACCAAGCAAAATACCAGTAAAGCGCACCTGCACACACAAGAGCAAACACTTGCACCCAACGCGAATAAGAGGATTGTCAATCCTCTTAGCGGTTATTTGCAAGGATTAAATCTTATCGAGGTAAATAAATAAACTAAACTACTAATTAAAATAAAAGTAAATAAATTGCAGCAAGATATTTTTAGGTTTTTTATATGATAAGATAGACCCGGGGACCATAGTTTTCACTAGAGGCTTCTCTCTTGAGCACATAAGCATACGGTGGGTAAACAAATTACTGTTGGGCACTTGATAGAAAAGCAAATAATTATGACGGATTCATGGCAATGATCATGTATATAGGCATCACGTCCGAGACAAGTAGACCGACTCCTGGCTGCATCTACTACTATTACTCCATCCATCAACCGCTATCCACCATGCATCTAGGGTATTAAGTATGAAACAGAGTAACGCCTTAAGCAAGATGACATGATGTAGAGAAGCAAATTCAAGCAATATGAATAAACCCCATCTTTTTATCCTTAATGGCAACAATACAAATACGTGTCATGTCCCTTTCTGTCACTGGGATTGAACACCGCAAGATTGAACCCATCACAAAGCACCTCTCCCATTGCAAGATAAATCAATCTAGTGGGCCAAACTAAACTGATAGATCAGAGAGAAATACAAAGCTATAATGATCATGCATAAAAGATTTCAGAGAAGACTCAAATATTTCTCATTAATAATCTGATCATAAACTCACAATTCATCGGATCCCAACAAACACACCGCAAAAGAAGATTACATCGGATAGAACTCCAAGAACATTGAGGAGAACATTGTATTGAAGATCAAAGAGAGAGAAGAAGCCATCTAGCTACTAGCTATGGACCCGTAGGTCTGTGGTAAACTACTCACACATCATCGGAAGAGCAACAAGGTTGAGGTAGAAGCCCTCCGTGATCGATTCCCCCTCCGGCAGAGTACCGGAAAAGGCCTCCAGATGGGATCGCGGAAGAACAGAGGCTTGCTGCGGCGGAAAGGTTTTCTCTTCTGGCTGTCTGGGGGTTTCCGAATATTTGTGAATTTATAGAAGTGGAATTAGGTCAAAAGGAGTCACGTGGGCCTCACAAGGCAGTACGGCGCCCCCCGTGGGGCGCGCCCTAGTGCCTTGTGAAGCCCCTGTGGGGCTTCTGGCCTCCTCTCGAAGCTTCCCAGGTTTCTTTTGTCCAGAAAAAATTCTCCAAAAAGTTTCATGGCATTTGGACTTCATTTGGTACTGTCTCTCTGAAAAGCCAAAAACAAGCAGAAAACAGCAACTGGCACTAGGTACCAAGTTAATAGGTTAGTCCCAAAAAATGATATATGATTGCTTGTAAATGTATATAAAACATTCAAGATTGATACTATAATAGCATGGAACAATCAAAAATTATAGATACGTTGGAGACGTATCAGTGCCGACCTGTCCCATCTCAGCATCCATAATGGCAAGCCCAGATATGCCACCAAGGGGCTGGGCCGTTTCTTCAGGAGTTTTCCTAGCCTCCTCGGCAGCAGACGCGGCGGCCTCCATGCCGGGAATCCTGGCGGCCTCATCAGCAGCACTCTTAGTATGTCTCTCCGCGGATGCCTCCTCCCCCTCCGAAGGAATTGGCTCTGTGGGTTGAAGAAGGGACAGAGGAAAGAAAAATTCAAGGTTCAGTTCAAGTTCGAGAAAACAAAAAGAAGAAGCATTAGAAAGATTCAAGTATACTCGGGAAGAAGATTACTTTGATGAGCGTGTGGGGGGGATGCCATTCTTCCTCCAGCAACCTCTGTTGCCGACGCCTGGTCTCCGGCAACATCGGTTGTCGGAGGGGCCTCCGCGCGGGTGAGCCTTTCTTGGGGCTTCTCTGGGGGAGGGCTGCCCCTTGCCAGTGAAAGTCTTTGTGACGGCCTGGGGGTCGAGGGTGCCGTCAAGAGGTCCATCCCTTGACGCTCTCCTTCTGGCTGGCTACTTTCCAGCCCTTTGTCGGTCTCCATTGCAAAAGATCTGACGGTGGTGCCCGCCAGTGGAGACTGCACATGTGCCATGTGCGGGTGATGACTCACAAGTATAGGGGATCAATCGTAGTCCTTTCGATAAGTAAGAGTGTTGAACCCAACGAGGAGCAGAAGGAAATGACAAGCGGTTTTCAGCAAGGTATTTTCTGCAAGCACTGAAATTATCGGTAACGAGTAGTTTGATAGCAAGATAATTTGTAACAAGTGACAAGTAGCAATAGTAACAAAGAGTGCAGCAAGGTGGCCCAATCCTTTTTATAGCAAAGGACAACCCGGAACGATCTCTTATAATAAGTAAAGCGTTCTCGAGGACACATGGGAATTTCATCTAGTCACTTGCATCATGTTGGTTTGATTCGCGTTCGCTACTTTGATAATTTGATATGTGGGTGGACCGGTGCTTGGATGTTGTTCTTACTTGAAAAAGCCTCCCACTTATGATTACCCCCTCTCGCAAGCATCCACAACTACAAAAGGAGAATTAAGATAACTCTAACCATAGCATTAAACATATGGATCCAAATCAGCCCCTTACAGAAATAACGCATAAACTAGGGTTCAAGCTTCTGTCACTCTAGCAACCCATCATCTAATTAATACTCCACAATGCATTATCTTAGGCCCAAAGATGGTGAAGTGTCATGTAGTCGACGTTCACATGACACCACTAAGAGAATCAACAACATACATATCATCAAAATATCGAACGAATGCCAAATGCACATGATTACTTATGACAAGACTTCTCCTATGTCTTGAAGAACAAAAGTAACTACTCACAAATCATCTTCATGTCCAATATCAGAGGGGTATAAAATAGCATAATAGATCTGAACATATAATCTTCCACCAAATAAACCAACTAGCATCAACTACAAGATGTAATCAACACTACTAGCATCCCACAGGTACCAATCTGAGGTTTTGAGACAAAGATTGAATACAAGAGATGAACTAGGGTTTGAGACTAGATGGTGCTGTTGAAGATGTTGATGAAGATTGGTCCTCCCACGATGAGAGGATCGTTGGTGATGTCGATGGCGATGATTTCCCCCTCCCGGAGGGAAGTTTCCCCGGCAGAATCGCTCCGCCGGAGAGCAAAATAGCTCCTGCCCAAGTTCCGCCTCGAGACGGTGGCGCACCGTACAAAAAGTCTTCTCTATATTTTTTCTTGGGCAAATGGGCTTATATACCAGAAAATGGGGTCAGAGGCTGGCCAGGGGCCCCACGAGCCACCAGGGCGCGCCTGGGGGAGGGGGTGGCGCGCCCTGGTGCCTCATGGGCGTGGCCCCCTCTGGTACTTCTTGGCTGCAGTATTTTTTATTTATTCCAAAATAAGTCTCCGTGAAATTTCAGCTCATTTGGAGATGTGCAGAATAGGTATCTCTGACATAGCTTTTTCAGGTCCAGAATTCCAGCTGCCGGCAATCTCCCTCCTTGTGTAAATCTTGCATATTAAGAGATAAAAGGCATTAGAATTTCTCCACAAAGTGTTATATTGATTAAAATCACTATAAATAACAGTAGGAAAACATGATGCAAAATGGACGTATCAACTCCCCCAAGCTTAGACCTCGCTTGTCCTCAAGCAAAAGCCGATATCGATAATCATGTCCACATGTTTAGAGAGAGAGAGGTGTCGATAAAAACAAAATACGGACATGGTAGCATCATGATCATTATTATAACATCAATATTTATTATCATAGAACTTCCCATGAGAAAGTAACAATTCATCACAACAATGAAGTATAAGGCATAAACTTTCTTGAAAACTAACAAACTATGTTCTCAGTCAACAATGCAATTGCAATTCATAATATTTTCAGGAAGGGTCTCATGTAGGAGCTTTTTAGCAAGTTCACATAGTCAACCATCATTTAGTCTTCTATGATTGCTAACACTCACAACATATATATGGAGCAAAAAGTTTCAGCCAGACACATAGAAAGATAGGGGCTTATAATTTCACCTCCCAACTTATTCACCTCAAGGGTGATGTCAACAATAATAACTCATGATCACTCATATCCAACTGGATATATATGCCTAGATCTTTCCCCACCACATGATGCTTGCAAAATAGAAAAATAAAAAGGAATAGAGGAGAACACTATTGACTCTTGCATATAAAGTAAATACATAAAAGTAAAAGATAGGCCCTTCGCAGAGGGAAGCAGAGGTTGTCATGCGCTTTTTGTTGTTGGATGCACAAGCTCTTAATGCAAATGAACGTCGCTTTATATTGCCCCTTGTGAGAGCAACCTTTATTATGCAGTCTGTCGCTTTTATTTCTTTACCATCACAAGTTCGTACAAAGCTTATTTTCCCTTGCAATAAAAGTTTAGACATATATAGAGGCTATTTTTATTGCTTTTTGCACCGATGACAACTTACTTGAAGGATCTTATTCAATTCATAGGTAGATATAGTGGACTCTAACGACATGAAACTGGGTTTAAGGGTTTTAGGTGCACAAGTAGTATCTCTACTTGGTGCCGATTTTTGGCTAGCAAAGATATTAGGCAAGCACCACATGTTGGAGGATCTACAACAATATAACTTCTATGTGAATAAAAGAAAACATAACTCATTACGTTGTCTTCCTTGTCCAACGTCAACAATTTGACATAAAATACTTAATGGGGGCTCACAATCATAAAAGATGTCCAAGATAGTGTATTTGCATGTGAATCTTCTCTTCCCTATTAATTTCTTCATGAATTGCATCATTGACCAACGCTATGTTTGTTAAATTCCTATAAATTTTACCACTTATACTTTTCTTTATGTAATGTCATTACTTTCCATAAGATTAGCATATGATCTTTTTCATTATTTTCAGTGCTAGGATTGAAACATAAAAGTAAAGAAGTAAAAACTCAAACTACTCTTTATTATATAACTCTCAACTCGATTACATAGGTAGATAGATCACGAAACTAGCACTCAAAAATAGATCATACTAAACTTTTATTCAACTAAATCACGAAATAACTAAGGATCGAACTAAAATAGGTAAAGATGATAAAAGTGATGGTGATACGATACCGGGGCGCCTCCCCCAAGCTTGGCACAAGCCAAGGGGAGTGCCCCTACCCATGTACTTAAGTTTCCTACTTCGGTGATGGTGGTGGTGATGAAGTGATGGGCTTGTCCTTCAGGACATTAATAAGGATCTCCTTTAAGCTCTGGATTTCCCGGAGCACATACTGTGTCATCTCTGTATTCCTTTGGACTTCGGCCATAATATGCTTATTCTCTAGGCCCCAAGCGTTCTTTCCTGCATCACTTTCACTTGGACGAGAGATGTCCCAATTGGAGGGTATGTGCATATGAGGAGTATTTTCGATCCCATAATGTTGAACCAAGTTATGAAAATTGTTCCGATGTAACCTGTGTAAGGGTCTTCTTGGGGGAAGCCCTTCTTGTACCTCTGGATTCCCATGGCCTGAAGTGCTTCTTACGGCTTGGTGCAGGTTCGGAATTGTGGAGATGCCGGCAAGGGTTCCCCTCTCAGAAGCTGGAGGGTAGACCTCGAGCGAATCTCTATCATCTTCTTCCATGGTAACTTGTCCTTCCTCCCTCGTCTTGAGCTCCATCTGCATCAACCAAGCATCGTCTCCCACATTGTTTTAGGAAGAAGAAGACATGGTGCCTGGCCTCAAAATCTGGAAGAAAACAGCACGAAATAAGAATAGAGGAGATTTCTGCGATACGGTGGTCAAAACGTCCGGGAGTATATATATAGAATTTTTATCTTGCAAAACAAGTAATCCAGAAGAAAAACGGAGTCGAGAAGGCTCACGAGGGGCCCACGAGCCACCAGGGCGTGCCTGGGGGGTGGCGTGCCCTGGTGCCTCGTGGGCACCAGGTGGGTCCCCTCGGCTGTTTCTTATTTTTGTATTTTTTATAATATTCCAAAACTGACAGAAAGTATTTTTATGGAATTTTTGGAGTCGGTTTACTTACCGTATCACGTACCTCTTCCTTTTCAGGGTTCTGGAGCATTCTGGAAGGTCTCTCTTATGTATTCTTCCGGTGTAATTGTTTCAATGATATTAGTTTCAACATTAATGGGAGTACCTGAAATATAGTCCTTAATTCCTTGCCCGTTCACCACTCTCGGATTAGTGCCTTCGGAGTTGTTTATTTTGATGGCTCCGGAGCGGTAAACTTCTTCGATGATATACGGTCCTTCCCATTTAGAGAGGAGTTTTCCTGCAAAGAATCTCAAACAAGAATTGTACAATAGAACTAGCTCACCCACTTTAAATTCCCGTTTTTGAATTCTTCTATCATGCCATCTTTTAACTTTTTCTTTAAACAATTTGGCATTTTCATAAGCTTGTGTTCTCCATTCATCTAGTGAGCTAATATCAAATAACCTCTTTTCACTGGCAAATTTAAAATCGTAATTGAGTTCTTTAATTGCCCAATATGCTTTATGTTCTAACTCAAGAGGTAAATGACATGCTTTTCCATAAACCATTTTACAAGGAGACATACCCATAGGATTTTTATAAGCAGTTCTATAAGCCTATAATGCATCGTCAAGTTTCTTAGACCAATTCTTTCTAGATCTATTGACGGTTTTTTGCAAAATAAATTTTATTTCTCTATTGCTTAATTCTACTTGACCACTAGATTGAGGGTGATAGGGAGATGCAATTCTATCGTTGACGTCATATTTAGCAAGCAATGTACGGAATGCACCATGAATAAAATGTGAACCACCATCAGTCATTAAATATCTAGGGACTCCAAACCTCAGGAAAATAACTTCTTTAAGCATTTTAATAGAAGTGTTATGATCAGCGCTACTAGTTGGAATAGCTTCTACCCACATAGTAACGTAATCAACAGCAACTAAAATATGAGTATACCCATTGGATTTAGGAAAACGTCCCATATAATCAAATCCCCAAACATCAAATGGTTCAATAGCAAGTGAATAATTCATAGGCATCTCCTGACGTCAACCAACATTACCAATTCTTTGACATTCATCACAAGATAGGACAAACTTACGAGCATCCTTGAAAAGAGTAGGCCAATAAAACCAGATTATAATACCTTGTGTGCAGTTCTGTCTCCCGCATGGTGTCCTCCGTAAGCCTCGGAATGACACTTCCGTAGGATTTGTTCCTATTCATGCTCAGGTATACAACATCTAATAATACCATCTACTCCTTCTTTGTAAAGATGTGGGTCATCCCAAAAGTAATGTCTTAAATCATAGAACAACTTTTTCTTTTGTTGGTATGTGAAACTAGGTGGTATAAATTTAGCAACAATATAATTAGCATAGTCTGCATACCAAGGAGTATTACGAGAAGCATTTATGATAGCTAATTGTTCATTGGGAAAATCATCATTAATAGGAAGTGGGTCATCAAGAACATTTTCCATTCTAGACAAATTATCTGTTACGGGATTCTCAGCTCCCTTTCTATTAGTAATATGTAGGTCAAATTCTTGTAGCAATAGAACCCACCTAATGAGTCTAGGTTTAGCATCTTTCTTTTCCATAAAATATTTAATAGCAGCATGATCAGTGTGAACAGTTACTTTAGAATCAACTATATAAGATCTGAATTTATCACATGCAAACACAACTATTAGAAATTCTTTCTCAGTAGTAGCATAATTTCTTTGGGCACTGTCTAGAGTTTTACTAGCATAATGGATAACATTTAATTTCTTATCAACTCTCTGTCCTAGAACAGCACCAACAGCATAATCACTAGCATCACACATAATTTCAAAAGGCAAGTTCCAATCAGGTAGTTGAACAATAGGTGGAGTGGTTAAGGCTTTCTTAAGTGTTTCAAAGGCTTCTAGACAATCATCATCAAAAACAAATGGAACATCTTTTTGCAAAAGATTGGTAAGAGGCCTAGAAATTTTAGAGAAGTCTTTAATAAATCTCCTATAGAAACCAGCATGACCAAGGAAACTTCTTATACCTTTAATATCTTTAGGACATGTCATTTTCTCAATAGCATCAACCTTAGCTTTATCAACTTCAATACCTCTTTCAGAAATTTTATGCCCCATGACAATACCTTCATTCACCATAAAGTGGCACTTCTCCCAATTCAAGACAAGATTAGTTTCTTCACATCTCTGCAAAACTTGATCAAGGTTGCTTAAGCAATCATCAAAAGAAGTTCCGTAAACGGAAAAATCATCCATGAAAACCTCAACAATCTTTTCACAAAAGTCAGAGAATATACCAGTCATACATCTTTGAAAGGTAGCAGGTGCATTGCATAAACCAAAAGGCATACGTCTATAAGCATAAGTTCCAAAAGGACAAGTAAAGGTGGTTTTCTCTAGATCGGGTTGTGATACAGGTATTTGAGAGAAGCCAGAATAACCATCTAGGAAACAAAAATGTGTATGCTTAGACAATCTTTCCAACATTTGATCAATAAAAGGTAAGGGGTAATGATCTGTTCTAGTAGCTTTGTTTAATTTTCTAAAATCAATTACCATCCTATAACCAGTTACAATTCTTTGTGGAATGAGTTCATTTTTATCATTAGGAACAACGGTGATACCTCCTTTCTTAGGAACACAATGAACGAGACTTACCCATCTACTATCAGCTACGGGATAGATTATACCTGCTTCCAGAAGCTTTAATATTTCAGTTCTTACCACCTCTTTCATATTAGGATTTAATCGTCATTGGTGGTCGACAACTGGTTTAGAATCTTGCTCCATTTTAATTTTGTGCTGAGATAGAGTGGGACTAATGCCCTTAAGATCATCAAGAGTATATCCAATAGCAGCTCGGTGCTTCCTCAGAGTTTTAAGTAATCTCTTTTCTTCATGCTCTGAAAGGTTAGCACTAATAATAACAGGATATATCTTCTTTTCATCAAGATAAGCATATTTCAATGTGTCAGGCAATTGCTGCAATTCAAATACAGGATCACCTTTAGGTGGAGGCGGACCTCCAAGAGTTTCAATAGGAAAATTTTGTTTAAGGATAGGTGGTTGATCAAAGAACATCTTATCTATTTCATTTCTTTCATTCATATGCATATCATTTTCATGGTCTAGCAAGTATTGTTCTAACGGATCAGTAGGAGGTACGGAAATAGAAGCAAGACCAATAATTTCATCTTTACTAGGCAATTCTTTATCATGAGGTTGTCTACGAAACTTGGAGAAAATAAACTCATGAGACATACCACCAAAATCAACACTAACTGTTTCTTTAGCGCAATCAATCTTGGCATTAACAGTGTTCAAGAAAGGTCTACCAAATATAATGGGACAAAAATCATCTTGTGGGGATCCGAGGACTAGAAAATCAGTAGGGTATTTTATTTTTCCACACAAGACTTCAACATCTCTAACGATCCCAAGCGGTGTAATGGTATCTCTGTTTGCAAGCTTAATAGTAACATCAATGTCCTCTATTTCAATAGGTGCAATATCATTCATAATTTCTTGATATAGGGTAAACGGAATAGCACTCACACTAGCACCCAAATCATATAAGCCATGATAACAATGATCTCCTATTTTAACAGAGACAACAGGCATGCCTACTACAGGTCTATTTTTATCTTTAGGATCTGGTTTAGCGATTCTAGCCGCTTCATCACAGAAGTAAATAACATGCCCATCTATATTATCGACCAAGAGATCTTTAACCATAGCAACATTAGGTTCAACTTTAATTTGTTCAGAGGGTTTAGGTGCTCTAATATTACTTTTGTTAACCATAGTTGAAACTTTAGCATGTTCCTTAATCCTAACAGGAAAAGGTGGTTTCTCAATATAAGCAGTAGGCACAACTGGATCAGCATGGTAAACAATTGTTTCTTCTTTAACACTAACAGGTTCCTCAATCTTTTCTTTAATAGGGGGATGATTTTTAAACCAGTTCTCCTTAGGGAGATCAACATGAGTAGCAAATGATTCACAAAAGGAAGCTATTATCTCAGAGTCAAGTCCATATTTAGTGCTAAACTTATGAAAAGCATCGGTGGCCATAAAAGATTTAACACAATCAAACTCATGTATTATACCTGACTCATTACCTTTGTTGAGTTCCCAATCTTCAGAGTTGCGTTTAATTCTTTCCAGAAGATCCCATCTGAATTCAATAGTTTTCTTCATAAAGGAGCCAGTCGAAGAAGAATCGAGCATGGTTTAATTATCATCAGAAAGCCGAGCATAAAAATTCTGTAAGACAATTTCTCTTGAGAGCTCATGGTTGGGGCATGTGTACATCATGTACTTAAGCCTCCCCCAAGCTTGAGCGATGCTTTCTCCTTCACGAGGCCAAAAATTATATATATAATTCCGATCACGATGAACCAAATGCATAGGATAAAATTTCTGGTGGAATTCCAATTTCAATTGGTTCCAGTCCCATGTATCAGTATCGTCACATAGCCTATACCATGTCAATGCCTTTCCCTTCAAAGATAAAGGGAACCTTCTTCTTAACTCCATCTCTAGATAAACCTGCAAGCTTAAACAATCCACAAATTTCATCCACATAGATCAAGTGCATATCAGGATGTACCGTTCCATCTCCTGCATAAGGATTAGCTAGCAGTTTCTCTATCATACCCGAAGGAATCTCATAATAAATATTTTCAGTAGGGGCAGTAGGTTGAGGAGCAACTATTTGTGCTTCCGGTCGTGGTGAAGATACCCTGAACAAACCCCTCAAAGGATTACTTTCCATAGTGACAAGTGACAGTAAATTTCAGCACGTAATATAAGTGTTTCCTTACCAAATTCCCCTCACCAAAGGCACTTCACTACCCAGCAACGGCGCCGGAAAAGAGCCTTGATGACCCACAAGTATAGGGGATCAATCGTAGTCCTTTCGATAAGTAAGAGTCTCGAACCAAACGAGGAGCAGAAGGAAATGACAAGCGGTTTTCAGCAAGGTATTTTCTGCAAGCACTGAAATTATCGATAATGAGTAGTTTGATAGCAAGATAATTTGTAACAAGTGACAAGTAGCAATAGTACCAAAGAGTGCACCATGGTGGCCCAATCCTTTTTATAGCAAAGGACAAGCCGGAACGATCTCTTATAATAAGTAAAGCGTTCTCGAGGACACATGGGAATTTTATCTAGTCACTTTCATCATGTTGGTTTGATTCGCGTTCGCTACTTTGATAATTTGATACGTGGGTGGACCGGTGCTTGGGTGATGTTCTTACTTGAACAAGCCTCCCACTTATGATTACCCCCTCTCACAAGCATCCGCAACTACAAAAGAAGAATTAAGATAACTCTAACCATAGCATTAAACATATGGATCCAAATCAGCCCCTTATGGAATAGCACATAAACTAGGGTTTAAGCTTTTTTCACTCTTTACTACTCCACAATGCATTCTCTTAGGCCCAAATATGGTGAAGTGTTATGTATTCGACATTCGCATGACACCACTAAGAGAATCAACAACATACATATCATCAAAATATCGAACGAATGCCAAATTCACATGATTACTTATGACAAGACTTCTCCCATGTCCTCAAGAACAAAAGTAACTACTCACAAATCATCTTCATGTCCAAGATCAGAGGGGTATAAAATAGCATAATAGATCTGAACATATAATCTTCCACCAAATAAACCAACTAGCATCAACTACAAGATGTAATCAACACTACTAGCAACCCACAGGTACCAATCTAAGGTTTTGAGACAAATATTGAATACAAGAGATGAACTAGGGTTTGAGATGAGATGGTGTTGTTTAAGATGTTGATGAAGATTGGTCCTCCCATGATGAGAGGATCGTTGGTGATGTCGATGGCGACGATTTCCCCCTCCCGGAGGGAAGTTTCCCCGGCAGAATCACTCCACCGGAGAGCAAAATAGCTCCTGCCCAAGTTCCGCCTCGAGACGGCGGCGCACCGTCCCAAAAGTCTTCTCTATATTTTTTTCTAGGGCAAATGGGTTTATATACCAGAAAATGGGGGCCAAAGGCTGGCCAGGGGCCCCACAAGCCACCAGGGCGCGCTTGGGGGGTGGCACGCCCTGGTGCCTCGTGGGCACCTAGGTGGCCCCCTCTGGTACTTCTTGGCTCCAGTATTTTTTATTTATTCCAAAATAAATCTCCGTGAAATTTCAGCTCATTTGGAGATGTGTAGAATAGGTATCTCTGACATAGCTTTTTCAGGTCCAGAATTCCAGCTGCGGGCAATCTCCCTCCTTGTGTAAATCTTGCATATTATGAGAGAAAAGGCATTAGAATTGCTCCACAAAGTGTTATGTTGATTAAAAACACTATAAATAACAATAGGAAAACATGATGCAAAATGGGTATCAGCGGGGGGCTCGAGCCGGCAACTTCAAGTGAAATTGCACCTTGGTCGGTGCCAGTTGCCGTCTCGCCCTCCCCGGTGGTCCTGAGCCTCTTCGCCAGCAGCACCTCGTCCCTACAAGATCAGGACAAGGGAAAAGATTAGCTCAAGCAACAGAGTCTGGATAATTAAAAAAGAAGCACACGGGGATGGAGATGCTTACTCTTCGTCCTCGTCAGGGTCACTCAGGACTGACAGGTCGAAATGAACTGTGTCCTCGGTCCCCGCAGTTGTGGATGATGGCGGTGGACTCCTGGGACGCTTCGGGGGGGGGGGGGGGGCTGGGGACTGCGAAGTGCCCGGCTCCTCCATGATTGGCAGGATGAGTCGACGGGGGGCAGCAACGCGGGAAGGCAGTTGCTGTGAAGGCTGTGCCCGGAGGGTGGTGGCTGCCGCCTTGACGCCGGTGAGCCCTTGGCTTGCTGAGTCGATGCACGCTTCCCCCTTGCGGGCAGTCTTCTTGGCGACAGTCATCTTTCCCTTGGCGGGAGGAGGGCGAGGTGGTTCTTCTTCCTCTTCCATCTCCTCCTTGCCCGAAGACCCCTCGGGTTGCTCCTCTTCTTCCCCCCCCCCTCCTCAGATTCCTCAGCCCGCTCCTCCTCACCAACATACTCTTTAGCATGCTCTTCAGCATGCCCTTGGGAGCGGCTTCCTCCGCTAGTCTCCGGAGCTGCGACCTGCTTTTTGGACTAGTCCTTGCCTGGCCGAGGACGAGTTACCTTCATCTTCTTGGACTCATTAGCCCTTGCCGTGAAGAACTCTTTCCAGTCATCCTTCGTCGGGTGCATCATGTCATCCTCGGCTCCAATGGCCTCCTCCACTAGGCCGGCAAACCAGTTATCCACGTCTTTCTGGCTGGGTTCTTTCCACGTGCTCAGAACCATCTGGGTGTCACAGTCCGGCATCCATGCCAGGATAGAGGCCCTGGCAGTATTGTTGCACAATGGGATCACCTTCGCCGGCAAGTTGAAGTCGCAACCCTTGTTGAAAATCTGGCAGATGAGGAGATAGTGTCCCATCGCCATAAAATTGTTGTCAGGGCCCTAGTGCAGACACATTGGATCAGCGGGGCCCTGGTAATCCCACGTTTGCTGGCCTTTTCTGTGCTACAGCGGGGCGATCCGGCGGCGAAGGAAATCTGCTCCCACCTTCTCAATCGTCAAGCCGGCCTCTTTCAGAGCAAGGATTCGGCGCAGCGCTATTCCCACTTTGGCATCATTGGGGTTGACCTGGTTCTAGCTATCAGGCTTCGCAACCATCTTGGTCCTGAGGTGGCAAAAGGCTGGAAAATCTTGCTTCTTGACCCAGCAGCAATCAGCTCGCCACTCATCCCATCTGGAGTGAAACGCACCATCCAAGTAGTATCTCTTCGAATTTCCCCTTGGGACCCAGGTGACACCATCGGAAAGAGCGCCCTTCTGGACCCGATGGATGAAGAAATGCCGGAATAGAGCGACATTTGGAGCCATCCCCACAAAATTCTCGCACAAGTGCGCAAAAGTTGCCAGGCAGGTGACCGCATTGGGTGTAAAATCGAGCAGCCTGAGCCCGAAGGCATCCATCACCTCAACAAAGAAAGCAGAAAAGGGTGGACACAGACCACAGTAGAAGTACCCGGTGAAGAAGTGGAATTGGTCACCGACAGGAGGGAGAGATCCAGGGAGCACCACTGTGGCCTCATGATCTTCTGTTTTACTCGCGTACATATACGCATAGTCCCTCGCCAGATCGTCTGCTGTAAGCGTCGGCGGGAAAACAGCCTGATCCCATTGTTGCACAGCCTTGGTGGCTCTCTTCTCAGCCGCTGCCGAACTTGGGGCCTTCCCGCCTCCCTTCGGCGCCATGACAAGGTGTGAGGGGGGCGGGGGCGAAGCTGCATTGTGCACCGGCGGAAACAAAGGGCGTGCTCTGCTCTTGTGTGGCGGCGAAAGCAGGGGGGCGCGCTCCGCTTCTGCGCAAGGTTGAAGACGACGGCGAGTAGGCTAGATTGGGAAGAGGGGATGAATGAGCAGCGCCCTTCACGGTTTCCTTTCTTATGGGGAAGGCGCGGGGGCTGGCTATTTTCCGTCTTATGTGGCTGCGCTTTTCAGGTGCACCACCTCCCACCGCCGTTCCGCTCCACCTCTCCCACACCCGCATTTAATGCGCATCCTGGGCGGGTGCGGTAAAAGAGAAGATTATGACAGTTATCCTCTGCCACGCGCCGCCTGTGCACTGTTTGGGCCTAGCCCAACGACGCCTCGCATGCGTGCGTGGCCCAGGCCCAAGGATCTTGTCGGTGTAGTAAGACATGGGTGCCCTCGTACCCAGACTTGTGCACAGGCAGTTGTAGCCTCCCTTCCGGCAAGGGCTTGATGGAGGATAACTACAACCCAAGACTCAACACCAAGACCGTGAAGAAGACCTTAAGGTAGGTCATCAAGAAGTACTATTCTAAGTACTGAAGATCGACGCTGTTCTTGCCGGCCAACCTCGCCCCAGCAAGGTGAAGACCAAAGCTATGGTTGCCGGCAAGCTCCCTTCCCACCAAGCAAGGCCCAGCGAGCTCTGTGCCAGCAGGTTTGTTTTGTCCCGTTACCGCTCCACCTCGCCATCGACCAGATAGGCTTGTGGCCTAGGTGTCGAGCGGGCAGGCAGTCAACATGGCCAGCCAAGGCACGTGTCAGCATGCCACGCCGAGATTAACTTTAATGACACCCATCCCCGGGACGTGTCGATATTACAGGAGGGTGCCAGGACCGGTGGTACAGATCTTTTGCCCAAGGCCTCGCCTCCCCAACGTAGCACCTAAACGGTGCATTAAATACGTTTGTCTTACCCCGTTGGAAGATAAACGTGATGACAGTGCAAGTCACTGTTCGCACCCTATAAATGACCATATTAGCCATTGTGGCAACCCCTTAGCCTATAAAAGAAGGCCCACGGCTACAGGTAGAACGGTCGACACCCAGTTCAATTACACGCCGTAGCTGCATTTTCCCGAGCGCCTTGCCGAAAAACTGCGCTCCCTGTAACCAGAGTTAATATTCGATCAACCACAGAGCAGGAGTAGGGTTTTACGCTCATAGAGGCCCGAACCTAGATAAATCCCCCGTGTGTTCTTGCACTTACTAAAAACCTGCTCTTTGTTCCGTGCACATCCCCTGAGCCGAATCAGAAAGGGACCCGTTCGGTCCCATAGATATTCGTTTCCCATGACAATCTTCAAATGGAATTCCAATCTTTTCAAATCCCTTTTCATTTCTTTAAATGGAATAAGTCATGTCATCTTCACTTCAGGGTTTTGTATTGAAATGAATTTAAATTCATTGGAGATCAAAGGCAAGAACGAAAGTTTTGGGAAAGTCCTTTTATTCCCTCTCATTTAACTTTCAAAAAGTTTCAAATTTCACTCACTTTCAATCAGTCAATCAATCAAACAATCATAGTTACTTAATTAATATAACATTCCAAAATTTAGAATTTTAGGATGTTACAAAGAAGTTCTCTCACATCACTTTTGGCCCAAGAGAAGATAGAGTCCAAGTCCCCCACGATCTGGACTCAGATTCGGACTACACAGACATACCTGACTCCAAATGCCAAGAACTCTTTCATCCAGACTCTGAATTGGGTGATTCTATTATTGTTGGAAAGTTTATTTCATGCACTTTCTAACCCAATTGGATTCACCTTCAAATTCATCCGGAGCATTGAGATATTGACGAAACAATCTGACATTGCAGCAGAATCCGAGTCAAACTACAAGTCCAAAGGTGTTGCATCACCTCCACTTGGGCCCATGGGCCTTGTATGACCTAGGGTTACTTTTAGGCTGCCATGGGATGTACTCTCACCTCCTTGGCCGCCACCCCTTGCTCCTATATAAGTAGATCAATATAGTAGCTTTTTCCTTGGGATTTGTTTAGTTAAAAGTTAGCCATTGCAACTTCGTGTACTTCGTTTGTGTCAACCAAACCAAGACCGCATTTGGATCCCCACTTTTATCAATACTTCATATATATTCGCAATATTCAGATTGCTTTATCATATTCTTTCTAGTTCTTCGATTGCTTGCAGGAATAGACCATTGTTGTCAGGCTGATCATGTTTCCAGCATCGCCAGTAACCTCCGGGAGATTGGTTTAGCGATTGCTAAGGCACAACGTCGTGCATGTTTGTAGTTGGATCATCAAAGTCGTCTCCACCAAATCGATAGTTATCATCTCATCGAAAGATCGGGACCCTCACCTCTAGCATGTTGCCTCTAGCTACTTTGCGCTGGAACCTCCTGCAGGGCAAACGACCGCCCGTGCGACCGCTGCGATCGTAGGAAGGGCCATCTTTTGGTCTGTTTCTTCCGAAACTTGTATTTTTCTTTGCTTTCCTATGGTGTTAGTTCCATAGCAATACATAGACATATTTCCAGGCATTCAAACATCAATTTAGCATATAAATCATATTGCACAAGGCTAGGCCTTCATTAGATCAACTCTTCCAAACTCACTTCTTCATATAGAACTTCAATCACTCTTTTATTAAAAAAAACTTACTTGTCTCACTACTGGAATCAGGCACTTTGCCGTCTGCTATAACATACGGCAAAGGCATACTTGGCGGACGGCAAAGGATTTGCCGTCAGCCAGCAGACGGCAAACACTCCGGCCGAACGGCTGCCGGCAAAGGCGGCTTTGCCGTCTGCTGGCAGACGGCAAAGGACTTTCCTTCTTTGCCGTCTGCCAGCAGACGGCAAAGAGCGTGGACGGCACAGAAAAGGTTCCATCCCCGTTAGGTGGCTAACGGCGCTCTTTGCCGTCTGCTAGCAGACGGCAAAGAACTTTCCTTCTTTGCCGTCTGCCAGCAGACGGCAAAGAGCTGTAGATGACGTCAGCTGACGTCAGGCTTCAGCTGGGCCCAGGCAGGCTCTTTGCCGTCTGCTGGCAGACGGCAAAGAACTTTCCTTCTTTGCCGTCTGCCAGCAGACGGCAAAGAGGCCACATAGGCCAGCCCAGGTTGCACAGGCTGCTGCCACGTGGCCTCTTTGCCGTCTGCCAGTAGACGGCAAAGAGCTTTGCCGTCTGCTAGCAGACGGCAAAGTGGCTATATAGCCCCTGTTTTTTCTGTTTTTTGTTATATCAATTCATTTTCACAGAAATTCAAACACATATATATATATATTCAGAATCACATAGTTTCAAACATCAAACATCATACATCAAATGTAGTTTCAAACATCAAACATAGTTTCACCATCGTCATCAAACATCATACATCCAATTCATATATACATAGTTTCACAAACATCTAATATGTAAACAGTAGCATTATGCCCTTCCATCAAATGAATCAAACCTGCAAAAATGGGAGTAAGAAATTAGAAGAAGAAGAAGAAGACTAGAAGAAGAGGAAGAAAAAGAAGAAGAAGAAGAAGAAGAAGAAGAAGAAGAAGAAGACTAGAAGAAGAAGAAGAAAAAGAAGAAGAAGAAGAAGAAGAAGAAGAAGAAGACTAGAAGAAGAGGAAGAAAAAGAAGAAGAAGAAGAAGAAGAAGAAGAAGAAGAAGAAGAAGAAGAAGAAGACTAGAAGAAGAAGAAAAAGAAGAAGAAGAAGAAGAAGAAGAAGAAGAAGAAGAAGAAGAAGAGGAAGAAGAAGGAGAAGAAGGAGAAGAAGGAGAAAAAGAAGAAGAAGAAGAAGAAGACTAGAAGAAGAGGAAGAAAAAGAAGAAGAAGAAGAAGAAGAAGAAGAAGAAGAAGAAGACTAGAAGAAGAAGAAGAAAAAGAAGAAGAAGAAGAAGAAGAAGAAGAAGAAGAAGAAGAAGAAGAGGAAGAAGAAGGAGAAGAAGGAGAAGGAGAAGAGGAAGAAGGAGAAGGAGAAGAAGGAGAAGAAGAAGAGGAAGAAGAAGAAGGAGAAGAAGAAGAAGAAGAAGAAGAAGAAGAAGAAGAAGAAAGAAGAAGAAGAAGAAGGAATAGAGGAGAAGAAGAAGAAGAAGAAGAAGAAGAAGAAGGAGAAGAAGAAGGAGAAGAAGAAGAAGAAGAAGGAGAAGAAGAAGAAGAAGAAGGAGAAGAGGAGAAGAAGGAGAAGGACAAGGAGAAGAAGAAGAAGAAGAAGAAGGAATAGAGGAGAAGAAGGAGAAGAAGAAGAAGAAGAAGAAGAAGAAGAAGAAGAAGAAGAAGAAGAAGAAGAAGAAGAAGAAGAAGAAGGAGAAGAAGGAGAAGAAGGAGAAGGAGAAGCAGGAGAAGGAGAAGGAGAAGGAGGAGGAGGAGGAGGAGGAGGAGGAGGAGGAGAAGGAGAAGAAGAAGGAGCTAAATAGGTCATATTAAGTCATTTTGGAGCTAAATAGGTCATTTTGGAGCATATTAAGTCATTTTGGAGCTAAATAGGTCATTTTGGAGCTAATTAAGGTTATTATATCATTTTTGAGCTAGCTAAGCATATAAATCCATTTTTGAAGGAATAAATGCTAAGTATAGGTCATTTTAGAGCTATCCTAGGTTAAATAGGTCATTTTGGAACTAATTAAGGTTGTTATGTCATTTTTTAGCTAGCTAAGCATATTAAGTGATTTTGGAGGAATAAATGCTAAGAAGAAGAAGAAGAAGAAGAAGAAGATGATGATCCTATTCCTTCTTTTCCTCCTCTTCCTTGTTTTTCTTTCATCTTATTCATTATTTGTGTCATTTTAGAGTTAACCTATCTAAGTATGCCATTTTTTTGCTAACCTAGGAAAATTATGTAAGTATAGGTCATTATTGTGCTTACCTTGGTAATTATGCCATTTTTGAGCTAAATTAGGTAAGTATATGCCATTTTAGAAGAAGAAGAAGAAGACAAGAAGAAGACAAGAAGAAGAAGAAGAAAAGAAGACTAGAAGAAAAAGACTAGAAGAAGAAGAAGAAGGTGTTTACCCTTTTCATTTTTGGAGGAAAAAATGCTAAGCATATTGAGTCATTTTGTTAAGCTAAACACTTGGGAAAACTTACCGTCATCATTTAGATGTAGGTGAAGGACCGGTCGCGCCAGTGGCAGACGGAGAAGCATCGGTCGATGCTTGTCGGGAGTTATGCTGCACCAAAGATCATTTGCAGTGTATCGTTAGCATGATGCAACTCAAATGTGAAGACTAGTAACTAATGACCATTCAAATGAAACTCACCGTGCCCGCTGGAGCAATGACTGGCATCGACGGAGGGGTCGTGCCATTCTTTTCGCACATGCTCTGCACATTTGGTTTTCTCGAGTCAGTCATATTAGTTAGTAATGAAAGGAACATTACGTGCATGATTTGGCTAATATGCAGAAGAAACTTACCACGAAGAGCTCGTATAGGGCCCGTTGACCCGCCTCGTTCCGGTTCCTCTCCTCCTCCAATAGCTTAGCCGTTCTCTCCTCCGCCTCCCTCTCCCTCGCCGCCGCCTGCCGTCTCTCTTCCTCTAGAAGCGCCTGGGTCCTCGCTTCTGCTTCCTCAAGAGCAGCCTGGGTCTTCGCTCTCTCTGCCTCAATAGCAGCCTGCAACACCACTCGTTAGCATTGTAATCATCGACGGCCGCACACACAATGTAATGGAGGAAAGGTATCTGAGTCCGTATAACTAACCTGGAATTCGAGCTCCATTGGCCGTGCACGAGGCCTTATCTCAGGATCGGAGCTGGTCTGGCGCTTCTTGATCTGCGGGAGAGTGCTAGTACAACGTATTAGTCCATCCCCAATGGCTAACAAGCCATGGTGCCTCCCGCCACCAGATATCATCACCAGCTCTGGATCAAGAGGTTGCTGGCTCGCGTTAAACTCCGGCCCTTTCCTCGCCTTCCCCTCGTCTCTGTACCTCACAAGCTTGTTGTGGGAGGCGCGGTTGCTGAATTTCTCTGGATCATCGAGGTCAGACTCAGAGAATGCCTTGGCCTTCTTGTACGAGGCAGTATTGGACATGGCATAGAGGTCGAACAGCTCTGGCACTGGAGCCTTGTTGTGCCGCGCCTAAAAGAGAGGAACAGAGTATTAGTTAAGGGCTCAAGCTAGCATGAAGAATGAATTTGCATGAATCATGAAGCAAACCACATACCCAGTTTTCCCCGAACCCACGTAGGTTGACGCTGCCTAGATGGTGTGGTACACCTTTCATTTGGGCACGCTTCTCCTTTGCACCGTCGTGGACGTTGCGCCATTGGGGAGTGCACCACTCATCCACCAACGCCTCCAAACAGTCCATCCTATCCGCACACCATCTCGGGGGCACCTAAGTTAAGCAAGAGAAATTTGAGCGCTACGCATACGAATCAAATCAAGGAACTAAGTACAAGGCCTTAAGAATAGGTAATTACCTTCATGTACTTCTCCTTACTCAGATAGTTGAGGCGGCACTTCTCTTTTTTCCTCCGAATACCAGTCGAGGCGTAGTAATCTCGAATAGCCTGCGTCCGAGCCTCGTGCCGAAAGTTTTGAAGTAGGTGCCTGCACTCGTTGTCGATAACCCGAGCCGCGGCCTCCTCCTGTCCCTCAGCACACCTGTAGAAGGTCTGCAATCAAACAAGAAAACACGGATTAGTACAATCACTAGGGTTGCCAATCAAAGAAGAAAACACAACGTAGACGGCAAAGGAGAAATTACCCAAAACGTCTGGATCACAATGTCGGCGACCGTGTGGCACTCGACATCGCCGATCCTATGCCCCGGCGGGGCCGGGGCAGCCAAGTAGTGCTCCCAGGTCATTCCTAGCTCTGGAACCCGGCCCTCACCGGGCAACGTGACCCACCCCGGGAAGCTCTGGCGACAAATCACGCCAAGGACACTGTTGGGCTTGCGGCAACCAGGCCCGTGTGTCCAAGACCTGCAGTATGACAAGGCCAACGCATTAGATATTCGAAGAAACGTGAAGACAAAAGGTTAAAAAAGAGTAAATGCACTTACTTCTCCCCCTGCGGCGCAATCAACCACCTCTGGTCGGGGGTCGCCGGGGTGGGCGGGAGCTTTGTACCACCACGCTGGTAGACTTTGCGCCCCTCAACCCACTCACTCTCGCTATAGCTATCAGAACTATAGCCACCCTCAGCACGGCCACTCGACGAGCCCGCACCTGGGTTCTGCTGCGACTCAGCGTGATCCCCAGTCTCGTGGGACGAAGGCTCGGCGGCCCAACGCTCGTCGGTCGTAGGCGCGTCTGTCGTAGCCTCGTCTGTCGTAGGCTCGTCAGCCTGAGGCTCGTGGACCAGAGTCCGAGACGGCTGCACCTCAGGCTGCTCCATCTCAGACGGAGCACTCCTGTGGTCGGGTGAATCAGCTGGGGGTGGCGGCGAGGAAGGCGTAGTAGCAGCCTTCCTACCTCTCCCGCCGCCACGTCCACCTCTACCAACCTTCTTCCCCCCCTGACCTCTCCCGGTCGAAGAAGAAGCGCCCGCCGGTGTCTGCATACTGAGATCCAGCGCTCTCCGGAGGTGGTGGGGTGGGATGGAAGTACCCCTCCCACCACGCGCCGAGGAAGGAGCCTCGGAGCGCTCTCGACCCGCGCCCACCATCTGTCAACACCTGCAATGACAAAGAGTAAACGAAGTTAGTACAATAAATGCATCACAAATATATGACCCCATCGGCCTCTGGAAGGCCGAAGAGCACCTTTTCGGTCAACAGGAGGCCGAAGAGGTGTCGGGGGTCGGGGGTATCGTGTCTGGGTGGCGTGGTGTCGGGGTGTCGTGGTGTCGGGGTGTCGGGGTGTCGTGTCGGGGTCGGGGTGTCGGGGGGTGTCGTGTCTGGGTGTCGTGGTGTCGGGGTGTCAGGGGTGTCGGGGTGTCGGGGTCGGGGTCGGGGTGTCGGGGGGTGTCGTGTCTGGGTGTCGTGGTGTCGCGGTGTCAGGGGTGTCGGGGTGTCGGGGTCGGGGTGTCGGGTCGGGGTCGGGGTGCCGTGTCGGTGTCGGGGTGTCGGGTCGGGGTCGGGGTGCCGTGCCGGGGTCGGGGTCGGGGTCGGGGTGTCGGGGTCGGGGTGTCGGGTCGGGGTCGGGTTGTCGGGTCGGGGTCGGGGTGCCGTGTCGGGGTCGGGATCGAGGTCGGGGTGTCGAGGTCGGGGTGTCGGGTCGGGGTCGGGGTCGAGGTGCCGTGTCGGGGTCGGGGTTTTTTCTCTTTTTTTCTTTTCTTCTTCTTCCTCTTCTTTCTTTTCTTCCTTTTCTTCCTTTTTTTTCCTTCTTCTTCTTCTTCTTCTTCCTCCTTTCCTTTTTCCTCTTCTTCTTCTCCTCCTCTCCTCTTTTTTCTTCTTCTTCTTCCTCTTCTTCTTTTTTCTTCTCCTCCTCCTCCTCTTCTTCTTCTTCCTTTCCTTTTTTCCTCTTCTTCTTCTCCTCCTCTCCTCTTTTTTTCTTCTTCTTCTTCTTCTTTTTTCTTCTCCTCCTCCTCTTCTTCTGTTTCTTCTTCTTATTATTATTTTTTGTTCTTTTTCTTTTTTATTTTTCCTTTTTTTTCATCTTCTTTTCTTTTTTTTTTCTTCTAGGTTTTTTCTTTTCTTCTTTTCTATCTAAGTTTTTTCTACCTAATAAAAACTAACTAATATGAACTAATAACTAACTAATATAAACTAACTAAATGAACTAATAAAAACAGAAAAAAAACAGGAAAAAAACAAAAAAGGGGGGGAATGGTGGAGCTCACCGGAGGGTGGTCGACGCGGCGGCGCTGGGGAGGAGGGGGGCGGGGCGGTCGGCGGGGAGGAGGGTGGCGGCGGCGGTCGGCGGGGAGGAGGGGGTCGGCGGGGAGGAGGGGGTCGGCGGGGAGGGGGCGGCAGCGGCGCTGTGGAGGAGGGAAGGGGGCGGCGGCGGCGCTGTGGAGGAGGGGGTCGGCGGGGAGGAGGGGGTCGGCGGGAAGGAGGGGGTCGGCGGGGAGGGGGCGGCGGCGGCGCTGTGGAGGAGGGAAGGGGGCGGCGGCGGCACTGTGGAGGAGGGGAGGGGGCGGCGGCGGCGCTGTGGAGGAGGGGAGGGGGCGGCGGCGGGGAGAAGGGGGGCGGCGGGGGTCGGCGGGGAGGAGGGGGTCGGCGGGGAGGGGGCGGCGGCGGCACGCAGAGACAGAGAGAGAGAGATGTGAGAGAGAGAGAGGGGGTTTGGGCGCGGGGGGCGAAAATTAAGCCCCCCTCTTTGCCGTCTGCTGGCAGACGGCAAAGAATTCTTTGCCGTCTGCTAGCAGACGGCAAAGACGGTGACCGTTAGCCCGTCCCCGCCGTTACACTGTGGGGCCCCCCTCACCTCTTTGCCATCTGCCAGCAGACAGCAAAGAGTTCTTTGCCGTCTGCCGGCAGACGGCAAAGAAGTGGCCCGTGTGACCTAGCCAACGCAGTACCCCGTGGGCCCCACTTTGGTCTTTGCCGTCTGCTGGCAGACGGCAAAGAAGTGCAGATGGCAAAGAGCCTCTTTGCCATCAGCATGTTCTTTGCCGTCTGCTTTGTAAAAGCAGACGGCAAATATGCTCTTTGCCATCTGCCAGCAGACGGCAAAGAGCTGGCAGATGGCAAAGTCCCTGATTCCAGTAGTGTCTACTTTATTCGCGTGGGTTGCCTCCCACAAAGCACTTGTTTTCGGTTGGATAGCTCGATGATAGTGGTGATCAAGGTGGTGCTAGAACACCGAGACCATAGCTTCTCGCATTCAAAATGATGCCACCTCCTGGATAGGTCTTTAATTTCTTTTTCGTGGGGAAATTCCTTAGAAAGGGGTCTTTAGATGGTAAATCAAAACGAACATTTCCCTCAAACACATTTATCACAGTTTTGATAGTCCTTAGAAAAGGTCTACCAAGAATTATAGGAGCAATAGGATCTTCAGGCATATCTACTATAACAAGATCAATCTTGATAGGGCAATCATTTATTTGAACTATAACTCCATGCTTAATGCCTACTACCTGAGTAAAAGTAGAATTAGCCATATTCAATATAATCTCAGTATTAGCATAAGTACCAAGATTGAGACTATCATAAACAGATTTGGGAATAGTGGAAACACTTGCCCCTAGATCACATAAAGCACTAAACTTATTAAGTCCTATCTCAATCTCTATAGTAGGTTCGAAAGTATCTACTTGCTTAGCTGGTAACTTACTGAATAATTTTTTCCTTTCATCGTCAAGTTCATGTACCTTGGCTACAACTTGTTCAACAAAGACATTATATGCCTCATCGTTAGTTACCTACGGTAGTGGATACTTCATGGATATCATCTTGACAAAATCTGCAATGGTATAATTGTACTCTGGCACATGGCTTGTGTCAAGTACCTCATCTTTCTCTTCGTTGCTTATCACAATTTTAACTTCTTCAACTGGGTTAGGCTCCGGTTTACCTGTAAACTTGGCCAAAATCAAGGTTTGGCTCTCTGCTATTCTTGGATCTGGCTTCAAGTAACTGCACATCATTTGTTAGTCCAACAACCTTACCGGTCAATTGACCGAGTAAGTTATCTTGATTCTTCAGGATATTCTTGAAATTTTCATTCTGCTCAGTCTGGCTAGCAATAAAACTTTTAAGAGTTTCTTCAAGGGTATTTCTATTTCTACCATTAGCTCCATTAAAATTATTGGATGCTCCCCCATTATTTGGATAAGGAAGTTGAGGAGCATATCCATTATTTTTCCAATTGGGATTATAGCTATTACAAGCAATAAAATTAACATCAATAATATCTTCATTAGTGATGGCATTGACATTTACCTCTTCTTTACCTTTCATCAAAGAGATAAGTTCTTCTAGCTTGGTTGTCAACTCTGAGCTATTCTCTTCTATGACATTCACCTTTTTGGTGGTGGTCCTCTCAACATGCCATTGGGCATGGTTCTCTTGCATATCATCTAGTATCTTCTTGACATCTTCTATGGGCTTTCCCATGATTGTTCCTCCTGCAGCTATATCAAGCATAGTTTTTGACATGTGATTCAAGCCATTATAAAACATATGAAGGATTAACAACTCCTCCATTCCATGATTAGGGCAGTTTCTTATAGCTTCGTTCATTCTATCCCACGCAAGCGCTAGTGGCTCACGTTCTTCTTGCCTGAAGCCTGTAATCTGAGAACGTAATTGCATAATTTTTGTAGGTGGACAAAACTTAGATAAAAATTTGCTGCAACAAGCAGCCCAAGAAGTTATACTTCCTTTAGGTAAAGCTAAAAGCCATTCCTTAGCTTTTCCTCTCAAAGAGAAAGGAAACAAGCGAAGTTTAAGAGCATATGGGTCATAATCCTTTATGCGCGTTATGTTGCATAATTCAGTAAAATTATGTAAATGCATACCAGCATCTTCTGAAGTAGAGCCTCCAAATTGGTCCTGTTAAACCATGGAAACTAAGTTTGGTTTAGTCTCATATTCTGCAGCTGCAACATCAGGTTGTGCAATTGGTTCACGCATGAAATTGTTGCTAGGAGTAGCAAAACTCCCAAGATTACGAGCCAAAGTAACTTTTTGGTATTTTCCACTAAAAGACTTGCAACAAAATAAAACTTAAACTAAAAACTGAAATTAAAAACAAAAACTAAAAATTAACTTTAACAAAAACTCTAAACAAAAAGACTAGGAATACTAAACTCCTCCCCGGCAACGGCGCCAGAAAAAGGGCTTGATATCTCCTTTTTATTGATCCAGTATTGGAACAAGAAAGGGTATCCCGCACCTATTTCGCCAGAGGAGACCTTGGGTATCGAAGCCACGAGAGGAAGATTCCCTTGAAGCAATGGTCTTTAGCAAGCTTTTGTCAAAGTGTCAAATCCAGCTTTTGACCGGATCAGCAAGCAAATTGTGATTCAAACACTTACAATAAAAAGAAGGTACGGGGATGAGATCTTAATTCTTACAACCATGTATTGGTGTTGGGATCAAAAATGATATTAGTTTGTGCTCGGGAAGTCACCCATCATGAGGTGTTTGCTTCGTATCGGAGTGGGGGATGTGTCCAAATAACATCTTGACTGACACGAGTCTTGCATCAAGAATCAGTTGTCCTACCGAAGGCCCTATCCGTCTCATGGGGTTGCCCCAATAATTAAGATAATAATATCAGACAAAAGCATTGGGCATTTAATTACTACACCTCATGAATTCCCAACGATATGATTCATGTTACCCTACTAAACCTTATTGTCACTGGTGTTCGGTATAACACTTCACGGTCCCCTTGCTCCTAGCCTCACCGGTGCTCGATCTCCATGATCCTGGGTACCTGCAAGGATGAAGATCGCGGACAAGACAAGAGACACTTCACGAAACAATTTTATTTCACACATACGAGACGTTATGTCAAAGGCTTCCATTGATCCCTTCACCAAATACTTGGGGTTGCAAGGCTCATGCCTCACCCCATACCTTACTGAACTACTCACACATGGAGATCAGATCGTGAGAAGAAAACATTGAAGAACACATCTTGGGATTGACGGATTGCAATATGTCTTACAATGGATGCCTTGTGCGATGCACGATTACAAGTATGAACTAGATGAGAGTGCACTATGGTGGTGGAGATGGCTATGGAGATGGAAATGGTGGCGGCTAGGGTTTGTGGATGAAGAAGATGATGAAGAGGTTCTGGCTGTGCTCAACGCTGTTCTGTTGACATTTCGACGGGGTCCCCTTTATAAAAGTTGTTCAGGTGGACGACCTGCCTCGGTTTCCACGCCAAATGACCGCTCATGTGAGCACGCACGGTCGCATGGAACGTTGTCTTTGACTCTGGTGGCCTCCTGGCGCCTCCTGGTTACTTATTCCTTCTCCATTTTCCTTCATTTCCTTTCTCCCACTTGATTTCTTCCCTTTTTAGCCCATTTCCTATGGAAAAACATAAAATAGAGGATTTGTGGAATCCTTTGCATTCATTAGTCATTAGTGGCAATATCGGAGCGAATATCTCTCTTTTAATGAAATATCTCAGTTTAAACAAGGTTGAAATGAGTGTAAAAATATCACTCATTAGAGGGCGCGCTGGAGACGAAGGCGATGATCCAAAGACCAGGGTCGACGGCAGCAACGCTGTGCAGGTGCATGACGTTTGAAGAATTTTTCAACGTACGGTCTGCGGAGATATATATACCCGTGTGCTGTCGGTAGTACCGATTGAAACAAATCGGTCTCACCAAGATGCATACCTGCCAGAGACAGTGAGCTTCGGTGAAGACGAGTTTTTCATATCAGTCGTACCAAGGTGAAAATAAGGATCAGTCTAAATGCTATCGATGGAACCGAATTTGAATGAATTGTTCTGACCGAAAAGCACTTAGAGGGTTTTGGAAGTCCGCCCTAATCAGATCGGTGGCTCCGAGTGCTCCTCACCCGAAGGGTCCGAAAATGAGCTTGTTCAAATTTTGTGATATAGCATGAATAGAATTTGAGACAAGAGAAGATAGATAGCTAGAGAAGGTGCTTAGGCATTCTTGCACATCCAATTGGCCAAATAAAACCAAATCAATCAAACTACAATTGGATGTCCTTGAATGAGAAATATGCATAGCAACATGCTCACACAATAAGATAGCAAATAAAATATGTATCAAACATGCGCAACCAACACTAGCAACTATCAAGCAATGGGCGATGACATAGTCATCTATATATGAGTACATTGACTTAGGAGCCAAATGAGAACATTTGATCATAGGTCATACTCATCGTTTAAGCACAAGTGGGGTTGCCACTTTTACATAAAGCATTAATGTGTTCACATCATTAGAGTTGCTTTGACTCAAGTCTTGGAGTAAAGCTCCCCCTAGATGTGATATCCCCCCATAGAGGGAGGAACTAACCTTGGGTTTTGTCGATGATGACTTCATGTAGATGGTGTAGATGTGGATGCTCAATGTTGATGTAGATCAAGAATTGGGAGCAATCCTTGGAGTTATGCACTTTCAATACCTACATGGGTTAGTCCCACAAGGAACAAACAAGGATATCCATAGACATAGAGTGAAATGCACACAAGATCATGTCCATGAATGCATTGAATACCTTGTCCCTTGTCTTACCAACAAGAGGGTTTGTGACTCCATGAACTAGTGCAAGATGTTAAAGTTGGTTGCACAAGTCCTTGCCATAAATGAATATGAGTGAAGTTTGTTGGCGGAGTCACCCTCAAGAACTCTCTAGTTCTTCTTCTTTGGGACCCACATCAACTTGATGGGAATCCTTGGAGTTGTAGTTGTACTTGATGAAGTCTTGGGGACCCACTTGACCAAGGCTTGAGGTTCTTCTTCAAATGAGTCAATCTCTTCTTGAAGCTTGTCCTTGCCTTTTAGCTTGTGGTCTTGTGGTGAAAGATCATCTAGAGCTTGTGTTCCCTTAAAAGAAGTGGGATCATACTTCTCTTGTTGAGGAAAAAACTTCGTCTTGGGGTATTGATCTTCTTCTCACTCAACTCCATTGGCATTGAACTTTCGTGCAAAACTAACACCTTGGTTCTTCCGGTGCCATCCTTGCTTGCGCACAATTTCCTCAAATTGCTTACTTCCGGCAAGGCTCTTGTAGACAACCTTTTCTATTATTCCTTTCAATAAATTGTTTTCTTGCTCAAGTGTAACTTGGCTAAGAGAATCATTAGTGGAATCAATAGAATTACTAGAAGCAACAACATTGGATTTAGCATTGTTATTGTTACTACTAGAAGTAGAAACTTTCTTACCCTTGTGATTGCAACTTGTGATCTGCGTTGGTTTTTCCCTGAAGAGGAAGGGATGATGCAGTATAGTAGAGATAAGTATTTCCCTTAGTTATGAAACCAAGGTTATCAATCCAGTAGGAGAATCACGCAACACCTCGTTAACAGCACCTACACACAAACAACAAATCCTTGCACCCAACGCTTACAAGGGGTTGTCAGTCCCTTGGTGGTTAATTGCAAGATTAAATTGTATGGTGATAGATAAATATATTGAACAAAAATAAAAAATAAAATAAATAAATTAAAATTGCAGCAAGGTATTTTTAGGATTTTAATATATGATTTAGATAGACCCGGGGGCCATAGTGTTCACTAGAGGCTTCTCTCATGAAAATAGCATACGGTGGGTAAACAAATTACTGTTGGGCAATTGATAGAAAAGAAAATAATCATGACGATATCCCAGGCAATGATCATGTATATAGGTATCACGTCCGAGACAAGTAGACCGACTCCTGCCTGCATCTACTACTATTACTCCACACATCGACCGCTGTCCTGCATGCATCTAGTGTATTAAGTCCATAAAGAACGGAGTAACGCCTTAAGCAAGATGACATGATGTAGACAAAGTAATCTCACGCATGAATAAACCCCATCTTTTTACCCTTAATAGCAATGATACATACATGTCATGCCCCTTTCTGTCACTGGGATTGAGCACCGCAAGATCAAACCCATTACAAAGCACCTCTCCCATTGCAAGATAAACCAATCAAGTTGGCCAAACCAAATCAATAGATCGGAGAGAAATACGAAGCTATAATAATCATGCATAAAAGAGTTCAGAGAAAACTCAAATAATATTCATGGATAATCTGATCATAAACTCACAATTCATCGGATCCGAACAAACACACTGCAAAAAGTGATTACATCGGATAGAACTCCAAGAACATCGAGGAGAACATTGTACTGAAGATCAAAAAGAGAGAAGAAGCCATCTAGCTACTAACTATGGACCTGAAGGTCTGTGGTAAACTACTCACGCATCATCAGAAGGGCAGCAAGGTTGATGTAGAGCCCCTCCGTGATCGATTCCCCCTCCGGCGGAGTACCGGAAAAGTCCTCCAGATGGGATCTCTCGAGAACAGAAACTTGCGGCGGCGGAAAAAGTATTTCGTGGACTCCTCCATTGGTTTCCCGATTTTAGAGAATTTATAGTGGAGGAATTAGGTTGAACGGAGCTATGTGGGCCCCACAAGCCACCAGGGCGCCCCCCCAGGGCACGCCGTGGTGCCTCATGGGCCACTGCTTCATCTTCTGGCCCTCTCCCAAAGCTTCCAGTACTTGTTATGTCCAGAAAAAAATCTCCAAAAAGTTTCGTGGCATTTGGACTTCGTTTGGTACTGATATTATGGAAAACCAAAAATAGGCAAAAAACAGCAACTGGCACTCGGTACTAAGTTAATATGTTAGTCCCAAAAAATGATATATAATTGCTGTAAATGTATATAAAAACATCCAAGATTGATAATATAATAGCATGGAATAATCAAAAATTATAGATACGTTGGAGACGTATCAAGCATCCCCAAGCTTAATTCCTGCTCATCCTCGAGTAGGTAAATGATAAAACAGAATTTTTGATGTGGAATGCTACCTATCATATTCATCATATACTCTTTTCTTTTATAGCATGGACATTTGGACTTGAATGATTCAAAGCAATAGTCTATAGTTTGACATGAAGATATAAATACTCAAGCATACTAACAAGCAACCATGTCTTTCAAAATATCAATGCTAAAGAAAGTTATCCCTAGCCCATTATGCTCAATCATTAATCCATTCATGAAACACACTCAATATTAGCTACACACAATGCACAAGTATGACAATAGTGCTCTCTAGTTGGTGGTTTGTAAGAGAAGATGGAGACTCAAATAAAATAAAAATTGCATAAAAGTAAATAGATAGGCCCTTCGCAGAGGGAAGCAGAGATTCACAAATGTGCCAGAGCTCAAAGCTTAAATTAGAGAGATAAAATTATTTTGAGAGGCATGCTTTTCCTGTCAACGAAAACAACTGAGAATTCCCAATATCTTCCATGCTAGACACATCATAGGCGGTTCCCAAAACAAAAAATAAAGTTTATTTCATTTCCACCATTCTTTCACAATCCATGGCTAGCCGTATCCACGGGTGCCCTCCATACAAACACTTTCCAAGGAATTTTGTTGTTATTAATTTTTGATTCATTATGGGACTGGGCATCCCTATTACCGGCCACTCTCTCGTGCAATAACAAGTGAATAAACACTCATCGTGAGAATAACACACCTAGCATGGAAAATATTGGCCACCCCCTGCCGCTTCATGAGTGGTACGGGCACACAAAACGGAAAATTATTTTGAAAATTTTAGAGTTGGCACATGCAAATTTACTTGGAACGGCATGGAAATACCGCATATAGGTAGATATGGTGGACTCATTTGGCACAACTTGGGTTTAAGGTGTTTGGATGCACAAGCAGTATTCCCGCTTAGTACAAATGAAGGCTAGCAAATAGATTGAGAAGCAGCCAACCAAAAAGCGAAAACGGTCATAAACATGCATTGAACATAACTAACACTGAATAATGCACCATAAGTATGATATAATTTTGTTGCATAACTATTGACTTGATGTGCATGCATAGGGAATCACAAACCTTAACACTAATATTCTTACTAAATCACAATTATTCACTAACATGACCCACATATCATCATCTCCATATCGCAAAACTATTGCAAGGAATCACACTTATCATATCCAATGATCTATATCAAAGTTTTTATTATACCCCTCTTGAATATTCATCACTTTGAGACCAAATTCATAGCTTGTGCAAATTACCATTACTATTATCAACTCTAAAAAATATATAAGTGAAGCATGAGAGTGCACTTATTTCTTCAAAATTTTATCACCGCCGTGCTCAAAAAGATTTAAGTGAAGCACTAGAGCAACTTTCTAGCTCAAAAAATTTAAGTGAAACACATAGAGTATTCTAACAAATCATGATGATCGTGTGGCTCTCTCAAATAGGTGTGTCCAGCAAAGATGATTGTGAAAAACTAAAAAGCAAACAAAGCAAAGACTCATATAATACATGACGCTCCAAGCAAAACACATATCATGTGACGAATAAAAATATAGCTCCAAGTAAAATTACCGATGGTTGGTAGAAGAAAGAGGGGATGCCTTCCGGGGCATCCCCAAGCTTAGACGCTTGAGTCTTCCTTGAATATTACCTTGGGGTGCCTTGGGCATTCCCAAGCTTAGGCTCTTGCCACTCCTTATTCCTTCATCCATCGTGATCTCACCCAAAACATGAAAACTTCAATCACACAAAACTCAACAAAACCTTCGTGAGATCCATTAGTATAACAAAATAAATCACTACTTTAAGTACTGTTGCAAACCCATTCATATTTTCTTTTTGCATTATACCTACTGTATTCTAACTTCTCCATGGCTTATACCCCCTGATACAATCCATAGTTTCATCAAAACAAGCAAGTAGTGCATCAAAAACAGAATCTGTCAAAAACAGAACAGTCTGAAGAGATCTATTTAAAAGCCATACTTCTGTAACTCCAAAAATTCTGAACAATTAGGACAACGTGGGAAATTCATATACAAATACTGTGTAAAAATTTCAGATTTTTTAGACTCTCCAGTACAGAACTAAAATTCCAGCACTGGATGCAAAACTTTCTGTTTTCCAAACAGCATCAACTACACTATCTTCCAAATCATCCCAAAGCCTTTACTTGGCACAAACACTAACTAATACAAAAAATTTATTTTATTCATTGGGTTGCCTCCCAACAAGCGCTATTTCTTTATAGACATTAACATAGGCTTGAGATTTAAATGATGCTCACATGAAAGATAAGAGTTGAAACACAAAGAGAGCATCATAATTCATGTGATAAACACATTTAAGCCTAACATACTTCCTATGCATAGGCATTTTATAAGAGAACAAATTATCAAGACAATAATAACCTAGCATATGGAAGGAAGGAGAAAGAAACAATAGCAATCTCAACATGAAGAGAGGTAATTTAGTAACATGAAAATTTCTACAACCATATTTTCCTCTCTCATAATAATTACATGTAGGATCATATTCAAATTCAACAATATAGCTATCATATAAAATTTTCTCTTCATGATCCACATGCTTAAAAGTCTTATAATCTTCCAAGACAGTGGGATTAACATCAACTAAAGTCATGACCTCTCCAAACCCACTTTTATCAAAAAATGCATAAGATTGAACACTCTCCAAAGTAGTGGGATCATTATTACCTAAAATTGACGCTCTTCCACACCCTCTTTTAATAGTATTGCAATCATTATTATCAGTATCATATTCATCATGAGGCTTAAATAAATTTTCAAGATCATAAGAAGCATCACCCCAATCGTGATCATTACAATAAGTAGTGGACATAGCAAAATCATCATCCCCAAGCTTGTAGTTTTGCATATTATTTACATAATTGACATTAATAGAATTTATAATAAAATCATTGCAATCATGCTTTTCATTCAAGGAGCTATCATGAATCACTTTGTAAATTTCTTCTTTCAACACTTCATCAAAATTTTCAGATTCATGATTTTCAAGCAAAACTTCATAAAGATAATCTAGTGTACTCAACTCACTAGCAATTGGTTCATCATAATTGGGTTTTTTGAAATGATTAGCAAGTGGATGAGGATCCATCTCAATAGTTTTTTAGCAAGCAAATAGGAAGCACATGGCAACACAAGCAAACAAACGAGCAAATAAAAATATTTTTGAGTTTTTGTGAAGAAATTTAGAAGTGGGGGAGATCAAAACGAGAGGCAAATGCAAATAAAATAAATGCAAGGAGATGAAAGTTTATGCGTAGGTACTTGATAGATGTTGATGATGTCTCCCCGGCAACGGCGCCAGAAATTCTTCCTGCAACTTGTGATCTGCATTGGTTTTTCCCTGAAGAGGAAGGGATGATGCAGTACAGTAGAGATAAGTATTTCCCTCAGTTATGAAACCAAGGTTATCAATCCAGTAGGAGAATCACGCAACACCTCATTAACAGCACCTGCTCACAAACAACAAATCCTTGCACCCAACGCTTACAAGGGGTTGTCAATCCCTTGGCGGTTAATTGCAAGATAAAATTGTATGGTGATAGATAAATAGATTGAACAAAAATACAAAATAAAATAAATAAAGTAAAATTGCAGCAAGGTATTTTTAGGATTTTTAATATATGATTTAGATAGACCTGGGGGACATAGTGTTCACTAGAGGCTTCTCTCATGAAAATAGCATACGGTGGGTAAACAAATTACTGTTGGGCAATTGATAGAAAAGCAAATAATCAGGACGATATCTGTTGGGGATGTATACCAGCATTTAGACCCGGCATTGTGTTAACCCGGCCATAGAGCAGGCTCAGCGGGCCAACTGATGGCAGGGTCGGAGGATTCAAGGTGGGCCGACTTAATGAGGCTTGGTGAGGACGGGCCGGCTTAGGCAATGGGCCGGCTCACGGAGATGATGAGTGGCGTGGAGGCCGCCTTGGAGGACAAGTAGGAGACGGGTTAGAGAACGACCCGGACTCTCATTTAATCTAGGGTTCCACCTGTGTATATAAAGGGGAGGACCTGTACGAAAAAGACTAAGTTGCAATCCCCTCTAAAGTTAGGTTAGCGAATCCGCATCCTTGTAATCGAGATCTACAGCAATATAGACAAGCAAGACGTAGGTTTTTACCTCCACCGTGAGGGGCCGAACCTGGGTAACCTGGCGTCTTCTCGTTCCCGCTCAACCCCGCTAAGCTTCCACGTTAGTGCGATGGCTTCATCTCTAAGTCCTTTTACTAGGATATCTGTCGCGACAAAACGACGACAATATCCAAGGCAATGATCATGTATATAGGCATCACGTCCGAGACAAGTAGACCGACTCCTGCCTGCATCTACTACTATTACTCCACACATCGACCGCTATCCAGCATGCATCTAGTGTATTAAGTCCATAAAGAACGGAGTAACGCCTTAAGCAAGATGACATGATGTAGACAAAGTAAACTCACGCATGAATAAACCCCATCTTTTTACCCTTAATAGCAACGATACATACGTGTCATGTCCCTTCCTGTCACTGGGATTGAGCACCGCAAGATTGAACCCATTACAAAGCACTTCTCCCATTGCAAGATAAATCAATCTAGTTGGCCAAACCAAATCAATAGATCGGAGAGAAACACGAAGCTATAATAATCATGCATAAAAGAGTTCAGAGAAAACTCAAATAATATTCATGGATAATCTGATCATAAACTCACAATTCATCGGATCCCAACAAACACACCGCAAAAAGTGATTATATCGGATAGAACTCCAAGAAAATCGAGGAGAACATTGTATTGAAGATCAAAAAGAGAGAAGAAGCCATCTAGCTAGTAACTATGGACCCGAAGGTCTGTGGTAAACTACTCACGCATCATCGTAAGGGCAGCAAGGTTGATGTAGAGCCCCTCCGTGATCGACTCCCCCTCCGGCGGAGTACCAGAAAAGGCCTCCAGATGGGATCTCTCCAGAACAGAAACTTGCGGCGGCGGAAAAAGTATTTCGTGGACTCCTCCGTTGGTTTCCCAATTTTAGAGAATTTATAGTGGAGGAATTAGGTCAAATGGAGCTATGTGGGCCCCACAAGCCACCAAGGCGCGCCCCCCTGGGGCGCGCCGTGGTGCCTCATGGGCCACTGCTTCATCTTCTGGCCCTCTCCCGAAGCTTCCAGTACTTGTTATGTCCAGAAAAAAATCTCCAAAAAGTTTCGTGGCATTTGGACTTCGTTTGGTACTGATATTCTGGAAAACCAAAAACAGGCAAAACATAGCAACTGGCACTGGGCACTAAGTTAATAGGTTAGTCCCAAAAAATGATATATAATTGCTGTAAATGTATATGAAAACATCCAAGATTATTAATATAATAGCATGGAACAATCAAAAATTATAGATACGTTGGAGACGTATCAGTGATGCGGAGCATCCTATGGTCATCCCCATGGACCTACCGTCGTCTCCTGAGTGCCAAGCAGACCAATGACATGAGCACATGCAAGAGCTATCGGAACCAATGTGACATCTCTCCTTAATGAGCTTCTGTATGATCCACGTGAGACATGGCTACTACCTAAAGCCGGAATGCTATGTGTGATCAGGTATGAAGAAGACCCTCTTGGAGATGCTCAGGATCACGGACAAGGCCCCAACTACATCGACGAAGGAGTACGACGAGAGGAACCGGAGAACAGCTACAGGACCCGAACATCTGGCCCCTGGCTCGGACATCCGGCCCCTGGCCCGGACATCTGGCCACTGGTGACTCCACCAACAGCAACCAGCAGCCGAAGAAGCTCCAGGACCCGGACATCCGGCATCGCCCCGGACATCCGGCCTGACCAGCCCGGACATCCGGGCCCATGCCCAGAAATCCGGCCCCTCATATACCGAGAGCATTAGAAACCGGCCACTCCAACCCGGACATCCGGCCGCGACGCCGGACATCCGGCCCGACATGAAGGCACGGATATACGGCCCTTGTCAGCGCACAGTGAACAGGCCAACAGCCCATGTACCCATCCAACTCGCCCCAACATGTACTAGCACTATATATAGACCTCTCCCTCCTCGATCTAGGGTTAGCAAAGGTTAGAGCTCATTTGAGATAGAGCTTTGCTCATCCACTTATCGCTATTCCCATGGAGTTCAAGACCTCCATGTGAGAAGATCCCCCAAGTGGATTCAAGACCCCTTCATGGGAATATCCTCCTAGGATTCAAGACCTCAACTCGTCCAAGGATTGGGATGAACTAGTTACCTATGTATCCTCTTGTGATGACTTTGGATCTTTGTATATCCTCTATGTGTATGTGGATCTAGCACATGTGTGATTGGATCTTGTCTATTTGAGTGTTTTGTTTGTGTTCTTCTTGTGATTTGCCCTTCCCCCTCCAAGTGTGAAAAGATCGTCCTATTAGGGTTCCACCCTACATCATCTTGGATCAGAGCCACGTTGATTCACATCTTGGAGTTCTCCCTTCCACTTTCTAGCCCCAATTTTGTGTGTTTTTGCCCAATTTCGAAAATCCCCACAAAAATTGCCATACCATTTTTTTTGTGATTTGTTGGTTGGATGATGTTTTGTTGAATTTGATCTATGGATTTGCTGTGTTTTGGGTGGATCTAGATTTCCCCCATCTTTTGCCCCACTTCCATCCACAAAATTCCCGCAATTTTGCCCGAAATGCTTTCCCCACTTGTTCTTCGAGTTCATCTACGGACCAGAGACACCAGACATCCGGCCCTTGCCCCCGGACATCTGGCACCCTCGGACATCCGGTCCCTCAGCCTGGACATCCGGCGCCTCGCAGCCAACTCCATCTCCACCACTGCAAAACTTCACCGATTTTGACCGGGTTTCTGCCAATACTTCCGCATACCACCACCGCTTTCCTCAACCACCACCGCTTTTCCGCTACCACATCCAAATTTAACCGTTTGTTCTTGAGAACTTGAGTTGAAATTTCCATTTCCTAAGGTGTTTTGGCTAATTAGGGACGGTTCGTCATCGACATCACCATAGCTCAACTTCGCCACGGACTCGACATCGACAACTTCACCACCTTGACACCACCACCGTAAGCAAGGACGTAACCTCGATGACAACTTGCTCATCTCTTTGCCATTGCATTGTTAACCCCTAGTCATTTTTGCGTCACTTGCCTACCGATACTAGCCGTTGAGTATTGCCGGGCCACGATACTTGTGCATTTTAGTGATACACGTTCCGCATAGCTATCATAGTGTGCATATATCATCGTATCATCTCTTGTGTCACAAATTGTTCCCGCATATACATAGTTGCTATCTTGATTTGAGCATTTCGCATTGTGGTATATATATAAAAAAAGAGTGCAAAGCTTTTAAGCAGAGAGAAAAAGTGAACAAAGAGCTTGTAAGCAATAGCATCATAGCAATAGCATCTCATGTTACATAGTTGATCATCTTGGGTCATCATGTGTGAGACACCGGGAACCATACATACATAGCATACTTGGGATAGAAGTCGACACGTTTTGTTTCTATAGGTTGTGCACAAGTTCGTATCATGCCCAATAGAGAAATAGTGCTAGCGTCTCTCTAGAGTTGTGCAACACGAGCATTTTCCCTGGATATCACATTTTGAGCTCATTCCTTGGTTGCACGACCCCATTTATCTATCTGTGTGTGTGTTTTCGTGTGCCACCCACTTGCTATCGATCTACTTGTTTCACTTGCGAATTTGTGAATCATTTTCAACATTACTGATATCTTGCTAACAATTGCATAAATTTTGTGCCACTATCCTAACCAATCTCCTCCAAAAGCTTTACTTGTGTAGGTGTGAGATTGACAAGATCTGGTACCAATTGTGCTATTTCCAGAATACTACATTGGGTGATCTTTGATCCAATATCAACATTGGATAAGGTACATTTGGTCTAGTTCTTTCCTTTCTTCCACTCACATTTGTTTGAGCATGATGGATAGGCCGAGCACTTCTTCCAACCCACTCCTCGACGAGCAAGATGCACCGAACGACTACGTTACCAAAACTCAACTCTTTGGCGTTTAATGAGCCTTACATCAAGAAAGTGCAGCTTTGGGTGACCGCATCGAACAACTCGCCACCGACTTACATCAATCCGAAGCAAGAACAAGAGACTACCTCGACACCAAGCTATCCTCTCAAATGGAAGAGTTTCGCGCCATGATGGTCAACCGCGCTTCTTCCACTTCGTCATCATCATGATCAAGATGACACCACTCGAGCCGTTACTCTTCGGACACATCATCGGATGCAAGTCTTCCACATGCTCGTTCGCATTGTCAACAAGACCATGAAGATCTTCAAGCTCCACAAAACCCACCACATGGCAAAGGTTTACAAGATCAAGCTCCACGACGCAAACGTCAAGTACACCAAGAGGGTGATGCCTTCCGGCAAGAACAACAACGTCATGAGGAACAATCCCTTGAAGCTCAACGTGCCCTCCGAGAAGCAACACGTGTCGTCAATGAGCGCAACTGCCGTGTGCGTGAACAAGAAGAAGCCCTCCAGTGAGAGCATCAAGAAGAAGCCGCACATCTTGAGGAGTGCCAAGAAATGAGGAACCGTGCAAGAATTTCGCGCCCTCAATGCCAACTTAATCAAGAGGAGCACGAGGAGCAAGAGCTAGAAGAGCCTCCCCGATGACAAGAGCGACATCACCATCGTCCCCAACACAATGAAGAGCAATGCTACGGCAAGCTCAAGTTCAATATGCCAAAGTTCTCCAGAAGCAGCGGTCCCGAAGAATACCTCTCATGGGCATTGAAGGTTGCTACTTGTAGTCTGCGTTGGTATTTCCCCGAAGAGGAGAGGATGATGCAGTACAGTAGAGATAAGTATTTCCCTCAGTTAAGAACCAAGGTTATCAATCCAGTAGGAGAACCAAGCAAAATCCAGTGAACAGCACCTAGACACAGAAAAGCAAACACTTGCACCCAACGCGAATAAGAGGGTTGTCAATCCTCTTAGCGGTTACTTGCAAGGATTAAGTCTGATAGAGATAAATTGATAAACTAAAATACTAATAAAAGTAAAGTAAATAAATTGCAGCAAGGTATTTTTAGGTTTTTTATATGATAAAGATAGACCCGGGGGCCATAGTTTTCACTAGAGGCTTCTCTCTCAAGCACGGAAACATACGGTGGGTAAACAAATTACTGTTGGGCAATTGATAGAAAAGCAAATAATTATGACGGATTCATGGCAATGATCATGTATATAGGCATCATGTCCGAGACAAGTAGACCGACTACTGCCTGCATCTACTACTATTACTCCACTCATCGACCGTTATCCAGCATGCTTCTAGAGTATTAAGTTAATAAAAATAGAGTAACGCCTTAAGCAAGATGACATGATGTAGAGAAGCAAATTCAAGCAATATGAATAAACCCCATCTTTTTATCCTTAATGGCAACAATACAAATACGTGTCATGTCCCCTTCTGTCACTGGGATTGAGCACCGCAAGATTGAACCCATCACAAAGCACCTCTCCCATTGCAAGATAAATCAATCTAGTAGGCCAAACCAAATCGATAGATCAGAGAGAAATACAAAGCTATAACAATCATGCATAAAAGAGTTCAGAGAAGAATCAAATATTTCTCATGAAATCTGATCATAAACTCACAATTCATCGGATCCCAACAAACACACCGCAAAAGAAGATTACATCAGATAGAACTCCAAGAACATCAAGGAGAACATGGTATTGAAGATCAAAGAGAGAGAAGAAGCCATCTAGCTACTAGCTATGGACCCGTAGGTCTGTGCTAAACTACTCACACATCATCGGAAGGGCAGCAAGGTTGATGTAGAAGCCCTCCGTGATCGATTCCCCCTCCAGCAGAGTACCAGAAAAGGCCTCCAGATGGGATCACGGAAGAACAGATGCTTGCGGCGGCGGAAAGGTTTTCTCTTCTGGCTCTCTGTTGGTTTCCCAATATTTGTGAATTTATAGAAGTGGAATTAGGTCAAACGGAGTCACGTGGGCCCCACAAGGCAACACGGCGCGCCCCCTGGGGCGCGCCTTGTTGCCTTGTGAAGCCTCCGTGAGGCTTCTGGCCTCCTCCTGAAGCTTCCAAGGTCTCTTTTGTCTAGAAAAAAATCTCCAAAAAGTTTCGTGGCATTTGGACTTCATTTGGTACTGTTTCTCTGAAAAGCAAAAAACAAGCAGAAAATAGCAACTCGCACTGGGCACTAGGTTAATAGGTTAGGCTCAAAAAAATGATATATAATTGCATATAAAAACATCCAAGATTGATACTATAATAGCATGGAACAATCAAAAATTATACATACGTTGGAGACGTATCAAGCATCCCCAAGCTTAATTCCTGCTCGTCCTCGAGTAGGTAAATGATAAAAACCAAATTTTTGATGTGGAATGCTACCTATCATGTTTCATCATGTAATCTTTCTCTTACGGTATGAATAATAAGATCCAAATGATTCAAAGCTATAATTTGATATAAAGACATCAATACTCAGGCATACTAACAAACAATCATGCCTTTCAAAATAAAATGCTAAAGAACGTTATCCCTACAAAATCATATAATCCTGACATGCTCCATCTTCTTCACACAAAGTATTTATCATGCACTACCCCGATGACAAGCCGAGCAATTGGTTCATACTTTTTAACGCGCTTCAACTTTTTCAACTCCCACTCAATACATGAGCGCAAGCCATGGATATAGCACTATGGGTAGAATAGAGTATGGTGGTAGAGGTAAATAGGAGAAGTCAAAAATAAGAAGATAGTCTCACATGAACGAGGCTAATCAACGAGCTATGGAGATGCGCATCAATTGATGTCAATGCGAGGAGTAGGGATTGCCATGCAACGGATGCACTAAGAGCTATAAGTGTATGAAAGCTCAACATGAAAACTAAGTGGGTGTGCATCCAACTTGCTTGCTCATGAAGACCTCGGGCATTTGAGGAAGCTTGTCATCGGAATATACAAGCCAAGTGCTATAATGAAAAATTCCCACTAGTATATGAAAGTGACAAAATAGGAGACTCTCTATATGAAAAACATGGTGCTACTCTGAAGCACAAGTGTGGAAAAGGATAGTAACATTGCCCCTTCTCTCTTTTTCTCTCATTTTTTTTCATGGCTCTTTTTTGCCTTTTTTTAGAACGGTCTCATGGACCTCATCCCCAATTTTTCAAGGACTCATTAGTCTCCACCATTCTTTCCTCACTGGGACAATGCTCTAATAATGATGATGATCACACCTCTATTTAGTTATAACTAAACATTACAACTCAATACTAGAACAAAAATATGACTCTATATGAATGCCTCTGGCAGTGTACCAGGATGTGCAATGATGCTAGCGTAACATGTATAACAATGATGAACGGTGGCTGAGCCACAAATACTATGTCAGCTATATGATCATGCAAAGCAATATGACAATGATGATGTATGTCATAAAAACGGAACGGTGGAAGTTGCATGGCAATATATCTCGGAATGGCTATGGAAATGCTATGATAGGTAGGTATGATGGCTGTTTTGAGGAAGATATAAGGAGGCTTATGTGTGATAGAGCGTATCATATCACGGGGTTTGGATGCACCGGCGAAGTTTGCACCAATTCTCAATGTGAGAAAGGGCAATGCATGGTACCGAAGAGGCTAGCAAATTGCGGAAGGGTGAAAGTGCGTATAATCCATGGACTGACATTAGTCATAAAGAACTCACATACTTATTGTGAAAGTTTATTAGCCCTCGAAGCAAAGTACTACTACGCATGCCCCTAGAGGGATAGATTGGTAGGACAAGGTCCTTCGCTCGTCCCCGACCGCCACTCATAAGGTAGACAATCAATAATAAATCATGCTCCAACTTCTTAGCATAACGACAGATCATACATGCATGCTTCGGGAATCACAAACCTTAACACAATTATTCTTACTAAACCACAATCATCTACTAGTACCTCCCCCATATTACCATCTTAATATTGCAAAACTATTGCAAGGAATCAAATTTATCATATTCAGTGATCTCCATGAAAGTTTTTATTATATCCCTCTTGAATACCTATCATATCAAGACCAAATTCATAACCCGTGCATATTACCATTGCTATCATAAGACTCTCAAAAAGATATAAGTGAAGCATGAGAGTGCAACTATTTCTTTAAAATATAACCACCATCATGCTCTAAAAGATATAAGTGAAGAACTAGAGCAACTGCCTAGCTCAAAAGATATAAGTGAAGAACTAGAGCAACTGCCTAGCTCAAAAGATATAAGTGAAGCACATAGAGTATTCTAACAAATCACGAGTAATGTATGTCCCTCTCAAAAAGGTGTGTTCAGCAAAGATGATGTGGCACCCCGACTCAGAGAGACCGGAACACCCCATATTCCAGCCCAGAGATCAAGTCTTCTGGAATACGACACTGCTTGGCATAGAACAAATCAGCTCTTTATTACGAATAAATGGGGTACAAGGGTTCGATATTACAAAGGTTACAGGGGCACGTCGACTCTTCGCCTCCTAAGATAGTTCTATGCTAGCAGCGGAACATGTCGAAGCGGAATAAATCCTAGCAGCGGAACAACGGCGACGGTGATGAACTCCACTCCGCAGGGACTCTGGCTGGGACGTATCCTAGAGCGCAACCTCGGGATCCTCGACAAACAAGCAATCACGGCATCACCTGCAATCTGGCATGACACGCCAGGTGAGTACTTTGAATGTACTCGCAAGCTCACAGCAACCAAAGCAATCAAGACATACAACAGCATGGCATTTACAGGTTAATCATCAAAGATGAACACGATACTACTAGAACAACATGAGCATGGCATGTACATATAATTCATGATATGAACAGGATGATACTAGCACTAGCATGCAAGGGGGTCGACGTCTAAGGTCTCATGACCAACTAACTCTGCTCGGAGGTTATCTTGTAACCACCAACTTACCATCGTGATCATCACACGATCACCTCAGGATCAACCAAGCTCGGTATCAACTATACCATCGTGATCATCACATGACCACACGGAGCTTGATCTCTACATGTGATCATCGCACGACCACATAAAGATCAACCAACTTCTTTCTCATGGAACCAGGGTTGTTTATAATTCAGGTTATTGTTTCTGTTGACCCATAGTGTGACCTACTCCGAACTGTGTCCATGACCGAGGACACGGCTATCGATAGATTATACACTCTGCAGAGGTTAGTACACTGTACCCACACTATGGAGCTCATGGCCTCGTGCTCCCATTCGGGTGGACCAACGATGTTCCGACAAAACCAGTCTATTGCATGACACTCTCCCAGCCACTCCGACACACTCCCCTTTGGGCTATGTCCTGGGTTACCCCGATGCCAACTCGTGACATCCACCACCTATGTGGCTGCCACCGTCGTGGCGAAACATAAACATCGTCCCAAACGGGGACCTCGGTACCATAAAACTCGGGTACTCAAGGCTTATGGCCGCCTACCTGATCAGGGTAGCGCGCACCCATAACCTTCCCTAGTAGGAGGCACCGGCGAGAGGCATGACAATAGACCGCATTAGGGCCTCCCCATCCAGGCAAGTGTGGTTGCACTGGTGAGCTCGATTCGGTGGCACCATGACTCAGCCAACAGATTTGTTCAAGTTCGATTAATGTCAGGTTCAACTTGAAAGGTGATGAGTTGAATCAAAATAACATAATGAAATGACAATGCATATGAGCATAATATCAGTGTAACCATGGATGGGCAACATAACCATTTAACAACATAGCATCAACAATGATAAATTATTTAGTCTACGGGATGCAAATGAGCATGGCATAATGACAATCATGAGTATAACAAGTATTATCCTACAAACGGTAACTATTTATGTGAGTATAACATGATCACTAGCATAGAAAATAAATCCGAGAACTAACAAGATAATAATAATACTAGCAAATAATCATTTAACTTATTAGGTGCAATTGAACATGGCATAAGAACGAGCATGGATTCACGAGCACATATTATTCATGAAATAATTAAATTAGCAAACAATTATTAAATATTCAAGTGGAAACCATGGCTACTGCAATGCCGTCACGCAAGTGGCTGTTGTGGCATGCCTGGGGATGAAGGATTCACCGGGGAGAAGTGCGATGAACTCGCGGAAAGAATCACCGGAAAAGTTTCCCTCTCGGCAGAGCTGTTTTAAGGGCAAGAGCAAAATGGTCATTTTCACAGTGTGACAACCTCATGAAAATGATACCATCGGAACGGGCTCGACGAACTGAGAACGTGGGATTTTGAATCACCTGAACCAGAGTCTCGGTTGAAAAGTTACGGACGTTCGTTCGTTAGTCAGAAAAACAAATAAAAACTAAGCTTTTCTGTGCTTAACCAATGAACGCCCGCTATTTAAGAGTTTCGGCTGGTGGGGCAGAAAACAGAACACGTATTCCTCAAAATACGCTTTCGGTGAACCAAAAGCGCACTCTGGTCCAACATTGAGGTAGAATACACTTTCACCGGAGGGAGACATATTTTCGGGAATACGCCTTCAGTTAAAAGTGCCCGGGCCCGGAGGCAATGCAGCTGTCTCGCTGACGGGTGGGTCCCGCGAGGCCCACTGGCAGGGGGGGCAGCATCTTCTTCCTCCCGTCGTTGCCCGCGTGCGGCCGAGGCAGTGGCCGGCCCCGACGGAGACCGCCGGCGCCACAGGCCATCTCCGGCGGCGCCCGACCTACCGGAGAGACCAGCGCGACACGGCGCATCCAACCAGCCAGGTGGCGGAGCTTGGGGAGGGCGGGAGCGCGAGCGCCCTCGGCCATGGCGGACGGCCCGCACGGGCGACGATGGGCGCCGCGGCTACAGGCCACCGGAGGCGAAGGAGAAACGCGAATGGGTTTTGCTAGGTCCTGGGGGTCTCTCTGGAGGTGGAACAAGGGAGAGACGGGGCCGGCATTGCCGCAATTTAGGCATAGGAGGGCGGCGGCCATGGCGGCCAAGGAGGGCTAGGAGGAGTTCCCGAGCTCGGGTAAGAGGCTAGGTGGGGCTAGAGAAGGGTGGTGAGGAGTTCCCGAGCTCGGGTAAAAGTTGTCAAACGTGTTGTCCCTCGAACATACAGTCCCACTGATGTGATGGCTCGGCCAAAGAGACTATGAGTTGATGGGAGTGGTCGATGGAAGTTTGTTGTATCCAACTTGGGCATGAAATAGTGATCAAATGAGATGGGATTAGAGCTAACCAGAATGTCTCAGGGGTTTAGGGTAGGAAGGACAATGATCCTGGGTATTTTGAAAATATTTGGACCAATATTCATCATAGTTGCTTTACAACTGCAACAACTGGTCCAGAAACTACATCATGAAGTAGCACTCACATGGATGCTTGAATTGGGCTGAACATTGGTGGAGGGTGATCATTTAGGCATATGAAGGTACCATAAAAATTTCATCCCATTTGGATAAGTCTAAATGGTACTTCCTTCACAATGATACACACTGGACAGAAACTTGGGGCAATTTTGTAGAGAAAATGACTTGGTTAAATGATGTGAATTTTGGCATGCTCAAATTATATAAGGACATTTAGGTCCTGGATTAATTTCAGAATTTTTGAAGCAATATAAAATATAGTTGCTTCACAAACTAAAATTGTGACCAGAAACCAAGATTTGAAGGTATGCTCACATAGATAGTTGGATGGATATGGCATTTGGTAGAGAGTCATGATTTGATCATATAAATGACCTACCAAAAGTTCAACTCATTTGGATTCGCCTAGGTAGTACTTCCTTCACAAAGCTTCTCTCTGGACAGAAACTTTGGAAATTTGCTGAGGAAGATTTACTAGGCAAATGGAGCTGAATTTTGGCATGTAGCAATTATTTGGGTATGAGAGAGTGCCCAAAACTTTTGAGGGCAATCAAGAAAAGATAAATAGCACTTCCTTCACAAAGTGCCATACTGGACAGAATAGGAAATGAATATTCCTGAATTATTTTTGAACTAGGCAAGGATGGGTTTTGACATATTTGTGGAAGATATGATCCAAATAATTTATGAGAATTTTGTGGGAATTTTTTGGAAAGACAGAAATATAGGTTGCTTCACAACCTAGAGTTAACAGGGTTATTCCTTTAATAGAAAAAGGAATATTCCCAAGAAATAAAAATTGGGGTTGGGCTAGGGTGGAAATAACATGGCCTTGGGATAGTTTTGAGAATGACCAGCCACTAGGGAGGGGAAGAAGAGATGGCCTCCCCAGGTTTTAAGACCACATAGCCACGGAAAAAGAATTCCAAAAGAAAATTCGAAGAAATCCAAAAGAAAAAGAAAGGGCCCAAAATCGGGGTGTTACAAACCTACCCCCCTTACGATAAATCTCGTCCTCGATATTTGGTTGCTCAGGGAACAAGTATGAATATTCTGACTTAAGGAAACCGTTTCCAACTCGGGTATCCTTTTCCTTGATGTTCCCTCTGAATTCCATCTGACTGAATGACTTGCTCTAGGGTGGTTTGCTTCACTGTATCCCACATTCTGATAGGCCTTCCTTCATATGTTCATCCTTGTTCTAACTTCAATTCTTTCATATCTGCTGGCTTGTCTGATATGTTATCCTGATTGGAATTTCCATAAGTCTGGGAGGAATTTCCCCATTGACGTGTCATTATTACATCCAGCACTGATAGTATCAATGGAGTTGTACATAAATTTCCTTGATGGACACAAAACATTTACTCCTTGCATCGGGTTACTAGATGCATGTCCTCTGGGTTCAAAACAATGTTGAGAATCATAGCCGTTCTTTTGGCAGAGTCTGACTGCTTGAAGGTAGTTCTGAATTACCTTGGCTGGCTCCACTGTCTCGAATCTGTACCGATGATTCGACTGTCACCTTGATATGAGGTCCTTACAAATAGAGTAGACCCCTTGGGTGTGTGTTCATGATGATCAATACGGAATCAGACTGTCTTGGGTATCCGTGCCATGTTGTTCATGTCAAAATTATCATACATGTATTGTCTGTCTTGCGCCTTCATTATCGTTCTCTTTTTTTGAATCTTTTGCTGAAAGAGCTTGGCCGTATATATTTTAATCCTTCGGGTGACCATAGGTGCAATATTCCGGAAGTCATACCTTATCCTTATCCTTAGGCAGTGCAGCAACATTTAACTGGCAAGTTTATCATCTCTCGAGCTTTAACTGTAAGGCATTGATCATCCGAACCTTTGCAAGAAATCGGCAAGTAAATCAGTAGCCACCAGAACGGTCTTTACAACTCAGATCAGGGACATTACTTAAATAACTCAACCTTGGCTCACGACGGCTGAAAAGCAGCTCAAAGCATGAGGCAGTGTTGATAAGAAGAATGTAGCAGTTCCCTAAGACGGCCGAAGAATAGCTCAGAGCATAGGGTCGCTGCTACAAAAAGAAACTCAACAGCTGCCCGAGACGGCCAAAAAGCAGCTCAGAACACGGGTCAGTTGTTGAAAAGAGAAATATAAAGGCGGCATCCACCCTGGGTGGCCGAAAGCAGATTAGAACACAGGCGTGGTGCCGTTACCAGGAAAAGGTAAGCAAGGGTTCATCAAGATCATATACCAGGTTCACAGTTACTTGTATAGAGCTCACTGTTGTGGTCAATCATACATGACAGTGACAGAGGTTAATGATATCCATTTGTCGGGTGTGAGGAAGCTGGCCTTGATATCCACTGTCAGGGTTGTTGTCCCAACATTGTCTTGGTTCATAGCTTGTCAGACATTGCATCACACTGAGGTGTATACTGGCTTTTCTTCCTCTTACATAACTCACGTGGTTGTCGGATGCTTGCATCATCGTTCGAGTGACTTGCATGACCTTGGCAGCATACTCAATATATATATGGAAGCATGTGTATCTGGGCATTTGATTCCCGAGGCAGACACTTGTGTGTTGACTGATTCTTACTTCTGACAAACTGTTGCGGATCTGATTCTTGGGATGCATTGCCATATGTTGCCAACTCACTGTGTAATATCTTGTACTACTGTCGATGATTGTTTGTAGTGTTGTACTGCCGAGGACTGAATAGCTTGTGTTGGAAGCTATGTGAGAGTATCGTGCTGAGGAAGACTGAATAGCTTACGTTCGAAGCTTTTGCCGGGATAGCGTGCTGAAGAAGACTGGGTACCGTGCTTCAGAAGCTTTTTCCTTGGTTGCTTACTGAGGAAGATTTGGTACCTTATGCTGGAAGCTTTCTGCGGTGGCTTACTGAAGATGACTGGGTATCTTACACTGGAAGTTATCCACATGTCGTACTGAGGAAGACTGCGGAACCTTGCGTCGTAAGCTTCCTTGGTAGCGTGCGGAGGAAGATTGGGTTGCTTACTCCAGAAGTTTCTCACTATGGTGTGCGGACTGAATGCCATATATATGTATATATACCCATGATATTCCTTTGACTGGAAATGTACTGTTGTCTTGCACACAAATTGTCTTCCAGCTGGTTTATTACGATTGTGCTGGCTGCACACTGAGTCAGTCTTGATACCGATAGTTATTCCAGAATATCATTTGTATTCAAACCGAATATTGTCAATATAATGCGGTCGGCTGAGAATTCCATAATGTTTAGTTGAGCCTCCAAATAATTGAATTTCTCCCTGATTCTTCGGGTCCGGTGGCGGTTGATGAGCAACTTTCATAAGGGGAAATAAGGTAACACCGAAGGCCCAAAGAAAGAAGCAAAGAAACGACTCAAATAAAAGCACACCAGGCATCAAGATTGCATACAAGCAACATCACATTTTGCAGCTATTCACCTCACTATGCATGCCTACTTAAGCTCACAATTCTCGAGGAAACTCTGGTACTACGATCTAATATGTTGTGGCGGTGTGCACGAAAGTGAATCATCGTGTGGAGAGGTTGGTGCAAACAGAGCTACACCAAATGCTGGTTCAGCACGGGTTGCATCTGGACGTCTCGGGGGTGAGGACGGACTTGGTGATCATGTAGCGAGACACAGATGTCACGGCCACATCATCATCAAGCGGACGGAAGGGAACCGTACTCGTCCAGGGAATGAGTGATAGTGATAGCAGTGGAAAGAAGGGTCTGCTGGCATTGCCATGTCCTGATAACAAAGACCAGTAAGGGTTGCCAAAGCGGCGGGTTGGATGGCCAGATCCGGGGTAGAAACATGTCTACCACCGAAACGATAGGTGTGGCTGAAGAGAATAAATTGGTGCGATACCTGTGCATCAATCCTGCGAGTGATCGACACCACAAGGTACCTCGGCATCACTCCGCTGGGACAGAGATGACGCCAAACACCAAAGAGCAAGTATGCAAAGCTGGAGGGTGCAGGTAGTGGATCGAAAACGATGCCACCTACACTCACAAGATCAACCGTTAGTGACAATATAATGAGTCTATATGCATGCTATTCGACAAGCAAATGCAGCAATCAAATGCAGCAAACCGACTAGACTCGATACTACCAGTTTCTAACGCTCGCGCGGACTAGGGTGTCCTACAGCCAGACCTGCTCTGATACCAATCGATGTGGCACCCCGGCTCAGAGAGACCGGAACACCCCGTATTCCAGCCCAGAGATCAAGTCTTCTGGAATACGGCACTGTTTGGCATAGAACAAATCAGCTCTTTATTACGAGTAAATGGGGTACAAGGGTTCGATATTACAAAGGTTACAGGGGCACGCCGACTCTTCGCCTGCTAAGATAGTTCTATGCTAGCAGCGGAACATCTTGAAGCGGAATAAATCCTAGCAGCGGAACAACGACGACGGTGATGAACTCCACTCCGCAGGGACTCTGGCTATGACGTATCCTAGAGCGCAACCTCAGGATCCTCGACAAACAAGCAATCACGGCATCACCTGCAATCTGGCATGACACCCCAAGTGAGTACTTTGAATGTACTCGCAAGCTCACAGCAACCAAAGCAATCAAGACATACAACAGCATGGCATTTACAGGTTAATCATCAAAGATGAACACGATACTACTAGAACAACATGAGCATGGCATGTACATATAATTCATGATATGAACAGGATGATACTAGCACTAGCATGCAAGGGGGTCAACGTTTAAGGTCTCATGGACCAACTTACTCTGCTCGGAGGTTATCTCGTAACCACCAACTTACCATCGTGATCATCACACGATCACCTCAGGATCAACCAAGCTCGGTATCAACTATACCATTGTGATCATCACATGACCACACGGAGCTTGATCTCTACCTGTGATCATCGCACGACCACATAAAGATCAACCATCTTCTTTCTCATGGAACCGGGGTTGTTTATAATTCAGGTTATTGTTTCTGTTGAACCATAGTGTGACCTACTATGAACAGTGTCCATGACCGAGGACGCAGCTATCGATAGATTATACACTCTGCAGAGGTTAGTACACTGTACCCACACTACGGAACTCATGGACTCATGCTCCCATTCGGGTGGACCAACGATGTTCCGACAAAACCAGTCTATTGCATGACACTCTCCCGGCCACTCCGACACACTCCCCTTTGGGCTATGTCCTGGGTTACCCCGATGCCAACTCGTGACATCCGCCACCTATGTGGCCGCCACCGTCGTGGCGAAACATAAACATCGTCCCAAACGGGGACCTCGGTACCATAAAACTCGGGTACTCAAGGCTTATGGCCGCCTACCTGATCAGGGTAGCGCGCACCCATAACCTACCCTAGTAGGAGGCACCGGCGTGAGGCATGACAATAGACCACATTAGGGCCTCCCCATCCAGGCAAGTGTGGTTGCACTGGTGAGCTCGATTCGGTGGCACCATGACTCAGCCAACAGATTTGTTCAAGTTCGATTAATGTCAGGTTCAACTTGAAAGGTGATGAGCTGAGTCAAAATAACATAATGAAATGACAATGCCTATGAGCATAATATCAGTGTAACCATGGATGGGCAACATAACCATTTAACAACATAGCATCAACAATGATAAATTATTTAGTCTACGGGATGCAAATGAGCATGGCATAATGACAATCATGAGTATAACAAGTATTATCCTACAAACGGTAACTATTTATGTGAGTATAACATGATCATTAGCATCAATAATAAATCTGAGAACTAACAAGATAATAATAATACTAGCAAATAATCAATTAACTTATTAGGTGCAATTGAACATGGCATAAGAACGAGCATGGATTCACGAGCACATATCATTCACGAAATAATCAAATTAGCAAACAATTATTAAATATTCAAGTGGAAACCATGGCTACTGCAATGCCGTCACGCAAGTGGTTGTTGTGGCTTGCCTGGGGATGAAGGATTCACCGGGGAGAAGTGCGATGAACTCGCGGAAAGAATCGCCGGAAAAGTTTCCCTCTCGGCGGAGCTGTTTTAAGGGCAAGGGAAAAATGGTCATTTTCACAGTCTGACAACCTCATGAAAATGATACCATCGGAACGGGCTCGACGAACTGAGAACGTGGGATTTTGAATCACCTGAATCGGAGTCTCGGTTGAAAAGTTACGGACGCTCGTTCGTTAGTCAGAAAAACAAATAAAAACTCAGCTTTTCTGTGCTTAACCAACGAACTCCCGCTATTTAAGAGTCTCGGCCGGCGGGGCAGAAAACAGAACACGTATTCCTCAAAATACGCTTTCGGTGAATCGAAAGCGCACGCTGGTCCAACGTTGAGGTAGAATACGCTTTCACCGAAGGGAGACATATTTTCGGGAATACGCCTTCACTTAAAAGTGCGCGGGCTCGGAGTCAATGCAGCTGTCTCGCTGACAGGCGGGTCCCGCGAGGCCCACTGGCAGGGGGGCAGCGTCTTCTTCCTCCCGTCATTGCCCGCGTGCGGCCGAGGCAGTGGCCGGCCCCGACGGAGACCGCTGGCGCCACAGGCCATCTCCGGTGGCGCCCGACCTACTGGAGAGATCAGCGCGACACGGCGCATCCAACCAGCCAGGTGGCGGAGCTTGGGGAGGGCGGGAGCGCGAGAGCGCTCGGCCATGTCGGACGGCCCGCATGGGCGACGATGGGCGCGGCGGCTACAGGCCACCGGAGGCGAAGGAGAAGCGCGCAGGGGCTTTGCTAGGTCCTGGGGGTCTCTCTGGAGGTGGAACAAGGGAGAGAGGGGGCCGGCATTGCCGCAATTTAGGCAGAGGAGGGCGGCGGCCATGGCAGCCAAGGAGGGCTAGGAGGAGTTCCCGAGCTCGGGGAAGAGGCTAGGCGGGGCTAGAGGAGGGTGGTGAGGAGGTTGATGAGCTCGGGAGGCCTCGGGGTGGGTTTATATAGCCGCGGTGAAGGAGCCGTCCCCGGATGTCGCCGCGGCCGGATGGAGCGTGCTCTGGCCACATCCGCATACGCGTGCGCACGCGCGGAGGGGTGGAGGGCGATGGGAGAGAGCTAGTGGAGTGTCAGAGGAGGGCAGACGCGGGAGGTACGGTGTCCGGTCGGCCACTGTGCGCACGCGGTCGGGGCTGCCGTGGCGTGAGGAATGCGAAGGAGGAGGGGGCCAGGGCACGAGCGAACGCGGGAGACTGTGGGCGACGCGGTAGACAAGGTGAGACGAGCGAGAGCGGCAGGGAGAGAGGTGCCTGAAGCTAGCCGACGTGCAGAGCGCGCCAAATGTATGCCAATGGCGTGGTCACCGCGTGCAATGGCCAGAGGAGGGCACGTATGCCTGGCAAAAGTTGTCAAACGTGTTGTCCCTCGAACATACAGTCCCACTGATGTGATGGCTCGGCCAAAGAGACTATGAGTTGATGGGAGTGGTCGATGGAAGTTTGCTGTATCCAACTTGGGCATGAAATAGTGATCAAATGAGATGGGATTAGAGCTAACCAGAATGTCTCAGGGGTTTAGGGTAGGAAGGACAATGATCCTGGGTATTTTGAAAATATTTGGACCAATATTCATCATAGTTGCTTTACAACTGCAACAACTGGTCCAGAAACTACATCATGAAGTAGCACTCACATGGATGCTTGAATTGGGCTGAACATTGGTGGAGGGTGATCATTTGGGCATATGAAGGTACCATAAAAATTTCATCCCATTTGGATAAGTCTAAATGGTACTTCCTTCACAATGATCCACACTGGACAGAAACTTGGGGGAATTTTGTAGAGAAAATGACTTGGTCAAATGATGTGAATTTTGGCATGCTCAAATGATATAGGGACATTTAGGTCCTGGATTAATTTCAGAATTTTTGAAGCAATATAAAATATAGTTGCTTCACAAACTGAAATTGTGACCAGAAACCAAGATTTGAAGGTGTGCTCACATAGATAGTTGGATGGATATGGAATTTGGTGGAGAGTCATGATTTGATCATATAAATGACCTACCAAAATTTCAACTCATTTGGATTAGCCTAGGTAGTACTTCCTACACAAAGCTTCTCTCTGGACAGAAACTTTGGAAATTTGCTGAGGACGATTTACTAGGCAAATGGAGCTGAATTTTGGCATGTGGCAATTATTTGGGTATGAGAGAGTGCCCAAATTTTTTTAGGGCAATCAAGAAAAGATAAATAGCACTTCCTTCACAAAGTGCCATACTGGACAGAATAGGAAATGAATATTCCTGAATTATTTTTGAACTAGGCAAGGATGGGTTTTGACATATTTGTGGAAGATATGATCCAAAGAATTTATGAGAATTTTGTGGGAATTTTTTGGAAAGACAAAAATATAGGTTGCTTCACAACCTAGAGTTAACAGGGTTATTCCTTTAATAGAAAAAGGAATATTCCCAAGAAATAAAAATTGGGGTTGGGCTAGGGTGGAAATAACATGGCCTTGGGATAGTTTTGAGAATGACCAGCCACTAGGGAGGGGAAGAAGAGATGGCCTCCCCAGGTTTTAAGACCACATAGCCACGGAAAAAGAATTCCAAAAGAAAATTCGAAGAAATCCAAAAGAAAAGGAAAGGGCCCAAAATCGGGGTGTTACAGATGATTGTGACAAACTAAAAAGCAAACAAACTATATCACAAGACGCTCCAAGTAAAACACATATCATGTGATGTATAAAAATATAGCTCCAAGTGTGTTACCGATAGATTGTAGACGAAAGTTGGTATGCCTTTCGGGGAATCCCCAAGCTTAGACACTTGAGTCTTCCTTGAATATTACCTTAGGGTGCCTTGGCCATCCCCAAGCTTAGGCTCTTGCCGCTCCTTATTCCTTTATCCATGGTAGTCTCACTCAAAACTTGAAAACTTCTGCACACAAAACTCAACAGAAACCTCGTGAGATCCGTTAGTATAACAAATAAATATTAAACTTTAGGTACTATTGTAAATTTATTAATATTTAATATTGACATAATGCTACTATATTCCAACTTCTCCATGACTCATACCCCCGATACGATCCATAGATTCATCAAAATAAGCAAACTATGCAACAAAAACAGAATCTGTCTAAAAAAGAACCGTCTGTAAAGATCTGAATTATGGTCATACTTCTGTAACTCCAAAAATTCTGAAACATTAGGACAACGTGGGAAATTCATATATCAATACTGTGTAAAAAATTCAGAGGGTTCTGACACACCAGCAAAAATTAGAAATTCTAGCACTGGACGCAAAAGTTTCTGTTTTCAAACAGCATCTATCATACTATCTTCCAAATCATCCCAAAGGCATTGCTTGGCACAAACACTAATTAAAACATAAAAACACAATCATAACAGAAGCTATAATGATGCAAACACCCAAAAACAGAAGGTAAAAGCAAAAATTTATTTTATTCATTGGGTTGCCTCACAACAAGCGCTATTGTTTTATGCCCCTAGCTAGGCACAATGCATAGTTTCAAGTGTTCTCATCCTTGGTTTCCAACTCCTCAATCACACATCCATTTTTTCTAGTAGATTTAACATAGGGGTTTCTGATCATCACACTTCTAGGCACAAAATCAAGAATTTTACTTTTATGGACAGGTTCCTTAATTATATCAATGAAATTGGGGTGCACGCTAATCATTTTAAGATCTTCGTTCCCTTTACTAGAAGTAGTACCTTTAACCTTGGGAACATATATGAACTTGCAATTTTTATTAGGAGGAGTTCTATCAATTTTTTTAGCGGAGGAAAAATTGGAACCCAAGTTGTTGATAATTTCATCCAACTTATCAATTCTAGCGGAACTTTGGTCTATCCTTTCATTAATTATTGGCTCCTTTTCCTTTAAAGTTTTCAAAGCAATTCCCACCTTAGAACCAAATTGAGTAATATGATTGTGGACCTTTTTGTCTAAATTTTCAAGATGTTCAATAGTAGGCATTTTATTTTCTATAGCTTCTAACCTTTGCATAACATGCTCCAAACTCAATGCCGTTTGATTAATAATGATAGGGGGTGAACCCACTAAATCTCCCATACCATTGAAAGCATCCAAAGTGGGACACATCAAGAAATTCCCTCCGGTAATAGTGTCAAGCCAAAATCTATACCAAGTAGTAATTCCCATAAAAATTTAGAAGAATAACGGTAGTGGATTGCTTACGAGTTGATCTATTTTGAGCATCGCAAATCCTATACCAAGCATCTTTTAAATCCTCTCCTCCCCTTTGTTTAAAATTAAGTACTTCATTTTCAGGCGTAGTAGTAACAAGCGAAGAGCTAGCCATAATGATGAAGCAAACAAGCAAACTAGCAAGCAAGCAAATAAAATATTTTTGTGTTTTTGTAAAAAAAAATTAGAAGTGGGGGAGATGAAAACAAGAGGCAAATGCAAATAAAAGGCAAATAAAGTAAATGCAAGTGATTGATAGTTTGTGCGAAGGTTGATAGATTTTGGTGTTGTACTCCCCGGCAACGGTGCTAGAAATTCTTCCTGCTACTTGTAGTCTGCATTGGTATTTCCCTGAAGAGGAGAGGATGATGCAGTACAGTAGAGATAAGTATTTACCTCAGTTAAGAACCAAGGTTATCAATCCAGTAGGAGAACCAAGCAAAATTCTGTGAACAACACCTACACACTGAAAAGCAAACACTTGCACCCAACGCGAATAAGAGGGTTGTCAATCCTCTTAGCGGTTACTTGCAAGGATTAAGTCTGATAGAGATAAATTGATAAACTAAAATACTAATAAAAATAAAAGTAAATAAATTGCAGCAAGGTATTTTTAGGTTTTTTATATGATAAAGATAGACCCGGGGGCCATAGTTTTCACTAGAGGCTTCTCTCTCGAGCACAGAAACATACGGTGGGTAAACAAATTACTGTTGGGCAATTGATGGAAAAGTAAATAATTATGATGGATTCATGGCAATGATCATGTATATAGGCATCACGTCCGAGACAAGTAGACCGACTCCTGCCTGCATCTACTACTATTACTCCACTCATCGACCGCTATCCAGCATGCATCTAGAGTATTAAGTTAATAAAAACAGAGTAACGCCGTAAGCAAGATGACATGATGTAGAGAAGCAAATTCAAGCAATATGAATAAACCCCATCTTTTTATCCTTAATGGCAACAATACAAATATGTGTCATGTCCCCTTCTGTCACTGGGATTGAGCACCGCAAGATTGAACCCATCACAAAGCACCTCTCCCATTGCAAGATAAATCAATCTAGTAGGCCAAACCAAATCGATAGATCGGAGAGAAATAAAAAGCTATAACAATCATGCATAAAAGAGTTCAGAGAAGACTCAAATATTTCTCTTGAATAATCTGATCATAAACTCACAATTCATCGGATCCCAACAAACACACCGCAAAAGAAGATTACATCGGATAGAACTCCAAGAACATCAAGGAGAACATGGTATTGAAGATCAAAGAGAGAGAGACGAAGCAATCTAGCTACTAGCTATGGACCCATAGGTCTATGGTAAACTACTCACACATCATCGGAAGGGCAGCAACGTTGATGTAGAAGCCCTCCGTGATCGATTCCCCCTCCGGCAGAGTACCGGAAAAGGCCTCCAGATGGGATCACAGAAGAACAGAGGCTTGCGGCTGCGAAAAGGTTTTCTCTTCTGGCTCTCTGTTGGTTTCCCAATATTTGTGAATTTATAGAAGTGGAATTAGGTCAAACGGAGTCACGTGGGCCCCACAAGGCAACACAGCGCGCCCCCTCTGGGGCGCGCCCTATTGCCTTGTGAAGCCTCCGTGAGGCTGGCCTCCTCCCGAAGCTTGCAAGGTCTCTTTTGTCCAGAAAAAAATCTCCAAAAAGTTTTGTGGCATTTGGACTTCATTTGGTACTGTTTCTCTGAAAAGCCGAAAACAAGCAGAAAACAACAACTGGCACTGGGCACTAGGTTAATAGGTTAGTCCCAAAAAATGATATATAATTGCATATAAAAACTTCCAAGATTGAAACTATAATAGCATGGAACAATCAAAAATTATAGATACGTTGGAGACGTATCAAAGGTCGACAAGATATTTCTCCTTCACAATTATGAAGAAGAAAAGAAGATCGCCATGGCATCCCTTGAGTTCCAAGACTACGTTCTCATTTGGTGGGAGGAAGTCATCACAAGGCGCTAAGAGAAAGGAGAGCCACCCATCATGACATGGAATCAGATGAAGGATGTCATGAGAGCTCATTTTTTTCCTACATACTAGAACCATGATCTCTTCAAGAAGCTACAACTCCTCAAGCAAGGCACAAAGTCGGTAGAAGAATCCTACCAAGAGATGGAAATTGCCATGATATGAGCCAATGTCAAGGAAGATGATGAACAAACTATGGCACGCTTCTTGAATGGTCTCAACCATCCAATCAAGAAAATTGCAGACTTCCAACCATACTCCAACCTCCTCGAGCTAGTGCACCAAGCAACCAAAGCGGAGCGACAAGTACAAAAGGACTTCAAGTACACCAAGTACTCTTCCAAGACCTACGGTTCATACACTCAAGCTTCTACGACTACGACCCTTCCAACAACGACTCGAGCTACATCAAGTACCGGTGACAAGTCAAGCACCAAGCAAACTTCGTCATCCTTGAGTCATTCTAATTCAAGTACAACCAAGCCAAGAGCTTCATCGTCAACTCCTACCACGGACGCTACCTCCAAGAAATGTGCCATCCAATGTTTCACTTGCAAAGGCCAAGGCCACAAGTCTTTTGAGTTCCCCACACGGCGCATCATGATCGCCAATGATGACGGCACCTACGACTCTCTGAGTGAAGAGGAAATGGAAGCACTTGAGCACGTGGCCATACATCGAAAGTGAATGAAGATGAAGATAATCAAGTCTTTTGCGACAATGATTTGAGCCCCGCCCTCGTTGTCTCCAAGGTCTTGACACTTCATGATCAACAAGACAAAGATCAACGATGCCATATCTTCCATACCAAGGTAGGCATCCAAGGACGTTCCGTCAAGTTCATCATCGACCGCGGAAGTTGCCACAACTTGGCAAGCGATGAGCTATGTTCCAAGCTACAATTGGTCAAGAAGAAGCACCCTTGCTCCTCCAAGGTCCAATGGCTAAGTGACTCTGGCACCATTCAAGTGGAGCACACCGTTCAAGTGTCTTTCAAGATTGGTGCATATGAAGACACATTGGAGTGTGATGTGGTTCCCATGTCTGTATGTCATCTCCTCTTAGGAAGACCTTGGCAATTCGACCGCGGCGTCATACACAATGGACAAACCAATCACTATATCTTCAAGATCAAGGGCAAGGAGTATGTTCTTCGACCCATGTCACCAAGTCAAGTGATCGCCGACGAGCAAGCTTCAACCCATCATGGAGAGACTAGTGAGAGAGTGAGCCACCAAAAAGAGAGTGAGCGCCACAAACCAAAATTGAGCGACTCCATGATGAGTGACAAGAAACACTTAGTTCTCCTAGCCACCAAAAGAGATTTGAGGGTTGTGAGTGAGAGCCCATCGAGTGTTCTTCACTTTGTACTTGTGTGCAAAGATGAGGCGGTGCGGACTAATACTTCTCAACATCTACCTTTGGTGTTCTCTCAATTGTTGCAGGAATTCAAGGACGTATTTCCCGATGAGCTACATCCCGGACTTCCTCCACTTCATGAAATCGAACACCGCATCAAACTCATTCCCGTCGCACCTTTACCGAACAAGGCACCCTACCACGTCAACCCCGACGAGACCAAAGAGATCCAAAGGCAAGTTCAACATCTCATGGAAAATGAGTATGTACACGAGAGCTTAAGTCCATGTGTCGTTCCGGTTATTCTTGTGCCTAAGAAAGATGGTACTTATATATCGCATGCGTTCCGATTGCCGTCCCGTTAATGCTATCACCAATCGATATCGCTATCCCATTCCACGCCTTGATGACATGCTAGATGAACTTAGTGGAGCCACCATTTTCACAAAAATTGACCTTAAAAGTGGCTACTATCAAATTCGCATGCAGGAGGGTGTTGAATGGAAAACGGCTTTCAATACCAAATTTGGCTTATATGAATGGTTGGTTATGACTATGGGCTTATCTCAAGCACCTAGCACTTTTATGCATGTGATGCACTATGTTCTTCACAAATACATTGGCATTTGTGTTGTGGTATACTTTGATGACATTCTTTTGTTTAGCCAATCTCTTGACGATCATGTGAAACACCTTAGAGACATCTTGCAAGTTCTTTGAAATGAGCGGCTTTATGCAAACATGGAGAAATGCACTTTTGGTGTTGATAAACTTGTTTTCTTGGGCTTTGTAGTCTCATCTAAGGGAGTTCAAGTTGATGAGTCTAAAATTGAAGCTATTAACACTTGGCCACAACCAACCAATTTGCAACAAGTGCGTAGTTTCCTTGGCCTAGCCGGCTTCTATCATCGCTTTGTTAAGGATTTTAGCACTATTGCATCAACATTGCATGCATTGAGCAAGAAGAATGCACCATTTGTTTAGGGTCCTTCCCAAGATGCCGCATTTCATGAGCTTAAAAACTTGCTTACACATGCTCCATTACTTGCCTTACCCAATTTTGAAAAAACTTTTGAAGTGCATTGTGATGCTAGTGGTAATGGCATAGGTGGTGTGTTAATGCAAGAAAAGCGACCCATTGCATACTTTAGCGAGAAACTTTCCGGAGCGCAACTTAACTATCCCATATATGATAAGGAGTTATATGCTTTGGTGAGAGTTTTGCATGTTTGGGAACATTATCTTCGACCTCATGAATTTTTCATTCATACCAATCATGAGACGCTCAAGTACCTTAAAGGTCAAACTAAGTTGAATAAACGGAATGCCAAATGGAGTGAATTCATTGAGTCTTTTCCCTATGTCATCAAATACATTAAGGGTAAACAAAATATTGTAGCGGATGCTCTTTCCCGCAAGTACATGTTGGTTACTCAAATTGAATTAAATGTTGTTGGATTTGAGCACATTAAAGACTTGTATGCGCATGATCTTACATTTACTATTCCTTATGCCAAATGCTTGACACATAACTCTTGGGTGCGATACTATTTGAAAGATGCCTATCTTATGCGAGCTAACAAACTTTGTACCCCTGAGTCTTCTCTTCGTTTGTTGCTTTTGCAAGAGGCTCACGGTGGAGGACTTATGGGACATTTTGGATGTGACAAGACATTCGCTACACTCTCCAAGAACTACTTTTGGCCAAAGATGTTCCACAAAGTTTCGCGCTACACCAACCGGTGCTCTACATGCCATAAAGCTCAATCCCATGGTCTCTATATGCCTCTTCCTATTCCATCTCACCCATGGGAAGATATTAGTATGGATTTTGTGCTTGGTTTGACTAGAACTAGAAATGGCAAAGATTCGGTATTTGTTGTTGTGGACCGTTTCTTTAAGATGGCACATTTTATCCCATGCAACAAGATTGACAATGCTTCACAGGTTGCAAATCTCTTTTGTAGGGAAATCTTGCGCTTGCATGGAGTGCCCAAGACGATTGTATCGGACTGCGACGTCAAGTTCCTAAGCAACTTTTGGAAGACACTATGCTCCAAGCTCGGAATCAAGCTACTCTTCTCTTCGGCATATAATCCCCAAACCGACGGCCAAACGGAGGTCACCAACCAGACGCTATCTAGTCTTCTCCGCGTGTTGATCAATAAGAACATAAAGGAGTGGGAGGAATGCTTGTCAATCGCCGAGTACGCCTACAATCGCGCAAGACATTCTACAACCGGCAAGTCCCCATTTGAGGTCGTCTACGGCTTCAACCCGTTGTCCCCATTGGACATTCTACCGCTACCACTACAAGATTGCATCAACATGGACGTGAGTGCACGAGCAAGCTATCTCAAGAAGGTGCATGAAGATACAAGGCACATGATCGAGCGCCAAGTACAACGCCTCGTGACCAAGCTCAACCACAACAAACACCCGGTGGTGTTCAACCCCGGTGATCTTGTGTGGCTACACCTTCGCAAGGAACGCTTCCCCAACGAACGCAAGTCCAAACTTCTACCACAAGGTGATGGACCATTCAAGGTGCTAGCATGCTACAATAACAACGCCAACAAGATCGACATACCACGCGACAAGTACAACGTGAGAGACGTCTTCAATGTCAAGGACCTATCTCCCTTCCATGGTGATGTGGATTTCGATCCGTGGATGATCTTTTCCAAGGGGGGGAGGAGATGATGCGGAGCATCCTACGGTCATCCCCATGGACCTACCGTCGTCTCCTCGAGTGCCAAGCGGACCAATGACACAAGCACATGCAAGAGCTATTGGAACCAAGGTGACATCTCTCCTTAATGAGCTTTCGTATGATCCACATGAGACATGGCTACTACCTAAAGCCGGAATGCTATGTGTGATCAGGTATGAAAAAGACCCTCTCGGATATGCTTGGGATCACGGACAAGTCCCCAACTACATCGACGAAGGAGTACGATGAGAGGAATCGCAGAACAGCTACAGGACCCGGACATCCGGCCGCTGGTGACTCCACCAACAGCAGCCAACAGCCGAAGAAGCTCCAGGACCCGGACACCCGGCATAGGCCTGGACACCCGGCCTGACCGGCCCAGACATCTGGCCCCACGCCCAGAAATCCGGCCCCTTCTATACAGAGAGCATCAGAAACCGACCTCTCCAGCCCGGACATCCGGCCGCGACCCTGGACATCCGGCCCGACATGAAGGCCCGGACATCTGGCCCTCCAGCCCGGACATCCGGCCCCTGTGTACGCACAGTGAACGGGCTTATAGCCCATGTACCCATCCAACTCGCCCCAACTTGTACTAGCACTATATATATAGACCTCTCCCTCCTCCATCTAGGGTTAGCAAAGGTTAGAGCTCATTTAAGATAGAGCTTTGCTCATCCACTTATCCCTACTCCCATGGAGTTCAAGACCTCCATGTGAGGAGATCCCCCAAGTGGATTCAAGACCCCTCCATGGGAAGATCCTCCTAGGATTCAAGACATCAACTCCTCCAAGGATTGGGATGAACTAGTTACCTATGTATCCTCTTGTGTTGACTTTGGATCTTTGTATATCTCCTCTATGTGTATGTGGATCTAGCACATGTGTGATTGGATCTTGTCTATTTGAATGTTTTGTTTGTGTTCTTCTTGTGATTTGCCCTTTTCCCCCTCCAAGTGTGAAAAGATCGTCCCATTAGGGTACCACCCTACTCACACATATCTTGAAAATGATGCTTTGCATTGCTTCTACTTTGTTGCAGCGCCATTTGCTTAGTTTACACATCATATATGTGAATATGCCATGCCTATCCATTTTCAGTACATATTCCATCTATCATCATACCATATTTCTCCATTCAAATGTTGTTCTTGTGTATCATATGTTCAAAAGGAAGAGGGCGATTGCTGATCGCAAAGGAGCACGAACAAAGTATTTGGAAAAGGTAGTGACACCTTATAAATCAAATAGCCCATTAGGTGTAGTGGCAATATCACTAGACCCACAAAAAATAGACCCAACTCTAGCAGACTCTACCCCTACTCCACTGGCCATCTCAGATACCCCAACTCAGCAGACTCCAACTGCAACAAAAAGTATGACGATGCCAATTGACATAGCACTAGCTCTACGACGCAAAACCCTCATTCCAGCAAAGAGTACACCAACTCCAGTTGCCAAATCCCTTTTCGAACTGGACAGAGCCCCAATTGCAGCAAATAGGACCCCTATTCCACTTCTTCCCAGTTTAGAAGATGAAGCTTTTATTGTTGTCAGGAACTTTGTGCGAATCTTTCCTTCATGGAAAGATTATACTACAGACCAACAACAATTTCCAATCGTCCTCTGCAACTTACGTGTAAGTAATGTACTAATGTTATTCATGGTAATTAGTGCCTATGTTTCTGCTAACAGAACACAAAAGATTTCATTCTTTTAAATAGGCAAAGACCAAACTGGATAGTCAAGATGAGCAAAGCTTGGTTGCGCTTTTCAAGCATGCTTTGAGGAAGTATCATCGCTACCTGAGGCAAGAGAACTTTGATGGCAAGGCTCTAAATGAAATTTCTGTAAAGTCTCCGGTGCTACATTTACTAGACACAGACTGGAATAAGCTTGTTATGCACTGGTCTCGTCTACAGCGTAAGGTACTGTCTATGATATCACATCGTAATTTGAACTACATTTCTGCATGTGCCTTACCGTCTCACTTGTACGAAAATTGTTTGCAGAAGAATATCCATTCTCAAGGGACCACGGGATCTCGCAACTATACTGCACACTGCATTGCTCTTGTGAGTACCTCTTGCCCTGTATCACCACACTTACTTTCATAGCTGGTTGATTATGTAGCATCATTGCACATGTTAGCCTCCTCCATTTGGTGGACATTATAAGATCCGTATTGGCTCTTACATAAATTTAGAATCAACCCAATGCTTTTGAAGAAGTTTAGCTCTATAGTCCTCTTGTAAGGACCGAGTGTCTTGTATCACTGTACTTACATTAACAGCTAGTCCCTCCGTCGCATAATATAAGAGCGTTTCGTACACTACACTAGTGTACAAAACACTCTTATATTATGGGACGGAGGGAGTAGTTCATTGTGTAGCATTACTCTGCATCTTATCTCCCTCGCCCACCATTTCCTAAAAATTATCAGATCTATATTTAATCTTACCAAAAAGTTGAATCCATAGACAATGCTAGTGCAGAAATGTGGCCCATTGCTCTTGTCAGTACATTTTGTACTGTAACGTTGTACTTACATGGATAGGTAGTTGATTATTTAGCATCACTCTGCATCTTATGTTCATTATCCTCTATCTCTTCCAGTATTATCATATCTATAATTACTCTCTACAAAATGTAGAGTACATGCAATGCTTATGAAGAAGTTTCTATGCTGAAATTCTTGAGTTATCCCTCCCTTGACATGGAGAAGGGCATTATAGTGCTGGTGTTAACTGTTAATGTAAGTCCGTCCTTCTAAAGCCTTTCTCCTCAACTGATGTTTAATTTGCTCATACTCCCTATCGTCAACAGCTATTTAGTTTGTTGTTTCTATTAAAATGCATGTTCGCAACAACTGCAAGTTTCAAGTTTTAGTCATGAAACCAAATTCCTTATTCATACCATGCACATTATTCAATACAGATCCATTGATTTTCTTTAGCCCTGCATGTTTGGTGAAGCTGCCCACATTTGCACCTTGTCATTTCCTGCTTTGTCTTAACTGATCTGGCTGATGATATGAACAACATGGCATGCACATTAACCAAAAGAGATACAATGATTTTCTTTTGCCCTGCATCTATGCTTGTGTTGTTGATCTGTAATCCAGTAGTGTGGTGAAGGTCGCCGCATTATGAACAATGCCAAATTATTCTATTAACATTTTGAATTGTCTCTTTATTTTCTAATATGAAATTGGATGGAATTGACAGCGCAGTTACCATCTTTGTTTATATACGTGCAAAATCTATCATTTGTCTGCTTGTTTCAGGGTCATATGCCTGATGGCACACACAAGTCTGCTGAAGACTGTGAGACAAACCCAACATATATTGTAGAAAAGAAGGCAAAACATCTTGAAGATAGCGAGACAACCCCAAAGTCATGTCTTGATGCAGTGTTCATGTTACTCGAGACTAGCAGTCACACAAGCTCACAAAAGTCGCTGCCAGAATTAGTTCGACTTCTTCAGTCTCAACTTGAAGCAAAAAGGCATTGTGCAACTCAACTTCGACTTGAAGTCCAATCTCTAAGGAAGATCACAGAGAACTCCAATGAGAACCTCATTGCTAAATAGCTAGAGCTGGAAGATATGACCGACATGCAAGGCCAGTCTCACCGCCTTGCTCAGCTACTTGCGCAGCAGCTCCCGTGCAAGGCGAACGTTTCTTGCACAGTGTTGAAGAGGTCTTGGTTTAGTATTATTTTGTTGCGCTGCAATGGCAGGACCTTTGATGTCCAGTTTTTGTATTCTGCTTCTTGGTTGCGCTTTATGATCACTGGTGGCGAACGTTTGATGCCCAGTGGATGTAATATGCCCTAATTCCTTTATTTTATAGTGTAGGTTTATTCTTAGTTACTATGCCGTAATTTCTTTATTGTAGAGGGTAGGTTTGTTCTTAATTCCTAGTTACCGTATATGCTATCATTCGCTATCAGAAAAAGGGTGAAAATCTGATGGAGGCGAACGAGCCAAAACATGCGCCCCTAACGGGCCTGCATTTCAGCGGGCCATAATTGGGACGGCCCGCAACAGGCTTTACTTGGGCCTGCGTGGATCTGCCGTATGGGCCCTTCATGGACATGGTACGCCCAGGCCCATAACTCACATGGGCCTTTAGTGGGCCGAACATTTAGTTGGGACCATGTAGCTTCGGGCCATTAACAGGCTGAATATTCTGCTGGCCTGTTATGGCCCAGAAGACACCATGGGCCTTTAGCAGGCCGAAAAACATGTTGGGACTCAATTTTGTAGAGTCCTCGACGGGCCTTTAGTAGGCTGAAATATACCTCATGCCATTATTGGCCCAGTTACATGACACGCCGTTATCAGGCCATAACATATCTCGGGCCTTGGTTGGCCCAATCATATCATGGGCCTTTAATAGGCCGAAAGCTTAGTGGAGGCACCAACGGGCCGAATTGTATGACAAGCCTTTAACAGGCCCAAAGTAAGGTTGCGGTTAAATGTTGCCACCGAGATCACGGGCCGCTAACGGGCCGACTATCGTGTCGGACCATATATGGCCCATGTGCAGCACGGGCCATTACCAGGCCGAAAGACACACCAGGCTGAAATGGGCTCATTTCTACATCGGGCCTCTAATAGGCCAAAAACTCACTAGCCCATAATGGGGCCCAATAAAGATGAGCGAACAATTAACGGGCCGATCTGGTGGTGGGCCATAAATGGGCCATGTTTAAGCAAGCCGTTAGTTGGCCGGCCCACTAGTACCTGAGTAAATCTTATGGGACTTTGATTAGGCCAGCCTTTTTAACCAAAATGGGCCCCTGTTGGGCCGTGCCATGTGTCACTTTTTCATAGGCCTGTCTCGTCCATTGGATGAATGACATCTATCGCGACACCGAGATGACATGTGGTTTCTTTGGCCAATGAGAATTTTACACGTGGAAAATCCACATTGGTCCGAGCTGTTAACGGGTTATCGGATCCAAACTGAAACCCGATAGCTTAACGGTGACCCGTTACAGTGGATGCTGATGTCTACTACACAACTTTATTCTGGTAGACTCGTGTTGGGCCTCCAAGTGCAGAGTTTGGTAGAACAGCAGCAAATTTCCCAGAAGTGGATGACCTAAGGTTTATCAATCCGTGGGAGGTGTAGGATGAAGATGGTCTCTCTCAAACAACCCTGCAATCAAATACAAGAAATCTCTTGTGTCCCCAACACACCCAATACAATGGTAAATTGTATAGGTGCACTAGTTCGGCGAAGAGATGGTGATACAAGTGTAGTATGGATAGTAGATATAGGTTTTTGTAATCTGAAATAATAAAACAGCAAGGTATCAAGTAACAAAAGTAAGCACAAACGGTATTGCAATGCTTAGAAACAAGGCCTAGGGTTCATACTTTCACTAGTGCAATCTCTCAACAGTGCTAACATAATTGAATCATATAACAATCCCTCAACGTGCGACAAAGAATCACTCCAAAGTTCTTATCTAGCGGAGAACATAAGATGAAATTGTTGTAGGGTACGAAACCACCTCAAAGTTATCTTTTCTGATCAATCTATTGAGCCATCCCTATAATTGTCACAAACAACTATAGAGTTTGTACTAAAATAACATCATATGATACGCATCAATTAACTCTAATGTCACCTAGATACTCCAATGTCACCACAAGTATCTATGAGTTAATTATTTGATATGCATCAAACAACTTCAATGTGGCGCCCCGCCTGATTACCACTGTAGCCAGACGGTTGCCGCACACACCAGCCCAGGAAATCACTCTGGCATGCACGTTTACAACAAGTATCATGAACACAGGCATTTCTATTAATGGATTTGTAAGTCTTACATGATATTTTACAAGGGTGATGGCAGCGGAAAAGCTCTATCTAAGGCAGCATGGTCTTGGTGCGGCTCCAATGCACAGGGATCTGACTGGGTTACTCTTCTAGCCAGCGAACACTCCGGCTTCCCGCTAGAGGACGTCGGATCCTTAGGTGAACCTGGCCACATTGAAGGCTGCTGAGTACTTTTGAATGTACTCACAAGCAAACCAAATAACATATACACCAAGCAATGCAATCCATGGCATTCAAGCATGCACTTGTTATCTTGACATTATTACCTATCCTAGTATAGCTATCTAGCAATATTAATCATCATGTCATAACTGGATTTCCTAGCAAGATAACTACTAAGGTAAATATGGTATGACGAGGATAAAGCATATCGAGTAGATAATCCATACTCCAAATATTCTCATGATCCCATCCAAATTCGTTCCAAATATTGCGGTCATCCAACCATTTATCTCATAGCCATTGCATGGCTATCACCTCATGTTCCTGACATCATCTGATGTCCATGAATCTTCACTTCAAGCCTGACACCACTTACCTTTCTCTGGTTCATTATTAGCAATAACATTATATGGTGTATTCCTCCAGACTCGACACAGACCAAATAGTGTGACCTAGTACGAACTATGTCCCATGACCGAGGACGCGACTATTCGAATAGATTTACACTCTGCAGAGGTTGCGCACTTTACCCACACTATGGAGCTCCCGGCCTCGTACATCAGTACATTCTCCTATTCGGGTGGACCGGTGCTGCTCCAACAGAACTTGTCTATTACCTAGCACTCTTACGGTCCCACCGACAATCATACCCTTTCCGGGTCCTGTCCTGGGTGGCCCCTGAGTCACTCCTGACACCAGCCACCATCGTGGCCAAACTAAACTGTCCCAAACGGGGACCCTGGTACCATATAACTTGGCCTCACAAGGTTATCGCCGCCTACCGGGCCAGGGTAGCACGCACGCATAACCTTCCCTCTTTGGAGGTACCAATAAGAGGCAAGACAATAGACCAAGTTAGTGCCTTCCCATAAAGGCAAATGTGGTTGCACAGATGAGCTTGGTTCGGTGGCACTATGACTCGATCCAGCCAATGGAGGAGGTTGTCATTATTAAGTCACATTCTTTATCGTTGCAATAACAGTAACAATGCATGATGTAACAACTATGGAAACATAACAACCCATATCCATATGCATTACAATGAGTCATTAGTGAAACAATGTCTACATGACAAATTTATCACCTTACAAGTTTTAGCTGTAGGGTAACGACCTTCCGAACCCTTGTATGAAACCGGCAAATAAATCAGCAGCCACCAGAATGGTCTTTACAACTCAAATCTGGGACATTACTGAAATAGCTCAACCACTGCTCAAGACGGCTGAAAAGCAGCTCAGAGCATGAGACAGTGTTGATAAAAAGAATGCAGTGGTTCCCTAAGACGGCCAAAGAACGGCTCAGAGCATGGGGTCACCGCTACAAAAAGAAACTCAATAGCTGCCCGAGACGGCCGAAAAGCAGCTCAGAACACAGACCAGTTGTTGAAAAGAGAAATATAAAGTCGGCATCCACCCCGGACGGCCGGAGGCAGCATAGAACATAGGTGTGGTGCCGTTACTAGAAAAGTAGGCAAGGGTTCATCAGAATCATATACCGCCTACTATTATGCACTCGAATATAAACATATTCATTAATTAAGCAAACAAGAATAACATAGAAGCAATGCTTTAGGGCATATATCAGATGGTCGGCTTGCCTGGGGTGAAGGAATACTCCGGGAAGAAGTGCGATCATCTCGCGGAAGGATTCACCGGAAAGGTTTCTCTCTCGGAGAGGCTGGATATAGGGCAGGGGCAAAATGGTCATTTTTTGAATGTGTCAATGTTGTGAATATGATACCATCGGGACGGGCTCGACGAACTGTGAAAGTGGGCTTTGGAATCACCTGATTCGGAGTCATGGTTAAAAAGTTGTGGCCGTTCACTCGTTAGGTAGAAAACAAACAGAATCTGTTCATTTTTGCGCTTAACCAGTGAACGTCCGCAGCTTAAGGGTTTCGGTGCTGGGCTGAGGGTGAAAGCTTATTTCAAAAAATACGCATTCAGTGTAGAGAGACGGCTTCACGGGAAGGCGCCTCCACTTAAGTCGCGGGCCCGTTGGCTAGGTCGCTGATGAGCGGGCCCCCGCTGCCAGTTCCTTCTCTCTCTCCCCTGGCTCTTCTTCTTTCTTGCGACCAGGATAGGGGAGCGGCTCAACTCTGGCCATTGGGACTACTCTAGTGGGCGTGGGGTTGCGGGGATGGTGGGGGTGGATGCAGAGCTCCATGGCGAGCTCGTAGGTACCCGCGGTGGAGGCGGGGGTGGTCTGTGGTGGCCGGACGATGGTGGTGGCGGAGCGTGGCCGTGGTAAGGCTTGGGATCGAGGCTACGGCCTGTTCCGGCATGAAATGGAGGGCGGGGAGGGCCTCTGGTAGTGGTGGTGGTTGGCTGGTGTGGCGAGGTGGAGTGGGGGAGGGTGGAGGCGCTCGAATCGACCGAGGCCGAGGCGGGGATCATGGCAACCGGGCGGAGCAAATGGAGCGGGAGAGGGCGAGAGCTTCGGCCAGGAGGGAGCGGGGAGGGAGGGAAGGAGCTTGGAGTGCTCAGCGGAGCCCGGGCATGGCTATTTATAGCCAAGCCACGGCGAGGGGATAAGAACGGCGCCGGGGTGAGCTGGCCGTGGTACTGGAGCTCATGGGAGCGTGGCTGGAAGGTTGCGACCGTCGGGGAGTGTCACAGAGGAGCAGGGGAAGCTAGCTAGTGCCTCGAGAGGTTTCGGCCATGGCTGCATACAGCGGTGGCCATTTTGGTATAGTGGCGGGACAGAGGCGTTTGTCGCGGCACGGCGAGGAAGAATCCAAAGGCGAGGTGACTGGAGGGGAGGCAGGTGGACGGCGGGGAGGTTGTCGGCACAAGACGGCAGGGTACGGCTGCCAGAGCTGGCCGTCCGATGCGATGCGTCACGTAGAGCGCTGTTCCTGCATGGCTACCGCGTGATCACCACGGCCTCCAGGTGTCCAGGGCATTTAATGGCCCTGGGACCTTGTCAATTGGATGTATCAAAGGTCAGTGAATTGACCTGTGATAGTTTGGATAGAGATGGGGGAACAAGAGTTGACTGATTTGAGCTCACAATGGTTCTGACATGAAAGTGTTTGTGGTTGTTTCTGGATAGATCACAAGGTGAAATGAGCTGGAATTTGGCATGGAGCAACTATCTACGAAGGTGACTACCCTGGTAAATTTGTAGTGTCACTGGATGAGGCCAATTGGTGCTTCCTTTGCAAAGTACCCATCTGGACAGAAATGAAGTTGGGTTTTCTGGGATCAAATGAATAACTTTCATGAGCTGAATTTTGGTGGGTGGCAATGATATGGGCATGAGAGTAATCTGGTAAATTTTCAGCTCATTTGGATAAGCATTGGGGGTGCTTCCTTCACATTGCTGCAATCTAGACAGAAACTTGAGAAAATTGCTGGGGAATATTGGATGAATGGTTTGAGCTGATTTTTGGTTTCCAAGAGCGATTTATCAAGTTTAACCACCCTGCAAAATTTCAGCTCAAATGGATCCAGGGTTCAAGCACTTCCTTTGCAAATTGCCCAACTGGACAGAATTTGCAAATGGATGCTTTACTCAAAATTTGAACTATGGAATTTGGGTTCGTGATGGAAATGGTGAAGATATGGATAGGAGCAGCTCCACAAATTATTTGGGATTCTTCCTCGCTACCAAAATGGTAGTTCCTTTGGAAAGTGCCCAAAATGCAATATTGACTTTAAATAGGAAAATGCAATTTCCCTTATTTAATTATGGCCAATATTTTTGTGAGATCTCAATATGATCACAATGAATATCTCCACAAGTTTTCATGAACTTTGGAGATGGATATATATTTTCTTGGATTTAATTCCTTCTCAGGGCAGAAAAACGAATTAATTTTAAATGAAAAATATTGCAACTGACTTGGCAATATTTTTGCATATCCAGGGTTAATAGATGTAGGATGATCACTGGGAAAAATTTGGGAGGCAACATATCAAGGGAAATTGAGGTTCCTTTGTAACTACAGGAATTAGGGTTTCCCTTCAGGTAACTCGGAAGGTAGGGTTTCGACGGCAAAACCCTGAGAATATAGTTTGGGTGGCCAAGTTGGGTTGGAGAGAATCTCTGGTTGGATAGGAAAGGCAAGGCTATATGACCATCTTCATATACCCAAGAGCAAGAGAAAATCCACTAACACCGGAAAAAAAGACGGGAGTCAAATCCCGCGAAGGAAAAATCAAGGAGCGAAAGCCAGGGTGTCACATTCAGATTCATAATATTCAATCCACACAAAGAACTTCAAATAGTACCCCAAAGTTTCTATTGGAGAAAAGAAGATGAAAACATGTACTGACCCATATGCCTAGATTACCCCAAGGTCACAGGCATCCGCGAGTTAATTACCAAAACATACATCAAGTGATTCAATAGAATACCCCACTGTCACCACGGGTATCCACATGCAAGACATACATCAAGTGTTCTCAAATCCGAAATATTCAATCTGACAATAACGAAACCTCAAAGGGAAAGCTTCAATTCATCACAAGAAGATAGAGAGGGAAGAAACACCATATGATCCAACTATATTAACAAAGCTCGCGGTACATCAAGATCATGCCAAATCAAGAACACGAGAGAGAGAGAGAGAGAGAGAGAGAGAGAGAGATCAAACACATAGCTACTGGTACATAACCTCAGCCCCGAGGGTGAACTACTCCCTCCTCGTCATGGAGACCATTGGGATGATGAAGATGGCATGCGGTGATGATTCGCCCCTCCGAAAGAGTGCCGGAACAGGGCTCCGGATGAGATCGCTTCGGTACAGAGGCTTGCGGCGGCGGCGTTGAAGTTCTAGGTTTCTTTTCGGGGTTTCTGGTATTTATAGGATTTTTCAGCGTTGGATTTACACCAGGGGTCCACGAGGGAGCGACAAGCTCGGGGGGCGCGCCCTAGGGGGGGGTGGGCGCGCCCCCCAGGCTTGTTGTGCCCTTGTGGCTCTTCTGGCACTTCCTCGAAGCTTTAGGGGTCTCTTTTTGTCCATAAAAATTCACCGTAAATTTTTAGCCCAATCCAAGAACTTTTATTTCTGCACAAAAAATAACACCAAGGTAGTTATACTGAAAATAGCGTCAGTCCGGGTTAGTTCCATTCAAATCATACCAAAACCATATAAAATTGTTGTAAACATGGCATGAATACTTCATAAATTATAGATACGTTGGAGACGTATCAGCATCCCCAAGCTTAATTCCTGCTCGTCCTCGAGTAGGTAAATGAGAAAAGAAATAATTTATCAAGTGTGAATGCTAGCATAGTGCACAAGTTTGATCAATGATAATTTCAATCACTTTTCCTAGCATCATAACATCAAATCTTTCTCATAAAACTTCTCATGATCAAGTAGCAAGCTATTCACATGTTAAAGTATAAACCATAAACTTTCTTGAAAACTAACAAACTATGATTTCAGTCATCAAACAATAACAATTCATCTTATTTTCAGGAAAGGTCTACGTAAGAGCTCGTTTTTAGCAAATTCCACATACTCAACTATCATTTAGTCTTCCATGATTGCTGACACTCAAAGCATATTTTTAGAACAAACCGTTTCAGTCAAACACATAGGAAGATAGGGGCTTAATGTTTCACCTCCCAACTTATTTATCTCAGGGATAATGTCAACAATAATAACTCATGATCACCAATATTCAACTGGATATATGTGCCTAGATTATTCCTGTGACACCCTGGTTTTTGGCAATTTTTTCTTTTCAAATTTTTTCTGGTTTTATTTGCAAATTGGTTGGCTTTTGAATCTTTTCAGTTAACTTTGGACTTGGGAAACTTTTGAATTCCTCTCTAAGTGATGCAAAGCCCTCAACATCTTGCCAAAATCTTGTCACACACCTTCTGAATCAAATTCCAATTCTCATTTCTTTTAAAATAATTCATTTTCTCCTTTGGGAAAATTTGTCTTCACTACGGGTTGTGAAGCAACCTATAGTTCTGATGATCAGAAAAATCCCAAATTAATACCACACCTTCTTGTCATCATCTACTCCCACAATCTCACATTTCATGGTCCAGTATACAGTTTTGTCCAGAATATTCCATTCATTTTCTGGACAGCACTGGCCCTTTGTGAAGCAACCCATATTTCCTCAACTCAGAAAACTCTCAAATAATTCCCTGAGATACTAGGGAGCTTATCTTGCCACAATATCCAAAAACATATCCTTGTCCAGTATAAATTTTCAGCAGAAATATTCTGCCAAGTTTTTGCTCATTTCAAACCTCTGTGAAGGAAGTACTAGTTCAAGGTGTCCATTTGAGCTGAAACCTTTATGGCATCTTGGCATTGCCAAATAACCCCCACACACCAAATTTCAGCTCCAGTAGATCACCCATGTGAGTGCAACAACCTCACCAAGTTTCTGGACCAGTATAGCATTTCTACATGAACTACATTCAAACTTTGATGAAAGTTTTTCAAATTTGGCCAGATTGTAGTCCTTCCAACATAGATCACTCCAGACATCTCCATTGGCTTCATCTCCAACTCATCTTCTCTCCAGATCTCTGCTTAGTTTCTGACTGCAAACTGTTGGTGGTGCGACACTTCATTCAGTTGGTCTCTGGGCGAACTAGTGGCACTAGAGAGCTCTAGTATGCAGGGTAGACACTCCAGACACGGCCTGGCAGGCTGGCTCGCGCCGTGTGTGCCTGCGCACGCGGTGACCGCGTGGCCAGCCCTGCCAAAACCGCGCTCTGGGCGCCGGCAGGCACGGGTCTCGTCGGAGGCCGACTACCGCGTCGCCGTACCGTGTCCCCTTGCGCCGACTAACTCTCCGCCGTGCACCTAGCCACTCCAGGTTCTTCCCCTCACCGGAATCGCTCCCGCCGGCCGCCACCGCACGCGGCCACTGTGGCACCCGTGCTGTCACTGTAGCCACACTGGCCGTCTTCTTCCCCGTGTGCTGCCACTTCACGAATTAACTCTCTCTGCCTCCTCCATCACGTCGCCCGCGCCGCACCAGCCAGCGAGACGTCGTCACTCCGGCGACGTGGCCGCGGCACCGCCCGACTCCAGAAGCTCCGCCCCCGCCTATAAAAGCCCCTCCCCGGCCTCTCCCAGCTCCTCACCCCACTCACTCCACCTCCTATTGATCACCAGAGCACCGAGACACGGCCGAGAGGCCCTCTGGACTGGCCACTCGCCGGCGTTCTGCCGCCAATCCCACTCCACCATCCGCTCGATTTGCTCCACCCCAGCTCTGCCCGACCACATACCTGAGCTCAGTGCATCACCACGACCTCCCCCTGACCTCTTGCCTAGCCGAAGCTCTGCCGAATTCGCCATCGCCGATGACCCTCGAAACCAGCCGCCACCGGAGAGGAAGGGGACGACGCCGTTAGGCCGTCCCCGAAGACGCTGCTGGTACAGGGAGGACCGCCGTCGTGCGCTCGTTCCGTCCCTGCAGTCGCCCGAGCTCGCCGCCGTCGCTATCACCAGTGATCGCCGTCGGTGAGCCGCCCATCTCTGTTCCTCTCTCCCTCCTTCTCTTTAAATCCCAGCCGGCCCCACCTGTCAGTGACCCACCGCGTGCCAAAGCGGTACGTAAGTGGAGGCGCCCTGCCGTTTTACGCCTTCGACGTGGCCCTCCCAGAGATTTTATAATTTCTGTTAAATTTCAACTTTGACCAGTAACTTTGACCATCCATTAGTTTTTATCCACAAGTCCAAATCAATTGATTCTTTTTGCATTGTCTTTGTCTTGAGCCCCTCTATTTTCTGGTAAATTTTGGTATTTTTCTCACATGCACAGAATTTCTGGTGAACAGAAATGTATTATGTGACATTTTCTTTTGCTATTTTAAAATATTTTCAGAAGGAAATCCTTTTGGTTTTGAAGACCAGGAGTTTGTGGACAACCCAACTAAGCAAGGCAAGCCACATCATCCATTACATGAAGCATTTCAATAGTATTGGTTTATTAATTGAATTATTTGCATTATTTTAATATGTGATAATTCATAGTAAATGATAGTGTTGCATATATACTGCTATGTTAATTTATTCATGGTAGACAACCTTGCTTGTCATATACTTGCTAAAACTAAGCCTAGTGGTTGATCAAGTGCCACCGACCCGGACTTACCCATGCAGCCACATCTGCCGGAATGGGACGGCCTTGACTTGATCTAACCGCGTGCTCTTTTATCGGTACCACCAAAGAGGAAGGGTTATGCGTGCATGCTACCCTGGTCAGGTAGGCGACGATAACCCTGTGAGCCAGTTGAGTTATTTGTCGGCGTCCCCGTTTGGGACAGTTTAGTTGACCACGACGGTGGCAGGTGTCAGGGTGACACAGAGGCCACCCAGGGCATGACTCCGGGGGAGGATGATTGTCGGTGGTACGGTGGAGGAGTCACGGGATAGGCAAGTTTCGTTGGAGCAGCACCGGTCCACCCGGAAGGGAAGTGTACCGATGTACGGGACCAGGAGCTCCATGGTGTGGGAAAAGTGTGCAACCTCTACAAAGTGTAAGAATCTATTCGAATAGTCACATCCACGGTATTGGACACAGTCCGCACTAGGTCACACTGAGTGGTCAACCGTAATAACAATAATAATGATGGAAGAACTTGTCTTATGCTCGGAAGTGCTCAGTGGATCATGAGTATTTCAAGGGTTGTGGTACAACCCAGAAGAGAGTAAGTTGATATTCGGTAACCGTAAGTAAGTAATTTAAGCACTTAACATGCTCATTGCCATGCTGTTGTTTGCTGCATTGTTTTGGTTGGTGTGAGCTTGCAAGTACATTCCAAGTACTCACCTAGCGTATCATGCCAGATGCAGGAGAAGCCGAGAATGGAGGTCCCGATGGTTCGTGCTACGCTAACTAGGCCGTGTCCCAGCAGTGTCCCTTTGGGATGGAGTTCCCACGCAATGTTCTGCTACACTGTAGAGTTTCCTTAGTACTGAGGCCTTGCTATGTTCCATAAATAATGTAGATATTGTCATAGCACATGTTGTGCTTCTGGCCTCGTTTCCGATGTAAATTCTGAGCTTGTACTCGACGAATATCAATAAAGATCAGTTCTGTTCTGTTCCAAGTTGTTGTGTGTTTCCAGAAGACATGATCTCTGGGTTGGAAACACTGGGTAAACCGGTCCTCTGAGCCGGGGTGCCACAACGCTTGGTATCAGAGCCGCGCTGACTGTAGGACACCCTAGTTAACCCCACGCTAGAACCTCGATTAGTTCAGAGTCTTGGCATGTGCTTTGCTTGTTGCATTTGATTGCTGCATGGCATGCATATAGTTTATTGTTGTGCTAGCTGCTGGTTTGATGAGTGTAGATGGCACCAGTTCCATACCACTACAACCATGAGCCAGCACCGTCCACTTTTCCAGTACTGCTCCGTAGCGTCTGGCTTTGGCTGTATCCTAACGACGAAGACCCAGTGTACCAGGTGTTCCGAGAGAAGCTTGCTGGTTCAGTGTACGAGTATCACGCGGAGGCCTTTCTTACTGCGAGTTCGGATATTGGCAGCTACTCCCGCTCTTCCAAAGGCGGAACTACTTCTACTCCGGAGCTGGCAATCCAACTTGCTGCAATGGAGGCTCTCACTGACTTGCGCTTCCAGGACGTTGAGATGCAGACACATCCAGGTTTCTTCCACTACCCCACCCTGTCGCCTACGACAGGGCGAGTCCTTTTCGCACCTGTTGACCTGGCGAGTGATCGTGCTACTGGTGTTTTATCTCGTTATCTGAATGCCAGTTACCGTATGATCACCTCACTAGCTGAGGAGCTGACTCATGCCCACGAGGCACTTGCAGCTGTTGCGGCAGCACAATCTCCTCTTCCTCCTGCGTTTTCACCGGTGTACACTCCACCTGTTCCATCTTCACTAGCACCTGAGACTCCTTCTAGATCGTTCGGACCGCCAGGCTTTTTGTCTGGTAGCCGGCGTGAGACCCCAGCAGAATGGGCCTCACTCCTAGCCACTCCAGCTGCTCTGATGCTGCAGTGTCGTGCTTCTTCTCCTTCAGAGGGAGAACCTTCTCGTCAGCGTCGCCGTGTTTCCTTTGATCCGGAGGCCGAGATTCATATCATCAGCTCAGATTCCGAGACAGGATCAGATGACGGGGAGTCTTCAGTCTGCCAGTGTCCTTGCCACCCGCGCTACTAGAGTGGAGGCCTGAGTTTTAGTGCATGCATCGTAGCATCTCCGTATATGTCAACTGCCGTATGAGCAGTTCTAGTCATGATAACCCCCTACTAGCTTGTCATGTATGATGTTGGGTTGCCTTGTATAATTATGTTGTTTGTTTTATTCTCCCTTTTTATTTGGTTTCCTTTCCCGGTGTCATACTATCGTATTTCCCTTACGGGTGTTGCTCATCGATTCGGTATTTTGCAATGGGAACAAATTTAGGATGAAGAGGTGTAGTAATCAAGGCGGCGATGGAACTCCCGTTCGTCGATCCGCCAGACAAGCAGGACAATCACCAGAAGATTTGCCACCCCCACCACCACAATCACCAACCACTAATTAGATCATGAGAATGTTTGAAGAGAAAAGAAATCAAGATCTCATGGAATTTCTGAAAAGTATGCAGACTATGGTGGGTCAGAATCACAACAATGGGACACACTCTAAATTGTCTGATTTTCAGCGTACCAAGCCACCTAGTTTTGGTCAAGCTATGGATCCTATGGAAGCTGACGACTGGCTAAGGACCATGGAAAAGAAGCTGGAAATAGCCCATTGTGATGAGTCAGACAAGGTTCCTTTTGTCACACACTACCTGGAGGGACCGGCAGCTATATGGTGGGACAATACAAAAATAATGTGGCCTCCTGGGGAAGATATTTCCTGGGAAAAATTCAAGGAGGTATTCCGCAAGTATCATATTCCTACCGGCATAATGAAGGTGAAGCAGAGGGAATTTCTTGCTCTTACTCAAGGAAATATGTCCGTGGGTGAGAGTATCTGAACAAGTTTAATAATCTGGCACGGTACTCCACTCACGACGTGTCCATAGAAGAAAGAAAGATAGACCGATTCCTAGGAGGACTGAATCATACCCTCCATTGTCAGCTTTGTATGCTGGATTTTCCTGACTTCCAGACTTTGGTGAACAAGGCTTTCATAGCCAAACGAGAGCATAAGTCAGGATATGACGATCGCAAGCGGAAGTTTGAACCTAAGAAGGACAACCATGAACAGTTTGTGCAGAAGCCACGCATCTAGCAACTAGGTCCATCTGAATACAAGCCTGCCTGGAGCAACGACAACAACAGCAATAAGTCCGTCAGCCAGGACAAGACCTTTGGCAAACAACCAGTGCTGGAGGACTGCCGCCGCAACAACACTTGCTTTACTTGTGGTCAGGGCGGGCATTACTCTAGGCAGTGCCCCACAAGAAACGGGAAGCCGCCATCCGACTACAAGCCACAAGTCAACAATGTTGGATGCTGCCCCAATCCTAACTTCTATTGTGGCCAAGTCCATCATATCTCCGCTGAGGAAGCCCGCGAAGCACCAGACGTGGTCCTTGGTATGTTTTCTGTTAACGACATACCCGCAATAATTTTATTTGATTTTGGGGCTTCTCATTCGTTTATTTCGCGGAGTTTTGCCACCATACACAAACTTTCTCCTTCTCTTTTGGACAAAATCATGGTGGTACAATCCCCTGGCTCCATGCTTAGAACAAATGTTATATACAAGGATCTGGAAATCTTGATACATGGAGTTAAGTTTCCAGCTACCCTTGTTGCCATTGAATCCCCTGGACTAGATATAATACTGGGAATGGATTGGTTGACACCACATCAGGTGTGTATCAACTGTGCCACCAGGACGGTGAGATTGGTTAACCCGGCAGGACAAACAGTACAATTTACTGCTAGCAGAATGATGTCAAAGAAGGGAAGGGCATTCAAAGCCACTGCTACAGATATAAATCTGATTCCAGTAGTCAGTGAATTTCCGGACGTATTTCCGGAAGAACTACCAGGAATGCCACCAGATCAGGAACTAGAGTTTGCTATTGATGTTGTTCCCGGAACCGCTCCAATTTATAAGAAGTACTACCGCAGGCCTTCCCCAGAGCTGATGGAATTAAAGAAACAGCTGGATGAATTACTACAAAAAAGGTACATTCGTCCGAGCACCTCGCCATGGGTGTCACATGTGTTGTTTGTTAAGAAGAAGGATGGCAGCCTACGAATGTGCGTGGACTATCGCCAATTGAATGAGGTCACCATCAAAAATAAATATCCGCTTCCCCGCTTTGATGATCTGTTCGACTAGTTAAATGGGGCCCGGGTATTTTCTAAGATTGATCTTCAAACGGGGTATCATCAGTTAAAAATCAAGAAAGAGGATATCCCCAAGACAGCCTTCACTACCCGATATGGTCTGTATGAATTTACAGTCATGTCATTCGGGCTGACAAATGCTCCAACCTACTTCATGAGCATGATGAACAAGGTCTTCATGGACTTCTTGGACAAGTTTGTGGTAGTATTCATCGATGATATTCTTATCTATTCCAAAGATGAAGAAGAGCACACGCAACATCTTCGTGCTATCCTGGAAAGACTAAGGACCCATCGCTTGTATGCCAAGTTCAGTAAGTGTGAATTTTGGCTAAGAGAGGTGGGCTTTCTAGGACATGTTCTGTCCGAACAGGGTGTGGCCGTCGACCCCAGCAAAGTGACTGTTGTATTAAACTGGAAGACACCAGCCACGGTAACTGAAGTTTGCAGCTTTCTGGGATTGGCAGGCTACTACCGTCGTTTCATTGAAGGCTTCTCAAAAATAGCTAAGCCATTGACAGAACTGTTGAAAAAGAACCACAAATTTGCCTGGATGGAAGAATGTGATAGCAGTTTCATTGCGTTAAAGATGAGGCTAACTACGGCCCCTGTCCTAGTTCTTCCAGACATCCACAAGAGTTTTGATATAGACTGCGATGCTTCTAGGCGTGGAATCGGCTGCGTTCTAATGCAAGAAGGAAGGGTTGTAGCATACGCATCCCGACAGCTACGACCCCATCAAGAGAACTATCCCACTCATGATTTGGAATTGGTAGCCGTGGTTCATGCATTAAAGTTTTGGAGGCATTATCTCATTGGGCAGCGATGTGAAATATACACAGACCACAAGAGTCTCAAGTATATTTTCACCCAACCCGACCTTAATTTTCGACAGAGAAGATGGCTTGAATTGGTCAAGGACTATGACATTGGAATTAATTATCATCCGGGAAAAGCCAATGTGGTCGCCGATGTTCTTAGCAGAAAACAAGGCATCATGAATGCAATAACTGAAGGTATCCATCCAAGGCTACAAGAAGAGTTTGCCAAGCTGAATATGGTATTATGCGGCCCAATTAGCCCGGATACATTGGAAATTACTCCAACACTTATGGAAGAAATTAAGGCAGCTTAGAAATCCAATAAAAGTGTATAGGATATCAAGGAGAACATTCAGCAAGGGAAGACCAAGTCCTTCCGTGTTGATGACCAGGGCACCTTATGGTTTGAGAACCGAATATGCGTGCCTTATCAAGAAAACTTGAGACAGCAAATACTTAGAGAGGCACATGAATCCGCATACTCTATCCATCCGGGAGGAACAAAAATGTACCAGGACTTAAGGGAAACCTTTTGGTGGCCAGGAATGCGAAGGGACATTGCGTACTATGTCGCCTGTTGTGATGTCTGCAATAGAGTCAACGCTGAACACCAGAAACCCGCTAGGCTACTGCAACCTTTACAGGTTCCCCAGTGGAAATGGGATGACATATGCATGGACTTCATTGTTGGACTACCCAAGTCAACAAGAGGTCATGATGCTATCTGGGTCATCATGGATGTACTTACTAAAGTAGCTCACTTTATTCCAGTGAAGACCACCTTTAGAGCCGATCAGCTTGCACAGCTCTACATGTCTCGAATTGTTAGTCTTCACGGAGTACCCAAGTCTATCACATCAGATAGAGGCTCTTTGTTCACTTCAGCATTCTGGCTACGGTTGCACCAAGCCCTGGGAACCGTGCTAAAGCATAGTACGGCATATCATCCACAGACAAATGGACAGACCGAACGAGTGAACCAGATACTAGAAGATATGCTTCGGTCTTGTGCTCTCACCTATGGACCCAAATGGGAGGATAGCCTACCCTACGCGGAATTCTCTTACAATAATAGTTATCAGTCAAGTCTCAAGATGTCACCATTCGAAGCACTGTATGGATGGAAATGCCGTACTCCTTTAAATTGGTCCCAGACAGGAAACAGCCGTATTTTTGGCACGGATTTGATGCTCGAGGCTGAGAGGCAAGTTAAGGATATTCAGGAACGTCTTCGAGCAGCCAAGTCCTGTCAAAAGAGTTACTATGACCCTAAACATTGAGAAGTAACTTTTGAGCCTGGAGAGTATGCTTATCTTCGAGTCACCCTCGTGAAAGGAATAAAAAGGTTTCACACCCAAGGAAAGCTTGCACCGAGATATATCAATCCCTTTCCTGTAATTGCTAGAAGAGGCAGAGTGGTATATCAGCTAGAGTTACCACCGGAGTTGTCTGACGTTCACGATGTCTTCCACATATCACAGTTGAAAAAGTGCATTGCACCACCGATCAAGCAGGCAGATATGAGTGAACTAGAACTGACTAAGGATTTGACCTACGAAGAAAAACATGTCAGAATTTTGGATGAGATGGAAAGAACAACCAGGAGTAAGATAATCAAATTTTACAAGGTATTGTGGGATCATCATACTGAGGAAGAAGCTACCTGGGAAAGAGAGGATTTTCTAAGATCAGCATATCCGCATTTGTTCCCTGAGCAACTGAATCTCAAGGACGAGATTCATCCTAAGGGGGTAGGTTTGTGACACCCTGGTTTTTGGCAACTTTTTCTTTTCAAAAATTTTCTGGTTTTATTTGCAAATTGGTTGGCTTTTGAATCTTTTCAATTGACTTTGGACTTGGGAAACTTTTGAATTCCTCTCTAAGTAATCCAAAGCCCTCATTATCTTGCCTAAATCTTGTCACACACCTTCTGGATCAAATTCCAGTTCACATTTCTTTTAAAATAATTCATTTTCTCCTTTGGGAAAATCTGTCTTCACTTTGGGTTGTGAAGCAACCTATAGTTCTGATGATCAGAAAAATCCCAAATTAATACCACACCTTCTTGTCATCATCTACTCCCACAATCTCCAAAAACATTTCATGGTCCAGTATAAAATTTTGTCCAGAATATTCCATTCATTTTCTGGACAGCACTGGCCCTTTGTGAAGCAACCCATATTTCCTCAACTTAGAAAACTCTCAAATAATTCTCTAAGATACTAGGGAGCTTATCTTGCCAAAATATCCAAAAACATCTCCTTGTCCAGTATAAAATTTCAGCAGAAATATTCTGCCAAGTGTCTGCTCATTTCAAACCTCTGTGAAGGAAGTACTAGCTCAAGGTGTCCATTTGAGCTGAAACTTTTATGGCATCTTGGCATTGCCAAATAACCCCCACACACCAAATTTCAGCTCCAGTAGATCACCCATGTGAGTCCAACAACCTCACCAAGTTTCTGGACCAGTATAGCATTTGTACATGAACTACATTCAAACTTTGATGAAAGTTTTTCAAATTTGGCCAGCTTGTAGTCCTTCCAACATAGATCACTCTAGACATCTCCATTGGCTTCATCTCCAACTCATCTTCTCTCCAGATCTCTCCTTAGTTTCTGACAGCAAACTGTTGGTGATCCTACACTTCATCTCAGTTGGTCTCTGGGCGAACTAGTGGCACTAGAGAGCTCTAGTATGCAGGGTAGACACTCCAGACACGGCCTGGCAGGCTGGCTCGCGCCGCGTGTGCCTGCGCATGCGGTGACCGCGTGGCCAGCCCTGCCAAAACCGTGCTCTGGGCGTCGGCAGGCACGGGTCTCGTCGGAGGCCGTCTACCGCGTCGCCGTACCATGTCCCCTTGCGCCCACTAACTCTCCGCCGTCCACCTAGCCGCTCCAGGTTCTTCCCCTTGCCGGAATCGCTCCCGCCGGCCGCCACCACACGCGAGCACTGTGGCGCCCATGCTGTCACTGTGGCGTCGCTGGCCGTCTTCTTCCCCGCGTGCTGCCACTGCACGCATTAACTCTCTGCCTCCTCCATCACGTCACCCGCGCCGCGCCAGCCAGCGAGACGTCATCACTCCGGCGACGTGGCCGCGATGCCACCCGACTCCAGAAGCTCCGCCCCCGCCTATAAAAGCCCCTTCCCGGCCTCTCCCAGCTCCTCACCCCACTCACTCCACCTCCTATTGATCACCAGAGCACCAAGCCACGGCCAATAGGCCCTCTGGCCTCGCCGCTCGCCGACGTTCTGCCGCCAAGCCCACTCCACCGTTCGCTCGATTTGCTCCACCCCAGCTCTGCCCGACCACATACCCGAGCTCAGTGCATCATCACGACCTCCCCTGACCTCTTGCCTAGCCGAAGCTCTGTCGGATTTGCCATCGTCGACGACTCTCAAAACCAGCCGCCGCCGGAGAGGAAGGGGGCGATGTCGTTAGGCCGTCCCCGGAGATGCTGCTGGTACAGGGAGGACCGCCGTCGTGCGCTCGTTCCATCCCTGCAGTCGCCCGAGCTCGCCGACGTCGCTATCGCCGGTGATCGCTGTCTGTGAGCCGCCCGTCTCTGTTCCTCTCTCCCTCCTTCTGTTTAAATCCCAGTCGACCCCACCTGTCAGTGACCCACCGCGCGCCGAAGCAGTACGTAAGTGGAGGCACCCTGGCGTTTTACGCCTTCGACGTGGCCCTCCCAGAGATTTTATAATTTCTGTTAAATTTCAACTTTGACCAGTAACTTTGACCATCCATTACTTTTTATCCACAAGCCGAAATCAATTGATTCTTTTTGCATTGTCTTTGTCTTGAGCGCATCTATTTTCTGGTAAATTTTGGTATTTTTCTCACATGAACAGAATTTCTGGTGAACAGAAATGTATTATGTGACAATTTCTTTTGCTATTTTAAAATATTTTTAGAAGGAAATCCTTTTGGTTTTGAAGACCAGGAGTTTGTGGACAACCCAACTGAGAAAGGCAACCCACATCATCCATTACATGAAGCATTTCAATAGTATTGGTTTATTAATTGAATTATTTGCATTATTTTAATATGTGATAATTCATAGTAAATGATAGTGTTGCATATATACTACTATGTTAATTTATTCATGGTAGACAACCTTGCTTGTCCTATACTTGCTAAAACTAAGCCTAATGGTTGATCAAGTGCCACTGACCCAGACTTACCCGTGCAGCCACATCTGTCAGAATGGGACGGCCTTGACTTGGTCTGACCGCGTGCTCTTTTATCGGTACCACCAAAGAGGGAGGGTTATGCGTGCGTGCTACCCTGATCAGGTAGGCAACGATAACCCTGTGAGCCAGTTGAGTTATTTGCTGGCGTCCCCGTTTGGGACAGTTTATTTGACCACGACGGTGGCAGGTGTCAGGGTGACACAGAGGCCACCCAGGGCATGACTCCGGGGGAGGATGATTGTCGGTGGTATCGTGGAGGAGTCACGGGTTAGGCAAGTTTCGTTGGAGCAGCACTGGTCCACCCGGAAGGGAAGTGTACCGAGGTACGGGACCAGGAGCTCCATGGTGTGGGAAAAGTGCGCAACATCTACAGAGTGTAAGAATCTATTCGAATAGCCGCGTCCACGGTATTGGACACAGTCCGCACTAGGTCACACTGAGTGGTCAACCGTAATAACAATAATAATGATGGAAGAACTTGTCTTATGCTCGGAAGTGCTCAGTGGATCACGAGTATTCCGAGGGTTCTGGTACAACCCAGAAGAGAGTAAGTTGATATTCGGTAACCGTAAGTAAGCAATTTAAGCACTTAACCTGCTCATTGCCATGCTGTTGTTTGCTGCATTGTTTTGGTTGTTGTGAGCTTGCGAGTACATTCCAAGTACTCACCTGGCGTATCATGCCAGATGCAGGAGAAGCCGAGAATGGAGGTCCCGATGGTTCGTGCTACGCCAGCTAGGCCGTGTCCCAGCAGTGTCCCTTTGGGATGGAGTTCCCACGCGATGTTCCGCTACGCTGTAGAGTTTCCTTAGTACTGAGGCCTTGCTATGTTCCATAAATAATGTAGATATTGTCATAGCACGTGTTGTGCTTCTGGCCTTGTTATCGATGTAAATTTTGAGCTTGTACTCGAACAATATCTATAAAGATCAGTTCTGTTCTGTTCCAAGTTGTTGTGTGTTTTCAGAAGACATGATCTCTGGGTTGGAAATACTTGGTAAACCGGTCCTGTGAGCCGGGGTTCCACAATTCCCTACCACATGATGCTTGCCAAGAGAGAAAATAAAAACGAAATAGAGAAGAACACTATTGACTCTTGCATAAAAGTAAATAGATAAAGTAAAAGATAGACCCTTCGCAGAGGGAAGCAGAGGTTGTCATGCGCTTTTATTTTTGGTTGTGCAAGCTCTTATTGCAAAGGAACGTCACTTTATATTGCCCCTTGTGATAGAAACCTTTATTATGTAGTCCGTCGCTTTTATTTCTTGACCATCACAAGTTCGTACAAAGCTTATTTTCCCTTACAATAAAAGATCATACATATTTAGGAGCAATTTTATTGCTTTTGCACCGATGACAACTTACTTGAAGGATCTTACTCAATCCATAGGTAGATATAGTGGACTCTCATGGCAAGAAACTGGGTTTAAGGGTTTTTGGATGCACAAGTAGTATTTCTACTTAGTATGAAATTTTGGCTAGCAAAAGATTGTGAGCATGCACCACATGTTAGAGTATCCATGACAATATAACATCTATGTGAATATAAACAAACATAACCCATTATGTTGTCTTCCTTGTCCAACATCAACTACTTGATCAAGGTTGAAAATAATTAATGGGGGCTCACAATCATAGAAGATGTCCAAGATAGTATATTTATATGTGAAATCTCTCTTCCTTCAATATTCTTTCATGAATTGTTCAAGTGGCCAATGCTGCATTTGCTAACTTCCAAATTTTTTTAACACTTATACTTCTTATATGTGAAGTCATTACTCCCCATGGGACAAGCATATGAAGCATATATAATTTCAGCTTTATGATATTCAATTCATTCAACAATTTACTCTTAGGATATAAGTGAAGAACGAGAGCAACTAACAAACTACTCCAAAAGATATAAGTGAAGATCAATGAGTAGTCAAATAATTAAGTAGCTATGTGAGGACTCTCTCTCATTTAAAAACTTTCAGATCTAAGTATTTTATTCAAACAGAAAACAAATATAAGAAGACGTTCCAAGAAAAACACATATTATGTGACGAACAAAAATATAGCTCCATGTAAGATATACCGATAGTTTGAAGACGAAAGAGGTTATGCCTTCCGGGGCACTCCCAAGCTTAGACGCTTGAGTATTCCTTGAATATTACCTTGGGGTTCCTTGGTCATCCCCAATGTCAGCGTACAACACCTATGGGATCGCTTGGATCCCTTTTACGGTTCGGCTGGGAAAAGATGTACACAAAGAGCGGATCCAACGATCAACACGGGGATTTTTACCCAGGTTTGGGCCGCTGAGTAGCGTAAAACCCTACTCCTGCTTTGGTTTATTGTGGGTGTTTAAGTTCAGATACACGGAGCGCTTCTTGGTGAACAGTACGCAAGAAGGACGGCTACGCATGCAACTGGGACAGAAAGCTTCTCCCCCCCTGTAGCTTCGCCTTGGGCCTCCTTTTATATGTCCAAGGGGTCACCAACAGTGGCGAACAGCACGTACAAGAGGTGTAAAGTTACTACAGTGTTTACATGCTTATCACTGACGACTTAGGACAAACGCATTAAATGCTCCACTTAGGTGTCCCTTACTTTCTTGGGGACGGAAAAAGAGCCCGTCCCATCAGCGCCGCTTAACCCCATCCGCTGTTAGTGCCATGACATGCATCCAGGAGGACAAGCCCTAAACGACGGGCTGGTCGCTGCACTGGAGCGGTGGCAGGGCGGTGGGATCTTGCCGGGTGCGAGGCCTTGCTGGGCCTTCGCGAGTCTTCCCGGCAAGTATCTTGCCGGGAACCCAGCCTTCGGTCTTCTGTCTTCTGATCATTAGCTTGGATGCCTTCTTGATAATCTTGTATTTGTTTCCAGCTGTTCTCCGGCAGGTCTTGCCGCTGGTATGGCTACAACCGTCCGTGCACAAGTATGGGGGTACTAAAAAGACCCAAACTTTAGTACACCGACAGGAGCCCCCGGGCCTAGGCCATACACGGGTGCGAGGCGTTGTTGGGCTAGGCCCAAATAGTGCACGGGCACGCGTGGTAGGAGTTAACTATCATAATCATCTTATTTACCGCGCTCCCCTACGACGCGCATTAAATGCGGGACGTGGGATACGTGCGCGGAACAGCCGCAGCAGTAGTGCGCTCGTAAAAAATGCATTCACATTGGTTAGTAAAGAGGCAGCCCCGTGCCTTTCCCATAAAAGGGAATCCGCAGAGGCGCTGCTCGTTTACCTCTCGTCTTTTCCAATCTGGAAACCACCGTTGCATTCTTCCTCGAGCTTGAAACAGAGCCTCTCCCATCTATCCGCCACCCCCACGCCCCCATCATTCTCGGCCTCCGCTTCCACAGTCGTCATGCCGCCCAAAGCAAGCAAGGGCAAGGCGGCGAAAGCCATCGACTCGGATGCAGAGACGGAGAAGATCGATCTAGTGGAGATGCGGAAGGAACACGCCGTCTTCGCCCCGACACTCGACATGCGCGCCCTGATTGAGCGGTACATGTGTATGTGGGGGAAGAAGACGAGGGCTCACCCTGCAACTTGCGTGCTCCCAGCTTCCGTCAAGGGCGGTTCAGATAAATTCCCCTTCTTCGTCGCTTACTTTTACTGCGGGCTCTGCCCTCCGTTTTCTGATTTCTTCATCGACATCATGTACACATACGGCTTCCGTCTCTTGGATTTCACGCCGAATGTCGTGACATGCATGTCAGTGTTTGCCCATCTCTATGAAAATTTCGCTGGAGTAGTTCCCAGCACAGCCCTCTTTCGCCACTACTTCATTCCCCGTATGGAAACGGGAGATGCCCTTTCTAGTTCTATCACTTGGATTCCAAGGGCATGGAATAAAGATATATACCCAGACGGTCTCTACCGTAAGAAGTGGGATGAATGGCGGGCCGAGTGGTGCTGGATTAAGGAGAAAGATCCTCAGCCGTTCTGTTCGCTCCGACAAATGAAAGTGGTTCGCGGCAAGGACTGGAGCGGCCTCGATCCTCAAGATGAGAAGCTCACAATCGCAATTACCAGGATCCACCGTCTCAGGGTTGCCGGGCTCACGATAGAAATGATTGGCGCTGATTTCCTCCGCCGCCGGATTGCCCCTCTGTAGAACAAAGGGAGACCAGCCTGGCAGTTCCAGAATGCAGCAGATAACATGAGGCTGCGCCCTAGTTTGAACAACAACTTAACAGTCTTGCAGCACACAGCTCTCTGCCACAAACTGTTCAGGCCTGACGGGAAATATACGTTGCCGGCTGGCGTATTTCCCCTGTGCAACAACTCCGCTTTGAGCTCAATCATCGCCATGATGCCGGTGTGTAATGCTCACGGCCTTGACGGAACTTGGGACAAGCCATCCTGAGAGCGCGCACAGGAGTTCTTTGACAACTTGTCGGAGAAAACCATCCGGGAAGAGCCAACCCTTATCCGCCCCACCACTGATGAAGAAGTGGCTTACATCGCCAGCAGGGTGGAAGAGGCGAATCTAGCCGCAGAGGCCGGCAGCTTTGGCTTCGCGGAAGAGGAAGCCAGTGAAGAAGAAATAACGTTAGAGGAGACCCTTGCCGAGCAAGGTGAAGTTGCCGGGGAGCAGAGTGGCATGGTTGCCGGGAGCTCTTCTGTCGAAGACACAGCCGAGGAGCAGCTGCACAAGGAGCCCCCAGCTCCAGAGAAGAAGAAACGTGTTCTTCGGAAAGTCGTCTCTGGCATCTCAACACATCAGCCTCCCTCGAGTGGTGAGGTTCCCGGCAAGGGGGCGTCCGGCAAGGCTGCGCAGCGGCAAGAAGCCCAACAACAACCCGTGCGACGTACGAGATGCACGACCGTGGCAGCAACTGGAGCGGCGGGGGCGTCTCATACGACGGCACCAACGGCTGGAGCAGCAGGATCATATCAACCTACTGCTTTTGCCGCAGCCAAGCTTCCCAGGACCCCTTCCCCACCCCCTCGCACGGACACTGTAGCGGAGGCTGACTTTGACATCTCCGCTTTTAGTCCGGAAAGAGAAGAGTAAGGGTCCTTGCCGCATCTTTCAACTTCTGAATTCCTGGTCTTGCTTAACTCATTTGTTTTGCTTTGGCCTGTCCCCACAGAGATACGGAAACGTTGGCGCAAAGGATGGCAAAGAAGGCGAAGACTTCAACGGGTGATGAGCCTCCGGCAAGCACCGTAGGTGCGCCAGAGCCCATCGTCATCAGCCCGGAGCCCAGTCCTCAATGCAGCCTCCAACCCAGCCCCCAGCGTGAGCCCACTACCCATTTTCCGCTGGCAAGCGTTGGGGAGAATATCTTCGCTATTGACATCACCGGGCTTGTAGGAGAAGAACGGCAATAAGGAGAATCATTGGAGACCGTCCCTGACGTGCCGCCTCCGTCGACCACGCCGCCCAGAGATGAACCTTCGGCAAGGGCTTCCACTGGCGAGCCCATTCGCGTTGAAGAGGAGCCGGCAAGCACGAGCATTGGCAATCCTACATCGGCAACCAATGTTGCCGGGAAAGGAGAAACCACCTCTCAACAGCTCGACACAGGTAAACCGTTTGCCTTGGTGCACTTGTCATTCTTTATTTATTTTTGTCTTCTTGAACTTCAACCTCGGTCTCATCTTGTTTCCTTTCTTGTTCTTCAGATCTCCCTTCGATGGAACAAATGGATGTTGATATTGTCATCGAAGAGACCGCCAAGGACGCTGCCGTCGAGGCCGACAGAGTCGCAGCTGACGAGGCCGCCAAGGCCGCACAGGAAGAAACCACCAAGGGGTCTGCTGAGGGGGCCGGCAAGGAGAGCGGCGACCATACTGACGGCATTCCTGCCGCAGGAGCACCTGGCGCTACACCGGTCGCAGAGCCCCCAGTTGCCGGCGAGGTGGTTATCGAGGATCAACCGTCAACATCCGACGCCCCCCCTGTCAAGAAGATACCTTAAGGTTGGCGACAACCTGTTCGTCAGCATACCAGGGACGGCAAGCACTGGGGTGCCAACTGAAGGAGAAATGTTTGATGAAGACGTCATCGCCGCTGCTGGACTCAAGATCATTGATGAGCCACGCGCTAGCAGTAGCGGGTCCAGGGAAGAACAGCTCCTCCAAGCCATGAGCGACAGCTTTCAAAAGCTTCAGGCGCTTCACCGCACCCGAAAGGAGAGGTTGGACTCCAGGGCGGCAGTTGTTGAAGTAGCGGAAGCAGATTTCCAGAAGCACATCGAAGAGACACAAGTCTGGTACGCTGAGGCTTTCCAGGAGCTGACGGCTGGCCGGGAGCAGCTGAATCAAAGTTGGACCGAGTTCCTCTTAAAGCAGTCCGACGCCGAGAAGGCACAGGAGGAGACCGCGCAGCAGGCTGCTGCAGAGGAAGCTCGCTTAACGGAACGCCGCATCGGGCTCGATGCTTATGAAGAAGACCTTGCCGCTCGCGAGGAGGCACTTGCCGCCAAGCTCCACATCAAGGACTAAGAGATCGAGAAGCTTGTCACGCGGCGAACCCAGGAGCTGGAGCAGAAACACAAGGAAACACTCGAAGCTCTGGCCATAGATCATGCCGGCAAGTTAAAGGGAGCCGTCGATGCCGCCGAAGCTGCAGAGGCCGCCAAGAACGAGCTGGACGATAAAGTGAAGAGGTTGGAAGCGGATCTTGAGGGCCATGGCAAGGAGATCTCAATGCTCAAAGCCGACAGAGAGAAGACTCTCTTCAGCCTGGCGGAGATGCAAGCCGCCATGTCCGACAAGACCAAGGAGCTCACCTCAGCCAATGAATCCATCGCTGATCTGAAACTGAAGCTGACAACGCTGGAGGAGTCCCTTGAGGACGGCAAGGCTCGCGAGAGGGCTTTGATCAAAGACCTCCAGAATGAGAAGAGCCTGCTCAACAGCGCCGCCGCCACTTATAATGACTTTGAGAAAGGTGTGAAGATCTGGACTGAGCGCCTTGTGGACATCGCAGAAAGGCTTGCTGCAGAACTATCCACCATGGGCCTACAGAACTTCAACTACTCTTCTGACGATAGGGTGTCTTCGAGCACCAGGCTGACCATGTTCTTCGAGAGCATCGTTGACGCCCTCAAGCTGCTCCAGTCTAATCGAGAAACCCATCTGGCCAACGAATCCCGCAAACTCTGCCGGGCCGTCCTCCTCAAGTTGCTCGTCAAAGTGGTGCATAAGAACCCTGCATAAGAACCCTGGCATCAACCTTACCAACGTTCTTGCTAGCTTGCCGAAGGATGTAGACCTCAAGGCACTCAAAAAACTTTTCGCGCCCATCGTTGACAGAGTGAGCCAAGTCAAGAGGGTCGAAGGCCAGTGCAGGGACTAGCCGCTTCGCTCCATTTTGTCGCCACCATTCCATGCCAAAGACAGTTTTATCTTAAGTTAGAATCGCGGCCACCGTCAATGTAATATAACTTGCTATGTTTTGGATGAATGCATGCTATTTCCCTTGTCTGATTTCTTTCTGTATGGTCCATGCCCTACGCTTATTGGGAACTTGCCGGTGCGCGCACCCTTGCCGCGAGCGCTTTGAGGAATGGATCCTTAGCAGCCTGCTAGAGGTATCGCTGCCGACAAGATACCTTGACGTTTTCAGTGCAGCCACTTAAGCTGTTGAGCGGACTCGAAACAAAGTAAGGGCGCAACCAATCACGACAAGGTTCCTTCGCGTGCAGGTTTTCCATACAAAAGCCGAAATCATTCAAGGAAAATAAGTCTCTAATAAAAATTTGCTTAAAAGTTTTGCAACTTAGCTTTTCGTTGCTGTACTCCTTATTGCAATATGTCGACTTGAACGTCGCCTGTTGGTGTCCATACCATCATTCTGCCCCCCCGGCAAACTTGCATGCGAGGAAACCTTCTGTCCTTTGAGAAAAAGAAAGAAGAGAAAATAGAGATATGGAACCTTGGCGGTTCATTAATGCTTACCGGAAGCAGGTGTAATACAATATCTCAGACAAGCATGCATATAGATTGACATGAAAATTGACAAGAATTGTAAAACGCTTAAGTTTATTCAACTATGCACAGGGTCTGCGCCTGGCTTTGTACAAAGGATCACATGCCTTGCCGGCAAAACTTATACAAAAGGTGGTTGCCGGGTGACCCGGCAACCGCGCCTTATGGGTAGAACTTACGAAGGTGTTCGATATTCCAGGAATTGCTCACTGGAATGCCATCTTTGGTCTCCAGGTGGACCGCGCCGGGCCTGGTGACTCGTACTACCCGATAAGGGCCTTCCCACTTTGGCGTCAACTTGTTAGAATTCTTGGCCGACTGAACGCACCGAAGAACAAGGTCGCCTTCCTCAAGGCTTCGGGCATGAACCTTGCGGCTATGATAGCGGCGCAAGGCTTGCTGGTAGCGCGTAGCTCGCACAGCAGCCCGAAGACGGTCTTCCTCAAGGAGCGTGGCATCATCTTGGCGCAGCTGCTCTTGCTCAGGCTCATCATAAGAGAGTACTCGAGGTGACCCGTATATGAGTTCTGTGGGGAGAACTGCTTCTGCCCCATAGACTAGGGAGAAGGGTGTCTGGCCAGTAGCTCGATTTGGTGTCGTTTTGATTGACCAAAGAACCGCCGGCAGCTCATCAATCCAACGTCTTCCGCACTTGCGCAGCTTGTCGAAAGTCCTTGTTCTGAGACCTCGCAACACTTCATCATTTGCCCTCTCCGCTTGGCCGTTGCTCCTCGGGTGAGCAACAGCAGCAAAACAGATTTTGCCACCAAGGTCTTGGACGTACTGCATGAAGGTGCGGCTCGTGAACTGCGTGCCATTGTCGGTGATGATCCTGTTTGGCACACCAATACGGCACACTAGTCCCTTGAAGAACTTGACAGCTGATTGTGCTGTCACCTTTCTCACTGCTTCCACTTCCGGCCACTTCATGAACTTGTCGATAGCAACGTACAAGTATTCGAAGCCCCCGGCAGCGCGGGGAAAAGGGCCCAATATGTCGAGCCCCCATACCGAAAATGGCCAGGAAAGAGGGATTGTTTGAAGAGCTTGAGCTGGCTGATGCAATTGCTTTGAATGGAACTGGCATGCTTCACACTTGGTTACTAGTGCAGTTGCATCTTGGAGAGCAGTGGGCCAGAAAAAACCTTGCCGGAATGCCTTGCCGACAAGAGCTCTTGAGCCTATGTGGGAGCCACATATGCCTCCATGTATCTCTGCCAACAGCTCCAGTCCATCCTCCCGAGGAATACGCTTCAATTTCACACTGTTCGGTCTCTTTCTGTACAGGACATTGTCCATGAACTGGTACATACTAGACCGACGGGCTACTTTCTCCGCTTCTTCCTGTTCTTTAGGGAGTTCTCTTGTTTGAAGGAACTGGACGATGTGCTGTGCCCATGTTGGAGCCTGTGGCTCGACAACAAGGACCAAAGGCATATCTTCGGCCATGGGAGCGTTTGTCTCTACAGCAAGGGCTTGAGGCCCGGCCGGAGCCTGTGGCTCCCCAGCAAGCTTGGCGTCGTTCCCGGCAACTTCCTTGTCGGCGACTTCTGGAAGCTCTGCAGGAAAGTACTGGCCGGAACTCAACTTCCTTCTTTTGTCTTGCCTCATCGATGGTGTTACGGATGGCTGAGTTAAGCGGAGCACAAAAGTTCCTGGTTCCACAGGTAACTTGAGGGCAGCACGTTTTGACAGGTCGTCGGCAATATTGTTCTCCGCGTGAGGAACATGCTCTGTTTGCAACCCGCCAAAACGCACCTCCAACTTTCTCACTTCATCTACATATGCTTCCATCAACGGGCTCTGATAGTCTTTGTTAACTTGCCTAACGACAAGCTGTGAGTCACCTCTGACGATGAGCTTCTTAATTCCAAGATTCGCCGCGATCCTGAGACCAACAAGCAGCCCTTCATATTCTGCAGTGTTGTTTGTTGATCTCTCCCGGGGAAAGTGCATCTGAATTACATACTTGAGGTGCTCTTCGGTGGGTGCGACAAGCAGCACGCCAGCACCGACGCCTTGCAGCGAGAAAGCCCCGTCAAAGTACATAATCCATTCTCGATTTGTTTCCTTGCCGGGGATAGTTGTCTCTTGAATTTCTTTGTCTAGCGTCGGTGTCCATTCTGCAATGAACTCCGCCAAGGCTCTGCTCTAAATAGTCGAAGTGCTTTCAAATTTGAGATCAAAGCTTGACAGTTCCAACGCCCACTCCACAATTCTGCCGGTCGCATCTGGATTTCGTAAACTCCGCTACTACGGGAAGCGAGTGATGACGGTGATTTCATGTGCCTGGAAATAATGGCGCAGCTTCCTTGAGGCCATAAGGAGGCCGAAGAGCAACTTCTGCACACCAGAATATCTTGACCTAGCCCCCTGCAACAGGGAGCTGACAAAATAGACTGGGCGCTGCACCATCTTCTTCTTCTGCGTTGCTTCATTCGATTGCGCAGATCCTACCTTGTCGGCACCAGACTCTGCCGGGGAGAATCCCAGCTTGTCGCTTGACGGGCTTGCTGCTGCCGCTGCCTCTTCGTCGACTTCTCTCTGTGCCACTAAGGCAGCACTAACCACTTGATTTGTTGCCGCTAGATATAGCAGCAACGGCTCTTGTGGTTTAGGTGCGACTAGCATTGGCAGAGAGGAGAGGTACCTCTTCAAGTCCTGCAGCGCTGCCTCCGCTTCCGGAGTCCATTTCATTGGACCGGCCTTCTTCAAGATTTTGAAAAAAGGCAGGGCGTGCTCAGCGGATTTGGAGATGAACCTGCTCAGAGCAGCAACGCAGCCGGCAAGTCGACGCACATCTTTGACACGTCTTGGTGCTTCAATCTGCTCAATTGCCTTGATCTTGTCGGGATTTGCTTCGATTCCACGTTGAGACACAAAGAACCCGAGAAGCTTGCCGGATGGAACGCCAAACACACACTTCTCAGGATTGAGCTTCAGATTGATCCTGCGCAGATTTGCAAATGTCTCTTCTAAATCTTATATGAGCGTTGCCTTGTCCTTGGTTTTAACCACTATATCATTCATATAAGCTTCCATATTTCTATGTAGCTGGGGCTCAAAACCAATCTGGACCACTCTTGCAAACGTTGAACCAGCACTTTTCAACCCGGAAGGCATGCGTATGAAGCAATACGTGCCACATGGGGTGATAAATGCGGTTTTCTCTTCGTCTTCCTTTGACATGAAAATCTGATGATACCCTGAATAAGCATCAAGAAATGACAGCAAATCGCAGCCAGCAGTGGAGTCCACAATCTGGTCGATGCGCGGCAAGGGAAAAGGATTTTTTGGACAAGCTTTATTGATATCTGAATAGTCGATACACAACCTCCATTTTCCATTCGCCTTGCGCACTACAACTGGATTGGCCAACCATGTTGGATGGTGCACTCCTCTAACTAAACCTGCTGCTTCCAGCTTCCTGATTTCTTCGGCAATAAATTCTTGCCGCTCCAAAGTTTGCTTCCTAACTTTCTGCTTGACGGGCCGCGCATGAGGACAGACAGCAAGGTGGTGCTCGATTACCTCCCTGGGAACACCGGGGATATCAGATGGTTGCCACGCAAACACATCGACATTCGCCCGCAGGAAGGCAATGAGCACGCTTTCCTATTTGTCATCAAGGGTGGAACTCACGGTGAAAGTTCCTCCCGTACCATCCTCCTTGATGGGCACCTTCTTAATTGCTGGTGGAGCTGCCTTGGATTTCTTGCTCTTGCCGGTGGAGCTCTCCGGCACATCCTCAACGGGAGCGCAGCACTCCGAGGAGGTGCACTTGCTGGAGTGTGTGCTAGAGGTCTTGCTGGTCTTCTCCCCCCCAGGAGCTTTGGCGGCAGGAGCAAGTGCCTTGGCGGCAGGTGGTGCGACTGCCTCCCGGTAGAGTTGGTCGGTGCAGATAAGCGCATCCTTCTTGTCAGAGTTGCTAGTGACGTCGCTCATCGGCCCGGGCATCTTTAATGTATTATAGGCGTAGTGTGATGCCGCCATGAACTTGGCCAGCGTTGGGCGACCAAGAATCCCATTATATGGCAATGGAATCTTGGCGACGTCGAAGACGATCTTTTCTGTTCTGTAGTTCAGCTCACTACCAAATGTTACTGGCAGTGTGATCTTGCCCTTCGGCTGGCTCCTTCCTGGGTTGATCCCTTGAAACGTGCCCGTTTCTTCGAGATCTTCGTCAGGAATTTGCAACTTCTTGATCACATCAGGCGAGATCAAGTTCAAACGGCCCCACCGTCAACTAACATCTTTGTCACCTTGAGGTTGCGGATCGTTGGTGAAACCAACAATGGCAAACACCCGACCGCAGTTGTGCGATCAGGGTGATCCTCGGCGTCAAAAATGATAGGCGTGTTGGACCATTTCAATGGTTTCCGGGCATCGACCGACGGCTCTGTCGCATTAATCTCGCGCGCCCATTGTTTGAGTCGGCGGTGAGAGGAATGCAACGAGGCGCCTCCGTCAACGCACATGGCTTCTGTAGCCTTCTGGAACACGTGCTCGCTGGACTCGTCGCCCTCTTCGTCATCATCGTCACCCCCCTGTTCCTTGTCACGGCCTCGAGTGGGCCTCTCCTTCTGTTGCTTGGCCTTGCCGCGGCGACCTCCTCGACCACCGCGTTTCTTGCCAGACCCCTCAGTGCCATCCTGGGCCTTCTCCTTGTCTCGCCTCTCATACTCGGCTTTCTGCTTCTCGACAAGCTGCTCAACTTGCCGGCAGTTTTGGAGATCGTGACCCTTGGTGCGATGGATCTTGCAGTACTGCTTGTCGGAGCCCTCCGGCTTGTTGGCAGCCGCCAAGGCCTGACATGAGGCACAACCGGCAACCTCCTTGCCGGGGCCATCAGTCTTGATCTTCTTGGCGGTGCTGGTGTTGCCGGATCCCTCGACGGCAAGCACGGCCTTGCCCTTGCGCTTCTTGTTACGCCATCGGCCTTTCTTCGTCGAGGTGGTGGCGTCTTCGCCTTCAGAGTCGATTTCTGCGCCAGCATCCTCGCCGGGGAATCTCCTCCCCTCCTCGGCCTGAGCACATCTATGAGCCAGAGCATAGAGCCCGGCGACATCCCTAACTTTGTTCATCGCCAGCTCTTCCAGCATCTTGCGGTTGCGCACAATCTGATGAAACGCGCTGATAACTGCAGCAGGACGAACGTCTGGGATGTTGTGCTGTATACGGCTGAATCTCTGTATGTACTTGCGCAAGGTTTCGCCCTCTTTCTGGGGGATGAGATGTAAATCCCTTTCCTGGCCAGGAGCCTGGTGGCCTCCAGTAAAGGCGCCGACAAACTCATGACACAAATCTGCCCAGGAGGAAATGGAATTCTCCGGCAAATGCATCAACCAAGACCTGACGTTGGGCTTAAGCACCAACGGGAAGTAGTTGGCGAGTATCTTGTCGTCTCGAGCCCTGGCAGCCTGCACCGCAATGGTGTAGATGCTCAGGAACTCTGACGGGTGAGTCTTGCCGTCGTATTTCTCCGGCACCTCCGGCTTGAAAGTTCGGGAATTGGGCCACTGGACCCGCCGTAGCTCACGAGTAAAAGCTGGACAACCCACCTCGTAAGGCAAGTTACCAGAATACTCCGGCGCAGGCTCATCCACAGTGGGTCCCGCGCGCCTGTCAGATTGACGGCGTGCTTCCCGCCGCCGCTCGATGGTAGTTCGAGCGTCTTCTTTGTTCCGTTCCCAAAGAACTTGACGTTGATCGCGGCGAACCCGTGGATCAGACGACGCCGTGGAATCGTCATCACATGCGTCAATCCGCTGAGTTAGCGACCGCTGTTGTCGTAGCGGAGGGGAGCGCATCGTAGTCGTACCGCCTCCGGTCTTTTCGCCATCAGCACGCACCAGCTCAGTGGACTGCCGCCGCGAAGGCCCCGCCTGCTGCGGCCTGTCATCATTAGCCAAGCCGATGAGGCTCTGAATAGCAGATCTCCATTCTTCTAGCTTCTCCGCAGCGGGAGGAAATCTAGGAGTAGCTGAGCTCGTGCCAACGCTTCTGCCGGTGTAGGCGGTGGTGAAAGGTGCGAAGAACGTGAGGTGCTCTGACTCCTAACTGTGTTAGAAGGAGCTTCATCACGGTCTTGCGATCGCGCCCTGCTTCCACCGGCGTGTTGGCGTGCATACTGGCCCCGTGCATCTTGGGAGTGATGCGCAGGGGTTTTTCCATGGGGGCGCCTGGAACCACCAACGTCGCGGCGCTGCCCGTCGCGCACGACCTGAGAAGGCCGCGGCACATGCGCCGGCGTGGGTGTCTTGGAAGGCGCCGTCCCGTCCTTGGAGTTCGCTGCGCCACCCGTAGGTAGCACGGCTCCGTCCTTAGACTTGGCAGTATGCGGGTTGTTGTCGCTGTTGCGAACGACGCCGCTCGCCTGGCTCTTATCGCCAGAACGTCGTGGAGGCTCAAGACCTCCACCTCCTCCACCAGCGCCCACGCCGTCGCCCGTCTGTGTGGGTACGGGCAGGGCGGACGCGGATGGATCAACCACCGTCACACCCTTCTTCTTGGGAGCCATGGTGATGAAGGTGATCAAAAACTGGCGCGCTGACCGCTAGATCGGGTTCACGCAATCTCTACCCCTACCTGGCGCGCCAAAGATGTCGGCGTACGACACCTATGGGGTCGCTTGGATCCCTTTTACGGTTCGGCTGGGAAAAGATGTACACAAAGAGCGGATCCAATGATCAACGCGGGGATTTTTACCCAGGTTCGGGCCGCTGAGTAGCGTAAAACCCTACTCCTGCTTTGGTTTATTGTGGGTGTTTAAGCTCAGATACACGGAGCGCTTCTTGGTGAACAGTACGCAAGAAAGACGGCTACGCATGCAACTGGGCCAGAAAGCTTCTCCCCCCCTGTAGCTTCTCCTTGGGCCTCCTTTTATATGTCCAAGGGGTCACCAACAGTGGCGAACAGCACGTACAAGAGGTGTAAAGTTACTACAGTGTTGACATGCTTATCACTGACGACTTAGGACAAACGCATTAAATGCTCCACTTAGGTGTCCCTTACTTTCTTTGGGATGGAAAAAGAGCCCGTCCCATCAGCGCCGCTTAACCCCATCCGCCGTTAGTGCCATGACACGCATCCAGGAGGACAAGCCCTAAACGACGGGCTGGTCGCTGCACTGGAGCGGTGGCAGGGCGGTGGGATCTTGCCGGGTGCGAGGCCTTGCCGGGCCTTCGCGAGTCTTCCTGGCAAGTATCTTGCCGGGAACCCAGCCTTCGGTCTTCTGTCTTCTGATCATTAGCTTGGATGCCTTCATGATAATCTTGTATTTGTTTCCAGCTGTTCTCCAGCAGGCCTTGCCGCTGGTATGGCTACAACCGTCCATGCACAAGTATGGGGTACTAAAAAGACCAAAACTTTAGTACACCGACACCCAAGCTTAGGGTCTTGCCACTCCTTATTCTCCTCATATCGATATCTCACCCAAAACTTGAAAACTTCAATCACACAAACTTAACGGAACTTCGTGAGATTTGTTAGTATGATAAAGCTTAAATTATTCACTTTGGTACTGTCAAGACAAGATTCATAATTGTTCCCACATAATGCCTACTGTACTATATCATTTCCACAATTTATATTCACAAATATAAGCCACTGAAACTATAAAACAAGCAAACTATGCATTGAAAACAGAATCTGTCAAAAACAGAACAGTCTGTAATGATCTTTACAAACACCATACTTCTGCACCTCCAAAAATTCTGAAAAATTAGGACAACGTAGGAACTTTGTATATAAATCATGTGTAAAAATTTCAGAAGGTTTTGACGCTCCAGTAAATTAAAGGAATTTCTGTACTAGGCGCAAAAGTTTCTGTTTTTGCACAGAATCAAATCAACAAGTATCCACACTATCCCAAAGGCATCATGATTACTACAGTAGCTTAATAATGTGAACACGCAAAAACAGTAGGTCTAAATATTGGGTTGTCTCCCAACAAGCGCTTTTCTTTAATGCCTTTTTAGCAAGGCATGATGATTTCAATGATGCTCACATAAAAGTAAAGAATTGAAAAATAACGGGAGCATCATGAAGCATATGACTAGCTCATTTAAGACTAACCCACTTCCTATGCATCGGAATTTTGTGAGCAAACAATTTATGGGAGCAAGAATCAACTAGCGTAGGAAGGCAAAACAAGCATGACTTCAAAACTTTCAACATAAAGAGAGGAAACTTGATGTTGTTGAAATATATATAAGCATATCTCCCTCTCTCATAATAATTTTCAGTAGCATCATGAAAAAATTCAACAACATAACTATCACATAAAGCATTATTTTCATGATACACAAGCATAGAAATTTTATTACTCTCCACATAAGCAAATTTATTCACATTAATAGTAGTGGGAGCAAACTGAATGAAATAACTATCATGTGATACTTGATTGGCATAATCCAATTGAAAATTAAAATCATGATGACAAGTTTCATGGTAATCATTATTCTTTATAGCATACATTTCATCACCATAATCATCATAGATAGCAACTTTGTTATCATAATCAATTGAAACCTCTTCCAAAATAGTGGAAACAGCAATAAATAAAGTTATGACCTCTCCAAATCCACTTTCATAATTATTGCCATAAGATTCAACACCCTACAAAATAGTGGGATAATTAGTACCTAGAGTTGAAACTCTTCCAAACCCACTTTATCAATATAGTCATCATAAATAGAAGGCATGCTTTCATCATAATAAATTTGCTCATCAAAACTTGGGGGACTAAAAATATCATCTTCATCACACATAGCATCCCCAAACTTGTACTTTTCCATATCATTAGCATCATGGATATTCATAGAAAGCATACTAACAACATTGCGACCAAGCTCATCCTTCAAAGGATTCACATTAAACATTTTATTAAATTCTTCCTCTAACAATTGAGCACAATTATCGGAATCCATATTTTCAAGAAAGACATCATAAAGCTGAAGCATTTGATGCAACTTCAATTCCATTTTTTGTAGTTTTCTTTTATAAAACAAACTAGTGATAAAACAAGAAACTAAAAGATTCAATTGCAAGATCTAAAGATATACCTTCAAGCACTCACCTCCCCGGCAACGGCGCCAGAAAAGAGCTTGATGTCTACTACACAACTTTATTCTTGTAGACTCGTGTTGGGCCTCCAAGCGTAGAGTTTTGTAGGACAGTAGCAAATTTCCCTCAAGTGGACGACCTAAGGTTTATCAATCCACGGTAGGTATAGGATGAAGATGGTCTCTCTCAAACAACCCTGCAATCAAATACAAGAAATGTCTTGTGTCCCCACCACACCGAATACAATGGTAAATTGTATAGGTGCACTAGTTCAGCGAAGAGATGGTCATACAAGTGTAGTATGGATAGTAGATATAGGTTTTTGTAATCTTAAATAATAAAAATAGCAAGGTAGAAAGTAACAAAAGGGAGAACAAATGGTATTGCAATGCTTAGAAAAAAGGCCTAGGGACATACTTTCACTAGTGCAATCTCTCAACAGTGCTAACATAATTGAATCGTATAACAACCCCTCAATGTGCGACAAAGAATCAGTCCAAAGTTCTTATCTATCGGAGAACATAAGATGAAATTGTTGTAGGGTGCAAAACCACCTGAAAGTTATATTTTTTGATCAATGTATTGAGCCATCCCTATAAGTGTCACAAACAACCCTAGAGTTTGTACTAAAATAACACCACATGATACACATCAATTAAAGAGTTGTATAAGTTGGAAAATGGAGATTTGCCTGTGGCATTGGCCGTTGGGCACTCCTATGCTAAGTGTCTTTGTTTGGTTTGATTTCTTGTGTTTGCATGTACCAATGTCACCACAAGTATCCGTGAGTAAATTATTCGATATGCATCAAATAACTTCAGATTCATAATATTCAATCCACATAAAAGAACTTCAAAGAGTACCCCAAAGTTTCTATCGGAGAAAAGAAGATGAAAACATGTACCAACCCATATGCCTAGATTACCCCAAGGTCACAGGAATCCATGAGTTGATTACCAAAACATACATCAAGTGACTCAATAGAATACCCCATTGTCACCATGGGTATCCACATGCAAGACATACATCAAGTGTTCTCAAATCCGAAATATTCAATCCGACAATAACGAAACCTCAAAGGGAAAGACTCAATTCATCACAAGAAGATGGAGAGGGAAGAAACACCATATGATCCAACTATATTAACAAAGCTCGCGGTACATCAAGATCATGCCAAATCAAGAACATGAGAGAGAGAGAGATCGAACACATAGCTACTGGTACATACCCTCAGCCCCGAGGGTGAACTACTCCCACCTCGTCATGGAGACCGCCGGGATGATGAAGCTCGTCTTCGATGATGATTCCCCCCTCCGGCAGAGTGCCGAAACAGGGCTCCAGATGAGATCGCTTCGGTACAGAGGCTTGTGGCGGTGGCGTTGAAGTTCTAGGTTTCTTTTCGGGGTTTCTGGTATTTATAGGATTTTTCAGCGTTGGATTTATGCCAGGGGGTCCACGAGGGAGCGACAAGCTAGGGGGGCGCCCTAGGGGGTGGGCGCGCTCCCTAGGCTTGTCGTGCCCTCATGTCTCCTCTGGCACTTCCTCGAAGCTTCGGGGGTCTCTTTTTGTCCATAAAAAATCACCATAAATTTTCAGCCCAATTCAAGAACTTTTATTTCTGCACAAAAAACAACACCAAGGTAGTTCTGCTGAAAACAGCGTTAGTCCGGGTTAGTTCCATTCAAATCATACCAAAACCATATAAAATTGTTGTAAACATGGCATGAATACTTCATAAATTATAGATACGTTGGAGACGTATCAGACCACGTGTCGGTTACCCTTGACGAAAACACTTCCATGACGCGTCATTTATCGTCATGGAAGTGGACACTTCCGTGATGATAATTTGAGTATTGTCATGGAACACTTCTACGATAGCACAGGCATGACTATCTTGCTTCTGTCATAAAATCGTCACAGATGTACATGCATGACAGAAAACGTGACCTACTGTGACAAACATGTATCATCACGGAAGTGTTTTTTTTTGTAGTGTTTGTTCTGTACAAATGATTTTTGCTAATAATCCGACTAGCACTACTGCAGGAATGCCTAGCCGTGGCGAGCGCCTAAAGCCCAATAGTAGCGGGCGAGCCTCTTTGGGCCGCCAGCCACTGAGCTCCCGCCACTGCTGAAGTGGCATCAGTGGCGGGCACCCGCCCGCCACTTCTAGGACCCTAATTGTGGCGGGCAGCGTAACTTGCCCGCCAGTGTTGTCAATCTCGTAGCAGTGGTGGGCGACCCTATCAATGGCGGGCAAGGTGAAATGCTCTCCACTACTCTGTATAGTATGTGCGGCGGGTGCTTATTAACGCCCGCCACTGATTGCTGCACTAGGGTTGAATAAAAAACGCTGCCATGGCAGCATATATTATGCTACCATAGCAGCGTTAGCTAATGCAAATAGGGGACAATTCTCAATAAATGCGAGCAAATCAGGAATAGAACTAGTGGTAATAGCTCAGAATAAAGAACGAGAAGTACATTCAGAATAAGCGAGTAATGCAATACATCGTCATCGAATATAGTCTGCTGATCATGTTGAACCACATAGTGCATGATGCCAGTATGTATAGTCACGGTTTCTGTTGTGCCCGCTGCAATAAGCTAGGTTAGGCTCTTTTGTTGGTTGGACTCATCTTCTTCGGTGTTATTATAGAATATGCCGGACGACGAGCGGACCTCCTTGTTTATGATAGTCGCGAACTTGACTTGTAGTTCTTCGAGCACTAAGTCAGCTTTCGCCGAATTGTTTTGTACTTCTTGACTCCATTTTAGGATTTTATCATGCTGCTTTAATGTTTTGAAGACCGTATGAATTCTTACATGTGTATGCAGACATAGAAGACACAAGTGAGACTAGTCGGCGATTGTTGCATACAAGATAGAGTGCTCCATCTGAAGGCAATCATTTTCTTTCCACTTCCTTTGTAGGTTTTTTAACCGTGTGGCCTCCTGTAGTATTCCAATCAAAAAGACAATCATCGAGAAGGTCCTTTAGGAGTGACCAGTCATTTCCCGGGCTCTTCGTGGAATCCAGCAAGTAACAATTGTGCCTTTGCGGTCAAGGATCAAACCCAGTACCACCACCTTTAAAGGTGTAATCCCAGGTGTCGAGGCACGCTGCTCGGGATCCGTGACATTGGAAGTAATCTTCGGTTCGCCCGATAACTTCCGCAGCGAGGACTTGATCTTCGATATTGTCCCCTTTCGCAGCGGTTACCACGCACTCCTCGGCCGGACAGCGTTCGCCCGCTTTAATGCCGTCCCACACTACGCATACCTACAGCTCAAGATGCCAGGTCCAAAGGGCGTTATGACCATCAATGGTAATACCGAGCGCTCGCTCCGAACAGAGGAACATACGGTGGCTCTAGCCGTCGAAGTCCAAGCCGCCGAAGAAGCGTCGCAAGCCCAGTCTACTGCCAAGACACTGGACACACGCAAACGCGCCCGAGCTACAGCCTCGGTCCCGGAGCACTCCCATGCTCACCCTAAATAGGGGTACCCGCCCCACAGCACAGCCCACCAAGTCGCGAAATACGTGCCTCGAGTGCACAATTTCGCGCTCAAAATTCCATGGGCAGTTGTGGGGGCACATGAAACAAAGGCCGAGAGCTTGGTTTGACTGAGCAATGGCCAAAAGATGTTTTCGGATCAACATCAACAACGGGCACCATCTAGGGCCTGATCAGCGTCAAACTGATATATTGCGGCGACTTCTCAAAACCCTTTCCCAAGGGCTCGTCTACCGAACATTACTACTTCCGCCGAGCATACAGTCGACAACTTCACTCACACGGAAGCTTCATAAAGAGCAAAGGCGCAGACGTGCAACAGGGCATAGTAGGGACGTCAAACCACTCATGAAGGCCCTGTGTAAACCTTTACTCTAATGTATTTATCTCTTAAAGTATCTATCAAAGTTACTTCAGTAGTCCGGATTGTACGGTTGGACGTCACAAATTGAAAGGAAATAAAAACCAATTTTTCTCTGGTAATTGTGTAGTCATTCGTGTTGCATATTCCTTTCCGCTTTTTAGGCCAAAGTAAACTATTATGATACGTTCCTTTTTTTTCTGACCGGCAAATAGACCGAGGGCTCAATCATGAATCTTGCCTCAAACATCATTCCGGCACCAATTTTTATTATATGTGCTCGGCGTCATGGATATTGCATTATATGAATCAGTTCCGAATTGTGTCTTTGGTCAATAGTTGGGTTGCCCGGCTCCTGTGTTTACCCTCTTACGTTCCGCATTGTTCGGCTAGGAGGGTAAAGGGAGAACCACTGCGATTGTACTTCCAGCTAGCCTGGTCAAGTACCTCAGTGGAGAAAGCCGAAAACTGACTATCATAATAAGCGAGAATTGGTCGGCCATCTGATGACTAGTGTCAAACTAAAAATCGATGGCGGTTAATCCGTGTTACACGAAGGGTTTGTTGTCACACAAACCACGTGATAATGGTATCAACTTTGGTATACCCGGATATCACATACACCGGGGGCTAGTCACCAGCCCCCACCGTCAAGCTCCTATGGCTAAGTGAAAGCACTAAAACCGCATAGTCTGATTGCCTTGTTTTCCGTACATATAACCGCCTCCGGGCACCGAGACGTCAGCTAAGGGTTAAGGTATGATGAGGAAACACCCCATGCAGCATCTGCAAAGGGGGCTGAAGCTGACGACTGGTAACTTTCCGTTAAGAAATGGACACACAGGAGTCAAAATTTACATAGCAGGCATTATATGTACAGCCAACACATTGCATTTCCGCAAAACAAAAGTTTGAACTCCTCGGATACAAGGAAAATAAATCTACTCGTAAATTACATCTTTCGAGCACTGGGCCTCTATTGCCCGAGCACCATCCATTGCGATGGGAAAATACTGCTTGGGCGCCTGTGCTCCTTCCCAAGGGGTGGAGGTCCGGTGGCCATCTCGGCTGGCTTGATCTTCGGCCAGTGCACCATGGCCTTGCCGAAGGCCATCCAAGCTCCCTCAATGCACGTGGAGCGCTTCCAGGAATCAATCTGGGGCGTGGCGTCGTACAGCCTTTGCACCAGCCCAAAATAGCTGCTCGGCAGCGGCTCTGAAGGCCACAGCTTGACGCAGAGGTCCTTCATCACGGGCTCCGCCATCCGATGCAGCTCCATCAACGGCTTCATCTGGTTGTTGAGGATCGGGGAGGGTGTTCGGGAGCTTGAAATTGCGCCCAAAACAACCTTTGCTCGGCCCAACCCTCCTGGGCGGCGAAGAACCTAGCCGCATCAGCCGCACTCCTCGGGAGGTCCGCAAAGGCGCCTGGGGAATGCCACACTCGCGTGAGCAAAGAGAACCTGTTACCACCAAAGACACTTTGCAGCAAGTACGGCTTACCATCCGCAATGAGTTTGACTTGGCGGAGTTCTTCTTGGCAGCCGCGCGCCTCCGTCCGCGCTTCCTTGGCCACCGTCCCCAATGAGGTTAGCTCGGCGGCCTGCTCTTTATTCTTCTACTCAAGAGCCTCACATTTCGTGACGGCATCTTTGAGGTCTTGCTGCACTTCCAGCACTCTGGCCTCGTGCTTCTGGCTAGCGGTTCTCACTGTAGCCAGTTCGGCAGCTGCTTGTTCGGCCGCCGACCTCTGCTTCGCCGCTTCTAGCTGAGCCATCCTCAGCGCGGCCTTGAGGTTCTCCACCTCTGCGACGGCAGCTGTAGTAAAATCAGTTGACTCCGTTAGGCTACTTTAAACCTTACTTAACAAGAAAGAAAGCCGTTGTCATCAACACTACAGTCCGGACTTGCCTTGCGCTTCATCGAACCTCTTGTTCACTAGGCTGAGGTCGTCCTCGGAGCTCTTGAGCTTCCGATTCAGCTCGGCCAGCTCCTCGGCGTTAGCAGCTGCTGCCAAAGATGAAGCCTGCGCATCACTCTACGCACATTAGGATCCGAGATATCGATTTTCGATCCTCTGACCGGCTTTGTTCAAGCCAGTCAGAGTCTCGGGGGCTACTGTGTATGAGGCTATACATTTATGCAAAAGAAATTTTCTAAAGGGAAAAACATTACTTGGCTCACCTTGAAGCCTGTGAGAAGGCCATTGAAGGCCTCCTTCAGTCCGCTATCCATGGACCGAAGACTTTGCAACACTGTGCCCATAAGGGCACGGTGCTCTTCAGCGATAGAGGAGCTGGTTAAAGCGTCCTCCATCTCATCCGGCCACCCACTCGACGCCCGCTCTGGGGCGGGCGGGGGTGGCGGGGGCACTTTGGCTTCTCCCCTCTCGAAGACTGGAGTGCCCAACTCCGGTTGCCTTGACGACACCAGAGCCGCCTTTGGAGAGAATCGGATCATCCGGGCTCCTCCTCCTTTACCAGAGGGGCCCTCCCCTCCTGGTCTTCGACGGCCGAGGTATTCACCTCGGCCATGACGGTGTCGCCCCCTCCCCCTGTGTGCGGCACGGTGGGGGTCCTCCTGAACAGGACCTCCTCGGCCTCCTCGACGATTGGGGGAGGCGAGGCTCGCGATTCGGTCCCGCTCTCTACCATCGCGGCCAGCGGAGAATCCCCCTCCAAGGCTTGGTCGGTGGGGAGGCCGCGTAGTAGGCTGCGATGTTAGAAGCAAAAACATGATCAATGTCAAACCCAATTCGGCCGAAAAGCACTTAAGCGGATATTAGGATGCGTACCTTTGGGCCTGTGGTTTGACCCTGGGGGTCCTCCGAGGAACCTCTTCGGAGGCCTCGGAGTCCTCGGCAGAAGCCGAGCTGTTGTCGGATAGGGCCACCTTGGCCCTGCATGGTCTCTTGGGGGAGGGACGCAGCAGCTCCTCCTCGGCATCCTCGGACACCGCCCTCTTCTTTGTTCGGGAGGAATCGCTTTCCTCCCCCTCCTCTCCCTGCTCCTTCTCCTCCTCTTGTGCGGAGGGAGCATGGGTGTCCCCGGATCTAGTGTCCAGGGGTCCTCGGGAGCGGAGGCCCTCTCTGGCCTCCCTCTTCTTCTCCTTCTTCTTGTCCTTCCTCTCCGGCGCCTCGTACGGCTCCTCCGCTAGCATGACCGTTAGCAAGGCCGTTCGGGGACCCTCAGGCAGCGGGGCCGGGCTGTTGATCCACTCGGCCTTCTTTAGCCAGTTCTGTGGATGAGGGACACGGGAATTGAGTACCTTATCAAAAGGGAAAAATCCACATACAAGAGTAAAACTTAACGTACCTCCCGAGGGGGGTGTGCGGTGTCGAGGCCAATGTCCTCCGCCTCGGCCGGCCAGTCCTTCTGCGGCTTGAACAGCACCTTCCACAGTTGAGCGTGGGAAGTGCGGAAGAAGCTGAGCACGGTGGCCAGGTCTTCGGGCTTGTAGGCCCACATGGGGGCAGCCCGGTCTTGGAAGGGGAGGATTCGGCGGCAGAGCATGATCTGGATCACGTTGGGCAGCTCGACGCCCCGCTCTATCATCTTGGCAATCTGGCTCTGCAGCAGCGCCACCTCCTTGTTCGACCCCCAGTCGAGGCCTTTCTTGGTCCATGAGACCAGCCTCGTGGGGGGTCCGGATCTGAAGGCGGGAATCGCTCCCCAATCCACGCTCCTTGGCTCTGAGATGTAGAACCATTCCTTCTGCCGGATCTTGACGGTCTCGATGAAGGTGCCTTCTGGCCACTCCACTCGGGGAAGCTTTCTAACCATCGTTCCCCCGCAGTCCGCCTGCTGGCCATCAATGATCTTCGGCTTGATGTTGAAGATCTTTAGCCACAGGTCGAAGTGTGGTCGGACCCGAAGAAAGGCCTCGCAGATGATGATGAAGGCTGAGATGTGCAGGAAGGAGTTTGGGGCGAGATCATGGAAATCAAGCCCATAGAAGAACATGAGGCCCCTGATGAAGGTGTGGAGGGGAAAACCCATACCTCGAATGAAATGGGAGATGAACACCACCCTCTCGCCCTGCCGCGGCGTGGGGATGACTTGGCCAGCGTCTAGAGCACGGTGGGCGACGTCGGCAGGGAGATAGCCCACGCTCTTTAGCTCCAAGATGGCGCTCTCAGTGATGATGGATGCCTCCCACTTGCCCTTGGACCCGGAACCGGCCATTGCTGGATTGGGCGAATGGCTGGAGGGGTTCTTGAAAGGGAGAGGAGATCTGGGTGCTGGAGCTCAAGAGATGGGGAAGGCAACGGCGAGGCAAGAGGTGAAAGCGTGCAGAGGAAATGGAGGCCGTTCCCCTTTTATGGGCTGTAAAAACTAAGGTCCCTTTAATGCGCCGTGGGCTTCGCCGTTTCCCCGTATAAATTGTGCCATTATGCGCACGTGGGATAGAGCAAATTATTGATCATATCCCTTAAAAACAGGGCACGATCTCCATATCGATGGGACGTGCCAATGAAAGAACCGCCTCGAACCGCGAATCAAGTTTTTCATAAACCAACTCACGGTCATGGCGGGTTGTGACCCTTCGGTAAAAGCTGTCAGATGGGGGTACTGTTCACACCGAAGCGACTAGCCTTCGAGGCTAAGTTATCGGTACACCTCGGCGACCGCAGCATAGTTCGGGGCGTGTGCGGCTAGGCAACGCTTGAGAACTCAATTCAGAGGAAATGCAGGCCTGTCACCAGTATCACGAAAGGAAGGGAACTGGTCCACAAAGCCGATGGTGTTCGGCGTCTACCTCGGCTTCGAAGACTAGTTTGGGGGCTACTGAGGGTGTCCCGGATTAGGGGGTACTCGGGCTGCCGGCCTATCTATCATAGGCCGGACTAGTGGGCTGCTCTTTACTCATCAAGGGAAGGCCAGATTGTGGGCGACCCCGTGCACCAGAAGGAAACCTCCGAAGACTTGGCGTCTCCTCCAAGGAATAATTAGCATGACCAGCGTGTTTATCCCCTGATGGAAACCGACCATATGTAACCCTAGGTCCTTCTGGTGTCTATATAAACCAGAGGGTTTAGTCCGTAGAGGGCATCAGATATTCACCTAGGGTTTAGCCCATCCGATCTCGAGGTAGATCAACTCTGTAACCTTCATACAATCACATCAATACAATCTAGCAAGACATAGGGTTTTACCTCTTCGAGAGGGCCCGAACCTGGGTAAATCGCTGTCTCTACGTTTCCTGTTACCCATTGATTCCTAGATCCATAGTTCGGACCCCCTACCCAAGATCTGCTGGTTTTAGTACCGACAAAGAACCCAATGGATGCTGCACAAAACATAATAAGCATACCATGATCATGAGAAAGTTACAAATTTTGAGACGTGAAAACATATATGAAGGAAAAAGGTACAAAAGCGAAAGCGTAAAGCCAGAGAAGGTCGTACATGGGTCGTTACGGCACAAGGAGGAAGTTTTTAAGCTTGTTTTGTTGCATGAAATCCAGAAGGTAATTCTTCATGCACCGCCTCCCTTCCACATTTGTTAGGTTTTCCTCGTTCATGGGATAAGGGTCGGCTATGGCGACATTAGAAATATTCTTGCTTCTTACCTCAGTGGCTTTAAAAAGCGCCCATAGCCTCATTAGGCAAGTTTCAAGACTATAAAATTTGAACATATAGAAGATCTGTCTGAAATCTACATATATTTTGTCCCCGCTGAATTTTTCAAAGAAAGTATATCCCTTTGGCACCTTCATAGTGTAATGTGTTGTGTTAACGATGGATCCTTGCTTATTATTGGCTAGCTCTAAATCCACAATTTTGTCATGTAGAATCTTCATGTCAAGCCTAAGGTGCTCGTACACTTTGTCTGGTAGCATTCTCTGACCCGGGATATAGACAGGTGCTTTTGGGTTGTCAACACATTGTTCATATGCCAAGGACTTCTTCGGTGCCTTCTTCTTTACCGGTGGTTTACCATTTGCATGTGTGGTGATAGAAGTGTTTGCCTTAGTATTCATTTTCGCACCCTTTAGATGCGTGTTTCTTTTTTTCACCGGTTGGACAAAAACGGGCAGATAGGGCATCGCTTCTTGGGCCACCACATTCTTTAGTGTTGTTGGAGTAAACTTTGATTTTTTGCAAGGTTGCGTCTTGGGATGGGCTGGCAGTGTCTCCTCATCTGCAGCATAATTAGGATTTTGTGATTCGTCAAGCATGTGCTCTTCGTACACATCCTTGGCCGATACGGGGTTGCAATGACCTAGAGGAGATCGTCTAGGTGTCGGTCCAACGCCGTGGATGTTGGGAGATGGTGATTGTGCTGCAATGCCGGGGATGGTCGGAGACGGTGTTCTGTTTGGGGATGGAATTTCCATTACGATATGCATTGCAGGCCACTTGAGGTAACCAGCAAAGCATTCCGAAAGGGGCTGCAGCTCATCACCCTCTTCCATAATGTTCTGTGGCAAAATCAAACAGTGGTATTGTGGGAACACCCTAAGCAAACAAACCTTCCGCACATTCTCATCTAATTTGCTATTGTGCATGAAATTTCCTATAAAGACTCTAGCGTTTGCAACCTCCAACAAGTCGCCACTAGTACTCACTCTAGCTAGGAGAGTGCAAGGAATTTGTTCCTCCAACGAATGTGGTGACCCACCTTGACCATCCATGACATTACTAACCGAGGGGCTTCTGATCTTTGTGGGAGCAAGGGGTGGTGGTGTATGGGTATCCACCATTTCTGGCATATTTGTCAACCCTTTGGACTGAATATGCTTTTGAACCTCTACCAGAAAATCAGGTAAGACTTCCTTTAACCTTTCGTTGACTAACTGATCTATTTTGTCTCTGTCCCTTCTTTCTTTTTCTGACTTATTCATCCTTTTCTTGGGGGGATAGTAGGCATCCCAGAAAGTACTGTCTGCCCTGAGCTTATGGCCTCTTGTGGGCTCTCTTTTCCTTTAGAGGGCGTATAGAATTGGGTCGGATGACCACCTTGGGGCATCAGGCATCCCAGAAAGTACTGTCTGCCCTGAGCTTATGGCCTCTTGTGGGCTCTCTTTTCCTTTAGAGGGCATATAGAATTGGGTCGGATGACCACCTTGGGGCATCCGGTGACTCTTCGGAGCTTGGTGTGTTTTGGGTAAAATTTGCCTGCATGAACAAACTAATACCATTTAGAAACTGCTCCTAAACATATATGATGGAAAGTGTGGTTGTATAGGCTAATTACGTACCGTTCTTTCGGCCGCCTTCACCACCTCAGGGTCCTTGAAGTAGTACAATCATGTTTCTTTATTAAGCACCTCTAGGGATCAAAAATATTTCTTGGCATACGGGTCCAGGATATTACTGAAGGGTGTCGGTTGACCTTGTGAAGAAAACATAGCATCATGCTTATGCCTTCATAACCACGGGTGCCTAGATTGTGGTTCCCTACCATTTGGCTTCGGAGCTTCACAAACTTCTCTTTGTCCTGTTTGTATGCATCTGAGTCTAGGTAATCAAGGAACTTGTTCCATTCCTCATCGGTAGTACTAGGATATAGCTTTTTGATATCCTCGAAATCATACCCGTCGTCCAATAGCTTGTTTGCACGGTATCTATTACTACTCAAGGCCTTAGTGAACACGTGCATGTCAAGGATTTCTACAAGTGCATTGTCTCAGTCATGGAACTTGAAAATATCTCTCATCTTTCCTAATCGGAGGTTGGACCATTGTTTGTTTCTAGGGCCCCTTAAGCATCTAAGGTTGATGCCACAGTTTTCACCGGCAATGGCACCTAGGACGTTACCCCATTTCGTTGCATTCTTGAGTGGACTAATGGGTCTCCCTTCTTTGTTAATCCATTTTATTATGTAAGTAGATGTAGGCACCTTATTCCGTGACCTATGCTTCCGCGGCTCATTTTCCAAATCAGCTTCTGCACCATTGAGCTCTCCTTCCTCTTCAGCACCATCCAACTCTTCTCCCAAATGTTGGCCATCTTGCACTTCCTTCAGCATCACCATCGTCGGAATATCCTTCCCCTTCTTACACTTCCTCTTCAGCAGCATCTGAATCTTCTTCCCCATCTAGCCCTCCATCTGTAGCACGATCGGTCTCCTCGTGCAACTCGTAAGCATAACTTGGCTTATCCTGTTGGGAAGTCAAAGCCTCACTCCGAGGCCGTGTATGTCTCGCCATCTTTTATCTGCAAAATGAAGATTGCATCCGTAATGAGTAAAAAAAGAATTACAAATTAATTAAAAAAATTGGCAAGATGAGTGCTAAAAAAGAGACATATTAAGTGCCAGAAATTCGACGAAATGGAAGTGAATCAACATTTCTTCAAAACTTTGGCACTCATTTCTATTCCCTATAAAAGAAGACAACAAACCGCAATGAAATTCACCACCGGCCATTGCCGTTTATCAAAAAAAATTGGCAAAACCCGTGCTAAAAATTAGACGTATTGAAGGCCAGAAATTCGACGAAATGGAAGCAAATCAACATTTCATCAAAACTTTGGCACTCTTTTCTATTCCGTGTAAAAGAAGACAACAAACCACAATGAAATTCACCATCGGCTATTGCCATTTATTTAAAAAAATGGCATAACCGTTGCTAAAAATTGGACGTATTGAATGCAAGAAATTCAACGAAATGGAAGTGAATCAACATTTCGTGAAAACTATGGCCCTCTTTTCTATTCCCTATAAATCAAACAGTGAGCATCGACATATAGCACAAGCAACTGTATCATATTCATCCATCTAACAACAACCCGTGAGCACGAACATAGCACAAGCAATAATTGAAATCATTTCAAGTCAATGAACATATATAGCAGAAGCAATGAATTCAAGCATGTAATGCCCAATATGCGGTCCTATCCTCAAGGAACTCGAAAGTCCCGCTAAGGATAGAAGCTCATATCGGAGACGCTTCGCAAGGTGGATATCGTTACATCATACCATGTACTGAACAGATGATAATACCAGATAAAGGCTTACACTCGCCACAAGCTACAGCATAAATACATCAATACATAATTACATAACAATCAACATACAGAAGAGCAGGATCCGACTACGGATGAAATCAAACGAAAAGAAGAACGACGTCCACCCTGCTATTCCCAGGCTACCAACCGGGAACCCATCCTATGATCGACGAAGAAGAAGAAGTAGAAGAAGAACTCTGAAAGCAAACATGCATCGCGCGCATGTCAAATCATCGCTTTACCTGTACCTGCAGCTGTTGTTGTAGTAATCTGTGAGCCACGAGGACTCAGCAATCCCATTACCATGGGTATCAAGACTAGCAAAGCTTAATGGGTATGGAATGGTTAAGTGGTGAGGTTGCAGCAAGCACTAAGCATTGTATGGTGGCTAACTTACGAGTACAAGAATAAGAAGAGTGAACTACGCATAAACGGTCGCAAGCTAGTAATGATCAAGAAGTGATCCTGAACACCTACATACGAGTCAAACATAACCCCACTGTGTTCTCTTCCCGAACTCCCTCGAAAAGAGACAATCACGGTTACGCACGCGATTGGTGTATTTTAATTTGATTTAGTGTCAAGTTCTCTACAACCGGAGGTTATAAATTTCCAAGTCACCACATAACCGCGGGCACAGCTCTCGAAAAGATTTAACCCTGCAGGGGTGTCCCAACTTAGTCCATCATAAACTCTCACGATCAACTTTGGAAAGACCTCAACCTCAAGATAGCCCGATCAACCTCGAGACAGCCCAAAGTATCCTCGAAATCCCGGTGCACAAGACATTTCGACAATGGCAAAACAAATCCAGCAAGACCTCCCGACGTGCCAACACCCTGATAGTAGCCGCACGTATCTCGTCTCAGGCCACGACGGATGAGCTATGGTTACAATGACCAGGTCCACGAGTTGCCCCGGGCGACGCCGCAAGCTACTCTAGTTTGGACCAATGCCATCAGCACTAGCCCACCTGTATTATGTTGAATTAAGAATCCCTAGGGACGCGACCCCCTATGCAAATTAATTATTTAATTCAGTATTATTATGTTGGCAAATCTTAAAACCAAAGTTGGGCCTTGCTGGAAGATTTTTATTCAAAGCAAACTGTCAAGGGGGGCCCATAAACCCCAACCGTGTAAGGAACACAAATCAAGGAACATAACACCGGTATTACGGAAACTAGGGCGGCATGAGTGGAACAAATCACCAGGCAAAAGGCCGAGCCTTCCAGACACAACCAAGTATATAGGTGCATTAATTAAATAAGAGATATTGGGATATCCCATGATATCCATGTCCCAACATGGAACAACATGCAACTCCACCTGCAACTAGCAATGCTATAAGAGGGGCTGAGCAAAGCGGTAACATAGCCAAACAATGGTTTGCTGGGATGGTGGAAGGTTAGAGGCTATATCATGGCATTTTGGGAGGCTGACAAACAAGTGGTAGGTAGCAAGACATAGCGATAGGATCGAGACAACTAGCAAGCAAAGATAGTAGTGATATCCAAGGTAATGGTCATCTTGCCAAAAATCCCGCTAGGAAGAAGACCAAATCCATGAAGAAGACGAACACGCATTGTCGAACGAATCCTCACACTTCGCAACATAATCGGAGCTATCAAGAAGAAGCACAACCGGAAAGAAGCAAACAACATGATAAACACACAAGCATAAACATGGCATGATGCACAATCAAGTATGATGCATGTCTGGTTAAATGAGTCATGGCATGGCAAGGTGCAACAATCAAATACTACACTTTAAGTGAAGCTCAATATGCAACGGGTTGCATATTGACGAAACTCCACATTCAAATATTTGGTTCAATCCCGTTTATGTACTCAACCAGTTTAAATGTTGTTAAACATGGTAAGAGGTGAAGCATGAGCAATCTAACTATCTAGGCAATTTAAATGAGGCCGGAAATAACAGAACACAACTCCGAAAAATCCCCATATGCAAATTTCGAATTTGGTACTGTTCTGCCTAAAACATAATTTTAATGTTGTTAAACAGCAAAATTAAGGGCACCATGTTAATCTACACATTTTTCCACCCCATTTACATATAAAGTTCATTTAATTCGGAGCTACGGTTATTTAGTTATGAAATAAACCATTTTAGCATGTTATTTATGCAAATTAATGCAAACATCAATTTTAAACATTTTCAACATGGGTGAAAGTTGGATATTACGAAACTACATGAAATTCTACTCAAGTTACATATATGACATGTTTTATTTGGATGCATGGTTATTTATTTATTGGCATTTTAAAACAGTGGCAGTTTTCTGTAATTATGCATGTCCTGAAATTAGAGAAATTTGCAGAACCGGAAAAAAACATATACGGGCCGCATCTGGACGAAATTGGGCTAAACAGTATTGGGCGTCAAATAGCTATACAGCGCACGGAGCGAAGGATAGGCTACAGATGCTCATAGAGGGTTTGCGGGGCCGGTTTGGCTGGGCTGCTGAGGAGAACCGGGCGCGGTCGAGGTCGGTCAGCTGGTTCGCGTGAACAGGTGGTTCTGCTAGTTCTTGCCAGTCAAGGGGTGTTCAGAGGCGGTTGGCGACGGCTGGAGAGGAGGCCAGTTTGCGCGTGTGCTGGGCGTGGTGCAGAGGAGGTAGTAGCGAAAAGAGGTGACATGGAGAAGGCGTGTATCCGACGGAAGGCACGGGGATGCGGATCTGTTCATGGGGAGGGCTTGTTCAGCCGGTGGCTCACTGCAGCTCATGGGCGACAGCCTTGGATGGTGCTGTAGGTCCTGTTCCTGTAGAATACGATGACGGTGGACTTGTGAGACACCAGAGAGAGAGAGAGAAATGGAGAGGAGGGGAAGGAAGGTAGAGGCTTGGCTCACTGGCATGGGGCTCTTGCCGGCGGCGGGCACGCACGGCGATGGGGAAGACGAGCTCCGACGGTGGCTATCCATGGTTGGAGCTTGGGGACGGCCAGGGGATCAGGGTGCTCCTGGAGAAGAGACAGATGAGGTGACGAGGGAAGCAGAGAAGAAAAAGAGGAAGGAGGAGAAGGACGGGGTTCGAGGGACTGGCCTAGTTCCGGTGGTGCTGCTGCTAGCTCCGGCGAGCTCCTGCCGAAGTGGTGGGGACGTGCGGCCATGGTGGATCGGGAGCTCCCCTCCCGAACGAGGAGCTGGGCGGAGGCCGCGGGAGGCGCAGCGGCGTACGGGGTTCAGGCCCCGATGGCCTTCCCAGGGCCCGATCTAGGTCCTGGCGGGCCGCACGTGGGAGGAGGGAGGCAGGGGCGTTGTGCAGGCGGTGGCTTGCTGATGGTGGAGCGCCAAGTGGTGGTGGAGGAGTGGGGCGCGCCGGATTTCGAGAAGAGGGCTAGGTGGCGGCTGGGAGGTAGGGGAAGGCTAGGGTTTCCGAAAATGGAGGAGTAGGGTGTCCATATATAGCAGGAGGGGGTTTGGGGGGCTAATTTTGGACCCTCCGATCGCAATCGGATGGCTCCGGAGCGGAGGGGTTTTAGTTTTGGCTAAGGTGGGCTGATTGTGGCTGTGTAGATGGGCTAGGTCCAAGAGAGAGAGGAGAGAAGAGTGGCCCGGTGAATTTTTTTTATGAAAAATGTCCAATAATTAAACCGGCTATAGTGCGGCTATAGTTTAACGGACGGGGCATCAAACGACCTCCGAATGCGACGAAATTTGGCAGGCGGTCTACCTACAATATAACAAGACCGCACGCCAACTTTCAACCCATTCCGAAAATGATTTATTCCCACTTAGAAAATAATTATTTAACGATGCCGTGGGCGCGTACAAGTGTGGTTGGTCTCGAAACAGTCAACGAAGACAACGGGGAGAAGCGGCGACTACGAACGGATGCAAATTTCGAAAAATGACGGCAACGGAGTGCCGATGCAATGCGTATGATGCCATGATGAATGCAACAAGCAAATAATTAATGCGGCTATCATGAAAAACATGGAGGGCATCTGGCGCGTCGGTCTTGGGCTGTTTCAAAACTCCCCCACTTACAAGAGATCTCGCCCCGAGATCTTAGGAACGAGAAGAAGAAAAGGAAGAGGTAAAACAATGTTGCTTTTTTGACAAACGAGTGAAACCAAAGAACCTTGAGAGGTTGCAAAGAGATGAAGACTGGCACAAGGGCAAGAAAGAATTTGGACAACACTCCAGTTGAAAAAGAGAAGCAAGGCTTGTTAAGAAGAAAAGAACTTGAAAAGAGGACACAACACTCCGGTAGAATGGATAAGCAAGGAAAGAACATGATCTTGGCGAAATGAGATAATGGTTCGAAGAGAGAAACATCACAATGCCTCCAGAACGAAAGAATAGAAGCTAGATCATTGGAAAGAAAAGAACGGAGAAAAAGATGACAACTTCTCCCACAATTGAATTTGAAAATCATCCTTACAACAAAAGAATGAACGGAGTTGTTGGAAATCAACAACGAAAAGAATAAGCTTGTTGTGGGCTTATGGAAAACATCTCAAAATTATGAGGTGACAACTGGCCACTAACGGAAATAACTGATTGCTTGAGATCTCGAAGAGATGAAAACCTCTTTCACCGAGAAGAGAAGGAGAACACTACTGCAGGCGACCGCTAACGGGACACATGAATCAGAGACCCTGCGACCAAACTATGTGCGATGCATGAATCGCAAACGGTGTCCTAAAAAGACCGTCCCCAATAAGATGAACTGTTTGCGATGCCGGAGACATAAAAAACGATTCAGATTAGAGACGCGTGTGCAATACGTGGCATACAGTTGATCCATACGAACTGTTTGCGATAAGCCAGAACAACAAACACAGTCAGCTAGTTCATGGTGTGTGCGATGCACGGCATATAGTTCACTCGGATGAACTGTTTGTGATAAGCCAGAACAACAAACACGGTCAGCCAGTTCATGGTGTGTGCGATACACGGCATACAGTTCACTCGGATGAACTATTTTTGATTACCCAACACAACAGAAATGGCCAGGCAGATCAAGGTGTGTGCGATATACGGCATGCGGTTCACTCGGATGAACTGTTTGCGATTACCCAACACAACAGAAATGGTTCAACTTAACAAGATGTGTGTGCTACGCAGCAAACAGGTCAGTAATCCGAAATGTGTGGGAAGAGCGATAACAACACAGACGATTCCTGCTAATAACCCATGCGTGTTGTAGACAAACGCTTGCTGGTATACAATTGTCAGTGATTGATGAAATCATCACCGACGGGTTCCCTAGTTTAGCCCGTGGACGATGTGATTTGCTCTGTCCGCACAACATATATGCTCTGTCTACACAACAGCAACATATATACTTATAAGAACATTGTTGCATAACCAAATAAAACATCCAATTACATAAGTGACTACACACACCAAAGTAAACAATTACATGCACACTAAACTAGGAGAAATGATCATCTACTTCTTGTTGTGACGAGGCTTGCCATTGCTCTGCTTCCGGCTAGATCCCTGGCCGTTTTGGGGAAGAAGGAGGCACTTCCTCATGTCAACGATCTGCCTGTACATCTCGTAGCTCGTGGACGCCTCCTTGGCTGCGTACACGACGTGAGCTTCGTCGAGTTTCTCCATCCAGGCGGAGTGCCAGGCACGCTTGTCCTTATTGCAGGAATCCTTCATGTCTCTGTAGTAGGGGTCCATGATGGCCTCGGCGAGGTGAACCAGTGAGTCCTTCTCATGCTTCTTGCTGCCCCAAATCTTGTATTGGCCCTGGATGTCGACAAGATTCTGGTAGGCGATGCCCGAATTCTTGAGCACCTTTACATCGTTAGTGATGTCCACCGTAGCGAACACGTAGTGGGGGCTGTTGACAAACCTGGCGAAACGCTGGCAAGGCCTTGTGGCCAGGCAGTAGTGGTAGACGAGGACGTGATTGCACATGCACATCTGGGCGACAGCGACCTTGTGACGAGACCCGGCACGAGCGCGGGTGTACTCGAGGTCGAACCAGACCACCTTGTACTTCTTCGCAGCAAGCAACAACTCCATAGTGTGGATGGAGTTCTCCACCCAGATCAGGTTGTTGGTGTACACCACCGAGAGCTCCGTGAACCTTCTGTGGGTGTCCACTACGGCATGCATGGTGAACTGCCGCTCGTCGTCGGCAGCCGCTGGGACCGCCATTGGAGCTGCGCAGGATACCCTCTCTGTATTTGTCGTCGTGGGTGTGCTTCTTGCAATATTGGGGTGCGATCGAAAGGTTGAAGAGACACAAGGGTTAAATGGCCGCTGTAATAAATGGGGTCCGGACGGCCTGTAATCGTCACGTCTTGTCACCGCGTTCCTAGCGGAGGATTCCAGTGCACGCTTAAGCTGTTAAGCACCCCACACGCGTTTCGTTTGACCACGCGTGGGCTCGAAGAGGCGCCAAGTTTACCCGTGGGTGATGAGGTCAAAGTTACATAGAAGGGTAATGATGGACACTCGAGTGCGATAATTCTGGGCACATAGTTGAGGAAACCAACTGTGTACAATAATGTCGAAGATCACTGTCTGATGTCTACTACGCAACATTATTCTTGTAGACGTTGTTGGGCCTCCAAGTGCAGAGTTTTGTAGGACAGTAGCAAATTTCCCTCAAGTGGATGATCTAAGGTTTATCAATCCGTTGGAGGTGTAGGATGAAGATGGTCTCTCTCAAACAACCCTGCAATCAAATACAAGAAATCTCTTGTGTCCCCAACACACCCAATACAATGGCAAATTGTATAGGTGCACTAGTTCGGTGAAGAGATGGTGATACAAGTGTAGTATGGATAGTAGATATAGGTTTTTATAATCTGAAAATATAAAAACAGCAAGGTAGCAAGTAACAAAAGTGAGCACAAATGGTATTGCAATGCTTAAAAACACAGGCTAGGGTTCATACTTTCACTAGTGTAATCTCTCAACGGTGCTAACATAATTGGATCATATAACAATCCCTCAACGTGCGATAAAGAATGTGACACCCTGGTTTTCGCTCCTTGTTTTTTTTTCCTTCGCGGGATTTGACTCCCGTCTTTTTTTTCGGTGTTATCGGATTTTCTCTTGCCTTTGGGTATATGAAGATGGTCATTTAGTCTTGCCTTTCCTACCCAACCAGAGAGTATCTCCAGTCCAACCTTGCCACCCAATATTTATTCCCAGAATTTTTCCGCCGAAACCCTACTCTCCGGTTTACCGGAAGGGAAACCCTAATTCCTTCCGTTACAAAGGAACCCCAATTTCCTTTGATCTTTTGCCTCCCAAATTTCTCCCAGTGATCATCCCACATCTATAAACCCTGGATATGCAAAAATATTGCCAAGTCATTTGCAATATTTTTCATTTAAAATTAATTCCTTTTTCTGCCAGTTAAAGGAATTAAATCCAGGAAAATATCTATCCATCTCCAAAGTTCATGAAAACTTGTGGAAATATTCTTTGTGATCATATTGAGCTCCCATAAAAATATTGGCCATAATTAAATAAGGGAAATTGCCTTTTCCTATTTAAAGCCAATATTGCAATTTGGGCACTTTCCAAAGGAGCTACCATTTTGGTAGCCAGGAAAAATCCCAAATAATTTGTGGAGCTTATTCTACCCATATCTTCACCATTTCCATCAAGATCACAAGTTCCACAGACCAAATATTGAGAGCATCATCCAATTCTTGTTTTTGGATTTATTTTGAGGTTGTGAAGCAACTATATTTTATATTGCTTCAAAATTCTTGAAATTAATCCAGGACCTCACATTCCCTATATGATGTGAGTATGCAAAAATTCACATAATTTTATCTAGCCAATTTCTCCCAAAAATTCCATCTAGTTTCTGTCCAGATCCAAGCCTTGTGAAGGAAGTACCACTTTGGCATTTCCAATTGAGCTTAAATTTTCCCAGTACCTTAATATCTCCAAATCATCACTCTCCACCAAAATTCAGCTCATTTCACCAAGCCAAATGAGTGCAGCTTCAAGATTCAGTTTCTGGACCAGATTATGCCTTGTGAAGGAAGTGTATGCAAAACTTGTCCAAATGGGCTCAAAGTTTGCAAGCACCTAGTCCTTCCTACCACATTTCCCTGTGACAACTTGGCCAGCTCATTGGCATCTCTATCTGACCACAACTTCCTCCCCAAGTTTCTGACCAGAAACTGTTCTGGATCCTCTTGATCACTCTGGAGCCTTCCTGATCCATCCAATGTCATAGATTACCTATTTGACCAGTGCCTGTCGTGTTTGACAAGGTGTGGTGGCCAGAATGGCACTGGAGCGCGTCGTGCACGTGGTGACCGCGTGGGCAGTAGGCAGAAACGGTGCTCTGCGGCATTGTCCTCATCGGGTAGCTCACTCCGGCCAGCTCCGGCGTGTCCCGACGTGTCTAGCGACTCCGCGGCGTCCACCTGCCCGTTCTGGACCCTTCTCCCCCTCCCCATTCTTCCTCCCCACACCACGGCGAGCGCCGCCGAGTCACTGTACCGCGCGTGAACTTCGTCGTCTTCTCCCCTCTGCTGTCCTCTTCCTCCTTGAGCCATCGCATCTTACTGTGCTTCGTCAGGTCGGCACCGCAAGCCTCCGAGCCATGTTGCCCCGCGAGCTCCAGTATCCGGCTAAGAACGCCACCGCGGCTGAGCTTATCCTCGCCGTCGGGCACCTATAAATAGGCCACCCCCGAGCCCCTCTCCGAGAACACCCACCTCCCCAGAAACCTCTCCTCTCCCTCTAGCTCACTCCAGCACCTCGCCGGGCCGAACCTCCCTCCGCAGCGCCGGAATTTGGCCACGGCCACTGCCCACTGCCTCGGCCCGCCGCTGCATTCCCAGCCGTCCCCGAGTCCCATACTACCCACCACGGGACTCACCATCTGCCGGCGATCTCCCCTGGCCCGTCGCCCATCCCTATCCCCCACCGTCGCCGCCTAATCGACCGGAGCCGCCGCTACTGACCGCGCCGCGCAGCCCCACCTCTCGCCACCCTCAGCCTCGCCCGAGCCCTCCCCTAGATGCGGCAGTCGCCGGTGCACTTGCCCATCTACTCGCCGGCCGGAGCAGCTCACCGGAGCGCTGCCGGCCACCGGAGCCCGTGCGCTCTGTCGCCGCGTCGAGGAAAGCAGGGAGGAGGAAGAAAGAAGGAGGAGGAGAGAGAAGAGGTGGGGCGGGACCCACACGTCGGCGAGAGCAGCGCTGCCAGCGTGGATAAGTGGAAACGCCCAAGCTCAAATCCGTTTTCCTCTCTGGGAAGCGTATTCCACTGAAGTACGCTTTCTCTGCCAGCCCAGCCGCCGAAACAGTTAATCTGTGAACGTTCACTGGTTAGTGGCTAAAATGAATAGTTTTTATTCATTTTACCACTTAACGAACAAACGCTCACAACTTCTCGCTCGCAAGTCCGATCGAGGTGATTCCAAAGCCCACTTCTTCAGTTCGTCGAGCCCGTTCCGATGGTATCATTTTCATAATGTTTTCACACTGTGAAAATGACCATTTTGCCCCTGCCCTCTATTCAGCCCCTCCGAGAGGGAACCCTTTCCGGCGATTTTTCCGCGAGGCGATCGCACTTCTCCCCAGAGTATTCCTCGACCCCCAGGCAAGCCGACCATCTGATATATTCCCTAAAGCATTGCTCTATGTTATTCTTGCGTGTTTAATTAATGAATATGCCTGTGTTAGAAATAATTAAACTCCTGCTAGATTGAATTTGTTATTTACATTAGTTGTTAATGCTCATCATATTATCACCCTAGTGACTCGTAGATGACAGTATGGAGATAGGTTGTTATATTTTCATCATGCATTACTGTTGTTATTACTGTAATTAAGAATGTGACTTAATGACAACAACCTCCTCCGTCGACTGGATCGAGTCATAGTGTCACCTATCCGGACTTACCCGTGCAGCCACATTTGCCGGTATGGGACGGCCCTAGCTGGGTCTATTGTCTTGCCTCTTGTCGGTACCACCAAATAGGGAGGGTTATGCGTACGTGCTGCCCTGATCAGGTAGACGGCGATAATCCTGTGAGCCCAGTTTAGTTATATGGATCCAGGTCCCCGTTTGGGACAGTTTTGGCCACGACGGTGGCAGGTGTCACGGGGTGACACAGGGGCCACCCAGGACATGACCCTGGGAGGGTATGATTGTCGGTGGGACCGTAAGAGTGCCAGGCAATAGATCAGTTTTGTTGGAGCAGCACTAGTCCACCCGAATGGGAACATGTACTAAAGTACGAGGCCAGGCGCTCCATGGTGTGGGTAAAGTGCGCAACCTCTACAGAGTGTAAATCTATTCGAATAGCCGCGTCCTCGGTCATGGACAGTTCGTATAGGCCCCTATTTGGTCCGTGTCGAGTCTGGAGGAACAAACCATATGATGTTAATAATGAACCAGAATAAGGTACGATTTGTCAAGACTTGCAGTACAGATGCATGGACATCAGATGATGTCAGAGGTATGATTAATAGCCATGTGATGGCTATGAGATGAGCGGTTGAATGACCGCAAAGTTTGGATCGGACTTGGATCGTGAGAATACTCGGAGTATGAATTATTTACTTGATATGCTTTACTTTACTGTATTTACTTCAATAGTCATTATGATAGATAATCCTGTTATGACATGATGATCAATGCTGCTAGATGTTTAATCTTGCTAGATAATCCTACCATAACATGATAGTTAATACTGTTAAGGTAACCAGTGCATGCTTGAATGCCATGGATTGCTTTGCTTGGTGTATATGTTGGTTTGGTTTGCTTGCGAGTACATTCAAAAGTACTCAGCGGCCTTCAATGTGGCCAGGTTCACCTAAGGATCCGACGTTCGCTAGCGAGGAGCCGGAGTGTTAGCGGGCTAGAAGAGTAACCCAGTCAGATCCCTGTGGATTGGAGCCGCACCAGGACCATGCTGCCTTAGTTAGAGCTTTTCCGCTGCCATCACCCTCGTAATATATCATGTAAGACTGATATATTCATTAATAGAAAAGCTTGTGTTCATGATACTTGTTGTAAAAGCGCATACCAGAGTGATTTCCTGGGCTGGTATGTGCGGTGACCGTCTGACTACAGTGGTATTCAGGCGGGGCGCCACAACGAATCACTCCAAAATTCCTATTAGCGGAGAACATAAGAAAGAAATTGTTGTAGGGTACGAAACCACCTCAAAGTTATCCTTTCCGATCAATCTATTGAGCCATACATTTAAGTGTCACAAACAGCCCTAGAGTTCGTACTAAAATAACACCATATGATATGCATCAACCAACTCTAATGTCACCTAGATACTCCAATGTCACCACAAGTATCCGTGAGTTGATTATTTGATATGCATCAAACAACTTCAAATTCATAATATTCAATCCACACAAAGAACTTCAAAGATTACCCCAAAGTTTCTTATCGGAGAAAAGATAATGAAAATGTGCAACCAACCCCTATGCCTAGATCACCCCAAGGTCACGGGAATCCACGAGTTGATAACCAAATCATACATCAAGAGACTCAATAGAATACCCCATTGTCACCACGGGTATCCACATGCAAGACATACATCAAGTGTTCTCAAATCTGAAATATTCAATCCGACAATAATGAAACCTCAAAGGGAAAGACTCAATTCATGACAAGAAAATAAAGAGGGAAGAAACACCATATGATCCAACTATATTATCAAATCTCGCGATACATCAAGATCATGCCAAATCAAGAACACAAGAGAGAGAGAGATCAAACACATAGCTACTAGTACATACTCTCAGCCCCGAGGGTGAACTACTCCCTCCTCGTCATGGAGACCGCCGGGATGATGAAGATGGCCTCCGGTGATGATTCCCCCCTCCGGCAGAGTGCCGGAACAGGGCTCCAGATGGTATTTCTTCGTTATAGAGGCTTGCGGCGGTGGCGTCGAAGTTCTAGGTTTATTTCTGGGGGTTTCTCTATTTATAGGATTTTTCAGCGTTGGAATCACGCAAAATGGAGCTACGAGGGCCCCACAAGGCAGCACGGCGCGACCCCCCCCCCAGGCCGCGCTGTGGTGCCTTGTGAGCACCTCGTGAGGCTTCTGGTCCTTCCACGAAGCTTCGGGGGTCTCTTTTGGTCCAAAAAAATCATCAAAAAGTTTCGTCCAATTCCGAGAACTTTTATTTCTGCACAAAAAACAACACCACGGTAGTTCTGCTGAAAACAGCGTCAGTCCGGGTTAGTTCTAATCAAATCATACCAAAACCATATAGAATTGTTATAAATATGGCATGAATACTTCATAAATTATAGATACGTTGGAGAAGTATCAGCATCCCCAAGCTTAATTCTTGCTCGTCCTCGAGTAGGTAAATGATGAAGGAAATAATTTATGAAGTGTGAATGCTAGCATAGTACATAAGTTTGATCAATGATAATTGCAATCAGTTTTTCTAGCATCATTATATATCATAAACGGTAGCTCATCTCATAAAACTTCTCACGATCAAGTAGCAAGCTATTCACATGTTAAAGTATAGACCATAAACTTTCTTGAAAACTAACAAACTATGTTTTCAGTCATCAAACAATTGCAATTCATCTTATTTTCAGGAAGGGTCTATGTAAGAGCTTTGATTTAGCAAATTCCACATACTCAACTATCATATAGTCTTCCATGATTGCTGACACTCAAAGCATATTTTTAGAACAAATCATTTCAGTCAAACACATAGGAAGATAGGGGCTTAATGTTTTGCCTCCCAACTTATTTATCTCATGGATAATGTCAACAATAATAACTCATGATCACCTATATTCAATGGGATATATATGCCTGGATCAATCCCCACCACATGATGCTTGACAAGAGAGAAAATAAAAACGGAATAGAGAAGAACACTATTGACTCTTGCATAAAAGTAAATACATAAAGTAAAAGATAGGCCCTTCGCAGAGGGAAGCAGAGGATGTCATGCGCTCTTTGTTTTTGGATGTGCAAGCTCTTAATGTAAAGGAATGTCACTTTATATTGCCCCTTGTGATAGCAACCTTTATTATGCAGTCTATTGCTTTTATTACTCCATCATCACAAGATCGTAAAAAGCTTATTTTCCCTTACAATAAAAGGTCATACATGTTTAGGAACAATTTTTATTGCTTTGCACCGATGACAACTTACTTGAAGGATCTTATTCAATCCATAGGTAGATATAGTGGATTCTCATGACATGAAACTTGGTTTAAGGGTTTTTGGATGCACAAGTTGTATCTCTACTTAGTGCGGAATTTTGGCTAGCAAAAGATAGGGGGCAAGCACCACATGTTAGAGGATCCAAAACAATATAACTTCTATGTGAATATAAGCAAACATAACCCATTACGTTGTCTTCCTTGTCTAACATCAACTACTTGATCAAGGTTGAAAATAACTAATGAGGGCTCACAATCATAGAAGATGTCCAAGATAGTATATTTGTATGTGAAATCTCTCTTCCTTCAATATTCTTTCATGAATTGTTCAAGTGACCAATGCTATGTTTGCTAACTTTCAATAAATTTTACCACTTATACTTCTTATTTGTGAAGTCACTACTCCCCATGGGACAAGCATATGAAGAACATATAATTTTAACTTTGTGATATTCAATTCATTCAACAATTTACTCTTAGGATATAAGTGAAGCACGAGAGTAAACGAGAAACTACTCCAAAAGGTATAAGTGAAGATCAATGAGTAGGCAAACAATTAAGTAGCTATGTGAAAGCTCTCTCTCAATAAAGATTTCAGATCTTGAAAATTTTATTCAAACAGCAAACAAAATGAAAATAAAAGGACACTCCAAGAATAGCACATATCATGTGAACAAGTAAAAACTTAGGCTAACTGATAGGTGTTGATGAAGAAAGGTGGGATGCCTACCGGGGCATCCCCAAGCTTAGTTGATTGAGACTTCTTGGAATGTTATCTTGGGGATCCTTGGGAATCCCCAAGCTTGAGCTCTTGTGTCTCCTTAATTCCTCTCATATCATGGCTTCTTCTAAATCTTAAAAACTTCATCCACACAAAACTCAACAAGAACTCGTGAGATAAGTTAGTACAAATCAACTCAAAACCTTAACATTCTCTACTGTAAAAAATCAGTAAAATTATAATTAAACATTGCATACTAAATGCCTCTGCATATTTAATACTCCTATCCACAAATAGAAACATTAAACAAGCAACATATGCAAACAATGCAACTATAACCGAAATCTGTCTAAACAGAACAGTCCGTAAAGGCTGAATAAGAATTCATAATTCCCTAACTCCAAAAATTCTGAAAAATTACCATGTGCTATAGAACTCATGAATGCTTACTCTGTAAAAATTTCAGATTTTTATCATGTTCTGACTATTCAGGAATATTCTGGACATAACAGAAAACTTTCTGTTTTCAAATAGCAACACATAAACTTGCAAACTGAGCATGGTAAAGGCTATAATTGGCATTTTATTGAACTAAAAGATACAAAACATGATTATTGATAACAGCAAGCAAATAGAAACAAAATAAAATGACGCTCCAAGCAAAACTCATATTATGTGATGAATAAAAATATAGCTCCGACTGAGGTTACCGATAATGTGGAAGACGAAAGAGGGGATGCCTTCCGGGGCATCTCCAAGCTTAGACGCTTGAGTATTCCTTGAGTATTACCTTGGGGTTCCTTGGGCAGCCCCAATATTAGGGTCTTGCCACTCCTTATTCTCCTCATATCGATATCTCACCCAAAACTTGAAAACTTCAATCACATAAAACTTAACGGAACTTGTGAGATAGGTTAGTATGATAAAAATAAATCATCCACTTAGGTACTGTTAAGACAAGATTAATAACTGTTCCCACATAATTATTACTGTATTTCATCATTTCCATAATTTATATTACTCAATATAAGCTATGGAAACACTAAAACAAGCAAACTACGCACTAAAAACAGAATCTGTCAAAAACAGAACAGCATGTAGTGAGAGATTTAAAAACCATACTTCTGTACCTCCAAAAATTCTTAACAATTAGGAGAACGTAAAAAATTTGTAACCCAATACTCTGTAAAAATTTCAGAATTTTCTCACGCTCCAGTACAGAATAGAAATTCCATCACTGGACGCAAAAATTTCTGTTTTTGCACATAATCAAATCAACAAGCATCCACACTATCCCAAAGGCTTTACTTGGCACATTATTGAAAGAAAACATATGAATCATGATTACTACAGTATCTTAATCATGTGAACATACAAAAACAGTAGGGGTAAATATTGGGTTGCCTCCCAACAAGCGCTTTTCTTTAATGCCTTTTAGCTAGGCTTGATGGTTTTAATGATGCTCACATAAAAGGTGAAGAATTGAAACACAAGGGGAGCATCATGAAGCATATGACTAGCACATTTAATCCTAACCCACTTCCTATGCATTGGGATTTTGCGAGCAAACAATTTGTGGGAGCAAGAATCAACTAGCATAAGAAGGCAAAACAAGCATGACTTCAAAACTTTCAACACATGTTCCTCTCTCATAATAATTTTCAGTAGTATCATGAACAAATTAAACAATGTAACTTTCACATAAAGCATTCTTTTCATGACCTACGAGCATAGAAATTTTATTACTCTCCGCATAAACAAATTTATTCTCATTAATAGTAGTGGGAGGAAACTCAACAAAATAACTATCATTAGATACTTGATTGGCATAATTCAATTGGAAATTAAAATCATGATGACAAGTGTCATGGTTATCATTATTATTTATAGCATACATGTCATCACAATAATCATCATAGATAACAACTTTGTTGTCATAATCAATTGAAACCTCTTTCAAAATAGTGGAATCATCATTAAATAAAGTTGTTACCTCTCCAAATCCACTTTCATCATTGTAATCATCATAAATAGGAGGCATGCAATCATCATAATAATTTTGCTCATCAAAACTCGGGGGATTAAAAAGATCATATTCATCAAACATAGCATCCCCAAGCTTATGGCTTTGCATATCATTAGCATCATGGATATTCAAAGAATTCATACTAGCAACATTACAATCATGCTCATCATTCAAAGGACTCACATTAAACATTTTATTAAATTCTTCCTCTAACAATTGAGCACAATTATCGGAATCCTTATTTTCAATAAAAACATCATATAGATGAAGCATGTGAGGCAACCTCAGTTCCATTTTTTGTAATTTTATTTTATAAAACCAAACTAGTGATAAAACAAGAAACTAAAAGATTCAATTGCAATATCTAAAGATATACCTTCAAGCACTCACCTCCTCGGCAACGGCGCCAGAAAAGAGCTTGATGTCTACTATGCAACTTTATTCTTGTAGACGTTGTTGGGCCTCCAAATGCAGAGTTTTGTAGGATAGTAGCAAATTTCCCTCAAGTGGATGACCTAAGGTTTATCAATCCGTGGGAGGCGTAGGATGAAGATGGTCTCTCTCAAACAACCCTGCAATCAAATACAAGAAATCTCTTGTGTCCCCAACACACCCAATACAATGAAAAATTGTATACGTGCACTAGTTCGGTGAAGAGATGGTGATACAAGTCTAGTATGGATAGTAGATATATGTTTTTGTTATCTGAAAATATAAAAACAGCAAGGTAGCAAGTAACAAAAGTGAGCACAAACGGTATTGCAATGCTTAAAAACAAGGCCTAGGGTTCATACTTTCACTAGTGCAATCTCTCAACGGTGCTAACATAATTGGATCATATAACAATCCCTCAACGTGCGATAAAGAATCACTCCAAAGTTCCTATTAGCGGAGAACATAAGAAAGAAATTGTTGTAGGGTACGAAACCACCTCAAAGTTATCCTTTCCGATCAATCTATTGAGCCATCCCTTTAAGTGTCACAAACAGCCCTAGAGTTCGTACTAAAATAACACCATATGATACGCACCAACCAACTCTAATGTCACCTAGATACTCCAATGTCACCACAAGTATCCGTGAGTTGATTATTTGATATGCATCAAACAACTTCAAATTCATAATATTCAATCCATAAAAAGAACTTCAAAGAGTACCACAAAGTTTCTTATCGGAGAAAAGATAATGAAAACGTGCAACCAACCCCTATGCCTAGATCACCCCAAGGTCACGGGAATCCGTGAGTTGATCACCAAAACATACATCAAGTGACTCAATAGAATACCCCATTGTCACCACAGGTATCCACATGCAAGACATACATCAAGTGTTCTCAAATCTGAAATATTCAATCCGACAATAATCAAACCTCAAAGGGAAAGATTCAATTCATCACAAGAAGATAGAGAGGAAAGAAACACCATATGATCCAACTATATTAACAAAGCTCGCGATACATCAAGATCGTGCCAAATCAACAACACGAGAGAGAGAGAGATCAAACACATAGCTAGTAGTACATACCTCAGCCCCGAGGGTGAACTACTCCCTCCTCGTCATGGAGACCGCCGGGATGATGAAGAGGGCCTCCGGTCATGATTCCCCCCTCCGGCAGGGTGCCGGAACAGGGCTCCAGATGGTATTTCTTCGTTACAGAGGCTTGTAGTGGCGGCGGCGAAGTTCTAGGTTTATTTCTGGGGTTTTCTCTATTTATAGGATTTTTAGCGTTGGAATCACGCAAAACGGAGCTACGAGGGTCCCACAAGGCAGCATGGCGCGACCCCCCCCAGGCCGTGCCGTGGTGCCTTGTGAGCACCTCGTGAGGCTTCTGGTCCTTCCACGAAGCTTTGGGGGTCTCTTTTGATCCAAAAAAATCATCAAAAAGTTTCGTCCAATTCCGAGAACTTTTATTTATGCACAAAAAACAACACCGCGGTAGTTCTGCTGAAAACAGTGTCAGTTCGGGTTAGTTCTAATCAAATCATACCAAAACCATATAGAATTGTTATAAATATGGCATGAATACTTCATAAATTATAGATATGTTGGAGACGTATCACTGTCGTGTCCGCAATATAGATCGTTTGCGATTGAGATTGACAGGGGAAACACATTCGAGAATGGTAAATAAAATCAAGTCCATTGAGGTCCAGATATTAATCGTCCATTGCATATGAATGTCAAAATAGTACTACCAATATACGAGTCTCACACGATGCCATTTCAATGATTGTACCACAAACGCCCGAAATATTACAAGGTTCAGATTCCAGAGTTAGAAGGCTCAAATTCGAAGATTAATTACAAGGTTCAAACTGATATTAGAAATGAAATTCAGCTCATGCAGCTGCAGACACCCGTGCTGATTAGCTGAACTTGGACACATGAGAGGTTCAAACTGATATTACAACTTGTAACACCCGTTTCGAAACCTCAACATTTCTGCAAAGGGATCAACCACTGACAAGTCATGCATGGGCTTGACATAATGACTTCCGATAACTCTGTCAGCTGATCTTCCAAAATGAAATTCAGCTTCTGCAGAGCCTTTTCCATTTTGCCGTAGCCACCGACGCTGATTAGCAAACCATTGAGTTTTGCGAAACAAATGTAGGGCAAGCCTCATTACCTTTAGCACCCTTGCTCTCACAACAAAGAACCTGGCGAATATAATCTCCGGTAAGGTCCCTTGGTAGGAGTTCAAAGTAATTTCTAAGAGATGCAGATCAAGGCATTCGATGTGGTTGTTATATTGTATCACATTATCCACTACCGGGCCTAATCTTATCTGCAAAAGAAGAGAACGTATTAGTGCCTACATGCAGTTTTGAACACTACTACAGGCCTCTTTGATTTGCAGGATTTCTAAAATACACGAATAGAGTGACATGCCATCTTCGATCCTACATGATTAACATGGGCATTTGATTACAATCTAGAAAAGCGTAGGCTTCTTCCCAAGAGGTTGGAGTGGATGGAAATTTACCTACGAAAACTAGTACAGATGAATCGAAAGGAGAAATGCATATGGATTGTAACCTTATGAATCAAGCAACCACTGTAGGGAAACAACATCAATGTACTGAAATCCTCCAAAATTCCTTCAGAAATCATAGTACATTCATCATTGTAAACTTGGGAAAGGGTACCAAAAAATTGAACTCCCTTATGGTTAACATTTAACAGGAAAGGAGCATCACCTCGATATATAGCTTCTCCAGGCACGGAAAGCATCTCAGGAAACTGACAACTTCGTCCAGGTTGGGGCCGATAGATTCTACTGTGAAGACCTTCACTGTGCGCAGATACGTTGTCAAGCTTGCCGGGTTCATTTTCTGGATGACAGACGAACATACATCTTCAAAATTAGAAAAAATGTTAATTCAAGAAGTAGAAGAAGAAGACGAATGTTGTACCTAAATGGGTGTGGATCCAATAACAAGTTCGAAGAATTTGACAGACGAGTAGCCCACCACTGTCAATTTCAGCGCAGAAATGACACTGATTCTTGTTGGACCTTGTTGATCAACTACAAGTAATCTCTCAAGTAAAGGTGTGTCCTCAATGACCATACTGTGATACACCTTCTGTGATCTCTTGTTGCAGCACCAGCAACACACATGAATTGTCCGGAGAGTCATGGAGGTGATGTGGAAGCTACTCAACCCATTGATCGCCTGAAGACAAAGGTACTCGAGTGCAGTACAGCCATGGAGCAGGCGCTCCATGTCATCCTTGGGGATGCAGATGGCAACGAGCTCGAGGTGCTTCAGTCGAGGGAGAAAAAGAGCGGGCGCATCATTAATCGGGGGCAAATGGCAGTTCATGAACCTGGCGACCCGTAGCATGGGCGCGAGGCGGAGCGTGGACGGTGGCAGCAAGCGCATATGTCCATCATTAAAACTGAGCTCCTCGAGGTGATCTAGGGCGGGGGATCGGAACCACTCATCAAGCTTGGCTCGGTCCTTGCCATTGGAACGGAACTTGCCCATGATAAGGCCTCTGATTGGGCCAAGGTGCCTGCCGAGGATCTGGGACAACGCGTCCAAGCTTTTGCGATAGCCATGGCAGAGCTTGTGGACGTCGATGAGGTCGAGAGGGGTGGAATGCCATAGGGGGCGCCACCGTCGGGAAAGGACGGTTGTCCGCACGCCATATTTGATTTGGAGGAGGGAGATGATGACAATCAACATATCATCGGGGAGGCTGTTGATGAAGTCTAGGCCCGCCGGAGTCGCTTGCGGTTCTTGCTCGACCCGCCTCCGCTTGTTGGGAGCCTCGTCCTCCACCTCCGGAGTCTCCTCGGTGGCGATGCTATCTGATAGGACTGGAGGAGTGGGAGGATAGGGAATATTAAGTTAGAACAGGGCAGAAGAAAAGTGTATTGGTAACTAGAAGTTACTAGGCAGGAACAGACTTAACAGAGTCAGAAAATGGAATCCCTATTGGTTTCTTAAATACTACACAATTACTTTGATATTGCTAGGTAAGTCAACATGCAGATAATTGAAAAGAACACTTACTTGGAACAAAGTCCGGACGGATGATATCGTCGGGGAAGTTAGCATATATCATATGACTAGGCTCTTTTAGGTGCAGTGCAATTTTAGTGCCAGCTTTCACTACATAAAACTTAGAAATTTCTATCCAAAGGCCCGCGCCAAAATAGGAGTGACCATGTTCATCAAGTTTTACAGAAGCAATGATTGTAAATCCATGGTTTGTGTTCAATATGACATTCTTGGAGTCTTCAGTTATGTAAAGGCCAAGATTGTGTACCACAGTTGCTGTTGCAAAGCAAGGGATGTACTACAGGAAATGATAAGATTGTTAAAGAATAGGGTAACATGCAAATATGGGAGTAATTGAAAGAATAGTACACAGTAGTTGAAATCAAAGGACACAAATGTATAGTTATACATATAGTGTAACCATGATGTCATGCAAATATGAGAGTAATCGAAAGAATATTACAACATTAATTTGCCTGATATAGGAAGAAGAAATGTCCCCTTTGACGTATATACTGCATGTGGCACCTTTTATCCAAATGTAGCAATATATACTATATGTTCAGAAAAGTAGGCCATGCCAACCGAGGTCGGGTGAGACTAAACATATCGTGCGATTCCTGAATCCAGCTGGTACGGTGAGATGGAACTTCTCGACTGTCTGGCCAAGGCCGCATAGGCCTGATGTCTCCTTGCACTGTACACTCTATAAATGAAAGAAAACCCTCGAATCAGCTAGAAGAAAAATGAATCCACGGCGATTTCGGCCAGGTGATTAAAAGGGGCAGACGGAAGGGGATAAGAGATGATCGAATATTTCAGTAAATTAGTTACCTAGTTCTCCATGAGAAAAAGCTCCAATACCGCAGATTCCCCAATTGGGCAGAGCTGGGTCGACGGCGAGCCGCGTCGAGAAAGTCGGTGGCGATAGACGGCGGCAAGCGGCAGTGGCGAAATGCGGTGGGGTTTGCCGGCAGCCGGCGTCGGCGACAGGCGTCGAGCTAAATGGTTGCCGCGGCGATAGGCGGTGACATGCAGAGTCACGGAAGAGTGCAGGTGCGACTGGGGACGAGGAGGGGGAGGTGGCGGGAGGGGGTGAGGGTTTTGTGACATGGGGGGTGGTGAGGGTTTTCTTTTTTTCTTTTTGAATTGGGTGGTGAGGGTTTTCTGTCCCAGAGGCCAGAATGCGTTTCAGAGGCAACGGTTTGGTAGACTCAACTGTGTGCGATTAACATCACTCTGTGTGTGGTGTGGACAATGGCGTACCCTGGGGTTGTGCCAGGTGTGCCATGGCACACCCAGATTTTTGGAAAACATTTTTCAGCATGTAAAAATTAGCTGATTTTTAAGGCCCATGCAAGCTAATTGAAATAGTCTCAATTTTTTTAAAGTGTGCACACCTTCTATTTTATTTGTAGGTCCGCCACTGGGTGTGGGCAATCATATGTTGGTATAATAGAAGCATAAAATTCCATCAACCAGGCTGATTGCATACTCATCCCACTTCTAGACATAAGTACACTATTCTAATCACAGGATCAGAATAATATTCTGATCCTTGGTTGAACTTCCCGGTTGTTAGACCTGAACTGCCCTATGTAAGAACCCGACCTTCGTGCTATCTTCGCAACCGTGGCTTCCCGTGCCAATTTTTCTGGTGCGTCGTCTTCTTTGTGATGTAAGTGTAATCTGGATACGCTTTGTAGCATCTAAATGGTCATTTTATTTCGAAATCTGGCTCGTTGGCGGATGTGCTCTCAGGACGTGATGAACTTGTGTCTGTTACAAGTTTAATGCATGCACTGGATGTTCTCGAACCTCTAACACGATGGGAATTAGGTTTAGGTATGATTTTCGTGGACAATTTGTTGTTATTTCTAACGGATTTGATTTCGGGTTGTGTTCTTCGCCCGTGGGAGTGGTTTCCTCCGCTTCTGTCGATTTGTCGTTTTCCTGTGAAGAATGCCGGTGGATTTGTGTATTTTAGTGAAATTGAAGCATTCCTACATCATAAATTCAATCGGGAGGGTCCATACACTTTGCATTCAGGCGATTGGATCTTGCTCCGCCCGCGGCGGTTTCACGCAGTGGCGGATCCACCATTGGGGCGAGCTGGGGCGGCCGCCCCGGCTCTCCGGCGACGGAGAAGGGTATCTCCCGTGCCTAGCGACCATTGGTGCAGTTCAATGAAGCTCCATCGTCATCCGTCGCCCCGGCAAACCTCAATTTCTGGGTCCACCACTGGTTGCACGGGTGGTTTTTTGTTTGGACAGATTGGTGGCGCGTCGTTGTTGTTGTAGGAAGGGATTTGGCACAGCATTTCGAAATATTGGCGGTCATGTTTTAAGCTGACGTAGAGCATTTTATGCTTCGAACGAATTCATTCGGGGATAGTTTTTGGATCATCCATGGTCTGTAGTAGAAGCTAGACTTCTTTGTTATTCATGGTTGAACTTCTGGTTGTCCACATTGCAAGGTAATGCAGCATTGTGCTCTATATTTTTTTTGTTTGCTTTTTTTGTAATTTTCATTCTTGAATTGGTTTTGATTTTTTGACATTGTCCCGTGAGCAACCATGGAAATGGCCCACGTATGCACGCATACTTTTTATTTTTTCTAACATGTTTTCATACTTCGAACAGTAGTAGAACTTCAGTAGGTATGTAACCTGAACTTACTAGATTTTGCTCCAGTATAAATTGTTTTTTTGACATGTTCATCTGAGGTTTTTTCAAAACCCCGAACTTCTGTGTCTTTACAATTTGAACTTCTTATTTAAATATTGATTAAATTTTTTTGGATTTAAATATTTCAATCATTGAAAACCGCATTGCGCCTGTCAACCAAGCGGGCACTGCCGCGTTAGCGCGAGGCCGAGCCGGGGGGGAGGGCGGTCGGGACCCCCTCCCCTCCCTTGGGGAGGCCGAGACAGGAACGAGCCAGAGCAGGCGATGATGCGGCGTGCCGCGTCGTCGCATGCGGAGGCGAGTCCGTCACATCCGTGACCCCACTATCTATCTTAGGGGTGTGGCTCTGGGGTGCGTTCGTGGGGGGTGGAAACAGAATAACCGCATTGCACCTGTCAACCAAGCGCGCACTGCCGCGTTAGAGCGAGGCCAAGCCGGGGGGAGGGGGGTCCCCTCCCCTGGCGAGGCCGAGACAGGAACGAGCCGGAGCAGGCGACGACGCGGCGTGCCGCGTCGTCGCATGCGGAGGCAAGTCCGTCACATCCGTGACCCCACTATCTATCTTAGGGGTGTGGCTCTGGGGTGCGTGCGTGGGGGGTGGAAACAGAATAACTGCATTGCGCCTATCAACCAAGCGCACACTGCCACGTTAGCGCGAGGCCGAGCCGGGGGGCCCCGCGGCGAGCGAATGCGAGTCCGCGGGGACCCCCCGGTGAGGCCGACGGGGGAACGAGCCGGAGTAGGGGACGACGCGGCGTGCCGCATCGTCGCATGCGGAGGCGAGTCCGTTATATAATTTGCTTTCTATTGAAAATTGGACTTAGCGTGTCGGTGAATTTGTACTTCTCCTTTTTTTCTAAGTTGTGTATTTAGTTATAGATGGACTTCCTTTGTTTGTGTATTTGAACTTCTCCTTTGTTAAACTGAGGTTGTATTAATTTATATATGGACTTCCTTTGTTAGTGTATTTGAACTTCTATTTTTCTTCTGTTTTTGGTTTCTAAGGGTTGCCAACATTTATTTTATTTTGTTTTTGTGTTTTTACTGGTACTGATTGTTATTTAATCTTTTCTTATTACATGCATGCATCATGTATATTCTGTTTTTATTTTTATTTATTGAGTGTTGAAATTCTGCATTTTTATTTGTAGTGGTGTTGAAATGGTGCATTTATATTTGAATAGATGCATTTATTTTGTAGTGGATGGGCTAATGTGTAATTATCCCCTGCCTCTCCACCATCTGTCAGAAAGCTGTCATTAACTCCCCCGCCGCTCGCCCACCTTGTCAGAAACCCCCCCCCCTCTCGCTCGCTCTCTTCTCCCTCTCTGTTGCTCGCTCTCTTCCTCCAACTTCCCCGGAATTCGTTGCCGCATTCTCCTGCGCTCGTGGGTGGAGTAACCGGCGCGCACGCCCCGCTCCTATTTCTGCCCCACGCCCCGCTCTCCCTCCCTCGGCCCGCTCTCTTCTGGTTTAAAGCGAAGCCGGCAACCGTCTCTACGGTTTGAAGTTGCGCGTGGCGTCGTGGGGTGGAAGAACTGTCGCGGATTCGTGCGTCAGCGTCGTCTGGAGAGGTACAAATGCTGCCTCCCCCTAACGCTCGCTCTTAGGATTCGCCAGATCTAGCGCGTGTTGTCTGTTTCTTCTGTGCGCTCTCGCATCCGCCTCCCCCTTTCTTCTGATGGTTGGATGCAAGGGTAGGTAGGGTTCTTCTGCGGGTGGTGGGTAGATGCTTCAATTTCGTGTCTGTGTGCTATTTTAGCCTTTAGTCTTGTGTGGATTCCATTTCCCCGTGGGTATTTTTACCTGTGACATGTATGTAAGCAGGGTGTGGTGTGGTGGTTGCTTCTGGATCTGATGTAGCTTCATCCTTTCCTCTTATTGATTTGGCAGTCAAGTTTGCGTCTGTGACATACTAATAAGTTTCTGAGTACTGTTTGTTGCTGTGCTTGCCTTGATGTGCTGCTCTTCATCTTCATAGTTGTTGCTGCGATTTAGTTGTTATATTCTAGGGTTTGATTTAGTTGCTTTCGAACTGTGCTTTGATTTCCTACATGCTAATAAGATGTATTTTCCCCCTGTTTTTTGTGTTTGTTTTGTAGGTGGATCTAGGGTTTGGACTATCTTACATCAGGGAGTGGTGTTGTGATGGCCTCAGGACCTTCTTCAGCTATGTATATGTATATGCATCTTGTCTTATAAATAGGATTTTTCTTTTATATGGCTGCCCTGATCTTCACTTGGTTGTCATGTTGAACTGCCCATGTTTGACAGTGTGAACTTCTTACATAGTTGATGTGTATGCATTTTACTCTTAGTTGAAGTTAGCAGAGTGTGCCTTAGTAGATTTTTGATGGAATTACCAATGAACTATCTCATCAAGTGTGTTTGGACTTCCCAATGTTTTATGTTTAGTGTATATCTTTGTATTTGTGTTATCATTTTCATGGTATTGAAAAGTAGTTTGGCTTTGTGGTTGTACATTGTTATACATTGCTAAACTTGTGGCTATTGAGTGACATAGATTGTTTTGCTCATGCTCCATCTTTTTTATGTAGTACTGCCTTGGGTCACAAAGTTGAACTTCTCATTTTATTTATTTATTTATCATGAAATTTAGTTGACCTTCTGTTTGTGCATTGTTTTACTGCTTTGTTAGGTATTGTTGAACTTCTAGATATTCATTGTTATGTATTAATTGATTATCTCATGCTCCATCTTGTTTATGTAGTACTGCCTTTTGGTCTACATTGTTTTATTTTTTGTATGTATCTTAGGCTTTGTGTTTTCATTTCTAACGCCATTTTCTGTGTTGGATTAAAACTCAGCTGCCTTTTTAACTTTTTGTAGTTGGTGATGAATTTAATAATTCTGAAAAAACTGCCTGTGATCAAGATGGAGCTTCAGAAGTTAATGCTGATGTTCCAAAATCTGGTGCAGCTAAATCACCTGTTGTCCCTTTGAGTTTAATTGCTGAGGTTGCTTGCAGTCTTTAGAAAAATTTAAACCTCATAGATCTTGCTTCTGCAGCTCTTGCTTCACCTAGTATGTGCAACTCCTTTTATTTTTTTAATTCTATAGCCATATTTTTGAACTTGTTCTTATCGTGTGCTTTGTATTTGTTCCTGACCCTTTTCCTTTTGTGTTGTTTTTGTGTTGGTTGCAGAAGCATCCAGAAAGGAGGAAGCTGTTAATACCATCAACGATGTTCTATCTGACTTGGGTGGGGCAGATAACACTGCTGAGGCTGAGCAGGGGGCTCCATCAGTTGAAGATTACGATCCCATTCAGGAGCCTTTGTGCTCTCTTCAGTTGTCAGTTCTATCTGACTTGGGTGGTGCTGAGAAGACTGCTGAGGCTGAGCAGGTGGCTCCATCAGTTGAAGATTGCAATCCCATTGAGGAGCCTTTGTGCTCTCTTCAGTTGTTAGAGACGCAGTCCCAATCCATTGATGGCGCTGAACCTGTCACACAAGCTGATGATGTGCCTCTGCAGCTTCTTCTAGAGGATGAACGCAAGAGGAAAAAGCTAGAAGCCTTCGAGAGGAAGAAGGCAGCCCGCCTAGAGAAAGGTTCTAATGTTTCTGAATCTGGTGATGTTGATTAGCCCACGCTTGGGCATGTGTCTGGTGCTGAGGAAGAAGTGGCGCGTGCCAGTGATAACATGGTTGTTCCTGTGAAGAAGAAATTCAAGCGGACCGTAGTGAAGAAGCATCTCGTTGCTGAAGTTACTCCTCGGAGGAGCCCACGTGTTTCTAAGGTTGCAAGCCCAAGTGTAGTTGAACTTCCTGAAATTAGTGGTCAAGCTGCTGGTGTTACCTCGTAGTCCTCGTGTTCTTGGCTGTGCGAAGCCTACACCGTCTCCTCTTGGTGCTGGTGTATCTGGGAAGGGCAAGAAATGTGGCGTTAAGCGCAAGGGTGGGCCGGCAACGGTTAACAAGGGTTGCAAGAAGCGTTCTCGTGTTAATGGAGATGGCTAGGATGTTGTTGATTTCGACGCTGATGATGAGGATGCTGATCAGGTATGAATCTGTTATATTTTATTGTTGTTTTTTGTTCCTTAATTATGTTAATATTTTTATTTTTCTTTAGTTGTTTTGTCTGCATGCTCTATATTTGTGTATGTAGTACTGCCTTGTCCTACATTGTTGAATTTCTGGTATATTATTGTTAACATGGGAAACAGTTGAACTTCTGGTTATACATGCTTGAACTGCCTTGTTCTGCATTGTTGAACTTCTGGTATATGCAACCAGAAGTTCTACATTGTTGAACTTCTGGTTATACATGGTTTGCACTGCCTTGTTTTACATTGTTTAACTTCTGGTGTATTATTGTTAACATGTAAAAACAGTTGAACTTCTGGTTATACATGGTTGTACTGCCTAGTTTTACATTGTTGAACTTCCAGTATATTATTGTTAACATGGAAAAAGAGCAGAACTTCTAGATATACATGATTGAACTGCCTTGTTATACATGGTTGAACTTCTGCTATATACATTGCTATACATTTTTTTGGCCATGCTCTATTTGCTTATGTAGTTCTTCCTTGTTCAGCATTACTGAACTTCTGGTTCATTTTGTTTAACACATTGTTCTGCCATGTTTTCTTCTATTGCATTTTTTGTAGTATGAGCTAGTGAAGAGGCCTGTGAGAAGGAAAAGAGGAAGCAAAGCAGTGGAAGGAGCTATTGAAGGAGAAGATGATGCGAAACGTTTTAACAAAATTGTTCCCTGCTCACTGAAAGAGGTGAGGGTGTGCGCAAAATTGCTACAGCCTAGGCACAAGGAGAAGGTTGTCAAGCATGGTTTTGGTGTTGTGTTTGATTGGAAGATTGATTCGAACATTTCTCGTCCCTTGATGGGCCACATCTACACCAAGATTGACCCTTCAACTATGATTCTAGACATGGGCGAGGCAAATAAGAATTTGCGTATTACAAGTGATGCTGTTCACCATCTTTTTGGTTTCCCTCAAGGTGATCGTACCCCTCCTAGGCCCTCAGAGGATGGATTCGATGACGCAGTTATGAGGCTGAAGGCCAAACTTGGCTATAAGAGGAGTGATGATATCAAGACAAAGGATCTGCGGAAGATCCTCGAGGATCTTGTGAAGGATGACAAGAAAGATGATTTGACTCTACAGGTGTTTTACCTGATTCTTTTCATGAAGGTTTTTATTCCTGGTACGTCTACACGGGTTTCCAGGGAGGCAGCAATGGCTGAGAATCTTGTTTCTGAAGATATGGCAAATATGGACTATTGCCAGTTGCTTGTTGATGATCTTCGAAGGGCTGTAATTAGGTATCAAGAAGGGACTAGCAGGGGAAAAGCTGTTACAGGCTGTGGCATTGCGCTGCTTCTTATGTATCTGGACTGCCTTATCCTTGGCAAAAAGCCTGTTGTTGATTTCAGAACTCCACGCATCAATTTCATGGACCAGGCCAAGCTATCTGAGATTGCTGCAGCTGACTTGGTTAAGAAGGATGATGATGACCCAGCCAATTGGGTGTTTGGGAAACTGCCTATGAGTCTTATTATGCATCATTCTTTCCTGTATAGTTTAACTTGAACTTCTGATATTGTCTTCACTATTGTTTCATGTCCCTTCATTATTTTTTGACCCGTTGACTTTTATTTGCGTGTAGTGGAAGACATAGGCTGAGGTTGTGTTCTTTAGGCATATCGAACGTCCTGTTCTTACTATGCCTTGTGCCACCGGTATTGGGAGTGAAGGTGCCCCAAGAATTGAATGCTCCCAGGATGTCAACACTGGTGCTCCCTCTGTAGATCCTGGAGGTTCTTCTGCCCATGTGAATGCTGTAGCTGGCATTTCTTCTGAGTCTGCTAAGGGTTTCTATGATGCTGCCAGTGTTTCCCTTGGTAGGATTGATGGTCTTCTGGACACTGTTTGTGGGGAGATTGCCCGTGTTCCGACAACTGTTGAGCGTCTTAGTCGTGTCGATGGGATTCTTCCTCCCGGTCATGGTTTTGATGCGGAGCATTCGAAGGAGGCTTTGTCAATTGAAGCTAAAATTCTTGCTGAGCTTCGTCAGAGCACGGTCCACCTCCGGACTAGCTTTGGACTGTTCAAGGAAATGCAGGATGCTCGTTGCAAGCCTTTTGAAGATGAGGCTAGTGTTTACGTGAGTCAGATTGAGAGGCAAGATTCTGTTCGTTTGGGTCGTGAAGGAGGCAAGGAGGAGCGTACTGAAGAGGTTTGTTTTGTTGACTTTTATAGTTCTTTGAATTAATGTTCAGTGTTAGCTTTCAGTTATTATTGTTTTGTCATAGGTGACCCTTCTTGATTTCATGTATTCTGAACTTCTTTTTTCAGTATTAGTGTTTCATAGCTGACCTTCTTTGTTTACAGAATCTGAACTTCTATGGCTACAGTATCTGAACTTCTTTGTTTTCCATAACTGGACTTTTTCCTTTGTATGTTAGTGTTTGTTATCTGACCTTCTATGTTTACTGTCTTTGGACTTCCTTCATGTGTCAGTGGTCATTGCTGGCCTTCTTTATTTAGTTAATGTGAACTTCTCCTAATTACACATTGTTCTACGTAGCCTATCAAGTCTTTTTATTCTCATGTTTTCTATGATTTTTGTAGGCTGTTGTTGATGGTGTTAGGGATGATGATGATATTTTACTTGAAAGTGCAACTGTCCCTCTGCATGAATCTGCTCCTGCAAGTGATTTCTTTGTTGATGTGGTTCATGGCAGTGATCCTAAGGTATCATTTTTCTTGTCCATTTGTTTCCTTTTTCTTTTACTGCTTGTATTTTTTTTTGCTATGTGCCTATTTTTATTGAGTTTTGTTCTTGCTGCGAAATGACGATGTTATTGTTGCTTCAGAGAAGCTTGCAAACAAGGATGTATCAGGCATTGGCTGCTCCAATGGGCTGGATCGAACTGAACCTCAGTCGTCCATTGGTGATGGGGTTTCTGATGCTGAGCAGGGTAAGTCAGCTGGAGCTAGCATTTCTGAGAAAGATTCTATCAAGGCTACTGTTGAGACTGGTAGTGCTCATGCAGGGCCAGCGAAGTCTCCTGCAGCCGAGCCATTAGTGGTTGTTGATGCTGATTCTCCAGCTCCTCCTACTGCAGCACAACCAACAATTTTTGTTGTTTCATATTCTCCAGCTGCTACTAGTGTACTTGAAGACGATATTGCAATGTCTACTGGAGATGGTGATGATTCAGAAACTGAAATTGATAGTTTGGGAAAGGAGGATGATCTTTCCAGTGCTGCTACTGGTTTAGGCAAGAATCCATAAAGAGAGGAGCATGCTTCTCTCTTCTTTCCCCATCCCCATCCCTTTTGTTTTTGGTTTGCCTGTTTGATATCCCTATGTACTATCTGTGTGGTACAAGTTGAACTTCTGGTTTGTCCTTTGTCATGTGATTGTAAATAAAGTGAAGTGCAGTTGTTTTTATGTGGGGGGGAAGGTGTGTACTGCATGGGTTGTGATGTTTTTAATCCTGTGGGTTCTCTTTTGGTGTAGCAGCTGAGATGTGTTTGTGTAGTTTGTAGCACCTGTCATGATCTATGTGTTTGAATCTGATTTTTGTTAGTTGTGTGAATGGGAATCCCTTAATTTTCAGGGAACACTTATGTCTATGTGTTGTATTGCTTTTCCCATACCGGAAATCGTTTATATATATGTATGTTTTGTATCTTGCTCTTATTTTCTATTCTTTTGCTGAGCAGATAGTGAACTTGCTGTCGTCAGAAAGAAGGTTGATGACTTTTATTTCAGTGTAACTAGGCTTAAGAATGATCGTTCTAAGAGGTGAGTCCAGTCGGTCAGAATCTATGTGCATCTAACTTATGTACTGTCTGTGGTTATGTAGCTGAACTTCTTGACTTTCTAATGCTGAACTTCTTGACTTTTTTTTGTTTGTACTCTCTAGTTGTTATTAAAGCACACACAGAATATAATGCCATTGTTTTCTGTTTTAGATCAAAGGTTATGTTCCGAAATAATGAGTGTGAAGCTACTGTTGAAGATGTCGCATCGTCTTTTTCTTCTCGCGGAATGCTTCGATCTTCTGTCGCCGAGGTTGCGCTGTATTGTCTACGTGCCAAATACCAGGGGTCAGACAAGCTCATCCTACCGTATTGGGTTTGTGTCAGTCAACCCTATAGTATTTTCCTTTCTGTTGTTCTTTACGAAATTAGTTTAAACTTGTCGGTCTCATTGTATTTCATATGTACCTCTTTTTGTTGCCCCTTATGCATTATTTTGCTGTTATCTGCATTATCTTAGGACAAGATTTACAGAGGGCAATTTGATTCCCGTGTGAGGAAGTATTTGAAAGCGACTGGTCCAGATAGCATGGATGTGCATGATTGTGTAAGCAATATTTTGTACTTGTCTCTATATTTGTTTCCACTGTGATCCTCTCTCTTTTTATTGTTTTATTTTGTGCTCTTGATATTAATATCAGTTTTAATGATTGTGTGTTTATCTTGCGTCAGGTTATTTTCCCTACTTTTGACCCACCTGAAATTCCTGCTCAGATGGGTGGTGTTGGTCATTGGGTTTCTATATTTCTTGACTTGAAGGCTGAAAGGTTTTAGCTTCTCGACTCCTACTATGGACCAAGTGATGAATGTGCGGTGCGCCTCTTTCGGCGGATGACTGATAACATCAAGAAGCTTTGGAGTGATGCCAGCAATGACAGGGAGACACCCTTCAGTCTAGTTTCTATTGACCACTTCCCTTTGGATTGGATTGATGTCCCCCAACAGAATAACAAGTATGAGTTCCACTTTCTCTCTATTACTTTTGTTCATTTGTAGGAGTACGTAAGCTGCAACGTCTTGTTATGCTTTGGCTTTCTTTGTTTTCACACTGTTCTTTTGTTTGATGGCAGTATCGACTGCGGATTCTTCATGCTTACGAATGTTAATTCGTTTCATAATGGGGTTCTTGCAAACTATTCTCATGAGAATATATTGGATATCAGGAAGACATGGTTGTACTCAATTGCTTCTTCTAACTTGTTTGAAACAGATTTCAAGGATCTGTTTGGCTACTATACACGTAAGTCTTGAAACTTAGAGTTTTTTGCTACTTTTTATCTTTCTTTTGCTAATTTGTGACCTGATTCATTGTCTTTTATTTGCTTGTATATTTTTTTAGTAGTTTTTCCTGTCATTACTTCCTTGGACTGCAGCTTTTATTGTACATGAACTTCAGAGATTATACATTCTTATGTTTTGGTAGTTGAACTTGAATGGTTTTCATGTCATCAGTTTATCTAGAACTATGCCTTGGGTTGTACCTGAACTTCATTAGTTTTTAAATGTAACACATTTTTTTGAGCTGAAGATCTTTATTTTTGGTAGCTGAACTTGAGTAGTAATCATGTCATCTATATTTGTTGGACTATACATTGTGTTGTACCTGAACTTCAGTTTTTTTTAATGGTCTTTTTTTTATGACAGTGGAGCAGTTGGACTTGACTGACTACCATTACGCATTCCTCGGGACACAGGAATACCAGCCTATGGAGGAATCGATGAGTACAAGTCCAAAACATGATGAGAGTGCTCGAACCCTTGTTCCTTCCAAGGTGGGCAAGCAGCCTGTCGGTATTGGAGTGTCTAAAGCCCCAGGGAGTGCCGCTCGAAAGACCCCTTGCACTGGGAAGGTGGATGCAGTCCAAGCTGAAGAGATTTCATCGGATGATGATTTCGAGAAGATTGCTGGCATGAGGAAGGGTAAATCTGCTGCTGCTACTGTTGTTGGGAGAGGGGGGAAGAATGTTGTCATCGCTAGGAGGAATCCGGCACTTGAGTCTGGAAACATAATTTCCTCAAAGAGAGCAGCAAGATTGCTTATGAAGTGGCGTTCTGCTGTCCGTCCCCTAAAGAAATACAGTTACCCTCACCTATCTGAGGCCCGGAGGTTGAAAGAGTTTATGCTTAGTGAAGATGGTCTAAAGAAGTATTTTGAGTGAGTTTTCTTCTTCTGTTTGCTCCCTGACATGCTCTTATGTGAACTTCTGTTGTGAAAGTATCTGAACTTCTCTTCATTTTCTTTCTCTTCTCTTTCTCTTGTAGTTGCGCTTCTAATATTTTCCCATCCTTTTATTCTGCAGGACAACCTACTGCATGTTTAGTCTCCCTAGCAATGTGATTGACCTCACTGGACGTGTCCTTCATACTCTTTTCGGTGAAGGGCAGCAGATGGAAGGAGACGTAATGGACTTTCTCATAAACCAGTGGAAGGATAAGCCGGAGACCTCTGAGATCTTCCCTTATGCTGACAGGGTTGTTCTGAGTCCCTACTTCATACAGGTTTTTGTTTTTGTAACCCTATCTCCCTATTTTTGCGCTAGTTTTGGTTAAGTGGTATTGTGAGGTGTTTTTATTTGTCGTGATTTTTGAGTTCTTAATTTTGTTGATGGTGTGTTTGTGATGCAGTACTGCCTGGAGTATGATTTTTTCGGTGCATCAATTCCAAAATTCGATGCAAAAAAATCGGCTGGAATGTTCCGAATGTTTGTTCGTGAGGAAGAAGACCTTCTTATTGCAAAGCTGATTAGGTTTTCATAACTCTTGCTTTTTAATTATGTATATCCTTTTGCTGAGTTTTTCAAGAAGTTTTTGTTCATCTCAGTTGTTCATTACTTATGGTTTATAGTTTGTGTTCACCATTTTTCCAATCTTGGCAGATTTTTATGCCATTTTTTAAGCCCATTAATAAATTAGCACACTACAGTGCTGAATAGATATCGTGGGAGCATTGACATCCTTGATTCACTTCCTTACTCTAATAAGGGACTTTCACGAACAAGTTTTTATGGAGACTGCGCAAATATCGTGAGTTTTCTTAGTCTGAACCTCCCATCATAGGCTTTTTTGTCCTGAATTTTATTCTACCTTCCTTTCACAAACATTTTTTATCTATGGTTGGTAATACGACTTCAAAGTTGTGTGCTTGAACTGATTATCATTTGACAGTTGAACTTCTGATATCTTTTAGTTGGATTTTATGCAAGTGTCAATTAATGTACCTGAACTTAGCTATTTGTTTAAGATGTTTTTGATTTTATCGTATTTGTCATGTATGGCAGTTCAAGAGATTTGTTGGGTTGCTGGAGGAGGTGCACGGCAAGGCTGAGTACAAAGCGAGCAAGCAGCCAAACTGGCCGACTATTGCAAAGAGGCCGACTTTTGTTGAAGTTCCAAAGCAAGGGAATAATGAGTGTGGTTTCTTCTACGTGAAGTTCTGCTCTATATATGATGAGGATGAGCTTGTCGAAGATTTTGGTGATGTGGAAGTATGTTTTCTCCTTATTCTTGTCTCATCATCTTTTCATGTTTTATTTTGTTTTTGCCGACACGCTCCTGCTGTGCTTTAGTTTGTGTTCTTACTTTTATCCTTTACTCTTTTTTTGATTCTTCATTCTTTTGTTTGCAGGCTGCTGTAGATGACTGGAAGGGCAAGTACATGCACACTCTAGTCTTCAGCGAGAAGAATGAAATTGTGCGTGGAGAGCTTCCAGCTGAGATCCAGTCCTTGGGCCCGTGAATTTTGCGCGTAGAAACATTGGTTTAGTGTAGATTTGATTTCGTAAAGATTTGGTTTGATAATGATTGGAACGATTTAGTTGCATGAGCTGTGTAAGAATGGTTTAGTAATTTGTGTATCTATAGTTGCAGCACTATTTTTCTGTTATTGAGGACAAATGTATATGGAATCAAGTATGTTTGGTTTGTGAATTTCAATGTATTGCATGGTTTCAGTAATCCAGTGTGGTTTCTTTTGCCCCAACATATGAACTTGAACTTCTGCCTGTGTTCTGGCTGAACTGCTGGTTTAATGTGGAGAGAGTTTTTTGTCCACAGAATCCAGTGTTGTTTTGTTTTGCCCAACCATATGCACTTGAACTTCTGGTTGAGATCTGGCTGAACTGTTGGTTTAAGATGGAGAGAATTTTTTGTGTTGTAAAATGTATTTATTATTTTTCAACTCATTCAAAATGTAGCCTTTTGCATAGAAGCTATATGCCTATTTTTTGTAATTCTTGAACTGCGAATAGTTTTCAACTAGAACTTCGTGTAAAAATATTCTCATACACTCCTTTATGTTTCTTTATCTTGTCGGCATTCTAGGTGAACTTCTCCACGTATCCAAATAGAACTTCATAACTGCACGCGTCGCCTTTGGCTTACTAACTTAGTTTATACGGCAATACTCATTTGTCAAGCATATTTTTGCTACATCGATTATTCGATTATTATGCCAGAACTTCTACAGTAAGCTTACTTGAACTTCATAGTTTATTCTTTATTCATGCTTGCTCTTTTTTGTAATACAGCACCAGCACCTCCTCTCATTACCAGAACTTCTACCGTAAGCTTACTTGAACTTCATAGTTTATTTTTTATTCATGCTTGCTGTTTTATGAAATACAGCACCAGCACCTCCTCTCATATTGTACCAGAACTTCTATAGTAAGCTTACCTGAACTTCATAGTTTATTTTTTATTCCTGCTTGCTGTTTTATGAAATACAGCACCAGCACCTCCTCTCATATTATACCAGAACTTCTACAGTAAGCTTACTTGAACTTCATAGTTTATTCTTTATTCATGCTTGCTCTTTTTTGTAATACAGCACCAGCACCTCCTCTCATTACCAGAACTTCTACAGTAAGCTTACTCGAACTTCATAGTTTATTTTTTATTCCTGCTTGCTGTTTTATGAAATACAGCACCAGCACCTCCTCTCATATTATACCAGAACTTCTACAGTAAGCTTACTTGAACTTCTACAGTATAATTACTTTGAAACTTCTACAGTGTGCTTACTTTGAACTTCTCCAAACATACTATTCAATAGTGGAATAACATAATAGATACTGACATGACATAAGTTTGCTTTGTTTAATCGACCTAGTCTAATTGTTCATCAGCCTTGCGCTCCTCCTAGGCTTTGCTGCTTGTGGTTTATGTTTGACATGTACCTCTTCCTCTTCCTCTTCCTCTTCCTCTTCATGTTCATCTTCCTCTTCGTCTTCCTCTTCTTCGATGATGTCTTCATCTTCTTCTTCCTCGTCCTCATCTTCAAAGTCTTGCTCATCTTCATCTTCCACCACTTTCTTGATGCTGGCTCTAGGTTTTGCTTTCTGTTTCTTTTCTGGCTTTTGACTTCCCTTTTCAGCTTCTTCTCCGCGCTTCGGACATGTTCGTGCATTGTGTGGAGCATATTCCTTGCATATGCTACAAAGCCTGCTGCTAGGTTTCTCTGGGTGTGCTCCCTTGTTTTGTTTTTGGACTTTGGGTTGCTGTTTTTGAACTTTGGGTTGCTTGACCTCCTCGGCATCGTTTGTTTCTAAAAGTGTTGGACAAGTCAGTTTGTTGTGTCCTGCAACCAGTTTGCATACACTGCATTGCCTTTGTCCAAGTGGCACTCCATTCTCATCCAGCTTGACCACTCTATCTGCAGGTGGTGCCTTTATTTGAGCTCTCTGTTCACTTTTCTTTGCTGCAAATTGTTTCTTCCTACCCTTTGTTTCAGAGTACAACTGCGGTTTCATCATCCCTTGCTGCTGTTGTTGTTGGTTATGCTGCTGCATTGAAAGACCTGCACCCTCCTGACATTGCATGGCTTGAGCAGCGGTCTAGAGCATTTCAGCTTCATAATAATCAAGATCATCAGCTATTTCAGCATCCTCTTCAGCCATTCTTTCGTCAATATCTGTTTGATTTGCTGAATGTATGGCGTCAAGTTCTTCTACGAGCCTCTTGAGAACATAGAAGGCTCTGTCGTATTGTTGTTCACACCTCATTGCTTTCTTGTTAACCTTCAAATTTAGCTGCAGCAGGATGTCTTGCTTGGAGAGTTTTGAGCTGCCATCCGATGCTATTGTGTTGTAGTCCCTTGTATCAAATGTGGGTTATGATTTTGCAGTCTTTGTGTACCGTTTCAGGATATACTTGTCTGGAAATTTGTCAGCCCTTAGGTAGTCCAGAATGTTCATTATGTGAAGGCAGAACAGACCTGCATTGTGATGAATGCAGAATACATTGTTTGTGAGCCAGCAATGAGTTTCATATAGTGATATCATACTACTAGTTTAGCTATTTAATTAGTTTGTTTTTCAGCTCACCTGTGTGTGTCCAAAGCTTGCATTCGCACTCACATATTTCATTCTCTGGGTCAGCTACAACCTGGAATTCATGCTTTGACCAGTCAAACCTTCTTTCCTCATCATTGTCACCCTTGTTGTGGTAGTACACAAGGTAGTCCTCTGCTGTTTTTTTTGCGTGGAATAGTGTGCTCTTTCTCATCCTATCCCTCATCTCGGTGTATACGGCTCTCGTGTACTTGATAGCCATGTCTTGCTCATAGCCGTAAGTTGTTTTTATCACTGGATTGCTCTGCACATGTCAAAAAATTAGAGATTAGTCGAGCAGAGTCATCGATTTCATTTAAATACCAAGTGCACATGTTCAAGGAAGTCAGAATAGGAGGTTTTTTTTGTCTTAATACCATGTTGGCCATCGTTTGCTCGTTCTCCTTCTGCAACCGAGTTTGTATGCAAGCATTTACCCGCCTAGCAAACTTGTGTAGCTTTTGTGTCCCCTTGACAAACCCTCTCTTGAGCACGTGATTCATGCTCTCGCTTCGTTGTGCCGAAGTCATTCTAGCACAGAAAATGTTCTTGTAATATGCTGATATCCACATTTTCCTATCACTCCACAGCTACATCATCATCCGGTCGTTCTGCAGGTTGTACTTCTGCATGAGTGCAGCCCAGGTAGCTTCAAACTCTGTTGGCATTAGCGGCCAGTTAAGATAGATGTGAACTCCTCTTTGAATGTTGGATACTTTTTGTACAGCAACGCGAGGTATTCCTTGAACTTCTTGAGGATGTGCCAACGGCATAGCTTGTGGACGGTATTTGGGAATGCTTGTGGTATAACTTTTGCCATTGATGGGCACTGGTCTGCATGAATAAAAAATCAGGATATGCAGTTTTTATTGAACTTCATTGATCTATCTAATCATGTAAAATGTAAATTGCTTCTTGCACTGATGGTGAACTTCTGTGATACAATTAGTTGAACTTCACAGCCAGCAGTAGGTCTATCTAATCATGTGACATATATTTTTCTTATTGCAGTGTTGTTGAACTTCTGTGCTACCAGTGCTTGAACTTCACAGCCAGAACTATATTGTTCTAAACATGTCACATATATTTTTCATATTACAGTGTTGTTGAACTTCTATGATTCCTATATTTGAACTTCACAGCCAGCACTATATTTATTTAATCATGTCACATATATTTTTGCTTCTTGTACTATTGTTGGACTTCTGTGCTACCAGTGTTTGAACTTCATGGTTTACTTTCTTTTCAATTTCAACCAATATACCCAATATACACCCAGAACTAAAAAGATGATGAAACTTGTAGTGTTTTTTTGAATTTACCTGTGAGAATGCAAGTTGGGTGTTTGTTGTTCATGCACCGTACAAATGTATCGAAGAGCCACTTGAATGATTTTGCATCTTCGTCTCTGATCAGGGCAACAACAAATATCGTTGACTGCAAATGGTGGTTTGTTCCAACAAACACTCCTAGAGGCATATGAAATCTGTTAGTCTTGTAAGTTGTGTCAAATGTTACGCAGTTGCCAAAGTCTTGGTATGCTCCACGGCAGCTTGCATTGGACCAGAAAATGTTTTTTTATTGCATTGTCGCTGTCTACTTGTATGTCATAGAAGAACTCATCATTGATTGCATTCATGTCTTTAAAGAAAGATACAAGTTTCAATACATCATCCAAGTCATCTTTCCTTGCATTCATAGCTTTCCTGCAAAATATATACAAACATGCATTTATTATTTTGCTTGCAAGGGTGGTGACTTAGGATGTTATGTACATTGCAGTATGTGTATTTTTCAATACTTACTGGTTTAGTAGGTCTCGTCCGGTCATGCTCAGGAAGTAGCTTCCATCTTCATTTTCTGATAGCATGGACATAATTGTTGTATGTTTGACATCATGGTACTGCAAGAGCTTTACGTACTCCAAAATAGTGGGGTCATAATTCTTGTGTGAGTGCAAGAATACCAGCATGTCAGCAGTTTGGATGAGGTGGTGATTATGATTGTATTCAATGTCCACCACCACACATGTGTTATCCTCTTGCACCTTCACCCTCATTCTTGCATTGCAGCCTGTCCTATGCGATGTTTTGTTTTGCTTCCTGTCAGCTTCTGAAACAGTAGGGTTGTGTTTCCCTTGGAGCGTGCAAACAAAGTACTTGTGATTTTCATTTCTCCTCGTCTTCCTGATGCCAAAACCAGCGTGCCTGGCGTATCGGTTGTAAAATTCCCAGGCTTTGTCTACATTCTTGAATGGCATCTTTAGTCTTGGTATTAGATAATCTGGGAGATCCGGCATCTGCAGAAAAAGAAAAAATCAAACGGTACGTTAAAATGCAGTTTATAAATATGTTATCCTGGTGGTGCAGAAAAATGGCAGATCAGAATAGATGCATATATAAGTACTTAAATTTTTGTTCACTTACGTGTGTGTATGATCGCAACTCCACCGAAGTCTGCTGCTGGCCCGCTGGGATGGGGCAGGGCGGAGTTACCATAGCAGGGTGCAAGAGTGGATCACGAGGAGGTAGGAGGGTTGAAGATGGCCTCTCTCTTGTTTGTGTCCTTTTGGCTTGTGGTGGTTGTGGAGGTATGGCAATCCTGATTTTTGTTTGCTATTTTGTTCTGTGAAACAATCCATCAACCTCATGTCCCGTATGATCATGAGTTGTAGCAGCAGCATCAGCATCCTTCGGCGGTAGTGTGCAGAGCACTTTCCTCTGTGAGTGTGTTACTGTTGGAATTGTCCTGGCATCTGGTTTACTTGCTGCTCTTTCACATTGACGAGCCACACTAGGATAACCTCCAGAGTTATACGCAGAACCTGAGCTAACACCCTCCTCCATCGGTGTGCTTGGAAGTCTGCTGGTGGATACAAAGAATCCGCGGGGGATTTCCGGCGTCACCCAATTAGGTGGAGGCGCAAAATGGTGCGGATCGGGGTGTGACCCAGCATCTTGGAAGTTTGCTAGGTTTTCGGGTGTCCAATTTTGGTGTGTAGCAGATTGGGAATGCTGATGGTGTGTTTGAGGTGTGACCCATTCAGGGGGCGGCGCAACGCGTACAGGCTTAGGGTTGTATACTTGCTGCTGGGAAGTTCTAACCTTCTTTCTGCATCTCTCATCCCGCTGGCATGAAAAAAAATGTGTTAGCACAAGTCACATCTGCCTATACTGGAGTAGCTGAACTGAGCATTCTTCACAGTCTGAACTTCCCATAAAAGTGTTGTTATAATAAAAAAAATTGCAAGGGAAAGAGTCACAGCTTTTCTGTAGCTGAACTGAGCATTCTTCACAGTCTGAACTTCTGGTTTGCAAAGGGGGAAGGTTAAATGATATTTGAACAAGAGTCACAGCTATACTCCTGTCTACAGTTAAACCTGACCTTCATGTGATTGCATGGTTGAACTTACAACTACATAAAAACCTGAAACTGCTTGTTTCATGTCTGCAGTTCAGTTTATGGTGTTTTCACATGTTTGTTTTATTTTCCTTTTTTGCACACAATAAGATACATACCAACCTGAACTCTGGCTCATTTACTAGTTGAACTTCACATGGTGTTTCCCCTCCCACATTTATTTATTTTTTACATATGTAGGTAGGCAGATATTTTTATGTTTGCAGCCTGGACTGAGGCTCACACACTAGCAGAACTTCACATGGCGGAAAGAAAATAACAGAAAAACAACAGCAGGAAGTTCAACCATACCTTGGCTAGAAGTTCGGCCAGCCTTTTTCCAGCAGTAGATAGGCCACCTTGAGAGCAATGCGCCGGAGAGTTGGGAGAGGAATCCCATGGCATTGCATGGCTTGCAGATGGCGCGAAGTTCATCTGCTTGCAGCAAGATGTTCAGGTACAGTATGGTTGAAGGAGTATGCAGGAAGAGGCAGGAAGTTCAGGTACCTGTGGCCATGCTAGATCAGAAGGCTCCGCCGCTGACATGCGGCCAACCTTGCTCCCTTGGCAACGCCGTTCGCCGTACCTGGTGCCTTCGCCATCGTTAGCTTTGCTGAGCCGTAGGTAGGAGATCAGGAGGGAAGGAGGAGGCCTCCGGCTGTCCATGGCGCCCGCAGAAACTCCAGTGGCTTCGCCGCCTCCAGCCGTCGCGGGCTCCCTCTCGCCGGCGTCCGCCGTCGGTCACTCGCCCGTGCCGTCTGTCGGAGGTGGCCACGGTGGGAGGGGGCGACGGTGGGGATCCGGCGGGTGGAGGGGAGGGGAGGGGAGGGGAGATTCCGGCGGCGGACGGGGTCGGATCCGGCGGCGAAGGTGGGGTAGGATCCGTCGGTGGAGGGGGAAAGGATTGTGGGACGAGGTGGAATCAGGATCGGGTGCCCTGAATTTTTGGGACCTGGTCTGGCACCTGGTCGGCTCGAAGTTCGGGAGGATCTGTGTCGGGTCCTATATAGGGTGGCTGGGATCATAATAACTATTCTAATCCTGGGATTAGAATAGTGCTACTCTATATATATACACTAGCAAAAAGGCCCGTGCGTTGCAACGGAAGAAAAGGAGATCTAGCACAATAATAACTATAACTCAAGGCCCCTAGCAGACTTGTACGTACTAAATATGCACTGCTCAGCAGGGTGCTGACAGTACGTATCATGTCCTACAACTCTTGAATAGCCTAAGCTAGGACAAAAGTATATAGCTACATGAAAACTAAAAAGAGATCAACTTGCTGAAGCATAGCACATCCTATAAAATGGGAGATGTATATCTGGAAAAAGAAGAATTATACTGAAAGATGAGCAATATCAGATCAATTATCTAAATTGTGATCAAACACTATAGAGATATATGATATATGATATGACAACAACCCTAAGAATGTGAATGTTGTGATGAACTTCAACGTGATTATACAGTACCTACTGAAGAGCACCTTTGTGACATGGAAGTAACTACCATATGTGACCATCCTTTTTCTCTGAGCAGATCCAAATCAAGCAAAGATATCTGAAACCACTTGTGTATCTGTAGGCATATTTGTAATTGACATATTTATTGTATCTTGATTCTTCACTCTTGATTCTCTTGAATCCATCAGAATGATCTTCTTGGTGCAGACTTTTTCCTTCATCAATTAAAAACCTGACCAAAAAGACAGATCAGCTCGTACACAAAACGTTACATCACTGTCAAATCTCCAAGATCAATATATACTCCCCGTTGTGAAGAGTTAGAACATATTCAAATTCAGAAGAGTTAGAGCATATCCAGTTAATCATAACCGAGAAGAGTTAGAACATATCCAAACTTCCTAGAGAGACATATGTATTTCTAGGAAGCTTAGGCCAGGTTACAATTATGTACATATGTAATGTCTCAAGAAAAATCAAATGAAACAGCCGCAAGGGAGCTAGCAACCTCACCCTTTGGTTCAACTGTTGCACATTGTTGATCCCTGGGGAGGAACATGCTGCCCAGAAATGAAATCTATGTTTTCGTAAAAAAAATTGTTTGTAAGCGTGATTGAAAGTATTACCTTGGGTGGCGGTGTCTGCCAACGTGCTCGGCTCTAGCAACAGCTGGCGAAGTGGTTTCCGGGCTTGGGGGCCATAGCGAAGACGTCGGCCAGGATGGCAGGCGAGCCTGTCGAGATCGAGGATGTGGGGCTTCAGCAGTGGCAAAAGGATGCATGTGTGGATTCTCTCTTAGCAAGAGTCACTGTCGACCTACTAATCAACTTTTTTCTCTTGCTCTGGTTCTGCTATTATTCCGACATGTTGTGCTTAGTTTAATTTCCCCGTCGTTCTTTGACTATCACTAATCAATCGACACCAGTCCTTTGTATGATCTACTACTTCGTACTTGTTAGTCTTGTTTCTCTGCAACGTTTGCTGCAAAAATTAAAACTTTCAGGTGCAGATTCACAAGAATGTTAGGACAATATTCAATTTTTTTTCTCTTGAGCTTTGGTCAGACAAAAAGTGACATTGTAGGCTGGATTGCTAGCTCAAGGTGCTCCAGAGATCTAAAAAATTAAAATGTCCAAGGATCTTTTACCCATGTGCACACACAAAGGGGCACACAATCAAAACTTATGACCTTTTATAGTCTGTTGGATAATGGACATGCTAAGATGCTGGAATTCTAACCTTCAAAAAATCCCCAGTCAGTCTGTATGCACCAATACAGGGGCATTTTAGCTACTTCTCCCAATAATGAATCTGTTGGTAAAGTAATTATGGGCTAAGCTACTTGATACATAGAAATATGATGCACTTGTTCTTGGAGGAACCTGCAACCAAAACAGCCATTCATGCCCATCTTCTCTGAAGTTTGAGGCAGCGGGTGCTCTACTACAAGTACTGCGACAGTAGAAGGATTGCGGTTCTCTACTGTTTTTTGTCTAAAACCAGAAAGGAATAAGAAAAATAATATTTGGTTAAGGTTGTTGCAATTCCTCTAACAAATTTCTATGAAGTCCGGCTAGCTGGTATAAAATGCAAACTTAATACAAATTCTTGACCTTGAGTCCCTTGAAAAGAATACTTCTCCACATGAAGTTATTTATAAAAAAGGGACAACTTCCATGGTTCTAAAGTTAAAACTACACAATAATAAATAGCTAAAACTCATGCACACCTTCAGCTAAATAACTATAGAGACGCAAAGTGGAACCATGTAGCACTGGTTTTACAAACAACTCAATTATAAATGCACCTGGGTCTGGAACTCTTGCTCAATTGATCTACCAACTTCAGCTTCCTCCTCTGCTGCCATCTTCAATATTTCAATCTCTCTCCAGCAGTTGTGTTAAGTCCATTATCAGACCCTCAACCTGAAGAATGCATCAAACACAATTATGTGCTTTCTCGTTGACTCTAACCTTCTTAAGAGAACTAGTATACTTGAATCATCATAATTGACATGAGAAAATTACACTTTCGTACATTAGACAACTAATGGATTGACTGAATTATTCAAGCACATGTTGTGTTTGGTGTTTTCACAGCAAGCCATACACAAAGAGGAAGCACGGGATCATAGTAGGCATACTTGAACAGTTAATAAAGTAGCAAGAACATGATTTATTAACCGTAAATAATTTTCTTTATCCATGTAATCTACAGTCTGTCTTGAACTGCAGTGCAAAAAACCTATCCACATATCCCGAAACAAAGCATCATCAATAAACATTAGTAAAATCCTATCCATCCAAATTTATCCGTTGACAATATCTTGCGCTTAGTTGTTAAATAGGTAAAAATAACAGCTTGGCTAAGCCCTCGGTGGTGCCGGTCTGCATACCAAGAAGATGGTGGAGCACTTGAAGCCGCCGTCCATGTCGGCGTTCAAAGTCGGACATTGGGTCGCGCATTGTCGCCACGTCAAGGATAAGCAGGCCGGCCACGAAGTCCGTGGCAGCGGTCGTGGGCATAATAAGTTCCGGAAACAAATTAAACGAATAGATCAAAAAATATACATGCCAACAGAGCTCTTTGCATGTTCCATGAGAACAACAATACTGAATTTGTTTCTGTTAGCTAGCCCAGCAGTAGTAACAAGAAGTTCCACATATATATAATCCACATCTAATTCCTAGTGAAGTCGCTTCTACCTAATCACTTAAAAGGTAAGATAGTAAGAAAAGGTGAAGAAAAAGAAAATCACATCAAAAATTAAACATGCAGATTGATTACCTGAAGGATGTGACATATCTAGAAGTTTGTTGCCTATGCGACTTTTCTATTCTAATTTAGAGGCTTGCTTAAGTTTGGGGAGAAATAACTTAAAACGTGGACTGGAGGAAAGCATTATCTACAATTATAACATTACAGGAATTTGCACAACTTGTATTTGTAGACACTAATTCTGAAGGATTCTAGCCAATTCAAGTGCAAGTATCAAACCACTGAACACCAGCATAGAACAGGGGTAACTGAAAATTGCAATCTATTTTGCCAAACAATCAGGTGCTGCAAAAGCTTTAGTTTCAACTACCATCCCGACAACCAGCACCGGTAGCACGGCAGAGAGCACCGTCAACTTGGGTGGGCATCGCCATGAGAGCCACAATGATGAGCGCGCGCATCAGTCAATAATAAGCACACAAACAGTATATGCATGCACATGTAGGAGCGCAAATTCACAAAATTTAATCTCCCAGTTTCACCTAAATTACCTGGAAGGTATAGTACACACCTGGGCAGAATTGGAGCGTGTATCCTGAGAGGAAAAACACATCTGTATTGCAAAGCTTCACCATAAACAAAATACACATGTGGCATCTATAAAAACGTAGGTGGCTACGCCTTGGGTACATCAAATCGCCCAAAATCCACAACCAGCTCCCCCAAATCAAATTTCAAACCAAGTGCACAGCGCCATCAGACGCAACTGGCCCCGGTCAACCTGCCTGAACCGAAGCTCGGATTGGCCGCACCGTGCCAGTTCGTCGTGGCCGCCGACGCCTCTTGCCGGACCCCAAAGGAGGAGGCGTGCGGGCGGACGGTCGGGCGAGACGTGGCCGCGCGCGTGCGGCGCATTGTGAGGAGCATGTTTGTGGCACGGTGATGGTGGGAAGAGCGCGCCGGAGAGGAAGAGGAGGAGGATGGTAGCATGCCGGTGCCGGTGAACTATGACGAGCACCGGGGAGAGGAAGATGGGGGCGCGGCGGCGGCGGCGGCAGAGGAACCCTCGTCTTCTCGTTCGCGGCAGCAATGTCAACGACAGGATGAAACGTTTTCTTTTTCACTTACGGTCGGTCTACGGTGGACTGTGGGTTCAATTATCAAAAAACAGAAGGTTTTTTTTTGCAAAAGTGCCACGACGGGTATACGGGCAGAAGCAATAGCTGCTTTATTATTAGGTCAAGATATATATATATATATATATATAGGGTGGGTCTATTCTACCAACCCCATTAAGACCTTATTCTACCAACTCTAGACCTTATTCTGCCAACACCCCACGCCCAAACCCACCTTCTTCCTTCCCATGCGCACTACCCCAAAATCCCCAAACCTTTCTCCCCCGATGCACCTGACCCCCTCTCCTGCCGCGCCGCCCACCGACCCTAATCCGCCTTCCACCTTCTTCCCTAGCAGCTCACAGCACACCCCTACCGCACCTTCCTCCCCGGGTCACCTACCACGCCGGTCGCAGCACACCCACCGAGCACCACCACTCAACTACTACTCCTAGCCGCCGAACTATGCAACAACGCCACCTTCCCACCCCCCCGCACCGCCGAGAACCACCACCACCTGCTACTAGCACAGGCGCAGCCGCGACCACCCCCGCCTAGATCGACGCCGGAAGGCCCCGTACTGGACGGATCGGACCAAATCCGCCTAGATCCATGGCCATGCCGAAGACAGAGGGGCTCGCCGGAGCTCTCTCCTTGCCATGGATGGTGGCCCCGCATTGTTCCCTCCTGGGAAAGGGGCGAGCTCTTGCCGCCGTACCCCTCCCCTTCTGACCTTCCTTCGTCCTCGCCGTGGATCAGGGGCGCTCGTGGGAAAGCCTCCTCTCGCGTGCAACATGAGTGTCTGCTCCTCATTCCAGGTGCCTCGAGGGCGTCAGATTACGGCAAGATTTTGTCGCCCCACACCCCACCCCCTATTGGGATGCGCTTCATATATCACCGTCACATGGGTGGGCATACGGCAGGACAGAGTGTGCTCCCCATGGCGCCCTCTCGGTGAGATTCCGCCGGTGAACTAGCCATCTTTCTAACTCCATTTTCCTTCCCTCATCCTCTCGGATCTGTCACCGGCGTGCAGGACCTCACTCCACCACCGTCGACGGTCACATGGGGAGGAGCTCAACCGTGCAGTACGCCGGAGCAGGCTGTGCAGTACGTTGGAGCGGGCATGGGCCACCTGCTGCTGCAGCTCGCCCGCATGGAATGGCTGCCGCTCGATCTGGGCAGACCAGACGAGAAGCACGCCGTGAGCTCCCCCTTCCTCATCTCTGGCGCCCGAGAAACTTGCAGCTCGCCCGCGAGTGGCTTGCGGTTCGCGCAGCTCGGGCATGTAGTCCACAATTGATGTTTTTGTGGGTTTCGGATTCACGTGACAACGGCCTCCACCGCCCCATCCCGTTCCTCCTCCAATGCCACCGAGCTGCGCTCGAGTCATGTGGTTCGGAAAATAGCCACATGCATCTCGTCGGCGGCAGCGTGCAGTTCACCTGGTCCCTCGATGCTTCTTTTTTTCAGATTTTGCTTGTGCACAACACTGCAGTTCGTCTGGGTCCTCTGTGTGGTGCGGTGGGGTGTTCTCTTGAAGTTTCTTTTGGTATGATTTTCCAGATTTTCAAAAGACATTGTAAAAAAATGTTGTTGAAAAACTGTAGTTTATTCATTGTAAAAAAAACTCTCAATGCTTGTGCAGTTCGGGAGGGGGCACTACAATGTAGTCCGTCTCTATAATAAATGTGTGTGGCTCACTTTGTAAAAATTTAAAAAAGAAAAGAAAAACGTACTCTCGAACCCCTTGCAGTAAAGAACGCCACAGCAAAAAAAGTAATGTGGTTCAAATGTTGGTGTGGTTCGCTTGTTGCCTTTTTTGGAAGGTGAATTATGCAGTTGTTTTTGTATTTGGAGAGGTTTGCTCCACTGTACTATGCAGTTATTTTTTATGCTATATACTTCAAGAAAAAATATGATGTGATTCATTTGGTGGTGGGTGGTGGTTCACATTGTAAAAAAAGAGAAAAGAGAAAACCCCGCGAGAGGTTCACTTCTTTTTCTAATGCACTATATTTCGTTCTGTGGGAGATTGAAAAAAAGGTTTCGAAGTTCACTAGCAAAAAATTGATGCAGTCACTTTTGAGAGAGCTACGGTTCACTTTCGAGAGTAATGTCGTTCACTTGCGCCCAACGTGAAAGTGCAAAAAATGTTAGGGACACAACAAAAATAATAATGCGGTTCACTTCGATATTTGTTGCGGTTCTCTTGCCCTCGTCTCCGCGGCCCACTCTCGTTCATAAAAACGTTTCACTCTCGTTCATAAAAAAGTTAGAAAAAAATGACAAAACAAATCATGCAGTTCGCTTGACTCTCTGATGCAGTGCGGTTTTCCGTTGGAAGCAGTGCAGTTTTCAGTCTGATGCAGTTCCTTCGTCGATTTTGGTGTCCGCGAAAAACAGTGTGTCCGCATTTCGGTAAAATCAAAACAGCTCTTCATCCGTAAGGAATTAGAGAGAGTGTTCTACATGAAAAAGTTGCGCCTCGTCGATATATTTCCAACGGCGTATCATTTTCATCAATCCTACGAGCGGTTTGGAAGAAATCACAAAAAAACGGTCCGTTGTGACGCGTCGTCTGCCGCACCATTTTCAAAATTAGTTTAAAACCGTAAGGAATCTCAAAAAACATTCTACATATGAAAGTTGCGCCTCGTTCGTAGCTTTCCAACGGCGTATCACATGCCTTGTTTCGACAAACGGTTAAATAAGTGGAGCGAAAACAGTACCGAAAAATTGCAAAAATTTGAAAAACAGAATTCCGCGATTTAGTAAATTTGAAACTGCTCTTAAACCGTATGGAATTAGAGAAAGTAATATATATGAAAAATTTGCGCGTCGACGATATCTTTCCAACGGCATATCATTTGCTTCATTTTGACAAGCGGTTTGCAAAAAAACGCGAAAATACGCTCGCTGCCACTCGTCGGGCGCCCATCGTTTTCGAAACTGCTCTTAAACCGCAAGGAATCTCGAAAAAATTTCAACATGGCGAAGTTGTGCCTAATCCATAGCTTTCCAACGGCGTATTACACGCCTCGTTCCGATGAACGTTTAAAAAATTAGATCAAAAACAGTACCGAAGAAACACCACGTGCAGTTTTTTTCGACGAGAAGTTCACTAGTGTTTGTATTGCAGTACCTTTGCTTCAGAAAGTGCAGTGCCCTCGCGTTGAGCGTGCAGTTCGGATGTGGGCAGAATAACTATTCTGCCAATATTCGCAGAATAGACGGGCTATATATATATATATATATATATATATATATATATATATATATATATATATATATATATATATATATATATATATGACAAAATTTTCCTACTACCGGGTGTAGTTACTCCCACTTTGGTTTCGTACGTTGTAGGTAGTATCTATTATATTGGAGAGTACGTACGTGTAGTATGTAGTATGTAAGAATGTTTGGGTAGTATATATACTATTTTTTAGGTAGTATGTACCATATTTTGAGCATACTCCTTTTTACGTACAAATATGTACGTATTTCACAAATATGATAAAAACATGGGCTTACATGCAATTTTTTCACATAACTCGTTTTGGAGTATCTTAGATATAGTATATGAACATATTAAAAATGATAAAGTAGTATATATACTACCACATGGTAGTATATGAGATATGGGTGTAACTACACCCGATAGTAGGATGCATTTTCCCTATATATATATATATATATATATATATATATATATATATATATATATATATATATATATATATATATATATATATATATAATAGCACTATTCTGATCCTAGGATTAGAATAATATTCTCAAAACATCACCCCTATATAGGCCCGACGGAGATCCTCTCGAAATACCCGGACCGAACCCCGATCCCCCTCCCTGCTTCCACCCAGCGCCCGCATCGCCAGCGCGCTTCTTCCCTCTGCCCTGCGCGCTGCCACCGCACTTTCTTCCCCACGGCCGGCGCCCCTCTCCCCTGCTGCCGGCGCACCTCCTCCCCCGCCGCCGGAGCGCCACCTCCCCATCCGCCGGCGCTCCTCCTCCCGCTCCACCCCGACCATGCGCCTCCCTCCACTCACCCTGATGCGCATGACCCACCGGGCGCCGCACCTGCATCTCGCCATCCCGCTCCCCGGCCACCGGCGCGCCATCCTCCCCGCTCCACGGCTGCCACCTCGCTCCCCAGCCGCAACCCACGACGCCCCGTCTCTCCTCCACTGGACCGCCGTTGCGCGCCGCTGATGCAGGACACCTCCTCAATGCGCTGCCGCCGTGCCGTGGATGACCACGAGCGACCTTCTTCCACCTCCCTAAGCGCCGCCACTCGGGAGCCCCCGCACTTAGGCCCCCCTGCCGCCGCGAACTTCTTCCCCCTGCCACCATGACCTTCTCCCCCTGCCGCCGCGACCTTCTTCCACCTTCCTCGCACCACACTTCGGCTGCGAGGCAGCGCTCCAACCAGCCAAAATGGGTCACCGCCCACCACCTGCGCGCCACCCAACACAGATCGACGTTGGACGGTGTTGAGACCTCCCTCCTCCCGATGCCTCTCTACCATCCTGCAGGTAGTGACCCTCCCTGTCTTCTCTGAACTCTCTCTTCAGGAGGATTTGACCTTCTCTGAACATTTGTTTTTTGAGTTTGTTCTCTGAAAAACTGCACTTGGACGACGCTTTTATATATCTCATGGATGTATTGGCTTGAGGTTTGAGCATAGTTGAATTGCACTTTGACAAAAAAATGTGAAAAAATGCAGGTCTGTCCCATTCGTTTCATATGAGCAGCCATAGCATCACAGAAGCTCTTCAAATGGACCTGATGGTGGTCCATGTGAGCAGCCATAGAAAAAAGAATCTCTACCAGATATCTAAATTCTTCAAACATAGCATTGTGGTGTTATATTTTTCATTTGCAGGCTGCTCCGAAGAATTTGTAAAAGTAGCAATGGTCAGATTCAGATAATAATGTGCCATTTTGTAACACACTGTGTGCCATTTTTAGTTCAAAGTCTAGCAGAGATTTCAGTTCTGGAAAAAGTTTATGTAAAATACGGTATGAGCCATTTCCAGCTCATGTTCAGCAGAGTTTTCAGTTCATGAAGATTTTGTAAAAAAGAAACTATGAGCCATTTTCAATTCAAGTATATTACATGACATGTGCAGCATGAAACCTAGTTGCCACAAATGAAATGTGCAGCATATATTCCAGTATGTGGACAAAAAGAGAACAACGAAATTTTTGATTACTTAGTCATGCATTTGCCCGAGTTATGATGGTAGGAAACTTATTGGTTTTGATGACTATTGCTCATCTTGGTTGAAGCTTTTTTCTTTTGATTTTACATGACAACCATCCTGGTTTATTTTCTTCCTCGGAGAACAAGGATAGCAAAAATGGTGGACAAAACTGTTAATCAAAAAGATCAAGTTTGGAACAAAAAATGTTCCAGATTTTCAGATACGACACGCTTAAGGTGTATGTGTAACATGTTTTTGTGGAATTTGGTCATATTTTAACATGAATTTGTTCGTTTGCTCGACGTGGTTGTGCGTGTACTTGTACGTTTGCATGAAGCAGATCAGAAACCTTGAAGTTCAAATTAATATAATAGAGTAGTTCGACGTTTATATACCAAGAAGAAAACAGGCGTCACCTAGAAAATGTTGACTCTGGAAGTTCAAATTTAATAAATTGGAGAGTTAAAAGATAAGGTTATGGGTGTACAAAAAATTCCCATAGATTTTCCCGTTATTGGAAAAAGATAACCAAAAAGTTCAAATTAAAAAAAAAGATCCATTCAGTATTTGTAAAAAACCCCAAGAAGGTCAAATTAAAATAACAGAGAAGTTCATCAAAATAGATTTTATTCCTATGCGAAGTACCTTGTTGTTCCTGGATGAAGAGCACTTCGTTCCCATACACTCCCTATTTTTAAAGAAATGAAGTTCAAAAACAAGAAAACGGGAAGTTTGGACTGTTCAACTTTTACAAAAAAATTCAGATATTTTTCCCGTTACTATACGAATAAAACAAAGAAGTTCAAATTAATATAACAGAATAATTCAATGTTTATATAGCAAGAAGGAAACATGCCTCACCCAAAAAATGTTAACTTTGGAAGTTCAAAATAAAATAAAATTGGAGAGTTCAAAAAATATTTCCATGGATTTTCCCTGTTTCAATAGAAACCCAAGAAGGCCAAACTAAAAAAACAAAGCATCTCAACACAAATTTATAAAAAAAGATTTCTTCGTTAAAAAACCCTAGAAGTTCAAATCCAAAAAACGGAGCTGCTCGATGTTTATTAAAAAACTATAATTTTTTCCATTACTAAAAGAAATAAAACCAAGAAGTCCAAATTTAAAAAAGGTGTAGTTCGATGTTTATACAAAATTCGGATTTTCTTCATTATTAAAAAGAATGATAAAATCCAAGTTCGACAATAAAAAAACAAGAAGTTCAAATTTTAAAAATAGAGCAGTTCAATATTCATAACAAATGATTTTTTTTAAATGGTTCAGAAAAAAAAAGATAAAACCTAAGATTAAAAATGACTTTTGATTCAAAAGTTTTGAAGTTAAAAAACCGTATAAGACAGAACAACACTTGTGGGGAGTCACGGGAAAAAATAGTTGAGTTCATCAAAACCGAATTTTCGAAGTTCAAAGTCAAAAAACATAGAGGTTCAAATTTAAATAATGGATAAGTTTGATGTTTATTACAAAACCAGGAAGTTCAAATGTACATTCTCCACAGAACGATCAAATGTACAAGAAAACTACTCTTATAAAATTGGTCGGAGGTTCGGTTTGAGAAATTTGTAAAATTGGAAAATACAAATCTGCTGACGGGAAGATCATAAGAAGTTCAAACAAAAAATAATAGAGCAGTTCAAAAATAACATAGTACTTTGAAGCGGATATTTCACCATTTCTAAATAAAAATAAAAGAAGTTCAAATTTAAAAAATAGAGCAGTTCAAAATTCATAAAAAAGGATGTTCACCATCTCTAAATAAAAAAACACTAGAAGTCCAAAATTTAAATAATGAAGCGATTACAAAACTCAAAATTCCTCATTAATAAAAAATAAACTAAGAAGTTCAAATTCAAATAACAAAGCAGTGCGATTTTTATAATTCATGAAGAAAACAAAAAAGCATCACCTAGAAAATGTTAACTCTAGAAGTTCAAAATTAATAAATTGGAGAGTTCAAAGAAAAATGTTATGAGTGTACAAAAAAAATCCCATGGATTTTCCCATTATAGAAAAAAATATAACCAAAAAGTTCAAATTAAAAAAGGAGATGTTTAAAAAAGTTCATATAAAAAAAGTAGGACTTTTTATGCTTTTTTAAAAGATCCTAGAAGTTCAAATTTAAAGCTGAGTAGTTCGATGTTTATTACAAAACTAGGATTTTTTTCCGTTACAAATGAATAACACCAAGAAAGTCCAAAATTGAAAAAAACAAGAAGTTCAATTTTTTTTAAAACAGAATAGTTCAATGTATATGAAAAACTCAGATTTTCCTCGTTACTAAATAATAAACCAAGAAGTTCAATTTCAAAAAATGGATCAGTTCAATATTTAGTACAAAAACTCGAATTTTTCCCGTTACTAACGAATAAACCAAGAAATTCCGTTCAAAATACCCAAGAAGTTGTACGATGTTTATTACAAAAATAGGATTTTTATTCGGTTACAAATGAATAACACCAAGAAGTCCAAATTGAAAAATACAAGAAGTTCAATTTTAAAAAATAGAATAGTTCAATGTATATGAAGAACCCAGATTTTCCTCGTTACCAAATAATAAACCAAGAAGTTCAATTTCAAAAAATGGAGCAGTTCGATATTTATTACAAATACTCGAATTTTTCCCGTTACTAACGAATAAACCAAGAAGTTCGGTTTGAAATAATGAAGAAGTTCGACATTTACTAAAAAAACTCCAAATTTTCCCATTTCTAGAAATACACAAAGAGGTTCAAAAATTCAATTTTTTTTCGTTGCTAAAGGGTAGCGTCGTTTTTGGCATTTTAAGAATATTTTTTGGAGCAATTCAATTTTAAAAAGAAAATCAAGAATTTCAAATTAAAAAAATGGAGTAGTTCGATGTATACAAAAAACTCAAATTTTCCAGTTTCTATGCAAAATTAAAGTATGAAGTTCAATTTAAAAAAAGTTGTACGATGTTTACATAAAAAACATTTTTTTTATTTTCAAATAATAAAACTAAGAAGTTCAAATTAAAAATGCAGAGAAGTTCAGAGATTATAAAAACCTAGGATTTACATGCTCAATTTGGATGAGTGTTTTAGGAGTTGGGGCAAAAAAAGCAGAGAGCAGTTCAAAAGTGATAACAACCAGAAGTTCACGTACTACATGGTGTGTGTTTCATATGAGAAAAAATGAATAAAAAGACAAAGTCCAAAATTTTTGTTGCCAGAAGTTCAAGTCCTCGGCCGGAGAAAGTTCAAAAATTCTTGTGAGAGAGGTTCGTCGTGTATTTACATGTTCAAAACACAAAAAAATATGTCATTTTTGATGTTTTAAAATAATTCTATTAATCCATTACAAATTTGAAATAAAATGCTCTATGTGAAAAAAGTTTCTCCTATTCAACAACTTTCCAAGGGTATATCGTATGCTCTATTTCAAAATAAACGTTAAAAAATCCGTGTATGTTGTTCAAAACAAAATTTTAACAGTATTAGATAAAGTTGCATCTTTTCAACAGGTTTCTAAAAAGGTATATCATTTGTGTAACTCCAATGAATGAGTGAACAATTACGAACAAAAATACGTGACAGAAGTTCAAAGTGAAAACAGCGGGAAGTTCAACTACTACACGGAATGCGTTTCAGATGAGAATAAAAAAGTTAGAGCCGTTCGATGTCTATAAAAAACTCAGATTTTTTTACGTTACTAAAGCGAAACAGAGAGAAATTCAAATTGATAACAATTGGAAGTTCACGTACTGCATAATGTGTGTTTCATACGGGAAAAAAAGAACAAAAAATCAAAGTCTAAATTTTTGTTGTTGCTAGAAGTTCATGTGCTCTTCCCTCGGAAGTTCAAAATTCTTGAGGGAGAGGTTCACCGTGTGTTTACATGTGCAAAAAACACAAAAAACATGTTGTTTCTCGTGTTTTAAAATAATTCTCTCAATCCATTACAAATTTGGAACAAAAATGCTCTACATGAAAAAAGTTCCTCCTGTTCGAAAACTTTCCAAGGGTGTATCGTATGCTCTATTCCAAAATAACCTGTTAAAATAAATTGGTGTATGTTGTTCGAACAAAAGTTTAACTGTATTCGAAAAAAGTTGAGTCTTCTCAACAAGTTTCAACAGGTATATCATTTGTCCAACTCCGTCGAACAGGGTGAGGAACTACGAACAAAAATACGCGACCGAAGTTCAAGGTGAAAACCGCGAGCAGTTCAACTACTACACGGAATGCATTTTAGGTGCGATTAAAAAGAATACAAAACTAAAAGCATAAAAGGGTTGTTGCAAGAAGTTCACGTGCTCCTCCCTGCATGGTTCAAAATTTCTAGTGCGTGATGTCCGTACTTCAATTACATGTTAAAAAGGCAAAAACAACGTTGTTTTTGCCATTTTTAAAACTGCTCTCAAACGACAATGAATTTGAATCTAATGTCTACATGAAAAAGTTGCTCCTATTCATAAGCATTCCAACGGTATATTATATGCTACATTCTGATGAACAGTTTAAAAGTTTCATGTATACCGTTAAAAACACGTTTTTACGTATTCAAAAAAAGTCTTTTGAACCGTCGCGAGTATGAAAAAATGATCAACACGGCAAAGTTGTGTTTTGTCAACAACTTTACATCGGTATATCATTTCCTCAATTCCGGGTAGTGGTTGGGGAGTTACGGGCAAAAAAAGCTGGCGAAAAACAGAGCGAAGTTCAAAGAGACATGCCCCAGAAGTTCAACTACTTCACGCAATGCATTTTCGAAGACTCTGTTTTCGCGATGAAGGTAGAACGCATGATATCTACATTTTGAAAATTACGTAAAAATGGCAGGGAATTAGAGAAAACTTTCTATACGAAAAAGTTTTGCATTTTCGATAGCTTTCCAACAGTATATTATTTGCCCCATTTTGATAAAGTTTGCACAAGTTACGGCCAAAATACGTTTTCAGCCATTTTCAAAATTGACTAAAAAGCATAAAGAATTGGGAGAAACAACTTATACAAAAAAGTTTTGCATTTGTTCAAGCTTTCCAACGCCATATCATTTGCTACATTCCGACAAATCGTTGAAAAATTAACTTGAAAATACGAACTCAAAGGAACTTTGACCGTTTTCTAAATTACTCTTAAACCGTTCAAAATTAGGAAGAACTTTCTATATGAAAAGAAGTGCATTTTAATAATCTTTCCAACGCCATATTATTTGCCTCAATCGGATTAGCCATTTATAAATGTGCTCGCAAATATGAACTCGGCTGTTTGGTTTGAGAAATTCTGCGATTTTTCAAATTACTCTTTAACCGTATGGAATTTTGGAAAACTTTGTATGTGTGGAATGAGCGGATTTGCAGCAGTTTTCCAACGCCATATTATTTGCCTCATTCTGATAAACGGTTTACAAATGGGCTCGAAAATACGATTCACGTTCTTTGTATGAAGAAAAAACGGTTTTCAAAACTGCTCTTATACCGTTTACATTTTGCCAAAAATTTAACTTAGATCATGATACTCGTGTCCATAGCTTTCCAACGGTATATCGCAAGCCCCATTTGGGCAATGTTCGCGGAAGTTCAACCTAGCACTGGGGGAAGTTTAACTACTACTGCTGGGACGGGTCAGGTAGTTATCAGAATAGTATTCTGATAACAGTCGGCCCTATAAGGGCCCGACAGTATGTTCCTGAGATCGCTGGAAACACACCCGACCCAATCGGTACAAGAAAAAAAAACACCCGCTGCCCACGACCCCCTTCCCCGATCCCACCGCCGCCTTCCTCCCCTAACCTCTCCCGATCCCTCCGCCGCCTCCCTTACTGGCCCGCGCCGCCGTCGGCCCTCACCAGATTGCCCCGCCACTGCCGCCGCCCTCACCAGATCGCCCCGCCACCTCCGTCGCCCTCACCAGATCGCCCCGCCACCACCGTTTCCCTCCCAAAATCGCGCCACAGCTGCCACCTCCAGCCTCCTCTGCACCGCGCCCCTGATCCTCGACCTCCGCGCGCGGCTCTGCGCCGCGGCCACCGCCGCCGGTGAACCCTGAGCACCATCAACCTGCCCCCCACCCCCCGGCTTGCTCTGACGCAGATCCGGTCAACCCCGCGTCCTTCCCCTCCAGCCAACCCCGCAACCCTCCCCTTCGATGAGCCTCCTTCTGCCCTCTGCCTTCCTCTTCTCCTTCTCTACCTCCGGGGAGCTCCTTTGGATCCTCCTGTTTGTCCCGCCCATTCCCCCACCTCCTTCAAGTGGCTGCAGCAGCACACAAGCCGTTCAACCTCACCGCCTCGGGCCGTTCAATGACGCGGCCCAGGACGTTCGCCGCCGCAGCGCCCGGATCACACTGCCACGATGCTCGGACGAGGCCGGCATCTTTCCTCCTCTCGTCAGCTGGAAAATCGTCGTTGCTGTTGCTGCCATCCGGTCGCCTCGCAGCTCGGGTGCTCGCGCGCTGCCCATGAGCATGAACAGAAGAAAAAAGCTTACTTAAGAAACATTTAGTCATTTTGATGTAACAGAAGAATGGTGTGATCCCCGTTTGAATGGAGTTTAGAATCTCTTCTATCATGCTGCAGTGATGCGTTTTGTTGTCTTGGTTTGGCTGACAGTGCCCCCAGCCTAAAGAAGTTCAAACTCGACAGATGACAAAGTTCGGTTGTAAATTTTTCAAATAACCTCGCTGTTCACTGGGGGACGTGTGGTGAGTACAGGGGTTAAAACCCAGAAGTTCAGATGCATGAATTTAATGTCAATTTTGTGTGCTGATGGTTTTCCTGTGCATGCATGACCGAGGGACGGAACTATGGAGGGGGGGCGCCGCACACGGCTAAGACAATGTTGTGTCTTATTTGGGGCGCCCCCTCTCCTCTATTTATATATGTGTAGGGGCTTGGAGTAGAAGGAATAGTGCCACGCGAACAGTACCACGTGAATAGTACCACGTGAACAGTACCACGTGAATAGTACACACGTGGACTTGGACTCCAAAGTCCAATCCTATTCCTACTAGGACTCTCCTTTTTTCCTTCCCTAGCTGCGTGGGCTTTTGAGGACTTGGTGCGCCTGGCCCAATAAGGCCAGGGCGCCTCCCCTTAGCCCATGCCAGCCCTTGGGACGTGGTGGACCCACTTGTGGACTTCCGGACCCCTCCGGAATCCTCCGGAACCTTCTGGAAGCTTCCCGGTACAATACCGAAAAAACTGCACCTTTTTCCGAAACCCAAAATATGACTTCCCATATATAAATCTTTACCTATCGACCATTCCGAGACTCCTCGTGACGTCCGGGATCTCATCCGGGACTCCGAACAACATTCGGTTACCTATTCACATAACTCATATAACACTATATCGTCAACGAACGTTAAGCGTGCGGACCCTACGGGTTCTGGAATGATGTAGACATGACCGAGACGCCTCTCCGGTCAATAACCAATAGCGGAAGCTGGATGCCCATATTGGTTCCTACATATTCCACGAAGATCTTATCGGTCGAACCGCAATGACAACATACGTAATTCCCTTTGTCCGTCGGTATGTTACTTGCCCGAGATTCGATCGTCGGTATCTCCATACCTAGTTCAATCTCGTTACCGGCAAGTCTCTTTACTCGTTCCGTAATACATCATCCCGTAACTAACTCCTTAGTCACTTTGCTTGCAAGCTTCTTATGATGTGCATTACTGAGAGGTCCCAGAGATACCTCTCCGAAACACGGAGTGACAAATCCCAGTCTCGATCCATGCCAACTCAACAGACACCTTCGGAGATACCAGTAGAGCATCTTTATGATCACCCAGTTACGTTGTGACATTTGATAGCACACAAGGTATTCCTCCGGTATCCGGGAGTTGCATGATCTCATGGTCTGAGGAACATGTATTTGACATTCAAGAAAGCAGTAGCAATAAACAGAACGATGATAAGCTAAGCTAACGGATGGGTCTTGTCCATCACATCATTCTCCTAATGATGTGATCCCGTTATCAAATGACAACTCATGTCTATGGTTAGGAAACCTTAACCATCTTTGATCAACGAGCTAGTCTAGTAGAGGCTCACTAGGGACACGGTATTTGTTTATGTATTCACACGTGTATTTAAGTTTCCGGTCAATACAATTCTAGCATGTATAATAAACCTTTATCATGAACAAGGAAATATAAAATAATAACAACTTTATTATTGTCTCTAGGGCATATTTCCATCAGTCCCCGGATCTAGTGTCCGGGGGTCCTCGGGGACGGAGGCCCTCTCTGGCCTCCTTCTTCTTCTCCTTCTTCTCCGGCGCCTCGTACGGCTCCTCGGCCAACATGGCCATCAGCAATGCCGTCCTGGGGCCCTCGGATAGCGGGGCTGGGCTATCGATTCGCTCGGCCTTCTTCTGCCAGCTCTGTGGATGGGAGAAAAGGGAGTTGGGTACTTTGGTAAAAAAGAACAATCCAAACACAAGAGTAAAACTTGTCATACCTCGCGAGGGGGGTTTGCGGCGTCGAGACGGATGTCCTCCTCCTCGGCCGGCCAGTCCTTCTGCGGCTTGAATAGCACCTTCCACAACTGAGCGTGGGAAGTGCGGTAGAAGCTAAGCATGGTGGCGGGGTCTTCGGGCTTGTAGACCCATATGGGGGAGGCCCGGTCTTGAAAGGGGAGGATGCGGCGGCAAAGCATGACCTGAATCATGTTGGGCAGTTCAACCCCCCGCTCTATCATCTTGGAAATCCGGCTCTGCAGCAACGCCACCTCCTTATTTGACCCCCAGTCGAGGCCTTTCTTGGTCCACGAGACCAACCTCGTGGGGGGTCCTGATCTAAAGGCGGAATTGCCGCCCAGTCCGCGTTCCGTGGCTCCGTGATGTAGAACCGCTCTTTCTGCCAAATCTTGACAGTTTCGATGAATGTGCCCTCTGGCCACTCAACCCGGGGAAGCTTGCTGACCATGCCCCCCCCCCCGTAGTCCGCCTGTTGGCCGTTGACGATCTTCGGCTTGACATTGAACACCTTCAACCACAAGCCGAAGTGTGGTCGGACCAAGAGAAAGGCCTCGCAGATGATGATGAAGGCCGAGATGTGCAGGAAGGAATTAGGGGCAAGATCATGGAAATCTAGCCCGTAGAAAAACATCAAGCCCCTGACAAAGGGGTGGAGGGGGAAACCTAGTCCCCGGATGAAGTGAGGGAGGAACACCACCCTCTCGCCAGGCCTCGGTGTAGGGATGACCTGACCCACCTCTGGAGCGCGGTGGGCGACATCGGCGGGAAGGTAACCCGTGTTCTTCAGTTCCAGGATGGCGCTCTCGGTGATGATGGAGGCCTCCCACTTGCCCTTAGATCCAGAGCTGGCCATGGCTGGATTGAGGAGATGGCCGGGGAGGTTTTTGGGGAGAAAACAGATCTGGGTGCTGGAGCTCAGAGGATTGGGGAAGCAAATGGCGCGGAAGGAGGTGAGAGCGTGCAAGGGAGATGGTGGCTGCCCCCCTTTTTATGGGCTACCGTAAAACCAATAGTCCTTTCACTGCGCCGCAGGCCTCGCCATTTCCCCGTATAATCGTGCCATTATGCGCGCGTGGGATAGCGCAAATCATTAATCATATTCCTTAAAAACAGGGCACGATCTCCATATTGATGGGACGAGCCAATGGATAAACCGCCTTGAACCGCGAATCGAGTTTTCGTAACTGGCTTGTGGTCGTAGCGGGACGTGACCCTTCGGCAAAACTTGTCACATGGGGTCACTATTCACACTTGAACGACTGGCCTTCGGGGCTAAGTTAGTCATGCACTTCGAAAGCTAAAACCAGGAAACATATGGCCAGGAATAGCCCAAGCAACCCTTGGGGATTTGATTCAGGGTGGCTGCAGGCTTGACACGAAAACCACAGAAGGGAAGGAACTGGTCCAGAAAGCTGAATAATATTCATATATACCTCGGCTTCGAAGACAAGTTCGGGGGCTACTGAGGGTGTCCTGGACTAAGGGGTCCTCGGGCTGCCGGCCTATCTCTCATGGGCCGGACTGGTGGGCCACACTTGATTCGTCGAAGGAAGGCCGGACTACAGGTGACCTCGTGCTCCAGAAGGAAACCTCCAAAGACTTGGCGTCTCCTACAAGAAAGGTTTAGCGTAGTCGGTATGTTTATCCCTGATGTCAACTGACCATATGTAACCCTAGGTACCCCTGGTGTCTATATAAAACCCCAGGCGTCGTAGCCGGCGTCAGCTGGACGGTAGCGGAGCAGCTCGCGCGCCATGAGTAGCGCGGCCTGCGCGTTCGGCGGCCCACGGCAGCCGAGGGAGGAGGAGGCCATGGCAGCGTGTCCGTCTGCCTGCACCGAGTGGTGCAGGGAGGAGTCCTGCTGCTCACGAGGAGCGGGGTCGGTGGCGGTGGCGGGTGCGGCCTCGACAGGGCGGCGGCGGTTGCCACGGCCCACCGGCTCCGTCTGGGCCACGCGACCCACCCTGCGCTTGGCGCGCTCGTGGTGTACGTCGGCCATGAAGCTGGTGGAGTGGAGGACGGAGCGGAAGAACAGTAGCGCACCCCTACCTGGCCCGCCAAATGTTGGAAGTCGGGCTCCGAAGACCAAAGGTTCGAACACTGGGGTGAGCTTGTTCCTACCACCTCGTCCCTTACCACGGCTAGCTGCGGCGGAGCTACGGCGAGAGTGCACTAGCGGGAGCAGACCGGAGACACAGCAGTTTACCCAGGTTCGGGCCACCTTGCTGTGTAAAACCCTACTTCTTCTTGGTTGTGATTGCACTAGCGAGAGAGAGAGAGAATACAAAGCTCGGGGCTCCTGGAATTGGTTCTGGATCCCCTCTACAGCGGCACCCTGCCCTCCTTTTATATCTGCCTTGGTCCTCTTCCCCCGAAAACATTGGCGGGAAGGGTTTCCACACAACGGCAAGTTTGAAGGGGGACAGGGGCGCAGTCTATCCTGACAAAAGGTGGTCTTTGCCTGCAAAGCGACCATCCATGACGCGCTGGTGGGCTCGGGGATGACCTCTGCCCTGCGCGCCCACCGTCTTGGTCTTCTTTCACCGATCGGCAACCTTTGGGGATTGCTTTGGGAAACAGACTGCTGGCCTTGGTCCCTTAGCACAAAAGGGGAAAACCTCTCCATCCGCGCCTGCTGGCACAGCCTCTGCCGCCGTTCGTCACCGCGCGCGTCACCCACGTGGTGGGCATGAGACCGCGCGACCGAGTCGAACAGCACTTGTCCTGCGTGCCTTCGGGAGGGTGCCTCGGGAGGCAACCTCAGGAGGCCGCCCGCTCCCCTGGACTCTTGGTAAAGTTGTGGCTGAGTCTTGCTTGCCTGCTCCGGGAGGAGGGGTCCTCGGGAGCCCAGGGCCTCATGAGGGGTCTTGCTTGAGGCGCCCGCTGGTGGTCGCCTATTGGGCCTCCGCCAGGCGTTGCGCCCTGGGCCGCAAGCAGACGGGCCGGGATACCCTGGGTTCAATGGGCCCGACAATCGTCTTGCTCTGTCCCATACTTTCTAGGTTGCTGGTAATGAGACTCCTATAATTTGAACAGATGAGGTTCAAGTTGGATCGGCAAGATGATGCAACCAGACAAGCATGCACTCATGTTTTCAAGTCTGCTCTGCGACAGTATTGGTATAATCTGAGGAAAACTCACTTTGAAGGCAAGGCTAACAATGAACTTGCCCAAACATCTCCAGTGGAAAATATAACGGATGAAGACTGGACAGCCCTTGTTAAACACTGGTCTGATCCAAAGTATCAAGTATGTTATATAGATGTGATCAGATCACATGTTGAACTCCTATTTACGCATGTCCCTCACAAATCTATCTTCTTCTAGGTGAAGTGTTCAAAGAACAAGGCCAACCGTACGAAAGTGAAATTCCAACAGATGACAGGATCTCGTAGCTATATTGCACACTGCGAGGCTCTGGTAACTAGCTGCTGTTTCACTCTTTTGGCTGTGCCATATTATCAGATCTATATTGACTTGTTCCAAATGCAGAGGAAAGCCCGCAAGGACCAAAAAGAACCTAAACCAAATGCGGTGGAAATATTCATGGACTGTCACACTAGCAAGACGAAGGGCATGACTACACCAGTCAAAACCGCTGTAGTAAGTCCTTAATCCTCAGGCCCTTTGAACTACTGGTTACTCTGACTTGTGGTGCATGTGGCACCCCGGCTCAGAGGACCGGTTTACCTTGTGTTCCCAACCCAGAGATCATGTCTTCTGGAAACACACAACAACTTGGAACAGAACAGAACTGATCTTTATTGATATGGTACAAGTACAAGCTTGGATATTACATAGGATGGTGAGGCAAGGAGCACTACTCGTGCTATGACAGTGTAACACCCTGGTTTTCGCTCCTCATTTTTTTTCCTTCACGGGATTTGACTCCCGTCTTTTTTTCGGTGTTATCGGATTTTCTCTCGCTCTTGGGTATATGAAGATGGTCATTTAGCCTTGCCAATCCTATTCAACCCGAGATTCTCTCCAGTCCAACCTTGCCACCCAAAATATATTCTCAAGATTTTGCCACCGAAACCCTACTCTCCGGTTTACCGGAAGGGAAACTGTAATTCCTTCCGTTACAAAGGAACCCTAATTTCCTTTGATCTGTTGCCTTCCAAACATTTCCCAGTAATCATCCCATATCTATAGACCCTGGATATGCAAAAATATTTCCAAGTCATTTGCAATATTTTCCATTTAAAATTAATTCCTTTTTCTGCTGTTTAAGGGAATTAAATCCAGGAAAATATCTATCCATCTCCAAAGTTCATGAAAACTTGTGGAGATATTCTTTGTGATCATATTGAGCTCTCATAAAAATATTGGCCATAATTAAATAAGGGAAATTGCATTTTCCTATTAAAAGCCAATATTGCACTTTGGGCACTTTCCAAAGGAACTACCATTTTGGTAGCCAGGAAAAATCCCAAATAATTTGTGGAGCTTCTCCTATCCATATATTCACAATTTCCATAAAGAACCCAAGTTCCACAGTTCAAAGTTTGAGTGCATCATCCAATTCTTGTTTCTGGATTTATTTTGAGGTTGTGAAGCAACTATATTTTATATTGCTTCAAAATTATTGAAATTATTCCAGGACCTCACATTCCCTATATTATGTGAGCATGCAAAAATTCACATCATTTTATCTAGCCAATTTCTCTCAAAAATTCCATCTAGTTTCTGTCCAGCAGAAAGCTTTGTGAAGGAAGTACCATTTTGGTATATCCAAAGGAGCTGAAATTGTACCAATACCTACATACACCCAAATAACCTTCCTCCACCAAAATTCAGCTCAGTCCATTCAGCCATTTGAGCACAACATCAAAACCTAGATTCTGGACCAAATTTTGCATTACAAAGGAAGTATATGCAAACTTGGTCCAAATGACTTTAAATTCTACCAGAATCTACACCTTCCTACTACATTCCATTTTGGCAATATCTTAGCTCCATTTACCCAACAATTTTACCTCAGTGACTCCTGCATAATTCTATCCAGAAGATGTTCTGGATCATTCTGGTCAATCTAGATCCCTCCCAACCCCTCCAGTCACCAATCCTATCTAGTTGAGCAGTGATGGACATGTTTGACAAGGTGAGACGTGCAGGTGCGCCCCAGAGCACGTGTTGCCGTGGTGACCATGTCACGGACAAGGCCAAACACGTGCTCTGCGTGTTGACCGCGTTCGGCCGCGTCGGCCAGCTAGCTCCGATCGACCCCGGCTTGTCCAAACGTGTCTAGCGGCTCCGCGGCGTCCACGCACCCCTCTCCAGCCTCTTCCCCTTGCCGGACTCTTCCTCGCCGCGCCGCGACAATGGTCGCCGTACCGCTACTGTTCGTACGCGGTCGCCGCCGCATACCTCCAACCAGAGCTCTCCCGAAGCCACTGCTGACTTCTCCACCCTCCCGGAGACCCTGCCGACATTGCCCCCTCTGTAACACCCCGATATTTGGCCCTTTCTTTTTCTTTTGGATTTCTTCGAATTTTTATTTGGAGTTCTTTTTCCGAGGCTATGTGGTCTTGAAACCTGGGAAGATCTTCTATCCTGCCACTTCCTAGTGGCTTGTCACTCTCAAATCTATCCCAAGGCCATGTCATTTTCATCTTAGCCCAATCCCAATTCTTATTCCTTGGGAGTATTCCTTTTTCTATTAAAGGAATAACCCTGTCTGCCCTAGGTTGTGAAGCAACCTATATTTCTGCCATTCCTAAAATTCCCACAAAATTCTCATAAATTCTTTGGATCATATATTCCCCCAATATGTCAAAACCCATCCTTGCCTAGTTCAAAAATAATTCAGGAATATTCATTTACTATTCTGTCCAGAATGGCACTTTGTGAAGGAAGTGCTATTTATATTTTATTGATTGCCCTCAAAAATTTTGGGCACTCTTTCCTATCTAAATAATTGCCACATGCCAAAATTCAGCCTCATTTGCCTAGTAAATCTTCCTCAGGAAATTTCCAAAGTTTCTGTCCAGAGAGAAGCTTTGTAAAGGAAGTACTAGCTAGGCTAATACAAATGAGTTGAAATTTTGGTAGATCATTTATATGGTAAAATCATTGCTCTCCACCAAATTTCATATCCATCCAACTATATATATGAGCACACCTTCAAATTTTTGCTTCTGGTCATAATTTCAGTTTGTGAAGCAACTATATTTTATATTGCTTCAAAAATTCTAAAATTATTCCAGGACCTAAGTATCCCTATATAATTTTAGCATGCCAAAATTCACATCATTTTGCCAAGCCATTTTCCCCAGAAAATTAGCCCAAGTTTCTGTCCAGTGTGGAGCATTGTGAAGGAAATACCATTTTTACTTATCCAAATGGGATGAAATTTTTATGGTACCTTCATATGCCCAAATAATCATCCTCCACCAGTTTTCAGCCCAATCCAAGCATCCATGTTAGTGCTACTTCCTGATCTAGCTTCTGGACCAGATTTGGCAGTTGTAAAGCAACTATGTTAAATACTGGTCCAAATCTCTTCAAAACCCACAGGACTGTAGTCCTTCCTACCCTAAGCCTCTGAGACATCCTGGTTATCTCTTACCCCATCCCATTTGATCAGTATTTTATGCCTAAGTTTGCAACAGCAAACTTCAGTCGATCATTCCCATCAACCCACAGCTCCTTTTGTTGATCCATCACCTCAGGAGGGTCCCATGATGCATGAACTACACACTAGACATGGTTTTACTAGCCAAAGCGCACCGCGTGCGCCTGTGCACGCGGTGACCACGCGGCTGGGAAGCCATTGTCACGCTCTGCTTGGCGTTTAGCTTCGGGCACTCCTCTGCTCACCGTTTCCGCGCGTCTCATCGTGTCCCAGAGCTTCGTGGCAGCCTCGCGCTCACTCTCCCGCCCTGGCCCCCTCCTCCTTCGCCCTGCTTGCGCCACGGTGGCCGCGGCTGCGTGCGCACAGTGGCCGAGTGGCCGACCGGACTCCGCGCCGCCCGCGTCTGCCCTCCTCTGCGCCTCCACTTGCCCGCTCTAGTCACCGTCCGAGCCAGTCCGCGTACGCGGGCGCGTCAGTGCACCCCCCTGTGTGCCATGGCGGCATCCGGCGAAGGCATCGGCGCCGCGGCTATATAAGCCAACCTCGACCTCACCAACCTCCTCTACTCCACCCCAGCACCCTTCCCCACCACTCATTCGAGCTCGAGCCGCCCTCCTCGGCCGTCATAGCTGCCGTTCGGCCATGCTCAAATTCGAGCAATGTCGGTCTCCTCCCTCCCTCCCACCTACACCGGAGAGGCCCCCAAGGCCCGGTGAACCCCTCCATAGCCTTGGCCCCTCCTTTCTGCCACCATACCGAGCTCCCCATCGTCAACCGAGGCCGCCGTCTGCCATGGCAGGAGACGAGCTTGCTTCGGCCCTCCTCGGTGAACGGGCCATGCCCAGGCGGGTGCGCCGCCCTCTCCTGAGTTCGCCGGTGGCCGAACCCCGGCCGGGGGTGGCCGGAGACGCCGGGGCCAGCGACGGCCGCGTCCAGCCGCGCCCCTCCTCTGTCGTCAGCGTCGGGAGGAAGAAGGAGAAGACGTAGGAGAGAGATGGGAGGCGTGGGCCCCACATGTCGGCGACCCAGAGGTCGGGCCCGCGCAGAGTAAGCGGAAGCGTATTCGGCTGAATACGTTTTCTTCTTTTGAAAGCGTATTTTGCAGCAACCGTAGGCCGAAATGCGTTTTCCCTTCTCTGGAAGCGTATTTTCTAAAATACGCTTTCTCTTTTTCAGCCGCCGGCCGAAACGGTTAAATTGCGGACGTTCGTCCGTTAGCAGCAGAAATGAATATTTTTTATTTAAATTTTTCCTAACGAACGAACGGCCGTAACTCCGCAACCGTAACTCCGATTCAGGTGATTCCAAATCCCACGATCTCAGTTCGTCGAGCCCGTTGCGATGGTATCATTTTCATGAGGTTGTCACAATATGAAAATGACCATTTCGCCCTTGCCCTTAAAACAGCTCTGCCGAGAGGGAAACTTTTCCGACGATTCTTTCCGCGAATGCATCGCACCTCTCCCCGGTGAATCCTTCATCCCCAGGCAAGCCACAACAGCCACTTGCATGATGGCACTATAGTAGCCTTGGTTTTCCACTTGAATTTTTAAATAGTTGTTTGGTCATTTAATTATTTTGTGAATGACATATGATTGTGAATCCATGTCTATGCTTATGCCATGTTCATGTTCATCTAGTAAGTGAAATGATTAAATGCTAATGTTATTATTTTCATGTTTCATTCTTTCCGGTGCTAGTGAATATGATATGCTCATATGAATAGTTAGAGTTTGATATGAAAATACTTGTGATATTCATGATCGTCATTATGCCATGCTCATTTGCATCCCGTAGATTAAATGATTCCTCATTGTTGATGTTATGTTGTTAAATGATTATGTTGCCCATCCATGTTTATGTTGATATCATGCTCATATGCATTATCATTTTATTATGACTCAGCTCATCACCATTCAAGTTAAACCTGACATTAATCGAACTTGAACAAGTCTGTTGGCTGAGTCATGGTGCCACCGAATCGAGCTCACCAGTGCAACCACACTTGCCTGGATGGGGAGGCCCTAATGCGGTCTATTGTCATGCCTCTCGCCGGTGCCTCCAATGAGGGAAGGTTATGTGCACGCGCTACCCTGATCAGGTAGGCGGCCATAAGCCTTGAGTGCCCAAGTTGTGTTGTACCCGGGTGTCCCCGTTTGGGACGAGTTTGTTTTGGCCACGACGTTGGCGGCCCCAAAGGTGGCGGATGTCACGAGTTGGCATCGGGGCAACCCAGGACATAGCCCAAAGGGGAGTTTGTCGGAGTGGCCGGGAGAGTGTCATGCAATAGATTGGTTTTGTCGGAATGTCGTTGGTCCACCCGAATGGGAGCACGAGGCCAAGAGTTCCGTGGTGTGGGTACAGTGTACTAACCTCTGCAGAGTGTGTAATCTATCGATAGCCGCGTCCTCGGTCATCGACACAGTTCGTAGTAGGTCACACTGTGGGTCAACAGAAATAATAACCTAAATAATAAACAACCCCGGTTCGATGAGAAAAGAAGTTGGTTGATCTTTATGTGGTCACGAGATGATCACGATGGTATTCTTGATGATGGTTGATCATGAGGTGATCGTGTGATGATCATGACGGTAAGAAAGATTGGTACATATGGTGGTTACGAGATAACCTCCGAGGAGAGTAAGTTGGTCCATGAGACCTTAAACGTCGACCCCCTTGCATGCTAGTGCAAGTATCATCCTGTTCATATCATGAATTATATGTACATGCCACGCTCATGTTGTTGCCATGCTCATGTTGTTGCCATGATCTTGTTGTTCTAGTAGTATCATGTTCATCTTTGATGATTAACCTGTAAATGCCATGCTGTTGTATGTCTTGATTGCTTTGGTTGCTGTGAGCTTGCGAGTACATTCAAAGTACTCACCTGGCGTGTGATGCCAGATTGCAGGTGATGCCGTGATTTCTTGTTTGTCGAGGATCCCGAGGTTGTGCTCTAAGATACGTCCCAGCCAGAGTCCCTACGGAGTGGAGTTCATCACCGTCGTCATTGTTCCGCTGCTAGAGTTTATTCTGTTTCGAGATGTTCCGCTGCTAGCATAGAACTACCTTAGCAGGCAAAGTGTCGCCGTGCCCCTGTAACCTTTGTAATATCGGACCCTTGGACCCTGTTTATTCGTAATAAAGAGCTGATTTGTTCTATGCCAAGCAGTGCCGTATTCCAGAAGACTTGATCTCTGGGCTGGAATACGGGGTGTTCCGGTCTCTCTGAGCCGGGGTGCCACAGCGATTGGTATCAGAGTAGGTCTGGCTGTAGGACGCCCTAGTCAGCGCGAGCGTTAGAAACCGGTAGTATTGAGTCTAGTCGGTTTGCTGCATTTGATTGCTGCATTTGTTTGTCGCATAGCATGCATATAGACTCATTATATTTATCACTAACGGTTGATCTTGTGAGTGTAGGTGGCATCGGTTTCGATCCACTACCTGCACCCTTCAGTTTTGCATACTTGCTCGTTGGTGTTTGGTGTCATCTCTGTCCCAGCGGAGTGATGCCGAGGTACCTAGTGGTGTCGATCACTTGCAAGATTGATGCATAGGTATCACACCAATATCTTTCCGCCAACCACCTATCGTTTCGGTGGTAGACATGTGTCTACCCCGGATCTTGCCATCCAACCCGCCGTTTGGCAACCCTCACTGGTCTTTGTTACTAGAAAAGGGCAATGCTAGCAAATTCTGTTTTCCGCCGCTATCCTACTCTATCACCCATTCTTTGGACGAGTACGGTTCCCTTCCGTACTCTTGATGATGATGTGGTCGTGACATCCGTGTCTCGCTATATGATCACCGAGTCCGTCCTCATCCCTAAGCCCGTCCAGATGCAACCGGTGCCAAGCCAGCGTTTGGTCTAGCTCTGTTTACACCAACCGCTCCACACGCTGATCCACTATCGTGCACACCGCCACAGCATGTTAGATCGTAGTACCGGAGTTTCCTCGAGAATTGTGTGCTCAAGTAGGCATGCATAGTGATGACCCACAAGTATAGGGGATCAATCGTAGTCCTTTCGATAAGTAAGAGTGTCGAACCCAACGAGGAGCAGAAGGAAATGACAAGCGGTTTTCAGCAAGGTGTTTTCTGCAAGCACTGAAATTATCGATAACAGGTAGTTTGATAGCAAGGTAATTTGTAACAAGTGACAAGTAACAATAGTAACAAAGAGTGCAACAATATAGCCCAATCCTTTTTGTAGCAAAGGACAGACCGAAACGATCTCTTATAATAAGTAAAGCGTTCTCGAGGACACATGGGAATTTCATCTAGTCACTTTCACCATGTTAGTTTGATTCGCGTTCGCTACTTTGATAATTTGATATGTGGGTGGACCGGTGCTTGGGTGCTGCCCTTACTTGGACAAACCTCCCACTTATGATTACCCCCTCTCGCAAGCATCCGCAACTATGAAAGAAGAGTTAAGATTACTCTAACCATAGCATTAAACATGTGGATCCAAATCAGCCCCTTACGGAATAGCGCATAAACTAGGGTTTAAGCTTCTGTCACTCTAGCAACCCATCATCTAATTACTACTCCACAATGCATTCCCTTAGGCCCAAAGATGGTGAAGTGTCATGTAGTCAACGTTCACATGACACCACTAAGAGAATCACAACATACACATCATCAAAATATCGAACGAATACCAAATTCACCTGATTACTTATGACAAGCCTTCTCCCATGTCCTCAAGAACAAAAGTAACTACTCACACATCATCAACATGTTCATGACCAGTAGGGTATTGAATTACATAATAGATCTGAACATATAATCTTCCACAAAGTAAACCAACAAGCATCAACTACAAGATGTAATCAACACTACTAGCAACCCACGGGTACCAATCTGAGGTTTTGAGACAAAGATTGAATACAAGAGATGAAATAGGGTTTGAGATGAGATGGTGCTGGTGAAGATATTGATGAAGATTAGCCCTCCCATGATGAGAGGGTCGCTGGTGGTGTCGATGGCGACGATTTCCCCCTCCTAGAGGGAAGTATCCCCGGCAGAATCTCTCCGCCGGAGAGCAAAAGTGCTCCTGCCCAAGTTCCGCCTCGAGATGCGGCACACCATTTCGAAAGTCTTCTCTCTATTTTTTTTAGGTCAAATGCCCTTATATACTAGAAAATGGGGGCCAGAAGTGGGCCAGGGGCCCCACGAGGTACCAGGGCACGCCTGGGGGGGTGGCGCGCCCTGGTGCCTCGTGGGCACCTGGGTGGCCCCCTCTGGTACTTTTTGCTTCCAATATTTTTTATATATTCCAAAATAATTCTCCAAAAAATTTCAGCTCATTTGGAGTTGTGCAGAATAGGTATCTTGACAGAGCTTTTTCAGGTCCAGAATTCCATCTGCCGGTATTCTCCCTCCTTGTGTGAATCTTGCATATTTAGAGAGAAAAGGCATTAGAATAGCTCCACAAAGTGTTATATTGATTAAAAACACTATAAATAATAGTAGTAAAACATGATGCAAAATGGACGTATCAACTCCCCCAAGCTTAGACGTCGCTTGTCCTCAAGCGAAAGCCGATATCGATAATCATGTCCTCATGTTTAGAGAGAGAGGTGTCGATAAAAACAAAATACGGACATAGAAGCATCATGATCATCTATTATATATAAAAAATGCTTTATGGGTTAACCAGAAAAAAGAGAATTAAGATAGAAAATCCGATAATAATTAGAAACATCCAACCGTGTATTTGTTGGATCAATGATTAATGACCATTAGATTTAACTTAAGTCATAGAAAATTACCCACCAATGCCCTTATATAAAACGTGCCCTTTTCTGAGATTAAGAAGAAAAAAGAATATAGAACGGCTGAGATACGATGGATTCCTCTGGGATACTTATGGGGTAGTTACGATCTACAGCGGACCTCGCCTGATCGCTAGAAGTCTGATCGCCGAAAGAAACATCTAGCAGCTGCATCATGATCTGCCGATCTCACCGCGCCGCCGGCAGCGACGCAACGTCTCACCGAACCATCAGGATTCTGCATGCAAGCTGTGTCCGTTCCATACTTCCATTGCAACGCAACGTCTCACTCATCCATCACGATTCTGCATGCAAGTAAATTGGGTTCATTCCATACTTCCATTGCTACTAGCTAGCTAAACTTAGTACGTATCGTAGCTACGGCCTAGGGTAATGTTCCTTTGCCAACGGCGCCGGCGCGCACGCGCCTTGATCCTTGAACAATGAAAAGGAGCATGCATGCGCATATAATCAGTACTAAGCAGTTTAAATATTCTCAATTTTGTCTCATTCATCGTTTGCTATATCTTTCTCTGGATTACTTGTGGCCAATCAACTGCCGTCACAAACTCAACATCTACTGTATAAATTAGATATATTTTTTACTAATTTTGTTCCTTAATGCAGTGTAAAAATATCTTTAACTTGCCATTTTTTAATATGTATAGTCCGACTTATTACTAATTTAGTTTATAATTCACTATTGAATTATTGTATTCATCCTCTATGCATACACATGTTGTATCCCTAGACGTCCATTTTTTAAATGTGTTTTCCCGCATTCCCGTATCCATATCATGGACCAAGATCGCAGTTGCCGCCCAAATCGAACTCATGAGCAGTGATTCACGACAAATCACTTCTATCGGTAGATGGAATCTGGATGTGCACCCACAGTATGAGGCAAGATGTAAGACTTATGCACCTACCTAGCTGCGAACTAGAAACTTGTATATATACATGGAAAGACATGCATCATGCATGGACATAATCCAAAAATAGAAACGGGTGAGTATACATCTTTGTTTGATAGTTCCCATTCTTTATTTGTGGGAGCACATCATGCATGTATTCTTGATTTATATCTTTTATTCATCTTTTTTTATGTAAGTGTTGATTGTCATAGGATACCTAATAAGAGAAGAGGTGTCTATTGATCATGGGACAGTTTACTAATTTTTCAGATATTTAGAGGCTTTATTATTGATCACGTGGAACAAGTTGCATGGAAAATCATGTTAGAAAGATAACTCTGATAAAAAGATTGAGAATTACTATTCATTTTCAATCAGCGATGGCCCGCCAAGACTGGTCGTGTGTAGCTGCGTTCGTGTTCCAGCTTGCCATGGCGCCCAACACATTTGTGGCTGATCCGTACTGCCAGGCTTGGAGATCTCCTCAACAGGTAGTACATCTCAGGATTTTTTCTTTGATAGAGCAGACAAATACTAGCGTCGTTGCATGGTAAAGCTATAACAAGTTCATGAGAAAGCTAAAGACACTGATTTGATGTTGTATACACTAATACTTTTCCCCGGATTAACATCATGTCCGTCCAAAATGTTCGAGCGTAATTTTAAAATTTCAAAAATGATACCCACTAAAATTTAAGGTTCTTATCAGACCTATTTTTAACAATTATGTACCTACGTAGGCGATGAAAGCTACAATATTTCATAACGTAATTTTTGCTTATTTTCAGTATTGTATCTTTGTTGCCTGCTTGAAAAAAAAATGCTATCATCTGACAGTGATAGTATAGCGAAGATCATCGTGGAAGATAATTATTTTGCTGTTGACATTGAGGAAATCATGATGTAATATACGTATAAATATATATCTTAGTGTTTGAATGATCCGAGAAAAGATCTCACAAATATCATGTACCATATGAGGTATTTGGCTGCTGACATAGATAAAGTGTGTGTGGAGATCATGTTAATAACTTAAAGATGATTTACCCATTTATCTTTTTATCCCATGGAACAACATAGCTATTTTTAGTTTGCAGAAAGTGCATATTATGTCTCTACAATAAAATAAAATCATGGTGTACTATATATGTGTTTCTGTTATTTATTCAATCCATTGTGCTTTTGCGAAATATTTTTCTTTTGTTATCCTCCACACGCACACCAAAAAATCTGTACGTATGAATCATGTCTTTATATCCTACTAAGAAAATGTGTACGTATGAATCATGTCTTTATGCCATGCTCTAATGATATACTCTTTTCTTCTTTTCGGGAGTGGTTCATGAATGTGGTCTGAAGTAGCAATGGAAGAAGGATAAGCACATCTCTATGTATAAAAAATACTAATAAATAAATTACATGTATTTTCAGAGCTTATTATGCTTTCCATCCAAGTTATGTTCCATATAATATATCTCAATTCTTATAATTAGGACCCGCAAATCACCTACAATTAGGGTAAAAAAAGAAGCACACGCACATGCTTAAAGACAAACATGCCTATAAGTTCCTATATGTTAATTGTGCTATAACTCTCCTCTTTCCACTCATATTATTACAAGTAGATAAATTGATAGAAAATAATTTTGGTTCATATAGTACTACATTAAGATAAGGTAGAAAACAATGCCAGGATGCGGATGTCGAGGTTGGACATGAATTTTTAGGCTGCCTACCTTTCGGAAAGTGACTGACACGTCCGGCTTAGGACTTGGGGACTACAACACCACCAAGAACCTCACACTCTCTTAAGACCAATGCTGGATCATCACTTCCATATGGATGTTGCAGTCAATGCAGCATGATAAAAAGCCATAAAAATGATGCCAGACATAATTTTCTGAACGAGATTCATCATAAAAAAATAGTATGACATGCATAATAAGCAGGTAAATGATAAATGGATAACATATGTTTATATGTGAAAACCAAACATACATAAGGAAAACTATGTTCTAAAAAGTCATATATTTGTAAATGTCATCGCATACTCACAATTTTTCTGTACAGAAATCAAATAATATGTTTTCATTATCAAACTTTCTAATTTTCTAGCCCGCGCATCGAGCGGGCCACTTTTCTAGTTATTATAACAACAATATTTATTATCATGGCAGCAATATTTATTATCATAAACTTCTTATGAGCAAGTAACAATTCACCACAACAGTGGAGTATAAGGCATAAACCTTCTTGAAAGCTAACACACTATGTTCTCAGTCTACAATGCAATTACAATTCATCATATTTTTAGGAAGGGTCACATGTAGGAGCTATTCAGCAAGTCCACATACTCAACCATCATTTAGTCTTCCATGATTGCTAACACTCATGACATGTATATGGAGCAAAAAGTCTCAGCCAGGCACATAGAAAGATAGGGGCTTATAGTTCTGCCTCCCAACTTATTCACCTCAAGGGTGATGTCAACAATAATAACTCATGATCACTCATATCCAACTGGATATATGTGCTTAGATCTTTCCCCACCACATGATGCTTGCAAAAGAGAAAAATAAAAAGGAAATAGAGGAGAATACTATTGACTCTTGCATAAAAAGTAAAATACATAAAAGTGAAGGATAGGCCCTTCGCAGAGGGAAGCAGAGGTTGTCATGCGCTTTTTGTTTTTGAATGCTAGAGCTCTTAATGCAAAGGAACATCACGTTATATTGCCCCTTGTGATAGCAACCTTTATTATGCAGTCCGTCTCTTTTATTTCTTTACCATCACAAGCTCGTACAACGCTTATTTCCCTTACAATAAAAGTTCAGACATATTCAGAGGCAATTTTTATTGCTTTTTGCACCGATGACAACTTACTTGAAGGCTCTTATCCAATCCATAGGTAGATATAGTGGACTCTCATGACATGAAACTGGGTCTAAGGGTTTTGGATGCACAAGTAGTATCTCTACTTAGTGCGAATTTTTGGCTAGCAAAGATATTGGGCAAGCACCACATGTTGGAGGATCTATAACAATATAACTTCTATGTGAATATGAACAAACATAACTCATTACGTTGTCTTCCTTGTCCAACGTCAACAATTTGACACAAAATACTTAATGGGGGCTCACAATCATAAAAGATGTCCAAGATAGTATATTTGCATGTGAATCTTCTCTTCCCTTATTAATTCTTTCATGAATTGCATCATTGACTAATACTTTGTTTGTTATCCTCCAATAAATTTTACCACTTATACTTTTCTTTATGTAATGTCATTACTTTCCATAAGGTTAGCATATAATCTTTTTCGTTATTTTCATTGCTATGATTGAAACATGAAAGTAAAGCAACACAGGCTCAAACTACTCTTTATTATATTGCTCTCAACTCAATTACATATATGGATGGGTCACGAAACTAACACTCGAAAATAGATCATGCTAAGCTTTTATTCAACTAGATCACGAAATAACTGAGGATCGAACTAAAAAGTAAGTAAAGATCATAGAAGTGATGGTGATACGATACCGGGGCACCTCCCCCAAGCTTGGCGCAAGCCAAGGGGAGTGCCCATACCCATGTGCTCAAGTGTCCTTCTCCGGTGATGATGGTGGTGGAGTAATGGTAAGCTTGGCCAGCTTACGTTTCAGGATGAAATTTTCCTCCCTCAAATCATCGACTTCTTGCTCAAGCTTCAATACCCTTTTACATAATGCCTCCTTGCTCTCCTGCAGAAAACAGGACGGAATAAATTGAATCTTAGATTTCTTTACTGTGTTTGGGAGACTCGACCTCTTGAACTCCACATGCATATCTCTAGGTCGAGGTAAAGGGGCATCATCTTCATCCGAACTCGCGTCTTCCATCCCCTTTATGTTGGCCTCTTGCTCCTCCTCGAACAATCCATAGGGGTCTAAATCCCCATAGGCCTTCGGATTTGCAAGATAGTGTGATATGAAGCTCTCCCCATCTGAGTCTTGAGACGACATATTTTCAGATCTGCCAGGAAATCAGCAGGAAACAAGAACAGAGGAGATTTCTACGATACGGTGGTCAAAACGTCTGGAAATCTATATATAGATTTTTTTTATCTTGCAAAATAAGTAATCCAGAATAAAAACGGAGTCAGGAAGGCACACGTGGGGCCCACGAGCCACCAGGGCGCGCGTGGGGGGGTGGCGCGCCCTGGTGCCTCGTGGGCACCAGGTGGGTCCCCCCCGGCTGTTTCTTTTTTTTGTACTTTTATAAATATTCCAAAACTGACAGAAAGTATTTTTATGGAATTTTTGGAGTCGGTTTAGTTACCGTATCACATACCTCTTCCTTTTCAGGGTTCTGGAGTGTTCCGGAAGGTCTCCCTTATGTATTCCTCTGGTGTAATTGTTTCAATAAAATTAGTTTCAACATTGATAGTGGTACCTGAAATATAATGCTTAATTCTTTGCCCATTCACCACTCTCGGATTAGTGCCATCGCAGTTATTTATTTTGATGGCTCCGGAGCGATAAACTTCTTCGATAATATATGGTCCTTCCCACTTAGAGAGAAGTTTTCCTGCAAAGAATCTTAAGCGAGAATTGTACAATAGAACTTGCTCACCTACTTTAAATTCCCGTTTCTGAATTCTTCTATCATGCCATCCTTTAACATTTTCTTTAAACAATTTAGCATTTTCATAAGCTTGGGTTCTCCATTCGTCTAATGAGCTAATGTCAAATAACCACTTCTCACCGGCAAGTTTGAAATCATAATTTAATTCTTTAAATGCCCAATATGCTTTATGTTCTAACTCAAGAGGCAAATGATATGCTTTTCCATAAAGCATTTTATAAGGAGACATACCCATAGGATTTTTATAAGCAGTTCTATAAGCCCACAGTGCATCATCAAGTTTCTTAGACCAATTCTTTCTAGATCTGTTGACGGTTTTCTGCAAAATTAATTTTATTTCTCTATTGCTTAATTCAACTTGACCACTAGTCTGAGGATGATAGGGAGATGCAATTCTGTGGTTGACATCATATTTAGCAAGTAATTTATGGAATGCACCATGAATAAAATGTGAACCACCATCAGTTATTAAATATCTAGGGACTCCAAACCTTGGGAAAATAACATCTTTAAGCATTTTAATAGAAGTGTTATGATCATCACTACTAGTTGGAATAGCTTCTACCCACTTAGTAACGTAATCAACAACAACTAAAATATGAGTATACCCATTGGATTTAGGAAAAGGTCCCATATAATCAAATCCCCAAACATCAAATGGTTCAACAGCAAGTGAATAATTCATAGGCATTTCCTGACGTCTACCAACATTACCAATTCTTTGACATTCATCACAAGAGGAGACAAATTTATGAGCATCCTTGAAAAGAGTAGGCCAATAAAAACCAGATTGTAATACCTTGTGTGCAGTTCTGTCTCCCGCATGGTGTCCTCCGTAAGCTTCGGAGTGACACTTCCGTAGGATTTATTCCTGTTCATGCTCAGGTATACATCGTCTAATAATACCATCTACTCCTTCTTTATAAAGATGTGGGTCATCCCAGAAGTAATGTCTTAAGTCAAAGAGGAATTTTTTCTTTTGTTGGTATGTAAAACTAGGTGGTATATATTTAGCAACAATGTAATTAGCATAGTCTGCAAACCAAGGAGTATTACGAGAAGCATTTATGACAGCTAATTGCTCATCAGGAAAATCATCATTAATAGGTAGTGGGCCATCAAGAACATTTTCTATTCTAGAAAAATTATCTGCTACGGGATTCTCAGCTCCCTTTCTATCAATAATATGCAAGTCAAATTCTTGTAGCAATAAAACCCACCTAATGAGTCTAGGTTTAGCATCTTTCTTTTCCATAAGATATTTAATAGCAGCATGATCGGTGTGAATAGTTACTTTAGAATCAACTATATAAGATCTGAATTTATCACATGCAAACACAGCCGCTAAAAATTCTTTTTCAGTAGTAGCATAATTTCTTTGGGCACTATCTAGAGTTTTACTAGCATAATGGATAACATTTAATTTCTTACCAACTCTTTGTCCTAGAATAGCACCAACAACATAATCGCTAGCATCACACATAATTTCAAAAGGCAAGTTCCAGTCAGGTGGTTGAACAATAGGTGCAGTGGTTAAGGCCTTCTTAAGTGTTTCAAAGGCTTCTAGACAATCTTCATCAAAAACAAATGGAACATCTTTTTGCAAAAGATTGGTGAGAGGCCTAGAAATTTTGAAGAAGTCTTTAGTAAATCTCCTATAGAAACCAGCATGACCAAGGAAACTTCTTATACCTTTAATATCTTTGGGACATGGCATTTTCTCCATAGCATCAACCTTAGCTTTATCAACTTCAATACCTCTCTCAGAAACTTTATGGCCCAAGAGAATACCTTCATTCACCATAAAGTGGCACTTCTTCCAATTCAAGACAAGATTAGTTTCTTCACATCTCTACAAAACTCGATCAAGGTTGCTTAAGCAATCATCAAAAGAAGTTCCGTAAACGGAAAAATCATCCATGAAAACCTCAACAATCTTTTCACAAAAGTCATAGAATATAGTAGTCATACATCTTTGAAAGGTAGCAGGTGCATTGCATAAACCAAAAGGCATACGTCTATAAGCATAAGTTCCGAAAGGACAAGTAAATGTGGTTTTCTCTTGATCGGGTTGTGATACGGGTATTTGAGAAAAACCAGAATAACCATCTAGGAAACAAAAATGTGTATGCTTAGACAATCTTTCTAACATTTGATCAATAAAAGGTAAGGGGTAATGATCTTTTCTGGTAGCCTTGTTTAATTTTCTAAAATCGATTACCATCCTATAACCAGTTACAATTCTTTGTGGAATGAGTTCATTTTTATCTTTAGGAACAACGGTTATAACTCCTTTCTGAGGGACACAATGAACAAGACTTACCCATCTACTATCAGCTATGGGATAGATTATACCTGCTTCCAGAAGTTTTAATATTTCAGTTCTTACCACCTCCTTCATCTTAGGATTTAATCGACGTTGGTGGTCGACAACTGGTTTAGCATCAGGCTCCATAATAATTTTGTGCTGACATAGAGTGGGACTAATGCCCTTAAGATCATCAAGAGTATATCCAATAGCGGCTCAGTGCTTCCTTAGAGTTTTCAGCAATCTCTTTTCTTCATACGCTGAAAGGTTAGCACCAATAATAACAGGATATATCTTCTTTTCATCTAGATAAGCATATTTCAATGTATCTGGCAATTGCTTCAATTCAAACACAGGATAACCTTTAGGTGGAGGAGGACCTCCAAGAGTTTCAACAGGCAAATTATGTTTAAGGATAGGTGGTTGATCAAAGAACATCTTATCAATTTCATTTCTTTCATGCATATGCATATCATTCTCATGGTCTAGCAAATATTGTTCTAACGGATCAGTAGGAGGTACGGCAATAGAAGCAAGACCAATAATTTCATCTTTACTAGGCAATTCTTTGTCATGAGGTTGTCTACGAAATTTGGAGAAATTAAACTCATGAGACATACCACCAAAATCAACACTGACTGTTTCTTTAGTGCAATCAATCTTAGCATTAACCGTGTTCAAGAAAGGTCTACCAAATATAATGGGACAAAAATCATCTTGTGGAGAACCAAAGACTAGAAAATCAGTAGGGTATTTTATTTTTCCACACAAGACTTCAACATCTCTAACAATCCCAAGTGGTGTAATGGTATCTCTATTTGCAAGTTTAATAGTAACATCAATGTCCTCTAATTCAGCAGGTGCAATATCATTCATAATTTCTTGATATAAAGTAAAAGGAATAGCACTCACACTAGCACCCAAATCACATAAGCCATGATAGCAATGATCTCTTATTTTAACTAAGACAACAGGCATGCCCACAACGGGTCTGTTTTTATCTTTAGAATCAGGTTTAGCAATTCGAGCTGCTTCATCGCAGAAGTAAATAACATGCCCATCTATATTATCAACTAAGAGATCTTTAACCATAGCAACATTAGGTTCAACTTTAATTTGTTCAACGGGTCTAGGTGTTCTATTATGACTTTTATTAACCACAGTTGAAACCTTAGCATGTTCCTTAATCCTAACAGGAAAAGGGGGTTTCTCAATATAAGCGGTAGGAACAACTGGATCAACATGATAAACAATTGTTTCTTCTTTAACACTAACAGGTTCCTCTATCTTTTCTTAAACAGGGGGGTGATATTTAAACCACTTATCCTTAGGGAGATCAACATGAGTAGCAAAGGATTCACAAAAGGAGGCTACTATCTCAGAGTCAAGTCCATATTTAGTGCTAAACTTATGAAAAGCATCGGTGGCCATAAAAGATTTAACACAATCGAACTCAAGTATTACACCTGACTCATTACCTTTGTCGAGTTCCCAATCTTCAGAGTTGCGTTTAATTCTTTCCAAAAGATCCCATCTGAATTCAATAGTTTTCTTCATAAAGGAGCCAGTCGAAGAAGAATCGAGCATAGTTTGATTATCATGAGAAAGCCGAGCATAAAAAATTTCTAAGATAATTTTTCTTCAGAGGTCATGATTGGGGCATGTATGCAACATATACTTAAGCCTCCCCCAAGCTTGAGCGATGCTTTCTCCTTCACGAGGCCAAAAGTTATATATATAATTCCGATCACGATGAACCAAATGCATAGGATAAAATTTCTGATGGAATTCTAGTTTCAAGCGGTTCCAATCCCATGTATCAGTATCATCACATAGCCTATACCATATTAATGCTTTTCCCTCCAAAGATAAAGGGAAAACTTTCTTCTTAACTCCATCTTCGGTTATACCTGCAAGCTTAAACAATCCACAAATTTCTTCCACATAAATCAAGTGCATATCAGGATGTACCATTCCATCTCCTGCATAAGGATTATCTAGCAGTTTCTCTAACATGCCCGGAGGAATTTCATATTCAATATATTTTTCAATAGGTGCAGTAGGTTGAGGAGCAACTATTTGTGTTTCCGGTCGAGGTGAAGATACCCCGAACAGACCCCTCAAAGGATTACTTTCCATAGTGACAAGTGATAGTAAATTTCAGCACGTAATATAAATGTTTCCTTACCAAATTCCACTTACCAAAGGCGCTTCACTCCCCGGCAACGGCACCAGAAAAGAGTCTTGAAGACCCACAAGTATAGGGGATCAATCGTAGTCCTTTCGATAAGTAAGAGTGTCGAACCCAACGAGGAGCAGAAGGAAATGACAAGCGGTTTTCAGCAAGGTGTTTTCTGCAAGCACTGAAATTATCGGTAACAGGTAGTTTGATAGCAAGGTAATTTGTAACAAGTGACAAGTAAAAATAGTAACAAAGAGTGCAGCAATATAGCCCAATCCTTTTTGTAGCAAAGGACAGGCCGGAACGATCTCTTATAATAAGGAAAGCGTTTTCAAGGACACATGGGAATTTCATCTAGTCACTTTCACCATGTTAGTTTGATTCGCGTTCGGTACTTTGATAATTTGATATGTGGGTGGACCGGTGCTTGGGTGCTGCCCTTACTTGGACAAACCTCCCACTTATGATTACCCCCTCTCGCAAGCATCCGCAACTACGAAAGAAGAATTATGATTACTCTAACCATAGCATTAAACATGTGGATCCAAATCAGCCCCTTACGGAATAGCGCATAAACTAGGGTTTAAGCTTCTGTCACTCTAGCAACCCATCATCTAATTACTACTCCACAATGCATTCCCTTAGGCCCAAAGATGGGGAAGTGTCATGTAGTCAACGTTCACATGACACCACTAAGAGAATCACAACATACACATCATCAAAATATCGAACGAATACCAAATTCACATGATTACTTATGACAAGACTTCTCCCATGTCCTCAAGAACAAAAGTAACTACTCACACATCATCAACATGTTCATGACTAGTAGGGTATTGAATTGCATAATAGATCTGAACATGTAATCTTCCACCAAGTAAACCAACAAGCATCAACTACAAGATGTAATCAACACTACTAGCAACCCACAGGTACCAATATGAGGTTTTGAGACAAATATTGAATACAAGAGATGAATTAGGGTTTGAGATGAGATGGTGCTGGTGAATATGTTGATCAAGATTAGCCCTCCCACGATGAGAGGGTCGCTGGTGGTGTCGATGGCGACGATTTCCCCCTCCCGGAGGGAAGTATCCCTGGCAGAATCTCTCCGCCGGAGAGCAAAAGTGCTCCTGCCCAAGTTCCGCCTCGAGACGGCGGCGCACCGTTCCGAAAGTCTTCTCTCTATTTTTTTTAGGTCAAATGCCCTTATATACCAGAAAATGGGGGCCAGAAGTGGGCCAAGGGCCCCACGAGGTACCATGGCACGCCTGGGGGGGGGGTGGCGCGCCCTGGTGCCTCGTGGGCACCTGGGTGGCCCCCTCTGGTACTTTTTGCTTCCAATTTTTTTTTATATTCCAAAATAATTCTCCAGAAAATTTCAGCTCATTTGGAGTTGTGTAGAATAGGTATCTTGACAGAGCTTTTTCAGGTCCAGAATTCCATCTGCCGGTATTCTCCCTCCTTGTGTTAATCTTGCATATTTAGAGAGAAAAGGCATTAGAATAGCTCCACAAAGTGTTATATTGATTAAAAACACTATAAATAACAGTAGTAAAACATGATGCAAAATGGACGTATCACATAGTGAGGTGAATAGCTGTGGAATGTGATGTTGCTTTTATGTAATCTTAATGCTGTGTGTGCTTTTTAGTCGTTTCTTTTGGCTTCTTTCTTTGGGCCTTTGGTGTTACCTTATTTCCCCTTATGAAAGTTGCTCATCAACCGACACCGGATTCAAAGAATCAGTAAAGATTTCAAATATTTTGAAGCGCAGCTAACAGTATGGAATTCTCAGCCGACTGCATTATATTGAGCATATTCGGTTTGAATACAAATGATATTCTGGAATAACTATCAGCATCAAGACTGACTCAGTATGCAACCATCACAATTGTAATGAACCAGCAGGAAGACAATTTGTGTGCAAGACAACAATACATTTCCGGTCAAAGGAATATCAAGGGTATACATATATATGGCATTCAGTTCACATATCACAGAGAGAAGCTTCTGGTATAAGCAACCCAGTCTTCCTCCACACGTTACCATGAAAGCTTACAAAGCAAGGTTCCGCAATCTTCCTCGGTATGATATGTGGATGACTTCCAATATAAGATACTCAGTCTTCTTCGGTAAGCCGTAGAAAGCTTCCGGCATAAGGCACCGAATCTTCTCCAGTACGCAACCAAGAGAAGAAACTTCTGAGGTACGGTACTCAGTCCTCTTCAGCACGCTATCCCGGCAAAAGCTTCGAACGTAAGCTATTCAGTCTTCCTCAGCACGCTACTCCCACAAAGCTTCCAACACAAGCTATCCAGTCCTCGTCAGCACAACACTACAAACATTTGTCTTCATGGGTACATGATATTACACAGTGAGTTGGCAGAATATGGCAGAATCAGATCCGCAACAGTTGGGTCAGAAACATGAGCTCCTTAGGACCCAAGTGTCTGCCTCAGGAATCAAATGCTCAGCTACACATGCTTCCATATTTATTGTGAACATGCTACCAAGGTCATGCAAGTCATTCCAACGATAATGCAAGCATGGTGAGAATCCAACAAATCTGTGAGTATGAGGAAGAAAGCAGGTTATACACCTCAGTGTGATGCAATGTCCGACAAGCTATGAAGCAAGACAATGTTGGGACAATAATCTTGACTGTGGATGTCAAGGCCAGCTTCCTCACGCCCGACAAAGTGATATCATTAACCTTTGTCACTGCCATGCAGGATTGACCACAACAGTGAGCTCTATGCCAGTAACTATGAACCTGGTTCGGATGATCATTGCCCTACAGTTAAAGCTCGGAAGATAATAAACTTGCCAGTTAAACGTTGCTGAACTGCCTGAGTATAAGGATAAGGATAAGGTATGATCGCCGGAATATTTCACCTGACAGCACCTATGAAGGATTAAGAGAATATAAAGCCAAGTTCTTTCGGTAACAATTTCAGAAAAAGAAAACAATAATGAAGGAGCAAGACCAGCAATACCGGTGTGATAATCGTTGCCCGAACAACACGGTACGGATACCCAAGACAGTATGATTCCGTATCAATCACCAGGGATATACACCCAAGGGGTCTACTCTGTTTGTAAGGACCTCATATCAAGGTGACAGTCGAATCATCGGTACGGATTCGAGACAGTGGAGCCAGCCAAGGTAATTCAGAACTACCTACAAGCAGTCAGATTCCGCCAAGAGAACGGTTATGATTCTCAGCATTGTTTTGAACCCGGAGGATATGCACCTACTTGAGTAACCCGATGCAAGGAGTAAAGGTTTGGTGTCCACTGAGGAAATTGCTCACAACCCCATTGATACTATCGGTGCTGGATAGACGAATATCACGTCGAATAGAAATTCCTCCCGGACTTATGGAAATCCCGGTCATGATAATATCAGACAAGCCAGTAGACATAAAAAAATTGAAGTCAGAGCAAGGATGAACATATGAAGGAAGACCTGTCAGAATGTGGGGTACACTGAAGCAAATCACCCCAGAGCAAGGCAGTCAGTCATATGAAATTCAGAGGGAACATAAAGGAAAAGGGTACCCGAGTTGGAAACGGTTTCCTTAAGTCAGAATATTCATACTTGTTCCCTGAGCAACCAAATCTTGAGGACGAGATTTATTGTAAGGGGGGTAGGTTTGTAACACCCCGATTTTTGGCCTTTTCTTTTTCTTCTGGATTTCTTCGAATTTTTATTTGGAGTTCTTTTTCCGTGGCTATGTGGTCTTGAAACCTGGGAAGATCTTCTCTCCTGCCACTTCCTAGTGGCTTGTCACTCTCAAATCTATCCCAAGGCCATGTCATTTCCATCTTAGCCCAACCCCAATTCTTATTCCTTGGGAGTATTCCTTTTTCTATTAAAGGAATAACCCTGTCTGCCCTAGGTTGTGAAGCAACCTATATTTCTGCCATTCCTAAAATTCCCACAAAATTCTCATAAATTCTTTGGATCATATATTCCCCCAATATGTCAAAACCCATCCTTGCCTAGTTCAAAAATAATTCAGGAATATTCATTTCCTATTCTGTCCAGAATGGAACATTGTGAAGGAAGTGCTATTTATATTTTCTTGATTGCCCTCAAAAATTTTGGGCACTCTTTCCTATCTAAATAATTGCCACATGCCAAAATTCAGCCTCATTTGCCTAGTAAATCTTCATCAGGAAATTTCCAAAGTTTCTGTCCAGAGAGAAGCTTTGTAAAGGAAGTACTAGCTAGGCTAATACAAATGAGTTGAAATTTTGGTAGATCATTTATATGGTCAAATCATTGCTCTCCACCAAATTTCATATCCATCCAACTATCTATATGAGCACACCTTCAAATTCTTGCTTCTTGTCATAATTTCAGTTTGTGAAGCAACTATATTTTATATTGCTTCAAAAATTCTGTAATTAATCCAGGACCTAAGTATCCCTATATAATTTGAGCATGCCAAAATTCACATCATTTTGCCAAGCCATTTTCCCGACAAAATTACCCCAAATTTCTGTCCAGTGTGGAGCATTGTGAAGGAAGTACCATTTTTACTTATCCAAATGGGATGAAATTTTTATGGTACCTTCATATGCCCAAATCATCATCCTCCACCAGTTTTCAGCCCAATGCAAGTAACCATGTGAGTACTACTTCCTGATCTAGCTTCTGGACCAGATTTGGCAGTTGTAAAGCAACTATGTTAAATACTGGTCCAAATCTCTTCAAAACCCACAGGACTGTAGTCCTTCCTACCCTGAGCCTCTGAGACATCCTGGTTATCTCTTACCCCATCCCATTTGATCACTATTTTATGCCTAAGTTTGCAACAGCAAACTTCAGTCGATCATTGCCATCAACCCATAGCTCCTTTTGTTGATCCATCACCTCAGGAGGGTCCCATGATGCATGAACTACACACTAGACATGGTTTTACTAGCCACAGCGTACCGCGTACGCCTATGCACGCGGTGACCACGCGGCTGGGAAGCCAATGTCGCACTCTGCCTGGCGTTTAGCTTCGGGCACTCGTCTGCTCGCCTTTTCCGCGCGTCTCATCATGTCCCAGAGCTTCGTGGCAGCCTCGCGCTCACTCTCCCGCCCTGGCCCCCTCCTCCTTCGCCCTCCTTGCGCCACGGTGGCCGCGGCCACGTGCGCACACTGGCCGAGTGGCCGACCGGACTCCGCGCCGCCCGCGTCTGCCCTCCTCTGCGCCTCCACTAGCCCGCTCTAGTCACCGTCCGAGACAGTCCACGTGCGCACACGTACGCGGGCGCGTCAGTGCACCCCCCCATGTGCCGTGGCGGCATCCGGCGAAGGCATCGGCGCCGCGGCTATATAAGCCCACCCCGACCTCCCTCGACCTCACCAACATCCTCTACTCCACCCCAGCACCCTTCCCCACCACTCATTCGAGCTCGAGCCGCCCTCCTCGGCCGTCATAGCCGCCATGGCCGCGGCCATGCTCAGATTCGAGCAATGTCGGCCTCCTCCCTCCCTCCGACCTACACCGGAGAGGCCCCCAAGGCCCGGCGAACCCCTCCATAGCCTTGGCCCCTCCTTTCTGCCACCATACCGAGCTCCCCATCGTCAACCGAGGCTGCCGTCCGCCATGGCAGGAGACGAGCTTGCTTCGGCCCTCCTAGGCAAACGCGCCATGCCCAGGCGGGTGCGCCTCCCTCTCCCGAGTCCGTCGGTGGCCGAACCCCGGCCGGGGGTGGTCGGAGACGCCGGGGCCAGCGACAGCCGCGTCCAGCCGCGCCCCTCCTCTGTCGTCAGCGTCGGGAGGAAGAAGGAGAAGACGCAGGAAAGAGAAGGGAGGCGTAGGCCCCACATGTCGGCGACCCAGAGGCCAGGCCCGCGCAGAGTAAGTGGAAGCGTATTCGGTTGAATATGTTTTCTTCTTTTCAAAGCGTATTCTGCAGCAGCCGTAGGCCGAAATGCATTTTCCCTTCTCTGGAAGCGTATTTTCTAAAATACGCTTTCTCTTTTTCAGCCGCCGGCCGAAACGGTTAAATTGCGGACGTTCGTCCGTTAGCAGCAGAAATGAATATTTTTTATTTAAATTTTTGCCTAACGAACGAACGGCCGTAACTCCGCAACCGTAACTCCGATTCAGGTGATTCCAAAGCCCACAATCTCAGTTCGTCGAGCCCGTTCCGATGGTATCATTTTCATGAGGTTGTCACACTATGAAAATCACCATTTTGCCCTTGCCCTTAAAACAGCTCCGCTGAGAGGGAAACTTTTCCGGCTATTCTTTCCGCGAATGCATCGCACCTCTCCCTGGTGAATCCTTCATCCCCAGGCAAGCCACAACAGCCACTTGCATGATGGCACTGCAGTAGCCATGGTTTTCCACTTGAATTTTTAAATAGTTGTTTGCTCATTTAATTATTTTGTGAATAACATATGATTGTGAATCCATGTCTATGCTTATGCCATGTTCATGTTCATCTAGTAAGTGAAATGATTAAATGCTAATGTTATTATTATCATGTTTCATTCTTTCCGGTGCTAGTGAATATGATATGCTCATATGAATAGTTAGAGTTTGATATGAAAATACTTGTGATATTCATGATCGTCATTATGCCATGCTCATTTGCATCCCGTAGATTAAATGATTCCTCATTGTTGATGTTATGTTGTTAAATGATTATGTTGCCCATCCATGTTTATGTTGATATCATGCTCATATGCATTATCATTTTATTATGACTCAGCTCATCACCATTCAAGTTAAACCTGACATTAATCGAACTTGAACAAGTCTGTTGGTTGAGTCATGGTGCCACCGAATCGAGCTCACCAGTGCAACCACACTTGCCTGGATGGGGAGGCCCTAATGCTGTCTATTGTCATCCCTCTCGCCGGTGCCTCCAACGAGGGAAGGTTATGTGCGCGCGCTACCCTGATCATGTAGGCGGCCATACGCCTTGAGTGCCCGAGTTGTGTTGTACCCGGGTGTCCCCATTTGGGACGAGTTTGTTTTGGCCACGACGGTGGCGGCCACAAAGGTGGCGGATGTCACGAGTTGGCATCGGGGCAACCCAGGACATAGCCCAAAGGGGAGTTTGTCGGAGTGGCCGGGAGAGTGTCATGTAATAGATTGGTTTTGTTAGAATGTCATTGGTCCACCCAAATGGGAGCACGAGGCCATGAGTTCCGTGGTGTGGGTACAGTGTACTAACCTCTGCAGAGTGTGTAATCTATCGATAGCCGCATCCTCGGTCATCGACACAGTTCATAGTAGGTCACACTGTGGGTCAACATAAATAATAACCTGAATAATAAACAACCCCGGTTTGATGAGAAAAGAAGTTGGTTGATCTTTATGTGGTCACGAGATGATCACGATGGTATTCTTGATGATGGTTGATCATGAGGTGATCGTGTGATGATCACGACGGTAAGAAAGATTGGTACATATGGTGGTTACGAGATAACCTCCGAGCAGAGTAAGTTGGTCCATGCGACCTTAAACGTCGACCCCCTTGCATGCTAGTGCTAGTATCATCCTGTTCATATCATGAATTATATGTACATGCCATGCTCATGTTGTTGCCATGCTCATGTTGTTCTAGTAGTATCGTGTTCATCTTTGATGATTAACCTGTAAATGCCATGCTGTTGTATGTCTTGATTGCTTTGGTTGCTGTGAGCTTGCGAGTACATTCAAAGTACTCACCTGGCGTGTCATGCCAGATTGCAGGTGATGCCGTGATTGCTTGTTTGTCGAGGATCCCGAGGTTGCACTCTAGGATACGTCCCAGCCAGAGTCCCTACGGAGTGGAGTTCATCACCGTCGTCGTTGTTCCGCTGCTAGAGTTTATTCCGCTTCTAGATGTTCCGCTGCTAGCATAGAACTACCTTAGCAGGCGAAGTGTCGCCGTGCCCCAGTAACCTTTGTAATATCGGACCCTTGTACCCCGTTTATTCGTAATAAAGAGCTGATTTGTTCTATGCCAAGCAGTGCCGTATTCCAGAAGACTTGATCTCTGGGCAGGAATATGGGGTGTTCCGGTCTCTCTGAGCCGGGGTGCCACACCCTCCCTCCGCGTGTCCCCTAGCTCCAAGACGGCGATAAGCATGCCACGGCGACACCCGAGCCCTCCCTGGGCATCCCCGAGCACACCAGCAACTCCCACCCCCTCCTAGCGTCCTCCCCGGCCCTCACCTGAGCTCGAAGAGCTCCATTTCCCCCCCATGGCCGCCATGTCCGCCGCTCGGCCCCGGCTAAATTCGGCCATCCCCGGCCCCCATTGCTCCACCTGGGCACCATAGCCGACCCCACCACCACCACGAGCTCGCCCATGCTATAGCTCCCCGGCCTTCCCCTATAGCTCACCGGAACTCACCCACTGGCCAGAGCCCCAACGCCGTCCGCCACCACCACGGCCAGCCACTGCAGGCCGTCCCCGCCTCCGCCTTCGCCACCCACGGGCACAGGAGGGAGCCACAAACTCGTCCCCGCCACCGGCCGAGCCCGCCGTGCCCTGCCCCGCTGGATTCAGCCACGGCCGGCCGCCCCCTGTTGCTCTGTCGGGGAGAGGCAGAGGAGAAGAAGGAAGAAGGAGGAGGAGGGAGAAAGGGCGGCATGGGACCTGCCAGTCAGCGGCAGAAGCCGGGCCCCGCCCCCGCCACATCGGCTTAAGTGGATACGTATTTGAATAAATACGTTTTCTACTTTGGAAGGCGTACATCCACATAGCTTTGGTCAGAAATACGTCTCCTGTGCTCCGAAGGCGTATTCCAGTAAAATGCGCTTTCAGTTTTTCTACCCAGCACCGAAAGTACTATTTTGCGGACGTTCACTCGTTAAGCGCAGAAACGGACAGTTTTCTGTTTGTTTTCCGCCTATCGAAAGAATGGCCGTAACTCCGCAACCGTAACTCCGATTCAGGTGATTCCAAAGCCCACATTCTCAGTTCGTTGAGCCCGTTCCGATGATATCATTTTCATGATGTTGACACATTCGGAAAATGCCCATTTTTCCCCTGCCCTATATTCAGCCCTCCGAGAGGGAATCCTTTCCGACGAATTTTCTACGAGGTGACCGCACTTCTCTCCGGTGAATCCGTCGACCCCCAGGCAAGCCGACCATCTGATATATGCCCTAAAGCATTGCTCCATGTTATTCTTGTATGTTTAATTAATGAATATGCTTGTGCTAGAAATAATTAAACCTTTGATAGTTGTGTTACTGTTCGCATTACCTGCTAATGCTCATCATATTATTGCACTAGTGACTCGTAGGTGACATTATGGACATAGGTTGTTATGCTTTCAGTCTGTATTACTGCTGTTATTGCTATGATAAAGAACATGACTTAATAATGACAACATCCTCCGTCGGCTGGATCGAGTCATAGTGCCACCGAAGCGAGCTCATCAGTGCAGCCACATTTGCCTTTATGGGAAGGCCCTAGCTTGGTCTATTGTCGTGCCTCTTGTCGGTACCACCAAAGAGGGGGGATTATGTGTGCGTGCTACCCTGGCCCGGTAGGCGGCGATAATCGTGTGAGCCCAGTTTATGGTTATGTGCACAGGTCCCCGTTTCGGACAGTTTTGTTTGGCCACGACGGTGGCAGGTGTCAGGAGTGACACATGGGCCACCCAGGACTTGACCCTGGGAGGGTATGATGGTCGGTGGGGCCGTAAGAGTGCCGAGCAATAGACAAGTTTTGTTGGAGCAGCACCGGTCCACCCGAATGGGAGCACGAGGCCAGGAGCTCCATAGTGTGGGTAAAGTGCGCAACCTCTGCAGAGTGTAAATCTATTCGAATAGCCGCGTCCGGAGGAACAAACTATATAACGTTGTTGCTAAGACTGAACTAGAGAATGGTAAGGTTTATCAGACTTGCAGTACAGATGCATGGACATCGGATGATGTCAGAAATATGAGATGTTAGCCTTGGGATAGCTAAGAGAGAAATGGTCGAATGACCGAAAGATTTGGATTGGATTTGGATCGGATTCGGATTCGGATTTGGATTTGGATTTGAATCGGATTTGGATTGGATCATGAGAATATTCGGAGTATGGATTATTTGCTGGATATGCTTTATCTTCGTCATACTGTATTTACTTCAGTAGTTACCTGGCTGATAATCCTGCTATGACATGATAATTAATGCTGCTAGATGACTAATCTTGCTAGAAAATTCTGCCATAACATGATAGTTAATACTGTTGAGATAACAAGTGCATGCTTGAATGCCATGGATTGCTTTGCTTGGTGTATATGTTGGTTTGGTTTGCTTGCGAGTACAATCAAAAGTACTCAGCGGCCTTCAATGTGGCCAGGTTCACCTAAGGATCCGATGTCCACTAGCGAGGAGCCGGAGCGTTCGCAGGCTAGAAGAGTAACCCAGTCAGATCCCTGTGGATTGGAGCCGCACCAAGACCATGCTGCCTTAGATAGAGCTTTTCCGCTGCCATCACCCATGTAAAATATCATGTAAGACTTATATATTCATTAATAGAAATGTCTGTGTTCATGATACTTGTTGTAAAAGTGCATGCCAGAGTGATTTCCTGGGCTGGTATGTGCGGTGACCGTCTGACTACAGTGGTATTCAGGCGGGGCGCCACAACGGATGGTATCAGAGCCAGGTTGACTGTAGGTTACCCTAGCCAGACTTCATTGCCTCTTGATCAGTAGAAAGCCCAGATGGATTTCAGCCATCTTTCCCTAACAGGCATGACTACTATTGATCATAAGGTAACCCCATAGGCTTTTGGCTCAATCAGACCCCAACTCTCATGGTCTTTGTCTTCGGGATGAAATGCCCGCACCAGGCAATGACCCGTGATCCCTGAACCCCTAGGTAAACCAGATATCCCTACCTTGCTTGCTAACCATGGCACTTCTCTCCGTAAATCCAGTTTCCTTTGGGGAACGCCTATAAATTCCATCTTTCCCCAACAACCCTAGGATCGCTGACTAAGCCACTTTGGCTATGGTCGTGCGTCGAGTTTGATGTTCCCTAAGGAAGTAGTAGGAGCTTGACACCAATTGCTACCAGGAGCATTGTGTGGTTTTGCTTCTAAATCCTTAGAGGTGCATTGAGTGCGCTAGGCTAGTTATACTAGTGAATCTTCGGCCACAGGTGTAAGGTCCGCAAAATTTGAGCTTTAATTGCTTTTTTGTATTTTTTTGGTTCCTACTTCTTTTCTCGATTTCGTTCTGTCGCTCCGACTGGATCCATCTGCAAGAGCTACCATGGAAGACCAACACACAACTTGGATAATACCCAATAATCCAAATTCAGTAAGAGTCAAGCCAAGCCACCTGCCCGATATTCAAAACATTATTACCGGATCTGCCAAGTGAAGAACGGGTCAGAAGTAGAATCTGAGTACAATCAACAAGGCCAGACTATACCTAAGGGAGTTTGCCGTAGAATAGATTACACTTAAGGAGCAAATGATTCCGTCCTCGACACCAGGATTATTCCAGTCAGTGGGGTGAACGTTGAGTCCTTTTCCCAATGGACTCAAGAGCCATTTATTACCCACCAAAGACATATTTCAAGAATGTGAAGGTGCCGAGAGTTACAACAAAACTCTGGTATGTTGATACAAATTGCAAAGCATATTTTGGAATTCACCGGTGTATATGCAAATTTCCGGGCACTGTGAACAAGGTTTGCGAGGAATATGGATGGGTTCACGGCCGCCCAGAATCAATGAGAATTTCAAATATGTGGAGGTTCAACTAAACCGAATGGAATTATCCGCCAACTGTTTACTACCGGCAACATCTGGTATCCTGGATTAATTGTCAACACGAAGTCAGCAACCGTTGCAATCAACAGACCAGCAGAAGGACAAGCGGTGTGCATGACCAACGGAATATCTTCAGTCAAGGGATGGCCTATACCAAATGTTGGCTCCGCTATGAGTAAATTCTGGATACCTCGGAAGGAAGCCAGAACCGGCCACATGTCTGACTGCGTATCACAATGCAAGACTTTTGGAACCCAGCCTTCCTACGCAAGCTATCAGGAAGAGCTTACGACGCAAGACTCCCCAATCTTCCTTGCTGTGCCACTAGGGGAAGAAATCTTCTGGGAAATGGCACTCCAATCTCCCTCAGCCCGCTACACAGAAAGCTTTCAATATAAGGCACCCAACCTTCGTCAGTAAGCAACCTGAGGGGAAACTTCTGAGGTACGATACCCAGCCTTCTTCGGCACACTACCTTGGCAAAAGCTTTGAGCATAAGGTATTCAGCTTTCTTCAGCACGCCATCGTGCCCACAACAATCCTGTCAGAAGCACGAACTAGTCTAGACACACGTCCGCCTCAGAGCTCAATGGATTATGAGAGGATTTATTCTATACTTGCATATGTTGTGAGCATGCAGTCTATTCGATCAGTTCATGCGAGCCACTCGTACATGGGAATAACTGTGTTCAGAGAAACATCGGCCCCATAGTTCAAAGAAGGATATGAGCACAGCCACCCCTACGAGATATGCAAGAGTAAGTTATGACATAACCAAGGAGCCGGGATGGTAGGTCATGACAGGTCCATCAAAGGAATCCTCAAGAGCAAAGAAGTTGTGGACAAATAGTCTCCATGACGACCACTAAAAGTAAAGCTTCACAGACAAGGTGATATTGCCAATCCTTGTCAGACTCTTGCATATACGGCCACAACAATACAGCCAGCATGTCATACTCATCGTGAATACGGGCCATCAACCAAGAAAAGAGGCTATGCTCCGGAAAATACACCGGATTCTAGCCATACAATGTTCAACTCAGTGGTCATAACAAGGACTGCAGAGGATACGTATGGCAAAGCCACCTCAGTAATTGACAAAGTTTGACAGTCTGAATTCACATGGAGATAAGACATTCAGAAAGAATAGCTGAAAGCACATACACATCAGCATCGATAGTTCGTAGATGCCATGATAAGAGATTACTGTCTATAATTACTTGGTGATCACGCCTGACATTTCAGTTGGGGTATAGCAGCAGTAGTTTGGTCATGTTGTTCCTTGGATTATGGATGACCTAAGGACAAGGTCAGAATGCATGAGATAGAAGGAAACACCTTGTACGGAACCCAGAGCCAGACTGAACATTCTGACAAGGCAGAAAGAAAGCTACATCTAGTCACTTGTGGCCATACAAGCATGTGAGCCCTGTACCCAAAAAGGATGTCTTGCCCTTGGTAGTCAGTGTACGAAGTATCGCAATAAAACACGAAGCAGCTAGCTCCAGGCCAGGGAAACCGAGCTATTTGTCGGTACTACCGCTACCCCACCAAGCAACAAACTACCAGGACAAAAGGTACACCTGATAGGAAAGAGAAGGATTCAATACGGCCGTTTGAAAAGGCAACACCTGAGCCACCAGACAAGATAGTTATAAGGCTAGTGAACTGACGAAGACAAGACAGCTGATGGATCCAAGTCGCACATAGGTATGTTCCCCTTAGCCGGGAGGTAAGCCCGGAAATCTCGAGGACGAGATTTTCTTAAGGGGGGTAGGTTTGTAACACCCTGGTCTTCGCTCCTCATTTTTTTTCCTTCGCGGGATTTGACTCCCGTCTTTTTTTCGGTGTTATCGGATTTTCTCTCGCTCTTGGGTATATGAAGATGGTCATTTAGCCTTGCCTATCCTATCCAACCTGAGATTCTCTCCAGTCCAACCTTGCCACCCAAAATATATTCTCAACATTTTGCCACCGAAACCTTACTCTCCGGTTTACCAGAAGGGAAACCCTAATTCTTTCCGTTACAAAGGAACCCTAATTTCCATTGATCTGTTGCCTTCCAAACTTTTCCCAGTAATCATCCCATATCTATAGACCCAGGGTATGCAAAAATATTGCCAAGTCATTTGCAATATTTTTCATTTAAAATTAATTCCTTTTTCTGCTGTTTAAGGGAATTAAATCCAGGAAAATATCTATCCATCTCCAAAGTTCATGAAAACTTGTGGAGATATTCGTTGTGATCATATTGAACTCTCATAAAAATATTGGCCATAATTAAATAAGGGAAATTGCATTTTCCTATTTAAAGCCAATATTGCACTTTGGGCACTTTCCAAAGGAACTACCATTTTGGTAGCCAGGAAAAATCCCAAATAATTTGTGGAGCTTCTCCTATCCATATCTTCACAATTTCCATCAAGAACCCAAGTTCCACAGTTCAAAGTTTGAGTGCATCATCCAATTCTTGTTTCTGGACTTATTGTGAGGTTGTGAAGTAACTATATTTTATATTGCTTCAAAATTCTTGAAATTAATCCAGGACCTCACATTCCCTATATTATGTGAGCATGCAAAAATTCACATCATTTTATCTAGCCAATTTCTCTCAAAAATTCCATCTAGTTTCTGTCCAGCAGAAAGCTTTGTGAAGGAAGTACCATTTTGGTATATCCAAAGGAGCTGAAATTTTACCAGTACCTACATACACCAAAATAACCTTCCTCCACCAAAATTCAGCTCATTCCATTGAGCCATTTGCGCACAACATCAAAACCTAGATTCTGGACCAAATTTTGCATTAGAAAGGAAGTATATGCAAACTTGGTCCAAATGACTTTAAATTCTACCAGAATCTACACCTTCCTACTACATTCCATTTTGGCAACATCTTAGCTCCATTTACCCAACCATTTTACCTTAGTGACTCCTCCAAAATTCTATCCAGAAGATGTTCTTGATCATTCTAGTCAATCTAGATCCGTCCCAACCCCTCCATTCACCAATCCTATCTAGTTGAGCAGTGATGGACCTGTTTGACATGGTGAGACATGCAGGTGCGCCCCAGAGCACGTGTTCCCGTGGTGACCATGTCACGGACAAGGCCAAACATGCGCTCTACGCGCTGACCACGTTCGGCCGCGTCGGCCAGCTAGCTCCGATCGACCCCGGCTTGTCCAAACGTGTCTAGCGGCTCCACGGCGTCCACGCACCCCTCTCCAGCCTCTTCCCCTCGCCGGACTCTTCCTCGCCAAACCGCGACAACGGCCGCCATACCGCTACTGTTCGTACACGGTCGCCGCCGCATACCTCCAACCGGAGCTCTCCCGAAGCCACTGCGGACTTCTCCACCCTCTCGGAGACCCTGCCGACATCGCCCCCTCCCTCCGCGTGTCCCCTATATCCAGGACGGCAAGAAGCATGCCACGGCGGCCGTCCTCATCACTTCGCCCTCGGCCGGCTATAAAAACCGTAGCCCGAGCTATCCCTGGGCATCCCCGAGCACACCAGCAGCTCCCACCCCCTGCTAGCGTCCTCCCCGGCCCTCGCCTGAGCTTGAAGAGGTCCATTTCCCCCCCATGGCCGCCATGTCCGGCGCTCGGCCCCGGCTAAATTCAGCCATCACTACTACAAAACTGGCTATAGCCAATATCCATATTAGTGGCGCACCATGGTGGTGGTGCGCCACTGCTATATAGCAATGGCGCACCAGAAACAGGTGCGCCATTGTTATTTTTTTAGTAGTGGCGCACCACCTGAGCAGTGCGCCATTGCTATTTTTTTTGCCCACCCCCCCACCCCACCAGACATAGCAATGGCGCACCACACCTAGGTGCGCCATTACTATGCACCTTAGTAATGGCGCACCTTGGTGTGGTGCGCCATTGCTATGTCTGGTGGGGGGGGTGTGTGTCTGTGTGTGTGAGACATAGTAATGGCGCACCCTCCCTGGTGCGCCATTGCTAGGGTTAGCAATGGCGCACCAGGGAGGGTGCGCCATTACTATGTCTCACACACACAGACACACACCCCACCACACACACACAGACACCCCCCCCCCCCCCCCCCCGTGGATCGCCTTTTCAGTTTAAAAAAAATAAAAGAAAATGATAAATGATTCAAAAAAATTCAAAAAAATAGATGCCGATGTGTTATGTGTTCTAGTTGTTACGAAAATTAACAAAGATGAATTTTGAATTTTTTTGCAAAAAAAAACCGCCGTGTTTCGGTAAAATGGCCGTAACTTTTGCATACGACCTCCGATGAAAAAGTTTTTTATATGAAAAAGATACTACTCGAAAAGTTACATCCGAATTTGATGGGCTATGCCCGTTATCGATTTTTTAGAATCCTCAAAAACCTAACAGAAAATAAGTTACAGCCATTTTAAGATCTGCAGGCAAAAAAATAAAAAAATTAAAAAAAGTTAGCAGTGGCGCACCAATGCATAGTGCGCCACTGCTAACTTTCCCGCCTTCCAAATTCAAAAAAATTAAAAAATAGTAATGGCGCACGATGGGGTGGTGCGCCATTGCTATGGTACATAGTAATGGCGCACCACACCTAGGTGCGCCATTACTATGTACCATAGCAATGGCGCACCACCCCATGGTGCGCCATTACTATGTCACAGCCCCACCACGTGCGCACCCACCCACCCCTCTCCTTCCTCTCTCCTTATCCCCATCCCCCTCCCTCCTCCTCCCTTCTCCTTCCCCGTCTCCCTTCCCCTTCTTCCTCCCTTCCCCTTCATTCTTCTCCTCCTCTCCTCCACTCCATCTCCTCCTCTCCTCCACTCCATCTCCTCCTCTCCTCCTCTCCTCCACTCCATCTCCTCCTCTCCGGCGACCTCCTCCTCCTCAAGGTGCTCCTCCTCCGGTGACATCCTCCTCACGGCCGGTGCTCCTCCTCCGGCGACCTCCTCCTCCCTCCTCTCCTCCTCACGGTGCTCCTCCTCCTTCCTCCTCTCCTCCTCACGGTGCTCCTTCCTCTCCTGCTCACGGTCCTCCTCCTCTCCGGCGACCTCCTCCTCCTCCTTCTCCGGCGACCTCCTCCTCCTCCTCCTCTCCGGCGACCTCCTCCTCCCTCCTCTCCGGCGACCTCCTCCTCCCTCCTCTCCTCCTCACGGTCTCTTCTCCCTCCTCCTCTACTTCCGGCCACATGTGGAGCCAAAAATTTGAAAAAAATTTAACCAAAAAAAACGAGGCAAAAAAATTTAACCAGGTCGAGAACGAAATTTGAAAAAAAATTAACCAAAAAAAACGAGCCAAAAAAATGAGCCAGATCCAAATTCAAAATTCAAAAATAGCAATGGCGCACGGTGGGGGTTAGACGGTGCGCCACTACTATTTTCCCGCCTTCAAAATTCAAAAAAAATCAAAAAAAAAATTTTAAAAAAATTACCAGTGGCGCACCTGTAGCAATAGTAATGGCGCACCAGAGGTGCGCCACTGTTACCTGCAATACTAATGGCGCACCAGAGGTGCGCCATTAGTATTTCTTATTAGTGGCGTGGTAATAGTGGCGCACCTATGGTGCGCCATTAATACCCAAAAGTGGTGCGCCACTAATGTGCTTTTTTCTAGTAGTGCATCCTCGGCCCCCATTGCTCCACCTTGGCACCGTAGCCGACCCCCACCACCAACACGAGCTCGGCCATGCCCTCGCCTTCCCCTATAGCTCACCGGAGCTCACCCACTGGACGGAGCCCCGCCGCCATCCACCACCACCATGGCTAGCCGCTGCAGACCGTCCCCGCCTTCGCCACCCACGGGCACGGGAGGGAGCCACAAGGTCGTCCCCGCCACCGGCCGAGCCCGCCGTGCTCTGCCCCGCTGGATTCAGCCACGGCCGGCCGCCCCCTGTTGCTGTGTCGGGGAGAGGCGTAGGAGAAGAAGGAAGAAGGAGGAGGAGGGAGAAAAGTCGTCGTGGGACCCGCCAGTCAGCGGCAGAAGCCGGTCCCCGCCCCCACCACGTCGGCTTAAGTGGATACATATTTGAATAAATATGTTTTCTGCTTTGGAAGGCATACTTCCACATAGCTTCGGTCAGAAATACGTCTCCTGTGCTCCGAAGGCGTATTCCAGTGCGCTTTCAGTTTTTCTGCCCAGCGCCAAAAGTACTATTTTGCGGATGTTCACTCGTTAAGCGCAGAAACGGGCAGTTTTCTGTTTGTTTTCCGCCTAACGAACGAACGGCCGTAACTCCGCAACCGTAACTCCGATTCAGGTGATTCCAAAGCCCACGTTCTCAGTTCGTCGAGCCCGTTCCGATGATATCATTTTCATGATGTTGACACATTCTGAAAATGCCCATTTTGCCCCTGCCCTATATTCAGCCCTCCGAGAGGGAATCCTTTCCGGCGAATTTTCTGCGAGGTGACCGCACTTCTCTCTGGTGAATCTGTCGACCCCCAGGCAAGCCGACCATTTGATATATGCCCTAAAGCATTGCTCCGTGTTATTCTTGTATGTTTAATTAATGAATATGCTTGTGCTAGAAATAATTAAACCCCTGATAGTTGTGTTGCTGTTCGCATTACCTGCTAATGCTCATCATATTATTGCATTAGTGACTCGTAGGTGACATTATGGAGATAGGTTGTTATGCTTTCAGTGCGTATTAGTGCTATTATTGCTATGATAAAGAACGTGACTTAATAATGACAACCTCCTCCGTCGGCTGGATCGAGTCATAGTGCCACCGAACCGAGCTCATCAGTGCAACCACATTTGCCTTTATGGGAAGGCCCTAGCTTGGTCTATTGTTGTGCCTCTTGTCGGTACCACCAAAGAGGGGGGATTATGCGTGGGTGCTACCCTGGCCCGGTAGGCGGCGATAATCCTGTGAGCCCAGTTTATGGTTATGTGCACAGGTCCCCATTTGGGACAGTTTTGTTTGGCCACGACGGTGGCAGGTGTCAGGAGTGACATAGGGGCTACCCAGGACTTGACCCTGGGAGGGTATGATTGTCGGTGGGGCCGTAAGAGTGCCGGGCAATAGACAAGTTTTGTTGGAGCAGCACCGGTCCACCCGAATGGGAGCATGAGGCCAGGAGCTCCATAGTGTGGGGGAAAGTGCGCAACCTCTGCAGAGTGTAAATCTATTCGAATAGCCGCGTCCTCGGTCATAGACACAGTTCGTACTAGGTCACACTATTTGGTCTGTGTCGAGTCCGGAGGAACAAACTATATAACGTTGTTGCTAAGACTGAACCAGAGAATGGTAAGGTTTATCAGACTTGCAGTACAGATGCATGGACATCGGATGATGTCAGAAATATGAGATGTTAGCCATGGGATGGCTAATAGAGAAACGGTCGTATGACCGAAAGATTTGGATTGGATTTGGATCGAATTCGGATTTGGATTGGATCATGAGAATATTTGGAGTATGGATTATTTGCTGGATATGCTTTATCTTCGTCATACTGTATTTACTTCAGTTGTTATCTTGCTGATAATCCTATTATGACATGATAATTAATGCTGCTAGATGACTAATCTTGCTAGATAATTCTGCCATAACATGATAGTTAATACTGTTAAGATAACAAGTGCATGCTTGAATGCCATGGATTGCTTTGCTTGGTGTATATGTTGGTTTGGTTGCTTGCGAGTACATTCAAAAGTACTCAGTGGCCTTCAATGTGGCCAGGTTCACCTAAGGATCCGACGTCCACTAGCGAGGAGCCGGAGCGTTCGCAGGCTAGAAGAGTAACCCAGTCAGATCCCTGTGGATTGGAGCCGCACCAAGACCATGCTGCCTTAGATAGAGCTTTTTCGCTGCCATCACCCTTGTAAAATATCATGTAAGACTTATATATTCATTAATAGAAATGTCTGTGTTCATGATACTTGTTGTAAAAGCGCATGCCAGAGTGATTTCCTGGGCTGGTATGTGCGGTGACCGTCTGACTACAGTGGTATTCAGGCAGGGCGCCACATACAGTATCTACATTATTTATGAAACATCTCAAGGGCCTGAGTACTAGTGGAAAATACTACGGCGTAGCGGAACATCAGCTGAGACACTCCATCCCATAGGGACACTGCTGGGACACGACCTAGTTAGCGTAGCACGAACCATCGGGAGCTCCGCCCTCGGCTTCTCCTGCATCTGGCATGATACGCCAGGTGAGTACTTGGAATGTACTCGCAAGCTCACAACAACCAAAACAGTGCAGCAAACAACAGCATGGCAGTGACTAGGTTAAATGCTTAGGAACAGGCATGCTTTAAGATGCTCACTTACTGTTACCAATTTACTCTCTTCCGGGTTCACATCATGACCCCCGGAGCACTCATGACCCATCTGTCACATCTAAGCTTAAGATGAGTTCTTCCATCATTATTACTGTTGATCATACAGTATGACCTAGTACGAACGGTATCCATTACCGTGGACGCGGCTATTTGAATAGATTCTTACACTCTACAGAGGTTGTGCACTTTGCCCACACCATGGACATTCGTCCAACGAAACTTGCCTAACCCGTGACCCTTCTATCGTACCACCGACAATCATTCCCCTTCTGGGTCATGCCCTGGGTGGCCCTTGTGTCACTCCTAACACCTGCCACTGTCGTGGCCAAACTACACTGTCCCAAACGGGGACGCCGGCAAATAACTCAACTTGGGCTCACATGGTTATCGTCGTCTACCTGATCAGGGCAGGATGCACGCATAACCTTCCCCCTTTAGTGGTATCGGTAAAAGAGCACACGGTAAGACCAAGTCAAGGCCGTCCCATTCCGGCAGATGTGGCTGCACGGTTAAGTCCGGGTCGGTGGCACTTGATCAACCATCAAGTTTAGGTTTTAGCGAATAACATATCATGCATCAGACAGAGTTATCTTATCATACTTGCTAGTGTATGCCAAAACATTAAAAAATATGAGCTAGGTCATTTTTATCTTTAATTAAATTAATGCAAAAAGAATTTAACATATAGCCAATACTATTGCAATGCCTTATGCAATGGATGATGTGGCTTGCCTTTCTCAAGTGGGGTGTCAACAATCTCCTGGTCTTCAACACCAAAGTAATTTCCCTCTGAAAATATGTTTAAATAGCAAAAGAAAATGTTACATAAAGCATTTTTGTTGGCCAAAAATTCTGTACATATTAGAAAAATACCAAATTTGGCCAAAAAATAAAGGGGCTCAATACAAAACTATTGCAAAAAGAATCAATTGATTTGGACTTGTGGTTTAAAACTAATGGCTGGTCAAAGTTGGTGGTCAAATCTGGAATTTAAATAGAAAAAGGAAAAACCTCCAGCGGGCCACGTCGAAGGCGTAAAGTGGAGGGGCGCCTCCACTTACCGCTTCGACCGTGGGCCGAAGTCGCTGACGAGTGGGGCCCAGCTGTCTGATTTAAAAGAAAAAGAGGGGAACAGAGGCGAGGCGGCTCACCAACGGCGGTCACCGGCGATAGAGACGGCGGCGAGGTCAGGAAACGGCGGGAGTGGATCAAGCAGTCGACGGCGGTTCTCCCCGTACCCGCAGCTTCTCCGGAGATGGCCGGACGGCATCGCGCCCTTCCTCTCCGGCGGCGGCTGACTTCGGGTGTTGTTGAAGACGGTGATTCCGGCAGCACCTCGGTCGGGAAAGAGGTCAGGGAGGGCCAGGGGAGTTCACTGAGCTCGTGGGTGGGGTTGGAAAGGCTTGGGGTTGGGCGAGGCTGGCTGGAGCGGAGTGGGGATCGGGCGGCAGAGCTCCGGCGAGCTGCGAGGCCAGAGGGCCTCCTATCCTTCGCGCGGTGAGCTGGGGCTCGATTGGGTGATGGTAGAGTGTGGTGAGGAGCTGAGCGAGCCAGGCGGGGGCTTTTAGAGGTGGGGAGGGGTTGATAGTGGCCGCTGGCCGCCATGGCCTTGCTGGCGAAGCAAGGACGGCGAGCTGGCCGTCGCGGAGTGCGGCGAGGTGACGGAGGAGGCCAGTGTAGTTAATGCTCGAAGTGGCGGCGCATAAGGAAAGCTCCAGCCAGCTCAGCCACCGTACTGCCACTGTGCCGCCCGTGGCACACGTTGGCCATATCCGGCGAGCTCGCTGCCGGCGAGGGGGAAGGGTCTAGAGGGGGTATGTAGGCGGTGGATATGTCGTCGACGCGCGGGGACAAGGTACGGCGACGCGGTCATCGTGCTCCGATGCGACCCGAGCCTGCCGGCACCCAGAGCGCGCGTTTGGCAGCGCTGGCCGCGTGGTCACCATGTGCACAGGCGCACGCGGTGCAAATTGGCCTGCCAAACCGTGTCTAGTGTGCCGACCTTGGGTCCTGTAGTCTCCCCGTGTCACTGGAATGGCTAGATACAACCTTAACTGAAGGGTAGCATCAAGAATAGTTTCCGGTCAGAAACTTGAGAGGGATCCAGAGAGAAGATGAGTTGGATCTAGAGGCAAGGGAGATGTCTGATGTGTTCTAGGTTGGAAGGAGTACATGCTGGAGAAAATTGAGCAACTTTTGCAAAGATTTGAGCATAGCTCATGTACAACTCACAATCTGGTCCAAAAACTTGCTGAGGATGTTGCACTCACTTGGATGTACTCCTTGAAGTGAAATTGGGTATTTAGGGATTATTTGGTGGTGATAAGATGCTATAAAAATTTCAGAGCCAATGGCCACTTCTAGCTGGTACTTCCTTCACATAGCGGGCCACGGGAGGCGGGAGCAGGTGGTCCTGCCGGTGCTGGTTTGGGCGGCTGGAGCAAGAAGATCAGAGATTGAAGAAGCAGCACGGCCGTTGGATTAACATCCAACGGTCACTGCTGCTAGAATCGTTTGTTGACTAAGTTGACAAAGCCCTGCATACGCGTCAATTTAGTAGGCCCACAAGTCAGCCTCCAAATCTGCTGGGTCCCAGCTGTCATGGGGAGGAATCTTTTTTCGCGTAATGAGGAGGCACTTCCTTTCTTGCGAAGATATAGCTGGTGGGTCCCAGCTGTCAGGGCGAGGAATCATTTTTTTATGCGTAATAAGGAGGAACTTGCTTGCGTGCGGCCATGGACCATGTGGGTCCCTATTGTCAGCCTCTCCACATACATCCCTCTTCCGATGGCTATCATTTGTTGACCATGTTGACCACGCCGCACCGATAGAACAAACGCGGTGGATGACGGCGAGTCCTAGGAGGGAACGACCGGTAGCCGACAAAGACATAGAAGTGGATGCCAACATGGAGGGGAGTACGAGGGTTGACTGGTTCGGCTGCGGTGTGGCCGAAGAATAACAGGAGGTGTGGGTAAGTAGAGGGATGGCCTGGCCAGCGATGGGAGTAGGGTGGGGCGGTGAGGCCTGCGTGGCAGCACAACCAGCCACGGGCGGCGGGATCAGGCGGTCCCGCCGGCGGTGGTTTGGGCGGCTGAAGCAAGAAGATCTGAGATTGAAGAAGCACAACAGCCGTTGGATGGACATCCAACAGCCTCTACTGCTAGAATCGTGTGTTGACTATAAGTTGACAAAGCCTTGCGTACGCATCAACTTAGTAGGCCAACAAATCAGTATCACATCTGTGGCGGACAACATACAGCCCGTTTGCTATTTTTAATAATTTACAGCCCATTTTTTAATTCTTATGGAATTTACTATAGCCCATTTACTGCTTGTTAACAGTACAGCCCATTTTCTAGCCAGGGCCAGGGTTAAAAATTTCAACCAAACTTCCCACATTTTGGTGGGGTCCGAATTATTTTTATCCCAAAATTTTGATTCAGATTCAATCTAATTTCAACATTATTTTATATTAGGTTAAAATCCAATGAAATTTTGCGCGCGCAACAAAAAGTGTAATGAAATTAAAAATTTCAAATTCCAAAAAAACTAATTTTCAAACTAATTTTGGCTGCTCATCCAGGAAGCCAGGATCATCGGCCCCCATGTCCGTGATGGCATTGTCCCTCCGCAAGCTGATGCTCATTGAGGAGATGGAGGTTGTAGCACTGGTCCTCCCGCGCTTGCCGGAACGCCAACACCGGCGGCATTGGTAGCTCTTCCGCCATTAGGGCGTCTAAGTGTGGCCGCACCTGCTCTATGGTGAACACAGCATGAAGCCGCGCGGGCGGTGGCGCCGGCTCCTGGTCGGAAGCCTCGTCCATCGTCTAGTCATCGTCGCTGAGCTCGGCGAGTTCGCTGGCATGCCAGTGTTGGAAATATGCCCTAGAGGCAATAATAAATTGGTTATTATTATATTTCCTTGTTCATGATAATCGTTTATTATCCATGCTATAATTGTATTGATTGGAAACTCAAATACATGTGTGGGTACATAGACAACACTGTGTCCCTAGTAAGCCTCTAGTTGACTAGCTTGTTGATCAAAGATGGTTAAGGTTTCCTAGCCATGGACATGAGATGTCATTTGATAACGGGATCACATCATTAGGAGAATGATGTGATGGACAAGACCCAAACTGTAAACGTAGCATTTGATCGTGTCAGTTTATTGCTATTGTTTTCTGCATGTCAAGTATCTGTTCCTTTGACCATGAGATCATGCAACTCACTGACACCGGAGGAATACCTTGTGTGTATCAAACGTCGCAACGTAACTGGGTGACTATAAAGGTGCTCTACAGGTATCTCCGAGGGTGTCTGTTGGGTTGGCATGGATCAAGACTGGGATTTGTTACTCCGTATGACGGAGAGGTATCTCAGGGCCCACTCGGTAATACAACATCACAATGAGCCTTGCAAGCAATGTGACTAAAGTGTTAGCCACGAGATCTTGTATTACGGAACGAGTAAAGAGACTTGCCGGTAACGAGATTGAACTAGGTATAGTGATACCGACGATCGAATCTCGGGCAAGTAACATACCGAAGAACAAAGGGAACAGCATACGGGATTAACTGAATCCTTGACATAGAGGTTCGACCGATAAAGATCTTCGTAGAATATGTAGGAGCCAATATGGGCATCCAGGTCCCGCTATTGGTTATTGATCGTAGAGGTGTCTCGGTCATGTCTACATAGTTCTCGAACCCGCAGGGTCTACACACTTAACGTTTGGTGACGATTAGTGTAATTGAGTTATTATGTTGGTGACCGAAAGTTGTTCGGAGTCCCGGATAAGATCCCGGACATGACGAGGATCTCCGGAATAGTCCGGAGGTAAAGATTGATATATGTGATAATAGTGTTTTGATCTCCGGAAGAGTTCCGAAGTTCACCGGAAGGGGTTCCGGATGTTTACCGAAGTGTTCGGGTGCAGCAACACTTTATATGAGCCAAAGGGATAAAGCCCACAAGGTATTGGAAAGTGCAAAAGTAGTTTTGCTGCCGCGTAAGCGGTACTACCGCTTGGTGAAGCGGTACTACCGCCCGAGCGGTACTACCGCTTGTGTGAAGCGGTACTACCGCCCCAGCGGTACTACCGCCCCAGCGGTACTACCGCTTGTGTGAAGCGGTACTACCGCTTGTGCGCGGCTGTGCACGGTTCGGCAGGGATCCGAGTTGGACTCTTTCCCTGCGGGCCAAACCGACCTTGTGCGGGCAAAACCGACCCGGAGGAGGCTTTTACTCCAAGTTTAGACCCCAAGGCTCAACATATAAATAGAGGGGCAGGGCTAGCACACGGGACACATCAAGATTTCCCCAAGCCGTGTGCGGCAACCCTAACCCTCTAGTTCCTCCGTCATAATCTCCGTAGCGCTTGGCGAAGCCCTGCAGAGATTGTTCCTCACCACCATCACCACGCCGTCGTGCTGCTGGAACTCAACCACTACTTCACCATCGCTCGCTGGATCGAGGAGGTGAAGGCGTCATCAAGCCGTACGTGTGTTGAACGCGGAGGTGCCGTCCGTTCGGCACTAGATCAGAAGGATCGTGATTGGATCGCGGGACGCTCGGCGATTTGGATCGCGAAGACGTTCGACTACATCAACCGCGTTTATTAACGCTTCCGCTTAGCGATCTACAAGGGTATGTAGATTCACTCTCCCTCTCGTAGATGCTCATCACCATGGATAGATCTTGCGTGTGCGTAGGAAAATTTTTGTTTCCCATGCAACGTTCCCCAACAGTGGCATCATGAGCCAGGTCTATGCGTAGATGAGATCTCGAGTAGAACACAAACGAGTTGTGGGCGTGGATGTATACGTATTGCTTGCCGTTACTAGTTGATATTTGATTCGGCGGTACTGTGAGATGAAGCGGCCCGGACCGACATTACGCGTACACTTACGCGAGACAGGTTCCTTCAACTAACATGTAACTTCGTTGCATAAAGATGGCTAGCGGGTGTCTGTCTCTCTCACTTTAGTTGAATCGATTTCAATGAAGAGGGTTCTTTTAGAAGATCAAAAAGCAATCACTACACCACGTTGTGGTTTTGCGTAGGTAAGAACGGTTCTTGCAAACCCGTAGCAGCCACGTAAAATTTGCAACAACAATTAGAGGACGTCTAACTTGTTTTTGCAGGGTATGTTGTGATGTGATATGGCCAATTACATGATGAGATATATGTGATGTATGAGATGATCATGTTTTGTATAGAATATCACGACTTGCATGTCGATGAGTACGGCAACTGGCAGGAGCCATAGAGTTGTCTTTAATTATTGTATGACCTGCGTGTCAATCATTAAGCGCTATGTAATGCTTTACTTTATCGCTAAACGTTAGCTATAGTCATGGAAGCATCAGTCGGCGCGACAACCTTATGGCGACACGTTGATGGAGATCAAGATGATGGAGATCATGGTGTCATGCCGGTGACGATGGAGATCATGCCGGTGCTTTGGAGATGGAGATCAAAAGCACAAGTTCATGGCCATATCATGTCACTTATGATTTGCATGTGATGTTAATCCTTTTATGCATCTTATTTTGCTTAGGACGACGGTAGCATTATAAGGTGATCCCTCACTTAAATTTCAAGATAAATTGTGTTCTCCCCGAGTGTGCACCGTTGCGAAAGTTCGTCGTTTCGAGACACGCCGTGATGATCGGGTGTGATAGACTCTACGTTCGCATACAACGGGTGTAAGCCATGTTGCACGTGCGGAACACTCGGGTTAAACTTGACGAGCCTAGCATGTACAGACATGGCCTCGGAACACAAGAGACCGAAAGGTCGAACATGAGTCATATAGTAGATATGATCAACATGAAGATGTTCACCATTGAAACCACCTCAACTCACGTGATGATCGGACTTGAGTTGGTGGATTTGGATCATGTTACACTCGAATGATCGGAGGGATGTCAATTTGAGTGGGAGTTTTTAAGTAATATGATTAACTAAACTCATTATCTAGAACAATAGTCTAAGTTGTCTTTGCTATATTTATGTTGTAGATCATGGCTCGCGCAGTAGCACCCCTGAATTTTAATGCGTTCCTAGAGAAAGCTAAGTTGAAAGATGATGGAAGTAACTTTGTGGACTGGGCCCGTAATCTAAGGATTATCCTTACGGCTTCCCAGAAGGCTTATGTCCTTGATGCACCGCTTGGTGATCCACCTGCTCCAGTTGAGTCTCTAGACGTTGTGAACGCCTGGCAGGCTCGTTCTGATGATTACTCAATAGTTCAATGTGCAATGTTGTATGGCTTAGAACCGGGACTTCAAAGACGTTTTGAACGTCATGGAGCATATGAGATGTTCCAGGAGTTGAAGTTTATCTTTCAGAAGAATGCCCGGATCGAGAGATATGAGATCTCCGATAAGTTCTATGCTTGCAAGATGGAGGAGAACGGGTCTATCAGTGATCACGTGCTCAGAATGTCTGGGTACTCCACCCGTCTGGCTGAGTTAGGGATGCCCCTTCCGCCAGAGGCTATCACTGACAGAGTTCTTCAATCATTGCCACCTAGCTACAAGAGCTTCGTGTTGAACTATAACATGCACGGGATGAACAAGTCAGTCGCCGAGCTGTTTGCGATGCTGAAAGCCGCTGAGTCTGAAATTCAGAAGGAGCATCAAGTGTTGATGGTCAATAAAACCACTAGTTTCAAGAAAAATGGCAAGGGTAAGAAGGGTAACTCCAAGCAGAGTGGCAAAGCAGTTGCTCCTCTTGTGAAGAAACCCAAGGCTGGACCCAAACCAGAAACTGTGTGTTTTCATTGCAAGGGAACTGGACACTGGAAGCGGAATTGCCCCAAGTATTTGGCTGACAAGAAGGCGGCCAACAACAAACAAGGTATATATGATATACATGTTATTGATGTGTACCTTACCAACTCTCGTTGTAGTGCCTGGGTATTTGATACCGGTGCGGTTGCTCATATTTGCAACTCAAAACAGGAACTGCGGAATAGACGGAGGCTGGCAAAGGACGAAGTGACGATGCGCGTGGGAAATGGTTCCAAGGTTGATGTGATCGCCGTCGGCACGCTCGCTCTTCGATTACCGTCGGGATTAGTGATGAACCTAAATAAGTGTTATTTGGTGCCTGCGTTAAGCATGAACATTATATCTGGATCTTGTTTATTGCGAGACGGTTACTCATTTAAATCAGAGAATAATGGTTGTTCTATTTATATGAGTAATATCTTTTATGGTCATGCACCCAATGTGAGGGGTTTATTCTTGTTGAATCTCGATAGTAATGATACACATGTTCATAACATTGATGCCAAAAGATGTAGAATTGATAATGATAATACCACTTTCTTGTGGCACTGCCGTTTAGGTCATATTGGCGTAAAACGCATGAGGAAGCTCCATGCTGATGGACTTTTGGAGTCACTTGATTTTGAATCACTTGACACATGTGAGCCATGCCTCATGGGCAAGATGACTAAAACGCCGTTCTCTGGAAAAATGGAACGGGCAAGTGACTTATTGGAAATCGTACATACTGATGTGTGCGGTCCGATGAGTATTGAGGCGCGCGGTGGTTATCGTTACTTTCTCACCTTCACCGATGACTTAAGTAGATATGGGTATATTTACTTAATGAAACACAAGTCTGAAACATTTGAAAAGTTCAAACAATTTCAGAGTGAAGTTGAGAATCATCGTAACAAGAAGATTAAATTCCTACGATCTGATCGAGGAGGAGAATATCTGAGTTATGAGTTTGGCAGTCACTTAAAACAGTGTGGAATTGTTTCACAATTGACACCGCCTGGAACACCACAGCGTAATGGTGTGTCCGAACGTCGTAATCGAACTTTATTGGATATGGTGCGATCTATGATGTCTCTTGCCGATTTGCCACTATCGTTTTGGGGTTATGCATTAGAGACAGCTGCATTCACTTTAAATAGGGCACCATCGAAATCCGTTGAGACAACGCCATATGAACTTTGGTTTGACAAGAAGCCAAAGCTGTCGTTTCTTAAAGTTTGGGGATGTGATGCTTATGTCAAAAAGCTTCAGCCTGAAAAGCTGGAACCCAAAGCGGAGAAATGCGTCTTCATAGGATACCCAAAAGAGACAGTTGGGTATACCTTCTACCTCAGATCCGAAGGCAAAGTGTTTGTCGCTAAAAACGGAACATTTCTTGAGAAAGAGTTTCTCTCGAAAGAATTGAGTGGGAGGAAGATAGAACTTGATGAGGTTGTTGAACCTTTACTTCAACCTGAGAGTAGCGCAGCGCAGAAAGTTGTTTCTGTGGAGCCTACATTAGCTGAAGAGAAAGTTAATGATGATGATCATGAAGCTTTGGATCAAGTTGCTATCGAACCTCGTAGGTCGACAAGGACGCGTACTGCTCCCGAGTGGTACGGCAACCCTGTCTTAGAGGTCATGTTGTTAGACAACGATGAACCTACGAGCTATGGAGAAGCGATGATGGGCCCGGATTCCGAGAAGTGGTTAGAGGCCATGAAATCCGAGATGGGATCCATGTATGAAAACAAAGTATGGACTTTGGAAGTATTACCTGAAGGGCGTAAGGCCATTCAGAACAAATGGATCTTTAAGAGGAAGACGGACGCGGACGGTAATGTCACCGTCTATAAAGCTCGACTTGTGGCAAAGGGTTTTTCACAAGTTCAAGGAGTTGACTACAATGAGACCTTCTCACCCGTAGCGATGCTTAAGTCCGTCAGAATCATGTTAGCAATAGCTGCCTTTTTCGATTATGAAATTTGGCAGATGGATGTCAAAACAGCGTTCCTTAACGGTTACCTTAAGGAAGAGTTGTATATGATACAACCAGAAGGTTTTGTCGATCCAGAGAATGCTGACAAAGTTTGCAAACTCCAGCGATCCATTTATGGACTGGTGCAAGCATCTCGGAGTTGGAATCTTCGTTTTGATAAAGTGATCAAAGCGTTCGAGTTTATACAAGTTTACGGAGAAGCTTGTATTTACAAGAAAGTGAGTGGGAGCTCTATAGCGTTTCTAATATTATATGTGGATGACATATTGCTGATTGGAAACAATATAGAAATGCTGGAAAGCGTAAAGGAATATTTGAACAAGAGTTTTTCAATGAAGGACCTAGGAGAAGCTGCTTTCAAATTAGGCATCAAGATCTATAGAGATAGATCAAGACGCTTAATAGGACTTTCACAAAGCACATACCTTGATAAGATTTTGAAGAAGTTCAAAATGGATCAGTCCAAGAAGGGGTTCTTGCCTGTTTTGCAAGGTGTGAAGTTGAGTAAGACTCAATGCCCAGTGACTGCAGAAGATAGAGAAAAGATGAGTGTCATCCCCTATGCTTCGGCCATAGGCTCTATCATGTATGCAATGCTGTGCACAAGACCCGATGTCAGCCTTGCCATAAGTATGGTCGGAAGGTTTCAAAGTGATCCAGGAATGGAACACTGGACGGCGGTCAAGAATATCCTGAAGTACCTGAAAAGGACTAAGGACATGTTTCTCGTTTATGGAGGTGATCAAGAGCTCGTCGTAAAGGGTTACGTCGATGCAAGCTTTGACACTGATCCGGATGACTCTAAGTCGCAAACCGGATACGTATTTATTCTTAATGGAGGTGCGGTTAGCTGGTGCAGTTCCAAGCAAAGCGTGGTAGCTGATTCTACATGCGAAGCGGAGTACATCGCTGCCTCGGAGGCGGCGAAGGAAGGTGTCTGGATGAAGGAGTTCATGACAGATCTTGGAGTAGTGCCTAGTGCGCTTAACCCAATGACTCTGTTTTGTGATAATACTGGTGCCATTGCTCTAGCCAAGGAACCAAGATTTCACAAGAGGACCAGACACATAAAGCGACGTTTCAATTCCATCCGCGATTACATCAAGGAGGACGACATAAATATTTGCAAAGTACACACGGATCTAAATGTTGCAGATCCGATGACTAAACCTCTTCCAAGGGCTAAACATGAACAACACCAGAACTGCATGGGTGTTCGATTCATTACAATGTAAATCACATAGTGATGTGAACTAGATTATTGACTCTAGTGCAAGTGGGAGACTGTTGGAAATATGCCCTAGAGGCAATAATAAATTGGTTATTATTATATTTCCTTGTTCATGATAATCGTTTATTATCCATGCTATAATTGTATTGATTGGAAACTCAAATACATGTGTGGGTACATAGACAACACTGTGTCCCTAGTAAGCCTCTAGTTGACTAGCTTGTTGATCAAAGATGGTTAAGGTTTCCTAGCCATGGACATGAGATGTCATTTGATAACGGGATCACATCATTAGGAGAATGATGTGATGGACAAGACCCAAACTGTAAACGTAGCATTTGATCGTGTCAGTTTATTGCTATTGTTTTCTGCATGTCAAGTATCTGTTCCTTTGACCATGAGATCATGCAACTCACTGACACCGGAGGAATACCTTGTGTGTATCAAACGTCGCAACGTAACTGGGTGACTATAAAGGTGCTCTACAGGTATCTCCGAGGGTGTCTGTTGGGTTGGCATGCATCAAGACTGGGATTTGTTACTCCGTATGACGGAGAGGTATCTCAGGGCCCACTCGGTAATACAACATCACAATGAGCCTTGCAAGCAATGTGACTAAAGTGTTAGCCACGAGATCTTGTATTACGGAACGAGTAAAGAGACTTGCCGGTAACGAGATTGAACTAGGTATAGTGATACCGACGATCGAATCTCGGGCAAGTAACATACCGAAGAACAAAGGGAACAGCATACGGGATTAACTGAATCCTTGACATAGAGGTTCGACCGATAAAGATCTTCGTAGAATATGTAGGAGCCAATATGGGCATCCAGGTCCCGCTATTGGTTATTGATCGTAGAGGTGTCTCGGTCATGTCTACATAGTTCTCGAACCCGCAGGGTCTACACACTTAACGTTTGGTGACGATTAGTGTAATTGAGTTATTATGTTGGTGACCGAAAGTTGTTCGGAGTCCCGGATAAGATCCCGGACATGACGAGGATCTCCGGAATAGTCCGGAGGTAAAGATTGATATATGTGATAATAGTGTTTTGATCTCCGGAAGAGTTCCGAAGTTCACCGGAAGGGGTTCCGGATGTTTACCGAAGTGTTCGGGTGCAGCAACACTTTATATGAGCCAAAGGGATAAAGCCCACAAGGTATTGGAAAGTGCAAAAGTAGTTTTGCTGCCGCGTAAGCGGTACTACCGCTTGGTGAAGCGGTACTACCGCCCGAGCGGTACTACCGCTTGTGTGAAGAGGTACTACCGCCCCAGCGGTACTACCGCCCCAGCGGTACTACCGCTTGTGTGAAGCGGTACTACCGCTTGTGCGCGGCTGTGCACGGTTCGGCAGGGATCCGAGTTGGACTCTTTCCCTGCGGGCCAAACCGACCTTGTGCGGGCAAAACCGACCCGGAGGAGGCTTTTACTCCAAGTTTAGACCCCAAGGCTCAACATATAAATAGAGGGGCAGGGCTAGCACACGGGACACATCAAGATTTCCCCAAGCCGTGTGCGGCAACCCTAACCCTCTAGTTCCTCCGTCATAATCTCCGTAGCGCTTGGCGAAGCCCTGCAGAGATTGTTCCTCACCACCATCACCACGCCGTCGTGCTGCTGGAACTCAACCACTACTTCACCATCGCTCGCTGGATCGAGGAGGTGAAGGCGTCATCAAGCCGTACGTGTGTTGAACGCGGAGGTGCCGTCCGTTCGGCACTAGATCGGAAGGATCGTGATTGGATCGCGGGACGCTCGGCGATTTGGATCGCGAAGACGTTCGACTACATCAACCGCGTTTATTAACGCTTCCGCTTAGCGATCTACAAGGGTATGTAGATTCACTCTCCCTCTCGTAGATGCTCATCACCATGGATAGATCTTGCGTGTGCGTAGGAAAATTTTTGTTTCCCATGCAACGTTCCCCAACAGCCAGCATGTCCGACTGCTGCACCAGACCGATGCCAAGCCCGCGTCTGACTGCCCTGGCCCACCCAAACCCCCACCCTCACTCGCGCGTGCTTCTCGCCCGAAACGGTCAGTGCCGCCCGCGGCGCTTCCCGGAGTAGGCGACTACTCCGCATTCAAACGACACAACTGCCATCCGTCCGTCCATCTACCGCCCACATTAATGACACGCGGTTGCCGAGGCGGCTACTCCGGCACCACCCGTCTGTCCCTCTGCCGCCCACCATTGCTATATAAACTGCTACCCCGGCTATAGTGATACGTCCAATTTGCGTCATGATTTCCTACTATTAATTAATATGTTTTTAATCATTATTTCACTTCATGGTACAATTCTTATGCCTTTTCTCTCTTATCTTGCAAGATTCACATGAAGAGGGAGATTGCTGGCAGCTGGAATTCTGGACCGGAAAGGGGTGAAACAGAGATAGCAATTCCGCACAACTCCAAGTGACCTGAAAATTTACGGAGAATTATTTTGGAATATATAAAAAATACTGGCGAAAGAATTACCAGGAGGGGGCCCACCAGGAAGCCACAAGCCAGGGGGCGCGCCCTATCCCCCTAGGCGCGCCTCCCATGCTTGTGGGGCCCCTGGTAGGCCTCCGGCCCCCTCCTTCTGCTATATGAAGCCATTTGCCCTAGAAAAAAAATCAGAAGAAGACTTTCAGGACAAAGCGCCGCCGTCTCGAGGCGGAACCTGGGCAGGAGCTATTTAGCTCTCCGGCGGAGCGATTCCGCCGAGGATACTTCCCTCTAGGAGGGGGAAATAGAAGCCATTGACATCACCAACGATCCTCTCATCATGGGAGGACCAATCTTCATCAACATCTTCACCAACACCATCTCATCTCATGTGGCACCCCAGCTCAGAGGACCGGTTTACCTTGTGTTCCCAACCCAGAGATCATGTCTTCTGGAACACAACAACTTTGAACAGAATAGAACTGATCTTTATTGATATCATACAAGTACAAGCTTGGATGCTACATAGGATAGTGAGGCCAGAAGCACTACTCGTGCTATGACAATATCTACATTATTTATGAAACATCCAAGGGCCTCAATACTAGTGGTAAAACTACAGCATAGCAGAACATTGTGTGGGACACTCCATCCCATAGGGACACTGCTGGGACACGACCTAGTTAGCATAGCACGAACCTTCGGGACATCCATCACCGGCTTCTCCTTCATCTGGCATGATACGCCAGGTGAGTACTTGGAATGTACTCGCAAGCTCACAACAACCAAAACAGTGCAGCAAACAACAACATGGCAATGATTATGTTAATGCTTGAAATCCTTACTTATGGATACGGTTACCAACTTACTCTCTTCCGGGCTCACACATGACTCCCGGATCATTCGTGACCCATCGGTCACTTCCGAGCATGAGACGAGTTCTCCCATCATTATTATTACGGTTGACCATACAGTGTGACCTAGTGCGGACTGTGTCCAATACTATGGACATGACTATTCGAATAGATTCTTACACTCTGCAGAGGTTGCGCACTTTACCCACACCATGGACATTCATCCATCGAAACATGTCTAACCCGTGACTCCTCTATCGTACCACCGACAATCATCCCCCATCCGAGTCATGCCCTGGGTGGCCCCTGTGTCACTCCTGACACCTGCCACCGTCGTGGCCAACTAAACTGTCCCAAACGGGGACGCCGACAAATAACTCAACTTGGGCTGACGAGGTTATCGTCGCCTACCTGATCAGGGCAGCACGCACGCATAACCTCCCCTCTTTGGTGGTACCGGTAAAAGAGCACGCGGTCAGACCAAGTCAAATTTTCCCATTCTGGCAGATGTGGCTACACGGGTAAGTCTGGGTCGGTGGAACTTGATCAACCATCAAAGTGTTATTAATCATGTAAAGTTACTGGTCATGTAAGCTACATGGAGTAGATGAACTAACATGGCAAGGCTTATGCAATATATTCAACAATATGAAATATAGCATATTGAATGGAATTAGAAGCAAAATAATCCAATATTAAGCCAATACTATTGCTATGCTTTATGCAATGGATGATGTGGCTTGCCTTTCTCAAGTGGAGTATCAGCAAACTCCTGGTCTTCAAATCCACAGCAATTTCCCTCTGAAAGTATTTTTAAATGGCAAAAGAAAATGTCACATAAAGCCTTTTTGTTTGCCAAAAATTCTGTGATAATTGGAAAAATGCCAAAATTTACAAGAAAATAGAGAGGCTCAAGACAAAACCACAGCAAAAAGAATCACTTGATTTGGACTTGTAGTTTAAAAGATAGAGCTGGTCAAAGTTGCTTGTCAAATTGGATTAATAAACAGAAAACAGAAAATAAGAAAATCCCTCAGCGGGCCATGTCGAAGACGTACTCCTGGAGTGCGCTTCCACTTATACCGCATCGGCGTGCAAGGTGAGAGGCTGACAGGTGGGGTCGGCTGGCTTTAAACAGAGAGAGGGAGAGGGAACAGTAGCGAGGTGGCTCACCAACGGCGATCACCGGCGATAGCGATGGCGGTGAGGTCGGGCGATGGCAGGGATGGAACGGGCAGTCGACGGCGAGTCTCCCTGTACCAGCAGCTCTCCGGAGACGGCCTGACGGCGTCACCCCCTTCCTCTCCGGCGGCAGCTGTCTTCGGGTGTCGTCGGCGACGGCGTTTCCGGCAGCGCCTCGGCCAGGGAAGAGGTCAGGCGTGGTCAGGGAAAGGCCCTGAGCTGGCCCGTGGGCTTGGGTGAGGCTGGGGTGGTCTGGAAGTGGGTGGGTGGCAGAGCTGGCTTGGCGGTAGAACGCCGGCGAGATGCGAGGACAGAGAGCCTCTCGGCCTTGGCGCGGCGAGCTGAGCTCGATTGGGAGTGGGAGGAGTGCGGTGAGGAGCTAGGTGGGGCGGGGCAAGCTATTTATAGGCGGGGAGGAGGGTTTCCGAACCGGGCGGTGTTGTGGCCAGGTTGCTGGAGCAAGGACGGCGAGGTGGCTGTCGTGGCGCGGGCGAAGTGATGGAGGAGGGCAGAGCATTAAATGGGTGAGACAACAGCTCGCGAGGAAGAAGACAGCCAGCTCACTCACTGTGGCCGCACGGGCGCCATAGTGCGGTGCTGCGGTGGCGGCCGACGAGGGTGATTCCAGTGAGGGGAAGCCTCTAGAGTGGGGTACATGGGTGGCGGCAATGATGTCGGCACCACCAGACAAGGTACGGCGACACGGGACGGCTGGAGTAGTTGCGTCTGACGCGGTAGGCGTGCAGAGCGCATGCACAGGCTTGCCAGTGCTGTGCTCACCACGGGTGCTGGCACCTAGAGGCCACGCACGCCTGGCACACCTTGTCCATTGCCTCGACCCTTGGTGATGTAGCCTCTCTATGCCACTGAATTGGCTAGATACACTCTGAGCTGAAGTGTAGCATCAAATACAGTTTCTGGTCAGAAACTTGGAGAGGTTCTAGAGAAGAGATGAGATGTGGATGGGGCCAATGGAGTTGTCTGGGATGATCTAGGTTGGAAGGACTATCTGCTAGAAGGTTTTGAGAAATTTTTGCAAAGATTTGCACATAGTTCTTGTACAACCCCTATACTGGTCCAGAAACTTGTTGACGAAGTAGCACTCACATAGATGCACTACTTGAAGTGAAATTGGGTGTTGGAAGGTTATTTGGTGGTGACAACATGCCATAAAAATTTCAGAGCAAATGGATACCTCTAGCTGGTACTTCCTTCACAAGGGTTGGAAATGACCAGAGGATTGTCAGAATATTTTGGCTGAAAATTTATACTGGACTAGGAGATGTTTTTGTATATTGTGGAAAGATATGACCCCTAGTATCCTAGGGATTTATTTTGGAATTTTCTGAGTCATGGAAATATGTGTTACTTCACAAAGGGTCAATTCTGTCCAGAAGATAAAAGGAATATTCTGGACAAAATTTTGTACTGGCCAATGCAATATTTTTGAAGATTGTGGGAGTAGATGGTCTCAATAAGATGTGGGATTAATTTGGAATTTTTCTGATCAACAGAGCTATAGGTTGTTTCACAACCCATAGTGAGCATGAGCATATCCAAAGGGATAAATGAATTATTTTGAGAGAATAAAATTTAGGGTTTTGATCAAAGGGTATAAGACAAGATTTTGGCAAGATGTTGAGGGTGTTGGATCACTTAAAGAAAAATCCAAGGAATCCTCAAGTCCAAAGTCAAATGATTTGATTCCAAAAACCAACAAATGGCCAATAAAACCAGAGGGGTTTTCTGAAAAAATTTAAAAAAAAATCAGGGTGTGACAAACCTACCCCCCTTAGGATGAATCTCATCCTCGAGATTCGGCTGCTCAGGGAACAAATACGGATATGCTGATCTTAGAAAATCCTCTCTTTCCCATGTAGCTTCTTCTTCGGTATGGTGATCCCACAGTACCTTGTAAAATCTGATCACCTTGCTCCTAGTGGTTCTATCCATCTCATCCAGAATTCTGATAGGTTTCTCCTCATAGGTCAAATCCTTGGTCAACTCTAATTCATTCATATCTGCCTGTTTGATCGGAGGTGCAATGCACTTTCTCAGCTGTGATATGTGAAAGACATCATGCACTTCGGACAGTTCCAGTGGTAACTCCAACTGATAAGCCACTTTGCCTCTTCTAGCAATCACTGGAAAGGGACCAATATATCTGGGTGCATGTTTTCCTCGAGTATGAAACCTCTTCACCCCTTTCATAGGAGTTACTTGGAGGTAAGCATACTCTCCAGGCTCAAAAGTTACTTCCCCGTGCTCAGGATCATAATAACTCTTTTGGTGGGATTTAGCTGCTCGAAGTCATTCCTGAATGTCCTTAACTTGCTTGTCAGCCTCGAGCATCAAGTCCGTGCCAAAGATACGGATGTCTCCTGTCTGTGACCAATTTAAAGGAGTGCGGCATTTTTGCCCATACAGTGCCTCAAATGGTGACATCTTGAGACTTGACTGATAGCTGTTGTTGTATGAAAACTCCGCATAGGGTAGACTATCCTCCCACTTGGGTCCATAGGTGAGGGCACAAGACCGAAGCATATCCTCCAATATTTGGTTCACTCGTTCGGTCTGCCCGTCTGTTTATGGATGATAGGCCGTGCTATGCTTCAGCACGGTTCCCAAAGCTTGATGCAAGTGTAGCCAGAATGCCGAGGTAAACAGGGACCCTCTATCTGATGTAATGGATTTGGGCACTCCATGAAGGCTATCAATCCGGGACATATAGAGCTGTGCAAGCTGGTCAGCCCGAAAAGTAGTCTTTACAGGAATGAAATGAGCCACTTTGGTAAGTATATCCACGATAACCCAAATGGCATCATGGCCTCTTGTTGACTTGGGTAGTTCAACAATAAAGTCCATGCATATATTATCCCATTTCCACTGGGGAACTTGTAGGGGTTGTAACAGTCCAACTGGTTTCTAGTGCTCAGCCTTAACCTTATTGCATACGTCGCAACATGCGACATAGTACGCAATACCCCTTCACATTCCCAGCCACCAAAAGGTTTCTCTAAGGTCCTGATACATTTTTGTTCCTCCCAGGTGAATGGAATATGCGGATTCATGTGCCTCTCACAATATCTGTTGCCTCAGGTTTTCCTGGTCAGGCACGCATATACGGCTGTCAAACCATAATGTCCCTTGCTCGTCCACATGGAAGGACTTAGCCTTTCCTTGCTGTATGTTCTCCTTGATCTCTTGTGTGCCCTTGTCTGCTTTCTAAGCTTCCTTAATTTCCTCCATAAGTGTTGGAGTAATTTCCAACGTATCCAGGCTAATTGGGCCACAAAGTACCAAGTTGAGCTTGGCAAACTCTTCTTGTAACCTTGGATGGATACCCTCCATTATTGCATTCACTGTGCCTAGTTTTCTGCTAAGGGCATCTGCGACCACATTGGCTTTTCCTGGATGGTAATTGATCCCAAGGTCAAAGTCCTTGACCAGTTCAATCCATCTTCTTTGTCTGAGGTTGAGATCGGGTTGTGTGAAAATATACTTGAGACTCTTGTGGTCTGTGTATATCTCACAGCGTTGCCCAATGAGGTAATGCCTCCAAATCTTCAGGGCATGAACCACGGCTGCCAATTCTAAGTCATGAGTGGGGTAATTCTCTTCATGGGGTCGTAGCTATCTGGATGCATACGCTACAACATTTCCTTCTTGCATTAATACACAGCCGATTCCACGCCTGGAAGCATCACAGTATATGTCGAAACTCTTGTGGATATCTGGAAGAATTAAGACAGGGGCCGTAGTTAGCCTCGTCTTTAGCTCCATGAAGCTGCGGTCACATTCCTCTGTCCAGGCAAACTTGTGATTCTTCTTTAACAATTCTGTCAGTGGCTTGGCTCTCTTAGAGAAGCCTTCAATGAAACGATGGTAGTAGCCTGCCAAACCCAGGAAACTGCGAACTTCTGTTACCGAGGCTGGTGTCTTCCAATTTAGTACAACAGTCACTTTGCTAGGGTCGACGACCACACCTTGTTCTGACAGAATGTGCCCCATAAATCCCATCTCTCTTAGCCAAAATTCACATTTGCTGAACTTGGCATACAAGCGATGGGTCCTTAATCTTTCCAGGACAGCACAGAGATGTTGTTTGTGCTCCTCTTCATCCTTGGAGTATGTAAGGATATCATCGATGAACACCACTACAAACTTGTCCCGAAAGTCCATGAAGACATTGTTCATCATGCTCATGAAATAAGCTAGAGCATTTGTCAGCCCAAACGACATGACTGTAAATTCATACAGACCATACCGAGTAGTGAAGGCTGTCTTGGGGATATCCTCTTTCCTGATTTTCAACTGGTGATATCCTGTTCGGAGGTCAATCTTGGAAAATACCCGGGCTCCACTTAACTGGTCGAACAAATCATCAATGCGAGGTAGCGGGTACTTATTTTCAATGGTGATCTCATTCAATTGGCGATAGTCCACACACATCCGTAGACTACCATCCTTCTTCTTAACAAACAGCACGGGTGATCCCCATGGCGAGATGCTTGGGCGAATGTACCCTTTTTGTAACAATTCATCCAACTGTTTCTTTAATTCCACCAGCTCTGGGGACGGCATGCGGTAGTACTTCTTATATATTGGAACAGTTCTAGGAATAACATCAATAGCAAATTCCAATTCCCGGTCGGGTGGCATTCCCGGTAGTTCCTCAGGGAACACATCTGGAAATTCACTGACTACCGGAATCAAGTTCATGTCCGTAACAGTGGTCTTGAATGCCATTCCCTTCTTTAACATCATTCTGCTGGCGATAAACTGAACTGTTTGTCCTGCCGGGTTAACCAGTGTTACTGTCCTGATGGCGCAGTTGATGCAGACTTGATGCCGTGTCAACCAGTCCATCCCCAGTATTATGTCCAGTCCAGGGGATTCAATGGCGACAAGGGTGGCTGGAAACTTAACTCCATGTATCAAGATTTCCAAGTCCATGTATATCACATTTGTTCTGAGCATGGAGCCAGGGGATTGTACCACCATGATTTTATCCAAAAGAGAAGGGGAAAATTTGTGTATGGTGGCAAAACTCCGCGAAATAAATGAATGGGAAGCTCCAGAATCAAATAAAATTATTGCAGGTATGTCGTTAATAGAAAACATACCAAGAACCATGTTTGGTGCTTCGCGGGCTTCCTCGGCGGAGATATGATGGACTTGGCCACAGCAGAAGTTCTGGTTGGGGCGGCGTCCAATAGTGTTGACTTGTGGCTTGAAGTCGGACTGTGGCTTTCCGGCCCTGGTGGGGCACTGCTTGGAATAATGCCCGCCTTGACCACAAGTGAAGCAAGTGTTGTTGCGGCGGCAATCTTCCATCACGGGCTGCTTGCCATAGGTCTTGTCTGTGTTACCTAGCTTGTTGTTATTGTTGCCGCCATTCCATGTAGGCTTGTACTCAGACTGAATTGGTTGCCAGATATGCGGCTTCTGCGCAAACTACACATGGGCGTCCTTCTTGGGTTCAAACTTACACTTGCGGTCATCATATCCAGACTTATGCTCTCGTTCAGCGATGAATGCTTTGTTTACCAAAGTCTGAAAGTCCGGAAAATCCAGCATGCAGAGCTGACAACGCAGGGCATGGTTGAGTCCTCCTAGGAATCGGTCTATCTTCCTTTCCTCCGTGGACACATCATGGGTGGAGTATCGTGCCAGATTATTGAATTTATTCAGATACTCACTGACTGACATACTTCCTTGAGTAAGAGCAAGGAATTCCCTCTGCTTCACCTTCATGATGCCGGTGAGAATATGATACCTTCGGAACACTTCCTTGAATTTCTCCCAGGAAATGTTTTCCCTAGGAGGCCACACCATTTTTGCATTGTCCCACGAGATGGCTGCTGGTCCTTCCAGGTAGTGAGTAATAAAAGGAACCTTGTCTGACTGATCACAGCAAGCTATTTCTAGTTTCTTTTCCATGGTACTCAGCCAATCATCAGCTTCAATTGGATCAACAGCTTGACCAAAACTGGGTGGCTTGGTACGCTAAAAATCAGACAACTTGGAGTGCGTCCCGTTGTTCTGATTCTGCCCTACCATAGTCTGCATACTCTTCAAAAACCATCAGATCCTAATTTCTTTTCTCCTCAAACATCCTCATAATCTGATCAGTGGTCGGTGGTTGTGGTGGTGGAGGTGGCAAATCTTTTGGTGGTTGTCCTGCCTATCTGGCGGATCGATGGATCGGAGTTCCATCGCTGCCTTGATTGCTACACCTCTTCATCCTATATCCATTCCCATTGCAAAACACCAAAGTGATGAGCAACATCCATAGGGAAATATGACCATGTGACACCAAGAAAACAAAATCAAAGGAAAAATGAGAAAAGCAACATAATTATACAAGGCATTCCAACATCATACATGGCAGGCTAGTAGGGGTTATCATGACTGGTACTGCTCATACGGCAGTTGAAGTGTGCAAGGATGCTATGATGCATGCTCGTTAAAACTCAAACATCCACTCTAGTAGCGCGGGTGACATGGGCACTGGCTGACTGAAGACTCCTCGTCGTTTGATCCTGACTCGGAATGGGAATTGATGATGTGGATCACGTCCTCTGGATCAAAGGAAACACGACGACGCTGACGGGAAGGTTCCCCCTCGGAGGAAGAAGAAGCACGACGCCTCAGCATCGGAGCAGTTGGAGTGGCTAGCAGCAAGGCCCACACAGCTGGGGTCTCACGTCGGGTACCAGACGAAGTGCCTGGCTGTCCGAACGAGCTAGAAGGAGTCTCAGGCATACGTGAAGGTGGAACAGGCGGCGTGTACATAGGTGAGAACACAGGAGGAGAAGGAGACTGTGCTGCAGTAGCAGCGGCAAGTGCCTCTTGGGCACGAGACAGCTCCTCAGCCAAGGAGATGATCATACGATAACTGGCATTCAGATAACGAGATAAAAGCACCAGTCGCACAGTTACTCGCCGGATCAACAGGCGCAAAAAGGACTCGCCCTATCATAGGCGATAGAGTGGGATAGTGAAAGAAACCTGGGTGTGTCTGCATCTCGACCTCGTGGAAGCGCAAGTCAGTGAGAGCCTCCATAGCAGCAAACTGGATCGCCAAATCAGGATTAGAAGCAGTTCCGGCCTTGGAAGAGCGGGAGTAGCTGCCAATCTCGGAGCTCGCAGTAAGAAAAGCCTCAGCGTGATACTCAAACACCGAATCCGCAAGCTGCTCTCAGAACACCTGGTACACTAGGTCTTCGCTGTTGGGATACAGTCAAAGCCAGATGCTGTGAAGTAGTACTGGAAAAGTGAATGGAGCTGGCTCATGGGTGTAGTGGTACGGAACTGGTGCCATCTACACTCATCAGACCAGCGGTTAGTAAAACAAATGAATCGAGATGCATGCTATGCAACAAGCAAATGCAGTAAGCAAAACACACCAAGACTCTACGCTAATCGGGATTCTAGCGCGGGGTTAACCAGGGTGTCCTACAGTCAGCACGACTCTGATACCAAGCATTGTGGCACCCCGGCTCAGAGGACCCGTTTACCTTGTGTTCCCAACCCAGAGATCATGTCTTCTGGAAACACACAACAACTTGGAATAGAATAGAACTGATCTTTATTAATATCATACAAGTACAACCTTGGATGCTACATAGGATAGTGAGGCCAGAAGCACTACTCATGCTATGACAGTATCTACATTATTTATGAAACATCCAAGGGCCTCAATACTAGAGGTAAAACTACAGCATAGCGGAACATCGCGTGGGACACTCCATCCCATAGGGACACTGCTGGGACACGACCTAGTTAGCGTAGCACGAACCTTCGGGATCTCCATCACCGGCTTCTCCTGCATCTGGCATGGTATGCCAGGTGAATACTTGGAATGTACTCACAAGTTCACAGCAACCAAAATAGTGTAGCAAACAACAGCATGGCAATGATTATGTTAATGCTTACTTATGGTTACTGTGGCACCCCGGCTCAGAGAGACCAGAACACCCCGTATTCCAGCCCAGAGATCAAGTCTTCTGGAATACGGCACTGCTTGGCATAGAACAAATCAGCTCTTTATTACGAATAAACGGGGTACAAGGGTCCTATATGACAAAGGATTACAGGGGCATGGCGACACTTCGCCTGCTAAGGTAGTTCTATGCTAGCAGCGGAACATCTCGAAGCGGAAAGAATTCTAGCAGCGGAACAACAACGACGGTGATGAACTCCACTCCGCAGGGACTCTAGCTGGGACGTATCCTAGAGCGCAACCTCGGGATCCTTGACAAACAAGCAATCATGGCATCACCTGCAATCTGGCATGACACCCCAGGTGAGTACTTTGAATGTACTCGCAAGCTCACAGCAACCAAAGCAATCAAGACATACAACAGCATGGCATTTACAGGTTAATCATCAAAGATGAACACGATACTACTATAACAACATGAGCATGGCAACAATAGGAGCATGGCATGTACATATAATTCATGATATGAGCATGATGATACTAGCACTAGCATGCAAAGGGGGTCGACGTTTAAGGTCTCATGGACCAACTTACTCTGTTCGGAGGTTATCTCGTAACCACCTTAGGTATCACTCTTTCTTACCGTCGTGATCATCACACGATCACCTCAAACCAACATCGGTATCCATGATACCATCGTGATCCCCTCATGGTCACATAAAGATCAACCAACTTCTTTTCTCATCGAACCAGGGTTGTTTATTATCCAAGTTATTATTTCTGTTGACCCATAGTGTGACCTACTACGAACTGTGTCCATGACCGAGGACGCGGCTATCGATAGATTATACACTCTGCAGAGGTTAGTACACTGTACCCACACCACGGAAATCATGGCCTCCTGCTCCCATTCGGGTGGACCAACGACATTCCGACAAAACCAGTCTATTGCATGACACCCTCCCGGCCACTCCGACAAACTCCCTTTTGGGCTATGTCCTGGGTGACCCCTGATGCCAACATGTGACATCCGCCACCTCGGTGGCTGCCACCGTCGTGGCCAAACATAAACATCATCCCAAACGGGGACCTTGGATCCATACAACTCGGGTCCTCAAGGTTATGACTGCCTACCGGGCCAGGGTAGCGCCAGTGCACAACCTTCCCTCGTAGGAGGCACCGGCGAGAGGCATGACAATAGACCGCATTAGGGCCTCCCCATGCAGGAAAGTGTGGTTGCACTGGTGAGCTCGATTCGGTGGCACCATGACTCAGCCAACAGATTTGTTCAAGTTCTATTAATGTCAGGTTCACTTGAATGGTGATGAGCTGAGTCATAATAACATGATGAAATAACAATGCACATGAGCATGATATCAGTGTAACCATGGATGGGCAACATAATTATTTAACAACATAACATCAACAATGATGAAACATTTAGTCTACGGGATGCAGATGAGCATGGCATAAAGAGGATCATGAACATCGCAAGTATTTTCATATCCAACCATAATGATCCATATGAGCATATCATTATCACTAGCATCTGAAATGAGTACAAGAATACAACATGATAAGAATATCCTTAGCAATTAATCATAACACTTACGAGATAAAAAAATGAACATGGCATAAGCAATGAGCATGGATTCACAAGCATATTCGAAGCATTCACAAAATAATTACATGCGCAAACAATTATTAAATATACAAGTGGAAACCATGGCTACTGCAATGCCATCATGCAAGTGGCTATTGTGGCTTGCCTGGGGATGAAGGAACCACCGGGGAGGGGTGCGATGAACTCGCGGAAAGAATCGCCGGAAAACTTTCCCTCTCGGCGGAGCTGTTTTAAGGGCAAGGGCAAAATGGTCATTTTCACAGTGTGACAACATCATAAAAATGATACCATCGGAACGGGCTCGACGAACTGAGATCGCGAGCTTTGGAATCACCTGAATCGGAGTTACGGTTGTCGAGATACGGCCGTTCGTTCGTTAGGCAGAAAAAGAATAAAAATCTGTCCACTTCTGCCCTTAACGGACGAACGTCCGCAAATTAGCACTTTCGGCACTGGGCTGAAAAAGAGAAAGCGCCTTTTCTGAAATACGTCTCCGTAGTAACGAAAGTGTATTTCTCACAGACAACGCAGCAGAGTACGCTTTCAGTTAAACGAAGATGTACTTCTCAGAAGTACGCTTCCACTTGCCACCTCAGCTGGTCCGGGTCAACGCCCTCGTGCGACTGACATGCGGGGCCCGCCGAGCGGTGGGGCCCACTGGCAGGTGGCCTTCGTCTTCAACCTCGCCTGCCCGAGCTCGGCCGAGAAACAGAGGCGCTCGACCGGCGATTGCCGGAGCTACAGGGCACCTCCGGCGATGCTCTGGCTACCGGCGAGCTCGGCAGGGAATGCCGCATCCATCCCCGCACCGTACGGACGCCAAGGAGGACCAGAGCGGTGGCGGCTTGAGCATCTGCGGCGGAGGCCGTCGGCCGCTTTTTGAACCCGTGTCTAGGGGCACTCCGGGGAGCAGGCGAGAGTAGGGGAGGGCTTGCCGCGACGTTGTGGAGCTACTGGTGGTGGCAGCAAGGAGAGGGAGAGCTTGGTTCGCTCGTATTTGAGCGAGGACCGAGGCGGCCATGGGAGGAACAGAGAGCTCTTCGAGCTAAATAGATAGGGCAGGGAGGGCTAGAGGAGGATGGGGAGGCTGGTGATGAGCTCAGAGGAGGCTCGGGCACGCTATATATATAGCCGGGGCGGAGGTCGTGCCGTCCTCGGGTGTTGCACGGCCGAGCGCGCCGTGCTCTGACGATGGGCGGTGCACGCACGGGCAGAGGGGTGGCTGCTAGCAGGGCGGCGCGGCGTTGCCGACCTGACAAGGCTCAGAGCGAAGCGACGGCTCGGGGAGAGGAGACAACGGCAAAACGACGACGACCGAGGGGTGCACAGTGCGGCGTGCCCGCCGATTTGGCTCGGTCCGGCGAGCTATTAGCGGGGGAGGGCGGTCCGGGGAGGTGTGCGTGGCAAAGGGGAAGATGCTAGACACGGTTTGGCGGCGATTCCTCGAGGAAACGGACGAGGCCGAGGGCCCTAACTGCCAGAGCACGCGTTCTGCCTGCAGTGCACGCGCTCTCCGTGTGGTCACCGCATGAATAGTCCCACGCGGTGCATTCTAGCCAACCACAAGCTGTCTACCGTGTAGTCCTTCCTAAGTGGGTCCTACCTGAAGTGACAGATCGAAGAAAGCCGCTGTGGGTTGATGGGAAGGTTCAGCTAAAGTTTGCTGTAGCAAACTTTGACCAATAGCAGTGGAAAAATGGTTTGGTTAAATGGTCAAATACGATGTCACACAGGTTTAGGCTAGGAAGGACTACAGTCATGCGGATTTTGAGGTCATTTGGACAAGGTTAGAGTGTAGTTGCTTTACAACTGCAAAAATTGGCCAGAATATAGATCAGGAAGTAGCACTCACATAGATGCTTGGGTTGGGCTGAAAATTTGTGGAGCATTATCATTTGGACATATGAAGGCACCATAAAAATTTCATACCCATTGGATGAATAAAAATGGTACTTCCTTCACAATGATCCATACTGGACAGAAACTTGGGGGATTTTTGCAGCGAAAATGGCTTGGCAAAATGATGTGAATTTTGGCATTCTCAAATGATATAAGGATATTTAGGTCCTGTATTAATTTCAGAATTTTTGAAGCAATATAAAATATAGTTGCTTCACAACCTGAAATTATGACCAGAAACCAAGATTTGAAGTTGTGCTCACATAGTTTGTTGTATGGAGATGAATTTTGGTGGAGAGTAATTATTTAACCATATAAATGAGATACCAAAATTTCAACTCATTTGGATAATCCTAGCTAGTACTTCCTTCACAAAGCTTCTCTCTGGACAAAAACTTTGGAAATTTTCTGAGGAAGATTTACTAGGCAAATGAAGCTGAATTTTGGCATGTGGCAATGATTTGGATGTGAAAGAGTGCCCAAAAATTTTGAGGGCAATCAATAAAACACAAATAGCACTTCCTTCACAAAGTGCCATTCTGGACAGAATGGAAAATAAATATTCCAGAATTATTTTTGAACTAGGTAAGGATGGGTTTTGGCATATTGGTGGGATATATGATCCAAGGAATTTATGAGAATTTTGTGGGAATTTTGTGGAAGACAGAAATATAGGTTGCTTCACAACCTAGGGCAAACAGGGTTATTCCTTTAATAGAAAAAAGGAATATTCCCAAGAAATAAATATTGGGGTTGGGATAAGATGGAAATGACATGGCCTTGAGATGAAGTTGAGGGTGACAAGCTACTTGGGAGAGGAAGAAGAGATGGTCTCCCCAGGTTTTAAGACCACATAGCCACGGAAAAAGAAGTTCCAAATAAAATTCGAAGAAATCCAAAAGAAAAAGAAAGGGCCAAAAATCGGGGTGTTACAGTTACGGTTACCAACTTACTCTCTTCCGGGCTCACACATGAGCCCCGGATCATTCGTGACCCATCGGTCACTTCCGAGCATGAGACGAGTTCTCCCATCATTATTATTACGTTTGACCATATAGTGTGACCTAGTGCGAACTGTGTCAATACCGTGGACGCGGCTATTCGAATAGATTCTTAAACTCTGCAGAGGTTGCGCACTTTACCCACACCATGGACATTCGTCCAACGAAACTTGTCTAACCCGTGACTCCTCTATCGTACCACCGACAATCATCCCCCGTCCAAGTCATGCCCAAGGTGGCCCCTTTGTCACTCCTGACACCTGCCACCATCGTGGCCAACTAAACTATCCCAAACGGGGACGCCGGCAAATAACTCAACTTGGGCTCACGAGGTTATCTTCGCCTACCTGATCAGGGCAGCACGCACGCATAACCTCTCCTCTTTGGTTGTACCGGTAAAAGAGAATGCGGTCAGACCAAATCAAGGCCGTCCCATTCTGGCAGATGTGGCTGCACGGGTAAGTCCAGGTTGGTGGCACTTGATCAACCATCAAAGTGTTATCAATCATGTAAAGTTACTGGTCATGTAAGCTACATGGAGTAGATGAACTAACATGGCAAGGTTTATGCAATATATTCAACAATATGAAATATAGCATATTAAATGGAATTAAAAGAAAAATAATCCAATATTAAGCCAATACTATTGCTATGCTTTATGCAATGGATCATGTGGCTTGCGTTGCTCGGGTGGCGTATCAACAAACTCCTGGTCTTCAAATCCACAGCAATTTCCCTCTGAAAGTATTTTTAAATGACAAATGAAAATGTCACATAAAGCCTTTTTGTTTGCCAAAAATTCTTTGATCATTGGAAAATACCAAAATTTACCAGAAAATAGAGGGGCTCAAGACAAAACCACTGCAAAAAGAATCACTTGATTTGGACTTGTAGTTTAAAAGATAGAGCTGGTCAAAGTTGCTGGTCAAAGTGGATTAATAAACAGAAAATAAGAAAATCCCTCAACGGGCCACGTCAAAGACATATTCCTGGAGTACGCTTCCACTTATACTGCTTCGGCGTGCGAGGTGAGAGGCTGACAGTTGGGGTCGGCTGGGTTTAAACAGAGAGAGGGAGAGGGAACAGTAGCGAGGCGGCTCACCGACGGCGATCACCGGCGATAGCGACGGCGGCGAGGTCGAGTGATTGCAGGGATGGAACGGGAAGTCGACAGCGAGTCTCCCTGTACCAGCAGCATCTCCGGAGACGGCCTGACGACGTCGCCCCCTTCCTCTCCGGCGGCAGCTGTCTTCGGGTGTCGTCGGCAACGGTGTTTCCGGCGGCGCCTCGGCTAGGGAAGAGGTCAGGCGGGGTCAGGGAAAGGCCCTGAGCTTGCCCGTGGGCTTGGGTGAGGCTGGGGATGATTGGAAGTGGGTGGGTGGCAGAGCTAGCTCGGTGGCAGAACGCCCGTGGCCTTGGCACGGTGAGATGAGCTCGATTGGGAGTGGGAGGAGTGCGGTGAGGAGCTAGGAGGGGTGGGGCAAGCTATTTATAGGTGGGGAGGAGGGTTCCCGAACCGGGCAGCGCTGTGGCCACGTCGCCGGAGCAAGGACGGCGAGGTGGCTGTCGCGGCGCGGGCGAAGTGATGGAGGAGGGCAGAGCATTAAATGGGTGAGACGACGGCTCGCAAGGAAGAAGTCGGCCAGCTCACTCACTGTGGCCGCATGGGCGCCACAGTGTGGCGCTGCGGTGGCGGCCAGCGAGGGCGATTCCGGCGAGGGGAAGCCTCTGGAGCGGTGTACGTGGGTGGCGGTGACGATGTCGGCACCACCAGAAGGTACGGCGACGTGGGACGGCTGGAGTAGTCGCGTCCAACGCGGTCGGTGCGCAGAGCGCATGCACAGGCATGCCAGTGCCGTGCTCACCATAGGTGCTGGCACCTAGAGGCCATGCATGCCTGGCACACCTTGTCCATTGCCTCAACCCTTGGTCATATAGCCTCTCTACGCCACAGAATCGGCTAGATACACTCTGAGCTGAAGTGTAGCATCAAATACAGTTTCTGGTCAGTAACTTGGAGAGGTTCTAGAGAAGAGATGAGGTGTGGATGGGGCCAATGGAGTTGTCTGGGATGATCTAGGGTGGAAGGACTATCTGCTTGTAGGTTTTGAGAAATTTTTGCAAAGATTTGCACATAGTTCATGTACAAACCCTATACTGGTCCAGAAACTTGTTGAGGAAGTAGCACTCACATAGATGCAGTACTTGAAGTGAAATTGGGTGTTGCAAGGTTATTTGATGGTGACAACATGCCATAAATTTTTTAGAGCAAATGGATACCTCTAGCTGGTACTTCCTTCACAAGGGTTGGAAATGACCAGAGGCTTGTTAGAATATTTTTGCTGAATTTTTTTACTCGACTAGGAGATGTTTTTGGATATTGTGGAAAGATATGACCCCTAGTATCTCATGGATTTATTTGGGAATTTTCTGAGTCATGGAAATATGTGTTGCTTCACAAAGGGTCAATTCTGTCCAGAAGATAAAAGGAATATTCTGGACAGAATTTTGTACTGGCCAATGCAATATTTTTTAAGATTGTGGGTGTAGATGGTCTCAAGAAGATGTGGGATTAATTTGGTATGTTTCTGATCAACAGAGCTATAGGTTGATTCATGAGCATATCCAAAGGTATAAATGAATTATTTTGAGAGAATAAAATTTAGGGTTTTGATCAAAGGGTGTAAGACAAGATTTTGGCAAGATGTTGAGGGCGTTGGATCACTTAAAGAAAAATCCATGGAATCCTCAAGTCCAAAGTCAAATGATTTGATTCCAAAAACCAACAAATGGCCAATAAAACCAGAGGGGTTTTGTGAAAAAGTTTGAAAATAAATCAGGGTGTCACATCTCAAACCCTAGTTCATCTCTTGTATTCATTCTTTGTCCCAAAACCTCAGATTGGTACGTGTGGGTTGCTAGTAGTGTTGATTACATCTTGTAGTTGATGCTAGTTGGTTTATTTGGTGGAAGATTATATGTTCAGATCCTTAATGCTATTCAATACCCCTCTAATCTTGAACATGAATATGACTTGCAGAGAATACCTTGCTAAAAACCGCTTGTCATTTCCTTCTGCTCCTCGTTGGGTTCGACACTCTTACTTATCGAAAGGACTACGATTGAGCCCCTATACTTGTGGGTCATCAAGACTCTTTTCTGGCGCCGTTGCCGGGGAGTGAAGCGCCTTTGGTGAGTGGAATTTGGTTAGGAAACATTTATATTACGTGCTGAAATTTACTGTCACTTGTCACTATGGAAAGTAATCCTTTGAGGGGTTTGTTCGGGGTGTCTTCACCTCGACCGGAAGCATTGAGAGTTGCCCCTCAACCTACTGAACCTACTGAAAATATTTATTATGAAATTCCTTCGGGTATGGTAGAGAAACTGCTAGCTAATCCTTATGCAGGAGATGGAACGGTGCATCCTGATGTGCACTAGATAAATTTGGATGAAATTTGTGGATTGTTTAAGCTTGCAGGTCTATCCGGATATGGAGTTAAGAAGAAAGTTTTCCCTTTATCTTTGGAGGGAAAGGCATTGACATGGTATAGGCTATGTGATGATACTGAAACATGGGATTGGAACCGGTTGAAGCTGGAATTTCACTAGAAATTTTATCCTATGCATTTGGTTCATCATGATCGGAATTATATATATAATTTTTGGACTCATAAAGGAGAAAGTATCGCTCAAGCTTGGGGGAGGCTTAAGTATATGTTGCATACATGCCCCAATCATGAGCTCTCAAGACAAATAATTATTCAAAACTTTTATGCTCGACTTTCTCATGATGATCGATCCATGCTCGATACTTCTTCTAATGGTTCCTTTATGAAGAGGTCTATTGAATTCAAATGGGATCTTCTGGAAAGAATTAAACACAACTCTGAAGATTGGGAAATTGACAAAGGTAAAGAGTAAGGTATAAATCTTGAGTTTGATTGTGTTAAATCTTTTATGGAAACTGATGCTTTTCATAAGTTTAGTACTAAATATGGACTTGACTCTGAGATAGTAGCTACCTTTTGTGAATCTTTTGCTGCTCATGTTGATCTCCCTAAGGAGAAATGGTTTAAATATCATCCACCCATTGAATTAAATGAAGAACCCGTTATTGTTAAAGAAGAAACAATTGTTTACAATGTTGGTCCAGTTGTGCCCACTGCTTATATTGAGAAACCTCCTTTCCCTTTTAGGATTAAGGAACATGCTAAAGCTTCAACTGTGGTTAACAAAAGCAATATAAGAACACCAAGACCTTCTGAACAAATTAAGGTTGAACCTAATATTGCAATGGTTAAAGATCTTTTGGTTGATGATATTGATAGGCATGTTATTTATTTTTGTGATGAGGCTCCTAGAATTGCTGAACCTGTTAGAAATAAACGAGATATGCTAGATAAGAACAAGCCTGTTGTTGGCATGCCTGTTGTTTCTGTTAAGATTGGAGATCATTGCTATCATGGTTTATGTGATATGGGTGCTAGTGTGAGTGCTATTCCGTTTTCTTTATATCAAGAAGTAATGTATGATATTGCACCTGGTGAGATTGAAGATATTGATGTTACTATTAAGCTTGCAAACAGAGATACTATTACACCACTTGGGATTGTTAGAGATATTGAAGTCTTGTGTGGAAAAATCAAATACCCTACTGATTTCTTAGTACTTGGTTCACAACAAGATATTTTTTGTCGCGTTATATTTGGTAGACCGTTCTTGAATACCGTTAATGCTGAAATTGATTGTGTTAAAGAGAAGGTTAGAGTTAAGTTTGGTGATATATCTCATGAATTTAATTTCTCTAAGTTTAGTAGACAACCTCATGATAAGGAATTATCCAATAAAGATGAAATTATAGGTCTTGTTTCTATTGTTGTGCCTCCTACTGATCGTTTAGAACAATATTTGCTAGACCATGAGAATGATATGCACATGAACGAAAGAAATGAAATAGATGAGATGTTCTTTAAACAAACACCTGTTCTCAAACATAATTTTCCGGTGGAAACCTTGGGAAAACCTATACCACCCAAGGGTGATCCTGTGTTTGATTTAAAGCAATTACCTAATACACTTAAATATGCTTATCTAGATGAAAAGAAGATATATCTTGTTATTATTAGTGCTAACCTTTCAGAGCATGAAGAAAAGAGATTACTTAAAACTCTGAAGAAGCACCGTGCCGCTATTGGATATACTCTCGATGATCTTAAGTGCAATAGTCCCACTTTATGTCAGCATAAAATTCATATCGAGCCAGATGCTTAACCAGTTGTTGATCATCAAACAAGGCTAAATCCTAAAATGAAGGATGTGGTAAGAATTGAAATATTAAAGCTTCTTGAGGCAGGTATAATTTATCCCATAGCTGATAGTAGATGGGTAAGTCCTGTTCATTGTGTTCCTAAGAAAGGAGGTATTACCGTTGTTCCTAATGATAAAAATGAACTCATTCCACCAAGAACTGTAACCGGTTATAGGATGGTAATTGATTTTAGGAAATTAAAGAAAGCTACTAGGAAAGATCATTACACCTTGCCTTTTATTGATCAAATGTTAGAAAGATTATCTAAGCATACACACTTTTGTTTCCTAGACGGTTATTCTGGTTTCTCTCAAATACCTGTTTCACCTGAAGATCAAGAGAAAGCCACATTTACTTGTCCTTTTGGAACTTATACTTATCGTCGTATGCCTTTTGGTTTATGTAATGTACCTGCTACCTTTCAAAGATGTATGACTACTAAATTCTCTGACTTTTGTGAAAAGGTTGTTGAGGTTTTCATGGATGATTTCTCCATTTACGGAACTTCTTTTGATGATTGCTTGAGCAACCTTGATCGAGTCTTGCAGAGATGTGAAGAAACTAATCTTGTCTTGAATTGGGAGAAGTGCCACTTTATGGTGAATGAAGGTATAGTCCTTGGGCATAAAATCTCTGAAAGAGGTATTGAAGTTGATAAAGCTAAAGTTGATGCAATTGAGAAAATGTCATGTCCTAAAGATATCAAAGGTATAAGAAGTTTCCTTGGTCATGCTAGTTTCGATAGAAGGTTTATAAAATACTTCTCTAAAATTTCTAGGCCTCTTACTAATCTTTTGCAAAAAGATGTGCCATTTGTTTTTGATGATGATTGTGTAGAAGCCTTTGAAATACTTATGAAAGCCTTAATTTCTGCACCTATTGTTCAACCACCTGATTGGAACCTACCCTTTGAAATTATGTGTGATGCTAGTGATTATGCTGTTGGTGCTGTTCTAGGACAAAGAGTTGATAAGAAATTGAATGTTATTCATTATGCTAGTAAAACTCTAGACAGTGCTCAAATAAATTATGCTACTACTAAGAAAGAATTTTTATCAGTTGTGTTTGCATGTGATAAATTTAGATCTTACATTGTTGATTCCAAAGTTACTATTCGTACAGATCATGCTGCTATTAAATATCTTATGGAAAATAAAGATGCTAAACCTAGACATATCAGGTGGGTTCTTTTGCTACAAGAATTTGATTTACATATTATTGATAGAAAGGGAGCTGAGAATCCCGTAGCTGATAATTTGTCTAGAATGGAAAATGTTCTTGATGACCCACTTCCTATTAATGATGATTTCCCTGATAAACAATTAGCTGTGATAAATGATTCTCGTAATACTCCTTGGTATGCAGACTATGCTAATTACATTGTTGCTAAATATATACCACCTAGTTTCATATACCAACAAAAGAAAAAGTTCTTCTTTGATTTAAGACATTACTTTTGGGATGACCCACATTTATATAAATAAGGAGTAGATGGTGTTATTAGACGTTGTGTACCAGAGCATGAACAGGAACAAATCCTATGAAAGTGTCACTCCGAGGCATATGGAGGACACCATGCGGGAGACAGAACTGCACACAAGGTACTACAATCTGGTTTTTATTGGCCTACTCTTTTCAAAGATGCACGTAAGTTTGTCCTCTCTTGTGATGAATGTCAAAGAATTGGTAATGTTGGTAGATGTCAGGAAATGCCTTTGAATTATTCACTTGTTATTGAACCATTTGATGTTTGGGGTTTTGATTATACGGGACCTTTCCGTAAATCCAATGGGTATACTCATATTTTAGTTGCTGATGATTACGTTACTAAGTGGGTAGAAGCTATTCCAACTAGTAGTGCTGATCATAACACTTCTATTAAAACGCTTAAATAAGTTATATTCCTCAGGTTTGGAGTCCCTAGATATTTAATGACTGATGGTGGTTCACATTTTATTCATGGTGCTTTCTGTAAATTGCTTGCTAAATATGATGTTGATCTTAGAATTGCATCTCCTTATCATCCTTAGTCTAGTGGTCAAGTTGAATTAACTAATAGAGAAATAAAAGTAATTTTGCAAAAGACCGTTAATAGATCTAGAAAGAATTGGTCTAAGAAACTCGATGATGCTCTTTGGGCTTATATAACTGCTTATAAAAATCATATGGGTATGTCTCCATATAAAATGGTTTATGGAAAAGCATGTCATTTACCTCTTGAACTAGAACATAAAGCATATTGGGAAATTAAAGAACTTAACTATGATTTTAAACTTGTCGGTTAAAAGAGGTTATTTGATATTAGCTCCCTAGATGAATGGAGAGCACAAGCTTATGAAAATGCCAAGTTGTTTAAAGAAAAAGTTAAAAGATGGCATGATAAGTGATACGTCTCCTACGTATCTATAATTTTTGATTGTTCCATGCTATTATAGTATCAATATTGGATGTTTTTATATACATTTACAGCAATTATATATCATTTTTTGGGACAAACCTATTAACTTAGTGCCCAGTGCCAGTTGCTGTTTTTTGCCTGTTTTTGGTTTTCCAGAATATCAGTACCAAACGAAGTCCAAATGCCACAAAATTTTTTGGAGATTTTTTTCTGGACATAACAAATACTAGAAGCTTCGGGAGGGGATGAGAAGATGAAGCAGTGGCCCACGAGGCACCAGGGCGCGCCCCAGGGGGCGCGCCCTGGTACCCAGACAGCTCCGTTTGACCTAATTCCACCTCTATAAATTCTCTAAAATCGGGAAACCAACAGAGGAGTCCACGAAATACTTTTTCCGCCGCCGCAAGCTTCTATTCTCGAGAGATCCCATCTAGAGGCCTTTTTCGGTACTCCGTCGGAGGGGGATTCGATCACAGAGGGGCTCTCCATCAACCTTGCTGCCCTTTCGATGATGCGTGAGTAGTTTACCACAGACCTTCGGGTCCATAGTTAGTAGCTAGATGGATTCTTCTCTCTTTCTGATCTTCAATACAATGTTCTCCTCGATGTTCTTGGAGTTCTATCCGATGTAATCACTTTTTGCGGTGTGTTTGTTGGGATCCAATGAATTGTGAGTTTATGATCAGATTATCCATGAATATTATTTGAGTCTTCTCTGAACTCTTTTATGCATGATTATTATAGCTTCGTATTTCTTTCCGATCTATTGATTTGGTTTGGCCAACTAGATTGATTTATCTTGCAATGGGAGAGGTCCTTTGTAATGGGTTCGATCTTGCGGTGCTCAATCCCAGTGACAGAAAGGGACATGACACGTATGTATGGTTGCTATTAAGGGTAAAAAGATGGGGTTTATTCATGCATGAGTTTACTTTGTCTACATCATGTCATCTTGCTTAAGGCGTTACTCTGTTCTTTATGGACTTATTACACTAGATGCATGCTGGATAGCGGTCGATGTGTGGAATAATAGTAGTAGATGCAGGCAGGAGTCGGTCTACTTGTCTCGGACATGATGCCTACATACATGATCATTGCCTTGGATATCGTCATGATTATCTGCTTTTCTATCAATTGCCCAACAATAATTTGTTTACCCACCGTATGCCATTTTCAAGAGAGAAGCCTCTAGTGAAAACTATGGCCCCCGGGTCTATCCAAATCATATATTAAAAATCATAAAAATACCTTGCTGCACTTTTACTTTGTTTATTTTATTTTGTATTTTAGTTCAATCTATCTATCTATCACCATACAATTTAATCTTGCAATTAACCGCCAAGGGATTGACAACCCCTTGTTTGCGTTGGGTGCAAGGATTTGTTATTTTGTGTGCAGGCACTGTTAACAAGGTGTTGCGTGATTCTCCTACTGGATTGATAACCTTGGTTTCATAACTGAGGGAAATACTTATATCTACTGTACTGCATCATCCCTTCCTCTTCGGGGAAAAACCAACGCAGCTCACAAGTAGCAGGAAGAATTTCTGGCGCCGTTGTCGGGGAGACATCATCATAATCTATCAAGTACCTACGCATAAAACTTTCATCTCCTTGCATTTATTTTATTTGCCTTTGCCTCTCGTTTTCATCTCCCCCACTTCTAAAAAGTTTTTACAAAAATACAAAAATATTTTCCTTTTGCCATTTTCTTGTTTGCTCGTCTTATCATTCTGGCTAGTTGTCGGTGTGTAAAACATGGGTATTTTATACCCTAACTTATGCACAAACGGTGGCAACCTCCTTGCCGGCCAAAGCTTTGCCGGGAACCGCCAAGATCGAGATTCGGAGTCCAGCCGCAGAAGCTACCAGAAAGAAGATCAAAACATAACACCCAACTAGTACCAAAGATGAAGACATTCCTTGCCGGCAAGGCTGAACCGGCAAGGTGAAGACCCGGCAAGCTCCGTGCCGGCAAGCTTAGGCCAGCCCTCCAGCGCTCCACCTCGCTGCACAGGTGTTCGCTGATGTGTGAGGTGTCGACCGCGCAGGTTGGTTGGTGAGGCTTGTCGGGCACATGTCAGCACGCTGGGACAAGATTTGTCCCTAACGACACCCATCCAAGAGGTGTGTCAGGATAATACGAGGTAGCTAGGCAAGCGGTGCAGAAACCTTGCCCGGACTACCTCTCCGCATGACACCTAGCGTCGCATTTAATGCCTTTGTCCTAAATTGGCAGAGTTAGGTATGATAGCACTGTTTGCTATCTAATCGCTATGTAATTACTGTTTTGCCATTGTGGTAACCCCTTGAGCTATAAAAGGAGGGCCAAGGCAACAGTTTAGAGGATTCGGACCCCTTTTTGAACACAAGCACGTCTCGCGTAGCTGCTCTCCCCACGCCTTGCCGGGGTAAGCGCTCCTTGTACTGTGCTTCTGCACCATCAATACACCAAAGGCAGGAGTAGGGTTTTACGCTTCTCAGTGGCCCGAACCTGGGTAGATCCCTCGCGCTCCCCATTGTCCATGCTCTTTGTGCATGTCGACCTCCCCCGCCGAACCACAAGGGGCTGCATGGCCCCATAGATGGTCATACCCCGACATCTTTGGCGCGCCAGGTAGGGGGTGCGTCGCTTGCGCAAACCTTGACCAGTGGGTTGCGCGTCTTCTTCATCATCTTCATCGACTTCATCCTCATCCTTCTCGTCGTCGATGGCGCCCAAGAAGAAGGGCATAACGATGACGGCCACCCTGCATGCATCCGCGGGCGGCGCAGGCGGCGCGGCCAATGCGGGCGGCGTGGATACCGCGGTTGGCACGACCAGCGCAGGCGGCGCGGTCGCCGCAGGGGACGAACACGCAGGAGGCAGTCAACCTCCTCGGTCCTCTGACGAACGGAGCCGCGATGGCGCGGGCGGAGCGGATAGACGACCTCCTCCTCCTCCTCGCCGCGCAGGCGAACGCAGCCACCAGAGCAGCAATGCCCGGGGTAGCGCGAGCCGAGATCCCACTGCGGCGGCGTCCAAGGATGCTGCTTCAAGACAGATGCTGCGCCCCATGCACAATGGGCACGGTGTAGCCCCGAGCGGCGCCAACGAGTCCGGGCAGCAGCGACCTCACGGCAAGACTCCTGTGGATCAAATCCCAAATCCTCAGGCACCACCTCCGCAACGGCGACCTGCTGCTAATCATGTGCCACAGCAGCAAGACCGCGATGGTGCTCCTGCTGGCTCTGCCAGGAGTAGAGCGACGTCGCGCTCTTCGCTCCCGGCCTTGCCAGCCACGGCAGCGGAAGCAATGGCGCGAGCTCAGATGCTGCTGAACTTCCCTCCAGCGGCAGAGAAGATGGATGAGTGGAGAGCCACCATCCAAAGCTTGATTGGATTTGCCGAAGCCAGTAAATCGCAGCAAGTGGAGCCCTCACGGCGTCCGCAAGCAGCACCGACATCTCCAGTCGGTGGCCGCATTGACGGTGCTACGCTAACGGTATAATCGCTGCCGCGACAACCGCCTCAACAGCAGCAACGCCAACAGCCGCGACAAGCCCAGCAATCTCTTGGACCCGACGAGATGTCGATAGCCTCTTCAGATCCACGGGCGCAGCAAGATCAGCGGCAAGTGGTGCGAGACAGGCGGGCAGAAGACGCCTGCACCACCAGGGAACGGCGCCGAGAGGCGCATCGTCAATTCGACGCGCGCAACGGCCCCGTCGTTGATGAGCCTGCGCCAGGGGTTGGCGGATATCTACCTTACAAGGTTGGGTGTCCTGCCTTCACCCGCGAGCTGCGGCAAGTCCGATGGCCGTCCGTTCGAGCCTTCAATCCAGAAGTGCTGGAAAAATATGACGGCAAGTTGAACCCGGCAGAGTTTCTAGGCATCTACACTATTGCCATGCAAGCTGCCGGAGGGAGAGATGAGAATATCCTCGCCAACTACTTCCCATTGGTACTAAAACCCAACGTGAGGTCTTGGCTGATGAACTTGCCGGAGAACTCCATCTTGTCGTGGTCAGATCTTTGCAACGAATTCGTCGGTGCCTTTACCGGAGGCCACAAGGCCCCTGGACAGCCCAGCGACCTGCAAGTGATCCCGCAAAAAGATGGCGAAACTTTACGCAAGTACATCCAGAGATTCAGCCGCGTACACCGCAACATTCCAGATGTGCACCCCGCAGCCGTCATTGCCGCCTTTCACACGAATGTGCGCAATCGGAGGATGCAGGAGAAGATGAATGTCAAGTTGCCCAAGACCGTCAACGAGCTCTATACGTTGGCAGATAAGTGTGCATGGGCTGAGGAAGGAAGAAGACTTCCCGGGGAGGATGCTGGCGCCGAAGTAGATTCCAAGGATGACGATGCCGCCACCCCGAGGAAGAAGGGCCGGAAGCACAACAGGAAGCGCAAAGGCAAAACTGTTATGCCTGTCGAAGGCTCCGGCAATTCCGAGTCCGCCAAGAAAGCCAAGACTGAGAATTCCGGCAAGGAGGCTGCTGTATGCGCCGCTTGCCAGGAGGCGGCGGCAAACGAGAAGGCCGGCAAGTCAGATGGACCATACTGCAAAATTCACCGCACCAAAGGCCATGATCTCCAAGAGTGCCAACAAGTCGAACACCTTGTTGAGAAGCAGAAGGCTGAATACGAGAAGCGCGACAAGGAAAAAGGCCAAGATGGTGCCGGTGGATCCAGCAAAAAGGGCCGTGGTGGTCGAGGAGGCCGCCGCGGCAAGGCCAAGCAGCAGAAAGAAAAGCCTGCTAGGGGCTATGAGAAGAAAGAGGGAGATGACGGAAGTGAAGAAGAAGAGGACGATGATGAGACCAGCGAACAAGAATTCCAAAAGGCAACTGAGGCCATGTGCGTTAACGGGGGCGCATCTTTGCACTCCTCTCACCGCCAGCTTAAATAGTGGGCTCGTGAGGTTAACGCGGCAGAACCGGCAATGGGCTCTCAAAAACCACTCAAATGGTCACACACGCCTATCATCTTTGATGCTGAGGACCACCCTGATCGCATAACTGCGGTCGGGTGTTTGCCGTTGTTGGTTTCCCCAACAATTCGCAACCTCCAAGTAATGAAGATGTTAGTTGACAATGGGGCCGGTCTGAATCTAATCACTCCGGAGGTAAACAAGAGGCACCAGATTCCCGACGAGGAGCTCGAAAAGACAGGCACCTTTCAAGGAGTGAACCCGGGAAGAAGCCAGCCCAAGGGAAAGACCACGTTGCCGGTGACGTTTGGCGGGGAACTGAACTACAGGACGGAAAAGATTGTCTTCGACGTCGTCAAGATCCCCTTGCCGTACAATGGAATTCTTGGCCGCCCAGCATTGGCAAAATTCATGGCAGCATCCCACTATGCTTACAACACGTTGAAGATGCCAGGGCCGATGGGTGTCATTTCCGTCAACTCCGACAAGAAAGATGCGGTCATCTGCGTCGACAAGATGTACAGAGATGCGGTTGCAGCAGAAGCTGCCAAGGCACCAGCTTCCGCTAAGAAAAAACAAAGCAAGAAATCCGGCAAGGCCTCTAGCAAGGATTCCGTGAAGCGCACCTCTTTGGAGTGCTGCGCACCTGTTGAAGACTTGCCGGAGTGCTCCGCCAGTAAGAAATCCAAAGCTACTGCACCGGCAACCAAGAAGGTGCCGGCGAGGGAGGACGCACTGACGCTACTTTCACCATCAGCGCCACCCTTGACAGCAAATAGGAAAGCGCGCTCGTTGCCTTCCTGCGGGCGAATGTCGATGTGTTCGCGTGGCGACCATCCGACATCCCCGGTGTTCCCATGGAGGTAATTTAGCACCACCTTGCCATTTGTCCCCATGCTCGGCCCGTCAAGCAAAAAGTCCGGAAGCAAGCTTTGGAGCGGCAGCAATTCATTGCCGAAGAAATCAAGAAACTCGATGCAGCAGGCCTGGTCAGAGGAGTGCTACATCCCGCTTGGTTGGCAAATCCAGTGGTGGTGCGCAAAGCAAACGAGAAGTGGAGACTTTGTATTGATTACACGGACATCAACAAAGCATGCCCGAAGGACCCTTTCCCCTTGCCGCACATCGATCAAATTGTAGACTCTACTTCCGGCTGTGATTTGCTCTCCTTCCTTGATGCATATTCTGGATACCATCAGATATTCATGGCCAGGGAGGATGAAGAGAAGACTGCATTCATTACTCCATGTGGCACGTACTGCTTCGTACGTATGCCCTTCGGATTAAAGAGTGCCGGTTCAACATTTGCAAGAGCAGTCCAAATTGGTTTTGAGCCCCAGCTGCACAGGAATGTAGAAGCATACATGGATGACATAGTGGTCAAAACCAAGGATAAGTCTACCCTTATTCAAGACTTGGAAGAGACATTTGCGAACTTGCGCAAAATCAACTTGAAGCTCAATCCCGAGAAGTGTGTGTTTGGTGTTCCATCTGGCAAACTTCTCGGATTCTTTGTATCTCAACGAGGAATTGAAGCAAATCCCGATAAGATCAAGGCGATTGAGTAGATTCAAGCACCAAAAAGCATCAAAGATGTGCGGCGCCTTGCTGGCTGTGTTGCTGCCTTAAGTAGATTCATTTCAAGATCTACTAAGCGCCTTGCCATTTTTCAAGATTTTGAAAAAGGCAGGACCGATGAAATGGACTCCAGAGGCGGAGGTCGTGCTGCAGGACTTGAAAAGATACCTCTCCACCGCTCCAACACTAGTTGCGCCAAGACCACATGAGCCGTTGCTGCTATACATAGCGGCAACGAATCAAGTGGCTAGTGCTGCACTACTGGTGTAGAGGGAAATCGATGACGAGGAAGCAACCGCAGCAAACCCGTCCAGTGACAAATCAGAGTCTTCTCCAGCAAGATCTGGTGCCAATAAGTCAGAAACAGGGCAAGCAAATGAAGTTGATCAACAAGCAGTGCTGAAAAAGAAAGTGGTGCAGCGACCAGTGTATTTTGTTAGTTCCCTTCTGCAGGGGGCTAGATCGAGATACTCTGGGGTGCAAAAGTTGCTTTTCGGTCTCCTTATGGCCTCGAGAAAACTGCGCCACTACTTCCAAGCACAGGAGATTACCGTCGTCACTCGCTTTCCCTTGCAACGCATCTTGAGAAATCCAGAGGCAACCAGTAGGATAGTGGAGTGGGCGTTGGAATTGTCAAGCTTTGCACTCAAGTTTGAGAGCACTTCAACCATTCAGAGCAGGGCTTTGGCAGAGTTCATCGCCGAATGGACGCCAACGCAAGACGAAGAAATTCAAGAGACAGCTCTCCCCGGCAAAGAGACAGCAAAGGAATGGGTCATGTACTTTGATGGTGCCTTCTCGCTGCAGGGTCTTACACCGCAAGGTGGCCCGAACCTGGGTAAACCGCTGAGTCCTCACCCCGTCCCTCGCTAGCGCGCTCTCGCCATAGCCTCGCCGTAGCTCAGCCGTGGTAGGAGATGAAGTGGTAGAACGAGCTCACCCCAGTGTTCGAACCTTTGGGTCCCTGGAGCCCGACTTTTGACATTTGGCGCGCCAGGTAGGGGTGTGCTACCGTTCTTCTGGTCCGCCCTCAGCTCCACCAACCCCATGGCCGACGCACGTCGCGAGCGCGCCGAGCGCAGGGCTGGCCGCGTGGCTCAGACAGAGCTGGTGCCCCGCGGCAATCGCCGCCGCCCCGAAGCCGAGGCTGCTACTGCCACCAACCCCACTGCCCGCGAGAAGCAGGACTCCTCCCTACACCCCTCCGTGCGGCCGCACCGCCACGGCCTCCTCCCTCGCCCACCGTGGGCCGCCGAACCCGCAGGCCGCGCTGCTCATGGCACGTGAGCTGCTCCGCTACCGTCCGGATGACGCTGGCTACGACGCCTTGATTGGCCACATCACCGAGCTCGTCAACGTCGCCGGGGACGCTCCGGCACCTTCTCATTCACTCCGCCCTCCGCCGTCTCGTGCTGGGGACCTGGCGCACGGTGCTCCCCCGCCGCCTCCTCTGCGCGACGAGCGCGCCGGGCCCCAGCGCAGCGCGCGGGCTCGCGAGCCGTCCCGCGGCGCGTCCTCGCCTGACTGAGACGAAGCCAGCTGCTAGATCATCCGCCGCGCGCCCCCCGACGCGCGAGTGCTCCTCGAGCGGCAGCGCCAGCGCCAGGACCAGACCGTTCAGGACGTTGCAACGGCCGGGCATCAAAACCGCGCCGCCCTCACTGGCGGCGTCCGCTCGAGCGGCGTGGGCTGCTGTGCCTTCACCCGTGAGCTGCGTCGCTTGGTCTGGCCCGCGAAGTTCAAGCCCGAGCTGCGTCCACGCTACGACGGCACCCCCAACCCCACGGAGTTCCTCCAGCTCTACGCGCTGAGCGTCGAGGCGGTGAACGGCGACGACAAGGTCATGGCGAACTGGTTCCCCATGGCCCTCAAGGACGGCCCGCGCTCCTGGCTCATCAACCTCCCCGAGGCTTCCATCTCGTCGAGGGCTGAGCTCTGCAGCCAGTTCATCGCCAACTTCAAGGGCACACAGGACCGCTCCATCACCATCAACGACTTGCGGCGTGTTCGGCAGCGCCCAGACGAGACCCTCCGCAAGTACATCCAGCGCTTCAGTCAGGTGCGCAACAAGATCCCGCGTGCCTCCGACGCGGCCGTCATCTCTGCGTTCTCCACCGGCGTCACAGACGTGAAGATGCGCGAGAAGCTCACCATCAACGGTGAGCTCGACTCCGTGCTCGAGCTGCTCGACCTCGCCGACAAGTGCACCAAGGCTGAAGAAGGCCGCCTCTTCGTCCACAACGACCCCGACGCGGTGCTTGACGCCGTCAAGGCCAAGAGCAAGGACGTCAAGCGCAAGGGCCCTGCCGTGCTTGCGGCGGAGCTCGAGCAGAAGCACGGCCGCGACTTCGATGGGCCCAGTAAGGACAACCGGCCACTCTGCGCTTTTCACAACGTCCGCTCCCACAGCACCGAAAACTGTCAGGAGCTCAAGCTGCTCCGCGACGAGCGCCAGAGCTGCCGGGACGACCGCAATGGCCGCGGCACCGGCCGCGGAGGTGGCCGCAGCGGCAACCACTGGGACAGCCGCAACGGTAATGGCAGCTACTGCCAGGGCTGGCGCGACCAGCCTCGTGAGGCCGTCTGGCACGACCAGCCTCGTGAGGCGAATCCTCAGGCCAATGCCGCTCTCCCGCCGCTGCCGCCGCCACCCCGGAGGAACGGTGTCAACCGGCCTGACGAGGGCGCTGGGGGCTACCAGGAACCTCGCGCGGTCACCTGCATCCTTGGCGGGTCCCAAGCCCCCGCGTCCATCCGCCACTTCAAGCAACTCTCTCGCGAGGTGTGCGCCGCCCTCCCGAGGCCTGAGGTCGCGCGGCCCCTCAAGTGGTCGCAGTATGCCATCACCTTGGACTCCAAGGACCACCCCAAGTCCACGGCCTCTGCAGGCGCGCTCCCCATGCTGTGCACTCCCACCATCAGCAACGTCGCGGTCACCAAGAACCTCATCGACGGGGGTGACGGCCTCAACGTACTCTCCATCAAGACCTTCGAGACGCTCCAGGTGCCCTACGACCAGCTGATGTCGACCAGGCCCTTCTCCGGAGTGACCGATGGCTCCACCATCCCACTGGGGCAAGTGCGCCTCCCCGTCACCTTCGGCACCCGCAAGAACTACCACACCGAGCTCATCGACTTCGACGTGGCGCACATCGGCCTGCCTTATAACGCCATCTTGGGCTACCCGGCTCTCACCAAGTACATGGCGGCCACCCATCACGCCTACAACGTCCTCAAGATGCCCGGCTGCAGCGGCATCATCACCGTCGCCTGGGACGAAAAGGACGCAGCCAGCACCCTCGAGCGTGCCTACAAGGCTGCCGCTGTCGTGCACCCGGCCAACGAGGACGCGGCCGAGCCTTCCGAGGCCACGCCAGCGAAGAAGAAGCAACTGTTCTCTCAGGACCACGCCGAGATGAAGAAGGCGTCGGTGGACGGCAGCGGCTCCGGCCCTGCCTTCACCATCGACACAGGTCTCCCTCTTGCATAGGAAAGCGCACTCGTCGCCTTCCTTCGGGCAAACTCGGATGTTTTTGCCTGGAAAGCATCCGACTTGTCCGGTGTGCTGAGGGAGGTGATCGAGCACCACTTAGCGGTGTGCCCCAATGCACGCCCGGTAAAGCAGAAAGCATGGCGCCAGGCGCCAGAGAAGCCAGAGTTCATCGTCAAGGAAGTTCAGAAGCTCCAGGAAGCCGGAGTCGTTCGTGGGGTGCGCCATCCCGAGTGGCTCGCCAACCCAGTCGTCGTCCCCAAGAAGGGCGGCAAGGAGCGCATGTGCGTCGACTTCACCAGCCTCAACCAGTTCTGCCCGTATAACCCCTTCAAGCTGCCGCGAGATGGCCAGGGCGTTGGCCCAGCCTTCGGCAGCACACGCATGCCCTTCGGGCTGGGGAACGCCGGCGCCTCTTTACAGAGGCTGGCACCCTTCGCGCCAGGGCCTCGCGAGTCCCCTGGCTCCGGAGGAGCAGACTCCCTTGGCACGCCTCGCCAAACGGTCTGACGTCACTCTAGCGCGGTTCTGCCAGGTGCGCCCGGCGCGTCGCCTCGCGCGGCCCTCACTCCTTCTCGCCGCGCCTCTCGAGCTTCGCTCCCGGAACCCTATCCTTTTGGTTGTGTAACGAATTTTGCTGATTCTACCTTGATGATCTATGTTACCTGCTAATTTCTACGTTAAATTCGATGCCGCCGGAGAGCGCCACACGCGCGCGACCCTCCCCTGACCGACTCCGTGAGAGGGGGCTAGGCACGATGCATGTGCTCGGGTCCGTCCCTACAGTGCCGCCAAATCCAAGCGACTGAGCTCTGGCTCGCGGGCCTGCTCCCGTGCACATAACCTCACCAAGGTCCTTGGTGCCTTATCTCCTCACGCAACGGCCGCGGGTGAGTTAGCGAGCGCGTGCCGTTCGTCCTATCGTGAAATCTGTCGACATGCAGTCCCCCAGGAGGCGAGCTGTGCAGAGACCTCGCGGGTGGCCTCTCGTAAGCCGGCCTCGCGAGGCGAAGATTCGTCAAGTAATGAGCCTCGGGAGCAAGCCTCGTGGGCGCGCCTCGCAAGATGCGTCGGCTCCTCACGAGCTGTGGCTCGCCCGGCACCGCTCTCCGCCCAAAGCTAAGTGTGACTGCCTCGCGAGGCGCCCTTACCATCACTCAAGCTCCCTCCCCTCGTGATCCCGTTGAGTGCAGCATTTTTCTTCTGCGTAAGCCGCTTGCACGCTAAAGGGGGGCTCTCTGAGCATCGCGCCTCAGGAGCCCTCACTAGCTCCCGGTGCCCCTCACCTCCTGGCCTTGTCCCGGCATCGCGACCGGACATACCAGCGACGGCTGAGGCCCGCTCGGGGGCTGGGTCCTAATGGCGTAGAGTGCTGAGGCGAGCAAAGAAAAAAGACCAGCCTCACGAGAGGACTTTGGGAGAGAATGCATACATCCCCATGTCACAAAAGCATTAAGTTAAACATAGAAGATACTGTTTTCATGCCCCCGCGGGGCTACATCGGTTCAATGCAGGAAAATGAAAGGAAAGAAAGGGCCTAGGCGAGGCGCCGTCGCCCTCAAGACTCCAGTGCAGGGCGCCGCGCGCGTCCCCAAGAAGGCGCTGCAGGCAAGTGCGGCTCCGTCACCGTACGCGCAGTGCCTGCCGCCAGGGGTTCCGGTGTCATCGCCGCGCGCGCCTAGTCGGAGTCCTTGTTCTCGCTCTTGACGCGGGGGGAGTCATCGCCGCTTCTGCCCCCGCCGGAGGGTGCAGCACCGCCGGAGGAGCCGTCCTCGCTGGAGGAGCCGCTGTAGCTGTCCTCGCTCTCCGCGCTTCACTCCAGGCGGCTACCGGAGAGCCTGAAGATCTTCGCAAAGAGCGTGGCGGCCCCATCGTGCATGAACTGGAGGACGTGCCCCCGCTTCAGGCCACGGGCGAGGGCGAACGACTTCCACCCCTGCCTCAGGGACATGAAGCCCGAGGGGGTGAGCTCCATCGCCACCCAGGAGGGGCCGTTGCAGCAGCCGTCGGCCTGCACCCACAGGCCCAAGGGCGCGCGGTCCGGCATCGCCGCCGCGAAAGAGTCCAGGAGCCGGAGCCTGGTGCAGGGGCTGCGGTGCATGTTCACAATGAACTCATGCGCCGCCTCCGCCGAGTGGCTCCCCGCCTGGGGCGGAAGCGCGGCCGCTCCGCCGCGGCCGCCTCGGCCCCGCGCGCCTCGCCCTCCGCGCCCACGAGCGGCGCTCCTTCCATGATTGCTGGGCCCGGCGCCGGCGGCCGTCGGGGAGCGCCCACGTCCCAGGGGCGGAATCTGGGGTGCAGCAGCAGGAGTACAGCCGCGCCCTCTCCCCCTCGCGATCTCTTCGGCAGCTCTAGCAAGAAGACGGAGGAAGCTGAGGAAGGAGAAGATGGGTGGAGGACTCCGGCTCTCCCCTCTCTCTCTTTATACTCGGTGCGGAACTTCCCACCCGCTCCGCCTTCTTCGGCGTCGGGAGTTGGGGCGACGGCAGGTATGAAGCAAGGCAATGATGGCCTCGCGCCGCCCGCGCCAGGATTTATGTCAGCGCGGCAGTTTCCGAGGCATCGTGTGGAAGTGGGGGCGTCGCCCGTCACATCGTGCGCCACGCGTCGCGCCTGGCCGCAGGCGGTTAGGGCCCGCGCCGTTTCGCCCCTTGGTCGGCGGGAACGTGCACGCCGCGGGCCCGGGGGCTACTGTCGGGCCCATGGAACCTGGGGTATCCAGGCCCGTCTGCCTTCGGCCCAGGGCGCAACGCCTTGCATGGGCCCAGCAGGCCGTCACCACCGAGCATCTCACCAAGACCCCTCATGAGGCCCTGGCCTCCTGAGGCCCCCTCCTCAGGAGGTGGTGAGTGATACTCAACACCACCATCAACGGCCTCGCGAGGCCCTCTCACGAGGTGGCTTCCCGAAGTGACCTCGCGAGGCGGCTTCCCGAGGTGGCCTCCCGAGGCCCCCTCCCGCAGGCGCTCGAGACAAAGTCCATTCGGCGTGACGCGTGGTCTGGAGCCCATCACGTCAGTGATGCGCGCGGCGACGAGCAGCAGCAGAGGCCGCGCTAGCAGGCGCGGATGAAGATGGTTTCCTCTTTTGTGTCAAGGGAGCAGGGCCAGTTATCTACTCTCCAAAGCAACCCCAAAGGTTGCCCGGTCGGCGAAGGAAGACCAAGACGACGGGCGCGCAGGGCGGAGGTCATCACCGAGTCCACCGGCGCGTCATGGATCATGCTTTGGCAGGCGAAGACCACCTTTAGTCAGGATAGCCTGAGCGCCTGTCCCCTTTCAAAATCGTCGAGTGTGGCAACCCTTCCCGCCTAAGTTTTGAGGGGGAAGAGGACCAAGGCCGATATAAAAGGGCAGTGCTGCCATTGTAGAGAAATGGCTCTCCGGCTAGGCCCCCCGAGATTGATTCCTTCATCTCCTACCTTGTACGCAAGAACTCTCTAGCCCCTGGCAATGCCAACCACAAGCAGGAGTAGGGTCTTACACCGCAAGGTGGCCCGAACCTGGGTAAACCACTGAGTCCTCGCCCCGTCCCTCGCTAGCGCGCTCTCGCCGTAGTCTCGCCGTAGCTCAGCCGTGGTAGGAGACGAAGCGGTAGAACGAGCTCACCCCAGTGTTCGAACCTTTGGGTCCCCAGAGCCCGACTTCCGACAGTCGTAAAGCAAGTGAACAAAGATTATCAGAGCCCGTTAATGGAGGCGTATGTGGAAGAAGTGAGGAAATTGGAAGAAACTTTGACGGGTTGCAAACTGAGCACATCCCTCGTGCAGAAAACAGCGTCGCTGATAGCCTGTCAAAGTGTCCCGCTCAAAAGCTTCCCGTGGAACCGGGAACTTTTGTACTCCATTTGAATCAACCAACATTCACCCCGTCAACGCAGGCCAACAAGAGAAGAAAGTTAAGTACCGGCAAGTCCTTTCCGGCAGAGCTCCTAGAAGCCGCCGACAAGGACGTTGCCGGAAACAACAATACGGTTGTCGGTGAGCAGCCGCTTAGCGCAGAACCACAAGTTCTTGCCGCAGAAGCAAGCGCTCCCATAGCCGAGGAGATGCCTTTAGTCCTTGTCATCAAGCCGCAGGCTCCGACATGGGCACAGTAGATAGTCCGTTTCCTTCAAACAGGAGGGCTTCCCGATGAGCAAGAAGAAGCAAAGAAAGTAGCCCGTCAGTCAAGTATGTATTAGTTTTTGGATAGCATCATATACAGAAAATGACCAAACGGTGTGAAATTGAAGTGCATTTGTCGGGAAGATGGACTAAAGCTGTTGGCGGAGATACACGGAGGCATATGTGGCTCTATACATAGGATCAAGGGCTCTTGTCGGCAAAGCTTTCTGACAAGGCTTCTATTGGCCCACTGCCCTCCAGGATGCGACTGAGCTAGTAACCAAGTGTGAAGCATACCAGTTCCATTCAAAGTGCATACGGAAACCAGCCCAAGCCCTCCAAACAATCCCTCTCTCCTGGCCCTTTTCGGTCTGGGGGCTCGATATCTTGGGCCCCTTTCCCCGTGCTGCCGGGGGCTTTGAGTTCTTGTACGTCGCCATCGACATGTTCACAAAGTGGCCTGAAGTGGAGCCAGTGAGGAAGGTGACAGCGCAATCAGCCGTCAAGTTCTTCAAAGGATTAGTTTGCCGTTTCGGGGTTCCTAACAGGATCATCACCGACAACGGCACACAATTCACGAGCCGCACCTTCATGCAGTATATCCAAGACCTCGGCAGCAAAATCTGTTTCGCATCTATTGCTCACCCGAGAAGCAACGGCTAGGCGGAAAGGATGAACGCTGAAGTGCCGCGTGGCCTCAAGACAAGGACCTTTGACAGGCTGCGCAAGTGTGGAAGACACTGGATTGATGAGTTGCCGGTGGTTCTTTGGTCACTCAGAATGACACCAAATCGAGCTACCGGCCAAACACCCTTCTCCCTAATCTATGGTGCAGAAGCGGTGCTCCCCACGGAACTCATATACGGGTCACCTCGAGTGCTCGCTTACGATGAAGCTGAGCAAGAGCGGCTGCGGCAAGACGACGCATTGCTCCTTGAGGAAGATCGTCTTCGGGCGGCTGTGCGAGCTGCACGCTACCAGCACGCCTTGCGCTGCTACCATAGCCGCAAAGTGCACGCCCGAAGCCTTGAGGAAGGCGACCTTGTTCTTCGGCGTGTTCAGTCCGCCAAGGGATCAAACAAGTTGACGCCGAAGTGGGAAGGCCCTTACCGGGTAGGATGAGTCACCAGGCCTGGCGCAGTCCGTCTGGAGATCGAAGATGGTACCTCGGTGCAGAACTCATGGAATATTGAGCATCTTCGCAAGTTCTACCCGTGAGGCGCAGTTGCCGGGTCATGTCCCGGCAACACCCTTTGTACAAGCCTTGTCGACCAGACATGTAACCCTTTGTACAAATCCAGGCGCAGATCCTGTGCATAATAAAGCTAAGTGTTTCGCAACTCCTCGTACATGTTCATTTATGTGTCGTTGCATGTGATGTTGTGATTTACACTTTAGTTTGTATGAAATGACTGATGAACCATCAAGGTTCCCAAACCACTCTTTTCTCTTCTTTCTTTTTCTTAAAAGGATGAGGAGGTTCCCTCGCGTACAAGTTTCCTGGAGGGAGTGGAGATGGGGTACCATTCTTAACGACGTTCAAGTGATCATTTTGTACAACGAGAGAAATGGCACAAGGAAAGGCTAAGTTGCAAAAACTTTGAAATTTTTTCCCTGTTACATTCGCGTTCCCCCTTGAACGGTTCTGAGCTTTGTATGAGAAACCTACACGCGAGAGGAACCTTGTCGCGATCAGTCCGCGCCCTAGGTTGCCTCGAGTCCGCTCGGCAAGCTTGGCGGCTGCATTCTAGTCCGGCAAGTCACCTTGCCGGCGGCGGCACTTCCAGCAGGCTGCTAAGGACCCGTTCCTCGAAGCGCTCGCGGCAAGTGTGCGCACTGGCAAGCTTCCGATAAGCGTAGGGAACACAAATCATACAAAGGAGGAATAGGACAAGGGAAACATCATGCGTTCATTTAAACCCGGCAAACACCAGATGTTCATTAAGAAGATACTTGATTACACTCTATTGGCCCTATGCCAGGGTTTATCTCAAGTGCAAAGAGGGTAAAAGGGGCGCCTAGGCGGGGTCCGGCTTGTTCCCGGAAGGCCAGATGATGGTGCTGCCGGCGATCAGCCAGACTCTTCGCCGTAGCCTTTGACCATCACGCCTGGAGAGCCGTTGTCATCGCCGTCATCATCATCATCCTCAGCATTGCTGGAGGAAGCGGTGTCGCTGTCGCTCGAGCTCTCCGCACAGCACTCCAGACGAGCGCCTGAAGCCCCGAAGAACTTCACGACAAGCGTGTCTGGTCCGTCCAGCTTGAAGTGAAGGAGGTGCCCTTGCCCTAAGCAGCGGGCACGGGCAAAGGATTTCCACCCGCGCGTAAGGTACATGATGCCATTGTTGGAGGTTTCAACAGTTACCCACACCGAGCCATTGCAGCAACCGTCCACGCGCAGCCTTAAGCCGTGCAGGTGACGGCCTTCCATCTCCCTGGCCAAAGGGCGAGGAAGTCGCAGCCAGCTCCGCGGCTGGTCGCGCAGCTCGAAGACAAACTCTTCCGCTGTGTCCACCGTGTGGCCTTCTGCCGGTGGAGGAGGGACCGAAGACGGAACAGCGAAAGTCCCACCGCGGCCACCCCGGCCGCGGGCACCACGCCGTCCACAACCGCGGGCCGCGGCCCTCCCTCGAGAACTGGAGCCAGCTTCCGCAGCTGCAGTCGAAGCTTGAGCATGGAGCCGGGAAGAAGCCCTCGCTGTGGCGGCAGGGGCGCGGCCGCGGCCTCCCCCTCTCACCATGGCGTCGTCGAGCGCGGGAAGAGAAGAAGATATGGGAAGAAGGCAACAGTTGCTGGAAGTTGGGATAGGAGGAGATGGGTGAGCTTAGCATCCTGCAGGCCCCCCTTTTTATAGGGGGGTGCGGAGAGCTGGCCCTTCACCATCTTCGGGCGATAGCCCACAATCGCCAATCCCACGTCCTACGCTTCTGACGGGCGCATTACTCCAGCAACCGCCCACGATCGCCAATTCCGCGCCCTACGCCCCCTAGCCCGGCGCATCACTCCAACGGCCGCCCTTCTCCACCAATCCGGTGCCCTGCATGCATGCGGACGTGCGTGATGGAGGGGCGCAGAAAAAGGAGGAGTAAAAACGGACGGGGTAGTTACCCCATTCAGTTTGAACCAGCAGCATCCCACATATGAACATACCCTTGGCCTGAGTACGCCTGCAGGCCGTCCACCCGACGACAAGGTTTGCCGGGAAGTGGCTGAGAGCATGCTCAAGGCCGGATTAATGAGGAAGCAAAGAAGATCTCAAAAGAGGATAATCATCATGACCAAAAATTACAACGGCAGTTTCCCGCCGCGTGTCTATGCATTGTCGGTGTATAAAACATGGGTATTTTATACCCTGACTTATGCACAGACGGTGGCTGATGGAAATATGCCCTAGAGGCAATGATAAAGTTGTTATATTTCCTTGTTCATGATAAAGGTTTTGTCGGCGTACGACACCTATGGGATCGCTTGGATCCCTTTTACGGTTCGGCAAGGGAAAAGATTTGCACAAAGAGAGGATCCAACGATCAACGCGGGGATCTTTACCCAGGTTCGGGCCGCTAAGTAGCGTAAAACCCTACTCCTACTTTGGTTTATTGTGGATATTCTTAAGCTCAAGTAGACAGAGCGCTTGCGATGAACAGTACGTTCAAGAAGCAGCTACGCGTGCAGAATGGGCCAGAAGGTCCTCCTCCCCCTGTAGCTTCGCCTTGGGCCTCCTTTTATACGTCCAAGGGGTCACCAACAGTGACGAACAGAAATTACAAGAGGTGTAAAGTTGCTACAGGGTTTACATGTTTATCACTGATGACTTAGGACAAACGCATTAAATGCTCCACTTAGGTGTCCCTTACTTTCTTGGGGACGGAAAAAGAGCCCGTCCCATCAACACCGCTTAACCCCATTCGCCGCTAATGCCATGACACGCATCCAGGAGGACAAGCCCTAAATGACGGACTGTTCGCTGCGCTGGAGCGGTGGCAGGGCGACGGGACCGTGTCGGGTGCGAGTCCTTGCCGGGTCTTCGTGAGCCTTCCCGGCAAGATCTTGCCGGGAACCCAGCCTTCGGTCTTTTGTCTTCTGATCATTGGCTTGAACGCCTTCTTGATAATCTTGTGTTTGTTCCCAGCTATCCCCCGGCAAGCCTTGCCGGGTCTTGTCTTGCTAGGAGATCATGCCGCTGGGAAGAAGCTTCTCCCCAACGAGCTCTTGTTTTTGCTTGTTAATATAATGCTTGCCAGATATGGTATTCGCCGGGAAGCTTGGCCTTGCCGGGGTTGCCAGGCAACAATCCTGGACGGGAATGACCCATGCTAAGAAGGTTGATGAGACCCTGGTTCTCATTACACCGACAGGAGCCCCCGGGCCAGCCTTCAGCAGAGAACTCAAAAATCTCGATGCTGGAGGTGCGGCCAAATTTGGCATGGGTCATGACTGCCATGGCCTTTCCTTTTAGAAGTATAGTTGTTTAAGAAAAACAGCCCTTGTCGGAGCGCATGGCTCGACGACAAGGTTCAAAGCCCCCTTGTCGGAGCGCATGGCTCGACGACAAGCTTGAAAGCCCCCTTGTCAGAGCGCATGGTTCGACGACAAGGTTGAAAGCCCCCTTGTCGGAGCGCATGGCTCGACGACAAGGTTGAAAGCCCCCTTGTTGGAGCGTATGGCTCGACGACAAGGTTGAAAGCCCCCTTGTCGGAGCGCATGACTCGACGACAAGGTTGAAAGCCCCCTTGTCGGAGCGCATGGCTCGACGACAAGGTTGAAAGCCCCCTTGTCAGAGCGCATGCCTCGATGACAAGGTTGAAAGCCCCCTTGTCGGAGCGCATGGCTCGACAACAAGGTTGAAAGGCCCCTTGTCGGAGCGCATGGCTCATGGCTCGAAGACAAGGTTTGCTATTCTTCCGCCGAAGAATATTTCTGGAAAAGTTTGCGATTTCAGCAGAGAACTTTGACATTCTCGACGCCGGCCTCCGGCAAAGATGTTGTCGGGAAGGCTTTTGACTTCAGCGGAGAACTTTGACGTTCTCGATGCCGGCTTCCGGCAAGGATGTTGCCGGGAAGGCTGCAAAGTAATCGCCCCCCTGTATACCCGCAACACTGATTCGGACATGTAATGCCACGACAGCGTTTTAACACAACAAATTAATTAGCTTCTGGCTTTATGACTAATTTGTTGTAATTTTGACTTCTGCCAAATATTCCCTTGCTTGCCGGAACACTTTCCGGTGCACACGATCCAGTCAGCAACGCTTTGAGGAGCGGGTCCTTAGCGGCTTGCCAGCAACGCCGCCTCCTGAAAAAGGTTTTTCCTTCCCAGCTTTAGTGCAGCTGCTCACATCGCCGAGCGGACTCGAGGCGACATGGAGCGCAACTAGCTCCGGGAAGGCTCCTCAGCATACGGGTTTACGCAGAAACCTTAAAATAAAACTTGCTAAGCCCTTTCCTTAAATGATTGCATTTTTGTACAATGAGTCCCTACGTTTGCCGGAATGCTCCCCGAATGCGCACGTCCTGGTCAATGGCGCTTAGGATCGGGTCCTGTCTAGCAGCCTATCGAGAACGCCGCCTCCTCGGGTGCTTAACGCTTTAGAAACAATCGCAACTGCATCTGTATTGTTGGGCGGACCCAAAGCAACCAGGAGCGCAAAATGTTTCAAGAGCGCTCCTTCGCGCACAGGTTATGTACAAAAATATCATCAAGGATAAGACTAAACAGTAGAAAGTAATTAAAGTTTTAGGACTTAACTTTCGCAAGGAATTTCAGCCGCCCCTGCTTCTTCTTGGGCGCCATGACGATGAAGACGATCAAAAACTGACGCGCTGACCGCTAGATCGGGTTCGCGCAACCTCTCCCCCTACCTGGCGCGCCAAAGATGTCGGCGTACCACAACTATGGGATCGCTTGGATCCCTTTTACGGTTTGGCAAGGGAAGAGATTTGCACAAAGAGCGGATCCAACGATCAACGCCGGGATCTTTACCCAGGTTCGGGCCGCTAAGAAGCGTAAAACCCTACTCCTGCTTTGGTTTATTGTGGATATTCTCAAGCACAAGTACACGGAGCGCTTGCGGTGAACAGAACGTTCAAGAAGCAGCTACGTGTGCAGAATGGGCCAGAAGGTCCTCCTCCCCCTGTAGCTTCACCTTGGACCTCCTTTTATATGTTCAAGGGGTCACCAACAGTGGCGAACAACAAGTACAAGAGGTGTAAAGTTGCTACAGGGTTTACATGTTTATCACTGATGACTTAGGACAAACGCATTAAATGCTCCACTTAGGTGTCCCTTACTTTGTTGGGGACGGAAAAAGAGCCCGTCCCATCAGCACCGCTTAACCCCATTCGCCGCTAATGCCATGACATGCATCCAGGAGGACAAGCCCTAAACGACAGACTGTTCGCTGCGCTGGAGCGGTGGCAGGGCGGCGGGACCTTGCTGGGTGCGAGTCCTTGCCGGGTCTTCGTGAGCCTTCCCGGCAAGATCTTGCCGGGAACCCAGCCTTCGGTCTTCTATCTTCTGATCAATGGCTTGAACGCCTTCTTGATAATCTTGTGTTTGTTCCCAGCTATCCCCCGGCAAGCCTTGCCGGGTCTTGTCTTGCTAGGAGATCATGCCGCTGGGAAGAAGCTTCTCCCCAATGAGCTCTTGTTTTTGCTTGTTAATATAATGCTTGCCAGATATGGTATTCGCCGGGAAGCTTGGCCTTGCCGGGGTTGCCAGGCAACAATCCTGGATGGGAATGACCCATGCTAAGAAGGTTGATGAGACCCTGGTTCTCATTACACCGACAGGTTTATTATTCATGCATGAATTGTATTGACCGGAAACTTAAATACATGTGTGAATACATAAACAAATACCGTGTCCCTAGTGAGCCTCTACTAGACTAGCACATTGATCAAAGATGGTTAAGGTTTCCTAACCATAGACATGAGTTGTCATTTGATAACGGGATCACATCATTAGGAGAATGATGTGATGGACAAGACCCATCTGTTAGCTTAGCATATGATCGTTCTGTTTATTGCTACTGCTTTCTTGAATGTTAAATACATGTTCCTCCGACCATGAGATCATGCAACTCCCGGATACCGGAGGAATACCTTGTGTGCTATCAAACGTCACAACGTAACTGGGTGATCATAAAGATGCTCTACAGGTATCTCCAAAGGTGTCTGTTGAGTTGGCATGGATCGAGACTGGAATTTGTCACTCCGTGTTTCGGAGAGGTATCTCTGGGCCCTCTCGGTAATGCACATCATAAGAAGCTTGCAAGCAAAGTGACTAAGGAGTTAGTTACGGGATGATGTATTACGGAATGAGTAAAGAGACTTGCCGGTAACGAGATTGAACTAGGTACGGAGATACCGACCATCGAGTCTCGGGCAAGTAACATACCGACGGACAAAGGGAATTACGTATGTTGTCATTGCGGTTCGACCGATAAGATCTTCGTGGAATATGTAGGAACCAATATGGGCATCCAGGTTCCGCTATTGATTATGGACCGGAGAGGCGTCTCAGTCATGTCTACATCATTCCCGAACCCATAGGGTCCGCACGCTTAACGTTCGTTGACGATATAGTGTTATATGAGTTATGTGAATTGGTAACCGAATGTTGTTCGGAGTCCCGGATGAGATCCCGGACGTCACGAGGAGTCTCGGAATGGTCGAGAGGTAAAGATTTATATATGGGAAGTCATATTTTGGGTTCCGGAAAAAGGTGCAGTTTTTTTGGTATTGTACCGGGAAGCTTCCAGAAGGTTCCGGAGGGGTCCGGAAGTCCACAAGTGGGTCCAACACGTCCCAAGGGCTGGCATGGGCTAAGGGGAGGCGCCCTGGCCTTATTAGGCCAGGCACACCAAGTCGTCAAAAGCCCACGCAGCTAGGGAAGGAAAAAAGGAGAGTCCTAGTAGGAATAGGATTGGACTTTGGAGTCCAAGTCCACGTGTGTACTGTTCACATGGCACTATTCCTTCTACTCCAAGCCCCTACACCTATATAAATAGAGGAGAGGGGGCGCCCCAAAGAAGCCACAACATTGTCTTAGCCGTGTGCGGCGCCCCCCCTCCACAGTTCCGTCCCTCGGTCATATTTTCGTAGTGCTTGGGCGAAGCCCTGCGGAGATAGGATCACCATCACTGTCACCACGCCGTCGTGCTGCCGGAACTCATCCACTACCTCGCCGTCTTGCTGGATCAAGAAGTCGAGGACGTCACCGAGCTAAACGTGTGCTGAACGCGGAGGTGCCGTACGTTCGGTACTCAGTCGGTTGGATCGTGAAGTTGTTCAACGACATCAACCGCGTTGTTCTAACGCTTCCGCTTACGGTCTACGAGGGTACGTAGACACACTCCCCCTCTCGTAGCTATGCATCTCCATGGATAGATCTTGCGTGTGAGTAGAATTTTTTTTGTTTTCCATGCAACGTTCCCCAACAGTGGCATCATGAGCCAGTTTGTGCGTAGATGATATGCACGAGTAGAACACAAAGAGTTGTGGGCGGTGATCGTCATACTTCTTACCACAAACGTCTTATTTTGATTCGGCGGTATTGTAAGATGAAGCGGCCCAGACAAACCTTACATGTCCACGTACATGAGAGCGGTTCCACCAACAGACATGCAACTTGTTTTGCATAAAGGTGGCTGGCGGGTGTCTGTTTCTCTTACTTTAGTTGAATCGAATTTGACTGCGGCCGGTCCTTGTTGAAGGTTAAAACAGCAAACTTGATAAATCACCGTTGTGGTTTTTGCCATAGGTAAGAACGGTTCTTGCTAGAAGCCCGTCGCAGCCACGTAAAACTTGCAACAACAAAGTAGAGGACGTCTAACTTGTTTTTGCAGGGTATGCTGTGATGTGATATGGTCAAGACATGATGGGATATACGTTATTGTATGAGATGATCATGTTTTGTAATTTATCGGCAACCGGTAGAAGCCTTATGGTTGTCTCTTTATTGTATGAAATGCAAGCGCCATGTAATTGCTTTACTTTATCTCTATACGTTAGCAATAGTTGTAGAAGCAATAGTTGGCGAGACGACCACGACGCAACGATGGATATCAAGGTGTCGAGCCAGTGACGATGGAGATCATGACGATGCTTTGGAGATGGAGATCAAACGCACAAGATGATGGCCATATCATGTCACATATTTTGATTGCATGTGATGTTTATCCTTTATGCATCTTATTTTGCTTAGAACGACAGTAGCATTATAAGATGATCCCTTCACTAAATTTCAAGATAAAAGTGTTCTCCCCGAGTATGCACCGTTGCTAAAGTTCGTCGTTTCGAAGCACCTCGTGATGATCGGGTGTGATAGATTCTACGTTCACATACAACGGGTGTAAGCCAGTTTTACACAAGCAGAATACTTGGGTTAAACTTGACGAGCCTAGCATGTATAGACATGGTCTCGGAACACTGGCGACCGAAAGGTCGAACATGAGTCATATAGTAGATATGATCAACATGGAGATGTTCACCATTGATGGCTATCCCATCTCACGTGATGATCGGACATGGGCTAGTTGATTTGGATCATGTATCACTTAGTTAACTTGAGGGATGTTAATTTAAGTGGGAGTTCATTAGTAATTTGATTAATTGAACTTAATTTATCATGAACTTAGTCCTGATAGTCTTTGCAAATTATGTTGTAGATCAATAGCTCGCGTTGTAGCTCCCCTGTTTTTGATACGTTCCTAGAGAAAGCTAAGTTGAAAGATGATGGTAGCAACTACACGGACTGGGTCCGTAACTTGAGGATTATCCTCATTGCTGCACAGAAGAATTATGTCCTTGATGCACTGCTAGGTGATGGACCTGCTGTAGGAGCTGCTGCAGACGTTGTGAACGCCTGGCAGGCTCGATCTAATGACTACTTGATAGTTCAGTGTGCCATGCTCTACGGCTTAGAACCGGGACTGCAAAAGCGTTTTGAACGCCACGGAGCATATGAGATATTCCAAGAGATGAAATTGATATTTCAAGCTAATGCCCGGGTTGAGAGATATGAAGTCTCCAACAAGTTCTTTAGCTGTAAGATGGAGGAGAACAGTTCTGTCAGTGAACACATACTCAGAATGTCTGGGTACCACAACCACTTGACTCAGCTGGGAATTGATCTTCCGGTTGAGAGTGTTATTGACAGAGTTCTTCAGTCACTGCCACCAAGCTATAAAGGCTTCGTGATGAACTATAATATGCAAGGGATGGCGAAGACAATTCCCAAGCTCTTTGCGATGTTGAAATCGGCGAAGGTAGAAATCAAGAAGGAGCATGAAGTGTTGATGGTTAACAAGACCACTAGTTTCAAGAAAAAGGGCAAGGGAAAGAAGGGGAACTTCAAGAAGAACGGCAAGCAAGCTGCCGCTCCCACGAAGAAACCCAAAGTTGGACCCAAGCCTGAAACTGAGTGCTTCTACTGCAAAGGAACTGGTCACTGGAAGCGGAACTGCCCCAAGTATTTGGCGGATAAGAAGGATGGAAAAGTGAACAAAGGTATATTTTATATACATGTTATTGATATGTACCTCACTAGTGCTCGTAGCAGCGTCTGGGTATTTGATACCGATTCAGTTGCTAATATTAGTAACTTGAAGCAGGAGCTGCAGAGTAACGGAGACTAGCTGAGGGCGAGGTGACGATATGTGTTGGAAGTGTCTCCAAGATTGATATGATCAATATCGACACACTCGTAATACCTTCGGGATTAGTATTAAACCTAAATAATGGTTATTTGGTGCTTGCGTTGAGCATAAAACATTATATCTGGATATTGTTTATTGCAAGACGGTTATTCATTTAAGTCAGAGAATAATGGTTATTCTATTTATATGAATAATATCCCTCGTGATCATGCACCCTTGTGAATGGTTTATTCTTGTTGAATCTCAATCGTAGTGATACACATATTCATAATATTGATGCCAAAAGATGCAAAGTTGATAATGATAGTGCAACATACTTGTGGCACTGCCATTTAGGTCATATTGGTGTAAAGCACATGAAGAAACTCCATGCTGATGGACTTTTGGAATCTCTTGATTATGAATCATTTGATACTTGCGAACCATGCCTCATGGGCAAGATGACTAAAACTCCGTTCTCCGGAACAATGGAGCGAGCTACTGATTTGTTGGAAATAATACATACCGATGTATGCGGTCCGATGAATGTTGAAGCACGCGGTGGGTATCGTTATTTACTAACCTTCACAAATGATTTGAGTAGGTATGGGTATATCTACTTGATGAAACACAAGTCTAAAACATTTGAAAAGTTTAAAGAATTTCAGAGTGAAGTAGAGAATCATCGTAACAAGAAAATAAAGTTTCTACGATCCGATCGCAGAGGCGAATATTTGAGTTACGAGTTTGGCCTTCATTTAAGAAAATGTGGAATTGTTTCACAACTCACGCCACCTGGAACACCACAGCGTAATGGTGTGTCCAAACGTCGTAACCGTACTTTATTGGATATGGTGCGTTCTATGATGTCTCTTACCGATTTGCCACTATCGTTTTGGGGTTATGCATTAGAGACAGCTGCATTCACATTAAATAGGGCACCGTCTAAATCCGTTGAGATGACACTGTATGAACTATGGTTTGGCAAGAAACCTAAGCTGTCGTTTCTTAAAGTTTGGGGATGCACTGCTTATGTGAAAAAGCTTCAACCTGATAAGTTCGAACCCAAAGCGGAGAAGTGCGTCTTCATAGGATACCCTAAAGAAACAATTGGGTACACCTTCTACCACAGATCCGAAGGCAAGGTCTTTGTTGCCAAGAATGGGTCCTTTCTAGAGAAGGAGTTTCTCTCGAAAGAAGTGAGTGGGAGCAAAGTAGAACTTGATGAGGTAATTGTACCTTCTCTCGAATTGGAAAGTAGCTCATCAGAGAAAACCGTTCCCGTGATGCCTACACCAATAAGAGAGGAAGATAATGATAAAGATCATGAAACTTCAGATCAAGTTACTACTGAACTTCGTAGGTCGACCAGAGTACGTTTCGCACCAGAGTGGTACGGTAATCCTGTTCTGGAAGTTATGTTGTTAGACAACGGCGAACCTATGAACTATGAAGAAGCTATGATAAGCCCAGATTCTCACAAATGGCTTGAGGCCATGAAATCTGAGATAGGATCCATGTATGAGAACAAAGTGTGGACTTTGGTGGACTTGCCCGATGATCGGCAAGCCATTGAGAATAAATGGATTTTTAAGTGGAAGACGGATGTTGATGGTAATATCACTGTCTACAAAGCTCGACTTGTCGCGAAAGGTTTTCGACAAGTTCAAGGGGTTGACTACGATGAGACTTTCTCACCCGTAGCGATGCTTAAGTCTGTCTGAATCATGTTAGCAATTGCCGCATTTTATGATTATGAAATCTGGCAAATGGATGTCAAAACTGCATTCCTTAATGGTTTTCTCAAAGAAGAGTTGTATATGATGCAACCAGAAGGTTTTGTCGATCCTAAGGGTGCTAAGAAAGTGTGCAAGCTCCAGCGATCCATCTATGGACTGGTTCAAGCATCTCGGAGTTGGAATATACGCTTTGATGAGGTGATCAAAGCATATGGTTTTGTACAGACTTACGGTGAAGCCTGTATTTACAAGAAAGTGAGTGGGAGCTCTGTAGCATTTCTAATATTATATGTGGATGACATATTGTTGATTGGAAATGATATAGAATTTCTGGATGGCATAAAAGGATACTTGAATGAAAGACCTCGGTGAAGCTGCTTATATATTGGGCATCAAGATCTATAGAGATAGATCAAGACGCTTGATAAGACTTTCAATGAGTACATACCTTGACAAGATTTTGAAGGAGTTCAAAATGGATCAGTCAAAGAAGGAGTTCTTACCTGTATTGTAAGGTGTAAAGTTGAGTAAGACTCAAAGCTCGACCACGGCAGAAGATAGAGAGAGAATGAAAGTCATTCCCTATGCCTCAGCCATAGGTTCTATAATGTATGCCATGCTGTGTACCACACCTAATGTGTGCCTTGCCACATGTCTGGCAAAGGGGGTACAAGAGTGATCCAGGAGTGGATCACTGGACAGCGGTCAAAATTATCCTTAGTAACTAAAGGACTAAGGAAATGTTTCTCGATTATGGAGGTGATAAAGAGTTCGTCATAAAGGGTTACGTCGATGCAAGCTTTGACACCAATCTGGATATCTCTGAGTAGCAAACCGGATACGTATAATGGAGCGTATAATGGAGCAGTCATTTGGAATAGCTCCAAGTAAAGCGTCATAGCAGCATCTACAGTGTGACATAAGGATTTGCAAAGTACACATGGGTCTGAATATTGCAGACCCATTGACTAAATATCTCTCTCACGAGCAAAACATGATCACACCTTAGAACTTTTTGAGTGTTAATCACATGGTGATGTGAACTAGATTATTGACTCTAGTGAACTCTTGGGTGTTAATCACATGGCGATGTGAACTAGATTATTGACTCTAGTGCAAGTGGGAGACTGATGGAAATATGCCCTAGAGGCAATAATAAAGTTGTTATATTTCCTTGTTCATGATAAAGGTTTATTATTCATGCTAGAATTGTATTGACCGGAAACTTAAATACATGTGTGAATACATAAACAAATACCGTGTCCCTAGTGAGCCTCTACTAGACTAGCTCGTTGATCAAAGATGGTTAAGGTTTCCTAACCATAGACATGAGTTGTCATTTGATAACGGGATCACATCATTAGGAGAATGATGTGATGGACAAGACCCATCTCAGTCATGTCTACATCATTCCCGAACCCGTAGGGTCCGCACGCTTAACGTTCGTTGACGATATAGTGTTATATGAGTTATGTGAATTGGTAACCGAATGTTGTTTGGAGTCCCGGATGAGATCCCGAACGTCATGAGGAGTCTCGGAATGGTCGAGAGGTAAAGATTTATATATGCGAAGTCATATTTTGGGTTTCAGAAAAAGGTGCAGTTTTTTCGGTATTGTACCGGGAAGCTTCCAGAAGGTTCCGGAGGGGTCCGGAAGTCCACAAGTGGGTCCAACACGTCCCAAGGGCTGGCATGGGCTAAGGGGAGGCGCCCTGGCCTTATTAGGCCAGGCGCACCAAGTCCTCAAAAGTCCACGCAGCTAGGGAAGGAAAAAAGTAGAGTCCTAGTAGGAATAGGATTGGACTTTGGAGTCCAAGTCCACGTGTGTACTATTCATGTGGTACTGTTCATGTGGCACTATTCCTTCTACTCCAAGCCCCTACACATATATAAATAGAGGAGAGGGGGCGCCCCAAAGAAGCCACAACATTGTCTTAGCCGTGTGCGGCGCCCCCCCTCCACAGTTCCGTCCCTCGGTCATATTTTCGCAGTGCTTGGGTGAAGCCCTGCGGAGATAGCATCACCATCACCGTCACCATGCCTTCGTGCCGCCGGAACTCATCCACTACCTCGCCGTCTTGCTGGATCAAGAAGTCGAGGACGTCACCGAGCTGAACGTGTGCTGAACGCGGAGGTGCCGTACGTTCGGTACTCGGTCGGTTGGATCGTGAAGTTGTTCGACGACATCAACCGCGTTGTTCTAAGGCTTCCGCTTACGGTCTACGAGGGTACGTAGACACACTCCCCCTCTCGTAGCTATGCATCTCCATGGATAGATCTTGCGTGTGCGTAGAATTTTTTTGTTTTCCATGCAACGTTCCCCAACAGTGGCAACCTCCTTGCCGGCCAAAGCTTTACCTGGAACCGCCAAGATCGAGATTCGGAGTCCAGCCGCAGAAGCTACCAGAAAGAAGCTCAAAACACAACACCCAACTAGTACCAAAGATGAAGACATTCCTTGCCGGCAAAGCTAAACCGGCAAGGTGAAGACCCGGCAAGCTCCGTGCCGGCAAGCTTAGGCTAGCCCTCCAGCGCTCCACCTCGCTGCACGGGTGTTCGCTGATGTGTGAGGTGTCGACCGCGCAGGTTGGTTGGTGAGGCTTGTCGGGCACATGTCAGCACGCTGGGACAAGATTTGTCCCTAACGACACCCGTCCAAGAGGCGTGTCAAGATAATACGAGGTAGCTTGGCAAGCGGTGCAGAAACCTTGCCGGGACTACCTCTTCGCATGACACCGAGCGTCGCATTTAATGCCTTTGTCCTAAATTGGTAGAGTTAGGTATGATAGCACTGTTTGCTATCTAATCGCTATGTAATTACTGTTTTGCCACTGTGGTAACCACTTGAGCTATAAAAGGAGGGCCAAGGCAACAATTTAGAGGATTCGGACCCCTTTTCAAACACAAGCACGTCTCGCGTAGCTGCTCCCCCCGCGCCTTGCCGGCGGAAGCGCTCCTTGTACTGTGTTTCTGCACCATCAATACACCAAAGGCAGGAGTAGGGTTTTACGCTTCTCAGCGGCCCGAACCTGGGTAGATCCCTCGCGCTCCCCATTGTCCATGCTCTTTGTGCACGTCAACCTCCCCCGCCGAACCACAAGGGGTTGCATGGCCCCATAGATGGTCGTACCCCGACACTAGTTCTTCGCTCATTACTATTACCCCTAAAAATGAAGTACTTAATTTTAAACAAAGGGGAGGAGAGAATCTAAAAGATGCTTGGTATAGGATTTGTGATGCTCATAATAGATCAACTCGTAAGCAATCCACCACAATCCTTCTTCGCAATTTTTATGTGGGTATTACTACTTGGTATAGATTCGTACTTGATACTATTACCGGAGGGAATTTCTTGATGTGTCCCTCTATGGATGCTTTCAATGCTATGGGAAATTTAGTGGGATCACCACCTATCACTGTTAATGAAACAACTTTGACTTTGGAACATGTTATGCAAAGGTTACAAGCTATTGAAAGTACAATGCCTACTATTGAACATCTTGAGAAATTAGATAAAAAAATTCAGAATCATATCACTCAATTTGGTTCTAAGGTAGGAATCGCATTGAAAACCTTAAAGGAAAAGGAACCGGTAGTTAATGAAAGAATAGAACAAAGCCCCGCTAGAATCGATAAGATAGAAGAAATTACTAATAATTAGGGCTCGGCTTTTTCCTCCATTAATAATATTGATAGAACTCCTCCCAATAAAAATTGCAAGTTCATGTATGTTCCTAAAACCAATGGTGCTACTTCTAGTAAGGGAAATGAGGATATTAAAATGATCAGCGTGCACCCCAATTTCATTGATATAATTAAGGAACCTATTCACAAAAGTAAAATTCTTGATTTTGTGCTTAGAAGTGTGATGATGAGAAACACCTATGTTAAATCTATTAGAAAAAATGGATGTGTGATTGATGAGTTGGAAACCAAAGATGACAATACTTGAAACTATGCATTATGCCTAGCTAGGGGCATAAAACAATAACGCTTGTTGGGAGGCAACCCAATTAATAAAATAAATTTTTGCTTTTTGTTTCTGTTCTTGTGTGTTTACACAACTATGCTACTGTTATGATTGAGTTTCTATGTTTTAATTAGTGTTTGTGCCAAGTAAAGCCTTTGGGATGATTTGGAAGATAGTATAATTGATTCTGTTTGGAAAACAGAAAGTTTTGCTTCCAGTGCTGGAATTTTAGTTCTGTACTGGAGCGTCAGAAAAATCTGAAATTTTACACAGTATTGGTATATGAATTGGCCACGTTGTCCTAATTTTTCAGAATTTTTGGATTTCCATAAGTATGGCTTTTAAATAGATCTCTGCAGACTATTCTGTTTTTGACAGATTCTGTTTTTGATGCACTGCTTGCTTGTTTTGATGAAACTATGGATTGTATCGGGGGTATAAGCCATGGAGAAGTTAGAATACAGTAGGTATAATGCAAAAATAAAATATGAATGGGTTTGCAACAGTACTTACAGTAGTGATTTATTTTGTTATACTAACGGATCTCACAAAGGTTTTGTCGAGTTTTGTGTGATTGAAGTTTTCAAGTTTTGGGTGAGATCACGATGGATGATGGAATAAGGAGTGGAAGAGCCTAAGCTCGGGGATGCCCAAGGCACCCCAAGGTAATATTCAAGGAATACTCAAGCGTCTAAGCTCGGGAATGCCCCGAAAGGCATCACCTCTTTCTTCTACCAACCATCGGTAATTTTACTAGGAGCTATATTTTTATTCGTCACATGATATGTGTTTTGCCTGGAGCGTCGTGTATTATATGAGTCTTTGCTTTGTTTGGTTTTTAGTTTGTCACAATCATATTTGCTGGACACACCTATTTGAGAGAGCCACACGTTTATCATGATTTGTTAGAATACTCTATGTGCTTCACTTAAATCTTTTGAGCTAGGCAGTTGCTCTAGTGCTTCACTTAAATCTTTTTGAGCACGGTGGTGGCTATATTTTGAAGAAATTTTAAACTCTCATGCTTCTCCTATATTATTTTGAGAGTTTATAAGATAAAAATTTGAAGAAATATTTGCACTCTCATGCTTCACTTATATCTTTTTGAGAGTTGATAATAGTAATGGTAATTTGCACAAGATATGAATTTGGTCACAAAGTGATGAATATTCAAGAGGGATATAATAAAAACTTTCATATAGATCATTGGATATGATAAGTGTGATTCCTTGCAACAGTTTTCCAATATGGAGATGATGATATGTGAGTCATGTTAGTGAGTAATTGTGATTTAGTAAGAATATTAGGGTTAAGGTTTGTGATTCCCTATGCATGCACATAAAGTCAATAGTTATGGAAAGACATTATATCCTACTTATGGTGCATTATTCGGTGTTAGTTATGTTCAATGCATGTTTCTGACCATTTTCGCTTTTTGGTTGGTCGCTTCTCAATCTATTTGCTAGCCTTCATTTGTACTAAGCGGGAATACTGCTTGTGCATCCAAACTCCTTAAACCCAAGTTGTGCCAAATGAGTCCACCATATCTACCTATATGCGGTATTTCCATGCCGTTCCAAGTAAATTTGCATGTGCAAACTCTAAAATTTTCAAAATAATTTTCCATTTTGTGTGCCCGTACCGCTCATGAAGCGGCAGGGGGTGGCCAATGTTTTCCATGCTAGGTGTGTTATTCTCACGATGAGTGTTTATTCACTTGTCATTGAACGAGAGAGTGGCAGGTAATAGGGATGCCCAGTCCCACAATGAATCAAAAATAATAATAACAAAATTCCTTGGAAAGTGTTGGTATGGAGGGCACCCGTGGATACGGCTAGCCATGGATTGTGAAAGAATGGTGGAAAGGAAATAAACTTTATTTTCTATTTGGGAACTGCCTATGATGTGTCTAGCATGGAAAATATTGGGAATTCTCAGTCGTTTTCGTTAACAGGAAAAGCATGCCTCTCAAAAATAATTTTATCTCTCTAATTTAAGCTTTGAGCTCTGGCACATTTGCAAATCTCTGCTTCCCTCTGCGAAGGGCCTATCTATTTACTTTTATGCAATTTTTATTTTTATTTTGAGTCTTCATCTTCTCTTACAAAGCACCAACTAGAGAGCACTATTGTCATACTTGTGCATTGTGTGTAGCTAAAATTGAGTGTGTTTCATGAATGGATCAATGAATGAGCATAATGGGCTAGGGATAACTTTCTTTAGCGTTGATATTTTGAAAGACATGGTTGCTTGTTGGTATGCTTGAGTATTTATGTCTTCATGTCAAACTATAGACTACTGCTTTGAATCATTCAAGTCCAAATGTCCATGCTATAAAGAAAAGAATATATGATGAATATGAAAGGTAGAATTCCACATCAAAAATTCAATTTTTATCATTTACCTACTCGAGGACGACCAGGAATTAAGCTTGGGGATGCTGATACGTCTCCAACGTATCTATAATTTTTGATTGTTCCATGCTTTTATAGTATCAATGTTGGATGTTTTTATATACATTTACAGCAATTATATATAATTTTTTGGGACTAACCTATTAACTTAGTGCCCAGTGCCAGTTGCTGTTTTTTGCCTGTTTTTGGTTTTCCAGAATATCAGTACCAAACGAAGTCCAAATGCCACGAAACTTTTTGGATATTTTTTCTGGACATAACAAACACTAGAAGCTTCGGGAGGGGACGAGAAGATGAAGCAGTGGCCCACGAGGCTCCAGATGATGATATGTGAGTCATGTTAGTGAGTAATTATGATTTAGTAAGAATATTAGGGTTAAGGTTTGTGATTCCCTATGCATGCACATAAAGTCAATAGTTATGCAAAGACATTATATCCTACTTATGGTGCATTATTCGGTGTTAGTTATGTTCAATGCATGTTTCTGACCATTTTCGCTTTTTGGTTGGTCGCTTCTCAATCTATTTGCTAGCCTTCATTTGTACTAAGCGGGAATACTGCTTGTGCATCCAAACTCCTTAAACCCAAGTTGTGCCAAATGAGTCCACCATATCTACCTATATGCGGTATTTCCATGCCGTTCCAAGTAAATTTACATGTGCAAACTCTAAAATTTTCAAAATAATTTTCCGTTTTGTGTGCCCGTACCGCTCATGAAGTGGCATGGGGTGGCCAATGTTTTCCATGCTAGGTGTGTTATTCTCACGATGAGTGTTTATTCACTTGTCATTGAACGAGAGAGTGGCAGGTAATAGGGATGCCCAGTCCCACAATGAATCAAAAATAATAATAACAAAATTCCTTGGAAAGTGTTGGTATGGAGGGCACCCGAGGATACGGCTAGCCATGGATTGTGAAAGAATGGTGGAAAGGAAATAAACTTTATTTTCTATTTGGGAACAGCCTATGATGTGTCTAGCATGGAAAATATTGGGAATTCTCGGTCGTTTTCGTTAACAGGAAAAGCATGCCTCTCAAAAATAATTTTATCTCTCTAATTTAAGCTTTGAGCTCTGGCACATTTGCAAATCTCTGCTTCCCTCTGCGAAGGGCCTATCTATTTACTTTTATGCAATTTTTATTTTTATTTTGAGTCTCCATCTTCTCTTACAAAGCACCAACTAGAGAGCACTATTGTCATACTTGTGCATTATGTGTAGCTAAAATTGAGTGTGTTTCATGAATGGATCAATGATTGAGCATAATGGGCTAGGGATAACTTTCTTTAGCGTTGATATTTTGAAAGACATGGTTGCTTGTTGGTATGCTTGAGTATTTATGTCTTCATGTCAAACTATAGACTACTGCTTTGAATCATTCAAGTCCAAATGTCCATGCTATAAAGAAAAGAATATATGATGAATATGAAAGGTAGCATTCCACATCAAAAATTCTATTTTTATCTTTTACCTACTCGAGGACGACCAGGAATTAAGCTTGGGGATGCTGATACGTCTCCAACGTATCTATAATTTTTGATTGTTCCATGCTTTTATAGTATCAATGTTGGATGTTTTTATATACATTTACAGCAATTATATATAATTTTTTGGGACTAACCTATTAACTTAGTGCCCAGTGCCAGATGCTGTTTTTTGCCTGTTTTTGGTTTTCCAGAATATCAGTACCAAACGAAGTCCAAATGCCACGAAACTTTTTGGAGATTTTTTTCTGGACATAACAAACACTAGAAGCTTCGGGAGGGGACGAGAAGATGAAGCAGTGGCCCACGAGGCACCAGATGATGATATGTGAGTCATGTTAGTGAGTAATTGTGATTTAGTAAGAATATTAGGGTTAAGGTTTGTGATTCCCTATGCATGCACATAAAGTCAATAGTTATGCAAAGAAATTATATCCTACTTATGGTGCATTATTCGGTGTTAGTTATGTTCAATGCATGTTTCTGACCATTTTCGCTTTTTGGTTGGTCGCTTCTCAATCTATTTGCTAGCCTTCATTTGTACTAAGCGGGAATACTGCTTGTGCATCCAAACTCCTTAAACCCAAGTTGTGCCAAATGAGTCCACCATATCTACCTATATGCGGTATTTCCATGCCGTTCCAAGTAAATTTGCATGTGCAAACTCTAAAATTTTCAAAATAATTTTCCGTTTTGTGTGCCCGTACCGCTCATGAAGCGGCAGGGGGTGGCCAATGTTTTCCATGCTAGGTGTGTTATTCTCACGATGAGTGTTTATTCACTTGTCATTGAACGAGAGAGTGGCAGGTAATAGGGATGCCCAGTCCCACAATGAATCAAAAATAATAATAACAAAATTCCTTGGAAAGTGTTGGTATGGAGGGCACCCGTGGATACGGCTAGCCATGGATTGGGAAAGAATGGTGGAAAGGAAATAAACTTTATTTTCTATTTGGGAACCGCCTATGATGTGTCTAGCATGGAAAATATTGGGAATTCTCGGTCGTTTTCGTTAACAGGAAAAGCATGCCTCTCAAAAATAATTTTATCTCTCTAATTTAAGCTTTGAGCTCTGGCACATTTGCAAATCTCTGCTTCCCTCTGCGAAGGGCCTATCTATTTACTTTTATGCAATTTTTATTTTTATTTTGAGTCTCCATCTTCTCTTACAAAGCACCAACTAGAGAGCACTATTGTCATACTTGTGCATTGTGTGTAGCTAAAATTGAGTGTGTTTCATGAATGGATCAATGATTGAGCATAATGGGCTAGGGATAACTTTCTTTAGCGTTGATATTTTGAAAGACATGGTTGCTTGTTGGTATGCTTGAGTATTTATGTCTTCATGTCAAACTATAGACTACTGCTTTGAATCATTCAAGTCCAAATGTCCATGCTATAAAGAAAAGAATATAGGATGAATATGAAAGGTAGCATTCCACATCAAAAATTGTATTTTTATCATTTACCTACTCGAGGACGACCAGGAATTAAGCTTGGGGATGCTGATACGTGTCCAACGTATCTATAATTTTTGATTGTTCCATGCTATTATAGTATCAATGTTGGATGTTTTTATATACATTTACAACAATTATATATCATTTTTTGGGACTAACCTATTAACTTAGTGCCCAGTGCCAGTTGCTGTTTTTTGCCTGTTTTTGGTTTTCCAGAATATCAGTACCAAACGAAGTCCAAATGCCACGAAACTTTTTGGAGATTTTTTTCTGGACATAACAAACACTAGAAGCTTCGGGAGGGGAGGAGAAGATGAAGCAGTGGCCCACGAGGCGCGCCCTGGTACCTCATGGGGCCCACACAGCTCCGTTTGACCTAATTCCACCTCTATAAATTCTCTAAAATCGGGAAACCAACAGAGGAGTCCACGAAATACTTTTTCCGCCGCCGCAATCTTTTGTTCTCGAGAGATCCCATCTGGAGGCCTTTTCCGGTACTCCGCCGGAGGGGCTCTCCGTCAACCTTGCTGCCCTTCCGATGATGCGTGAGTAGTTTACCATAGACCTTCGGGTCCATAGTTAGCAGCTAGATGGCTTCTTCTCTCTTTCTGATCTTCAATACAATGTTCTCGTCGATGTTCTTGGTGTTCTATCTGATGTAATCACTTTTTGCGGTGTGTTTGTTGGCATCCGATGAATTGTGAGTTTATGATCAGATTATCCATGAATATTATTTGAGTCTTCTCTAAACTCTTTTATGCATGATTATTATAGCTTCATATTTCTCTCCGATCTAATGATTTGGTTTGGCCAACTAGATTGATTTATCTTGCAATGGGAGAGGTGCTTTGTAATGGGTTCGATCTTGCGGTGCTCAATCCCAGTGACACAAAGGGACATGACACGTATGTATCGTTGCTATTAAGGGTAAAAAGATGGGGTTTATTCAAGCATGAGTTTACTTTGTCTACATCATGTCATCTTGCTTAAGGCGTTACTCCGTTCTTTATGGACTTAATACACTAGATGCATGCTGGATAGTGGTCGATGTGTGGAGTAATAGTAGTAGATGCAGGCAGGAATCGGTCTACTTGTCTCGGACGTGATGCCTATATACATGATCATTGCCTTGGATATCGTCATGATTATTTTCTTTTCTATCAATTTCCAAACAGTAATTTGTTTACCCACCGTATGCTATTTTCAAGAGAGAAGCCTCTAGTGAAAACTATGGCCCCCGGGTCTATCCAAATCATATATTAAAAATCATAAAAATACCTTGCTGCACTTTTACTTTATTTATTTTATTTTGTATTTTTGTTCAATCTATCTATCTATCACCATACAATTTAATCTTGCAATTAACCGCCAAAGGATTGACAACCCCTTGTTTGCGTTGGGTGCAAGGATTTGTTATTTTGTGTGCAGGTACTGTTAACGAGGTGTTGCATGATTCTCCTACTAGATTGATAACCTTGGTTTCATAACTGAGGGAACTACTTATATCTACTGTACTGCATCATCTCTTCCTCTTCGGGGAAAAACCAACGCAGCTCACAAGTAGCAATAGGAGAATTCAAAAACGGGAATTCAAAGTAGGTGATCATGTTCTATTATACAATTCTCGTTTAAGGTTCTTTGCATGAAAACTTCTCTCTAAATGGGAAGGACCATACATTATCAAAGAAGTTTATCGCTCCGGAGCCATCAAAATAAATAACTCCGAAGGCAATAATCCGAGGGTGGTTAATGGGCTAAGAATTAAACATTATATCTCAGGTACGCCCATTAATGTTGAAACTAATATTATTCAAACAATGACACCGGGAGAGCACATAGAAGAAACCTTCTGGAACGCTCCAGAATCCTGAAAAGGAGTAGGTACATTGTACGGTAAGTAAACCGACTCCAAAACTTCCATAAAAGTAGTTTCTGTTCATTTTGGAATATATAAAAAATTAGGAAAATAATAAAGTCCAAAAAGTGCATGAGGAGGCGGCAATCCTGGGGGGCGCCTACCAGTCTTCTGGCTCCCTCGTGGACTTTCCCGACTCCGTTTTTCTTCCATATTACTTGTCCTGCATGAAAAAAATTCATTATATATACTCACAGGTGTTTTGACCACCGTATCGCAAGTTTCTCCTCTGTTCTTGTTTTGTGCTGTTTCCTGTCAGATTTTCGAGGCCAGGCATCATGTCTTCCTCTTCCTCCAACAACGTGGGATACGACGCTTGGTTTCTACAGATGGAACTCAGGAGAGAGGAGGAGGAGGAGGTTACCATGGAAGAAGATGATGTAGATTCGCTGGAAGTCCACCCCCCGGCCTCCGAGAGGGGTACCCTTGCTGGCATCTCCACAACTCCAAATACCCATCAAGCCATAAGAAGCACTACAAGCCATGGGAGTCCAGAAGTACAAGAAGGGCTCCCTCGTAGGAGACCCTTACACAGGTTACATCGGAACAATTTTCATAATTTGGTCCACAATTATGGGGTTGAAAACACTCCTCGCATGCACATACCTTCCAATTAGGATATTTCCCATCCAAGTGAGAATGATGCAGGAAAGAGATCATGGTGGCCGGAAAATAAACATATCATGGTTGAAGTGCAAAAGAATGCCACCATGATTCAGCAGTTGCTTCGGGAGGTCCAGAGTTTGAAGGATATCTTGCTAAATATTTTGAAGGACAAGCCTATCACTTCATCACCACCATCACCGAAGACGGAGATTTCAGTACATGGGTATGGGCACCACCCTTAGCTTGTGCCAAGCTTGGGGGAGGTGCCCCGGTATCATATCACCATCACTTTTTATCATCATTATCTATCTTAGTTCGATCCTTAGTTATTTCGTGATTTAGAAGAATAAAGTTTAGTATGATTTAGTTTCAAGTGCTTGCTTTGTGATCTATCTATCTATGTAATCGTGTGTGAGAGTTATATAATAAAGAGTAGTTTGAGTTGAGTGTTTTGCTTTTGTTGATCCAATCTTAGAGAAAAAAATAAAGAGAATTAAAAATTAAGATCATATGCTAATCCCATGGGGAGTGATGACTTCACATAAAAGAAGTATAATTGATAAAACTTGTTGGAAGTTAACAAACATAGCATTGGTCATTGTTGAAATTCATGAAAAAGTAATAAAGGAAGAGAGATCTCACATATAAATACACTATCTTGGACATCTTTTATGATTGTGAGCCCCCATTAAATATTCTATGTCAAATAGTCGACGTTGGACAAGGAAGACAACGTAATGAGTTATGTTTGCTTATATTCACATAGAAGTTATATCGTTTTGGATCCTCTAACAAGTGGTGCTTGCCCCTATCTTTCGCTAGCCAAAATTCCGCACTAAGTAGAGATACTACTTGTGCATCCAAAAACCCTTAAACCACGTTTCATGTCATGAGAGTCCACCATATCTACCTATGGATTGAATAAGATCCTTCAAGTAAGTTGTCATCGGTGCAAAGCAATAAAAATTGCGCCTAAATATGTATGATCTTTTATTGTAAGGGAAAATAAGCTTTGTACGATCTTGTGATGGTGAAGAAATAAAAGCGACAGACTGGATAATAAAGGTCGCTATCACAAGGGGCAATATAAAGTGACGTTCCTTTACATTAAGAGCTTGCACATCCAAAAACAAAAGTGCATGACAACCTCTGCTTCCCTCTGTGAAGGGCCTATCTTTTACTTTATGTATTTACTTTCATGCAAGAGTCAATAGCATTCTCCCCTATTCCATTTTTATTTTCTCTCTTGGCAAGCATCGTGTGGTGGGGATCGATCCAGGCATATATATCCAGTTGTATGTAGGTGACCATGACTTATTATTTTTTGTCAAAAGAGAAAATAAAAATGGAATAGAGAAGAATACTATTGACTCTTGCATGAAAGTAAATACATAAAGTAAAAAATAGGCCCTTCGCAGAGGGAAGCAGAGGTTGTCATGCGCTTTTGTTTTTGGATGTCCAAGCTCTTAATGTAAAGGAACATCACTTTATATTGCCCCTTGTGATAGCAACCTTTATTATGCAGTCTGTCGCTTTTATTGCTCCACCATCACAAGATCGTACAAAGCTTATTTTCCCTTACAATAAAAGTTCATACATATTTAGGAGCAATTTTTATTGCTTTTGCACCGATGACAACTTACTTGAAGGATCTTATTCAATCCATAGGTAGATATGATGGACTCTCATGGCATGAAACTGGTTTAGGGTTTTGGATGCACAAGTAGTATCTCTACTTGGTGCGGATTTTTGGCTAGCAAAGATAGGGGGCAAACACCACATGTTAGAGGATCCAAAACAATATAACTTCCATGTGAATATAAGCAAACATAACCCATTACGTTATCTTCCTTGTCTAATGTCAACTAATTGACATAGAATATTTGATGGGGGCTCACAATCATAAAAGATGTCCAAGATAGTATATTTATATGCAAGGCCTCTCTTCCTTTATTACTTTTTGATGAATTGCTACAATGACCAATACTATGTTTGTCAACTTCCAACAAGTTTTATAAATTATACTTCTTTTATGTGAAGTCATCACTCCCCATAGGATTAGCATATGATTTTATTCTTATTCTTTCTTTATTTCTAAGATTGGATCATCAAAAGCAAAACACTCAACTCAAACTACTCTTTATTATATAACTTTCACACACGATTACATAGATAGATAGATCACAAAGCAAGCACTCGAAACTAAATCATACTAAAACTTTATTCCTCTAAATCACAAAATAACTAAGGATCGAACTCAGATAGGTAATGATGATGAAAAAGTGATGGTGATACGATACCGGGGCACCTCCCCCAAGCTTGGCACAAGCCAAGGGGAGTGCCCATACCCATGTACTCAAGTCTCATTCTTCGGTGATGGTGGTGATGGCATGTCCCTTCACTTGAGGACAAGAATTTCTTCTTTTAATTTGTCATTCTCTCTTTCAAGATCCCAAATTTTGTGACGTAATTTATCCGAATCTTCCTGCACATGACAAAAAGGGGTGAATTGAACTTTAGGAACCTTCACTGTGTCAGGTAAGCTGGACCTCTTGAATTCAATGTGCATATCTCCCGGCTGAGGCAGTGGGGAATCCTCATCCTCTTCGCTGGAATGACCTTGCTTTTCCCTCAAATCAGCATCTTCCTCTTCATCAGTGGTCCAACCATAGGGATCAATGTCCCCATAGACTCGAGGGTTTGCGGCAATATGAGAAGCATAACTTTCCCCATCTGAGTCCTGAGATGACATGGCGCTCGACCCCAAGAGTCTGGCAAAAAATAGCACGAAACAAGAATAGAAGAGAAACTCGCGATGCAGTGGTGAAAACATACGGGAGTATATATAAAGAATTTTTATCTTGCAAAACAAGCATACAGAAAGAAAACGGAGTCAGGAAGGCACACGTGGGGCCCACAAGGCACCACAGCGCGCCCCAGGGGGGTCGCGCCCTTCTGCCTTGTAGGCAACACGTGGGTCCCCTCAGCTATTTCTTATTTTTGTAATTTTTCTAATATTCCAAAACTGACAGAAATATTTTTTATGGAATTTTTGGAGTCGGTTTACTTACCGTATCACATACCTAACCCTTTTCAGGGTTCTGGAGCATTCCGGAAGGACTCTTTGATATGCTCTTCCGGTGTATTGCCCATTCACCACTCTCGGATTATTGCCTTCGGAGTTGTTTATTTTGATAGCTCCGGAGCGATAAACTTCTTTGATGATATACGGTCCTTCCCATTTAGAGAGGAGTTTTCCTGCAAAGAATCTCAAACGAGAATTGTATAATAGAACATGATCACCTATTTTGAATTCCCATTTTTGAATTCTTTTGTCATGCCACCTTTTAACTTTTTCTTTAAACAACTTGGCATTATCATAGGCTTGGGTTCTCCATTCATCTAAGGAGCTAATATCAAATAACCTCTTCTCACCGGCAAGTTTAAAATCATAATTAAGTTCTTTAATTGCCCAATAAGCTTTATGTTCTAATTCAAGAGGTAAATGACATGCTTTTCCATAAACCATTTTATACGGAGACATACCCATAGGATTTTTATATGCAGTTCTGTAAGCCCATATTGCATCATCAAGTTTCTTAGACCAATTCTTTCTGGATCTATTAACGGTCTTTTGCAAAATCAATTTTATTTCCCTATTAGTTAATTCAACTTGACCACTAGACTGAGGATGATAAGGAGATGCAATTCTATGGTTAACATCATATTTAGCAAGCAACTTACGGAAAGCACCATGAATAAAATGTGAACCACCATCAGTCATTAAATATCTAGGGACTCCAAACATCGGGAAGATGACTTATTTAAGCATGTTAATAGAAGTGTTATGATCAGCACGACTAGTTGGAATAGCTTCTACCCACTTAGTAACGTAGTCAACAACAACTAAAATATGAGTATACCCATTGGATTTAGGAAAAGGTCCCATATAATCAAAACCCCAAACATCAAATGGTTCAATAACAAGTGAATAATTCATAGGCATTTCCTGACGTCTACCAACAGTACCAATTCTTTGACATTCATCACAAGAAAGGCCAAAGTTACGTGCATCCTTGAAAAGAGTAGGCTAATAAAAACCAGATTGTAATACCTTGTGTGCAGTTCGTTCTCCCGCATGGTGTCCTCCATATGCCTCAGAGTGACACTTACGTAGGATTTGTTCCAGTTCATGCTTAGGTACACAACGTCTAATAATACCATCTATTCCTTCTTTATATAGATGTGGGTCATCCCAAAAGTAATGTCTTAAATCAAAGAAAAACATTTTCTTTTGTTGATATGTAAAGCTAGGTGGTATGTATTTAGCAACAATGTAATTAGCATAGTCTGCATACCAAGGAGTATTACGCGAAGCATTTATCACAGCTAATTGTTCATCAGGAAAATCATCATTAATAGGAAGTGGGTCATCAAGAACATTTTCCATTCTAGACAAATTATCTGCTACGGGATTCTCAGCTCCCTTTCTATCAACAATACGCAAATCAAATTCCGGTAGCAGAAGAACCCATCTAATAAGTCTAGGCTTAGCATCTTTCTTTTCCATAAGGTATTTAATAGCAGCATGATCAGTGTGAACAGTAACCTTGGAATTAACAATGTAAGATCTAAATTTATCACATGCAAACACAACTGCTAAAAATTCTTTCTCAGTAGTAGCATAATTTCTTTGAGCGATGTCTAGAGTTTTACTAGCATAATGGATAACATTTAATTTCTTATCAACTCTTTGTCCTAGAACAGCACCAACAGCAAAATCACTAGCATCACACATAATTTCAAAGGGTAGGTTCCAATCAGGTGGTTGAACAATAGGTGCAGAAATTAAGGCTTTCTTAAGTATTTCAAAGGCTTCTACACAATCATCATCAAAAACAAACGAAACATCTTGCAAGAGATTGGTAAGAGGTCTATAAATTTTAGAGAAGCCTTTTATAAACCTTCTATAGAAACCAGCATGACCAAGGAAACTTCTTATACCTTTGATATCTTTAGGACATGGCATTTTCTCAATAGCATCAACCTTAGATTTATCAACTTCAATACCTCTTTCAGAAATTTTATGCCCAAGGACTATACCTTCATTAACCATAAAGTGGCACTTCTCCCAATTCAAGACAAGATTTGTTTCTTCACATATCTGCAAAACTCGATCAAGGTTGCTTAAGCAATCATCAAAAGAAGTTACATTAACAGAGAAATCATCCATGAAAACCTCAACAATCTTTTCACAAAAGTCAGAGAATATAGCCATCATACATCTTTGAAAGGTAGCAGGTGCATTACATAAACCAAAAGGCATACGACGATAAGCATAAGTTCCAACAGGACAAGTAAAGGTGGTTTTCTCTTGATCTTCAAGTGATACAGGTATTTGACAGAAACCAGAATAACCATCTAGGAAACAAAAGTGTGTATGCTTAGACAATCTTTCTAACATTTGATCAATAAAAGGCAAGAGGTAATGATCTTTTCTAGTGGCTTTATTTAACTTCCTGAAATCAATTACCATCCTATAACTAGTTACAATTCTTTGTGGGATGAGTTCATTTTTATCATTAGGAATAACGGTAATACCTCCCTTTTTAGGAACACAATGAACAGGACTTACCCATCTACTATCAGCTATGGGATAAATTATACCTGCTTCCAGAAGATTTAATATTTCAGTTCTTACCACATCCTTCATTCTAGAATTCAGCCTTCTTTGATGATCAACAACGGGTTTAGCATCTGGCTCCATATGAATTTTATGCTGACATAAAGTGGGACTAATGCCCTTAAGATCATCAAGAGTATATCCAATAGCGGCACGGTGCTTCCTCAGAGTTTTAAGTAATCTCTTTTCTTCATGCTCTCAAACTCTTCTTTTGATCAAGATAAGCATATTTAAGAGTATCAAGTAATTGCTTCAATTCAAACACAGGATCACCCTTGGGTGGAGGTGGATCTCCCAAGGTTTCAACAGGCAGATTATGTTTAAGGATAGGTGCTTGTTTAAAGAATAATTCATCTATTTCATTTCTTTCACTCATATGCATGTCATTCTCATGCTCAAGCAAATATTGTTCTAGCGGATCAGTACGAGGTACAGCAATAGAGGCAAGGCCAATAATTTCATCTTTACTAGGCAATTCCTTATCAGGAGGTTGTCTACGAAACTTACAGAAATTAAACTCATGAGACATCTCACCAAAATTAACACTAACAATTTCTTTAGCGTAATCGATCTTAGCATTAACCGTATTCAAGAAGGGTCTACCAAATATAATGGGACAAAAATCATCTTGTGGTGATCCAAGAACAAGAAAATCAGTAGGGTATTTGATCTTACCACACAAGACTTCAACATCTCTAACAATCCCAAGCGGTGAAATGGTGTATCTATTTGCAAGCTTAATAGTAACATCAATATCTTCAATCTCAACAGGTGCAATATCATTCATGACTTCTTGATAGAGAGTAAATGAAATAGCACTCACACTAGCACCAATATCACATAAACCATGATAGCAATGATCTCCAATTTTAACAGAAATAACAGGCATGCCAATTACAGGTTTATTTTTATCTTTAGGGTCTGGCTTAGCAATTCTAGTTGCTTCATCACAGAAATATATGACATGTCCATCAATGTTATCAACCAAAAGGTCTTTAACCATTGCAACACTAGGTTCAACTTTAATTTGTTCAGAAGGTCTAGGTGCTCTAATATTACTCTTATTGCCTACAGTTGAAGCTTTAGCATGTTCCTTAATCCTAACAGGGAAAGGAGGTTTCTCGATATAACCAGTAGGCACAACTGGATCAACATGGTAAACAATTGTTTCTTCTTTAACACTAACAGGTTCTTCTTTCAATTCAATAGGTGGATGATATTTAAACCATTACTCCTTAGGGAGATCAACATGAGCAGCAAAAGATTCACAAAAGGTAGCTACTATCTCAGAGTCAAGTCCATATTTAGTACTAAACTTACGAAAAGCATTAGTTTCCATAAAATATTTCACACAATCAAACTCAAGATTTATACCTGACTCATTACCTTTGTCGATTTCCCAATCTTCATAATTGCATTTAATTCTTTCAAGAAGGTCCCATCTGGATTCAATAGTTCTCTTCATAAAGGAACCGGCAGAAGAAGTATCGAGCACGGATTGATCATTATGAGAAAGCCAAGCATAAAAGTTTTGAAGGATTATTTCTCTTGAGAGCTCATGATTGGGGCATGTGTGCAACATATACTTAAGCCTCCCCAAAGCTTGGGCGATACTTTCTCCTTCACGAGGCCAAAAATTATATATATAATTCCGATCACGATGAACCAAATGCATAGGATACAATTTCTGGTGGAATTCCAGCTTCAACCGGTTCCAGTCCCATGTATCAGTATCATCACATAGCCTATACCATGTCAATGCCTTTCCCTCCAAAGATAAAGGGAATACTTTCTTCTTAACTCCATATCCGGATAAACCTGCAAACTTAAACAATCCACAAATTTCATCCACATAGATCAAGTGCATATCAGGATGTACCGTTCCATCTCCAGCATAAGGATTAGCTAGCAATTTCTCTATCATGCCCGAAGGAATTTCATAATAAATATTTTTAGTAGGTTCAATAGGTTGAGGAGCAACTCTTATTGCTTTCGGTCGAGGTGAAGATACCCCGAACAATCCCCTCAAAGGATTAGTGACAAGTGACAATAAATTTCAGCACGTAATATAAATGTTTCCTTACCAAATTCCACTCCCCAAAGGCGATTCACTCCCCGGCAACGGCGCCAGAAAAGAGTCTTGATGACCCACAAGTACAGGGGATCAATCGTAGTCCTTTCGATAAGTAAGAGTGTCGAACCCAACGAGGAGCAGAAGGAAATGACAAGTGGTTTTCAGCAAGGTATTCTCTGCAAGTACTGAAAGTAGCGATAACAAATAGTTTTGATAGCAAGATAATTCGTAACAAGTAACAAGTAACAAATATAATAAAGTGCAGCAAAGTGGCCCAATCCTTTTTATAGAAAAGGACAAGCCAGAACAAACTCTTGTAATAAGCAAAGCGTTCTCGAGGACACATGGGAATTTCATCTAGTCACTTTCATCATGTTTGCTTGATTCGCGTTCGCTAATTTGATAATTTGATATGTGGGTGGACCGGTGCTTGGGTGCTATTCTTACTTGAACAAGCCTCCCACTTATGATTACCCCCTCTCGGAAGCATCCGCCACTACGAAAGTAGAATTAAGATAACTCTAACCATAGCATGAAACGTATGGATCCAAATCAGCCCCTTACGGAATAGTAATAAACTAGGGTTTAAGCTTCTATCACTCTAGCAACCCATCATCTAATTACTACTCCACAATGCCTTCCCTTAGGTCCAAAGATGGTGAAGTGTTATGTAGTCGACATTCACATGACACCACTAAAGGAAGCAACAACAAACATATCATCAAAATATCAAACGAATACCAAATTCACATGATTACTTATGACAAGACTTCTCCCATGTCCTCAAGAACAAAAGTAACTACTCACAAGTCATATTCATGTTCAAGATCAGAGGGGTATTGAATAGCATTAAGGATCTGAACATATAATCTTCCACCAAATAAACCAACTAGCATCAACTACAAGATGTAATCAACACTACTAGCAACCCACAGGTACCAATCTGAGGTTTTGAGACAAAGATTGAATACAAGACATGAACTAGGGTTTGAGATGAGATGGTGCTGGTGAAGATGTTGATGAAGATTGGTCCTCCCATGATGAGAGGATTGTTGGTGATGTCGATGGCTTCAATTTCCCCCTCCCGGAGGGAAGTATCCCCGGCGGAATCGCTCCGCCGGAGAGCAAAATACCTCCTGCCCAGGTTCCTCCTCGAGACGGTGGCACTTCGTCCCAAAAGCCTTCCTCTGATTTTTTTCTAGGGCAAATGGCTTCATATAGCAGAAGGAGGGGGCCAGACACCAGCTGTGGGCCCCACAAGGCACTAGGGCACGCCCAGGGGGGCCGCGCCCTGCTGCCTTGTGGGCAGCTAGTGGGTCCCCTCTGGTATTTCTTTTCTCCAGTATTTTTTATATATTCAATAAAAAATCTCCGTGAAATTTCAGGTCAATTGGAGCTCTGTAGATGAGGTATCTCTGATGTGGCTATTTCAGGTCGAGAATTCCAGCTGCCGGCATTCTCCCTCTTCATGTAAATCTTGCAAATTAAGAGAGAAAAGGCATAAGAATTGTACCATCAGGTGAAATAATGATAAAAAACATAATAAATAACAGTAGGAAATCATGATGCAAATTGGACGTATCAGGCGACGAGGCGGGCGAGGCGTTGTTTGGTGAGACAGACGATGAGGCGGAGGACATCGCCGGATGCTGACCTCATTTGTTACAGCAGTGTCCACGAGTGACTTGATCAAAGCTTTCCTTGTTGTAGAATCTTGCACTTCACATGCTGTTGAGTTGCCACATGAGCTCTGTAGACTGGTCATGTCACCAGCATCTACTAATACTCTGTAAAGCTTCTCGATTATTCCTTTGATACGTCACCAACGTATCTATAATTTTTTATTGTTCCATGCTATTATAGTATCAATCTTGGATGTTTTTATATGCAATTATATATCATTTTTTGGGACTAACCTATTAACCCAGTGCCTAGTGCCAGTTGCTGTTTCTGCTTGTTTTTGGCTTTTCAGAGAAATAGTACCAAATTAAGTCCAAATGCCACGAAACTTTTTGGAGATTTTTTTTTGGACAAAAGAAACCGGGGAAGCTTCGGGAGGAGGCCAGAAGCCTCACGGAGGCTTCACAAGGCACTAGGGCGCGCCCCAGGGGGGCGCGCCGTGCTGCCTTGTGGGGCCCACGTGACTCCGTTTGACCTAATTCCACTTCTATAAATTCACAAATATTGAGAAACCCCCAGAGAGCTAGAAGAAAAAACCTTTCCGGCGCTGCAAGCCTCTGTTCTTCCGTGATCCCATCTGGAGGCCTTTTCTGATACTCTGTCGGAGGGGGAATCGATCACGGAGGGCTTCTACATCAACCTTGCTACCCTTCCGATGATGTGTGAGTAGTTTACCATAGACCTATGGGTCCATAGCTAGTAGCTAGATGGCTTCTTCTCTCTCTTTGATCTTCAATACAATGTTCTCCTCGATGTTCTTGGAGTTCTATCCGATGTAATCTTCTTTTGCGGTGTGTTTGTTGGGATTCGATGAATTGTGAGTTTATGATAGGATTATTCATGAGAAATATTTGAGTCTTCTCTAAACTCTTTTATGCATGATTGTTATAGCTTTGTATTTCTCTCCGATCTATCGGTTTAGTTTGGCCTACTAGATTGATTTATCTTGCAATGGGAGAGGTGCTTTGTGATGGGTTCAATCCTGCGGTGCTCAATTCCAGTGACACAAAGGGACATGACACGTATTTGTATTGTTGCCATTAAGGATAAAAAGATGGGGTTTATTCATATTGCTTGAATTTGCTTCTCTACATCATGTCATCTTGCTTAAGGCGTTACTCTGTTTCATGCTTAATACCCTAGATGCATGCTGGATAGCGGTCGATGGGTGGAGTAATAGTAGTAGATGTAGGCAGGAGTCGGTCTACTTGTCTCGGACATGATGCCTATATACATGATCATTGCCATGAATCCGTCATAATTATTTGCTTTTCTATCAATTGCCCAACAGTAATTTGTTTACCCACCGTATGTTTATGTGCTCAAGAGAGAAGCCTCTAGTGAAAACTATCGTCCTCGGGTCTACCTTTATTATATAAAAAACCTAAAAATACATTGCTGCAATTTATTTACTTTTATTTAAATTAGTAGTTTAGTTTATCTATTTTCCTTGATAAGATTTAATCCTTGCAAATAACCGCTAAGAGGATTGACAACCCTCTTTTTTTCGTTGGGTGCAAGTGTTTGCTCTTGTGTGTGCAGGTGCGCTTAACGGAATTTTGCTTGGTTCTCCTACTGGATTGATAACCTTGGCTCTTAACTGAGGGAAATACTTATCTCTACTGTACTGCATCATCCTCTCCTCTTCGGGGAAATACCAACGCAGACTACAAGTAGCAGGAAGAATTTCTTTCGCCGTTGCCGGGGAGACATCATCAAAATTACCAAGTACCTTCGCACAAATTATCATTCACTTGCATTTAGTTTATTTATCTTTTATTTGCATTTTCCTCTCGTTTTCATCTCCCCCACTTCTAATTTTTTTTTACAAAAAAACACAAAAATATTTTGTTTGCTTGCTTGCTTTACCATTATGGCCAGTTCTTCACTCGTTACAACCACCCCTAAAAATGAAGTACTTAAGTTTAAACAAAGGGGAGGAGATAATTTAAAAGATGCTTGGTATAGGATTTGTAATGCTCAAAATAGATCAACTCGTAAGCAATCCACTACCATTTTTCTTCGAAATTTTTATGTGGGAATCACTACTTGGTATAGATTTGTTCTTGACACTATTACCAGAGGGAATTTCTTGATGTGTCCCACTTCAGATACCCTCAATGCTACGGGAAATTTAGTGGGTTCACCCCCTATCATTATTAATGAAACAGCATTGACTTTGGAGCATGTTATGCAAAGGTTAGAAGCTATAGAAATTAAAATGCCTACTACCGAATATCTTGAAAATTTAGATAAAAAGGTCCACAATCATATTACTCAAATCGGTTCTAAGGTGGGGATTGCTTTGAAAACTTTAAAATAAAAGGAACCAATAATTAACGAAAGAATAGACCAAGGCTCCGCTACAATTGATAAGCTAGAAGAGATAATCAACAACTTGGGGTCCACCTTTTCCTCCACTAAAAACATTGATAGGACTCCTCCAAATAAAAATTGCAATTTTATGTATGTTCCTAAGGTCAAAGGTGATACTTCTAGTAAAAGGAGCGAGGATCTTAAAATGATTAGCGTGCACCCTAATTTCATTGATGTAATCAAGGAACCTATCCATAAAAATAAGATTCTTGATTTTGTGCCTAGAAGCATGGTGGTGAGAAATTACTATGTTAAATCTACTAGAAAAAATGGATGTGTGATTGAGGAGTTGGAAACCAAGGATGACAACACTTGAAATTATGCATTATGCCTAGCTAGGGGCATAAAACAATAGCGCTTGTTGTGAGGCAACCCAATGAATAAAATAAATTTTTGCTTTTACCTACTGTTCTTGAGTGTTTGCATGATTATAGCTTCTGTTATGATTATGTTTTTATGTTTTAATTAGTGTTTGTGCTAAGTAATACCTTTGGGATGATTTGGAAGATAGTATAATTGATGCTATTTGGAAAACAGAAAGTTTTGCGTCCAGTGCTGGAATTTTAATTCTGTACTGTGCATCAGAAAAATCTGAAATTTTTACACAGTATTGGTATATGAATTGGCCACGTTGTCCTAATATTTCAGAATTTTTGCAGTTATAGAAGTATGGCTTTTAAATAGATCTTTACAGACTGTTCTGTTTTAGACAGATTCTGTTTTTGTTTCATAGTTTGCTTATTTTGATGAATCTATGGATCGTATCGGGGGGTATGAGTCATGGAGAAGTTGGAGTACAGTAGCATTATGCCAATATAAAATATGAATCAATTTACTACAGTACCTAAAGTTCAAGATTTGTTTGTTATACTAACGGATCTCACGAGGTTTCTGTTGAGTTTTGTGTGCTGAAGTTTTCATGTTTTGGGTGAGACTACGATGGACAAAGGAATAAGGAGCGGCAAGAGCCTAAGCTTGGGGATGCCCAAGGCACCCCAAGGTAATATTCAAGGAAGACTCAAGCGTCTAAGCTTGGGGATGCCCCGGAAGGCATCCCCTCTTTCATCTACAATCTATCGGTAACTCACTTGGAGCAATATTTTTATTCATCACATGATATGTGTTTTACTTGGAGCGTCTTGTGAAATAGTTTGTTTGCTTTTTTTTGTTTTTTTAGTTTGTCACAATCATATTTGCTGAACACACCTTTTTGAGAGGGACACACATTATTCGTGATTTGTTAGAATACTCTATGTGCTTCACTTATATCTTTTGAGCTAGGCAGTTGCTCTAGTACTTCACTTACATCTTTTAGAGCACGGTGGTGATGATATTTTAAAGAAATAGTTGCACTCTCATGCTTCACTTATATCTTTTTGAGAGTCTCATGATGGCAATGGTAATATGCACGGGTTATGAATTTGGTCCTGATATGATAGGTATTCAAGAGGGATACAATAAAAACTTTCATGTAGATCACTGAATATGATAAGTTTGATTCCATGCAATAGTTTTGCGATATTAAGATGGTAATATGGGGGAGGTATTAGTAGATAATTGTGGTTTAGTAAGAATAATTGTGTTAAGGTTTGTGATTCCCGAAGCATGCACGTATGATCTGTCGTTATGCTAAGAAGTTGGAGCATGATTTATTATTGATTGTCTACCTTATTAGTGGCGGTCGGGGACGAGTGATGGACCTTGTCCTACCAATCTATCCCTCTCGGGGCATGCGTAGCAGTACTTTGCTTCGAGGGCAAATAGACTTTCGCAATAAGTATGTGAGTTCTTTATGACTAATGTGAGTCCATGGATTATACGCACTCTCACCCTTCCGCAATTTGCTAGCCTCTTCGGTACCGTGCATTGCACTTTCTCACATCGAGAGTCGGTGCAAACTTCGCCTGTGCATCCAAACCCCGTGATATGATACACTCTATCACACATAAGACTCCTTATATCTTCCTCAAAACAGCCACCATACCTACCTATCATGGCATTTCCATAGCCATTCCGAGATATATTGCCATGCAACTTCCACCGTTCCATTTTTATGAGATACATCATCATTGTCATATTGCATTGCATGATCATATAGCGGACATAGTATTTGTGGCTCAGCCACCATTTATCATTCTTATACATGTTACGCTAGCATCATTGCACATCCTTGTACACTGCCAGAGGCATTCATATAGAGTCATATTTTTGTTCTAGTATCGAGTTATAGTGTTGAGTTGTAAGTAAATAGAGGTGTGATGATCATCATTATTAGAGCATTGTCCCAGTGAGGAAAAGATGATGGTGGCTATGATTCCCACACAAGTCGGGATGAGACTCCGGACGAAAATAAAAAAATAAAAAAATAATAATACAGAAAAAAGAAGAGGCGAAAAAGAGCCATGAAAAAAAATATGAAAAGAAAAAAAATAATAAATGAGAGAAAAAGAGAGAAGCGGCAATGTTACTATCCTTTTCCACACTTGTGCTTCAGAGTAGCACCATGTTTTTCATATAGAGAGTCTCCTATTTTGTCACTTTCATATACTAGTGGGAATTTTTCATTATAGAACTTGGCTTGTATATTCCGATGACGGGCTTCCTCAAATGCCCGAGGTCTTCATGAGCAAGCAAGTTGGATGCACACCCACTTAGTTTTCATGTTGAGCTTTCATACACTTATAGCTCTTAGTGCATCCGTTGCATGGCAATCCCTACTCCTTGCATTGACATCAATTGATGGGCATCTCCATGGCCCGTTGATTAGCCTCGTTGATGTGAGACTTTCTCCATTTTTGACTTCTCCTATTTATCTCTATCACCATATTCTATTCCACCCATAGTGCTATATCCATGGCTTGCGCTCATGTATTGCGTGGGAGTTGAAAAAGCTGAAGCACGTTAAAAAGTATGAACCAATTGCTCGGCTTGTCATCGGGGTAGTGCATGATAAATACTTTGTGCGAAGAAGATGGAGCATGACAGGATTATATGATTTTGTAGGGATAATGTTCTTTAGCATTTTTATTTTGAAAGATATGATTGTTTATTAGTATGCCTGAGTATTGATTTCTATATATCAAATTATAGACTATTGCTTTGAATCATTCAGATCTTATTATTCATACCATAAGAGAGAGATTACATGATGAAACATGATAGGTAGCATTCCACATCAAAAATTCTGTTTTTATCATTTACCTACTCGAGGACGAGCAGGAATTAAGCTTGGGGATGCTTGATACGTCTCCAACGTATCTATAATTTTTTATTGTTCCATGCTATTATAGTATCAATCTTGGATGTTTTTATATGCAATTATATATCATGTTTTGGGACTAACCTATTAACCCAGTGCCTAGTGCCAGTTGTTGTTTTCTGCTTGTTTTTGGCTTTTCAGAGAAACAGTACCAAATGAAGTCCAAATGGCATGAAACTTTTTGGAGATTTTTTTCTGGACAAAAGAAACCTGGGAAGCTTCGGGAGGAGGCCAGAAGCCTCATGGAGGATTCACAAGGCACTAGGGCGCGCCCCAGGGGGGCGCACCGTGCTGCCTTGTGGGGGCCACGTGACTCCTTTTGACCTAATTCCACTTCTATAAATTCACAAATATTGGGAAACCCCCAGAGAGCCAGAAGAAAAAACCTTTCTGCCACTGCAAGCCTCTGTTCTTCCGTGATCCCAGCTGGAGGCCTTTTTCGGTACTCTGCCAGAGGGGGAATCGATCACGGAGGGCTTCTACATCAACCTTGCTGCCCTTCCGATGATGTGTGAGTAGTTTACCACAGACCTAAGGATCCATAGCTAGTAGCTAGATGGCTTCTTCTCTCTCTTTGATCTTCAATACAATGTTCTCCTCGATGTTCTTGGAGTTCTATCCGATGTAATCTTCTTTTGCGGTGTGTTTGTTGGGATCCGATGAATTGTGAGTTTATGATCAGATTATTCATGAGAAATATTTGAGTCTTCTCTGAACTCTTTTATGCCTGATTGTTATAGCTTTGTATTTCTCTCTGATCTATTGGTATAGTTTGGCCTACTAGATTGATTTATCTTGCAATGGGAGAGGTGCTTTGTGATGGGTTCAATCTTGCGGTGCTCAATTCCAGTGACAGAAAGGGACATGACACATATTTGTATTGTTGCCATTAAGGATAAAAAGATGGGGTTTATTCATATTGCTTGAATTTGCTTCTCTACATCATGTCATCTTGCTTAAGGCATTACTCTGTTTCATGCTTAATACCCTAAATGCATGCTGGATAGCGGTCGATGGGTGGAGTAATAGTAGTAGATGCAGGTAGGAGTCGGTCTACTTGTCTTGGACGTGATGCCTATATACATGATCATTGCCATGAATATGTCATAATTATTTTCTTTTCTATCAATTGCCCAACCATAATTTGTTTACCCACCGTATGTTTATGTGCTCAAGAGAGAAGCCTCTAGTGAAAACTATGGTCCCCGGGTCTATCTTTATTATATAAAAAACCTAAAAATACCTTGCTGCAATTTATTTATTTTTATTTTAATTGGTAGTTTAGTTTATCTATTTACCTCGATAAGATTTAATCCTTGCAAATAACCGCTAAGAGGATTGACAACCCTCTTATTTGCGTTGGGTGCAAGTGTTTGCTCTTGTGTGTGCAGGTGCGCTTAACGGAATTTTGCTTGGTTCTCCTACTGGATTGATAACCTTGGTTCTTAACTGAGGGAAATACTTATCTCTACTGTACTGCATCATCCTCTCCTCTTCGGGGAAATACCAACGCAGACTACAAGTAGCATCCTTCTGTAATGTACCGCAACCAGTGACTACTTCTTTCTGCAAAGTGGAAGGATCAACTGGTCCCAAGAATGCAATAATTTTCCTTAAATACATTGGCTCCTATTGTGCAGTTCAACTAAAATCAAAATCGAAATAGCAACGAGCAGAAGTTTTGATATCCCTTTTTGCACAAAGAGGTATAAAGGAAACAATTACTTACCAATAACGGTTGATGACTTATACGCCCACAAGAAAAAAACATCTACCTTATCTTAATGGGTAACAAAGCAGGATAGTAGCAATTCTCAAACAGTGTCATTGATTCATATTAATAGAGACATTATCTTAACAATACCTTGCTTAAACATGTAAAGAACGACAAAGCAGGATAGTTCCATTTCTCAAACAGTGTAACTGATTCATATTAACAGAGACATTATCTTAACAATACATTGATTCAACATGTAATGCCGCCGATACCTAATAAGTGTTGCAGTTCTGAACTATGGTTCAGTAGTTACTTCTAAGACTGACATTGCTTAATTTTAGCAGTGGCATTAGATTAACAAAAAGCTTAAACAGTTACATGGCAGAGTGGGCGCAACAGCACCATGTGCTTCCATCGATGTATAAAGGGGTGATGCAGAGTTTGTTAACAAAGAAGCAAGCAGCATATTTGGTTGGTAGCATTTTTGTTCACTTAATGGGAGAAGACAGCAATACAATAGCTTTAATTCAACATTTATTCAAAATAGTACCAATACAAGTAGCACATCATCTCAAAGCACACTGCACAATCATGTGGATGAAGGCCGGTACTGACCTTTCATGAGGCAGACTTGAAAGACCTCAAGATCAAATACCAATCTACCAACACGGATAGGAAATCCGATCTCCTTTTGTGTAGTTCCACTAAATCTAGCAATGTTGCCGGTGTGACATTTTAGTTGAACTGCACAAAACAGTCTTCAAACAAAAGTGTTTTGCGTAGTGCACCAAAACGTCGCAATAGCAACGAGGTGAAAGAGATCCCCGTTTGCACAGAGGTAAAAAAGGAAACAATTACTGGCCAATAACGGAGGATGACACACACGGCCACAAAAAGAAGCATCTACCTTATCTTAATGGAAAACAAAGTAGGACAATAGCATTTCTAAAACAGTGGCATTGATTCATATGAACAGAGACATTCTCTTAAAATTAACATTCATTTTACATGTAATTTACTTTTAACAGTGGCATTTGCTTCAATTTTCCAATGGCATTATGAGATTAACAACAGCTAAATAGTTGTATGGGACAGGGAACACACCAGCACCATGTGCCTCCACACGTATAAATGGGTGATGCAGAGTCTGTTGCAACAAAGAACCAAGCAGCATATCTGTGTTGGTCCCATATTTGTTCTCTTTCAACCTTTTTCCTATTTGAGTACAGCAAATCTAGTCCTGCACAAACTCTACTACATTGTCCCCCACCCCCAGGTTTCTTTCTTTTTTCAACAAAGAGATCAGTTCCTTACAGATGTGTGTACTAAGATTCCCCTTTTTCCCTTTTCGACCAACAGAGCAGCTGGATAGCCTGTCTGTACTACTTTACCCCCATCCTTTCCTCTTTGAACCATGTCCTAGATTCATGCTATAAAACTCCCCCCCTTCTTTCCTGTTTGAACCAGACCTAGATTAGACTGCAGAAACGAAAAAGATCCACATGAAGCTAGAGCAATGCCGGTTTCAAAGTAAAGTTATACCTTAGGGTCGTCGGGATGTGGCTAGGTGGGTGGCGGGAGGCCGGATCTGCCCACACTACGTACGACAACGATGAAGAAGGGGTCGGAGGCCCTCCCGCACAGGCGCTGGGTGAAAGAGAACAGCGCCGCCGGCAGTGGATTCCCTTCCTCACCGACGGCAACAGAGTCAATGCTGCACCCCCTCACCTTCCCCGGCCGACGAGATCCGGACGGCTCTTTGACCAGCGGTGAGGGGGAGAGAGAGAGAGGCCACTATAGTCTTATTTAGATCTGGAGAGGGTGAGAGAGTGTGAATAGAGCAAACCCTACCAAACAAACGCTAAGGCTCCAGCGTGTATATATATAGTGGAGAGACAGAGTGTGAAGAGAGCAAACCCTAGCAAACAAAGGCTGAGGTTCCATCTTATATAGTACTTATATGGTGGAGTGGTTTTATTTTTCTTTCCATAAAAATCATTTTAAATTGTGTACGAAACAAAACTCTCAACCTCGCCAGGAAATTAAAGCCTGTTTAGGGCTTAGGGTTCAAGGCCTAGGGACTGCATCGATCGTTTTGTTCTTTATTTGTACACCTTCTCACAACTTTTGTCTTTAGTTGTGAAGTAAATTTTGGTTATGATCTGTGAATCATTTAGATGCATCAGCATGCATGTTAGTTTCCTTTGTATTTGATGGAATGTTGCAACGGGGCAACCTTGGAGGCAAGATACATGAAACAAAAGCTGAAAGCCTCATAGCATTGTAAGTACAATTTTATCTCGCTGAGAACTTATAGTAGTATGTAGTACTCCTACTACTACTAAAGAGCTAGGTGTTGCACGGTGTCCAAGGAATATGGTGATAGTGTGAGGTGGGCCATGTACTACTCACTGGGCTGCAGTGTTTTGCACTCCTCCAGTGTAAGAGTGCATAAAATTAGTTTTATCACAGAATAAAAAAAGAGTGCACACGCTCCACGGCGCGGTTCCTGGCTCCAAAATCAATCTACCTCCTTTCGCTGAAACGTGGGACATCCAACATCCGGGTCCACGTGCCATGCACCAAAGTAGAGTGTAGTACTACAACTGACAATCACGACGGTCGTACCGCTGCAGTAATAATGTCCAATGAGTCGTCAAATCACATAGACCCGGCAGGAAGTTGGACGGACGAAGCAACCATCACTCTTCATTCAATCCGCTTTATCCCTCATGCAGTACAGTATACTACAGTGTTCTTTTGGAAACCAACATTTCTTGTCGATGGATCGCGCCATGGAGCAAAACTAACATTTATATACATCACGTCTGTCACGTTCGCGTCTCACCCCACACGGTTGCTCGGCACGCCGCTCATCGCAAAGCGGGTATACGCACACTTCCCTGCCCGCGTATCGATGGATCGCGCCATGGAGTACTACTACTGGAAGAGATAGAGGAGGGGGAGACAACAGCTAGCTGTAGCACGAACTCCCAAGAAATTTTTTGCATGCACGTTGTGGCCGGGTGTGGTGTCATTTGAACGCGGAGCAGTCGTGTGCACCGGGAAGCGGCGCGGGCGGCGCTCTCTCGGCCGGCGCCAATGAGACGTCGCGTCTGCTCTGGCCGGGCATGAATGCGGCACTGACTTTTTCGGGCCGGGAGAGCGCGCGGGTGATGGAGATGGTTTGGTTGGGTCGGGGCGGTCAGGAGAGGGCGTGGCAGCCATCCGGACGCCCGCAAACGGGAGACGCTGGACCTACATAAATATTGCTAGGATTTAGGGTTTACGTTAATTATTAAGTAATTAACGTAATAATGAGCCAGTTGGACAAATATGATTGGAGATGAAAGGAGGACGGGCCAACCCCCCTGAAATTCAGCGGGGGTGGAGATGAAAGTAGAAATTTTACGTAAACACGGATATGTATGTGTATGTGTGTGTGCGCACACACACACATAGTCACGACTCTCGCGACTACTCGTACACAACATCTCTCTGTAGGTCGATGTCTCATTCTCTCTAACACACATGCACACACACACACACACACATAGTTCGGCCTCATTTTGTTCCTAGGATAGGAATATCATAGGATTGGGAAACAATAGGAAGTGAGATAAAAGGAGTAGTACTACCAGTTCAAAAAAAGGAGTAGTACTACGTACAAGAAGAGAAGAGGTACACGCACGCACTCTGCCTCTGACACACCCGTGAGTACACGATGGAGCGCATTTGTACACGAAGAGGTAGCTTACGTGATAATTTGACCCTTTAATTTGGTCACTTAATAATGAAGGGCTGGGGACCACACGTGAGCGATACTCCTGGAAGCGGTGGCGTGTTATTGATCGAGTTTTCTTTCCTCGTATGTTAAAAAGAGATTCCTCCGTGAGTTTTCGTTTTTGTTTCCGGGAACGCGCGTATTCTGTTTGAAACCATTGCTATGGAGAGATTTTTTTACTCTATTGTATATGTAGGCTTGAGAGGGCTTGGTTGATTGGGTTTCCTGCGTCTCACTCTCTCACCCTCTCCAAATCGAAACAAGACAACATTGTCCACTCTGATATCTCTCCTTACCGCTGGTCACAGATCCGATCGGATCCCGTCTGTTGTGGGAGGGGAGGAAGTGCAGCGTTGACGTGGTCGCCGTCGGCGAGGGAGGAAGCCGACGCGCACCATCCTCTCTGAGCCAGCGCTGGCGCGGATGAAGGTCCTCCATGCCCTTGTTCGCTGCCGTCGTGTGGGCAGATCCCGCCGCCCACCTAAGCCACATCTCGCCCATCTAAGGTATAACTTCTTTTGGATTTCATGCTTCGTTCTACTGGTCCAGCTCCCCACGTCGCTGCATGCGGGTTTTGTTTGTACTAGTACTCCCCAGCTCGCCATGTACAGTAGCTAGGCTTTGTCTACTAGTCCAACATCACATAATTCTTTTGGTTACATGAAAGGCCACTCCAAAAGTTGTCCTGGTTTTTCCGTCAAAGAAAAAGTTGTCCTGGTTTATGCCTCGATGGAGGTACACGATGGTTGTGCCCTCACTGTCCATATGCCCCTATTGCTGCTGCTAATCTAATATCACTGGTAAAATGAAGCAATGCCCATGTTAAAGTGACGTCCCTTTTAAGCAATGCTGCTGTCAATCTAGAGGCGTCGATAAATAGAAGCAATGACATCGTTTTAAGAAATGCTTCTGTCCTGCTTTAGTCCCCATGAAGATAATCATGATGCTTCTATTTGTGGGGTACATTTCATTAATTCTTATTGACAATTCAGATGCCGCTGTTAATCTTGTACCACTGCCAAAACAATGTAACAACACTACTTAAATATCCCTTTGTTATATTTTTGCAAACAAGGATCCATATCTCCACACCAAGGCATGTCTTCCTCAATTTTAGTGGAACTGCACAAAATTGGATGGCCACTATTGCGCCGCCTCATTGTCCTCTACCACGTGGTTCTACCTCTCTCGAGCTTGATTACCGAGAAGAAACAAACCACAGTGAGGATTTATCAAACCTCAGTGGTGCCACACCCAAACTTGATGCCAAATGGATGATGCATCACCACAATGACCTATCGATGCTCATGGTTGCATCGGCTAGTGAAGCTGATCGATGTTCGATGAAATACGAGTTGTCTTCCATCAGTGCTCTTTGCTGGGTAGCCATGAAGACAAAGATATCATTCATCAGTGCACCTTGGTTGCATTGGAGACACAATCGTCTTCCACCTTGGTGCAAATTTGTCTTTCGCTATGAACGAAATGTTTCCTCGGAGAAGCATCGATGTTGGTACTAAGAGCAAAATATTTGTATTGGTTTCTAAGCCTTCTCACAACTTTGTCTTCAGCTCCCCTGTATTGGTTTCTAAATGTTGGCTATGATCTTTCAATCATTGAGTTGTATAAACATTTTATTTATGAGTTGGTTCTAAATTTTTGCGACTAGTTAATTATGTTGCCAAACTTTGATAAAATATATTACTCATATAACTACATAAAAAAATATGAAGCCAATTGTTGGCATGTATTAGCCGTTTGCTAGTTAAATATGTGGTCAAACTTTGATAAAAAAAATGATGTGTAGTAAAAACCCGGACGGAGGTACCACACATCAACAATAGGAAGTGCGACCAGGATGCGTGGAGCGTTAGTTTGATCATAGTTTTCTTCACTGGTATGTTAAACAAAACTTCCAAAGGAAAGAAGTCTGGAACCCATGGACCATCCGATGATTTTGTGCACTTCCACTAAAATCGAGCTGAGCATCCCTGTTAGCAAAGATATTGAAGAAGTGTGATTAGAATAATAGTAGTGGCATGGAGCGACGTGGGGAGCTGGGGCAGTGGAGGAAGCCGGCTCGAAAGGAAGTTGTACCTAAGGGATGTCGGGATGTAGCTAGCAGGGCTGTGGGAGGCGGCATCAGCCCATACCACGGCAGTTAGCAAGGGGCGAAGGCTACCGTGCCGGAGCTTTGTGAGAGAGAACAGCCGGGACCCCTGATCAGGACACGCCCACAGTGGGTTTTCTCCCTCGCCGTTGGCGACCGCGTCTATGCAAAACATTCACCACTTCCCCCGGCGGACGGGATCTGGCCGGATATGTGAACAGCGGTGTGGCCACCGTCGTTTTGTGCAAGAGTGTGTGAAGAGAGCAACCCCAGCAAGCAAGCATGTAGCTTAGGCTCCTGGCTATATTATGTATATATAGTGGAGCGGTTTTCCTTTTCTATCCATATCAACCTTTTTATATTGCGTACGTGCCATTGAAGACAGAAATGATGGTTGCTTCGTCCAAGCAACTTACTGTGTGATTTGACTGCTCATTAGGCATTATTACTGTGTCCCCTGCTGGTACTCCACCTATGTGTGTGACCGTTCCCGAGTGTCACTTGTACTTCCAAGTACTTATCTCTAATTTTCTTGCATGACACGTGGATCCGGATGCTGGATGGCCCACGTGTCAGCGAAAGGAAGAAGAACGAGTTCCGCCGACCGAGAAGTAGTATTTCCATGCAAACGGATCTTACAATGCATGAGTTGTTTGTTATGCTATCGATGAAAATACCCCTGCATGCAGGTTTGTCTCACTCCCATGTGCCCTACTTACTCTAACATCCATCATTTCAGCAAGGGGTAATGCCGTCTAAAACCACACGTACACATGTGAAGACTACAACCCTCATGCATGCAGTACATTATGAAATATGAACATGTGAAGATTACAACCCTCATGCATGCATGCAGCAGTCACACGTACACATGCACACAAAAACGCACGCGACGCCCTAATGCATGCATGCAGCAGTCACACGTACACATGCACGCATGCATGCATGTGTACAGCACACGGTGCAACACACACGCTCACGCTCAAGTGCTCAGCCTACACGTGCATGCGCACACATACACTGCCAGGGTGGCTCCCGCGCAAGGGTTGAACTCCTGCCGCGCCTGTGTAAAATTTTGTTTAACTTATTTCTTTCCTCAGCCAACTGACAGGTGGGACCCATAGTCCACGTGTCAATTTAACCAGTAAACAAAGTGCTACGTAGACTATTTGACCGGCCAACAGAGTGAATACGGCGCTCTACTTTGAGCTAGTTACCGTATAAACACCGCAAAATGTATATATTGACCGTAATGAGCGTATTATGAAGTCTAGTGACCGCCATTAAGCCATATTAACCGAAAAGGAGGCAGTATGGACTGGTAGTGGACTAGTAGTAGTACCAATACTACACTACGCCCTCTCCCTCTCCCACATGCGCGGTGGCTCGTAGGATGAGGAGAACGAGGAGAAGCTTGCTTACTATGCCCTCTCCCTCTCGCACACGCGTGGTGGCTCATAGGATGAGGAGAACGAGGAGAAGCTTTCTTACTATGCCCTCTCCCTCTTCCACACACGCGGTGGCTCGCAGGATGAGGAGAAAGCTTTTGACTACTGCGCGCTCACTGTCCGCTCTCCTCGCCCACGCAGTGGACGTGCAGCAGTTCATTCGGTGTCAGATTGCTAGAAGCATACAATGTAGTATTGTAATTGTTCAACTTCACGAAGAGACGAAGAGCCAAGCGCAAGGTTTAATAGTACAAGTAGTACAGTATACAGGTACACTAGGAACCGCATGGTGGAGCGTATGCACTCTTATTTTATTTTAATCTGTGATAAAGCAATCTTCTACTACTAGTACGCATTTACTCCGGAGTAGTGCGGAAAATGGAAGCCCAGTGAAGTATTACTCCTTAGAGACTGGCCATAGTGGGAGTAACTTCAAGAGTAACATCGGGTCCAACTCAGCAAATTTGCTTATGTGGCAATGAGTTAGTGAGGACAGAGGTAAATTGAGTAACTTAACTAGTTACTGTAACATCACATATCCCAATACAATATGAGTCTGTAACCTAATAAATGAAGCTTTGCATGACACCACACATAGTATGTTTACTACCCACTATGGAGGTACTAGTAACATAGCCTAGGGTAGCGTGTATGTTACTAGTGCAAGTTAGTCTCCACTATGGCTAGTCTCACACTATCACCATAATATTTCTTGGCCTCCGTGCGACACCTAGCCCATCTGTGTTCTCCTTACTATTTATAGTTGCTCCTAGTAGTAGGAGCGGATTCAAAGAAGATTGAATTGATGGTTGCTTCGTCCGAGCAACTTATTGTGGGAAAGGTAGGGCTTATGATTTGACTGCTCATTAGTATATTACTGCGGCGAAATGACCGGGCTGGATTCTCCCGTGTGGTTGTGCACTCTAATTTGGTGCATGGCACGTGGACCTGGATGCTGGAGTAGTATAATGGCTTCTGGCAATGCTATCAAGCTTTCAGCATCTGTTTACATAATATATGTACACATAATTTTTGAGCGACATGAAATTGTACAACGCTATGAAGCTTTCAGCTTTTGTTTCATGTGTCTTGCCAGCTGGAAGGTTGTCTCGTTACAACATTCCATTAAATACAAAGGAAACTAACATCCATGCTCTTTCGCAAAAAAAAGAAAAAACTAACTTCCTTGCTAATGCATCTCAATGATTCGCAGATCAGAGCGAGTATTTACATCACAACTGAAGACAAAGTTGTGAGAAGGTGTACAAATAAAGAAAAAAAATAAAAAATGATTGATGCTCTCCATAGGAATGCATTCATTTCCTGGCCACGATATTCATTGGTTGGCAGCTACTTTCCTGCAGCTCTGTCAAAATCTACACGACATGTTGGCAAAGAAAGGAGCTGTCAGAAGCATGGAACATTCCGATCATTTTGTGCAGTTCCACTAAAATAGAGCTGAGCGTCCCCTGTTAACAAAGATATTGAGTAAGTGTGATTCCAATAATAGTGGCACTGTTGATGAAACAATAAACACACAAATAGAAGTCGGTCACCTTTGCAGTCTCTCTTGAGACTAACTAGTTGTTGGAGAAGATTAGGCTGGGAGTTGGATGAGGAGGATAGGAACTCCAAACTCCCTTTGTGTAGTCCCATTGAAATGTAGAAATGTTGCCTGTGACATTTTAGAAGAAATGCACAAAACACTCTTAAGAAAAAAGTTCCTTGTGCAGTTCACCAAAAGGTCGCAATAGCAACGAGGTGAAATGGATATCCCTATTTGCAAAAAGAGGTAGAAACGAAATAATTACTGGCCAATGACAGTTGATGACACATACGCCGACAAAAATAAGCATATTCATTGTCTTAAGGGAAAGATAACAGCACGGTGGTTTCTCTCAAACGGTGTGAGGAGGAGATTGCAAATTTGAAAGTACGCAGGCCGAGCTAGTACATTTTAAGCAAATAACTAGAGAAGATCCACATGCAGCGACATGGGAAGTTGGGCAGTGGAGCAAGGCCGGTTCTAAAGGAAGATGTACCTGAGGGTCGTCAGGATGTAAGTAGGAGGGTGGCGGTGGGCGGGATCTGCTACGGCAGCGAGCAAGGGTCGAAGGCCCTACCGCGCCGGAGCTTGGTCGGAGAGAACGGCGGGTACCATAGATCGGGACGTGCCGACAGAGGGTTTCCTACCTTGACGCCGGCGACCGGAGCAACGCTGCATATCCTCCCTTTCCGCCAGCGGACGAGATCCGGCCGGATCAGTGACGAGCGGTTAGAAAGAGAGAGATTGGCCACTGCCATCTTGTGTGAGAGAGTGTGAAGAGACGAACCCCAGCAAGCAAGCATTGAGGCTCCTGCCTATATTTGTACTAGTATAGTGGAGCGGTTTTCGTTTTTCTCTCCATACAATCGTTTTATATTCTACATGCCATTGACGAACAAAACTTTATTTAAAATAATGCGCCAACGCGTCAAGTCGCACTTTGTTTTGTTCACGCGTGGTACACGACCCTCCATCAAGTGAACAACCAACACGCGTCAAATTATCATGTGGGCTGCCTTTTCATACAGAAATGAGCTCCACCTTGTACCCGCGCGGGTGTGGTTGGGAACCAGACATGAGTACGTGCATCATGCATGCACCTCTTCTCTTCATCCACGTACCCCACCTACGTGGGTGTGTGTGAGAGATACAAACCAAGAGAGATATGGTGAGTGCGTTTGTGAGTATTTTTTTTGGGGGGGGGGGTGATTTTGTAAGTGTATTTGTGTGCGTGAGAGATAGACAGGGAATATGAGTCAATGATATCTCAAAAAATGTAACATATGCAATGTGTGTGAAACGGAGGCCTAGATATATCATATATAGAGGGGGCGATGCATGAGAAGAGAGGGGAGGGATCATCAGTGTGAGATATCGATAGAATCGAAGAGAGGGATGAAGGTGTATGGGTGCGAGATCGATAAAGAGAGCCAGCGAAATTGTGTGTGTGCATGTCAAAGATATAGGGTGGATGGCCTACTGGAACGTGAGAGGGGACAGGTGCAGTTTGTGTGTGGCAGGGAGACCTAACTAGAGCGTTCGACTATCAGTGTGTGTGTGTGGGGGGGGGCAGATACCTAACTAGAGAGGTGGATCGACATATATATGTGTGGAGAACGAGAGACCTAGCTATGTATTGAGGGAGATCGATCGGCATCCATACATATGTGTAGGAGAGGAATAAGGTTGGGAGAGAGACAGAGCTAGAGTGCCGGAGGGGTGGTGGTGGAGTTGCTTCTCGGAGATGGTGGGAGAGGCCTACTAGACAAACGGAGGGTATGACTGCAATATCAATAAGAGAGAGGATGTGTGTCTGTGTGTGCGCGTGCATGTGAGAGACGAGTCGGGAGGCATGCATGGATGATGGGGGGGCGATATGTCTGTGGTAAGCAGACCTAACTAGATAGGTAGAGCAATCGTCGTGTGTCGGGGAAAGGGAGAGACTTATCTAGTGAGGTAGACCGATCGGTGCATGGTGAAAAAGAGTTATAGTCGACCTAGCTATATGTACAGAGGGAGATCGATCGGTATACATGCATGTGTTAGAGGCAAATAAGGCCCGAAGAGACGGATAGAGAGAGGTGGATGCGGCTAGGAGGTGGTGCGATAGGCCTACTATATAGAGATGGAGGAGTGTGCGAGTGCGAGATCGATGAAAAGAGGGGCAAGAGTGTGCATATGTGTGTGACCGTATGAGAGATAGGGGGCATGGACGGTGAGAGGAGAAGAGGGAAAGTGTGTGTATGTGGTAGGCAGACCTGGCTAGAGAGGTATATCGATCGGTGTGTGCCGGAAAGAAGGAGCTGGGGAGACCTATAGAGACCGTGGGAGAATAAAGAAAAATAACGAATGTGCGCAACGGAGAGAATGCTGAGGAAGGGGGAGGGCGAGGAGGGCATGTGCATGCACGAGAGAAAGTTAGTGCTAGCTACAAAGAGAAGAGGATTGTGTGGGTGTAAAAGTCTAATAGAGATCATAATTCATTACAAAAGTGGATTCAGATATTAGAATAAGAGATCATATTGTTTTAAACCCCTGCATGCATGAATATAATGGTGATACACATGGTGTGGTTATGAACATGTTATACTATATATATATATATATCAAACAATCTCACATTCATTTGAATTTGTGATAATGTGTGGCTTTTGCAGCTCACAGCTAAGTACTTGTAGGCGTAGGGGGCGGGGTACTATACATTATGCGATAAACACATTATACATATGAAACATGGTTTAGATTATGAAGATCTAGCTAGAGCTTGAAATGTACTATTATTTGAAATCAGCATAAAGTGGATTGAAAATTTTGAATTTGCTTTCATATAGTACACATAGTTCATATCTGACTTAACAGTAGTCATGTGGTGTGTTGTGAAGATAATATACAGATGATGGTTTAACTTGACAACAATCATGATTGTAGATTCTTATTCAAATAGTGAAATGAAATCCAATTTAGTTCATATTGCAGCGGTAGTATATACATTTCGAATGCACTAAAATGTTCATTTGAGTAGGTTACATGCATTATGCACCTAGCGAAATATTTTAATTGAACATAACATGGATTCAAAGTTTTGAATGACATTTGTAGTAATTCATACAGTAAAACAGGACAAGACCCTCTCTTGTGTGGTGCGAATAGATTTTTTTTTGGTTGAGGGAAGTGCGAATTGGTATGGTACCCTACACGTTACACTGGTACAGTGACCTGCTATACAAATGGTTTTTACCCCCTTTCCGCGATAGAGTTTTAAACCGCCGCCTTGCCTGTGTGTGCGATAGGGGGGTCCTTCCCACACGACCCAGAAACCGTCGGCGATAGGGCCTCCGGTCACATAGGCGGGGCAAAAAGAGCTCGTGTGCAATCGGGCGAGCCATCGCAGACAATTATACTGGCCCAATCATTTCTGTTCGTATGTACATCCCACAAAGTGAATCTCAGAAAAACATTTCCGTTCATATGTGCATCACACACAATTTTTATGTGGAAACGTTTGTGCAAGGTGGCCTAACGCAAACATTTGTCAGGCGGAAGTCGTGTGTGATTGTTCATTGATCCAACACAGCTACTTTCTAGAAACTGTGTGCGTTGTTTGAGGTCATCGCCCACGGTGTTGTCTCAGAAACCGTCTGCAATACAAAAACCCAATAAGCGGGATACTTGGCCTATTATTGATAATGCATTTAGTAATCAAATTGACATTTCATATCAAGCACACCATATGTTGCACAGCCGTATTACGGCAACCAGAATTTCATAGCTGAATTACATCATAGTACAACATCACATAGCTTCAGCACCCAGTTACACCATATAGGCATAAAGTTAGCTATGCAATTACACAACAGCACGAAGTTTCACATGCAACATCTAAAACTTTTGGAAAGTAGCATCATATACGGTATATAGAGAGATGAATCTCATCTGGAAAACTGCTGAATCTGAAGGGGAATATTGAGACTTCAATGATGTTGAATGTCCTTGCAACTTTACGCCAGTGGCTGCGGATGATTGCCCGCCCAACCTTCGTCCTCTTGAGGAAGACTTCAATATTGTACCATGGGTGTTGAATGAGTACCTTCCTCGCCTCTTGACCATGGAGGTGGTTTGAGAGGTAATCATCAGTGAACTGCTTTGGAAAGGACTGAAAACAAAGATATGCATAAATATCTGTTCTAAATTTTGAAATGGCGCATAGGAAAAAACACAAGGTAAAAGAGTTAGTACCATCCTATAGTTGACTGATGTCTTCTTCATTGTGCAAACAAAGATCTTGTTGTTATTCAACTCTAGTTTCTTTATCCTAACAATCTTTCTGAGTTTCTTGACTTGACTGATATTCATGTCCATCTCATTTCCCCATATGCAAAATGGATCGAACAGTGGGTCTAAACCTCTGACAACATGACCTACATGTGCAAGACCAAATTGTTAAAAACCTAAATATTACTACCTCCGTCCCATAATATAAGAACGTTTTTAAGCTAACATAGCTTAAAAAAACGTTCTTATATTATGGGACGGAGGGAGTAGAATGGTTCCTGCAATTGCACAATAGTGTGCTATTAGCCAAAGGACCATGCATGTGCAAACCTCGATGGTAAACCTTAGTGCCTCCCATTGTTTCCCTGCAACACATATAAGGCAGACATTGATCAGTTTAAGTGAGAGTTGGCATAATATCAGTAGAATATATTAATGAAAACTTGTACCCACAACAAATGAACATCACACTGCACAATTGAACCAAAAGGTTAACTGGACACCACAACAAATGAAGCAAGCAGTTAACTGAGAACCACATTGCAGAATAGAACATATACTAGAAGATCATATAGTTAACCAAGCCTAGCATGCTTAAGAACTACTAGGAAATATAGCATTTGTGTATGTTTCTCATGTATAGAGTACATCCAAATTCGATTTTATTCTTCACATGCATAACAATAAAAAAATTGTACCCACAGGAATTGAACATCACATTTCAGAATTGAACCAAATAGTTAACTGAACATCACAACAAATGAACCAAACTTTTAACTGAACATCACATTTCAAAAGATCAGATTGCATATTAACATTACAAAGGACAATTCACTAGAAGGCACCGGAGGTGGCCTTTAGAAAACACCATGAACTGTCGTTTAAAGCAGCCAACCACGTGGCGGCGTGCACGCGCGAGGGGTCAACGGTGGCCTCAACGGCGAGGTGCTCCTCCAAGATCTGGTGGTCGGCACGCATGGCAGCCATCGCGACCTCATCCGCTCATGCGGCCGCGATTTGCTTCACCGCTGCCAGATGCTCCTTGAGCTCTTGGCTATAATGCGTGCACCATGGCTATGGGTGGCGCTTATTTGGAGGATGGGGCAGTGATTCGGGTGGAAGATGTCGCATCGGCAGTCGAGGCATGTGGGATGGAGAAGGAGGAGGAGGATGGGGGTGGGGTGTGGATTACCTAACTATATCGATGAGGCCGCGCAGCGGGAAGGAGCACCGCCGGTGAGGAGGCGGCACGGCAAATCAAGCAATGAAGGTTTGAACTTCGAAAGGAAGGAGGAAACAGTGGAAATGTGGCTTTTGGTGGGGGGAGGGGGCGGGGACCTAGATATTTGCGCGGTTGCCAAAAATTTATGAACGGTGCAGCAAAAAACTAGTGCGCAAGTGTGGTTGATGGATGGCCGGTGGACTATAGCCGACGAACCTTCCGGCATAAGCCATACATGATGGAGCCCCAAGATATTTTATACTGCATCGCACATGATTCTTGCTAACAAACTGTTTGTTGTGTACTTGATTTTTTTCATTTTGATTTGAAAGACAAAATGGGGTTACGCCAGGAAAGGTTGTTGTTTGAATTGCTAGAACATTTATCTGTAGTGAACATGCAACTATAGGAGTGTCGTGCTAAAATTTTGTATTATTCCGGGTTCGTTTGGCATTTTTTATACATTAATTCAGTTTTCTAGGCATTTAGTGTGCATAATTCAAATTTGAACTACATGCACATGCTCCAGTGCACCAAAATGGGTTGAAAAATTGTATATGTGTCCTTGGCTGAATGTTTAGGTCCCATACAAGAAATGGGAGTGAATTTCAAACATCTAGGCGTCATGGCTCGGCCGAAAACATTGAGAAACTTGGTTTTTAAATTCCTGTAAATCCAAAAATTGCCTAAAAATCACGGAACTTGGCATGGTGTCTTGACATGGCACCAACATGCTATGGTAAAAAAATTGTTCGATTTGGGACAAGTTTTGGTATAAGCTTCTTACAAACCAGAGCTTCTCTCAAGAAGGCTCATGGTTCCGATAGGGGATGTGTCACCTTTGTGGGCGAAACGACATACGCTGCTTCTTCCTGCCTTGATTTTTTTACAGAGGCAACAAAGACCAATAGGAGTGTCGTGCTAAAATTTGGAATTATTCCGGGTTTGTTTGGCCTTTTTTATACATTTATTGAGTTTCCTAGGCATTTAATGTGGATAATTCAAATTTGAACTACATGCACATGCTCCAGTGCACCAAAATGGGTTGAAACATCGTATATGTATCCTTGGGTGAATGTTTAGGTCCCATGCAAGAAATGGGAATGAATTTCAAACATCTGGGCGTCGTGGCTCGGCTGAAAACATTGACAAACTTGGTTTTTAAATTCCTATAAATCCAAAACTTGCCTGAAAATCATGAAACTTGGCATGTTGCCTTGACATGGCACCAACATGCTGTGGTAAAAATTTTGTCTGATTTTTTGAAGGCGCACAGATTAACAACCAACAAAGTCATTTTGGAACAAAGAGCTGCCACGTTATAATCGGAAACACAAGTGTTATTCAAACCGTGGACGTTGTACTAACCATTTACGTGCCACCACGGATCCCCATTTTTATTGGCTAGCTAGGAGGCGCCGTGCGGGGTAGCTATTTGAGTAGACGGGAGGCGTGAAGCAGACTGCTGCGCAGGCTCACCGGGAGGTGAGCCCTTTGACCTCCATCCGCCGCCTACCTCGCTCCCAACTTCTCCATTAATGGCGCCCGAGCTCCTATTTTAATGGCGTTGCTAGGCCTCAGTCGACTGAGATTTAAGAGAGAGAAAAGAAAATCTGAAAAGAAAATTTTGCATGGATCTAGATGTAAGATCTCACGGACATAGCATTGACCGAGACTTAGCAAGGTTGATATATATATGACGACGATGGCAATGAATAATAATAATTTTCTGACATATTCAGGAAGATAATTAAAGATGCCACATGCAGCAATGCCCGAAAGACACAAGGGCAAAAGAAGGAAGACGTAGACAACGATTTGGGTCCCTGCTCTCTAATTCACCTTGATCTACTATGCCATCTTCATCATTTCCTTCACCTTGATCTCCTTCACGTCCTTAATACGTCGCTTGCGAGCATCCACAGATTCCTCCAGGAGCATTTCACGCTCCATGCGGAGCTTAGCATTCTCGTACATAAGTTTCCTGACCATGACCGCCATCTTCTTCAACACGGTAGTTGTCTCCTCATGCTGCTTTGCCCTGCCGGTGATCTTCGCCCTCAGCAGGTCGTGCCCGGTGCGGAGCCTCACGTTGTCACCCCTTAGTCCCTGGATGACGCCGGTTGACTTATCCAACGCGGCATAGCTCTCCTCCTACAGCTTCGCCCAGTGGGAGATGTCATCCATCAGCTTATTGAGCATACCGCACATGCACCTGTGAGATCCCTCGAGTGCCCGCGATAGATCCATCCAGGCTGCCGCGATGCGGCAGGACCTCTCTGCTGCTTCCGCGGCGTAGTGGGACATCTGTGCCGCTTCCGCGGCGCGGCCGAACCACTCTAATGCTTCGGCGGCGTGGCGGGACCTCAGTGCTGCTTCTGCGGCGCGGCGGGACCTCTGTGCTGCTTCTGCGGCGCGGTGGGACCTCTCGGTTGCTATCGCGACGAGGCATGACATCTCTGCTACTTCGCTCACCGCTCCGTGGTCATTTCTCGACCAAGAACTCCTCCCACGGGCCATTGTAAATGCAAGGAAGGATGAAGACTTGTTTGTTTGTTGATGAGGTATTGAGGAGGAATGTGCAGTCATTTTCGAGTAGGTGGTATTTATAACCTAGTAATAAGCTGCTAAGTGGGAAAACGTTTAGGTTTTGATCGGTGTGAATAGGTTTGCAATTACATATAGCGTGGTAATTTGGAATGTGATGGGAAACAAGCTCAAAATTATTTGACGGTTCCGGTTTTGAAGTGTGGCATGATTCCCAGATGGTGTAATTAACGTGGGCAAGCGTTCTCGGATGCGTACGTGGCGTGTGCACCGCAATCGACGATGTTAGCACATGACTTGTTCCATCAGCCGTGTAAGCTTGTTATTACCATTGCGCAGAATTCTTTTAATTAGAATGTGTGCCCGTATATCACAAACTCCTTGATCTGCCTGACCGTTTCTGTTGTTTTGGCTCATCGCAAATAGTTCATCTGAGTGAACTGTATGCCGTCTATCGCACACACCTTGATCTGCATGGCCGTTTCTGTTGTGTTGGGTAATCACAAATAGTTCATCCGAGTGAACTGTATGCCGTGTATCGCACACACCTCGATTTGGCTGACCATGTTTGTTGTTCTGTCTTATCGCAAACAGTTCATATGGATCAACTGTATGCCACGTATCGCACACGCGTCTCTAATCTGAATCGTGCTTGATGTCTCTGGCATCGCACACAGTTCGTCTTATTGGCGACAGTTTTAGTATGACACCATTTGCGATTAATGCATCGCACATAGTTTGGTCGCGGGGTCTCTGATTGACGTGTCACGTTAGGACCATCCTGTAGTAGTGTTAGCCTTGTCCCGAAATTTCAACCTGCGCCTTATTATGCTGAAATTTCAAGATATCTCTTTGTCTGTTTGTGCTTCGAAAACTCCCTCCTTCTCAACCCGTGCCTTGCTATCCCAAAATTACAACGCGCGCGAAAACTCCCTCCTCCTGCAAAATCCTGACATGCAAAATCCCCGTTCTACCCCTGCGTGGAAAGAGCCGCTAGTTCAAATTGGTGGGGGTACTTTTGTAACTTACCCTACATTTCGGACAAGTGCGTCCCTAAGTCATGGTTCCCCCCTCCCATCCCCTTCTTTTCCCATTCGAAAACCGAGGCCGCCAAAACCTCTCTCCACCAGCCACGAAACCCCACCCTCCTCCGTTTGCCCCCCCACCGCCGCCCAGCAGGAGTCTCTTCCCCGATGACGTCGTCCACCGCAACAGCTCGACGTCCCTGCTACTTGTAGACTGCGTTGGTATTTCCCCGAAGAGGAGAGGATGATGCAGTATAGTAGAGATAAGTATTTCCCTCAGTTAAGAACCTAGGTTATCAATCCAGTAGGAGAACCATGCAAAATCCCTTTAGCAGCACCAGCACACACAAAAGCAAACACTTGCACCCAACACAAATAAGAGGGTTGTCAATCCTCTTAGCGGTTATTTGCAAGGATTAATTCTGATAGTGATAGATAGATAAACTAAAATACTAAATAAAATAAAAGTAAATAAATTGCATCAAGGTATTTTTGGTTTTAAATATCTGATAAAAGTAGACCCGGGGGCCATAGTTTTCACTAGAGGCTTCTCTCTCGAACACATAGCATACGGTGGGTAAACAAATTATTGTTGAGCAATTGATAGAAAAGCAAATAATTATGATGGATTCATGGCAATGATCATGTATATAGGCATCACGTCCGAGACAAGTAGACCGACTCCTGCCTGCATCTACTACTATTACTCCACCCATAGACCAGTATCCAGCATGCATCTAGGGTATTAAGTATGAAACAGAGTAACGCCTTAAGCAAGATGACATGATGTAGACAAAGTAAACTCAAGAAATGTGATTAAACCCCAGCTTTTTATCCTTAATGGCAATAATACAAATACGTGTCATGTCCCTTTCTGTCACAGGGATGGAGCACCGCAAGATTGAACCCGTCACAAAGCACCTCTCCCATTGCAAGATAAACCAATCTAGTTGGCCAAACCAAATCGATAGATCGGAGAGAAATACAAAGCTATAATAATCATGCATAAAAGAGTTCAGAGAAGACTCAAATATTTCTCTTGAATAATCTGATCATAAACTCACAATTCATCAGATCCCAACAAACACACCGCAAATGAAGATTACATCGGATAGAACTCCAAGAACATCGAGGAGAACATGGTATTGAAGATCAAAGAGAGAGAAGAAGCCATCTAGCTACTAGCTATGGACCCGTAGGTCTATGGTAAACTACTCACACATCATGGGAGGGGCAGCAAGGTTGATGAAGAAGCCCTCTGTGATCGATTCCCCCTCCGGCAGAGTACCGAAAAAGGCCTCCAGATTGGATCACGGAAGAACAGAGGCTTGCAGCAGCGGAAAGGTTTTCTCTTCTGTCTCTCCGGTATATTGGGAATATTTGGGAATTTATAGCACTGGAATTAGGTCAGGAGGGGCTACGAGGGGCCCAAAAGCCTGGGGGGCACACCCTACCCCCAGGGAACACCCTTCGAGCTTGTGGCTCCCTCGTGGCTCCTCTGGTCTTCTCCCGAAGCTTCGTGGGTCTCTTCTGGTCTAGAAAAAATTAATCCAAAGTTTTTTTCTCGTTTGGACTCTTTTTGATAATGATTTTCTAAAAAGACAAAAACAAGCAAAAAATAGCAACTGGCACTAGGCACTGAGTTAATATGTTAGTCCCAAAAAATGATATATAATGGCATATAATTGCATATAAAACATCCAAGATTGATACTATAATAGCATGGAACAATAAAAAATTATAGATATGTTGGAGATGTATCAAGCATCCCCAAGCTTAATTCTTGCTCGTCCTCGTGTAGGTAAATGATAAAAACAGAATTTTTGATGTGGAATGCTACCTAACTAGTTTCATCATGTAATCTCTCTTACGGTATGAATAATAAGATCCGAATGATTCAAAGCAATAGTATATAGTTTGACATAAAGACATCAATACTCAGGCATACTAATAAACAATCATGTCTTTCAAAATAAAAATGCTAAAGAAAGTTATCCCTACAAAATCATATAATCCTGTCATGCTCCATCTCCTTAACACAAAATATTTATCATGCACTACCCCGATGACAAGCCGAGCAATTGGTTCATACTTTTTAATGCGCTTCAGCTTTTTCAACCCCCACGCAATACATGAGCACAAGCCATGGATATAGCACTATGGGTGGAATAGAATATGGTGGTAGGGATTAATAAGGGGAAGTCAAAAATAAGAAGATAGTCTCACATCGACGAGGCTAATCGACGGGCTATGGAGATGCCCATCAATTGCTGCCAATGCGAGGAGTAGGGATTGCCATGCAACGGATGCACTATGATCTATAAGTGTATGAAAGCTCAACATGAAAACTAAGTGGGTGTGCATCCAACTTGCTTGCTCATGAAGACCTCGGGCATTTGAGGAAGCCCATCATCGGAATATACAAGCCAAGTTCTATAATGAAAAATTCCCACTAGTATATGAAAGTGAAAAAATAGGAGACTCTCTATATGAAAAACATGGTGCTACTTTGAAGCACAAGTATGGAAAAGGATAGTAACACTGCCCCTTCTCTCTTTTTCTCTCATTTTCTTTTTTTTCTTTTTTTCTTTCGTTTTCTCTTTTTTTCGTGGGCTCTTTTTGGCCTCTTTTTTTTCCTCACTGGGATAATGCTCTAATAATGATGATCATCATACTTCTATTTACTTACAACTCAAAAGAAAATTACAACTTGAAACTAGAACAAAAATATGGCTCTATATGAATGCCTCTGGTGGTGTACTAGGATGTGCAATGATACTAGCGTAACATGTATAAAAAAATGATGAACGGTGGTGATCCACAAATACTATGTTAGCTATATGATCATGCAAAGCAATATGACAATGACGATGTGTGTCATAAAAACGGAATGGTGGAAGTTGCATGGCAATATATCTCGGAATGGCTATGGAAATGCCGTGATAGGTAGGTATGGTGGCTATTTTGAGGAAGATATAAGGAGGCTTATGTGTGATAGAGCGTATCATATCACGGGGATTGGCGGCGAAGTTTGCACCAACTGTCGATGTGAGAAAGGGCAATGCACGGTACCGAAGAGGCTAGCAAATTGCGGAAAGGTGAGAGTGCGTATAATCCATGGACTCACATTAGTCATAAATAACTCACATACTTATTGCGAAAGTTTATTAGCCCTCAAAGCGAAGTACTAGTATGCATGCCCCTAGGGGGATAGATTGGTAGGAAAAGACCATCGCTCGTCCCCGACCACCACTCATAAGGTAGACAATCAAGAGTAAATCATGCTCCAACTTCTTAGCATAACGACAGATCATACGTGCATGCTTCGGGAATCACAAACCTTAACACCAATATTCTTACTAAACCACAATTATCTACTAGCACCTCCCACATATTACCATCTTAATATCGCAAAACTATTGCAAGGAATCAAACTTATCATATTCAGTGATCTACATGAAAGTTTTTATTATATCCCTCTTGAATACCTATCATATTAAGACCAAATTCATAACCCGTGCATATTACCATTGCTATTCATTAGACTCTCAAAACGATATAAGTGAAGCATGAGAGTGCAACTATTTCTTTAAAATAAAACCACCGCCATGCTCTAAATATATAAGTGAAGCACTAGAGCAACTACCTAGCTCAAAAGATATAAGTGAAGCACATAGAGTATTCTAACAAATCACGAATAATGTGTGTCCCTCTCAAAAAGGTGTGTTCTGTAAAGATGATTGTCTGATGACCCACAAGTATAGGGGATCAATTGTAGTCCTTTCGATAAGTAAGAGTGTCGAACCCAACGAGGAGCAGAAGGAAATGACAAGCGGTTTTCAGCAAGGTATTTTCTACAAGCACTGAAATTATCGGTAACAAGTAGTTTGATAGCAAGATAATTTGTAACAGGTGACAAGTAGCAATAGTAACAAAGAGTGAAGCAAAGTGGCCCAATCCTTTTTGTAACAAAGGACAAGTCGAAATGATCTCTTATAGTAAGTAAAGCGTTCTCGAGGACACATGGGAATTTCATCTAGTCACTTTCATCATGTTTGTTTGATTCGTGTTCGCTACTTTGATAATTTCATATGTGGGTGGACCGGTGCTTGGGTGCTGTTCTTACTTGAACAAGACTCCCACTTATGATTACCCCCTCTCGCAAGCATCCGCAACTATGAAAGAAGAATTAAGATTTCTCTAACCATAGCATTAAACATATGCATCCAAATCAGCCCCTTACGGAATAGCGCATAAACTAGGGTTTAAGCTTTTGTCACTCTAGCAACCCATCATCTAATTACTACTCCACAATGCATTCCCTTAGGACCAAAGATGGTGAAGTGTCATGTAATTGACGTTCACACGACACCACTAAGGGAATCAACAACATACATATCATCAAAATATCGACCGAATACCAAATTCACATGATTACTTACGACAAGACTTCTCCCATGTCCTCAAGAACAAAAGTAACTACTCACAAATCATGTTCATGTTCAAGATCAGAGAGGTGTTGAATAGCATAATAGATCTGAACATATAATCTTCCACCAAATAAACCAACTAGCATCAACTACCAGATGTAATCAACACTACTAGCAACCCACAGGTACCAATCTGAGGTTTTGACACAAAGATTGAATACAAGAGATGAACTAGGGTTTGAGATGAGATGGTGCTGGTGAAGATGTTGATGAAGATTAGTCCTCCCACGATGAGAGGATCGCTGGTGATGTCGATGGCGATGATTTCCCCCTCCCGGAGGGAAGTATCCCCGGCAGAATCTCTCCACCGGAGAGCAAAAGTGCTCCTGCCAACCTCGAGACAGCGGTGCACCATCCTGAAAGTCTTCTCTGTATTTTTTCTAGGGCAAATGCACTTATATACCAGAAAATGGGGGCCAGAGGCTGGCCAGGGGCCCCACGAGGTACCAGGGCGCGCCTGGGGGGTGGCGCGCCCTGGTGCCTCGTGGGCACTTGGGTGGCTCCCTCTGGTACTACTTGATTCCAGTATTTTTTATGTATTCCAAAATAATTCTCCGTGAAATTTCAGCTCATTTGGAGATGTGCAGAATAGGTATCTCTGACATAGCTGTTTCAGGTCCAAAATTCCAGCTGCTGGCAATCTCCCTCTTTGCGTGAATCTTGCATATTAAGAGAGAAAAGGCATTAGAATTGCTCCACAAAGTGTTATATTGATTAAAAACACTATAAATAACAGTAGTAAAACATGATGCAAAATGGACGTATCAACTCCCCCAAGCTTAGACCTCGCTTGTCCTCAAGCGAAAGCCGATATCGATAATCATGTCCACATGTTTAGAGAGTGAGGTGTCGATAAAAACAAAATATGGACATAGTAGCATCATGATCATTATTATAACAGCAATATTTATCATCATAAACTTCTCATGGGCAAGTAACAATTCATCACAACAATGGAGTATAAGGCATAAACTTTCTTGAAAACTAACAAACTATGTTATCAGTCGACAATGCAATTGCAATTCATCATATTTTTAGGAAGGGTCTCATGTAGGAGCTATTTGGCAAGTCCACATACTCAACCATCATTTAGTCTTCTATGATTGCTAACACTCACGACATATATATGGAGCAAAAAGTTTCAGCCAGACACATAGAAATATAGGGGCTTGTGAGTTTGCCTCCCTACTTATTCACCTCAAGGGTGATGTCAACAATAATAACTCATGATGACTCATATCCAACTGGATATATGTGCCTAGATATTTCCCCACCACATGATGCTTGCAAAAGAGAAAAATAAAAAGGAAGTAGAGGAGAACGCTATTGAATCTTGCATAAAAAGTAAATAAATAAAAGTAAAGGATAGGCCCTTCGCAGAGGGAAGCAGAGGTTTTCATGCGCTTTTTGTTGTTGGATGCAAGAGCTCTTAATGCAAAGGAACATCACTTTATATTGCCCCTTGTGATAGCAACCTTTATTATGCAGTCTGTCGCTTTTATTTCTTTAGCATCACAAGTTCATACAAAGCTTATTTCCCTTACAATAAAAGTTCAAACAAATTTAGAGGCAATTTTTATTGCTTTTTGCACCGATGACAACTTACTTGAAGGATCTTATTCAATCCATAGGTAGATATAGTGGACTCTCATGACATGAAAGTGGGTTTAAGGGTTTTGGATGCACAAGTAGTATCTCTACTTGGTGCGGATTTTTGGCAAGCAAAGATATTGGGCAAGCACCACATGTTGGAGTATCTATAACAATATAACTTCTATGTGAATATGAACAAACATAATTCATTACGTTGTCTTCCTTGTCCAACGTCAACAATTTGACGTAAAATACTTAATGAGGGCTCACAATCATAAAAGATGTCCGAGATAGTATATTTGCATGTGAATCTTCTCTTCCCTTATTAACTTTTTCATGAATTGCATCATTGACTAATGCTATGTTTGTTAACTTCCAATAAATTTTACCACTTATACTTTTCTTTATGTAATGTCATTACTTTCCATAAGATTAGTATATGATCTTTTTCATTATTTTCATTGCTAGAATTGAAACATGAAAGTAAAAAAACATAAACTCAAACTACTCTTTATTATATAACTCTCAACTCGATTACATAGATAGGTAGATCACGAAGCTAACACTCAAAAATAGATCATACTAAACTTTTATTCAACTAAATCACGAAATAACTAAGGATCAAACTAAAAATAGGTAAAGATAATAAAAGTGATGGTGATACGATACCGGGGCACCTCCCCCAAGCTTGGTACAAGCCAAGGGAAGTGCCCATACCCATGTACTCAAGTCTCCTTCTTCGGTGATGGTGGTGATGATGAAGTGGTGGGCTTGTCCTCCGGCTTCCATGGCATAGGTTCCCCATCATAGAAAGATGAACGAGTCTCCGGAGTCCTGAAACTTGCAGCTAAACTCATACCTTTGAATATTGCCTCAAACTCAAAGTTTTGGTTTTGAAGATCATAGATTTGGCCTTGGAGATAATCGATTCGTTCATTGAGCTTGAAGATGATGTCTCCCATCAATTGGCCCTCCACCTTGTGATTACGGGTGAATTCCGTGATCATGGAGTGGTTGGCACTGAGTCCACGTTCCACCATCCCTTGGCACTTGAAGATCTCCTGCTCCACCGCTTCGAGCCTGGATTCCATGCTCCCGGTCTTCTTGGGTCCTTGAACATCCTAGATGTGAAGCACCCCCTCACGCATCTCAATGGATTGAGGGTGTTTCATCACCTCCGGAAGGTAGGGCTTGATGACCTTCTCATAGAACTTGTCCTTGGAAGAGCTTGGTGGAGCCATAGCGATCTAGGTCTGTCAGAAAAATAGCACGAAACAAGAACAGAGGAGATTTCTGCGATACGGTGGTCAAAACATCTGGGAGTATATATAAAGATTTTTTATCTTGCAAACCAAGTAATCCAGAAGAAAAACGGAGTCGGGAAGGCTCATGTGGGGCCCACGAGGTACCAGGGCGCGCCTGGGGGGTGGCGCGCCCTGGTGCCTCGTGGGCACCAGGTGGGTCCCCCCGGCTGATTCTTATTTTTGTATTTTTCTAAATATTCCAAAACTGACAGAAAATATTTTTATGGAATTTTTGGAGTCGGTTTACTTACCGTATCACATACCTCTTCCTTTTCAGGGTTCTGGAGTGTTCCGGAGGGTCTCTCTTATGTATTCTTTTGGTGTAATTGTTTCAATAATGTTAGTTTCAACATTAATGGGGGTACCTGAAATATAGTGCTTAATTCTTTACCCATTCACCACTCTCAGATTAGTGCCTTCAGAGTTGTTTATTTTGATGGCTCCGGAGCGATAAACTTCTTCGATGATATACAGTCCTTCCCATTTAGAGAGGAGTTTTCCTGCAAAGAATCTCAAACGAGAATTGTACAATAGAACTTGCTCACCTACTTTAAATTCCTGTTTTTGAATTCTTCTATCTTGCCATCTTTTAACTTTCTCTTTAAACAATTTGGCATTTTCATAAGCTTGGTTTCTCCATTCATCTAATGAGCTAATATCAAATAACCTCTTTTCACCGGCAAGTTTAAAATCATAATTTAGTTCTTTAATTGCCCAATATGCTTTATGTTGTAACTCAAGAGGTAAATGACATGCTTTTCCATAAACCATTTTATAAGTTGACATACCCATAGGATTTTTATAAGTTGTTCTATAAGCCCACTATGCATCGTCAAGTTTCTTAGACCAATTCTTTCTAGATCTATTGACGGTTTTTTGCAGAATTAATTTTATTTATCTATTGCTCAATTCAACTTGACCACTAGTTTGAGGATGATAGGGAGATGCAATTCTAGGGTTAACATCATATTTAGCAAGCAATTTACGGAATACACCATGAATAAAATGTGAACCACCATCAGTTATTAAATATCTAGGGACTCCGAACCTTGGGAAAATAACTTCTTTAAGCATTTTAATAGAAGTGTTGTGATCAGCACTACTAGTTGGAATAGCTTCTACCCACTTAGTAACGTAATCAACAGCAACTAAAATATGAGTATACCCATTGGATTTAGGAAAAGGTCTCATATAATCAAATCCCCAAACATCAAATGGTTCAACAGCAAGTGAATAATTCATAGGCATTTCCTGACGTCTACCAACATTACCAATTCTTTGACATTCATCACAAGATAGGAAAAACTTACGAGCATCCTTGAAAAGAGTAGGCCAATAAAAACCAGATTGTAATACCTTGTGTGCAGTTCTGTCTCCCGCATGGTGTCCTCCGTAAGCTTCGGAATGACACTTCCGTAGGATTTGTTCCTGTTCATGCTCAGGTATACAGTGTATAATAATACCATCTACTCCTTCTTTATAAAGATGTGGGTCATCCCAGAAATAATGTCTTAAATCAAAGAAGAACTTTTTCTTTTGTTGGTATGTGAAACTAGGTGGTATGTATTTAGCAACAATGTAATTAGCATAGTCTGCATACCAAGGAGTATTACGAGAAGCATTTATGACAGGTAATTGTTCATCAGGAAAATCATCATTAATAGGTAGTGGGTCATCAAGAACATTTTCCATTCTAGACAAATTATCTGCTACGGGATTCTCAACTCCCTTTCTATCAATAATATGCAAGTCAAATTCTTGTAGCAATAAAACCCACCTAATGAGTCTAGGTTTAGCATCTTTCTTTTCCATAAGATATTTAATACAGCATGATCGGTGTGAACAGTTAGTTTAGAGCCAACTATGTAAGATCTGAATTTATCACATGCAAACACAACTGCTAGAAATTCTTTTTAGTAGTACCATAATTTCTTTGGGCACTGTCTAGAATTTTACTAGCATAATGGATAACATTTAATTTCTTATCAACTCTTTGTCCTAGAACAGCACCAACAGCATAATCACTAACATCACACATAATTTCAAAAGGCAAGTTCCAATCAGGTGGTTGAACAATAGGTGCAGTGGTTAAGGCTTTCTTAAGTGTTTCAAAGGCTTCTAGACAATCATCATCAAAAACAAATGGAACATCTTTTTGCCAAAGATTGGTAAGAGGCCTAGAAATTTTAGAGAAGTCTTTAATAAATCTCCTATAGAAACCAGCATGACCAAGGAAACTTCTTATACCTTTAATATCTTTAGGACATGGCATTTTCTCAATAGCGTCAACCTTAGCTTTATCAACTTCAATACCTGTTTCAGAAATTTTATGCCCGAAGATAATACCTTCATTCACCATAAAGTGACACTTCTCCCAATTCAAGACAAGATTAGTTTCTTCACATCTCTGCAAAACTCGATCAAGGTTGCTTAAGCAATCATAAAAAGAAGTTTCATAAACGGAAAAATCATCCATGAACACCTCAACAATCTTTTCACAAAAATCAGAGAATATAGCAGTCATACATCTTTGAAAGGTAGCAGGTGCATTGCATAAACCAAAAGGCATACGTCTATAGGCATAAGTCCCAAAGGGACAAGTAAAGGTAGTTTTCTCTTGATCGGGTTGTGATACGGGTATTTGAGAAAAACCAGAATAACCATCGAGGAAACAAAAGTGTGTATGCTTAGACAATCTTTCTAACATTTGATCGATAAAAGGTAAGGGGTAATGATCTTTTCTAGTAGCTTTGTTTAATTTTCTAAAATCAATTACCATCCTATAACCAGTTACAATTCTTTGTGGAATGAGTTCATTTTTCTCATTAGGAACAACGGTAAAACCTCCTTTCTTAGGGACACAATGAACGGGACTTACCCATCTACTATCAGCTATGGGATAGATTATACCTGCTTCCAGAAGTTTTAATATTTCAGTTCTTACCACCTCTTTCATCTTAGGATTTAATCGTCATTGGTGGTCGACAACTGGTTTAGCATCAGGCTCCATATTAATTTTGTGCTGACATAGAGTGGGAATAATGCCCTTAAGATCGTCAAGAGTATATCCAATAGCAACTTGGTGCTTCCTTAGAGTTTTTAGTAATCTCTTTTCTTCATGTGCTGAAAGGTTAGCACTAATAATAACAGGATATATTTTCTTTTCATCAAGATAAGCATATTTCAATGTATCAGGCAATTGCTTCAATTCAAACACAGGATCGCCTTTAGGTGGAGGAGGGCCTCCAAGGGTTTCAACAGGCAAATTGTGTTTAAGGATAGGAGGTTGATCAAAGAATATCTTATCTATTTCATTTCTTTCATTCATATGCATATCGTTTTCATGGTCTAGCAAATATTGTTCTAACGGGCCAGTAGGAGGTACGGCAATAGAAGCAAGACCAATAATTTCATCTTTACTAGGCAATTATTTATCATGAGGTTGTCTACGAAACTTGGAGAAATTAAACTCATGAGATATATCACCAAACTTAACTCGAACCTTTTCTTTAACACAATCAATTTCAGCATTAACGGTATTCAAGAAAGGTCTACCAAATATAATGGGGCAAAATTATCTTGTTGTGAGCCAAGTACTAAGAAATCAGTAGGGTATTTGATTTTGCCACACAAGACTTCAACATCTCTAACAATCCCAAGTGGTGTAATCGTATCTCTATTCGCAAGCTTAATAGTAACATCAATATCTTCAATCTCAACAGGTGCAATATCATGCATTACTTCTTGATATATAGAAAATGAAATAGCACTCACACTAGCACCCATATCACACAAACCATGATAGCAATGATCTCCAATCTTAACAGAAACAACAGGCATGCCTACTACGGGCTTGTTCTTGTCTAACTTATCTCATTCATTTCTAATAGGTTTAGCAATTCTAGCAGCCTCCTCACAAAAGTAAATAACATGCCCATCTATATTATCGACTAAGAGATCTTTAACCATAGCAACATCAGGTTCAACTTTAATTTGTTCAGAGGGTCTAGGTGCTCTAATATTACTTTTGTTAACCACAGTTGAAGCTTTAGCATGTTCTTAATCCTAACAGGAAAAGGTGGTTTCTCAATATAAGTAGTAGGCACAACTGGATCAACATGGTAAACAATTGTTTCTTCTTTAACACTAACAGGTTCATCAATCTTTTCTTTAACAGGGGGATGATATTTAAACCACTTCTCCTTAGGTAGATCAACATGAGTAGCAAATGATTCGCAAAAGGAAGCTACTATCTCAGAGTCAAGTCCATATTTAGTGCTAAACTTATGAAAAGCATCGGTGGCCATAAAAGATTTAACACAATCGAACTCAAGTATTATACCTGACTCATTACCTTTGTCGAGTTCCCAATCTTCAGAGTTGTGTTTAATTCTTTCCAGAAGATCCCATCTGAATTCAATAGTTTTCTTTATAAAGGAGCCAGTCGAAGAAGAATCAAGCGTAGTTTGATTATCATGAGAAAGCCGAGCATAAAAATTCTGTAAGATAATTTCCTTTGAGAGCTCATGATTGGGGCATGTGTACATCATGTACTTAAGCCTCCCCCAAGCTTGAGTGATGCTTTCTCCTTCACGAGGCCAAAAATTATATATATAATTCCGATGACGATGAACCAAATGCATAGGATAAAATTTCTGATGGAATTCTAGTTTCAATCTGTTGCAGTCCCATGTATCAGTATCATCACATAGCCTATACCACATTAATGCCTTTCCCTCCAAAGATAAAGGGAATAGTTTCTTCTTAACTCCATCTCCGGATAAACCTGCAAGCTTAAACAATCCACAAATTTCATCCACATAGATCAAGTGCATATCAGGATGTACCGTTCCATCTCCTGCATAAGGATTAGCTAGCAGTTTCTCTATCATACCCGGAGGAATATCATAATAAATATTTTCAGTAGGTGCAGTAGGTTGAGGAGCAACTATTTGTGTTTCTGGTCGAGGTGAAGATACCCCGAACAAACCCCTCAAAGGATTACTTTCCATAGTGACAAGTGACAATAAATTTCAGCACGTAATATAAATGTTTCATTGCCAAATTCCACTCACCAAAGGCGCTTCACTCCCCGGCAACGGCACCAGAAAAGAGTCTTGATGACCCACAAGTATTGGGGATCAATCGTAGTCCTTTCGATAAGTAAGAGTGTCGAACCCAACGAGGAGCAGAAGGAAATGACAAGCGGTTTTCAGCAAGGTATTTTCTACAAGCACTTAAATTATCGGTAACGAGTAGTTTGATAGCAAGATAACTTGTAACAAGTGACAAGTAGCAATAGTAACAAAGAGTCCAGCAAAGTGGCCCAATCCTTTTTGTAACAAAGGACAAGCCGGAACGATCTCTTATAGTAAGTAAAGCGTTCTCGAGGACACATGGGAATTTCATCTAGTCACTTTCATCATGGTTGTTTGATTCGCGTTCGCTACTTTGATAATTTGATATGTGGGTGGACTGGTGCTTGGGTGCTGTTCTTACTTGAACAAGCCTCCCACTTATGATTACCCCCTCTCACAAGCATCCACAACTACGAAAGAAGAATTAAGATTTCTCTAACCATAGAATTAAACATATGGATCCAAATCAGCCCCTTACGGAATAGCGCATAAACTAGGGTTTAAGCTTCTGTCACTCTAGCAACCCGTCATCTAATTACTACTCCACAATTGTAACACCCCCATGTATTAGCAACAGTAATCACTTTTTGATAATGCCAAGTCAGCATGTTTAACAGTGCTTGATCATCATTGCATCATATCTCATTTCAAATTCCAATTCAAAATGAAATTCAAATATAAAGTGAAATTAAAAGTTGTTCAAATTTGAAAACCAAAATGTTCATAATGCTGCAAATAATCCAGAGGCATTTATAAAAATATAATTAACATTTATTGAATTAGATAAATGACCACATCATCCACAAAACAACACCAAACAGAAGTATTTACTACCTTTTTATTTAAATAAAATTCTAAGGAAAATATGTGGACACCAAACCATTTTCTGGTAGTACTAAATATTGCATATTATTTAATGGGCTAAGTCACCTATTTTACAAAACTAAAATTATGGCCAAACTATTTACTAAACAGAAAGAAAAAGGAAAACAGAAAGAAAAGAAAGAAAAAGAAAAAGGCCAGCGCACCTGGGCCTAAGTCACCGCGCCGGCCCAGCCCATCCTACCTGTCCGCTCCTCCGCACTGCTCCCACGCGGTCGAACGCGTCCGACCGCGCCCGACGCCGGCGAGCCGTCCCGCCGCGACCACCTCGTCGACCGCGCCGCTACAGGCCTCCTGGGGATAAGAACACCCCCTCTTTCCAGCGCGGTTCCGACGCCGTAGCCCCGATTCCCCCGACATGCCCGAGCCCGCCTCCGCCTGACCTCGTCGCCGGTGTGTCTCCGGTGACCAATTGGTCATGCGGCCGAGCCCATTGTGTTCACCCGCGTGTGTAGTGGCTCCCTGTCCTATTCGTTCTAGTCGAGTGTGCCCGCATCGCCGATTGCCATCACGCCCGAACGCCGCCGTCCGCCGTCGCCGTCGTAGCACTCGTTTCCGGCCGTCCCACCTCACGCTAGCACCGCAGATCGCCACGGCTCGGTCTCCTCGTTCGAACGAGCTTGAGAACCCCTGATTTGATGCACCGTAGAGAGAACCCGAGCTCGCTGGAGTTGCTGCCGTGCTCGAGCTCGCCGGAGTAGCTCCGGCGCGACTCCGGTGGCCGGCGCCGACGTGGCCACTGGGGCCCACCCCCTGTGCCAATGACTGGTGGGACCGCGGGCCCCGTTGACCCGGTCAGCCGCAGACGTGGCGGCCCCATGTCACTGACATGTGGGTCCCGCCTAATTAAACGAATTTTAAAAACAAATAAAACGTTAATTAAATTGTTAATTAAATTGATTAGTTAATTAGTCACTGACTAATGGGGCCCACCTGCTAATTAGGTTAATTAGTTAAATAAAACTCTGTTTAATTAAATCAGTCACTGACCAGTGGGTCCCACTGGTCAGGTTTGACTAGTCAACCAACTCAGTTGACTGCTGATGTCATGCCTGCGTCATGCTGACATCATCTGTACTGTTTCGGATAATTCCAATTTAAATAATTTCAGAAATTCCGAAAAATGTTGAAAACTTTGAAAAATCATATAAATTAAACCGTAACTCGGATTAAAATAATTTATATATGAAAAATGATCAGAAAATTGTGTAGAATCTGAATAACCTACCCACATACCTGCCACACCCCTCTAACATACCGAACATGGAACATTTTGCCCGTATCTGATATATGAATAGTGCATAACTTTAATAAAATAAATCCAAATAAATTCCTAAATAATCTAATACATTTAGATAGGCAGTAAAACACCTCTGCATATCATTTAGGCATGTCATGCATCTCTGTTGCATTATTGCCGTGTATTTATTGTTTCTTCCCCCTCATTCTCTCCCGATAGCCCCCGAGACTGCCGACGACGCTGCAGTGTACGACGACATCGCCGACGACCAGACCCCTTCAGCCGAGCTTCCAGGCAAGCAAAACCCCCTTGATCATCAGATATCGCCCATTCATTCTCTCTTATTCTTGCATTAGAATTGCCCCTGCTACTGTTCCGATAGTACCTATTCCGATGCATAGCCTGATTTTGTAGTCTGCTATTGATACTCCACCTGTTGTCCCACAAGACTTACTTAGCTGTGCTTCTGCTTCATCGGTGATGCATCACCCTTGTTCGTATGCCATGCTTAATACCGGGCCGTGATCACTCTAGGTGAGGATCACGGAAATGATACATTACTGCAATACTTAAACTGTTAAAGTCGGGCTGGCCCCAAGGGTGCCCGCGAGTGAACATCATTAAAGACAGGTCGGCTCCAAGAGCACCCGCGCGTCATGTTTTAGCAAGTCGGAGCGGCAGGAACCCTGTTCGTCTCTGCGAGTTACTAAACATGCTTAACGGATTTGGATATTTGATCTGAGTGGGTCGTTGGCCCTATACGCACTACCACCACGTGGGATAATGGTTATGGGACCCTCTACGTCGTACGTTTCTCCCGAAAGCTTTTCAGATGTCACAGCTCAGAGATGCGGGCTGGTTGGGGTGGGCTGGTTACGTCACTGGTGTATTCAGTGTCGCGCCTGGGCCCCGACCACCCTCGCAACGTGCAGGAGTGCGAAGGGCGATGGCCCAAGACCCCTTCGTGCTTAGGATTTAGACCGGCGTGTTGACCTCTCTGCTGAGCTTAGGTAGGACGCTGCTTCGTGTCGATTACCCGAGGCCGGGTATTACCCAGCAAATGTATCCGGCCAGATGTAATCGAGCGTGCTGGGTAACAATAGTGCACCCTTGCAGGGAAGTTATCTATTCGAATAGCCGTGTCCACGGTAACAGGACGCTCAGAGTTGTATCTTGATCCGCTACAACTACAAATGGATACTGTCACAATGATAAACTGCTACTACTGCTCTCGGGATCACTTTCGTGCAGGGTAGTCGAGGAAGGTTCTCAGGGCTTTACTAAACTATGTTTGATATATATTATCTTGCTCTATTCTCTTCTGATGCTGCAAGATCTACTTCAAGATGCTAGTCTTCGATAGGCTAGGCCTCTCCCCTTCTATTCCAGCATTTTGCAGTATAGTCCAAAGAAATAGCCCCATTCCTTTGATACTAATGCATATTAGTATAGTTCTGATGTCAGTCTTGCGAGTACTTTGGATGAGTACTCACGGTTGCTTTGCTATTCCTTTTCCCCATACCCACTTGATGAAATCAGACGATGGAGTCCAGGAGCCAGACGCTACCACAGGAGACTACTACCAGGAGAGCCCAGGAGGCCACTACTACTGGGTTGAGCCGACCGACCAGGAGTAGTTCGGAGGCCCTAGGCAGGAGGCATTCGCCTTTTCGATCGTTATGTCGCTATTTGTGCTAGCCTTCTTAAGGCAAAACTTGACTAACTATGTCTGTACTCAGATATTATGGCTTGTATGACTTATGTATTCGGGTCCTCGTGACCCCTGGTTTGTAATATGATGATTTATGTTTGACTTTGTGTTTAGAGTTGTGTTGTGATATTCTTCCCATGAGTCTCTGTTCTCGAGCGTGCACGTTTGCGTGTATCATTAGTGCACGGTCGAGCAGGGGCGTCACAAGTTAGTATCAGAGCCGACTGCCTGTTGGAACCCCCCTTCAATTCCTTGGTCGAAGTCGAGTCTAGTCCTTGAAAAACTATATTTTACTAACATGGTTGTGTGGCATATGGGCTCACGTCGCCACTGGGTGGTGTTAGGATCTTTTATTCCTCTTCCTTACTCTGGGATTCTATTCTCTCCTATATTCGGGTTAAAAGTTTTACTAACTCTGACTCTAGGTTCTCGTGATCAAGTCCACCCGGTGTTTTGATTATCTGCACTTGTTCCTTCACATTGATCTGATTAATCTGATAATCACATTTTCTTTTTCATTGCTCTGTTTGACCTATCTCTCTAAGTTGTTATATGCTTCTCATTTTGTCATTTGACAATTTTGAAGTTTACTCTGTTTCAGATGGATCGTTTGTTCCCGCCGCATCCCGCAAGACAGCTCGTATGCCTGACTATGGCTATTGATGCGACTGGGTTCCCTGCTATCTTGGTCGAACGTCTGACCAGGCTGGGATATCGCTGGTATCCCGAGTACACAGTTTACGAGGATTATCGCGAGTTCAACCAGCAGCAGTACCATGCTGAGGTTTGCATCTTTGATCGGCAGGACAACTCCGTCACTGAGTTGCACACTTTTCATGGTGTTGGAGTAACTTTCGACATGGCAGTCCATGATGCTGCCTATACTGCTATTGCCCGTCTCCGTGGAGAACACATCAGTCGCTTGGAGCATACTGCCTTCAGATACATTCCGTATGCCCCTGTTGGGGATGAGACTGGATACTACACTGCTGTGTGTATGCCTTACGTGTCGCGTCGTTATGACCCGCAGGTTTTGGTACAGTACACTCAGGCTCTGGACTGCACTGCTCGAGCTCTTGCTGTCAAGTTGCACACCACTCGTGCTCGTCTTTACGACGCTCTGACACAGTTGCTGCCAGCAGTCAGTGCACGGATGCACCCAGAGTACATTCTTTACCCGCACAGGACGGAGATGCCACCAGGTCTTGACTGGCCTGCTGTTGGAGGTTTTACCCCTCCGCACAGTCCTCTTCTTCCAGTTCGGGACCAGGTTCTGCACCAGAGTGTCCACGGAGCACAGGATTCTCACAGTGAGAGTGCCCGGCGTCGTCACTTGCAGTTACCTGAGTTTCATGGTTTTCTCAGACGCTGATGTAGCATGTCGCTATATCATGTTGCTCTATCCATCCACCGCGTGCCTGCGTGCCGCCTAGCATGTCTAGCTGTTTAATTTTGCGAACTTATGTTGTCCGCATGTAACCGACTCTGTGTATGGATCTGTATGTCCTAATTGACTAAAGTTATGTAACTATTGCTGTGGCACCCCGGCTCAGAGGGACCGGAACACCCCGTATTCCAGCCCAGAGATCAAGTCTTCTGGAATACAGCACTGCTTGGCATAGAACAAATCAGCCATTTATTACAAATAACACGGGTACACGGGTTCTAAAGGCACAAAGGTTACAGGGGCACGGCGATAGTTCGCCTGCTCAGATAGCTCTATGCTAGCAGCGGAACAACTCATAGCGGAATAACTTCTAGCAGCGGAACAACGACGACGGTGATGAACTCCATTACGCAGGGACTCTGGCTGGGACGTATCCAAGAGCGCAACCTCGGGGTCCTCGACAAACAAGCAATCACGGCATCACCTGCAATCTGGCATGACACGCCAGGTTAGTACTTTGAATGTACTCGCAATCTCACAGCAACCAAAGCAATCAAGACATACAACAGCATGGTATTTACAGGTTAATCATCAAAGATGAACATGATACTACTAGAACAACATGAGCATGGCAACAACATGAGCATGGCATGTACATGTAATTCATGAACAGGATGATACTAACACTAGCATGCAAGGGGTTCGACATTTAAGGTCTCATGGACCAACTTACTCTGCTCGGAGATGATCTCGTAACCACAAACTTACCATCGTGATCATCACATGACCACACGGAGCTTGATCTCTACCTGTGATCATCGCATGACCACATAAAGATCAACCAACTTCTTTTCTCATCAAACCGGGGTTGTTTATTATTCAGATTATTATTTCTGTTGACCCATAGTGTGACCTACTACGAACTGTGTCCCTGACCGAGGATGCGGCTATCGATAGATTATACACTCTGCAGAGGTTAGTACACTGTACCCACACTACGGAACTCATGGCCTCGTGCTCCCATTCGGGTGGACCAACGATGTTCCGACAAAACCAGTCTATTGCATGACACTCTCCCGGCCACTCCCGACAAACTCCCCTTTGGGCTATGTCCTGGGTCGCCCTGATGTCAACTCGTGACATTCGCCACCTTTGTGGCCGCCACCGTTGTGGCCAAAACAAACTCGTCCCAAATGGGGACACCCGGGTACAACACAACTCGGGCACAAGGCTTATGGCCGCCTACCTGATCAGAGTAGCGCGCGCACATAACCTTCCCTAGTTGGAGGCACCGGCGAGAGGCATGACAATAGACCGCATTAGGGCCTCCCCATCCAGGCAAGTATGGTTGCACTGGTGAGCTCGATTCGGTGGCATCATGACTCAGCCAACAGACTTGTTCAAGTTTGATTAATGTCAGGTTTAACTTGAATGGTGATGAGCTGAGTCATAACAACATAATGAAATAACAATGCATATGAGCATGATATCAGTGTAACCATGGATGGGCAACATAACCATTTAACAACATAGCATCAAAAATGATAACTCATTATTCTACGGGATGCAAATGAGCATGGCATAATGACAGTCATGAATATAATAAGTATTTTCATAATAAACCCTAGCTATTCAAATGAGCATATTGTTATCACTAGCATCGGAAAATAAATCCGAGAACTAACATGATAATAATAATACTAGCAAATAGTCATTTAACTTACTAGATGCAAATGAGCAAGGCATAAGAACGGGCATGGATTCACGAGCATATAATATTCACAAAATAATTAAATGAGCAAACATTTATTTAAATATTCAAGTGAAAACCATGGCTACTGCAAGGCCATCATGCAAATGGCTGTTGTGGCTTGCCTGGGGATGAAGGAACCACCGGGAAGAAGTGCGATGAACTCGCGGAACGAATCGCCGGAAAAGTTTCCCTCTCGGCGGAGCTGTTTTAAGGGCAAGGGCAAAATGGTCATTTTCATAGTGTGACAACCTCATGAAAATGATACCATCGGAACGGGCTCAACGAACTGAGATCGTGGGCTTTGGAATCACCTGAATCGGAGTCACGGTCGCGGAGATACGGCCGTTCGTTCGTTAGGCAGAAAACAAATAAAAATATATTCATTTCTACGCTTAACCGACGAACGTCCGCTAAATAAGAATTTCGGCCGGCGGCTGGAAACAGGAAGCGCACTCCGGGTAATACGCTTTCGAAGCAGTGAAAACGTACTCTGCTCTAGAACAGAGGAAAAATACGCTTTCAGTAAACGAACACGTAAACCAGTGAATGCGTATTCACTTATCCACATCAGCGGGTTCGGGTCAACGCCCTCTGTGACTGACGTGTGGGGCCCGCGGCCAGGGGGGCGCTGTCTTCTACCTCGCGTCCACGCATGGCCGTGGCGGGGCGGCGCTCGGCCGGCGATTGCCGGCGGATCCGGCCGTCCCCCGCGGCGCTCCGCCTATGGGCGAGCTCAGCGCGGAGAGGCGCGTCCGTTGGTGCAGACTACGGCCGCCGGGGATGGACGGGGCGGTAGCAACTCCGAGACCGGCGGAGGAGGCCGTCGGCCGTCGGTGGCGCCGGGCGTGCAGGCGTCCAGGAGTTGAGCTGAGGGGCTGGGGAGGGTCGTCGGACATCAGGGGTTCCTATGGTGAGTAAGAGAAGGAGGGAGGGGCTCGGTCTAGCTCGAAATTGAGCAGAAGACCGGCGGCTGGGCTTCGGCCATGGGAGGCGATGGGAGCTCCTCGGGGTGAAGTGGGGATGCAGGGAGGGCTAGGAGAGGTAGGAGAGGCTGCTAGTGACCTCGGAGGAAGTCGGAGGCTTCTTAAATAGCCGGGGCGGTGGTGGTGCCACCACCGGATGTCACCACGGCCGGGCGGAGCATGCTCTGGCGTGGTCGGTGGCTGCTAGCGGGGTGTCGCGGCATTGTCGACCTGACGAGGGTCAGAGGGAAGCGACGGCTCGGGGAGAGGAGACAACGGCAAAACGACGACGACTGAGGGGTGCACAGCGCGGCGTGCCCGTCGATTTGGCTCGGTCCGGCAAGCTTCTAGCGGGGGAGGGCGGCCGGGGAGGCAAGGGAGCAGGGGAGGGCGCTGCGGCGAGCGGAGGTGGCGCACGGAGGGCGCTCGGGGCGGCGGCAGAGCGGGTCCGGGTGCCAGAGCGCGCTGTTGGCCTGCAGAGCATGCGCTCTGTACCTGGTCACCGCGTGCAATGGCGATAGGAGGGCTCAAGTGCCTGGCTAATGGTGTCTAATGCGTTGTCCTTCCTGGATGGGCCCTACTAGAAGTGATATCTCGACTAAAGGCACTTTGTGCTGATGGGACACTTCGATGAAAGTTTGTTGTTGCAAACTTAGGCATGAAGTAGTGATCAACTTAGAGAGGATAAAAGCTAACCAGGATGTCTCAGGGGTTTAGGGTAGGAAGGACTATGATCCTGTGAATTTTGAGGTCATTTGAGCAAGGTTTGAGTGCAGTTGCTTTACAACTGCAAAAATTTGGCCAGAATCTAGATCAGGAAGTAGCACTCACATGGTTGCTTGGATTGAGCTTAAAATGGGTGAAGGGTGATCATCTGGGCATATGAAAATGCCATAAAAATTTCATCCCATTTGGATACACCAAAATGGTACTTCCTTCACAATGCTCCACGCTGGACAGAAACTTGGGGGAATTTTGTGGAGAAAATGCCTTGGCAAAATGATGTGAATTTTGGCATGCTCAAATGATATATGTATACTTAGGTCCTGGATTAATTTCAGAATTTTTGACGCAATATAAAATATAGTTGCTTCACAAACTGAAATTGTTACCAGAAACCAAGATTTGAAGGTGTGCTCACATAGATGATTGGATGGATATGAAATTTGGTGGAGAGTCATTATTTGATCATATAAATGATCTACCAAAATTTCAACTCATGTGGATAAGCATAGCTAATACTTCCTTCACAAAGCTTCTCTCTGGTCAGAAACTTTGGAAATTTCCTGAGGAAGATTTACTAGGGAAATGAGGCTGAATTTTGGCATGTGGCAATTATTTGGATAGGAAAGAGTGCCCAAAATTGTTGAGGGCAATCAAGAAAAGATAAATAGCACTTCCTTCACAAAGTGCCATTCTGGACAGAATGGAAAATGAATATTCCTGAATTATTTTTGAACTAGGAAAGGATGGGTTTTGACATATTTGTGGAATATATGACCCAAATAATTTATGAGAATTTTGTGGGAATTTTTGGAATGGCAGAAATATAGGTTGCTTCACAACCTAGGGCAAACAAGGTTATTCCTTTAACAGAAAAAGGAATATTTCCAAGAAATAAATATTAGGGTTGGGCTAAGATGGAAATGACATGGCCTTGGGATATATTTGAGAATGACAAGCCACTAGGAAGTGGCAGGAGAGAAGATTTTCCCAAGTTTCAAGACCACATAGCCACGGAAAAAGAACTCCAAATAAAAATTCGAAGAAATCCAAAAGAAAAAAGAAAGGGCCAAAAATCGGGGTGTTACAAACCTACCCCCCTTACGATAAATCTCGTCCTCGAGATTTGGTTGCTCAGGGAACAAACATGAATATTCTGACTTAAGGAAACCGTTTCCAACTCGGGTATCCTTTTTCCTTCATGTTCCCTATGAATTCCATCTGACTGACTGCCTTGCTCTGGGGTGGTTTGCTTCACTATACCCCACATTCTGACAGGTCTTCCTTCATATGTTCATCCTTGCTCTGACTTCAATTCTTTTATGTCTGCTGGCTTGTCTGATATTATCACGACCGGGATTTCCATAAGTCCGGGAGTGACTTCCCTATTGACGTGTCCTTCTTCTATTCAGCATTGATAGTATCCCTGGAGTTGTGTACAAATTTCCTCGGTGGGCATGAAACATTTATTCCTTGAATCGGGTTACTCAAGTAGATGCATGTCCTCCGGGTTCAAAACGATGCTGAGAATCATAACTGTTATCTTGGTGGAATCTGACTGCCTGTAGGTAGTTCTAAATCTTGCTGACTTCTTTGTCTCAGATCCATACCGTGTTGTGCATGCAACAATTATCATACCTGTATTGCTGGTCTTGCTCCTTCATTATTGTTCTCTTTTTCTGAAAATTTTGCCGAAAGAACTTGGCCTTATAAATCCTTAATTCTTCATGTGACCATAGGTGACGTCGGGTGCAATACTCCGGCAAACATACCTTATCCTTATCCTTTGATCATGCAACAGCGCTTAACTGGCAAGTTCATCATCTCTCAAGCTCTAACTGTGGGGCAATGATCATCCGAACCTTTGCATGAAATTGGCAAATAAATCAGTAGCCACCAGAATGGTCTTTACAACTCAGATCTGGGACATTACTGAAATAACTCAACCATGGCTCATGACGGCTGAAAAACAGCTCAGAGCATGAGACAGTGTTGATAAGAAGAATGTAGCAGTTCCCTAAGACGTCCGAAGAACAGCTCAGAGCATAGGGTCGCTACTACAAAAACAAACTCAACAGCTGCCCGAGACGGCCGAAAAGCAGCTCAGAACATGGGCCGGCTGTTAAAAAGAGAAATATAAAGGCAGCATCCACCCTGAACGGCCGAAAGCAGCTCAGAACACAGGCATGGTGCCGTTACCAGAGAAAGGTAAGCAAGGGTTCATCAGGATCATATACCAGATTCACAGTTACTTGTGTAAAGCTCACTGCTGTGGTCAATCATACATGATATCACTTTGTCGGGTGTGAGGAAACTGGCCTTGATATCCACTGTCAGGATTGTCGTCCCAACATTGTCTTGCTTCATAACTTATCAGACATTGCATCACACTGAGGTGTATCACTGACTTTCTTCCTCTTCCTGTGGTTGTCGGATTCTCACCGTGCTTGCATCATCGTACGAGTGACTTGCATGATCTTGGTAGCATGCTCACAATATATATATGGAAACATGGGTAACTAAGCATTTGATTCCCGAGGCAGACTTGTGTCCTGACTAGCTCGTGTTTCTGACCCAACTGCTGCGGATCTGATTCTTGAGATGCACTGCCAACTCACTGTATAATTACTTGTACCAATGACAATGACTGTTGGTAGTGCCGTACTGACGAAGACTGGATAGCTTGTGTTGGAAGCCATCGAGAGTAGCGTGCTAAGGAAGACTCGATATCTTATGCTCGAAGCTTTCGCCGGGATAGCGTGCTGAAAAAGACTGGGTACCGTGCTTCAGAAGCTTCTCCTCCTGGTTGCTTGCTGGGGAAAATTCGGTGCCTTATGCCAGAAGCTTTCTGCGCTGGCTTACTGAAGAAGACTGAGTATCTTACACAGGAAGTTATCCACACATCGTGCCGAGGAAGACAGCGGAACCTTGCATCGTAAGCTTCTCTGGTAGCATGCGGAGGAATACTGGGTTGCTTACTCCAAAAGCTTCTCTCCGTGATATGCGGACTGAATGCCATATACATACCCTTGATATTCCTTTGACTGGAAATATATTGTGGTCTTGCACAAAAATTGTCTTCCTGCTGATGTAATCATTACTGATGTGAAGATTGCTCCACTGAGGTAAATCTTGATGTTGATAATCAATTCAGAATATCATTTGCATTCAGATCAGATATTCCCAATACAATGCAGTCCACTGATAATTCCATATTGTTTAGTTGCGCTTCAAAATATTTGAATTCTTTACTGATTCTTCGAGTTCGGTGTCGGTTGATGAGCAACTTTCATAAGGGGAAATAAGGTAACACCGAAGGCCCAAAGAAAGAAGCAAAAGAAACGACTTAAACAAAAGCACACACAGCATTAAGATTGCATACAAGCAACATCACATTTTACAGCTATTCACCTCACTATGCATGCCTACTGTGACACCCTGGTTTTCGCTCCTTGTTTTTTTCCTTCGCGGGATTTGACTCCCGTCCTTTTTCGATGTTCTTGGATTTTCTCTCGCTCTTGGGTATATGAAGATGGTCATTTAGTCTTGCCTTCCCTATCCAACCAGAGATTCTTCCTAGATCAACCTTGCCACCCAAGATATCTTCTCAGGATTCTGCCACCAAAACCCTACTCTTCGGTCTACCGGAAGGGAAACCCTAATTCCTTCCGTTACAAAGGAACCCCAATTTCCTTTCATCTGTTGCCTCCCAAACTTTTCCCAGAGTCTCTCCTATATCTATAAACCCTGGATATGCAAAAATATTGCCAAGTCATTTGCAATATTTTTCATTTAAAATTAATTCCTTTTTTTGCCAGTTAAAGGAATTAAATCCAGGAAAATATCCATCCATCTCCAAAGTTCAGGAAAACTTGTGGAGATATTCTTTGTGATCATATTGAGCTCCAATAAAAATATTGGCCAAAATTAAATAAGGGAAATTGCCTTTTCCTATTTAAATCCAATATTGCAATTTGGGCACTTTCCAAAGGAGCTACCATTTTGGTAGCAAGGAAAAATCCCAAATAATTTTTGGAGCTTCTCCTATCCATATCTTCACCATTTCCATCAAAATCTCAAGTTCCACCAATTAAATTTCGAGCACAACATCCATTTGAAAATTCTGTCCAGATTTCCAGTTTGCAAAGGAAGTGCTTGTTCCCTTGATCTTTTTGGGCTGATATTTTTCAGGGTAGTTAACAAGGATAAATCACCTCTGGATACCAAAAACCAGCCCATTTCATCTAGCCAATCCTCCCCAGTAAATTATCTAAGTTTCTGTTCAGATTGAATCTCTGTGAAGGAAGTACCCTCATGGATGATCAATTTGAGCTGAAACTTTTCCAGCTACCTCTCATGTCCAAATTATTACTCTCCACCAAAAATCATCCAAATCCATCTAGCCATTTGACCTCTACTTCCTCATTTGCATTTCTGGTCAGATTGGTGCTTTGTGAAGGGAGTACCATCTAGGGATGTCCATTTGTGCTGCAATTTTGCCCAGATGGTCACCTTAGTGAGTGGTCACTCTCAGCCATAGATCAGGCCAAGAGGAGCACTGTGGTGGACATGGCACATGTCAAACACCTTGCTGCCAGCTATTGTTTGACCAAGGTGCAGTCACATCAGGGCTCTCTGTTCTTTCTTGAGGGGTCAAGTCAGCTCAGTGATGCGTGGAGAACACGCCAGACACTATTTGGCAACGTGTGGGGCGTGGCACTGCCGTGGCCACGCGGTGACCACGGGCAGAGCGTTACAAAACCGCGCCCTGTGCATTGGAGTCGTCGGGAGTGCGCCTCCAGCGGGTTCTAGCTCGTCCGCGAGCGCCGGCGAGCTCTCCCCCTTGTCCCGTAGCTCGTGGCCGCTTCTGCCGACATGGGTTCTCCGCTCGAGCTTCGCCACGGTGCCACCCTCTCGGAGCTTCGTCCGGCGTCGGCTAGTCCTCCCCGCGGCTATATAAGCAAGCCCCGAGCCCCTCTCGAGCATCAGCAGCCCCGCCCCCTTCCCATTCGAGCTCCCCGAGCTCTTCCTCGCCATGGCAGTAGCTCTGCCGCCCGACCCCTCGAGCCAACCCCGCGCCTTGGGCCTTCCCCTCCTCTCCATCCTCGCCCTCAGACTACTCCAGAGCCCGCCTGCACCGCCGCCCTCTCCAATTTCAGCCGGAGTCGGCCGTGCCCGCCACCCCAAGCGCCGCCATGGCCGTCTTCTCTGCCGCCGAACCTCCACGACGAATCCCAACCCGTGGCCCTCCCCTCTTCCTTCCCTCTCCGCCCGAGACCTCCTCTACGGCCGACTGAGCCGCCACCGTTCTCGTTCTAGCCGGAGATGTGCTGCCAGAGTAGCCCCGCTGTTGGCCGACGGCCGCCGTGCCCGGGTCAGTGGTGACGGCGTTGTGGGCCGTCCCGTGCAGCTCTGCAGCCACCTTTGGGCGCGGCGTAGTGCCCCGGTTCCGGCGAGCCCATCGGCAGCCCTCCCCGTGCTGCCAGTCGTCTGTTACGACGGCAGCGGCGGCGCCCCTGTCCTGCTTCGGTCAGGAGCGAGACGACCAGAGGAGAAAGGGAGGAGGAAAGAGAAAGGGATAGGGTGGGCCCCGCCTGTAAGCCAGAGAAGACTAAGTCAACCCGGGCCCGCTGTCAGATTAAGTGAAAGCGTAAACCTCAGAGTGCGCTTTCGTTTTTTTTCAGCCGGCGGCCGAAGTGGCTATTTAGCGGACGTTCACCAATTAAAGCCAGAAACGAACTGTTTTTTGTTTGTTTAACCGCTTAACGAATGAACGGCCCTAACTTCGCGACCGTAACTCCGATTGAGGTAAACCCAATGCCCACGTCTTCAGCTCGTCGAGCCCGTTCCGATGGAATCATTTTCATAATGTTTCCATACTGTGAAAATGACCATTTTGCCCTTGCCCTTAATCAGCCCCCTTCGAGAGGGAAACTTTCCGGCAAATCTTTCCGCGAGCCCATCGCACTTCTTCTCGGTGACTCCGTCCACCCCCTAGGCAAGCCGACCATCTGATATATGCCCTGAAGCATTGTTCTGTGTTATTCTTGTGTGTTTAATTAATGTTTATGCCTGTGTTAGAAATAGTTAAACTCCGGCTAGTTTGAATTTGCTATCTGCATTACCTGCTAATGCTCATCATGTTATCGCACTAGTGACTCGTTGTGATATTGTACGGAGATAGGTTGTTACGTTTTCATAATTGTTACATCATGCATGATTACTGTTATTGCAATATTATGAAATGGGACTTAATGATAACAACCTCCTCCGTCGACTGGATCGAGTCATAGTGCCACCTATCCGGACTTACCCGTGCAGCCACATTTGCCGGTATGGGACGGCCCTAGCTTGGTTTATTGTCCTGCCTCTTGTCGGTACCACCAAATAGGGAAGGTTATGCGTGTGCGCTACCCTGGCCTGGTAGGCGGTGATAACCTTGTGAGCCCAAGTTGAGTTATTTACCGGCGTCCCCGTTTGGGACAGTGTTTGGCCACGACGGTGGCAGGTGTCACGGGGTGACACGGAGGCCACCCAGGACATGACCCTGGGAGGGTATGATTGTCGGTGGGACCGTAAGAGTGTCGGGCAATAGACAAGGTTTTGTTGGAGCAGCACTGGTCCACCCGAATGGGAACATGTACTAAAGTACAAGGCCAGCAGCTCCATGGTGTGGGTAAAGTGCGCAACCTCTGCAGAGTGTAAATCTATTCGAATAGCAGCGTCCTCGGTCATGGACAGTTCGTATAGGCCCCTATTTGGTCTGTGTCGAGTCTGGAGGAACAAACTATATAATGTTATTGCTAAGACTAAACCAGAGAATGGTAAGGTTTGTCAGGCTTGCAGTGCAGATACATGGACATCAGTTGATGTCAGAGGTTTGAATGCTAGCCATAAGATGGCTATGAGATAAGCGGTCGGGTGACCGCAAAGCTTGGATCGGATTTGGATCGTGAGCATATTCAAAGTTCGGATTATTTACCTGATATACTTTACTGCATTTACTTCAGTAATTATCATGCTAGATAATCCTGCTATAACCTGATAATTAATGCTGCTAGATGACTAATCTTGCTAGATAATTTTGCCATGACATGATAGTTAATACTGTTAAGATAACAAATGCATGCTTGAATGCCATGGTTTGCTTTGCGTGGTGTATATGTTGGTTTGGTTTGCTTGCGAGTACATTCAAAAGTACTCAGCGGCCTTCAATGTGGCCAGGTTCACCTAAGGATCCGACGTTCGCTAGCGAGGAGCCGGAGCGTTCGCGGGCTAGAAGAGTAACCCAGTCAGATCCCTGTGGATTGGAGCCGCACCAAGACCATGCTGCCTTAGATAGAGCTTTTCCGCTGCCATCACCCTTGTGAGATATCCTGTAAGACTGATATATTCATTAATAGAAAAGTCTGTGTTCATGATACTTGTTGTAAAAGCGCATGCCAGAGTGATCTCCTGTGCTGGTATACGCGGCGACCGTCTGACTACAGTGGTATTCAGGCGGGGCGCCACACCTACTTAAGCACACAATTCTTGAGGAAACTCCGGTACTACGATCTAATATGCGGTGGCGGTGTGAACGAAAATGGATCAGCGTGTGGAGGGGTTGGTGTAAGCAGAGCTACACCAAGCGCTGGCTCTGCACCGGTTGCATCTGGACCGGCTTAGGGATGAGGACGAACTCGGTGATCATGTAGCGTGACACGGATATCACGACCACATCATCATCAAGCGTACGGAAGGGAACCGTGCTCGTCCAAGGAATGGGTGATAGGATAGGGTAGCGGAGGAAAGCAGGGTCTGCTGACATTGCTCATTCCTGATAACAGAGATCAGTAAGGGTTGCCAAACAGCGGGTTGGATGGCAAGATCCGGGGTAGAAACATGTCTACCACTGAAACGATAGGTGTGGCTGAAGAGAAAATATTTGTGTGATACCTGTGCATCAATCCTGCAAGTGATGGACACCACTAGGTACCTCGGCATCACTCCGCTGGGACAGAGATGACACCAAACACCAAAGAGCGAGTATGCAAAGCGGGAGGGTAGTGGATCGAGACCGATGCCACCTACACTCACAAGATCAGCCGTTAGTGACAAGATAATAAGTCTATATGCATCCTATGCGACAACCAAATGAAGCAATCAAGTGCGGCAAACCGACTAGACTGTATACTACCGGTTTCTAACGCTCGGGCTGACTAGGGCGTCCTACAGCCAGACCTGCTCTGATACCAATCGCTGTGGCAGCCCGGCTCAGAGAGACCGGAACACCCCGTATTCCAGCCCAGAGATCAAGTCTTCTGGAATACGGCACTGCTTGGCATAGAACAAATCAGCTCTTTATTACAAATAACACGGGTACACGGGTTCTGAAGGCACAAAGGTTACAGGGGCACGGCGACAGTTCGCCTGCTCAGATAGCTCTATGCTAGCAGCGGAACAACTCGTAGCGGAATAACTTCTAGCAGCGGAACAACGACGACGATGATGAACTCCATTCCGCAGGGACTCTGGCTGGGACGTATCCTAGAGCGCAACCTCGGGGTCCTCGACAAACAGGCAATCATGGAATCACCTGCAATCTGGCATGACACGCTAGGTGAGTACTTTGAATGTACTCGCAAGCTCATAGCAACCAAAGCAATCAAGACATACAACAGCATGGCATTTACAGGTTAATCATCAAAGATGAACATGATACTACTAGAACAACATGAGCATGGCAACAACATGAGCATGGCATGTACATGTAATTCATGAACAGGATGATACTAACACTAGCATGCAAGGGGTTCGACATTTAAGGTCTCATGGACCAACTTACTCTGCTCGGACATGATCTCGTAACCACAAACTTACCATCATGATCATCACATGACCACACGGAGCTTGATCTCTACCTGTGATCATCGCATGACCACATAAAGATCAACCAACTTCTTCTCTCATCGAACCGGGGTTGTTTATTATTCAGATTATTATTTTTGTTGACCCATAGTGTGACCTACTACGAACTGTGTCCATGACCGAGGACGCGGCTATCGATAGATTATACACTCTGCAGAGGTTAGTACACTGTACCCACACTACGGAACTCATGGCCTCGTGCTCCCATTCGGGTGGACCAACGATGCTCCGATAAAACCAGTCTATTGCATGACACTCTCGCAGCCACTCCCGACAAACTCCCCTTTGGGCTATATCCTGGGTCGCCCTGATGTCAACTCGTGACATCCGCCACCTTTGTGGCCGCCACCGTCGTGGCCAAAACAAACTCGGCCCAAACGGGGACACCCGGGTACAACACAACTCGGGCACAAGGCTTATGGCCGCCTACCTGACCAGAGTAGTGCGCGCACATAACCTTCCCTAGTTGGAGGCACCGGCGAGAGGCATGACAATAGACCGCATTAGGGCCTCCCCATCCAGGCAAGTATGGTTGCACTGGTGAGCTCGATTCGGTGGCACCATGACTCAGCCAACAGATTTGTTCAAGTTCGATTAATGTCAGGATTAACTTGAATGGTGATGAGCTGAGTCATAACAACATAATGAAATAACAATGCATATGAGCATGATATCAGTGTAACCATGGATGGGCAACATAACCATTTAACAACATAGCATCAAAAATGATAACTCATTTATTCTACGGGATGCAAATGAGCATGGCATAATGACAGTCATGAATATAACAAGTATTTTCATAATAAACCCTAGCTATTCAAATGAGCATATTGTTATCACTAGCATCGGAAAATAAATCCGAGAACTAACATGATAATAATAATACTAGCAAATAATCATTTAACTTACTAGATGCAAATGAGCAAGGCATAAGAACGGGCATGGATTCACAAGCATATAATATTCACAAAATAATTAAATGAGCAAACATTTATTTAGATATTCAAGTGAAAACCATGGCTACTGCAAGGTCATCATGCAAATGGCTATTGTGGCTTGCCTGGGGATGAAGGAACCACCGGGAAGAAGTGCGATGAACTCGCGGAACGAATCGCCGGAAAAGTTTCCCTCTCGGCGGAGCTGTTTTAAGGGCAAGGGAAAATGGTCATTTTCACAGTGTGACAACCTCATGAAAATGATACCATCGGAACGGGCTCGACGAACTGAGATCGTGGGCTTTGGAATCACCTTAATCGGAGTCACGGTCGCGGAGATACGGCCGTTCGTTCGTTTGGCACAAAACAAATAAAAATATATTCATTTCTGCGCTTAACCGATGAACGTCCGCTAAATAAGGATTTCGGCCGACGGCTGGAAACAGGAATCGCACTCCGGGTAATACGCTTTCGAAGCAGTGAAAACGTACTCTGCTCTAGAACAGAGGCAAAATACGCTTTCAGTAAACGAACACGTAAACCAGTGAATGCGTATTCACTTATCCACGTCAGCGGTTTCGGGTCAACGCCCTCTGTGGCTGACGTGTGGGGCCCGTGGGCAGGGGGGCGCTGTCTTCTACCTCGCGTTCGCGCGTGGCCGTGGCGTGGCGACGCTCGACCGGCGATTGCCGGCGCCTCCGGCCGTCCCCCGCGGCGCTCCGCCTATGGGCGAGCTCAGCGCGGAGAGGCGCATCCGTTGGTGCCAACTACGGCCGCCGGGGATGGATGGGGCGGCAGCAACTCCGACACCGGCGGAGGAGGCCGTCGGCCGTCGGTGGCGCCGGGCGTGCAGGCGTCCAGGAGTTGAGCTGAGGGGCTGGGGAGGGTCATCGGACTTCGGGGGTTCCTATGGTGAGTAAGAGAAGGAGGGAGGGGCTCGGTCTAGCTCGGAATTGAGCAGAAGACCGGCGGCTGGGCTTCGGCCATGGGAGGCGATGGGAGCTCCTTGGCATGAAGTGGGGAGGCAGGGAGGGCTAGGGGAGGTAGGAGAGGCTGCTGGTGACCTCGGAGGAGGTCGGGGGCTTCTTCAATAGCCGGGGCGGAGGTGGTGCCGCCCCCGGATGTCACCGCGGCCGGGCGGAGCATGCTCTGGCGTGGTCGGTGGCTGCTAGCGGGGCGTCGCGGCGTTGCCGACCTGACGAGGGTCAGATGGAAGCGACGGCTCGGGGAGAGGAGACAACGGCAAAACAACGACGATCGAGGGGTGCGCAGCGCGGCGTGCCCGTCGATTTGGCTTGGTCCGGCGAGCTTCTAGCGGGGGAGGGCGGTCCGGGGAGGCAAGGGAGCAGGGGAGGGCGCTGCGGCGAGCGGAGGTGGCGCACGGAGGGCGCTCGGGCGGCGGCAGAGCGGGTCCGGGTGCCAGAGCGCGCTGTTGGCCAACAGAGCACGCACTCTGTACCTGGTGACCGCGTGCAATGGCGATAGGAGGGCTCAAGTGCCTGGCTAATGGTGTCTAACGCGTTGTCCTTCCTGGATGGGCCCTACTAGAATTGATATCTCGACTAAAGGCACTTTCTGCTGATGGGACACTTCGATGAAAGTTTGTTGTTGCAAACTTAGGCATGAAGTAGTGATCAACTTAGAGAGGATAAAAGCTAACCAGGATGTCTCAGGGGTTTAGGGTAGGAAGGACTATGATCCTGTGAATTTTGAGGTCATTTGAGCAAGGTTTGAGTGCAGTTGCTTTACAACTGCAAAAATTTGGCCAGAATCTAGATCAGGAAGTAGAACTCACATGGTTGCTTGGATTGAGCTTAAAATGGGTGAATGGTGATCATTTTCTCATATGAAAATGCCATAAAAATTTCATCCCATTTGAATACACCAAAATGGTACTTCCTTCACAATGCTCCACACTGGACAGAAACTTGGGGGAATTTTCTGACGAAAATGGCTTGGCAAAATGATGTGAAGTTTGGCATGCTCAAATGATATATGGATACTTAGGTCCTGGATTAATTTCAGAATTATTGAAGCAATATAAAATATAGTTGCTTCACAAACTGAAATTGTGACCAGAAACCAAGATTTGAAGGTGTGCTCACATAGATGATTGGATGGATATGAAATTTGGTGGAGAGTAATTATTTGATCATATAAATGATCTACCAAAATTTCAACTCATTTGGATAAGCATAGCTAATACTTCCTTCACAAAGCTTCTCTCTAGTCAGAAACTTTGGAAATTTCCTAAGGAAGATTTACTAGGGAAATGAGGCTGAATTTTGGCATGTGGCAATTATTTGGATAGGAAAGAGTGCCCAAAATTTTTGAGGGCAATCAAGAAAAGATAAATAGCACTTCCTTCACAAAGTGCCATTCTGGACAGAATGGAAAATGAATATTCCTGAATTATTTTTGAACTAGGAAAGGATGGGTTTTGACATATTTGTGGAATATATGACCCAAATAATTTATGAGAATTTTGTGGGAATTTTTGGAATGGCAGAAATATAGGTTGCTTCACAACTTAGGGCAAACAGGGTTATTCCTTTAACAGAAAAAGGAATATTCCCAAGAAATAAATATTAGGGTTGGGCTAAGATGGAAATGACATGGCCTTGGGATATATTTGAGAATGACAATCCACTAGGAAGTGGTAGGAGAGAAGATTTTCCCAGGTTTCAAGACCACATAGCCACGGAAAAAGAACTCCAAATAAAAATTCGAAGAAATCCAAAAGAAAAAGAAAGGGCCAAAAATCGGGGTGTTACAATTGCACTACTTGTGCATTATCGTGTTACATCATGTTTGTCTCTAAACACTTGCAGTTGCTTTTACTAAACTACCCCCTGTTAAATTTTAGCAGGATGGTTAGACCAGGTGGTCATGGTCGTGGCCGTGCTCCCGAGCAGCCACCACCGCCAGACTATATGGCAGCTATGATGCAGCAATTCGAGCTGAACCGCCAGTTCCTGGTTAGAGTCATGGCTCAGTTCCCGCACCAGAACCAAAATGCTCAGAATCCGGAACCTGCCCCAATAACTCTGCAGGAGTTTGTGCGTCTCAACCCTGCTATTTATCTCAACTCTGAACAGCCACTGGATGCTGATGACTGGCTTCGCGACATCGCCTACGAGATGGAGTCTGCCAATGTCGCCCCCGCCAACTTTGTCACCTTCGCATCCTACTTCTTGAAGGGCCCCGCTGCTCAATGGTGGTCCAACCATAGATGTTCACTACCTGAGGGGACAGTCATCACTTGGCTCGAGTTCCAGACTGCTTTCCGCGCCCGCTACATTCCCCAGGGAATCATGGACCGGAAGAAAAGGGAGTTCCGCAACCTCACTCAGGGCAGTAAGACTGTCGAAGCATACCAGTGGGAGTTCCTTAACCTGTCCCGCTATGCTGAAGAAGACATCGCCACAGATGCTCGCAGACAGGAGAAATTCCGCGATGGACTCCACCCAGACCTCAAGCTTGCACTTGCTGCTCAAGACTTCACCGACTTTGCCACCCTTGTGAACAAGGCTATCCTGGTTGAGACTGCTCAGATGGAGCACAAGGAGTCGCAGAAGCGCAATCGTGACATTGGCTCATCTTCGAGCTCAGGGCAAAGGCGTAAGATGTGGATTCCCAATAGCATGTATCGTCCAACTGCCCCTGTGCTCAGGCCTTCTTATGCTGCACCCCGTCTGCCTCCTCCACCACCGAGGCAGCCAAGAGCTCAAGCTGCTCCACCACGTGCTGCTCCTCTTCGTCCTGAAGATGGTCTGTGCTTCAAGTGTCGCAAACCAGGTCACCTTGCCAAGGACTGCCGCCAGAATCAGAATCAGCTGGCATTTCCTCGTAATGGCCGTGGCAACAACCAGACCCGCAACTATAATACTGGTCCTGCTGCTTATGGACGTGGTCAGGCTTACCACGTCGATATTGAAGAAGTTCAGGATCAACCTAACACTGTGATGGGTACCCTTCTCGTTAACTCAGTACCTGCTTCTATTTTATTTAATTCAGGAGCATCGCATTCATTCTTGTCAGGAACATTTGCATTCATGAATGGCATACAATATGAAGAGATGCATACTCCATTGGTCGTTAAAACCCCGGGAGTCCGTTGTCAAACCTCCATGATGGCACACAATATCCCTGTTGAAATCAAAGGATTGGAATTCCTTCTTTCATCCATCATTTTCAATTCTTCCAAGATAGACCTTATCCTGGGAATGGATTGGTTGAAAGCTCACATTGCTTCAATCAATTGTGCCACTAAAGCCGTCCAACTCCTTCACCCCTCTAATGAGATAGTAAACTACACTGCCCGAATTACTCGGAATGCCGAAGCTCAGATATATGCTCTGAATGCATTGAACGCTTCACCTCTCGAGGGAATTGAGAACATTCCAGTCGTTCGTGATTTTCCGGACGTCTTTCCGGAAGAACTTCCAGGAATACCCCCTGTTAGAGCCGTTGAGTTCGTCATCGACTTGAAACCGGGCACCACTCCAATTGCTAAGCGCCCGTACAAGATGCCGCCGCATGAACTCCTTGAACTTAAGGAGGAAATCGACAAGTCACTTAAAAAGGGTTTCATCCGCCCCAGTTCTTCTGCTTAGGGAGCACCTTCTCTCTTTGTTAAGAAGAAGGATGGAACTAACCGATTGGTCCAGGACTATCGGCCTATCAACCAAGCCACAATCCAGAACAAATATCCACTCCCCCGGATCAACAATCTTTATGATCAGCTTGCTGGATCCTCTGTGTTCTCTAAACTCGACTTAAGGTTGGGTTACCATCAGATCCGAGTTCGTAAGGAAGATATTCCGAAGACCGCTTTCGTTACTCGTTATGGATCATACGAGTACACCGTTATGTCCTTCGGATTAACAAATGCTCCGGCAACCTTCTCTCGATTGATGAACTATATCTTCATGGACTACCTCGACAAGTTCGTCGTGGTTTATTTGGATGATATCCTTATATTTTCCAAGAATGAAGAAGAGCACGCCGAACATCTTCGGCTTGTATTGGAGAGACTTCGAGAACATCAACTGTATGCCAAATTTTCCAAGTGTGAATTTTGGTTATCTGAGGTGACCTATCTTGGTCATGTGATTTCCAAAGAATGCATTGCCGTTAACCCAGAACGAGTTCAGGCTATTCATGACTGGACTCCTCCGAAGAATGTCAAGCAAGTCATAAGTTTCCTCGGTCTTGCTAGTTATTGCCGACGTTTCATCGAGAACTTCTCCAAGATTGCTAAACCACTGACTGATCTGCTTCACAAAGGCGTTAAGTTCGAGTGGACAGAAAAATGTCAGGAAAGTTTTCAGACACTTAAAGATAAGTTGACATCTGCCCCAGTGCTAGCTCCCCCTGATTCCCGCAAGGACTTTGTGATATACTGCAACGCATCCCGTCAAGGATTAGGCTGTGTCCTAATGCAAGAGCGTAAGGTGATTGCTTATGGCTCTCGTCAGTTGCGTCCTCACGAAGATAAGTACCCAACGCATGATCTCGAGTTAGCAGCAGTTATCTATGCTTTGAAACTATGGCGACATTACCTTCTCGGTAATTGTTGCGAGATATACACGGACCACCAAAGTCTGAAACATCTATAAACTCAACCAGATTTGAACCTTCGCCAGCAAAGATGGCTCGAGACAATAGCCGACTACGACATGGATATTTCTTATACCCCTGGCAAGGCTAATGTAATGGCCAATGCCTTGAGTCACAAATCTTATTGCAACAACCTCTCTGTTGAGCAAGCACAACCCCTTCTCTACGAAGAACTACGCAAGTTGAACCTTCACATTGTCCCACAGGGTCATCTCAATACCCTGGTTGTTGAATCAGACCTCGATGACCTCATCAAGCATATACAGAAAGCTGACTCCGAGGTCGAGAAAATTAAGCGAGATATCAAAAGGGGAAAGCCCTTATTCTTCACTATTGACACTGATGGCCCCCTGTTCTACAAGAATCGCTTAGTGGTTCCTAGAAAGGACAATTTGGATCTGACCCCGAATGTCATGAAGGAAGCTCATGATACTCCTCTGTCAATTCACCCCGGTAGCACCAAGATGTACCAAGACATTCGTCAACGGTACTGGTGGCCTGATATGAAGCGAGACATTGCTCGCTATGTTGCTGAGTGTGGCGTTTGCCGTCGCATCAAAGCAGAACATCAAAGGCCTGCTGGACTTCTGCAACCACTTGATATTCCTGAATGGAAATGGGACAAAGTCGAAATAGACTTCATTACTGGTTTTCCCAGATCGCGGAAAGGTCATGATGCTATCTTTGTCGTCATTGACCGATTCTCAAAGGTTGCTCACTTTCTGCCAGTCAAAAAGACAATCACTGCTAGTCAGTTAGCAGACTTGTATGTTTCCAGAATCGTGTCACTTCACGGTATTCCGTTGGAAATCAGCTCAGATCGTGGCAGCCTCTTTACCTCAAGATTTTGGAACAGCTTCCAAGAAGCTATGGGAACTCATCTGTCCTTCAGCACCGCTTTTCACCCCCAGTCCCAGGGACAAGTTAAACGAGTTAATCAAGTACTTGAAGATATGCTTCGAGCTTGTGTCATCTCATTTGGTAAGAAATGGGAGGAATCTCTCCCGTATGCCGAATTTTCTTACAACAATAGCTACCAGGCTAGTTTGAAGATGGCACCATTTGAAGTTCTCTACGGACGTAAGTGTCGAACCCCTCTGAATTGGTCAGAAACTGGGGAACGATCACTCGTTGGACCGGACATTATTCAACAAGTTGAAGAACAAGTCCGCATTGTCTGTGAACATTTGAAAACTGCTCAGTCTTGTCAGAAGAGCAATTATGACCGCAAACATCAGGTAATGGTCTATCAACCTGGCGAGCAAGCTTACCTTCGCGTCACTCCGATGAAGGGCACTCATCGATTTGGAATCAGGGGCAAGTTAGCTCCTCGCTACATTGCCCGTTCCGCATTCTCGCCCGTCGAGGAGAAGTGGCATACCAATTGGAATTGCCACCAAACCTCTCTCAAGTGCATGATGTCTTCCATGTATCGCAACTTCGTCGCTGCTTCAAGGATCCTATCCGAGCAGTGGATCATGACGTGCTTGAATTCCAAGAGGATCTTTCTTATCAAGAGTATTCGATCCGCATTCTTGATCAAACTGAACGTCGAACCCATCAGAAGGCAATCAAGTTCCTTAAAGTTCAGTGGTCGAATCATTCTAAGGATGAAGCCACTTGGGAACGCGAAGATCGTCTTCGTGAAGAATACCCCACTCTCTTTCAGCCTACCTCTTAATTCTCGGGACGAGAATTTCTTTTAGAGGAGGAAAATTGTAACACCCCCATGTATTAGCAACAGTAATCACTTTTTGATAATGCCAAGTCAGCATGTTTAACAGTGCTTGATCATCATTGCATCATATCGCATTTCAAATTCCAATTCAAAATGAAATTCAAATACAAAGTGAAATTAAAAGTTGTTCAAATTTGAAAACCAAAATGTTCATAATGCTGCAAATAATCCAGAGGCATTTATAAAAATATAATCAACATTTATTGAATTAGGTAAATGACCCCATCATCCACAAAACAGCACCAAACAGAAGTATTTACTACCTTTTTATTTAAATAAAATTCTAAGGAAAATATGTGGACACCAAACCATTTTCTGGTAGTACTAAATATTGCATATTATTTAATGGGCTAAGTCACCTATTTTACAAAACTAAAATTATGGCCAAACTATTTACTAAACAGAAAGAAAAAGGAAAACAAAAGAAAAGAAAGAAAAAGAAAAAGGCCAGCGCACCTGGGCCTAAGTCACCGCGCCGGCCCAGCCCATCCTACCTGTCCCCTCCTTCGCACTGCTCCTGCGCAGTCGAACGCGTCCGATCGCGCCCGACGCCGGCGAGCCGTCCCGCCGCGACCACCTCGTCGACCGCGCCGCTACAGGCCTCCTGGAGATAAGAACACCCCCTCAGCAAACCCTAGCCGGCCCCTGATCTTTCCCCCCCCACCTCTCTCTCTCGTTCGCTCTCTCTCTCCTCACCCGCGAGCTCCTCCCCTCGCCGCCGTCGATACCGCGGCCACCGTGCCCCATTCGCCGCTCCGCCGTGCCCATCTTGCTCGCCATCCTCGACTCCATCGTCTCCGCCAACGAACCGGAGCCGGGAAGCTCCAACGACGCCGCCATCTTCTTCTCCTTCCTCAGATCTCCGCCGCCGTTCGCCGACGTCTCCGGCCAGGACGAGCTTCCACGAGCCCATTTGAGCACCTCTACAGGCTCCTGGTGAGCCTCGCCGTCTTCTCCCCCTCTTTCCAGCGCGGTTTCGACACCATAGCCCCGATTCCCCCGACATGCCCGAGCCCGCCTCCGCCTGACCTCGTCGCCAGCGTGGCTCCGGTGACCAATTGGTCACGCGGCCGAGCCCATTGTGTTCACCCGCGCGCGTAGAGGCTCCATGTCCTATTCGTTCCAGTCGAGCGCGCCCGCATTGCCGATTGCCACCATGCCCGAACGCCGCCGTCCGCCGTCGCCGTCGTAGCACTCGTTTCCGGCCGCCCCGCCTCGCGCTAGTACCGCAGATCGTCGCGGCCCGGTCTCCTCGTTCGAACGAGCCCGAGAACGCCCGATTTGATGCACCGTAGAGAGAACCCGAGTTCGCCGGAGTTGCTGCCGTGCTCGGGCTCGCCGGAGTAGCTCCAGTGCGACTTCGGTGGCTGGCGCCGACGTGGCCACTGGGGCCCACCCCCTGTGCCACTGACTGGTGGGACCGTGGGCCCCGTTGACCCGGTCAGCCGCTGACGTGGCGGCCCCATGTCACTGACATGTGGGTCCCGCCTAATTAAACGAATTTAAAAAATAAATAAAACGTTAATTAAATTGTTAATTAAATTGATTAGTTAATTAGTCACTGACTAATGGGGCCCACCTGCCAATTAGGTTAATTAGTTAAATAAAACTCTGTTTAATTAAATCAATCACTGACCAGTGGGTCCCACTGGTCAGGTTTGACTTGTCAACCGACTCAGTTGACTGCTGGCGTCATGCCTGCGTCATGCTGACGTCATCTGTACTGTTTCGGATAATTCTAATTTAAATAATTTCAGAAATTCCAGAAAATGTTTAAAACTTTGCAAAATCATATAAATTAAACCGTAACTCGGATTAAAATAATTTATATATGAAAAATGATCAGAAAAATGTGTAGTATCTGAATAACCTGCCCACATACCTGCCACACCCCTCTAACATACCGAACATGGAACATTTTGCCCGTATCCGATATATGAATAGTGCATAACTTTAATAAAATAAATCCAAATAAATTCCTAAATAATCTAATACATTTAGATAGGCAGTAAAACACCTCTGCATATCATTTAGGCATGTCATGCATCTCTGTTGCATTATTGCCGTGTATTTATTGTTTCTTCCCCCTCCTTCTCTCCCGATAGCCCCCGAGACTGCCGATGACGCTGCTGTGTACGACGACATCGCCGACGACCAGACCCCTTCAGTCGAGCTTCCAGGAAAGCAAAACCCCCTTGATCATCAGATATCGCCCATTCCTTCTCTCCTATTCTTGCATTAGAATTGCCCCTGCTACTGTTCCGATAGTACCTATTCCGATGCATAGCCTGATTTTGTAGTCTGCTATTGATACTCCACCTGTTGTCCCACAAGACTTAGTTAGCTGTGCTACTGCTTCATTGGTGACCCATCACCCTTGTCCGTATGCCATGCTTAATACCGGGCCGTGATCACTCTGTGAGGATCACGGAAATGATACATTACTGCAATACTTAAACTGTTAAAGTCGGGCTGGCCCCAAGGGTGCCCGCGAGTGAACATCATTAAAGACGGGTCGGCACCAAGAGCACCCGCGCGTCATGTTTTACCAAGTCGGAGCGGCAGGAACCCTGTTCGTCTCTGCGAGTTACTAAACATGCTTAACGGATTTGGGTATTTGATCTGAGTGGGTCGTTGGCCCTATACGCACTACCACCACATGGGATAATGGTTATGGGACCCTCTACGTCGTACGTTTCTCCCGAAAGCTCTTCAGATGTCACAGCTCAGAGATGCGGGCTGGTTGGGGTGGGCTGGTTACGTCACTGGTGTATTCAGTGTCGCGCCTGGGCCCCGACCACCCTCGTAACATGCAGGAGTGCGAAGGGCGATGGCCCAAGACCCCTTCGTTCTTAGGATTTAGACCAGCGTGTTGACCTCTCTGCTGAGCTTAGGTAGGATGCTGCTTCATGTCGATTACCCGAGGCCGGGTATTACCCAGCAAGTGTATCCGGCCAGATGTAATCGAGCGTGCTGGGTAACAGTAGTGCACCCCTGCAGGGAAGTTATCTATTCGAATAGCCGTGTCCACGGTAACAGGACACTCAGAGTTGTATCTTGATCCACTACAACTACAAATGGATACTGTCACAATGATAAACTGCTACTACTGCTCTCGGGATCACTTTCTCGCAGGGTAGTCGAGGAAGGTTCTCAGGGCTTTACTAAACTATGTTTGATATATATTATCTTGCTCTATTCTCTTCTAATGCTGCAAGATCTGCTTCAAGATGCTAGTCTTCGATAGGCTAGGCCTCTCCCCTTCTGTTCCAGCATTCTGCAGTATAGTCCAAAGAAATAGCCCCATTCCTTTGATACTGATGCATATTAGTATAGTTCTGATGTCAGTCTTGCGAGTACTTTGGATGAGTACTCACGGTTGCTTTGCTATTCCTTTTCCCCATACCCACTTGATGAAATCAGATGATGGAGTCCAGGAGCCAGACGCTACCACAGGAGACTACTACCAGGAGAGCCCAGGAGGCCACTACTACTGGGTTGAGCCGACCGACCAGGAGTAGTTCGGAGGCCCTAGGCAGGAGGCCTTCGCCTTTTCGATCGTTATGTCGCTGTTTGTGCTAGCCTTCTTAAGGCAAAACTTGACTAACTATGTCTGTACTCAGATATTATGGTGCACGGTCGAGCAGGGGCATCACAATAATGCATTCCCTTAGGCCCAAATATGGTGAAGTGTCATGTAGTCGACGTTCACACGACACCACTAAGGGAATCAACAACGTACATATCATCAAAATATCGAACGAATACCAAATTCACATGATTACTTATAACAAGACTTCTCCCATGTCCTCAAGAACAAAAGGAACTACTCACAAATCATGTTCATGTTCAAGATCAGAGAGGTGTTGAATAGCATAATAGATCTGAACATATAATCTTCCACCAAATAAACCAACTAGCATCAACTACAAGATGTAATCAACACTACTAGCAACCCACAGGTACCAATCTGAGGTTTTGAGACAAAGATTGAATACAAGAGACGAACTAGGGTTTGAGATGAGATGGTGCTGGTGAAGATATTGATGAATATTAGTCCTCCCATGATGAGAGGATCGCTGGTGATGTCGATGGCGATGATTTCCCCCTCCCGGAGGGAAGTATCCCCGGCAGAATCTCTCCGCCAGAGAGCAAAAGTGCTCCTGCCCAAGTTCCGCCTCGAGACAGCAGCGTACCGTCCCGAAAGTCTTTTCTGTATTTTTTCTAGGGCAAATGCACTTATATACCAGAAAATGGGGGCCACAGGCTGGCCAGGGGCCCCACGAGGTACCAGGGCACGCCTGGGGGGGGGGGGTGCACCCTGGTGCCTCGTGGGCACCTGGGTGGCCCTCTCTGGTACTTCTTGATTCCAGTCTTTTTTATTTATTCCCAAATAATTCTCTGTGAAATTTCAGCTCATTTGGAGATGTGCAAAATAGGTATCTCTGACATAGCTTTTTCAGGTCCAGAATTCCAGCTGCCGGCAATCTCCCTCTTTGCGTGAATCTTGCATATTAAGAGAGAAAATGCATTAGAATTGCTCCACAAAGTGTTATATTGATTAAAAACACTATAAATAACAGTAGTAAAACATGATGCAAAATGGACGTATCATTGTGACAAACTAAAAATAAAACAAAAGCAAACAAACTATATCAGAAGATGCTCCAAGTAAAACACATATCATTTGATGAATAAAAATATAGCTCCAAGTGAGTTACCGATAGATTGTAGACGAAAGAGGGGATGCCTTTCGGGGCATCCCCAAGCTTAGACACTTGAGTCTTCCTCGAATATTACCTTGGGGTGCCTTGGGCATCCCCAAGCTTAGGCTCTTGACGCTCCTTATTCCTTTATCCATCGTAGTCTCACCCAAAACTTCAAAACTTCAGCACACAAAACTCAACAGAAACCTCATGAGATCCGTTAGTATAACAAATAAATCTTAAACTTTAGGTACTGTTGTAAATTAATTCATATGTAATATTGGCATAATTATACTGTACTCCAACTTCTCCATAACTCATACCCCCCGATACGATCCATAGATTCATCAATATAAGCAAACTATGCAACAAAAACAGAATCAGTCTAAAATAGAGCAGTCTGTAAATATCTAAATTAACGTCAAACTTCTGTAACTCAAAAAATTCTGAAAAATGAGGACAATGTGGGAAATTCATATGTAAATATTTTTTTAAATATTAAGAAGGCTTGGACGCTCCAGCAAAAAACTAAAATTCAAGCACTGGACCCATAAGTTTCTGTTTTCAAACAGCATCAATTATACTATCTTCCAAATCATTCCAAAGGCATTACTTGGCACAAACACTAATTAAAATAGAAAAACACAATAATAACAGAGACTATAATTGTGTAAACACACAAAAATAGAAGGTAAAACAAAAAAATTATTTTATTCATTGGGTTGCCTCCCAACAAGCGCTATTGTTTTATGCCCCTAGCTTGGCATAATGCATAGTTTCTAGTGTTGTCATCCTTCAAATTAATTCCATAGGTGGCCCTCATAATAGATTCATAAGGTGCCTTAATTCTATTTCTAGGGAAGTGTTCCATCCCTTTTTTAATGGAAATTGAAATCTTATATTACCTTCTTTCATATCAATAATAGCAATTATGGTTCGTAGGAAAGGCCTAAGTATTATAGGACAGGAAGGATTGCATTCAATATCAAGAACAATAAAATCCACGGGCACATAATTTCTATTTGCAAGAATAAGCACACCATTTATTCTACCCAGTGGCTATTTAATAGTGGAATCCTTTAGATGCAAATTAAGGGAACAAGGATCCATATCGGTGAGACCTAGCACATCACACAAAGATTTTGGTATAGTGGAAATGCTAGCACCAAGATCACTTAGAGCATTACATTCATAATCTTTAATTTTGAATTTAATAGTAGGTTCCCATTCATCTTGTAATTTTCTAGGAATTGAAACTTCCAACTCAAGTTTTTCTTCATGAGCTTTCATCATAGCTTCTACAATATGTTTAGTGAAAGCTTTATTTTGTTCATAAGCATTTGGTGAATTAATCATGGATTGCAACAAGTAAATACACTCAATCAAAGAACAACTATCATAATTAAAGTCCTTGTAATCCAAAGTAGTGGGTGCATTACTATTTAAAGTTTTGACCTCTCCAAACCCACTTTTGTCACTTTTTTCATTAAGATTATCACCCTCCAAGCAATTGGGACTCCTTCTATCTAAATTTGACTCTTCTTCAGTACCCTTTTCATCAAGTTAGGTGAGACACCAATAATTTTAATATCTTCATCATTACTATGATAGAAACCGGGTGGAATAGCCTTATCTATAAATTCTTGCTTGGCTCTCAACCTAGCGGGCCTTTCTTTACTTTCATTAATGGAGACATAGATAGCTTTAATAGACTCATTTATATCATGCTTGGGTGGCAAAATTTTAATTTTGAGATTTTCAACATCATGAGCAATTCTATCCATGTTCCTAGCTAATTCATCAACTCTATTCAATTTTTCTATCATAGCATTAAAATTCTTTTGAGCATTAATAAATTCTTTAATATTACTTTCAAGATCAGAGGGTATCCTATTATTATTATATGGATTACCATAGGAATTACCATAATTATTAGAGGAATTTCCAGGAAACAGTCGAGGATTGAAATTACCCCTATAAGCATTGTTGTTGAAATTATTTCAAGAGACAAAATTCACATCAATAACATCGTTATTTTGCTCAATAAAAGTAGACAATGGCACATCATTAGGAATAATATGAGCACTTTTACTAGCAACCAATTTCATAAGAGCATCCATCTTATCACTCAAAGTATTAATTTCTTCAACAGAATTTACCTTCTTACTAGTTGGAGTTCGTTCAGTGTGCCATTTAGAATAATTTGTCATAATATTGTCAAGAAATTTAGCTTCTCCCAATGTAATTTCCATAAAAGTTCCACCTGCGGCAGAGTCTAGCAAATTTCTCGAAACAAAGTTTAGTCCCGCATAAATTTTTTGTATGATCATCCATAAGCTTAAACCATGTGTTGTGCAATTTCTTATCATTGATTTCAATCTCTCCCAAGATTGTGCAACATGCTCATGTTCAAGTTGCTTAAAATTCATAATTTGATTTCTTAAAGAAATAATCTTAGCGGGAGGAAAATACTTGGCAATAAAAGCATCCTTACATTTATCCAAAGAATCAATACTATTTCTAGGCAAGGATGAAAACCAAGTTTTAGCACGATCTCGTAGTGAGAACGGAAATAATTTTAAATTGACAATATCATTATCCACATTTTTTTTTCTTTTGCATATCACAAAGTTCAACAAAAGTATTTAGATGGGATGCAGCATCTTCATTAGGACTACCAGAAAATTGTTCTTTCATAACAAGATTAAGAAAAGCAGCATTAATGTCACATGACTCCGCACTAGTGGCAGGAGGAGCAATAGGAGTACTTATAAAATCATTATTATTAGTATTGGAAAAGTCACACAATTTTGTATTTTCTTGAGACATCGCGACGAAGCAAGCAAACTAGCAAACAAGCAAATAAAAATATTTTTGTGTTTTTGTAAAAAAAATTAGAAGTGGGGGAGATGAAAACGAGAGGCAAATGCAAATAAAATAAATGCAAGTGGATGATAGTTTCTGCGAAGGTACTTGATAAATTTTAGTGAGGTCTCCGCGGCAACGGCGCAAGAAATTCTTCCTGCTACTTGTAGACTGCGTTGGTATTTCCCCGAAGAGGAGAGGGTGATGCAGTGTAGTAGAGATAAGTATTTCCCTCAGTTAAGAACCAAGGTTATCAATCCAATAGGAGAACCACGCAAAATCCCTTTAGCAGCACCTGCACATACAAAAGCAAACACTTGCACCCAACGCAAATAAGAGGGTTGTCAATCCTCTGTGCGGTTATTTGCAAGGATTAATTCTGATAGTAATAGATAGATAAACTAAAATACTAAATAAAATAAAAGTAAATAAATTGCAGCAAGGTATTTTTGGTTTTAAATATATGATAAAAGTAGACCCAGGGGCCATAGTTTTCACTAGAGGCTTCTCTCTCGAACACATAGCATACGGTGAGTAAACAAATTACTGTTGAGCAATTGATAGAAAAGCAAATAATTATGATAGATTCATGGCAATGATCATGGATATAGGCATCACATCCAAGACAAGTAGACCGACTCCTGCCTACATCTACTACTATTACTCCACCCATCGACCGCTATCCAGCATGCATCTAGGGTATTCAGTATGAGACAGAGTAATGCCTTAAGCAAGATGACATGATGTAGACAAAGTAAACTCAAGCAATATTATTAAACCCCATCTTTTTATCCTTAATGGCAACAATACAAATATGTGTCATGTCCCTTTCTGTCACTGGGATTGAGCACCGCAAGATTGAACCCATCACAAAGCACCTCTCCCATTGCAAGATAAACCAATCTAGTTGGCCAAACCAAATTGATAGATCGGAGAGAAATACAAAGCTATAATAATCATGCATAAAGGAGTTTAGAGAAGACTCAAATATTTCTCATGAATAATCTGATCATAAACTCACAATTCATCAGATCCCAACAAACACACCGCAAAAGAAGATTACATCGGATAGAACTCCAAGAACATCGAGGAGAACATGGTATTGAAGATCAAAGAGAGAGAAGAAGCCATCTAGCTACTAGCTATGGACCCGTAGGTCTATGGTAAACTACTCACACATCATCGGGGGGGGGGGGGGGGGGGGCAGCAAGGTTGATGAAGAAGCCCTCCGTGATCGATTCCCCCTCTGGCAGAGTACCAGAAAAGGCCTCCAGATGGGATCGCGGAAGAACAGAGGCTTGCGGCGGTGGAAAGGTTTTCTCTTCTGTCTCTCTCATATATTGGGAATATTTGGAAATTTATAGCGCTGGAATTAGGTCAGGAGGGGCTACGAGGGTCCCACAAGCCTGGGGGGCACGCCCTACCCCCTTGGGCGCGCCCTCCGAGCTTGTGGCTCCGTCGTGGCTCCTCTGGTCTTCTCCCGAAGCTTCGTGGGTCTCTTCTGGTCCAGAAAAAATTAATCCAAAGTTTTTTTCTTATTTCGACTCTTTTTGATAATGATTTTCTGAAAAGACAAAAACAAGCAAAAAACAGCAACTGGCACTAGGCACTGAGTTATTAGGTTAGTCCCAAAAAATGATATATAATGGCATATAATTGCATATAAAACATCCAAGATTGATACTATAATAGCATGGAACAATCAAAATTTATAGATATGTTGGAGAAGTATCAGTCCCTCATCCACCGCACCGGATGAGGATCCATCGTTGATCTCGTCGTCCCGCCGGTTCAGCCGCCCCGTCCTCCACCTCCAAGGAGCTGCTCCGACGATCGCCTCGTCTATCATGGCTGCTCCATTCCCACAGCGCCACCTTAACCTGCCCCACCGGGACCACAGCATGCTCACCGACTCCTCGGATGAAGCCGAGGCTTACTCGGTGCCACCAAAGAGGTTGTACACTCATCCCATCTTCTCCTTCACTCGACCTCATGGCCCCGCTGGTGCTCGATCCTGCTCCGCCATGGCACGGCTCCCTCGACGCCGGCACCGCTGGCGACATCCTCCACGGCGAATCTCCCCGATTGCAAGGCTCCCTCGGGGGCGGCGTCCATACCAGCCGGAGGTGCTGCTGCTGCTCCGGCTCTCGCTCGCGCTGCTGCTCTGCTCTTGCTCTCACTCGTGCTGCTGCTCTCCTCTTGCTCTCGCTCGCGCTGCTGACACTAGTACACGGGCTGCTGCAGCTAAATGAGTTGCTGCTCTGGCTCTCGTTCGCGCTGCTGCTTCGGCTGCTATCTGCTAGTGTGTTCCCTGTTGAGCGGCTGCTGATTTAGATCATTGCTTCTCTGCTACCAGTGCTCAAGCGGCCTAAACTACCAACGAAGTGCTTGTCTGCTTCTAGTCCATTTAGTTTTGACAGTAAAATTCAGTTTCGATAGTAACAGTTAGTTTCAACAGTAAAATTCAGAGTCAACAGTTTTTACATCATCTGTTGGAGTTGGTTGTTTTTTGGTGATGTAAATTTTACAGCTAGCACTTTTTGGTGATGTGATTTACATCATATATTGGAGATGGTATTAGAATCCCACTTCAGATTAACGATGTCCGTCTTGTACTGCTTCAGCCTCGACATCGTACAGCTCGCCGGAGCTGCTCCAACGACGGAACCATCCATCACAACAGAGCAGTTCCCTCGATGCCATCTACAGATGCCGCAGATCTTCTTCCCCAGCTCCGACAGCCACCTCTGCCACAACATCTCCAGCAACCGACCCAATGATGCTGAGGTCGACACGGCTACGCCAAAGAGGTTGTACACTTGTCACATCACATTTTACTCTACATTCATGTCGATCCCTTAGGGCTATTTTGGTTCAAAGGAAAAAGTGAAGGAAAAACATAGCAATAGGAAATTTTCCTATGGTACTCTACTATTCAATTATTCATGCATTAGGTTGAAAGGAATGGAGCAAAACAAAACTGAAGGATTTTTTTCCTTTTGTGTCTGTTTCAAAGGAAAAACACAGAAATTTTAACATCCACCTGGACCTACTTATCGAAATCCTATGCATGAAAATAAGACTAAGTGCATTAGTGGCATAATAACATTCTAACTGTACACATTTGCAGGTGGGTTGACTTTAATTTGGCCATGTTTCTTTGCATTCCTGTGCTCTTCCTGCAAGCCAAAGGAGCCCTTACAGAATTACTTCATTTACAGATAGGTGTCGAAGAAAACATTGTGTGGTTTGTCCTGCTCCTGTCGGGCCGTCGTCCACCTCACCTGAGTTGCTCAATCGACAGAAGCATCCACCATACCTGACATCACGACTCCTTACTGTCTTTCGCTGCCTCAGATCTCCTTCGTCACCACCAGCAACCACCGCAACTGCATCATCATCATCGACTTAGCAGATGAACCTGAGGAGTACACGGGTCCGCAAGAGAGGTCGCACTCTTTTGTTTCTGCTTACTTTAGGCATTGCTTAATATTACCTGCTAGTTTATCATCCTGTTCATCTCTTAGACTCCAAGTCAGGTCCAAATTAATGCTTGTGGGGCACATTTCGAAGCAGCAATGAATAGTATATGTCAGGCCCATTTCTGGGATAAATCACAAAAGAGCCTCAAGTCATACCAGCCCCAAGAAAAACTGGTAGACTTCCTTGATATAGATAACCAGTACAAATATAATATTACACAGGGCTGAGTCAGAGGGCTGAACAAATTATTACAAACTTGCCAACATACTACGGTGGTGGAATAACACAGTGGTGTGTTGGTAGAACAACACTGATACAATAAAATAAAGTCAAGCGTAAGTGTGAGGCTTGGCTATTTTATTGGTGTAGCGGAAACACAGCGGATGATACATGTGGTAGACTCCATTATCACAGGTTGACTGACTAGGACACCTCTAAGCGTCGGGCTCGCTAGCGCAATCTCCTTCCACAAGCTCGTCCTCCTCCAGGTCTGGCCAATGAAATAGTCAGGGACAAGCCAGTGAGTACGTTGGAATGTACTCGCAAACATTATGAACGAAAGATATACCGAATGCATATGCCCATGATGGATTAAATGATATGTTCATGCTGACTAAAATTTAAAACAGGGCATGATGAATATTAGCATGTGCAGAAAAATAAAATGTTAGTGACAAATCAAGAAAGTTAAAAGTGGATAATCGGGCGAGACAGGACCGCCCGAGAATCCAAAAGAGAAATGCCAAACGGGTGTCTAAAAGAGAATCGGGCGAGACAGGACCGCCCGAGAACTCAAGCGACACCACGAGAGGTCTTGAAAAGAAATGCCAAACGGGTGTCTAAAAGAGAATCGGGCGAGACAGGACCGCCCGAGAACTCAAGCGACGCCACGAGAGGTCTTGAAAAGAAATGCCAAACGGGTGTCTAAAAGAGAATCGGGCGAGACAGGACCGCCCGAGAACTCAAGCGACGCCACGAGAGGTCTTGAAAAGAAATGCCAAATGGGTGTCTAAAAGAGAATCGGGCGAGACAGGACCGCCCGAGAACTCAAGCGATGCCACGAGAGGTCTTGAAAAGAAATGCCAAATGGGTGTCTAAAAGAGAATCGGGCGAGACAGGACCGCCCGAGAACTCAAGCGACGCCACGAGAGGTCTTGAAAATAAAACTGAGTGCCCGGGGTAGTCTAGCCAGCCCCTGAGACACTCAGGAAATAAAATAACAGAAACGGGTTAGTCCACAATAATATGCATAGTAATAATAATATTTGTAACCATAAATAACAATGATAGCATCAGTGGTGACAATAATTATTCTGCAAAATAATTCATGCTCAATTTAATTATTTCCTCCGAAGACCGACACCGGACCGACACTTGACCCTTCCCAGCTAACGTCCTTGATCGCAGACACGGCTATTCGAATAGATATAACTCTGAAGAGGGTGTACTCTTTACCCACGTGTATGAGATTTCTTTAGTCAACACCGTGGCACTGACTAATTCCCACTACGGTCTTTGGGTTGAAAACACACCTGACCAGCACACACCAGATTAACTTTCCGGATGCCAGGAATCACCCAAAGCACCGTTCAATATTAACTCTAAGTCGGGGAGACTACAATCTTGAATAGCATGGGATCACTATTCATACGTGCCCCCCCATGGCCCAGCCGGATACACCCATGCCCCCTGACCTGATGACGGGCATTAGTCCATGGCCGTGGAAACCCTCATCATGGCCCTCTATGTGGTGTGTACATAGACAGGGGTTAGCAACTTACTAAACCGTACTTCCCTCGCGGGAAGACCCGTGGCAGCACGGTGTTTAGCTAGGTGTGACGGAACAAGACTCGATCTAGGTCGACTCAGGAGGTGTTGTTATTATGACCGGTATACTCCACATATGTCACCGTGACACCGCCGTGTCAACACGTGACCCGTGCCCATCGGCACGTCCAAGACAGGAGACACGCTCCTGAATTTTCTCATAGCCGTCAATCATGTTAGAAGGATTCTTTGAGCTTGAGTGAAGTGCAAGTCAAGTGCAAGAAGTGATATGACCATGCATGCATGCATTATTACTACATATGTGGTGAAATCTCAAACCGATGCAAACATGCAATGCAATTCACCATATCCCAGGTTCAAATGCTTGCCTTGTCCAAAGTAGTTAGAAGAAGAACCCTCGAAATCCCCGGCAAAGTTCCCCTCTTCATTTTCTAAAAAATTCAAAATCCAAATCCAAATTATTTTTTTTGCAATAGTACCAATAGTTGTCTCAAAATATTTTTAAATATATACTAAAAAAACTAGAGAGAAAAATAAGAATTTCAAAAAAAGAATCAACTCAATCAGAGTTGTGGTTAAAAAGTTATTAAACTTTTAAACCCAGGGGTCTTTCTGCAAAACAGCCAGTCCCTGTGCGTTTTAAACAGAAAACGGTTTGGAAGGAAATACGCTTCCTAGAGTGGAAAGCGTAAAGCGCCAAAGTACGCTTTCGATTTAAACACCGAAAAAGAGAAAACACTGACGGGTGGGCCCCACCCGTCAGGTTCAAATTCAAACGCACTCGCGCGCGTGTATAGAGGGGAGACGACGATTACCGGCGACGATCGCCGGGGTTCCAGTGGTTGGCGATGATCGGAACATGATCAGTGAGTCCGTCCGCATCGGTGGGTGGCAGTGGTGGTCGCCGGTGAGCAACAGAACGACGGCGAGGTCGACGGCGGCGGACGGTGGTTCGGGTGTGGTCGGATCTTGCCGGAGAGAGCTCGGGTGGTGGAATTGAAGCGCGGGATCGACGAGAGGGTGCAAGAGATGACGACTGGTGGGTTTATGAGGGTAGGGATAGCCTAACGGCGTCGGAAGCTTCTCGGCGGCGGATCGGGTGGCCGGAGAGGTAGAAGAAGACCTCCCCGAGGTCGGGGGAGTGGCGTAGGGGACGATTGAGAGAAGGTGTGGGTGATGGGTGAAGAGAACGGAGCTCAGGAGGCCCTTTTATAGGGGATCCGAGGGTGGCCGAGCGGGTGCAGATGACGACGGAGTAACTCCGGCCGTCGAGGTAGGTTAGGGCGGTGCTCAGGTTCAGTGCATGCTTAGAGAGGTCAAGGGAGCTCTCAGGAAGCTTCAGTGCAGGCGGAGGCGAACCCTATCCATTTCCCCGCGGATGGGCTCCCGTACGAGTGCGGCGGTGGTGGTCAGCTCCGGCGACTGCCAGCGGGCCCAGGGCGGTGTGGTCGGCGTGGAGAGGATGCGGAGGAGGTGCCGCGTGGAGGAGAGGTAGGTGAGGGGAGCAGCAGCAGTGAAGAGGGCGGGCGCCATGGCAATCCGCTCGGTCGCCGCGGATGAGCTCGGAGGTAGCTGCACCGGCCGAGTATTGTGTCGTCGGCAGTGAGCTACTGACCAGAGGGGTCACGGCGACTCATTGATGAGCAGAGGAGGCGTGGATGAGAAGGAGGGCGATGGAGTGGCGTGCACGGCGCCGATCTCTTCTCCTCTCTGAATAATTTAGTTAACTGAATTTCTATCAGCGATGAACTGTGTGCACTAGAGCTGTTTGATGAAATGACAGAGGGTGCTAGGGATTTTAGGAATTTGGGAGAATTTTTGTGGTGAGGTATTGATGCATAAAAGAGAGTGTGGCAAAGTTTCAGAATTTTTGGAGCTATTAAAAATAGGTTTTGGTCACGGATAATTTTGGTGGGAGCAGAAGACTTGTAGAAAGTATGGTTCCTTTGTAAACCAAAGAAACCATGAATAAAATAAATTCCAACCTTGGAATTTAGTAAATATTGTAGAAATATTTTTGTAAGGTGGAAAGGAGTTGGATACTGTCCTAGAAGGTGTGAGTGACTTGAGGGATAATTTAGGAGTGACAGAAAAATTATTGAAGGGATTTTCTATAAGAATGAAAGGAGATGAAAGGGGCCATTTCATTGAAATGATCTAGTCATTCAAAACTTTTCTGAAACAAAATTATTTTTGATCTTTCAAAAAAAATTGCCCAATAAATAAATCATCCAAAATAGAACCATTTAAAAAAATTGAAACCCAATTAGAAATAAAAATGAATTTCAGAACAGAAGTAAGAGAAGAAAAAGAATTGGGTCAAAATAATTCAAAGTATTTTCTTTTAATAAAAAGATTTGAAAAACCAGAGAGAAAAATTTGGGGTGTTATAGTATATTGATCTACTATCTGTTTCCTCTAGGGTATCTACTATGTCGTTCATCTTGGGTGGGAAACAAATAGTAAAGCAGCCATCATCTGTCTTTTTATTTAATTAAGCTATCATTTGCCTGCTATCATTATTTTTTGATATATCCACTGGTTGTTACCATCACTCTAGATTTCTGCATGCTCTCCTTACTTAATCTCACTATATTTTTTTCATATGCATGTCAGTTATTGTACACAGTCATGCTGAACATGTAGAGAAAAAGAGAAGAGTCTTGCGCAGCAATACAATGTCATGCAGACATCGCTCCATGGTGGGTGTAATGGCAACCCCACCCCCCTCCTCCAGATTATAATCCAGAGGAAGATGGCTGTTCAGAGGTGGAGTCAGAGGGAGCTGACCACTCCTATTTACCCCCCAAGGTGTTTCCTCTAACTTGGCATGATGATGTTGGTCATATCATGCATATGGTGCCTTGCTTTGCTTACTTTCAACATCATATATGTCATCTACTTAGTTTAGACATGTTCTGTAATGCCACCTATTTAGTTTCTATATCATATATGTGAGTTATCCAATGTCATCTTTTTTAGCCAGCCATAGTATATGTGAAATATGCAATGTCATCCTGTTTAGCCAGCTATCATATATTTGAATTATATCTTGCCATTCCTTTTTTTCATTACATTTCCATTTGTCGACATTGTTTGTACATTCAACTACTCTTCCTGTGAATCAGCCATTTGAATGGGTGATGAAAAAATCTGGAGTGAAAACAAGTTCTTCAGAGCAGACAGTGCTACCTATCGAAGCAGATCTCTTGCTGGGTCCAGATAGCTCCTCAGAGGAGGATTCAGAGACAGATGACCAGTCCTATTCCCCCCCCCCCCGAGGTGTATGCTCTAACATTGGCAGGGTTATACTGCTCGTATCATGCATATGGTGTCTTGCATTGCATAGTTTAGACACCATATACACAATATTCAACACCATCTGCTTAGTTTAGACATCATATATGCGAATGCCATCTGCTTAGTATATAAATCATATATGTGAATTATATCATGCTATCCTATTTACTTAGATAACATATGTGAATTATGTCATGCGAACCTGTTTACTAAAGACATCATATAATTATCTCATGCCATCCTTTTTAGTTAGTCATCATATCTTTGAATTATGTCATGCTATACTGTTTAGATAGACATCATATATGTGAAATTATGTCATGCTATCCTATTTAGTTAAACAACATATATGTGCACTATTTCATGCCCTCTTTTTTCCTCACTATCTATTGCATCTGTCTCATACAAGGTCTGTACATTCAACTACTTTTCTTGTTTATCAACCATTTGAATTGGAGGGGGTGATGGCAGTATCTAGCAGAGTAAAAACACGGTCTTCAAATAAAACTGTGCTACCTGTTGATGGAGATAGCACCCTGGTTGTACTTGCACAAGAACCAGCCCTACCACACATAACCCAGACTATCACAGATTGTACCCCTACTCCGATGGACAAAGAACTAGCTTCACCCAATCTAACCCCAACCCCAGCAGATAGTAACCCAGTTCCAGTTGACACAGCACCATCTCCACAACAAAGCTCCCAAACAAGAGCAGTTAGTAAGGCAGCTCCAGTACCCAAAGCGCCAGGACTACCATGGCAAACCCCAACTCCACCAGTTAGTACACCTATTCCTGTGTACGAAGCAGAACCAGTCATCCGTAGTTTAGCATCTATCCCATTTGATGTTGTTAAATCCTATGTGGGTATCTTCCCATCATGAAAATATTATACTAAAGATGAAGGAAAAAGCCAGTTGCAGGTGTTCCTCCAGGAGTTATGTGTAAGTATTCATGGCAATTACTTTGCTTTGTCCCATACTTTCTACCACCCTGCTGGTTATAACACAGCAAATGTTTCCATTTTTCTATGTAGAGAATGACCGATTTGGAAACTCAGGATGAGGTAACCTGTGCTATCTTCAAGAATGCTTTGCAGCAGTATCGGAATTACCTGAAGAAAACGTATTTCACTGGCAAGGAAAATCAAATTCCCTTACTTTCTCCGGAGACACATTTATGGGATGATGACTGGGAATGCCTTGTTCTGTATTAGTCTTGACCCATGAATCTGGTAGGGTCTATGAGATCATATTTCATTTTGAAGTACTATATGGATGCGTCTTACTGTACTCTCTTCTTGTAGAACAAGTGCTTAAACCTGAAGAACAATTGTTCTCAGGTAAGATTCCATAGCTATGGGGCATACTGCTTTGCTCTTGTATCACTGTATTTACTCATACCAACTAATTTTTAAATAGAAGGATCCAATCGAAACTTCAATGGCACAACAGGTATGTTTAAACATGTTTCTTTAACTGGTTTGCTCTTCTAAATTGCTCTATGTTGATTTCAATTTCAATTGTGTAGACAGTTGTATTCTCATATCATGCACATTACAAGCATCAAAACAGAGCCAATAGTGTTGTTTGTTGTACATGCATACCCGTGGTACCCATCTGAAATCTTGTGGTGTCGTGTAGTTTCCCACACTTATATTCTTTCAATGCTATTTTGTCTTGAACTGATATGATTTGAACTATGTCTATATTTTGATTTGGCAAGACAATGTAGTGACAGTAGCACGTAGATATATGTTTGTTTGATGATTTTATAATCTACTACTTTGCAATAGAAGACTTGATAGTTTAATCCTGTCCAGCTTACTACTGAACTGGTTCACCAAAATGAGTTTCATATACTACATACTAAACCTGTTATGTGTCTGCTTGTTTCTTCTTTTAGAATGCTGATAGAATATTGGACAAGAGTACCACATTAAGCAATGGTAGAGGAAGTAATGCAGATAAGGTTGAAGATAGTGAGACAACCTTGCTGGTCTCCAACAAAGCTGATAAAACAGATAAGGAAAACTATCTTGAAGACAGTGAGACAACCCCAAAGTCATGTCTTGATGTAGTGTTCGAGTTACTGGCCACTACCGCTTGCACAAGCTCTTCAAACTCACTATCTGAATCAGTTCGATTTCTTGAGTCTCAACTACAAGCTGAAAGACATCAATCAGCTATGCTACGACAAGAAGCCGAAGGACTGAGGAAGTCCCTGGGGAATTCAGATGCATACTTTCTGGTGCAACAGCAAGCGTTGGAGGATTTTAGCACCAAACAAGAGAAAGCTAATAAGCTTGCTAAGCTTATTCCAAGCATTGCCAGCATGGTGGATACCCAGGATAATGTTTCTTGAGCTCTTCTGAAGTTGTTTCAGTTCTGGACTTGTTTTGCTACCGCGTTTATTTGCACTGGTGGCCAATTTAGACGCCCAGTGTATGTAATATGCTGCTTTGTTGTTCCCTTTATTTGCACTGGTGGTGAACTTTGATGCCCAGTGGATGTAATGTCTGTAATCGCCATAATAGCCTAGCGTTAGTTGCTTGCTTATTTATTTACTTATAGTCTTGTTTATTCGTTTCCTTGTAGTCACTGCAGTTCTTTTTCCTTGGTTTGCTACTGGCTGCAATAACCATGGGCCATATACGGGTCGTGGTAATGATGGGCCTCCTACGGGCCATAGGATTCCATGGCCCTCCTATGGGCCATAGGATCCATCGGCCTCCTATGGGCCGTAGGATCCATGGGCCTCATACGCGCCGTATGATCCATGGGTCGTACTGTTCGTGGGCCAAAACTGGACCGCAATATGGACCGTAAACGGGCCTAAATCGAAACCGTCCGTTTGTGGCCCAGACCATAACGGGCCGTTAACAGGCTGGAAGGAAGCACATGCTTAATTCTATCAACAGGCATGACGGCTCGTTAATGGGCCAGATTACAGGACAGGATGAAAATGGCCTAACGTGTTAACGGGCCACAAACAGACCGATTGTTACCACGGGTTGAATTTGGCCCATTAGCATAACAGGCCAGTAACGGACCGTAAGTAATCGAGGGCCGGAAATAAGCCCAAGAATTTAAGGCCGAAAGAAAACACGGGTTGGAAACGGCCCAACTGAATCATGGGCCATTAATGGGCTCAAAGCAGTTTACTATTCATGATGGGCCTGTTTCACCACGGGCCGTCAATGGGCCCAGAGATGCAAAAGGCCTCATATGGGCCGAAAGACTTCACGGGCCATAGATGGGCCGAAAGTGACAACGGGCTGGAATCATATGGGACGGTCCACATGAAGCTACTGGGCCGAATATTGAAAGGCCCTAATGGGCCGTGATTACCTGGGCCGTAAATGGGTTGTATGCGAACAAGCCGTTAACAGGTTTTCCATGGGCCGGCCCGCTAACTTTTGACCAAGTCAAACGGGCCGGCCCTTATAACCTAAATGGGCCACTATCGGGCCATGCCACGTGTCGACGTATCATAGGCGTCTCTCGTCCAATGAATGGATGACATCTGTCGCAACGCCGAGCTGACACGTGGATCCGCCGGTGAATGGGAAATTTACATGTGGAAAATCGCCATTGGTCAGGGCTGCTAACGGGTTATCGGATCCAAACTGGAACCCGATAGCTTAACGGTGAGCCGTTACGATGGATGCCACGTGTTGGTTACCCTTGACAAAAACACTTCCATGACGTGACATTTATCGTCATGGAAGTGGACACTTCCGTGATGATAATTTCAGTATTGTCATGGAACTCTTCTACGACAGCACCGGTATGACTATCTTGATTCTATCATAAAATCGTCATGGATGTACATGCATGACGGAAATCATGACCTACTGTGACAAACACGTATCATCACGGAAGTGTTTTTTTGTAGTGCATAAATGGATCTCTTGAGCTTGCATACCTTACCAGCGCTAGTCGGATCGACAAAACCCTCGGGCTATATCATATACACATCCTCAGTTAATTTCCTTGAAGGAAAGCTGTTTTGACATCCATCTGCCATATCTCATAATCGAAATATGCAGCTATAGCTAGTACGATCCTCACCGACTTCAGCATCGCTACCGGCGAGTAAGTCTCGTCGTAGTCAATTCCTCGAACTTGTCCATAACCTTTAGCGACAAGCCGAGCTTTGTGGATCTGAACATTTCCACCCACATCAGTTTTCTTCTTAAAGACCCATTTGGAACCAATGGCAGTGATGCCAGGCGACGGATCAACCAAGTCCCACACTTGATTTTCATCCATGGACTTCAACTTGGATCTCATGGCCTCTAGCCATGCCTCGGAATCTGGGCTCACCATCGCTTCCGCATACGTAGCCGGCTCGTTGCTTTCTAGCAACAACACATCGCCCACTCTGCGCAATCTTTCCGACCTCTGTGGTTCCGGTGCCGCTTCCACCTCGGGTTCCCTGACAGACTCCGATATGATCACATCACCAGCCAAGTTGTCCCCAAGTGGTTCTCGAACTTCTTTGAGTTGGACCGTCCTCCCACTGGCTTCATGACTGAGAAACTCTTTCTCAAGGAAAACCCTGTTCTAAGCAACATACACTTTGTTCTTTTCCCGGTTGTAGAAGCTGTATCCCAAGGTTTACCTTGGATATCCCATGAATATGCATTTATCTAACTTGGGTGTAAGCTTGTCTAACATAAGCCGCTTGACAAATGCTTCACAACCCCAAATCTTTAGAAAAGACAAACTGGGACTCTTCCCAGTCCACATCTCATGTGGTGTCTTGTCTACGAATTTTGATGGTACCCTGTTAAGTGTGAAAGCTGTAGTTTCTAGAGCATATCCCCAGAATGACAGGATAAATCTGATTTGCTCATCATATACTAGACCATGTCCAACAAGGTCCGATTCCTCCGTTCCGACACACCGTTTCTCTGTGGCGTACCTGGAGGTGTGAGCTGAGGTACTATACCTTGGCTTTTCAGATGATCATCAAACTCCTGGCTCATGTACTCACCTCCACAATCAGATCGTAGAAGCTTTATAGTCTTGTCGAGCTAATTTTCTACCTCATTCTGGAACTCTTTGAACTTTTCAAAAGTCTCTGACTTGTGCCTCATCAAACAGATATATCCATATCTACTCAAGTCGTCAGTAAAAGTCACAAAGTACTGATAGCCACCTCTGGCAGTTGTGCTTATTGGACCACACACATCGCTGTGTATAAGCTCCAATAGCTCGGACGCCCTCTCGCAACTCTTTGCAAAAGGATACTTAGTCATCTTGCCGAGCAAGCCTGATTCGCATGTCTCGAACGACCCAAAGTCGAACGAAGTTAGGAGCTCATCATCATGGAGCTTCTCCATGCATTTCAGACTAATGTGTCCAAGCCGGCAATACCAGAAGTATGTTGGGTTTAGCTCATTAGGCTTATACCTCTTGACATTCCAGTTATAGACCGGTTTCGTTTCTAGATTCAACATAAATAGCCCATCAACAATGGGTGCATAGCCGTGGAACATACCATTGAAAGATATCGAACAACCATTGTCCTTTAAATTGAATTCATAACCCTGACTCATCAAGCATGAGGCAGAAATAATGTTCCAACTAAGTGCAGGAATGCAACAAGAATTATTCAATTCCATAATGAATCCAGAAGGAAGCTGGAGCTGCATCGTGCCGACCTCCAACGCAACAACTCTTGCTTTGTTGCCAACCCTTATGTCAATCTCCCCTTATGCCACACTCCTAGTTCTTTCCAGCCCCTGCATCGAGTTGCAAAGATGAACAACCAATCCGGTATCAAATACCCAAGAGCTACTAGGTATGTCAGCAAGGTAAATATCTATAACATATGTAACAAGTGTACCTTTGCCTGAAGAAGCATTTCCGGCCTTCTTGCCATGCTCAGCAAGCCCCTTGCTACAGTTCCTCTTCCAGTGACCAGGTTCCTTGCAATGATAGCAAATGGTCTTTGAGTCTAGTCCTGACTTCAGCTCAGCGGCGGAGGTTACCGTCTCCGTGCCCTTTGCCTTAGCCTTCTTCTTGGACCAACTCTTCTTGAACTTAGCTGATTTCTACACCATCAACACTTGATGCGTGCCTTTCATAATATCCTGCTCTACCACTTTGAGCATCCCATGCAATTTGGTGAGCTTCTTATCCATGCCGTGCATATGATAGTTCAAGATGAACATCCCATAGGTAGGCGGAAGAGAACCCAGAACTTCATTGGTAGCCAGCTCATCCAAGAGGGGGAAGCCTAACCAATTCAAAGCTTGCACGTATTCGATCATCTTGATCACATCTGGGCTTAGTGGATCACCCTCCTTCGGCTTACAATCCTTCAAGGATCGCCAGACGTTGAACCTTTCGGTCCTTGCCTGTAACTGAAACATGCTCTTGTGACTCTCGATCATATCGAAAGCCCCAACATCCTCGAAATGCTGCTGCAAATCGGGCTCCATACAAGACAGCATGAGACAACTTATCTCGTTTGATTCATCAACGAGTTTCTGGCAGGCCTTCCTAGTTGTGGCATTCGCACTATCGACAAGTTCCTCTGGAAGTGGATCCTCTAGAACATGTTCCTTATTATCATGCTTGAGAACAATTCTCAAATTTCTATACCAGGTGGTAAAGTTTGTTCCATTAAGTTTATCCTTTTCCAAGATTGATTTCAATGCAAAGTTGGGTTGAGCAGGTGGTGCCATTGATCTACCACAGAAAAATATGCAATCACTAAGCAATGTGTTTATGTAGAGTAATTCAAGCCTCAAACAGAAATACTCCCACTGAAGTCGGCATCCCTCTGCAAACTCTCAGTGATTCAGGATCTGACTAGAGCATGCTACTAGTGAGCTTTAGCATCACTTCTAGTCAACATGCCTATCCGGTAAGCAACTCCTTGCTAATCGTATCTCTATACGACTCCTATCGATTGGGAAGGTATCTTATACCCCGGCTCCCAACCTTCTTTGCCACAAGGCCCAAAACCGTTTTGATAGCCTTGTCAAGTTAACTTGATGCAGTGCATGTCCGTGTCCGACACGAACCCTTCAGTTCAAGGATACCTAGTAGAACCCCAATTTTATGAGCCCACTACTAGATGTACTTGACGTGCGAAGGTGCAACATCTGGGATGGCAATTTGCTTGATATTAATGAGGGATCTTTCTACCATTTTAACATGCATAGAAACTAAGAATCATAACAATCACAAATAAACATATATTGTGAAATAGTATGGCTCCTTCATGGAAGTTCTTGTAGGTCGGCTCCGACTCTGATGACCATCTAGGAACTCCATCTTGTTCGCCATGCCGGGACACCAAAGCCTCAAACTTGATCTCCGTCCTCCAAGTACTACAACTAGTAATGAATTTTACAAAGAATCACAAGTTGACACGCAGGTCATTATACATTATAATGATAGCACTTTGGCTCCTGCCGGCTGACAAATCATGACACGCAGGCCATGTATAATTTACACACATGCATCACATACACATCAGCCATACTATTCACCTACAAAACAAATTTATGCACAGAATCGCATTCTACCGATTTGAGTGATCGTGTACGAAATACATGGCGCTATGCACATGGCGGTCCCACTAGCCGGTCAGCAGGCGGGGTTCGAAGGGGCAGCGCCCCTCGTGAGTGCGGGAAGCGCCCGACGTTTTTGAAAATCACAGATCACATATGTATTCCGATCACGCCGAATTTTCTGATCTGACCGATTTCATCGATCATCGAGAATCCGATTCAGATTTACGTTTCACTGTTAACCCCGATGGCGGAAACCGACCGGTAGGGGTAGGTTGTGTCACGACCTCATCAATTCCGATTGACAAAAAACATAGCCTCAACGATCCCCATGTGCAATTGATCTCATCAACCGTGCACATAGCCGGTCTCATAAACTACAATAGATCTCATTTGCTACCTCCACATATCAAATATGCATACGATCTGAATCCAAATCCTATAGCAGAGGCTCCGATACCACTGTTGGGTTCTACACTAGGGTGCGTCGACTGCAAATTAAAATTTCCTATGTGCAGAACAACCAGGAACATGCTACGGGAATGGATCACGGATCGTTACCACTAGACGCACAGTGCCGTCCAGCGGAAGTAGAGTTGGGGCAGCACGTACAGAGTCGTCTCCTCCTCGTCTGATCTCCCTCGAACAGCCGGTCGTTGGATCCCATGAACAGGTTTGCTGGAGTGGTGCAAGTGCACCGCCTCTAATGGTATCCGCGCGTGCAGGAGGAACACCGTGTGGCGGACTACTAGGTCCAATCACATGGTCAGCGGCGAGTGGAGGTGGCTAGTTGCAACACATGCAAAGCCCTAGTGACGGCGCCGAAGCGATCAACCCAATGAGTGTGCCGCACCCCCACTATATATATAGGCATCCGTCGCGAGCTCAACACTTGGGCCTCACACGGATCCTAAAGCCCAAATTCTATTCGGCCTGGATCCGAGTCCGAGCAGGATCATATCTGACTCGTGGAGTCGGATCCGGCCTCATAGGTTCCTTCCCTCAAGCGCGCGACCCCTTAGGTTCAAGTCAGCTTGGTTGCAGGTCGGATCACCTCCGACCTGCTTGGCTGGTAGCGGCCTCTAGTTGAGAACCTGTACAGCATGTCACACTTCTGTTCCCTTTGCCACACGATATATGTTTTCGGGCTCAAGGAGAGTCTGTCATCCTTGTGCTAGCCCGACCTCTTTCTTGTTGCAGTGATGCCGACCACAAACCGGATTATCTCATAGTCCTTGTCGCATGGCCATGCTTATCTTGGTCGGATCACATGAGGGGCCCAGAGTATATCTCTCTTGATTGGAAGGGCAAATCCCATCTTGCACAACAATGTCTCGCAGCATGGGTCTGGACAAGCCCGAAACCTACCTTTGTAACTACCCAGTCACGGAGTAGCGTTTGGTTGGTCCAAAGCAGGTCTGTCACCATCTCGAGTACATGCGCCCGCTCAGGTCTTAGGACATAGAACGTATGTTGTACTAGAGACTCACAGATGACCTATCGCTGCCTCTCATTGTTGGGTCTGTCCGACTAGGACCTTATCTCGACTCGGATCCTATCTCGACTCGGATCCGACTATGTTGAATCCGATCAGATCCTTCCGAGTCCATATTATACGGCTAGCATCCAATGCTCCATGGCTAGTGAGACCGAGCCATCCATCGTGTCATATGCTAGTCTAGTCGGCTACGCATCCACACAACCCTTTCGATTAGGGACCCTTTAGGATAGTCATCATACAATGCATAGTCCCACAAACAAGTCATGTACTTGTTGATACATGATACGTCCATTTTGCATCCTATTTTCCTACTGTTATTTATAGTGTTTTTAATCAATATAACACTTTGTAGAGCAATTCTAATGCCTTTTCTCTCTTAATAGGCAAGATTTACATAAGGAGGGAGATTGCCGGCAGCTGGAATTCTGGACTTGAAAAAGCTATGTCAGAGATACCTATTCTGCACATCTCCAAATGAGCTAAAATTTCACGGAGATTTATTTTGGAATAAATAAAAAATACTGGAGTAAAGAAGTTCCAGAGGGGGCCGCCCAAGTGCCCACGAGGCAGCAGGGCGCGCCACCCCCCCCCCCAGGCGCACCCTGGTGGCTTGTGGGGCCCCTGGCCAGCCTCCGGTGCCCATTTTCTGGTATATAAGCCCATTTTCCCTAGAAAAAATGAAGAGAATACTTTTGGGACGGAGCACCACCGTCTCGAGGCAAAACTTGGGCAGGAGCACTTTTGCTCTCCGACAGAGCGATTCCGCTGGGGATACTTCCCTCCGGGAGGGGGAAATCGAAGCCATCGTCATCACTAACGATTCTCTCATCGTGGGAGGACCGATCTTCATCAACATCTTCACCAGCACCATCTCATCTCAAATCCTAGATCATCTCTTGTATTCAATCTTGGTCTCAAAACCTCAGATTGGTACCTGTGGGTTGCTAGTAGTGTTGATTACATGTTGTAGTTGATGCTAGTTGGTTTATTTGGTGGAAGATTATATGTTCAGATCCATTATGATATTCAATACCCCTCTGATCTTGAACATGAATATGATTTGTGAGTAGTTACTTTTGTTCTTGAGGACATGGGATAAGTCTTGTCATAAGTAATCATGTGAATTTGGTATTCTTTCGATATTTTGATGATATGTATGTTGTTGATTCTCTTAGTGGTGTCATGTGAACGTCGACTACATGATACTTCACCATTTTTGGGCCTAAGGGAATGCATTGTGGAGTAGTAATTAGATGATGGGTTGCTAGACTGACAGAAGCTTAAACCCTAGTTTATGCGCTATTCCGTAAGGGGCTGATTTGGATCCATATGTTTAATGCTATGGTTAGATTTATCTTAATTCTTCTTTCGTAGTTGCGGATGCTTGCGAGAGGGGTTAATCATAAGTGGGACGCTTGTTCAAGTAAGAACAGTAGCCAAGCACCGGTCCACCCACATATCAAATTATCAAACTAGCGAACGTGAATCAAACAAACATGATGAAAGTGACTAGATGAAATTCCCATGTGTCCTCGACAACGCTTTGCTTATTATACGAGTTCGTTCCGACTTGTCCTTTGCTAAAAAAAGGATTGGGCCACCTTGTTGCACTCTTTGTTACCTTTACTACTTGTTACTTGTTACAAATTATCTTGCTATCAAACTACTCGTTACCGATAATTTCAGTGCTTGCAGAAAATACCTTGCTAAAAACCGCTTGTCATTTCCTTCTGCTCCTCGTTGGGTTCGGCACTCTTACTTATCGAAAGGACTACAATTGATCCCCTATACTTGTGGGTCATCAAGACTCTTTCCTGGCGCCGTTGCCGGGGAGTGAAGCACCTTTGGTGAGTGGAATTTGGTAAGGAAACATTTATATTATGTGCTGAAATTTATTGCCACTTGTCACTATGGAAAGTAGTCCTTTAAGGGGTTTGTTCGGGGTATCTTCACCTCGACCGGAAGCACAAAGAGTTGCTCCTCAGCCTACTACACCTACTGAAAATATTTATTATGAGATTCCTTCGGGTATGATAGAGAAACTGCTAGCTAATCCTTATGCAGGAGATGGAACACTACATCCTGATATGAACCTAATCTATGTGGATGAAGTTTGTGGATTATTTAAGCTTGCAGGTTTACCCAGAGATGAAGTTAAGAAGAAGGTTTTCCCTTTATCTTTGAAGGGAAAGGCATTGACATGGTATAGGCTATGTGATGATATTGGAACGTGGGATTGGAATCGATTGAAATTGGAATTTCATCAAAAGTTTTATCCTATGCATCTGGTTCATCGTGATCGGAATTATATATATAATTTTTGGCCTCGTGAAGGAGAAAGCATCGCTCAAGCTTGGGGGAGGCTTAAGTACATGATGTACACATGCCCCAATCATGAGCTCTCAAGAGAAATTATCTTACAGAATTTTTATGCTCGGCTTTCTCATGAAGATCAAACCATGCTCGATTATTCTTCGATTGGCTCCTTTATGAAGAAAACTATTGAATTCAGATGGGATCTTCTGGAAAGATTTAAACGCAACTCTGAAGATTGGGAACTCAACAAAGGTAATGAGCCAGGTATAATACTTGAGTTTGATTGTGTTAAATCTTTTTTGGATACCGATGCTTTTCATAAATTTAGCACTAAATATGGACTTGACTCTGAGATAGTAGCTTCCTTTTGTGAATCATTTGCTGCTCATATTGATCTCCCTACGGAGAAGTGGTTTAAATATCATCCCCCTATTAAAGAAAAGATTGAGGAACCCATTAGTGTTAAATAAGAAACAATTGTTTACAATGTTGATCTAGTTGTGCCTACTGCTTATATTGAGAAACCACCTTTTCCTGTTAGTATTAAGGAACATGCTAAAGTTTCAACTGTGGTTAACAAAAGTAATATTAGAGCACCTAGACCCTCTGAACAAATTAAAGTTGAACCTCATGTTGCTATGGTTAAAGATCTCTTGGTCAATAATATAGATGGGCATGTTATTTACTTCTATGATGAAGCATCTAGAATTGCTAAACCAGATCCTAAAGATAAAAACAGACCTGTAGTAGGCATGCCTGTTATCTCTGTTAAAATAGGAGATCATTGTTATCATGGCTTATGTGATTTGGGTGCTAGTGTGAGTGCTATTCCATTTACCTTATATCAAGAAATTATGAATGATATTGCACCTATTGAAATAGAGGACATTGATGTTACTATTAAGCTTGCAAACAGAGATACCATTACGCCGCTTGGGATCGTTAGAGATGTTGAAGTCTTGTGTGGAAAAAGAAAATACCCTACTGATTTTATAGTCCTCGGTTCACCACAAGATAATTTTTGTCCCATTATATTTGGTAGACCTTTCTTGAACACTGTTAATGCCAAGATTGATTGCGCTAAAGAAACTATTAGTGTTGATTTTGGTGGTACATCTCATGAGTTTAATTTCTCCAAGTTTCATAGACAACCTCATGATAAAGAATTGCCTAGTAAAGATGAAATTATTGGTCTTGCTTCTATTGCCGTACCTCCTACTGATCCGTTAGAACAATATTTGGTAGACCATGAAAATGATATGCACATGAATGAAGGAAATGAAATAGATAAGATGTTATTTGATCAACCACCTATCCTTAAACACAATTTGCCTGTTGAAACTCTTGGAGGCCCTCCTCCACCTAAGGGTGACCCTGTATTTGAACTGAAACAATTGCCTGATACATTGAAATATGCTTATCTAGATGAAAAGAAGATATATCCTATTATTATTAGTGCTAACCTTTCAGAGCATGAAGAAAAGAGAGTACTAAAAACTCTGAGGAAGCACCGTGCTGCTATTGGATATACTCTTGATGATCTTAAGGGCATTAGTCCACTCTATGTCAGCACAAAATTAATATGGAGCTTGATGCTAAACCAGTTTCGACCACCAACGACGATTAAATCCTAAGATGAAGGAGGTGGTAAGAACTGAAATATTAAATCTTCTGGAAGCAGGTATAATCTATCCCATATAGCTGATAGTAGATGGGTAAGTCCCGTTCATTGGGTCCCTAAGAAAGGAGGCATTACTGCTCTTCCTAACGATAAAAATGAACTCATTCCACAAAGAATTGTAACTGGTTATAGGATGGTAATTGATTTTAGAAAATTAAACAAAGCCACTAGAAAAGATCATTACCCCTTACCTTTTATTGATCAAATGTTAGAAAGATTGTCCAAGCATACACACTTTTGCTTTCTTGATGGATATTCTAGTTTCTCTCAAATACCTGTATCACAAGCAGACCAAGCGAAAACCACCTTTACTTGTCCTTTTGGAACTTATGCTTATAGACGTATGCCTTTTGGTTTATGCAATGCACCTGCTACCTTTCAAAGATGTATGACTGCTATATTCTCTGACTTTTGTGAAAAGATTGTTGAGGTTTCCATGGATGATTTTTCCGTTTATGGAACTTCTTTTGATGATTGCTTAAGCAACCTTGATCGAGTTTTGCAGAGATGTGAACAAACTAATCTTGTCTTGAATTGGGAGATGTGCCACTTTATGCTGAATGAAGGTATTGTCTTCGGGCATAAAATTTCTGAAAGAGGTATTGAAGTAGATAAGGCTAAAGTTGATGCAATTAAGAAAATGCCATGTCCTAAAGATATAAGAGGTATAAGAAGTTTCCTTGGTCATGCTGGTTTCTATAGAAGGTTTATTAAAGACTTCTCTAAAATTTCTACGCCTCTTACTAATCCCTTGCAAAAAGATGTTCCATTTGTTTTTGATGATGATTGTGTAGAAGCCTTTGAAACACATAAGAAAGCCTTAACCTCTACACCTATTGTTCAACGACCTGATTAGAACTTGCCTTTTGAAATTATGTGTGATGCTAGTGATTATGCTGTTGGTGCTGTTCTAGGACAGAGAGTTGATAAGAAATTAAATGGTATCCATTATGCTAGTAAAACTCTAGACAGTGATCAAAGAAATTATGCTACTACCGAGAAAGAATTTCTAGTAGTTGTGTTTGCATGTGACAAATTCAGATCTTACATAGTTGATTCTAAAGTAATTGTTCACACCGATCATGCTACTATTAAGTACCTTATGGAAAAGAAAGATGCTAAACCTAGACTCATTAGGTGGGTTCTACTACTACAAGAATTTGACTTGCATATTATCAATAGGAAGGGAGCTGAGAACCCTGTAGCTGATAACTTGTCTAGAATGGAAAATGTTGTTGATGACCCACTTCCTATTAATGATGATTTTCCTGATGAACAATTAGCTATCATTAATGCTTCTCATAATACTCCTTGGTATGCAGACTATGCTAATTATATTGTTGCTAAATTTATACCACCTAGTTTCACATACCAACAAAAGAAAAAGTTCTTCTTTGATTTAAGACATTACTTCTGGGATGACCCACATCTTTATAAAGAAGGAGTGGATGGTATTATTAGACGTTGTATACCTGAGCATGAACAGGAACAAATCCTATGGAAGTGTCATTCCGAGGCTTACGGAGGACACCATGCGGGAGACAGAACTGCACATAAGGTACTACAATCTGGTTTTTATTGGCCTACTCTTTTCAAGGATGCTTGTAAGTTTGTCTTATCTTGTGATGAATGTCAAAGAATTGGTAATATTAGTAGACGTCAGGAAATGCCTATGAATTATTCACTTGTTATTGAACCATTTGATGTTTGGGGATTTGATTATGGGACCTTTTCCTTCCTCTAATGGGTATACACATATTTTAGTTGCTGTTGATTACGTTACTAAGTGGGTAGAAGCTATCCCAACTAGTAGTGCTGATCATAACACTTTGTGACGCCCCCGATTCAATCATGCACTAATCATACACGCAAACATGCACGATCAAGATCAGAGACTCACGGGAAGATATCACAACACAACTCTATGACACAAAGGATAAACATAACACTTTATATTACAGGCCAGGGGCCACGAGGACCCCAATACATAAGTCACCAAGCAAATATTATCTGAATACAGACATAGTTAAACAAGTTTGCCTTAAGAAGGTTGAGCAAAACAACGACGCTAGATCGAAAGGCGAGGCCTCCTGCCTGGGACCTCCGGACTACTCCTGGTCGTCGGTTTCCACGTAGTAGGCTCCGCTGGGGTAACCTACATCCGCGGTCCTACCATCTGTTGTAGCAACCGGGTCGAAAGAAAAGGGGTAGCAAAGCAACCGTGAGTACTCATCCAAAGTACTCGCAAGACTTACATCAGATCTACTCTAGATATGCATCGGTATCAACTGAATGGGGTAGTATATGTGGACTATACTGCAGAAATGCCAGAATAAGGGGGAGAAGCTCATACTATCGAAGACTACATCTTCTGCGGCCATCGCCTTGAAGCAGTAGAAGAGAGGAGCTTGCAAGGTAACATGTACCAGCGCATAGCAATAAACCTACCCAGAGATCCTCTCCTCATCGCCCTGTGGGAAAGCGATCTCCGGGGGTATCTGTCTATTATCTGGGTGTGTTTTATCAAGTATCCGATTTTAGTTGTAAGAGGTCAGAATACAACTCCAAGTCGTCCTGTTACCGTGGACACGGCTATTTGAATAGATTACTTCCCTGCAGGGGTGCACCACATTACCCGATACGCTCGATTAACGCTGGCCGGACACACTTTTCTGGGTAATGCCTGGCCTCGGATGATCAACATGCCGTAGTCCAACCTAGGCTCTCCAGAGAGGTCAACACGCCGGTCTAAATCCTAAGCGCGAAGGGGTCATGGGCCAATCGCCGTAAGCGCTCTTGCACGTTGTGTGGACGGCCGGGATCAGTCCTGGCTACCTCTTTATACAAAGCAGGTGCTTATGCGGACCACCCGGATGCGTGCCGCTCAACTATGACATCTGTAGAACTTTCGGGAGAAATCATACGGCGCCGAGGGTCCCATATACCATTATCCCGCGTGGCGGTTAGTGCATATAGGCCAGCGGCCAACTCAGATCAAATACCCAAACTCGGTAATCGTGTTCTAATGAACTAACCACGGACACCGACCAGGGACCAGGCCACCTCTCTCGTAGGTGGACTCTACCTGCCCTGTCGTTCCACCACAAAGAGTCACTCAGGGGGCCGTCGGGAAAAAATGTCCTTTCAGCCCCCAATCCGTGAATCACTCACGGGTGCTCTCCGAGCCGACCTGACTTTAGTCATATATGTAACATGTATACTGTATATAATATATCCATGATCACCACCCAAAGAGATCATGGCCCGATAGCATGGCACACGAACAAGGATGTAGGGCCATCGATGGAATACTAGCATACCTATACTAAGCATATAGGATAAGAGCTATGGTATCAACAGTAGTAGCAAGAACAAGCTATGCAGCAGTATAGGATCAACTGATAAGGCAGTAACAGTAACACTACTCTAATGCAAGAAGTAGAGGGAAAGAATAGGCGATATCGGAATGATCAAGGGGGTTTTGCTTGCCTGGAAGCTCTGCGGAGAAGGACGGGTCGTCGACGTCGTAGTCGTATTGGGTGTCACCGGCAGTCTCGGGGTCTACCAAAAGAATAGGGAAGAGGGGGGAACAGATAAATAACAGAGCAAACAAATGCAACACAATGCATGTCCTGGCAGTATGCGATGATGATATGCTCTAATGCAACCCTAGGCATTATAAAAGAAGGGGGAACAGATGTTTTCCCAGCTCCAGGTGTTTTTCGGTATATTGATCCATGGGCAAAATGTCAATGTTTGCTATGTTAGAGGGTGTGGCAGGTATGTGGATAGCATAAACAAATTCGTTATATTTTTTTGAGCAACTTTCATATATAAATTATTTTAATCCGAGTTACGGTTTATTTTATATGACTTTTCAAAGATTAAATGATTTTCTAGAATTTCTGGATTTAATTTAATTCGAAAATCATTTATTATTTAATTGCTATGGGTACACAGAAGTGTACCCAGTTATTTGCAATAGGGGCTGACAGTGGGGCCCAGGTCAACAGTCAACTCCTGACTGGGCCGGACCTTATCCACTGAAACAGTGGTTGGGTCCCACATGTCACAGATTTAATCCATGTTTTTCAATGACTTAATTAACTGGTGGGTCCCAGCAGTCAGTGGGACATCTATTTAACCGTGTTTAATTAATCCCAATTAGTTAATTAGAGTGGTGGGGCCTGCATTTCAGTGATAGGTTAATTAAACGGTGTTATTTTAAATTAACTAATTGCTACAGTGGCTGGCCCCACATGTCATAGGCACAACCATGCCTTTCCAGTAGTTGGGCACACATGGCATAGGGGCACCGGCGGCCACAGGCAGCGGCAACAGGGGACGGCGGCAGCACCGGGAGCTGCTGCGGGCGCGTGTGCGGGAAGCCCGGGCGGCGTGGGTGAGCGTGGGCAGGCGCAGGGGGCGGCCAGGAGCAGCGGCGGGCGCAACAACAGCAGCATCGTTAGCAGGTAGAGCAAGCAGCAACGACAGCAGGGTAGCAGCGGCAGCAGATAGCAGCAGCAGCGGCTGCAGCAGGGAGCAGCAGTAGGTAGCAAGGAGCAGCGGCGCCGGCAGTAGTAGCAGCGGCGGCGGCAGCGAGCAGCAGCATGCGGCAAGAGTAGCAGCAGGCAGCAAGGCAGCAGTAAAGCAGCTGCGGCGAGCGCAGCAGCAGCGGCTCGCTGGAGCGAGCGGGGGGAGGCGGCCGGGCAAGCAGGGTGTAAAGCCCAATATGAAGCTCTATCGCAATCTCGTGATGAAGTCGAGATCGTGACAGAACCCCATTTTGGATCGCATAGCAAGGTGGTTCTCAAATACATACAACCGAATGAACAGATGAGTGTACCAGATAAAGGCTTACACTCGCCACATACTACAGCATAATATATCATAATCATCATACAATCATGTAAATGAAAGACAGGGTCCGACTACGGACGAAAACAAACAAGAAAACACCACCCTGCTATCATCCCCGGATCAACCGACTAGGGCCCACTATGGATCATCTGGCATCGTGACATACATACGTCCACGCTCATCATCATACTCCCAATGGAGCATCTCGGGCTCACCTGTGTCTGTCTCAAGCGTACCTACAACTCGTGTTTATAGTAATCCGTGAGCCACAGGGACTCAGCAATCTCATCACCCAAGGTAACAAAACTATTTAAGCTTATAGGAATGGAAGGGGTAAATGTGTTGAGGTTGCAGCGGGCACTAATGTGGCACCCCGATAGAGGGCCGACGCACGCCAGTCCCAGGATAAGACCTGGCGCACGCCTGAGACATGATACAACAATTCCAGGCACAAAAATGGCTTTATTATAAGAAATGGAGTTTTACAATACTGTTGCTTACAACAATATTACATGGCTCCAAGCCTAACTAAATGGTAGCAGAGGTCTTGGTTCAGTGGCAACGACGTCTGTGGCTGGGCTCCACAACGCACAGGACTGGCTGGCTTACGATCTAGCACGACAGATCTTCTCCTACAACTGGCCACATGCAAGGCCAGGTGAGTACTTTGAATGTACTCGCAAGTCAACCAAATACATAGCATCCAAACAAGCAGATGACAGAGCAAGCCCTATGCTTCTATAAGAATTTAATCTAAACATGGTATGGAATTAACAGGAAATCATGGATCAATCATGGCATACATGGATCAGGCATATCAACTTTACATCATGGCATGGCATGGCAATTTCTACGAAGCATGGCTTCCAAGCTTAAACTGAAACCTACACTACACCTACCTCCCGTGAAGCATTAGAGTGATATGTGGTGACATCACTCAGTTTTACTGCCTTTCTGGGCTAACTCATGACTCACCGAGATCTCATCTCGTGATCATATCAGAACAACATGGTGATTGCTCACAATTATCCAAATTACCACATTCACTTAGTAGCACATTTCTTAACAAGTTTATAATAACAGGTTTGTCCTCCAGATCGACTAAGACCAAATAGTGTGACCTAATACGAACCGTGTCCAATACCGTGGACGCGGCTATTCGAATAGATTCTTACACTCTGCAGAGGTTGCGCACTTTACCCACACTATGAAGCTCCTCGTCCCGTACCTCGGTACACTTCCCCTTTGGGTGGACCGGTGCTGCTCCAACGAAACTTGCCTAACCCGTGACTCCCCCACCGTACCACCGACAATCATCCTCCCCCGGAGTCATGCCCGGGGTGGCCCCTGTGTCACCCCGTGACACCTGCCACCGTCGTGGCCAAACAAAACTGTCCCAAACGGGGACTCCCGGGCTAAACAAATAACTGGGCTCACAAGGTTATCGCCGCCTACCGGGCCAGGGTAGCACGCGCGCATAACCTTCCCTCTTTGGTGGTACCGGTAAGAGAGAACAAGGCTAGACAAAGTCAAGGCCGTCCCATACCGGCAAATGTGGCTGCACGGGTAAGCTCGGTTCGGTGGCACTATGACTTGATCCCATCGATGACGGAGGAGGTTTAATTTATAAGTTCAATTTAACATCTCCATCATCTTACCATAACATCAACATTTATGAGCGGGAACAATCCCTTAACAACAACATAACAAAACTATAACAATATTGCCAATCATGGCATGAGATCAAATCATAGCACTAACATGACAATGGTGTTAAAAGTATTGTTACTAGCATGGGAAAATATGACATGAAAGCAATTCATGATATCATATGGTAAATAACACTAGTATCTAGCACAGATGAAATAACAGGGCTACGGCAGTGCAGACTAACAGATGATCCGAAATATACGGCAACACACACACAGGGTGCAAGCAAAGTCATCACGCAAGTTCGAAGCTCATGATAAGAGGTTGGCTTGCCTTGGGTTGACGGAGTCACCGGGAAGAAGTGCGATGAGCTCGCGGAAAGATTTGCCGGAATCTCGAAGGGGCTGATTGAAGGGCAAGGGCAAAATGGTCATTTTCACAATGTGAAAACATTATGAAAATGATACCATCGGAACGGGCTCGACGAACTGAAAACGTGGGTGTTGGATTTACCTCAGTCAGAGTTACGGTCGCGGAGAAACGGCCGTTCGTTCGTTAAGCGGTAAAACAAACAGAAATTTGTTCATTTTAGCCCTTAACGGGTGAACGTTCACTATATAGCCCTTTCGGCCGCCGACTGGAAAGCGAAAGCGCATTTCGGAGTTTATGCTTTCACTGCAGAGAAAGCGTACTCCCTTCTAAAGCTGCGGGAGAATGCGTTTCTCGAACTGGAAAGCGTATTCTTGGAATTACGCCTTCACTTAAAACCGACTGGGCCCGGGCTATAGCAGCTGACGGGCGGGGCCCGCCTCATCCCTTCTCTCTCCTCCACTGGGTCATCCTCTACCTCGCGTCGGGCCAGGGGAGTGCCGCGGTTGCCGGCGCAGCCGATGACTAACAATACGGGGAGGACCGCCGTGGGGCTTGCCGGAACCGGGGCACCACACCGCCTCTGGTGGTGGTTGCGGGGCTCCGAGAGTCGCCCTATAGTGTCGTGGCTGTGGGCCGAGGCACGGTGGCCGGCGGGCGCTGGAGGTATTGCTCCGGCAGCACCTCCGCGAAGAAAATGGGAATGGCGGTGACTTTGCAGGCTCCTGGGGCGGTCGGGGACGCGGACAGGGAGGAGGGGAAGGGCCGGGGTGCTTGGCTTGGCCAAGGGAGATCGGCGGCGGGGCTTCGGGCATAGCAGGGGCAAGGGAGCTCCGGGGTGTGAGGGGGAGAGCTACGAGGCTCGCTGGTGCTCGGGAGAGGCTCGGGGCACGCTTATATAGCCGAGGGAGGGGCTACGCGACGACGGCCGAGGCTTCCAGGCGCGCGGCGAGGTGGCGGCGCTTCGGCGGTCGGCCGAAGCGTCCACGGCTAGGGGACGAGGGGGAGAAGACTCCAGGCAGTCCACGCGTGCGGTGGGCAGCTCGCCGGCGCGCCCGGACGAGATGGAACCCACTAGAGGTGCCCTCCCAAAGACTCCAGTGCACAGAGCTCCGGTTTGGCGTGCTCCGCATGTGGTCACCGCGTGGCCACGGTAGTGCCACGCCCCACACGTTGCCAAATCGTGTCTAGGGTGTTCTACACACATCACTGAGTTTACTAGTGCAGCTAGATAGGACGGAAGAGGTCTGGTGTGACTGCACCAAGGTCAAACTGGTTCTAGAAGGAAAGTTTGCACATGTGGTGTGGCCACCACAGTGCTCCTCTTGGCCTGATCTTAGGCAAGGGTCAATCATCTACCAAGGTAGTCATGCTGGCAAGCTTTCAGTACAAATGGACAACTCTAGATGGTACTTCCTTCACAAAGCACCAAACTGGCCAGAAATATGAATGAGGATGCTGGGGTCAAATGGCTAGATAAAATTAGCTGATTTTTGTTGTAGAGTGATGATATGGTCATGAGAGATAGCTGGAAAAGTTTCAGCTCAAATTGATCACCATATGGGTACTTCCTTCACAGAGATTCAATCTGAACGGAAACTTAGATAATTTACTAGGGAAGATTGGCTAGATGAAATGGGCTGGGTTTTGGTATCCAGAGGTGGTTTATCATTGTTAACCACCCTGAAAAATCTCAGCCCAAAAAGATCAAGGGAACAAGCACTTCCTTTGCAAACTAGAAATCTGGACAGAATTTGCAAATGGATGTTGTGCTCAAAATTTGAATTGTGGAACTTTGGATATTGATGGAAATGGTGAATATATGGGTAGGATAAGCTCCACAAATTATTTGGGCTTTTTCCTAGCTACCAAAATGGTAGTTCCTTTGGAAAAGCCCCAAATTGAAATATTGGCTATAAATAGGAAAATGCAATTTCCCTTATTTAATTATGGCCAATATTTTTGTGAGAGCTCAATATGATCACAAAGGATATCTCCACAAGTTTTCATGAACTTTGGAGATGGATAGATATTTTTCTGGATTTAATTCCTCAGAAAGGTAGAAAGAGGAATTAATTCTAGATGAAAAATATTGCATATGACTTGGCAATATTTTTGCACATCTAGGGTTTATGGATGAAGGAGGGTCTCTAGAAATTTTGGGAGGATTGACAGAGCAAGGAAAATGATAGCTCCTTTGTAAACACAAAGGCAGGATTTCCATTTCCAATATTTTGGAACTAGGGTTTGAATGAGATTCGGGGTTTACTGACAGAAGCTTGACTGGCATAGAAGCATGGGAAAGATATGGAGAGATTGAGGATTGTCTGGATTCACCTGGTCACTCACCAGATTCTAGATGAAAAATTTTGGGAGAGAAAAGCTAGGAAGGAATAACAGCACAAAAATCGGTAACCCGATTTTTGGGGTGTTACAACTAAGCATGTTTAAGTGGCTAACTTCCGAGTACAAGAATTAAGATGAGCATACTACGCATAACGGTCGCAAGTTTAATATGATCAAGAAGTGATCCTGAACACCTACTTACAGTTCAATCATAACCCCACCGTGTTCTCTTCCCGAACTTACTCGGAAAGAGACCATCATGGTTACGCACATAGTTGGTGTATTTTATTAGAATTAGTGTCAAGTTCTCTACAACAGGAGGTTATAAATTTCCAAGTCGCCACATAACCGCGCGCACGACTTCACGAAAGATTTCACCCTGCAGGGGTGCTCCAAGTAGTCCATTATAAATTACCACACGCATTCGATGGAACATCCTCACACCATGATAACACGATGCTTACGATAAGGAATCCCGGTGGACAAGCCACTCGTAACAGGCAAAACTAAACCAGCAAGACCTCCCGGTGAGCCAGATCCGTGTCTAGAGCCGCGTGCACTCTATCTACGGGCATCGTCCATCTATGCTAAGTGGACGGTAGCCAAAAGAACCCGAGTTGCCCCGAGGCGGCTCCGCCGACCGCTAGGTAGGTGGACCAACGGTTGTGTTTTGCCGCTGGCCCGAGTTATGTTGGAATTAAAAGAGTCCCTGAGGTGGCAACCCTCTATGCATTAATTATTAGGTTCATGTTGGCAAATGTCAAAACTTAAATTGGGCCTTGCTGGAGAAGTCTTATCCTAAAACAAGTGATCAGGGGGGTTCCCATATGCCCCACATGTGTTAGAAGCGCTCATCAAGGAACATAACACCGGTATTACGGAAACTAGGGCGGCATGAGTGGAACAAAACACTTGGCAAAAGGCCGAGCCTTCTAGACACATGTAACACCCCGATTTTTGGCCCTTTCTTTTTCTTTTGGTTTTCTTCGAATTTTTATTTGGAGTTCTTTTTCCGTGGCTATGTGGTCTTAAAACCTGGGGAGATCATCTCTTCTTCTTCTCCCGAGTGGCTAGTCAGTCTCAAATATTTCCCAAGGCCATGTCATTTCCATCTTAGCCCAACCCTAATATTTATTTTTTGGGAATATTCCTTTTTCTATTAAAGGAATAACCCTATTTGCCCTAGGTTGTGAAGCAACCTATATTTATGTCATTCCAAAAATTCCCACAAAATTCTCATAAATTCTTTGGCTCATATCTCCCACCAATATGCCAAAACCCATCCTTTCCTAGTTAAAAAATAATTCAGGAATATTCATTTTCCATTCTGTCCAGAATGGCACTTTGTGAAGGAAGTGCTATCTATCTTTTCTTGATTGCCCTCAAAATTTTTGGGCACTCTCTCATATCCAAATTATTGCCACATGCCAAAATTCAATTTCATTTGCCTAGTAAATCTTCCTCAGCAAATTTCCAAAGTTTCTATCCAGAGAGAAGCTTTGTGAAGGAAGTACTAGCTAGGCTTATCCAAATGAGTTGAAATTTTGGTAGATCATTTATATGATCAAATAATTACTCTCCACCAAATTTCATCTCCATCCAACAGTCTATGTGAGCACACCTTCAAATCTAGGTTTCTGGTCACAATTTCAGTTTGTGAAGCAACTATATTATATATTGCTTCAAAAATTCTGAAATTAATCCAGGACCTAAATGTCCCTATATCATTTGAGCATGCCAAAATTCACATCATTTTGCCAAGCCATTTTCTCTGCAAAATTCCCCCAAGTTTCTGTCCAGTGTGGATCATTGTGAAGGAAGTACCATTTATACTCATCCAAATGGGATGAAATTTTTATGGTACCTTCATATGCCCAAATCATCATCCTCCAACAATTTTCAGCTCAACACAATCAACCATGTGAGTGCTACTTCCTGATCTAGATTCTGGCCAATTTTTGCAGTTGTAAAGCAACTGCACTCAAACCTTGTCCAAATGACCTCAAAACCCACACGATCATAGTCCTTCCTACCCTAAGCCTCTGTGGCATCCTGGTTACTCCTTATACCCTCCCATTTGATCACTACTTCATGCCTAAGTTTGCAGCAGCAAACTTCAGTCGACCCCTCCCATCAACCCACAGTAGGTTTCTTCGAGCTATCACTTCAGGGAGGCCCCACTCAGCAAGTACTACGCGGTAGACACCTTTTTGCAGTCGCGCGTGCCCTCAGAGCACCAGGCCACGCGGTGACTGCGTGATTAGCATGCCTTGGCCGCGCTCTCAGCATCGTTTGCTTTGGGCCCCTTCTCCCCGGCCGTCTCTGCTCGTCCCCTGGTGCCGTCCACCCTCCTCCACCGCTCACGTAACACCCTGGCCCCTCTCCCCCTCCTCTCTCTTGCCCTTTACGTCGCGGCGACCCCGTCCGGGAGTAGACCGCGTCTGCTCCACCACGGCCGGTCGACCACGCCGTCCCACATCTTCTCAAGCACGCCGAACTCTCCCCGCACCACGAGAACCCCTCCTGGACCAGTCACCCTCGCTTCTCCGCATGTCCCCAAGCCTGGCACGTGTCGCCATGGCCATGGCTCCACTCCGGCTATTTAAGCCGCTCCCGAGCCTCCCCGAGCAGCCAAGCCTCCTCTCCTCACTCCCAGCAGCATCCCCGACCACTCCCTCGAGCTCAAGTAGCTATCCTGCCCTCTAATGGCTACCATGGCCGCCTCTACCGTCCGCCTAAATTTGCTCAATGCCGGCCTCCTCCCCTGCTCCTTCCTCCACCTGAGAGACCCTCAATGCTCTCCGGAGCTCCCCGCATATAGCCTCGTCCTCCGGTGGCCTGTAGCCACCGCACCCAACAACGGTTGAAGCCGCCGTCCGCCATCGTCGAGGGGGCACGCGCTCCCGCCCTCCCCGAGCTCCGTCTCACACCTGGGTGGATGCGGCGTGGCATGCCGAGCTCGCCGGTAGCCCGAGCGCCGGCAGTCGCCGCCCGACTCCGCCGTTTCCCTGGCCAGGAGCGGGATCAAGAGGAAGAAGGAGATGCTGACTTGGCCAGGTGGGCCCCACCTCCCGTGGCCCCCACCAGTCAACCGCACGAGGAGTCAACCCCGGGCCCGCGCAGATTTAAGTGGAGACGTATTCTCCGAAATACATCTTCGCTTAATGAAAGCGCATTCAGTCGTGGCTGCGGGCGAGAGTACGCTTTCCTTTGCCAGAAAGCGTATTCTTCAGAATGCGTTTTCTGTTTAAACCCAGCCAGCCGAAACCTTTATATTGCGAACGTTCACTGGTTAAGAGCAGAAATGAATAAGTTTTTATTTGATTTCTGCCTAATGAACGAACGTCCGTATCTCGGCAACCGTAACTCCGAATCAGGTGATTCGAAAGCCCACGATCTCAGTTCATCGAGCCCGTTCTGATGGTATCATTTTCATGAGGTTGTCACACTAGGAAAATGACCATTTTGCCCTTGCCCTTAAAACAGCTTCGCCGAGAGGGAAACTTTTTCGGCGATTCTTTCCGAGAGTTCATCGCACCTCTCCCCGGTGAATCCTTCATCCCCAGGCAAGCCACACTAGCCACTTGCATGATGGCATTGCAGTAGCCATGGTTTTAACTTGAATATTTAAATAATTGTTTGCTCATTTTCTGACTTTCTTAATTTTTTCGGATATGCTCGTGAATCCATGTCCATGCTTATGCCACGTTCATTTTCATTTAGTAAGTAATATGATTAATTGCTAATGATATTCTTGTCATGTTTTATTCTGGTAATTATTTCATGCTAGTGATAATGATATGCCCACATGCAGTATTCTCATCCGTTATGAAAGTACTTGTCATCGTTATGCTATGCTCATTTGCATCCCGTAGAATAAATGTTTTATCATCGATCATATTATGATGTTAAATGGTTATGTTGCCCATCCATGGTTACACTGATATTATGCTCATATGCATTGTTATTTCATCATGTTATTATGACACAGCTCACCACTATTCAAGTTGAACCTGACATTAATCGAACTTGAACAAATCTGTTGGCTGAGTCATGGTGCCAGCGAATCGAGCTAACCAGTGCAGCCACACTTGCCTTATGGGAGGCCCTGATTCAGTCTATTGTCATGCCTCTCGCCAGTGCCTCCAACTAGGGAAGGTTATGGGCGCGCGCTACCCTGATCAGGTAGGCGGCCATAAGCCTTGTGCCCGAGTTGTTTGCGCGTGGTTGTCCCCGTTTGGGACGAGTTTGTTTTGGGCCACAAAGGTGGCGGATGTCACGAGTTGACATCGGGGCGACCCAGGACATAGCCCAAAGGGGAGTTTGTCGGGAGTGGCCGGGAGAGGGTCATGCAATAGATTGATTTTGTCGGAATGTCGTTGGTCCACCCGAATGGGAGCACGAGGCCATGAGTTCCGTAGTGTGGGTACGGTGTACTAACCTCTGCAGAGTGTATAATCTATCGATAGCCGCGTCCTCGGTCATGGACACAGTTCATAGTAGGTCACACTATGGGTCAACAGAAATAATAACCTGGATAATAAACAACCCCGGTTCGATGAGGAAAGAAGTTGGTTGATCTTTATGTGGTCACGAGATGATCACGATGGTATTCTTGATGACGGTTGATCATGAGGTGATCGTGGGATGATCACGATGCTAAGTTTGTGGTTACGAGATAACCTCCGAGCAGAGTAAGTTAGTCCATGAGACCTTAAACGTCGACCCCCTTGCATGCTAGTATCATCATGTTCATGTCATGAATTATATGTACATGACATACTCATGTTGTTGCCATGCTCATATTGTTGCCATGCTCATGTTGTTCTAGTAGTATCGTGTTCATCTTTGATGATTAACTTGTAAATGTCATGCTGTTGTATGTCTTGATTGCTTTGGTTGCTGTGTGCTTGCGAGTACATTCAAAGTACTCACCTGGCGTGTCATGCCAGATTGCTGGTGATGCCGTGATTGCTTGTTTGTCGAGGACCCCGAGGTTGTGCTCTAGGATGCGTCCCAGCCAGAGTCCCTGCGGAGTGGAGTTCATCATCGTAGTCATTGTTCCGCTGTTAGAATTTATTCCGCTATGAGATGTTCCGCTGCTAGCATAGAACTACCTTAGCAGGCGAAGTATCGCCGTACCCCTGTAACCTTTGTTATATCGGACCCTTGTAACCGTATTACTTCTAATAAAAAGCTGATTTGTTCTATGCCAAGCAGTCCCGTATTCCAGAAGACTTGATCTCTGGGCTGGAATACGGAGTGTTCCGGTCTCTCTGAGCCGGAGTCCCACAGCGATTGGTATCAGAGCAGGTCTGGCTGTAGGACGCCCTAGTCAGCGCGAGTGTTAGAAACCGGTAGTGTAGTGTCTAGTCGGTTTGCTGCACTTGGTTATTGCATTTGTTTGCTGCATAGCATGCATATAGACTTATTATCTTGTCACTAACGGTTGATCTTGTGAGTGTAGGTGGCATCGTTTTCGATCCACTACCTGCACCCTTCAGTTTTTCATACTTGCTCGTTGGTGTTTGGCGTCATCTCTGTCCCAGCGGAGTGCTGCCATGGTACCTTGTGGTGTCGATCACTTGCAGGATTAATGCACAGGTATCGCACCAATATTTTCTCTTCAGCCACACCTATCGTTTCGGTGATAGACATGTTTCTACCCCGGATCTTGGCATCCAACCCGTCGCCTTGGCAACCCTTACTGATCTTTGCTATCAGAAAAGGGCAATGTCAGCAAACCCTGATTTCCACCGCTATCCTACCCTATCCCCCATTCCCTGGACAAGTACGGTTCCCTTCCGTACTCTTGATGATGATGTGGTCGTGACATCCGTGTCTCACTACATGATCACCGAGTCCGTCCTCCCCTTCGAGCCCTTCCAGATGCAACCAGTGCCAAGCCAGCTCTTGGTGTAGCTCTGTTTACACCAACCTCTCCACACGTTGATTCACTTTTGTGCACACCGCCACAGCATCTTAGACCGTAGTACCGGAGTTTCCTCGAGAATTGTGTGCTTAAGTAAGGCATGCATAGTGAGGAGAATAGCTGTAAAATGTGATGTTGTTTGTATGTAATCATTATGCTTTGTGTGCTTTTATTCAGTCGTTTCTTTTGTTTCTTTCTTTGGGCCTTCGGTGTTACCTTATTTCCCCTTATGAAAGTTGCTCATCAACCGACACCGGACTCGAAGAATCAGTGAGGGATTCAAATATTTGGAAGCTCAGCTAAACAGTATGGAATTATCAGTGGACTGCATGGTATTGGGAATGTCTGATCTGAATGCAAATGCTATCCTACATTGATTATCAGCATCAAGGTTTACATCGGTGGGGCAACCTTCACAGCAGTAATGAACCAGCTGGAAGACAATCTGTGTGCAAGACAACAGTACATTTTTGGTCAAAGGAATATCAAGGGGATATATATATATATATATATATGGTATTCAGTTCACATATCACAGAGAGAAGCTTCTGGTATAAGCAACCCAGTCTTCCTCCACACCTTACCATGGAAGCTTACAAAGCAAGGTTCCGCAATCTTCCTCAGTACGATATGTGGACGACTTCCAATATGAGATACTCAGTCTTCTTCGGTAAGCTACTGCAGAAAGCTTCCGGCATAAGGCACCGAATCTTCTCCAGTAAGCAACCAAGAGAAGAAACTTCTGAGGTACGATACCCAGTCTTCTTCAGCACGCTAGCCTGGCAAAAGCTTCGAGTGCAAGATATCCAGCCTTCCTCAGCACGCTACTCTCGATGGCTTCCAACACAAGCTATCCGGTCCTCGTCAGAACGGCACTACCAACAGTCATCAAGATGTTACACAGTGATTTGGCAGTGCCTCTCAAGAATCAGATCCACAACAATTTTGTCAGAAGCAAGAATCAGTCAGGACACAAGTCTGCCTCAGGAATCAAATGCTCAGATACACATGCTTCCATATATATATATATATATTGTGAAGATGATGCCAAGGTCATGCAAGTTACTCAAATGATAATGCAAGCATGGTGAGATTCCGACAACCACATGAAATATGAAGAAAGCCAGTATACACCTCAGCCTGTTGCAAGGACTAATAGGCTATGGAGCAAGACAATTTGGAACAACAATTTGGACAGTGGATATCAAGGCCAGTTTCATCCCCACCGACAAAGTGATATCATTAACCTCTGTCACTGTCATGTATGATTGACCACAACAGTGAGCTCTATACAAGTAACTGTGAACCTGGTATATGATCATAATGAACCCTTGCTTACTTTTTCCTGGTAACGGCCCCACGCTTGTGTTCTGAGCTGCTTTTGGCCGTCCAGGGTGGATGCCGACTTTTTATTTCTCTTTTCAACAACTGGCCCGTGTTCTGAACTGCTTTTCGGCTGTCTCGGGCAGCTGTTGAGTTTCTTTTTGTAGCAGTGACCCTATGCTCTGAGCTGTTCTTCGGCCATCTTAGGGAACTGCTACATTCTTCTTATCAACACTGCCTCATGCTCTGAGCTGCTTTTCAGCCGTCGTGAGCCATGGTTGAGTTATTGCAGTAATGTCCCAGATCTGAGTTGTAAAGACCGTTCTGGTGGCTACTGATTTATTTGCCGGTTTCATGCAAAGGTTCGGATGATCATTGCCCTACAGTTAGAGCTTGAGAGATGATAAACTTGGCAGTTAATTGCTGCTGCATTGCCTGAGGATAAGGATAAGGTATGACTGCCGAAATATTGCACTTGACAATACCTATGGTCACACGAAGGATTAAGGATATCTATGGCCAAGCTCTTTCAGCAAAAGATTCAGAAAAAGAGAACAATAATGAAGAAGCAAGACCGGCAATACAGGTATGATAATTATGGCATGAACAACATGGTACAGATACCCAAGACAGTCTGATTCCGTATTAATCACCATGAACACACACCCAAGGGGTCTACTTTGTTTGTAAGGGCCTCAAATCAAGGTGACAGTTGAATCGTCGATATGGATCTGAGACAAAGAAGTCAGCAAGATTTAGAACTACCTACAGGCAGTCAGATTCCGCCAAGAGAACGGTTATGATTCTCAGCAATGTTCTGAACCCAGAGGATATGCACCTACTTGAGTAACCCGAGGCAAGGAATAAATGTTTCATGTCCATCGAGGAAATTTGTTCACAACACCAGGGATACTATCAATGCTGGATAGAAGAAGGTCACGTCAATGGGGACATCACTCCCGGACTTATGAAAAATTCCAGCCATGATAATATCAGACAAGCCAGCAGACATAAAAGAATTGAAGTCAGGCAAGGATGAACATATGAAGGAAGACCTGTCAGAATGTTGGATACAGTAAAGCAAATCACCCCAGAGCAAGGCAGTCAGTCAGATGCAATTCAGAGGGAACATCAAGGAAAAGGACACCCGAGTTGGAAACGGTCTCCTTGAGTCAGAATATTCATACTTGTTCCATGAGCAACCAAATCTGAAGGACGAGATTTATCATAAGGGGGGTAGGTTTGTAACACCCCGATTTTTGGCCCTTTCTTTTTCTTTTGGTTTTCTTCGAATTTTTATTTGGAGTTCTTTTTCCGTGGCTATGTGGTCTTAAAACCTGGGGAGATCATCTCTTCTTCTTCTCCTAAGTGGCTAGTCAGTCTCAAATATTTCCCAAGGCCATGTCATTTCCATCTTAGCCCAACCCTAATATTTATTTCTTGGGAATATTCCTTTTTCTATTAAAGGAATAACCCTGTTTGCCCTAGGTTGTGAAGCAACCTATATTTCTGTCATTCCAAAAATGCCCACAAAATTCTCATAAATTCTTTGGATCATATCTCCCACCAATACGCCAAAACCCATCCTTTCCTAGTTCAAAAATAATTCAGGAATATTCATTTTCCATTCTATCCAGAATGGCACTTTGTGAAGGAAGTGCTATCTATCTTTTCTTGATTACCCTCAAAATTTTTGGGCACTCTCTCATATCCAAATTATTGCCACAAGCCAAAATTCAATTTCATTTGCCTAGTAAATCTTCCTCAGCAAATTTCCAAAGTTTCTATCCAGAGAGAAGCTTTGTGAAGGAAGTAGTAGCTAGGCTTATCCAAATGAGTTGAAATTTTGGTAGATCATTTATATGATCAAATAATTACTCTCCACTAATTTCATCTCCATCCAACAGTCTATGTGAGCACACCTTCAAATCTTGGTTTCTGGTCACAATTTCAGTTTGTGAAGCAACTATATTATATATTGCTTCAACAATTCTGATCTAGATTGTTTGTGAAGCCTTGTGCCCGAGTTTGTGAAGCCTTGTGCCCGAGTTGTTTGCGCGCGGTTGTCCCCGTTTGGGACGAGTTTGTTTTGGGCCACGACGGTGGCGGCCACAAAGGTGGCGGATGTCACGAGTTGACATCGGGGCGATCCAGGACATAACCCAAAGGGGAGTTTGTCGGGAGTGGCCGGGAGAGGGTCATGCAATAGATTGGTTTTGCCAGAATGTTGTTGGTCCACCCGAATGGGAGCACGAGGCCAAGAGTTCCGTAGTGTGGGTAGAGTGTACTAACCTCTGCAGAGTGTATAATCTATCGATAGCCGCGTCCTCGGTCATGGACACAGTTCGTAGTAGGTCACACTATGGGTCAACATAAATAATAACCTGGATAATAAACAACCCCGGTTCGATGAGGAAAGAAGTTGGTTGATCTTTATGTGGTCACGAGATGATCACGATGGTATTCTTGATGATGGTTGATCATGAGGTGATTGTGGGATGATGACGATGGTAAGTTTGTGGTTACGAGATAACCTCCGAGCAGAGTAAGTTGGTCCATGAGACCTTAAACGTTGACCCCCTTGCATGCTAGTATCATCATGTTCATATCATGAATTATATGTACATGACATACTCATGTTGTTGCCATGCTCATGTTATTGCCATGCTCATGTTGTTCTAGTAGTATCGTGTTCATCTTTGATGATTAACTTGTAAATGCCATGCTGTTGTATGTCTTGATTGCTTTGGTTGCTGTGAGCTTGCGAGTACATTCAAAGTACTCACCTGCGTGTCATGCCAGATTGCAGGTGATGCCGTGATTGCTTGTTTGTCGAGGACCCTGAGGTTGCGCTCTAGGATGCGTCCCAGCAGAGTCCCTGCGGAGTGGAGTTCATCATCGTAGTCGTTGTTCCGCTGTTAGAATTTATTCCGCTATGAGATGTTCCGCTGCTAGCATAGAACTACCTTAGCAGGCGAAGTATCGCCGTACCCCTGTAACCTTTGTTATATCGGACCCTTGTAACGGTATTACTTGTAATAAAAAGCTGATTTGTTCTATGCCAAGCAGTGCCGTATTCCAGAAGACTTGATCTCTGGGCTGGAATACGGGGTGTTCCGGTCTCTCTGAGCCGGGGTGCCACAACACAACCAAGTATATAGATGCATTAATTAAATAAGAGATATTCTGATATCCCAACATATCCATGTCCCAACATGGAACAACCTGCAGAGCACCTGCAACTAAAATGCTATAAGAGGGGCTGAGCAAAGCGGTAACATAGCCAAACAACGGTTTGCTGGCTAGGGTGGTTACAGGCTGTATCATGGCATATGGGAGGCTGACATGTATGTGGTAGGAAGCGTGACATAGCGATAGCAACGAGACAACTAGCAAGCAAAGATAGTAGTGTTATCAAGGGTAATGATCATCTTGCCTGAAGTCTCTTTGGTAGGATAGTAATACTGCTTCTCGAACACGTTCTCAACCGGATCCTCGAACTCGGACTCGTCTCTTGGTACTAACCAAAAGAAAGAACAAGCACCGAAATAAACAAACTACCATGGCATAAATGCACAACAAATATGATGCATGATCATTTAAAGACGCATGGCATGGCAAGGTGCAACAACCAAAAACTACACATTAAGTGAAGCTCAATATGCAACGGGTTGCATATTGACGAAACTTCACAACGATTATTTAGTTCGCTTCTGTTTATACTACTCATCAATATTAAGTGTTGACAAACATGGCAAGAAATGAAGCTTAACTAAGATATCTATCTAGGCAATTTAAATGAGGCCGGAAACAACAAATAACAATTCCGGAAAATCCTCATATGCAACTTTCGAATTTGGTACTGTTCTGCCTAAAACACATTTTTAATGTTGTTAAACAGCAAAAGTAAGAGCACCATGTTAATCTACACATTTTTACACCCCATTTACATATAGAGTTTATTTAATTCAAAGCTACGGTTATTTAGTTATTAAATAAACCATTTTAACATGTCATTTATGCAAATTAATGCAAACAGTAATTTTAAACATTTTAAACATGGATGAAGGTTGGAAATTGTGAAACTACACAAAATTCTACTCAAGTTACATATGTGACATGATTTATTTTGATGCATGGATATTTAGTTATTAACATTTTAAACGGTGGCATTTTGCAATTGTGCATGCACTGAAAAAAATAGAGAAAATCACAGAGAAGAGAAAAACACACGCGGCCCGGATTGCAGCACACTGTGCAAGCGGCCCAGGAAAATCTGGCCCAAGCGGTTGTGTGTGTGAGTGGTATGAAAATTAACAGAAGATCAAAAAGGAAAAAGGAGGGCACTGGGATTGTACCCAGAACCTCATGGTTGAATGGATCGCTACTAGCCAATGAGCTAGCTGCCTGTTTGTGATAAATGTAGACCACGGCTCCTTTTGAAGCAAAAGGCCTGGCTTTCTTCTCCAGCGAACGCACGGTGGTGCTCAGAGGGGATACCGGCGAGCAAACGCAGCGGCAACTGCTGCTATGGTGAGCCCGCGGGGGTGCGGAATTGAGAGGTGGATGCGCACGCGGCGAGGCGGACAAATGCAAAGGCTCGGATGTGCGAGAACTCAAGGACGAGCTTCGAGCCCGCCTCGGTCACGGTGGCTGCAGGGCATGCAAGGCGATGAGTGAGACTCCGGTTGCGCGCGAGAGCTACTGGGGTGCGTGTGAGGAAACTGGTGGGGGTGCGGTTCATGGGTCTGATGCAAGTTCGGCGCGTGCGTGGCGTGAGCACGAAGCTCCCAAGTCTTCTGCCATGGTGGCTTTAGCTCGGTGCCAGCACGAGGTACTCGGGTGCGCGAGGGGGGGGGACGCAGTAGCGTGTGGGTGTGTGCTCGGGCGTGCACGTGCTCGGGCACGAGCAGGAGCTCGACTCGGGTGTGGTGAGGCACGGCGAGCAAGAAGCTGGGCAGGCCCGTCCATGGTTACGTCCATGGCGGCCGGCTGGACGGACGACGCCGTGTGCGGGTGTGCGGCGACCATGTGCGGATAGAGGCAGCGACTGGTGAGGTCTACAAATGCAGCAAGGACGGCAGCAAGGTGTGCGAGTGCGCGGAAAACAAAGCCTCGGCTTGGCTCAAACGGCCATGGCGACAGCATGACAACAACGGCTTGGACATGACGGGATCGATGGCATGCGGGACAAATCGTTAGGGGACAGAGATGGGAGGCGCAGGAGCTCACCAGTGGCTCGATAGGCACGAAGAGGAGGCAGGGAAGGCGATGGAGAGGGCGAGGCGAGGCACTAATTGAGGCGACGGTGCTCGGTCCAAGAAGCAGAGGAAGCAGGGAAGGTAGATGTCATAGAGGAAGAAGCCTTCGGGTCCTGGTCGTGGCGTGCGTAGGCGAAGAAGACGACGACGGGGTACGCAACGGCGTCGAGGAAAGAGGGCGGCGCTGCTAGTGTTGGTTACGCCGGAGAGGAGCTCGGCCTCTTCTCGGCCATGGCGTCGGTGATGCGTGGGCAAACTCACCTGGGCGGCGGTGAGGTAGGGAGAGGGACGGAACTGGGCGAGGATGGCTAGGACGAACCCTAGGGCTGGTTTTAAAGGGGCTAGGGCGCTCCTCCGACCGTCAAATCACCGAGGACGTCGACATGGACACTCCCGATGTCCTGCCGTACAGGAGGTAGGAGAAGCTCCTATCGCTGGGGGCTAAGTGGGCTGCGGCTGGGCCTCGCTGGCTGGGCTGCCACTGCTACTGCTGGGCTGCTGCTCTCTCTTTTCTTTCTTTTTTTCCATCTCTTCAAATAGAAAATCAAAGAGAAAAGCACAGGGGTTTGGAGTGAGGTGTGAGAGATATAAAAATATCTCTAGAATCCAGGAATTATGTAGTCTTTTAATAAATTGCTTTGGACATTTTTAGAGAAAGAAAAATATCACAAGTTTGAATTAAATTCAAACTTGAGGCATTTTTGATCCCAAACAAATCATTTCCGAAATAGCTGAAATCTGACGGAGAGCTTGAAGGCATGATGCAGGATTTATAGTAAAATAGGGAACATTAGTTTGGGACAGAATTATTGCATCATGAATAAATTGGGAGAAAGAGGGTTTGAGAGAGAGGTGATGGTAGATGGCTTGCATATGTGAAACCCAAGGGTTGGGTGAGGCAAGGAGAAGATGAATACACACAACCACGATGCATACATGATGAGCACAACACAATTAAAATATGATGGATGCAATGCACATGACAAAAGAATGACATGAAGATGAAATGCAAAATGAAAAGAAAGGAAAGCACAACATGAGAAGAAGCCCATCCATCAAGACCATCATGACAATTCCATAAATGGCAAGGTTGGGGAATACCAATAAGGAAGGATTACATCTGGGGTGTTACACAGGGCGTGGCCTGGGGCGCGAGGGCGCGCGGCAGGTTGCGAAGTGAGCACGAGCTCACAGGAAGCTCAGCCATGGCGGGGCGGTGGAGCTACGGCTAGGCACGCTAGAAGATGAAATTGACCAAGGGGAGTGAGGGGAAAGGTGGAGAAGCTCACATTGAGGCCTCGGGGCAACTCAAGGGCACCGGGGGTGGTCGGGATGGTGCGGATCGATGGTGAGCTACCGCGTCTGTGTCAAAGAAGAGGAGGTCAAAGACGAGACTTGACAGCTCTCCCGCTCGAATCCGTTGGCTTAGTCGATGGAGACGTCCATGGCGAAACTCCTGGACACCTCTACATGGCTCGGGGTGGCTCCGGTGCACGTAGACGACGACGGCGCGACGATGGTGGCTCGCGGGTGTGGCTGGATCGGACGAGAGCAGAAGAGAGAAGGGAAACGAAGGCTAGGGTTTCATCCAGTGGGCTCGGGGGTATCTTATCCATGCCAGGGCATCGCCAGATGGCCGCCGCGTGGCCATTCACGCCATGGACGCGGCGTGCGCGTCCAGCGCGTCCCCTGTGAACAGTAGGTAGAAGGTGACCTCCTGGTGGGCTAGGCTGTGTAGTTTTCATGGTGGGCCAAAGTGCACAGGAGACTTTAGTTTTTATTCTTTTTCTGCCTGTTAGTTTCTTTTATTTCTTTAGGGTTTTGCATTTTATTTTAGCTCCAAATGTAGTTAGTTAAATGTGCAACTTAGCACATAAATACTAGGTAGGGTTTGGAGTTAGCCCACCAAGTTTCAAATAATTTTGAATAGTTTGAATATTTATTTAAATTAAAATGGTTCAATAAAATGCTGCTGGATCAGCTTTAATTAGTTTAGGGGCACTTAAATGCTTTGCAAAATGATGGTTCTTACATGACAATTAGTTAGTGAATATTTGCAACCCAACCTACATTTTCATTTTACTTTTTGAAAAATTTAAATATTTGACTTGCATTTGAATTTGAATTTGAATTGGTTTTCACTAATTGACAATTAAGCTTAGCAAAAGGGAGGTGACATGGCATCATTAGTCAGAGATCACTGTAGCTTAATTACAGGGGTGTCACACACTTCTATTAAAATGCTTAAAGAAGTTATTTTCCCGAGGTTCGGAGTCCCTAGATATTTAATGACTGATGGTGGTTCACATTTTATTCATGGTGCATTCCGTAAACTGCTTGCTAAATATGAAGTCAACCATAGAATTGCATCTCCCTATCACCCCCAATCTAGTGGTCAAGTTGAATTGAGCAATAGAGAAATAAAGTTAATTTTGCAAAAAACCGTCAATAGATCTAGAAAGAATTGGTCTAAGAAACTTGACGATGCATTATGGGCTTATATAACTGCTTATAAAAATCCTATGGTTATGTCCCCTTATAAAATTGTTTATGGAAAAGCATGTCATTTACCTCTTGAGTTAGAACATAAAGCGTATTGGGCAATTAAAGAACTCAATTATGATTTTAAACTTGCCGGTGAAAAGAGGTTATTTGATATTAGCTCGCTAGATGAATGGAGAACCCAAGCTTATGAAAATGCCAAATTGTTTCAAGAAAAAGTTAAAAGATGGCATGATAAAAGAATTCAAAAACGGGAATTCAAAGTGGGTGAGTATGTTCTATTGTACAATTCTCGTTTTAGATTTTTTCAAGGAAAACTTGTGGCACCCCGATAGAGGGCAGACACACGCCAGTCCCAGGATAAGACCTGGCGCACGCCTGAGACATGATATAGCAATTCCAGGCACAAAAATGGCTTTGTTATAGGAAATGGAGTATTACAATACTGTTGCTTACAACAATATTACATGACTCCAAGGCTAACTAAATGGCAGCAGAGGTCTTGGTTCAGTGGCAACGACGTCTCTGGCTGGGCTCCACAACTCACAGGACTGGCTGGGTTACGATCTAGCACGACGGATCTTCTCCTGCAACTGGCCACGTGCAAGGCCAGGTGAGTACTTTGAATGTACTCGCAAGACAACCAAATACATAGCATCCAAACAAGCAGATGACAAAGCAAGCCCTATGCTCATGTAAGAATTTATTCTAAGCATGGCATGGAATCAACAGAAAATCATGGGGCAAGCATGGCATAGCATGGATCAGGCATATTAACTACATAAAATAGCATGGCAATGATCACATTAGGTGCTTAAAGTGCTTACTGTTACCGAATACCAACTTACTCTCTCCTGGGTTGTCCCACAACCCTCGAAATACTCATGATCCATTGAGTACTTCTGAACATAAGACAAGTTCTTCCATCATTATTATCATTATTACGGTTGACCATCCTAGTGAGGCCTAAGCGGACTGTCCAATACCGTGGACGCGGCTATTCGAATAGGTTTTTACACTCTGCAGAGGTTGCGCACTTTACCCACACCATGGAGTGCCTAGCCTCGTACTTTAGTACATGTTCCCATTCGGGTGGACCGGTGCTGCTCCAACGAAACTTGCCTAACCCGTGACTCCTCTACCGTACCACCGACAATCATACCCTCCTAGGGTCATGTCCTGGGTGGCCCCTGTGTCACCCCGTGACACCTGCCACCGTCGTGGCCAAACTAAACTGTCCCAAACGGGGACTCCCGGGTTAAACAAATCAACTGGGCTCATAGGATTATCGTCGTCTACCTGATCAGGGTAGCACGCATGCATAACCCTCCCTAGTTTGGTGGTACCGATAAAAGAGCACAAAGCCAGACCAAGTCAAGGCTGTCCCATACCGGAAAATGTGGCTGCACGGATAAGTCCGGGTAGGTGGCTCTTGATCAACCAATTAAGTTTATTTTCTAAATTCAATTTAACATCTCCATCATCGCACCATTACATCGACAATAATAAGCGGGAACAATCACTTAACAACAGCATAGCAAAACCCTAACAGTATTGACAATCATGGCATGAGATCAAATCATAGTACTAACATGATATTGGTATTAAAAGTATTGCTACTGGCATGGGAGAACATGGCATGGAAGCAATTCATGATATCACATGGTAAATAACACTAGCATCAGGCACAGATGAAATAACAGGGCTATGGTAGTGCAGACTAACAGATGATTAGAAATATACTGCAACACACACACAGGGTGCAAGCAAAGTCATCACGCAAGTTCGGAGCTCATGATAAGAGGTTGGCTTGCCTTGGGGTAGAGGAATACACCGGGAGGAAGTGCGATGAAACTCCGGAAAGATTTGCCGGAAAAGTTTTCCTCTCGAAGGGGGCTGATTAAGGGCAAGGGCAAAATGGTCATTTTAAAAGTGTGGAAACATTATGAAAATGATGCCATCGGAAAGGGCTCGACGAACTGAAGATGTGGGCATTGGTTTTACCTCAATCGGAGTTACGGTCGCGGAGAAATGCCCGTTCGTTCATTAAGCGGAGAAACGGACAGAAAACTGTGCATTTCGGCACTTAACGAATGAACGTTCGCAAAGTAACCACTTCGGCTGGCGGGGCTGGAAGGGCCTTTTCAGATTACGCTTTTAGAAAGAGAAAGCGTATTCTGTCTTGAAGCAGTAGCTGAGTACGCCTTCCAAAAAGGAAAGCGCATTTCCGCGAAAGGCGCGTCCACTAACTGGCGTGGGCCCGAGTTGACTTCTCCTCCTCCAGCTGATGTGCGGGCCCCGCCCCATCTCTTTCCTCTCTCTCACCCTCGTCGCCTCCTTCCTCGACAGAAACAGGGGAGGGCCGCGATGGCTCGGGCCTCGCCGGCTGCTGGCGATGGGCGGCACGGGAGGGCTTGCCGCTAGGCTCGCCGAAACCGCCGCACTGCGCCACGCCCGAAGGTGGACGCAGGGGAGCCCGAGGTGGCCTACAGTACCAACGCCACAGAGCCGGCCACGACGGCCGAACCATGGCAGAGGGGCCATGCCGGCAGGGCCTCCCCGGCGGGGATGGGGATGGTGGCGACTCCACTGGCTCCTGGGGTGGTCGGAGACGCGGACAGGGAGGAGGGGAAGGGTCGGGGCGCTGGGCTAGCAGAGGGAGATTGGGGCAGAGCTTCGGCCATTGGAGAAGAGAGGAGCTCCACGAGCTCGAGGAGAGGGGGTGGCTGGGGCTGCTGGTGAAGAGGAGGGGATCGGGGACGCCTTAAATGGGCTCGGGGAAGGGCTCGGAAAGGAGTTGGGCGCCGGCCGAAGCTGCTGGACCGCGGCGTCGTGGCGGCATTCCAGTGGAGCACCGAGGTCAGCAGAAGCAGCCGCGAGCTAGGGGACAAGGGGGAGATGCTTCTGGACGTCCACGCGGGCGGCGGGGAGGTCGTCAGCGCTCCCGGACGAGCTGTGACCGGCAACCAGAAGGCTCGGGACACGCGGTGCCGTGGCCGCGTCCCAACAGTGCCCCGATGTCGGCAAGAACGTGTTGGAAATATGCCCTAGAGGCAATAATAAATTGGTTATTATTATATTTCCTTGTTCATGATAATCGTTTATTATCCATGCTATAATTGTATTGATTGGAAACTCAAATACATGTGTGGGTACATAGACAACACTGTGTCCCTAGTATGCCTCTAGTTGACTAGCTCGTTGATCAAAGATGGTTAAGGTTTCCTAGCCATTGACATGAGATGTCATTTGATAACGGGATCACATCATTAGGAGAATGATGTGATGGACAAGACCCAAACTGTAAACGTAGCATTTGATCGTGTCAGTTTATTGCTATTGTTTTCTGCATGTCAAGTATCTGTTCCTTTGACCATGAGATCATGCAACTCACTGACACCGGAGGAATACCTTGTGTGTATCAAATGTCGCAACGTAACTGGGTGACTATAAAGGTGCTCTACAGGTATCTCCGAGGGTGTCTGTTGGGTTGGCATGGATCAAGACTGGGATTTGTTACTCCGTGTGACGGAGAGGTATCTCAGGGCCCACTCGGTAATACAACATCACATTGAGCCTTGCAAGCAAAGTGACTAAAGAGTTAGCCACAGGATCTTATATTACGGAACGAGTAAAGAGACTTGCCGGTAACGAGATTGAACTAGGTATAGTGATACCGCGATCGAATCTCGGGCAAGTAACATACCGAAGAACAAAGGGAACAGCATACGGGATTAACTGAATCCTTGACATAGAGGTTCGACCGATAAAGATCTTCGTAGAATATGTAGGAGCCAATATGGGCATCCAGGTCCCGCTATTGGTTATTGATCGTAGAAGTGTCTCGGTCATGTCTACATAGTTCTCGAACCCGCAGGGTCTACACACTTAACGTTTGGTGACGATTAGTATAGTTGAGTTATTTTGTTGGTGACCGAAGGTTGTTCGGAGTCCCGGATAAGATCCCGGACATGACGAGGATCTCCGGAATAGTCTGGAGGTAAAGATTGATATATGTGATAATAGTGTTTTGATCTCCGGAAGGGTTCCGTAATTCACCGGAAGGGGTTCCGGATGTTTACCGAAGTGTTCGGGTGCAGCAACACTTTATATGGGCCAAAGGGATAAAGCCCACGAGGTATTGGAGAGTGCAAAAGGAAGTTTTGCTACTGCCTTAAGCGGTACTACCGCTGGTAAAGGCAGTACTACCGCATAAGCGGTACTACCGCTTGTTGGGAGCGGTACTACCGCCCAAGCGGTAGTACCGCTTATGTGAAGCGGTACTACCGCTCAAGCGGTACTACCGCTTGTGAGCGGTACTACCGCTTGTGCGCGGCTGTGCACGGTTCGGCAGGGATCCGAGTTGGACTCTTTCCCTGCGGGCCAAACCGACCTTGTGCGGGCAAAACCGACCCGGAGGAGGCTTTTACTCCAAGTTTAGACCCCAAGGCTCAACATATAAATAGAGGGGCAGGGCTGGCACACGGGATAGATCAAGATTTCCCCAAGCCGTGTGCGGCAACCCTAACCCTCTAGTTCCTCCGTCATAATCTCCGTAGCGCTTGGCGAAGCCCTGCAGAGATTGTTCCTCACCACCATCACCACGCCGTCGTGCTGCTGGAACTCAACCACTACTTCACCATCGCTCGCTGGATCGAGGAGGTGAAGGCGTCATCAAGCCGTACGTGTGTTGAACGCGGAGGTGCCGTCCGTTCGGCGCTAGTTCGTGATCGGATCGAGGGATGACTTGCGATTTGGATCGCGGAGACGTTCGACTACATCAACCGCGTTTCTTAACGCTTCCGCTTAGCGATCTACAAGGGTATGTAGATTCACTCTCCCTCTCGTAGATGCTCATCACCATGGATAGATCTTGTGTGTGCGTAGGAAATTTTTTGTTTCCCATGCAACGTTCCCCAACAGTGGCATCATGAGCCAGGTCTATGCGTAGATGAGATCTCGAGTAGAACACAAACGAGTTGTGGGCGTGGGTGTATACATATTGCTTGCCATTACTAGTTGATATTTGATTCGGCGGTACTGTGAGATGAAGCGGCCCGGACCGACATTACGCGTACACTTACGCGAGACAGGTTCCTTCAACTAACATGTAACTTCGTTGCATAAAGATGGCTAGCGGGTGTCTGTCTCTCTCACTTTAGTTGAATCGATTTCAATGAAGAGGGTTCTTTTAGAAGATCAAAAAGCAATCACTACACCACGTTGTGGTTTTGCGTAGGTAAGAACGGTTCTTGCAAACCCGTAGTAGCCACGTAAAATTTGCAACAACAATTAGAGGACGTCTAACTTGTTTTTGCAGGGTATGTTGTGATGTGATATGGCCAATTACATGATGAGATATATGTGATGTATGAGATGATCATGTGTTGTATAGAATATCACGACTTGCATGTCGATGAGTACGGCAACTGGCAGGAGCCATAGAGTTGTCTTTAATTATTGTATGACCTGCGTGTCAATCATTAAGCGCTATGTAATGCTTTACTTTATCGCTAAACGTTAGCAATAGTCGTGGAAGCAACAGTCGGCGCGACAACCTTATGGCGACACGTTGATGGAGATCAAGATGATGGAGATCATGGTGTCATGCCGGTGACGATGGAGATCATGCCGGTGCTTTGGAGATGGAGATCAAAAGCACAAGTTCATGGCCATATCATGTCACTTATGATTTGCATGTGATGTTAATCCTTTTATGCATCTTATTTTTCTTAGGACGACGGTAGCATTATAAGGTGATCCCTCACTTAAATTTCAAGATAAATTGTGTTCTCCCCAAGTGTGCACCATTGCGAAAGTTCGTCGTTTCGAGACACGCCGTGATGATCGGGTGTGATAGACTCCACGTTCACATACAACGGGTGTAAGCCATGTTGCACGTGCGGAAACACTCGGGTTAAACTTGACGAGCCTAGCATGTACAGACATGGCCTCGGAACACAAGAGACCGAAAGGTCGAACATGAGTCATATAGTAGATATGATCAACATGAAGATGTTCACCATTGAAACCACCTCGACTCACGTGATGATCGGACTTGAGTTGGTGGATTTGGATCATGTTACACTCGAATGATCGGAGGGATGTCAATTTGAGTGGGAGTTTTTTAAGTAATATAATTAACTAAAACTCATTATCCTGAACAATAGTCTAAGTTGTCTTTGCTATATTTATGTTGTAGATCATGGCTCGCGCAGTAGCACCCCTGAATTTTAATGCGTTCCTAGAGAAAGCTAAGTTGAAAGATGATGGAAGTAACTTTGTGGACTGGGCCCGTAATCTAAGGATTATCCTTACGGCTTCCCAGAAGGCTTATGTCCTTGATGCACCGCTTGGTGATCCACCCGCTCCAGTTGAGTCTCTAGACGTTGTGAATGCCTGGCAGGCTCGTTCTGATGATTACTCAATAGTTCAATGTGCAATGTTGTATGGCTTAGAACCGGGACTTCAAAGACGTTTTGAACGTCATGGAGCATATGAGATGTTCCAGGAGTTGAAGTTTATCTTTCAGAAGAATGCCCGGATCGAGAGATATGAGATCTCCGATAAGTTCTATGCTTGCAAGATGGAGGAGAACGGGTCTATCAGTGATCACGTGCTCAGAATGTCTGGGTACTCCACCCGTCTGGCTGAATTGGGGATGCCCCTTCGCCAGAGGCTATCACTGACAGAGTTCTTCAATCATTGCCACCTAGCTACAAGAGCTTCGTGTTGAACTATAACATGCACGGGATGAACAAGTCAGTCGCCGAGCTGTTTGCGATGCTGAAAGCCGCTGAGTCTGAAATTCAGAAGGAGCATCAAGTGTTGATGGTCAATAAAACCACTAGTTTCAAAAAGAATGGCAAGGGTAAGAAGGGTAACTCCAAGAAGAGTGGCAAAGCAGTTGCTCCTCTCGTGAAGAAACCCAAGGCTGGACCCAAACCAGAAACTGTGTGTTTTCATTGCAAGGGAACTGGACACTGGAAGCGGAATTGCCCCAAGTATTTGGCTGACAAGAAGGCGACCAACAACAAACAAGGTATATATGATATACATGTTATTGATGTGTACCTTACCAAATCTCGTTGTAGTGCCTGGATATTTGATACCGGTGCGGTTGCTCATATTTGCAACTCAAAACAGGAACTGCGGAATAGACGGAGGCTGGCAAAGGACGAAGTGACGATGCGCGTGGGAAATGGTTCCAAGGTTGATGTGATCGCCGTCGACACGCTCGCTCTTCGATTATCGTCGGGATTAGTGATGAACCTAAATAAGTGTTATTTGGTGCCTGCGTTAAGCATGAACATTATATCTGGATCTTGTTTATTGCGAGACAGTTACTCATTTAAATCAGAGAATAATGGTTGTTCTATTTATATGAGTAATATCTTTTATGGTCATGCACCCAATGTGAGGGGTTTATTCTTATTGAATCTCGATAGTAATGATACACATGTTCATAACATTGATGCCAAAAGATGTAGAATTGATAATGATAATACCACTTTCTTGTGGCACTGCCGTTTAGGTCATATTGGCATAAAACGCATGAGGAAGCTCCATGCTGATGGACTTTTGGAGTCACTTGATTTTGAATCACTTGACACATGTGAGCCATGCCTCATGGGCAAGATGACTAAAACGCCGTTCTCTGGAACAATGGAACGGGCAAGTGACTTATTGGAAATCATACATACTGATGTGTGCGGTCCGATGAGTATTGAGGCGCGCGGTGGTTATCGTTACTTTCTCACCTTCACTGATGACTTAAGTAGATATGGGTATATTTACTTAATGAAACACAAGTCTGAAACATTTGAAAAGTTCAAACAATTTCAGAGTGAAGTTGAGAATCATCGTAACAAGAAGATTAAATTCCTACGATCTGATCGAGGAGGAGAATATCTGAGTTATGAGTTTGGCAGTCACTTAAGACAGTGTGGAATTGTTTCACAATTGACACCGCCTGGAACACCACAGCGTAATGGTGTGTCCGAACGTCGTAATCGAACCTTATTGGATATGGTGCGATCTATGATGTCTCTTGCCGATTTGCCACTATCGTTTTGGGGTTATGCATTAGAGACAGCTGCATTCACTTTAAATAGGGCACCATCGAAATCCGTTGAGACGACGCCATATGAACTTTGGTTTGGCAAGAAACCAAAGCTGTCGTTTCTTAAAGCTTGGGGATGTGATGCTTATGTCAAAAAGCTTCAGCCTGAAAAGCTGGAACCCAAAGCGGAGAAATGCGTCTTCATAGGATACCCAAAAGAGACAGTTGGGTATACCTTCTACCTCAGATCCGAAGGCGAAGTGTTTGTCGCTAAAAACGGAACATTTCTTGAGAAAGAGTTTCTCTCGAAAGAATTGAGTGGGAGGAAGATAGAACTTGATGAGGTTGTTGAACCTTTACTTCAACCTGAGAGTAGCGCAGCGCAGAAAGATGTTTCTGTGGAGCCTACATTAGCTGAAGAGGAAGTTAATGATGATGATCATGAAGCTTTGGATCAAGTTGCTATCGAACCTCGTAGGTCGACAAGGACGCGTACTGCTCCCGAGTGGTACGGCAACCCTGTCTTAGAGGTCATGTTGTTAGACAACGATGAACCTACGAGCTATGGAGAAGCGATGATGGGCCCGGATTCCGAGAAGTGGTTAGAGGCCATGAAATCCGAGATGGGATCCATGTATGAAAACAAAGTATGGACTTTGGAAGTATTACCTGAAGGGCGTAAGGCCATTCAGAACAAATGGATCTTTAAGAGGAAGACGGACGCGGACGGTAATGTCACCGTCTATAAAGCTCGACTTGTGGCAAAGGGTTTTTCACAAGTTCAAGGAGTTGACTACGATGAGACCTTCTCACCCGTAGCGATGCTTAAGTCCGTCAGAATCATGTTAGCAATACCTGCTTTTTTCGATTATGAAATTTGGCAGATGGATGTCAAAACAGCGTTCCTTAACGGTTACCTTAAGGAAGAGTTGTATATGATGCAACCAGAAGGTTTTGTCGATCCAGAGAATGCTGACAAAGTTTGCAAACTCCAGCGATCCATTTATGGACTGGTGCAAGCATCTCGGAGTTGGAATCTTCGTTTTGATGAGGTGATCAAAGCGTTCGAGTTTATACAAGTTTACGGAGAAGCTTGTATTTACAAGAAAGTGAGTGGGAGCTCTATAGCGTTTCTAATATTATATGTGGATGACATATTACTGATTGGAAACAATATAGAAATGCTGGAAAGCATAAAGGAATATTTGAACAAGAGTTTTTCAATGAAGGACCTAGGAGAAGCTGCTTTCATATTAGGCATCAAGATCTATAGAGATAGATCGAGACGTTTGATAGGACTTTCACAAAGCACATACCTTGACAAAGTTTTGAAGAAGTTCAAAATGGATCAGTCCAAGAAGGGGTTCTTGCCTGTATTGCAAGGTGTGAAGTTGAGTAAGACTCAATGCCCAGTGACTGCAGAAGATAGAGAAAAGATGAGTGTCATCCCCTATGCTTCGGCCATAGGCTCTATCATGTATGCAATGCTGTGCACAAGACCCGATGTCAGCCTTGCCATAAGTATGGTCGGAAGGTTTCAAAGTGATCCAGGAATGGAACACTGGACGGCGGTCAAGAATATCCTGAAGTACCTGAAAAGGACTAAGGACATGTTTCTCGTTTATGGAGGTGATCAAGAGCTCGTCGTAAAGGGTTACGTCGATGCAAGCTTTGACACTGGTCCGGATGACTCTAAGTCGCAAACCGGATACGTATTTATTCTTAATGGGGGTGCGGTTAGCTGGTGCAGTTCCAAGCAAAGCGTGGTAGCAGATTCTACATGCGAAGCGGAGTACATCGCTGCCTCGGAGGCGGCGAAGGAAGGTGTCTGGATGAAGGAGTTCATGACAGATCTTGGAGTAGTGCCTAGTGCACTTAACCCAATGACTCTGTTTTGTGATAATACTGGTGCCATTGCTCTAGCCAAGGAACCAAGATTTCACAAGAGGACCAGACACATAAAGCGACGTTTCAATTCCATCCGCGATTACATCAAGGAGGACGACATAAATATTTGCAAAGTACACACGGATCTAAATGTTGCAGATCCGATGACTAAACCTCTTCCAAGGGCTAAACATGAACAACACCAGAACTGCATGGGTGTTCGATTCATTACAATGTAAATCACATAGTGATGTGAACTAGATTATTGACTCTAGTGCAAGTGGGAGACTGTTGGAAATATGCCCTAGAGGCAATAATAAATTGGTTATTATTATATTTCCTTGTTCATGATAATCGTTTATTATCCATGCTATAATTGTATTGATTGGAAACTCAAATACATGTGTGGGTACATAGACAACACTGTGTCCCTAGTATGCCTCTAGTTGACTAGCTCGTTGATCAAAGATGGTTAAGGTTTCCTAGCCATTGACATGAGATGTCATTTGATAACGGGATCACATCATTAGGAGAATGATGTGATGGACAAGACCCAAACTGTAAACGTAGCATTTGATCGTGTCAGTTTATTGCTATTGTTTTCTGCATGTCAAGTATCTGTTCCTTTGACCATGAGATCATGCAACTCACTGACACCGGAGGAATACCTTGTGTGTATCAAACGTCGCAACGTAACTGGGTGACTATAAAGGTGCTCTACAGGTATCTCCGAGGGTGTCTGTTGGGTTGGCATGGATCAAGACTGGGATTTGTTACTCCGTGTGACAGAGAGGTATCTCAGGGCCCACTCGGTAATACAACATCACATTGAGCCTTGCAAGCAAAGTGACTAAAGAGTTAGCCACAGGATCTTATATTACGGAACGAGTAAAGAGACTTGCCGGTAACGAGATTGAACTAGGTATAGTGATACCGACGATCGAATCTCGGGCAAGTAACATACCGAAGAACAAAGGGAACAACATACGGGATTAACTGAATCCTTGACATAGAGGTTCGACCGATAAAGATCTTCGTAGAATATGTAGGAGCCAATATGGGCATCCAGGTCCCGCTATTGGTTATTGATCGTAGAAGTGTCTCGGTCATGTCTACATAGTTCTCGAACCCGCAGGGTCTACACACTTAACGTTTGGTGACGATTAGTATAGTTGAGTTATTTTGTTGGTGACCGAAGGTTGTTCGGAGTCCCGGATAAGATCCCGGACATGACGAGGATCTCCGGAATAGTCTGGAGGTAAAGATTGATATATGTGATAATAGTGTTTTGATCTCCGGAAGGGTTCCGGAATTCACCGGAAGGGGTTCCGGATGTTTACCGAAGTGTTCGGGTGCAGCAACACTTTATATGGGCCAAAGGGATAAAGCCCACGAGGTATTGGAGAGTGCAAAAGGAAGTTTTGCTACTGCCTTAAGCGGTACAACCGCTGGTAAAGGCAGTACTACCGCATAAGCGGTACTACCGCTTGTTGGAAGCGGTACTACCGCCCAAGCGGTAGTACCGCTTGTGTGAAGCGGTACTACCGCTCAAGCGGTACTACCGCTTGTGAGCGGTACTACTGCTTGTGCGTGGCTGTGCACGGTTCGGCAGGGATCCGAGTTGGACTCTTTCCCTGCGGGCCAAACCGACCTTGTGCGGGCAAAACCGACCCGGAGGAGACTTTTACTCCAAGTTTAGACCCCAAGGCTCAACATATAAATAGAGGGGCAGGGCTGGCACACGGGATAGATCAAGATTTCCCCAAGCCGTGTGCGGCAACCCTAACCCTCTAGTTCCTCCGTCATAATCTCCGTAGCGCTTGGCGAAGCCCTGCAGAGATTGTTCCTCACCACCATCACCACGCCGTCGTGCTGCTGGAACTCAACCACTACTTCACCATCGCTCGCTGGATCGAGGAGGTGAAGGCGTCATCAAGCCGTACGTGTGTTGAACGCGGAGGTGCCGTCCGTTCGGCGCTAGTTCGTGATTGGATCGAGGGACGACTTGCGATTTGGATCGCGGAGACGTTCGACTACATCAACCGCGTTTCTTAACGCTTCCGCTTAGCGATCTACAAGGGTATGTAGATTCACTCTCCCTCTCGTAGATGCTCATCACCATGGATAGATCTTGTGTGTGCGTAGGAAATTTTTTGTTTCCCATGCAACGTTCCCCAACAGAACGGCCACGAGCTAGACTCCAGGAGTAGCTGGGAGGTGGATGGGGTGTCGTACGTCGTAGCAGACGTCGGCAGAAGGCGACGGCGAGAGGAACAGGGGAGGGACACGACGACGCTGTACAGAGCTTCGGCTGTGCCTGCAATTCTCGTGGTCACCATGCGGCTATGGCCTTGCCACGCGGGCCTGGCTGTCAAACCATGTCCGGGAGGTTCACCCCCCCTCAGGTAGATGATTTGATTCAACAAATAGGAACAGGGAGCTCTGATGCGACTGCACCAAGGTCAAACAATAGCTGGCAGCAAGGTGTTTGGCATGTGCCATGTCCATCACAGTGCTCGTCTTGGCCTGATCTTGGACTGAGAGTGACCACTCACTAAGGTGACCATCTGAGCAAAATTGCAGCACAAATGGACAACTCTATATGGTGCTTCCTTCACAAAGCACCAATCTGACCAGAAATGCAAATGAGGAAGTAGGGGTCAAATGGCAAAATGGATTTGGATGATTTTTGGTGGAAAGTGATGATTTGGTCATTAGAGATAGGTGGAAAAGTTTCAGCTCAAATTGATCATCCATGAGGGTACTTCCTTCACAGAGATTCAATCTGAACAGAAACTTAGATAAATTACTGGGGAAAAATGGCTAGATTAAATGGGCTGGTTTTTGGTATCCAGTGGTGATTTATCAATGTTAACCACCCTGAAAAATCTCAGCCCAAAAAGATCAAGGGATCAAGCACTTCCTTTGCAAATTGGAAATCTGGACAGAATTTGCAAATGGATATTGTGCTCAAATTTTGAATTGTGGAACTGGATATTTTGATGGAAATGGTGAATATATGGATAGGAGAAGCTCCACAAATTCTTTGGGATTTTTCCTACCTACCAAAATGGTAGTTCCTTTGGAAAGGCCCCAAATTAAAATATTGGCTTTAAATAGGAAAATGCAATTTCCCTGATTTAATTATGGCCAATATTTTTGTGAGAGCTCAATAAGATCACCAAGAATATCTCCACAAGTTTTCATGAACTTTGGAGCTGGATAGATATTTTTCTGGATTTAATTCCTCAGAAAGGCAGAAAGAGGAATTAATTCTAGATGAGAAATATTGCATATGACTTAGCAATATTTTTGCACATCTAGGGTTTATGTGTGAGGGAGAGTCTCTAGAAATTTTGGGAGGATCAGCAGAGCAAGAAAAATGAGGGTTCCTTTGTAAACACAAAGGCAGGATTTCCAGTTCCAATATTTTGGAACTAGGGTTTGAATGAGGTTCGGGGTTTACTGACAGGAGCTTGGCTACCACAGAAGCATGGGAAAGGCAGGGATAGGCTGAGGATTGTCTGGATTCACCTGGTCACTCACCAGATTCCAGAGGAAAAAATTCGAGAGAGGAAAGCTAGGAAGGAATAACAACACAAAAATCGATAACCCGATTTTTGGGGTGTTACAAAACTTCTCTCTAAATGGGAAGGACCGCATATCATTGAGGAGGTTTATCGCTCTGGAGCCATTAAGATCAATAACGCCGAAGGCACTAATCCGAAGGTCGTCAATGGACAAAGAATTAAGCATTACATCTCTGGTATGCCTATTAATGTTGAGACTAACATTATTCAAAATATGACACCGGAGGAATACATAAGAGAGACCTTCCAGAACACTCTAGAACCCTGAAAAGGAAGAGGTACCTGTTACGGTAAGTAAACCGACTCCAAAAATTCCATAAAACTACTTTCTATCAGTTTTGGAATATTAGAAAAATACAAAAATAAGAAACAGCCGAGGGGACCCACGAGGTGCACACGAGGCACCAGGGCGCGCCACCCCCCCAGGCGTGCCCTGGTGGCTTGTGGGCCCCTCGTGAGACTTCCCGACTCCGTTTTCTTCTGAAATACTTGTTTTGCAAGATAAAAATTCTTTATATATACTCCCGGATGATTTGACCAACGAATCACAGAAATACCCTCTGTTCTTGTTTCGTGCTGTTTTCTGTCAGATTTCGAGGCCAGGCATGATGTCTTCCTCTTCCTCCAACAATGTGGGAGACGACGCTTGGTTGATGCAGATGGAGCTCGGGAGGGGGGGGGAAGGAGAGGTTACCATGGAAGAAGATGATGGAGATTCGCTTGAGGTCCACCCTCCGACTTCCGAGAGGGGTACCCTTGCCGGCATCTCCACAATCCCAAATCCTCATCAAGCCATGGGAAGCACTACAAGCCATGGGAGTCCAGAGGTACAAGAAGGGCTTCCCCCTAGGAGGCCCTTACACAGGTTACATCGAAACAACTTTCATAATTTGGTTCAGAATTATGGGGTCGAAAATACTCCTCATATGCACATACCCTCCAATTGGGACATCTCTCGTCCAAGTGACAGTGATGCAGGAAAGAATGCTTGGGGGCCAGAGAATAAGCATATTATGGCCGAAGTCCAAAAGAATACAGAGATGATACAGCATGTGCTCCGGGATATCTAGAGCCTAAAGGAGATCCTAATTAATGTCATGAAGGACAAGCCCACCACTTCATCACCACCATCATCACCGAAGAGAGAAACTTGAGTACATGGGTATGGGCACTCCCCTTGGCTTGTGCCAAGCTTGGGGGAGGTGCCCCGGTATCGTATCACCATCACTTTTATTATATTTACCTATTTTTAGTTTGATCCTTAGTTATTTCGTGATTTAGTTGAATAAAAGTTTAGTATGATCTATTTTCGAGTGCTAGTTTCGTGATCTATCTATCTATGTAATTGAGTTGGGAGTTATATAATAAAGAGTAGTTTGAGTTTTTGCTTCTTTACTTTTATGTTTCAATCCTAGCAATGAAAATAATGAAAAAGATCATATGCTAATCTTATGGAAAGTAATGGCATTACATAAAGAAAAGTATAAGTGGTAAAATTTATTGAAGGTTAACAAGCATAGCATTAGTCAATGATGCAATTCATGAAAAAATTAATAAGGAAGAGAAGATTCACATGCAAATACACTATCTTGGACATCTTTTATGATTGTGAGCCCCCATTTAGTATTTTATGTCAAATTGTTGACGTTGGACAAGGAAGACAACGTAATGAATTATGTTTGCTTATATTCACATAGAAGTTATATTGCCATAGATCCTTCAACATGTGGTGCTTGCTCAATATCTTTGCTAGCCAAAAATCCGCACCAAGTAGAGATACTACTTTTGCATCCAAAACCCTTAAACCCAGTTTCATGTCATGAGAGTCCACTATATCTACCTATGGATTGAATAAGATCCTTCAAGTAAGTTGTCATCGGTGCAAAAAGCAATAAAAATTGCCTTTAAATATGTATGAACTTTTATTGCAAGGGAAAATAAGTTTGTACGAACTTGTGATGGTAAAGAAATAAAAGTGACGGACTGCATAATAAAGGTTGCTATCACAAGGGGCAATATAAAGTGACGTTCCTTTGCATTAAGAGCTTGTGCATCCAACAACAAAAAGCGAATGACAACCTCTGCTTCCCTCTACGAAGGGCCAATCTTTTACTTTTATGTATTTACTTTTTATGTAAGAGTCAATAGTGTTCTCCTCTATTCCTTTTTATTTTTCCCTTTTGCAAGCATCATGTGGTGGGGAAAGATCTAGGCACATATATCCAGTTGGATATGAGTGATCTTGAGTTATTATTGTTGACATTACCCTTGAGGTGAATAAGTTGGGAGGCAAAATTATAAGCCCCTATCTTTCTATGTGTCTGGCTGAAACTTTTTGCTCCATATATATATATATATATATATATATATATATATATATATATATATTGTGAGTGTTAGCAATCATAGAAGACTGAATGATGGTTGAGTATGTGGACTTGCTAAAAAGCTCCTACATGAGACCCTTCCTGAAAATATGTTGAATTGCAATTCCATTGTTGACAGAGAACATAGTTTGTTAGTTTTTAAGAAAGTTTATGTCTTATACTTCGTTGTTGTGATGAATTTTTACTTGCTCATGAGAAGTTCTATGATAATGAATATTGTTGTTATAATAATGATCATGATGCTACTATGTCCGTATTTTGTTTCTATCGACACCTCTCTCTCTAAACATGTGGACATGATTATCGATATCGGCTAAGCTTGGGGGAGTTGATACGTCCATTTTGCATCATGTTTTCCTACAGTTATTTATAGTGTATTTAATCAATATAACACTTTGTAGAGCAATTCTATTGCCTTTTCTCTCTTAATATGCAAGATTTACATAAGGAGGGAGATTGCCGACAGCTGGAATTCTGAACCTGAAAAAGCTATGTCAGAGATACCTATTCTGCACATCTCCAAATGAGTTGAAATTTCACGGAGATTTATTTTGGAATAAATAAAAAATACTGGAGAAAAGAATATCCAGAGGGGGCCACCCAGGTGCCCACGAGGCACCAGGGCGCGCCACCCTCCCCCCCAGGCGCACCCTAGTGGCTTGTGAGGCCCCTGGCCAGCCTTCGGTGCCCAATTTCTGGTATATAAGCCCATTTACCCTAGAAAAGATGAAGAGAAGACTTTTGGGAGGGAGCGCCACCGTCTCGAGGCGGAACTTGGGCAGGAGCACTTTTGCTCTCCGGCGGAGCGATTCCGCCGGGAATACTTCCCTCCGGGAGGGGGAAATCGAAGCCATCGTCATCACCAACGATCCTCTCATCGTGGGAGGACCAATCTTCATCAACATCTTCACCAGCACCATCTCATCTGAAACCCTAGTTCATCTCTTGTATTCAATCTTTGTCTCAAAACCTCAGATTGGTACCTGTGGGTTGCTAGTAGTGTTGATTACATCTTGTAGTTGATGCTAGTTGGTTTATTTGGTGGAAGATTATATGTTCAGATCCATTATGCTATTCAATACCCCTCCGATCTTGAACATGAATATGATTTGTGAGTAGTTACTTTTGTTCTTGAGGACATGGGAGAAGTCTTGTCATAAGTAATCATGTGAATTTGGTATTCGTTCGATATTTTGATGATATGTATGTTGTTGATTCTCTTAGTGGTGTCATGTGAACATCAACTACATGACACTTCACCATTTTTGGTCCTAAGGGAATGCATTGTGGAGTATTAATTAGATGATGGGTTGCTAGAGTGACAGAAGCTTAAACCCTAGTTTATGCGCTATTCCGTAAGGGGCTGATTTCGATCCATATGCTTAATGCTATGGTTAGATTTATCTTAATTCTTCTTTCGTAGTTGCAGATGCTTGCGAGAGGGGTTAATCATAAGTGGGAGGCTTGTTCAAGTAAGAACATCACCCAAGCACCGGTCCACCCACATACCAAATTATGAAAGTAGCGAACGTGAATCAAACAAACATGATGAAAGTGACTAGATGAAATTCCCATGTGTCCTCGAGAACGCTTTGCTTATTATACGAGTTCATTCCGGCTTGTCCTTTGCTACAAAAAGGATTGGGCCACCTTGCTGCACTCTTTGTTACCTTTACTACTTGTTACTTGTTACAAATTATCTTGCTATCAAACTACTCATTACCGATAATTTTAGTGCTTGCAGAAAATACCTTGCTGAAAACCGCTTGTCATTTCTTTCTGCTCCTCGTTGGGTTCGACACTCTTACTTATCGAAAGGACTACGATTGATCCCCTATACTTGTGGGTCATCAATACACATCATTGATAATGTCCAAGCACTATCTTTATTCATAAACACATAGGAAATATCATCATACATGATTGCCTCTAGGGCATATCTCCAACAAACCAATCCACAGACATTTCCTGGGGAGGTTCAATACTAAATGCTTTGTGTACTCCATTTAGTGATCATATGAGTGGTATTGAAACAGAAGTGTTTGCATGACAATCACTTTTTATTCGTTCTCTAATACATGGTCGAGCTAATATGATTTAAGCTGATGATTGAAACTTATGCTTATGTAAAAACGATAATTTAAATTACTAAGATGGGCGTGTTGTGGATGATCCCACCATTACCTCCTTCCTCCGACCTCCAGAGTTTCTTGGAAAAGACTCTGTTTAATTGCTTCGGGTTACTCTGAAACCCTGTTGTGCCAGATTGATGCTGACTTCCCTGGTTGCCTCTCTGGTTGCCACCTCCAGTATTACCAGATCCCTAAAAGCCGCCGCCTTGGCCACCGTTCCCTTGGAAGCCGGGTCCGGCGAAAGGCCCCTGCAAGCCGGCCCCTGAGAAGCCGGGTCCTGGATTGGCGGGCTGACCGCCGTTGCCTCCCCCATGATGATGATTCTGGAAGATACGCTTGGAGAACTCTTGCATCACATAGCAATTTTCCCAGGAGTGAGTGGCTGGTTTACCATTATAACTGTGTTTCGGACAAGGAGCCTTGAGGGCTTCCTCGTAAGTAAGAGGGCGACTGCCGGAAGGCGGCTTCTTAGAACCGTCATTCTGACGCTGACTTTTGTTTTCCGCGTTTGTGTTCGCCACCAAATCAGAGTTACCATTGTAGCCCTTGCGTTTTCCACCGTTATTGCCCTGACCGTTGCCGTTGTTCTGCTGCTGAACCTTACCGCTAGCCTTCTTTCCCTTGTCAGATTTCTCCTCGTCCGACAGCGGATCCTTGGTGTTATCCGACTCCGCCTACCGGGTTAAGACATCCATGAGGTCTCCCATGTCCTGAACCTTTCTCTTGAGCCGCCCAAGCTTCTGGACCAGCGGTTGGAACTTACATGTTCATTCCAGAACAAGCACTGCCTGAGCCGCCGTGATGCTGTCAGAACTGTGCATAACTTCTGCGACCCGGCGAACCCAATGGTGTGCCGACTCATCCTCGCGCTGGACACAACGCTCAAGATCCACAATTGTGGTCGGCCTCTTGTAGGTTCCCTGGAAGTTCTTGATGAAACGCTCCTTTAACTCCTGCCAGGTGTTGATAAAATTTGCCAGCAAGTTTTTCATCCAGGTGCGTGCAGGGCCCTCCAGCATTAGCGGTAGGTAATGCGCCAGGACTGGCTCGCTTGCTCCCAATAAGTCCATTGCCAGCTCATAGCTCTCGACCCACTCTGTAGGCTCTAAATTTGCTGTGTAGTTAGGGACCTTGCGAGGCCCCTTGAAATCTGGGGGTATGCGCGCCTCTCGCAGCGCTGGCACCAAGCAGGGAGTCCTGACCAGGCGACTCGTAGCACTCTCAGGCCGGCCGTCCAGCCGGGTTGTCTCGGGCGCACGATGCGTTTCAGGCGGGTTAGTAGTTGGCGGCGGGTTAATGCGCGTCGGCGTGCTAACGTGCACCGGCGGGTTGTTCCCTGTGCGCTCGTTTTCCTCCTCCCATGCTCGCAGAATCCGAGCTGCATCTGCCACGTGCTGCAGGATCCTGGGCTGCCACTGCTCCGCCAGCGGTTGGGCGGCCCTTCGGCGGTGCGCGCTGCTAGAGACCGCGGGCGACTCAGGGTGCTCACCCCTGGAGCAGCTCTGAAGAGGGGTTGAGTGAAGCCGATGCTGACTATGTGAGTAGTTGGCTTGCTACACCACTGCCGTCTTGAGCATTGCAATGGCGTTCCTGGCCTCTGTCTGAATCGGGCTGTCCCCCTCAATCGGAATGGCTGCCAAATTGTGGGTTGCTGCTAGCATGTTATCCACCGGGTTGGAGAAGTGTCCAACTGGGGTTTGGAACCGGCGAGACGGCGGCTGCTGCTGCTGATCTAGTGTTCGAAGACGGGCCGGCTCTCGCTGCTGGACAGGCTGCTCTAGCGGCGGCTCTCGCAGGGGAATAACTCCAGCCCCTGGGTTCATCGGAGCCAGCGGCGTGGTGAAGAGCTGAGTCGGCTCGAGATCAGTAGGAAGCCGGCTCTGATGACGTCTCCGATGAACAAGCTCCGACTCAGCCTGTCGGCGGCTCAGGTACTGTGTTTCCTCGTCATGGCGCTGCCTCTCCGCAGCGATCTGTGCCTGCTCCTGTATCATGCGGTCGTTCTCTGCGTTGATGTCCTCCTGGATCTTGGTCATCTCCTCGCGACACTTCACGATCTCCGCGTTGTGTGCCGCTGCGTTCTCTGCAGTGACCGGCTCCGCCAACAGGGTCGCCAGCTTATTCATCAAACCCGCGAGTGCCTGAACCCCGGTCTTCTGAAAGCCAGAGGCCGAGGCACCGGCTCCTCCTGAGCCGGCCAGGAGGTTGTTCTGTCCCACCGTCGGATTGGCCGGGTCTCGTGCTGGATCTTGCCTACCCGCCATGTACACCGCCGCGAAGCGAGGCGGATCGGGGCTTTCCGGGAAGACGTCGTCCGTGTGCCCCATCCTACCATCATGCAGCGGAAGAATTGACTCGGTTTCCCCCATCGAGGACTCGCCGTCAGACTGGACCAGCGTGTCATCCTGAGACAGGGAGTTCTCCGACAGGGCCACCCCTTGGGTGAAACCCACGAAAACGTGATCTGGGCCGGCTTGACGCAGGCCGGGTCTCGCCGGGAGCTGACCGAGCCGGCGCGCCGACTCGACACCAGCGACGTTCTCCAACCCGGCGGCCGGCTCGCCTACCACGCCGATGAAGGTATGGATCTTGCCGAAGGGGACCCGGTACCCGTACTCGATTGAGTCGGCGTCGGGGCCCCAGTATGAATCGTCGATGTAGAACTTTCCGCGGCGGCTCTTAGTCATCATGCCAACCGCGTACTTCCCGAACCCTGGAAGGGATCCCGCTAAGAACTCAACTCCACCGTGCATGAGCCCCACGGTGGGCGCCAACTGTCGTGGTTTTGTCGCGATAGATGTCCTAGTAAAAGGACTTAAAGATGAAGCCATCGCACTAACGTGGAAGCTTAGCGGGGTTGAGCGGGAACGAGAAGACGCCGGGTTACCCAGGTTCGGCCCCTCACGGTGGAGGTAAAGGCCTATGTCCTGCTTGTCTATATTGTTGTAGATCTCGATTACAAGGATGCGGATTCGCTAACCTAGCTCTCGAGGGAATTGCAACTTAGTCTTTTTCGTATAGGTGCTCCCCTTTATATATACAGGTGGAACCCTAGATTACATGAGAGTCCGGGTCGTTCTTTGACCCGCCTCTTTATTCCTTCCTACTTGTTCTTCAAGACAGCTCCCCTTGCCATCTGACTTGTCGTGAGCCGACTCATTATGTAAGCCGGCCTACCCTTACCAGGCCTTGCTAAGCCGGCCCATATAGAGACTTCAACCCCGCAGTGAGTTGGCCCATTAAGCTTGCCTTATGGCCGGGTCAACACCCTGCCGGGTCTCCTTGCTAGTGAATATCCCCAACAACGGGCGCAGGGAGGCGGCGAGCTACAGCGGCGAGGCGGTGGCGGAGGAGGCCGAGGCGTGGGGCGGCAAGTTGCCTGGCGGCGGCGCGGGAGGCAAGGCGGCGAGCGGGCGCATGGCGAGGGCGAGGTCGCCGGTGGCGCGGGGTCGTGGTCAGGCTCTGGCGAGGCGAGGCGCGGGTGACGCGGCGCTGCGGAGGGAGGCACGGGCGGCGCGGCGCTTAGGCGCGCGCGGGCTTGGCGGCGGGCGGCTAGTCGCAGCGCTGGCGGTTGGGACGTCGCCAAGTGGCAGCGCTCGGCTGGGTGGCACGGAAACTAAGGAGGAGGTGGCTAGGTTTCCAGAAATGGAGGGGTTTGGCCTGCTTAAATAGGCAGGGGGTTAGGGTTTGAGGGATTTTGTCCGTTTTCGGACCATGCGATCGCGATCGGACGGCGTAGAACGGAGGAGGGGTAGCTAGGCTAGGTGGACTGTGTGGGAGTGGTTTGGGCTGAGAGAAGAGAGAGGTTTGGCAGCCCGGCACGAGTTTCGGAACACCAAACTGTCCGATGTTTTGACCGGCTATAGTGCCGCTATACTTATCCGTTAGGGCATCAAGCGACCTCCGAATGGAACGAAATTTGGCAGGCGGTCTACCTACAATATAATAAGACCGCACGCCAACTTTCACTCCATTCCGAGAACATTTTTATCCCACTTATAAATTAATATTTCAGAGGTGCTGCGGGCGCGTGTTAGTGTGGTTGGACTTAGAACGGACAACGAAAGGGACGGGGAGAAGCCGGCAACTACAAACGGATGCAAGTTTTATGAAAACATGCGGATGAAATGCACATGATGACATGGCAATGTGCAACAAGCAAACGAATCACATGGCAATGACGGACACAAATGGAAGGAATCTGGAGCATTGGTCTCGGGGTGTCACAACTCTCCCCCACTAACAGAAGATCTCGACCCGAGATCTTAGGAGTGGAACGGAAGAGGAAGAGGTAAAACTAAGTTGCTTCTTTGACAAACAAGTGAAACCAAAGAACCTTGAGAGGTTGAAAAACTTGAAGAAATGACACGACGGAGATGAACAAAATTGGAAACTCTCCATTGGACAAGAGGAACAAGGAGTACAACGGAACCAAGCGCTCAAGGGACAAGATGGTGTATGAAACCACTCCGGTTAAAACGAGATGGACAAGGAATAAGGAAGAAAGAATTTGTACAGCACTCTGGTTAAATAGATAAGCAACGAAAAGAACATGATCTTGGCGAAATGAGATAATGGGTCAAAGAGAGCAACATGATAATGCCTCCGGAACAAAAGAATAGAAGCTAGATCGTCGGAAAGAAAAGAACGGTGAAGAAAATGACAACTTCTCTCACCATTGAATTTGAAAAGCATCCTTACAACGAAAGAATGAACGGAGTTGTTGGAAAATCAACAATGAAAAGAATATGCTTGTTGTGGGCTTATGGAAAACATTTCAAAATTATGAGGTGTCAACCGGCCACTAACGGAAACAATTGATTGCTTGAGATCTCGAAGAGATGAAAACCTCTTTCACCGAGAAGAGAAGGAGAAACTTGGACCATTGATAAGCACCACAAATAGCAACAATCCTTAGGAAAATGCTTTAGGTGAAATCAATACCAAGATAACTCCAATGAATAGATTGATGGGTTGAAAATATCTCCTGGGCAAAGAGAAAATGATGGGTTTAACATATCTCATTCCTGACAACTTGTGAATCATAAACCACGAAGGGAAATTGTCAAAAACGACATAGCACCACCTCAAAAGACAAGGTAGAAAGGATTTGCACATCAGAATGGAAGATAAAACATGCTTGAGCTCCTCAAAACAAAACATGTGTTGAACATCATGTTTATTTCAGAGTATAGCTTGGAGGATCTTAGTTTCGAGAAAGAATCTTGAAGAACACTTCGAGAATGAATTAAATCCTTAACGAACCACCATGAAGAAGCTCTCGAAGGACTCCGGATATATAGCCTGATGATCGAAATGAAAGAAAAGTTGAAAATAATAAGGTGAAGCCTTGCAACGATTTAGATGGAGCTTCGTGACGAGACAACCAAGAAAACTTGGAACTTCAGAAAAGAAAAGATGAAACACTTGGAACCGAGAATTTATTCATCATGAGCAAACTCCGGACGAAGGAATTAAATCACCTCCATGGAACAAGAATAAGAATTATGATATGTCTATCCTTCATCAAAATAAATTGATGCAAAGCAAAGGATTTGCATACTCCTTATTCTTCTTGAAAAGATTGAAGAGAGATATAGTGCCAATTTGACGAAGTCTTCGAGGAAACACTGGTAGGATTTAAAAAGAACGAATGAAATTATACGATAACAAAGAAAGAGGAATCTTTGAATGAACCACCGTAAGAAATGAAAAAGAACGAATAAAAAGAGAACGAATCGCCGGGAAGAATTAGAAAATGAACGAAGATACTTGAGGGAATTTAGACGCAAGAGAGCGAAGAGATCACGAGCTTATTAGAGGATACTTGAACGAAGCATCGGAAGAATTTGAGAACGAGAGATGAGCATTGAGAATGAATAATTCTTCTGAATGACGGCCTTCGGAGAATCGAAAAATGGAAAGGACTCATGAAATGCTCCGGGTGGGTATGAAAAGAATTTCTCACAATCAAAAACAATTGTGAGGATGGCATGAAGCTAGAACCACGAATCTTCAAGAGAACGAATGAGAAAAAATTCTTCTTTGGTCTTCCAATGCTGAGAATGACGACGAGAACCACCATGAAGAATTTATGAGATACTCCGGAATAATGACGAATAGAAAGGTTGAGCCAAATTTGAAAAGATTTAGGAAGCGATCTTGGAGACGACATTTGACCGATGAGAATTCATTCTTACATCAAACTTTGAAAGAATTTGAGAATAACTCCGGGAAAAATTAGAAGAGTCAGGTAAGATCCTGGGAAAAGACCTGTGGGTTAGGGCCCACTCAAAAGAAACACCGTTAGAACGATTGCTTGAAATAGAGAAAATGCACCGGAAAGATTTAAATGGATTGGATGAGGTAACAACCTCGAGCTAGCTCGAACGGATCTTGAATGGAAACATGAATCTTCTGAGATAATTTCTACACTCCAGGAAAAGAATAGAGAGAGGCGAATAAACAAGAGAAGCTTGGATAAGTACTTCCAACGCAGGAAAACATTAGAATCGAAGAAAAGGATATGATGAACACCGAGAACTTGAATTTAGAACACCGGAGAAGAAAACGAGAACGAAGGATGATGAACTTGTAGCTCTTGAGCATCTTCACGAGAAATCACCGGTTAAGAACATTGAAGGAAAAGAATGGAGAGATTTCTCATGAATAAAATGTATACTTGATATGAGAATTTTGACTCTGCAAAGAAAAGGGGTGGGAGGGTGGGAAAATAAAGACAACTTGGGATGGGTGAAACGAACGCCGTTGAGAAAAACTGAGAATTGATCTTGCAAATGTTGAAAGGATCGAATTAATTCAAGGAGAAGCACGTCGGTTGAAAAAGAATTAACATGACAATCTCGATGATCAAGAAGGATTAGCACTCCCATAGAAATATGAGAACACCGCTTAGGAAAGGTATGGATTGAACACTTGACTTCGAAGCAACTCAAAAACCACGACAAAAACAAAACAAAGGATTTGGCTTGGAGAATAAGCCGGAACAAACATATGTTAGAGATTTCGTCAGAAATTTTCATGGTGGGGCCCACACGGGCTCGATCGTATAGCAACCATCAAGTACATTGCTGCCCTTGACATACGGAGCATCCCCGAGCCATAGCAAAGCTACAAGGGCTCTTTAAGACACCACGAGACCACTGTAAAAACGACCGTGAGCAGGCGGACCACTAGACGTCGAACCCCAATCTCATATCATGCATCTGTCGGAAAGATATCCTAGGTAACTACTTGAATTCCCACCTAAGAACTCCCAAAACTTCTTGGTTATGAGATCAGGTTGTGGGTCCAGGAACCTACTCAGCAATCAACAACCTAATCAGCTGCAACTGCATCCGCAACCCTTAACACACAACCGAGAAACTTCGCAAATTCGTCTACCTCAGACCTTCGAAAACACAGCGATACTAGTCATGGTGGATCATCCGAGCTATCTCCTCCAGTACTGGGGAAAAGTCACGGCACTATTTGCCACCACAAAAAGTATAGAAGCGTTTCGATGTCGGCGTCCTCTGGTATTCAGGAACTGAAACGATAGCAACTGTGACAAGAACCGCTTGGAGCTCAACTCCCCGGGTCCAATCCATATGGTCAGGAGGCACCAAGAACAGAATTCTGTCACACCGATATCGCAACGATTGCAAAAATACCCGCGTGATCCCAAAAAAAAATTGAGTGAGAAGAGTAGTAGAATCAAAACACCTACGTCACAATTCCTCACCAGAGCGACGAAGCGGATAAGGAGTAAAAAGAATTCCTACTCTCTGATATATAACTAGACTCAAAATAGTTTTTCTTCTAGACTCGCCAACGGTTCGATCAATCAAGGGGGCTCCTATGGTCGGTCGAGGCTCCGATACCAACTTGTAACGCCCAATATGCGATACTATCCTCGAGGGACTCGGAGGCCCCACTAGGGATGGAAGCGCATATCGAAGACGCTTGCAAGGTGGATATCATTACATCGTACCATGTACATAATAGTTGGGGATACATACAAATACATACAGTCATCACAGGGATACAACAATACATAGCAAAGACCATACAGAAGAGCAGAATCCGACAACGGATGAAACATAAACGAAAAACATGAACGACATCCACCCTGCTAGCCCAGGCTGCCGACCAGGAACCTATCCCAAGATCGACGAAGAAGAAGAAGCAGGAGAAGAACTTCAAAAGCAAACGCGCATCGCTCTCGCGTCAGATCATCGCATTACATGTACCTGCAACTGTTGTTGTAGTAATCTGTGAGCCACGAGGACTCAGCAATCCCATAACCATGGGTAGCAAGACTATCAAAGCTTAAATGGGTATGGAAGGGTAAGGTGGTGAGGTTGCAGCAAGCACTAAGCATTGTATGGTGGCTAACTTACGAGTACAAGAATAAGAAGAGTAAACTACGCATAACGGTCGCAAACTAATAATGATCAAGAAGTGATCCTGAACACCTACTTATGAGTCAAACATAACCCCACCGTGTTCACTTCTTGGTTCAAACCTTACAAGAAGAGACGATCATGGTTACGCACACGGTTGGTGTATTTTAGTTAGAATTAGTGTCAAGTTCTCTACAACCGGAGGTTATAAATTTCCAAGTCGCCACATAACCGCGGGCACGGCTTCGCGAAAGATTTAACCCTGCAGGGGTGCTCCAAGTAGTCCATTATAAATTACCACACGCATCCGATGGAACATCCTCACACCATGATAACACGATGCTTACGATAAGGAATCCCGATGGACAAGCCACTCATAACAGGCAAAACTAAACCGGCAAGACCTCCCGACGTGTCGACGATCCCGATAGGAGCCGCGTATCTCGTTCTCAGGACACGGTGGATAAGCTACGCGTACAGGTACCAAAGACCCCAAGTTGCCTAGGGGCGGCCCCGTACAGTGCTCTAGTTTTGGACCAACACTCATGAGGAGCACTGGCCCGGGTTGTTGATTAAGTATCCTCGAGGTCCGGAAAGTCCCTATGCAAATTTTAGTTGTTATTAGGCAAATGGAGTACCAATGTTGGGCCTTGCTGGAGAAGTCTTATCCTAAAACAAATGGTCAGGGGGGTCCCATAATACCCCACATGTGTTAGAAGCGCTCATCATGGAACATAACACCGGTATTACGGAAACTAGGTCGGCATGAGTGGAACAAAACACCAGACAAAAGGCCAAGCCTTCCACCCATTACCAAGTATATAGACGCATTAATTAAATAAGATATATTGTGATATCCCATGATATCCATGTCCCAACATGGAACAACCTGCAATTGCACCTGCAACTAGCAATGCTATAAGAAAGGGGCTAAGCAAAGTGGTAACATAGCCAAACAACGGTTTGCTGGGTAAGGGTGGTTAGAGGCTGTTTCATGGCATATGGGAGGCTGACATATATATGTGGTAGGAAGCGCGACATAGCGATAGCAACGAGACAACTAGCAAGCAAAGATAGTAGAGATATCCAAGGTCATGATCATCTTGCCTGAAATCCCGCTCGGAAGAAGAACGAGTCCATGAAGAAGACGAACCAACATAGTCGAACGAATCCTCACAATCGCAACGAAACCGGAACTATCGAGAAGAAGCACAACCGGAAAGAAGCAAACAACAAGGTAAACACACAAGCATAAACATGGCATGATGCACAACCAAATATGATGCATGACCAGGTTAAGGGTTGTTTAAACATGGCAAGAGATGAAGCATAAGCAATCCATACAGCTAGGCAAGCTTAAATGAGGCCGGAAACACAAATGACAATTCCGGAAAATTCCCGTATGCAAATTTCGAAATTGGTACTGATCTGAATTAAACACAATGTTAAAGTTGTTAAACAGCAAGTTAACATGCATCATGATGATCTACACGTTTTTCTAATCAAGTTACATATGTAGAACATTTAATTCGTAGCTACGGTCTAGAAGATATGAGCTAAACAAGTTTAACATGGCAATAATGCAAAATGCATGCAAACATCAACCACAACACTCAAATCGAGGATGCAACATGATAATGTGAAACTACGCACAATTCTAAGCAAGTTTCATATAGGACATGAACAAAATGGGGCAACGGTTCAACAATTACAAGCAACACAAGTTATAACAACCAACTGCCCAAAACAGCAACATAGCACTTTGCAAGCATCAAAACAGCATGCTACAGTACAAGAAAATGGCATCAAATGGCACAACATGGTAGTTCATAGCATGGAGATCAAATCGTACAACATGGGCATAATCATAGGAGCAATAGATTCGTGGCAATCATCAATACAATATGCAACCATGAAATATGCTGATTCTAGAAAATCTGGGAGTGCAACAGTTATATCATGATGCTGACTTGGGATGCACCTAATAGCAAGCATAGCAATTTTAATATTTATGAAAATGATATGAGCATACAGTAGACATGTCAATATTCAAATTACTCCATTGACACAAGTTCATAGGATGCACAGATTAATTACTATGATTTTTACAAAATGGAACATTCTGTTGACAGGTTGACAGATTTAACATGAAGGCAACTTGAGAGCAACAAAGAGACATGATACAGCAAGATTACATGGCAACCAAGGGCATGGCATCAAAGTAGACATTACATAGACAAAAACACATGAAGGAATCAAATACATATGAGCCCTAGATTAGTGGCAACCATCAAGCAAAGTTGACAAGTTTTATCACAGACAGTTTTGACTTAAAACAACAACATTGACTAGGCCTGTCTACAAGCTCATGGCAGTCACATCATGGCATATCGTGGCATGAAATAAATATTAACAGCAAGAAGACATAAAAATGCTCCAAAGACATGTTGACAAGATGCTCATATGACATTTGCATTAAATCACACAAAAATGACAAAGTGACACATATTAATAGTTTTCTGCAGTAACATCAGGATGCACTTTTGCAACAGAGATTATGACATGTAGATGGATCCTAACATGAATGCAAATGCAACCATCATGTAGAGCACAGAGAGTAGAACATTTTACATATAAAGATCATCTTCATAGGATCAACATGCACAAAGATATGGCCTACGCAAAATGCATGCATGAAGTTTGAAATCTGAGGACCCAGCCATTTTATACCTCACGAGAGAAACTGGACGGGACGGTACCGGGATGAGCTGGATCTGGGACGGAGCGGTCCACAGGGCCGCTTGGATGGAGGGTCGAGGCGGTCCAGGGTCGCCGTGGTGCACGTGGACGAGGCCGAGCGGGACGGCGCGGTATAGGAGCGCCCTGGGGCTGTTTGGTTGGCTGGATCTGGTCGGATCTGGGACGGGCTCATCCCGGCGCAGAGGAGAGGCCGGCCGGCAGTGAGCGACGGCGCAGCGGCGAGCAGGAAGGCCGGGGAGGCGGAGCGAGGCGGATCCGGCCGTCCGCTGCTCGGATCCGCCCGGAGACGGGGCCGGCGACGGCGAGGGCAGGGCGGCGGCGCGTGCTGCGAGGTGGCGGGGTCTGGTGTGGGCGCGGGGAGGCGGCGAGCTGCGGCGGCGAGGCGGCGGCGGCGTGGGGTCGTGGTCGGGCTCCGGCAAGCCTGGTGGCCGGCGGCGAGGCGAGGCGCGGGTGGCACGGCGTTGCGGAGGGAGGCGCGGGCGGCGCGGCGCTCGGGCGAGCGCGGGCTTGGCGGCGGGCGGCTGGTGGCAGCGCTGGCGGTTGGGACGTCGCCAAGTGGCGGCGCTCGGCTGGGTGGCACGGAAACTGAGGAGGAGGTGGCTAGGTTTCCAGAAATGGAGGGGTTTGGCCTGCTTAAATAGGCAGGGGGTTAGGGTTTGAGGGATTTTGTCTGTTTTCGGACCGTGCGATCGCGATCGGACGGCGTAGAACGGAGGGAGGGTAGCTGGGCTAGGTGGGCTGTGTGGGAGTGGTTTGGGCTAAGAGAAGAGAGAGGTTTGGCAGCCCGGCACGTGTTTCGGAACACCTAACTGTCCGACGTTTTGACCGGCTATAGTGCCGCTATAGTTATCCGTTAGGGCATCAAGCGACCTCCGAATGGAACGAAATTTGACCGCACGCCAACTTTCACTCCATTCCGAGAACATTTTTATCCCACTTATAAATTAATATTTTGGAGGTGCCGCGGGCGCGTGTTAGTGTGGTTGGACTCAGAACGGACAACGAAAGGGATGGTGAGAAGCCGGCAACTACGAACGGATGCAAGTTTTATGAAAACATGCGGATGAAATGCACATGATGACATGGCAAGGTGCAACAAGCAAACGAATCACATGGCAACGACGGACACAAATGGAAGGAATCTGGAGCATCGGTCTCGGGGCGTCACAACAGCTCTGCTTCAAGCATGACGAAATGGTCTCCAACAACAACGCTGAATACGAGGGCCTCATCGCCGGGCTCAAGGCCGCCTTCGCTCTTGGCATCAAATGCATCCTCATCAAGGGAGACTCGCAGCTCCTCATCAACTTCTCCAACAAAAGCTACAAGCCCAAGGACGAGCACATGGCCGCCTACCTGGAGGAGGTGCGCAGGCTCGAGAAGCACTTCCTCGGCATGGAACTCTAGCACATCCCTCGCGGCAGCAACAAGGAAGCAGACGACATCGCCAAGCGGGCATCTCGCCGCAAGCCTCAAAGCCCTGGCGTCTTCGAGGAAAGGCTCCTGAAGCCATTAGCTGCACCACCTGCAGCCAGCGCCATGGCGCCTCATGAGGAACTCCCGCCCGCACCTCCCACAGGTGCACCCGACTACGGCCCACCTTCAGGCACTGACCTGCTGCTGGCGCTGGAGCCTCAAGCTGAAAGCTGGGCCACTGAGTTCAAAGCTTACCTAGAAAGCGGCACCTTCCTGGAGGACGAGACAGAAGCAGAGCGCGTGGCCCGCCAAGCAGGGCCTTACTGCCTGAGGGATGGTGACCTCTACCGCAAGCGCCCCAATGGAGTTACGCTGCGATGCATCTCCGAGGAGCAAGGGCGCGAGCTGCTTACCGACATACATGCTGGAGACTATGGCCACCACTCTTCATCGCGCACTCTCGCCAGCAAAGTATTCCGCAGTGGCTTCTACTAGCCCACAGTGCTTCAAGATGCCACCGAGCTGGTCCAATCCTGCTAGGCTTGCCAATTCCACGCCAAGCGAATCCACCAGTCGGCGCAAGGACTCCAAACCATTCCCCTCTCGTGGCCCTTCGCAGTTTGGGGGCTGGACATCCTGGGCCCCTTTCCCTGCGCTGCCGGCGGCTACCGCTATCTCTACGTCGCCGTCGACAAGTTCACCAAGTGAGCGGAAGTGGAACCTGTCTGCTCCATCCTGGCAGGATCAGCCGTCAAGTTCATCAAGGGCCTCGTGTGCCGCTTTGGCATCCCCAACCGCATCATCACTGACAATGGCTCACAGTTCACCAGCGGCCTCATCAAGTCATACTGCGCCAACCTTGGCACGTAGATCTGCTACGCCTCCATGGCGCACCCGCGAAGCGACGGTCAGGCCGAGCGTGCGAATGCAGAGGTCCTCAAGGGCCTCAAGACACGAAGCTTCAAGAAAAAGCTCACAGCCTGGGGCAAAGGCTAGCTCGACGAACTCTAGTTCATGCTATGGTCGATCCACACAACAGCGACCAAGCCTACAGGCGAAACACCCTTCTTCCTCGTCTATGGGGCAGAAGCGGTCCTTCCTACTGAGCTCAAGCACAGGTCCCCGCAGGTCCTCACCTTCGACGAGGCCCACCAGGACGACCCGCGGGAAGCTGATCTGCTCCTCCTCGAGGAGGCACGTTGTCGGTCCGCCATCCGCGCCGCCCAGTATCAGTAGGCGCTGCGTCGCTACCGCAGCCGCAACATACGCCCCCGCACCCTTGAAGCTGGCGATCTTATCCTGTCAAGGATCCTCTCCAGGGAAGGACTCCACAAGCTCTAGCCCATGTGGGAAGGCCCGTTCAGGGTTGTGCACGTTTTCCAGCCTGGCGCAGCATGGCTGGAGATGGAGGAGGGTGTTCCTATACCAAACACATGGAACATCCAACACCTCCACAAGTTCTACCTGTGACCTCACGGTCACGAATGAAGTGGAGCTGTACACGCTCCGGAGCCTCTCTTTGCAGTGCTTGCCGAGGCCGTGAGAGCTCCCTCCCACAACCTGGTGGGGCCCCATGCTCAGACATGGCGGACTGATCAATTGAGGGCGCAGCCTGGCCACTGCATCCTCAAGCTGCTCCGTGCGCATCACGACAGCCTTATCTGTTTGGTTGTGTAATGAAACCTTTTTCATGCAGCAGTAAAGTTTTATTTCCAAAGTATTATGTGTGCTCAGTAAGCAATTTACTTCAGGAGCTGTGCGCGCTCGCGATTTCCCTCCTGCGTATCACGCGAGCGGGGGCTGGACACGGTGCCTGCACTTGGGTCAGTCCCAGCAGCGCCACTAAGCCCAAGTGTCTGAGCTCTAGCTCGCGGGCCTGCTCCCGTGCACGTCACCTCACCAAGGTCCTTGGTGCTATCTCTCCTCGCGCGACACCAATGAGCGAACTAGCAAGCGCACGCTGCTCCACTACTTGTGAAATGTGTTGGAATATGGCTGTTGCAGAAACAGCGCACACAGGAGGCCTCGCGAGCATTGCCTCACGAAGCGGCCCACGGCGCATCACCTCCCCAAGGAGCCCACAAGAAGCCTCGCGAGCGCTACCTCGCGAGGCCGCCTATGGCGCCTATCTCCGCCAAGCACCAATGGGAGGCCTCACGAGCGAGCGCCTCGCGGGGCACACCCCGCAAGCTGCGGCACGCCAAGCCTCACACTCCGCAAAAAGCTAAGTCTAAACGCCTCGCGAGCTTTCCTTGGCGCCTCTCAAACTCTTTCTTCCCCGCAGTCTCACTGAGTGCTAGTGGTTTTTCCTTTGTGCAAGCTGCTTGCACATCAAAGGGGGGTTTCTTTAGCATCGCGCCTTGGGAGCCCTTACCGCCTCGTGGAGCCCTACACCCATTGGCCTTGTCTAGGCACGCGTCCTAACATACTAGCAACGGTCGTAGCACGCTCGGGGGCTGGGTCCTAGCGACATAGAGCATGAAAGCATGTAAAAAGGAAAGACAGGCCTCACGAGGATGCCTCACGAGGAGCAGAAATCGCAGCAAGCATTAAGTACTTAGCGAAATTACAAAAGCAATGTCTTCATGCCCCCACGGGGCTACATCTACTCTAATATAGGATAACAGAAAAGGAAGGGTCCTAAGCATATGAGGCGCTATCGCCGCCGTTGTCGTCGTCGCCGCCGCCGTCGCCGTTGCCATTCTCGCTGGAGCTCTCGCTGCCATGAGAGAACTTCTGGACCAAGGCCTACACGTGCTCCCGCACCTCCTTCTCGAGCCCATCGTGAAGCTCCACTGGGATAGGGCCCATAACCCTATTGAAGTCGAAGGCGGTGTCAGCGCGGAAGAGGTTGCTGAAGACGCGTGTCGCCGCCTGGCTCAGGAGGTCGCGGCACTCCTCCTCGATGATGGCGTCCATCCGCGCGGCTCCGTCCTTCACCCTCTTCATGAGCTTGGTGAAGAAGTCCAGGTAGCCGGCGTCATCATCTTCAAGGGGGTCCTCGAGCCTCTTGACGGCGAAGTTGGAAAGGGCAGCGTGGGCCCGCTGCGCGAGGGCGCAGAACATCTTCGCGCTCTCATGCTGCCGCCCTCGCGCCCGGGATGCCTCGTCCTTGGCCTTCTCGACGACCTCGGAAACGCCGCCCACCTGCGCCAGTAGGGACGCCAGCTCCACCTCGACATCTTCCTTGGCCATCAGCACAAGCCGTCGGGCGGCCTCCACCTCCTTCACCTACTTCTTGAGGCGAGAGATCTCATCCTTGAGCTCACCCCGCTTCTTGGTGAAGCGATCCTCTTGGAGCTTTAGCTTCTGGCTGTAGTCCTTGGCAAGTGTCGCGCGTTTGTTTTTTGCCTTCACGTCAGCATCCGCCTGGATCATCTTATGCTTCTCCGCCAGCTGGGCGTTGGCTTTAGCGAGGCGGTCATTGTAGGAGGCTTGGGCGGCGGCAACCTCGCGGTCGAGCGTCGCCACGCGCTCATGCTCAGTCTCCTGCTCGGTCGTCGTCCTCGCGAGCTCTTGCTCCCGGATCTTAGCGTCCCCCTGGCGGAGCACGAGGGCCGCCTCGCATTTGGCGAGCTCGCCCTCGCGGGAGGTGAACTGCTCCTCATGACCCGCGGTAGCATCCTCCCATGCCTGGAGTTTTTGCTCCCAGGCGGCGGCCTGCTCAAGGAGCGCCTTCTTGCGGGCCTCTGCCTCCTCGCGCCGCCGGCCAGCCTCCTCGGCATCCTTGGCAGCTCCCTCGAAGAGCTCCTTGGCGTCCCTGGTGGCCTTCTCGTGCCGCTCTCGCGCTGCGGCCTCCTACATGCGGCCCAGCTTGAGGGCGACGTTGAGCTGGTGCCACCCTTCCGCGAGGCGCAGGCGCTCGTCGGTGAGGCACGCCTCCTCCGCCTGGAGGTACTCCTCGAGAGCATCGAGGGCCGCCCTGGTGCCCTGCAAGGCACCGCGCTTGAGCACGGCACTGTTGCTCACTAGCTGCAGGGCCCAGCCGGTGCATGCGTCGGCGCCGCCCTCCACTGGCATGGCCTGCGAGGGTCCGGCTTCGGATCCCCTTGTGGCCTCCTCACCCACGCTCCCCGTGGGAATCACATCCGCCGTCGAGTGCGGGGGGCTCGTCGTGGCCTCCTCCTCAGCTTGCCGCATCGGCGCGCGCTGCGGGCTTGTCGCGCCTGCGCCAGGAGCCTGGTGCACATGCGATCATCGGGGGCTCGCCGTAGCTCCCTCAGCGGCGTCGGCCTCCTTGGCAGGTGTGGAACCCTCCGGAGGGGCGGCTCTTCAGCCTCCGTCATTGCCGCGTCGCCTCCCGCGCCAGGTGCCTCTGGTGGCATGACCCCTCCTCCGGAGGCCTCCTCCCAAGGCTCGCTCTCCCCAGCTGGGGGAGGCAGGTTCTCGCGCGGCTAAGGAGGAGCCGCATGCTCCTTTTCCACCTTCACGTGCCCTGTTTCAGTCTCAGGGCGGCGGGTGGCCTCCTCGTGCCCCTCGGCGCCCACGGTGGATGACGTGGCCTCCCTCGAGTCAGGATCGTTCCTCTTCTTCTTCGTGGGCTCCCTGCATGGCACGAGGGCTCAGCCCCGGACCTCGGGAGGCAGAAAACAAGACTCAAAATAAAGGAAAAAGAGCAAGACGAAAGGACTCACTCATCGTTGGGGACCGAGCACCTCTTCTTCAGCTTCGGCGGCTGGCGGTGATACGTCTCCAGCGTATCTATAATTTTTTATTGTTCCATGCTATTATAGTATCAATCTTGGATGTTTTTATATATATTTACAGCAATTATATATCATTTTTTGGGACTAACCTATTAACTTAGTGCCCAGTGCCAGTTGCTGTTTTTTGCCTGTTTTTGGTTTTCCAGAATATCAGTACCAAACGAAGTCCAAATGCCATGAAACTTTTTGGAGATTTTTTTCTGGACATAAGAGACACTAGAAGCTTCGGGAGGGGATGAGAAGATGAAGCAGTGGCCCACGAGGCACCACGGCGTGCCCCGGGGGGCGCCCTGGTACCTCGTGGGGTCCACAAGGCTCCGTTTGACCTAATTCCACCTCTATAAATTCTATAAAATCAGGAAACCAATAGAGGAGTCCATGAAATACTTTTTCCGCCACCGCAAGTTCCTGTTCTCGAGAGATCCCATCTGGAGGCCTTTTCCGGTACTCCGCTGGAGGGGGATCGATCACGAAGGGACTCTACATCATCCTTGCTGCCCTTCCGATGATGCGTGAGTAGTTTACCACAGACCTTCGGGTCCATAGTTAGTAGCTAGATGGCTTCTTCTCTCTTTTTGATCTTCAATACAATGTTCTCCTCGATGTTCTTGGAGTTCTATCCGATGTAATCACTTTTTACGGTGTGTTTGTTGGGATCCGATGAATTGTGAGTTTATGATCAAATTATCCATGAATATTATTTGAGTCTTCTCTGAACTCTTTTATGCATGATTATTACAGCTTCGTATTTCTCTCCGATCTATTGATTTGGTTTGGCCAACTAGATTGATTTATCTTGCAATGGGAGAGGTGATTTGTAATGGGTTCGATCTTGCGGTGCTCAATCCTAGTGACAGAAAGGGACATGACACATATGTATCATTGCTATTAAGGGTAAAAAGATGGGGTTTGTCCATGCGTGAGTTTACTTTGTCTACACCATGTCATCTTGCTTAAGGCGTTACTCCGTTCTTTATGGACTTAATACACTAGATGCATGCTGGATAGCGGTCGATGTGTGGAGTAATAGTAGTAGATGCAGGCAGGAGTCGGTCTACTTGTCTTGGACGTGATGCCTATACGCATGATCATTGCCTTGGATATCATCATGATTATTTGCTTTTCTATCAATTGCCCAACAGTAATTTGTTCACCCACCGTATGCTATTTTCAAGAGAGAAGCCTCTAGTGAAAACTATGGCCCCCGGGTCTATCTTAATCATATACTGAAAATCCTAAAAATACCTTGCTGCACTTTTACTTTATTTATTTTATTTTGTATTTTTGTTCGATCTATCTATCTATCAACATACAATTTAATCTTGCAATTAACCGCCAAGGGATTGACAACCCCTTGTTCGCGTTGGGTATGAGGATTTGTTGTTTTGTGTGCAGGTACTGCTAACGAGTTGTTGCATGATTCTCCTATTGGATTGATAACCTTGGTTTCATAACTGAGGGAAATACTTATCTCTACTGTACGGCATCATCCCCTCCTCTTCGGGGAAATCCCAACGCAGCTCACAAGTAGCTGGAAGAATTTCTGGCGCCGTTGCCGGGGAGACATCATCAACATCTATCAAGTACCTACGCATAAAACTTACATCTCCTTGCATTTACTTTATTTGACTTTGCCTCTCGTTTTCATCTCCCCCACTTCTAAAAAAGGTTTTTACAAAAATACAAAAATATTTTCCGTTTGCTTATTTTTTTGTTTGCTCATTTTATCGTTATGGCTAGCTCTACTCCCGTTATGCCTTTCCCTCCGTACTTAGGAGACGATCCAGGAATTTTAAACTTTAAATATTTGAGTGACAAATCTTTAAAAGAAGCATGGGATAGATTATTAAAAATACAAGCAAGTGCTAAGCCTCAGTTTCACATTAAATCGTTCCTTAAAAGTTTTTATGTTGGTCTACCCCTTGCTCATAGACGTGTCTTGGATTCTATATTTGAAAACGATTTTCTTGGGAGTGATGCCTTTGAAACCTGCGAAAAGATGAAAAGTTTATTTGGACAACCAAAAGTTGAATGCTTTCGTCAAACTGAGCAAATAAAGGAAATAAAGGCTAGTATGGATTCTAACTTTTGAGGAATATTTAATCTTACCTCTAAAATAAATAGCAATGTGGTGTCACAAATTAGGAGGGTTGATGCTTTAGATCAAAAGATCTCTCTGTGTGTTTTGAAAGAAATAAAAACCCTTTGCACTAAGCTTGATCATCTAGTGCACATTATTGATAATGGCAAAGAGAGTGAAATAGGAGTTGCGAGGGTTATCTTGAAGGATGACAATACTTGAAACTATGCATTATGCCTAGCTAGGGGCATAAAACAATAGCGCTTGTTGGGAGGCAACCCAATGAATAAAATAATTTTTTGCTTTTTGTTTCTGTTCTTGTGTGTTTACACAATTATGCTACTGTTATGATTGTGTTTTTATATTTTAATTAGTGTTTGTGCCAAGTAATGCCTTTGGGATGATTTGGAAGATAGTATAATTGATGTTGTTTGGAAAACAGAAAGTTTTGCGTCCAGTGCTGGAATTTTAATTCTGTACTGGAGCATTAAAAAATCTGAAATTTTTACACAGTATTATTATATGAATTTCCCACGTTTTCCTAATTTTTCAGAAGTTTTGGAGTTATAGAAGTATAGCTTTTAAATGGACCTTTACAGACTGTTCTGTTTTAGACAGATTCTGTTTTTATTGCATAGTTTGCTTATTTTGATGAATCTATGGATAGTATTGGGGGGTATGAGTCATGGAGAAGTTGGAGTACAGTAGCATTATGCCAATATTAAATATGAATCAATTTACTACAGTACTTAGAGTTAAGGATTTATTTGTTATACTAACGGATCTCACGAAGGTTTTGTTGAGTTTTGTGTGATTGAAGTTTTCAAGTTTTGGGTGAGATCACGATAGATGAAGGAATAAGGAGTGGCAAGAGCCTAAGCTTGGGGATGCCCCGGAAGGCATCCCCTCTTTCTTCTACCAACTATCGGTAATTTTACTTGGAGCTATATTTTTATTCATCACATGATATGAGTTTTACTTGGAGCATCGTGTATTATATGAGTCTTTGCTTTGTTTGCTTTTTAGTTTATCACAATCATCTTTGCTGGACACACCTATTTGAGAGAGCCACACATTTATCATGATTTGTTAGAATACTCTATGTGCTTCACTTAAATTTTTTGAGCTAGGCAGTTGCTGTAGTGCTTCACTTAAATCTTTTTGAGCACGGCGGTGGCTAGATTTTGAAGAAATATTTGAACTCTCATGCTTCACTTATATTATTTTGAGAGTTGATAAGATAAAATTTTGAAGAAATATTTGCACTCTCATGCTTCACTTATATCTTTTTGAGAATTGATAATAGTAATGGTAATTTGCACAAGATATGAATTTGGTCCCAAAGTGATGAATATTCAAGAGGGATATAATAAAAACTTTCATGAAAGATCATTGGATATGATAAGTTTGATCCCTTGCAATAGTTTTGCGATATGGAGATGATAATATGTGATTCATGTTAGTGAGTAATTATGATTTAGTAAGAATATTGGTGTTAAGGTTTGTGATTCCCTATGCATGCACATTAAGTCGATATTTATGCAACGAAATTATATCCTACTTATGGTGCATTATTCGGTGTTAGTTATGTTCAATGCATGTTTATGACCGTTTTCGGTTTTTGGTTGGTTGCTTCTCAATCTATTTGCTAGCCTTCATTTGTACTAAGCGGGAATACTGCTTGTGCATCCAACTCCTTAAACCCAAGTTGTGCCAAATGAGTCCACCATACCTACCTATATGCGGTATTTCCATGCCGTTCCAAGTAAATTTGCATGTGCCAACTCTAAAAATTTCAAAATAATTTTCCATTTTATGTGCTCGTACCGCTCATGAAGCGGAAGGGGGTGGCCAATATTTTCCATGCTAGGTGTGTTATTCTCACGATGAGTGTTTATTCACTTGTCATTGCACGAGAGAGTGGCAGGTAATAGGGATGCCCAGTCCCGAAATGAAATGAATTTTTTTTAATATGATGATACTAATAAATTCCTTGGAAAGTGTTGGTATGGAGGGCACCCGTGGATACGGCTAGCCATGGATTGTGAAAGAATGGTGGAAAGGAAATAAACTTTATTTTCTGTTTGGGAACCGCCTATGATGTGTCTAGCATGGGAAAATATTGGGAATTCTCGGTCGTTTTCGTTGACAGGAAAAGCATGCCTCTCAAAATAATTTTATCTCTCTAATTTAAGCTTTGAGCTCTGGCACTTGTGCAAATCTCTGCTTCCCTCTGCGAAGGGCCTATCTATTTACTTTTATGCAATTTTTATTTTTATTTTGAGTCTCCATCTTCTCTTACAAAGCACCAACTAGAGAGCACTATTTTCATACTTGTGTATTGTGTGTAGCTAATATTGAGTGTGTTTCATGAATGGATCAATGATTGAGCATAATGGGCTAGGGATAACTTTCTTTAGCGTTGATATTTTGAAAGGCATGATTGCTTGTTAGTATGCTTGAGTATTTATGTCTTCATGTCAAACTATAGACTATTGCTTTGAATCATTCAAGTCCAAATGTCCATGCTACAAAGAAAATAATATATGATGAATGTGTTAGGTAGCATTCCACATCAAAAATTCTGTTTTTATCATTTACCTACTCGAGGATGAGCAGGAATTAAGCTTGGGGATGCTTGATACGTCTCCAATGTATATATAATTTTTGATTGTTCCATGCTATTATAGTATCAATCTTGGATGTTTTAATATACATTTACAGCAATTATATATCATTTTTTGGGACTAACCTATTAACTTAGTGCCCAGTGCCAGTTGCTGTTTTTGCCTGTTTTTGGTTTTCCAGAATATCAGTACCAAACGAAGTCCAAATGCCACCAAACTTTTTGGAGATTTTTTTTGGACATAAGAGACACTAGAAGCTTTGGGAGGGGACGAGAAGATGAAGCAGTGGCCCACGAGGCACCACGGCGCGCCCCAGGGGGGCGCGTCCTGGTACCTCGTGGGGCTCACAAGGCTCCGTTTGACCTAATTCCACCTCTATAAATTCTCTAAAATCAGGAAACCAATAGAGGAGTCCACGAAATACTTTTTCCGCCGCCGCAAGTTCCTGTTCTCGAGAGATCCCATCTGAAGGCCTTTTTCGGTACTCCGCCGGAGGGGGTATCGATCACAGAGGGGCTCTACATCATCCTTGCTGCCCTTCCGATGATGCGTGAGTAGTTTACCACAGACCTTCAGGTCCATAGTTAGTAGCTAGATGGCTTCTTCTCTCTTTTTGATCTTCAATACAATGTTCTCCTCGATGTGCTAGGAGTTCTATCCGATGTAATCACTTTTTGCAGTGTGTTTGTTGGGATCCGATGAATTGTGAGTTTATGATCAGATTATCCATGAATATTATTTGAGTCTTCTCTGAACTCTTTTATGCATGATTATTATAGCTTCATATTTCTCTCCGATCTATTGATTTGGTTTGGCCAACTAGATTGATTTATCTTGCAATGGGAGAGGTGCTTTGTAATGGGTTCGATCTTGCGGTGCACAATCCCAGTGACAGAAAGGGACATGACACGTATGTATCATTGCTATTAAGGGTAAAAAGATGGGGTTTATTCTTGCGTGAGTTTACTTTGTCTACACCATGTTATCTTGCTTAAGGCGTTACTCCGTTCTTTATGGACTTACTACACTAGATGCATGCTGGATAGCGGTCGATGTGTGGAGTAATAGTAGTAGATGCAGGCAGGAGTCGGTCTACTTGTCTTGGAGGTGATGCCTATATACATGATCATTGCCTTGGATATCGTCATGATTATTAGCTTTTCTATCAGTTGCCCAACAGTAATTTGTTCACCCACCGTATGCTATTTTCAAGAGAGAAGCCTCTAGTGCAAACTATGGCCCCCAGGTCTATCTTAATCATATATTGAAAATCCTAAAAATACCTTGTTGCACTTTTACTTTAATTATTTTATTTTGTATTTTTGTTCGATCTATCTATCTATCTATCACCATACAATTTAATCTTGCAATTAACCGCCAAGGGATTGACAACCCCTTGTTCGCGTTGGGTGCGAGGATTTGTTGTTTTGTGTGCAGGTACTGCTAACGAGTTGTTGCGTGATTCTCCTACTGGATTGATAACCTTGGTTTCATAACTAAGGGAATTACTTGTCTCTACTGTACTGCATCATCCCCTCCTCTTCGGGGAAATCTCAATGCAGCTCACAAGTAGCAGGCGACTGCCGCTGTCGCTCCCGCGTGGCTCGCTCGCGCTCCCTCCGGAGGGCTCGGCGTGGGGCCTGCTGGGGTCCTCTTCTACCGGGCCGGTGCCGGTCTTCTCTGCGTGGGGCTTGGCGGCCTTCGCGCCGATGCCCCCTCGACCCCCCATCCTCGTGGGCCGAGAGGGCACGACCACGAACCGGTCATCATCGTCACTTTCGTCAGCGTCGCTGAGGTCGGCTAGCAGCTGGCGGTGGGTTCGCGGGGCCATTCCACCATCGCTCTCCTCCGCGGTGCTTGCCGAGACCTCGACGTCTTCGCGACCGCCCGAGCCGGGCGCCACCACAAGGGGGTTGTCGCGAGGCCCCTCGTGGCCTTCAGGGACCAAGCACCACTAGTCGAACCGTGGCATCTCCTTGACCATCTCGTCCCTGTTGTTGTAGCGGTACAAAGGGTACGCGGCTTCAGGCAGGCTCCCCACATCTTTGGCGAGCAAGATTTTCATGACCTTGTCCATCACCGGCGTGGTGAGGTTGTCGACGCTCAGCCTCATCGGGTCCTGGGGGCCCGTGCAGGTCCACACCGGGTGTGAGCGCTTCTGGAGGGGGGCAATGCGCCGCCGCACGAACTCCCTGGCGACCATTGATGTCTACTACGCAACTTTTATTCCTGTAGATGTTGTTGGGCCTCCAAGTGTAGAGTTTTGTAGGACAGTAGCAAATTTCCCTCAAGTGGATGACCTAAGGTTTATCAATCCGTGGGAGGCGTAGGATGAAGATTGTCTCTCAAGCAACCCTGCAATCAAATACAAGAAATCTCTTGTGTCCCCAACACACCCAATACAATGGTAAATTGGATAGGTGCACTAGTTCGGCGAAGAGATGGTGATACAAGTGTAGTATGGATAGTAGATATAGGTTTTTGTAATCCGAAAATATAAAAACAGCAAGGTAGCAAGTGATAAAATGGAGCACAAACGGTATTGCAATGCTTGGAAACAAGGCCTAGGGTTCATACTTTCACTAGTGCAATCTCTCAACAATGCTAACATAATTGAATCATATAACAATCCCTCAACGTGCGATAAAGAATCACTCCAAAGTTCCTATTAGCGGAGAACATAAAATAGAAATTGTTGTAGGGTACAAAACCACCTCAAAGTTATCCTTTCCAATCAAGTGGGTTACTACTCGGCCCATATTCAACGACACCTCACATGGCCCAAACAAGTGTACATCATCGAAAAGTCACTGAGCTCAAATTATAACTTGAAAAAAGGATAAATATACACTGAACACTGGAGAATGGTGATGCCTGATGTTTACTACACCACTTTATTTTTGTAGACTCGTGTTGGGCCTCCAAGCGTAGAGTTTTGTAGGACAGCAACAAATTTCCCTCAAGTGGATGACCTAAGGTTTATCAATCCATGGGAGGTGTAGGATGAAGATGGTCTCTCTCAAACAACCCTGCAATCAAATACAAGCAATCTCTTGTGTCCCCAACACACCCAATACAATGGTAAATTGTATAGGTTAACTAGTTCGGCGAAGAGATGGTGATACAAGTGTAGTATGGATAGTAGATATAGGCTTTTGTAATCTGAAATAATAAAAACAGCAAGCTAGCAAGTAACAAAAGTGAGCACAAACGGTATTGCAATGCTTGAAAACAAGGCCTAGGGTTCATACTTTCACTAGTGCAATCTCTCAACAGTGCTACCATAATTGAATCATATAACAATCCCTCAACGTGCGACAAAGAATCACTCCAAAGTTCCTAGCAAACGGAGAACATAAGAAGGAATTGTTGTAGGGTACGAAACCATCTCAAAGTTATCTTCCGATCAATCTATTGAGCTATCCCTATAAGTGTCACAAACAGCCCTAGAGTTCGTACTAAAATAACACCATATGATACGCATCAACCAACTCTAATGTCACCTAGATACTCCAATGTCACCACAAGTATCCGTGAGTTGATTATTCAATATGCATCAAACAACTTCAGATTCATAATATTCAATCCACACAAAGAACTTCAAAGAGCACCCCAAAGTTTCTTATCGGAGAAAAGATAATGAAAACGTGCAACCAACCCCTATGCCTAGATCACCCCAAGGTCACGGGAATCCGCAAGTTGATTACCAAAACATACATCAAGTGACTCAATAGAATACCCCATTGTCACCACGGATATCCACATGCAAGACATATACCAGGTGTTCTCAAATCTGAAATATTCAATCCGACAATAACGAAACCTCAAAGGGAAAAGACTCAATTCATCACAAGAATATAGAGAGGGAAGAAACACCATATGATCCAACTATATTAACAAAGCTCGCGGTACATCAAGATCATGCCAAATCAAGAACACGAGAGAGAGAGAGAGAGAGAGAGAGATCAAACACATAGCTACTGGTACATACCCTCAGCCCCGAGGGTGAACTACTCCCTCCTCATCATGGAGACCACCGAGATGATGAAGATGGCCTCCGGTGATGATTCCCCCCCCCCCTCCGGCAGAGTGCCGGAATAGGGCTCCGGATGAGATCACTTCGGTACAGAGGCTTGCGGTGGTGGCGTCGAAGTTCTAGGTTTCTTTCTGGGGTTTTTGGTATTTATAGGAATTTTTGGCGTTGGTTTCACGTCAAGGGGGTCCACGAGGGAGCGACAAGCTTGCTAGGCCCTTCCTACCCCCCCAGGGCGTGCCCAGCAGGCTTGTCGCTTCCTCGTGACTCTTCTGGTCCATCCATGAAGCTTCGGGGGTCTCTTATGTTCCAAAAAAATCACCAAAAAGTTTCAGCCAATTCTGAGAACTTTTATTTCTGCACAAAAAACAACACCATGGTAGTTCTGCTGAAAACAGCGTCAGTCCGGGTTAGTTCTATCCAAATCATACCAAAACAATATAAAATTGTTATGAACATGGCATGAATACTTCATAAATTATAGATACGTTGGAGACATATCAACCATCGCCCCTGTGAGCTTTGCGGCCCGCAGCTCCTTCATCCTCTTCACGAGCGGCGCCAGCCTCTCGTCGGTAAGCTTGGCGTGCTCCCACCCGAAACTCTTCACTGGGCTGAACTGGCCCACGTCCATGTAGATCTAGTGCCCCTGGTAGCCCTCCACCTTCTTCGAGATCTTCATGGGGATGATGTGGCCCGCCATCCCGTCGACCATGCGGGAACGAGATGCATCCCGAGCGCTGGTTTCCCACGGACATCCGCAGGATATAGAAGGTGCGGAAGAGGGCCACCGAGGTCATCATGCCCAGGAAGCCCTCGTAGAGGTAGGCGAAGATGGCGAGGAGGAGGATGGAGTTGGGTTGAAGGTGGAGCACATGGATTTGATAGTGGGCGAGGATGGCGCAGAAGAAGTCGGAGAAGGGAGGTACCTGCTACTTGTAGACTGCGTTGGTATTTCCCCGAAGAGGAGAGGATGATGCAGTATAGTAGAGATAAGTATTTCCCTCAGTTAAGAACCAAGGTTATCAATCCAGTAGGAGAACCAAGCAAAATCCCGTTAAGCGCGCCTGCACACACAAAAGCAAACACTTGCACCCAACGCAAATAAGAGGGTTGTCAATCCTCTTAGCGGTTATTTGCAAGGATTAATTCTGATAGAGATAGATAGATAAACTAAAATACTAAATAAAATAAAAGTAAATAAATTTAGCAAGATATTTTTAGGTTTTTTATATATGATAAAGTAGACCCGGGGGCCATAGTTTTCACTAGAGGCTTCTCTCTCGAACACATAGCATACGGTGGGTAAACAAATTACAGTTGGGCAATTGATAGAAAAGCAAATAATTATGACGGATTCATGGCAATGATCATGTATATAGGCATCATGTCTGAGACAAGTAGACCGACTCCTGCCTGCATCTACTACTATTACTCCACCCATCGACCGTATCCAGCATGCATCTAGGGTATTTAGTATGAAACAGAGTAACGCCTTAAGCAAGATGACATGATGTAGATAAAGTAAACTCAAGCAATATGATTAAACCCCATATTTTTATCCTTAATGGCAACAATACAAATACATGTCATGTCCCCTTCTGTCACTGGGATTGAGCACCACAAGATTGAACCCATCACAAAGCACCTCTCCCATTGCAAGATAAATCAATCCAGTAGGCTAAACCAAATCGATAGATCGGAGAGAAATACAAGGCTATAATAATCATGCATAAAAGAGTTCAGAGAAGACTCAAATATTTCTCATGAATAATCTGATCATAAACTCACAATTCATCGGATCCCAACAAACACACCGCAAAAGAAGATTACATCGGATAGAACTCCAAGAACATCGAGGAGAACATGGTATTGAAGATCAAAGAGAGAGAAGAAGCCATCTAGCTACTAGCTAAGGACCCGTAGATCTATGGTAAACTACTCACACATCATCGGAAGGGCGGCAAGGTTGATGAAGAAGCCCTCCGTGATCGATTCCCCCTCCGGCGGAGTACCGGAAAAGGCCTCCAGATGGGATCACAGAAGAACAGAGGCTTGCGGCGGCGGAAAGGTTTTCTCTTCTGCCCCTCTGGTATATTGGGAATATTTAGGAATTTATAGCACTGGAATTAGGTCAGGAGGGGCTACGAGGGACCCACAAGCCTGGGGGCGCGCCTACCCCCCTGGGCGTGCCCTCCAGGCTTGTCGCCTCCTCGTGGCTCTTCTGGTCTTCTCCCGAAGCTTCGTGGGTCTCTTCTGGTCCAAAAAAAATTAATCCAAAGTTTTTTTTCTCGTTTGGACTCTTTTTGATAATGATTTTGTGAAAAGGCAAAAACAAGCAGAAAACAGCAACTGGCACTGGGCACTGGGTTAATAGGTTAGTCCCAAAAAATGATATATAATGGCATATAATTGCATATAAAACATCCAAGATTGATATTATAATAGCATGGAACAATCAAAAATTATAGATACATTGGAGACGTATCAGTACTAGGCCGGCGAAGACGGGGTGGAGGAAGAAGGGGGAGGTTGTGGCCTCCAGGTCGCGGGACGGGCGCGACGCCGGCCAGATCCGCGTGGCCTTCCACTCGTTGTGGTCGTAGGCGGTCATGGGGCGCACCTTGTCCAACCCCTCCTCGTTAAGGATGATGGATCGCAGCGGGGCCGGCTCCAAATCCGCCGCAGCCATGGCCACAGCCGCCGCCTTGCCCTTCTTGCCAGCGGGAGCCATGGATGCAAGGAAGCTTGGGAGTTGGAGGAGGAGGTCGCAAGGAGCTGTGTGCGAGGGAGGCGAATGGAGCAGAGGAAGGCAATGATGGTGCCACGCCCCGCGCGGGTCAGTTTTATGGCCGCCCGGGCGGTTACCAAGACATCCTGGGGAAGTGGGGGCATCCCCGTCCCACCATGCTACCATGCATCCCTACATGGGCCCGGCAGTCTACTTAGGCCCCGCGCCATTTCATTCCCAACGGGCAGAAACGTGCGCGTCGTGGGCCCGAGGGCTACTGTCGGCCCAGTGGGAACCAAGGTACCACGGGCCGTCTACCTACGGCCCAGGAAACGACACCTGGAGAAGATCTCAAGAGGCGGCCCAGCCGTGGGCGCCACGAAGCAAGACGCCTCACGAGGGTCAGGCCTCGTGAGGGCCCTCTCCACAAGGGGAGATGCTGCCGAAGACCACCTCCCGCGGCGGGCAGCCTCGAAGGCCCCTCCCTCGCGAGGCGACCCCCCGCGAGGCCCTTCACGCGGGGAGCCACGCGGCGCTGGCTGCGCGGCTGCGGGCCCACCATGTCGGTGACACGTCTGTACAATACGATAGCGACAGGGGCCGTGCCAGCAGGCGCGGCCGGGGAGGATTTCCTCTTTGGTGATAAAGGAGCAGCTGCAGCTGCCTCCCCCAAAGCAAGTCCCAAAGTTTACCACTTTGGTGTATGAAGACCACCATGACAAGGCGCGCTAGGGCAGATGTCATTAGCGAGCCCACCAGCGTGTCATGGACGGCTTCTTTGCAGACGAAGACTGCTTTTGTTAGGATAAGACTAAGCGCCTGTCCCCCTTTGAACTGCCGTTGTATGGCAACCCTTCCCGCCAATATTTTTGGGGGAAGAGGACCGAGGCGACTATATGAGGGGCAGTGCTCCTACCTTACAGAGGCTGTCAAGACCCCGATCCTAAGTCACACCGATCTAGTAGGTAACACATCATATCACATTGCGGCCTCACACACGGTATTCCCACGGCTGCAGCCTTACCTTGGCCGGGACCGTTTGCGCCTTTTGGCTCACATATATAATTGTGTCGCTAGCATCCATATGATAGAGAACCCGGGCCGACATGACTAGTCATGAACCAAGGTGGCACAAACTTACAGGGACAGGCATACGTAACCCAGCAATGCACGTGTCGATCAACAGCGAGTGTAACCAAGTCGTAGCTAGCTACAAGGACTCCGGTAAAACACCGCGTGACATTTCCCCGAAGGGACAGACACAAGAGCAAAGAAGGATACATGCCAGTCAGCCCATGTGTTCCGGAGCAGTAGCGAACTACCAAGGCTCAGTGGAAGCACTAGGAGACATTTCCCCATAAGGAAAGCTACCAAGAATAAACAACTAGGTGTCGAATCCCACACATACCAAGCATTTCAATAACATACACACAATATGCTCGATATGTGTAAATACAACATGGCATCACAACAAAACTCTACGACTCAAAGTATTTATTTAAGAGGATCTGAAGAGCCATACATAACATATCCATATAGGTAGGGGTCACATGACCCAACACTCAAGTCGTACAACATACAAGCACATGCGGAAGCTTAACTTGTCTGGGTACAGACAACTAGAAAGGAAAAAGGCTGTAGAAGCCTGCCTATCTACAAAGACCCTTCACAGGCACGGGATTGCCACCTGGGTAGCAAATCACTCATCAACGTCGAGGTCTACATAGAAACCACCTGAATTGTCGATGTTCTCCTCTGCAGCAGTTTATTAAGCAAATGTGAGTACAAAGGTACTCAGCAAGACTTACATTAGATCTAACTACTCATGCAGCAGTATCAACAAAGGGGGCAGTGGTGTTTATTGCAGCAAGCCAGCTTTGACTCTTGGCTATCCTGTAGTACGACTACCAGTAGTTTAAATAAGATGAGATAGCGCACACGAGTCCACTAATCACCACGACAATACACTACCACGGATCCTCTCCCGTCTTCCTATGAGAGGGCCATCCACGGCACTCACACTTGTCTTGATACTTTTATGAGTAACCATTTAAGTTGTCTATGAACAGCATAAGTTCCCAAGTAGTCCATATCCGAGGACGCGGCTATTCGAATAGTTTGATAACCCTGCAGGGGTGTACTTCTTCACACACGCTCTCACCACTTATCACCATATAAACGTCATGTATCTTGGCAACCTTCAAGCGGAAGCCTGGCGAGGGTGTCGGCCATGACCTCACTAACCACACAAGACTCTATTCTAGGTTTGTCACCTATTTGAGACTAACCCGCAAGGAAGTCCGGCCGAGGTTTCCACTACGGCCCCAAACGATGTGTGCAGGGTTCCCAAGCCCACCATTCGGGTGCCACTTGGTACACCGTGCCACTTGCCTACCGCATCATAGCCCACCCCTAAGGCCAGCGCTACGCACGGCCTCCAGCATGCTACAAACACCAGAAACTACTTGCAACTCCTGGACAAAGGACAAGGCGATTAATAAGCCAAGAGGGTCCATTGGTTTCAGGCCCAATGCGTGGTAGTAGCTAGTCTTGGATCACATACACGGAACTCAGTTCTTAAGGACGGTTCCAATGAAACAACCCACCATGTACTCCTACATGGCCTCTCATCGATACCTTTACCAAAACAGGTTCAACACTTCACTCTCATTAATGAACACAACCATTTCACTCCAATCCATCACCCAGATGAACCATACCTGACACAACTCTAAGCATAGCAGGCATAGCATGGTAGGAACACAACATGGGCTCAAACAACTCCTACACATGCTAGTGGGTTTTAGCTATTTACTGTGGCAATAACAGGTCATGCAGAGGAAAAGGGGTTCATCAATCACAGCAAGTAGCAGTTGAAACGTTGTTGTCTTAATGCAGTAAATGAGAGCAGGAGTGAGAGGATGGGTTTGTATCAGAATGTTCAATGGGGGTTGCTTGACTGGCAGATTGGTAGAAGGGTACTGCCCTTCAGCTGGATACTCGTGAATATCCTCGGGTGCAGAACCTACCGCGGAGAACATACCGAAGATACAATCAATACATGGCAATATGCAACATTATGATGCATGTTCATGACATGGCAAAATGTGTGTGTTTGAGCTAATGCAGCTATCAACAGATTGCTTTGAGTTGATTTGAAGCAAAGGTTCAAATTCAAACTCTACATACAATTTTTCAAATGTCATTTAATTGATTTGACCTAATCACCAGGCTTAGCTTGCTTTGACATGCATGAAAACAATACCATTGGATAGATTGGATTTTTCTAATCATTTTTCATATATAAATTATTTTAATCTGAGTTATGGTTGAATTTCTATGATTAGAAGTTTAAAGCATTTTCTGGAATTTCCTGGATTAAATTAAATCCAGAAAATTGTTAACTGCGTCAGTATGATGTCAGCATGATGTCAGCAGGTCAACAGCGCCAGCCCAGGTCAAACTGACCAGTGGGACCCATCTGTCAGTCTCACATCTAATTAACTAAATTAATTAGCACTAATTAAATCCTAAAACTAATTAGTCAAAGGCCTGGGCCCACATGTCATTGACCCAGGGGAGGTCAAACCCCTGGTCAACAGGGTCAAACCCACCGGCGGCTTGACGCCGGCAGGGTCAGACATGGCGGCGGCGCTCGGGATTGGGATACGGTGCCGCGTTCGATGCGTGGCTAGGCTCGTTGGAGAGCCCTTGCCGGCGCGCATCGAACTGCGGTGGTGGTCGGGCCTGTGGTGGCCGGAGGCGACGGCAACGAGCTCGGCAGCGGCGCGTTCGGTCATGGATGAGGCGACGGCTACGGTGAGCCTACGAGGAAAAGGAGAGGGGGTTCGGGGGAGAGGCTCACGGCGGTCATGGCGAGCAGCTCAGCGGGCTCGAGGAGGCGGCGGAGCGAGCGGGGCGGTGGAGGTGATCTCGGCGTCGGGAGGTTGAAGAAGATGGCGTGGGGCGCGTTGTGGCGCGTCCGGCGTCGTGTGGCTCGGCGAGGAGGTCAAGGGCGTCGAGGCGGAGCTCGTAGACGCGGAGAGGGGTCGAGGGGGAGGTGGTGGCTGCATGGTTCATGGCGGCGAGCGAGCGGCGGCTTCGGCCATGGCGATGCAGAGGCGAGGGAGAGAGCGAGGGGGAGAATGAGCGAGTTGGGGCGATCGAGACGGCACCGACGAGGGCGTTTGCGTCGTCGCACTGAAGAGGGGACGCAGGCAAGCAGCCTGGTGGCGTGGCATGCCTGCGCGCGCCGTGCGCTGTCCTGCCTCTGCCTACTGGCAGAGGTGGGAGACGACTGGCACGGGCCGGCTAGGCTGGGCCGGCTCAGGTGAGGCCCAGGTAAGATTCCCTCTCTCTCTCTGCTTTTTATTTCTTTTCTGTTTTCTAATTTGCTTTTCTGTTTTTGATTTAGCAAAAATACTAAATCATTTCTGAAAATCCTGAAATAAATTGTGGGCACCTGTTGAATTATTTCCAACAGCCCTCAATTGTTTTCAAAAATATTTGAGCATTTAAAATATTTATAACATTTAAATGCCCAAATCCAAATACTTTATGATTTAATTAAAAAATCCAGGATGACCTAGAAAAACGTGCACCATTTTTGGCATAGGTTTTCAACCAATTCAAAAATGATGAACTTTAGTGAAGGGCATTTTGGGTTCATTGAAATTATTTTCAGTTGATCCTAGTATTTTAGAGGGGTGCTAGGGTTTGTTGATTCCCCATTTCAAATTTAATTGAAATTTAGACATGATGCAGCAAGCAAGACTAACCCAGGTGCTTTACTAAATTAGGGTTGTGACAACTCACCCCTACTCAAAAGAATCTCGTCCCGAGATTCAGGGTTCATCGGGAAGAGTGTGGGGTACTCAAGTCGAAGACGATCCTCCCTTTCCCAGGTAGCTTCTTTCTCGGAATGATGGGACCATTGAACTTTGAGAAACTTGATGTTCTGGCGTCGAGTGGTACGCTCGGCTTAATCAAGAATACGGACAGGGTATTCTCGATATGTGAGGTTATCTTGGAGATCAAGCGTTTCGTGGTCCACTCCGCGGATAGGATCCGAGAAGCAACGCCTGAGTTGAGAAATGTGGAAGACATCATGAACTCTGGAAAGATGCGAGAGTAGTTCCAATTGGTAGCCAACCTCTCCTCGTTTAGCAAGAATGCGAAAAGGACCAATGTAGCGAGGAGCCAATTTGCCTTTGATACCAAAACGATGGGTTCCCTTTAGAGGAGTAACCCGAAGGTAAGCCTTGTCGTCAACTTCGTAAGTCACAGCCTTATGATGGCGATCATATTGGCTCTTTTGACGAGATTCGGCTGTTTTCAACTTTTCACGAACAATGCGAACTTGCTTGTCGGGACCCCGATCCTAAGTCACGCTGATCTAGCATAAGACACATCATATCACTTTGCGGCCTCACGCACGATAACCCACGGCTGTCGCCTTTACCTTGGCCGGGACCGTTTGCGTCTTTTGGCTCACGTATATGATTGTGATGCTAGCATCCATATGACAGAGAACCCAGGTCGACATGACTAGTCATAAACCAAGGTGGCACAAACGTATAGGGACAGACATAGGTGACCCAGCAATGTACGTGTCGGTCATCAGCGTGTGTAACTGGGCTGTAGCAAGCTATCAGGACTCCAATAACACCGCGTGACATTTCCCCATAGGGACAAACACAGGAGCAAAGAAGGATACATGTCGGTCAATCCATGTGTTTCGAAGCAGTAGCGAACTACCAAGGCTCAGTGGAAGCACTAGGAGGCATTTCCCTGTATGGAAGGCTACCAAAGCAGATAACTAGGTGTCGAATCCCACACATACCAATGCATTTCAAAACGTACACACAATATGCATGATATGTGTAGATACAACATGGCATCACAACATAACTCTACGACTCATAGTACTTATTTAAGAGGCTCTGAAGAGCCATACATAACATGATATTACAATCATGGGTCTCATGACCCAACATACAAAGTCATACAAGCAACAAGCGGAAGCATAAACCTGTCTGAGTACAGACAGCTGAAAAGAAAGAAGGCTAGAAAGCCTGTCTATCTACAAGACCCTCCATGGGAACCAGACCTCTGTCTGGGATTCCCAAGCTAACCGTCGAAGCCCACATGGAACTACTAGTGAGATTGAAGTCTCTTCTACAAAAACATAATTAAGCAACCATGAGTACAAAGGTACTCAACAAGACTTACATCAGATCTAGCTACTTATGCATCAGGTATCAAGAAGGGGATTATGAGGTTTAACTGCAGCAAGCCAGCTTTGACTCAGTGGCTATCCTGTACTACTACTACCAGCAATTTCTTTGAGGTGAGAAAGCGCACACGAGTCCACATATTCACCATATGAATACACCACTATGGATCCTCTCCTGTCTCCCTATGAGAAGGCCATCCATAGCACTCACACTTATCTTGCGCATTTGAGGGTATCCACTTCAAGTTATCTATGAACCATATAAGTCTCCAAGTAGTCCATATCCGCGGACGCGGCTATTCGAATAGATCATTAACCCTGCAGGGGTGTACTTCTTCACACATGTTTCCACCACTTAGCGCCTGCACACGACATGTGCTCGGCAGACTTCAAGCGAAAGCCGGCGTGGGTGTAGACCACGACCTGACTAACCACACAAGACTCTAGTCCAGATTTATCGCCTATTTGAGACTGAACCCGCAAGGAAGTCCGGCCGAAGTTTCCAATACGACCCCAAACGATGTGTGTAGGGTTCCCAAGTCCACCTCAACAGATGGTACTACGCTTGGTACACCAAGCCACGGTGCCTAGTCTGTCCCAAGCCCACCTGTACTGGGTGCCACTTGGTAGACTACTAGCACAACCTACAAACACCAGAAACTAGTTGCAACTCCTGGACAGAGATCAAGGCGATTAATAAGTCGAGCGGGGTCATATTTCAGGGCCCAATGTGTGGTAGTAGCTGTTCTTGGATCACAAACATGGAACTCAGTTCTTAAGGATGGTCTCAATGAGACAACCCACCATGTACTCCTACATAGCCTCTCATCGCTACCTTTACCAAATCGGATTCACACACTTAGCTCTCATCAGTAGGACATGTTCACAACCATTCCAATTCATCACCCAGATGGATCAGACCTGACACAACTCTAAGCAATAGCAAGCACAACAAGCAAGCATGGATGAGTAGGCACAACATGGCTCAAGCAATTCCTACTCATGCTAGTGGGTTTTACTATTTACTGTGGCAAAGACAGGTCATGCAGAGGAATTGGTTCAACTACCGCGACATGTAACAGTTGAATCATTGTTGTCGTAATGCAATAAAAGAGCGTAGGAGCGAGAGAGTGGGATTGTATCGGAATGCCCAACGGGGTTTGCTTGCCTGGCACTTCTGAAGATGATACTGCACTTCATCAGTGTCAACGATCACAACGTCGGAATCGTCTTCTATCGAGAAGGAACAAACACCGACAACAAGAAAAGAACACATTCAATGCAATGCACATTCACATGAATGACATGTCATGTTAAGATACTGAATTCACCTAATGCAATATTTAGCCAAGTTAATTGAAGTGGAATTCAAACAAGATCAAATTCCAACTCCAAATGTTATTTCATAAATTGCCCTGATCATGAATTGTCCTAGTTGGTGATGTTTAGTTGTTCAAACATGCATGAACATGGCATAAACAGATTCTTCATATTTTTCTGATAATTTTTCATATATAGATCATTTTATTTGGAGTTACGGTTGAATTTCTATGATTTTTAGAAGTTTAGTTAATTTTCTCTAATTAAATAAATCATTTCTGATTTATATTTAATCCAGAAAAGCTTTATGACATCAGCACTACATCAGGCATACGTCAGAATGCCAGCTTAGTCACTGACCAGTGGGGCCAGTCAATGACTGATGTCAGCACGGTCAAAACTGACATGTCGGCCCTCTGGATTAACTTAATTCTAATTATTTTCAGTAGCTAGTTAATTAAATCTGTGGGGCCCGGCTGTCAGTGGGTCAGTGGGTGGTTAACACAGTGGTTAGGCAGCTAATGATGGGGGTTAGCCGACGGCTAATCGCCGGCGCTAAGTAGTGCACGGCGGCGACACCCGTCCGGTCAACTCTGGCGTCAGCTGGATGCGCGGCTAGGTTCTACGGAACCGGTGTGACGAGGCTCGTTGGACGATGGCATCGGCTGGTGCTTGGGTGGCAGGAATCGGCAACGGCGGTGAGCGAGGCAGCAGTCGGAGCTCGGGTCTCGACGGGAACGACGCTACGACGGGAGGCAAAAAGAGATGGGGTGCTCATTCGGTTCTTGACGATGCTAGGAACACGTCCATGTGCTCGGACACAATCTTTGGGTGCCCTAGCCACGGTGGTGAGGAGCCACGGCGGCGAGACCTCTCGGGTCCGATGGTTAGCACGGCTACGGCACGCAATCGAGGGAGAGAGGAGAGGGGAGACGGCAAGGTGCTCACGGTGCGTCGTACGGGCAGCTCAGCTGGCTTGGGGGAGGCTTGGAGACGACGGAACGACGATGGCGATCTCCGGCGGCCGACGGTGAAGATGACGATGAGGGTGATGCTCTGTTGCTTCCGGGCTCGCATGCGTCGAGTAGAGGAGGCATCGAGGGACGGCGGATCTTCTGGACATGTTCGGGAGGCGAGGCAGTGGCTCTGGCTACGCAGGCGACAGCGGCGTGCTCATGGCAGGCTCGGCCATGGCGAAGAATAGGTGAGGGAGAGGGGTAAAGTGAGGGGAGAGAGGTGGGCTCGATCTGGACGGCAACGGGGAGCCTATCCCATTCGCCAGCGCAGCAGAGAGACAGGGAGGTGGCGTGACGCGCGGGCGCGCCATGCGCTGTCTCGCCTCTGCCAGTAGGCAGAGGTTGAAGACGACTGGCACGGCTAGCACAGTGCTGGGCCGGCGCAGGTAAGTGGCCCAGGTAGGTCTTCTCTCTCTCTCTTATTTTCCTTTCTGTTTTTCTATTTTCTTTTCTGTTTTGATTTAGTTTCTAAACCAAATCATTTTTCCTGCTTCTGTAAATTATTTTGTGGACTAGTGGAATTATTCCAAAGCCCCACAATAAATTCCAGAATTATTGGAGCTATAAAATTATTTATAGGAATATATAACTCCAATTCAAATAGGTTATGGATTAATTCAAAGGCCATAAATGCCATGGAAAAATGTGAATCATCTCTGGTAAAGGTTTTCACCTTTTCCCATAAATAATGAACATTTTTGAAGAGCATTTTGGGTTCATTGAGAAATATTTTATTTGATCCTAGTTGAATTCCATTTGGTGCTAGGGTTTGAACATCCCCATTTCAAAATCATTTGAATTTTAACATGATGCATGGATGTTGATGCAACTATTTACAATCAAATTCTAGGGCTGTGACATTGCTCTTCTGCTTCCTGAATCATATCCGGGCCAAAGAATTGCCTTTCCCCAGTTTCTGACCAGTTAAGAGGCGTTCGACATCTTCGTCCATAGAGAACTTCAAAAGGAGCTTTGCCCAAGCTAGACTGATAACTATTGTTATAGGAAAATTCGGTGAATGGAAGGCATTTCTCCCAGTCCATTCCGAAAGAGATAACAGAAGCCCTGAGCATATCTTCCAGAATTTGATTGACTCGTTCTACTTGACCACTGGATTGAGGGTGGAAAGCGGTGCTAAAGGAGAGATGAGTTCCCATAGCATTTTGGAAACTTTCCCAAAATTGGGAGGTGAAAAGACTTCCACGGTCTGAGTTAATCTCCAAAGGAACACCATGAAGAGACACTATTCAAGAAATATATAGATCCGCTAACTGACTAGCAGTTATACTCTCTCGAACAGGGAGGAAATGAGCTACTTTGGAAAGACGATCGATGACAACAAAGATAGCATTATTCCCTCTCTTGGTCCTGGGAAACCCGGTGATGAAGTCCATACCGATTTTATCCCATTTCCACTAAGGAATAGCTAAGGGTTGAAGGGTGCTAGTAGGCCGTTGATGCTCTGCTTTTACGCGACGACAGACATCGCAGTTAGCAATGAACTGAGCGATTTCTCTCTTCATCCTAGTCCACCAGAACCTCTGGTGTAGGTCCTGATACATTTTAGTACTACCGGGACGAATCGTGAGAGGAGATTCATGAGCCTCCTTAAGGATCAACCGTCTCAAGTTTCGTACCTTGGGAACCACCAAGCGGTTTCCAAAGAACATGACACCTTGATCATCAATTGAGAAACAACCCGCGACCCCTTTCTTGATGTTTCTCTTGATACGGGAAATTCCTGGATCAACCTTTTGTGCTTTGATGATCTGATCCGTAAGGGTAGATTTCGCCACCAAGGTAGAAAGGAATCCTCGAGGAACAATGTGAAGGTTGAGCTTACAAAATTCCTCGTGGAGAAGTGGTTGACCTTGTTGTAACATGAGGTTGTTACAATAAGACTTACGACTTAGTGCATCAGCCATGACATTGGCTTTTCCCGGGGTGTAAGTTATCCCTAAGTCGTAATCCGTGATCAACTCAACCCAACGTCCTTGCCTGAGATTCAAATCTGGTTGGGTGAAGATATATTTCAAACTTTGGTGATCGGTGTAGATCTCGCAACGATTACCAAGAAGGTAATGTCGCCATGTTTCAAGTGCATGGACTACAGCTGCAAGCTCTAGATCATGTGTGGGATAATTATCCTCATGTGGACGCAACTGTCAAGATGCATAGGCAATCACATGACAATCCTGCATGAGTATGCAACCTAATCCTTGTCGCGAGGCGCCGCAGTAGATAACAAAGTCCTTGGAGAAATCTGGTGGCACAAGCACGGGAGGAGAAGTCAGGCATCTTTTCAATTCCTGAAAACTGTACTCGCATTATGGGGTCCACTCAAACTTTTTATCTTTCTTAAGGAGTTCAGTTAGAGGCTTAGCAACCTTGTAGAAGTTCTCGACAAAGCGACGATAGTAGCTCGCTAAACCAAGAAAACTCCTAACTTGCTTGACCGATTCAGGTGGAGTCCAATCAAGAACAGCCTGAGCTTGCTCGGGATTAACAGCAATACCTTTCCTAGAGATTACGTGGCCTAGATAGGTCACTTCTGGCAACCAGAATTCACATTTGGAAAATTTGGCATAAAGGCGGTGCTCTCGAAGTTTCGTCAATACCAGCCTTAGATGCTCGGCATGATCTTCTTTGTTCTTGGAGTAAATGATTATATCATCGAGGTAAACCATGACAAATTTATCTAGGTACTCCATGAAGATCGAATTCATTAAGCGGGAGAAGGTGGCTGGGGCATTGGTTAAACCGAAGGACATGACGGTGTACTCGTATTGGCCATAACGAGTAACAAAGGCCGTTTTGGGAATGTCCCCGTTCTTGATTTTGATTTGATGGTAGCCCAACCTCAAATCCATTTTGGAAAAGACTAAGGATCCAGTGAGCTGATCATACAGATCGTTGACCCTGGGGAGCAGATACTTGTACTTTATGGTGACCAGGTTGACGGGTCGATAATCTACAACCATCCGATCCGTTCCATCCTTCTTCTTGACGAAGAGGATGAGACAAGCCCAAGGAGAAGAACTAGGACAGATGAAACTCTTTTGCAAGGACTCATCAAGTTGTTTCTTAAGCTCGGCTAGCTCTAAGGGTGCCATCTTATAGGGTCTTCTAGAAATTGGGACAAGATCTATCACAAACTCTACATCTCTGTCAGGTGGAATGCCTGGCACTTCTTCTGGAAAGACATCTGGAAAGTCACGGACCACTGGTATATCTTTGAGGTCTGGAAGAGGGCTGGCATTTAGAGAGTAGAGCTGACGCTCAGACGCTCGGGTTAAAACATTGACTATCTCACCCGATGGATGTGTAAGTTGAATAGATCTAGTGGAACAATCAATCTTAGCATAATGGGCTGCCATCCAGTCCATACCCAAGATGATGTTTATATCTGAAGACTTAAGAGCTATTAAAGATGCAAGGAAGACAAGTCTGTCGACAAGAATTTCATTTCCATGGCTTACTCTAGAAGTTTGCCATTTCGATCCAGGGGTTTGAACTACCATGGGAGTGGGCATATCACAAAATGTCATGTTGTGCAATTGAGCATAACTCTCAGAAATTAATGAATGAGATGCTCCAGTATCGAAAAGAACAGATGCCGGATGGCAATTAATAAGGAGCGTACCAAGAATGACGTCGGGGTCATCATGAGCCTCATCGCCTGAGAGGTGGTTCACACGTCCACGTGAAGTGGTGGCTGGCTTGGCATAGTACATCTTTCCTGCTGGCTTACCACGGCCAACAGACTTTCCTGGCTGGTTGGAAGCATTGTTCCGGGGGCACTCACGAGAATAGTGGCCTGGCTCTCCACATTTGTAACAAGTCACGGTGTTGGTACGCGGAGCAGCATTGGCGGCTGGTCCACCGTGGCTCTTGGGTGGTGTATACGGCTGGTTTGGGCGAGGCGCCTCAAGGGATGGCCTCGGGGCATATCTGGGTGGCAGTGCCGTATTTGGGATCCACACCCGGCGCTTCTGTGAGCCAGAGCCGGAGGATGAGCCAAAGTCACGGGGATGCTTGCGGGTGTAAGTGGATCAAGTGCCCCCTTAGTGGTTTTGGAGTATTGAAGACAAATAGGTTGAGGAACTAATGTGTTTGTGAGTATACACAGGAGACAGAGTCCCTGAAGATTTGGTTTAACACATGGAAGATGACCCGTAAAAATAGATTTTTTCAACTGAAGAATTTGATGATGAACTTGGTACGGCCTTTGAAGAAATTGATGTGAAGACTTTGAAGCTTGAAGACTTTGGTTTTCGTAGTTTCTTTTCTTCTTATTTGAGTCATAGGAAAAACCGTACTATTAAAGGGGGTCTAGGTGAAACATATTTCACATTTCCAAAGTGATGCTCAAAACTTCTAAAACCCATACACAAGCCGCTTCGAGTGAAGCCTTTGGAAATCTCCAGTACAGCTGACGCATTTGCTAGTGACAGTGACGAAGTTCATCTGGTCGCTGATGAATTTGGTCAGGCAGAGGAGTTAGGAGTTCGCCAGTGCAATCTACCTAAAGTGAGGAAATTGAGTGCCCCGACGAAATTGAGAGTTCGATTTTCAGATCGTTGCTGCGCCGCGTGCCAGCTGTCAAGTGGATCCTTATCCTGACAATGGTCGAATCAGAAAAGGGCATTTATGACATTTTATGTCGGGTTGCCCCCTGGCTATAAATAGCCCCCCCCCCACAACCACTTGTTGGTTGGCTGCTTCGAGAGAACTTGACACTTGTCATTTGAGAGCAACCCATCCTCTGACGACTTTGTGAGAACCCAAGTGGGAAAAAACCCAACCAGAGCCTAAGTGATTGAGCATCACTAAAGAGATTGATCTGTGTGATCTGACGCTTGTTACCTTTGAGGACTGTCATTCCTCCAGACGGTTAGGCGTCATGTTCTGAGCACCCAAGAGTAATTGTGGCGTGCCGGTGAACAAGTCTGTGAACGTTTTGGAAGTCTACCTTGAAGACTTACCATGAGTGATTGGGCGAGGTCTAAGTGACCTTAGCTCAAGAGGAATACGGTGAGGACTAAGTGTCCTCTGAGTTGCGACTCAGCCACCTCAACCAGACGTATAGTTGATACAGCAACTGGAACTGGTCTACCAAATTCCATTGTCTTCACCGAGCCAACCTGGTTTCGAATTCCTCACCCTCCCTTACTTTATTCCGCTGCTGAAGAATTTGTGATCTATCCTCTGACAAATTTGAACTGAAGTATTTGATCATGCTATCTTTTATTTCCTCAGTTCATATTATTCATGCGTGTATGATTGTATGATTGCATGTTCTTCACCCTTTTGTATCCTGTTCGCATGTACTCTGATTCTGTGATTACTTAGTTTCACATGCGTTTCTATTTCTTCACTCTGATCTTCGTCAAATTCATCAGAGTTTGACGAATTTCTAATAATCTCCCATTCACCCCCCCTGGGAGATAACCTGTGCTTTCAATTGGTATCAGAGCAAGGTACTCCCTTGTTCTGTGTGATTTTGGTTTAACCACCTGGAGTTTTATTTATGTCGACCGCAGGTATGATCAAGGTCTCCACTGTGGGCCCCATCTTCAATGGCACAGACTATCCCTACTGGAAGAACAAGATGCGAATGCATCTTGAGGCTATTGACAACGATCTCCGGTTCGTCGTCGAGAACGGCATCCCCACCATTTCACCAAGTATCAATGCTGCTGATGTGAAGCGATTCAAGCAACTTGACTCTCAAGCGAAGAACATCATTTGTGGTCATCTCAACAAAGGACAGTATGGCAGAGTGAGTGCATTGGAAACCTCAAAGCTTATCTGGGACCGGCTTTCAAAAGTGAATGAGGGTGTTTCTACTCAACGTGACTCCCGAGTTGATGTTCTGCGCAATCTCTTCAATCGCTTCAAAAGACTCGACAACGAAAATGTGCAGCAAACCTTCGACCACCTCACTGATATCTCCAATGAGCTTCAAGCTCTTGGTGCTGTTGACATCACCGATCATGAGGTGGTGAAGAAATTGCTGAGGTCTTGGGACAGTTCCTTCGACACTTTAACACTAATGATTCAAGAGCGCCTTGATTACAAGGCACTGGATCCTGCTGACATTCTTGAGAGGCTCAACACACATGAATTTCAACAAGCAGAGAAGAGAGATATGTATGGACCCAGCTATGGTCGCCCCCGCGCTCTGAAGGCTAAAGCAAAAGCCAAGGCTATTTCTTCATCTGAAGAAGAAGAAGAGGTATATGAGAGCAGTTCTGACGGTGCTAAGGAAATTGGCAGAGAACTGGCTATGCTAGTGAAGAAGTTCCAGAAGTTTTCCAAGAAGAACAGATTTGGAAAATCTTCAAAGTATGACTCGAAGAACACTGGAGAAGCGTCTGCTCGAGACTACAACAACAGAACCTGTCACAAATGCAAGAAGCCAGGCCATTATATTGCCAACTGCCCTCTTTGGCAAAAGAAGAAGAAGAAGAAGAGCAGGGATGATGATGAATCTGATGGGAAGAAAAAGAAGTCCTCAAAGTCTTCATCAAAGTCCTCAAAGTCTTCATCAAAGTCCTCATCTCACAAGAAGTCTAGTTCTAGCAAAGCTCATGCATTCCTTGGGAAGGAAATGGATTCTAAAGAAGAATCTGATGATCAGCCAGCTGAGGAATCTGAGGAGGAGTCAGACACTGGTGTGGCAAGCCTTGCTCTCGCCACTGAGTACGTCAGCAAGTCCATATTCAACACTGAGGATAATGGTATCTCCACCAACAATGATGACTGTGCTAATGACTACACTCCCACCTATTGCTTCATGGCTCGAGGTGCAAAGGTAACCTCATGAGAAGCTTACTTTGAAACTTCCAGTGATGATGACTCTGAGTGTGAATCTAAACCAAGCTATAAGAAACTTGCTAAAATTGCAACTGAGCAACAACATGCCATGGAAAAGATTCAAAAACTGCTAGACAAAAGTGATGATCTGTTGGACGAGGAAATGGATTGTAGTCAAGCCTTGTCTAAGGATCTCAGACGGCTCAAGTCTCAATATGACGAACTTGAAAGTCCTCATGTGTCCCTCTCAGCTAAACATGAGAAGCTATCCTATGAATTTCTTCAAAGGAAGCAAGATCTCGAGAAGCTGGGAGCGTCTCATGATGATCTTCAAAAGGAAAACGATTCATCCTCGCTCAACAGATCAGTACCGCTCAGGAAGAATTTGTTGCACCATGCTTAAAATGCCTTGAACGTGATAATGCTAATTCTTCAGCTGAATGTTCAAATGCTTCTGTACTTACAATTGCTTCAACTGCTGTGGTGGCCACTAACCCCTCATCTGAGGAAGCCACCAGTGATACTGATGAAAATGCAGGGCACAAGGAATTGTATGTCACTGTCATGTACAAAAGCCTCAAAGGGCATCAAACCCTGTGTGACGTGCTTAAAAAGCAAATTCTTCACAGGAACCCTAGGAAAGAGGGTATTGCCTTTAAGAGAAAGCTCAATGCTGATGGTTCGTATTGGAAGCCTGAGCAGTATCCCAAAACCACATGGGTTGCTGCAAAGGGACCTCCAGTAGACCCATCCTCTTTATCTGGCTACACTTGTGATTCTTCATATTCTTCAGATGAGTCATCTGACTCCAACTATAAACTGTTCAAGAATCAGAATGGTGAGGTCTTTGCCAGATTCATTGGTACTAATTGCAGGAACGGTTCACCTGTGAAGAAAATCTCGGTTCCTAAAAGCCTTCTGGAAAATCGTCAGGTGAATGTCATCATGACACCACCGATGAAGAAGAAACTTCCCAGGGCAAATTCTTCACAGGGATCAAAGTCGTCAAATGGACGCAGACCCACTTATGGTCGCACTAATGCCTCTGTTTCGCAGGGAAACAAATAGCGATTTGATGAATATGAGCATTATTCTTCGAACCACTATGTTCACAAATCTTCGAAGAATTTCTCCGCTTATTCATTCAATTACTATAACCCTCCTGTGAAGAGAAATGCATATTCTTCAATGCCTAAGTTCTCCATCAATGCACTCCGTCACATTGCTTCTCAGCCACCCATTCAGATGTGGGTGGTTAAGAAGAAGAACTAATCTCTTCTGTAGGGTCAGGCCTTCAGACAACTAAATGTCTGATGAATATGCTGAAGACCTGATATAATGCCTATTGGGATGCAGGCTAATCATGCTGGAACGAATGCTTCATTTCACACATCCCTTATGCTGCTTGATATTATACATTGATGAAATTGTCTGACGAAATTGATCATTATCATATTCTTCACCTTGAAGTATATGAACTTGTAAGTCAAACTAATGCTTCTACAGGATGAAACACCTTCAGCCACTGAATGGGTCTTCGACAGTGGCTGCACGAATCACATGACTAGAGATAGGAATCTCCTCACTGATGCTCCCCTTACTCCGTCTCATCTGAAGCATATCACATACGCTGACAAAGGAAAAAGCAAGGTATTGGGTCTAGGTAAGGTTGCTATTTCAAAGGATCGACACATGGAAAAGGTGATGCTTGTCGAGTCCCTTGGATTCAACCTCATGTCTGTCCCAATGCTTTGTGATCTTGATATGATTGTCATCTTTGGCAAATATAGATGCATTGTGCTGTTGGAATCTGACAAATCCAAAGTCTTCGAAGGCTTTAGGAGAGGTGACTTGTATATTGTCGATTTTTCTACAGGTCCTCAGCCCGCAACATGTCTAATGGCAAAAGCTTCGGAATGCTGGCTATGGCATCGACGACTTGGACATGCTGGAATGAGGAATTTGAGCACTCTCGTCAAGAAGAAGCATATCATTGGCATCGAGGGTGTCAAATTCGTCAAGGATCACCTCTGTGGTGCTTATGAGTCTGGAAAGATGACCAGAGCCAAGCACCCGGCAAAGACAATCATGACCACTACTCGTCCTTTTGAATTGCTTCATATGGATTTGTTTGGTCCTACGCATTATGCCACACTAACCAATGCAGCATCTCTCTACGGATTCTTCATTGTTGATGACTACTCTCGCTACACCTGGGTGCACATCATTACCTACAAGACAGAAGTTTAGAATGTCTTCAGACGATTCTCCAATTGGGCCATGACGAATTATTGTCTCAAGATCAAGCACATCAGAAGTGACAATGGCACTGAGTTCAAGAACACAGGCCTCGATGATTATCTTGATGAACTTGGTATCACTCATGAGCTCTTTTCTCCCTACACTCCTCAGCAGAATGGAGTCGTGGAGCGCAAGAACAGAACCCTCATCGAGATGGCGCGCACTATGCTTGATGAATACAAGACTCCTCATCACTTCTGGCCTGAGGCAATTGACACTGCATGCCACATCATCAACCGGGTATATCTTCACAAATTCCTCAAGAAGACCTCATATGAGCTCCTCACTGACAAGAAACCCAATGTGAGTTATTTCAAAGTCTTCGGTGCTAAATGTTGGATTAGAGATCCTCATCATAGTTCTAAATTTGCACCGAAAGCACATGAAGGTTTTATGCTTGGTTACGGAAAGGACTCGCACACCTACAGAGTCTTCAACTCCTTCCACCACAAGGTTGTTGAAACTGTAGATGTGTGGTTCGATGAAACTAATGGCTCGCAAAGAGAGCACCTGCCTCCTGTGCTACATGAAATGCCACCTGAGGAATCTATCAAGCTGATGGGCACTGGTGAAATTGTGCCCAGTGAAGAAATAGCTGCTGATGAAGAAGTGGTTGTTCCTCGTCATGAACAAAATGAACATCCTGATGAAAATGATGCTGAGGATTCTGCACGGCAACAACAACATCAAGGCCCTCGTCCAGCACATCCACGAGTGGCAAATGAAGTGCAGATTGAGAAGATCCTTGACAACATCAATGCACCTGGTCCCCTCACTCGCTCAAGAGCTTGACATCTAGCTAACTTTTGTGGGCATTATGTGTTTGTCTCTATTTCAGAGCCCACCAAAGTTGATGAAGCCTTTCTGGAACCTGAATGGATTCAAGCGATGCAAGATGAATTGCGTCAATTCGAGCTCAACAATGTGTGGGAGCTTGTCAAGTGACCTGATCCACGCAAGCACAATATCATCGGCACTAAGTGGATCTACCGCAAAAAACAAGACGAAAATGGCCAAGTGGTGAGGAATAAGGCCCGTCTTGTAGCACAAGGCTACACACAGGTTGAGGGTATTGATTTCGATGAAACATTTGCACATGTTGCTAGGCTTGAAGCCATTCAAATATTGCTTGCATATGCTAACCATCATGATATCCTCTTATCAAATGGATGTGAAAAGTGCATTCCTCAATGGTAAGCTTGAGGAAGAAGTATATGTTGCTCAACCACCAGGTTTTGAGGATCCAAAGCATCCTGACAAAGTCTTCAGACTCAACAAGGCTCTCTATGGCCTCAAGCAGGCCCCTAGGGCTTGGTATGATACACTGAAGGAATTCCTGATGAAGAAGGGGTTCAAGCCCGGTTCACTGGACCCCACTCTTTTTACTAAATCTTATGATGGTGAACTGTTCATATGCCAAATATATGTTGATGATATTATCTTTGGTTGCACTAACAAGAAATACAGTGACGAATTTGCTCATATGATGCAAGAAGAATATCAGATGTCTATGATGGGGGAGTTGAAATTCTTCCTCGGTCTTCAAATTTGTCAACAACCCAATGGCATCTTCATATCTCAAGATAAATACCATAGAGACTGCCTGAAGAAATTCGGAATGCAAGATTGCAAAGGCCTCAAGATACCAATGCCAACAAATGGCCAACTCAACGCTGACAAAAATGGTAAAGATTTCGATCAGAAGGTATATCGCTCCATCATTGGTTCGCTGCTTTACCTATGTGCATCTAGGCCAGATATTATGCTTAGCGTTTGCATGTCTGCCCGCTGTAAAACGAATTCTTCGATATTTGGCTATGAAGCGAATTCTTCGATATTTGGCTCACACCCCAACGCTTGGATTATGGTATCCCAAGGGCTCATCACTTGATCTTGCTGGATATTCCGATTCTGGTTATGCTGGTGATCGAGTGGATCACAAGTCAACATCAGGCACATGCCATTTCCTCGGACGATCTCTTGTATGTTGGTCCTCGAAGAAGCAGAACTGCGTCTCACTTTCCACTGCCGAGGCTGAGTACATTGCTGCTGGCGCTTGCTGCTCTCAGTTACTATGGATGAAGCAAACCCTCAAGGACTATGGCGTCAACGTGAAGAAAGTGCCACTCTACTGCGACAACGAGAGTGCCATCAAGATCGCCCACAACCCAGTGCAACACTCAAGGACGAAGCATATTGAGATTCGTCACCATTTTCTTCGTGATCATGTGCTGAAGGGAGACATCGTCATCGACCACGTCAAGACAGAAGACCAGCTTGCAGATATCTTCACAAAGCCCTTGGATGAGAGAAGGTTTTGCATGTTGCGGTGTGAGCTAAACATCTTAGAATCTTCGAATGTCCTTTGAAAAGGACACACATCCTAATGCTTATGCATTTTTGATGACTTTGATGCCCAACACACGAAGTAACGTTTTTCTTCAATCAATGAAGACTAACCCTCTAAGTGTGAAGAAATTAATGAAGAACTTGATTCTCAGAACCCTACGACAATTGTACGCGGTGTCTGAAATCGTCATAGTTCTTATACGGTGGGTAACACCACCACCTCTTTTTGACATTCTTCAAATTTGAGATTTTCGTCATTTGCAATTTCGTCAATCTTTTCAAATTCGTCATTTGAGGTTATTCTTCACCGCTGATTAAATATATATATATATATATATATATATATATATATATATATATATATATATATATATATATTTGAGTTTTTCATGTCCTTAACAGCATCCACATATAGCTAATTCTTCAAACGCGCTTTTCGTCATCTATGTGGATGTGATCGGACCCGCTCCCCTCTGTGCTAAACTCAACCCACTCCGTTCACAAATTCTTCATATGCGTTTTACTTGACACTGTTCAAAGTCTTCACTGTGTCCTTAACAGCTGAAGAAATTGCGAACACACTTTGAAAATATTCTAATCAATTTTTGGCGGTTGCCACAGTAACTTCATCCCGCACTTCGCACGCGAGGATAGAGATGAAAATGCATGTGTGACATGTGTCACTCAGATGCAAAACGCCAGGGGCTTATCCGTCCAAAATCTTCGGGCCGCTCAGTTTTTACCGCGCCTATATAAAGGCTTGACTTCGTCAACCCTAACTCATTTCACTCTCGCGCCCCTGTCGCTCTCAAACCCTAGCGCCGCCGCTGGAACTCATCGTCGCCAGAGAGGAAGAGCTTCACTGCCTTGACTTCTTCGTCGTCGTACTCGCGCTGGCCACGGATTTCTTCACCTCCACCGCCGCCGTAGCCATCTTTCGTCGCCAAGTTAGGGCACGGAAGATCTAAACTGACGATTTCCTTCCCCTCGTCGTCCAGTTCATCGAGTTCATCCTTGGGGTAATTAAAATTTATTTTTAGCGCCCAAGTTTGATCTTTTTTCTGCCGCAAAATCTTTAGGTGCTGTTTTTACCACCCTTTCCAATTCTTCAGCACTTCCTTCTGGCCAGTCTTGAGTATTTTCATCTAAGTTACACTTAACAACTAGATTCCTCAATTGTGCAATTGCATCAATCTGTACAACTCTGGAACCTTTGTCAAGAACACTTAGTGAAATGCGTCAAGACGATAAGGGTCAATTTCTTCACCTAGTTTATTATGAAAAATCTCTGAGAACGCATGTGACTCTTCCCTATTTCCTCGCAACTATATTCTATTCACAGGTACAATGTCTGCCGACGAATCACTAGGTTCTCATCAAATTAATTCATTTGCAGCATTGCTTGAGGAAAATCTTCAAACATCTTCAGAGTCCTCAAAAGTTCAAAAACCTCAGCTGAAGAAAATGGCTGATGGGAAAAGGCCTCAGAAGGGAGGCAAGCGGAAAGAGGAACATACAACATTCGAGATTCCTGATGATCTGTATGATGGATATTGCACTCCAGATGAGGAAACTCATGGAAAAGAAACAAAGGAGCAGCGCAAAACGCGCATACAAAATATCAAGAGATACTGGACATACCAGTGGAGGGATTACAATTTCGTCACCTCCAAGTACATGAAGGATTTTGCTGTGAAGCCACCATGCAACAGGCCACCACTTGCTGAAGGCCAAACTGCTCATCCTACCAGCATCCGAAGGGGTGAAGAATTCCCCAAAGAGTGGGCAAAGCAACAAGCTAAGTTGCAGAAACAGGCCAAAAAGGCCGTTGATGAATTCAACAAGGCCGCAAAGGCCTCAGCTGAAGCTGGTCCAAGTGGCAGTGCAAGTGCTCCGAAGAAAGCCATGCAGAAGAAGCCTGCCAGCAAGCCAAAGCTGTCAGTCCCAAAGGCTTCAGCACCTAAGATCTCAAAATCTTCAGTGCCTCCTCCTGCTACAAGTTCGTCAATGGCAGCAGCAAAAGCTTCAACACCGGTCGTGCTCGCATCTTGCCAGCGTACCGAGGGCTTTCCAACAGCCTCAATCGCTGCTTCAAGTGCCTCAGCTTGTGGGCAATCATCGTCTTCACTGCCCACGCTGAAGAAAAAGGTAACTGCTGGCCGAGGAACCAGGCCAAGTCCCAAAAGCAAGGCCGTCGTGCCACAGGCTGACGAACATGGGCTGGCTGATGAAGATGAGCTTGCGGAGTTCCTCAGAAGAAAGCAAGAGCAAGCTACAATTGCTAAGAATTCTTCAGTTCCAATGATGCTTGATCCCAAGAAGCTGCTGGACTTCATTGACATCTGGTGCACCAAGCCAGACACGCCTCTTGACGAATTGAATCTGCCTCCTGGTCCGAGTCATGTGCTGTCTGCCTTCATATTAAACAAGAAGCACAAAATTGCTCAAGCAAAACTGGTGAGGAAACAGTAGCTGCAGAAAGAGAAGGAGCTGCGGAAGAACATGCTTTCAATTTCTCCTTAGCAGCTTGTGTCTTTGCAGACTGAAATTCAACAACTGTCTGAAGAATTTGAATGCCAGTCAAATCACTGTTGTGGTGTGCGTGACAGATTCATCACCGCCACCAAAAAGGTTGTTGAAGAGCACAACAAGCATGAGGCTGCCAAGTTCGGCACAGTGCCTCCTTCCAGTTCCTCAGCTCCAGCTCCAACCAGTGAGACAACCAGGGCAACAGAAGTTGTGCCTGAAGAAAGTGAAAGGTCAACTGACGACGTTGTTCCTGAAGAAACAGCCAGGGCGACTGCATCAGTCGTACCTGAAGAAACTGAACCACCAAGTTCCTCTGCAGCAGCTCCTCCAATGTCTTCATCTGTGAAGACTATCACCCTTCCTTCTGCATCCGAAGTGAAGAGAACCAAGGCTGCGGAGAAGGAAGCAAAGAAGAGAAAAGCTTCAGCTCCTCCTGTCATCACTGCACTAATGAAGAAAGTGAAGACGGCACCATTGTCTTCAGATATTCCGATTAATGCCATTCCAATCTCATCAGCGCCCCCTGCTCCAGCCACAGAAAACCTTCAGATTGTTCCATATGGGGTGGAATATGAAATTCCTCAGGCTGATGTAGATGACACTGAAACCCACTCTGCTGCTACCACAGAGCAAGTGGATGAAGAAATTGAAGTCGAAGATGATGCTTCGCTTCACCAAGTCGTGTCACGGAAGCCCTCACATGTTCCGGTGACTGAAGAACATGCCACTGCTTCGTCTGGAAGTAGTGAAGAAACTGAAGAGAATGTGGATATTGATGGTGCTACAACCCCTCCGATCATTGACGAATTTTGGGAAGCTTTCCATCCAAATTCGCCCCTCACCACACCTCTGACGCAAGTGCCCCAGTCACCCGCCGTCACTGAAGAAATTCACACGGGCTCTAAGGAAAAACAACAATCACCCCTCCAAAGCATTCCTGAAGAAATACCAGCTGTAGCAGCTGATGAACCTGCTCATGATGAGCCCACGGTTGATGTCGTCAATACATCCCCTCCTCGTGCTGACTCAGTTCCTTCAGCAGACACCGATATTGTTCCCACTGCAACTGCTGAGGAAATTGCCAAGTCCCTAGCTGTGACCGATCCCAATGATTCCACTGGGTCCCCACGACCAGTGTTTGACGTATGCAAGAAGATGCATAACCTTCACCCAGTGCCAATGATGCCTAAGATTGGCAGAACCCTCAGGTGGCCTTAGTTCGATAATGCCAAATTCTTCGAAGAGAAGAATTTCTTCATAGGTGAGTCCCCATATGATTCAGCCAAGATCCGGCGCCTGCGATTTTGGACAAGGACGCAGATGAATTTCTATGCATCACTATTATTCGACAAGAACAAAGTATTTCCTCATCGCCATATTCCTCACGTGGATATGGAGTCTCTACCGTGCTTTCGGCCAGTTCTGGCTGTTCTTCATGATGCAGGATTACTTAGCTTATGCTCTGACGTCTGCGATTGGAATGAAGAACTCATTCTTCAGTTCTACGCCACTGTGCATTTCTCTGGAGAGGCTGAAGACATTGCTACCTGGGCTCTAGAATGGATGAGTGAAGACACTCACTATAAAGCACCAATTCATGAACTTCTTCGTGCTCTACCCGTTGATCCACCCCAAGACGAAGCAAAGAGAATATATGAAGAACATGAGCTGCCCGACCACCTGATGCAAGTGTTGATGAATCCAATGGCTGAAGGAGATGCTCCTAGGACAACCTTCCTCGTGAAGGATTTGCTCTATGTGCCAAAGACAATCTACCGCATTCTGGCCAAAACCCTCAGTCCAATCAAAGGACACAACTCCAACACTGAAGAAGTTGTGGGAATTATGAAGAACTTGCTGTTCCATATTATTCATGGCACTCCCATCAACATTCATGATTTCTTTCTGAGGACATTGGTCACAGTGGCACAGTCGCCTTTTGATCTGAAGCCATATGCTCCATGGATCATGAGATTCATCAGATCCCGATCTGCCATTCACTACAAGGCTGACAGTCAGAATCATTTGAGCTATTTGCCTGAAGTCGAAGTTCTTCAGAGCACCATCTCCTAAGTTCCTGGCAAGGGCAAGACACCCGTCGATGAAGGAATCCGTCCCCTTGATGGACAATTTCGTCAACCAATCTCCAGCTCCAATGCTGATGAATCTGTTAGCCAGGATACTGCTGCAAAAGCTACAAGGCCAACTTCTTCACCAGAAGCACCACGTGTCATGACGGACCGTGAGCTGCTCATAAGCCTTCACCAGAAAGTGGACAGGAATCACAGATGGGTTAAGCGTCAGTTTGCTGCAGTACAAGCCAACATGACTGTGACGCATAACTCAGTCTGCAAAAACCGCTACTATCTACACGAGATTTTTGATAGATCATGGGCCATCCTTTCACACCTCAAGACAGATGAAGAACTTGCAGAAATGGATTTCCAAATGAACTTTGACTGGGCAGAACCGCCAAGGAAGAAGTTCAAGAAAGTTCAAGTTCCTCCTCTTATGCCGAGCTCAGAGTCTTCATCACGCACCACTGATGAAAATGAAGCTGTTGAAGACGATGCGTCTGGTCCATCTGCTTCACGCGACCCCGACAACGCTGGCGCTCCCTAGTCTTCATCGCGATGTTTTTCTTCAGGGGCGTTAGTCCTCACCTTGTCTCCTTTTGGTCATCTGATGACAAAGGGGGAGGAGTGTGAGTTAGTCTTCAAGTGGGTCGATATATGGGCTGTTTTTGCTTAAGTTGCAACTCTTGGACTTCATTTGATTTGCTCTTTGACGAGTTGTAACTTAAATAACTATTGGTCGTCTGACTCTTTTGCTACATTTATTATGCGTGCTCTGATCCTAATATATCTGTTCATCATGCATGCACAATTTCGTCAGACACCAATTTTCATCATGCATTCATATTCTTCAAGTATCTTATGATCATGCATGATTGGATTCCAAGATATAGGGGGAGATCTCCACAATTTCAACCTGCCATGTGCATTTGCATTCCAAAGCAAATTCCTCATATGCACATCTTCAGGGGGAGTTCCTCAATATCTTGTAACCAATTTCTTCAAACTCTCTACTTACTCTTCAATTATTTTTACTCCCGTTGAAAGCCTAACCAATTTGTCATCAATCACCAAAAAGGGGGAGATTGTAAGTGCATCAAGTGCCCCCTTAGTGGTTTTGGAGTATTGAAGACAAGTCGGTTGAGGAACTAATGTGTTTGTGAGTATACACAGGAGACAGAGTCCCTGAAGATTTGGTTTAACACATGGAAGACGACCCCTAAAAATAGATTTTTTTTAAGTGAAGAATTTGATGATGAACTTGGTACGGCCTTTGAAGAAATTGATGTGAAGACTTTGAAGCTTGAAGACTTTGGTTTTCGTAGTTTCTTTTCTTCTTATTTGAGTCATAGGAAAAACCGTACTGTTAAAGGGGGTCTAGGTGAAACATATTTCACATTTCCAAAGTGATGCTCAAAACTTCTAAAACCCATACACAAGCCGCTTCGAGTGAAGCCTTTGGAAATCTCCAGTATAGCTGACGCATTTGCTAGTGACAGTGACGAAGTTCATCTGGTCGCTGATGAATTTGGTCAGGCTGAGGAGTTAGGAGTTCGTCAGTGCGATCTGCCTAAAGTGAGGAAATTGAGTGCCCCGACAAAATTGAGAGTTTGATTTTCAGACCGTTGCTGCGCCGCGTGCCAGCTGTCGAGTGGATCCTTATCCTGACAACGGTCGAATCAGACAAGGGCATTTATGACATTTTATGTCGGGTTGCCCCCTGGCTATAAATAGCCGCCCCCCATAACCACTTGTTGGTTGGCTGCTCTGAGAGAACTTGACACTTGTCATTTGAGAGCAACCCATCCTCTGGCGACTTTGTCAGAACCCAAGTGAGGAAAAACCCAACCAGAGCCTAAGTGATTGAGCATCACTGAAGAGATTGATCTGTGTGATTTGACGCTTGTTACCTTTGAGGACTGTCATTTCCAGACGGTTAGGCGTCATGTTCTCAGCACCCAAGAGTAATTGTGGCGTGCCGGTGAACAAGTATGTGAAGGTTTTGGAAGTCTGCCTTGAAGACTTACCACGAGTGATTGGGCGAGGTCTAAGTGACCTTAGCTCAAGAGGAATACGGTGAGGACTAAGTGTCCTCTGAGTTGTGACTCAGCCGCCTCAACCAGACGTACAGTTGATACATCAACTGGAACTGGTCTACCAAATTCCATTGTCTTCACCGAGCCAACCTGGTTTCAAATTCCTCACCCTCCCTTACTTTATTCTGCTGCTGAAGAATTTGTGATCTATCCTCTGACGAATTTGAACTGAAGTATTTGATCATGCTATCTTTTATTTCCTCAGTTCATATTCTTCATGCGTGTATGATTGCATGTTCTTCACCCTTTTGTATCCTGTTCGCATGTACTCTGATTCTGTGATGACTTAGTTTCACATGCGTTTCTATTTCTTCACTCTGATCTTCGTCAAATTCATCAGAGTTTGACGAATTTCTAATAATCTCCCATTCACCCCCCCCCCTCTGGGAGATAACCTGCGCTTTCAGCGGGTTGCTTCATAATCAGTCTGGCCAGTTTCTGCACTGATGGCCTTGTTTACGAGTTTCTGGAAAGTGAGACACTCATGCAGACGAAGATCATGACGAAGCTCAGGATTAAGTCCCTTTCGGAACCTAGCCTGTTTCTTGGCATTGGTGGACACTTCTTCAGGGGCATAACATGCAAGGTTTCCAAACTCCCGACTATAGACATCTACAATCAACTTGCCTTGGGTGAAGTTGCAAAACTCCTCCCTTTTGCGGTCCATCAGACCCTTTGGGATGTGGTGCTCGCGGAAAGCCTCACTAAAATCTACCCAGGTAGTAACCTGACCAGCTGGGCGCATGGCTTCATAGTTCTCCCACCAGAGACTAGCGGGACCTTCGAGATGGTATGCAGCATAAGTGACCTTGTCAACTTCAGCTACGTTGGCGGAACGCAGCTTATGAGTGATGCTGCGGAGCCAGTCATCAGCGTCGAGTGGTTTGACAGAGTGGTGGAAGGTAGGCGGGTATAGCTTGATGAAGTCATGGATAGACACCATGTCATTGCGCTGCTGGTGGGCTGTGTTCTGCTCAATGCACTCAAGCAGACGGTTGGTTTCACGCTTGTTCCTCTCAGCCTCTAGCATGACCTCAGCCAGAGAGGGTGGATGGGGAAGGTTCTCATTCCTAGCTCCACTGCCTTCACCCTGCTCATGGTCAGCGGGGTTGCTTTGGGTATTGACCATCCTGGGAAACAAAACCACGGTTTAGACAAGGATGACAATAACTCTAGCATAGGGTGCGGAGTGTAATGGACGACACGGAATGCAGAGATGAACATCTGTACAACATGGTAACAACGAAGCTGCCATATCTATACCATCGGTCGTACACACCATAACATAGTTTAATACAAGCCCAAGCTAGAGTACAACTACGGTGAAAGATGATACAATGCATCAGAGGCATTCCAAGCTCCTATACATTATTTATCTACGCCTCCGGAACTCAGTACACACCTAGTCATATCCCACAAGACACGCAGGACTGTGATGGATACAACTGCTACAATACTACTACAACCACAACTATCTCAGACGTCTCCGTAGTAATCCTCGTAGAGATTACCACCGTGGCCTGGAAGCTGAACGTGAGGATCCAGAAACACACTAGCCTGGGGGACCTGGGATCCGTAGGGACACGGATGTGGCCTAGGTCCCACAGCGGGTGGTAGAAGAGGTCCACGTAGAGGTGTGATGCCTCCAACATCAGGCCAATCTACGCGGGCTGGCAGATGAGTCCGCACTGGATACAGCACATCCATATCGTAGTATCCTGTCTGGACAACGAGTGAAAGCTGTGTCAAAGCTGTCCAAAGACGTGCTCGTGTAGCATAGAGCTCCTAACGAAGGGCACGGACATCACGATCCCTGTCCTCCAGCAACTGTGCGGTGGTCTGGACCTTCGGCTCCTCATGAGCGGCATCAGTATAGAGACCACTAAGATAACCCTCCTTGCCTGGAAGTGACACTGGCATATAGCTGAACTCAGTGTTCTGAAGCAGTGCGTGCCTAGCTCGGATTATCGTCATCATGGAATAGGCTGCATCCTGAACAGACATATCGATAGTAACTCTGAGTCCATAGGACCAGTGAATAGGCTCTGTAGCTCCAAGGTACGAAGGATAGATCCTGACAGTGCAAAGGTACTGACTCTGGTTGAAGTCCCGGTACTGCTCCTCCACTGTGTACTCAGGGTACCAGCGGTAACCGGTCTCAATCATGACACGAACCAGCATGGCCGTATGACCTGGCACATCAATGCACCAGGTCAGACAGACAACTTGATGAGGGGTGCGAGAAGCCATCTGAAACACAAAATAATGCAAAGGCATTAGAATTTCTAGGACAAGTCGGACAGCATAATGGCTGTAAATGCTCAAAAAAGATTTTGAGACATCCTGCAAAAATTGTAGCATAACCACTCAACATCATAATATCAAGGTTCTGAGACCAACTATTTAAAACACCGAAGCACTTGAGACTGAACTGAGACTTGAATCCACCATTCCTATAGGTCTACGGATTAGTAACATGTGATCCTGGTAGATGGATGAGAAGCCTAGTTCTTAATCCCCATAAAAAAGAAGAGGGTGACCCGAAAGAATGACACGAGAAGAGAAGTAAAAAGAGCCTTACGTTCCCTTCCACAATCAATTCCCTTATATATAACTAAAGCATTTCTAGACTCAACATCAACCATTTTGGCTTGGTAAACCTACAGGCAACCTAGCTCTGAGGCCAACGCTGTCAGGACCCCGATCCTAAGTCACACCGATCTAGCAGGTAACACATCATATCACATTGCGGCCTCACGCACGGTATTCCCACGGCTGCAGCCTTACCTTGGCCGGGACCGTTTGCGCCTTTTGGCTCACGTATATGATTGTGTCGCTAGCATCCATATGACAGAGAACCCGGGCCGACATGGCTAGTCGTGAACCAAGGTGGCACAAACTTACAGGGACAGGCATACATTACCCAGCAATGCACGTGTCGATCAACAGCGAGTGTAACCGAGTCGTAGCAAGCTACAAGGACTCTGGTAAAACACCACGTGATATTTCCCCGAAGGGACAGACATAGGAGCAAAGAAGGATACATGCCAGTCAGCCCATGTGTTCCGGAGCAGTAGCGAACTACCAAGGCTCCGTGGAAGCACTAGGAGACATTTCCCCATAAGGAAGGCTACCAAGAATAAACAACTAGGTGTCGAATCCCACACATACCAAGCATTTCAATAACATACACACAATATGCTCGATATGTGTAAATACAACATGGCATCACAACAAAACTCTATGACTCAAAGTATTTATTTAAGAGGCTCCGAAGAGCCATACGTAACATATCCATACAGGTAGGGGTCACATGACCCAACGCAATATCGCTCACCTAGCCTTAGAAGTTAGACACATATCTCGATCTCGAGGTAGATCAACTCTGTACTCGATACATCTCCATCAATATAAACAAAAGCAGGACGTAGGGTTTTACCTCCATTAAGAGGGCCCGAACTTGGGTAAACATCGTCTCCCTTGTCTCTGTTACTACCGATCCGAGATCCGTAGCTCGGGACCCCCTACCCCGAGGTCTGCCGGTTTTTACACCGACACACGACGATTGTACTTCCAACTCGAATGGTCAAGTACCTCAGTGGAGAAAGCCGAAAATCGACTGTCACAATAAGCGCGAACTGGTCACCAATCCGAAGACAGTGTCAAACTAAAAGCCGCTAGTGGTTATGTCGTGATAAACGAAGGGTCCTTGTTATAAGGACCACGGTGTTAAGCTAGGTGCACCTCGGCCAGTCCGATCACCACTGCACTGGGGGCTAGTTCAACTACCCCACAAGTCGAGATCCTATGACTAAGTGAAAGCTATCAAGCTTTATAATCTGATTGCCTGGTTTCTCTAAACACGCCACCACCTCCGGGCTCCAAGGAGTCGGCTAAAGGTGTACGCATTTTAAAGGAACACCCCTTGTAGTATCTACAAGGGGGCAGAAACCGACGATTGGCCGCTTTCAGAATCAAAAAACGGTCGCACACAAGCAGCAATAAAACATCGGATAAAAACGATCATTCAACAAAATATACTTGTTTTAATACAAACTCCTCCTCAGCAAACCAAGGGCCCTCTAGAACTTGATTTCGGCATTAGATCACTGGGCCTCTGTCACCCGAGCACCTTCACGAACCGCGGCCAGGAATTGTTCCGGCGTCCGATTCTTTCCTTCCGGAGGGCCAGAAGCGATGTCCATGGGCTTTATCTTCGGGAAATGCGCCATTGTAGATGTGTATGCCCTTTCCGCCCCCTCCAAACAGGACGACCGCTTCCACTTTTCCACCTGGGGGCTGGTCTCTCAAAGCCTGCTCACCTGGGGGCTAGTCTCCTCGTTACCAGTTTTGTTCTTCTTTCTCGTTGACGTGTTTCGGCATCCCCGTGACGTAGTCACCTGTGTCTGGCCAGACGATGATGGATGTCATCACACCAAGAGGGCCCTAAGAATATCTCTACATTGTTGGAGGAGCAAATTCCACTCTCGAGCTATCAAGTTCCTTGTCAAACTTTCCGATGAACCCGTAAGTTGTCGTTATGATCACCTAGTTACAAATGACATTTGAGCAACCCTTAAGCTCATCGTACGGTAAGAAGTGACTATGATATTCTCATGATCTAAGGAACTAAAACACATGTTAACACTCTGTGTTATGACAATTGACTTGTGAAGAAATCATCTCAAAGTATAACAAACATGTTTGGGTAGATTCAATATGATCGTTCTTCTAACGTCATACCCGCAATGTTGTTTTAGGACTATCGTTACACTTAACGGCATCGTAAGATCCGAAAAACATGATCACCAACAACACTTGAGCTAGTCCTAGAGGCGAGACTAGGAATCATATTTTACCGTTTATCATTCCACACGTGCATATGAGTTTTCTATTGAATCGCACATTCCACGATCATAGCAGTTATAGCATGGAATATAAACTCTTAATTATGAATATGGAAATATAATAATACAATATTATTGCCTCTAGGGCATATTTCCAACAGACTCCCACTTGCACTAGAGTCAATAATATAATTAGCACATTTCCATTTACACCAATGGCAGTCCGGTGTTTGTCCATGCTTTGCTTGTGGTATAGCCTTCATCCTATCGAATCTTGACAACTTCAGATCCGCGTGTATCATGTGCATTTCAATGCATCTGTCATGCTTTCACACTAATTCATAATTTTTGTGAAACTGGCTTTGTATGTATTGAATCACTAGCAGGACCTATGATTCCTTAGACTGAGCTATGGAATCACTATTAAGAATAGTGTTCCATTGGCACAATCATCTAGAACCATACCAAGCTCATGAACTTTTGATTCATCACCCTCTATTGTTGCTTCTAAAGCAATAATATACTCAACCTTTTGCTATAGAATTCACCACAGTAACTTTTTTGGACCAATCTTACTGTGCCACCATAAATCATTTAATTTGAAATCGAAAATCACTTGGAGCACCGATGAAGATTTTTGTCGATGTACTACTTACAACGAGCATGTATTGATATAAATCCTTACAACAATCTCTTCATTTTCTCCGTTTGCCAGAAACATGTCATTAGTACTTAACGACATTTTCACAGTTGTCCTACTATCAACAATTTGACCATTCTCACAACTTACTTGGAGTACTGGAGATATCTGGTTATTTACGTACCATGGAATTAACACAAGTGTGATTGAAATCATGTATTTCGCTCATCAGTATTTCAAGATACCGATTCTTGCTAAAAACACCTTCCATGTGACTTCGACAAGAAACTCTTCTTGGCGTTTTTCATACTAAACTGCTTTAGTATCTTGTCAATATGTATTTTGGCTAAGCCCAATTAGACACTACTATCTCCATAGATTATTATGCCTAATACAAGGACTATATTGCCTAAGTACTTTACTGAAAAAACTAGTTTCAATAAAGTCTTAATCCGTGTCAAGAAATTTATATAATTTCCAATCAACAATGTTTCATGCACACATAGTGTTTAGAAATATTATCATGCTCCCACTTACATTCTTGAAAATACAACCATCTTCACTTTCCTCGATGAAATCAAATTATTTGAGCATTTCATCAGAACAAAGATTTCAGCTCCATTATGCTTGCTTCAATTCATTATAGGATCTCTTGAAGTTTGCACACTTACTATCATCCTCTGGATCGACAAAATTACCTTCGGACCGTATCAAATATAAAACCTTGGTTCTATTTCCATCTCATGGGAATAATTTTAACATCCATCTATTATATCTCATAATATAAATATTTAGTAATTGCTAGTTTAACCCGAACTGACTTTAAGTATTGCTATGATGAGACAATCTCGTCATAATCAGCTCCTTGATCTTGTCATAAACTATTTGTAACAAGTCAAGCATTACATAACATTTTTTTATCTTTGCCAGTCTATAGATCCATTACTATACTTTAGACCCTAAGTCTTTCAGAGGGTCCATCAAGTTCTAAACTCCAATTATGTATATGGATACTATCTCGGATTATTTTTGGCATATAGCCAATTCCGGAGTCAGGGCCCATCAACGATTCTCTGTGAATTATAGGTTCAATATTTGTTCAACAATATTTCGTCTGCACACCACGCAGGTCTGCATGAATTTGCCAAACATATATAGTTCAGCTGCAAGTTCGACCAAAATCACTACATCTTATGTAGAGGCTTCCGTATCAGTCGCAGTATGAAATTCTAGAACCAATTCTAGTGTTTCTTTTCTTTGACCTGATTACGAAAATTCTGTAATCTCATTGAGTTGCACTATCCTCCCACTCACTATTTTGTAGAAAATATTTTCTTCAAAACTTACCGCACTCTGTGGCAAAAACACTTTGCCTCGGCGTAGTGATAGAGGAATACCCAACTATTTGGGATAACTAAAAGAGTAGTACTCATACCATTCCATACCTTATATGGTGTCATTTCAACATATTTGATGGCGCTCTTTTTCAGTGTAAAAGCCATAGTCTTTAAAGCATCACATTAAAAAGTATATTGGCAAATTGATTAATGTCATCTTTGATCTCACCATGTCACACATAGTTTGAATACATCTACTCAAAACATTCTACTCTTAGTGATGTTCTGGGAAGTGCAAGCTATAAAATTCTTTTCATAGCTCGTCAGACATTCGCTAAACTTGTAACTCAAATATTCCTTTCTGCAATCCAATTGTAGAAACATAATTTTTGTTACAATCAGTTCTACTTCATTCTGGAAAAACCTTTCGAAACATTTCAAAAGATCGAGATTTATGTCTCGGTAAATATAAATATCTACTTGAGTCAGCCTTGAAGATAGATAAATCCACTGCTTGCAACAACACTTATTGGACTACACACATCAATATGCATGTTCCAATTATTTTGTTGCTCGTTCTTTATGGCCTGTGAATGGTATTTTAGTTTACTTCACTATTCGGATGAAAGTTGCAGGTGTCAGATGATTCATAATCAGATGACTTCAAAATCCATCACTATGGAATTTCTCCATGCTGGTTTCTCCAATGTGACTGAATGCAGTATCACACATATGTGGTATTCTTTTAGTCTTACGACATTTAGCGGCAGTGTTATGGATCTTCAATTTTATCATGAATATTCATAACATACATCCCATTCACAATAACAGTACGGCCTTTTGTTCATAACATTGAACAATTATTGTTCTCTCATGAACAACCACCTTGCAACTTCTATGCAATGGGCTAGAGTGTACAAAGCTCTAAAATGAATTTTAACAATAAAGACAGAGGTAATAAGCTGATGGGAAGTCCTGTAACTTTTACAAAGTTTCCATCAGATATTTTAATCTCATAATCTGTTGGTCATTTAGGCTGTTGTATTTTCTTGCAATGATTCGCAACAATATGCAATCGAGTCAATATCCTTGTGATCAACTTTTAACCACAATATCGAAGAATTAATGATCAACAATTTGATCATAATTCTCAAGAACTACACTTGATCAACTTCCTCTACATCTTATAACTTGTATGACATTCATACCTGAGCTAGACATTCCAGTCTTCTTTTTCTTTCTGCCTTTTACTTCTTACAGTTTTACTTCCAATATTTCTCCTATTCACAGAAGAAGCATCTAACGTTTAAGAGTGGCATGAGCCCTGAACTTCCCCAGGCATGTAAGTATTATTACATCCTTCGGGTTTTTCTTTCTTTTTAAGTTCTCACCATCATCTCGTGACTGGCATTCTTCCGGTTCTTACATATTTTAGTCTTAAACATAGTTGAAGGCTTCACTAGAACTTGCAAACCAAACACTTCTTTAGATATCACATATCTTTTAACCTTTATTTGTTTCTGAAAACAATTTTCAGTTCCAAGAATATCACATAACTATCCCAAACATTTTGAAGTTCGACTTTCTCGGAAGCAAGCAGACCGCAATGTAATTCTAGCCTTTTGGATCGATAGACTTGAGTCTCATTAACCACGGCTTCTGCGGGAGACTATTGAAAACATGCGATAGGACAAAATCCTTCTCGGCACTCTAGAGGACGATCCTCTCATTACGTTTACCAATCGTAAAGATTCAACCAGATAATAAAAACAGCTAATCAATTTCAACATGAAAGGTGGAACCGTGAGCCACAATTCTACAACTATAATGCAAACTACACATAGACATTGTTCATAACTAATTTGCACTAGTGATTAAATTTAATTAATACATAATTGTGCTCCCATTCAAATCAATATCTCTCATAATTGATAGTGAGTGATTCGAGACCCTGATCTTATTCACAGCCATTGATGGTAGCATCAATAATGACGTAAACTTCAACCGGTAGGCAAACTTGCCAATCATATATCCATATGACTCTTGTTCATCTTTCGACGCTTCGTGCTTCGAGCTCAGAACTTTTCTGCCAAAACTTCAAGACAACAGAGTGTTTCCTGCTGTGAGGTCCTACCTTCACCCACAATATACTTCACGATCCGTTTGTACTCATGGTGGCATGTAGTACTCTGAAAAGCCACATGTTATAGACGGTTGCAACACTAGGAAGAGCACCTTTTAACTTGATATTTTCAGTAAGAGATCACCCTAATAGTTGACTACTGCGCAATCAAAGCGTGCAAACAATAAATGGATAAACATCTCAGGTAATTCATACTAGCATGATATGGTATAGCCCTTGGCGCCGGGAAGTCTTCACAGTCTTCTTGAATCTTCATTCGTAACGTCGCCATGGCGGTAGAAAAATCGTTGTCGCGACAGCCATTTCAAAAACGCTGTCGTGGCGGCAATTTTAGAAAACGTTGTCGTGGCGACCATTTCAAAAACTTTGCCGTGGCACCAATTTCAGAAAAACGCTGCCGTGGCATGAAATTTTTTAGCACCTCCTCCTGCGCCTGGTACACCTTCTCCACGTCGGGGTCCTCCGTGTACACTTGCCACCATCACCTGTAACCTGTAGACTCTCTCTACATCATTTACAGTAAGGTGGCAATCTCGTGGCTCCAGCCATCATGCCTTGACACGCAGGCCACTTAACATTACATCATATAACCATCTCATACATAAACTCATTATCATGATGAAGGCTATACCACATCATATGCAAACCTGCAAAACCAAGTTAGACGTCCTCTAATCAGTTTGGCAAATTTTAATTATGTGGATGCTAGGGTTCTCGAAAAACACTAACTACCTATGTACACAATCAAGGTGATAATTCTTGTTGCTAGATTAACTTTCGGGATGTGTGAGGGAAGAGACTTAATTAAAAATCTCTAGCCCCACACTAAACTTCGTCAAATACGCATGACCCCCTAGAAGATCGTTCATCTTCATCGCCCTCTTGTGCATGCGACGGTTCACTATTCTTGACTATGATGAAGCCCAAAGAACTATTAGTAGATCGTCGACAGCCAGAACTGATCGATTGTCATAACTTTGTATAAAGCTACATCATGCGGCCAATGAACTGAACCGAAGCAACACTCAAGGGAAGCATAGCAAGAACATCAAACCCTCACATCCACATGTGATCTAGATCGAAACCTGCATCTACTCATAGAACCGCTCATGATGCCACTGTTGGGAAACGTAGTAGAAAACAAAAAAATTGCCCTACGATCACCCAGGAACAATATGAAGATGCATGTAGGGTTTGGATCAACGATCGTTACCAACTCCGGAGTGCAGTGGAAGTAGACGAGTCGATGTAGATCGTACTTGGAGTCCCTTGAACCGTTGATGACGATCCTGCGAACCGCCCTCGAACGATCCCTCGAACGAAAGACTGAAAGCACGACCTCTCTACTTGGTTGCAAGCGTACGGTCTTCACGATCTGGCAGCGCTTCGCCATCCAGAGCTAATCATCGCCGGAGAATTAGAGGGAGGAGATTAGAATCACACTAGGCTTCTAATTATGAGGATTATAGGAACTAGGTCTAGCTATAATTAGTCAACTAGGACCAACTAGAACTAGAACTAGATGAACAAGAAGAGGCTCCAAAACTTGTGTCTCAATTGGGGCCAAAACCTCTAGTACATATAGGTTGGAGGGGAGAAGGAGGGGTGCCACAAGGAGGGAAAGGATTCCCCTCCTTGGCCGGCCAAGGGGAGGGGAGTCCCCCTCCAATTCGGCCTCCCCTCCCTTCCCTAGTGGGAAAAAGGGGAGCCACCTCCACTTGGGCCCAAGTGGCCCAAGTAGCTTTCCACCACTTGGATTTTTAAGGCCCGTTGATATTAAATTAAATATAAAAGCCTCCTAACTATTATTAGAGCCTTTTATTATTTATTTAACATCTCTGGAAACATTTTCCACCTATATATTATTTATCGGTAATACCCGGTATTCCCCGATAAACTCTGAAACCCTTCCGGTGACCCCGAAACGCTTCCGGTTCCTCTCGAAAGTATTTTGAATATTAATGAAACAATTCCACAAATAAATCCTCAATACTCTTGTCCTACTAACACTCAGCAGGTCGTGATTACCTTAAGCTTGTGACCCCATAGGTTCGGTAAATCATAGACATGAAAGAAACCCCTTCGTTCAATGACCGATAGCGGAACCGTGGACATCCATATCGATCCTTATGAGTACATGAATGACATTCGAGTGATGCTTTGGTTATCACATGATGTTCCCTTTGCTTCACGACACTTTACAAAACCCGAGGTGAGATGTATCGGTATCCTCTTGAGTCATACACATGCTCACTATACCGGTCTCCTCGTTACCGGTTTTGTTCTTCTTTCTCGTTGACGTGTTTCTGCATCCCCGTGACAGTCTGACCAAACGATGATGGATGCCGTCACACCGAGAGGGCCCTAAGAATATCTCTCCATCGTTGGAGGAGCAAATTCCACTCTCGAGCTATCGAGTCCCTTGTCAAACTTTCCTATGAACCTGTAAGTTGTCGTTATGATCACCTAGTTACATATGACGTTTGAACAACCCCAAAGCTCATCGTACAGTAAGAAGTGACTACGATACTCTCATGGTCTAAGAAACTAGAACACATGTTAACACTCTGTGTTATAACAATTGACTTGTGACGATATCATCTCAAAGTATAACAAACATGTGTGGGTCGATTCAATATGATCATTCTTCTAACTTCATACCCTCAATGTTATTTTAGGACTATCAATACACTTAATGATATCCCAAGATCTGAAAAACGTGATCACCAACAACACTTGAGCTAGTCTTAGAGGCGAGACTAGGAATCATATTTTACCGTTTACCATTCCACACGTGCATATGAGTTTTCCACTGAATCGCACATTCCAGGATCATAACAGTTATAACATGGAATATAAACTCTTAATTATGAAAATGGAAATATAATAATACAATATTATTGCCTCTAGGGCATATTTGTAACAAATAGTCCATGATCAAAATCTCATCCCCTTTTAATAGTATTGGCTTTCCTATGGACTCAATGTGATCTTTGATCACTTAACCAAAAATGTAGAGTCTTGAAGCTTTTGCCCATGCTTTGTCCTTTTCATTTTGAGGGGTCCATATTCACATCCAATTGCCATACCTAAATTGAACATTCCTGAAATATTCTTTGAGTGGGAGTTAGTTCAATGAGGCATATGTTGTTATGAATTGCCAAAACCACCCGGGGATTAGTTGCAATTTCAACGATCAGTGTCAAATACTGGTCCATTTTTCACCCACGATCACCATATCACACACGGGCCTTTTTCTTACCTGTATGTGATAAGCATCCAGCCGAGCCCCAAAGTGATTATCACTCACGCGCTGAGCTGGGCGGCTAGTAGTAAAGCTCATCACTGACGCGTGGTTAGTGGCCGATCAGTGATGTTCGAATTTGTAGCAGCGTGAGCTTCCATATCGTCCCAAAACCCATACGAAGTCAGCGGGACACAGGAGCCCAGGCGCGCCGGAGCTATATATCACATGTACATATTCCTATTACATCTCAACTCCCATAAATCAGGTTCTCAACGCGTTCATTCGGTTGAGTCGCTTGAATAGTTTGGTTTTCTCTTTCTTCTTTGTCACTTAAGTGGCTGGATTGGTCCAGTTTGACAATTTTTTCTTCTTTCTTTTTCTCTGTTTTTCTATGGGTCTCTTCGGTTTTTATTGATTTTTTTCTCTGCTTTTCTTTTCTTAGTTTTTTTTACTATTTTCATTGGTTTTGAATTGTATTTATATTCCCTTTTTTGTTTTTTTGCACAATTTTCCTTTTCTTTTTTCTATTTTCTATGTCGGTTAAACGTTTATATCAGCTTTGTCATTATTTTCCATCTGTTTTCTTCGGGGGTTTTATAAACATTTAAAAAAAAATTAAATACATGATTTTAAAAAAAATATATGTTTTGATGTCTAATTTCTTCAAACACATTATACATATTTTGTATACATATATATTTTTTATATATTTAAACATCTTTTAAATATATTATTAACATTTTATCAGATGGGTGTTTTGGAAAAAAAATACACATTAGAAGTTTTTCCAAATACACGTTGAAACATTTCTTGGTATGATATGAAACAATTTTCTAAACTATGTAGACATTTTTTTTTGCATTGTTTAAACATTTCTTTAAATGTCACAAACAAGTATTTATACACTTGAACATTTTCGACATGTAAAAGTGCATTGTTTTGAGTTATGCAAACATCATTTTCCTTTTGAAATACGTGATTGTTTTTTAAATGTCAGATACATCTTTTTTGAATGATAAAAACATTTTCTAAAAGTCGTGAATAAATATTTTACACTTCATTAACATTTTTTAAAGTGCGACAAACACTTTTCAAACAAATTATCTAAATTATTTATCCATGATATATGTATTTTTGTATTATATATATAAACAAAACTTTAAAAGAAAAGCATATTCACGTGATGTCAGTGTGACTAAAGGACTTGGTTACTTTTTTTAGACAAAGGACTTGGTTACTTTTTTTTTTTTGAGAAGAGGACTTGGTTACTGGGCATAGAAAAATGTTTAATAATGATAAGGAGTATGGGCCCAGGCGAGATATTGACAATAATTATAAGGAGTATGGGCCGGGCCTGCTACACCCGTGCGGAGATACAACGCCAGCGCCGCCGCACCTTGCTCGAGGAAATCACTAGAAGTACCGTGTCTCGTAGTCGCAACGCGGCCGAAGTCGTAGAACCCTAACGAAGAACAACATCTAGATCCGCCGCCTAGATCCAACTTTCCCGTCAGGGGTGGCAAGATCCAAGATGGCGATGGCGGCAATTCGATATGCCGGGAGAAATCTCGTCGGTGGCCGGCGACCAGAGGCACTCAGCCGGTTTTGGCCTGGGTCTACCTCAGCCTGTTCTAGTCGCCCGAAATTTATCCAGGTTCTTCTATATATCTCCAATTTCAATTCCTAGGTTTTAGTGATTGAGATTTTAGTAGTATATATACAAGTTGTGTTGTGCTTATGCGAAACCTGCTGCAGTCTTTGGTCCCACATCAGAGTGAAAAGGCTAGGCTCTTGATGGAAATACAAGAGAAGAAAGAAAAACTGTACCGCCTTATCACTGAACACGGTTACATTGTTGAGGGCAAGATATGCCAGTCAAACATTGAGATCTTGCAGCATCTTTCGGCACAAGTCAAACCTAGGCCCAACGATCCTGTTTGGTATGTATACTTTTATCTAAACATTTGCTCTAATCCGTGTTATAATTTTCAGTTTTATTAGTTTGTTACCCGAGTAAATAACTATTTATATCTCATCTGCTGATTTTTAGGCGTTACCTTTGGAAACAACAGAGAATCTATGTTTTCTGGATGTGCTTCAGTCCTCTGGTAACTGTCACTGGTATCTGGATTTTCTTTAATGAGAGGGTGAAGAACAAACGCATCAGGGGAGAAGGATTTGTTGTCTGAAAAATCGAATGGCTCACTCAATCCAACAATGCCACTTTTCATGTAGTTTTCTGCTTTATTTGGACTTACGTCTATGCTTTGTCTCGTTTATCTTATATATCTTTGTGTAATGCTTGAAATGGAATGATGTTTATTTGGACGCTACATTAGCTTTGTGATGATATTTGTGTGAGAGGCATTTGATGGTGGAGTATTTCTTAGATTGTTAATTTTGCTCAACATAATAGATGTATGTCATATTATGACAATTATTTATACTAGGAAAATGGCCCCTTGCAACCGGATAAAAAACTATGGTTTAAGAAGGGAAACGCTTTACACCAGAGTTATTCTTAACAAAATAATAAATATGGTCAGATATCCTTGACATGAAAAGAGGGACCATCTTTGCAAAAGATCTAATAAATGCATGCATTGTTCGACTTGTGGGCGTGCTTTCTTAATGATAGTAAGATACTAAGATGCCAGTGGTACGCAACCACATAAAAGTATGAAGCCAAAAGTATGTGCATTCTATGGGAAGCGGCTATTTGGAGCCCGTGCATCCGTTGTTGCGTGGGGATCCTGGAAAAAGGGACTGTCGTGTCAGAGCTAGATAGAGAGAAAATAAGGATACAGAGAGAATATAGTGCAACAGTGCGTCCAGATGGGCCGTATTCGTATGCGCGGGGAGCGGCGGCGTTAGTAGGCCGTCACACCATTTTCCTGCGCCGTGGACCAGGACGTCTCATTTTTTCTGAGCGAAGCTCGATTAGTCCAGGACCGCCGCTTATTCCGACTTCCGAGCCCCGTGCGTCAGAATTCGTGAACGGAACGGCGATGGTGAGGCAAGGCGAGGGTGCGCAGGCGATGCGAGGAAGGGGAGCGGCGACAGGTTTGTCCTCCGCGCATCCGCCGGCGGGATGGTGGCCGGCGGGATGGAAATCTTGATGGATCCAGTCGACAGGCGAGTTCCCCTTTCTTGATTCAAACCTCTACTGGTCATCCGACCAATCCGCCGTCGATGATTGATGAGTACGACGCAGGTTTCCGCTGCGAGAGGAGTTCGCCGACAGCCTCGAGCACCCAGATCTGATGGCCCTTGTCGTGCTGCGGTGGGGAGGACCGGAGACACAAACGGCCGAGGAGTCGAATGCCGCTTCTGGGTGCGCACAGGCGGTGAGCGTCGGCGACGACCGGTGCAAGAGGAAAGGTTCTCCTACACATTCTGCGCAGTCGACTGGGAAGGTGAATCCGGAAGCACCTGGTTGGACAAAATGGTGACGTCCTTGAAATCCAATTTGTAGTTTTGATTTTAGATGGCTTGAACTAGAATGTCACGCTGTGTGTTACTCATGAAGCTCTCAAGTTTAACGACCAGGTAGAGGAGCTATTTGAGGCATGTAAGAGAACCTCTAAAGGAAGTGTGTGCATTTAGGCCAAGTTGGCAAGGATTATTGTGTGGTTCGTAGTAAATGATCCTAGAGTGAAATGCTTCTGCTGTACGTAAATATGCAGAAAATGTAAAATAGACAGTGACATGTCTATAACGACTGAATTTTACTGAACTTTTTTGAAACCCGGTTGTTTGCAGGTTGAGGCTCGGTAGTGCCTCACCGGACAGAACCCCATGCGCGTCCAGGATGAGTGTGCTCGTGCAAACGATTAGGAAATTTGCGGAGGAACCATCGAGAAGTGTGATCAAGCTTGAGCTGGGACTAAGCTCCGGTTCCCTCGGAGAGCCATACGACTTCTACAACTTGTACTCGTTGGAAGTTGGATTCGGGATAAGATATGGTAAAAGTAGGTTGAACGCTGAGAGGACGAAATCAATGCAGGAAATCGTTTGCGGATGCTCGGTGAGAGTTCTGATCCGAACTTCATAAAAATGCATGCTTCCGTTGGTTTGATATGGTGAAATGTTTGTGGCTGAATGCTTATGTTTTGATTGTCTTTGCAGGGGAAGCCTAAAGCAGAGAACAGTTGGTCTTGTCGATGTGAGTGCGCGGCACTGATCAGACTCTTGAGGGCTGCAGACACCACACAATGTCTCTGACCATGGGGGGAGAAAGTGCACTGGCCATTGCAGAAGCACATAGACGTGTACACGAAGCCTAATTTAGCAATTGCGGGAGAACAATGTCAATATGGGCAAAAGTGTACATCATCATCTGTAGTTTCTTCGGGTCTATGGAGAAATTACCATTCACGAAGAGGACTTTGGGAAATATATGTGGCAAGATAAGTCGCTAGCAGGCAGATGATGACGTCTGGAAAACATTGGAGATTTCCATGGACCCAGATTTCACTTACCGCGTACTTGCGGACAGTCAGAGCAAGATCAAGAATTTGATGTGGACTAACAGTAGCAGCAGGATGCAGTACAGGTTCTTTGGTGATGCGGTCACTTTTGACACCACGTTAGCAGCCTTTCGGGCTCTTCGTGGGGTTCAATAACCATTTTCAGAGTGTGATACTAGCAGTGCTAATGAGAGACGAGCAAGTCGAGAGGTTTGAGTGGGTTTTTGCCGAGTTCATGGGAATGATGGGTGGACCAGTGCCCAAACAATATTGACAGGTATTGTAATCAAGAAAACATCAGTTCTCTACTTTTTAATGGCTCTATGGGCTAATGTTCATGCGTTAATCGGTGCAGATCAGAATAGAGCTATGGAGGTGGCTATAAGTAAAATCTATCCTGAGACTGTGCACAGGTGGTGCAAAATGGCACATACTGAAGAAAGCTAAAGAGTGCTTGGGACCTCTGTACATGAAGAAGAACGAGTTCAGGGCGGAGTTCCACGAGGTTGTCAACCACATGCTCACAGTGGACGAGTTTGAAAACGCCTGGGCTATGTCGCTGAAAAAGTACAATCTGAAACAACACCCGTATATGGGCACAGATTTATGAGATATGAACAAAGTGGGCAAAGCCTTATTTCAAGGGTGTTTTCTGCGCAAAAAAATGACAATCACACGACGGACAGAGAGTGCCAATCATACGCTGAAGACGTACATGCCTCCAGCAAGACAGATGTATATGTTTGTAAGTCAGTACATGAGGCTGCAATTCGACCGTGAACAGGATGAGAGCTACGAGGAAAAAAGAACAATGATTGTAAGTCCCGGTTTTCGTTCCATTGATGAGCATTTCTAGAGAGATTGATTCGAGATTGTTCTAACACTTGCCCCCTTGTGCAGAGTGGACCTGTGAGACAGACGAACCTTGCGATCCGAACACATGCACATCACTTGGTGGTGTGCAAAAATAGATGTGTCATTTGAATTAAGTTGTGTAGCTTATGATCCAAGAATTTTCTGGTGTGTTTCAGTGAGCAATGCTCCACGCCTGTTCCTCCAGCGCATGAACTGTGTACCCCTTGTAAACGGAGTGTAAAATCTCTTTGAACTGATCTGCATACTTGGTTGACTTGTGTAGAACTGATGCCAAGATCCAGATGACAAATGTTTCTGATGAGTTTGCTGTTGGCACCTCTGTAGAATGATCTGCGGCTTGCATGCATTGATGTTCTTCCATGTCGTGGTGGTCTTGCATGCAGAGAACGAGGCACTTGTCACGACCTGATGTGAAAACATGTCTTGCTCCTGTGCATGTGTGTGCTGTGCGCCGTGGGATTCAAATTTTGAACTGCTGGCTTACTAAATGTCTAAGTTTGAAAACCTACTGGAGGAATGCCAGCGTCTTCTAGTCTCCGGTTTTCCGCTCGCTAGTAGAATCCGTGACCAGGTTTCTTTCCTTTCTGGGGCGATGGAGGTGACCAACTCTGCACCACAGAACGGGCACAGCATCGGATGAGCAATGGAGAGGAAGATTGGAAGTAGGGGAGAAAGGGATCTGCAAATGAAACAAGATGGGGAAGATGAACTGAAGCAGGCAGAGGTAGGCAACCTAGTAAAATGCAATGGTTCCGTAGTAGTTGGCCGTTTATTTTTAAATTTTTTTTAGGGGTAGTAGGCCGTTTAGTTATTCGGCGTAAGCTACGGTCCAGCATGGCCCAGGATTAAAAACAGGGCCGTTTCCTTGTTCTGTGGACCGAAACGGTGCTTTCTCCAACTACCATAATAAATGCGATGGCCTGGTTAGCGTTTCTGTGCAAATACACAGGAGATACGAGAGAGAAATACGGGACAACGCTGCCATCCCGAGGAGAGTTGATGGCAGGGATATCGAGAGCATCTCAGAATCGAATTTTCGCATTCTATGGCCAATATTTAAAGAGGTGTCCTGGCCAATTCTAGTGGAGTGTCGAACTGATGTTGCAAGTCGGGATCATCATCATAAAAGGGCGCTCATAGGCGCGAACAGTTGGGCCGGTCAAGCCCTAGCCGCCCGATGCAGCAATTAAGGCCGTCAGATCTGCCCCCTCCCTCCGCTTCGTCCTCCTTGCAGTCGTTTTCCCCCGACCGCCCACCCCCGCGGCCTTGTTGGGCGCTGCCTGCGCACCCCGCGGCCGCCGCCATCGCCATAGGTTGCAGGTCACAAATTCTCCCCGCAACTCGTCGTCGTTGCCGTCGCAACCCTCCACATCTCAGCGTCGGTTCCAGCAGTACCCCCTGCTGGATGCAACTTCTTCCATGGCCGAACGCAGCTCAACATCAAACTCGCGCCGCCAGCCATAGCACGGTGGCGCCGTCTCTGCTGGCCTCCATCGCCAAAATGCATCATACCTAAAAAAAACTCCGGTGGTCGGTTCAAGCAAAATCAAAAACCGCTTACAGCAAAACCAAACTCAGGTTCCAGCAAAAACGAGTTGAGCATCTGAGAGCTCTGCAATCGATGAAGCAAAAAATTATCTCGGTTCCAGCAAAAAAATACATCGATTCCAGCAAAAACAAATTTATGTTGCAAATGGTGCAAACATTTACCATCATAAAATTATAGTTGCAAATGGACCCGACAAGATTTGCTACGATCGAATAAATTTATGTTGTGATACATCTGCCCATTCTCATGAAACATTTACACCTATGTCCTCGTGTTTGTATATTTTTTTTTATCAAGGCTTATGTCAACGGTGGTGAATGAAAAGTGGCAATTGGAGAACCTAATGTTGTCTTGGAAATGCCTTGCGTCGACATATGAGCTCGACCATATCCTCCGGAGTTCTATGGTACTAAGATCTTGGAACGAAATAAACTAGCACGAGCTATCTTCATCCATCGTTTTGGCTCACTCCATGGTGTGGTGATGGTGCCCTCCCCTCAACATGTACAATTAATATCCAACATACATGTTCTTATTAGCCATTTCAAGAGCCCTCGGTGATATAATTCAAATCTTCAATTCGGTGTCCAAATGTTTCGTTTGCTTTAGATGAACAAAAATAAATAATAGTTTCGTTAGTCAAAGAATGCAATCAAGGTCTTCTAAAGTTACACAAGGTAGCATTATTTGTCTTCTTATCATCCTTAAGAGTATATATATACCACTCAGATTTGCCAATATGTCATCTCTTCCAAAAATTTCCACTATGTCAGTTGACCGTTAGCAGACCATCAAGAGACAATCTTTTTTAGTTGGAAGTGTTGCATTTATTCAACGATCTCGGGTAAATCTGAGTTTAAAGCACCCATATACAAAATGGAGGGATATGATACCATGTTTTGCATACTTCATTCCCGCAACCTTCCTTAGCTAATAAGTGAGCGCTAAAAATTGTATTAGTTCCAGCTTGCAAACCAAAGGTAAATTTTGACTTTGTGCACACTATCTCAAGGTGATGATTTACTGTTGCACTTACATAATATATATGCTTGAAATTGGCCCTTAACTGATTTGCATAGGGGGCTCAGACTGTAGTAGGGTCAATGGTATCTTGCTGTTCTGGGATCTTTTCACACATATGGTGGTCATTGGTTATTAGAGGTTTTCATATACTTGTGTGTGTTGGGGTTCGTGGTATTTTTCCTACTTGTATGAACTGTGTATTTTCCTACTCTTGTGCAAACTGTGTACACAAATGAATGGGGCCGCCCATAGGGGAGATTTTCTGGCGTGCCCCCACCTGTCGATGATCTCTCTCTCAATTCTCTTTCCACGCCGGCGAGCTGAGCGTGGGGAGAACGGGTGGCCCCGAAAGGACGGACAAATACAGAGGCAACGAAATAAACAACGACCATAGTAGCATCTATCCAACACGTCTTCCCATCAGATCTGGGCACTACCAGCAACATCCAAGCCAGGAAAACTTATCGGTGCTAGCAAGAGCCACGGCGGCAATCTATGCAAGTCAGGGCCGGCCGCACCGATGTCATCTCGAATAGAGGATAAAAACGAATAGCCAATGTGCACTGAATAGAGCTACGCCGCGCCGCCCTTATTGACCGCATCTTCTTCTTCTTGCATTGCGCCACCTTCACCGCTCTACTTGACCCCATCTTCTTCTTCTTGCACTGCGCCAAAGCGGAGACGCCGGGTGTCGGTGTAAAAACCGGCAGACCTCGGGGTAGGGGGTCCCGAGCTGCGGATCTCGGATCGATGGTGAAAGCACATTTGCTCCCTTGGTGGTTTTGGTAATTCATAACAACATATATCTCATTGAACTAATGTCCATTCAAGTTAAAGATTTTAGGATGTTCAATGATTGGCATGGCATGGACTAGAGATGTGGACCCCTCAAAATGCTAAGGACAAGGATTGGCAAAAGATCCAGACTCTACATTTTTGGTTTAGTGATCCAAGATCACATTGAGTCCATAGGAAAGCCAATACTATTAAAAGGGGATGAGGTGTTGCTTAATGGTCTTTTTGCTCAAGTGCTTAGTGATAGTACTCCTAAACCCTCAACCACTCTCTCTACTCCAAATATGTCCAAAACCTACATTCCAACTCGGCCCCACCGAAATGTCCTATCCGGAGCCACCGAGTTCATCTAGACTTAGCCACTGCCAAAACCCTAACAAATCGGATCCACCGAGATGGCCTTGCCAAATCTCTGTAATCGTTTGCACTCACTTCGGTCTCACCGAGTTTTGCAAATCGGTCTCACCGAGATGGCTTGCCAATTCTCTATTGTCTTATTGCTTCACTTCGGTCCAACCGAGTTGATGCAATCGGTGCCACCGAGATGAGGTTTGCCCTAGCCATTGCACTTCGGTCCATCCGAGTTGTTCCTATCGGTCCCACCGAGATTCCTAACGTTCATATCTTTTACACAGTTCGGTGCTACCGAGATTATGGTTTCGGTGCCACCGAGTTGGGTCAAAAGTGTGTAATGGTTGGATTTTGTGTGGAGGCTATATATACCCCTCCACCACTTCCTTCTCAGTAAGGAGAGCCATCAGAACGTGCCTACACTTCCACCATACATTTTCTGAGAGAGAACCACCTACTCATGTGTTGAGATCAAGAGATTCCATTCCTACCATTTGAACCTTGATTTCTAGCCTTTCCCAAGTTGCCTTCCACTCAAATCCTTCTTTCACCATAGCCAAATCTGTGAGGAGTTGTTTGAGTGTTGGGAAGACTATCATTTGAATCACAAGAGCAAGGAGTTCATCAACAACACACCATCTATTACCTTTTGGAGAGTGGTGTCTCCTAGATTGGTTAGGTGTCACTTGGCAGCCTCCGACATGATGTGGAGTTGAACCAAGAAGTTTGTAAGGGCAAGGAGATTGCCTACTTCATGAAGATCTACCCCGAGTAAGGCTAGTCCTTCATGGACGTAAGCCATGGTGGAATAGACAAGGTTGCTTCTTCGTGGACCCTTCGTGGGTGGAGCTCTCCATGGACTCGCGCAGCCGTTACCCTTCGTGGGTTGAAGTCTCCATCAACGTGGACGTACGATAGCACCACCTATCGGAACCACGCCAAAAACCACCGTGTCTCCATTGCGTTTGCCTTCTCCAAACCCTTCCCTTTACTTACATGTGCAATTACTTACATTCCGCTGCTATACTCTTAGAATTGCATGTGTAGGGTGATGCTTGACTTGTCATAATTGCTAAAATCTGCCCACAACTAAAATTGGGAAAAGGATAGATTTTTATTTGGTCAAGTAGTCTAATCACCCCCCTCTAGATATACTTTCGATCCTACAGATGGTAACAGAGACAAGGGAGACGATGATTAGCCAGGGTCGGGCCCTCTTAATGGAGGTAAAACCCTACGTCATGCTTTTGTTTATATTGATGGAGATGTATCTAGTACAGAGTTGATTTACCTCGAGATCGAGATATGTGTCTAACTTCTAAGGCTAGGTGAGCGATATTGCGTTGTTTCCCTTCTACGGGCTAAACCCTATGGCTTATATACACGCCAGGGAGGGTATCTAGGGTTACAAGGTCGGTATCTAGGAATAAGGCGGCTGGAGAAATCTTGAAGTGTACTACAAGTCTTCGGTAGAGACAGCCTTGATCACGCTTCCCGTGTGTAGCCTCCAGAGTCCATCTTGATCACGTACGGGGGCTCATCGGCCCAACCGAGGAGACGGACCGGTTAGGTTAGCACCCCCTAATCCAGGACACCGTCAGTAGCCCCTAAACTGGTCTTCGATGCCGAAGTCGACGCCCTTCAATTACCGGAGTCTTGGCTCGATAGACAAGTTCCCGTGTTTTATTCTCCGACCAGACCCAAAGACCTCGGCCAACCATTAGAATTCCGTTGGGGCCCAGTTTCAGATTTCGAGAATCGGGTCATCTAGAGAGTCAGGCCGATGAGCCCCCGTACGTGATCAAGATGGACTCTAGAGGCTACACACGGGAAGCGTGATCAAGGCTGTCTCTATCAAAGACTTGTAGTACACTTCAAGATTTCTCCAGCCGCCTTATTCCTAGATACCGACCTTGTAACCCTAGATACCCTCCCTGGCGTGTATATAAGCCATAGGGTTTAGCCCGTAGAAGGGAAACAACGCAATATCGCTCACCTAGCCTTAGAAGTTAGACACATATCTCGATCTCGAGGTAGATCAACTCTGTACTCGATACATCTCCATCAATATAAACAAAAGCAGGACGTAGGGTTTTACCTCCATTAAGAGGGCCCGAACCTGGGTAAACATCGTCTCCCTTGTCTCTGTTACCATCGATCCGAGATCCGCAGCTCGGGACCCCCTACCCTGAGGTCTGCCGGTTTTTACACCGACACTGGTGCTTTCATTGAGAGTTCCGCTGCGTGATCACCAGAAGGATCGATGGGATCGCTGGTTAACGGCCTCAAACTCATGGAGTGCATCTCCACAGCTGAAGCCTTGGTCACAGAGACGCCTCCACGTAAGGTGGAAGCGAACCATGACCCCTCTCTGGCTCCAACAGAGAATCCCCTCATGGGCGAGGGGCTAAGATACTTCCTGGAGAGCGGATCGGACAGTGACCTACCTGCGACCAACTCCCAGATCAAATCGGCTAAACCGATAACCGCGGATCCAGTGTCACGTGAGAATAACGAGGTCTTGAGCCCGCGATCTTTAGATCGGGTCCGGCTCGCTCACCTCCCACGTAGAATATCGCCCCGATGACTCCGGCCCATCTGACATCTGGGACTTAGCCTACGTATGGCAGCTCACCGGTGAGCCGATCGGGCCAGATTCCTGTCCGTCAAGAACAAGATACTGGATTACCAAGACTCTGACATAATTACCGCTTTCGAGCGTGGATGCAAGGATAAAGGCATCTCGAACGCCCTCGCCCGTCGTTGCGTCCAAACATTCCCTGAACTGACCAATCTGGTAGTACGATTTTGCGTCATCGAAGACACCTGGCGGACCGAGGAGAACACGGATTCGATCTGTGAACACTACCCGGGACGCGACCGGTCCGGACTTCGGCGCGAAAATCGCAAACGGAACACCCCGGGTGATCAACCCCGGAAGAAGAAGAAAACCTCCGATCACCCCGGAGCAGCCCTGGACGGCTTTCTGAGTAAACCATGCCCGATCCACGCCGTATTAGTTAACTCCTGCCCGACTCACAGTCTTCGCGACTATTGGCTGTTGAGGCAGGTGGCAAAGGGGGGACCCGCCCTCCTGGCGGGAACCTCCAGCCACCTCGAACTGACTTCGGATGAAGGCGAGGTCCTAATGATTTATGAGACCTTTACGTCTAACAACTAGCGCAAACGGGCCTTGCGGGAAATCAACGCCGTCCGGCAAGTACCACCTCGCGGTGCGTGGATAGACATGCCGGTCACCTTCACCTACCACGATCAGCCGAAGTCGGCCCTGGACAGGTGCCCCGCTGCGCTAGTCCTCAACCCCATCGTGGACCACTGCCGCCTCCATAAGGTCCTTATGGACGGAGGCAGCAGCTTGAATCTAATATACGAGGACACTCTGGACAAAATGCACATCGATAAATCGCGCATAGAACAGAGCACCACCACCTTCAAAGGAATAGTCCCCGGACGAGAGGCACGCTGCAGTGGAAAGATAACTCTAGACGTAGTCTTCGGGACCTCGAATAATTATCGCTCCGACGAGATTACGTTCCACATCGCACCTTTCAAGAGCGGATACCACGCCATCCTCGGACGGGACGCCTTTTCAAGATTTCAAGCGGTGCCGCACTATGGCTACATGAAGCACAAGATGCCGGGCCCGAAGGGGATCATTACCATTTCAAGTGATCCTGACAGGGCACTCAAAGCCGAGAATAAAACAGCGTCCCTCGCCCTCGAGACTCTTGCCGAAAACTTTGCGGCCGAAGAGCTGACCACACTGCGCGCCGAGGTCAACCGAGACGATGTCGTTCTTGACAAAAGATCAAAATCTACTTCTTTCAAACCGGCCGACGAGATAGTCAAATTTCAGGTTCACCCAATGGACCCTGCTAAGACGGCATCCATAGGGGCTAACCTCGACCCAGAAGTTGTCGAAGCCCTACGCGCTTTCCTCAGAGAAAACTGGGACATATTCGCCTGGCACCCCTCCGATATGCCAGGGATACCCCGTAGGTTTGCAGAGCATAGCCTAAATATATTGACAGACTATAAGCCTGTTAAACAAACACTTTGGCGTTTCTCAGAGCCCAAGCGTCAAGCAATGGGCGAGGAACTAGCAAAGCTGCTGGAGGCGGGATTCATCAAGGACATAAAACACCCTGACTGGCTAGCCAATTTGGTCATGGTGCCAAAAAAGGACAGGTCGTGGCGGTTGTGTGTCGATTTTAAAGACCTCAACAAATCTTGCCCCAAAGACCCCTTTCCTCTACCCCGTATTGACCAAATTGTGGACGCCACGGCGGGCCATGATGCATTGTACTTCCTAGACGCCTATTCAGGGTATCATCAAATAAAGATGAAGGAATCAGACCAGGCAGCAACAACATTTATCACGCCCTATGGGCCGTTTTGCTTTAACACGATGCCTTTCAGACTAAAGAACGCTGGCGCTACGTACCAGCGTATGATTCAAACATGCCTGAAGAAACACATCGGAAAAACCGTTGAGGCTTACGTAGACGACGTAGTTGTCAAAACTAAACACGTCGACCAGTTGGTGGACAATCTTCACGATACATTCGCCAGCCTGCGGGAATATCAAATAAAACTTAACCCGAAAAAATGCATTTTCGGGGTCCCAGCTGGCAAACTCCTCGGTTTCATCGTATCCAGCCGAGGAATTGAAGCCAATCCGGCCAAAATTCGCGCCCTGGATCGTTTGGAGATCCCCACAGAGCTGAAGCATGTACAAAAACTGGCGGGCTGCATAGCAGCCTTGAGCCGTTTTATATCACGGCTTGGAGAAAAAGCTTTACCATTGTACAGGCTGTTAAAGCAGACCAAAACGTTTAAATGGACCAAGGAGGCTGCGGCGGCCCTGGAAGACATCAAGGCCCTCCTCGCCACCAATCCCATCCTGGCAGCACCAGGTGTTTGCAAACCGATGATATTATACATCTCGGTAACAAACCAGGTGGTTAGCGCAGTCCTCGTGGTCGAACGAGACATGGAAGGTCATAAGTTCCAGGTCCAGAAACCCGTATATTACGTGTCCGAGGTCTTAACCCCCTGCAAGACACGCTACCCTCATTATAAAAAAATAGCTTACGCAGTCTTCATGGCATCACGAAAACTTCGACACTACTTTCAAGAGTGCACGGTGACCGTGGCATCCGACGTCCCGTTAAGTGACATAATCAATAATAGAGATGCAACGGGGCGCATCGCCAAATGGGCTATAGAGCTCCTACCCTTCGAAATTATCTACAAACCACGCCGGGCCATTAAATCCTAGGTGTTGGCGGACTTCGTGGCCGAGTGGACCGAAGTCGAACTCCCACGTGAGTACAGTACCTACTCGCATTGGACAATGTATTTCGATGGCTCCAAAATGCTCGCTGGCCTAGGGGCTGGTGTGATGCTCACGTCTCCCACGGGAGATAGCATTAGATATGTACTACAGATAATGTACACAGACTCTAATAACGCGGCTGAATACGAAGCCCTCCTACACGGACTTCGGATAGCAGTCTCCATGGGTGTCAAACGCCTCGAGGTCCGAGGTGATTCCAACCTCGCCATCTCACAAATCAATTGCGAATTCGACGCCAAAGACCCGAAGATGACAGCTTACCGAAATGCCGTCATAAAGATCTCGGCCAGGTTCGAGGGGTTGGAATTTCACCACATCGCGTGAGATAGCAACCAGGCCGCAGATGTTCTCGCCCGACTGGGCACAAAACGGGATAAGGTTCCCGAAAACACCTTCCTCGAGCGGCTTTTCAAGCCATCCGTAGTCTGGCAAGATAGTAAAGGAACATCGGAATCAACCGATGTTGGGCAACAGGCCCCGCCCGAAGAAGACAATGGTATCATAGGCGGGTCAATGACCCGGAAGACTGCTTCAGCGCATGAGGTCATGGCAGTTATCGCACCATGGACCGAGCCGCTCCTTGCATACCTACTTCGAAAGGAGCTCCCCGATAACCAAACCGACTCCCCTCGGATTGTAAGACAGTCTAAAGCTTACAAGGTTCATGAAGGGGAACTTTATAAAAAGAGCACAACGGGCGTCCTCCAGAGATGCATATCCGAGGAAGAGGGAAAACTCGTACTTCGAGAGATACACTCCGGCATGAGCGGACATCACGCCGCTGCTCGGATCCTGGTCAGCAAGGCATTTCGAGCCGGCTTCTACTGGCCAACGGCAAGTGTCGATGCCTCGGCATTAGTACATCATTGCCCAGGCTGCCAGGTATTCGCCAAGCAGAGCCACATGCCCCCCACGGCCCTTCGCACCATCCCCATTACTTGGCCCTTTGCTGTCTGGGGGCTCGATATGGTCGGGCCACTCAAGGAAGGATCAAACAAAAACAAATACGTACTCATTATGGTAGACAAATTTACCAAGTGGATCGAAGCAAAGTAGGTCACCTCGGCCGAGGCTGTTCAGGTAATCGGATTCATTTCGGGGGTAGTCCATCGTTACGGTGTCCCCCACAGTCTAATTACAGACAACAGAACCAACTTCACATCCAAAGAGGTCAAGGCATGGTGTAAGAAACTGGGCATTAAGCTCGATTACGCGTCTGTCTACCATCCGTAGTCTAATGGGCAGGTGGAGCGAGCCAATGGACTTATCCTTAGTGAAATTAAGCCATGGCTAGTTCGCTCCCTTAAAAAAGCCAATTGTAAATGGGTTGAGGAACCTGATTCCGTACTATGGGGCTTGCGTACAACACCAAATAGGTCCACAGGATATACCCCGTTTTTTATGGTGTATGGTGCCGAAGTGGTCCTCCCCTGTGATATCATACATGATGCACCTCGGGAGCGCATGTATGAGGAGCTAGAAGCCAAGCTCGATCAGCAAGATGCCCTTGATGCTCTCGAAGAGGAGCGAAACATCGCACGGGCAAGATCAGCTATTTACCAGCAGCAGGCCCGGTGCTACCATGGTAGAGAGGTTCGCGCCAAAGAATTCAATGTCGGGGATCTTGTAATGAGACTGCACCCCGAGAAACAAAAACACAAGCTCTCCCCTAGATGAGACGGACCATTCATTATTGACCAAGTACTCATCGGAGGAGCCTATCGAATCCGAGATCCAGAGGATGGCCGATTAGATCCCCACCCGTGGAACGCGGCGCTACTCCGACGTTTCTATGCATGAAACCACGCATATGGTCCATGTAAATAACTTGTGCACTTTCTTTCAGCTTAATCTTTTTTCTTGTTATTCATCTTCTCACCTCGGAACGTTATTCTATGACCCCGAGGACAATCTAGCATGTTCTTTTCAAAACAAGAGCTACTCCGCCTCTTATGTACTATTGTCTTTTGAGCCACTATATGCATCGATTCACTTTAAGATTTGGCCAAGCTGGGTTGCCCGGCTCCTGTGCTTGCCCCTTACGTTCCCAATATTTCGGCTAGGGGGCAAAGGGAGCACCGCTGTGATTGTTACTCCCGGGTCAACCGGCGTAGTACCTCAGACGGATAAAGCCGAAAGCTAGCGTTCTTATAATGCAGATTGGTCGGCTATGACATAGGAATAACGTGGCAAGGGTCTTTTCAAACCCCGACCGGGGGCTTTACCCCTGAGGTCATCCGTCTTCGGATGAACGTGTTCGACACAACAACCCGAGGAAAGGAACTGTTGGAAGAACTATTTTCCTCGGAAGATGTTTCTTACGTTAAAAAGTAATATAACATAACCCTCCGTTACCCTCTTGTCTTTCAAGCCATACAGCCCGATTGCCTGGTCGCCTGAAACACCTGGTCCGATGACCTCGGCCAGTAGTATGGGACACTCCTCGGAATTTATCCGAGGAGGCAGAAGCCGAAGGCTGGCTGACAAAAGTTTGGATAAACGGACGGAAAAATTGACATAGAATACCTCGGTACATAAAGTCATACAAGTTTTTACGCGCGGTCTAGCCCGTCTATTAGGGTGTCCAATGCGCAATCCTTTTGCAAGAGGTGTGCCGCAGGCATTACATTATCATATACCTGGCTAGTAGGGATTTCCTTCCCATCAGGCCCCATGGGTCCCACCTCTGCTAATTCCGTTGTCTTCAAACCGGTGTAGTGGGTTTTCACCATGGCCCAGGCCTCCCTCGCACCTTCCTGGCAAGCTGATACTTTCCAAGCCTGGATCCGGCGCCGAGCTCTCTTAAGCTGTTCGGCTAGCGCGGCCATGTCCTCGGGGACCGGCACCACCTCGGGCCATAAAGCCTGGTGTACATCCTTCATCGATTTCCGTGCCTTCTCAAGCACCTCGGATAGGCGAATGCTCATGTCTTCGGACACCGGACCCCGAGACTCCGGAGGAAGGCCAGTCAAACAAGCTGCCAAACAAAAATGACATTCGCATAACAAATCTCCTCAGACAAACTACATGACAAATGTCCGTTGTGATTTATAACTTCACTACAAGGAATATGCTAACTTGCGACCATCAATATTGGTCACTGAATGGTCATTGTTTTTCATTTATGACTTTTTTGTGACCAAAAAGAGTTGGTCAAAAGCTGGCCATCTTCAATGAAACTTAACGACCTTTTTTGTGAAATGGTCGTGGAAGGTTACGACCAAAATAGAAGGTCGTAGATTTTACGACCAATTGTTTTGGTCACTGGCAGCCTGCCCAGACCACGTCAGATCCAACATGGCAAGCTGACATGGCAAAATTGCGACCAAATGAATTGGTCGTAGATTAGAATCAGCCCGGTCCAATTCAGCCGTCTCTATGGGCCGAGCCCAATAATACAGCCCATTTAATATATATTTTTTCTCATAACTTTGGTTAACTATATGGGCTTGGCCCACTAATTCGACCTTTTATTTTCTAGGACACAGCCTTTTACAATCCATTTCTTTTTTGGGCCTCAGCCTTTTTAGAATCAGAAATTTATAATCCTCTTTTTAGAAACGAGTCCAACATAGTTTGGGCCATGGCCTTTTTAGAGCCCAAGTATTCGGTACAATATAAATTCTCTTGGCCTTTTTACAATCCAATAGTGCTTGGGCCAAGCCCTCTTTTATTTACAGCCAATATTCTCAAATCACTAATAGTAACAGTACTTCTTTCCCACGTTCAATAATAACAAAAGTATAGAAAACTTTATCTCACACATAACTTTATCTCACATAACATTATACAAAATAGCACATATCAATAACTTATCTCCCATGTTCACAAGTACATAACTTTATCTCACACAACATTAAGAACTGTATCTCACACGTTCATCAAAGCAGATAACTTTATCTCACACAACATTATACAGAACTGTATCTCACATGTTCCCCGCAACATAAAAAGATCACCGTCATAGCTCCTAATCAATAAATGATGCAAATAACCTGCACATTCAAAGAGAAAAAATAATATGTCAAAGAGAGACAAGCAAAAAATAGCCGCTTACATCAAGTAGACCTGATGTACAGATAGGAATCAAACTAGCATCTACTTTGCCCGAGAGATAGCATCAAGCAGTGTTGATGCCATTCATGCAGGATTATTCCTGAAACTAGCAGCAAAAAGACATAGGATGCCAAACAACCAGCAACAATGCTTACATGCATCTTTCATATTTTGAAATGCTAACCAGATGACTAATTGGCTGGCAAAACCCTAGTGAAGGCATAGACAGAAACGAAGGTAACATGCATCAACATCAAAAAATACTAAGCATCACTAATTAGGTCACGCCTGTATACTAGAAATCAAGAATCAAAGGGGACTTTCGCTTGTTTAGAATATCTTACCTCTGTTGCTCACAGTTCAGTAGAGAAATGGTCGAGCAGTGAGCGCTATGCCTCACGGACATGGCAGTACACAATAGATTTCAGGATGGAGCACAAATAGAATACCTGGAAAAGAACAATAAGGAGCTATACAGTTTAAGTAAACATCCTTGGCTGTACAAATATGTGGTGAGAATGATATGGATTTATTTAAAATTTCTATTGAGAAACAGTAACTTGATGTAAAGTCGCTTGAAGGTACGTAGTTAGAATTTAATATTTATTTCTTAAGATCTTTAATTCATCACATGATAAGGATTGCGCCAAATACTCATAAAAAGGCTGTATCAGAACTAAGAAAGTGTTATTTGAACCTCTTTTGGCTATGTAACAATCTCCTAATCCTACAGTTGACATTTTCACATTAATTTCTTCACTAGTTTGAGCAATCAAAGATGAGACGTGATACAAGTTCGATATTGGGTTATGACAGAACTTACCATAGTCGAAAGGGCTTGTAGGGATGCTGCACACAGCAAAGTTGCTCTCTCGTCCTCTCCTGCTTATTGGCTAGTTCACATGGTCTTGGGACCAACATTTCTAGGTTGGATCATAAGTGTAGTAGCACAGCAGCGCCGCTGCCGTATACACAGCTGCTGGCCAATCCATCTAGGCGGGTTGAGATCACCAGCACCAGACCGCCAGAGCAAGAAGCTTCAGCAAGGAGGTGCAGGCTCCACCCTTGCGTCCGGTGGCAACTGCAGGGAGGGAGAGCGACTGAGAAGCAAGCAAATTAGAACACTGAAGTTCAGGGAAACCAAGCTCATGCTAGGGATCAACAACACTAACTCATAGTCATAGGGCACATAAGCAAGCAAATGGCACAATGAAAATGAAAAATGGGTAGAAGAATTATGGTACAAGGTTAATTAGACCATGAAAAATATCAGTCGCCTTCATAAGCACCTGAACTCAGATACAATCTTGGAGCTCGGCTCTCTGTCAGCCCAATAACAAACTAGTTCACTTCCTTTAATCTATGTAATAAGACAAGGAAATGACTAGGTTATAGAATTTATAGAATGGCCGTGTTCAAGTGGAAGTACACATTATCAATGTGCGTTTCTCGGTTTGATTTGTATAGTCAACAGAAGTGCTTTGGACTGTCACATGTCGTATATGATAAACTTACACAATCATGCAGCAATCCACTGGTTGTGCACAGAATCACAAATGCCAGAGCATATAATTTCATGCTAGGGGTCCACAACACTAACCTATAGGCTATCAGCAAAATTACAGGAGGGAAGAATAAGGGGTAGCGATGACCTGATATGGCCTCGATACGGGAAGGCCGCTGTCGAGCTTTGGCAAGTCGGGGAGATGTCCATGTTACCGTACACTGGTCGTGGTTGTGGTCGGCTGCGGGTACCCACCAGGAGGTCCTGTTGATATCTGTAAAGCATTGTAGAGCTTCAAAGATAGGACCCATATGTGAAATGTATAGATCATCAGGTAGCAGTGCATACAAAATCTCTGTGTGTACAAGATGACCATACAAAATATTGCAAAGAAAGCACTCATCTTACTGTCATTTGCCAATCGTTGCTATAAAGCTCATAGTTCAGATGAAAACAAATTCAGAGCGAACTATCTCAAGATTCCAGTATTCCTAATGCTGGCTAGGTGCTGCTCTAACTAGCTTCGACTGTATCACTGCTCTAACTACAATACATTAACACAGATACCATTTGGACATGCCAAAGTGGTACTTCCTTCACAATGCTCTTCTCTGGACAAAAACTTGGGAAAATTAGTGAGAGAAATTGGCTAAATGAAATGTGTTCAAATTTGGTGGAGGGAAGTTATATAGGTAGAAACATTCCCTGGTAAAGTTTCAGCAATAATTAAGCAATATAAAATACAGTTGCTTCACAAACTGAAAATATGACCAGAATAAAAGATTGGATGATGAGCTCACATGGATTGCTGAATAGAGCTCAAATTTTGTGGAGAGTGATGATTTGAGTATATGGAAGATTTGGAAAAATCTCAGATTATTTGGATAAACCTATTTAGTACTTCCTTCACAAAGCTTCTCTCTGGATAGAAACTTTGGAAATTTGCCGAGGAAGATTTACTAGGCAAATGGATCTGAATATTGGCATGTGACAATTATTTGGATATGTAAGAGTTCCCAAAAAGTTGGCACCAAACACGATATCCCAATGGTCCTGCTACTGGAAGTCAATTGGGTTGTGACAAGCGGCGCTTGAGCCGCCGCGTTTGCCGCCTCTGCCGCTCACTGAGCCCGAGCCTTGTCATCAATCTCCTGGGCGTTAAGGGGCCCAAGGCGTGGTAGGTCATGAGGCTGCTCACGATGTCGATGAGCGCTGCTAGAGATGGCCGGTGACTCATCGTGGCGGCTCCTGCTATGGCTTGGAAGCGGGGTAGAGTGGAGTCGCTGCCGACTGTAGGAGTAGTTCGCCTGCTGGGCGACCACAGTTTTTAACATCTCGATAGAATTCTGGGTTTCAATCTCAACCGACGAATTGCCCGTGATTGGGAGCGCGGCCAAATTGGTCGCTGCTGCCACCAAGTTGTCCAACGGATTGGAGAAGTGACCTACCGGCGTAAGAAAACGATGCGGAGTCATCTGAACCGGCGGGAGCCGCTGGGCCGGCTCCTGCGGGCGCTGCTGAGCCAGTTGATGGGGTTGACCCGGCGATGGCTGCCTACCTCTGCTCGGGGGTACGAGCGGTGCTTCCGGGGTGCCTACCCTAGCCCCCTGAACAGGCACATCTTGCGGCATGTTAAACAGGCGCATGGGCTCGTAGTTGGGCGGTAGACGGCTCATATGGCGCCTTTGGTGAACCACCACCGAGGCACTCTGACGGAGCCCCACGCGCCAGGGTTTGGCTTTCAGGCGCTCCACCTCGGCTTGGACTTGAGACTGTAACTCCGCCATGCGAGTGCTTTTGGCGTTGATATCAGCCTGTACCTTAGCCATTTGCTCGCGGAGTTTGGTTACCTCCGTGTTGTGTTCCGCCTGGTTTTCTGCAGTCACCGGTGTCGCAAGGAGCGTCGCCAGGGCGGTTGCCAATTCTGTCAAGGCCCGAGCTGGCGGTACGGCTGAGCCGGCCCCTGAGGTACCGGTTCTCGTCGCAGCGCCGGTCATCGTGGAATTAAGGGCCGGGGCCGAGCCTGCCATATAGACAGCAACCCGGGGGGGCGTGTTGAAGGAGTCTTGAGCTGGCTGGTCGTCAGAGTAGCCCCCAAGCCCGCCATCGTAAAGCAGGAGGATCGACTTGGTCTTGCCTATCGAGGACTCGCCATCAGAATAGATGAGAGTATCGCCGCCGGACGCAGAGTTATTTGCGAGGTCCACCCCCTGTGTGAAACCGACAAAGATGTGCTCCCGGCCGGCTTGAGCCTGGGCGGGCTGCGCGCGCCGAGCTGGCTCGACGATGTCGGTGCAAATGTCCGGCTCAGGTTCATATCCGCCGGCTTTGCCGATGAAGACATGGATTTTGCCGAAGGGGACCCGGTACCCATACTCGATTGAGTCGGCCTCGGGGTCCCAGCCTGAATCATCGATGTAGAGCTTGCCGCGGCGTCTCTTGGTCATGCGGCCGATCGCGTATCCCTCGATCCCTGCGGGAGTTCCCTTCAAGTACTCGACACCACCGAGTGATAGCCCCACGGTGGGCGCCAACTATCGTGGTTTTGTCACGGCAGATGTCCTCGTGAAAGGACTTAGTCGTGAGGCCATCGCAGCTAGGTGGTAACTCGAACGGGGTTGATCGGAATCGAGAGACACAGGTTTACCCAGGTTCAGCCCCTCGCGATGGAGGTAAAGGCCTACGTCCTGCTTGATCGTTATTGATGATGATGATGATCTCGATTACAAGGGTGCAACTTGGCTAACCTAGTACTCGAGAGCTTGTAACTTGGGACTTACTGCCTCGAGGGCTCGCCTTTATATACAGGTCGAGGCCCTGGGTTTACAACAGAGTCCGGGTCATAACATGACCCGTGATCTAGTCTATTTCCTACTCATCAACCCTTGGATTACCCGCCGCCTCAAACATTGGGCCCTAACCCGGCCTGCTTCATGAATCGCCTGATGGGCCTCCAGATCTTGGTACGCTACGTCCCTTATCCTTTAAGCCGCCAATGGGTAACCCGGCCCTAAACGGGCGGGTTATACCGGCGGGTTATATCCCCGACAACCCATGAATAGTCCCTCGAACCAAAGACCGAAAGCACGGCCTCTCTACATGGTTGCAAGCGTGCAGCCTTCACGATCCGGTAGCGCTTCGCCGTCCAGAGCTAATCGTCACCGAAGAATTAGAGGGAGGAGATTAGAACCACACTGGGCTTCTAATTATGAGGACAAGAGGATTAGCCATGCTCTAATTAGTCAACTAGAACCAACTAGAACATGAACTAGAAGAACTAGATGAGGCTCCAAAACTTGCGTATCCAATAGAGCAAAACCCCCTAGTATATATAGGTTGGAGGAGGAGGAGAGGGCAGCCACCAAGGGGGGAAAGTCCCTCCTTGGGGCGCCGGCCATGGTCAGGGAGTAGGACTCCCTCCCCTTGTCCAATTCGCCCCCCACAAGGAAAAGGGGGGCGCCTTTCCTACTTGGGCCGCAAGGGCCCAAGTTGCCTTCCACCTCTTGGCCTTTTAAGGCCCATTGATATTTAAATTAAATATAAAATGTTCTAAATACCTCTAGACCATTTTATATATATTTTAACTTCCCCGGAAATATTTTCCACCTATATATAATTTATCAGTAATACCCGGTATTACCCGATACTCTCCGAAACCCTTCCGGTGACCCCGAAACGCTTCTGGGTCCTCTCAGAACTATTCCGAATATTCATGAAACAATTCCAAAAATATATTCTCATGACTCCCGTCCTACTAACACTCATCAGATCATGATTGCCTTAAGCTTGTGACCCCGTAGGTTCGGTAACCCATAGACATGAATGAAACCGTTCGTTCAATGACCGACAGCGGGACCATGGACGTCCGTATGAGTCCCTATGAGCACATGAATGATATTCGAGTGAACCTTTGGTTATCATGTGATGTTTCCTTTGCTTTGCGATACTTTACAAAACCCGAGATGCATCGGTATCCTCCCGAGTCATCACGATGCTCGTTATACCTGAAATCCTCGTTACCGATTTTGTTCTTCTTTCTCGTTATTGTGTTCCGGCGTCCCCGTGATGAAGTCATGTGTGTCTGGCTAGACGATGGTATATGCCATCACACTGAGCGGGCCCTAAGAATATCTTTCAATCGTCGGAGGAGCAAATCCCACTCTCAAGCTATCTGGCCACTTGTCAAACTTTCCGATGAACCTGTAAGTTGTCGTTATGATCACCATGTTACAGGTGACGTTTGAGCAACCCCAAATCCCACCGTACGGTAAGAAGTGACCACGATACTATCATGGTCTAAGGAGCAATTTCACAAGTTAACTCTCTGTGTTATTACAATTGAATACAGACGATATTTAACTCAATTCATAACAAACAAGATTGGGTCGGTTCAATATGATCGTTCTTCTAACGTCATAATCTCAATGTTGTTTTAGGATCACCGTTACACTTAACGATATCCTAAGATCCAAAAAACGTGATCACCAACAACACTTGAGCTAGTCTTAGAGGCGAGACCAGGAACCTTTTATTTAATTGTTTATCATTCCACACGTGCATATGAGTTTTCCACTGAATCGCATATTTCAGGATCATAGCAGTTATAGCATAGAACATATACTCTTTAATTATGAATATGGAAATATAATAATACAAATATTATTGCCTCTAGGGCATATTTCCAATAGTCTCCCACTTGCACTAGAGTCAATAATCTAGTTTACATAGTCTCTTTAACACCTATGGCTATCCGGTGTTGCTCATGCTTTGCTCGTGGTAGAGCCTTCGTCATCGGGTCTGACACATTCAAATCCATATGAATCTTGAGAATCTTCACATAGCCCTTTTCAACATATTGTCGAACAATGTCATACTTGCGTTCAATGTGTCTGGTCTTCATGTGTGATCTTGGTTCCTTTGCTTGAGCAACAAAACCACTATTATCACAATATAGGTCCATTGGATTGATCACACTTGGGACAACACCAATTTCTTCAAGAAACTTCTTGATCCAGAACGCCTCCTTTGAAGCTTCTGAAGCCGCAATATACTCTGCTTCTGTCATAGAATCTGCAACAGTGTTTTGTTTGAAACTTTTCCAAACAACCGCACCACCATTAAGTGTAAAAACATAACTTGATTGAGATTTATAGTCATCTATATCAGTCATGAAGCTAGCATTGGTGTAACCATTTACAACGAGTTCTTCATCACCTCCATAAACAAGGAGCATATCATTTGTTCTTCTCAGGTACTTAAGAATATTCTTAACTGCTGTCCAGTGAGCCACTCTTGGATCACTCTAGTATCTGCTACTAACACTTAGCGCATAAGAAACATCTAGTCTAGTACATATCATAGCATACATGATGGAGCCAATTGCAGAGGCATATGGTACTCCACTCATTTGCACTCGCTCATCAACTGTCTTAGGACATTGATTTCTGTTAAGTGTTACGCCATGTGACATTCGAAGAAAGCCTTACTTTGCATTCTCCATTTTAAACCTTTTCAAAACCTCGTCAATGTACGTGCTTTGACTTAGTGCTATTAGACGTCTTGATCTATCTCTATAGATCTTTATGCCCAATATATATGCAGCCTCACCTAAGTCCTTCATTGAAAACACACTCTTTAAATAGTCTTTTATTGTGCCAAGATACTTAGTATCATTCCCAATCAATAATATTTCATCCACATATAATATTAGAAATGCTACAGAGCTCCCACCAAACTTCTTGTATACACAATCTTCTTCATCATTTTTAATGAAGCCAAACTCTTTTACTACTTCATTAAAACGTTGATTCCAGCTCCTCGATGCTTGCTTCAAACCATAGATTGATCTTTGAAGCTTGCACACCTTTCTGGCATCCTTTGGATCGAAAAAACCTTCTGGCTGTATCATGTATACATCCTCTTTCAGATTTCCATTTAGGAAAGCAGTTTTAACATCCATCTGCCATATCTCATAATCGAAATATGCAGCTATAGCCGTCATAATCCGTACGGACTTTAGCATTGCTACTGGAGAGAAAGTTTCGTCATAATCAACTCCCTCAACTTGCAAAACACTTTCGCAACTAGCCTTGCTTTGTAGATGGTTGGATTACCATCTGCATCTGTTTTTCTTTTGAAGATCCATTTACATTGTATGGGTTTCACACCCTCTGGAGGATCAACCAAGTTCCAAACTTGATTCTCGTACATGGACTCCATTTCGGATTGCATGGCTTTGAGCCATTCTTTTGAGCTGGGCGCCGCCATCGCTTCCTTGTAATGCGCAGGTTCATCTTCTTCTAAGATGAATATTTCATTGTGAAACCACTCAGGAGGTTCGATAACTCTTTCTGACCTACGAGGTTCAGTTACAGTCTTAACTTGAGTTTCTACAACTGGTGTAGTAACTTCTAGTTCAGTTGTGTGAACAATCTCTGAAACAGATTCTGTTTCATTAGTCCTCACTTCTGAGATTCAATAATCTCATCAAGCCGTACTGTCCTCCCACTTACTTCTTTAGCGAGAAATTCTTTCTCGAGAAAGTGTCCATTCTTAGCGACAAACACTTTGTCTTCGGACTTTTGGTAGAAGGAATACCCAATCGTTTCTTTGGCATAACCTACAAAGTAACACTTGTCTGCTTTAGGATCGAGCTTATTTGGCTGTAAACGTTTTACATAAGTCTCGCAACCCCAAATCTTGAGATGTGACAAATTGGGTTTCTTCCCATTCCATAACTCATATGGTGTCGTTTCTACAGACTTAGACAGTGCTCTGTTTAGTGTATATGTAGCTGTTTCAAGTGCATGTCCCCAGAATGATAAAGGCAGATCGGTAAATGACATCATTGACCTAACCATGTCCAACAAAGTTTGGTTATGCTTTTCAGATACTCCGTTTCTTTGTGGAGTTCCTGGAGGAGTAAGTTGTGAGACAATTCCACAATCACTTAGATGTTTGCTAAACTCGTGGCTTAGATATTCTCCTCCACGATCAGATCATAGAAATTTAATCTTTTTGCCACGATGATTCTCAACTTCGTTCTGAAATTCTTTGAACTTTTCAAATGTTTCAGACTTATGTTTTATTAAGTAAATATAGCCATGTCTACTTAGATCATTAGTGAAGGTAACGAAGTACAAGTATCCACCGTGCGCCGGAATACTCATTGGACCACATACATCACTATGTATTATATCCAATAATTCTAGTGCCCGTTCTGGATGACTAGTAAACGGCATCTTAGTCTTTTTCCCCATTAGACAAACTTCGCATGTTTCAAATGATTCAAAATCAAAAGATGTCAATACTCCATCTTTATGAAGTTTTTGCATACGTTTCTTTCCGGTGTGAGCAAGACGACAGTGCCACATGTATGTGGTATTATCAGTCTTCTTAAGACGTTTAGCATTAATGTTATAAACAACCTTTTCACGTTCAAGATATAATATGAATAATCCACCAATCATGGGTGAAAATCCATAAAACATATCCTTATAATATATTGAACAATCATTTTTCTCAGACTTATGAGAATAACCATTATTTATCAAACATGATCCAGAGATAATGTTCTTACATAACTTTGGAACAAAATAACAATTACTTAGTTCTAAAACCAATCCTGAAGGTTATTTCAAATTCATGACACCGATGGCTTGAACAGCGATCCCATCACCATTTCTGACACCCATCACTACTTCATTTCTTCCCAGCTTGAGAATATTCCTCAGTCCCTGCATCGTGTTGCAAATGTTAGCAATAGATCCGGTATCAAATACTCATGACTTGGAATTTTCAGTGAGTAGAATGTCAATAACATTAACTTGTATAACTTTTATACCTTTACCAGAAGATGTATTCTTCTTATCCGCCAGATATTTCAAGCAATTTCTTTTCCATTGTCCTTTCTCTTTGCAGTAGAAACATATAGTTTCGCAAGATGCCCCACCCTTGTTTCTCTTGGTGTTGCTTTTCTTTTTGAAACTTTTTATCTTATTTACCATCAACTTTTGTTGGTTCTGCATCCCAATTTCTTTGGTTTTGAGCATCGCTTCATAAAGCGAGGTAATGATCAAATCATTTTCTGGTGTTTTCGGAAAATTTATTTCCATTGCATTAAGACTATCATAATAGTCTGCAAGCCCGACACCTTGCTTACTAACCTCTGCTATCTTGCATACTTCCAACACTTCAGTCATCTCATGAACTTCAATTGGCTCTTTGTGATACAGAACTTCAAGTGCCTCGACAATTTCGATGGTACTGAGTTGTTGATAATGTTTCTGTAACACTTGATCCATGCATGATAGCATAATACTTTTGACAACACTGAAATCATTCTTGCGAGGCAAAAACACATTGATGACATCTTGAGACGCTCCAGGCGCCCGGTATTTACCAAGTGCTTGATCCCGTACATATTCTTTCTTAGCACTCCTGAGAACATTTCTCAGAGTGTGGATCCAATCCTTATAGTTTCCACCACTTGCAGTCAACTTTTCTTTCTCAAACAGAGGTGCTAAATTTAAACTATTGCAAGCCATTGATCTACAACAATAAACACAAGATTCAATTTAGACATTTATTCATAATTAATATTGCACTAGTGTTTTAACAACATAAAGTACACTCCCACTCAAATCAATATCTCTCATAATTGATAGTGAGTGATTCAAGATCCAAATCTAGTTCTCAGCCAATGATGTGGACATCACTGATGACGAGAATTTTGACCGGTAGGCAATCTATTGCCGATCATATCACCATGTGACTCTTGTTCATCTTTCGATGCTTTGTGCTCCGAGCTCAGAACGACTCTGCTAGAACTTCAAGATAACCGAGTGTTATATGCACATATGGTCTGACCATCTCCGTCTTACATCTCTCATCTCGTTTGAACTCATGTGGACATGACGAACTCCGAGATGCTAGAATATCGTAGACGGTTGCAACATTGGGAAGAGCACCTTTTAACTTGATATTTTCTGTGAGAGATCACCCTAATAATTGACTACTGTGCAATCAAAAGGGTGCAAACAACAAAGGGATAAACATCTCAGACAGTTCATAAAAGCATGATATGGTATAGCCTGGGCGCCAGGAATCTCCTGTTGGAGATATGCCCTAGAGGCAATCATGTATGATGATATTTCCTATGTGTTTATGAATAAAGATAGTCCTTGGATATTATCAATGATGTATATCAGCAAGTACGTGACTTGTTTGTGGGACTATACGTTGTATGATGACTGTCCTATAAGGTCCCTAGTCGAAAGGGCTATGTGGACGCGCAGCCGACTAGACTAGCATATGACACGGTCGATGGCTTGGTATCACTAGCCATGGAGCATTGGATGCTAACCGGATAATATGGACTTGGAAGGATCTGGTCGGATTCGACATAGTCGGATCCAAGTCGAGATAAGGTCCGAGTCGGACAGACCCAACTATGAGACACAACGATATGTCATCTGTGAGTCCCTAGTGCAACATAGTTATATGTCCTAAGACCTGAGCTGGCGCATGTACTCGAGATGGTGACAGTCCTGCTTTGGGCCGACCAAATGCTGCTCCGTAACTGGGTAGTTATAAAGGTAGGTTTCGGGCTTGTCCAGACCCATGCTACGAGACATGTTCGAGCAAGATGGGATTTTCCCCTTCGATCAGGAGAGATATACTCTGGGCCCCTCGTGTGATCCGACCAGGATAAGTGTGGCACCCCGGCTCAGAGAGACCGGAACACCCCGTATTCCAGCCCAGAGATCAAGTCTTCTGGAATACGGCACTGCTTGGCATAGAACAAATCAGCTCTTTATTGCAAATAACACGGGTACAAGGGTCTGATATTACAAAGGATTACTGGGGCACGGCGACACTTCGCCTGCTCAGATAGCTCTATGCTAGCAGCGGAACATCTCAAAATGGAATAACTTCTAGCAGCGGAACAGCGATTACGGTGATGAACTCCACTCCGCAGGGACTCTAGCTGAGACGCATCCTAGAGCACAACCTCGGGATCCTCGACAAACAAGCAATCACGGCATCACCTGCAATCTGGCATGACACGCCAGGTGAGTACTTTGAATGTACTCGCAAGCTCACAGCAACCAAAGCAATCAAGACAAACAACAGCATGGCATTTACAGGTTAATCACCCAAGATGAACACGATACTACTAGAACAACATGAGCATGGCAACAACATGAGAATGGCATGCACATAATTCAAGATATGAACAAGATGATACTAGCACTAGCATGCAAGGGGGTCGACATTTAAGGTCTCCTGGACCAACTTACTCTGCTCGGAGGTTATCTCGTAACCACCATATGTCTCAGACTTACCATCGTGAACATCACACGATCACCTCAGGATCAACCAAGCTCGGTATCAACTGCACCATTGTGATCATCACATGACCACACGGAGCTTGATCTCTACCTGTGATCATCGCATGACCACATAAAGATCAACCAGCTTCTTTCCTCATCGAACCAGGGTTGTTATTATTCAGGTTATTATTTCTGTTGATCCATAGTGTGACCTACTACGAACTGTGTCCATGACCGAGGACGCGGCTATCGATAGAATATACACTCTGCAGAGGTTAGTACACTGTACCCACACTACGGAACTCATGACCTCGTGCTCCCATTTGGGTGGACCAACGACATTCCGACAAAACCAATCTATTGCATGACACTCTCCCGGCCACTCCGACAAACTCCCCTTTGGGCTATGTCCTGGGTGACCCCGATGCCAACTTGTGACATCCGCCACCTCTGTGGCTGCCACCGTCGTGGCCAAACATAAACATCGTCCCAAATGGGGACCTCGGTACCATAAAACTCAGGTCCTCAAGGCTATGGTAGCCTACCTGATCAGGGTAGCGCGCACCCATAACCTTCCCTCATAGGAGGCACCGGCGAGAGGCATGACAATAGACCGCATTAGGGCCTCCCCATCCAGGCAAGTGTGGTCGCACTGGTGAGCTCAATTCGATGGCACCATGACTCAGCCAACAGATTTGTTCAAGTTCGATTAATGTCAGATTCAACTTGAATGGTGATGAGCTGAGTCACAACAACATAAAGAAGCAACAATGCACATGAGCATGTATCAGTGTAACCATGGATGGGCAACATAACCATTTAACAACATAGCATCAACAATGATAAATCATTTAGTCTACGGGATGCAAATGAGCATGGCATAAAGATGATCATGAATATCACAAGTAATTTCATAACCAACCGATAACTATTCATATGAGCATATTATTATCAATAGCATCGGGAATGATTACAAGAATAAAACATGAGAATAATATCATTAACAATTAATCATGTCACTCACTAGATGAAAATGAACATGGCATGGATCCACAAGCATATTCGAATCATTCACAAAATAATTAAATGAGCAAACAATTATTAAATATTCAAGTGGAAACCATGGCTATTGCAATGCCATCAAGCAAGTGGCTGTTGTGGCTTACCTGGGGTTGATGGATTCACCGGGGAGAGGTGCGATGAACTCGCGGAAAGAATCGCCGGAAAAGTTTCCCTCCCGGCGGAGCTGTTTTAAGGGCAAGGGCAAAATGGTCATTTTCATAGTGTGACAACCTCATGAAAATGATACCATCGTAACGGGCTCGACGAACTGAGATCGTGGGCTTTGGAATCACCTGAATCGGAGTTACGGTTGCCGAGATACGGCCGTTCGTTCGTTAGGCAGAAAAAGAATAAAAATCTGTCCACTTCTGCCCTTAACGGACGAACGTCCGCAAATTAGCACTTTCGGCTCTGGGCTGAAAAACTGAAAGCGCCTTTCCGCGCATACGCTTTCGAATCAGTGAAAACGTATTTCCAGCCAAAACAACACAGAAATATGCTTTCAAATAAGCGAAGACGTAATCCAGAGAAATGCGCCTCCACTTACTCTGCGCGGGCCCGGGCCGTGAGCCACTTACAGGCGGGCCCCGCAGGCTCTCTCTCTCTCTCCTCCTCGTTCCTCTTCTTCCTCCCGACACCGGAGATAGAGGAGACGCCGGCCGGGCTCGAGGCCGTCGCGCAAGGGCACCACGGCGACTGCCGAGGAGCAGGGCGACCTCGAGGGGCTCGGCCGCGCCCGATGGAGGTAGCAGAGAGGCTCGACGGTGCTCAGATGGAGCTGGCCACGAGTGGCGGAGATGGTGGCCACGGACGACGTCTGAGGTTGCAGCCACGGGTCGAACTGGCGCCAGTGGAGTATGGAGAAGGCTCTGCCTTGCTCTGGTGGTCTCTCTGGCGAAGAAACAAAGGGGAGGGGAGCTTCGGTTTGCTCTAATTTGAGCAGAGGACCGAGGCGGCCATGGCGGCAATGGCGGGCAGGGAGAGCTTCCCGAGCTCAGGCGAGTGGTCGGGGCGACTGCTAGGGGAGAGGAGAGAAGCTTGGTGAGGTCGATGGGTCTCGGGGAGGGCTTAAATAGCCGCGGCGACGATGCCTTTGCCAGATGCCGCCACGGGCACTCGGGGGGACGCACTGACGCGACCGCATACGCGTGCACACGCGGACTGGCTCGGACGGCGACGGGAGAGGGGTAGTGGAGCACCAGAGGAGGGCAGACGCGGGCGGCGCGGAGTCCGGTCGGCCACTCGGCCACTGTGCTTACGCGGGCAAGGTCGCCGTGGTGCGAGGAGGGTGAAGGAGGAGGGGGCCAGGGCTCCGAGGAGGGCAAGTGGCTGCTGCGGAGTGGCTAGACATGCTTAGACGCGCGGACACGACGAGAAGAGGAGTGCCCGAAGCAAAACGCCACCCAGAGCGCGACAATGGCTTCCCAGCCGCATGGTCACCGCGTGCACAGGCGCACGCGGTGCATTCTGGGCGGGAAAAAGATGTCTAGCATGTAGACCCTACTTGTTAGAGAAGCAATAAGGTCTTGGTTAGGCTAAATCACTTCTGTGCTGATGGGTAGCATCAACAGAAGTTTGCTGTAGCCAACTTAGTCATGAAATAGTGATCAAATGGGATGGGATAAGAGCTAACCAGGATGCCTCAGGGGTTTAGGGTAGGAAGGACTATGATCCTGTGAATTTTAAAGAGATTTGGACCAGTGTTTAATATAGTTGCTTCACAACCACATATTCTGGTCCAGAAACAAGATCAGGAAGTAGCACTCACATGGATGCTTGGATTGAGCTGACATTTGGTGTAGGATGGTGATTTGGGCATATGAAGGTACCATAAAAATTTCATCCCATTTGGATGAGTATAAATGGTACTTCCTTCACAATGCTCCACACTGGACAGAAACTTGGGGGAATTTTGTGGAGAAAATGACTTGGCAAAATGATGTGAATTTTGGCATGCCCAAATTATATAGGGATATTTATGTCCTGGATTAATTTAAGAATTTTTTAAGCAATATAAAATATAGTTGCTTCACAAACTGAAATTGTGACCAGAAAACAAGATTTGAACGTGTGCTCACATAGATTGTTGGATGGAGATGAAATTTGGTGGAGAGTCATTATTTGATCATATGAATGACCTACCAAAATTTCAACTCATTTGGATTAGCCTAGCTACTACTTCCTTCACAAAGCTTCCCTCTGGTCAGAAACTTTGGGAATTTGCAGAGGAATATTTACTAGGCAAATGAAGCTTAATTTTGGCATGTGGCAATTATTTGGATATGAGAGAGTGCACAAAAATTTTGAAGGCAATCAAGAAAATATAAAGAGCACTTCCTTCACAAAGTGCCATTCTGGACAGAATGGAAAATAAATATTCCTGAATTATTTTTGGCCTAGGCAAGGATGGGTTTTGACATATTTGTGGAAGATATGATCCAAAGAATTTATGGGAATTGTGTGGGAATTTTAGGAAAGGCAGAAATATAGGTTGCTTCACAACCTAGAGAAAACAGGGTTATTCCTTTAATAGAAAAAGGAATATTCCCAAGAAATAAATATTGGAGTTGGGCTAAGATGGAAATGACATGGCCTTGGGATAGATTTGAGAACGACAAGCCACTAGGAAGTGGCAGGAGAGAAGATTTTCCCAGGTTTCAAGACCACCTAGCCACGGAAAAAGAACTCCAAATAAAAATTCGAAGAAATCCAAAAGAAAAAGAAAGGGCCAAAAATCGGGACGTTACAATAAGCATGGCCATGTGACAAAGATTATGAGATAGTCTGGTTTGTGGTCGGCATCACTGGAACAAGAAAGAGGTTAGGCTAGCACAAGGATGACAGACTCGCCTTGAGCCCAACAACATATATCGTGTGGCAAAGGGAATAGAAGTGTGATGTACAGGTTCGCCTAACTAGCTTCATTGTTTGCTTGGTGGTCGGCACGCCTTGCTAGAGGCCGCTACCAGCCGAGCAGGTCGGAGGTGATCCGACCTGCATCCAAGTCGACTTGAACCTAAGGGGTCGCGCGCTTAAGGGAAGGAACCTACAAGGTCGGATCCGAGGACACTGGTCGGATGTGATCTGAGCTAGACTTGGATCGTAACCGAATAGACTTTGGGCTTTAGGGTCCATGCGGGGCCCAAGTGTTGAGCCCACGATGGATGCCTATATAAGTGGAGGTACGGCACACTCATTAGGGTTAATAGCCTCGGCGCCTGTCGGCCCAGTGGGAACCAGGGTACCACGGGCTGTCTGCCTGCGGTCCAGGAAGCGACACCTGGCGAAGATCTCAAGAGGCGGCCCAGCAGTGGGCGCCGCGAAGCAAGACGCATCGCGAGGGCCAGGTCTCGCGAGGCCCCTCTCCATAAGGGGAGACGCTGCCGAAGACCACCTTCCGCGACGGCCAGCCTCGCGAGGCCCCTCCCTCGCGAGGCGACCACCGCAAGGCCCTCCGCGCGGGGGAGCCGCGCGGCGCTGGCTGCGCGTGATATGGGGTGTCCCGATCTTCTCAGTAAGCGGCGGTGGTGATGATGATGGTGTAGGATAACTTGTATGTCGCCGATGAACTCTCCCTCGCTTGATCCCTGATGCCAATGCAAAAGGTCTCAACCCTTTGGATATTCACAACGTCACACACTTGCGCACGCAGCCGTCGACCACGAACGGTTAGAATTGCAATATACTAATTCCCAATGGAACAGCAGATCACACTTGACTTGCAGTATATAATCACCAGATCGATACGAATTGGTGATGAGGATTCAAGATGAATGCTTACAAGCAATCTCATGAACTAGGGTTTATCTTAAACGTGGTCTAACTCTAACTAACCCTAAGGAAGAGTATTTATATCCTAAGATAGATCGAAGGGGTACATGGGCTGTCAGCCCGAAACTCTGCGCGCAGGCAGCACGGTAGTACCGCTGATGTCATGCGGTACTACCGCTCCAAGCGGTACTACCGCTTCAGTACCGCTCTACTACCGGTTAGCGTCAAAAGATGCCAGTAGTTTTCACGGTAGTAGGGGCGGTAGTACCGTCTCAAGCGGTACTACCGCTGGTGTAGGGCGGTACTACCGCCCTGGAAACTCCAAGATCCTTTTCCCAGCCCAGCTGCATTGCCTCCTTGTTCTCCTCCTTGCTCCCTCGTGCCATGCCTTCCTCTCCAATGTACCTAATGACACATACACACAAGGATTTAGGCAGTATAAAGCTCTCATTAAAAGAAATAGCATTATCAACTAAGAGAGAATTCACCTGTTGTTCTAGTAACTTAGCACGAGCTCTTGTAGTTGGTCCAATCCTGATTTCATCATTGGACGTCTTCTTTGCAGCAACAGGTTGTTCATCTTCAAGGGATGGAACCATAGTAGGGATGTCCTCATCATCTAGGCTCAATATTTCTTTCCAGCTTAAGCAAGCAGAATCATCATATTCCATGAATATATCCTCATCATCCTCCCTTTCTTCAAGAAAAGCCGTCCGCGGCTTTGGGTAAGCTGAAAATGGCAGCAACAAAAAGAACAACGTGTACGCATAATATATGTAGATGTAACATGCTGTATCATTTTTGTTGTCATGAAAAAGATTCCCAGTATGCAATATGCAACTTAAATTGCAAGTATAAGTGAAGTTCATATAGTCATGACCAGAATGAGGAACACACATGTACAATGTCTTATTGTTCAGTATTAAGTCCGAAGCCCTCACAGAAGATCGATGATCAAAAGTGCTACAAGCAAGGTCAAACCAGTCCAAAATATTCAAAGGGACATATATGGGATACCATGCTTCAACTGTGCGACTCTGATATATAGAACAAGCATATGTATGTTCATGAGCAGTACTCGCAGCATGTAAGATGCAACTCAGTTTGCAAATATAAGTGAAGTCTATAGCAGTAGCATATAAATGCAACAGGTGTGGAAACAAACACAATGGATCAGATTCGGTGATAGCAAGATGAGAACAATCGAACATATAGGAAATTTTCAGATTCTCATGAAAATTAGGTACTGTCCAAAAGCAAAAAGACTCTGTCACAAAGCATATAGGACGCAAAACAGCAAGTTTCAAATCAGCAATCGTATCACAGGTAATGCATATGTGATCCACCAGAAAATTATCAGTCATGCTATATTCACCAATTAAATTAAATGTGAAACTATATGCATAGGTGCGAAAATTTAGATATGAAAGTTTAGAAATCTTCTTCATAGCACAACTCAAACGAATAGGTTCATTTAGCATGATAGAATACACAATATCAACAAGTGGTATTCGAGCAAGTAGTTCTGTATGTGTTATCAGTACCACATGATCAGAATTGGAATTTAGAAAATTATCACATGGTGCGGACATATTTGGACCGATCAACGCACAAGAATCAACCAGCAAAGGAACAGACTCACTGAATGCCTCATTGGCTGGTTGCAGCTCCAAATTAGCACCAGTATCAATGTCAGCCGCCTGAGATGTAGTAGGTACTGGAAAATCTTGCTCAAGTGGTGAAGCAGGTTGTACTACATGCTGCTCCCTTTCTTCAAAAACAACCTGCATATCACAAGAAACAACACTAGGAGGAGACATGATTACGTTAGGTGAAACCTGACATGTCTCATTAACATGTACTCCCAAGATTGTGTGATCACGCATATGCTCATTGTCAACTATGGGAATGACAGGTGGACATAGATTTTGACGCCTAACCTCCTGAAATTTCTTAAGTCGTGTATGTGCTAACCAAGTGTGCTTATTATTCCAAACGAATAAAGGATCAATCTGAGCACTATCAAATTCAACCTTATACCTATCACACCAAGGTTTTCCCAACAAAACGTGACAACAATTGAGTGCTCTAGGAATGACATCACAGCGCATGCTAATAGTATAACCATAAATGGTGATAGGAACATAAGCATGATGAGTAATTGGAAATGCCTCATCATTAGCAGCTAACGTATATGGCACAAGTTTGGTATATGTACGCAACTGCAGCTTGTTAACAACATCAATACTGACCAAGTTTGTGAGAGAATAATTATCAAGGATCACTGCAGCAGGTCTACCTTCGATGTCGGCAGTAAAGTGAAACAAACCTGAATCAGGATGTACACCAAGATCTTCCTCCTCCCAGAATGCATCACTGCACAAAAACTGTAATGGTAATGGCTTGTCCTTGATAGGATTCACCATTATTAGTACATAAAAAGTATAGCAGATGTATATGGTGTACTCGCACAACTCACTCAAAAACTGACAAGAAAAGGAAATCTTACCGTTCCAAAGTGAATAGCAATGCGTACCCGTTCGGATGGAGGACTAGTGCACGGATGTGATGAAGTGAATATCCGGGTATGAGAGCAATCACACGACAAACCAGGGTATATGGTGGAGCTTGGTTGGGATACCTAACAACACCAATTCACAAATCCTAGTGCTGATCGTGTGATACAAAAAGACCCATGGAAACTCACACGGTGGAGATAAATGGGGCAATTGCAACTCTGAAAAGGAGCTCAAATTTGATTTATGTGTCGGAGTAATGCTCGTGCTGCAATGCACAGGGAGAGACGCTAGCAAAAAGCTCAAAACAGGGCACAAGATTGCTCAATTCTACAAGTGCAAACAGCAAGATAATACAAATCCAACACTGCAAGAGATAGCAGCAACTTCTGGCCACGGTTTCTCTCGTTTCGTGCTTTCTCGCTGTTTTTTTTTTGTACTCCTTTTTTTTTTCTCTCTCTCTTTTTTTTTTATCCTCTTTTCACTCTTTTTTTTTTCTTTTCACTGCAGGTCGCGTGAACAGTACCGCGGATTTTTTAACTGCCTCGTGAACAGTACGTGAACAGGACGTGAACAGTACAAACTCTTTTTTTTTTTTTTTTTTTTTTTTGTAGCCGAGACTGGAGCAACAAACAACGAAGCAGATCTTGCCAATCTCAAAGATGCACTTACCAAAAACCTAGATGAGCAGCCCGTAGAGCACAAGGATATGCTAGTCTCAATAGGAAAGTGCTACGCAAAAGAAGAAAAATTGGCTTGTCTATGGCTCACAAAGGAAAGACTCGATTTAACTCGGACTGGAAAAAGGAAACCTAAAAGAAAACGCTAAAGGAAAAAAAACCAACGAACACAAGAACCAAGACTCCGACGAACACAAGAACAAAAAGACTCGGATCAGAACAAAACCCTAGACGCCTACTAGATGACTCGGAAGAAAAAGGGACGCAAAAGAAAGACACAACGACCAGCAACTAAAACTTGGAAACGATGTTATCTAGGGTATGGCAAAAACCCGAACCCTAATCTTTTTGTGAGGCTTTTTCTGGATAGGATGAAAAACACAACTAATCTACGGATGATTTGGTGGATGCTTACCGAGGCAACGCTGGATATCTGATACCAAGATGATATGGGGTGTCCCGATCTTCTCAGTAAGCGGCGGTGGTGATGATGATGGTGTAGGATAACTTGTATGTCGCCGATGAACTCTCCCTCGCTTGATCCCTGATGCCAATGCAAAAGGTCTCAACCCTTTGGATATTCACAACGTCACACACTTGCGCACGCAGCCGTCGACCACGAACGGTTAGAATTGCAATATACTAATTCCCAATGGAACAGCAGATCACACTTGACTTGCAGTATATAATCACCAGATCGATACGAATTGGTGATGAGGATTCAAGATGAATGCTTACAAGCAATCTCATGAACTAGGGTTTATCTTAAACGTGGTCTAACTCTAACTAACCCTAAGGAAGAGTATTTATATCCTAAGATAGATCGAAGGGGTACATGGGCTGTCAGCCCGAAACTCTGCGCGCAGGCAGCACGGTAGTACCGCTGATGTCATGCGGTACTACCGCTCCAAGCGGTACTACCGCTTCAGTACCGCTCTACTACCGGTTAGCGTCAAAAGATGCCAGTAGTTTTCACGGTAGTAGGGGCGGTAGTACCGTCTCAAGCGGTACTACCGCTGGTGTAGGGCGGTACTACCGCCCTGGAAACTCCAAGATCCTTTTCCCAGCCCAGCTGCATTGCCTCCTTGTTCTCCTCCTTGCTCCCTCGTGCCATGCCTTCCTCTCCAATGTACCTAATGACACATACACACAAGGATTTAGGCAGTATAAAGCTCTCATTAAAAGAAATAGCATTATCAACTAAGAGAGAATTCACCTGTTGTTCTAGTAACTTAGCACGAGCTCTTGTAGTTGGTCCAATCCTGATTTCATCATTGGACGTCTTCTTTGCAGAAACAGGTTGTTCATCTTCAAGGGATGGAACCATAGTAGGGATGTCCTCATCATCTAGGCTCAATATTTCTTTCCAGCTTAAGCAAGCAGAATCATCATATTCCATGAATATATCCTCATCAGCGCGGCTACGCGCCCACCATGAGGGTGACGCGTCTGCACAAGACGACAACGACAGGGGCCGTGCCAGCAGGCGTGGCCGGGGAGGATTTCCTCTTTGGTGATAAAGGAGCAGCTGCAGCTGCCTCCCCCAAAGCAAGTCCCAAAGTTTACCACTTTGGTGTATGAAGACCACCATGACGAGGCGCGCTAGGGCAGATGTCATCAGCGAGCCCACCAGCGCATCATGGATGGCTTCTTTGCAGATGAGACTGCTTTTGTCAGGATAAGACTGAGCGCATGTCCCCCTTTGAACTGCCGTTGTGTGGCAACCCTTCCCGCCAATATTTTCTGGGGAAGAGGACCGAGGCGGCTATATGAGGGGCAGTGCTGCTACCTTAGAGAGGGTCAACCAATCCCTCCTTCTTCTACCTTGTACGCAGGAGCACTTTCACCATAGCAATCCCAGACAAGCAGGAGTAGGGTTTTACACCGCTTGGTGGCCCGAACCTGGGTAGCTGCTTGTGTCCCTGCTGTGTCCTGCGTGTGTGTGCGCTCACGTCGTGCTCCGCTCGCCGTAGCCTCGCCAAGGTCACCGTCCGGTCATGAGGTAGAGAGGAGGCCCCCAGAGTTCGAACCAGGGTCCCCGTAGCCCGGCTTCCAACATTTAGCGCGTCAGATAGGGTGCCAGCTTCCACTCCTTCGACCTCGACATTGACATGGCCGACGCCCAATGCGAGCGTGCCCTGCGCAGGGCCGCTAGGGTGGTCCGCACGGAGCCCATCGCCAACGACAACCGCCGTGGGCGCGCCGGTGCCGCCACCGAGCCTACGGCGGGGGAGGAGCAGGCTTCTTCCCTTCACCCATCTGTGCAGCCACCTGGCCGCACCACCACAGCATCGTCGCTCACCCGTCGCGACCCGCCGGATCCGCAGGCCGCTGCGCTACCGTCCCACCAAGGTCGGCTAAGATACCTGGCTCGCGCGCATCACCGAGCTCGTCAATGCCGCCGAAGACGCGCCGACGCCTTCTCGCTCTCTCCCGCCTCCGTCGCCGCGTGGCGCGGAGGCTGGACATGGCGCACCCCCTCCGCCTCCGCCGAACGACGACGACGCGGGATATCGCCGCGGTGCGCGTGCGCGGGAGCCGTCCCATGATGTGTCCTCGCTGGACCACGACGACGCGAGCTGCCAGATCGTCCGGTGCGCGGCGCCAGACGCGCGCGTGATCCTCGAGCAGCAGCGCCAGCGCCAAGACCGCACCATCCAGGACGTTGTAGCGGCCGGGCGCCAGAACCGTGCCGCTCTCGCCGGTGGCATTGCCTCCAGCAGGGGGGGCTGCCTCGCCTTCACTCGCAAGCTAGGCCGCGTGGTGTGGCCCGTGAAGTTCAAGCCGGAGCTGCTTCTCCGCTACGACGGCGCTCCCAACCCCACGGAGTTCCTGCAGCTCTACACCTTGAGCATCAAAGCTGCGGGCGGTGACGACATGGTCATGGTGAACTGGTTCCCCATGGTGCTCAAGGACGCTGCGCGCTCGTGCCTCATGAACCTCCCCGAAGCTTTCTTCTCCTCGTGGTCCGAACTGTGCCGACAGTTCATCGCCAACTTCAAGGGCACGTACGAGCGCCCTCTCATGCTCAATGACTTGCGCGCCGTGCGCTGGCGCCCAGACGAGACCCTTCGCAAGTACATCCAGCGCTTCAGCCAAGTGCGCAATAAGATCCTGCGGGCCTCCGACGCCACGATTTTCTCCGCGTTGTCCTCTGGCGTCACGGATGTCAGGATGCGCGCGAACTCGGCATCAATGACGAGCTCGACACCGCGGTCGAGCTGTTCGACCTTGCCGACAAGTGCGCCAAGGCTGAAGAGGGCCGCCTCTTCATCCACAACGACCCTAACGCGGCGCCCGACGCCGCCAATACCAAGAGAAAAGATGCCAAGCGCAAGGTCTCGGCCGTGCTTGCGGCGGAGCCTGAGCAGAAGCGCGGCCGCGACCATGACGAGGCCAAGAGAGATGGTTGCCCCTTCTGTGCCTACAACAACATGCACTCCCACAGCTCTGAGGACTGCCACGAGCTCAAGCTGCTGCGCGACAGCCGCTAGGACAGGCGCTATAGCTGCAACGAGCGTGGCATAGGACGCGGAGGCGGCCGCAGCGGAAACTGTTGGGAAGACCGCAAGAACAATGACAACAAAAACTTCCGGCAGGGCTAGCGCGACCAGCTGCGACAGGCCAACCCTCAAGCAAACGCCACCCCGCCGCCCCAGGCAGGAACAATGGCAACCTCCCCGATGAGAACACTGGGGTCTACCAGGAGCCTTGCGAGGTGGCATGCATCCTCGGCGGGGCCCAGGCCCCCTCGTCCAACCGCCACTTCAAGCAGTTCTCTCGCGAGGTGAACGCAGCCCTCCCGGGGCCTGAGGCTTCTCAACCCCTCAAGTGGTCATAGTACATGATCTCCTTTGACTCCAAGGACCACCCCAAGTCCACGGGACTGTAGGCACCATCCCCATGCCGTGCACACCCACCATCAACAACATTGCTGTCACCAAGACGCTCATCGACGGTGGCACAGGCCTCAACGTGATCTCCATAGAAACCTTCGAGAACCTCCAGGTGCCCAACGAGCGCTTGATGCCGATGAGGCCCTTCTCGGGCGTGACCGTCGGCTCCACCCTGCCTTTGGGGCAAGTGTGCCTTCCCGTCACCTTCGGCACCCACAAGAACTACCGCACCAAGCTCATCGACTTCGACGTGGTGCACATTGGCTTGTCCTACAACGCCATCCTGGGCTACCCCGTGCTCGCCAAGTTCATGGCGGTGACTCACCATGCCTACAAACCGTCAAGATGCCGGGCTGCAGCGACACCATCACCATCCGCGGTGACAAGAAGGACGCGGTGCACTCCCTTGAGCGTGCCTACAAGGCTGCTGCCACCGCTCACCCTGCCGATGAGGACGACGCCGAGCCTGCCGAGCCCGCACCCGCACCCGCGAAGAAGAAGCAGCTGTTTTCTCAGGCACGCACCGAGACGAAGAAGGTGTCGGTGGACGGCAGTGGCTCCGGGCCCGCCTTCATTATCGGCAACGGTCTCTCTCCCAAATAGGAAGGCACTCTCATCGCCTTCCTCCAAGTAAATACTGATGTGTTCACATGGACGGCATTAGATTTGTCCTGTGTGCCGAGGGAGGTGATCAAGCACCACTTAGAGGTGTGCCCCAACGCACGCCCCATGAAGCAAAAGGCACGATGCCAAGTGCCCGAGAAGCAAGAGTTTATCATCCAAGAAGTTCAGAAGCTGCAAGAGGCAGGAGTCATCTGCGAGGTGCGCCACCCCGAGTGGCTCGCCAACCCTGTCATGGTCCCCAAGCACAGCGGCGAGGGGCGAATGTGCGTTGACTTCACCAGCCTCAACAAGGCCTGCCCCAAGGACCCCTTTCCGCTACCGCGAATCGACCAGATCGTGGAGTCCACTGCTGGGTGTGAGTTGCTGTGCTTCCTGGATGCCTTCTCAGGCTACCACCAGATCAAGATGGCGACGGAAGACGAAGAAAGAATAGCCTTCCTCAGCCCCCATGGAGTGTACTATTACATGTGCATGCCCTTCTGCCTGAAGAGCGCGGGAGCCACCTTCCAGAGGCTAATGCGTATCGCCCTGGGGCCCCAGATGGGAAGAAATGCAGAGGCCTACATCGACGACATTGTCGTGAAGAGCTGCAAGTCATGCTCCCTCATCGCGGAACTCGAAGAAACCTTTGCCAACCTACGCAAGGTCAACCTCAAGCTCAACCCCGCCAAGTGTGTCTTCGAAGTCCCTTCTGGCAAGCTGCGTGGCTTCCTGGTCTCCCACCGTGGCATTGAAGTCAACCCCGAGAAGATCAAGGCCATCGAGCAGATGCGGCCTCCCTGGAACCTCAAGGACATGCAGCGCATGGCAGGATGCATGGCCGTGCTTGGGCGTTTCATCTCCAAGTCTGGCGAAAGGGCCCTGGCGTTCTTCAAGCTCGTGAAGAGATCGGGCCCCTTCAAGTGGACTCCCGAAGCTGACGCGGCCTTCGAGGACCTCAAGACGTACCTGGCGAGCCCTCCCGTCATGGTTGCCCCGTGCCCCCGTGAGCCCTTGCTCCTGTACTTGGCAGCCACCCCCAAACGGCCAGTGCGACCCTTGTGGTGGAGCGAGAAGAGCCTACTTGCGCCAAGAAGAGGCTTGCCGTGCCTGCGCCTGCCGAGGCCGCACCTGCGCCTGTCGAGGGCCCTCCTCAGGAGGCCCCTGACGAGCCGCCTCCTGATCCTTCCGGAGAACAAGCCGCCATGCCTATGACAACGCGCCCCGTCGAGCACCCCATCTACTTCGTCAGCATGGTGCTGCGGGATGTGCGCTAGCGGTACCCCATGCAGCAGAAGCTCCTCTTTGCGCTCCTCATCGCCTCTAGGAAGCTACACCACTACTTCCAGGGCCACCCCATCAAGGTGATCATGTCTTATCCACTGGAGCAAGTCCTGCATAGCCCCAACGCCACTGGCCGCGCCGCCGAGTGGAACATCGAGCCGTAGGTCTTCGAGCTGGAATTCTACACCAAAAGGACGTTCAAGGGCACAGCCTTGGCGGATTTCACGGTGGAATGGACGGATCCGCACCAAGAGGAGCCTCGCGAGGATGAGCCCCTCCTGCCTGGGAAGGACAACCCTGGCAGCTGGACCATGCACTTCGATGGCGTGTTCTCCCGGCAGGGCGCGTGGGCTGGCGTCGTGCTCACCTCGCCAGCAGGGGACAAGCTCTACTATGCCATACATCTATGCTTCAAGCATGATGACAAGGTCTCCAACAACATCTCTGAATATGAGGGCCTCATCGCCAGGCTCAAGGCCGCCTTCGCTCTTGGCATCAAACGCATCCTCATCAAGGGAGACTCGCAACTCCTCATCAACTTCTCCAACAAAAGCTACAAGCCCAAGGACGAGCACATGGCTGCCTACCTGGAGGAGGTGCGCAGGCTCGAGAAGTGCTTCCTCGGCATGGAACTCCAGCACATCCCTCGTGGCGGCAACAAGGAAGCAGACGACATCGCCAAGCGGGCATCTCGCTGCGAGCCTCAAAGCCCTGGCATCTTCGAGGAAAGGCTCCTGAAGCCATCAGCTGCACCACCTGTCGCGAGCACCATGGCGCCTCATGAGGAACTCCCGCCCGCACCTCCCACAGGTGCACCCGACTGCGGCCTACCTTCAGGGGCTCGCCTACTGCTAGCGCTGGAGCTGCAAGCTGAAAGCTGGGCCACTAAGTTCAAAGCTTACAGGGAAAGCGGCACCCTCCCAGAGGACGAGACAAAAGCAGAGCGCGTGGCCCGCCATGCTGGGCTTTACTGCCTGAGGGATGGCGACCTCTACCGCAAGCGCCCCAATGGAGTTGCGCTGCGATGCATCTCCGAGGAGCAAGGGTGCGAGCTGCTTGCCGACATACATGGTGGAGACTGTGGCCACCAATCTTCATCGCGCACTCTCGCCGGCAAAGTATTCCGCATCGGCTTCCACAAGCCCACAGTGCTTCAAGATGCCACCGAGTTGGTCCAATCCTACGAGGCTTGCCAATTCCACGCCAAGCAAATCCACCAGCCGGCGCAAGGACTCCAAACCATTCCCCTCTCATGGCCCTTCGCGGTCTGGGGGCTAGACATCCTGGACCCCTTTCCCCGCGCTGCTGGCGGCTACCGCTACCTCTACGTCGCCGTCGACAAGTTCATCAAGTGGGCGGAAGTGGAACCTGTCCGCTCCATCCCGGCAGGATCAGCCGTCAAGTTCATCAAGGGCCTCGTGTGCCGCTTCGGCGTCCCCAACCGCATCATCACTGACAACGGCTCGCAGTTCACCAGCGGCCTCTTCAAGTCATACTGCGCCAACCTTTGCACGCAGATCTGCTACGCCTTCGTGGCGCACCCGCGAAGCGGCGGCCAGGCCGAGCGTGCGAACACAGTGGTCCTCAAGGGCCTCAAGACACGAAGCTTCAAGAAAAAGCTCACAGCCTGCGGCAAAGGCTGGCTCGATGAACTCCAGTCTGTGCGATGGTCGATTCGCACAACAGCGACCAAGCCTACCAGAGAAACACCCTTCTTCCTCATCTACGGGGCAGAAGCGGTCCTTCCTACTGAGCTCAAGCATGGGTCCCGCGGGTCCTCGCCTTCGACGAGGCCCACCAGGATGGCCCGGGGGAAGCTGATCTGCTCCTCCTCGAGGAGGCACGTCGCCGGGCCGCCATCAGCGCCGCCCGGTATCAGTAGGCGCTGCGTTGCTACCACAGCCGCAACATACGCCCACTACAGGAATCAGGCAGTTTGCCGTCTGCCATGGCAGACGGCAAAGGAATGTCTGGCGGACGGCAAAGCCCTTTGCCGTCAGCCAGCAGACGGCCCCACGTCCGGCTGAATGAACTACGACAATGGGCTGCTTTGCCGTCTGCTTAAATAAAGCGGACGGCAAAGAAGTTTGCCGTCAGCCATACTAAGCAAGCAGACGGCAAAGGGCTTGGACGGCAGAGGGATAGGGTTAGGCCCGTTAGGTGGCTAACGGCGTACTTTGCCGTCTGCCAGCAGACGGCAAAGGCGCAAAGTTCTTTGCCGTCTGCCAGCTGACGTCAACTGACGTCAGGCGTCAGCTGGGGCCAATGCATGACCTTTGCCGTCTGCCAGCAGACGGCAAAGCCTTTGCCGTCTGCTGGCAGACGACAAAGTGCCCAAATAGGCCAGCCCAGGTACCCCCCAGGTTGCACAGGTAGCTGCCACGTGGCAGGTTTGCCGTCCGCTGGCAGACGGCAAAGTGCCTGTATTGCCCCTGTTAATTCTGTTTTTTCTTAAATTCAATCAATTTCACAGATATATATATATTCATTTGAAAATACTTTCAACAAGCATACATATCCCTGCCATATGGATATGATCATCCAACACATATATATACCAAATCAAAAGTCCATATCCAACAATTAAGCAAAAAGTCCATATACAATGGTTTCATCCATACATACATATATAGGTAGCAAGTTTCACATTGTTCATCCTACAAAATCAAAACAAAAAGGAAGGACAAGGAGAAGAGTAGACTCCATCAACGCAAGCTTCCGTGATCTGAAGCAAATCTGCAAAATGGGAAAGAAGAAAGTTAGAAGAAGAAGACTAGAAGAAGAAGAAGAAGAAGAAGAAGAAGAAGACTAGAAGAAGAAGGAGAAAAAGAAGAAGAAGAAGAAGAAGAAGAATTTTTCTTCTGTTTATTTTTCTCCTCTTCTTTTTCTTCTTCTTATTGCTTACTTGTGTCATTTTAGAGCTATCCTAGGTAAATAGGTCATTTTGGAGCTAAGTAAGGTTATTATGTCATTTTTGAGGAAAATAAGCTAAGTATATGACATTTTGGTGCTAAACCAAGGTTATTATGCCATTTTTGACCTAAGTATGCTAATTATGTCATAAATGAACTAAATAAGCTAAGTATAGGTCATTATTGAGCTAACCTAGGTAATTATGCCATTTTGGAGCTAACTAAGCATATTAAGTCATTTTGGAGGAAAAAATGCTAAGTGTAGATCATTTTAGAGCTAACCTAGGTAAATAGGTCATTTTGGAGCTAAACCAAGGTTATTATGCCATTTTTGACCTAAGTAAGCTAATTATGTCATAAATGAACTAGATAAGCTAAGTATAGGTCATTATTGAGCTAGCCTAGGTAGTTATGCCATTTTTGAGCTAACTAAGCATATTAAGTCATTTTGGAGGAAAAAATGCTAAGTGTAGGTCATTTTAGAGCTATCCTAGGTAAAATAGGTCATTTTGGAGCTAAGTAAGGTTATTATGTCATTTTCGAGGAAAATAAGCTAAGTATATGACATTTTGGAGCTAAACCAAGGTTATTATGCCATTTTTGACCTAAGTAAGCTAATTATGTCATAAATGAACTAGCTAAGCTAAGTATAGGTCATTATTGAGCTAGCCTAGGTAAAATAGGTCATTTTGGAGCTAAGTAAGGTTATTATATCATTTTCGAGGAAAATAAGCCAACTATATGACATTTTGGAGCTAAATAGGTCATTTCTTAAGCTAAGTATGCATTTGTTAAGCAAAACACTAGGGAAAACGTACCGTCATCATGGAGGTGAAGGACCGGTCGCGCTAGTGGCAGACGCAGAAGGATCGGTCGATGCTTGTCGGGAGTTACGCTGCACCAAAGATCATTTGCAATGTCTCGTTAGCATGATGCAACTCAAATGTGAAGACTAGTAACTAATGACCATTCAAATGAAACTCACCGTGCCCGCCGGAGCAATGACTGGCATCGGCGGAGGGGTCTGACCGCTGCTCTGGCACATGGTCTGCACATTTGGTTTTCACGAGTCAGTCATATTAGTTAGTAATGAAACGAACATTACGTGCATGATTTGGCTAATATGCAGAAGAAACTTACCATGATGAGCTCGTATAAGGCCCGGTTAGACGCGTCGTTCCGGTTCCTCTCCTCCTCCAACAACATAGCAGTCCTCTCCTCCAACTCCCTCTCCCTCTCCGCCGCCTGCCTCTTTGCCTCCGCCAGAAGCTCCTGGGTCTTCGCTCTCTCTTTCTCAAGAGCAGCCTGCAACACCACTCCTCGTTAGCATTGTAATCATCGACGGCCGCACACACAATGTAATGGAGGAAAGGTATCTGAGTCCGTATAACTAACCTCGATTTGGTGCTCCACTGGCCGTGGACGAGGCCTTATCTCAGGATCGGAGCTCGTTTGGTGCTTCTTGATCTCCGGGAGAGTGCTAGGACAATGTATCAGTCCATCCCCAATGGCTATCGAGCCATGGGGCCTCCCGCCACCAGATATCATCACCAGCTCTGGATCAAGAGGTTGCCGGCTCGGGTTAAAGTCCTCCCCTTTCCTCGCCTTCCCCTCGTCTCTGTACCTCACGAGCTTGTTGTGGGAGGAGATGTTGGTGAAGCTCTCTGGATGATCAAGGTCAGACTCAGAGAATGCCTTGGCCTTCTTGTACGGCGCAGTATGGGCCATGGCATAGAGGTCGAACACCTCTGGCACCTCCGTCTTTTTGTGTCGCGCCTAAAAGAGAGGAACAAAGTATTAGTTAAGGGCTCAAGCTAGCATGAAGAATGAAATTGCATGAATCATGAAGCAAACTACATACCCAGTTATTCCCGAACTCATATAGGTTGGCGCTTCCTTGATGGTGTGGCACACCAACCATTTTGGCATGCCGCTACTTGGCATTGTTGTGGACGGCTAGCCATTGGGGAGAGCACCACTCATCCACTAACGCCTCCCAACAATCCATCCTATCCGCACACCATCTCGGGGGCACCTAAGTTAGTCAAGAGAAATTTTAGCGCTACGCCTACGAATCAAATCAAGGAAACTAAGTACAAGGCCTTAAGAATAGGTATTTACCTTCATGTACTTTTCCTTACTCAGAAACTTGCCGCGGCACTTCGTCTTGGACCTCTTAATACCATTCGAGGCGTAGTAGTCTCGAACAGCCTGCACCCGTGCCTCGTGCCGTAAGTTCTGAAGTAGGCGCCTACACTCGGCTCCGATAACCATAACCGCGGCCTCCTCCTCTCCCTCAAGACACCTGTAGAAGGTCTGCAATCAAACAAGACAACACTGATTAGTACAATAACTCGCTACTATTGATTTTTAATTCTATAAAGGAGAAATTACCCAAAACGTCTGGATCACCATCTCGGCCCTCGTGCGGCACAAGACACCGTCGATCCTCTCGTGCGGCGGGGCCGGGGCAGCCAAGTACAGCTCCCAGCTCAGTCCGAGCTGTCGAACCTGACCCTCACCGGGCAACGTGACCCACCCCGGGAAGTTCTGCCGGCAAAGCACACCAAGGACGGAGTTGGGCTTGCGGATACCAGGGCCGTGCATCCAACCCCTGCAGTATGACAAGGCCAACGCATTAGATTTTGAAGAAACGTGAAGGCAAAAGGTTAAAAAAGAGTAAATGCACTTACTTCTCCCCATTAGGCGCAATCAACCACCTCTGCTCGCGGGTCGCCAGCACGGGCGGGAGCTTTGTACCACCACGCTGGTAGACGTTGCCCCCCTCAACCAGCTCGCCCTCGCTATAGCTATCATCCGAAAAGCGATCCTCGCCACCATCAGCATGGCCACTCGCCTCCGGCGGCCAGTCCCCCCATCGGGTCGACTGCGACGTAGCCTGATCCGTGCTCTGCTCCGGAGTCCGAGACGGGTCCACCTCAGATGGAGCAGTCCTGTGGTCGGGTGAATCAGCTGGGGGTGGCGGCGAGGAAGGCGTAGCAGCCTTCCTACCTCTCCCGCCGCCATGGCCACCTCTAGTACCCCTCTTCTTCCCCCGACCTCTCCCGGCCGAAGAAGAAGCGCCCGCCGGTGGTGTCTGCATACTGAGATCCAGCACTCTCCGGAGGTGCTGGGGTGGAATGGAAGCACCCCTCCCACCACGCGCCGAGGAAGGAGCCTCGGAGCGCTCTGGACCCGCGCCCACCACCTGTGAACACTTGCAATGACAAAGAGTAAACGAAATTAGTACAACATAAAAAAATTGAATACCTGACATGAATAATAATATGTATATAATTTAAGTGTATCATCATCATGAACATAATAAAAAATGGAATACCTAACATGAACTAATTAATAATATATATGTACATAATAATAATTGAATACCTGACATGAACTAATATTAATCTTCATCGTCTATATATGCTTCGGGGTCAATAAATGCATCATCATCATCACTATCAGTAATGACGTGCTCATCATCATCACCAATAAATGCATCATTGACAGGTCATCCGCAGCAGTAACCTCTTCTTGTTCCGGCTCTTCTTGTTCCGGCTCAGGGGTGAAGTCGGATTCACTGTCGCTGTCTACTTCAATGTTCTGGGGTGAAGTAGAGCGGTTCTTGAAACATTTTTTGGAAAGACGTGTTTCTTGGAAGAATTCTCCTTCATATGTGTCTGGGTTAATGTGAGGTTCATAATCCTCTTCATTGGGGGGAGGTGGTCTAACACGTGGCGGCACTTCATAAACGACATCCCAACCATTCAGATTTGGATCAGTTTGGCAGGCCCACGGTAGATAGAAAACTTGGGACGCCTGTTGAGCCATAATATAGACATCGGGAACATCTAAATGGGTGCTTTGTTTGATTTCGACTAGCCCTAAATGTTCATGAGTCCTTCTAGTCTCCTTCGGCTGGAACCAATAACATTTGAAGACTACGACATTCGGTGGGTTTTCACCATAGAATAGAAGTTCATAAATTGCTTCAACTCTTCCATAATACTCGGTATCTCGTTCGCCGATAGCAGAGACACAACAATTTGTAGACTTTCGGTCGGCCATAGATAGCTCTTTGCCAAAGGTACGAAAGCGATACCCGTTGATGTCGTATTTGTCAAATGAACGGACCTTATAGTCAAAACCATTAGCGACTTGTCTCAATTCGGCGTTCATTGACTCTGAATTAGCCTACAAGTTTAATACGGAAGGATTGTTGCATTAGCCGCAAATTAGACGAAGAAATGAAATGGTCTAATGGAAATTACCGTTTGTTTGAACCAAGAGATGAAACCGGGATAGCCGCCTCCATGCTTTGCCAGAAGCTCATACTCTTCGACGGAATCCTTTTGGATCACCGCTCCATCCGAGAATTTGGTGACATATCGACTGTATCAAATATCGGGGAATAAGAGCAGTTCAAAGGAATTAGAAGTTGCGAAACAATGTACCGAGAACTTACTCGATGTACGGCCGCACTTCTGTTAGGTTGTTGAAGATATACAACAAAATGGTCCGCCATTCTTCGACATCCAACCCTACTGGTTTTGAAGCACCGGCTGGTGCGAGCTTCCCTTTGAATAGGCTGAGGTTGGATCCACCTTTTTTAGGGTCGCCAGCATTGTACCGAGGCTTTGGATTATGCAAATGACGATTTTTGGCTTCGTAGTGTGCTGTCACGAAGTTTGCCGCCTTCTCAGTAATGAATGCCTCGGCCATCGATGCTTCAATTCTACGTTTATTTTTACATTTTGCTCGAAGCGTCTTCTGCATCCTCTCAGTTGCGTAGCACCAACGATTTTGCACGGGCCCCCCCAATCTTGCCTCGGTCGGGAGATGCAAAATCAAATGCTGCATTGGATTAAAGAAGCCCGGTTGAAAGATCTTCTCTAACTTGCAGATCAACTCCGGTGCCTACTCTTCCATTTCATCTATCACCGCAGGCAATAGTTCTTTCGCACAAAGAACACGGAAGAAATAGCTCAGCTCTGCCAGTACTAGCCATTCATCCTCGGGGATAAAGCCACGCAACATCACCGGCATTACTCGCTCAAGCCATATGTGCCAATCATGACTCTTGAGACCAAATATTTTCAATTTTTCAAGACTCGCTCCCCTCTTTAGATTCGCTGCATGCCCATCGGGGAACATCAACTGCATTTTCACCCACAAGATAATTTACCTCATAGCTGGCCTTCCAAGATTGAACCATGCCTTTGGCTTCGTCCAGTTCTGCTTTCCTTTCGGTTGTCGCATGTTCTGTAACGGTCTATCACATAGAGCCTCCTGATCGACTCTAGCCTTAGGATTATCCTTTGACTTCCCCTCTATGCTGAACAATGTACCAAAAAGGGCCTCGGCGATATTCTTTTCAGTGTGCATCACGTCGATGTTGTGTGGGCAAAGGAGGTCTTTGAAGTAAGGCAGATCCCACAAGCATGTCTTGTGAGTCCAGGCGTGTTCCGAATTATACCCCTTGAAATACCCTGGACGCTCTGCATCAGGCTCGAGAGGCGTTTAACTGATCCAGGATCTGTTGGCCTGTCAACGCAGGTGGTGCTGAGTTTTTCACAACTCTACCTTTGATGAAGTTCTTCTTGTCTTTTCTGAACTTATGGCGAGGATCCAGGAACTGTCTATGCAAGTCGAAGCAAGAATACTTGCGACCCGCATCCAGCCAACAAAACTGAAGAGCTGCCTTGCATGTGGGGCACGGGAACCTTCCATGCACACAGCAGCCAACGAATAGCGCATACGCCGGCAAGTCATGCATCGAGTACATGTACCAGACACGCATTATGAAGTTTTTTTTTGTAGCGGCGTCGTATGTCTTGATCCCATTATCCCAAGCTTCTTGCAATTCATCCTTAAGCGGCTGCATGTACACATTCATACTCTTCCCCGGATAGTTGGGCCCTGGAATTATCAACGTCAGGAAAATGTTCTTTCTTTGCATAATCTGTCCGGGGGGGGGGGGGGGAGATTGAGTGGAATGACAAATACAGGCCAACAACTATATTGGGTTGCCGTCATACAAAATGGATTGAACCCATCCGTGCCGATGCAGACTCGAGGATGCCTTGGATCTGCCACTTTATCATGATGTATTGCATCGAAGTGCTTCCACGCAAAAGCGTCCGATGTGTGTACCAACATCTGATTCCCATCTGCATCTAGTTCGGTTCTTTTGCCCAATTTGTGCCATGTCATCTGTCTGGCTGTCTCTTCGACCATGAAAAGACGTTGAAGTCTTGGTATGATTGGCTTATACCGAAGAACATTAACTGGGATTTTTGTCTGACTCTTCTCACCCATACCGTTGTCTACCACAACATACCTGGAAGACTTGCAAATGGGACAATAGTTCAAGTCCGCATACTCAAGACTAAATAATGCACATCCATTCTCACAGGCATCTATCTTCTCATAGGGCATCTTAAGTACACGGAGGATTTTGACCGACTGGTACAGGTTTGCAGTCATTACATGGCCTTTGGGTAGAAAGCGTCCAAATAGTGTCATCATCGCGTCGTAGCATTCTCTGCCCAAGTTGAATTGAGCCTTCAGAGCCATTACTTGTGCGATGGCATCCAGCTGACAAAGCTCAGTGTGCTCGTGGAGAGGACGTTTTGAAGACTCCAACATATCATTGAAGGCCTTTGCAGATTCCTCCATCTCATTGTCCGAATCCCGAGCATCATCAAAGTCTTCCACCATGTCTTCGATCCCGGTACCATGCTCGTCGGTGCGACGACGGCCCACCTCAGCTCTGGCACGTTGGGCAGACTCACCATGAAATGTCTAGACCGTATAAGCAGGCGTAAAACCCCACTTCTGCAGGTGTTTACTCATTTCAAGCTCTGTCCTCTTATAATAGTTGTTGCACTGGACACAGGGGCACCAGGTTTTTCTCTGGCCATTTGCAAATGCGGCTCTCACAAACCCCTTGGTTTTTGTCTTCCATTCATCGGTCATGTCTTTCTGACTAGTGTGACCGGTGTACATCCATGCACGATCACTCATCTTACCTAGCTACTGGACACACAAGAAATATATACATAATTCAGCAAACCATATTCATCAGTTAATGGAGTTTGTCAGTTTTATTACGTCCATGCAACCTAGACGCTAATAGGTAAAGATAGGTCCTAATCCCACCCGAGTATGTGTAGATTGGGTTCGTTTTCCCATGCTCTGCTCCGGATCCGACGCAAAATTTCGGCAGCACCTCCCCGCTGTTCTCCTGATACACGTCTCGGCAATAAGCAGAGAGGATGTGTACCCGGAGAACAACAGGGAGGCACTGACAAAATTCTGCATTGGATCCGGAGCAGAGCATATGGGAAAACAAACCCAATCTACACATACTCGGGCTGTCCATGGATAACGTTGGACAATTCGAAAGAATCACGGTTATAAATATGCAAATGCATGCATATTTAAAGATGTAACCCTTTCGAATGGGAGACGCATAGTGGTCACGCATACTGATGATTGAAGACACCTATAGCTAGCAAGTTTCATCGGCACGAAGACCGGAACAGAGCAAATGAAGGGGGGAGGAGGAGATGTCATTTGTGCTCACCCACGAACGCAGGGGCGGAGCTCGTCGAACGCACGGGGAGGTCGTCGAACACCAGACCCTCGCAGCGATGAAACAACTGCACATTTAAATCCACCCGGTCAACACAAATATATATGATGTTTTTCATAACAAAATCAGAAAATATATGACCTAACTCATAATTCACAAATATATGACGGGGTGTCGGGTCGGGGTGTCGGGGTGTCGGGTTGACTTTCATTCCGTCGATGCTCCCTTCAACAACTCTCACCTCTCAAGAGGTGGTATATATGTATGGTGGGGCACTCCTTGCCTGTTTATTTCGACCGTCGGTGACGGTCGTTACTCCCATCCCTTGCTGCGTTACCAAGGTCTCACAGCAAGAGATGAGGAGCAACGACCACCTACGACAACAGCCGGTGTCTCTCAATGTTATTTCGACCGTCGGTGATGGTCGGTCTTTTCGTCCTCCCCCTGCTTTACCAAGGTCTCAGAGGGGGAGGACGAGAAAGACCGACCACCTACGAATAGCCGGTATCCTTCCTTCAAGAGCATCTCATCTCTCACTCTCATCTCTTTCAAAAGGAAGCACCATCAGAATGAAAGTCAACACACTACATACCAAATTAATAGCGATGCATACTTATGGGCCCTAAACCCTACTCTACAAGACAATATTTTACCATAGCATGCAGCAACAGCAAATCAGCAGCATCAGCAAGCAGCAACACCACAACAGCAACAGCATCAAGCAATTAAAGTAAGCACTAGCTATAGCACCAGCAGCAAGCAGCAGTACTATAGCACCAGCAGCAAACATGCAACAACAGTCAAGCACTACCACCAACTATTCAGTGAACTAGCAACAACAGCAAAGCAATAACAGTATATATGCAATAACAACAAGCAGTAGCCTCAAGCACCAGCAGCACCAGAGTAGGAGGAGCTCACCAGCCAACACAGTAGGTTTTGTAGAATATTGAGAATTATAGATAATTACATTGATCTCTTATCCACATTAGCTTACAAAATACATTTCTAACATTAATTATATAAGCTACTGCCTCTGTAAACAAAACTAGATGACATTTTAGTCTAATGACAATGTTATTGCTTGCTCTTCTCTACAATGTCATCTGCCACAATGTCATCTAGTTTTTTTTTGCGGGAACACATTGTCACTAAGTATTTTAAGACATTGTAATTATCTATAACATTGTCTACAGAAGAGCAAAGCAATAACATTATCTATAACATTGTAATTATCTAGTTTTTTTTTCTGTTCTTGCTCTTCTTCTTCCTTTCCTTTTTCCTCTTCTTCTTCTCCTCCTCTCCTCTTTTTTCTTTTTCTTGTTCTTCTTGTTCTTCTTCTTCTTCTTCTTTTTTCTTCTCCTCCTCCTCTTCTTCTCGGCGACCGGCGACCGGCGATCCTCGACCCTCTCCATGGCCCTTGGCGACCCTCGACCCTCGACCCCTCGACCCCTCGGCGACCCTCGACCCCTCGACCCTCGACCCTCGACCCCTCGACCCTCGATCCTCGATCCTCGACCCCTCGACCCCTCGACCCTCGGCGACCCTCGACCCCTCGGCGACCCTCGACCCCTCAACCCTCGACCCCTCGACCCGGTTTTCTTCTTCTTCTTCTTCTTCTTCTTCTTCTTCTCCTCCTCCTCCTCCTCATCTTGTTCTTGTTCTTCTTCTTCTTCTTCTTCTTCTTCTTCTTCTTCTTCTTTCCTTCTCCTCCTCCTCCTCTTCTTCTTATTCTTCTTCTCCTCCTCCTCCTCTTCTTCTTCTTCTTCTTCTCCCTCTTCTTCTAATTATTCTTATTTTCTACTTTTTTTCAGAACTAAACCTAAACCTAAAACTAAACTAAACCTAAACCTAAAACTAAACCTAAAACTAAAACTAAAACTAAATCTAAACTAAACATAAACCTAAAATTAAAAAAACAGAAAAAAAAGAAAAAAAAAGAGGAGCTAGAGCTCACCTTCGGAAGTGGGGCGGCCGGTGGAAGAGGTGGCCGGTGGAGGAGGGGGGCGGGGCGGCCTGGGGTAGGGCCCGGGGGCGCCGGGCGGCGGTGGCGACGGGGCCGCAGGGCTCCGGGGCGGTGGGGCGCGGGGGGGCCGGGGCACGGCGGCGCCGAGCCGGCAGGGCGGTGGGGGCGCCGGGGCGGCGGTGGCGTCGGGGCGGTGAGCCGGTGTGGCGGCGGGGTGGTGGGGCAATGGGGCGGCGGCGGGTGGTGGGGGGGGGGGGCGGCGGCGCGCGTGCGGTGGTCGTCGGGGAGGAGAGGGAGAGAAACAGAGAGAGAGAGGGGCGGGGTGGGGTGGGGCGCGGCCGTTAGTTAAGTCAAATGTTTCCGTCCGCCCTGCCTTTGCCGTCTGCCTTTTTGCTCTTTGCCGTCTGCTAGCAGACGGCAAAGAGGGGGGCCGTTAGGTTTTTTTGTAAGCAGCTCGTTAGTGGGGCCCACCTCCCTCTTTGCCGTCAGCTAGCTGATGGCAAACCTCCTTTGCCGTCTGCTAGTGGATGACAAAGAAGTGGCTGATGGCAAATATGATCTTTGCCATCAGCCACTTCTTTGCCGTCTGTTTTTTGGAAACAGACGACAAAGAGCTCCTTTGCCGTCCGCTAGCAGACGGCAAAGAAGTGGCTGATGGAAAATCTTCTGATTCTAGTAGTGGCCCCCTCACCCTTGAAGCTGGCGATCTTGTCCTGCGAAGGATCCTGTCCAAGGAAGGACTCCACAAGCTCTCGCCCATGTGGGAAGGCCCGTTCAGGGTCGTGCACGTTTCCCGGCCTGGCGCAGCACGGCGGGAGACGGAGGAGGGTGTTCCCGTACTAAACACATGGAACATCCAACACCTCCGCAAGTTCTACCTGTGACCTCATGGGCACGAATGAAGTGGAGATGTACATGCTCCAGAGCCTCTCTTTGCGGTGCTTGCCGAGGCCACGAGAGCTCCCGCCGACAACCCAGTGGGGCCCCATGCTCAAACATGGTGGACTGATCAATTGAGGGCACCGCCTGGCCACTACATCCTCAAGCTGCTTCGTGCGCATCACGGCAGCCATATCTTTTTGGTTGTGTAATGAAACCTTTTTCATGCAGCAGTAAAGTTTTATTTCCTAAGTATTATGTGTGCTCGGTAAGCAATTTACTTCAGGAGTTGTGCGCACTTGCGATTTCCCTCCTGCGTATCATGCGAGAAGGGGCTGGACACGGTGCCAGCGCTTGGGTCAGTCCCAGCAGCGCCGCTAAACCGAAGTGACTGAGCTCTGGCTCACGGGCCTACTCCCATGCACGTCACCTCACCAAGGTCCTTGGTGCTTTATCTCCTCGCGTGACACCCACGAGCGAACTAGCAAGCGCACACTCCTCCACTACTTGTGAAACATGTTGGAATATGGCTGTTGCAGAAATAGGGCGCGCAGGAGGCCTCGCGATCATTGCCTCGCGAAGCGGCCCATGGTGCATCACCTCCCCAAGGAGCCCACAAGAAGCCTCGCGAGCGCTGCCTCGCGAGGCCGCCTGCGGCGCCTATCTCTGCCAAGCACCAACGGGAGGCCTCATGAGCGAGCGCCTCGCGAGGCACACTCTGCAAGCTGCGGCACGCCAAGCCTCACACTTTGCAAAAAGCTATGTCTAAACGCCTCGCGAGCTTTCCTCAGTGCCTCTCAAACTCTTTCTTCCCCGCAGTCTCGCTGAGCGCTAGTGGTTTTTTCCTTTGCACAAGCTGCTTGCATGTCAAAGGGGGGCTTCTTGAGCATCGCGCCTCGGGAGCCCTTACCGCCTTGCAGAGCCCTACAACCTCTGGCCTTGTCTAGGCACGCGTCCTAACATACCAATGACGGTCGTAGAACGCTTGGGGGCTGGGTCCTAGCGACGTAGAGCATGAAAGCATGTAAAAGGAAAGACATGCCTCACGAGGAGCAGAAATCGCAGCAAGCATTAAGTACTTGGCAAAATTACAAAAGCAATGTCTTCATGCCCCCACGGGGCTACATCTACTCTAATACAAGATAACAGAAAAGGAGGGGGCATAAGCGGATGAGGCACTGTCGCCGCCGTCGTCGTCGCCGTCGCCAACCTCGCCGGAGCTCTCGCTGCCGTGAGAGAACTTCTGGACCAAGGCCTCCACGTGCTCCCGCACCTCCTTCTCGAGACCATCGCGAAGCTCCACTGGGACAGGGCCCATCACCATGTCGAAGTCGAAAGCGGTGTCAGCGCGGAAGAGGTTGCTAAAGACGCACGTCGCCGCCTGGCTCAGGAGGTCGCAGCACTCGTCCTCGATGATGCTGTCCATTCGCGTGGCTCCGTCCTCCACCCTCTTCACGAGCTTGGTGAAGAAGTTCAGTTAGCTGGCGTCGTCATCTTCAAGGGGGTCCTCGAGCCTCTCGACGGCGAAGCTGGAAAGGGTGGCCCGGGCCCGCTGCACGAGGGTGTGGAACATCTTTGCGCGCTCATGCTGCCGCCCCCGCGCCCGGGACGCCTCGTCCTTGGCCTTCTCGACGACCTCGGAAACGCCGCCCACCTGCACCTGCAGGGATGCCAGCTCCCCCTCGACGTCTGCCTTGGCCGTCAGTCTAAGCCGCCAGGCGGCCTCCACCTCCTTCACTTGCTTCTTGAGGCAAGAGATCTCATCCTTGAGCTCGCCCCGCTTCTTGGTGAAGCGACCCTCTTGGAACTTCAGCTTTTGGTTGTAGTCCTTGGCAGCGCCGCACGCTCATTTTTAGACTTCGCGTCAGCTTCTGCCTGGATATTCTTCTCCTTCTCCGCCAGCTGGGCATTGGCTTTGGCGAGGCGGTCGTTGTAGGAGGCTTGGGCGGCGGCAACCTCGCGATCGAGCGTCGCCAGGCGCTCGCGCTCAGTCTCCTGCTCGGTCGCCGTCCTCGCGAGCTCCCGCTCCCGGATCTTGGCGTCCCCCTCGTGGAGCGCAAGGGCCTCCTCGCGTTTGGCAAGCTCGCCCTCGCAGGAGGCGAGATGCCCCTCACGAGCCGTGACGGCGTCCTCCCGTGCCTGTAGTTTTTGCTCCCTGGCGGCGGCCTGCTACAGGAGCGCCTTCTCGCGGGCCTCCACCTCCTCGCGCCGCCGGTCGGCCTCCTCGGTGTCCTTGGTAGCTCCCCTGAAGAGCTCCTTGGCGTCCCTGGCGGCCTTCTCACGCCGCTCCCACGTGGCGGCCTCCTGCATGCGGCCTAGCTTGAGGGCGATGTTGAGCTGGCGCCACCCTTCCGCGAGGCACAGGCGCTCGTCAGCGAGGCGCACCTCCTCCGCCTGTTGGTCCTCCTCGAGAGCATCGATGGCCGCCTTGGTGCCCTACAAGGCACCGTGCTATTGCTCACCAGCTGCAGGGCCCAGCCAGTGCACGCGTCGGCGCCGCCCTCCACTGTCATGGCCAGCGAGGGTCTGGCTTCAGATCCCCTTGCGGCCTCCTCACCCATGCTCCCCGCGGGGGTCGCATCCCCCGTCGAGTGCGGGGGGCTCGCCGTGGCCTCCTCCCCGGCTTCCCACGCCGGCATGCGCTGCGGGCTTGTCGCGCCTGCGCCAGGAGCCTGGTGCATGATGACCCACAAGTATAGGGGATCAATCATAGTCCTTTCGATAAGTAAGAGTGTCGAACCCAACGAGGAGCAGAAAGAAATGACAAGCGGTTTTCAGCATGGTATTTTCTGCAAGCACTGAAATTATCGGTAACGAGTAGTTTGATAGCAAGATAATTGGTAACAAGTGACAAGTAGCAATAGTAACAAATAGTGCAGCAAGGTGGCCCAATCCTTTTTATAGCAAAGCACAAGCCGAAACGATCTCTTGTCACATGGGAATTTCATCTAGTCACTTTCATCATGTTGGTTTGATTCGCGTTTGCTACTTTGATAATTTGATATGTGGGTGGACCGGTGCTTGGGTGCTGTTCTTACTTGTACAAACCTCTCACTTATGATTACCCCCTCTCGCAAGCATCCGCAACTATGAAAGAAGAATTAAGATAACTCTAACAATAGCATTAAACATATGGATCCAAATCAGCCCCTTACGGAATAGCGCATAAACTAGGGTTTAAGCTTCTGTCACTCTAGCAACCCATCATCTAATTACTACTCCACAATGCATTCCCTTAGGCTCAAAGATGGTGAAGTGTCATGTAGTCGACGTTCACATGATACCACTAAGAGAATCAACACCATACATATCATCAAAATATCGAACGAATGCCAAATTCACATGATTACTTATGACAAGACATCTCCCATGTCCTCAAGAACAAAAGTAACTACTCACAAATCATCTTCATGTCCAAGATCAGAGGGGTATTAAATAGCATAATAGATCTGAACATATAATCTTCCACCAAATAAACCAACTAGCATCAACTACAAGATGTAATCAACACTACTAGCAACCCACAGGTACCAATCTGAGGTTTTGAGACAAAGATTGAATACAAGAGATCAACTAGGGTTTGAGATGAGATGGTGCTGGTGAAGATGTTGATGAAGATTAGTCCTCCCATGATGAGAGGATCGTTGGTGATGTCGATGGCTCCGATTTCCCCCTTCCGGAGGGAAGTATCTCCGGCAGAATCGCTCCGTTGGAGAGCAAAAGTGCTCTTGCCCAAGTTCCGCCTTGAGACGGCGGTGGACCATCCCAAAAGTCTTGTCCGTATTATTTCTAGGGCAAATGGGCTTATATACCAGAAAATGGGGGCCCGAGGCTGGCCAGGGGCCCCACGAGCCACCAGGGCGCGCCTGGGGGGGGGGGGGGTGGCGCGCCCTGGTGCCTTGTGGGCACCTGGGTGGCCCCCTCTGGTACTTCTTGGCTCCAGTATTTTTTATTTATTCCAAAATAAATCTCCGTAAAATTTCAGCTCATTTGGAGATGTGCAGAATAGGTATCTCTGACATAGATTTTTCAGGTCCAGAATTCCAGCTGCCGGCAATCTCCCTCCTTTTGTAAATCTTGCATATTAAGAGACAAAAGGCATTAGAATTGCTCCACAAAGTGTTATATTGATTAAAAACACTATAAATAACAGTAGGAAAACATGATGCAAAATGGACGGATCAACTCCCCCAAGCTTAGACCTCGCTTGTCCTCAAGCGAAAGCCGATATCGATAATCATGTCCACATGTTTAGAGAGAGAGGTGTCGATAAAAATAAAATACGGGCATAGTAGCATCATGATCATTATTATAACAACAATATTTATCATCATAAAACTTCTCATGAGCAAGTAACAATTCATCACAACAATGAAGTATAAGGCATAAACTTTCTTGAAAACTAACAAACTATGTTCTCAGTCAACAATGCAATTGCAATTCATCATATTTTCAGGAAGGGTCTCATGTAGGAGCTTTTCAGCAAGTCCACATACTCAACCATCATATAGTCTTCTATGATTGCTAACATTCACAACATATATATGGAGCAAAAAGTTTTAGCCAGACACATAGAAAGATAGGGGCTTATAATTTCGCCTCCCAACTTATTCACCTTAAGGGTGATGTCAACAATAATAACTCATGATCACTCATATCCAACTGGATATATATGCCTAGATCTTTCCCCACCACATGATGCTTGCAAAAGAGAAAAATAGAAAGGAATAGAGAACACTATTGACTCTTGCATAAAAAGTAAATACATAAAAGTAAAAGATAGGCCCTTCACAGAGGGAAGCAAAGGTTGTCATGCGCTTTTTGTTGTTGGATGCACAAGCTCTTAATGCAAAGGAACGTCACTTTATATTGCCCCTTGTGATAGCAATCTTTATTATGCAGTCCATCGCTTTTATTTCTTTACCATCACAAGTTCGTACAAAGCTTATTTTCCCTTACAATAAAAGTTCAGACATATTTAGAGGCAATTTTTATTGCTTTTTGCACGGATGACAACTTACTTGAAGGATCTTATTCAATCCGTAGGTAGATATAGTGGACTCTCATGACATGAAACTGGGTTTAAGGGTTTTGGATGCACAAGTAGTATCTCTACTTGGTGTGGATTTTTTGCTAGCAAAGATATTGAGCAAGGACCACATGTTGGAGGATCTATAACAATATAACTTCTATGTGAATATAAGCAAACATAATTCATTACGTTTTCTTCCTTGTCCAACATCAACAATTTGACATAAAATACTTAATGGGGGCTCACAATCATAAAAGATGTCCAAGATAGTATATTTGCATGTGAATCTTCTCTTCCCTATTAATTTTTTCATGAATTGCATCATTGACTAATGCTATGTTTGTTAACTTCCAATAAATTTTACCACTTATACTTTTCTTTATGTAATGTAATTACTTTCCATAAGATTAGCATATGATCTTTTTCATTATTTTCATTGCTAGGATTGAAGCATAAAAGTAAAGAAGCAAAAACTCAAACTACTTTTTAATATATAACTCTCAACTCGATTACATAGATAGATAGATAGATCACGAAACTAGCACTCGAAAATAGATCATACTAAACTTTTATTCAACTAAATCATGAAATAACTAAGGATCGAACTAAAAATAGGTAAAGATAGCAAAAGTGATGGTGATACGATACCGGGGCACCTTCCCCAAGCTTGGCACAAGCCAAGGGGAGTGCCCATACCCATGTACACAAGTTTCCTTCTTCAGTGATGGTGGTGATGGTGAAGAGGCGAGCTTGTCCTTCAGCTCAAGCAGATACATCAATCTGTGATTGATGCTCCGAAGGGCGATGTTTGGCTCTTCCAACAAAATAACTTCATGAGTGAGAGCTGTATTCTGAGCACTAACTATTTCAAAGACTCTTAGGGCTTCAATTACGGATGGGGAGAGATGATCATATAAAGGTTGAAGGATATCTCCCTTCTCTGCGATCTCCTCCATGGGGATGGCTTGCCCTCCTTCTGGAGTCTGGGCTCCTGCAACTTCCTCAACCTTGTCCTCCCTGCCATTGTCTTCTTCTTCCGACGACAACTCGTAGTAAACCTCGCTGTAGGGGCGTTTGCCCGGCGATGGTTGCACAATGCGGTGCTTGGCACAGAGCTTTTGGAGAGCCATGGCGATCTAGATCTGTCAGAGAAATAGCACGAAACAAGAACAGAGGAGATTTCTGCGATACGGTGGTCAAAACATCTGGGAGTATATATAAAGAATTTTTATCTTGCAAAACAAGTAATCCAGAAGAAAAACGGAGTAGAGAAGGCTCACGAGGGGCCCACGAGCCACTAGGGCGCGCCTGGGGGGGTGGCGCGCCCTGGTGTCTCGTGGGCACCAGGTGGGTCCCCTCGGCTGTTTCTTATTTTTGTATTTTTTCTAATATTCCAAAACTGACAGAAAGTATTTTTATGAAATTTTTGGAGTCGGTTTACTTACCGTATCATGTACCTCTTCCTTTTCAGGGTTCTGGAGCATTCCGGAAGGTCTCTCTTATGTATTCTTCCGGTGTAATTGTTTCAATAATATTAGTTTCAACATTAATGGGGGTACCTGAAATATAGTGCTTAATTCTTTGCCCATTCACCACTCTCGGATTAGTGCCTTCAGAGTTGTTTATTTTGATGGCTCCGGAGCGATAAACTTCTTCGATGATATACGGTCCTTCCCATTTAGAGAGGAGTTTTCCTGCAAAGAATATCAAACGAGAATTGTACAATAGAACTTGCTCACCCACTTTGAATTCCCATTTTTGAATTCTTCTATCATGCCATCTTTTAACTTTTTCTTTCAACAATTTGGCATTTTCATAAGCTTGGGTTCTCCATTCATCTAAGGAGCTAATATCAAATAACCTCTTTTCACTGGCAAGTTTAAAATCGTAATTGAGTTCTTTAATTGCCCAATATGCTTTATGTTCTAAGTCAAGAAGTAAATGACATGCTTTTCCATAAACCATTTTATAAGGAGACATACCCATAGGATTTTTATAAGCAGTTCTATAAGCCCACAATGCATCGTTAAGTTTTTTAGACCAATTCTTCCTAGATCTATTGACGGTTTTTTGCAAAATTAATTTTATTTCTCTATTGCTCAATTCTACTTGACCACTAGATTGAGGGTGATAGGGAGATGCAATTCTATGGTTGACATCATATTTAGCAAGCAATTTACGGAATGCACCATGAATAAAATGTGAACCACCATCAGTCATTAAATATCTAGGTACTCCAAACCTCGGGAAAATAACTTCTTTAAGAATTTTAATAGAAGTGTTATGATCAACACTACTAGTTGGAATAGCTTCTACCCACTTAGTAACGTAATCAACAACAACTAAAATATGAGTATACCCATTGGATTTAGGAAAAGGTCCCATATAATTAAATCCCCAAACAACAAATGGCTCAATAGCAAGTGAATAATTCATAGGCATTTCCCGACGTCTACCAACATTACCAATTCTTTGACATTCATCACAAGATAAAACAAACTTACGAGCATCCTTGAAAAGAGTAGGCCAATAAAAACTAGATTGTAATACCTTATGTGCAGTTCTGTCTCCCGCATGGTCTCCTTCGTAAACCTCGAAATGACACTTCCGTAGGATTTGTTCCTGTTGATGCTTAGGTATACAACGTCTAATAATACCATCTACTCCTTCTTTGTAAAGATGTGGGTCACCCCAAAAGTAATGTCTTAAATCATAGAAGAACTTTTTCTTTTGTTGGTATGTGAAACTAGGTGGTATAAATTTAGCAACGATATAATTAGCATAGTCTGCATACCAAGGAGTACTACGAGAAGCATTTATGACAGCTAATTGTTCATCAGGAAAATCATCATTAATAGGAAGAGGGTCATTAAGAACATTTTCCATTCAAGACAAATTATCTGCTACGGGATTCTCAGCTCCCTTTCTACCAGTAATATGCAAGTCAAATTCTTGTAGCAAAAGAACCCACCTAATGAGTCTAGGTTTAGCATCTTTCTTCTCCATAAGATATTTAATAGCAGCATGATCGGTGTGAACAGTTACTTTAGAATCAACTATATAAGATCTGAATTTATCACATGCAAACACAACTGCTAGAAATTCTTTTTCAGTAGTAGCATAATTTCTTTGGGCACTGTCTACAGTTTTACTAGCATAATGGATAACATTTAATATCTTATCAACTCTTTGTCCTAGAACAGCACCAACATCATAATCACTAGCATCACACATAATTTCGAAAGGCAAGTTCCAATCAGGTGGTTGAACAATAGGTGCAGTGGTTAAGGCTTTCTTAAGTGTTTCAAAGGCTTCTAGACAATCATCATCAAAAACAAATGGAACATCTTTTTGCAAAAGATTGGTAAGAGGCCTAGAAATCTTAGAGAAGTCTTTAATAAACCTCCTATAGAAACCAGCATGATCGAGGAAACTTCGTATACCTTTAATATCTTTAGGACATGGCATTTTCTCAATATCATCAACCTTAGCATTATCAACTTCAATACCTCTTTCAGAAATTTTATGCCCCAAGACAATACCTTCATTCACCATAAAGTGGCACTTCTCCCAATTCAAGACGAGATTAGTTTCTTTACATCTCTGCAAAACTCGATCAAGGTTGCTTAAGCAATCATCAAAAGAAGTTCCGTAAACGGAAATATCATCCATGAAAACCTCAACAATCTTTTCACAAAAGTCAAGAATATAGCAGTCATACATCTTTGAAAGGTAGCAGGTGCATTGCATAAACCAAAAGGACAAGTAAAGGTGGTTTTCTCTTGATCGGCTGGTGATACAGGTATTTGAGAAAAACCAGAATAACCATCTAGGAAACAAAAATGTGTATGCTTAGACAATCTTTCTAACATTTGATCAATAAAAGGTAAGGGGTAATGATCTTTTCTAGTAGCTTTCTTTAATTTTCTAAAATCAATTACCATCCTATAGCAAGTTACAATTCTTTGTGGAATGAGTTCATTTTTATCTTTAGAAACAACGGTGATACCTCCTTTCTTAGGGACACAATGAACGGGACTTACCCATCTACTATCAGCTATGGGATAGATTATACCTACTTCCAGAAGATTTAATATTTCAGTTCTTACCACCTCTTTCATCTTAGGATTTAATCATCGTTGGTGGCCAACAACTGGTTTAGCATCAGGCTCCATATTAATTTTGTGCTGACATAGAGTGGGACTAATGCCCTTAAGATCATCAAGAGTATATCCAATAGCAGCTCGGTGCTTCCTTAGAGTTTTAAGTAGTCTCTTTTCTTCATGCTCTGAAAGGTTAGCACTAATAATAACAGGATATATCTTCTTTTCATCAAGATAAGCATATTTCAATGTATCAGGCAATTGCTTCAATTCAAATACAGGATCACCCTTAGGTGGAGGTGGAACTCCAAGAGTTTCAACAGGCAAATTGTGTTTAAGGATAGGTGGTTGATCAAAGAAAATCTTATCTATTTCATTTCTTTCATTCATATGCATATCATTTTCATGGTCTAGCAAATATTGTTCTAATGGGTCAGTAGGAGGTACGGCAATAGAAGCAAGACCAATAATTTCATCTTTACTAGGCAATTCTTTATCATGAGTATGTCTATGAAACTTGGAGAAATTAAACTCATGAGACATACCACCAAAATCAACACTAACAATTTCTTTAGCGCAATCAATCTTGGCATTAACAGTGTTCAAGAAAGGTCTACCAAATATAATGGGACAAAAATCATCTTGTGGAGAACCGAGGACTAGAAAATCAGTAGGGTATTTTATTTTTCCACACAAGACTTCAACATCTCTAACGATCCCAAGCGGTGTAATGGTATCTCTGTTTGCAAGCTTAATAGTAACATCAATGTCCTCTATTTCAACAGGTGCAATATCATTCATAATTTCTTGGTATAAGGTAAACGGAATGGCACTCACACTAGCACCCAAATCACATAAGCCATGATAACAATGATATCCTATTTTAATAGAGACAACAGGCATGCCTACTACAGGTCTGTTTTTATCTTTAGGATCTGGTTTAGCAATTCTAGCTGCTTCATCACAGAAGTAAATAACATGCCCATCTATATTATCAACCAAGAGATCTTTAACCATAGAAGCATTAGGTTCAACTTTAATTTGTTCAGAGGGTCTAGGTGCTCTAATATTACTTTTGTTAACCACAGTTGAAACTTTAGCATGTTCCTTAATCCTAACGGGAAAAGGTGGTTTCTCAATATAAGCAGTAGGCACAACTGGATCAACATGGTAAACAATTGTTTCTTCTTTAACACTAACGGGTTCCTCAATCTTTTCTTTAACAGGGGGATGATATTTAAACCACTTCTCCTTAGGGAGATCAACATGACTAGCAAATGATTCACAAAAGGAAGCTACTATCTCAGAGTCAAGTCCATATTTAGTGCTAAACTTATGAAAAGCATCAGTATCCATAAAAGATTTAACACAATGGAACTCAAGTATTATACCTGACTCATTACCTTTGTCGAGTTCCCAATCTTCTGAGTTGTGTTTAATTCTTTCCAGAAGATCCCATATGAATTCAATAGTTTTCTTTATAAAGGAGCCAGTCGAAGAAGAATCGAGCATGGTTTGATTATCATGAGAAATCCGAGCATATAAATTCTGTAAGATAATTTCTCTTGAGAGATCATGGTTGGGGCATATGTACATCATGTACTTAAGCCTCCCTCAAGCTTGAGCGATGCTTTCACCTTCACGAGGCCAAAAATTATATATATAATTCCGATCACGATGAACCAAATGCATAGGATAAAATTTCTGGTGGAATTCCAGCTTCAATCGGTTCCAGTCCCATGTATCAGTATCATCACATAGCCTATACCATGTCAATGCCTTTCCCTCCAAAGATAAAGGGAATAATTTCTTCTTAACACCATCTCCGGATAAACCTGCAAGCTTAAACAATCCACATATTTCATCCACATAGATCAAGTGCATATTAGGATGTACCGTTCCATCTCCTGCATAAGGATTAACTAGGAGTTTCTCTATCATACCCGAAGGAATCTCACAATAAATATTTTTAGTAGATGCAGTAGGTTGAGGAGCAACACTTGGTGCTTCCGGTCGAGGTGAAGATAACCCGAACAAACCCCTCAAAGGATTACTTTCCATAGTGACAAGTGACAGTAAATTTCAGCACGTAATATAAATGTTTCCTTACCAAATTCCACTCACCAAAGGCGCTTCACTCCCCGGTAATGGCGCCAGAAAAGAGTCTTGATGACCCACAAGTATAGGGGATCAATCGTAGTCCTTTCGATAAGTAAGAGTGTCGAACCCAACGAGGAGAAGAAGGAAATGACAAGCGGTTTTCAGCAAGGTATTTTCTGAAAGCACCGAAATTATCGGTAACGAGTAGTTTGATAGCAAGATAATTTGTAACAAGTGACAAGTAGCAATAGTTACAAAGAGTGCAGCAAGGTGGCCCAATCCTTTCTATAGCAAAGGACAAGCCGGAACGATCTCTTATAATAAGTAAAGCGTTCTCGAGGACACATGGGAATTTCATCTAGTCACTTTCATCATGTTGCTTTGATTCGCGTTCGCTACTTTGATAATTTGATATGTGGGTGGACCGGTGCTTGGGTGCTGTTCTTACTTGAAAAAACCTCCCACTTAAGATTACCCCCTCTCGCAAGCATCCGCAACTACGAAAGAAGAATTAAGATAACTCTAACCATAGCATTAAACATATGGATCCAAATCAGCCCCTTACGGAATAGCGCATAAACTAGGGTTTAAGCTTCTGTCACTCTAGCAACCCATCATCAAATTACTACTCCACAATGCATTCCCTTAGGCCCAAAGATGGTGAAGTGTCATGTAGTCAACGTTCACATGATACCACTAAGAGAATCTACAACATACATATCATCAAAATATCATACGAATGCCAAATTCACATGATTACTTATGACAAGACTTCTCCCATGTCCTCAAGAAAAAAAGTAACTACTCACAAATCATCTTCATGTCCAAGATCAGAGGGGTATTAAATAGCATAATAGATCCGAACATATAATCTTCCACCAAATAAACCAACTAGCAGCAACTACAAGATGTAATCAACACTACTAGCAACCCACAGGTACCAATCTGAGGTTTTGAGACAAAGATTGAATACAAGAGATGAACTAGGGTTTGAGATGAGATGGTGCTTGTGAAGATGTTGATGAAGATTAGTCCTCCCATGATGAGAGGATCGTTGGTGATGTCGATGGCTCCGATTTCCCCCTCCCGGAGGGAAGTATCTCCGGCAGAATCGCTCCGCCGAAGAGCAAAAGTGCTCCTGCCCAATTTCCACCTCGAGACGGCGGTGCACCGTCCCAAAAGTCTTCTCCTTCTTTTTTCTAGAGCAAATGGGCTTATATACCAGAAAATGGGGGCCAAAGGCTGGCCAGGGGCCCCACGAGCCACCAGGGCGCGCCTGGGGGGGGGGGTGGCACGCCCTGGTGCCTCGTGGGCACCTGGGTGGCCCCCTTTGGTACTTCTTGGCTCCAGTATTTTTTATTTATTCCAAAATAAATCTTCGTAAAATTTCCGCTCATTTGGGGATGTGAAGAATAGGTATCTCGGACATAGCTTTTTTAGGTCCAGAATTCCAGTTGCCGGCAATCTCTCTCCATGTGTAAATCTTGCATATTAAGAGAGAAAAGGCATTAGAATTGCTCCACAAAGTGTTATATTGATTAAAAACACTATAAATAACAGTAGGAAAACATGATGCAAAATGCACGTATCAGTGCACAGGCGATAGCCGGGGGCTCGCCATAGCTCCCTCGGCGGCTTCGGTCTCCTTGGCATGTGTGGAACCCTGCGGAGGGGGCGGCTCTTCTGCCTCCGTCATTGCCGCATCGCCTCCCGCGCCAGGCACTTCTGGCGGCATGACCCCTCCTCCGGAGGTCTCCTCCCGAGGCTCGCTCTCCCCAGCTGGGGGAGGCAGGTTCTCGCACGGCTCAGGAGGAGCCGCATGCTCCTTTTCCACCTCCACGCGCCCTGTTTCAGTCTTAGGGCGGCGGGTGGCCTCCTCGTGCCCCTCGGTGCCCGCGGTGGATGTCGTGGCCCCCCTCGAGTCAGGAGCCTTCCTCCTCTTCTTTGCGGGCTCCCTGCATGGCGCGAGGGCTCAGCCCTGGACCTCGGCAGGCAGAAAACAAGACTCAAAGTAAAGGAAAAAGAGCAAGACGAAAGGACTCACTCATCGTTGGGGACCCAACGCCTCTTCTTCAGCTTCGGCGGTGGGCGGCTGCCGCTGTCGCTCCCGTGAGGCTCGCTCGTGCCCCCTCTGGAGGGCTCAGTGTGGGGCCTGCCGGGGTCCTCTTCCGCCAGGCCGGTGCCAGTCTTCTCCGTGAGGGGCTCGGCGGCCTCGCCGCCGGTGCCGGCAGTTTCCACGAGGGGCTCGGCGGCCTCGCCGCCGATGCCGGTCTTCTCCGTGTGGGGCTCGGCAGCCTCCGTGCCGGTGCCCCCTTCACCCCTGTCCTTGCGGTCCGGGAGGGCACGGCCATGAACCGGTCGTCGTCGTCATTATCGTCGTTGTCGCTGAGGTCGGCTAGCAGCTAGCTGCGGGTTCGCGGGGCCGCCCCACCATCGCTCTCCTCCGCGGCGCTTGCCCAAGCCTCAGCATCGTTGCGGCCGCCCGAGCTGGGCACCACCACAAGGGGGGTGTCGCGAGGCCCCTCGTGGCCCTCAGGGACCTGGCCCCACTGGTCGAACCGTGACATCTCCTTGAGCATCTCGTCCCTATTGTTGTAGCAGTACAAAGGGTATGCGGCTTAAGGCAGGCTCCCCACGTCTTTGGCAAGCAAGATCTTCATGACCTCGTCCATCACCGGCGCGGTGAGGTTGTCGACGCTCAGCCTCATCGGGTCCTGGGGGCCGGTGCAGGTCCACACCGGGTGCGAGTGCTTCTGGAGGGGGGCAATGCACCGCCGCACGAACTCCCTGGCGACCATCGCCCCCGTGAGCTTCGTGGCCCGCAGCTCCTTCATCCTCTCCATGAGCGGCGCCAGCCTCTCATCGATAAGCTTGGCGTGCTCCCACCCGAAGCTCTTCACAGCGGGGGCGGCCGGCATCAGCAGAAGGGGGCTGAACTGGCCCGCGTCCATGTAGATCCAGCGCTCCCGGTAGCCCTCCACCTTCTTCGAGATCTTCATGGGGATGATGTGGCCCGCCATCCCGTCGACCATGCGGAATGAGACGCATCCCGAGCGCTGGTTCCCCGCGAACATCCGCAGGCTATAGAAGGTGTGAAAGAGGGCCACCGAGGGCATCACGCCCAGGAAGCCCTTGCAGAGGTAGGCGAAGATGGCGAGGACAAGGATGGAGTTGGGTTGAAGGTGGAGCGCATGGATTTGATAGTGGGCGAGGATGGCGCAGAAGAAGTCGGAGAAGGGAGGTACCAGGCCGGCAAAGACTGAGTGGAGGAAGAAGGGGAAGGGTTTGGCCTCCAGGTCACGGGCCGGGCGTGCGGCCGGCTAGATCCGCGTGGCCTTCCACTCGTTGTGGTCGCAGGTGGTCATGGGGCACACCTTGTCCAGCCCCTCCTCGTTAAGGATGATGGATCGCAGCAGGGCTGGCTCCAAATCCGCCGCAGCCACGGTCGCAGCCGCCGCCTTGCCCTTCTTGCCGGCGAGAGCCATGGATGCAAGGAAGCTTTGGAGTGAGAAGAGGAGGTCGTAAGGAGCAGTGTGCGAGGGAGGCGAATGGAGCAGAGGAAGGCAATGATGGTGCCACACCCCACGTGGGTCAGTTTTATGGCCGCCCGGGCGGTTACCAAGACATCGTGGGGAAGTGGGGGCATCCCCGTCCCATCGTGCTGCCACGCGTCCCTACCTGGGCCCGACAGTCTACTTAGGCCCCGTGCCGTTTCGTTCCCAATGGGTGGAAACATGCGTGTCACGGGCCCAGGGGCTATTGTCGGCCCAGTGGGAAACAGGGTACCACGGGCCGTCTGCCTGCGGCCCAGGAAGCGACACCTGGTGAAGATCTCTAGAGGCAGCCCAGCCGTGGGCGCCACGAAGCAAGACGCCTCACGAGGGCCAGGCCTCGCGAGGCCCCTCTCCACAAGGGGAGACGCTGCCGAAGACCACCTCCCGCGGCGGGCAGCCTCGTGAGGCGACCCCCCGCGAGGCCCTCCACACAGGGGAGCCGAGCGGCGCTGGCTGCGCGCCCACCACGTGGGTGACACGTCTGCACAAGACGACAGCGACAGGGGCCGTGCTAGCAGGCGCGGCCGGGGAGGATTTCCTCTATGGTGATAAAGGAGCAGCTACAGCTGCCTGATGACCCACAAGTATAGGGGATCAATCGTAGTCCTTTCGATAAGTAAGAGTGTCGAACCCAACGAGGAGCAGAAGGAAATGACAAGTGGTTTTCACCAAGGTATTTTCTGCAAGCACTGAAATTATCGGTAACGAGTAGTTTGATAGCAAGATAATTTGTAACAAGTGACAAGTAGCAATAGTAACTAAGGAGCAGCAAGGTAGCCCAATCCTTTTTGTAGCAAAGGACAGGCCAAAACAATCTCTTATAATAAGCAAATCGTTCTAGAGGACACATGGGAATTTCATCTAGTCACTTTCATGATGTTTGTTTGATTCGCGTTCGCTACTTTGATAATTTGATATGTGGGTGGACCGGTGCTTGGGTGCTATTCTTACTTGAACAAGCCTCCCATTTATGATTAACCCTCTCGCAAGCATCCGCAACTATGAAAGAAGAATTAATATAAATCTAACCATAGCATTAAACATATGGATCCCAATCAGCCCCTTACGGAATAACGCATAAACAAGGGTTTAAGCTTCTGTCACTCTAGCAACCCATCATCTAATTACTAATCCACAGTGCATTCCCTTAGGCCCAAAGATGGTGAAGTGTCATGTAGTCGATGTTCACATGACACCACTAAGAGAATCAACAACATACATATCATCAAAATATCGAACGAATACCAAATTCACATGATTACTTATGACAAGACTTCTCCCATGTCCTCAAGAACAAAAGTAACTACTCACGCATCATATTCCTGTCCAAGATCAGAGGGGTATTGAATAGCATAATGGATCTGAACATATAATCTTCCACCAAATAAACCAACTAGCATCAACTAAAAGATGTAATCAACACTACTAGCAACCCACAGGTACCAATCTGAGGTTTTGAGACAAAGATTGAATACAAGAGATGAACTAGGGTTTGAGATGAGATGGTGCTGGTGAAGATGTTGATGAAGATTGGTCCTCCCATGATGAGAGGATCATTGGTGATGTCGATGGCTTCGATTTCCCCCTCCCGAAGGGAAGTATCCCCGGCGGAATCGCTCCGCCGGAGAGCAAAAGTGCTCCTGCCCAAGTTCCACCTCGAGACGGCGGCGGTCCATCCCAAAAGTCTTCTCCTTATTTTTTCTAGGGCAAATGGGCTTATATACCAGTAAATGGGCACCGGAGGCTGGCCAGGGGCCCCACAAGCCACCAGTAAATGGGGGTGGTGGCGCGCCCTGGTGCCTCGTTGGCACCTGGGTGGCCCCCTCTGGTACTTCTTTCTTCCAATATTTTTTATTTATTCCAAAATAAATCTCCGTGAAATTTCAGCTCATTTGGAGATGTGCAGAATAGGTATCTCTGTCATAGCTTTTTGAGGTCCAGAATTCCAGCTGCCGGCAATCTCCCTCCTTATGTAAATCTTGCATATTAAGAGAGAAAAGACATTAGAATTACTCCACAAATTGTTATATTGATTAAAAACACTATAAATAACAGTAGGAAAACATGATGTAAAATGGACGTATCAACTCCCCCAAGCTTAGACCTCGCTTGTCCTCAAGCGAAAGCCGACATCGATTATCAAGTCCACATGTTTAGAGAGAGAGGTGTCGATAAAAACAAAATACGGACATAGTAGCATCATGATCATTATTATAACAGCAATATTCATTATCATAAAACTTCTCATGAGCAAGTAACAATTCATCACAACAACGAAGTATAAGACATAAACTTTCTTGAAAACTAACAAACTATGTTCTTAGTCAACAATGCAATTGCAATTCATCATATTTTCAGGAAGGGTCTCATGTAGGAGCTTTTTAGCAAGTCCAGATACTCAACCAGCATTTAGTCTTCTATGATTGCTAACACTCACAACATATATATGGAGCAAAAAGTTTCAGCCAGACACATATAAAGATAGGGGCTTATAATTTCGCCTCCCAACTTATTCACCTCAAGGGTAATGTCAACAATAATAACTCATGATCACTCATATCCAACTGGATATATATGCCTAGATCTTCCCCACCACATGATGCTTGCAAAAGAGAAAAATAAAAAGGAATAGAGGAGAACACTATTAACTCTTGCATAAAAAGTAAATACATAAAAGTAAAAGATAGGCCCTTCGCAGAGGGAAGCAGAGGTTGTCATGCGCCTTTTGTTGTTGGATGCACAAGCTCTTAATGCAAAGGAACGTCACTTTATATTGCCCCTTGTGATAGCAACCTTTATTATGCAGTCCGTCGCTTTTATTTCTTTACCATCACAAGTTCGTACAAAGCTTATTTTCCCTTACAATAAAAGTTCATACATATTTAGAGGCAATTTTTATTGCTTTTCGCACCGATGACAACTTACTTGAAGGATCTTATTCAATCCATAGGTAGATATAGTGGACTCTCATGACATGAAATTGGGTTTAAGGGTTTTGGATGCACAAGTAGTATCTCTACTTGGTGCGGATTTTTGGTTAGCAAAGATATTGGGCAAGCACCACATGTTGGAGGATCTACGACAATATAACTTCTATGTGAATATAAGCAAACATAATTCATTACGTTGTCTTCCTTGTCCAACATCAACAATTTGACATAAAATACTCAATGCGGGCTCACAATCATAAAAGATGTCCAAGATAGTGTATTTGCATGTGAATCTTCTCTTCCCTTATTAATTTTTTCATGAATTGCATCATTGACCAATGCTATGTTTGTTACCTTTCAATAAATTTTACCACTTATACTTTTCTTTATGTAATGTCATTACTTTCCATAAGATTAGCATATGATCTTTTTCATTATTTTCATTACTAGGATTGAAACATAAAAGTGAAGAAGCAAAAACTCAAGCTACTCTTTATTATATAACTCTCAACTCAATTACATAGATAGATAGATCATGAAACTAGCACTCGAAAATAGATCATACTAAACTTTTATTCAACTAGATCATGAAATAACTAAGGATCGAACTAAAACTAGGTAAAGATAATAAAAGTGATGGTGATACGATACCGGGGCACCTCCCCAAGCTTGGCACAAGCCAAGGGGAGTGCCCATACCCATGTACTCAAGTTTCCTTCTTCGGTGATGGTGGTGGTGGTGAAGTGGTGGCCTTGTACTTCATGACATTAATTAGGATCTCCTTTAGGCTATGGATTTCCCGGAGCACATGCTGTATCATCTCTGTATTCCTTTGGACTTCGGCCATAATATGCTTATTCTCTGGGTCCCAAGCATTCTTTCCTGCATCACTTTCACTTGGACGGGAGATGTCCCAATTGGAGGGTATGTGCATACGAGTAGTATTTTCAACCCCATAATTGTGAACCAAATTATGAAAATTGTTCCGATGTAACTTGTGTAAGGACCTTCTAGGGGGAAGACCTTCTTGTACCTCTGGATTCCCATGGCCTGTAGTGCTTCTCACGGCTTGATGAGGGTTCAGAATTATGGAGATGCCGGCAAGGGTGCCCCTCTCGGAAGCCGGAGGGTGGACTTCGAGCGAATCTCCATCATCTTCTTCCCTGGTAACCTCTCCTTCCGCCCCCCTCCTGAGCTCCATCTGCATCAACCAAGCATCGTCTCCCATATTGTTGGAGGAAGAGGAAGACATGATGCCTGGCCTCGAAATCAGACGGAAAACAGCACGAGACAAGAACAGAGGGTATTTCTTCAATACGGTGGTCAAAACGTCCAGGAGTATATATAAAGAATTTTTATCTTGCAAAACAAGTATTCCAGAAGAAAATAGAGTCGAGAAGGCTCACGATGGGCCCACGAGCCACCAGGGCGCGCCTGGGGGGGGTCGCGCACCCTGGTGCCTTGTGTGCACCTCGTGGGTCCCCACGGCTGTTTCTTATTTTTGTATTTTTTCAAATGTTCCAAAACTGACAGAAAGTATTTTTATGTCATTTTTGGAGTCAGTTTACTTACCGTATCACATACCTACCCCTTTTCAGGGTTCTAGAGTGTTCCGAAAGGTCTGTCTTATGTATTCCTCCGGTGTCATTGTTTCAATAATATTAGTTTCAACATTAATGGGAGTACCTGAAATATAATGCTTAATTCTTTGCCCATTCACCACTCTCGGATTAGTGCCTTCGGAGTTGTTTATTTTGATGGCTCCGGAGCGATAAACTTCTTCGATGATATACGGTCCTTCCCATTTAGAGAGAAGTTTTCCTACAAAGAATCTCAAACAAGAATTGTACAATAGAACATACTCACCCACTTTGAATTCCCATTTTTGAATCCTTTTATCATGCCATCTTTTAACTTTTTCTTTAAACAATTTGGCATTTTCATAAGCTTGGGTTGTCCATTCATCTAGTGAGCTAATATCAAATAACCTCTTTTCACCGGCAAGTTTAAAATCATAATTGAGTTCTTTAATTGCCCAATATGCTTTATGTTCTAACTCAAGAGGTAAATGACATGCCTTTCCATAGACCATTTTATAAGGAGACATACCCATAGGATTTTTATAAGCAGTTCTATAAGCCCATAATGCATCGTCAAGTTTCTTAGACCAATTCTTTCTAGATCTATTGATGGTTTTTTGCCAAATTAATTTTATTTCTCTATTGCTCAATTCAACTTGACCACTAGATTGAGCGTGAGAGGGAGATGAAATTCTATGGTTGACATCATATTTAGCAAGCAGTTTACGGAATGCACCATGAATAAAATGTGAACCACCATCAGTCATTAAATATATAGGGACTCCGAACCTCGGGAAAATAACTTCTTTAAGCATTTTAATAGAAGTGTTATGATCAGAAGTACTAGTTGGTATAGCTTCTACCCACTTAGTAACGTAATCAACAGCCACTAAAATATGAGTATACCCATTGGATTTAGGAAAAGGTCCCATATAATCAAAACCCCAAACATCAAATGGTTCGATAGCAAGTGAATAATTCATAGGCATTTCCTGACGTCTACTAATATTACCAATTCTTTGGCATTCATCACAAGATAAGAAAAACTTACGAGCATCCTTGAAAAGAGTAGGCCAATAAAAACCAGATTTTAGTACCTTATGCGCAGTTCTGTCTCCCGCATGGTGTCCTCTGTATGCTTCGGAGTGACACTTACGTAGGATTTATTCCTGTTCATGCTCAGGTACACAACGTCTAATAATACCCATCTACTCCTTCTTTATATAGATGCGGGTCATCCCAGAAGTAATTTCTTAAATCAAAGAAGAACTTTTTCTTTTGTTGATATGTAAAACTAGGTGGTATAAATTTAGCAACAATATAATTAGCATAGTCTGCATACCAAGGAGTATTACGGGAAGCATTTATCACAGCTAATTGTTCATCGAGAAAATCATCATTAATAGGAAGTGGGTCATCAAGAACATTTTCCATTCAAGACAAATTATCTGCTACGGGATTCTCAGCTCCCTTCCTATCAGTAATATGCAAGTCAAATTCTTGTAGCAATAGAACCCACCTAATGAGTCTAGGTTTAGCATCTTTCTTTTCCATAAGATATTTAATAGCAGCGTGATCAGTGTGAACAGTAACCTTGGAATCAACAATATAAGATCTAAATTTATCACATGCAAAGACAACTGCTAGAAATTCTTTCTCAGTAGTATTATAGTTTCTTTGAGCACTGTCTAGAGTTTTACTAGCATAATGAATACCATTCAATTTCTTATCAACTCTTTGTCCTAGAATAACACCAACAGCATAATCACTAGCATCACACATAATTTCAATAGGCAAGTTCCAATCAGGTGGTTGAACTATAGGTGCAGAAATTAAGGCTTTCTTAAGTATTTCAAAGGCTTCTACGCAATCCTCATCAAACACAAATGGCACATCTTTTTGCAAGAGATTAGTAAGAGGCCTAGAAATTTTAGAGAAGTCTTTTATAAACCTTCTATAGAAACCAGCATGAGCAAGGAAACTTCTTATACCTCTGATATCTTTAGGACATGGCATTTTCTCAATAGCGTCAACTTTAGCTTTATCAACTTCAATACCTCTTTCAGAAATTTTATGCCCAAGGACTATACCATCATGAACCATAAAATGGCACTTCTCCCAATTCAAGACACGATTGGTTTCTTCACATCTCTGCAAAACTTGATCAAGGTTTCTCAAGCAATCATCAAAAGAAGTTCCGTAAACGGAGAAATCATCCATGAAAACCTCAACAATATTTTCACAAAAGTTAGAGAATATAGCAGTCATACATCTTTGAAAGGTAGCAGGTGCATTACATAAACCAAAGGGCATACGACGATAAGCATAAGTTCCAAAAGGACAAGTAAATGTGGTTTTCTCTTGATCTTCTGGTGATACTGGTATTTGAGAGAAACCAGAATAACCATCTAGGAAACAAAAGTGTGTATGCTTAGATAATCTTTCTAACATTTGATCAATAAAAGGCAAGGGGTAATGATCTTTCCTAGTAGCTTTATTTAATTTTTTGAAATCAATTACCATTCTATAACCGGTTACAATTCTTTGTGGGATAAGTTCATTTTTATCATTGGGAACAATAGTAATACCTCCTTTCTCAGGGACACAATGAACAGGACTTTCCCATCTACTAACAGCTATGGGATAAATTATACCTGCCTCCAGAAGCTTTAATATTTCAGTTCTTACCACATCCTTCATTTTAGGATTTAACCTTCTTTAATGATCAACAACTGGTTTAGCATCTGGCTCCATATGAATTTTATGCTGACATAGAGTGGGACTAATGCCCTTAAGATCATCAAGAGTATATCCAATAGCAGCACGATGCTTCTTCATAGTTTTAAGTAATCTCTTTTCTTCATGCTCTGAAAGGTTAGCACTAATAATAACATGATATATCTTCTTTTCATCAAGATAATCATATTTAAGTGTATCAGGTAATTGCTTCAAATCAAACACAGGATCACTCTTTGGTGGAAGAGGATCTCCTAAAGTTTCAACAGGCAAGTTGTGTTTAAGAATAGGTGCTTGCTTAAAGAACAACTCATCTATTTCATTTCTTTCATTCATATGCATATCATTTTCATGGTCAAGCAAATATTGTTCTAAAGGATCAGTAGGAGGCACAGCAATAGAAGCAAGACCAATAATTTCATCTTTATTGGGTAATTCTTTATCATGAGGTTGTCTACTAAACTTGGAGAAATTAAATTCATGAGACACATCACCAAAATTAACACTGACTGTTTCTTTGTTGCAATCAATCTTAGCATTAACAGTATTCAAGAAGGGTCTACCAAATATAATGGGACAAAAATCATCTTGTGGTGATCCAAGAACAAGAAAGTCAGTAGGGTATTTGATCTTACCACACAAGACTTCAACATCTCTAACAATCCCAAGTGGAGTAATAGTATCTCTATTTGCATAATAGTGACATCAATATCTTCAATCTCAATAGGTGCAATATCATTCATGACTTCCTGATAAAGAGTAAATGGAATAGCACTCACACTAGCACCAATATCACACAAACCATGATAGCAATGATCTCCAATTTTAACAGAAATGACAGGCATGCCAATTACAGGTTTGTTTTTACCTTTAGTATTTGGCTTAGCAATTCTAGTTGCTTCATCATAGAAATATATTACATGTCCATCAATATCATCAACCAAAAGATCTTTGACCATTGCAATATTAGGCTCAACTTTAATTTGTTCAGAAGGTCTAGGTGTTCTAATATTACTTTTATTAACCACAGTTGAAGCTTTAGCATGTTCCTTAATCCTAACAGGGAAAGGAGGTTTCTCAATATAAGTAGTAGGCACAACTGGATCAACATTGTAGATAATTGTTTCTTCTTTAACACTAACATGTTCTTCATTTAATTCAGTAGGTGGATGAAACTTAAACCATTTCTCCTTAGGGAGATCAACATGAGCAGCAAAAGATTCACAAAAAGTAGCTACTATCTTAGAGTCAAGTCCATATTTAGTACTAAACTTATGAAAAACATCAGTTTCCATAAAAGATTTAACACAATCAAACTTAAGTTTATACCTGACTCTCTACCTTTGTCGATTTCCCAATCTTCAGAGTTGCATTTAATTCTTTGCAGAAGATCCCATTTGAATTCAATAGTCCTCTTCATAAAGGAACTAGTAGAAGAAGTATCGAGCATGGATTGATCATTATGAGAAAGCCGAGCATAAAAGTTTTGAATAATTATTTCTCTTGAGAGCTCATGATTGGGGCATGTATGCAACATATACTTAAACCTCCCCCAAGCTTGATCAATACTTTATCCTTCACGAGGCCAAAAATTATATATATAATTCTAATCACGATGAACCAAATGCATAGGATAAAACTTTTGGTGAAATTCTAGCTTTAACCGGTTCCAATCCCATGTTCCAGTATCATCACATAGCCTATACCATGTCAATGCCTTTCCCTCCAAAGATAAAGTGAATACCTTCCTCTTAACTCCATCCTCGGATAAACCTGCAAGCTTAAACAATCCACAAATTTCATCTATATATATCAAGTGCATATCAGGATGTACCTTTCCATCTCCTGCATAAGGATTAGCTAGCAGTTTCTCTATCATACCCGAAAGAATTTCATAATAAATATTATCAGTAGGTTCAGTAGGATGATGGGCAACTCTCAATGCTTCCGGTCGAGGTGAAGATACCCTGAACAAATCCATCAAAGGATTTCTTTCCATAGTGACAAGTGACAGTAAATTTCAGCACGTAATATAAATGTTTCCTTACCAAATTCCACTCACCAAAGGCGCTTCACTCCCCGGCAACGGTACCAGAAAAGAGTCTTGATGACCCACAAGTATAGGGGATCAGTCGTAGTCCTTTCGATAAGTAAGAGTGTTGAACCCAATGAGGAGCATAAGGAAATGACAAGCGTTTTTCAGCAAGGTATTCTCTGCAAGTACTGAAAGTAGCGGTAACAGATAGTTTTGATAGCAAGATAATTCGTAACAAGTAACAAGTAAAATAAAGTGCAGCAAGGTAGACCAATCCTTTTTGTACAAAAGGACAAGCCGGAACGATCTCTTATATAAAGCAAATAGTTCTCGAGGACACATGGGAATTCTCATCTAGTCACTTTCATCATGTTTAGTTGATTCGCGTTTGCTGCTTTGATAATTTGATATGTGGGTGGACCGGTGCTTGGGTGCTATTCTTACTTGAACAAGCTTCCCACTTATGATTACCACCTCGTGCAAGCATCCTGGTTTTTGGCAACTTTTTCTTTTCGAAATCTTTCTGGCTTTATTTGCAATCTGGTTGGATTTTGAACCTTTCAGTTGACTTTGGACTTATGAATTCCTCTCAGTGATCCAGAGCCCTCAGCATCTTGCCAGAATCTTGTCACTCACCCCCCTGGATCAATTTCCAATTCTTTATCCTTCCCAAATATTCATTTTCTTCCTTTGGGAAAATCTGTCATCACTATGGGTTACACAGCAACCTATAGTTCTGGTGATCATAAAAATCCCAAATTAATCCCAGACCTTCTTGTCATCGTCTACTCCCACAATCTTCAAAAACATCTCATGGTCCAGTACAAAGTTTATTCCAGAAAACTCCATTTGCTCTCTGGACAGTACTGGCCATTTATGAAGCAACTCATATTTTCCCTACTCAATTAATTCCCAGAAAATTCCCTAAGATATTAGGGAACCTATCTTTCCACAATATCCAAAAATATCATCTTGTCCAGTACAAATTTTCACCACCAATATTCTGCCAAGTTTCTGTTCAGTTGGAACCTCTGTGAAGGAAGTACCAGCTAGAGGTTTCCAATTGAGCTGAAATCTTTATGGCATCTTCTCGTCACCAAATAACCCTGCCACACCAAAATTCAGCTCCAGAAGATCAACCAGATGAGTGCATCAAGCTCATCTCTGTTTCTGGTTCAGTACAACCCTTGTACATGAACTATATCCAAATCTTGATCAAATCCTTTCAAACTTGGCCAGATTGGAGTCCTTCCAACCTAGATTCTCCCAGACATCTCCACTGGCTCCATTCCCATCTCACTACTCCTCTAGATCTCTCTCAAGATTGCTGTCAGGAACTGTAGCTGAAGCTACACTTCACAACAGAGTGAACCTAGCCAAACCAAGCATGCAGAGGCACTAGATGATCAAAGGAGAAGGCCCTAGACACGGTGAGCTGGACTTGGACGGCCTCGAGACATCACCTCCCGTGGTGAGCACGGTACTGGCATGCCAGTACGCGTGCTCTGCACCTCGCCGGCGATGGCCGAGGTCATTCCAGTGACCTCTCGCTGCCATTTCGTGTCCTGAGGTGCCGACAGAGCCGCTGCCGTCCACGTAGCCCTCTCCCGATCCTTCCCCTCGCCGGAATCGAGCTCGTCGGCCGCCACGGCACCCGGCCACTGTGCCGCCCGTGGCTGCACTGTGGCGCGCAGCGCATTGTCTTCCTTCCGCTAGCTGCCGCCGCGCCTTAACTCTCCCTGTCCTCTCCCGTCTCGTCGCCCATACCCGGCTAAGCCAGCAAGGCGTCCTCACGCCGGCGACGTGGCCCGAGTCCCGGCCATTCCATAGAGATCGCCGAGCTCCTCCCCCTCCTATAAATACCCCTCCCCGGCCTCTCCCGAGCTCATCAACCCACTCCTCCTCCTCCCAATCGTCCTCCCCGAGCCCGAGCCACGGCCGAGAGGCCCTCTGGCCTCGAACCTCGCCGGAGATCCGCCGCCACCCAAGCTCTGCCTCCCCGCCGATTCACTCATCCCCGAGCTCCATTGACTCCTCCATCGAGCTCAGCTCATCCTCCTGGTCACGCCCAAGCCCTTGCCCGGCCGAATCGCTGCCGGAGTCGCCGTCTCCGACGACCCCCAAGAGCTGCCGCCGCCGGAGAAGAAGGGGACGACGTCGTCCGGCCACCGTTCGCCAAGCCACTGGTACGTGAGTAACCGTCTCTAAGCGCTCGTTCCATTCCGCCACTCACCGGACCTCGCCGCCGTCTGTGTCGCCGGCGAGCGTCGCCGGAGCCCTGCTCCCTTTCTGTTCCCTCCTCCCCGTTTAAATCTGACGGCTGGGGCCCGCCAGTCAGCGACACGCCGAAGCGGTAAGTGGAGGCGCTCCTCCACTTTACGCCTTCGACGTGGCCCTCTGAGAGATTTTCTATTTTCTGTTTAATTCCAGAATTTGACCAGAACTTTGACTGTTCATAACTTTTAAACCATAAGTCCAAATCAATTGATTCTTTTTGCATCTGGTTTGTCTTGAGCTCCTCTATTTTCTGGCCAAATTTGGTATTTTTCCCATGTTTACAGAATTTCTGGTGCTCAAAACAGTAGCATGTGACATTTTCAATTGCTTTTTAAAATTATTTTCAGAAGGGAATTCTTTTGGATTTGAAGCCCAGGAGTTTGTGGACAACCCAACAGAGCAAGGCAAGCCATGTCATCCATTGCATGAAGCATTTCAATAGTGTTGGCTATTTGATTGAATTTCATGCATTTTTTTTATATGTGATACTCCATAGTAATTCATTTAAATGCATAGCTATTGCCATGATAATTTACTTGCAATTAAATATCCATACTGGTTAAATGCTTGGCTATATTAAACTTAGTGGGTTGATCCAGAGCCACCTACCCGGACTTTTCCGTGCAGCCACATTTGCCGGTATGGGACGGCCTTGACTTGGTCTGGCTTTGTGCTCTTTTATCGGTACCACCAAACTAGGGAGGGTTATGCGTGCGTGCTGCCCTGATCAGGTAGACGACCATAATCCTGTGAGCCCAGTTGAGTTATTTTGCCAGCGTCCCCGTTTGGGACAGTTAGTGGCCACGACGGTGGCAGGTGTCACGGGGTGACACAGGGGCCACCCAGGACATGACCCTGGGAGGGTATGATTGTTGGTGGTACGATAGAGGGGTCATGGGTCAGGCAGGTTTCGTTGGAGCACCACCGGTCCACCCGAATGGGATCACGAGGCTAGTTACTCCATGGTGTGGGTAAAGTGCGCAACCTCTGCAGAGTGTTAAAACCTATTCGAATAGCCGCGTCCACGGTATTGGACAGTCCGTTTAGGCCTCTCTAGGATGGTGAACCATAAAGATAATAATGATGGAAGAACTTGTCTTATGTTCGGAAGTGCTCTGTGGATTGTGAGCATTTCGAGGGTTGTGGGACAACCCAGATGAGAGTAAGTTGGTACTGGGTACCAGTAAGTGAGCAACTTAATCTGTTAACCTGTTAATTGCCATGCTATTGCTTGCTGCATTGTTTTGGTTGCCATGAGCTTGCGAGTACATTCCAAGTACTCACCTGGCGTATCATGCCAGATGCAGGAGAAGCCGAGGATGGAGGTCCCGAAGGTTCGTGCTACGCTAACTAGGCCGTGTCCACAGCAGTGTCCCTGTGGATGGAGTTCCCGCGCTATGTTCCGCTACGCCGTAGTCTACCCAGTAGTATCGAGGCCCTGCTATGTTCCATAAATAATGTAGATATTGTTCTCAGCACCTGCAGTGCTTCTGGCCTCGTTATCATGTAAATTATGAGCTTGTACTCGAGATATTTTAATAAAGTTCAGTTAAGTTCTGTTCCAAGTTGTTGAGTGTTTCCAGAAGACATGATCTCTGGGTTGGAAACACTGGTAAACCGGTTCTCTGAGCCGGGGTGCCACAACGCTTGGTATCAGAGCCGCGCTGACTGTAGGACACCCTAGTTAACCCTGCGCTAGAACCGCGAGTAGTTAGAGTCTTGGTGTCTTGCTTGCTGCATCTGAGTGCTTGCATTGCATGGCATGCATATAGTTTTTACTGTGCTAACCGCTGGTTTGATGAGTGTAGATGGCACCAGTTCCTTACCACTACAATCATGAGCCGACACCGTTCACTTTTCCAGTACTGCTTCGTAGCGTCTGGCTTCGGCTGTACGCCAACGGCAAAGACCCAGTGTTCTAGGTGTTCCGAGAGCAGCTCGCTGGTTCAGTATTCGAGTACCATGCGGAAGCCTTCCTCACTACAAGTTCGGATATTGGCAGCTACTCCCGTTCTTCCAAGGGCGGAACTGCTTCTACTCCGGAGTTGGCGATCCAGTTTGCTGCGATGGAGGCTCTCACTGACTTGCGCTTCCACGAGGTCGAGATGCAGACTCATCCAGGTTTCTTTCACTACCCCACCCTGTCTCCTACGACAGGGCGAGTCCTTTTCGCACCCGTTGATCCGGCGAGCGATCGTGCTACTGGTGTTTTATCTCATTATCTTAACGCCAGCTACCGTATGATCACTTCTCTAGCCGAGGAGCTGACTTCTGCTCGCGAGGCACTTGCGGCCGTTGCGGCAGCACAGTCTCCTCCTCCACCTCCGTTTTCTCCCATGTACACTCCACCCATTCCACCTTCCGACACTCCTTCTAGTTCGTTTGGACCGCCAGGCTTTTCGACTGGTAGCCGACGTGAGACCCCGTCAGAGTGGGCCTCACTCCTAGCTACTCCAGCTGCTCCGATGTTGCGGCGTCGTGCTTCTTCTCCTTCCGAGGGAGAACCTTCCTGTCAGCATCGTCGTGTTTCCTTTGATCCGGAGGCCGAGGTGAACATCATCAGCTCAGATTCTGAGACAGGATCAGACGACAAGGAGTCTTTAGTCTACCAGTGTTCGTGCCACCGGCGTCACTAGAGCAGAGGCTTGAGTTTCAGTGCATGCATCATAGCATCTCTGCATATGTCAACTGCCGTCTGAGCAGTCTAATCATGATCATCCCCCTACTAGCTTGTCATGTATGATGTTGGGTTGCCTTGTATAATTATGTTGTTTTCTTCGCTCTTTTTATTTGGCTTCTTTCCTGGTGTCATACTACCCTGCTTTCCTCATCGATTCGGTATTTTGCAATGGGGACAAATTTAGGATGAAGAGGTGTAGTACTCAAGGCGGCGATGCAACTCCGGTTCGTCGATCCGCCAGGCAGGCAGGATAGCCACCAGAAGATTTGCCACCTCCACCACCACAGACACCAACCACTGATCAGATTATGAGGATGTTTGAAGAGAAAAGAAACCAAGATCTCATGGAATTTCTGAAAAGTGTGCAGACTATGGTGGGTCAGAACAGCCACAATGGGACACACTCTAAGCTGTCTGATTTTCAGCGGACAAAGCCACCCAGTTTTAGTCAAGTTGCAGATCCTATGGAAGCTGATGACTGGCTGAGGACCATGGAAAAGAAACTGGGCATAGCCCGCTGTGATGAGGCAGATAAGGTTCCTTTCGTCACTCACTACCTGGAAGGACCGGCAGCCATATGGTGGGACAACACAAAAATGTTATGGCCTTCTGGAGAAGATATTTCTTGGGAAAAATTCAAAGAGACATTCCGCAAGTATCATATTCCTACTGGCATAATGAAGGTGAAGCAGAGGGAATTTCTGGCTCTTACTCAAGGGAATATGTCAGTAGGTGAGTATCTAAACAAGTTCAATAATCTGGCACGGTACTCTACCCATGACGTGTCCACCGAAGAAAGGAAGATTGATCGATTCCTAGGAGGGCTGAATCATACCCTCCGCTGTCAGCTCTGTATGCTGGACTTTCCTGACTTCTAGACTTTAGTGAACAAGGCCTTCATAGCTGAACGAGAGCTTAAGTCAGGATATAATGATCACAAACGGAAGTTTGAACCCAAGAAGGACAACCGTGAGCAGTTTGTGCAGAAGCCACGTATCTGGCAGCCAAGTTCATTTGAATACAAGCCTGCATGGAACAATGGCAACAACAACAACAAGCCTGTCATCCAGGACAAGACCTTCGGCAAACAGCCAGTGCTGGAGGACTGCCGCCGCAACAACACCTGCTTTACTTGCGGCCAGAGTGGGCACTACTCCAAGCAATGCCCCGCAAGAAATGGGAAGCTACCATCCGACTTCAAGCCACAAGTCAATAGTGTTGGACGCCGCCCCAATACGAACTTCTACCGCGGCCAAGTCCATCATATCTCCGCTAAAGAAGCCCGCGAAGCACCAGATGTGGTCCTTGGTATGTTTTCTGTTAACAACATACCTGCAATAATTTTATTTGATTCCGGGGCTTCTCATTCGTTTATCTCGCGGAGTTTTGCCACCTCGCACAAATTTTCCCCTTCTCTTTTGGACAAAATCATGGTGGTACAATCCCCTGGCTCCATGCTCAGAACAAATGTGATATACAAGAATCTGGAAATTTTGATACACGATGTGAAGTTCCCAGCTACTCTTGTTGCCATTGAATCCGCGGGACTGGATATACTACTAGGAATGGATTGGTTGGTACCACACCAGGTGTGTATCAACTGTGCCACCAGGAAAGTGACATTGGTTAACCCGGCAGGCCAAACAGTGCAATTCACTGCTAGCAGAGTGATGTCAAAGAAGGGAATGGCATTCAAAGCCACAGCTACAGACATAAGCCTGATTTCGGTAGTCAGTGAATTTCCGGACGTATTTCTAGAAGAGATATCGGGAATGCCACCTGACCGAGAACTAGCGTTTGCTATTGAGATTGTTCCCGGGACTGCTCCAATATACAAGAAGTACTACCGCATGCCTTCCCCAGAGCTGGTGGAATTGAAGAAACAATTGGATGAATTATTGCAAAAAGGGTATATTCGTCCAAGCACTTCACCATGGGAATCACCCGTGCTGTTTGTCAAGAAGAAGGATGGCAGCCTACGAATGTGCGTGGACTACCGCCAGCTGAATGAGGTCACCATCAAAAATAAATATCCGCTCCCCCGCATTGATGATCTATTTGACCAGTTGAACGGAGCCCAGGTATTTTCCAAGATTGACCTCCGAACGGGATATCATCAGCTAAAAATCAGAAAAGAGGATATCCCCAAGACAGCCTTCACTACCAGATATGGTCTGTATGAATTTACAGTCATGTCATTCGGGCTGACCAATGCGCCAGCATATTTCATGAGCATGATGAATAAAGTCTTCATGGACTTTCTGGACAAATTTGTGGTAGTATTCATCGATGATATTCTCATCTACTCTAGAGATGAAGAGGAGCAAAAGCAACATCTCCGTACTGCCCTGGAAAGACTAAGGACCCATCGCTTGTATGCCAAATTCAGTAAATGCGAATTTTGGCTAAGAGAGGTGGGATTTCTGGGACATATTCTGTCGGAGCAAGGAGTGGCTGTCGACCCCAGTAAGGTGACTGTTGTATTAAACTGGAAGACCCCAGCCACAGTAACGGAAGTCCATAGCTTTCTGGGATTGGCAGGCTACTACCGTCGCTTCATCGAAGGCTTCTCAAAAATAACCAAGCCATTGACAGAATTGCTGAAGAAGAACCACAAATTTGCCTGGATGGAAGAATGTGACAGCAGCTTTATGGAGCTAAAAACGAGGCTAACCACCGCCCCTGTCTTAGTTCTTCCAGACATTCACAAGAGTTTTGACATATATTGCGATGCTTCCAGACGAGGAATCGGCTGCGTGTTAATGCAAGAAGGAAAGGTTGTAGCATATGCATCCAGGCAGCTACGACCTCATGAAGAGAACTACCCCACTCATGATTTGGAGTTGGCAGCCGTGGTTCATGCACTAAAGATTTGGTGGCATTATCTCATTGGACAGCGATGTGAGATATACACAGACCACAAGAGTCTTAAGTATATTTTCACTCAGCCTGATCTGAATCTCAGACAGAGAAGATGGCTTGAATTGGTCAAGGATTATGACCTTGGGATAAATTATCATCCGGGAAAAGCCAATGTGGTTGCCGATGCCCTCAGCAGAAAGCAAGGTACCCTGAATGCACTAATGGAGGGAATGCATCCGAGGCTACAAGAAGAGTTTGCGAAGCTGAATATGGTGTTATGCGGCCCAACTAGCCCGGATACAATGGAAATTACCCCAACACTTATGGAAGAAATTAAGGCAGCTCAGAAATCAGACCAAGAAATACAAGAGATCAGAGAGCACATTCCGCTAGGAAAGGCCAAGTCCTTCCGAATTGATGACCAGGACATTGTATGGTTTGAGAACCGAATCTGTGTGCCTGATCAAGACAACTTAAGACAGCAAATACTCAGGGAGGCACACGAATCTGCATATTCTATCCATCCTGGAGGAACAAAAATGTACCAGGACTTGCGAGAAACCTTTTGGTGGCCAGGAATGCGAAGGGACATTGCATACTATGTCGCCTGTTGTGACATCTGCAACAGAGTCAAGGCTGAACATCAGAAACCCGCTGGGCTACTGCAACCTTTACCAGTTCCCCAGTGGAAATGGGATGACATATGCATGGACTTCATTGTTGGACTACCCAAGTCAACAAGAGGCTATGATGCTATCTGGGTCATCGTGGATATACTTACGAAAGTGGCTCACTTCCTCCCGGTAAAGACCACTTTCAACGCGAATCAGCTCGCACATCTCTATATGTCCTGGATGGTCAGCCTTCATGGAGTACCCAGGTCTATCACATCAGATAGAGGCTCCCTGTTTAACTCAGCATTTTGGCTGCGACTGCATCAAGCCCTGGGAACTGTGCTAAGGCATAGTACGGCATATCATCCACAGACAGATGGGCAGACCGAGCGTGTGAACCAGATATTGGAAGATATGCTTCAGTCCTGTGCTCTCACCCATGGACCCAAATGGGAGGATAGCCTACCTTATGCAGAATTCTCCTACAATAATAGTTATCAGTCAAGTCTCAAAATGTCACCATTCGAGGCTTTGTACGGACGGAAATGCCGCACCCCTTTAAATTGGTCTCAGACAGGAGACAGCCGTATCTTCGGCACAGAATTGATGCTCGAGGCTGAGAAACAAGTCAAGGATATTCAGGAGCGTCTTCGAGCAGCCAAGTCCCGTCAAAAGAGCTACTATGACCCGAAGCATCGGGAAGTAATTTTTGAACCAGGAGACTATGCGTATCTCCGAGTAACCCCCATGAAAGGAATAAAGAGGTTTCACACCCGAGGAAAGCTTGCCCCGAGGTATATCGGACCCTTTCCAGTTATGGCTAGAAGAGGCAGAGTGGCATATCAGCTAGAGCTATCACCAGAGTTGGCAGACGTTCACGATGTCTTCCATATATCACAATTGAGAAAATGCATTGCACCCCCGATCAAACAGGCAGATATGAGCGAGCTGGAATTGACCAAGGATCTGACATACGAGGAAAGACCCGTCAGAATATTGGATGAGATGGAAAGAACCACCAGGAGTAAGACAATTAAGTTTTACAAGGTATTGTGGGATCACCATACTGAGGAAGAGGCTACCTGGGAAAGAGAGGACTTTCTGAAATCAGCCTATCCACACTTGTTCCCTGAGCAACCGAATCTCGAGGACGAGTTTCATTCTAAGGGGGGTAGGTTTGTGACACCCTGGTTTTTGGCAACTTTTTCTTTTCGAAATCTTTCTGGCTTTATTTGCAATCTGGTTGGATTTTGAACCTTTCAGTTGACTTTGGACTTATGAATTCCTCTCAGTGATCCAGAGCCCTCAACATCTTGCCAGAATCTTGTCACTCACCCTCTGGAACAATTTCCAATTCTTTATCCTTCCCAAATATTCATTTTCTTCCTTTGGGAAAATCTGTCATCACTATGGGTTACACAACAACCTATAGTTCTGGTGATCATAAAAATCCCAAATTAATCCCAGACCTTCTTGTCATCATCTACTCCCACAATCTTTAAAAACATCTCATGGTCCAGTACAAAGTTTATTCCAGAAAACTCCATTTGCTCTCTGGACAGTACTGGCCATTTATGAAGCAACTCATATTTTCCCTACTCAATTAATTCCCAAAAATTCCCTGAGATATTAGGGAACCTATCTTTCCACAATATCCAAAAATATCATCTTGTCCAGTACAAATTTTCACCACCAATATTCTGCCAAGTTTCTGTTCAGTTGGAACCTCTGTGAAGGAAGTACCAGCTAGAGGTTTCCAATTGAGCTGAAATCTTTATGGCATCTTCTCGTCACCAAATAACCCTGCCACACCAAAATTCAGCTCCAGAAGATCAACCAGATGAGTGCATCAAGCTCATCTCTGTTTTTGGTTCAGTACAACCCTTGTACATGAACTATATCCAAATCTTGATCAAATCCTTTCAAACTTGGCCAGATTGGAGTCCTTCCAACCAAGATTCTCCCAGACATCTCCACTGGCTCCATTCCCATCTCACCACTCCTCTAGATCTCTCTCAAGATTGCTGTCAGGAACTGTAGCTGAAGCTACACTTCACAGCAGAGTGAACCTAGCCAAACCAAGCATGCAGAGGCACTAGATGATCAATGGAGAAGGCCCTAGACACGGTGAGCTGGACTTGGACGGCCTCGAGACATCACCTCCCGTGGTGAGCACGTTACTGGCATGCCAGTACGCGTGCTCTGCACCTCGCCGGCGACGGCCGAGGTCATTCCAGTGACCTCTCGCTGCCATTTCGTGTCCTGAGGTGCCGACATAGCCGCTGCCGTCCACGTAGCCCTCTCCCGATCCTTCCCCTCGCCGGAATCGAGCTCGTCGGCCGCCACGGCACCCGGCCACTGTGCCGCCCATGGCTGCAGTGTGGCGCGCGACGCGTCGTCTTCCTCCCGGTAGCTGCCGCCGCGCCTTAACTCTCCCTGCCCTCTCCCGTCTCGTCGCCCATACCCGGCCAAGCCAGCAAGGCGTCCTCGCGCCGGCGACGTGGCCCGAGTCCCGGCCATTCCAGAGAGATCGCCGAGCTCCTCCCCTCCTATAAATACCCCTCCCCGGCCTCTCCCGAGCTCATCAACCCACTCCTCCTCCTCCCAATCGTCCTCCCCGAGCCCGAGCCACGGCCGAGAGGCCCTCTGGCCTCGAACCTCGCCGGAGATCCGCCGCCACCCGAGCTCTGCCTCCCCGCCGATTCACTCATCCCCGAGCTGCATTGACTCCTCCATCGAGCTCAGCTCATCCTCCTGGTCACGCCCAAGCCTTGCCCGGCCGAATCGCTGCCGGAGTCGCCGTCTCCGACGACTCCCGAGAGCTGCCGCCGCCGGAGAAGAAGGGGACGACGTCGTCCGGCCACCGTTCGCCAAGCCACTGGTACGTGCGTAACAGTCTCTAAGCGCTCGTTCCATTCCGCCACTCACCGGACCTCGCCGCCGTCTGTGTCGCCAGCGAGCGTCGCCGGAGCCCCGCTCCCTCTCTGTTCCCTCCTCCCCGTTTAAATCTGACGGCTGGGGCCCGCCAGTCAGCGACACGCCGAAGTGGTAAGTGGAGGCGCCCCTCCACTTTACGCCTTCGACGTGGCCCTCTGAGAGATTTTCTATTTTCTATTTAATTCCAGATTTTGACCAGAACTTTGACTGTTCATAACTTTTAAACCATAAGTCCAAATCAATTGATTCTTTTTTGCATCTGGTTTGTCTTGAGCTCCTCTATTTTCTGGTCAAATTTGGTATTTTTCCCATGTTCACAGAATTTCTGGTGCTCAAAACAGTAGCATGTGACATTTTCAATTGCTTTTTAAAATTATTTTCAGAAGGGAATTCTTTTGGATTTGAAGCCCAGGAGTTTGTGGACAACCCAACAGAGCAAGGCAAGCCATGTCATCCATTGCATGAAGCATTTCAATAGTGTTGGCTATTTGATTGAATTTCATGCATTATTTTTATATGTGATACTCCATAGTAATTCATTTAAATGCATAGCTATTGCCATGATAATTTACTTGCAATTAAATATCCATACTGGTTAAATGCTTGGCTATATTAAACTTAGTGTGTTGATCCAGAGCCACCTACCCGGACTTTTCCGTGCAGCCACATTTCCCGGTATGGGATGGCCTTGACTTGGTCTGGCTTTGTGCTCTTTTATCGGTACCACCAAACTAGGGAGGGTTATGCGTGCGTGCTGCCCTGATCAGTTAGACGACCATAATCCTATGAGCCCAGTTGAGTTATTTTGCCGGCGTCCCCGTTTGGGACAGTTAGTGGCCATGACGGTGGCAGGTGTCACGGGGTGACACAGGGGCCACCCAGGACATGACCCTGGGAGGGTATGATTGTCGGTGGTATGATAGAGGGGTCACGGGTCAGGCAGGTTTCATTGGAGCACCATCGGTCCACCCGAATGGGATCACGAGGCCAGGTACTCCATGGTGTGGGTAAAGTGCGCAACCTCTGCAGAGTGTTAAAACCTATTCGAATAGCCGCGTCCACGGTATTGGATAGTCCGTTTAGGCCTCTCTAGGATGGTCAACCATAAAGATAATAATGATGGAAGAACTTGTCTTATGTTCGGAAGTGCTCTGTGGATTGTGAGCATTTCGAGGGTTGTGGGACAACCCAGATGAGAGTAAGTTGGTACTGGGTACCAGTAAGTGAGCAACTTAATCTGTTAACCTGTTAATTGCCATGCTATTGCTTGCTGCATTGTTTTGGTTGCCATGAGCTTGCGAGTACATTCCAAGTACTCACCTGGCGTATCATGCCAGATGCAGGAGAAGCCGAGGACGGAGGTCCCGAAGGTTCGTGCTACGCTAACTAGGCCGTGTCCACAGCAGTGTCCTTGTGGATAGAGTTCCTGCGCTATGTTCCGCTACGCCATAGTCTACCCAGTAGTATCGAGGCCCTGCTATGTTCCATAAATAATGTAGATATTGTTCTCAGCACCTGCAGTGCTTCTGGCCTCGTTATCATGTAAATTATGAGCTTGTACTCGAGATATTTTAATAAAGTTCAGTTAAGTTCTGTTCCAAGTTGTTGAGTGTTTCCAGAAGACATGATCTCTAGGTTGGAAACACTGGTAAACCGGTTCTCTGAGCCGGGGTGCCACACTAACCATAGCATGAAACATATGGAGCCAAATAAGCCCCTTACGGAATAGCGCATAAACTAGGGTTTAAGCTTCTGTCACTCTAGCAACCCATCATCTAATTACTACTCCACAATGCCTTACCTTAGGCCCAAAGATGGTGAAGTGTCATGTAGTCAACGTTCACACGACACCACTAAAGGAAGCAACAACATACATATCATCAAATATTGAACGAATACCAAATTCACATTATTACTTATGACAAGACTTCTCCCATGTCATCAAGAACAAAAGTAACTACTCACAAATCATATTCATGTTCAAAATCAGAGGGTATTGAATAGCATTAATGATCTGAACATATAATATTCCACCAAATAAACCAACTAGCATCAACTACATAGAGTAATCAACACTACTAGTAGCCCACAGGTACCAATCTGGGGTTTTGGGACAGAGATTGATTACAAGATATGAACTAGGGTTTGAGATGAGATGGTGCTGGTGAAGATGTTGATGAAGATTGGTCCTCCCACGATGAGAGGATCGTTGGTGATGTCGATGGCTTTGATTTCCCCCTCCCGGAGGGAAGTATCCCCTGCGGAATTGCTCCGCCGGAGAGCAAAATAGCTCCTGCCCAGGTTCCGCCTCAAGCGGCGGTGCTTCGTCCCGAAAGTCTTCTTCTAATTTTTTCTTGGGCAAATAGCATCTTATAGGAGAAGATGGGCCCTGGAGGCCTGCCAGGGATGCCACATGCTCGGGGGGTGCGCCCAGGTGGGTAGGGTGCGCCCCCACTTCCCCACTACGCCTTGGTAATCGCCCGCGTCTGCCATAAAGCCTGCCCGCGCGGGGCGCAGGCCATTATTGCTTCCTTGCTGCTGCTTCGATTCCCGATGCCGAAGAAGGCGGAGCGATGGGGAGAGCGCCCCCGTCGAGCATAAAGAGGGGGGGGGGGCAGAGAGCCGAGATCCTTCGCCCATCTTCTTCTCCTGTTTCTTCCTTCGTTTCCTTTCTCGCCCTTCAGAGCCACCGCAGCGATGGCGAGGGGCAGAGGGCGAGCTTGTGCATCCGCCGCCGCCGTGAGGGTCCCGCCCCGAGGGCGCAGGCACCCCTCGGCGGTCCTGGAAGCTGGCCCAAGCGCCCGCGGGAGAGCCGGTGCCCGTGGTTGCGGAGGGCGCGGCGAAACGGCCGCCCGTCCCCCCAGGCAGGGTTTCATTCGGCAGATGTGGCGCATGAGTTCATCATGGGAATGCATCGCCGGCCTTGCAGCTGGCTCCGACTCCCCGATTCCTTCGCGAAGGCGATGGAGGGTAGGGAGCCCTTGGGGCTGTGGTTGCAGGCGGACGGCTGCTGCAACAGGCCCTCCTGGGTGGCGACGGAGTTCACCCCTTGCGGCTTCATGTTCTTGAAGCAAGGATGGAAGTCCTTCGACCTTGCCTGCGGCCTGAAGCGAGGGCATCTCCTCCAATTCAAGTTTGATGGAGGTGCCACCCTCTTCATGAAGATCTTAGGGGCCTCCGGAACCCGCCTCGGGTGTTGCGCGGAGAGTGAGGACGACAGCGGCTCCGACTCCTCCGACAGGAGCGATAGCGACAGCAGCGGGGGCGAGAGCGGCGAAGGCTCTGCGCGCATCAAGAGCGAAGATGAAAACTCTAACTAGGCGCAGGCGGCGGCCGTGTTGGAGCTTGGAAGCACGCCGTGTTCGCCCTTGACTTCTTTTTTTTGTTCCTGTAACGGGCCGATGTTGCCCCCGATGGTGTGAAAACGATATCTTTGTCCTAAGTACTAATGATTTGTTGTGATGCATGTTTCCTCGCGAGGCGCTCTCGTGAGCCCTATTTCTCTTTCCTTGTTTGCCTTCGTGCTCTACATCATTAGGACCCAGCCCCCGAGCGGGCTATAGCCGTTGCTGGTATGTCTGGTCGCATTGCCTGGACAAGGCCAGGAGGTGTAGGGCACTGAGGCGGTAAGGACTCCTGAGGCGCGATGCTCAGGAAGTCCCCCTTGATGTGCAAGCGGCTTGCGCGGAGGAGAGAACATCAGCACTTAGCGAGGTCGCGGGGAGAGGAAACTTGAGAGGCGCCACGAACGGCTCGTGAGGTATTTTTGTACTTAGCTCTTATGAGTGTTGATTGCCGTGTTGAGGCTGCGAGGCACGCCTCGTGAGGCTTCTGCTCGTGAAGCCTTCCGCTGGCGCTCGGCTGAGGTGTCACCGTAGGCCGGCTCGCGAGGCGACGCTCGCGAGGTTCCCTCGGGGATATGAAGACATCTTGTCGTGAGTCGCCTCGCGAGTCAGCGCTCGCGAGGCCTTTCGAGTACCTTGTTCCTGTGATGACTTCGTATTGATTTCATAAAACGGTGGGGGGGGGGAGCGGTGCGTGCTTTCTAGCTTGCTCGTGGGTATCACGCGAGGAGACAAGACACCATGGACCTTGGTGAGGTGGCATGCACGGGAGCGGGCCCGCGAGCCAGAGCTCGATCGCTTGGGTTTTGCAGTGCTGCTGGGACTGACCTGAGCACAGGCACCATGTCCAGCCCCCGCTCGCGAGATGCGCAGAAGGGAGGTCGCGAGCGTGCACAGCTCCTGAGGCAGGCAACTTAACAACACATGAGATATCTTAGGAAACAAAGCTTTACTGAAACATAGTAATAAGTTCATTACACAGCCAAAAAGAGATGTGGCTGCCATGGTTGGCACGGATTAGCGTGAGGTTGATGCAGCCCGTGGGGCGCCCTCAAGTGATTGTTCCACCAGCGCGGAGCATGGGGCTTCCACTAGGCGTGGGCATGATCACGGTTCGATCGTTCCGCCAGCGCGGAGCATGGCGCTTCCACTGAGACGTGGGCATGATCGTGGTTCGATCGTTCCGCCAGCGCGGAGCATGGGGCTTCCACTGAGACATGGGCGGGAACTCTTGCAGGCCCATCAGGCGAACGCAATGAGAGGCTCCGGGGCGTGTACAGCCCCACTTCGTTCGTACGCGTGAGGGTCACGGGTAGAACTTGCGGAGGTGTTGGATATTCCAGGCGTTAGGCACAGGAAGTCCGTCCTCTGTCTCCAGCCAGGCGGCGCCAGGCCTGGAGACATGAGTAACCTAGAAAGGGCCTTCCCACATGGGTGAGAGCTTGTGGAGTCCTTCTCTGGAGAGGATCCTTCTCAGGACGAGGTCACCGACCTCGAGGTTGCGCGGCCGTATGTTGCGGCTATGATAGAGACGCAATGCCTGCTGGTATTTGGTGACTCGGAGCACGGCCTGGCGACGCGCTTCTTCGAGGAGCAGCAGGTCGGCCTCTCGCGAGGTGTCCTGACGAGCCTCGTCGAAGGCAAGGACTCGCGGAGAGCCGTGCCAGAGCTCAGATGGGAGGACGGCTTCGGCCCCGTAGACAAGGAAGAAGGGAGTCTCACCGGTAGGCTTGGTTGCCGTTGTGCGGATGGACTACAGCACAGACTGCAACTCGTCAAGCTAGCCCTTGCCGCAGGCCTCGAGCTTTTTCTTGAAGCTTCTTGTCTTGAGGCCCTTGAGGACCTCGGCGTTGGTGCACTCAGCCTAGCCATTGCTTCGAGGGTGCGCCACAGAGGCGTAGCAGATCTGCGTGCTGAGGTTGGCGCAGTATGTCTTGAAGAGGCCGCTTGTGAACTGGGAGCCGTTGTCAGTAATGATGCGGTTGGGGACGCCGAAGCGGCTCACGAGGCCCTTGATGAACTTGACGGCAGACCCTACTGGGATGGTGCGCACGGGCTCAACCTCCGCCCATTTGGTGAACTTGTCGATGGCGATGTAGCGGTAGCGGTAACCGCCAGCTACGCGAGGGAAAGGCCCCAAGATATCCAGCCCCCAGACCACAAGGGCCATGAGAGGGGAATCATTTGGAGGCCTTGCACTGGCTGGTGGATTTCCTTGGCGTGGAAATGGCAAGCTTCGCGGGATTGGACCAGCTCGATGGCATCATGGTGCACGGTGGGCCAGTAGAAGCCGCTTCGAAACACCTTGCCGGCAAGGGTGCGCGGCGAGGAGTGGTGGCTGCAGTCTCCTCCATGGATGTCGGTGAGCAGCTCGCCCCCTTGCTCTTCTGAGATGCACCATAGTGAGACGGCATTGGGGCGCCTGCGGTACAACTCGCCGTCTTGCAAGCAGTAAGCGGTGGCTTGCCCAGCCACGCGCTCTGCTTTCGAGTCCTTCTCCGGGAGGGTGCCGTGAAGCAAGTAGTCCTTGAACTCCGTGGCCTAGCTACCTGCTTGAGGCTCCAGCGCCAGCAGCAGGCGGGCTCCTGAGGCCGGGCCGCAGTCTGGCGCACCTGTGGGCGGTGCGGGTGGGAGTTCTTCATGAAGCAGCGTGGTGCCCACGGCAGGTGGTGCAGCTGATGGCCTAAGAAGCCTTTCCTCAAAGATGCCAGGGCTCTGGGGCTCATGGCGGGATGCTCGCTTGGTGATGTCATCGACCTCCTTGTTGCCACCGCGAGGGATGTGCTGCAACTCCAAGCCAAGGAAATGCTTCTCAAGTTTACGTACCTCTTCTAAGTAGGCGGCCATGTGCTCATCCTTGGGCTTGTAGCTTTTGTTGGAGAAGTTGACGAGGAGCTGAGAGTCACCCTTGATGGTGAGGTGCTTGATGCCCAGGGCAGAGGCGGCCTTGAGGCCGGCGAGCGATGTTGTTGGAGACCTTATCGTCGCGCCTGAAACAGAGTTGGACATCATAGTAGAGCTTGTCTCCCGTTGGCGAGGTGAGCACGACGCCAGCCCCCGCGCCCTATCGAGAGAAGGTGCCATCGAAGTGCATGGACCATCTGCCAGGAGCTTCATCCCCAAGCAAGAGGGATTCGGCCTCGCGAGGCCCCTCCTGGGGCGGATCCGTCCACTCTACTATGAAGTCAGCCAGGGATGCACTCTTGTGGTGTAGAATTCCAGCTCAAAAGCCTTCAGCTCGATGTTCCACTCAGCGACGCGGCCAACGGCGTTAGGGCTGCGCAGGACTTGCTCTAGGGGGTAGGCAGAAATCACCTTGATGGGATGGCCCTGGAAGTAGTGGCGTAGCTTTCTGGAGGTGACGAGGAGCACAAGGAGTAACTTCTGTTGCATGGGGTAACGCTCGCATGCGTCTCGCAGCACCGTACTAACAAAGTATACGGGGTGCTCAATGAGGCGGGTAGTTGTTGCAGCAGCTTGGTCTTCAGGGGGCCCGAGGGGTGCATGAGGCTCAGGAGGCTCGTGAGGCGGCTCACCAGAGGCCTCCTGTGGAAGGCCCTTGGCAGGTGACAGCACGGCCTCGGGAGGTGGCGCGCCCAGGACCTCCTGAGGCGGGGCCTCGGCGGTTGATGGCGCGAGCTCGGGAGTCGGCGGCGCGGTAGGCTTCTTCTGCGCAGGGACATGATACGTCTCCGTCGTATCTACTTTTCCAAATACTTTTGCTCTTGTTTTGGCCCCTAATTTGCATGATTTGAATGGAACTAACCCGGACTAACGCTGTTTTCAGCAGAATTGCCATGGTGTTGTTTTTTGTGCAGAAATAAAAGTTCTTGGAATTGGATGAAACTTTTTGGAGATTTTTTTATGGAATATATAAAAAATACTGGCACCAAGACCCACTGGAGGGGGGCCACCTAGTGCCCACGAGGCACCAGGGCGCGCCACGCCCCCAGGCGTGCCCTGGTACCTCGTGGGGCCCACATGGCTCCGTCTGACCTAATTTCAACGCTATAAATTCAGTTTCCCGGAGAAAAAAATAGGAGAGGAAGTTTTATTGCGTTTCACGATACGGAGCCGCCGCCACCTCCTGTTCTTCATCGGGAGGCCAGATCTGGAGTCCGTTTGGGGCTCCGGAGAGGGGGATCTTCCGGCATCGTCATCATCAACCATCCTTCATCACCAATTTCATGATGCTCACCGCCGGGAGTGAGTAATTCCTTCGTAGGCTTGCTCGACGGTGATGAGTTCGATGAGATTTATCATGTAATCGAGTTAGTTTAGTTAGGGCTTGATCCCTAGTATCCACTATGTTCTAAGATTGATGTTGCTATGACTTTGCTATGCTTAATGCTTGTCACTAGGGCCCAAGTGCCATGATTGCAGATCTGAACCCTTTATGTTTTCATGAATATATTTGTGTGCTTGATCTGATCTTGCAAGTTATACGCACCTGCTATGTGTTATGATTCGCTTACCCCAAGGTGACAATAATTGGGATTCTTTCCGGTGATTTCCATAGTTTGAGGAGTTCATGTATTCACTATGTGTTAATGCTTTGTTCTGTGATTCTCTATTAAAAGGAGGCCTTAATATCCCTTAGTATCCTTATGGACCCCGCTGCCACGGGAGGGTAGGACAAAAGATGTCATGCAAGTTCTTATCGCAAGCACGTATGACTATATACGGAATACATGCCTACATTACATTGATGAATTGGAGCTAGTTCTGTGTCGCCCTAGGTTATGACTGTTACATGATGAATGTTATCCAACATAATCACCGATCCAATGCCTACGAGTTTTTTCGCATATTTTTCTTTGCTAAGTTACTACTATTGCCGCTACTATCACAATTGCTACAAAATTATTGCTGCTACCATTACTGTTACTGTTACTGTTACTATTATTGCTACTGCTATCAAACTGTCATACTACTTTGCTACTGATCACTCTGCTGCAGATATTTAGTTTCCAGGTGTGGTTGAATTGACAACTCAACTGCTAATACTTGCAAATATTCTTTGGCTCCCCTTGTGTCGAATCAATAAATTTGGGTTGAATACTTTACCCTCGAAAACTGTTGCGATCCCCTATACTTGTGGGTTATCAAGACCTTTTTCTAGCGCCGTTGCCGGGGAGCATAGCTTTATTTGCTAAGTCACTTGGGATTTATATCTGTTGATCACTATGAAGAATCTGAAAGACGCTAAGACCAAGATCGTTCCCTCTAAGACGAGGGGAGGTAAGGAACTGCCATCTAGCTCTGCACTTGATTCACCTTCTGTTTTGAGTAAACTTGTAACACCACCACATGCTATTAATTCTGATATGTCGCAAGTTATTGCTAATACCACTTCTGCTATGAATGATACTCATGATGATGCTAGTACTATTCTTGATAATGTTGTGCCACTTGGTGAATTTCTTACTGAACAAATTGCTAAAGCTAAAGAAATTGAAAATGTTGAGATTCTTGAGAATTATGATTCACCTATTAGGCCTAAGTTTGCTACATCTCCCATATTTGTTACTGATAAGGATTATGAATTCTCTGTCGACCCTGAGTTAATTACTTTGGTTGAATCTGATCCTTCCATGGTTATGAAACTAAAACCGTTGTGGCACATCTTACAAAATTAAATGATATAGCCACCCTTTTTGCTCATGGGGAAAAAAATTCCCTATTACTATATTCTTAAGTTGTTTCCTTTCTCATTAAAGGGTGATGCTAAAGAATGGTATAATACTCTTTCCCTTGGATGTGTGCGTAGTCCCCAGGATATGATCTATTACTTCTCTGAAAAATATTTTCCTGCTCATAAGAAACAAGCTGCTTTACAGGAAAAAATTAACTTTGTGCAAATTGAAGAAGAGAATCACCCTCAAACTTGGGGGAGGCTTCTCCAATTACTTAATGCTTTGCCTGATCATCCTCTCAAGCAAAATGAGATACTTGATATCTTCTATAATGGACTAACTGATGCTTCTAGAGATTACCTAGATAGTTGTGCGAGTTGTGTTTTCAGGGAAAGGACTATTGAACAAGCTGAGGAATTATTGAATAATATATTGAAGAATGATAATGATTGGACACTTCCTGAACCACCGTCAAAACCCACTCCGAAGAAGAGGGTTATTTTATATCTCGGTCTAGAAGATATGTAAGAAGCAAAGAAATGCCAGAAGGAAAAAGGTATTAAAGCTGAAGATGTTAAGAATTTACCGCCTATTGAAGAAATACATGGTCTTGACACACCGCCACAGGTAGTAGAGGTAAATTCTCTTATAAAGTTTAATGAAAGTGATATTCCTCATAACAAACCTCCTAGTCAATGCTTGTGTGAATTTGACAATTATATTATGAAGCAAGATCACTTCAATGCAAATGTTATGAAACAATTGAAACGAAATTCCTACATGATTGATCGCTTGAGTGACTTGTTATTTAGAATTGCTAATGATGTCAAACGTGTGAGTAAACATGCATCTATGGTTCAAACTCAATTAGAACAAGTTGCTAAATCTCAAAGTGAATTGCTCAATGAAATAAATAACAATATGAATGATCATGCTGTTAGAGTAATGACTAGAGGAGGTAGAATGACTCAGGAACCACTTTGTCCTAAAGGTCACCCAAAAAGAATTGAACAAGACTCTCAAAGAATTAATGTTGATGCACCTAGTCCATCTAAAAAGAAAAAAAAAAAATGAGCACGCGCTCTTCTTAAACTGCCACCAGGGCTGCGCTGGCCGTCTGGGGGGTAGCTGCCAAGTATAGGAGTAGGGGCTCGCGAGAGCGTGGCACGACCATGATGGGTGGGCTCGTGAGGTACCTCTTGAGGTCTTTGAAGGCAGCGTCAGCCTCAGGAGTCCACTTGAAGGGGCCGGATCTCTTCATGAGCTTGAAGAATGGCAGGGCTCGCTCACCGAACTTGGAGATGAACCGCCCAAGGGAGGCCATGCATCCCACCAGGCACTGCATCTCCTTAAGGCTCTGGGGAGGGCGCATCTTCTTGATGGCCTTGATCTTCTTAGGGTTGGCCTCGATGCCACGGTGGGAGACCAGGAAGCCAAGCAGCTTGCCGGAGGGGACTCCGAAGACGCACTTGTCTGGGTTGAGCTTGAAGTTGACCTTGCGCAGTTTGTCGAATGTCTCCTAGAGGTCTACGAGGAGGGACCAGGCTAAGCGAGTCTTGAAAATGATGTCATCGACGTAAGCCTCATCGTTCCTTCCCATCTGGGGTCCCAAGGCGATGCACATCAGCCTCTGGAAGGTAGCCCCGGCGCTCCGGAGGCCGAAAGGCATGCAAATGTAGCAGTATATGCCACAGGGGGTGATGAAGGCCGTTTTCTCCACGTCTTCAGTCGCCATCTTGATTTGGTGGTAGCCTGAGAAGGCATCTAGGAAGCATAACAACTCGCACCCAGCGGTGGAGTCCACGATGTGGTCGATGAGGGGCAGCAGAAAGGGGCCTTGAGGGTAGAACTTGTTGAGGCTTGTGAAGTCGACGCACATGTGCTCCTTGCCGCCCTTCTTGGGCACCACGACGGGGTTGGCGTGCCACTCAGGGTGGCGCACCTCACGGATGACCCTTGCTTCTTGGAGCTTCTGAACTCCCTTGACGATGAAATCTTGCTTCTCTGGCGCCTGGCGCCGTGCCTTCTGTTTCACGGGGTATGCATTGGGGCACACCGCTAAGTGGTGCTCGATCACCTCCCTCGGCACACCGGACAAATCAGATGCCGTCTAGGTGAACACATCTGAGTTTGCCCGAAGGAAGATGATGAGCGCGCCTTCCTATGCAGGAGAAAGGCCTATGCCGATGGTGAAGGCAGGGCCTGAGCCGCTGCCGTCCACCGACACCTTCTTCGTCTCGGCGTGGTCCTAAGAGAACAGCTGCTTCTTCTTCACAGGTGCGGCCTCATGAGGCTCGGCGGCATCCTCGTTGGTAGGGTAGGCAGTGGCGGCAGCCTTGTAGGCACTCTCGAGGGAGCGGACTGCGTCTTTCTCGTCACAACAGATGGTGATGATGCCACTGCAGCCCGGCATCTTGAGGACGTTGTAGGCATGGTGCGTTGCCACCATGAACTTGGCGAGAGCTGGGTAGCCCAAGATGGCGTTGTATGGTAGGCCGATGTGTGCCATGTCGAAGTCAATGAGCTCGGTATGGTAGTTCTTGCGGGTGCCGAAGGTGACAGGGAGGCGCACGTGGCTCAGAGGAATGGTGGAGCCATCGGTCACTCCGGAGAAGGGCCTGGTGGGCATCAGCTAATCGTAAGGCACCTGGAGCTGCTCAAAGGTATCGATGGAGATCACATTGAGGCCAGCGCCCCCGTCGATGAGTGTCTTGGTGATGGCGACATTGCTGATAGTGGGGGTGCACAGCATGGGGACTGTGCCAGCAGCGCTTGAGGACTTGGGGTGATCGTTGGAGTCGAAGGTGATCGGGTACTGCGACCACTTGAGGGGGCGAGAAGCTTCAGGCCTCGGGAGAGCAGCGTTCACCTCGCTAGAGAATAGCTTGAAGTGGCGGTTAGATGCGGGAGCCTGAGCTCCGCCTAGGATGCATGCCACCCCACGAGGCTCTTGATAGCCCCCGACGTCTTGGTCGGGCTGATTGCCATCATTCCGCCGCAGCGGCGGCAGTGGCGGAAGGGCAGCATTGGCTCGAGGGATGGCCTCACGAGGCAGGTCGCGCCAGGCGGCCTCACGAGGCTGGTCGCACCAGCCCTGGCGAAAGTTGCCGTTACGGTCTCCCCAGCGGCTGCTGTTACGGCCACCTCCACGGCCGGCGCCGCGGTCATTGCGGTCGCTGTGGCGGCCCAGGCGCTCGTCGCGAAGCAGCTTGAGTTCGTAGCAGTCTTCAGTGCTGTGGGAGTGCGAGTTGTGGTATGCTCAGAGAGGGCAGTTGTCTCTTTTGGGCTCGTCACACTCACGGCCGCGCTTCTGCTCGGGCTCCACCGCGAGCACGGACGGGCCATTGCGCTTGACGTCCTTGTTCTTGGCCTTGGCGGTGTCCGGCGCCGCGTCGGGGTCATTGTGGATGAAGAGGCGGCCCTCCTCGGCCTTGGCGCACTTGTCGGCGAGGTCAAACAGCTCGAGCACGGAGTCGAGCTCATCATTGATGGCAAGCTTCTTGTGCATCCGGACGTCCGTGATGCCGTTGGAGAACGCGGAGAGAATGGCAGCCTCGGAAGCGCGAGGGATCTTGTTGCAGACTTGGCTGAAGCACTGGATGTACTTGCGAAGGGTCTCGTCAGGGCGCTGGTGGACAGCGCGCAGGTCGTTGAGCATGAGGGAGTGCTCGTGCGTGCCCTTGAAGTTGGCGACGAACTTCCAGCAGAGTTCGCCCCACGTAGAGATGGACGCCTCGGGGAGGTTCATGGGCCAAGAGTGCGGGCCATCCTTGAGGGCCATGGGGAACCAGTTCGCCATGACCTTGTCGTCGCCGTTCGCTGCCTCGATGCTGAGGGCATAGAGCTACAGGAACTCCGCAGGGTTGGGGGTGCTGTCGTAGCGTTGAGGGAGGTCCGTTTGAACTTGGCGGGCCACACCACGCGACGCAGCTCGCGGGTAAAGGCTCGGCAGCCCACGCAGCTAGAGGGGACGCCACCGGCGAGGGTGGTGCAGTTCTGACGGCCGGCGGCAGCAACTTCTTGAATGGTCCTGTCCTGGCGCTGGCGCTGCTGCTCGAGGAGGATGCTCGTGTCGGGCGGCATGCGCCGGATGATCTGGCGGCTGGGCTCGTCATGGTCCGGCGAAGACGTGCCGCGGGAGTGCTCACGCGCCCGGGGGTCACGGTGGCGCCGGGTGTCATCGCCATGCAGAGAAGGCGGAGCGCGCGCGTCATGCGCCACATCTCCGGCGTGAGACGGCGGAGGACGGAGCGACTGAGAGGGCACCGGGGCGTCGCATGCGGCGTTAACGAGCTTGGTGATGCGGCCGAGCCAGGCATCGTAGCTGGCGTCGGTGGGACGGTAGCGCAGGAGCTCGCTGAAAGCACATTTGCTCCCTTGGTGGTTTTGGTAATTCATAACAACATATATCTCATTGAACTAATGTCCATTCAAGTTAAAGATTTCAGAATGTTCAATGATTAGCATGGCAAGGACTAGAGATGTGGACCTCTCAAAATGCTAAGGACATAGATTGGCAAAAGATCAAGACTCTACATTTTTGGTTTAGTGATCCAGGATCACATTGAGTCCATAGGAAATCCAATACTATTAAAAGGGGATGAGGTGTTGCTTAATGGTCTTTTTGCTCAAGTGCTTAGTGACAGTACCCCTAAACCCTCAACCACTTTCTCAATCCAAATATGTCCAAAACCTACATTCCAACTCGGCCCCACAGAAATGTCCTATCCGGAGCCACCGAGTACATCTGGACTTAGCCACTACCAAAACCCTAGAAAATCGGATCCACCGATATGGATCTCGGTCTCACCAAGATGGCCTTGCCAACTCTCTATAATCGTTTGCACTTACTTCGGTCTCACCGAGTTCTGCAAATCGGTCTCACCGAGATGGCTTGCCAACTCTCTGTTGCCTTATTGCTTCACTTCGGTCTTACCGAGTTGATGCAATCGGTGCCACCGAGATGAGGTTTTGCCCTAACCATTGCACTTCGGTCCATCCGAGTTGTTCCAGTCGGTCCCACCGAGTTTCTTTTACACAGTTCGGTGCCACCGAGATTTCTGATTGGTGCCACTGAGTTGGGTCAAAAGTGTGTAACAGTTGGATCTTGTGTGGAGGCTATATATACCCCTCCACCACTTCCTTCTCAGTAAGGAGAGCCATCAGAACGTGCCTACACTTCCACCATACTTTTTTTGAGAGGGAACCACCTACTCATGTGTTGAGATCAAGACATTCCAATCCAACCATTTGAACCTTGATTTCTAGCCTTTCCCAAGTTGCTTTCCACTCAAATCTTTCTTCCACCATAGCCAAATCTATGAGGAGTTGTTTGAGTGTTGGGGAGACTATCATTTGAAGCACAAGAGCAAGGAGTTCATCAACAACACACTGTCTATTACCATTTGGAGAGTGGTGTCTCCTAGATTGGTTAGGTGTCACTTGGGAGCATCCGACATGATGTGGAGTTGAACCAAGGAGTTTGTAAGGGCAAGGAGATCACCTACTTTGTGAAAATCTACCCCGAGTGAGGCTAGTCCTTCGTGGACGTAAGCCATGGTGGAATAGACAAGGTTGCTTCTTCGTGGACCCTTTGTGGGTGGAGCCCTCCGTGGACTCGCGCAGCCGTTACCCTTCGTGGGTTGAAGTCTCCATTAACGTGGACGTACGATAGCACCACCTATTGGAACCACGCCAAAAATCACCGTGTCTTCATTACGTTTGAAATCTCTGATCCCCTCCTTTACTTACAAATGCAATTGTTTACTTTCCGCTGCTACACTCTTAGAATTGCATGTGTAGGGCGATGCTTGACTTGTGTTCTTGCTAAAATCTGCCTACAACTAAAATTAGGAAAAGGTTAGGTTTTTATTTGGTCAAGTAGTCTAATCACCCCCCCCTCTAGACATACTTTCGATCCTACAAGTGGTTTCAGAGCTTTGGTCTCCGTAAGCCTTGATTTCCATTGCTTTGGTGATCATAGCCTTGGTTTGACAACCTAGGAGAGTATGGCGTCTAGTGAGGGTAATTATCATCGTAGAGGTCCATATTTTGATGGTACAAACTTTGCTAGTTGGAAACATAAGATGAAGATGCATATTCTTGGTCATAACCCCGCCGTTTGGGCTGTTGTTCGTGTTGGCTTGCAAGGTGATTTCTTTGAGGATGGCAAGGAACCGGATTGTGAAGCAACCCTGGAAGAATTGAAGATGTTGCAATACAATGCTCAAGCTTGTGACATTCTCTTCAACGGTTTGTGTCCCGAGGAATTCAACAAAATCAGCCACCTCGAGAATGCAAAGGAAATTTAGGATACTTTGGTTGATATGCATGAGGGTACCGAGTCCGTCAAGGAATCTAAGTTGGATGTGCTTCAAAGTCAACTTGACAAGTTCAAAATGAAGGATGGTGAAGGAGTCACAGAAATGTACTCTAGGCTTGCTCTCATCACAAATGAGATTGCCGGCTTAGGAAGTGAAGAGATGACCGACAAATTCATCATCAAGAAGATACTTAGAGCTTTGGATGGAAAATATGATACCGTTTGCACATTGATCCAAATGATGCCAAATTACAAAGATCTCAAGCCCACGGAAGTCATTGGAAGGATTGTTGCTCATGAAATGTCACTCAAGGACAAAGAGGAGCTACACAACAAATCATGTGGTGCTTACAAAGCCTCAATCGATGCTCCAACAACTCCAAGTGACAAGCTAGTATCCAATGAAGAGATAAGCCTAATGGTGAAAAGATTCAACAAGTTCTACAAGAACAAAGGGAAAGAAAGAAGCTCTAGCTCAAGACACTATGAGAGAAGATCATCAAGTCATGACCGTAATTGGTACAATTGTGGAAAACCCGGACACTATTCCAATGAGTGTACGGCTCCCTACAAGAAAAGAGAAAATCACCAAGAGGAAGACATAGAAGAGATGAATCACCTCATAAGGAGAGAAGGAGTAGAGATGATCGTTATGAACGAAGACACTCTCGAAGAAGCAAGGATTCAGAGAAGAAGGACAAGTCATCAAAGAGATACACAAGAAGAAGACATCAAGCTCATGTTGGTGAATGGGTTTCCGGCTTCGACTCCGACAACCACTCCGAGAGAAGTTATCACTCCAACTCCGACTATAGTCAAGATGAAGGTGTTGCCAGACTTGCTCTTGTGTCATCCAACTCCCATGACCTATTTGACTCACCAAATGAAGGAATTGGAAGATGCTTCATGGCAAAAGGCCCCAAGGTATCACACCCCGAGTATCTTGATTTCAATAGTGATGAAGATGATTTGCTTGGTGATGATAATTTATTTGTTGATAAGGCTAGTGATGTGAGCTATAATGAAAATGCTAGTAATCATGATAGTCAAGAGGAAACGAGTGACAATGCTATGAAGGAGATTGAGCGTCTAACTAAAGAACTAAATGCTCTTAAGTTAGCTCATGAAACAACTCAAGATGATCATAGAGAACTTCTAAGAACTCATGAGAAGCTACGCTTCGAGAAGCTAAATTTAGAGCAAGAGCATGATTTTCTTAAAGCTATCAATGACGATCTTCGAAAGAAGAGTTCTTCATATCTTGCCAAACGTTTACTCTTGTCTACCTTTATGCCACAAGTTAAACCTAAGCAAACTAGCAACAAGGTTAAAAAGGGTTCTACCTCTAGTAGTAACAATAACAATGCTAAATCCAATGTTGTTGCTTCTAGTAGTTCTATTGATTCCACTAATGATTCTGTTAGCCAAGTTACACTTGAGCAAGAAAACATACTATTGAAAGGAATTATAGAAAAAGGTGTCTACAAGAGTCTTGCCGGGAATAAGAAATTTGAGGAAATTGTACGCAAGCAAGGAAGGCACCGGAAGAACCAAGGTGTTGGTTTTGAACGGATGTTCAATGCCAATGGAGTTGAGTGGGAAGAAGATCAATACCCCAAGACGAAGTTTGTTCCTCAACAAGAGAAGTATGATCCTACTTCCTTCAAGGGAACACAAGCTCAAGAAGATCTTCCACCACAAGACCACAAGCTAAAAGGCAGGGACAAGCTTCAAGAAGAGATTGATTCATTTGAAAAAGCTCCGCAAGCCTTGGTTAAGTGGGTTCCCAAGAATTCATCAAGTTCTACTTCATCAAGTGCTACTACAACTCCAAGGATTCCCATCAAGTTGATGTGGGTCCAAAAGAAGAAGAACTAGAGAGTTCTTGAGGGTGACTCCGCCAACAAACTTCACTCATATTCATTTTGGCAAGAACTTGTGCAACCAACTTCCACATTTTGCACTAGTTCATGGAGTCACAAACCCTCTTATTGGTAAGGCAAGGGACAAGGTAGTCATTGCATTCATGGACATCATTATATGTGTATTTCACTCTATGTCTATGGATATCCTTGCATGTTCCTTGTGTGAGACTAAACCATGTAGGTATTGAAAGCACAAAACTCCAAAGGATTGCTCCCAACTCTTGATGGTCTACATCAACTTTGAGCATCCACATCTTCAACATCTACATGAAGTCATCATCAACAAAACCCAAGGTTAGATCATCCCTCTTTGGGGGGATATCACATCTAAGGGGAGCTTTGCTCTAAACAATTGAGCTAAAGCAACTCTAATGGTGTGAACACATCAATGCTTTATGTAAAAGTGGCAACCCCACTTGTGCTTAAACGATGAGTATGACCTATGATCAAATGTTCTCATTTGACTCCTAAGTCAATATACTCATATATATATGACCTAGTCATCGCCATTGCTTGATAGATGCTAGAATTGGTTGTGCATGTTTGACACATATTTCATTTGCTATCTTATTGTGTGAGCATGTTGGTTTGCATGTTTTCATCATTCGAGGACATCCATTTGTTGATTTGATTGACTTGGTTTTTCTGTCCAAGTGGATGTACAAGAATGCCTAAGTACCTTCTCTAGCTATCTATGCTTTCTTGTCTCAAATTCTATTCTGGCTACATCACAAAAATTGAACAAGTCATTTTTGGACCCTCCGGGTGAGGAGCACTCGGAGCCACCAATCTGAAAGGGCTGAACCTCCAAAACCTTCTACATGATTTCGGCCGAACCAATTCACTCAAACTCGGTCCAACCGAAATCATTTAGATTGATCTAGGTTTTGATATTGGTGTCACCGAGTTGAACCATTTCGGTGCCACCGATGTGCTAAACTACTTGCAGTTACACATATCGGTGCCACCGAGTTGTCCAACTCGGAGCCACCGACAACACACGGGTATATATACTTCACGGGCCCGAACAGTTGAAATTTCTCAAACCCCCTCATTCCCGCACCCCGTTGCTGCCTTTGTCTCCAGATCTTCGTTCTCGCCCAGGTCTCTGGATCGTCGCCTTTGTCTCCAGCGCGCCTTCGCCGCCGGAATCCGCCGCCGTCAACGGCAATCTGCTCCGCCGTTGCCGCCGTAGAGGATCTCCACCAAGTTAGGGTGAGACTCGACCCCTTTCCTGCTCAAAATTCTGATTCAATGCATGATAGGATTGCCATTATTCTTGCCACGGTTTGAGAACTTCCTTTACACTGCAAATTCCATAGATTAGATGCGAGTAAAAAATTTAGGTTTAAGTTTCCGCCAAACGCATCTCGGACCGACCGATTAGAAATTTTCGGAGTCACCGATTTGGCCCCAGGCCATAGCACTAGTACATCTCGGTGCCACCGAGTTGCACGAATCGGTGAGACCGAAAGTAAAATCTCTGTGAAACCCTAGCATCTCAGAGTCACCGAATCGCATCTCGGTCTAACCGAAATGGATTGTAAAGTTTCTGTTGAGTGCTTCAGTATCACCGAGATGATCAACTCGGTCCATCCAAAATGCCTTCTGTGAAAACTTGAAACTAAGATTTGAACTCAATTTTTATGAAAAACTTCTGCTTTTTGTGATGACTCATCTACTCTGCCCATACCCATCTATTCACAGGGTCAGCTTTGCAAGATGTCTGATGCTAGCGATAGCCAGAACATGTCAGAGCAGCACACAGATCTCAGCTCAGGCTCTAGTCCTACAGCAAGTTTTTATGAGGGAGAGAGAAGCTCTCCAGATCTTCCAAAGGCTGCAACAAGGACCAGGAAGAAGAGAACCTCAGATAGTGAGGATGAGGACTTTGTGGCAAGTGAGGCCACAACAAAGAAGAGGATAGTGGTTTCTAAGGAGTATGGCAAAGCAGCAAGCTCAAAACCTGTTGCCAAGGACAAATCTGCTGTGAAGAAAGTTCCCAAGAAAACCATGACATTTACACTTGAGGAGCCAAGTGACACAGAAATAGCTGCTACAGGGAAGAAGAAGAGGGCTAGGAAGACAACTGCTCAAGTGGTGGGCAAACCCTCCATGAGGACTAATGAGGAGGAGGAGGAGGAGCCTACTGTTGATGCACCTCCTGCCAAGTCACACAAACTTATGTTAGATGCTATAAGGACTGTTGCCTCCACCAAGTCCAAGCCCAAGGCCCCAGCACCAAAGAGATCCACAAGAAATATTCCAGCAACAGAGAAGAACAAGGCCCCAGTGCCTGAAGCAGATGTTGATGAGGAGCCACTAGTGCTCAGAAATTTAAAGCCAAAGATTCCAGATCATGACAATGCACACCCAGTTGCAGAGAACATGATGCTAAGGAAGGACAAAGGACTGCGTCAGTGGAGATTGTCTGATCCTTATGCTGCCAGGAGGAGAACATCTTGTGATTACCGCTTCCAGACCAGAGAGCAACAAGATTTCTATGAGACCGTCCTGCTTGATAAGAAGCCAATTGTCAGTGACATGAGATGGGTGGATTGGAAGTACATTGATGCCAATGAGGATTATTTCCCCCATGTTCATGAGAGTTTTCGGATAGCTGGTGTTGATGAGTTTGTTGGATAGAAGCTGACAAAGTGGAATGATGAGATGATCATGCAATTCTACTCCACAGCTCATTTCTATCCTGATGGCAGGATTGTGTGCATGACTGAGGGTTCCAGGTACCAGTCGACCATCTCTTAGTGGGCTACTCTTCTTGGTTCTCCAGAAGAAGAATATGATGACATAGATATCTATGCCAAGCTCAAGATGGACCACAACTCTATGGCCAATATGTATACAGCTATTCCAGAGAAGGACATTGAGACACACAAGCTAGGGTCAGTGAAGCACCTACTACCTGGTTTGGCTAATACAAACACTATCTTGCGGTACACTCTGTTGCCCAAGTCAGGAGATGATAAGATGATACGTGGCCACTCCATCAACTTGCTGCACCTCTTTGACACACCTCAGAAGTTTAAGGTGATGAGCTTGATTGTTGAAACCATCAAGAGGACAGTTGCTGATCAGAAGAGATCTTGCGGATATGCTCCACACATCCAGATGCTCATCAATTCCAAGGTTGGAACGAGCACTTATCTTCTTGATCATGAGCATCTCCCACTGCGTCCAGAGGTTGAGGACAATGTCATAGTGATGAATCCTTCGCATCCCACCTCTGCTCAAGCACAAGAAAAGATCCGAGTAGCCGCAGAAGCAAAAGCAGCCAAGGAGGCATCTTCTCCCAATGCTCCCATTGCCAACCTCAAGTCGAAGAGTGACCATATGACTTTTCTGCTAGAAGCCACCCTGAGGATTGAGTGAAGTCTGGCCAACCTCACCCAGAACCAGGCTAGCTTAGAGCGGATAGTTGAGACGAAGATACATGATCTAGATGTCAAGATCACAGAGGTTCAGACCATAGTGGAGAAGCTAAAGGATGACGTTGATGCAGCCAGGGCAGCCACTTCAGATGATAGTGGAGATGATAGACCCACTACGGAGAGATTCTAGTCAGTGCCTAGGGCAGCCAGGTCAGCTGCAGTGCCAGTTGTGGATCCGAGGACCACAGTCTCTGCACCTGCTGCTACTGCTATAGTGCCACCGCCGGTCTTCACTCCACCAGCCCAGCAGACGTCAGCTAAAGCCTTCGCGGATGCACTTCTCTCTACGACGTCTATGCACACCGGAGCTGCCAGCCGGAGATCCCCTTCAGGAGCTTCCGAGGATCGTGCCTAGAGTGCCGCATTAGTCCTATACCTATTAGAGCTTTTTGGTACTTGTTGCCAAAGGGGGGGAATTTGTTTAGATCTTAGGCTTCGAGAGAGAGAGAGAGTCTCGCTTTGCTGCTCATTGGGTTTTCTCGAGTTCTTTTGCTACTATTTGCTTTATGGTACTTTGTTTTGATGTGTGTGCTTGATACTTTGATCGTTATGATTGTGAGCTATTACTTTAGGTGATTGATCATACTATGCTTTATGTGATGCTTATTGCTTATTCTTGTCATTATCTTTGTATGATCATTCACTTGTGTTGGTGATGCGTGCTTACTATTCGACTCATATCATTTTGCGCGCTCCAACAAGTTGTATGTGACATGGAAGAGTGACCCATGATCCTAATCGATTGTGCATTTGCATTCAAACGCAAATTCTTAATAATGCACAAATTTAGGGGGAGCTCTTGCTTATCACATACTTCTCAAAGCAACGATGTATTTCATTTGTCGAAGCTTTGATCTATATGTTGTCATCAATTACCAAAAAGGCGGAGATTGAAAGCACATTTGCTCCCTTGGTGGTTTTGGTAATTCATAACAACATATATCTCATTGAACTAATGTCCATTCAAGTTAAAGATTTTAGGATGTTCAATGATTGGCATGGCAAGGACTAGAGATGTGGACCCCTCAAAATGCTAAGGACATAGATTGGTAAAAGATCAAGACTCTACATTTTTGGTTTAGTGATCCAAGATCACATTGAGTCCATAGGAAAGCCAATACTATTAAAAGGGGATGAGGTGTTGCTTAATGGTATTTTTGCTCAAGTGCTTAGTGACAGTACCCCTAAACCCTCAGCCACTTTCTCAATCCAAATATGTCCAAAACCTACATTCCAACTCGGCCCCACCGAAATTTTCCTATCCGGAGCCACCGAATTCATCTGGACTTAGCCACTGCCAAAACCCTAACAAATCGGATCCACCGACATGGATCTCGGTCTCACCGAGATGGCCTTGCCAACACTCTATAATCGTTTGCACTTACTTCGGTCTCACCGAGTTCTGCAAATCGGTCTCACCGAGATGGCTTCCCAACTCTCTGTTGCCTTATTGCTTCACTTCGGTCTTACCGAGTTGATGCAATCGGTGCCACCGACACGAGGTTTGCCCTAACCATTGCACTTCGGTCCATCCGAGTTGTTCCAGTCGGTCGCACCAAGTTTCCTAACGTTCATATCTTTTACACAGTTCGGTGCCACCGAGATTTCTGATCGGTGCCACCGAGTTGGGTCAAAAGTGTGTAACGGTTGGATCTTGTGTGGAGGCTATATATACCCCTCCACCACTTCCTTCTCACTAAGGAGAGCCATCAGAACATGCCTACACTTCCACCATACATTTTCTGAGGGAGAACCACCTACTCATGTGTTGAGATCAAGACATTCCAATCCAACCATTTGAACCTTGATTTCTAGCCTTTCCCAAGTTGCTTGGCACTCTAATCCTTCTTCCACCATAGCCAATATGTGAGGAGTTGTTTGAGTGTTGGGGAGACTATCATTTGAAGCACAAGAGCAAGGAGTTCATCAACAACACACCGTCTATTACCTTTTGGTGAGTGGTGTCTCCTAGATTAGTTGTCACTTGGGAGCCTCCGGCATGATGTGGAGTTGAACCAAGGAGTTTGTAAGGGCAAGGAGATCGCCTACTTCGTGAAGATCTACCCCGAGTGAGGCTAGTCCTTTGTGGACGTAAGCCATGGTGGAATAGACAAGGTTGCTTCTTCGTGGACCCTTTGTGGGTGGAGCCCTCCGTGGACTCGCCCAGCCGTTACCCTTCGTGAGTTGAAGTCTCCATCAACGTGGATGTACGATAGCACCACCTATCGGAACCACGCCAAAAATCACCGTGTCTTCATTGCGTTTGAAATCTCCGATCCCCTCCTTTACTTACATATGCAATTGTTTACTTTCCGCTGCTACACTCTTAGAATTGCATGTGTAGGGTGATGCTTGACTTATGTTCTTGCTAAATTCTGCCTACAACTAAAATTGGGAAAAGGTTAGGTTTTTATTTGGTCAAGTAGTCTAATCACCCCCCTCTAGACATACTTTCGATCCTACAGTCGCGCGCCATGAGCAGCGCGGCTTGCGGGGCCGGCGCATCGCGGCGAGCAAGCGACAAGGCCGTGGCGCTGTGACCATCTACCTGCATGGACGGGTGGAGGGAGGATGCCTGCTGCTCCCTAGCAGCAGGGTCGGTGATGGCGCCGGCAGCGCGGCGTCGACGATCATCGCGGGCGACAGGCTCCGTCTGGGCCACCGTGGTAGCCCGGCGTGCGTAGCGCTCATGGCGAGCGTCGACCATGGCGGCGGGGAGGTGGAAGAGAACTCGAACCGCCCCCTACCTGGTGTGCCAAGATGTCGGAGTCTGGACCCCGGGGGACTAAAGGTTCGAACACTGGGGGCGCTCTGGCTCTCCCCAACCAACGGTGACCACGGCGAGGCTACGGCGAGAGCACTACGCGGGAGCACGACAGGGGGCATGACAGTTACCCAGGTTCAGGCCACCTTGCGGTGTAAAAGCCTACTCCTGCTTGGGTTGGGACTGCTGTGGGCAAGAAGATGTTCTCGCGTACAAGGTGGAAGGCAGAGGAGTTGATCCCTCCTCCAGTGGCAGCTCTGGCCCCTTTATAGCCACCTTGGTCCTCTTCCCCCAAAAACTAGGCGGGAAGGGTTGCCACACTTGGCAGGTTTTGAAAGGGGACAGGTGCTCACACTTATCCTGACTAAAGGTGGTCTTTGCCTGCAAAAGCATGATCCATGACGCGCCGGTGGGCTCGGTGGTGACCTCCACCCTACGCGCCTTGTTGTCTTGGTCTTCTTTCACCAAACGGGCAGTCCTTGGGACTTGCTTTGAGGGAGGGCAGCTGGGTTGCCCTCTTTAGCACTAAAGAGGAAAGCCTATCTGTCTGTGCCCGCTGCCGCATCTTCTGCCGCCCTTCGTCGCCACGTGCGTCATCACTTGATGGGCAATGGACCGCGCAGCTGACGTCAGGCGAGGTGGCCTCGGGCACCCGGCTCGGGAGGGCGCCCCGGGAGGCAGCCTCGTGAGACGGCCTCATGAGGCTCCTGCTCCTGCCGCGGCTGAGTGTCGACAGGGCACGTCTCCAGGAGGGGCCCTCAGGAGGCTCGACCTCAGGGGATCTCTTTGCTCCGCGGCGCCCTTGGGTGGGCCGCAGACAGACGGGCCGGGGTACCCTGGTTCCCAATGGCCCGACAAGGTTGGATGAACAGGACCCCATGGAGGCTTGATGAACAGTAGTCGGTGGAGGCTGGAGAAAGTTGACGGTGGATGAACAGTATCCCGTGGAGTCCCGTTTTGCGGTATGCCACACCCCTCCCGATGAACAGGACTCTGTTTCGACCGTAGGCGCTCGAAGAGAAGTCCGTTTCCTCCACTTTGCGGTAGGCCACACCCCTCCCGATCAACAGGACCCCGTTTCAACCATATGCGGTTGATTAGAAGTCCGTTTCCTCCGTTTTGCGGTACGCCAGACCCCCAGCCGATGAACAGGACCCCGTTTTGACCGTAGGCGGTCGAACAGAAGGCCGTTTCCTCCGTTTTGCGGTACGCCAGACACCCATCCGGTGGGGGGGCGATGAACAACACCCCGTTTCGGCTGTTCCATCCAAGCCGGCTAGATCCGGATGAACAGGATGCCTTCCGAGCCAGTCGGTTGCCTCCCGATAAACACGACGCTGTTTCTCTGTTCCGACCCAGCCGGTTGGCTGCCGATGAACAGGACGCCGTTGCTGCCGTTCGTTGCCTCTCCATGTACACGAGCCTTGGCCGTACGTATGCGCGAGTACGCATTCGAGACCCCGCTCGTATGTACGTACGTGCCCGTATTTTTTGCAGCGTGGTTGTACGTACGTGTACACGATTTAGACGGGGCTGCCTAAACTGCTACGTCGGGGGCTCTACTACGACACGTGCCGCTCCTTACACGCCCACGGTTCATCATTGTAGAGAGACCGATCAACCAGTATGTAGGTACACGTTCGCGACCAGACAGACAACGCTACGTACGCTTCGACCGGGTGGGTCCCAGCTGTCAGGGATGATACTGAGGCACTTCCTTGCATGCGAAGATATAGCAGGTGGGTCCCAGCTGTCAGGGGGAGGAATCATTTTTTTGCGCTTAATAAGGAGGCGTTTCCTTGCATGAGAAGATATAACTGGTGGGTCCAGCTGTCAGCCTCACCGCGTACAGTCCTCTTCCGATGGTTGTCGTTCATTCACCACGTTGACTATGCCGTGCCGAGAGCACCAAGGCGGTGGACGATGGCAAGGCCTAGGAAGGGAACGACGCGGAGCCAGGGAAGACGCGGCAGTGGATGCCCATGCCGAGTGGAGTACGAGGGTTGACTGGTTCGGCTACGGTGTGAGGCTGCCATCGCCGGAGAATAATAGGGGATGTGGGTGAGTAGAGGAAAGGCCTAGCCAATGGTGGGAGTAGGGTGGGGCGGTGAGGCCTGCGCGACAGCACAGCCAGCCACGGGAGGCAGGAGCAAGCGGTCCCGCCGGCGCTGGATTGGGCGCCTGGAGCAAGAAGATCAGAGATTGAAGAAGTAGCACGGCCGTTGGATTAACATCCAACGGTCACTGCTGCTAGAATCGTTTGTTGACTAAGTTGACAAAGCCCTGCATACGCGTCAACTTTGTAGGCCCACAAGTCAGCCGCCAAATCCGGTGGGTTCCAGTTGTCATGGGGAGAAACGTTTTTTTCCGTGTAATAATGAGGCACTTCCTTCCGTGCAAAGCTATAGCTGGGGGTCCTAGCTGTCAGGGGGAGGAATCATTTTTTTCATGTAATAAGGAGGCACTTGCTTGCATGTAGCCATGGACCATGTGGGTCCCTACTGTCAGCCTCTCCACGTACATCCCTCTTCAGATTGCTGTCGTTTGTTGACCACGTTGACCACGCCACGCCGAGAGCACCAACGCGGTGGATGACGACGAGGCCCAGGAAAGGAACGACCCAGAGCCGGCGAAGCCACAGTAGTGGATGCCCACACTGAGGGGAGTATGAGGGTTGACTGATTCGGCTGCGGTGTGAGGCCTGTGTCGCCGGAGGATAATAAGAGGTGTGGGTGAGTAGAGGGATGGCCTGGCCAGCGGTAGGAGTAGGAGGGGGTGGTGAGGCCTGCGCGGCAGCATAGCCGGCCATGGGAGGCGGGAGCAGGCGATCCCGCCGGCACTGGTTTGGGCGGCTGGAGCAAGAAGATCAGAGATTGAAGAAGCAGCACGACCGTTGGAAGTTATCCAATGGTCACTGCCGCTAGAATCGTTTGTTGACTAAGTTCACAAAGCCCTGCGTACGCGTCAACATAGTAGGCCCACAAGTCAGCCTCCAAATCTGTGGCAAATAGCATACATCCCATTTGCCATTTTTTTAATAATTTACAGCCCATTTGCTAATTCTTAAGGATTTTTTTGAAGCCCGTGTTCTTTTTGTTAGCATTACAGCCCATATTCTGGCCATGATTAAAAAAATCAACGAATTTTTGCATTTTAATCCCGAATTTTTGAGTCAGATTCAAACTAATTTGAAAAATAAAATCAATGAAATTTTTAACGCAAAAATATCAATGAAATTTAAAATATCGAAATCCTAAAAAAACGTAATTTGAAACTAATTGCCGGTTTGCTGTGTTGTTTTTAAAATTTACAACCCATTTCGTACTACTTATAGTCCATATTCTAGGCAAGCCCCAAATACATCCCTCCTCGTCTTGAAATATTTCCAGCCTAGTAGGGCTGAGAAAAGCAAGTAAGCCTCGGTTGGGTATTCTGCAAAAAACAATAGAACTGGGCTAACCATTTTCAGAAATAGAAAAAAACAACTGGGCTGGTCATGTGGTAAACAGAAAATAAAAGCCTGGGCTAGACGGGCTACAGCCCTCGCACAGCCAAGTTGATACCCTGCTCTGTCTCAAAGACAAAAAAACAACTGCGCAAGCTGCTTGGTCCCTGGTATCAGCCGCTTGTTGGGTAATTCTCTCGCATATTGACTACGTTGACAATGGCATGGGACCCAGATGTCAAACCATTAGGAGGAAGCATTTTTTTGGCCTGTAATAAGGAGGCACTTGCTTGCGTACTGCAAGGACCCTCGTGGGTCCCTACTGTCATCCTCTCCATGTACAGTCATCTCCTGATTCCTCTTGGTTGTTGACCATGTTGACAACGCCAGACGGCGGCGCCGCGGCGAGCGAACCAAGGTGGAGGACGACGGCGAGGCCTCAGACGAGAATGAATAGGAGCCATGGAAGATGCAGCAGTGTAGTCGCAGACTCATAGGCAGAGGGGAGTACGAGGGTTGAATATTTTGGGTGCGGGTGCAGGTTGGGGCTGACGTCGCCGGAGAATAACAGGACGTGTGGGGGAGTGGAGGGATGGACTGGCCAACGCTTGAGGGTATGGTGGGGCTGCAATGCGTGGGCAGAGGCGCAGCCAGCCATGGGAGGCGGGAGCAGGCGGGACCGATGGTATGGTTTCGTTTGGGCGTCTGGAGGAAGAAGACAAGAGATAGAAGAAACACGACAGATGTTGGATGTCAATCCAATGGCTGGCAGGCAAAATTGTTTGTTGACTAAGTCGACACCTGTGACACCCCGATTTTTGGCCCGTTCTTTTTCTTTTGGATTTCTTTGGATTTTTATTTGGAATTCCTTTTCTGTGGCTCTATGGTCTTGAAACCTGGGAAGATCATCTCTTCTTCCTCCCCCAAGTGGCTTGTTATTCTCAAATCCATCCCATGACCATGTCATTTCCATCTTAACCTACCCTAATATTTATTTCTTGGGAATATTCCTTTTTCTATTAAAGGAATAACCCTGTTTGCTCTAGGTTGTGAAGCAACCTATATTTCTTTCTTTCCTAAAATTCCTTCAAGTTTCTGTCCAGTGAGAAGTATTGTGAAGGAAGTACCATTTTTATTTATCCAAATGGTATGAAATTTTTACAGTGCCTTTTATATGCCCTAATGATCACTCTCTACAAAATTTCAGATCTATCCAACACTCTATGTGAGTGCAGCTTCAAATTCCATTTCCTGGACCAGATTGTCAGTTGTGAAGCAACTATGATAAATATTGGTCCAAATCTTTTCAAATTCCACAAGATGATACTCCATCCTACCCCTAGCCTCTGTGACAATTTGTTTCTTCATTTACCCATCTCATTTGACCACAACTTCATGCCCAAGTTTGCTACAGCAAACTTTAGATGATCCCTTCCATCAGCACACAGTTGCTTTCTTCGAACCATCATTTCAGAGGGGTCCCATTTGGGATGGACTACATGCTAGACACCTTTTGCCAGGCATACGTGCCCTCCTCTCGCCAATGCACACAGTGACCACGCGGGCTGGCATGCATTTGGCGCACTCTGAGCGTCGGCTAGCTCCGGGCACTGCCCTCCCAGCCGCTCCCGCGCGTCCCACCTTGTCAAATGGATTTGTGGCAGCTACGTGCCTCCTCCTAAGCCCCTTCCCCCTCCTCCTTCGCCCTCCTCGCACCATGGCAGCCCCTGCCCTCACCGCACGCGGGCGCACAGTGCCTTGGTGGCCGACCGGACCTCCCCCATCCCGCGTCTGAGCCCCCACTAGCTCTCACTCGTCACCGTCAGTCCCTCCTCGCGTGTGCATGCGTACGCGGTCATGTTAGAGAGGCTCCCACACGTCCGCGGCGGCTTCCGGACACGAGCATCTTGCCCCGGCTATTTAAGCCGCTCCCGGCCACGTCTCGCACATCAGCCTCCTGCTCTACCTCCCAGCTCCCTCCCCGACCCCTCTACCCATCCCCGGAGCCCCTCCCCGCTCGTTATTGCCGCCACGGCCGCCATCGGCTGCCGCTCAAATTTGAGCTCCTCGGCCCCTCTGTCTCCACTCTTCCACCTCCAGAGGACCTCCACCACCACCTAGGAGCTGCTCCACGCCCTCCAGCATTTTCTCCGCGACCGGACCGAGCTACCCAAGCTCGTCGAGGCCGCCGTCTATCGTGGATGACGCTCCGCTCACCTCTGACCTCCCCGGCGACCGTGCCACCCTGGGGCGGATCCGCCTCAGTCCGCTGATCACGCCGGTAGGCCAGGCGTCGCCGGAGGTGGCCCGTGCTGCCGGCAGTCGCCGTCGGGGTCCTCCCCTCCCCTCGGCCAAGCGTAGTGTCAGGACCCCGATCCAAAGTCACACCGATCTAGCATGTAACACATCATATCACTTTGCGGCCTTACGCACGGTAACTCACGGCTGCCGCCTTTACCTGGGTCGGGATCGTTTGCGCCTTTTGGCTCACGTATATGATTGTGTCACTAGCATCCATATGACAGAGAACCCGGGCCAACATGAGTAGTCATAAACCAAGGTGGCACAAACTTACAGGGACAGCCATACATGACCCAGCAATGCACGTGTCGGTCATCAATGTATGAACCCAAGTCATAGCAAGCTACAAGGACTTAAAGCAACACCGCGTGACATTTCCCCGTTGTGACAGACACAGGAGCAAAGAAGGACACATGTCGGTCAATCCATGTGTTCTGGATGGAAGCACTAGGAGGCATTTCCCCATAAGGAAGGCTACCAAGAATAAACAACTAGGTGTCGGATCCCACACATACCAAAGCATTTCAATAACATACACACAATATGCTCGATATGTGTAGATACAACATGGCATCACAACATAACTCTACGACTCAAAGTATTTCTTTAAGAGGCTCCGAGGAGCCATACATAGCATGATATTACAACCATGGGTCTCATGACCCAACATACAAAGTCATACAAGCAACGGAAGCATAAACCTGTCTGAGTACAGACAACTGAAAAGAAAGAAGGCTGGAAAGCCTGTCTATCTACCAGACCCTCCAAAGGAACCAGACCTCTGTCTGGGATTCCCAAGCTAATCGGTCAACGTCGAACTCATCGCAGGAATCTAAAGTGAGACTGAAGTCTCCTCTGCAAAAACATAAATTAAGCAAACGTGAGTACGAATGTACTCAGCAAGACTTACATCAGATCTAGCTACATATGCATCAGTATCAACAAGGGGGTGGTGGTGTTTAACTGCAGCAAGCTAGCTTTGACTCAGTGGCTATCCTGTACTACCACTACCAGTATTTTCTTTGAGGTGAGAGATCGCACACGAGTCCACATATTCACCATATCAATACACCACTATGGATCCGCTCCCGTATCGCTACGAGAAGGCCATCCATAGTACTCACACTTATCTTGTGCATTTTAGAGTATCCATTTCAACTTGTCTACGAACAATGTAAGCTTCCAAGTAGTCCATATCTGCGGACGCGGCTATTCAAATAGATCAATAACCCTACAGGGGTGTACTTCTTCACACACGCTCTCACCACTTACCACCATATACATGTCATGTATCTTGGCAACCTTCAAGCAGAAGCCTGACGAGGGTTTCGGCCACAAGCTAACTAACCAAACAAGTCTCTACTCCAGGTTTATCGCCTATTTGAGTCCGACCTGCAAGGAAGTCCGGCCGAGGTTTCCACTACGGCCCCAAATGATGTGTGCAGGGTTCCCAAGTCCACCATCCGGGTGCCACTTGGTACACCGGGCCACTGTGCCTAGTCTATCCCAAGCCCACCCTGCCGAGTGCCACCTGGTAGACTACTAGCACGACCTACAAACACCAGAAACTAGTTGCAACTCCTGGACAGAGATCGAGGCGATTAATAAGCCGAGAGGGTCCGTGGGTTTCGGGTCCAATGTGTGGTAGTAACTGTTCTTGGATAACATACAAAGAATTCAGTTCCTAAGGACGGTCCCAATGAGACAACCCACCATGTACTCCTACATGGCCTCTCATCACTACCTTTACCAAATCGTGTTCACACACTTAGCTCTCAACAGTAGGACATGTTCGCCACCATCCCAATCCATCCCAGATGAAACAGACTTTACACAACTCTAAGCATAGCAGGCATAACAAGCAAGCATGAATGAGTAGGCACATCATGGCTCAAACAACTCCTACTCATGCTAGTGGGTTTTACTATTTACTATGGCAAAGACAGGTCATGCAAAGGAATGGGTTCAACTACCGCAACATGTAACAGTTGAATCGTTGTTGTCCTAATGCAGTAAAAGCGAGCAAGAGTGAGAGAGTGGGATTGTATCGGAATACTCAAAGGGGGTTTGCTTGCCTGGCACTTCTGAAGATGATAGCACTTCATCAGTGTCAAGGGTCACTACGTCGAAAACCTCGGCTATCGAGAAGGAACAAATACCAACAAACAACAAAGGAACAACATTCAATGCAATGCACAACCAAATGAATGACATGAAATGTTAAGGTGCTGAATTGACCTAATGCAACAGTAAGTCATTTTAATTGAAGTGGAATTCAAACAAGATCAAATTCCAACTCCAAATGCTAATTCATACATTTCCCTAATCATGAATTGTCCTAGTTGGTGATGTTAACTTGTTCAAACATGCATGATCATGGCATAAACAGATTCTTCATATTTTTCTGATAATTTTTCATATATAAATTATTTCAGTTGGAGTTACGGTTGAATTTCTATGAATTTTAGAAATTTAAATTATTTTCTAGAATTTCTAATTTGTTTTGATCTAAAATAAATCCAGAAAAGGATTTACTGCATCAGCATGCCGCCGGTGTGACGTCAGCAGCCAACTGAGTCTGTCCAGGTCAAACCTAACCAGTGGGTCCCACTGGTCAGTGACCCAGGGTTAATTAGGGGCTAAAACTAATCCTAACTAAAAACATTAGGTGGCCTGAGGCCCATTGTCAGTGACTGAGGTCAGATTAACACCTAAACTAATTGTTCCACGTCAGCTACCCGAAGATTAGCCGGCGACGACCATCCAGTGTGACGGAGGCACGCCAAAGATGCTCCTCCGGCGACCATTTGCCGCGCGAAGAGGTCCTACGGGACCCTGGAGATGTGCCGCATTTGTTGGAGGCCTCAGGGTGGCCGGGGGTGATGGCAAGCGACGGCAACGATGGGCTTAAGTGACGGCGGCGCTTGGGTGCAAACGACACGGGGCTGTGGTGCACTAGGGGGGCAGCTAAGGGCTGCGTTGGCCTCCTGGTAGCTACAGGAGCTCATTGCCATGCTCAGCAACGACGGGCACGGGCTGCAATGGTGGCGCACGACAAGGCAGGCGGCGGCTGGAGCTCAAAGCCCGTGGGGTGGCGGCTAGAGGATATGCGTGGCTGAGGAAAAAGAGAGGAAAGGAGGCGGTGCTCACAGCGAGGTCGTCGGGTTGCTCAGCGGGCCCGGGGAAAGCTTGGAGGTGGTGAATCGACGATGGCGAGCGGCAGATGGATGCGGGTGGAGGAGCTCATTTTGGTCATCTCCGGGATTCTTTGCTCATATTCTTCTGTGGAGAGATCGAGGGCGACGAGGGAGACCTCCTGGACATGCTAGCGAGGTGAGGGGATGACAGTGGCCATGACGACGGAGCTCGGCGGCTAGTGGATGCCCTCGGGATGCTCGGGTGCGAGAGCTAGGGGTGAGGAGAGGGACCAGAGAGAGAGAGAGGGAAGAGGTCGAGGGGGTCTCTGGGCATCTCCGTGGCGCTTCGGACAGGCTCGAGGAGGGGGAAGCAGGCAGGGAGGAGGTGGCGCTGGCTGTGTGTGCTGCGGGCAAGCAGCTGCTTCTCCTCCTGGCAGGGGGAAGAAGACAGCGCTGCCCCTATGGGCTGGGCTGCTACAATGGTGGGCTGGGCAGGTAAGTTCTCTCTCTCTCTCTCTCTCTCTCTCTCTCTCTCTGTGTGTGTGTCTTTCTATTTTAGTTTCTGTTTTCCTATTTATTTTAACTCTGTTTTGATTTATTTTCTGAACCAAATCATTTTAGAAAAATGTGAAACTTTTTGTGGGCATTAACGGAATTATTCCAGAGGCCCTCAAGTGATTTCAGAATACTTAGAGCATTTAAAAATAATTATAGGATTTAAATGCCCCAATTCAAATACAATATGAGTTAATTCAAAAATCCAGAATGGCCTAGAGATAAGTGCATCATTTTTGTCAGAGCTTTTCACCCTTTTCAAAAATCATGAACTTTTCTGAAGGGCATTTTGGGTTTATTGAAAAGATTTTAAATTGAACCTGGTTGAATTCCATTTGGTGCTAGGGTTTGAACATCCCCATTTCAAATTCATTGGAATTTAAACATGATGACATGATGATTATGCAATGACAAGCAATGACTAAGCTAGGGCTGTGACAACTCACCCTCACTAAACAAGAATCTCGTCCCGAGATTCAAGACGTGAGGTAAGAGGAAAGAGGGGACGCAAAACTGACACAGTCTTCACGACCCAAGTTGCAATTCCCGAGGACGTTGATTCATTGCATCATCTTGATCTTGACGTCTTTGCTCTCGAGATCTTCATCCCAATATGACAACAAAAGAAAGGGGAAAACTCTACAAGAGTCGATCTTCACAAAGATCGAGCAACTCAGGATCAACTCGGGGAATGAGACATAAGAACATCTCTCGAGCTGAGACACAAAACACACATCAGGGGTGAAGGAGAGAAGTAGATGGCGAAGGTTCAATTTGGTAGGCAACAATTCCACGCTTAAGTAAGATGGTGCACGGGTTTCAAGGTAGCGAGGAGTTAATTGCCCTCCACACAAAATAGGGCACCTTAGAGGAGGTGACTCATTTGATTATCTCCTAAGTCAGGCAAAAAGAATTACTTTTGATACAGGGATCAGTGAAACTCTTTATACCAGACTGAGCTAAATCCACAAATGGTCGTTGAAGGAGTTCGAAAGAAATGGCATACTCAGATTGGAATGGAAACTAGGGTTATAGAACAACTCGGCAAATGGAAGGCATATTCCGATTGATATCGAAGATATAACCCAGTGTCTGAGCGTGCTTTCAAGAACTTGAGCATTTCCATATTCATCAGGGTTTTACCAACATCTATGCCAAAGATCTTGGTAACACTACATACTACCACGATGAATAATAATGGAGGATGCAAATGCAAAGGAGGACATCACTTTCTCAGATTTTACCTTAGCGATGCCAAGGGAACAAATCTGGATAATCGACCGAGAGACATTTAGCACTCCACTTGTATTGTTCTCCTCGATGTACTAGCGTGACCCAACTATAGGTACTGTGTGGTATCTAGAACATCAAGTAAAGGTCGGACTTCAGAAACACAAAGGATCCACAAGGAACAACTTCTACAATAAGTCATATGAAATCCTCCTGGGGAAGTGGCTAATGTTGTTGATACAAGATATTGTAATAACAGGTCTTCCGGTTAGGTGGTGTTAGCCACAACATCCACTTTACCGGGTTACAGAGAGACCAATATTATAATTCTTGGGAAACATTCCAACCATCATATCTGCCTGAGATTCAGATCTGGTTGGTAACAGGATGCTTCAGACTCAGCATGTCTGAAAAAGAAAGTGTGAAACACAAATCGACGAGATGACATTGCGAGATTCTCGGGAAATGAACTACGGAAGCAAGCTCCAAAACATGAGCTCATTTGCAAGATACATGTGAACAGAATGTCCAGGACAATCGTGTCCACATGGAAGTCTTACAACAAAATGCAACAGAGTTCTGGTTGGGAACCATCATCGAGGATAACGAAGTCCTTGCATAAGTCCGGATTAGCTCTTAAGAAGGAACTTCTTCTCCTTGAATAAATCAATCAGTGGCTTGGTGTGCTAGGAAATACATATGGAATGAAGGTAGCAAATCTGTCAAACCATAGAATACTTTGCACATGCGTGACTGATTTGGGATGATTCCAAAGGAAGCAAAATAAACTTTCTCGAATTCACGGCGGCAACTTGCATCGAATGCATATGAATTAGAGGAAGTCACTTCTCCCATCGAACATATACTTCATGAACTGGCACAAAGATGATGTTTACAAAGTTTCCAACACTAGCTTTATTATTCATCATGAATCATGGAGGAGATAAAATGCTGCTGATGGGCTCAACAACAAGTCATCGAGATTTCCATATAGATGGAATTTCATAATTATGTGAACAAGGTGATAGCATTGGTCAGACCAAAAGATATAATGGTGTATGCTCGAGGAAACAACCACGAGTAAAACAACATTACGAAAATCGTTGGTTCTAATTGATTTGATGATAGCCCATACTCAAATCAAAGCTTGGGTAAGATAATAGATCCAACAACTGATCGCGAAGATCAATCGGTAAAGATATCATCTTTCGGCAACACACACACACACACACACACACACACACAAAATATATCCCTTTAAATGAACTAAGTTAGGCAAAGCTTTTATCTTCCAACTCTCTAAGTTGTTGTTTAGCTTAACCAACTAGCTCAGGGGTATCCAATACAATTTTCTGGAGAAGTGATGGCTTATTGGGAAAACCAACTTGATCACAAACTCAACATAACGGTCAGGGGACAACCTGGTAATACTGCCGAGAAGATATTCGGAAAATCATGAACGACCGATATGTTATTAAGCTCAAGAACAATCTTGATGTTCAGGCAAGATGATGTGATCAGAAGAGCGAAGGATTTACACAATCCTAACTTACTGATCGAAGGGTGCACCATGAAAGATGGACTAGGTAGCACAGTCAATCTTAGGATGGCGACTCAATAACCAACACACTAAGAATGAAATTATCGTCCATTAACTTCCAAACAACAGGGTTGCTAGGAGTAATGATTTCACACATCACGGTTCATTTGTCGGCATTCTGGTTACAACAACACGGAGAGCAAGCAATGAATAATGATGGCGAGGAGTATCACTGCATCAAGAGTCCATAAGATGGTGTGCAATTCCCATGACATTCTTGACATGGAAGAGAGTAATACTCCAAGGTAGAACAGAACAAAAGCTGGATTGGCATTTTGATTTGCAGAATACAACTTCTTTGACCCAATCCTAGAAATGGATGAGGTGCTGGAGTTTGTTTCTCCTAGTCATTCTGAAATAAAATGGCTTGACGGACCACCAGAGTAATAGGCATCGATGAATGAATGCATGACATACTCTTGACTATCAATTGATAGATGAGGGTTGAAATACAACTAAAGGGGGACAACTCAAAGGAACACATGATTTTTTGAGTTGTGGATGTATGGACTAGCATGCCGAACAAGTTCAACAAATTTCTTCTGGATAACCCATGCAGGAAGGTAGGATTGGCAGAGTCACGAATATGGAATGGAGAACTCATTAGGAGCACTCTTATTGTGATCTTTTGGTTCAATAGAACCTCTGCCATATTGGTTTATGGTATTGGAAGAATGATAAACCACGAATCTTGAAGGCTATCACAAAGGTTACTAATATCCTAAAGGAACGAGCAAACACTATCACCAGGCATAAGAAGATCGAATCTTGGGTCCAAGAACCCAGAAATAGAATACCTACTAACTAAATAGCATCACGAGATGCTTTCAAGAATGATGGCCAGAATTATCACACTGGGAATACAACACAAAGGCTAAATCTCTGGGTGGTTCACTTAACATAACATGGTTTCCTATTAACTTCAATAGATATGTTAAGGTAATGGAATACCTCAACGCAATAAGTAGTGTGTCTAGTCTAGCCAAAAAGACATTGAATCAGGAAGAAATGAATTACAAATGCATCAGACTATTTGGAAACCTTGGATAACTCGGACAGCATAACGGCTGTACGGGCATGGAAAAATGAATCAACCTGCAAGACAACTAACAACTCAACCACTGAATCCTATGGAGAACACCGATCCAAGAAGACAACACCTTTCTATAAGTCTGCAGAATAATAACCCGTCATCCTGATAGATAGATGAGAAAGCCTAGTTTCTTAACCCCGTAGAAAAGAGGAGTGTGACTCAAAACTTAGAGTGACACGAGGAGAGGAGTAAAAAGAGCCTTACGTTCCCTTCCACAATCAATTCCCTTATGTAACTAAAGCATTTCTAGACTCAACATCGACCAGTTTGGCTTGGTAATCCTACAGGCAGTCAGGCTCTGATACCAAAGCTGTCAGGACCCCGATCCTAAGTCACACCGATCTAGCATGTAACACATCATATCACTTTGCGGCCTCACGCACGGTAACCCACGGCTGCCGCCTTTACCTGGGCCAGGACCATTTGCGCCTTTTGGCTCACATATATGATTGTGTTGCTAGCATCCATATGACAGAGAACTCGGGCCTACATGACTAGTCATAAACCAAGGTGGCACAAACTTACAGGGACAGGCATACATGACCCAGCAATGCACGTGTCGGTCATCAACGTATGAACCCAAGTCGTAGCAAGCTACAAGGACTTAAAGGAAACCGTGTGACATTTCCTCGTTAGGACAGGCACGGGAGCAAAGAAGGACACATGCCGGTCAATCCATGTGTTCCAGATGGAAGCACTAGGAGGCATTTTCCCATAAGGAAGGCTACCAAGAATAAACAACTAGGTGTCGGATCCCACACATACCAAAGCATTTCAATAACATACACATAATATGCTCAATATGTGTAGATACAACATGGCATCACAACATAACTCTACGACTCAAAGTATTTCTTTAAGAGACTCCGAGGAGCCATACATAGCATGATATTACAACCATGGGTCTCATGACCCAACATACAAAGTCATACAAGCAACGGAAGCATAAACCTGTCTGAGTACAGACAGCTGAAAAGAAAGAAGACTGGAAAGTCTGTCTATCTACCAGACCCTCCAAAGGACCCAAACCTCTGTCTGGGATTCCCAAGCTAATCGGTCAACGTCGAACTCATTGCAGGAATCATGATTAACTTGTACATGCCATGTTCACTCTCATGTTGTTCTAGTAATATCATGCTCATCATTAATTAACCTGTAATTGCCATGCTATTGTTTGTCTTGATTGCTTTGGTTGCTGTGAGCTTGTGAGTACATTCAAAGTACTCACCTGGCGTGTCATGCCAGATTGCAGGTAATGCCATGATTGATTGCTTGTCAAGGATCCTGAATTTGCGCTCTAGGACGTGTCCCAGCCAGAGTCCTGGCGGAGTGGAGTCCATCACTGTTGTCACTGTTTCGCTGCTAGAAGTTATTCTGCTGTTACGAGTTGGTCCGCTGCCAGCATAGAGCTACCGTAGCCGGTGTAGTATCGCCGTGCCTTTGTAACCTTTGTACATTCAGAACCCTTGTACTCATATTATTGGTAATAAAGAGTTGTTCTGTTCTATGCCAAGCGGTGCCATATTCCAGAAGACTTGATCTCTGGCCTGGAATACGGGGTGTTCCGGTTCCTCTGAGCCGGGGTGCCACAACACCACCTTGGATAGGCTTTTTCCTTGTGGGTCCCAAATGTCAGAATCCAAATCTGTCATGGCGATGCAGCTTTTCTTATTAGGAATTACAGCCCATTTGGTGTGCTAGCTCAAAACAAGTTTGTGGCCGCTGGCGGGCGCTAAGCACTTGGGTTCTGTAATGCATAATGAGCTCAAGGAGCCGGTGAGAGTGATGTTATTTCCCTTGCTTGGGATTTGGTACAATATTTCTCTCTTAATTAAATAAATGACAAGCCATTTGCCTTGTTTCAAAGAAATATGACAGCCACAACCGAGTTGAAAAGGGCAACAACATCTAACTCCAGCTTACAAACTGTACAAAAGCACGAGGGTTAATTGTTCATCAGGTTTAGACAAAACCTAGATTGAAAAGGGCAACAACATCTAACTGCAGCAGTGTTTTCAGCAGTCAAAATCAAATGTGTGTGAAATCATCACCTTTATATCTGAAGAAGATTGAAAACAGCTCTTCAATCTTTATATTTGTAGTGTTCGAGTTACTGGCCACTACTGCTTGCACCAGCTCTTCAAACTCGCTGTCTGAATCAGTTCGGTTTCTTGAATCTCAACTACAAGCTGAAAGACATCGATCAGCTGTGCTGCGACAAGAAGCCGAAGGACTGAAGAAGTCCCTGGAGAATTCAGATGCATACTTTCTGGTGCAACAGCAAGTGTTGGAGGATTTTAGCGCCAAACAAGAGAAAGCTAATAAGCTTGGTAAGCTTATTGCCAGCATAGTGGATACCCAGGATAATGTTTCTTGAGCTCTACTGAAGTTGTTTCAGTTCTGGGCTTGTTTTGTTGCCGCGTTTATTTGCACTGTTGGCCAATTTAGACGCCCAGTGTATGTAATATGGTGCTTTGTTGTTCCCTTTATTTGCACTGGTGGCGAACTTTGATGCCCAGTGGATGTAATGTATGTAATCGCCGTAATAGCCTAGCGTTAGTTGCTTGCTTATTTATTTGTTTCCTTGTAGTCACTCAGTTCTTTTTTTATCGGTTTGCTAGTGGCCGCAATAACCATGGGCCACATATGGGTCGTGGTAACGATGGGCCTCCTATGGGCCGTAGGGATCCATCCCCCTCCTACGGGCCGTAGGATCCATTGGCCTCCTACAGGCCGTAATTTCCATGAGCCTCGTACTTGCCATAGGATCCATGGGCCATACTATTCGTGGGCCAAAACCAGACCGCAATATCGACCGTAAACGGGCCTAAATCGGAACCATCCGTTTATGGGCCCAGACCATAACAGGCCGTTAACAGGCCAGAAGGCAACACAAGCTTAATTCTATCAACAGGCATGACGGGTCGTTAATGGGCCGGATTACAGGATAGGATGAAAACGGCCCAACGTGTTAATGGGCCACAAACGGACCGATTGTCACCACGGGCTGAATTTGGCCCATTAGCATAACAGGCCAGTAACGGACCATAAGTAATCGAGGGCCAAAAATGAGCCCAAGAATTATGGGCCCTTAGAAGGCCAAAAGAAAACACGGGCTGGAAACAGCCCAATTGAATCATGGGCAGTTAATGGGCTCAAAGCAGTTTACTGTTCATGATGGGCCTGTTTCACCACGGGCCGTCAATGGGCCCAGAGATGCAAAAGGCCTCATATGGGCCGAAAGACTTCACGGGCCATAGATGGGCCGAAAGTGACAACGGGCTAGAATCATATGGGATGACCCACATGATGCTACTGGGCCGAATATTGAAAGGCCCTAACAGGCCGTGAATGGGCTGTATGCGAACAGGCCGTTAATAGGCTTTCCATGGGCCGGCCCGCTAACGTTTGACCAAGTCAAATGGGCCAGACTTTATAACCTAAATGGGCCACTGTTGGGCCGCACCACGTGTCGATGTATCATAGGCGTCTCTTGTCCAATAAATGGATGACATCTGTCCAACGCCGAGCTGACACGTGGATCGGCCGACGAATGAGAAATTTACACATGGAAAATCGCCATTGGTCAGGGCTGCTAACGGGTTATCAGATCCAAACTGGAACCTGAAAGCTTAACGGCGACCCGTTACGGTGGATGCCACGTGTCGGTTACCCTTGACGAAAACACTTCCACGACGTGACATTTATCGTCATGGAAGTGGACACTTTCGTGATGATAATTTGAGTATTGTCATGGAACACTTCTACAACAGCACATGTATGACTATCTTGATTCTGTCATAAAATCGTCACGGATGTGTTGACACACGAACACGTCACCGTGTACCCTCGACGCCGGGGGTGATGCACCGCAGCTCACGTCGAAGGAGGTCCGACCGGCAACGCGATACGCAGGACAGCCGACAGACGCTTTTGAAGACCCGAAGCCCCGCACGCCCGGGAGGGACCCCGTCAGGGAGTGCGGCGGCAATGAGCTGCCCTAGGTCGATTCGCTCGCCCCTAGAGCCTCTGTACTCGCAGCTCTCCAACACGAAGAACGACGAAGAACGAGAGAGAAAAACGATGGAGAGATAAACTGTAGATTGAAAAAGTAGTATATTGATTGTTCGATTGTGTGTTGTTTCAATCGGCCATCACCCCCAACATATATAAGAGGCGGCTAGACTTCCCGTACAAGCAAAATATTCACCTAGGCTTTCCTTACAAGAAAATTACATCAATTCACGTCCTAGAGTCCTAGTTCTGGTCCCACTCGGATTCAGCCCGAATCTGGTCCAATCTTCTGCCTTGCTCCTTGCGTGGGCCATGGAATCTGCATATGACTTCCGATGGAGACGGTTCAAAGACCAATTTTGTGCGCTTTGACGAGGCCAACAATCTGTATGTTGATCACTTTTCCAAATAAGGCCATCTTGAATACTCCACGGGGTCATCCTTAATTTCGAGTCGGACTCGTTCATATAGCTGACTGGACCGTCCGACTCTTGTATCGTCTCTGCAGGTCATATACTACGTCGGATGACGATGACTCCAAAAGAAAAGTTGACCGTTTCGACGAGACGAACAACTTTCATGTTGAACACTTTTTGATCTGAGGCCATCTAGATAAGTATTTGAGCCCATCTTCAGCATCTCGTCGGACAGTTTTTTACTGTTCACGCGGCAAGCTTTCCGCGGCAAGGTACTGTTCAGGCGGCAAGGGTACTGTTCACCCGGCAAGATTACTATTCACGAGCGGCAAGATTTTCCCCATCAAGGTCACTGTTCAGGCGGCAAGGTACTGTTCACCCCCCGGCAGGTACTGTTCACGCGCGGCAAGCTTTTCCCGTCAAGGTCACTGTTCACGCGCGGCAAGGTTACTGTTCCCCCCGGCAAGGTTACTGTTCACGCGCGGCAAGCTTTCCCCGGCAAGGTACTGTTCACCCGGCATGGTTACTGTTAACGCGCGGCAAACTTTCCCCGGCAAGGTTACTGTTCACGCGACAAGGGTACTGTTCACCCGGCAAGATTACTGTTCACGCGCGGCAAGCTTTCCCCGGCATGTTACTGTTCACGCGCGGCAATCTTTCCCCGGCAATGTTACTGTTCACGCGCGGCAAGCTTTCCCCGGCAAGGTACTGTTCACCCGGCAAGATTACTGTGAACGCGCGGCAAGCTTTCCCCGGCAATGTTACTTTTCACGCGCGGCAAGCTTTCCCCGGCAAGGTTACTGTTCAGCCGGCAAGGTTACTGTTCACGCGGCAAGCTTTCTGGCTGCACCTTGCGGGCCCTTTTTGAGGCAGTAAACGACCTCGGATGAAAATGTGCCCAAAAGCAATTTTGACCGTTTCGACGAGACGAACAATGTTCATGTTGAACGTTTTTCGATACGAGGCCATCTTGAAGGTCTAATTGCTCACGCATTGCACCAGACACCCATCAGACATGTGTCTGATGGGGCGCGCCATATTTCGCCTCTTGACAGGGCTGCATTCAAATAGCTCTAACTTTTGCATACGAACTTAGTTTGAGATGATTTTTATATGAAAATCAACCGATTCGACGAGACGAAGACAATTCATGTAGAGCATTCCTTCATCCGAGATTGTCTTGGAGGCGTAATTGACCAAAAAGCACTCAGAACACCAAAACATGACAATCCGAGTGTAGTTTTGGTCTTTGATATGATACCGAACGATTATGGTCCAAACATCATAGTTGTTCCACTCGGCAATGTGAAGGTTCTCATGTAGAATATCTTGTCAATTGAGGTCATCTCTATTGCATTCTGTATTGTGCCAAAATCAGGTGTCAACACATGCCCCCCTGTTTTTCGGCAAAGCTTGCATGCCGAAAAATAATTTGCACCATGTTTGTTCTAAAGACGATGTCAACACTCCATCGGCCATCTATATTTCTCAGGGCGATAATCATGTATCGGCCATGTTTATGCTAAGGGCGATAATCATATATCGGCCATTGCCTAATCAGGCTTCTTGCCACACACTCGGGTGGTACTTCTTCAGATATCTGCCATTGAGAGCTCGAGGTAATAATATTCCTTGCATGGATTCCACCAAATATGAATTTCCAGGAACTATCCTTGCAATCCTAAAAGGACCTTCCCAGTTTGGAGACCACTTCCCAAATTTTCTATCTCTAGAACCAATCGGCAGAATCACTTTCCACACAAGATCGCCAACCTGAAAATTCTTCAACTTGACCTTTTTATTGTAAGCTCTTGCTACCCTCAGCTTGTCCCTCTCTATGGCCTTCAAAGCAGCCAAACGTTTATCGGCAACTTCGTCAATGTTGTCCATCATCAAATTGTAAAAGTCCACTGCCGATAAATCATTTTGCTTGGCTATTCTCAAAGCACTTAAATTCACTTCCACTGGTAAAACAACCTCTTGACCGTATACTAGCTCATACGGAGTTACCTTTGTAGCACCATGCTTTGAGATTCTATGTGCCCATAAAGCTTCAGACAATAACTCATGCCATTTTCTTGGATTATCCTCAATCTTCTTTTTGATGAGCTTGATCAATATCTTATTGCTAGATTCAGCTTGTCCATTAGCTTGGGCATAATACGGAGATGAATTGAGCAACTTTATGTTATATGATTCGGCAAATTCTCTAACTTGATCTGACATGAAAGATGAACCTTGATCTGTAGTCAATGTCTGAGGAACGCCGAATCTATGAATAATGTGCTTGGTTATGAATTGAATTACCTCCGTATGTGTCATGTTCTTGAGAGGTACTGCTTCAGACCACTTGGTGAAATAATCGGTTGCCACCAACACGAACCGATGCCCCTTCGAGGAAGATGGATGAATTTGCCCAATGAAATCTAAACCCCATCCTCTAAAAGGCCACGGCTTGATAATAGGATGTAACATAGAAGCAGGAGCTAATTGAATATCACCAAATTTTTGACAAGCTTCACACCCTTTATAATATCTGAAGCAATCATTGATCATAGTCGGCCAATAAAATCCAGCACGTCGTAATAACCACTTCATCTTGGGAGCCGACTGATGAGTACCACAAATGCCTTCATGCACCTCTCCCATAGCAATTCTTGCTTGGTCCTCGTCCAAACATTTCAAAAGAACATCTTCAACCGTTCGGCGATAAAGACCACCATCTCTTATTGTATATTTGAAAGCCATACGCCGAACAGTCCTGTCCACCCTTTCACTTGGATCACGCAAGTAATCCATAATGGGCTTCCTCCAGTCATGATTTTCACCTGCACTAGATTTTTTGTTAGTGGCCGAATCAGTGGGCTCTGGTTCGGCCTCTTCCATATTAGCAAGACAAGACATCGGCTTCTGAGAAATATGAAACATGCCATGATCAACATGATAACCGGATGCTTGCTGTGCCAACTGATTTGCTCTCCAATTGTCATGTCTAGATATATGAGCAATGCTAAAATAATCCAAAGTAGAAATTGTATCTAGACACTTATCAAGATAAACATTAAGTGATTCGTCTAAACATTGAAAGACTTTGGACACTTGCTGCACTACTAATAACGAATCACCAAAAGCCTCAACATGTGTAGCACCTATAGCAAGTAACATCTCCAGTCCGAATAACAATGCCTCATATTCGGCTTGATTATTTGTGCAAAAATATTCTAAGCGGCATGAGGCTTCAAAAACAGCACCATGAGGAGATATATAAACAATACCAACACCTTGGCCATTGCTACAAACTGAACCATCAAAATATAATCTCCATGGTACTAACGAGACAAGGTTTATATCAATATCATGCTTGTCATCAATCCCATGTTCAATAATAAAATCAGCAACAATTTGGCCTTTCATGGATTTTAGAGATTCATAAGCCAAATAATATTCAATTAAAGCATAAGCCCACTTGCCAATTCTACCACTAAGAATTGGCCTATGCAGCATGTATTTGATGACATCGGTTTGACAAGTTATTATGCAAGTACTAGGCACTAGATAATGTCTCAATTTTGTGCAAGCATAATATAAACAGAGGCATAATTTTTCAATAAATGTATTCCTTGTCTCGGCGCCCAATAAGCGTCGGCTCAGATATGTAATAGTATGTTCTTTACCTTCGGTTTCTTGAGTTAAAACAGCACCAATAACACCTTCCTCTGCTGCAATATAAAGCCTAAAGGGTTCTTTGTGCCTGGGTGCTTTCATCACTGGAGGAGTGCACAAATAATTTTTGATCATATCAAATGCTTCTTGCTGTTTTGCCCCCCAAGTAAAATCAGTATCATTCTTTAACCGAAGGATAGGAGTAAATGCATCGACTTTCCCTGACAGATTAGCTATGAACCTTCTCAAATAATTGACCTTGCCAAGGAACTTTTGCATATCTCTCTTGCACGTTGGAGCCTCCACTTTCTGTATGGCCTCTATCTTTTTGGGATCAATCTCTATGCCATCTTCATGAATAATGAAACCCAAAAACTTGCCAGCCGACACGCCGAATGCACACTTCAAAGGATTCATCTTTAGTCCATATTTTTTCATTCTTTCAAAAGCTAAGCGCAAATCGGCTAGATGAGATTCGAAAGCATCCGATTTGACAACAATATCATCAATATAGACTTCAAGTATAATGCCGAGCAGATCATGGAAAATTAAATTCATAGCCCTTTGATATGTGGCACCAGCATTTTTTAATCCGAACGTCATTACTGTCCACTCGAATAAACCAAGAAAACCAGGGCAACGAAAAGCTGTCTTGGACATGTCCTCTTCGGCCATAAAGATCTGATTGTATCCAGCATTACCATCAAGAAAACTAATAACCTTATGTCCAGAAGCATCACTAATAAGCATGTCGGCTATAGGCATGGGATACTCATCTTTGGGTGTAGCTCTATTCAAATCTCTGAAATCAATGCACACCCTTAACTTTCCGGAGCCTTTCTTCTCCACTGGTACAATGTTAGAAATCCACTCGGCATACCTGCAAGGTCTAATAAAATTAGCTTTAAGCAAACGACCGATCTCTTCCTTGATCCGGTCATATACTTTTGGATTAAACTTTCTAGCCGATTGTTTATATGGTCTAAAACCGGCTTTCATAGGTAACCGATGCTCCACTAGCTCTCGGCTTAAACCTGGCATCTCATGATATTCCCATGCAAAGCAACAAACATATTCTTTCAATAGCTCGATTAACTTATCTTTACAATCGGCTTTCAAATTTTTGTTTACATATGTCGGCCTAGGAATTGAGCCATCTCCAATATCTATTTCTTCTAATGGATCGGCCGATGCAAAACCTTGTCCAAGTTTATCCATATCATCTAACTCTTCTATAGATTCATACATATCGTTCCCATTGGCCCGATATTCTGCAAGCCGCTTTTGTAACCACTCAGAGTTAGGATCCATTTAAATGCATCATACCTTGGAGCCGATTTCCATCAACCGGCTTTAAAGAAACGGGCACAAAACCACTTTTAGTGGCGCTGGGAAAATCAAACTCTGATAAGTCCCGTCCCGTCAAGCAAGCAGCATTGGGGTGTTGCCAATCCACTGGTGCATCGGCTAAAGCAACGCAAGCCGAATTATCCGCATGAACGACCTCCACTTCATCATCAACCCACTGAATTAAAAACTGGTGCATAGTGGATGGCACGCATTGGTTTGCATGGACCCAATCACGGCCTAAGATGATGTTATAGTTACCTTGTACCTCGGCGACAAAGAATGCAGTAGCCAAAGTTTTGCTCCCAACCGTAAGCTCTACGTATGTCACACCTTTGGCTTCGGTTTTCTCTTTGCCTCCAAATCCGTTAAGCACCATATTGGTCTTGATCAATCCTTCGTCAGGCAAACCCAATTTCTTGAAGACCGAATAGGGCATGAGATTCACCACGGCACCACCATCAACAAGCATTCGAGTAATTGGTGATCCATTGACATGACCTCTGAGGTACAACGGCTTCAAATGTGTCACTGGCTCTTTTGGCTTCTCAAATATTGCATTCTTAGGGCCAAAATCCAGCTGAGCCACTTCCCCTTCTTCATCTACAGCACGAAACTCAGCGGGTAAGTAAAACACCATATTGATATCCATACCTTCGTGGACCGGTGTAGGCTCATAATCCACCATATCTTCCTCCTCCTCGGGCGTGCTCATTGGTTCTGAAACCTGTTCGGGCGGAGCGCAATCGATAGGTGTTGCGGACGATGTAATAGCAATGGCATCGTCCTCCTTTGGCGGTATAGATGCTGATGTGATAGATGTAGAAACCACCGCACTCTGTACTTGCTTAGGCACCCACACTTGTTTTGTAGGTACCATGGGCCGAATGTCATTAAACCACTTATCTCTTTGCTTTTCGGCCTCCTGTTCTGCCAGCTCGTTACTCCTTAGCCTTTGTAGCTTCCTCTTTTGTGTTTTTGTTAGCCCTGGAGGACACCACTTAGGTTGCATATATTTTGGATCTTTGGGCTTGGCTTTGCTCGTGCTAGCTTCATGATCATTAGCCGAGTGCTTTGGCGCGATAGCAAGTATCGGCTCAGTAGGGTTGTTACGCACCGTTGGCTGTTGTATGGCGAATGTTTCAGTGCCCAAGACAAGTGTTTCGGCATCAACCTTTTCTTTGCCCTTTTCAGACTCAACCGCTGCACTTAGTGATTTGACACGCCACACCTGTTTGTTGAGCTTTTCTTGATTATTCTGCATCGGCCGATTGACACCATTGTTCAAACGGCCTCGTGCGGGATAAGAAAGCCTCTCACGCATAGGCCTCCTTGGTTCTGCCCATCCTGGATGAAAAGCATAAGGGGCCATTGGGGGCTGCCCCCATCCTCCATTGAATCCTCTCATGAAGCAGGGTGCATAGGGAGGTGGCGCCATCCACGGTCCTGGCGCCCATGGCCTGTATGGCCTTGTGTGATGCTGCAATTCTTGCCTCGGAGGTGATCTTGGGCGCTTCAAATTTGATGACCGATTAGAGCTAGAACCGGCCGCTTGATTAGCATACTTGGACAGCAACATATCAAAAGTTGGCTTGGCTCTCTTGCGCTGCACTTTGGCTTCATTCAGCTTCCACTTGCCAACTTCCGGACTCTTGGGCTTGACAAATTTGACACGGGTACTCTCTTGCTCTTGTGGTTGCCCCCCGAGTGCAGGATTCTTGACAGTGATTTTGATTATCTCCCCGCCATCGGGTTGCTTGTCGAGCACCACTTGCCTTCCCAAGACCTTGTCGCCATCTCTGTTTTTCCTGGGCTCACCAATGACAATATTAGTTTTATTAGCGGATTCGGCCACTTCCGGCCGAATGAGCACCTTTTTCCCCTCCAAATCCAGAGTATTCATTGGGAAGGGCTGCTTATCAACTTGCATCTCAGAAAAGTTCAATCGTCCGTCATTAATGGCCGATTGTATCTGTCGTCGAAAAACATTGCAATCATTAGTCGCATGAGAAAAAGAATTATGATACTTGCAATAAGCACGCCGTTTCAGCTCTTCAAACGGCGGTAAAGTATGAGATATTCTAATAATCTTAGCTTGTAGCAAAGCATCAAATATTCTATCACATTTAGCAATATTAAAAGTAAACTTCATCTCATCATCACGATTCTTATGAATCGGCTTTAAATCATTGCAAGTAAATGGTTTGGCCTTCGAGGGCCAAACAAATTCAGCAGCATAAATATCACCCTCATCGTCCGAACGATCACTATCATATTCAACCATTTTCATCTTTGGACGATCAGTTTTATATCTATGCACTTCTTTAAGCTCCTTGCTTCGGCTTTCATGAGCCAAGGCCCTCTGTAAGACTTGGTTGATACTTATAAATTCATAGCCTTCTAGTTTCCCTCTAATATGAGCTCTCAAACCATTAAGCACAAGATCAGCCAAGTCTCTCTCAGTTATCACTAAACTATAGCACCGGTTTTTTGTTTCCCTAAATCTCTTGACGTAATCAGAGACCGATTCGTCATGCTTCTGCTTAACCGATGTAACATGTGACAACTTAAGTTCATTATCGCCGCTATAAAAATGATCATGAAATTTTTGCTCTAGCTGCAACCATGCACGAATAGAGCCATGCGGCAAAGAAGAAAACCATGAAAATGCGGTACCAGTTAATGACAAAGGAAATAAACGCACTTTCAATTCATTTATCGAACCTGCTTCACCCAATTGTGCTAGGTATTGGCTAACATGCTCCCATGTGGTTTTTGTGCCCTCTCCATTAAACTTAACAAAATCTGGAATTTTATACCCTTGAGGGCACGGAATTGCATCAAAGTACTCAGGATACGGCTTTTGATAAATCCGATTCCTAGGTAGTTCAACACCAAAATTCTCTCGAAGTGTTTTAGCCATCTCCTCTCTAAACCTAGCTAGAGCATCGTCCGTAGTAGATGATGAAGCTTGTGGCCCTGGCATAGGAGGATTGGGGTTAGCAATCATGGGTGTAAATTGTGACATGTTTGCCGAACCATAGTTCGGCAATGATCTAGCAGTGTTTCCACCTATTTGGTTCGGCGTTGCCACCGAACTCTGCATAAAAGGATTAAGTGGTGCAGCCACAATTTGATTGGTATGGGTAGGAAAATAATCCATCTGCATGGGAGGCGCCGATGAAATAGGCAAAGCTGAATCAGGGTTTCCCATACTAGCAGGCATGTTAGGCATATTCTTCTGAGCATTAGTATTGTCTAAGAAAGCTTGATAGATCAGATTATTGCTATCAGTAATACGACTCTCAATTTCAGCCCATTGCTCAGGAGAAAAGGTAGTACTTACAGAAGGTTTAACCTGCTCAGTTTGAAGGGGAGGAAACTTGATTTCTCCAACCGGAGTGATATTGCCTTGGCGGTCCTTCTTGAAGTTTCCAAGGAACTCCTGCAACTCCTTCTCTTCACGCGCCTTCTTGTACTCCTCATAAGCTTGACGATGCTCGTCCGATAACTCCTCCAGATTGGGCTTGATAATGTTATCGGCGTCAACTTCCGAGGGATTGGGAAGATTGGACATGATGGATGATGATGATGGATCAAAGTTCCCCAGCGGAGTCGCCAAAAAGTGTGTTGACACACGAACACGTCACCGTGTACCCTCGACGCCGGGGGTGATGCACCGCAGCTCACGTCGAAGGAGGTCCGACCGGCAGCGCGATACGCAGGACAGCCGACAGACGCTTTTGAAGACCCGAAGCCCCGCACGCCCGGGAGGGACCCCGTCAGGGAGTGCGGCGGCAATGGGCTGCCCTAGGTCGATTCGCTCGCCCCTAGAGCCTCTGTACTTGCAGCTCTCCAACACGAAGAACGACGAAGAACGAGAGAGAAAAACGATGGAGAGATAAACTGTAGATTGAAAAAGTAGTATATTGATTGTTCGATTGTGTGTTGTTTCAATCGGCCATCACCCCCAACATATATAAGAGGCGGCTGGACTTCCCGTACAAGCAAAAGATTCACCTAGGCTTTCCTTACAAGAAAATTACATCAATTCACGTCCTAGAGTCCTAGTTCTGGTCCCACTCAGATTCAGCCCGAATCTGGTCCAATCTTCTGCCTTGCTCCTTGCGTGGGCCGTGGAATCTGCATATGACTTCCGATAGAGACGGTTCAAATACCAATTTTGTGCGCTTTGACGAGGCCAACAATCTGTATGTTGATCACTTTTCCAAATAAGGCCATCTTGAATACTCCACGGGGTCATCCTTAATTTCGAGTCGGACTCGTTCATATAGCTGACTGGACCGTCCGACTCTTGTATCGACTATGCAGGTCATATACTACGTCGGATGACGATGACTCCAAAAGCAAAGTTGACCGTTTCGACGAGACGAACAACTTTCATGTTGAACACTTTTTGATCTGAGGCCATCTAGATAAGTATTTGAGCCCATCTTCAGCATCTCGTCGGACAGTTTTTACTGTTCACGCGGCAAGGTTACTGTTCAGGCGGCAGGGTACTGTTCACCCGGCAGATTACTGTTCACGCGCGGCAAGCTTTTCCCCGTCAAGGTCACTGTTCAGGCGGCAAGGGACTGTTCACCCCGGCAGGTACTGTTCACGCGCGGTAAGCTTTCCCCCGTCAAGGTCACTGTTCACACGCGGCAAGGTTACTGTTCACCCGGCAAGATTACTGTTCACCCGGCAAGATTACTGTTCACACGCGGCAAGGTTACTGTTCACCCGCGGCAAGGTTACTGTTCACCCGGCAAGATTACTGTTCACGCGTGGCAAGCTTTCCCCGGCAATGTTACTGTTCACGCGCGGCAAGCTTTCCCCGGCAAGGTTACTGTTCACGCGGCAAGCTTTCTGGCTGCACCTTGCGGGCCCTTTTTGAGGCAGTAAACGACCTCGGATGAAAATGTGCCCAAAAGCAATTTTGACCGTTTCGACGAGACGAACAATTTTCATGTTGAACGTTTTTCGATCCGAGGCCATCTTGAAGGTCTAATTGCTCACGCATTGCACCAGACACCCATCAGACATGTGTCTGATGGGGCGCGCCATATTTCGCCTCTTGACAGGGCTGCATTCAAATAGCTCTAACTTTTGCATACGAACTCAGTTTGAGATGATTTTTATATGAAAATCAACCGATTCGACGAGACGAAGACAATTCATGTAGAGCATTCCTTCATCCGAGATTGTCCTGGAGGCGTAATTGACCAAAAAGCACTCAGAACACCTAAACATGACAATCCGAGTGTAGTTTTGGTCTTTGATATGATACCGAACGATTATGGTCCAAACATCAAAGTTGTTCCACTCGGCAATGTGAAGTTTCTCATGTAGAATATCTTGTCAATTGAGGTCATCTCTATTGCATTCTGTATTGTGCCAAAATCAGGTGTCAACAGGATGTACATGCATGACAGAAAACGTGACCTACTGTGACAAAGACGTATCATCACGGAAGTGTTTTTTTATTGTAGTGGAGCCCACTAGCGCGTCATGGACGGCTTCTTTGCAGACAAAGATTGCTTTTGTCAGGATAAGACTGAGCACCTGTCCCCCTTTGAAATGTCGTTGTGTGGCAACCCTTCTCGCCAATATTTTCGGGGGAAGAGGACCGAGGCTGCTATATGAGGGGCAGTGCTGTTACCTTAGAGATGATCGACCAATCCCTCCTTCTTCTACCTTGTATGCAGGAGCAGTTTCACCATTGCAATCCCAGACAAGAAGGAGTAGGGTTTTACATCACTTGGTGGCCCGAACCTGGGTAGCTGCTTGCGTCCCTACCGTGTCCTGCGTGTGTGTGCACTCTCGTCATGCTCCGCTCGCCGTAGCCTCGCCAAGGTCACCGTCCGGTCGTGAGGTAGCGAGCAAGCCCCTAGAGTTCGAACCAGGGTCCCCAGAGCCCCACTTCTGACAGCGCCATCATTAGGGCTTTGCATGTGTTGCAACTAGCCACCTCCACTCACCGCTGGTTGTGTGACCAGACCTAGCAGTCCGCCACACGATGTTCCTCCCGCACATACAGATACCTTTAGAGGCAGTGCACTTGTGCCACTTCAGCAAACCTGTTCGTGGGATCCGGTCGGCTACATGGGAGACCGACGAGGAGGAGACAACTCCGGAGACGCGCTACCCCAACTCTTCTTCTGTTGCACGGCACTGCGCATCTAGTGGTAACGATCTGTGATCCACCTCCCTTGGCATGTTCCTGGATGTTCTACGGGTAGGAAATTTCAATTTACAGTCAACGCACCCTTCCGTAGAACCCAATAGTGGTATCAGAGCCTCTGCTGTTGGATTTGGATTCAGATCGGATGCATATTAGATATGTGGAGGCGGTAGATGAGATCTGTTGTCGTTTATGAGATCGGCTATGTGCATGGTTGATGAGATCAATTGCACATGGGGATCATTGAGGCTATGTTTTCTGATGATCGGAATCGATGAGGTCTTGCCACAACCTACCCCTACCGGTCAGTTTCCACCATCGGGTTAATAGTGAAACACAAATCCGCCATGTGCGTAGAGCCGTATATTTCGTACAGGTTTAGTCAAACCGGTAGAATGCGATTCTGTGCATAACTTTGTTTTGCAGGTTTGATGTGAATAGTATTGGTCATGTCTATGTGATGCATGTGTGTAAATTATACATGGCCGTCGCGTCACGATTTGTCAGCCGGCAGGAGCCAAAGTGTTGTCATTATAATGTATAATGACCTGTGTGTTGACTTGTGATTCTTTGTAAAATTCATTACTAGTTGTAGTACTTGGAGGACAGAGATCAAGTTCGAGGCTTTGGCGTCCTGGCGTGACGAACAAGATGGAGTGTCGACCTGGTCATCGGAGTTGGAGCCGGCCTGGAAGGACGTCCATGAAGGAGTCATACTATTTCACAATATATGTTTATTTGTGATTGTTATGCTTCTTGTTTCTATGCATGTTAAAATGGTAGAAATATCCCTCATTAATATCAAGCGAATTGCCGTCCCCGATGTTACACCTTCGCACGTCAAGTACATCTAGTAGCGGGCTCATAAAATTGGGGTGCTGCTAGATTTCCTTGAACTAAAGAGTTCGTGTCGGACACGGACATGCACTACATCAGGTTAACTTGACAAGGCTATCAAAACGGTTTTGGGCCTTGTGGCAAAGGAGGTTGGGAGCCAGGGTATGAGATACCTTCCCGACTGACATGAGTCTTATAGAGATACGATTAGCAAAGAGTTGCTTACCGGATAGGCAAGTCTGCTAGCAGTGATGCTAAAGCTCACTAGTTGGCATGCGCTAGTCGGATCCTGATTCACTGAGAGTTTGCGGAGGGATGCTGTCTTCAGTGGGAGTAATTTCTTTTAAGGCCTGAATTACTCTGCATAAACACATTGCTTACTGATTGCATATTTTTCTATTGTAGATCAATGGCACCACCTGCTCAACCCAACTTTGCATTGAAATCAATTCTGGAAAAGGATAAACTTAATGGAACAAACTTTACCACCTGGTATAGAAATTTGAGAATTGTTCTCAAGCATGATAAGAAGGAACATGTTCTAGAGGATCCACTTCCAGAGGAACCTGCCGATAATGCTAATGCCACAACCAGGAATGCCTACCAGAAACTCGTTCATGAATCAACGGAGATCAGCTGTCTGATGCTGGCTTGTATGGAGCCCGATTTGCAATAGCATTTCGAAAACATTGAGGCTTACGATATGATCGAGAGTCTCAAGAGCATGTTTCAGATACAAGCTAGGACCTAAAGGTTCAACGTCTGGCAATCCTTGATGGATTGTAAGCTGAAGGAGGGTGACCCACTGAGCCCGCATGTGATCAAGATGATCAGATACGTGCAAGCTTTGGATCGGTTAGGCTTCCTGCTCTTGGATGAGCTGGCTACTGATGCAGTTCTGAGTTCTCTTCCGCCTAGCTATGCGATGTTCATCTTGAACTATCATATGCACGGCATGGATAAGAAGCTCACTGAGTTGCATGGGATGCTCAAAGTGGCAGAACAGGATATTAAGAAAGGCACGCATCAAGTGTTGATGGTGCAGAAATCGGCTAATTTCAAGAAGAGTTGGTCCAAGAAGAAGGCTAAGGCAAAGGGCACAGAGACGATAACCTCCGCCGCTGAGCCAAATTCGGGACCGTACTCAAAGACCATTTGCTATCATTGTAAGGAAACTGGTCACTGGAAGAGGAACTGTAGCAAGTGGCTTGCTAAGCATGGCAAGAAAGCCGGAAATGCTTCTTCAGGCAAAGGTACACTTGTTACATATGTTATAGACATTTACCTTGCTGACATACCTAGTAGCTCTTGGGTATTTGATACCGGATCAGTTGTTCATATTTGCAGCGTAATGTAGAGGCTGGTAAGAACTAGGCGTGTGGCACAAGGGGAGATTGACATCGGGGTCGGCAACAAAGCAAGAGTTGCTGCGTTGGAAGTCGGCACGATGCAGCTCCAGCTTCCTTCTGGATTCATTATGGAATTGAATAAGTGTTATTATATTCTAGCACTTAGTTGGAACATTATATCTGCCTCATGTTTGATGAGTCAAGGTTATGAATTCAATTTAAAGGACAATGGTTGTTCGATATCTTTGTATGGTATGTTCCACGGCTATGCACCCATTGTTGATGGGCTATTTATATTGAATCTGGAAACGGAACCTGTCTATAATATGAATGTCAAGAGGCATAAGCCTAATGAGATAAATCCGACACACTTCTGGCATTGCCGGCTTGGGCACATTAGTCTGAAACGCATGAAGAAGCTCCATGATGATGGAATCCTAACTTCGTCTGACTTTGGGTCATTCGAGACATGCGAATCATGCTTGCTAGGCAAGATGACTAAGTCTCCTTTCTCAAAGAGTAGCAAGAGGGCATCCGGGTTGTTGGAACTGATACACAGTGATGTGTGTGGTATGATGAGCACAACTGCCAGATGTGGCTATCAGTACTTCGTGACTTTTACCGACGATGAGTAGATATGGATATATCTATTTGATGAGGCACAAGTCGGAAACTTTTGAAAAGTTCAAAGAGTTTCAGAACAAGGTTGAAAATCAGCTCAGCAAGACTATAAAGCTTCTACGATCTGATCGTGGAGGTGAGTACATGAGCCAGGAGTTTGATGATCATCTGAAAAGCCAAGGTACTGTACCTCAGCTCACACCTCCGGGTACGCCACAGAGAAACGGTGTGTCGGAACGGAGGAATCGTACCTTGTTGGACATGGTTCGATCTATGATGAGCAAATCGGATTTACCCTTGTCATTGTGGGGATACACTCTAGAAACTTCAGCTTTTACACTCAACAGAGTACCATCAAAATCCGTAGACAAGACACCACATGAGATGTGGACTGGGAAGAGTCCCAAGTTGCACTACTGCAGGTGACCGCTAACGCGACACATGAATCAGAGACCCCACGACCAAACTGTGTGCGATGCATGAATCGCAAACGGTGTCCTAAAAAACCGTCCCCAATAAGACGAACTGTTTGCGATGCCGGACACATAAAAAATGATTCAGATTAGAGACGTGTGTGCGTTATGTGGCATACAGTTGATCCATACGAACTGTTTGCGATAAGCCAGAACAACAAACACAGTCAGCCAGTTCATGGTGTGTGGGATACACGGCATACAGTTCACTCGGATGAACTGTTTGCGATAAGCCAGAACAACAAACACGGTCAGCCAGTTCGTGGTGTGTGCGATACACGACATACAGTTCACTCGGATGAACTGTTTATGATTACCCAACATAACAGAAATGGTCAGGCAGATCAAGGTGTGTGCGATATACGGCATGCGGTTCACTCTGATGAACTGTTTGCGATTACCCTACACAACAGAAATGGTTCAACTTAACAAGATATGTGTGATACACAGCAAACAAGTTAGTAATCCGAAATGTGTGGGAAGACCGATAACAATACAGATGATTCCTGCTAATAACCTATGTGTGTTGTGGGCAAATGCTTGCTGGTATACAATTGTCAGCGATATATGAAATCATTAATGACGGGTTCCCTAGTTTAGCCCGTGGCCGATGTGATTTGCTCTGTCCGCACAACATCTATGCTCTGTCTACACAATAGCAACATATATACTTATAAGAACATTGTTGCATAACCAAATAAAACATCCAATTACATAAGTGACTACACACACCAAAGTAAACAATTACATGCACACTAAACAAGGAGAAATGATCATCTACTTCTTGTTGTGACGACGCTTGCCATTGCTCTGCTTCCGGCTAGATCCCTGGCCATTTTGGGGAAGAAGGAGGCATTTCCTCATGTCAACAATCCGTCTATACATCTCGTAGCTCGTGTACGCCTCCTTGGCAACATACACAATGTGAGCTTCGTCGAGTTTCTCCATCCAGGCGGAGTGCCAGGCACGCTTGTCCTTGTTGCAGGAATCCTTCATGTCTCTGCAGTAGGGGTCGATGATGGTCTCGGCGAGGTGAACCAGTGAGTCCTTCTCATGCTTCTTGCTGCCCCAGATCTTGTATTGGCCCTGGATGTCGACAAGATTCTGGCAGGCGATGCCTGAATTCTTTAGCACCTTTACATCGTTGGTGATGTCCACCGTAGCGAACACGTAGTGGGGGCTGTTGACAAACCTGGCGAAATGCTGGCAAGGCCTTGTGGCCAGGCAGTAGTGGTAGACGAGGCCGTGATTGCGCATGCACATCTGGGCGACGGCGACCTTGTGACAGGACCCGGCATGAGCGCGGGTGTACTCGAGGTCAAACCCGACCAACTTGTACTTCTCTGCAACAAGAAACAACTCCATAGTGTGGATAGAGTTCTCCACCCAGATCGGGTTATTGGTGTACACCACCGAGAGCTTCGTGAACCTTCTGTGGTTGTCCACTACGGCATGCATGGTGAACTGCCGCTCGTCGTCGGCAGCCGCTCGGACCGCCATTGGAGCCGCGCAGGATACCCTCTCTATATTTGTCATCACGGGTGTGCTTCTTGCAATACTGGGGCGCGATCGAAAGGTTGAAGAGACATAAGTGTTAAATGGCCAGTGTAATAAATGGGGGCTGGACGGCCTGTAATCGTCACGTCTTGTCACCGCGTTCCTAGCGGAGGATTCCAGTGCACACTTGAGCTGTTGAGCACCCCACACGCGTTTTGTTTGACCACGCGTGGGCCCGAAGAGGCACCAAGTTAACCCGTGGGTGATGAGGTCAAAGTTACACAAACGGGTAATGATGGACACTCGAGTGCGATAATTCTGGGCACACAGTTAAGGAAACCAACTGTGTACAATAATGTCGAAGATCGCTGTCGTGTCCGCAATATAGATCGTTTGCGATTGAGATCGACAGGGGAAACACATTCGAAAATGGTAAATAAAATCAAGTCCATTGAGGTCCAGATATTAATCGTCCATTGCATATGAATGTCAAAATAGTACTACCAATATATGAGTCTCATACGATGCCATTTCAACGATTGTACAACAAAAGCCTGAAATATTACAAGGTTCAAATTCCAGAGTTAGAAGGCTCAAATTCAAAGATTAATTACAAGGTTCAAACTGATATTAGAAATGAAATTCAGCTCATGCAGCTGCAGACGCCTGCGCTGATCAGCTGAACTTGGACATATGAGAGGTTCAAACTAATATTACAACTTGTAACACCCGTTTCGAAACCTCAACATTTCTGCAAAGGGATCAGCCACTGACAAGTCATGCATGAGCTTGACATAATGACTTCCAATTACTCTGTCAGCTGATCTTCCAAAATGAAATTCAGCTTCTGCAGAGCCTTTTCCATTCTACCGTAGTCGCCGGCGCTGATCAGCAAACCATTCAGTTTTGTGAAACAAATGTAGGGCAAGCCTCATTACGTTTAGCACCCTTGCTCTCACAACAAAGAACCTGGCGAATATAATCTCCGGTAAGGTCCCTCGGTAGGAGTTCATAGTAATTTCAGAGAGATGCAGATCAAGGCATTCGATGTGGTTGTTATATTGTATCACATTATCCACTACCGGGCCTAATCTTATCTACAAAAGAAGAGAACGTATTAGTGCCTACATGCAGTTTTGAACACTACTACAGGCCTCTTTGATTTGCAGGATTTCTAAAATACACGAATAGAGTGACATGCCATCTTCGATCCTACATGATTAACATGGGCATTTGATTACAATATAGAAAAACGTAGGCTTCTTCCCAAGAGGTTGGAGTGGATGGAAATTTACCTACAAAAACTAGTACAGATGAATCAAAAGGAGAAATGCATATGGATTGTAACCTTATGAATCAACCAACCACTTTGGGAAAAAACATCAATGTACTGAAATCCTCCAAAATTCCTTCAGAAATCGTACTACATTCGTCATTGTAAACTTGGGAAAGGGTTCCAAAAAATTGAACTCCCTTATGGTTAACATTTAACAGGAAAGGAGCATCACCTCGATATATAGCTTCTCCAGGCACGGAAAGCATATCAGGAAACTGAAAACTTCGTCCAGGTTGGGGCCGATAGATTCTACTGCGAAGACCTTCAATGTGCGCAGATACGTTGTCAAGCTTGTCAGGTTCATTTTCTGGATGACAGATGAACATACATCTTCAAAATTAGAAAAAATGTTAATTCAAGAAGGAGAAGAAGAAGGCGAATGTTGTACCTGAATGGGTGTGGATCCAATAACAAGTTCGGAGAATTTGACAGACGAGTAGCCCATCACTGTCAATTTCGGCGCAGAAATGACACTGATTCTTGTTGGACCTTGTTGATCAACTACAAGTAATCTCTCAAGTAAAGGTGTGTCCTCAATGACCATACTGTGATACACCTTCTGTGATCTCTTGTTGCAGCACCTGCAACACACATAAATTGTCCAGAGACTCATGGAGGTGATGTGGAAGCTACTCAACCCATTGATCGCCTGAAGACGAAGGTACTCAAGTGTAGTATAGCCATGGAACAGGCGCTCCATGTCATCCTTGGGGATGCAGACGGCGACGAGCTCGAGGTGCTTCAGTCGAGGGAGAAAAAGAGCGGGCGCGTCATTAATCGAGGGCAAATGGCAGTTCATGAACCTGGCGACCCGCAGCGTGGGCGCGAGGCAGAGCGCGGACGGTGGTAGCAAGCACATATGTCCATTAAAACTAAGCTCCTCGAGGTGATCTAGGGCAGGGGATCAGTACCACTCATCAAGCTTGGCTCGGTCCTGGCCGTTGGAATGGAACTTGCCCGTGATAAGGCCTCTGATTGGGCCAAGGTGCCTGCCAAGGATCTGGGACAATGCGTCCAAGCTTTTGCGATAGCCATGGCAGAGCTTGTGGACGTCGATGAGGTCGAGAGGGGTGGAATGCCATAGGGGGCGCCACCGCTGCGAAAGGATGGTTGTCTGCACGCCATATTTGATTGGGAGGAGGGAGATGATGACGATCAACATATCATCGGGGAGGCTGCTGAAGAAGTCTAGGCCCGCCGGAGTCGCTTGCGGTTCTTGCTCAACCCGCCTCCGCTTGTTGGTGGCCTTGTCCTCCACCTCCGGAGTCTCCTTGGCGTCGACGCTATCTGTAGGAGTCTAGGATCTGTGTCCAAGAAACTTCTCCAAGAACTTAGGGTTCAAACTCTGGGGGGCTTTGCTTAGCGACCTACGACACGACGGCAACTACGGTGGGATCACGAGGGGCTCACTGGCTCTCACCGGACACGAAGGGGACGCGTGAGCTACCCAGGTTCAGGCCACTATGCGGTGTAATACCCTACTCCTGCCTGTGTGGGATTGCTCTGTAATGGAGAGCTTGTGGCTCGAGGTACACGAGGTGAGGGGGAGAATGAATCAATCCCCTTACATGGAAGCGACTTGCCCCTTTTGTAGTGCCTTGGTCCTCTTCCCCGAAAATATGAGCGGGAAAGGGTGGCCACAGGGCGGCATTTCAAAAGGGAATAGGCGCACAAGCTTATCCTGACTAAAGGCGGTCTCCGCCTGAAAAAGTAGTCTTCTTGACGTGCTGGTGGGCTTGGTGATGACCTCTGTCCTGGCACGCCGATCCATCCTGATCTTCTTTTTCCAAAGAGGAAATGCTTTGGGACTTGCTTTGGGGGAGGCAGACACCACTGCTCCCTTATCACCAGAATGGAAACTAGGCTCGGTCACGCCCCGCCGTCCTTATCCTAACAGCGGGACGTCAACCATGTGCTGGGCGTGGAGCCGTACGACCTGCTTCATGAGAAGGCCTCGCAAGTGGAGCCTCGTGAGGCAACCTGGTGCTTGGCAGCCTCGGTAGGGCCTGACCTGGCGGCGAGGGGCCTCGCGAGGCTCGCCCCTCACGAGGCGGCATCCTTCGGAGCGGCCGAGGCAGGGCCACCCTCATGGGCCGGCCCAAGCATTGTCCTCCAGGCCAGTGGCAGACGGGCCGTGGTACCCTGGTTCCCACTGGGCCGACAGTAGCCCCCGGCCCCACGGAGCACATGTTTCGCCCATTAGGGACAAAACGACGCGGGGCCCATTGAACTGTTGGGCCTAGAGGTGACGCATGGCGGCTTTTATGGGGTGGGTCGCCCCCACTCCCCATGACGCCTCAGTAACTGATACGTCTCCGTCGTATCTATAATTTTTTATTGTTTCATGCAAGAAAATAGGAACGCGAAACAGAAGAGAACAGAGAGAGAGATCCAATCTCAGAGGGGCTCTCGCCCCTCTGGGTGCCATGGAGGCCAATAACCAGAGGGGAAACTCTCCTCCCATCTAGGGGGAGACCAAGGAAGAAGTAGGAGGAGGGGGGCTCTCTCCCCCTCTCACCCGGTGGCGCCGGAACGCCGCCGAGGCAATCATCGTGACGGCGATCTACACCAACAACTTCGCCGCCGTCAACACCAACTCTCTCCCCCTCTATGTAGCGGTGTAACCTCTCTATTCCCGATGTAATTCTCTACTTGAACATGGTGCTTAAGGCTACATATTATTATCCAATGATGTGTGGCAATCCTATGATGTTTGAGTAGATTCGTTTTGTCCTATGGGTTGATTGATGATCGTGATTGGTTTGAGTTGTATGTTTTATTTTGGTGCTGTCCTATGGTGCCCTCTGTGTCACGCAAGCATGAGGGATCCCCGCTGTAGGGTGTTGCAATACGTTCATGATTCTCTTATGGTGGGCGGCTAGAGTGACAGAAGCTTACACCCGAGTAAGGGGGTTGTTGCGTATGGGAGTAAAGGGGACTTGATACTTAATGCTATGGTTGGGTTTTACCTTAATGATCTTTTGTAGTTGCGGATGCTTGATAGAGTTCCAATCATAAGTGCATATGATCCAAGTACGGAAAGTATGTTAGCTCATGCCTCTCCCTCATATAAAATTGCAACAATGATTACCGGTCTAGTTATTGATTGCCTAGGGAGAAATCATTCTCTTGTGTTAACAACTAACTTTTATTATCTTGCAAATTACTCATAGTTTTATTCTCGCAAAGTATTTCTAGTTTTATTCTTGCAAACCTATCCTATCACCTACAAAATAGTTTCATACTTGTTCTAGGTAAAGCGAACGTTAAGTGCGCGTAGAGTTGTATCGATGGTTGATAGAACTTGAAGGGAATATTAAGTCTACCTTTAGCTCCTCGTTGGGTTCGACACTCTTATTTATCGAAAAAGCTACAATTGATCCCCTATACTTGTGGGTTATCAAGACCTTTTGATGGCGCCGTTGCCGAGGAGCAATAGCGTGGGGTTGATATTCTTGTGTGTGCTTGTTTGCTTTATCACTAAGTAGTTTTTATTTTGTGTTCTTGTTTTCTATCTTTAGTTATGGGTAGGAAACATAAAATACCAAAAAAATTAGTTGTACCTGCAAAGCCAATGGTTGAAGAACCACCCAAAATCTATCATACTGTTGGATCATCTTCGATCCCAATGTGCTCGTGCTAAAGACCCAACTAGCTTAGTTGAGGGAAAATCATTAAATGAGCATGCTTATTTTGTGCGACACCGCTTGTCTCAAAAAGGGAAACTTTTATGGCATCATATTAATACTTTGAATTGCTATGCTTGGAATTTATGCGAAATACATGATTTTACTTGTTGTTCTGAAGACCCTAAGAAACACCTTCCCTACCAATGTGAGTTTAGTGATAATGGAATCGTATCTTCTTATGCTAAAGGTGTTTATAGTTACTATGATATTGAACAAATTGAAGAATTTGTTGCTTTTAAGGGTGCTTATGAAATTGCTTCTTTGATTGAAAAGTATGATGCTACTCTTTACAAATCTGAAAATTTTGCCATACTTAAATATTGCTATGAAAACTATGCTTCTAATGCTTATGTTAAAGAATATATTGAGGACACCTCCGCTGTCCAAGAAGAAACTAATATTTTGCAGGAATCTATGGAAGAAGAAATTGATGACACTGTGAGCTCATTAGATGAAAAAATTGAGGAGGAGGGCGAAGAACAAAAGGAGGAAGAGCGGATTGATCACTCATGCCCACCTTCTGATGAGAGTAACTCTTTATCTCATACATTGTTTAATTTCCCTTCGTGCTTACCGAAGGATGAATGCTATGATAATTGCTATGATCCCTTTGATTCATTTGAAATATTCCTTTTTGATGAAATTGATGCTTGACATGCTTGCGGCCATGATGCCAATTTGAATGATGCTTATGGAGAGGAACTTGCTATAGTTCCTTATGTCAAACATGAAATTGTTGCTATTGGACCCACACATGATAGTCCTATTATCTTTTTGAATTCTCCAAACTACACTATATCGAAGAAGTTTGCTCTTATTAAGGATTATATTGATGGGTTGCGTTTTCTACTACACATGATAATTTTGATGAATATAATATGCATGTGCTTGCTGCTCCTACTTGCAATTATTGTGAGAGAGGAACTACATCTCTACCTCTCTATGTTTTCAATACGATAAAATTGCAAGAAACTACTTATGCTATGTATTGGCCTTTACTTGATGTGCATGAATTGGTCTTTTATGACATGCCGATGCATAGGAAGAGAGTTAGACTTCGTCATTGCATGATATATGTTGCTTTGTGCTCACTACTAAATTAAAAATCATTGTTAAATAAAATTGGCTTTGATATACCTTGGGATCTGGGTGGATCGGTTACATGAGCACTTTATGCCTAGCTTAATGGCTTTAAAGAAAGCGCTGCCAGGGAGACAATCCGGAAGTTTAAGAGAGTCATTTATTTCTGTTGTGTGCTTTTATAAAGTTTAAAAACAAAAAAATATAGAGGGGAACCTAAAACTTTTCAAAAAGGAAAGTGAAAGTAAGAAAGACGAGCACCGTTGAAGTGGGGGAGCTCCTTGAACATTGTTCATGCCCATGGAAACTTTGCAAATCTAGAATTACAGAAACTTTTCAACAAAAATAATTATCCCCTTGTACAAATCCATTGTATTATAAAAATAATGTGCCAAGATTTACCGTTAGGTTGTTTAAATTGCTTGTTTGGTATGTGCGGTGCAAAAACAGAAACTTTGGTTGTAGTGCGTGAATTTACATTTTTTACTCGAACATGCAAAAATTCTGAAATTTTTACACAGTACTGATATGCAAATTCTTTATTTTTTCGTAATGTTTCAGAATTTTTGGAGTTAGAGAAGTATGGTCAATGTTCAGATTACTACAGACTGTTCTGTTTTTGACAGATTCTGTTTTTGATGCATTGTTTTGCTTGTTTTGATGAAACTATGGATTGTATCGGAAGGTATAAGACATAGAGATGTTAGAATACAGTAGGTATAATGCAAAAATAAAATATGAATTGGTTTGCAACAGTACTTAAAGTAGTTATTTTCTTTATTATACTAACGGATCTCACGAAGGTTTTGTTAAGTTTTGTGTGGATGAAGTGTTCGAAGATCGAGGAGGTATTGATATGAGAAGAATGAGGAGAGGCAAGAGCTCAAGCTTGGGGATTCCCAAGGCACCCCAAATAATTATTCAAGGAGACTCAAGCATCTAAGCTTGGGGATGCCCCGGAAGCCATCCCATGTTTATTCAACAAGTATCGGTATGTTTCGGTTTTTGTTTTGTTCACATGATATGCATAAATTCTTGGAGCGTCTTTTGTGCTTTTTATAATGCACCATGCTGGTATGAGATAGTCCTTGGTTGATTTATAGAATGCTCATTGCACTTCACTTATATCTTTTGAGTATGGCTTTATAGAATGCTTCATGTGCTTCACTTATATCATTTGAAGTTTGGATGCCTGTTTCTCTTCATATAGAAAACCGTTATTTGTAGAATGCTCTTTTGCTTCACTTATATTTATTAGAGTGTAGTATTTTGTAGAAAGAATTGAACTCTCATGCTTTACTTATATCTATTTAGAGAGTCAATAGGAATTGGTCGTTCACATGGTTAGTCATAAAATCCTATATAAAACTTGTAGATCACTGAATATGATAAGTTTGATTCCTTGCAATAGTTTTGCGATATAGAGAAGGTAATATGTGGGAGGTACTAGTGAATGATTGTGGTTTAGTAAGAATATTCGTGTTAAGGTTTGTGATTCCCGAAGCATGCACGTATAGTCTCTCGTTATTCTAAGAAGTTGAAGCATGATTTATTTTTGATTGTCTTCCTTTGCGTGGAGGTCGGGGGCGCGCGATGGTTAACTCCTACCAACCTACCCCCTAGGGGCATGCGTAGTAGTACTTTTCTTCGAGGGCTAATAAACTTTCGCAATAAGTATGTGAGATCTTTATGACTAATGTGAGTCCATGGATTATACGCACTCTCACCTTTCCGCAATTTGCTAGCCTCTTCGGTACCGTGCATTGCCCTTTCTCACCTCGAGAGTCGGTGCAAACTTTGCCGGTGCATCCAAACCCTGTGATATGATATGCTCTATCACACATAAGCCTCCTTATATCTTCCTCAAAACAGCCACCATACCTACCTATTATGGCATTTCCATAGCCATTCCGAGATATATTGCCATGCAACTTCCATCATCATCATATACATGACTTGAGCATTCATTGTCATATTGCTTTGCATGATCGTAAGATAGCTAGCATGATATTTTCATGGCTTGTCTGTTTTTTGATATCTTTGCTATGCTAGATCATTGCACATCCTGGTACACTGCCAGAGGCATTCATATAGAGTAATACTTTGTTCTTGTATCGAGTTATAATTTTTTGAGTTGTAAGTAAATAGAAGTGCGATGATCATCATTATTCATTATTAGAGCATTGTCCCAGTGAGGAAAGGATGATGGAGACTATGATTCCCCCACAAGTCGGGATGAGACTTTGGACAAAATAAAAAAAGGAAAAAAAGAGAGGCCAAAAAGAGCCCAAGAAAAAAAAGAGAAAACAAAAAAAATGAGAGAAAAAGAGAGAAGGGGCAATGTTACTATCCTTTCCACACTTGTGCTTCAAAGTAGCACCATGTTTTTCATATAGAGAGTCTCCTATGTTGTCACTTTCATATACTAGTGGGAATTTTGCATTATAGAACTTGGCTTGTATATTCCGATGATGGGCTTCCTCAATTGCCCTAGGTCTTGAGCAAGCAAGTTGGATGCACACCCACTTAGTTTTCAGTTTGAGCTTTCATACACTTATAGCTCTTAGTGCATCCATTGCATGGCAATCCCTACTCCTTGCATTGACATCAATTGATGGGCATCTCCATAGCCCGTTGATTAGCCGCGTCGATGAGAGACTTTCTTCCTTTTTTGTCTTCTCCATATTAATCTCTACCACCGCATTCTATTCCACCCATAGTGCTATATCCATATCTTGCGCTCATGTATTGTGTGGGGGGTGAAAAGACTGAAGCGCGTTAAAAAGTATGAACCAATTGCTTGGCTGACACCGGGGTAGTACATGATTTATATTTTGTGTAAAGAAGATGGAGCATGACAAGGCTATATGGAATCACTCGTGTCTTAATATTCATGCCATGATGAGATTACATGATCAAGATCATGCTAGGTAGCATTCCACATCAAAAATTATCTTTTTTATCATTTACCTACTCGAGGACGACTAGGAATTAATCTTGGGGATGCTGATATGTCTCCATCGTATCTATAATTTTTGATTGTTTCATGCCAATATTCTACAATTTTCACATATTTTTGGCAACATTTTATATTATTTTTGGGACTAACATATTGATCCAGTGCCCAGTGTCAGTTCCTGTTTGTTGCATGTTTTTTGTTTCGTAGAATATCCATATCAAAGAAAGTCCAAATGCGATAAAAATTTACGGAGATTTATTTTGGAATATATGTGATTTTTGGGAAGAAGAATCAACGCAAGACGGTGTCCGAGGTGGCCACGAGGCATCAGGGCTTGCCTGGGGGGGGGGGCAAACGCGCCCTGGTGGCTCGTGAGCACCTTGTAAGTCGGATGACCCCCTTCTTTCCCCGCAAGAAAGATAATATACGGAAGAAAATTGTGTTAAAATTTTAGCCCAATCGGAATTACGGATCTCTAGGAATTTAAGAAACGGTGAAGGGCCAGAAAATAGGAACGCGAAACAGAAGAGAACAGAGAGAGAGAGATCCAATCTCGGAGGGGCTCTCGCCACTCCGGGTGCAATGGAGGCCAAGAACCAGAGGGGAAACTCTCCTCCCATCTAGGGGGGAGACCAAGGAAGAGGAAGGAGGGGGTCTCCCCCCCTCTCACCCGGTGGCGCCGGAATGCCGCCGAGGCAATCATCGTGACGGCGATCTACCCCAACAATTTCGCCGCCGTCAACACCAACTCTCTCCCCCTCTATGCAGCGGTGTAACCTCTATATTCCCGCTATAATTCTCTACTTGAACATGGTGCTTAAGGCTACATATTATTATCCAATGATGTGTGGCAATCCAATGATGTTTGAGTAGATTCGTTTTGTCCTATGGGTTGATTGATGATCGTGATTGGTTTGAGTTGTATGTTTTATTTTGGTGCTGTCCTATGGTGCCCTCCGTGTCACGCAAGCATGAGGGATCCCCGCTGTAGGGTGTTGCAATACGTTCATGATTCTCTTATGGTGGGCGGCTAGAGTGACAGAAGCTTACACCCGAGTAAGGGGGTTGTTGCGTATGGGAGTAAATGGGACTTGATACTTAATGCTATGGTTGGGTTTTACCTTAATGATCTTTTGTAGTTGCGGATGCTTGATAGAGTTCCAATCATAAGTGCATATGATCCAAGTACGGAAAGTATGTTAGCTCATGCCTCTCCCTCATATAAAATTGCAACAATGATGACCGGTCTAGTTATCGATTGCCCAGGAACAAATCATTCTCTTGTGTTACAAAAGCTTTCTACTAAACAACTAACATTTATTATCTTGCAAATTACTCATAGTTTTATTCTCGCAAAGTACTTCTAGTTTTATTCTTGCAAACCTATCCTATCACCTACAAAATAGTTTCATACTTGTTCTAGTTAAAGCGAATGTTAAGTGCACGTAGAGTTGTATCGGTGGTTGATAGAACTTGAAGGGAATATTAATTCTACCTTTAGCTCCTCGTTGGGTTCGACACTCTTATTTATCGAAAAAGCTACAATTGATCCCCTATACTTGTGGGTTATCAGTAACCGCTTTCCTGGCGATAAAGCCTGCCCGTGCAGGGCGCAGGCACATCATTGCTCCCCGTCTCCATCTCGCCCTTCATCTCGCGTGAGCAGCTCCTCTGTTCCCCCCCCCCTCCCCCTCCAACTTCCAATCTCTCCACCACCATGGCCCAGGCAAGAAACCCACGACCGCCGAGGCCTCCTCCAGCAAGAGCGCCCCGGCAGCGGAGCTCGGTCCGGCCCTGCTGCCGGCCACCATCACCAATGAGAACGGTCTAGCCAAGGCCCACCCCCTGTTGGCCTCCGTGCACTTCGAGGGAGGCGCCACCAAGATCTGGCCGGGCTCGCACCCACGACGTGACCTCGGACCCATGGTGGTCCCCGTCTTCTTCCACTCGCTCTTCGCCGGGCTGGTGCCGCCCTTCTTTGACTTCCTCTTTGCCATCCTTGAGCACTACGAGATTTGTCTTCTCCACCTTCACCCCAACTCCATCCTCATCCTTGCTCTCTTCGCATACCCCTGCGAGGCCTTTCTAGGAGTGATGCCGTCCGTGGCGCTCTTCCGAACCTTTTACAGCCTGCGGGTTTTTTCCTCGGGAAACCACCTCTCCGGAGGTGCCTCCTTCCGCATCGACGACGAGATGCACAAGATCTTCATCGACATGAAGATCTTGAAGAAGGTGGAGAACTTCAGGTCATGCTTGGTTTATGTTGATGCCCTGTGGGCCAGTCCTCTCCTAGCAGTCCCTACCGAGCCGGTCGAGAAGATCCCCCGCTGGGAGCACAAGAAGCTCAGCGGCGCTGCCCTGGGGCCGATCCTGGCGGAGCTGGGTGAGGCCGGGCTCACGGTAGGAATGATCGCCAAGGAATTCCTCTGCCGCCGCATCGTGCCCCTGCAGAAGCGCTCGCACCCGGTGTGGGAGATCACCGGAGCCAAAGACCGGATCCGGCTGGCATAGGAGTCCCTGTCTGCCAAAGCAGTGGCCGAAGCTTGGGAAGTTTTATTTCCAGGGGAGGCAGAGGAGATGCCTTATGACGCGCGCCCGGTGCACCACTGGTCGAACAAGGTTGAGCTGGTCGCGGCGATGCCCCAGTTCGACAAGTGGGGGCCGGTCCGTATGGATCTCGAGGAGCCTGAGGACCTTCTCGAGGATTCTTCGGAGACAGGGTCCGCCTCGGGCGACCACGAGGCCTCCCACTCCGGGAAGGAGAGCAGTGAGGAATCGTCCCCGCCACCCCCTCCGTCCCCGCCGGCGCGTCACCGACTTTGGCTAGGCGAGGACAAGGGTGACGATGGGGATGCATTTCGCGTTGTGCCGGCAAGGCCCGTGTCGGCAAGGGATGGAGGAGATGGTGCTGCGGAGGTCGATGAGCCCCTCAAGGAGCGGGCGGAGGGGACCACCGTGGCCGCCGACTTCGACGGGACTCGCGCCGCTTCCTCGGGTGGCCGCCCATGCGTGCTGCGTGAAGGAGGCAACAGTAGCAGCGGCGCCATCAAGGAGCGGAAGAGGAGGCGCTGGAACCCCAAGGATGAGTAAGTTCCTCCGCCCCTTCCTATCGATCCCTGCTTCCTGGCTGCTGCGGCCCTGATGAGTTTTCGCCTGCGCAGGAAACCTGAGCAGGCCGCCGAGGAGAAGGAGAAGACCAAAAGGAAGAAGGCCGAGCTCAAGGGGCCCTCCCCTCCTCTGAAGACCACCTCGCCTGCCGTGCCGGCACACCTGGCGGCGAAACCAGCGAGGGGCAGTGAGGAGGCCGGGCTGTGGCTTGAGAGCGGGGGCGAGGCCTCCGATGGCCGGGGGGCACTCCCCCAGGGGCACGCGGAGGCGACCCCCCGGAGCGAGGCGACGACTCCCAGGCCTGCTGCGGCGGTGCCTCCTGAGGCGGCCCCCATCGCCGGTGTCAAGATGGTGGGAAAGGGGGGCGAGACACTGAGCTCTTCCCAGTGCACCATGCCCGCTATGGCGGAGGCCACTACAGCCCTAACGGAAACCGTCTCCTGGCCCGGGCGCCCGGACCTCGAGGTGTCCAAGGCGACGCCAGAGCGTGGGGCGACGCCGCTGGCGCCGGGGGTAGCCATCCTGGGTCCCCCACGCCAGACGGCGAGCACGACCCCTGCTGGGGGCGACAGCGCGGGGCTGTCGAAGGGGCTCGAGATCGTGCCTTCCCATCCGACGATGCCAGCAGGCGACGAGGAGGCTCGGGCGAGTCGCGCCTTGGTGCTAGGGGAGAGCGGCACCGCGCCCTGGGGCGGGGCCGTCAACAGCGTCAGGGTGGCCCTTGAGGCCCTCGAAGGTAAGCTCAGGAAGGAGGCAGAGCTCTGCGCGGAGGAGCGGCGGAGGCTGGCGGAGGGGTGGAGCTAGCTTCAGGAGGCGGCGAAGCTCAACCGCTAGTGGGATGAGGAGGCACAGGCACAGCGCGAGAAGCTCGGCAAAGATGCCCAGGCGTCCCTCACGAAGGCCCTCGAAGATGCCCAGGAGGCCAAGCAGCGGCGGGAGGAGGCAGATGCCTACGAGAAGACACTCCAGGAGCAGGCTACTTCGCGTGAGCGCCGGCTCAAGACGCGGGAGGAGGCCGCGGAGGCCCGCAAGGGCCGACTAACGTCGCGCGAAGCTGAGCTCCCGAAGCGCGAGGAGGAGGTCCTGAGGTGCCAGGAGGCGGTCGCTACCCGCGAGGCTGTAACACCCCGATTTTTGGCCCTATCTTTTTCTTTTGGATTTCTTCGAATTTTTATTTGGAGTTCCTTTTCCGTGGCTTTGTGGTCTTGAAACCTGGGAAAATCTTCTCTCCTATCACTTCCTTGTGGCTTGTCATTCTCAAATCTATCCCAAGGCCATGTCATTTCCATCTTAGCCCAACCCCAATATTTATTTCTTGGGAATATTTCTTGTATTTATTAAAGGAATAACCCTATTTGCCCTAGGTTATGAAGCAACCTATATTTCTGCCTTCCACAAAATTCCCACAAAATTCTCATAAATTCTTTGGATCATATCTTCCACAAATATGCCAAAATCCATCCTTGCCTAGTTCAAAAATAATTCCGGAATATTCATTTCATATTCTGTCCAGATTGGCACTTTGTGAAGGAAGTGCTATTTATATTTTCTTGATTGCCCTCAAAAATTTTGGGCACTCTCTCTTATCCAAATAATTGCCACATGCCAAAATTCCTTCATTTGCCTAGTAAATCTTCCTCAAAAAATTTCAAAGTTTCTGTCCAGAGAGAAGCTTTGTGAAGGAAGTACTATCTAGGCTTATCCAAATGAGTTGAAATTTTGGGAGATCATTAATGTAATCAAATAATGACTCTCCGCCAAATTTCATCTCCATCCAACAATCTATATGAGCACAACATCCAATCTTGGTTTCTGGTCACAATTTCAGTTTGTGAAGCAACTATATTTTATATTGCTTCAAAAATTCTGAAATTAATCCAGGACCTAAATATCCATAAATAATGTGAGCATGACAAAATTCACATTATTTTGCCAATCCATTTTCTCTCCAAATTCCCCCAAGTTTCTGTCCAGTGGGTATCATTGTGAAGGAAGTACCATTTTGGCTTATCCAAATGGGATGAAATTTTTATGGTACCTTCATATGCCCAAATGATCATACTCCACAAAATTTCAGCCCAATCCAAGCATCTATGTGAGTGCTACTTCCTGATCTAGATTCTGGCCAATTTTTGGCAGTTGTGAAGCAACTGCACTCTAACCTTGCCCTAATGACCTCAAAATTCACAGGATCATAGTCCTTCCTACCCTAAGCCTCTGTGACATCCTGGTGAATCCTTATCTCATTCCATTTTACCACAGCATCATGCCTAAGTTTGCAACAGCAAACTTTCTCTGATAACTCACATCCACCAACAGTAGGTTTCTTCGACCTATCACCTCTGGTAGGGCCCATCCAAGAAGGACAACGCGCTAGACACCATTAGCCTGGCACTGGAGCTCTCCTCTTGCCTTTGCACGCGGTGACCAGGCTCACAGCGCGTGCTCTGAGCTTTGGGACCCTCCTGCCGCCGCCCAAACGTCGTCCTCACGACACCTCGCCTTGCCGCAGTCCTTCCCAAGCTCTCCCTCGACTCTCTGGTTCGCCCTTCCCCGCTAATAGCTCGCCGGACCGAGCCAAATCGACGGGTACGCGTGCACTGTGCACCCCTTGGTCGTCGCCGTTTTGCCGTTGTCTCCTCTCCTCGAGCCGTCGCTTCGCCCTGAGCCTCGTCAGGTCGGCAATGCCGCGCCGCCCCACTAGCCGCCACCGACCTCGCCAGAGCACACTCCACCTGGCCGTGCAACACCCGGGGACGGCACGACCTCTGCCCCGGCTATATATAGCCACCCGAGCCCCTCCTCTCCTCACCAGCCTCTTCTCCACACTCACCTAGCCCTCCCCGACCACTCACCCGAGCTCGAGAGCTTCTCCTCGGCCACCATTGCCGCCATGGCCGCCGCCAAGCTCCTCATAAATTCGGTCCAGCCCGAGCCCTCCTCTCTCCCCTACCACCACCAGAGAACTCCACGCCCACCCTAGACCCTTTCCCGTAGCTCGCCGCCTCCTCTCTGTGGCCGGAGCGCCATTCCCGATTCTGGCCGAAGCCGTCCTCCGCCGCGGCCGGGGCCCTGCTAGCTCGGCTGCTCCCCGGCGAGGACAAGACCCACTGGTGGATGCGCCTCCTCGCGCTGGTCACTCCGGTGGCCGGAGCGTCGCCGGAGGTGGCCGGTGGCATCGGGACGGCCGCCGGCGTCGAGCGCCCTCCTCTGCATCGCGGGCGAATGGGAGGTTGAAGGAGTTGACCAGCCCGGTGGGCCCCACCAACCCGCGACCCCACCCGTCAGCCAGAGGGAGACGTTGACCTCGGGCCCTCCCAGTTTAAGTGAAGGCGTACTTCCCTAAAGTACGTTTTCGTTTTATGAAAGCGTACTCTGGTGCATCTTCGACTGAAAATACGCTTTCACCATTAGAAGACGTATTTTCGGAAATACGCTTTCAACTACCAGCCGCCGGCCGAAACAGTTAATTTGCGGACGTTCGTCCGTTAAGGGCAGAAGGGGACAGATTTTTATTCTTTTTCCGCCTAACGAACGAACAGCCGTAACTCCGCGACCGTAACTTCGAATCAGGTGATTCCAAAGCCCACGTTCTCAGTTCGTCGAGCCCGTTCCGATGGTATCATTTTCATAAGGTTGGCATACTGTGAAAATGACCATTTTGCCCCTGCCCTCTATTCAGCTCCGCCGAGAGGGAAACTTTTCCATCGATTCTTTCCGCTAGTTCATCACACCTCTCCCCGATGGTTTCTTCATCCCCAGGCAAGCCACAACAGCCACTTGCATGATGGTATTGCAGTAGCCATGGTTTCCACTTGAATATTTAATAATTGTTTGCGCATTTAATTATTTTGTAAATACTTCGAATATGCTTATGAATCCATGTCTATGCTTATGCCATGTTCATTTTCATCTAGTAAGTGATATGATTAATTGCTAAGGATAATTTTATCATGTTTTATTCTTGCAATTATTTCCGATGCTAGTAATAATGTTATGCTCACATGAGTAGTTATGGTTTGATATGAAAATACTTGTGATAGTCATGATCGTCATTATGCCATGATCATTTGCATCCCGTAGCATGAATGATTTATCTTTGTTGATGCTATGTTGTTAAAAGGTTATGTTGCCCATCCATGGTTGCACTGATATCATGCTCATATGTGTTGTCATATTAGTTTACTGTGACTCAGCTCATCACCATTCAAGTTGAACCTGACATTAATCGAACTTGATCAAATCTGTTGGCTGAGTCATGGTGCAACCGAATCGAGCTAACCAGTGCAGCCACACTTGCCTTATGGGAGGCCCTAATGCGGTCTATTGTCATGCCTCTCGCCGGTGCCTCCAACTAGGGAAGGTTATGTGCGCGCGCTACCCTGATCAGGTAGGCGGCCATAATCCTTGTGCCCGAGTTGTTTGCGCGCAGTTGTCCCCGTTCGGGACGAGTTTGTTTTGTTGGGCCACGACGGTGGTAGCCACAGAGGTGGCGGATGTCACGAGTTGACATCGGGGCGACCCAGGACATAGCCCAAAGGGGAGTTTGTCGGGAGTGGCCGGGAGAGTGTCATGCAATACACTGGTTTTGTCGGAACGTCGTTGGTCCACCCGAATGGGAGCACGAGGCCATGAGTTCCATGGTGTGGGTACAGTGTACTAACCTCTGCAGAGTGTATAATCTATCTATAGCCGCGTCCTCGGTCATGGACACAGTTCGTAGTAGGTCACACTATGGGTCAACAGAAATAATAACCTGAATAATAAACCACCCCGGTTCGATGAGAAAAGAAGTTGATTGATCTTTATGTGGTCATGCGATGATCACAGGTAGAGATCAAGCTCCGTGTGGTCATGTGATGATCACGATGGTAAGTTTGTGGTTATGAGATAACCTCCGAGCAGAGTAAGTTGGTCTAGGAGACCTTAACCGTCGACCCCCATGCATGCTAGTGCTAGTATCATCCTGTTCATATCATGATTTATGTGTACATGCCATGCTCATGTTGTTGCCATGCTCATGTTGTTGCCATGCTCATATTGCTGCCATGCTCATGATGTTCTAGTAGTATCATGTTCATCTTTGATGATTAACCTGTAAATGCCATGCTGTTGTATGTCTTGATAGCTTTGGTTGCTGTGAGCTTGCGAGTACATTCAAAGTACTCACCTGGCGTGTCATGCCAGATTGCAGGTGATGCCGTGTTTGCTTGTCGAGGATCTCGAGGTTGCGCTCTAGGATACGTCCCAGCCAGAGTCCCTGCGGAGTGGAGTTCATCACTGTCGTCGTTGTTCCGCTGCTAGAAGTTATTCCGCTTCGAGTTGTTCCGCTGCTAGCATAGAGCTACCTTAGCAGGCGAAGTGTCGCCGTGCCCCTGTAATCCTTTGTAACATCGGACCCTTGTACTTGCACCATTTGTAATAAAGAGCTGATTTGTTCTATGCCAAGTAGTGTCTTATTCCAGAAGACTTGATCTCTGGGCTAGAATACGGGGTGTTCCGGTCTCTCTGAGCCGGGGTGCCACAGAGGCGAACACCAAGACCCGGGAACGCGAGCTTGCGACATCCACGTCCGCGCAGGAGGCAGAACGGGAGCGCCTACTGGCGAAGGAGCGTGAGCTGGCGGCCGCCCAGGCCACTCTCGATGAGCAGAGGAGCCTCGCGGCCAAGCGGGACGAGCTCCAGGCCGAGGTTGACGACCTCAAGAAGCAGCTGCTGGATACGGACGCCACCGTCGAGGAAGCGTGCCGCGACCTGCTAACCCAGGCGACCACGCGACTCTTCAGCAACCTTCTCCGCCTCGACGGTCGCTTCGACTTCGGGCAGGTGGTGACCCCTGTCCCGACAGATCTCCGCGATGCCCTCGAGGAGGCTGTGAGGGAGCATGTGGTCGGCTTCGTCGGGCTGTACGCCTTCGAGCCTGAGGTCAGCGGCGATGGTGGCGAGCCCCCTCGCGACGATGGTGAGAGTGGTAACGGCGGCGCCTCACGCGCCTAAATTCTCCTTGACCTGTTGCTATAATAGGGTAGACGCGGCCTCGTGGGGGCGTGAAAACATTTGCATGGTACTTTTGCTTTAAGCACTTAATGATTTAGGCGTTTTCGTTTTCCTCTCGAGGCCTTTATTTCCATTTTACATTACCTTCGTGCCTTGTGTCGCTGGGACCAAGCCCCCGAGGTGAGCTACAACCATCGCTGGTATGCCCAGAGCATGCGCTCGGCAAGGCCAGAGGGTGTAGGACTCTTAGGGCTGGTAGGAGTCCCTGAGGCGCGATGCTCAAGGTCCCCCCCTTGACGTGCAGGCGGCTCGTGCTAAGGAAATCAGGATGCCATGAGAGAAAAACGAGAGAAAGAAGACCCGAGGGGTGCTTTAGACTTAGCTCCTTCGAGGCGTGCAGCTTGGGGCGAGTCCTTCGCAGGGCGCGGCTCGTGAGGCGCAGTCCCTCATGAGGCCTTCCGCCCATAGGATGCCGCTCGTGTGGCCTCCCGAGGGGGGGCCCCTGAGGCCTTCGGTATCCTGCACCATGGAAACTGCCAAGTTTTCGCAAGTAGTGCAGCAGGGCGCGCTCGCGAGATCGCCTGTGGGTGTTATGCGAGGAGACAAGAGCACCAAGGACCTGGTGAGGTGACGTACATGGGAGCAGGTCCGCGAGCCAGAGCTCAGTCACTTGGATTTTTCAGTGCTGCTGGGACTGACCTGAGCACAGACACCGTGCCCAGCCCCCGCTCGCGTGATAGGCACGGGTGAGGCCACGAGCGCGCGCCCCTACTGGGGCACCCTCAGCTGCAAGCACACAGGGTTTTGGATGAAATAAGCTTTACTGATGCATGAAGCAGGTTCATTACATAATAGAAAGATACATGCTGCCGTGTTCGGCATGGGTCAGCTTGAGGATGTGACGGCCGAGGGCCCCTCAGATAAGTAGGCCGTCAGCACCGAGCATGGGCATCCGCCAGCGCTGAGCATGGGGCATCCGCCAGCACTGAGCATGGGGCTTCCACGAGAGTGGGAAGGAGCTCTCATGTGCCGAAGGCAGCGCGGGTAGAGAGAGCCCCGGAGCATGTATAGCTCCATGTCGCTCGTATCCATGGGGCACGGATAGAACTTACGGTGATGACGGGTGTTCCATGTGTTTTGTACCAGAACACCCTCCTCCGGCACGAGTGGGGCGGGTGTTAACCACCTCCGTATTCCTTTCGATGTGGGACTCCAGGCTCATGCGCATCAGCCTCGCGAAGGTGGCTCCGGCACCCTCTAGGGCGAACGGCATACGCATGAGCCATTGCAAGCCCACGGTCTGGTCGATCCACGGAGGAGGGGAGGGGCCCACGGGACGAGCCTGGATGAGGGCGATGAAGTCGATGCACATGCGCGTGCTACCGCGTGGCCTGGCGACGGGGGTGAGGCTGGCGATCCACTTGGGGTGGGGAGCTTCACGGGCGATTCCAGCATCCTGGGGCTTGTTAGCTTCCTAGGTGATGACTTCCTGGTTCTCGGTCACCTGATGCCATTCCTTATGCTCGACGGGCCGCGCGCTCTGGCACGTGGCTGGGTGGTGCTCGATCACCTCCCTCGGTAGGCCGGGCGCACCTGATGCTTTCCAAGCCAATGCATCAGGGCTTGCCCGGATCAAGGTGACGAGCGCGCCTTCCTATTTGGGGGAGGGCCTGCCGCTGACGGCGAGGGAGGGGCCTGCTTCGCCCCCATCCAGCGACGCCTTCTTGGACTTAGCCCGCTCCCGAGAGAGTAGGGGCATCTTCTTCACGGGCGTCTCCTCGGCAGGCCCAGGCACGTCCTCATCGGCTGGGTACGCGGTGGAGGTAGTCTTGTAGGCGTGCTCGGGGGTGTGCAGCGCATCCTTCTCGTTGCAGTGGACGGTGAGGGTACCGCTGCAGCCGGGCATTTTGACGAGGCCGTAGGTGTGGTGGGTCGTGGCCATGAACTTGGAGTGCGCCGGGTAGCCCAAGATGGCATTGTAAGGTAGGCCGATGTGAGCCACATCGTAGACGATGAACTCCGTACGGTAGACAGGAAGGCGCACCTACCCCAGGGGGACAGTGGAGCCGTCGGTGATGCCCGAGAAGGGCCTGGTGGGCATCAGGCGCTCATAGGGCACTTGTAGCATCTCGAAGGTCTCCACAGAGAGTACGTTAAGGCCTGCTCCACCGTCGATGAGAATTTTGGTGACGGCCACATTGCTGATGGTAGGCGTAGACAGCAAGGGGACAGCACCCACGCCCTTCGTGGACTTGGGGTGGTCGTTGGCGTCGAAGGCAATGGAGAACTCAGACCACTTGAGGCGGCCGACGGACTCGAGCGCCGGGAGGGCCGCGTTCACCTTTCGAGAGAACTGCTTGAAGTAGCGGCTGGATGGAGGGGCCTGGGCCCCGCCGAGGATGCAGGCCACCCTGCGGGGCTCTTGGTAGCCCCTAGCATTCTCAGCGGGAGGGGAGTCGTTGGCGCATATTGGGGCGGCGTTAGCTTGAGGGTCTGCCTGCCACGGCTGGTTCTGCTAGCCCTGACGGTTGTTGTCACCGGCGCCATTGTTGTGGTTGTCGCCCCAGCGGCCACCTCCGCTGCCGCCACCGCAGCCCTTGCCACGCTCCTTGCGGCTGCCGTGGCGCTCAGTGCAGCCCTCGTGAAAGCAGCTTGAGCTCATGGCAGTCTTTTGTGCTGTGGGAGTTCGCGTTGTGGTAGGCGCAGAAAGGGCGGTCGTCCTTCTTGGCCTCCCCACGGTCGCGGCCGTGCTTGTAGTCCGGCTACGCCGTGAGCACGGCAGGGCCCTTGTGCTTGGTGTCCTTGCCCTTGGGTTTCGCCGCGCCAGGCTCAGCGTCAGTGCCGTTGTGGAGGAAGAGGCGTCCCTCTTCGGCCTTGGTGCAACGGTCGGCGAGGACAAACAACTCTGATGCGGAGTCGAGATCGTCCCTGACCGAGAGCTTCTCACACATCTTCACATCCGAGACGCCATTGGTGAAGGCGGAGACGATCGCGGCGTCAGAGGCCTACGGGATCCTGTGGCGCACCTGGCTGAAGCGCTGGATGAACTTGCGAAGGGGCTCACCAGGGCGCTGGCGCATGTCCTACAGGTCATTGAGCGTGAGGGGATGGTCGCTTGTGCCCTTGAAGTTGGCGACGAACTGCTTGCACAGGTCCTCCCACTAAGAGATGGACGTCTCGGGGAGGTTCATGACCCATGAGCACGCAGCGTCCTTGAGGGCCATGGGGAACCAGTTCGCCATGACCCGGTCATCCCCCTTCATGGCCTGGATGCTGATGGTGTAGAGCAGGAGGAACTCCGTGGTGTTAGCGCTGCCGTCGTTGCGTGGAGTGAGCTCTGGCTTGAATTTGTCGGGCCACACCACACAGCGTAGCTCGGGGGCGAGGGCCAGGTAGCCCCCGTTGGTGATGGCACCACCGTTGAGGGCCGCGCGGTTCTGGCGCCCAGCCATGGCGACGTCATGGAGGACGCGGTCCTGGCGGTTGAGCACCTTCTCGAGGACCACACGCGCGTCCGGGGGCGCTCGACCGACGATCTGGCAGCTGTCACCGTTGCCGTCCGGTGCGAGCGAGCCGCGGGATGGCTCCGGGGTACGCGCTGTGGGGCGCTCAGCCATGTCGCGGTCCGGAGGAGGTGCGTCGCGCCCGGCCCGGTCGGCGCGGGACAGCGGAGGAGGCAAGGAGCGGGAGGGCGCCTGGCCATCGCGTGCAGCGTCGACGAGCTCGGTGATGCGCCCGAGCCAGGCGTCGTAGCCGTCCTCGATGGGACGATAGCCCAGTAGCTCCTGCGCCATGAGCAGTGCGGCGTGCGGAGTGGGTGGGTCGCGACGTGCAAGTGAGGAGGTGGCGGCAGAGCGGTCGTGCTCCTGCTCATTCACCGATGGGTGGGCGGAGGAGGCCACCCGCTCCCCAACAGGCTCGGTGGCGGCGCGAGGGCGCCAACTAGGGGGACCTCGGGCGGCGGGCGCCGCGTGGACCCTGGCAGCGGCTCGGCGCGCAGCACGTTTCCGACGAGCGGCGGCGTCATCCATGTCGATGCTGACGTCGAGGTCGAAGGCGCAAAGACAGCAAGTCCCCTGTCGGAGTCTAGGATCTGCGTCCAAGAAACTTCTCCAAGAACATAGGATTCGAACTCTGGGGGACTTTGCTTGGCAGCCTACGATGCGTCGGCGACTACGGCAGGGACACGACGGGCTCGCTGGCTCTCACCGGACACGAAGGGGACGCGCGGTGTAATACCCTACTCCTGCCTGTGTTGGATTGCTCTGTGATGGAGAGCTTGTGGCTCGAGGTACAAGAGGTATGGGGGAGAATGTGTTGATTCCCTTACATGGAAGCGGCCCTGCCCCTTTTGTAGTGCCTTGGTCCTCTTCCCCGAAAATATGAGCAGGAAAGGGTTGCCACAGGGTGGCAATTCAAAAGGGGGACAAGGGCGCAGGCTTATCCTGACTAAAGGCGGTCTCCGCCTACTAAAGTAGCTCCTTGTGACGCACTGGTGGGCTTGGTGATGACCTCCGTCCTGGCGCGCTGATCCATCCTGAACTTCTATCACCAAAGGGGAAAGCCTTTGGGACTTGCTTTGGGGGATGCAGGTGCCGCCGCTCCTTCATCACCAGAATGGAAGCTGGGCTCGGTCGCGCCCCACTGTCCTTATCCTGACAGCGGGTCGTCACCCATGTGCCGGGCGTGGAGCTCTGCGGCTGGCGCCGTACGACTCGCTTCGTGAGAGGGCCTCGTGAGGGAACCCGGTGCTTGGCGGCCTCGGCGGGGCCTGGCCTGGCGGTGAGAGGCCTCGCGAGGCTTGCCCCTCGCAAGGCGGCTTCCTTCGGAGCGTCGGGGGCAAGGCCACCCTCATGGGCTGGCCCAAGCGTCCTCCTCTGGGCCAGAGGTAGACGGGCCATGGTACCCTGGTCCCATTGGGCCGACAGTTGCCCCCGGGCCCACGGCGCGCACGTTCCACCCGTCAGGGAGAAAACGGCGAGGGGCCCATTGAGCTATCGGGCCCAGAGGTGACGCGTGGCGGCTTTCGCGGGGTGGGTCGCCCCCACTCCCCACGACGCCTCGGTAACCGCCGTCCTGGCGATAAAGCCTGCCCGCGCGGGCGCAAGCACGTCATTGCCCTTCATCTCGCGCGAGCAGCTCCTTTGTTACTCCACCCCCAACTTCCAATCTCTCCACCGCCATGGCCCCAGGCAAGAAACCCACGACCGCCAAAGCCTCCTCCAGCAAGAGCTCCCCGGCGGCGGAGCTCAGACCGGCCTTGCTGCCGGCCACCATCAACGAGAACGGGCTCACCAGGGCCCGCCCCCTGCTGGCCTCCGCGCACTTCGAGGGAGGCGCCACCAAGATCTGGCCGGGCTCATGCCCGCAGCGCGAGCTTGGTCCCACGGTAATCCCCGTCTTCTTCCACTCGCACTTCGCCGGGCTGGTGCCGCCCTTCTCTGACTTCCTCTACAACATCCTCGAGCATTATGAGATCTGCCTCCTCCACCTTCACCCCAACTCCGTCCTCGTCCTTGCGCTCTTCCCGTACCTCTGCGAGGCCTTCCTGGGAGTGATGCCGTCCGTAGCGCTCTTTCGGACCTTCTACAGCTTGCGGGTTTTTTCCTCTGGGAACCACCGCTCCGGAGGTGCCTCCTTCCGCATCGACGACGAGATGGGCAAGGTTTTCCTGAACATGAAGATCTTGAAGAAGGTGGAGAACTTCAGGTCGCGCTGGGTTTATGTTGACGCCCAGCGGACTAGTCCTCTCCTGGCGGTCCCCACCGAGCCGGCTGAGAAGATCCCCCGCTGGGAGCACAATAAGCTTGGCGGCGCTGCCCTGAGGCTGATCCTGACGAGGCTGGCGGAGCTGTGCAGGGCCGGGCTTACGGCAGGCATGATTGCCAAGGAATTTCTCCACCGTCGCATCGCGCCCCTGCAGAGGCACTCGTACCCGGTGTGGGACATCACCGGACCTGAAGACCGGATCAGGCTGGCACGGGAGCCCCTCTCGGCCGAAGCCGTGGCCGATGCTTGCGAAACTTTATTCCCAGGGGAGGCAGAGGATGTGCTATATGATGCGCGCCCGGTGCACCGCTGGTCCAACAAGGCGGAGCTGGTCGCGACGATGCCCCAGTTTGACCAGTGGGGGCCGGTCCAGATGGATCTCGAGGAGCCCGAGGAGCTTCCCGAGGACTCTTCGGAGACGGGGTCCTCCTCGGGCGACCACGAGGCCTCCGACTCCGGGAAGGAGAGCAGCTAGGAATCATCTCCGCCACCCCCTCCGTGTCCGCCGGCGCGTCGCCGGCTTCGGCTGGGCGAGGACGAGGGCGACGATGAGGATGCATTTCACGTCGTGCCGGCCAGGCCTGTGCCGAAGAGGGAGGGAGGAGGCGATGCCGCAGAGAGCGACGAGCCCCTCGTGGAGCGGGAGGAGGGGACCACCATGGGCGGCTGCCCAAGCGCGCTGCGCGATGGGGGCAGCAGCAGTGGCGCCATCAAGGAGCGGAAGAGGAGGCACTTTTACCCCAAGGACGAGTAAGTTCCTCCGCCCCTTCCTGTCGATCCCTGCTTCCTGGCTGCTGCAGTCCTGACGTGCTGTCGCTTGCGCAGGAGCTCCGAGCTGGCCGCCGAGGAGGAGGAGAAGACCAAGAAGAGGAAGGCCGAGGTCGAAGGGCCCTCCCCTCCTCTGAACACCGCCTCGCCTGCCGCGCCGGCGCCCCCAGAGGCGAGACCGGCGGGGGGTGGTGAGGAGACCATGCTGGCGCCTCCCGAGGCGGCCCCCACCGCCGGTATCGAGATGGCGGGGAAGGGGGGTGAAGCACCGTCCCTTCCCTAGCGTACCACGCCTGCCACGGCGGAGGCCACCGCACCCCCCACAGGAGCCACCTCCGGGCCCAAGCGCTCGGACCCTGAAGTGTTTACGGCCGCGCCGGAAGTGGCCATCCCAGCCCCCCCCCCCCCCCCGCCATACGGCAAGCGCAACCCCTGCCGGGGGCAATGGTGTGGGGCAGCCGGAGGGGCTCAAGGTTGTGCGCTCCCGCCTGCCGACGCCTGCAGGCGATGAGGAGGCCCGGGCGAGTCGCGCCTTGGTGCTGTGGGAGAGCGGTACCGTGCCTTGGAGCGGGGCCGTCAACAGCATCAAGGCAGCTCTCGAGGCCCTCGAAGGCGAGCTCGGGAAGGAGGCAGAGCTCGGTGCAGAGGAGCGGCGGAGGCTGGCGGAGGGGTGGAGCCAGCTTCATGAGGCGGCAAAGCATGACCGCCAGTGGGATGAGGAGGCGCAAGCGCAGCGCGAGCAGCTCACCAAAGAGGCACAGGTGTCCCTTGCAAAGGTCCTCGAAGACACACAGGAGGCCAAGCGGCAGCAGGAGGAGGCGGATGCTTACGAGAAGATGCTCCAAGAGCAAGCTGCCTCACGCGAGCGCCGGCTTAAGGCGCGGGAGGAGGCCGCAGAGGCCCTCGAGGGCCGGCTCGCGTCCCGCGAAGCTGAGCTCCCGAAGCGTGAGGAGGAGATCCATAGGTCCCAGGAGGCGGTCGCTACCCGTGAGGCGAACGCCAAGATCCGGGAAGGTGAGCTCGCGGCATCTGCGTCTGCGCAAGAGGCAGAACGGGAGCGCCTACTGGCGAAGGAGCATGAGCTGGCGGCCGCCCCAGCCGCTCTCGACGAGCAGAGGAGCCTCGCAGCCAAACGGGACAAGCTCTAGGCCGAGGTTGACGACCTCAAGAAGCAGCTGCTGGACACGGATGCCACCGTCAAGGAAGCATGCCGCGACCTGCTGACCCAGGCGACAACGCGACTCTTCAGCAACCTCCTTCGCCTCGACGATCGCTTCGACTTCGGGCGGGTGGTGACCCCTATCCCGGTGGAGCTCCGTGAGCCCCTTGAGGAGGCTGCGAGGGAGTGCATGGCCGGCTTCGTCGGGCTGTACGCCTTTGAGCCTGAAGTCAGCGGCGGCGGTGGCGAGCCCCCTCGTGACGACGGTGGGAGCGGCGACGGCGGCGCCTCACGCACCTAAATTCTCCTTGACCTGTGGCTTTAATAGGATAGACATGGCCCCGCGGGGGCGTAAAAACATTTGCATGGTACTTTGATATAAGCCTTTAATGATTTATGCATTTTTTCGCTTACCTCCCGAGGCCTTTGTTTTCCCTTTCACATTGCCTTCGTGCCCTATGTCGCTGGGACCTAGCCCCTGAGGTGGGCTACACCATCGCTGGGATGCAGAGAGCGTGCGCTCGGCAAGGCCAGAGGGTGTAGGGCTCTTAGGGCTGGTAGGAGTCCCTGAGGTGCGATGCCTAGGGTCCCCCCCTTGACACACAGGCGGCTCGTGCCAAGGAAATCAGGAGGCCACAAGAGAGAAACGAGAGGGAAAGGACCGGAGGGGTGCTTTAGACTTAGCACCTTTGAGGCATGCAGCTTGGGGCGAGTCCATCGTAGGGCACGGCTCGTGAGGCGCAGTCCCTCATGAGGCCCTCCGTCCGTAGGAACCGCCGTGAGGCCTCTTGAGGGGGCTCCTGAGGCCTTCATATCCTGCACCAGGGAAACTGCCAAGTTTTTGCAAATAGCGCAGCAGGGCGCGCTTGCGAGGCCGCCTGTGGGTGCTACGCGAGGAGACAAGAGCACCAAGGACCTGGTGAGGTGACGTACACGGGAGCAGGCCCGCGAGCCAAAGCTCAGTCGCTTGGGTTTTTCGGCGCTGCTGGGACTGACCCGAGCACAGACACCGTGCCCCAGGGGACAAGAGCACCAAGGACTTGGTGAGGTGACGTGCACGGGAGCAGGCCCGCGAGTCAGAGCTCAGTCGCCTGGGTTCTTCAGTGTTGTTGGGACTGACCCGAGCACAGACACCGTGCCCAGCCCACGCTCGCGTAACAGGCACAGGTGAGACCACGAGCGCGCGCCTCTGCTAGGGTACCCTTAGCTGCAAGCACACAGGGTTTTTGAGGAAATAAGATTTACTGATGCATCAAGCAAGTTCATTACATAACAGAAAGATACATGCTGCCGTGTTCGACATGGGTCAGCTTGAGGATGTGATGGCCGAGGGCCCCTCAGGTAAGTAGGCCACTAGCGCAGAGCATGGGGCATCCGCCAGCGCTGAGCATGGGGCTTCCATGAGAGTGGGAAGGTGCTCTCATGTGCCGGCGGCAGCGTGGGTAGAGAGAGCCCCGGAGCGTGTACAGCTCCATGTCGCTCGTATCCATGGGGCACGGATAGAACTTACGGTGATGGCGGGCGTTCCATGTGTTTGGTACCGGAACACCCGCCGCCATCACGAGTGGGGCCGTGGTGGGCTGGTGGGCGAGTGTTAACCACCTCAGTATTCCTTGCAATGTGCGACTCCAGGCTCAAGCGCATCAGCCTTGCGAAGGTGGCTGCAGCACCCTCCAGGCCGAACGGCATACGCATGAGCCAGGGCGAGCCTGCGGCGATGCGCAGAGGAGGGAAGGGGCCTGCGGGGCAAGCCTGGTTGAGGGCGACGAAGTCGACGCACATGCGCATGCTATCGCGCGGCCTGGTGACCGGGGTGAGGCTGGTGATCCTCTTGGGGTGGGGGGCTTCACGGGCTATTCCAGCATCCTGGGGCTTGTTGACCTCATGGGTGACGACTTCCTGCTTCTTGGGCGCTTGACAATATTCCTCACGCTTGACGGGCCGCGCGCTCCGGCACGTTGCTGAGTGGTGCTCGATCACCTCCCTCGGTAGGCTAGGCGCGCCTGATGCTGTCCAAGCCAGCGCATCAGGATACGCCCGGAGGAAGGTGACGAGTGCGCCTTCCTATTTGGGGGAGGGCCCGCCGCCAGCGGCGAGGGAGGGGCCTACTTCGCCCTCATCCAGCGACGCCTTCTTGGACTCGACCCACTCCTGAGGGAGCAGGGGCTTCTTCTTCACGGGCGTCTCCTCGGCAGGCCCAGGTAAGTCTTCAATGGCCGGGTACGCGACGGAGGCGGTCTTGTAGGAGTGCTTGTCGGGGCCGGATTTCTGGGACACAATATCCCAGAAATTAACCCCTCGTGTCGTCACCAGCCCAGGATTACTGTTACTGGTGGACACGTCCTTGTTACAGATTACCAAGCAATTACAAGAATTGGATACAAGACCATAAAGGTCTAATGATACAATAATGATATCTAGTGACGGGTGACGGAAGCAACTCGTGGTTTTCCAATGCCGATGGGGCTCCATTCCCACAGGAACAGCTGACCCGGATAATTCCTATCCCGCGTGGCTGCTATCCTAGGCTCCGCATGGACATCGCTGTGGTACTCCTCGTTTAAATCCTGACCTGGCCAATTAAATAGCCAGGGACAAGCCTGTGAGTACATTGGAATGTACTCGCAAACATAATGAACAAAAGATATACCGAATGCGTATGATCATGATGGGTTAAATTATATGCATATGCTGAACGAAATTTAAAACATGGCATGATAAATATTAGCATGTGCAGAAAAATAAAATATTACTGATAAACCAAGAAAGTTAAAAGTGGATAATCGGGCGAGACACGACCACCCGAGAATCCAAAAGAAAATATAAAGTGGAGAATCGGGCGAGACAAAACCGCCCGAGTATCCAAGAGAAATGCCAAACGGGTGTCTAAAAGAGAATCGGGCGAGACAGGACCGCCCGAGAACTAAAGCGACCCCACGAGAGGTCTTGAAAAGAAATGCCAAACGGGTGTCTAAAAGAGAATCGGGCAAGACAGGACCACCCGAGAACTCAAGCGACGCCACGAGAGGTCTTAAAAATAAAATCAAGTGTCCGGGGTAGTCCAGCCAGCCCCTGAGACACTCAGGAAATAAAATAGGAGAAACGGGTTAGTCCATAATAATATGCATAGTAATAACAATACTTATAACAATAGCATTTATGGTAACAAAAATTATACATGATGGCATTAGGGTGACAATAATTTTCCTGCAAATTAATTCATGCTCAATTTAATCATTTCCTCCGGAGACCGACACTTGACCAACCCAGACTGTAGTCCTTAACTGCAAACACGGCTATTCGAATAGGTATAACTCTGCAGAGGGTGTACTCTTTACCCACAAGTAAAGGATTTCCTTAGCCAGCACCGAGACACTGAATAACTCCCATTACGGCCTTTGGGTTGAAAACACACCTGACCAGCACACACCAGATTAACTTTCCGGATGCCAGGAATCACCCAAAGCATCGTTCAAGATAAACTCTAAGACGGGGAGACTACATTCTCGAATAGCATGGGATCACTATTAATACACGCGGATTACAAGGGGTGCCCCCCTCTCGGCCCAGCCAGATACACCCATGCCCCCTGACCCGATGACTGGCATTATAACCGATATCTGGAAACCTTCATCGCGGCCTCTCTGTACGGTGTGTGCAGGGAAAGGGGTTAACAACTTACTGAACCGTACCCTACCTGTGGCAGGGACAAGTGGTAGCACGAAACAAGTATGGGTGTTACCGGAACAAGACTCGATCTACGGTCGACTCAGGAGGTTTAAGTTTTTCTGAAGTGGTTAGCCCAATAAAGTGTTCTTTCATCAGTAACACCAAAACAGGGCCACAGCCCTTGCATGTCCCAACATGCATAACCAACAAGGCATGATCACACTCCGACGTGATCACCCTTCTGCTGGTAACGGTATTTCCCTTATACCTGCTCCTGCAAGTTAGTCATAACAAGCACACGATGCACGGTACGAGGAAACATGCCAACACTACATGCATGCAAATTTTATCTGAATTCAACATATGCATGATTCAATTATTTCTTGCAAAAATTTAACCATGGAATCACCATATCAAGTGTTCAAGATGCTTGCCTTGAGCATGTAGAAAAATTGGGTGCACTCCAAAAGTTTGAAAATTTTATCTTCCCTCCATTTCCTATTTTCAAAAATATTGCAATTACCACATATAGCCAATACAATGCTGAAAAGTTGTTTGGAATTTTTTTAAATAAATACTAAACTAAACTAGATGAAAAATTAGGAGTTACAGAAAAAGAATCAATTTATTTGGAGTTCATATGATTTTCCTAGAGAGTTTCTAAGCTGGAATAAATAAAAAATGGACTATTTAATAAATCCTACAGAAACAAACCTTAGGAAAAATGTTCACCATAGCTGAATTAATAGAGCATGAATTTAGGAGCATTTAGAAATTTGAATCATCAAATTTGGATTTGAAATGACTACTGGGGAATTATTTGAAAACTACTGGAAAAGAAAAAGGGGGAAAAGTATTATCCTGATGGGCTGCGCCGTGGGCGTAGTTTAGCCGCCTGGCGCTACTGGGCCGGGCCCAGCCGCTCCGGCCGCGTGGGAGGGCTGCGACATCAAAGGCGTATTCGGGGAATACGCTTTCCCTTGCGCGGAGATGGTTTCCGAGAAACCCGCTTCCACTTAAGACAGCCCGACGCGGCCCAGCCACCGACGAGTGGGGCCCCTCGGTCAGGTTTGACCTTGGTCAAACCGGTCTTCTCCCTACTCTGACCGAGCGGAGGCGAGGCTTCCGGCGACCCTCGCCGGCGATTGGAGGCACGGCTCCGGGAGAGGAGCACACCGACGTGCTCAGGAGCTCCTGGCGATCTCGTGGAGGTAGGACTTGGTCATCGGAGAGCCCGGGAGCTCCGGTGGTTGTGATCCCGGCGGACGGCGGCTACGGGCACGAGAGGGGTCTCCGTCTACGGTGGCTCCCGAGACAAATTGGAAGGTGGAGTGGACTCGTGGGGTCGAGGGAAGGCTGCTGGAGAGGGAAACGGAGGGACGGAGGCTCTGGTGGCGTGGGATTTGGCCAATGCTTGGCCACGGCAATGGCGGCTGGAGATGAAGGGGATGAGCACCACAGCTCGAGCTACTCTGGTCAGGGGCTACGGAGGGGTTGAGGCGGAGTTGGGTGAGCGTAGGTGAGCTCGGGAGGGGTTTATATAGGCGGGGTAAGGCGGTTCCGTGGCTTCCCGAAGAAGTCCCGGCGGCGGCGGCCATTGATGGCAGTAGTTGAGGCCGGTGGCATGGTCGGCGAGACGGTGCGAGGTCGTTGAGCTACTCAGGTAGGTGGTAATAAAGGGGAGGTGTGCTGGTGCTCGCGGATTTGACCAGGGGCTTCTGGACGGTGCCGACAGCGGTGTGTGGCGGCTCGTGGCGGCGCTGGCCGGCGCTAGGAGATAGGAGGGAGTGTCGCCGAGCTGCGGGGTGACCTGAGGTGCCGACTGGGTGCGGGGAGATCCGGGGAAGGCAGCAGAGAGGCCACGCGGGGCGGTGCCGACGCCTGCCATATGGGCGTTCTGGCCGTGCTCAGTCCACGCACACAAGGTGCTTGACAGTATGCCAAGCGCACCTGGGCTGGTCTAAACAAGCTAAGTTTTAACAGTATGATTGCTTACTAGTCCCTAGTGATGTTGGACATGTTGGTTTGGCCAAATGACCAAGTGTCCAGTGCAGTCTAGGAAGTGACAACATTTCTGTCATGCCCACAGGGTGTTTGACAAAATGCACGGGCTATCTAGGAAACTTTGTTGGATGTGAAAATTAGCAGATTGGTGTCTCCCTAGATGATAGTGAAGATGGTGGAGTTGGTTTGTGAAAAGGGGAAACTTGCTAGTGCAAGTTTGGAAGAATTTCAGTTCTGGACAGAAATTTGGAGGATTTATTTGGTGATCTTCCAAGAGGCAAATGGATCTGTTCTTATGGACTTAAGGGTTTCTTAGGGAGGACTATAAGGTGGAATAATTACACGATTTTTGGAGCAACAGAAATTGAGGTTGTAGTTAAAACTCAAGAATGGAACCGAATTGAGAAGAGGATGTTTCACTCAAAATTTTCAAAAGACCAAGTTGGGTTTTTGCATAAAAGTGATCTGTCGGCATCACATGACCCCTCATATTTTTTTTGGAATTTTTAAAGAATTATTTAAAATAGTTATAGTGCAACAGAGGCAATTAAAGAATTGAAAATGCTGTAAAAAAGATTATCTTGGGCAAAATTTTATTATCAAAATATTTCCTACTGTTATTAAAATATAATTAAAATGATTTAAGAAATCTACCAAAGCCCACAATATTTTACAAGAATTTCTATATGGAGGGAAGAATTTTGGAAAACAGAAAACAGAAAATACTCTGAAATTAATAAAAGACCTAAAATAATTCAAAATTTTATTTCTGGCCAAATTTTATTTAATAAAAATATGGTTAAATTTTTGGGGTGTTACAGTGCTCGAGGGCCTGTAGCGCGTCCTTCTCGTCGCAGCGAACGGTGAGGGTACCGCGGTAGCCGGGCATTTTGACGAGGCCGTAGGCGTGGTGGGTCGCGGCCATGAACTTGGTGAGCGCCGGGTAGCCCAAGATGGCATTGTAAGGCAGGCCGATGCGAGCCACATCGAAGTCGACAAGCTCCGTACGGTAGTTCTCGCGGGTGTCGAAGGTGACAGGAAGGCGCACCTACCCCAGGGGGGCAGTGGAGACGCCGGTGACGCCCGAGAAGGGCCTGATGGGCACCAGGCGGCCACCTGGCGCCTGGAGCATCTCGAAAGTCTCCGCAAAGAGCATGTTGAGGCCAGCGCCGCCATCGATGGGCGTCCTGGTGACAGCACGCCACCGATAGTCAGGGTTCACAGCAGAGGGACGGCCCCCGCAACTCTAGCGGACCTGGAGTGGTCGCTGGCGCCGAAGGAGATGGGGAACTCGGACCACTTGAGGCGGCCGGCGGACTCGGGTGCCGGAAGGGCCGCGCTCACTTCGCGCATGAAGCGCTTGAGGTGGCGGTTGGACAGAGGGGCCTGGGCCCCTCCCAGGATGCAGGCCACCCCTCAGGGCCCCTGGGAGCCCCCGCTGGTGGCAACGTCCTTGGTCGGGTGACTGGCGCCGACGCCGCCCAGCACGGACGAGCCGTAGGGCAACCCCGTAGCATGCGCCGCGTGGTGCCGTCTGGCCGCGCTGCGGCCCAGAGGAGGAGGAAGACAGGGAGCAGCGCGCCCAGGTCGCTCAACGCGCCGCAGCGAAGTGGGTGAGGGGCCAGGGAGCGCCTGGCCGCCGCTGGCGGCGAAGACGAGCTCGGCGATGCGCTCGAGCCAGGCGTCGCGGCCGTCCTTGGAAGGGTGGCAGCGCAGCAGCCCCCGCGCCATGAGCAGCGCGGCATGAGGAGCGAGAGGGCCGCTACCCGCGGGTGAAGACACGGTGGAGGAGAGGCCGCAGTCCTGCCCACTCGCCAACGGGCAGATGGGGGAGGACGCCCGCTCCCCAATGGGTTTGGCGGCGGCGTCCCGACGCGTAGCGCGCCCGCGGCACGCGGCGGCGTTGCCCATGTCGGTGCCGACGTCGAGGTCGAAGGCGCGAAGATGGCAAGTCCCCCTACCTGGCGCGCCAAATGTCGGAGTCTAGGATCTGCGTCCAAGAAACTTCTCCATGAACTTAGGATTCGAACTCTGGGGGACTTTGCTTGGCAGCCTACGACGCGACGACGACTATGGCGAGGACACGATGGGCTCGCTGGCTCTCACCGAACATGAAGGGGACACGCGAGCTACCCAGGTTCAGGCCACCGTGCGGTGTTATACCCTACTCCTGCCTGTGTTCGATTGCTCTATGATGTAGAGCTTGTGGCTCGAGGTACAAGTGGTGTGGGGGAGAATGAGTCGATTCCCTTACATGGAAGCGGCCCTGCCCCTTTTGTAGTGCCTTTGTCCTCTTCCCTGAAAATATGAGCGCGAAAGGGTTGCCACAGGGTGGCAATTCAAAAGGGGGACATGGGCGCAGGCTTATCCTGACTAAAGGCGGTCTCCGCCTGCTAAAGTAGCTCCTTGTGACGCGCTGGTGGGCTTGGTGATGACCTCCGTCATGGCGCGCTGATCCGTCCTGATCTTCTATCACCAAAGGGGAAAGCCTTTGGGACTTGCTTTGGGGGAGGCAGGTGCCGCTGCTCCTTCATCACCAGAATGGAAGCTGGGCTCGGTCGCGCCCCGCTGTCCTTATCCTGACAGCGGGTCGTCACCCATGTGCCGGGAACGGAGCTCTGCGGCTCGCGCCGTATGACTGGCTTCGTGAGAGGGCCTCGCGAGGGAAGCCTCGCGAGGGAACCCGGTGCTTGGCGGCCTCGGCAGGGCCTGGCCTGGCGGCGAGGGGCCTCGCGAGGCTCGACCCTCGCGAGGCGGCTTCCTTCGGAGCGGCGGGGGCAAGGCCACCCTCATGGGCTGGCCCAAGCATCCTCCTCCGGGCCAAAGGCAGACGGGCCGTGGTACCCTGGATCCCACTGGGCCGACATCCCCCTACCTGGCGCGCCAAATGTCGGATTCTAGGATCTGCATCCAAGAAACTTCTTCAAGAACTTAGGGTTCGAACTCTGGGGGGCTTTGCTTGGTGACCTACGACACGACGGCAAATATGGGGGGATCACGACGGGCTCACTGGCTCTCACCGGACAAGAAGGGGACACGCGAGCTACCCAGGTTCGGGCCACCTTGCGGTGTAATACCCTACTCCTGCCGGTGTGGGATTGCTCTGTAATGGAGAGCTTGTGGCTCGAGGTACACGAGGTGAGGGGGAGAATCGATCCCCTTACATGGAAGCGGCCTTGCCCCTTTTGTAATGCCTTGGTCCTCTTCCCCAAAAATATGAGCAGGAAAGGGTGGCCATAGGGCGGCAATTCAAAAGGGAACAGACGCACATGCTTATCCTCACTAAAGGCGATCTCCGCCTGATAAAGTAGTCTTCCTGACGTGCTGGTGGGCTTGGCGATGACCTCCGTCCTGGCGCGCCGATCCGTCCTGATCTTCTTTTACCAAAGAGGAAACACTTTAGGACTTGCTTTGGGGGAGGCAGACGCCGCTGCTCCCTTATCACCAGAATGGAAACTGGGCTCGGTCACGCCCCGCTGTCCTTATCCTGATAGCGGGACGTCACCCATGTGTTGGGCGTGGAGCCGTACGACCTGCTTCATGAGAAGGCCTCGCGAGGGGAGCCTCGCGAGGCAACCTGATGCTTGGCGGCCTCGGCAGGGCCTGAACTGGCGGCGAGGGGCCTCGCGAGGCGGCTTCCTACGGAGCGGCCGAGGCAGGGCCACCCTCATGGGCCAGCCCAAGCGTTGTCCTCCGGGCCAGAGGCAGACGGGCCGTGGTACCCTGGTTCCCACTGGGCTGACACTATCTGATAGGACTGGAGGAGTGGGAGGATAGGGAATATTAAGTTAGAACAGGGCAGAAGAAAAGTGTATTGGTAACTAGAAGTTACTAGGTAGGAACAGACTTAACATAGTAAGAAAATGGAATCCTATTGGTTGCTGAAATACTACACAATTACTTTGATATTGCTAGGTAAGTCAACATGCAGATACTTGAAAAGAACACTTACTTGGAATAAAGTCCGGACGGATGATATCGTCAGGGAAGTCAGCATATATCATATGACCAGGATCTTTTAGGTGTAGTGCAATTTTAGTGCCAGCTTTCACTACATAAAACTTAGAAATTTATGTCCAAAGGCCCGCGCCAAAATAGGAGTGACCATGTTCATCAAGTTTTACAGAAGCAACGATTGTAAATTCATGGTTTCTGTTCAATATGACATTCCTGGAGTCTTCAGTTATGTAAATGCCAAGCTTGTGCACTACAGTTGCTGTTGCAAAGCAAGGGATGTACGGCAGGAAATGAGAAGATTGTTAAAGAATAGGGTAACATACCAATATGGGAGTAATTGAAAGAACAGTACACAGCAGTTGAAATCAAAGGACATAAATTTATAGTTATATAGATAGTGTAACCATGATGTCATGCAAATATGAGAGTAATCGAAAGAACATTACAGCATTAATTTGCCTGATATATGAAGAAGAAAAATCCCCTTTGACGTATATACTGCATGTGGCACCTTTTATCCAAATGTAGCAATATATACTATATGTTCAGAAAAGTAAGCCATGCCAACCGAGGTCGGGTGAGACTGAACATACCGTGCGATTCCTGAATCCAGCTGGTACGGTGAGATGGAACTTCTCGACTGTCTGGCCGAGGCCGCATAGGCCTGATGTCTCCTTGCACTGTACACTCTATGAATGAAAGAAAACCCTCCAATCAGCTAGAAGAAAAATGAATCCACGGCGATTTCGGCCTGGTGATTAAAAGGGGCAGACGGATTGGGATAAGAGATGAGCGAATATTTCAGTAAATTAGTTACCTGGTTCTCCATGAGAAAAAGCTTCAATACCGCAGATTTCCCAATCGGGCGGAGCAGGGTCGACGGCGAGCCGCGTCGAGAAAGTCGGTGGCGATAGGCGGCGGCAAGCGGCAAAATGCGGTGGGGTTTGCCTATAGCCGGCATCGGTGATAGGCGTCGAGCTAAATGGTTGCCGCGGTGATAGGCGGTGACATGCTGAGTAGCGGAGGAGTGCAGGTGCGACTGGGGACGGGGAGGGGGAAGGTGGCGGGCGGGGGTGAGGGTTTTGTGATGTGGGGGGTGGTAAGGGTTTTCTTTTTTCCTTTTTGAATTGGGTGGTGAGGGTTTTCTGTCCCAGAGGCCAGAATGCATTTCAGAGGCAACAGTTTGGTAGACTCAACCGTGTGCGATTAACATCACTCTGTGCATGGTGTGGGCAATGGCGTACCCAGGGGTGTGCCAGGTGTGCCATGGCACACCCAGATTTTTGGAAAACATTTTTCACCATGTAAAAATTAACTGATTTTTAAGGCCCATGCAAGCTAATTGAAATAGTCTCAATTTTTTTAAAGTGTGCACACCTTCTATTTTATTTGTAGGTCCGCCACTGGGTGTGGTCAATCATATGTTGGTATAAGAGAAGCATACAATTCCATCAACTAGACTGATTGCATACTCATCCCACATCTAGACATAAGGAAACATATAAATATATATATATATATATATGTATATATATATGTATATATATATATATATGTATATATATATATATATATATATATATATATATATATGAATAACTATTCTGCCCACACTTACGAACTGCACACTTAACGCAAGGGCACTGCACTTTCTGAAGCAAGCACACTGCAATACAGAGACTAGTGAACTTCTCGTCGAAAAATCTGCACACGATGTTTTTCGGTACTGTTTTTGAGCCAGTTTTTAAATCGTTTGTCAGAACAAGGCATGTAATATACCGTTGGAAAGCTATGATTAGGCGCAACTTCGCCATGTTGAAATTTTTTCGAGATTCTTTACGGTTTAAGAGCAGTTTCAAAAACGGTGGGCGCCCGACGAGCGGCAGCGAGCGTATTTTCGCGTTTTTTCGCAAACCGCTTGTCGGAATGAAGCAAATGATATGCCGTTGGAAAGATATCGTCAAGGCGCAACTTTATATATATATATATTACTTTCTCTAATTCCTTACGGTTTAAGAGCAGTTTCAAATTTACTAAATCGCGGAATTCTGTTTTTTCAATTTTTTGCAATTTTTTGGTACTGTTTTCGCTCCAGTTTTTTAATCGTTTGTCAAAATGAGGCGTGTAATATGCCGTTGGAAAGCTACGGACGAGGCGCAACTTTCATATGTAGAAATGTTTTTGAGATTCCTTACGGTTTAAAACTAATTTTGAAAATGGTGCGGCAGCCGACGGGTCACAGCGGCCGTTTTTTCGTGATTTCTTCAAACCGCTCGTCGGATTGATGCAAAAATGATACTCCATTGGAAAGATATCGACGAGGCGCAACTTTTTCATGTAGAATACTCTCTCTAATTCTTACGGTTTAAGAGCAGTTTTGATTTTACCGAAATGCGGACACTCTGTTTTTCGCGAAACCAAAATCGACGAGTGAACCGCATCGGACAGAAAACCGCACTGCCTCAGACTGAATACCGCACTGCATCAGACGGGCAGGTGCACTGCATGGTTTGTTTTGTTCTTTTTCTATGAACGAGAGTGGAACGCACTTCACATCGGGTGTGAGTGAACCGCAACACCATCGAGAAGTGAACCGCACTACTTTTTTTGTCATCTCTATAACATTTTTTCTGCACTTCACGTTGGGATTAAGTGAACCGCGACACTAGCGAAAGTGAACCGCAACACTATCAAAAGTGAATCGCGTTACTTTCTTTTTGTCATTTTCCTATCTTTTTTTGCACTTCACATTGGGTATAAGTGAATCGCAACGCTACCGAAAGTGAACCATAACACCTTGAAAGTGAACCGCATTATTGTTTGGTACTGCACTTCAAAATAGTTCCTTCAATCGTCCCACAAAACAAAAGAAGGTGCTCTCTTGGGAATTTCCAAAGTGAACCACCAAACCCCTCACAAAATGAACTACATCATATTTTTTTTCTCAAAGCATATAGCATGAAAAATAAACCACAAACTGCAAGTTGTCTGCATGTTTCTCCTCTGTTACATCAAGTTACATCAAATAAAATAGATCAAAACACCCGTGCGCGGACAAATGAACCGCTGCACGCGATACAAGAGAACCACTTGGTTGTACCAATCGAACCACCTAGCCGAACTGGACATCCCCATCGGTGAACCGCGCATTCAAAACCTGGAGTCAAAAGCAAAAATGAACTGAAGTCGATCACTCCATCCAATTTAACTACAAAATCTCACCTCGCCGAACTGAACTAGAAAAGCTCACCTCACCGAATTGAACCTCACCAAGGGAACTTCTGCCGCCACAGAACTGCAGCTGCACGACGCGATGAACGAACTACAAATGTATAATGAACTGCATTTCTTTTCACTTGTTGTTTCTCTCAAAAACAAAAGGTACTGCACAGTACAGTGGAGCAAACCTCTCCAAAGAACAGGTGCTTAATGAACTGCATTTAATTGTTTTTTGTGCATCATTTTTTGTGTTCTTTTTGCTGCATACAAGAACATAGCGAACAACACATATATGGCTAGATGAATATAACGAACTGAAATACGTGGCGAGATGAACAATACTGAACCGCACATACCTGTGCCGTGCGACGGAGGAAGGAAGTGGAGGGGAGTCTAAACAGGGGCGGCGTTGTGGAGGAAGGAAGGAGGTTGACGGTGGGAGGGGATTTCACTGCAGCCGTGGATGAACCGCATGAGGGAGCACGGTGCACTGCTCGCTGTATACGGACGCATTGCAATGCCGTCGTGTGGAGCTCGTCTCCAAGGAACTGCACGGGACGAGCTACCGGACCGCGTGCCCGGGCATATGGAACCACACGCCTCGAGCAGCCGAACTGCAGCGCAGCGCTGCAGATGTAGGAAGGGAGGGGATGCAGAGGGAGCACCAGTTGGATCTCACCGGAGGAGCGCGTTGGTGGGAGAGGAGGCCATCGTGACCCCCTGGATACCGGGTCTTCGCCGTCAGCGTCGGCCGTTTCGCGGCAGAGGCATGGTGGTCCGAGCCATAGGAGGTGGGTAGGCCCCCGATAGGGCACCGAGAGCGGGAGGCATGGCGTTGCCGGCTGGCCTCCCCAATCATCCAACCCCGGATCCGATGCCTCCAAGCTACCCGCCGTCGGATCCGTCGCCGGCCAGGGCGGGGGCGGAGAGATCTACCAGAGGAAGGTGGAGAGAGGCGCTGGTTGGGGTGGGGCGCGACGCCGAAGGGAGGTAGCGGAGCGCCGCTGGTCGGTTGTGTGGGCGGGGCGGGGAGCCGGCCACGGTCGAGGCGGGACGTAGGTGGAGCGGCAGTGCGGGGGAAGGCGGCACCGGGTGGGAGGTGGTGCCGCTGGCCGGCAGTTGGTGGGGGGGAATGAGGGAGATGGTGCGGCGGGGAAGAAGTGTGGGAGGAGGTGGGTTGTTGGGTGAGCACGAGGGAGGAGTGGGGGGTGGGTTTTCTCGGGTGGGGTTGGCCTGCCTTCTTTTTTTCGGTCGTGTTCGTTGGGGTCGGGTGGCTGTGGGCTAGGGTGTTGGCAGAATAAGGTATGATTGGTAGAATAAGGTCTTAAGGGGTTGGTAGAATAGACCCACCCTATATATATATAAACTAAAGGAGAATACTTAATAATACGGCGAAACATTTATACAAAACACCTATCCCGAGCACACGCAAGGGAACCCCTTAAGACCTTATTCTACCATCTTTTTGCTTATTCTGCCAACACCCCACCGAACCAGAAACACACAGAAATAAAAACAAAAATAAAACCCACCCCTCCTCCCACCTCATCCCACCTCCCCCCACCCCCCAACACACCACTGCCCCGAGATCCAACAACCTCCATCCCCGGCCGCAGCCGGCGCCCCACCCCACTACCACCTTCCTCAGCCCCGGCCGCAGCCGCCGCCCCACCCCACCACCACCTTCCTCAAACCCGGCCACAGCCGGCGCCCCACTCCACCACCACCTTCCCCAGCCCCGGCCGCAGCCGGCGCCCCACCCACCACCACCTTCCCCAACCCCGCCGCCCACCGCCACCACGGCACCACACCCCACCACCGCCGACCGCCCCACCACACCACACCACCACCACACCATCTCCCTCCCTGCGCCGCTGCACCACCTCCCGCGCGCGCCCACCCGATAGCAGATCCGGCCGCCACAGTCCACGGCACGGCCGCCGCCACCATCGGCACCGGATTTCGACAGCCGCCGCCGGCCATCTGCGCGCGAGGACCTCAGGTGTGGGGGGCGCGCCTGGACCCGCCGCCCCTCCTCCTCCAGCCTGCCGGAGACGCGAAAGGAGCGGCTCCCCTGCCAACGATTGCGGCCTCCAACCTCCTCTCCCTTCGAACTGGCCGGCCCCCTTCTCCCCCTGCTTCCTCTGCTCGCCGGTCGGTCGATCTCCTTTTGCAGTGCACATGGGCGCCCTTTTGCAGTGCACACGGGGGATGTTGCGGTACAACTCCAAGATAGATGCTACATCCCGCAAGCTCTGCATCCTCGCCTCCCTGCAGTTCGCCTTTTGTGCGCGGGCGGCAGCGAGTGTCGCGATGTCCAGCTTCCATCCCCGCGTGCAGTGCACAACCGCTGCACTGCAGTCCACCCGCAGGTGCACCACCGTCAGGCCACTGCTTGGTTGTCCCGGCAAGGACGTTCCCCGGCGTGGCGCTCGACGGATCTTAGTCCCCCTACTCTGGCCTAGACGAGCTGCCCCCTCCTCTCCTTGCAGTCCAGGCGTCCCGGACTTGCAGTGCGCCGGGAGCGCGATGCGGTTCGGCGTTCTACCGACGGCGGCATCCCGGTAGTCAGCGCCAACCTCACCCCCGCATCCACTGGCTTCCTTCCCATGAGCTCCTCCCCAATTCACCTGCTCCTCTTCGCAGTTCTTGCCAGGTCACCAAATGATGGACTGCAGTCCACATCGCCATGGTCGTCTCCGGTCCACTCTCGTTCATAGAAAAAGTTAGAAAAAGAACAAAACAAATCATGCAGTTCGTTTGCCCATATGATGAAGTGCGGTTTTTTGTCTGAAGCATTGCATTTTTCTGTCTGATGCAGTTCCTTCGTCGATTTTGGTGTCGCGAAAAATAGAGTGTCCACATTTCGGTAAAATCAAAACTGCTCTTAAATCGTAAGGAATTAGAGAGAGTATTCTACATGAAAAAGTTGTAACTCGTCGATATCTTTCCAACGGCGTATCGTTTGCATCCTTTCGATAAGCGGTTTAGAAAAAATCTCAAAAAAAGTCCACTGCCACTCGTCGTCCGCCGTACTATTTTCAAAATTAATTTAAAACCGTAAGGAATCTCAAAATAATTTCTATATATGAAAGTTGTGCCTCGTCCGTAGCTTTCCAACGGCGTATCACATGCCTCGTTTCGACAAACGGTTGAAAAACTGGTGCGAAAACAGTACCAAAAAATTGCAAAAATTTGAAAAAACAGAATTTCGCGATTTAGTAAATTTGAAACTGCTCTTAAACCGTAAGGAATTAGAGAAAGTAATATATATGAAAAAGTTGCGCCTCGACGATATCTTTCCAACGGCGTATCATTTGCTTCATTCCGACAAGCGGTTTGCAAAAAAAAACGAAAATACTCTCGCTGCCACTCGTCGGGCGCCCACCGTTTTCGAAACTGCTCTTAAACCGCGATGAATCTGGAAAACATTTCAACATGGCGAAGTTGCGCCTAATCCATAGCTTTCCAACGCTATATTACGCGCCTCATTCTGACTAACGGTTTAAAAACTGGAATGAAAACAGTACCAAAAAACACCGCGTACAGTTTTTTCGACGAGAAGTTCACTAGTCTCAGTACTGCAGTGTGTTTGCTTCAGAAAGTGCAGTGTTCGCACATATAGCCATAGTTCAACCATAGTTCAACCGATATATTAGGCATACTCAAGTGTAGTTATAATTAAGACACTACATATAGCCATAGTTCAATCCCACATCTCATGCATCTGCCTGCAGGCCTGCACGAAGGTGAAGCTTCTCCAGGTACTCAGCGTACGCGGCGTGCGCCACCCTGCGAGAATACTTCTGCTTGAAGGAGCCAACGGCACATCCTCTTGCATGTGCCAAAACACTTGCATACTCGTTGTGAAGGAGTTGGTTGCAGAACGGGCATCCAAAGCCCCCATTCTAGGTCCTCACACGCCTGTTATGCTTTCCTGCATAAAGCTCCATGAGCTTTTGCTTCTTGAACCTCCTCTGGCCATCTTCATCCTCGATGTCGACATTCTCAGATAGCACCTACACATATGGTAAAAAATGTGGCGTCAGTATATTTTATAATAATGCGAATTCAGCAGGTAGAGTTTATGAAACATTATATATCATGTGACAGCGTGAACCCTAAATCATCAAGTGATCTTGATGAAAGAAATGCATAAATAGAGAGCACACAACTTAGTGCAACAATATTAAGAGTCTGATTGGTTTGCTACCAACATTTGGCAGAATCAAAAGTTTGGTTTGCTACCGACATTTGGCAAAATCAAAAGTTGCCAACACTTGGCAACCTTTTGTGAGATTGGCAATGAACAATGGAATGCAAACTAATCTCTAGCGAACATTTCGGAGTTGCCAAAATTTGGCAGGCCGATGACTTTTGGCATCAAACCAATTTACATGCCGTAAAGTAGGATCAAAATTTGGCATGCCAACGACGTTTGGCATCAAAATCAATTGTCAAGATCTAGCTAGGAATTATTAGCAACACTAACCATAGTCAGATTATTTTTTTAGAAGAACAGGGAGGCTCCTCCCCGGTTCCATTACTCGAATGAAACCCTCATAGTGTCATACATCAGCTCACTAACAGGAGATGTTCGAAAGCAACAGCTGAAGGGAAATACACAACGACAGAAGTATGAGGATTACAAGTTATCCTGCGCCCCAAATGGGTCCCTAGTCGGATTTTTAGCAGAAATCATTTGTACAGAAGAAACAATTAATCACTTATCATTTGTACCATTCAAACAATCAATACACTACACGGATCTATCGAATCTAACTCAGATTTCATGGATTGAGAGAACATAACCATAGGATTTCTATTCCAAAAGGGGGAGGCAGGACTAACCAGAGAAACCCTAGGATATATTTGCCACATAAATGGGTATAGATGACTTACCGGTTCTCCATCATCGTCGGAGTCGTCACCGGAGTGGTCGTCAGAGTCATCGCCGGAGTAACTGTGGACCTCCGGCTTCGGCAGTGGAAGCACGATGCCATCGCCATCGTGCTTCTGCCCGCGTGAGACCTCGTCGGCGGCGACGGCAACCTCTGTCTCCAGCTTCACGCCATGCTCAGGTGCTTCAGCAGCCCCGGCATCGCCACTCCCTCCGATGGTGTGCTTCGGTGGCATCCTCATACACTGACGGCGGTGACGACTGAGAGCGGCATCAAGGATGCAGGTGGAGAGAGAGGATTGTGTGTGTAGCGAGAATGGGGGGTGCGACCGCCTATTATAACCAGCGGCTCGGGCGCGCCATTAATATGGAGCAGTGGGGAGCGAGGCGGGCGGCGGTCAAAGGGCGGGCTCGCCTCCCGGTGAGCCTGCGTAGCGAACTGCTCGCATGCCTACCTTCATTTCACACAGCTACTCGCATGCTTCCCGGTGACACTGCGCAGCGAACACGCCTCCTGTCAATTCACACACCTGCCCGCACGCCTCCCGGTCTGCCTACGCGGCGGACTACGCGCATGCGTCCCGTCAACTCACGCCTGCTCGCACGGCACACGGGATGCGTGGCGGCACGTATATTGTTTTTCTTTTTTGATGATTAATTCTGCCGCTATATTACTTAACCGAAGCATGACACGTACATTGTTGGTCTAACGCCCACGGTACGAATAAATAATCCGTTTGCGATATTGGTTGCCAATTATTAATAATCTCCCGTTTGTAAGAATAATATATCAAAAATTGTCTCAAATTTGAAAAAACAATACAATATCACAGTCTATTGGTGTCCATATGACACCACGATAGGTTTCATGAATTTCAACTAAGTTTTGGATTTACTAGATTTTAAAAATCAAGATTCTCAATGTTTAAAATTTCTTGCATGGGGACCAAACATGCACCCAGAGACACACATATATGATTTTCCAATCCATTTTGGTGCACTATCACGTGTGCATGTAGCTCTTGATATTTGCACATTATATCCCTAGGAAATCAATCTATGTATAAAAATGTCTGAATGACGATCTCTGATTTTTCTTCCTTCCAAATTTTAACACGACACTCCTTTGGTCACATATGTTTGTAACACCCATGTGTAATGAGCTATAGTAATCCATCATGATTATGCTAAGTCACCTTGAATTGCAATGCTTGATCATATTGGATTAATATCTCATTTCAAATTCCACCACTGAATTCAATTCAAATTGCAAGTGAATTTTGAAGTTGCACAAAAATTGCTGAAAAATAGTTCATCATTTAGCAAATATTCCTTAACAATTATTTGTTCAGGAAAACAACATCACCTATTTGCTAAAATGAGCTATAGCAATTAAAACAGTGCTATTTCAGCATTTTATAATGCTATTTCATTTATGAAAAATTCAAATGGATTCAAAAGCCTCTCAAACTTTTTGTGGGAGTGCAGAATATGACAATGCATTTTTGTGGCCAATTCACATATTTTACAAAAGTCATTTTGGCAGCACAAAATATTGCAAAACTTCTATATAAAAATAAAACAGAAAAGAAAAAGGAAAAAGGCCTAAAATCTACTGTGAGCTGGGCCTAAGTGCATAGTGGCACCGGCCCAACCCACCTCTCTCTCCCCCACCTCCCGCCTCTCTCTCTGTCGCGTGTCGCCGTGCCCATGGCCGCGCGCACGACGCCGGCGCCTGGCCGACACGGCGACACTACAGTCGCCGCTGAGGGGATAAGGATGAGCCCCTCGGCCTCGTCACCGTCCTCGCCCACTTCTCCTCCTCTCTTTCTCGCTCGCTCGCTCTCTCTCACCCTCACACGACGTGGTCGTCGCCGTCGCCGCATTGATCCCGCGGCCACCGGCCATCTAGCGCCTCGCCATCGTGTCTGCGAGCTCCGCCGTGCTCAACTACGTCCCCTGTGCCAAGCATCGGGAGCCAGGGAGCCCTGCACCACCAGATCAGGCCGTCTTCTACCTCCTCGGGCCGCCGGCGATCTCCTTCCTCTCCAGCGAGTCTGCTGCTCCTAATCGGTCACCGGGCCTCCTTGTGCCTCCACGGTGAGCTCTAGCTCCTCCCTGTCCCCCTCTTGCTCCCTCTCTGGCCTCGCTGCTGCTGCTGCCATGCTCGCCGTAGCTCGCCTCCCCACCGTGCTCCTCGCCGTCGCTACTGACGCTGTCAAGCTCAACTGAGCACGTAGCCGTGCTCAGCGCCTCCCCAGCAGCCCAACGCGCCTGCCCGCGTGCTTTGCCGTGACCCACATCGCCGTGACCGACCTCACCCGAACGCCACTGCCGCCCGCCGTCGTTGCTCCGGCCAGCTCCGGCCACCCTAGCCCGTGCCATCGCCACCGTTCGACACGGCGCGGAGCGCACGTTCGAACGCGCCTAACCCCGCGTCAAACGGCCCCCTGTACGCGTTTGCCGGTGAGTCCCGAGCCGCGCCGCCGTGTTTTCTGGTCGCCGGCGTTTAAACGCCGGCGCCGCTGACCTGGCCTGCCATGTGGGCACCCCTGGGTCGCTGACCAGTGGGCCCCAGGGGCCCAGTTGACTGGGTTGACCCAGTCAACCTGCTGACTGGGTAGCCCAGTCACTAACAGGCGGGCCCCACTCATTAATTAAAAGTTTTTATAAAATAAACTTAATCTGTAATTAGATTAGTCACTAACATATGGGGCCCACCTGCTAATTAACCTCTATTTAGTTTAAATAATCACTATTTAGCCACTGTGTATGACATGTGCGTCCCATCGGTCAGGTTTGACTTGGACCGGCTGGGTTGACTGCTGACGTCACTCTGGCATACTGCTGACGCAATAAAGTTATTTTTGAATTAAAATTAATGCCAGGAATTTTAGAAAATTGTTAAAACTTTGAAAATTCATATAAATTCAATCGTAGCTCGGATGAAAAAGTTTTCTACATGAAAGTTGATCAGAAAAATGAGACAAATCCGAATATGCCCTCCATGTAGCTGTCGGATGCCCACAACACTACAAATGGAACCTTCCCCTCTGGTTCATCTGTCTGACAGATGCCTATAGCCGGGAAAATATTCCTAGATATTTTCCCGCTCTCTCAGTAACGTGTAGCATTGCGTTAGGTCAACCCTAGCACAGCATATTGCCATACCATGCATCTGTGTTGCATTTGTTTGCTTTGTATTTATTGTTTCTTCCCCCTCTTCTCTTCGGTAGACCCCGTGACCGACGTTGCTGCCGAGTACGACTATGCCTCTGACGACCAGACCTTTTCAGCAGAGCTTCCAGGCAAGCAAAACCCCTTGATCATCCCTATATCGCCTATTCCTTGTCTCCCATGCTTGCATTAGATTTTGCTTCCATAATTGATTGCTCCTATTCTGATGCATAGCCCATTTTTGTAACTGCTGTTGATACCTTACCTGCTATCCTAAATGCTTAGTATAGGTTGGTTAGTGATACATCAGTGACCCCTCACCCTTGTCCTTGTTGCCCCGCTTTGTTACCGGTGCCTCGATCAGTGTGATCAATGTACAGAGCCCGACACATCACCGCACACCCCCTAAGTTGTACGACTCTGCAGAGGCACTATCGAGTGAAGAGGGTGATACCTCTTACCTTACTCCTGATGATACCTCTGTAGCCTAGCTAGTCGGTTGTGGGTTACCGAGGGTGATTCCTCTTTCACCACCTCCGATGATGCCTCTGTCGTACAGCCCCTCAAGTGTGAACCCATCGAGGGTGATTCCTCCATGTTCACCTTGACGGTTACATCGAGTAGGAATCCAATGAGGGTAATTCCACGGATTCCTCCTCAATGTTATGAACACACGGTTACCCTAACTTTTACCTTAGTCCCTTGTTGAAGTCGGGTCGGCCCCGAGGGGTACCCGTGAGAGATGTGGAGTCGGGTTGACCGTGAGGGTACCCGCGAAATAATTACGAGGCGCGACCGGGCAGGCAGATTGCCTCAGGAGAGGGAGGAGAGGGATTGGGCCTGGCCCTTGCCGCAAGTCCTTGAGACGGGGCGACGGGACCACAGATCGTGGAGCACTGAACGTCACCGCGAGCTCCCAACACACTAATGGGTTAGGATATGTGATCTGAGTAGGCCTCTGGCCTTTTCGCACTAACCAGCACGCGGGAATAGTATGGGTACTCGGCGTCGTATGTATCAGTCGAAGTTCTTCAGACGTCAGCAGTTGAGCGGCACGCACCCGGGTGGACCGCGAAAGCCTGTGTGTATACAGGGGCTAGGTCTGGTCCCGGCCATCCTCACAACGTGCAGGAGTGCAAAGGGCGATGGGCCCAAGACCCCTGAACGCTTAGGGAGTAGACCGGCGTGCTGGCCTCTCTGTTGAGCCTAGGTAGGGCTACGGCGTGTCAATCAGCCGAGGCCGGGCATGACCCAATAGAAGTGTGCCCGGCCAGAGTTAATCGAGCGTGATGGGTAAGTTGGTGCACCCCTGCAGGGAAGTATATCTATTCGAATAGTCGTGTCCACGGTAACAGACGCTCAGAGAGTATCCCGATCTTCTACAACTAGAACCGGGTACTTGAAATGCTTAATAATATGTTAGCTCCGGGATTGCTTTCTCGCAGGGAGTCAAGGAAGGATCTCTGGGCATTGCTACTATATTATTGCTTTATTAATGTGCTAATCTGCACTCTTCTAATGCTGCAAGACGCTGCAAGATGCTAGTCTTCGATAGGCTAGGCCTTCCCCTTTATTCTAGCATTTCTGCAGTTTAGTCCACAGATACAGCCCCTCTTTTGATACCGATGCATAAATAGACTAGTTCTGATGTAAGTCTTGCGAGTACTTTGGATGAGTACTCACGGTTGCTTTGCTACCTCTTTTTCCCCATATCCGATTGCTGCGACCAGATGACGAAGCCCCGGAGCCAGCTGAACCCACCGACGACTACTACTACCATGGTGGAGCCTTCTACTACGTGGAGACCGATGACCAAGAGTAGATAGGAGGCTCCCAGGCAGGAGGCCTGTGCCTTTTCGATCTAGTGTCGTTGTTTTGCTCAGCCTTCTTAAGGCAGACCTATTTAACTTTATGTCTGTACTCAGATACTGATGTTGCTTCCGCTAACGCTTGTGCGCGAGCTTATGTATTCAAGCCCTCGAGGCCCCTGGCTTGAAACATAAAGCTTGTATGACTTTTAATTTGTGTCCAGTGTTGTGTTGTAATATCTTCCCGTGAGTCCCTGGGCTTGATCATGCACATTTGCGTGTATGATTAGTGCATGATTGAGTCGGGGGCGTCACAATGTTCACCGCGGAAAAAGTTTAACATGCCTTGTACTGGCGGCGGTGGTGGTGCGGTGTGTGTGTGTCGGGGGGGGGGTCCGGCAGTACAGAGCCACCATGTGGGGTTGACCATTGTGTGAGGCAGGTGCCACATCAAAGTCATGAATTGGTTATTTAAAACATTACAAGGCCATTTCATACATACATGTTTGGGCCACATGCATGCATGGTGGTCCTCGGACACTCCCTCATGCGGTTATCAGCGATGCGCCCATTCGTTAGCCCACGAAGGTTATCACTTTTTACCGACATCGAGAGGCATTTGACCAAAGGTGGATTCATCTTGGATTAGTTACGGTGTGCGTACACATGGTGAGATTCTAGATCAAAGTTCGAGCGCGTGTGCGTACACATGAATCCCTCCCACCGGCTCGAAGTGAGGGGGATTACGACACGTCGTGGACCTCTGTGTAGGGCATTTCTGGTTTGCGAAGCATGTGCCACATCAAAGTTGTGCAATGGGTATTTCAAACATCACACAACACCTCTTTGGGTATGCAGGCGCGTGGTTGTCCTAGGACACACTCACTCGCGTGTGACGCTTTCTGTGGGCCCGCGAGTTCATCGTCCATCACTTTGACCTACATTGAGAGTGGTTAATTTGACCAACAAGGATGATTCTTTTTGGTTTGTGTTACGGTAGGAGTACATAGTACGCGTCGAAGAGGGGGGAGGGGACCAGCATATACTACGCGTCACGAACCTCGCTCCGTGTGGGGACTTTCCGGTTTCTGAGGCAGGTGCCACATGAAAGTTGTGCATTGGGTATTCAAACATCACACAACACCTCTTTGGGCCACATGCAGGTGGTGGTTGTCCTACAGGACACTCACTCGCGTGCGACGCTTAATTTCCATCCGTGAGCCCGCGAGGTCATCGTCCATCACTTCGACCCAACGATCGAGAGAAATTAATTTGACCGACAAGGAAGATTCTTTTTGGTTTGTGTTACGGTAGGAGTATATAGTATGCGTCGAAGAGGGGGATGGGACCAGCATATACTACGCATCATGAACCTCGCTCTGTGTGGGGACTTTATAGTTTCCGAGGCAGGTGCCACATCAAAGTTGTGCATTTTGGGTATTCAAACATCACAACAACCCTCACACACCTCCGTAATTACATATGTTTTGGCCCACATGCAAGCGATGGCGGTTGTCCTCTGACACTCACTCACGCGGTTATCGGCGATATCGATGCTTTCCATCTGTGGGCCCGCTTGGTCCATCACTTTGACCGACAACGACAGAGGTTAATTTGACTTAGGAGGGGATTAATTTTTGGTTTGTCTTACGGTATATATAGGTCATGCTATGAGATTACATAATATAGTTTGAGCGCATGCATGTGTACTCATGCATGAATCCCTCTCCCACCGGATCGAAGTGGGGAGGGGGGGCAGCACACGACGCGTCATGAACCGATCTCGCTCTGTGTGGGGACTGTATGATTTTCGACGCAGGCGCCACATCAATGTTGTGCACGGTATTCAAATTAAACATATGCATGCATGTATCACCTCCATATACATATGTTTGGGACACATGCATGCAGTGGTTGTCTTCGGACAGTACTCTCCTCGCGTGGTTATCAGCGGCAGGCCTATATATATTCATGGGCCCGCGTGGACGTCCATCACTTCGACCGGCATCGAGAGAGGTTACGAGGGTGGATTCTTCTTCTTTAGTTCATGTTACCGTGTAGTAGGTCATGGTGATGAGATTCGAGACCTAAGTTTGAGCGCATGCATATGCATGAATCCCTGTCACCGGCTCGAAGTGGGGTGACATACATAGTATGTGTCATGAACCCTCGCTCCTTGTGGGGACTTTCCGGTTCCAAAGGACGGTACAGTGCCACATCAAAGTTGTGCAATGGGTATTCAAACACACCACACAACACTTCCATACATATGTTTGGGCCACATGCAGGCAGTGGTTGTCTTCGGGCACTACTCCCTTGCATGGTTATCGGCGAGCTAGCCCATATCTGTGGGGTCGCGTGGATGTCCATCACTTTGACCAACAACAAGAGAGAGGTTATACGACCAAGGTGGATTCTTCTTGGTCCGTGTTACACTACGTCTTGGTGAGATGCCCCCTCCCACCGACTCAAAGTATGTGTGTGTGTGGGGGGTGTGGGGGGTACTTCGCACTTCCTGAACCTCCGTGGGGTCGGGGAGGTCCGATTAATTTGCGAGGCACATGTGCCACATCAAAGTTGTGCATGAATTGGGTATTTAAATATCACACCACCCTTTTCATACATATAGTTAGGCCACTCGTAGGTGGTTCGTATGTGGCCTCACCCATCTCGCGCCACAAGCACACATTTGTGGGCCCGCACACGGTCCACCTTTGACCGGAAGCGAAAGGGGGGTTTGACCATGATGGACTCCTATAGGTTTAGTGTTACGATAGGGTGTGGTATGTCAGACCTACTCCCCTCCCGCCGACACGAAGTGGGGGGGTGTGGCGGACTACCAATAATGTGTGCTTCGTGAGACAGGTGCCACATCAAAGTTGTGCATTGGGTATTTGAACATCAAACCAGCCTTTTCATACATATATTTTTGGTCCACATGCACTATTCGTGTTTTGACCCTTTCCCACATTTTTTTCGCCACGCAACACACACGGTTCCCTCAGACTACCCATGTGCCACGCCCGTGCCCCTGTCACCCACATCAGCACAGTAGATTGGGCTCCACGAGGCTTCCCTCGCAATCTCAAAAATATCTACCCGCCTGGAGGGTTTTTCTGTTTGATAGCACACGATTATTACGTTTCGACCGTGTGCGATGCTGTTTGCCCGCGCCCGCGCCCGCCCCCCCCCCCCCTCTCCCGCCTACATCCCTCAAAAATATCTACCCACGTGGACGGTTTTTTTTTGTTTTATAGCACATGGTTATTATGTTTTGACCGTGTGTGATGTTGTTCGCTCCCGCTCCCATCTGCATCCCTCAAAAAAATCTAGCCGCCTAGAGGGTTTTTCTGTTTGATAGCACACGGTTGTTATGTTTGGACCGTGTGCGATCTGTGTTGCTCAATCCCTTCATCCAAATTTTTAGTAGCCCCGGCATTTTACTCCCGCCTAGTAAAATTTTTAGTACCCGCGTCATTTCCTCAAACACCACCTTGGCGCCCCCCTCCACACACACACCCCAAAAACTCTGCGCGCTCGCACACACACACACACACACACACCACCCCTCCCTCGCTCGAAACCCTAGCAAGGTCGCCGCCGCCGCCGCCATGCCGCCTCCACCGTTAACATCAGCCGGTTTGCCCGTGCAGGTTACCCGTCGATCTCCATACCCTAGCCGCCCTGAGTTTCTTAGATGACGCCTGCCAAACGCCCCCTTTCCCACAGATCCCCATCCCCCTCCCCCACTCTAGAGCGTCGCAGCCTAAGCCCGGCTACGCTTCCCGTGGAGCCCTAGGAGCTAATGGCCCAAAAGGGGTTTATCGTGGCCTCTTCGCCCGACATCGATGAGGTGGCCGCCGAGGAAGCTGACGAAGATTACTGGCCACAGGCTCTCAATCAGCAGGCTAGAGTATGCTAGCATGTCGCGGACGCCGGCTACAACATCAAGGTCGTCGACAGCGACGGCCTGACACGGGCTATGTCACAGGTTAAGTGGCCCACCCCCAACCCATCAGGTTCAACCGGCGTCGATCTCATCCATGGCCCCGCCGTTGATCTCCTCTCGCTCGCTGTCAAGAATTTGCCATCCTACATCGCCATCGAGCCCCTTTTGTCATTTATGAAGGACATGTTCTGCGATGCTGGCTTGGGATCCTCCGCTGCCAAGTCAGACCACATTGATGGCGACCACGAGGAGGGCACCCTCTCCACCTCTTCCAAGGGGAAAGAGCACATCTGCGACATCAGGGAGGGCACCCTATAGCCGTGCTCTTCCAAGGGGAAGGAGCCCATCTGCGACAACATGGAGCACACCTAGAGTCCGCGCTCTTCCCATGCAAAGGAGCCCATCTGTGACAAGTGAGGAAACCTATGACTTGTTTTGCCGTGCCTCTTCACAGGGTGGAACCCATGATTTGTTTTGTCGAGCCCCTTTTGTAGTGAGAATATGTCCAGTTTTAATTGATGTGTTTGGTTGTTTGCAGTATGCCTTGTTTATTTCAGTTATTCATAGTGTGATGCTCTATATGTGCAACTATTTACTGTGCAGTACAATTTCATCAATACCAGTTTCAACAATACCAATATGAATGACTATATTTGCTTGTTGTTAAGCCTGTTGTAGCGAGCATATGCCTCTTTTAACGTTTTTTGGTTGTTCGGTTGTTTGTAGTTAGCATATGATCAGTTTCAATTGCTATCTTTCGTTGTTAGTAGTATGCCTTGTTTATTTCAGTTGTTCACAAAGTGATGTTCTATATGTGCAACTATTTACCATGTAGTACAATATCATCAATACCAGTTTCAACAATACCAATATGAATGACTATATTTGCTTGCTATTAAGCATGTTGTAGCGAGCATATGCCTCTTTTAATGTTTTTTGGTTGTTCGGTTGTTTGTAGGTAGCATTGACGGTGTCCCGGACTAGGGGGTACTCACCACATCGTCTCCCGACCAGGTGGGTTGAGCCGAGGACCCCCATGGCGGTCCACTCATGGGCCACTTCGGGCAGCCCCTGATGCATACACGGAAGGCTCCACAAGACTTGGCGCACAAGACGAGGACTCTCCTAAACCCTATGCCTCCGGTGCATTATATAAACTGAGGCTAGGCTAGTCAATAGATGATCTCATATTCATTAGAACCATCTCATGGTAGATACATGTACTCTGTACTATACCCCATATGAATACAATCAAAAGCAGGACGTAGGGTATTATCTCTTCGAGAGAGCCCGAACCTGGGTAAAATCCTATGTCCATGTTACCATCACTCCAAGACACCTACGAGCCACCTGGGCGCGCCTGCCCCCCCCCCCCCCCGCCCCCAGGCGCGCCCTGGTGCCTCGTGGGCCCCCTGTGGCACCTCTTTGCGTGATTCCAACGCTGAAAAATCATATATAATCAAAAAACCCCGAAAGTTAACCTAGATGAGTTTTTACACCGCCGCAAGCCTCTGTACCTCCATGATCTCATCTACATCCCTTTTCCGGCACCCTGCCGGAGGGGGGAAATCATCACCGGAGGCCATCTTCATCATCCCAGCGGTCTCCATGATGAGGAGGGAGTAGTTCACCCTCAGGGCTGAGGGCTTGTACCAGTAGCTATGTGTTTTACCTCTCTCTCTCGTGTTCTTGATATGGCACGATCTTGATGTATCGTGAGCTTTGTTAATATAGTTGGATCATATGGTGTTTCTTCTCTCTCTATCCTTGTTGTGATGAATCGAATCTTTTCCCTTTGAGGTTTTGTTATTGTCGGATTGAATATTTCAGATTTGAGAACACTTGATGTATGTCTTGCATATGAATACCCGTGGTGACAATGGGGTATTATATTGATTCACTTGATCTATGTTTTGGCACTCAAATCGCGGATTCCCGCGGTGACATTGGCGTAATCTATGCATAGGGGTTGGTGCACGTTTTCATTATCTTTTCTCCGATAGAAACTTTGGGGTGCTCCTTCTTTGTGTGGATTGAATATTATGATTATGAAGTTGTTTGATGCATATCGTATAATCAACTCACAGATACTTGTGGTGACATTGGAGTATCTAGGTGACATTAGAGTTGGTTGATGTGTATCATATGGTGTTATTTTAGTACGAACTCTAGGGCTGTTTGTGACAATTATAGGAATGGCTCAATAGATCGATCGGAAAGGATAACTTTGAGGTGGTTTCGTACCCTACAAACAATTTCTATCTTATGTTCTCCGCTAATAGGAACTTTGGAGTGATTCTTTATCGCACGTTGAGGGATTGTTATATGATCCAATTATGTTAGCATTGTTGAGAGATTGCACTAGTGAAAGTATGAACCCTAGGCCTTCTTTCTAAGCATTGCAATACCGTTTGTGCTCACTTTTATTACTTGTTACCTTGCTGTTTTTTTTATTTTCAGATTATAAAAACCTATTTCTACTATCCATACTACACTTGTATCACCATCTCTTCGCTGAACTAGTGCACCTATACAATTTACCATTGTATTGGGTATGTTGGGGACACAAGAGATTTCTTGTATTTGGTTGCAGGGTTGTTTGAGAGAGACCATCCTCATCCTACGCCTCCCACAGATTGATAAACCTTAGTCATCCACTTGAGGGAAAATTGCTACTGTCCTACAAAACTCTGCGCTTGGAGGTCCAACATGAGTCTACAAGGATAAAGTTGCGTAGTAGACATCAAGCAGCTCGGGCCCTAGGCAGCAAGGCCTTCCGAGCTGGCTTCTTTTGGCCCACTGCCCACGCAGACACCCAAACATTGGTCCAACATTGTGTTGGATGCCAGCTCTTCGCAAATCAAAGTCACATACCCCCCCACGGCTCTTCGGACGATACTGGTCACTTGGCCTTTTGCGGTCTGGGGGCTGGACATGGTCGGACCACTTAAAGGGGGGACCAAGAAAAAGAAGTATCTACTAGTTATGGTCGACAAATTCACAAAATGGATTGAGGCGAAACCAGTAACCTCAGCCAAGTCCGGGCCGGTCATCAATTTTATATCCGGCGTGGTTCACCGTTACGGTGTCCCCCATAGCATCATAACGGACAATGGATCCAATTTTACCGCCCAGGAAGTAAAGGACTGGTGCGCTAACTTAGGCATTAAGCTTGACTATGCCTCTGTATACCACTCACAGTCCAATGGACAAGTCGAGCGAGCTAATGGACTAATTTTGAGCGGCATTAAGCCCCGTTTGGTCCATTCTTTAAAAAAGTCCGACTGCCACTAGGTGGAGGAGCTCGACTCCGTATTGTGGGGCTTGCGCACCACTCCCAATCGATCCACGGGCTACACACCATTCTTCATGGTGTATGGGTCAGAGGCTGTTCTCCCCAGCGACCTTATTCATGACGTACCTCGAGTATGCATGTATGAAGAAAGGGAGGCCGAGCTGGATCGGCAAGATGACCTGGACGCCTTGGAAGAAGAGCGCGACGTAGCTCAGGCTTGTTCCTCTTTTTATCAGCAGCAGGCCAGACGCTACCAGAGTAGGGAAGTACGGGCGAAGGCATATAACGTGGGCGACCTCGTCCTGCGCCTCCCGGAGAAGCAGAAGCATAAACTATCGCCCAAACTAGAGGGACCCTTCATAATTGATCAGGTACTCGCAGGGGAGCGTATCGTCTCCACGACCCAAAGGAAAATCTCCTGGAACCAAACCCATGGAACGCAGCTCGGCTTCGGTGCTTCTACGGCTAGACCAGCGACATCACCCTCTTCAGTTTATCCTTCTCAGACTTATGTTTTCTCTTTCTGATTTGGCTAAGTATTTCCCAGGTTGTGTTCGGTCAAGCCGAGCTACATTAAGTTTTTCTCGGCGAACATCTTCAAATGTACCACACTTTTTTTTTACCTGGGGGCTTCTTTTATGAAGCCAGCAATACATCCCTTGTGCAACCATCTGTTTTTTCATGTTTGCAACCTTCCAGTATCGTTTTAAAGCCATCATATGCATCGATTTGACTTAAGATTTGGCCAAGCTGGGTTGCCTCGCTCCTGTGTTTACTCCCTACATTCCCGATTGTTCGGCTAGGGAGTAAAGGGAGCACCTCTGTGATTGTTACATCCAGATTACCCGGGTGCGTACCTCAGACGGGTGAAGCCGAAAGCTAGCGTTCTTAAGAATATAATTGGTCGGCCATGAGGGAAGTGAAAATAATTGGTAGTTATTACCAGATGCCAGGGTTATTTTCCCGAAGTAACCATTACCTGTATATTTTAGGTATTAGGTTGTACGCCCATGGTCAACATGACAACCCGAGGAAAGGAACCCATGGAGGAACTATTTTCTTCGGAAGATGTTTCTTACGTTAAAAAGTAATATAACATAACTCCCTGGGCGTGTTTTGTCTGTTTGCACCAAATGGCCGGATTGCCTGGTTCTTCGAAGTGTTTTTCTGATGTTCTCGGATAACGTAGTAGGAAACACTCCTCGGCCGCTGGCTGAGGGGGCAGAAGCCGATGGCCGGTTAAGACAACGTTTAAAAGCACGGTTTGGAGAATATTTGATGTAAAGTACATAGATACATAGAATCAAAACAATACTCTCAGTCAAGGCCATCTATTAAGGTCTCCAGGGCGCAATCTTCCTGGGAAAGCCGAGCAGCAGGTATCACTTGGTCATATACCAAATGTGGGGGCACTTCCTGCCCATCCGGCCCTAGTGGCCCAACCCGAGCCAAATGCCCTGGATCAAGCTTGGTGAAGCGGGTCTTAACCATCGCCCAAGCCTCCCGCGCTCCCTCTCGACAAGCTGATAGTTTCCCTAGCTCAAAGCGGCGCCGAGCCCCTTTAAATCAATTAGCGAGTTTGGTCATCCCTTTTGTTGCCACCTCGCCAGGCCACAATGCCTTGAACATGCTCTTCATAGCTCTTCGGGCCCGCTCATGTACGGCGGATAGCTCCTTCAGCAGGTCCCGTCCGAAAGAGCTGGCCTCCTCTTCGGGGCATCCGGTGAGGAGAACTAAAAAGAGACATGGCATTGTTTATATAGTTGTATAATACATGCAGTCTATGAATCAAAAAGCTAGGTTCCACTCACCGAACATGCCAGCTTTTAGTCTCTGGTTCTCCCCCTGGGATAGAGCCAGTTGAGTTTTTAAGATCTCGATTTCTTGGGCCTATTGTTCATTTTCTGCCTTGAGCTTATCTCTTTCCTCATGACTTCGGGTTAGCACACGGTAGCCAGCCTCTTGCAGTGACTCCACATACCTTTGAGCTTCTCTGGCGGCGTCCAGATCCTTCTACAGTTGATTTATCGACTCAGCTGCTATGAACCAATCTTTCATTAGAAAAGGTGTTCCATAACATTCTTTCTAAGACAAATTTAAGTCTGTCACTTACCATGTGCCTCTTTGGTCCATTTCTTGATCCCTTCTAGCTCGGCCTCCACAGATTTCAACTGTGCTTGTGTCAGCCCGAGGTCTTCGGCCAACTTTTTGTTCTGTTCCCGAACTGTCTGCAACATAAGCGCGGCATTATAACATCGAACCCTTAACTCGGCCGTCCCACCCAAATTAAGGCTCGGGGGCTACTGGGTTCTGCATTTAATAAATAATTATATACTGCTTCCCCACGGTAAGCATTGATACCCTGGTCAGCTATTTTCGCCGTCCAGCCCAAATTGAGGGTGTCCCGGACTAAGGGGTCCTCATGCTGTCGGCCTGTCTCTCGTGGGCCATACTCATGGGCCGCTTCAAACTCATTGAAGGAAGCCCAGACTACAGGCAACCCCGTACCTCAGAAGGAAACCTCTGAAGACTTGGCGTCTCCTCCAAGAAAAGTTTATCTTAGCCGGCATGTTATCCCCTGGTAGAAACCGACCATATGTAACCCTAGGTACCCCTGGTGTCCATATAAACTAGAGGGTTTAGTCCGTAGAGGGGCGAAAAACCATCATCGAGATACCCACCTAGGGTTTAGTTCATCCGATCTCGAGGTAGATCAACTCTGTAATTGTCATACAAACACATCAATAAAACCAAGCAGGACGTAGGGATTTACCTCTTCTAGAGGGCCTGAACCTGGGTAAGCACTGTCTCCACAATCCCTGTTACCCATTGACTCCAAGATCCATAGTTCGGGACCCCCTACCCGAGATCCGCCAGTTTTAGTACCGACATTGGTGCTTTCATTGAGAGACTGCTAGGTGATCGTCATGGTGCGATGGAATTTTTAACCAACGCCAAATCAGGTGATATCTTTTTAGTTCGATCTATTACGCAAATTATCTTCTTTTTTACAAATCATTGTTGTTGGTTCCATGTTGCTTTAGTTGCAGGCGGATCGAGATAGGAAAAATTAGCGGCGACTACCATACCCGGTGCCCGGCAATACGTCGGACCCGAGCTTTACTGCGGTTGCTAGACTCGTGCGCGCCATGGAGATCCCGAGGTGGCTAGCGCACAGGTAGTCGTCTGTGAATACCAGACTAAACAAATCCAATCCATCAAGCGGTGCGCTAGCCAAGGAGTCACGATCGGGCTAGCACTGCTCATACGAAGCAGTGCACGCTAAGGCCGAAGAACGGCAAGCAACAGGGAGATTTGACCCTTCCTTTTCTTTATTATATACTTAATTAAAGGGGTCGTGCATGCTTTTAACTAATAGTAGTATAGTTTGCTTTCATGCATGTATTGCCACTAGCCGCCTTACATCTCTTGCCTACGATTGTGCTTTTTATCAAAGTGTGCTAATCGTTCACAATTTGGAGCCTGGATTTATGAACGCAGGTCGGCGGACACAGCATACACGATATGACCTACTCTATGTACTGGCACTTCGTCATGACGTGAGTGCAGATGCCTCATCACCGTCATTCACGGAACTCTGACCCGTGTTAACATTCGTGCGCCACCGCGTTGTCCTGCCGTCAAACCAACATCTGCGTTCAAGCCATATTTATCAAATTGTTTGCTTCGTGTAAAGTAATTGTGCAAAGAAATTTTTTACTTCAGTTTTGCACCGTCTTATGTGTGCAGATAAATAAAAAATGACCGAACTACGTCGTCATCTCGGTGAGCTGGCCAAGAGTTCGGATAACCGAGGCCAAATCATCGCCCCACAGATCGCGCGGGTCAGGCACGTCGGCATCACCGTATCATCGCTTCAGCCGACATCTAATACTCTGACCTGCTCCGTCACGTCGGCTGATGTGGGGGCTCCAGCGTCTCCCTGCCGACCTACTCTGCTACCTCGACTGGACCGGGGGCTTTGCCATCGCTTCATCGACCTACTCCAATGACACCCTGCAGACCTGCTCCGTCACCTCGGATGGACTGGGGGCTTCACCTCGACACATCGGCAGTGTTGTGATGTCACTTCAACAAGCTGAGCACCTCACTCGGCAATATTGAAACAGGCTTGGGGGGCTGGGACGTCGACTATGCCGAGGATTACGCACCATGTCTGGTCTATCAAAGTTAGCTTGGTGTCCTCGTCCCGCCACAAGCCCAGACCGCGTCATCAACGCCGAGCACATTAACCAGCTAAGTCACCTTCAAGCTTAGTTTTCTTTAAAGATTTTAATTTTTGTTCGGTTCAACCAAGCGTTATATTTGTGTTAAAAACTTAGTTGTTAAAAACGATGTTTGTTAAAAATGATGTTTGTTAAAAATAACTTCCTTTAACCAGGTTAACTGGGGGCTCTTAAATTTATATGTGCCACTTTATAATAAGTGTTTTCTTCTTAGTCGTTGCAAAGTCTTTTTCTACTACTCCTTTTTTCGACGCGAGTGTGTGGTCAATAGCCGGATAGCCTAGTTTCTCCCTAAAGCCGCTCAAGTTTAGTTCGCTAAATTGGCCTGAGAAGCACTCCGCCTTCGGGATAGGAGGTTGAAGCCGAAGGCTAACCCACTTGAAGTCTGGAGATCGGATGTATCATGTTAAAGCACGACGGAAGCACAAACTAATTTTAAGACCAATTTTTGGATTGGCACCCAAAAACTTGATTTAGTTCGGACGTAATGTTTTTCTTAAAGTTTTTTGGTTTTCTGAGCTTATGGCACCTTTAACCTATTTTTTTGTTTTTCTTTCAGGAGGCGGGACATCCTCTTGATCTAGGTGTTCTGCGTGATGGTTTTGCTTGGGAAATCTTTTCCGACCTGTAGTTCGGCATCTTTCCTGTCGAGCTGCACCTCGGCGTTGTCAAAACGTAAATGGAAGTTGAACTAGCTCCTGAGGAGATACGATCCTAGGGTCGACCATGTTGCCCAACCCAAGTCTCGGGGGCTACTGCATTGACAATTCAATGCAGTCAATTTAAAAGTGCAAAATGGCTTCCGAGGAGATTACGATCCTCAGGTTGGTTGGCCGCACCCAACCTGAGTCTCGGAAGCTATTGTGCATCGCGTTTCCATTCCTAAGTATGCTGCCGAGCTAGGACTTGATCCTCAGGCTGATTTCGCGAATTGACCTGAGTCTCAGGGGCTACTGGGATCAGCGGTGTTAAGTTATCCTTCAGGTGCATTCCATATTTTAGGCCGACACACACCTTGAGGGCTACTGGTTATACATCTCGGCAGAGAATAAATTGCACCAATCCACAAAAAATCAGCTCACGACCGAGGTGGTGCACCACCTCGGAAGCAGTCCAGCATAAAGCTCGGCTGCGAGTGGCTGGCTCCATAGAGAACTTTTTCGGTGTTAAGCTTGGATAACCTCCTTCAAACTTTTTCAAAGACGAGGTACTCTATGCCTCCTCGGATGCTGTCCGGTGTTGGAGCTCGGCTACAAAAAGACACCTCGGATGTAGTCCGGTGTTGGAGCTCGGATGCAAAGAGGACACCGCCGCACTGGAAACACTTCGAACCCGAGGTGTGGCATAAAAATAACAAGGCATTGATAAAGGCCGAGAAATTAAAGGACTCCTCGGATACCCGACGTATGAACTCTTTGGTTACACCACGGCGATCCTCAAGATTGGAGATGGGAAGATTTGTTGAACCAGTTTTCAAGACCGACGACCGAAGACGAAGAATAGTTCGGAAGAACCGAGGAGCGTCCCCAACTTGAAGAATGGTTCGGGGGGCTACTGACAGTGTCCTGGACTAGGGGGTACTCACCACATCGTCTCCCGACCAGGTGGGTTGAGCCGAGGACCCCCATGGCGGTCCACTCGTGGGCCACATCGGGCAGCCCCTGACGCATACACGGAAGGCTCCACAAGACTTGGCGCACAAGACGAGGACTCTCCTAAACCCTATGCCTCCGGCGCATTATATAAACCGAGGCTAGGCTAGTCAATAGATGATCTCATATTCATTAGAACCATCTTGTGGTAGATACATGTACTCTGTACTATCCCCCATATGAATACAATCAAAAGCAGGACGTAGGGTATTATCTCTTCGAGACAGCCCGAACCTGGGTAAAATCCTGTGTCCATGTTACCATCGCTCCAAGACGCCTAGCTTAGGACCCCTACTACGAGATATGCCAGATTTAGAACTGACAAGGATATGTCCAGTTTCAATTGCTATCTTTGGTTGTTAGTAGTATGCCTTGTTTATTTCAGTTATTCACAAAGTGATGTTCTATATGTGCAAGTATGAACTGTGCGGTTCAATTTCATCAATACCAGTTTCAACAATACCAATATGAATGACCATTTGGTTGCTGTTAAGCCTGTTGTAGCGAGCATATGCCTCTTTTAATAGTTTTTGGTTGTTCGGTTGTTTGTAGTTAGCATATGTCCAGTTTCAATTGATATATTTGGTTGTTCGTAGTATGCCTTGTTTATTTCAGTTATCCACAAAGTGATGTTCTATATGTGCAAGTATGAACTTTGCAGTTCAATTTCATCAATACCAGTTTCAACAATACCAATATGAATGACTATTTGCTTGCTGTTAAGCTTTTTGTAGCGAGCATATGCCACTTTTAACGGTTTTCGGTTGTTCGGTTCGGTTGTTCGTAGTTAGCATATGTCCAGTTTCAATTGCTATCTTTGGTTGTTCGTAGCATGCCTTGTTTATTTCAGTTATTCACAAAGTGATGTTCTATATGTGCAAGTATGAACTTTGCACTTAGCACACCTTTCCGCTTCTTGTTTTGCTTAACTAGCATGCTTAAACCTGCACACCAAAGCTGTCATTTGGAGATTATGTTGTCTACCATGGATATATTTGGTTGATGTTTAGCCTGTTGTGCTTAACATGCCTTTCGATGTACTTACATAGGACAATATTGGGAACGACTGCTGTTTTCCATCGAGGTTAGTTTCATCCCATGGCTTATATATACTCACTGTTCAGGATATCGGTAGCTGGTACCATATCTGCCGGGGGCTGATAAGGGATTAATCGGCGAATCAGACATTTAACTGAATATATATGTAACCCATTTATCGGTAGGTTAACTAGGGCCATATCTAATATAGCTGAGGCTACCCAACATGCATTGTACTGAATGTCTAAATATGCAATCCTAGGATACATAGCAACAAGGAAGAGTGTTACCTTAATGTTCTGATGATGTCTAGATATACATAGAAGAGCAATGTTAATTCATCCAATATGTGAGTATATTGGATGTACTAAGATCTTATATAATGGGACGGAGGGAGTGTTGTACTACATCATTGTGCAATTGTTGTTTAGCTTCTAATATTAACTTGGTGCTTGTAGGTACATATGTCATTGGTAAAGATCCGCGCGTTCACCCTTTTTGCATATGGGGCAATGAGATATTCATGAACCAGCATCAAGTGAGGAAACTGATAAAGATTGTTAGTAAAATGGGTCAAGAGATGGCAATTAAACTATTTGTTTACACTTTGTCCAAGACAACAGTGAACTGCAGGATGGTAAGTAAGAACTCTGCATGCTTCTTTTTACTGCCCATAAGGAGTTGTGTTAGATGACAATGTCTGAATCTTTTTTCCTTTGCAGTGGTTCCCAAAGCAGTTTACTCAAGATTACCTCTCAAACTACATGATTGGTGGGCACGCAAAGGTTAAAGTATTTCTACCAGAACACAATGACTATCTAGATGTCGTCATGAAGACCGTGAAGGATGGGCGGTCGGCCATCACAAGGGGTTGGACTAGAGTCGTGCGTGCTTTCTGCATGGAGGAGGGCACAATATGGGCATTCAGCCTCACCTTGTTCAGCAACCAAAATGTCTTTCGCCTCTTTCTTTACCGTCTTTAATAGTACAAGTATACAACCCTGGTTCATCATTCTTTATTTGGTGCATATGTAATTCTTTTTTTTGGGTGTAACTCTTGAACATATGTACCTGTGAATCAAATAATGCATTGGTTGTTGAACCTGATGCATATGAATAAAGTTATAGCCTACTTTCAACTTCAAATTCGGTACAATTTTAAATAGCAGCGATTAAATTAGGGTGAAAATACGCTCTGCAGGCCATTACGGCGCACACGGTCTGTAAAGCACATCGTGTGTGATATACATCATAATCCGACACGGTTCATAGAGAGGAAACGTGTGCGACCATGCACACAGTTGCCATTTGCAAAGCTTGTGTGATCTCAGACTATATCACAAACGGTACGAGCAAACTAAATGTTTGTGATAGTCACCTTATCGCACACGCTTTACAATCATGAACTGTTTCTGATGTCGTATGCATTGTAAACATTTGTACCATAGAATAGCATGTGCGATAGTTATCCTGTATGACACTCGTACAACAGTCTGATGTTTCGTAATCCTATCCGACACTCGTATGATGATTAACTAATCTTCTTGATTATATATCGCATACGGTTCGGGAGAAGTGAATGTGTGTGATAGTCTCCTTATCATACACGTTTTACAATCGTGAACTGTTTGTGATGGGGCGCGCATCGTCAACGTTGCACCACAGAATACCGAGTGCGATGGTAATACGAGCACACATGAGTAGCAAGGATGGAGCATTTGGGATATTCGATAAATCACAAACAGTTGTGTGCTGAGTAGCGTTTGGGATAGATCGGGCATCACATTCGCTTAGTTATGCGAAACATATGCCTGCGTGCTCCCTATCGCCGACGGTTTCTAGGTCGTGTGGGAAGACCCCCCCTATCACACACACATGCAAGGCAACAGTTTAAAACTCCGTCGTGGAAAGGGGGTAAAAACCGTTTGTATAGCAGCTCGCTGTACCAGTGTTGTCTTTTCTAAAGATTTGGGGTTGTGAGGCATTTGTCAAGCAACTTATGTCGGACAAGCTCACACCCAAGTCGGATAAGTGCATATTTGTGGGATATCCAAGGGAATCCTTGGGATATAGCTTCTACAACCGCGAAGAGAACAAAGTGTTTGTTGCTTAGAACGGGGTCTTCCTTGAGTAAGAGTTTCTTGGACGGGAAGCCAGTGGGAGGTAGGTGCGACTCAAAGAAGTTCGAGAGCCACATGGGGACAACTCGGCTGGTGATGTGATCATATCGGAGTCTGTCAGGGAACCCGAGGTGGAAGTGGCACCGGAACCACGAAGGTCGGAAAGATTGAGTAGAGTGCATGATGTGTTGTTACTTGAAAGCGGCGAGCCGGCTACTTATGCTGAAGTGATGGTGAGCCCAGATTCCGAGGCATGGATGGAGGCCATGGGATCCGAGTTAAAGTCCATGGGATGAAAATCAAGTCTGGGACTTGGTTGATCCGCCACCTGGCGTCACTGCCATTGGTTGAAAATGGGTATTTAAGAAGAAAACCGATGTGGATGGAAATGTTCAGATCCACAAAGCTTGGCTTGTCGCTAAAGGTTATGGACAAGTTCAAGGAGTTGACTACGATGAGACTTACTTGCCGGTAGAGATGCCGAACTCGGTGAGGATCGTACTAGTTATAGCTGCATATTTCGATTATGAGATATGGCAGATGGATGTCAAAATGGCATTCCTTCACGGAAATTTAACCGAGGACGTCTAAATGATATAGCCCGAGGGTTTTATTGATCCGACTAGCGGTAGTAAGGTATGCAAGCTCAAGAGATCCATTTATGGATTGAGGCAAGCATCTCGGAGCTGGAATATTCGTTTTTATGAGGTCGTCGCTGATCTCGGTTTCATCAAAAGCGAAGAGGACGCTTGTTTGTACAAGCAGTTGAGTGGGAGCTCGGTAGTGTTTTTGATCTTGTATGTGGATGACATATTGCTGATCAAAAACGATGTTTCGATGCTGAACTCGGTCAAGGAATCATTGAATGGAAAGTTTTCGATGAAGGACCTTGGTGAAGCAGTTTACATATTGGGCATTAAGATCTATAGAGATAGATCGAGAAGGCTGCTCTGCTTAAGCCAGAGTACGTACATAGACAAAGTGTTGAAACGGTTCAACACGAATGAGGCCAAGAAGGGGTTCTTGCCTGTCTCACATGGTATAAGGCTAAGCAAGACTCAGAGTCCTTCGACATCTGATGAGTGAAGCAAGATGAGTCGGATTCCGTATGCCTCGGCAATCGGATCAATCATGTATGCCATGATATGTACACGGCCCGATGTTGCTTTTGCAATAAGCTTAACAAGCAGATACCAGGCCAACCCAGGTGAGAGTCACTGGGCAGCGGTAAAGACTATTCTGAAGTACCTGCAAAGGAATAAAGAGATGTTCCTAGTTTATGAAGGTGAGGAAGAGCTCGTCGTAAAGGGTTACACCGATGCTAGTTTCCAAACCGACAGAGATGATTGTCGATCATAGTCCGGATTCGTGTATGTCATGAATGGAGGAGCAGTGAGCTGGATGAGTTCCAAGAAAGATACGGTGGCCGATTCTACCATAGAAGCCGAATACATTGTGGCTTGTGAAGCTGGAAAGGAAGGTGTTTGCATCCAGAACTTTCTAGATGATCTTGGTGTTTTCCCATCCTCGGTAAAACCGTTGGACCTTTATTGTGATAATTCTGGTGCCATCGCACAGGCCAAGGAGCCGAGGAATCACCACAAGACCAGACAGATAGATCGGAAATATCACCTGATATGAAAGATCGTAAAGAGTGGTGATGTAGAGTTATGCAAAATTCACACGGATGCAAATGTTGCAGATCCGTTGACTAAGCCGCTTCCACAACCCAAGCATGAGGGGTATGTTATAGCTATGGGCATTCGATGTCTATTTGATTGACTCTAGTGCAAGTGGGAGACTGTTGGAGATATGCCCTAGAGGCAATCATGTATGATGATATTTCCTATGTGTTTATTAATAAAGATAGTCCTTGGACATTATCAATGATATATATCAGCAAGTACGTGACTTGTTTGTCGGACTATATGTTGTATGATCACTGTCCTAAAAGGTCCCTAGTCGAAAGGGCTGTGTGGACACGCAGCCGACTAGACTAGCATATGACACGGTCGATGGCTTGGTCTCACTAGCCATAGAGCATTGGATGCTAACTAGATAATATGGACATGGAAGGATCTGGTCGGATTCGACATTGTCGGATTCGAGTCGAGATAAGGTCCGAGTCGGACAGACCGAACTATGAGACGCAGCGATATGTCATCTGTGAGTCTCTAGTGCAACATACGTTCTATGTCCTAAGACCTGAGCTGGCGCATGTACTCGGGATGGTGACAGACCTGCTTTGGGCTGACATAACGCTGCTCCATAACAGGGTAGTTATAAAGATAGGTTTCAGGCTTGTCCAGACGCATGCTGCGAGGCATGGTCGAGCAAGATGGGATTTGCCCCTCCGATCAGGAGAGATATACTCTGGGCCCCTCGTGTGATCCGACCAGGATAAGCATGGCCATGTGACAAGGATTATGAGATAGTCCGGTTTGTGGTCGGCATCACTGGAACGAGAAAGAGGTCGGGCTAATACAAGGATGACAGACTTGCCTTGAGCCCGACAACATATATCGTGTGGTAAAGGGAATAGAAGTGTGATGTATAGGTTCGCCTAACCAGCTTCATTGTCTGCTTGGTGATCGGCACGCCTTGCTAGAGGCCGCTACTAGCCGAGCAGGTCGGAGGTGATCCGACCTGCAACCAAGCCGACTTGAACCTAAGGGGTCGCATGCTTAAGGGAAGGAACCTACGAGGTTGGATCTGAGGACACTGGTCGGATGTGATCCGAGCTGGACTTGGATCATGATCAAATAGACTTTGGGCTTTAGGGTCCATGCAGGGCCCAAGTGTTGAGCCCGCGATGGATGCCTATATAAGTGGAGGTACGGCACACTCATTAGGGTTAATCGCCTCGGCGCCGTCACTAGGGCTTTGCATGTGTTGCAACTAGCCACCTCCACTCGCCGTTGGTTGTGTGACCGGACCTAGCAGTCCGCCGCACGACGTTCCTCCCGCACATGCGGATACCATTAGAGGGAGTGCACTTGCGCCGCTCCGGCGAACCTATTCGTGGGATCCGATCGGCTATGTGGGAGACCGACGAGGAGGAGACGACTCCAGAGACGCGTTGCCCAACTCTTCTTCCACTGCACGACACTGCGCGTCTAGTGGTAACGATCTGTGATCCACCTCCCTTAGCATGTTCCTGGATGTTCTGCGGGTAGAAAATTTTAATTTGCAGTCGATGCACCCTTCCATAGAACCCAACATATCTGTGATCATCTTCAATCTTCAGTTGAAGCATCGTGATGGCCAATATTTCATTGTCGTGCCAACCGTTTCAAAAAACGTTGCCATGGCGGCAATTTCAGAAAATGTTGCCGTGGTGACTGTTTCAAAAATGTTTCCATCGCACCACTTTCAGAAAATCCGTCGTGGCACGTAATTATAGCTCCTCGTCCCGCGCCATGTACACCTTCTCCTCGTCGGGGTCCTCCGTGTACGTTTTCCATCGTCACCTGTAACCTGTAGGCTATCTCTATGAATTTTACATTAACGTGGCAATCTCGTGGCTCCAGCTGATAAGAATGGTCCAAGCAACAGCGTGCCTTCATCTTCATCAAGTGAAGAAATTCAGAAAGGACCAATGGCACGAGCAAGGACTCGTCAAATCACTGAACAGGTGAATCTTCTCCTTGAAAAATATTTCAACCATGATGAGAATTTGGTACTACCTAATGCTTCAACATTTTGTGTACTCAGGTTCAGCGGAGAAGAATCAGTAATGGAGAATTGATCCGGCTTAGCAATCTATGAAGAAAATATCTATGGTTGATATTTTGAAGAAATATCTATGGCTGATATTTTGAAGAACACAAATCCACTTTTGAGTGTAATCCCAAGTAACTTCATGTCTAAGAAATATCAAGAAATATCCATCTAAAATATCTTGGTTGCTTACTCCTTAAGCATATCCATGGGATGAAGCAAAACAGGATTTGGACAGCCATTTTCTTTTAGTTGTGTACTATAGCACCGTCATACTATTCATGTACTGTAGCACCGACCCTCTGTAGCATCCGTGTACTGTAGCAGAGCCCATGTATCCCTATAAATATGAGGGCAACCCCATATGTAATAGTTAGACTTGAAATTTCAGAATTGAAAGAGCTCTTGCTCCTTTAGTGTGTGAGGTATTTCCACCACTTAGAGGATTGGGAGTTGTTCTGAGTTGCTGCTCCGTTGTTCTTGCGATTGCTTGACGATTGCATGAACATGTTGCTCCACGTTACTGAGTAACAAAAGGGCCGAAGCGTGTTGTTGGGTGAATCAAGTGCCGTAGGCTTCCGTAATCGAGACGGTGGTTGACGGTGTCATTCATCAGGCTTCACGGGCTAGTTATCCAGAATCCTACGACGTGAAGATCGGGCCACCCCGGTTCGTATCATCTTGGTATTCAGAGCTCAAGGTTTACAAGGTAGGATTTGTATCTCTACTATCTACTAGTTGTAGCTGTTTTTATTACCTATCCAGAAAAAGCCCCACAAAAATATTTGTTCTTAAACCATAGAATCAATTGAAAATTTTGGTGAGTTTTGCTAGGTTTTAGTCCACTAGAATCTTGCTTGCTTGCTGATCCAAAAATTTCCATTATCCTTCTTTCATCTAAATATCATTTACTAGATCTATCCCTCTTTTCTACTCTTTGTTTATGCCAATATTTTATTTCATAAACTTCCCTCAAATCTGTAGGTATATATTTTTGTATTTTGCAACTACTCTGTACCAACATCCATAATATCCCTCAAGAGTTTGTAGCACACATATTATCATTCCCATATAAGTGAACTCCTACTTGCCTTTGAAAGTCCTTGTACAAGAAGAAAGGACCTTGGTATAAAAAAAAGAAGCAAGTAAAAAGTGAGAAAAAAGAAAGATCAAAAGAGTACTTGGGTCTTTTGGGCAACATCTCAAAACTTGTAATTCTTAGTGTGCAAATCTGAATTTATTTACATCACAATCCTAAAGTTATCTTTCCAACTCGTGTTACCTACACCATAGTTCTTTCTTTGCTTATATCCTTTCAGCTTTCCCTTGGTTCTGTCAGGTATTTTCCAATCTCCACTTATATTTTTGGATCACAACTAAGTATTGAATTCTGGTGTGGATTATTACTTACCATTACAACATCTAGAATTTCAATTGCATAGGAGCAACACTAACATTCCATGCTCCACAAAATAGCCATCGTCTTATTACAGCACTTAGGGTCTTGATTCACTCACAACACCTTTACCCAATTACTGCTACTGGAGTATACATTGTTCTATAATCAAGAAGCTATCGTAGAAAATTTGGTAAGCAAGGGTGAGGATTGAGAGAGTCCATATACCTAAAACTATTTACGTTGTGCTATTTTTGTGTTTGTACTAACCATGGTAGGAACTGAAGAGGAACCCAGTTATGTAACCCAAGCCGACCTTGAGAAGCTCACTGAGGATTTCAATAAACAATTGAATGAAAATATGAGCATTCTCCGGAAAGAGATCATCTCTGAGGTAGGATCTGAATTCCGGAAGCAGTTTATGGGACAAGGAGAGCAAACTGGTGAGGAGATAGATGAGAATGGTGAGGAAGATGCTTCTCACCAAGCACAAAGAGACCATGTTGCAACCTCAGCATTACGACCTCCACCATTCAGGCCAGAAGAAAATGGTCGTGGAAGAGGTCGTGAACGCAATGAAAGAACGGCACTTGGTGGTCGACCTACTACTCCCTTCCGCATATACAACAATGATGCCTTCCAACAAGGGCAACGTGCTGATCCTTAACCACAAGAAGAAAATTTTGGCAAACTCAAATTCACCATTCCCAGGTTTGAAGGTAATTCTGATCCTGATGCTTATTTAACATGGGAATTAAAGGTAGACAAAATCTTTCGAATACATAATTATTCGGAAGAGAAGAAGCTTGCCATGGCCGCCTTGGAATTTGATGGCTATGCACTTATTTGGTGGGAACAAACACAAAACCAGCGAGAAGAATATGGTGAACCACCCATTGCCACATGGGCTGAAATGAAGAAAGAAATGAAAGCAAGGTTCGTACCTTTACATTATAGACGTGATTTATTTGATACATTGCAAGCTTTAAAACAGAAAAATAGTACCGTGGAGGAGTACTATAAAGAAATGGAGCAAGCCATGATTCGTGCACATATTCGAGAAGACAAAGAGCAAACAATGTCACATTTCTTGCATGGACTACGCCATGACATCAAGCGGATTGTCATCTACCAACCTTACCACACTGTGGTAGAATTGGTACACCAAGCTGAGAAGGCCGAAAGACAATTGTTAGAAGATGCTAAATATACTAGGTCCACACGTACACCATCATTCAACTTAAAGGCTCCATCCAATACACCTAAGGCACATTTCAGCTTGGGAAAAGCTATGTCCTCATCTAGTAATTCAATTGCAAATAATTCTAGTTCTCCTACTATGTCAAAATCAGCACCATATTCAAACAAGGACAAGCCAACATCATCATCTAGATCATCCATTGGTTCCACATCCCAGTCAAGAAAAATTATATGTTTCAAGTGTCAAGGAAGAGGACATATGTCTAAGGAATGCCCAAACAACCGCGTCATGTTGATCAATGAAGATGGAGAATACATCTCAGATGATGAAGAGGAGGTAGAACTAACTGAGCAAGATGAAAGTTTTATGATGCACATGAAGATAAAGAAGATTGTTCCGACTGCACCTTTAAAAACGGCAATTCGCTTGTCGTCACTAAAGTACTTAGTGTGCAACAAAAAGAAGATGAGCATCCCCAAAGACTCAACCTTTTCCATACCCAAGCAAAGGTAAATGACAAGGTAATCAAGTTAATCATTGATGGAGGTAGTTGTCATAATCTTGCTAGTAAAGAATTATGTGATAAGCTTGGATTAAAATTGCTAAAGCATCCCCATCCATATAATGTTCAATGGCTTAGTGATTTTGGAAGTGTTAAAATCCAACACATGGTTAATGTCACATTTAAAATCAAAGACTATGTTGATACTATTACTTGTGATGTTGTACCCATGACTGTATGCCATTTACTTTTGGGAAGACCTTGGCTATATGATAGACATGTAGATGATACGAACCGGGGTGGCCCGATCTTCACGTCATAGGATTCTGGATAACTAGCCCGTGAAGCCTGATGAATGACACCGTCAACCACCGTCCCGATTATGGAAGCCTACGACACTCAATTCACCCAACAACACGCTTCGGCCCTTTTGTTACTCGCTAACGTGGAGCAACACGTTCATGCAATCATCAAGCAATCGCAAGAACAACGGAGCAGCAACTCAGAACAACTCCCAATCCTCTAAGTGGTGGAAATACCTCACACACTAAAGGAGCAAGAGCTCTTTCAATTCTAAAATTTCAAGTCTAACTATTACATATGGGGTTGCCCTCATATTTATAGGGATACATGGGCTCTACTACAGTACATGGATGCTACAGTGTGTCGGTGCTACAGTACATGCATAGTATGACGGTGCTACAATACACAGCTAAAAGAAAATGGCTGTCCAAATCATGTTTTGCTTCATCCCATGGATATGCTTAAGGAGTAAGCAACCAAGATATTTTAGATGGATATTTCTTAGCCATGAAGTTACTTGGGATCACACTCAAAAGTGGATTTGTGTTCTTCAAAATATCAGCCATAGATATTTCTTCAAAATATCAACCATAGATATTTTCTTCATAGATTGCTAAGCCGGATCAATTCTCCATTAATGACTCTTCTCCGCTGAACCTGAGTACACAAAATGTTGAAGCATTAGGTAGTACCCAATTCTCATCATGGTTGAAATATTTTTCAAGGAGAAGATTCACCTATTCAGTGATTTGACGAGTCCTTGCTCGTGTCATTGGTCCTTTCTGAATTTCTTCACTTGATGAAGATGAAGGCACGCTGTTACTTGGACCATTCTTATCATCCTCCCCCCCTTCAAAAATATTCTCTAAAATTGATTTGAAAAGTGGATACCACCAAATTAGGGTCAAACCTGGAGATGAATGGAAAACTGCTTTTAAAACAAAATTTGGTTTGTATGAATGGCTAGTTATGCTGTTTGGTTTGACTAATGCACCTAGTACATTCATGAGACTAATGAATCATGTTTTAAGAACATTCATTGGTAGATTTGTTGTGGTATATTTGATGACATATTGATCTATAGCAAATCTTTGGAAGAACATGTTAAACATCTAACACAAGTACTAGAAGTGCTAAGAAAGGAACAATTGTATGCCAATCTTGAGAAATGCACTTTTTGTACAAGCAAAGTTGTTTTCTAAGGTTTTGTTGTTTCAAGTCAAGGAGTTGAGGTAGATGAATCAAAAAAGCAGCTATTAAAAATTGGCCTACTCCTTTGAATGTTAGCCAAGTAAGAAGTTTTCATGGATTAGCTGGATTTTATCGCCGCTTTGTTATGGATTTTAGTACAATTGCCGCCCCATTAAATGAATTAACAAAAACTAGAGTTCCTTTTCAATGGGGTGATTCACAAGAAAAATCCTTTCAAGAGTTGAAGAAACGATTAACTGAAGCACCATTGCTTGCATTACCTGATTTCACTAAAACCTTTGAAATTGAGTGCGATGCTAGTGGAATAGGTATTGGAGGAGTTCTTATGCAAGAAGGTAAACCAATTGCATATTTTAGCGAAAAAATAAATGGAGCACAATTAAATTATCCAATATATGATACAGAATTATATGCATTGGTACGTGTACTTGAAACATGGCAGCATTACTTATGGCCTAAGGAATTTGTAATTCACTATGACCACGAGTCTTCGAAAATATTTGAAAGGCCAAGCTAAACTAAATCGTAGACATGCTAAATGGGTTGAATTTATTGAAAGCTTCCCTTATGGTGTCAAGTACAAGAAAGGTAAAGATAATGTTGTTGCAGATGCTTTGTCTCGTAGACATGCACTCTTAACACAACTAGAAATTAATGTCCCTGGAATAGATAGTTTAAAAGAATTGTATGCTAATGACAAAGAATTTTCAGAACCATACTCTCATTGTAAAGAAGGAAAAGGATGGGACAAGTATCATGTGCATGATGGATTTCTGTTTTACATAAACAAATTGTGTGTCCCCGAGTCGTCCATTCGCTTGCTTTTATTGCAGGAATCTCATGTAGGAGGGTTAATGGGACATTTTGGCATTGCGAAAACACATACGATTCTCGCCGATCATTTCTAGTGGCCACGAATGTGAAGGGACGTTGAATGATTCGTGCAAAGATGTCTCACCTGCCTCAAAGCTAAGTCCAAACTGAACCCTTATGGATTATATACTCCTCTTCCGGTTCCTAATACCCCTTGGGAAGATATTAGTATGGATTTTGTTCTAGGATTACCAAGAACAAAAAAAGGGAGGGATTCAATATTTGTGGTAGTTGATAGATTTTCCAAAATGGCACATTTTATACCCTGTCATAAAAGCGATGATGCGTCCCACGTAGCTGATTTGTTTTTCAGGGAAATAATTCAGCTACATGGAGGGCCAAGGACTATTGTTTCTGACCGTGATGTCAAATTCATGAGCTACTTTTGGAAGACATTATGGGCCAAATTGGGAACAAAATTATTATTCTCAACCACTTGTCACCCACAAACTAATGGTTAAACAGAAGTGGTGAATAGGACCTTATCAACATTATTGAGAACAATGATCAAGAAGAACCTCAAGGCATGGGAAGAGTATCTACCGCATGTGGAGTTTGCATATAACAGGGCGGTACACTCTACAACTCAACTTTGTCCATTAGAAGTAGTATATGGATTCAAACCTATCACACCACTAGACCTGCTACCTTTACCATTTGAAGAACGTGCCAACATTCAAGCATTCAAGCGTGCTGAACATATTAAGAAAATTCATCTTAAAACCAAAGAAGCAATAGAGAAGAAGGCTCAATATTTTGCAGAAAAGGCCAATAAAAGTAGAAAGAAGATGCTTTTTGAACCCGGAGATTTGGTATGGGTACATCTTCGGAAGGAACGTTTCCCCGAAAAACGCAAATCAAAATTGATGCCGAGGGGCGGAGGACCATTGAGAGTGCTTGCCAAAGTGAATGACAATGCTTACAAGATCGAACTTCCAGAAGAATATCATGGGGTAAGTACTACCTTTAATGTTTCAGCCTTATCTCCTTTCTTTGGTCCAGAAGATACAGAGTTGAGGACGACTCCTTTTGAAGGGGGGAGGATGATAAGAATAGTCCAAGCAACAGCGTGCCTTCATCTTCATCAACTGAAGAAATTCAGAAACGACCAATGACATGAGCAAGGACTCATCAAATCACTGAACAGGTGAATCTTCTCCTTGAAAAATATTTCAACCATGATGAGAATTGGGTATTACCTAATGCTTCAACATTGTGTGTACTCAGCTTCAGAGGAGAAGAATCATTAATGGAGAATTGATCCGGCTTAGCAATCTATGAAGAAAATATCTATGGTTGATATTTTGAAGAAATATCTATGGCTGATATTTTGAAGAACACAAATCCACTTTTGAGTGTGATCCCAAGTAACTTCATGGCTAAGAAATATCAAGAAATATCCATCTAAAATATCTTGATTGCTTACTCCTTAAGCATATCCATGGGATGAAGCAAAACAGGATTTGGACAGCCATTTTCTTTTAGCTGTGTACTGTAGCACCGCCATACTATTCATGTACTGTAGCACCGACCCACTGTAGCATCCGTGTACTGTAGCAGAGCCCATGTATCAATATAAATATGAGGGCAGCCCCATATGTAATAGTTAGACTTGAAATTTCAGAATTGAAAGAGCTCTTGCTCCTTTAGTGTGTGAGGTATTTCCACCACTTAGAGGATTGGGAGTTGTTCTGAGTTGCTGCTCCATTGTTCTTGCGATTGCTTGACGATTGCATGAATGTGTTGCTCCACGTTAGCGAGTAACAAAAGGGCCGAAGCGTGTTGTTGGGTGAATCGAGTGTCGTAGGCTTCCCTAATCGAGACGGTGGTTGACGGTGTCATTCATCAGGCTTCACGGGCTAGTTATCCAGAATCCTACGACATGAAGATCGGGCCACCCCGGTTCGTATCACCAGCCATCATGCCGTGATGCGCATGCCACTTAACATTACAACATATAACCATCTCATACATAAACTCATTATCATGACGAAGGCTATATCACATCATATGCATACCCTACAAAACCAAGTTAGACGTCCTCTAATCGGTTTTAGCTAAAATTTAGTTACGCGGTTAACCAGTTTTAACACGAAACACTAGCTACCTATATCCACAATTTAGGTTATGATTCTTGATGCTAGATTAAGTTTTGGGGTGTGTGAAACAAGAAACTTTATGGTGAAGCCCAAGGAACTGTTAGCAGATCGTCGACAGCCAGAGTCGATCGATTGTCAGAACCTTGTAAAAAGCTACACCATGCCGTTGATGAATTGAACCGAAGCAACACTCAAGGGAAGCATAGCAAGAACATCAACCCTCACAATCACATGTGATCTAGATCGCAACCTACACCTACTCATAAAACCGCTCATGATGCCACTGTTGGGAAACGTAGTAGAAAACAAAAAAAAATGCACCTACGATCACCCAAGATCAATATGAAGATGCATAACGGGTTGGGATCACGACCGTTACCGTCACCAAGTTGCAGCGGAAGAAGAACATGTCAGTGTAGATCATACTTGGAGTCCCTCGAACCATAGATGAATGATCCCTCGTACCAACCACGAACAGTCCCTCGAACCAAAGACCGATAGCACTGCCTCTCTACTTGGTTGCAAGCGTGTAGCCTTCACGATCCGGCAGCGCTTCGCTGTCCAGAGCTAATCGTCGCTGGAGAATTAGAGGGAGGAGATTAGAACGACACTGGTCTTCTAATTATGAGGACAAGAGGATTAGCCACGCTCTAATTAGTCAACTAGAACCAACTAGAACATGAACTAGAAGAACTAGAGGAGGCTCCAAAACTTGTGTATCCAATAGAGCAAAAACCCCTAGTATATATACGTTGGAGGAGGAGGAGAGGGTAGCCACCAAGGGGGAAAAGTCCTCCCTTGGGGCCCCAGCCATGGGGAGGGAGTAGGACTCCCTCCCCTTGTCCAATTCGCCCCCCCCCCCCCCAAGGAAAGGGGGGGCGCCTTCCCTACTTGGGCCCTTGTGGCCCAAGTTGCCTTCCACCTCTTCGCCTTTTAAGGCCCATTGATATTTAAATTAAATACAAAATGTTATAAATACCTCTAGACCATTTTATATATTTTTTAACATCTCCGGAAACATTTTCCACCTATATATAATTTATCGGTAATACCCGATACTCTCCGAAACCCTTCCGGTGACCCCGAAACGCTTCCCGATCCTCTCGAAACTATTTCGAATATTCATGAAACAATTAAAAAAAATATTCTCATGAATCCTGTCCTACTAACACTCAGTAGATCATGATTGCCTTAAGCTTGTGACCCCATAGGTTTGGTTACCCATAGACATGAACGAAACTGTTCGTTCAATGACCAGCAGCGGGACCGTGGACGTCCGTATCGGTCCCTATGAGCACACGAATGATATTCGAGTGAAACTTTGGTTATCATGTGATGTTCCCTTTGCTTCGTGATAGTTTACAAAACCCGGGATCCATTGGTATCCTCTCGAGTCATCACGATGCTCGTTATACCTGAAATCCTCATTACCGGTTTTGTTCTTCTTTCTCGTTATTGTGTTCCGGCATCCCCGTGATGAAGTCATGTGTGTCTGGCCAGATGATGGTCGATGCCGTCACACTGAGAGGGCCCTAAGAATATCTCTCCATCGTCGGTGGAGCAAATCCCACTCTCGAGCTATCTGGCCACTTGTCAAACTTTCCGATGAACCTGTAAGTTGTTGTTATGATCACCGTGTTACAGGTGACGTTTGAGCAACCCCAAAGCCCACCGTATGGTAAGAAGTGACCATGATACTCTCATGGTCTAAGGAGCAATTTCACAAGTTAACTCTCCATGTTATTACAATTGAATGCAGACGATATTTAACTCCATTCATAACAAATAAGATTGGGTCGGTTCAATATAATCGTTCTTCTAATGTCATAATCTCAATGTTGTTTTAGGATCATCGTTACACTTAACGATATCCTAAGATCCAGAAAACGTGATCACCAACAACATTTGAGCTAGTCTTAGAGGCGAGACGAGGAACCTTTTATTTAACCATTTATCATTCCACATGTGCATATGAGTTTTCCACTGAATCGCATATTCCAGGATCATAGCAGTTATAGAATAGAACATAAACCCGTTAATTATGAATATGGAAATATAATAATACAAATATTATTCCCTCTAGGGCATATTTCCAACAGGTATAGTGCCATCAGTTCTAAATTTTGGGTTTCTTATACCTTTTTGTAGTCAAGTCATAACGCGTGAAACTGGTTGCGGTTGAACACGCCATGCAACTTGCTACACAGGAGGTGGTGTGGAAGACTCAGCCGCAGAAGATCCTGAAGAGAATCTGGACCCGCTTTGCATAGAAGATCATGTAGCCTACGGTGCAGCAGAAGAAGTAACTGCATCCGCCCCAGCACCCACAGAGGATCCCGTGGAGCCACCCTGCACATGCGCGTGGGGCTGGGATCCCGCGCCAGACGCGCTTTCTGCCGCTAGCGACGCGTTTTCTAGCGCCGCTATTGTGGGCAGCCTGTGGGACGCGGGGTGGCTTGTGATGACGTGGCATCTGTGGGCTGGTGCAAAGCGCCTCTGCCTAGCACGTGATCCCGGGCGTATCTCCGCATGCGATCCGAGGAGTTTTGATGCACAGGAGTTCCAGGTGATGCCAAATCTTCCTCGTGTTCCACGCCCGCTACGTCCTCTTCTAGCACATGAAATACAACACCGTTTTCTTAAAAAATTGATTATTTTCTGCACCATTTTTTGCCGCATTTTCTGCATGACCCTGCATATGAGAAGTACTAGTAGGATCATCAGGTGGGTTAGTACAATTGTCGCCCCCTTGATCGGAGTTTTGGAGATTGGGTGGAAGGAGGAGAATTTCTTTCCTAAGAAATGCTCCGACGTAAGGATGAAGAGACTCAAAAGGATACACTGATTCATCAAACACAACATCTTGAGAAATATACACCCTGCCAGTGGAAACATCTAGGCATTTAACCCCTTTGTGAAAAGGACTATATCCATGAAATACACACTTCTTGGAATGAAACGCAAGTTTTCATGCATTGTATGGACGAAGGTTGGGCGAACAAGAACAACCAAACACAGAGAGCTTTATAACCAGGAGTAATGCCAAAAAGACATGTGATGGGAGTCTCAGAATTGATGACTTTGCTAGGGAGCAAGTTTATGAGATATGTGGCAGTCAAGAATGCTTCATCCTAGAATTTTAATGGCAAGGATGCATTTGCTAGTAGAGCTAGCCCTACTTCAACAACACAGCGATGTTCCCTTTTGGTAGAACCATTTTTTGATGTGCATGGGGGCATGAAACATGATGTGAGATGCCAAGTTGCTGAAAAAATAGATTAAGCTTCTTGTATCCACCTCCCCAATCAGTTTGCATGGCAATGATCTTAGTGTTTAGTTTCGCTCAACGAGGTTTTGAAAGTTCTTGAAAACTTGAAACACTTCAGATCATTTCTTAAGAAGACAGATCCAAGTAAATTTGCTATAGTCATCAATAAAACTTACATAGTATGAGTGTCTACCAATAGAGGTAGGAGTTGGCCCCAAACATCCGAGAATACAAGATGTAAGGATGCAGTGCAAATGCTGATAGAAATAAGGTATGGCAACTGATGACTTATAGCTTGCTGACATGGATCACAAACAGACTCAATGCTAGACTCAGGAGAGTGGGGAAGTTTATTTTTACTAACAGCAAGCTTAAATAACTGATGAAGGATGACCTAATCTACTATGCCACTTTGCTGAAGAAGGCTTTACAGCAACAAAAGCCTGTTTATTTGATCACGATGATGAAGATATGATTGGGTAGAGACCTCCCATGCACTTGCCCTAAGAAGTATTCTCCTCATGTCCAAGTCCTTAACCAAAAAGAAGTAAGGACAGAATTCAATGAGAACATGATTATCAAGGGTAAATCTATGAACAGAAAGAAGATTTTTGGATGCTTCGGGCACATATAGAATTCTGTTTAGATGCAAATTTTTCATGGGAGTTTTGACAATTGAACTACCAACATGAGTAATTTCCATATCAGAACCACTTGTAGTGTGTACTTGGTCATGTCCACGGTACTAGTCTCTGATTGTCAGCTTGTCGAGCTCCCTTGTGATGTGATTTGTAGCATCGGTATCCGCGTACCAGTTTGTGTCGATGCCGTAGGAGTCGGTGACAGCGTTTGCCTCCTTCTACTCATACTCATCCTCCTCATAACGATCCCAGCATGCTCAAGCGCCTCCTTGGTGATGATTGAGATATATTTGGTACTCGGGGTAATCCCGATGCGGTGGATGTTGTTGTTGTTGTTGGGGACGACCACCTCCAGTGCCCATGTTGCTGGTCCAAACACTGAGCCATCAGGTTGCACGTCTAGAAATGAGGGTTTCCGCTTTCTACACATCATTTTCACAAAAGGAAGAAGTCGCAAAAGTTCAGGGTATTAATACACATCACAGATCACAAGTCACATGGCATGTAGAAAGGCAGCAGTTTGAGATTCCCTTTGTGCGATGGAGCAATAGTCGTCTGGCTATTCCTACTGTATCCATCAACCCTAATTTTGGAAGGGGCGTCTATAAACTAATACCATAGCATGCTATATAGTATTTTTTGGTGAGACCCGATCAAAATCTTTTTGTTGAAATATTGATGCTAAGTTGAACTTAACATTAGAACAGTGTCATCCAGCTCTGCTCTAGAGCTTAACATAGTAGCAGGAAAATGTTTTTTTAAGCCCGAAAGTATAGAACATTCTTCTACATTAATTTTCATATAGTAAGTTCACTTGTTACTCGGGTGGTAATGGAAACATAGCGCTGTCAATTATGTTAACTAACCATGAAGCACCTACTCTGTTCTGTTTTGAACTCAGTTTTAGCATCGGGGCACTTGTAGACTTGTAGCACACAATCAAGAGGTTGTTCACAAGAGACTGCTCCAGTTGGGATTTATATTTATCTAACTATGATAATCATTGAACGATTCGGTGTGGCACTACTGCGCATCAGGTCAAAAGGTGGCATGTTTTTATGTCACCTTTCGTTTGGTTCATGTATCGCCTTGTCGGAATTTCTAACGAAGAATAATGTGTGGTAGGGGTATGTTCCCGCCTCTTGTGGGTGTGCGAGAATATTTGAAGTTCTTGGTAGATCCTATCAACCTATAAAATATCTTCAGGGATGCTTTCTGTACTATCCTAATTTGATGTTTGTGCGGGGGCTAGTGTGATTGAGTTAATCAAGATATGAGTAGCATGTGAACCGATATGCTATTCTCCATTTGATTCATTTCATTGGGTTCCTTTTCAAGTTCCTGGAGTTGATGATTACCTTCGGGAAGGGGAGGGTGGCTAGAACAGGTTCGAAAAGATATTTTCTCTTCATGATAGCTTTATCTTCCACTTCCACTTCCTCTTCTTCTGCTATTCATTTTTCGGAGGAAACTCCACTCTTGTTTTTTGGGTAGACATTTCTGCACTTGTATCCTCAATTATGCATAGTCCCTAACACATAATTTATGCCAAATTAAACCATATTTCTTTAAGTTTTTAAAGCTGGCGAAACATTACTACCCTCCAAACTCATCAAGCAGAGAGCAGTTATGACATAAACAAAATCATGGAGTTGTGAATTTTATTGTGCTAACTCCTGTATATGTATTGTAGTAGTAAAAGGAAAATAGTTTCATTCATCTTTGATAAACTGAAGTTTTGAATTAGATGGCCCTTATTGCTACTCCTTAACTAGGCTGGATAGATGAAAAGAAAACAAGCACCATGATATTAAACGATAAAATAGAAGAATCGCAATCCTGTTTGGGTGGAAAAGAATAGGCTGGGGTCCATGTCCATCCCATCACTGTAGTAATATGGAAGCACGCTCAGTTGGCTAACAACCTCCGGAGAAAGGTACCTGGTAGAGTGGTAGTAAGAGAGAATCTTTCCTTGATGGGGATGGCACCGGAGAAAGCATGTCAACCCTTGAACCAATATCCACAGAATGTGAACCATCCTTTTCCATTTCGTTCGTGTGTGTTGGTCGATTCATTGCCCCCAATGGCATTCATCACCATCATGGAGGTCCTGAATATGCTCATCGCCACCACAGTTCACCACAGGCTGCTGCAGCGCATCCACCCCGTGTTCTATATATGTAGGCGATGTTATATATTTTTTCTTTTTTTTAAAGGAGGAAAAAGATTTGCCTCATCGAGTTTATTAAGAAGAGCTTACAAGTTACAAAACGGCCTATTTTATCAGCTCCGGGAGATGGATATAATATTGGTGATCCAATGGATCCAGCTTATGCAGTACCAGATCATGTTCAGAAAGGCACTGTGAAACAGTTGATTACAGTTGATGCAGGTGAGAATGAAGATTCAGACATATCTGCTCCTCCAAGTTTTTCAAACCCTGTATTTGCTAAACAGGCTCATACTGTAGGTACAGAGCAGGTGCAAAGCAAGGAGCCAGAGATACAGAACCTGTGCTCAGAGATATTACCACATGTAATATGATCACTGAAGAAGCACTTATTGGGAAAGAAGGAGCCAAGGTCTGGAAGAAACATTTTGCCCCAACTAAGGACAACAAAGATATCATATAGATACTAGTAGATTGGATTAATTTCCTACCAGTCACTCTATTACCACCAGATAAGTTTGATTGGGCAAAAAAGTTAATTTCATCTATTGTATGGGAAATCATTAATCAAGGAACATCATCATCAGTTACTTTGCCTTTTGTTGTACCTGAGAGATACCCTGTTGACAACTCTCTTGTGTGTGCTCTTTCTCCATCAATCCAGGGCACCCAAGAATAGGAAAACTTGAAAGCGCAGGTTTACTCCCAGAGGGGGGGTGAATGGGAGATTTTTAGAAATTCGTCAAACTCTGAGGATTTTGACGAAAATCAGAGTGACGAAATAGAAATAGGAGTGAAACTAGATCGACACAGATACAGATAGCATGCAAATGAAATACATACAAGTGAAGAACATGTAATCATACAAGCAGACATGCATGAGGAAGATGAACTGAAGAAATGCAAAATAGCATGATGAAAGTCTTCAGTTCAAATTCACAGGAAAGTAAGACACAAGTTCTTCAGTAGCGGAATTGCATAAAGGTAAAGGGTGAGGAATTTGAAACCAGTTAGGCTCGGTGAAGACACAGCGATTTGGTAGACCAGTTCCAGTTGCTGTATCAACTGTATGTCTGGTTGAGGAAGTTGCTGTATCAACTGCCCTTCATAGACATGGTCGTTGTTAGGATAAGAATCCACTCGACAGCTGGCATGCGGCGCGACAACGGTCAGAAAATTGAACTCTCAATTTCATCGGGGCGCTCAATTTCCTCATGATAGGCAGATCGCACTAGCGAAATCCTAACTACTCAGCATGACATAATTCTTCAGCGACCAGATGAACTGCGTCACTCTCACTAGCATATTCGTCAGCTGTTCTGGAGATTTCCAAAGGCTTCACTCGAAGCGGCTGTAATGTGTATAGGTTTGAGCATCGCTTTGAAGAATGATAAATGTTTCACTAGACCACCTTTGACAGTACGGCTTTTCCTATGACTCAAATAAGAAGAAAATGAAACTAAGAAAACAAAGTCTTCAAGCTTCAAAGTCTTCACATCAGTTTCTTTAAAGGACCGCAACAATTCTTCACTTGAAGAAATACATTTTTAGGGGTCGACTTCCGTGGGTTAAACCAAGTCTTTAGGGACTATTTCACATGTGTATACTCACAAACACATTAGTCCCTTAAGCTATTTGTCTTCAATACTCCAAAACCACAAAGGGGGCACTTGATGCACTTACAAACTCCCACTTTTTGGTGATTGATGACAAATCAGTTCAGTTTTCAACGGGAGTAAAATAATGGAAGTGTAAGTACAGAATGTGAAGACATTGGTTACATGATATAGAGAACTCCCCCTGAAGATGTGCATATGAAGAATTTGCTTTTGATCACAAATGCACATGGCAGGTTGAAATTGTGGAGATCTCCCCCTATATCTTGGAATCCAATCATGCATGATCATAAGATATTTAAGAATTTAAACGCTGATGAAAATTGTTGTCTTACGAATTGAAACATGCATGCACATATATCATTGACGAATTATAGCATAAGCACGCATGCAGATAAACGTATCGGAAAAGTGTCAGACCACCAACAGTTTTAAAGTTACAACTCATCAACGGAGCGAATCAAACAAAAAACCAAGAGTTGCAACTTAGCAAAAAGAACAACCCAATATAAAAACCCGCTTGAAGACTAACTCTCAAATCCCCCCCTTTGTCATCAAATGACCAAAAGGAGACAAAACTGAGGACTAACGCTCCCAAAGAAGATCATCGTGAAGAACGAGGAGGAGCGCCAGCATTGTTGTCAGGGTTGCGCGATGAAGAGGGGCCTGCTGCAGTGTCTTCGACGTCTTCATTTTCATCAGAAGATCTGGAAGGAGACACTGAGCTTGCAACCATCTAAGGAATATGAACCTTCTTGAACTTCTTCTTGGGCGGGATCGACCAATCGAAGTTTTGTTGGAATTTCATCTATGCAAGTTCTTCAGGGGTCTTCAAATGTGAAAGAATGGCCCAGCTTCTGTCAAATATTTCATGGGCATAATAGTGATTCTTGCGAACTGAATTCTATGTCATAGTCATATTTGTAAGTATTGTTGCAAGCTAACGCTTTACCCAGTTATGATTTCTATCCACTTTCTGATGAAGACTAATGAGAAGCTCACGATCAGTCATGACTCATGGAGCTTCACTTTGAGGCTTTTGTTGTGGAGCATTTGCTTTAATGTCTTGACTTGAAGTATCATATCCCGTGGACTGCGATACAGGCTGATGAAATTGCCCATCAAGAGGACCAATTCCTTCATCAATTATGGCTTTGCCTTTGCCAAGATCTGAAGAGATGGTACTCTGAAGAATTTCAACATCTGACATATAGCAGAGATGATTCTGACAGTCAGCCCTGTAGTTGATTGAAGACCATGTTCTGATGAATTTCATAATCCAAGGTGCATAAGGCTTCAAATCGAACGGAGATTGTGCAACAGTGGCCAAAGTCCTCATGAAGAAACTATGGATATTGATAGAAATACCATGGATGATGTTGAATAGCAAGTTCTTCGTGATTCCCACAACTTCTTCAGACTCAGAATTGTGGCCTTTGATTGGACTCAGGGTTTTAGCCAGAATGCGATATATAGTCTGGGGCACATACAGCAAATCCTTCACTAAGAAGATGGTTCTTGGAGCTTCTCCTTTAGCCAAAGGCTTCATCAGTACTTGCATCATGTGGTTTGGCAGCTCAGATTCTTCATAGATTCTTCTGGCTTCATCTGAGGCCAAATCAACAGGAAGAGCTCGAAGTAATTCATCAGCAGGAGCCTTATAATGCGTGTTCTCACTCATCCAGTTGAGAGCCCAGGAATGAATGTCGTCAACATCATCAGAAATATGCAGTGTGGCATAAAATTGAAGAATGAGCTCTTCATTCCAGTCACAGACGTCAGTGACGAAGTTAAGCAACCCAGCATCGTGAAGAACAACCAATACTGGCCTAAAACACGGTAGTGACTCCATATCCACATGAGGAATATGGCGATGCGGGAATACCTTATTCTTGTCAAACATAAGTGATGCATAGAAATTCTGTTGTGTCTTGGTCACTGTTCAAAAAATCTTCTGATTCAGCGATTGATCGTCTGATTTATCGCTACTCCTGGGGTGACCGATAAGATTATGCCTTATCTTCAATGTTTATCGTTTGGGCCGATTTATCGCTTTGACAAGCGATTTATCAAGAATGTACTGATAAATCGAGCCTATTCCTAGCACTATTTTTACAAAAACTATGTTTATTTGTGTTTTGTGGACCTTGTTAAGCCATATGTACTATGGTCCTATTTTGTTTGTCATTCTACAAGGATTCAGAGGCTAGGAATCAAGGTAACACTTTTGTCCAATATTTTTTTGGTGTTGAATATAGCATATTTTAGTGTTGGGAACCTGGGATTTGCAAAAAATGGCTGATTAATAGTCGACCGATAAAATCGATTAATCGGCCGATTTCTGATTAATCTCTAATCCTGGGCTGACCGAGTCGCTAACGATAAGCGATATCCTCAACATTGGTCTTGGTCCAGAATCTCTGACGCCTGATCTTTGCAGAGTCATAAGGTGACTCGCCTATGAAGAAATTATTCTCTCCAAAGAAGGCAGCATTATCAAACTTTGGTCTTCTGATGCTTTTGCCATCTTTCGGCATTGAAGGTACAGGCTGAAGATTGATCTTCTTTGGCCTCACATCAATGATGGGTCTTGGAGAGCCAGTTGAATCATTGGGATCCGTGATGGCCAAAGATTTTGCAACTTCCTCAGATGTTGCAAATGGAACTGTTTCCGAATTTGCTGAGGGAGCTGGTTCTTTTTGTTATGGAGGAGGAGGTGCAACTTCATCAGTGTTCATTTGTTGCACATTTTCTTCAGCTGATGCAACTGGAATTTCTTCAGTGATGGCCTGAAGGGATGGTTGACGTCCTTCAGAGCCAGTATGAACTTCCTCAGTGACAGCTGGCGACTGAGGCACTTGAGTGAGAAGCGTGGTGATCGGTGAGTTCAGATGAAAGACATCCCAGAAATCATCATGGATTTGAGGTGTGGTTGAACCATCAATATCCAGGTCCTCATCAGTATCTTCATCGCTTCTAGTTGAAGCAGTATTTTCTTCAGTCCCTTGGACTGGTTGTAGTTTCCGCGATGATACCATGTGAAGTGAAGAATTTTCTTCAACTTCAATTTCTTCATCCACCTGCTCTGTGGAAGCAGCAGAGTGGGTAGTCTCTTCATCAAAAGGTGGGATGACATATTCCACACCATAGGGAACTATCTAAAATTCTTCTAAGTTCCGTGTCGGGGGTGCCGATGAAATTGGGATAGCATCAATTGGCTCAGTTGAAGACATTGGAGCCGTCTTCAACTTCTTCACAGTCACTATGATAGGGGGTGCTGATTCTTTTCTCTTCTCAACAGCCTTTGTTTTCTTCTCTTCTGATGCAGAAGGAAATGTGATAAGCTTCAAAGATGAAGACAGTTCTGGCGCTACTGTAGAGGAACTTGGTGGAGCAATTTCTTCACGCACGACTGATGCAGTCGCCCCGGCAGTTTCTTCAGGCGCAACTTCTTCAGTTGCGCTGGCTTGGTCTTGTGGAGGAGTTGAAGGTGCAGTCTCACTAGCCTGAGGAGCTTGAAGTGGAGCTGTGGAACTTGATGGAGGTGCCTGACCATACTTGGCAGCCTCTCTCTTGTTGTGGTCATCAACCACTTGCTTGGTTGCTTTGATGAATCTGTCACACACACCACAGCAATGGCTCGCTTGCTGTTCATATTCATCAGACAGCCTTTGGATCTCAGATTGAAGTGCAACTAGCTACTGAGGAGATATGGTTAGCACGTTCTTCTTCAACACCTTCTCCTTCTGAAGCTTTTGCTTCCTCACAAGTTTAGCCTGCTCAATTTTGTGCTTCTCTGACAGAATAAATGCAGACAGAACATGACTAGGACCAGGTGGCAAATCGAGGTCATCAAGGGGTGTGTCTGGTTTCTTGCACCATATTTCAATGAAATCCAAAATCTTCTTAGGATCAAGAAGAAGTGGAATAGTAGTGTTTTTGGCGCGTGCAGCTTCCTCAATTCTTCTCTGAACATACTCAGCAAGCTCATCTTCATCAGCCATGTCATTCTCATCAGCCTGAGGAAATACAGCCTTGCTTCTGGGGCTGGGTCTTGTTCCACGGCCTGCAGTGGCCTTCTTCTTCAGCATGGGCGTGATTGAAGAGACATGCCCAGATGCTGAGGCACTTGATGTAGCAATTGTGGCCATTTGAACGCCTTCAGTGCGTTGGCAAGAAGCTAGCACAACAGGTGTTGAAGCTTTTGCAACAGCCATTGAAGAACTTGTGGCTGGCAGAGGCATTGATGAACTTGGTGCAGAAGGTGCCTTTGGTGCTGAAGCCTTTGATGATGACGGCTTTGGTTCTGAGGGCTTTATAGAAGATTTTGGCCGTGAGGGCACATTAGTTGAACGTTTCGGCTTTTTAGCCAGCTTTTTCTTCATGGCTTTCTTGGGCGCACTTCCACTTGAGCCCGCACCAGCATCAACTGATGCCTTTGAGGCCATGTTGAATTCTTCAACGGCCTTTTGAGCTTGTTTCTGCAATTTTGCTTCATGCTTGGCCCATTCTTTGGGAAATTCTTCACCCCTTCTGATGCTTGTGGGGTCAGTCGTTTGACCAGGAGCCAACTGTGGTCTTTTGTAAGGAGGTTTGACAGCAAAATTCTTCATGTACTTGGGAGTGACGTAATTGTAACTCCTCCACTCATAGGTCCAAAACCTCTTGATCTTTTGCATGTGCGTCTTGCGCTCCTTGTCAGTTTCTTTCCCATGAATCTTTTCATCTGGAGTATAGTACCCTACATATAATTCATCAGGAATCTCGAATGCAGCGTGTTTCTCTTTTCTCTTGCCTCCCTTCTGAGTCCTTTTGTCATCTGCCATTGTCGGGGCCGGATTTTCGGGACACAATATCCCAGAAATTAACCCCTCGTGTCGCCACCAGCCCCAGGATTACTGTTACTGGTGGACACATCCTTGTTACAAATTACCAAGCAATTACAAGAATTGGATACAAGACCATAAAGGTCTAATGATACAACAATGATTTCTAGTGATGGGTGACGGAAGCGACTCGTGGTTCTCCAACGTCGGTGGGGCTCCATTTCCACAGGAACAGCTGACTCGGATAATTCCTATCCCGCGTGGCTGCTATCCTAGGCTCCGCATGGACGTCGTTGCAGTGCACCTCATTGAAATCCTAACCTGGCCAATTAAATAGCCAGGGACAAGCTAGTGAGTACGTTTGAATGTACTCGCAAACATTATGAACACAAGATATACCGAATGCAGCAGAGAGCATATGATCATGATGAACTAAATTATATGCATATGCAGACTGAATTTAAAGCATGGCATGATAAATATTAATACGGTGCAGAAAAAAAAATTAGTGACAAACAAAGAAAGTTAATGGAGAATCGGGCGAGACAGGACCGCCCGAGAATCCAAAAGAAAATATAAAAGTGGAGAATCGGGTGAGACAGGACCGCCCGAGAATCCAAAAGGAATGCCAAACGGGTGTCAAAAAGCGACGCCTCGAGAGGTCTTGAAAAGAGATGCCAAACGGGTGTCTAAAAGCGACGCCTCGAGAGGTCTTGAAAATAAATGAGTATCCGGGTAGTCCAGCCATCCCAAGAGATATGCGGAAAGAAAATAAAACTGAGTATCCGGGTAGTCTAGCCAGCCCATGAGACACTTAGAAAAGAAAAGAAAATGAGTGTCCCGGGTAGTCTAGCCAGCCCATGAGACACTTAGAAAAGAAAAATAATACTGAGTGCCACGGGTAGTCTAGCCAGCCCAAGTGACACTCAGAAAGTTCATATAAGAGAAACGGTTAGTCCACAATAATATTCATGACAACAATAATATTCATGATAGCATCAGTGGTGACAATAAATATCCTGCAAAAATGAATCATGCTCAATTTTAATTATTTCCCTTCAGAGACCGACACTAAGACCGACACTTGACCAACCCAGACTGTAGTCCTTAACCGCGAACACGGCTATTTGAATAGGTATAACTCTACAAAGGGTGTAATCTTTACCCAAAAGTAAAGGATTTCTTTAGCCAGCACCGAGACGCTGACTAATTCCCATTATGGTCTTTGGGTTGAAAACACACCTAACCCGCACGCACCAGCCTTAATTTTTCCCGGGCCAGGAATCACCCAAAGCAGCGGTAAAGTAAAACTCTAAGTGGGAAGGCCTCACACAACGGCCTCCAATAGCATGAACGTTCAGCTTCGGTCCCAGACCGACCATTCATGCCCCCGGACCAAGTGACATGCCTACCAGTGATCAGATGGTTTCTTTCACTATGGCCTCTCTGTACGGTGTGTGCAGGAAAGGGGTTAACAACTTACTGAACCGTACCCTACCTGCGGCAAGGACAAGTGGCAGCATGAAACAAGTATGGGGGTTACCGGAACAAGACTCGATCTACGGTCGGCTCAGGAGGTTAAGTTTTCCTGAAGTGGTTAGCACAATAAAGTGTTCTTTCAACAGTAACACCAAAACAGGGCCACAACTCTTGCATGTCCCAACATGCATAACCAACAAGGCATGATCACGCTCCGACGTGATCACCCTTCTACCGGTAACGGTATTTCTCTTATACCTGCTTCAGCAAGTTAGTCATGACAAGCACACATTGCACGATATGAGGAAACATGCCAACACTACATGCATGCAAATTTTATTAGAATTCAACATATGCATGATTTATCCTTGCAAACATTTAACCATGCAATCACCATATCAAGTGTTCAAGATGCTTGCCTTGAGCATGCAGAAGGATTGGGTGTACTCCAAAACTTTTGAAAATTTTCTTTTCCCTCCATTTTCCTATTTTTCAAATAATGCAATTACCACACAAATATTAAGCAGGAAAATAAAAGTGCTCTAAAAATGGGAATTTCACTTTTCTAGGACTTCTCTGGCTATATGAAAAATAACCAGAAGGTTCCTACTATTTATAAAGCTACTGAGATTTTTGAACATTTCAATCTTGTGGATACAAGGGATTAATGGACATGCAAGAATTTTTATAGAAAACATTTTATAAAAATGAGTTGTGGATCCTATTAAATTAGGCATAATTTTAGAAGCATTTATAAATTGGTTTCACTGGATTTGGAGCTGAGGGGAATATTCTAGGAATTATCTAAGTTGACTTATACTAGAAAATGACCTATTAAATAGGTCAGGCAGAAATTAGCGTTAGGAAAAATGTTCACTATAGTTAGTTAAATAAAGATCAATTTTATAAGCCCCTACAAATTTGTGTTGTCTCATATTATTTTGAAATGAATTATGTAGAGATTTTTATGCCTCTGGGTAAAAAGAAAAAAGGCAGAAGAACACCCGACGGGCTGGAGGCGCGCACCGGGCGAGGCCCAGCTAAACGGCGCCACTGGGCCGAGCTCAGAGACGCAGCCACGCGAGGCGAAACGGTGACTCACCGACAGGTGGGACCCACCAGTCGGGTTTGTCTCCCACCTCGCGCACGCCTGGACAGAAACAAAGGAGGAGCTCCGGCGGTGATTGCCGGCGCTGTAGGTTCAGGGGAAAGTGCCGCATCCTTGGGAGGTGGAGGTAGTCATTGAGGGGCTCGGATTTGAGTGGAGCTTCAATCATGGTGGAGGAGAGCTACGGGTGGAAGAGGGCTTTCGTCCGTGGTGAGGTTTGAGAAGAATTGGGGTTCGGGATGGGTTGGTGGTGGCTCAGGGAGTCCAGTAGCGAAGAAACCAGCGAGGTAGGGGCACTGGGTGCGTGGGAATATGTGTGGTGTCGGTGGCAGAAGTTGCCGGGGTCGAGGTAGACGGCTCCTCCGGTGGTTTGGCTGCCTCGGGAGGGTTCAAGGGGGATGGGAGTGTGGTGGTGAGGAGCTGGAGAGCTCGGGCCCGTTTTATAGGCGGGGAACGTCGGTTCCCGTGGCTTCTCGGAGATGGCACGGCGGCGACCGTCATAACTGCGCCGGAAAGGTGGTTTTGGGCGGTGGTCGTGGTCGGTGGGGGTTCGGTGAGCTTCAGATGAGCTTAGCTAGTTAGGGGTTAAGGCGATGGCGTGCTGGCTAGCTCGGAGACGCGCCACACGTCCTGGCTAGCTCGGAGACGCGCCACACGTCCTGGTCGGCGCGTGACAGTGACGGACGGCGGCTCGGGTCGGTGCTGACCGGCGCCAGGGGGCGAGCTCCGGTGTGGGGGAGGTCGTGGTAGGTGCGGGTGGCCAGTGGAGCGTGCGGGGCAAGCCAGGGAAGGGCAGCAGCGGGGCGGCAGGGGCTCGCGGCTCTCGGGTGTGCAGTACGCGCTCTTTGGGCACGCCCTGGGCATGCACGTCAAGTGCTCGGTAGAATACCAGAGCTCTCTAGGTTGATCCTTTAGCTGTGGATCTTGGCATGGTGATGCTACCAGGGGTGGTAAGGACGTTGGACATGTTCTTTTGGCAAGATGATCAAGTGTGCAATGCAGGTTTGAGTGGTTGCAAAATTCTGTCATGCACATAAGGTGTTTGACAGAATGCCAGGGGAACCTAGGAGATTTTGTTGGAAGTGAAAATTGGCAGTATGGTGTCTCCTTAGATTATAAGGAGGATGGCATGGCTGGTTTGACCAAAGGAAAAACTTGCAAGTGCAAGTTTTACTGAAATTCATTTCTGGACCAGATTTTGAGGAAATTATTTGGAGGTCTTACAAGATGCAAATGGAGTTGATATTCTGGACTTAAGAGTTTGGTTGGAAGGACTATAGGTGGGAAAAATTTCAGAATTATTGGAGCAAGGGAAATTAGGATCGTAGTTATAGCTCAAGAATGGGATAGAAATGGAAAGATGAAGTTTTGCTCAAAATTTTCAAAAGACCTGGTTGGGTTTTTGCATAAAAGTGATCATAGGCATCACATGACCCCTCATAATTTTTGGGGCATTTTAGGGAAATTATTTAAAATAGTTGTAGTGCAATAGAGGCAATTAAAGTATTGAAAATGCTATTAAAAGAATTATTTTGGGGCAAATTTTATTATGAAAATATTTCCTACTGTCATTAAAATATAAATGAAATGATTTAAGAAAACTACCAAAGCCCACAATATTTACCAAAATTTTCTATATGGAGGGAAGAATTTTGAAAAACAGAAGACAAAAGAGAAACTGAAATTATAAAAGTCCTATTATAATTCAAAATATTTATTTCTAGCCAAATTTTACTTAATAAAAACATGATTAAATTTTTGGGGTGTTACAGCCATTTTCTTCAACTGAGGATTTTGATCTTTTGAAGTCTCTGAAGAAGTTTGAAGATTTTCCCCAATTAACGCTGCAAATGAATTAAGTTGATGAGAACTAAGAGATTCATCGGCAGACATGTGTACTTGTGAACAGAGTATAGTTGCGAGGAAATTGGGAAGAGTCGGATGCGTTCTGAAAAGTTTTCAAAAACAAATCCAGTTGAGGAAATTGACCCTTATCGTCTTGAAGAAACTCACTAAGTGTTCTTGACTTAGGTTCCAGAGTTGTACATATTGTGAAATTTGCACAATTGAGGAATCTAATTGCTAAGCATGACTTAGTTGAAATAACCAAGACTGGCCAGAAGGAAGTGCTGAAGAATTGGAAGGAAGTGCTAAAAAAGCACTTGAAGAATTTTGGGTAGTGAAAAGATCAAAGTTGGGCAGTAAAAATAAATTTTAATTACCCCAAGGATGAACTCGATGAACTAGACGACGAGTGGAAGGATATTGTCAGCTTAGATCTTTCCTGCCCTAACTTGGTGATGAAAGACAGCTACGGCGGCGGCGGAGATGACGAAATCCACGGCCGACGCGAGTACGACGACGAAGAAGTCGAGGCAGTGAAGCTCTTCCTCTCCGGCGATGATGAATTCCAGCAGTGGTGCTAGGGTTCGAGAGTGAGAGTGACAATGGAGTGAGGAGTGAAGTGAGATAAGGTTGACGGGGTCAAGCCTTTATATAGGCGCGGTAAAAACCGGGCGGTCCAATTTTTTTGGACGGATAAGCCCCTGGCGATTTGCATCTTTGCGACACGCGTCACCCATACATTTTGAGTGCGCTTATCCACGTGTCGGAGGCGCGGGATTAAGTTACTGTGGCAACCGCCAAAAATTTGAATAGAAAATTTTAAAATGTGTTCGCAATTTCTTCAGGTGACGAGGACACAGTAAAGACTTTGAACGTTGTCAATTAGAATGCATATGAAGAGATTGCGAACAGAGTGGTCTGAGTTTAGCATAGAGGGGAGCGGATCCGATCACATTCACATAGACGAAAAAACAACTTGAAGAAATAACAATATGTGAGTGCTATTGAGGACATGAAAAACTCAGATAAATATATATATAGGAAGAATTAGCTCAAGCAATGAAGAACAACCTCAAATGACGAATTTGAAAAAGTTTGACGAAATTGCAAATGACGAAAAACTCAAATTTAAGAACGTCATGAAGAGGGTGGTGGCGTAACCGAACGTATAAGAATTTTGATGATTTCAGACACCGCGTACAATTGTCGTAGGGTTCTGAGAATCGAATTCTTCATTAATTTCTTCACACTTAGAGGGTTAGTCTTCATTGATTGAACAAAAACGTTACTTCGTGTGTTACGCGTCAAAGTCATCAAGAATGCATAAGCATTAGGATGTGTGTCCTTTTCAAAGGACATTCGAAGATTCTAGGATGTTTAGCTCACACCGCAACATGCAAAACCTTCTCTCATCCAAGGGCTTAGTGATGATATCTACAAGCTGGTCTTCAGTCTTCACGTGGTTGATGACTATGTCTCCCTTCAGGACATGATCACGAAGAAAATGGTGACGAATCTGAATGTGCTTCGTCCTAGAGTGTTGCACTGGGTTGTGGGCGATCTTGATAGCACTCTCATTTTTTTTGTCGTAGTAGAGTGTCACTTTCTTCACGTTGACGCCATAGTCCTTGAGGGTTTGCTTCATCCATAGTAGCTATGAGCAGCAGGCGCCAGCGGCAATGTACTCAGCCTCGGCTGTGGAAAGTGAGACACTGTTCTGCTTCTTCGAGGACCAACAGACAAGAGATCATTCGAGGAAATGCCATGTGCCTGATGTTGACTTGCGATCCACGCGATCTCCAGCATAATCAGAATCAGAAAATCCAGCAAGATCAAGTGATGAGCCCTTGGGATACCATAATCCAAGCGTTTGTGTGTCAGCTAAATATCGAAGAATTCGTTTCACAACCTGATGGTGTGATTCCTTTGGTGATGCTTGAAAGCGGGCACACATGCAAATGCTAAGCATACTATCTGGCCTAGATGCACATAGGTAAAGCAGCGAACCAATGATGGAGCGATATACCTTCTGATCAAAATCTTTACCATTTTCGTCAGTGCAGAGTTGACCATTTGTTGGCATTAGTATCTTGAGGCCTTTGCAATCTTGCATGCCAAATTTATTCAGGCAATCCTTAAGGTATTTCTCCTAAGAAATGAAGATGCCATTGGGTTGTTGACGAATTTGAAGTCCGAGGAAGAATTTCAACTCCCCCATCATAGACATCTGATATTCTTCACGCATCATATATGCAAATTCGTCACTGTATTTCTTGTTAGTGCAACCAAAGATAATATCATCAACATATATTTGGCATATGAATAGTTCACCATCATAAGATTTAGTGAAAAGAGTGGGGTCAAGTGAACCGGGTTTGAAACCCTTTTTCTTCAGGAACACCTTCAGTGTATCATACCAAGCCCTCGGGGCTTGCTTGAGGCCATAGAGAGCCTTGTTGAGTCTAAAGACTTTGTCAGGATGCTTTGGGTCCTCAAAACCTGGTGGTTGAGCAACATATACTTATTCCTCAAGCTTACCATTGAGGAATGCACTTTTCACATCCATTTGATATAAAAGGATATCATGATGGTTAGCATATGCAAGCAGTATACGAATGGCTTCAAGCCTAGCAGCAGGTGCAAATGTTTCATCGAAATCAATACCCTCAACCTGTGTGTAGCCTTGAGCTACAAGATAGGCCTTATTCCTCACCACTTGGCCATTTTCATCTTGTTTGTTGTGGTAGATCCATTTGGTGCCGATGACATTGTGCTTGCGTGGATCGGGACACTTGACAAGCTCCCACACATTGTTGAGCTCGAATTGATGCAATTCCTCTTGCATTGCTTGAATCCATTTTGGCTCAAGAAATGCTTCATCAACTTTGGTGGGCTCTGAAATAGAGACAAACACATAATGCCCACAAAATTTAGCTAGATGTGAAGCTCTTGAGAAAGTGAGGGGACCAGGTACATGGATGTTGTCGAGGATCTTCTCAATCTGCACTTCATTTGCCACTCGTGGATGTGCTGGATGAGGGCCTTGCTGTTGTTGTTGCCATGCATAATCCTCAACATCAATTTCCTCAGGATCAGTAGTTTCTTCACGATGAGGGATCACTACTTATTCATCAGCTATTTCTTCACTGGGCACAATTTCTCTGGTGCCCATAAGCTTGATTGATTCCTCAGGAGGCATTTCATCTAGCACAGGAGGCAGGTGCTCTCTTTGCGAGCCGTTAGTTTCATCGAACCACACATCTACAGTTTCAACAACCTTGTTGTGATAGGTGTTGAAGACTCTTTAGGTGTGCGAGTCCTTTCCATAACCAAGCATAAAACCTTCATGTGCTTTCGGTGCAAATTTAGAACTGTGATGAGGATCTCTAATCTAGCATTTAGCACCGAAGACTTTGAAATAACTCACATTGGGTTTCTTGTCAGTGAGGAGCTCATATGAGGTCTTCTTGAGGAATTTGTGAAGATATACCCGGTTGATGATGTGACATGTAGTGTCAATTGCTTCAGGCCACCATCGACGAGGGGTCTTGTATTCATCAAGCATTGTGCGAGCCATCTCGATGAGTGTCCTATTCTTGCGCTCCACGACTCCATTCTGCTGAGGCGTGTAGGGCGCAGATAGCTCATGAGTGATACCAAGTTCGTCAAGATAATCATCAAGTCCTATGTTCTTGAACTTGGTGCCGTTGTCGCTCTTGATGTGCTTGATCTTGAGACCACAATTTGTCATGGCCCGATTGGAGAATCGTCTGAAGGCATCCTGAACTTCAGTCTTGAAGGAAATGATGTGCACCCAGGTCTAACGAGAGTAGTCGTCAACTATTATGAATCCGTTGAGAGATGCTGCATTGGTTAGTGTGGCATAATGGGTAGGACCAAACAAATCCATATGAAGTAATTCAATGGGACGAGTAGTGGTCATGATTGTCTTAGCCGCATGCTTGGATCTGGTCATCTTTCCAGACTCACAAGCACCACAAAAATGATCTTTGACGAATTTGACGTCTTCGATGCCAATGATGTGCTTCTTCTTGATGAGTGTGCTCAAATTCCTCATGCCAGCATTTCCAAGGCGTCGATGCCATAGCCAGCACTCTGAAGCTTTTGCCAGTAGACACGTGGCAGGCCGAGGACCTAGAGAGAAATCTGCAATATGCAAATCACCTTTCCTAAAGCCTTCGAAGACATTGGATTTGTCAGATTCCATCAGCACAATACATCTATATTTGCCAAAGGTGACAATCATATCAAGATCACAAAGCATTGAGACGGACATGAGGTTGTATCCAAGGGACTTGACAAGCATCACCTTTTCCATGTGTCGATCCTTCGAGATAGCAACCTTACCTAGACCCAATACCTTACTTTTTCCTTTGTCTGCGTATGTGATATGCTTCAGATGAGATGGAGTAAGGGGAGCATCAGTGAGTAAATGCCTATCACCAGTCATGTGATTCGTGCAGCCACTATCCAGGACCCATTCAGTGGCTGTGGGTGTGTCATCCTATAGAAGCATTAGTCTGGCTTACAAATTCATATACTTCAAAGTGAAGAATATGATGATGATCAATTTCGTCAGACAATTTCATCAATGAATAATATCTAGCAGCATAAGGGATGTGCGAAATGAATGATTCATTTCATCATGAATAACCTCCATCCCAACAGGCATTTTGTCAGGTCTTCAGCAAATTCATCAAACATATTAGTTGTCTGAAGACCTGACCCTGCAGAAGAGATTAGTTCTTCTTCTTAACCACCCACATCTGAATGGGTGGCAGAGAAGCAATGTAACGAAGTGCATTAATGGAGAACTTGGGCATTGAAGAATATGCATTTCTCTTCATAGGAGGGTTATAGTAATTGAATGAATAAGCAGAGAAATTCTTCCAGGTTTTGTGAACATAGTGGTTTGAAGAATAGTGCTCATATTCATCAAATCATTGTTTGTTTCCCTGTGAAACAGAGGCATTAGCACGACCATAAGTAGGTCTGCGTCCATTCGACGACTTTGAACCCTGTGAAGAATTTGGCCTGGGAAGGTTCTTCTTCATCGGTGGTGTCATGATGACATTCACCTGAAGATTTTCCAGAAGGCTTTTGGGAACCCAGATTTTCTTCATAGGTGGACTGTTCCTGCAGTTAGTACCAACAAATCTGGCAAATACTTCACCATTCTGATTTTTGAACAGCTTGTAGTTGGAGTCAAATGACTCATCTGAAGAAAATGAAGTATCACAAGTATAGCCAGATAAAGTGGATGGATCTATTGGAGGTCCCTTTGCAGCAACCCATGTGGTTTTGGGATACTGCTCAGGCTTCCAATATGAACCATTAGCATTGAGCTTTCTCTCAAAAGCAATACTCTCTTTCCTAGGGTTCCTGTGAAGAATTTGCTTTTTGAGCACATCACAAAGGGTTTGATGCCCTTTGAGGCTTTTGTACATGCCAGTGGCGTACAATTCCTTCAGCCCTACATTTTCGTCAGTATCACTGGTGGCATCCTCAGATGAGGGGTTAGTGGCCACCAAACAGTTGAAGCAATTGAAAGTACTGAAGCATTTGAACATTCAGCTGAAGAATTTGCATTATCATGTTCAAGGCATTTTGCGCATGGTGCAACAAATTCTTCGTGAGCGGTACTGATCTATTGAGCGAGTAATGAATCGTTCTCTTTTTGAAGATCATCATGAGACGCTCTCAGCTTCTCGAGATCTTTCTTCCTTTGAAGAAATTCATAGGTCAGCTTCTTGTGCTCGGCTGAGAGGGACACATGACGACTTTCAAGTTCGTCATACTGTGACTTAAGCCGTCTGAGATCTTCAGACAAGGCTTGACTACGATCCATTTCCTCGTCCAACAGGTCATCGCTTTTGTCTAGCAGTTTTTGAATCTTTTCCATAGCATGTTGTTGCTCAGTTGCAATTTTAGCAAGTTTCTTATAGCTTGGTTTAGATTCACACTCAGAGTCGTCACCATTGAAAGCTTCAAAGTAAGCTTCTCGTGAGGTTACCTTTGCACCTCTTGCCATGAAGCAATAGGTGGGAGTGTAGTCATCAGCACAATCATCATCATTGGTGGAGACACCATTGTCTTTAGGGTTGAAGATGGACTTGCTGACGTACTCATTAGCAAGGGCAAGGCTCGCCACACCAGAGTCTGACTCCTCCTCAGATTCCTCAGCTTCATCATGACCAGATTCTTCCTCAGAATCCATTTCCTTCCGAATGAATGCATGAGCTCTGCTGGAACTGCCTTTCTTGCGACATGAAGATTTTGATGAAGAATTTGAGGATTTCTTCTTTTTGCCATTAGAGTCATCATCCCTGCTCTTCTTCTTCTTCTTCTTCTTTAGCCATAGAGGGCAGTCTGCAATGTAGTGGCCTGGCTTCTTGCATTTGGGACAGGTTCTCTTGTTGTAGTCTCAACACTAAAAAAACACTTCCGTGATGATACGTCTTTGTCACAGTAGGTCAAGTTTTCTGTCATGCATGTACATCCGTGACAATTTTATGACAAAATCAAGATAGTCATACCTGTGCCGTCGTAGAAGTGTTCCATGACAATACTGAAATTATCATAACGGAAGTGTCCACTTCCATGACGATAAATGTCGCATCATGGAAGTGTTTTCGTCAAGGGTAACCGACACGTGGCATCCACCGTAATGGGTCGCCGTTAAGCTATCGGGTTCCAGTTTGGATCCGATAACCCGTTAACAGCCCTAACCAATGGCGATTTTCCACGTGTAAATTTCTCATTCGCCGGCCGATCCACGTGTCAGCTGGGCGTTGCGACAGATGTCATCCATTCATTGGACGAGAGACGCCTATGATACGTCGACATGTGGTGTGGCCCAATAGTGGCCCATTTAGGTTATAAAGGCCGGCACATTTGACTTGGTCAAAAGTTAGCGGGCTGGCCCATGGAAAGCATGTTAACGGACTGTTCGCATACAGCCCATTTACGGCCCGGGAACTCACGGCCTGTTAGGGCCTTTCAATATTCGGCCAAGTAGCGTCATGTGGGCCATCCCATATGATTCCAGCCCGTTGTCACTTTTGGCCCATCTACGGCCCGTGAAGTCTTTCGGCCCATATGAGGCCTTTTGCATCTCTGGGCCCATTGACGGCCCGTGGTGAAACAGACCCATCATGAAATAGGCCCACCATATAGTACTTCAAAATGAAATATGATCTCATAGACCCTACCGGATTCATGGGTCTAGACCAATACAGAACAAGGCATTCCTAGTCATCGTCGCATAAATGTGTCTCTGGAGAAAGTAAGGGAATTTGATGAGTTTCCTTTCCAGTGAAATACGTTTTCTTCAGGTAATTCCGATACTACCGCAAAGCATTCTTGAAGATAGCACAAGTATTAGCACAGGTTACCTCATCCTGAGTCTCCAAATCGGTCATTCTCTACACAGAAAAATGGGAACATTTGCTGTGTTATAACCAGCAGGGAGGTAGAATGTATGGGACAAAGCAAAGTAATTGCCATGAATACTTACACATAACTCCTGGAGGAACATCTGCAACTGGCTTTTTCCTTCATCTTCAGTATAATATTTCCATGATGGGAAGATACGCACATAGGATTTAACAACATCAAATGCGATAGACTCTAAACTATGGATGACTGGTTCTACTTCGTCCACAGGAATAGGTGTACTAACTGGTGGAGTTTGGGTTCACCGTGGTAGTCCTGGCGCTTTGGGCACTGGAGCTGCCTTACTAACTGCTCTTGTTTAGGAGCTCTGTTGTGGAGATGGTGCTGTGTCAACTGGAACTGGGTTACTATCTGCTGGGATTGGGGTTAGATTGGGTGAAGCTGGTTCTCTGTCCATCGGAGTAGGGGTATAATCTGCGATAGTCTGGGTTATGTGTGGTAGGGCTGGTTCTTGTGCAAGTACAACCGGGGTGCTATCTCCATCGACAGGTAGCGCTGTTTTATTTGAAGACCGTGTTTTACTCTACTAGATATTGCCATCACTCCCTCCAATTCAAATGGCTGATAAACAAGAAAAGTAGTTGAATGTACAGACCTTGTATGAGACAGATGCAATAGATAGTGAGGAAAAAAGAGGGCATGAAAAAGTTCACATATATGTTGTTTAACTAAACAGGATAGCATGACATAATTTCACATATATGATGTCTATCTAAACATTATATCATGACATAATTTAAAGATATGATGACTAACTAAAAATGATGGCATGAGATAATTATATGATGTCTTTGGTAAACAGGTTCGCATGACATAATTCACATACATGTTATCTAAGTAAACAGGATGGCATGATATAATTCACATATATGATTTATATACTAAGCAGATGGCATTCGCATATATGATGTCTAAACTAAGCAGATGGTGTTGAATATTGTGTATATGATGTCTAAACTATGCAATGCAAGACAACATATGCATGATACGAGCAGTATAATCGTGCCAAGTTAGAGCATACACCTCGGGGGGGGAATAGGATTGGTCATCTATCTCTGAATCCTCCTCTGAGGAGCTATCTGGACCCATCAAGAGATCTGCTTCTACAGGTAGCACTGTCTGCTCTGAAGAACTTGTTTTCACTCCAGATTTTTTTCATCACCCACCCAAAATGGCTGATTCACAGGAAGAGTAGTTGCGTGTACAAAAATTGTTGACAAATGGAAATGTAATGGAAAAAAGGAATGGCAAGATATAATTCAAATATATGATGCCCAGCTAAACAGGATGGCATTGCATATTTCACATATACTATTGCTGGCTAAAAAAGATGGCATTGCATAATTCACATATGTGATATAGAAACTAAATAGGTGGCATTAGAGAACATGTCTAAACTAAGCAGATGACATATATGACGTCGAAAGTAAGCAAAGCAAGGCACCATATGCATGATATGACCAACATCATCATGCCAAGTTAGAGCAAACACCTCGGGGGATAAATAGGAGTGGTCAGCTCCCTCTGACTCCACCTCTGAACAGCTATCTTCCTCTGGATTACAATCCAGAGGAGGGGGGTGGGGTTGCCATTGCACCAACCATGAAGCGATGTCTGCATGACATTGTATTGCCGCGCAATACTCTTCTCTTTTTCTCTACATGTTCAGCATGACTGTGTACAATAACTGACATGCATATGAAAAAAATATAGTGAGATTAAGTAAGGAGAGCTTGCAGAAATCTAGAGTGATGGTAACAACCAGTGGATAGATCCAAAAATAATGATAGCAGGCAAATGATAGCTTAATTTAATAAAAAGACAGATGATAGCTGATTTACTGTTTGTTTCCCACCCAAGATGAACGACATAGTAGATACCCTAGATGAAACAGATAGTAGATCGATATATTGTTCATTGCTGCCTCAATATGTGCCCCACAAGCATTTTCAAACTCAAGTTTGAACATTAATTTGGACCTGACTTGGAGTCTAAGAGATGAACGGGATGATAAACTAGCAGGTAAAATTAAGCAATGCATAAAGTAAGCAGAAACAAAGGAGTGCTACCTCTCTTGCGGACCCGTGTACTCCTCAGGTTCATTTGCTGAGCCGTTGATGGTGATGCAGTTGCGGGGAAGGAGATCTAAGGCGGCGAAAGACAGTAAGGAGTCGTGATGTCTGGAATGGTGGATGCTTCTTTCGATGGAGCAGCTCAGGTGAGGTGGACGACGGCACGGCAGGAGCAGGACAAACCACACAAAGTTTTCTTCAACACCTATCTGTAAATGAAGTAATTTTGTAAGGGATCCTTTGGCTTGCAGGAAGAGCACAGGAATGCAAAGAAACACGGCCAAATTAAAGTCAAACCACCAGCAAATGTGTACAGTTAGAATGTTATTATGCCACTGTTGACATCAGATTTTGGCACGGAAGAAAGCGTTTAAGGTGACCTCAAATAAATAAGTGATCTACATGAAGAAGTTATGTATGATCGACATGAACATCTTTGAAGTTTGGGACATCGTCATTCAATCCCATCTAAAAGGCCGAAACTATGCTTGAAATACTGAGATTTTGGCACTCAGAGTACTGTTCGGCCAATTACGCCCTCAGGACAGCCTAATATGAGAAAACTTTCTACATGAATTGTCCTCGTCTCGTCGAATCGGTTGATTTTGATATAAAAATCGTCTCAATCCGAGTTCGTATGCAAAAGTTAGAGGCAATACTCTACGGACCGGCCCTGAGCGTAAAAGTGGCGCGGGGTACCAGACACCCATCTAAGCGATGTCTGATGGGTCGCACGAGCTATTCGGCCTTGCCGGTTGAATGAGTGCTTGCCGGGAAGTTTTGCTTGCCGGAAAAGCTTGCCGGAGATGAGTGCTTGTCAGGAAGTTTTGCTTACCGGAAAAGCTTGCCGGAGATGAGTGCTTGTCGGGAAGTTTTGCTTGCCGGAAATGCTTGCCGGAGATGAGTGCTTGCCGGAAAGTTTTGCTTGCCGGAAATGAGTGCTTGCTAGAAAGTTTTGCTTGCCGGAAATGAGTGCTTGCCGGAAAGTTTGATTGCCGGAAAGTTTTGCTTGCCGAAAATGAGTGCTTGCCGGTTCTCGAAGGCTTGCCGGTTTGAGTAAGAATCCAAACAGAAGCTGAAGATGGCCTCAAAAGATTATTTAGATGACCTCGGATAGAAAAGTGTTCTACACAAAAGTTGTGCGTATCATCGAAAAGATCGACTTTGCTTTTGGAGTCATCATCATTTGAGATAGTATACAGCGTACAAATTTGCTACAAGCCTCGGACAGTTCAGAAAACTGCATGACCGAGTCCGATTAGAAATTAAAAATAAGCCCAAAAAGTCATCAAGACGGCCTTAGAAGGAGAAGTGGCTCGCGTTGTTATATGCAGATTGTCGATGCGGACAAGTTTGTTGTTGGACTCGACTCCATCTGAGTTAGTATACGAAATATACAGTCCACGTAAGGAGCAGGACAGAAGTCTGGGTCAGATTCAGACTAAATCCGAGTTAAACTAGAATCAGGACTCTAGGACGTGAATTGATGTAATTTTAAGGAAAGCCTCAATGAATCCTTTACTTGTACGGGAAGTCCAGCCGCCTGTTATATATGTTGGGGGTGACGGCCGATTGAACAACACACAATCGAACAAATCAATCTACTACTTTTTCATCTACGTTTTGTCTTTCCCTCGTTATTGCTTCCTCGTTCTTCGTTGTTCTTCGTGTTGGAGAGCTGCGAATCCCGAGGCTCTAGGGGCGAGCGAATTGACCTAGAGCAGCCCATAGCTGCCGCACTCCTTGACGGGGTCTCTCCCGGGCGTGTGGGGTTTCGGGTCTTCAAAAGCGTCCGCTAGCTGTCCTGCGTATCGCGCTGCCGGTCGGACCTCCTTCGACATGAGCTGCGGTGCATCACCCCCGGCGTCGAGGGTACACGTGACGTGTTCGTGTGTCAACACACTTTTTGGCGACTCCGCTGGGGACTGAAGGTCAATCATCATCATCATCCATCATGTCCAAGCCATCTGAGGTAGACGCCGGTAACATCATTAAGCCCAGTCTCGATGAGCTATCGGCTGACCATCGCCAAATCTATGAGGAGTACAAGAAGGCATGTGAAGAGAAGGAGCTGCAGGAATTTCTTGAAAACTTCAAGAAGGATCGCCAAGGCAATATCACTCCGATTGGAGAAATCAAGCTCCCTCCTCTTCATGACGAGCAGGTTAAACCCTCTGTAAGTACTACCTTTTCTCCTGAGCAGTGGGCTGAGATTGAAAGTCGTATTACTGATGGTAATAATCTAGTTTATCAAACTTTCTTAGTGAATACCAATGCTCAGAAAAATATGTCTCAATCATCTAGTGGTAATGTTGGCATGCATGCTAGTGCAAAAAACCCTAGTCAAACTTTACCTCTTTCATCGGCACCTCCCATGCCGACGAATTATTATCCTACCCATACAAATCAAATTGTGGCTGCACCTATTAGTCATGTCATGAATGTGCCAAGTTCGGTGGCAACGCCGAACCAAACCCTACCTATTGGTACAAACGCTGCTAGATTATTGCCGAACTATGGTTCGGCATACGTGCCACAGTTCCTACCTACAGCTAGCAATCCTACTCCGCCTATGCCACTGCAGCAAGTTTCATCGTCTACTACGGACGATGCTTTAGCTAATTTTAGAGAAGAGATGGCTAAGATGCTTCGTGAAAATTTTGGTGTTGAATTACCTACGAATCGGATTTACCAAAAACCGTATCCCGAGTACTTTGATGCAATCCAGTGCCCTCCAGGATATAAAATTCCAGATTTTGTTAAGTTCAATGGAGAGGGCACGAAAACCACATGGGAGCATGTTAGTCAATATTTGGCACAATTAGGTGAAGCAGGCTCACTAAATGAATTGAAAGTGCGTTTATTTCCTTTATCATTGACTGGCACTGCATTTTCATGGTTTTCTTCTTTGCCGCATGGCTCTATTCGTGTATGGTCGCAACTAGAATAGAAATTTCATGATCACTTTTATAGCGGCGACAATGAACTTAAGTTGTCACATCTTACATCGGTTAAGCAAAAGCATGATGAATCGGTCTCCGATTACGTCAAGAGATTTAGAGAGAGAAAAAACCTGTGTTATAGTTTGGTCATAACCGAGAGAGACTTGGCAGACCTTGTGCTTAATGGTTTAAAGACTCACATTAGAGAGAAACTAGAAGGCTACGAGTTCTTAAATATCAACCAAGTCTTACAGAGGGCTTTGGCTCAGGAAAGCCGAAGCAAAGACCTCAAAGAAGTGCATAGATATAAAGCTGATCGTCCTAAGATGAATATGGTTGAATATGATAGTGATCACTCGGACGATGAGGGTGATATTTATGCTACTGAATTTGTTTGGCCATCCAAGGCCAAACCATTTACTTGCAATGATCTGAAACCGATTCATAAGAATCGTGATGAAGAGATGAAGTTTACTTTTAACATTGCTAAGTGTGATAAAATATTTGATGCTTTGCTGCAGGCTAAGATTATTAGGATATCTCATACTTTACCACCGTTTGAAGAGCTAAAACAGAGAGCTTATTGCAAGTATCATAATTCCTTTTCTCATGCTACTAACGATTGCAATGTTTTTCGATGACAGATACAATCGGCCATTAATGACGGACGATTGAACTTTTCTGAGATGCAAGTTGATAAACAGCCCTTTCCAATGAACACCATGGATATGGAGGGGAAGAAGTTGCTCATTCGGCCAGAAGTAGCCAAATCTGCTAATAAGTCCAATGTTGTCATAGGTGAGCCCAGGAAAAGCAAAGAGGACAACAAGGTATTGGGGAGACAGGTCGTGCTTGACAAGCAGCCCGATGGCAAGGAAGTAATCAAGATCATCATCAAGAATCCTACACTCGGGGGGCAACCACAAGTGCAAGGAAATACTCGTGTTAAATTTGTTAAGCCCAAGAGTCCAGAAATTGGCAAGTGGAAGACGAATGAAGCTAGAGTACAATGCAAGAGAATCAAGCCAACTTTTGATACGTTGATGTCAAAATATGCTAATCAAGCGGCCGGTTCTAGCTCTAACCGGTCATCAAATTTGAAGCGCTCAAGATCACCTCCGAGGCAAGAATTTCAGCATCACACAAGGCCATATGGGTCGTGGGCGCCAGGACCATGGATGGCGCCACCTCCCTATGCGCCATACTACATGGGAGGATTCAATGGAGGATGGGAGCAGCCCCCAATGGCCCCTTATGCTTTTCATCCAGGGTGGGCAGAACCAAGGAGGCCTATTCGTGAGAGGCTTTCTTATCCCACACGAGGCCGTTTGAACAATGGTGTCAATCGGCCGATGCAGAACAATCAAGAAAGGATCAGCAAGCAAGTGTGGCGTGCTAAATCACCAAGTGCAGCGGTCGAGTCTAGAAAAGGCAAAGAAAAAATTGATGCCGAATCACTCATCTTGGGCACTGAAACATTCACCATACAACAGCCGACTGTGCATAGCAACCCTGCTGAGCCGATACTTGCTATCGCGCCAAAGCGCTCGGCTAGTGATCATGAAGCTAGCACAAGCAAAGCCAGGCCCAAAGATCCAAAATATATGCAACCTAAGTGGTGTCCTCCAGGGCTAACAAAAACACAAAAGAGGAAACTACAGAGATTAAGGAGTCAGGAGATGGCAGAACAGGAGGCCGAGAAGCAAAGAGATAAATTGTTCAATGACATTCGGCCCATGGTACCTACAAAACAAGTATGGATGCCTAAACAAATACAAGGTGCAGTGGTTTCTACATCTGTCACGGAAGCACCTACACCACCAAAGGAGGACGATGCCACCGCTATTACATCGTCCGCAACACCTATTGATTCCACTTCGCTCGGACAGATTTCAGAATCGATGAACACGCCCGAGGAGGAAGACAATATGTTGGATTATGAGCCTACACCGGTCCATGAAGGTATGGATATCAATATGGTGTATTACTTACCCGCTGAGTTTCGTGCTATAGATGAAGAAGGGGAGGTGGCTCAGCTGGATTTTGGCCCTAAGAATGCAATATTTGAGAAGCCAAAAGAGCCAGTGACACACTTGAAACCGTTGTACCTCAGAGGTCATATTAATGGATCGCCAATTACTCGGATGCTTGTTGATGGTGGTGCTGTGGTGAATCTCATGCCCTATTCGGTCTTCAAGAAATTGGGTTTGCCCAATGAAGGATTGATCAAGACCAATATGGTGCTTAATGGATTTGAAGGCAAGGAGAAAACCAAAGCCAAAGGTGTGATGTACGTGGAGCTTACGGTTGGGAGCAAAACTTTGGCTACTGCATTCTTTGTCGCCGAGGTACAAGGTAACTACAACATCATACTAGGCCGTGATTGGGTTCATGCAAACCAATGCGTGCCATCCACTATGCACCAGCTTTTAATTCAGTGGGTTGATGATGAAGTGGAAGTCATTCATGTGGATAATTCGGCTTGCGTTGCTTTAGGCGATGCATCGGTAGATTGGCAACACCCCAATGCTGCTTGCTTGACGGGACGGGACTTATCAGAGTTTGATTTTCTCAGCGCCACCAGAAGTGGTTTTGTGCCCGTTTCTTTAAAGCCGGTTGGTGGCAATCGGCTCCAAAGTATAATGTATTTAAATGGATCCTAACTCTGAGTGGTTACAAAAGCGACTTACAGAATATCGGTCCAGTGAGAACGATATGTATGAGTCTAGAAGAGTTAGATGATATGGATAAACTTGGACAAGGTTTTACATCAGCCGATCCATTAGAAGAAATAGATATTGGAGATGGTTCAGTTCCTAGACCGACATTTGTAAACAAAAATTTGAAAGCCAGTTGTAAAGCCAAGTTAATCGAGCTATTGAAAGAATATGTTTGTTGCTTTGCATGGGAATATCATGAAATGCCAGGTTTAAGCCGAGAGCTAGTGGAGCATCGGTTACCTGTAAAGGCCGGTTTTAGACCGTACAAACAATCGGCCAGAAAGTTTAATCCAAAAACATATGACCGGATCAAGGAAGAGATCGGTCGTTTGCTTAAAGCTAATTTTATTAGACCTTGCACGTATGCCGAGTGGATTTCTAATATTGTACCAGTGGAAAAGAAAGGCTCCGACAAGTTGAGGGTGTGCATTGATTTCAGAGATTTGAATAGAGCTATGCCCAAAGATGAGTATCCCATGCCTATAGCTGATATGCTTATTAATGATGCTTCTGGACATAAGGTCATTAGCTTTCTTGATGGCAATGCGGGGTACAACCAGATTTTTATGGCCGAAGAGGACATGTCCAAAACGGCTTTTCGGTGCCCCGGTTTCCTTGGTTTATTTGAGTGGACAGTGATGACCTTTGGATTAAAGAATGCCGGCGCCACATATCAAAGGGCTATGAATTTAATTTTTCATGATTTACTCGGTGTTATACATGAAGTCTATATTGATGATATTGTTGTCAAATCAGATGCTTTTGAGTCTCACTTAGCCGATTTGCGTTTAGCTTTTGAAAGGATGAAGAAATATGGACTGAAAATGAATCCTTTGAAGTGTGCATTTGGCGTGTCGGCTGGCAAGTTTTTGGGTTTCATTATTCATGAAGATGGCATAGAGATTGATCCCAAAAAGATAAAAGCTATACAAAAGGTGGAGGCTCCAACACGCAAGAGAGATATGCAAAAGTTCCTCGGCAAGGTCAATTATTTGAGAGGTTCATAGCTAATTTGTCAGGGAAAGTTGATGCATTTACTCCTATACTTCGGTTAAAGAATGATGTTGACTTTACTTGGGGGGCAAAACAGCAAGAAGCATTTGATATGATCAAGAATTATTTGTGCACTCCTCCGGTGATGAAAGCGCCTAAGCATAGAGAGCCCTTTAGGCTTTACATTGCAGCAGAGGAAGGTGTTATTGGTGCTGTTTTGACTCAAGAGACCGAAGGAAAAGAGCATGCTATTACTTATTTGAGCAGACGCCTATTAGATGCTGAGACAAGGTATACATTTATTGAAAAATTATGTCTATGCTTATATTATGCTTGCACAAAATTGAGACATTATCTAGTGCCGAGTGCTTGCATAGTAGCTTGTCAAACCGATGTCATTAAGTACATGTTGCATAGACCAATTCTTAGTGGTAGAATTGGCAAGTGGGCTTATGCTTTAATTGAGTATGATTTGGCTTATGAATCTTTGAAATCCATGAAAGGCCAAATCGTTGCTAATTTTATTGTTGAGAATCGGATTGATGACAAGCAAGATATTGATATAAACCTTGTCTCGTTAGTACCATGGAGATTATATTTTGACGGTTCAGTTTGTAGCAATGGCCAAGGTGTTGGTACTGTTTATATATCTCCTCATGGTGCTGTTTTTGAAGCCTCATGCCGCTTAGAAATTTTTTGCACAAATAATCAGGCCGAATATGAAGCATTGTTATTCGGCTTAGAGATGTTGCTTGCCATAGGTGCTACACATATTGAGGCTTTCGGTGATTCGTTATTAGTAGTGCAACAAATATCCAAAGTCTTTCAATGTTTTGACGAATCACTTAATGTTTATCTTGATAAATGTCTAGATATAATTTCTACCTTTGATTATTTTAGCATTGATCATATATCTAGACATGACAATTGGAGAGCAAATGAGTTGGCACAGCAAGCATCCGGCTATCATGTTGATCATGGCATGTTTCATATTTCTCAAAGGCCGATGTCTAGCCTTGCCAACATAGGGGAGGCCGAACAGGAACCCACCGTTTTCGCCACTAATGAAAAATTTAATGCAGGAGAAAATCAAGACTGGAGGAAACCCATTATTGACTATTTGTGTGATCCTAGTAAAAGGGTGGACAGGACTGTTCGGCGTATGGCTTTCAAAAACACGATGAGAGATGATAATCTTTATCGCCGAACAGTTGATGATGTTCTTTTAAAGTGCTTGGATGAGGACCAAGCGAGAGTTGCTATGGGAGAGGTTCATGAAGGAATTTGTGGCACTCATCAGTCGGCTCCCAAGATGAAATGGTTATTGCGACGGGCTGGGTTTTATTGGCCGACGATGATTAATGATTGCTTCAGGTATTATAAAGGATGTGAATCTTGTCAAAAGTTTGGTGATATTCAGTTGGCTCCCGCTACTATGTTACATCCTATTATCAAGTCGTGGCCTTTTAGAGGTTGGGGATTAGACTTTATTGGAGAGATTCATCCTTCTTCTTCAAAGGGGCATCAGTTCGTGTTGGTGGCAACTGATTATTTCACTAAATGGTCTGAAGCAATACCTCTCAAAAATATGACGCATACGGAGGTAATTCAATTCATAAGTGAGCACATTATTCATAGATTTGGCATTCCTCAAACATTAACTACAGATCAAGGTTCATCTTTCATATCACATCAAGTTAGAGAATTTGCCGAATTATATAAGATAAAGTTGCTCAATTCCTCTCCGTATTATGCCCAAGCCAATGGACAAGCTGAGTCTAGCAATAAAATATTGATCAAGCTCATCAAGAAGAAGATTGAGGATAATCCAAGGAGATGGCATGAGCTATTATCCGAGGCTTTGTGCGCGCATAGAATCTCAAGGCATGGTGCGACAAAGGTAACTCCATATGAGCTCGTATATGGTCAAGAGGCCGTTTTACCAGTGGAAGTGAATTTGAATGCTTTGAGAATAGCCAAACAAAATGATTTATCGGCGATGGACTTTTATAACTTGATGATGGACAATATTGACGAAGTCGCCGATAAACGTTTGGCTGCTTTGAAGGCCATAGAAAGGGATAAGTTGAGGGTGGCAAAGGCTTACAATAAAAAGGTCAAGCTAAAGAACTTTCAAGTTGGCGATCTCGTGTGGAAGGTGGTCTTGCCGATTGGTTCAAGAGATAGAAAATTTGGGAAGTGGTCTCCAAGCTGGGAAGGTCCTTTTAAGGTTACAAGAGTAATCCCCGGAAACTCATATTTGGTGGAATCCATTCAAGGGGCATTGTTACCACGAACTCTCAATGGCAAATATTTGAAGAAGTACCACCCAAGTGTGTGGCAAGAAGCCTAAGTAGCCAATGGCCGATATATGATTATCGCCCTTAGGATAAAACATGGCCGATATATACTTATCGCCCTAAGAAAATTTAAAATGGCCGATGGAGTGTTGACATCGTCCTTAGAACAAGCATAATGCAAATTATTTTTCGGCATACAAAGTTTTGCCGAAAAACAGGGGGGCATGTGTTGACATCAGATTTTGGCACGGAAGAAAGCGTTTAAGGTGACCTCAAATAAATAAGTGATCTACATGAAGAAGTTACGTATGATCGACATGAACATCTTTGAAGTTTGGGACATCGTCATTCAATCCCATCTAAAAGGCCGAAACTATGCTTGAAATACTGAGATTTTGGCACTCAGAGTACTGTTCGGCCAATTACGCCCTCAGGACAGCCTAATATGAGAAAACTTTCTACATGAATTGTCCTCGTCTCGTCGAATCGGTTGATTTTGATATAAAAATTGTCTCAATCCGAGTTCGTATGCAAAAGTTAGAGGCAATACTCTACGGACCGGCCCTGAGCGTAAAAGTGGCGCGGGGTACCAGACACCCATCTAAGCGATGTCTGATGGGTCGCGCGAGCTATTCGGCCTTGCCGGTTGAATGAGTCCTTGCCGGAAAAGCTTGCCGGAGATGAGTGCTTGTCGGGAAGTTTTGCTTGCCGGAAAAGCTTGCCGGAGATAAGTGCTTGTCGGGAAGTTTTGCTTGCCGGAAAAGCTTGCCGGAGATGAGTGCTTGTCGGGAAGTTTTGCTTGCCGGAAATGCTTGCCGGAGATGAGTGCTTGCCGGAAATTTTGCTTGCCGGAAATGAGTGCTTGCTGGAAAGTTTTGCTTGCTGGAAATTAGTGCTTGCCGGAAAGTTTGCTTGCCGGAAAGTTTTGCTTGCTGAAAATGAGTGCTTGCCGGTTCTCGAAGGCTTGCCGGTTTGAGTAAGAATCCAAACAGAAGCTGAAGATGGGCTCAAAAGATTATTTATATGACCTCAGATGGAAAAGTGTTCTACACGAAAGTTGTGCGTATCATCGAAACAATCAACATTGCTTTTGGAGTCATCATCATTTGAGATAGTATACAGCATGCAAATTTGCTACAAGCCTCGGACAGTTCAGAAAACTGCATGACCGAGTCCGATTAGAAATTAAAAATAAGCCCTAAAATTCATCAAGACGGCCTTAGAAGGAGAAGTGGCTCGCGCTGTTATATGCAGATTGTCGAGGCGGACAAGTTTGATGTTGGACTTGACTCCATCTGAGTTAGTATACGAAATATACAGTCCACGCAAGGAGCAGGACAGAAGTCTGGGTCAGATTCAGACTAAATCCGAGTTAAACTAGAATCAGGACTCTAGGACGTGAATTGATGTAATTTTAAGGAAAGCCTCGATGAATCCTTTACTTGTACGGGAAGTCCAGCCGCCTCTTATATATGTTGGGGGTGACGGCCGATTGAACAACACACAATCGAACAAATCAATCTACTATTTTTTCATCTACGTTTTGTCTTTCCCTCGTTATTGCTTCCTCGTTCTTCGTTGTTCTTCGTGTTGGAGAGCTGCGAATCCCGAGGCTCTAGGGGCGAGCGAATCGACCTAGAGCAGCCCATAGCCGCCGCACTCCCTGACGGGGTCTCTCCCGGGCGTGTGGGGTTTCGGGTCTTCAAAAGCGTCCGCTAGCTGTCCTGCGTATCGCGCTGCCGGTCGGACCTCCTTCGACGTGAGCTGCGGTGCATCACCCCCGGCGTCGAGGGTACACGTGACGTGTTCATGTGTCAACAGCCACTAATGCACTTAATCTTATTTTAATGCATAGGATTTTGATAAGTAGGTCCAGGTGGATGTTAAAATTTGTGTGTTTTTCCTTTGAAACAGACACAAAAGGAAAAAATCCTTCAGTTTTGTTTTGCTCCATTCCTTTCAACCAAATGCATGAATAATTGAATAGTAGGGTACCATAGGAAAATTTCCTATTGCTATGTTTTTCCTTCACTTTTTCCTTTGAACCAAAATAGCCCTAAGGGATCGACATGAATGTAGAGTAAAAAGTGATGCGACAAGTGTACAACCTCTTTGGCATAGCCGTGTCGACCTCAGCATCATTGGGTCAGTCGCTGAAGATATTGCGGCAGAGGTGGCTGTCGGAGCTTGGGAAGAAGATCTGAGGCATCTGTAGACGGCGTCGAGGGTACTGCTCTGTTGTGATGGATGGTTCCGTCTTTGGAGCAGCTCCGGCGAGCTATACGACGTCGAGGCTGAAGCAGTACAAGACGAACATTATTAATCTGAAGTGGGATTCTAATACCATCTCCAATAGATGATGTAAAATACATCACCAAAAAGTGCTAGCTGTAAAATTTACATCACCAAAAGACAACCAACTCCAACAGATGATGTAAAAGTTGTTGACTCTGAACTTAACTGTCGAAACTGAATTTTACTGTCAATACTGACTGTTATTGTCAAAACTGAATTTTACTGTCGAAACTAAATGCACTAGTAGCAGACAAGCACTTCGTTCATAGTTTAGGCCGCTCGAGCACTGGTAGCAGAGAAGTAGTGATCTAAATTAGCAGCCGCTCAACAAGGAACGCACTAGCAGCTACCAGCCGGAGTAGCAGCGTGAACGAGAGCTAGAGCAGCAACTCGTGTAGCTGCAGCAGCCCGTGTACCAGCATCAGCAGCGTGAGCGAGAGCAAGAGCAGAGCAGCAGCACGAGTGAGAGCAAGAGCAGAGCAGCAGCGCGAGCGAGAGCCGGAGAAGCAGCAGCAGCTCTGGCTGGTATGGACGCCGCCGCCGAGGGAGCCTCGCAATGGGGGAGATCCGCCGTGGAGGATGTCGTCGGCGGCACCGGCGTCGAGGGAGCCGGGCCATGTCGGAGCGGGATCGACCACCGGCGGCGCCATGAGGTCAACTGAAGGAGAAGATGTGATGAGTGTACAACCTCTTGGGTGTTGCCGAGTAGGCCTTGGCTTCATCCGAGGAGTCAGTGAGGATGCTGCGGTTCCGCTGGGGTTGGTTAAGGCGGCGTTGTGGGAATGGAGCAGCCATGATAGATGAGGCAATCGTCAGAGCAGCTCCTTGGAGGTGGAGGACGGGGCGGCTGAACCGGCGGGACGACGAGATCGATGACGGATCCTCATTAGGTGAGGTGGATGAGGGACATCGAGCTGTTGCGGTAGACGACGTCATCGGGGAAGAGGCTCCGGCAGGGCGGTGGTGGGGGGTAACCGAGGAGGGTGGGGTTTCGCGGCTGGTGGAGAGAGGTTTTGGTGGCCTCGGTTTTCAAATGGGGAAAGAAGGGGATGGGAGGAGGAAACCATGACTTCGGGACGCGCTTGTCTGAAATGTAGGGTAAGTTACAAAAGCACCCCCACCAATTTGAACTAGCGGCTCTTTCCGCCCAGCGGTAGAACAGGGATTTCACGTGTCGGGATTTCGCAGGAGGAGGGAGTTTTCGCGCGTTGTAATTTCAAGATAGCAAGGCGCGGGTTGAGAAGGAGGGAGTTTTCAAAGCAGAAACAGACAAAGAGATATCAAATTTGAATTGCAGGCACATGCTCCAGTGCACCAAAATGGGTTGAAAAATCGTATATGTGTCCTTGGGTGAATGTTTAGGTCCCATACAAGAAATGGGAGTGAATTTCAAACGTCTGGGCGTCGTGGCTCGGCCGAAAACATTGAGAAAATTGGTCTTAAAATTCATGTAAATCCAAAAATTGCCTAAAAATCATGGAACTTGGCATAGTGTCTTGACATGGAACCAACATGCCTTGGTAAAAGTTTTGTTTGATTTGGGACAAGTTTTGGTATAAGCTCCTTACAAACCGGAGCTTCTCTCGAGAAGGCTCATGGTTCCAACAGGGAACGTGTCACCTTTGTGAGCGAAACGACATATGCTACCTCTTCCTGCCTTGATTTTTTTTACATAGGCAACATAGACCGATAGGAGTGTCGTGCTAAAATTTGGAATTATTCCGGGTTCGTTTGGCCTTTTTTATACGTTAATTGAGTTTTTAGGCATTTAATGTGCATAATACAAATTTGAACTACAATCACATGCTCCACTGCACCAAAATGGGTTGAAAAATCGCATATGTGTCCTTGAGTGAATGTTTAGGTCGCATACAAGAAATGGGAATGAATTTCAAACATCTGGGCATCGTGGCTCGGCCGATAACATTGAGAACTTTGTTATTAATCTTTGCGTAGCATGCTGACACGTGCCTCGGCTGGTTATGTTGACTGCCTGCCCGCTCGACACCTAGCATACGAGCCTATTTGGTCGATGGTGAGGTGGAACGGTAACGGGACAGAACAAGCCTGCTGGCACAGAGCTTGCCGGGCCTTGCTTGTCGGCAAGGGATCTTGCCGGCAACCATAGTCTTGGTCTTCACCTTGCCGTGGCAGAGCTTGCCGGCAAGGATAGCGTTGATCTTTAGTACGAGAATAGTACTTCTCGATGATCTGCCTTGAGATCTTCTTCACCGTCTTGGTGTTGAGTCTTGAGTCATAGTTATCCTCTGTCAAGCCCTTGCTGGAAGGGAGAGGCTACAACTGCCTGTGCACAAGTCTGGGTACGAGGGCACCCATGTCTTAGTACACCGACAGGAGCCCCTTGGCCTGGGCCACGTGCGCATGCGAGGCGTCGTTGGGCTAGGCCCAAATAGTGCACAGGCGGCGCGTCGCAGAGGATAACTGTTGTAATCTTCTCTTTTACCGCACCTGCCCACGATGCACATTAAATGCGGGCGTGGGAGAGGTGGAGCGAAGTGGCGGCGGGAGGTGGCGCGTCTGAAAAGCGCAGCCACGTAGGACGGAAAAGAGCCAGCCCTCGTGCCTTGCCCATAAAAAGGAAAACCATGGAGGGCACTGCTCATTTCGCCTGGCTTCTCGCATCTCCTTCCTCGATTTCTGCCATTAAGGGAGGCGAGGCGACAGGGAGAGTAATCCACCTGGGGCGCTATAAAAGAGGGCGGGGGGAGTGGCAATCTTCCCCACCCATCTTCTACCTTTACCATTCTATTCCTATGACCTTTCATTCATCCTTGCTCTCATTGAGGTCTACCGCTATGATGGTGAGGGGTGGAAGTCGGGCCCACGCATCTGCTTCCGCTTCGAGGGTCCCCTCTCGGGGTCGGACGCATTCTTCGGTGGTCGTCGTGAGTGCCAGCCCTAGCACCCACAGCAGAGCCGCCTGCTACTGGCGTTGGAGCCTCAAGTAGGTAGCTGGGCCGCGGAGTTCAAGGCTTACCTGCTTCACGGCACCCTCCCGGAGGAGAATTCAGAAGCAGAGTGTGTGGCCCGGCAAGCCACCGCTTACTGCTTGCAAGACGGCGAGCTGTACCGCAAGCGCCCCAATGGCATCTCGTTGCGGTGCATCTCAGAAGAACAAGGGCGCGAGTTGCTCACCGATATCCATGGAGGAGACTGCAGCCACCACTCCTCGTCGCGCACCCTTGCCGGCAAGGTGTTTCGAAGCGGCTTCTATTGGCCTACCGTGCTCCGCGACACCACCGAGCTGGTCCATTCCTGCGAAGCTTGCCAGTACCACGCCAAGCAGATCCACCAGACAGCGCAGGGCCTCCAGACGATCCCCCTCTCATGGCCCTTCGCGGTCTGGGGGCTAGATATCCTGGAGCCTTTCCCTCGTGCGGTTGGCGGCTACCGCTACCTCTATGTCGCCATCGACAAGTTCACCAAGTGGGCAGAGGTCGAGCCTGTGCGCACCATCCCGGCAGGCTCTGCCGTCAAGTTCATCAAGGGCCTCGTGAGCCGCTTCAGAGTCCCCAACCGCATCATCACCGACAATGGCTCCCAGCTCACAAGCGGCCTTTTCAAGTCCTACTGCGGCAGCCTCGGCATGCAGATCTGCTATGCCTCTGTGGCACACCCGCGATGCAACGGCCAGGCCGAGCGTGCCAACGCTGAGGTCCTCAGGGGCCTCAAAATGAGGAGCTTCAAGAAGAAGCTCAAAGCCTGCGGCAAGGGCTGGCTTGACAAGCTGCAATCTATGTTGTGGTCCATCCACACAACGGCAACCAAGCCTACCGGCGAAACCCCTTTCTTCCTCGTCTACGGAGCTGAGGCAGTCCTTCCCTCAGAGCTTAAGCATGGCTCTCCATGAGTCCTTGCCTTCGATAAGGCGTGTCAGGATGGCTCACGGGAGGCCGACCTGCTGCTCCTTGAGGAGGCCCACCGTCAGGCCGCTCTTCACGCCGCAAGATACCAGCAGGCCCTGCGTCGCTATCACAGCCACAACATCCGCCCTCGCACTCGCGAGGTAGGCGACCTCGTCCTATGCAGGATCCTCTCCAGAGAGGGACTCCACAAACTCTCACCCATGTGGGAAGGCCCTTTCAGGGTCGCTCATGTCTCCAGGCCCGGTGTAGCCCGGCTGCAGACGGAGGACGGAGTTCCTGTGCCTAACGCCTGGAACATCCAACACCTCCGCAAGTTCTACCCGTGACCCTCACGCGTACGAACAAAATGGGGCCATACACGCCCCGGAGACTCTCAATGCGTTCGCCTGACAGGCACGTGAGAGCTCCCGCCCACGCCCAAGTGGAAGCCCCATGCTCCGCGCTGGCGGAACGATACACCCGCGATCATGCCCACACCCCGGTGGAAGCCCCATGCTCCACGCTGGCGGAAAAATCAACTGAGGGCACCCCACGGGCTGCACCAACCTCAAGCTGACCCGTGTCGGACACGGCAGCACCCTTTTTCTCTTTTGGATGTGTAACTGAGGGCGCCCCACGGGCTGCACCAACCTCAAGCTGACCCATGCCGGACACGGCAGCCGCATCTCTTTTTGGTTGTGTAATGGAATTTGTTATCTTGCCTCAGTAAAACTTTGGTTTGCATACATGGTGTATTTCGTCATGTCTTTGCCTCACGAGCCGTGCGCGCTCACGACCTCCCTCATGAGCCTCACGCGAGCGGGGGCTAGACACGGCGTCTGTGCTCGGGTCAGTCCCAGCAGCGCTGAAAAACCCAAGTAACCGGGCTCTGGCTCGCGGGCCTGCTCCCGTGCACGCCACCCCACCAAGGTCCTTGGTGTCTTATCTCCTTGCGTAACGCCCATGAGCGAGCCGGTGAGCGTGCGTTGCTCCCCTATTGTTGAACATTCTGCATGTAGTTGTCTCAGGAGCAGGTCACCCGGAAGGCCTCGCGCGCGGCGCCTCGCGAGGTGGCCCAATGGCAAGACGCCCCCTTGAGCCTCAGGAAGCTTCACAGGCCCTGCTTCGGGAGATCTCGGCAGGAGATCTCGCGAGAGACACCCTGCAAGTGGCGGCCCACCAGATGCTACCCTCTGCAAAAGCTAAGTCTAACTACCTCGTGAGCCACCCTCTCCATCTCCCAAGCCTTCCCCTCTAGCAACCTCACGAGTGCTGGCATTTTCCTTCGCGCGAGCCGCTTTCACGTCAAAGGGGGGCTCCCTGAGCATCGCACCTCGGGAGCCCTTACTAGCCCCTGGTGCCCTCACCTCCTGGCCTTGTCTAGGCATCACGACCTGACATACCAGTGGTGGCTCTAGCCCGCTAGGGGGCTGGGCCCTGATGACGTAGAGCACAAAAGGCAAGCAAAAAGAGAGAAACAGGCCTCAAGAGAAGGTTTCACAAGGGCACGAGCATTCATTACAACAAGTCATAATGTGCTAAAGCAGAGTCATTGTCTTCACACCCACATGGGGCCACGATTAACTATGTGTAGGACAATGAAGAAAGGGCCTAAGAGGGCACGTCACCATCACCGCTACTGCTGCCGTCGTCATCTTCACCTTCCTCAGCTCCGCCTGAGCTTTCGCTGCTGCCGTGGGAGAACTGCGCATGCAACACATCCATGTGGTCCTCCACAGCCTTCCCGAGGTCACCGCGGAGCTCCTCCGGGATGGGAGCTATCACCTTGTCGAAGTCAAAGTTGGGGTCGGCATGGAGAAGGTGGCTGAAGACGCGCGTTGCTGCCTGGGTGAGGAGATCGCGGCACTCCTGCTCAACGAGTCCATCGACCTTCTTGGCACCAATCTCAAGCCGCTCCATGAGCTTGGTGAAGAAATCGAGGTAGCTGGCGCCATGGGCCTCGAGGGGGCTGCTGACGTCCTCCTTGCAAATGGAGTCCAGGGCGCGGCGGGCTCGGAGCTCGAGGGTGCGAAACATCTTGGAGCGCTCGAGCTGCCGCCCCCGCGCCCGGGCCGCCTCGTCCCTCTCCTGCTCCACGACGGTGGCGATGCCCCCCACCTGCTGCTGGAGGGAGGCCACCTCGGCCTCGGCATTGGCCTGGGCCTTCAGCACGGTCTCTCGCCGAGTTTCCGCCTCAGCCAGCACCTCCTTAAGGCCCGTGATCTCATGCTGGAGCTCCTCGCACCTCGCCTTGAAGCGGTCCTCCTACAGCTTCAGTTTCTTGTTGTGCTCCTCGGCAAGCGCCTTGCGGTTCTGCGCGACCCTCCTGTCGGTATCCTCCTGGATCCTCTTCTCCTTGGTCGCCAGGTTGGCGTTGGCCTTGTCCAGGCGCTGGGCATAGGAACCCTGAGCGGTGGCTACCTCGCGTTCCAGCACCTCCAGCCGCTCGCGCTCCAGGTCCTGCGCAGACGCCGTCCGCATGAGTTCCCGCTCGTGGATCCCAAGGTCCACTTCGCGGGCCGCCAGTTCCTCTTCACGGGCAGAGATGGCATTTTTCCGCGCCTGAAGCTGCTGTTCCAGCGCAGTGTTCTGGTCCTGGAGCTCCTTTTCGCGGGCCTCCGCCGCCTCACCTCTCAAAAAGCGTGCTCATGGGCCTCCTACGCCTTGGTGGCTACCTAACTACCTTCTCGCTCCTCGCGCGAGCAGCCTCATTCTGGCGCTGGCCCAGCTTAACAGCGACTTCAAGTTGATGCCACCCTCGGGCCAGGTGTAGGCGCTCTTCAGCGAGGCACGCTTCTATGGCCTGAAGCTCTGCTCCGAGTTGGCCTAACGCGGCCGTGGCATTCCGCAAGGCCCCACGCCTAATCATGGTGCGGCTGCTCACGAGCGCCAGGGCCCAGTCCGGGTCTGGCTCTTCATCGCCCTCCGCCGTCGCGGCTCGCGAGGGCCCGGCTCCACTCGCCAGGAGCGGAGGGCTCGCAGGGGCCTCCTCCTCGTCGTGCCGTGGTCACGCGCCCTGCGGACTCGGCGCCCCCCCTAGCGGAAGCTCCGCGCACCGGCAAGTCGCGCGGGCCCTCCGCGGCGCCTCCGCCACCCACGGTGCATGACGGGAGAGCCGGCGTCTCCGCCTCTGCCGTCGCAACGTCCGCCCCTGCAGCGGGCGCCCTAGGGACCGCGTAGCCGCCTCCTAAGGATGCCTCTCGAGGCCTGTCCACTTGGGCCTCACGAGCCACGTCCTCCTGCGGCCCAGGAGGGACCGCCTGTCCCTCTGCTATCGTGAGCCCGGCCCCGGTGTCGAGACGGCGCGTGTTTTCCTCACGCCCCTCCGCCCCGCCGACCGGCGGTGCGGCTCCAACTGTAACACCCCAGAAATTTAACCATGTTTTTATTAAGTAAAATTTGGCTAGAAATAAATTTTTTGAAATATAATAGGACTTTTATAATTTCAGTTTCTCTTTTGTCTTCTGTTTTTCAAAATTCTTCCCTCCACATAGAAATTTTTGGTAAATATTGTGGGCTTTGGTAGTTTTCTTAAATCATTTCATTTATATTTTAATAACAGTAGGAAATATTTTCATAATAAAATTTTGCCCAAGACAATTCTTTTAATAGCCTTTTTCAATTTTTGAAATGCTTCTCTTGCACTACAACTATTTTAAATAATTCTTTTAAAATTCCAGAAAAATTATGAGGGGTCATGTGATGCCTACAGATCACTTTTATGCAAAAACCCAACTTGGTCTTTTGAAAATTTTGAGTGAAATATCCTCTTCTCAATTCTGTTCCGTTCTTGAGTTTTAACGACAACCCAATTTTCTGTTGCTCAAACAATTCTGAAAATTTTCCCACTTAAAGTCCTTCCAACCAAACCCTTAAGTCCAGAAGATCAGCCCCAATTGCCTCATTTTAGTGCACCAAATAATTCCCTCAAACTCTGGTCCAGAACTGAATTTCATTCAAACTTGCACTTGCAAGTTTCCCCTCTGATCCATCCAACTCCACCATCCCATCTATCATGCAATGAAGCATCATCCTGGTAATTTTCACAACCAAAACAATTTTCTATATGGCCATAGCATTTTGTCAAGCAGCTTATGGGCATGGCAGAAACATTGCATCCTTCTAACTTGCATTGCACACTTGATCATATGGCCAAACCATCATGCCCATCAACTCTGGAATCTCCAGGAGCATCCACCTGCCAAAAAACAGCTTGATTGGATCAATGTAGCTACCTTTGGCAATTCATCGAGCATGTTTCGTGCATGTCCAAAGCATGACTAGAGCGCACGTTTTGCACCGCTGGCATTGAGCTACTGCCGCTCTGCTGCTGCCTCTCCTGCTCGCCCTAGTCCACCTCTGGATCATCTGATCCTTCCCAATGCCGTCTGACACCCTCGCTTGGCCGCTGGCGCCGGCCACTGCCGACCACCGCCACCAGAAATCGCCACCCGACGAGTCCCACCTCGCCACGTCTCTGCTTGGGCCTCCCCTCGTTTAATGGCCAACGGCCAAGCTCATTCGAAGCTCACCCACCCTCCACCAACCTCACCGACCACCACCAGCCTCAACGGCCTCCTCCTTCTGCCATCAATGGCCTCCGCCATCGTGACTTCTTCGGGAAGCCACGGAACCGCCTTACCCCACCTATATAAACCCCTCCCGAGCTCACCTACGCTCACCCAACTCCGCCTCAACCCCTCAGTAGCCCCCGACCAGAGTAGCTCGAGCTGTGGTGCTCATCCCCTTCATCTCCAGCTGCCATTGCCATGGCCAAGCCCCGGCCAAATCCCACGCCACCAGAGCCTCCCTCCCTCCGTTTCCCTCTCCAGCAGCCTTTCCTCGACCCCACGAGTCCACTCCCCCTCCCAATTTGTCTCGGGAGCCACCATAGACGGAGACCCTCTCGTGCCCGTAGCCGCCGTCCGCCGGGATCGCAACCACCGGAGCTCCCGGGCTCTCCGATGACCAAGTCCTACCTCCACGGGATCGCCAGGAGCTCCTGAGCATGGCGATGTGCTCCTCTACCGGAGCCGTGCCTCCAATCGCCGGCGAGGGTCGCCGGAAGCCTCGCCTCCGCTCGGTCAGAGGAGGGAGAAGACCGGTTTGACCAAGGTCAAACCTGACCGAGGGGCCCCACTCGTTAGTGGCTGGACCGCGTCGGGCTGTCTTAAGTGGAAGCGGGTTTCTCCGAAACTGTCTTCGTGCAAGGGAAAGCGTATTCCCCGAATACGCCTTCGACGTCGCAGCCCTCCCGCGCGGCCGGAGCAGCTGGGCCCGGCCTAGTAGCGCCAGGCGGCTAAACTACGCCCAGGGCGCAACCCATCAGGATAATATGTTTCCCTCTTTTTCTTTTCCAGTAGTTTTCAAATAATTCCCCAGCAGTCATTTCAAATCCAAATCTGATGATTCTAATTTCTAAATACTCCTAAAATCATTCTCGATTAATCCAGCTAGGGTGAACATTTTTACTAAGCTTTGTCTCTACTGGATCTTTTAAATAGTCCATTTCTTTAATTATTTTAGCTTAGAAATTCCCTAGGGAAATCATCTTGACTCCAAATAATTTGGTTCTTTTTATGGTATTCCTTATTTTTCATCTAGTTTATTTTAGTATTTATTTCAAAATTTTCCAAACAACTTTTTAGCACTGTTTTGGCTTTATGTGGTAATTGGAATATTTTTGAAAATAGGAAATGGAGGGAAGATAAAATTTTCAAAGTTTTGGAGTGCACCCAACACTTCCGCATGCTCAAGGCAAGCATCTTGAACACTTGATATGATGAATGCATAGTTGTTTGTTCGCAGGAATAATTGAATTATGAATAGGTTGAATTCATATAAAACTTGCATATGGCTATTTTTGCATGCATGATCCATTGATGTTTCGTTACCCTCATTTAAATAGGAAGTATGAGTGAGTATGGTTATTTTCAGCTGTCACATATGCCTATGCTGGTCCGGACTAATCTGTAGGAAAGTATCGGTCACGAGAAAAGTGACCGTGAGACTGAAATCTCGTTGTGACGAGAATGATCAGTGAGGGCATATTGGGACATGTCAGGTGGTGACCCTGTTGGGTACTACCAAGGAATTATCTTGTGCTAACCACTTGAGGAAAACTTAAACCTCCTGAGTCGACCATAGATCGAGTCTTATTCCGGTAACCCCCATACTTGTTCCGTGCTACCACTTGTCCCTGCCGCAGGTAGGGTATGGTTCAGTAAGTTGTTAACCCCTTTCCCTGCACACATCGTACAGAGAGGCCACGATGAAGGTTTCCAGGTATCGGTTATAATGCCAGTCATCGGGTCAGGGGGCATGGGTGTATCCGGCTGGGACGAGACGGGGGCACCCCTTGTAATCCACGTGATGGAAATATGCCCTAGAGGCAATAATAAAGTTGTTATTATTTTATATTTCCTTGTTAATGATAAAGGTTTATTATTCATGCTAGAATTGTATTGACTGGAAACTTAAATACATGTGTGAATACATAAACAAATACCGTGTCCCTAGTGAGCCTCTACTAGACTAGCTCGTTGATCAAAGATGGTTAAGGTTTCCTAACCATAGACATGAGTTGTCATTTGATAACGGGATCACATCATTAGGAGAATGATGTGATGGACAAGACCCATCTGTTAGCTTAGCATATGATCGTTCTGTTTATTGCTACTGCTTTCTTGAATGTCAAATACATGTTCCTCCGACCATGAGATCATGCAACTCCCGGATACCGGAGGAATACCTTGTGTGCTATCAAACGTCACAACGTAACTGGGTGATCATAAAGATGCTCTACAGGTATCTCCGAAGGTGTCTGTTGAGTTGGCATGGATCGAGACTGGGATTTGTCACTCCGTGTTTCGGAGAGGTATCTCTGGGCCCTCTCGGTAATGCACATCATAAGAAGCTTGCAAGCAAAGTGACTAAGGAGTTAGGTACGGGATGATGTATTACAGAACGAGTAAAGAGACTTGCCGGTAACGAGATTGAACTAGGTATGGAGATACCGACGATCGAATCTCGGGCAAGTAACATACCGACGGACAAAGGGAATTACGTATGTTGTCATTGCGGTTCGACCGATAAGATCTTCGTGGAATATGTAGGAACCAATATGGGCATCCAGGTTCCGCTATTGATTATTGACCGGAGAGGCGTCTCGGTCATGTCTACATCATTCCCGAACCCATAGGGTCCGCACGCTTAACGTTCGTTGACGATATAGTGTTATATGAGTTATGTGAATTGGTAAATGTTGTTCGGAGTCCCGGATGAGATCCCGGATGTCACGAGGAGTCTCGGAATGGTCGAGAGGTAAAGATTTATATATGGGAAGTCATATTTTGGGTTCCGGAAAAAGGTGCAGTTTTTTCGGTATTGTACCGGGAAGCTTCCAGAAGGTTCCGGAGGATTCCGAAGGGGTCCGGAAGTCCACAAGTGGGTCCACCACGTCCCAAGGGCTGGCATGGGCTAAGGGGAGGCGCCCTGGCCTTATTGGGCCAGGCACACCAAGTCCTCAAAAGCCCACACAGCTAGGGAAGGAAAAAAGGAGAGTCCTGGTAGGAATAGGATTGGACTTTGGAGTCCAAGTCCACGTGTGTACTATTCACGTGGTACTATTCACGTGCTACTGTTCACGTGGCACTATTCCTTCTGCTCCAAGCCCCTACACATATATAAATAGAGGAGAGGGGGCGCCCCAAACTAGACACAACATTGTCTTAGCCGTGTGCGGCGCCCCCCTCCACAGTTCCGTCCCTCGGTCATATTTTCGCAGTGCTTGGGCGAAGCCCTGCAGAGATAGCATCACCATCACCGTCAACACGCCGTCGTGCTGCCAGAACTCATCCACTACCTAGCCGTCTTGCTGGATCAAGAAGTCGAGGACGTCACCGAGCTGAACGTGTGCTGAACGCGGAGGTGCCGTACGTCCGGTGCTTGGTCGGTTGGATCGTGAAGTTGTTCGACGACATCAACCGCGTTGTTCTAACGCTTCCACTTACGGTCTACGAGGGTACGTAGACACACTCCCCCTCTCGTAGCTATGCATCTCCATGGATAGATCTTGCGTGTGCGTAGAATTTTTTTGTTTTTCCATGCAACGTTCCCCAACACCACGCGTATGAATAGTGATCCCATGCTAGTCGAGACGATGGTCTCCCCGACTTAGAGTTTTTCTTGAACGCTGCTTTGGGTGATTCCTAGCATCCGGAAAGTTGAACTGGTGTGTGCTAGTCAGGTGTGTTTTCAACCCAAAGACCGTAATGGGAATTAGTCAGCGTCACGGTGTTGGCTAAAGAAATCCTTTACTTGTGGGTAAAGAACACACCCTCTGCAGAGTTATATCTATTCGAATAGCCATGTCCGTGGTTAAGGACTACAGTCTGGGTTGGTCAAGTGTCGGTCTTAGTGTCGGTCTTTGGAAGAAATAATTAAACATGATTTATTTTGCAGGATAATTATTGTTAATGCTGATGCCACCATGAATACTGTAATATCATGAATATTATTGTTGACATGCATATTATTATGTACTAACCCTGTCATTTTCTTTTCTTTTCTGAGTGTCTCATGGGCTGGCTAGACTACCCGGGACACTCATTTATTTTCTTTTTTGAGTGTCTCATGGGCTGGCTAGACTACCCAGGACACTCATTTTATTTTATTTTCTGAGTGTCTCTTGGGATGGCTAGACCACCAGGATACCCAGTTTTATTTTTCTTTCTGAATATCTCTTGGGATGGCTAGACTACCTGAGATATTCATTTTATTTTCTGAGTGTCTCTTGGGATGGCTGGACTACCCGAGATGCTCATTATTTTCAAGACCTCTCGTGGCGTCGCTTTTAGACACCCGTTTGGCATTTCTCTTCAAGACCTCTCCTGGCGTCGCTTTTAAACACCCGTTTGGCATTTCTCTTCAAGACCTCTCGTGGCGTCGCTTTTAGACACCCGTTTAGCATTTCTCTTTAAGACCTCTCATGGCGTCGCTTTTAGACACCCATTTGGCATTTTTCTTCAAGACCTCTCGTGGCGTCGCTTTTAGACACCCGTTTGGCATTTCTCTTCAAGACCTCTCATGGCGTCGCTTTTAGACACCCGTTTGGCATTCCTCTTCAAGACCTCTCGTGGCGTCGCTTTCAGACACCCGTTTGGCATTTCTTTTGGATTCTTGGGCGGTCCTGTCTCGCCCGATTCTCCACTTTTTTCTTTTGGATTCTCGGGCGGTCCTGTCTCGCCCGATTCTCCACTTTTTCTTTTGGATTCTCGGGCGGTCCTGTCTCGCCCGATTCTCCACTTTTATATTTTCTTTTGGAGTTTCGGGTGGTCCAACGCCCGATGTTCCATTAACTTTCTTTGTTTGTCACTAAAATTATATTTTCATTTCCCGCACCATAATAACATTTATCATGCCATGATTTAACTCCGGTCAGCATAAGCATTTATTATAGTCCATCATGAGCATATGCATTCGGTGTATCTTTTGTTCATAATGTTTGCGAGTACATTCCAACGTACTCACTGGCTTGTCTCTGGCTATTTACTTGGCTAGGTCAGGATTTCAACAAGGAGTATTACCACGACATCCATGCGGAGCCCAGGATAGCAGCCACCCGAGATAGGAATTATCCAGGTCAGCTGTTCCTATGGGAATGGAGCCCCACCAGAGATGGAGATCCGCTACCCGCTTTCGTCAGATATCATTGTTGTATCTTTAGACCTTTATGGTCTTGTATCCGATTCTTGTAATTGCTTGGTAATCTGTAACAAGGACGTGTCCACTAGCAACAGTAATCCTGGGGCTGGTGATGACACGAGGGGTTAACTTCTGGGATTTCATGTCCTGGAAATCCGGCCCCGACACCAACCAAGCCGGGGGCCTTCTTCTTCTTCTTCTTCTTCTTCTTCTTCTTGCTCGGGGAGGTCCTGTGTGGAGCAAAGACTCAGGCACACGAAGTGTGCCAGATGCAAGGGAAGGGAAGGCGGACGCTTACTCATCATTAGCGATCCATTTCCTCTTCTTCAGCGGCCGTGGCAGGGCGCTGCCGCCGTCATCCCCGCGGGGCCCCTTCTCGCGACGGGTTCCGAGGGAAGGGCCCGGGGGCTCGGTGGCACCGGCTTCAGCACCAGCCTCCTTCATGCGGGGACCACGGGATTCGCCCTCGGCGCCGCCCCCGGTGGTTCGCGGCTTTACAGCTGCCGTGCGGGGGCTCCCCCCATTCCGTCGAGCACGGCCAGAGCGGCCCCAGACGAGGCGATGTCATCATTGCCTCCGAGCCCGTGGACGGGTTGGCGGCGGGTCCTCCGGGATGGGCTGCCGCAATCCTCCGGGACGCCCGCTGTGGCCCCGGCGTCGCCACGGTCCCCCGAGCCAGGACCACCAAAAAGGGGTTGTCCCGAGGCCCCTCGAGGCCCTCTGGAAGTGGCCCCCACTGGTCGAAGTGCGACATTGCGCCGGCAAGCGCCACCTTGTTCCTGTAGCGATAGAAGGGGAGCCCATCCTTGGGTGGCTCGCCCGCTTCCTTGCCAGTCAGGGTGTGGAGCATCCCGTTTAGCACCTTCGGCAGCAAGCTGTCCGCGCTCAGCCGCATCGGGTCCTCTGGGCCGGTGAAGGCCCACATCGGGCAGGAGTGTCGCTGGAGGGGAGCGATGCATCGGCGAAGGAACTCCCTCACAACCGTACCCACCGTTACTTTCGCGGCCCTTAGCTCGGCCAACCTCGTCCACACCCGCGCCAGCCTTGGATCAGCGAGCCTCTCATGCCCCCATCCAGAGCTCCCCGCCGCTGGAGACGTCGGCAGCTGCAACAGGGGGCTGAATTGGGCCACGTCCACGTACACCCATTGCCGTCTGAAGCTCTCTACCTCCTTGGTGAGCCTCATGTCGATACCATCGCCTGCCGTCTCTTCTACGATGCAGAACGAGGCACACTCGGAGCATTGGTTCGCCGCGGTCAGTCGCAGGCTGAAGAAGTGGCGGAAGAGCACCACTGAGGGCGCATAAAAAGGGAAAGACGGAAAGAAGAAGAACGGAGTTCGGCTCGAGATGCAGCGCATGGACCTGGTAGTGTGAAAGAACGGCGTTGAAGAAATCAGAGAACGGCGGCAACAGGCCGGCGAAGAGTGCATGAAGGTAGAGGACGGCGGAGGTGGCGTCAAGGTCGGTGGTCGGGCGCGAAGCCGGCCAGATCTAAGTGGCCCCCCACTCATTGGAGGTGGCTGTGGTCATTGGAAGCACCTTGCTAAGCCCCTCGGCGTTGACGATTGTAGGCCTACCCAGAGCAGGCTCCGGCACCACCTCCACGACCGCCGCCTCCTCCGCCCATCCTTTCCTACCAGGGGGCGCCATGGCGGCGCCACCAAGAACTGGGGTGGCAAAGCTTCGGGAGAGGAAGAAGGAGCTGTGTGCAGGAAGGAAGGCGCAGGGAGACGGAATGCATGAAGGAAGGCAATGATGGTCTCGCGTCGCGCACGGGCAGGCTTTATGTCAGTGCAGGCAGTTATTGAGGCGTCGTGGGAGAAGTGCGGGCGTCCCCCGTCACGTCGTGCGCCACGCATCGCGCCTGGCCCACAGGTGGTTAGGGCCCGTGCCGTTTCGCCCCCGAGTAGGCGGGAACGTGTGCGCCGCGAGCCCGGGGGCTACTATCGGGCCCGTGGAACCCAGGGTATCCCGGCCCATCTGCCTTTGGCCCAGGGCGTAGCGCCTGGCAGAGGCCCAACAGGCGGCCACCAGTGGGCGCCTCAAGCAAGACTCCTCGCGAGGTTCTAAGCCTCTCGAGGACCCCTCCTCAGGGAGCGGGCAAGCAAGACTCCGCCACGTCACCAAGAGCCTCGCGAGGCGGCCTCCCGGGGTTGCCTCCCGAGGCACCCTCCCGAGGGCACGCAAGACAAGTGTTGTTCGGCTCGGTCGCGCGGTCTCATGCCCATCACGTGGGTGACGCGCGCGACGATGAATGGTGACAGAGGCCGTGCTAGCAGACGCGGATGGAGAGGATTTCCCCTTTTGTGCTAAGGGAGCAAGGCTAGCAATCCATTTCCCAAAGCAACCCCCAAAGGTTGCCCGATCGGTGAAAGAAGACCAAGACGGCGGGCGCGCAGGGCGGAGGTCATCCCCAAGCCCACCAGCGCGTCATGGACGGTCGCTTTGCAGATGAAGACCACCTTTTGTCAGGATAGACTGTGCTCCTGTCCCCCTTCAAACTTGCCGTTGTGTGGCAACCCTTCCCGCCAATGTTTTCGGGGGAAGAGGACCAAGGCAGGTACAAAAGGAGGGCAGGGTGCCGCTGTAGAGGAGAGCTTCTTGGACCTTGGGGGATTCTTCCACCTCGGAGCTTTGTACTCTCTCTCGCGCGCTAGAGCAATCACAACCAAGCAGAAGTAGGGTTTTACACCGCAAGGTGGCCCGAACCTGGGTAAACCGCTGTGTCCCCGGTCCGCTCCCGCTAGCACGCTCTCGCCGTAGCTTCGCCGTAGTTAGCTATGGTAGGGGACGAGGAGGTAGGAACGAGCTCACCCCAGTGTTCGAACCTTTCGGTCCCCGGAGCCCGACTTCCGACAGGTTCGTTCATCACCTTATGCAAGGCAACAAATGTAACACAAGACTACCTGCAACACATAAATAAATATGTATTTTGACAAATAATTGTGAAACACTTAGTTTTCTCTACTCCTAATGGAGCACTTGGTAGCCTGGTACGGTTTATTTTCGTCCGGTTTTTCTTCGTCCCACCTCCCACCATCCCCTCGTACTGGTACACCGGTTTATTTTTGTCCCAGCTCCCACCACCTCCTTCCATTGGTTTTCTTATCCATTGGTTTATCTTTCTCTTCACTCTTTTCTTTAAAAAAAAATCAACACTTTCCTAACGTACAAAAGATCACGGATCTAACTTTCCCAACTTATCCAAATCAATCAATCTCTCTTATTAATACAATTTGCTTTGAGAAGCAATTAATATATTTTCAAGAAACAAATGACGAATTTTAAGGAAATTAACAAGTAAACCATGACAAACAAATCTTTATTGTAAAACTATTATATCTCTGCTCTTAAAACGGGAGTCGTTCGTTTGTACCCAGGCTCCACAATCAAAGGAATCCCACTGATTTTTTTCACGATCAAACCCCACGTCCCCACCTTCCATTCTGGTTTTTTTGTCTCCCGTCACGGTTCCTCTTCCGGTCTCCCGAAGGCGCACATGCCCCCTCGACCACACGTGCCCCCACCCCGTCTCCCCTTCCTCCCGACCCCTAGCCCTAGCCCCTGATCCTGTCGCCGCCACAATCAACGCACGGACAGCATGGCCGCGCCCGCTCGGCTCCGCCGCAACGACCGCAACCGGCGCGAGGCATCGCTCTAGGTGGCGTGGTGGTGATGCAGCATTTGCGACCGTGGCCACCCGCGGCGTAGCTGCTGATGGCGACGGCGGAGCACGCTTCCTCGCAGCCATCGGTGGTTGCTCCCCATCTTCGGATGGTCCCGGCACGGTCGCAAGCGGCGCGGCGACACCCTTCACCACTACCCCTTCCAGCGTCCGCGGCTGCAGCGGGTGGTCCTCCGGCGAATAGCAGCGGCGACGCCGGCGGTTACGTTTCTTCTCATCTTGGCGTCCTCCAGATCCGCCATCACTGATGCCGCGCGCTTCCCATCCGCGACCTCTCGGTGTTATCTGATCCCCGATGTTGCCTCCGTCCATGAAACCTCCTCCTCGACCCCTTGTGTTGCCCTCTCGCACGGCTTCTCCTCACGCCCTTCTTCTGTGCCATAAAGCCCCTCGGTCGAATCTCCGACTCAATTGCAAATCGAAATTGCCGACCCAGCCAATCTCGCCGGAACGGCGTCTAGCTCGCCGTGCTCCACTGAGGCACTGACTGTAAGTACCTTGACCTCTGCTTCCTATATACACTTGCAATATTTGAGGGTTCATATATGGAATGGCGAGATGCCTTTTTGGATGCTTAGATTCTTGATGTGTGTTCTATAGTTCCCTTGACCCATGGTCTGGGAGCAGGAAGGCAAGGAGCCAATTTGTGATTTATTACTTTATAAGAGACAGTCTGGTGCAGAAAGACGCCAGTGCGGAGCGAAGGTTCTATTTTCATGTGCTTGCTTGGCTACTGAGGAGATGGGCATTTATTCAGTGGCGTTGTCGATTTGCTGATATGCTTCGAGTTGGACACTTTCAGTATGTACAGGATACAGTCAGGTAAGAGAGCAACCTCAGTTTTTGGCTTACGTGTAGACTAGCCATTATGTCATACTCTTATTCGGGTTCGGGTTATGGAAATGATGTAACAAAAAAAGGTAAATAGTTATATATTGACTTAATTGGCAGAGTACAATGTGGTAGATTCATGCTTTAGGGGTTTGGTTAGGAGATGATTTACGAATTTGATTAGGAATGGTCTAAGATTTTGATAGGAAGCGGTGATGTTTCTGTATGTTTGAAAGAAGAGAGCGGGTTCTCAACTACAGCAAGATTTCTGGGAGATGTTGGTTGGTTTAGGTAATGCACAGTCCACGTGTAGTATGAGAACTGAAAAGATGAGATGAGCTCTTGTCTGATTATAAACATCAATATTACACATTTGTTTCTCTGAGTGCTGTTAAAATAATACATGTACATTTCGATTTACCTTGAGCTACCTCTGCGCATTGTATATGTTCACCAGTGTGAATTTAGCCTCGGCCAAATCATCACAAAATTGGTATTGCCTTTCCAGAAGCCAACTGCACCCTATACAAAAGGTTTAGTTACCTTAACATACTGGAATGCAATCATAGCAGGTAGTTGAGTATAATCTGGCAAGAAGATGATTGTCTGGAAACGTTTTAAATCTGAATCCGCAAAAACAGAGAGGAGTCAAGTGCGTGCCTGCTACATATTTAGATGTTTGCGTAGCCAAGAAATCAGATGTACTATGTACACTTTAGTGATGGGTTAGTTATTCTACTTCTTTTGGCTAAATGTCCAATAGTAATACTTTCATTGCTCATGTTCTCCCCAATAATATTAATATTACTATTGGAATAGTTTCTTGGTTGAATATCCCATATCTTTCTTGATGGTAGTTAATTCATCATACTACTGTTATATATGTCCATAATCATATGTTGTGATTGCATCAGGCGGGAAGAAACTCAAATTTGGTAGTCAGTGTTGTGTTTGTATGCAGGATTCACTTAGCAAATTCAGAAGTCCTCCCACTTCATGCTTTTGATTTATGGTGGAGACATGTGGAGTGGTCTCAGAAGACGAGGCCGGCGGCGCAGCTACACAACATAGTTACGCGCGAACAAGATGTGTTCTTTAGCCCTCTGCTTCTTCATTCCAGGCGCCGGGCCCAAATTGGCTGGCCTAACCTTCTGGCCAGCTCCTTCCTCTAGCCTATAGGTTCAACTAGCTCTTTTCCACTAAATATTCCTTATTCTGTTTACTTTGTTATGTTTCCGTTGATCCCGCTTTCTCAGGCTGATTTGGTAATCTCGTCATAGCTTCTTTTCTAATTTCTCTTTACTTATCTATAACCATTGTCCTAATCACAAGGACTTGTTTATTGTTATGCACCAATTGTGATTGTAGCAGATTGATTGATTAGCAAAGTCATATATTAGCGTAGTTATTTCTCTTCATCAAGTACCATTCATTATGATGCCTACACATGCATTCATTTTTTCTGCAGATTCTTTGAATGAATTATTAATGATAATAAAGGAATTCGTTCTTGTTAGTACTTCAAGCTTAGCCAGTAATTTGTTGTATTGTGTAGACAACAGGACATGGGCTTCCTTCAGAGTCAACAAAAGAAAAGCTTTTCGTTCAGAGCAATTTTCAACGCACTGTTTGTGACTTCTGATGTTTGGGTCAAGGATTTCAAGATTTCTTGCTTTCATTATTGATTATGGAAAATGGAGAAAATTTATGCCTATTCTGAACCATTTATTCTCTGTTTGGGTTGTAATTTGTAAGTTGCTTTCTTAGTAAAGAACTGAATAAAGCTTTGCTGCTGATAACTATTTTCTTGGATAAGATTATATTCTTTAGATGGTGAGCTGATCTATTTGTTACCTCATCTGACGGGATATCTCATAACTGAAGCCATGAACAACAAGTGCTTCATTTCGGCTGGTGGCAATCCATTGCTTGAGGTGACATCGTGTGCAAGATTATTCTCATGGAGGGCGCCGACATAGTGGCACCCTCCTTGTCCTGCTAATCCCGTGACCTAGGTTAGATTATCCCCCTTTCCTCATGGCTGATTTGTAATTTTGAGTTGCTCAGTTCGATTTGGAGGTTCCCCCAAGTTCCATGAGATGCCTTCCCGATGGCTGGGACCTCCATGTTATAATGTGTTTTATGTGGTGTTCACGGCGAGATAAAGTTCGAGGTCGATTTGATCCGTAGCTATACTTTGCGAGTACAATCACATATTGCTATTCTATGTGAGCACACTTATATATTTCGGTCCTCTAGAGATGGTGTTTTTTTGTGCTTTTCAGATATGGCTTTTTATAGACATGATCATGTGACAAATTGCTACGAGGGTACTATATCAGTAATGGATTTTGGTTTTCCGTCTGTTCTCCACTGGTCATTTCCTATGTTGTTCGTTTTCTTTAATAAATTTATGCTTGCTTACAAGTTTTTGTGTACTTGTTATATATCTCGAACAAAGTGTACATGATGGATAAGGAGTAGAGTAGTGTTCGTGCATTGTTTCCTAATGGGGTCAGCACCTGGAACAAGAAGTGGGCAATTACTACCATGTCATACAACATCCCACTTAATGTATGTGAATCTTTGTACCATCTACCACTTAATGTATGTGAATCTTTGTATGAGAAGCATCTGTTGTACAAATGCATTTGAGAATTTGAATAATGTGTCTGCTACTGTCCAGATCACATCTTCATGTGCTAGGAGGTGAGCCAAATACAACTGCGGTCACGAGTTGCTCCTGTTTGTGTAGAACCAGGATGATGTATTTTGCATTATCCAGTGTAATCATGGATTCAGTTCTTGGTCAGTATCAATCTATTCTCTCCGTTGGAAGAACTCATCGTCTCATCAAAAAAGATGTGGAATATATATCTTAAATTTTTCTCATAATATTCAGATAATATAGCCATTGAGCAAAAGGAAGCTTACCACTACAAATGGCATAAATAGAAATCCAATATTGTTGTTTCTTGTGAAGTTGGTTCACTTTATTCCCTTCCTGTTAGAGCTGCTGCTTGAGATCTAGGGCCTAAACAACTTGTGACCATAGACTGCTCAGAGTTGTCCTATTTGATATTCAAGTGCAACCCTTCCTTTGTTCTATTGCATCTCTGAGCCATATTAGCATACATTTCCAATTAACAATGGACTACTGGATTTACTTCATGTAAGTTGTTACTATATCTTAGATATTCTTTCTACATTCGTCCTATAAACAATTAAATTCACTATCAGCCTTGAAGATCACTGCAAGTTTGCTGCACATTTTTTATTTAAGAGATAGGAGTACATGTGAGATTATTTTATTTCATTTTTTGTTTATGTTTGTTGAATATGAATAATTCATTTGAGAACGCAGACAAAACATGACAAGAAAGGGGAAGAACTACTCTATAGGGAGCTTGGTCAAGGTCGCCGTTCATGTTTGGTGGCATTGTTTCTGGTGCCACCACCGTCGTCGATGCCTGTTACCTACGGCGCCGTTGCTGCTTTCCTCTGTCGGGCGTGGTCCACCAGCCACTGCCTGCAGGCAATAGAATTGAGGCCAGCAACTGTCACTGATCTAGGCTACAGATCGAACCATAGATAGGGAGAGGAGGCAGTGGTCGGCACCGTGGCAGGGAGAGGAGGCGACGGCTGGTGGGGAGAGGAGCTGGCGGACAATGCTGTGGTGGGACAAGAGGCGCAGTGGCAGGGAGGGAAGGTGGAGACTACGCCATGTGAGTTGCTGACGTTGTGCCTTGTGCGGTGGGGATAAGGGATGTGTGATGTGCTTGTGTGGTGAGAGGCGAGGAGTGGCTTTTCCTTTTTGCGGGAGGCTGTTCATATTTGTCAGAACAGATATGAGTGGCTGTTTTTCCTCTTTCATTCCCTTGTGAACTGAGAGGAGTGGCTATCGTGCCATGATAGAATTGTCAAATATTCTTGAACTAGCCAATTTTTTTTGAAGAGAATAGCCAAACAAGTGATCTAGAAAATGTCCTACGTTGCTCCAAAGCGGGATAAGACCCACTCCACTCAAAGAAAAACATGGTGCGACCCACTCAGCTTAAAGCGATCACATGCTTGCATTGTAGCGGCTGGCCAATGTATGCATATTTTGCTGGCCAATGTATTCTTTGGCCAGTTCATTTGTTCACCATCGAAAAACATGCACACCACGTATATATTTTGGACACTACATCCATTCGATAGAGAATAAAACTATGAGATATGGAAATTACTGAGATTTTCAAGGGATTTCAACAACGCACTTGAAATAGCGGTTGGCAACTTATATTCTCTACCGGCCGGTATTCCAACAAGCACAGACAAGTATATTTATCTATTTTATTTTCATATTCAAGATACATTCAATTATTTATCATCATTATATTCGAGATACTAATAATTTATTTATTGCAGAAATGTGTTTGGTTATTTTGTTTTTGATTTCAATATGCTCTCGTGGAATGGTAAAAAATTGGTTCATCCAATTTATAGGGTGAGTACTCTATGTTTGCACATTCTTACATTTTCAAGTGAAATCTTCATGCTAACTACATATAGTGCTCGTGTAGGATGGTTACAAGTCAACGATTTTTTTTTACTATATTTGCTCAAGTACTGCACGAATGAAGCTCAAGACAATATTCCTGATATTGTAGGGGAATATCTTAATAGCATCAAGTAGATCTTAGCATATAACAAATCATTAGTTGAATCATTGCTCCCTATGCATATGTTGTCAAATTACATTTTTTAATGTAAGTTCATTGCAACTGAAGTGAAATAATGGAGACACAAGTGAAGTGGGATAATGGAAATACATTGCATCAATCACATTTTTCGTTTGTTACAGTAATTGTTTTCTATACATGTTAAATTTGAAGTGCATTATATTTACATATGCAACCAGCAAAAAATTTAAAAGGCCCGTGGCAACGCACGGGCATTCTACTAGTATTTGTTATGCATGGGATCTGTGCCCGGCTTTGTACAAAGGTTTACATGCCTGGATGGCAAACTTGTACAAAATAGGTTGCTGGGTAGCCCGGCAACCGTGCCTTATGGGTAGAACTTACGAAGATGCTCAATATTCCATGAGTTGAGCACCAGAGTGCCATCTTCCATCTCTAGGCGGACCGCGCCAGGCCTAGAGACTCGTACTACCCGGTAAGGGCCCTCCCACTTCGGCGTCAACTTGTTTTTACCCTTCATGGATTGAATCCGATGAAGAACAAGGTCGCCTTCCTCAAGGTTCCTGGCATTCACTTTGCGGCTATGGTAGCGGCGCAAAGCTTGGTGGTACTGTGCAGCACAGACAGCAGCCCGGAAACAATCTTCCTCAAGGAGCGTGGCATCATCATGTCGCAGCTCATCTTGGTCCTCCTCATCGAAGGCCAAGACTCGAGGTGACCCGTATTTGAGTTCTGTGGGGAGTACCGCTTCTGCACCATACACAAGGGAGAAGGGTGTCTGGCCAGTGGCTCGATTTGGTGTCGTTCTGATTGACCAAAGAACCGCTAGCAATTCTTCCACCCAGCGCCTTCCACACTAGCGCAGCTTGTCAAAAGTCCTAGTCTTTAGACCACGCAGCACTTCTGCATTTGCCCTCTCTACTTGCCCATTGCTTCTTGGGTGAGCAATGACGGCATAGTAGATCTTATTTCCATGTTCCTGGCAATATGCTGTGAAGGCGCGGCTCGTGAATTGGGTGCCGTTGTCGGTAATGATCCTGTTGGGTACACCAAAATGGGTAACCAATCCTTTGAGGAACTTGATAGCTGACTATGCCGTCACCTTTCTCACTGGCTCTACTTTAGGCCACTTTGTAAACTTGTCGATTGCAACATACAAGATTTCAAAGCCCCCGGTAGCATGGGGGAAGGGGCCGACGATGTCGAGCCCCCAGACCAAGAAGGGCCAGGAAAGAGGGATGGTTTGGAAGGCTTGAGCTGGTTGGTGGATTTCCTTGGAGTGGAACTGGCATGCTTCGCACCTGATAACCACCGCCAAGGCATCTTGAAGGGCTGTCGGCCAGTAGAATCCTTGACGGAACACCTTGCCGACAAGTGCACGCGACCCAATATGGGTTCCGCACATCCCTTCATGTATCTCTTCCAACAGCCTTTGTCCATCTTCCCAGGAGATGCATTTCAATTTTACCTCATTTGGTCTCTTCCTGTACAGGGTGCTGTCAATAAACTTGTACATTCTTGATTGATGGGCCACTCTTTCTGCATCTTCTTGCTCATCGGGAAGGTCTCCTATCTGGAGGAATTGGACAATCGGCTGCACCCATGCCGGAGCTTCTGGCTCGACGGCAAAGGGCGGCTTGTCGGTGGTATCTGCTTTCTTTGTGGCTACGGGTAGCTCTGCCGAAAAGTAACCATCAACATCTTGTTTTTCTTTTCTTTGCCAGCTTCGATGGTGTAACGGATGGCTGAGTTAGTTGGAGCACAAAAGTTCCTGGTTCCACAGGCATCTTTTGGGCGGCAAGCTTTGACAGGTCGCCGGCAATCTCATTCCGGGACGAGGAACGTGCTTTGCTTGCAGACCGTCAAAGTGCTCTTCCAACTTTCTCACTTCATCGACATATGCCTCCATCAAAGGGCTCTGGTAATCCTTGTTGACCTGCCTCACCACAAGCTGCGAGTCACCTCTGATAATCAGTTTCCGGATACCGAGGTCGATTGCAATGCGTAGTTAGGCAAGCAAACCCTCATACTCAGCAGTGTTGTTGGTGGCCTGCTCCCTGAGGAAGTGCATCTGAACCACGTACTTGAGGTGCTCTCCGGTGGGTGCTATAAGCAGCACACCAGCACCAGCGCCTTTCAGTGTGAAAGCACCATCAAAGTACATGACCCAATTGTCAACTGTTTCCTTACCGGGGAGAGAGGTCTCTGGTTTTTCTTCATCTAGCATTGGAGTCCATTCTGCAATGAATTCCGCCAAGGCTCTGCTCTGGATCGTTGAGGTGCTCTCAAATTTCAGATCAAAACTTGATAACTGCAGTGCCCACTCCACAATCCTTCCGGTTGCCTCTGGATTTCTCAAGATGCGTTGCAACAGAAAGCGGGTGACAACGGTGACTGGGTGTGCTTGAAAATAATGGCGCAGCTTCCTTGAGCCCATGAGAAGGCCAAAAAGCAATTTTTGCATACCAGAGTACCTTGACCTAGCCCCTTGTAGGAGGGAGCTGACAAAGTAGACTGGGCGCTGCACCATCTTCTTCTTCACAACTTGCTAATCTGGCTGGCTAGCTTGCACAATCTCTGGCTTGTCGGCACCTAACCGTGTTGGAGAAGATTCCGGCTCGTCGAGTCGTGGCTCTGCGGTTGCCACCTCTTCCTCATCGTCCTCTCTTTTAGCCACAAATGCAGCACTAACCACTTGATTCGTTGCCGCTAAGTACAGGAGCAACGTCTCTTGCGGCCTAGGCGCAACTAGGACTGGCGGAAAGGACAGGTACTCCTTCAAATCTTGGAGTGCGGCCTCCGCTTCTGGAGTCTAGTTCACTGGACCTACCTTTTTCAATATCTTGAAGAACAGCAAGGTGCGCTCTGCTGATTTGGAGATGAACCTGCTGAGGGCGGCAACGCAGCCGGCAAGGCGCCTGACATCCTTGACGCATCTCGGTGCTTCCATCTGCTCAATTGCCTTGATCTTATCGGGGTTGGCTTCAATCCCTCTCCGAGACACAAAGAAACCAAGGAGCTTGCTGGATGGAACACCGAACACACACTTCTCGAGGTTGAGCTTCATGTTGAGCTTGTGCAAGTTGGCAAAAGTTTCCTCGAGATCCTGGATCAGTGTTGACTTGTCTCTAGTTTTGACCACAATGTCATCCATATAAGCTTCCACATTTTTGCGTAGCTGTGGCTCAAAACCAATCTGGACCGCTCTGGAAAGGTTGCTCCGGTACCCTTTAGTCCGAAAGGCATACGCAAAAAGCAGTATGTGCCACATGGAGTGATGAATGCGGTCTTCTCCTCATCTTCCTTGGCCATTAAAATCAGATGATACCCAGAATAGGCGTCGAGGAAAGAGAGTAGGTCACAGTCGGCAGTGTAGTCTACGATCTAGTCAATATGCGGCAAAGGGAAAGGGTCCTTGGGATAGGATTTATTTATATCAGTGAAGTCAATACAAAGCCTCCACTTCCCATTCGCCTTGCGCGCCACCACCGGATTGGTTAACCACGTTGGGTGTAGCACTCCTCTAACCAGGCCTGCTGCTTCTAACTTCTTAATCTCCTCAGCAACGAACTCTTGCCGCTCCAAGGCCCGCTAACGGTGTCCTGGATAAGTGGGTGCCAACCTAGCCGGCCTGTCTCCTCGGTTGGGCCGATGTGCCCTCGTACGTGATCAAGATGGACTCCGGAGGCCGCACACGGGAGACGTGATCGAGGCTGTCTCTACCAAAGACTTGTAGTACACTTCAAGATTTTTCCAGCCGCCTTACTCCTAGATACCGACCTTGTAACCCTAGATACCCTCCCCGGCGTGTATATAAGCCATAGGGTTTAGCCCGTAGGGGAGATACATCAACGCAATATCGCTCACCTAGCCCTAGAAGTTAGACACATATTACAATCTCGAGGTAGATCAACTATGTACTTGATACGTCTCCATCAATATAAACAGAAGCAGGACATAGGGTTTTACCTCCATCGAGAGGGCCCGAACTTGGTAAACATCGTCTCCCTTGTCTCTGGTACCACCGACCCGAGATCCACAGCTCGGAACCCCCTACCTCAAGGTCTGCCGGTTTTTACACCGGCACTGGTGCTTTCATTGAGAGTCCCGCTGCGTGATCACTAGAAGGATCGATGGCTCCCCTGCAGATCAACTGCGCCAACGGCCACGGGGATGTTTATGCCCCCGGCCAGCTTTTCGTCTTCGGCAGCATGGTATTTTGCGCCGACTCGACGGGTCACCTGACCTCCGTCGAGAACTACGCCCCAGGTCGGATCATGACTTTCGGTGGCCTGGAGTACACTGCAGACTCCCGTGGCGAACTCATCCTATCAGGATGGACTCCCGGCCGGATCGAGAGCTCAGCCAGTTCTGGAGGCTCGACTCTGGAACCGAACTCTGTCACGGTGCCTCTTGAGACCCCTGACGCCGCCACTTCGGCCAGTCTCTCCCCGATCGCCAGTCTGGAGATAGATCCGGCTCCCACTCCCAAAATTGCGTCGGTGCCAGAATTGATTTCGGTGCAGAAACTGGAATTATGTTCAGATTCCTTTTGCTCTGAATACGCATCCGGTTACACGCCGGGTGTACTTCGAATCAGCCCTGCCTATGGCGCATCCATGAATCCCAAAGAGTTATCTCACCTCGATGAGATGCTTGACCGCATCTGGAGCATGTCCATCTTAGACGGCAAGACTTCGGTTTACAATCAGATCGGACTTAAAGCCGACGATAGGGAAATTTACATCCCACCCACCACCCACCTAGTCGCCACGATCGATGATTTATCTGACGTGTTGGACTACGGCGAAGCCTCAGATATGGAGGAAGATGCTGATGGCCCCATCGAGAACACCTTGCCCCCGGTAAACACGGGCAGGTGGACCGCCACGTCCACCTACGATGTTTACATGGTGGACACCCCCAAATCCCCTCCAAGACGTCGACGAAGGCGCCGAAGGGGCAATAATGGGGAACCCAGTGGCAATGACGCGACAGCCAATAACGGCGACGCGGAGAACAGCGATGCCGATAACCATGAGGAGGACGTTCAAGCCTCCCCAGTAAGGAACGGCACACCGGACCGACGACCTCTTAGGGACTCAGATCCCGATGACCTCTTCGAAGGGGCCGACGACAACTACATGCCGGAATCCGACGAGGACGAGAGCCTCGGTACCGAGGACTACATCATCCCCGAAGACCCTTTTGAACAAGAGCGCTTCCGGCGACGCCTCATTGCGACGGCCCGGAGCTTAAAGCGCAAGCAGCAGCAGCTACAGGCCAATACCGATGCGCTAAATGAAAAGTGGATTGAAGTGCTCTCCGCCCAGCAAGACATGGAAAACTGACGCCATAGTGCGCCGAAATCATACCCACGTAGGCGTCTTTTACCGGAGTTCGACGAGGAGCTCGCTGACGACCTCGATCGGCCCCTAGAGGCCGGGACAGGCCAAGACGAGAAGAGCCCGGTGAACGGCCACCTCCACGCCGTCATGGCAAAGACCCCGTGGACTACCTAGATCCTCATGACACTAGACGTCGTATTGAGGAAAATAGGGCTCCCCCTCGGTCCATCTATGGATCAAGGGGACGTGCGCCCGCTGGGCTCGACGGCTACGATGCCTGGGTGGACAAGAATGGCCGTGCCTGAGATCAAGCCTACTCACGGCTTTCTCCCGACCTCTGACGAGATGCTACTCAGTCCCGAGGTCCGGCTCACCCAATCTGCTTCACAGATAAGGTGATGGAACATCAATTCCCGGAAGGGTTTAAGCCCATCAACATAGAATCATATGATGGTACCACGGACCCAGCAGTTTGGATTGAAGATTTCCTCTTGCATATACACATGGCCAATGGAGATGATCTCCATGTCATTAAATATCTACCGCTCAAGCTAAAGGGGACGGTGAGGCATTGGCTTAACAGCCTCCCTCCTCACTCTATCGGCAGCTAGGAGGCCCTAGAAGACGCTTTTCGAGGAAACTTCCAGGGCACATATGTCCGACCTCCGGACGCTGATGACCTCAGCCGTGTCACCCAGCAGCCAGGCGAATCAGCCCGGAAATTCTGGAATAGGTTCCTCACCAAGAAGAACCAGATCATAGACTGCTCCGAAGCCGAGGCCATCGCCGCATTTAAAAACAATATCCGAGATGAATGGTTGGCTCGACAACTCGGCCAGGATAAGCCGAGAACTATGGCAGCCCTGACCTCACTCATGACTCGTTTTTGTGTGGGAGAAGATAGCTGGCTCGCCCGAAGTACTCATAACAGCGAGGCAGGCACCTCGGAAACTCGCGACGCCAATGGAAAACCAAAGCGCAACAAAAATAAGCGCAGGTACAAAAATGGCGGAAGCAACACTGAAGACGCTGCGGTCAACGCAGGGTTCACCGGACCTAAATCCGGGCAGAAAAGAAAACCCTTTAAAGGGAACAAAGACGGACCTAGCCAGCTTGAGAGGCTCCTGGACCGCCCATGTGGGATTCACGGTACTCAGGAAAAACCAGCAACCCACACTAATAGGAATTGCTGGGTCTTTAAACAAGCCGGCAAGATAGCGCCAGAGGGTCAGAATAAAACCCAACACCGCAGCGAAGACGAGGATGAACCTCGGCGGCCCAATAACGGAGGCCAAAAGAAGTTCCCTGACGAAGTAACAGAGGTCAATATGATCTACGTCACCCACATCCCTAAAAGGGAGAGGAAGCGTGTACTTCGGGACGTATACGCACTGGAGCCTGTCACCCCGAAGTATAACCCATGGTCGGCTTACCTGATCACGTTCGACAAGCACGATCATCCGACCAGCATCAGGCACGGCAGATCGGCGGTGCTCGTCCTGGACCCTATTGTTGATGGTTATCATCTAACATGCGTCCTGATGGATGGGGGAAGCAGCCTTAACCTCATCTATGAGGACACAGTTCGGAAGATGGGCATCGACTCATCTTGGATCAAGCCGAGCTCTACCACCTTCAAAGGTGTCATTCTGGGCGTCGAAGCTCGTTGTACCGGAACGGTCACCCTAGAGGTAATCTTCGGTTCGCCTGAGAACTTCAGAAGCGAGGAGTTAATCTTCGATATCGTACCCTTCCAGAGTGGATACCATGTGCTCTTAGGGCGCACAGCCTTCGCGCGCTTCAACGCAGTCTCGCATTATGCCTACCTCAAGCTTGAAATGCCAGGACCTAATGGCATTATCATAGTCAATGGTAGCATAGAATGCTCACTCCGAACAGAGGAACAGACAGTGGCTTTTGCAGCCGAGGTTCAAGCATCCGAGGAGGCAGTCCGCAATGATAAACGTGCCGCCCGCTCTTTGAAGCGCGCCCGGGCTGCACAAATCGACCTCGGCCAGGTACCCCCGCACCCGAAATAGGGATGCGGGCTCCTCGTGTGCCCTCTCTGGAGTGGGCACTACGTCCCCAGAGTGCATAATTTCGCACTAAAGATTCCCTAGGACGTCGAGGAGCCAGAACACTTACCCAAACGTCAGCGCGGATCAACCAAGCAAAGACGTGGCTTAGAGCCCTTGCACAGGCAAGTATCTGTCAAAGAAACAGCCAAACATGACTACGTCTATGTGGTTTTAACCACAGAGTGACTTCGGCAACACCTCCTTTAAAGGAACTCGGTCAATCAAACACTTAAAGTGTATAAAGGGCCAGAAGGGCATCAACCTTCACAAATTCCTCACCATCAATGGTGAAGATTTGGTCAACAACTCAGAAACGCAGACGTGCGGCAGGTAGCGGCCCGGATTCTTCAAAATCCGCTTAGCAATTATCCGCCCTGTTTCTTCCTCTTTCTTCCTTACTCTTTACATTGTATTCTTTCAACCCCTCTCGTCGCAGCTGGGCATGTATACGCTTGAAATTATGATATAAAGAAACTATGCCCTTTCAAGGTCTCCATCATATTTCTTTATCAGCATGGCCCCTGTGGGACGAAGAAGTTCCGTAAATAAGATACAATCGTATAACAAGTCCGAAGTACTCGGCGTCTCGGATTTTGGCCTTATATGCATCAGTTTCGAACCTAGATTTTGGTCAACAGTTGGGTTGCCCGGCTCCTATGTGTACCCCTTATGTTTCCGATAAATTCGGCTAAGGGCGTAACGGGAGAACCACTGCGATTGTGCTACCAGGTCAATTGGCATAGCGCCTCAGTGGAGAAAGCCGAAAACTGACTATCTAGGTATGCGCAAATTGGTCTGCCATTCGCACACCGCGTCAAGCGATGTGACGATAGAGATCACCCGTGTTAAACGAAGGGCTTTCATTCCTAGCCGAAGTGTGTCATGGACTAGACACTTCCCACACCGGGGGCTGGTCATCAGCCCCCACAGTCAAACTCCTATGACTAAGTGAAAGATATCCAGCCACTATAGTTCGATTGCCTAGTTCCTATGAGGCACCGACCGCCTCCGGGTACCGAGACGTTGGCTAAGGGTCCGGTGTGCCTTAAGGAACACCCTTTGTATGACCTACACTGGGGCTGAAGCCGACGACTGGCCACTCTCATTTTAAACAGTCATATCAGAGGAATAATTAATTATAAAACAACACACCTGGAATTTCAAGCCATTTTCATTCAACGAAAGATAAAGTTTTTACATCATACACTCCGGCATTCTGAAGTATCATCTAGAAATATAGAGTGTCTTTGGGACACATGGCTTTTGTGGTCCGAGCTCCCGCCAACACCTCGGCGAAGAACTGCTCGGCGGTGTGCAGCTTGTCGGCAGGAGGGCCCGCGGCACATGTCTCCGCATCAACCTTGCGGAAGTGCGTCTTCACACAACCGTACGCCCTCCGCGCCCCTTCAAAGCACGCGGACCTTTTCCAGCGATCCACGTAGGGCACGGCGTCTCGGAGACGGGCCGCAAGGCCGAAGAGGCTCCTCGGCATGGCTTCGGCAGGCCACAGCGCGATGCAGAGGTCCTGGAGCACCGGTCTCATCACAGCGCGATGCAGAGGTCCTGCTGCACGGATGGCGACCCTGGAAACTGCCCCCAGAAGGCCTTCTCCGCCTCGTGGCCCGCCAGCGGGCCGAAGTATTCCACCGCATCCGCCACGCTCTGCAGGAGATCCGCAAAGACCTCTATGGAACGCCATAATTGGGTGAGCTCAACACACCCTTTGCTGCCAAACGAACACTGCAGCAAAAATGTCTTACCCAAGGCGATTTGCTCCACTTGCTGGAGCACCTCACGGTCAGCTCGGGCCGAGGTCTTGAGCTCGGAGTGGGCACGTTGAAGCTTCTCAAGCTCCTCCTTCGTTCGTTGCCCCTCCTCCTGAAGCTTGTCGCATGCTTCGAACACGCCCTTCAGGGTCTCTTCGACCTCCAGCACCCGCGCTTGGTGCTTCTCCCCGGCCGCCTTCTCGGTGGCCCGGGCCTTCTCGGCCATGGCGGCAGCAGCCTCCTGCTACCGCACCTCCTTCCAAGCCCTTTCGAGCTTGGACTTGAGTGTCTCCAGCTCAGCTAACGCTGCTGTTGTCCAAACAGTTCGGCCTTAGTTGCACATGCTTACCTTGAGACTGCTCGAGTTTCCGGTTCATCTCCGCCATCTCCTCGGAGATGGAGTCCGAAACCGAGGTCGAAACCTAGAAGAAAAACAGATCCTTATTACAAAGAGAATAGTTAGGATTACTAAAAAGTCCCGGGACGGCTGCCTCAAGCGGCGCCCGGGGGGCTACTCAACGGGCTCCTACTCAATCAAGTGACCCCGATGCTAGTTTCTTGAAACTGACTTCGGGCTCGGGGGCTACTCACTCACTAAGCCGTTTAGCAGGTTGTACTCTTATGTCCTCGGACAAAGGCATAACTCAAAGAAGCTCAAATAAACAAAGTAGTCTGGATGCGCAGATAAAAAGCGTACCTCAAAACCTGCTATGAGGTTCTTGAAAACCTCATGCAGGCCGGCCCCTACGGACCGGTAGCCTTGCAGCGCCGCGCCTATTAAGGCACTGTGCTCCTCCTTGATGGAGGAGCCCTTCAGGGCGTCCTCCATCTCCTCGGTCCACCCCACGCCAGCCCGTCCTTGGGCAGTTGGCTGGGGCGGAGGGATGACCTTGGATGCATCCACCCGGGCAGCCTCCACCTGGAGCAGCGGAGCCGAGGTAGACGCCGGCTGGGCCGATGGCTGTCCTAGCCCTTCTTCGATGACCACGGGGCGCTCCTTCCCTAGGTCTTGTTGGGCCGAGGTATCGACCTCGGCCATGATCGCCACCTCGTCGGTGCCCGCCGTGTTGACATCAGGGACCAAGGTGGATGTCGCCTCCCCCAGCCCTTCATGCGTCGGGGAAGGAGCGGCGGGCTCTGGAGTCCCACTGGCGGATGGCAACCCGCTCGAGGAACCGCTGGGGATCACCCTCGGCGGACTGCATGAGAAAAAGTCACTTCGGTAAGATTTCCCTTGTCAACAAAATGACTTGTCAGATTAAAAAAAGATGGGATGTAAAGATAACGGCTTACCCTTGGGGCGCTGGCTTCTTCCTCCCCACAGCGAGGAGGTCTTCTTCCGAGTCACCGGAGAGTTCGGCTCTCCCCGATGACTTGTCGCCAACCCCGGACGAGGTTCACCTTGGTCTCTTTGGGACCTTTGGCGGCATGCCTATGTCGGCGTCGTCTAACACCGACCTCTTCCCCTTCGGGGGGGGGGGGACCTCCTCCTCCTCGCCCTCCTCTGTGTCACCGTCTTGGGCGGCAGAGGTGTTGGTCTCTTCGGATCGGGTGACTGAAGTCCCCCGAGTCCGAGCACTTGACCTCCCCCTCTAGGACTTCGTCCCTTTGGGGGCCACCACGTGCGGCTCCTCGGTCAGGAGCACCAAGAGCAGGGGAGTCTGAGGCTCCTCTGGCAGTGGGGTCGGGCATCGCATCCCTTGTACCCAGGCCAACCACTTCTGCAAAACATCAAACATGCTGATTTAAGCAACGTACTACTCCTCGACACGATGGACAAAAGAATAATGATTGAGGGACCACTCATTGGGGGGGGCTTCGTAGTCGTGCTCGAGGCCGCGGTCCTCCCCTTCCTTGGGGATCTTGTCCTTGGCCAGCTTCATGTGCTTCGTCCACATGGCGGCCAAGGTGGAGCAGAAGAAGGTGGTGATGGTGTCCATGTCCTTGGGTTTTGTGCCCACATCGGGGTAGCCCAAAGTTGGAGAGGGAGTATGCGGCGGTTGAGCATGACGTTTATGACGTCGGCAAGCTCAACCTTCCCCGTGGTGGACCACCATAAGATCCTGTCGATTAGGGTCTCCACCTCTTCTGGGTTCCCCCAGGCGACGCCCTTCTCTTTCTAGGATTTGACCTTCTTGGGAGGCCCGGATGAGAAGGCCGGGACCTCGGTCTGACCAGGGGCAAGAGGCTTAGTGATGTAAAACCACTCCCTCTGCCACTCCTTCACTGTCTTGATGAAGGTGCCTTTGAACCAGGTAGCCCCCTGGTTCTTGCTAATCATGACTGCCCCGCACTCCGCGAGGTCCGAGCCGCTGGACTTCGGCTTAATCCATAAGAGCTTCAGCCATAAGCCGAAGTGCGGCTCACAGCGGAGAAAGGCCTCGCAGACGGTGATGAAGGCGGCGAGGTGGAGAACGGAGTTGGGGGCCATGTGGTGGAAGTCCAGCCCGTAGTAGAACATTACCCCACGCACGAAAGGGTGCAGCGGGAACCCCAGTCCTCGGATAAGGTGGGGACGAAGACTACCCGCTCCCAGGCATTGGGAGCAGGCACCAGCTGGCCAGCCGCCGGAGCGCTGGCGACGGTTGCGGGGCTCAGGTACCCCGCATCGCTCAGCTCTGAGATGGTCGCGGCCATCACTACGGAGCCGCCCCAGTGCCCCTTGAGGGTATCGGCCATGGCTGGTGGTGGAGGTTGGACTCGCTAAAGGGAAAAGTGGGCAGGATGGATCTGAGCGCTGGAGCTAGACGAAGCAGTAGAGGGGAAGAATGGGAGTGGTCAACTGCGCTGTCCATCTTTTTGCTCTTATAAGCCTATGAAAGGCCAAAAGCCCGCCTTACTGCGCCGATAAACTCGTTATTCCCATAAAAAAATGCCGTTGAGCATATGGGGGGAAACAAAATCTTGATGATATCCCTAAGAAAACGGGCACGATCTCTGCCTCGAGGGGACGTGCCAGTAAAAAGTTGCCTCGAACCATGATTTATGGGGGGAGGCAGTAACTGCTCGACCTGTCATGGGACGAGCCTCTTCGATAAAGTTGTGAGGCCGGATTGGACCATTCATACCTGAAAAACGAGCCTTCGAGGCTATGATGTCTACCCACTTCGGGCAGGGCACAAGCTCTGTTGGACTATGGATGTCAATACTCCATTAAGAGAATCCGAAATGTAAAGTGGAACTCGTCTGTCCAGCCAAGGACTCCGGATCCGAAGTGATGTTTGTTGAAAGTCGTCCTTGGCATAGAAGACCAGTTCGGGGGCTACTGATGGTGTCCTGGATTAGGGGGTGCCAACCTAGCCGGCCCATCTCCTCGGTTGGGCCGATGTGCCCTCGTACGTGATCAAGATGAACTCCGGAGGCCGCACACGGGAGACGTGATCGAGGCTGTCTCTACCAAAGACTTGTAGTACACTTCAAGATTTTTCCAGCCGCCTTACTCCTAGATACCGAACTTGTAACCCTAGATACCCTCCCTGGCATGTATATAAGCCATAGGGTTTAGCCCGTAGGGGAGATACATCAACGCAATATCGCTCACCTAGCCCTAGAAGTTAGACACATATTACGATCTCGAGGTAGATCAACTTTGTACTTGATACGTCTCCATCAATATAAACAGAAGCAGGATGTAGGGTTTTACCTCCATCGAGAGGGCCCGAACCTGGGTAAACATCGTCTCCCTCGTCTCTGTTACCACCGATCCGAGATCCACAGCTCGGGACCCCCTACCCCGAGGTCTGCCAGTTTTTACACCGACACCTGCTTTCTGATCTTCTGCTTGACGGGCCTCGCATGAGGGCAGACAGCAAGGTGGTGCTCGATTACCTCCCTAGGAAAACCAGGGATGTCAGATGTTTGCCAAGCAAACACATCGACGTTCACCCATAGGAAGGCAACGAGCTCGCTTTCCTGCTCGTCACTAAGAGTGGCACTTATAGAGAAAGTGCCGCTCATCCCATCTTCTTTCGCAGAGACTCGCTTGGTCGCCGACGTAGGGGCCTTGGCTTTCTTGCTCTTGGCGGTAGAGCTCCCTGGTATGTCCTCGACGGGCATGCCGCACTCTAAAGTGCGCTTCCCGGAGTCCGTATCAGGGGTCTTGCCGGACATCTTCCTCTTCATTCCTCCCCCGGGAGCTTTGACGGCAGGGCCGAGTGCCTCGATGGCAGCCGCCGCCGCCTCCTGGTAGAGCTTGTCGGTACAGATGTTTGCGTCCTTGTAGTTTGACTTGATGGTGAGGACCCCCATCGGCCCCGGCATCTTGAAGACATTGTACGCATAGTGCAACATGGCCATAAACTTTGCCAGGGCTGGGCGTCCCAGAATCCCATTGTACGGCAGCGGCATCTTGATGATGTCGAAGGTAACCTTCTCCGTCCGATGGTTGAGCTCGCTGCCAAACGTGACCGGCAACGTGACTTGGCCCTTTGGCTTGTTCCTCCCTGGACTGATCCCTTGGAAACTGCCTGTTGCATTGACTTCGCGGATCCACTGCTTTAGTTGCCGGTGCTGCGCCTCCGTCAACACACATGGCATCCACCGCATTCTGGAACTCCTTGCCGGACCCGCCTCCGTCCTCATCACTATCATCCTATTCTTGCTGGCCCTGAGCAGCCTTCTCCTTTGGCTGCTTGGCCGTGCGACGACGCCCTCCGCGGCCACCATGGTCTTGCTTGCCAGACCCACCAGCACCATCTTCGGCCTTCTCCTTGTCACGCTTCTCGTACTCTTCACTACAAAAAAAAGACACATCCATGACATTATTGCCCAAACGAAAACTTTTTCTGTCATGGTTGTGACACTTCTATGACAATAATTGTGACAAAAACACGTATCATCATAGATGTGGTGGGTTCCTACTTCTATGACAAAAAATTATGACAGAAAATGGGCTTTTCGTCCTGGGCGGGCCGGAGACGAAACCGCATGACATTCTTTGGGCCCTCTATGACGTAAAAAATCGTGGTAGAAGTGAGGCCGAGGAAATTTTCGAGGAATTCCCAGTTACGGTGGGTGGTCGGAGCCGAGCGATGCAGTGTGATTTGCGCGTTTCTCTCGTACGCGTGCATGTGTGTGAGGCGTTCGCTAAATGAACCAGAGCGAGGCGTTGGCTTACTGAACCCGAGCGATCGCACTAGCTACGTACTGAAGCCGATCGATCCCTTCGCTGCTAATTGAACCCAAGCGATTCCTACGCCGCTAACTGAACCCAAGCGATTCCTTCGCTGCTAACTGAAGCCGATCGAGCCCCCGTACGTGCGAGATGTAGCCGGTTGGGTTGCCTCTCGATGAACAGTGCCCGTTGCTACCGCGTGCGCGATACATAGAACGAGTCGAGATGCATCGATCGAGCCCCTTGCGCGAGAGTGGTGAGTTGACCTAGCCAGATGGTTGGCTGTGGATGAACAGTTCCCGTTGCTGCCGCCCGCTCGTACGCCCCACCCCAGCGGGTGGGTTGGCTGTGGATGAACAGTACCCTGGCCGTGTGAAGGTGGTTGGTGCTGGATGAACAGGACCTCGAGGAGGCCAGCCGGTTGGGGGTGGATGAACAGGACCCCCGTGAAGGCTGGATGAACAGTAGCTGGTGAAGGCTGGAGGAAGTCGACGGTGGATGAACAGTAGCTGGTGGAGGCTGGAGGAGGTCGTCCGTGGATGAACTGTAACCCGTGGAGTCCTGTTTTGCGGTACGGCACACCCCTCCCGATGAACAGGGCCCCCGTTTCGACCATAGGCAGTTCGGGAGAAGTCTGTTTCCTCCGTTTTGCGGTACGCCACACCCCTCCTGACATTTCCTTCGTTTTGCGGTATGCCAGACACCCAGATGGTGGGGGGGGGGGGGGTCGATGAACAGCACCCCGTTTCGGCTGTTCCGTCCAAGCCGGTTGCCTCCCGATGAACAGGACGCGTTCCGACCAAGTCGCTTGGCTCCCGATGAACACGACGTTGTTTCCTCCGTTCCGACCTAGCCGGTTGGCTGCCGATGAACACAATGCCATTGCTGCCGTCCGTTGCCTCTCCATGTACACGAGCCCTGGCCATACGTATGCGCGAGTATGCGTTCGAGACCCCGCCTGTATATATGTACGTCCGTGCCCGTATTTTATTGCCGTGTGGCTGTACGTACATGTACACGATTTAGATGGGGCTGCCTGAACTGCTACGTTGGGGGCTCTACTATGACATGAGCCGCTCCTTACACGCCCACGATTCATCGTTGCAGAGAGACCAATCGACTAGTATGTACATACATGTTCGCGACCAGACAGACAACGCTACGTACGCTTTGACCGGGTGGGTCCTAGCTGGCAGGAAGGATAAGGAGGCACTTCCATGCGTGCGAAGACATAGCAGGTGGGTCCCATCTGTAAGGGGGGAATCATTTTTTGTGTGTAATAAGGAGGCACTTCCTTGCGTGCGAAGATGTATCTGGTGGGTCCAGCTGTCAGCCTCACCGCGTACAGTCCTCTTTCGATGGCTGCCGTTCATTGACCACGTTGACTACGCCGTGCCAAGAGCACCAAGGCAGTGGACAATGGAGAGGCCTAGGAAGGGAACGACACGGAGCCGGGGAAGACGCGGCAGCGGATGCCCATGCGGAGGGGAGTACGAGGGCTGACTGGTTCGGCTGCGGTGTGAGGCTGCCATCGCCGGAGAATAACAGGGGATGTAGTTGAGTAGAGGGAAGGCCTGGCCAGCGGTGGAAGTAGGGTGGGGCGGTGAGGCCTACGCGGCAGTACAGCCGGCCACAGGAGGCAGGAGCTGGTGGTCCTGCCGGCGCTGGTTTGGGCAGCTAGAGCAAGAAGATCAGAGATTGAAGAAGCAGCACGGCCATTGCATTAACATCCAACGGTCACCGCTGCTACAATCATTTGTTGACTAAGTTGACAAAGCCCTGCGTACGCATCAACTTAGTAGGCCCACAAGTCAGCCTCCAAATCCGGTGGGTCCCAGTTGTCATTGGGAGGAATCTTTTTTCGCTTAATAAGGAGGCACTTCCTTCCATGCGAAGATATAGCTGGTGAGTCCCAGCTGTCAGGGGGAGGAATCATTTATTTTTCGCGTAATAAGGAGGTACTTCCTTGCATGTGAAGATGTAGCTGGTGGGTCCCGGATGTCAGGGGGACGAGTCATTTTTTTTGCGCGTAATAAGGAGGCACTTCTTTGCGTGTGAAGATGTAGCTGGTGGGTTCAACCTAGCAGGGGGAGGAATCATTTTTCGTGGTGTGCGACCATGGACCTCGTGGGTCCCAGCTGTCTGCCTCTCCACGTACAGTCCTCTTCCGATGGCTGTCGTTCGTTGACCGCGTTGATGACGCCATGCCGAGAGCACCAACACGGTGGACGACGGCGAGGCCCAGGAAGCGAATGACCCGGAGCCGGCGAAGCGACAGCAGTGGATGCCGACGCCGAGGGGAGTACGAGGGTTGACTGGTTCGGCTGCGGTGTGAGGCCTGTGTCGCTGGAGAATAACAGGAGGTGTGGGTGAGTAGAGGGATGGCCTGCACAGCAGTGCGGTAGTAGGAGGGGGCGGTGAGGGTTGCGCGGCTGCACAACCGGCCACGGGCGGCGGCAGGCGGTCCCGCCGGCGCTGGTTTAGGTGGCTGGAGCAAGAAGATCAGAGATTGAAGAAGCAGCACGGCCGTTGGATGTTATCCAACGGTCACTGCCACTAGAATAGTTTGTTGACTTTTTTTTTGAGAACTCCTCGTTTGTTGACTAATAAGTTCACATAGCCCTGCGTACGCGTCAATATAGTAAGCCCACAAGTCAGCCTCTAAATATGTGGCAAACAACATACAGCCCATTTGCCATTATTTTTAGTAATTTACAGCCCATTTGCTAATTCTTAAGGATTTTTTAAGCCCATATTCTTTTTGTTAGCATTACAGCCCATATTCTGGCCATGGTTAAAAAATTCAACGAAATTTTGCATATTACGGTGGGGTCCGAACTGTTTTTAATCCCAAAATTTGGAGTCAAATTCAAACTAATTTGAAAAAGTAATTTATATTAATTTAAATCTAACAAAATTTTCCTCGCAGAAAAATCAATGAAAATTCAAATCTCAAAATCCTAGAAAACCGTAATTTGAAACTAATTGCCGGTTTGCATTTATTTTTTGAGTGGCTATTGCCGGTTTGATGTGTTGTCTTAAAATTTACATCCAATTTCTTACTACTTATAGCCCATTTTCTGGGCAAACCCCGAATACATCCCTCCTCGTCTTGAAAGATTTGCAGCCCAGCAGTGCTGAGAAAAGCAAGTAGGCCTCGGTTGGGTATTCTTCAAAAAAAATTGAACTGGGCTAGCCATTTTCAGAAAGAGAAAAAAACAACTGGGCTGGACATGTGGTAAACAGAAAATAAAAGCCAGGTGATGTGAACTGGGACCCGATCTTTCGATGAGAGGGGATAACTATGATTTTGGAGGATTTGACCCTCACGATTCGGCTACCAACCGTACAGGGAGAACCGTACACGACTGATATCCACGGCAATCGTTGAACCAACTCCACGGCGTTATCGACCGAGCCAACGGCGCGATCGACCTATCGATGAAGGATTTTTCCTACAAGCAAATCAAAGAACATGCAAGAAAATAATAGCCAAGCAATCGGGAATTGCGAATATGATAAATCTCACAAGATGGGTTTCCGATAGGATGTCTTGACGGTCGCAGAAGCCACTACGAGCGAAGACAAATAAAAGTAGCAATAGCTAAACTTCTCTAAACAAAACCCTAGTCTAACCCTAGACGAAGACTAATTATTTATAGTAGTACAGAGATCAACGCGCCACCTCTGATGTTGTCTCCGCACACGTGATGGGCCTTGTAGGGGCGTGGCAGACTTGGGCCCATGCTCTTGGACTCTTTCTAGACTCCTCCGTGTGCATGCATGCACAAGCATGCCCGTACATGCAGTAAGGAAACTTTCATGTGTGCTCATCTCTAATTAAACAAATCCAACTCCTATTGTTATGGGATGATCCATAAGCACCTCTAGTCCATTCTCCAATGCCATTGTTCCTAAGCACAAGTAAATGGACACATGAGTGTAGCATTATATTCTTGTCATTTAAATTGTCTGTACGAAGAAGCGAAAGTACCTGATCATTTATTTGTTGTGTAATATTTCTAGACGTGTTTATGATGTCTATGTCCACATCATCCTCCCTTTTTTGAAAACAAAGCCGTCCTCGGCTTTTATTTATCTGGAACACATCATAGAGCAAAGCAAAAATAGATGCAATGTATATAAGCCGTTCCAAAGGCGTTAGCTCATAAGGGTGTGAGAAATTTATAATGGAACCACTATGAATATCATGATAATTTTTATCATGTCAGAGCATAACATTATGAATATCATGATAAATTTTATCCCACACAAAATTTACATATGAATTATAGGGATGCAAATTAACTATTTGGGCACACGGTATATCCAGATCACAAGTTGGAACACTCAACTGAAAAATTCTAGAATTGATAGCAAACATACTATGCGTAGTACGATCCATTGATTTAGCTTTGTCATTGTTTATTATTTCATCGGGGGTCATAGGAAGCAAGTTAATGGTTTTTCCTTCAAACATGAGATTATACGAATTTGTTCTACCATGATGGGTAACGCTATTATCATATTGCCAAGGTCGACCTAACAATAAAGAACAAGCTTGCATAGGTACGACATCACAGTCAACATAATCATGATATGAACCAAGAGCAAAATGAACCCTCACATGACGTGTTACCTTCAACTTACCACAGTCGTTGAACTATCGGATGTAATATGGGTGGGGGTGTCTTGTAGTGGTGAGGCAAAGTTTCTTGACCATCTCCATACTCGCCAAATTATTGCAGCTTCCACCATCAATGATCACACGAACTGAATGTCCATTGACAACAAACTTAGTTTGAAAAAGATTATGGTGTTGAGGCATCTCATGCTGCCCCACCTGGGCACTAAGTACTCGCATGGTTACAAGGCTTGGGTACTGATCTGCCATCTCAGCATGAATATGTATCTCCTCCGTGTCATGCTCCTTAGTGGCACCTGCATTATTAGTGGCAAGCATAGCATGTGTCTCTTCATCCAAATCACTAGCAGAGGAGTACTCACCATCTTCCCACACAATGAATGTATGTTTATTTGGGCAATCCTTCATCAAGTGCCCGCCACCTTTGCATATATGACACTTCATGTCCCTTGTGCGTCCAGACGAAGTGGTGGGTGCTAGAGACATTGCTTTCGAAGCCTCAAAAGATTGTGGAGCTGATTTTGAACTTGTTGGGTGTGCACCATTGTTCAAGATAGGTGGTGTTGCCTCAGTTATGCATGGAACAATGGGAGAAGGTGTCCATGATGAGCGGCGACCTGCAGAAAAGTTACTTCGTCCCTTGTTGTGTCGCCCCTGTACTTCCCTTTCAGCTTTACAAGCAAAATGAAACAAGCGAGTAATAGAATTATACTCCTTATAGTCCAATATATCCTGAATATCATGATTCAACCCACCTAAAAATCTAGCCATCTTAACATCTTCGGTTTCAACTAATCCACATCCCATTAAACCAGTTTGCAATTCTTGATAATAATCCTCTACAGAACTACTACCTTGTTGTAAACGTTGCAATTCATTTAATTTGTCACGAGCATAATAGGAAGGAACATAACGCTATTGCATAGCTCGTTTTAAAGCATCCCAAGTAGCAGGTATATTGTTCGCATTAACACGGCAATACTCACTCCACCAAATAGAAGCAAAGTTTGTAAATTCAGTAGTGGCTGCCCTAACTCTTTGGTTCTCAGGAATATCATGACATGCAAATTTTTGTTCAACTGAAAATTCCCTATCAAGATAAACATCGGGATTATATTTACCATTGAAAGCAGGCATAGTAAATTTAAGTTTAGCACTAGAGTGGTCATAATCTCGAACATCATACATGTGTGGACCTTGTGCCATACCTTGACGGTTGAAATGTAGTTGTCAATGAGCACGGTCATTGTGGTGGTTGACCATTTGGTCGTCTTCGGTGTCACCGGAATAATCCTCGTAGTTGTTCCCATGTTGCTCGACGCGGGGAGGAATTTGTTGGTGCTGGTCTATCTTGGCAGCATCAGTGGCAGTAACTGGGTGTTGTAGATGACCCACAGGCACACGCCGAGCTCGTGAAATAGCGGCGACACCTGTGGAGTTGTGAGGAGCAGCGTTGTTGTTGACGTGTGGTGCAGTCTGCAACCCGTCCAGACGTGACAAGATGTCCTGTAGATGTGTGTTGGCAACACCTTGTGCATCCCCTATGGCCTTGAGCCTCTCTTCTGCCACAATCTGAGCACCCTCAAGTTGGGCGAGACGCTCGCTGGTGACCTTCACATCCGCGGTGAGGCCCTCAAGTGTGGGTTGATTCTCTGTCAATGTTAGTGAAAGAGAAAAAGAAATACACAATGTATAATCCCTATCAACTAGTAGGACGTGGTGGAGAAAAAAATCGCTCACACTCAAGCTTAGTATCAAATTCTTACTTGTTCTGACCAATGCAACAGGTGGTGATCAGCGCGTTGGTGTTGGCTTCAAACTACCGATGAAGATTGGATGGAGCGATAACCAGGAATCAGTAGAGCCAGTACCTGTACTTATTGGTAGGAAAAAGTGTAGCTTGGCAAAGGATTCTCAACTCACAATATTAGTGGCACAATTTAGCAAAAAGCAATGCAAGTTGAATAATTGCTCAAACACCTAACTAGTGCTGGCTGTCGACTAGTAAGAGATAAAACAATCTAAGCCCAGATACTGAATCAAGGGAGTGGAAACCGATGAAAATATGATAACTCTAAGTAGCTAGATATAAGCGAGGTATAAACACAGTGTATAACAAAGCTACAAAATAGATGATAGATGGATCAGTGGCGATCAACTAGCAGCAAAAATAATGTTCCGAGTAGCAAAGAGAACAAAGCGGTTCAAAACAGATGCTAGCTGGCCTGATTTTTTTTCAACGTTTTTTTCTTTTTTTTCTCTTTTTCTTCTTTTTTCTTTTTTTTCCTCTGCTTTTTCTTTATATAGGCTGGTTACTAGCAAACAATATAAAGAAGGACCAAAGGAAACACAACCTGTCTGCTACTAGTGACGGACCGTGTGCTAAAAAGCAAACCAGGTATTAATTAAAAGAAAAACAAGGCACAACTCTCCGTGATGGGACTGTCACGTGTGTGCATGCAGGATCGTGCAATGAAAACTTTGTGAACAGCGGTGCCAAGGAGCAGAGGGAGCAGCGGTGCACAGGTGGTGGCAGATGGATAGACTAGATGTCTGATGAAAACGAGTTGGTGGCGGAAGGCTAGGGTGACGCGCAGGGCAGACAAGGTTTGGTGCGATCTAATCAATGCCCAAAATTACTGCAGCAAACAAAAAGAGAAAAACTGCTCAAAAATCGGAACTGAATCGAGGCAATCTTTTTTCTTTTCTGAGATTTTTCTTTTTCAGATGTAGAACTAGCGTTGCGCAGAGATTATGTGAGGACAAAAATAGATTGATCTAGTAGATGATTTTCTCTCAAATTAATCTAAACCAGCACTAATACTAGGATGAATGCAACCAAAAATTCAACAAAGCAAATACTAGATGTAAATTGCTAAAGGCTAAAAAGATATGTGTAGCGGATGAACTAATCTATTTTTTTTGGCTTTTTGTGGGTTGTAGGACTGTAAAATAATCTAATCTAATAAAACTGTAGATCTATCACCGATAAACCTGAAAACTGATACCACTTGATGTGAACTGGGACCCGATCTTTCGATGAGAGGGCATAACTATGATTTTGGAGGATTTGACCCTCACGATCTGGCTGCCAACCATACAGGGAGAACCGTACACGACTGATATCCACGGCAATCGCTGAACCAACTCCACGGCGTTATCGAATGGCCAACGGCGGGATCGACCTATCCACGAAGGATTTTTCCTGCAAGCAAATCGAAGAACATGCAAGAAAATAATAGCCAAGTAATCGGGAATTGCAAATATGATAAATGTTCGGATAGGATGTCTTGACGGTCGCACTAACCGCTACGAATGAAGACAAATAAAAGTAGCAATAGCAAAACTTCTCTAAACCAAACCCCAGTCTAACCCTAGACGAAGACAAATTATTTATAGTAGTACAGAGATCAATGCGCCGCCTCTGATGCTGTCTCCGCACGCGTGATGGGCCCTGTAGGGGCGTGGCAGACTTGGGCCCATCCTCTTGGACTCTTTCTGGACTCCTCCGTGTGCATGCATGCACAAGCATGCCCGTACATGCAGTAAGGAAACTTGCATGTGTGCTCATCTCTAATTAAACAAATCCAACTCCTATTGTTACGGGATGATCCACAAGCACCTCTAGTCCATTCCCAAGCACCTCTAGTCCATTCCCCAACGCCATTGTTCCTAAGCACAAGTAAATGGACACATGAGTGTAGCATTATATTCTTGTCATTTAAATTGTCTGTACGAAGAAGCGAAAGTACCTAATCATTTATTTGTTGTGCAATATTTCTAGACGTGTTTATTATGTCTATGTCCACATCACCTGGGCTAGATGGGGTATAGCCCCCGCACAGCCCAGTTGATACCCTGCTCCGTCTCAAAAACAAAAAAACAACTGCGCGAGCTGCTGGGTCCCTGGTGTCAGCCGCTCGTTGGGCAATTCTCTCGCTTATTGACTACGTTGACAATGTCTTGGGACCCAGATGTCAAACCATTAGGAGGAAGCATTTTTTTTGGCTTGTAATAAGGAGGCACTTGCTTGCGTACTGCAATGACCCTCGTGGGTCCCTACTGTCATCCTCTCCACGTACAGTCATCTCCTGATTCCTCTCGGTTGTTGACCATGTTGACAACGCCAGATGGCGGCGCCGCGGTGAGCGAACCAAGGCGGAGGACGACGGCGAGGCCTCAGATGGGAACGACCAGGAGCCGTGGAAGATGTGGCAGCGTAGTCACAGGCGGAGGGGAGTACGAGGGTTGACTGATTTGAGTGCGGGGTGGGGCTGACTTCGCCGGAGAATAACAGGAGGTGTGTGGGGTAGATGGATGGCCTGCCAGAGTTTTAGGGTGCAATGGGGCGGCGATGCGTGCGCGGCAGCGCAGCCAGCCGTGGGAGGCGGCAGCAGGCGGTCCCACCGGCACTCGTTTGGTTTTGGCGGTTGGAGGAAGAAGAGACTGAAGAAACACGACAGACGTTGGATATCAATCCAACGGTCAACGTTGGCAGAATCATTTGTTGACTAAGCCGGCACCACGTTGCATCCGTTTTTCACAAGAAAAGAAAAACTGGGCTCGTTCGCCAGATAACATTCCCGAAACTGCCACCGTTTGATCTTGCGTCGCAACTAAAACTACCAGGAAAATGCGTTCGTTTGCCATCCTCCTCCCAGGGAACGTTCGCTAGATAACATTTCCGAAAATCAAAGACTTGAGAAGGCGTACAGAACAAGCTAGTCCGGCAGTAAAGAGACGTTCCTGACTGTTAGAAAAAAGAGAGACGTGCTGCTGTAACTGGTTCGAAGCCAAACCTAGACTATATATAGTGTTATACTACTCTGCAAGTAATGAAACTGACATATCCAACGTTCGCTTCTCCTCTTCTCTAGTTACTCTACCTAGCTTCAGAAGCTCCGGCCGCAGCAACCATGTCCGCTGGCTCATCCACCTGCTCTTCAGCAGGGAATCGAGCCAACAACCAGATGTGCGCGAAGTCGCCACCCATACCACCACCTGTGGGTCTCATCACACCCCCGCCGGCACACTCACTGCAGCCGGTTGCTCATCATACCCCGCTACCGTTGGTGTGGTGCCACAGCTGCAAATCACGCAGAGTCATCCGTCACGTCTCAACTACAACCCTCAACCCTGGCCGAGTCTTCTACAAATGCCCAAATCATGGGGTAGTATGGTCAAGTTGTTCGCCTGCTTTCAGTTGCTAAATTTTATTTTTTAAGAGTTTGGTTGATGATCTTCAAATTTGATTCATGCAAAAAACGGAGGATTCTTGTGATTTGTATTTCTGGGAAGTTGCAGATGTGGGGGAATGGAACTACGCATATTATTTGGTTAGCCGATGAATCCCAATACCAACAGGCTGGGGTGTTGGACAAGTAACTGAAGGAACGGCAGAAGAGGAAGATGCAAAGCAGAATGTTAAAGACGATGCAGTTCATTAGATCATGGCCAATCAACAGCTGGTGAACAGCCTTGGCACCAATGAGGAGATGAAAGAGCTTGTCAAGATAATGGGCAAGATCATTGTGCTCTGTAGGATGATTGTATCTTTATTTGCAGTGTATGTTGCACTCGTGATGTATTCAGTGGCTCTAACATGAGCACTTTGTTGAAACTAGTAATGAATGAAACCTATTTAGCAGGCTGGGCGTCTAGCAAACTGCCATCAACTACATTTGCGGTTGTACAATCATCAAATACAAGTTTCACAGCAAAATATGAGTACTACTAAACAACAATGTCATCATGTTTCAGTCGTCATACAATCACCAAATACAAATCAACATACATAATAAGTGATGTTCTCACTGAACAACTACTTCATCAGGTTTCAGTTGTCATAACAAACACAATTTAACATAGTAGATAATAAGTCGTCTTCTCACAGGCAAATATGATAAAAGCAATCTAATCATCATCTGCAGCAGCAGCATCAACATCTTCACCATGTGTGTCAGTCTGAATCATAATTCCCCCTAGTGTCATCATCTTCTTCAGCATCAATCTCCTCGAACGTTGGCTTCTTATTGATCAACTCATCTACTTCCACAGCGTGACAGGCAATCTTTTCTCCAGCCTTATTGATGTGATGGTCCGCAAACATATCATAAACATCTGTGGAATCCTCTACATCAGCAGTAGTGTAAGCATCATCTTGTTGTGCAACTTCATTAAATGAATTCCTCTGCTCAAACTTTTGCAATATTCTCCAGTCTTGGCTATGTGCATATGTGTCTTCCAAGAAAAATATCTGTGTTGCTTGATTTGCCAAAATATAAGGCTCGTCGGTGTGGTACGCCGCCTTGACATTGATGGATTTGAAATAATCATCAGCTTTGGGTTTTGAGATCCTGGTAAACTGGTTATACCAACAACAACAAAACAGAACCATGCACTGATGAACCTCAAAACTGGAGATATACTGCAACTGAACAATGTCTTTTATGTTACATACATTTTAGTTGTCACTTTCTTGTGCATATCCGTGCTCATGACAGCACTGTTTTGTGTCTTCCTACCTTCGTCACGTGCAAGCGTGTTGTAGCGCACATCTCCAACAACACAAGAGGCATAATGTCTTTCCCGAGTATCAGGACCCATTGCTAGTGCGTAAAGGGTATCACTAACTGCTTGCCCCTCCTCCCGCATCTCCTTAACCTATGGTTAGAAAATAGACAAGCTGATCATTTTATGTACTCTATATATTAAAAAAACTGACAGTGCAATTCAAAAGCTTACACGGCTCTTCAACCATTTTGCAAATCCTTCCCTAACCCGTTTGTTAATGTTTCTTGGATTTTACGCCAGTAAATCCTCTTCATACACGCTGCAGAACATAGTGATCGCGTCAAACATCTAAATATATAAGAATGTGCTGCAAGTTTAGTAGATTATGATGTATAAGCTGCAATACTTAGCACTTACTCGATATAAGGTAGAATCTCAGGACGGTAATTCAACACATACCAAACCATTTTGTCCAAATCTTTAGGTTTGTCATCTTGTCAACTCTTCCCTGTTACTCGAACAGCCGGATCGAAAACATTGAGCTCAGGATTTTTTTCGCCCACCTTTTTGCTAGACTGATCAGCTGTAGCAATGTATCTTGAGCAGAATGTCAATGCTTCTGTAGCAATGTAGGCCTCTACAATGGAACCCTCAGGTCTAGCTCTGTTCCTAACATAGCCCTTGAAAGTGCCTAGCCGCCTTTCAATAGGGTACATCCATCCATACTGTACTGGACCTCTAAATAATGCCTCATCAGGTAGATGAACAGCCAAATGCACCATCACATCAAAGAAGGCTGGAGGATATATCTTCTCAAGGTCGCATAGGATAGTTGGTATCCTATCTTTAAGGCGATTCACAACATCTATCCTGATATTTCTACTGCAGAGTTCCCTGAAGAATTGTCCCAACTCTGCAACTACTCTGTATAAGTCAGGGCGGCCCAATCCTCTAAGGATAATAGGTAAAACCCTTTGAAGAAGGACGTGGCAGTCATGAGTTTTCAACCCTTGTACCTTGGTTCCATATGCACTGATTCTCCTTTCAGGGTTGGAAGCAAATCCATGTGGGAATCTCACATGTGACAGGATCTTGCAGAATTCTTTTCTCTTTTGCTTGTCCAAGATGTACACAGCTGGTGCCATATCCCGTGATTCACCGTTTGTCTTTCATCTGATAGCCAGGTGTGTCAAATCAATCCTAGATTTTAACGTATCTTTTGTCTTGCCTTCAATATTAAGAAGTGTGCCGATAATGCTGTCACATATATTTTTCTCGATGCGCATCACATCAAGATTATGCCTCAGATCCAAATCCTTCCAATACTCCAAGTCCCACAAAGTGGATCTGCGGGTAAACAATAATCTCTCTTTTGCCTTGCCACGCTTCATTTTCCCGCTACCATCATCGAGATGGTTTCTTGGTGTAATATGCCTGACCTTCTCTAATTCCTCCTGCAACTCATCGCTGGTGAGCCTCTCTGGTGCATCACGGTTTTCATGACTTGCATTGAACATAAGTTTTCGGTATTTTCTAAGACACAGCTTGTCCTTGTCAAGGAAACGGCGGTGTCCAATGTAACAGACCTTGCTAAGTATTGGGTATGACAGTGGATTCTTGTCATAGTGAACACATGCATTGTAACCATGTGTCATTCGCCCCGACATAGTGCCCAAAGCTGGATAATCCTGGATGCACCAAATTATAACAGCACGCAAAATGAAATCAGCTGGTGGGCTGCTATAGGTCTCGAGTGAGAACACCCTTCCATAGCTTTTGAAGTTCCTCCACAACAGGCTCCATGAATAAATCAAAATCCTTTCCAGGACTTTTTGGACCTGGGATGAGCAAGGCCATGATGTAGTTTCATTCTTTTGTGCAGACATTTGGCGGCATGTTGTAAGGGATAACAAGCACTGGCCACATGCTATATGTCGCACTCTGGTTGCCAAATGGGTTGAATCCATCTGTAGCTAAGCCAAGTCTAATGTTTCTCGGCTTAGCAGCAAACTCTTTGTGTTTCAGATTGAAGCTTGTCCAGTCACTATCATGAGATGGATGGCTCATTACATTCCGATCTCTGTGCTCCTGGTTCCTAGAATGCCGCAGTACATCCTCTCTTGTTTGAGCATCATGAAACAACCTCTGCAATCTTGGTATAATTAGAAAATGTCCCAGAACCTTATGAGGAATCCTCTTCATAGCATCGCCATCTTTCCATCTTGATGATTTGCATTTTGGGCATTCACTTAAGTTGGCATAATCCTTCCGGAACAGAACACAATTATTCTCGCAAACATGGATCATATCATATCCAATTCCAACCGCACGGAGGAAATTCTTCATTTTACTGTAGGTATGTGGCAGCTCCGACACAGCTGGGTAAGAATCGCGGAAGGCAGCCATCATCGCATCAAATGATTCATTGGTCATCCATTGAGATGTCTTCACCTGAAGAAAGCTGACCCTAGCTGAGAATACTGACAGCTTACAACTTGCGGTGACTGCCACGTTGCATTGGTCCAACATGCAGGCCCACTGTTTTTCTTGTACAGGTGTAAGTTCTCAAAAATGCGCGAGCATTTCATAGCATTGTTTCAATCTTGGTCAAAATCACTGGCTCCACCGCCACCTCCACCTCCTCCTCTTCCTCCTGAGCATCAGGCAGATCAAGATGGTGATCTGCTGCTTACACATAGTCAGTGACATTGATGTTCACAGCTTCACCATGATGAGCCCACCTAGTATATGTGACTGACATCCCATACAAGTGTAGATGATTTTGCACGGTTGACCGGGGTCTTGAAACTGAATTCATACAACTGCTACACGGGCAGCACACATCTGCTTTCGGATCACCGTACTCAGCTCTGATAAAGTTCGTGAAGTTTTGAACCCCCTCGACATATGCAGGGGAGAATCATCGAGCAGAAGCTATCCAAGTCATGTCCATCTGTCAGACATACAAATTAGTTCTTCTACTAGATATTACAGGAAAAACATACATGTTTCATTATAAAGTCCAAAAAAATACCTAGGTCGATGTCTAAAGCTATGACAAGATATTTGGACAAGCAGATCTAAGTAACAAAATATATGTAAAGCTGATTCAGCAAACAAATTGAGTGCTAAATTATGGCAGGCTATTTCAGCAATCAATGAGGCCGAGCACACAGCCATCAAAGGCCATCTCAGCAACAAAGATTGAGTGTAAAATGGTGTCGAGCTATTTCACCTAACAGATTGGCTACTAGACCATGACAATCTACTTCACAATACATACATGGTCCTAAAATATGGCAGGATATTTAAGCAACTAATCAGGCATGGCATGCCATCTCAGCAAAGCAGATTGAGTGCAGAACAGGGCAAGGTAGCTTTTTAAGCAGAGCATATTGAGTGTAAACTATTTCGGCAAGCAGTGAGATTAACAACGTCTATCAGCTAACATTCAGCACTACTCCGACATGCACGGGGTCACAGTCTAGAATGCACGTATCATGGGAGAAGCTGATCGCCGTGCGTCTCCACAAGAACGACGCCAACGGTGGCGGCGTGGCTGGAGGACGGCAGTTTACGAGAGCGTACTGTGGGATCGAGAGGATCGCCATTCGTCCCCTCGAAGAACCACGTCGCTGACGTATCGGCGCCGTGGGGAGGGCTAGTTTGGCGGAGCGAATGGAGTGGAGGGGGGGTGGGGGGAGGGGGGTTTGGGGAATATTATTGGCTAGTTGGCCGAAGGGGAGTTGAATTTGGGATTTGGGGGGAATTTTCGCGCGGTGGGCGGGGGAGTTTGGTGAATGGTCGGTTTCTCCAATTGCGGTCCCATGTGTCACTGAAGAGGCAAACCGAAGCGCATTCCCTTTGGGTGAGCGGTGTGCAGGACCGACCGTGTGAGGGGTGCAATGCGACCGCGACAGGCGTGCTGTAAGTGTACCGCCTTTTCCTTTCAAACTTGTAGAGCATAACACTTGGTTTTGGTGCTTGGCGCGATCCATCGATACAAGTCCCGACTAAAATGGCGCGGGCGGGTCTTTTCCCACGTGAGTTTGGCTTAGTTGGTTTGACAAATAGAGCGAGAGAAAGACGTGAAATGCGAGAATGTGTAGTGACATAATTTTGGAGGGCCTAAGAGAAATTGTGTATGTAAACCCTCTGTATTTATTTACTTCGCATATTAGCTTTGTCTCGGGTCAAACTTTCTAAACTTTGACCAAGTTTATACATACAAAAACAATGACAACCACAATACAAAGTAAATATGATTATAATTATTATTCAATATATTTTCATACAACATATGTTTTTATTGTGAAAGTTCATATAACCGGACAAGATTCATGCAAACACGACAGATTTTCATTACATTTCGAACTTTTAGGACAAAAAAGAAAAGAAGCACGACCCTAAACCTATCCTACGGCGACGGCGTACGTCCACTTTCCTTTGTATTCTGCATCGGCGACCACGTCCTCCATCTGTCGTCTCCATGAACGACGGCGGGGTTCAAGACCCGTGAAGTAAAGGTGCAGTCTTCGGCGAGGAAGAGTAGAACACAGAAGACAGACCGGCCCACTTGGGACACCACGCCTGCCGCCTCCCATGCCCTACTCATCCTCGGAGGAGTCCGCGACCTCGGCGGTGCCGGTGGACGTGAGGTCGATGATGGACGTGGACGGTCCGTCACTGTTCATGTGCCATATGTGCCCCCGAACGTTGGACGGCGGTGCGTAGAACGTGCGGCTGGTGGTGCTCTTGTCCTCGGCCGCCGGCGCCGGCGGCGCTTGTGCGGCTGCGTCCGCGTCCGGCTACACCGGCATTGCGTTGCGAGCGACAGGTTGAGCAAGGGCGGCGACCTCGAGCTTCATCTCCGAAGACAAGCTCTCCTGCAGAGCGTTCCCACCCGCGGTCATGGTGGATGTGGTGCCAGGGAGGAGGATGTGCTTTGGTGTGGAGTTTAGTTGGGTGTTGCCGCCTTTAAGTAGCGCATACCGGTGAGGCCAAGCGTCAGGGTGCATCAATGAGTCGCCGGAGCTCGTACCTCGGGCAGCGAGCCTGCTAATGGCGGCATGCGGCCGGACAGCATGAATGCAAGCAGCTGGCACCGGGGGGGGGGGGGGGGGGGGGAACGCACGCGGGTGAGGGACGAGGGTTTTTTGTGGGCTAGGGTAGTCAGCTGCGGGCATGGCAACATCGCAGATGCCCTTTGCTCACATGCGATCCCACATGTCAGTGATAAAGCAAGATGACCCGCGTTCCCTTGGGTCAGAAGAGCATGCCGGACTGACCGTCTAGGGGTGCGACATGAACGCGACAGGGGTGCTGTCAGTGCACCGCCTTTTCATTTCAAACTTGTAAACCGTAACACTTGTAGAGCATAAGACCGAAAGCATATAGTATGAAGTTGGCACCTCACCTATATCCAGCCTAGTAGCCCACGTGTACAATAGTTATTCATACTAGCATATGTACCAGTATAATTAGTGTATTGCCGTTTCCTTTTCAACTCGTGAAGCGTAACGCTTGATTAAGTAGCTGGACAATGTGTGTTGCCTGTCTTTGTATGTATTTGAGGTGTGCTGATTGAGGTGTCCGGCTGTTTGAAGGAATAATTGAGGTGTGTCCGCTCCGTGCTCGCATTTAGGTGTCCAACTTACCATGTTCCAGCTGTAGTAACTATACTATGTAAGTTGCTTAGAAAATTAGTTACCTAGGTCAGTTTTGTGAGCCATCCACTACGTGTCGCTCCCCATCTTACTAGTGACAAACCCCTTCGGTTCATGACCCGACACACCTTGACGAGATCGATAGATGTGGAGAGATCGAGTGTGTGTCGTGCAAATCAAGGTTTTGGTGTGTGTCTATGATAGAAATGATCGTGTGAGGTGGAGAGTGGGGGTATTTGTGTGTACGATAGTCGGTCATGTACCATCTAGCTGTAGATCGATTGAAATAGGACTAGGGTGGGTCTGGAGATCGATCGATCGACCGATAGGGGTGTAGAGAAAGATGAATGTATGCTTAAAAATATAGATGAAAGGCTTGGTTACAATTAATGCATGGTAGAGTGACCTAGGCGTGTGTCGAAGAGCGACCTGATGAGCGAGATACAATCCCGATACCTCAATAGGTCGATCATGTGTGACATGCACAAAGAGGAAGAGAGGTGCTATGCGTGTGTGTGTGTGCGAGAGAGAGAGAGACCCTGAGATGAAACCGAGAGAGATCGAGTGGGTGTGCAATACAAAGAGAGCGTGCGTCAAAGAAAAAAATGTGACAACACTCTATGTTGGGTGTGTGGGACACATTATGCATAAGAAGACACTTGGTACTTGAATCCAATGTAAAAAAAGTTTCAAATATTAGAATTCAACCTAAAGTGGATTCAAATATTTGAACCGGTGATCATAGCATTTGCAAATCATATGTAAAGGGCATTCAATCTTTGTTTCGCTTTTTAACTTACAATATACCATGTACAAGCACGTATATAAATTTGTATTCAAACAGAAAATGGTTTCCAATTTGTATTCAAACACGTGAATGTTTGTTCTCGCGCATGCGCTTGCTACTAGGATTTCGCCACGTCTAGCCAGTCCAATAGCAGTAGGAGTACTAGTAGTAGTAGTACTACCTTTGTTTTTCATGCCAAATTTTGACCATAATTTCAACTCAATTTTTTTTAATGCATGTCATCAAAAATTATATCGTTCGATTCGTATTTGAACATAGTTTCCAATGATATTATTTTCGGTGACCTGCATTAATATTATTTTAGTTAAATCTAAGGTCAAAATTTGACACAAAATACGAAGGGGACCAATAAACCAGGATGGAGGCCTCTGCACTAGAGTATGGAGTGCTTATTAACACATGGCCCACCTCACACTGTCAACAAATTTCTTGGAATCCATGCTACAATCTCTCCCTCCTCGTCTCTCTCTTCTAGTGTGTTTTTTTACATCAATCGTCTCTCTCTTCTAAATTCAGCCGACGCGGCGCGGGGGATGGGGAGATGGAGGGGGAAAGTTTGCCTACCGTCGGTTTGCTCTCAACTGCGGTCCCGCAAGCGAGTGAAAATGCAAGACGAAGCGCGTTCCATTCGGTGAGCGATGTGCCAGACTGACCGTGTCGGGGTGCAACGCGAACGCGACAAGTGTGATGTACACCGTCAGTTCCTTTTGAACTTCCATACTTCTTTTTTTGGAATGGCTAACGCGCGCGCACGCGTCGGAGCGCATGATTTCCGACTGGCTGGGCTTGTCCTCATTAAGTAAGTTAAACAGGGTGTATTATTGATAATTAAGGAAAGGGCGGGCAAGTAGCTGGCGTAGAATATCAGGGGTTTATCTTCACAAGTTTAAAACGAGGAAAAGGAACAATCACAGCACGCTGTCGCATTCGCATCAGACCAGCACACGGGTGATCTACCCCGCCGCTCAACGCCAACCGGCTTGGCATTTCACTGGCATGTGGGAACGCATGTCAGCAATCCGACCATGGGCCAAACTAGCCTGCCCCGCCGTCGCCATTTCTTCCACGCGCGTGGTTCGGCCAAAATTTTCGTAAGGTGACTTATACACCTGGACGGAGAGAGAAACCGCATGTGAACAAACCAAACTCAGCCATCCAATCGCTGACACCTAATTTTCGTCGATACAGTATGTTTATAAGGACGATTTATTAAATATAAATATGTTTTTACATAGCAAATGATCCCTAAAAACAACAACATAAAGAAAAACTATCACTGCTCACGGAACGAGCCGGCCTCGTCGTCTTTGGCTGCCGGCGTGAACCAGCCGGAGCTGCCGACGTGTGTCTCCACGGCGTCATTGTCCTCGGCCTCCAGCTACTCATTCACGCGGAGCATGATGGCGCTCTGCACGGACGTGAGCACCGCCCGGTTCACATCCACGACGTTCGGTTCTGCCTGCAGGAGGGCCTCAATGGCAGCGGCATCCACGCGCTCCACGTCAAGTTGAGACTCCGCCGCCCGGTTCAAGTCCACGACGTCCGGTTCTGCCTGCAGGAGGGCCTTGATGGCAGCGGCATCCGCTCGCTCCACGTCGAGTTGAGCCTCCACCGCCCGGTTCACAACCACGACATCCGGTTCCGCCTGCAGGAGGGCCTCGATGGCAGCGGCATCCGCATGCTCTGCATTGAGTTGAGCCTCTGCCACCCGGTTCACGACCACGACATTTGGTTTCGGCTACAAGAGGGCCTCGATGGAAGCAGCATCCGCGTGCTCCGCGTCGAGTTGAGCCTCCGTCGCCCGGTTCACGACCACGACATCCGGTTCCGCCTGCAGGGGGGCCTCGATGGCAGCGGCATCCACGCGCTCCCCGTCGAGCTGAGCCTCCGCCGCCCGGTGCTTCTTTAGGATCGCCAGGTTGAACCGTTGGTCCGCCTACACCATGGGGGACCCGGACGCCGACATGAAGTCGACATCCATCGTCTCCTTCGCCACGGGGGGCTTCTGCGCCACGACCTCCGCCATGAACATTGGATCGACTTCCTCCTCGAAGCTCGGCTCCAGAGGACTCGGGGATTGGCCAGCCGCAAAGCGAGCTTGGGAACGGAGGTCTGTGGCGCATACCGTCGCCGCGATTTCTGCGCAGCGCTCCGGCGTCAACATCTTGTAGTACGTGATCTTGCTGCGCACCATGGCTATCCGGTGAACTAGGGGATGGCTAATGCGGGCTTGGGGATCGAAAGGTGGGAGAATGGGTTGGGAGTTGGGGTTTTGGGGCAGGGGTGACCAGCCGGCATGTAGCTGGCGTAGGCCGAGCATCGAAGGTTCCGGTGTGAATAGTGCTACCGGTGACGACCGGTCAATCGGTTTTGACTGTGCGGAGTTTGCAAAGCCGGATGGCTGGAACCTGGAGAGTTGTGGGGTGGGATGGGACCAAATGTCCGGACCTCCCGACCCGTTTGTTCTGTGGGATTTTTTTTTGAGATGCTGTAGGTGGGATTCGTATCCGAAAAGACTCTTCTGCGATCAGGCGTGCCAAAGCGCGGATCCCCTTCTCGCAACCTCAATCAACTTCCGACCAAGTCTGTTTCTTTCCGAATTAATAACAGCAGCCGTTTCCATGTATTTACAGTGCCCCCACCTCCTCCTTTGACGATACAAGCAGCACATGGTTGCATGCACGTTGGCCCACTTTACTTTCCATTTAATCCTCGCCTGGTGAATGCGCATGGACCTTTCCATCCCCAATTAATCGCCCCCTGATTTTCACTTGGGTGGGGCCCGCCCTTTCCTTAATTATCAATAATACACCCTGATGAACTTACTTAATTAGGACAAGCCCAGCCGGTCGGAAATCATGCGCTCCGACGCGCGGGCGCGTATCAAAAAAAAGTGAAGATAACACTTGGTTCTTTGCCTTCGCGCGATACATCGATCGAAATCCCGATTATAATGACGCAGAATTTTCTACTAAATCCCGTAAAAAGGCGTCCTCTTCGCCCCTCCGGCCGCAATCATCGTGCTAATCATATAATTTCTATTTGACCTCCATCCCCTCCGGCGAAGTGCGTTCGACGGAGCGCACCATTGAGGTAGACGACAGTCATGTTGTTCGGATGTGCCGCCTGGAAGCTGAGACAACCACCTTCTTTGCATCCAGGAAGTCTGTAGTAGACAGCAACTGTCGTGTCACCGTGACCATTGGATGCGACGTTTCCATGTCGTTCAAGCTCGAGCTGCCGCAAGGGGACTCGAACGTGACCGTGTACCATTACACGGGCACCGGTTTACTGTCGGAAAGGCTCTTCCGCGTCGGGGACCCGTCTAGCCTGTGCAACCAATGGAAATGCCAGCATGCAGTTTGGGGCTGGCTCCGCTCATCAATCTACGTCCCGACGAAACAGAGTGGGAGACAGTCGTATCCGATGGTGTTGGGAGGAAGATAGTCCAGGAGGCGAATCGCCGGCGGTTGCATCAATGAGGATGGTGTGACTTCAGCTTTGACATGAATGTGGACCGGCGTCATGTCATTACGCTGTCGGCGCTATGTTCGCGGAGAAGCTTCTTGGCGAGGAAGGTGCTGGGACGTGCCCGGCATGTCTCGCACACACCATCAAACAAGTAGTACAGTAGTACCGCTTATCTAGGCTTTCGCCAGCCTATTGATGCACATACGAGAATTTTTAAATCATATAATGCTCTATGTAGGTTTGTTCTTGTCACTAATAAGTACTAGTACTATATTTGTAACCATTGAGTAACTGGTACTAGTTGGTGAATGTTGCGTAGCCGTGGATGTCCGAGCTAAATTTGCAACACAGTCACGATCAAACGAGATGTTACCATTGGGCTCCACCACTCCACCAGCCGGAATCACCTTGGCCTATTTGATTTGCAGGATCCTCAAAACGCAGGAATCACAAAAATATAGGATTGTTCTCTTTGGATGGGAATGGCTTGGATTGGAGTATAGGATTAGGATTGTGTGTTTGATGTCATAGGAAAGACAAATGAATTTTTAAAATACTCCTAGGTTGGAGTAGATGTAGGATTTCCTATATTATTAAATGTAGCACAATAGCTTCATCCGTCCAGCTTACTGCGGGAAAGGTCGTTTCTGGAAGAAGACGATGGAGAAGTGGATTCAGCGAAGAGTGAAATTATGGTTGCTTCGCCCGTGACTTTGTGATTTGACGCCTCATAGCTTTGTGATTTGTGATAGTAGAAGGGAGTAGACTCTATGCTCTATGCATGCATCCATGCAAGGGAGAAAGAGGAGAGAGGTTGCATTTTTTATTCCTTCAATCAATTTGGCATCGGCGCACCACCGAGTTCCGGTTCCCTCTTTTTTTGGCTTTCGCAGCACCCTCCACAATGGTTCCCATCGATGCCAAAAGCTATTTTACCATTTGGATACACATTGTGGATGCCCTTAAGCGTACCACTTGGTTAAAGAGGAAGTGCTTTTGCCACGCGGAAGGCAGGGGAGGTTGGACTCACGGTTTGCAAACATGCGGTCCCACGTGTCAGTGATGTACCAAGCTAATCCACGTTCCACATGACTACATGAGGCAGAACAATGGCAGAAGCAACTTCAGCGAGGAGTGAAATGATGGTTGCTTCGTCCCTCCAACATATACTGCAGGAAAGCTGCAGCTTTGTGATTTGATGCCTCATTGCTCATTACTACTGCGGCGCCACGACCGCGGATGCGTCCCCCTGCTGCTCTGCACTGTTATTTGGTGCATGGCATGTGGACCCGGATGCTGGATGTCCAACATGTCAGCGAAAGGGAGTAGAACATTTATGAAAGCGTGCGCTCCACTCTTAAGACGGAGAAGTACAAGACACGGCGGCCCAGTGAACTGTAACTTGTACTGTACTACTACTGTAGTAAGTACTATGTTGTAGTCTTGTACTACTCTTATACCACTTGGTTTTGCTGTTTTGCATGATCCATCGATACTAACCCGATTAAACAGGCGAGGGCGGATCTTTTCCCGTGCGGTAGGTAGGGTAGTTTGGCATAGTCGGTTTGACAGAGAGACCGAGAGAAAGATGTGAAATGCTTGAATGTGTAGTGGGCCCTTTTTTTGTGTCATGTGTGTGTGTAGTCGGACCTTTCAGATCACTAGATGATACTAGCCATACATTTCAACGCCATTTTAATGTATGCAACATGAATAATTGAAGTAATAATATGAGATCTAAAACTTAAAATACATATGATTTATTGTGTTAGAGTATAGTAGTAATGTATTGCATAGTTGTTAGATATAACATGCAAGAACGTGTAGGGACTTATTTTTGAGGGCCTACAGAGAGAAATTCGGCATAAAGTGGATTCAAATATTTGTATTCGTCATCATAGGATTTGTAACTCATATCTAGAGTTTATACGATAGACGTGAATGCTTGTTCGCTTTTACAAAACCAGTACAACAATATTGGGGTGGCATGCGCCAATTTAGGCGTGGGAGGTTGGCCTAGTCGGCTCCACGGAGAGAGCGAGAGAAGAGATAAATACACTGGCAGTCACTGTATTTGAAGCGAAAGCATAACACGGTCACCGGACTTCAGAATACGCTCATTAGGGTCACTATATACGTTTGACGATGATTATACGGTCACTCGCTCACCGTTCAGCATCGTATTGCACTCTGTTGACCGGCCAAATAGTCTACGTGGCACTATGTTGACTAGTTAAATTTGCCATGTTCCTTGTGGGTCCCACCTGTTAGTTGGCAAAGGAAAGAGATAAGATAAACAGAAATTTACGCAATGCGACAAGACTCGAACCCTTGCGCGCGAACCACCTGGCTGTGTATGTGTGTGTCAGGGCCTGATGTGTGTGCATGCACGTGTAGGTTGAGCACTTGAGCGTGAGCGTGTGTGTTGGTCGTGTGGTGAGTGCATGCATGCGTGCGTGCGTGTCTACATGTGTGTGCATGCATGCGTGCGTGTGTGCGTGTGAGTGTTGCATGCATGCAGTTCGTGTGCATGCATGCGTGTGTGTATAATCACCACACTAGATCCTGTGTATTAAAAGAACCAGTCAACCAGCACAACATACCAATACAAGGCCACCTTGTCCGCACCACTTCGAATCTCATCTACTAGTGATACCCACCGTGCAATATTTTATTTTCATTTGTTTACATTCTTATACCCGCTGACAGGTGGGCCCTATGGTAGTGAGATAATGAGCACTGATGATGCAACACTAGATGCGCCACGTGGACTGTTTAACTGGTCAACTAATCGTGTCTTCAACAAATACAGAGCTCTACGGTGAGTCTGTGACTGTATAACAACCACAAAACGTATATGGTGACCGTAGTGAGTGTATTGTGAAGTCTAGTGATCGTATCATGCTTTCGCTTCAAATACAGTGATCGTCGGTGTATATCTCGCGAGAGAGAGATGGAACATGCATGAATGTGATGGGGCATACTCCTAGAGATAGTTTGTGTGCGTACGTGAAAGACGCGTAGAAAGGGGGCGATGGGGAGAGAGAGATGCACTTCGTTTCTCTTTATTATGACTAACTTCATAGTATAAAAATATAAACATTCACAATGCGGAATAAATATCATTGGATGCACCATGCAATTAACTTTCGTACTCCATATAACTTTGCAATATTGTATAGATGTACATTTTATAAAATAAATTTTGGCCACACTTTGCGTAGTTCTAATTCAAAAGGAATCTTGTATGCGAAGTAAACGTGAACAGAGGGCTTTTCAGATCAATGGAGCACATGATAAGATGCAACATGTGTGAATGTGTAGTTTACATATTTGGCAGGGCCTGGAGAGGGTATGTGTACGTATTCGAGAGAGCCACGGATAGAGGGGGTGTGTGTGCGATGAGAGATAGATAGTATGAGAAATGAGAGAGGTCTAGAGAGATAGCGACAAATAAGATATGTCTCGACGAGAGATGGTCTTGAGTGTGCGTATGCAAGGGAGAAGGGGAGAGTGACATGAGCAAAAATAGTGTGTGGGGTGTGTGTGTCTGGTATGCATGTGTAAGTGTGACAAGATACCGAGATCTAGGGGTAGGGGTGTGTGAGCTAGGTCTGGTGGGTCGAGGTGAGGCCCCGGGTCGGTTCCTGTGGCACCCCAGCTCAGAGTCACCGGAGCACCCCGTATTCCAGCCCAGAGATCACGTCTTCTGGAATACGGCACTGCTTGGCATAGAACAAATCAGCTATTTATTATTAATAGTTGGAATACAAGGGTTACAAAGAGTTTACAAAAGTTAATAGTGATGCTACTCCGGCTATGGTGGCTCTATGGTAGCAGCGGCATGACTTATAACAGCGGAACCATGACAACGAAGATGGGCTCCACTCCGCAGGGACTCTGGCTGGGACACGTCCTAGCTCGCAACTCGGAATCCTCGGCTATGCAAACATGTCAGCACCTGCAAACTGGCATGACACGCCAGGTGAGTACTTCGAATGTACTCGCAAGCTCACAACAAACACAAGCATCAAAACACAACAACATCATAGCAAGTATGATTATATCAGATTCCCAATGTTATTAAAAGGGGTGGAAGAAAATAATAACATACTATTGCTAAACTATTCTCCGAAAGTCATCCTTGTTAAAGATACAGGAACCATTATGCTCTTGGATACTCGGTTGAACCATTTACTCTTGTGACCCACTCTTGGTCACCTCAAGAACCTCGGACGATCATTCCCGAGATCGCCTACAACATTACCAGCAGCCTTTCACCAAGTGGATATCTCACCATACTGAGACGAGTTCTTCCATCATTATCAAGTCATTCCATCATTGGTGTTGATCAGACAGTGTGACTTAGTACGAACTATATCCAATATCGTGGACGCGGCTATTCGAATAGATTCTTACACTCTGCAGAGGTTGCGCACTTTACCCACACTATGGAGCTCCTGGTCCCGTACCTCGGTACACTTCCCTTCCGGGTGGACCGGTGCTGCTCCAACGAAACTTGCCTAACCCGTGACTCCTCCACCGTACCACCGACAATCACTCCCCCTGCCGGATCTTGCCCTGGGTGGCTCCTGTGTCACCTGTGACACCTGCCACCGTCGTGGCCAAACATATTGTCCCAAACGGGGACCTGAGCTCAATAACCAAACCGGGCTCACAAGGTTATCGTCGTCTACCTGATCAGGGCAGCACACAAGCATAACCTCCCCTCTTTGGTGGTACCGATAAAAGAGCACGCGGTTAGACCAAGTCAAGGCCGTCCCATTCCAGCAGATGTGGCTACACCGAAAAGCTCAGTTCGGTGGCACTTGATCAACAATGAAGGAATTTATCCCCAAGCAACTATAGTCATTACTGACACTCCGGTATTACAGTGATCCAAGTTACAACAATAACTAACTAGAAATCCAATAAGCAATATGATCAACTACTACTACTGATCCCATATATGAAGTACCAGACAAAAACAAAATAATCATAGACGGTAATCTATTAATCCAACCGTGTCATGACAACCTCAAACTTGAAATCTACTAATGACTACAGTCTCATCATCAACATGACAGTAGCCTACCCAAGATTTCCAAAGTGTTGCATGAATTAACTTATTTACAAATAATTCATATTTAACATTAAAACAATTATTTAAACCATGATACTGCAATGCAATTATGCAAATGAGAGTTGTGGCTTTCCTTGCACCAAGGAAGTGTGGGAGTACTCCTAGTCTTCACCAACTACAAAAATCAATCTGAAAAGCATTTTTGAAAACATTTTCAAATATCACATATAGCATTTTTCTCTATCCAGAAATTCTAGACATCAGAGAAAAATACCAAAATTTACCAGCAAATAGAGGATCTCATAAGAAAAATAATGCAAAAAGAATGAACTCATTTGGACTTATGGTTTAAAAGATATTGATGGTCAAAGTTCAGTCAAACTTCTGGATTATTTGAATTTAAACAGAAATACAGAAAAACTCAGGAGCTGCCACGTCGAAGGTGTAAACCAGCCGGGTGCCTCCCCTTGCGTACCCCTTCGGGCGCGGCTGGGTTTCTGACATGCGAGGCCCATCTGTCATATTTAAAGGAGAAAGGAGGGGAACAGAAGGAGCGCGGCTCACCAGCGAGGTTTGCCGGCGATAGCGACGGCGGCGAGCTTGGGAGACGGCAGGGATGGATCGAGCGGACGATGACGAGCACTCCTGTACCCGCAGCTCGTCGGGAGATGGCCGGACGGTGTCGCCCCCTTCGTCTCAGGCGGCAGCGAGCTTCGGGTGTCGGCGGATCCGGCGACTCCGGCAAGTACTCGAGCAGAGGAGTGGTTGGGGAGATCTAGTGGAGTGCCACGAGCTCGAGGGTGGGCTTGGTTGAGGCTGGAGTGCACCGAGATGAGCTGAAGAAGGTGGGGCAGAGCGGCGGCGCACTTCGCCAGAGATGGAGCAGGAGAGCTTTCTGGCTTGCTCCGGTGCTGCGAGGCGATGATTAGGAGATGTAGGAGGCGAGTGGTGAAGAGAGACGGGGTGGGGGAGCTCCTTTTATAGCCAGGCGAGGCTGTGGTGGCCGGATGCTACCACGGTTGCGCTAGCACGGCGAGGACAGCGAGCTGGTTGCTGTGCTGGCCGTCGCGGCGCGGGCTAAAGTGGACGTGAGCGCGTAGGAGTGACGGGACGCGTGCGGAGCCATTAAGAGCGTGCGGACATGCCGGCGACCGCGGTGCCCTGTTCGGCCCGTGCGTGAACTTGGCCGTGTGTGGCGGCGAGCTTTGTCGGAGTTGGGAGAGAGTTCTGGAGGGGGTACGTGGGTGGTGGCGACGACGTCGGCACGACAGGACAAGGAGGGGCATCGCGAGGTGGCCGGAACGGTCGTGTCCGACGCGGTCGGCGCGCAGAGCGCGATGCTTGGCCAGCCAAATGCATGATCACCGCGTGCATTGACACCTACGGTGCGTTCTGGCATGACTTGTAATGTCTACGCGGTTGACCCTACTCCCTGAGGACTCCCTGTGCGGATGGTTTGGCAAGAAGTGGCCTGGATAGCACTGGAGCTTCCAGACAAGTTTCTGGATAGAAACTTGGGCAAGAAGCTGGGGAGAAATGGCTAGGGTTTTGAGAGAGGAGATTTGTCACATTGGTGTGTAGTAGGAAGGTGCCCACTCTGGACAAATTTTAGACCAAATGGACAAGTTTTGGATGTGGTTGCTTCACAACTACCCCTCTGGTCCAGAAACATTGCTGATGATGTTGCACTCACATGGATGGGCTCCTGGAGTTGGAACTTGCTATTTGTGGGTGATTTGATGATGCCAAGATGCTATAAAAATTTCATATCATTTAGATAAGAATAAATGGTACTTCCTTCACAAAGCTTTCCATTGGACAGAAACTTGGAGGAATTTTATAGAGAAAATGGCTAAATGAAATTAGCCAAAATTTGGTGGAGGATGTTCATATGGATAGGAGAATGTCCTGGATTAATTTCAGAATTTTTGAAGCAATATAAAATATAGTGGCTTCACAAACTGAAATTATGGCCAGAAACAAAGATTGGATGCTGAGCTCACCATGAGTATGGAATCTTGAATATTTTCACATACCCACGGTTCACATGGTCCAAAGAATTTATGAGAATTTTCTTGGAATTTTTGGAAGGCCAGAAATATAGGTTGCTTCACAACCTAGGGCTCAAAGGGTTATTCCTTTAATGAAAAAGGAATATTTAATTGGAAGAAAAATTGAGATTGGGCAAGAATGGAAATGACATGACTTGGGAGAAATCTTTGGGAGCCTGAGTCACTTGGGAAAGAAAAGTGAAAAAATTATTCCCAAGTTTTAAGTCCATAGAGTCATTCAAAACAAAATCCAAACCAAATTTCCAACTGAAATTTTCCACTGGTTTTTGAAAGAAAAGTTGGTAAAAACCAAGGTGTCACAAACCTACCCCACTTAAGATAAATCTCGTCCTCGAGATTTGGTTGCTCAGGGAACAAGTATATATAATCTTTAAGGAAACCGGTTCCAACTCAGGTATCCTTCTCCGTGTATAATGTTCCCACTGAATTCCATATGATCTAACTGTCGTGCCAGGGGTGGTTTGCTTCACCGTACCCATATTCTGATAAATTTTCCTCATATGTTCATTATTATGCTGACTCTAATCCTGCCCCATCTGCTGGTTCACCTGACATGTTATCAAGACTGGAGTGTGCCTTCTTCCCATACATCCGCGAGAGGTTCCCGACCGACATGCCTTTCTTTATGAAGTTGTGAACCACTGCCTTCCGCAGACATGAAACATTCAATCATTGCATCGAGATACTTGATGCATGCTTCCTGGGTTTGAAGCTGCACTAAGAATCACAGCGTTTCTTTTAGCGGAGTCTGGCTACTTGTAGGAGGTTTGAGTCTTCCAGGTTGACTCCTTTGTCTCAATTCCAGACTGGCAACTCGGCTGACACTTGCAACAGAGTACCATATGTGAGAGCATTTTGAGTACTCATTTGTCGCTATATCCATACGCCGTGCGATACGTTAACACGGTCATTGGAGTCGCACTGCTGAGCAGGAAGTCTTTGATCTGACACAACAGGCTTGAATATGTGCTGCTGACAACTTCGAGCGTATGCAGTTGGGCAAGTGGGTTACAGTGATATGAAACTCTTACAAACAGGGTGGTCCCCCTTGGATGTATATTCATGGTGACCAATTCGGAATTGGGCTGTCTTAGGTACCCACGCCACTTTGTTCCCGCACTGTAGCTCCTGTTCCTTCACTACTGCCCTTCTTTCCGAGCCCTTTGCCAAAAGAGCTTGGCCTAGTACCTCCATAGTTGCTGTTAGATGCAACATCCTGGCAAGCATACCTTATCCTTACCTTAGTGCAAACACCTTTCACCGGCAAATTTATCTCATCACGAACCTTAACCGTAGGGCAATGATTCTCCGAACCCCTTGCATAAAATCAGCGAATAAATCGGTAGCCACCAGAACGGTCTTTACAACTCAGATCTAGGACATTACTGAAATAACTCAATCATGGCTCAAGACGGCTAGAAAAAAAGCTCAGAACATGAGACCATGTTGATAAGAAGAATGTAGCAGCTCCCTAAGACGGCCGAAAAACTGCTTAGAGCATGGGGTCCCTGCTACAAAAAGAAACTCAACAGCTGCCCGAGACGGCCGAAAAGCAGCTCAGATCATGGGACAGTTGTTGAAAAGAGAAATACACAGTCGGCATCCACTCCGGACGGCTGAAAGTAGCTTAGAACACAGGCATGGTGCCGTTACCAAGAGAAAGCAAACAAGGGTTCACCAGGATCACCTACCGGTTCTCAAGTATGAGAAGACTTGCCTGGTCATCTATTGCCAAGATTGGCATCCCAAATTGCCTTTTCCTCATAGCTTATCAATCCTTGCAACGTGCTGAGGTGTATACGGGTCTTCTTCTTCCTGTATGACTTATGTAGTTGTCGGATCCTTACCTTCCTTTGGTAGGCCTGCCTGAACATGGTTGCTCCTTGTATAGTAACTTGCGTGACCTAGGCAACATGCCCACCATATATGGAAGTATGTATAGTTGAACATCTTATTCCCGGGGCTTGACTCTTACGATACACTACCAACGCATTGTATAATTGCGGGTACTACTATTGCCAACTGTTTGGTGGTGTTGTACTGACGGAGGTTGGATAGCTTGTGTGGGAAGCCATCGAGAGTACCGTTCTAGAGAAGACTGGGTAGCTTATACTAAAAGCTTCTGCTGGGATAGCGTGCTGAGGAAGGCTGGGTAGCGTATCTAAGAAGTTTCCCTTCCTGGTTGCTTATGCGGGAAGACTCGGTGCCTTATACCGGAAGCTTTCTGCGGTAGCTTACCAAAGAAGCTAGGGTAGCTTATGCCGGAAGCTATCCACATATCGTACTGAGAGAGATCTGAGGAGCCTTGTAGCGTAAGCTTCTCTATTAGCGTGTGAAGGATGACTGAGTTGCTTACACCCGAAGCTTCTCTTTATGATCTGCTGACTGAATACCATGTATACCACCTCACAACCCCAGTTGTTGATTGCTTGTACGAAAAGGAATTTGCCTGACTCTCCTTCTTGCTAGGTACTGGGTGCATGGCACGTTCTTGTTTGCTTTCGGGTATAACCTGTTTCATATTCAACCCAAGCAGAACCAAACTTTGCATACAATCTATACCTTTGACTCAGTTGGTCATGTACCCAAATTATCCTCTTGCTGGTTCCTCATGGTTGAAATAGTTACACCTTGAGGCAGGCTTGATGCTGATAGCCAATCCAGGATGTTATTTGTAATCCCGACCACATATTCTCAGTACCAGGCAGTCCATTAATAATTTCATAAGGTTGAGCTTTCAAGTATTTAAAATCGTCATTAACTCTTTGAATCTATTGGGGTTGATGAGCAACTTCCATAGGGGAAAGTAAAGTGACACCGAGGAGCCAAATAAAAGGGCAAATAAAAATTGTTCCATAAAATGCACTAAGCTTATAAGAAAACCACACTTTATTGCTACTCAAGGCAATTTACAACACCTAGTACTACCACAACTCATGCAACATGTACCTCGCGGTTGCTTAAGTACTAGGATCGGAAGGCGGGTTACTGGAGAGCGAAGGAGCTGGCAGAGAGGTTGACGGAGCCAAAGCCATACCAAGCACTCTCCCGACGCGACTTGTGTCTCTGGCCAGTTCAGCGATGAGGACGTATTCGGCAATCATGTAACGGGATATGTATGCCACAGCTGGATCGTCGTCCGAGCGAACATGAGGAAATCTAACCCGCCTAGGAGTGATGGCCATGGTGGGATAGTAGTGGAAGGCACGATTCTCTTGCATCGTGCTCTCCTGATGACGAAGAATAGTAAGGCCTGCCAGAGCTGCAAGCTGGATGGCACGCTCCGGGGTAGAGGCATAACCACCATGGAGGCTATAGGTGTGCTTTCCCAAAGGTAGGTCGACTGACGGAAGGACATTGGCATGATACGCAAGCACCAGTCCTGCAAGCGGGGTCTGGAACACTTGGTACCTTGGCATCTCTCCACTGGGATAGAGGAGACGCCAAACATCACGAAGCAGTGATGCGAAGCTGAGTGGTGCAGGTGCTGAATCGTAGTTAATCGGGACGGATGCCATTTACCAAATTAACTAGTTAGTGAGCCAAATCTATATACATGCTATGCAGCAAACAAATGCAACAACCAAATGAAGCAACTCAAATGCATCACACAAGCAAGCTGGGTTCTATACTAGCGGTTTTCTAACACTTGGTTTGGCTAGGGTGTCCTATAGCCAGACCTGCTCTGATACCAAACCTTGTGGCACCCCGGCTCAGAGTCACCGGAGCACCCCGTATTCCAGCCCAGAGATCACGTCTTCTAGAATACGGCACTGCTTGGCATAGAACAAATCAGCTCTTTATTATTAATAGTTGGAATACAAGGGTTACAAAGAGTTTAGAAAAGGTTACAGTGATGCTACTCAGGCTATGGTGGCTCTATGCTAGTAGCGGCATGACTTATAACAGTGGAACCACAATGACGAAGATGGGCTCCACTCCGCAGGGATTCTGGCTGGGACACGTCCTAGCTCGCAACTCGAAATCCTCGGCGATGCAAACATGTCAGCACCTGCAAACTGGCATGACACGCCAGGTGAGTACTTCGAATGTACTCGCAAGCTCACAACAAACACAAGAATCAAAACACAACAACATCATAGCATGTATGATTATATCAGATTCCCAATGTTATTAAAAGGGGTGGAAGAAAATAATAACATACTATTGCTAAACTATTCTCCGAAAGTCATCCTTGTTAAAGATACAGGAACCATTATGCTCTTGGATACTCGGTTGAACCATTTACTCTTGTGACCCACTCTTGGTCACCTCAAGAACCTCGGACGATCATTCCCGAGATCGCCTACAACATTACCAGTGGCCTTTCACCAAGTGGATATCTCACCATACTGAGACGAGTTCTTCCATCATTATCAAGTCATTCCATCATTGGTGTTGATCAGACAGTGTGACTTAGTACGAACTGTATCCAATACCGTGGACGCGGCTATTCAAATAGATTCTTACACTCTGCAGAGGTTGCACACTTTACCCACACTATGGAGCTCCTGGTCCCATACCTCGGTACACTTCCTTTCTGGGTGGACCGGTGCTGCTCCAACGAAACTTGCCTAACCCGTGACTCCTCCACCGTACCACTGACAATCACTCCCCCTGCCGGGTCATGCCCTGGGTGGCCCCTGTGTCACCTCTGACACCTGCCATCATCGTGGCCAAACAAATTGTCAAAAACGGGGACCTGAGCTTAATAACCAAACCGGGCTCACAAGGTTATCGTCGTCTACCTGATCAGGGCAGCACGCACGCATAACCTCCCCTCTTTGGTGGTACCGATAAAAGAGCATGCGGTTAGAACAAGTCAAGGCCATCCCATTCCGGCAGATGTGGCTGCACTGAAAAGCTTGGTTCGGTGGCACTTGATCAACAATGAAGGAATTTATCCCCAAGCAACTATAGTCATTACTAACAGACCGGTATTACAGTGATCCAAGTTACAACAATAACTAACTAGAAATCCAATGAGCAATATGAACAACTACTACTACTGATCCCATATATGAAGTACCGGATGGAAACAAAATAATCATAGACGGTAATCTCTTAATCCAACCATGTCATGACAACCTCAAACTTGAAATCTACTAATGACTACAGTCTCATCATCAGCATGACAGTAGCCTACCCAAGATTTCCAAAGTGTTGCATGAATTAACTTATTTACAAATATTTCATATTTAACATTAAAATATTTATTTAAACCATGATATTGCAATGCAATTATGCAAATGAGAGTTGTGGCTTGCCTTGCACCAAGGAAGTGTGGGACTACTCCTAGTCTTCACCAACTACTCAAATCAATCTGAAAAACATTTTTGAAAACATTTTCAAATATCACATCTAGCATTTTTCTCTGTCCAGAAATTCTAGATAGCAGAGAAAAATACCAAAATTTACCTGCAAATAGAGGAGCTCATAAGAAAAATAATGCAAAAATAATGAACTCATTTGGACTTATGGTTTAAAAGATATTGATGGTCAAAGTTCAGTCAAACTTCTGGATTATATGAATTTAAATAGAAATCCAGAAAAACTCAGGAGCTGCCACGTCGAAGGCGTAAACCAGCCGGGCGCCTCCACTTGCATACCCCTTCGGGAGCGGCTGGGTCGCTGACATGCGGGGCCCATGTGTCATATTTAAAGGAGAAAGGAGGGGAACAGAGGGAAGGCGGCTCATCGGCGAGGTTTGCCGGCGATAGCGACGACGGCGAGCTTGGGAGACGGCGGGGATGGATCGAGCGGACGATGACGAGCACTCCTGTACCCGCAACTCGTCGGGAGATGGCCGGATGGCGTCGCGCCCTTCATCTCGGGCGGCAGCAAGCTTTGGGTGTCGGCGGATCCGGCGACTCCGGTGAGTACTCGAGCAGAGGAGTGATTGGGGAGATCTAGTGGAGTGCCACGAGCTCGGGGGTGGGCTTGGTTGAGGTTGGAGGGGCAGAGCAGCGGCGCACTTCACCAAAGATGGAGCAGGAGAGCTCTCTCCGGCTTGCTCCGGTGTTGCGAGGCGATGACTAGGAGATGTAGGAGGCGAGTGGTGAAGAGAGACGGGGCGGGGGAGCTCCTTTTATAGCCGGGCGAGGGTGGCCGGATGCCGCCACGGTTGCGCTGGCATGGCAAGGATGGCAAGCTGGCTGCTGCGCTGGCCGTCGCGGCGCGGGCTGAAGTGGACGTGAGCGCGCAGGAGTGATGGGACGCGTGCGGAGCCATTAAGAGCGTGCGGACATGGCGGCGACCGCGGCGACTGCGGTGCCCTGTTCGGCCCGTGCGTGAACTTGGCCGTGTGCGGTCGCGAGCTTCACCAGAGTTGGGAGAGAGTTCTGGAGGGGGTACGTGGGTGGTGACGACGACGTCGGCACGACAGGACAAGGAGGGGCAGCGCGAGGTGACCGGAACGGTCGTGTCCGACGCGGTCGACGCGCAGAGCGTGCTGCTTGGTCACCGTGTGCATTGACACCTACATTGCGTTCTGGCATGACTTGTCATGTCTACGCAGTTGACCCTTCTCCCTGAGGACTCCCTGTGCAGCTAGTTTGGCAAGAAGTGGCCTGGACAGCGCTGGAGCTTCCAGACAAGTTTCTGGATAGAAACTTGGGCAAGAAGCTGGGGAGAAATGGCTAGGGTTTTGAGAGAGGAGATTTGTCACATTGGTGTGTAGTAGGAAGGTGCCCACTCTGGACAAATTTTAGACCAAATGGACAAGTTTTGGATGTGGTTGCTTCACAACTACCCCTCTGGTCCAGAAACATTGCTGATGATGTTGCACTCACATGGATGGGCTCCTGGAGTTGGAACTTGCTATTTGTGGGTGATTTGATGATGCCAAGATGCTATAAAAATTTCATAGCATTTAGATAAGAATAAATGGTACTTCCTTCACAAAGCTTTCCACTTGACAGAAACTTGGAGGAATTTTATAGAGAAAATGGCTAAATGAAATGAGCCAAAATTTGGTGGAGGATGTTCATATGGATAGGAGAATGTCCTGGATTAATTTCAGAATTTTTTAAGCAATATAAAATATAGTGGCTTCACAAACTGAAATTATGGCCAGAAACAAAGATTGGATGCTGAGCTCACCATGAGTATGGAATCTTGAATATTTTCACATACCCACGGTTCACATGGTCCAAAGAATTTATGAGAATTTTCCTGGAATTTTTGGAAGGCCAGAAATATAGGTTGCTTCACAACCTAGGGCTCAAAGGGTTATTCCTTTAATGAAAAAGGAATATTTAATTGGAAGAAAAATTGAGATTGGGCAAGAATGGAAATGACATGATTTGGGAGAAATCTTTGGGAGCCTGAGTCACTTGGGAAAGAAAAGTGAAAAAATTATTCCCAAGTTTTAAGTCCATAGAGTCATTCAAAACAAAATCCAAACAAAATTTCCAACTGAAAGTTTTAACTGGATTTTGAAAGAAAAGTTGGTAAAAACCAGGGTGTCACAGTTCAGTCCTGCGCCACATTGGTCCGCCCGTGACACATTATACGGAGACCCCTGGAGGACTAGTCGCACAAGACAAACAAACCAGAGCCGCGAAGGACTTTGTGTCCACCGACAAAGCTGGCTAGGAATTGTAGCCCTAGACCCCAGGTATGTTTATACAACCTAGGGGCCTAGTTTTTCGATAGCATGCATACACAGAATCCCTTGGTATTCACATAGTGTACTTTGTACACACCCTAGTCACAAATATACATGACCGGGGGTAGGGTATTTACTGGATCGCAAGGGCCCGAACTAAGGTAAGTCCTTGTCTCTTATTACCATGCATCCAACCTAGCTGTAAGGGATATCCTACTGAATGCTCTGCTGGAATCATATTCATCAACTAGTAAAAGAGGTGGAGATTGACAATGCGTGCGAGATAGGCCTAAGCGTCCGGGAGACACGTAGGCAGGTATATGTATAGAGAAAAGGGTCGATGTAGATCATGTGTGCCTATGCGTGTGAAAGAGTTCTTGTGACAGAGACTAGTGAAAGGGGTCATAGTTAGTTGTGAGATAGAGGGAGGGAGGGTGATATATATAGACAACGTGTGTGCGAGAGATACCTCAGGAGAGAGTGTGAGGATGTGCGAGAGAGAAGGCAGATGGATATACAGCGTGTGCGCGTATGTGTGAGAGAGAAAGATAACACGTGTGTGAGGAGGGTACGCGTAAAAGACTAATGTACACATCAATTTAAAATATAAAATTGTATCATATTTGGATGGGATCATGATATTTGTGATTCGCGTATGGAACGATCGTTGGTGTATCAAGCATCCATATTCTGTCAAACTTGAGCATGTGTATGGTATTATTCAACATAATTGATCCATAGAGTCAGTATTTTGAAATCCAAGCAATGCATGGCTTTAGCAATTCAAATATAAACGTGATTATAGTTTATGTTGTGTGTGTAAAGCACATTATACATACAAAAGATACATAGTGAACATTCTAAATAGCTAGCTAGGAACTAGCAAACGTTTGAAATCAACTTAAGGTGGTTTCAAATATTCGAATTCAACATGAAGTGCATTCAATTATTTGAATTTGAGATCATGCCATTTGTAAATCATACCTAAATTAAGGGTGCATCAATCTTTGCTTTGCCTTTGTACATAATAACATATAGTCGTGTACAAAATACATTCAAATTTACCACCTCCATTCCAAAAAATTAGTAGTTATAGGATTTTCAAGAGTCAAAATTTCAAAAGAAGCGCATAATTTAATGAGGTTTTCAATCATACAAGGTCAAATTTAACGAGGTCTATTAAGGTCAATCCTAATAGTTCAAGAGTACTGTAAACATGAATGCTTCTGGTTCAAAATTTTGAACGAAGCGCTAAAAGAGCCTCTCCTCGCCCGAAACCGCGCGAGACCAATGTTTGGTAGAAGGAAATTACCGTCGTAACTATGACTCGTGAAGCCTATTGGCCCGACATCCAGAAGTCTAAACCGGGGTAGGTTTGTAACTTCACCGAGACGCCACACAACCGCCTCCGAAAAACATTCATATACCATGGGCGCCTAAACGCCGATGCGCTCGGCTGAAATCACACCCGCCCACTATTTTGGACACGTGAGATTACCGTTCTACCCCCGACCTGCTGCATGTACGAAATTTTAGATGGGGCAAAGTTTGTAACTTTCCCCAAATTTCAAACAAGCACGTCCCGGAAACATGGTTCCCCTTAGCTTTCCCCCTCCCCCTTCCGATTCCCCATTCATACTCCGTGGGCGCCAAAACTCCCTCTCCACCAGCCACGAAACCCCAGCCTCCTCCGTCCGCCACCCCATCACACCGATCCACTGCCGCCCTCCTCCATCACGCCGGAGCCGATACCCCGATACCCCGACGTGCCCTCCTCCATCATACCGATCCACCGCAACATCAACCGCAGTGCCCTCCAGGACTTAGCAGTTGAAGCCAAGGTAGAGCTGCTCCACGACGCGGACGTGCGTCATACCCGAGCCACTTCAATTCCTCTGTCCTGTGCCTCACCGCTACTACTCCAACGTCGCAACCGTCCACCGCACCGGAGCTGTTCCCGCTACGCTGTCGTTCGCCGCCTCGGATCTGCTTCTCCGTCGCCGATAGAGGGCCACCGCACCACACTCAACAACTCGGCCATGGGTGCGTCCAAGGATACACCGTCCTCCACAACATCTGATTTCCAGCGAACCACAAGAAGATCGTCGAAAAATCATAAGGGGGACACAGCATGGCAAGCCGATATTGGTACTCCTCTTCCCTTATTCTTGCAAATCTTACATGTCTGCTCGCACGGTATTCATCCCACGAAGGAAACTAGTTGACCACTTCTTACTGCACATTCTTCCTGATACTAGATGTTCCAAGTAACTCGCGATGCACAAGGTTTCCCCCCATTTACTATTTCACTTTAGCTAGAGGTCCATAACCTGCCTGGATTTCAATTCAGTGTCAGTTCATTCCCAATTAAAGGAAGCACCACCCGCGGAGGCGCGCGAAGCACCTAGTCCACCTATTTGCCTAGGAATCAGCGCCTCAGCGTCTATCTTAGAGGTGTGTGTGGTGCAGGAGTTGCTGGTCCCTGATCTGGAGGTCCGCCGGGCTTAAACGGATTGCCGGGGGGCGCTGCCAAGCACGGCGGTGGGGTGAGGTCGAGGGGAGGGCCGGGCGGCAGAGGCAGGGGTCTAGGCCGGTGGTCGCTGGCGGTTCAAGGAAGATCATCAATAGTGACTGGCAGGTGGTAGATAAAGGCCATCTGCCCGTTCCTTGTAGATCGGACGGTGCAAAAAAAATCGACTGACCTATTTGTTTTCAGTCAATTGTTATTTTCATAGGACCACATGTGGTGGTTTGCTGGAGGATTACCTGCACTTCTCAGCCATCCCTGTGCTCATATTTCAAAAGTCTAGAATCTAATTTCGTGTGGCATGCATGATGTAGAGCTATCATATGTCTGCCGTCATTTGTTTTTGATCCACCAGCTATCTGATACTTTTACACTGCACTACTTGTGCACAAACTACACCCATACTCTCTCACTATTGTTTTATTACGTATGGGTATTTCAGAATCTCAACCACAGTATTCTAAAAAGAAAACACAGCTGTCGCTCCAGTCTGCATCGAGCATTGGAAAGGCGCGGTTTGACGCTCTAAAGAAGAGTGTAGTGTCATTCGATGAAGACTGTCAACGTAGCTCTGTAGTTGATGACCCCATTCGCCATACACCAGCATCGCAGGTGCTTGCTTTAACTTCATGGTGTCATATGTGGTTGCATGTTGCATATGGTGTCTACCTTGTATATTGCTTCTAAATTGGTTAAATTGCATCTGCTTAGCCATATTTTGTGAATATGACATGCCTTCCTGTTTGTGGTACATACTGCATATGTCTATTAACCATGTTGTTACATCAAACTAATGTTCTTGTGTATCCCTCATCAATCACTTATGATGAGGCAGTTAGACAGGTGGGTTAGTGTGAGACGCGCTACTCTTTTCAAGAGTGAAGTGTCATCCTCCCCACATGATTCTCAACAAACAGCAAGGCTAGATGAAGATAGTCAACATAGCTCTGTAGTTGGTGACCGCATTTCCCCTACACCACCATCGCAGGTGCTTGCTCTAACTTGGCAGTGTGATATGTGGTTGCTTGTTGCATATGGTGTCTAGCTTGTAATTCTTCTAATTTGGTTAAATTGCATCTGTTATTCTACTTAGTTTACACATTATACCTGTTAATGTGACATGCCTTCCTGTTTTTGGTACATACTACATCTGTCTATTAACCATGTCCTTACATAAAACTACTGTTCTTTTGTATCCCGCATCAATCACTTATGACGAGACACCTTTAGTATATTCCGCTTGATCTTTGTTACATCTTGCATATGATTTATAGCATGTACCGTGTCTAATTTGTTGAAACGCCATTTATTATGAGATGCTTTTAACTTGGCAGAGTCATATTGGTTCCATCTTTCATGTGGTGTCTACCTTGCATTGCTTCTAATTTGTTGAAATGGCTTCTGCTTAGTTTACACAAATAGGTGTGAATATGCCATGCCGTCCTGTTTTTCATACATATTCCATCCTTGTATCATGTGTTTGCCTTACATCCAAGTAGTGTTCGTCAGTATCATGCATGAATGAGTTCTGAAGAGTGATTTTTATTCCTTTTTATTGTCGTTTGACTTGACAATGCAAAATCAATAAAGCGGAAGGAAATTAGCAAGGCAGTGGATGATGGTGCTCCTTCCGACCAACTGAAACGGAGGGTCTCTACAGATTCTACTCCGCTATCCTCCAAACAAGATTTGCAAGACAACACATGCATAGACAGTCAACGTAGTTGTGTTGATGATGAGCACATATCCCGTACCCAACCATCACAGGTGCTCGCTCTAACTTGGCACTGTTATATGTGGTTGCATGTTACGTATGATGTCTACGTTGTATTGCTTCTAATTTTGTTGAATTGCATCTGCTTAGTTTACACATTATACTTGTGAATAAGACACGTGTTCCTGTTTCTAGAACATACAATATCTGTCTATCACGCCATGTTCTTACATCAAAGTACTACTATTGTGTAACCTGCAACAATCACTTATCATAATCCACATTTAACTTGGGAGTGTGATATAGGTTGCATCTTGCATTGTTTTCTAGCTTGTACTGCTTCTAATTTGTTGAAATGGCACTTATGACGAGACAGTTTTAACTCGGTAGAGTGACATTCGTTGCATCTTTCATACGGTGTCTAGCTTTCATTGCTTGTAATTTGTTGAAACACCTGCTGCTTAGTTTACACATCATAGGTGTGAATATGCAATGCTGTCCTTTTTTCTTACATATTCGATCCTCCTATCATGCGATCGCCTTACAAGAAAGTAGTGTTCGTCAGCATCATGCATCAATGAGTTCTGAAAAGTGAATTTTATTCATTTTTCTTGTGGGTTTGACTTGACAAGGCAAAAAAATAAGAGAGAGGAAGGAAAAAAGTAAGGCAGGGGCTGATGGTGGTCATCTGGTGCCACCAGTAAGGAGGCGCTCTAGAGATTCTGCTACTGCTAGTGCAGTAGAAGTTCCAAGTAACCCTACTCCAGCATCCCAGGTGCTTTCTCTAGCTTGGCAGTGTGATATTTGCTTGCATGTTGCATATGGTGTCTAGCTTGTATTGCTTCTAATTTGATTAAACTACATCCGCTTAGTTTACACATTATACATGTTAACTTGCCATGTCTTCCTTTTTTTGCATATACTACATCTGTCTATTACATGTTCTAACATCGAAGTACTGTTCGTGTCTATCCTGCATCAATTACAAATGACGAAACACCTTTAACTTGGTAGTGTGATATTGTTTGGATCTTGCATATGATTTATTTCTTGTACCGCTTGACATTTGTTTAAATGCCACTTATGACGAGACACTATTAACTTGGCAGAGTGATATTTGTAGCATCTTTCATATGGTGTCTAGCTTCCATTGCATTGCTTCTAATTTATTGAAAAGCCTTCTGCTTAGTTTAAGCATCATAGGTCTGATTATCTCATGCCGTCCTGTTTTTCATACATATTACATCCTCCTATCATGCGGTTGTCTAACATCGAAGTTCAGTTCGTCTGAATCACACATCAATTAGTTCTGAAGAACTAAATTTTTATTCCTTTTTCTCGTGGGTTTGACTTGACATGGAAAAAAGAGAGGAAGGTACACAGAATGGTAGGGGATGGTGTTACTACTCGGGAAGCATGGAAACCGAAGCGGAACAGCTCTGCAGATTCTGCTGGTACAGATAGTGCAAGGGAAGGTGGAAGTCCACCGGATAAATGTACAAACACAGTATCCCCTGCTAGACCACCTGCAAAACGTACCAAAGACAAATGAACCAAACAAGCAACAACAGCCCTAGTGGTTGCAGCACCTTCTTCCACAGTACCAACATGTGCACGACTTACTCGTGCATCCACTCTGCTAGCGGCAAGTTCCCAAGCTCCTTTGCCACCTGACACTACTTCTGAAGCACTCTTGGCACAAGAGGACTTGGCAAGATCAGATGAACCTTGTGAGCTTCAACACCAAGATGGTAGCTGATCGAGTCAAGTTACAGTTGCATGCTTCTTTATATGTAGTCTTTGATGAACTCTTTATATGTTGTCTCACAGTTTGATGTACACTAACACTTCCCATGTTCGTTGTTGAACTAGCACCTAGGCGCAAGGGGAAACAGACATCAGGGATAATTCTCGACAGGTTAACTAAATCTAAAGGAGGAAGAATGGAGATCCATTTTGAGTCAGGTTTAAAAAGGCCACGTGATGCTACAGAGTCAGCCAAGTTAGTATCAGAGGCTGCCGTTGCTGTTAGGTGTCATGCACGTATCCTCCCAACATGGATTCAATACAGGAATGACAAAGACGAAATTCAGTTTAACACCTTCCTCGACCATTTATCTGTAAGTATGGTTATTTATGGAACTTAGTAATATCATTGTCGGAAGTCGGGCTCCGGAGACGAAATCCAGTTTAACACCTTCCCACATGCCGCAGGTTGTTGATCATGAGGGAGCGGTCGTGTGTGCCCTTGAAGTTGGCGATGAACTAGCTGCAGAGCTCGCCCCATGACGAGATCGACGCCTCAGGGAGGTTCATGAGCCAAGAGTGCGGGCTGTCCTTGAGGGCCATGGGGAACCAGTTCGCCATGACCTTGTCGTCGCCGTTCGCCGCCTCGACACTAAGCACATAGAGCTGAAGGAACTCTGCGGGGTTGGGGGTGCCGTCGTAGCATGGAGGCAGCTCCTGCTTGAACTTCGCGGGCCACACCACCTGACGCGGCTCGCGGGTGAAGGCGCGGCAACCCACACCACTCGAAGGCACACCGCCGGCGAGGGCAGCGCGGTTCTGGCGCCCAGCCGCCACGACCTCCTGGACGGCCCGGTCTTGGCACCGGCGCTGCTGCTCGAGGAGCACTCGCACATCAGGTGGCATGCGGCGGATGATCTGGCAGCTGGCTTCGTCTTGGACCGGCGAGGATGCACCGCGGGACAGCTCACGTGCCCGCAAGTTGCGCTGGGGCCCAACAAGCTCGTCGCACAGAGGAGGTGGCGGGGGAGCGCCATGCGCTATGTCCCCAGTGCGAGACGGCGGGGGGCGGAGCAAGTGGGAAGGCGCCGGAGCATCCCCGGCGGCGTTGACGAGCTCGGTGATGCGACCAAGCCAGGCGTCGTAGCCGGTGTTAGCTGGACGGTAGCGGAGCAGCTCGCGCGGCATGAGTAGCGCGCGGCCTGCGCGTTCGGCGGCCCACGGCGGGCGAGGGAGGAGGAGCCCGTGGCGGTCTGGCCGTCTGCCTGCATTGAGGGTGATACGTCTCCAACGTATCTATAATTTTTCATTGTTCCATGCTATTATAGTATCAATCTTGGATGTTTTATATACATTTACAAGCAATTATATATCATTTTTTGGGACTAACCTATTAACTTAGTGCCCAGTGCCAGTTGCTGTTTTTGCCTGTTTTTGATTTTTCAGAATATCAGTACCAAATGAAGTCCAAATGCCACGAAACTTTTTGGAGATTTTTTTCTGGACATAAGAGACACTAGAAGCTTCGGGAGAGGGCCAGATGACAGAGGAAGTGTCCACGAGCCACCAGGGCGCGCCCCGGGGGGTGGCGCGCCCTGGTCCCTCGTGGGCCCACCTCTGCTCCATTTGACCTAATTCCACCTCTATAAATAATCTAAAATCGGGAAACCAACACAGGAGTCCATGAAATACTTTTCCGACGCTGCAAGTTCCTGTTCTTGAGAGATCCCATCTGGAGGCCTTTACCGGCACTCTGCCAGAGGGGGATTCGATCATGGAGGGGCTCTCCATCAACCTTGCTGCCCTTCCGATGATGCGTGAGTAGTTTACCATAGATCTTTGGGTCCATAGTTAGTAGCTAGATGGCTTTTTCTCTCTTTTTGATCTTTAGTACAATGTTCTCCTCGATGTTCCTGGAGTTCTATCCGATGTAATCACTTTTTACGGTGTGTTTGTTGGGATCCGATGAATTATGAGTTTATGATCAGATTATATATTATTTGAGTTTTCTCTGAACTCTTTTATGCATGATTGTTATAGCTTCGTATTTCTCTCCGATCTATTGATTTGGTTTGGCCAACTAGATTGATTAAACTTGCAATGGGAGAGGTGCTTTGTAATGGGTTCGATCTTGCGGTGCTCAATACTAATGACAGAAAGGGACATGACACGTATGTATCATTGCTATTATGGGTAAATAGATGGGGTTTATTCATGCGTGAGTTTACTTTGTCTACATCATGACATCTTGCTTAAGGCGTTACTCCGTTCTTTATGAACTTAATACTCTAGATGCATGCTGGATAGCGGTCGATGTGTGGAGTAATTGCAGTAGATGTAGAATCATTTTGGTCTACTTGTCTCGGACGTGATGCCTATATACATGATCATTGCCTTGGATATCGTCATGATTATTTGCTTTTCTATCAATTGCCCAACAGTAATTTGTTTGCCCACCGTATGCTATTTTCAAGAGAGAAGCCTCTAGTGAAAACTATGGCCCCCGGGTCTACTTTTGTCATATATTAAAAATCCTAAAAATACCTTGCTGCAATTTTACTTTATTTATTTTATTTTGTATTTTTGTTCGATCTATCTATCTATCACCATACAATTTAATCTTGCAATTGACCGCCAAGGGATTGACAACCCCTTGTTCGCGTTGGGTGCGAGGATTTGTTATTTTGTGTACAGGTGCTGCTAATGAGTTGTTGCGTGATTCTCCTACTGGATTGATAACCTTGGTTTCATAACTGAGGGAAATACTTATCTCTACTGTACTGCATCATCCCCTCCTCTTCGGGGAAATCCCAACGGAGCTCACAAGTAGCAGGAAGAATTTCTGGCGCCGTTGCCGGGGAGACATCATCAACATCTATCAAGTACCTATGCATAAACATTCATCTCCTTGCATTTATTTTATTTGCCTTTGCCTCTCGTTTTCATCTTCCCCACTTCTAAAAAGTTTTAACAAAAATACAAAAATATTTTCAGTTTGCGTTTTTCTTGTTTGCTTCTATGCTTGATTGTTATCTTGATTGCGTAGCCACGATGTCTCAAGAAAATACAAAATTATGTGATTTTTCCAATACTAATAATAATGATTTTATTAGTACTCCGATTGCTCCTCCCGCCGCTAGTGCGGAGACCTATGATATTAATGCCGCTTTGCTAAATCTTGTTATGAAAGAACAATTTTTTCGTAGTCCTAATGAAGATGCTGCATCCCATCTTAACACTTTCGTAGAATTGTGTGATATGCAAAATAAAAAATATGTGGATAATGATATTGTGAATTTAAAATTATTCCCGTTCTCATTGCGGGATCGTGCAAAAATTTGGTTTTCATCTTTACCACGAAATAGTATCGATTCTTGGGATAAGTGTAAAGATGCTTTTATTACCAAGTATTTTCCTCCCGCGAAAATTATTTCCCTTAGAAATCAAATTATGAATTTCAAGCAACTTGATCATGAAGATGTTGCCCAATCTTGGGAAAGTATGAAATTAATGATAAGAAATTGCCCTACTCATGGTTTAAATTTGTGGATGATCATACAAAAAATTTATGCGGGATTAAATTTTGTTTCTAGAAATCTTTTAGATTCCGCCGCGGGTGGTACTTTTATGGAGATTACATTGGGAGAAGCTACTAAATTGCTTGATAATATTATGGCAAATTATTCACAATGGCATACTGAAAGAGTTCCTACTAGTAAAATGGTGAATTCTGTTGAAGAAATTAGTACTTTGAGTGATAAAGTTGACGCGCTTATGAAATTGGTTGCTAGCAAAAATACTCCTATTGATACTAATGATGTGCCTTTATCTACCTTGATCGAGCAAAATATTGATCCCGTAGATGTGAATTTTGTCTCGCGAAACAATTTTAATAGTAATGCTTATAGAGGTAATTTTAATCCTAGGCCGTTTCCTGGAAATTCCTCTAATAATTATGGTAATTCCTATGGTAATTCTTATAATAATAATAATAGGATGCCCTCTGATCTTTAAAGTAATATTAAATAATTTATTAATGCACAAAAAGTTTTCAACACTACGATAGAAGAAAATTTGAGTAAAGTTGATGATATGTCTAGGAGCATTGATAGAATTATTCATGACATGGAAAATCTTAAGACTAAAATTTTGCCACCCAAAATTGATATTAATGAATCAATTAAAGCTTTATATGTCTCCATGGATGAGAGTAAGAAAAGAACCACTATGCTAAAATTTAAACGAGAATATTTAGAAAAAGCGATTCCTCCTAGTTTTTATCATAGTAATGATGAGGATATTAAAATGATTGGTGTTTCATATATTGATTCTTTGTTTAGCAATATAAAACTTGATGAAAAGGGGACTGATGAAGAGTCAACTTTAGCTATAAGGCGTCCCCATAATTTGGAGGGTGAAAATCTTGATAAAAAATTGATAAAAGTGGGTTTGGAGATGTAAAAACTTTAACTAGCGATGTGCCCACTCTCTTGGATTACAAAGACATTAATTATGATAGTTGTTCTTTGATTGAATGTATTTCTTTTTTACAATCCATGCTAAATTCACCCAACGCTTATGAACAAAATAAGGCTTTTACTAAACACATCGTAGAAGCGATGATGAAAGCGTTAGAAGAAAAGGTAGAACTAGAAATTTCAATTCCTAGAAAATTATATGATCAGTGGGAACCCACCATTAAAGTTAAAATTAAAAATTATGAGTGCAATGCTTTATGTGATTTGGGTGCTAGCGTTTCCACAATTCCAAATTCTCTATGTGATGTGCTAGGTTTTACCAATATAGATGAATGTTCTCTTAATTTGGATCTTGCGGATTCCACTATTAAAAAGCCATTGGGTAGAATAAATGATGTGATTATTCTTGAAAATAGAAATTATGTGCCCGTGGACTTTATTGTACTTGACATTGAATGCAATTCTTCTTGCCCCATAATACTTGGTAGGCGTTTTCTTCAAACTATTGGTGCTATTATTGATATGAAAGAAGGTAATATAAGATTTCAATTTCCACTAAAGAAAGGGATGGAACACTTCCCTAGGAAAATAATTAAAGCACCCTATGAATCCATTATGAGGGCCACTTATGGAATCAACTTGAAAGATGACAACACTTGAAACTATGCATTATGCCTAGCTAGGGGCATAAAACAATAGCGCTTGTTGGGAGGCAACCCAATGAATAAAATAAATTTTTGCTTTTTATTTCTGTTCTTGTGTGTTTACACAATTATGCTACTGTTATGATTGTGTTTTTATGTTTTAATTAGTGTTTGTGCCAAGTAATGCCTTTGGGATGATTTGGAAGATAGTATAATTGATGCTGTTTGGAAAACAGAAAGTTTTGCGTCCAGTGCTGCAATTGTAGTTCTGTACTGGAGTGTCAGAAAAATCTGAAATTTTTCCACAGTATTGGTATATGAATTTCCCACGTTGTGCTAATGTTTCAGAATGTTTAGAGTTACAGAAGTATGGCTTTTAAATAGATCTCTACAGACTGTCCTGTTTTTGACAGATTCTGTTTTTGATGCATTGTTTTGCTTGTTTTGATGAAACTATGGATTGTATCGGGTGGTATAAGCCATGGAGAAGTTAGAATACAGTAGGTATAATGTGAAAATAAAATATGAATGGGTTTGCAACAGTACTTAAAGTGGTGATTTGTTTGTTATACTAACGGATCTCACGAAGGTTTTGTTGAGTTTTGTGTGATTGAAGTTTTCAAGTTTTGGGTAAGATCACGATGGATGAAGGAATAAGGAGTGGCAAGAGCCTAAGCTTGGGGATGCCCAAGGCACCCCAAGGTAATATTCAAGGAAGACTCAAGCGTCTAAACATGGGGATGCCCCGGAAGGCATCCCCTCTTTCTTTTACCAACTGTCAGTAATTTTACTTGGAGCTATATTTTTATTTGTCACATGATATGTGTTTTACTTGGAGCGTCGTGTATTATATGAGTCTTTTCTTTGTTTGCTTTTTAGTTTGTCACAATCATCTTTGCTGGACACACCTATTTGAGAGAGCCACACGTTTATCATGATTTGTTAGAATACTCTATGTGCTTCACTTAAATCTTTTGAGCTAGGCAGTTGCTCTAGTGCTTCACTTAAATCTTTTTGAGCACGGCGGTGGCTATATTTTGAAGTAATATTTGAACTCTCATGCTTCACTTATATTATTTTGAGAGTTGATAAGATTAAATTTTGAAGAAATATTTGCACTCTCATGCTTCACTTATATCTTTTTGAGAGTTGATAATAGTAATGGTAATTTGCACAAGATATGAATTTGGTCCCAAAGTCATGAATATTCAAGAGGGATATAATAAAGACTTCCATATAGATCATTGGATATGATAAGTGTGATTCCTTGCAATAGTTTTGCAATATGGAGATAATGATATGTGAGTCATGTTAGTGAGTAATTGTGATTTAGTAAGAATATTAGTGTTAAGGTTTGTGATTCCCTGTGCATGCACATAAAGTCAATAGTTATGCAACGAAATTATATCCTACTTATGGTGCATTATTCGGTGTTAGTTATGTTTAATGCATATTTATGACCGGTTTTGCTTTTTGTTTGGTCGCTTCTCAATCTATTTGCTAGCCTTCATTTGCACTAAGCGGGAATGCTGCTTGTGCATCCAACTCCTTAAACCCAAAGTTATGACAAATGAGTCCACCATACCTACCTATATGCGGTATTTCCATACCGTTCCAAGTAAATTTGCATGTGCCAACTCTAATTTTTCAAAATAGTTTTCCGTTTTGTGTGCCCGTACCGCTCATGAAGCGGCAGGGGGTGGCCAATATTTTCCATGCTAGGTGTGTTATTCTCACGATGAGTGTTTATTCACTTGTCATTATACGAGAGAGTGGCAGGTAATAGGGAAGCCCAGTCCCGAAATGATTTTTTTTTAATATGATGATAATAATAAAATTCCTTGGAAAGTGTTGGTATGGAAGGCACCCGTGGATACGGCTAGCCATGGATTGTGAAAGAATGGTGGAAAGGAAATAAACTTTATTTTCTGTTTGGGAACCGCCTATAATGTGTCTAGAATGGAAGATATTGGGAATTCTCGGTCGTTTTCGTTGACAGGAAAAGCATGCCTCTCAAAATAATTTTATCTCTCTAATTTAAGCGTTGAGCTCTGGCACCTCTGCAAATCTCTGCTTCCCTCTGTGAAGGGCCTATCTATTTACTTTTATGCAATTTTTATTTTTATTTTGAGTCTCCATCTTCTCTTAGAAAGCACCAACTAGAGCACTATTGTCATACTTGTGCATTGTGTGTAGCTAATATTGAGTGTGTTTCATGAATGGATCAATGATTCGGCATAATGGGCTAGGGATGGCTTTCTTTAGCGTTGATATTTTGAAAGGCATGGTTGCTTGTTAGTATGCTTGAGTATTTATGTCTGCATGTCAAACTATAGACTATTGCTTTGAATCATTCAAATCCAAATGTCCATGCTACAAAGAAAAGAGTATATGATGGATATGATAGGTAGCATTCAACATCAAAAATTCTGTTTTTATCATTTACCAACTCGAGGATGAGCAGGAATTAAGCTTGGGGATGCTTGATATGTCTCCAACATATCTATAATTTTTTATTGTTCCATGCTATTATAGTATCAATCTTGGATGTTTTATATACGTCTCCAACCCTATATCATTTTTGGGACTAACCAATTAACTTAGTGCCCAGTGCCAGTGGCTGTTTTTTGCCTGTTTTTGGTTTTTCAGAATATCAGTACCAAACGAAGTCCAACTGCCATGAAACTTTTTGGAGATTTTTTTCTGGACATAAGAGACACTAGAAGCTTCGGGAGATGGCCAGAAGACAGAGGAGGTGGCCACGAGCCACCAGGGCGCGCCCCAGGGGGGTGGCGCGCCCTGGCGCCTCATGGGCCCACCTTCACTCCGTTTGACCTAATTCCACCTCTGTAAATACTCTAAAATCGGGAAACCAACACAGGAGTCCACGAAATACTTTTTCCGCCGCTGCAAGTTCCTATTCTCGAGAGATCCCATCTGGAGGCCTTTTCCGGCACTCTGCCAGAGGGGGATTCGATCATGGAGGGGCTCTCCATCAACCTTGCTGCCCTTCTGATGATGCGTGAGTAGTTTACCACAGACCTTCGGGTCCATAGTTAGTAGCTAGATGGCTTCTTCTCTCTTTTTGATCTTCAATACAATGTTCTCCTTGATGTTCTTGGAGTTCTATCCGATGTAATCACTTTTTGCGGTGTGTTTGTTGGGATCTGATGAATTGTGAGTTTATGATCAGATTATCCATGAATATTATTTGAGTTTTCTCTGAACTCTTTTATGCATGATTGTTATAGCTTCGTATTTCTCTCCGATCTATTGATTTGGTTTGGCCTACTAGATTGATTTATCTTGCAATGGGAGAGGTGCTTTGTAATGGGTTCGATCTTGCGGTGCTCAATCCCACTGACAGAAAGGGACATGACACGTATGTATCGTTGCTATTAAGGGTAAAAAGATGGGGTTTATTCATGCATGAGTTTACTTTGTCCACATCATGTCATCGTGCTTAAGGCGTTACTCCGTTCTTTATGAACTTAATACTCTAGATGCATGCTGGATAGCGGTCGATGTGTGGAGTAATAGTAGTAGATGCAGAATTGTTTCGGTCTACTTGTCTCTGACGTGATGCCTATATACATGATCATTGCCTTGGATATCATCATGATTATTTGCTTTTCTATCAATTGCCCAACAGTAATTTGTTTGCCCACCGTATGCTATTTTCAAGAGAGAAGCCTCTAGTGAAAACTATGGCCCCCGGGTCTACTTTTATCATATATTAAAAATCCCAAAAATACCTTGCTGCAATTTTACTTTATTTATTTTATTTTGTATTTTTGTTCGATCTATCTATCTATCACCATACAATTTAATCTTGCAATTAACCGCCAAGGGATTGACAACCCCTTGTTCGCGTTGGGAGCGATGATTTGTTATTTTGTGTGCAGGTGCTGCTAACGAGTTGGTGCGTGATTCTCCTACTAGATTGATAACCTTGGTTTCATAACTAAGGGATATACTTATCTCTACTGTACTGCATCATCCCCTCCTCTTTGGGGAAATCCCAACGCAGCTCACAAGTAGCAGAGGGGTGCAGGGAGGAGTCCTGCTGCTCACGAGCAGCGGGGTCGGTGGTGGCAGCGGCTGCGGCCTAGACAGGGCGGCGGCTGTTGCCGTGGCTCACCGGCTCCGTCTGGGCCATGCGACCCGCCCTGTGCTCGGCGCGCTCGTGGCGTGCGTCGGCCATGAAGCTGGTGGAGTGGAGGACGGAGCGGAAGAACAGTAGCGCACCCCTACCTGGTGTGCCAAATGTCGGAAGTCGGGCTCCGGAGACCCGAAGGTTCGAACACTGGGGTGAGCTCATTCCTACCACCTTGTCCCCTACCACGGCTAGCTGCCGCGGAGCTACGGCAAGAGCATGCTAGCGGGAGTGGACCGGAGACACAACAGTTTACCCAGGTTCGGGCCACCTTGCGTAAAACCCTACTCCTGCTTGGTTGTGATTGCTCTAGCGAGAGAGAGAGAGTAGAAAGCTCGGGGCTCCCGGAATTGGTTCTGGATCCCCTCTACAGCGGCACCCTGCCCTCCTTTTATATCTGCCTTGGTCCTCTTCCCCCGAAAACTTTGGCGGGAAGGGTTGCCACACAACGGCAAGTTTGAAGGGGGACAGGGGCGCAGTCTATCCTTACAAAAGGTGGTCTTCGCCTGCAAAGCGACCGTCCATGACGCGCCGGTGGGCTCGGGGATGACATCCGCCTTGCGCGCCCGCCATCTTGGTCTTCTTTCACAGATCGGGCAACCTTTGGGGGTTGCTTTGGGAAACGGACTGCTGGCCTTGCTCCCTTAGCACAAAAGGGGAAAACCTCTCCATCCGCGCCTGCTGGCACGGCCTCTGCCACCGTTCGTCGCCGCGCGCGTCACCCACGTGGTGGGCACGAGACCGCGCGACTGAGCCGAATAGCACTTGTCCTGCGTGCCTTCGGGAGGGTGCCTCGGGAGGAAACCTCAGGAGGCCGCCCGCTCCCCTGGGCTCTTGGTGAAGTTGTGGCTGAGTCTTACTTGCCTGCTCCAGGAGGAGGTGTCCTTAGGAGCCCAAGGCCTCATGAGGGGTCTTGCTTGAGGCGCCTGCTGGTAGCCGCCTATTGGGCCTCCACCAGGCGTTGCGCCCTGGGCTGTAGGCAGACGGGCCGGGATACCCTGGGTTCCACGGGCCCGACAATCGTCTTGCTCTGTCCCATACTTTCTAGGTTGCTAGTAATGAGACTCCTATAATTTGAACAGATGAGGTTCAAGTTGGATCGGCAAGATGATGCAACTAGACAAGCATGCACTCATGATTTCAAGTCTGCTCTGCGACAGTATCGGTATAATCTGAGGAAAACTCACTTTGAAGGCAAGGCTAACAATGAACTTGCCCAAACATCTCCAGTGGAAAATATAACAGATGAAGACTGGACAACCCTTGTTAAATACTGGTCTGATCCAAAGTATCAAGTATGTTATATAGATGTGATCAGATCACATGTTGAACTCCTATTTACGCATGTCCCTCACAAATCTATCTTCTTCTAGGTGAAGTGTTCAAAGAACAAGGCCAACTGTACGAAAGTGATATTCCAACAGACGACAGGATCTCGTAGCTATATTGCACACTGCGAGGCTCTAGTAACTAGCTGCTGTTTCACTCTTTTGGCTATGCCATATTATCAGATCTATATTGACTTGTTCCAAATGCAGAGGAAAGCCCGCAAGGACCAAAAAGAACCTAAACCAAATGCGGTGGAAATCATCAAGGACTGTCACACCAGCAAGACGAAGGGCATGACTACACCAGTCAAAGCCGCTGTAGTAAGTCCTTAATCCTCAGGCCCTTTGAACTACTGGTTACTCCGACTTGTGGTGCATTGAACTGCATGGTTTGCAGCCAATGTCTATTAGTCTTTTCAATTTTATACATAGTTGTCTGAACGTATCATTGCACTTTACAAGGTTTAAAAGAGAGGAACGATGTTCCTTTGCTCTTGATCTGTAATCTAGTTCCGTGCTGCACACAATGTTACAATTGCCTGTTTGTCTGATCTCAGTAGTTTTGTGATATGAATGATGTCATACTATGCTCACCGTATTATAAACTTTGTCTCTTTATCTTAGCTGTCAATACAATGTGAAGAAATAGACAATACCTTAGCCATGGTATATGGTCATATGTTTGGAACCTGGTTTTATTATGTACTTTGCAGTAAAATACAACTAATATTTTACACGGGTTCACCAAAATAAGTTCTGTATATAAACCAAAGCTATTCTGTTTGGTTTTGCTGCCTCATTAATAATGTCTGTTCTAGTACTACTAATGTCCAAACTCAACTTTTCAGCAAGCTATGGAACAAATGGTGGAACCACAATAACCTCCTGAAGGTGATGAGGCAACCATAACCACAATGTTACCTCTTGCTGCAGTGGGTTAGTATCTCTCCACTAACAGTGCCAAAAGCACCTTCCTGCATAATACTGGGTTGGTTGTTAAGGCAACCTCATCCAAACTGCCTCATGAACAAGATCTGCAAGCTCGACAGAATGATATATCTGTGCTCCAGACACAAGTCCAATCCCTAACAGAGACCCTTTGTGAAACAAGAACAGCCATTGTTCAATGTCGTCAAGATATGCATGGTTTTGAAACCAGACTATCAGACATTTGCTATGTTGTTCAGGAGCCTAGGAGAAATGACAGTGAAGTTTATGGTGCTCCATCAGACACTACAGCATGAAAACGTACTAGTCAGGTCAAATCATCCGAGCTTCTGAACTTCTGATGGTGCATTTACTTTTATGCCAACCCTCCTTTTGTTATATGGCTGTAATTTGTTTTGTTGTGTTACAAAATTTGTTCTTAACGGGCAGCGACCGGCTGAAGAAAATAGCAAGTGATTTTTGTATAGTGTAGGGTGTTCCCTATATTTGCACGGGTGGCGAACTTTGATGCCCAGTGGATGTAATGTGTGCAATCGCCGTAATAGCCTAGCGTTAGTTGCTTGCTTATTTATTTCCTCATAGTCATCTTTTTCCTCGGTTTGTTAGTGGCCGCAATAACCATGGGCCACATACGGCCCATGGTAACCATGGGCCTGCTACCTGCTATAGTGCCCATGGGCGATCTATGGGCCGTAGGATCCGTGGGCTAAAAGTGGACCGCATTATGGGCCGTAAACGGGCCATAGTGGGAATGGTCCGTTTAAGGGCCCGTAGCATAACGAGCCGTTAATAGGCCAAAAGCCAACACATGCTTAATTCTATCGACAGTCATAACGGGTCGTTAATGGGGCAGAATACATGACGGGCTGAAAATGGCCCAATGTGTTAACATACCACAAACGGGCTGATTGTAACCATGGGCTGAATTTGGCTCATTAGCATAACAGGACAGTAATGGACCGTAAGTAATCAAGGGCCGGAAATGAGCCCAAGATTTTATGTGCCTTTAGAAGGCCGAATGAAATCACGGGCTGGAAACGGCCCAACTAAATCATGGGCCTTTAATGGGCTCAAAGCCGTTTACTTTTCGAGATGGGCCAGAATCACCACGGGCCGTCAATGGGCCCAGAGAAACAAAAGGCCTAATATGGGCCGAAAGACGTCATGGGCCATAGATGGGCCGAAAGTGACAACGGGTTGAAATCATAAGGCACGGCCCACATGGCGCTAGTGGGCCAAATTTTGAAAGGCCATAACGGGTCGTGAGTACCCGGGCCGTAAATGGGCTGTATGTGAACATGCCGTTAACAGGCTTTCCTTGGGCCGGCCCGCTTACTTTTGACCAAGTCAAACGGGCCGGCCTTTTTAACGTAAATGGGCCACTATTGGGCCGTGCCACATGTCGACGTATCATAGGTGTCCCGCGTCCAATGAATGGATGACATCTGTCCCAACGCCGAGCTGACACGTGGTTCCACCGGCGAATGAGAAATTTACACGTGGAAAATCGTCATTGGTCAGGGCTGCTAACGGGTTATCGGATCCAAACCGGAACCCGATAGCTTAACGGCGACCCTTTACAGTGGATGCCACGTGTCGGTCACCCTTGATGAAAACACTTCCATGACTCGACATTTATCATCATGGAAGTGGACACTTTCGTGATGATAATTTCAGTATTGTCATGGAACACTTCTACGATAGCACAGGTATGACTATCTTGATTCTGTCATAAAATTGTCACGGATGTACATGCATGACAGAAAACTTGACCTACTGTGACAAAGACGTATCATCACAAAAGTGTTTTTTTTGTAGTGCTTGCTTCTGCTTTTTGGCAAGTTGCTCTACTTGCCGACATTGTTGGAGATCATGGCCCTTCGTGCGGTGGATCTTGCAGTATGGCCCGCCGGTCTTGCCGGCCTTCTCACCTGCCGCAGCTTCCCGGCAAGCATCGCACCCAGCAACCTCCTTGCCGGGGATCTCTGCCTTCGGCTTCTTGGTGGTGTTAGTGTCGCCAGAGCTCTTGACGGCCAGTACAGTCTTGTTCTTGAGCTTTCTATTGCGCTTTCTGTTCTTCTTCTGCGGGGTTGATGCATCGTCGTCTTCGGAATCGACGTCTGCACCCGCATCTTCCCCGGGGAGTCGTCTCCCTTCCTCAGCACATGCACACCTATCCACCAAGGCATATAGATCGTTGATGGTCTTGACCTGCTCGACATTCATCTATGACCGCATCCTGCGGTTGCACACATTCATGTGGAACGCGGCAACAACAGCTGCGGGATGGATGTCGGGGATGTTGTGGTGCACATGGCTGAACTGTTGTATGTACTTGCGGAGGTTCTCTCCATCTCTTTGGGGGATCACCTGCAAATCGCTGGGCTGACCTGGTAGCTTGTGGCCACCCTGGTAAGCGCCAACAAAATGATGGCATAGATCCGCCCAAGAAGAGATGGAGCCCTCAGGCAGGTTCATCAACCATGACCTGACGTTGGGCCGAAGCACCAACGGGAAGTAGTTGGCGAGCACTTTCTCATCCCGTCCCTCGGTAGCCTCCACTGCGATGGTGTAGATGCCAAGGAACTCGGCTAGGTTGAACGTGCCATCGTACTTGTCAGGCAGCTCAGGCTTGAAGGCACGGGTGGACGCCCAACGAACTTGCCGCAGCTCACGAGTAAACGGTAGGCACCCCACATTGTAGGGCAAGTACCCAGCGGCTACTGGAGCGAGCACGTTCACTGCCGGCCTGGCACGGTCGTCAGATTGATGGCGTGCTTCCCGGCGCCGCTTGATCTTCGTGCGGGCGTCCTCGTCGCACCGCTCGCGGAGCACTTGACGCTGATCTTGGCGGCACCGCTGATCCGACGAAGCCATAGACAACACATCACGGTCATCTGATCGGCTGGCTGGCCGCTGAGATGGTGGCGGGTGTCGAGGCGACTGCACCGTTTGCGCGGCGTCTCCGGCAAGGTAGCCGGACGGTCCCGCCACCATGGTGGGTGGTCACCGTGAGGGCCCCACGTCTTGTGTTTTGCTGGGATCGGCAAAACTGATGAGACTCTGAATGGTAGCTCTCCATTCGTCCATCTTATCCGGGCTTGGCGGGAAGTTCAAAAGTATCTAAACCCACGCCATGGCCTCTACTACCGTGGTTGGCATGGCTGGGAGCACGGAATGAGGCATCGCTCGACTCCTGGCAGAGCCAGAAGGAGCTTAGTTACGTCCATGCCACTGTGGCTCATGCTTGCCAACAGGCGGACGTGGTGGTGGAGGCGGCGCTCCATGAGCAATCGGAAGTTGCTGCACAGGAATCTTGCCTTGCGATCCTCTAGAACCGCTAGCAAGTTGGGGGAGCGTGTCATGCCCATCTTGCGATGGTCGCGGTGTACGCCGCCCCGCGCCGTTGTTGGACGTCGCCGCTACATTCTGGGATGTTGCGGCGGCTGGGTTCTGGGTAGCAGCAGTATGAACTATATTACTATGATGACTGCGCTCACCAGACTGTCTCGGAAGTTGACTGGCCATGACGTCGCCGGTTCTGTGGCCAGGCTCTGCAATGTGGCGGGGGTACTGGGCACCCGCACCACTCGTACCTCCTGCCTCGCCCATCCCAACCGTAGCGCCCGCGCCGGCTGCGCCGCCTACGCCGCCTGCGGTTGCCTTGGAGGGTGGCTTGGCCGTGGCAGGAACCATCCCGGACCCACCCTTCTTCTTAGGGGCCATCGACGAAGGTGATGAAGTTGGTACTCACACTACCAAAAAACCGATTTGTGACACACAATCCCCCTACTTGGCGCGCCAAAGATGTCGTGGGAAACGACTATCTATGGGACCGAACGGGTCCCTTTGCGATTCGGCTCAGGGGACATGCATGGGACAAAGAGCAGATTTTTAGTAGGTGCAAGAACACGTGGGGAATTTATCCAGGTTTGGGCCGCTATGAGCGTAAACCCCTACTCCTGCTCTGTGTTTGATCATGTATGAACTCTGATTACAGGGAACGTAGTTTTCTGGCAAGGTGCACGGGAAAATGCAGCTATGGCGTGTAATTGAGCTGGGTGTCGACCGTTCTACCTGTAGCCGTGGGCCTCCTTTTATAGGCCAAGGGGCTACCACAATGGCTAATACAGTCAGTCGGCCCAGTGGGAACCAGGGTACCACGGCCCGTCTGCCTCTGGCCCGGAGGACAATGCTTGGGCCGGCCCATGAGGGTGGCCCTGCCTCGGTAGCTCCGGAGGAAGCCGCCTCGCGAGGCCCCTCGCCGCCAGGTCAGTCCCTGCCGAGGCCGCCAAGCACATCGGCCTGCCCTACAACGCCATGTTGGGCTACCCGGCGCTCTCCAAATGCATGGCCGCGACCCACCACGCCTACGGCCTCGTCAAAATGCCCGGCTGCAGCGGTACCCTCACTGTCCGCTGCAACGAGAAGGATGCGCTGCACACCCTCGAGCACGCCTACAAGACTGCCTCCACCGTGTACCCGGCCGATGAGGACGTGCCTGGGCCTGCCGAGGAGACGCCCGTGAAGAAGAAGCCCCTACTCTCTCAGGAGCGGGCTGAGTCCAAGAAGGCGTAGCTGGATGGGGGCGAAGCAGGCCCCTCCCTCGCCGTCAGCGGCGGGCCCTCCACCAAATAGGAAGGCACGCTCGTCACCTTCCTCCGGGCAAGCCCTGATGCGTTGGCTTGGACAGCATCAGGCACGCACGTCCTACCGAGGAAGGTGATCGAGCACCACTCAGCCGCGTGCCAGAGCGCACAGCCCGTCAAGCATAAGGAATGGCGTCAGGCACCCGAGAAGCAGGAAGTCATCACCCAGGAAGCCAACAAGCCCCAGGATGCTGGAATCACCTGTGAAGCTCCCCACCCCAAGTGGATCGCCAGGCTCACCCCCGTCGCCTGGCCACGCGGTAGCATGCGCATGTGCATTGACTTCATCGCCCTCAACCAGGCTCGCCCCGCGGGCCCCTTCCCTCCTCCGCGGATTGACCAGACCGCTGGCTCGCCCTGCCTCATGCGTATGCCGTTCGGCCTGGAGGGTGCCAGAACCACCTTCGCGAGGCTGATGCGCATGAGCCTGGAGTCCGACATCGCAAGGAATATGGAGGTGGTTAACACCCGCCCCCGGCCAACTGCGGCCCCACTCATGACGGAGGAGGGTGTTCCGGTACAAAACACATGGAACACCCGCCATCACCATAAGTTCTATCCGTGCCCCACGGATACGAGTGACATGGAGCTGTACACGCTCTGGGGCTCTCTCTACCCACGCTGCCTTCGGCACGTGAGAGCTCCTTCCCACTCTCGTGGAAGCCCCACGCTCAGCGCTAGCGGATGCCCCATGCTCAGTGCTGGCGGCCTACTTACCTAAGGAGCCCTCGGCCGTCACATCCTCAAGCTGACCCGTGTCGAACACGGCAGCATGTATATTTTTGTTATGTAATGAACCTGCTTCATGCATCAGTAAAGCTTATTTCCTTCAAAACCCTGTGTGCTTGCAGTTGAGGGTGCCCCAGTAGGGGCGCGCGCTCGTGGTCTCACCCATGCCTGTCACGCGAGCGGGGGCTGGGCACGGTGTCTATGCTCGGGTTAGTCCCAGCAGCACTGAAAAACCCAAGCGACTGAGCTCTGGCTTGCGGGCCTGCTCCCGTGTACGTCACCTCACCAGGTCCTTGGTGCTCTTGTCTCCTCGCATAACACCCACAAGCGACCTCGCGAGTGCGCCCTGCTGCACTACTTGCGAAAACTTGGCAGTTTCCCTGGTGCAGGATACCGAAGGCCTCAGGAGCCCCCCTCAGGAGGCCTCGCGAGCGGCGTCCTACAGGTGGAAGGCCTCACGAGGGACCGCGCCTCATGAGCCGTGCCCTGCGAAGGACTCGCCCCAAGCTGCACGCCTCGAAGGAGGTAAGTCTAAAGCACCCCTCGGGTTTTTCCCTCTCGTTTCTCTCTCGTGGCATCCTGATTTCCTTGGCACGAGCCGCCTGCGCGTCAAGGGGTGGACCCAGAGCATCGCGCCTCAGGGATTCCTACCAGCCCTAAGAGCCCTACACCCTCTGGCCTTGCCGAGCACATGCTCTGGGCATACCAGCGATTGTTGTAGCCCGCCTCGGGGGCTGGGTCCCAGCGACACAAGGCATGAAAGGCAATGTAAAAGGGAAATAAAGGCCTCGAGAGGAAAACGAAAACGCATAAATCATTAAGTGCTTAAAGCAAAAGTACCATGCAAATGTTTTCACGCCCCCACGGGGCCGCGTCTACCCTATTACAGCAACAGGTCAAGGAGAATTTAGGCGCGTGAGGCGCCACCGTTGCCGCTCTCGCCGTCGTCGCGAGGGGGCTCGCCACCGCCGCCACTGACCTCAGGCTCGAAGGCGTACAACCCGATGAAGCCGGCCACGTTCTCCCTCACAGCCTCCTCGAGGGCTTCACGGAGCTCCGCCGGGACAGGGGTCACCACCTGCCCAACGTCGAAGCGACCGTCGAGGCAGAGAAGGTTGCTGAAGAGTCACGTTGTCTCCTGGATCAGCAAGTCGAGGCACACTTCCTCGATGGTGGCATCCGTATCCAGCAGCTGCTTCTTGAGGTCGTCAACCTCGGCCTGGAGCTCGTCCCGCTTGGCCACGAGGCTCCTCTGCTCGTCGAGAGAGGCCTGGGCGGCCGCCAGCTCGCGCTCCTTCGCCAGTAGGCGCTCCCATTCTACCTCCTGCGCGGACGCGGATGTCGCGAGCTCGCGTTCCCGGGTCTTGGCATTCGCCTCGAGGGTAGCGACCGCCTCCTGGCGCCTCAGGACCTCCTCCTTGCGCTTTGAGAGCTCAGCTTCACGTGACGTAAGCCGGCCCTCGCGGGCCTCTGCGGCCTCCTCCCGCGTCTTGAGCGAGCGCTCACGCAAAGCAGCTTGTGCCTGGAGTGTCATCTCGTAGGCATCCGCCTCCTCCCGCTGCCGCTTGGCCTCCTGGGCATCTTCGAGGGCCTTCGTGAGGGACGCCTGGGCATCTTTGGCGCGCTGCTCGCGCTGCGCCTGCGCCTCCTCGTCGCGCTGGCGGTCGAGCTTCGCCGCCTCCTGAAGCTGGCTCCACCCCTCCATCAACCTCCGCCGCTCCTCCGTGCAGAGCTCTGCCTCCTTCCTGAGCTCACCTTCGAGGACCTCGAGGGCCGCCCTGACGCTGTTGACGGCCCCGCCCCAGGGCGCGGTGCCGCGCTCCCCCAGCACCAAGGCGCGACTCGCCCGGGCCTCCTCGTCGCCTGCTGGCGTCATCGGACGGGAAGGCACAATCTCGAGCCCCTTCGGCAGCCCCGTGCTGTCGCCCCCAGTAGGGGTCGCGCCCGCCGTCTGGTGTGGGGGGCCCAGGATGGCCACCCCCAGCGCCAGCGACGTCGCCCCGCGCTCTGGCGTCGCCTTGGACACCTCGAGGTCCGGGCTCCCGGGCCCAGAGACAGTTCCCACGTGGGCTGCAGTGGCCTTCGCCGCAGCGGGCATGGTGCGCTGGGAAGAGCTCGGCGTCTCGCCCCCCTTTCCCGCCACCTCGACACCGGCGACGGGGGCCACCTCAGGAGGCACCACTGTGGCAGGCCTGGGAGGTGTCGTCTCGCTCTGGGGGGTCGCCTCCACGCGCCCCTAGGGGAGCGCCCCCCGGCCATCGGTGGCCTCGCCCCTGCTCTCAGGCCATAGCTCGACCTCCTCACTACCTCCCGCTGGTTTCGCCGCTAGGTGCGCCGGCACGGCAGGCGAGGCGGTCATTAGAGGAGGGGAGGGCCCCCCTATCTCGGCCTTCTTCATCTTGGTCTTCTCCTTCTCCTCGGCGGCCAGCTCGGGGCTCCTGCGCAGGCGAAAACTCATCAGGGTCGCAGCAGCCAGGAAGCAGGGATTGATAGGAAGGGGCGGAGGAACTTACTCATCCTTGGGGTTCCAGCGCCTCTTCTTTCGCTCCTTGATGGCACCGCTGCTGCTGCTACCTCCTTCATGCAGCCTACCTGGGCGGCCACCCGAGGGCACGGCGCGAGTCCCGTCGGAGTCGGCGGCCACGATGGTCCCCTCCGCCCGCTCCTCGAGGGGCTCGTCGGTCTTCGCGGCACCGTCTCCTCCATCCCTCGCCGGCACGGGCCTTGCCAGCACGACGTGAAATGCGTCCCTATCGTCACCCTCATCCTCGCCCAGCCAAAGCCGACGACGCGCCGGTGGGGATGGAGGGGGTGGCGGAGACGATTCCTCACTGCTCTCCTTCCCGGAGTCGGAGGCCTCATGGTCGCCCGAGGAGGACCCCGCCTCCAAAGAATCCTCGAGAAGCTCCTCGGGCTCCTCGAGATCCGTCTGGACCAGCCCCCACAGGTCAAACTGGGGCATCGCCGCGACCAGCACAGCCTTGTTGGACCAGCGGTGCACCGGGCGCGCGTCATAAGGCATCTCCTCTGCCTCCCCTGGAAATAAATCTTCCCAAGCTTCGGCCACTGCTTCGGCCGAGAGGGACTCCTATGCCAGCCGGATCTGGTCTTCAGCTCCAGTGATCTCCAACACCGGGTGCGAGCACCTCTGCAGGGGCACGATGCGGCGGCGGAAGAATTCCTTGGCGATCATGCCCCCCGTGAGCCCGGCCTCACGCAGCTCCGCCAGCCTCGCCAGGATCGGCCTCAGGGCAGCGCCGCTGAGCTTCTTGTGCTCCCAGCGGGGGATCTTCTCGGCCGGCTCGGTAGGGACCACCAGGAGAGGACTGGCCCGCAGAGCATCAACATAAACCCAGCGCGACCTGAAGTTCTCCACCTTCTTCAAGATCTTCATGTCGATGAAGATCTTGCACATCTCGTCATCGATGCGAAAGGAGGCACCTCCGAAGCGGTGGTTTCTCGAGGAAAAAACCCGGAGGCTGTAAAAGGTTCAGAAGAGCGCCATAGATGGCATCATTCCCAGAAAGGCCTCGCAGAGGTACGCGAAGAGTGCAAGGACGTGGATAGAGTTGGGATGAAGGTGGAGAAGACAAATCTCATAGTGCTTGAGGATGGCGAAGAGGAAGTCGGAGAAGGGTGCCACCAGCCCGACGAAGCGCGAGTGGAAGAAGACGGGGATCACCGTGGGTCCGAGGTCGCGTCATGGGTGCGAGCCCGGCTAGATCTCGGTGGTGCCTCCCTCGAAGTGCGCGGAGGCCAACAGGGGGCAGGCCTTGGCTAGCCCGTTCTCGTTGATGGTGGCCGACAGCATTGCCGGACCGAGCTCCACCGCTGGGGCACTCTTGCTGGAGGAGGCCTCGGCGGTCGCGGGTTTCTTGCCTGGGGCCATGGCGGTGGAGAGATTAGAAGTTGGAGGAGGAGGAACAGAGGAGCTGCTCACGCGAGATGAAGGGCGAGATGGAGCAATGATGTGCCTGCGCCCTGCGCGGGCAGGCTTTATCGCCAGGACGGCGGTTACCGAGGTGTCATGGGGAGTGGGGGCGACCCACCCTGTAAAAACCGCCACGCGTCACCTCTGGGCCCGGCAGCTCAATGGGCCCCGCGTCGTTTTGTCCCTAACGGGCGGAACGTGCGCGCCACAGGCCCGGGGGCTACTGTCGGCCTAGTGGGAATCGGGGTACCATGGCCCGTCTGCCTCTGGCCCGGAGGACAACGCTTGGGCCAGCCCATGAGGGTGGCCCTACCTCGGCAGCTCCGGAGGAAGCCACCTCGCGAGGGGCGAGCCTCGCGAGGCCCCTCGCCGCCAGGTCAGGCCCTGCCGAGGCCGCCAAGCACCAGGTTGCCTTGCGAGGCTCCCCTCGCGAGGCCTTCTCATGAAGCAGGTCATACGGCGTCAGCAGTGGGGCTTCACGCCCAGCACATGGGTGACGTCCCGCTGTCAGGATAAGGACGAAGGGGCGTGACCGAGCCTAGTTTCCATTCTAGTGATAGGGGAGCAGCGGCGTCTGCCTCCCCCAAAGCAAGTCCCAAAGCGTTTCCTCTTTGGTGAAAGAAGATCAGGACGGATCGGTGTGCCAGGACGGATGTCATCACTAAGCCCACCAGCACGTCAGGAAGACTACTTTACCAGGCGGAGACCGCCATTAGTCAGGATAAGCCTGTGCGCCTGTTCCCCTTTGAATTGCCGCCCTGTGGCCACCCTTTCCCTCTCATATTTTCAGGGAAGAGGACCAAGACACTACAAAAGGGGCAAGGCCGCTTCCATGTAAGGGGATCGACTCATTCTCCCCCACACCTCGTGTACCTCGAGCCACAAGCTCTCCATTACAAAGCAATCCAACACAGGCAGGAGTAGGGTATTACACCACACGGTGGCCCGAACCTGGGTAACTCGCGCGTCCCCTTCGTGTTCGGTGAGAGCCAGTGAGCCCGTCGTGATCCAGCCATAGTTGCCATCGTGTCGTAGGTCGCCAAGCAAAGCCCCCCCCCAGAGTTCGAACCCTAAGTTCTTGGAGATGTTTCTTGCACACAGATCCTAGACTCCGACACGATCATTACAGAGTATGAACAGTGACTTGCACCGTCATCACGTCTATCTTCCAACGGGGTAATACAAACACATTTAATGCACCGTTAGGTGCTATGTTGGGGAGGCGAGGCCTTGGGCAAAAGATCTGTACCACCGGTCTTGGCGCCCTCCTGTAATCTCGACACGTCCCATGGACGGGTGTCATTGAAGTTAATCTTTGTGTGGCGTGCTGACACGTGCCTCGGCTGGCTATGTTGACCACCTGCCCGCTCGACACCTAGCATGCGAGCCTATCTGGTTGATGGTGAGGTGGAACGGTAATGGGACAGAACAAGCCTGCTGGCACGGAGCTTGCCGGGCCTTGCTTGCCGGCAAGGGAGCTTGCCGGCAACCATAGTCTTGGTCTTCACCTTGCCGGGGCGCAGCTTGCCGGCAAGGATAGCGTCAATCTTTAGTACGAGAATAGTACTTCTCGATGACCTGCCTTGAGGTCTTCTTCACAGTCTTGGTGTTGAGTCTTGAGTCGTAGTTATCCTCTGTCAAACCCTTGCCGGAAGGGAGGCTATAACTGCCAGGGCACAAGTCTGGGTACGAGGGCACCCATGTCTTAGTACACCGACAGAGGGCTTCTTCATCAACCTTGCTGCCCTTCTGATGATGTGTGAGTAGTTTACCACAGACCTACGGGTCCATAGCTAGTAGCTACATGGCTTCTTCTCTCTCTTTGATCTTCAATACCATGTTCTCCTCGATGTTCTTCGAGTTCTATCCGATGTAATCTTCTTTTGCGGTGTGTTTGTTTGTTGGGATCCGATGAATTGTGAGTTTATGATGAGAGTATTCATGAGAAATATTTGAGTCTTCTCTGAACTCTTTTATGCATGATTTTTATTTCTCTCCGATCTATCCGTTTGGTTTGGCCAACCAGATTGATTTATATTGCAATGGGAGAGGTGCTTTGCGATGGGTTCAATCTCCCGGTGCACAATCCCAGTGACAGAAAGGGACATGACACATATTTTTATTGTTGCCATTAAGGATAAAAAGATGGGGTTTAATCATATTGCCTGAGTTTACTTTGTCTACATCATGTCATCTTGCTTAAGGCGTTACTCTGTTTTATACTTAATACCCTAGATGCATGCTGGATAGCGGTCGATGGGTGGAGTAATAGTAGTAGATGCAGGCAGGAGTCAATCTACTTGTCTTGGACGTGATGCCTATATACATGATCATTGCCATGAATCCGTCATAATTATTTGCTTTTCTATCAATTGCCCAACAGTAATTTTTTTACCCACCGTATGCTATGTTTTCGAGAGAGAAGCCTCTAGTGAAAACTATGGCCCCTGGGTCTACTTTTACCATAAATTAAATCCAAAAATACCTTGCTGCAACTTATTTACTTTTATTTTCTTTTGCAATTTACTTTATCTATCTATCACTATCATAATTAATCCTTGCAAATAGTCGCTAAGAGGATTGACAACCCTCTTATTTGCGTTGGGTGCAAGTGTTTGCTTTTGTGTGTGTAGGTGCTGTTAACGAGGTTCTGTGTGGTTCTCCTACTGGATTGATAACCTTGGTTCTTAACTGAGAGAAATACTTATCTCTACTATACTGCATCATCCTCTCCTCTTCGGGGAAATACCAACACAGTTTACAACTAGCATGAATAATTTCTGGCGCTGTTGCCGGGGAGACATCACCAAAACTTATCAAGTACCTTCGCATAAACTATCATCCACTTGCATTTATTTTATTTGCCTTTTTATTTGCATTTGCCTCTCGTTTTCATCTCCCCCACTTCTAAAACAATTTTACAAAAACACAAAAAAAAATTCGTTTGCTTGTTTGCTTGTCTGCTTGTTTTGCCATCATGTCGGAGTTTGTTATTGAAAAAAGTGAGGATGGTAAAATTCCTAAGATAGAAATTCCTGGAAATTTGGATGCTAAAATCTTTTGTGACAGGAAATGGGAATATCATAGGAAAGAGTATTGAGACGTCTCCAACGTATCTATAATTTATGAAGTATTCATGCCATGTTTATTATAGTTTTGTATGATTTTGGTGCACTTTTATATGGCTTTTATATGATTTTTATGGACTAACATATTGACCTAGTGCCCAGTGCCAGTTGTTGTTTTCTGCTTGTTTTTGGTTTTCTAGAAAATCCATATCAAACGAAGTCCAAATGCAGCGAAACTTTTTGACGATTTTTTCTGGAAGGAAACAGACCCAGAAAACTTTAGAGGAGCAGCAGAAGAGCCACAGGGGCCCCACGAGCCACCTGGGTGCACCTGGGGGCGCGCGCCCTGGTTCCTCGTGGCCCCCCTATGGCCCCTCTTCACGTGATTCCAACGCTGAAAAATCATATATATTCAGAAACCCCAAAAGTTAACCTAGATGAGTTTTTACGCCGCCGCAAGCCTCTGTGCCTCCATGATCTAATCTACAGCCCTTTTCCGGTACCCAGCCAGAGGGGGGGAATCATCACCGGAGGCCATCTTCATCATCCCGACGGTCTCCATGACGAGGAGGGAGTAGTTCACCCTCACGGCTGAGGGTATGTACTAGTAGCTATGTGTTTGATCTCTCTCTCTCGTGTTCTTGATATGGCATGATCTTGATGTATCACGAGCTTTGTTAATATAGTTGGATCATATGGTGTTTCTTCCCTCTCTATCCTTGTTGTGATGAATCGAATCTTTTCCCTTTGAGGTTTCGTTATTGTCGGATTGAATATTTCAGATTTGAGAACACTTGATGTATGTCTTGCATATGAATACCCGTGGTGACAATGGGGTATTATATTGATTCACTTGATGTCTGTTTTGGTACTCAACTCGCGGATTCCCAAGGTGACATTGGGGTAATCTATGCATAGGGGTTGATGCACGTTTTCATTATCTTTTCTCCGATAGAAACTTTGGGGTGCTCCTTCGAGTTCTTTGTGTGGATTGAATATTATGATTATGAAGTTGTTTGATGCGTATCATATAATCAACTCACGGATACTTGTGGTGACATTGGAGTATCTAGGTGACATTAGAGTTGGTTGATGTGTATCATATGGTGTTATAGGAATAGCTCAATAGATCGATCGGAAAGGATAACTTTGAGGTGGTTTCGTACCCTACAAACAATTTCTATCTTATGTTGTTCGCTAATAGGAACTTGGGAGTGATTCTTTATCACACATTGAGGGATGGTTATATGATCCAATTATGTTTGCATTGTTGAGAGATTGCACTAGTGAAAGTATGAACCCTAGGCCTTGTTTTCAAGCATTGCAATACCGTTTGTGCTCACTTTTGTTACTAGCTACCTTGCTGTTTTTATATTTTCAGATTACAAAAACCTATATCTACTATCCATACTACACTTGTATCACCATCTCTTCGCCGAACTAGTGCACCTATACAATTTACCATTGTATTGGGTGTGTTGGGGACACAAGAGATTTCTTGCATTTGATTGCAGGGTTGTTTGAGAGAGACCATCTTCATCCTACGCCTCCATGGATTGATAAACCTTAGGTCATCCACTTGAGGGAAAATTGCTACTGTCCTACAAAACTCTGCGCTTGGAGGCCCAACACGAGTCTACAAGAGTAAGTTGTGTAGTAGACATCAAGCTCTTTTCTAGCGCCGTTGCTGGGGAGGTGTGTGCTTGAAGTTATATCTTTAGATCTTGCAATCGATTCTTTTAGTTTCTTGTTTTATCACTAGTTTGGTTTATAAAAGAAAACTACAAAAAAATGGAATTGAGGTTGCCTCATATTATTCGTCTTTATCATGTCTTTCTTGAAAATGATGGAGCGGAATATTGTGCTTAATTGATAGAAGAAGAATTCAATAAAATGTTTGGCATAAAATCTTTGAATGATGAGCATGATTGCAATGTTGTTAGTATGAATTCTATGAATATCCAAAATACTAATGATGATTGCACTAGTCATGACAAAAATGTTTCTTATAAGCATGTCAATTTTTGTGGAGTGCATAAAGTTTGTGAAGACATGCCTTATAGGGATGATAGATTTTGTAAGAAGCATAAACATGATAGAACCAATTTTTTGCTCAAAGTGATAGATGAATTTGCTACAAAATTATTCTATCTTGATCCCATTACTTGTGAACTTTGCAATAAAGTTGGTCACCTTAATTTTCAATGCATACTTTTTCATGATCGAATCATAGCTAAATATTGTAATGACTTGCCCGCCCTTGAACTATATAATGAGCTTTATCTATTTTTGGGGTGTGAGGAATTGACACATAAAAATAGTTGGTTTGAAGTATTCATTCTCACAGACCACATTGAAACTAATCTAGAGGAAATATATATGTTTTGTGTGGTAAATTGCAATGAGAATACTTATATTGCCAACTACAGAAATATGGGAAAACCAATAGAATATGAAAGGAACACTAATGAAAGGGTAAAGATTTCCACTTTCCCTCCTATTGTCTCTCATGATGAAATAGGTGACGAGGAGGAGCTTCCTATTCAACCAATCTCATCAATAAGAAGCTCGGAAAAATTGATTAAACCCACACATGATGTGGTGAAGAAGAAGAAAAGAAGGAAGAGAAGAGGTAAAAAGGTATCCCTCCCAAATACTGTTGCCCCTATTATTGTTGTGCCTCATGAGAGTGAATCAAAAATAATTGTGGAAGATGATATACTTGATGATGATATTGCTTCTTTGTCTTATGGTACAATATCCGAAGGAACTATTGAGGTTGATTTTATTATGCCTATTGCTTGTTGTGATGATTATGATTGGGAAGATAATGATACTTCTTATAATCTTGAAAATATTTTTGGCACCAACTTAGAAAATTGTGATGATAATAATTGTTATACTATTGGTGCTATTCATACTATTAATGATGAGAGTGATTATGCTTGTGATATGCCAAGCCACAAGCTTGGGGATGCTATGTTTGATGAAAATGACATGTTTGAGAATTTATTTGCTGCAATTAATGTTTGTCCCAAGCTTGGGGATGTTATGCTTAATGAAGATGATCTTTTTAGTCCCCCTAGTTTGAATGATCAAATTTGTTATGATGATTTCATGCCTCCTATCTATGATGATTATTGTGATGATACTTATGCTATGAAAAATAGGGATGATTATTATTATAATACTTGTTATAATCCTTTTACTGAACATCACTCTTTTAATATGGAAACAATTTATAGTATTCGAGTTTCATACTATACTCCCACTATTATGAATGAGAAGAAAATTGCTTGTGTGGAGAGTAATAAAAATTCTATGCTTGTGGATCATGAAAAGAATGCTTTATATGATAGCTATATTAATGAATCCATTCATGATGATACTGAAAATTATTATGAGAGAGGAACATATGATTGATGATGCTCCCGTTATGTTTCAATTCTTCACTTTTTATGTGAGCATCATTGAAATCATCATGCCTAGCTAAAAGGCATTAAAAAAAGCGCTTGTTGGGAGACAACCCAATATTTATCCCTACTGTTTTTGTGTGTTCACATGATTAATCTACTGTATTAATCATGTTTTATATGTTTTCTTTCAATAATGTGCCAAGTAAAGCCTTTGGGATAGTGTGTATGCTTGTTGATTTGATTCTGTGCAAAAACAGAAATCTTTGCGTCCAGTGCTGGAATTTCTATTCTGTACTGGAGCGTCAGAAAATTCTGAAATTTTTACAAAGTATTGGGTTACAAATTATTTACGTTGTACTAATTTTTTAGAAGTTTTGGAGGTACAGAAGTATGGTTTTTAAATAGCTCACTACATGCTATTCTGTTTTTAACAGATTCTGTTTTCGGTGCATAGTTTGCTTGTTTTAGTGTTTCCATAGCTTATATTGAGTAATATAAATTATGGAAATGATATAATACAGTAGGAACTATGTGAGAACAATTATGGATCTTGTCTTGATAGTTCCTAAGTGGACGATTTATTTTTATCATACTAACCTATCTCACAAGTTCCGTTAAGTTTTGTGTGATTGAAGTTTTCAAATTTTGGGTGAGATATCGATATGAGGAGAATAAGGAGTGGAAATACCCTAAGCTTGGGGATGCCCAAGGCACCCCAAGGTAATACTCAAGGAAGACTCAAGCGTCTAAGCTTGGGGATGCCCCGGAAGGCATCCTCTCTTTCGTCTTCAACACTATCGGTAACCTCACTCGGAGCTATATTTTTATTCATCACATATTATGAGTTTTGCTTGGAGCCTCATTTTATTCTATTTATATTTGCTTGGTGTTATCAATAATCATGTTTTTTATCTTTTAGTTCAATAAAATGCCAATTATAGCCTTTACCATGCCCAGTTTGCATGTTCATGTGTTGCTGTTTGAAAATAGAAAGTTTTCTATTATGTCCAGAATATTCCTGAATAGTCAGAACATTATCAAAATCTGAAATTTTGACACAGTAAGAATTCATGAGTCCTCTGTCATGTGGTAATTGTTCAGAATTTTTGGAGTTAGGGAAGTATGAATTCTTATTCACCCTTTACAGACTGTCCTGTTTTGGCAGATTGCTGTTATAGTTGCATTGTTTGCATATGTTTGCTTGTTTAATGTTTCTATTTGAGGATAGGAGTATTAAATATGCAGAGTCATTTAGTATGCAATGTTTAATTATAATTTTAGTGATTTTCTACAGTAGAGAATGTTAAGGTTTTGAGTTGATTTATACTAACTTATCTCACGAGTTCTTGTTGAGTTTTGTGTGGATGAAGTTTTTAAGATTTAGGGAAACCGTCATATGAGAGGAATTAAGGAGACACAAAAGCTCAAGCTTGGGGATGCCCAAGGCATACCAAATTAATATTTCAAGAAGTCTCAACCATCTTAGCTTGGGGATGCCCCGGTAGGCATCCCACCTTTCTTCATCAACAACTATAGGTCAGTTTTGGTTGAGCCTAACTTTTTGCTTCTTCACATGATATGTGCTATCCTTGGAATGTCATTTTATTTTGTTTTATTTGTTGTTTGAATAAAATACTTAAGATCTGAAATTTTTAAATGAGAGAGAGTCCTCACATAGCTACCTATTTACTTAACTACTCATTTGATCTTCACTTATATCTTTTTGGAGTAGTTTGTCATTTACTCTTGTGCTTCACTTATATCCTATGAGTAAATTGTGAAATAATTGAATATCATAAAGTTGAAATTTTATATGCTTCATATGCTTGTCCCATGGGGAGTAGTGACTTCACATACAAGAAGTCTAAGTGGTAAAATTTATTGAAAGTTAACAAACATAGCATTGGTCACTTGAACAATTCATGAAAGAATTTTGAAGGAAGAGAAATTTCACATATAAATATACTATCTTGGACATCTTCTATGATTGTGAGCCCCCATTAATTATTTTCAAGCTTGATCAAGTAGTTGACGTTGGACAAGGAAGACAACGTAATGAGTTATGTTTGTTTATATTCACATAGAAGTTATACTGTCATGGATCCTCTAACATGTGGTGCTTGCTTAGGATCTTTTGCTAGCCAAAAATTCGTACTAAGTAGAGATACTACTTGTGCATCCAAAAACCTTTAAACCCAGTTTCTAGCCAAGAGAGTCCACTATATCTACCTATGGATTGAATAAGATCCTTCAAGTAAGTTGTCATCGGTGCAAAAAGCAATAAAAATTGCTCCTAAAATATGTATGATCTTTTATTGCAAGGGAAAATAAGCGTTGTACGAACTTGTGATGGTAAAGAAATAAAAGCGACGGACTGCATAATAAAGGTTGCTATCACAAGGGGCAATATAACGTGACGTTCCTTTGCATTAAGGGTTTGTGCATCCAACAACAAAAAGCGCATGATAACCTCTGCTTCCCTCTGCGAAGGGCCTATCTTTTACTTTTATGCATTTAATTTTATGTATTTACTTTTATGCAAGAGTCAATATTATTTCTTCTCGCTTCAACCTCAATTATTCTCTAGTTGGCAAGCATCATGTGGTAGGGAATGATCTAGGCACATATATCCAGTTGAATATAGGTGATCATGAGTTATTATTGTTGACATTATCCATGAGATAAATAAGTTGGGAGGCGAAACATTAAGCCCCTACCTTCCTATGTGTTTGACTGAAACGGTTTGTTCTAAAAATATGCTTTGAGTGTCAGCAATCATGGAAGACTAAAAGATGGTTGAGTATGTGGAAAATGCTAGATCAAAGCTCTTACATAGACCCTTCCTGAAAATAAGATGAATTGCAATTGTTTGATGACTGAGAACATAGTTTGTTAGTTTTCAAGAAAGTTTATGGCCTATACTTTAAACATGTGAATAGCTTGCTACTTGATCATGAGAAGTTTTATGAGATGAGCCACTGATTATGATATATATTGATGCTAGAAAAAGTGATTGAAATTATCATTGATCAAACTTATGCACTATGCTAGCATTCACACTTCATAAATTATTTCTTTTATCAATTACCTACTCAAGGACGAGCAGGAATTAAGCTTGGGGATGCTGATACATCTCCAATGTATCTAAAATTTATGAAGTATTCATGCCATGTTTATTATAGTTTTGTATGATTTTGGTGCACTTTTATATGGCTTTTATATGATTTTTATGGACTAACATATTGACCTAGTGCCCAGTGCCAGTTGCTGTTTTCTGCTTGTTTTTGATTTTCCAGAAAATTCATATCAAACGAAGTCCAAATGCAGCGAAACTTTTTGACGATTTTTTCTGGAAGGAAACAAACCCAGGAAGCTTCGGAGGAGCAGCAGAAGAGGCACAGGGGACCCACGAGCCACCTGGGTGCGCCTGCCCCCCCCAGGCATGCCCTGGTGCCTCGTGGGCCCCCTGTGGCCCCTCTTCGCGTGATTGCAATGCTGAAAAATCATATATATTCAGACACCCCCGAAAGTTAACCTAGATGAGTTTTTACGCCGCCGCAAGCCTCTGTGCCTCCACGATCTAATTTACAGCCCTTTTCCGGCACCCTGCCGGAGGGGGGGAATCATCACCGGAGGCCATCTTCATCATCCCGGTGGTCTCCAGGATGAGGAGGGAGTAGTTCACCCTCGGGGCTAAGGGTATGTACTAGTAGCTATGTGTTGGATCTCTCTCTCTCTCTCGTGTTCTTGATATGGCATGATCTTGATGTATCGCGAGCTTTGTTAATATAGTTGGATCATATGGTGTTTCTTCCCTCTCTATCCTTGTTGTGATGAATCGAATCTTTTCCCTTTGAGGTTTCGTTATTGTCGGATTGAATATTTCAGATTTGAGAACACTTGATGTATGTCTTGCATATGAATACCCGCGGTGACAATGGGGTATTATATTGATTCACTTGATGTATGTTTTGGCACTCAACTCGCGGATTCCCGAGGTGACATTGGGGTAATCTATGCATAGGGGTTGATGCATGTTTTCATTATCTTTTCTCCGATAGAAACTTTGGGGTGCTCCTTTGAGTTCTTTGTGTGGATTGAATATTATGATTATGAAGTTGTTTGATGCATATCGTATAATCAACTCACGGATACTTGTGGTGACATTGGAGTATCTAGGTGACATTAGAGTTGGTTGATGTGTATCATATGGTGTTATTATAGTATGAACTCTAGGGCTGTTTGTGACACTTATAGGAGTAGCTCAATAGATCGATCGGAACGGATAACGTTGAGGTGGTTTCGTACCGTACAAACAATTTCTATCTTATGTTCTCCGCTAATAGGAACTTGGGAGTGATTCTTTATCGCACGTTGAGGGATGGTTGTATGATCCAATTATGTTAGCATTGTTGAGAGATTGCACTAGTTAAAGTATGAATGCTAGGCCTTGTTTTCAAGCATTGCAATACCGTTTGTGCTCTCTTTTGTTACTAGCTACCTTGCTGTTTTTATATTTTCATATTACAAAAACCTATATCTACTATCCATACTACACTTGTATCACCATCTCTTCACCGAACTAGTGCATCTATACAATTTACCATTGTATTGGGTGTGTTGGGAACACAAAAGATTTCTTGTATTTGATTGCAGGGTTGTTTGAGAGAGACCATCTTCATCCTACGCCTCCCACGGATTGATAAACCTTAGGTCATCCATTTGAGGGAAAATTGCTACTGTCCTACAAAACTCTGCGCTTGGAGGCCCAACACGAGTCTACAAGAATAAGTTGTGTAGTAGACATCAAGTATTATTCAAGTATTCAAGAATTCTTTACATGCACTAGAACTTTGGTTTGTAATGATACTCCCATTCTTAAGAGAACCAATAGGTATGCTGAGGCTATTTTTGCCCTTATTCTTAAACTTGAAAGAAGATTTATTCATACTCATCCCACATTGCAAAGATTATTCTATGAGTTACCTATTATAAACAACCCTAAAGCTACAAAGATAGCCACACTTATCCTTATGAATGAGTTTGATTACATAGTTCGAGAGGCTAGAGAGATCTTTGAATTTTATAATATGAGCCAAGAACATCCTGTGATAGAAGAAGTTTTATATAATGAAGATTATATGTTAAGATTTATGTTTCGTGATGATCATACTTTTGATGAGAATACTAAGAAGGAATTTCCTCCATTACATATTATTCAACAAGTTTTCAATGGTATTAATCAGAAATATTCTTGGATTGTAAAAGGGAACCAACAAGGATATGATGAAAATTGCCTTAATAATGATAAAATCTTGATTGATGATGTGTTCCACATTGTTTTTGAAAATCCTCCTGACAAGCATCCCTTTCAAGATGAAAAACCAAGGATGACAATACTTGAAACTATGCATTATGCCTAGCTAGGGGCATAAAACAATAGCGCTTGTTGGGAGGCAACCCAATAAGTAAAATAAATTTTTGTTTTACTTTCTGTTTTTGTGTGTTTACACAATTGTAGCCTCTGTTATGATTGTGTTTTTATCTTTTAATTACTGTTTGTTCCAAGTTATGCCTTTGGGATGATTTGGATGATAGTATAATTGATGCTGTTTGAAAACAGGAACTTTTGCGTCCAGTGCTAGAATTTTGATTTTTTTTTCTGGAGCATCAGAACCTTCTGATTTTTTTAAACATTATTGACATATGAATTTCCCATGTTGTCCTAATTTTTTAGAATTTTGGAAGTTACATAACTATGACTTTAGTTCAGATCTTTACAGACTGTTCTGTTTTTGACAGATTCTGTTTTTGTTGCATAGTTTGCTTATTTTGATGAATCTATGGATCATATCGGGGGGTATGAGCCATGGGGAAGTTGGAGTACAGTAGCATTATGACAATATTAAATATGAATCAATTTACAACAGTACCTAAAGTTTAAGATTTGTTTGTTATACTAACGGATCTCACGAGGTTTCTGTTGAGTTTTGTGTGCTGGAGTTTTCAAGTTTTGGGTGAGACTACGAAGGACAAAGGAATAAGGAGCGGCAAGAGCCTAAGGTTGGGGATGCCCAGGGCACCCCAAGGTAATATTCAAGGAAGACTCAAGTGTCTAAGCTTGGGGATTCCCCGGATGGCATCCCCTCTTTCGTCTACAATCTATCGGTAACTCACTTGGAGCTATATTTTTATTCATCACTTGATATGTGTTTTGCTTGGAGCATCTTGTGCTATACTTTGTTTGGTTTTGTTTGCTTTTTAGTTTGCCACAATCATATTTTCTGAACACACCTTTTTGAGATGGACACACATTATTCGTGATTTGTTAGAATACTCTATGTGCTCCACTTATATCTTTTGAGCTAGGCAGTTGCTCTAGTACTTCACTTATATCTTTTAGAGCACGGCGGTGGTTATATTTTAAAGAAATAGTTTCACTCTCATGCTTCACTTTTATCTTTTTGAGAGTCTAATAAATAGCAATGGTAATATACACGGGTTATGAATTTGGTCCTAATATGATAGGTATTCAAGAGGGATATAATAAAAAATCATGTAGATCACTGAATATGATAAGTTTGATTCCTTGAAATAGTTTTGTGATATTAAGATGGTAATATGTGGGAGGTGCTAGTAGATAATTGTGGTTTAGTAAGAATATTGGTGTTAAGGTTTGTGATTCCCGAAGCATGCACGTATGATCTGTCGTTATGCTAAGAAGTTGGAGCATGATTTATTATTGATTCTCTTCCTTTGTGTGGTGGTCGGGGGCGCGCGATGGTTAACTCCTACCAACCTCCCCCCTAGGGGCATGCGTAGTACTACGTTGCTTCGAGGGCTAATAAACTTTCGCAATAAGTATGTGAGTTCTTTATGACTAATGTGAGTCCATGGATTATATGCATTCTCACCTTTCCGCAATTTGGTAGCCTCTTCGGTACCGTGCATTGCCCTTTCTCACCTCGAGAGTCGATGCAAACTTCGCCGGTGCATCCAAACCCCGTGATATGATACGCTCTATCACACATAAGCCTCCTTATATCTTCCTCAAAACAGCCACCATACCTACCTATTATGGCATTTCCATAGCCATTCCGAGATATATTGCCATGCAACTTCCACCGTTCTTTTTTATGACACACATCATCATTGTCATATTGCTTTGCATGATCATATAGCTGACATAGTATTTGTGGCTCAGCTACCGTTCATCATTTTCATACATGTTACGCTAGTATCATTGCACATCCTGGTACACTGCCAGAGGCATTCATATAGAGTCATATTTGTTCTAGTTTTGAGTTGTAATTTTGAGTTGTAAGTAAATAGAAGTATGATAATCATCATTATTAGAGCATTGTCCCAGTGAGGAAAAAAAGGAAAAAAAAGAGAGGCCAAAAAGAGCCCACGAAAAAAAGAAAAAAAAAGAAAAAAAGAAAAAAACGAGAGAAAAAGAGAGAAGGGACAGTGCTACTATCTTTTTCCATACTTGTGCTTCAAAGTAGCACCATGTTTTTCATATAGAGAGTCTCCTATTTTGTCACTTTCATATACTAGTGGCAATTTTTCATTATAGAACTTGGCTTGTCTATTCCGATGATGGGCATCCTCAAATGCCCGAGGTCTTCATGAGCAAGCAAGTTGGATGCACACCCACTTAGTTTCCATTTTGAGCTTTCGTACACTTATAGCTCTTAGTGCATCCGTTGCATGGCAATCCCTACTCCTCGCATTGACATCAATTGATGGGCATCTCCATAGCCCGTTGTTTAGCCGCGTCGATGTGAGACTATCTTCTTATTTTTGACTTCCCCTTATTAATCTCTACCACCACATTCTATTCCACCCATAGTGCTATATCCATGGCTTGCGCTCATGTATTGCGTGGGGGTTGAAAAAGCTGAAGCGCGTTAAAAAGTATGAACCAATTGCTCAGCTTGTCATCGGGGTAGTGCATGATAAATACTTTGTGTTAAGAAGATGGAGCATGACAGGATTATATGATTTTGTAGGGATAACGTTCTTTAGCATTTAATTTTGAAAGACATGATTGTTTGTTAGTATGCCTGAGTATTGATGTCTTTATATCTAATTATAGACTATTGCTTTGAATCATTCGGATCTTAATATTCATACCACAAGAGAGAATTACATGATGAAACATGTTAGGTAGCATTCCACATCAAAAATTCTGTTTTTATCATTTACCTACTCGAGGACGAGCAAGAATTAAGCTTGGGGATGCTTGATACGTCTCCAACATATCTATAATTTTTGATTGTTCCATGCTATTATAGTATCAATCTTGGATGTTTTATATGCAATTATATGTCATTTTTTGGGACTAACCTATTAAACTAGTGCCCAGTGCCAGTTGTTGTTTTTTTGCCTGTTTTTGCCTTTTTGGAAAATCATTATCTAACGGAGTCCAAACAAAGAAAAAACTTTGCATTAAATTTTTTTTGGACCAGAAGGGACCCTAGAAGCTTCGGGAGAAGACCAGAAGAGTCACGACGGAGCGACAAGCCCGGAGGGCGCGCCTAGGGGGTAGGCGCGCCCCCAGGCTTGTGGGCCCCTCATGGCACCTCTTGACCTAATTCCAGCGCTATAAATTCCAAAATATTCCCCGTATACCAGAAAGACAGAAGAGAAAACCTTTCCACCGCTGCAAGCCTCTGTTCTTCCGTGATCCCATCTGGAGGCCTTTTCCGGTACTCTGCCGGAGGTGGAATCGATCACGGAGGGCTTCTTCATCAACCTTGTTGCCCTTCTGATGATGTGTGAATAGTTTACCACAGACCTACGGGTCCATAGCTAGTAGCTAGATGGCTTCTTCTCTCTCTTTGATCTTCAATACCATGTTCTCCTCAATGTTCTTGGAGTTCTATAAGATGTAATCTTTTTTTGCGGTGTGTTTGTTGGGATCCAATGAATTGTGAGTTTATGATCAGATTATTCATGAGAAATATTTGAGTCTTCTCTGAACTCTTTTATGCATGATTGTTATTTCTCTCCGATCTATCCATTTGGTTTGGCCAACTAGATTGATTTATCTTGCAATGGGAGAGGTGCTTTGTGATGGGTTCAATCTTGCGGTGCTCAATCCCAGTGATAGAAAGGGACATCACATGTATTTGTATTGTTGCCATTAAGGATAAAAAGATGGGGTTTAATCATATTGCTTGAGTTTACTTTGTCTACATCATGTCATCTTGCTTAAGGCGTTACTCTATTTTATACTTAATACCCTAGATGCATGCTGGATAGCGGTCGATGGGTGGAGTAATAGTAGTTGATGCAGGCAGGAGTTGGTCTACTTGTCTCGGACGTGATGCCTATATACATGATCATTGCCATGAATCCGTCATAATTATTTGCTTTTCTATCAATTGCCCAACAGTAATTTGTTTACCCACCGTATGCTATGTTTTCGAGAGAGAAGCCTCTTGTGAAAACTATGGCCCCCGGGTCTACTTTTACCATATATTAAATCCAAAAATACCTTGCTACAACTTATTTACTTTTATTTTCTTTTGCAATTTACTTTATCTATCTATCACTATCAGAATTAAACCTTGCAAATAACCGCTAAGAGGATTGACAACCCTCTTATTTGCGTTGGGTGCAAGTGTTTGCTTTTGTGTGTGTAGGTGCTGCTAACGAGGTTCTGTGTGGTTCTCCTACTGGATTGATAACCTTGGTTCTTAATTGAGGGAAATACTTATCTCTACTATATACTGCATCATCCTCTCCTCTTCGGGAAAATACCAACGCAGTTTACAAGTAGCACGGCCATGAACCATGTGCGTCCCTACTGTCAGTCTCTCCACGTACATCCCTTTTTCGATGGCGGTCGTTTGTTGACCACGTTGACCACGCCGTGCCAAGAGCACCAATGCGGTGGATGACGGCGAGGCCCAAGAAGGGAATGGCCCGGAGCTGGTGAAGACATGGCAGTGGATGCCCATGCTGAGGAGAGTACGAGGGTTGACTGGTTCGGCTGCCGTCGCCGGAGAATAACAGGAGGTGTGGGTGAGTAGAGGGATGGCCTGGCTAGCGGTGGGAGTAGGAGGGGGCGGTGAGGCCTACGCTATAGCATAGCCGGCCACGGGAGGCGGGAGCAGGCGGTCCCGCCGGCGCTTGTTTGGGCGGCTGGAGCAAGAAGATCAGAGATTGAAGAAGCAGCACGGCCGTTGGATTAACATCCAACGGTCACTGCTGCTAGAATCGTTTGTTGACTAAGTTGACAAAGCCCTGCATACACGTTAATTTATTAGGCCCACAAGTCAGCCTCCAAATCTGCTGGGTCCCAGTTGTCATGGGGAGGAATCTTTTTTTCGTGTAATAAGGAGGCACTACCTTTCTTGCAAAGATATAGCTAGTGGGTCCCAGCTGTCAGGGCGAGGAATCATTTTTTTATGCGTAATAAGGAGGCACTTGCTTGCGTGCGGCCATGGACCATGTGGGTCCCTACTGTCAGCCTCTCCATGTACATCCCTCTTTCGATGGCTGTCGTTTGTTGACCACGCCGCGCCGATAGAACAAACACGGTGGATGACGGTGAGTCCTAGGAAGGAACGACTGGTAGATGGCGAAGACATAGAAGTGGATGCCAACGTGGAGGGGAGTACGAGGGTTGACTGGTTCGGCTGCGGTGTGGCCGGAGAATAATAGGAGGTGTCGGTAAGTAGAAGGATGGCCTGGCCAGCGATGGGAGTAGGGTGGGGCGGTGAGGCCTGCGCGACAGCACAACCGGCCATAGGCGACGGGATCAGGCGGTCCCGCCGGTAGTGGTTTGGGCGGCTGAAGCAAGAAGATCTGAGATTGAAGAAGCACAACAGCCGTTGGATGGACATCCAACGGCCTCTACTGCTAGAATCGTGTGTTGACTATAAGTTGACAAAGTCTTGCGTACGCATCAAGTTAGTAGGCCAACAAATCAATATCACATCTGTGGCGGACAACATACAGCCCATTTGCTATTTTTAATAATTTACAGCCCATTTTTTAATTCTTATGGAATTTACTACATCCCATTTACTGCTTGTTAACAGTACAACCCATTTTCTAGCCAGGGCTAGGGTTAAAAATTTCAACCAAACTTCCCACATTTTGTGGGGTCCGAATTATTTTTATCCCAAAATTTTGATTCAGATTCAATCTAATTTCAAAATTATTTTATATTAGGTTAAAATCCAATGAAATTTTGCGTGCGCAAAAAAAAGTGTAATGAAATTAAAAATCTCAAATTCTGAAAAAACTAATTTTCAAACTAACTGACGGTTTGCTGGGTTTTTTAATATTTGCAGCCCATTTATTATTACTTAAAGCCCATTTTTCTGGGCAAGCCGAAAGCACCCCTCCTCGTTTTTGCAACCCAGCCAGGTGGAGAAAAACAAGTTGGCCTGCGTTGGGTATTCGCCAAAAAAATAAAGCTGGGCTAGCCATTTTCACAAAGGAATAAAACAGCTGGGCTGGTTATTTGGTAGACATAAAATAATAGCCTGGGCTACACGGGTCATATCCCCCGCACAGACCAGTTGATACCCTGCTCCGTCTCAGCAACAAAAAAAATCTCTCAAAAAAATGCACGATCTACTAGGTCCCTACTGTCAGCAGCTCCTTGTGCAATTCTCGCCTTTATTGACTACGTTGATAATGGCGTCGGACCCAGATGTCAGGAAACCATTAGGGGGAAGTTTTATTTTCTTGTAGTAATAAGGAGGCACTTGCCTGAGTACGGCCATGGCCCTGGTGGGTTCCTACTGTCATCCTCACCACGTACAGTCATCTCCCGATTCCTCTCGTTTGTTCACCATCTTGACAACGCGAGACGGCGGCGCCACGGCGAGCACAACAAGGGGAAGGACAACGGAGAGGGCCTCGTGGGCCCTACGGATGGTCTGGTACAATGCCCGCTGCTCATCCAGGAATCCAGAATCATCGGCCCCCATGTCTGCGACGGCATTGTCCCCCCCGCAAGCCGATGCTCATTGAGGAGACGGAGGTTGTAGCACTGGTCCTCCTGTGCTTGTCGGAACGCCGACACCGGCGGCATTGGTAGCTCTTCCACCATTAGGGCGTCTAAGTGCGGCCACACCTGCTCTATGGTGAACACGGCATGGACCAGCGTGGGCGGTGGTGCTAGCTCCTAGTCGGAAGCCTCGTCCATCGTCTAGTCATCATCGCTCAGCTCGGTGAGTTCGCTGGCGAGCTAGCATGTCTGACTGCTGCACCGGACCGCTACCAAGCCCGCGTCTGACTGCCCTGGCCCACCCAAACCCCCACCCTCGCCCACGCGCGCTTCTCGCCCGAAACGGTCAGTGCCGCCCGCGCCACTTCCCGGAGCAGGCGACTACTCCGCGTTCAAACGACAAAACTGCCGTCCGTCCGTCCGTCTGTCGCCCACATTAATGACACGCGGTTGCCGAGGCGGCTACTCCGGCGCCACCCGTCCGTCCCTCTGCCGCCCACCATTGCTATATAAACTGCTGCCCTGGCCATAGTGATATGTCCAATTTGTATCATGATTTCCTACTGTTAATTAATATGTTTTTAATCATTATTTCACTTCATGGTACAATTCTTATGCCTTTTCTCTCTTATTTTGCAAGATTCACATGAAGAGGGAGATTGCCGGCAGCTGGAATTCTGGACCGAAAAGGGGTGAAACAGAGATAGCAATTCTGCACAACTCCAAATGACATAAAAATTTACTTAGAATTATTTTGGAATATATAAAAAATACTGGCAAAAGAATTACCAGGAGGGGGCCCACCAGGAAGCCACAAGCCTGGGGGGCATGCCCTATCCCCCTAGGCGCGCCCCCTAAGCTTGTGGGGCCCCTGGTAGGCCTCCGGCCCCCTCCTTATGCTATATGAAGCCATTTACCTTAGAAAAAAAAATCAAAAGAAGACTTTTGGGACGAAGCGCCGCCGTCTCGAGGCGGAACCTGGGTAGGAACTATTTTGCTCTCCAGCAGAGCGATTCCGCCGAGGATACTTCCCTCCGGGAGGGGGAAATCGAAGTCATCGACATCACCAACGATCCTCTCATCGTGGGAGGACCAATCTTCATCAACATCTTCACCAGCACCATCTCATCTCAAACCCTAGTTCATCTCTTGTATTAAATCTTTGTCCCAAAACCTCATATTGGTACGTATGGGTTGCTAGTAGTGTTGATTACATCTTGTAGTGGATGCTAGTTAGTTTATTTGGTGGAAGATTATATGTTCAGTTCCTTAATGTTGTTCAATACCCCTCTGATCTTGAACATGAATATGATTTGTGAGTAGTTACTTTTGTTCTTGAGGACATGGGAGAAGTCTTGTCATAAGTAATCATGTGAATTTGGTATTCGTTTGATATTTTAATGATATGTATGTTGTTGCTTCCTTTAGTGGTGTCGTGTGAACGTCGACTACATGACACTTCACCATCTTTGGGCCTAAGGGAATGCATTGTGGAGTAGTAATTAGATGATGGGTTGCTAGAGTGACAGAAGCTTAAGCCCTAGTTTATGCGCTATTCCGTAAGGGGCTGATTTGGATCCATATGTTTCATGCTATGGTTAGATTTATCTTAATTCTTCTTTCGTAGTTGCAGATGCTTGCGAGAGGGGGTAATCATAAGTGGGAGGCTTGTTCAAGTAAGAACAGCACCCAAGCACCGGTCCACCCACATATCAAATTATCAAAGTAGCGAATGCGAATCAAACAAACATGATGAAAGTGACTAGATGAAATTCCCATGTGTCCTCGAGAACGCTTTGCTTATTATACGAGTTCGTTATGGCTTATCCTTTGCTATAAAAAGGATTGGGCCACCTTGATGCACTTTAGTATACTTGTTACTTCTTACGAATTATCTTGCTACCGAAACTATCTGTTACCGCTACTTTCAGTACTTGCAGAGAATACGTTGCTGAAAACCGCTTGTCATTTCCTTCTGCTCCTCGTTGGGTTCGACACTCTTACTTATTGAAAGTACTACGATTGATCCCCTATACTTGTGGGTCATCAAAACTCTTTTCTGGCGCCGTTGCCAAGGAGTGAAGCGCCTTTGGTGAGTGGAATTTGGTTAGGAAACATTTATATTACGTGCTGAAATTTCTTGTCACTTGTCACTACGGAAAGTAATCCTTTGAGGGGTTTGTTCGGGGTATCTTCACCTCGACCGGAAGCATTGAGATTTTCCCCTCAACCTATTGAACCTACTGAAAATATTTATTATGAAATTCCTTCGGGTATGGTAGAGAAACTACTAGTTAATCCTTATGCAGGAGATGGAACGGTGCATCCTGATGTGCACTTGATATATGTGGATGAAATTTGTGGATTGTTTAAGCTTGTAGGTCTATCCAGAGATGGAGTTAAGAAGAAAGTATTCCCTTTATCTTTGGAGGGAAAGGCATTGACATGGTATAGGCTATGTGATGATACTGAAACATGGGATTGGAACCGGTTGAAGCTGGAATTTCACCAGAAATTTTATCCTATGCATTTGGTTCATCATGATCGGAATTATATATATATATATTTTGGCCTCGTGAAGGAGAAAGTATCGCTCAAGCTTGGGGGAGGCTTAAGTATATGTTGCATACATGCCCCAATCATGAGCTCTCAAGAGAAATAATTATTCAAAAATTTTATGCTCGACTTTGTCATGATGATCGATCCATGCTCGATACTTCTTCTAATGGTTCCTTTATGAAGAGGACTATTGAATTCAAGTGGGATCTTCTGGAAAGAATTAAACGCAACTCTGAAGATTGGGAAATCGACAAAGGTAAAGAGTCAGGTATAAATCTTGAGTTTGATTGTGTTAAATCTTTTATGGAAACTGATGCTTTTCATAAGTTTAGTACTAAATATGGACTTGACTCTGAGATAGTAGCTACCTTTTGTGAATCTTTTGTTGCTCATGTTGATCTCCCTAAGGAGAAATGGTTTAAATATCATCCACCCATTGAATTAAATGAAGATCCCGTTATTGTTAAAGAAGAAACAATAGTTTACAATGTTGATCCAGTTGTGCCCACTGCTTATATTGAGAGACCTCCTTTCCCTTTTAGAATTAAGGAACATGCTAAAGCTTCAACTGTGGTTAACAAAAGTAATACAAGAACACCTAGACCTTCTGAACAAATTAAGGTTGAACCAAATATTGCAATGGTTAAAGATCTTTTGGTTGATGATATTGATGGGCATGTTATTTATTTTTGCGATGAGGCTGCTAGAATTGCTAAACCTGTTAGAAATGAATGAGATATGCCGGATAAGAACAAGCCCGTAGTTGGCATGCATGTTGTTTCCGTTAAGATTGGAGATCATTGCTATTATGGTTTATGTGATATGGGTGCTAGTGTGAGTGCTATTCCATTTTCTTTATAAAGAAGTAATGCATGATATTGCACCTGTTGAGATTGAAGATATTGATGTTACTATTAAGCTTGCAAACAGAGATACGATTACACCACTTGGGATTGTTAGAGATATTGAAGTCTTGTGTGGAAAAATCAAATACCCTACTGATTTCTTAGTACTTGGTTCACAACAAGATAATTTTTGTCCCATTATATTTGGTAGACCATTCTTGAATACTGTTAATGCTGAAATTGATTGTGTTAAAGAGAAGGTTAGAGTTAAGTTCGGTGATATATCTCATGAATTTAATTTCTCTAAGTTTAGTAGAGAACCTCATGATAAGGAATTACCCAATAAAGATGAAATTATAGGTCTTGCTTCTATTGTTGTGCCTCCTACTGATCCTTTAGAACAATATTTGCTAGACCATGAGAATGATATGCACATGAACGAAAGAAATGAAATAGATGAGCTGTTCTTTAAACAAACACCTGTTCTCAAACATAATTTGCCTGTGGAAACCTTGGGAAATCCTCTACCACCCAAGGGTGATCCTGTGTTTGATTTGAAGCAATTACCTGATACACTTAATTATGCTTATCTAGATGAAAAGAAGATATATCCTGTTATTATTAGTGCTAACCTTTCAGAGCATGAAGAAAACTGATTACTTAAAACTCTGAAGAAGCACCATGCCGCTATTGGATATACTCTCGATGATCTTAAGGGCATTAGTCCCACTTTATGTCAGCATAAAATTCATATGGAGCCAGATGTTAAACAAGTTGTTGATCATCAAAGAAGGCTGAATCCTAAAATGAAGGATGTGGTAAGAATTGAAATATTAAAGCTTCTTGAGGTAGGTATAATTTATCCCATAGCTGATAGTAGATGGGTAAGTCCTGTTCATTGTGTTCCTAAGAAAGGAGGTATTACCGTTGTTCCTAATGATAAAACTGAACTCATTCCACAAAGAATTGTAACCGGTTATAGGATGGTAATTGATTTTTGCAAATTAAATAAAGCTACTAGGAAAGATCATTACCCCTTGCCTTTAATTGATCAAATTTTAGAAAGATTATCTAAGCATACACACTTTTGTTTCCTAGACGGTTATTCTGGTTTCTCTCAAATACCCGTTTCACCTGAAGATCAAGAGAAAACCACATTTACTTGTCCTTTTGGAACTTATGCTTATCGTCGTATGCCTTTTGGTTTATGTAATGCACCTGCTACCTTTCAAAGATGTATGAATGCTATATTCTCTGACTTTTGTGAAAAGACTGTTGAGGTTTTCATGGATGATTTCTCCTTTTACGGAACTTCTTTTGATGATTGCTTGAGCAACCTTGATCGAGTCTTGCAGAGATGTGAAGAAACTAATCTAGTCTTGAATTGGGAGAAGTGCCACTTTATGGTGAATGAAGGTATAGTCCTTGGGCATAAAATCTCTGAAAGAGGTATTGAAGTTGATAAAGCTAAAGGTGATGCAATTGAGAAAATGCCATGTCCTAAAGATATCAAAGGTATAAGAAGTTTCCTTGGTCATGCCGGTTTCTATAGAAGGTTTATAAAAGACTTATCTAAAATTTCTAGGCCTCTTACTAATCTTTTGCAAAAAGATGTGCCATTTGTTTTTGATGATGATTGTGTAGAACCCTTTGAAATAATTAAGAAAGCCTTAATTTCTGCACCTATTGTTCAACCACCTGATTGGAACCTACCCTTTGAAATTATGTGTGATGTTAGTGATTATGTTGTTGGTGCTGTTCTAGGACAAAGAGTTGATAAGAAATTGAATGTTATTCATTATGCTAGTAAAACTCTAGACGGTGCTCAAAGAAATTATGCTACTACTGAGAAAGAATTTTTAGCAGTTGTGTTTGCATGTGATAAATTTAGATCTTACATTGTTCATTCCAAAGTTACTATTCATACTGATCATGCTGCTATTTAATATCTTATGGAAAAGAAAGATGCTAAACCTATACATATTAGGTGGGTTCTTTTGCTACAAGAATTTGATTTGCATATTATTGATTGAAAGGGAGCTGAGAATCCCGTAGCTGATAATTTGTCTAGAATGTAAAATGTTCTTGATGACCCACTTCCTTTTTATGATGATTTCCCTGATGAACAATTAGCTGTGATAAATGCTTCTCGTAATACTCCTTGGTATGCAGACTATGCTAATTACATTGTTGCTAAATATATACCACCTAGTTTCACATACCAACAAAAGAAAAAGTTCTTCTTTGATTTAAGACATTACTTTTGGGATGACCCACATTTATATAAAGAAGGAGTAGATGGTGTTATTAGACGTTGTGTACCTGAGCATGAACAGGAACAAATCCTATGAAAGTGTCACTCCAAGGCATATGAAGGACACCATGCAGGAGACAGAACTGCACACAAGGTACTACAATCTGGCTTTTATTGGCCTACTCTTTTCAAAAATGCACGTATGTTTGTCCTCTCTTGTGATGAATGTCAAAGAATTTGTAATGTCGGTAGACGTCAGGAAATGCCTATGAATTATTCACTTGTTATTAAACCAGTTGATGTTTGGGGTTTTGATTATATGGGACCTTTCCCTAAATCCAATGGGTATACTCATATTTTAGTTGCTGTTGATTACGTTACTAAGTGGGTAGAAGCTATTCCAACTAGTAGTGCTGATCATAAGACTTCTACTAAAATGCTTAAAGAAGTTATATTCCCGAGGTTTGGAGTCCCTAGATATTTAATGACTAATGGTCGTTCACATTTTATTCTTGGTGCTCTCCGTAAATTGCTTGCTAAATATGATGTTAATCATAGAATTGCATCTCCTTATCATCCTCAGTCTAGTGGTCAAGTTGAATTAACTAATAGAGAAATAAAATTAATTTTGCAAAAGACCGTTAATAGATCTAGAAAGAATTGGTCTAAGAAACTCGATGATGCACTTTGGGCTTATAGAACTGCTTATAAAAATCATATGGGTATGTCTCCATATAAAATGGTTTATGGAAAAGCATATCATTTACCTCTTGAACTAGAACATAAAGCATATTGGGCAATTAAAGAACTTAACTATGATTTTAGACTTGCCAGTGAAAAGAGGTTATTTGATATTAGCTCCCTAGATGAATGGAGAGCACAAGCTTATGAAAATGCCAAGTTGTTTAAAGAAAAAGTTAAAAGATGGCATGATAAGAGAATTAAAATATGGGAATTCAAAGTAGGTGATCATGTTCTATTATACAATTCTCATTTAAGGTTCTTTGCATGAAAACTTCTCTCTAAATGGGAAGGAATATACATTATTGAAGAAGTTTATCGCTCCGGAGCCATCAAAATAAACAACTCTGAAGGCAATAATCCAAGGGTGGCTAATGGGCTAAGAATTAAACATTATATCTCAGGTATGCCCATTAATGTTGAAACTAATATTATTCAAACAATGACACCGGGAGAGCACATAGAAGAAACCTTCCGGAACGCTCCAGAATCCTGAAAAGGAGTAGGTACATGGTACGGTAAGTAAACCGACTCCAAAACTTCCATAAAAGTACTTTCTGTTAGTTTTGGAATATATAAAAAATTAGGAAAATAATAAAGTCCGAAAAGTACATGAGGAGGCGACAAGCTTGGGGGGCGCGCCCAACCCCCCAGGGCGCGCATACCAGGCTTTTGGCTCCCTCGTGGACTTTCCCGACTCCATTTTTCTTCCATATTACTTGTCCTGCACGAAAAAAATTCATTTTATATACTCACAGGTGTTTTGACCACCGTATCGCAAGTTTCTCCTCTGTTCTTGTTTCGTGTTGTTTCCTGTCAGATTTTCGAGGCCAGGCATCATGTCTTCCGCTTCCTCCAACAACGTGGGAGACGACGCTTGGTTGCTACAGATGGAACTCTGGAGAGAGGAGGAGGAGGAGGTTACCATGGAAGAAGATGATGGAGACTCACTGGAAGTCCACCCCCGGCCTCCGAGAGGGGTACCCTTGCCGGCATCTCCACAACTCCAAATCCCCATCAAGCCATAAGAAGCACTACAAGCCATGGGTGTCCAGATGTACAAGAAGGGCTCCCTCGTAGGAGACCCTTACACAGGTTACATCCGAACAATTTTCATAATTTGGTCCACAATTATGGGGTTGAAAACACTCCTTGCATGCACATACCTTCCAATTGGGATATTTCCCATCCAAGTGAGAATGATGCAGGAAAGAGATCATGGTGGCCAGAAAATAAACATATCATGGTTGAACTGCAAAAGAATGCCACCGCGATTCAGCAGTTGCTTCGGGAGGTCCAGAGATTGAAGGATATCTTGCTAAATATTTTGAAGGACAAGCCTATCACTTCATCACCACCATCACCGAAGAAGGAGATTTGAGTACACGGGTATGGGCACCACCCTTAGCTTGTGCCAAGCTTGGGGGAGGTGCCCCGGTATCGTATCACCATCACTTTTTATCATCATTATCTATCTTAGTTCGATCCTTAGTTATTTCATGATTTAAAAGAATAAAGTTTAGTATGATTTAGTTTTGAGTGCTTGCTTTGTGATCTATCTATCTATGTAATGGTGTGTGAGAGTTATATAATAAAGAGTAGTTTGAGTTGAGTGTTTTGCTTTTGTTGATCCAATCTTAGAGAAAAAATAAAGAGAATAAAAAATTAAGATCATATGCTAATCCCATGGGGAGTGATGACTTCACATAAAAGAAGTATAATTGATAAAAATTGTTGGAAGTTAACAAACATAGCATTGGTCATTGTTGCAATTCATGAAAAAGTAATAAAGGAAGAGAGGTCTCACATATAAATACACTATCTTGGACATCTTTTATGATTGTGAGCCCCCATTAAATATTCTATGTCAAATAGTCGACGTTGGACAAGGAAGACAACGTAATGAGTTATGTTTGCTTATATTCACATAGAAGTTATATTGTTTTGGATCCTCTAACATGTGGTGCTTGCCCCCTATCTTTTGCTAGCCAAAATTCCGCACTAAGTAGAGATACAACTTGTGCATCCAAAAACCCTTAAACCACGTTTCATGCCATGAGAGTCCACCATATCTACCTATGGATTGAATAAGATCATTCAAGTAAGTTGTCATCGGTGCAAAGCAATAAAAATTGCGCCTAAATATGAATGATCTTTTATTGTAAGGAAAATAAGCTTTGTATGATCTTGTGATGGTGAAGAAATAAAAGCGACAGACTGCATAATAAAGGTCGCTATCACAAGGGGCAATATAAAGTGACATTCCTTTACATTAAGAGCTTGCACATCCAAAAACAAAAAGCGCATGACAACCTCGGCTTCCTTCTACGAAGGGCCTATCTTTTAATTTATGTATTTACTTTCATGCAAGAGTCAATAGCATTCTCCTCTATTCCATTTTTATTTTCTCTCTTGGCAAGCATCGTGCGGTGGGGATTGATCCAGGCATATATATCCAGTTGTATGTAGGTGACCATGAGTTATTATTGTTGACATTACCCTTGAGATGAATATGTTGGGAGGTGAAATTATAAGCCCCTATATTTCTACGTGTCTGACTGAAACTTTTGCTCCATAAGTATGCCGTGAGTGTGAGCAATCATAGAAGACTAAATGATAGTTGAGTATGTCAACTTGCTAAACAAAGCTCTTACATAGACTCTTTCTGATAATATGATGAATTGCAATTGCTTTAATGACTGAGATCATAGTTTGTTAGTTTTCCATTTGGTTTATGGTTCATACTTTAACTTGTGATTGAATTGTCACTTTTTCTTGAGAAGTTCTATGATGATATATTGTTGTTATAATAAAGATCATGATGCTTTCATGTCCGTATTTAATTTTTATCGACGCCTCTCTCTCTAAACATGTGGTCATGATTATTGATTTCGACTTTCGCTTGAGGACAAGCGAGGTCTAAGCTTGGGGAACTTGATACGTCCAATTTGCATCATGATTTCCTACTGGTAATTAATATGTTTTTAATCATTATTTCACTTCATGGTACAATTCTTATGCCTTTTCTCTCTTATTTTGCAAGATTCACATGAAGAGGGAGATTGCCGGTAGCTGGAATTCTGGACCAGAAAGGGGTGAAATAGAGATAGCTATTCTGCACAACTCCAAATGACCTGATAACTTATGGAGAATTATTTTGGAATATATAAAAATACCGGCGAAAGAATTACCAGGAGGGGCCCCACTAGGAAGCCACAAGCCTGGGGGGCGCGCCCTACACCCCTGGGCTCCCCCCCAAGCTTGTGGGGCCCCCTCCTTCTGCTATATGAAGCCATTTGCCCAAGAAAAAGACTTTTGGGACAAAACACCGCCGTCTCGAGGCAGAACCTGGGCAGGAGCTATTTTGCTCTCCGGCTAAGCGATTCCGCCGGGGATACTTCCCTCCCAGAGGGGAAAATCAAAGACATCGACATCACCAACGATCCTCTCATCGTGGGAGGACCAATCTTCATCAACATCTTCACCAGCAACATCTCATCTCAAACCCTAGTTCATCTCTTGTATTCAATCTTTGTCCCAAAACCTCAGATTGGTACCTATGGGTTGCTAGTAGTGTTGATTACACCTTGTAGTTGATGCTAGTGGTTTATTTGGTGGAAGATTATATGTTCAGATCCTTAATGCTATTCAATACCCCTCTGATCTTGAACATGAATATGATTTGTGAGTAGTTACTTTTGTTCTTGAGGACATGGGAGAAGTCTTGTCATAAGTAATCATGTGAATTTGGTATTCCTTCGATATTTTGATGATATGTATGTTGTTGCTTCCTTTAGTGGTGTCGTGTGAACGTCGACTACATGACACTTCACCATCTTTGGGCCTAAGGGAAGGCATTGTGGAGTAGTAATTAGATGATGGGTTGCTAGAGTGACAGAAGCTTAAACCCTAGTTTATGCGCTATTCCGTAAGGGGCTGATTTGGATCCATATGTTTCATGCTATGGTTAGATTTATCTTAATTCTTCTTTCGTAGTTGCGGATGCTTGCGAGAGCGGGTAATCATAAGTGGGAGGATTGTTCAAGTAAGAATAGCACCCAAGCACCGGTCCACCCACATATCAAATTATCAAAGTAGCGAACACGAATCAAACAAACATGATGAAAGTGACTAGATGAAATTCCCATGTGTCCTCGAGAACGCTTTGCTTATTATATGAGTTCGTTCTGGCATGTCCTTTGCTATTAAAAGGATTGGGCCACCTTGCGGCACTTTAGTATACTTGTTACTTGTTACTTGTTATGAATTATCTTGCTACCGAAACTATCTGTTACCGCTACTTTCAGTACTTGCAGAGAATACCTTGCTGAAAACCGCTTGTCATTTCCTTCTGCTCCTCGTTGGGTTTGACACTCTTACTTATCTAAAGTACTACGATTGAAATCTTATACTTGTGGGTCATCACATAGCCACAGTCATCCTCCTCCGTTCCCTTTCTCCTCTGCACACCACTTCCACCTTGGCTTCACGCTCCTCCGCTCTCCGGGACGGGCGGACAGCGGACCAGAAGAAGGAGATGACCGCCATTGCTACCGACTGGCTGGTCGACAGGCAGCCAGAGGATGACAACGTCCCAATGGAGGATGTGGTCGTCGATGAGCCGGCGCCACCCTCCTCCTCCGTGCCATCCTCGCTGGTGAATTGCACCATGACCATCGGCGAGGCCCGTGCCCAATACATGGACATGGTGCGGGAGCAGCGGGAGGAGCAGTTCCGGGAGGCGCAGGCCGACGCTGCCTACAACCACCATCTCGTCCAGGAGCACCTGCAGGTGGAGGAGCAGATCGCTGCGGACCTAGCAGAGCAGGCGGCGCTGCTCGAGTCCTAACGCTCCGCCCGCGAGAGCTGCCTCGCGCGCTAGCGGTACCGCCAGTGGGTGGCAGAGATTGCGGTCGCCTACAAGGAGGGCGACGAGGCGGGCGAGGCATTGTTTGGTGAGACAGACGACGAGGCGGAGGACATCGCCGGATGCTGACCTCGTCTGTTATAGCTGTGTCGACGAGTGACTTGGTCAAAGCTTTCCTTGTTGTAGAATCTTGCACTTCACATGTTGTTCAGTTGCCACATGAGCTCTGCAGACTTGTCATGTCACCAGCTTCTACTAATACTCTGTAAAGCTTCTCGATTATTCCTTCTGTAAGGTACCGCAACCAGTGACTGCTTCTTTCTGCAAAGTGGAAGGATCAACTGGGCCCAAGAATGCAACAGTTTTCCTTAAATACATTGGCTCCTATTGTGCAGTTCAACTGAAATCAAAATCAAAATAGCAACGAGCAGAAGTTTTGATATCCCTTTTTGCACAAAGAGGTATAAAGGAAACAATTACTTACCAATAACGGTTGATGACTTATACGCCCACAAGAAAAAACATCTACCTTATCTTAATGGGAAACAAAGCAGGACAGTAGCAATTCTCAAACAGTGTCATTGATTCATATTAACAGAGACATTATCTTAACAATACCTTGCTTAAACATGTAAAGAACAACAAAGCAGGATAGTACCATTTCTCAAATAGTGTAACTGATTCATATTAACAGAGACATTATCTTAACAATACATTGGTTCAACTTGTACTCCCGCCGATACATAATAAGTGTTGCAGTTCTGAACTAAGGTTCAGTAGTTACTTCTAAGACTGGCATTGCTTAATTTTACCAGTGGCATTAGATTAACAAAAAGCTTAAATAGTTGCATGGCAGAGTGGGCGCAACATCACCATGTGCTTCCATCGATGTATAAAGGGGTGATGCAGAGTTTGTTAACAAAGAAACAAGCAGCATATTTGGGTTGGTAGCATTTTTGTTCACTTAATGGGAGAAGACAGCAATACAATAGCTTTAATTCAACATTTATTCAAAACAGTACCAATACAAGTAGCACATCATCTCAAAGCACACTGCACAATCATGTGGATGAAGGCCGGTACTGACCTTTCATGAGGCAGACTTGAAATACCTCAAGATCAAATACCAATCTGCCAACACGGATAGGAAATCCGATCTCCTTTTGTGTAATTCCACTAAATCTAGCAACGTTGCCAGTGTGATTCATATGAACAGAGAGATTCTCTTAAAATTAACATACGTTATACATGTAATTTACTTTTAACTGTGGCATTGCTTCAATTTTCCAACGGCATTATGAGATTAACAACAACTAAATAGTTGTATGGTATAGGGAACACACCAGCACCATGTGCCTCCACACGTATAAATGGGTGATGCAGAGTCTGTTGCAACAAAGAACCAAGCAGCATATCTGTGTTGGTCCCATATTTGTTCTCTTTCAACCTTTTTCCTATGTGAGTGCTGCAAATCTAGTCCTGCACAAACTCTACTGCCTTGTCCCCCACCCCCAGGTTTCTTTCCTTTTTCAACAAAGAGATCAGTTCCTTACTGACGTGTGTACTAAGATTCCCCTTTTTCCCTTTTCGACCAACAGAGCGGCTGGATAGCCAGTCTGTACTACTTTCCCCCCATCCTTTCCTCTTTGAACCATGTCCTAGATTCATGCTATAAAACTCCCCCCTTCTTTCCTGTTTGAACCAGACCTAGATTAGACTGCAGAAGCGAAAAAGATCCACATGAAGCTAGAGCAATGCCGGTTTCAAAGTAAAGTTATACCTTAGGGTCGTCGGGATGTGGCTAGGTGGGTGGCGGGAGGCCGGATCTGCCCACACTACGTACGGCAACAATGAAGAAGGGGTCGGAGGCCCTCCCGCGCAGGCGCTAGGTGAAAGATAACATCGCCGTCGGCAGTGGATTCCCTCCCTCGCCGATGGCAACAGAGTCAATGCTGCACCTCCTCACCTTCCCCGGCCGACGAGATCCGGACGGCTCTTTGACCAGCGGTGAGGGGAGAGACAGAGAGAGGCCACTGCTGTCTTGTTTAGATCTGGAGAGGGTGAGAGAGTGTGAATAGAGCAAACCCTAGCAAACAAACGCTGAGGCTCCAGCGTGTATATATATAGTGGAGAGACATAGTGTGAAGAGAGCAAACCCTAGCAAACAAAGGCTGAGGCTCCAGCTTATATAGTACTTATATGGTGGAGTGGTTTTATTTTTATTTCCATAAAAATCATTTTAAATTGTGTACGAATCAAAACTCTTTGTTTAACATACCAGTGAAGAAAACTATGATCAAACTAACGCTCCACGCGTCCTGGTCGCACTTCCTATCGTTGACGTGTGGTACCTCCTTCCGGGTTTTTACTACACATCATATTTTTTATCAAAGTTTGACCACATATTTAACTAGCAAATGGCTAATACATGCCAACAACTGGCTTCATATTTTTTTATGTAGTTATATGATTAATATATTTTATCAAAGTTTGGCAACATAATTAACTAGTCGCAAAAATTCAGAACCAACTCATAAATAAAATATTTATACAACTCAATGATTGAAAGATCATAGCCAACATTTAGAAACCAATACAGGGGAGCTGAAGACAAAGTTGTGAGAAGGCTTAGAAACCAATACAAATCTTTTGCTCTTAGTACCAACATCGATGCTTCTCCGAGGAAACATTTGGTTCATAGCGAAAGACAAATGTGCACCAAGGTGGAAGACGGTTGCGTCTCCAATGCAACCAAGGTGCACTGATGAATGATATCTTTGTCTTCATGGCTACCCAGCAAAGAGCACTGATGGAAGACAACTCATATTTCATCGAACATCGATCAGCTTCACCAGCCGATGCAGCCATGATACTCAACCATGACCATCGATAGGTCATCGTGGTGATGCATCATCCATTTGGCATCAAGTTTGGGTGTGGCACCACTGAGGTTTGATAAATCCTCACTGTGGTCTGTTTCTTCTCGGTAATCAAGCTCGAGAAAGGTAGAACCACATGGTAGAGGACAATGAGGCGGAGCAATAGTGGCCATCCAATTTTGTGCAGTTCCACTAAAATTGAGGAAGACAAGCCTTGGTGTGGTGATATGCATCCTTGTTTGCAAAAATATAACAAAGGGATATTTAAGTAGTGTTGTTACATTGTTTTGGTAGTGGTAGAAGATTAACATCGGCATCTAAATTGTCAATAAGAATTAATGAAATGTACCCCACAAATAGAAGCATCATGATTATATTCATGGGGACTAAAGCAGGACAGAAGCATTTCTTAAAACGGTGTCATTCCTTCTATTTATCGACGCCTCTAGATTGACAGCAGCATTGCTTAAAAGGGACGTCACTTTAACATGGGCATTGCTTCATTTTACCAGCGATATTAGATTAGCAGTAGCAATAGGGGCATATGGACAGTGAGGGCACAACCATCATGTACCTCCACCGAGGCATAAACCAGGACAACTTTTTTTTTGATGGAAAAACCAGGACAACTTTTGGTGTGGCCTTTCCTGTAACAAAAAAAATTAGGTGATGTTGGACCAGCAGACGAAGCCTAGCTACTGTACATGGCGAGCTGGGGAGTACTAGTACATGCAAAACCCGCATGCAGCAACGTGGGGAGCTGGACCAGTAGAACGAAGCATGACATCCAAAAGAAGTAATACCTCAGATGGGCGAGATGTGTCTTAGGCGGGCGGCAGGATCTGCCCACACGATGGCAACGAACAAGGGCATGGAGGACCTTCGTCTGCACCGGTGCTGGCTCAGAGAGGACGGTGCACATTGGCTTCCTCCCTCGCCAACGGCGACCATGTCAATGCTGCACTTCCTCCCCTCACGCAGCGGACGGGATCCGACCAGATTTGTGACCAGCAGTTTGGAGAGATATCAGAGTGGACAATGTTATCTTGTTTCGATTTGGAGAGGGTGAGAGAGTGAGACGCAAGAAACCCAATCAACCAAGCCCTCTCAAGCCTACATATACAATGGAGTAAAAAATCTCTCCATAGCAATGGTTTCAAATAGAATACGCGCGTTCCCGGAAACAAAAATGAAAACTTGTGGAGGAATCTCTTTTTAACATATGAGGAAAGAAAACTCGATCAATAACACGCCACCGCTTCTAGGAGTATCGCTCACGTGTGGTCCCCGGCCCTCCATTATTAAGTGACCAAATTAAAGGGTCAAATTATCATGTAAGCTGCCTCTTCGTGTACAAATGCGCTCCATCGTGTAGTCACGGGTGTGTCAGAGGCAGAGTGCGTGCGTGTACCTCTTCTCTTCTTGTACGTAGTACTACTCCTTTTTTTGAACTGGTAGTACTACTCCTTTTATCTCACTTCCTATTGTTTCCCACTCCTCTGATATTCCTATCCTAGGAACAAAATGAGGCCGAACTATGTGTGTGTTTGTGTGTGTGTTAGAGAGAACGAGACATCGACTTACAGAGAGATGTTGTGTACGAGAAGTCGCGAGAGTCGTGACTATGTGTGTGTGTGTGCGTGCACACATACACATACATATCCGTGTTTACATAAAATTCCTACTTTCATCTCCAACCCCCCGCAGAATTGCAGGGGGGTTGGCCCGTCCTCCTTTCATCTACAATCATATTTGTCCAACTGGCTCATTATTACTTTCATTACGTAATAATTAACATAAACCCTAAACCCTAGCAATATTTACGTAGGTCCAGCGTCTCTCATTTGCGGGCGTCCGGACGGCTGCCACGCCTGCTCCTGACCACCCCGACCCAACAAAACCATCTCCATCACCCGCGCGCTCTCCCGGCCCGAAAAAGTCAGTGCCGCATTCATGCCCGGCCAGAGCAACGCGATGTCTCACTGGCGCCGTCCGAGAGAGCGCCGCCCGTGCCGCTTCCCGGTGGACGCGACTGCTCCGCATTCAAACGACACCACGGTCGGCCACAACATGCATGCAAAAAAATTCTTGGGAGTCCGTGCTACAGCTAGCTATCCTCTCCCCCTCGTCTATCTCTTCCAGTAGTAGTACTCCATGGCGTGATCCATCGACACGCGGGCGGGGAAGTGTGCGTATACTCGCTTTGTGATGAGCGGCGTGCCGAGCAACCGTGTGGGGTGACGCGAACGCGACAGACGTGATGTATATAAACGTTAGTTTTGCTCCATGGCGCGATCCATCGACAAGAAACGTTGGTTTCCAAAACAATATTGTAGTATACTATACTGCATGAGGGAGAAGCGGATTCAACGAAGAGTGATGGTTGCTTCATCCATCCAACTTCCTGCCGGGTCTATGTGATTTGACGGCTCATTGGACATTATTACTGCAGCGGTACGACTGTCGTGATTGTCAGTTGTAGTACTACAACCTACTTTGGTGCATGGCACATGGACCTGGATGTTGGATGTCCCACGTTTCGGTGAAAGGAGGTAGAATGATTTTGGAGCCAGGAACCGCGTCGTAGAGCGTGTGCACTTTTTTTTATTCTGTGATAAAACTAATTTTATGCACTCTTACACTGGAGGAGTGTGAAACACTACAGCCCAGTGAGTAGTACATGGCCCACCTCAAACTATCACCATATTCCTTGGACACCGTGCGACACCTAGCTCTTTAGTAGTAGGAGTACTACATACTACTATAATTTCTTAGCGAGATAAAATTGTACTTACAATGCTATGAGGCTTTCAGCTTTTGTTTCATGTATCTTGCCTCCAAGGTTACCCCGTTACAACATTCCATCAAATACAAAGGAAACTAACATGCATGCTAATGCATCTCAATGATTCATAGATCATAGCCAAAATTTAGTTCACAACTAAAGACAAAAGTTGTGAGAAGGTGTACAAATAAAGAACAAAACGATCGATGCAGTCCCTAGGCCTTGAACCCTAAGCCCAAAACAGGCTTTAATTTCCTGGCGAGGTTGAAACTTCCGAAGGAAAGAAGTCTGGAACCCATGGACCATCCGATGATTTTGTGCACTTCCACTAAAATCGAGCTGAGCATCCCTGTTGGCAAAGATATTGAAGAAGTGTGATTAGAATAATAGTAGTGGCATGGAGCGACGTGGGGAGCTGGGGCAGTGGAGGAAGCCGGCTCAAAAGGAAGTTGTACCTAAGGGACGTCGGGATGTAGCTAGGAGGGCGGTGGGAGGCGGCATCAGCCCATACCGCTGCAGTGAGCAAGGGGCGAAGGCTACCGCGCCGGAGCTTTGTGAGAGAGAACAGCCGGGACCCCTGATCAGGATGCGCCCACAGTGGGTTTTCTCCCTCGCCGCTGGTGACCGCATCTATGCTAAACATCCACCACTTCCCTCGGCAGGATATGTGAACAGCGGTGTGGCCACCGTCGTTTTGTGCGAGAGTGTGTGAAGAGAGCAACCCCAGCAAGCAAGCGTGTAGCTTAGGCTGCTGGCTATATTATGTACATATAGTGGAGCGGTTTTCCTTGTCTATCCATATCAACCTTTTTATATCGCGTACATGCCATTGAAGAGAGAAATGATGGTTGCTTCGTCCAAGCAACTTACTGTGTGATTTGACTGCTCATTAGGCATTATTACTGCGTCCCCTGCTGGTACTCCACCTACGTGTGTGACCGTTCCTGAGTCTCACTTGTATTTCCAAGTACTTATCTCTAATTTCTTGCATGACACGTGAATCCGGATGCTGGATGGCCCACGTGTCAGCGAAAGGAAGAAGAACGAGTTCCACCGACCGAGAAGTAGTATTTCCATGCAAACGGATCTTACAATGCATGAGCTGTTTGTTACGCTATCGATGAAAATACCCCTGCATGCAGGTTTGTCTCACTCCCATGTGCCCTACCAGCTCTAACATCCATCATTTCAGCAAGGGGTAATGCCGTCTAAAACTCCGTCCACGTGAACATGTGAAGACTACAACCCTCATGCATGCATGCAGCAGTCACATGTACACATGCACACAAAAATGCACGCGACGCCCTAATGCATGCCTGAAGCATTCACATGTACACATGCACGCACGCATGCATGTGTACAGCACACGGCGCAACACACACGCTCACGCTCAAGTGCTCAGCCTACACATGCATGCGCACACATACACTGCCAGGGTGGTTCCCGCGCAAGGGTTGAACTCCTGCCGCGCCTGTGTAAAATTTTGTTTAACTTATTTCTTTCCTCTACCAACGGACAGGTGGGACCCACAGTCCATGTGTCAATTTAACCAGTCAACAAAGTGCTACGTAGACTATTTGACCGGTCAACAGAGTGAATACGGTGCTCTACTTTGAGCTAGTGACCGTATAAACACCGCAAAATGTATATATTGATCGTAATGAGCGTATTATGAAGTTCAGTGACCGCCATTAAGCCATATTAACTAGAAAGGAGGCACTATGGACTAGTAGTGGACTAGTAGTAGTACTAATATTACACTACGCCCTCTCCCTCTCCCACACGCGCGGTGGCTCTTAGGACGAGGAGAATGAGGAGAAGCTTGCTTACTACGCGCTCTCCCTCTTCCACACACACGGTGGCTCGCAGGACGAGGAGAACGAGGAGAAGCTTGCTTACTACGCCCTCTCCCTCTCCCACACACGCGGTGGCTCGCAGGATGAGGAGAAAGCTTTTCACTACTGCGCGCTCTCCTCGTCCATGCGGTGGACATGCAGCAGTTCATTTGGTGTCAGATTGCCAGAAGCATACAATGTAGTATCATAATTGTTCGACTTCACGAAGAGGCGAAGAGCCAAGCGCAAGGTTTAATAGTATGAGTAGTATAGTACACATGTACACTAGGAACCGCACGGTGGAGCGTCTACACTCTTATTTTATTTTAATCAGTGATAAAGCAATCTTCTACTACTAGTACGCATTTACTCCGGAGTAGTGCGGAAAACGGCAACCCAGTGAAGTTTTACTCCTCAGAGACTGGCCATAGTGGGAGTAACTTCAAGAGTAACATCGGGTCCAACTCAGCAAATTTGCTTATGTGGCAATGAGTTAGTGAGGAGAGAGGTAAATTGAGTAACTTAACTAGTTACCATAACATCACATATCCCAATACAATATGAGTCTATAACCTAATAAATGAAGCTTTGCATGACACCACACATAGTATGTTTACTAACCACTATGGAGGTACTAGTAACATAGCCTAGGGTAGCGTGTATGTTACTAGTGCAAGTTACTCTCCACTATGGCTAGTCTCACACTATCACCATAATATTTCTTAGCCTCCGTGCGACACCTAGCCCGTCTGTGTTCTCCTTAGTATTTAAAGTTGCTCCTAGTAGTAGGAGCGGATTCAAAGAAGATTGAATTGATGGTTGCTTCGTCCGAGCAACTTACTGTGGGAAAGGTAGGGCTTATGATTTGACTGCTCATTAGTATATTACTGCGGTGAAACGACCGTGCTGGAGTCTCCTGTGCGGTTGTGCACTCTAATTTGGTGCATGGCACGTGGACCTGGATGCTGGAGTAGTATAATGGCTTCTGGCAATGCTATCAAGCTTTCAACATCTGTTTACATAATATATGTACACATAATTTTTGAGCGACATGAAACTGTACAATGCTATGAAGCTTTCAGCTTTTGTTTCATGTGTCTTGCCAGCTGGAAGGTTGTCTCATTACAACATTCCATCAAATACAAAGGAAACTAACATCCATGCTCTTTCGAAAAAAAAAACTAACTTCCTTGCTAATGCATCTCAATGATTCGCAGATCAGAGCAAATATTTACATCACAACTGAAGACAAGGTTGTGTGAAGGTATACAAATAAAAAAAATGATCAATGCTCTCCATAGGAATGCATTCATTTCCTGGCCACGATATTCATTGGTTGGCAGCTACTTTCCCGCAGCTCTGTCAAAATCAACACGACATGTTGGCAAAGAAAGGAGCTATTAGAAGCATGGAACATTCCGATCATTTTGTGCAGTTCCACTAAAATAGAGCAGAGCGCCCCCTATTAACAAAGATATTGAGTAAGTGTGATTACAATAATAGTGGCACTATTGATGAAATAATAAACACACAAATAGAAGTCGGTCACCTTTGCTGTCTCTCTTTAGACTAACTACTTGTTGGAGAAGATTTGGCTGAGAATTGGATGACGAGGATAGGAACTCCAAACTCCCTTTGTGCAGTCCCATTGAAATGTAGAAATGTTGCCTGTGGGACATTTTAGTAGAACTGCACAAAACACTCTTAAGAAAAAAGTGCTTTGTGCAGTTCACCAAAAGGTCGCAATAGCAATGAGGTGAAATGGATATCCCTGTTTGCAAAAAGAGGTAGAAAGGAAATAATTACTGGCCAATGACAGTTGATGACACATACGCCGACAAAAAGAAGCATATTCATTGTCTTAATGGAAAGATAACAGCACAGTGGTTTCTCTCAAACGGTGTGAGGACGAGATTGCAAAATTGAAAGTACGCAGGCCAAGCTAGTACGTATTAGGCAAAGAACTAGAGAAAATCCACATGCAGCGACGTGGGAAGTTGGGCAGTGGAGCAAGGCTGGTTCTAGAGGAAGATGTACCTGAGGGTCGTCGGGATGTAAGTAGGAGGGCGGCGGTGGGTGGGATCTGCTGCGGCAGTGAGCAAGGGTCGAAGGCCCTACCGCGCTGGAGCTTGGTCGGAGAGAATGGCGGGTACTGCAGATCGGGACGCCTCGACGACGGCGACCGGAGCAACGCTGCATATTCTCCCTTTCCGCGGGCGGACGAGATCCGACCGAATCAGTGACCAGCGGTTAGAAAGAGAGAGATTGGCCACCGCCGTCTTGTGTGAGAGAATGTGAAGAGACAAACCCCAGCAAGCAAGCATTGAGGCTCCTGCCTATATTTGTACTAGTATAGTGGAGCAGTTTTCGTTTTTCTCTCCATACAATCGTTTTATATTCTATGTGCCATTGAGGAATAAAACTCTATTTAAAATAATACGCCAACGCGTCAAGTCGCACTTTGTTTCGTTCACGCGTGGTACACGACCCTCCATCAAGTGAACAACCAACACGCGTCAAATTATCATGTGGGCTGCCTTTTCGTACAGAAATGAGCTCCACCTTGTACCCACACGGGTGTGGTTGGGAACGAGACATGAGTACGTGCGTCGTGCGTGCACCTCTTCTCTCCGTCCGCGTACCCCACCTATGTGGGTGTGTGTGAGAGAGATACAAACCTAGATAGAGATGGTGAGTGCGTTCGTGAGTGTTTTTTTTGGTGGGGGTGATTTTGTAAGTGTATTTGTGTGCGTGAGAGATAGACAGGGAATATGAGTCGATGATATCTCAAAAAAATGTAACATATGCAATGTGTGTGAAATGGAGTCCTAGATATATCATATATAGAGGGGGCGATCCACGAGAAGAGAGGGGAGGGATCATCAGCGTGAGATATCGATAGAATCGAAGAGAGGGATGAAGGTGTATGGGTGCGAGATCGATAAAGAGAGCCAGCGAAATTGTGTGTGCGCACGTCAAGGATATACGGTGGCTGGCCTACTGGAACGTGAGAGGGGACAAGTGCAGTTTGTGTGTGGCAGGGAGACCTAACTAGAGCGTTCGACTATCGGGGTGTGTGTGGGGGGGCAGAGACCTAACTAGAGAGGTAGATCGATAGATATATGTGTGGAGAACGAGAGACCTAGCTATGTATTAAGGGAGATCGATCAGCATCCATACATATATGTAGGAGAGGAATAAGGTTGGGAAAGAGACAGAGCTAGAGTGCCGGAGGGGTGGTGGTGGAGTTGCTTCTCGGAGATGGTGGGAGAGGCCTACTAGACAAACGGAGGGTACGACTGCAATATCAATAAGAGAGAGGATGTGTGTCTGTGTGTGCGCGTGCATGTGAGAGACGAGTCGGGAGGCATGCATGGATGATGGGGGGGCGATATGTCTGTGGTAAGCAGACCTAACTAGATAGGTAGAGCAATCGTCGTGTGTCGGGGAAAGGGAGAGACTTATCTAGTGAGGTAGACCGATCGGTGCATAGTGAAAAAGAGTTATAGTCGACCTAGCTATATGTACAGAGGGAGATCGATCGGTATACATGCAGGTGTTAGAGGCAAATAAGGCCCGGAGAGATGGATAGAGAGAGGTGGATGCGGCTAGGAGGTGGTGCGATAGGCCTACTATATAGAGATGGAGGAGTGTGCGAGTGCGAGATCGATTAAAAGAGGGGCAAGAGTGTGCATATGTGTGTGACCGTATGAGGGATAGGGGGCATGGACGGTGAGAGGAGAAGAGGGAAAGTGTGTGTATGTGGTAGGCAGACTTGGCTAGAGAGGTATATCGATCGGTGTGTGTGCCGGAAGGAAGGAGCTGGGGAGACCTATAGAGACCATGGGAGAATAAAGAAAAATAATGAATGTGAGCATCGGAGAGAATGCTGAGGGAGGGGGAGGGCGAGGAGGGCATGTGCATGCACAAGAGAAAGTTAGTCCTAGCTACAAAGAGAAGAGGATTGTGTGGGGTGTAAAAGTCTAACAGAGATCATAATTCATTACAAAAGTGGATTCAGATATTTGAATAAGAGATCATAGTGTTTTAAACCCATGCATGCATGAATATAATGGTGATACACATGGTGTGGTTATGAACATGTTATACTATATATATATCGAACAATCTCACATTCATTTGAATTTGTGATAATGTGTGGCTTTTGCAGCTCACAGGTAAGTACTTGTAGGCGTAGGGGGCGGGGCACTATACATTGTGCGATAAACACATTATACATATGAAACATGGTTTAGATTATGAAGATCTAGCTAGAGCTTGAAATGTACTATTATTTGAAACCAGCATAAAGTGGATTGAAAATTTTGAATTTGATTTTATATAGTACACATAGTTCATATCTGACTTAACAATAGTCATGTGGTGTGTTGTGAAGATAATATACAGAGGATGGTTTAACTTGACAATAATCATGATTGTAGATTCTTATTCAAATAGTGAAACGAAATCCAATTTAGTTCATATTGCAGCGGTAGTATATACATTTCGAATGCACTAAAATGATCATTTGAGTAGGTTACATGCATTATGCACCTAGCGAAATATTTTAATTGAACATAACATGGATTCAAAGTTTTGAATGACATTTGTAGTAATTCATACAGTAAAACGGGACAAGACCCTCTCTTGTGTGGTGCGAATAGATTTTTTTTTTGGTTGAGGGAAGTGCGAATTGATATGGTACCATACACGTTACACTGGTACAATGACCTACTATACAAACGGTTTTTACCCCCTTTCTGCGATAGAGTTTTAAACCCTCGCCTTGCCTGTGTGTGCGATAGGGGGGGTCCTTCGCACACGACCAAAAAACCGTCGGCGATAGGGCCTCCGGTCACACACGCTGGGCAAAAAGAGCTTGTGTGCGATCGGGCGAGCCATCGCAGACAATTATACTGGCCCAATCGTTTTTGTTCGTATGTACATTCCACAAAGTGAATCTCAGAAAAACATTTCCGTTCATATGTGCATCACACACAATTTTTATGTGGAAACGTTTGTGCAAGGTGGCCTAACGCAAACATTTGTCGGGCGGAAGTCGTGTGTGATTGTTCATTGATCCAACACGGCTACTTTCTAGAAACTGTGTGCGTTGTTTGAGGTCATCGCCCACGGTGTTGTCTCAGAAACCGTCTGCAATACAAAAACCCAATAAGCAGGATAATTGGCCTATTATTGATAATGCATTTAGTAATCAAATTGACATTTCATATCAAGCACACCATATGTTGCATAGCCATATTACGGTAACCAGGATTTCATAGCTGAATTACATCAGAGTACAACATCACATAGCTTCAGCACTCAGTTACACCATATAGGCATATAGCTAGCTACGCAATTACACAACAGCACAAAGTTTCACATGCAACATCTAAAACCTTTGGAAAGTAGCATCATATACGGTATATAGAGAGATGAATCTCATCTGGAAAACTGCTGAATCTGAAGGCGAATATTGAGCCTTCAATGATGTTGAATGTCCTTGCAACTTTACGCCAGTGGCTGTGGATGATTGCCCATCCAACCTTCATTCTCTTGAGGAAGACTTCAATATTGTACCATGGGTGTTGAATGAGTACCTTCCTCACCTCTTGACCATGGAGGTGGTTTGAGAGGTAATCATCGGTGAACTGCTTTGGAAAGAACTGAAAACAAAGATATGGATAAATATCTGTTCTAAATTTTGAAATGGCGCATAGGAAAAAACACAAGGTAAAAGAGTTAGTACCATCCTATAGTTGACTGATGTCTTCTTCATTGTGCAAACAAAGATCTTGTTGTTATTCAATGCTAGTTTCTTTATCCTAACAATCTTTCTGAGTTTCTTGACTTGACTGATATTCATGTCAATCTCATTTCCCCATATGCAAAATGGATCGAACAGTGAGTCTAAACCTCTGACAGCATGACCTACATGTGCAAGACCAAATTGTTAAAAACCTAAATATTAATCCCTCTGTCCCATAATATAAGAACTTTTTTAAGCTAACATAGCTTAAAAAACGTTCTTATATTATGGGACGGAGGGAGTAGAATGGTTCCTTCAATTGCACAATAATGTGCTATTAGCCAAAGGACCATGCATGTGCAAACCTCGATGGTAATCCTCAGTGCCTCCCATTGTTTCCCTGCAACACATATAAGGCAGATATTGATCAGTTTAAGTGAGAGTTGGCATAATATCAGTAGAATATATTAATGAAAACTTGTACCCACAACAAATGAACATCACACTGCAGAATTGAACCAAAAGGTTAACTGGACACCACAACAAATGAAGCAAGGAGTTAACTGAGAACCACATTGCAGAATAGAACATATACTAGAAGATCATACAGTTAACCAAGCCTAGCGTGCTTAATAACTACTAGGAAATATAGCATTTGTGTATGTTTCTCGTGTATAGAGTACACCCAAATTCGATTTTATTATTCACATGCATAACAATAAAAAATTTTACCCACGGGAATTGAACATCACATTTCAGAATTGAACCAAATAGTTAACTAAACATCACAACAAATGAACCAAAATTTTAACTGAACACCACATTTGAGAAGATCAGATTGCATATTAACATTACAAAGGACAATTCACTAGAAGGCACCGGAGGCAGCCTTTAGAAAACACCACGAACTGTCGTTTAAAGCAGCCAACCACATGGCGGCGTCCGCGCGCGAGGGGTCGACAGTGGCCTTGATGGCGAGGTGCTCCTCCAAGATTTGGTGGTCGGCACGCATGGCAGCAATCGCGACCTCATCCGCTCATGCGGCCGCGATTTGCTTCACCGCTGCCAGATGCTCCTTGAGCTCCTGGCTATAATACAAGCACCATGGCTATGGTCGGCGCTTATTTGGAGGATGGGGCAGTGATTTGGGTGGAAGATGTCGCGCTGGCGATCGAGGCATGTGGGATGGAGAAGGAGGAGGAGGATGGGGGTGGGGTGTGGATTACCTGACTATATCGACGAGGCCGCACAGCGAGAAGGAGCACCGCCGGTGAGGAGGCGGCGCTGCAAAGCAAGCAATGAAGGTTTGAACTTGGAAAGGAAGGAGGAAACAGTGGAAATGTGGCTTTTGGTGGGGGGAGGGGGCGGGGACCTAGATATTTGCACGGTTGCCGAAAATTTACGAACGGTGCAACAAAAAACTAGCGCGCAAGTGTGGTTGACGCATGGCCGGTGGACTGTAGCCGACGAACCTTCCGGCGTAAGCCATACCTGACGGAGCCCCAAGATATTTTATACTGCATCGCACACGATTCTTGCTAACAAACTGTTTGTTGTGTCCTTGATTTTTTTCATTTTGATTTGAAAGACGAAATGGGGTTACGGCAGGAAAGGTCACTGTTTGAATTGCTAGAACATTTATTTGTAGTGAACATGCAACTATAGGAGTGTCGTGCTAAAATTTGGAATTATTCCGGGTTCGTTTGGCATTTTTTATACATTAATTGAGTTTTCTAGGCATTTAATGTGCATAATTCAAATTTGAAGTATAGGCACATGCTCCAGTGCACCAAAATGGGTTGAAAAATCATATATGTGTCCTTGGATGAATGTTTAGGTCCCAGACAAGAAATGGGAGTGAATTTCAAACATCTGGGCGTCGTGGCTCGGCCGAAAACATTGAGAAACTTTGTTTTTAAATTCCTGTAAATCCAAAAATTGCCTAAAAATCACGGAACTTGGCATGGTGTCTTGACATGGCACCAACATGCTGTGGTAAATTTTTTGTTTGATTTGGGACAAGTTTTGGTATAAGCTTCTTACAAACAAGAGCTTCTCTCAAGAAGGCTCATGGTTCCGATAGGGGATGTGTCACCTTTGTGGGCGAAACGACATACGCTGCCTCTTCCTGCCTTGATTTTTTTTACAGAGGCAACAAAGACCAATAGGAGTGTCATGCTAAGATTTGGAAATATTCCGGGTTTGTTTGGACTTTTTTATACATTTATTGAGTTTCCTAGGCATTTAATGTGCATAATTCAAATTTGAACTACATGCACATGCTCCAGTGCACCAAAATGGGTTGAAAAATTGTATATGTTTCCTTGGGTGAATGTTTAGGTCCCATGCAAGAAATGGGAATGAATTTCAAACATCTGGGCGTCGTGGCTCGGCCGAAAACATTGACAAACTTGGTTTTTAAATTCCTGTAAATCCAAAACTTGCCTGAAAATCATGAAACTTGGCATGTTGCCTTGCCATGGCACCAACATGTTGTGGTAAAAAATTTGTCCGATTTTTTAAGGCGCACAGATTAACAACCAACAAAGTCATTTTGGAACAAAGAGCTGCCACGTTACAATCGGAAACACAAGTGTTATTCAAACCGTGGGCGTTGTACTAACCATTTACGTGCCGCCACGCGTCCCCATTTTTATTGGCTAGGAGACGCCGTGCGGGGTAGCTATTTGAGTAGACGGGAGGCATGGAGCAGACCGCTGCGCAGGCTCACCGGGAGGCGAGCCATTATTTGACGGCCATCCGCCGCCTACCTCGTTCCCAACTTCTCCATTATTGGCGCCCGAGCCCCTGTTTTAATGGCGTGGCTAGGCCTCAGTCGACTGAGATTTAAGAGAGAGAAAAGAAAATCTAAAAAGAAAATTTTGCACGGATCTTGATGTAAGATCTCACAGACATAGCATCGACTGAGACTTAGCAAGATTGATATATATGACGATGATGGCAATGGATAATAATAATTTTCTTACATATTCAGGAAGATAATTAAAGATGCCACATGCGGCAACGCCCGAAAGACACAAGGGCAAAAGAAGTAAGAAGCAGACAACGATCTGGGTCCCTGCTCTCTAATTCTCCTTGATCTACTGCGCCATCTTCATCATTTTGTCCACCTTGATCTCCTTCATGTCCTCAATACGTCGCTTGCGAGCATCCACGGATTCCTCCAGGAGCATTTCATGCTCGATGCGGAGCTTAGCATTCTCGTCCATAAGTTTCCTGACCATGATAGTTGTCTTCTTCAACACGGCAGTTGTCTCCTCGTGCTGCTTTGCCCTGCCGGTGATCTTCGCCCTCAGCAGGTCGCGCCCGATGCGGAGCCTCACGTTGTCACCCCTTAGTCCCCGGATGACGCCGGTCGACTTATCCAACACGGCATAGCTCTCCTCCTGTAGCTTTGCCCAGCGGGAGATGTCATCCATCAGCTTATTGAGCATACCGCGCATGCACCTGTGAGAGCCCTCGAGTGCCCGCGATAGATCCATCCAGGCCGCCGCGACGTGGCAGGACCTCTCTGCTGCTTCCGCGGCACGGCGGGACATCTGTGCCGCTTCCTCGGCGCGGCTGAACCACTCTAATGCTTCGGTGTCATGGCGGGACCTCAGTGCTGCTTCGGCGGCGCGGCGTGACCTCTGTGCTGCTTCGGCGGCGCGGCGGGACCTCTCGGCTGCTATCGCGGCGAGGCGGGACATCTCTGCTGCTTCGCTCGCCGCTCCGTGGTCATTTCTCGACCAAGAACTCCTCCCATGGGCCATGGGAGATGCAAGGAAGGATGAAGACTTGTTTCTTTGTTGATGAGGATTGAGGAGGATTGTGTAGTCATTTTCGAGTAGGTGGTATTTATAACCTAGTAATAAGCTGCTAAGTGGGAAAATGTTTAGGTTTTGATCGGTGTGAACAGGTTTGCAATTACATATAGCGTGGTAATTTGGAATGTGATGGGAAACAAGCTCAAAATTATTTGACGGTTCCGGTTTCGAAGTGCAGCACGATTCCCGAATGGTGTAATTAACATGGACAAGCGTTCTCGGATGCGTACGTGGCGTGTGCACCGCAATCGGCGATGTCAGCACACAACTTGTTCCATCAACCGTGTGCGCTTGTTATTACCATCGCGCATAACTCTTTTAATTAGAATGTGTGCTCGTATATCGCAGACTCCTTGATCTGGCTGACCATTTCTCTTGTTTTGGCTCACCGCAAACAGTTCATCCGAGTGAACTGTATGCCGTCTATCGCACACACCTTGATCTGCATGGCCATTTCTGTTGTGTTGGGTAATCGCAAATAGTTCATCCGAGTGAACTGTATGCCGTGTATCGCACACACCTCGATTTGGCTGACCGTGTTTGTTGTTCTGTCTTATCGCAAACAGTTCGTATGGATCAACTGTATGCCACGTATCGCAGACGCGTCTCTAATCTGAATCATGCTTGATGTCTCCGGCATCGCACACAGTTCGTCTTACTGGTGACGGTTTTAGTACGACACCGTTTGCGATTAATGCATGGCACACAGTTTGGTCGCGGGGTCTCTGATTGACGTGTCGCATTAGGACCATCCTGCAGTAGTGTTAGCCTTGTCCCGAAATTTCAACCCGCGCCTTATTATGCTGATATTTCAAGATATCTCTTTGTCTGTTTGTGCTCCGAAAACTCCCTCCTTCTCAACCCGCGCCTTGCTATCCCAAAATTACAACGCACACGAAAACTCCCTCCTCCTGCAAAATCTTGACACGCAAAATCCCCGTTCTACCCCTGCACGGAAAGAGCCGCTAGTTCAAATTGGTGGGGGTACTTTTGAAACTTACCCTACATTTCGGACAAGCGCGTCCCTAAGTCATGGTTCCCCCCTCCCATCCCCTTCTTTTCCGATTCGAAAACCGAGGCCGCCAAAACCTCTCTCCACCAGCCGCGAAACCCCACCCTCCTCCATTCACCCCCCACCGCCGCCCAGCCGGAGTCTCTTCCCCGACGACGTCGTCCACCGCAACAGCGCGACGTCCCTGCTACTTGTAGACTGCGTTGGTATTTCCCCGAAGAGGAGAGGATGATGCAGTATAGTAGAGATAAGTATTTCCCTCAGTAAAGAACCAAGGTTATCAATCTAGTAGGAGAACCACGCAAAATCCCTTTAGCAGCACCTGCACACACAAAAGCAAACACTTGCACCCAACGCAAATAAGAGGGTTGTCAATCCTCTTAGCGGTTATTTGCAAGGATTAATTTTGATAGTGATAGATAGATAAACTAAAATACTAAATAAAATAAAAGTAAATAAATTGCAGCAAGATATTTTTGGTTTTAAAGATCTGATAAAAATAGACCCGGGGGCCATAGTTATCACTAGAGGCTTCTCTCTCGAACACATAGCATACAGTGGGTAAACAAATTACTGTTGAGCAATCTATTATATATAAAAAATGCTTTATGGGTTAACCAGAAAAAAGAGAATTAAGATAGAAAATCCGATAATAATTAGAAACATCCAACCGTGTATTTGTTGGATCAATGATTAATGACCATTAGATTTAACTTAAGTCATAGAAAATTACCCACCAATGCCCTTATATAAAACGTGCCCTTTTCTGAGATTAAGAAGAAAAAAGAATATAGAACGGCTGAGATACGATGGATTCCTCTGGGATACTTATGGGGTAGTTACGATCTACAGCGGACCTCGCCTGATCGCTAGAAGTCTGATCGCCGAAAGAAACATCTAGCAGCTGCATCATGATCTGCCGATCTCACCGCGCCGCCGGCAGCGACGCAACGTCTCACCGAACCATCAGGATTCTGCATGCAAGCTGTGTCCGTTCCATACTTCCATTGCAACGCAACGTCTCACTCATCCATCACGATTCTGCATGCAAGTAAATTGGGTTCATTCCATACTTCCATTGCTACTAGCTAGCTAAACTTAGTACGTATCGTAGCTACGGCCTAGGGTAATGTTCCTTTGCCAACGGCGCCGGCGCGCACGCGCCTTGATCCTTGAACAATGAAAAGGAACATGCATGCGCATATAATCAGTACTAAGCAGTTTAAATATTCTCAATTTTGTCTCATTCATCGTTTGCTATATCTTTCTCTGGATTACTTGTGGCCAATCAACTGCCGTCACAAACTCAACATCTACTGTATAAATTAGATATATTTTTTACTAATTTTGTTCCTTAATGCAGTGTAAAAATATCTTTAACTTGCCATTTTTTAATATGTATAGTCCGACTTATTACTAATTTAGTTTATAATTCACTATTGAATTATTGTATTCATCCTCTATGCATACACATGTTGTATCCCTAGACGTCCATTTTTTAAATGTGTTTTCCCGCATTCCCGTATCCATATCATGGACCAAGATCGCAGTTGCCGCCCAAATCGAACTCATGAGCAGCGATTCACGACAAATCACTTCTATCGGTAGATGGAATCTGGATGTGCACCCACAGTATGAGGCAAGATGTAAGACTTATGCACCTACCTAGCTGCGAACTAGAAACTTGTATATATACATGGAAAGACATGCATCATGCATGGACATAATCCAAAAATAGAAACGGGTGAGTATACATCTTTGTTTGATAGTTCCCATTCTTTATTTGTGGGAGCACATCATGCATGTATTCTTGATTTATATCTTTTATTCATCTTTTTTTATGTAAGTGTTGATTGTCATAGGATACCTAATAAGAGAAGAGGTGTCTATTGATCATGGGACAGTTTACTAATTTTTCAGATATTTAGAGGCTTTATTATTGATCACGTGGAACAAGTTGCATGGAAAATCATGTTAGAAAGATAACTCTGATAAAAAGATTGAGAATTACTATTCATTTTCAATCAGCGATGGCCCGCCAAGACTGGTCGTGTGTAGCTGCGTTCGTGTTCCAGCTTGCCATGGCGCCCAACACATTTGTGGCTGATCCGTACTGCCAGGCTTGGAGATCTCCTCAACAGGTAGTACATCTCAGGATTTTTTCTTTGATAGAGCAGACAAATACTAGCGTCGTTGCATGGTAAAGCTATAACAAGTTCATGAGAAAGCTAAAGACACTGATTTGATGTTGTATACACTAATACTTTTCCCCGGATTAACATCATGTCCGTCCAAAATGTTCGAGCGTAATTTTAAAATTTCAAAAATGATACCCACTAAAATTTAAGGTTCTTATCAGACCTATTTTTAACAATTATGTACCTACGTAGGCGATGAAAGCTACAATATTTCATAACGTAATTTTTGCTTATTTTCAGTATTGTATCTTTGTTGCCTGCTTGAAAAAAAAATGCTATCATCTGACAGTGATAGTATAGCGAAGATCATCGTGGAAGATAATTATTTTGCTGTTGACATTGAGGAAATCATGATGTAATATACGTATAAATATATATCTTAGTGTTTGAATGATCCGAGAAAAGATCTCACAAATATCATGTACCATATGAGGTATTTGGCTGCTGACATAGATAAAGTGTGTGTGGAGATCATGTTAATAACTTAAAGATGATTTACCCATTTATCTTTTTATCCCATGGAACAACATAGCTATTTTTAGTTTGCAGAAAGTGCATATTATGTCTCTACAATAAAATAAAATCATGGTGTACTATATATGTGTTTCTGTTATTTATTCAATCCATTGTGCTTTTGCGAAATATTTTTCTTTTGTTATCCTCCACACGCACACCAAAAAATCTGTACGTATGAATCATGTCTTTATATCCTACTAAGAAAATGTGTACGTATGAATCATGTCTTTATGCCATGCTCTAATGATATACTCTTTTCTTCTTTTCGGGAGTGGTTCATGAATGTGGTCTGAAGTAGCAATGGAAGAAGGATAAGCACATCTCTATGTATAAAAAATACTAATAAATAAATTACATGTATTTTCAGAGCTTATTATGCTTTCCATCCAAGTTATGTTCCATATAATATATCTCAATTCTTATAATTAGGACCCGCAAATCACCTACAATTAGGGTAAAAAAAGAAGCACACGCACATGCTTAAAGACAAACATGCCTATAAGTTCCTATATGTTAATTGTGCTATAACTCTCCTCTTTCCACTCATATTATTACAAGTAGATAAATTGATAGAAAATAATTTTGGTTCATATAGTACTACATTAAGATAAGGTAGAAAACAATGCCAGGATGCGGATGTCGAGGTTGGACATGAATTTTTAGGCTGCCTACCTTTCGGAAAGTGACTGACACGTCCGGCTTAGGACTTGGGGACTACAACACCACCAAGAACCTCACACTCTCTTAAGACCAATGCTGGATCATCACTTCCATATGGATGTTGCAGTCAATGCAGCATGATAAAATGCCATAAAAATGATGCCAGACATAATTTTCTGAACGAGATTCATCATAAAAAAATAGTATGACATGCATAATAAGCAGGTAAATGATAAATGGATAACATATGTTTATATGTGAAAACCAAACATACATAAGGAAAACTATGTTCTAAAAAGTCATATATTTGTAAATGTCATCGCATACTCACAATTTTTCTGTACAGAAATCAAATAATATGTTTTCATTATCAAACTTTCTAATGTTCTAGCCCGCGCATCGAGCGGGCCACTTTTCTAGTTGATAGAAAAGCAAATAATTATGACAGATTCATGGCAATGATCATGTATGTAGGCATCACGTCCGAGACAAGTAGACCGACTCCTGCCTGCATCTACTACTATTACTCCACCCATCGACTACTATCCAGCATGCATATAGGGTATTAAGTATGAAACAGAGTAACGCCTTAAGCAAGATGACATGATGTAGACAAAGTAAACTCAAGCAATATGATTAAACCCCATCTTTTTATCCTTAATGGCAACAATACAAATACGCGTCATGTTCCTTTCTGTCACTAGGATTGAGCACCGCAAGATTGAACCCATCACAAATCACCTCTCCCATTGCAAGACAAACCAATCTAGTTGGCCAAACCAAATCGATAGATCAGAGAGAAATACAAAGCTATAATAATCATGCATAAAAGAGTTCAGAGAAGACTCAAATATTTCTCATGAATAATCTGATCATAAACTAACAATTCATCGGATCCCAACAAACACACCGCAAAAGAAGATTACATCTGATAGAACTCCAAGAACATCGAGGAGAACATGGTATTGATGATCAAAGAGAGAGAAGAAGCCATCTAGCTACCAGCAATGGACCCGTAGGTCTATTGTGGCGCCCCGCCTGATTACCACTGTAGCCAGACGGTCGCCGCACACACCAGCCCAGGAAATCATTCTGGCATGCGCTTTTACAACAAGTATCATGGACACAGGCATTTCTATTAATGGATATATAAGTCTTACATAATATTTTACAAGGGTGATGGCAGCGGAAAAGCTCTATCTAAGGCAGCATGGTCTTGGTGCGGCTCCAATCCACAGGGATCTGACTGGGTTACTCTTCTAGCTCGTGAACGCTCCGGCTCCTCGACGGATCCTTAGGTGAACCTGGCCACATTGAAGGCCGCTGAGTACTTTTGAATGTACTCGCAAGCAAACCAAACCAACATATACACCAAGCAAAGCAATCCATGGCATTCAAGCATGCATTTGTTATTAGAGTAATATTAAATATCATGGCATAGCACACCTATTTAGCAATATTAATTACCATGTTATAATAGGATTATTCAGTATGATAACTACTAAAGTAAAACATATCAAGTAAGTAATTTGTACTGCGAATATGTCATGATCCAAACCCAATCCGATCCAAATCCAATCCAAGTCTTGTGGTCATCCGACCCTTTAGCCCATAGCCATTGCATGGCTAACATTCATACCCCTGACATCATCTGATGTCCATGCATCCGTACTGCAAGTCTGACAAACCTTACCATTCTCTGGTTCAGTCTTAGCACTAACATTATATAGTTTGTTTCTCCAGACTCGACACAGACCAAATAGTGTGATCTAGTACGAACTGTGTCCCATGACCGAGGACGCGGCTATTCGAATAGATTTACACTCTGCAGAGGTTGTGCACTTTACCCACACTATGGAGCTCCTGGCCTCGTACTCCCATTCGGGTGGACCGGTGCTACTCCAACAGAACTTGTCTATTGCCTGGCACTCTTACGGTCCCACCAATAGTCATACCCTTCCCGGGTCATGTCCTAGGTGGCCCCTGTGTCACTCCTGACACCTGCCACTATCGTGGACAAACAAAACTGTCCCAAACGGGGACCTGAGCTCAATAACCAAACTGGGCTCACAGGATTATCGCCGCCTACCGGGCCAGGGTAGCACGCACGCATAATCCCCCCTCTTTGGTGGTACCGATGGGAGGCACGACAATAGACCAAGTCAGGGCCTCCCCAACCAGGCAAGTGTGGTTGCACTTGATGAGCTCGGTTCGGTGGCACTATGACTCGATCCAGCCGACGGAGGAGGTTGTCATTATTAAGTCACCTTCTTTTATCATTGCGATAACAATAATAATTCATGATGAAAACATAACAACCTATCGCCATACAGAATCACATACGAGTCACTAGTGCGGTCATGATAAACATTAACTAGTAATGTAAGCAGTGAATATAAACTATCAGTGGTTTAATTATTTCTAGTACAACCATATTCAGTGGAATAACACAGAGCAGTGCTTTAGGGCATATATCAGATGGTCGGCTTGCCTGGGGGTCGACGAATTCACCGGAGAGAAGTGCGATCACCTCGCGGAAGAATTCGTCAGAAAAGATTCCCTCTCGGAGGGGCTGAATATAGGGCAGGGGCAAAATCGGAATTTTCAGAAACTGTCAACATTGTGAAAGTGACATTATCGGAACGGGCTTGACGAACTGAGAAAGTGGGCTTTGGATTCACCTGAATTGGAGTTACGAGCGAAAAGTTATGGCCGTTCATTGTTTAGGTAGAAAACAAATAAAACTGTGTTCATCTTTGCCCTTAACGAGTGAACGCTCATTAAATAAGCAGTTCGGCCGCTGGCTGAAATGCGAAAGCGCATTTCAGTGGAATACGTTTCCCAATGGGGAAAACGCATTCTTCGCCGGGCGCCTCCACTTATCCATGTGGACATGACCGCGGTCGCCGACATGTGGGCCCCGCACCGCCTTCTATCTCGTCCTCCTTCTTCTTTCTCCCCCTCCTCTGTTTCCCCTGATGCGGCGGCAGGAGCTCTGACTCCGGCGTAACCCCGGCGCTCCGGTGAGCCTTACGGCCAGGCAACGGGCCAGGCGTGGTCGTCGGCGACTACCGCATCCCAGGGAGAGATAGCACGGGGCTCGGGGAGGGCCGAGGACGCGGCGGCGAGTCAGGGCAGTGGGCGGTGGCCCTGGGCTTGTGGAGCGCTCTGGCGGTTGAGGAGACTGGGAGAGAGTGCGGGTGGGGTCCCCAGAGCATGGCGTGCTCGGTGGCGAGCTCGGACGGAGCCGGGGACGACCCGAGTGCCCGAATTTGAGCCAAGGGTCGGCGGCAGAGCTTTGGCCATAGGAGAGGTAAGATAGCTCCAGGAGCTCTGGTGAGAGGTTGGGGAGGTAGCTGGGAGGGAAAGGATTGGGGTGGTGTGCTCGAGAGAGGCTCGGGCTGGCTATTTATAGCCGGACGGCGAGGATGGATAGGCATGGCCGCGGTGGCGATCTTAGCCGTGTACTGGAGCTCCGGGGCAACGTGGCTGGACGGTTGCGGCATCGGGTGGCTTCGCAGGAAGTGGAGAGACCTCGGGGAGGAAGGGGACAGAGGGGAAAGTGACGACGGTGGTCATGGGCAGGACAGTGTGGTGGCGGGGCTCGCCGTGGCGTGGGGAGGAAGAAGGGGGAGGGGGAAGCTACGGGCGAGGGGGTACGTAGACTCCGCGAGGCCATTGGACACGTCAGGACACGCCGGAGCTGGCCGGAGTGAGCTGGTCGACGCGACCAGACGCGGTCAGCGAACAGAGCGCGCGTTTGGCCTTGTCCGTGGCGTGGTCACCATGTCAGCACGCGCTCTGGCGTTTTCCTGGATGCTACATCATGTCAACGGGGTGTCTCACTGCTCATTTAGACAAGATTTGTCACTGGAGAGATTGAGAGAGATCTAGATTGGTCAGAAGGATCCGAAACACCTTCTGGACAGAATCTTGGGAACCTTGCTGAGGTGAAATTATTTGGTAAATGGAGCTGAGATATTGCCACACTGAAATGTAGTAGGAAGGAGTATGTGCTTGCAAAATTTTAAGCCATTTGTACTAGTTTTGCATATACTTCCTTCACAATGCAACATTTGGTCCAGAAACTGGATTTTGATGTTGTGCTCATCTGGCTTGGTGAAATGAGCTGAATTTTTGTGTAGGGTGATGAATTGGAAGTATGGAGGTACTGCAAAATTTCAGCTCATTTGGAAATGCCAAAGTGGTACTTCCTTCACAAAGCTTTCTGCTGGACAGAGGCTAGATGGAATTTTTGGGAGAAATTGGCTAGATAAAATGATGTGAATTTTTGCATACTCACATCATATAGGGAATATGAGGTCCTAGATAAAATATAGTTGCTTCACAACCTGAAAATAGGTCCAGAAACTAGAACTGGATGTTACACTCAAACTTTGAATTGTGGAACTTGGGATCTTGATGGAAATGGTGAAGATATGGATAGGAGAAGCTCCACAAATTATTTGGGAATTTTCCTGGCTACCAATATGCTAGTCCCTTTGGAAAGTGCCCAAAATGCAATATTGGCTTTAAATAGGAAAATGCAATTTCCCTTATTTAGTTATGGCCAATATTTTTATGAGAGCTCAATATGATCAGAAAGAATATCTCCACAAGTTTTCATGAACTTTGGAGATGGATAGATATTTTTCTAGATTTAATTCCTTTAAACAACAGAAAAAGGAATTAATCTAAAATGAAAAATATTGTAAATGACTTGGCAATATTTTTGCATATCCAGGGTTTACAGATATGGGAGGATCACTGGGAAAAGTTTGGGAGGCAACAGATCAAAGGAAATTGGGGTTCCTTTGTAATGAAAGGAATTAGGGTTTCCCTTCTGGTAACTCGGAAGGTAGGGTTTCGGCGGCAAAACCCTGAGAACATATCTTGGGTGGCCTAGTTGGACTGGGGAGGGAATCTTTGGTTGGATAGGAAAGGCAAGGCTAAATGACCATCTTCATATACCCAAGAGCAAGAGAAAATCCAATAACATCGAAAAAAAGACGGGAGTCAAATCCCGCGAAGGAAAAATCAGGGAGCGAAAACCAGGGTGTCACAAACTTACCCCCCTTAAGAAAATCTCATCCTCGAGATTTTTGGGCTTACCTCCCGGCGAGGGGGACATACCTGTGTGTGACTTGGATCCATCAGCTGTCTTGTCTTCGTCAGTTCACTAGCCTTATAACTATCTTGTCTGGTGGCTCAGGTGTTGCCTTTTCAAACGGCTGTATTGAATCCTTCTCTTTCCTGTCAAGCAATCCTTCTATCTTGGTGGTATGTCGCCAAGTATCGGTGGGTAGCGGGTAATGCCAACAAGTAGCTCGGTTTCCATGGCCTGGAAGTAGCTGCTTCGGGTTTTATTGCGATACTTCGTACACAAACTACCAAGGGCAAGACATCCTCTCTGGGTACAGGGCTCACGTGCTCGTATGGCCTTGGGTGACTAGGGGTGGCCTTCTTTCTATCTTGTCAGAAGGCTCAGTCTGGCTCTGGGTTCTGTACTGATGTTTCCTTCTGTCTTATGCATTCTTGACTTTGTCCTTAGGTGATCCACAATCCAAGGGACAACATGACCGAGCTACTGCTGCTATATCTCCAACTGAAATGTCAGGCATGATCACAAAGTAATCATAGACAGTAATCTCTTACTCCAATGACACCGTGGCATCTATGAACCATCGATGCCGATGTGTATGTGCTTTTAGCCGTTCTATCGGAATGTCTTATTTCCAAGTGAGTTCAGACTGTCAAACTTTGTCAATTACTGAGGTGGCTCTGCCATATATAGCCTCTGTAGTCCTTGTTATGATCGCTGAGCTGAACATAGCATAGCTACCGTCCAGTGTATCTTTCGGAGCACAGCCTCTTTGGGTGATTGCCCGTATTCATGATGAGTGCGGCAAGCTCTCTTGTATTCGCAAGTAGTGCATTGTTGTGGCCGCATATGCAAGATTCTGGCAAGGGTTGGTAATATCACCTTGTCTGGGAAGCCTTATCTTATTGGTTTTCACGGAGACTATTTGTCCACAACTCCTTTGTTCTTGAGGTTCCTATTGTGGGCCTGTCATGACCTGCCAACATGGCTCCTTGGTCATATCATAACTTACTCTTGCATATCTCGTAGGAATTGCTGCGTTCATATCCTTCTCTAAAGTATGGGGCCAATGTTCCTCTAAACACAGTCATTCCCATGTATGAGTGGCTCGCATGAACTGATCCACTGGACTGCATGCTCACAACATATGCAGGGGTAGGATAAATCTGTGACACCCTGGTTTTCGCTCCTTGTTTTTTTTTCGTTTGTGGGATTTGACTCCCATCTTTTTTTTCGATGTTGTCGGGTTTTCTCTTGCCTTTGGGTATACGAAGATGGTCAGTTAGCCTTGCCCTTCCTATCCAACCAGAGACTCTCTCCAAACCAACCTTGCTATCCCAGATATTTTCTCAGGATTTTGCCCCCGAAACCCTACTCTCCGATCTACCGGAAGGGAAACCCTAATTCCTTCCGGTACAAAGGAACCCCAATTTCCTTTGATCTTTTACCTCCCAAATTTCTTCCAGTGATCATCCTATCTTTTTAAACCCTGGATATGCAAAAATATCGCCAAGTCATTTGCAATATTTTTCATTTAAAATTAATTCCTTTTTCTGCCAGTTAAAGGAATTAAATCCAGGAAAATATCTATCCATCTCCAAAGTCCATGAAAACTTGTGGAGACATTCTTTGTGATCATATTGAGATCCAATAAAAATATTGGCCATAATTAAATAAGGGAAATTGCCTTTTCCTATTTAAAGCCAGTATTGCATTTTGGTCACTTTCCAAAGGAGCTACCATTTTGGTAGCCAGGAAAAATCCCAAATAATTTGTGTAGCTTCTCATATCCATATCTTCACCATTTCCATCAAGATCCCAAGTTCCACAGATCAAATTTTGAGCACATCTTCCAGTTCTTGTTTCTGGATTTATTTTGAGGTTGTGAAGCAACTATATTTTATATTGCTTCAAAAATTCTCAAATTAATCCAGGACCTCACATTCCATATATGATGTGAGTATGCCAAAATTCACATCATTTTATCTAGCCATTTTCTCCCAAAAATTACATCAAGTTTCTGTCCAGATTCTAACTCTGTGAAGGAAGTACCACTTTGGCATTTCCAATTGAGCTGAAATTTTTCCAGTACCTTCCTATCTACAAATCATCACCCTACACCAAAATTCAGCTCATTCCACCAAGCCAGATGAGTGCAGCTTCAAAGTCAAGTTTCTGGACCAGATTATGCTTTGTGAAGGAAGTGTATGCAAAACTTGTCCAAATGGGCTCAAATTTTGCAAGCACCTAGTCCTTCCTACCACCTTTCATTGTGACAAATTTTCAGCTCCCCATTCTTATCCATTTCTCCACAAGATTCCACCAAAGTTCCAGTTCAAAACCTTTGTGAGCTCCAATCAGTCAGCTCTTGCCCCCACTTCCATCCAAACCTCGACAGGTCAACTCACTGACCACTGATGCATTTGTTTGACAAGGCCTGGAGTCAAATAGCTGCTCCGGATGCGTGGTGCCAGCGGTGACCACGAGTTGGCAACGCCAAAACGGCGCTCTGCTCGATGAACTGCGACGAACAGCAAGCTCCAGCCGGCCATGGCTCGTCCGGGCATGTCCAACCGCTCCCCTGCGTCCGCGTGCACCCCTTCCAGCACCTTCCCCCTCCCCTTTCTTTCTCCCCACGCCACGGCGGTCGCCGCCGTGCTACTATTGCCTCATGAGCCGCCGTCATTTTCCTCTCTCCCGTTGGCTTCTTCTCCTCCGAGCCGTCCCGTCCCTCTGGCCGCGTCAGGTCGGCACCACCCACCGCTCGCCAGCTCGCCGCGAGCTCCAGTGCAGCGATAAGCTCGCCACGGCGGCCGTCGCCTTCTGCAGGCCATGGCCGGGCTATAAATAGCCCTGCCCCGAGCCTCCCTGAGCCCCATCACCATCCCAGCAGCCTGCCCTCCCTCCCCTAGCCCCGCCCCGCCTCTCCACTGAGCTGCTGGAGCTCCCCTGCCCTCCAATGTCGCCATGGCCGCCGCTGTCCCTCTTCTTAAATTCCCCCGCCACCAGCCTCTCCCGCCTCCATTGAGCCCACTCCTGAGCTCCCCGGTCTCCGTAGACCATTCCCACCCCTCCTCCAGTCTCCCCGGCCACTGGAGCACCTCCTCCACTGCGGAGCCGCCGCCTTCGGCCGCCGTTGCCGCGGCTAACCCCGGCTGCCCCCGGCGCCCACTCCACCACCCACGGGCGCGGGATGGAGTGGTGCACCCATCCCCCGCGGCGCCCCAGGCCGCCGCGGCCTCTAGTCGCTAGCACTAGGGATGGCAATGGGTCGGGTTTGGGGCGGGTGGAGCTGGTCCAAATCCAACCCATGACCCATCTTCCTACCCTCTTCCCATCCACCAAAGTATCCATGGGCACAACTTGTGCCCATGCCCAAACCCATTGGATACCCAGATACCCATGGAGCTCCATGGGCATAGAAAAATTAGCATGAAGCCTTCCTAAAGATCAAATTAATTCATCATCGTTCATTCACAAATGACAACATAAGCTACAAGAATAAGTAGACAGCAAGTACACTATTCAGGAGGAGATCGGTCGCCGGTTGGGGAAGGGAGAGAGGGAGTGGGACGGGGGTCACCGACCTTGGAGTTGTTGCTGCCTGCAGGTCGCCGATGTTGGTCATCGAGGCCGGTCGCCGATGCTGGTGGCCGAGGCCGGTCTCCGATGCTGGTCGCCGAGGCCGGTCGCCGATATGGGGTGGATGCCCAGGGAGAGGCGACGGGGCGATGATTGTGAGGCACAGAGGGCCGCCGCGCTGGGGAGGGAGCTGGACTCGGGAGGATTGGGAGTTGATGCAAGGCATCCAGATTAGATTAGGTTTAATAATTAGGTTAGTGGGGTTGTGGGGGATTAGGGAACATGGGCCAGGCTTTGACCTTCTATGACCTTCTATGACCGCGAGCGACTTGGGGTTGGATGTTTGCTTAGTCCAGTGTCACTGCCATATGGCACCACCTGTCATACGGGTATCCATTGGATATCCATGGAGCAAAAATTATAACCGTGCCCAACCCAGCTGTTCACGGGTATCCAGATCCACGGATCCATGGGCAGAAATGCGCTCCATACCCTTGCCCAACCAGGTCAGGTATCCGCGGGTATCCGGATCCATGGATAAAATTGCCATCCCTAGCTGGCACCGGTGATGTCGAGCCCCTGCTGCTCTCTGTCGGGGAAGGCAGGAGGAGGAAGAAGGAAAGGAGGGAGGAGAGAGAGAGCGCCGGCCGGGCCCGCCTGTAAGTGACCCAGTCGGCCGGGCCCGCGATATAAGTGGAAACGTATTTTTCCGAAAGTACGCCTTCCATTTCCTAAGGTGTATTCTTGCGCCCCTTCGGGCAGGAATACGTTTTCTCTTTCTGAATGCGTATTATCTGAAATGCGCTTTCTGTTTTCAGCCCGGCGGTGAAAGAGTTAAATTGCGGACGTTCACTAGATAAGAGCAGAAAAGCACAGTCACTGTTTGTTTTTCTACCTATCGAACGAACAGCCACAACTTTTCACTCATAACTCCGATCGAGGTGATTCCAAAGCCCACTTCTTCAGTTCGTCGACCCCGTTCCGATGGCATCATTTTCATAATGTTTCCACACTGTGAAAATGACCATTTTGCCCCTGCCCTATATTCAGGCCCTCCGAGAGGGAATCCTTTCCGGCGAATTTTCCGCGAGGTGATCGCACTTCTTCCGGAGTATTCCTTCACCCCTAGGCAAGCCGACCATCTGATATATTCCCTAAAGCATTGCTCTATGTTATTCTTGCGTGTTTAATTAATAAATATGCCTGTGTTAGTAGTAGTTAAACTCCTGCTAAGTTGAACTTGCTATTTTCATTACCTGCCAATGCTCATCATATGGTCGCACTAGTGAATTGTTGTGATGTTGTATGGAGATAGTTGTTATGTTTTCATAATTGTTACATCATGCATGGTTACTGTTACGGCAATATTATGAAATGTGACTTAATAATGACAACAACCTCCTCCGTCGACTGGATCGAGTCATAGTGCCACCTATCCGGACTTACCTGTGCAGCCACATTTGCCGGTATGGGACGGCCCTGACTTTGTCTATTGTCTTGCCTCTTGTCGGTACCACCAACTAGGGAGGGTTATGCGTGCGTGCTGCCCTGATCAGGTAGACGACGATAATCCTATGAGCCAGTTTGGTTATATGCGCACGTCCCCGTTTGGGACAGTTTTGTTTGGCCTCGACGGTGGCAGGTGTCACGGGGTGACACAGGGACCACCCAAGACATGACCCTGGGAGGGTATGATTGTCGGTGGGACCATAAGAGTGCCAGGCAATAGACCGAGTTTTGTTGGAGCAGCACTGGTCCACCCGAATGGGAACATGTACTAAAGTACGAGGCCAGGCGCTCCATGGTGTGGGTAAAGTGCGCAACCTCTGCAGAGTGTAAATCTATTCGAATAGCCGCGTCCTCGGTCATGGATAGTTCGTATAGGCCCCTATTTGGTCTGTGTCGAGTCTGGAGGAACAAACCATATGATGTTAATAATGAACCAGAATAAGGTATGATTTGTCAAGACTTGCAGTACAGATGCATGGACATCAGATGATGTCAGAGGTATGATTGCTAGCCATGTGATGACTATGAGATGAGCGGTTGAATGACCGCAAAGTTTGGATCGGACTTGGATCGTGAGAATACTCGGAGTATGAATTATTTACCTGATATACTTTACTTTACTGCATTTACTTCAGTAATTATCATGCCAGATAATCCTGCTATGACATGATGATTAATGCTGCTAGATAATAAATCATGCTAGATAATTCTGCCATAACATGATACTTAATACTGTTAAGATAACAAGTGCATGCTTGAATGCCATGGATTGCATTGCTTGGTGTATATGTTGGTTTGGTTTGCTTGCGTGTACATTCAAAAGTACTCAGCGGCCTTCAATGTGGCCAGGTTCACCTAAGGATCCGTCGAGGAGCAGGAGCGTTCGGGAGCTAGAAGAGTAACCCAGTCAGATCCCTGTGGATTGGAGCCGCACCAGGATTTTGCTGCCTTAGATAGAGCTTTTCCGCTGCCATATCTCATGTAAGTCTTATATGTCCATTAATAGAAAAGCTTGTGTTCATGATACTTGTTGTAAAAGCGCATGCCAGAGTGATTTTCCTGGGCTGGTATGTGCGGTGACCGTCTGACTATAGTGGTATTCAGGCGGGGCGCCACAAAATCCTTTCATAACCACTGAGTTCTGAGATGGATGTTTGTCCGGACTAGTTCGTGCTTCTGACAAGATTGTTGTGGGCACGTTAACGTGTTGAAGAAGGTTGAATGCCTTACACTTGAAGCTTCTGTCTACGTAGCATGCCGATGAAGGCTGGGTATCGTACCTCGAAAGCTTTCCCTCATGTGACTTACTGCGGAAGGTCAGGTACCTTATGTTGGAAGCTTTCCGCGGTAGCGACTGAGGGAGATTGGAGTGCCATACCCCAGAAGATTTTCTCACCAAGTGGTGTAGCGAGAAAGGTTGGGAGTCTTGCGTTGTAAGCTCCTTCCGATAGCTTGCGAAGGAAGGCTGGGTTTCTTATACCAGAAGCCTTTCACTGTGATATGCAGTCGGACCTGTGGCCGGTTCTAGCTTCCTTCCGAAGTATCCGGAATTTACTCATAGCAGAGCCAAAACTTGGTGTAGGCCATACCTTGACTGAAGATATTCCATTGGTCATGCACACCGCTTGTCCTTCTACTGGCCTGATCATTGCTGATGGAGAGGTTGCACAACTGATGCGGACTTCATGTTGATAATTAATCCGGGATATCTGATGTTGCCGATAGTAAATGGTTGGCAGATAATTCCATTTGGTTTAGCTGAACTTCCAGGTATTTGAAATTCTCATTTATTCCAAACAGTTGCAAACTTATCCATATGTTTCGCAACCCTTGTTCACAGTGCCTAGAAAAATTTGTATATGCACCGGTAAATTCCAAAGTATACTTTGAAATGTGTATCCACATACCAGAGTTTTGTTGCTGCTCTCGGCGCGTTCATATTCTTGGGATATGTCTTCGGGGGTAATACATGATTCTTGAGTCCATTGAGAAAAGACTCAGGGTTCACCCCACTGACTAAAATAATCCTTGTGTCGAGGACCGAATAATTTGCTCTTGCTGGTGTCCATTACCGATAGCTCATCTGGTTGTTCCTTAGGTGTGATCAATTCTGAGGCAAACTCTCAGGTATAGTCTGGCCTTGTCGGTTGCACTCAGATTTTTCTGCTGACCCATCTTTTATTCTTGACAGATCCAGTGTTGTCATTCTGAATATCCGGCAGTTGACTTGGCTCTTACTAAATTTGGACTATTGGGCATTATCCAAGCTATATGCTGGTCTTCTTAGCAGTACTTGCAGATGGATCCAGTCGAAACGGCAGAACGGGATCGACAAAAGAAGCAATAACCGCGAAAAACCAAAAAGGAAATATAGCTCAAATTTTGCGGACCTTATACACATGGCCAACGATTCACTAGTATAACTAGCCTAGCGCACTCGATGTACCTCTAAGGATTTAGAAGCAAAACCACACAATGCTCCTAGTAGAAATTGGGGTCAAGCTCCTACTACTTCCTTGGGGAACATCAACTCGACGCATGACCATAGCCAAAGTGGCTTAGTCAACGCTCCTGGGGTTGTCGGGGAAAGATGGAATTTATAAGCGTTTCCCAAAGGAAACTGGATTTAAGGAGAGAAATGCCATGGTTAGCAAGCAAGGTAGGGATATCTGGTTTACCTAGGGGTTAAAGGCTCACGGGTCATTGCCTGGGGCGGACATTTCCCACCGGAGGCAAAGGCCACGGGAGTTGAGGTCTGATGGAGCCAAAAACCTATGGGGTTGCCTTACGATTAATAGTAGCCATGCCTGTCTGGCTAAGATGGCTGCAATCCATCTGGGCTTTCTACTGATCAAGAGGCAATGAAATCTGGCTAGGGTAACCTACAGTCAGCCTGGCTCTGATACCATCCGTTGTGGCGCCCTGCCTGATTACCACTGTAGCCAGACGGTCGCCGCACACACCAGCCCAGGAAATCATTCTGGCATGCGCTTTTACAACAAGTATCATGGACACAGGCATTTGTATTAATGGATATATAAGTCTTACATAATATTTTACAAGGGTGATGGCAGTGGAAAAGCTCTACTAAGGCAGCATGGTCTTGGTGCGGCTCCAATCCATAGGGATCTGACTGGGTTACTCTTCTAGCTCGCGAACGCTCCGGCTCCTAGACGGATCCTTAGGTGAACCTGGCCACATTGAAGGCCGCTGAGTACTTTTGAATGTACTCGCAAGCAAACCAAACCAACATATACACCAAGCAAAGCAATCCATGGCATTCAAGCATGCATTTGTTATTAGAGTAATATTAAGTATCATGGCATAGCACACCTATCTAGCAATATTAATTACCATGTTATAACAAGATTATTCAGTATGATAACTACTAAAGTAAAACATATCAAGTAAGTAATCCGTACTGCGAATCTATCATGATCCAAACCAAATCCGATCCAAATCCAATCCAAGTCTTGTGGTCATCCAACCCTTTAGCCCATAGCCATTGCATGGCTAACATGCATAACCCTGACATCATCTGATGTCCATGCATCCGTACTGCAAGTCTGACAAACCTTACCATTCTCTGGTTCAGTCTTAGCACTAACATTATATAGTTTGTTCCTCCAGACTCGACACAGACCAAATAGTGTGACCTAGTACGAACTGTGTCCCATGACCGAGGACGCGGCTATTCGAATAGATTTACACTCTGCAGAGGTTGCGCACTTTACCCACACTATGGAGCTCCTGGCCTCATACTCCCATTCGGGTGGACCGGTGCTGCTCCAACAGAACTTGTCTATTACCTGGCACTCTTACAGTCCCACCGACAATCATACCATTCCCGGGTCATGTCCTGGGTGGCCCCTGTGTCACTCCTGACCCCTGCCACCGTCGTGGCCAAACTAAACTATCCCAAACGTGGACCTGAGCTCAATAACCAAACTGGGCTCACAGGATTATCGCCACCTACCGGGCTAGGGTAGCACGCACGCATAATCCCCCCTCTTTCGTGGTACCGATGGGAGGCACAACAATAGACCAAGTCAGGGCCTCCCCATCCAGGCAAGTGTGGTTGCACTTGATGAGCTCGGTTCGGTGGCACTATGACTCGATCCAGCCGATGGAGGAGGTTGTCATTATTAAGTCACCTTCTTTTATCATTGTGATAACAATAATAATGCATGATGAAAACATAACAACCTATCTCCATACAGAATCACATACGAGTCACTTGTGCGGCAATGATAAACATTAACAGGTAATGTAAGCAATGAATATAAACTCTCAGGGGTTTAATTATTTCTATTACAACCATATTCATTAATTAAACAAGCAAGAATAACACAGAGCAATGCTTTAGGGCATATATCAGATGGTCGGCTTGCCTGGGGGTCGACGGATTCATCGGAGAGAAGTGCGATCACCTCGCGGAAGAATTCGCCAGAAAAGATTCCCTCTCGGAGGGCCTGAATATAGGGCAGGGGAAAAATGGGCATTTTGAGAAAGTGTCAACATTATGAAAGTGACATTATCGGAACGGGCTCGATGAACTGAGAAAGTGGGCTTTGGATTCACCTGAATCGGAGTTACGAGGTAAAAGTTATGGCCGTTCGTTTTTTAGGCAGAAAACAAATAAAACTGTGTTCATCTCTGCCCTTAACGAGTGAACGCTCATTAAATAAGCAGTTCGGCCGCCGGCTGAAAAGCGAAAGCGCATTTTAGTGGAATACGTTTCCCAGTGGGGAAAACGCATTCTTCGCCGGGCGCCTCCACTTATCCACGTGGACAGGGCCGCGGTCGCCGACATGTGGGCCCCGCCCCGCCTTCTCTCTCTTCCTCCTTCTACTTTCTCCCCCTCCTCTGTTTCCCCTGATGCGGCGGTAGGAGCTCCGACTCCGACGTAACCCCGGCGCTCCGGTGAGCCTTACGGCCAAGCAATGGGCCAGGCATGGTCGTCGGCGACTACCGCATCCCAGGAATGGATAACACGGGGCTCGGGGAGGGCCGAGGATGCGGCGGCGAGTCAGGGCAGTGGGCGGCGGCCCTGGGCTTGTGGAGCGCTCCGTTGGCTGAGGAGACTGGGAGAGGGTGCGGGCGGGGTCCCCGGAGCATGGCACGCTCGGTGGCGAGCTCGGACGAAGCCGGGAATGACCTGAGTGCCCGAATTTGAGCCGAGGGTCGGCGGCAAAGCTTTGGCCATAGGAGAGGTAAGTGAGCTCCAGTAGCTCCGGTGAGAGGTTGGGGAGGTAGCTGGGAGGGAGAGGAGTGTGTTGGTGTGCTCGAGAGAGGCTCGGGCTAGCTATTTATAGCCGGACGGCGAGGATGGATAGGCATGGCCGCGGTGGTGATTTTAGCCGTGTATTGGAGCTCCGAGGTGACGTGGCTGGGCGGTTGCGGCATCGGGTGGCTTCACAGGAAGTGGAGAGACCTCGGGAGCACTCGAGAGAGCTCGGGGAGGAAGGGGACAGAGGGGAAAGCGACGACGGCGGTCACGGGCAGGACAGTGCGGTGGCGGAGCTCGCCGTGGAGTGGGGAGGAAGAAGGGGGAGGGGGAAGCTATGGGAGAGGGGGTACGTGGACTCCATGAGGCCATTGGACATGCCGGGACACGCCGGAGCTGGCCGGAGTGAGCTGGTCGACACGACCAGACACGGTCAGCATGCAGAGCGCGCGTTTGGCCTTGTCCGTGGCATGGTCACCACGTCAACACGCCCTCTGGCGTTTTCCTGGATGCTACATCATGTCAACGGGGTGTCTCACTGCTCATTTAGACAAGATTTGTCACTGGAGAGATTGAGAGATATCTAGATTGGTCAGAAGGATACGGAACACCTTCTGGACAGAATCTTGGGCACCTTGCTGAGGAGAAATTATTTGGTAAATGGAGCTGACATATTGCCACACTGAAATGTAGTAGGAAGGAGTATGTGCTTGCAAAATTTTAAACCATTTGGACCAGTTTTGCATATACTTCCTTCACAATGAAACATTTGGTCCAGAAACTGGATTTTGATGTTGTGCTCATCTGGCTTGGTGAAATGAGCTGAATTTTTGTGTAGGGTGATGAATTGGAAGTATGGAGGTACTGCAAAATTTCAGCTCATTTGGAAATGCCAAAGTGGTACTTCCTTCACAAAGCTTTCTGCTGGACAGAGGCTAGATGGAATTTTTGGGAAAAATTGGCTAGATAAAATGATGTGAATTTTTTCATGGTCACATCATATAGAGAATATGAGGTCCTGGATTAATTTCAAGAATTTTGAAGCAATATAAAATATAGTTGCTTCACAACCTCAAAATAGGTCCAGAAACAAGAACTGGATGTTGCACTCAAACTTTGAACTGTGGAACTTGGGATCTTGATGGAAATGGTGAAGATATGGATAGGAGAAGCTCCACAAATTATTTGGGATTTTTCCTGGCTACCAAAATGGTAGTCCCTTTGGAAAGTGCCCAAAATGCAATATTGGCTTTAAATAGGAAAATGCAATTTCCCTTATTTAATTATGGCCAATATTTTTATGAGAGCTCAATATGATCACAAAGAATATCTCCACAAGTTTTCATGAACTTTGGAGATGGATAGATATTTTTCTGGATTTAATTCCTTTAAACAGCAGAAAAAGGAATTAATCTAAAATGAAAAATATTGCAAATGACTTGGCAATATTTTTGCATATCCAGGGTTTACAGATATGGGAGGATCACTGGGAAAAGTTTGGGAGGCAACAGATCAAAGGAAATTGGGGTTCCTTTGTAACGGAAGGAATTAGGGTTTCCCTTCCGGTAACTCGGAATGTAGGGTTTCGGCGGCAAAACCCTGACAACATATCTTGGGTGACCTAGTTGGACTGGGGAGGGAATCTTTGGTTGGATAGGAAAGGCAAGGCTAAATGACCATCTTCATATACCCAAGAGCGAGAGAAAATCCAATAACATCGAAAAAAAAGACGGCAGTCTAATCCCGTGAAGGAAAAATCGGGGAGCGAAAACCAGGGTGTCACATTTGTGGTAAACTACTGACACATCATCGGGGGGCAGCAAGGTTGATGAAGAAGCCCTCCGTGATCAATTCCTCCTCCGGCAGAGTACCGAAAAAGGCCTCCAGATGGGATCGCATAAGAACAGAGGCTTGCGGCGGTGAAAAGGTTTTCTCTTCTCTCTCTCTCTGGTATATTAGGATTATTTGGGAATTTATAGCATTGGAATTAGGTCAGGAGGGGCTACGAGGCGCCCACAAGCCTGGAGGGCGCCCCCTACCCCCTAGGGCGCGCCCTCCGAGCTTGTCGCTCCCTCGTGGCTCCTCTGGTCTACTCCCGAATCTTCGTGGGTCTCTTCTGGTCCAGAAAAAATTAATCCAAAGTTTTTTTTCTTATTTGGACTCTTTTTGATAATGATTTTCTGAAAAGACAAAAACAAGCAAAAAACAACAACTGGCACTGGGCACTGAGTTAATAGGTTAGTCCCAAAAAATGATATATAATGGCATATAATTGCATATAAAACATCCAAGATTGATACTATAATAGCATGGAACAATAAAAAATTATAGATACATTGGAGACGTATCAGTCCCTCATCCACCGCACCGGATGAGGATCCGTCGTCGATCTTGTCGTCCCACCGGTTCAGCCGCCCCGTCCTCCACCTCCAAGGAGCTGATCCGATGATCACCTCGTCTACCACGGCTGCTCCATTCCCATAGCGCCGCCTTAACCTGCCCCACCGGAACCGCAGCATCCTCACCGACTCCTCGGATGAAGCTGAGGCCTACTCGGCGCCACCAAAGAGGTTGTACACTCATCGCATCTTCTCCTTCACTCAACCTCATGGCACCGACGGTGCTCGATCCCGCTCCGCTATGGTGCGGCTCCCTCGAGGCCGGCGCCGCTGGCGACATCCTCCACAGTGGATCTCCCCCATTGCGAGGCTCCCTCGGGGGTGGCGTCCATACCAGCCGGAGTTGCTGCTGCTGCTCCAGCTCTCGCTCGTGCTACTGCTCTGCTCTTGCTCTCGCTCATGCTGCTACTCTGCTCTTGCTCTCGCTCGCGCTGCTGACGCTGGTACACGGGCTGCTATGGCTAGACGAGTTGCTGCTCTGGCTCTCGTTCGCGCTGCCGCTCTGGCTGCTATCTGCTAGTGCGTTCCTTGTTGAGCGACTACCGATTTAGATCACTGCTTCTCTGCTACCAGTGCTCGAGCGGCCTAAACTACCCATGAAGTGCTTATCTGCTTCTAGTCCGTTCAGTTTCGACAGTAAAATTCAATTTCGATAGTAACCGTCAGTTTCAATAGTAAAATTCAGAGTCAACAGTTTTTACATCATTTGTTGGAGTTGGTTGTTTTTTGGTGATGTAAATTTTACAGCTAGCACTTTTTGGTGATGTATTTTACATCATCTATTGGAGATGGTATTAGAATCCCACTTTAGATTAACGATGTCCGTCTTGTACTGCTTCAGCCTCGACATCGTATAGCTCGCCGGAGCTGCTCCAACGACAGAACCATCCATCACAACAGAGCAGTACCCTCGACGCCGTCTACAGATACCTCAGATCTTCTTCCCCAGCTCCGACAGCCACCTCCACCACAACATCTTCAGCGACCGACCCAATGATGCTGAGGTCGACACGGCTATGCGAAAGAGGTTGTACACTTGTTGCATCACTTTTTACTCTACATTCATGTCGATCCCTTAGGGCTATTTTGGTTCAAAGGGAAAAGTGAAGGAAAAAACATAGCAATAGAAAATTTTCCTATGGTACTCTACTATTCAATTATTCATGCATTTGGTTGAAAGGAGTGGAGCAAAACAAAACTGAAGGATTTTTTCCTTTCGTGTCTGTTTCAAAGGAAAAACACAGAAATTTTAACATCCACCAAGACCTACTTATCAAAATCCTATGCATGAAAAGAAGACTAAGTGCATTAGTGGCATAATAACATTCTAACTGTACACATTTGCAGGTGGGTTGACTTTAATTTGGCCATGTTTCTTTGGATTCATGTGCTCTTCCTGCAAGCCAAAGGAGCCCTTACAGAATTACTTCATTTATAGATAGGTGTCGAAGAAAACATTGTTTGGTTTGTCCTGCTCCTGTCGGGCCGTCGTCCACCTCACCTGAGTTGCTCAATTGACAGAAGCATCCACCATACCAGACATCACGACTCCTTACCGTCTTTCGCCGCCTCAGATCTCCTTCCCAGCCACCGGCAGCCACCGCAACTGCATCACCATCATCGACTAAGCAGATGAACCTGAGGAGTACACGGGTTCGCAAGAGAGGTCGCACTCTTTTCTTTCTGCTTACTTTATGCATTTCTTAATATTACCTGCTAGTTTATCATCATGTTCATCTCTTAGACTCCAAGTCAGGTCCAAATTAATGTTCAAACTTGAGTTTTAAAATGCTTGTGGGGCACATATCGAAGCAGCAATGAATAGTATATCAATCTACTATCTGTTTGCTCTAGGGTATCTACTATGTCGTTCATCTTGGGTGGGAAACAAACAGTAAAGCAGCCATCATCTGTCTTTTTATTAAATTAAGCTATCATTTGCCTGCTATCATTACTTTTGGATCTATCCACTGGTTGTTACCATCACTCTAGATTTCTGCATGCTCTCCTTACTTAATCTCACTATATTTTTTTCGTATGCATGTCAGTTATTGTACACAGTCATGCTGAACGGGTAGAGAAAAAGAGAAGAGTCTTGCCCAGCAATACAATGTCATGCAGACATCACTCCATGGTGGGTGCAATGGCAACCCCACCCCCTCCTCCAGATTGTAATCCAGAGGAAGATGGCTGTTCAGAGGTGGAGTCAGAGGAAGCTGACCACTCCTATTTACCCCCAAGGTGTTTGCTCTAACTTGGCATGATGATGTTGGTCATATCATGCATATGGTGCCTTGCTTTGCTTACTTTTGACATCATATATGTCATCTTCTTAGTTTAGACATGTTCTGTAATGCCACCTGTTTAGTTTCTATATCATATATGTAAGTTATCCAATGCCATCTTTTTTAGCCAGCCATAGTATATGTGAAATATGCAATGCCATCCTGTTTAGCCAGGTATCATATATTTCAATTATATCTTGCCTTTCCTTTTTTTTCATTACATTTCCATTTGTCGACAATGTTTGTACATTCAACTACTCTTCTTGTGAATCAGCCATTTGAGTGGGTGATGAAAAAATCTAGAGTGAAAACAAGTTCTTCAGAGAAGACAGTGCTACCTGTTGAAGCAGATCTCTTGCTGGGTCCAGATAGCTCTTTAGAGGAGGATTCAGAGACAGATGACCAGTCCTATTCCCCCCCCCCGAGGTGTATGCTCTAACTTGGCAGGGTTATACTGCTCGTATCATGCATATGGTGTCTTGCATTGCATAGTTTAGACAACATATACACAATATTCAACACCATCTGCTTAGTTTAGACATCATATATGCGAATGCCATCTGCTTAGTATATAAGTCACATATGTGAATTATATCATGCTATCCTATTTACTTAGATAACATGTATGTGAATTATGTCATGCGAACCTGTTTACTAAAGACATCATATAATTATCTCATGCCATCCTTTTTAGTTAGTCATCATATCTTTGAATTATTTCATGCTATACTATTTAGATAGACATCATATATGTGAAATTATGTCGTGCTATCCTGTTTAGTTAAACAACATATATGTGAACTATTTCATGCCCTCTTTTTTCCTCACTATCTATTGCATCTGTCTCATACAAGGTCTATACATTCAACTACTTTTCTTGTTTATCAGCCATTTGAATTGAAGGGGGTGATGGCAGTATCTGGCAGAGTAAAAACATGGTCTTCAAATAAAATAGTGCTACCTGTCGATGGAGATAGCACCCCGGTTGTACTTGCACAAGAAGCAGCCCTACGACACATAACAAAGACTATCGCAGATTGTACCCCTACTCCGATGGACAGAGAACCAGCTTCACCCAATCTAACCCCAACCCCAGCAGATAGTAACCCAGTTCCAGTTGACACAGCACCATCTCCACAACAGAGCTCCCAAACAAGAGCAGTTAGTAAGGCGGCTCCAGTACCCAAAGCGCCAAGACTACCACGGCGAACCCCAACTCCACCAGTTAGTACACCTATTCCTGTGTACGAAGTAGAACCAGTCATCCATAGTTTAGCGTCTATCCCATTTGATGTTGTTAAATCCTATGTGTGTATCTTCCCATCATGGAAATATTATACTGAAGATGAAGGAAAAAGCCAGTTGCAGGTGTTCCTCCAGGAGTTATGTGTAAGTATTCATGGCAATTACTTTGCTTTGTCCCATACTTTCTACCTCCCTGCTGGTTATAACACACAAATGTTCCCATTTTTCTGTGTAGAGAATGACTGATTTGGAAACTCGGGATGAGGTAACCTGTTCTATCTTCAAGAATGCTTTGCGGCACTATCGGAATTACCTGAAGAAAACGTATTTCACTGGCAAGGAAAATCAAATTCCCTTACTTTCTCTGGAGACACATTTACGGGACGATGACTGGGAATGCCTTGTTCTGTATTGGTCAAGACCCATGAATCTGGTAGGGTCTATGAGATCATATTTCATTTTGAAGTACTATATGGATGCGTCTTACTGTAGTCTCTTCTTGTAGAACAAGTGCTTAAACCTAAAGAACAATTGTTCTCAGGTAAGATTCCATAGCTATGGTGCATAATGCTTTGCCCTTGTATCACTGTATTTACTCATACCAACTAATTTTTAAATAGAAGGATCCAATCGAAACTCCAATGGCACAACAGGTATGTTTAAACATGTTTCTTTAACTGGTTTGCTCTTCTAAATTGCTCTATGTTGATTTCAATTTCAATTGTGTAGACAGTAGTATTCTCATATCATGCACATTACTACCATCAAAACAGAGCCAATAGTGTTGTTAGTTGTACATGTATACCCGTGGTACCCATCTGAAATCTTGTGGTGTCGTGTAGTTTCCCACACTTATATTCTTTCAATGCTATTTTGTCTTGAACTGATATGATTTGAACTGTGTCTATATTTTGATTTGGCAAGACAATGCAGTGATAGTAGCACATATATATATGTTTGTTTGATGATTTTATAATGTACTACTTTGCAATAGAAGACTTGATAGTTTAATCATGTCCACCTTACTACTGAACTGGTTCACCAAAATGAGTTTCATATACTACATGCTAAACCTGTTATGTGTCTGCTTGTTTCTTCTTTTAGAATGCTAACAGAATATTGGACAAGAGTACCACATTAAGCAATGGTAGAGGAAGTAATGCAGATAAGGTTGAAGATAGTGAGACAACCTTGCTGGTCTCCAACAAAGTTGATAAAACAGATAAGGAAAACTATCTTGAAGACAGTGAGACAACCCCAAAGTCCCGTCTTGATGTAGTGTTCGAGTTACTGGCCACTACTGCTTGCACAAGCTCTTCAAACTCACTGTCTAAATCAGTTCGGTTTCTTGAGTCTCAACTACAAGCTGAAAGACATCGATCAGCTGTGCTACGACAAGAAGCCGAAGGATTGAAGAAGTCCCTGGGGAATTCAGATGCATACTTTCTGGTGCAACAGCAAGCATTGGAGGATTTTAGCACCAAACAAGAGAAAGCTAATAAGATTGCTAAGCTTGTTGCCAGCATGGTGGATACCCAGGATAATGTTTCTTGAGCTCTTCTGAAGTTGTTTCGGTTATGGACATGTTTTGCTGCCGCGTATATTTGCACTGGTGGCCAATTTAGACGCCCAGTGTATGTAATATGTTGCTTTGTTGTTCCCTTTATTTGCACTGGTGGTGAACTTTGATGCCCAGTGGATGTAATGTCTGTAATCGCCGTAATAGCCTAGCATTAGTTGCTTGCTTATTTATTTACTTATAGTCTTGTTTATTTGTTTCCTTGTAGTGACTGCAGTTCTTTTTCCTCGGTTTGCTAGTGGCTGCAATAACCATGGGCCACATACGGGTCGTGGTAACGATGGGCCTCCTACGGGCCGTAGGATTCCATGGCCCTCCTACGGGCCGTAGGATCCATGGGCCTCCTACAGGCCGTAGGATCCATGGGCCTCGTACGCGCCGTAGGATCCATGGGCCGTACTATTTGTGGGCCAAAACTGGACCGCAATATGGACCGTAAACGGGCCTAAATCGGAACCTTCCATTTGTGGGCCCAGACCATAACAGGCCATTAACAGGCTGGAAGGAAGCACATGCTTAATTCTATCAACAGGCATAATGACTCGTTAATGGGCCGGATTACAGGACAGGATGAAAATGGCCCAACGTGTTAACGGGCCACAAACGGACCGATTGTTACCACGGGCTGAATTTGGCCCATTAGCATAACAGGCCAGTAACGGACCGTAAGTAATCGAGGGCCGAAAATAAGCCCAAGAATTTATGGGCCCTTAGAAGGCCGAAAGAAAACATAGGTTCGAAACGGCCCAACTGAATCAAAGCAGTTTACTGTTCATGATGGGCCTGTTTCACCACGGGCCGTCAATGGGCCCAGAGATGCAAAAGGCCTCATATGGGCCGAAAGACTTCACGGGCCATAGATGGGCCGAAAGTGACAATGGGCTGGAATCATATGGGACGGCCCACATGATTCTACTGGGCCGAATATTGAAACGCCCTAACGGGCCGTGATCACCCGGGCCGTAAATGGGTTGTATGCGAACATGCCTTTAACAGGTTTTCCATGGGCCAGGCCGCTAACTTTTGACCAAGTCAAACGGGCCGACCCTTATAACCTAAATGGGCCACTATTAGGCCATGCCACGTGTCGACGTATCATAGGCGTCTCTCATCCAATGATTGGATGACATCTGTCGCAACGCCGAGCTGACACGTGGATCCGCCGGCGAATGAGGAATTTACATGTGGAAAATCGCCATTGGTCAGGGCTGCTAATGGGTTATCAGATCCAAACTGGAACCCGATAGCTTAACGGCGACCCGTTACGGTGGATGCCACGTGTCGGTTACCCTTGACAAAAACACTTCCATGACGCGACATTTATCGTCATGGAAGTGGACACTTCTGTGATGATAATTTCAGTATTGTCATGGAACACTTCTACGACAGCACAGGTATGACTATCTTGATTCTATCATAAAATCGTCACGGATGTACATGCATGATAGAAAACATGACCTACTGTGACAAAGACGTATCATCACAGAAGTGTTTTTTTGTAGTGCATAAATGGATCTCTTGAGCTTGCATATCTTACCAGCGCTAGTCGGATCGACAAAACCCTCGGGCTGTATCATATACACATCCTCAGTTAATTTCCTTGAAGGAAAGCTGTTTTGACATCCATCTGCCATATCTCATAATCAAAATATGCAGCTATAGCTAGTACGATCCTCACCGACTTCAGCATCGCTACCGGCGAGTAAGTCTCGTCAGAGTCAATTCCTTGAACTTGTCCATAACCTTTAGCGACAAGCCGAGCTTTGTGGATCTGAACATTTCCATCCACATCGGTTTTCTTCTTAAAGACCCATTTGCAACCTATGGCAGTGATGCCAGGCGGCGAATCAACGAAGTCCCACACTTGATTTTCATCCATGGACTTTAACTCGGATCTGATGGCCTCTAGCCATGCCTCGGAATCTAGGCTCACCATCGCTTCCGCATACGTAGCCGGCTCATCGCTTTCCAGCAACAACACATCGCACACTCTGTGCAATCTTTCCGACCTCCATGGTTCCGGTGCCGCTTCCACCTCGGGTTCCCTGACAGACTCTGGTATGATCACATCACCAGCCAAGTTGTCCCCAAGTGGTTCTCGAACTTCTTCGAGTCGGGCCATCCTCCCACTGGCTTCACGACTGAGAAACTCTTTCTTAAGGAAAACCCCGTTTCGAGCAACATACACTTTGTTCTCTTGCCGGTTGTAGAAGCTGTATCCCAAGGTTTCCCTCGGATATCCCACGAATATGCATTTATTCGACTTGGGTGTAAGCTTGTCTGACATAAGCCGCTTGACAAATGCTTCACAACCCCAAATCTTTAGAAAAGACAAAGTGGGACTCTTCCCAGTCCACATCTCATGTGGTGTCTTGTCTATGGATTTTGATGGTACCCTGTTAAGTGTGAAAGCTGTAGTTTCTAGAGCGTATCCCCAGAATGGCAGGGTAAATCTGATTTGCTCATCATAGACTGGACCATGTCCAACAAGGTCCGATTCCTCCGTTCCGACACACTGTTTCTCTGTGGCGTACCTGGAGGTGTGAGCTGAGGTACTATACCTCAGCTTTCCACATGATTATCAAACTCCTGGCTTGTGTACTCACCTCCACGATCAGATCATAGAAGCTTTATAGTCTTGTCGAGCTAATTTTCTACCTCGTTCTGGAACTCTTTAAACTTTTCAAAAGTCTCTGACTTGTGCCTCATCAAATAGATATATCCATATCTACTCAAGTCGTCGGTAAAAGTCACAAAGTACTGATAGCCACCTCTGGCAGTTGTGCTCATTGGACCACAAACATCGCTGTGTATAAGCTCCAACAGCTTGGACACCCTCTCGCAACTCTTTGCAAAAGGAGACTTAGTCATCTTGCCGAGAAAGCATGATTCGCATGTCTCGAACGACCCGAAGTCGAACAAAGTTAGGAGCCCATCATCATGGAGCTTTTCCATGCATTTTAGACTAATGTGTCCAAGCCGGTAATACCAGAAGTATGTTGGATTTAGCTCATTAGGCTTATACCTCTTGACATTCCAGTTATAGACCGGTTCCATTTCTAGATTCAACATAAATAGCCCATCAACAATTGGTGCATAGCTGTGGAACATACCATTCAAAGATATCGAACAACCATTGTCCTTTAAATTGAATACATAACCCTGACTCATCAATCATGAGACCGAAATAATGTTCCAACTAAGTGCAGGAATGTAACAACAATTATTCAATTCCATAATGAATCCAGAAGGAAGCGGGAGCTGCATCGTGCCGACCTCCAACGCGGCAACTCTTGCTTTGTTGCCAACCCTGATGTCAATCTCCCCTTGTGCCAAACTCCTGGTTCTTGCCAGCCCCTGCATCGAGTTGCAAATATGAACAACCAATCAAGTATCAAATACCCAAGAGCTACTAGGTATGGCAGCAAGGTAAATGTCTATAACATATGTAACAAGTGTACCTTTGCCTGAAGAAGCATTTCCGGCCTTCTTGCCATGCTCAGCAAGCCACTTGCTACAGTTCCTCTTCCAGTGACCAGGTTCCTTGCAATGATAGCAAATGGTCTTTGAGTCTGGTCCTAACTTCAGCTCAGTGGCGGAGGTGAGCGTCTCCGTGCCCTTTGCCTTAGCCTTCTTGTTGGACCAACTCTTCTTGAACTTAGCTGATTTCTACACCATCAACACTTGATGCATGCCTTTCTTAATATCCTGCTCTGCCACTTTGAGCATCCCATGCAATTCAGTGAGCTTCTTATCCATGCCATGCATATGATTGTTCAAGATGAACGTCCCATAGGTAGGCGGAAGAGAACCCAGAAATTCATCGGTAGCCAGTTCATCCAAGAGGGGGAAGCCTAACCGATTCAAAGATTGCACGTATCCGATCATCTTGATCACATCCGGGCTTAGTGGATCACCCTCCTTCAGCTTATAATCCATTAAGGATCGCCAGATGTTGAACCTTTCAGTCCTAGACTGTACCTGAAACATGCTCTTGTGGCTCTCGATCATATCAAAAGCCCCAAAATCCTCGAAATGTTGCTGCAAATCGGGCTCCATACAAGACAGCATGAGACAACTTATCTCGTTTGATTCATCAACGAGTTTCTGGCAGGCCTTCCTGGTTGTGGCATTCACACTATCGGCAGGTACCTCTGGAAGTGGATCCTCTAGAACATGTTCCTTTTCATCATGCTTGAGAACAATTCTCAAATTTCTATACCAGGTGGTAAAGTTTGTTCCATTAAGTTTATCCTTTTCCAATATTGATTTCAATGCAAAGTTGGGTTGAGCAGGTGGTGCCATTGATCTACAACAGAAAAATATGCAATCACTAAGCAATGTGTTTATGTAGAGTAATTCAAGCCTCCAACATAAATACTCCCACTGAAGTCGGCATCCCTCTGCAAACTCTCAGTAATTCAGGATCCGACTAGTGCATGCGACTAGTGAGCTTTAGCATCACTCCTAGTCAACATGCCTATCCGGTAAGCAACTCCTCGCTAATCGTATCTCTATACGACTCCTGTCGATCGGGAAGGTATCTTATACCCCGGCTCCCAACCTTCTTTGCCACAAGGCCCAAAACCGTTTTGATAGCCTTGTCAAGTTAACTTGATGCAATGCATGTCCGTATCCGACACGAACCCTTTAGTTCAAGGATACCTAGTAGAACCCCAATTTTATGAGCCCACTACTAGACGTACTTGACGTGCAAAGGTGCAACATCTGGGATGGCAATTTGCTTGATATTAACGAGGGATCTTTCTACCATTTTAACATGCATAGAAACTAAGAATCATAACAATCACAAATAAACATATATTGTGAAATAGTATGGCTCCTTCATGGAAGTTCTTGTAGGTCGGCTCTGACTTCGATGACCATCTAGGAACTCCATCTTGTTCGCCACGCCGGGACGCCAAAGCCTCAAACTTGATCTCCATTCTCCAAGTACTACAACTAGTAATGAATTTTATAGAGAATCACAAGTTGACACGCAGGTCATTATACATTATAATGACAGCACTTTGGCTCCTGTCGGCTAACAAATCATGACACGCATGCCATGTATAATTTACACACATGCATCACATACACATGAGCCATACTATTCACCTACAAAACAAATTTATGCACAGAATCTCATTCTACCGATTTGAGTGATCGTGGACGAAATACACGGCGCTACGCACATGGCGGTCCCACTAGCCGGTTAGCGGGCGGCCCCTCGTGAGTGCGGGAAGCGCCCGACGTTTTTGAAAATCATAGATCACATATGTATTTCGATCACGCCGAATTTTCCGATCTGACCAATCTCATCGATCATCGAGAATCTGATTCGGATTTACGTTTCACTGTTAACCCCGATGGCGGAAACTGACCAGTAGGAGTAGGTTGTGTCACGACCTCATTGATTCCGATTGACAGAAAACATAGCCTCAACGAACCCCATGTGCAATTGATCTCATCAACCGTGCACATAGCCGATCTCATAAACTACAATAGATCTCATTTGCTGCCTCCACATAGCAAATATGCATACGATCTGAATCCAAATCCCATAGCAGAGGCTCCGATACCATTGTTGGGTTCTATGCTAGGGTGCGTCGACTGCAAATTAAAATTTCCTATGCGCTGAACAACTAGGAACATGCTACGGGAATGGATCACGGATCGTTACCAATAGACGCACAGTGTCGTGCAGCGGAAGTAGAGTTGGGGCAGCACGTACAGAGTCGTCTCCTCCTCGTCTGATCTCCCTCGAACAGCCGGTCGTCGGATCCCACGAACAGGTTTGCCGGAGTGGCGCAAGTGCACCGCCTCTAACGGTATCCACGCGTGCAGGAGGAACACTGTGTGGCGGACTGCTAGGTCCGATCACACAGTCGGCGGCGAGTGGAGGTGGCTAGTTGCAACACATGCAAAGCCCTAGTGATGGTGCCGAAGCGATCAACCCAATGACTGTGCCGCACCTCCACTATATATAGGCATCCGTCGCGGGCTCAACACTTGGGCCTCAAAGCCCAAATTCTGTTCGGCCTGGATCCAAGTCCGAGCAGGATCATATCTGACTCGTGGAGTCGGATCTGGCCTCATAGGTTCCTTCCCTTAAGTGCGCGACCCCTTAGGTTCAAGTCCGCTTGGTCGCAGGTCGGATAACCTCCGACCTGCTTGGCTGGTAGCGGCCTCTAGTTGCAAACCTGTACAACATGTCACACTTTTGTTCCCTTTGCCACACGATATATGTTGTCGGGCTCAAGGCGAGTCTGTCATCCTTGTGCAAGCCTGACCTCTTTCTTATTCCAGTGATGCCGACCACAAACCGGATTATCTCATAATCCTTGTCGCATGGCCATGCTTATCTTGGTCGGATCACATGAGGGGCCCAGAGTATATCTCTCCTGATCGGAAGGGCAAATCCCATCTTGCTTGACCATGTCACGCAGCATGGGTCTGGACAAGCCCGAAACCTACCTTCGTAACTACCCAGTCATGGAGTAGCGTTTGGTTGGCCCAAAGAAGGTCTGTCACCATCCCGAGTACATGCGCCAGCTCAGGTCTTAGGACATAGAACGTATGTTGTACTAGAGACTCACAGATGACCTATCGCTGCGTCTCATTGTCAGGTCTGTCCGACTCGGACCTTATCTTGACTCGGATCCGACAATGTTGAATCCGACCAGATCCTTCCGAGTCCATATTATACGGCTAGCATCCATTGCTCCATGGCTAGTGAGGCCGAGCCATCCACCGTGTCATATGCTAGTCTAGTCGGCTGCGCGTCCACACAACCCTTTAGATTAGGGACCTTTTAGGATAGTCATCATACAATGCATAGTCCCACAAACAAGTCACGTACTTGTTGATACACATCATTGATAATGTCCAAGCACTATCTTTATTCATAAATACATAGGAAATATCATCATACATGATTGCCTCTAGGGCATATCTCCAACAAACCAATCCACACACATTTCCTGGGGTGGTTCAATACTAAATGCTTTGTGTACTCCATTTAGTGATCATATGACTGGTATTGAAACAGAAGTGTTTGCATGACAATCACTTTTTATTCGTTCTCTAATACATGGTTGAGCTAATATGATTTAAGCTGATGATTGAAACGTATGCTTATGTAAAAACAATAATTTAAATTACTAAGATGGGCTTGTTATGGATGATCCCACCATTGCCTCCTTCCTCCGAGCTCCAGAGTTTCTTGGAAAAGACTGGTTCTACCAGTAGGTGCGTAGCTTCCTGGTTGGTCGGTATTCCCTGTATTCTGGGTGTTCTGGGTATACTGTGTATTTTGGGTATTTCGAGGGTCTCCGTACCCAATCAAACCACAGGAGTTTCATCACCCGGGGAGCCCCTGCTGTTGTTGTCTGTCCCCTGATGCGTCCATCGACCTCCTCTAGGTTCACAGCCTCTGCTTGAATAGCTTGTAAGTGATTGCCATGCACAGTTATGACTTCATGTGGCACTGGCATCTTTAACTGCATGTAAGCATAGTTTGGTATTGCCATGAATTTTTTAGATGTCATCCTTCCTAGGATTGCATCGTATCCTTCTGGAAAGGGGACAACTTCGAAGCAGAGGAGCACGCATCTAAAGTTGCGCGGTGTCCCGAAGGCGACCTCAATATTATTTGTCCTATTGGCCCCACTTTGTTCCCTAGAACTATGTCGTGGAACTCTGTTGATGAATGGCGGAGGGCTTCCATTGGTACGTCCATCCTTTGAAGTGTGCTGACATATAGGATATTGATCCTGTAGCCCCCATCCATTAGTACTTTGGGGAATCTGCAGCCTCCGATTAGAGGGTCTGTTACTAGCGGTAGCCTACCTGGGTTGTCAATGATCTCTGGATGGTCTTCTTGCCTGAAGGAGATGGTTTGTTTGGACCATTCCAAGAAACGACTGTGTCGCCTTGCATGTCTGTGGTGACATGGGCATGTGTGCCGCCTTGGCCTCCGTTCTTATGTCATCATGTTCACTCAGTCAACATCCTTTGGGAAAGCTCTCTACCCTACGTTACGAGGCTGCTGGTCCTGGTGAACCACTGGGGCCAGGGGTGTTGCATTATTGACTGCGTTGTGGCCTCCACCAGGGTTGTTCACTTTCTCCTTGATGAGTTGTTCTTGGAGGTGGCATTCCCTCGTAGAGTGTTGTGCCGTGTGAGTCCCATAACTGTGATACAAGCATGGTCCCCTAATGATTTCCTCGTATGTGCGGGTGGTCATCACGGCTTGCGTCCCCACCGCTGCTTTTTGGCTCCGACCTCTTCTAGCTCATTTGTTGCGGCGACCAGGTCGGAGTCCTGGTCCTCCTTTCTTGTGCGGTCCTCCTTGCTTTTAGTGTTGCGGCTCTTGGAGACGTCCCACTGGCAGGCTCCACGATCTTTAGCCCTGGCATGGGGCGGCGGCCTGCCCTAGTGGTCTCCTCTCCTGTGGCAAAGTCATTTGCCACCTTCATGAGGGCTGCCATTGACGTGAGCTTGTCTTCCCCTCTCTTCTTACCAAGCTTGCGCCTAAACAAGGGGTCATGCGCTCCGCTCACAAATGCCTTTATGGTTGTTTTGTCAGAGATGTTTGATAGTGTTCTTCTTTTTTAGCCACCATGCTACGTAGTCATGGACTGATTCTTTATCCTCCTGTATGATGTTGTGGAGGTCGGCTTCGCTTCTTGGGCGATGATATGTTCCTTCAAAATTATTTAGGAAAATATGCTCGAAGTCCACCTGGTTGCGGATTGAGTTCGGTGGGAGGACGCTAAGCCAGGAGTGTGCGTGCCCAGTGTGGCACAGATGTATGTGTCGTAGGGCGTTGCCAATGTCGCTGTTGGCCATCTCCACTATCGTAAGGTAGTTGTTCAACCAATGGTTAGGCTTTGTGTCTCGTGAATACTTCTCGATGCCGCGGACGACGAACGACTGTGGGAATGGGTGGGTGATCACCGCGTGACCGAAACATGCTGGTGCAATGCTTGAGGTGAGTGGGATGAAGCATGGGGGCGGGCTCCCGGGTTCTGCCCAAAGCGTCCAGGGATTAGGAAGGTGGGTTGGATGGCCTGCTGTCATGGGGTTTCTTGGTGGAAGTGCTGCCCATTGTTATACTGCAAGGGCTAAGATTGACTGCCTGAGGTTTGCGACCTCATCCCCCGGCGCGGCCTCCGGCCTCTGTATTGATTCTTGCCTTCGCTCGCGGGTTGGGTGGTTGGCTGCGGCGAGAACGTTGTCTGTGCCCTGACCCTCAAACGAGAAATGTTGTCCTGTAGTTCCACTGTCCTATGAAGCAGTTGTGTGAGGTCGGCCAGGAGCTTGGGGTCTCCTAGGGTGGCTTGTAGCATGTCCAGGAATACTACGACTACCTAGAGGGCGTGGGCTGGTGTTGGCAACGGTGTGTCTACTGTTGGTCCGTTAAAACCGATGCCCTGTTCCCGGCCTAGGGCTGCAAGGTCGTTGATGATAGCACGCAGTCGGCGAGGATCACGGTGTAGTCTTTCATGCATCATTGTTTCGTGTCATCATGCCACTACAAAAAAAGACACTTCCGTGACATTATGGCCCGAATGAAAACTTATTCTATCATGGATGTGACACTTCTATGACGATAATTGTGGGAAAAACATGTATCATCATAGGTGTGGTGGGCTCCTACTTCTATCACAAAAAATTATGACAGAAAATGGGCTTTTCGTCCTTGATAGAGGCGAGGGTCCCGATCTTTCGATGAGATGATAACTATCAATTTGGTGGAGACGACTTTGACGATCTGACTACAAACGTGCAACAACGTTGCACCTTAGCAATCGCTAAACCAACTCCGAGAGGTTATTGACCACGCCGAAGCACGATCAACCTGACCAGGAAGGTCTATTCCTACAAGCAATCGAAGAACAAGCAAGAATATGATAAAGCAATCTAAATATTGTGAATATATATGAAGTATGGATGAAAGTGGGGTCCTAAAAACGGTCTTGGCCTGGTCGTTGGACACAAACGAAATACACGAAGTTGTTGCCATGGCTAACTTTTAACTAAATAAAACCCCCATCTAAACGATCCCATAAGGGCTGTATTTATAGGGGAAAAGAGAGGGGCTTTTGTCCAGAAATGGCAAGGTGGGACTAAAACACGTCATGAGTCATTTCCTCCATAATACAGACTCTAAAAATAGGTTATGAAGTAGAATTTCAAAATTACATGGGCCTGGCCCACAAATAAGGTGGTGCAGCACCAATAATAAGCTATGGACGAAATTTATGAAAGGCCATCTTGTATGTTTCGTCCATCTTCTTGTATGTCATCATGGTGGCTTCAACTTGCGGAAATCTCCACCAGAAACCCTGTTCTTGTTCCCATCGCGCGTGCCTTCATCACAATGCTTGATCATGCTCCAGTGTTCATTCTTCTTGTCCATGCTAGGCTCTTCAACTATAAGCAACACAAATGTATCTAAGTTAGGCAGCATCACATTCTCATGAACATTAGAAACATTAACAAGAAATGAAAGTACCTGATAATTTAACTGGCGTGCACGAACTCTAGTAATTAGTCCAATAGGTATAGCAGCAAGGATTGTGTGTGTAACTATGGTAGCCATGTCCTCATCAGTCCTGGGCAGACGAGAGATGCACCTGCATGATATTCTTTGGGCCGTCCATGATGTACCAAATTGTGGTAGAAGTGAGGGCGAGGAAGTTTTTGGGGATTTCCCGGTTACGGTGGCCAATCGGTAGGTGGTCGGGGCCGAGCGATGCAGTGTGGTTTGCGCATTTCTCTCATACGCACGTGTGTGCGAGGCATTCACAGCTAACTAATCCCGAGCGAGGCATTCGCTTACTGAACCCAAGCGATTGATCGCCCTCGCACTACGTACTGAACACGAGCGATCGATCCCTTACACTACGTACTGAACCCGATTGATCCCTTCGCTGCTAACTGAACCCGAGTGATTCCTTCACTGCTAACTGAACCCGATCGATCCCTTCTCACTGCTTACTAAAGCCAATCGAGCCCCCGTGCGAGACGTAGCTAGCCAGTTGGGTTGCCTATCGATGAACAGTGGCCGTTGCTGCCGCGCATGCGACACGTCGAACGAGTCGACACTTTGCATAGATTGATCGAGCCCCTTGCGCGAGATGTGGTGAGTTGACCTAGCCAGTTGGTTAGCTGTGGTTGAGCAGTTCCCGTTGCTGCCACCCGCTCGTACGCCCTACCACAGCCGGTGGGTTGGCTGTGGATGAACAGTACCCTAGTCATGTGAAGGTGGTTGGCGCTGGATGAACATGACCCCGATCGATCGAGGAGGCCGTGCCGTAGTACGCCACACCCCAGCCGGTTAGGGGTGGTTGAACAGGAGCCTGTGGAGGCCATAGGCAGTTGCGGATGAATAGTAGTCCATGGAGGCTGGAGGAAGTAGACGGTGATGAACAGTAGCCTGTGGAGTCCCGTTTTGCGGTATGCTGATACGTCTCCAACGTATCTATAATTTTTTATTGTTCCATGCTATTATAGTATCAATCTTGGATGTTTTATATGCAATTATATATCATTTTTTGGGACTAACCTATTAACCTAGTGCCCAGTGCCAGTTGTTGTTTTTTGCCTGTTTTTGCCTTTTCAGAAAATCATTATCAAACATAGTCCAAACGAAGAAAAACTTTGGATAAATTTTTTCTGGACCAGAAGGGACCCTAGAAGCTTCGGGAGAAGACCAGAAGAGTCACGAGGGAGCGACAAGCCCGGAGGGCACGCCCAGGAGGGGTAAATTCCAAAATATTCCCCGTATACCAGAAAGGCAGAAGAGAAAACCTTTCCGCCGCCGCAAGCCTCTGTTCTTCTGCGATCCCATCTAGAAGCCTTTTCCGGTGCTCTGCTGGAGGGGGAATCGATCATGGAGGGCTTCTTCATCAACCTTGCTACCCTTCCGATGATGCGTGAGTAGTTTACCACAGACCTACGTGTCGATAGCTAGTAGCTAGATGGCTTCTTCTCTCTCTTTGATCTTCAATACCATGTTGTCCTCGATGTTCTTGGAGTTCTATACGATGTAATCTTCTTTTACGGTGTGTTTGTTAGGATCTGATGAATTGTGAGTTTATGATCAGATTATTCATGAGAAATATTTGAGTCTTCTCTGAACTCTTTTATGCATGATTGTTATTTCTCTCCGATCTATCCGTTTGGTTTGGCCAACTAGATTGATTTATCTTGCAATGGGAGAGGTGCTTTGTGATGGGTTCAATCTTGCGGTGCTCAATCCCAGTGACAGAAAGGGACATGACACGTATTTGTATTGTTGCCTTTAAGGATAAAAAGATGGGTTTAATCATATTTCTTGATTTTACTTTGTCTACATCATGTCATCTTTCTTAAGGCGTTACTCTGTTTTATACTTAATACCCTAGATACATGATGGATAGCGGTCGATGGGTGGAGTAATAGTAGTAGATGCAGGCAGGAGTCAGTCTACTTGTCTTGGACGTGATGCCAATATACATGATCATTGCCATGAATCTGTCATAATTATTTGCTTTTCTATCAATTGCCCAACAGTAATTTGTTTACCCACCGTATGCTATGTGTTCGAGAGAGAAGCCTCTAGTGAAAAATATGGCCCCCGGGTCTTCTTTTACCATATACTAAATCCAAAAATACCTTGCTGCAATTTATTTACTTTTATTTTCTTTTGCAATTTATTTTATCTATCTATCACTATCAGAATTAATCCTTGCAAATAACCGCTAAGAGGATTGACCACCCTCTTATTTGCGTTGGGTGCAAGTGTTTGCTTTTGTGTGTGTAGGTGCCGCTAACGAGGTTCTGTGTGGTTCTCCTACTGGATTGCTAACCTTGGTTCTTAACTGAGGGAAATACTTATCTCTACTATACTGCATCATCCTCTCCTCTTCGGGGAAATACCATCGCAGTTTACAAGTAGCATATGCCACACCCCTCCCGATGAAAAAGACCCCCATTTCGACCATAGGCGATTGGAGAGAAGACCGTTTCGTCCATTTTGCGTTACGTCACAGCCCTACCGATGAACAGGATGTCGGGACCCCGATCTAGCATAAGACACATCATATCACTTTACGGCCTCACGCACGGTAACCCATGCTACTTGTGATCTGCGTTGGTTTTTCCCTGAAGAGGAAGGGATGATGCAGCACAGTAGAGATAAGTATTTCCCTCAGTTATGAAACCAAGGTTATCAATCTAGTAGGAGAATCACGCAACACCTCGTTAACAGCACCTGCACACAAACAACAAACCCTTGCACCCAACGCTTACAAGGGGTTGTCAATCCCTTGGCGGTTAATTGCAAGATGAAACTGTATGGTGATAGATAAATAGATTGAACAAAAATAAAAAATAAAATAAATAAAGTAAAATTGCAGCAAGGTATTTTTAGGATTTTTAATATATGATTTAGATAGACCCGGGGCCATAGTGTTCACTAGAGCCTTCTCTCATGAAAATAGCATACGGTGGGTAAACAAATTACTGTTGGGCAATTGATAGAAAAGCAAATAATCATGACGATATCCAAGGCAATGATCATGTATATAGGCATCATGTCCGAGACAAGTAGACCGACTCCTGCCTGCATCTACTACTATTACTCCACACATCGACCGCTATCCAGCATGCATCTAGTGTATTAAGTCCATAAAGAATGGAGTAACACCTTAAGCAAGATGACATGATGTAGACAAAGTAAACTCACGCATGAATAAACCCCATCTTTTTACCCTTAATAGCAATGATACATACGTATCATGTCCCTTTCTGTCACTGGGATTGAGCACCGCAAGATCGAACCCATTACGAAGCACATCTTCCATTGCAAGATAAATCAATCTAGTTGGCCAAACCAAATCAATAGACCGGAGAGAAATACGAAGCTATAATAATCATGCATAAAAGTGTTCAGAGAAAACTCAAATAATATTCATGGATAATCTGATCATAAACTCACAATTCATCGGATCCCAACAAACACACTGCAAAAAGTAATTACATCGGATAGAACTCCAAGAACATCGAGGAGAACATTGTATTGAAGATCAAAAAGAGAGAAGAAGCCATCTAGCTACTAACTATGAACCCGAAGTTCTGTGGTAAACTACTCACGCATCATCGGAAGGGCAGCAAGGTTGATGTAGAGCCCCTCCGTGATCGATTCCCCCTCCGGCGGAGTACCGGAGAAGGCCTCCAAATGGGATCTCTCAAGAACAGAAACTTGCGGCGGCAGAAAAAGTATTTCGTGGAATCCTCTGTTGGTTTCCCGATTTTAGAGGATTTATAGTGGAGGAATTAGGTCAAACGGAGCTGTGTGGGCCCCACAAGCCACCAGGGCACGCCCCCTGGGGCGCGCCGTGGTGCCTCGTGGGCCACTGCTTCATCTTCTAGCCCTCTCCCGAAGCTTCCAGTAATTGTTATGTCCAGAAAAAAATCTCCAAAAAGTTTCGTGGCATTTGGACTTCGTTTGGTACTGATATTCTAGAAAACCAAAAACAGGCAAAAAACAGCAACTGGCACTAGGCACTAAGTTAATAGGTTAGTCTCAAACAATGATATATAATTGTTGTAAATGTGTATAAAAACATCCAAGATTGATAATGTAATAGCATGCAACAATCAAAAATTATAGATACGTTGGAGACGTATCAGGATCCCCAAGCTTAATTCCTGCTCGCCCTCGAGTAGGTAAATGATAAAAACAGAATTTTTGATGTGGAATGCTACCTATCATATTCATCATATACTCTTTTCTTTTATAGCATGGACATTTGGACTTGAATGATTCGAAGCAATAGTCTATAGTTTGACATGAAGATATAAATACTCAAGCATACTAACAAGCAACCATGTCTTTCAAAATATCGATGCTAAAGAAAGTTATCCCTAGCCCATTATGCTCAATCATTGATCCATTCATGAAACACACTCAATATTAGCTACACACAATGCACAAGTATGACAATAGTGCTCTCTAGTTGGTGCTTTGTAAGAGAAGATGGAGACTCAAATAAAAATAAAAATTGCATAAAAGTAAATAGATAGGCCCTTCGCAGAGGGAAGCAGAGATTTACAAATGTGCCAGAGCTCAAAGCTTAAATTAGAGAGATAAAATTATTTTGAGAGGCATGCTTTTCCTGTCAACGAAAATGACCGAGAATTCCCAATATCTTCCATGCTAGACACATCATAGGCGGTTCCCAAAACAGAAAATAAAGTTTATTTCCTTTCCACCATTCTTTCACAATCCATGGCTAGCCGTATCCATGGGTGCCCTCCATACAAACACATTCCAAGAAATTTTTATTGTTATTAATTTTTGATTCATTATGGGACTGGGCATCCCTATTACCGGCCACTCTCTCGTGCAATGACAAGTGAATAAACACTCATCGTGAGAATAACACACCTAGCATGGAAAATATTGGCCACCCCCTGCCGCTTCATGAGCGGTACGGGCACACAAAACGGAAAATTATTTTGAAAATTTTAGAGTTGGCACATGCAAATGTACTTGCAACGGCATGGAAATACCGCATATAGGTAGATATGGTGGACTCATTTGGCACAACTTGGGTTTAAGGAGTTTGGATGCACAAGCAGTATTCCCGCTTAGTACAAATGAAGGCTAGCAAATAGATTGAGAAGCAACCAACCAAAAAGTGAAAACGGTCATAAACATGCATTGAACATAACTAACACCGAGTAATGCACCATAAGTAGGATATAATTTCATTGCATAACTATTGACTTGATGTGCATGCATAGGGAATCACAAACCTTAACACTAATATTCTTACTAAATCACAATTACTCACTAACATGACCCACATATCATCATCTCCATATCGCAAAACTATTGCAAGGAATCACACTTATCATATCCAATGATCTATATGAAAGTTTTTATTATATCCCTCTTGAATATTCATCACTTTGGGACCAAATTCATATCTTGTGCAAATTACCATTACTATTATCAACTCTCAAAAAGATATAAGTAAAGCATGAGAGTGCACTTATTTCTTCAAAAATTTATCACCGCCGTGCTCAAAAAGATTTAAGTGAAGCACTAGAGCAACTGCCTAGCTCAAAAAATTTAAGTGAAGCACATAGAGTATTCTAACAAATCATGATAATCGTGTGGCTCTCTCAAATAGGTGTGTCCAGCAAAGATGATTGTGACAAACTAAAAAGCAAACAAAGCAAAGACTCATATAATACACGACGCTCCAAGCAAAACACATATCATGTGACGAATAAAAATATAGCTCCAAGTAAAATTACCGATGGTTGGTAGAAGAAAGAGGGGATGCCTTCCGGGGCATCCCCAAGCTTAGACGCTTGAGTCTTCCTTGTATATTACCTTGGGGTGCCTTGGGCATCCCCAAGCTTAGGCTCTTGCCACTCCTTATTCCTTCATCCATCGTGATCTCACCCAAAACTTGAAAACTTCAATCACACAATACTCAACAAAACCTTCGTGAGATCCGTTAGTATAACAAAATAAATCACTACTTTAAGAACTGTTGCAAACCCATTCATATTTTATTTTTGCATTATACCTACTGTATTCTAAATTCTCCATGGCTTATACCCCCCGATATAATCCATAGTTTCATCAAAACAAGCAAGTAGTGCATCAAAAACAGAATCTGTGAAAAACAGAACAGTTTGTAGAGATCTATTTAAAATCCATACTTATGTAACTCCAAAAATTCTGAAAAATTAGGACAACGTGGGCAATTCATATTCCAATACTGTGTAAAAATTTCAGATTTTCTGACACTCCAGTACAGAACTAAAATTCCAGCACTGGACGCAAAACTTTCTGTTTTCCAAACAGCATCAATTATACTATCTTCCAAATCATCCCAAAGGCTTTATTTGGCACAAACACTAACTAAAACATAAAAACTCAACCATAACAGTAGCATAATTGTGCAAACACACAATAACAGAAACAAAAAGTAAAAATTTATTTTATTCATTGGGTTGCCTCCCAACAAGCGCTATTGTTTTATGCCCCTAGCTAGGCATAATGCATAGTTTCAAGTATTATCATCCTTGGTGTCCAACTCCTCAATCACACATCCATTTTTTCTAATACATTTAACATAGGTGTTTCTCATCATCACACTTCTAGGTACAAAATCAAGAATTTTACTTTTGTGAATAGGTTCCTTAATTATATCAATGAAATTGGGGTGCACGCTAATCATTTTAAGATCCTCATTTCCCTTACTAGAAGTAGCACCATTGGTCTTAGGAACATACATAAACTTGCAGTTCTTGCTAGGAGTAGTCTTTTCAATAGTTTTAGCGGAAGAAAAAGCGGAACCCAAATTATTAATAATTTCTTCCAACTTATCAATCCTGGCAGGACTTTGTTCCATTCTTTCATTAATTATTGGTTCTTTCTCTTTTAGCATATTAAGAGTAATCCCTACCTTTGATCCGAACTGAGTAACATGGTTATGAATCTTTTTATCTAAGTTTTCAATATGCTCTACGGTAGGCATTTTATTTTCAATAGCATCTAACCTTTGCATAACATGTTCCAAGTTTAAGATCGTTTCATTGATAGTGATAGGTGGTGATCCCACTAAATTTCCCATAGCATTGAAAGCATCCATAGAGGGACACATCAACAAATTCCCTCCGGTAATAGTATCAAGTACGAATCTATACCAAGTAGTAATACCCACATAAAAATTGCGAAGAAGGATTGTGGTGGATTGCTTACGAGTTGATCTATGATGAGCATCACAAATCCTATACCAAGCATCTTTTAAATTCTCTCCTCCCCTTTGTTTAAAATTAAGTACTTCATTTTCAGGGGTAATAGTAATGAGCAAAGAACTAGCCATAATGGTAAAGCAAGCAAGCAAATAAGAAAAAGGCAAACGGAAAATATTTTTGTATTTTTGTAAAAACTTTTTTAGAAGTGGGGGAGATGAAAACGAGAGGCAAAGGAAAATAAAATAAATGCAAGGAGATGAAAGTTTATGCGTAGGTACTTGATAGATGTTGATGATATCTCCCTAGCAACGGCGCCAGAAATTCTTCCTGCTACTTGTGATATGCGTTGGTTTTTCCCTGAAGAGGAAGAGATGATGCAGTACAGTAGAGATAAGTATTTCCCTCAGTTATGAAACCAAGGTTATCAATCCAGTAGGAGAATCACGCAACACCTCGTTAATAGCACATGCACACAAACAACAAATCCTTGCACCCAACGCTTACAAGGGGTTGTCAATCCCTTGGCGGTTAATTGCAAGATTAAATTGTATGGTGATAGATAAATATATTGAACAAAAATACAAAATAAATAAATAAAGTAAAATTCCAGCAAGGTATTTTTAGGATTTTTAATATATGATTTAGATAGACACGGGGGAATTCCCGGTTACGGTGGGTGGTCGGGGCCGAGCGATGCAGTGTGGTTTGCGCGTTTCTCTCGTACGCGCGCGTGTGTGTGAGGCGTTCACTAACTGAACCTGAGCGCGGCGTTCGCTTACTGAACCCAAGCGATCGCACTAGCTACGTACTGAAACCGATCGATCCCTTCGCTGCTAACTGAACCCGAGCGATTCCTTCGCTGCTAACTGAACCCGAGCGATTTCTTCGCTGCTAACTGAAGCCGGTCGAGCCCCCGTTCGTGCGAGACGTAGCCAGTTGGGTTGCCTCTCGATGAACAGTGCCCGTTGCTGCCGCGCGCGCGATACATAGAACGAGTCGGGAGGCATCGCTTGAGCCCCTTGCGCGAGACGTGGTGAGTTGACCTAGCCGATTGGTTGGCTGTGGATGAACAATTCCTGTTGCTGCCGCCCACTCGTACGCCCCACCCCAGCCGGTGGGTTGGCTGTGGATGAACAGTACCTGGCTATGTGAAGGTGGTTGGCGCTGGATGTACAGGACCCCGAGGAGGCCAGCCGGTTGGGGGTGGATGAGCAGGACCCCGTGGAGGCTGGATGAATAGTAGCCGGTGGAGGCTGGAGGAAGTCGACGGTGGATGAATAGTAGCTGGTGGAGGATGGAGGGAGGTCGACCGTGGATGAACAGTAGCCCATGGAGTCCCGTTTTGCGGTACGCCACACCCCTCCCGATGAATAGGACCCCCCTTTCGACCGTAGGCAGTTGGGGAGAAGTTCGTTTCCTCCGTTTTGCGGTACGCCAGAGCCGTCACGATCAACAGGACCCCGTTTCGACCGTAGGCGCTCAAACAGAAGTCTGTTTCCTCCATTTTGCGGTACGCCAGACCCTCAGCCAATGAACAGGACCCCGTTTCAACCATAGGTGCTCGAACAGAAGGCCGTTTCCTCCATTTTGCAGTACGCCAGACACCCAGCCGGTGTGGGGTCAATGAACAGGACCCCGTTACGGCTGTTCCGTCCAAGCCGGTTGGTTCCCGATGAACATGATGCGTTCCGACCCAGTCACTTGGCTCCCAATGAACACGACGTTGTTTCCTCCATTCTGACCCAGTCAGTTGGCTGCTGATGAACAGGAGGTTGTTGCTACCGTCCGTTGCCTCTCCCCATGTACACGAGCGCTGGCCATACGTATGCGCGAGTACGCGTTCGAGACCCCGCCCGTATATGTACGTACGTGGCCGTATTTTTTGCTGTGAGACTGTATGTACATGTACATGATTTAGACGGGGCTGCCTGAACTGCTATGTCGGGGGCTCTACTATGACACGTGCCGCTCCTTACACGCCCACGGTTCATCATTGCAGAAAGACCGATCAACCAGCATGTACGTACACATTCGCGACCAGACAGACAACGCTACGTACGCTTCGATCGGGTGGGTCCCAGCTGTCAGGGAGGATAAGGAGGCACTTCCTTGCGTGCGAAGACATAGCAGCTGGGTCCCAGCTGTAAGGGGGGAATCACTTTTTTGCGCGTAATAAGGAGGCACTTCCTTGCGTGCGAAGATGTATCTGGTTGGTCCAGCTGTCAGCCTCACCGCGTACAGTCCTCTTCCGATGGCTGCCGTTCATTGACCACGTTGACTACGCCGCGCCGAGAGCACCAAGGTGGTGGACGATGGCGAGGCCTAGGAAGGGAACGACACGGAGCCGGGGAAGACGCTGCAGTGGATGCCCACGCGGAGGGGAGTACGAGGGTTGACTGGTTCGGCTGCGGTGTGAGGCTGCCATCATCGAAGAATACTAGGGGATGTGGTTGAGTAGAGGGAAGGCTAGGCTAGCGGTGGAAGTAGGGTGGGGCGGTGAGGCCTGCGCGGCAGCATAGCCGGCCACGGGAGGCAGGAGCAGGCGGTCCCGCCGGCGCTGGTTTGGGCGGCTGGAGCAAGAAGATCAGAGATTGAAGAAGCAGCACGGCCGTTGGATTAACATCCAACGGTCACCACTGCTACAATCGTTTGTTGACTAAGTTGACAAAGCCCTGCGTACGCGTCAACTTAGTAGGCCCACAAGTCAGCCTCCAAATCCGGTGGGTCCCAGTTGTCATTGGGAGGAATCTTTTTTTCGCTTAATAAGGAGGCACTTCCTTCCGTGCGAAGATATAGCTGGTGGGTCCCAGCTGTCAGGGGGAGGAATCATTTATTTTTCGCGTAATAAGGAGGTACTTCCTTGCGTGCGAAGATGTAGCTGGTGGGTCCCGGATGTCAGGGGGGACGAGTCTTTTTTTTGCGCGTAATAAGGAGGCACTTCTTTGCGTGCGAAGATGTAGCTGGTGGGTCCAAGCTGTCAGGGGGAGGAATCATTTTTTCTGGCGTGCGACCATGGACCTCGTGGGTCCCAGCTGTCTGCCTCTCCACGTACAGTCCTCTTCCGATGGCTGTCGTTCATTGACCGCTTTGACGACGCCGTGCCGAGAGCACCAACGCGGTGGACCACGGCGAGGCCCAGGAAGAGAACGATCCGGAGCCGGCGAAGCCATAGTAGTGGATGCCCACGCTGAGGGGAGTATGAGGGTTGACTGGTTCAGCTGCGGTGTGAGGCCTGTGTCGCCAGAGAATAACAGGAGGTGTGGGTGAGTAGAGGGATGGCCTAGCCAGCAGTGCGGTAGTAGGAGGGGGCGGTGAGGACTACGCGACAGCACAGCCGGCCATGGGAAGCAGCAGCAGGCAGTCCCGCCAGCGCTTGTTTAGGCGCCTGGAGCAAAAAGATCAAATGTTGAAGAAGCAGCACGGTCGTTGGATGTTATCCAACGGTCACTACCGCTAGCATCGTTTGTTGACTTTTTTTTGAGAACTCCTCGTTTGTTGACTAATAAGTTCACATAGCCCTGCGTATGTGTCAATATAGTAAGCCCACAAGTCAGCCACTAAATCTGTGGCAAACATCATATAGTCCATTTGCCATTATTTTTAAAAATTTACAGCCCATTTGCTAATTCTTAAGGATTTTTTTAAGCCCATATTCTTTTTGTTAGCATTACAGCCCATATTCTGGCCACGGTTAAAAACTTCAATGAAATTTTGCATATTACGGTGGGGTTCGAACTGTTTTTAATCCCAAAATTTGGAGTCAGATTCAAACTAATTTGAAAAGGTAATTTATATTAATTTAAATCCAACAAAATTTTACCCGCAGAAAAATCAATGAAATTTAAAATCTCAAAATCCTAGGAAACCGTAATTTGAAACTAATTGCCGGTTTGCATTTTTTTTATTGGCTATTGCTGGTTTGCTGTATTGTTCTTAAAATTTACAGCCCATTTCTTACTACTAATAGCCCATTTTCTGGGAAAACCCCGAATACATCCCTCCTCATCTTGAAAGATTTGCAGCCCAGCAGTGCTGAGAAAAGCAAGTAGGCCTCGGTTGGGTATTCTTCAAAAAAAAATTGAACTGGGCTAGATTTTAAGAAAGAGAAAAAACAACTGGGCTGGTCATGTGGTAAACAGAAAATAAAAGCCTGGGCAAGACGTGCTACAACCCCCACACAGCCCAGTTGATACCCTGCTCCGTCTCAAAAACAAAAAAACAACTGCGCGAGCTGCTGAGTCCCTGGTGTCAGCCGCTCGTTGGGCAATTCTCTCACTTACTGACTATGTTGACAATGTCGTGGGACCCAGATGTCACACCATTAGGAGGAAGCAGTTTTTTTGGCTTGTAATAAGGAAGCACTTGCTTGCGTACTGCAATCACCCTCGTGGCTCCCTACTGTCATCCTCTCCATGTACAGTCATCTCCTGATTCCTCTCGGTTGTTGACCATGTTGACAACGCCAGACGGCGGTGCTGCGGCAAGCGAACCAAGGCGGAGGACGACGGTGAGGCCTCGGACGAGAACGACCAGGAGCCGTGGAAGATACGGCAGCGTAGTCGCAGGCGGAGGGGAGTACGAGGGTTGACTGGTTCGAGTGCGGGGTGGGGCTGACTTCGCCGGAGAATAACAACAGGTGTGTGGGGTAGATGGATGGCCTGCCAGAGTTTTAGGGTGTGATGCGGTGGCGATGTGTGCACGGCAGCGCTGCCAGCCGTAGGAGGCGGGAGCAGGTGGTCCCGCCAGCGCTGGTTTGGTTTTGGCGGCTGGAGGAAGAAAAGACTGAAGAAACACGACAGACGTTGGATGTTAATCCAACTGTCAATGTTGGCAAAATCGTTTGTTGACTAAGCTGACACCACGTTGCATATGTTTTTCACAAGAAAAGAAAAACTGGGCTCGTTCGCCAGATAACATTCCCGAAACTACCACCGTTTGATCTTGCATCGCAACTAAAACTGCCAGGAAAATGCGTTCATCTACCATCCTCCTCCCAGGGAACGTTCGCCAGATAACATTCCCAAAAATCAAAGACTTGAGAAGGTGTACAGAACAAGCTAGTCTGGCAGTAAAGAGACGTTCCTGACTGTTAGAAAAAAGAGAGATGTGCTGCTGTAACTGGTTCGAATCCAAACCTAGACTATATATAGTGTTATACTACTCTGCAAGTAATGAAACTGACATATCCAACGTTCGCTTCTCCTCTTCTCTAGTTACTCTACCTAGCTTCAGAAGCTCCGGCCGCAGCAATCATGTCCGCTGGCTCGTCGACCTGCTCTTCAACAGGGAATCGAGCCAACAACCAGATGTGCGTGAAGTCGCCACCCGTACCACCGCATGTGGGTCTCATCACACCCCCACCGACACACTCACCGCAGCCGGTTGCTCATCGCACCCCGCTGCTGTTTGTGTGGTGCCACTGCTACAAATCATGCAGAGTCATCCGTCGCGTCTCAACTACAACCCTCAACCCTGACCGAGTCTTCTACAAATGCCCAAATCACGGGGTAATATGGTCAAGTTGTTCGCCTGCTTTCAGTTGTTGAATTTTATTTTTTAAGAGTTTGGTTGATGATCTTCAAATTTGATTTGTGCAGAAAAGGGAGGATTCTTGTGATTTGTATTTCTGGAAAGTTGTAGATGTGGAGGAATGGAACTACACGGATTATTTGGTTAGCCGACGAATCCCAATACCAATAGGCTGGGGTGTTGGACAAGTAACTGAAGGAACGACAGAACAGGAAGATGCAGAGTAGAATGTTAAAGACGATGCAGTTCATCAGATCATGGCCAATCAATAGCTGGTGAACAGCTTTGGCAGAAATGAGGAGATGAAAGAGCTTGTGAAGATAATGGGCAAGATCGTTGTGCTCTGTAGGATGATTGTCTCTTTATTTGTAGTGTATGTAGCACTCGTGATGTATTCAGTGGCTCTGACATGAGCACTTTGCTGAAACTAGTAATGAATGAAACCTATTTAGCAGGCTGGGCGTCTAGCAAACTGCCATCAACTACATTTGTGGTTGTACAATCATCAAATACAAGTTTCACAGCATAATATGAGTACTACTAAACAACAATGTCATCATGTTTCAGTCGTCATACAATCACCAAACACAAATCAACATACATAAGAAGTGATGTTCTCACTGAACAACTACTTCATCAGGTTTCAGTTGTCATAGCAAACACAATTTAACATAGTAGATAATAAGTCATCTTCTCACAGGCAAATACGACAAAGGCAATCTAATCATCATCCGCAGCAGCAGCGTCAACATCTTCACCATGTGTGTCAGTCTGAATCATAATTCCCCCCAGTGTCATCTTCTTCTTCAGCATCAATCTCCTCGAACATTGGCTTCTTATTGATCAACTCATCTACTTCCACAGCGTGACAGGCAATCTTTTCTCCAGCCTTATTGATGTGATGGTCCGCAAACATATCATAAACATCTATGGAATCCTCTACATCAGCAACAGTGTAAGCATCATCTTGTTGTGCAACTTCATTAAACGAATTCCTCTACTCAAACTTTTGCAATATTCTCTAGTCTTGGCTACATGCATATGTGTCTTCCAAGAAAAATATCTGTGTTGCTTGATTTGCCAAAATATAAGGCTCGTCGGTGCGGTACGCCGCCTTGACATTGATGGATTTGAAATAATCATCAGCTTTGGGTTTTGAGATCCTGATAAACTGGTTATACCAACGACAGCAAAACAGAACCACACACCGATGAACCTTGAAACTGGAGATATACTGCAATTGAACAATGTATTTTATGTTAGCATACATTTCCGTTGTCACTTTTGTTGGAGTTCGGGCTCCGGGGACCCAAAGGTTCGAACACTGGGGTGAGCTCATTCCTACCTCCTCGTCCCCTACCATAGCTGAACTACGGCAGAGCTACAGCGAGAGTGCGCTAGCGGGAGTGGACCGTGGACTCAGCAGTTTACCCAGGTTCGGGCCACCTTGCGGTGTAAAACCCTACTCCTGCTTGGTTGGGATTGCTCTGGGCAAGAGGATGCTCTCGCGTACAAGGTAGGAGATGAAGGGATCGGATCCTACAGCAGCACCGTGCCCTCCATTTATATCTACCTTGGTCCTCTTCCCCCGAAAACATTGGCGGGAAGGGTTGCCACACAACGGCCAGTTTGAAGGGGGACAGGAGCGCAGTCTATCCTGACAAAAGGTGGTTTTCATCTGCAAAGTGACCGTCCATGACGCGCCGGTGGGCTCGGGGATGACCTCCGCCCTGCGCGCCCGCCGTCTTGGTCTTCTTTTACCGATCGGGCAACCTTTGGGGGTTTCTTTGGGAAGTGGATTGCTGGCCTTGCTGTAGGATCAAAAGTATGTCTAGAGGGGGGTGATTAGACTACTTGACCAAATAAAAATCTATCATTTTCCCAATTTTAGTTGTGGGCAGATTTTAGCAAGTATGACAAGTCAAGCATCACCCTACACATGCAATTCTAAGAGTGTGGCAGCGGAAAGTAAACAATTGCACATGTAAGTAAAGGAGGGGATCGGAGATTTCAAACGCAATGAAGACACGGTGACTTTTGGCGTGGTTCCGATAGGTGGTGCTACCGTATGTCCACGTTGATGGAGGCTTCAACCCATAGAGGGTAACGGCTGCGCGAGTCCACGGAGGGCTCCACCCACAAAGGGTCCATGAAGAAGCAACCTTGCCTATTCCACCATGGCTTACGTCCACGAAGGACTAGCCTCACTCGGGGTAGATGTTCACGAAGTAGGAGATCTCCTTGCCCTTACAAACTCTTTGGTTCAACTCCACATCATGTCGGAGGCTCCCAAGTGACACCTAACCAATCTAGGAGACACCACTCTCCAAAAGGAAATAGACGGCATGTTGTTGATGAACTCCTTGCTCTTGTGCTTCAAATGATAGTCTCTCCAACACTCAAACAACTCCTCACAGATTTGGCTATGGTGGAAGAAGGATTTGAGTGGAAAGCAACTTGGGGAAGGCTAGAAATCAAGGTTCAAATGGTTGGATTAGAATGTCTTGATCTCAACACATGAGTAGGTGGTTCTCTCTCAGAAAATGTATGGTGGATGTGTAGGACCGTTCTGATGGCTCTCTTCACTTAGGAAGAAGGGGTGGAGGGTTATATATAGCCTCCACACAAAATCCAACTGTTACACACTTTTGACCCAACTCGGTGGCACCGATAAGAAATCTCGGTGGCACCGACTTGTGTAAAAGATATGAACATTAGGAATCTCGTTGGGACCGATTGGAACAACTCGGATGGACCTATGTGCAATGGTTAGGGCAAACCTTGTCTCGGTGGTACCAATTGCATCAACTCGGTGGGACCGAAGTGAAGCAATAAGGCAACAGAGAGTTGGCAAGCCATCTCGGTGAGATAGATTTGCAAATCTCGGTGGGACCGAAGTAATTGCAAATGATTATAGAGAGTTGGCAAGGCCATCTCGGTGGGACCGAGATCCATATAGGTGGATCCGATTTGTTAGGGTTTTGGCAGTGGCTAAGTCCAAATGAACTCGGTGGTTCCGGATAGGAATTTTTGGTGGGGCCGAGTTGGAATGTAGGTTTTGTACATATTTGGATGGAGAAAGTGGTTGAGGGTTTTGGAGCACTGTCACTAAGCACTTGAGCAAAAAGGTCATTAAGCAACACCTCATCCCCTTTTAATAGTATTGGCTTTCCTATGGACTCAATGTGATCTTGGATCACTTAACAAAAAATGTAGAGTCTTGAGCTTTTGCCAATCCATGTCCTTAGCATTTTGAGGGGTCCACAATCACTAGTCCTTGCCATGCCAATCATTGAACATCCTAGAATATTTAACTTGAATGGACATTAGTTCAATGAGATATATGTTGTTACAAATTACAAAATCACCAAGGGAGCAAGTGTGCTTTCAATCTCCCCCTTTTTGGTAATTGATGACAACATATAGATCAAAGCTTCGACAAATGATTAAATGAATGAAGTACATCGTTGCTTTGAGAAGTATGTGATAAGCAAAAGCTCCCCCTAAATTTGTGCATTATTAATAATTTGCGTTTGAATGCAAATGCACAATCGATTAGGATCATGGGCACTCTTCCATGTCACATACAATTTGGTGGAGCGCACAAAATGATATGAATGGAATAGTAAGCACGCATCACCAAAAACACAAGTGAATGATCATACAAAGATAATGATAAGGATAAGCATTAAGCATCACATGAAGCATAGTATGATCCATCACACATATAGTATCTCACAAACATAACGATCAAAGTATCTCACACACATATCAAACCAAATAGAAATAGTAGCAGAAACTCAAGAAAAACAACGAGCAAAAGCAAGACACTCTCTCTCGAAGCCTAATGATCTATACAAATTCTCCCCCTTTGGCAACAAGTACCAAAAGGTTTGAATAGGCATAGGACTACGCGTCTCTCTAGGCATGATCCTCGGCAGCTCCTGAAGGTGATCTCCGACTGGCAGCTTCGGTGTGCGTAGATGGTGTTGAGAGAAGTGCATCCGCGAAGGCCTCAGCTGACGTCTGCTAGGCTGGAGGGGTAGAGACTGGAGGTTGTACTGTAGCAGCAGCAGCAGGTGCAGAGACTGTAGTCCTCGTATCTGCAACAGGCAGTGCAGCAGACGTAGATGCCCTAGGCACTGTCTGGAATCTCTCAGTCATCGGTGTGTCATCTCCGCTATCATCAGTAGCAGTCCTACCTGCGTCAACATCATCTTTCAGCTTCTCCACGATACTCTGAATCTCAGTGATCTTCACATCAAGATCATGAATCTTTGTCTCGACTATCCGCTCTTGGCTCGCCTGGTTCTTGGTGAGGTTGGCCAGACTTCGCTCAATCCTCAGGGTGGCTTCCAGCAGATAAGTCATCTGGTCATTCTTTGTCTTGAGGTTAGCAATAGGTGCATTGGGAGTAGATGCCTTTTGGGCTTCTTTTGTTGCCTCGGCTGCCCGGATCCTCTCTTGAGCTTGGGCAGATGTAGGGTGTGAAGGGTCCATCACCACTACATTGTCCTCGAACTCTGGATGCAATGGGAGATGCTCACGATCAAGTAGATAAGTGCTCGTTCCAACCTTGGAGTTGATGAGCATCTGAATGTGCGGAGCATATCCACAAGATCTCTTCTGGTCAGCTGCGGTTCTCTTGATAGTTTCAACAATAAGGCTCATAACTTTGAACTTCTGCGGTGTGTCAAACAAGTGTAGCAGGTTGATGGAGTGGCCACGGATCATCTTGTCATCTCCAGAGTTGGGCAAAAGAGTGTGCCTCAAGATTGTGTTAGTGGTGGCCAAACCAGGTAGCAAGTGCTTCACTGAACCTAGCTTGTGAGTCTCAATATCTTTCTCAGGAATTGCTGTGTACATATTTGCCATGGAATTGTGGTCCATCTTGAGCTTGGCATATATATCAATGTCATCTTCTTCTTCCTTTGGAGCACCAAGAAGAGCAGCCCACTCAGAGATGGTTGACTGGTATTTGGATCCCTCAGTCATTCACACAATTCTACCATCTGGATAAAAGTGTGTTGTCGAATAAAATTGCATGATCATCTCATCATTCCATTTGGTAAGCTTCTATCCAACAAAATCATCAACACCAGCAATTCTGAAGCTTTCATGAACATGGGGGAAATAGTCTTCATTTGCATCAATATATTTCCAATCCACCCACTTCATATCACTGACAATAGGCTTCTTGTCAAGCAACACAGTCTCATAGAAATCTTGTTGCTCTCGTGTGTGAAAGCGGTAATCACAAGCAGTCCTCCTCCTTGCAGCATATGGATCTGATAATCTCCACTGACGCAATCCTTTGTCCTTCCTGAGCATCATGTTCTCTGCAACTGGATGAGCATTGTCATGATTTGGAATCTTGGGTTTCAACTTTCTGAGCACTAGTGGCTCCTCATCAGCATCAACTTCAGGCACTGGGGCCTTGTTCTTCTCAGTAGTTGGGATGTTTCTTGTAGATATCTTGGGTGCTAGAGCTTTGGGCTTGGATTTGGTGGGAGCAGCAGACCTCATAGCATCAGACATGAGCTTCTGAGTCTTGGCAGGAGGTGCATCAACTGCTGGTTCCTCCTCTTCCTCTTCATCAGCCATGGAGGGTTTGCCTATAACACGAGCAACTGTTTTCCTTGGCCTCTTCTTCTTTCCTGCAGCATCTGCCTCTGTTTCACTTGGTTCCTCAAGTGTAAATGTCATGGTTTTCTGTGGCACTTTCTTCACTGCTGTCTTCTCTTTGGTGCTAGCAGCGGCCTTGGAACTTGCTGCAGTTCCATACTCTTTAGCAAGAACGACTTTCTTCTTCTTTGAAATGGCCTCACTAGCCACAAAATCCTCATCCTTATCATCTGAGGTTCTCTTCTTTCTTGCCCTAGTAGCTACTTTGGGCAATTCTGGAGAACTCCTCTCTCCCTCATAGTAGCTGCCCTCAGGGCTAGAGCTTGAAATGAGATCAGTGTGCTTCTGAGACATTCTGACTATCACTGGCATCTGACATCTTGCAAAGCTGACCCTGTGAATAGATGGGTATGGGCAGAGTAGATGAGTCATCACAAAAAGCAGACATTTTTCATGAAAATTGAGTTCAAATCTTAGTTTCAAGTTTTCACAGAAGTCATTTCGGATCCACCGAGTTGATAATCTCGGTGATACCGAAGCACTCAATAGAAACAAAACACTCCATTTCGGTCAGACCGAGATGTGGTTCGGTGTCTCCGAGATGCTAGGGTTTCACTGAAACATTACTTTTGGTCTCACCGATTTGTACTTCTCGGTGGCACCGAGATGTACTAGTGCAATGGCCTGGGGCCAAATCGGTGACTCCAAAAATCTCAATTCAGTCGGTCCGAGATGCTTACGGCGGAAACTTAAACGTAAATTTTTTGCTCGAATCTAATCTATGGAATTTATTCGTGGAACATGCATTGCAGTCTGTGGCAAGAATAATGGCAATCCGTCCGTGTATTGATTCAGAAAGAGGAACACGGAGGGGGTCAAATCTCACCCTAACTTGGTGGAGATCCTCTACGGCGGCAATGGCGGGGAAGATTCCCGTTGACGGTGACGGATTCCGGCGGCGAGGGCGCGCTGGACGCAACGATGAAGTCCGGAGACGAGGGCGACGGCATCAGAGGGGGTGCGGGAGTCGTGACGTTTGAGAAATTTCAACCGTACGGGCCCGCTGAGTATATATACACAATTGCTGTCGGTGGCTCTGAGTGGAACAACTCGGTGGCACCGATATGTGTAACTGCAAGCAGTATACCAAATCAGTGACTCCGAAACGTTCAACTCGGTGACACCGAGATTGAAACCTAGATCAATCTAAATGATTTCGGTTTGACCGAGTTTGAGTGGATTGGTCCAACCGAAATGCATAAAGAAGGTTTTGGAGGTTCAGCCCTTTCAGATCGGTGACTCCGAGTGCGCCTCACCCGGAGGGTCCAAAAATTATTTGTTCAATTTTTGTGATGTAGAAAGGATAGAGTTTGAGACAAGAAAGCATAGATAGCTAGAGAAGGTACTTAGGCATTCTTGTACATCCACTTGGCCAGAAAAACCAAGACAATCAAAACAACAAATGGATGTCCTCGAATGAAGAAAATATGCAAATCAACATGCTCACACAATGAGATAGCAAATGAAATATGTGTCAAACATGCACAACCAATTCTAGCATTTATCAAGCAATGGCGATGACTAGGTCATCTATATATGAATATATTGACTTAGGAGTCAAATGAGAACATTTGATCATAGGTCATACTCATCGTTTAAGCACAAGTGGGGTTGCCACTTTTACATAAAGCATTGATGTGTTCACACCATTAGAGTTGCTTTAGCTCAAATCTTAGAGCAAAGCTCCCCCTAGATGTGATATCCCCCCAAAGAGGGATGAACTAACCTTGGGTTTTGTCGATGATGACTTCATGTAGATGTTGAAGATGTGGATGCTCAATGTTGATGTAGACCATCAAGAGTTGGGAGCAATGCTTTGGAGTTTTGTGCTTTCAATACCTACATGGGTTAGTCCCACACAAGGAACATACAAGAATATCCATAGACATAGAGTGAAATGCACATATGATGATGTCCATGAATGCAATGACTACCTTGTCCCTTGCCTTACCAACAAGAGGGTTTGTGACTCCATGAACTAGTGCAAGATGTGGAAGTTGATTGCACAAGTTCTTGCCATAAGTGAATGTGAGTGAAATTTGTTGGCGGAGTCACCCTCAAGAACTTTCTAGTTCTTCTTCTTTTGGACCCACATCAACTTGATGGGAATCCTTGGAGTTGTGGTAGTACTTGATGAAGTAGAACTTGATGAAGTCTTGGGAACCCACTTGACCAAGGCTTGAGGTGCTTCTTCAAATGAGTCAATCTCTTCTTGAAGCTTCTCCTTGCCTTTTATCTTGTGGTCTTCTGGTGGAAGATCTTCTTGAGCTTGTGTTCCCTTGAAGGAAGTAGGATCATACTTCTCTTGTTGAGGAACAAACTTCATCTTGGGGTATTGATCTTCTTCCCACTCAAGTCCATTGGCATTGAACTTCCGTTCGAAACCAACACCTTGGTTCTTCCGGTGCCTTCCTTGCTTGCGTACAATTTCCTCAAATTGCTTACTCCCGGCAAGGCTCTTGTAGACACCTTTTTCTATAATTCCTTTCAATAGATTGTTTTCTTGCTCAAGTGTAACTTGGCTAAGAGAATCAATAGTGTAATCAATAGAACTACTAGAAGCAACAACATTGGATATAGCATTGTTATTTTTACTACTAGAGGTATGACCCTTTTTACCCTTGTTACTAGTTTGCTTAGGTTTAACTTGTGGCATAAAGGTAGACAAGAGTAAACGTTTGGCAAGATATGAAGAACTCTTCTTTCGAAGATCATCATTGATAGCTTTAAGAAACTGATGCTCTTGCTCTAAATTTAGCTTCTCGAAGCATAGCTTCTCATGAGTTCTTAGAAGTTCTCTATGATCCTCTTGAGTTGTTTCATGAGCTAACTTAAGAGCATTTAGTTCTTTAGTTAGACGCTCAATCTCCTTCATAGCATTGTCATTCGTTTCCTCTTGACTATCATGATTACTAGCATTTTCATTATAGCTCACATCACTAGCCTTATCAACAAGTAAATCATCATCACCAAGCAAATCATCCTCATCACTATTGAAGTCAAAGTATTCAGGGTGTGATACCTTGGGGCCTTTTGCCATGAAGCATCTTCCAATTCCGTCACTTGGTGAGTCAAATAGATCATGGGAGTTGGATGACACAAGGGCAAGTCCGGCAACACCTTCATCTTGACTATAGTCGGAGTTGGAGTGATAGCTTCTCTCGGAGTGGTTGTCGGAGTTGGAGCCGGAAATTCATTCACCAACATGAGCTTGATGTCTTCTTCTCGTGTAGCTCTTTGATGACCTGTCCTTCCTTTCTGAATCCTTGCTTCTTCGAGAGGGTCTTCGTTCATAACGACCATCTCTACTCCTTCTCTCCTTATGAGGTGATTCATCTCTTCTATGTCTTCCTCATGGTGATTCGTCTCTTTTCTTGTAGGGAGCTGTACACTCATTGGAGTACTGTCCGGGTTTTCCACAATTGTAGCAATTTCGGTCACGACTTGATGATCTTCTTTCATAGTGTCTTGAGCTAGAGCTTCTTTCTTTCCCTTTGTTCTTGTAGAACTTGTTAAATCTTTTCACCATTTGGCTTATCTCTTCATCGGATACTAGCTTGTCGCTTGAAGTTGTGGGAGCATTGGTTGAGGCTTTGTAAGCACCACTTGATTTGTTGTGTAGCTCCTCTTTGTCCTTGAGTAACATTTCATGAGCAACAATCCTTCCAATGACTTTCGTGGGCTTGAGATCTTTGTAATTTGGCATCATTTCGATCAATGTGCAAACGGTATCATATTTTCCATCCAAAGCTCTAAGGATCTTCTTGAAGATGAATTTGTCGGTCATTTCTTCACTTCCTAAGGTGGCAATCTCATTTGTGATGAGAGCAAGCCTAGAGTACATTTCAGTGACTCCTTCACCATCCTTCATCTTGAAATTGTCAAGTTGACTTTGAAGCACATCCAACTTAAATTCCTTGACGGACTCGGTACCCTCATGCATATCAACCAAAGTATCCCAAATTTCCTTTGCATTCTCGAGGCGGATGATTTTGTTGAATTGCTCGGGACACAAACCGTTGAAGAGAATGTCACAAGCTTGAGCATTGTATTGTAACATCTTCAATTCTTCCGCGGTTGCTTCACGATCCAGTTCCTTGCCATCCTCAAAGAATTCACCTTGCAAGCCAACATGAACAACAGCCCAAACGGCGGGGTTATGACCAAGAATATGCATTTTCATGTTATGTTTCCAACTAGCAAAGTTTGTCCCATCAAAATATGGACCTCTACGGTGATAATTACCCTCACTAGACGCCATACTCTCCTAGGTTGTGAACCCAAGGTAATGGAGACCAAAGCTCTGATACCACTTGTAGGATCGAAAGTATGTCTAGAGGGGGGGTGATTAGACTACTTGACCAAATAAAAATCTATCCTTTTCCCAATTTTAGTTGTGGGCAGATTTTAGCAAGTATGACAAGTCAAGCATCCCCCTACACATGCAATTCTAAGAGTGTGGCAGCGGAATGTAAACAATTGCACATGTAAGTAAAGGAAGGGATCGGAGATTTCAAACGCAATGAAGACATGGTGATTTTTGGCGTGGTTCCGATAGGTGGTTCTATCGTACGTCCACGTTGATGGAGGCTTCAACCCACGGAGGGTAAAGGCTGCGCGAGTCCACGGAGGGCTCCACCCACAAAGGGTCCACGAAGAAGCAACCTTGCCTATTCCACCATGGCTTACATCCGTGAAGGACTAGCCTCATTCGCGGTAGATATTCACGAAGTAGGTGATCTCCTTGCCCTTACACACTCCTTGGTTCAACTCCACATCATGTCGAAGGCTCCCAAGTGACACCTAACCAATCTAGGAGACACCACTCTCCAAAAGGTAATAGACGGTGTGTTGTTGATGAACTCCTTGCTCTTGTGCTTCAAATGATAGTCTCCCCAACACTCAAACAACTCCTCACAGATTTGGCTATGGTGGAAGAAAGATTTGAGTGGAAAGCAACTTGGGGAAGGCTAGAAATCATGGTTCAAATGGTTGGATTGGAATGTCTTGATCTCAACACATGAGTAGGTGGTGGTTCTCTCTCAGAAAATGTATGGAGGAAGTGTAGGCACGTTCTGATGGCTCTCTTCACTTAGGAAGAAGGGGTGGATGGGTATATATAGCCTCCACACAAAATCCAATCGTTACACACTTTTGACCCGTGTAAGAAATCTCGGTGGCACTGACCTGTGTAAAAGATATGAACGTTAGGAATCGCGGTGGGTCCGATTGGAACAACTCGGATGGACTGATGTGCAATGGTTAGGGCAAACCTCGTCTCGGTGGTACCGATTGCATCAACTCGGTGGGACCGAAGTGAAGCAATAAGGCAATAGAGAGTTGGCAAGCCATCTTTGTGAGACCGATTTGCAAATCTCGGTGTTACCGAAGTAATTGCAAACGATTACAGAGAGTTGGCAAGGCCATTTCGGTGGGACCGAGATCCATATCGGTGGATCCGATTTGTTAGGGTTTTGGCAGTGGCTAAGTCCAAATGAACTCAGTGGCTCCGGATAGGAATTTTCGGTGGGGCCGAGTTGGAATGTAGGTTTTGGACATATTTGGATGGAGAAAGTGGTTGAGGGTTTTGGAGCACTGTCACTAAGCACTTGAGCAAAAAGATCATTAAGCAACACCTCATTCCCTTTTAATAGTATTGGCTTTCCTATGGACTCAATGTGATCTTGGATCACTTAACAAAAAATGTAGAGTCTTGAGCTTTTGCCAATCCATGTCATTAGCATTTTGAGGGGTCCACAATCACTAGTCCTTGCCATGCCAATCATTGAACATCCTGAAATATTTAACTTGAATGGACATTAGTTCACTTAGATATATGTTGTTACAAATTACCAAAACCACCAAGGGAGCAAATGTGCCTTCACTTGCTCCCTTAGCGCAAAAGGGGAAATCTTCACCATCCGCGCCTGCTGGCATGGCCTCTGTCGCCGTTCGTCGCCGCGTGCGTCACCCACGTGATGGGCACGAGACCGCGCGACCGAGCCGAACAGCACCCGTCTCGCGCGCCTTCGGGAGGGTGCCTCTGGAGGCCGCCTCGCGAGAGGGCCTCGTGAGGCTCTCGGTGAAGCGGCTGAGTCTTGCTTGCTCACTCCCTGAGGAGGGGTCCTCAGGAGGCTGGGACCTCTAGAGGGGTCTTGCCTGAGACGCCCGCTGGTGGCCGCATGCCGGGCCTCCGCCAGGCATTTCGCCCTGGCCAAAGGCAGACGGGCCGGGATACCCTGGGTTCCACGGGCCCGATAGTAGCCCCCGGGCACACGGCGCGCATGTTCCCGCCTACTCGGGGGCGAAACGGCGCGGGCCCTAACCGCCTACAGGCCAGGCGCGACGCATGGCACATGACGTGATGGGGGACGCCCCCACTTCTCCCACGACGCCTCGGTAACCGACCGCGCTGACATAAAGCTTGCCCGTGCATGGCGCGAGACCATCATTGCCTTCCTTCACACACTCTGTCCCCCCGCGCCTTCCTTCTTGAGCACTGCTCCTCACGATCCCCTCTCCGAGCTTTGCCTCTTCCCCCACTTCTACTCGTGACTCTGCCGCGCTTCGATGGTGCCCGCCGGCAAGAAGGGAAAGGCGGCGGCCCCGGCCCGAAGCGCGCCCGCCATCATCGACCAGGAGGGCCTCGACAAGGTGCTCCCGCTGGTGGCCGGCGACGAGAATGAGAATCGGGCGACCAAGATCTGGCCGGGCTCACGCGCGCGGCGCGACCTGGGGGCGACGGCCTATCCCTTCTTCCTCCATAGCGTTTATGCCAGGTTGGTGCCGCCATTCTCGGACTTTTTCTATGCCATCCTTTCCCATTACCGGATTCACGCCCTTCATCTTCAACCCAATTCCATACTCCTCCTGGCCATGTTCGCCTTTTACTGCAAGGCTTTTGTGGGCGTGATGCCTTCGGTGGCGCTCTTCCGCCACTTCTTCAGCCTGCGGCTGACTGTGGTGGACCAGCGCTCCGGATGCACCTCGTTCCTCGCCGTCAAGGGGATGGAGTGCAGCATCATCACCTTGAAGGTTGCGAAGAAGGTGGAGGGCTACCGGCAGCGCTAGGTCTATATGGACGCATGCCGGACCAGCCCGCTCCTAATGATCCCGATGGACCTGGCTGAGAAGAACTCCAGGTCGGGGCACGAGAAGCTCACCGACCCAAGGATGGAGCCCGTCTTGGAGCGGATGGCCGCGCACCGGGCCGCGCACCTGTCGGGGGCGACGGTCGTCAGGGAGTACTTGCGGCGGCGCATCGCACCGCTCCAACAGTGCTCGCGCCCTGCTTGGGAGTTCACTGGCGTGAGGGATTACATGAGGCTGAGCTCCGGCAGCTTGAAGCAAGAAGTGCTGGATGGAGCCCTGGCGATTCTGCTCAGCAGCCCCGCCGCGGACCCGCCTGAGGATTCGCTCTTGCTATTCCGCTACCAGGAGATGGTAGAGCTGGTCACGGAGATGCCCCTCTTTGACCAGTGGGGTGTCATGCCGGAGGGCCATGTCGGGCCCCGCGAGAACCCTCTCGTGGTGGCGATAGATTCCGGGGGCAGCGGCGGTGATGAGGACTCAGGGGAGGCCACAGAGGAGGGTGCCGACCGGGCACCACCACGCACCCACCGTCAGCTCCTCTGCGACCTCGATGATGATGATGCCGACAGCGCGCTTCCTGCGGCGGAGGCGGCCCTTGGCCGGGAGGTGGTCGAGCCCCCGGTGGCAGAGGCTCGTCAGGGAGCCGAGGCTTCCCAGGCCCCCGAGACGGGCGATGACGCGTCCTGGTCCACCGCGGCCCGCTCCGGGGGCCCGGAAGGTGGAGCTAGGGCGATGCCTGAGGGTGGCGACGACGACCTGTCTCTCGTGGAGAAGAAGAGGAAGTGGACCATCAGCGACGAGTAAGTTCCCATGCCCATCCGGTGTTTTATGTTTGCATTTCTTGTCCGAGCTCGGGGCTTAGCCGCTGTTTTGTTAAGGAGGTCCGCCAGCGACCAGAAGAAGAAGAAGAAGACGAAGGCAAAGATGGCCCCTAGCCCGAAGGGGGCACCAGTCCCTGTCGCGGGCGCCGGGGGGCAAGAAGAGGTCGCCCGCCGCCCTGACACCGAGACTGGGTGCATGGAGGTGGAAGAGGAGCCGACTGTTCATCCGGAGCCGCACGCGGGCGTGACTCCTGAGGCCGAGGCAGAGGAGCCTCAGGCAGCTGCCTCCGGAGGTGGGGGCGTGCCCCTCGCGGACCGTGCCACGAGAGAAGATGCAGCGATGGGGAAGGACGAGGCGCCCGCTCCCCCGCCAGAAGCCTCCTTAACGCGATGGGGGACGACGCGGGGCGGGCCGCGGCGAGCTCTCAAGCTGCACCCACGCATGGGGCTTCCGGGGCGGGCACGACGAGCCCCTGCTACTTGTGAGCTGCGTTGGGTTTTCCCTGAAGAGGAAGGGATGATGCAGTACAGTAGAGATAAGTATTTCCCTCAGTTATGAAACCAAGGTTATCAATCCAGTAGGAGAATCACGCAACACCTCGTTAACAGTACCTGCACACAAAATAACAAATCCTTGCACCCAACGCAAACAAGGGGTTGTCCAACCTTTGGCGGTTAATTGCAAGATTAAATTGTATGGTGATAGATAGATAGATTGAACTAAAATATAAAATAAAATAAAGTAAAAGTGCAGCAAGGTATTTTTAGGATTTTTAATATATGATAGAAGTAGACCCGGGGGCCATAGTTTTCACTAGAGGCTTCTCTCATGAAAATAACATACGGTGGGTGAACAAATTACGGTTTGGCAAATGATAGAAAAGCAAATAATCATGATGATATCCAAGGCAATGATCATGTATATAGGCATCACGTCCGAGACAAGTAGACCGACTCCTGCCTGCATCTACTACTATTACTCCACACATCGACCGCTATCCAGCATGCATCTAGTGTATTAAGTCCATAAAGAACGGAGTAGCACCTTAAGCAAGATGACATGATGTAGACAAAGTAAACTCACGCATGAATAAACCCCATCTTTTTACCCTTAATAGCAACGATACATACGTGTCATGTCCTTTTCTCTCACTGGGATTGAGCACCGCAAGATCAAACCCATTACAAAACACCTCTCCCATTGCAAGATAAATCAATCTAGTTGGCCAAACCAAATCAATAGATCGGAGAGAAATACGAAGCTATAATAATCATCCATAAAAGAGTTTAGAGAAGACTCAAATAATATTCATGGATAATCTGATCATAAACTCACAATTCATCGGATCCCAACAAGCACACCGCAAAAAGTGATTACATCGGATAGAACTCCAAGAACATCGAGGAGAACATTGTATTGAAGATCAAAAAGAGAGAAGAAGCCATCTAGCTACTAACTATGGACCCGAAGGTCTGTGATAAACTACTCACGCATCATCGGAAGGGCAGCAAGGTTGATGTAGAGCCCCTCCGTGGTCGATTCCCCCTCCGGCGGAGTACCGGAAAAGGCCTCCAGATGGGATCTCTCGAGAACAGAAACTTGCGGCGGCGGAAAAAGTATTTCGTGGACTCCTCTGTTGGTTTCCCGATTTTAGAGAATTTATAGTGGTGGAATTAGGTCAAACGAAGCTGTGTGGGCCCCATGAGCCACCAGGGCATGCCCCCCTGGGGCGCGCCGTGGTGCCTCGTGGGCCACTGCTTCATCTTCTCGTCTCCTCCCGAAGCTTCTAGTGTTTATTATGTCCGAAAAAAATCTCCAAAAAGTTTCGTGGCATTTGGACTTCGTTTGGTACTGATATTCTAGAAAACCAAAAACAGGCAAAAAAATAGCAACTGGCACTAGGCACTAAGTTGTGGCACCCCAGCTCAAAGCAACCGGTTTACCTTGCATTGCCAGCCCAGAGAACACGTCTTCTGGCAATACACAACAACTTGGTACAGAAAACAATCGCTTTATTGATCTCTAGCGGATACATAGGTTCCAAATATTACATGATAAGCGAGGCCAAGCGGCACATATGGTGCGGCTGCACTTATGTACATTATTTAGTAGACATCTCAGGGGCCTCGATGATAAAGGGACTACTATGCGGCAGCAGAACGACGAGGTAGCGGAACTCCACGCCACAGGGACACTGCTGGGACACGGCCTAGAGCGCGACATACTGCTCGACATCCACACCATGCACGGCTTCTCCTGCATCTGGCATGATAAGCCAGGTGAGTACTTTGAATGTACTTGCATGCTCACAGCAAACAAAACAAGTACGACAAACAACAACAAGGCATTTAACAAGTTTAATGCATGAGCATGATTCTACCCAACATGAGGTGCGCGTGAAAAGTTGCCGTGGTCCCTGGGACCAACTTACCATTGCAGGTTACCATGTAACCACCGTTCATAACTTACCAACGTGATCCTTACTTGATCACAGCAATACCTTTCATAGTGATCCTCACGCGATCACCAATTTTGCATGTGCCATCTTGTGAATCTTAGTGTGCAAGTTAATTATATTTGTTGACCCACGGTGTGACCTACTACGAATTGTGGCCATATCCAAGGACGCGGCTATCGATAGATTATACACTCTGCAGAGGTTAGAACACTGTACCCACACTACGGAACTCATGGCTTCGTTCTCCCATTCAGGTGGACCAACGATATTCCGACAAAACCAATCTATTGCATGACACTCTCCCGGCCACTCCGACATACTCCCCTTTGGGCTATGTCATGGGTGGCCCCGATGTCAACTCATGACATCCGCCACCTCTGTGGCTGCCACCGTCGTGGCCAAACAAAACATCGTCCCAAACGGGGACCTCGGTACCGTAAAACTCGGGCACACAAGGTTATGATTGCCTACCAGGCTAGGGTAGCGCCAGTGCACAACCTTCCCTAGTAGGAGGCACCGGCGAGAGGCATGACAATAGACCGCATTAGGGCCTACCCATCCAGGCAAGTGTGGTTGCACTGGTGAGCTCGATTCGGTGGCACCATGACTCGATCAACAACATGTTCAAGTTGAATTATCATCAATGTTAACTTGAAATATAAAGATCTGAGCCATAGTGTGTGAATGGATGCACGGGTCATGATCATGAGTAACGAATGCATCATGCTACCATGAGAGTATATGACATGATCTCTACTGCACACTAGCAAGAAACATCTTCCCTACGGCATAGCATCAAAATGATATGGAGCAAATACAATGCAATAAGCTTTATATAGCACATTATTTAAATAGTGGAATATATGATGAATTTAATTAAAATAAACCATTGCCATTGCAATGCCATCCTTGCATATGAATGTTGTGGCTTGCCTTGGTTCAGAGGAGTGTCAAAATACTCCTGGTCTTCTCCAACAGAACTAGGAGCTTCTGAAAATATTTTAAATGCAAAAAAAATGTCACATAAATTATTTTATTTCACCAAAAATTATCAACAGCAAGAAAAATTCTGAAATTTGGCATGCATAAACTTTGGCTCACTACAAACCAGTAGCAAAAAGAATCAACTCAATTGGACTTATAGAATAGAAATTATGGCTGGTCAAAGTTGGGGTCAGAATCTGGTCAAAATATTCATTTAAATTTATTTAACCGAATTTCCAGGACAGGCCACGTTGAAGGCGTATTTCCAGAGTACGCCTCCACTTAGAAAATGATTCGGGAGAGAGAGAGAGGCTGACAGTGGGGTCCCACTGTCAGGGTTAAAAGACAGAGAGAGAGGGAACAGTACTCGGCGGCTCGGTCGCCGGTGATTCTCCGCCGAGGAGACCACGGCGGTTGTCGGCGAGGGGCGGGATGGACTCAACACAGCATGGCGAACATGCACGTACCCGAGGCGATGGCTGGGGTGGACAGACGGTGTCGGGAGGTTCTTCTCCAGAGACGGCAGCGGCGGAGCTCGTCGGATTCGGCGATTCCGGTGACGATCCAGCGAACCAGTGGCACCGTCGAGCTCAGGAGATCACCACAATCTCGAGGGGAGCAGAGAGCGAAGCTGGGGGTGGCTGGGATGAGTGCACGATCCAGGGGGATCCGTGGTGGATTCTGGCGATGATCGGCGGCCCTCCCGGCCTTGCTGCGCTTGTTGAGGAGTGCTTTGTGGCCAGAGGAGGCGAGAGGGATGGCTAGAATGACTCGGGGCTGCTTTATTTATAGATGGAGGTCGATCGTGCTCGGGACTCCGCCGGCGATGAGCTGCAGAAGAAGATAGAGGGAGATGAGCTCGGGCGCGACGTGGAGGAGGAGTAGTGGTGCACATCTACGCGGTGCACGCGTGCAAGCATAGTGCACCACACTACGCGGAGTAAACGGAGCACGCGCGCCCACTGTTCCGCTTGGTAGCGTTCGGCTGCTTCCGGCGAGCAGCTTGCCGGTGTCGGGGAGGAGCAGGTGATACGTCTCCAACGTATCTATAATTTATGAAGTATTCATGCCATGTTTATTATAGTTTTGTATGATTTTGGTGCACTTTTATATAGCTTTTATATGATTTTATGGACTAACATATTGACCTAGTGCCCAATGCCAGTTGCTGTTTTCTGCTTGTTTTTGGTTTTCCAGAAAATCCATATCAAACGAAGTCCAAATGCAGCGAAACTTTTTGACGATTTTTTCTGGAAGGAAACAGACCCAGGAAGCTTCAGAGGAGTAGCAGAGGAGCCACAGGGGCCCCACGAGCCACCTGGGCGCGCCTGCCCCCCCAGGCGTGCCCTGGTGCCTCGTGGGCCCCCTGTGGCCCCTCTTCGCGTGGTTCCAATGTCACAAAATCATATATATTCAGAAACCCCCGAAAGTTAACCTAGATAAGTTTTTACGCCGCCGCAAGCCTATGTATCTCCATGATCTCATCAATAGCCCTTTTTCAGCACCCTGTCGGAGGGGGAATCATCACCGAAGGCCATCTTCATCATCCCAGCGGTCTCCATGACAAGGAGGGAGTAGTTCACCATCGGGGCTGAGGGTTTGTACCAGTAGCTATGTGTTTTATCTCTCTCTCGTGTTCTTGATTTGGCACGATCTTGATGTACCGCGAGCTTTGTTAATATAGTTGGATCATATGGTGTTTCTCCCTCTCTATCTTGTTGTGATGAATCGAATCTTTTCCCTTTGAGGTTTCGTTATTGTCGGATTGAATATTTTAGATTTGAGAACATTTGATGTATGTCTTGCATATGAATACCTGTGGTGACAATGGGGTATCATATTGATTCTCTTGATGTATGTTTTGGCACTCAACTCGCGGATTCCCGAGGTGACATTGGGGTAATCCATGCATAGGGATTGATGCACATTTTCATTATCTTTTCTCCGATAGAAACTTTGGGGTGCTCCTTGGAGTTCTTTGTGTGGATTGAATATTATGATTATGAAGTTGTTTGATGCATATCGTATGTGTATCATATGGTGTTATTTTAGTACGAACTCTAGGGCTGTTTGTGACACTTATAGGAATAGCTCAATAGATTGATCAGAAAGGATAACTTTGAGGTGGTTTCGTACCCTACAAACAATTTCTATCTTATGTTCTCCGCTAATAGGAACTTGGGAGTGATTCTTTATCGCACGTTGAGGGATGGTTATATGATCCAATTATATTAGCATTGTTGAGAGATTGCACTAGCAAAAGTATGAACCCTAGGCCATGTTTTTAATCATTGCAATGCCGTTTGTGCTCACTTTTGTTACTTGCTACCTTGCTGTTTTTATATTTTCAGATTACAAAAACCTATATCTACTATCCATACTACACTTTTATCACCATCTCTTCGCCGAACTAGTGCACCTATACAATTTACCATTGTATTGGGTGTGTTGGGGACACAAGAGATTTCTTGTACTTGGTTGCAGGGTTGTTTGAGAGATACCATCTTCAACCTACGCCTCCCACGGATTGATAAACCTTAGGTCATCCACTTGAGGGAAAATTGCTACTGTCCTACAAAACTCTACGCTTGGAGGCCCAACACGAGTCTACAAGAATAAGTTGTGTAGTAGACATCAAGCTCTTTTCTGGCGCCGTTGCCGGGGAGGTGAGTGCTTGAAGGTATATCTTTAGATCTTGCAATTTAATCTTTTAGTTTCTTGTTTTATCACTAGTTTGGTTTATAAAAGAAAACTACAAAAAAATGGAGTTGAGGTTGCCTCATATTATTCGTCTTTATAATGTTTTTCTTGAAAATGATGGAGCAGAAATTTTGCTCAATTGATAGAAGAACAATTCAATAAAATGTTTGGCATAAAATCTTTGAATGATGAGCATGATTGCAATGTTGTTAGTATGAATACTATGAATTTCCAAAATACTAATGATGATTGCACTAGTCATGAGAAAAATGTTTCTTATAAGCATGTCAATTTTTGTGGAGTGCATAAAGTTTGTGAAGACATGCCTTATAGGGATGATAGATTTTGTAAGAAGCATAAACATGATAGAACCAATTTTTTGCTCAAAGTGATAGATGAATTTGCTACAAAATTATGTTCTCTTTATCCTATTACTTGTGAACTCTGCAATAAAGTTGGTCATGATCGAATCATGGCTAAATATTGTAATGACTTGACCGCCCTTGAACTATATAATGAGCTTTATGTATTTTTGGGGTGTGAAGAATTGACACATAAAAATAGTTGGTTTGAAGTATTCATTCTCACAGACAACATTGAAACTAATCTAGAGGAAATCTATATGTTTTGTGTGGTAAATTGCAATGAGAATGCTTATAGTGCCAACTATAGAAAGATGGGAAAACCAATAGAATATAAAAGGAACACTAATGAAAGGGTAAAGATTTCCACTCTCCCTCCTATTGTCTCTCATGATGAAATAGGTTACGCGGAGGAGCTTCCTATTCAACCAATCCATCAATAAGAAGCTCGGAAAAATTGATTAAACCCACACATGATGTGGTGAAGAAGAAGAAAAGAAGAAAGAGTAGAGGTAAAAAGGTATCCCTCCCAAATAATGTTGCTCCTATTATTGTTGTGCCTCATGAGAGTGAATCAAAAATAATTGTGGAAGATGATATACTTGATGATGATATTGCTTCTTTGTCTTATGGTACAATGTCCGAAGGAACTATTGAGGATGATTTTATTATGCCTATTACTCATTATGATGATTATTATTGGGAAAATAATGATACTTCTTATAATCTTGAAAATCTTTTTGGCACCAACTTAGAAAATTGTGATGATAATAATTGTTATACTATTGGTGCTATTCATACTATTGATGATAATAGTGATTATGCCAATGATATGCCAAGCCACAAGCTTGGGGATGCTATGTTTGATGAGAATGACATGTTTGAGAATTTATTTGCTGCAATTAATGTTTTTCCCAAGCTTGGGGATGCTATGCTTAATGAAAATGATCTTTTTATTCCCCCTACTTTTGATGAGCAAATCTATTATGATGATGACATGCCTCCTATCTATGATGATTATTGTGATGATACTTATGTTATGAAAAATAGTGATGATTATGATAATACTTGTCATAATTATGAATCCCCTTTTACTGAACATTACTCTTTTAATGTGGAAACAATTTATAGTATTCGAGTTTCATATGATACTCCCACTCCTATGAATGAGAAGAAAATTGCTTGCGTGGAGAGTAATAACAATTCTATGCTTATGTATCATGGCAAGAATGCTTTGTGTGATGGATATATTGACGAATCCATTCATGATGCTACTGAAAATTATTATGAGAGAGGAACTTATGATTCATGATGCTCCCGTTATGTTTCAATTCTTTACTTCTATGTGAGCATCATTGAAGTCATCATGCCTAGCTAAAAAGGCATTAAAGAAAAGCGCTTGTTGGGAGACAACCCAACATTTATACCTACTGTTTTTGTGTGTTCACATGATTAATATAATGTAGTAATCATGTTTTATATGTTTTCTTTCAATAATGTGCCAAGTAGAGCCTTTGGGATAGTGTGGATGCTTGTTGATTTGATTCTGTGCAAAAACAGAAACTTTTGCGTCCAGTGCTGGAATTTCTGTTCTGTACTGGAGCGTGAAAAAATTCTGAATTTTTTACAGAGAATTGGGTTACAATTTTTTTATGTTTTCCAATTTTTTCAGAATTTTTGGAGGTACAGAAGTATGGTTTTTAAATCGCTTACTACATGCTGTTCTGTTTTTGACAGATTCTGTTTTCGATGCATAGTTTGCTTGTTTTAGTGTTTCCATAGCTTATATTGAGTAATATAAATTTTGGAAATGATATAATACAGTAGGAATTATGTGAGAACAATTATGAATCTTGTCTTGTCAGTACCTAAGTGGATGATTTATTTTTATCATACTAACCTATCTCACCAAGTTTCGTTAAGTTTTGTGTGATTGAAGTTTTCAAGTTTTGGGTGAGATATCGAAATGAGGAGAATAAGGAGTGGCAAGACCCTAAGCTTGGGGATTCCCAAGGCACCCCAAGGTAATACTCAAGGCGTCTAAGCTTGGGGATGCCCCGGAAGGCATCCCCTCTTTCGTCTTCAACACTATCGGTAACCTCACTCGGAGCTATATTTTTATTCGTCACATAATATGAGCTTTGCTTGGAGCGTCATTTTATTCTGTTGGTATTTGCTTGGTGTTATCAATAATCATGTTTTGTATATTTTAGTTCAATTAAATGCCAATTATAGCCTTTACCATGCTCAGTTTGCAAGTTCATGTGTTGCTGTTTGAAAACAGAAAGTTTTCTGTTATGTCCAGAATATTCCTGAATAGTCAGAACGTGATAAAAATCTGAAATTTTTACACAGTAATCATGCATGAGTCCTCTGTCACGTGGCAATTTTTCAGAATTTTTGGAGTTAGGGAAGTATGAATTCTTATTCACCCTTTACAGACTGTCCTGTTTTGGCAGATTGCTGTTATAGTTGCATTGTCTGCATATGTTTGCTTGTTTAATGTTTCTATTTGAGGATAAGAGTATTAAATATGCAGAGGCATTTAGTATGCAATGTTTAATTATAATTTTAGTGATTTGCTACAGTAGATAATGTTAAGGTTTTGATTTGATTTATACTAACTTATCTCACGAGTTCTTGTTGAGTTTTGTGTGGATGAAGTTTTTAATATTTAGGGAAACCGTGATATGAGAGGAATTAAGGAGACACAAAAGCTCAAGCTTGGGGATGCCCAAGGCATCCCAAATTAATATTTCAGGAAGTCTCAAGCATCTAAGCTTGTGGATGCCCCGGTAGGCATCCCACCTTTCTTCATCAACAACTATCGGTCAGTTTTGGTTGAGCCTAAGTTTTTGCTTCTTCACATGATATGTGCTATCCTTGGAATGTCATTTTATTTTGTTTTCTTTTCTGTTTGAATAAAATACTTAAGATCTGAAATTTTTAAATCAGAGAGAGTCCTCACATAGCTACCTATTTACTTAACTGCTCATTTGATCTTCACTTATATCTTTTTGGAGTAGTTTGTCATTTACTCTTGTTCTTCACTTATATCCTATGAGTAAATTGTTGAAATTTATTGAATATCATAAAGTTGAAATTTATATGCTTCATATGCTTGTCCCATGGGGAGTAGTGACTTCACATACAAGAAGTATAAGTGGTAAAATTTATTGAAAGTTAACAAACATAGCATTGGTTTTTTTTTGAAAGCTTGGGACAGTGAGGGCAACCCCCCACTGACTTTATATTAAATCAACATGTACAGGTTACACCTTTCGGGGTTACATCGAGAGAAAGAACAAAAGCCTTAGCCACTAGGGAGAGGGGGAGGTAGAACTATCTAGCTTACAGGAATGGGATATTGCTAGATTGATGCAGCAAAATGCTCAACAAACGGCACTAGGGCCTCCTTGACTCTGTGTCTCATCATCCCAAAGTCATTTTTGAACCTTTGGAGCCAGCCATTCTCCGTGGGCACTATCCCTCTAAAGTGCTTGTTGTTACGTTCCTTCCATATACTCCAGGCCGCGATAATAAAGATCTCCATGAACATGGGCCCGGTCCACTTATCTCTTGCTTCATGCACGAGCTGAAGCCTGTTCCCGCTATGCGCCCAAACAATCCCCAGCTTCCCCCAGCACTCCTTGCTGAAGCCACATTCAAAATACAGGTGCTCCACTGTTTCTTCAGGGGGGCTGCCGCATAGGAGACAAGTATAGTCATCATCTCTCAATTTCATGTTTTTCTCCTCAGCATGTTTCTTGTGTTCAGCCTGTCCGCCAGCAGCAGCCAGGCAAAAACTTTCCACTTATTAGTGCATTTAGTTTTCCAGATCCAATTAAAGGCATCATCCGCCACCACCTCACGGAAACAATGCGCGTAGTATTTCCTGGAAGCAAACCCCTCCGACCCCCAGACGCACCTCCAGCTGTCTGCTGCTTCATTCAGTTCAATTGTGGCCATGCTGTTTTGAAGGTCCTCTAGCTCCTCCCTGGCTTGGACAGAGATCGGCAAGTAGAAGTTGTGACCAAGAGTCGGTGCTGTCAACAAAGTTTGCACAGAGACATCCTCATTTATAGAAAAGGAGAACAGTCGGGGGTGACTATCGGAAAGAATGTTGCTATGCCACAAGTCCTTCCAGAACAGCACCGTGCTTCCATCTCTCACCTCCACCGACGTGACGCCTCTATAAATTGGCGCAAGCTGCATGATATCTCGCCACCAAAACGAACCGCATTGATCTGTTGCATGAGGTACCAATCCCACATAGTAGGCAGACCATATCAGTTTCACCCAAGGCAGATCCATGCGATTATAGAACTTGTGCAATTGCTTAAGGAGCAGCCCTTGATTCTGGACTCGAAGATCAATTATTCCAAGGCCACCCCTATTCTTGGGTCGGCAAACCAGATCCCACGCTGCCAGGGAGATTGCTTTGGGGCCATCGTCCGTGTTCTTCGCCCAGAGACAGTATCTTCTGAGTTTGTCAAGATGCTCTAGGATTTTTTGGGGCAACCTGATGGAGCACATGGCGTAGATCGCAAGGGACGTGATCACCGAGTTTACCAAGGTTAGTTTTGATCCGAGGTCCAGAAGCGTGGCAGCGGAAGAGAGCCTACGCTCCACCGACGCAACCAGCGGCATGAGATCTGTCACCGTCGGCCTAGTAGTGCCCATTGGCAGTCCAAGATACGTGAACGGCATGGTACCAATCTTGCATCCAAAAACCTCTGCCAATCGCGCAGCTGCATCCTCAGCTGTGTTGACAGTGATAAGAGTTGATTTTTGGAAGTTTATACGCAGCCCCACCGAGGAGGCATAATCCTGAAGAATGTGTTTGATAGTTTCCGCTTGTGCTTGATCAGCAGGCATTACAAGGATCGTATCGTCCGCGTACTGGATCACGGGATATTCATCGTCAGGCACTGGCATCGGTAGTTCCAGCTCTCCAGCCCTATAAGCACCATTTATGGCTGCTTGCAATAGGTCTGCCGCTAGCACAAAGACGATCGGGGACAGCGGATCGCCTTGACGCACCCCTCTTTTGCAGAAGAACTGTCTGCCCGGGGTCCCGTTGAGGAGCACAGAAGATTTGGCTGTTGAGAACAAGCAATCAATCCACCCGAGCCATCTATCATCAAACCTCATGCATTTCATAATCTCCATCATCGGAGCGTGCTCAATTGTGTCAAAGGTTCATCTAGTTTCAGGATAGCAATTTCACGCCTCGAAGCTTGGCACTGGTGTATGAATTCGAACGCCCACGCCACACAGTCCTGGATCGACCTACCCCGCAGAAACCCGTACTGATTGCGATGTATGATTTTAAGGATCACTTTCTGTAGACGATTGGCTAGGAGTTTGGTCAGTAGTTTGAGACAGCAGTTTAACAGTGTTATTGGACGATAATCATCAGCTGTCTCTGGTGACGGAGTTTTCGGAATGAGAGTGATAAAACCAGTATTTAGACTTTCAAGGTCCTATGTACCTGCATGAAAATCAAAACAAAGCCGATAGAAGTCCTCTTTAATTATGTGCCAGCAGGATTTTATGAAGCTTCCACTAAAACCATCCGGGCCGGGAGCTCGGTCAGAGGGTAGTTCCTTGACAACTTGATCTATCTCCTCACGAGTGAGGGGAACAGTTAGGGCCTGCAGCTCGTCCAGTTTCTTGATGATGCGTCGCAGATCGAAGCGCATGTTTGTTGGACTGGAGCAGCCTAGTCTGTCCTTATAGGTTTGGAAGAGGACGGCCTCCTTACCCACATGATCATATATGATTGAGTCGTCAGGCAGTCGTAGTGAAGCAATATTGTTTCTGCGAAAACGCTCAGTCGCCACCCTATGGAAGAATTTTGTATTGCCGTCACCGAACTTAAAGTTTCTGACTGTACAACGTTTCTTCCAGTACACCCTTTTACAGTCAAGCAGATGGAGAAGGTGCTTTTTCAAGATCTTCCTGAAGTTGGCTTCAGATATAGACAACCTTCTACGTTCTTCCAATCCATCAAGATCCAGAAGGGTTTTGTTGCAATTTTCAATCAGCACAGACAGTTTAGAGATCTTCTTGCTCCATTGTTTCAGGTCATAGCGCAGGTTCTTGAGTTTTTTGCACAGGACTGCAGCCATGTTCGGGGCATAACAATGTTTACTCCATGATATCTGTACCACTTCAAAGAATCCTGGTTGCTTGATCCAGTAATCCTCAAAACGAAATATTTTGGACTTGGGAATTTTGGTCTGGATGCTAACATAGCAGGGCATGTGATCTGACGTGGGTTTTCTGAGAGGCATGACGACTGTGTTCGGATATTTGGCCGCCCAATCAACAGATGTGAAATGCCAGTCTAACTGTTCAAGCAGGGGGTTAGATTGCATATTGCTCCAGGTGAAGGATCGTCCTTTGATCAGGAGTTCTATCAATGACTGTCTGCGGATGAATTCGTTAAAGATCATCATATCGTTAGCGTCCCCACCCCCTCTGTTACGATTATCCGGCGCACGAATGTAGTTAAAATCTCCTAAGACGATCCAATCCTCACCATTGGGAATGTGAAGATCAAAGAGCCATGCGGTAAATAACGCTCTGTTGGGGTCGGTGCAGGGACCATACACGTTAACTAGTGTCCAAGTATCGTTGGACTGAGTCGAGGTGAGCCTGATGCCGAGCGCAAATGTTTCAGAGAATATCGATACACCTGTGAATACCGAGCTCATCCACGCAGTGATTAAACCCCCAGAATTACCAACAGATGGTACAAATTCAAACATATCAAACTTCTTAGGGAAAAACAGTTTAATAAATGAAGCATCAAAAGAGTCACGCTTAGTTTCTTGAAAGCAAACAACGGAGCAGCCACAAATATCTATCGCGTTGCGGATCGGCATCTGTTTTTTGTCCGAGTTGATCCCACGTACATTCCAGCAAAGTACGTTCCACTGCTTATTCGACGACATCACTCTTAGTGCAGCTCAGGTTTGTCCACTTGATCGCTTGCTAGAAGCTTGAACATAGCATTGGTCACTTGAACAATTCATGAAAGAATTTTGAAGGAAGAGAAATTTCACATATAAATATACTATCTTGGACGTCTTCTATGATTGTGAGCCCCCATTAATTATTTTCAAGCTTGATCAAGTAGTTGACATTGGACAAGGAAGACTACGTAATGAGTTATGTTTGTTTATATTCACATAGAAGTTATATTGTCATGGATCTTCTAACATGTGGTGCTTGCTTAGGATCTTTTGCTAGCCAAAAATTCGTACTAAGTAGAGATACTACTTGTGCATCCAAAAACCCTTAAACCCAGTTTCTTCCCATGAGTGTCCACCATACGTACCTATGGATTGAATAAGATCCTTCAAGTAAGTTGTCATCGGTGCAAAAAGCAATAAAAATTGTCCCTAAAATATGTAAGATCTTTTATTACAAGGGAAAATAAGCGTTGTACGAACTTGTGATGGTAAAGAAATAAAAGCAACGGACTGCATAATAAAGGTTGCTATCACAAGGGGCAATATAACGTGATGTTCCTTTGCATTAAGGGCTTGTGCATCCAACAACAAAAAGCGCATGACAACCTCTGCTTCCCTCTACGAAGGGCCTATCTTTTACTTTTCTGTATTTACTTTTATGCAAGAGTCATTAATGTTCATCCCTATTCCGCTCTACTTATTCTTTAGTTGGCAAGCATCATGTGGTAGGGAAAGATCCAGGCACATATATCCAGTTGAATATAGGTGATCATGAGTTATTATTGTTGACATTATCCCTGAGTTAAATAAGTTGGGAGGCGAAACATTAAGCCCCTATCTTCCTATGTGTTTTACTGAAATGGTTTGTTCTAAAAATATGCTTTGAGTGTCAGCAATCATGGAAGACTAAAAGATGGTTGAGTATGTGGAATTTGCTAGATCAAAGCTCTTACATAGACCCTTCCTGAAAATAAGATGAATTGCAATTGTTTGATCACTGAGAACATAGTTTGTTAGTTTTCAACAAAGTTTATGGCCTATACTTTAAACATGTGAATAGCTTGCTACTTGATCATGAGAAGTTTTATGAGATGAGCTGCTGATTATGATATATATTGATGCTAGAAAAAGTGATTGAAATTATCATTGATCAAACTTATGCACTATGCTAGCATTCACACTTCATAAATTATTTCTTTTATCATTTACCTACTCGAGGATGAGCAGGAATTAACCTTGGGGATGCTGATACGTCTCCAACGTATCTATAATTTATGAAGTATTCATGCCATGTTTATTATAGTTTTGTATGATTTTGGTGCACTTTTATATGGCTTTTATGGACTAACATATTGACCTAGTGCCCAGTGCCAGTTGCTGTTTTCTGCTTGTTTTTGGTTTTCCAGAAAATCCATATCAAACGAAGTCCAAATGCAGCGAAACTTTTTGATGATTTTTTCTAGAAGGAAACAGAGCCAGGAAGCTTCGGAGGAGCAGCAGAAGAGCCACAGGGGCCCCACAAGCCACCTGGGCGCGCCTGCCCCCCAGGCGCGCCCTGGTGCTTCGTGGGCCCCCTGTGGCCCCTCTTCGCGTGATTCCAACGCTGAAAAATCATATATATTCAGAAACACGCGAAAGTTAACCTAGATGAATTTTTACGATGCCGCAAGCCTCTGTACCTCCATGATCTCATCTACAGCCCTTTTTCGGCACCCTGTCGGAGGGGGGAATCATCACCGGTGTAACACCCCCAGTGGTTAGCTACAGTAATCCCACATGATCAATGCCATGTCATCATGATTATTATAAATAAAATGCAATTAAAGAAATAATCCAACTTCAAATTAAATTTAAAATGTAAGTCAAACAAAAACTTCTTCAAATAATTAAACAAAATAGTTCATGGTATTGAAAATAATCCCAAAGCAATTATAAAATTAAAACCAACATTATTTAAAATTCCCAAAATGCCCCTAGAAATTAAAACAGTGGTCCAGCAACATTATATTAAGCCATTTCAATTTAATTAAATAGTTAAACTACTCACAATAAATTGAGACTTCTTGTGCTAGCTCAAAATGTTGCCTAATATTTGTGTGTCAAATTTCATAGCCAACTAAATTCATTTAGTATTAAAAAGAAATGCAAAACAGAGGCTAGAAAACAAAACAGAAAAGAATAAAGGAAAAGAAAGAAAAATCATTGGTGGACTGGGCTTCGAGTCACCACAGGGCAGCCCAGCCCACCACGGCTGGCCTTTCTCCCACCTCGCGTCGCGCTGGAGACAGTGCGCTCGCCATGGCCGCCCACGCGCCGATGCGGCACGCGTCGAACATCCAGCGAGTCCCTACGGCGGATAAGAGGCTCCCCGACGCCTCTGACCAACCCTAGTCCTCCCATTCATTCCCCTCGGCTCGCCCCCTTCGGTTTAGCCATCGCCCCTGACCACCGTCGCCGTGCCGTCGTCGTCCGCATGCACCGGAGCCTTCCCATGGCTCCAGAAGATGTCCAGGAGGTTCCCGCTCGTCGCCCTCAACCTCTTTCGTGAAGATCCCGTGCCGAGACGTTTCGAGACGACGCAACCGTCCCCTTCTTCAACCTCGGATCTGCCGTACGCCACCATCGATTGCGCCGTCGTTGCTGCTCCCCGTCCCTCCCCGAGCCTCCTCTGCTTTCGCTGTGAGCGCCGCCTCACAATCCCTCTCTCTCTCTCTCGCGCGTTTTGGTGTCGTTGACGCTGTAGCCGAGCTCACGTGCTCCGGCCGCCGTCGGGCTCGACCGTAGCCGCCGCCTCGGTCGTTCCCCATCTCCACGTAGTGCACCAATGGGTGCAGCGCTTCGTGCGCATGCCATTTGCCATTGCCGCCGCCCCGTTTGGTCACCGGAGAGCCTTTCCGGTGACCCACCACCTCGCCGGGCCTCGCCGCCAGCGTCTGTGTGCGCGCGGGCATTTTAAACGCCGGTGGGTGGACACGTGTCGCCCCCAGGCACTATCCCCAGCTACTAACCCCAACTGACACTGGGCCCCGCCCGAGATTAATTAGAGCTAATAAAAAACAGTTTAACTAAATTAACTACTGACATGTGGGGCCCCCAGTTACTCTTCCTTCGGATAAGACTTGCACAGTCAGCTGCTGACTGTACCACTGGGACCCACTAGTCATACACTAGGGCTAGCTGAGGCTGTGTATAAAAAGGATTTTCGCACTGTTTTGGATAATTCGGATTTAATAATTAAATAAATCTAGAAAATTCAGAAAATGATTAAAACTTTAAAAAATCATATAAAATAAACCGTAACTCGGATGAAAATAATTTATATATGAAAAACGATCAGAAAAATATGACGAATCCGAATATGCCACCCCCATACCTTCCACACCACTCTAACATGATGAACATGGAACTTTTTGCCTGTTTGCGATAAATGAATAGTGCATGACCTTGATAAAATAATTCCAGATAAATTCCTAAATCATCTAAAATAATTAGAGATGCATTATATCACCCCTGCATATCATTTAGGCATTTCATGCATCCTTGTTGCATTGTTTGCCATGTATTTATTGTTTCTTCCCCCTCCTTCTCTCCCGTTAGACCCCGAGACTGCCGACGACACTGCTGAGTACGACTACGTCGTCGACGACCAGATCCCTTTAGCTGAGCTTCCAGGCAAGCAAAACCCCCTTGATCATCAGATATCGCCCATTCTTTCTCTCTTATGCTTGCATTAGAATTGCTTTTGTTGTTGCTCTGATAGCTCCTATTCTGTTGCATATCCTGTTTTCGTCACCAACTGTTGATACCTACCTGCTGTCCTATGATGCTTAGTTAGCTATGTTGTTGATCCATCTGTGGCCCTTCACCCTTGTCCGTTTGCCATGCTTGTTATCGGGCCGTGATCACTCTGGGTGATGATCACGGAAATGTTTACATATTGCAATACTTTAAACTGTTAAAGTCGGGTCGGCTCCAAGAGTGCCCGCGAGAGAATAATATTAAAGACGGGTCGAATCCAAGAGCACCCGCGAGTGGTATTGTGGCGGAATGACAGGGCAGGCAGAGACCACCTAGAAGAGAGGTGGGCCTGGTCCCTGGTCGGGTCCGTGTGTTACCAAGTCGGAGCGACAGGGATCCTGTTCGTCTCCGCAAGTTACTAAACACGCCTAACAGATTTGGGTATTTGATCTGAGTTGGCTACGTGCCTATACGCACTACCACCACGTGGGATAATTGTTTAATGGGGCCCTCTACATCGTATGTATCAGCCGAAAGCTCTTCAGATGTCACAGCTCAGGGACGCGGGCTGATCGTTGGGGTGGGTTGGTTACGTCACTTGTCTATACAGTGTCGCGCCTGGGCCCCGACCAGCCACGTAACGTGCAGGAGTGCAAAGGGCGATGGCCCAAGACCCCTTCGCACTTAGGATTTATACCGGCATGTTGACCTCTCTGCTGAGCCTAGGTAGGACTGCGTCGTGTCGATCACCCTAGGTCGGGCATTACCCAGCAAGTGTGTCCGGCCAGATGTAATCGAGCGTGTTGGGTAACAGTAGTGCACCCCTGCAGGGAAGTTATGCATTCGAATAGCCGTGTCCACGGTAACAGGACGCTCGGAGTTGTATCCTGATCTGCTACAACTACAAATGGATATTGTTACAATGCTAAACTGTTACTACTGCTCTCGTGATCACTTTCTCGCAGGGTAGTCGAGGAAGGATCTCAGGGCATTATTAAAATATAATTACTATTATATGTTACTACACTCTACTCTCTTCTGATGCTGCAAGATTGCTTCAAGATGCTAGTCTTCGTTAGGCTAGGCCTTTTCCCCCTCTGTTCTGGCATTTCTGCAGTTTAGTCCAAAGATATAGCCCCATTCCTTTGATATCGATGCATAATTACTATAGATTTGATGTCAGTCTTGTGAGTAATTTGGATGAGTACTCACGGTTGCTTTGCTATCTCTTTTCCCCATACCCGGTTGCTGCGATCAGACGACGGAGCCCAGGAGCAGGAGATCCCCGGAGGCACCTACTACTACATTGAGCCCGCCGACCAGGAGTAGTTCGGAGGCCCTAGGCAGGGGGCCTTCGCCTTTTCAATCAGTGTCGCTGTTATGCTAGCCTACTTAAGGCAAACTTGACTAACTATGTCTGTACCCAGATATTATTTGTTTGTATGACTTATGTATTCGGGTCCTCGTGACCCCCTGGTTCGTAATATGGAGATTTATGTTTAAATTTGAGTTTAGAGTTGTGTTGTGATATCTTCCCGTGAGTCTCTGATCTCAAGCGTGCACGTTTGCGTGTATGATTAGTGCACGGTCGAGTAGGGGCGTCACAAGTTGGTATCAGAGCCGACTGCCTGTAGGAAGCCCCCTTTCCAACTCCTTGGTCGAAGTTGAGTCTAGTCTTTGAAAAACTATTTTACTAACATTGTTGTGTGGCTTACGGGCCCACATCGCAAATGAATGGGATTAGGATCTTTTATTCCGCACCTTTACTCTGGGATTTTGATCTCTCTTCTTTTCGGGTTAAAGATTTTGCTAACTCTGACGCTAGGCTCTCGTAACCAATTTTCTCCCGGAGAGCCACTTGATACTGATGTTCTCGTTACTCTTGAAGTACCAGATGGTTAGGAAGACACTCTCTGATGAATCCCCAAGGCCCTTGTGCCCACCGCTCTTGCAATTCTTTACCATCGATAAATCCCTGTGGATAAATGCACATAATTGCCGTTCATACATTCATCCCCAGTTGCTCAAGTGTTTCACAAAATACTTCGTATTGCTAATCGATCTTCCGATAATCCTCTACAACCTATTACTCTGGAAACTCTTGACTGCCTGCACTATGGCTAATTCCATATGTCAAGTAATCTTCGTTGACATCCTTTGCCATTATCATTCTGAGTCCCTCAATTCAATATGGTCGCGAATACTTGCTATTATCAATTGATTCCAAGAATTCGTCCTTCTGGATCAGACGTCATTCTGGACATGAGCTGGATCTCGACAAATCAAACCTTCATTGATTGTCTATAGGAGATATGCCCTGGAGGCAATGATAAATGTTATTGTTTATCTCCATGCTAATAATTATGTTTATGTTCCACGCTATAACTGCTATGGTTCTCGAGTCTGCAATAACCACGAGGCTCGGAGGAAGACTCATATGCACGTGTGGAATAATAAACAGTAAAAAGTATTCCTAGTCTGGCCTCTAAGACTAGCTCAAGTGTTGCATGATGGTTCTGTTTTTCTGATCATGGGCATGACTATGCCGGCAACTTTGAGGGCACAATGTTGGTAGAACACTTGTGTCGAATCGACCCGAATTGATGTTATGCTATGAGATACATTCGTCACAAGTTAATGGTTAATAACACAGAGATGGTTTACGTTTGCATAATTCCTTAGACCATGAGAGTATCGAGTTTCTTCATGCTTGCTTCATGAACTTTGGGTTTTGTTAAACGTCATCCGTAAATGGGTGGCTATTACGGCAGCTTACGGGTTCATGGAAAAGTGTGTCAAGGAACTTGATAGCTCAAGATTGGGATTTGCTCCTCCGACGATGTAGAGATATTCTCGGGCCCTCTCGGTGTTACGGTTTCCATCATCGTCTGGCCAGACACATTGTGATTTGATCACTGGGATGCCGGAACGCGGAAACGAGAAAAGAGAACAAAACCGGTAACGAGGTAACTTGCATAGTGGACAAGTTGTTGATCCACGGGGATGCGATAAATCTCACCTCGGGTTTTGTAACATATCGCGAAGCAACAGGAATAGCACACGGCAATTGGAGGTTCACTCGAATATTCATTCGTGTGGGTATAGGGGTCAATATGGGTGTCCACGGCTCCGATGTTGATCATTGATCGGAAAGAGTTCCGGTCATGTCTATACTTCACCGAAACTATAGGGTCACATGCTTAAGTTTCATCTATCTGCTGAATACTAGACAGGGAGTCTGAGAGAAAATCACCGAAAAAGTTTCGGACGAAACGGAAACGTTCCGGAGAGGATATCGGAATAGTTCCGGTAAAACTGAAAAGTTGTTTCAGGGTATTCCATTAAGTCAAATTGGTTCCGGCACATGTCTGGAAATTCTTGGAGGGTGCCAGAATCGTTCTGGAAACTTCTGGGATTTTTCCGGAGGAAAAACCGGAAATGTTCCGGAGCAGCCGGAACCGCTTTGGTAGCTTTTCGCTGAAGAAAAACATTGTTCCGGAATTGTTTCGGAATGTGTTCAAAATTGTTTTGGTGGGTACTGGAATTGTTCTAGGCACACATAAATAATTTGGGATTTAACGGACGCAGAAAAATGTCTTCATGAATAGTGAAAGTGCTTTTTGGATATTTTTGGAAAGCACCTTTTGGGATGTTTCCCAAAAGGTTTCTAGAGGACTTGTGAGCCAAGGAAGCTCCTCATGGGGGGACCCATCAAGGGGTGGCCGGCCACATGTGGTGCTCCATCATGGACCCCCACTTGTCTCATGGCTTCACCTTTATGCCCTTGTGAAGGACTTCTTTTATGTGCATGTTGGGTTTTATTATAAAACCACCCTACCCCTTGGCTTTCCTATAAATAGAGGTGGAGGGGATGCTCTCCACACTCACTCTTTGCTCACATACAAATGCCATGCTCGTCTGGCTCTCTCTCTCCCTCCCACGAAAAGAGTTTTCGTAGAGCAGAAAGGTTGTCTGGGTTCCGGTGGGAACTAGTTCTGGACGGCGAAGCCCTGCCGGATAGATGACACCGTATGTGTGGAACTCTGTAGTGACATCGTTGTTTCAGTCTTAGTTCGAGAGTGCCTCCCGAAGGGCTGTCCAAGTGACTATTCGAGTTTCGAGGGTCCTCCCGAAGGGCTGTCCGATTGACCGTCCGAGTTTCGAAGGTCCTCCCGAAGGGCTGTCCGCGACACCGTCCGAGGGACTGTCCGACCGCCTCCCGGAGGGCTGTCCGAGGGGCAGATGTGTGAGTACATCCTCGCGGTTGGGAGGTTGTAAATCCTAGCTGCGGGGATCTGCACCGCTGTTCGTCATCGACTCTACTTCCGCTGCGCTACGAGTCGGTAACAAAAAGGATCAAAACTTGTATGCAATCTCCATAGTGGTCCTGGGCTGGTGCGTAGGTCGGAATTTTTTTGTTTTCTACTGCGTTACCCTACAGTGGCATCATGAGCCGTGCTATGCGTAGATGCAGGTTGCGATCTAGAATACATAGAGATGTATGGGTGTTACACAATATAATTTGTAGTAGATGAGTTCTATTACTGAAAATTATTTGTGCGGGTAGCAGATGAAATCTGTTACCCGATGTTCTTGTTGCTTCCCTGGAATTTGCATATTTCTGATCTTGATAACAGCATGATGGAGTTTCAAAGTTCTGGCAATCTGCGATCCTGATTGATCAATGAAGTGCTAACAGTTCTTTGAATTCCACCATAGTTAAAAAGAAAGATGAAATTTCGCAGACGAAAGGGCAATGCAGATATGATTTGCACGGGGGTCATGCATATGATGAAGTTTAGTATGGGGCTCGAGATTTAATTATCTCGTGTTTCATACACCCCGCGATGTTAATCTAGCGACTTGAATAATCATACTTGATGATAAAACGTTGGTAGCTGCGGTTTGTTCGAAACCTTAGAAGCCACGTAAAATGAAAATTTGCATAAACCGATTAGAGGCGTCTAACTTGGTTTTGCAGGATGGTTTGCATGTGCATATGATGTGGTATAGCAGTGCTCATATTAATTTGATTATGTATGAGATGACTATATGATGTAAATTAACATGACCTGCGTGTCATGATTCGGCATGATGGCTGGAGCCATATGATTGTCACTTTAATGACCTGCGTGTCAACCTTAAGTAATGCACTTATTTTATTAGCTATAGAGATAGCAATATTATCTGGTGCATCAACAAGGTGGTGGCAATCTTCGTGAAGGTGAACACCGACGTGAATGCCGAAGACGAAGAAATACAAGACTTTTCCGTCAGAAAGGGCTATACCATATCATGCTATTATGAATTGCCTGAGATGTTTATCCCTTATGATGCACCCTTCTTGATTGCACGGTAGTCGCTTTTTATTAGGGTGATCTCTCACAAAAATATCAAGTAGATAGTGTTCTCCCAAGTGTAGCACCGTCACGGCACCTATCTTTTCGGGGTGCGCCGTGTCACACGGGTACGAACGATTAGTGAAGTGTGAGGCGGGTGAGTTGAGACCTCGCAGCAAGATCACTTGGTTGTCTTGACGTTCAGGCATGACCGTCATGAGCTCGGAACACACGCATCAAAAGATCAACAAGAATCACATAGAGATGTGATTGGCAAGTTGGCCTACCGGTTGAGATTTTCGTCATCAGTGGTGTTACACCAATGGCAAACAATTGAAATGCGGGTCTTGTATCACTCACAATCAATTATGAGAGATATTGATTTGAGTGGGAGCACACTGTAAAATTAACTAGTTTAATTCTCAGTGCAATTAATTATGAACTTTGTCTAAGTAAAATTTGCATAAATAGTTATAGAACAATGGCTCGCGTTTCCACCTTCCCTATTAAAATTGAATAAGCTGTTAAATATCTGGTTAAAACTTTACGGTTGGTAACGTAATGTGAGGATTGTCCTCAAGAGTGCCGAGAAGGACTTTGTCCTATCGCATGTTTTTGGTATTCTCCCGGTAATGCTATGGAAAATGTGACTCTCGTCCTTCGATCCAAAAGCTAGAATTCCGTTACGGTCAAGTGGAATATGTTTGCTTCCATGAGATCCGAACTTCAAAAGTTTGGGATAGCTATGTGATATTCATGGAACTGAAAATCATTTTCAGACACAAACAAAGGCTAAAAGATATGTGATATCCAAAGCAATGTTTGTTTTGCAAACTATTAGTAAAAGTTACTATGCATTTGACTAATAACAGAGGGATCCAGTAGAACGCCTGTCATATGATGAAGGTGAATAAAACAACAACTTAAAGGAAATGTTCAAAGGGTGTTAGTGTGACTTACACACCTAGGAAGTCCGGGGCTAACGCCACTCTTAAGTTGGATGCTTCTTCTGAGAGTAGAAGAAATACTGAAAGTTAAACTATTAGAAGTATAAAGGCAAAAAGAGTGAAGACTGGAATATCCAGCTCATGTATGAATGTCATACAAGTTATTGATGTATAGAAGGCTGGTCAAAGATATAATTCTTGGGAATTATGATTAAACATGTTAATCACTGATTCTTGGGTATTGTGAGTTGATCACAGAGATACCCGCTCGATTGCATTCCATTGCAATTCGATGCAAGAACTACTACGGCCTAAAAGACTAGCCGGAAATGAGGTTTAAAATACATGTTGGGAACATAGTAAAAGTTTCTATGCCTTCCATCGGTGTATTACCTATGTATTTATTTTTCATAATTCATTTCAGAGTTTTATACACTCTAGCCCATTGCATAAGGTATCTTGCAAGAAGGTTGTTCATAAGAGAACTTTTGATGTTCGGTGTTATGAATAACATAAGGGCCATACTTTCATTATGAATGAGATGTATGTTATGAATATTGATAATAATACATCACCTCTGTATTTACTTTCATAAATCATTTTTGAGTTTTATACACTCTAGCCCATTTGCATAATGTTTGTTGCAAGAGTGTTGTTCATGAAAGAACAATTGTTGTTCGGAATCATGAATAACATAAGGGCCATGCTTCCATCGTGGATGGGATGTATGTTGTGAATATTGATGGTAATATGATACATCCATAACACTGACACTTAATGTCGCAAGACTAATAAAATACCACACATGTGTGGCACTGCATTTGGTCACATTGGAGAAACCCGCATGGAGAAATTCCATTATGATGGATTTTGAAGTCGTTTGATTATGAATCATCTGACACTTGCAACTTCCCTCCAAAAAGTGAAGTGACTGAAATACCGTTCACAGGCCATAAGGAACGAGCAACGAACTTATTGGTGATCATACATTTTGATGTATGTAGTCCGATAAATGTTGTTGCTAGTAGTGGATTTTATCTATCTTCAAAATGAGTCAAGTAGATATATGGATATTTACTTGATGAGACGAAAGTCTGGATCTTTTGAAATCATTCGAAAGGTTTTCAAAATGAAGTACAAATTATTGTAACAAGAAAATTATGTTTCTGCAATTGGATTGCGGAAAGAAATATTTGAGTTACAAGTTTAGCGAATGTCTGATGAGTTGTGAAAGGAGTTTCATAACTTACACCTCCCGGAACTCCACTGTGAGTGGAATGTCTGTGAAGATGTAATCAAACCATTCATGACTGTGTAAGATCAAAGATGACATAAATCAATTTGCCATTATTCCTTTTAAAGTAATGCTTTAGAGACTACGGCTTTTACACTGAAAAGAGCGCCATCAGGTCTGTTGAAATGACACCATGGTATGGTAAGCCCAACCATGCCTTGTCTTTTCTTAACATTTGGAATATGGGGCTTGTGTAAAATATTTACAAACCTATTCCAAATCAGACAAGTACTACTTTGTAGGTTATCCTAAGTAATTGGGAATTCCTCCACCACTATACCGAGGCAAAAAGTTTGCCACCAAAAACGGTATGCTTTTAAAGAGAATGGTTCTTGCAAAAAGGTGAGTGGGAGAACAGTGCAACTCGACAAGATAACAGTATCTTCGTCATCAGATCAAAGGAAAGAAACCTTGGAAGTAATTCCAGAGTTTCCTACTGCGACTGATACGGAAGTCTCTACAATAAAATGTATGGCCTTCTGTCGAACTTGCAGCTGAACCACGTAGGCAAAACTCGTGCAAACCTCTCAGGTGCGCAAGCGAGATATTGTTGTTAGACAACAGTATACCTATGATACACAAGGAAGCGTTGATGGGCCCTGACTCCGGAATTGGCTAAATGCCAATACAATCTGAGATAGTTTCCATATAAGTGATTCAAGATTAAAATCTTGTTACACCTTTCGGAAGACTTAGAGTCTAACAAACATTAATGGAACTATAAACTGATGTGGATAAAATGTTTTATCCATAAAGCTCGACTTGTTGCAATAACAAGTTCAAGGAGTTGACTACGATGAGGTTATCTCACCGTAGCGATGCTTAAAGTCAGATCGGGTTAAACTAGCAATTAATACATATTTCAATCTTGAGATATGATACATGGATGCCAAAAGGATTTCCATGTGATGGAAATGCAACCTAGGACTTGCATGTGATACAGTCCAAGGTATTTTGTCAATCCAGAGGATGCTAGTAAGTATGCAAACTTCAGAGTTCCAGCAATGGACAGAAGAGAGCAAAATGGAGTTGGAATCTTCGTTTTGATGAAATAGTCAAAAGAGTTTGATTTCATCAATGGATAACGAAGATGCTTGTGGTTTCAAGAAAGTAAGTGGGAGCATAATAATATTTCTAAAAACTTTGTGCGCTTGACACATTGTTGATTGGAAATAAAATAAATTTCTTGACACAAATTAGGACTTCATTAAAAATAGTTTTTGATGAAGTGCTTGGGCTAAATAGCCTTGACATTAGGCATATTTATCTACGAGATAAAATTGCCTAATAGGCTAAAGCCAAAAAATACATATTGACAAGATGCTAAAACTTTTGAGCATTAAAACGCCAAGGAGTGATTCTTGCCGAAGTCACATGGAAAGGGTTTTTGCAAGACTCGGTGTCCCAAAACACTAATGAGCAAAATACATGCTGGAGATTCCACACACTTTCGTGTTTGGATTAATCATGTATTCCATGGTATGTAAAACAACCAGATATGTCCAGTACTCCCAAGGAGTTGCGAGTATAGATACCATAGTGATCAAAGTTCTGATCATGGGACAACAGTGAAAAAATGTCATTAAGTACTAAAGTAGCACTGATGACATGTTTTCTCGCAAGCAGAGATTATGAAGTGCTCGTTGTAAGTGATTACATCGATACAGTCTTCATCAATGCTCCATGCGATTTTCGATTTAAGTTAAGGGTTTTGTGTAATACACAATATGGTGGCACGGTGTTTGGAAATCGTTCCAAACAGGTTAGTGTGGAGAATTCTATAACAAAGGCTAAGTATGTTGCCGCTTTCATAGCAACATAGAAGATGTTGAATCGTACAGTTCATTCATGAACTTAGTATGATTCCAAGATGGCTTTGGTCAATGGAACACTATTGAAGATAGTTGCTCCATAGCTCAGTCTGAGGAATCAAGGTTCGACCAGTGATTCACATACATACAAAGCCAAGTCCACACAAAATATGAATTTTGTGAAAGCGTGAAAACGCGAGGATATGCAAAGATACACACGGAGCTGAAGTTGTCAGATCCGTTGGACATCAGGCTATACCACAAGCGAAGCATTTTTTACACCGGTATGCCATAGGTGTAAAGTGCATTAGCATTGACTAGATTATTGACTCTAGTGCAAGTGGGAGTCTGTAGGAGATATGCCCTAGAGGCAATGATAAATGTTATTGTTTATCTCCATGCTCATAATTATGTTAATGTTCCATGCTATAACTGCTATGGTTCTCGAGTCCGCAATAACCACGAGGCTCGGAGGAAGACTCATATGCACGTGTGGAATAATAAACGGTAAAAAGTATTCCTAGTCTGGCCTCTAAGACTAGCTCAAGTGTTGCATGATGGTTCTGTTTTCCTGATCATGGGCATGACTATGCCGGCAACTTTGAGGGCACAATGTTGGTAGAACACTTGTGTTGAATCGACCCGAATTGATGTTATGCTATGAGATACATTCATCACAAGTTAATGGTTAATAACACAGAGATGGTTTACGTTTGCATAATTCCTTAGACCATGAGAATATCGAGTTTCTTCATGCTTGCTTCATGAACTTTGGGGTTTGTTAAACGTCATCCGTAAATGGGTGGCTATTACGGCGGCTTACGGGTTCATGGAAAAGTGTGTCAAGGAACTTGATAGCTCAAGATTGGGATTTGCTCCTCCGACGATGGAGAGATATTCTCGGGCCCTCTCGGTGTTACAGTATCCATCATCGTCTGGCCAAACACATTGTGATTTGATCACTGGGATGCCGGAACGTGGAAACGAGAAAAGAGAACAAAACCGGTAACGAGGTAACTTGCATAGTGGACAAGTTGTTGATCCACGGGGATGCAATAAATCTCACCTCGGGTTTTGTAACATATCGCGAAGCAACAGGAATAGCACACGGCAACTGGAGGTTCACTCGAATATTCATTCGTGTGGGTATATGGGTCAATATGGGTGTCCACGGCTCCGATGTTGATCATTGATCGGAAAGAGTTCCGGTCATGTCTATACTTCACCGAACCTATAGGGTCACACGCTTAAGGTTCATCTATCTGATGAATACTAGACAGGGAGTCTAAGAGAAAATCACCGAAAAAGTTTCGGACGAAACGGAAACGTTTCGGAGAGGATATTGGAATAGTTCCGGTAAAACTGAAAAGTTGTTTCAGGGTATTCCATTAAGTCAAATTGGTTCCGACACATGTCTGGAAATTCTTGGAGGGTGCCAGAATCGTTCTGGAAACTTCTGGGATTTTTCCGGAGGAAAAACTGGAAACGTTCCGGAGCAGCCGGAACCGCTCTGGTAGCTTTTCGCTGAAGAAAAACATTGTTCCGGAATTGTTTCGGAATGCGTTCAAAATTGTTTTGGTGGGTACTGGAATTGTTCTAGGCATACAGAAATAATTTGGGATTTAATGGACGTAGAAAAAATGTCTTCGTGAATAGTGAAAGTGCTTTTTGGATATTTTTGGAAAGCACCTTTTGGGATATTTCGCAAAAGGCTTCTAGAGGACTTGGGAGCCAAGGAAGCTCCTCATGGGGGGACCCATCAAGGGGTGGCCGGCCACATGTGGTGCTCCATCATGGACCCCCACTTGTCTCATGGCTTCACCTTTATGCCCTTGTGAAGGACTTCTTTTATGTGCATGTTGGGTTTTATTATAAAACCACCCTACCCCTTGGCTTTCCTATAAATAGAGGTGGAGGGGCTGCTCTCCACACTCACTCTTTGCTCACATACAAATGCCATGCTCGTCTGGCTCTCTCTCTCCCTCCCACGAAAAGAGTTTTCGTAGAGCAGAAAGGCTGTCTGGGTTCCGGTGGGAACTAGTTCTGGACGGCGAAGCCCTGCCGGATAGATGACACCGTATGTGTGCAACTCTGTAGAGACATCATAGTTTCAGTCTTAGTTCGAGAGTGCCTCCCGAAGGGCTGTCCAAGTGACTATTTGAGTTTCGAGGGTCCTCCCGAAGGGCTGTCCGATTGACCGTCCGAGTTTTGAAGGTCCTCCCGAAGGGCTGTCCGCGACACCGTCCGAGGGACTGTCCGTCCGCCTCCCAGAGGGCTGTCCGAGGGGCAGATGTGGGAGTACATCCTCGCGGTTGGGAGGTTGTAAATCCTAGCTGCGGGGATCTGCACCGCCGTTCGTCATCGACTCTACTTCCGCTGCGCTATGAGTCGGTAACGAAAAGGATCAAACCTTGTATGCAGTCTCCATAGTGGTCCTGGGCTGGTGCGTAGGTCGGAAATTTTTTGTTTTCTGCTGCATTACCCTACATTGTCCATATAAGTCTATTCAACTTATCCATCCTTGGTCAGAGCATCTACTTCTGATCTCCCAAATTGGAAATCATAGTTCCTTTGTAGTTTATACCTCAATTTATTCAGATGTTACTATGATCCGATGCCTTTGCATTCTTTCTTTTTCTGGTTGAGTACCGATACTCACATCTGCTCCTTGTGGATCGCCAGATCCTTTGTTGGATTATTACCCGACCATTCCCTTATCTTAAATAACCTTGTGAGTTCCTCCCCTGATACATAATGCCTTCAGTAAATTGTATCACCTGCTTCTGTTAACCATGCTCTGCATCCGAGCTTGAGTTACTTCCCCCTGAAGTTTGTGGTATATGTTCCCAAGATGCCCTGATGGGTTGAACCTATGCCTTCCCTAATCTGTGTACACCCGGAAGTATGCGGGTTATACTCTACTGGCGTTCTGTCAGATAAAATTTCAACACTACAACTTCTTTGAAAAATTAGAAGTGAATGAAAGGTTATGCATTGAAGAAGTGGGAGTCGACCTTGAACTTTGTGTTCATGCCCATGGAAACGACGTAGACCGTCACAGAAGCTTCTTGTAAAATGTTTAATCATTTGAATAATTCTTTCGGTATCATTAAAATTTAATCCCTTGCAATTATGGTTCCGACCATGCCGTCCTTATTAGATATATCTGAAAGGAATTCATTCCCGTGTCTCGTCTATTTTTCGACAAGGTTAAACTATCTGCTGCCCGCAGCTCCACGATCCAGATCAGTTTCCATTCCATTCCACCCTTGAATATTACCCTCTGGTATCTCAAGGATATCATGCCATTGCACTACATCTTATGAATTATTGAAGAAGTAATACCTTTCCCTGTCTTAGTCATTCCACAGGTTTTGGGTTGTTGTCAACCGAGAACATCGATTAGTGAATCATATCCGCACTGTAATTCAATACCCTTAGTAAATTTGTTGATGGGAAATTTAAACTCAATCTTGTCGTTCCTAGACTGCCGCCTACATCCTTATCGTGCTACCTTTGACCGTGCTACCTCATCCTTCTTTGGTGCACGAATTCTTCAGACCATGAGCAAAGCTTACGTCGAGTTTTCAACATCAAGTTGTTTGTCTTGAAAGGCAACTCTGATTCTGAGCTTGCATCTTATCTGTAGTTCCAATAGTTTTCGCTTCACCACCCCGTTTGCTTGATGTCATCGCTGATCGATTACATCTTCGTGAAACCTCTCGACAAAATGTGTCGTGATCATCGTCAACATTTTGGCTTCTTCCAAGTTATGAATCGAATTTATAATAAGAAATACCATCCTTGCCCCTCGATAATTTGTATTATCATCGACAACATCCTTGACTTCCTGCCAACACAGACTTGGTCATATTTTGGTTATACCTTAATTTTCTTGCTATTCTTGGAAATTGTTCTTTGTGTAATTCTTGTGTTCTCCAAACCCATCCCTTACTTAACACGCCATGTCATTGCTACCCCGAGGCTTGACTGTGGTATTCTGAACATTAACAAGAACATTGGAAGTGCAATGCTAAATGTTTCTTGATCGATTATCCGAACACTGTTGTATGGATAAATATCATGATTTTCCTTGCCCTTTTTGTCTAAAGGGAAACATACTCGTTGTCCTGTCATGTATATCATGCTCTGCTTGCTCCGGAGAAGGATATACCTGTGTATATTCACATTTTCCTTTCCATTGGTTTGTTTAAATCTGATAAACACATTTTCCTTTCCATTGGTTTGTTTAACCTTTCTTATGATCTAAGCAGTAATAATTCCCTGCTTATGTAAACACCTCAGTGTACAACTTAGTCAGAAAAACCCTCTTACTATTGCTGTTAACATTTCGGTAACCATCGATGGACGAGAACTTTGCCTATTGGTCCGCCTCGTTTCAACGAGCAGGAAAATGGTTCTCTTCGTCCCTCGCCCTAGGTACCGACACTTGTAGGATCGAAAGTATGTCTAGAGGGGGGCGATTAGACTACTTGACCAATTAAAACCTAACCTTTTCCCAATTTTAGTTGTAGGCAGATTTTAGCAATAGTACATGTCAAGCATCACCCTACACATGCAATTCTAAGAGTATAGCAGCGGAATATAAGCAATTGCATATGTATGTAAAGGAGGGATTGGAGATTTCAAACGCAATGAAGACACGGTGATTTTTGGCATGGTTCCGATAGGTGGTGCTATCGTACGTCCACGTTGATGGAGACTTCAACCCACGAAGGGTAACGGCTGCGCGAGTCCACGAAGGGTCCACGAAGAAGCAACCTTGTCTATTCCACCATGGCTTACGTACACGAAGGACTAGCCTCACTTGGGGTAGATCTTCACGAAGTAGGCGATCTCCTTGCCCTTACAAACTTCTTGGTTCAACTCCACATCTGGTTGGAGGCTCCCAAGTGACACCTAACCAATCTAGGAGACACCACTCTCCAAAAAGGTAATAGACGGTGTGTTGTTGATGAACTCCTTGCTCTTGTGCTTCAAATGATAGTCTTCCTAGCACTCAAACACTCCTCATAGATTTGGCTATGGTGGAAGAAGGATTTGAGTGGAAAGCAACTTGGGAAAGGCTAGAGATCAAGGTTCAAATGATAGGAATGGAATATCTTGATCTCAACACATGAGTAGGTGGTTCTCTCTCAGAAAATGAATGGTGGAAGTGTAGGCACGTTCTGATGGCTCTCCATACTGAGAAGGATGGGGTGGAGGGGTATATATAGCCTCCACACAAAATCCAACCGTTACACACTTTTGACCCAACTCGGTGGCACCGAAACAATCATCTCGGTAGCACCGAACTGTGTAAAAGATATGAACGTTAGGAATCTTGGTGGGACCGATACGAACAACTCGGATGGACCGAAGTGCAATGGCTTAGGGCAAACCTCATCTCGGGCACCGATTGCATCAACTCGGTTGGACCGAAGTGAAGCAATAAGGCAACAGAGAGTTGGCAAGCCATCTCGGTGAGACCGATTTGCAAACTCGGTGAGACCGAAGTAATTGCAAATGATTACACAGAGTTGGCAAGGCCATCTCGGTGGGACCGAGATCCATTTCGGTGGATCCGATTTGTTAGGGTTTTGGCAGTGGCTAAGTCTTGGATGAACTCGGTGAGGCCGGGTTGGAAATATCGGTGGGGCCGAGTTGGACTTTAGGTTTAGGACATATTTGGGAAGAGAGAGTGGTTGAGTGTTTAGGAATACTGTCACTAAGCCCTTGAGCAAAAAGATCATAAAGCAACACCTCATCCCCTTTTAATAGTATTGGCTTTCCTATGGACTCAATGTGATCTTGGATCACTAAACCAAAGATGTAGAGTCTTGATCCTTTGCCAATCCTTGTCCTTAGCATTTTGAGGGGTCCACGTCTCTAGTCCATGCCATGCCAATCATTGAACATCCTGAAATCTTAATCTTGAATGGACATTAGTTCAATGAGATATATGTTGTTATGAATTACCAAAACCACCAAGGGAGCAAATGTGCTTTCAATCTCCCCCTTTTTGGTAATTGATGACAACATATAGATCAAAGCTTCGACAAATGATTAAGTGAATGAAATACATCGTCGCTTTGAGAAGTATGTGATAAGCAAGAGCTCCCCCTAAATTTGTGCATTATTAAAGATTTGCGTTTGAATGCAAATGCACAATCGATTAGGCTCATAGGTCACTCTTCCATGTCACATACATCTTGATGGAGCGCGCAAAATGATATGATTGGAATAGATAGCACGCATCACCAACATAAATGAAATGATCATACAAGATAGTGATAAAGATAAGCATTGATCATCACAATAAGCATAGTATGATCATCACATGAGGTAGCTCACAAGCATAAGCAACATATTAACTGTAGCAAGCACACACATAACAAAGTATCAACGAACAAGCAAACAAGTAGCAAAAGAAACTCTCGAAGCAAATCAAAAGCAAGAAAACTCTCTCTCTTGAAGCCTATGATCTATAAAAATTCTCCCCCTTTGGCAACAAGTACCAAAAAGTTCGAATCGTATAGCACTAGTCGGCTCTCTAGGCACGGTCCTCCGAAGCTCCTGAAGGCGACCTTCTGTTGGCTGCTCCGGTGTGCGTAGACGGCGTGGAGATAAGAGCGTCCGCGAATGCTTCTGCTGATGACTGCTGGACTGGTGGAGTTGAGACCTGCGGTGGCACTGTGGCTGTGGCGGCTGGTGCAGATACTTTGGTCCGTGGATCCACAACTGGTATCGCAGCTAACCTGGCAGCCCTAGGCACTGACTAGAATCTCTCTGTGGTTGGTCCATCATCTCCACTGTCATCTGATCTGGCTTGCTTGACAGCATCTACGTCTCCTTGCAGCTGTTCCACTCTGGTCTGAATCTCAGTCACCTTGACATCCAAATCATGAAATTTGGTCTCAATGATCGGCTCAAAACTAGCCTGGGTCTGGGTGAGGTTGGCCAGACTTTGCTCAATCCTCAGAGTGGCTTCAAGCAGATATTGCATTTGATCCTTTGGTGTCTTGAGATTCGCAATTGGAGCATTGGGAGCTGCTGCTTCCTGAGCTGCTTTAGCTTCTTGAGCTTTGCGGATTTCCTCTTGAGCTTGTGCAAAAGTGGGATGCGAAGGATCCATCACTATAACGTTGTCCTCAAAATCTGGACGGAGTGGCAAATGCTCTCGATCAAGAAGATACGTGTTGGTTCCAACCTTGGAATTGATCAACAACTGAATATGTGGAGCATAACCACACGATCTCTTCTGATCTGCTGTTGTCCTCTTGATAGTCTCAACTATCAGGCTCATCACCTTGAATTTCTGAGGAGTATCAAATAAGTGCAGCAAGTTGATGGAGTGGCCACGAATCATCTTATCATCGCCTGACTTGGGTAACAAGGTGTACCGCAAGATTGTGTTTGAGGTGGCCAGACCTGGTAGCAAATGCTTCACTGATCCAAGCTTATGCGTTTCAAGGTCCTTCTGAGGAATTGCAGTGTACATGTTGGCCATGGAGTTGTGATCCATCTTGAGTTTGGCATATATGTCAATATCATCCTCCTCTTCCTTGGGAGCACCAAGAAGACTTGCCCACTCAGAGATGGTAGACTGGTATCTAATACCCTCAGTCATCCACACTATTCTGCCATCCGGATAGAAATGTGCAGTGGAGTAAAATTGCATGATCATCTCGTCATTCCACTTAGTCAATTTCTTTCCAACGAATTCATCAACACCTGCAATTTTGAAACTCTCATGGACGTGGGGAAAATAGTCCTCATTCTCATCGATGTATTCCCAGTCCACCCACTTCATGTCACTGACTATGGGCTTCTTGTCAAGCAATACTGTCTCATAAAAATCCTGTTGCTCTCGAGTGTGAAAGCGGTAATCACACACTGTCCTTCTCCTGATAGCATAGGGATCTGACTGTCTCCACTGACGCAGTCCTTTGTCCTTTCTCATCATCATGTTTTCTGCAATGGCGTGTGCATTGTCATGGTCAGGTATCTTTGGCTTTAGCTTTCTGAGCACTAGAGGCTCTTCATCAACATTTGATTCAGGCACTAAGGCCTTGTTCTTCTCTGTAGCTGAGATGTTTCTGGTTGACCTCTTGGGTGCTGGTGCCTTAGGCTTTGACTTGGGAGGTGCAGCAGTCTTGATTGCATCAGACATGAGCTTCTGTGCTTTTGCAGGGGGTGCAGCAGCTGGCTCATCCTCCTCCTCTTCTTCCTCTTCAATCATCATAGAAGGTCTGCCAATCACTCGGGCAGTAGTTTTTCTTATCCTCTTCTTCTTAGCACCTGCAGCTGCCTCACTAGGCTCTTCAAGAGTAAACTGCATGGTCCGCTTTGGAACTTTCCTCACAGCAGTTCTCTCTCTGACAGAAGTAGGCTTTGTACTGTACTCCTTAGTAAGCACTACTCTTTTCTTCTTGGTTGCAGCTTCACTTGCAACAAAGTCCTCATCCTCACTGTCTGAGGTTTTCTTCTTCCTTGTTTTAGTTGCAGCCTTAGGAAGATCTGGAGAGCTCCTCTCTCCCTCATAGAAACTTTCAGCTGGGCTTGATCCTTCACTCATCTCTGCCTCCTGTTCAGACCTGTTCTGACTGTCACTGTCACTAGACATCTTGCAGAGCTGACTCTGTGAATAGATGGGTATGGGTAGAGTAGATGAGTCATCACAAAAAGCAGATAGTTTTTCATAAACATGAGTTCAAACTTTAGTTCTAGGTTTTCACAGAATGCAGTTCGGATGGACCGAGTTGGTAATCTCGGTGACACCGAAGCACACTATAGAGACATGGCACACCATTTTGGTCAGACCGAGATGGTTTCGGTGGCTCCGAGATGCTAGGGTTTCACTGAGATGTTACTTTCGGTCTTACCGATTCGCACAACTCGGTGGCACCGAGATGTACTAGTGCTATGGCCAGGGCCAAATCGGTGGGACCGAAAATTCCTATTCGGTCGGTCCGAGATGCGTTCGGCGGAAACCTAACCCTAACATTTTTGCTCGAATCACGTTCAAACGAACTATTCTGGTGGAAAGTGAATTGCATTCGTGGCAAGATTACAGGCAATCCAATCGTGCATTGAATCGGAAAAGGAAAGCACGAAAGGGATCGAAACTCACCCTAACTTGGTGGAGTTCCTCTACGGCGGCAACGGCGGTGGAGATTACCGTGACGGCGACGGAGTCCTGCGGCGAGGGCGCACAGGCGACGGCGGCGATGATCCGGAGACCAAAGGGGCGGCAGCAATGGGGCCCGGGCGCGTGACGTTTGAAGTAATTTTCAACCGTACAGACCGCTGGGAATATATACCCATTTGCTGTCGGTGGCACCGAGTGGAACAAATCGGTACCACCGTGACGTGCAACTTCTTGCAGTTACATCAACTCGGTCCGACCGAGTTGGTCTAATCGGTAGCACCGAGATGAAATCCTAGATCAGTCTAAGTGATTTCGGTTTGACCGAGTTGGAGTGAGTTGGTTCGGCCGAAATCAATTAGAAGGTTTTGGAGGTTCAGCCCTTTCAGATCGGTGGCTCCGAGTGCTCCTCACCCGGAGGGTCCGAAGAAGACTTGTTCAATTTTTGTGATGCAGCAAGAATAGAATTTGAGACAAGAAAGCATAGATAGCTAGAGAAGGTACTTAGGCATTCTTGTACATCCACTTGGCCAGAAAAACCAAGACAATCAAAACAACAAATGGATGTCCTCGAATGATGAAAACATGGAAACCAACATGCTCACACAATAAGATTGCAAATGAAATATGTGTCAAACATGCACAACCAATTCTAGCATCTATCAAGCAGTGGCGATGACTAGGTCATCTATATATGAGTATATTGACTTAGGAGCCAAATGAGAACATTTGATCATAGGTCATACTCATCGTTTAAGCACAAGTGGGGTTGCCACTTTTACATAAATCATTAATGTGTTCACACCATTAGAGTTGCTTTAGCTCAATTTTTAGAGCAAAGCTCCCCCTAGATGTGATATCCCCCCTAAGAGGGTTGAACTAACCTTGGGTTTTGTCGATGATGACTTCATGTAGATGTTGAAGATGTGGTTGCTCAATGTTGATGTAGACCATCAAGAGTTGGGAGCAATCCTTTGGAGTTTTGTGCTTTCAATACCTACATGGGTTAGTCCCACACAAGGAACATACAAGGATATCCATAGACATAGAGTGAAAACACATATGATGATGTCCATGAATGCATTGATTACCTTGTCCCTTGCCTTACCAACAAGAGGGTTTGTGACTCCATGAACTAGTACAAGATTTGGAAGTTGGTCGCACAAGTCCTTGCCAAAAAGAATATGAGTGAAGTTTGTTGGCAGAGTCACCCTCAAGAACTCTCTAGTTCTTCTTCTTTTGGACCCACATCAACTTGATGGGAATCCTTGGAGTTGTAGTAGCACTTGATGAAGTAGAACTTGATGTAGTCTTGAGAACCCACTTGACCATGGCTTGAGGAGCTTCTTCAAATGAATCAATCTCTTCTTGAAGCTTGTCCTTGCCTTTTAGCTTGTGGTCTTGTGGTGGAAGGTCTTCTTGAGCTTGTGTTCCCTTGAGGGAAGTAGGATCATACTTCTCTTGTTGAGGAACAAACTTCGTCTTGGGGTATTGACCTTCTTCCCACTCAACTCCATCGGCATTGAACTTTCGTTCAAAACCAACACCTTGGTTCTTCCGGTGCCTTCCTTGCTTGCGTACAATTTCCTCAAATTGCTTACTCCCGGCAAGGCTCTTGTAGACACCTTTTTCTATAATTCCTTTCAATAGCATATTTTCTTGCTCAAGTGTAACTTGGCTAAGAGAATCGTTAGTGGAATCAATAGAACTACTAGAAGCAACAATATTGGATTTAGCATTGTTATTGTTACTACTAGAGGTAGAACCATTTTTACCCTTGTTGCTAGTTTGCTTAGATTTAACTTGTGGCATAAAGGTAGACAAGAGTAAACGCTTGGCAAGATATGAAGAACTCTTCTTTCGAAGATCGTCATTGATAGCTTTAAGAAACTCATGCTCTTGCTCTAAATTTAGCTTCTCGAAGCGTAGCTTCTCATGAGTTCTTAGAAGTTCTCTATGATCCTCTTGAGTTGTTTCATGAGCTAACTTAAGAGCATTTAGTTCTTTAGTTAGACGCTCAATATCCTTCATAGCATTGTCACTCGTTTCCTCTTGACTATCATGATTACTAGCATTTTCATTATAGCTCACATCACTAGCCCTATCAACAAGTAAATCATCATCACCAAGCAAATCATCTTCATCACTATTGAAATAAAGATACTCGGGGTGTGATACGTTAGGGCCTTTTGCCATGAAGCATCTTCCAATTCCTTCATTTGGTGAGTCAAATAGATCTTAGGAGTTGGATGACACAAGTGCAAGTCCGGCAACACCTTCATCTTGACTATAGTCGGAGTTGGAGTGATAACTTCTCTCGGATTGGTTGCCGGAGTCGGAGCCGGAAACCCATTCACCAACATGAGCTTGATGTCTTCTTCTTGTGTAGCTCCTTGATGACTTGTCCTTCCTCTCCGAATCCTTACTTCTTCGAGAGTGTCTTCGTTCATAATAATCATCTCTACTCCTTCTCTCTTTATGAGGTGATTCATCTCTTCTATGTCTTCCTCTTGGTGATTCGTCTCTTTTCTTGTAGGGAGCCATACACTCATTTGAGTAGTGTCCGGGTTTTCCACAATTGTAACAATTACGGTCACAACTTGATGATCTTCTCTCATAGTGTCTTGAGCTAGAGCTTCTTTCTTTCCCTTTGTTCTTGTAGAACTTGTTGAACCTTTTCACCATTAGGCTTATCTCTTCATTGGATACTAGCTTGTCACCTAGAGTTGTTGGAGCATCGGTTGAGGCTTTGTAAGCACCACTTGACTTGTTGTGCAGCTCCTCTTTATCCTTTAGTGACATTTCATGAGCGACAATCCTTCCAATGACTTCCGTGGGCTTGAGATCTTTGTAATTTGGCATCATTTGGATCAATGTGCAGACGGTATCATATTTTCCATACAAAGCTCTAAGTATCTTCTTGATGTTGAATTTGTCGGTCATCTCTTCACTTCCTAAGCCGGCCATCTCATTTGTGATGAGAGCAAGCCTAGAGTACATCTCAGCGACTCCTGCACCATCCTTCATCTTGAACTTGTCAAGTTGACTTTGAAGCACATCCAACTTAGTTTCCTTGATGGACTCGGTACCCTCATGCATATCAACCAAAGTATCCCAAATTTCCTTTGCATTCTCAAGGCGGCTGATTTTGTTGAATTCTTCGAGACATAGACCGTTGAATAGAATGTCACAAGCTTGAGCATTGTATTGCAACATCGTCAATTCTTCCGGGGTTGCTTCACGATCCGGTTCCTTGCCATCCTCAAAGAAGTCACCTTGCAAGCCAACACGAACAACAGCCCAAATGGCGGGGTTATGACCAAGAATATGCATTTTCATCTTATGTTTCCAAATAGCAAAGTTTGTACCATCAAAATATGGACCTCTACGGTGATAGTTACCCTCACTAGACGCCATACTCTCCTAGGTTGTGAAACCAAGGCTATGATCACCAAAGCTATGGAAATCAAGGCTTACGGAGACCAAAGCTCTGATACCACTTGTAGGATCAAAAGTATGTCTAGAGGGGGGTGATTAGACTACTTGACCAATTAAAACCTAACCTTTTCCCAATTTTAGTTGTAGGCAGATTTTAGCAATAGTACATGTCAAGCATCACCCTACACATGCAATTCTAAGAGTATAGCAGCGGAATATAAGCAATTGCATATGTATGTAAAGGAGGGATTGGAGATTTCAAACGCAATGAAGACACGGTGATTTTTGGCATGGTTCCGATAGGTGGTGCTATCGTACGTCCACGTTGATGGAGACTTCAACCCACGAAGGGTAACGGCTGCGCAAGTCCACAGAGGGCTCCACCCACGAAGGGTCCACGAAGAAGCAACCTTGTCTATTCCACCATGGCTTACGTCCACGAAGGACTAGCCTCACTCAGGGTAGATCTTCACGAAGTAGGCAATCTCCTTGCCCTTACAAACTTCTTGGTTCAACTCCACATCTGGTTGGAGGCTCCCAAGTGACACCTAACCAATCTAGGAGACACCACTCTCCAAAAAGGTAATAGACGGTGTGTTGTTGATGAACTCCTTGCTCTTGTGCTTCAAATGATAGTCTTCCCAGCACTCAAACACTCCTCACAGATTTGGCTATGGTGGAAGAAGGATTTGAGTGGAAAGCAACTTGGGAAAGGCTAGAGATCAAGGTTCAAATGATAGGAATGGAATATCTTGATCTCAACACATGAGTAGGTGGTTCTCTCTCAGAAAATGAATGGTGGAAGTGTAGGCACGTTCTGATGGCTCTCCTTACTGAGAAGGATGGGGCGGAGGGGTATATATAGCCTCCACACAAAATCCAACCGTTACACACTTTTGACCCAACTCGGTGGCACCGAAACAATCATCTCGGTAGCACCGAACTGTGTAAAAGATATGAACGTTAGGAATGTCGGTGGGACCGATACGAACAACTCGGATGGACCGAAGTGCAATGGCTTAGGGCAAACCTCATCTCGGTGGCACCGATTGCGTCAACTCGGTTGGACCGAAGTGAAGCAATAAGGCAACAGAGAGTTGGCAAGCCATCTCGGTGAGACCGATTTGCAAACTCGGTGAGACCGAAGTAATTGCAAACGATTACAGAGAGTTGGCAAGGCCATCTCGGTGGGACCGAGATCCATTTCGGTGGATCCGATTTGTTAGGGTTTTGGTAGTGGCTAAGTCTTGGATGAACTCGGTGAGGCCGGGTTGGAAATATCGGTGGGGCCGAGTTGGACTTTAGGTTTAGGACATATTTGGGTAGAGAGAGTGGTTGAGTGTTTAGGAATATTGTCACTAAGCACTTGAGCAAAACGATCATTAAGCAACACCTCATCCCCTTTTAATAGTATTGGCTTTCCTATGGACTCAATGTGATCTTGGATCACTAAACCAAAGATGTAGAGTCTTGATCCTTTGCCAATCCTTGTCCTTAGCATTTTGAGGGGTCCACGTCTCTAGTCCATGCCATGCCAATCATTGAACATCCTGTAATCTTAATCTTGAATGGACATTAGTTCAATGAGATATATGTTGTTATGAATTACCAAAACCACCAAGGGAGCAAACGTGCTTTCAACGTTGTTGCCAACATAGTGGACAAGCTGTTCTCTGACAAGCCTTGTATCGTGCTCGCACTAACTCACTGGTCCTTAGTACTCGAAACCTGGCTCTCCTGCACATCCTTGTATCCGAAATTGTCCTTTGTATTTGTCTTCGTATGAGATTCCGCAAGCCATTTTCCTTACGGTGTTCTATTCCGATATCAGATGCAATATTTGTTCTCGTTGCTCTGAAACCCCCTTTCACACTCTGTTTCAGGCATCGAATGATTGCCTATCTGCTTGAAACTTCTCATGCCTTCCTTTATTTCTCTTGATGTATTTCCCGAGTTTCAAATCGAGAGATACCCTTGATCCCTGATCCCTGAGATAATCATCGGATACCCAAACTTGTGGAGATCCATTCTTAAAGAGTTTTCCCCCTTATCTCTCCCGTACGACAATGACATTCTTGAAGGAAGGACGACAACTTTATCGCGAAGCAATGATGTGGAGTAATGAAGACATCTAACAGATGGGCCAACAACTTCGGGAAGTGCAACCAAGACCGACAAGACTCGTTAGAATTTCGTAACCAGACACTTGTCCCCCTTACTCTACCTCTTAAATCTCGGGACGAGATTTCTTTTAGTGGAGGAGATTTGTAACACCCCCAATGGTTAGCTACAGTAATCCCACATGATCAATGCCATGTCATCATGATTATTATAATTAAAATGCAATTAAAGAAATAATCCAACTTCAAATCAAATTTAAAATGTAAGTCAAACAAAAACATCTTCAAATAATTAAACAAAATAGTTCATGTTATTGCAAATAATCCCAAAGCAATTATAAAAATAAAACCAACATTATTTGAAATTCCCAAAATGCCCCTAGAAATTAAAACAGTGGTCCAGCAGCATTATATTAAGCCATTTCAATTTAAGTAAATAGTTACACTACTCACAATAAATTGAGACTTCTTGTGCTAGCTCAAAATGTTGCCTAATATTTGTGTGTCCAATTTCATAGCCAACTAAATTCATTTAGTATTAAAAAGAAATGCAAAACAGAGGCTAGAAAACAAAACAGAAAAGAATAAAGGAAAAGAAAGAAAAATCACTGGTGGACTGGGCTTTCTCCCACCTCGCGTCGCGCTGGAGACAGTGCGCTCGCCATGGCCGCCCACGCGCCGATGCGGCACCCGTCGAACATCTAGCGAGTCCCTGCGGCGGATAAGAAGCTCCCCGACGCCTCTGACCAACCCTAGTCCTCCCATTTGTTCCCCTCGTCTCGCCCCCTTCGGTTTAGCCATCGCCCCTGAACACCATCGCCGTGCCATCGTCGTTCGCACGCACCGGAGCCTTCCTTGGCGCCAGAAGATGTCCAGGACGTTCCCGATCGTCGCCCTCAACCTCTCCTATGAAGATCCCGTGCCGAGATGCTTCGAGACGACGCAACCATTGACGAGGAAATGTATTGGGCGTAGGGTAACAGGCCTGACCTAAAGACCCTACCCATGGACACCGTACACTTTGTACTGGGCCCCTGGGCCAGATCGCCGTTCAGATGTACCGCAACTTGAAAGTCACTCGGACGGCAACAACCACTCGGAGCATAGCACTCCACTCGACGAACTCATTCCACTCGGAGTACCTGATTTCACTCGGACATACGAAGACCAATAATCAGCATGGCGGTTTCGTAGTGGGCAGATATTATGGCATTGATGGTCCACCTTGTAACATAAGAGGTGAGGGGGTGGCGCCCTCTATATAAGCCACTCCCCACCACTAGACTTGGGGCAGGCCCTAGCTTCTTCTCCCATGGCTCTCTCACCATTAGTCTCTGGACTTAGCTCAGGCAAGGAGATCCGTTCTCCCCTCTCTCACACAGTGTAATCTCCGGATTCATACTCAGATAAAACAAAGCCTCTTCGGAGCACGAGACGTAGGGCTGTTATCTCCACCGCGAGAGGCCCGAACTCGCTAAAATCACTCGTGTCACCCGTTTGCATCTCGATAGATCATGCTCCTTTACCCTACTCCTCTCTATTGTTGGAATCGTTCCCACGACAGTTGGCGCCCACCGTGGGGCATGGCGTCTATCGAACCATGATGCGGACGGTTTGTATCCATTCTTACATCTATTCCCTATTTTACTTGTGATGCCTCTCGCCTTTGCCAAGAACAGGGTCGTCTTCGGGCCCGTATGCGAACGTCGTTGCCGCTCTTCCACGCATGGTCGCCGCATGTGCGGACGAAGGGGCGAAGAGATCAGCCCGGTCCGACTCCCGGAGCGGTGAAATGCTCTGCCGCACTCGTCGGCCCAGCGCCGTGCACGCTTGCCGCCCCACGACGTGCTCGCCGGCCCCGCGCCGTGCTCGCCCGCCCCGCGACACACTCGCTGGCCTAGCGCCGCGTTCGCCGGCCCAGCGCTGCGCTCGCTGGCCCCGTGCCACGCTTGCCGCCCCGTGACGCGCTCGCCGGCCTTCACTTACATCGCCAACAGCACACGCTACCCGGCCACCTGCGTCTCCTTCATCTGCGTCATCTACATCGAAGGGTACGTAGCCCACTATCCCGAGCGCATAACGAGCGCCTCATAATCCTTCCTTAATTTAATCGCCTAATTAAGTGGTTAATTACCGCAGCTCATTAAGCGGTTAATTACTGCAACTCATTAAGCGCCTCATTAAGCAATTAATTACTGCAGCCAAAACTTCCGCTGCTCCTACGCCAGTTAATTGTGCATGCATGCATAACCATCACTGGTCTTTAATCCTTGCAAAATAGCATCCGTGCAGGGACACTTTAGTCCAGCAAAAAATATTCATGGCTATACTTGCTACTAACCTGCAGGGTCACTCGTCCCGTCATGGTCCCCGGACAGCAGTTCACTCGGACGGACGTTTCGTTCGAGCGACTAACACGATGACATGGAGATAAGTTTTTTATATTCGTATAACTAAACGTCCATGTTTATTCGGATAAAGTTCGCACTCGAACTACTGATATGCAGGTTAACTCAGATGAAATTTGCATCTAGACGACTAACGTGAAGTGACTCGGTGGCCCCGCGTGTCGCCACTCGGTTGGACACGTCCTCACCACTCGGCAGCCCCACGCGTCGCCACTCGGTTGGACACGTCCTCACCACTCGGCCGTCCTGCGCGTCGCCACTTGGTTGGACACATCCACACCACTCGGCCGCCCCGCGCGCCATCGCTCAGCTGTACGCGTCTTCATAATGCAGCCGCCCGCGCACCATCGCTCAGCTGGACGCGTCTTCATCACTCGGCCGCCCTGCGCGCCATCGCTCAGCTATACGTGTCTTCATCACGCGGCCGCCCCGCGCACCGTCGCTCAGCTGGACGCGTCTTCATCACTCGGCCACCCCGCGCGCCGTCGCTCAGCTATACGCGTCCTCAACACTCGGCCGCACCGCGCGGCGTTGCTCAGCTGTACGCGTCTTCATCACTCAGCCGCCCCGCGCGCCGTCGCTCAGCTGGACGCGTCCTCACCACTCGGCCGTCCTGCGCGTCGCTACTCGGTGAGACACATCTTCACCACTCAGTCACCCTGCCCGTCGCCACTCCGTTGGAACGTCTCCACCACTCGGCCGCCCCGCGCGTCGCCGCTCGGTCGGGCACGTCTCCACCTCTCGGCCGCCCCGCGCGTCGCCACTCCGTTGGAACGTCTCCACCACTCAGCCGCCCCGCGCATCGCCGCTCAGTCGGGCACGTCTCTACCACTCAGCCGCCCCGCGCGTCGCCACCCGGTTGGACACGTCCTCATCACTCGGCCGCCCCGCACGCCGTTGCTCAGCTGTACGCGTCTTCATCACTCGGTCGCCCTGCGCGTCGCCACTGAGTTGGACACGTTCGGGCACTCAACCGCCCCGCGCGTCGCCACCCGGTTGGACACGTCCTCATCACTCGGCCGCCCCACGCTCCGTTGCTCAGCTGTACGCGTCTTCATCACTCGGTTGCCCTGCGCGTCGGCACTCAGCTGGACACGTTCAGGCACTCGGCCGCCCCACACGTCGCCATTCGGCTGGGCATGTCTTCATCAACCTCAACACTCGGCCGCCCCGCGCGCCGTTGCTCAGCTATACGTGTCTTCAACACTCGGCCGCCCCGCGCACCGTTGCTCAGCTGTACGCGTCTTCATCACTCAGCCACCCCGCGCGCCGTCGCTCAGCTGGACGTGTCCTCACCACTCGGCCGCCCGGCGCGCCCTCGCTCAGCTATACGTATCTTCATCACTTGGCCGCCCCGCGCGTCGCCACTCGGGTGGACATGTCTTCACCACACGGCTGCCCCGCGCATTGCCACTCGGTTGGATAGGTCTTCACCACTTGGCCACCCTGCGCATCACCATTCGGCTGAACACGTCTTCACCACTCGGCCGCCCCGCGCGTCGCCACTCGGTGAGACACCTCTTCACCACTCGGCCGCCCCGCGCGTCGCCACTCGGTGAGACACAACTTCACCACTCGGCCGCCCTGCGCGTCGTCACTCGGTGAGATACAACTTCACCACTCGGCCGCCCCACGCATCGTCACTCGGTGAGATACATCTTCACCACTCGGCCGCCTCGCGCGTCGCCATTCGGTGAGACACATCTACATCACTCGGCCATCCCGTGAGCCGCCACTCAGTTGGGCGCGTCTTCATCAACACGCCCACTCGGGCGCTCGTGCGCCATCAGACAGCTAAGTCATTCTTCACACACTGGATTCTATTAAATAGCTATTTTCGTGTTCCCGAGCGTCCTGTAATCCACACTTGACGTTCACTCGGAGGACAGGCCGCCGAGTGTACCTCTACACTCGGTTGTTTATTTTCATGTCGGAACACTGTGCTTCCGCCTCATTTAGGTCCAATACTCCAACGAGTTCAGTCGGATCCTTCACTTCGACAAATTCGATCAGATCCTTCGCTCTTTTAGACTCTTGCTGGTTCCGAACCAGCAAGCCCCTTGCACACCCAGCGGGTGTCTATGGGTTTTATTTACACAAATCATTTCAGCACACATCAAATTACTTCGAGAAATTTTTACGTTGGCTTGTGCTATTTTTCATACACAGGTTACACGATCACTCGGCGGCTCTGTGCACCAACTTCATTGCTACTCGGACTCGGTCACCACACCGATCCTAACGAAGTGCAACACCGACCTCGTCGCTCTGTTGACTTCGGACACATCCGGCCGACCCCTCCATGGAGTCCTCTTCATCGTGTCAACGACATAGACCTCGTCGTCACGTTGGGCATGAGACAGATAAGTCCCTTTTATAATTAAACTGCATACTTCATTCCATTGCGAGTTTGCCTCTTTCGAGCATCACTCGGGAGCTGCTCCTCACCTTTACCCGAGTCCGACTCGATGAATTACAATTTACCCATTCAATACTATATTTCTCGTATTCAGACAGGTCCGCCGTCGGAGCCTATAGTGCGCTCGGGGGCTACGCCGCACTCGGGGGCTGCAACTCATTCGGAATCACACTTTCCTGAGTGGTCTAGTACTTCACCGCCAGTCGGATCCTTCACTTCAACGAGTGCAGTCGGATCCTCCACTTCGACAAGTCATGATCACTCGGATGCCCCGCGCGTCGCCATCGGTCGGACACGTCCTCACCACTCGGCCGCCCTGCGCGTCGCCACCCGGTTGGACACGTCCTCACCACTCGGCCGCCCCGCGCGTCGCCATCGGTCGGACACGTCCTCACCACTCGGCCGCCCCGTGCGTCTCCACTCGGTTGGGCACATCTTCATCAACTTGACCGACTCGGCCGCCCCGCACGTCGCCACTCGGATGGACGCGTCTTCACCACTCGGCCGCCCCGTACGTCACCGCTCGGTTGGGAACGTCTACATCAACTTGCCCACTCGGCCATCCTACGTGTCGCCACTCGGTTGGGCATGTCTTCACCACTCAGCCGCTCGCGCGCCGTGAGACAGTCGGATCCTTCACTTCAACGAGTGCAATCGGATCCGCCAGTTCGACAAGTTACATGATCACTCAAACGCTCTGTGCGCCGTCTTCGTCGCTACTCAGGCTCAGTCGCCGTGCCGGTATTGTTGCACCGTAACCGCGCTACACCGACCTCATCGCTACATCAGCTTCGAGAGCATCTAACTGACTCCTCCGAGGACCGTTTTTTGCCGTGTCATGGCTTCAACGACTTCGACCACATCCCCAACGCGGAAACAACTAAGTTACTCATATGATCAAACGTCATATCGCACTCTGTAGCGAGCTTATCTCTTTCGAGCATCACTCGGGGGCTACGCCACAGCCGAGGGCTATGCCACCCTCAGGGGTTTACGCCCCATTTGATTAACCTGTTGATCATGTCAGGAATATTTTTCTGAACATACTTGCTCGGTCGGCTGAAGATCTATATGAGTACCAGCTTCCACTCGGATGATCGCCCAAATCACTACCTGGAGTAATCTTCAGGACTACAAAAGGGTGAAACCGGCGCCCCTCTACGGATACACTTGGCCCTTCTTCTGGGATCCAAGGCGTCTATTTCACAAACTTGGACTCGGAAATGGCCTGTGATGGTGTTCCCCCGAGATGATGAGTGGCTTCTCTCCGGAGAGTCAGTCCACGCGCTAGCCTCGCCACTCGGGTTTTCATGGCACGTCCACATCGGACCACTAGTCTATCTCCTCCGGGAGACATATGAGTGCCACCAAGTTTTTCCTCGCAGACAACATACCCCGATCAGTCGGGAAGCACCCAGTCCACTCGGACAAACACCTGAATCATTACCTGGAGTCATCTTCAGGACTGCAAAAGGGTGAAACCGGCGCTCCTCTACGGATACACTTGGCCCTTCTTCTAGGCTCCAAGGCATCAGTTTCACAAACTTGGACTTGGAGATGGCCTGTGCTGGTGTTCCCCCGAGAAGATGAGTGGCTTCTCTTCGGAGAGTCAGTCCACGCGCTAGCCTCGCCACTCGGGTTGACATGGCACGTCCACATCGGACCACTAGTCTATCTCCCCCGGGAGACATACGAGTGCCACCAAGTTTTTCCTCGCAGTCAACATACCCCGATCAGTTGGGAAGCACCTAGTCTAGAATCCGTTGAAGTTTTGTTCAAATCGTAGTTGACTATAGCTTGACGACAGGCGCCGAGTGCCCCCGCAGTGCTCGGGCCAAATAAAGTTTTTAGTAAACTCGTTCTACAAAACCTGAACCGATTCGGGGGCTAAACCTATGGGCGCGCTGGCAATCGGCATGTTCCTCACTCAGCTTTCTACTTCTTCATAAAATATGCTCAATACCTAACGCTCACTCTTCGTCTCCAACCCGGTCCTAACCCGATCGTCTGGTTGGCAAGAGCAAAAGCTAACGGTCAATGTAAGAAGTGCTACTAGAACGATTACTCCCTGGAGTGTCCAGCTTTTTTCTACAGTCGGCAGTTTCAAGGCCAAATTCATTCATCGTGCCGAATGCATGAAGATTCACCTGCTTGACCCAGTTCCAGGCTGAATTTATTTACCGTGCCGAGTGCACAAAGATCAGTCCGACTGATTCAGCTCCAGGCTGAACTTATTTACCGTGCCAAGTGCATGAAGATTTGCTTGACTGACCCAGTTCCAGGCTAAATTTATTTACTATGCCGAGTGGATGAAGATCCATCTATCGACTCAATTTCAGACTAAAAGTTATTTACCGTGCCGAGTGCACAAGATTCACCAGATTGACCCAGTTATAGGCTGAACTTATTTACTATGCCAAGCGCAGGAAGATCCATCAGATTGACTCAGCTCCAGATTGCAGTTATTTACCATGCCGAGCCCACGAAGATCCATTCCGAATGCATGAAGACCCGCCACAGTTCTAGGCTGAAGTCAATTACCATGCCGAGCGCACGAGGGTTCACCTGTTTAATTCAGTTCCAGACCAAAAGACTTAAACCCTCTGCCAGACTCATCTAGTCCGACAGAGGCTCGGGGACTACACCCAGTGGGTGCACTCAGCGTGCCCCCACTGGAAGAGAAACCAAAAAGAAACATTCTGCTCGGTCAAGTCCAGCAACAACATTCGAGTACAACAAATCTTACAGACTCCAACCGACTACCAGCAATCAGTCAGAGTCTCGGGGGCTACACCCTATGGGTGCGCTGATCGCGCACCCATAGAACAAAATTCCGAGTATCTTCACTCAAGCAAACGTTCCGTGCCCAAGCGTGAAGAAATTTCGAGTAATTAGTTACTCGATACAGGACCGGCTCCAAATCACTCAAAAATATTTGCTATAAGGTGAGTTTAACGCTCCTCCGCGGACCCGTTTGAGCCTTCTTCTAGGACTCAAAGCATGAAACTCATAAGTTTGGATCTAGAGCCGACTTGTATTGACGTTCCTCCGGGATTAGAATGGCATCTCTCCGAGAGAGCAGTCCATGCGTCAATCTTGTTGCCCAGATTTAATGACTCTTCCATACTCAGATCACGAGTCAGCCTCTTCAGAGAGATGAACGACCGTCACCAAGTTTCTCCACACGGTCTCCGTCGATCTACGCACGCACGTCTCTGATTTCGAATCCCGCAAAATCCAGGATCCAGCAATTCGATTGCTTGACCTTTAAAACCCTTCCAAAAACGCTCAGGTCTGGTCCGCCACCCGACGCGCGAAGGGCTCATTTCACTCGGACACCATGTAGTCCGGAATCCGTCAAGGCAAGACACGGAGATAAGACCGCCGGATGACCAGAGGGAGTTCATGAGTGCCTCCGTAGCACTCGACTCATCTGGGAATTCACCTCGACTCGAGCCGCTCAACCTCGACCGATTCGGGGGCTAATGACGAGGACATGTACTGGGGGTAGGGTAACAGGCCTGACCTAAAGACCCTACCCATGGACACCGTACACTTTGTACTGGGCCCCTGGGCCAGATCGCCGTTCAGATGTACCGCAACTTGAAAGTCACTCGGACGGCAACAACCACTCGGAGCATAGCACTCCACTCGACGAACTCATTCCACTCGGAGTACCTGATTTCACTCGGACATACGAAGACCAATAGTCAGCATGGCGGTTTCATAGTGGGCAGATATTATGGCATTGATGGTCCACCTTGTAACATAAGAGGTGAGGGGGTGGCGCACTCTATATAAGCTACTCCCTACCACTAGACTTGGGGCAGGCCCTGGCTTCTTCTCCCATGGCTCTCTCACCATTAGTCTCAGGACTTAGCTCAGGCATGGAGATCCGTTCTCCCCTCTCTCACACATTGTAATCTCCGGATTCATACTCGGATAAAACAAAGCCTCTCCGGAGCACGAGACGTAGGGCTGTTATCTCCACCGCGAGAGGCCCGAACTCGCTAAAATCACTCGTGTCACCCGTTTGCATCTCGATAGATCATGCTCCTTTACCCTACTCCTCTCTATTGTTGGAATCGTTCCCATGACAACCGTTCCCTTCTTCAACCTCGGATCGGCCGTACGCCTCCGTCGATTGCGCCGTCGTCGCTGCTCCTCGTGCCTCCCCAAGCCTCCTCTGCTTTCACTATGAGCGCCCCCTCGCAATCCCTCTCTCTCTCGCGCGCGTTTTGGTGTCGTTGACGCCGTAGCTGAGCTCACGTGCTACGGCCGCCGTCAGGCTCGACTGTAGCCGCCGCCTCGGTCGTCCCCCGTCTCCACCTAGTGCACCAATGGGTGCAGTGCTTCGTGCACGTGCCATTTGCCGTTGCCGCCGCCCCGTTTGGTCACCGGAGAGCCTTTCCGGTGACCCACCACCGCATCGGGCCTCGCCGCCGACGTCTGTCTGCGCGCGGGCGTTTTAAACGCCGGTGGGTGGTCACGTGTCGCCCCCAGGCACTAACCCCAGCTACTAACCCCCACTGACACTGGGCCCCGCCCGAGATTAATTAGAGCTAATAAAAAATGGTTTAGCTAAATTAACTACTGACATGTGGGGCCCTCGGTTACTATTCCTTCGGATAAGACTTGCACAGTCAGCTGCTGACTATACCATCGGGACCGACTGGTCATACACTAGGGCTAGCTGAGGCTGTGTATAAAAAGGATTTTTGCACTGTTTTGGATAATTCGGATTTAATATTTAAATAAATTCAGAAAATGATTAAAACATTGAAAAATCATATAAAATAAACCGTAACTTGGATGAAAATAATTTATATATGAAAAACGATCAGAAAAATATGATGAATCCGAATATGCCACCCCCATACCTGCCACGCCCCTCTAACATGATGAACATGGAACTTTTTGCCTGTTTTCGATAAATGAATAGTGCATGACCTTGATAAAATAATTCCAGATAAATTCCTAAATCATCTAAAATAATTAAAGATGCATTATATCACCCCTGCATATCATTTAGGCATTTCATGCATCCCTGTTGCATTGTTTGCCATGTATTTATTGTTTCTTCCCCCTCCTTCTCTCCCGTTAGACCCCGAGAATGCCAATGACACTGCTGAGTACAACTACGTCGTCGACGACCAGATCCCTTCAGCTGAGCTTCTAGGCAAGCAAAACCCCCTTGATCATCAGATATCGCCCATTCTTTCTCTCTTATGCTTGCATTAGAATTGCTTCTGTTGTTGCTCCGATAGCTCCTATTCTGTTGCATAGCCTGTTTTCGTCACCAGCTGTTGATACCTACCTACTGTCCTATGATGCTTAGTTAGCTATGTTGTTGATCCATCTGTGGCCCTTCACCCTTGTCTGTTTGCCATGCTTGTTATCGGGCCGTGATCACTCTGGGTGATGATCACGGAAATGTTTACATATTGCAATACTTTAAACTGTTAAAGTCGGGCCGGCTCCAAGAGTGCCCGCGAGAGAATAATATTAAAGACAGGTCAGCTCCAAGAGCACCCGTGAGTGGTATTGTGGCGGAACGACAGGGCAGGCGGAGACCACCTAGGAGAGAGGTGGGCCTGGCCCCTAGTCGGGTCCGTGTGTTACCAAGTCGGAGCGACAGGGATCCTTTTCGTCTCCATGAGTTACTAAACATGCCTAACGGATTTGGGTATTTGATCTGAGTTGGCTACGTGCCTATATGCACTACCACCACGTGGGATAATGGTTTAATGGGGCCCTCTATGTCGTATGTATCAGCCGAAAGCTCTTAAGACGTCACAGCTCAGAGATGCGGGCTGATCGTTGGGGTGGGCTGGTTACGTCACTTGTGTATACAGTGTCGCGCCTGGGCCCCGACCAGCCACGTAACGTGTAGGAGTGCAAAGGGCGATGGCCCAAGACCCCTTCGCACTTAGGATTTAGACCGGTGTGTTGACCTCTCTGTTGAGCCTAGGTAGGACTGCGTCGTGTCAATCACCCGAGGCCGGGCATTACCCAGCAAGTGTGTCCGGCCAGATGTAATCGAGCGTGTTGGGTAACAGTAGTGCACACCTACAGGGAAGTTATCTATTCGAATAGCCGTGTCCACGGTAACAGGACGCTCGGAGTTGTATCCTGATCTGCTACAACTACAAATGGATACTATTACAATGATAAACTGTTACTACTGCTCTCGTGATCACTTTCTCGCAGGGTAGTCGAGGAAGGATCTCAGGGCATTACTAAAATATAATTGCTATTATATGTTACTACACTCTACTCTCTTCTGATGCTGCAAGATTGCTTCAAGATGCTAGTCTTCGTTAGGCTAGGCCTTTTCCCTCTTTGTTCTGGCATTTCTGCAGTTTAGTCCAAAGATATAGCCCCATTCCTTTGATACCGATGCATAATTAGTATAGATCTGATGTCAGTCTTGGGAGTACTTTGGATGAGTACTCACGGTTGCTTTGCTATCTCTTTTCCCCATACCCGGTTGCTGCGATCAGACGACGGAGCCCAGGAGCAGGAGATCCCCGGAGGCACCTACTACTACGTTGAGCCCGCCGACCAGGAGTAGTTCGGAGGCCCTAGGCAGGGGGCCTTCGCCTTTTCGATTAGTGTCGCTGTTATGCTAGCCTTCTTAAGGCAAACTTGACTAACTATGTCTGTACCCATATATTATTTGTTTGTATGACTTATGTATTCGGGTCCTCGTGACCCCCTGGTTTGTAATATGGAGATTTATGTTTAAATTTGAGTTTAGAGTTGTGTTGTGATATCTTCCCGTGAGTCTCTGATCTCGAGCGTGCATGTTTGCGTGTGTGATTAGTGCACGGTCGAGCAGGGGCGTCACAACCAGAGGCCATCTTCATCATCCTGGCGGTCTCCATGACGAGGAGGGAGTAGTTCCCCCTCGGGGCTGAGGGTTTGTACTAGTTGCTATGTGTTTTATCTCTCTCTCGTGTTCTTGATGTACCGCGAGCTTTGTTAATATAGTTGGATCATATGGTGTTTCTCCCTCTCTATCTTGTTGTGATGAATCGAATCTTTTCCCTTTGAGGTTTCATTATTGTCGGATTGAATATTTCAGATTTGAGAACACATGATGTATGTCTTGCATATGAATACCCGTGGTGACAATGGGGTATCATATTGATTCACTTGATGTATGTTTTGGCACTCAACTCACGGATTCCCAAGGTGACATTGGGGTAATCTATGCATAGGGGTTGATGCACGTTTTCATTATCTTTTCTCTGGTAGAAACTTTGGGGTGCTCCTTGGAGTTCTTTGTGTGGATTGAATATTATGATTATGAAGTTGTTTGATGCATATCGTATAATCAACTCACGGATACTTGTGGTGACATTGGAGTATCTAGGTGACATTAGAGTTGGTTGATGTGTATCATATGGTGTTATTTTAGTATGAACTCTAGGGCTGTTTGTGACACTTATAGGAATAGCTCAATAGATCGATCAGAAAGGATAACTTTGAGGTGGTTTCGTACCCTACAAACAATTTCTATCTTATGTTCTCCGCTAATAGGAACTTGGGAGTGATTCTTTATCGCACGTTGAGGGATGGTTATATGATCCAATTATATTAGCATTGTTGAGAGATTGCACAAGCGAAAGTATGAACCCTAGGCCTTGTTTTTAAGCATTGCAGTACCGTCTGTGCTCACTTTTGTTACTTGCTACCTTGCTGTTTTTATATTTTCAGATTACAAAAACCTATATCTACTATCCATACTACACTTTTATCACCATCTCTTCGCCGAACTAGTGCACCTATACAATTTACCATTGTATTGGGTGTGTTGGGGACACAAGGGATTTCTTGTATTTGGTTGCAGGGTTGTTTGAGAGATACCATCTTCAACCTACGCCTCCCACGGATTGATAAACCTTAGGTCATCCACTTGAGGGAAAATTGCTACTGTCCGACAAAACTCTGCGCTTGGATGCCCAACACGAGTCTACAAGAATAAGTTGTGTAGTAGACATCAGCATGGCAAGGCTAGGTGGCACGCTGGAGATCACTGCGAGGCTGGGACATGCTGCGGTGGCGAGCGGAGGGCGAATGGACGGCGGCAGAGGGACCCGGTGTACAGTGCGCGGAGAGCGCATGCCAACCCCGTGCACCCCACGCGGTCACCGCGTGCACTGGCACACGTGGTGCTTTCGGCGCTGCCAAACCATGTCAATTGAGGAGTCCCTTCAACGCGGTGCCTAGAGATGCGCTTGGTTTGCCATCTAGCGCACTAGACATGACTTGAGCTTGATGTAAAGTTTCTGGACAGAAACTTGTGACAAATGCTGGGGACAAACGGCTAGGAACTAAGAGCTGAAATTTGGGGTTAAGCATCTCTTAGGAGGGTAGTCATGTGGTAAAAATTTCAGCTCCAACAGATCAAGGAAAAATATACTTGCTTCACAAAGTGCCCATTCTGACCAGAAGCAAAAATATTTTCCTTAGCTGAAAATTTCCAAATGACCATGGGATATTTTTGCATAGGGAGGTGAGGCATGATCCAAAGAATATTTTGGATTTTTCTTGGAATTTTTGGAGCAATAAAAATGAGGGTTGCTTCATAGCTTATTGAGAAAATAGGTATTTTCAGGAAGAAAAAGAATATAATGCCATTAAAGAAATTTATCCAATGGCATTATGGTGTGAGGGATGAGGTCTAGCGAGGGTTTATGGATGATAGAACCCACTTGGAAGAAAATCAAAAATAATTCAAGGTGGCAAGTCCAAAAGAATTGACTCAAAAACCCAAATGCAAGTTAAAATATTCAATAAATCCCAATAAAAGAAAAAAGGCGAAATCCAGGGTGTTAGAAACCTCCCCCCTTAGGGTGAATCTCATCCTCGAGATTCAGTTGCTCAGGAAACAAATATGGGTACGCAGTCCTTAAGAAATCGTCTCTCTCCCAGGTGGCCTCATCCTCAGTGTGGTGCTCCCATTGGACCTTGTAGAACTTTATAGTTTTGTTGCGGATGACTCTATCCATCTCTTCCAAAATTCTCAAGGGTTTCTCTTCATATGTTAAATCTTTGGCAAGCTCTAGTTCGAGCATATCTGTCTGTTTGGCGGGTGGTGCGATGCATTTCCGTAGCTGAGACACGTGGAAAACATCATGAACCTCGGATAGCTCTGGAGGTAATTCCAACTGATAAGCCACCTTGCCCACTCTGGTCATGACTGGAAACGGACCGATATACCTTGGTGCAAGCTCTCCCCGAGTATGAAACCTTTTGACTCCTTTCATGGGGGTAACTCGGAGATATGCATATTCACCTGGTTCGAAACTGATCTGCCTATGCTTTGAGTCATAGTAGCTCTTCTGACGAGATTTTGCTACTTGTAGTCTATCTCGAATTTCTTTAACTTGCTTTTCGGCCTCCATCATCAAATCAGTCCCAAAGATTTGGCTGTCTCCTGTTTGAGACCAGTTCAGCGGGGTGCGACACTTACGTCCGTAGAGAGCCTCAAAGGGTGACATCTTGAGACTAGTTTGATAGATGTTGTTGTAGGAAAACTTAGCGTACGGCAGGCTGTCCTCCCATTTGGGTCCATGAGCAAGAGTGCATGCCCGAAGCATGTCTTCCAAGATTCGATTTACCCACTCTGTCTGCCCATCTGTCTGAGGGTGATAAGCATTGCTATGCTTCAAGGCGGTTCCCAGGGCTTGGTGTAGACGTAGCTAGAACGCCGAGGTAAACAAAGATCCTCGGTTTGAAGTAATAGTCCTGGGTATCCCATGCAGACTGACAATCCTGGATATGTAAAGTTGAGCGAGTTGGTCTGCACGGTAGGTTGTCCTTATTGGAATAAAGTGTGCCACCTTGGTCAACATGTCGACCACAACCCATATAGCGTTATTTCCTCGTGGTGTCTTCGGTAACCCCATGATGAAGTCCATGCAGATATCATCCCATTTTCATTGCGGCACGGGTAAGTGTTGAAGTAGACCAGCGGGTTTCTGATGTTCAGCCTTCACCTTGTTGCATATATCGCAACAGGCGACGTAATAGGCGATATCTTTCTTCATACCTTCCCACCAGAATGTTTGCTTCAAATCTTGATACATTTTAGTGCCTCTGGGGGGAATGTAGTATGCAGACCCGTGAGCTTCCTTCAGAATCTGCTGCTTTAATTCCCTGATGTCCGGTACACAGATTCGATTCCGAAATCGGAGTGTACCTTGATCATTAATGTTGAAATCTGGTGTCTTCCCTTCTCGTACTTGGGCCATCACCTTGAGTAACATTGGGTCACCAGGTTGAGCATTACGGATTTCGCCTTCCAGAGTAGGGGTTACTTCCAAGGTAACCGAGCATGTTGCATCACGAATGATCATATTGAGTTGAGCTATTTCTTCTCGAAGTGTTGGGTGCAGACGCTCGATTAATGAATTTGCTATGGCCGGTTTGCGACTGGGGGCATCGGCGACCACATTAGCTTTTCCTGGATGATAATTGATACCAAGGTCATAATCTTTGACCAGTTCAAGCCATCTTCTTTGCCGGAGGTTCAAGTCCGGTTGAGTGAATATATACTTGAGACTCTTGTGGTCGGTGTAGATTTGGCATCATTTTCCAATGATGTAATGCCTCCAAATTTTTAAGGCATGGACCACAGTTACCATTTCCAAGTCGTGTGTAGGATAATTCTCCTCATGCGGTCAGAGTTGTCTTGATGCATAGGCCACGACCTTTCCATCTTGCATAAGCACACACCCAATGCCACGCCTGGAGGTGTCGCAATAGATGTCGAAACTCCGGTAGATATCTGGTAGAGTCAACACTGGAGCGGTGGTCAAACGGGTCTTTAGCTCATTGAAACTGTTCTCACATGCTTCCGTCCATATGAACTTCTGATTCTTCTTGAGTAGTTCTGTCATTGGTTTGGCAATATTTGAGAAGCCTTCAATGAAGCGATGGTAATAACCTGCCAGACCCAAGAAACTCTTGATTTCTGTCACTGAAACCGGTGTCATCCAATTTAATACTTCTCTGACTTTGCTTTGATCCACAGCCACTCCTTGAGCGGAAAGAGTATGCCCAAGGAATCCCACTTCCTTAAGCCAAAATTCACATTTGCTGAACTTGGCGTAGAGTTGATGAGCGCGTAATCGCTCCAATACTGCTCGGAGATGCTGTTTGTGTTCTTCTTCACTTTTGGAATATATAAGGATGTCATCAATGAATACTACCACAAACTTATCCAAAAAGTCCATGAACACCTTGTTCATCATGTGCATGAAGAATGTAGGAGCGTTGGTTAGTCCAAATGACATGACCATATACTCGTACAACCCATATCATGTAGTGAACGCTGTCTTGGGGATATCTTCTTTTCTGATTTTCAGCTGGTGATACCCGGTGCGCAGATCAATCTTGGAGAACACTTGAGCTCCACTGAGTTGATTGAACAAATCATCGATCCTGGGCAACGGGTATTTATTCTTGATTGTGACATCGTTGAGAGCGCGATAGTCAACACACATCCGGAGACTGCCATCCTTCTTGCCCACAAATATTGCAGGTGCACCCCAAGGAGACGAACTGGGGCGAATATATCCTTTCTGAAGCATCTCATCCAATTGCTTCTTCAACTCCACTAGTTGGGATGAAGGCATTCGATAATATTTCTTGTAAATCAGTGTTGTCCCAGGCACGAGCTCAATGGAAAACTCAAGATCTCAATCGGGTGGCATGCCTGGCAATTCATCTGGAAACACATCTGGGAATTCACAGACTACTGGGACTAAATTCATATCTGTAGCAATTGCTGCATAAACCATCCCCTTCTTTGGCATGGCTCTACAGGCAAAGAACCGAGCAGACTGGCCCAAGGGATTTATTAGCGTAACTTCTCTTGTTGCGCAGTTGATGCAGACCTGGTGTCTTGTCAACCAATCCATCCCCAAAATAATATCCAATGTTGAAGATTCAATGGATACCAGGGATGCGGGGAAGATGACTCCATTGATTGCTATTTCCAATCCTTGGCATACAATATTTGTCCTGAGCCTAGATCCAGGGGATTGTACCACCATAACTTTGTCCAAAAGAGTATAGGAAAGTCGATGTTGGGCAACAAAACTCCGCGAAATAAAAAGAATGGGAAGCCTCGGAATTGAATAAAATTGTTGCAGGTATGTCATTAACAGGAAACATACCAATGACCACATCAGGAACTTCGGAGGCTTCTTTGGCGGAGATATGATGAACTTGCCCTTGAATATACTTCCGGTTGGGGTATTGCCCCACATAATTGACTTGTGGCTTCAGGTTGGTTGGCGACTTTCCATTCTTGGGACACTGCCTAGCGTAATGCCCAGTTTGTCCACATGAGTAACATGCATTGTTACGCTGACAGTCTTCCTTGATTGGTTTGGTGACCACAGTCTTGATCTGACTTTCATTCTTGATATTCCCCTGCTGCCAGGTTGGCTTGAACTCGAACTGGGGTTGCTGCCAAGTACGAACCATCTGAAAAACTTGCCCTTCCTTCTTGGGTTCAAACTTGCGTTTGCGATCTTCATATGCAGTCTTATGATCATTAACAAGTTTGTGTTCCCTTTTGGCAATGAGTGCCTTGTTCACCAGAGTTTGGAAGTCAGGGAAATCCAGCATGCTGAGTGCACATCGGAGGGTAAGGTTGAGTCCTCCAAGGAACCGATCTATCTTCCATTCTTCGGTGGCCACATCATGTGTGGAATAATGGGCCAAGTGATTGAAATTGTTTAAATACTCACTTACAGTTGAGTTCCCTTGTGTAAGGGTGAGGAATTCTCGCTGTTTGACCTTCAAGATATCGACAGGGATGTGATACTTGTGGAATTTATCTTTGAATTTATCCCAAGTAATCTCGTCTTCAGAAGGCCACATAATTTTGGTATTGTCCCACCATATAGCAGCTGGTCCTTCCAGATAATGAGTGGCGAAGGGTACCTTATCAGCATCTTCAGTGCGAGCAATTTCTAGCTTCTTCTCAATGGTCCTCAACCAGTCATCGGCTTCCATTGGGTCCACAGCTTGACTAAAACATGGCAGCTTGGTCCTCTGAAAGTCTGACAGCTTGGAGTGATTACCAGTGTGATTATTCTGCCCGACCATAGTCTGCATGCTTCTCAGGAACTCCATCAGATCTTGGTTTCTCTTCTCCTCAAACATTCGCATAATCTGCTCTGTTGTGGGTGCTTGTGGTGGAGGAGGGGGTGGCTGATATGGTTCTGGAGAATGTCCTGCTTGCCTGGCAGATAGACGAACTGTAGTATTGTCGCCACCATGACAGTTACTGCCACACCTTGCCATCCTATATATGTTTCCCAATACGAAGCATCGAGATGAGCAACATCCATAAGGGAAAAAAATAGGAAGGTGAAGCAACAAACCCGGAAAAGATATGCGTGGAAAATCCAAGGCAAATAGCGAAACAACATAATTATACAATACATTATCCAACATACATAACAAGATGACAGCATGGGTAGTACCACTACATACATACAACCAAACACCACATCATCCCCGTCTACTCATGATGGCAGCAATTGCACTGGCACTCTGACGGTCCTGCTAGTGTCTCCTCGGTGTCGGACTCTGAATCGGAACTGATAACGGACACCTCCGGAGCAAAGGAAACACGACGACGCTGGCGGGACGACTCTCCCTCAGGGTTTGGAGCAGGGTGGCTCCGCAGCATCGGAGCGGCTGGGGTAGCGAGAAGCATAGCCCACTGGGCTGGGGACTCATGGGGAGTCACTGCCGAAGTACCCGAGTTACTCTGAGAAGGTGTGGGAGTCACTGGTGCAGGTGGAGGTAAGGTGACTGGAGGAACAAGTGGTGTGTGGATAAGTGAAGGTGGATCGAATGCAGATCGAGTGGCAGCTAACTCGTCTCGAGTGCGGTTCAGCTCCTGGGCTAGACTGACGATCAGAAAGTATCCAGCCGTTATGTAATGTGACAGGTGGCTGGCTGACCGGTCGCCCTCCGGATCAATATAAGGGAAACGGATCTGTCCTGACTCAAACAGGGATGGATAGAAGTGGAAACCTGGGTGAGTCTGCATCTGAATCTCATTATAGCGCAAGTCAGTGAGAGCCTCGAATGCTGCAAACTGGATCGCCTGGTCAGGTGTAGAAGTAGTCCCGCCCTTGGTGGAGCGAGTGTAAGTGCCCACCACAGTACTGTTGTGCATGACGACCTCCGCGTGATACTCTTAAATACCATCTGCAAGCTACTCTCGGTACACCTGGTACACAGGGTCATCGCCGTCGGGGTAGAGTCGACGCCACACGTTGCTAAGCAGATGCGGAAAGGTGGAAGGTGCCGGCTCAGGCTGATACGGATAAGGGACTGGTGCCATCTACACTCATAATATTAGCTGATCAGCATTAACAGTAAACTATATGCATGCAATGCAACACCCAAGTGCAGAGTCAAATCTCAAATCGCGACAAAGGCTAAAACTACCATTTTTCTAACGCGTCGGCTGTCTAGGGCGTCCTATAGTTAGCGCGGCTCTGATACCAAACGTTGTGGCACCCCGGCTCAAAGCAACCGGTTTACCTTGCATTGCCAGCCTAGAGATCAAGTCTTCTGGCAATACACAACAACTTGGTATAGAAAACAACCGCTTTATTGATCTCTAGCGGATACATAGGTTCCAATTATTACGTGATAAGCGAGGCCAAGCGGCTGCACCTATGTACATTATTTAGTAGACATCTCAGGGGCCTCGATGATAAAGGGACTACTACGCAGCAGCCGAACGACAAGGTAGCGGAACTCCACTCCACAGGGACACTGCTAGGACACGGCCTAGAGCATGACATTCTGCTCGACATCCACACCATGCACGGCTTCTCCTGCATCTGGCATGATAAGCCAGGTGAGTACTTTGAATGTACTCGCAAGCTCACATCAAACAAAACAAGTACGACAAACAACAACAGGGCATTTAACAAGTTTAATGCATGAGCATGATTCTACCCAACATGAGGTGTGCGTGAAAAGTTGCCATGGTCCCTGGGACCAACTTACCATTTCGGGTTACCACGTAACCACCGTTCATAACTTACCAACGTGATCCTTAGTTGATCACAGCAATACCTTTCATAGTGATCTTCACGCGATCACCAATTTTGCATGTGCCATCTTGTGAATCTTAGTGTGCAAGTTAATTATATCTGTTAACCCACGGTGTGACCTAGTACGAACTGTGTCCATATCCGAGGATGCGGCTATCGATAGATTATACACTCTGCAGAGGTTAGTACACTGTACCCACACTACGGAACTCATGGCCTCGTGCTCCCATTCGGGTGGACCAACGATATTCCGACAAAGCCATTCTATTGCATGACACTCTCCCGGCCACTCCGACAAACTCCCCTTTGGGCTATGTCATGGGTGGCCCCGATGTCAACTCATGAGATCCGCCACCTCTGTGGTCGCCACCGTCGTGGCCAAACAAAACATCGTCCCAAATAGGGACCTCGGTACCGTAAAACTCGGGCACACAAGGTTATGACTGCCTACCGGGCCGGGGTAGCGCCAGTGCACAACCTTCCCTAGTAGGAGGCACCGGCGACAGGCATGACAATAGACCGCATTAGGGCCTCCCCATCTAGGCAAGTGTGGTTGCATTGGTGACCTCGATTCGGTGGCACCATGACTCGATCAACATCATGTTCAAGTTGAATTATCATCAATGTTAACTTGAAATAAAAAGATCCGAGCCATAGTGTGTGAATGGATGCACGGGTCATGATCATGAGTAACGAATGCATCATGCTACCATGAGAGTATATGACATGAACTCTACTGCACACTAGCAAGAAACATCTTCCCTACTGCATAGCATCAAAATGATATGGAGCAAATACAATGCCATAAGTTTTATATAGCACATTATTTAAATAGTGGAATATATGACGAATTTAATTCAAATAAACCATTGCCATTGCAATGCCATCCTTGCATATGAATGTTGTGGCTTGCCTTGGTTCAGAGGAGTATCACAATACTCCTGGTCTTCTCCAACACAACTAGGAGCTTCTGAAAATATTTTAAATGCAAAAAAAAAATGTCACATAAAGCATTTTATTTCACCAGAAATTATCAACAGCAAGAAAAATTCTGAAATTTGGCATGCGTAAACTTTGGCTCACTATAAACCAGCAGCAAAAGGAATCAACTCAATTGGACTTATAGAATAGAAATTATGGCTGGTCAAAGTTGGGGTCAGAATCTGGTCAAAATATTCATTTAAATGAATTTAACCGAATTTCCAGAACAGGCCACGTCGAAGGCGTATTTCCAGAGTACGCCACCACTTAGAAAACGATTCGGGAGAGAGAGAGAGGCTGACAGTGGGGTCCCACTGTCAGGGTTAAGAGAGAGAGAGAGAGAGAGAGAGAGAGAGAGAGGGAACAGTGCTCGGTGGCTCGGTCGCCGGTGATTCTCCGGCGAGGAGACCACGGCGGTCGCCAGCGAGGGGCGAGATGGACACGGCATAGCACGGCGAACATGCATGTACCCGAGGCAACGGTTGGGGTGGACGGACGGCGTCGGGAGGTTCTTCTCCAGAGACGGCGGCGGCGGAGCTCGTTGGATTCAGCGGTTCCAGCGACGATCCGGCGAACCAGTGGCACCGTCGAGCTCAGGAGATCACCACGACCTCGAGGGGAGCAGAGAGTGAAGCTGGGGGTGGCTGAGAGAGTGCACGATCCAGGGGGATCCACGGTGGATTCCGGCGATGATCGGCGGAAGGAGGCCCTCCCAGCCTTGCCGCGCTTGTTGAGGAGTGGTTTGTGGCCTGAGGAGGCGAGAGGGATGGCTAGAATGACTCGGGGACTGCTCTATTTATAGATGAGGTCGACCGTGCTCGGGACACCGCCAGCGACGAGCTGCAGAAGAAGATAGAGGGAGATGAGCTCGGGCGCGACGTGGAGGAGTAGTAGTGGTGCCCAGCTACGCGGTGCACACGTGCAAGCACATTGCGGCGCACTACGCGGAGTAAATGGAGCACGCGTGCCCACTGTTCCGCCTGGTATCATTAGGCTGCTTCCGGCGAGCGGCTTGCCAGCATCGGGGAGGAGCAGGGCGAGGCTAGGTGGCGCGCTGGAGATCGCTGTGAGGCTGGGACATGCTACGGTGGCGAGCGGAGGGCGAATGGGCGGCGACAGAGGGACCCGGTGTACAGAGCGCGGAGAGCGCATGCCAACCCCGTGCACCCCATGCGGTCACCGCGTGCACTGGCACACACGGTGCTTTCGGCGCTGCCAAACCGTGTCAATTGACGAGTCCCTTCAACGCGGTGCCTAGAGATGCGCTTGGTTTGCCATCTGGCGCACTGGACATGACTTGGGCTTCATGCAAAGTTTCTGGACAGAAACTTGTGACAAATGCTGGGGACAAATGGCTAGGAACTAAGAGCTGAAATTTTTGGGTTAAGCATCTCTTAGGAGGGTAGTCTTGTGGTAAAAATTTCAGCTCCAACGGATCAAGGAAAAATATACTTGCTTCACAAAGTGCCCATTCTGACCAGAAGCAAAAATATTTTCCTTAGCTGAAACTTTCCAAATGACCATGGGATATTTTTGCATAGGGAGGTGAGGCATGATCCAAAGAATATTTGGGAATTTTCTTGGAATTTTTGGAGCAATAAAAATGAGGGTTGCTTCATAGCTTATTGAGAAAATAGGTATTTTCAGGAAGAAAAAGAATATAATGCCATTAAAGAAATTTATCCAATGGCAATATGGTGTGAGGGATGAGGTCTAGCGAGGGTTTATGGATGATAGAACCCACTTGGAAGAAAATCAAAAATAATTCCAAGTGGCAAGTCGAAAAGAATTGACTGAAAAACCCAAATGCAAGTTAAAATATTCAATAAATCCCAATAAAAGAAAAAGGCAAAATCCTGCATGTTACAGCTCTAAGTTAATAGGTTAGTCCCAAAAAATGATATAGAATTGTTGTAAATGTATATAAAAACATCCAAGATTGATAATATAATAGCATGGAACAATAAAAAATTATAGATACGTTGGAGACGTATCAAGCATCCCCAAGCTTAATTCCTGCCCGTCTCGAATGCTACCTATCATATTCATCATATACTCTTTTCTTTTATAGCATGGACATTTGGACTTGAATGATTCAAAGCAATAGTCTATAGTTTGACATGAAGATATAAATACTCAAGGATACTAACAAGCAATCATGTCTTTCAAAATATCAAAGCTAAAGAAAGTTATCCCTAGCCCATTATGCTCAATCATTGATCCATTCATGAAACACACTCAATATTAGCTACATCCAATGCACAAGTATGACATAGTGCTCTCTAGTTGGTGGTTTATAAGGGAAGATGGAGACTCAAAATAAAAATAAAAATTGCATAAAAGTAAATAGATAGGCCCTTCACAGAGGGAAGCAGAGATTTGCAAATGTGCCAGAGCTCAAAGCTTAAATTAGAGAGATAAAATTATTTTGAGAGGCATGCTTTTCCTGTCAACGAAAACGACCGAGAATTCCCAATATCTTCCATGCGAGACACATCATAGGCGGTTCCCAAACAGAAAATAAAGTTTATTTCCTTTCCACCATTCTTTCACAATCCATGGCTAGCCGTATCCACGGGTGCCCTCCATACCAACACTTTCCAAGGAATTTTGTTGTTATTAATTTTTGATTCATTGTGGGGCTGGGCATCCCTATTACCAGCCACTCTCTCGTGCAATGACACATGAATAAACACTCATCGTGAGAATAACACACCTAGCATGGAAAATATTGGCCACCCCCTGCCACTTCATGAGCGGTACAGGCACACAAAACGGAAAATTATTTTGAAACAATAGAGTTGGCACATGCAAATTTACTTGGAACGGCACGGAAATACCGCATATAGGTAGATATGGTGGACTCATTTGGCACAACTTGGGTTTAAGGAGTTTGGATGCACAAGCAGTATTCCCGCTTAGTACAAATAAAGGCTAGCAAATAGATTGAGAAGCAACCAACCAAAAAGCGAAAACGGTCATAAACATGCATTGAACATAACTAACACCGAATAATGCACCATAAGTAGGATATAATTTCATTGCATAACTATTGACTTAATGTGCATGCATAGGGAATCACAAACCTTAACACTAATATTCTTACTAAACCACAATTACTCATTAACATGACTCACATATCATCATCTCCATATCGCAAAACTATTGCAAGGAATCAAATTTATCATATCCAATTATCTTTCATGAAAGTTTTTATTATATCCCTCTTGAATATTCATCACTTTGGGGCCAAATTCATATCTTGTGCAAATTACCATTACTATTATCAACTCTCAAAAAGATATAAGTGAAGCACGAGAGTTTAAATATTTCTTCAAAATGTAGCCACCGCCGTGCTCAAAAATATTTAAGTGAAGCACTAGAGCAACAACCTAGCTCAAAAAAATTAAGTGAAGCACATAGAATATTCTAACAAATCATGATAAACATGCGGCTCTCTCAAATTGGTGTGTCCAGCAAAGATGAGTGTGACAAACTAAAAAGCAAACAAAGTAAAGACTCATATAATACACGATGCTCAAAGTAAAACACATATCATGTGATGAATAAAAATATAGCTCCAAGTAAAATTACCGATGGTTGGTAGAAGAAAGAGGGGATGCCTTCCGGGGCATCCTCAAGCTTAGACGCTTGAGTCTTCCTTGAATATTACCTTGGGGTGCCTTGGGCATCCCCAAGCTTAGGCTCTTGCCACTCCTTATTCCTTCATCCATTGTGATCTCACCCAAAACTTGAAAACTTCAATCACACAAAACTCAACAAAACCTTCGTGAGATCCGTTAGTATAACAAAATAAATCACTACTTTAAGTACTGTTGCAAGCCCATTCATATTTTATTTCTGCATTATACCTACTGTATTCTAACTTCTCCATGGCTTATACCCCCCGATACAATCCATAGTTTCATCAAAACAAGCAAGCAATGCATCAAAAACAGAATCTGTCAAAAACAGAATCTGTCAAAAACAGAACAGTCTGTAGAGATATATTTAAAAGCCATACTTCTGTAACTCCAAAAATTCTGAAAATTAGGACAACGTGGGAAATTCATATACCAATACTGTGTAAAAATTTCAGATTTTTCTGACGCTCCAGTACAGAACCAAAATTCCAGCACTGGACGCAAAACTTTCTGTTCTCCAAACAGCATCAATTATACTATCTTCCAAATCATCCCAAAGGCATTACTTGGCACAAACACTAATTAAAACACAAAAACACAGTCATAACAGTAGAATAATTGTGAATACACAAAAGAACTTATTTTATTCATTGGGTTGTCTCCCAACAAGCACTTTCTTTATAGCCATTAATATAGGCTTGAGATTTCAATGATGCTCTCATGAGAGATAATAATAGAAACACAAAGAGAGCATCATGGAGTATATGAAAAACACACTTAAGTCTAACATACTTCCTATGCATAGCCATTTTATAGGAGAACAAATTATCAAGACAAGCAATCTCTAACATATGCAAGGAAGAAGAATGGAGCATTAACAATTTGAACTTCAAGAGAGGTAATTGAGTAACATGAAAATTTCTATAACCATATTTTCCTCTCTCATAGTAATTACATGTAGGATCATAATCAAATTAAACAATATAGATATCATATAAAATTTTATCTTCATGATCCACATGGACAAAAGTTTTATAATCTTCCAAGAGAGTGGGATTAATATTAACTGAAGTCGTGACCTCTACAAACCCACTTTTATCAAAAATTTCATAAGATTGATAATTCTCCAAAGTAGTGGGATCATTATTTCCTAAAGTTAACGCTCTTCCAAACCCACTTTTAATAGTATTGCAAACATTATTATCAATAACATATTCATCATGAGGCTTAAATAAATTTTCAAGATCATAAGTATCATTATCACCCCAATCATGATCATTGCAATAAGTAGTGGACATAACAAAATCATCATCCCCAAGCTTGGGGTTTTGCATATCACTAACACAATTGACATTAATAGAATTTACAATAATATCATTGCAATCATTCTTTTAAATCAAGGAGCTATCTTGAATCACTTTATAAATTTCTTCTTCTAACACTTCATCACAATTTTCAGATTCATGATTTTCACGCAAAACTTCATAGAGAAAATCAAGAGCACTCAAATCACTAGCAATTAGTTCATTATAATTGGATCTTTTGAAAAGATTAGCAAGTGGATGAGCATCCATAGTGATCTTAAATTTTTGCTTTCACTTTCTGTTCTTGAGTGTTGACATGGCAATAAAAGCAAGCAAGCAAATAAAAAATTTTTTGTGTTTTTGTAAAAAACTTTTTAGAAGTGGGGGAGATGAAAACGAGAGGCAAAGGAAAATAAAGTAAATGCAAGGAGATGAAAGTTTATGCGTAGGTACTTGATAGATGTTGATGATGTCTCCCTAGCAACGGCGCCAGAAATTCTTCCTACTACTTGTGAGCTGCGTTGGGTAGCTGCGTTGGGTTTTCCCCGAAGAGGAAGGGATGATGCAGTACAGTAGAGATAGGTATTTCTCTCAATTATGAATCCAAGTTTATCAATCCAGTAGGAGAATCACGCAACACCTCATTAACAGTACCTGCACACAAAATAACAAATCCTTGCACCCAATGCAAACAAGGGGTTGTCAATCCCTTGGCAGTTAATTGCAAGATTAAATTGTATGGTGATAGATAGATAGATTGAACTAAAATATAAAATAAAATAAATAAATTAAAAGTGTAGCAAGGTATTTTTAGTATTTTTAATATATGATAGAAGTAAACCCGGGGGCCATAGTTTTCACTAGAGGCTTCTCTCATGAAAATAACATACGATGGGTGAACAAATTACTGTTGGGCAATTGATAGAAAAGCAAATAATCATGATGATATCCAAGGAAATGATCATGTATATAGGCATCACGTCCGAGACAAGTAGACCGACTCCTGCCTGCATCTACTACTATTACTCCACACATCGACCGCTATCTAGCATGCATCTAGTGTATTAAGTCCATAAAGAACGGAGTAACGCCTTAAGCAAGATGACATGATGTAGACAAAGTAAACTCACGCATGAATAAACCCCATATTTTTACCCTTAATAGCAATGATACATACGTGTCATGTCCCTTTTTGTCACTGGGATTGAGCACCGCAAGATCGAACCCATTACAAAGCACCTCGCCCATTGCAAGATAAATCAATCTTCTTGGCCAAACCAAATCAATAGATTGGAGAGAAATATGAAGCTATAATAATCATGCATAAACGAGTTCAGAGAAGACTCAAATAATATTCATGGATAATCTGATCATAAACTCACAATTCATCGGATCCCAACAAACACACCGCAAAAAGTGATTACATCGGATAGAACACCAAGAACATCGAGGAGAACGGAGAGAACTCCAAGAACATCGAGGAGAACATTGTATTGAAGATCAAAAAGAGAGAAGAAACCATCTAGCTACTAACTATGGACCCGAAGGTCTGTGGTAAACTACTCATGCATCATCGGAAGGGCAGCAAGGTTGATGTAGAGCTGCTCCGTGATCGATTCCCCCTCCGGCGGAGTACTGGAAAAGGCCTCCAGATGGGATCTCTCAAGAACAGAAACTTGTGGCGGCGGAAAAAGTATTTCATGGACTCCTTTATTGGTTTCCCAATTTTAAAGAATTTATAGTGGTGGAATTAGGTCAAACGGAGCTATGTGGGCCCCACGAGCCACCAGGGCGCGCCCCCCCTGGGGCACGCCGTGGTGCCTTGTGGGCCACTTCTTCATCTTCTCGTCTCCTCCCAAAGCTTCTAGTGTTTGTTATGTCCAGAAAAAAATCTCCAAAAAGTTTCATGCCATTTGGACTTCGTTTGGTACTAACATTCTAGAAAACCAAAAACAGGCAAAAAACAGGAACTGGCACTGGGCACTAATTTAATAGGTTAGTCCCAAAAAATGATATATAATTGCTGTAAATGTATATAAAAACATCCAAGATTGATAATATAATAGCATGGAACAATAAAAAATTATAGATACATTAGAGACGTATCAGCCCCCACGGCGCGCCGCCGCAGCCGAACGCGGGGGGAACCCCGACGAGCCCCCCGCTCCTGGTGAACGACACCGGGGCCTCCCCAACCACGGCAATGGAGGGCAGCGAGGGTTCGGGCCCGGACTAGGCTCTGGTGCTCGCGAGTGACCGCACCTTGCTCAGGCATGGGGCCTTGCGTGACGCCAAGGCCTTGCTCGATCGGCTCGGGGCAGACTTCCAAGACGCGGAGGCCCGCCTCGTCGAGGAGCGCCTGAGGCTCGCTGAAGGGTGGCACCAGCTTAGCGTCGCCGTTGAGATGGGCCAGCGCCAGAATGAGGTTGCTCGCACGAAGGGCAAGAGGGAAGCCACCGAGGCGAAGGAGGCCTGTGCGAGCGCTCTCAGGGAGGCTGAAGCGGCCGCTAGACGTCGCGAGGAGGCGGAGGTCCGCCTGAAGGAACTCCAGGATCAACATGCCGCGCAGGCGCAACTGCTCCACACGCGGGAAAGCGCTCTCGCTACCCGTGAGGTGGAGCTTGCGGCCCGCATGGCAAACCTTGCGACTCGCGAGGGAGACCACGCGAGGGTGTCGACTGAGCTGGCCACAGAGCACGGGCGCCTGGAGATGCTGGGGCGCCAGGTGGCCGACGCCCAGGAGGCCCACATGAAGCGCGTCGATGAGGCCAACGCCCAGCTGGAGGCTAAGGAGAAGAAGGCACAAGAAGACGCCGACGCGAAGATAGCGGTGGAACGCCTAGCGCTTGCCGAGGAACACGGCAAGGAGCTGAAGCGGCAAGGGGATGCCTTCGAGGCGGAGCGCGAGGGGCTCCGGCAGGAAATTGCCGGTCTCAAGGTGGCGCTTGCCGAGTCGGAGACCCGTCGAGAGACCGTGCTGTAGGCCCGAACCGACGCCGAGGCTGAGCTGGTTTCCCTCCGTCTTTAGGTGGGGGGCTCCGCCCGTGCCGCCGAGCAGGCCGGAGGCGAGGCAGATCGGGAGCGGGATCGGCAGCGCGAACGCGCCAAGATGCTCCACTCCCTCGAGCTTCAAGCCCACAATGCTATGAGCTCCATCTGTAAGGAGAGGCTTGAAGCCCTCCGCGAGTCCCACGACGCTGACTATGTCGATTTCTCCACCAAACTCGTGGAGCGGCTCGAGGATGGGGCCAAGAAGGTGGACGACATTTTGGAGGAGGAATTCCGTGACCTCTTCTCTCAGGCGGTGACCCGCGTCTTCAGCCACCTCCTTCACGCCGACCCCAGCTTCAATTTTGACAAGGTGATAACCCCGGTTCCCGAGGAGCTCCGTGACGGCCTCGCGAAGGCGGTAGAAGGCCACGTGGACATGCTGCTTGGGAAGTTTTCCTGTGACAGTGGCGAGAGCTCTGATGGGGTCGGGGGAAGCGAGGGTGACGGCGCCGATAGCGACGGCGGTGGTGACGGCAGCACTTCCTCCTAGAGTTTCCCCTTTTATTATCCTGTAACAGATCGACATGGCCTTGTGGAGGTGAGGGGCACCGGGAGCTAGTGAGGGCTCCTGAGGTGCGATGCCCATGGAGCCCCCCTTTGACGTGCAAGCGGCTCGCGACAGGAGAAACGCTGGCGCTCGTGAGGTTGCAAGCGGCTCGCGAGGTAGTAGACTTAGCTTTGTGAAGAGTAGCATCTGGTGGCCGCCATTTGTAGGGCACGCCTCGCGAGGCTTCCGCTCGTGAGGTCCCCTACTGAGATGACCGCCATAGGTTGGCTCCCGAGGCGAGGCCTGCGAAGCTTCCTGAGGCTCAAGGGGGCGTCTGGCCATTGGGCCCCCTACCAGGTGACCTGTTCCTGTGATAACTGCATGCAGAATGTCTCACCACAGGGGAGCAGCGCACGCTCGCTGGCTTGCTCATGAGCGTTACGCGAGGAGATAAGACACCGAGGACCTTGGTAGGGTGGCGTGCACGGGAGCAGGCCCGCGAGTCAGAGCCCGGTTGCTTGGGTTTTTCAGTGCTGCTGGGACTGACCCGAGCATATACACCGTGTCCAGCCCCCGCTCGTGTGAGGCTTATGAGGGAGGCCACAAGCACGCACAGCTCGTGAGGCAAAGACATGACGAAATACACCATGTATGGAAACCGAAGTTTTACTGAGGCAAGACAACAAATTCCATTACACAACCAAAAAGAGATGTGGCTACCGTGTCCGGCATGGGTCAGCTTGAGGTTGGTGCAGCCCGTGGGGCGCCCTTAGTTACACATCCAAAAGCGAAAAAGGGTGCTGCCGTGTCCGGCATGGGTCAGCTTGAGGTTGGTGCGTCCCGTGGGGCGCCATCAGTTGATTGTTCCGCCAGCGCGGAGCATGGGGCTTCCACCAGGGTGTGGGCATGATCGCGGGTCGATCGTTCCGCCAGTGCGGAGCAAGGGGCTTCCACTTGGGTGTGGGCGGGAGCTCTCTCGTGCCCGTCAGGCAAACGCATTGAGAGTCTCTGGGGCGTGTACAACCCCATTTCATTCGTACACGTGAGGATCACGGGTAGAACTTGCGGAGGTGTTAGATGTTCCAGGCGTTAGGCACAGGAACTTCGTCCTCCGTCTCCAGCCGGGCTGAGCCATGCCTGGAGACATGAGCAACCCTGAAAGGGCCTTCCCACATGGGTGAGAGTTTGTGGAGTCCCTCTCTGGAGAGGATCCTGTGCAGGACGAGGTCGCCGACCTCGAGAGTGCGAGGGCGAATGTTGCGGCTGTGGTAGCGACGCACGGCCTGCTGGTACCTCGCGGCGCGAAGAGCGGCCTGACGGCGGGCCTCCTCAAGGAGCAGCAGGTCGGGGTCCCACGAGCCATCCTGACGCGCCTCATCAAAGGCAAGGACTTGCAGAGAGCCATGCTTAAGCTCCGAGGGAAGGACCGCCTGAGCTCCGTAGACCAGGAAGAAAGGGGTCTCGTCGGTAGGCTTGGTTGCCATTGTGCGGATGGACCACAGCACGGACTACAGCTCGTTAAGCTAGCCCTTGCCGCAGGCTTCGAGCTTCTTCTTGAAGCTCCTCATTTTGAGGCCCCTGAGGACCTCAGCGTTGGCACGCTCGGCCTGGCCGTTGCTTCGTGGGTGCGCCATAGAGGCGTAGCAGATCTGCGTGCCGAGGCTGGCGCAGTAGGACTTAAAAAGGCCGCTTGTGAACTAGGAGCCATTGTCGGTGATGATGTGGTTGGGGACTCCGAAGCGGCTCACGAGGCCCTTGATGAACTTGACGGCAGAGCCTGTCGGGATGGTGCGCACCGGCTCGACCTCTACCCACTTGGTGAACTTGTCGATGGCGACGTAGAGGTAGTGGTAGCCGCCAGCCACGCAAGGGAAAGGCCCCAGGATATGCAGCCCCCAGACCGCGAAGGGCCCTGAGAGAGGGATCATCTGGAGGCCCTGCGCTGGCTGGTGGATCTGCTTGGCGTGGTACTGGCACGCTTTGCAGGATTGGACCAGCTCGGTGGCGTCGCGGAGCACGGTAGGCCAGTAGAAGCCGCTTCAAAAGACCTTGCCGGGAAGGGTGCGCGACGAGGAGTGGTGGCCACAGTCTCCTTCATGGATATCGGCGAGCAACTCGCGCCCTTGTTCTTCTGAGATGCACCGCAACGAGATGCCATTGGGGCACCTGCGGTACAGCTCGCCGTCTTGCAAGCAGTAAGCGGTGGCTTGCCGAGCCACATGCTCTGCTTCTGAATCCTCCTCCGGGAGGGTGCCGTGAAGCAGGTAAGCCTTGAACTCTGCAGCCCAGCTGCCTACTTGAGGCTCCAGCGCCAGCAGCAGGCGGGCTCCTGAGGCTGGGCCGTAGTCTGGCGCACCCGTGGACGGCGCGGGCGGGAGCTCTTCAGGAAGCAGTGTGGTTCCCACGGCAGGTGGTGCAGCTGATGGTTTGAGGAGCCTTTCCTCAAAGACGCCAGGGCTCTGGGGCTCGCGGCGGGATGCTCGCTTGGCGATGTCATTGGCCTCCTTGTTGCCACCGCGCGGGACATGCTGCATGTCCAAGCCAAGGAAACGCTTCTCAAGTTTACGTACCTCTTCTAAGTAGGCTGCCATGTGCTCGTCCTTGGGCTTGTAGCTTTTGTTGGAGAAGTTGATGAGGAGATGAGAGTCACCCTTGATGGTGAGGCGCTTGATGCCGAGGGCAGAGGCGGCCTTGAGGCCGGCGATGAGGCACTCGTACTCTGCGATGTTGTTGGAGACCTTATCATCGCGCTTGAACCAGAGTTGGACAACGTAGTAGAGCTTGTCTCCCGTTGATGAGGTGAGCACGACGCTAGCCCCCGCACCCTGTCGGGAGAAGGCGCCGTCAAAGTACATGGACCATCTGCCTGGCGCTTCGTCCCCAGGCAGGAGGGATTTGCCCTCGCGAGGCTCTCTCTCGTTGGGGTCTGTCCACTCCACCACGAAGTCGGCCAGAGCCACGCCTTTGATTACTCTGGTGGTGCAAAACTCCAGCTAGAAGGCTTGCAGCTCGATGTTCCATTCGGCGACGCAGCCAGCGGCATTGGGGCTGCGCAGGACTTGCTCCAAGGGGTAGGAAGAGATGACCTTGATGGGATGACCCTGGAAGTAGTGGCGCACCTGGAGGCGATGAGGAGCGCGAGGAGGAGCTTCTGTTGAATGGGGTAGCGCTCGCATGCATCCCTTAGCACCGTGCTGACGAAGTACACAGGGTGCTCGATGAGGCACATAGTTGTGGTGGCAGCTTGCTCTTCAGGTGGCTCGCGAGGCTTGGCAGGCTCAGGAAGCTCATGAGGCCCAGAAGTCTCGCAAGATTCGGAGGGCCCAGGAGGCGTGGAGGGCTCGGGAGGCTCGTGAGGCCCGGAGGGCTTAGGAGGCGTGGGGGGCTCAAGAAGCTCGCGAGGCCCGGAGGGCTCAGGAGGCGCTGAGGGCTTCTCCTTAGCACAGACATGCTCCTCCCGCATTGCTACAAGCGTCGCGCTGGCGGTCTGGGGGGTAGCCGCCAAATATAGGAGCAGGGGCTCGCGGGGGCGCGGCGCGACCATGATGGGCGGGCTCGTGAGGTACCTCTTGAGGTCTTCAAAGGCGGCGTCTGCCTCAGGGGTCCACTTGAAGGAGCCGAACCTCTTCATGAGCTTGAAGAACGTCAAGGCTCGCTCGCCAAACTTAGAGATGAAGCGCCCCAGGGAAGCCATACATCCTACCAAGCGTTGCATTTCCTTGAGGGTCCGGGGAGGACGCATTTTCTCGATGGCCTTGATCTTCTCAGGGTTGGCCTCGATGCCACGGTGGGAGACCAGGAAGCCGAGGAGCTTGCCGGAAGGAACTCCGAAGACGCACTTATCGGGGTTGAGCTTGAGGTTGACCTTGCGCAGGTTGGCGAACATTTCCTTGAGATCCGCAATGAGGGACCCAGCCACACGAGTCTTGACCACGATGTCGTCGATGTAGGCCTCCGCGCTCCTCCCCATTTGAGGCCCCAGCGTGATGCGCAGCAGCCGCTGGAAGGTGGCGCCTTCACTCCTCAAGCCGAAGGGCATGCAGACGTAGCAGTATATGCCGCAAGGGGTGATGAAGGCCTTCCTCTCCACGTCTTCTGCCGCCATCTTAATCTGATGGTAGCCTGAAAAGGCATCCAGGAAGCATAGCAGGTCACATCCGGTGGTGGAGTACACAATCTGGTCGATGCACGGCAGTGGAAAGGGGTCTTGAGGGCAGGCCTTGTTGAGGCTCGTGAAGTCGACGCACATACGTTCCTTGCCGCCCTTCTTAGGGACGATGACTGGGTTGGCGAGCCATTCGGGATGGAGCACCTCACGGACTACTCCAGCTTCTTGCAGCTTGTGTACTTCTTGAACAATGAACTCTTGCTTCTCCGGCGCCTCGCGCCGTGCTTTTTGCTTGATGGGGCATGCATTGGGGCACACTACTAAGTGGTGCTCGATCACCTCCCTCGGTTCACCAGACAAGTCAGATGCTTTCCAGGCGAAAACATACGAGTTTGCCTGAAGGAAGGCGATGAGCGCGCTTTCCTATGCAGGATGGAGGTAGGTCCCGATGGTGAAGGTAGGGCCTGAGCCGCTGCCGTCAACCGACACCTTCTTCGTCTCGGTGCGGTCCTAAGAGAACAACTGCTTCTTCTTCGCAGGTGCGGCCTCAGGAGGCTCGACAGCATCCTTGTCAGCCGGATGCGCGGCGGCGGCGGCTTTGTAGGTGTGCTCAAGGGAGCAGACCGCGTCCTTCTCGTCGCAGGTGACGGTGATGATGCCGCTGCAGCCAGGCATCTTGAGAACGTTGTAGGTGTGGTGGGTCGCCGCCATGAACTTGGCGAGAGATGGGTAGCCCAAGATGGCGTTGTACGGCAGGCCGATGTGCGCCACATCGAAGTCGATGAACTCAGTGTGGTAGTTCTTGCGGGTGCCGAAGGTGACAGGAAGGCGCACTTGCCCCAGAGGGATGGTGGAGCCATCAGTCACTCCGGAGAAGGGCCTGGTCGGCATCAGCTGGTCGTAGGGCACTTGGAGCGTCTCGAAGGTCTCGATGGAGATCACGTTTAGGCCGGCGCCTCCGTTGATGAGGGTCTTGGTGACCGCGATGTTGCTGATGATGGGAATGCACAACATGGGGAGCGTGCCTACGGTGGCCGTGGACTTGGGGTGGTCCTTGGAGTCGAAGGTGATGGCGTACTACGACCACTTGAGGGGCCACGCGGCCTCAGGCTTCGGGAGGGCGGCGTTCACCTCGCGAGAGAGCTGCTTGAAGTGGCGGTTGGAGACGGGAGCTTGAGCCCCGCCAAGGATGCAGGCGACCACGCGAGGATCCTGGTAGCCCCCAGCGCCCTCGTCAGGCTGGCTGACGTCGTTCCTCCAGCGTGGCAGTGGCAGTGGCGGGAGAGCGGTGTTGGCCTGAGGGTTTGCCTCACGAGGCTGATCGCGCCAGGTGGACACACGAGGCTGGTCGCGCCAGGCGGTCTCACGAGGCTGGTCACGCCAGCCCTGGCGGAAGTTACCATTACCGTTGCGGCCGTCCCAGCGGTTGCCGCCGCGGCCACCTCTGCAGCCAGCGCCGCGGTCATTGCGGTCGCCTCGGCGGCCCTGGCGCTTGTTGCGAAGCAGCTTGAGCTCCTGGCAGTCCTCAGTGCTGTGGGAGCGCACGTTGTGGTAGGCGCAGAGCGGGCGGCTGTCTTTCCTGGGCTCGTGGTGGTCATGGCCGCGCTTCTGCTCGGGATCCGCCGCAAGCACGGCAGGGCCCTTGCGCTTGATGTCCTTGTTCTTGGCCTTGGCAGCGTCGGGCGCCGCATCGGGGTCATTGTGCATGAAGAGGCGACCTTCTTCTGCCTTGGCGCACTTGTCGGCGAGGTCGAACAGCTCAAGCACCAAGTCCAGCTCATCATTGATGGCGAGCTTCTCGCGCATCTTGATGTCCATGACGCCGGTGAAGAACGCAAAGACGACGGCCGCGTCGGAGGCACACGGGATCTTGTTGCGCACCTGGCTGAAGCGCTGGATGTACTTGCGGAGGGTCTCATCTGGGCGCTGCCGCATATGCTGCAGGTCGTTGATGGTGAGGGAGCGGTCGTGCGTGCCCTTGAAGTTGGCAACGAACTGGCTGCAGAGCTCGGCCCATGACGAGATCGACGCCTCAAGGAGGTTCATGAGCCAGAAGCGCGGGCCTTCCTTGAGGGCCATGGGGAACCAACTCGCCATGATATTGTCGTCGCCGTTCACCGCCTCGACACTCAGTGCATAGAGCTGAAGGAACTCTGCGGGGTTGGCGGTGCCATCGTAGCGTGGAGGCAGTTCTGGCTTGAACTTCACTGGCCACACCACCCGACGCAGCTCGCGAGTGAAGGTGCGGCAGCCCACACCGCTCGAGGGAACACTGCCGGCGAGGGCGGCACGATTCTAGCGGCCAGCCACCGTGACCTCCTGGACGGCCTGGTCTTGGTGCCGGCGCTACAACTCGAGGAGCACATGCGGATCAGGCGGCGCGCAGCGGACGATCTGGCAGCTGGCCTCATCTCGGACCGGCGAGGAAGCACCGCTGGACGGCTCACGTGCCCGCGCGTTGCGCTGGGGCCCGTCAAGCTCGTCGCGCGGAGGAGGAGGAGGCAGGGGAGCGCTATGCATTATGTCCCCAGCGTGAGACGGCGGGGGTCGGAGCGAGTGGGAAGGCGCCAGAGCATCCCGGGCGGCGTTGATGAGCTCGATGATGCGACCAAGCCAGGCGTCGTAGCCGGCGTCAGTTGGACGGTAGCGGCGCAGCTCACCCGCCATGAGCAGCGCGGCTTGCGCGTTCGGCGGCCCACGGTGGGCGAGGGAGGAGGAGGCCATGGCGGTGTGGCCCTTTGCCCACACGGAGGGGTGCATGGAGGAGTCCTGCTGCTCCCGGGCGGCAGGGTCGGTGGCGGCAGCGGCCTCGACAGGGGGGTGGCAGTTGTCGCAGGCCACTGGCTCCGTCAGAGCCACACAGCCGGCCCTGCGCTTAGCGCGCTCGCGGCAGGCGTCAGCCATGGGGCTGACGGAGTGGAGGACGGAGAGGAAGAACAGTAGCGCACCCCTACCTGGCGCGCCAAATGTCAGAGTTCGGGCTCCGGGGACCCAAAGGTTCGAACACTGGGGTGAGCCGGTTCCTACCTCGTACCACAGCTGAACTACGGCGGAGTTACAGCGAGAGCGGACCGTGGACTCAGCAGTTTACCCAGGTTCAGGCCACCTTGCGGTGTAAAACCCTACTCCTGCTTGGTTGGGATTGCTCTGGGCAAGAGGATGCTCTCGCGTACAAGGTAGGAGATGAAGGGATCGGATCCTACAGTGGCACCCTGCCCTCCTTTTATATCTGCCTTGGTCCTCTTCCACCGAAAGCATTGGCGGAAAGGGTTGCCACACAACGGCTAGTTTGAAGGGGGACAGGAGCGCAGTCTATCGTGACAAAAGGTGGTCTTCATCTGCAAAGTGACCGTCTATGACGCGCCGGTGGGCTCGGGGATGACCTCCGCCCTGCGCGCCTGCCGTCTTGGTCTTCTTTCACCGATCGGGCAACCTTTGGGGGTTGCTTTGGGAAGTGGATTGCTGGCCTTGCTCCCTTAGCGCAAAAGGGGAAATCTTCACCATCCGCGCCTGCTGGCATGGCCTCTGTCACCGTTCGTAGCCACGCGCGTCACCCACGTGATGGGCACGATACCGCACGACCGAGCCGAACAGCACCGTCTCGCGCGCCTTCGGGAGGGTGCCTCGGGAGGCCGCCTCGCGAGAGGGCCTCGCAAGGCTCTCGGTGAAGCAGCAGAGTCTTGCTTGCTCGCTACCTGAGGAGGGGTCCTTAGGAGGCTGGGGCCTCATGAGGGGTCTTGCCTGAGACACCCGCTGGTGGTCGCATGCCGGGCCTCCGCCAGGTGTTGCGCCCTTGGCCAAAGGCAGACGGGCCGGGATACCCTGGGTTCCACGGGCCCGACAACTTTCTTGTGTGTATTTGTGCTCATGACGGCACTGTTTTGTGTCTTCCTACCTTCGTCACATGCAAGGGTGTTGTAGCGCACATCTCCAACAACGCAAGATGCATAATGTCTTACCCGAGTATCAGGACCCATTGCTAGTGCGTAAAGGGTATCACTAACTGCCTGCCCCTCCTCCCGCATCTCCTTAACCTATGGTTAGAAAATAGACAAGCTGGTCATCTTATGTACTCTATATATTAAAAAAACTGACAGTGCAATTCAAAAGCTTACACGGCTCTTCAACCATTTCGCAAATCCTTCCCTAACCCGTTTGTCAATGTTTCTTGGATTTTGCGCCTCTAACTCCTCTTCATACACACTGCCGAACATAGTGATCGCGTCAAACATCTAAATATATAAGAATGTGCTGCAAGTTTAGTAGATTACGATGTATAAGTTGTAGTACTTAGCACTTACTCGATATAAGGAAGAATCTCAGGACAGTTATTCAACACATACCAAACCATTTTGTCCAAATCTTTAGGTTTGTCATTTTGTCGAATCTTCCCTGTTACTCGAATAGCAGGATCGGAAACATTGAGCTCAGGATTTTTTTCGCCCACCTTTTTGCTAGGATGATAAGCGGTTTCAATGTATCTTGAGAAGAATGTGAGCGCTTCTGTAGCAATGTAGGCCTCTGCAATGGAACCCTCAGGTCTAGCTCTGTTCCTAACATAGCCCTTGAAAGTGCCTAGCCGCCTTTCAATAGGGTACATCCATCCATACTGTACTGGACCTCTAAGTAATGCCTCATCAGGTAGATGAACAGCCAAATGCACCATCACATCAAAGAAGGCTGGAGGATATATCTTCTCAAGGTCTCATAGGATAGTTGGTATCCTCTCTTTAAGATGATTCACAACATCTATCCTGATATTTCTACTGCATAGTTCCCTGAAGAATTGTCCCAACTCTGCAACTGCTCTGTATAAGTCAGGGCGGCCCAATCCTCTAAGGAGAACAGGTAAAACCCTTTGAAGTAGGATGTGGCAGTCATGAGTTTTCAACCCTTGTACCTTGGTTCCATCTGCACTGATTCTCCTTTTAGGGTTGGAAGCAAATCCATGTGGGAATCTCACACGTGACAGGATCTTGCAGAATTCTTTTCTCTTTTGCTTGTCGAAGACGTACATAGCTGGTGCCATATCCCGTGATTCACCATTGTCTTTCACCTGCAAATCAGATCTGATAGCCCGGTGTGTCAAATCAATCCTAGATTTTAAGGTATCTTTTGTCTTGCCTTCAATATTAAAAAGTGTGCCGATAATGCTGGCACATATATTTTTCTTGATGTGCATCACATCAAGATTATGCCTCAGATCCAAATCCTTCCAATACTCCAAGTCCCACAAAGTGGACCTGCGGGTAAACAATAATCTCTATTTTGCCTTGCCACGCTTCCTTTTCCTGCTACCATCATCGGGATGGTTTCCTGGTGTAATATGCCTGACCTTCTCTAATTCCTCCTGCAACTCATCGCTGGTGAGCCTCTCTGGTGCATCACGGTTTTCATGACTTGCATTGAACACAGGTTTTCGGTATTTTCTAAGATGCAACTTGTCCTTGTCAAGGAAATGGCAGTGTCCAATGTAACAGACCTTGCTAAGCATTGTGTATGACAGCGGATTCTTGTCACAGCGAACACATGCATTGTAACCATGTGTCGTTCCCCCTGACATAGAGCCCAAAGCCGGATAATCATGGATGCACCAAATTATAACAGCACGCAGAATGAAATCAGCTGGTGGGCTGCTATATAGGTCTCGAGTGAGAACACCCCTCCATAGCTTTGAAGTTCCTCCACAACAGGCTCCATGAATAAATCAAAATCCTTTCCAGGACTTTTTGGATCTGGGATGAGCAAGGCCATGATGTAGTTTGATTCTTTGGTGTAGACATTTGGCGGCATGTTGTAAGGGATAACCAGCACTGGCCACATGCTATATGTCGTGCTCTGGTGGCCAAATGGGTTGAATCCATCTGTAGCTAAGCCAAGTCTAATGTTTCTCGGCTCAGCAGCAAACTCTTCGTGTTGCAGATTGAAGCTTGTCCAGTCACTACCATGAGATGGCTCATTACATTCCGATCTCTATGCTCCTAGTTCCTAGAATGCCACAGTACATCCTCTCTTGTTTGAGCATCATGAAACAACCTCTGCAATCTTGGTATAATTGGAAAATGTCTCAGAACCTCATGAGGAATCCTCTTCATAGCATCGCCATCTTTCCATCTTGATGATTTGCATTTTGGGCATTCACGTAAGTTGGCATAATCCTTCCGGAACAGAACCCAATTATTCTCGCAAACATGGATCATATCATATCCAATTCCAACCTCACGGAGGAAATTCTTCATTTTATTGTAGGTGTGTGGCAGCTCCGACACAGCTGGGTAAGAATCAGGGAAAGCAGCCATCATCGCATCGAATGATTTGTTGGTCATCCGCTAAGATGTCTTCACCTAAAGAAAGCTGACCATAGCTGAGAATACTGACACCTTACAACCTGTGGTGACTGCCACGTTGCATTGGTCCAACATGCGGGCCCACCGTTTTTCCTGTACAGGTGTAAGTTCTCGAAATGCGCGAGCATTTTGTAGCATTGTTTCAATCTTGGTCAAAATCACTGGCTCCGCCGCCACCTCCACCTCCTCCTCTTCTTCCTGAGCATCAGGCAGATCAAGATGGTGATTTGCTGCTTCCACATAGTGTGACACCCTGGTTTTCGCTCCTCAATTTTTTCCTTCGCGGGATTTGACTCCCGTCTTTTTTTTTGATGTTTTGGATTTTCTCTCGCTCTTGGGTATATGAAGATGGTCATTTAGCCTTGCCTTTCCTATCCAACCAGAGATTCTCTCCAGTCCAACCCTGTCACCCAAAATATATTCTCAGGATTTTACCACCGAAACCCTACATTCTGAGTCACCGGAAGGGAAAAACTAATTCCCTCCGTTACAAAGGAACCCCAATTTCCTTTGATCTGTTGCCTCCCAACCTTTTCCCAGAGATTCTACTGTATCTATAAACCCTGGATATGCAAAAATATTAACAAGTCATTTGCAATATTTTTCATTTAAAATTAATTAGTTTTTCTGCTGTTTAAAGGAATTAAATCCAGAAAAATATCTATCCATCTCCAAAGTTCATGAAAACTTGTGGAGATATTCTTTGTGATCATATTGAGCTCTCATAAAAATATTGACCATAATTAACTAAGGGAAATTGCATTTTCCAATTTAAAGCCAATATTGCACTTTGGGCACTTTCCAAAGGAACTACCATTTTGGTAGCCAGGAAAAATCCCAAATAATTTGTGGAGCTTATCCTATCCATATCTTCACCATTTCTATCAATAACCCAAGTTCCACAGTTCAAAGTTTGAGAGCATCATCCAGTTCTTGTTTCTGGATTTATTTTGAGGTTGTGAAGCAACTATATTTTATATTGCTTCAAAATTCTTGAAATTAATCCAGGACCTCACATTCCCTATATGATGTGAGCATGCAAAAATTCACATCATTTCATCTAGCCAATTTCTCTCAAAAATTCCATCTAGTTTCTGTCCCGCTGGAAGCTCTGTGAAGGAAGTATCATTTTGGTATATCCAAATGAGCTAAAATTTTACCAGTACCCACATGTTTCCAAATCAACTTCCTACACCAAAATTCAGCTCATTTCATTGATCCATTTGAGCACAATATCAAAATCTGGATTCTGGACCAAATTTGGCATTGCAAAGGAAGTGCATTCAAACTTGGCTCAAACGGCATCAAATTTGGCCAGAATCTACTCCTTTCAACCACATTTCAACTTGACAACATACCAGTCCCATTTACCAAGCCATTTCATCTCAATAGCTGCTGCAAGATCTTATCCAGAAACTGTTTTGACTCCCCTCGATTAACCTAGACTTTTCCTGGTTCACCCAGAGCCATATCTTATCCATTTGAGCATCAAGAAGCCTGTTGGACAAGCTCAGACAGGCAGACGTGTGCCAGAGCACGCGGACCGCGTGGTGACCGCGTGAGCCGAATGCAGAACTGGCGCTCTGCGTCGTGCGTCGCCTCCGCCGACCGCTCCGGCCAGCCATAGCTTGTCCGCTGGTGCCGACCTGCTTCCCCACCGTCCAAGCACCCCTCCTCCACTGGTTTCTCCCTCGGCCGCTTCTTTGCCGCACCGCGACGACGTCACTGTACCGCCACTGTGCCCGCACATGCGCCGCCGTATCCTGCCGAACCGAGGCTTCTCGAGCGCGCCAGCGCGCCAGCGCAGCCCCGTCCTCATCCGGTCGTCAGGTCGGCACCGCTCCTCGTGCACCACCTTGTCGGAGCTCCAGGACGGCAATAAGCACGCCACCGCGGCCGTGCCTATCCACACGCCTCGGCGGGCTATAAAAGCTGCAGCCGAGCCCCTCCCCGAGCACCCACACCACCCCAGCAGCCTCTCCTCTCCCTCTACTCCTCCCCAGCGCTCTCGCCCGGCCAAGTCTCTTGCCGGAGCGCTCAAATTTCCGGCAAGCCCTCCCCACTGCTCCGCCTCCAATCCTCCACTCCGGCCACTCCCCGCCTCCCCTAAGCTGCCCAGTAGGAGCCCCACTCATCGGAGATCGCGCCCGAGCTCTCGGAAAGCCGATTCCTCCGCTCGAGCCCACACATTGACCGCGCCCATTTCAGCACTGTGCGGCCCAGTAGCACAGTGCTATTTCTTATTATCTCGCTGAAAATCGGTCAGGGGTCCAGTTGTAATTATTTATATTACAGATTGGTCCCCGACAGAAAAACACTCGTAACTTTTTTCTCACAACTCCGATTCAGGTGAATCCAGAGCCCACCTTCATATTTTTCCGAGCCCGTTCCGATGGCATCACTTTCACAATGTTTACACATTCTGAAAATGCCCATTTTTCACCTGCCCTATATTCAGCCCCCGAGAGAGAATCTTCTCCGGCGAATTGTTCCGCGAGGTGACCACACTTCTCCTAGAGTATTCCTTCACCCCCAGGCAAGTCGACCATCTGATATATGCCCTAAAGCATTGCTCTGTGTTATTCTTGCGTATTTAATTAATGAATATGCCTGTGTTAGAAATAATTGAACTACTGCTAGGTTGAATTTGCTATTTACATTTCCTGCTAATGCTCATCATATTATCGCACTAGTGACTCGTAGGTGACATTATGGAGATAGGTTGTTATGTTTTCATCGTGCATTACTATTGTTATTGCAATGATAAAGAATTTGACTTAATTATGACAACCTCCTCCGTCGGCTGGATCGAGTCATAGTGCCACCGAACCGAGCTCATCAGTGCAGCCACACTTGTCTTTATGGGAAGGCCCTAACTTGGTCTACTGTTTTGCCTCTTGTCGGTACCACCAAAGAGGGAAGGTTATGCGTGCGCGCTACCCTGGCCCGGAAGGCGGCGATAACCTTGTGAGCCCAGTTGTTTGTTTGCGCGCGGTCCCCATTTGGGAAAGTTTAGTTTGGCCACGACGGTGGCAAGTGTCAGGAGTGACACAGGGGCCACCCAGGACATGACCCTGGGAGGGTATGATTGTCGGTGGGACCGTAAGAGTGCCGGGCAATAGACAAGTTTTGTTGGAGCAGCACCGGTCCACCCGAGTGGGAGCATGAGGCCAGGAGCTCCATAGTGTGGCTAAAGTGCGCAACCTCTGCAGAGTGTAAATCTATTCGAATAACCGCGTCCTCGGTCAAGGGACACAGTTCGTATTAGGTCAAACTATTTGGTCTGTGTCGAGTCTGGAGGAACAAACCATATGATGTTAATAATGAATGAGAGAAAGGTATGATTTGTCAGATTTATAGGGCAGATGCAGGGACATCGGATGATGTCAGGTATATGGGATGTTAGCCATGCGATGGCTATGAGATGAGTTGTCGGATGACCGTATGACTTGGATTTGATTTGGATCGGGTTTGGATTGGATCCTAAGATTCTTCGAATTATGGATTAATTACTTGATACGCTGTATCTTCGTCATACTGCAGTTACTTTGATAGTTAACATGCTAGATAATCCTGTTATGATATGATATTGCCAGATAATCCTGCTAAGACATGATAGCTAATATTGTTAAAATAATGAATGCATGCTTGAATGCCATGGATTGCTTTGCTTGGTGTATATGTTGGTTTGGTTTGCTTGCGAGTACATTCAAAAGTACTCAGCTACCTTCAATGTGGCCAGGTTCACCTAAGGATTCGACGCCCACTAGCGAGGAGCCGGATTGTTCGCGGGCTAGAAGAGTAACCCAGTCAGATCCCTGTGGATTGGAGCCGCACCAAGACCATGCTGCCTTAGATAGAGTTTTCTGCTGCCATCACCCTTGTAAAATATCATGTAAAACTTATATATCCATTAATAGAAATGCCTGTGTTCATGATACTTGTTGTAAAGGCACGCGCCAGTGTGATTTTCTGTGCTAACGTGTGCGGCAACCGTCTGGCTACAGTGGTATTCAGGCGGGGTGCCACAACGGATGGTATCAGAGCCAGGCTGACCGTAGGTTACCCTAGCTGGACTTCATTGTCTTGTGCTCAGTAGGAAGCCCAAATGGATTTCAGCCATCTTTGCTAAACAGGCACGGCTACTATTGATCATAAGACAACCCCATAGGTTTTTGGCTCCATCAGACCCCAACTCTCGTGGCCCTTGCCTCTGGTGGGAAATATCCGCACCAGGCAACGACCCGTGAGCCCTGAACCCCTAGGTAAGCCAGAAAGCCCTACTCTGCTTGCTAACCATGGCATTTCCCTCCTCAAATTCAGTTTCCTTTGGGAAACGCCTATAAATTTCATCTTTCCCCGATAACCCTAGGATCGTTGACTAAGCCACTTTGGCTATGGTCATGCGTCGAGTGGATGTTCCCTAAGGAAGTAGTAGGAGCTTGACACCAACTACTACCAGGAGCATTGTGTGGTTCGCTTCTAAATCCTTAGAGGTACATCGAGTGCGCTATACTAGCTATACTAGTGAATCTTTGGCCACGTGTGTAAGGTCTGCAAAATTTGAGCTTTATTTGCCTTTTGGTTTCTCGCGATTCTTGTTTCTTGCTCGATTCCGTTCCCTTGCTCCGACAGGATCCATCCGCACGTGCTATAAAGAAGACCAGCAGACAACTTGGATAATACCCAATAATCCAAAATTTCGAAGAGCAAAGTCAACTGCCTGATATTCCGAACATTATCACCGGATCTGTCAAGAATGAAGAATGGGTCAGAAGCAGAATCTGCATGCAACCGACAAGGCCAGACTATACCCAAGGGAGTTTGCCTCAGAATTGATCACACAGTGAGATGAGCTATCCGGAATGGACACCAGCAAGAGCAAATTATTCGGTCCTCGACACAAGGATTATTTAGTCAGCGAGGTGAACCTTGAGTTCTTCTCAATGGACTCAAGAATCATTTATTCCCCACAGAAGCTATATTTCTAGAATGTGAATGTGTCGAGGGCAACAACAAAACTCTGGTATGTTGATACAATTTCAAAGCATATTTTGGAATTTACCGGTGCATATACAAGATTTTCTGGGCAAAGGGAACAAGGCTTGCGAAGAATACTTGGATAAGTTCACGGCTGCCCAGAATCAATGAGAATTTCAAGTTCAGTTAAACCAAATGGAAATTATCCGCCAACTGCTTACCACCGGCAACACTTGGTTTGAATGCTAAGGGTATTCCGAATTAATTGCCAACATAGCATCGGCACCAGTTGTGCAACCTTTACAGCAACAACGAGCAAACCAGCAGAAGGACAAGCGATGTGCATGACCAATGAAATATCTTTAGTCGAGATATGGACTATACCAAGTTCTGGCTCCGCTATGGGTAAATTTCGGATACCCCGGAAGGAAGCGAGAAATGGCCGTAGATCCGACCACATATCACAGTACAAGGCTTCTGGTATAAGAAACCCAGCATTCCTCCGCAAGCTATCGAGAAGACCTTACGACGCAAGACTCCGAACCTTCCTCGCTACACCACTTGGCGAGAAAATCTTCTGGGGTACGGCACTCCCATCCTCCTCAGCGTGCTATCACGGAAAGCTTCCGACACAAGGCACCTGACCTTCTGCAGTAAGCCATATGAGGGAAAACTTCCGAGGTACGATACCCAGCCTTCTTCGGCACACTACCTTGGCAAAAGCTTTGAGCATAAGGTATTCATCTTTCTTCAGCACGCCATCGTGCCCACAACAATCCTGTCAGAAGCACGAACTAGTCCAGACACACGTTCACCTCAGAGCTCAATGGATTATGAGTGGATTTATTCTATACTTGCATATGTTGTGAGCATGCAGTCTATTCGATCAGTTCATGCGAGCCACTCGTACACAGGAATGACTGTGTTTAGAAAACATTGACCCCACACTTCAAAGAAGAATATGAACGCAGCAACCCCTACGAGATATGCAAGAGTAAGTTGGGAATACAAGCCCAACAAGCTGGGATATGACCAAGGAGCCGTGTTGGCAGGTCATGACAGGTCCATCAAAGGAACTCCCAAGAACAATGAATCTTCGGATACACAACCTCTGTGACGGTCACTAAAAGTAAAGCTTCACAGACAAGGTGATATTGCCAATCCTTGTCAGACTCTTGCATTTACGGCCACAACAATGCAGCCAGCATGCCATACTCATCATGAATATTGGCCATCAACCAAGATAAGAGGCTAGTCTCCGAAAGGTGCACCGAGTGATAGCCATACTATGTTCAGCTCAGTGGTCATAACCAGGACTATAAAGGCTATATATATGGCAGAGCCACCTCAGTAACTGGCAAGGTTTGATAGACTGGCTTCACTTGGAAATACGACATTCAGATAGAATAGCTAAAAGCACATGCCGTCGGCATCGACAGTTCATAGATGCATGATAAGAGATTACTGTCTATGATTACTTTGTGATCATGCCCAACATTTCAGTTGGGAATCTCCTGAGGACGAAGTCAGAATGCAAGAGACAGGAGGGAACACCCCGTACGGAAACACAGTCAGATTGAAAGAAAGTCATCCCTAGTTACTCGAGGCCATACGAGCACATGAGCCCTGTATCCAGAAAGGATATCTTGCCCTTGGTAGTCAGTGTACGAAGTGTCACAATAAAACCTGAAGCAGCTAGCTCCAGGCCATGGAAGTCAAGCTGTTTGTTGGCATTACCCGCTACCTCACCCAGCAACACCACTGCCAGGACAAAAGTTACACCTGCCAGGAAAGAGAAGGATTCAATGTAACTGTGTGGAAAGACAACACTTGAGCAGTCAGAAGAGGTAGTTAAAAGGCCAGGGAACTGACGAAGACAAGACAACTGATGGATCCAAGTCACACACAGGTAAGTTCCCCTTTGCCGGAAGGTAAGCCTAGAAATCTCGAGGAGGAGATTTTCCTATGGGGGGTAGGTTTGTGACACCCTGGTTTTCGCTCTTCAATTTTTTCCTTCGCAGGATTTGACTCCCGTCTTTTTTTTCCGATGTTTTGGATTTTCTCTCGCTCTTGGGTATATGAAGATGGTCATTTAGCCTTGCCTTTCCTATCCAACCAGAGATTCTCTCCAGTCCAACCCTGTCACCCAAAATATATTCTCAGGATTTTACCACCGAAACCCAACATTCTGAGTCACCGGAAGGGAAACCCTAATTCCCTTAGTTACAAAGGAACCCCAATTTCCTTTGATCTGTTGCCTCCCAAACTTTTCCCAGAGATTCTCCTATATCTATAAACCCTGGATATGAAAAAATATTGCCAAGTCATTTGCAATATTTTTCATTTAAAATTAATTCCTTTTTCTGCTGTTTAAAGGAATTAAATCCAGAAAAATATCTAACCATCTCCAAAGTTTATGAAAACTTTTGGAGATATTCTTTGTGATCATATTGAGCTCTCATAAAAATATTGGCCATAATTAAATAAGTGAAATTGCATTTTCCTATTTAAAGCCAATATTGTACTTTGGGCACTTTCCAAAGGAACTACCATTTTGGTAGCCAGGAAAATTCCCAAATAATTTGTGGAGCTTATCCTATCCATATCTTCACCATTTCTATCAAGAACCCAAGTTCGACAGTTCAAAATTTGAGAGCATCATCCAGTTCTTGTTTCTGGATTTATTTTGAGGTTGTGAAGCAACTATATTTTATATTGCTTCAAAATTCTTGAAATAAATCTAGGACCTCACATTCCCTATATGATGTGAGGATGCAAAAATTCACATCATTTCATCTAGCGAATTTCTCTCAAAATTTCCATCTAGTTTCTGTCCCGCAGGAAGCTCTGTGAAGGAAGTATCATTTTGGTATATCCAAATGAGCTAAAATTTTACCAGTACCCACATGTTTCCAAATTAACTCCCAACACCAAAATTCAGCTCATTTCATTGATCCATTTGAGCACAACATCAAAATCTGGATTCTGGTCCAAATTTGGCATTGCAAAGGAAGTGCATTCAAACTTGGCTCAAATGGCCTCAAATTTGGCCAGAATCTACTCCTTTCTACCACATTTCAACTTGACAACATACCAGTCCCATTTACCAAGCCATTTCATCTTAGTAGCTGCTGCAAGATCTTATCCAGAAACTGTTTTGACTCCCCTCGATCAACCTAGACTTTCCTGGTTCACCCAGAGCCATATCTTATCCATTTGATCATCGAGAAGCCTGTTGGACAAGCTCAGACAGGCAGACGTGTGCCAGGGCACGCGGACCGCATGGTGACCGCGTGAGCCGAATGCAGAACTGGCACTCTGCGCCGCGCGTCGCCTCTGCCGACCGCTCCGGCCAGCCGTAGCTTGTCCGCTGGTGCCGACCTGCTTCCCCACCGTCCACGCACCCCTCCTCCAGTGGTTTCCCCCTTGGCCGCTTCTTCGCCGCGCTGGAATGTCGTCACCGTACTGCCACTGTGCCCGCACAGGCGCCGCCGTATCCAGCCGAGCAGAGGCATCTCGAGCGCGCCAGTGCAGCCCCGTCCTCATCCGGTCATCAGGTCGGCACCGCTCCTCGCGCGCCACCTCGCCGGAGCTCCAGTACGGCGATTAGCATGCCACCTCGGCCATGCCTATCCGCACGCCTCAGGCGGCTATAAAAGCCGTGGTCGAGCCCCTCCCCGAGCACCCACACCACCCCAGCAGCCTCTCCTCTCCCTCTAGTCCTCCCCAGCGCTCTCGCCCGGCCAAGTCTCTCGCCGGAGCGCTCAAATTTCCGGCGAGCCCTCCCCACTGCTCCACCTCCAATCCTCCACTCCGGCCACTCCCCGCGTCCCCTAAGCCGCCCAGTAGGAGCCCCGCTCATCGAAGATCGTGCCCGAGCTCTCGGCCAGCCGATTCCTCCGCTCGAGCCCACACATTGGCCAGAGCCGCCACGCTCGGCCGCGTCCTGGAACCCCCCCTCCGGCCATTCCCAACCACAGCCGAGACCATCACTGGACGTGGCGCTGGCTGGCGCACCCGCCTGCCCGTCTGCCTGCCGGAGCAGCCCACCGGAGAGCCGGAGCCCACGCCGGAGTCCCCTTCCCGTCGCCGCGTCGGGACAGAGGAGAGAAGGTGGAAGAAGAGAAGAAGGGAGGAGAGAGAAGACCCGACAGGTGGGGTCCGGGCCCACCTATCGGCGACTGGAGGCCAGTCAGCTGGATTAAGTGGAGACGCATTCCACTGAATGCACTTTCTGCCAAGGAAAGCGTCTTCTCCGAAGTACGCCATCAGTCCAGCAGAGGAGTGGGTCGGCCCATGAGGAACAGTAGCAGCCGCGCCCATTTCAGCACTGTGCGGCCAGTAGCACAGTGCTATTTCTTCTTATCTCGCTGAAAATCGGTCAGGGGTCCAGTTGTAATTATTTATATTACAGATTGGTCCCCGACAGAAAAACCCTCGTAACTTTTTGCTCACAACTCCGATTAAGGTGAATCCAAAGCCCACCTTCATATTTTTCCGAGCCCGTTCTGATGGCATCACTTTCACAATGTTTACACTTTCTGAAAATGCCCATTTTGCCCCTTCCCTATATTCAGCCACTGAGAGAGAATCTTCTCCGGCGAATTCTTCCGCGAGGTGACCACACTTCTCCTGGAGTATTCCTTCACCCCCAGGCAAGCCGACCATCTGATATATGCCATAAAACATTGCTCTATGTTATTCTTGTGTTTTTAATTAATGAATATGCCTGTGTTAGAAATAATTGAACTACTGCTAGGTTGAATTTGCTATTTACATTTCCTGCTAATGCTCATCATATTATCGCACTAGTGACTCGGAGGTGACATTATGGAGATAGGTTGTTATGTTTTCATCGTGCATTACTGTTGTTATTGCAATGATAAAGAATGTGGCTTAATTATGACAACCTCCTCCGTCGGCTGGATCGAGTCATAGTGCCACCAAACCGAGCTCATCAGTGCAGCCACACTTATCTTTATGGGAAGGCCCTAACTTGGTCTACTATTTTGCCTCTTGTCGGTACCACCAAAGAGGGAAGGTTATGCGTGCGCGCTACCCTGGCCCGGTAGGCGGCGATAACCTTGTGAACCCAGTTGTTTGTTTGCGCGCGGTCCCCGTTTGGGACAGTTTAGTTTGGCCATGACGGTGGCAGGTGTCAGGAGTGACACAGGGGCCACCCAGGACATGACCCTAGGAGGGTATGATTGTCGGTGGGACCGTAAGAGTGCCGGGCAATAGACAAGTTTTGTTGGAGCAGCACCAGTCCACCCGAATGGGAGCATGAGGCCAGGAGCTCCATAGTGTGGGTAAAGTGCGCAACCTCTGCAGAGTGTAAATCTATTCGAATAGCCCCTCCTCGGTCATGGGACACAGTTCGTATTAGGTCACACTATTTGGTCTGTGTCAAGTCTGGACGAACAAACCATATGATGTTAATAATGAACCAGAGAAAGGTATGATTTGTCATATTTATAGTGCAGATGCAGGGACATCGGATGATGTCAGGTATATGGGATGTTAGCCATGCGATGGCTATGAGATGAGTTGTCGGATGACCGCATGACTTGGATTTGATTTGGATCGGGTTTGGATTGGATCCTAATATTCTTCGGAGTATGGATTAATTACTTGATACGCTGTATCTTCGTCATACTACAGTTACTTTGATAGTTAACATGCTAGATAATCCTGTTATGATATGATATTGCTAGATAATCCTGCTAAGACATGATAGCTAATATTGTTAAAATAATGAATGCATGCTTGAATGCCATGGATTGCTTTGCTTGGTGTATATGTTGGTTTGGTTTGCTTGCGAGTACATTCAAAAGTACTCAGCGGCCTTCAATGTGGCCAGGTTCACCTAAGGATTCGACGCCCACTAGCGAGGAGCCGGAGTGTTCGCGGGCCAGAAGAGTAACCCAGTCAGATCCCGGTGGATTGGAGCCGCACCAAGACCATGCTGCCTTAGATAGAGTTTTCCGCTGCCATCACCCTTGTAAAATATCATGTAAAACTTATATATCCATTAATAGAAATGCCTGTGTTCATGATACTTGTTGTAAAGGCACGCGCGAGTGTGATTTCCTAGGCTGGCGTGTGCGGCGACCGTCTGGCTACAGTGGCATTCAGGCGGGTCTTTTCCCGTCCGATATGTTGGGAGTTTGGCTTAGTTGATTTGATAGACAGAGCGAGAGAAAGACGTGAAATGCGTGAGTGTGTAGTGGACGCAATTTTGGAGGGCCTAAGAGAAATTGTGTATGTAAACCCTCTGTATTTATTTACTTTGCATATTAGCTTTGTCTCGGGTCAAACTTTCTAAACTTTGTCCAAGTTTATACATACAAAAATAATGACATCCACAATATGAAGTAAATACGATTAGAATTATTATTCAATATATTTTCATACAACATATGTTTTTATTGTGAAAGTTCATATAACCGGACGAGATTCATGTAAACACGGCAGATTTTCATTACATTTCGAACTTTTAGGACAAAAAAAGGAAAGAAACATGACCCTAAACCTATCCTACGGCGACGGCGTACGTCCACTTTCCTTTGTATTCCGCATCGGTGACCATGTCCTCCATCTGCCGTCTCCATGAATGGCGGCGGGGTTCAAGACCCGTGAAGTAAATGTGTGGTCTCCGGCGAGGAAGAGTAGAACATGGGAGATGGACCGGCCCACTTGGGACACCATGCCTGCCGCCTCCCATGCCCTACTCATCCTCAGAGGAGTCCGTGACCTCGGCGATGCCGGTGGACGTGAGGTCGATGGTGAACGTGAATTTGAACGTGGACCGGTGAGGCCAAGTGTCCGGGTGCGTCAATGAGTCGCCGGAGTTCGTACCTCAGGCGGCGAGCCTGCTTAATGGCGGAATGCGGACGGACGGCATGAATGCGGGCAGCTGGCGAGGGGGGGGGGGACGCACGAGGGCGAGGGACGAGGGTTTTCTGTGGGCCAGGGTAGTCAGCTGCGGGCATGGCAACGTGCCAAATTTTGACCATAATTTCAACTCAATTTTTTTAACGCATGTCATCAAATATTATATCGTTGGATTCATATTTGAACATAGTTTCCAATGATATTATTTTCGGTGACATGCATTAATATTATTTTAGTTAAATCTAAGGTCAAAATTTGACACAAAATACGAAGGGGACCAATAAACCAGGTCGGAGGCCTCTGCACTAGAGTATGGAGTGCTTATTAACACATGGCCCACCTCACACTCTCAACAAATTTCTTGGAACCCATGCTACAATCTCTCCCTCCTCGTCTCTCTCTTCTAGTGTGTTTTTTTACATCAATCGTCTCTCTCTTCTAAATTCAGCCGACGCGGGCGGGGGATGGGGACATGGAGGGGGAAAGTTTGCCTACCATCGGTTTGCTCTCAACTGCGGTCCCGCAAGTGAGCAAAAATGCAAGACGAAGCGCGTTCCATTCGGTGAGCGATGTGCCGGACCGACCGTGTCGGGGTGCAATGCGAACTCGATAAGTGTGATGTACACCGTCAGTTCCTTTTGAACTTCCATACTTCTTTTTTTTGGAATGGCTAACGCGCGCACGCACGCTTCGGAGCGGATGATTTCTGACCGGCTGGGCTTGTCCTAATTAAGTAAGTTCATCAGGGTGTATTATTGATAATTAAGGAAAGGGCGGGCAAGTAGCTGGCGTAGAATATCGGGGGTTATCTTCACAAGTTTAAAACGAGGAAAAGGAACAATCACAGGACGCCTATCGCGTTCGCATCAGACCAGCACACGGTCGATCTACCCCGCCGCTCAACGCCAACCGGCTTGGAATTTCACTGGCATGTGGGAACGCATGTCAGCAATCCGACCATGGGCCAAACTAGCCCGCCCCATCGTCGCCATTTCCTGCACGCGCGTGGTTCGGACAAAATTTTCTCAAGGTGACTTATACACCTGGACGGAGGGAGAAACCGCATGTGATCAAACCAAACTCAGTCATCCAATCGCTGACACCTAATTTTCATCGATACAGTATGTTTATAAGGCCGATTTTAAATATAAATATGTTTTTACACATCAAATGATACCTAAAAACAACAACATAAAGAAAAACTATCACTGCTCACGGAACGAGCCAGCCTCGTCGTCTTTGGCTGCCGGCGCGAACCAGCCAGAGCTGCCGACGTGTGTCTCCACAGCGTCGTTGTCCTCGGCCTCCAGCTACTCCTTCACGCGGAGCGTGATGGCGCTCTGCACAGACGCGAGAACCGCCCGGTTCACATCCAAGATGTTTGGTTCCGCCTGCAGGAGGGCCTCAATGGCAGCAGCATCCGCGCGCTCCGCGTCGACTTGAGACTCCGCCGCCCGGTTCAAGTCCACAACGTCTGGTTCTGCATGTAGGAGGGCCTCGATGGCAGCGGCATCCGCGCGCTCCGCGTCGAGTTGAGCCTCAGCCGCCCGGTTCACAACCATGACATCTGGTTCCGCCTGCAGGAGGGCCTCGATGGCAGCGGCATCCGCACGCTCCGCGTCAAGTTGAGCCTCCGCCGCCCGGTTCACGACCATGACATCCGGTTCCGCTTGCAAGAGGGCCTCGATGGCAGCGGCGGCGTCAACATCTTGTAGTACGTGATCTTGCTGCGCACCATGGCTATCCGGCGAACTAGGGGACGATTGATGCGGGCTAGGGGATCAAAAGGTGGGAGAATGGGCTGGGAGGTGGGGTTATGGGGCAGGGGTGACTGACCGGCAAGTAGTTGGCGTAGGCCGAGCAACGAAGGTTCTGGTGTGAATAGTGGTACCGGTGATGACCGGTCAATCGGTTTTCACTGTGCGGAGTTTGCAAAGCCGGACGGCTAGAACCTGGAGAGTTGTGGGGTGGGATGGGACCAAACGTCTGGACCTCCCCACCCGTTCGGTGTATGGGATTTGTTTTTTTAGATGTTGTAGGTGGGATTCGTATCCGAAAAGACTCTTCTGCGATCGTGTGTGCCAACACGCGGATCCCCTTCTCGCAACCTCTATCAACTTCCGACCAAGTCTGTTTCTTTCCGAGTTAATAACTGCAGCCGTTTCCATGTATTTACAGTGGCCCCACCTCCTCCTTTGATGATACAAGCAGCACATCGTTGCATGCACGTTGGCCCACTTTACTTTCCATTTAATCCTCGCCTGGTGAATGCGCATGGACCTTTCCATTCCCAATTAATCGCCCCTCCTGATTTTCACTTGGGTGTGGCCCGCCCTTTCCTTAATTATCAATAATACACCTCGATGAACTTACTTAATTAGGACAAGCCCAGCCGGTCGGAAATCGTGCGCTCCGACGCGCGCGCGCATATCACAAAAATTGTGAAGATAACACTTCGTTCTTTGCCTTCGCGCAATACATCGATGGAAATACCGATTATAATGACGCAGAATTTTCTACTAAATCCCATAAAAAGGCGTCCTCTTCGCCCCTCCGGCCGCAATCATTGCACTAATCATATACTTTCTATTTGACTTCCTTCCCCTCCGGCGAAATGCGTTAGACGGAGCGCACCATTGAGGTAGACGACGGTCATGTCGTTCGGAAGTGCCGCCTAGAAGCCGAGACAACTGCCTTCTTTGCATCCAGGAAGTCCGTAGGAGACAACAACTGTCATGTCACCGTGACCGTTGGATGCGACGTGACCACGTCATTCAAGCTCGAGCTGCCACAAGGGGACTCGAACGTGACCGTGTACCCTTACACTGGCACCGGTTTACTGTGGGAAAGGCTCTTCCGCGTCGGGGACCCGTCCAGCCTGTGCAACCAACGGAAATGCCGGCATGCACTTCGGGGCTGGCTCCACTCATTGATCTACATCCCAATGAAACAGTGTGGGAGACGGTCATCCCCGACGGCGTTGTGAGGAAGATAGTCCAGGAGGTGAAACGCCGGCGGTTGCATCAACGAGGAGGGTGTGACTTTAGCTTCGACATGAATGTGGACCGGCGTCATGTCGTTACCCTACCGGCGCTACATTCGTGGAGAAGCTTCTTAGCGACGAAGGTGCTAGGACCCGGCATGTCTCGCACACACCATCAAACAAGTAGTACAGTAGTACCGCTTATCTAGGCTTTCGCCGGCCTATTGATGCACATACGAGAATTTTTAAATCATATAATTCGCTATGTACGTTTGGTCTTGTCACTAATAAGTACTAGTACTATATTTGTAACCATTGAGTAACTGGTACTAGTTGATGAATGTTGCGTAGCCGTGGATGTCCGAGCTAAATTTGAAACACAATCACGATCAAACGAGATGTTACCATTGGGCTCCACCACTCCACCAGCCAGAATCACCTTGGCCTATTTGATTTCTAGGATCCTCAAAACACAGGAATCGCAAAAATATAGGATTGTTCTCTTTGGATGGGAATGGCTTGGATTGGAGTATAGGATTAGGATTGTGTGTTTGATGTCATAGGAAAGACAAATAAATTTTTAAAATACTCCTAGGTTGGAGTAGATGCAGGATTTCCTATATTATTAAATGTAGCACAATAGCTTCATTCGTCTAGCTTACTGCGGGAAAGGTCATTTCTGGAAGAAGATGATGGAGAGGCGGATTCAGCAAAGATTGAAATTATGGTTGCTTCGCCCGTGACTTTGTGATTTGACGCCTCATTACTTTGTGATTTGTGATAGTAGAAGGGAGTAGACTCTGTGCTCTATGCATGCATCCATGCAAGGGAGAAAGAGGAGAGAGGTTGCATTTTTTATTCCATCAATCAATTTGGCATCGGCGCACCACCGAGTTCCGGTTCCCTCTTTTTTTGGCTTTCGCAGCACCCTCCACAATGGTTCCCATCGATGCCAAAAGCTATTTTACCATTTGGCTACACATTGTGGATGCCCTTAAGCGTACCACTTGGTTAAAGAGGAGGTGGTTTTGCCACACGGAAGGCAGGGGAGGTTGGCCTCATGGTTTGCTAACATGCAGTCCCACGTGTCAGTGATGTACCAAGCCGATCCGCGTCCCACATGACTACATGAGGCAGAACAACGGCAGAAGCAACTTCAGCGAGGAGTGAAATGATGGTTGCTTCGTCCCTCCAACATATACTGTGGGAAAGCTGCAGCTTTGTGATTTGATGCCACATTGCTCATTACTACTGCGGCACCACGACCGGGGTACGTCCCCCCTGCTGCTCTGCATTGTTATTTGGTGCATGGCACATGGACCCGGATGCTGGTTGTCCCACATGTCAGCGAAAGGGAGTAGAACATTTATGAAAGCGAGCGCTCCACTCTTACGACGGAGGAGTACAAGACACGGCGGCCCAGTGAACTGTAACTTGTAATGTACTATACTACTGTAGTAAGTACTATGTGGTAGTCTTGTACTACTCTTATACCACTTGGTTTTGCTGTTTCGCGTGATCCATCGATACAAACCCGATTAAACAGGCGAGGGCGGGTCTTTTCCCGCGCGGTAGGCAGGGTAGTTTGGCATAGTCGGTTTGACAGAGAGACCGAGAGAAAGATGTGAAATGCTTGAATGTGTAGTGGGCCCTTTTTTTGTGTCATGTGTGTGTATAATCGGACTTTCAGATCACTAGATGATACTAGCCATACATTTCAATGCAATTTTAATGTATGCAACATGAATAATTGAAGTAACAATATGAGATCTAAAACTTAAAATACATATGATTTATTGTGTTAGAGTATAGTAGTACTGTATTGCATAGTTGTTAGAACGTGTAGGGACGTATTTTCGAGGGCCTACAGAGAGAAATTCGGCATAAAGTGGATTCAAATATTTGTATTCGTCATCATAGCATTTGTAACTCATATCTAGAGTTTATACGGTACACGTGAATGCTTGTTCACTCTTACGAAACCAGTACAACAATATTGGGGTGGCGTGCGCCAATTTAGGCGTGGGAGGTTGGCCTAGTCGGCTCCACGGAGAGATCAAGAGAAGAGATAAATACACTGGCGGTCACTGTATTTGAAGCGAAAGCATAACACGGTCACCGGACTTCAGAATACGCTCATTAGGGTCACTATATACGTTGGTTGGTGATTATACGGTCACTCGCTCACCGTTCAGCATCGTATTGCACTCCGTTGACCGGCCAAATAGTCTACGTGGCACTATGTTGACTGGTTAAATTTGCCATGTTCCTTGTGGGTCTCACCTGTCAGTTGGCAAAGGAAAGAGATAAGATAAACAGAAATTTACGTAGGCGCGACAAGACTCGAACCCTTGCGCGCGAACCACCTGGCTGTGTATGTGTGTGTCAGGGCCTGATGTGTGTGCATGCACGTGTAGGTTGAGCACTTGAGCGTGAGCGTGTGTGTTGGTCGTGTGGTGAGTGCATGCGTGCATGCGTGTGTGTGCATGCATGCATGCGTGTGTGCATGTGAGTGTTGCATGCATGCAGTTCGTGTGCATGCATTCGTGTGTGTATAATCACCACACTGGATCATGCATATTAAAAGAACCAGTCAACCAGCACAGCATACCAATACAAGGCCACCTTGTCCGCGCCACTTCGAATCTCTTCTACTAGTGATACCCACCGTGCAATATTTTATTTTCATTTGTTTACATTCTTATACCCGCTGACAGGTGGGCCCTATGGTAGTGAGATAATGAGCGCTGATGATGCAACACTAGTTGCACCACGTGGACTGTTTAACTGGTCAACTAATCGGGTCTTCAACAAATACAGAGCTCTACGGTGAGTCTGTGACTATATAACAAGCACAAAATGTATATGGTGACCGTAGTGAGTGTATTGTGAAGTCCAGTGATCATATCGTGCTTTCGCTTCAAATGCAGTGATCGTCGGTGTATATCTCGTGAGAGAGAGAGAGATGGAACATGCGTGAATGTGACGGGGCATACTTTTAGAGGACCTAGAGATAGTTTGTGTGCGTACGTGAAACAGGCGTAGAAAGGGTGGGCGATGGGGAGAGAGAGAGATGCTCTTCGTTTCTCTTTATTATGACTAACTTCATAGTATAAAAATATAAACATTCACAATGCGGAATAAATATCATTGGATGCACCATGCAATTAACTTTCGTACTCCATATAACTTTGCAATATTGTATAGATGCACATTTTATAAAATAAATTTTGGCCACACTTTGCGTAGTTCTAATTCAAAAGGAATCTTGTATCCAAAGTAAATGTGAACAGAGGGCTTTTTAGATCAATGGAGCACATGATAAGATGCAACATGTGTGAATGTGTAGTTTACGTATTTGGCAGGGCCTGGAGAGGGTATGTGTACGTATTCGAGAGAGGCACGGATAGAGGGGGTGTGTGTGCGATGAGAGATAGATAGCACGAGAAATGAGAGAGGTCTAGAGAGATAGAGACAAATAAGATATGTCTTGACGAGAGATGGTCTTGAGTGTGTGTATGCAAGGGAGAAGGGGAGAGAGACATGAGCAGAAATAGTGTGTGGGGTGTGTGTGTCTGGTGTGCATGTGTGGGTGTGACAAGATACCGAGACCTAGGGGTAGGGGTGTGTGAGCTAGGTCTGGTGGGCCGAGGTGAGGCCCCGGGTCGGTTCCGTCCGGCGTCACATTGGTCCACCCATGACACATTATACGGAGACCCCTGGAGGACTAGTCGCACAAGAGAAAGAAACCAGAGCCGTGAAGGACTTTGTGTCCACCGACAAAGACGGCTAGGAATTGTAACCATAGGCCCCAGGTATGTTTATACAACCCCGGGGCCTAGTCTGTCGATAGCATGCATACATAGAATCCCTTGGTATTCACGTAGTGTACTCTGGACACAACCTAGTCACAAATATACATGACCGGGTGTAGGGTATTTCCTGGATCGCAAGGGCCCGAACTAAGGTAAATCCTTGTCTCTTATTACCATGCCTCCAACCTAGCTGTAAGGGATATCCTACTGAATGCTCTGCTGGAATCATATTCGTCAACTAGTAAGAGAGGTGGAGATCGACAATGCGTGCGAGATAGGCCTAAGCGTCAGGGAGACACATAGGCATGTATATGTATAGAGAAAAGGGTCGATGTAGAGCGTGCGTGCCTATGCGTGTGAAAGAGTTCTTATGACAGAGAATAGTGAAAGAAGTCGTAGATAGTTGTGAGATAGAGGGAGGGAGGGTGATATATATATAGACAGCGTGTGTGCGAGAGACACCTCAGGAGAGAGTGTGAGGATGTACGAGAGAGAATGCCGATGGATATACATCGTGTGCACGTATGTGTGAGCAAGAAAGACAACACGTGTGTCAGGAGGGTACGCGTAAAAGACTGATGTACACATCAATTTACAATATAAAATTGTATCGTATTTGGATGGGATCATGATATTTGTGATTCGCGTATGGAATGATCATTCGTGTATCAAACATCCATATTCTGTCGAATTTGAGCATGTGTATGGTATTATTCGACATAATTGATCCATAGAGTTAGTATTTTGAAATCCAGGCAATGCATGGCTTTAGCAATTCAAATATAAACGTGATTATAGTTTATGTTGTGTGTGTAAAGCACATTATACATACAAAAGATACATAGTGAACATTCTAAATAGCTAGCTAGGAACTAGCATACGTTTGAAATCAACTTAAGGTGGTTTCAAATATTTGAATTCAATATGAAGTGCATTCAATTATTTGAATTCGAGATCATGCCATTTGTAAATCATACCTAAATTAAGGGTGCATCAATCTTTGCTTTGCTTTTGTACATAATAACATATAGTCGTGTACAAAATACATTCAAATTTACCACCTCCATTCCAAAATAATAGTTGTTATAGGATTTTCAAGAGTCAAAATTTAAAAAGAAGCGCATAATTTAATGAGGTTTTCAATCATACAAGGTCAAATTTAACGAGGTCTATTAAGGTCAATCCTAATAGTTCAAGAGTACTGTAAATGTGAATGCTTCTGGTTCAAAATTTTGAACGAATCACTAAAAGAGCCTCTCCTCGCCTGAAACCACGCGAGACCAATGTTTGGTAGAAGGAAATTACCATCATAACTCTGACCCGTGAAGCCTATTGGCCCGACGTCCAGAAGTCTAAACCGGGGTAGGTTTGTAACTTCACCGAGATGCCACACAACCGCCTCCGAAAAACATTCATATACCGGGGGCGCCTAAACGCCGATGCACTCGGCCAAAATCACTCTCGCCCACTATTTTGGAGATTACCGTCCTACCCCCGACCCGCTGCATGTCCGAAATTTTAGATGGGGGCAACGTTTGTAACTTTCCCCAAATTTCAAACAAGCGCGTCCCGGAAACATGGTTCCCCCTTAGCTTCCCCCCTCCCTCGTCCGATTCCCCATTCATACTCCGTGGGCGCCAAAACTCCCTCTCCACCAGCCGCGAAACCCCAGCCCCCTCCGTCCGCCACGCCATCGCACCGATCCACCGCCGCCCTCCTCCATCACACCGAAGCCGATACCCCGACGTCGTCGTCCACCGCAACCTCAACCGCAGCACCCTCCAGGACTTAGCAGTTGAAGCCGAGGCAGAGCTGCCTCCACGATGCTGATGTGCATCATACCCGAGCCACTTCAACCCCTCCGTCCTGTGCCTCACCGCAGCTGCTCCAACGTTGCAACCGTCCACCGCACCGGAGCTGTTCCTGCTACGCCGTCATTCGCCGCCTCGGATCTGCTTCTCCGCCACCGACAGAGGGCCACCGCACCACACTCAACAACTTGGCCATGGGTGCGTCCAAGGCTCCACCGTCCTCCACAACATCTGATTTCCAGCGAACCACAAGAAGATCGTCGAAAAATCATAAGGAGGACATAGCATGGCAAGCCGATATTGGTACTCCTCTTCCCTTATTCTTGCAAATCTTACATGTCTGCTCGCACGGTATTCATCCCACGAAGGAAACTAGATGACCACTTCTTACTGCACATTCTTCCTGATACTAGATGTTCCAAGTAACTCGCAATGCACAAGGTTTCCCCCCAGTTACTATTTCACTTTAGCTAGAGGTTCGTCGCCTGCCTGGATTTCAATTCAGTATCAGTTGATTCCCAATTAAAGGAAGCACCACCCGCGGAGGTGCGTGGAGCACCTAGTCCACCTATTCACCGGGAAAGCGGCGCCTCAGTGTCTATCTTAGAGGTGTGTGTGGCGCAGGAGCTGCTGGCGCTCGATCTGGAGGTCCACCGGGCTTAAAGGGATGGCCGGGGGGCGCTGCCAAGCACGACAGTGGGGTGAGGTCGAGGGGAGGGCGGGGCGGCGGAGGCAGGGGTCTAGGCCGGTGGTCGCTGGTGGTTCGAGGAAAATCATCAACAGTGACTGGCGGGAGGTAGATGAAGGCCATCTGCCCGTTCCTTATAGATCGGACGGTGCAGAAAAAATCGACTAACCTATTTGTTTTTAGTCAATTGTTATTTTCATAGGACCACCTATGGTGGTTTGCTGGAGGATTACCTGCACTTCCCAGCAATCCCTGTGCTTATATTTCAAAAGCCTAGAATCTAATTTCGTGTGCCATGCATGTTGTAGAGCTATCATATGTCTGCCATCATTTGTTTTTGACCCACCAGCTATCTGATACTTTTACACTGCACTACTTGTGCACAAACTACACCCATACTCTCTCACTATTGTTTTATTACGCATGGGTATTTCAGAATCTCAACCGTAGTATTCTAAAAAGAAAACAAAGCTGTCGCTCCAGTCTGCATCGAGGATTGGAAAGGCGGGGTTTGACGCTCTAAAGAAGAGTGTAGTGTCATTCGATGAAGACTGTCAACATAGCTCTGTAGTTGATGACCCCATTCGCCATACACCAGCATCACAGGTGCTTGCTTTAACTTCATGGTGTCATATGTGGTTGCATGATGCATATCGTGTCTACCTTGTATATTGCTTCTAAATTGGTTAAATTGCATCTGCTTAGCCAGATATTGTGAATATGACATGCCTTCCTATTTTTGGTACATACTGCATATGTCTATTAACCATGTTCTTACATCAAACTAATGTTCTTGTGTATCCCTCATCAATCACTTATGATGAGACAGTCAGACAGGTGGGTTAGTGTGAGATGCGTTACTCTTTTAAAGAGTGAAGTGTCATCCTCCCCACATGATTCTCAACAAACAGCAAGGCTAGATGAAGATAGTCAATGTAGCTCTATAGTTGGTGACCGCATTTCCCCTACACCACCATCGCAGGTGCTTGCTCTAACTTGGCAGTGTGATATGTGGTTGCATGTTGCATATGGTGTCTAGCTTGTAATTCTTCTAATTTGGTTAAATTGCATCTGCTATTCTGCTTAGTTTACACATTATACCTGTTAATGTGACATGCCTTCTTATTTTTGGTACATACTACATCTGTCTATTAACCATGTCCTTACATAAAACTACTGTTCTTGTGTATCCCGCATCAATCACTTATGTCGAGACACCTTTAGTATATGCCGCTTGATATTTGTTGCATCTTGCATATGATTTATAGTATGTACCGCGTCTAATTTGTTGAAACGCCATTTATTATGAGACGCTTTTAACTTGGCAGAGTCATATTGGTTGCATCTTTCATGTGGTGTCTACCTTGCATTGCTTCTAATTTGTTGAAATGGCTTCTGCTTAGTTTACACAAATAGGTGTGAATATGGCATGACGTCCTGTTTTTCGTACATATTCCATCCTTGTATCATGTGTTTTCCATACATCCAAGTAGTGTTTGTCAGTATCATGCATGAATGAGTTCTGAAGAGTGATTTTTATTCCTTTTTCTTGTCATTTGACTTGACAATGCAAAATCAATAAAGCGGAAGGAAATTAGCAAGGCAGTGGATGATGATGCTCCTTCCGACCAACTGAAATGGAGGGTCTCTACAGATTCTACTCCGCTATCCTCCAAACAAGATTTGCAAGACAACACATGCATAGACAGTCGACGTAGTTGTGTTGATGATGAGCACATCTCCCATACCCAGCCATCACAGATGCTCGCTCTAACTTGGCACTGTTATATGTGGTTGCATGTTACATATGATGTCTAGCTTGTATTGCTTCTAATTTTGTTGAATTGCATCTGCTTAGTTTACACATTATACTTGTGAATACGACACGTGTTCCTGTTTCTAGAACATACAATATATGTCTATCACGCCATGTTCTTACATCAAAGTACTACTGTTGTGTAACCTGCAACAATCACTTATCATAAGCCACATTTAACTTGGGAGTGTGATATAGGTTGCATCTTGCATTGTTTTCTAGCTTGTACTGCTTCTAATTTGTTGAAATGACACTTATGATGAGACAGTTTTAACTCGGTAGAGTGACATTCGTTGCATCTTTCATACGGTGTCTAGCTTTCATTGCTTGTAATTTGTTGAAATGCCTACTGCTAAGTTCACACATCATAGGTGTGAATATGCAATGCTGTCCTTTTTTCTTACATATTCAATCCTCCTATCATGCGGTCGCCTTACATGAAAGTAGTGTTCGTCAGCATCATGCATCAATGAGTTCTGAAAAGCGAATTTTATTCATTTTTCTTGCGGGTTTGACTTGACAAGGCAAAAAAAATAAGAGAGAGGAAGGAAAAAAAGTAAGGCAGGGGCTGATGGCGGTCATCTGGTGCCACCGGTAAGGAGGTGCTCTAGAGATTCTGCTACTACTGCTTGTGCAGTAGAAGTTCCAAATAAATATGATGTGCCCAACAACCCTACTCCAGCATCCCAGGTGCTTTCTCTAGCTTGGCAGTGTGATATTTGCTTGCATGTTGCATATGGTGTCTAGCTTGTATTGCTTCTAATTTGATTAAATTGCATCTACTTAGTTTACACATTATACATGTTAACTTGCCATGTCTTCCTTTTTTTTGCATATACTTCATCTGTCTATTACATGTTCTAACATCGAAGTACTGTTCATGTCTATCCTGCATCAATCACAAATGACGAAACACCTTTAACTTGGTAGTGTGATATTGTTTGGATCTTGCATATGATTTATTGCTTGTACTGCTTGACATTTGTTTAAATGTCACTTATGACGAGACACTATTAACTTGGTAGAGTGATATTTGTAGCATCTTTCATATGGTGTCTAACTTCCATTGCATTGCTTCTAATATATTGAAAAGCCTTCTGCTTAGTTTATGCATCATAGGTCCGATTATCTCATGCCGTCTTGTTTTTCATACATATTACATCCTCCTATCACGCGGTTGTCTAACATCAAAGTTCAGTTCGTCTGAATCACACATCAATTAGTTCTGAAGAACTAAATTTTTATTCCTTTTTCTCGTGGTTTTGACTTGACATGGAAAAAAAGAGGAAGGTACACAGAATGGTAGGGATTGGTGTTACTACTCGGGAGGCATGGAAACGGAAGCGGAACAGCTCTGCAGATTCTGCTGGTACTGATAGTGCAAGAGAAGGTTGAAGTCCACCGGATAAATGTACAAACATAGTATCCCCTGCTACACCACCTGCAAAATGTACCAAAGACAAATGAACCAAACAAGCAATGACAGCCCTAGTGGTTGCAGCACCTTCTTCCACAGTACCAACATGTGCACGACTTACTCGTGCGTCCACTCTGCTAGCGGCAAGTTCCCAAGCTCCTTTGCCACCTGACACTACTTCCGAAGCACTCTTGGCATAAGAGGACTTGGCAAGATCTGATGAACCTTGTGAGCTTCAACACCAAGATGGTAGTTGATCTAGTCAAGTTATAGTTGCATGCTTCTTTATATGTAGTCTTTGACGAACTCTTTATATGTAGTCTCACAATTTGATGTACACTAACACTTCCCATGTTCGTTGTTGAACTAGCACCTAGGCGCAAGAGGAAACAGACATCAGGGATAATGCTCGACAGGTTAACTAAATCTAAAGGAGGAAGAATGGAGGTCCATTTTGAGTCAGGTTCAAAAAGGCCATGTGATGCTACAGAGTCAGCCAAGTTAGTATCAGAGGCAGCTGTTGCTGATAGGTGTCATGCACGTATCCTCCCAACATGGATTCAGTACAGGAATGACAAAGACGAAATCTAGTTAAACACCTTCCTCGACCATTTATCTGTAAGTATGGTTATTTATGGAACATAGTAATATCGTCTTGCTCTATCCCATACTTTCTAGGTTGCTGGTAATGAGACTCCTATAATTTGAATAGATGAGGTTCAAGTTGGATCGGCAATATGATGCAACCAGACAAGCATGCACTCATGTTTTCAAGTCTGCTCTGCGACAGTATCGGTATAATATGAGGAAAACTCACTTTGAAGGCAAGGCTAACAATGAACTTGCCCAAACATCTCTAGTGGAAAATATAACGGATGAAGACTGGACAGCCCTTGTTAAACATTAGTCTGATCCAAAGTATAAAGTATGTTATATAGATGTGATCGGATCACATGTTGAACTCCTATTTACTCATGTCCCTCACAAATATATCTTCTTCTAGGTGAACTATTCAAAGAACAAGGCCAACCGTACGAAAGTGAAATTCCAACAGATGACCGGATCTCATAGCTATATTGCACACTGCGAGGCTCTGGTAACTAGCTGCTGTTTCACTCTTTTGGTTGTGCCATATTATCAGATCTATATTGACTTGTTCCAAATGCAGAGGAAAGCCCGCATGGACCAAAAAGAACCTGAACCAAATGCGGTGGAAATCTTCAAGGACTGTCACACCAGCAAGACGAAGGGCATGACTACACTAGTCAAAGCCGCTGTAGTAAGTCCTTAATCCTCAGGCCCTTTGAACTACTGGTTAGTCTGACTTGTGGTGCTTTGAACTGCATGGTTTGCAGCCAATGTCTATTAGTCTTTTCAATTTTATACACAGGTGTCTGAATGTATCATTGCACTTTACAAGGTTTAAAAGAGAGGTGCGATGTTCCTTTGCTCTTGATCTGTAATCTAGTTCCGTGCTGCACACAATGTTACAATTGTTGTTTGTCTGATCTCAGTAGTTTTGTGATATGAATTATGTCATACTATGCTCACCGTATTATAAACTTTGTCTCTTTATCTTAGCTGTCAATACAATGTGAAGAAATAGACAATACATTAGCCATGGTATATGGTCATATGTTTGGAACCTAGTTTTATTATGTACTTTGCAGTAAAATACAACTAATATTTTACACGGGTACACCAAAATAAGTTCTGTATATAAACCAAAGCTATTCTGTTTGGTTTTGCTGCCTCATTAATAACTTCTGTTCTGGTACTACTAATGTACAAACTCAACTTTTCAGCAAGCTATGGAACAAATGGTGGAACTGCAACAACCTCCTGAAGGTGATGAGGCAACCATAACCACAATGTCACCTCTTGTTGTAGTTGGTCAGTATCTCTCCACTAACAGTGACAAAAGCACCTTCCTACGTAATACTGGGTTGGTTGTTAAGGCAACCTCGTCCAAACTGCCTCACGAACAAGATCTGCAAGCTCGACAGAATGATATATCTGCGCTCCAGACACAAGTCCAATCCCTAACAGAGACCCTTTGTGAAACAAGAACAGCCATTGTTCGATGTCGTCAAGATATGCATGGTTTTGCAACCAGACTATCAGACATTTGCTATGTTGTTCAGGAGCCTAGGAGAAATGACAGCAAAGTTTATGGTGCTCCATCAGACACTACAACATGAAAATGTACCAGTCAAGTCAAATCATCCGAGCTTCTGAACTCCTGATGGTGCATTTACTTTTATGCCAACCCTCCTTTTGTTATATGGCTATAATTTTTTTTGTTGCGTTACAAAATTTGTTCATAATAGGCAGCGACTGGCTGAAGAAAATAGCAAGCGATTTTTTTTATAGTGTAGGGTGTTCCCTATATTTGCACGGGTGGCAAACTTTGATGCCCAGTGTGTCGGTGTAAAAACCGGCAGACCTCGGGGTAGGGGGTCCCGAGCTGCGGATCTCAGATCGGTGGTAACAGAGACGAGGGAGACGATGTTTACCCAGGTTCGGGCCCTCTTAATGGAGGTAAAACCCTACGTCCTGCTTTTGTTTATATTGATGGAGATGTATCGAGTACAGAGTTGATCTACCTCGAGATCGAGATATGTTTCTAACTTCTAAGGCTAGGTGAGCGATATTGCGTTGTCCCTTTTCTACGGGCTAAACCCTATGGCTTATATACACGCCAAGGAGGGTATCTAAAGTTACAAGGTCGGTATCTAGGAATAAGGCGGCTGGAGAAATCTTGAAGTGTACTACAAGTCTTCGGTAGAGACAGCCTCGACCATGTCTCCCGTGTGTGGCCTCCGGAGTCCATCTTGATCACGTACGAGGGAATATCAGCCAAACCGAGGAGACGTGCTGGCTAGGTTGGCACCCCCTAATCCAGGACACCGTCAGTATCCCCCGAACTAGTCTTCTAAGCCGAGGACGACTTTCAGCAGACATCACTTTGGATCTGGAGTCACCGGGTTGACAGGCGAGTTCCACTTTGCATTTCGGACTTTCTCAACGGAGCATCAACATCCGTGGTCCAACCGAGCTTGAACCCTACCCGAAGTGCATAGATATCTTAGCCTCGAAGGCTAGCTGTTCAGGTATGAACGATCCAATCCGGCCTGACAACTTTATCGGAGAGGCTTGCCCCACGACAGGGCGAGCAGTTACTGCCTCCCCCACAAATCGCGGTTCGAGGTAGCCTTTTTACTGGCACGTCCCTTCAAGGCAGAGATCGTGCCCGCTTTCTTAGGGATATCATCACAATTTTGTTTCCCCCCATATGCTTCAACGGCATTTTTGATGACAACCATGAATTTATCGGCGCAGCGAGGGGGACTCTTGGCCTTTCAAAGGCTTATAAGAGCCAAGGGGAGAACAGCGCAACAGCGCACGCTCCCATTCTCCCCCCACTGCTGCTTCGTCTAGCTCCAGCGCCCAGATCCAACCAGCCCGCCTTTCCCTTTCGCGAGCCCGACTTCTCAACCAGCCATGGCCGACACCCTCAAGGGGCACTGGGGCGGCTCCATCGTGACAGCAGCGACCATCACAGAGCTGCGTGACGCGGGGTACCTGGCCCCTGCCATCGCCACCCGTGCTCCAGCAGCTGGCCAGCTGGTGCCCGCTCCCAATGCCAGGGAGCGGGTGGTCTTCGTCCCCCACCTCATCCGAGGCCTGGGGTTCCCGCTGCACCCCTTCGTGCGCGGGGTAATGTACTATTATGGGTTAGATTTCCACCACCTGGCCCATAACTCCGTTCTCCACCTCGCCGCTTTTATCACAGTCTGCGAGGCCTTCCTCCGCTGTGAGCCGCACTTCGGCTTATGGCTGAAGCTCTTCGGGATCAAACCAAAGTCGAGTGGCTCGTATCTCACGGAGTGCGGAGGGGCCATGATCAGCAAGAACCAGGGGGCCACCTGGTTCAAGGGCACCTTCATCGAAACGGTGAAGGAGTGGCAAAGAGAGTGGTTCTACATCACCGAGCCACTTGCCCCTGGTAAAACCGAGGTCCCGGCCTTCTCAGCCGGGCCGCCCAAGAAACTCAAGTCCTGGAAGGAGAAGGGCATCGCTTGGGGGAAGCCAGAAGAGGTGGAGACCCTGATCGATAGGATCCTGTGGTGGTCCACAACGGGGAAGGTTGAGCTAGCCGACGTCATCAACGTCATGCTCAACTGCCGCATACTCCCTCTCCAACTTTGGGCTACCCCGATGTGGGCACAAAAGCCCGAGGACATGGACACCATCAACACCTTCTTCCGCTCCACCTTGGCCGCCATGTGGTCGAAGCTCATGAAGCTGGCCAAGGACAAAATCCCCAAGGCGGGGGACGACCGCGGCCTCGAGCACGGCAATGAGCCCCCCCCCCCCCCGGTGAGTAGTTTCGCCCTTCAATCTTTGTTTTTTTTTGCTCATTGCACCAAGGAGCAAAGTTTTTACTTGAACCGTCGTGTTTTGACATTTTGCAGAAGTGGTCGGCCTGGGTACAAGGGGTATGATGCCCGGCCCCACTGCCAGAGCAGCCCCCAACTCCCCTGCTCTCAGCGCTTCTGACCAAGGAGCCGCATGTGGTGGCCTCCAAAGGGACGAAGTCCCAGACGGGGAGGTCAAGTGCTCGGACCCGGGGGACTTCGGTCACCCGGTCCGAAGAGACCCACACCTCCGCCGCTCAAGACGGCAGTGCCGAGGAGGGTGAGGAGAAGGAGGAGGTTCCTCCTCCAAAGGGGAAGAGGTCGGTGTTAGAAGACGCTGATGCGGATATGCTGCCGAAGGGCCCAAAGAGGCCAAGGCGAGCCTCATCCGAGGCCGCCAACAAGTCATCGGAGAGGGCCGAGCTCTCCGGTCACTAAGAGGAAGACCTCCTCACTATGGGGAGGAAGAAGCCGGCACCCCGAGGGTAAGCCCTTGTCCTTATCTTCTTTCCTTGAGTCACTTTTTCAGCAAGGGAAATCTTATAGAAGCAATTTTTCACACGCAGCCCACCAAGGGTAATCCCCAGCGGTTCTTCAAGCGGGCTGCCATCCGCCAGCGGGACTCCAGAGCCCGCCGCTTCACCCCTGAAGCATGATGGGCTAGGGGAGGCGACATCCACCCTGGTCCTGTAACACCCCAAAAATTTAACCATATTTTTATTAAGTAAAATTTGGCCAGAAATAAAATTTTGAATTTTATTAGGTCTTTTATTTATTTTAGAGTATTTTCTGTTTTCTAAAATTCTTCCCTCCATTTAGAATTTTTTGTAAAATATTGTGGGATTTGGTAGTTGTCTTAAATCAATTCAATTATATTTTAAATAAAAATAGGAAATATTTTCACAATAAAATTTTGCACAAGATAATTCTTTTAAAGGCTTTTTCAATACTTTAAATGCTTCTGTTGCACTACAACCATTTTAAATAATTCTTTAAAAATTCCACAAAAATTATGAGAGGTCATGTGATGCCTATAGATCACTTCTATGCAAAAACCCAACCTGGTATTTTGAAAATTTTGAGTAAAACATCCTCTTTTCTTTTCTGGTCCAGATTCAGCTTTGAACTGCAACCCTATTTTTCCTTGATCCAAAAATTCTGAAATTATTCCCACTTATAGTCCTTCCTAAGAAACCCTTAAGCCCGGGAGATCAGCCCCATTTGCATCATTTAGATCCACCAAATTATTCCCTGCAATTTCTATCCAGAACTGAATTCTGGTAGAACTTGCACTATCAAGTTTCTCTATTTGCCAAACCAACTTCAGCATCCTCTTCATCATCTAAGGAGACATCACCCTGCCAATTTTCATAGCCAACAAAAGCTCCTAAATTGCCATGACATTTCATCAAGCAGCTTGTGGGCATGACAGAAACTTTGCATCTTTCGAACTTGCATTGCACACTTAATCAACTGGCCAAACCATCATGTCCCCCATCTCTAGAATGTCCAGTAGCACCACTCTTCCAAATATTAGCTCGATTTGATCACTGTAGCCACTCTGGCATTAGGTCGAGCACATGGCGTGCATATCCAGAGCGCTCGTTTTGCAGTCGTTGGCGCCGAGCCCTGCCGCGTCCTTGCTGCCTTCCTTGCGCGTGACCCATCCAGCTAACTTCGCGAGGAAGCCACAGCACCCGCCGACACTTCTCCTCGGCCTCTAGCGCCGCCCACACCAACCAGTGCCACTGCCATCGCCGCCGTCTCGGGCACACCTTTGCTCGAGCCGCCTAGCAACCTCGTGAGTCAATCAGCCTGTTTGTGGGCGGTAGCCTCCTCCAGAAGCTTGCCCACATCGCACCGCCCTTGTAACGACCTCAACCACCTCCCTGCCTCAGTAATGGCCGCCGCCGCAATCTGTCATGGACGGTGTCGACCGAGCCACCTGGAGCCCCCCCCCCCCCGCCCCGAACTAGCCAATGCACTACGGAGTAAATCCGGACGGCCGCCATCCTCACCAGCCACGCCGTCCACCATCAATCTCGCCGCCGCCTTCGTCTGCCATTAATGGCAGTCGCCGGAAATGGCTGGAACAGCAACTCGCGACCCGCCTCTCAGGTGCTATAAAAAGCCAACCCGATCTCTTCCAGCTAACCACGCCGCTCCCCTCCTTCTCTGTGAGCTCTCCCGAGCAGCAAAGCGACCGGAAACGGTCATCTCCCCCGCCTCAAGTAGCCACGGCCGCCGCCATTTTCCGGTTGATTCCGACTTATCCCTCCTCCATTTCTTCTCCAAATACCTCCACTCGACCCCACAGATCCATCCCCGCCGCCAATTTTGCCGGAGGTAGCCCGTAGGCGAAAGCCCTCTTTTGAGCTCCGTCGGAATCCTTCGGGCAAGCTCGCCGGCGGCGACTAGGTGGACCCCGGCGACCGTACCGTACCTCCTCAGTATCGCCAGGCTCTCCTGGACACGCTGGTGGCCTCAGCTTCCCAAGAGGAGCCGCCGCTGGCCGGGGATCGCCGCCGGAGCCTCGCCCCTGCCTCTGTCCACGCGCGCGAGGGGATTGAGGACAAACCCGATAGGTGGGCCCCACCTGTCGGTTATTCATCACCTCTCTCCCCCGCATGGCAACACCTCTGAGTTCGGCCCAGTGGCACCGTTTATCTTGGCCTTGCCCAGTGCGCGCCTCTGCATATCCGTCAGGAAGATTTCTCTGTCTTTTTCTTTATCCAGTGACCTAAAAATTTCCACAGAATTCATTTGAAATTCAAAGGCAATAATTCAAATTTATATAGACTTATAAAATTGTTCTTTATTTAACTAGCCTCAGTGAACATTTTTCCTATGGCTAAATTCTGCCTGACCTAATTAATAGGTCATTTTCTTACACAAGTCAACTTATAAAATTCCTAGATTAATCATCTCAACTCCAAATCCAGTGAAACCAATTTGTAAAAGCTTCTAAAATCATGCCTCATTTAATAGGTGCCACAACTCTTTTTATAAAAAAAAATCTATAAAAATTCTTGCAGATCCTTTATTCCTATAATTCCATCTAATTGAAATGTTCAAAAATCTCAGTAGCTCTATAAATAGTAGGAACACTCTGGTTATTTTTCATATACCCAGAGAAGCCCTAGAAAAGTATAATTCCCATTTTAGAGCACTTTTATTTTCCTGCTTAGTATTTGTGTGGTAATTGCAATATTTTTGAAAATAGGAAATGGAGGGAAGATAAAATTTTCAAAACTTTTGGAGTGCACCCAATATTTCTGCATGATCAAGGCAAGCATCTTGAACACTTGATATGGTGATTGCATGGTTAAATGTTTGCAATTATAATTGGATCATGCATATGTTGAATTCATATAAAAATTTGCATATTGCTAGTTTTGCATGCATGACCCCTTGAAAATATTTTATCTTCATTTAAATATGAAGTATGAGTGAGCATGGTTATTTTCACATGCCCATGTTGGTCCAGACTAATCTGCAGGAAAGAATCAGTCACGAGAAACGTGACCGTGAAACTGAAATCTCGTTGTGACGAGAATGATCAGTAAGGGCATGTTGGGACATGCCAGATGGTGACCCTGTTGGGTATTACCGAGAAAATATGTTGTGCTAACCATTGCAGGAAAAATTAAACCTCCTGAGTCGACCGTAGATCGAGTCTTGTTCCGGTAACCCCCAAACTTGATCCGTGCTACCACATGTCCCTGCCGCAGGTAGGGTATGGTCCAGTAAGTTGTTAACCCCTTTCCTGCACACACCATACAGAGAGGCCATAGTGAAAGATATCATTGGCCCATGGTAGGCATGTCACTTGGTCCGGGGGCATGGGTGTCTCCGGTTGTAGCCGGAGTGGGGTCGCACCCCTGTTTGCGCGCCGATATAAATATTTTGATCCCATGCTATTGGAGGTTCTAGCCTTCCCACTTCGAGTTTTACTTTATCATTGCCTTGGGTGATTCCTGGCTTTGATGAGTTAAGCTGGTGTGTGCTAGTTAGGTGTGTTTTCAACCCAAAGGCCATAATGGGAATTAGTCAGTGTCTCGGTGCTGGCTAAAGAAATCCTTTACTTGTGGGTAAAGAGTACACCCTCTGCAGAGTTATACCTATTCGAATAGCCGTGTCCGTGGTTAAGGACTACAGTCTGGGTTGGTCAAGTGTCGGTCTCCGGAGGAAATAATTAAATTGAGCATGAATTATTTTGCAGAATGATTATTACCACTACTGACGCTATCATGAATATTATTGTTGTCATGAATATTATTGTTATTATTATGGACTAACTGTTTCTCTTATTTTTATTTTCTGGGTATCTCATGGGCTGGCTAGACTACCCGGATACTCATTTATTTTCAAGACCTCTCGTTGCGTCGCTTGAGTCTCGGATGGTCATGTCTCATCCGATTCTCTTTTAGACACCCGTTTGGCATTTCTTTTCAAGACCGACCGTGGCGTCACTTTTAGACACCCGACTGGCATTTCTTTTCAAGACCTCTCGTGGCATCGCTTGAGTCTCGGATGGTCCTGTCTCGTCCGATTCTCTTTTAGACACCCGTTTGGCATTTCTTTTATATTTTCTTTTGGATTCTCAGGCGGTCCCGTCTCACCCGATTCTCCATTAACTTTATTTGCTTGTCACTAACATTTCATATTTATTCTTCAGCACCGTATTAATATTCATCATACCATGCTTTAATTTCGTTCAGCATATGCATATAAAATTAACCCATCATGATCATATGCATTCAGTATATCTTTTGTTCATTATGTTTGCGAGTACATTCAAATGTACTCACTGGCTTGTCCCTGGCTATTTACTTGGCCAGGTCAGGATTTTCAACAAGGAGTATTACCATGACGTCCATGCAGAGCCTAGGATAGCAGCCACGCGGGATAGGAATTATCCGGGTCAGCTATTCCTATGGGAATGGAGCCCCATCGATGTTGGAGAACCATGAGTCGCTTCCGTCACCCGTCACTAGAAATCATTGTGTATCATTAGACCGTTATGGTCTTGTATCCAATTCTTGTAATTGCTTGGCAATCTGTAACAAGGACGTGTCCACCAGTAACAGTAATCCTGGGCTGGTGGCACGAGGGGTTAATTTCTGGGGTATCATGTCCCGGAAATCCGGCCCCGACAGGTCCCCGACGTCAACTTGACGGGGGCCGACGAGGTGGCGATCATGGCCGAGGTCAATACCTCGGCCCAACAAGACCCGGGGACGGAGTGCCCCGAGGTCATCGCAGAAGGGCTGGGCCAATCATTGGCCCAGCCGGCGTCTACCTCGGCTCCGCCACCCCAGGCAGAGGCTGCTCAGGTGGAGGCACCCGAGGTCCTCCTTCCACCCGAGCCCACTGCCCAAGGACGGGCCACTGCGGGGTGGACCGAGGAGATGGAGGACGCCCTGAAGGGCTCTTCCATCAAGGAGGAGCACCGTGCCTTGATAGGCTCGGCGCTTCAGGGCTACCGGTCCGCAGGGGCCGGCCTGCATGAGGTTTTCAAGAACCTCATAGCAGGTTTCGAGGTACGCCTTTTGCGCATTCCATTTGTTTATTTAAGCTTTTTGTTTTATGAATTTTGTCTGAGGACATAAAGGTACAGCCTGCTAAACGGCTTAGTGAGTGAGTAGCCCCCGAGCCCGAAGCTGGTTTCAAGAAACCGGCAGCGGGGTCGCTTGAGTAAGCAGGAGCCCGTTGAGTAGCCCCCAGGACGCTGCTCAAGGCAGCCGTCCTGGAGCCTGTTAGTGGTCTTAAATATTCCCTTTGTAATAAGGATCTTTTTTGTTCTTGGTTGCGACCTCGGCTCCGGACTCCGTCTCCGAAGAGATGGCGGAGATGAACCAGAAACTTGAGCAATCTCAAGGTAAGAAAGTGTAAACTTGCCTTGTATTTGGGACAATGATGTATAATGTATGTTAAAGAAAACAACTAAGGCCGAACTGTGTTGACAGCGGAGCTGGAGACGCTCAAGGCCGAGCTCGAAAGGGCTCAGAAGGAGGTGCGGTAGTAGGAGGCTGCTGCCGCTTCAGCCGATAAGGCCCGGGCCACCAAGAAGGCAGCCGGGGAGAAGCACCAGGCGCGGGTGCTAGAGGTCGAGGAGACCCTGAAGGACGTGTTCGAAGCACACGACAAACTTCAGGAGAAGGGGCAACGAATGAAGGAGGAGCTCAAGAAGCTCCAACGCGCCCACTCCGAGCTCAAGACCTCGGCCCGAGCTGACCGCGAGGCGCTCCAGCAAGTGGAGCAAATCGCTTCTGGTAAGATATTTTTGCTGCAGTGTCCGTTTGGCAGCAAAGGGTGCGTCGCGCTCACCCAATTATGGCGTTCCGCAGAGGTCTTTGAGGATCTCCCACAGAGCGCGCGGATGCGGCGGCATACTTCGGCCAGCTGGCGGGTCATGAGGCGGAGAAGGCCTTCTGGGGGCAGTTCCTGGGGTCACCGTCCACGTAGCTGCTGAATCATCGAGTGAAGCAGCTGGTGGAGCTGTTTCGCATGACGAGACCGGCGCTCCAGGACCTCTGCGTCACTCTGTGGCCTGCCGAAGCCATGCCGAAGAGCCTCTTCGCCCTTACGGCCCATCTCCGAGATGCCGTGCCCTGCGTGGATCGCTGGAAAAGGTCCGCGTGCTTCGAAGGGCCGCGGAGGGCGTATGCTTGCGTGAAGACTCACTTCCGCAAGGTTGATGCAGAGACATTTGCTCAAGTTTATAGTGTCGCTTCCGCCATTTTTATACCTGCACTTATTTTTGTTGCGCTTTGGCTTTCCATTGGCGTCGCGAGTTTCCGAGGTGCCTGCCTCGCCGTTATGAGTACTACGGGCGCGCTAGCTATCTTCTCCCACACAAAAGAGGGTCATCAGTGAGGTCAGGGCAGCCATAGTTCTCGGCTTATCCTGGCTGAGTTGTCGAGCCAACCATTCATCTCGAATATTGTTTTTAAATGCGGCGATGGCCTCGACTTCAGAGCAGTCTATGATCTGGTTCTTCTTGGTGAGGAACCTGTTCCAGAATTTCCGGGCTGATTCGCCTGGCTGCTGGGTAACACGGCTGAGGTCGTCAGCGTCCGGAGGTCGGACATATGTGCCCTAGAAGTTTGCTCGAAAAGCGTCTTCTAGGGCTTCCCAGCTGCCGATAGAGTGAGGAGGGAGGCTGTTGAAAGCACATTTGCTCCCTTGGTGGTTTTGGTAATTTATGCCAACATACATGTTGTTGGACTAATGCTTTTATCTAGTGAATTTCAGACAAGTTCAACAATGGCGTGGCATGGACAAGAGGATGTGGAAACCCCTCAAAATGCTAAGGACAAGAATTGGCAAAGATCAAGACTCTACATTTTTGGTTTAGTGATCCAAGATCACATTGAGTCCATAGGAAAGCCAATACTATTAAAAGGGGATGAGGTGTTGCTTAATGGTCTTTTTGCTCAAGTGCTTAGTGACAGTATTCCTAAACCCTCAACCACTATCTCTACCCAAATATGTCCTAAACCCAAAGTCCAACTCGGCCCCACCGATATTTCCAATCCGGCCCCATCGAGTTCATCCAAGACTTAGCCACTGCCAAACCCTAACATATCGGATCAACCGAAATGGATCTCGGTCTCACCGAGATGGCCTTGCCAACTCTCTGTAATCATTTGCAATTACTTCGGTCTCACCGAGTTTGCAAATCGGTATCACCGAGATGGTTTGCCAAGTCTCTGTTGCCTTATTGCTTCACTTCGGTCCTACCGAGTTGATGCAATCGGTGCCACCGAGATGAGGATTGCCCTAAGCCATTGCACTTCGGTCCATCCGAGTTGTTCGTATCGGTCCCACCGAGATTCCTAAAGTTCATATCTTTTACACAGTTCGGTGCTACCGAGATGATCGTTTCGGTGCCACCGAGTTGAGTCAAAAGTGTGTAACGGTTGGATTTTGTGTGGAGGCTATATATACCCCTCCACCCCATCCTTCTCAGGAAGGAGAGCCATCAGAACGTGCCTACACTTCCACCATACATTTTCTGAGAGAGAACCACCTACTCATGTGTTGAGATCAAGATATTCCATTCCTACCATTTGAACCTTGATCTCTAGCCTTTCCCAAGTTGCTTTCCACTCAAATCCTTCTTCCACCATAGCCAAATCTGTGAGGAGTGATTGAGTGCTGGGAAGACTATCATTTGAAGCACAAGAGCAAGGAGTTCATCAACAACACACCGTCTATTACCTTTTGGAGAGTGGTGTCTCCTAGATTGGTTAGGTGTCACTTGGGAGCCTCCAAGCAGATGTGGAGTTGAACCAAGAAGTTTGTAAGGGCAAGGAGATCCCCTACTTCGTGAAGATCTACCCCGAGTGAGGCTAGTCCTTCATGGACGTAAGCCATGGTGGAATAGGCAAGTTTGCTTCTTCGTGGACCCTTCGTGGGTGGAGCCCTCCGTGGACTCGTGCAGCCGTTACCCTTCGTGGGTTGAAGTCTCCATCAACGTGGACGTACGATAGCACCACCTATCGGAACCACGCGAAAAATCCACCGTGTCTTCATTGCGTTTGATCTTCCATACTCTACCCCTTTACTTTCCGTACTATTGCATGCGTTACTATTTCCGCTGCTCAATCTCTAGATATGCATGTGTAGAAAGTATTGGAGAGATCTTAACTTGTGCCAAAATCTGCCTAAGTTCCAAGAGAAATTAAAAACTGCTAATTTGGCTGGTTAGGAGTCTATTCACCCCCCCTCTAGACCTATCTCCTCGATCCTACAATTGGTATCTGAGCTTTGGTCTCCATTGCTTTGGTTTCATCACCATTGGAGGGAGATGGATATGTCTACGTTCGGGAGTATTAGACGTAGAGTGCCTATTCTCAATGGGGAGTATTACAACTTTTGGAGGGATGAAATGCTTGATATCTTTGATGAGTTTAACTTGAGCAAGTATATTCATAATCCTTATGTGCCCCCTATTGATCCCTTGCATCCTACTCATGAAGAGGAAATTGACATGCTTCGTAATTTTAGAACTGTCAATCTTATCATTAGAGGATTACCTAATATTGTGCTTGGTTGTATGCGAAACTTTGCATGTGCTTATACTCTATGGCATGATTTAGAAAAGCGATATCCCGATTATTCTCTAAAGAGTCTTGATAAGATTCTTCATAAGGCTGTTGCTTTTCACAAAATGAGTCCTAATGATCCTAAGTTTGATGATTACTTGTTTGAGCTTCGTGATCTCATGCGTGCCAAAGGAGATGTTAGAACTATTAGCAATATTATCATGGAAACTGTTAGAATCCATAAACTTGAACATTGTCATGATCATGAAACTAATGAATCTGTTAATCACATGCATGATGATGATGTTGAGCACGGCTATTATGATGAAGACGAAGATTTTGATGCTGAATTTGAGAAGACCATGAGGAATCTCAGTCTTATGGCAAATCTTCGAGATTATATGGCCAGAGGAAAAGAGTGGATTCTTGATAGTGGATGTACAGATCACATGACCGGAGATAGAGACATGTTTCGTGAGCTTACAAAAAATGATGGTCCACGCAAGTATGTGACTTTTGGAGACAACTCCAAGGGTAAGGTACTTGGCCTTGGTAAGGTGGCCATATCCAATGATAGCTCCATACAAAATGTTATGCTTGTTGAATCTCTTGGTTACAATCTTCTTTCAGTATCTAGACTAGCTGATTTTGGTTTTAATGTTCTATTTACCAAAGTAGATTGCCAAGTGTTTCGCCAAGATAATCATAATATAGTCTTTACCGGCATTCGTAGAGGTGATCTATACATTGTTGATTTCACTAAGAGAGCCCAACCTCGTACTTGCTTAATTGCTAAATCTTCTAAAGGATGGTTATGGCATAGAAGACTTGGACATGTTGGTATGCGTAACCTAGATAAACTTGTTAAAGGAGATCATATTCTTGGAGTGAAAGATGTTATATTTGACAAAGATCGACTTTGTAGTGCTTGCCAAGCAGGAAAACAAGTTGGAGGAAGCCATCCCGTAAAGAACATTATGACCACGAGGAGACCACTCGAGCTACTTCATATGGATCTGTTTGGTCCCAACGCCTATAAGAGTCTTGGTGGTAACTCTTTTGGTTTGGTCATTGTTGATGATTTTTCCAGATTTACGTGGGTGTTCTTTCTTGATGACAAATCCCAGGTACAAAAGATCTTCAAGAACTTCGCAAGAAAGGCTCAAAATCAATTTGAAGTAAAGATCAAGAAGGTTCGGAGTGACAACAGAACGGAGTTCAAGAACGCAAATGTGGACACCTTTCTTGATGAGGAGGGTATTTCACATGAGTTCTCGTCTACGTACACACCTCAACAAAATGGAGTTGTTGAGAGGAAGAACCGTACACTTATTGAGATGGCAAGAACAATGCTTGATGAATACAAGATGCCAAGACATTTTTGGGCAGAAGCGGTTGAAACAGCTTGTCATGCAACAAACCGACTCTATCTTCACAAGCTTCTTGGTAAAACGGCGTATGAACTGCTCACAGGTAAGAAACCACAAGTTGGATACTTTTGAGTATTTGGCTCAAATGTTACATTCTTGATAAGCATCGTCGTTCAAAATTTGCTCCTAAATCTCATGAAGGTTTCCTACTTGGTTATGGATCGAACTCTCACACTTACCGTGTCTACAACAACTTCACTCGAAAAGTTGAAGAGACGGTAGATGTGAAGTTTGATGAGACTAACGGCTCGCAAGTCGAGCAATTGCCACTTGATGTAGGAGATAAAGAACCATCGGAAGCAATCCAAGACTTGCCCATTGGCAAAATTCGCCCCGTGGAAGTAAAGGAGAGTACCTCGTCTATTCAAGTGGAAGCCCCAACCTCACATCAAGGTGAACGGCAAGCTGATATGGAGGCATCCTCAACTGGAACACGTCAAGACGATGGGAATAAGGAAGTGCAACAAGATGATCCACCTCAACCTCCTTCTCCACCTCCACAAACAGACAACGACAACACCAATGAAGAAGAAGAAGATGACGATGATGAGGAAGCCTCACCACAACTCAAGAAAAAGCTACCTCGAGTTAGAGCAAGAATCGACAAGGATCATCCCATCGAACAAATACTTGGAGATATCCAAACCGGGAGAATTACTCGCTCTAAATCTCGTTTAGCTAACTTTTGTGAGCATTACTCATTTATCTCTAGTGTTGAACCCTTGAAGGTAGAAGATGCTCTCAAAGACCCCGATTGGGAATATGCAATGCACGAAGAGCTACACAACTTTGAGAGGAACCAAGTTTGGACATTGGTTGAGAAGCCTAAGGAAGAGCAAAACATCATTGGAACCAAATGGGTGTTTCGGAACAAGCAAGATGAAGATGGACAAGTTGTACGCAATAAGGCTCGTCTCGTAGCACAAGGTTACACACAAGTCGAAGGTATGGACTATGGTCAGACCTATGCCCCCGTTGCAAGACTTGAATCCATTCTCATTTTACTTGCTTATGACAATCACCATGATGTCACTCTTTACCAAATGGATATTAAAAGTGCCTTCTTAAATGGTGAAATTGAGGAGGAAGTATATGTTAAACAACCTCCCGGCTTTGAGAATCCCAAGAAACCTAATCATGTGTACAAACTTCGTAAAGCTCTTGTGAATCCCAAGAAACCTAATCATGTCTCAAGCAGGCCCCTAGAGCTTGGTACAAATGCTTGACAAAGTTTCTTCTTGAAAAAGGTTTTGAAATTGGAAAGATTGATTCAACTTTGTTCACTAAGAGGGTTAATGGAGAATTATTTGTATGCCAAATTTATGTTGATGATATTATCTTTGGTTCTACTAACCCCTCTTTTAGTGAAAAGTTTGGAAGGTTGATGTCGGAGAAGTTTGAGATGTTTATGATGAGTGAACTCAAATTCTTTCTTGGTTTGCAAATCAAGCAAACTAGGGAAGGTACCTTTGTCTCTCAAACAAAGTATACCAAGGACTTATTCAAGAAGTTCAACATGCAAGAGAGTAAAGGTATGAAAACTCCCATGCCAACGAGTGGACATCTTGACTTGACCAAGGATGGCAAACCTGTTGATCAAAAGGTTTATCGATCCATGATTGGTTCATTATTATATCTATGTGCCTCTCGTCCTGACATTATGCTAAGTGTGTGCATGTGTGCACGATACCAAGCGGTACCAAAAGAGTGTCACCTTAAGGCGGTGAAAAGAATTGTTAGATACTTGATACATACACCAAACTTTGGCATATGGTATACCAAAGGATCTTCTTTCAATCTTGTTGGCTACTCCGATTCGGACTATGCCGGAGACAAGGTTGACAGAAAATCCAATTCGGGTACATGTCAATTTCTTGGTAGATCTCTTGTGTCTTGGTCCTCCAAGAAACAAAATTCCGTATCTCTATCTACTGCCGAAGCGGAATACATTGCCGCGGGATCATGTTGTGCTCAATTACTATGGATGACACAAACTCTTAAAGATTATGGTGTGCATGTGAGACATGTACCATTACTTTGTGACAATGAGAGTGCTATTAAGATTGCACACAATCCCATGCAACATTCTCGAACTAAGCATATTGAGGTTCGTCACCATTTCATTCGAGATCATGTTGAGAAAGGTGATATTGACCTTAAACATGTTCGTACTGACAAACAATTGGCGGACATCTTTACCAAACCACTTGATGAGAAAGTGTTTTGTCACTTGAGAAGTGAATTGAACATCATTGATGCTTCAAACGTGAACTAGAGGTTCATGTGGATGCATACAAGGGCATGAGCATTCTTGACTAATCCATGATATCTTTCTTGATCATCTTATATCTTGGACATCTTGCTCCCTTGTATTGTATCTAACCTTTCGTAGGTACTTGGACAAGCTTCATGTCACAAGATTGCATCTCACTCTTATCTTGAGCAATCTTTTATAACCCAAGTATCAACAATTGATGGTGGAACAAGGAACAAGACAACCTAAACATATCCTTTGACAATATTTGAGTTATGCTTCATTCTTGTCATTTTGGATATACATGTTGTTCCTTGCAAAGCTAACCCATGTAGGAAGATGAACCACAAAAGATAGGATCTCTCCCAACTTCAACTCATGAGCATCCACTTCAAGTCCAACCACATGATGGACATCACCAACAAAATCCCAATGTAATTTCTCACATCTTACCGAAGCTTTACTCAAAGACATGAGCCAAAGCAACTCAACAAGATGTGAATACATTGAAATGCTTAAAGGAAAAATGGCAACCCCATTTTGAGCTTAAATGATGAGTATGACCTATGATCAAGTGTTCTCACTTGACTCCTAAGTCAATATACTCTAACATAAGTGACCTAGTCGCCAACCCATCTAGATGAAGTTTTATAAAAAAAAACTTCATCTAGTTGTCTCTTCTCTTCTTTTCTGTTTCATTTCGTTTGATTTGTATCGCAGTTAATTCATTGCAAATCCTTGTGAGATTTCCTTGCCTAGTGAGCTGAGCTGACAACTATTCCATTGCATCAAACTCGGTCCCACCGAATCGTCACAACTCGGTGTCACCGATTTTGACTGCTCTAAGGAATTTTCTGTCAAAATTTGTCCTGAGTTTTTCTGCTCCAGCTCCACTCAATGATTCTTATCCTCTACTTGCATCTAGATGTGTTTCTCCAGGACCAAACCCACTTAATCAATAACCTTGAAGACCCTTCTTGGAAATTGATGTCAACGGGGGAGAGAGAGGAATACATCAAAGCTTAAGCTTATCTATTCAAACCAAAGATGCACCTTACAAGAGGAGAGAATGCTACATGTTCCTTTAGGGGGAGAGAAAAATGATAAGTTTGTTCTTTGGTTGTTCTAGCTTTCTCACCCTACCTACTCCCAATATCCATGTCAGATTCAGGGGGAGAGGAAGTTCTTTAAGGGGAGACAGCTATTTCTTTTGGGGACATGTCTGCTTCAAAGAAGTATTCACCTAGTGATACTCTCTTCTACATGTCATCCCAATCTTGGTTTCTTGTTGATCTTGTATCTTTTTCTTGAAGAAATTATCTTGTGTTATCTAACCCTGTTTTCTCAAGTGTATTTCTTCAGGTACTTGATCAAGAACTTCGAGGTAAGTATATGCATCACACTCATGTACATGGTTGACCTCTTGCTAAGTAAATATTGTTTGCAAGGAGAAAATCTTGTACATGTGGATACTCTAATGTCATATATATATATATATATATATATATATATATATATATATATATATATATATATATATATATATATATATATTGCTCTGATGCATATAGCCAAGATACATGTTGGATGTATATTTCCCATAAGATATCATCATGTTATGCACATCTTCAGGGGGAGTTCAAGAGAGTTCATACATGTTACATGTTTCCTTCAAAGCTTTCATACATACCTCTACTATATCTGTATTTGAAGCTTTGATGTATGTTGCCATCAATTACCAAAAAGGGGGAGATTGAAAGCACATTTGCTCCCTTGGTGGTTTTGGTAATTTATGCCAACATACATGTTGTTGGACTAATGCTTTATCTAGTGAATTTCAGACAAGTTCAACAATGGCGTGGCATGGACAAGAGGATGTGGAAACCCCTCAAAATGCTAAGGGCAAGAATTGGCAAAGATCAAGACTCTACATTTTTGGTTTAGTGATCCAAGATCACATTGAGTCCATAGGAAAGCCAATACTATTAAAAGGGGATGAGGTGTTGCTTAATGGTCTTTTTGCTCAAGTGCTTAGTGACAGTATTCCTAAACCCTCAACCACTATCTCTACCCAAATATGTCCTAAACCCAAAGTCCAACTCGGCCCCATCGATATTTCCAATCCGGCCCCATCGAGTTCATCCAAGACTTAGCCACTGCCAAACCCTAACAAATCGGATCAACCGAAATGGATCTCGGTCTCACCGAGATGGCCTTTCCAACTCTCTGTAATCGTTTGCAATTACTTCGGTATCACCGAGTTTGCAAATCGGTCTCACCGAGATGGTTTGCCAAGTCTCTGTTGCCTTATTGCTTCACTTCGGTCCTACCGAGTCGATGCAATCGGTGCCACCGAGATGAGGATTGCCCTAAGCCATTGCACTTCGGTCCATCCGAGTTGTTCGTATCGGTCCCACCGAGATTCCTAAAGTTCATATCTTTTACACAGTTCGGTGCTACCGAGATGATCGTTTCGGTGCCATCGAGTTGAGTCAAAAGTGTGTAACGGTTGGATTTTGTGTGGAGGCTATATATACCCGTCCACCCCATCCTTCTCAGGAAGGAGAGCCATCAGAACGTGCCTACACTTCCACCATACATTTTCTGAGAGAGAACCACCTACTCATGTGTTGAGATCAAGATATTCCATTCCTACCATTTGAACCTTGATCTCTAGCCTTTCCCAAGTTGCTTTCCACTCAAATCCTTCTTCCACCATAGCCAAATCTGTGAGGAGTGATTGAGTGCTGGGAAGACTATCATTTGAAGCACAAGAGCAAGGAGTTCATCAACAACACACCGTCTATTACCTTTTGGAGAGTGGTGTCTCCTAGATTGGTTAGGTGTCACTTGGGAGCCTCCAACCAGATGTGGAGTTGAACCAAGAAGTTTGTAAGGGCAAGGAGATCCCCTACTTCATGAAGATCTACCCCGAGTGAGGCTAGTCCTTCATGGACGTAAGCCATGGTGGAATAGGCAAGTTTGCTTCTTCGTGGACCCTTCGTGGGTGGAGCCCTCCGTGAACTCGCGCAGCCGTTACCCTTCGTGGGTTGAAGTCTCCATCAACGTGGACGTACGATAGCACCACCTATCGGAACCACGCGAAAAATCCACCGTGTCTTCATTGCGTGTGATCTTCATTACTCTACCCCTTTACTTTCCGTACTATTGCATGCTTTACTATTTCCGCTGCTCAATCTCTAGATATGCATGTGTAGAAAGTATTGGAGAGATCTTAACTTGTGCCAAAATCTGCCTAAGTTCCAAGAGAAATTAAAAACTGCTAATTTGGCTGGTTAGGAGTCTATTCACCCCCCCTCTAGACCTATCTCCTCGGTCCTACAGTTGTTAAGCCAGTGCCTTGCCAACCCCTTTAACTTGAGCGGCAGATATTTAATGGCGTGGAGATCATCTCCATTGGCCATGTGTATATGTAGGAGGAAATCTTCGATCCAAACTGCTGGGTCCGTGGTACCATCGTGTGATTCTATGTTGATGGGTTTGAACCCTTCCGGGAATTGATGTTCCATCACCCTGTCTGTGAAGAAGATTGGGTGAGCCGGACCTCGGCACCGAGGAGCATCTCGTCGGAGGTCGGGAGAGAGCCGTGAGTACGCTTGATCTCGGGCACGGCTGTTCCTGTCCATCCAGGCATCGTAGCCATCGGGCCCGGCGGGCGCACGCCCCCTTGACCCGTAGATGGACTGAGGGGGGGGCCTATTTTCCTCAATACGACGTCTAGCATCGTGAGGATCTAGGTAATCCATGGGGTCCTTGCCATGATGGCGTGGAGGTGGCCGTTCACCGGGGTCTTCTCGTCTTGGCCTGTCTTGGCCTCTAGGGGGCCGATCGAGGTCGTCAGGGAGCTCCTCATCGAACTCCGGTAGAAGGCGCCTGCGTGGGTATGATTTCAGCGCACTATGGCATCGATTTTCCATGTCTTGCTCGGCGGAGAGCACTTCGATCCACTTTTCATTTAGCGCATCGGTATTGGCCTGCTGCTGCTACTGCTTGCGCTTTAAGCTCCGGGCTGTCGCAACGAGGCGTCGTCGGAAGCACTCTTGTTCAAAAGGGTCTTCGGGGACGATGTAGTCCTCGGTGCCGAGGCTCTCGTCCTCCTCGAATTCCGGCATGTAGTTGTCGTTGGCCCCTTACAAGAGGTCGTCGGGATCTGAGTCCCCAAGAGGTCGGTCTGGTGTGCCGTTCCTTACTGGGGAGTCTTGAACTTCCTCCTCATGGTTATTGGCGTCACCGTCCTCCGCGTCGCCATTATTGGCTGTCCCGTCGTTGCCATTGGGTTCCCCATTATTGCCCCTTCGGCGCCTTCGCCGACGTCTTGGAGGGGATTTGGGGGTGTCCACCATGTAGACATCGTAGGTGGACGTGGCGGTCCACCTGCCCGCGTTTACCGGGGGCACGGTGTTCTCGATGGGGCCATCGGCGTCCTCCTCCATGTCTGAGGGTTCGTCGTAGTCCAACACATTGGTTAAATCATCGATCGTGGCGACTAGGTGGGTCGTGGGTGGGATATAAATTTCCCTATCGTCGACTTTAAGTCCGATCTGATTGTAAACCGAAGTCTTGCCGTCCGAGATGGACATGCTCCGGAAGCGGTCAAGCATCTCATCGAGGTGAGATAACTCTTCAGGATTCATGGATGCGCCATAGGCAGGGTTGATTCGAAGTACACCCATCGTGTAGCCAGATGCATTTTCGAGGCAAAGGGAATCTAAATATAATTCTGGGTTTTATGCCGAAATCGATTCTGGCACCGGCGCAATTTTGGGAGTGGGAGCCAGATCCATCTCCGGACTGGCGATCGGGGAGAGACTGGCTGGAGTAGCGATGTCAGGGGTCTCAAGAGGCGCCACGAGAGAGTCCGGCTCCGGAGTCGAGCCTCTAGAACAGGCCGAGCTCTCGATCCTGCTAGGAGTCCATCCCGATAGGACGAGTTCACCACGGGAATCCGCAGTGTACTCGAGGCCGCCGAAAGTCACGATCCGACCCGGGGCATAGTTCTCGATAGAGGTTAGATGACCCGCCGAGTCGGTGCAAAATACCATGCTGCCGAAAACGAAAGGTTGGCCGGGGGCATAAACGTCCCCGTGGCCATTGGCGCAGTTGATCTGTAGGTGAGCCATCAATCCTTCTGGTGATCACGCAGCGGAACTCTCAATGAAAGCACCAGTGTCGGTGTAAAAACCGGTAGACCTCGGGGTAGGGGGTCCCGAGCTGCGGATCTCGGATCGGTGGTAACAGAGACGAGGGATACGATGTTTACCCAGGTTCGGGCCCTCTTAATGGAGGTAAAACCCTACGTCCTGCTTTTGTTTATATTGATGGAGATGTATCGAGTACAGAGTTGATCTACCTCGAGATCGAGATATGTGTCTAACTTCTAAGGCTAGGTGAGCGATATTGCGTTGTCCCTTTTCTATGGGCTAAACCCTATGGCTTATATACACGCCAGGGAGGGTATCTTGGGTTACAAGGTCGGTATCTAGGAATAAGGCAGCTGGAGAAATCTTGAAGTGTACTACAAGTCTTCGGTAGAGACAGCCTCGACCACGTCTCCCGTGTGCGGCCTCTGGAGTCCATCTTTATCACGTACGAGGGCATATCGGCCCAGCCGAGGAGACGTGTCGGCTAGGTTGGCACCCCCTAATCCAGGACACCGTCACAGTGGATGTAATGTGTGCAATCGCCGTTATAGCCTAGCGTTAGTTGCTTGCTTATTTATTTCATCATAGTCATCTTTTTTCTCGGTTTGTTAGTGGCCGCAATAACCATGGGCCACATACGGCCCGTGGTAACCATGGGCCTGCTACCTGCTGTACTGCCCATGGGCCATCTACGGGCCATAGGATCCGTGGGCCAAAAGCGGACCGCATTATCAGCCGTAAACGGGCCATAGTGGGAATGGTCCGTTTAAGGGCCCGTAGCATAACGGGCCGTTAACAGGCCGAAAGTCATCACAGGCTTAATTCTATCGACAGTCATAACAGGTCGTTAATCGGCCGGAATACATGATGGGCTAAAATGGCCCAATGGGTTAACATACCACAAACGGGCCGATTGTAACCACGGGCTGAATCTGGCTCATTAGCATAACAGGGCAGTAACGGACCGTAAGTAATCGACGGCCGGAAATGAGCCCAAGATTTTTTGGGCCTTTAGAAGGCCGAAAGAAATCACGGGATGGAAATGGCCCAACTGAATCATGGGCCTTTAATGGGCACAAAGCTGTTTACTTTTCATGATGGGCCAGAATCACCACGGGCTGTTAATGGGCCCAGATAAACAAAAGGCCTAATATGGGCCGAAAGTGGTCATGGGCCATAGATGGGCCAAAAGTGACAACAGGCTGAAATCATAAGGCACGGCCCACATGGCGCTAGTGGGCCGAATTTTGAAAGGCTTTAACGGGCCGTGAGTACCCGGGCCGTAAATGGGTTGTATGCGAACAGGCCATTAACAGGCTTTCCTTGGGCCGGCCCGCTTACTTTTGACCAAGTCAAACAGGCCGGCCTTTTTAACATAAATGGGCCACTATTGGGCCGTGCCACGTGTTGACGTATCATAGGTATCCTGCGTCCAATGAATGGATGACATCTATCCCAACGCCGAGCTGACACATGGTTCCGCCGGCGAATGAGAAATTTACATGTGGAAAATCGTCATTGGTCAGGGCTGGTAACGGGTTATCGGAACCAAACTAGAACCCGATAGCTTAACGGTGACCCATTACGGTGGATGCCACGTGTCGGTCACCCTTGATGAAAACACTTCCATGACATGACATTTATCGTCATGGAAGTGGACACTTCCATGATGATAATTTCAGTATTGTCATGGAACACTTCTACGACAGCACATGTATGACTATCTTGATTCTGTCATAAAATTGTGATGGATGTACATGCATGACAGAAAACTTGACCTACTGTGACAAAGACGTATCATCACGGAAGTGTTTTTTTTGTAGTGATGTGTCGGTCATCAGCGTGTGCAACCGAGTCGTAGCAAGCTACAAGGACTCGAGTAAAACACCGCATGACATTTCCCCGTAGGGACAGACACAGGAGCAAAGAAGGATACATGCCGTTAAATCCATGTGTTTCGGAGCAGTAGCGAATTACCAGGGCTCAGTGGAAGCACTAGGAGGCATTTCCCTGTATGGAAGGCTACCAAAGCAGATAACTAGGTGTCGAATCCCGCACATACCAATGCATTTCAAACATACACACAATATGCATGATATGTGTAGATACAACATGGCATCACAACATAACTCTACGACTCAAAGTATTTATTTAAGAGGTTCCGAGGAGCCATACATAGCATGCTATTACAATCATGGGTCTCATGACCCAACATTCAAATCATACAAGAAACGGAAGCATAACATGTATAAGTATAAACAACTACAAAAGAAAAAGGTTGAGAAGCCTGACTATCTACAAGACCCTCCATAGGAACTAGACCTCTGTCTAGGATTCCCAAGCTAATCATCGAAACCACATGGAACTACTAATGAGACTGAAGTCTCCTCTGCATAAACATAAATTAAGCAACCGTGAGTACAAAGGTACTCAGCAAGACTTACATCAGAACTATCTACATATGCATCAGTATCAACAAAGGGGGTGGTGGAGTTTAACTGCAGCAAGCCAGCTTTGACACTGTGGCTATCCTATACTATGACTACTAGTACTTACTTTGGGGGTGAAAGAGCACACACGAGTCCACATATGGCAATCGTCTGCCATGCATGACATCATTGCACATGTTTCCCGAACAATTTATGAGTGGGATTGCATTTTGCATTGGGAACGGTTTCCTCTAAGCTCTCATTTACGATAATGTGCTATCACAAACGGTTCAGGAGCCCCTACGCACACGTAGAAGTGCTGCAAATCGTCTGTGATTTGTTGTGTATCACCGACGGTTGTGCTATGAGTTACGTGTGCTTTCCGTTCTGGATCGCACACACTCATTTTGTTGAACCATGTGCGCTTCAATGGCCATGTTAAAACAAAATATCGCATTTGAATCGCCCTGCAAAAAGCAAATTCGCCACAATATGCAATTGAACAAATGCTAGCTAAATTCCACTAATTTATCAACATATGCAGTACATAATCATAGTGTACGAAATACAAAGACCTCGTCACATGGAAAACAATGCATCCATGCATACATGTTTAGTGGCTAACTCTAGTTGAATGCATACTCATTATTTGAGGAACAACCATGCTGAAATCTTCATTATCACCAGTGGGCTTGATGTAGTGATTCAGGAAGAAGTTGCTGATAAATCTCCTAACATCCAGCAATTCACCAGTCACTACTGCAGGATGCTGCTAACGCGACACATGAATTAGAGACCCTTTGACGAAACTGTGTTTGATGCATGCATCGCAAACGGTGTCGTAATAAAACCGTCACCAGTAAGACGAACTGTGTGCGATGCCAGAGACATCAAGCACGATTCAAATTAGAGTTGCGTGTGCGATACGTGGCATACAGTTGATCCATACGAACTGTTTGCGATGAGCAGAACAACAAAAACGGCCAGCCAGGTCAAGGTGTGTGTGATATACGACATACAGTTCACTCGGGTGAACTATTTGCGATTAGCCAACACAACAGAAATAGTCGGCCAGACGAAGGTGTGTGTGATAGACGGCATACAGTTCACTCGGATGAACTGTTTGCGATGAGCCAAAACAACAGAAACGGTTCAACTTAACAAGATGTGTGTGATACGCGGTAAACAAGCAACTCGGATGAACTGTTTGCGATGATAAAAAATAACACAAACATTTAGAAGTAACAATATGTGTGTGATACCAGACAAACAGGTCACTCGGATGAACTGTTTGCGATGATAAAAAATAACACAAATGATTCGGCGTAACAAGATGTGTGTGATACCCGGCAAACAGGTCAGTAATCACAATTGTGTAGTAACACAGACCGACAATAACACATACGATTCATGCTAATAATTACCTGAGGATTTTGTGGAGGCAAGGATAGAGGGGAGAAGAAGGCCAGATTTGGGGGCTGCGAGAGGAAAGAGACAATAGAGAGCGAAGAAAGGATATTTATTGTGTCCCTAACCCTTGCAGACAGTTGCTACAGTTGTTTCGTGTGCGATTATGTGTGTAGAAAAAACTTTGAAAATGCAAACGAGTTATTTGTGATGGCTAGGAGCATCGCACATGATGCGTGGTGCGAGTACTCGTGTGTGATGATTTGTAAGTTACACATACGTGTCCTTATGTTAACACGTGTGTGATAGCATGTGACACCGCATACGGTTGTGTGCTGGGAATTGTGTGCTCCACTTAGTCTTCCCGCGCTCCAGCGAAGACTTCCCATGCAAGGACCAGCCACAGGGGTAAATTGTAAAACCCTCAATCCCCTAGCCAGCTGCTAGCTATAAATAACCACAACAATGGCCGGCGGCAGCGACTAACTATTGATCCCCTTGGTAGCTAGTTACCCACACATATCGGCAAACCCCCAATGGCCGACGACAGGATGGAGTTGGGCGACGGCGGAATCAAGGCTGGCGGCGCGATAGTCGGCTTGGCGGTCGATGGCCATGCCGCCGCCCTTCTCGATGATGTCCAGAGGAAGCAGGAAACGCGATACAACCAAGCCACCAGGTTAGCCAGGGTCTTCCTGAAAGCAGACAGGGATCACCAGCGGGCGATACTGCTGGCTCGGCACAGAGTGTGGCAGATGGTGCGGGCAGCAGAGCAGGAAGAGCGACGACGTTGGGACAACTGCGGTAGTGGAGGCCACCACATGAGGCGCAGGCTTATGTCCCAGATGGAAGAGGGCACAGCGCCGAACATCGCCGGGGCATATGCCTGGGGGTCGTGACGGCAGCCCTGGCGAGAGCCAACGTCGTCTCGCCGGACGTCGCCGGGGCAGGCCCGACGGTCGCGGTAGCCCTGGTGAGCGTTGTGCCTGAGGCAGTACCGGTGATCACCGAGGTCGAGGCTGTCCCAGCCTCGATCGATCAAGGTGTGTAGGTCATCGACTTGGCGGCCTCCTCTCCTCCCCAGGATCGACACGCTGATGGACGATGGCAGCTGTGCGTGCTGGGTCGGCGCGAGGCGCACAGTAGCTCTTTTGTGTGCGTGTGGTTCGTTATATTCTTGTAAATTAGCGAGCTAATGATTTGTAAATTACTCCCCGAACTAGGCACTAGACCAATTTGAGCATATATATATGCTCGATTGATTTGTTCATGCATGTCAAATATGTCAATTGTATGGGCTGGCCTATCTATATATTATCTCAATTTGCAATATGGACAATTAATATGCAAATGCCTTTTGGACATCGATGCTGATCGCCACGTCGAAAACATGGACATCCTCTACTCTACCGGGCACGCGCTTAAACTGAATGAACTGTGTACGATACTAATACTTTCCATTAAAATTTAAGAAATTGGCAAACAGCATTTGAGTAACATATATATAGTGGTGACACTATTCGACAAAAGGCGGATCTTAGTAACACGGTACTTAACAATTCCGAACTTAACAATTTTGACAACCATATGGTCCATATCTACATACTTAACATAGTAACAACTAGCACATTTTAAGAGGCAGAGGGCCAACAACGACAATTATCTGCTGGAAGCAGCTTGATCACGGCGACTCGGCATCTCGTCAATGAAAAGGAAGAACCCTCCTCTACCTTGGTAGAGCATGAGTAGAACAGTGTCTCCAATTTTCCAATGTGGATGCATTGCCAGGACAAGCGAGAACCTATTAATTTGAATGGTCCCATTTCTGCGGGAAATGCAGTACCTTGAAATCACTTTGGCGTTATTTGCAGGCACAAGTGTAATTCGACCACGCCGGGAAATCGATTCATGAACAGCTGCAGTGGGTAATTTTTGTTGCAATGAAGAATAAAAACCAATTGTAACATATCGTTGAAGCTATATATAGTTTATGAACATCAACATAAAAATAAGACTTTGTACCAGTGTTTTGTGCACACAATTGGTCTTGTTCAATTTGTGCACCAGTGGTAGAATTAATCCCATCTCAAATCTAGTGTTCATATGATGTGCTATGTCTGTCAGATTGTCAACAAATTTTATGACATGCTCCAAATCTTTCTAGTGAAATTTGGTACGCCAAGTAACATACAGATCGTTAACTATGGATCCAACATATCCTGCTTAAATGGTGGAAAGGGACCATTTTGTCAGAACATGGTAGAAGAATAGTGCGCATAAATTGGTAATTAGAATTTCTTACTGGCTAGGAACAGAGTCAGAAAATGAAATCACAATTGGTTGCTTAAATAGTGATCAGTTAGTCAGAACAAATACCCCGAGTTTGCTAAGTAATATGCCAACATGGAGAAAGTTGAAAGAACACTAACCTCGATCAGACTGTGATCGGCTAATGATTTTGGGGAAGTAAACATCCGTGTTAATTAGACCAGGCTGTGGTGCACGCACTTGAATTTTATTGCCAGCTTTTAGTTCATAAAACTTAGAAATTTTTCTCCAAAGGTCCACATCAAAATAGGAGTGACCATCTTTATCAATTTTTACCCTAACTTTCATTGTAAATCCATGCTACATTGTCAATATGACATCCATGGAGTCATCAACATAGTAAAGGCCAAGATTTCCTTCTACACGTGTTCTTACAAAGCAAGGGATGTACTGCTTGAAATGATAATTAAGATTGTTACATATATTGAAATAACAGAGCAACATGCAAATATGGGAGTAATAGAGAGAACAGAACAATATATAGCTGAAAGCAAAGTACAAAAATATATAATTAAACAGATAATGTAACAAAGATTTCATGCAAATATGAGAGTAACTGAAAGAACAATACATCATTAATTTGCCTAATTTAGAAAAAAAATCGTCTTCGACGTCTAGGCTACATGTGGCACCGTACCTTTTATCCATATGTAGCAATATATGGTATATTGATAACCCACAAGTATAGGGGATCGCAACAGTTTTCGAGGGTAGAGTATTCAACCCAAATTTATTGATTTGACACAAGGGGAGCCAAAGAATATTTGCAAGTATTAGCAGTTGAGTTGTCAATTCAACCACACCTGGAGACTAAATATCTGCAGCACAGTGATCAGTAGCACAGTAGTATGGTAGTTTGATAGCAGTAGCAATAATAGTAACAGTAATAGTAACGGTAGCAGCAATAGTAGTAGCAGTTGTGACAGCAGTAGCAACAGTAGTAACTTAGCAAAGAACAATATGTGAAAAGCTCGTAGGCATTGGATCGGTGATTATGTTGGATAACATTCATCATGTAACAGTCATAACCTAGGGCGACACAGAACTAGCTCCAATTCATCAATGTAATGCAGGCATGTATTCTGTATATAGTCATACGTGCTTGCGATAAGAACTTGCATGACATCTTTTGTCCTACCCTCCCGTGGCAGTGGGGTCCATAAGGAAACTAAGGGATATTAAGGCCTCCTTTTAATAGAGAACCGGAACAAAGCATTAACACATAGTGAATACATGAACTCCTCAAACTACGGTAATCACCGGAAAGAATCCCAATTATTATCACCTTGGGGTATGCGGATCATAACATATAGCAAGTGCATATAACTTGCAAGATCGGATCAAGAACACAAATATATTCATGAAAACATAAAGGGTTCAGATCTGAAATCATGGCACTCGGGCCCTAGTGACAAGCATTAAGCATAGCAAAGTCATAGCAACATTAATCTCAGAACATAGTGGATACTAGGGATCAAGCCCTAACAAAACTAACTCGATTACATGATAAATCTCATCCAACCCATCACCGTCTAGCAAGCCTATGAAGGAATTACTCACTCCCAGCGGTGAGCATCTTGAAATTGGTGATGAAGGATGGTTGATGATGACGATGCCGGAAGATCCCCCTCTTCGGAGCCCAAAACGGACTCCATATCTGGCCTCCCAATGAAGAACAGGAGGTGGCGGCGGCTCCGTATCATAAAATGCAATAATACTTCCTCTCCTATTTTTTCTCTGGAATTGTGAATTTATAGGCCTAAGATTAGGGTCAGCGGGGCCACGTGGGCCCCATAAGCCACCAGGGCGCGCCAGGGGGGTGGCACGCCATGGTGCCTCGTGGGCAGCAGGTGGCTCCCCTCCAGTAGGTCTTGGCTCCAGTATTTTTTATTTATTCCATGAAAAATCTCCAAAAAGTTTCATCCAATTCCAAGAACTTTTATTTCTGCACAAAAAAAAACACCATGGTAGTTCTGCTGAAAACAGCATCAGTCCGAGTCAGTTTCATTCAAATCATGCAAATTAGAGTCCAAAACAAGAGCAAAAGTGTTTGGAAAAGTAGATACGATGGGGACATATCAACTCCCCCAAGCTTAACTCATTGCTTGTCCTCAAGCAATTCAGTTGACAAACTGAAAGTGATAAAGAAAAACTTTTACGAACTCTTTTGTTCTTGTATCTATATATATGCTTAAATAGTACCCAAGTTTTCAGCAAAGATCATGAACTAACCATGCAAATGATAACTCTTAGAAATTATATTCACTCAAATCAATGGCAAAATCAACTAGCAAGCAATAATAAGATATCTCAAATGCCAACACTTTGTCAAAACAATCATGATATAATATGACAACATGGTATCTCGCAAGCCCTTTCTGAAACCGCAAAACATAAATGCAGGGCACCTCCAAAGTTCAAGCAGCGACTAAACATTGTAATTCATGGTAGAAGAGATCCAGTCATGATGCACACAACATTAACTATACACAATGCATGAGAATGACAATAGTGCTCTTAGGTCTGGTGCTTGTTTGAGAAGGTGATGACTCAACAATAAAAGTAAAATAACATAAAAGTAAATAGATAGGCCCTTCGCAGAGGGAAGCAGGGATTTGCAGAGGTGCCAGAGCTCGAAGCTTAAATCAGAGATAAATATGATTTTGGGAGGTATGCCTTTCCAGTCAATGTCACGACCGAGAGTTTTCAATATCTTCCATGCTAAACAAATTAGTGGCGGTTCCCAAGCGGTAAAGTAAAGTTTACTCCCCCTCCACCAACAAACAAAAGCCATGGCTAGCCGAATCCTCAGGTGCCCTCCATACCAACAACTTTCCGGGGGAGTTTGTTTTATTATTTTGTAGTTTTAATAATGGGACTGGGCATCCCGATTACCAGCCCCTCTCGTGTAAGGACAAGTGAATAAACACTCATCATGAGAATAACCCACTTAGCATGGAAGATATTGACCGCCCCCTGTCGCTCCATGAGCGGTACGGGCACACAAAACAGATGTTCATTTGAATATTTAGAGGTGGCACATGCAATTTACTTAGAATGGTAGGGTAATACCGCATATAGGTAGATATAGTGGACTCATCTGGAATAACTTTGGTTTAAGGGTTTTGATGCACAAGCAGTATTCCCGCTTAGTACAGGCGAAGGCTAGCAAATAGGTTGAGAAGCGACCAGCTAGAGAGTGAAAACGGTCATAATCATGCATTATGAATAGTCAACATTGAATACTAGCATGAGTAGGATATAAACACCATGAACATAAATATCGTGGAGGCTATGATGGTTTTGAATCAACTACATGCGTGAACATGTGCCAAGTCAAGCCACTTGAAACATTCAGAGGAGGATACCATATCATCATACTACATCATGAACATTTTAATGCATGTTGACACCCAAGATAAATCATTATCCACTCCTAGCTACTTAAGCATGGCATGAGCAACTATAATCTCTAATTGTCATCATAAACATGTTTAATCATAATATGTTGAATCATGGATACTGAGTTAAACATATTTACAAAAACAAAAACAAGTTGAGTTCATACCCGCTTTTCCTTGCCACAGTCACTTCATCAAATCATCGTCATTATTGCCTTTCACTTGCACGACCGAATGATATGAAAATAAAAATAGTGCAAGTGTACCATGGACTAAGCTGGAATCTGCAAGCATTTTATTCAAAGGAGAGGACAAGGTAATATGGGCTCTTTGTTAGATCAACTATAAAGCATATGAGGGCCACTCAACATTTTCATCGTGGTCTTTTCCTTACAATGACTCAACAAAGGAAAAGAATTTCAGAGAAACACACTAAAATATTTTTGGAGTTTTTAATTTTTTTTCTTGAAGGATGCAAATTAAAGAAGACAAAACAAAAACGAGGAAAACTATTTACACGGGAAAGCTCCCAACAAGCGAAAGAAGAAACGGGAAATCTTTTTGGGTTTTCTTTTAATACTACAACTAATTAAGCTAGAAAGAAAAACCGAGAAATATTTTTGGATTTTCTCAAAGTTTTTCAAACACACAAGAAGAAAGCGAGAAAATAAAACTAACATGGATTATACAATGAAAAAGTATGAACACCGACAACAGGAATGAAATGTGTGGACATGAATGCAATGTCGGTGAGAGATACGTACTCCCCCAAGCTTAGGCTTTTGCCTAGCTTGGTCATCGCCATCCCTGGTCTGGGTAATAATCAAAATGGTAGCTCATAGAGGTGTTCTGAGCCGCCACCTTAGCCAGACGGATAGCCTCGACCACCGCCTTGTACTCGTGCACCTCGCTCTCCAATAGAAAATATCTCTGTTTGTTCTGAAAATCAAAGAGGGCAGGAGCAGGCAAAGCAACATACACAGATCGATATTTATTAAAAACTAAGTTATATTCATATCTGTGTGCGTCACGTTTAAAAAACTTATGTTCTCGCATTGTTTCGAAATTCAAATATTTATCAGGTAAGAAGGGATCATTGGAATTGGGCGAGACCCCTAACCTTGTAGCTACGCGGGAGGCATAAATTCCTCCATACAAATCACCATTACCTGCGTTACGCTGCTAATAATAGCCCCAAGATTATAATGCTTGCTACCAGTCAAAGCTGTATGAATAAGACTCAGATCAGGGGTGCAAAGTGCACTACAGTCTTGCTTACCAACAATGCACTTACCATTAAAAAGTGTAAAATACCAAATAGCGGGAAAGTGAATGCTAATTATTCTGGCCTGCGTAACTCCCCTATCCTCACCGTTGCAAAGGCTATTAAGAAATGGCTCATAATCAGATTTTAGTGGTTCATCTATAGAACCCCAATAAGGAATTTTGCATGCATCACAAAACTCTTCTAGAGACATAGCATAAGATCTGTCATACAGGTGAAATAAAACTCTAGAAGTGCGCGGATGATATTCAAAGTTTTGACTGAATGAATGAGTGAGGTAGTAATGCTGTGGTGGCTTATCTGCGATGAAGGCTGAAAGCTCGGTGTTGTTGATATATTGGTTAAATTCTTCCTTGATGCCTGCACCTAGCATGAACTCGTTGCACGGCCATCTACATGACTTTGCTTCAGCACCTCGCACCGAACTTTCCCTTGGTTCAACGTATGATTGGCGTGCGGGGCTTTCGCTAGATGATGCCTCGGCGGACCTCCTCCTTGAAGAACTCCTCCGGAAGAAATTCATTTTCTCTATGAACAATTTCTGAAAAAAATTTGGGCCACAAAATGATATCAATAAAACTTCACAAAATTGATAGCAACTACTCATATGGATGTCTAGAGGCCATATCAAGCATTCAAACTACTTGGAACTCAAAGAATTCAACATGTAAGCTCATTTTCAGTAGCACCAAGAGCAGCTAATTATGCAAAATATAATCCACTAGAGCAAAAACTAATCGGAGCAATGGAGGAGTCACATACCAAGTAGCAATCCCCCAAAATAGTTTCAGAAACGGAGCTCCGATCAAAGAGATCGAAAATCTCAGGTTTGGGAGCAAGAACACGAGAGAGAGAGAGCTACCAGGAATTTTTGCTAGAGGTAAGAGATGAACTGGGCTGAAGGGATAAGTGAGGGGGTCCCTGTGGGGCCCACAAGCCACCAGGGCACGCCAGGGGGGGTGGCACGCCCTGGTGCCTCGTGGGCACCTGGGGCATCCCCCTTGTATGTTTTTAGTGCTAAAAATTCTTAAATATTCTATAAAAATTCAATTCAAAATTTTATTGCATTCCGAGCACTTTCATTTCTAGGCTTTTTTTTGCACGGATAATTCAGAAAACAGGGTAATCATGGCATTTAATTGCATTTAACTAAAAATAACAGAAAACAAAAAGTGGGTACAAAGGGTTGTGCTTACTAAATTCATCAACCACATGCCTCTCAAAAAGAATCCATTAATAAGGTTGATCAAGTCTTATTAACAGACCATTTCTGAGTGACATGAAACCGAAGAATTTTCGTATAGGGATAATTAATTTGGTGCCCTTAGTTGTGTCCCCCTCGGTAGGTTTGCCCCTAGTTTCCGAAAACCCTCGTTCTTGCCCAACTCACTTTGGTTTCTTTGTGCTTTTGCCCTCCCGTCACGGTTCCGTCCAGTCAGCGCCGTTTGGCCGCTACCGGCGCTAGATTTAGGACACAGCTTGCCCCCCGTTCATGCTCACTCGCTTGTTCCCCCCCTCACTCTCTCGTTCCCCATTCCTCCCGTCACTCTCTCTCCCCTATCCAAACCCTAGTTCTTCGGCGCCTCAACACAAGATCCACAAACCCTAGGGGCACCACCACCACATCCATTTCCAGGCGATGGGGGAGAATGGAGAAACCCTAGGCGGCGGCCGCCGCCACAAGAAGGGAACCGCATCGGCGCGGGAGGGCGATGGCTGCGCGCACGGCCAGGCGGTGTCCCAATCACCACGGGGTAGCGGACACGGTGGCGGTGGCGTCGTCGACGGCGACAAAAGCTCGCCATCGGTTAGGGGGAGTGTTAAAGGCGGCTGTGGTGGCAGTCAGGGCCACAAGGGCAAGGGCACCGCATCTGCACAGGAGATCCCGGCGGGGTAAGTCTCAGATCTGCTCTTGCTTATTATCGTAGGCTTGATTCAGAGAAGATTTAGTCATGGTAGATGCTATGTTCATTATTGTCGGATGGATCCAGCTGTTGCATTCTTTCTGTCTGTTAGAATGGAGACCACAGTCATAGTTTCTGCTGGTACCAGAGGAAAAGAAAGCAGCTTCACATTTCCATTAGTTGTGGACAGCAGTAGTAGTTCATTTAATGATTTTAGGGCTAATATTTGTGCAAAGTATCCATGGGGATTGTTTGATGCTGTTGAAATAAGATATTGGGACAGTTCAAAGGAGAGTTGGAACCCTTTACAGTGTGATGCTGAGTTAGGTTTGATGTTTGCAAGAAATGCAGAGACAAGGTCATGCAATTTGGAAATTATAGTAATTCAGAGAAAGAGAGGAGACAGGTGTGAGAATACACCTGCATCTAGGACAACTGCTGGAGGGACCAGAGGTAGAAGAAGGGGTAGACCATGTGCATCCAGGCCAGGAGCTAGCAGTACTCCTAGTGCTCCTGGCGGTAGTGCAGCAAGTGCTAGTAGCACCCCAACTGCTCCAAGTGTCACTGAGAAACAAGATGATCAACCTGATCTAGTTGTGGAGGAATCACTGCCTGATGCACCTATTTTGTCTGATGAGGAGGATGAGAAGCTTTATCCAGGTTATGTACAGCAAAATAATCAGGAACATGCAGCAAATGAAGAGTACATACCTCCAGAATTTTTAGATACTGATGAAGATGAGAGGCAAGAGGATCATGACATGGGAGCTTTTGAGGATGCAGATGAGGACAGACCTGTCATGATGTATGATAGAGATAACCCAAGCATTGAGGAAGGTGTGGTCTTTCCTGGGGCAGTTGATTGCAGAAATGCAGTTGGAACATTCTCAATCAAGTCTGAAACTGAGTACATCACACTGAAGAGTGACCAGAGTAGGTTCACTGTTAAATGTGCCTATGACAGGTGTAAGTGGAGGCTGCATGCATCTTTGATGAGGAGGAGCACTTTGTTTCAGGTACTAGCTATTTAGGTTACTACTATTTGTTTTAAAATTGTGACTTTTTGTTTTACTAATGTTGTTCTGACTGACCATTTGTTTTATTTTCATATCAAAGTGAACCCCCACCCTCACACATGTCCTAGTGTGAACAGATCTCAGATATTGAGAGCTGCAAAAAGAAGGTGGATTGCAGATGCTTCTATGGCTTGGATCAGAAAAAATCCAGGGATTGGCACAAAGGAAATTCAGGGTAGGTTGTGAGAGAAGTATGGTCTTGAGGTGCCTTACAGCAGATGCTACTATGGTAAGGAGATGGCACTTGACAAGATATATGGTAAGTACAGTGACAGTTTTTAGTTACTTTTTGCTTTCAAAGCAGAAGTAGAGAGGGCATCACCAGGCAGTGTTGTTGACATTGACCATCACACAATGGAGTACAAGTTAAAAGGAAAGAAATTCTACAAAGAGTGTTTTAGAAGGGTTTTTGTCTGTTTCAAAGATTGTCAGAAGGGGTTTCTAGAGGGGTGCAGGCCATACTTGGCTGTAGATGCAACTGCATTGCATGGTAGGTTTAGGGGCCAACTTGTAGCAGCATGTGCCCTAGATGCACACAATTGGTTATTTCCTGTTGCATATGGTGTTCTTGAAGTGGAGTCCACTGAGAGTTGGACATGGTTTTTCAATAATTTGAAGAAAGCTATAGGACATCCTGAAGGATTAGTTATCCATACCGATGCTTGCAAAGGACTGGAGAGTGCTGTTGATGATGTTTATCCTGGAGTTGAGCACAGAGAGTGCATGAGACATTTGTCTCAAAATTTTGGCAAGAAATTCAAAGGGAAATTTTATGATGACAATCTGTGGCCTTGCTCACTAACTTACAGCATCAAAAAGCACAATTTTCATCTGAACCGGTTGAAAAGCAAGCCCAAAGTAAAGGAGTATCTTGAGGAGCACCACACCAAAATCGGGGCTAGAGCTGATTTCACTGAGTTGAGCAAGGTTGACTATGTAAATAACAATCTAGCTGAATCATTCAACTCTAGAATCAAGAAATACAAGGGCCTACACCTAGTTGACCTGCTTGACAAGATCAGGCAGTACATTATGGAGAAGTTTGACCTAAGAAAAAGAATTTGCATTGACCATTTCATTGGGCACTACATCATACCAGCAGTAATGAAGGCATTAATGGAGAAAACTAAAGGTTTGGAGATGAGCGTTGTTAGGAGACGCCCAACAGAGGCTGAGGTAACTGCAACTGATAGAGAGAAGAGAGAATGGAGGTATCCTGTGGACCTGGAGAAATGGACTTGCAGTTGCAGACAATGGCAGGTCACTGGTAAGCCATGCATCCATGCACTTTTCTTTATCACTTCTCTAAGGGGTGATGCTAGTGCAATTAATAAGTATGTCCATAGGTACTACTCTGTTGAGATGTTCAGAGCCACTTATGCTGAAAACCTACCAGTTTTGGAAGGCAAGCAGCAGTGGGACATTGTAGATCCTGGATTCAAGTTATGTGCTCCTGTTCAGAAGCAAGCACCAGGCAGGCCAAGAAAACAGAGGATTAGAGCAAGCAGTGAAGGAAAGGGCCTTGGGCCAAGGAAGAAGAAGTGCAAAAGGTGTGGCAGATGTGGACACCAAGCCAAGGGATGCATACTATCTGTTGATCTAGCTTTTGGAGAAGAAGAGCATTGGGGTGCACAAAATGCAGATGATCATCCAACAGCAAATGAGCCAGCAATAGCAGAAGTGCAAGATGAGGATGAGGAGCCAATACCTGATGTAGTCCAGCATGAAATGCCACCACCAAAGGAACCATCTCATGAAGCATCTACACAAGCAAGTGTAGTAAGGTATGTGCAATTCTCACATCCATTTCTGTTCATGCATACCTTACAATTTGTGACATATTTGCAATTGTTTAGCCCTAGGAAAAACTATAAAAAAGCAGCAGATAGAGGAGCTTCTCCAAGGTGTGTGAAAGAGAAGAGAGGTGGAGATGTACAACCAGCAACTACATTCTCAGCTACTGGAAGCAGTGTTGACAGCAAGGTTGTTCCTCCTGCATCAAAAGGACCAGCACCAAACCAAGCTCCACCAACTGGCCCCAACCCAGCCAGGAACACTAGAAGCAAGGCAAGGGAAGCTCCAAACCCAGCCAGAAACACCAGGAGCAAAAAACTGAAGTTCTAGATGCTGTTATGAACTAGATGGTGTTTTTACACCTTTTATGACTGTTATGTGTACTGTGTGCTGTTGCTAAACTTCTGAGATGCACCTGTTATGTGTATTGTGTGCTATGGTGTTGTTATGTACTTGGTGTTGTTATGCACAATGTGGTCTAATCTTAAGTTGTTGTTGAACTTGTGTCATTCATCTGTGATGCACAATGTTGTCTGATCTCAAGTTGTTGTTGAACTTGTGTCATTCATCTGTCTTTTCACAAGTTTAGGATCAAATTTAGATGGCAAGATCAAATTCAGCTGGCAAGATCAAATTCATTCACCAAACCACATTTGACAAGTTTAAGACCACATTTGACAACAACAACATCTGGGAATACCAAACTACTATGGCTGACATCGAACAACTGCATAATTTCTTCGACAACTACCATAGTAGTACAACTATCATACAAATTCCCACAAGCAACAATGCCCACAACAGCAGCATCTCATCTCTCTCTCTAAGCTTCTTCTTCAAAGCCTTGTTCTTCCTTGCCAGCTCAATGTTTTCCTTCTTCAAATGGTGGCACTTGATCCAACTGCCTTCAACCTCAGCGTGCAAGTCTTCAAAAGCTAGTCCAACACGCAATGGAGGAGCTGGGTCAACCCAAACCACCCATTGACACTCATCTGGTAACTAATTGGAGATCAAGAGTCATAATTAGAAAGTAAACATTAGAGAGCAAAAAACAAATCTGGATCAAATTGACATGAACTTACATGCAATGGGCAACCTAAAAAACGGCGGCCACTGCTAGCACCACCCCATGATACACGGCGGGCAGGAATAAGGCCATGACCGGGGCATTGATGCTTCGACAGAAACTCCAAGCCGGAATAAGACTTGTCGGGAAGATAAAACTCTGATGAATGCTGCACAATCCCGACCCCATCGACCTAAAAAATTCAAATTTCCCCCAAGATGTCACAAGCCCTAGCTTTGAACCCCAAAATGTCGGGTAGGGTGAAGAAGCATGACCCCACCACATTGCTTACCTCTCTGGTCGCCGGCGAGAAGCTGGATGAGCCCGAGCTCGCCATGCGCGCCGGCTCCTTCCTCTCCTGCTTCCCGCTCCCCCCTCCAATCTGGCCGCGCCTTCCCTTCCTCTGTTTTTCGTGAGAGCTGGCTGAGGACGAAGGGGTACTGAAGTTAGCAGCCACAGGGGCAAAAATGTCCAAAATCTGGCGCCGGTAGCGGTCAAACGGCGCTGACTGGACGGAACCGTGCCGGAAGGGCAAAAGCATAAGAAAACCAAAGTGAGTTGGGCAAGAACGAGGGTTTTTGGAAACTAGGGGCAAACCTGCCGAGGGTGACACAACTAGGGGTATAAAATCAATTTTCCCTTTCGTATAACACTATGTTACCTCAACGGGGATATGCATTTCCCCAATTATAAGTGTTTCATATTTCTTTTTGACAGTAGGAAGAGGGACTTGAAAACTTCCAATAGTAATTGTCGGAGTCTTCTCAATAATATGAATACCGTTTACTTGAAATTGTTTCTTCGGAAAGTGCAAATCAATAATAGCCCCTGCAGTATTCAAAAAGGGTCTACCAAGGATAATCGACATATTGTCGTCCTCGGGCATATCAAGTATAACAAAGTCTGTTAGGATAGTAACATTTGCAACTACAACGGGCACATCCTCACAAACACCGATAGGAATGGCAGTTGATTTGTCAGCCATTTGCAATGATATTTCAGTGGGAGTGAGTTTATTCAAATCAAGTCTTTTATATAAAGAGAAAGGCATAACACTAACACCAGCTCCTAAATCACACAAAGCAGTTTTGACATAATTTCTTTTAATGGAGCATGGTATAGTTGGTATTCCTGGATCTCCTAGTTTCTTAGGTACTCCATCCTTAAAGAATAATTTGCAAGCATGGTAGAAATTTCAGCTTCAGGTATCTTTCTTTTGTTTGTGACAATGTCTTTCATATATTTAGCATAAGGGGCCATCTTTAAAATATCAGTCAAACGAGTACGCAAAAAGACTGACCTAAGCATTTCAGCAAAGCGTTCAAATTCTTCCTCATCTTTTTTCTTAGATGGTTTAGGAGGAAAGGGCATGGGTTTTTGAACCCATGGTTCTCTTTCTTTACCATGTTTTCTAGCAACGAAGTCTCTTTTATCATAACGTTTATTTTTAGAAGGTGGGTTATCAAGATCAGCAACAGGTTCTATTTCAACATCATTATCAAGTTTTTTATCATTATCTGGTTGGGTATCCACATGAGCATCATCATTATTATTATCATCAGGTGAATGTTCATTACCAGATTGTGTTTCAGCATCGGAAATAGAAACATCATTACTATCCTCCAAGGGTTTTTCTACCTCGAGTTCACTAGAAGTATGCAAAGTCCTATCATTTTTCTTTTTAGATGGACTAGGTGCATCAACATTAATTCTTTGAGAGTCTTGTTCAATTCTTTTAGGGTGACCTTCAGGATAAAGTGGCTCCTGAGTAATTCTACCTCCTCTAGTCATTACTCTAACAGCATGATCATTCATATTGTTGTTCATTTCATTGAGCAATTCACTTTGAGATTTAGCAACTTGTTCTAACTGGGTTTGAACCATAGATGCATGTTTACCTACACCTTTGACATCATTAGCAATTCTAAACAACAAGTCACTCAAGCGATCAATCATGTAGGCATTTCGTTTCAATTGTTTCATAACATTTGCATTGAAATGATCTTACTTAATAATATAATTTTCAAATTCATACAAGCGTTGACTTGGAGGTTTGTTACAAGGGATATCACCTTCATCAAACTTTATAAGAGAATTTACCTCTACTACCTGTGGCAGCATGTGAAGACCATGTATTTCTTCAATAGGTGGCAAATTCTTAACATCTTCAGCTTTAATACCTTTTTCCTTCATACATTTCTTTGCTTCTTGCATATCTTTAGGGCTGAGAAATAAAATACCCCTCTTCTTCGGAGTGGGTTTAGGCGATGGTTCAGGAAGTGTCCAATCATTATCATTCTTCAATATATTATTCAGTAGTTCCTCAGCTTTTTCAATAGTCCGTTCCCTGAAAACACAACTCGCACAACTATCTAGGTAGTCCCTAGAAGCATAGGTTAGTCCATTATAGAAGATATCAAGTATTTCATTTTTCTTAAGAGGATGATCAGGCAAAGCATTAAGTAATTGGAGAAGCCTCCCCCAAGCTTGAAGGAGATTCTCTTCTTCAATTTGCACAAAGTTAAATATTTCCTATAAAGCAGCTTGTTTCTTATGAGCAGAAAAATATTTTTCAGAGAAGAAATAAATCATATCCTGGGGACTACGCACACAACCAAGAGCAAGAGTATTATAACATTCCTTAGCATCACCCTTTAACGAGAAAGGAAATAACTTAAGGATATAGTAATAGCAAAAAAATTCCTCATGAGCGAATAGGGTGGCTATATCATTTAATTTAGTAAGATGTGCCACAACAGTTTTAGTTTCAAAGCCATGAAAAGGATCAGATTCAACCAAAGTAATCAACTCAGGATCGGCAGAGAATTCATAATCCTTATCAGTAACAAATATGGGAGAGGTAGCAAACTTAGGATCATATTTCATTCTCTCCCTCATAGATTTTTCTTTCATTTCAGCAAGCAATTTTATAACCTCATCTCTATCATTACAAGCAAGAATGGCTCTAGCCGTCTCCCTATCAAAGACATGTTCATCAAGTGTTTCAACTCTAGTGGGAGAGCTAGGCATAATAGGTGAATCATAATTCTCAAGAGTTTCAACATTTTCAATTTCTTTAGCTTTAGCAAGTTGTTCATTAAGAAATTCACCAAGTGGCACAGCATTATCAAGCATAGTACTAGCATCATCATAAGTATCATTCATAGCAGAAGTGGTATCATCAAGAACTTGCGACATATCAGAATTAGTAGCATGTGGTGGTGTTGCAAGCTTACTCAAAACAGAAGGTGAATCAAGTGCAGAGCTAGATGGCAGTTCCTTACCTCCCCTCGTCTTAGAGGGAATGATCTTGGTCTTAGCGTCTTTCAGATTCTTCATAGTGATCAACAGATATAAATCCCAAGTGACTCAGCAAATAGAGCTTTGCTCCCCGGCAATGGCGCCAGAAAAAGGTCTTGATAACCCACAAGTATAGGGGATCGCAACAGTGAGTATTCAACACAAATTTATTGATTCGACACAAGGGGAGCCAAAGAATATTTGCAAGTATTAGCAGTTGAGTTGTCAATTCAACCACACCTGGAGACTAAATATCTGCAGCAGAGTGATCAGTAGCACAGTAGTATGGCAGTTTGATAGCAGTAGCAATAATAGTAACAGTAATAGTAACGGTAGCAGCAATAGTAGTAGCAGTTGTGACAGTAGTAGCAACAGTAGTAATTTAGCAAAGAACAATATGTGAAAAGCTCGTAGGCATTGGATTGGTGATTATGTTGGATAACATTCATCATGTAACAGTCATAACCTAGGGCGACACAGAACTAGCTCCAATTCATCAATGTAATGTAGGCATGTATTCTGTATATAGTCATACGTGCTTGCGATAAGAACTTGCATGACATCTTTTGTCCTACCCTCCCGTGGCAGCGGGGTCCATAAAGAAACTGAGGGATATTAAGGCCTCCTTTTAATAGAGAACCGGAACAAAGAAATAACACATAGTGAATACATGAACTCCTCAAACTACAATCACCGAAAAGAATTCCAATTATTGTCACCTTGGGGTATGCGGATCATAACACATAGCAGGTGCATATAACTTGCAAGATCGGATCAAGAACACAAGTATATTCATGAAAACATAAAGGGTTCAGATCTGAAATCATGGCACTCGGGCCCTAGTGACAAGCATTAAGCATAGCAAAGTCATAGCAACATCAATCTCAGAACATAGTGGATACTAGGGATCAAGCCCTAACAAAACTAACTCGATTACATGATAAATGTCATCCAACCCATCACCGTCCAGCAAGCCTACGAAGAAATTACTCACTCCCGGTGGTGAGCATCATGAAATTGGTGATGATGACGATGCCGGAAGATCCCCCTCTCCAGAGCCCCAAACGGACTCCATATCTGGCCTCCCGATGAAGAACATGAGGTGGTGGCGGCTCCATATCGTAAAACACAATAAAACTTCCTCTCCTATTTTTTTCTCTGGAATTGTGAATTTATAGGCCTGAGATTAGGGTCAGCAGAGCCACGTGGGTCCCACAAGCCACCAGGGCGCGCCAGGGGGGTGGCGCGCCCTGGTGCCTCATGGGCAGCAGGTGGCCCCCCTCCAGTAGGTCTTGGCTCCAGTATTTTTTATGTATTCCATAAAAAATCTCCAAAAAGTTTCGTCCAATTCCAAGAACTTTTATTTCTGCACAAAAAACAACACCATGGTAGTTCTGCTGAAAACAGCGTCAGTCCGGGTTAGTTTCATTCAAATCATGCAAATTAGAGTACAAAACAAGAACAAAAGTGTTAGGAAAAGTAAATACGACGGAGACATATCATATATGTTCATAAATGTTGGCCATGCCAACCGTGGTAGGGTGAGATTGAATATACCGAGCGCTCCCTGAAGTCATCTAGTATGGTGAGATAGAACCTCATTTCCGACTGGCCGCGACCACACTGGCCTGAGTTGTGCTTGCACTATGGACACTAGAATGAAAACCCTTGAATCAGCTAGAAGAAAAATGAATCCACGGCGAATTCCGCCGGTTGATTAACAGGGACAGACAGACTGCGATAAGAGATGAGCGAATATTTCGCTAAAATAATTGCCTTCTCCATGAGAAAAATCCCCGGCCCAAGCCCGCGGAAAATCCCGCAGAAAATCCCAATCGACCAGAGTGCAGAAAGTCGGTGCAAGTCGGTGTAGATAGGCAGCGGCAAGCGGTAGGGGCGAACTCCTGTGTTGTCTGGAGCGCGACCGCCGCCCGCCGACGACAGCCGTCGAGCTTAGGGGTGGCCACCGCGATAGAAGTTGATGACATGCAGAGTTGTGGTGGAGTGTGCAGTGAGTGAGTGGGGACGAAGGGGGGAGGGGGTGAGGGTTTTCTTTTTCTTTTTTGACGTGTGGGTGAACGCACACGGTTCCCAAAGGCGACGGTGATGAACCGTATGCGATAATAAATCACCAAGATTGAAGGGGAATCCAAATTAATTTCCTTCCTCGTTTGTCCTTCAGTTTTTTCTATGATCAACATACCCCCTCCAATGCACCATGTTCAAATTTGGCACTTTTCCGGGCTCATTTACTATATTTAGTCCATTATGTGCATTTTCTAGGCATTAATGCACATAATTCAAATTCAGACAATTGGTGCATGAAACAATGCACAAATATGGTCTGGAAAATCATGCTCGTGGTATTTGGTATTTTTTCATGCCTTTTACAAGGAATGGGCAGAGATTTCAAGGATATGTGTGGCAAGAGCCAACCACAAATGTGTCTTTATTGGTTTTTCAGCGATAGAAAAATGAAAAACATGCTAGAAATAGATGACGCCTGGCATGGTGCCATGGTATGGCCTCACCATGCCCTGGTAAAAATGTGAGAAGCTTTGGCTTATGTCGTCATGCACGCTTTTCATAAATCGACCATCGCCGAGGAAGTTTCACGGTTTCAAGAGGGAAATCACCAAGATTGAAGGGGAATCCAAATTTTTTTCTCCATTTGTCCTTCAGATTTTCTCTATGATCAACATACCCCCTCCAATGCACCGTGTTCAAATTTGGAACTTTTTCGGGCTCATTTACTATATTTAGTCCATTATGTGCATTTTCTAGGCATTAATGCACATAATTCAAATTCAGACAATCGATGCATGAAAAAGTGCATGAAACGGTCTGGAAAATCATGCTCGTGGTATTTAGTAATTTTTCATGCCTTTTACAAGGAATGGGCAGAGATTTCAAGGATATTTGTGGCAAGAGTCAACCACAAACGTGTCGTTTATTGGTTTTTCAACTATAGAAAAATGAGAAACATGCTTGAAAAACATGACGCCTGGCATGGTGCCATGGAATGGCCTTACCATGCCATGGTAAATATTTGAGAAGGTTTGGCTTATGTCGTCATGCACGCTCTTCAAAAATCGAACCATCACCGAGGAAGTTTCATGGTTTTCACAGGGAAATCACCAAGATTGAAGGGGAATCCAAATTTCCTTCGCCTTTTGTCCTTCAGTTTTTTCTACGATCAACATACCCCCTCCAATGCATCGTGTTCAAATTTGGCACTTTTCTGGGCTCATTTACTATATTTAGTCCATTATGTGCATTTTCTTCGGCATTAATGCACATAATTCAAATTCTGACAATCGGTGCATGAAAAAGTGCACAAAAACGGTTTGGAAAAGCATGCTCGTGGTATTTAGTAATTTTCATGCCTTTTACAAGGAATGGGCAGAGATTTCAAGGATATCTGTGGCAAGAGTCAACCACAAACATGTCGTTTATTGGTTTTTCAACTATAGAAAAATGAAAAACATGCTTGAAAAACATGATGCCTGGCATGGTTCCATTGTATGGCCTCATCCTTTGTCCTTGAGTTTTTTTCTACGATCAACATACCCCATACAAATCACCATGTTCAAATTTGGCACTTTTCCGGGCTCATTTACTATATTTAGGTGATTGTTTGCATTTTCTAGGCATTAAAGCACATAATTCAACTTCACACAATCTGTGCATGAAAAAGTGCACAAAAACGGTCTAGAAAATCATGCTCGTGGTATTTAGTAATTTTTCATGCCTTTTACAAGGAATGGGCAGAGATTTAAAGGATATCTATGGCAAGAGTCAACCACAAATGTGTCGTTTATTGGTTTTTCAACTATAGAAAAATGAAAAACGTGCTTGAAAAACATGATGCCCGGCATGGTGCCATTGTATGGCCTCACCATCCCCGGTAAAATTTTGAGAAGCTTTGGCTTATGTCATCATGCACGCTCTTCATAAATCGAACCATCAACGAGGAAGTTTCGTGGTTTTTAGAGGGAAATCACCAAGATTGAAGGGGAATCCAAATTTCCTTCGTCCTATGTCCTTGAGTTTTTTTCTACGGTCAACATACACCCTACAAATCACCGTGTTCAAATTTGGCACTTTTCCGGGCTCATTTACCATATTTAGGCGATTATGTGCATTTTCCAGACATTTAGCGCAGATACATCAAATCCCAGCTACAGCTACATGGTTGTGATGAGAGGGACGTGGATTTCCGTTCGATCGCGGTGCATCCTACGGTGCACACGCGCAATCCGCGTGGCTGGGGTTCTGGCCAATTAGAATGCAACCCACAATAGGGTGAGCGCTAATGTCTACTACACAACTTTTTTCTTGTAGACGTTGTTGGGCCTCCAAGTGCAGAGTTTTGTAGGACAGTAGCAAATTTCCCTCAAGTGGATGACCTAAGGTTTATCAATCCGTGTGAGGCATAGGATGAAGATGGTCTCTCTCAAACAACCCTGCAATCAAATACAAGAAATCTCTTGTGTCCCCAACACACCCAATACAATGGTAAATTGTATAGGTGCACTAGTTCGGCGAAGAGATGGTGATACAAGTGTAGTATGGATAGTAGATATAGGTTTTTGTAATCTGAAAATATAAAAACAGCGAGGTAGCAAGTGATAAAATGGAGCACAAACGGTATTGCAATGCTTGAAAACAAGGCCTAGGGTTTCTTACTTTCACTAGTGCAATCTCTCAACAGAGCTAACATAGTTGAATCATATAACAATCCCTCAAGGTGCGACAAAGAATCACTCCAAAGTTCCTATTAGCGGAGAACATAAGATGAAATTGTTGTAGGGTACGAAACCACCTCAAAGTTATCCTTTTCGATCAATCTATTGAGCCATCCCTATAAGTGTCACAAACAGCCCTAGAGTTCGTACTAAAATAACACCATATGATACGCATCAACCAACTCTAATGTCACCTAGATACTCCAATGTCACCACAAGTATCCGTGAGTTGATTATTCGATATGCATCAAACAACTTCAGATTCATAATATTCGATCCACTCAAAGAACTTCAAAGAGTACCCCAAAGTTTCTATCGGAGAAAAGAAGATGAAAATGTGCAACCAACCCCTATGCCTAGATCACTCCAAGGTCAAGGGAATCCGCGAGTTGATCACCAAAACATACATCAAGTGAACCAATAGAATACCCCATTGTCACCACGGGTATCCACATGCAAGACATACATCAAGTGTTCTCAAATCTGAAATATTCAATCCGACAATAACGAAACCTCAAAGGGAAAGACTCAATTCATCGCAAGAAGATAGAGAGGGAAGAAACACAATATGATCCAACTATATTAACAAAGCTCGCGATACATCAAGATCGTGCCAAATCAAGAACACGAGAGAGAGAGAGAGAGAGAGAGAGAGAGAGAGAGAGATCAAACACATAGCTACTAGTACATACCCTCAGCCCCGAGGGTGAACTACTCCCTCCTCGTCATGGAGACCGCCGAGATGATGAAGATGGCCTCCGGTGATGATTCCCCCCTCCGGCAGGGTGTCGAAACAAGGCTCTAGATGGTATTTCTTCGGTATAGAGGCTTGTGGCGGCGGCGTCGAAATTCTAGGTTTATTTCTGGGGTTTTCTTTATTTATAGGATTTTTCAGCGTTGGAATCACGCGAAAAGGAGCTACGAGGGCCCCACAAGGCAGCACCACACGACCCCCCCAGGCCGCGCCGTGGTGCCTTGTGAGCACCTCTTGAGGCTTCTGGTCCTTCCACGAAGCTTCGGGGGTCTCTTTTGGTCCAAAAAAATCGTCAAAAAGTTTCGTCCAATTCCGAGAACTTTTATTTCTGCACAAAAAACAACACCACGGTAGTTCTGCTGAAAACAGCGTTAGTCCGGGTTAGTTCTAATCAAATCATACCAAAACCATATAGAATTGTTATAAATATGGCATGAATACTTCATAAATTATAGATACGTTGGAGACGTATTAGCATCCCCAAGCTTAATTCCTGCTCGTCCTCCAGTAGGTAAATGATAAAAGAAATAATTTATGAAGTGTGACTGCTAGCATAGTGCATAAGTTTGATCAATGATAATTCAATCACTTTTTCTAGCATCATTATATATCGTAAATAGTAGCTCATTTCTCATAAAACTTCTCATGATCAAGTGGCAAGCTATTCACATGTTAAAGTATAGACCATAAACTTTCTTGAAAACTAACAAACTATGTTTTCAGTCATCAAACAATTGCAATTCATCTTATTTTCAGGAAGGGTCTATGTAAGAGCTTTGATTTAGCAAATTCCACATACTCAACTATCATATAGTGTTCCATGATTGTTGACACTCAAAGCATATTTTTAGAACAAATCATTTCAGTCAAACACATAGGAAGATAGGGGCTTAATGTTTTGCCTCCCAACTTATTTATCTCATGGATAATGTCAACAATAATAACTCATGATCACCTATATTCAACGGGGTATATGTGCCTGGATCTTTCCCCACCACATGATGCTTGCCAAAATAGAAAATAAAAATGGAATAGAGAAGAACACTATTGACTCTTGCATAAAAGTAAATACATAAAGTAAACGATAGGCCCTTCGCAGAGGGAAGCAGAGGTTGTCATGCACTCTTGTTTTTGGATGTGCAAGCTCTTAATGTAAAGGAACGTCACTTTATATTGCCCCTTGTGATAGCGACCTTTATTATGCAGTCTGTCGCTTTTATTACTCCACCATCACAAGATCATACAAAGCTTATTTTCCCTTATAATAAAAGTTCATACATGTTTAGGAGCAAATTTTATTGCTTTGCACCGATGACAACTTACTTGAAGGATCTTATTCAATCCATAGGTAGATATAGTGGACTCTCATGACATGAAACCGGGTTTAAGGGTTTTTGGATGCACAAGTAGTATCTCTACTTAGTGCGGAATTTTGGCTAGCAAAAGATAGGGGGCAAGCACCAAATGTTAGAGGATCCAAAACAATATAACTTCTATGTGAATATAAGCAAACATAACCCATTAGGTTGTCTTCCTTGTCCAACATCAACTACTTGATCAAGGTTGAAAATAATTAATGGGGGCTCACAATCATAGAAGATGTCCAAGATAGTATATTTATATGTGAAATCTCTCTTCCCTCAAAATTCTTTCATGAATTGTTCAAGTGACCAATGCTGTGTTTGCTAACTTTCAATAAATTTTACCACTTATACTTCTTATTTGTGAAGTCACTACTCCCCATGGGACAAGCATATGAAGCACATATAATTTCAACTTTATGATATTCAATTCATTCAACAATTTACTCTTAGGATATAAGTGAAGCACGAGAGTAAACGAGAAACTATTCCAAAAGGTATAAGTGAAGATCAATGAGTAGGTAAACAATTAAGTAGCTATGTGAAGACTCTCTCTCAATAAAGAATTCAGATCTTGAAAATTTTATTCAAACAACAAACAAAATGAAAATAAAAGGACACTCCAAGAATAGCACATATCATGTGAACAAGTAAAAACTTAGGCTAACCGATAGGTGTTGATGAAGAAAGGTGGGATGCCCACCGGGGCATCCCCAAGCTTGAGCTCTTGTGTCTTCTTTAATTCCTCTCATGTCATGGCTTCTCCTAAATCTTAAAAACTTCATCCACACAAGACTCAACAAGAACTCGTGAGATAAGTTAGCATAAATCAACTCAAAACCTTAACATTCTCTACTGTAGAAAATCACTAAAATTATAATTAAACATTGCATACTAAATGCCTCTGCATATTTAATACTCCTATCCTCAAATAGAATCATTAAACAAGCAAACATATGCAAACAATGCAACCATAACCGAAATCTGCCAAAACAGAATAGTCTGTAAAGGAGGATTTAAAATTCATAATTCCCTAACTCAAAAAATGCTGAAAAATTACCAAGTGACATATAACTCATGCATGCTTACTGTGTAAAAATTTCAGATTTTTATCATGTTCTGACTATTCAGGAATATTCTGGACATAACAGAACACTTTCTGTTTTAAAACAGCAACACATGAACTTGCAAACTGAGCATGGTAAAGGCTATAATTGGCATTTTATTGAACTAAAAGATACAAAACATGATTATTTATAACACCAAGCAAATATCAACAGAAGAAAATGACGCTCCAAGCAAAACTCATATTATGTGACGAATAAAAATATAGCTCCAAGTGAGGTTACCGATAGTGTTGAAGACGAAAGAGGGGGTGCCTTCCGGGGCATCCCCAAGCTTAGACGCTTGAGTCTTCCTTGAGTAGTACCTTGGGGTGCCTTTTTCATCCCCAAGCTTAGGGTCTTGCCACTCCTTATTCTCCTCATATGGATATCTCACCCAAAACTTGAAAACTTCAATCACACAAAACTTAACGGAACTTGTGAGATAGGTTAGTATGATAAAAATAAATCATCCACTTAGGTACTGTCAAGAAAAGATTCATAATTGTTCCCAAATAATTCCTACTGTATTATATCATTTCCACAATTTATATTACTCAATATAAGCTATGGAAACAATAAAACAAGCAAACTATGCACCGAAAACAGAATCTGTCAAAAACAGAACAGCGTGTAGTGAGCGATTTAAAAACCATAATTTTGTACATCCAAAAATTCTGAAAAATTACGAAAACATAAAAAAATTTGTAACCCAATACTGTGTAAAAATTTCAGAATTTTCTCAAGCTCCAGTACAGAACAGAAATTCCAGCACTGGACACAAAAGTTTCTGTTTTTGCACAGAATCAAATCAACAAGCATCCACACTATCCCAAAGGCTTTACTTGGCACATTATTGAAAGAAAACATATAAAACATGATTACTACAGTATATTAATCATGTGGACACACAAAAACAGTAGGTACAAATATTGGGTTGTCTCCCAACAAGCGCGTTTCTTTAATACCTTTTAGCTAGGCATGATGATTTCAATGATGCTCGCATAAAAGTAAAGAATTGAAACACAAAGAGAGCGTCATGAAGCATATGACTAGCACATTTAATCCTAACCCACTTCCTATGCATAGGGATTTTGTGAGCAAATAGTTTATGGGAGCAAGAATCAACTAGCATAGGAAGGCAAAACAAGCATAACTTCAAAACATTCAACATAAAGAGAGGAAACTTGATATTATTGCAACACCTACAAGCATATGATCCTCTCTCATAATAATTTTCAGTAGCATCATGAATGAATTCAACAATATATCCATCACACAAAGCATTCTTTTCATGATACATAAGCATAGAATTTTTATTACTCTCCACACAAGCAATTTTCTTCTCATTCATAATAGTGGGAGTATCGTATGAAACTCAAATACTATAAATTGTTTCCACATTAAAAGTGTGATGTTCAGTAAAAGGATTTTCATAATTATAACAAGTTTTATAATAATAATCATCACTATTTTTCATAACATAAGTATCATCACAATAATCATCATAGATAGGAGGCATGTCATCATCATAATAAATTTGCTCATCAAAAGTAGGGGGAATAAAAAGATCATTTTCATTAAGCATAGCATCCCCAAGCTTAGGGAAAACGTTATTTGCAGCAAATAAATTCTCAAACATATCATTCCAATCAAACATAGCATCCCCAAGCTTGTTGGTTTGCATATCATTAGCATTATCACTATTATCATCAATAGTATGAATAGCACCAATAGTATAACAATTATTATCATATTCCTCCAAGTTGGTGCCATAAAGATTTTCAAGATCATAACAAGTATCATTATCTTCCCAATCATAATCATTACAACAAGCAATAGGCATAACAAAATCATCATCAAGTGTATCATCTTCCACAATTATTTTTGATTCATTCTCAGGAGGTACAACAATAATAGGAGCAACATTATTTGGGAGAGATACCTCTTTACCTCTACTTTTCCTTCTTTTCTTTTTCTTTACCACATTATGTGTGGGTTTATTTAATTCTTCCGATCTTCTTATTGAAGAGATTGGTTGGATAGGAAGCTCCTCCTCGTTACCTGTTTCATCATGAGAGAAAATAGGAGGGAAAGGGGGGAATCTTTACCCTTCCATTAGTATTTCTTTTATATTATATTTGTTTTCCCGTTTTTCTATAGTTGGCTATATAAGCATTCTCATTGCAATTTACCACACAAAACATATAGATTTCCTCTAAATTATTTTCAATGTCTTTCGTGAGAATGAATACTTCAAACCAACTATTTTTATGTGTCAATTCTTCACACCCCAAAAATAAACAAAGTTCATTATAAAGTTCAAGGTTGATCAAGTTATTGCAATATTTGGACATGATTCGATCATGAAAAAGTATGCATTGAAAATTATGATGACCAACCTTATTGCAAAGTTTGCAAGTGATGGGATGAAGAGAGCATAATTTCGTAGCAAATTTATCTATCACCTTAAGCCACCAATTGGTTTTATCATGTTTATGCTTCTTACAGAATCTATCATCTCTATAAGGCATGTCTTCATAAATTTTATTCACTCCACAAAAATTGACATGCTTATAAGAAACTTTTTTATCATGACTAGTGCAATCATCATTAGCATTATGGATATTCAAAGAATTCATACTATCAACATTGCAATCATGCTCATCATTCAGAGGACTCACATTAAACATTTTATTAAATTCTTCTTCTACAATCTTAGCACAATTTTCCAATCCATCATTTTCAAGAAAGACATTATAAAGATGTAGCATGTGAGGCAATCTCAATTCCATTTTTTTGTAGTTTTCTTTTATAAAACCAAACTAGTGTGTCGGTGTATAAAACATGGGTATTTTATACCCTGACTTATGCACAGACGGTAGCAGCCTCCTTGCCGGCCGAGGCTTGCCGAGAACCGCCAAGACCAAGATTCAAGGCCCAATTGCAGAAGCTACTAGGGAGAAGCTCAAGACGAAGCATCAACAAGCGCTCAACTAGTGATGAAGATGAAGATATTTCTTGCCGGCAAGGCCAAACCGGCAAGGTGAAGACCCGACAAGCTCCGTACCGGCAAGCTTCTGCCAGCACTCCACCTCACCGGACAGCTAGTCACTGATCAGTGAGGTGTCGACCGCGTATGCTGGTTGGTGAGGTTTGTCGGGCACGTGTCAGCACGCTGGGAGAAGATATGCCTTTAATGACACCCGTCCAGGAGGCGTGTTAGAATAATACGAGGTAGCTGGGCGAGCAGTGCAGGAACCTTGCCGGGGCTGCCTCTCCACATGACACCTAACAGAACATTAAATGCTTTTGTCCTAAACTGGCAGAGTTAGGTATGATAGCACTGTTTGCTATCTAATCGATATGTAATTACTGTTTTGCCACTGTGGTAACCCCTTGAGCTATAAAAGGAGGGCCAGGGCAACAGTTAGAAGGGGTCATTTCCCTTTCCAAACACCAGCACGTCTCGCGTAGCTGCTCTCTCCACACCTTGCTGGGGGAAGCGCTCGTTGTACTTGTGCTCTCATACAACCAATACACCAAAAGTAGGAGTAGGGTTTTACGCTTCTCAGCGGCCCAAACCTGGGTAAATCCCTTGCGCCTTCCATTGATTCCGCTCTTTGTGCACGCTGATTCCCCCTGCCGAACCACAAGGGGCTGGATGGCCCCATAGATGGTCGTACCCACGACATCTTTGGCGCGCCAGGTAGGGGGCTTCACTTGCGCGAACCTGAATCAGTGGATTGCGCGTCATCTTCACCAACTTCATCATCGTCCTCCTCATCGTCGATGGCGCCCAAGAGGAAGGGCATCACGATGACGGCCCCTTCACACACCTCCGCAGGCAGCGCGGGCGGCACGACCGATGCGGGCGGTGCAGATACCGCAGTTGGCACGACCAGCGCAGGTAGTGCGGTCGCCTTGCCCACCGTAGTCGGGGGAGGGGACGAGCACACTGGAGGCGATCGACTTCCTCGACCCTCTGGCGAACGAAGCCGATACGGGGCGAGCGGGGCAGACGGACGTCTTCCTCCTCCTCCTCGCCGCGCCGACGAACGCAGCCACCGGAGCGGTAACGCCTGGGCCGGCGCGAGCCAAGATCCCGCCGCGGCGGTGTCCAAAGATGCAGCTTCGGGACAGACGCCGGGCCCCTCGCACAACGGGCACGGTACGGCTCCGAGCAGCGCCAACGACCCCGGGCAGCAGCGACCTCATGGCAAGACTCCTGTTGATCAGATCCTAGATTCTCAGGCACCGCCTCCGCTATCAGTACCAAAACCGGCAGATCTCGGCTAGGGGATCCGAACTATGGGTCAAGGAGTTGATGGTAACAGGGAACGTAGAGACAGCGATGTTACCCAGGTTTGGGCCCTCTCGAGGAGGTAATACCCTACGTCGTGCTTGATTGTATTGATGTAATTGTATGAAGGTTACAGAGTTGATCTACCTCGAGATCGACTGGGCTAAACCCTAGGTAATGGATATTATCCTCTACGGACTAGGCCTTCTGGTTTATATAGACACCAGGAGGTCCTACGGTTACACATGGTCGGTTACCATCAGGGGACAAATGTGACACCCTGGTTTTTGCTCCTTGTTTTTTTTCCTTCGCGGGATTTAACTCCCGTCTTTTTTTCGGTGTTATTGGATTTTCTCTCGCCTTCGGGTATATGAAGATGGTCAGTTAGCCTTGCCTTTCCTATCCAACCAGAGACTCTCTCCATTCCAACCTTGCCACCCAAAATTTATTCTCAGGACTTTGCCGCCAAAGCCCTACCTTCCGAGTTACCGGAAGGGAAACCCTAATTCCTTCCGTTACAAAGGAACCCCAATTTTCTTTGATCTTTTGCCTCCCAAATTTCTCCCAGTGATCATCCTATCTTTTTAAACCCTGGATATGCAAAAATATTGCCAAGTCATTTGCAATATTTTTCATTTAAAATTAATTCCTTTTTCTGCCCGTTAAAGGAATTAAATCCAGGAAAATATCTATCCATCTCCAAAGTTCATGAGAACTTGTGGAGATATTCTTTGTGATCATATTGAGCTCCAATAAAAATATTGGCCATAATTAAATAAGGGAAATTGCCTTTTCCTATTTAAAGCCAATATTGCAATTTGGGCACTTTCCAAAAGGAGCTACCATTTTGGTAGCCAGGAAAAATCCCAAATAATTTGTGGAGCATCTCATATCCATATCTTCACCATTTCCATCAAGATCCCAAGTTCCACAGATCAAATTTTGAGAGCATCATCCAATTCTTCTTTCTGGATTTATTTTGAGGTTGGGAAGCAACTATATTTTATATTGCTTCAAAACTTCTCAAATTAATCCAGGACCTCACATTCCCTAAATGATGTGACCATGCAAAAATTCACATCATTTTACTTAGCCATTTTCTCTCAAAAATTCCATCTAGTTTCTGTCCAGATCCAAGCTCTGTGAAGGAAGTACCACTTTGGCATTTCCAATTGAGCTGAAATTTTTCCAGAACCTTCATATCTCCAAATAATCAGCATAAACCAAAATTCAGTTCATTTCATCAAGCCATTTTAGTGCAGCTTCAAAGTCAAGATTCTGGACCAAATTTTGCATTACAAAGGAAGTATATGCAAATGAGTTCCAAATTATTTCAAATTTTTCCAGACTCTGCTCCTTCCTACCAAATTTTCCTGTGGCAACCTTTCTAGCTCATTGGCATCTCTGTTTGACCACAGCTTCCTCCCCAAGATTCTGACCATAAACTTTTCTGGATCACCCCGGCCACTCTAGAGCAATCCTGGTCCATCCAATGACCCATCTCATCTATATGATCAATGCCTTCCGTGTTTGACAAGATTTTGCACCCAGAGGAGGGCCAGAACACGACATGCCCGTGGTGACCACGTGAGCTGCACGCAGAAACTGTGCACCGCATGTTTGTCGCGTCGGGCAGGCCAGCTCAGGCCGCCGTGGCTTGTCCATTCATGTCCAGCAGCTCCCCCGTCGTCCACTTCTTTCTCTCAGGTCATATACCCCTCCGTCCTCTTCCTCCTCGCACCGCGACGAACCTCGCCATGGCTCTGTCCCACCCGTGACCACGCCGTCGTCGCCTTCCTCTCTGTCCTCTTCTCCCTCGATCTCTCTCGAGTGCTCCCGAGGTCTCTCCCCTCCCCGCGAAGCCGCTCGTCGCCGCAACCGTCCAGCGACGTTGCCTCGGTGCTCCAGTACGCGGCTAAGATCGTCGCCGCGGCCGAGCTTATCCTCCCTCGCCGGCTGCCTATAAATAGGCCCTGCCCGAGCCCCTCTCAGCTCACACCACCTCCTCTCTCCTTCTCTGGTATCCCCGACCTCCAGCAGCTCGAGCATCTGTGCTCAATCGCGCCGCCCTAGCCACCATAGCCGCCGCCAACCCCTGCTCAAATTCGAGCGCCACGTTCGTCTCCGGCTCCTCCCGAACCCCTCCCCGAGCGCGTCGTTCCCCGGCGAGTCTGCCCCTCCACTTGGCCGCCCCGGAAGACCCCCAGGTCGCCGGAACACCCATCGGGGCCGAACCTCGGCCGCTCTGCGTCGCCGCATCTCTAGCCTTCTCCGGCCGCCATGCTACCCACCCCCTGATGAGGCACTCGCCGGCGTACCCATCTGTGGCCTCGGCCGCCCTGGAGAGCCACCGGAGTGCCGGAGCCTCTCGCCGGAGCCGCGCTCCTGTCGCCATGTCGGGGCAGAGGAGAGGAGGAGGAAGGAGAGAAGGAGGGAGGAGAGAGAAGGCCGTGGGGCCCAGCTGTCGGTGAGAGAGGGCCGGCCAGCTGGATTAAGTGGAGACGCCCTGGCCACGGTTACGTTTTCCCCGAAGGAAAACGTATTTCTTCTGAGTGCGCGACCAGCCGTGCTGTCAGGGACCAAGTTGTGAGTATTTCTTTTGCAGATTGGTCCCTGGCAGAAAAAGCTTTATATCTTTTTGCTCGTGACTCCGATCGAGGTGAATCCAAAGCCCACTTCTTCAGTTCGTCGAGCCCGTTCCGATGATGTCACTTCCACCATGTCATAACATTTTGAAATGACCATTTTGCCCCTGCCCTTCCATTTAGCCCTCCGATAGGGAATCCTTTCCGGCGAATTCTTCCGCGAGGGGACCACACTTTTCTCCGGTGTATTCCTGGACCCCCAGGCAAGCCGACCATCTGATATATGCCCTAAAGCATTGCTCTGTCTTATTCTTGCATGTTTAAATTAATATGCTTATGCTTGTATGCATAGTGGTGAGTTGTATGTGACGCTAGTGAACCCTTGTTTGCCTTTCTTTGATGACGGCACCACGCCTGTGTTCTGATCTGCTTCCGGCCGTCCGGGGTGGATGCCGACTTTATATTTCTCTTTTCAACAACTGCCCCGTGTTCTGAGCTGCTTTTCGGCCGTCTCGGCTAGCTGTTGAATTTCTTTCGGTAGCGGTGACCCTATGCTCTGAGCTGTTTTTCGGCCGTCTTAGGGAACCGCTACACTCTTTTTATCAACACCGTCTCATGCTCTGAGCTTCTTTTCACCCGTCTTGAGCCAGGGTTGAGTTATTCCGGTAACGTCCCAGATCTGAGTTGTAAAGACCGTTCTGGTGGCTACTGGTTTATTTGTCGGTTTCATGCAAGGGTTCAGATGGTTGTCACTTACAGCTAAGCCTTGTAAAGTGATAATTTGCCATTTAAATATTGTCTCATTAATGACTCGCAGTGATATTGTATGGAGATAGGTTGTTATGCTTTCATAGTTGTTACATCATGCATGGTTACTATTATTGCAATATTAAAGAATGTGACTTAATAATAACAACCTCCTCCGTCGGCTGGATCGAGTCATAGTGTCACCTATCCGAGCTTACCCGTGCAACCACATTTGCCTGGATGGGGAGGCCCTAGCTTGGTTTATTGTCCTGCCTCTTGTCGGTACCTCCAACTAGGGAAGGTTATGCGTGCGTGCTACCCTGGCCCGGTAGGTGGCGATAACCTTGTGAGCCCAGTTAAGTTATTTGAGCTCAGGTCCCCGTTTGGGACAGTTTTGTTTGGCCACGACGGTGGCAGGTGTCACGGGGTGACACAGGGGCCACCCAAGACATGACCCTGGGAGGGTATGATTGTCGATGGGACCGTAAGAGTGCCAGGCAATAGATCGGTTTTGTTGGAGCAGCACTGGTCCACCCGAATGGGAACATGTACTAAAGTACGAGGCCAGGCGCTCCATGGTGTGGGTAAAGTGCGCAACCTCTGCAGAGTGTAAATCTATTCGAATAGCCGCGTCCTCGGTCATGGACAGTTCGTATAGGCCCCTATTTGGTCTGTGTCGAGTCTGGAGGAACAAACTATATAATGTATTGTTAAAACTGAACCGGAGGTATGATTTGGCAGACTTATAGTGCAGATGCATGGACATCGGGTGATGTCAGGTATATGGTGTTGGCCATGCGATGGCTATGAGGTGAGTGGTCGGAGGACCACAGTACTTGGATTTGGTGTGGATCATGACATATTCGTAGTGTGGTTTAATTACTTGATATGCTTTATCTTCGTTATACCGCAGTTACTTTGATAGTTTACATGCTAGATAATCCTGCTATGTCATGATGATTAATGTTGCTAGATGATTAATCTTGCTAGATAATCCTATCATAACATGATAGTTAATACTATTAAGATAACAAGTGCATGCTTGAATGCCATGGTTTGCTTTGCTTGGTGAATATGTTGGATTGGTTTGCTTGCGAGTACATTCAAAAGTACTCAGCGGCCTTCAGTGTGGCCAGGTTCACCTAAGGATTCGACGACCCCTAGCGAGGAGCCAGAGTGTTCGCGGGCTAGGAGAGTAACCCAGTCAGATCCCTGTGGATTGGAGCCGCACCAGGACCATGCTGCCTTAGACAGAGCTTTTCCGCTGACATCACCCTTGTAATATATCATGTAAGCCTTATATACCCATTAATAGAAATGTCTGTGTTCATGATACTTGTTGTAAACGCGCATGCCAGAGTGATCTCCTGGGCTGGCGTGTGCGGAGACCGTCTGGCTACAGTGGTATTCAGGCGGGGCGCCACAACGGATGGTATCAGAGCCAGGCTGACTGTAGGTTACCCTAGCCAGACTTCATTGCCTTTTTGATTAGTAGAAAGCCCAGATGGATTTTAGCCATCTTTGCCAGACCGGCACGGCTACTATTGATCATAAGGCAACCCCATAGGCTTTTGGCTCCATCAGACCCCAACTCTCGTGGCCTTTGGCAACGACCCGTGAGCCCTTAACCCCTAGGCAAACCAGATATCCCTACCTTGCTTGCTAACCATGGCATTTCTCTCCTCAAATCTAGTTTCCTTTGAGAAACACCTATAAATTCCATCTCTCCCCGACAACCCTAGGATCGTTGACTAAGCCACTTTGGCTATGGTCGTGCGTCGAGTTTGATGTGCCCTAGGGAAGTAGTAGGAGCTTGACCCCAATTGCTACCAGGAGCATTGTGTGGTTCTCCTTCTAAATCCTTAGAGGTGCATCGAGTGCGCTAGGATAGTTATACTAGTGAATCTTCGGTCACATGTGTAAGGTCCGCAAAATTTGAGCTTTATTGGTTTTTCGTGGTTTTGCTTCTTTTGTCGGTTTCGTTCTTTCGCTCCGACTGGATCCATCCACAAGTGCTGTCAAGAAGACCAGCATACAACTTGGATACTACCCAATAATCCAAATTCAGCAAGAGTCAAGCCAAGTCAACTGCCCGATATTCAGAACATGGTCACCGTATCTGTCAAGAAAGAAGAATGGTTCAGAAACATACTCTACGTGCGACAGACAAGGTCAGAATATGCCTGAGAGAGTTTGTCTCAGAATTGATCACAAAAGAACAGCCAGATGAGCTATCAGTAATGGACACCAACAGGGACAAATTATTCCGTCCTCGACACAAGGATTATTTTAGCCAGTGGAGTGAACCTTGAGTCTTTTCTCAATGGACTCCAGAATTATTTATTATCCACAAAAGACATGTTTCAAGAATGTGAAGGTGCCGAGAGTGACAAGCAAACTCTGGTATGTTAGTATGAATTCCAAAGCATATTCTGGGAAGTTATCAGTGCATATACAAAAATTTCTGGGCATGTGAACAAGGTTTGCGAGAAATATGGATAAGTTCACGGCTGCCCAGAATCAATGAGAATTTCACCTACCTGGAAGCTCAGCTAAACCAAAGGGAATTATCCATCAACTGCTCACTACCGCCAACACTTGGTTTGAATGCAAAGGGTGTTCCAAATTAATTACCAACATGAAGTCTGTATCAGTTGTGCAACGTCGACAGCAACAATGATCAGACCAACAGAAGAATTAGCGGTGTGTATGACCGACAGGACATTTTCAGACAAGGGCTTCTGATATAAGCAACCCATCCTTCCTCCGCAAGCTATCGGAAGAAGCTTACAACGCAAGACTCCTAATCCTCCTTGCTACACCACTTGGTGAGAAAATCTTCTGGGATATGGCACTCCCATCTTCCTCAGCCCGCTACCGTGGAAAGCTTTCAGCATAAGGCACCTGATTTTCCGCAGTAAGCAACATGAGGGGAAACTTCTGAGGTACGATACCCAGCCTTCGTCGGCACGCTACCTTGGCAGAAGCTTCGAGCATAAGGTATTCAACCTTCTTCAGCACGCCAACATGCCCACAACAATCCTGTCAGAAGCACGAACTAGCCTAGACACACGTCCGCCTCAGAGCTCAGTTGATTCTGAAAGGGTTTATCCTACCCCTGCATATGTTGTGAGCATGCAGTCCAGGGGATCAGTTCATGCGTGCCACTCGTACACAGGAATGGTTGTGTTTAGAGAAACATTGGCCCCATATTTCAAAAAAGGATATGAACGCAGCAATCCTTACGAGATATGCAAGAGTAAATTGTGAATACAAGCCCAACAAGCTGGGATATGACCAAGGAGCCATGATAGTAGGTCATGACAAGTTCCCCAACAAGGAACCCCAAGAACAAGGAAGTCTTGAATAAACAATCTCCGCGACGGTCAATGAAGTAAAGCTCCACAGACAAGGTGATATTGCCAATCCTTGTCAGACTCTTGCATATACGGCCACAACAATGCAGCCAGCATGTCATCGTGAATACAGGCCATCAGCCAAGATCAGAGGTTATGCTCCGAAGAATGCAAGGAATGATAGCCATACTATGTCAGCTTAGTGGTCATAGCAAGGACCACAGAGGCTATATATGGTAGAGCCATCTCAGAGATTACCGTCTATGATTACTTTGTGAGCAGGCCCAACATTTCAGTTGGAAATCACCTGAGGACGAAGTCAGAATGCAAGGGACAGAAAGGAACACCTCGTACGGAACCCACAGTCAGACTGAAAGAAAGCCATCCCCAGTCACTCGAGGCCATACGAGCACATGAGCCCTGGCAGGCAGTGTACCAGGCTACAAACTACCAGGATAGAAGGTTTGCCTGACAGGAAAGAGAAGGATTCAATACAGCCGTCTGAAAAAGACAACACCTGAGCTATCAGAAGAGGCAGTTAAAAGGTCAGTAAACAAATGAAGACAAGATAGCTGATGGATCCAAGTCGCACACAGGTAAGTCCCCCTTGCCGGGAGGTAAGCCCGGAAATCTCGAGGATGAGATTTTCTTAAGGGGGGTAGGTTTGTGACACCCTGGTTTTTGCTCCTTGTTTTTTTTTTCCTTCGCGGGATTTGACTCCCGTCTTTTTTTTGGTGTTATTGGATTTTCTCTCGCCTTCGGGTATATGAAGATGGTCAGTTAGCCTTGCCTTTCCTATCCAACCAAAGACTCTCTCCAGTCCAACCTTGCCACCCAAAATTTATTCTCAGGACTTTGCCGCCAAAGCCCTACCTTCCGAGTTACTGGAAGGGAAACCCTAATTCCTTCCGTTACAAAGGAACCCCAATTTCCTTTGATCTTTTGCCTCCCAAATTTCTCCCAGTGATCATCCTATCTTTTTAAACCCTGGATATGCAAAAATATTGCCAAGTCATTTGCAATATTTTTCATTTAAAATTAATTCCTTTTTCTGCCCGTTAAAGGAATTAAATCCAGGAAAATATCTATCCATCTCCAAAGTTCATGAAGACTTGTGGAGATATTCTTTGTGATCATATTGAGCTCCAATAAAAATATTGGCCATAATTAAATAAGGGAAATTGCCTTTTCCTATTTAAAGCCAATATTGCAATTTGGGCACTTTCCAAAGGAGCTACCATTTTGGTAGCCAGGAAAAATCCCAAATAATTTTTGGAGCATCTCATATACATATCTTCACCATTTCCATCAAGATCCCAAGTTCCACAGATCAAATTTTGAGAGCATCATCCAATTCTTGTTTCTGGATTTATTTTGAGGTTGGGAAGCAACTATATTTTATGTTGCTTAAAAAATTCTCAAATTAATCCAGGACCTCACATTCCCTAAATGATGTGACCATGCAAAAATTCACATCAATTTACCTAGCCATTTTCTCTCAACAATTCCATCTAGTTTCTGTCCAGATCCAAGCTCTGTGAAGGAAGTACCACTTTGGCATTTCCAATTGAGCTGAATTTTTTTCCAGCACCTTCATATCTCCAAATAATCACCATAAACCAAAATTCAGTTCATTTCATCAAGCCATTTGAGTGCATCTTCAAAGTCAAGATTCTGGACCAAATTTTGCATTACAAAGGAAGTATATGCAAATGAGGTCCAAATTGCTTCAAATATTTCCAGACTCTGATCCTTCCTACCACATTTCCCTGTGACAACTTTTCTAGCTCATTGGCATCTCTGTTTGACCACAGCTTCCTCCCCAAGATTCTGACCAGAAACTTTTCTGGATCACCCCGGCCACTCTAGAGCAATCCTGGTCCATCCAATGACCCATCTTATCTATATGATCAATGCCTTCCGTGTTTGACAAGATTTGGCACCCAGAGGAGGGCCAGAACACGACATGCCCGTGGTGACCGCGTGATCTGCACGCAGAAACTGTGCACCGCGTGTTTGTCGCGTCGGGCAGGCCAGCTAAGGCCGCCGTGGCTTGTCCATTCATGTCCAGCAGCTCCCCCGTCGTCCACTTCTTCCTCTCAGGTCATCTCCCCCTCCGTCCTCTTCCTCCTCGCACCGCGACGAACCTCGCCATGGCTCTGTCCCACCCGTGACCATGCCGTCGTCGCCTTCGTCTCTGTCCTCTTCTCCCTTGATCTCTCTCGAGCGCTCCCGAGGTCTCTCCCCTCCCCGCGAAGCCGCTCGTCGCTGCAACCGTCCAGCCACGTTGCCTCGGAGCTCCAGTATGCGGCTAAGATCGTCGCCGCGGCCGAGCTTATCCTCCCTCGCCGGCTGCCTATAAATAGGCCCTGCCCGAGCCCCTCTCAGCTCACACCACCTCCTCTCTCCTTCTCTGGTATCCCCGAGCTCCAGCAGCTCGAGCATCTGTGCTCAATCGCGCCGCCCTAGCCACCATAGCCGCCGCCAACCCCTGCTCAAATTCGAGCGCCACGTCCGTCTCCGGCTCCTCCCAAACCCCTCCCTGAGCACGCCGTTCCCCGGCGAGTCCGCCCCTCCACTTGGCCGCCCCGGAAGACCCCCAGGTCGCCGGAACACCCATCGGGGCCGAACCTCGGCCGCTCTACGTCGCCGCATCTCTAGCATTCTCCGGCCGCCATGCTACCCACCCCCTGATGAGGCACTCGCCGGCGTACCCATCTGTGGCCTCGGCCGCCCTGGAGAGCCACCGGAGTGCCGGAGCCTCTCGCCGGAGCCGCGCTCCTGTCGCCATGTCGGGGCAGAGGAGAGGAGGAGGAAGGAGAGAAGGAGGGAGGAGAGAGAAGGCCGTGGGGCCCAGCTGTCGGCGAGAGAGGGCCGGCCAGCTGGATTAAGTGGAGACGCCCTGGCCACGGTTACGTTTTCCTCGAAGGAAAACGTATTTCTCCCGAGTGCGCGACCAGCCGTGCTGTCAGGGACCAAGTTGTGAGTATTTCTTTTGCAGATTGGTCCCTGGCAGAAAAAGCTTTATATCTTTTTGCTCGTGACTCCGATCGAGGTGAATCCAAGGCCCACTTCTTCAGTTCGTCGAGCCCGTTCCGATGATGTCACTTCCACCATGTCATAACATTTTGAAATGACCATTTTGCCCCTGCCCTTCCATTTAGCCCTCCGATAGGGAATCCTTTTCGGCGAATTCTTCCGCGAGGGGACCACACTTTTCTCCGGTGTATTCCTGGACCCCCAGGCAAGCCGACCATCTGATATATGCCCTAAAGCATTGCTCTATCTTATTCTTGCGTGTTTAAATTAATATGCTTATGCTTGTATGCATAGTGGTGAGTTGTATGTGACGCTAGTGAACCCTTGTTTGCCTTTCTTTGATGACGGCACCACGCCTGTGTTCTGAGCTGCTTCCGGCCGTCCGGGGTGGATGCCGACTTTATATTTCTCTTTTCAACAACTGCCCCGTGTTCTGAGCTGCTTTTCGGCCGTCTCGGCTAGCTGTTGAATTTCTTCCGGTAGCGGTGACCCTATGCTCTGAGCTGTTTTTCGGCCGTCTTAGGGAACCGCTACACTCTTTTTATCAACACCGTCTCATGCTCTGAGCTGCTTTTCACCCGTCTTGAGCCGGGGTTGAGTTATTCCGGTAACGTCCCAGATCTGAGTTGTAAAGACCGTTCTGGTGGCTACTGGTTTATTTGTCGGTTTCATGCAAGGGTTCAGATGGTTGTCACTTACAGCTAAGCCTTGTAAAGTGATAATTTGCCATTTAAATATTGTCTCATTAATGACTCGCAGTGATATTGTATGGAGATAGGTTGTTATGCTTTCATAGTTGTTACATCATGCATGGTTACTATTATTGCAATATTAAAGAATGTGACTTAATAATAACAACCTCCTCCGTCGGCTGGATTGAGTCATAGTGTCACCTATCCGAGCTTACCCGTGCAACCACATTTGCCTGGATGGGGAGGCCCTAGCTTGGTTTATTGTCCTGCCTCTTGTCGGTACCTCCAACTAGGGAAGGTTATGCGTGCGTGCTACCCTGGCTCGGTAGGTGGCGATAACCTTGTGAGCCCAGTTAAGTTATTTGAGCTCAGGTCCCCATTTGGGACAGTTTTGTTTGGCCACGACGGTGGCAGGTGTCACGGGGTGACACAGGGGCCACCCAAGACATGACCCTGGGAGGGTATGATTGTCGGTGGGACCGTAAGAGTGCCAGGCAATAGATCGGTTTTGTTGGAGCAGCACTGGTCCACCCGAATGGGAACATGTACTAAAGTGCGAGGCCAGGCGCTCCATGGTGTGGGTAAAGTGCGCAACCTCTGCAGAGTGTAAATCTATTCGAATATCCGCGTCCTCGGTCATGGACAGTTCGTATAGGCCCCTATTTGGTCCGTGTCGAGTCTGGAGGAACAAACTATATAATGTATTGTTAAAACTAAACCAGAGGTATGATTTGGCAGACTTATAGTGCAGATGCATGGACATCAGGTGATGTCAAGTATATGGTGTTGGCCATGCGATGGCTATGAGGTGAGTGGTCGGAGGACCACAGTACTTGGATTTGGTGTGGATCATGACATATTCGTAGTGTGGTTTAATTACTTGATATGCTTTATCTTCGTTATACCGTAGTTACTTTGATAGTTTACATGCTAGATAATCCTGCTATGTCATGATGATTAATGTTGCTAGATGATTAATCTTGCTAGAAAATCCTATCATAACATGATAGTTAATACTGTTAAGATAACAAGTGCATGCTTGAATGCCACGGTTTGCTTTGCTTGGTGTATATGTTGGATTGGTTTGCTTGCGAGTACATTCAAAAGTACTCAGCGGCCTTCAATGTGGCCAGGTTCACCTAAGGATTCGACGACCCCTAGCGAGGAGCCAGAGTGTTCGCGGGCTAGAAGAGTAACCCAGTCAGATCCCTGTGGATTGGAGCCGCACCAGGACCATGCTGCCTTAGATAGAGCTTTTCCGCTGCCATCACCCTTGTAATATATCACGTAAGACTGGTATATCCATTAATAGAAATGTCTGTGTTCATGATACTTGTTGTAAACGCGCACGCCAGAGTGATCTCCTGGGCTGGCGTGTGTGGAGACCGTCTGGCTACAGTGGTATTCAGGCGGGGGGGCACAACGGATGGTATCAGAGCCAGGCTGACTGTAGGTTACCCTAACCAGACTTCATTGCCTTTTTGATTAGTAGAAAGCCCAGATGGATTTTAGCCATCTTTGCCAGACCGGCACGGCTACTATTGATCATAAGGCAACCCCATAGGCTTTTGGCTCCATCAGACCCCAACTCTCGTGGCCTTTGCCTCTGGTGGGAAATGTCCGCACCAGGCAACGACCCATGAGCCCTTAACCCCTAGGCAAACCCGATATCCCTACCTTGCTTGCTAACCATGGCATTTCTCTCCTCAAATCTAGTTTCCTTTGGGAAACACCTATAAATTCCATCTCTCCCCGACAACCCTAGGATCGTTGACTAAGCCACTTTGGCTATGGTCATGCGTCGAGTTTGATGTGCCCTAGGGAAGTAGTAGGAGCTTGACCCCAATTGCTACCAGGAGCATTGTGTGGTTCTCCTTCTAAATCCTTAGAGGTGCATCGAGTGCGCTAGGATAGTTATACTAGTGAATCTTCGGTCACATGTGTAAGGTCCGCAAAATTTGAGCTTTATTGGTTTTTCGTGGTTTTGCTTCTTTTGTCGGTTTCGTTCTTTCGCTCCGACTGGATCCATCCGCAAGTGCTGTCAAGAAGACCAGCATACAACTTGGATACTACCCAATAATCCAAATTCAGCAAGAGTCAAGCCAAGTCAACTGCCCGATATTCAGAACATGGTCACCGGATCTGTCAAGAAAGAAGAATGGTTCAGAAACATACTCTACGTGCTACAGACATGGTCAGAATATGCCTGAGAGAGTTTGTCTCAGAATTGATCACAAAAGAACAGCCAGATGAGCTATCAGTAATGGACACCAACAGGGACAAATTATTCCGTCCTAGACACAAGGATTATTTTAGCCAGTGGAGTGAACCTTGAGTCTTTTCTCAATGGACTCTAGAATTATTTATTATCCACAAAAGACATGTTTCAAGAATGTGAAGGTGCCGAGAGTGACAAGCAAACTCTAGTATGTTAATATGAATTCCAAAGTATATTCTGGGAAGTTATCAGTGCATATACAAAAATTTCTGGGCATGTGAACAAGGTTGCGAGAAATATGGATAAGTTCACGGCTGCCCAGAATCAATGAGAATTTCACCTACCTGGAAGCTCAGCTAAACCAAAGGGAATTATCCGTCAACTGCTCACTACCGCCAACACTTGGTTTGAATGCAAAGGGTGTTCCAAATTAATTACCAACATGAAGTCTGTATCAGTTGTGCAACGTCGACAGCAACAATGATCAGACCAACAGAAGAATTAGCGGTGTGTATGACCGACAGGACATTTTCAGACAAGGGCTTCTGATATAAGCAACCCAGCCTTCCTCCGCAAGCTATCGGAAGAAGCTTACAACGCAAGACTCCTAATCCTCCTTGCTACACCACTTGGTGAGAAAATCTTCTGGGATATGGCACTCCCATCTTCCTCAGCCCGCTACCGCGGAAAGCTTTCAGCATAAGGCACCTGATTTTTCGCAGTAAGCAACATGAGGGGAAACTTCTGAGGTACGATACCCAGCCTTCGTCGGCACGCTACCTTGGCAGAAGCTTCGAGCATAAGGTATTCAACCTTCTTCAGCACGCCAACATGCCCACAACAATCCTGTCAGAAGCACGAACTAGCCCAGACACACGTCCGCCTCAGAGCTCAGTTGATTATGAAAGGGTTTATCCTACCCCTGCATATGTTGTGAGCATGCAGTCCAGGGGATCAGTTCATGCGTGCCACTCGTACACAGGAATGGCTGTGTTTAGAGAAACATTGGCCCCATATTTCAAAAAAGGATATGAACGCAGCAATCCTTACGAGATATGCAAGAGTAAATTGTGAATACAAGCCCAACAAGCTGGGATATGACCAAGGAGCCATGATAGTAGGTCATGACAAGTTCCCCAACAAGGAACCCCAAGAACAAGGAAGTCTTGAATAAACAATCTCCGCGACGGTCAATGAAGTAAAGCTCCACAGACAAGGTGATATTGTCAATCCTTGTCAGACTCTTGCATATACGGCCACAACAATGCAGCCAGCATGTCATCGTGAATACGGGCCATCAGCCAAGATCAGAGGTTATGCTCCGAAGAATGCAAGGAATGATAGCCATACTATGTCAGCTTAGTGGTCATAGCAAGGACCACAGAGGCTATATATGGTAGAGCCATCTCAGATATTACCGTCTATGATTACTTTGTGAGCAGGCCCAACATTTCAGTTGGAAATCACCTGAGGACGAAGTCAGAATGCAAGGGACAGAAAGGAACACCTCGTACGGAACCCACAGTCAGACTGAAAGAAAGCCATCCCCAGTCACTCGAGGCCATACGAGCACATGAGCCCTGGCAGGCAGTGTACCAGGCTACAAACTACCAGGATAGAAGGTTTGCCTGACAGGAAAGAGAAGGATTCAATACAGCCGTCTGAAAAAGACAACACCTGAGCTATCAGAAGAGGCAGTTAAAAGGCCAGTAAACAAATGAAGACAAGATAGCTGATGGATCCAAGTCGCACACAGGTAAGTCCCCCTTGCCGGGAGGTAAGCCCGGAAATCTCGAGGACGAGATTTTCTTAAGGGGAGTAGGTTTGTGACACCCTGGTTTTTGCTCCTTGTTTTTTTTCCTTCGCGGGATTTGACTCCCGTCTTTTTTTTGGTGTTATTGGATTTTCTCTCGCCTTCGGGTATATGAAGATGGTCAGTTAGCCTTTCCTTTCCTATCCAACCAGAGAGTCTCTCCAGTCCAACCTTGCCACCCAAAATTTATTCTCAGGACTTTGCCGCCAAAGCCCTACCTTCCGAGTTACCGGAAGGGAAACCCTAATTCCTTCCGTTACAAAGGAACCCCAATTTCCTTTGATCTTTTGCCTCCCAAATTTCTCCCAGTGATCATCCTATCTTTTTAAACCCTGGATATGCAAAAATATTGCCAAGTCATTTGCAATATTTTTCATTTAAAATTAATTCCTTTTTCTGCCCGTTAAAGGAATTAAATCCAGGAAAATATCTATCCATCTCCAAAGTTCATGAAAACTTTTGGAGATATTCTTTGTGATCATATTGAGCTCCAATAACAATATTGGCCATAATTAAATAAGGGAAATTGCCTTTTCCTATTTAAAGCCAATATTGCAATTTGGGCACTTTCCAAAGGAGCTACCATTTTGGTAGCCAGGAAAAATCCCAAATAATTTTTGGAGCATCTCATATACATATCTTCACCATTTCCATCAAGATCCCAAGTTCCACAGATCAAATTTTGAGAGCATCATCCAATTCTTGTTTCTGGATTTATTTTGAGGTTGGGAAGCAACTATATTTTATATTGCTTAAAAAATTCTCAAATTAATCCAGGACCTGACATTCCCTAAATGATGTGACCATGCAAAAATTCACATCAATTTACCTAGCCATTTTCTCTCAAAAATTCCATCTAGTTTCTGTCCAGATCCAAGCTCTGTGAAGGAAGTACCACTTTGGCATTTCCAATTGAGCTGAATTTTTTTCCAGCACCTTCATATCTCCAAATAATCACCATAAAACAAAATTCAGTTCATTTCATCAAGCCATTTGAGTGCAGCTTCAAAGTCAAGATTCTGGACCAAATTTTGCATTACAAAGGAAGTATATGCAAATGAGGTCCAAATTGCTTCAAATTTTTCCAGACTCTGCTCCTTCCTACCACATTTCCCTGTGACAACTTTTCTAGCTCATTGGCATCTCTGTTTGACCACAGCTTCCTCCCCAAGATTCTGACCAGAAACTTTTCTGGATCACCCCGGCCACTCTAGAGCAATCCTGGTCCATCCAATGACCCATCTTATCTATATGATCAATGCCTTTCGTGTTTGACAAGATTTGGCACCCAGAGGAGGGCCAGAACACGACATGCCCGTGGTGACCGCGTGATCTGCACGCAGAAACTGTGCACCGCGTGTTTGTCGCGTCGGGCAGGCTAGCTCAGGCCGCCGTGGCTTGTCCATTCATGTCCAGCAGCTCCCCCGTCGTTCACTTCTTCCTCTCAGGTCATCTCCCCCTCCGTCCTCTTCCTCCTCGCACCGCGACGAACCTCGCCATGGCTCTGTCCCACCCGTGACCATGCCGTCGTCGCCTTCCTCTCTGTCCTCTTCTCCCTTGATCTCTCTCGAGTCCTCCCGAGGTCTCTCCCCTCCCCGCGAAGTCGCTCGTCACCGCAACCGTCCAGCCACGTTGCCTCGGAGCTCCAGTACGCGGCTAAGATCGTCGCCGCGGCCGAGCTTATCCTCCCTCGCCGGCTGCCTATAAATAGGCCCTGCCCGAGCCCCTCTCAGCTCACACCACCTCCTCTCTCCCTCTCTGGTATCCCCGAGCTCCAGCAGCTCGAGCATCTGTGCTCAATCGGGCCACCCTAGCCACCATAGCCGCCGCCAACCCCTGCTCAAATTCGAGCGCCACGGCCGTCTCCGGCTCCGCCCGAACCCCTCCCCAAGCGCGCCGTTCCCCGGCGAGTCCGCCCCTCCACTTGGCCGCCCCGGAAGACCCCCAGGTCGCCGGAACCCCCATCGGGGCCGAACCTCGGCCGCTCTGCGTCGCCGCATCTCCAGCCTTCTCCGGCCGCCATGCTACCCACCCCCTGATGAGGCACTCGCCGGCGTACCCATCTGTGGCCTCGGCCGCCCTGGAGAGCCACCGGAGTGCCGGAGCCTCTCGCCGGAGCCGCGCTCCTGTCGCCATGTCGGGGCAGAGGAGAGGAGGAGGAAGGAGAGAAGGAGGGAGGAGAGAGAAGGCCGTGGGGCCCAGCTGTCGGCGAGAGAGGCCGGCCAGCTGGATTAAGTGGAGACGCCTTGGCCACGGTTACGTTTTCCCCGAAGGAAAACGTATTTCTCCCGAGTGCGCGACCAGCCATGCTGTCAGGGACCAAGTTGTGAGTATTTCTTTTGCAGATTGGTCCCTGGCAGAAAAAGCTTTATATCTTTTTGCTCGTGACTCCGATTGAGGTGAATCCAAAGCCCACTTCTTCAGTTTGTCGAGCCCATTCCGATGATGTTACTTCCACCATGTCATAACATTTTGAAATGACCATTTTGCCCCTGCCCTTCCATTTAGCCCTCCGAGAGGGAATCCTTTCCGGCGAATTCTTCCGCGAGGCGACCACACTTTTCTTCGGTGTATTCCTGGACCCCCAGGCAAGCCGACCATCTGATATATGCCCTAAAGCATTGCTCTATCTTATTCTTGCGTGTTTAAATTAATATGCTTATGCTTGTATGCATAGTGGTGAGTTGTATGTGACGCCAGTGAACCCTTGTTTGCCTTTCTTTGATGACGGCACCACGCCTGTGTTCTGAGCTGCTTCCGGCCTCCGGGGTGGATGCCGACTTTATATTTCTCTTTTCAACAACTGGCCCATGTTCTGAGCTGCTTTTCGGCCGTCTCGGACAGCTGTTGAATTTCTTTCGGTAGCGGTGACCCTATGCTCTGAGCTGTTTTTCGGCCGTCTCAGGGAAGCACTACACTCTTTTTATCAACACCGTCTCATGCTCTGAGCAGCTTCTCAGCCGTCTTGAGCCGGGTTTGAGTTATTCCGGTAACCTCCCAGATCTGAGTTGTAAAGACCGTTCTGGTGGCTACTGGTTTATTTGTCGGTTTCATGCAAGGGTTCAGATGGTTGTCACTTACAGCTAAGCCTTGTAAAGTGATAATTTGCCATTTAAATATTGTCTCATTAATGACTCGCTGTGATATTGTATGGAGATAGGTTGTTATGCTTTCATAGTTGTTACATCATGCATGGTTACTTTTATTGCAATATTAAAGAATGTGACTTAATAATAACAACCTCCTCCGTCGGCTGGATCGAGTCATAGTGTCACCTATCCGAGCTTACCCGTGCAACCACATTTGCCTGGATGGGGAGGCCCTAGCTTGGTTTATTGTCCTACCTCTTGTCGGTACCTCCAACTAGGGAAGGTTATGCGTGCGTGCTACCCTGGCCCGGTAGGTGGCGATAACCTTGTGAGCCCAGTTAAGTTATTTGAGCTCAGATCCCCGTTTGGGACAGTTTTGTTTGGCCACGACGGTGGCAGGTGTCACGAGGTGACACAGGGGCCACCCAAGACATGACCCTGTGAGGGTATGATTGTCGGTGGGACCGTAAGAGTGCCAGGGAATAGATCGGTTTTGTTGGAGCAGCACTGGTCCACCCGAATGGGAACATGTACTAAAGTACGAGGCCAGGCGCTCCATGGTGTGGGTAAAGTGCGCAACCTCTGCAGAGTGTAAATCTATTTGAATAGCCGCGTCCTCGGTCATGGACAGTTCGTATAGGCCCCTATTTGGTCTGTGTCGAGTCTGGAGGAACAAACTATATAATGTATTGTTAAAACTGAACCAGAGGTATGATTTGGCAGACTTATAGTGCAGATGCATGGACATCGGGTGATGTCAGGTATATGGTGTTGGCCATGTGATGGCTATGAGGTGAGTGGTCGGAGGACCACAGTACTTGGATTTGGTGTGGATCATGACATATTCGTAGTGTGGTTTAATTACTTGATATGCTTTATCTTCGTTATACCGCAGTTACTTTGATAGTTTACATGCTAGATAATCCTGCTATGTCATGATGATTAATGTTGCTAGATGATTAATCTTGCTAGATAATCCTATCATAACATGATAGTTAATATGTTAAGATAACAAGTGCATGCTTGAATGCCATGGTTTGCTTTGCTTGGTGTATATGTTGGATTGGTTTGCTTGCGAGTACATTCAAAAGTACTCAGCGGCCTTCATTGTGGCCAGGTTCACCTAAGGATTCGACGACCCCTAGCGAGGAGCCAGAGTGTTCGCGGGCTAGGAGAGTAACCCAGTCAGATCCCTGTGGATTGGAGCCGCACCAGGACCATGCTGCCTTAGATAGAGCTTTTCCGCTGACATCACCCTTGTAATATATCATGTAAGCCTTATATACCCATTAATAGAAATGTTTGTGTTCATGATACTTGTTGTAAACGCGCACGCCAGAGTGATCTCCTGGGCTGGCATGTGCGGAGACCGTCTGGCTACAGTGGTATTTAGGCGGGGCGCCACAACGGATGGTATTAGAGCCAGGCTGACTGTAGGTTACCCTAGCCAGACTTCATTGCCTTTTTGATTAGTAGAAAGGCCAGATGAATTTTAGCCATCTTTGCCAGACTGGCACGGCTACTATTGATCATAAGGCAACCCCATAGGCTTTTGGCTCCATCAGACCCCAACTCTCATGGCCTTTGCCTCCGGTGGGAAATGTCCGCACCAGGCAACGACCCGTGAGCCCTTAACCCTTAGGCAAACCAGATATCCCTACCTTGCTTGCTAACGATGGCATTTCTCTCCTCAAATCTAGTTTCCTTTGGGAAACACCTATAAATTCCATCTCTCCCCGACAACCCTAGGATCGTTGACTAAGCCACTTTGGCTATGGTCGTGCGTCGAGTTTGATGTGCCCTAGGGAAGTAGTAGGAGCTTGACCCCAATTGCTACCAGGAGCATTGTGTGGTTCTCCTTCTAAATCCTTAGAGGTGCATCGAGTGTGCTAGGATAGTTATACTAGTGAATCTTCGGTCACATGTGTAAGGTCCGCAAAATTTGAGCTTTATTGGTTTTTCGTGGTTTTGCTTCTTTTGTCGGTTTCGTTCTTTCGCTCCGACTGGTCCATCCGCAAGTGCTGTCAAGAAGACCAGCATACAACTTGGATACTACCCAATAATCCAAATTTAGCAAGAGTCAAGCCAAGTTAACTGCCCGATATTCAGAACATGGTCACCGGATCTGTCAAGAAAGAAGAATGGTTCAGAAACGTACTCTACGTGCTACAGACAAGGTTAGAATATGCCTGAGAGAGTTTGTCTCAGAATTGATCACAAAAGAACAGCCAGATGAGCTATCAGTAATGGACACCAATAGGGACAAATTATTCCGTCCTCGACACAAGGATTATTTTAGCCAGTGGAGTGAACCTTGAGTCTTTTCTCAATGGACTCCAGAATTATTTATTATCCACAAAAGACATGTTTCAAGAATGTGAAGGTGCCGAGAGTGACAACAAAACTCTGGTATGTTAATATGAATTCCAAAGCATATCCTGGGAAGTTATCAGTGCATATACAAAAATTTCTGGGCATGTGAACAAGGTTTGCGAGAAATATGGATAAGTTCATGGCTTCCCAGAATCAATGAGAATTTCACCTACCTGGAAGGTCAGCTAAACCAAAGGGAATTATCCGTCAACTGCTCACTACCGCCAACACTTGGTTTGAATGCAAAGGGTGTTCCAAATTAATTACCAACATGAAGTCTGTATCAGTTGTGCAACGTCGACAGCAACAATGATCAGACCAACAGAAGAATTAGCGGTGTGTATGACCGACAGGACATTTTCAGACAAGGGCTTCTGATATAAGCAACCCAGCCTTCCTCCGCAAGCTATCGGAAGAAGCTTACAATGCAAGACTCCTAATCCTCCTTGCTACACCATTTGGTGAGAAAATCTTCTGGGATATGGCACTCCCATCTTCCTCAGCCCGCTACCGCGGAAAGCTTTCAGCATAAGGCACCTGATTTTCCGCAGTAAGCAACATGAGGGGAAACTTCTGAGGTACGATACCCAGCCTTCGTCGGCACGCTACCTTGGCAGAAGCTTCGAGCATAAGGTATTCAACCTTCTTCAGCACGCCAACATGCCCACAACAATCCTGTCAGAAGCACGAACTAGCCCAGACACACGTCCGCCTCAGAGCTCAGTTGATTATGAAAGGGTTTATCCTACCCCTGCATATGTTGTGAGCATGCAGTCCAGGGGATCAGTTCATGCGTGCCACTCGTACACAGGAATGGCGGTGTTTAGAGAAACATTGGCCCCATATTTCAAAAAAGGATATGAACGCAGCAATCCTTACGAGATATGCAAGAGTAAATTGTGAATACAAGCCCAACAAGCTGGGATATGACCAAGGAGCCATGATAGTAGGTCATGACAAGTTCCCCAACAAGGAACCCCAAGAACAAGGAAGTCTTGAATAAACAATCTCCGCGACGGTCAATGAAGTAAAGCTCCACAGACAAGGTGATATTGCCAATGCTTGTCAGACTCTTGCATATACGGCCACAACAATGCAGCCAGCATGTCATCGTGAATACAGGCCATCAGCCAAGATCAGAGGTTATGCTCCGAAGAATGCAAGGAATGATAGCCATACTATGTCAGCTTAGTGGTCATAGCAAGGACCACAGAGGCTATATATGGTAGAGCCATCTCAGATATTACCGTCTATGATTACTTTGTGAGCAGGCCCAACATTTCAGTTGGAAATCACCTGAGGACGAAGTCAGAATGCAAGGGACAGAAAGGAACACCTCGTACGGAACCCACAGTCAGACTGAAAGAAAGCCATCCCCAGTCACTCGAGGCCATACGAGCACATGAGCCCTGGCAGGCAGTGTACCAGGCTACAAACTACCAGGATAGAAGGTTTGCCTGACAGGAAAGAGAAGGATTCAATACAGCCGTCTGAAAAAGACAACACCTGAGCTATCAGAAGAGGCAGTTAAAAGGCCAGTAAACAAATGAAGACAAGATAGCTGATGGATCCAAGTCGCACACAGGTAAGTCCCCCTTGCCGGGAGGTAAGCCCGGAAATCTCGAGGACGAGATTTTCTTAAGGGGGGTAGGTTTGTGACACCCTGGTTTTTGCTCCTTGTTTTTTTTCCTTCGCGGGATTTGACTCCCATCTTTTTTTGGTGTTATTGGATTTTCTCTCGCCTTCCGGTATATGAAGATGGTCAGTTAGCCTTGCCTTTCCTATCCAACCAGAGACTCTCTCCAGTCCAACCTTGCCACCCAAAATTTATTCTCAGGACTTTGCCACCAAAGCCCTACCTTCCAAGTTACCGGAAGGGAAACCCTAATTCCTTCCGTTACAAAGAAACCCCAATTTCCTTTGATCTTTTGCCTCCCAAATTTCTCCCAGTGAACATCCTATCTTTTTAAACCTTGGATATGCAAAAATATTGCCAAGTCATTTGCAATATTTTTCATTTAAAATTAATTCCTTTTTCTGCCCGTTAAAGGAATTAAATCCAGGAAAATATCTATCCATCTCCAAAGTTCATGAAAACTTGTGGAGATATTCTTTGTGATCATATTGAGCTCCAATAAAAATATTGGCCATAATTAGTTAAGGGAAATTTCCTTTTCCTATTTAAAGCCAATATTGCAATTTGGGCACTTTCCAAAGGAGCTACCATTTTGGTAGCCAGGAAAAATCCCAAATAATTTGTGGAGAATCTCATATACATATCTTCACCATTTCCATCAAGATCCCAAGTTCCACAGATCAAATTTTGAGAGCATCATCCAATTCTTGTTTCTAGATTTATTTTGAGGTTGGGAAGCAACTATATTTTATATTGCTTCAAAAATTCTCAAATTAATCCAGGACCTCACATTCCCTAAATGATGTGACCATGCCAAAATTCACATCATTTTACCTAGCCATTTTCTCTCAAAAATTCCATCTAGTTTCTGTCCAGATCTAAGCTCTGTGAAGGAAGTACCACTTTGGCATTTCCAATTGAGCTGAATTTTTTTTCAGCACCTTCATATCTCCAAATAATCACCATAAACCAAAATTCAGTTCATTTCATCAAGCCATTTGAGTGCAGCTTCAAAGTCAAAATTCTGGACCAAATTTTGCATTACAAAGGAAGTATATGCAAATGAGGTCCAAATTGCTTCAAATTTTTCCAGACTCTGCTCCTTCCTACCACATTTCCCTGTGACAACTTTTCTAGCTCATTGGCATCTCTGTTTGACCACAGCTTCCTCCCCAAGATTCTGACCAGAAACTTTTCTGGATCACCCCGGCCACTCTAGAGCAATCCTGGTCCATCCAATGACCCATCTTATCTATATGATCAATGCCTTTCGTGTTTGACAAGATTTGGCACCCAGAGGAGGGCCAGAACACGACATGCCCGTGGTGACCGTGTGATCTGCACGCAGAAACTATGCACCGCGTGTTTGTCGCGTCGGGCAGGCCAGCTCAGGCCGCCGTGGCTTGTCCATTCATGTCCAGCAGCTCCCCCGTCGTCCACTTCTTCCTCTCAGGTCATCTCCCCCTCCGTCCTCTTCCTCCTCGCACCGCGACGAACCTTGCCATGGCTTGTCCATTCATGTCCAAAAGCTTTATACTCGTGACTCCGATTGAGGTGAATCCAAAGCCCACTTCTTCAGTTCGTCGAGCCCATTCCGATGATGTCACTTCCACCATGTCATAACATTTTGAAATGACCATTTTGCCCCTGCCCTTCCATTTAGCCCTCCGAGAGGGAATCCTTTCCGGCGAATTCTTCCGCGAGGCGACCACACTTTTCTTCGGTGTATTCCTGGACCCCGAGGCAAGCCGACCATCTTATATATGCCTTAAAGCATTGCTCTGTGTTATTCTTGCGTGTTTAAATTAATATGCTAATGCTTGTATGCATAGTGGTGAGTTGTATGTGATGCCAGTGAACCCTTGTTTGCCTTTCTTTGATGACGGCACCACGCCTGTGTTCTGAGCTGCTTCCGACCGTCCGGGGTGGATGCCGACTTTATATTTCTCTTTTCAACAAGTGGCCCATGTTCTGAGCTGCTTTTCGGCCGTCTCGGACAGCTGTTGAATTTCTTTCGGTAGCGGTGACCCTATGCTCTGAGCTGTTTTTCGGCCGTCTCACGGAACCGCTACACTCTTTTTATCAACACCGTCTCATGCTCTGAGCTGCTTTTCAGCCGTCTTGAGCCGGGGTTGAGTTATTCCGGTAACGTCCCAGATCTGAGTTGTAAAGACCGTTCTGGTGGCTACTGGTTTATTTGTCGGTTTCATGCAAGGGTTCAGATGGTTGTCACTTACAGCTAAGCCTTGTAAAGTGATAATTTGCCATTTAAATATTGTCTCATTAATGACTCGCTGCGATATTGTATGGAGATAGGTTGTTATGCTTTCATAGTTGTTACATCATGCATGGTTACTTTTATTGCAATATTAAAGAATGTGACTTAATAATAACAACCTCCTCCGTCGGCTGGATCGAGTCATAGTGTCACCTATCCGAGCTTACCCGTGCAACCACATTTGCCTGGATGGGGAGGCCCTAGCTTGGTCTATTGTCCTGCCTCTTGTCGATACCTCCAACTAGGGAAGGTTATGCGTGCATGCTACCCTGGCCCGGTAGGTGGCGATAACCTTGTGAGCCCAGTTAAGTTATTTGAGCTCAGGTCCCCGCTTGGGATAGTTTTGTTTGGCCACGACGGTGGCAGGTGTCACGGGGTGACACAGGGGCCACCCAAGATATGACCCTGGGAGGGTATGATTGTCGGTGGGACCGTAAGAGTGCCAGGTAATAGATCGGTTTTGTTTGAGCAGCACTGGTCCACCCGAATGGGAACATGTACTAAAGTATGAGGCCAGGCGCTCCATGGTGTGGGTAAAGTGCGCAACCTCTGCAGAGTGTAAATCTATTCGAATAGCCGCGTCCTCGGTCATGGACAGTTCATATAGGCCCCTATTTGGTCTGTGTCGAGTCTGGAGGAACAAACTATATAATGTATTGTTAAAACTGAACCAGAGGTATGATTTGGCAGACTTATAGTGCAGATGCATGGACATCGGGTGATGTCAGGTATATGGTGTTGGCCATGCGATGGCTATGAGGTGAGTGGTCGGATGACCACAGTACTTGCATTTGGTGTGGATCATGACATATTCGTAGTGTGGATTAATTACTTGATATGCTTTATCTTCGTTATACCGCAGTTACTTTGATAGTTTACATGCTAGATAATCCTGCTATGTCATGATGATTAATGTTGCTTGATGATTAATCTTGCTAGATAATCCTATCATAACATGATAGTTAATACTGTTAAGATAACAAGTGCAAGCTTGAATGCCATGGTTTGCTTTGCTTGGTGTATATGTTGGATTGGTTTGCTTGCGAGTACATTCAAAAATACTCCGCGGCCTTCAATGTGGCAAGGTTCATCTAAGGATTCGACGACCCCTAGCGAGGAGCCAGAGTGTTCGCGGGCTAGGAGAGTAACCCAGTCAGATCCTTGTGGATTGGAGCCGCACCAGGACCATGCTGCCTTAGTCAGAGCTTTTCCGCTGCCATCACCCTTGTAATATATCATGTAAGCCTTATATACCCATTAATAGAAATGTCTGTGTTCATGATACTTGTTGTAAACGCGCACGCCAGAGTGATCTCCTGGGCTGGCGTGTGCGGCGACCGTCTGGCTACAGTGGTATTCAGGCGGGGCGCCACAACAAACATGTCGGTTATGCCAATTGTTTCTTGGAGGAGACGCCAAGTCTTCGGAGGTTTCCTTCTGATACACGGGGTTGCCCACAATCCGACCTTCCATCAACGAGTAGAGGGCGGGCCACCAGCCCGGCCTATGAGAGATAGGCCGGCAGCCCTAGTACCCCCTAGTCCGGGACACCCTCAGTAGCCCCCGAACTAGTCTTCGAAGCCGAGGTAGACGCCGAACACCATTGGCTTCGTGGACCAGTTCACTTTCCTCCGTGACACCGGTAACAGGCCTGTATTACTCCGAGTTGTATTCTCAAGCATTGTCCGGTCGTATGCGCCGAGTTGTACCTCGGTAATGAAGTATAGTAATAACTTAGCCCCAAAGGCTAGCCGCTTCGGTGTGAGCAGTGTCCTCACCTGACAACTTTTACCGAAGGATCACACCTTGCCACGACTGCGAGTCGGTTTATAAAACACTTGATTCGCGGTTCGAGGCAGTTTTCATTGGCACGTCCCATCGATATGGAGATCGTGTCCTATTTTCAAGGGATATGATCAATAATCCATTTCCCCCCATGCGCGCATAATGGCACGGTTGTATGGGGAAATGGCGAGGACTGCGGCGCAGTAAAGGGACCGTGGGTTTTTACAGCCCGTAAAAGGGGCACAGCCTTCGTTCCTTTCGTACGCTCTCATTTCCCCCCTTCGCCATTGCCTTCCCCATCTCTTGAGCTCCAACGCCCAGATCCGCCCTCCCTCAAAAACTTTTCCGTCCACCCGCCCAATCTAGCAATGGCGGGTTCCGGGTCCAAGGGCAAGTGGGAGGCCTCTAGCGTTACCAACAGTGCCATTTTGGAGTTGAAGAGCGCGGGCTACCTCCTGACCGACATCGCCCACCGTGCTTCGGAGGCGGGCCAGGCCATTACCACGTCGCGGCAGGGCGAGAGAGTGGTATTCGTGCCCCACTTCATCCGAGGTTTGGGTTTCCCCCTTCACCCCTTTGTCAGGGGCCTCATGTTCTTCTACGCACTCGACTTTCACGATCTCGCGCCGAACTCCTTCCTCCACATCTCGGCTTTTATCATCGTCTGCGAAGCCTTTCTTCGAGTCCGGCCACACTTCAGTCTGTGGTTGAAGATCTTCAACGTCAAGCCGAAGATAGTAGATGGCCAGCAGGCGGACTGCGGGGGGGGGGGGGGGGGGCAATGATCAACAAGGTTCCGCGAGTGGAGTGGCTAGACGGTACCTTCATCGAGACAGTCAAGATCTGGCAAAAGGAATGGTTCTACATCACAGAGCCGAGGCACGCAAATTGGGAGGCGATTCCGGCCTTCCGCTCCGGGCCCCCTACTAGGCTGGTCTCATGGACCAAGAAGGGCCTCGATTGGGGGCCGAATAAGGAGGTGGTGCTGGTGCAGAGCCGGATCGCCAAAATGATAGAGAAGGGCATCGCGCTGGTCAACATGATCCAGATCATGCTCGGCCGCCGAATCCTCCCTTTCCAGGACAGGGCTTCCCCCATGTGGGCCTATAAGCCCGGAGACCCGGCCACCGTGCGTAGCTTCTTCGGCACCTCCCACGCCCAACTGTGGAGGGCGCTATTCAAGCCGCAGAAAGACTGGCCGGCCGAGGAGGAAGACATCGGACTCGACGCCGCAAATCCTCCATGGGAGGTATGAGCAATTTTGTATTTTTTATCCGAACTGTTCCCTTTTAACAAGGTACTCAGCTTTGCTACTTTTCATCCATAGAAGTGGCTGAAGAAGGCCCAGCGGATCGACAGTCCGGCGCCGCTGCCAGAGGGACCCAGGATGCCCCTCCTGACGGCCATGCTGGCCGTGGAGCCGTACGAGGCGCCGGAAAGGAAGGAGAAGAAGAAGAAGGACCAACAGGGGGAGGCCAGAGAAGGCCTCCGCTCCCGGGAACCCCGGGTGCTAGATCCGGGGACACCAATGCTCCCTCCATGTCAGAGGAGGAGAAGGAGCAAGCAGAGGACGGGGACGAAGACGATTCCTCCTGAACAGGGAAAAGAGCGGCGTCCGAGGGCGCCGAGGAGGAGCCGCCACAACCCGCTCCCAAAAGACCGCGCAAGGCTAAGATAGCCTTGTCCGGTGATAGCTCGGCCTCTGCCGAGGACTCTGAGGCCTCCGAAGAGGTTCCTCGGAGGATCCCCAGGGCCAAGCCACAGGCTCAAAGGTATGCGTTCTAGTAACTGCTTCGACCATCTTTAGCCGAACTGGGTCTAATGTTGATGGCGTTTCCGTTTATAATTTTGTAGCCCGCTGCGCGATCTCCCCACCGACCGAGTCTCGGAGGGGGATTCTCCACCGGTAGCACTAGCGGAGAGTGGGACCGAATCCCGCGCCTCGCCACCCCGATTGTCGAGAAGGCCGGGGAGGTCCTATCAAGGAGGACCCCTCCCGTGTCGTACGCGGGGGGGAGAGGGCGACACTATCATGGCCGAGGGTAACACCTCGATCGCCGAAGACCAGGAGGGGAGGGCCCCTCTGGTGAACGAAGAGGAGGAGCCCGGACAAGCCGAGCTTTCTCCGAGGACGACTCCGGAGACGTCAAGGCGTCCAGAGTCCGGCGCTCCGGACTTCGAGAAGGAAGGGGCCGAAGCGCCGCCGCCACCCCTGCCTGCCCCAAAGCAGCCATCGACCGGGTGGTCGGTCAAGATGGAGGATGCTCTAACCAGCTCCTCTATCGCCGAAGAGCACCATGCACTCATGGGCGGGGTGTTGCAAAGCATTCGGTTCGTGGATAATGGACTGAAGGAGGCCTTTAGTGGCCTTCTTACCGGCTTCAAGGTGAGCGAAGTAATGCTTTTTCCTTAGAATAATTCATTTGCGTAAATGTATAGCCTCATACACAGTAGCCCCCGAGACACTGACTGGCTTGGGCAAAGCCTGTCAGAGGATCGAGAATAAATATCCCGGATACTTACGTGTGTATAATAATGCATAGGCATCATCTTCGGCCACAGCCGCCAACACCGAAGAGTTGGCCGAGCTGAATCGGAAGCTGAAGAGTTCCGAAGATGAACTGAGCCTGGTAAACAAATGGTTCGACGAGGCACAAGGTAAGTCCGAGCTGTGATAGTGAATACAGCTGTTGTTTTGTAAGCAGGGTTCAAAGTATCCTAACGGAGGGAACCGATTGTACTGCAGCTGCCGCCGCGGAGGTCGAAAGCCTCAAAGCCGCACTGAGGACAGCTCAGTTGGATGCGGTGGCGCAAAAGTCGGCAGCCGAACAGGCGGCTGGTGAGCTGGCGGCGGTGAGAACCGCTAGTGAAAAGCACGAGGCCAGGGTGCTGGAAGTGCAGCAAGAGCTCGGGGATGCTGTCACAAGGTGTGAGGCCCTCGAGCAGAAGAATAAGGAGCAGGCTGCCGAGCTGACCTCGGTGGCGGCGGTGGCTACGGAAGCGCGGACAGAGGCGCACAGCTACCAAGAAGAGCTCCGCCAAGTCAGGCTTATTGCGGACGGTAAGCCGTACTTTCTACAAAGTGTCTTTGGAGGTAACAGGTTCGCGTTGCTCACACGGGTATGGCGTTCCGCAGGCGCCTTTGCGGACCTCCCGAAGAGTGTGGCTGATGCGGCGAGGTTCTTCGCCGGCCAGGAGGGTTGGGCCGAGCAGAGGCTTTTTTGGGCGCAATTTCAAGCGCCCGAACACCCTCCCCTCCTCAACAATCAAATGAAGCAGCTGATGGAGCTGCATCAGATGGCGGAGCCGGTGATGAAGGACCTCTGCGTCAAGCTATGGCCGTCGGAGCCGCTGCCGAGCAGCTACTTCGGTCTGGTGCAGAGGCTGTACGGCGCCCCTTCTCGGGTCGACGCCTGGAAGCGCTCCGCATGCATCGAGGGCGCTCGAATGGCCTTCGGCAAGACAATGGTACATTGGCCGAAGATAAAGCCAGCCGAGATGGCCACCGGACCTCCGCCGCCAGGGAAGGAGCATAGGTGTCCCGAGCAGTACTTTCCCGTCGTGATGGATGGTGCTCGAGCAGTAGAGGCCCAGTGTCCGAAAGATGTAATTTATGAGTAGATGTAGTTTCCTTGTAACCAAGGAGTTGAAACTTTTGTTTTAATGCAAATTGTTCGGCTGTGAACAAAGATGCCCGCTTATGTTAATTTTGACTCCTGTGTGGCAGTTTGTAATCTGAAAGTTACCAGTCGTCCGCTTCAGCCCCCTTGCAAATATTGCATGGGGTGTTTTCTCGTAATACGTAAACCCTTAGCCAACGTCTCGGTGCCCAGAGGCGGTTGTATGTACGGAAAACCAGGCAATCAGACTATGCGGTTTTAGTGCTTTCACTTAGCCAGAGGAGCTTGACAGTGGGGGCCGGTGACGAGCCCCCGGTGTTTGTGATATTCGGACAAGCCAGGGTTGATCACATGGTTTCTGTAATAGAGAACCCTTCATGTAACACGGACTGACCTCCAACGATTGTAGGTTAACACCAGTCATCGGATTGCCAACCAGTTCTCGCTTATTGGGACAGTCAGTTTTCGGCTTTCTCCACTGAGGTACTTAACCAGTCTAGCTAGAAGTACAATCACAGTGGTTCTCCCTTTACCCTCTTAGCCGAACAGTGCGGAACGTAAGAGGGTAAACACAGGAGCCGGGCAACCCAACTATTGACCAAAGACGCAATTTGGAACTGATTCATATAATGCAATATCCGCGACGCCGAGCACATAAAATAAAAATAAGTGCCGGGATAAAGTTTAAGGCGAGATCTATGTTCGAGCCCCCGGTCTATTAGCTGGTTTGAAATGGATGTATCGTGATAGTTTACTTCGGCGGAAAAGGCGGAAAGGAATATGCAATGTGAATGACTGCACGAGTATACCATAATAAAGTGGTTTTTTATTTCCTTTGAATGTGTGACGTCCAACCGTACAATCCAGATTGCCGAAGTAACTTTAATAGATACTTTTGAAGAAATGAATATATTGAGAGTAAAGGTTTACACAGGGCCTTCATGAGTGGTTTGACGTCCCTACTACGCCCTGCTGCATGTATGCGCCTTTGCTCTTCAAGAGGCTTCCATGGAAGCGAAGCTGTCCACCGTGTGTTCGGCGGAAGTAGTAAACTTTGGCGGATGAGCCCTTGAAAAAGGGGCTTGAGAAGTCGCCGTGGTATATCAGTTTGACGCTGATCGGGCCCTAGATGGTGCCCGTTGACGATGTTGATGTGAAGACATATGTAGGCCATCGGTCGGTTGAGCCAGACTCCTGGTCTTTCTGTCGTGTTTCCCCACAACTGCCCATGGAATTTTGAGCGCGAAGTTGTGCACTCGAGGCACGTACTTCGCAACTAGGTGGGCCGTGCTGTGGGGCGTGTGCCCCTATTTGGGGTGAGCGTGAGAGTGCTCCGGAACGGAGGGTGCAGCTCGGGAGCATTTACGCGCGTCCAGTGGCTTGGCAGTAGACTGTGCTTGAGACGCTTCTTCGGCGGCTAGAGCCGCCGTGTGTTCCTCTGTTCGGAGCGAGCGCTCGGTATTACCATTGATGGTAATAACGTCCTTCGGTCCTAGCATCTTGAGCTTCAGGTATGCATAGTGCGGGACGGCGTTAAAGTGGGCAAATGCAGTCCGGCCGAGGAGTACGTGGTAACCACTTCGGAAAGGGACAATATCAAAGATCAAGTCCTCACTGCGGAAGTTGTCGGGCGAGCCGAAGACGACTTCCAATGTCACAGATCCCGAGCAGCATGCCTCGACACCTGGGATTACACCTTTAAAGGTGGTGTTGCTGGGTTTGATTCTTGACGGGTCAATCCCCATTTTCTTCACGGTGTCTGCGTAAATCAGATTGAGGCTGCTACCTCCGTCCATAAGGACTCTAGTGACGTGAAAGCCGTCCATGATGGGGTCGAGCACCAGAGCCGCCGTTCCTCCATGACGTATACTGGTCGGATGGTCTCGACGGTCGAAAGTGATCAGGCAAGCCGACCACGGGTTGAATTTCGGGGCTACCGGCTCTAAGGCGTGGACATCCCGAAGCGCGCGTTTCCGCTCCTTCTTTGGTATGTGCGTGACATAGATCATGTTCACGGTTTTGACCTCTGGAGGGAACTGTTTTTGGCCTCCATTATTCGGCCCGCGAGGTTCGTTGTCATCCTCGCTGCGAGGGCCCTTGCCCTGTTCGTCGTCTGTGGCTTTGCCGGCCTGCTTAATTACCCAACAGTTACGGTTGGTGTGGTTAGCTGGCTTGCCGGGGGTGCCGTGAATCTGGCAGGGACTATCCAATATTCTATCCAGCGCAGACGGGCCATCTCGGTTCCCTTTAGAGGGTTTTTTCCGCTGTCCCGATTTCGAGCCGCTGAATCCAGCGTTTACCGCTGTGTCATCGGCTTCACCGCCGTTGTTTGAGTGCCGGCGCTTATTGTTTCTATTGCGCCACGGTTTTCCATTCCCGTCCCGGGCCTCTGAGGTACCGGGGTATTCGGGGTGGTTGCTTCGACGAGCCAACCAACTATCTTCACCCACGCAAAAGCGGGTCATTACGGAGGTAAGGGCCGACATTGTTCTCGGCTTGTCCTGGCCGAGCTGGCGGGCGAGCCACTCGTCCCGGATACTGTGTTTGAATGCCGCAATCGCTTCGGCATCTGGGCAGTCGACGATCTGGATTTTCTTGGTCCAGAACCGGTTCCAGAATTGCCTGGCTGATTGCCCGGGCTACTGAATAACATGGCTCAGGTCATCGGCGTCTGGTGGCCAGACGTAGGTGCCTTGAAGGTTAGCTCGGAACGCATCCTCGAGCTCTTCCCAGCTTCCGATGGAGTTCTCAGGTAGGCTGTTCAGCCAATGCCTTGCCGGTCCCTTGAGTTTCAACGGTAGGTACTTAATAGCGTGGAGGTCATCTCCTCGGGCCATGTGAATGTGGAGGAGAAAATCCTCAATCCATACGGCCGGGTCAGTTGTTCCATCGTAGGATTCTATATTGACGGGTTTGAACCCTTCGGGGAACTGATGCTGCATCACCTCGTCTGTGAAGCACATTGGGTGTGCGGCGCCCCTGGCCCGGGCCACGTCACGCCGGAGATCGGTTATCATCCGGGCATGGTGCTGCTCCCGAGCTCTATCGTTTCTATCGCGCCAGGCTTGGTATCCGTCCCGCCCAGTGGGTGCGTATCCTGTGGATCCGTAAATGGACCTCGACTGGAGCCCTCGTGCGTTCAGGTCGTGGCGCAGATCGTATTGGTCGTCCGGTTGAACCGGGTCTTTGCCTACTCGGTGAGAGGGCGCGAGTGGGTATTCGGTTTCCCTGGCCGCCCTATCCCGTCCTCGAGGGGGCATGGGTGGGAGTTCGGCTTCTCCGGCCGCTCTATCTCGTCCTCGAGGGGGCGCGGGTGGGTGCTCGGTTTCCATAGCCGGCCTATCTCGTCCTCGAGGGGGGCGGTCGGGCTGGTTTGCGTAGGTTCGTCTGGGAGGCATGGGCTTGAAGGCCTCGTCCTCGAATTCTGGGAGTATGCACCGCCGTGGGTAACTCTTGTATTGGCCCTGACGTTGATCGCGAAGGCCTTCTTCGGCAGCTAAGACCATCGTCCATCTGTCGTTGAGCATATCCTGTTCGGCCTTTTGCTGTTGTTGTTTCATCTTCAAGCTTCGGGCAGTGGCGATGAGTTGCCGCTTGAATTTTTCTTGTTCCAGGGGATCCTCAGGGACGATAAAGTCTTCGGGTCCGAGGCTATATTCCTCTTCGGATGGTGGGAGGTAATTGCTGTCCTCGGAATCGTCGAGGTCTTCAGGGTCACCCTGGTCCTCGTGCCCTTCTGGGGCGTCGGGTCGCTCCTCGGGCGTGTTATCGCCGAGCTCCCCCAAGTAGTCCAGAGTCTCGTTATCTCCGGTGCCGTTCGTGTCTGTGTGATTTTCCTTGCCCCTTCCCCGCCCTCTAGCTCGCCGTCGTCGGTGTCTGGGCGGTTCTTCGGTGGGATCGTCGCCGTCCTTCTTGGTTGTGTCACCGTCCTCCATGGGGGTGTCAACCATGTAAACGTCATAGGTGGAGGTGGCGGTCCACTTTCCGGTATTGGCAGTGGCAAGGAAGGTATCCGTGTAGGGCGGGACGTCAAAGTCCTCGTCCATGTCGTCAGCCTCCTCGGAGGCATAGTCCAGCATGTCGGTTAAATCTTCGACAGTGGCTACCAAGTGGGTGGTGGGTGGGACGCAAAATTCCCCACGACTGGCATCTTGTCCGACCTGCTCCTAGTCCAAGGACGAGCCATCCGCGATATTTATCTTCTGGATCCGGTCTAGCATCTCGCTTAAAATCGAGGGGTCCACCAGATCTATGTTCGGGCTGCCATCGGAGTTGAGCTCCGGCATGCCGATAACGGGAGTGTGTTAGGCCAAGGGTGACCCTTGGTTTTCCGGCATCGGGGTCGGATCCAAAATCAAGGTCAGATCCGAACTGAGGCCCACCCCGGGGATGGGGGCGGGAAAGGAATCCGAGGTCAAGGCCTCGGGATTGGTAGGTTCCTCGGGTAAGGCCGAGAACCCAGTAAAGACCTGATCGCCTCGAGCATTGGCGACGTACTCAAGGCCGCCGAACCTGATTTCCTGCCCGGGGGCGAAGCTACTGACCTGGTCGAGGTAACCGGTCGGATCGGCGTGCAACACGATGCTGTCGAACGCGAAGAGCTGTCCGGGGACGAAGATGTCCCTGCTGCTAATTCCGTCGCTGAAGAGAAGAGCTGTCCGGGGACGGCGATGTCCCTGCTGCAGATTCCATTGATGAAGAGCTGTCCGGGGACGGCGAGCCATTGATCCTTGGCGACCCACGACAGAACTCTCAATGAAAGCACCAATGTCGGTACCAAAACCGGCAGATCTCGGGTAGGGGATCCGAACTATGGGTCAAGGAGTCGATGGTAACAGGGAACGTAGAGACAGCGATTTTACCCAGGTTCGGGCCCTCTCGAGGAGGTAATACCCTACATCCTGCTTGATTGTATTGATGTGATTGTATGAAGGTTACAGAGTTGATCTACGTCGAGATCGACTGGGCTAAACCCTAGGTAATGGATATTATCCTCTACGGACTAGGCCTTCTGGTTTATATAGACACCAGGAGGTCCTAGGGTTACACATGGTCGGTTACCATCAGGGGACAAACATGCCGGTTATGCCAATTGTTTCTTGGAGGAGATGCCAAGTCTTCGGAGGTTTCCTTCTGATACACGGGATCGCCCACAATCCGGCCTTCCATCAACGAGTAGAGGGCAGCCCACCAGCCCGGCCTATGAGAGATAGGCCGGCAGCCCGAGTACCCCCTAGTCCGGGACACCCTCATCCGCCACAGCGACCCATTGCGGATCATGTGCCGCGACAGCAAGACCGCGATGGCGCTCCTGCTGGCTCTGCCAGTAGTAGAGCGATGTCGTGCTCTTCACTTCCGGCCATGCCAGCCACGGCAGTGGAAGCAATGGCGCGAGCCCAGATGCTACTAAATTTCTCTCCAGTGGCAGAGAAGATGGATGAGTGGAGAGCCACCATCTAAAGCTTGATTGGGTTCGCCGAGGCCAGCAAATCACAGCAAGCGGAGCCCTCATGGCGTCCGCAAACAACACCAGCAGCCCCAGCTAGTGGCCGCGCTGATGGTGCTGTATTAACGGTGCAATCACCACAGTGGCAACAGTCTCAACAGCAGCAACGCCAACAACCGCGGCAAGCTCAATGATCTTTCGAGCCCGACGAGATATCGATGGCCTCTTTGGATCTGCGAGCACGGCAAGACCAGCGGCAAGTGCTGTGAGACAGGTGGGTAGAAGATGCCCGCACCACCATCGAACGGCGCTGGGAGGCGCACCATCAATCTGACGCGTGCAACGGCCCCATCGTTGATGAGCCTGCATCGGGGGTTGGCAGATATCTACCTTACGAGGTTGGATGTCCTGCCGTCACCTGTGAGCTGCGCCAAGTCCGATGGCCGTCCGTCCGGGCCTTCAAGCCAGAAGTACCAGAAAAGTACGATGGCAAGCTGAACCCGGCAGAATTTCTGGGCATCTACACGATTGCCGTGCAAGCTGTCGGAGGAAGAGATGAGAAAATCCTTGCCAACTACTTTTCGTTGGTACTGAAGCCCAACGTGAGATCTTGGCTGATGAACTTGCCGGAGAACTCCATTTCTTCATGGGCAGATGTAATGAGTTTGTTAGTGCTTTTACCGGAGGCCACAAGGCCCCTGGGCAGCCCAGCGACCTGCAAGTGATCCCGCAAAGAGATGGAGAAACTTTGCGCAAGTACATCCAGAGGTTCAGCCGTGTGCACCGCAACATTCCAGACGTACACCCTGCAGCCGTCATTGCCGCCTTTCACATGAATGTGCGCAATCGAAGGATGCAGGAGAAGATGAATGTCAAGTTACCCAAAACCATCAACGACCTCTACACATTAGTGGATAAATGCGTGCGTGCTGAGGAAGGAAGGAGGCTCCCCGGGGAGGACGCTGGTGCCGAGGTAGATTCCGAGGATGATGATGCTGCCACCCCGAGCAAGAAAGGCCGAAAGCGCAACAGGAAGCGCAAAGGAAAAACTGTTATGCTGTCGAAGGCTCCGGCAACTTTGAGTCCGCCAAGAAAGCCAAGACTGAGAACTCCGGCAAAGAGGCAGCAGTATGCTCCGCTTGCCAGGAGGCGGCGCCAAACAAGAAGCCCGGCAAGTCTGATGGGCCGTACTACAAGACTCACCTCACCAAGGGCCACGATCTCCAAGAGTGCCGACAACTCGAGCACCTTGTTGAGAAACAGAAGGCTGAATATGAGAAACGTGACAAAGAGAAGGGTTAAGACGGTGCTGGTGGATCTGGCAAAAAGGGCCGTGGCGGCCGGGGAGGCCATCGCGGCAAGGCCAAGCAGCAGAAGGAGAAACCTGCTAGAGGCCGCGAAAAGAAAGAAGGAGATGATGTAAGTGAAGAGGAAGAGGACGACGGAGAGTCCAGTGAACAAGAATTCCAAAAGGCAATTGATGCCATGTGCATTGACAGAGGCACATCTTTGCACTCCTCTCCCTGCAACCTTAAGCAGTGGGCACATGAAGTTAATGCGGCAGAACCAACAATGGGCTCTCAAAAGCCACTCAAGTGGTCACACGCGCCTATCATTTTCGATGCCGAGGACCACCCTGATCGCATAACTGCGGTTGGGTGTTTGCCGTTGTTGGTTTCACCGACAATTCACAACCTCCAGGTCACGAAAATGTTAGTTGACGGTGGGGCCGGCCTAAACTTGATTTCTCCAGAGGAAATCAAGAGGCCACAGATTCCCGACGAGGAGCTTGAAAAGACAGGCATGTTCCAGGGAGTAAACCCGAGAAGGAGCCAACCCAAGGGAAAGATCACATTGCCGGTGACGTTTGGCGGGGAATTGAACTACAGGACGGAAAAGATTGTCTTTGACGTTGTCAAGATCCCTTTGCCGTATAACGGAATTCTTGGCCGAACAGCCTTGGTGAAATTTATGGCAGCATCTCACTATGCCTACAACACATTGAAGATGCCAGAGCCGATGGGTGTCATTTCCATCAACTCCGACAAGAAAGATGCAGTTATTTGCGTCGACAAGATGTACAGAGATGCGGTTGCAGTAGAGGCTGCCAAGACGCTTGCTCCCGCCAAGAAGAAGGGAAACAAAAAGTCCGGCAAGACCTCTGACAAGGATTTCGGGAAGCGCACCTCTTCAGAGTGCTGCGCGCCCGTCGAAGACTTGCCGGAGTGCTCTACCGGTAAGAAGTCCAGAGCCACTGCACCAGCGACCAAAAAGGTGCCGACAAAGGAGGACGGCGCTGACGGTACCTTCACCATCAGTGCCACCCTTGACAGCAAATAGGAAAGCGCGCTCATTGCCTTCCTGCGGGTGAATGTTGATGTGTTCGCCTGGGGACCGTCCGGCATCCCCGGTGTTCCCAGGGAGGTAATTGAGCACCACCTTGCCGTCTGTCCCCACACTCGGCCCGTCAAGCAAAAGGTCCATAAGCAAGCTTTGGAGCAGCAACAATTCATCGCCAAGGAAATCAAGAAACTTGAAGCAACAGGCTTGGTCAGAGGTGTACTACATCCGACTTGGTTGGCAAATCCAGTTGTGGTGCGCAAAGCAAACGGAAAGTGGAGACTTTGTATTGATTACACTGATGTTAACAAAGCATGTCCAAAGGATCATTTCCCATTGCCGCGCATTGGTCAAAATGTAGACTCCACTTCTGGCTGTGATTTGCTCTCATTCCTTGATGCCTATTCTGGGTACCACCATATATTCATGGCCAAGGAGGATGAGGAGAAAACCGCATTCATTACTCCATGTGGCACATACTGCTTCGTGCGTATGCCCTTCGGGTTAAAGAGTGCCGGTTCAACCTTTGCAAGGGCAGTCCAGATTGGTTTTGAACCCTAGCTGCACAGGAATGTGGAAGCATATATGGACGATATAGTGGTCAAAACTAAGGACAAGTCAACCCTCATTAAAGATTTAGAAGAAACATTTGCGAACTTGCGCAAGATCAATTTGAAGCTCAATCCCGAGAAGTGCGTGTTTGGCATTCCATCCGGCAAGCTTCCCAGGTTCTTTGTATCTCAGCGTGGAATTGAAGCAAATCCCGACAAGATCAAAGCAATTGAGCAGATTCAAGCACCAAAAAGCGTCAAAGATGTGCGGCATCTTGCCGGTTGTGTTGCTGCCTTAAGTAGGTTCATTTCAAGATCTGCTGAGCGCGCCCTGCCGTTTTTCAAGATTTTGTAAAAGGCAGGTCTGATGAAATGGACTCCGGGAGCGGAGGCCGCACTGCAGGACTTGAAAAGGTACCTCTCCTCCGCGCCAACACTAGTTGCGCCTAGACCACAAGAGCCATTGCTGCTATATGTAGCGGCAATGAATCAAGTGGCTAGTGCTGCATTAGTAGCGTAGAGGGAAGCCGATGACGAGGAAGCAGCCGTGGCAAGCCCATCCAGTGACAAACCGGAATCTTCTCCGGGGAGGTCTGACGCCGACAAGACAGAAATAGCGCAAGCAAATGAAAGTAACCAGCAAGTGATGCAAAAGAAGAAAGTGGTGCAGCGGCCCGTATATTTTGTTAGCTCCCTTCTACAGGGGGCTAGGTCAAGATACTCTGGGGTGCAGAAATTTCTTTTCGGCCTTCTTATGGCTTCAAGAAAGCCGCGTCACTACTTCCAAGCACACGAGATCACCGTCGTCACTCACTTCCCGTTGCAACGCATTTTGAGAAATCCAGAAGCAACTGGCAGGATAGTGTAGTGGGCGTTGGAATTGTCAAGCTTTGCACTTAAGTTTGAAAGCACTTCAACCATCCAGAGCAGAGCCTTGGCAGAGTTCATTGCAGAATGGACACCAACGCAAGACAAATAATTTCAAGAAACAACCCTCCCCGGCAAAGTGACGGCCAAAGAATGGATCATGTACTTTGACGGTGCCTTCTCGCTGCAAGGTGCCAGTGCCGGAGTGCTGCTTGTTGCACCCACCGGAGAGCACCTCAAGTATGTGGTTCAAATGCACTTTCCCAGGGAGCAAGCTACAAACAACACTACTGAGTATGAAGGGCTCCTTGCCGGTCTTAGGATTACAGTGGATCTTGGAATCAGGAAGATGATCATCCGCGGTGACTTGCAGCATGTTGTGAAGCAAGTAAACAAAGATTACCAGAGCCCGTTGATGGAAGCGTATGTGGAAGAAGTGAGGAAATTGGAAGAACACTTTGACGGGTTGCAAACAGAGCACATCCCTCGTGCGGAAAACGGCATTGCTGATCACCTATCAAAGTGTGATGCTCAAAAGCTACCTGTGGAACCAGGAACTTTTGTGCTCCATTTGAATCAACCAACAATTACTCCATCAACGCAGGCCAGTAAAAGAAGGAAGTTGAATACCGGCAAGTACTTTCTGGTAGAGCTCCCGGAAGCCGCCGACAAGGATGTTGCCGGTAACAATGACACGGTTGTCGATGAGCAGCGGCTTCACGTAGAACCTCAGGTTCTTGCCGCAAAGGCAAGTGTTTCCGTAGCCGAAGAAATGCCTTTAGTCCTTGTCGTCGAGCCACAGGCTTCGGCATGGGCACAGCAGATAGTTCAATTCCTTCAAACATGAGAACTTCCCGATGAGCAAAAAGAAGCTGAGAAAGTAGCCCGACAGTCAAGTATGTATCAGATTGTGGATAGCATCGTATATAGAAAACGACCAAACGGTGTGAAATTGAAGTGTATTTGCTGAGAAGATGGACAGAAGCTGTTGGCGGAGATACATGGAGGCATATGTGGCTCTCACATAGGTTCAAGAGCACTTGCCGGCAAAGCTTTCCGACAAGGCTTCTATTGGCCCACTTCCCTTCAGGACGCACCTGAGCTAGTAACAAAATGTGAAGCATGCCAGTTCCATTCAAAGAACATACATCAGCCAGCTCAAACTCTCCAAACAATCCCTCTCTCCTGGCCCTTTTTGGTCTGGGGGCTCGATATCTTGGGCCCCTTCCCCCGTGCTGCCGGGGGCTTTGAGTTCTTGTATGTCGCCATCGACAAGTTCACAAAGTGGCCTAAAGTGGAGCCGGTGAGAAAGGTGACAGCGCAGTTAGCCGTCAAGTTCTTCAAAGGATTAGTTTGCCGTTTTAGGGTTCCTAACAGAATCATCACCGACAACGGCACACAATTCACGAGCCGCACCTTCATGCAGTATATCCAAGACCTTAGCAGCAAAATCTGTTTTGCATCTATTGCTCACCCGTGAAGCAACGGCCAAGCGGAAAGGATGAATGCTGAAGTGCTGCGTGGCCTCAAGACAAGAACCTTTGACAGGCTGCGCAAATGTGGAAGGCGCTGGATTGATGAGTTGCCGGCAGTTATTTGGTCACTCAGGACAACACCAAATCGAGCTACCGGCCAAACACCCTTCTCCCTAATCTATGGTGCAGAAGCGGTGCTCCCCACGGAACTCATATACGGGTCACCTCGAGTGCTCGCTTACGATGAAGCTGAGCAAGAGCAGCTGCGGCAAGATGACGCAACGCTCCTTGAGGAGGATCGTCTTCGGGCGGCTGTGCGAGCTGCACGCTACCAGCAAGCCTTGCGCCTCTGTCATAGCCGCAAAGTGCACTCCCGAAGCCTTGAGGAAGGCAACCTTGTTCTTCGGCGCGTTCAATCCACCAAGAGATCAAACAAGTTGACGCCGAAGTGGGAAGGCCCTTATCGGGTAGTACGAATCACCAGACCGGGTGCAGTCTGTTTGGAGACCGAAGATGGCACCCTAGTGCAGAACTAATGGAATATTGAGCATCTTCGCAAGTTCTACCCATAAGGCGCGGTTGCCGGGCCTCCCGGCAACCCCTTTTGTACAAGCTTTGTCGGCAAGACTTGTAACCCTTTGTACAAAGCCAGGCGCATATCCTGTGCATAATAAAGCTAAGTGTTTCGCAACTCTTCGTACGTATTTATTTATATACGAATGCATGTGGTGTTGTGGCTTACACTTCAGTTTGTATGGAATGACTGATAAACCGTCAAGGTTCCCAAACCACATTTTTCTCTTCTTTCTTTTTCTTAAAAGGACAGAAGGATCCCTCGCGTGCAAGTTTCCCGGGGGGAGTGGAGATGGGTACCATTTTAATGGCCTTCAAGCGACCATTTCGTACAGCGAGGGAAATGATGCAAAGAAAAGCTAAGTTGAAAAACTTTGAAATTTTTTCCTTGTTACATTTGCAATTTCCCTTGAACGATTTTGTGTCTGTATGAGAAACCTGCACGCGAAGGAATCTTGCCGTGATCGGTCCGCGCTCTAGCTTGCCTCAAGTCCGCTCGGCAAACTTAGCAGCCGCGTTCTGGCCCGGCAAGTTACCTTGCCGGCAGCGGCATTTCCAGTAGGCTGCTAAGGACCTTTTTCCTCGGAGCGCTCACGGTAAGTGCGCACACCGGCAAGTTTTCCAACAGCGTAGGGGGCACGATCATACAAATGCAAAATAAAACGAGGAGAAACAGCATACATTCATCCATCAGCACAAGTTATATTACATCACAGAAGCAGTGCAGATCTAACGCAAGATTAAATGTATCTTTCGCATACAGCACAATGATGGTTATGACAGCAAACTCAGTCCCGACGATCGCCCTGGACTCTAGGAATCTGGAGGACCTTGTCGGCAAGAGGAGCAGCGATCTTGTCGGCGGCAATAATGTCCTTGTTCGCCGGCAGCCTCCTGAAGACCCCGGAGAGATCGAGACTGGGATTGCGATGAGCGATTTTGAGTAGCACCCTGTACATGATTTCACGCGCAAACTTCCTGGATTCATTAGTGAATGAAGTAGACATGTCCTCGTGATACGTCTTCAAGGCGTCGATAAGGCCCTCGAAGAACTTGGTCAGTATGACGCTGGTGGCCTCCTTGTCATTGACGGTGAAACCCCAGCTCTTCATGTCCATCACGGTGATTTGAGAGCTGATGCGTTCGGCAGCATTAACGAGCTTGCCGGTCGAGAGGGAGAGGTTCTCATGCAATTGGGCATAATTGTTCTTGGCGTCCTTCTTCAAGGCCTCTTCCCTCTCCAGTTTCTCCGTCAAGACCCTCTCCCTCTCCTTGGCGGATTCTGAAGCTGTTACCATGGTGGCCAGTTGGGATTTCAGGTCTCCAATTGTCTTGGCGGCGTCAAGATCTTGGTTCTTGGATGACAGCTGCGTTTGCAAGTCCCCTAGAGTGCGGGCTGCCTTCAGCGCTTCGTCCTTGAGAGCCTCGATTTGTTTTCCGCTGCCGACAAGGTCTTCCTTCAATTTGGCCACCTGGGATTCCAGTTCTGTCTTGGCAGAGGCAGTGGCAACAACTTTGTCGGAAGCCTCCTTGAGCTTGGCGGCACTATCTCGAGCTTGGGTTACAATTGCATCCTTGTGGTTCTTCTCCAGCTCCTGCGTCCTCTGCTCGAGGAGTTTTTCAATATCCTCATCCTTATCGCGGAGAGTGGCGGCAAGGGCTCCTTCCCTTATGACAAGATCTTTCTCTTTGGCATTGAGCAGCGTTTTGCACTCTGTCAGCTTGCCATCGCGAATTGCTACTTCTGCTTTGGTAGCATTAAGATTGTGGGCCTGCTGACTGTACCATGTGTGTAGCTCGTCCGCCTTCTCTCTCAGCTTCTGGTCAACCAGATCCGCAGCTTTGCGCTCTTCTTGAACCTTGTCCCACCTTCGACTGTACCGTTCTTGGACGCCCTTGAACCCGACGGCCATGATCTCCATGAAAGCAAGATCTTCGGCACTGTCAGTCGCGTCGGTGGCCTCGCCGGTTCTCTGGGCCAAGGGGAGTAGAATCCAGGCTATTTCTTCATCAAAGTTTGGCCCCGCAGCACCAGATGAGCTGGGGGCTCCAGATTCGTGCTGAGAAGCAATCAATGCCAAGCTGCTTGACGGGGCCTGCGAGGTTGGCGACACCAGTTGGTTGTCGGAATTCGGCGCATCGGTGTTGACGGGCGCCTTCTCCACATCCATCCTGACGGGCTCGGATGCATCTCCAGGGGTCATCTCAGGCTTCTCGGGAGCCTTTCTGATTTCCTCAACAACTTGCGCAAGGCCCTCTTCAGCGGCAATCTTGGCGGCTTCATCAGCGGCATCCCTTGCGATATTGGCTACCTCCACAAGAACTTCGCCTTCTTCAGAAAGGGTTGAGGCTGTGGATTGAAGCAGGAACAAGGATGAAATAGGATTCAAAATCACAAGTCAAGTTAAAGAAAACAAAAAAAAAATCTTTCCCGTGAGAGGTATACAAAGGCAAGAGGATTACCCATTGGTGTTTGCTGAGGAAGGGCGTCTCCTTCCCCGGCAACTCACATTGCCGGCGCGCGGTCGTTGGCGGCCCCGCTTGTTGGGATGGCCTCCGTGCGAGCAGGCTCATCGGTGGAGGCCCTTGTCGGGGAAGCACGCTCCGGAACATTGGTTAACGGGGGAACCACCGCAGAGTCCGCCACTTGATGATCTTCTTCTTGGCGGGCCTCCCCCGCTTCTTTGTCAAGCTTAGGAGGAGGAACTTTAGTACCAGTGCCGGTAGGCAGGATCTGCGCCATGACCTCACACTGGGGGCTGGGCCGGGGGCTGATAATAATAGTTTCAGCTGTCATGATCCCCTGCCCGACACTCACCGCAGGATCTTGTGCTGTTGCAGACCTGGCCCGCTTTGACTGATGCACAAGTGGTTCTGGATCCCTGTCAAGACAGAAGAAATCAAGTTAAAATGGCAATCCGATAAAATCAAGGCTTGATGGAGATAAGCGAAATCACTTACTCCTCCTCCTCGGACTCGCCAAGGACGTCGAAGTGGTACATCACTGGCGGAGGCGACTTCCTTGCCGTCTTAAGTGCTAGGGGAGGTGAACCCGCCGGCTGAGTGGATTCGACTTCCTCGACAACTTCTTGCCGGGGGGATGGAGACTGATTTCGGGGACGCCGGATTGATTGCCGGCATACTTCTTCTTGGCGGCCAGTCTTCGTGGTCGTCTTCTTCACCGTAGGGCCAGCTCTTGGCGAAGAAGCACGCACCGGTTCTTGACTGACCGCCCTCCGAAGACGGCGCCTCCTCTTCGGGGCTCGAGGGCCTTCTTCTTCTTCGGGCTCTCCGGCAGCCTCAGTCCCGGCAACCTCGGTCCCGGCAACCTCAGCTTCGGTGGTCTCATCCCCGGCAGGCTCTTCTTGTTGCTCTTCCGCAACTTCTTCCTCAGGATACTCTTCGTCATCCTCCTCAGCTGCCGCGGTGCCAAAACCGCCCGCTGCGTTGATCCTTGAGATCTCTGCAGCCCTGCTGGCAATGTATGCCAGTTCTTCCTCACTGGTGGCTCGGATGAGGTCCTTTTCCTTCCGGGAGGCTTTCTCCGTCAGGTTGGAGGCCCAATCCATCTCGTTCACCAAGGTGGGCAGATCCCAGTCCGCTTTTACCCCATGAGCATCGCAGTCCGGCATCATCGACATGATGGAGTCCTTGGCGGAGTTGATGTGCAGCGGAATGTTCCCATTCGGCAAATGAAATGTACCGGTTTTCCGAAACAACTGTTCGCAGAGGCAGGCATGTTCCATGACCGACAAGTTGTTGCCGGTCCCAGGGTACAATCTCATAACGTCAGCGGCGTTCTGGTACTACCAAGCGAATCTTTCTCTCTTCTGCAGCGGCGCTATGCGTCGCCAGAGGAAATCGGCGCCTACCATCTCAATGGTCAAATTGGCGGCCTTGAGGCGAGCAATCCTATTCAGTGCCGGATGAAGCTTAGCACCAGTAGCACCCATACGGCTCCAATTCTTGCCGCGCTTGACTGCCGCTGTGCGTGTTATACAGAACTAAGGAAAATCCTTTTCCTGGATCCAGCACCACTCTGCCCTCCACTCGTCCCATTTAAGGTGGAGCTGCCCGACAAGGTACTGGCCCTTGGTTTTTGCCCTAGGGATCCAGGTCATGCTGCCGGAGAGGGATTTGTCTTTGATCCGAGGAATGAAGAAGTGGCGGAACAGATCCACATTGGGGGCAACTCCGACGAAATTCTCGCACAGATGACCAAAAACTGCCATGCAAGTCATCGCGTTCGGGGTAAAATCCAGCAATCTGAACCCGAAACTGAACATCATGGCGCTGAAGAAATCTGAGAATGGAGGGACCAAACCGCAGTAGAAGTAAGCGCAGAAGAATGGGTACGAATCTACATGATCCTTGTCGCCTTCGGGAAGCACCACAGGCGCCTTGTGGTCCTTGGTGTCCCTTCCCCACATGTACGCGTACCTCCTAATCAGCTCGTTGGTATCCAAGGAGCATGGCGAGAAGATCGCATTCTCCCTCCACCGCTTCTCCTGCTCTTCCAGTGCCTTGTTCTTCTCCTCCGCCTTGGGATCGAGCGGCTTGGTGGGCTTCTTCCCCGCCACGTCGGCTCTCTTGGGCGCCATCAGGAATTGGGGAGGATGAAGGTGGTCGAGTCAAGATGCGAATAAGTAACAGCGGCGGCGGTGGAAGCGATTCTGGAGAGAGGAAGAAGATGAAGCAGAGGAAAGCAGGGGTGAATGAGCGGCGCCTCCTCGCGGCTGCCTTTTTATGGGTAAGATGCGAGGGGGGCTGGCTCTTGACTATTTACCCCAGCCACGCTTTTTACAGGCGCACTACCGCGATATAACCGCAACAGTCCAAGTTCCCATGACCCGCATTTAATGCGTGGATTGGACGTGCGTCAGGATAACCATCATGACGAAAAATTACAGCAGTAGTTTTTCCCGCTGCGTGTTTGTGCATTGTTTGGGCCTAGCCCAATGACGCTTTGGACGCGCGTATGGCCCAGGCCTGGCGGAGGCTCCTGTCGGTGTATAAATAATGGGTATTTTATACCCTGACTTATGCACAGACGGTAGCAGCCTCCTTGCCGGCCGAGGCTTGCCGGGAACCACCAAGACCAAGATTCAAGGCCCAATTGCAGAAGCTACTGGGGAGAAGCACAAGATGAAGCATCAACAAGCGCTTAACTAGTGATGAAGATGAAGATATTTCTTGCCGGCAAGGCCAAACGGGCAAGTTGAAGACCCGGCAAGCTCCGTACCGGCAAGCTTCCGCCAGCATGCCAGCGCTCCACCTCACCGGATAGCTAGTCACTGATCAGTGAGGTGTCGACCGCGCAGGCTGGTTGGTGAGGTTTGTCGGGCACATGTCAGCACGCAGGGAGAAGATTTGCCCTTAATGACACCCGTCCAGGAGGCGTGTCAGAATAATACGAGGTAGCTAGGCGAGTGGTGCAGGAACCTTGCTGGGGCTGCCTCTCCACATGACACCTAACAGAGTATTAAATGCTTTTGTCCTAAACTGGCAGAGTTAGGTATGATAGCACTGTTTGCTATCTAATCGATATGTAATTACTATTTTGCCACTGTGGTAACCCCCTGAGCTATAAAAGGAGGGCCAGGGCAACAGTTAGAAGGGGTCAGACCCCTTTCCAAACACCAGCACGTCTCGCGTAGCTGCTCTCTCCACACCTTGCCGGGGGAAGCGCTCCTTGTACTTGTGCTCTCTTACAACCAATACAACAAAAGCAGGAGTAGGGTTTTACGCTTCTCAGCGGCCCGAACCTGGGTAAATCCCTTGCGCCTTCCATTGATTCTGCTCTTGCCGAACCACAAGGGGCTGGATGGCCCCATAGATGGTCGTACCCACGACATAGTGATAAAACAAGAAACTAAAAGATTCAATTGCAAGATCTAAAGATACACCTTCAAGCACTCACCTCCCTAGCAACGGCGCCAGAAAAGAGCTTGATGTCTACTACGCAACTTTATTCTTGTAGACGTTGTTGGGCCTCCAAGTGCAGAGTTTTGTAGGACGGTAGCAAATTTCCCTCAAGTGGATGACCTAAGATTTATCAATCCGTGGGAGGCGTCGGATGAAGATGGTCTCTCTCAAACAACCCTGCAATCAAATACAAGAAATCTCTTGTGTCCCCAACACACCCAATACAATGGTAAATTGTATAGGTGCACTAGTTCGGCGAAGAGATGGTGATACAAGTGTAGTATGGATAGTAGATATAGGTTTTTGTAATCTGAAAATATAAAAACAGCAAGGTAGAAAGTGATAAAATGGAGCACAAACGGTATTGCAATGCTTGAAAACAAGGCCTAGGGTTCATACTTTCACTAATGCAATCTCTCAACAGTGCTAACATAGTTGAATCATATAACAATCCCTCAACGCACGACAAAGAATCACTCCAAAGTTCCTATTAGTGGAGAACATAAGATGAAATTGTTGTAGGGTATGAAACCACCTCAAAGTTATCCTTTCTGATCAATCTATTGAGCCATCCCTATAAGTGTCTCAAACAGCCCTAGAGTTCGTACTAAAATAACACCATATGATACGCATCAACCAACTCTAATGTCACCTAGATACTCCAATGTCACCACAAGTATCCGTGAGTTGATTATTCGATATGCATCAAACAACTTCAGATTCATAATATTTGATCCACTCAAAGAACTCCAAAGAGTACCCCAAAGTTTCTATCGGAGAAAAGAAGATGAAAACGTGCAACCAACCTATGTCTAGATCACCCCAAGGTCACGGGAATCCGTGAGTTGTTCACCAAAACATACATCAAGTGAACCAATAGAATACCCCATTGTCACCACGGGCATCCACATGCAAGACATACATCAAGTGTTCTCAAATCTGAAATATTCAATCCGACAATAAAGAAACCTCAAAGGGAAAGACTCAATTCATCGCAAGAAGATAGAGAGGGAAGAAACACCATATGATCCAACTATATTAACAAAGCTCGCGATACATCAAGATTGTGCCAAATCAAGAACATGAGAGAGAGAGAGATCAATCACATAGCTACTAGTACATACCCTCAGCCCCGAGGGTGAACTACTCCCTCCTCATCATGGAGACCGCCGGGATGATGAAGATGGCCTCCGATGATGATTCCCCCCTCCGGCAGGGTGCCGAAACAAGGCTCCAGATGGTATTTCTTTGGTACAGAGACTTGCGGCGGGGGCGGCGAAGTTCTAGGTTTATTTCTGGGGGTTTCTCTATTTATAGGATTTTTCAGCATTGAAATCACGCAAAAAGGAGCTATGAGGGCCCCACAAGGCAGCACCACACGACCCCCCCAGGCCGCGCCGTGGTGCCTTGTGAGCACCTCATGAGGCTTCTGGTCTTTCCACGAAGCTTCGTAGGTCTCTTTTGGTCCAAAAAAATCATCAAAAAGTTTCGTCCAATTTCGAGAACTTTTATTTCTGCACAAAAAACAACACCACGGTAGTTCTGCTGAAAACAGCGTCAGTCCGGGTTAGTTTTAATCAAATCATACTAAAACCATATAGAATTGTTAAAAATATGGCATGAATACTTCATAAATTATAGATACGTTGGAGACGTATCAAGCGCGCATGGTTTCCAGAGGCGACGGAAATGAACCGTGTGCGATAATAAATGACCAAGATTGTAGGGGAATCCAAATTTCCTTCGTCGTTTGTCCTTGAGCTCTAAAAAACCACAGAACAGTACGGTTGTCCGGCCACTCCGCCCCAGAGCTCTCCCCAAGCGTCGTTCATGCCACCACGCCGCACACTAACTGGTAAGGAAGCGATGGCATCCTGCCGCGCCGAGTTCCTGGCCGCCCGCGACCGCACACTAAATGGTAAGGAATGATACGTCCATTTTGCATCATGTTTTACTACTATTATTTATAATGTTTTGGGGTCATTATTTCACTTTATGATACAATTCTTATGCCTTTTCTCTCTTCTTTTGCAAGTTTCACATGAAGAGGGAGATTGCCGGCAGCTGGAATTCTGGACCGGAAAGGGATACAACAGAGATAGCTATTCTGCACATCTCCAAATGACTTGAAAATTTATGGAGAATTATTTTGGAATATATAAAAAATGCTGGCGAAAGAAATAACCAGAGGGGCCCACCAAGGAAGCGACAAGCCTGGGGGGCGCGCCCTACCCCCCTGGGCGCGCCCCTCGAGCTTGTGGCGCCCCTGGCAGGCCTCCAGGGCCCATCTTCTCCTATATTAAGCCATTTGCCCTAGAAATAATCAGAAGAAGACTTTCGGGATGAAGCGCCACCGTCTCAAGGTGGAACCTGGGCAGGAGCACTTTTGCTCTCCGGCGGAGGAATTCCGCCGGGGAAACTTCCCTCCGGGAGGGGGAAATCAAAGCCATTGACATCACCAACGATCCTCTCATCGTGGGAGGACCAATCTTCATCAACATCTTCACCAGCACCATCTGATCTAAAACCCTAGTTCATCTCTTGTATTCAATCTTTGTCTCAAAACCTCAGATTGGTACCTGTGGGTTGCTAATAGTGTTGATTACATCTTGTAGTTGATGCTAGCTGGTTTATTGGGTGGAAGATTATATGTTCAAATCCTTAATGATATTCAATACCCCTCTGATCTTGAACATGAATATGATTTGTGAGTAGTTAGTTTTGTTCTTGAGGACATGTGAGAAGTCTTGTTATAAGTAATCATGTGAATTTGGTCTTCGTTCGATATTTTGATGATATGTATGTTGTTGCTTCCTTTAGTGGTGTCGTGTGAACGTCGACTACATGAAACTTCACCATATTTGGGCCTAAAGGAAGGCATTGTGGAGTACTAAGTAGATGATGGGTTGCTAGAGTGACAGAAGCTTAAACCCTAGTTTATGCGGTATTCTGTAAGGGGCTAATTTGGATCCATATGTTTCATGCTATGGTTACATTTATTTTAATTCTTCTTTCGTAGTTGTGGATGCTTGCGAGAGGGGGTAATCATAAGTGGGAGGCTTGTTCAAGTAAGAACAGCACCCAAGCATCGGTCCACCCACATATCAAATTATCAAAGTAGCGAACATGAATCAAATAAACATGATGAAAGTGACTAGATGATTGATCCCCTATACTTGTGGGTCATCAAGGAAGCGATGGCATTCCGCCACACCGAGCTCATCGCCGCCCACGGCCGCACATCTACGTGGGCGGACTTTGAAGCTGCCAAGGCCGAATGGGCGGTGGAGCAAGAGGCGGCCAAAGCCGCACAAAAGGAGCGCAAAAGGCAGAAAGCACTCAAGAAAAGAGACTCCCGCCACCGCAAGAAAGAAGAGGCCGCATGTTGTCATGGTTTTGTCATGACAGATGCCCTAGTGAAAAGACTTAGTGATGTGGCCATCGCATGAAGGTGGAAGCTTGATGGGGTTGATCGGGAAGTGAAGGACACAGGATTACCCAGGTTCAGCCCCTCATGATGGAGGTAAAAGCCTACGTCTTGCTTGTTTGTTATTGCTTGGATCTTGATTACAAGGATGCGGATTCGCTAACCTAGCTTTCGAGAGATTGCAACTTAGTCTTTCTGCCCTAGGTGCTCCCCTTCATATAACAGGTCGAGCCCTAAGTTTACATGAGAGTCCGGGACGTAACATTAACCCGTATCCTACTCTTACTCTAGTTATCTTGCTCTCCAAGGTAACTTTCCTGTCTGACCTTTCCTCCATCAGCCGGCCCATATGTTAAGCCGGCCTCCACACTGGATCTCCCTTGAGCCAGCCCATTACGGATCTCCAAAGCCCGACAGTATGATGGCCCGCTGAGCCTCATGGCTCCATGGCCGGGTCATCCTTCTGGCGGGTCTCCATGCTGGGAAACATCCCCAACATTAGCCCCCAGTTTGACTTGGATTTATCCATGTTAAACTCCATCCTGTGAAACAAAAACAAAGGACAAATTGTGAAGAGTTTTATCTTTCAGTCTTGTTTCCCGAGCCAGCATTTTTTGCACCTTTCCAGCTTTCATTCTTTATCAAATATATTTCCTGGGTCAATCATTTTTGCCGGGTCATTTTACATCCTTCAGACTTAGCACTTTCTCACTCCCCTTTACATGACATCACAATCCACTCCCACAAGATCCGGGCATGACATCACAGCGAATCTTTGAGTGGTTTTGTATTGTCTTCTCAGGCGTGAAAATCGAGGAGTCCCTTTAGCCAAAATTCACTACGCCGCCTGGGGCTTCGCACCTGCCGTTTCGGGTTCCACCGCGCCTATAAATGGGGAGGCGCCCTTCCGGTTTCACTGTTACTGCTCCTACTCTTCTCATCTTCTTCCTCCTCTGCTCCCCGACGCTTCTGCGCCTTCTCGCACTCGCCGCCGCCGCCGAAGACAGCACCATGTACGACCTCACTCCGTCGTCGGAATCCGTCCAGCACCATGCGGCCGCATCTGCGACTCCCGAAGATCCCAAGCTTCTGCTTTCAGATCTGTAAGCACCTTGTCCCCCATTGTACTATTTCGTTAGAACTCATCGAAGTTCTTCAATGTTCTTCGGCTTCTTCATTCTGGCCATTTATTGATCCGGGACATCTTAGGTTCTTCGTCGGTTAGGCCATAGAACAAACCCGCAATACCTTTAATGGCCTTACAGATCTTTCACATCTTCTCAAATGAACCTCATTGCGGTATTGTCCTCAGTCACTGAAACAAACCTAGGTTTTTCTTTATTTTTCAGCTGTTTTTTAGATCCGAAAAATTCCTCAATCGGTTTGAAAGCTGTTTGCAGACTCATACTCACACTAAACTTGCCAAAATTTGTCACTAGTAGGTGCTTGCTCATGCCGGCTTGAACTGTCTTGATAGCCATAATCCAGCATAATACTGGTCTACTATTTGCTATGATAACCCGGCAAACTTCTGAATGTTATCGGCTTATATTATTTCTTGCTTTTCCTGCAGCGGAATCCATGGCTCCTAAGACCAACAAAATTGTTAACTAGGCTAAGTCCAATATGTCAGAGCTCAGACTGCAGGCCTTGGTCGACTCCGGGTTGCTTCCAACCCAAGAGGAAATTGAGTGGCGAGCCCCTGAGGAAGAGATACATCCTCAGCCGGCTCAAAATGAGATAGTCATCTTTGGTGACCACTTGGACAGAGGTTTCCATCCCCCGGGTTCCAAATTTTGCTGGGATGTACTTCACTTCTTCGCGATCAGGCCTCAAGACTTGGGCCCCAACTCCATTCACAACTTGAGCAAGTTCCAAGTTTTCTGTGAAGTTTATCTACAAATGGAGCCATCCATCAGCTTATTTGAGGAGTTCTTCTACCTGAACCATCAGACATAACACAAAGGTGGACCCAGCATAGAGCTTCGTGGGGTTACTATCCAAAGAAGGAAGAACTCAGCTTTTCTAGAAGCTAAGCCGGCAAGCCATCCTAAAGGGTGGTACATAACTTGGTTTTATTGCAAAGACACCTCCCCAGATCAACAGCATCAACTTCCGGGTTATATGGCAGACCGGCTTGATGCTTCCACCATCTTCCTGGGTTTCGCCTCCAAGGAGAAAAGAGAGGCTCAACAACCTTTATACTCGAAGATCAATGCTTTAACCACCCATGGTCTCACCAGTGTTGATTTGACCCGGACCTGGGTAAGCTGGCGCATTCAACCTCTAAGCCTGAGGAACTGGCTCATGCACTCCTACACTGGCGAGCCAGAAGATTCACTATAGTTCAGCCTGGTCAACCTCCAACAGAAAGATGTCATAAAATTTGCCAAGAAACTTCTTGGGGAAACAAAGGATTCCATTGAAGTCGTGGGGCTGGCGCCCTTCTTTACAGGCAACCCGGCTCCTGCGGTAAGCCACCCTTCCTGTTTCCCCTTGCCTTGCATACACTGCTTTGCCTTCGTTGTAAACTTATTACCCTGTCATTGTGCAGGAAAATGCTGACTGGTGGAAAGTTGAGCCGCAAGATCCCACTCCCCCTCAAGAGGATAACGGGGAAGACCTGGAAGATGATGAAGATCAAGAGGTAGAACTTGAGTCCCTTGGTCGTCTCTTTAACCGACTTGCTGATGCCAACTCTCCACAGGAACAAGCTGAAACCAGTCACGCTGGCGAGCCAGAGGTAACCCTGATCTCTTCAGATTCCGACTCAACAGTCCCCGTCCAAAAGAAATTCCGGGTTGCAGTCCGCAAAGTCCCGTTCTCACATCCAGATGCTCACTTAGACCCGTGCTTTCTTTTGAAAAAAACTAAGCATACTGGCACTTCGAAACGGAAGACCCGGAGCTGCGAGGGAGAACTAAGCGGCGGGTTATCAAACGAGCCGCCCACACAAAGGGCTCGTACCGAAGTCCCTCACAGCCCCACTCCTTCTCTCCCTCAAGCTGGTCACTTCAAAGAACCACTTCCGCTGATAGACTCACCTATCTGACTTCACCTTCATCGGATGAGTCCAGCGCCACTCAAGCACCAGCCTTTAACATTAACCTTGGGTATAACTCACATTTTACTTTTCAAACTTATACTCTTGATTTTATCCCTTGACTGAATAATCAACGTTTTACCTTGTGCAGCGCCAAAACAATCAAGAAGAAACCTTCTACCAAGTCTTTCGACCGCGCTATTCAGAAAGGTCCTACTCAGGAAGCAGTAACAGACAACCCGGACATTCCGGATGAGCCGGTTATCCAAGACGAACCTCCGCACCAATACACTACCGTGAGCCCCGCTTGCACTTCTCCTCCCGTTGCTGATCAGCAGAAGGAACAAATGACAGAAGAGCAGCCCGTTGAGAAGGCTCAGGATGAGGTGGTGGTGACTGGTGAGAACCAGAACCCTCCACCAGAATCTTCCACTACCTTGACAAAAATCTCCACCAAGGCTGAGTCGCAAAAAATTAAGGGAAGGCAGCTCTTCACTTCCACTCATTTGAAAACCAAAACATTGACTCACTGCATCAAGCTATCTTGACCCGGCTGTCTGAGAGCCGGGATACTGAAATTGCAATGGTGACTTCTCTCAAAAGGAAATATGAGGTAACCTCTGTTACCTGGCTTTATACATATATACATGTAGCCCCCAAGGGCCGGGTTATTATGAAATGGTGACCCATGACTTTTTGTAATGTTACCTTCATATAGATGAACAATCGGTAGCCCCCGAGGGCCGGCTCAACATCATATGATGAGCCGGGTCTCTGCATGTAGTGTGGAAAAACTACACATTAGTCCCCAAGTGCCATGTTGAATGCCTGCATCTTCATGGCACTTGTTATGTTCAAGAGAGCTTTGATAGACATAGCCCCCAAGTGCCGAGTCGACCGCCACAGCGACTCAGGACTATTATAAATATATATCTGGTAACTCTGTAAATTTTCAAGCAGGACATGCTGAATGAGGTTGAGTCACAAACTGCCGGCTTCCAAAAGGAAGCGAGAAAGGAAAGAAAACTCTGGGAAAAAGCGGAGCGCTTATCTTCAGATTTCCACAAGTCGCTGCTCACGGTGAAAGAGACCCTGAAGAAGGCCGAAGCAACACTTGAAGATGAGAAGGCCATCCTGGTCAAACGCGCGGAAGAGGCCGAGGCAAAACTTGAGCCGGTGACTCAAGAACTAGCCACATTGAAGGGCCATATCACCACAATGTGCAGCGCCATCTTCGGTAATGCGAAGATTCACAAGACTCCTGAAATGTACCGACTTAATATGTCAAGCCGGGTTTCCTGACACCTTCTCATCTGTACTTGCAGACTGTAGGATTCATAACCTCGGGGAACTTCCTTTGGTAAAGCTTAAAGCCATGTACTCCTTCTTGGAGCAGCTATATATAGGCGGCTCATGCTGCATCATGGCGGCGAAGAACACAAAGGCACCGCCCCAACTGATCGTGGACATGCTTAAAGAGTTGTCTATTGTGCCGCAATGGTTTCAAGAGTGGAAGAAGGTGGCTTGTCGCCACGGAGCCCTTACTGCCCTTGCACGTGCCAAGGCGTATGCACCAGAACTGGATCCGGCTCAACTGGTAGGTGGCTATCCAGAATTCAACACCGATGACACGCCTTTTACCAAGAAAGGTTTTCTGCGGTGCGTAAAAGAAACCCGGGTAGCTACAACAACACTGAAGGAGGAGATTGATCTCACCAAATATCAAGCCGGCTATTCTGAAGTGAATGAACGTATTGAGCCACTGAACCCACAGCCTACCGAGCTGACCCGTCCTCGTAAGCAAACCTTCGTCCCTGATGTCAACCCTTCATCTGTGATAACAGCCAACTCAGTATTTGAAGCTCTGTGATCCATCCAGTGGGTAGTCGATGAGTCAGCAAGTCAGGCAGAGGAGGCGGATGACGACAAGCGTGAAGAGTCGGCACGTGACAAGCCCGCAACTTCTGGGGCGAACCTCAACCTGGAGAATTAAACTGCTGACTCATAAAGCTATTTGATTTGAAAGTGATAGAACATCTGACTTGATCATAGCCCTGATGTGGCTTGTAATAACTGTAGGCATAAAACTATTTGCTGGTGCAAGTGCCTTCGTGCATTTGAGTACTTTCCTTTGTATAAATTTGTAGAGTGCCCTAAATGACAATCTTTTGTTGCTTTGAAAGCAAACATCCATCTTATGGTTCAAATATATGATTGATAGCTCGACTGCTGGATCCAATTCAGCAACATGGAGTATGTGATGCACCATGGCTAACACCTGAAATAACATCGGCGACCCAGCCGGCTGTGCCGGCGATGAACTCGAACACCAGTGGTGCTGAGTGATAAGATAAAAATCTTAGTTGTAAGACAACCCGACGAGTCCTGATGCTGGCTTAATAATCAAGAAAAACATTTAATACAAAATTTATGAAATATAAGGATGTATGCATGCATGCAAAAGATAAAAATAATGCAACTATGCAAAAGTAAAAGCCGGCTTTCGAGGCACGACATAAAGACCGGCTTTCGAGGCACGAGTCTGGTTTGCTTCTGTGAAGTAGGCTTTCCGCCTCTTTTGGCTTGTCCTAGCTCTCTGAAAGCCGGCTCTCACATAAATGACCTTACTTAGCATTTTTTACACCAAAATGACTTAGTATGCTTAGCTAGCTCGAAAATGACATAATAATCATACTTAGCTCCAAAATGACATATTTTACAGATATAAGTTGCATCATAATAGTCTTCACATTTTAGTTGCATCATCATAATCTTCTTCTTCTAGTCTTTTTCTTCTAACTTTCTTCTTTCCCATTTTGCAGATTTGCTCTAGATCACGGAAGCTTGGGTTGATGGAGTGCTTGTCTTTAGTTTTTGTTTTGACTTTGTGAAACTTGCTACCTATGGATGAAACTGTGTAATATTGATGAAACTATGTATATGTATGGATGAAACTTGCTACTATTGGTAACATGTGTTGGATATGTGTTCATGGATGTGTTGGATATATATGTGTTCATGACTATTGGTAATATGTGTTGAATATGCTATATTGGTTATATATATATATATGTGTTTGATTTTCTGTGAAGATGAATTGATATAAGAAAAAACAAAATTAAATGGGGCAATATAGGCACTTTGCCATCTGCTGGCAGATGGCAAAGAGCTTTGCCATCTACTGGCAGATGGCAAAGAGGCCACGTGTCAGCTACTTTCACAAACTGGGGAGGGCCTATTTGGTCTCTTTGCCATCTGCTAGCAGATGGCAAAGGCTGCAGAATCTTTGCCATCTGCTGGCAGATGGCAAAGAGCCTGCAGCCTTTGCCATCAGCCAGCAGATGGCAAAGATTATAGCCTTTGCCATCTGCTGGCAGATGGCAAAGAGGCCACGTGTCAGCTACCTGTGCGAACGGGGAAGGGCCTATTTGGTCTCTTTGCCATCTGCCAGCAGATGGCAAAGGCCAGAATCTTTGCCATCTGCTGGCAGACGGCAAAGCACGCCGTTAGCCTTCTAACGTGGCTAACCCCGTTCAGAGGCTTTGCCATCTGCCAGCTGATGGCAAAGGCTGCAGGCTCTTTGCCATCTGCCAGCAGACGGCAAAGTAGCCTTTCCCGGCTGGGTTTCAGCCAAACTGTTTGCCGTCTGCTGGCAGATGGCAAAGCCTTTGCCATCCGCCGACCATGCCTTTGCCATCTGCCATGGCAGATGGCAAAGTGGCTGATTCCTGTAGTGCAACTAGTGCTTTAACTCTGATGTGTTCAGGGTCACCTCTGTGATTGATTCATCAGGCATACACCAGGTCACCTTTTCGGAGTAGCATCTTGCTAACAGGTAGGTTTAACCAAGGAAATTTTGGCGTTTTGATGGGTTAAAAGGGATGTTAAAAGCTAAACTCAATGAGTTGGAAGCCCCCAAGTAACCAATGATCAAAAATAAAGACTCAACACACAATTGGAGGCGAAACAACAAACTCTCTTATACAGAGATGCCAGCTTTATTTCATTGACAATAATATGTATATACATGATGAAGGTATGTACAAAAGATACTACTCGGTCTATGACTTAGGTATAGTATGGCCGGAGATGTGCAATATTCCAGGGTCGGCTGCCCTCCTCTTCAGAGGTACGTGACTTATTTGCTTCACATATGTCAACAAGGTAGTATGACCCGTTGTTGAGATTCTTGCTGATGACGAAGGGTCCTTCCCAAGGAGGCGAAAGCTTATGCATGCCTGTCTGATCCTGTATTAGACGGAGCACTAAGTCGCCTTCCTAAAAGGTACGACTTCTAACTCTACGACTATGATAGTGACGTAGGTCTTGTTGATAGATTGCAGATCTGGACGCGGCAAGTTCACGTTCCTCTTCTAGAGCATCAAGAGCGTTTTGGCGAGCTTGTTCATTACCAGCCTCCACATAAGCTATAACTTGGGGGGAGTCATGACGAGTATCACTTGGAAGCACAGCCTATGCACCATAGACCAGGAAAAACATTGTGTAGCCTGTTGACCTGTTGGGAGTGGTCCGTATGCTCCAAAGTACTGCAGGTAACTCCTCCCAGCACCCAGCATTGTAAAGGCACCATAAGCCGGGGTTTTATGCCCCGTAGCAACTCCTGATTAGCGCGTTCCGCCTATCCATTGGACTAAGGATGTGCAACAGATGCTAAGTCCAGCCTGATGTGCTCCTGTTGGCAGAACTGCTTCATGACTCCTTTGGAAAGATTAGTGCCATTGTCTGTAATGATGCTATGTGGATAACCAAAACGATAGATCAGCCTTTTGAGGAATTTAACAGCCATAGCAGCATCACAACGGCTGACTCGCTCTGCTTCAACCCACTTAGTGAACTTGTCAACAGCCACCAATAAGTGAGTATGTTTGTTCTTGGATCTTTTGAAGGGCCCGACCATATCAAGCCCCCAGACTGCAAAGGGCCAGGTTATTGGAATCATCCTCAACTCTTGAGCCGGCACATGAGCTTGACGAGCAAGTTTCTGACAACCATCACACTTGCGCACAATATCATCGGCGTCTGCATGAGCTGTGAGCCAGTAAAAACCATGCCGAAATGCTTTCGCGACCAACGATCTTGAGCCGACATGATGCCCACAATCACCAGAGTGGATTTCATTGAGAATTGCATGACCCTCCTCCAGAGAAACACAGTGCTGAAAAACACTTGTGATGCTTCGTCTATGTAAATCGCCATTGACTATAGTCATGGACTTGGACCGCCTGATAATCTGCCGAGCCATGATTTCCTCTGCCGGGAGCTCGCCACGGCTTAAATAAGCTAGGTAAGGTACTGTCCAATCTGGTATAGCATGAACAGCGACCACCAACACCGCTTCTGGATCAGGAATAGCAAGCTCCTCCTCCATCGGTAGCTTGACTGACGGGTTGTGTAGAACATCAACAAAAACATTGGGGGAACGGGCTTTCGCTGAGACCCCAAACGAGACAATGCATCTGTTGCCTCGTGAAGCCGGTTGTCAATATGATGAAACTGATATCCCGTGAAATGTCCAGCGATGTTTGTGACTTCGCGTCGATAAGCCGCCATGAGGGGATCCTTGGAGTCCCAGGTTCTAGAAACTTGCTGAGCCACCAAATCTGAGTCGCCCAGGCATCTGACTCGGCTTAAGTTCATCCCCTTAGCCATACGAAGCCCATGAAGCAAAGCCTCATATTCAGCTGCATTGTTAGTACAAGGAAACATAAGCCTCAAAACAAAACAAAACTTATCACCTCGTGGGGAAGTTATCTCAACTCCAGCCCCCGAGCCTTCCAATTGCCTGGAACCGTCAAAGTGAATAGACCAATATGTGGTATCCGGCTTCTCTTCTGGAGCCTGCAATTCAGTCCAGTCATTAATGAAATCCACCAAAGCTTGAGATTTAATGGCAGTCCGTGGCATATATTTGAGATGATGTGGCACAAGCTCAATAGCCCACTTGGCAACCCGGCCAGTGGCCTCCCCGTTCTGAAATATGTCTCCAAGAGGTGCTGAACTGACCAGAGTAATTGGGTGCTCATGGAAGTAATGCTTCAATTTGCGGCTTGCCATAAACACACCATAGACCAGCTTTTGCCAATGCGGATACCGTTGCTTGGATTCTATTAAAACTTCACTAATATAATACACAGGGAGCTGAACTGGGTACTCCTTGCCTGCTTCTTTGCGCTCCACAATGACTGCAACACTGACGGCCTTGCTGTTGGCGGCGATGTATAATAGCATTGGCTCCTTTTCCTGAGGGGCAGCAAGGATGGGCGGCTCAGAGAACTGCTTCTTGAGAGATTCAAAAGCCTAATCTGCAGCATCGCTCCAAACAAACTTGTCTGACTTCCGAAGCAACTGGTAAAGTGGAATTGCCTTCTCCCCAAGCTGGCTGATGAACCGGCTAAACGCCGCGACCCGCCCGGCCAGCTTATGGACGGCATTGAGATTTGCTGGCTTGGCCAGGGTCATGATTGCTTTTATTATTTTTGGGTTGGCCTCAATTCCGCCCTCAGAAACCAGGAATCCCAGTAATTTCCTTGCAGGAACACCGAAGACACACTTCTCCGGGTTGACCTTCATCTGGTAAACTCGGAGGTTGTCAAACATCTCCTTGAGATCATCCAACAAGGTTTCCTTCTTCCGAGATTTGACCTCAATATCATCAACATATGCATGAACATTCCGCCCAATCTGTTTGTGCAAACAATTTTGGACATAGCATTGATAGGTCGCCTGTGCACACTTCAGACCAAATGGCATGGACATATAGCAGAAAGCTCCAAAAGGCATGATGAAAGCCGTATTTTCCTGGTCCTCCTGCTTCATCTTGAACTGATGATAACCTGAGTAGGCATCCAGAAAGTATAAACATTCACAACCCGCCGTGGCATCAATGATCTGGTCAATACGGGGCAGAGCAAAGGGATCACTGGGACAAGCTTTATTCAGATCCGTGTAATCAACACACATTCGCCAAGTCCCGTTTTTCTTCAGAACAAGCACCGGGTTAGCCAGCCACTCTAGATGAAAAACCTCTACAATGAACCCGGCAGCTAGGAGCCGAGCTACTTCTTCACCAATAGCTTTCTGCCTTTCCTCATTAAAACGACGGAGATACTAGCGAACAGGTTTAAACTTAGGATCCACATTAAGGGAGTGTTCATCGAGTTCTCTCGGTACACCTGGCATGTCAGAAGGTTTCCATGCAAAAATGTCCCGGTTCTCATGGATGAACTCGATGAGCGCGCTTTCCTATTTGGGATCCATATTCGCCCCAATGGTAAACTGCTCAGAAGAATTACCAGGGGTGAAATCGACTTCCTTGGTGTCTCTGGCCGACTTGACTTGAGCAAAGTGTCATACTCGGTCGTTGGCTTCTTCAGAGAGGTTCTGTCAGCCGGGTCAACATTCTCCTTGTAGTACCTCAACTCTTCTGCCGCACAAGCCGACTCAGCATAAGCTGCATCTCCTTCCTCGCACTCAAGTGCAACTTTCCGATTACCCTCCACATTAATCGTACCCTCCGACCAGGCATTTTTAATTTCAGATAAACATAGCATGGACTTGCCATGAACCGCGTGTAAGCCGGCCTCCCGAAGAGGGCATGATAGGGGCTTTTAAGCTTGACTACTTCAAAGGACAAGAACTCCGAGCGATAATGAAATTCATCGCCGAAGGCCACCCCCAGAGAAATCCTGCCAATGGGATAAGCCGACTTGCCAGGGACAATGCCATGAAAGACTGTAGTGGAAGGGGTGAGCCGCTTCTCGGACAAGTTCATCCATCTGAAAGTATCATAGTAAAGGATATTGATGCTGCTGCCGCCATCCATGAGCACCTTTGTCAACGTATAACCACCGACTTGTGGTGCCATCACCAAGACCAGATGGCCGGGGTGATCAATGAACTCCGGATGATCCGCCCGACTCCAAGTGACCGGCTGTTCCGACCAGTTCAGGTAATACGGGACTTCCGGCTCAACCAAGTGGGCGGATCTCCGCAGAACCTTCCGATCACGCTTGCAGGTACTAGTGGTAAAAACATGATACTGGCCATTGTTCAACTGCTTCAGATTGCTCTAGAACCCGGATTGGCCACCTTGATTCTGATTTCCTTGGTTGTTACACTGACTATTGCCTCCAGCATTGCCAGCCCCCTAAAACCCGGCATTCTGACCGTGGTTCCCTTGGAATCCGGGGCCTGCGAAGTGCCCTTGTGAGCCGGCTCCCTGGAAGCCGGCTCCCTAGTTGCCAGGTCCAGGGTTGCCAGGGTGTCCTCCATTGCCGCCTCCATTGTGATGATTCTGAAATATCCGCTTGGAGAACTCTTGCATAATGTAACAGTTTTCCCATGAATGGGTACATGGCTTACCATCAAAACTGTGTTTGGGACATGGACCCTTGAGAGCCTCCTCAAAGCTACGAGGGCGATTACCAGAAAAAGGCTTCCTGGAACCATTGTTCTGGCACTGATTCTTCCCACTAGTATTGGTGTTTGCCACCAGATCAGAGCCTCCCTCATAATTCCTGTGCGTGTTGCTGTTATTGGCCTGCCCATTGCTATTGTTCTCCTGGTGAGCCTTGCCACCATTTTTCTTGCCCTTGCCTGATTTCTCGTCATCATACGTCGGGTCCTTTGTGCTATCTGACTCGGCATACCGAGTTAAAACATCCATAAGATCGCCCATATCTTGGACCTTCCGCTTGAGCCGCCCCAACTTCTAGACCAAGGGTTGGAACTTGCAGTTTTGCTCCCGGACAAGTACTGCCTGGTGGACTGTGATACTATCGGAGGAATGTATGACCTCTGCAACCCGGCGAGACCAATGATGTGCCGACTCATCCTCGCGCTGAACATAATGCTCAAGATCAACAATTGTGGTCGGATGTTTGCAGGTCCCTTGGAAGTTTTTGATGAAGAACTCCTTCAACTCCTGCCAGTTGTTAACGGAATTATCGGCAAGTTTTTCAACCCAGTACATGCTGGACCTTCCAACATGAGAGGCAGATAACATGCGCAGACCGCCTCACTAGCCTCCATCAGATCCATAGCTAACTCATAACTCTCTATCCATTCAGCCGGCTCCAAATCAGCTGTGTAATTAGGCACCTTGCGAGGACCCTTAAAGTCCGGTGGCATCTGCGCATCTCGCAACACCGGGACTAAACATGGCGTTCCAACTACCCAGCTCGACAGACCACCTGTACGAGCGGCTGTCCCGGTTGTGGCGGGTGGGGTTTACACAATGGGCTGATTATATGCCGTGCCTGCGTTCCCCTCTTCTAATGCTCGCAAGGCCCAAGCGGCATCCACAATTGCCTGTGCATTCAGGATTTCCGGCTGGTGCTGATTTAAGAGCGGTTGTGTGGCCCTTCTGCACTGTGCACTACTAGAAACTGCCGGTGACTCGGGGCGTTGGCTCCTGCTGCGGCTCTGGTGGGGGGTAGAGTGCAGCCGATGTTGACTATGGGAGTAGTTTGCGTGCTGCGTCACTACTGGTTTGCGCATCTTAATGGCGTCCTAGCCTCAACTTGAGCCGGACAATCTCCTTCAATCAGATTTGCTGCCAAGTTGTGAGTTGCCACTAGTACATTGTCAACCGGGTTGGAATAGTGTCCAATTGGTGTCTGGAACCAGCGAGGCGGCAACTGCTACTGTAGAACCGGCGTCTGATGTTGATCCGGCTCCCTCCGCTGAGCCGGCTGCCGTGGCGGTGGCCCTCCTGGGGATACAACACTAGCCCCCGGGTTTACCGGAGCCCGTGGATAATTCGGTGTAGTAAACACCTGACTTGGCTCAATCTGGGCTGGAAGCCAGCTTTGATGCCGCCTCCGGTGGACGAACTCCGACTCGGCTTGCCGGTGGCTTAGATAGAGAGCCTCCTCCTCCAAGTGCTTTGTCTCCTGGACAAGCCGAGCTTGTGTTTCCGCCATACGGGTATTCTCTGCATTGACATCCTCTTGGATCTTGGTCAACTACTCGTGGCACTTCATGATCTCTCCATTGCGTGCAGCAGCATTTTCTACTATCACCGGCTCTGCCAGCAGAGTCGCCAGAGTAGTCATCATCTCCGCGAGCGCTTGCGCCCCGGTCTTATGTGAGCCAGCGGCGACTGTGCTGGCTCCTCCTGAGCTGGCAATGGTGAGATTCTGCCCTGCCGCTGGATCTACTGGGTCACGAATGGGATCTTGTCTGCCTGCCATGTAGGCCACGGGAAATCGAGGCGGCTCGAGGGCCTCAGGAAAAACTTCATGAGTGCATCCTCTGAGCCTCCCATCATACAGCGGACGGATCGACTAAGTTTCCCCCATTGAGGACTCACCATCAGATTGCACGAGCGTCTCATCTCTAGACAGCGAATTTTCCGACAAGGCAACCCCCTGGGTGAAACCCACAAAGGCATGCGTCCGGCCGGCTCTATGCGGGCTGGGTCTTGCCTAGCGGAGACGGGCGCGGCAAGCCGACTCGGTGTTGGGAACGACATCCAAACCGGCGGCTGACTCGCCGACAATGCCGATGAAGACATGTATCTTGCCGAAGGGAACCCGATACCCGTACTCGATTGAGTCGGCCTCAGGGCCCCAGCTTGAGTCGTTAATGTAGAGCTTGCTGCGGCGACTCTTGGTTATCTGACCGATCGCGTATCCCTCGATCCCTGCCGGAGCTCCCACCAAGAACTCAACTCCACCGTGCGCCACCCCCACGATGGGTGCCAATTGTCATGGTTTTGTCACGGCAGATGCCCTAGTGAAAGGACATAGTAATGAGGCCATCGCACGAAGGTGGAAGCTTGACGGGGTTGATCGGGAAGTGAAGGACACATGATTACCCAGGTTCGGCCCCTCAAGATGGAGGTAAAAGCCTATGTCCTGCTTGTTTGTTATTGCTAGGATCTCGATTACAAGGATGCGGATTCGCTAACCTAGCTTTCGAGAGATTGCAACTTAGTCTTTCTGCCCTAGGTGCTCCCCTTTATATAACAGGTCGAGCCCTAAGTTTACATGAGAGTCCGGGTCATAACATTAACCCGTATCCTACTCTTACTCTAGTTATCTTTTTCTCCAAGGTAACTTTCCTGTCTGACCTTTCCTCCATGAGTCGGCCCATATGTTAAGCCGGCCTCCACACCGGATCTCCCTTGAGCCGGCCCATTACGGATCTCCAAAGCCCGGCAGTATGATGGTCCGCTGAGCCTCATGGCTCCATGGCCGGGTCATCCTTCTGGCGGGACTCCATGCTGGGAAACATCCCCAACACACGCGCTGCTGAGGAGAGCTGGGCGGAGATCCAAGCATGGTGGGCTGCCTCCGACAAGGCCGGGAAGGAGAACGATGGCGTCTGGCATGCATGCCCCGATTCCTCCACCTGCCAGGCTCGCAACGGTAGCTACCGCGACACTGATGAGAGATGGGAAGAGATCCAAGCACGGTGGGCTGCCGCCAACAAGGCCTGGAAGGAGAACGATTACGTCTGGCCAGCATGTGAGAAGTAGTCAGTGTGTGTGTCGCCCATAAGTTTGTTTATTTAATTACGAGCATCTACCAGTACTACTTACTAGTTTTAGAGCAAATTACAAGTATCTAGGAATTTAAGTTGGTATCTATTATTAACGTACAATGTTGATAAGAGACATCCTTTTAGGGCTTTGAGCGTTGCTTAGCATGTGTTCACTGAAGTTTTGTAGCAGTACCCCGGCCCTAAATCCTCCCGAAACGTCCTCCCGGTCAAAAAAAGTTGACCCAACCGGCTCATAGCGGCCCACTCGCAGCCACCCGAAGCTCCTTCCTCTCCCATCTCTGCACAGCGTGCTTCTGCTCCGGCACGCACGCCGAAGACGAGCTGGCCGCAGCTGGTTTTTACTCCCACCTCGCTGTGCGAGTTGGCCGCACACCGGCTTAAATAGCCGTGCCGGCAGATGGCAGCAAGCTTCTCTTTTGTTGCATAGGTCAATCAATTCTAGCTATGTGAGCGAGGCAGGTTGACACTTGATTGCATTTCATAAACCGATGATTGTTCATCCAGTGTCACCTTTGCCTCATTCATGTACATTGAATAACCCTGCTACAATGAAAGAGATTTTTAAATTTGCAGGTGCGGCTACAGATGCTGATAGATATAAGAATTATTAGAAGATCACAAAACACACGGTTTCTATGGCGTACTGTGTGCTTTTTTGCGTTAATGATCCATAAGTCAGTTACCTGTGCGATGTTTTCTAATAACGCAAGTGTACCATCATGACCGCCCTTGACCGATTTAATCAACTACACGTGTAGAATTTTTTGGAGACGGGATCCGCCAATTTTCTCTTTTCTCGCACACGAGTATTTTATGCACTTCGTCTGCGTTGTGTGTTTCCCCCGCCTAAGTTTCAAATTTCGCAGCGAAATTTTAGTAGGCGCGTGATTTCAGAATTTATTCCTCCCATCAAATTTCCGCAGTATCTCCCACCCTTCCCCCTCCCGGCAGCTCAAATCGCCGCCGCCGCAACCACGGCTTCAACCAATCTATGTTCTGCCCGAGCCTCGTCGATCTAGTCAGGTAACCCACCGATCTCTGTCATGGCCCCAGCCTGATTGCTTGAATGGCGCCTGCGAAACATCCTCATGCCTCCAAATCCCCACCGCCCCTACTCCAGAGCATCGCCGCATAAGCCCAACCACATATCACATGGAGGTCGAGGAGCTGATGGCGGTCGATGGCGCGATGGCTGCTGTGCGTGTCGACCCGGATGAACACCTCGCCTTCGGCGCCGCCGACTTGGGGCGGGCTCTGGCCCAGATGAAGTGCCCCAGCAACTACCCCTCAGGATTTACCAAGTATGAACTGACCAGTTCAATTTTGCCAATACCAGTTGCAATGGCTATGTTTTGTACGGTTGATGTATTAAGCATGTTGTAGTAAACATGCCTAACCCGTCTTAGCTATTTTCCCTACCTTTTTATAGGCAATTGGGCCATTCTCTGCTCTAGCAGCACTTGGTTTGCGATGTTTAACTCTGTCAATTTCAATTTTATCAGTACCAGTTTCAATGGCTATACTAGGTTGTCTGTAGTTAAACATGCCTTGTTTATTTTAGTACTGCACACTGTGTGATGTTCAAGTATGAACTGTTCAGCACAATTTCACCAATACCAGCTACAAACTTACAATACATGACTTAGGTTGTTGTTAAGCCTGTTGTAATTGACAGTTCTATCCATTTTTTAATCTGTCCCTTTGCTACCGTGCTACACTTCCCAATGAAGATATCACTGGAGATGCTGTCATTTTATTTCCATTTCCTATTTTTGGTGGATGTTAACCCTGTTGTAGTTAACATGCCTTTCCATGTACTTACGCAGGGCCACAATGGGCGATGCTATTGTTTGCCGTCGAGGTTAGCTGCATCCCATGTTTATAGTATTTTACATCATTTGTGGAATTGCAATTTAGCTTGTAACATTTACTTGCTTCTTGTAGGTACACATGTCAGCGGCACTGATCCACGCTTTGACTCGGAGGAAGACCACGCCTCTGACGCCACCGACTTGGGGCGGGCTCTGGCCCAGATGAAGTGCCCAACAACTACCCCTCAGGATTTACCATGTATGAACTGACCAGTTCAATCTTACCAATACCAGTTGCAATGGCTATGTTTTGTACGGTTGATGTATTAAGCATGTTGTAGTAAACACGCCTAACCCATCTTAGCTATTTTCCCTACCTTTATATAGACAACTGGGATATTCTCTGCTCTAGCAGCACTTGCCTTGCGATGTTTAACTCTGTCAATTTCAATTTTATCAGTACCAGTTTCAATGGCTATACTAGGTTGTCTGTAGTTAAACATGCCTTGTTTATTTCAGTACTGCACACTGTGTGATGTTCAAGTATGAACTGTCCAGCTCAATTTCACCAATACCAGCTAGAAATTTACAATACTTGACTTAGGTTGCTGTTAAGCCTGTTGTAGTAAACAGTTCTATCCATTTTTTAATCCGTCCCTTTGCTACCGTGCTACTCTTCGCAATGTAGATATCACTAAAGATGCTATCGTTTTATTACCATTTGCTATTTTTGGTGGATGTTAACCCTGTTGTAGTTAACATTGCCTTTCCATGTACTTACGCAGGGCCACAATGGGCGGTGCTGTTGTTTGCCGTCGAGGTTAGCTGCATCCCATGTCTTATACTCCATCCGTTCCTAAATATAAGTCTTTTTAGATTCCAATATAGACTACATACGGAGCAAAATGAGTGAATCAACATTCTAAATGATGTCTATATACATCCGTATGTAGTTCATATTGAAATCTCTAAAAAGACTTGTATTTAGGAACGAAGGGAGTAGTATTTTACATCATTTGTGCAATTGCAATTTAGCTTCTATCATTTACAGGTTGCCTGTAGGTACATATATCAGTGGTACTGATCCATGCTTCGACCCCTTTTGCGTATGGGGCAATGAGATATTCATGAACAAGCGTCAAGTGAGGAAACTAAGAAAGATTGTTAGGTGAAAGAAACGGGTGATGGGAATTAAACTCTTTATTTACACTTTGTCCAAGACAACAGTGAACTTTAGGATGGTAAGTAATCGGTTGCCTTTTCCCCCTGCCCACAACGAGTTACTCTATTAGACATGAATATCTGAAAGTTTTCTCTTTTAAGTGGTTTCCGAAGCAATTTACTGATGATTACCTTGCAAACTACATGATCGGAGTGGAGGCAACTAAGGTTAAAGTATATAATTCATACTACCATGATAATGGTCTAGAAGTCTTCCTGAAGGCGATGAAGGATGGGCGGGCGATCGTCACAAGGGGTTGGACAAAAGTTGTGCGCGCCATTAGCATGCAGGAGGGCACATTATGGGCATTCCGCTTCTTCAACACCATTGGCAGCCAAAATGATATACACTTCTCCCTTCACCTTTACCGCCTCTGAATATTGTGGTTCATCATAGTTAATTGCTGCCTAATCCTGTAATTACTGTACATATTGTACTGATAATTTTATTTATGGATTGGTTGTTGAACCATTGTGCTGAGAATTTGAGTTCCACGTTTCATAATTCAAAATTTAAAATTTCCAAGTCAAATAATAAATTATAGGGAAAAATAAAATTAAACAGGAGGGAATAAAATAATGTACACACGGTTAGAAAGAAAATAGCGTGTGCGATGGAAAAATATAGAACAGACGGTTCTTTGACGGGAAACGTTTGGGATGCTCAATGGACGAACACACGGTTTTGTCTCATATGCGTGCGGGATTTCCAGCAGTACCACACACGGTTCCATTTGTATGCGTGTGCGATTCATGGTAATATGGCAAATGTTTAAAACCTGTATGCGTGTGTAATATTGGACAAAAAGAAGATGATGCATATATGGAGCGCGTGTGTGATAGGAATACCTATCGCACACAGTTATGAAATGGACACGTTGGCGATAGTAGAGGCACCACACACATTTTACAGTTTTTAACTGTGCGCGATAACGTAGATATCGCAAACACATCGGTAGATTAAATGTTTGTGATATCCACCTTTTCCACACGAGTATAGTTGTGTAATCATTTCGGATGTCTCTCGGATCAGAAATGTAACGTCGAGGGCTAACGTGTGGGATAGGCCGTGACTTCTCATACATTTATTCTATGGAAATCGTCAGTAGCCACTCGCCTATCACCGACGGTTTGTGGGTCGTGTGGGAAGGACCCCCCTATAGCACACACAGGCAAGGCAACGGTTTAAAACTCCATCGTGGAAAGGGGGTAAAAACCGTTTGTATAGCACGTAACGGTACCAGTGAGTCGGGAGCGGTTCATGGGACATCGGTTCAAAGATGAGCTGCGGGATTTTTAGATCAAAATGTGCCATATGAGTGGAGTAGAAGATATTAATCAAGATACAGACTTGCTAGTACTAATTCGAGAGAATCGTTACCACAATCAGTAGATTTGCAGGTGGAGATCATGTGTCTGCAAACATAGTATCTGCAAAGGTTGGTCCCTGCTTGTTGCTGAGGACACTGAAATTTTTTGTATAGAATTCGTCATGTATTTGCCCTATTAGGAACAACCAAACCGGTGTAAGATGTTTTTTTTCTTTGGAGAGAAATAGAAAGAGGTTTATTTAGAAACTTGAACATTTGACTAGCGTAAGAGAAGGTATTTGCAAACTTTTGGATACATTTTCTGAAAATAACAGATTTTGGTGTCTTACCGGAGAAATGATCTTGTGCTGCAGAGGTAGTTCACTCTTGAACCACTTCCCTGGTTTAGTTTTGCACAATGCCAACACACTGCAAATGAAGATGAATTTTCATATACTCAATTCTTGAACCAGATATGAATGCAAATTTCAACATCATAGAATTCAATACCTATCCATGAATTGCTAAAGATGCGTCAGATCCTGAGGCTTTATTGACTCTCTGAGAGAATCCAGGTAGGAAACTATGTTCTGCTTTGAGCAATGACTACCAAGATCCACTGATACAGATTAAGAAAACCATGAACTTACGAACTATGTAAAAATTTGAAAGACGGTCAATGTATGCATGGTTGTTTATTTGACTTACCCTTCATGATATGGCAAGAGAAAGAATTCTGCATGGGGCGTGAAATCCAAGATACTGGCGACCTTGCCAATGGCCCACTCCCGTTTATCTATGGTATCACATAATAATGTGCCATTTCCTACATCAGGATCTATGAAATACGCTCTCTCGCATGTTCTTCTCTGCCCGATCAATCCCCTGAGAGGAATACAATACAGTTAGCTTTTTTTCATTTACAGCCTTGTATGGAGAAGTTGATTAGAGTTTGTGAAGTACTTACAACATCAATCATTTAACAAGAGTGGCAGCGAGCACATTGAAGTTGAAGAAGAGATGAAAGTCCTCAAATTCAACACTGATGGCACCTTGATCATGACGGAAATGATCTCTGTCATAGTTGACTAGCAGAACCTCCTAACCTTTTGACATTTCAAACATGCAATATTTATGTAACTTGTGGCAACTGGAACTACACTCCTCAAAGTATTCGCCAACAAGAAATGGCTGGCCATGGACGTACTTGTGTGCTTCCAGTACATCTACTTTATTTTTAGCAAGTATCCTTTTGACTTCTTCATCGGGAAAGCTGTTAGAACCAGTATTACTCTCTGATTCGAACAACTTGCCGGTAATTTGGTTCTGGGCGAAGAGTGCTTTTAGTAAGAGGCTATCGTTCTCATTCCTCTTCAGTTTTGGGGACCGCTTCCTCGCGGGTGCAGTCATTTTGCCCGCTTTCTTCTTGGTACTTGAAGCACTTCTGGTGCAAAGTCTGGATGGTTGAAAGACGGACTGCTGAGCAGATGGTGAAGCTACCATGGACTGCTGAGCAGACGGTTTAGCTACGCCGGACTGCTGAGCTGGCGGTGCTGCTGTGATGGACTGCTGAGCTATAGGAGCAGAGGCATCGGACTGCAAACCAGGCATTGAAGCTATGTCGGGCTTCTGCGCAGGTGGTGCCATCGTTTCGGTGTGCTGAGGAGGCTGTGCCAACGTGTTGGCATGCTGATCACGCGGCTGCAAACCGATGGACTGATGAACAGGCTGTTCCGTACCTTCGGACTGCTTAGTAGGCGGTTCCAAACCATCTGATTGCTGATCAAGGGGTTCTGAAGCATCGGACTGCTTAGCAATCCATTCCACAGGGTTGGTCTGCTGAGCATGCGGTGCCGATGTGTCTCCCCTTGCTGCTTCAGTGGCTGGCATCTGAACTGGTGGTGCGTCTTCAGCAGTTGTAGGCCTTGCCACTGGCTACTCAGGGGCAGACGATGACATGGCATGTACGACACAAAGTCGGGTGGGCTGATCATAGGTTGATGCATCAGCCGTCAGATTACGAGTATTAGGTTCCTCAGGGGAAGGACGCGGGAGCTGCTGTGGCAACGAGAGAGTCGCCGATTGAAGGGCGGCATTGGTTGCTCTTGGCGGGGCTTGAGGGATCTCATCCATGAAGTCTATTTCCTTTCGTGTCCACTGGATATGATTTAATAGTGTTTCTCCCAAGGTCCTCTGCTCATCATAGTCCCCTAGGACATTCTTCAGGGCAAATTCACTAAATCCAGGCTTTACTTCAGTCACGTAGCACTTCACACAGCCTGGCTTCAATGGCACATTGTCCAACAAGAGGCCCCCTTCCGAGAGGGGGGGGGGCAAAACCTAGGCTATTGCACATTTTAATGTACCTTCATAATGTGTAAGCATGCCCCTCAGTCTGCCTGTCATTCCATATAGAACAGATATAGCATCATCATGCGCAGCTGCAGTCTCAGTATCGCTGGGGTCAGCTGATGCACAGCTACTATTGTGCGGTGTTGTCGCGCAATAAGCAGCAACCTCCATGCCCGCCTCCCCTCCCATCTGCTGGCTATCTCTCAGTGTTAGAGTCTTCTGCATCATCAGTGACTCCTCAATTTCCTTTCGAACTATCGGCTACATGTCCCTCCTCAACCTTTCATACAATTGATTCTGCTTCATTTCACACCTCGCTTTTTTCATGGTGAGCCTCTCTTCTTTGCTGAGTGTGAAAGCCCTCTTGTGCGGGACATTGCCACCTATAACCCTTGCACGGCCGGGGGGCAATTTTGTTTTCAGAGCATCAGAAAGAATGTCACATGGCCCTGAGTTCCTGTAGAACTTTTCTACTTGTAGACTGCGTTGGTATTTCCCCGAAGAGGAGACGATGATGCAGTATAGTAGAGATAAGTATTTCCCTTCGTTAAGAACCAAGGTTATCAATCCAGTAGGAGAACCACACAGAACCTCGTTAGCAGCACCTACACACACAAAAGCAAACACTTGCACCCAACGCAAATAAGAGGGTTGTCAATCCTCTTAGCGGTTCTTTGCAAGGATTAATTCTGATAGTGATAGATAGATAAAGTAAATTGCAAAAGAAAATAAAAGTAAATAAATTGCAGCAAGGTATTTTTGAATTTTAATATATGATAAAAGTAGACCCGGGGGCCATAGTTTTCACTAGAGGCTTCTCTCTCGAACACATAGCATACAGTGGGTAAACAAATTACTGTTGGGCAATTGATAGAAAAGCAAATAATTATGACGGATTCATGGCAATGATCATGTATATAGGCATCACATCTGAGACAAGTAGACCGACTCCTGCGTGCATCTACTACTATTACTCCACCCATCGACCGCTATCAAGCATGCATCTAGGGTATTAAGTATAAAACAGAGTAACGCCTTAAGCAAGATCACATGATGTAGACAAAGTAAACTCAAGCAATATGACTAAACCCCATCTTTTTATCCTTAATCGCAACAATACAAATACGTGTCATGTCCCTTTCTGTCACTGGGATTGAGCACCGCAAGATTGAACCCATCACAAAGCACCTCTCCCATTGCAAGATAAACCAATCTAGTTGGCCAAACCAAATCAATAGATCGGAGAGAAATACAAATCTATAAAAATCATGCATAAAAGAGTTCAGAGAAGGCTCAAATATTTCTCATGAATAATCTGATCATAAACTCATAATTCATCGGATCCCAACAAACACACCGCAAAAGAAGATTACATCGGATAGAACTCCAAGAACATCGAGGAGAACATGGTATTGAAGATCAAAGAAAGAGAAGAAGCCACCTAGCTACTAGCTATGGACCCGTAGGTCTATGGTAAACTACTCACACATCATCGGAAGGGCAGCAAGGTTGATGTAGAAGCCCTCCGTGATCAATTCCCCCTCCGACAGAGTACCGGAAAAGGCCTCCAGATGGGATCGCGGAAGAACCGAGGCTTGCGGCGGCGGAAAGGTTTTCTCTTCTCTCTCTCTGGTATATTGGGAATATTTGGGAATTTATAGCACTGGAATTAGGTCAAGAGGTGCCACGAGGGGTCCATAAGCCTGGGGGCGCGCCCTACCCCCCTGGGCGCGCCTCCTGAGCTTGTCGCTCCCTCGTGACTCTTCTGGTATTCTCTTGAAGCTTCGTGGGTCTCTTCTGGTCCAAAAAAAATTAATCAAAAGTTCTTTCTCCGTTTGGACTCTTTTTGATAATGATTTTCTGAAAAGGCAAAAACAGGCAAAAAACTGCAACTAGCACTGGGTTAGTAGGTTAGTCCCAAAAAATGATATATAATGGCATATAATTGCATATAAAACATCCAAGATTGATACTATAATAGCATGGAACAATAAAAAATTATAGATACATTGGAGACGTATCAAGCATCCCCAAGCTTAATTCCTGCTCGTCCTCGAGTAGGTAAATGATAAAAACAGAATTTTTGATGTGGAATGCTACCTAACATGTTTCATCATGTAATCTCTCTTACGGTATGAATAATAAGATCTGAGTGATTCAAAGCAATAGTCTATAATTTGATATAAAGACATCAATACTCAGGCATAGTAACAAACAATCATGTCTTTCAAAATAAAAATGCTAAAGAAAGTTATCCCTACAAAATCATATAATCCTATCATGCTCCATCTTCTTAACATAAAGTATTTATCATGCACAACCCCGGTTTTAGCCAAGCAATTGGTTCATACTTTTTAACGCGCTTCAGCTTTTTCAACCCCCATGCAATACATGAGCGCAAGCCATGGATATAGCACTATGGGTGGAATAGAACTGGGTGGTAGAGATTAATAAGGGGAAGTCAAAAATAAGACGACAGTCTCACATCGACAAGGCTAATCAACGGGCTATGGAGATGCCCATCAATTGATATCAATGCAAGGAGTAGGGATTGCCATGCAACGGATGCACTAAGAGCTATAAGTGTATGAAAGCTCAACATGAAAACTAAGTGGGTGTGCATCCAACTTGCTTGCTCATGAAGACCTCAGGCATTTGAGGAAGCCCATCATCGGAATATACAAGCCAAGTTCTATAATGAAAAATTCCCATTAGTATATGAAAGTGACAAAATAGGAGACTCTCTATATGAAAAACATGGTGCTACTTTGAAGCACAAGTATGGAAAATGATAGTAACACTGCCCCTTCTCTCTTTTTCTCTCATTTTTTTTCTTTTTTTTCTCTTTTTCTTTTTCTTTTTTTCTCTTTTTTCTTTCTTTCTTTTTTTCTTTCTATTTTTTCCGTGGGATCTTTTTGGCCTCTTTTTGTTTATTTCCCCACTGGGACAATGCTCTAATAATGATGATCAACATACTTCTATTTACTTACAACTCAAAAGAAAATTACAATTCGAAACTAGAACAAAATATGACTCTATATGAATGCCTCTGGCGGTGTACCAGGATGTGCAATGATACTAGCGTAACATGTATAAGAAATGATGATCGGTTGCTGAGCCACAAATACTATGTCAGCTATATGATCATGCAAAGCAATATGACAATGGTTATGTGTGTCATATAAAAAAGAATGGTGGAAGTTGCATGGCAATATATCTCGGAATGGCTATGGAAATGCCATGATAGGTAGATATGGTGGCTGTTTTGGGGAAGATAAAAGGAGGCTTATGTGTGATAGAGCGTATCATATCATGGGGTTTGAATGCACCGGCGAAGTTTGCACCAACTCTCAATGTGAGAAAAGGCAATGCACGGTACCTAAGAGGCTAGCAAATTGCGGAAAGGTGAGAGTGTGTATAATCCATGGACTCACATTAGTCATAAAGAACTCACATACTTATTGCGAAAGTTTATTAGCCCTCGAAGCAAAGTACTACTACGCATGCTGATAACCCACAAGTATACGGGATCAATTGTAGCTTTTTCGATAAGTAAAAGTGTTGAACCCAATGAGGAGCTAAAGGTAGAATAAATATTCCCTTCAAGTTCTATCGACCACCGATACAACTCTACGCGCACTTAACATTCGCTTTACCTAGAACAAGTATGAAACTATTTTGCGGGTGTAAGGATAAGACTAGAAGTACTTAAAGAGAATAAAACTAGGAGTAATTTGCAAGATAATAAAAGTTAGTTATTTAGTAGAAATCTTTTTGTAACACAAGAGAAAGATTTGTCCATAGGCAATCGATAACTAGACCGGTATCATTATTGCAATTTTATATGAGGGAGAGGCATGCGCTAACATACTTTCCATACTTGGATCATATGCACTTATGATTAGAACTCTAGGAAGCATCCGCAACTACCAAAGATCATTAAGGTAAAACCCAACCATAGCATTAAGTAACAAGTCCTCTTTACTCCCATACGCAACAACCCCCTTACCCGGGTGTAGGCTTCTGTCACTCTAGCCGCCCACTATAAGAGAATTATGAATGTATTGCAAACTCTATAGAGGGAATCACTCACGCTTGCACGACACAGAGGGCACCATAGGACAGCACCAAAATAAAATATACAACTCAAACCAATCACGATCATCAATCAACCCATTGGACAAAACAAATCTACTCAAACATCATAGGATGGCAACACATCATTGGATAATAATATGTAGCACTAAGCACCATGTTTAAGTAGAGATTACAGTGGGGAGAAGAGGTGTTACACCGCTGCACAGAGGGGGAGAGAGTTGGTGGTGACGGCGGCGAAGTTGTTGGTGTAGATCGCCGTCACGATGATTGCCCCGGCGGCGTTCCGGCACCACCGGGAGAGAGGGGGAGAGAGCCTCCCTCCTTCTTATTCTTGCTTGGCCTCCCCCTAGATGGGAGGAGGTTTTCCTCTCTGGTACTTGGCCTCCATGGCACCCGGAGGACCGGAACCCCTCCGAGATTGGATCTCTCTCTGTTCTCTTCTGTTTCGCTTCCTGTTTTCTGGCCTTTCACCGTTTCTTAAATTCCCGGAGATCTGTAACTCCGATCGGGCTGAAATTTTAACATGATTTTTTTCCTGATATTAGCTTCCTTGTGGCCAAAGAAGAGCCCCAACCGACTTACGGTGTGCCCATGAGGCACCACGGCGCTGCTGGGGGGGTGGCGCGCCAAGGTGGCTTGTGGAGGCTGTGGGCCTCCGTTTGTATTGATTCCACCTCCCAAAAATCACATATATTCCAAATAATTCTCCATAAAATTTTATTGCATTTGGACTTCATTTTATATGGATTTTCTGTGAAACAAAAAACAAGCAGAAAACAGGAACTGGCACTGGGCACTGGATCAATATGTTAGTCCCAAAAATAATATAAAATGTTGCCAAAAGTATATGAAAGTTGTAGAATATTGGCATGAAACAATCAAAAATTATAGATACGACGGAGACGTATCAGCATCCCCAAGCTTAATTCCTGCTCGTCCTCGAGTAGGTAAATGATAAAAAAGATAATTTTTGATGTGGAATGCTACCTAGCATAATCTTGATCATATAATATATTCATGGCATGAATATTAAGACACGAGTGATTCAAAGCTATAGTCTATAATTTGACATAAAGACATCAATACTCAGGCATCCCAACAAACAATCATGTCTTTCAAAATATCAACGCTAAAGAACGTTATCCCTACAAAATCATATAGTCTTGTCATGCTCCATCTTCTTAAGACAAAGTATTTATCATGCACAACCCCGATGACAAGCCGAGCAATTGGTTCATACTTTTTAACGTGCTTCAGCTTTTTCAACCCCCACGCAATACATGAGCGCAAGCCATGGATATAGCACTATGGGTGGAATAGAATACGGTGGTAGAGATTAATATGGAGAAGATAAATAGGAAGAAAGTCTCACATCAACGCGGCTAATCAACGGGCTATGGAGATGCCCATCAATTGATATCAATGCGAGGAGTAGGGATTGCCATGCAACGGATGCACTAAGAGCTATAAGTGTATGAAAGCTCAGCATGAAACTAAGTGGGTGTGCATCCAACTTGCTTGCTCGAAGACCTTGGGCATTTGAGGAAGCCCATCATCGGAATATACAAGCCAAGTTCTATAATGAAAAATTCCCACTAGTATATGAAAGTGACAACATAGGAGACTCTCTACATGAAAAACATGGTGCCACTCTGAAGCACAAGTGTGGTAAAAGGATAGTAACATTGCCCCTTCTCTCTTTTTCTCTCATTTGTTTCACTTTTTTTTCTTCTTTTTTTCTTTTTTTTGTTGGGCTCTTTTTGGCCTCTTTTTTTTTCTTTTTTTTATTTTCGTCCGGAGTCTCATCCCGACTTGTGGGGGAATCATAGTCTCCATCATCCTTTCCTCACTGGGACAATGCTCTAATAATGATGATCATCACACTTTTATTTACTTACAACTCAATATTACAACTCGATATCTAGAACAATATGACTCTATATGAATGCCTCTGGCAGTGTACCAGGATGTGAAATGATCTAGCGTAGCAAAGATATCAAAAAATGGACAAGCCATGAAAATATCATGCTAGCTATCTTACGATCATGCAAAGCAATATGACAATGAATGCTCAAGTCATGTATATGATGATGATGGAAGTTGCATGGCAATATATCTCGGAATGGATATGGAAATGCCATAATATATAGGTAGGTATGGTGGCTGTTTTGAGGAAGATATAAGGAGGCTTATGTGTGATAGAGCATATCATATCACGGGGTTTGGATGCACCGGCGAAGTTTGCACCGACTCTCAAGGTGAGAAAGGGCAATGCATGGTACCGAAGAGGCTAGCAAATTGCGGAAAGGTGAGAGTGCGTATAATCCATGGACTCACATTATTAGTCATAAAGAACTCACATACTTATTGCGAAAATTTATTAGCCCTCAAAGCAAAGTACTACTATGCATGCACCTAGGGGGATAGATTGGTAGGAAAAGACCATCGCTCATCCCCGACCGCCACTCATAAGGAAGACAATCAATAATAAATCATGCTCCAACTTCTTAGCATAACAAGAGACTATACGTGCATGCTTCGGGAATCACAAACCTTAACACCAATATTCCTACTGAACCACAATCATTCACTAGTACCTCCCACATATTACCATCTCTATGTCGCAAAACTATTGCAAGGAATCAAACATATCATATTCAGTGATCTACAAATTTTATGTAGGATTTTATGACTAACCATGCGAATGACCAATTCCTGTTAACTCTCTAAATAAATATAAGTGAAGCATGAGAGTTTAATTCTTTCAACAAAAGACCACGCTCTAATAATTATAAGTGAAGCTAAAGAGCATTCTACAAATAACGGTTTTCTATATGTAGAGAAACAGACATCCAAACTTCAAATGATATAAGTGAAGCACATGAAGCATTCTATAAAGCCATACTCAAAAGATATAAGTGAAGTGCAAAGAGCATTCTATAAATCAACCAAGGACTATCTCATACCAGCATGGTGCATAAAATAAAAGGGAAAAATAAACACAAAAGACGCTCCAAGAATTTACGCATATCATGTGAACAAAACAAAAACCGAGACATACCGATAATTGTTGAATAAAGATGGGATGTCTTTCGGGGCATCCCCAAGCTTAGACGCTTGAGTCTCCTTGAATATTTACTTGGGGTGCCTTGGGCATCCCCAAGCTTGAGCTCTTGCCTCTCCTCATTCTTCTCATATCAATACCACCTCGATCTTCGAACACTTCATCCACACAAAACTTAACCGAACTTTTTATTAGCGCGGTTAGTACATATAACATCAAATCCCATCATGTCCTGCTGTAACATTATTGTATAATTATAATCAAACATTACCCACTATATTATATCACAATTCTATGGCTCCCAAGTCAATGGGGCTCAACAAGATTTCAAACATAAGAAAATAACGAAACTATAACAGCAATATGTGAAAACAGGACAATCTGTAAAGATGCAGATGGTACATTTAATTCTGTAACTTAAAAAAATCTGAAAAATTAGGAAAAATAAATAATTTGCATAGCAGTACTGTGTAAGAATTTCAGAATTTTTTCATGTTCCAGTAAAAAATTTAAATTCACGCACTACAGCAAAAGTTTCTGTTTTTGCACTGCACATACCAAACAAGCAATTTAAACATCCTAACGGTAAATCTTGGCACATTATTTTTATAATACAATGGATTTGTACAAGGGGATAATTATTCTTGTTGAAAAGTTTCTGCAATTCAAGATTCACAAAGTTTCCATGGGCATGAACAAAGTTCAAGGCATTCTCCCGCTTCCACGGTGCTCGTCTTTCTTACTTTCACTTTTCTTTTTGTAAAGTTTTTAGGTTCCCCTATATATTTTTTTTGTTTTTAAACTTTTGAAAAGCACACAACAGAATAAAATGACTCTCTAAAACTTCCGGGTTGTCTCCCAGGCAGCGCTTTCTTTAAAGCCATTAAGCTAGGCATAAAGTGCTCAAGTAATTGATCCACCCAGATCCCAAGGTATATCAAAGCCAATTTTAATTAACAATGATTTGTAATTTAGTAGTGAGCACAAAGCAATATATATCATGCAATGACGAAGTCTAACTCTTTTCCTATGCATCGGCATGTCATAAAAGAACAATTCATGCACATCAAGTAAAGGCCAATACATCGCATAAACAGTTTCTTGCAATTTTATCGTATTGGAAACATAGAGAGGCGGAGATGTAGTTCCTCTCTCATAATAATTTCAAGTAGGAGCAGCAAGCACATGCATATCATATTTATTAAAATCATCATGTGTAATAGTAAAACGCAACCCATTAATGTAATCCTTAATAAGAGCAAACTTCTCCGATATAGTGTAGTTGGGAGAATTCAAAAAGATAATAGGACTCTCATGTGTGGGTGCAATAGCAACAATTTCATGATTATCATAAGGAACTATAGCAAGCTCATCTCCATAAACATAATTCAAATTGGCATCATGGCCACAAGCATATCAAGCATCAATTTCATCAAAAAGGGATATTTCAAACGAATCAAAGGGATCATAGCAACCATCATAGCATTCATCCTTCGGTAAGCACGAAGGGAAATTAAACAATGTATGAGTTGAAGAGTTACTCTCATTAGAAGGTGGGCATGGGTAGCTAATCCGCTCTTCCTCCTTTTGTTTTTTGCTCTCCTCCTCATCTTTTTCATCTAATGAGCTCACAATTTCAGCAATTTCTTCTTCCATAGTTTCCTGCAAAATATTAGTATCCTCTTGGACAGCGGAGGAGTCCTCAATATATCCTTTAACATAAGCATTAGAAGCATAGTTTTCATAGAAATATTTTAGTATGGCAAAATTTTCAGATTTGTAAAAAGTAGCATCATACTTTTTAATCAAAGAAGCAATTTCATAAGCACCCTTAAAAGCAACAAATTCTTCAATTCGTTCAATATCATAGTAACTATAAACACCTTTAGCATAAGAAGATATGATTCCATTATCACTAAACTCACATTGGTAGGGAAGGTGTTTCTTAGGGTCTTCACAACAACAAGTAAAATCATGTATTTCGCATAAATTCCAAGCATATCAATGCATAGTATTAATATGATTCCATATAAGTTTCCCTTTTTGAGATAAGCGGTGTAGCACAAAATGAGCATGCTCATCTAATGATTTTCCCTCAACTAAGCTAGTTGGGTTTTCAGCACGAGCACATAGGGATCGAAAATGATCCAAGTAGAAAGCTTCAGCAGTATGATAGATTTTGGGTGGTTCTTCAACAATTGGTTTAGCAGGTACAACTAATTTTTTTGGTATTTTACGTTTCCTACCCATAACTAAAGATAGAAAACAAGAGCACAAAATAAAAACTACTTAGTGATAAAGCAAACAAGCACACACGAGAATATCAACCCCACGCTATTGCTCCCCGGCAACGGCGCCAGAAAAAGGTCTTGATAACCCACAAGTATAGGGGATAAATTGTAGCTTTTTCGATAAATAAGAGTGTCGAACCCAACGAGGAGCTAAAGGTAGAATTAATATTCCCTTCAAGTTCTATCGACCACCGATACAACTCTACGTGCACTTAACATTCGCTTTACCTAGAACAAGTATGAAATTATTTTGCGGGTGTAAGGATAAGACTAGAAGTACTTAACGAGAATAAAACTAGGAGTAATTTGCGAGATAATAACAGTTAGTTGTTTAGTAGAAAGCTTTTTGTAACACAAGAGAAAGATTTGTCCATAGGCAATCGATAACTAGACCGGTAATCATTATTGCAATTTTATATGAGGGAGAGGCATGAGCTAACATACTTTCCATAATTGGATCATATGCACTTATGATTGGAACTCTAGCAAGCATCCGCAACTACCAAAGATCATTAAGGTAAAACCCAACCATAGCATTAAGTAACAAGTCCTCTTTACTCCCATACCCAACAACCCCCTTACTCGGGTGTAAGCTTCTGGCACTCTAGCTGCCCAGTATAAGAGAATTATGAACGTATTGCAAACCCTACAACGGGAATCCCTCATGCTTGCGCGACTCGGAGGGCACCATAGGACATCACCAAAATAAAATATACAACTCAAACCAATCACGATCATCAATCAACCCATAGGACAAAACGAATCTACTCAAACATCATAGGATGTCAACACATCATTGGATAATAATATGTAGCATTAAGCACCATGTTTTAGTAGAGATTACAGCAGGGAGAAGAGGTGTTACACCACTGCATAGAGGGGGAGAGAGTTTGTGGTGACAGCGGCGAAGTTGTTGGTGTAGATCGCCGTCACGATGATTGCCCCGGCGGCGTTCCAGCACCACCGGGAGAGAGGGGGAGAGAGCCTCCCTCCTTCTTCTTGCTTGGTCTCCCCCCTAAATGGGAGGAGGTTTTCCTCTCTGGTCCTTGGCCTCCATGGCACCCGGAGGGGCGGGAGCCCCTCCGAGATTGGATCTCTCTCTCTCTATTCTCTTCTGTTTCGCGTTCCTATTTTCTGGCCTTTCACCGTTTCTTAAATTCCCGGAGATCCGTAACTCCGATCGGGCTGAAATTTTACACGATTTTTTTCCCAATATCTTCCTTGCGGCCAAAGAAGAGCCCCAACCGACTTAGGGTGTGCCCACGAGGCACCACGGCGCTGCTGGGGGGTGGTGCGCCAAGGTGGCTTGTGGAGGCTGTGGGCCTCCGTTTGCGTTGATTCCACCTCCCAAAAATCACATATAAATAATTCTCCGTAAAATTTTATTGCATTTGGACTTCGTTTGATATGGATTTTCTGTGAAACAAAAAACAAGCAGAAAACAGGAACTGGCAATGGGCACTGGATCAATATGTTAGTCCCAAAAATAATATAAAATGTTGCCAAAAGTATATGAAAGTTGTAGAATATTGGCATGAAACAATCAAAAATTATAGATACGATGGAGACGTATCACATGCCCCTAGGGGGAGGTTGGTAGGAGTTAACCATCGCGCGCCCCCGACCGCCACGCAAAGGAAGACAATCAAAAATAAATGATGCTCCAACTTCTTAGCATAACGACAGACCATACGTGCATGCTTCGGGAATCACAAACCTTAACACCAATATTTTTACTAAACCACAATTATCTACTAGCACCTCCCACATATTACCATCTTAATATCGCAAAACTATTGCAAGGAATCAAACTTATCATATTCAGTGATCTACATGGAAGTTTTTATTATATCCCTCTTGAATACCTATCATATTAGGACCAAATTCATAACCCATGCATATTACCATTGCTTTTTATTAGACTCTCAAAAAGATATAAGTGAAGCATGAGATTGCAACTATTTCTTTAAAATATAACCACCGCCGTGCTCTAAAAGATATAAGTGAAGCACATAGAGTATTCTAACAAATCACGAATAATGTGTGTCCCTCTCAAAAAGGTGTATTCAGCAAAGATGATTGTGACAAACTAAAAAGCAAACAAACTATAGCACAAGACGCTCCAGGTAAAACACATATCATGTGATGAATAAAAATATAGCTCCAAGTGAGTTACTGATAGATTGTAGACGAAAGAGGGGATGCCATCCGGGGCATCCTCAAACTTAGACGCTTGAATCTTCCTTGAATATTACCTTGGGGTACCTTGGGAATCTCCAAGCTTAGGCTCTTGCTGCTCCTTTTTCCTTTATCCATCGTAGTCTCGCCCAAAACTTGAAAACTTCAGCACACAAAACTCAACAGAAACCTCGTGAGATCCGTTAGTATAACAAATAAATCTTAAACTTTAGGTACTGTTGTAAATTGATTCATATTTAATATTGGCATGATGCTACTGTACTCCAACTTCTCCATGACTCATACCCCCCGATACGATCCATAGATTCATCAAAATAAGCAAACTATGCAAGAAAAATAGAATCTGTCTAAAACAGAACAGTCTGTAAAGATCTATTTATAAGCCATACTTTTGTAACTTCAAAAATTCTGAAAAATTAGTAAAACGTAAAAAAAAAATATAACAATACTATGTAAAAATTTCATATTTTTCTGACGCTCCAGTACAGAATCAAAAATCGAATACTGCACGCAAAACTTTCTGTTTTCCAAACAACATCAATTATACTATCATCCAAAGGCATTACTTGGCACAAACACTAATTAAAATATAAAAACACAATCATAACAGAGGACACAATTGTGTAAACACACAAGAACAGAAAGTAAAACAAAAAAATATTTTATTCATTGGGTTGCCTCCCAACAAGCGCTATTGTTTTATGGCCCTAGCTCGGCATAATGCATAGTTTCAAGTGTTGTCATCCTTCAAATTAATTCCATATGTGGCCCTCATAATAGATTCATATGGTGGCTTAATTTTGTTTCTAGGGAATTGTTCCATCCCTTTCTTTAATGGAAATTGAAATCTTATATTACCTTCTTTCATATCAATAATAGCACCTATGGTTCGTAGGAAAGGCCTACCAAGTATTATAGGACAAGACGGATTACATTCAATATCAAGAACAATAAAATCCACAGGCACATAATTTCCATTAGCAAGAATAAGCACATCATTTATTCTACCAAATGGTTTTTTAATAGTGGAATCCTCTAGATGCAAATTAAGGGAACAAGGATCCATATCGGTGAGACCTAGCACGTCACATAAAGATTTTGGTATAGTAGACACGCTAGCACCTAGATCACATAAAGCATTGCATTCATAATCTTTAATTTTGACTTTAATAGTGGGTTCCCATTCATCTTGTAATTTTCTAGGAATTGAAACTTCTAACTCAAGTTTTTCCTCATGAGCTTTTATCACAGCTTCTACAATATGTTTAGTGAAAGCTTTATTTTGTTCATAGGCATTAGGTGAATTAATCATGAATTGCAACAAGAAAATACACTCAATTAAAGAACAATTATCATAATTAAAGTCCTTGTAAACCAAAGTAGTGGGTGCATCACTATTTAAAGTTTTGCCGCTCCAAACCCACTTTTTTCATTTTTATCATTAGGATCATCACCCTCCAAATAATTGGGACGCTTTCTAGCTAAAGTTGACTCATCTCCAGTTCCTTTTTCATCAAGTTTTATGTTACTAATTAAAGAATCAATAGGGGTGATGCCAATAATTTCAATATGTTCATCATTACTAGATTGTGACTCGGGTTTAGCAGCCATCTTATTCACTAGAGTTGTTTGTTTATCCGAAATCTTTCCTAGCAAATTTTCAGTATTAGCAAGTTGAGCCTGAAGGCTGGATACTTCTAAATTGACATCTTCAAGTTGTTTAAGCATCCAACAAGATAGAGTGCTCCTTAAGCTCTTCGGAAAAGAATTTATTATGCTCATATTGTGAAGATATAAAACTCTTAGTGACATTTTCAATCTCAGACAATCTTTTGTTATAGAAACTATCGCAAAATTCCTCTAGCGATATAATAACAGAGCAAGAAAATCAAGCAAGCAAAAATATTTGTGTGTTTTTGTAAAAAAAAATAGAAGTGGGAGAGATGAAAATGAGAGCCAAATGCAAATAAAAGGCAAATAAAGTAAATGCAAGTGGATGATAGTTTGTGATGTCTCCCCGGCAACGGTGCCAGAAATTCTTCCAGCTACTTGTGGACTGCGTTGGTATTTCCCCGAAGAGGAGAGGATGATGCAGTATAGTAGAGATAAGTATTTCCCTTAGTTAAGAACCAAAGTTATCAATCCAGTAGGAGAACCACACAGAACCTCGCTAGCAACACCTACACACACAAAAGCAAACACTCTCACCCAACGCAAATAAGAGGGTTGTCAATCCTCTTAGCGGTTATTTGCAAGGATTAATTCTGATAGTGATAGATAGATAAAGTAAACAACAAAAGAAAATAAAAGTAAATAAATTGCAGCAAGGTATTTTTGGATTTTAATATATGATAAAAGTAGACCCGGGGGCCATAGTTTTCACTAGAGGCTTCTCTCTCGAACACATAGCATACGGTGGGTAAACAAATTACTGTTGGGCAATTGATAGAAAAGCAAATAATTATGACGGATTCATGGCAATGATCATGTATATAGGCATCACGTCTGAGACAAGTAGGCCGACTCCTGCCTGCATCTACTACTATTACTCCACCCATCAACCGCTATCCAGCATGCATCTAGGGTATTAAGTATAAAACAGAGTAACGCCTTAAGCAAGATGACATGATGTAGACAAAGTAAACTCAAGCAATATGATTAAACCCCATCTTTTAGCCTTAATGGCAACAATACAAATACGTGTCATGTCCCTTTCTTTCATTGGGATTGAGCACCGCAAGATTGAACCCATCACAAAGCACCTCTCCCATTGCAAGATAAACCAATCTAGTTGGCCAAACCAAATCGATAGATCGGAGAGAAATACAAAGCTATAACAATCATGCATAAAAGAGTTCAAAGAAGGCTCAAATATTTCTCATGAATAATCTGATCATAAACTCACAATTCATCAGATCCCAATAAACACACCGCAAAAGAAGATTACATCGGATAGAACTCCAAGAACATCGAGGAGAACATGGTATTGAAGATCAAAGAGAGAGAAGAAGCCATCTAGCTACTAGCTGTGGACCAGTAGGTCTGCAGTAAACTACTCACACATCATTGGAAGGGCAGCAAGGTTGATCTAGAAGCCCTCCGTGATCGATTCCCACTCCGGCAGAGTACTGGAAAAGGCCTCTAGATGGGATCGCGGAAGAACAGAGGCTTGCGGCAGCGGAAAGGTTTTCTCTTCTCTCTCTGATATATTGGGAATATTTGGGAATTTATAGCACTGGAATTAGGTCAAGAGGTGCCACGAGGGGCCCACAAGCCTGGGGGGCGCGCCCTACCCCCTGGATGCGCCTCCCGAGCTTGTCGCTCCCTCGTGACTCTTCTGGTCTTCTCCCGAAGCTTCGTGGGTCTCTTCTGTTCCAGAAAAATTAATCAAAAGTTTTTTCTCCGTTTGGACTCTTTTCTGAAAAGGCAAAAACAGGCAAAAAACAGCAACTCGCACTAGGCATTGGGTTAATAGGTTAGTCCCAAAAAATGATATATAATGGCATATAATTGCATATAAAACATCCAAGATTGATACTATAATTGCATGGAACAATCAAAAATTATAGATACGTTGGAGACATATCAAACCTTCCAGGGGTGGTGGAAGCCTTTAACATCACGAGATACAGTGCTTCGTCATGTGAGTTTTCAAAGTAATAAGAACCATTGTCACACCTCCTTGCACGTGCCCACAAGTAGTCTCTAGCACGTTCGCCCATGATTTCACTAAAGGTCGGTTTCCCACCCGTAGCTACTGCTTCTTTGTCCTCCTGGTCCCATATCGGTTTCATGCCGTAGTATCCTGCCACACCAATATGGTGGGGATGTGTGTTCCTCTTCTGAAGTTTCGATTGCTTGACACTCTTCTCAGTAAACTCTGTAGTTTCCCTGACCCTTTTGAATTCTGCCCAACCCGCCTTTGTGATTTGGGGGTATGTGGGGATTGGGTCCTTGCCTTCACTCAAGTACTTCCTGTACAACATGTGCTTCCAGTTTCTCCAAGCATCCCTAGCCTTCTTCAGTGCAGCGTGTTCCACCTGTATTCTCCACTGCTCTGGAATGTTGAAGTGATCCATGATCTCCCAGACTATCCTGTGCCGCGTTTCTGTGTCAGCCTTCTAAAACCCCGGCAGATTAATGTTGAGCCTTGCCCTGCCAACAAATCCACACACACTCCTGAACCTCATGCGTGCTTTTTTCTGGTTTAGTTGGAGCCCAAGACTTTAAATCGATGTTGGTTACTTCACATACAACTTAGGCTGGTGTGTGGGCTTTCTTGGAGCATTCTTCTGTGTCCTGACCGGAAGGGTGATTGCGACAGCTCTATCCCGTTCCAGATTACTTGATCCCAGATCATCTGAGGGAGACCTAGGGTTGTCAGACTCAGATGAAGATACATCCCCTGAAGCATGAGTGTTGTCGCTGCTACTCGGCATCTATAGAGAACACATGCACAATTCAGAAAAGGGGGATAAGCATAAAGCTAATAACTTGATAGCAAGCTGTCTAAACATGGCATGTAATAATTGGGAAAATGTACGGCTAATTTGTTCATTTTGTGTGACTCAGGCGCCCGTGATCTGCAAATCGACAATAACTAACTAGAACAAATACAACTTATATGTACTAGTTAGGAAGGTAGAAAATGAACATATATACACTCTCCATTATTTTATAGCCAATTTTGGAACATGTTGAACCAAATAGGAAAAGGGATCGCGAGGAAATAGGCCTCACCGCGATGGAGAGCAGTAACTGACAGGTTTTTGTGCAAACTCGGCAGGAGAGGCGAGGGTTACAGGATCGATATGCTCGAGGGTGTCTGGCGAGCAAACGAAGATGGCGAGGCATGGGCAGCCGCGTGTTGGGAACGGCAGTGAAGGTAGGGTTGACGCCGAAGAGCGGGCACACGGCCGGGTTGAGCATGCCGGCGACGGAAAGGGTTCTGGTGTGGATCTGGGGTGGAGCTGGCGATGGAGTTTGGGTAGAATATGCGGACTATTGAGTGAAATGGGGGCGGGCGGTGGGGGGATGTTGGCGGCTTCGGTGAAAAAAGTGAAAAAAGAGTGCCGGTCAGCACGCGGAAAGGCCTATGCAAACGGTTGCCTCTACAAGCCCGTGTGCACGAACAACATAATTTTGTTTGAAATGAAGACGTGCAATTTTGAAACGAAGATGTGGCCTCATCGTTTCGCCTCGAAATTTTTTCCGCAGTACGCAATCACCATTATACTCTAGGTTTGATTTTCTGGTGCATTTCAGGTCTCGTTTGCTATATTTAAGCCATTTTTTGCATTTATCATGCATTTAGTGAATATAAATCAAAACCCTACTGCAACTATATGTGAGTGTTAGCAAAGAAGGTCCAAAAATCATTTGTGTGCCACTTTGCGTGTTTCCATTCATTGTCCGAGAAACAGAAAGAATTTTCAAACATTTGAGCCACGAGATGCAGCCACCGGTGTAGGGCTTGTTGGTAATTTCATTACAGGAAATGCGGATCAAATTCAAAAATCATGAAAATCGGTGTGTCACCGTGGCACGATCTCAAGATCCAGTGGAATTTTTTTGGTAAAGTTTGGCACAAGTTACGATGATCGCTCCTTGGAAACCACAGCATCTCACAAGATGGATCATAGTTTCCAAAAGGAGACGTGGTAATTTGGACTCCAATGGTCGGTTACTTCATCGTTTCGCCTCGAAATTTTTTCCACAATACGCAATCACCATTATACCCTAGGTTTGATTTTTCTGGCGCATTTCAGGGCTCTATTGCTATAGTTAAGCCATTTGTTCCATTTACCATGCATTTTGTGCATATAATCAAATCCCAACCGCAACTACATGGGGGTGTTGGCAAAGAAGGTCTAAAAAATCATTTGTGTGTCGCTTTGGGTGTTTTCATTCATTTTCCAATGAATGGGAAAAAATTCAAACATTTTGGCTGCGAGATGCGGCCACCGGCTTAGATCTTGTTGGTATTTTAATTACAGGAAGTGCAGATGGAGTCCGAAAATCACAAAAATCGGTGTGTCACCTTGGCGTGCTCTCAAGACCCCGTGGAAATTTTTTGGTAAAGTTTGGCACAAGTTTCAATGATGGCTCCTTCGAAACCGGAGCATCTCACAAGAAGGATCATAGTTTCCAAAAGGAGACATGGCAATTCGAACTCCAGTCACCGGTGACTTCATCGTTTCGCCTTGAAATTTTTTCCACAGTAGACAATCACAATTATACCCTAGGTATGATTTTCTGCTGCATTTCTGGTCTCGATTGTTATATTTAAGCCATTTTTTGCATTTACCATGCATTTTGTGCATATAAATCAAATCCCAACCGCAACAGCATGTGGTGATGAAAGGGAAGATTGTCATTCGATCTGGGTGCATCCAACGGTGCAGACATATGATCCGTGGGGTTTGGGTTCTGGCCAATCAGAACGCACGACTCACATCATGCACAGTAGGGGTCATCGGCCACGGTTTGTTAGGCACACGGCTTTCATGAATGAATCGTGTGCTATTGGAAAACATTTGCATCAAGGAACAACATAATTTCATTTGAAATGAAGACGTGGTAATTTTGAAATGAAGACGTGAGTTCATTGTTTCGCCACGAATTTTTTTCCACGGTACGCAATCACCATTACACCCCAGTATTGATTTTCTGTCACATTTCAGGTCTCGTTTGCTATATTTAATCCATTTTCCCATTTACCATGCATTTTGTGCACATAAATCAAATCCCAACCGCAACTACATGTGGGTGTTGGCAAAGAAGGTCTAAAAAATCATTTGTGTGTCGCTTTGCATGTTTTCATTCTTTGTCCACGAAATGGGAAGAATGTTCAAACATTTCGGCGGCGAGATGTGGCCATCGGCATAGGTCTTGTTCATATTTTAATTACAGGAAATGCAGCTGGAGTCCAAAAATCATAACAATCGGTGTGTCATTGTGACGTGCTCTCAAGACCCAGTGGAAAATGTTGGTAAAGTTTGGCACAAGTTACGATGATCGTTCCTTGGAAACCGGAGCATCTCACAAGAAGGATCATAGTTTCCAAAAGGAGACGTGGCAATTCAGACTCCAATCGTTGGTGACTTCATCGTTTCGCCTCAAATTTTTTTCCATGGTATGCAATCACCATTACACCCCAGTATTGATTTTCTGTCGCCTTTCAGGTCTCATTTGCTATATTTAAGCCATTTTTGCATTTACCATGCATTTTGTTCATATAAATCAAATCCCAACCGTAACTACATGTGGGAGTTGGCAAAGAAGGTCTAAAACTCATTTGTGTGTCGCTCTGCATGTTTTCATTCATTGTCCAAGGAATGGGAAGAATTTTCAAACATTTTGGCTGCAAGATGCGGCCATCGGCGTAGGGCTTGTTGGTATTTTAATTACAGGAAATGCAGATGGAGTCCGAAAATCACGAAAATCGGTGTGTCATCGTGGCGTGCTGTCAACACCCGGTGGAAATTTTTTGGTAAAGTTTGGCACAAGTTTCGATGATCGCTCCTTGGAAACCGGAGCATCTAACAAGATCATAGTTTCCAAAAGGAGGCATGGCATTTCGAACTCCAGTCGCCGGTGACATCATTGTTTCGCCTCAAAAAAAATTCCACAGTACGCAATCACCATTATACCCTAGGTTGGATTTTCTGGCGCATTTCAGGGCTCGTTTGCTATATTTAAGCTATTTTTGCATTTACCAGCCATTTAGTGCATATAAATCAAATGCCAACTACAACTGCATGTGGTGATGAAAGGGATGAGGATAATGCCAAGTCACCATGATTAACAGTGCTTGATCATCATTCGAGTCATATCTCATTCCAAATTCCAATTGATATTGAAAATTCAAATATGAAGTAAATATAAAAGTTGTTCAAATTTCAAAACTAAAAAGTTCATAATTTTGGAAATCTTCCATGATAAATAATATTTAGGAAAACAACATCACCTAAATTCACTAGATGACTCTATCATCCAAAAAAAGTACAAAAACAGTGCCAATTAATCCCATTTCATTTAATAAAAATTCAAATGAAATCATTTTGTCACCAAACCTTTTCTGGCAATGCTAAATATTGCATGGTATTTATTGAGCCAAGTCTCACATTTTACAAAAGTCATTTGGTGTGAAAAGAAAAGACAAAACAGTAACTAATAAAAGAAACAGGAAAAAGAAAAAGAAAAAGACAGAAATGCATTGCTGGACTAGGCCTAAGTGGCGCACAGTGCGGCCCAGCCCAGCCTGGCCGGCCTTTCCCCTACCTCGTGCCAGAGGCCGAGGCCGTGGCGCCAGCCGCGCGCGCTTGCCGTCCCAGCCGCGCCCGCTCGCCCTCGCGTCGCTATAGGGCGCCGGGTGGATAAGAAGGCCACCGCGGACACCCTGGACCGCCCCAGATCTTTTCCCCCCTCTCTCCCTCGCTCCCCTCACCTTGCCCGACGCAGCCATGGTTGCGCCTCCCTAGATCACATGGCCACCGTTGCCGCCTCGCCTCGTCTCCGTGCCAGTTCGATCCGCCGCCGTCCGCTATTACGTCCGCGCCAACGACCTCAAGACGGGAGCCACCGCAGCGCCGTCCACGCCGTCGTCTTCTTCCTCGGTCACCCGGGATCGCCGCCGCCATACATCGCCAGCAAGCCTCCCCTGAGCCCATTACAGACACCTACAAGCTCGCCATGAGCACCGCTACTTTTCCCTCATCTCTCTCCCTCTTGTTCGTCCCCTAGCTGCAGTACCCGACGAGGCCGAGCCCATCGCCGCGCGAGCTCGTCGCCGGCGTGGGTCCGGTGACCAAATGGTCACGTACCCATGCCAGTCGTCCTCGCCGCAATGAGTAGAGACCCGCTAGCCGCTTCATTCGCTCGCTTGCGCACCGCATCGCCGATTCCGCCACCACCCGAACTCTGGCCGCCGCTTGCGAGCTCGCCGCCGTCGCTGCACGCCGTCTTCGGCCACGGCACCACCGCCATTCGACGCGGGCGAGTCCCAGCTTTCGAACGAGCCCACCCGCGCATCGAACGGCCGTCTGTGCCGCGTTTCCGAGCCTCTCCGACGAAGATCCGCCGTGGGAGAGCTCGCCGGAGTAACTCTGGCGACGGCGCTGACGTGGCTGCCACCTGCCCGCCCTGTGCCACTAACCGCTGGGCCCCATTGGCCCCAGTTGACTGGGTTGAGCAGTCAACTGAGCTGACTGGGCAGCCCAGCCACTGACATGTGGGCCCCGCACTGTTTAAAATGTTTTTTATAAATAAATAATCTGTTAATTAATTTAATTACTAATTAGCCACTGACATGTGGGTTCCGCTAGCAGATTAACGTAATTAGATAAATTAAACCCCTGTTTAATTAAAACAGTCACTGACCAGTGGGACCCACTGGTCAGGTTTGACCCTGGCCAGCTGGGTTTGACCGATGATTTCACCATGATGTCATGCTGACGTCACAGATCACTGTTTTGGATAATTTCGAATTAAATAAATCTACAAAATTCAGAAAATCAATAAAACTTTGAAAAATCATATAAAATAAACTGTAACTTGGATGAAAATGATTTATATATGAAAAATGATCAGAAAAATATGACGAATCTGAATATGCCACCCACATACCTGCCACACCCCTCTAACCTACTGAACATGGAACCGTCCCCTCTGGTTTAATATACCGATAATCACCTGAAGCTGGGAGATCACTCCCGGATAATTTCCCGTGCCGACTAACATGCTTAGCACTGCATTAGAACACCCCTAGCACAGCATGTTGACATGTCATGCATCCCTGTTGCATTGGTGCCGTGTATTTATTGTTTCTCCCCCCTCCTCGCCCAATAAACCCCGAGACTGCCGAAGACACTGCTGAGTACGACTACGTCGTCGATGACCAGACCCCTTCAGCAGAGCTTCTAGGAAAGCAAAACCCCCTTGATCATCAGATATCGCCCATTCTTTCTCTCTTATGCCTGCATTAGAATTGCTTCTGTTGGTACTCCGATAGCCCCTATTCTGATGCATAGCCTGATTTCGTCGCCTGCTATTGATACCTTACCTGCTACCCTATGATGCTTAGTTAGGTATGCTATGTTTCATCAGCTAGCCCTTCACCCTTGTCCATTTGCCATGCTTGTTATTGTTGGAAATATGCCCTAGAGGCAATAATAAATTGGTTATTATTATATTTCCTTGTTCATGATAATCGTTTATTATCCATGCTATAATTGTATTGATTGGAAACTCAAATACATGTGTGGGTACATAGACAACACTGTGTCCCTAGTAAGCCTCTAGTTGACTAGCTTGTTGATCAAAGATGGTTAAGGTTTCCTAGCCATGGACATGAGATGTCATTTGATAACGGGATCACATCATTAGGAGAATGATGTGATGGACAAGACCCAAACTGTAAACGTAGCATTTGATCGTGTCAGTTTATTGCTATTGTTTTCTGCATGTCAAGTATCTGTTCCTTTGACCATGAGATCATGCAACTCACTGACACCGGAGGAATACCTTGTGTGTATCAAACGTCACAACGTAACTGGGTGACTATAAAGGTGCTCTACAGGTATCTCCGAGGGTGTCTGTTGGGTTGGCATGGATCAAGACTGGGATTTGTTACTCCGTATGACGGAGAGGTATCTCAGGGCCCACTCGGTAATACAACATCACATTGAGCCTTGCAAGCAATGTGACTAAAGTGTTAGCCACGAGATCTTGTATTACGGAACGAGTAAAGAGACTTGCCGGTAACGAGATTGAACTAGGTATAGTGATACCGACGATCGAATCTCGGGCAAGTAACATACCGAAGAACAAAGGGAACAGCATACGGGATTAACTGAATCCTTGACATAGAGGTTCGACCGATAAAGATCTTCGTAGAATATGTAGGAGCCAATATGGGCATCCAGGTCCCGCTATTGGTTATTGATCGTAGAGGTGTCTCGGTCATGTCTACATAGTTCTCGAACCCGCAGGGTCTACACACTTAACGTTTGGTGACGATTAGTATAATTGAGTTATTATGTTGGTGACCGAAAGTTGTTCGGAGTCCCGGATAAGATCCCGGACATGACGAGGATCTCCGGAATAGTCCGGAGGTAAAGATTGATATATGTGATAATAGTGTTTTGATCTCCGGAAGAGTTCCGAAGTTCACCGGAAGGGGTTCCGGATGTTTACCGAAGTGTTCGGGTGCAGCAACACTTTATATGGGCCAAGGGATAAAGCCCACGAGGTATTGGAAAGTGCAAAAGTAGTTTTGCTGCCGCGTAAGCGGTACTACCGCTTGGTGAAGCGGTACTACCGCCCGAGCGGTACTACCGCTTGTGGGAAGCGGTACTACCGCCCAAGCGGTACTACCACTTGTGTGAAGCGGTACTACCGCTTGTGTGCGGCTGTGCACGGTTCGGCAGGGATCCAAGTTGGACTCTTTCCCTGCGGGCCAAACCGACCTTGTGCGGGCAAAACCGACCTAGAGGAGGCTTTTACTCCAAGTTTAGACCCCAAGGCTCAACATATAAATAGAGGGGCAGGGCTAGCACACGGGACACATCAGGATTTCCCAAGCCGTGTGCCGGCAACCCTAGCCCTCTAGTTCCTCCGTCATAATCTCCGTAGCGCTTGGCGAAGCCCTGCAGAGATTGTTCCTCACCACCATCACCACGCCGTCGTGCTGCTGGAACTCAACCACTACTTCACCATCGCTCGCTGGATCGAGGAGGTGAAGGCGTCATCAAGCCGTACGTGTGTTGAACGCGGAGGTGCCGTCCGTTCGGCGCTAGTTCGTGATCGGATCGAGGGACGACTTGCGATTTGGATCGCGGAGACGTTCGACTACATCAACCGCGTTTCTTAAACGCTTCCGCTTAGCGATCTACAAGGGTATGTAGATTCACTCTCCCTCTCGTAGATGCTCATCACCATGGATAGATCTTGTGTGTGCGTAGGAAATTTTTTGTTTCCCATGCAACGTTCCCCAACAGTGGCATCATGAGCCAGGTCTATGCGTAGATGAGATCTCGAGTAGAACACAAACGAGTTGTGGGCGTGGTTGTATACATATTGCTTGCCGTTACTAGTTGATATTTGATTCGGCGGTACTGTGAGATGAAGCGGCCCGGACCGACATTACGCGTACACTTACGCGAGACAGGTTCCTTCAACTAACATGTAACTTCGTTGCATAAAGATGGCTAGCGGGTGTCTGTCTCTCTCACTTTAGTTGAATCGATTTCAATGAAGAGGGTTCTTTTAGAAGATCAAAAAGCAATCACTACACCACGTTGTGGTTTTGCGTAGGTAAGAACGGTTCTTGCAAACCCGTAGCAGCCACGTAAAATTTGCAACAACAATTAGAGGACGTCTAACTTGTTTTTGCAGGGTATGTTGTGATGTGATATGGCCAATTACATGATGAGATATATGTGATGTATGAGATGATCATGTGATGTATAGAATATCACGACTTGCATGTCGATGAGTACGGCAACTGGCAGGAGCCATAGAGTTGTCTTTAATTATTGTATGACCTGCATGTCAATCATTAAGCGCTATGTAATGCTTTACTTTATCGCTAAACGTTAGCTATAGTCGTGGAAGCAACAGTCGGCGCGACAACCTTATGGCGACACGTTGATGGAGATCAAGATGATGGAGATCATGGTGTCATGCCGGTGACGATGGAGATCATGCCGGTGCTTTGGAGATGGAGATCAAAAGCACAAGTTCATGGCCATATCATGTCACTTATGATTTGCATGTGATGTTAATCCTTTTATGCATCTTATTTTGCTTAGGACGACGGTAGCATTATAAGGTGATCCCTCACTTAAATTTCAAGATAAATTGTGTTCTCCCCAAGTGTGCACCGTTGCGAAAGTTCGTCGTTTCGAGACACGCCGTGATGATCGGGTGTGATAGACTCTACGTTCGCATACAACGGGTGTAAGCCATGTTGCACGTGCGGAACACTCGGGTTAAACTTGACGAGCCTAGCATGTACAGACATGGCCTCGGAACACAAGAGACCGAAAGGTCGAACATGAGTCATATAGTAGATATGATCAACATGAAGATGTTCACCATTGAAACCACCTCAACTCACGTGATGATCGGACTTGAGTTGGTGGATTTGGATCATGTTACACTCGAATGATCGGAGGGATGTCAATTTGAGTGGGAGTTTTTAAGTAATATGATTAACTAAACTCATTATCTAGAACAATAGTCTAAGTTGTCTTTGCTATATTTATGTTGTAGATCATGGCTCGCGCAGTAGCACCCCTGAATTTTAATGCGTTCCTAGAGAAAGCTAAGTTGAAAGATGATGGAAGTAACTTTGTGGACTGGTCCCGTAATCTAAGGATTATCCTTACGGCTTCCCAGAAGGCTTATGTCCTTGATGCACCGCTTGGTGATCCACCCGCTCCAGTTGAGTCTCTAGACGTTGTGAACGCCTGGCAGGCTCGTTCTGATGATTACTCAATAGTTCAATGTGCAATGTTGTATGGCTTAGAACCGGGACTTCAAAGACGTTTTGAACGTCATGGAGCATATGAGATGTTCCAGGAGTTGAAGTTTATCTTTCAGAAGAATGCCCGGATCGAGAGATATGAGATCTCCGATAAGTTCTATGCTTGCAAGATGGAGGAGAACAGGTCTATCAGTGATCACGTGCTCAGAATGTCTGGGTACTCCACCCGTCTGGCTGAGTTAGGGATGCCCCTTCCGCCAGAGGCTATCACTGACAGAGTTCTTCAATCATTGCCACCTAGCTACAAGAGCTTCGTGTTGAACTATAACATGCACGGGATGAACAAGTCAGTCGCCGAGCTGTTTGCGATGCTGAAAGCCGCTGAGTCTGAAATTCAGAAGGAGCATCAAGTGTTGATGGTCAATAAAACCACTAGTTTCAAGAAAAATGGCAAGGGTAAGAAGGGTAACTCCAAGCAGAGTGGCAAAGCAGTTGCTCCTCTCGTGAAGAAACCCAAGGCTGGACCCAAACCAGAAACTGTGTGTTTTCATTGCAAGGGAACTGGACACTGGAAGCGGAATTGCCCCAAGTATTTGGCTGACAAGAAGGCGGCCAACAACAAACAAGGTATATATGATATACATGTTATTGATGTGTACCTTACCAACTCTCGTTGTAGTGCCTGGGTATTTGATACCGGTGCGGTTGCTCATATTTGCAACTCAAAACAGGAACTGCGGAATAGACGGAGGCTGGCAAAGGACGAAGTGACGATGCGCGTGGGAAATGGTTCCAAGGTTGATGTGATCGCCGTCGGCACGCTCGCTCTTCGATTACCGTCGGGATTAGTGATGAACCTAAATAAGTGTTATTTGGTGCCTGCGTTAAGCATGAACATTATATCTGGATCTTGTTTATTGCGAGACGGTTACTCATTTAAATCAGAGAATAATGGTTGTTCTATTTATATGAGTAATATCTTTTATGGTCATGCACCCGATGTGAGGGGTTTATTCTTATTGAATCTCGATAGTAATGATACACATGTTCATAACATTGATGCCAAAAGATGTAGAATTGATAATGATAATACCACTTTCTTGTGGCACTGCCGTTTAGGTCATATTGGCGTAAAACGCATGAGGAAGCTCCATGCTGATGGACTTTTGGAGTCACTTGATTTTGAATCACTTGACACATGTGAGCCATGCCTCTTGGGCAAGATGACTAAAACGCCGTTCTCTGGAACAATGGAACGGGCAAGTGACTTATTGGAAATCGTACATACTGATGTGTGCGGTCCGATGAGCATTGAGGCGCGCGGTGGTTATCGTTACTTTCTCACCTTCACTGATGACTTAAGTAGATATGGGTATATTTACTTAATGAAACACAAGTCTGAAACATTTGAAAAGTTCAAACAATTTCAGAGTGAAGTTGAGAATCATCGTAACAAGAAGATTAAATTCCTACGATCTGATCGAGGGGGAGAATATCTGAGTTATGAGTTTGGCAGTCACTTAAGACAGTGTGGAATTGTTTCACAATTGACACCGCCTGGAACACCACAGCGTAATGGTGTGTCCGAACGTCGTAATCGAACTTTATTGGATATGGTGCGATCTATGATGTCTCTTGCCGATTTGCCACTATCGTTTTGGGGTTATGCATTAGAGACAGCTGCATTCACTTTAAATAGGGCACCATCGAAATCCGTTGAGACAACGCCATATGAACTTTGGTTTGACAAGAAGCCAAAGCTGTCGTTTCTTAAAGTTTGGGGATGTGATGCTTATGTCAAAAAGCTTCAGCCTGAAAAGCTGGAACCCAAAGCGGAGAAATGCGTCTTCATAGGATACCCAAAAGAGACAATTGGGTATACCTTCTACCTCAGATCCGAGGGCAAAGTGTTTGTCGCTAAAAACGGAACATTTCTTGAGAAAGAGTTTCTCTCGAAAGAATTGAGTGGGAGGAAGATAGAACTTGATGACGTTGTTGAACCTTTACTTCAACCTGAGAGTAGCGCAGCGCAGAAAGTTGTTTCTGTGGAGCCTACATTAGCTGAAGAGGAAGTTAATGATGATGATCATGAAGCTTTGGATCAAGTTGCTATCGAACCTCGTAGGTCGACAAGGACGCGTACTGCTCCTGAGTGGTACGGCAACCCTGTCTTAGAGGTCATGTTGTTAAACAACGATGAACCTACGAGCTATGGAGAAGCGATGATGGGCCCGGATTCCGAGAAGTGGTTAGAGGCCATGAAATCCGAGATGGGATCCATGTATGAAAACAAAGTATGGACTTTGGAAGTATTACCTGAAGGGCGTAAGGCCATTCAGAACAAATGGATCTTTAAGAGGAAGACGGACGCGGACGGTAATGTCACCGTCTATAAAGCTCGACTTGTGGCAAAGGGTTTTTCACAAGTTCAAGGAGTTGACTACGATGAGACCTTCTCACCCGTAGCGATGCTTAAGTCCGTCAGAATCATGTTAGCAATAGCTGCCTTTTTCGATTATGAAATTTGGTAGATGGATGTCAAAACAGCGTTCCTTAACGGTTACCTTAAGGAAGAGTTGTATATGATGCAACCAGAAGGTTTTGTCGATCCAGAGAATGCTGACAAAGTTTGCAAACTCCAGCGATCCATTTATGGACTGGTGCAAGCATCTCGGAGTTGGAATCTTCGTTTTGATGAGGTGATCAAAGCGTTCGAGTTTATACAAGTTTACGGAGAAGCTTGTATCTACAAGAAAGTGAGTGGGAGCTCTATAGCGTTTCTAATATTATATGTGGATGACATATTGCTGATTGGAAACAATATAGAAATGCTGGAAAGCGTAAAGGAATATTTGAACAAGAGTTTTTCAATGAAGGACCTAGGAGAAGCTGCTTTCATATTAGGCATCAAGATCTATAGAGATAGATCAAGACGTTTAATAGGACTTTCACAAAGCACATACCTTGATAAGATTTTGAAGAAGTTCAAAATGGATCAGTCCAAGAAGGGGTTCTTGCCTGTTTTGCAAGGTGTGAAGTTGAGTAAAACTCAATGCCCAGTGACTGCAGAAGATAGAGAAAAGATGAGTGTCATCCCCTATGCTTCAGCCATAGGCTCTATCATGTATGCAACGCTGTGCACAAGACCCGATGTCAGCCTTGCCATAAGTATGGTCGGAAGGTTTCAAGGTGATCCAGGAATGGAACACTGGACGGCGGTCAAGAATATCCTAAAGTACCTGAAAAGGACTAAGGACATGTTTCTCGTTTATGGAGGTGATCAAGAGCTCGTCGTAAAGGGTTACGTCGATGCAAGCTTTGACACTGATCCGGATGACTCTAAGTCGCAAACCGGATACGTATTTATTCTTAATGGGGGTGCGGTTAGCTGGTGCAGTTCCAAGCAAAGCGTGGTAGCTGATTCTACATGCGAAGCGGAGTACATCGCTGCCTCGGAGGCGGCGAAGGAAGGTGTCTGGATGAAGGAGTTCATGACAGATCTTGGAGTAGTGCCTAGTGCGCTTAACCCAATGACTCTGTTTTGTGATAATACTGGTGCCATTGCTCTAGCCAAGGAACCAAGATTTCACAAGAGGACCAGACACATAAAGCGACGTTTCAATTCCATCCGCGATTACATCAAGGAGGACGACATAAATATTTGCAAAGTACACACGGATCTAAATGTTGCAGATCCGATGACTAAACCTCTTCCAAGGGCTAAACATGAACAACACCAGAACTGCATGGGTGTTCGATTCATTACAATGTAAATCACATAGTGATGTGAACTAGATTATTGACTCTAGTGCAAGTGGGAGACTGTTGGAAATATGCCCTAGAGGCAATAATAAATTGGTTATTATTATATTTCCTTGTTCATGATAATCGTTTATTATCCATGCTATAATTGTATTGATTGGAAACTCAAATACATGTGTGGGTACATAGACAACACTGTGTCCCTAGTAAGCCTCTAGTTGACTAGCTTGTTGATCAAAGATGGTTAAGGTTTCCTAGCCATGGACATGAGATGTCATTTGATAACGGGATCACATCATTAGGAGAATGATGTGATGGACAAGACCCAAACTGTAAACGTAGCATTTGATCGTGTCAGTTTATTGCTATTGTTTTCTGCATGTCAAGTATCTGTTCCTTTGACCATGAGATCATGCAACTCACTGACACCGGAGGAATACCTTGTGTGTATCAAACGTCACAACGTAACTGGGTGACTATAAAGGTGCTCTACAGGTATCTCCGAGGGTGTCTGTTGGGTTGGCATGGATCAAGACTGGGATTTGTTACTCCGTATGACGGAGAGGTATCTCAGGGCCCACTCGGTAATACAACATCACATTGAGCCTTGCAAGCAATGTGACTAAAGTGTTAGCCACGAGATCTTGTATTACGGAACGAGTAAAGAGACTTGCCGGTAACGAGATTGAACTAGGTATAGTGATACCGACGATCGAATCTCGGGCAAGTAACATACCGAAGAACAAAGGGAACAGCATACGGGATTAACTGAATCCTTGACATAGAGGTTCGACCGATAAAGATCTTCGTAGAATATGTAGGAGCCAATATGGGCATCCAGGTCCCGCTATTGGTTATTGATCGTAGAGGTGTCTCGGTCATGTCTACATAGTTCTCGAACCCGCAGGGTCTACACACTTAACGTTTGGTGACGATTAGTATAATTGAGTTATTATGTTGGTGACCGAAAGTTGTTCGGAGTCCCGGATAAGATCCCGGACATGACGAGGATCTCCGGAATAGTCCGGAGGTAAAGATTGATATATGTGATAATAGTGTTTTGATCTCCGGAAGAGTTCCGAAGTTCACCGGAAGGGGTTCCGGATGTTTACCGAAGTGTTCGGGTGCAGCAACACTTTATATGGGCCAAGGGATAAAGCCCACGAGGTATTGGAAAGTGCAAAAGTAGTTTTGCTGCCGCGTAAGCGGTACTACCGCTTGGTGAAGCGGTACTACCGCCCGAGCGGTACTACCGCTTGTGGGAAGCGGTACTACCGCCCAAGCGGTACTACCGCTTGTGTGAAGCGGTACTACCGCTTGTGTGCGGCTGTGCACGGTTCGGCAGGGATCCAAGTTGGACTCTTTCCCTGCGGGCCAAACCGACCTTGTGCGGGCAAAACCGACCTAGAGGAGGCTTTTACTCCAAGTTTAGACCCCAAGGCTCAACATATAAATAGAGGGGCAGGGCTAGCACACGGGACACATCAGGATTTCCCAAGCCGTGTGCCGGCAACCCTAGCCCTCTAGTTCCTCCGTCATAATCTCCGTAGCGCTTGGCGAAGCCCTGCAGAGATTGTTCCTCACCACCATCACCACGCCGTCGTGCTGCTGGAACTCAACCACTACTTCACCATCGCTCGCTGGATCGAGGAGGTGAAGGCGTCATCAAGCCGTACGTGTGTTGAACGCGGAGGTGCCGTCCGTTCGGCGCTAGTTCGTGATCGGATCGAGGGACGACTTGCGATTTGGATCGCGGAGACGTTCGACTACATCAACCGCGTTTCTTAAACGCTTCCGCTTAGCGATCTACAAGGGTATGTAGATTCACTCTCCCTCTCGTAGATGCTCATCACCATGGATAGATCTTGTGTGTGCGTAGGAAAATTTTTGTTTCCCATGCAACGTTCCCAACAGTTATCGGGCCGTGATCACTCTGGGTGATGATCGCGGAAATGTTACATTACTGCAATACTTTAAACTATTAAAGTTGGGCCGGCTCCAAGAGTGCCCGCGAGAGAATAATGTTAAAGACGGTTCGGCTCCAAGAGCACCTGCGAGTGATATTGTGGCGGAACGACAGGGCAGGCGGAGACCACCTAGGAGAGAGGTGGGCCTGGTCCTTGGTCGTAGTCCATGGGTTACCAAGTCGGAGCGACAGGGATCCTGTTCATCTTCTCGAGTTACTAAACACGCCTAATGGATTTGGGTATTTGATCTGAGTTGGCCGCTGGCCTATACGCACTACCACCACGCGGGATAATGGTTATGGGACCCTCTACGACGTACGTTCCTTCCGAAAGCGATCCAGATGTCACAGTTCAGAGATGCGAGCTGATTGTTGGGGTGGGCTGGTTACGTCACTTGTGTATACAGTATCGCGCCTGGGCCCCGACCACCCACGCAACGTGCAGGAGTGCAGAGGGCGATGGGCCCAAGACCCCTTCGCACTTAGGATTTAGACCGGCGTGTTGACCTCTCTGGAGAGTCTAGGTTGGTCTACGGAGTGTCGATTACCCGAGGCCGGGTATTACCCAGCAAGTGTGTCCGGCTAGATGTAATCGAGCGTGTTGGGTAACAGTGGTGCACCCCTGCAGGGAAGTTATCTATTCGAATAGCCATGTCCACGGTAACAGCATGCTCAGAGTTGTATCCTGCTCTGCTACAACTACAAATGGATACTGTTACAATGTTAAACTGTTACTACTGCTCTAGGGATCACTTTCTCGTAGGGTAGTCGAGGAAGGATCTCAGGGCATTACTAAAATATAATTGCTATTATATGTTACTATGCTCTACTCTCTTCTGATGCTGCAAGATTGCTTCAAGATGCTAGTCTTCGATAGGCTAGGCCTTTCCCCCTCTGTTCTGGCATTTCTGCAGTTTAGTCCAAAGATATAGCCCCATTCCTTTGATACCGATGCATACTTAGTATAGTTCTGATGTAAGTCTTGCGAGTACTTTGGATGAGTAATCACGGTTGCTTTGCTACCTCTTTTTCCCTATACCCGGTTGCTGCGATCAGACGACGGAGCCCAGGAGCAGGAGATCCCCGGAGGCACCTACTACTATGTTGAGTCCGCCGACCAGGAGTAGTTCGGAGGCCCTAGGCAGGAGGCCTCCGCCTTTTCGATCAGTGTCGCTATTTGTGCTAGCCTTCTTAAGGTAGTCTTGACTAACTATGTCTGTACCCAGATATTATTTGTTTGTATGAGTTATGTATTCAGGTCCTCGTGACCCCTGGTTTGTAATATGAAGATTTATGTTTAAATTTGTGTTTAGAATTGTGTTGTGATATCTTCCCGTGAGTCTCTGATCTCGATCGTGCACGTTTGCTTGTATGATTAGTGCACGGTCGAGCAGGGGCGTCACAAGTTGGTATCAGAGCCGACTGCCTGTTGGAAGCCCCCGTCCGATTCCTTGGTCGAAGTTGAGTCTAGTCTTTGAAAAATTATTTTACTAACTGTGTTCTGTGGCTTACGGGCCCACAACGCCTATGGATGGGATTAGGATCTTTTATTCCTCTTCCTTACTCTGGGACTCTGCTCTCTCTTCTATTCGGGTTAAAATTTTACTAACTCTGACTCTAGGTTCTCGTGATCACATTCACCCGGAGAGCTGGATTATCTGCAATTGTTCCTCTCAAAGTTATCTTATGCTTCTCCCACTGTCTTATGACATCTTGCACTTCCTTGTTTCAGATGCGTCCCGCCAGACAACTCGTATGCCAGACTATGGCTGTCGACGCGACTGGGTTCCCTGCTATCCTGGTCGATCTCTTGACCAGGCTGGGATATCGCTGGTACCCCGAGTACACTGTTTACCAGGATTACCGCGAGTTCAACCAGGAGCAGTACCACGCTATGGTTCGTATCTTTGATCGGCAGAACAACTCCACCACTGAGCTGCACACCTTCCATGGTGTTGGAGTGACTGTTGACATGGCAGTCCATGATGCTGCCTATACTGCTATTGCCCATCTCTGTGGAGAGCACAACCGTCGCATGGAGGAGACTGCTTTCAGATACATTCCATAAGCCCCTGCTGGGGATGAGACTGGATATTACACTGCGGTTTGTACTCCTTACGTGCCGCGTCGTTATGACCCGCAGGTTTTGGTTCAGTACACTCAGACTCTGGATCGCACTGCCCGAGCTCTTGCTGTCGAGTTGCACGTCACTCATGCTCATCTTTACGATGCTCTGACACAGTTATTGTCGGCAGTCAGTGCATGGATGCACCCAGAGTACATTCTTTACCCGTGCAAGATGGAGATGCCACCAGGTCTTGAGTGGCCAGCTGTTGAAGGTCTTACTCCTCCACGTGGTCCTCTTCTTCCAGTTCGGGACCAGGTTCTGCATCAGAGTGTTCACGGCGCGCAGGATCCTTATATCGAGGGTACCCTGCATCGTCACCTGCAGTTACCTGGCTCCAGTGGTTTTCTCCGACGTTGATGTAGCTATCGCTATGTCCCGTTGTTGTATCCCTCCACCGCGTGCCTATGTGCCACCTAGTGTGTCTAGCTTTCCTTTTCGCTGCCGTAACGCTGGTCTATAACCGAACTAATGTACGGATCTATATGTCGTGTTGGACTATGATGATGTATCTATTGCACTTCCTTTTGTTGTGCGTATTCCTTCATGAATGATTCCTTACACCTGCAATTACTCATTGCTAAATTACCCCTGTTGATTTTAGCAGGATGGTTAGACCCAGAGGTCGTGGTCATGGCCGTGGTGCCAACCCTCCAACCCCGCCAGACTATATGGCAGCTATGATGCAGCAATTTGCGTTGAACCGCCCGTTTATGGTTGGAATCATGGCTCTGTTTCCACACCAGAACCAGAATGCTCAGAATCAACAACCTGCCCCAATAACTCTGCAGGAGTTTGTGCGTCTCAGCCCTACTGTTTTTCGCAACTCTGAATAGCCACTGGATGCTAATGACTGGCTTCGGGACATTGCCTTCGAGATGGAATCTGCCAATGTTGCCCCTGCCAACCTTGTCACCTTCGCGTCCTACTTCTTGAAGGGTCCCGTTGCTCAATGGTGGGACACCCACAGGCATTCACTACCTGCTGGGATAGTCATTACCTGGATCGAGGTTCAGACTGCTTTCCGTGCCCGTTACATTCCTCAGGGAATCATGGACCGGAAGAAAAGAGAGTTTCACAACCTCACTCAGGGCAATAGGACTATCAAAGCTTATCAGCGGGAATTCCTTAACCTGGCCCGCTATGCTGAAGAAGACATTGCCACTGATGCTCGCAGACAGGAGAAATTCCGCGACGGACTCCACCCAGACCTCAAGCTTGCACTTGCTGTTCATGACTTCACCGACTTTGCAACCCTCGTGAACAAGGCTATCCAGGTTGAGACCGCTCAGATGGAGCACAAGGAGTCATAGAAGCGCCACCGTGACGTTGGCTCATCTTCGAGCTTAGGACAAAGGCATAAAATCTGGATCCCCCACAACATGTACCGTCCAGCTGCTCCTGCGCTAAGGCCTTCTTATGCGGCACCTCGTCTGCCTCCTCCACCACCGAGGCAGCCGAGAGCTCAAGCTGCTCCACCAAATGCTACTGCTCTTCGTCCTGAAGATGGACTATGTTTCAAGTGTCGCTGCCCAGGTCACCGTGCCAAAGACTGCCGCCAGAATCAGAATTAGTTGCCACTTCCTCCTTCTGGCCGTGGAAATGGCCGTGGTAACAACCAGACCCACAACTATAATACCGGGTCTTCTGCTTATGGTTATGGACATGCTTACCACGTCGATATTGAAGAAGTTCAGGATCAACCTGATACTGTGATGGGTACCCTTCTCGTTAACTCAGTACCCACTTCTATTTTATTTGATTCAGGAGCATCGCATTCTTTCATGTCAGAAGCATTTGCATTATCACATGACATTACATTGGAAAAGATGAACCTACCAATAGTTGTTCGCACTCCTGGAGGCCGATGTCAAACCTCCATGATGGCACATAACGTCACCGTCGAAATTGAGGGATTGGAATTCCTTGTTTCGCCCATCATCTTGAAATCTTCCACCATAGACCTCATTCTGGGAATGGATTGGTTGAAAGCTCACATTGCTTCGCTCAATTGTGCCACTAAAGTCGTCCAACTCCTTCATCCCTCCGAAGAGATAGTGAACTACACCGCCCGGGTTATCCAGAATGCCGAAGCTCAGATATATGCTCTGAATGCTTTGAACGCTTCACCTCTTGAGGGAATTGAGAACGTTCCAGTCGTTCGCAATTTTCCGGACGTCTTTCCAGAAGAACTTCCAGGAATACCCCCGGTTAGAGCTGTCGAGTTCGTCATCGACTTAAAACCAGGCACTACCCCTATTGCTAAGCGTCCCTACAAGATGCCGCCGCATGAACTCCTTGAACTTAAGGAGGAGATCGACAAATCGCTTCATAAAGGCTTCATTCATCCAAGTTCCTCTGCTTGGGGAGCACCTTCTCTCTTTGTTAAGAAGAAGGATGGTACTAACCGATTGGTCCAGGACTATCGGCCTATTAACCAAGCAACAATCCAGAACAAATATCCACTTCCCTGGATCAACGATCTTTATGATCAACTTGCTGGATCCTCTGTGTTCTCTAAACTCGACTTAAGGTTGGGTTACCATCAGATCCGAGTTCGTAAAGAGGATATCCCGAAGACCGCCTTCCTTACTCGTTATGGATCCTACGAGTACACCGTCATGTCCTTCGTAGTAACTAATGCTCCAGCAACCTTCTCTCGATTCATGAACTATATCTTCATGGACTACCTCGACAAATTCGTCATGGTTTATTTGGATGACATCCTTCTATATTCCAGGAATGAAGAAGAACACGCCGAACATCTTCGATTTTTATTGGAGAAACTTCGAGAACATCAACTATATGCCAAATTCTCCAAATGTGAATTCTGGTTATCTGAGGTGACCTATCTTGGTCACGTGATTACCAAAGATGGCATTGCTGTTAACCCAGAATGAGTTCAGGCTATTCTTAACTAGACTCCTCCGTAGACTATTAAGCAAGTCAGAAGTTTTCTCGGTCTCGCCAGCTATTGCCGTCGTTTCGTCGAGAACTTCTCCAAGATTGCTAAGCCACTGACTGACTTGCTCCACAAAGGCAAGAAGTTTGAATGGACGGAAAAGTGCCAAGAAAGTTTTCAGACACTTAAAGATAAGTTGACATCTGCCCCAGTGCTAGCTCCCCCTAATTCCTGCAAGGACTTTGTGATATATTGCGACGCATCCCATCAAGGATTAGGCTGTGTCCTAATGCAAGAGCGCAAAGTGATTGCTTATGGCTCTCGTCAGTTGCGTCCTCACAAAGATAAGTATCCAACACATGATCTCGAGTTAGCAGTAGTTATCTATGCTCTGAAGCTGTGGCGACATTACCTTCTTGGTAATCGTTGCGAGATATACATGGACCACCAAAGTCTGAAGTATCTGTATACCCAACCAGATTTGAATCTCTGTCAACAAAGGTGGCTCGAGACTATAGCTAACTATGACATGGATATTTCCTATACCCCTGGCAAGGCTAATGAAATGGCCGATGCTTTGAGCCACAAGTCTTATTGCAACAACCTCATGGTTCAGCAAGCACAACCCCTTCTCTATGAAGAACTTCGCAAGTTGAACCTCCATATTATTCCTCAGGGTTTTCTCAATACCCTGGTAGTTGAACCAGATCTCGAGGGCCTCATCAAGCATATACAAAAAACTAACTCTGAGGTTGAGAAGATTAAGCACTATCTCGCAGAAGGAAGGCGCTCATTCTTCACTATTGATGATGATGGCACCTTGTTCTTCAAAAATCGCTTAGTGGTTCCTAGAAAGGACAACCTGGATGTGACCCCGCGCATCATGAAAGAAGCTCATGATACACCTCTTTCAATTCACCCTGGTAGTACCAAGATGTACCAAGACATTCGTCAGAGATATTGGTGGCCTGATATGAAGCGAGACATTGCTCGTTATGTTGCTGAGTGTGACGTTTGTCGTCGCATCAAAGCAGAACATCAAAGGCCTGCTAGAACTCTACAACGACTTGCTATTCCTGAATGGAAATGGGACAAAGTTCAAATGGATTTCATCACTGGTTTTCCCAGATCGCAGAAGGGTCATGATGCTATTTTTGTCGTCATTGACCGATTCTCAAAGGTTGCTCACTTTCTGCCAGTCAAGGAGACAATCACTGCTAGTCAGTTGGCAGACTTGTATGTTTCCAGAGTTGTGTCACTCCACGGTGTTCCGTTGGAGATCAACTCAAACCGTGGCAGCCTCTTTACCTCAAGGTTTTGGAACAGTTTCCAGGAAGCAACGGGAACTCATATGTCCTTCAGCACCGCTTTTCACCCCCAGTCCTAGGGACAAGTTGAACGAGTCAATCAAGTGCTTGAAGATATGCTTCGAGCTTGTGTCATCTCATTCGGTAAGAAATGGGAGGAATCTCTCCTGTACAATAATAACTATCAGGCTAGTTTGAAGATGGAACCTTTTGAAGTCTTATATGGACGTAAGTGCCGAACTCCTCTGAATTAGTCAGAAACTGGGGAACGGCCACTCTACGGTCCGGACATTATCCAACAAGCTTAAGAACAAGTCCACATTGTCCGTGAACATTTGAAAGCTGCTCAGTCTCGTCAGAAGAGCAATTATGACCGAAAACACCAGGTAATGGTCTATCAACCTGGTGAACAAGCTTACCTCCGTGTCACCCCAATGAAGGGCACTCATCGATTTGGAATCAAGGGCAAGTTAGCTCCTTGCTAGATTGGCCCGTTCCATATCCTCGCCAGACGTGGAGAAGTGGCATATCAATTGGAATTGCCGCCGAATCTCTCTCAGGTTCATGATGTTTTTCATGTGTCGCAACTCCGTCGCTGCTTCAAGGATCCTATCCGAGCAGGGGATCATGAAATGCTTGAACTACAAGAGGATCTTCCTTATCAAGAATATCCGATCCGCATTCTTGATCAAGCTGAACGTCGAACCCATCAGAAGGCAATGAAGTTCCTTAAAGTTCAGTGGTCAAATCATTCTGAAGATGATGCCACTTGGGAACGCGAAGATCGTCTTCGTGAAGAATACCCCGCTCTCTTTCAGCCTACCTCTTAATTCTCGGGATGAGAATTTCTTTTAGAGGAGGAGAATTGTAACATCCCCATGTATTAAGCTACAGTGATCACCCTTTTGATAATGCCAAGTCACCATGATTAACAGTGCTTGATCATCATTTGAGTCATATCTCATTTCAAATTCCAATTGATATTGAAAATTCAAATATGAAGTAAAAATAAAAGTTGTTCAAATTTCAAAACTAAAAAGTTCATAATTTTGGAAATATTCCATTATAAATAATATTCAGGAAAACAACATCACCAAAATTCACTAGATGACTCTATCATCAAAAAACAGTACCAAAACAGTACCATTTAATCCCATTTCATTTAATAAAAATTCAAATGAAATCATTTTGTCTCCAAAACTTTTCTGGCAATGGTAAATATTGCATGGTATTTATTGAGCCAAGTCTCACAATTTACAAAAGTCATTTGGTGTGAAAAGAAAAGACAAAACAGTAACTAATAAAAGAAACAGGAAAAAGAAAAAGAAAAAGACAGAAACGCACTGCTGGACAGGGCCTAAGTGGCGCACAGTGCGGTCCAGCCCAGCCTGGCCGGCCTTTCCCCTACCTCGCGCCAGAGGCCGAGGCCGTGGCGCCAGCCGCCCGCGCTCGCCGTCGCAGCCGCGCCCGCTAGCCCTCGCGTCGCTACAGGGCGCTGGGTGGATAAGAAGGCCACCGCGGACACCCTGGACCGCCCCAGATCTTTCACCACCCCTCTCTCCCTCGCTCCCCTCACCCCGCCCGACGCAACCATGGATGCGCCTCCCTAGATCACATGGCCACCGCGCCGCCTCGCCTCGTCTCCGTGCCGGTTCGATTCGCCGTCGTCCGCTACAACGTCCACGCCAATGACCTCGAGATGGGACACCGCAGTGCCGTCCATGCCGTCGTCTTCTTCCTCGGGCACCCGGGATCGCCGCCGCCGTACGTTGCCAGCAAGCCTCCCCCAAGCCCATTACGCACACCTACAGGCTCGCCATGAGCATCGCTACTTTTCCCCTCATCTCTCTCCCTCTCGTTCGTCCCCTAGCTGCCGTACCCAACGAGGCCGAGCCCATCGCCGCGCGAGCTTGTCGCCGGCGTGGCTCCGGTGACCAAATGGTCATGTACCCGTGCTAGTCGTCCTCGCCGCAACGAGTACAGCCCCGCTATCTGCTTCGTTCACTCGCTTGCGCACCACATCGCTCATTCCGCCACCACCCGAACTTCGGCCGCCGCTTGCGAGCTCGCCGCCGTCGCTGCACGCCGTCTCCGGCCATGGCACCACCGCCATTCGACGCGGGCGAGTCCCAGCTTTCGAACGAGCCCACCCGCGCATCGAACGGCCGTCTGTGCCGCGTTTCCGAGCCTCTCCGGTGAAGATCCGCCGCGGGAGAGCTTGCCGGAGTAACTCCGGCGACGGCGCTGACGTGGCTGCCACCTGGCCGCCCTGTGCCACGGACCGCTGGGCCCCACGGGCCCCAGTTGACTGGGTTGACTAGTCAACTGTGCTGACTGGGCAGCCCAGCCACTGACATGTGGGCCCCGCACTATTTAATTTTTTTTATAAATAAATAATATGTGAATTAATTTAATTACTAATTAGCCACTGACATGTGGGTCCCGCTAGCAAATTAACGTAATTAGATAAATTAAGCCCCTGTTTAATTAAAACTTTGAAAAATCATATAAAATAAACCGTAACTCGGATGAAAATGATTTATATATGGAAAATCATCAGAATAATATGACGAATCCGAATATGATACCCACATACCTGCCACACCCCTCTAACCTACTGAACATGGAACCGTCCCCTCCGGTTTAATATACCGATAATCAGCTGGAGCTGGGAGAACACTCCCGGATAATTTCCCACTCCGACTAAGATGCTTAGCACTGCATTAGAACACCCCTAGCACAACATGTTGACATGTCATGCATCCCTGTTGCATTGTTGCCATGTATTTATTGTTTCTCCCCCTCCTTCTCTCCCGATAGACCCCGAGACTGCTGACGACACTGCTGAGTATGACTACGTCATCGACGAGCGGACCCCTTCAGCAGAGCTTCCAGGCAAGCAAAACCCCCTTGATCATCCGATATCGCCCATTCTTTCTCTCTTATGCTTGCATTAGAATTGCTTCTGTTGTTGCTCCGATAGCTCCTATTCTGATGCATAGTCTGATTTAGTCGCCTGCTATTGATACCTTACCTGCTACCCTATGATGCTTAGTTAGGTATGCTATGTTTCATTAGCTGGCCCTTCACCCTTGTCCGTTTGCCATGCTTGTTATCGGGCCGTGATCACTCTGGGTGATGATCGCAGAAATGTTACATTACTGCAATACTTGAAACTGTTAAAGTCGGACCAGCTCCAAGAGTGCCCGCGAGAGAATAATGTTAAAGACGGGTCGGCTCCAAGAGCACCTGCGAGTGATATTGTGGCGGAACGACAGGGAAGGCAGAGACCACCTAGGAGAGAGGTGGGCCTGGTCCTTTGTCGTAGTCCATGGGTTACCAAGTCGGAGCGACAGGGATCCTGTTCATCTTCGCGAGTTACTAAACACGCCTAACAGATTTGGGTATTTGATCTGAGTTGGCCGCTGGCCTATACGCACTACCACCACGCAGAATAATGGTTATGGGACCCTTTATGACATACGTTCCTTCCGAAAGCGATCCAGATGTCACAGTTCAGAGATGCGGGCTGATTGTTGGGGTGGGCTGGTTATGTCACTTGTGTATACAGTGTCGCGCCTGGGCCCCGACCACCCATGCAACGTGCAGAAGTGCAGAGGGCGATGGGCCTAAGACCCCTTCGCACTTAGGATTTAGACCGGCGTGTTGACCTCCCTAGAGAGTCTAGGTTGGTCTACGGAGTGTCGATTACCCAAGGCCGGGTATTGCCCAGCAAGTGTGTCCGGCCAGATGTAATCGAGCATGCTGGGTAACAGTGGTGCACCCCTGCAGGGAAGTTATTTATTCGAATAGCCGTGTCCATGGTAACAGGACGCTCAGAGTTGTATCCTGATCTGCTACAACTACAAATGGATACTCTTACAATGTTAAACTGTTACTACTGCTCTCGGGATCACTTTCTCGCAGGGTAGTCGAGGAAGGATCTTAGGGCATTACTAAAATATAATTGCTATTATATGTTACTATGCTCTACATTCTTCTGATGCTGCAAGATTGCTTCAAGATGCTAGTCTTCGATAGGCTAGGCCTTTCCCCCTCTGTTCTGGCATTTCTGCAGTTTAGTCCAAAGATATAGCCCCATTCCTTTGATACCGATGCATACTTAGTATAGTTCTGATGTAAGTCTTGCGAGTACTTTGGATGAGTACTCACGGTTGCTTTGCTACCTCTTTTTCCCCATACCCGGTTGCTGTGATCAGACGACGGAGCCCAGGAGCAGGAGATCCCCGGAGGCACCTACTACTACGTTGAGCCCGCCGACCAGGAGTAGTTCGGAGGCCCTAGGCAGGAGGCCTTCGCCTTTTCGATCAGTGTCGCTGTTTGTGATAGCCTTCTTAAGGCAGACTTGACTAACTATGTCTGTACCCAGATATTATTTGTTTGTATGACTTATGTATTCGGGTCCTCATGACCCGTGGTTTGTAATATGAAGATTTATGTTTAAATTTGTGTTTAGAGTTGTGTTCTGATATCTTCCCGTGAGTCTCTGATCTCTATCATGCATGTTTGCGTGTATGATTAGTGCACGGTCGAGCAGGGGCGTCACATTGTCGTTTGATCTGGGTGCATCCAATGGTGCAGACGTACAATCCGTGGGGTTTGGGTTCTGGCCAATCAGAATGCACGACTCACATCACGCAAAGTAGAGGTCATCGGCCATGGTTTGGTAGACACACGGCTTTCATGAATGAACCGTGTGCTATTTGCAAACCAGATTGCACATGTTCTGTTCATACATACTGGAGTGGGATCAATTGAGTGTGCTAGCTCTAGGGTATATAGTCGTAAATAGTTCAAATTCATTGCCAGGGCTGACAACATATCAAGGTCAACATATTAATCGTTCTTAGATCAACAGAAGGCCGGACATAACTCACAATTCAGTACTTGCGACAGCTCTAATTGAATGAATTAAGTTGCAGAATAGACATAATAAATAGTGTTACAGATTAATTCCCATGTACATTGGGGAACTGGGATCATTAGGTTGACCCCGAATGAACTTAGGATTTTTTATGATTTTAAGCCTCTATTTTGTTTGGTGCGTGATCCCTTGGCTGGCAACTCAGCAAATTCATCATACTCGTCCTCATCAGCAACATCCTCGACGCCCAGTACCCTCCTCTTCCCATGCATCACTACATGGCAGTTCTAATGCAAGGGGTCTTTCACATAGAAAATCTAGGTAGCATCGCTGGCAAGAATGAACGAGTCCTTGTGATATGCCATCTTTGTGATGTTAACATAGGTCTTCCTATAATCATCAACCCTTACCTGACCAAGAGGGACCCATCTGCACTTGAATAATGTCACCTTAACTTCCACATAGTTAAGCTCCCAAATCTCTTTGATGGTTCCATAGTATACCTTTTTATCAGCTTCATCTACAGTTATGCATTCTATTCTAATAGACTTGTTCTGATATGAGGTCTTATTATCATGTTCCTTAGTGTAGAATGTGTAGCCATTTATGTCATACGCTTGGTACCTCAATACCGTAGGTGATGGCTTTTGTGCCAACCATGTTGCAATGTCATCCATGGATCCGCGTGCCAAAAGATTCTTCAGTCATCTGATGTGGTCCTTATTGTTCACCTTCATCTCAACATCTAATGGATGCACAATGGGTAAGAACCTTCGTCGTATCTCCACCAAGTGTTCTTCGGCATAAGCGTCGAGAACTGGGCTATTAAGCAGTACTGTCAAATGGGCTTTATCGGTCTCATCTCCGGGTGCAGCGTGTGGTGCGCTAGCTAGGACCGGCTTACCAGCCGGCCTTCCCTAGTGGCGAGAGAGGGGAAAACCTATAGGTCTTTGTTTCATGTATTTAGTGCAAAACTCAACGACCTCCTCCGTGGTATAACCTTGTAGGATGCTTGCCTCTGGATGACATCGGTTCCGACAATAGCGTTCCAATATACCCATGAACCGCTCGAAGCGATACATATTGCGAAGAAACACAGGACCACAATACTTTATCTCATCGACAAGGTGCACAGTGAGATGGACCATGACATCAAAGAATGACGGTGGGAAAAACATCTCTAGGTTGGACAATATTCCTGCAATATCTGCTTGCATATAATCAAACTCTTCACGATCTACCACTTTCTGCCATAGTTTGTTGAAGAAATCATAGAGATCACTGAGTTTGTTTCTTATGTCTATATCCATCATATTCCTGATGGCCACTGGGAGGATTTGTGTCAACATTACGTGGAAATCATGTGACTTCATGTGTGCCAACTTCATTTTACCTTAACTCACATCCATGAGACTTCTGATGTTTGCGGAGTAAGAAGAGGGTGTCTTATTGACAACAAGTACTCGAAGAACTCTTTTGCTTCTTTTGGAGTGAAATTGTAACTCTGGCGAACGTGGAGGAATTTTTCATCATCTTCTACCTCATTCATGCATTTTGGCTGATCACCAAGCATATCGAGTCGTGCACCATCACCATCCTTTGTTTTACCTTTAATCTTGAGCAGAGTTCCAAGGATGCTTTCACATACGTTCTTCTCTACGTGAATGACATCAGTGCAGTGACGTACCCTTTGAGTCTCACAGTAAGGTAATTGCCAGAACACTGATTTCTTCTTAAACACTTGCCCCTTGGGTGTTTGTTTCGATGATGAACCGTGTCCCTTGCCAAGCACAACTTTAATTTTTTTAGCCATGTTGTGGACCTCCTTCCCAGAATAAGGTCTTGGGCCCAAACCTACCTCTGTCGTACCATCAAATTCAGCTTTCATCTTTCGGTATGGGTGATCTTTCCGTAAGAACCTACGATGACGCAAATGCACGATTTTGCCTGAGTTGGGAAGAAATCTACTCGCTGTCCTATCCATGCATGTGACACATCCTACATCTCCCCTTGTTTTCTGCCCCGACGTGTTGCCTAATGCCGGCATGTCTTGAATGGTGTGCAGCAGCAATGCATGTAGCTGAAAAAACTGCTTTTTGTAAGCATCATAACATTTTACACCAGGCTCTACCCACAATGTCAGCAGTTCTTCTACCAGTAGCTGAAAGTAAATGTCGATGTCATTTCCAGGTTTCTTTGGGTCTTGGATAATCATTGACATTATGGTGTATTTTTTCTTCATTCACAACCAAGGAGCAAGGTTATATATGCACAGAAGCACTGGCCATGTGATGTGTTTGGTGCTCATATCGCCAAATGGATTCATTCCATCAGTAAACTCCCCGAGCCTTATATTTGTAGGATCCCCAGCAAATTCTTTATATGTGTTGTTGATTAATTCCCACTGAGCCCCATCTTTCAGGTGCCTAAAATATTTATCCGCAGTTCTCTCATCATGATGCCACCGTAACCTCTTTGCCTCTCTAGGGTTTGCAAACAAATGCTTCAACCTTGGAATTAAAGGCAAGTACCAAACAACCATGAACGGGATTCCTGTCTTGATCTCGTCGTCCGTTTTGTACTTGTCTTTTGCTCTCCTGTGCTTGTATCATGGATGCTTGCATATGCGACATTCACGCAAATCTTTGTAGTCATCGCGGTACAACATACAATCATTCACACAAGCATGTATCTTCTGGACTTCAAGTTCCAATGGGCAAACAAATTTCTTTGCTTCATTCATGATTTTGGGGAGCACATTATCTTCTGGAAGAATGTCTTTGAAAAGACCTAACAACTATGTGAAGCCCTTGTTTGATAGACCGTTTTCTTCTTTCAATCTGAGAAGCACCAGTGTGGCACTCAACTTGGAATATTTCTTTTTGCAACCTGGATACAAATCTTTCTTGGAGTCCGCCTTAATGGTTCTGATCTAAGTCTTGTTGAGTACCTTTGTACTCATGGTTACTTAATTTATGTTTTTGCAGAGGAGACTTCTGTCTCACTAGTAGCTCCATGTAGAGTTCAACGTTGACCAAGTAGCCTAGGAATCCCAGACAGAGGTTTGGTTCCTATGGAGGGTCTTGTAAATAGACAGGCTTCCTAGCCTTCTTTCTTTTCAACTATTTGTACTCAGACATGTTTATGCTTCCGTTGCTTGTATGACTTTGAATGTTGGGTCATGAGACCCATGTTTGTAATATCATGTTATGTATGGCTCTTTCGAGCCTTATCTATAGTTGAGTTGGACTTATGTTGTGATGCCATGTTGTACAACACATACTTGCATGTTATGCATACGTGTAATATGTATTGCTACGTGTGGGGTTCGGCACCTAGTTGTATGCCTTTGGTAGCCTTTCTTACAGGGAAATGCCCCCTAGTCTTTCCACTGAGCCCTGGTAGTTCGCTACTACTCCGGAACATATGGATTGACTGACATGTATCTTTCTTTGCTCCTGTGTCTATCCCTACAGGGAAATGTCACGTGGTGTTTACTATAGTCCTTGTAGCTTTGCTACGACTTGGTTACACTCGCTGCTGGCCGACACGTGCATTGCTGGGTTACCTATGTTTGTCCCTATACGACTGTGCCACATTGGTTTACAACTAATCATGTCGATCTGGGTTCTTTGTCATATGGTTCCTAGCTACTTATTCATATAAGCTAGAGACAAAAGGCACAAACGGTCCAGCCAAGGTAAGGCGGCAGCCGTGTGAACCATGTGTGAGTCTCAGGGTACTTATATGGGTTGTTTCAGCTAGATCCATGTGCCTTAGGATCAGGGTCCCGACGGCTTTGGTATCAGAGCCTGACTGCCTATAGGATTACCAAGCCCCTTAGTCGATGTTGAGTCTAGAAATGCTTTAGTTATATAGGGGAATTGATTGTGGAAGGGAACGTAAGGCTCTTTTACTCCTCATCCCAAGTCCTTCTGATTCTGAGTCACCCTCTTCCTTTCTACGGGGTTAAGAAACTGGGCTACTCATCATTCTATCAGGATCACGTATTACTGGATCGCTCTGTAGACTTATAGGATGTTGTTGTCTTCTTGGATCGATGTTTCCATACGATCCAGTTGTTATGTTGTCAGTTGTCTTGTAGGTTGTCTCATATTTCAGGCCCGTATAGCTATGTTGTTCGAGTTATCCCAGGTTTCTAAATAGTCTGATGCATTTGCAAATCTCTTCTCCCTATTCCTGATGTCTTTTGGGCCAGACTAACCACATTAACCATTGTGTTGAGGTACTTCGTTGCCTTGACATATATGTTGAAGTTATTAGGAAACTAGGATATCTTAGAGACCACCCGTTACCCTAGCTTTGTTTTGTGTTTCCAGTGTGATGATCCTGGCCACCACTCTTGAAAGTGTTCATAATGTCATTAGTTAGTAGGCATTCTAAGTCTTGGTTCTTGAACCCATGATGCATCCTGCTCTTTTCTGTTGGTAGTGATTGTTGCTCCTTTAGGATGATTAGTAACCTTGTTCTAGTTCTCTAGGTCTGTGATATATCATTCTTCCAATACCATGAACCTTTATGGCAGAAGTCCTCTTTGAACCAAAAGATCACAACAAGAGTGCTCTTGATGAGTTCTCCAATCCATATTTGTGACTCTGCCAATCTTCCCCTTCTGCATGGGTTATTCATAAGAATTATGTTGAGCCTTGTTCGACATGTTAATCTATGCATCCACAACTCAGAAAATCATATGTTCCTTTGATTTGTCCCTATACAATTGTACTCCGACCTTAGTCTATCAATTGATAGTCAGGAGTAGTTGTTCATTCATGTTCATCGATGCCTATTATTCCTGTGGTCCGTCAAGCCATTCTATTTCAGAATGTCTAGGAGAAACAAACTCCAGCACCTCATCCATTTCTTGGATTGGGTCAAAGTAGTTGTATTCTGCAGATCAAGAGGCCAATCCAGCTTTTGTTCTGTTCTACCTTGGAGTATTACCCTCTTTCATGTCAAGAATATCATAGGAATTGCACAACATCTTATGAATTCTTGATGTAGTGATACTTCTTGCCATCATCATTCATTTCTCGGTCTTCGTGTTGGTCATAAACAGAATGCGACAAATGAACTGTGATGTGTGAAATCAATACTCCTAGCAACCCCATTTCTTAGTAGTTAATGGACGATAATTTCATTCTTAGTGTGTTGGTTATTGAATCACCATTCTACGATTGATTGTGCTACCTGGTCCATTTTTTCTTGGTGCACTTTTCGATCAGTGAGTGAGGATTGTGACAATCCCTCGCTTTTTTGATCATATCATCTTGCCCTGAAAAGCAAGAGTGTTCTCGAGCTTAGTAACATATCGGTGGTTCGTGATTTTCCATATATCTTCTCGGAAGTATCACCAGGCTATCCGCTGACCATTATGTTGAGCTCACGATCAAGTTGGTTTATCCCTATAAACCACCCCTTCTCCAAGAATCTGTGTTGGATACCCTAAGCTATTTCATTAAACTAAACAACAACTTAGAGTGTTGGAAGATAAAAGATTTATCTGACTTAGTTCATTCCGAAGGGATATCTTGTGTGTGTGAGTGTGTTGAAGAGAGATGATACCTTCATCGATGGACCTTCATGATCAATTACTGGATCTATTATCTCATCCATGCTTTGATTTGAGTGTGGGCTATTGTCAAATCAAAATCAGTAGCAACGATTTTCCTAATGTTTTTTTACTCGTGGATGTCTCCTCGAGCATACACCATTATATCTTTTGGTCTGACCAATGGTATCATCTTGTTCATATCGTTGTGGATTCCATCTTCATGGAAATTTTGATGAATTGTTGTTGAGCCCATTGGCAACATCCTTCTCTTCTCCATGATTCATGATGAACATTTAAGCTAGTGTTGGAAACTTTTGTAAGCATTATCTTCTTCTGGAAGCATATGTTTGGATGAAAGAAGTGAATTCCTCTAATTCATGTGCATTCGATGCAAGTTGCCGCCGTAAATTCGAGAAAGCTTGTTTTTGCTTTCTTTGGAATCATTCCTAGTCACTCATGCATGTGTGAAGTATCCTATGGTTTGATAGGTTGGCCACCTCCATTCTATATGTGTTTCCTAGCACACCAAGCCACTGATTGATTTGTTCAAGGAAAAGTTCCTTCTTAAGAGCAAGACTTATGCAAGGACTTCGATATCCTCGATGATGGTTCCCAACCAGAACTCGGTAGTGTTTTGTTGTAAGACTTTTATGTGGTCATGCTTGTCTTCGACGGTGTGTTCACATGTGTCTTACAAACCAGCTCATGTTTTGGAGCTTGCCTCCGCAGTTCATTTCTCGAGAATCCCACAACGTCATCTGTCGATTTGTGTTGCAAACTTTCTTTTCCAGACATGCTGAGTCTGAAGCTTCCTGATGACCCACAAGTATAGGGGATCAGTCGTAGTCCTTTTGATAAGTAAGAGTGTCGAACCCAACAAGGAGCAGAAGGAAATGATAAGCGGTTTTCAGTAAGGTATTTTCTGCAAGCACTGAAATTAGCGGTAACGAGTAGTTTGATAGCAAGATAATTCATAACAAGTAACAAGTAAAAGTGTAACAAAAGTGTAGCAAGGTGGCCTAATCCTTTTTATAGCAAAGGACAAGCCGGAACGAACTCGTATAATAAGCAAAACGTTCTCGAGGACACATGGGAATTTCATCTAGTCACCTTCATCATGTTTGTTTGATTTGCGTTCGCTACTTTGATAATTTGATATGTGGGTGGACCGGTGCTTGGGTGCTGTTCTTACTTGAACAAGCCTCCCACTTATGATTACCCCCTCTCGCAAGCATCCGCATCTACAAAATAAGAATTAAGATAACTTTAACCATAGCATGAAACATATGGATCCAAATCAGCCCCTTACGGAATAGCGCATAAACTAGGGTTTAAGCTTCTGTCACTCTCGCAACCCATCATCTAATTACTACTCCACAATGCCTTCCCTTAGGCCCAAAGATGGTGAAGTGTCATGTAGTCGACGTTCACACGACACCACTAAAGGAAGCAACAACATACATATCATCAAAATATCGAACGAATACCAAATTCACATGATTACTTATGACAAGACTTCTCCCATGTCCTCAAGAACAAAAGTAACTACTCACAAATCATATTCATGTTCAAGATCAGAGGGGTATTGAATAGCATTAAGGATCTGAACATATAATCTTCCACCAAATAAACCAACTAGCATCAACTACAAGATGTAATCAACACTACTAGCAACTGTCGGGGCCGGATTTCTGGACACATTATCCTAGAAATTAACCCCTCGTGTCGTCACCAGCCCCAAGATCATTGTTACTGGTGGACACGTCCTTGTTACAGATTACCAAGTAATTACAAGAATTGGATACAAGACCATAAAGGTCTTCTGATACAACAATGATTTCTAGTGACGGGTGATGGAAGCGACTCGTGGTTCTCCAACGTCGATGGGGCACCATTCCCATAGGAACAGCTGACCTGGATAACTCCTATCTTATGTGGCTGCTATCTCCGATTCCTAGGTTGTGGGGTGTGCCTTCATAGTGCTCTTCTCCTATCGTGATCTGGCCAAGACAATAGCCAGGGACAAGACGGTGAGTATGTTTGAATGTACTCGCAAACATTATGAACAAAAGATATACTGAATGCAGTAGAGTGCATATGATCATGATGGATTAATTTATATGCATATGCTGACCGAAATTAAAGTATGGCATGATAAATATTAATATGGTGCGGATGGATAAATATATCATTTTAGTAATGAACCAAGAAAAAAAATGGAACATCGGGCGCTGGACCGCTCGAGGAATTCCAAGAAAAATGCCAAACGGGTGTCTGAATACGACGCCTCGAGAGGTCTTGAAAAGAAATGCCAAACGGCTGTCTGAATGCGATGCCTCAAGAGGTCTTGAAAAGAAATGCCAAACTGGTGTCTGATACGTCCATTTTGCATCATGTTTTACAACTTTTATTTATATTTTTTTAATCTATATAACACTTTGTGGAGCAATTCTAATGCCTTTTCTCTCTTAATATGCAAGATTTACACAAAGAGGGAGATTGCCGGCAGCTGGAATTCTGGACCTGAAAAAGCTATGTCAGAGATACCTATTCTGCATATCTCCAAATGAGCTGAAATTTCATGGAGATTTATTTTGGAATAAATAAAAAATACTGGAAGAAAGAAATACCAGAGGGGGCCACCCAGGAGCCCACGAGGCACCAGGGCGCGCCACCCCCCTAGGCGCGCCCTGGTGGCTTGTGGGGCCCCTGGCCAGCCTCCGGTGCCCATTTTCTGGTATATAAGTCCATTTTCCCTAGAAAAAATATAGAGAAGACTTTTGGGACAGTGCGCCACCGTCTCGAGGCGGAAGTTGGGCAGGAGCACTTTTGCTCTCCGCTGGAGCGATTCCGCCGGAGATACTTCCCTCCGGGAGGGGGAAATCAGAACCATCGACATCACCAATGATCCTCTCATCATGGGAGGACCAATCTTCATCAACATCTTCAATAGCACCATCTCATCTCAAACCCTAGTTCATCTCTTGTATTCAATCTTTGTCTCAAAACCTCAGATTACCTGTGGGTTGCTAGTAGTGTTGATTACATCTTGTAGTTGATGCTAGTTGGTTTATTTGGTGGAAGATTATATGTTCAGATCCAATATGCAATTCAATACCGCCCTGATCTTGAACATGAATATGGTTTGTGAGTACTTACTTTTGTTCTTGAGGACATGGGAGAAGTCTTGTCATAAGTAATCATGTGAATTTGGTATTCGTTCGATATTTTGATGATATGTATGTTGTTGATTCTCTTAGTGGTGTCATGTGAACGTCGACTACATGGCACTTCACCATCTTTGGGCCTAAGGGAATGCATTGTGGAGTAGTAATTAGATGATGGGTTTCTAGAGTGGGAGAAGCTTAAACCCTAGTTTATGCGCTATTCCGTAAGGGACTGATTTGGATCCATATGTTTAATGTTATGGTTAGAGTTATCTTAATTCTTGTTTCGTAGTTGCGGACGCTTGCGAGAGGGGGTAATCATAAGTGGGAGGCTTGTTCAAGTAAGAACAGCACCCAAGCACCGGTCCACCCACATATCAAATTATCAAAGTAGCGAACGCGAATCAAACAAACATGATGAAAGTGACTAGATGAAATTCCCATGTGTCCTCGAGAACGCTTTGCTTATTATAAGAGATCGTTCCGGCTTGTCCTTTGCTACAAAAAGGATTGGGCCACCTTGCTGCACTCTTTGTTACTATTGCTACTTGTCACTTGTTACAAATTATCTTGCTATCAAACTACTCGTTACCGATAATTTCAGTGCTTGCAGAAAATACCTTGCTGAAAACCGCTTGTCATTTCCTTCTGCTCCCCGTTGAGTTCGACACTCTTACTTATCGAAAGGACTACGATTGATCCCCTATACTTGTGGGTCATCAAGACTCTTTTCTGGCGCCGTTGTCGGGGAGTGAAGCGCCTTTGGTGAGTGGAATTTGGTAAGGAAAAATTTATATTACGTGCTGAAATTTACTGTTACTTGTCACTATGGAAAGTAATCCTTTGAGGGGTTTGTTCGGGGTATCTTCACCTCGACCGGAAGCACCAAGTGTTGCTCCTCAACCAACTGCACCTACTGAAAATATTTATTATGAGATTCCTTCGGGTATGATAGACAATCTGCTAGCTAATCCTTATGCAGGAGATGGAACGATACATCCTGATATGCACTTGATCTAATGTGGATGAAATTTGTGGATTGTTTAAGCTTGCAGGTTTATCCGGAGATGGAGTTAAGAATAAAGTATTCCCTTTATCTTTGGAGGGAAAGGCATTGACATGGTATAGGCTATGTGATGATACTGATACATGGGACTGGAACTGACTGAAACTGGAATTCCACCAGAAATTTTATCCTATGCATTTGGTTCATCGTGATCAGAATTATATATATAATTTTTGGCCTCGTGAAGGAGAAAGCATCGCTCAAGCTTGGGGGAGGCTTAAGTACATGATGTACACATGCCCCAATCATGAGCTCTCAAGAGAAATTATCTTACAAAATTTTTATGTTCGACTTTCTCATGATAATCAAACCATGCTCGATTCTTCTTTGACTGGCTCCTTTATGAAGAAAACTATTGAATTCAGATGGGATCTTCTGGAAAGAATTAAATGCAACTTTGAAGATTGGGAACTCGACAAAGGTAAAGAGTCAGGTATAATACTTGAGTTCGATTGTGTTAAATCTTTTATGGCTACCGATGCTTTTCATAAGTTTAGCACTAAATATGGACTTGACTCTGAGATAGTAGCTTCCTTTTGTGAATCATTTGCTACTCATGTTGATCTCCCTAAGGAGAAGTGGTTTAAATATCATCCCCCTGTTAAAGAAAAGATTGAGGAACCCGTTAGTATTAAAGAAGAAACAATTGTTTACCATGCTGATCCAGTTGTGCCCACTGCTTATATTGAGAAACCTCCTTTTCCTGTTAGGATTAAGGAACATGCTAAAGTCTCAACTGTGGTTAAAAAAAGCAATATTAGAGCACCTAGACCCTATGAACAAATTAAAGTTGAACCTAATGTTGCTATGGTTAAAGATCTCTTGGTCGATAATATAGATGGGCGTGTTATTTACTTATGTGATGAAGCAGCTAGAATCGCTAAACCAGATCCTAAAGATAAAAACAGACCCGTAGTAAGCATGCCTGTTGTCTCTGTTAAAATAGGAGATCATTGTTATCATGGCTTATGTGATTTGGGTGCTAGTGTGTGTGCTATTCCATTTACCTTATATCAAGAAATTATGAATGATATTGCACCTGTTGAAAAAGAGGACATCGATGTTACTATTAAGCTTGCAAACAGAGACGCCATTACACCACTTGGGATCGTTAGAGATGTTGAAGTCTTGTGTGGAAAAATAAAATACCCTACTAATTTTCTAGTCCTCGGTTCTCCACCAGATGATTTTTGTCCCATTATATTTGGTAGACCTTTCTTGAACACTTTTAATGCCAAGATTGATTGCGCTAAAGAAACTGTTAGTGTTAATTTTGGTGGTATGTCTCATGAGGTTAATTTCTCCAAGTTTCGTAGACAACCTCATGATAAAGAATTGCCTAGTAAATATGAAATTATTGGTCTTACTTCTATTGTCGTGCCTCCTACTGATCTGTTAGAACAATATTTGCTAGACCATGAAAACGATATGCGTATGAATGAAAGAAATGAAATAGATAAGATGTTCTCTGATCAACCACCTATCCTTAAACACAATTTTCCTGTTGAAACTCTTGGAGGCCCTCCTCCACCTAAGGGTGACCCTGTATTTGAACTGAAGCAATTGCCTGATACATTGAAATATGCTTATCTTGATGAAAAGAAGATATATCCTGTTATTATTAGTGCTAACCTTTCAGAGCATGAAGAAAACAGACTACTAAAACTCTGAGGAAGCACCGAGCTGCTATTGGATATATTCTTGATGATCTTAAGGGCATTAGTCCCACTCTATGTCAGCACAAAACTAATATGGAGCCTGATGCTAAACCAGTTGTCGACCACCAATGACGATTAAATCCTAAGATGAAAGAGGTGGTATGAACCAAAATATTAAAGCTTCTGGAAGCAGGTATAATCTATCCCATAGCTGATAGTAGATGGGTAAGTCCCGTTCATTGTGTCCCTAAGAAAGGAGGTATCACCGTTGTTCCTAATGATTAAAATGAACTCATTCCACAAAGAATTGTAACTGGTTATAGGATGGTAATCGATTTTAGAAAATAAACAAAGTTACTAGAAAAGATCATTACCCCTTACCTTTTATTGATCAAATGTTAGAAAGATTGTCTAAGCATACACACTTCTGCTTTATTGATGGTTATTCTGGTTTCTCTCAAATACCTGTATCACCAACCGATCAAGAGAAAACCACCTTTACTTGTCCTTTTGGAACTTATGCTTATAGACGTATGCCTTTTGGTTTATGTAATGCACCTGCTACCTTTCAAAGATGTATGCCTACTATATTCTCTGACTTTTGTGAAAAAATTGTTGTGGTTTTCATGGATGATTTTTCCGTTTACGGAACTTCTTTTGATGATTTCTTAAGCAACCTTGATTGAGTTTTGCAGAGATGTGAAGAAACTAATCTTGCCTTGAATTGGGAGAAGTGCCACTTTATGGTGAATGAAGGTATTCTCTTGGGGCATAAAATTTCTGAAAGAGGTATTGAAGTTGATAAAGCTAAGGTTGATGCTATTGAGAAAATGCCGTGTCCTAAAGATATTAAAGGTATAAGAAGTTTCCTTGGTCATGATGGTTTCTATAGGAGGTTTATTAAAGACTTCTCTAAAATTTCTAGGCCTCTTATCAATCTTTTGCAAAAAGATGTTCCATTTGTTTTTGATGATGATTGTCTAGAAACCTTTGAAACACTTAAGAAAGCCTTAACCACTGCACTTATTGTTCAACCTCCTGATTGGAACTTGCCTTTTGAAATTATGTGTGATGCTAGTGATTATGCTGTTGGTGCTGTTCTAGGACAGAGAGTTGATAAGAAATTAAATGTTATCCATTATGCTAGTAAAACCCTAGACAGTGCTCAAAGAAATTATGCTACTACTGAGAAAGAATTTCTAGCAGTTGTGTTTGCATGTGGTAAATTTAGATCTTATATAGTTGATTCTAAAGTAACTGTTCACATCGATCATGCTGCTGTTAAATATCTTATGGAAAAGAAACATGCTAAACCTAGACTCATTAGGTGGGTTCTACTGCTACAGGAATTTAACTTGCATATTATTGATAGAAAGGGAGCTGAGAATCCCGTAGCAGCTAATTTGTCTAGAATGGAAAATGTTCTTGATGACCCACTACTAATTAATGATGATTTTCCTGATGAACAATTAGCTGTCATAAATGCTTCTCGTAATACTCCTTGGTATGCAGACTATGCTAATTATATTGTTGCTAAATTTATACCACCTAGTTTCACATACCAATAAAAGAAAAAGTTCTTCTATGATTTAAGACATTACTTCTGGGATGACCCACATCTTTATAAAGAAGGAGTAGATGGTATTATTAGACGTTGTATACCTGAGCACGAACAGGAACAAATCCTACGGAAATGTCATTCCGAGGCTTACGGAGGACACCATGCGGGAGACAGAACTGCACATAAGGTATTACAATCTGGTTTTTATTGGCCAACTCTTTTCAAGGATGCTCGTAAGTTTGTCTTATCTTGTGATGAATGTCAAAGAATTGGTAATATTGGTAGACGTCAGGAAATGACTATGAATTATTCACTTGCTATTGAACCATTTTATGTTTGGGGATTTGATTATATGGGACCTTTTCCTAAATCCAATGGGTATACTCATATTTTAGTTGCTGTTGATTACGTTACTAAGTGGGTAGAAGCTATTCCAACTAGTAGTGCTGATCATAACACTTCTATTAAAATGCTTAAAGAAGTTATTTTCCCAAGGTTTGGAGTCCCTAGATATTTAATGACTGATGGTGGTTCACATTTTATTCATGGTGCATTCCGTAATAAACTGCTTGCTAAATATGATGTCAACCATAGAATTGCATCTCCCTATCAGCCTCAATCTAGTGGTCAAGTAGAATTGAGCAATAGAGAAATAAAATTAATTTTGCAAAAAACCGTCAATAGATCTAGAAAGAATTGGTCTAAGAAACTTGACGATGCATTATGGGCTTATAGAACTGCTTATGAAAATCCTATGGGTATGTCTCCTTATAAAATGGTTTATGGAAAAGCATGTCATTTACCTCTTGAGTTAGAACGTAAAGCATATTGGGCAATTAAAGAACTCAATTATGATTTTAAACTTGCCGGTGAAAAGAGGTTATTTGATATTAGCTAATTAAATGAATGGAGAACCCAGGCTTATGAAAATGCCAAATTGTTTAAAGAAAAAGTTAAAAGATGGCATGATAGAAGAATTCAAAAACGGGAATTCAAAGTGGGTGAGCAAGTTCTATTATACAATTCTCATTTGAGATTCTTTCCAGGAAAGCTTCTCTCTAAATGGGAAGGACCGTATATCATTGAGGAAGTTTATCGCTCCAGAGCAATCAAAATCAACAACTCCGAAGGCACTAATCCGAGAGTGGTGAATGGGTAAAGAATTAAGCATTATATTTCAGGTACTCCCATTAATGTTGAAACTCATATTATTGAAACAAATACACCGGAGGAGTATGATACGTCTCCATCGTATCTACTTTTCCAAACACATTTGCTCTTGTTTTGGCCCCTAATTTGCATGATTTGAATGGAACTAACCTAGACTGACGCTGTTTTTAGCAGAATTGCCATGGTGTTTTTTTTGTGCAGAAATAAAAGTTCTTGGAATTGGATGAAAATTTTTGGAGATTTTTTATGGAATAAATAAAAATACTGGAACCAAGACCCACTGGAGGGGGGCCACCCAGTGCCCACAAGGCACCAGGGCGCGCCACCCCCCCAGGCGTGCCCTGGTACCTCGTGGGGCCCACGTGGCTCCGTCTAACCTAATTCCAATGCTATAAATTCACAATTCCAGAGAAAAAAATAAGAGAGGAAGTTTTATTGTGTTTCACGATACGGAGCCGCCGCCACCTCCTGTTCTTCATCGGGAGGCCAGATCTGGAGTCCGTTTGGGTCTCCGGAGAGGGGGATCTTCCGGCATTGTCATCATCAACCATCCTTCGTCACCAATATCATGATGCTCACCGCCGAGAGTGAGTAATTCCTTCGTAGGCTTGCTGGACGGTGATGAGTTGGATGAGATTTATCATGTAATCGAGTTAGTTTTGTTAGGGCTTGATCCCTAGTATCCACTATTTTCTGAGATTGATGTTGCTATGACTTTGCTATGCTTAATGATTTTCACTAGGGCCCGAGTGCCATGATTCCAGATCTGAACCCTTTATGTTTTCATGAATATATTTGTGTTCTTGATCCGATCTTGCAAGTTATATGCACCTGCTATGTGTTATGATCCGCATACCCCAAGGTGACAATAATTGGGATTCTTTCCGATGATTGCCATAGTTTGAGGAGTTCATGTAGTCACTATGTGTTAATGCTTTGTTCCGGTTCTCTATTAAAAGGAGGCCTTAATATCCCTTAGTTTCCTTATGGACACCGGTGCCACGGAAGGGTAGGACAAAAGATGTCATGCAAGTTCTTATCACAAGCACGTATGACTATATACGGAATACATGCCTACATTACATTGATGAATTGGAGCTAGTTGTGTGTCGCCCTAGGTTATGACTATTACATGATGAATGTTATCCAACAATATCACCGATCCAATGCCTACAAGTTTTTCACATATTGTTCTTTGCTAAGTTACTACTGTCTCAATTGCTACAAACTACTGATGCTACCGTTACTGCTACTGTTACTATTATTACCACTGCTATCAAACTATCATACTACAGTGCTACTGATCACTCTGCTGCAGATATTTAGTTTCCAGGTGTGGATGAATTGACAACTCAACTGCTAATACTTGCAAATATTCTATGGCTCCCCTTGTGTCGAATCAATAAATTTGGGTTGAATACTCTACCCTCGAAAACTGTTGCGACCCCCTATACTTGTGGGTTATCAAGACCCTTTTTCTAGCGCCGTTGCTGGGGAGCATAGCTTTATTTGCTAAGTCACTTGGGATTTATATCTGTTGATCACTATGAAGAATCTGAAAGACGCTAAGACCAAGATTGTTCCCTCTAAGACGAGGGGAGGTAAGGAACTGCCATCTAGCTCTGCACTTGATTCACCTTCTGTTTTCAGTAAACTTGCAACACCACCACATGCTATTAATTCTAATATGTCGCAAGTTATTGATGATACCACTTCTGCTATGAATGATACTCATTATGATGCTAGTACTATGCTTGATAATGTTGTGCCACTTGGTGAATTTCTTACTGAACAAATTGCTAAAGTTAAAGAAATTAAAAATGTTGAATCTCTTGAGAATTATGGTTCACCAATTATGCCTAGCTCCCCTACCAGAGTTGAAACACCTGATGAACATTGCTTTGATAGGGAGACGGCTAGAGCCATTCTTGCTTGTAATGATAGACATGAAGTTATAAAAGTGCTTGCTGAAATGAAAGAAAAATCTATGAGGGAGAGAATGAAATATGATCCTAAGTTTGCTACCTCTCCCATATTTTTTACTGATAAGGATTATGAATTCTCTGTCGATCCTGAGTTAATTACTTTGGTTGAATCTGATCCTTTCCATGGTTATAAAACTGAAACCGTTGTGGCACATCTTACTAAATTAAATGATATAGCCACCCTATTTGCTCATGAGGAAAAAATTCGCTATTACTATATTCTTAAGTTGTTTCCTTTCTCATTAAAGGGTGATGCTAAAGAATGGTATAATACTCTTGCTCCTGGTTGTGTGCGTAGTCCCCAGGATATGATTTATTACTTCTCTGAAAAATATTTTCCTGCCCATAAGAAACAAGTTGCTTTACAGGAAATATTTAACTTTGTGCAAATTGAAGAAGAAAATCTCCCTCAAGCTTGGGGGAGGCTTCTCCAATTACTTAATGCTTTGCCTGATCATCCTCTTAAGAAAAATGAAATACTTGATATCTTCTATAATGGACTAACCGATGCTTCTAGGGACTACCTAGATAGTTGTGCGAGTTGTGTTTTCAGGGAAAGGACTATTGAACAAGCTGAGGAATTATTGAATAATATATTGAAGAATGATAATGATTGGACACTTCCTGAACCACCGCCCAAACCCACTCCGAAGAAGAGGGGTATTTTATATCTCAGTCCTGAAGATATGCAAGATGCAAAGAAATGTATGAAGGAAAAAGGTATTAAAGCTGAAGATGTTAAGAATCTAGCACCTATTGAATAAATACATGGTCTTGACACACCGTCACAGGTAGTAGAGGTAAATTCTCTTATAAAATTTGATGAAGGTGATATTCCTTCTAACAAACCTCCTAGTCAATGCTTGTATGAATTTGACAATTATATTATTATGCAAGATCACTTCAATGCAAATGTTATGAAACAATTGAAACGAAATGCATACATGATTGATCGCTTGAGTGACTTGTTATTTAGAATTGCTAATGATGTCAAAGGTGTGAGTAAACATGCATCTATGGTTCAAACTCAATTAGAACAAGTTGCTAAATCTCGAAGTGAATTTCTCAATGAAATGAATAACTATATGAATGATCATGCTGTTAGAGTAATGACTAGAGGAGGTAGAATGACTCAGGAGCCACTTTATCCTGAAGGTCACCCAAAAAGAATTGAACAAGATTCTCAAAGAATTAATGTTGATGCACCTAGTCCATCTAAAAAGAAAAACAAAAAGAAAAATGATAGGACTTTGCATACTTCTAGTGAACCCGAGGTAGAAAAACCCTTAGAGGATAATAATGATGTTTCTATTTCCGATGCTGAAACACAATGTGGTAATGAACATTCACCTGATGATAATAATAATGATGATGCTCATGTGGATACCCAACCAGATAATAATAAAGAACCTGATAATGATGTTAAAATAGAACCTGCTGTTGATCTTGATAACCGACCATCTAAAAATAAACGTTATGATAAAAGAGACTTCGTTGCTAGAAAACATGGTAAAGAAAGAGAACCATGGGTTCAAAAACCCATGCCCTTTCCTCCTAAACCACCTAAGAAAAAAGATGAGGAAGAATTTGAACGCTTTGCTGAAATGCTTAGGCTAGTCTTTTTGCGTACTCGTTTGACTGATATTATAAAGATGCCTCCTTATGCTAAATACATGAAAGACACTGTCACAAATAAAAGAAAGATACCTGAAGCTGAAATTTCCACCATGCTTGCAAATTATTCATTAAGGATGGAGTACCTAAGAAACTAGGAGATCCAGGAATACCAACTATACCATGCTCCATTAAAAGAAATTATGTCAAAACAGCTTTGTGTGATTTAGGAGTCGGTGTTAGTGTTATGCCTTTTTATCTATATAAAAGACTTCATTTGAATAAACTCACTCCCACTGAAATATCATTGCAAATGGCTGATAAATCAACTACCATACCTATCGGTGTTTGTGAGGATGTGCCCGTGTCGGGCTAACGACCATCTATGGGGCCATGCAACCCCTTGTGGTTCGGCGGGGAAGATCGACGTGCACAAAGAGCATGAACAATGGGACACGACGGATTTTACCAAGGTTCGGGCCACTGAGAAGCGTAAAACCCTACTCCTGCCTTTGGTGAATTAGTGTTACGGAAGCATGGTACAAGGAGCGCTTCTCCCCGGCAAGGCATGGGGAGAGCAGCTACGCGAGAGGTGCTTGTGTTCGAAGAGGTGTCCGAATCCTCTAAACTGTTGCCTTGGCCCTCCTTTTATAGCTTAAGGGGTTACCACAGTGGAAAAACAGTAATTACATCGTGACTAGATAGCAAACAATGCTATCATACCTTACTCTGCCAGTTTAGGACAAAGGCATTAAATGCGCCGTTAGGTGTCATGCGGAGAGGTAGTCCCGGCAAGGTTTCTGCACCGCTTGCCCAGCTACCTCGTATTATCCTGACACGCCTCCTGGACGGGTGTCTTTAGAAGCAAATCTTGTCCCAGCGTGCCGACACGTGTCCGACAAGTCTCACCAACCAGCCTGCGCGGTCGACACCTCACTTGCCAGCGAACACCTGTGCGGCAAGGTGGAGTGCCGGAGGGCTGGTATAAGCTTGCCGGCGCGTAGCTTGCCGGGTCCTCACCTTCCCGGTTTAGCCTTGCCAGCAAGGAATGTCTTCATCTTTGGTACTAGTTGAGTGTCGTGCCTTGAGCTTCTTTCTGGTAGCTTCTTTGGCTGGACTCCGAATCTTGGTCTTGGCAGTTCCCGGCAAGGCCTTGGCCGACAAGGAGGCTGCTACTGTCTGTGCATAAGTCAGGGTATAAAATGCCCATGTTTTATACACCGACAGGAGCCCCCGGGCCTGGGCCATACGCACGTCCGAAGCGTCGTTGGGCTAGGCCCAAACAATGCATAGACACGTGGCGGGAAGCTGCCGTTGGTTAGAATCGACGGGCGCTTAGCCACGCGTGGCAAGAGACAACTGCCCCATCTGCCTTTATTTCTCCTTTTTCTGCGCTCCTCCATCACGTGCGTCTGCATCCATGCAGGGCAGCGGATTGGTGGAGAAGGGCGGTCGTTGGAGTGGTGCGCCTGGTAATGGGCGCAGAACGCGGGATTGGCGAACTTGGACGGTCGCTGGAGTAATGCGTCCGTCCGAGAGTGCAGAGCGCAGGATTGGGGAGGCTGAGCGGCCACCTGAAGACGGTGAAGAGCCAGCCCCCGCGCTCTCCCTATAAAGAGGAGGGCCGCGGGGATGCGACGCTCATCCACTTCTTCCATCCCATCCTTTTCGTAGCCGCCATCTCCATCTTCTTCTCCTCCCTTCCCCCCGCTTCCGCGATCGTCATGGCGAGGGGGAGAGGGCGAGCTCGTGGATCTGTCGCCGCTACGAGGGCCTCTCTTCGGGATCATGCCGGTGCTTCAGCTACGGCCGCGGAGGCCGCCCCCGGCGCTCAGGGAGGAACCGCGGGTCGTGGTCGTGGAAGACGCGGCGCCCGAGGTCGAAGCGGCCGTGGCGGTGCACTTGCTACTCCGTCCCCAGCCATCCAGCCCCCGGCAGAAGGCCACACGGTGCGCGAGTTCGTCGTGGAGCTGTGCGACCGGCCATGGAGCCGGCTGCGGCTTCCCCGTCCCTTTGCCAGGGAGATGGAGGGCGTTGACTTGCGCGGCTTGTGGTTGCGCGTTGACGGTTGCTGCAATGGCTCGGTCTGGGTGGCCGTCGAGACTTCCACCAATGGCATCTTGTACTTCACGCGGGGGTGGAAGTCCTTCAGGTTGGACGGACCCGACACGCTCGTCGTGAAGCTCTTCGGGGCTTCAGGAGCTCGTCTGGATTGCTGTGCGGAAACTTCAAGTGACTCTGACACCGCTTCCTCCAGCAAGACTGAGGATGATGATGATGATGGCGGCGCTCCAGGCATGAAGGTCGAGGACGACGGCTCCGACTCCTTCGTCTCGTATTGATTGCCGGCAGCACCATCATCTGGTCTTCCGGCAACGAGCCATCCTAGGCGCCCCTTTTGCCCTCGCATCGCTCTTGAGATAAACCCTGGCAAAGGGCCAAGGAAAATGTAATCGAGCTCTTTCTTAATGAAAATCTCATCATTGTCGGGTTTAGACAAATGCATGCTGTTTCCCTCATTTTATTTTGCCTTTGAACGAATGTATCCCTACGCTGTTCGAAATCTTGCTGGCGCGCACGCTTGCCGCGAGCGCTTTGAGGAACGGGTCCTTAGCAGCCTGCTGGAAACGCCGCCGCCGGCAAGCTTGCCGGAGCATGTACTTGCCCCGAGCGCTTTGAGGAATGGGTCCTTAGCAGCCTGCCGGAAGTATCGAGGCCGGCAAGTTTTCCTTAGCCGTTTTCACTGCAGCTACTTAAATTGTCAAGCGGACTCGAAATAAAATAAGAGCGCGAATGATTGCGACAAGGTTCCTTCGCATGCAGGTTTCTCATACAAAGTGCAAAATCGTTCAAGGGAGAATGCGAAATGTAATTAAGGAAAAAAATTCAAAGTTTTGCAACTTAGCTTTTCCCTGCGTCGTTTCCCTTGCTGCATGAAATGATCACTTGAACGTCATTAAAAATGGTATCCATCTCCACTCCCCCCGGGAAACTTGCGCGCGAGGGATCCTTCTTATCCTTTTAAGAAAAAGAAAGAAGAGAAAAGAGCAGTTGAGGAACCTTGATGGTCCGCTAGCCATTTCATACAAACTAAAGTGTAAGTCACAACATCACATGCATGGACATGTAAATGGATATGTACGAGGAGTTGCAAAACACTTAGCTTTATTATGCACAGGGTCTGCACCTGGCTTTGTACAAAGGGTTACATGTCTTGCCGACAAGGCTTGTACAAAAGAGGTTGCCGGAAGATGTCCCGGCAACTGCGCCTCACGGGTAGAACTTGCGAAGATGCTCGATATTCCATGAGTTTTGCACTGGGGTGCCATCTTCGGTCTCCAGCCGGACTGCGCCAGGCCTGTTGACTCGTACTACCCAGTAAGGGCCTTCCCACTTTGGCGTCAACTTGTTTGATCCTCTGGCGGACTGAGCGCACCGAAGAACAAGGTCGCCTTCTTCAAGGCTTCGGGCGTGCACTTTGCGGCTATGGTAGCGGCGCAAGGCTTGCTGGTAGCGTGTGGCTCGCATAGCCGCCCGAAGACGATCTTCCTCATGGAGCAACGCGTTATCTTGCCGCAGCTGCTCTTGCTCAGCTTCATTGTAATCGAGAACTCGAGGTGACCCGTATATGAGTTCCGTGGGGAGCACCGCTTCTGCACCATAGATTAGGGAGAAGGGTGTCTGGCCGGTAGCTCGATTTGGTGTCGTCCTGAGTGACCAAAGAACCGCCGGCAACTCATCAACCCAGCGCTTTCCGCACTTGCGCAGCTTGTCAAAAGTTCTTGTCTTGAGACCACGCAGCACTTCAGCATTCATCCTTTCCGCTTGGCCGTTGCTTCTCGGGTGAGCGATGGACGCAAAACAGATTTTGCTGGCAAGGTCTTGGATATATTGCATGAAGGTGCGGCTCGTGAATTGCGTGCCGTTGTCGGTGATGATCCTGTTAGGAACCCCGAAATGGCAAACTAATCCTTTAAAGAACTTGACGGCTGATTGCGCTGTCACCTTTCTCATTGGCTCCACTTCAAGCCACTTTGTGAACTTGTCGATGGCGACGTACAAGAACTCAAAGCCCCCGGCAGCACGGGGGAAGGGACCCAAGATATCGAGCCCCCAGACCGAAAAGGGCCAGGAGAGAGGGTTCGTTTGTAGAGCTTGGGATGGTTGATGTATATTCTTTGAATGGAACTGGCATGCTTCACATCTGGTTACTAGCGCAGTTGCATCCTGGAGGGCAGTGGGCCAATAGAAGCCTTGCCGGAAAGCTTTGCCGGCGAGTGCTCTTGATCCTATCTGAGAGCCACATATGCTTCCATGTATCTCTGTCAACAGCTCTAGTCTGTCTTGCCGGCAGATACACTTCAATTTCACACCGTTTGGTCGTTTCCTGTACAGGATGTTATCCACAAACTGATACATACTTGACTGACGGGCTACTTTCTCCGCTTCTCCTTGCTCATCGGGAAGCTGTCCTGTTTGAAGGAAACGAACTATCTGCTGCGCCCACGTCGGAGCTTGCGGCTCGACGACAAGGACTAAAGGCATCTCTTCGGCTACGGGAGCGCTTGCTTCTGCGGCAACAACCTGAGGTTCTACGCTCAGCGGCTGCTCACCGGTAACCGTGTCGTTGTTCTCGGCAACATCCTTGCCGGTGGCTTCAGGGAGCTTTGCCGGAAAGTATTTGCCGGTACTTAACTTCCTTCTCTTGCTGGCCTGCATCAATGGGGCGACCGTTGGTCGATTCAAATGGAGCACAAAAGTCCCCGGTTCCACGGGAAGCTTCTGAGCGACACACTTTGACAGGCCATCAGCAACGCTGTTTTCCGCACAAGGGATGTGCTATGTTTGCAACCCGTCAAAGTGTTCTTCCAATTTCCTCACTTCTTCCACATACGCCTCCATCAACGGGCTCTGATAATCTTTATTCACTTGCTTTACAACAAGCTGCGAGTCGCCACGGATGATCAATTTTTTGATTCCAAGGTCTACCGCGATCCTGAGACCGGCAAGGAGTCCTTCGTACTCAGTAGTGTTGTTCCTAGCTTTTTCCTTGTGGAAGTGCATTTGGACGACGTACTTGAGGTGCTTCCCGGTGGGTGCGATAAGCAGCACTCCGACACCGGCGCCTTGCAGCGAGAAGGCACCATCAAAGTACATAATCCATTCTTTTGCTGTTTCCTTGCCGAGGAGAGCCGTTTCTTGAACCTCTTCGTCCTGTGTTGGTGTCCATTCAGCAATGAACTCTGCCAAGGCTCTGCTCTGGATAGTTGAAGTGCTTTCAAACTTGAGTGCAAATCTTGACAATTCCAACGCCCACTCCACTATCCTGCCGGTTGCCTCTGGATTTCTCAAGATGCGTTGCAACGGAAAGCGAGTGACGACGGTAATCTCGTGTGCTTGGAAGTAGTAGCGCAGCTTCCTTGAGGCCATAAGAAGGCCGAAAAGCAATTTTTGCACCCCCGAATATCTTGACCTAGCCCCCTGCAGGAGGGAACTAATAAAAATAAACAGGCCGCTGCACCACTTTCTTCTTTGGCACCACTTGCTGATCAGCTTCATTCGCTTGCGCTGTATTCGTCTCGTCGGCGTCAGACCCTGCCGGAGAAGATTCTGGTTTGTCGTTGGATGGGCTTGCCGTGGTTGCTTCCTCGTCATCGATTTCCCTCTGCGCCACTAATGCAGCACTAGCTACTTGATTCGTTGCTGCTATGTATAGCAGCAACGGCTCTTGTGGTCTAGGCGCAACTAGTGTTGGCGCGGAGGAGAGGTACCTTTTCAAGTCTTGCAGCGCGGCCTCCGCTTCCGGAGTCCATTTCATTGCTCCTGCCTTTCCCAAAACCTTGAAAAACGGCAAGGCACGCTCGGCAGATCTTGAAATGAACCTACTCAAAGCAGCAACACAACCGGCAAGACGCCGCACATCCTTGATGCTTTTCAGTGCTTGAATTTGCTCAATTGCCTTGATCTTGTCGGGATTTGCTTCAATTCCCCGCTGAGATACAAAGAACCCGAGAAGCTTGCCGGACGGGACGCCAAACACACACTTCTCGGGGTTGAGCTTCAGATTAATCTTGCGCAAGTTTGCAAATGTCTCTTCCAAGTCTTGAATGAGGGTTGATTTGTCCTTGGTTTTGACCACTATGTCATCCATGTAGGCTTCTACATTCCTGTGCAGCTGGGGCCCAAAACCAATCTGGACTACTCTTGCAAACGTAGAACTGGCACTCTTTAATCCGAAAGGCATAAGCACGAAGCATTATGTGCCACATGGAGTAATGGATGTGATTTTCTCCTCGTCCTCCTTGGCCATGAATATCTAATGGTATCCAGAGTATGCATCAAGGAAGGAGAGCAGATCACAACCAGAGGTGGAGTCCACAATCTGATCGATGCGCGGCCATGGGAAAGGATCTTTTGGACAAGCTTTGTTGATATCAGTGTAGTCAATACAAAGTCTCCACTTCCCGTTTGCTTTGCGCACCACCACTGGATTTGCCAACCACGTGGGATGTAACACTCCTCTGACCAGGCCTGCCGCTTCGAGTTTCTTAATTTCTTTGGCAATGAACTGTTGCCGATCCAAAGCTTGCTTCCGGACTTTCTGTTTGACGGGCTGAGCGTGGGGACATACGGCAAGGTGGTGCTCAATTACCTTCATGGGAACGCCAGGGATGTCAGACGGTCGCCATGCGAACACATCGACATTTGCCCGCAGGAAGGCAACGAGCGCGCTTTCCTATTTGCTGTCAAGGGTGGCGCTGATAGTGAAGGTACCGTCAACTCCGCCCTCCTTTGCCGGCACCTTCTTGGTCACCGGTGCAGGGGCTTTGGATCTCTTACAGGCAGAGCACTCCGACAAGTCTTCAACGGGTGCGCAGCACTCCGAAGAGGTGCGCTTCTGAAATCCTTGCTAGAGGTCTTGCCGGAGTTCTTCTTTTCCTTCTTCTTGGTGGGAGCTTGCGCCTTGACGGCTTCAACTGCAACCGCATCTCTATACATCTTGTCGACGCAAATGACTGCATCTTTCTTATCGGAGTTGATGGAAATGACACCCATCGGCCCTGGTATCTTCAATGTGTTGTAAGCATAGTGGGATGCTGCCATGAATTTTGCCAAAGCCGGGCGGCCAAGAATTCCATTGTATGGCAAGGGGGTCTTGACGACATCAAAGACAATCTTTTCCGTGCTATAGTTCAGTTCCCCGCCAAATGTTACCGGCAAAGTGATCTTCCCCTTGGGCTGGCTCCTTCCCAGGTTCACTACCTGAAACATGCCCGTTCTCTTGAGTTCCTCGTCGGGGATCTGAAGCCTATTGATAACTTCCGGAGAGATCTGGTTCAGACCGGCCCCACCGTCAACTAACATCTTCGTTACTTGGAGGTTGCGAATTGTCGGTGAGACCAACAACGGCAAACACCCGACCGCAGTTATGCGATCAGGGTGGTCCTCAACATCGAAGATGATAGGCGTGTGTGACCATTTGAATGGCTTTTGAGAGCCCATTACTGGCTCTGCTGCGTTAACTTCATGAGCCAACTGTTTAAGTTGGCGGTGAGAGGAGTGCAAGGATGCGCCTCCGTCAACGCACATGGCGTCGGATGCCTTCTGGAATTCTTGTTCGCTGGTCTCATCGTCATCCTCTTCTTCCTCACTTCCATCTTCTCTGTCTTTCTTCTCATGGCCTCTAGCAGGCTTTTCTTTCTGCTGTTTGGCCTTGCCGCGGCGGCCTCCTCGACCACCGCGGCCCTTTTTACCGGACACACCGGCACCATCTTGGCCCTTTTCCTTGTCGCGCTTCTCATATTCAGCCTTCTGTTTCTTGACAAGGTGCTCGACTTGTCGGCACTCTTGGAGTTCATGGCCCTTGGTGCGGTGAATCTTGCAGTATGGCCCATTTGACTTGCCGGCCTTCTCGTTAGCCGCCGCCTCCTGGCAAGCGGCGCATACAGCAGCCTCCTTGCCGGAGTTCTCAGTTTTGGCTTTCTTGGCGGACTCGGAGTTGCCGGAGCCTTTGACAGCCATAACAGTTTTGCCTTTGCGCTTCCTGTTGTGCTTTCGGCCTTTCTTCCTTGGGGTGGCAGCATCATCGTCCTCGGAATCTACTTCGGCGCCAGCGTCCTCCCCAGAAAGCCTTCTTCCTTCTTCAGCCCATGCACACTTATCCGCCAACGTATAGAGCTCGTTGACGGTCTTGGGCAACTTGACGTTCATTTTCTCCCACATCCTCCGATTGCGCACATTCGTGTGAAAGGCGCCAATCACGGCCGCGGGGTGTACGTCTGGAATGTTGCGGTGCACACGACTGAACCCCTGGATGTACTTTTGTAAGGTTTCACCATCTCTTTGCGGGATCACCTGCAGATCGCTGGGCTGTCCAGGAGCCTTGTGGCCTCCGGTAAAGGCACCAACGAACTCCTTGCAGAGTTCTGACCACGAAGAGATGGAGTTCTCCGGCAAGTTCATCAGCCAAGACCTCACATTGGGTTTCAGTACCAACGGAAAGTAGTTGGCGAGAATTTTCTCATCTCTTCCTCTGGCAGCTTGTACGGCAATCGTATAGATGCCCAGAAATTCTGCCGGGTTCAGCTTGCCGTCATATTTTTCTGGCACTTCCGGTTTGAAGGCTCGAACGGACGGCCATCGGACTTGCCGCAGCTCACGAGTGAAGGCTGGACACCCAACCTCGTAAGGTAGGTATCTGCCAACCCCTGGCGCAGGCTCATCAACGCTGGGGCCATTACGCGCGTCGGATTGTCGGCGCGCCTCGCGGCGTCGTTCGATGGTGGTGCGGGCGTCTTCAGCCCGCCTGTCTCGCAGCACTTGCCGCTGATCTTGCCGTGCTCGTGGATCTGAAGACGCGATCGACATCTCGTCGGGTCCAAAAGACTGCTGGGCTTGTCGCGGCTGTTGGCGTTGCTGCTATCGAGGCTCTTGCCACGGCAGCGACTGCACTGTTAGTGTAGTTCCGTCAGCGCGGCCACCAGCTGGAGATGCCGGCGCCGGTTGCAGACGCCGTGAGGGTTCCGCTTGCTTCGATTTACCGGCTTCGGCAAATCCGATCAAGCTCTGGATGGTGGCTCTTCATTCGTCCATCTTCTCTGCTACCGGACGGAAGTTTAGCAGCATCTGAGCTCGCGCCATTGCTTCTACCGCTGTGGCTGGCATGCCTGGGAGCAAAGAGCGTGACGTCGCTCTACTCCTGGCAGAGCCAGTAGGAGCGCCATCGCGGTTTTGCTGCTGTGGCACATGATCAGTCGCAGGTTGTCGTGCCGGAGGCGGTGCCTGAGGATCTGGGATCTGGTCCACAGGTATCTTGCCGTGGGGCCGCCGCTGCCCGGAGTTGTTGGCGCCGCTCGGGGCTGTACCGCGCCCATTGTGTGAGGGGCGCGGCGTCTGTCCTGAAGCAGCGTCCTTGGACGTCGCCGCAGCGGGGTCTCGGCCCGCGCCGGCCCGGGCGTCGCCGCTCCGGTGGCTGCGTTCGTCGTCGCAGCGGGGAGGAGGAGGAGGAAGACGTCCGTCCGCTCCGCCTGCGCCATCACGGTTCCATTCGCCAGAGGACCAAGGAGGTCGACCGGCTCCGTCGTGCTCGTCCCTTGCGCCGACTGCGGTGGGCGTAACGACCGCGCCACCTGCGCTGGTCACGCCGACCGCAGTACCCGCGCCGCCCTCATTGGTTGCGTCGCCTATGCCGCCTGCGGACGCGCGTGAGGTGGCCGTCATCATGATGCCCTTCTTCTTTGGTGCCATCGACGACGAGAAGGACGGTGATGAAGTTGATGATGAAGATGAAGAAGACGTGTGGTCCACTGATCAAGGTTCGCACAGCGCTCCCCCCTACCAGGCGCGCCAAAGATGTCGGGGTAACGACCATCTATGGGGCCATGCAGCCCCTTGTGGTTCGGCGGGGAAGATCGACGTGCACAAAGAGCATGAACAATGGGACGCGAGGGATTTTACCCAGGTTCGGGCCGCTGAGAAGCGTAAAACCCTACTCCTGCCTTTGGTGTATTAGTGGTACGGAAGCACGGTACAAGGAGCGCTTCTCCCCGGCAAGGCGTGGGGAGAGCAGCTACGCGAGAGGTGCTTGTGTTCGAAGAGGGGTCCGAATCCTCTAAACTATTGCCTTGGCCCTCCTTTTATAGCTTAAGGGGTTACCACAGTGGCAAAACAGTAATTACATCGTGACTAGATAACAAACAGTGCTATCATACCTAACTCTGCCAATTTAGGACAAAGGCATTAAATGCGCCGTTAGGTGTCATGCGGAGAGGTAGTCCCGGCAAGGTTTCTGCACCGCTTGCTCAGCTACCTCGTATTATCCTGACACGCCTCCTGGACGGGTGTCTTTAGAAGCAAATCTTGTCCCAGCGTGCCGACACGTGTCCGACAAGTCTCACCAACCAGCCTGCGCGGTCGACTCCTCACTTGCCAGCGAACACCTGTGCGGCGAGGTGGAGCGCCGGAGGGCTGGTATAAGCTTGCCGGCGCGTAGCTTGCCGGGTCCTCACCTTGCCAGTTTAGCCTTGCCGGCAAGGAACGTCTTCATCTTTGGTACTAGTTGAGTGTCGTGCCTTGAGCTTCTTTCTGGTAGCTTCTTTGGCTGGACTCCGAATCTTGGTCTTGGCAGTTCCCGGCAAGGCCTTGGCCGGCAAGGAGGCTGCTACTGTCTGTGCATAAGTCAGGGTATAAAATGCCCATGTTTTATACACCGACAGCCTGTTGTAGTTGCAAATGTTACTATCCTAACAGACTTTGTTATACTTGATATGCCCGAGGATGACAACATGTCGATTATCCTTGGTAGACCCTTTTTGAATACTTCAGGGGCTGTTATTGATTGCCACAAAAGCAAGGTCACTTTTCATATCAACGGTAATGAGGATACGGTGCACTTTCCGAAGAAACAATTTCAAGTAAATGGTATTCATATTATTGAAAAGACTCCGACAATTACCATTGGAAGTTTTCAACTCCCTCTTCCTACCGTTAAAAGGAAATATGAAACTCTTATTATCGGGGAGATGCGTATCCCCGTTGACGTAACTTAGTGTTATACGAAAGTTATTCGGTTTCATGTTACTCGGAAATGGTTTGTTAATAAGACCTGATCAACCTAATTAATGGATTCTTTTTGAGGGGCATGTGGTCGATGAATTTAGTAAGCACAACCTTCTGTACCCACTTTTTATTTTCTGTTATTTCTAGTTAAATAAAATAAAATGCCACGATTATCCTATTTTCTGATTTATCCGTGCAATAAAAAAGTGCCCCGAAATAAAAGTGCTCAGAATGCAATAAAATTTTGATATGAATTTTTATGTAATATTTAAGAATTTTTGGCACTGGACACATACCAGGGGGTGCCCCGGGTGCCCACGAGGCACCAGGGCGAGCCACCCCCCTGGCGCCCAGGTACCTCGTGGGCCCCACAGGGACCCCCTCACTTATCCCTTCAGCTCACTTCGTCTCTTACCTCTAGCAAAAATTCCTGGTAGCTCTCTCTCTCATGTTCTTGCTCACAAACCTGAAATTTTTGATCTCTTTGCTCGGAGCTCCGTTTCCGAAACTGTTTTGGGAGATTGCTCCTTGGTATGTAACTCCTCCATTGCTCCAATTAGTTTTTGCTCTAGTAGATTATATTTTGCATAATTAGCTACTCTTGGTGCTACTGAAAATGAGCTTGCATGTTGAATTCTTTGAGTTCCAAGGGGTTTGAATGCTTGATATAGCCTCTAGACATCCATATGAGTAGTTGATATCAATCTTGTGAAGTTTTATTGATATAATTTTTGTGACCCAAAAATTTTCAGAAAATTGTTTTTAGGGAAATGAATATCTTCCGGAGAAGTTCTTCGAGGTGGAGATCCTTGGAAGCGTCATCAAGTGAAAGCTTGGCACGCCAATCATATGAGGAACCAAGGGCAAGTTTAGTGCGAGGTGCCGAAGCAAAATCGTGTCGATGGCCGTCCAACGAGTTCATGCTAGGTGCAGGCATCAAGGAAGAATTTGACCAATATATTCACAATGCCGAGCTCTCCGTCTTCATCGCAGATAAGCCACCACAGCATTACAACCTCACTCATTCCTTCACTCAAAACTTTGATTATCACTCGCGCACTTCTAGAGTTTTATTTCACCTCTATGACAAATCCTATAATATGTCTCTAGAAGAATTCTGTGATGCATGCAAAATCCCATATTGGGGTTCGTTAGATGAACCACCAAGATCTGATTATGAGTTGTTTCTTAATAGCCTTTGCAACGGTGAGGATAGGGGAATCACGCAGACTAGAATAATTAGCATTCACTTTCCCGCTATTCGGTATTTTACGCTTTTTAATGGTAAATGCGTTGTTGGTAAGCAAGACTGTAGTGCACTTTGTGCCCCTGATCTGGGTCTTATTCATACAGCTTTGACTGGTAGCAAGCTTTATAATCTTGGGGCTATTGTTGCACGTAGGCTGCAGCGTAATGCGGGTAATGGTGATTTGTATGGAGGAATTTATGCCTCTCGTTTAGCTGCAAAGTTAGGGGTGTCTCCCAAGTTCAATGATCCCCTCTTGCCTTATAAATATCTGAATTTTGAAGCAATGCGAGAACATGCGAGAACATAGGTTCTTAAAATGCAACACACAGGGTTATGAATATAACTTAGTTTTTAATAAATATCAATCTGTGTATGTTGCTTTGCCTGCTCCTGCCCTCTTTGATTTTCAGAACAAATAGAGATATTTTCTTCATGAGAGTGAGGTGCACGAGTACAATGCGGCTGTCGAGGCTGTTCGTCTGGCTGAGGGGGCGGCTCAGAATGCCTCTACGAGCTACCATTTCGATTATTATCCAGGACAGCCATGGCAGTGAACCAAGCTAGGAAAAAGCCTAAGCTTGGGGGAGTACGCATCTCTCACCGACATTACATACATTTAATTCCAGTTGTCAGTGTTCATACTTTTTCATTGTATAACCCATGCTAGTTTTATTTTCTTGCTTTCTTCTAGTGTGTTCAAATAACTTGAGAAAATCCAAAAACATTTCTCGGTTCTTTTCGGTTTTTCTTTCTAGTTTAATTAGTTGTAGTTTCGTAGTAGTAAAAGAAAACCCAAAAAGATTTCCCGTTTCTTCTTTTACTTGTTGGGAGCTTTCCCGTGTAAATAGTTTTTCTCGTTTTTCGTTTTTCTTCTTCATTTCGTTTTTTTAGAAAAACTAAAAACTCCAAAAATATTTCAGTGTGTTTCTCTGAAATTCTTTTCTTTTGTTGAGTCATTGTAAGGAGAAGACCACGATGAAAATGTTGAGTGGCTCTCATATGCATTATTGTTGATCTAACAAAGAGCCCATTTTACCTTGTCTTCTCCTTTGAATAAAATGCTTGCAGATTCCAGCTTAGTCCACGGCACTCTTGCACTATTATTATTTTCATATCATTCGGTCATGCAAGTGAAAGGCAATAATGACGATGATTTGATGAAGTGACTGTGGCAAGGAAAAGCGGGTATGAACTCAACTTGTTCTTTGTTTTTATAAATATGTTTAACTCAGTATCCACGATTCAGCTTGTTATGATTAAACATGTTTATGATGACAATTAGAGATTATAGTTGCTCATGCCATGCTTAAGTAGCTAGGAGTGAATAATGATTTATCTTGAGTGTCAACATGCATTAAAATGATTGTGATGTAGTATGATGATATGGTATCCTCCTCCGAATGTTTCAAGTGGCTTGACTTGGCACAAGTTCACGCATGTAGTTGATTCAAAACCAACATAGCCTTCGCGATATTTATGATCATGGTGTTTATATCCTACTCCTGCTAGTATTCAATGTTGATTATTCATAATGCATGATTATGAACGTTTTCGCTCTCTAGCTGGTCGCTTCTCAACCTATTTGCTAGCCTTCGCCTGTACTAAGCGGGAATGCTGCTTGTGCATCAAAACCCTTAAACCTAAAGTTATTCCATATGAGTCCACTATATCTACCTATATGCGGTATTACTCTGCCGTTCTAAGTAAATTTGCATGTGCCACCTCTAAATATTCAAATGAACATCTATTTTGTGTGCCCGTACCGCTCATGGAGCGATAGGGGGCGGTCAGTATCTTCCATGCTAAGCGGGTTATTCTCATGATTAGTGTTGATTCACTTGTCCTTGCATGAGAGGGGCTGGTAATCGGGATGCCTAGTCCCGTTATTAAAATTGCAAAATAATAAAACAAACTCCCCGGAAAGTTGTTGGTATGGAGGGCACCCGAGGATTCGGCTAGCCATGGCTTGTGATTGTTGGTGGAGGGGGAGTAAACTTTACTTTACCGCTTGGGAACCGCCCGTATCGATGTTTAGCTTGGAAGATATTGAAAACTCTCGGTCGTGACGTTGACAGGAAAGGCATACCTCCTAAAATTTTATTTATCTCTGATTTAAGCTTTGAGCTCTGGCACCTCTGCAAATCCATGCTTCCCTCTGCGAAGGGCCTATCTATTTACTTTTATGTTATTTTACTTTTATTGTTGAGTCATCACCTTCTCAAATAAGCACCAGTCCTGAGAGCATATTGTCATTCTCATGCATTGTGAATAGTTAATGTTGTGTGCATCATGACTGGATCTCTTCTACCATGAATTACAATGTTTAGTCGTTGCTTGAACTTTGGAGGTGCTCTGCATTTATGTTTTGCGGTCTCAAAAAGGGCTAGCGAGATACCATGTTGTCATATTATATCATGATCATTTTTGACAAAGTGTTGGCATTTGATATATCTTATTATTGCTCCCTAGTTGATTATACCATTGATATGATTGAATATAATTTCTAAGAGTTATCATTTGCATGGTTAGTTATAATCTTTGCTGAAAACTTGGGTACTATTTAAGCATATATATAGATACAAGAACAAAAGAGTTTGTAAAAGTTTTTCTTTATCACTTTCAGTTTGTCAACTGAATTGCTTGAGGACAATCAATGAGATAAGCTTGGGGCAGTTGATACGTCTCCGTCGTATCTACTTTTCCAAACACTTTTGCTCTTGTTTTGGCCCCAAATTTGCATGATTTGAATGGAACTAACCCGGACTGACGTTGTTTTCAGCAGAATTGCCATGGTGTTGTTTTTTGTGCAGAAATAAAAGTTCTTGGAATTGGATGAAACTTTTTGGAGATTTTTTATGGAATAAATAAAAAATACTGGAACCAAGATCCACTGGAGGGGGGCCACCCAGTGCCCACAAGGCACCAGGGCGCGCCACCCCCCCCCAGGCGCGCCCTGGTACCTCGTGGGGCCCACGTGGCTCCGTCTGACCTAATTCCAACGCTATAAATTCACAATTCCAGAGAAAAAATAAGAGAGGAAGTTTTATTGCGTCTCACGATACGGAGCCACTGCCATCTCCTGTTCTCCATCGAGAGGCCAGATCTGGAGTCCATTTGGGGCTCCGGAGAGGGGGATCTTCCGGCATCGTCATCATCAACCATCCTTCATCACCAATTTCATGATGCTCACCACCGGGAGTGAGTAATTCCTTCGTATGCTTGCTGGACGGTGATGAGTTGGATGAGATTTATCATGCAATCGAGTTAGTTTGGTTAGGGCTTGATCCCTAGTATCCATTATGTTCTGAGATTGATGCTGCTATGACTTTGCTATGCTTAATGCTTGTCACTAGGGCCCAAGTGACGGTGTCTAGGATTAGGGGGTGCCAACCTAGCCGGCCTGCCACCTCGGATGGGCCGATATGCCCCTGTACGTGACCAAGATGGACTCCGGAAGTCGCAAATGGGAGACGTGATCAAGACTGCCTCAACCGAAGACTTGACGAACACTTCAAGATTATTCCAACCGCCTTATTGCAAGATACCGACCTTGTAACCCTAGACACCCTCCCTGGCGTGTATATAAGCCATAGGGTTTAGCCCGTAGGGGACAATAGCGCAACATCGAACACCTAGCTATAGTAGTTAGACACATATTACGATCTCGAGGTAGATCAACTCTGTACTCGATACACCTCCATTAATATAAACAGAAGCAGGACGTAGGGTTTTACCTCCATCAAGAGGGCCCGAACCTGGGTAAAACATCGTCTTCCTTTGTCTCTATTACCATCGATCCGAGATCCGCAGCTCGGGACCCCCTACCCCGAGGTCTGCCGTTTTTTACACCGACACTGGTGCTTTCATTGAGAGTTCTGCTGCGTGATCACCAGAAGGATTGATGGCTCATCTGCAGATCAACTGCATCAATGGCTGTGGGGACGTCTACGCCCCAGGACAACTTTTCATCTTCGGCAGCATGGTATTTTGCGCCGACTCAACGGGTCATCTGACCTCGGTCGAGAATTACGCCCCTGGTCGGATTGTGACCTTTGTCGGCCTCGAGTACACTGCGGACTCCCGTGGTGAGCTCGTCTTATCGGGATGGACTCCCGGCCGGATCGAAAACTCGGCCGATTCTGGAGGCATGACTCCGGAACCGAATTCCGTCACGGTGCCCTTTGAGACTCCGGACGCTGCCGCTCCGGCCAGTCTCTCCCTGATTATTGGTCCGGAGATAGATCCGGTACCCACTTCTGAAATTACGCCAGTGCCAGAATCGATCCCGGCGCAGGAATCGGATCCATGCTTGGATTCCCCTCGAACCGGAAACATGTCCGGCTACACACCGGGGCTGCTTCAAATCAGCCCTGCCTATGACGCATCCATGGATCCTGAGGAGCTATCTCAGCTCGACGAGATGCTCGACCGTATCCGGAGTATGTCCATCTCGAAAGGCAAGACTTCGGTTTATAACCAGATCGGACTTAAAGCCGACGACAAGGAAATTTATAACCCACCTACCACCCACCTAGTCGCCACGGTCGATGATTTAAGCGACGTGTTGGACTACGGCGAACCTTCCGACATGGAGGAAGATGCTGATGGCCCCCTTGAGGACACCTTAACCCCGGTCAACACGGGCAGGTGGACGGCCACATCCACCTACGATGTCTACATGGTGGATACCCCCAAGTCCCCTTCGAGACTTCGACGAAGACGCCGACGGGGGAACAATGGAGAACCTAGTGGCAATGACGCGACAGCCAATAACAATGATGCGGAGGACGGTGATGCCAATGACCATGCGGAGGACATTCTAGCCTCCCCCGCAAGGGACGGCACACCAGACCTACATCTCGGGGACTCTGACCCCGATGACCTATTCGAAGGGGCCGACGACAATTACATGCCGGAGTCCGAGGAGGACGACAGCCTCGGTACCGAGGACTTCATCGTCCCCGAGGACCCCTTTGAACAAGAACGCTTCCGGCGACGCCTCGTTGCGACAGCCCGGAGCTTAAAACGCAAGCAGCAGCAGCTGCAGGAAAATACCGACGCGCTAAATGACAAGTGGGTTGAAGTGCTCTCTGCCGAGCAGGATATGGAAAACCGATGCCATAGTGCACCGAAGTCTTACCCACGCAGTGCCTCCTACCAGAATTTGATGAAGAGCTTGCTGAAGACCTCGATCGGCCCCCTAGAGGCCGGGACAGGCCAAGACGAGAAGACCAAGGTGAAAGGCCACCCCCGCGGCATCATGGTAAAGACCCCGTGGGCAACCTGGATCCCCACGACGCTAGACGTCGTATTGAAGAAAATAGGGCTCCTCCTCGGTCCATCTACGGATCCAGGGGACGCGCCCCCGCTGGGCTCAACGGCTACGATGCCTGGATGGATAGGAACGACCGTGCCTGAAATCAAGCTTACTCACGGCTCTCTCCCGTGACCCGACGAGACGCTCCTCGGTCCCGAGGTCCAGCTCACCCAATCTGCTTTACAGACGGGGTGATGGAGCATCAATTCCCGGAAGGGTTTAAACCCATCAATATAGAATCATATGATGGTACCACGGACCCAGCAGTTTGGATCGAGGATTTCCTCCTGCATATACACATGGCAAACGGAGATGATCTCCATGCCATTAAATATCTGCCGCTCAAACTAAAGGGGCCGGCAAGACACTGGCTTAACAGTCTACCTCCTCATTCTATCGGCAGCTGGGAGGCCCTTGAAGACGCCTTTCGAGCAAACTTCCAGGGCACGTATGTCCGACCTCCGGACGCTGATGACCTCAGCCGTGTCACCCAGCAGCCAGGCGAATCTGCCCGCAAGTTCTGGAACAGGTTCCACACTAAGAAGAACCAGATTATAGACTGCTCCGACGCCGAAGCCATCACCGCTTTCAAAAACAATATCCGAGATGAATGGTTGGCTCGACAGCTCGGATAGGATAAACCGAGAACTATGGCAGCCCTGACTTCACTAATGACTCGCTTTTGCGTGGGAGAAGATAGCTGGCTCACCCGAAGTACCCACAATGGCGAGGCAGGCACCTCGGAAATCCGCGACACCAATGGAAAACCAAAGCGCAATAAAAATAAGCGCAGGTATAAAAATGGCGGAAGCGACACTGAAGATGCCGCGGTAAACGCAGGATTCACCGGACCTAAATCCGGGCAGAAAAAAAAACCCTATAAAGGGAAAAAAGACGGACCTAGCCAGCTTGACAGACTCCGGGACCGCCCATGTGGGATTCACGGTACCCAAGAAAAACCAGCAACCCACACTAACAGGAGCTGCTGGGTGTTTAAGCAAGCCGGGAAGATAGCGGCAGAGGGGCAAAATAAAACCCAACCCCGCAGCGACGACGAGGATGAACCTCGGCAGCCCACTAATGGAGGGTAGAAGAAGTTTCCAAACGAGGTAACAGAGGTCAATATGATCTACGTCACCCACATCCCCAAGAGGGAGCGGAAACGTGCACTTCGGGACGTATACGCGCTGGAGCCAGTTGCCCCGAAGTACAACTCGTGGTCGGCCTACCCGATCACTTTCGATAAGCATGATCATCCGACCAGCATCAGGCATGGCGGATCGGCGGTGCTTGTCCTGGACCCCATTGTTGATGGTTATCATCTAACACGCGTCCTAATGGATGGGGGAAGCAGCCTTAACCTCATTTACGAGGATACAGTTCGGAAGATGGGCATCGACTCATCTCGGATCAAGCCGAGCTCTACCACCTTTAAAGGTGTCATCCCGGGCGTCGAAGCCCGTTGCACGGGAACAATAACCCTGGAGGTAGTCTTCGGTTCGCCCGAAAACTTCAGAAGCGAGGAGTTAATCTTCGACATCGTACCCTTCCGGAGTGGGTACCATGCGCTCCTAGGGTGCACAGCCTTCGCCCGCTTTAACGCAGTTCCGCATTATGCCTATCTCAAGCTCAAAATGCCGGGACCCAAGGGCGTTATTACTGTCAATGGTAACACAGAACGCTCACTCCGGACAGAGGAATAGACCGCGGCTTTTGCAGCCGAGGTTCAAGCATCCGAGGAGGCAGACCGCAGCAGTAAATACGCTGCCCGCTCTTTGAAGCGCGTCAAGGCTGCACAAGTCGACCTCGGCCTATTACCCCCGCACCCGAAATAGGGGTGCAGGCTCCTTGAGTGTCCTCTCTATGGGCACTACGTCCCTAGAATGCATAAGTTTGCACTCAAGATTCCCTGGGACGCCGAGGAGCCAAAACAATTCTGAAGCGCCATGCGCGGGTTAACCACGCAATGGCAAGGCTTAGAGCCCCAGCACAGGCAGGTGTTGTCGGAAGCGGGGCTCCGGGGACCCAAAGGTTCGAACACTGGGGTGAGCTCGTTCTACTACTCTTTCCCCTACCACGGCAGTGCGACGGCGAGACTACGGCGAGAGCGCGCTAGCGTAGGATGGGCAAAGGCACAGTGGTTTACCCAGGTTCGGGCCACCTTGCGGTGTAAGACCCTACTCCTGCTTTGTGGTTGAGATTATTGTGGATGAGAGAGTTCTTGCGTACAAGGTTGAAGATGATCCATCCCCCCTCCATGGTGGCTGCACTGCCCCTTTTATGCGCCTTGGTCCTTTTCCTCCTCGAAAACTTAGGTGGGAAGGGTTGCCACACTTGGCGGTTTTGAAAGGGGACAGGCGCTCAGGCTATCCTGACTAAAGGTGGTCTTCGTCTGCCAAAGCATGATCCATGACGCGCCGGTGGGCTCGGTGATGACCTCCGCCCTGCGCGCCCGCCGTCTTGGTCTTCCTTCGCCGATCGGGCAACCTTTGGGGTTGCTTTGGGGAGTAGATAGCTGGCCCTGCTCCCTTAACACAAAAGAGGAAACCATCCCCATCCGCGCCTGCTGGCGCGGCTTCTGTCGCCGCTCGTCGCCGTGCGCGTCACCCACGTGATGGGCTCCAGACCGCGCGACTGAGCCGGACGGCCTTGCCTTGTAAGCCATCGGGAGGATGCTTCTGGAGGCAGCCTCGGGGGACCGCCTCGTGAGGGGGCCTCGGGAGGCAGCCTCGGGGGACCACCTCAGGTGGAGCCGCTGCTGAGTCCTGCTTGCCCGCTCCCTGAGGAGGGGACCTCGGGAGGCCGGAGCCTCGTGAGAGGGCCTCGCGAGGGGGCCGTCGGGAGGCTGGAGCCTCGTGAGGTGACTTTGCTCTGGGGCGCCCATTGGTGGGCTGCCTATCTGGGCCTCCGCCAGGCGCCGCGCCCTGGGCCACGGGCAGACTGGTCGTGGTACCTCGGGTTCCACAACCCCGACAGTAGCCCCCGGGCCCGTGGCGCGCACGTTCCCGCCTAAGGGGGCGAAACGGCGCGGGCCCTAACTGCCTGCGGGCCAGGCGCGACGCGTGGCGCATGATGTGACGGAAGGCACCTCCACTTCCTCGTGACACCTCGGCAGCTGCCCAGGCTGACATAAAGCCTGTTCGCGCTCGGCGCGGGGACATCATTGCCTCACCCATGTGTTCCGCCTTGATTCCTTGTGTGTATTGAAGGCGAGGCGGTGCGGAGGGCACCCTTCTTCCTTTTATTCCTGTAACAAGTCAACGTAGCCCCTGAGGAAAATGATGTCCTTTGCATTAAGTATCTTATGACTTGCTGTAATGCATGCTTATTTCCTCTTGAAGTCCTCTCGTGAGGCCTCACTTTTCTTTCTTGTTTGCCTTGGTGCTCTACGCCATCAGGGCCCAGCCCCCGAGCGGGCCTACAGCCGTTGCTGGTATGTCCGGTCGCGATGCCTGGACAAGGCCAGGAGGTGAGGGGCCTAGGAGCTAGTAAGGGCTCCTGGGGCGCGATGCCCAGGAAGCCCCCCTTTGGCGTGCAAGCGGCTAGCGCAAAAGAGAAAACGTGGGCGCTCGATGAGATCGCAAAAAGAAAGAGAGAGCTTGAAAAACGATGAGAGCGGCTCACGAGACCTCCTCGTTAGGCTTATCTCCCTTTCTTTGCTTGCCTTGTCGTTCTACGTCGTCAGGACCCAGCCCCTGGGCGGGCTACAGCCATCGCTGGTATGTCCGGTCGCGATGCCTGGACAAGGCCAGGAGGTGTAGGGCACTGCGAGAGGGTAAGAGCTCCTGAGGCGCGATGCTCAAGAAGCCCCCCTTTGACGTGCAAGCGGCTCGCGCAGAAGAAGGAAACTCAGCGCTCAGCGTGGCAGCGGTGAGAGGAGAGCTTGAGGGGCGGTGAAAACATCTCGTGAGGTGTTTATGATACTTAGCTTTTTCGGAGGGCGGCGTCGGGCGAGCTGCCACTTGCAGGGTGTGCCTCGCGAGGTCTCCGCTCGTGAGGCCTCCGGCAGGCGTGGCTCTGTCGGGCTTGGCTCCGGAAGCCGTGCTCCTGGGGCCTCCTGAGGCTCCGGGGGGCATCCTATCGCCGGGTTACCTCCCGAGGCACGCTCGCGAGGCCTTCCGTGTGACCTGCTCCTGAGACAATTGCAAGGCGCAAGGTCTGGTGACGGGGGAGCCGCGCACGCTCGCTGACCCACTCATGGGCGTCACGTGAGAAGATAAGGCACCAGGGACCTTGGTGAGGTGGCGTTCATGGGAGCAGGCCCGCGAGCCAGAGCTCGATCACTTCGGTTTAGCGGCACTGCAGGGACGGACCCGAGCACAGGCACCGTGCCTATCATGCGAGAAGATGAGACACCAAGGACCTTGGTGAGGTGACGTGCACGGGAGCAGGCCCGCGAGCCAGAGCTCGATCACTTGGGTTTTTCAGCGCTGCTGGGACTGACCCGAGCACAGGCACCGTGTCCATCCCCCGTTCGCGTGAAGCTCAGGAGGGATGCCATGAGCGCGCACGGCTCGCCATCAACGAACTGACGAAATAATAAGGCTGATTACACAACCAGAAGGAGATGCGGCTGCCATGTCCGGCACGGGTCAGCTTGAGGTTGGTGCAGCCCGTGGGGCGCCCTCAGTTGATTGTTCCGCCAGCGCGGAGCATGGGGCTTCCACTTGGGCGTGGGCATGATCGCGGCTCGATCGTTTCGCCAACGCGGAGCATGGGGCTTCCACTTTGGCGTGGGCTGGAGCTCTCGCGGGCCCATCAGGCTTACGCAATGAGAGTCTCTGGGGCGTGTACAACCCTGTTTCGTTCGTACTCGTGGGGGCCACGAGCAGAACTTGTGGAGGGGTCGGACGTTCCGCGCGTCATACGCTGAAACTCCTTCCTCCGTCCCCAGCGCGGAGGATGGGGTTTCCACTTGGCGTGGGTATGATCGCGGTTCGATCATTCCGCCAGCGCGGAGCATGGGGCTTCCACTTGGGCGTGGGCTGGAGCTCTCGTGGGCCCATCAGGCTTACGCAATGAGAGTCTCCGGGGCGTGTACAGCCCTGTTTCGTTCGTACGCATGAGGGTCACGGGTAGAACTTGCGGAGGTGTTGGATGTTCCAGGCGTTAGGCACAGGAACTTCGTCCTCCATCTCCAGCCGGGCTGAGCCGGGCCTGGAGACATGAGTAACCCGGAAAGGTCCTTCCCGGATGGGTGAGAGTTTGTGGAGTCCCTCTCTGGAGAGGGTCCTGTGTAGGACGAGGTCGCCGACCTCGAGAGTGCGAGGGCGGATGTTGCGACTAAGGTAGCGACGCAGGGCCTGCGAGTACCTCGCGGCGCGAAGAGCGGCCTGGCGGCGGCCCTCCTCGAGGAGCAGCAGATCTGTTTCCCGCGAGCCATCCTGACACGCCTCGTCGAAGGCAAGGACTCGTGGGGAGCCGTGCTTAAGCTCTGAAGGAAGGACCGCCTCAGCTCCGTAGACGAGGACACGGAAGCCTGAGCCCCGCCGAGGATGCTGGCAACGGCGCGAGGCTCCTTGTAGCCCCCAGCGCCCTCGTCAGGCTGGTTGATGTTGTTCTTCCGGGGCGGCAGCGGCAGCGGCGGGAGAGCGGCGTTGGCCTACTGGTTTACCTCACGAGGCTGATCGCGCCAGGCAGCCTAACGAGGCTGGTCGCGCTAGACGGCCTCACGAGGCTGGTCGCGCCAGACGGCCTCATGAGGCTGGTGGCGCCAGGCGGCCTCACGAGGCTCGTCGCGCCAGACGGCCTCACGAGGCTGGTCGCGCCAGGCGGCCTCATGAGGATGGTGGCGCCAGGCGGCCTCACGAGGCTGGTGGAGCCAGGCGGCCTCACGAGGCTGGTCGCGCCAGCCCTGGCGGTAGTTGCTGTTGTTGTTGCGGCTATCCCTGCGGTTGCCGCTGCGGCCACCTCCGCGGCCGGTGCCGCAGCCGTTGCGGTCGTCTCGGCGGCTCTGGTGCTCGTCGCGGAGCAGCTTGAGCTCATGGCAGTCTTCGGTGCTGTGGGAGCGGACATTGTGAAAGGCACAGAGTGGCCGGTTGTCCTTCCTGGGTTCGTCGAGGTCGCGGCCGCGCTTCTGCTCGGGCTCCGCCGCAAGCACGGCAGGGCCTTTGCGCTTGACGTCCTTGCTCTTGGCCTTGGTGCCGTCGAGCGCCGCGTCGGGGTCGTTGTGGACGAAGAGGCGGCCTTCTTCCGCCTTGGCGCATTTGTCGGCGAGGTCGAGCAGCTCGAGCACGGAGTCAAGCTCACCGTTGATGACGAGCTTCTCGCGCATCTTGATGTCCGTGACTCCGGTGCAGAATGCGGAGATGACGGCCGCGTCGGAAGCGCGCGGGATCTTGTTGCGCACCTGGCTGAAGCGCTGGATGTACTTATGGAGGGTCTCGTCTGGGCGTTGTCGAACGCGCCGCAGGTCGTTGATGGTGAGGGAGCGGTCCTGCTTGCCCTTGAAGTTGGCGATGAACGGGCTGCAGAACTCGGCCCACGACGAGATGGAAGCCTCGGGGAGGTTCATGAGCCAGGAGTGCGGGCCGTCCTTGAGGGCCATGGGGAACCAGTTCGCCATGACCTTGTCGTCGCCGTTCGCCACCTCGACGCTCAGCGCGTAGAGCTGGAGGAACTCCGTGGGGTTGGCGGTGCCGTCGTAGTGCGGAGGCAGTTCAGGCTTGAACTTCGCGCGACGCAGCTCGCGGGTGAAGGCACGGCAGCCCACGCCGCTCGAGGGGACGCCGCCAGCGAGGGCGGCGCGGTTTTGACGCCCGGCCGCTGCAACGTCTTGAACGGCCTGGTCCTGGCGCTGGCGCTGGCGCTCGAGGAGCACTCGCGCGTCGGGGGGCGCGCAGCGGATGATCTGGCAGCTGGGCTCGCAGTGGTCCGGAGAAGACGTGCCGCGGGACGGCTCACGAGCCCGCGCGCTGCGCTGGGGCCCGGCGTGCTCGTCACGCAGAGGTGGCGGCGGGGGAGCGCCGTACGCCGGGTCCCCGGCACGAGACGGTGGAGGGCGGAGCAAGTGAGAAGTCGCCGGAGAGTCCCCGGCGACGTTGACGAGCTCGGTGATGCGACCAAGCCAGGCGTCGTAGCCGGCGTCATCAGGATGGTAGCGGAGTAGCTCGCGCGCCATGAGCAGCGCGACCTGCAGGTTCGGCGGCCCACGGTTGGCGAGGGAGGAGGCCGTGGCGGTGTGGTCGTCCGCCCGCACGGAGGGGTGCAGGGAGGAGGCCTGCTGCTCGCGGGCAGCGGGGTCGGTGGCGGTGGCAGCCTCGGCGTTGGGGCGGCGGCGATTGCCGCGGGCCACCGGCTCCATCTGGGCCACGCGGCCAGCCCTTCGCTCGGCGCGCTCGCGACGTGCGTCCGCCATGGGACTGGTGGAGCTGAAGGTCGAGCAGAGGAACAGTAGCACACCCCTACCTGGCGCGCCAAATGTCGGAAGCGGGGCTCTGGGGACCCAAAGGTTCGAACACTGGGGTGAGCTCGTTCTACTACTCTTTCCCCTACCACGGCAGTGTGACGGCGAGACTATGGCGAGAGCGCGCTAGCGTAGGATGGGCAAAGGCACGGCGGTTTACCCAGGTTCGGGCCACCTTGCGGTGTAAGACCCTACTCCTGCTTTGTGGTTGAGATTATTGTGGATGAGAGAGTTCTTGCGTACAAGGTTGAAGATGATCCATCCCCCATCTATGGTGGCTGCACTGCCCCTTTTATGCGCCTTGGTCCTCTTCCTCCTCGAAAACTTAGGCGGGAAGGGTTGCCACACTTGGCGGTTTTGAAAGGGCACAAGCGCTCAGGCTATCCTGACTAAAGGTGGTCTTCGTCTGCCAAAGCATGATCCATGACGCGCCGGTGGGCTCGGTGATGACCTCCGCCCTGCGCGCCCGCCGTCTTGGTCTTCCTTTGCCGATCGGGCAACCTTTGGGGTTGCTTTGGGGAGTAGATAGCTGGCCCTGCTCCCTTAACACAAAAGAGGAAACCATCCCCATCCGCGCCTGCTGGCGTGGCCTCTGTCGCCGCTCGTCGCCGTGCGCGTCACCCACGTGATGGGCTCCAGACTGCGCGACTGAGCCGGACGGCCTTGCCTTGTAAGCCATCGGGAGGATGCTTCCGGAGGCAGCCTCGGGGGACCGCCTCGTGAGGGGGCCTCGGGAGGCAGCCTCGGGGGACCGCCTCGGGTGGAGCCGCTGCTGAGTCCTGCTTGCCCGCTCCCTGAGGAGGGGTCCTCGGGAGGCCGGAGCCTCATGAGAGGGCCTCGCGAGGGGGCCGTCGGGAGGCTGGAGCCTCGTGAGGTGACTTTGCTCTGGGGCGCCCATTGGTGGGCTGCCTATCTAGGCCTCCGCCAGGCGCCGCGCCCTAGGCCGCGGGCAGACGGGTCGTGGTACCCCGGGTTCCACAACCCCGACAGGTGTCTATAGAAGAAGTAGCCAAAAATGCATATGTCCAGGTGGCCTTAACCACAGAGTGACTTCGGCCACACCTCCACTCAAGGAGCCTGGTCAATCAAACACTTAGAGTGTCTAAAGGGCCAGAAGGGTATCGACCTTCGCAAGTTCGTCGTCTTCAATCAGGACGATCTGGTCAACAATTCGGGAACGCAGACGTGCGGCAGGCTTTGGTCCGGATCCTTTAAAATCCGTTAGTAATTATCCGACCTATTTTTCCTCCTCCTTCTTTACTGTTTACATTGTATTCTTTCCATTATTCTCGTCTACAGGGCATGTACATGATTGATATTATGAAATAAAGAAACCGTGCCCTTTCAAGGTCCCTATTGTATTTCTTTATCAGCATAGCCCTGGAACGATGAAGTTCTCTAAAAAAAGATGCAATTGTATCACAAAAAGTCCGATGTGTTCGGCGTCTCGGATTTTGGCCTTATATGCATCAGTTTCGAACCTAGATTTCGGTCAATAGTTGGGTTGCCCGGCTCCTATGTGTACCCCTTACGTTTCCGATGAATTCGGCTAAGGGCGTAACAGGAGAACCACAGTGATTGCGCTGCCAGGTCAATTGGTGTGGCGCCTCAATGGAGAAAGCCGAAAACTGACTATCTAGGTAAGCGTAAACTGGTCCGCCATCCGGAGACCGCGTCAAGCGATGTGGTCATATAGATCACCCGTGTTGAACGAAGGGCTTTTATCTTCTAGCCGAAGTGTGCTATGGCCTCGACCTCGGCCAATTAAGCTGAACACTTCCAACACCGGCGGCTGGTCATCTGTGACACCCTGGTTTTTGGCAACTTTTTCTTTTCAAAATCTTCCTGGCTTTATTTGCAATTTGGATGGATTTTGAACCTTTCAGTTGACTTTGGACTTATGAATTCCTCTCAGTGATCCAAAGCCCTCGGCATCTTGCCAAAACCTTGTCACTCACCATCTGGATCAATTTCCCATTCTTTATCTTTCCCAAATATTCATTTTCTTCCTTTGGGAAAATCTGTCATCACTATGGGTTACAAAGCAACCTATAGTTCTGGTGATCAGAAAAATCCCAAATTAATCCCAGACCTTCTTGTCATCATCTACTCCCACAATCTTCAAAAACATTTCATGGTCCAGTATAAAATTTTGTCCAGGAAACTCCCTTTGCTCTCTGGACAGTACTGGCCATTTGTGAAGCAGCTCACATTTTCCCTACTCAGTAAATTCCCAGAAAATTCCCTAAGCTTCTAGGGAACCTATCTTTCCACAATATCTAAAAATATCATCTTGTCCAGTACAAATTTTCACCAGCAATATTCTGCCAAGTTTCTGTCCAATTGGAACCTCTCTGAAGGAAGTACCAACTAGAGGTATCCAATTGAGCTGAAATTTTTATGGCATCTTCTCCTCACCAAATAACTCTGCCACACCAAAATTCAGCTCCAGAAGATCAACCAGATGAGTGCTACAAGCTCATCTAGGTTTCTGGTTCAGTATAGTAGTTGTACATGAACTACCCTCAAATCTTGATGAAATTCCTTCAAACTTGACCAGTCTGGAGTCCTTCCAAGATAGACCACCCCAGACATCTCCATTGGCTCCATCTCCAGCTCACCTCTCCTCTAGATCTCTCTCAAGTTCTCTGTCAGAAACTGTAGCTGAAGCTACAATTCACCTCAGAGTAAATCTAGTCAAACCAGAGGCACAAGTGGACTAAGGGATCGAGGGTCGACGTGCTAGACAAGAAATGCCAGGCTCATGAGGCCTCTAGGCTTCAGTACCTGTGGTGAGCACGACAATGGCATGCCACTGCGCGCGCTCTGCATCGCGCCCGTGCCTGATGCGTCGCGTCCACCTGCCCCGCGCCGCCGTAGCTTGTCTCAGTGCGCCGACTAACTCCCCTGCGTCCACCTAGCCGCCCTGGATCTTCCCCCTCGCCGGCCGCCACGCACGCGGGCACTGTGGCGCCCGTGCGGCCATAGTGGCTCTGCCGTTGTCGTCTTCCTCCCGCTAGCCGCCACTGCACGCCATTACTCCTCCTGCCCTCCTCGGTCCCGTCGCCGCTCCCAGCCAGCCAGCGCATCGTCCTCGCGCCGGCGACGTGGCCAAGTCCCGCCGTTTTTAAAGAGCTCGCCCGAGCTCGCCTCCTGCCTATAAAAGCCCTCCCCGGCCTCTCCCGAGCTCCTCACCCCACTCCCTCCGCCTCCTATTGAGCCCCCGAGTACCGAGCCACGGCCGAGAGGCCCTCTGGCCTCGCATCTCGCCGGAGCACCGCCGCCACCCGAGCTCTTCCTCCCCGCTGACTCGCTCCTCCCCGAGCTCCACCGACTGTACCCGCGAGTTCACCTCGCTCCACTGACCCCGCCCAAGCTCTTCCCGAGCCGAATCGCTGCCGGAACCGCCGTCTCTGACGACACCCGAGCGCCGCCGCCGCCGGAGAGGAAGGGGACGATGTCGTCCGGCCACCGTTCGCCAATCCACGGGTACGTGCGTGTTCATCTCGAAGCGCTCGATCCGTTCCCGCAGTCACCGGACCTCGCCGCCGTCTGCATCGCCGGAGCCCCGCCTCGCTCTGTTCCCTCCTCCCCCCCTTTTAAATTTGACCGCTGGGGCCCGTTCATCAGTGGCTTACCGAAGCGGTAAGTGGAGACGCCTGGGCGATTTACGCCTTTGACGTGGCCCCGGTTGATTTTCTGATTTTCTATTTTATTTCCAGAGTTGACCAGAAACTTTGACCCTTAATAACTTTTAAACCATAAGTCCAAATCAATTGATTCTTTTTGCATCTGGTTTGTCTTGAGCTCCTCTATTTTCTGGCAAATTTTGGTATTTTTCTTTTGTTCACAGAATTTCTGGTCCACAAAACAGTAGTATGTGACATTTTCAATTGCATTTTAAAAATATTTTCAGAGGGAAATACTTTTGGATTTGAAGCCCAGGAGTTTGTGGACAACCCAACAGAGCAAGGCAAGCCATGTCATCCATTGCATGAAGCATTTCAATAGTGTTGGTTATATAATTGAATTTCATGCATTATTTTGAATATGTGCTAATTCCTAGTAAATTATTTAATTGCCTAGCTACTCTATATTAAATTATTCCTGGTAAATACCCATACTGGTTAAATGCTTGACAACACTAAACTTAGTTGGCTGATCAAGAGCCACCTACCCGGACATATCCATGCAGCCACATTTGCCGGTATGGGACGGCCTTGACTTGGTCTGGCTTTTTGCTCTTTTATCGGTACCACCAAACTAGGGAGGGTTATGCGTGTGTGCTGCCCTGATCAGGTAGACGACGATAATCCTGTGAGCCCAGTTGAGTTATTTTGCCGGCGTCCGCGTTTGGGACAGTTAGTGGCCACGACGGTGGCAGGTGTCACGGGGTGACACAGGGGCCACCCAGGACATGACCCTGGGAGGGTATGATTGTCGGTGGTACGATAGATGGGTCATGGGTCAGGCAGGTTTTGTTGGCGCACCACCGGTCCACGCAAATGGGATCACGAGGCCAGGTACTCCATAGTGTGGGTAAAGTGCACAACCTCTGCAGAGTGTAAAACCTATTTGAATAGCCACGTCCACGGTATTGGACAATCCGTTTAGGCCTCTCTAGGATGCTCAACCGTAAAGATAATAATGATGGAAGAACTTGTCTGATGTTCGGAAGTGCTCTGTGGATTGTGAGCATTCCGCGGGTTATGGGACAACCCAGATGAGAGTAAGTTGGTACTGGGTACCAGTTAGTGAGCAATCTAAGCACTTAATCTGTTATTGCCATGCTATTGTTTGCTGCATTGTTTTGGTTGCCATGAGCTTGCGAGTACATTCCAAGTACTCACCTGGCGTATCATGCCAGATGCAGGAGAAGCCGAGGACGGAGGTCCCGAAGGTTCGTGCTACGCTAACTAGGCCGTGTCCACAGCAGTGTCCCTGTGGATGGAGTTTCCCGCGCTATGTTCCGCTACGCCGTAGTCTATCCAGTACTATCGAGGCCCTGCTATGTTCCATAAATAATGTAGATATTGTCATAGCACGTGCAGTGCTTCTGGCCTCGCTATCATGTAAATTATGAGTTTGTACTCGAGATATTTCAATAAAGTTCAGTTCAGTTCAGTTCTGTTCCAAGTTGTTGTGTGTTTCCAGAAGACATGATCTCTGGGTTGGAAACACTGGTAAACTGGTTCTCTTAGCCGGGGTGCCACAACGCTTGGTATCAGAGCCACGCTGACTGTAGGACACACTAGTTAACCCTGCGGTAGAACCGCGACTAGTTTAGGGTCTTGGGATGTGTCTTGCTTGCTGCATCTGATTGTTGCATTTGATTGCTGCATTGCATGGCATGCATATAGTTTTTATTGTGCTAACCTCTGGTTTGATGAGTGTAGATGGCACTAGTTCCGTACCACTACAATCATGAGCCAGCACCGTTCACTTTTCCAGTACTGCTTCGTAGCGTCTGGCTTTGGCTGTATCCCAACGGCGAAGACCCAGTGTACCAGGTGTTCCCTGAGAAGCTTGCTGGGTCCATGTTCGAGTATCACACGGAAGCCTTTCTGACTACGAGTTCAGATATTGGTAGCTACTCCCGTTCTTCCAAGGGCAGAACTGCTTCTACCCCAGAGTTGGCGATCCAGTTTGCTGCGATGGAGGCTCTCACTGACTTACGCTTCCACGAGGTCGAGATGCAGACTCATCCAGGTTTCTTTCACTACCCCACCCTGTCGCCCACGACAGGGCGAGTCCTTTTCGCACCTGTTGATCCAGCGACTGATCGAACCTACTGGTGTTTTATCTCGTTATCTGAATGCCAGTTACCGTATGATCACTTCTCTAGCCGAGGAGCTGACTTCTGCTCGCGAGGCACTTGCGGCTGTTGCGGCAGCACAGTCTCCTCCTCCACCTCCGTTTTCACCCATGTACACTCCACCCATCCCACCTTCCGACACTCCTTCTAGTTCGTTCGGACCACCAGGCTTTTCGTCTGGTAGCCGACGTGAGACCCCGTCAGAGTGGGGCTCACTCCTAGCTACTCCAGCTGCTCCGATGTTGCGGCGTCGTGCTTCTTCTCCTTCTGAGGGAGAACCTTCCCGTCAGCGTTGTCGTGTTTCCTTTGATCCGGAGGCCGAGGTGCACATCATTAGCTCAGATTCTAAGACAGAGTCAGGCGACGAGGAGACTTCAGTCTACCAGTGCTCGTGCCACCGGCGTCACTAGAGTGGAGGCTTGAGTCTCAGTGCATGCATCATAGCATCCCTGCATATGTCAACTGCCGTATGAGCAGTCTAGTCATGATCATCCCCCTACTAGCTTGTCATGTATGATGTTGGGTTGCCTTGTATAATTATGTTGCTTTCTTTATTCTCTCTTTTTATTTGGCTTCTTTTCTGGTGTCATACTACCCTGCTTTTCCTCATCGATTCGGTATTTTGCTATGGGAACAACATTTAGGATGAAGAGGTGTAGTACTCAAGGCGGCGATGGAACTCCCGTTCGTCGATCCGCCAGACAGGCAGGACAGCCACCAGAAGATTTGCCACCTCCACCACCACAGTCACCTACCACTGATCAGATTATGAGGATGTTTGAAGAGAAAAGAAACCAAGATCTTATGGAATTTCTGAAAAGTATGCAGACTATGGTGGGTCTGAACAACCACAATGGGACACACTCTAAGTTGTCTGATTTTCAGCGGACAAAGCCACCTAGTTTTGGTCAAGCTGTGGATCCGATGGAAGCTGATGACTGGCTGAGGACCATGGAAAAGAAGTTGGAAATAGCCCGCTGTTATGAGTCAGACAAGGTTCCTTTTGTTACACACTACCTGGAAGGACCAGCAGCCATATGGTGGGACAACACAAAAATATTATGGCCTTCTGGAGAGGATATTTCTTGGGAGAAGTTCAAAGAGGCATTCCGCAAGTATCATATTCCTACTGGCATAATGAAGGTGAAGCAGAGGGAATTTCTGGCTCTTACTCAAGGGAACATGTCAGTGGGTGAGTATCTGAACAAGTTCAATAATCTGGCACGGTACTCTACCCATGACGTGTCCACCGAAGAAAGGAAGATTGACCGATTCCTAGGAGGACTCAATCATACCCTCCGTTGTCAGCTCTGTATGCTGGACTTTCCTGACTTCCAGACTCTGGTAAACAAGGCCTTCATAGCTGAACGAGAGCATAAGTCAGGATATGATGATCGCAAGCAGAAGTTTGAACCCAAGAAGGACAACCGTGAGCAGTTTGTGCAGAAGCCACGTATTTGGCAACCAGGGCCATCTGAATACAAGCCTGCCTGGAACAATGGCAACAACAACAACAAGCCTGTCAGTCAGGACAAGACCTTCGGCAAACAGCCAGTGCTGGAGGACTGCCGCTGCAACAACACATGCTTTACTTGCGGCCAGAGCGGGCACTATTCTAAGCAATGCCCCGCAAGAAATGGGAAGCCATCATCCGACTTCAAGCCACAAGTCAACAGTGTTGGACGCCGCCCCAATCCGAACTTCTATCGCGGCCAAGTCCATCATATCTCCACTGAGGAAGCCCGCGAAGCACCAGATGTGGTCCTTGGTATGTTTTCTGTTAACAACATACCTGCAATAATTTTATTTGATTCTGGGGCTTCTCATTCATTTATTTCGCAGAGTTTTGCCACCTTGCACAAATTTTCTCCTTCTCTTTTGGACAAAATCATGGTGGTACAATCCCCTGGCTCCATGCTCAGAACAAATGTGATATACAAGAATCTGGAAATCTTGATACACGATGTGAAGTTTCCAGCCACTCTCGTTGCCATTGAATCCCCTGGACTAGATATAATACTGGGATTGGATTGGTTGGTACCACACCAGGTGTGTATCAACTGTGCCACCAGGAAGGTGACATTGGTTATCCGGTAGGCCAAACAGTGCAATTCACTGCTAGCAGAGTAATGCCAAAGAAGGGAATGGTATTCAATGCCACAGCTACAGACATAAGTCTGATTCCAGTAGTCAGTGAATTTCCGGACGTATTTCCGGAAGAGATACCTGGAATGCCACCTGATCAGGAACTAGAGTTTGCTATTGAGGTTGTTCCCGGAACTGCTCCGATCTACAAGAAGTACTACCGCATGCCTTCCCCAGAGCGGGTGGAATTGAAGAAACAGTTGGATGAATTATTGCAAAAAGGGTACATTCGTCCAAGCACTTCACCTTGGGGATCACCCGTGCTGTTTGTCAAGAAGAAGGATGGCAGTCTACGAATGTGTGTGGACTACCGGCAACTGAATGAGGTCACCAACAAAAATAAATATCCGCTCCCCCGCATTGATGATCTGTTTGACCAGTTAAACGGAGCCCGGGTATTTTCCAAGATTGACCTCCGAATGGGGTATCATCAGCTAAAAATCAGAAAAGAGGATATCCCCAAGACAGCCTTTACTACCAGATATGGTCTGTATGAGTTTACGGTCATGTCATTCGGGCTGACAAATGCTCCAGCATATTTCATGAGTATGATGAATAAAGTCTTTATGGATTTTTGGACAAATTTGTGGTAGTATTCATCGATGATATTCTCATCTACTCCAAAGATGAAGAAGAGCACACGCAACATCTCCGTACTGTCCTGGAAAGGCTAAGGACCCATCGCTTGTATGCCAAATTCAGCAAATGCGAATTCTGGCTAAGAGAGGTGGGATTTCTGGGGCATATTCTGTCAGAACAAGGTGTGGCTGTCGACCCCAGTAAAGTGACTGCTGTATTAAACTGGAAGACCCCAGCCACAGTAACGGAAGTCCGTAGCTTTCTGGGATTGGCAGGCTACTACCGTCGCTTCATCGAAGGCTTCTCAAAAATAGCCAAGCCATTGACAGAACTGTTGAAAAAGAACCACAAATTTGTCTGGACAGAAGAATGTGACAGCAACTTTATGGAGCTAAAGACGAGGCTAACTACCGCCCCTGTCTTAGTTCTTCCAGACATCCACAAGAGCTTTGACATATATTGTGATGCTTCCAGTCGTGGAATCGGCTGCATCCTAATGCAAGAGGGAAAGGTTGTAGCCTATGCATCCAGACAGCTACGACCTCATGAAGAGAACTATCCCACTCGTGATTTGGAATTGGCAGCCGTGGTTCATGCATTGAAAATTTGGAGGCATTATCTTATTGGACATCGATGTGAAATATACACAGACCATAAAAGTCTCAAGTATATTTTCACCCAGCCTGATCTCAATCTCAGGCAGAGAAGATGGCTTGAATTGGTCAAGGATTATGACCTTGGGATAAATTATCATCCGGGAAAAGCCAATGTGGTTGCCGATGCCCTCAACAGAAAGCAAGGTACCCTAAATGCAATAATGGAGGGAATGCATCCGAAGCTGCGAGAAGAGTTCGCCAAGATAAATATGGTGTTATGCGGCCCAACTAGCCCGGATACAATGGAAATTACTCCAACACTTACGGAAGAAATTAAGGCAGCTCAGAAACCAGACCAAGAAATACAAGAGATCAGAGAGCGCATTCCACTAGGAAAGGCCAAGTCCTTCCGAATTGATGACCAGGACACTGTATGGTTTGAAAACCGAATATGTGTGCCTGATCAAGACAACTTGAGACAGCAAATACTCAGAGAGGCACATGAATCTGCATATTCTATCCATCCGGGAGGAACAAAAATGTACCAGGACTTGCGAGAAACCTTTTGGTGGCCAGGAATGCGAAGGGACATAGCATACTATGTCGCATGTTGTGACATCTGCAACAGAGTCAAGGCTGAACATCAGAAACCCGCTGGGCTACTGCAACCTTTACGAGTTCCCCAGTGGAAATGGGATGACATATGCATGGACTTCATTGTTGGACTACCCAAGTCAACAAGAGGCCATGCAGCTATCTAGGTCATCGTGGATATACTTACGAAAGTGGCTCACTTCCTTCTGGTAAAGACCACTTTCAACACTCACCAACTGGCACAGCTCTACATGTCCCGGATAGTCAGCCTTCATGGAGTACCCAAGTCTATCACATCAGATAGAGGCTCCCTATTTACCTCAGCATTTTGGCTGCGACTGCACCAAGCCTTGGGCACTGTGCTAAAGCATAGTACGGCATGTCATCCACAGACCGATGGACAGACCGAGCGTGTGAACCAGATATTGGAAGATATGCTTCGGTCCTGTGCCCTCACCTATGGACCCAAGTGGGAGGATACTCTGCCTTATGCAGAATTCTCATCCAACAACAGCTATCAGTCGAGTCTCAAGATGTCACCATTTGAGGCCCTCTATGGACGAAAGTGTTGCACTCCTTTAAATTGGTCTCAGACAGGAGACAGCCGTGTCTTCGACACGGATTTGATGCTCGAGGTTGAGAAGCGAGTCAAAGATATACAGGAACGTCTTCGAGCAGCCAAGTCCCGTCAAAAGAGTTACTATGACCCGAAGCACCAAGAAGTAACTTTTGAACCAGGAGACTATGCTTATCTCCGAGTTACCCCCATGAAAGGAATAAAGAGGTTTCATACCCGAGGAAAGCTTGCACCTAGGTATATCGGACCCTTTCCGGTTATGGCCCGAAGAGGCAGAGTGGCATATCAGCTAGAGTTACCACCGGAGTTGTCAGACGTTCACGACGTCTTCCATATATCACAGTTGAGAAAGTGCATTGCACCTCCGATCAAACAGGCAGATATGAGTGAGCTAGAGCTGACCAAGGATTTGACCTACAAGGAAAGACCTATCAGAATATTGGATGAGATGGAAAGAACTACCAGGAGTAAGACAATTAAGTTTTACAAGGTATTGTGGGATCATCATACTGAGGAAGAGGCTACCTGGGAAAGAGAGGATTTTCGGAGATCAGCATATCCACACTTGTTCCCTGAGCAACCGAATCTCGAGGACGAGATTCATTCTAAGGGGGGTAGGTTTGTGACACCCTGGTTTTTGGCAACTTTTTCTTTTCAAAATCTTTCTGGCTTTATTTGCAATTTGGATTGATTTTGAACCTTTTAGTTGACTTTGGACTTATGAATTCCTCTCAGTGATCCAAAGCCCTAAGCATTTTGACAAAACCTTGTCACTCACCATCTGGATCAATTTCCCATTCTTTATCTTTCCCAAATATTCATTTTCTTCCTTTGGGAAAATCTGTCATCACTATGGGTTACAAAGCAACCTATAGTTCTGGTGATCAGAAAAATCCCAAATTAATCCCAGACCTTCTTGTCATCATCTACTCCCACAATCTTCAAAAACATTTCATGGTCCAGTATAAAATTTTGTCCAGAAAACTCCCTTTGCTCTCTGGACAGTACTGGCCATTTGTGAAGCAGCTCATATTTTCCCTACTCAGTAAATTCCCAGAAAATTCCCTGAGCTTCTAGGGAACCTATCTTTCCACAATATCCAAAAATATCATCTTGTCCAGTACAAATTTTAACCAGCAATATTCTGCCAAGTTTCTGTCCAATTGGAACCTCTGTGAAGGAAGTACCAGCTAGAGGTATCCAATTGAGCTGAAATTTTTATGGCATCTTCTCCTCACCAAATAACCCTGCCACACCAAAATTCAGCTCCAGAATATCAACCAGATGAGTGCTACAAGCTCATCTAGGTTTCTGGTTCAGTATAGCAGTTGTACATGACCTACCCTCAAATCTTGATGAAATTCGTTCAAACTTGACCAGTCTGGAGTCCTTCCAAGCTAGACCACCCCAGACATCTCCATTGGCTCCATCTCCAACTCACCTCTCCTCTAGATCTCTCTCAAGTTCTCTGTCAGAAACTGTAGCAGAAGCTACACTTCACCTCAGAGTGAATCTAATCGAACCAGAGGCACAAGTGGACTAAGGGATCGAGGGTCGACGTGCTAGACAAGAAATGCCAGGCTCGCGAGGCCTCTAGACATCAGTACCCGTGGTGAGCACGACAATGGCATGCCACTGCGCGCGCTCTGCATCGCGCCCGTGCCTGATGCGTCGCGTCCGCCTGCTCCACGCCGTCGTAGCTTGTCTCAGTGCGCCGACTAACTCCCCTGCGTCCACCTGGCCACCCTGGATCTTCCCCCTCGCCGGAATCGCCCTCGCTGGCCGCCACGCATGCGGGCACTGTGGCGCCCGTGCGGCCACAGTGGCTCTGCCGTTGTCGCCTTCCTCCCGCTAGCCGTCACTGCACGCCATTACTCCTCCTGCCGTCCTCCGTCCCGTCGCCGCTGCCAGCCAGCCAGCGCATCGTCCTCGCGCCGGCGACGTGGCCGAGTCCCGCCGTTTCTAGAGAGCTCGCCCGAGCTCGCCTCCTGCCTATAAAAGCCCTCCCCGGCCTCTCCCGAGCTCCTCACCCCACTCCCTCCGCCACCTATTGAGCCCCCGAGCACCGAGCCACGGCCGAGAGGCCCTCTGGCCTCGCATCTCGCCGGAGCACCGCCGCCACCCGAGCTCTGCCTCCCCGCCGACTCGCTCCTCCCCGAGCTCCACCGACTGCACCCGCGAGTTCACCTCGCTCCACTGACCCCGCCCAAGCTCTTCCGGAGCCGAATCGCTGCCGGAACCGCCGTCTCCGACGACACCCAAGCGTCGCCGCCGCCGGAGAGGAAGGGGACGACGTCGTCCGGCCACCGTTCGCCAATCCACGGGAACGTGCGTGTTCATCTCGAAGCGCTCGATCCGTTCCCGTAGTCACCGGACCTCGCCGCCGTCTGCATCGCCGGCGAGCGTCGCCGGAGCCCCGCTCCCTATGTTCCCTCCTCCCCCCCTTTTAAATCTGACCGCTGGGGCCCGTTCATCAGTAGCTTACCGAAGCGGTAAGTGGAGACGCCTGGGCGATTTACGCCTTCGACGTGGCCCCGGTTGATTTTCTGATTTTCTATTTTATTTCCAGAGTTGACCAGAAACTTTGACCCTTAATAACTTTTAAACCATAAGTCCAAATCAATTGATTCTTTTTACATCTGGTTTGTCTTGAGCTCCTCTATTTTCTGGCAAATTTTGGTATTTTTCTCTTGTTCACAGAATTTCTGGTGCACAAAACAGTAGTATGTGACATTTTCAATTGCATTTAAAAAATATTTTTAGAGGGAAATACTTTTGGATTTGAAGCCCAGGAGTTTGTCAACAACCCAACAGAGCAAGGCAAGCCATGTCATCCATTGCATGAAGCATTTCAATAGTGTTGGTTATATAATTGAATTTCATGCATTATTTTGAATATGTGCTAATTCCTAGTAAAATTTTTAATTGCCTAGCTACTGCCATGTTAAATTATTCCTGATAAATACCCATACTGGTTAAATTCTTGACAACACTAAACTTAGTTGGTTGATCAAGAGCCACCTATCCGGACTTATCCGTGCAGCCACATTTGCCGGCATGGGACGGCCTTGACTTGGTCTGGCTTTGTGCTCTTTTATCGGTACCATCAAACTAGGGAGGGTTATGCGTGCGTGTTGCCCTGATCAGGTAGACGACGATAATCCTGTGAGCCCAGTTGAGTTATTTTGCCAGCGTCCCCGTTTGGGACATTTAGTGGCCACGACGGTGGCAGGTGTCACGGGGTGACACAGGGGCCACCCAGGACATGACCCTGGGAGGGTATGATTGTCGGTGGTACGATAGAGGGGTCACGGGTCAGGCAGGTTTCGTTGGAGCACCACCGGTCCACCTGAATGGGATCACGAGGCCAGGTACTCCATAGTGTGGGTAAAGTGCGCAACCTCTGCAGAGTGTAAAACCTATTCGAATAGCCGCGTCCACGGTATTGGACAGTCCATTTAGGCCTCTCTAGGATGGTCAACCATAAAGATAATAATGATGGAAGAACTTGTCTTATGTTCGGAAGTGCTTTGTGGATTGTGAGCATTCCGCGGGTTGTGGGACAACCCAGATGAGAGTAAGTTGGTACTGGGTACCAGTAAGTGAGCAATCTAAGCACTTAATCTATTATTGCCATGCAGTTGTTTGCTGCATTGTTTTGGTTGCCATGAGCTTGCGAGTACATTCCAAGTACTCACCTGGCGTATCATGCCAGATGCAGGAGAAGCCGAGGACGGAGGTCCCGAAGGTTTGTGCTACGCTAACTAGGCCGTGTCCACAGCAGTGTCCCTGTGGATGGAGTTTCCCGCGCTATGTTCTGCTACGTCGTAGTCTACCCAGTAGTATCGAGGCCCTGCTATGTTCCATAAATAATGTAGATATTGTCATAGCACGTGCAGTGCTTCTGGCCTCGCTATCATGTAAATTATGAGTTTGCACTCGAGATATTTCAATAAAGTTCAGTTCTGTTCTGTTCCAAGTTGTTGTGTGTTTCCAGAAGACATGATCTCTGGGTTGGTAACACTGGTAAACCGCTTCTCTGAGCCGGGGTGCCACATCATCACCCCCAGAATCAAACTCCTATGGCTAAATGAAATACTTCAAGCCACTATAGTCCGATTGCCTAGTTCCTCTAAGTCATCCACCGCCCATGGGTACCGAGACGTCGGCTAAGGGTCAAGCATGGCTTAGGGAACACCCTTTGTATGACCTACACTGGGGCTGAAGCCGACGACTGGCCACTCTCATTTTAAAAAAGTCATATCGGAGGAATAATTGAATTACTAAATAAACACATATGGAATTTCAAGCCATTTTCATTTCAAACGATAAAAGTTTTTACATCATACACCCCGGCATTCCGGAGTACCTAAAAATACAGGGTGTCCTTAGGGCATATGGCCTCGGTGGTTCGAGCTCGTGCCTCCACCTCGGTGAAGAACTGCTCGGCGGTCCGCGGCTTATCGATAGGGGGGCCAGCAGCACAAGTCTCCACATCAACTTTGTGGAAGTGCCTCTTCACGCAAGCGTATGCCCTCCGAGCCCCTTCGAAGCACGCGGACCTCTTCCAGTGGTCAACGCAGGGCACGGCATCTCGAAGACGAGCCGACAGACCGAAGAGACTCCTCGGCATGGCTTCGGCCGGCCACAGAGCAACGCAGAGATCCTGGAGTGCTGGCCTGGTCATGCGGAACAGCTCGACCAGCTGCTTCACTCGATGCTTTAGCAGCTGCGCCGAGGGGGACCCTGGGAATTGACCCCAGAAGGCTTTCTCCGCCTCATGACCCGCCAGCTGGCCGAAATAGGCCACCGCATCCTCTGCACTCTGTGGGAGATCCTCGAAGACCTCTGCGGAACGCCATAACTGGGTGAGCTCGACACACCCTTTGCTGCCAAACGCACACTGCAGCAAAAATATCTTACCCGAGGCGATTTGTTCTACTTGCTGGAGCACCTCGCGGTCCGCACGAGCCGAGGTGTTGAGTTCGGAGTAGGCACGTTGAAGCTTCTTGAGCTCCTCTTTCGCGCACCGCTCCTCCTCCTGAAGCTTGTCGCGTGCTTCAAACACGCCCTTCAGGGTCTCCTCGACCTCCAGCACCCACGCCTGGTGCTTCTCGGCGGCCCGCGCCTTCTCGGCATTCGCGGCAGCGGCTTTCTGCTGCCGCACTTCCTTCCGAGCCCTTTCCAGCTCGGCTTTGAGCGTCTCTAGCTCCGCTGTCAACATATTTAAGTCTTAGTTGTTTTCCTCAAAATACAACACACACAGCAAAGTTTCACCTTGTTTACCTTGAGATCACTCAAGTCTCCTGTTCATCTCTTCGGAGACGGAGTCAGGAACCAAGGTCGATACCAGTAGTATAACCAAATCCTTGTTAGATGCAAATGGCCTAGACCATCAACATGCTCCAGGACAGCCACTTCGGGTAGCGTCCTGGGGGCTCATTAACAGGCTCCTACTTACTCAAGCGACCCCGAGGACGGTTTCTTGAAACCGACTTCGGGCTCGGGGGCTACTCACTCATTACGCCGTTTAGCAGGCAACATTTTTATGTCCTCGAACAAATTTCGTAAAGACAAAGCAAACCGAATGCGTAGAAGACGTACCTCGAAACCTGCTACAAGGTTTTTGAAGACCTCGTGCAGGCCGGCCTCTGCGGACCGGTAGCCTTCCAGCGCCGTGCCTATCAAGGCGCGGTGCTCTTCCTTAAGGGAGCAGCCCTTTAGGGCCTCCTCCACCTCCTCGGCCCACCCCACGCCGATCCGTCCTCGGACAACAGGCTGGGGTGGGGGGATGACCTCGGATGGATCCACCCGAGGAGCCCCCGTCTGCAAAGGTGGTGCCGAAGTAGACTCCGGATGGGCCGACATCTGACCCAGCCCTTCTTCGATGACCTCGGGGCGCTTCGTCCCCTGGTCTTGTTGGGCCGAGGTTTCAACCTCGGCCATGATCACCGCATCGTCGGCCCCCGCCGTGTTGACCTCGGGGGCCAACATGGATGTTGCCTCCCCTAGACCGACTTGCATCGGGGGAGAAGCAGCGGGCTCTGAAGTCCCGCTGGCGGACGGTAACCCATCCGAGGAGCCGCTGGGGATCACCTTCGGCGGTCTGCGTATGAAAAGTCGCTTCTATGAAAATTTCCCTTGATGAAACAATGACTCAAGCAAGAGAGGCAGGGATAAAGGCTTACCCTCGAGGCGCCGGCTTCTTCCTCCCCGTTTTGAGGGGGTCTTCCTCTGAGTCACCGGAGAGCTCGGCTCTCTCCGACAACTTGTTGGCGGCCTCGGATGAGGCTCGCCTCAGCCGCTTTTGGCCATTGGGAGGCATGCCCACGTCGGCGTCTTCTGACACCGACCTCTTCCCCTTCAGGGGGGGGAGGAATCTCCTCCTCGCCCTGCTCGGCGCCGCCGTCTTGAGCGGCGAAGGTATGGGTCTCCTCTGATCGGGTGATCGAAGTCCCCCGGGTCCGGGCACTAGACCTCCCCGGTTGGCTCTTCGTCCCTTTGGAGGCCACCACATGTGGCTCCTCGGTCAGAAGCGCCGAGAGCAGGGGAGTTTGGGGTTGTTCCGGCAATGGGGCTGGGCATTGTACCCCCTTTACCCATGCCGACCACTTCTGCAAAATGTCAAAACACGACGGCTCAAATAAAGACTTTACTCCTCGGAGCGATAAGTAAAGAATGAAAGATTGAAGGACAGAACCACTCACCGGGGGGGCCTCATAGCCGTGTTCGAGGCCGCGGTCCTCTCCCTCCTGGGGAATCTTATCCTTGGCCAGCTTCATAAGCTTTGTGTCCATATCCTCGGGCTTATGTGCCCACATCGGGGTAGCCCGAAGTTGGAGAGGAAGGATGCGGTGGTTGAGCATGATGTTGATGACATCGGCTAGCTCAGCCTTCTCCGTGGTGGTCCACCACACGATCCTCTCAACTAGGGTCTCTACCTCTTCGGGCTTCCCCCAGGCGACGCCCTTTTCCTTCCAAGACTTGAGTTTCTTGGGAGGCCCGGCCGAGAATGCCGGGACCTCGGTTTGACCGGCGGCAAGGGGTTCGGTGATATAGAACCATTCCTTTTGCCACTCCTTCACCGTCTCGATGAAGGTGCCCTTGAACCAGGTGCCCCCCTGGTTCTTGCTGATCATTGCCCCTCCGCACTCCGCAAGTTCGGTGCCGCTTGACTTCGGTTTAATCCCGAAGAGCTTCAGCCATAGCCGAAGTGTGGCTCAGAGCGGAGGAAGGCCTCGCAGACTGTTATGAAAGCGGCGAGGTGGAGAATGGAGTTGGGGGCTAGGTGATGGAAATCTAACCTGTAGTAAAACATGATCCCACGCACAAAAGGGTGCAGCGGGAACCCCAGGCCTCGGATGAGGTGGGGAACAAAGACCACCCGTTCCCCGGCGTTGGGAGCGGGTACCAGCTCGTCGGCCTCTGGAGCGCGGGCGGTGACATCACGGGCTAGATACCCCGCGTCGCGCAGCTCGGCGATGGTCACCGCCGTCACGGTGGAGCCGCCCCAGTGCCCCTTAAGGGTATCGGCCATGGCTGATGGGGAAATCGAGCTTGCGTATAAGAAAGGCGTAAGAGTTGGATCTAGGTGTTGGAGCTAGACGAAGCAGCAGCAAGGGAGGAATGGGAGCGTAGGCTATCGCGATGTTCTCCCCATTGCCTTTATAAGCCTATGAAAGGCCAAGAGCCCCCTTTGCTGCGCCGATAAATTCGTGATTATTATCAAAGATGCCGTTGAGACATATGGGGAAACGAAATTTTGATGATATCCCTAAGAAAGCGGGCACGATCTCTGCCTCGACGGGATGTGCCAGTAGAGGAGCCGCCTCGAAATGCGATTTGAGGGGAGGCAGTAACTGCTCAACCTGTCGTGGGGCGGACCTCTCCAATAAAGCTGTCAGGCTGGATTGGATTGTTCATACCGGCACAGCAAGCCTTCGAGGCTAAGATACTTGCTCACCTCGGACAGGGTACAAGCTCCGTTGGACCACGGATGTCGATGCTCTATTAGTAGAATTCAAAATATAAGGTGAAACTCGTCTGTCAAGCTGGAGACTCCGGATCCGAAGTAATGGTTCAAAGTCATCCTCGGGGTAGAAGACCAGTTCGGGGGCTACTGACGGTGTCCAGGATTAGGGGGTGCCAACCTAGCCAGCCTGCCTCCTCGGATGGGCCGATATGCCCCTGTACGTGACCAAGATGGACTCCGGAAGTCGCAAATGGGAGACGTGATCAAGACTGCCTCAACCGAAGACTTAACGAACACTTCAAGATTATTCCAACCGCCTTATTGCAAGATACCGACCTTGTAACCCTAGACACCCTCCCTGGCGTGTATATAAGCCATATGGTTTAGCCCATAGGGGACATTAGCGCAACATCGAACACCTAGCTATAGTAGTTAGACACATATTACGATCTCGAGGTAGATCAACTCTGTACTCGATACACCTCCATTAATATAAATAGAAGCAGGACGTAGGGTTTTACCTCCATCAAGAGGTCCCGAACCTGGGTAAAACATCGTCTTCCTTTGTCTCTGTTACCATCGATCCGAGATCCGCAGCTCGGGACCCCCTACCCCGAGGTCTGCCGGTTTTTACACCGACACCGAGTGCCATGATTCCAGATCTGAACCCTTCATGTTTTCAAGAATATATTTGTGTTCTTGATCCGATCTTGCAAGTTATACGCACCTGCTATGTGTTATGATCCGCATACCCCAAGGTGACAATAATTGGGATTCTTTCCGGTGATTGCCATAATTTGAGGAGTTCATGTATTCACTATGTGTTAATGCTTTGTTCTGGTTCTCTATTAAAACGAGGCCTTAATATCCCTTAGTTTCCTTATGGACCTCGCAGCCACGGGAGGGTAGGACAAAAGATGTCATGCAAGTTCTTATGGCAAGCACGTATGACTATATACGGAATACATGCCTACATTACATTGATGAATTGGAGCTAGTTATGTGTCGCCCTAGGTTATGACTGTTACATGATGAATGTTATCCAACAATATCACCGATCCAATGCCTACGAGTTTTTCACATATTGTTTTTTGCTAAGTTACTACTGTCACAATTGCTACAAAACTACTCCTGCTACCGTTACTACTACTGTTACGATTATTACCACTGCTATCAAACTATCATACTACTGTGCTACTGATCACTCTGCTGCAGATATTTAGTTTCCAGGTGTGGTTGAATTGACAACTCAACTGCTAATACTTGCAAATATTCTTTGGCTCCCCTTGTGTCGAATCAATAAATTTGGGTTGAATACTCTACCCTAGAAAACTGTTGCGATCCCCTATACTTGTGGGTTATCAGAGTACATAAGAGAGACCTTCCAGAACACTCCAGAACCCTGAAAAAGAAGAGGTATGTGATACGGTAAGTAAACAGACTCCAAAAATTCCATAAAAATACTTTCTGTCAGTTTTGGAATATTTGAAAATTACAAAAATAAGAAACAGCCGAGGGGACCCACGAGGTGCACACGAGGCACCAGGGCGCGCCACCCCCTTGGCGCGCCCTGGTGGCTCGTGGGCCCCTCGTGAGCCTTCCCGACTCCGTTTTTCTTCTGGGTTACTTGTTTTGCAAGATAAAAATTCTTTATATATACTCCCAGACGTTTTGACCACCGTATCGCAGAAATCTCCTCTGTTCTTGTTTCGTGCTATTTTTCTGACAGATCTACATCGCTATGGCTCCACCAAGCTCTTCCAAGGACAAGTTCTACGAGAAGGTCATCAACCCCTACCTACCGGAGGTGATGAAACACCCTCAAGCCATTGAGATGCGTGAGGGGGTGCTTCACATCCGGGATGTTCAAGGACCCAAGAAGACCGGGAACGTGGAGTCCAGGCTCGAAGCGGTGGTGCAGGAGATCTTCAAGTGCCAAGGGATGGTGGAACGTGGACTCAGCGCCAACCACTCCATGATCACGGAATTCACCCGTAATCACAAGGTGGATGGCCAATCGATGGGGGACATCATCTTCAAGCTCAATGAATGAATCGACTATCTCCAAGGCCAAATCTATGATCTTCAAAACCAAAATTTTGAGTATGAAGCAAGATTCAAAGGTATGAGTTTAGCTGCAAGTTTCAGGACTCCAGAGACTCGTTCATCTTTTTATGATGGGGAACCTATGCCATGGAAGCCGGAGGACAAGCCCACCACTTCATCACCACCACCATCACCGAAGAAGGAAACTTGAGCACATGGGTATGGGCAATCCCCTTGGCTTGTGCCAACCTTGGGGGAGGTGCCCCGGTATCGTATCACCATCACTTTTGCTATCTTTACCTACTTTTAGTTCGATCCTTAGTTATTTCGTGATTTAGTTGAATAAAAGTTTAGTATGATCTATTTTTGAGTGCTAGTTTCGTGATCTATCTATCTATGTAATTGAGTTGAGAGTTATATAATAAAGAGTAGTTTGAGTTTTTGCTTCTTTAGGTTTATGTTTTAATCCTAGCAATGAAAATAATGAAAAAGATCATATGCTAATCTTATGGAAAGTAATGACATTACATAAAGAAAAGTATAAGTGGTAAAATTTATTGGAAGTTAACAAGCATAGCATTAGTCAATGATGCAATTCATGAAAAAAATTAATAGGGAAGAGAAGATTCACATGCAAATACACTATCTTGGACATCTTTTATGATTGTGAGCCCCCATTAAGTATTTTATGTCAAATTGTTGACGTTGGACAAGGAAGACAATGTAATGAATTATGTTTGCTTATATTCACATAGAAGTTATATTGTCATAGATCCTCCAACATGTGGTGCTTGCCAAATATCTTTGCTAGCCAAAAATCTGCACCAAGTAGAGATACTACTTGTGCATCCAAAACCCTTAAACCCAGTTTCATGTCATGAGAGTCCACTATATCGACCTATGGATTGAATAAGATCCTTCAAGTAAGTTGTCATTGGTGCAAAAAGCAATAAAAATTGCCTCTAAATGTGTATGAACTTTTATTGTAAGGGAAAATAAGCTTTGTACGAACTTGTGATGGCAAAGAAATAAAAGCGATGGACTGCATAATAAAGGTTGCTATCACAAGGGGCAATATAAAGTGACATTCCTTTTCATTAAGAGCTTGTGCATCCAACAATAAAAAGCGCATGACAACCTCTGCTTCCCTCTGCGAAGGGCCTATCTTTTACTTTTATGTATTTACTTTTTATTCAAGAGTCAATAGTGTTCTCCTCTATTCCCTTTTTATTTTTCTCTTTTTCAAGCATTATGTGGTGGGGAAAGATCTAGGCATATATATCTAGTTGGATATGAGTGATCATGAGTTATTATTGTTTACATCACCCTTGAGGTGAATAAGTTGGGAGGCAAAACTATAAGCCCCTATCTTTCTATGTGTCTGGCTGAAACTTTTTGCTCCATATATATGTTGTGAGTGTTAGCAATCATAGAAGACTAAATGATGGTTGAGTATGTGGACTTGCTAAAAAGCTCCTACATGAGACCCTTCCTGAAAATATGATGAATTGCAATTGCATTGTTGATTGAGAACATAGTTTGTTAGCTTTCAAGAAAGTTTATGCCTTATACTTCATTGTTGTGATGAATTGTTACTTGCTCATGAGAAGTTTTATGATAATAAATATTGCTGTTATAATAATGATCATGATGCTACTATGTCCGTATTTTGTTGTTATCGACATCTCTCTCTCTAAACATGTGGACATCATTATCGATATCGGCTTTCGCTTGAGGACAAGCGAGGTCTAAGCTTGGGGGAGTTGATACGTCCATTTTGCATCATGTTTTACTACTGTTATTTATAGTTTTTTTAATCAATATAACACTTTGTGGAGCAATTCTAATGCCTTTTCTCTCTTAATATGCAAGATTTACACAAAGAGGGAGATTCCCGGCAGCTGGAATTCTGGACCTGAAAAAGCTATGTCAAAGATACCTATTCTGCACATCTCCAAATGAGCTAAAATTTCACAGAGATTTATTTTGGAATAAATAAAAAATGCTGGAATAAAGAAATACCAGAGGGGCCACCCAGGAGCCCACGAGGCACCAGGGCGCGCCACCCCCCCAGGCGTGCCCTGGTGGTTTGTGGGGCCCCTGGCCAGCCTCCGGTGCCCATTTTCTGGTATATATGTCCATTTGCCCTAGAAAAAATATAGAGAAGACTTTTGGGACGATGCGTCGCCGTCTCGAGGAGGAACTTGGCAGGAGCACTTTTGCTCTCCGGCAGAGCTATTCCACCAGGGATACTTCCCTCCGGGAGGGGGAAATCGGAGCCATCGACATCACCAATGATCCTCTCATCGTGGGAGGACCAATCTTCATCAACATCTTCAACAGCACCATCTCATCTCAAATCCTAGTTCATCTCTTGTATTCAATCTTTGTCTCAAAACCTCAGATTGGTACCTATGGGTTGCTAGTAGTGTTGATTACATCTTGTAGTTGATGCTAGTTGGTTTATTTGGTGGAAGATTATATGTTCAGATCCAATATGCTATTCAATACCTCTCTGATCTTGAACATGAATATGGTTTGTGAGTAGTTACTTTTGTTCTTGAGGACATGGGAGAAGTCTTGTCATAAGTAATCATGTGAATTTGGTATTCATTCATTATTTTGATGATATGTATGTTGTTGATTCTTTTAGTGGTGTCATGTGAACATCGACTACATGACACTTCACCATCTTTGGGCCTATGGGAATGCATTGTGGAGTAGTAATTAGATGATGGGTTGCTAGAGTGATAGAAGCTTAAACCCTAGTTTATGCGCTATTCCGTAAGGGGCTGATTTGGATCCATATGTTTAATGCTATGGTTAGAGTTATCTTAATTCTTCTTTCGTAGTTGCGGACGCTTGCGAGAGGGGGTAATCATAAGTGGGAGGCTTATTCAAGTAAGAACAGCACCCAAGCACCAGTCCACCCACATATCAAATTATCAAAGTAGCGAACGCAAATCAAACAAACATGATGAACGTGACAAGATGAAATTCCCATGTGTCCTCGAGAACGCTTTGCTTATTATAAGAGATCGTTCCGGCTTGTCCTTTGCTACAAAAAGGATTGGGCCACCTTGCTGCACTCTCTGTTACTATTGCTACTTGTCACTTGTTACAAATGATCTTGTTATCAAACTACTCGTTACCGATAATTTCAGTGCTTGCAGAAAATACCTTGCTGAAAACCGCTTGTCATTTCCTTCTGCTCCTCGTTGGGTTTGACACTCTTACTTATCTAAAGGACTACGATTGATCCCCTATACTTGTGGATCATCAGTGTCCGAATGCGACACCTCGAGAGGTCTTGAAAAGAAATGCCAAACGGGTGTCTGAATACGACGCCTCGAGAGGTCTTGAAAAGAAATGAGTCCAGGTGGACTAGCCATCCCAAGTGATACTCAGAAAAGAAAATAAAACTGAGTATCCAGGTGGACTAGCCATCCCAAGTGATACTCAAAAAAGAAAATAAAACTAAGTATCCAGGTGGATTAACCATCCCAAGAGATACTCAAGGTTGCACATAGAAGAAAATGGTTAGTCCACAATAATATCCAGGTTAACAATAATATTCATGATAGCATCAGTAGTGACAATAATCATTCTGCAAAAGTGAGTCACAATCAATTTAATTATTTCTTCCGTAGACCGACAACAAGACCGACACTTAACCAACCCAGACTGTCGTCCTTAACCGTGGACACGGCTATTCGAATAGGTTTAAAAACTCTGCAGAGGGTGTACTCTTTACCCACAAGTAAAGGATTTCTTTAGCCAACACCGAGATGCTGACTAATTCTAAATGCGGCCTTTGGGTTGAGAACACACCTAACCATCACACACCAAATTAACTTTCTTGATGCCAGGAATCACCCAAAGCATCGTTCAAGAAAAACTATAAGATGGGGAGACCATCGTCTCGAATAGCATGGGCTCACTATTTATAACGCGCGGATTACAAGGGGTGCCGCCCTCTCGGCCCAGCCGGATACACCCATGCCCCCTGACCCGATGACTGGCATTATACCTGGATCTGGGAAACCTTCATCGTGGCCGCTCTATACGGTGTGTGCAGGAAAGGGGTTAACAACTTACTGAATCGTACCCCACCTGTGGCAGGGACTAGTGGCAGCACGAAACAAGTATGGGGGTTACCGGAACAAGACTCGATCTACGGTCGACTCAAGAGGTTTAATTTTTCCCGCAGTGGTTAGTACAATATATTTTCTTAGTAGTACCCAACAGGGTCACCATATGGCATGTCCCAACATGCCCTCACTGATCGTTCACGTCCCCACGAGATTTCAGTCTCACGGTCACTTTTCTCGTGACAGATTCTTTCCTGCAGATTAGTCCGGACCAACATAGGCATATGTGACATGTGGAAATAACCATACTCACTCATACTTCATGTTTAAATGAAGATACAATATTATCAAGGGATCATACATGTATACCTAGCCATATGCAAATTTTATTTGAATTCAACATATTCATGATTCAATTATTTTTGCTAGCAAACTACCAAACATTAACCATATCAAGTGTTCAAGATGCTTGCCTTAAGCATGCAGAAGGATTGGGTGCACTCAAAAACTTTGAAAATTTCATCTTCCCTCCATTTTCCTATTTTCAAAATATTGAAATTACCACATAAACTTGAAACAGTACAAAAAAGTTGTTTGGAAATTTTTGAAATAAATACTAAAATAAACTAGATGAAAAATAAAGGTTGTAGGAAAAAGAATCAATTCATTTGGAGTTATGGTTTAAAAGTTAGAGCTAGTCAAAGTTTAGTCAAAATTCTGTTTTTTTAAATAAAACTATAAAAAGAAAACGTTTCAGCCGAGTTTACGCTTCCCAGTAGCGAAGGCGTACCTTGGAAAATACGCCTCCACTTACCGCCGACCTGGCGCAGCCTAGGTCGCTGACAGAGGGGCCCACTGGCCCACCAGTCAGGTTTGACTGGTCGCCCGCGCCCTCTCCCTCCCGTAGCAGAGCGGAGGCGCAGCTCCGGCGACCGGCGCTGGCGAACGGTGGCGTCTCACGACGAGCTGAGCCCACCGTTGGGTCCAGGGGGCCGAGGCGGTCCCACCAGTGGCTTGCACGGCCAGTGGGGAGCCCTATCTCACCGGCGACGAGGACTCCTGAAGATCTCTGACGGTAACCAAAAGGGGGCTATTGGCTACGGTTGATTCCGCGTGGAATTGAAGTGCGGAATCGAAGCACGGGGTCTGGGTGAAGCTTTCGGTGGAGAAAACGAAGAGAGGGAGGCCTGGGTGGCGTCGGAATTAACGAGGAAGTGACGGCGGCCATAGCTGCTGTAGATGGGGGAGACGACCATTTCAGGTCGTGTGGCTGCTCGAGGCGGCTTATAGAGAGGGGTTGAGGAGTGCCGAGGAGAGGGACGAGCTTGAGGGGATTGAATAGGACAGGGGGAATTGGTACCGTGGGTTTCCGTGACGGACACGGTGGCGGGCGGCCATTGATGGCCAGCCGTGGTCGGTGGCGAGGCTGGTGACCTGCGGATAGGTTCAGTGGGTTGGCACTTAAGGCGGGGACATGCTGGCGGCTGAGGATTGGACCAGGTGCCTCTGGTCAGTGCCGACAACGACGTGCGTTGGTCGGTGGCGGCGTTGCCCTGCATGGATGGCGCTAGGGGACGAGGGGGGTGTCGGCGAGGTCGGTGGGTTTATGGCGACGCCGTCTAGGCTGTTACGAGGGCCGGGGAGGCAGCAGGGGGGGCACGCGGGGCGGGGCCGATGCCTGTAGTTTCGGCATTCTGGCCACGCTCTGTGCACGCGCACCACCTGGTCGACATAATGCCAGAGCAACCTAGGGAGCTCTAATGCTAGTGCCACTATCCGAAGTTATGATCTAGGGTATGGTAGAGCTAATGGACATGGTGGTTTGGCCAGAAGAGCAAGCCCCTAGTGCAAGTTCATGAGGTTGCATGTTTTCTGCCATGCACACAGTGTGCTTGATGAAATACTAGGGCTAGCTAGGGAACATTTTTGGATGTGAGACATGGCAGGTTGGTGTCTCCCTAGGTGGTAGAGATGATGGTGTGGTTGGTTCTGTAAAAAGAAAAACTTGCTAGTGCAAATTTTGGAGAAATTCAGTTCTGGACAGAAACTACAGGGAATTATTTGGAGGTGTTCCAAGATGAAAACGGAGTTGATCTTATGGACTTAAGAGTTAGGTTGGAAGGACTATAAGTGGGAAAATTTTAGAATTTTTGGGGCAAAGAAAATTAGGGTTGTAGTTATAACCTAAGAATGGAACAGAATTGAAAAGAGGATGTTTTGCTCAAAATTTTCAAAAGACCTTGTTGGGTTTTTGCATAAAAGTGATCTATAGGCATCACATGACCCCTCATAATTTTGTGGAATTTTAAAAGAATTATTTGAAATAGTTGTAGTGCAACAGAAGCATTTCAAAGATTGAAAATGATATTAAAAGGATTATTTTGGGGCAAGTTTTATTATGAAAATATTTCCTACTGTTATCAAAAATATAAATGAAATGATTTAAGAAAACTACCAAAGCCCATAATATTTTACATAAATTTCTATATGGAGGGAAGAATTTTAGAAAACCAATAACAGAGAGAATTCTGAAACAATAAATGACCTCATATAATTCAAAAAAAAAATTCTGGCCAAATTTTTCTTAATAAAAACATGATTAAATTTTTGGGGTGTTACAAACTCTACCCCCCTTAAGAAAATCTCCTCCTCGAGATTTGTTAAGGGCGGAAGAATTAATGCAGATCTCGGCAAACAACCAATCATATGCAAACTCGAATCATCGCAATGCATTTATGACATACACCCTAAAATACAACACAAAGGTTGCATCATGTAAACAAGCGCTAGACCCATAACAAACATACTCATGATCGTCTATGGTTTGAAGGTGAGATCTACAGGGTCTTGCGGAAGGGTTCCCGGTGCTGGAGCACATTCTTCTTCTTTCGGGGGAAGTGGAGGAAGCAGACGAAGAACATGTCCTTCCTGAGTTGGCAGAGGTTGTCCGCCAATGGCGATCTGGGGATTCAGGACATCAAGATAGTGGAGATAATCCATTAGTTGCTAGGTGAAACGCTCCTGGGCCATCACATACTGAATGAGATTGGCCAGAGCTGGATCTCCTTCTATACGTTCACAGTGGAACGTAGCTTCTGCCCCAAAAGCTGCGCGGCTCGAAAAATAGCAGTATTTTCTTTCGCTGGTGCAGGGTACCGCGAATCGAAGATGGGTAACTGCTTCATAAGCAGCAGCCTCAATGGCCATGCCAGAGGTTGGCATGGATCTCCCAATGAAGATAACATACGGGGGGCCTTGGTTTAAATCCGCTGGTGGGATTTGCACAACTGCCCAGTATTTTGAGGAATCAGAGGTGATCCTCATTTTGTACAACTCATACTAGGGTGGGTGGATGGAACCAAGGGTATTGCAGGTAAAATCCCACAAAACCTTAGCAAAACTACCCGGGCTTACATCTAGGGTTCTCAGGTAGGCTCCGGAGTGAAACATGGAGAGATGGATGAGGAAAAGCAGTGCTCACGGTTGATGGTTGTTGGTGTGGAGTGGGATATGGCCGCTTATAAAGTACCTGGGTTAGAAAACATGAGGCGGCGCTGGTACGACTGGTGTATCGACTCCGTCTTAGGGTTGTCAAAGTCTCGAACCTCACTCCCCAAAAGGAATGTGACGTATTACTGTGCGTGTCGGTTAGGGGGGGTTCGGCAGTCACGTCTAGAATTTACTCTGCCACCAGATGCCCACAATTTATGCCAGATCACGCATACAACTATTAAGACAATAGCACACAAGTAACCTACCACGCCATACACTGCTACTATGAAAAATACAGGGCAACAAGGCCACTAAAGCTCTACAACAATTCTGGTGGACTCAGTCCACCTCGTTGACATCTAGCCGGGCGCGTCCCGCAGATGTCGAGGCTTCTCCGTGTGCTTCAGTGTCGGAGCTGACCAGAGTCAGATGGGGAGCTACAGGGCTGGAATAGCGGTGGTGCCCCTTGCGGGGTGTCCAGGTCACAGTCCCGTTGGAGTAGGTCTCCAAGAGACGACCGAGTTCCCCATGGGAGGCAAAGGCATTGCCCGGTTGGATAACAGGAGCAGACCTTGGGGTTCAACTGGCCTCCCAAGCAGCACTATCGGGGTGTCGGTGGCGGGTGTAGCTTCTCTTCTTATCGAAGTCAGGAGAGCGAGCGTCCTGCGGGTCACAATCAAATCAAGGGTGACCTGATCGAATAGTGCCTCTTGCGCTCTCAGGTAGCGCACCAGATGCACTAGAGCAGGATCCGTCTCATGGTCTCCGTTGGCGACTTGGGTCGGGCTACCATAGCCTTCCTGACTAGGGTAGTAGTAGAAAGGGCGAATGTTAACCCTCAGCGACAAATGCCGGAGATTAACTATAGCATCTCGGGCTGCAAGTTGAATGGCTTGGGGCTCATCGGAGGTCGTCCTCCCGGTGAACTGGTAGGGGCATTCTGATGTGGTGCCCCTCCTGTAGATGTGCACCGTGGCCCAGAAGTGGTGGATGGCATCACTCGTGTGCTCTTGGTACACAACATACTCCGGGGGCCCTTCTATGCCAAAAGCTCGACGGGCAAGATTGGCGAGAATGGCTACAAAGTCTCCAAGCTCGGCTGCGGTGGTCTCGTTACGAATGATGGGACCAGGCATCTTGGTGATTGGATATCGAACTGAGAGTGAGGCTGTGATGTGCTGGGTTGTGGCAAGGCTTCCTTTATAGGTCAGTGGAGTCTTCCATCGCACGCTTGTGGATGGGACAACTCAGGTGTCGGCCACAGGCACACGGCCTATGGACAGGCTGATAGGTTGGGCACCGACTGTCAAAAGATGTCGGCTGGCCACTGTGTAGGCTTATCGGATGGGGTGAGCTTGGCTATGAACAGGAAAGGTTGTGAATGGTGTGGAAACCTAGGGATAGCAACTAGGCTAAGACAGGATTAGCCAATGGTCAGCTTGGCTCTGATACCAAGGCTGTCGGGGCCGGATTTCCGGGACATATTATCCCAGAAATTAACCCCTCGTGTCATCACCAGCCCCAAGATCATTGTTACTAGTGGACACGTCCTTGTAACAGATTACCAAGCAATTACAAGAATTGGATACAAGACCATAAAGGTCTACTCTACAACAATGATTTCTAGTGACGAAAGCGACTCGTGGTTCTCCAACGTCGATGGGGCTCCATTCCCACAGGAACAGCTGACCTGGATAACTCCTATCTTGCGTGGCTGCTATCTCCGATTCTTAGGTTGCGGGGTGTGCCTTCGTAGTGCTCTTCTCCTATCATGATCTGGCCAAGACAATAGCCAGGGACAAGCCGGTGAGTACGTTTGAATGTACTTGCAAACATTATGAACAAAAGATTTACCGAATGTAGTAGAGTGCATATGATCATGATGGATTAATTTATATGCATATGCTGACCGAAATTAAAGCATGGCATGATAAATATTAATACGGTGCAGATGGATAAATATATCATTTTAGTAATGAACCAAGAAAAAAAATGGAACATCGGGCACTGGACCGCCCGAGGAATTCCAAGAAAAATGCCAAACGGGTGTCTGAATGCGACGCCTCGAGAGGTCTTGAAAAGAAATGCCAAACGGGTGTCTGAATGCGACGCCTCGAGAGGTCTCGAAAAGAAATGCCAAACGGCTGTCTGAATGCGACGCCTCGAGAGGTCTTGAAAAGAAATGAGTCCAGGTGGACAAGCCATCCCATGTGATACTCGGAAAAGAAAATAAAACTGAGTATCCAGGTGGACTAGCCATCCCAAGTGATACTCAGTAAAGAAAATAAAACTGAGTATCCAGGTGGATTAACCATCCCAAGAGATACTCAAGGTTGCACATAGAAGAAAATGGTTAGTCCACAATAATATCCAGGTTAACATAATATTCATGATAGCATCAGTAGTGACAATAATCATTCTGCAAAAGTGAGTCACGATCAATGTAATTATTTCCTCCAAAGACCGACACCAAGGCCGACAATTGACCAAACCAGACTGTAGTCCTTAACTGCGGACACGGCTATTCGAATAGGTTTTAAAACTCTGCAGAGGGTGTACTCTTTACCCACAAGTAAAGGATTTCTTTAGCCAACACAGAGATGCTGACTAATTCCAATTGCGGCCTTTGGGTTGAAAGCAGACCTAACCAGCACAGACCAGATTAACTTTCCTGATGCCAGCTATCACCCAAAGCATCGTTCAAAAAAACTCTAAGACGAGGAGACCATCGTCTTGAATAGCATGGGATCACTATTTATAACACGCGGATTACAAGGGGTGCCCCCCTCTTGGCCCAGCCGGATACACCCATGCCCCTTGACCCGATGACTGGCATTATACCTGGATCCGGGAAACCTTCATCGTGGCCCCTCTGTATGGTGTGTGCAGGAAAGGGGTTAACTACTTACTAAACCGTACCCCACCTGTGGCAGGGACCAGAGGCAGCACGAAACAGGTATGGGGGTTACCGGAACAACACTCGATCTACGGTCGACTCAGGATGTTTAAGTTTTCCTGCAGTGGTTAGTACAATATATTTTCTTGGTAGTACCCAACAGCGTCACCATATGGCATGTCCCAACATGCCCTCACTGATCGTTCTCGTCCCCACGAGATTTCAATCTCACGGTTACTTTTCTCCTGACTGATTCTTTCCTGCAGATTAGTCCGGACCAACATAGGCATATGTGACATGTGGAAATAACCATACTCACTCATACTTCATGTTTAAATGAAGACAAAATATTATCAAGGGATCATGCATGTATACCTAGCCATATGCAAATTTTATTTGAATTCAACATATTCATGATTCAATTATTCTAGCTAGCAAACTACCAAACATTCACCCTATCAATTGTTCAAGATGCTTGCCTTAAGCATGCAGAAGGATTGGGTGCACTCCAAAACTTTGAAAATTTCATCTTCCCTCCATTTCCTATTTTCAAAATATTGAAATTACCACATAAACTTGAAACAGTACAACAAATTTGTTTGGAAATTTTTGAAATAAATACTAAAATAAACTAGATGAAAAATAAAGATTGTAGGAAAAAGAATCATTTCATTTGGAGTTATGGTTTAAAAGTTAGAGCTAGTCAAAGTTTAGTCAAAATTCTATTTTTTTAAATAAAACTATAAAAAGAAAAAATTTCGGCCGAGTTTACGCTTCCCAGTAGTGACGGCGTACCTTGGAAAATACGCCTCCACTTACCACCGACCTGGCATGGCCTAGGTCGCTGACAGAGGGGCCCTCGGGCCCACTAGTCATGTTTGACTGGTCGCCCGCACCCTCTCCCTCCCGTAGCAGAGCGGAGACGCAGCTCTGGCAACCGGTGCCGGCGAACGGCAGCGTCCCGCGACGAGCTGAGCCCACCGTTGGGTCGAGGGGGCCGAGTCAGTCCCACCGGTGGCTTGCACGGCCGGCGAGGAGCCCTATCTCGCCGGCGACGAGGACTCCCGAAGATCTCCAGCAGAAACCGAAAGGCGGCTATTGGCTACGGTTGATTCAGCGTGGAATTGAAGTGCAGAATCGAAGCACGGGGTCTGGCTGAAGCTTTTGGTGGAGAAAACAAAGAGAGGGAGGCCTGGGTGGCGTCGGAATTAACGAGGAAGTGACGGCGGCCGTAGCTGCGGGAGATGGCGGAGTCGACCATTTCAGGTCATGTGGCTGCTCGAGGCGGCTTACAGAGAGGGGTTGAGGAGTGCCGAGGAGAGGGACGAGCTCGAGGGGCTTAAATAGGCCAGGGGGAATCGATACCATGGGTTTCCGTGATGGACACGGTGGCGGGCGGCCATTGATGGCCAGCCGTGGTCGGTGGCGAGGCCGGTGATCTGCGGATAGGTTCAGGGGGTTGGCACTTAAGGCGGGGACGTGCTGGCGGCTAAGGATTGGGACAAGGTGCCTCTAGTCGGTGCCAACAGTGATATGCGGTGGTCGGTGGCGGTGTTGGCCAGCGTGGACGGCGCTAGGGGACGAGGGGGTGTCGGCGGGGTCGGTGGGTTTATGGTGACGCCGTCTAGGCTGTTACGAGGGCCGGGGAGGCAGCAAGAAGGGCCACGTGGGGCGGTGCTGACGCCTGCAGTTCCGGCGCTCTGGTCGTGCTCTGTGCACGCGCACCAGCTGCTCGACGTAATGCCAGAGCTACCTAGGGAGCTCTAATGCTAGTGCCACTATCTGGAGTTATGATCTAGGGTATGGTAGAGCTAATGGACATGGTGGTTTGGCCAGAAGAGAAAGCCCGTAGTGCAAGTTCATGAGGTTGCATGTTTTCTTCCATGCACACAGTGTGCTTGATGAAATGCTAGGGCTAGCTCGGGAACATTTTTGGATGTGACACTTGGCAGGTTGGTGTCTCCCTAGGTGGTAGAGATGATGGTGTGGTTGGTTCTGTAAAAGGAAAAACTTGCTAGTGCAAATTTTGGAGAAATTCAGTTCTGGACAGAAACTATAGGGAATTATTTGGAGGTGTTCCAAGATGCAAATGGAGTTGATCTTCTGGACTTAAGAGTTTGGTTGGAAGGACTATAAGTGGGAAAAATTTCAGAATTTTTAGAGCAAAGAAAATTAGGGTTGTAGTTATAACCTAAGAATGGAACATAATTGAACAGAGGATGTTTTGCTCAAAATTTTCAAAAGACCTTGTTGGGTTTTTGCCTAAAAGTGATCTATAGGCATCACATGACCCCTCATAATTTTTGTGGAATTTTAAAAGAATTATTTGAAATAGTTGTAGTGCAACAGTAGCATTTCAAAGATTGAAAATGCTATTAAAAGGATTATTTTGGGGCAAGTTTTATTATGAAAATATTTCCTACTATTATTAAAATATAAATGAAATGATTTAATAAAACTACCAAAGCAAATAATATTTTACAAAAATTTCTATATGGAGGGAAGAATTTTAGAAAACCAATAACAGAGAAGATTCTAAAACAATAAATGACCTCATATAATTCAAAATTTTATTTCTGGCCAAAATTTTCTTAATAAAAACATGATTAAATTTTTGGGGTGTTACAGCAACCAACAGGTACCAATCTGAGGTTTTGAGACAAAGATTGAATATAAGAGATGAACTAGGGTTTGAGATGAGATGGTGCTGGTGAAGATGTTGATGAAGATTGGTCCTCCCACGATGAGAGGATCATTGGTGATGTCGATGGCTTCGATTTCCCCCTCCCGGAGGAAAGTTTCCCCGGCGGAATTGCTCTGTCGGAGAGCAAAATAGCTCCTGCCCAGGTTACGCCTCGAGACGACGGCGCTTCGTCCCGAAAGTCTTCTCTTGATTTTTTTTCTAGGGAAAATGGCTTCATATAGTAGAAGGAGGGGGCCGGAGGCCTGCCAGGGGCCCCACAAGCTCGGGGGGCGCGCCCCCCAGGCTTGTGGCTTCCTGGTGGGCCCCTTCCTGGTTATTCTTTTGCCTGTAATTTTTTATATATTCCCAAATAATTCTTCGTAAATTTTCAGGTCATTTGGAGTTGTGCAGAATAGCTATCTCTGTTTCACCCCTTTCCGGTATAGAATTCCAGCTGCCGGCAATCTCCCTTTTCATGTGAATCTTGCAAAATAAGAGAGAAAAGGCATAAGAATTGTACCATAAGGTGAAATAATGATCAAAAACATATTAATTAACAGTAGGAAATCATGATGCAAATTGGACGTATCAACTCCCCCAAGCTTAGACCTCGCTTGTCCTCAAGCGAAAGCCGAAATCGATAATCATGACCACATGTTTAGAGAGAGGCATCGATAAAAATAAAATACGGATATGAAGCATCATGATCTTTCTTATAACATCAATATATCATCATAAAACTTGTCATGAAAAAGTGACAAATCAATCACAAGTTAAAGTATGAACCATAAACCAAATTGAAAACTAACAAACTATGATCTCAGTCACTGAAGCAATTGCAATTCATCATATTATCAGAAAGAGTCTATGTAAGAGCTTTGTTCAGCAAGTTCACATACTGAACTATCATTTAGTCTTCTACAATTGCTGACACTCACGGCAAACTTATGGAGCAAAAGTTTCAGTCAGACACATAGAAAGATAGGGGCTTACAATTTCGCCTCCCAACATATTTACCTCAAGTGTAATGTCAACAATAATAACTCATGATCACCTACATCCAACTGGATATATATGCCTAGATCTATCCCCACCACATGATGCTTGCCAAGAGAGAAAATAAAAAGGAATAGAGGGGAATACTATTGACTCTTGCATAAAAGTAAATACATAAAGTAAAAGATAGGCCCTTCGCAGAGGGAAGCAAGGGTTGTCATGCGCTTTTTATTTTGGATGTGCAAGCCCTTAATGTAAAGGAACGTCACTTTATATTGCCCCTTGTGATAGTGACCTTTATTTTACAGTCTGTCGCTTTTATTTCTTCACCATCACAAGTTCATACAAAGCTTATTTTCCCTTACAATAAAAGATCATACATATTTAGGAGCAATTTTTATTGCTTTGCACCGATGACAACTTACTTGAAGGATCTTATTCAATCCATAGGTGGATATAGTGGACTCTCATGACATGAAATTGGGTTTAAGGGTTTTTGGATGCACAAGTAGTATCTCTACTTAGTATAGAATTTTGGCTAGCAAAAGATAGGGAGCAAGCACCACATGTTAGAGGATCCAAAACAATATAACTTCTATGTGAATATAAGCAAACATAACTCATTATGTTGTCTTCCTTGTCCAACGTCGACTATTTGACATAGAATATTTAATGGGGGCTCACAATCATAAAAGATGTCCAAGATAGTATATTTATATGTGAGACCTGATACGTCTCCAACGTATCTATAATTTTTGATTGTTCCTTGCTATTATAGTATCAATCTTGGATGTTTTATATGCCATTATATATCATTTTTTGGGACTAACCTATTAACCCAGTGCCCAGTGCCAGTTGCTGTTTTCTGCTTGTTTTTGCCTTTGCAGAAAATCATTATCAAAAAGTGTCCAAACGAGAAAAAAAAACTTTGGATTAATTTTTTCTGGACCAGAAGAGACCCACGAAGCTTCGGGAGAAGACCAGAAGAGCCACGAGGAGGCGACAAGCCTGGAGGGCACGCCCAGGGGGTAGGGTGCGCCCCCAGGCTTGTGGGCCCCTCGTTGCCCCTCCTGACCTAATTCCAGCGCTATAAATTCTAAAATATTCCCAATATACCAGAGAGACAGAAGAGAAAACCTTTCCACCGCCGCAAGCCTCTGTTCTTTCGCGATCCCATCTGGAGGCCTTTTCCGGTACTCTGCCGGAGGGGGAATCGATCACGGAGGGCTTCTTCATCAACCTTGCTGCCCTTCCGATGATGTGTGAGTAGTTTACCACAGACCTATGGGTCCATAGCTAGTAGCTAGATGGCTTCTTCTCTCTCTTTGATCTTCAATACCATGTTCTCCTTGATCTTCTTGGAGTTCTATCTGATGTAATCTTCTTTTGCGGTGTGTTTGTTGGGATCCGATGAATCGTGAGTTTATGATCAGATTATTCATGAGAAATATTTGAGTCTTCCCTAAACTCTTTTATGCATGATTATTATAGCTTTGCATTTCTCTCCGATCTATCGATTTGTTTGGCCTACTAGATTGATTTGTCTTGCAATGGGAGAGGTGCTTTGTGATGGGTTCAATCTTGCGGTGCTCAATCCCAGTGATAGAAGAGGACATGACATGTATTTGTATTGTTGCCATTAAGGATAAAAAGATGGGGTTTAATCATATTGCTTGAGTTTACTTTGTCTACATCATGTCATCTTGCTTAAGGCGTTACTCTGTTTCATACTTAATACCCTAGATGCATGCTGGATAGCAGTCGTTGGTGGAGTAATAGTAGTAGATGCAGGCAGGAGTCGGTCTACTTGTCTCGAACGTGATGCCTATTGTCGATGTACTAAGACATGGGTGCCCTCGTACCCAGACTTGTGCACAGGTAGTTGTAGCCTCCCTTCCGGCAAGGGCTTGATGGAGGATAACTACAACCCAAGACTCAACACCAAGACCGTGAAGAAGACCACAAGGCAGGTCATCGAAAAATACTATTCTAAGTACGGAAGATCGACGCTATTCTTGCCAGCCAGCCTCGCCCCGGCAAGGTGAAGACCAAAGCTATGGTTGCTGGCAAGCTCCCTTCCCGGCAAGCAAGGCCCGGCGAGCTCCGTGCCAGCAGGTTTGTTCTGTCCCATTACTGTTCCACCTCGCCATCAACCAGATAGGCTCATGGGCTAGGTGTCGAGTGGGCAGGCAGCCAACATGGCCAGCCAAGGCACGTGTCAGCACGCCACGCTGAGATTAACTTTAATGACACCCGTCCCCGGGACGTGTCAAGATTATAGGACGGCGCCAGGTCCGGTGGTACAGATCCTTTGCCCAAGGCCTCGCCTCCCCAACGTAGCACCTATATGGTGCATTAAATGTGTTTGTCTTACCCCGTTGGAAGATAAACATGATGATGGTGCAAGCCACTATTCACACCCTGTAAATGATCGTATTAGCCATTGTGGTAACCCCTTAGCCTATAAAAGGAGGCCCACGGCTACAGGTAGAACGGTCGAGACCCAGTTCAATTACACGTCGTAGCTGCATTTTCCCGAGCACCTTGCCAGAAAACTGCGCTCCTTGTAGCTAGAGTTAATATTCAATCAACCACAGAGTAGGAGTAGGGTTTTACGCTCATAGTGGCCCAAACCTGGATAAATCCCCCGTGTGTTCTTGCACTTACTAAAGACCTGCTCTTTGTCCCGTGCACGTCCCTTGAGCCGAATCACAAAGGGACCCGTTCGGTCCCATAGGTAGTCGTTTCCCATGACACCTATATACATGATCATTGTGATGAATCCGTCATAATTATTTGCTTTTCTATCAATTGCCCAACAGTAATTTGTTTACCCACCGTATGCTATGTGTTCGAGAGAGAAGCCTCTAGTGAAAACTATGGCCCCCGGGGTTACTTTATCATATATAAAAAAACCTAAAAATACCTTGCTGCAATTTATTTACTTTTATTTTAATTATTATTTTATTTCATCTATCTACCTCTATAAGATTTAATCCTTGCAAATAACCGCTAAGAGGATTGACAACCCTCTTATTTGCGTTGGGTGCAAGTGTTTGCTCTTGTGTGTGCAGGTGCGTTTAACGGAATTTTGCTTGGTTCTCCTACTGGATTGATAACCTTGGTTCTTAACTGAGCGAAATACTTATCTCTACTAAACTTCATCATCCTCTCCTCTTCGGGGAAATACCAACGCAGACTACAAGTAGCAGGAAGAATTTCTGGAGCCGTTGCTGGGGAGACATCATCAAAATTACCAAGTACCTTCGCACAAACTATCATTGACTTGCATTTATTTTATTTGCATTTGCCTCTTGTTTTCATCTCCCTCACTTCTAAATATTTTTACAAAAACCCAAAAATATTTTTATTTGCTTATCTGCTAGTTTGCTTTCTTTGCTTGAATTTGTTATCATGTCTAGTGTCACCATCCCTCCTCTATCTCCGGATTTTGAAGTCCTTTACTTCAAACAGAAACAAGGAGAAAATTTAAAAGACTCTTGGTATAGGATAATGTAATATTATTATGTCTGCAACATAAAAGGGGATATGAAAATTTTGTTGCGAAACTTTTATGTAGGGCTAACGATGCCAAATAGACAACTCTTGGATTTTGCTTCTAAAGGAAATTTCATTGATAGTGATCCTAATACTGCTTATGAATTAATAGAGGGGATAGTGGGAACTCCACCCTTGCAAAAGGGATCTAATTATACCCAAGAAAGGATTCAAGTTTTGGAGAAGCTTGGTGACATACAAAAGAATTTGGTGGAGCTACAAAAGTCGAATGAACCTCTTAAAAATGTTATCGGTAACCTCAATCGCATGAATAATCTCCTCACTATTTGCAACAAGAAGTTAGACACTTTAGATAGCAAAATTGTCTTATTTTCTAAAAATAATGGGAAGTGTAAAGAGCCTCCCGGGTTCGAAACCAAGCCATCTAAATTAGCAAAAACCAAGGATGACAACACATGAAACTATGCATTTTGCCTAGCTAGGGGCATAAAACAATAGCGCTTGTTGGGAGGCAACCCAATGACTAAAATAAATTTTTACTTTTACTTTCTGGTCTTGAGTGTTTACACAATTATAACCTCTGTTATGATTGTATTTTTATGTTTTAATTAGTGTTTGTGCCAAGTATTGCCTTTGGGATGGTGTTGATGATAGTATAATTGATGCTGTTTGGAAAGCCGAAAGTTTTGCGTCCAGTGCTGGAATTTTAATTCTGTACTGGAGTGTCATAAAAATCTGAAATTTTTAAAAAGTATTGGTATATGAATTGTTTACGTTGTACTAATTTTTCAAAAAAATAGGAGTTACATAAGTATGGCTTTTAAATAGATCTTTACAGACTGTTCTGTTTTAGACAGATTCTATTTTTGTTGCATAGTTTGCTTATTTTGATGAATCTATGGATCGTATCGGGGGGTATAAGTCATGGAGAAGTTGGAGTACAGTAGCATTATGCCAATATTAAATATTAATCAATTTACAACAGTACCTAAAGTTTAAGATTTGTTTGTTATACTAACGGATCTCACGAGGTTTCTGTTGAGTTTTGTGTGCTGAAGTTTTCAAGTTTTGGGTGAGACTACGATGGATAAAGGAATAAGGAGCAGCAAGAGCCTAAGCTTGTGGATGCCCAAGGCACCCCAAGGTAATATTCAAGGAATATTCAAGCGTCTAAGCTTGGGGATGACCCGGAAGGCATCCCCTCTTTCGTCTATAATCTATCGGTAACTCACTTGGAGCTATATTTTTATTCATCACATGATATGTGTTTTACTTGGAGCGTCTTGTGATATAGTTTGTTTGCTTTTTAGTTTGTCACAATCATCTTTTCTGAACACACCTTTTTGAGAGGGACACACATTATTCGTGATTTGTTAGAATACTATATGTGCTTCACTTAAATCTTTTGAGCTAGGCAGTTGCTCTAGTGCTTCACTTTTAGAGCACGGCGGTGGTTATATTTTAAATAAATAGTTGCGCTCTCATTCTTCAGTTATATCTTTTTGAGAGTCTAATGAATAGCAATGGTAATATGCACGGGTTATGAATTTGGTCCTGATATGATAGGTATTCAAGAGGGATATAATAAAAACTTTTATGTAGATCATTGAATATGATAAGTTTGATTCTTTGCAATAGTTTTGCGATATTAAGATGGTAATATGTGGGAGGTATTAGTAGATAATTGTGGTTTAGTAATAATATTGGTGTTAAGGTTTGTGATTCCCGAAGCATGCACGTATGATATGTCATTATGCTAAGAAGTTGGAGCATGATTTATTATTGATTGTCTTCCTTTGTGTGGCGGTCAGGGGCGCGCGATGGTTAACTCCTACCAACCTCCCCCCTAGGGGCATGCGTAGTAGTACTTTGATTCGAGGGCTAATAAACTTTCGCAATAAGTATGTGAGTTCTTTATGACTAATATGAGTCCATGGATTATATGCACTCTCACCCTTCCACAATTTGCTAGCCTCTTCGGTACCGTGCATTGCCCTTTCTCACATCGAGAGTTCGTGCAAACCTCGCCGGTGCATCCAAACCCTGTGATATGATACGCTCTATCACACATAAGCCTCCTTATATCTTCCTCAAAATAGCCACCATACCTACCTATAATGGCATTTTCAAAAGCCATTCTGAGATATATTGCCATGCAACTTCCACCGTTCCGTTTTTATGACATACATCGTCATTGTCATAACCCTTTGCATGATCATATAGCTGACATAGTATTTGTGGCTCAGCCACCGTTCATCATTTTTATACATGTTACGCTAGCATCATTGCACATCCTAGTACACTGCCAGAGGCATTCATATAGAGTCATATTTTTGTTCTAGTATCGAGTTGTAATATTGAGTTGTAAGTAAATAAAAGTGTGATGATCATCATTATTAGAGCATTGTCCCATTGAGGAAAGAATGATGGAGACCATGATTTCCCCACAAGTCGGGATGAGACTCTGGACGAAAAAAGAGAGGCCAAAAAGAGCCATAAAAAATGAAAAAAAATAAATGAGAGAAAAATAGAGAAGGGGCAATGTTACTATCCTTTTTCCACACTTGTGCTTCAGAGTAGCACCATGTTTTTCATATAGAGAGTCTCCTATTTTGTCACTTTCATATACTAGTGGGAATTTTTCATTATAGAACTTGGCTTGTATATTCTGATGATGGGCTTCGTCAAATGCCCGAGGTCTTCATGAGCAAGCAAGTTGGATGCACACCCACTTAGTTTTCATGTTGAGCTTTCATACACTTATAGCTCTTAGTGCATCCGTTGCATGGCAATCCCTACTCCTCGCATTGACATCAATTGATGGGCATCTCCATAGCCCATTGATTAGCCTCGTTGATGTGAGACTATCTTCTTGTTTTTGACTTCCCCTTATTGATCTCTACCACCACACTCTATTCCACCCATAGTGCTATATCCATGGCATGCAATCATGTATTGCGTGGGAGTTGAAAAAGCTGAAGTGCGTTAAAAAGTATGAACCAATTGCTTGGCTCAAACCAGGGTTGTTCATGATAAATATTTTGTGTTAAGAAGATGGAGCATGACAGGATTATATGATTTTGTAGGGATAACATTCTTTAGCATTTTTTATTTTGAAAGACATGATTGTTTATTAGTATGCCTGAGTATTGATGTCTTTATATCAAATTATAGACTATTGCTTTGAATCATTTGGATTTTATTATTCATACCGTAAGAGAGAGATTACATGATGAAACATGATAGGTAGCATTCCACATCAAAAGTTCTATTTTTATCATTTACCGACTCGAGGATGAGCAGGAATTAAGCTTGGGGATGCTTGATACGTCTCCAACATATCTATAATTTTTTATTGTTCCATGCTACTATAGTATCAATCTTGGATGTTTTATATGCCATTATATATCATTTTGTGCGACTAACCTATTAACCCAGTGCCTAGTGTCAGTTGCTGTTTTCTGCTTGTTTTTACCTTTTCAGAAAATCATTATCAAACAGTGTCCAAACGAGAAAAAAACTTTGGATTAATTTTTTCTGGATCAGAAGAGACCCATGAAGCTTCGGGAGAAGACCAGAAGAGCCACGAGGAGGCGACAAGCCTGGAGGGCACGCCCAGGGGGGTAGGGCGCGCCCCCAGGCTTGTGGGCCCCTCGTTTCCCCTCCTGACCTAATTCCAGCGCTATAAATTCTAAAATATTCCCAATATACCAGAGAGACAGAAGAGAAAACCTTTCTGCCACCGCAAGCCTCTTTTCTTCCGCAATCCCATCTGGAGGCCTTTTCCGGTACTCTATTGGAGGGGGAATCGATCACGGAGGGCTTCTTCATCAACTTTACTGCCCTTTCGATGATGTGTGAGTAGTTTACCACAAACCTACGGGTCCATAGCTAGTAGCTAGATCGCTTCTTCTCTCTCTTTGATCTTCAATACCATGTTCTTCTCGATGTTCTTGGAGTTCTATCCGATGTAATCTTCTTTTGCGGTGTGTTTGTTGGGATCCGATGAATTGTGAGTTTATGATCAGATTATTCATGAGAAATATTTGAGTCTTCTCTGAACTCTTTTATGCATGATTATTATAGCTTTGTATTTCACTCCTATCTATCGATTTGGTTTGGCCTACTAGATTGATTTGTCTTGCAATGGGAGAGGTGCTTTGTGATGGGTTCAATCTTGCGGTGCTCAATCCCAGTGACAGAAGGGGACATGACATGTATTTGTATTGTTGCCATCAAGGATAAAAAATATGGGGTTTAATCATATTGCTTGAGTTTACTTTGTCTACATCATGTCATCTTGCTTAAGGCGTTACTCTGTTTCATACTTAATACCCTAGATGCATGCTAGATAGCGGTCGATGGGTGGAGTAATAGTAGTAGATGGAGGCAGGAGTCGGTCTACTTTTCTTGGACATGATGCCTATATACATGATCATTGCCATGAATCCGTCATAATTATTTGCTTTTCTATCAATTGCCCAACAGTAATTTTTTTACCCACCGTATGCTCTGTGTTAGCGAGTGAAGCCTCTAGTGAAAACTATGGCCCCCGGGTCTACTTTATCATATATAAAAAACAAAAAAATACCTTGCTGCAATTTATTTACTTTTAATTTAATTAGTATTTTAGTTTATCTATTACCTCTATAAGATTTAATCCTTGCAAATAACCGCTAAGAGGATTGACAACCCTCTTATTTGCGTTGGGTGCAAGTGTTTGCTCTTGTGTGTGCAGGTGCGTTTAACGGAATTTTGCTTGGTTCTCCTACTGGATTGATAACCTTGGTTCTTAACTGAGTGAAATACTTATCTCTACTATACTGCATCATCCTCTCCTCTTTGGGGAAATACCAACACAGACTACAAGTAGCAAGACCTCTCTTCCTTTATTACTTTGTCATGAATTGCAACAATGACCAATACAATGTTTGTTAACTTCCAACAAGTTTTATCAATTATACTTCTTTTATGTGAAGTGATCACTCCCCATGGGATTAGCATATGATCCTACGTTCTATTCTATTTATTTTATTTCAAAGATTGGATCAACAAAGGCAAAACACTCAACTCAAACTACTCTTTATTATATAACTTTCACACACGATTACATAGATAGATAGATCACAAAGCAAGCACTCGAAGCTAAATCATACTAAAATTTATTCTTCTAAATCATGAAAGGATCGAACTAAGATAGATAATGATGATAAAAGTGATGGTGATACGATACTGGGGCACCTCCCCCAAGCTTGGCACAAGCCAAGGGTGGTGCCCATACCCATGTACTCAAGTCTCCTTCTTCGGTGATGGTGGTGATGAAGTGGTGGCTTTGTCCTTCCACTTGAGGACACGAATTTCTTCTTTTAATTTGTCATTCTCTCTTTCGAGATCCCAAATTTTGCGACGTAGTTTATCCAAATCCTCCTGCACATGACGAAAAGGGGTGAATTGAACTTTAGGAACCTTCACCGTGTTAGGTAAGATGGACCTCTTCAATTCAATGTGCATATCTCCTGGTTGAGGCAGTGGGGGATCCTCGTCCTCCTCGCTGGAATGACCTTGCTTTTCCCTCTAATCAGCATCTTCCTCTTCATCAGTTGTCCAACCATAGGGATCAGTGTCCCCATAGACTCTAGGGTTTGCAACAAGATGAGAAACATAGCTTTCCCCGTCCGAATCCTGCGATGACATGGCGCTTGACCTCGAGAGTCTGACAGAAAACAGCACGAAACAAGAATAGAGGACAAACTTGCGATATGGTGGTCAAAACATCTGAGAGTATATATAATGAATTTTTCATGTGCAAGACAAGTAATATGGAAGAAAAACAGAGTTGGGAAAGTCCACGAGGGGGGCACAAGCCTGGTAGGCGCGCCCTGGGGGGTAGGGCACGCCCCACAGGCTTGTCGCCTCCTCATGCACTTTTCAGACTGCTTATTATTTTCCTAAATTTTTATATATTCCAAAACGAACAAAAAGTACTTTAATGGAATTTTTGGAGTCGGTTTACTTACCGTACCATGTACCTACTCCTTTTCAGGATTTTGGAGCGTTCCGGAAGGTTTCTTCTATGTGCTCTTTCGGTGTCATTGTTTGAAAAATATTAGTTTCAACATTAATGGGAGTACCTGAGATATAATGTTTAATTCTTTGCCCATTAACCACCCTCGGATTATTTCCTTCGGAGTTATTTATTTTGATGGCCTCGGAGTGATAAACTTCTTCGATGATATACGGTCCTTCCCATTTGGAGAGAAGTTTTCCTGCAAAAAATCTTAAACGAGAATTGTATAATAGAACATGATCACCTACTTTGAAGTCCCGTTTTTTAATTCTCTTATCATGCCATCTTTTAACTTTTTCTTTAAATAACTTGGTATTTTCATAAGCTTGGGTTCTCCATTCATCTGGATAGCTAATATCAAATAACCTCTTTTCACCAGCAAGTTTAAAATCATAGTTAAGTTCTTTAATTGCCTAATATGCTTTATGTTCTAGTTCCAGAGGTAAATGACATGCTTTTCCATAGACCATTTTATATGGAGACATATTATCGTGCGTACGACCATCTATGGGGCCATCTAGCCCCTTTGCGGTTCGACTAGGGGAATGCGCAAGCACAAACAGCAGAATCAAAAGCAAACGCAAAGGATTTTACCCAGGTTCGGGCCACCGTGAGGTGTAAAGCCCTACTACTGCTTTTTGTATTGAATGTGTTTGAGCTCAAGTGCAAGGTGCGCTTCTTGTCGGCAAGGTGCAGGAAAAGAAGCTACACATGCAGAATGAGCAAAGTGTCGACCTTCGTAAAGGTTGCCCTGGCCCTCCTTTTATAGCTCAAGGGGTAACCACAGTGGCAAAACAGTCATTTACATATTGACTAGACAGCAAACAGTGCTATCATACCTAACTCTGCCGGATTAGGACAAACGCATTTATTGCGCCGTTGGGTGTCGTGTGGAGGAGGAGCCCCGGCAAGGTTTCTGCACCGCTCGTGTAACACCCCCCATGTATTAAGCTACAGTAATCCGTCATGATTATGCTAAGTCACTTTGATTTGCAGTGCTTGATCATATTGGATTCATATCTCATTTCAAATTCCACCACTGAAATCAATTTAAATTGTAAGTGAAATTTGAAGTTGCACAAACTTGGTTGCAAAATAGTCCATCATTTAGCAAATATTCCATAACAAATAATTGTTAAGGAAAACGACATCACCTATTTGCTTAAATGGGCTATAGCAATAAAAACAGTGCCAAATCAGCATTTTAAAATGATTTCCATTTATGAAAAATTCAAACAACTTTAAACATTTCCCAAACTTTTTGTGGCAGTGCCAAATATTGCAATGCATTTAAATGGCCAAGTTCCATATTTTGCAAAAGTCATTTGATGGCTTAATTAGATGCAAAACTGTTTCTGAAAAAGAAAAAGGCGAAAAATAGAAAAGGAAAGCCTAAAAACTACTGTGTACTGGGCCTAAGTGCACAGTGGCACTGGCCCAGCCTACCTCTCTCTGTCCTTCAACCTCCCGCCTCTCTCTCCTCCTGTGTCAGCACACGCGCGCACGCCGCGCACGGCCCCCTCTCCTCCGTTCGACAGCGAGCTGCTACAGAGCTCGCGGAGGGGATAAGGACCCCTCCTCGATCGCCCCCCTGGCGAACCCTAGCCCCTCTTCTTCCTCTCTCCCTCGCTCTCCCATCTCTCACGAGTGCCACCATGGGCGAGCCTCGCTGAAGATCACGGCCACCGGCGTCCACTCGTCCCCGCGACGTGCCAGAACGCTGCGCCATCGCCGGCTACCCCGCCTGGTGCCACCATATTGAGCTCCCCACCTCTGCATCGAGCCCCACGACCACGTCTTCATCCTTGGTTGCTGGAGATCACCGTCGCCGCGCCGTCTGCCCCAGGCCTCCCCCGAGCCCACTTTGCTCACCTACAGGCTCGCGGTGAGCCTCTACCTCTTTCCCCTCTCTTTCCACCGTCGATTACGAGCTCTAGGTAGTTCTCCCGCCTTGGCCGAATGCGTCGCCGCTCGAGCTCGTCGCCGGTCGTGCTCCGGTGACCCATTGGTCACGCGCGTGCGTCAAAACGCTTCGCGAGCACGAGTAGATGCTGTTAGCGCCCAGCGCCGGTCGTTTTCGTCCCTGCAAACATCGACCTCGCGCTCCCCCGAGACGGTTGCCGCTCCACCTCATCGCCGGCGTCGTTTCTGGCCGTTTCAGCCGCCCCCACCGGTACCATTCGACGCGGCGTAGAACGCCCGACCCAACGCAACAAACCGCGCCGCGAACTGAGCCCCGTAGGCGATTTCCGATGAGCGTCCGAGGTGCTCCACCGCGGATTTGGTCGCCGGAGCTAGCTCTGACTCTACCGTTGACGTGGCTGGCCCTGGGGCCCACCCTCGGTCACTGCAGTTGGGTCTCATGGGCCCCGTTGACTCCGTTGACCGGGTCAACATGCTGATTGTGCAGCCCCAGTCATTGACATGTAGGCCCCACTCGCATAATCACTGTTTTTGACTAATTAAGTTAATCTGGTAATTAGTTAGTCACATGCAGTAGGGTCCCACCTAACTAATTAACCCAGTTAGATGAATTAGTTAGCTACTGTGTATGACAGGAGGGCCCCACCTGTCAGGTTGACCAGGTCAACAGTCAACTCAGTTGTCTGCTGACAGGGCTGCTGACTAGGCACTGGCCCCACCTGTCATCCACTGTGGCTAGCCCACAGTGGGTATAAAAAGTATTCTACTGTTCTAGATAATTGGAATTAAAATTAATCAAGTAAATTCCAAAAAATGATTAAAACTTTGTAAAATCATATAAAATAATCCGTAACTCGGATGAAAATGTTTTCTATATGAAAAATGATCAGAAAAATAAGACGAATCCGAATATGCCATCCACATACCTGTCACCTGCCTCTAACATTGCAAACATGGAACCTTCCCCTCCGGATCATCTGTCCGATAATTGCCTAAAGCCGGGAAAATATTCCCAGATATTTTTCCGCTCCATCTGTAACGTTTAGCACCGCATTAGGTCACCCCTAGCACAACATATTGCCATGTCATGCTATGTGATGCATTTGTTTGCTTTATATTTACTGTTTCTTCCCCCTCTTCTCTCCGGTAGACCCCGAGACAGATGTTGCCCCTGAGTTTGGCTACGCCCCTGACGTCCAGCCCCTATCAGCAGAGCTTCCAGGCAAGCAAAACCCCCTTGATCATTCCTATATCACTCATTCTTTCTCTCTCGTGCTTGCATTAGATTTTTCTACTGTTGTTCGATAGCTCCTATTCTGATGCATAGCCTGATTTTGTAATCTATTGTTGATACCTTACTTGTTGTCCTATATGCTTAGCATAGGCTGGTTAGTGTTCCATCACTGGCCCCGCACCCTTGCCCGTGTTGCCATGCTTTGCTTCCGGATGCTCGATCAGTGTGATCGACGGGCAAAGGCCGACACATCACTGCACACCCCCTTAGTTGTACGACTCTGCAGAGCTACTATCGAGTGCCGAGGGTGATACCTCTTACCTCACTTCTGATGATATCTCTATAGTGTAGTTAATCGGTTGTGGATTACAGAGGGTGATTCCTCGCTCTCCACTCCCGATGATGACTCTGTCATGCAACACCTCATGTGTGAACCCATCGAGGGTGATTCCTCCAAGTTCACCTTGACGGTTACATCAAGTAGGAATCCAACGAGGGTGATTCCTCGTATTCCCCCTTGATGTTATGGACACACGGATCCCCCTGTCTTTACCTCAGTCCCTTGTTGAAGTCGGGTCGACCCTGAGGGGTACCCGCGAGAGATGTGAAGTCGGGTTGACCGTGAGGGTACCCGCGAGATAATTACGCGGCACGGCCGAGCAGGCAGAGACCGCCCTAGAGAGGGATGGGCCTGGCCCTTGTCGTAAGTCCACGAGACGGGGCGATAGGAGCATTGATCATCACCGCGAGCTCCCAACACACTAATGGGTTTGGATATATGATCTGAGTAGGCCTCTTGCCTTTTATCACTAACCACCACGCGGGATAAGATATGGGCATTCAGCGTCGTACGATTCTCCCGAAAGCTCTGTCAGACGTCCAATTCAGCATTGTGAGCCAGTTGTAGCAAGTGCCATCCAGGACAGTGGTGGGATTGGACTCTGATCCGCGACACAATGACCCGGAGTGCTTAGGATGATTGGCCCATGACCCCTTCACACTTAGGATGTAGACCGGCGGGGACCTCTCTGCGGAGCCTAGGTAGGACTACGTCGTGTTGATTAGCCGAGGCCGGGCATGACCAGGAAAAGTGTGTCCGGCCAGAGTTAATCGAGCGTGTTGGGTAAGTTGGTGCACCCCTGCAGGGAAGTTATCTATTCGAATAGCCGTGTCCACAGTAACAGGACACTCAGTTTTGTATCCCGATCTACTACAACTAAAACTGCATACTTGTGGCAGTTAATTAATATGATGGCTCCGGGATCACTTCCTCGCGGGGTAGACGAGGAAGGATCTCTAGGCATTACTAATATATATTTGTTACTACATGTTATGTTATTCTACTCTCTTCTGTTGCTGCAAGACACTGCAAGATGCTAGTCTTCGATAGGCTAGGCCGTCCCCTCTATTCTGGCATTCTGCAGTATAGTCCACAGATACAGCACCTTCCCATTGATACTGATACATACTTAGCATAGTTCTGATGTAAGTCTTGTGAGTACTTTGAATGAGTACTCACAGTTGCTTTGCTACCCTTTTCCCCTCTACCCGGTTGCTGCGATCAGATGACGGAGTCCCGGAGACAGCTGATCCCATCGATGACTACAACTACCCCGATGGAGCCTACTACTACATGGAGAGCGACGACCAGGAGTAGTTTGGAGGCTACCAGGCAGGAGGTCCGCGCCTTTTCGATCTAGTTGTCGTTGTTTTGCTTAGCCTTCTTATGGCAAACTTGTCTATTTATGTCTGTACTCAGATACTGATGCTTTCGCTGACTCTTGTGTAACTTGAGCTTATGTATTCGAGCCCTCGAGGCCCCTGGCTTGTAATATAAAGCTTGTATTATTTTATTTTGTGTCTAGAGTTGTGTTGTGATATCTTCCCGTGAGTCCCTGGGCTTGATCGTGCGCATTTGCGTGTATGATTAGTGCACGATTGAGTCGGGGGCGTCACAAGTCGCCCAACTATCTCTTATTGTCTTGACACGCCTCCTGGACGGGTGTCATTAAAGCTAATTCTCCTTCTAGCAGGCTGACACGTGCCCTGACTGTCGTGGGAACAAGCCTGACAGTAGAAGGTAGGGGTACGAATGGAGAGGGCAGAGTCCTAGCTACGGCGAGGTTGTACACACAGATGTATGAGTTCAGGCCCCTCTCGTGGAGGTAACAGCCCTACGTCTCAGTGCTCCGGAGAGCTCTCTACTCTGTCGAGTGAAATATGTGTGTTGTGTTACAAAAGGTTGCGAACCCTTCTACCAGCGAGGAGGGGTGGCTTATATAGAGTGCGCTGCCCCTCATAACGTCCGGCATTAAGGGGTTTAATCGTGGTCATAAAGAGGTGTACGTTACTGGTAACGTACACCATAAATGCTGTTAATGATCTTGATGAATACTTGCCCGTTAGCCTCCCTGGGGTGGCTTCTGGACTCCTGCGGTCGACTGTCTTCAGATTCTTCCGAGTGAAAGATAACCGTCGAGTGAAAGGCATCTCCGAGTGTATATTGTCGAGTGACTTATGCTTCTTCGCTATTTCAGTCGGAGACTTCCTTGTGGCCCTTAAGCTTTCTGGGGCAGTGTCCTTGGGTAGGATATGTAGGTCAGGCCTATAACCCTACCCTAGGTACGTATCCCCATCATTAGCCCCCGAATGGATCGGGGTTCGAGGGTAAAAGGTGTCAATGCAGGTTCAAACGAGACACCAAAACTCCGAGTGTATTTTGAGGCTTCCTCGAAATCTGCGTCGATTGAAACCTTAACCGTTTGCCCTGATCAATTCCGTCTTGAAGTTATCCGAGTAAAACTGAGCTTGAAAACCGGTCCGAGTAAAACTGGTTCGAGAGTCCGAGTAAAACTGAACTTGAAAACAGGTCCGAGTGATCTGGAAAACCTTCTGACGAAACAGTTTGCTCCACCGGGTCCGAGCCTCGCGGGCTTCGAAATTTGGATAAGAGCGCGCGCGCGCGCAGCGGAGATGGCGTAACTGCTAAGGCAAGTGCGGGAACGACGCCTCGATTATCGCGCCGCCCAAATCGCCACGTACCGCTCCTCCTCTGATTTCGGGATATTCAGAGATCTGGCGGGCCCGCAGGTCAGTGGCTCACTTGAGTGCATATAAGAGGCGACGACGCCGGTGCTGGCACAGTATTTTTCTCCCAAATCCACTCCTCTCCTCTTCTTCCTCCGCCCTGCTCTGCTTCCTTGACCGCCGCCGCCATGACGAAGGGCAAGACGGAGAAGCTCGAGCGCGCGCAGAGGGGAGGCGCCAAGGCGAAGAAACCGTCGGGAGCTCGGTCGACGGTGCCGCCGGGGTGGATCCAGGGGGATTTTCTCCAATCGACGGTCACTGCGGAAGATGTGGACAAACTCGTCGTCGACGGGTTGATAGCTGCCGATTCCTGGCGGTTGCCGAAGGGGGAGATCGAGCCGGAGCCACGCGACGGCGAGCGAGTTTTGCTTCTCACCCACATCGAGCGAGGTTTCTCCATGCCTCCCCATCCGTTCATCCGCGCTTTCTTGAACTATTTTGGAGCGCAACCCCACCACCTTCCTCCGAATGCGGTTGCATATCTTTCCTGTTTCGTAACTTTGTGCGAATGTTTCCTGGGCTGTCCCCCACATTGGGGTTTGTTCAAGCACATATTCTCTGTCCGATCCCAAGCTGTCAAGAAAGCCAATCCCAAGGATAGCAAAACCAATGTGATCCAACTGTGTGGTGGCTTAGGGATTCAGAAGAGAGGTAGGAGTGGGTTCCCCTCTATGACCTTTCCCGATTCTGTTCGGGGATGGCAGTCGACCTGGTTTTACTGCAAAGATGCCGCATCGCCAAATATGTCGACTGGGCTTCCTCCCTTCACCTTGGATCGACCTGTTACTCCCAAACCGCTGTACGTGACAAAGGTAGAGAAAATCCAGGTAGGGATCTTAGTGAACGCCATATCCGAACTGATCCGCGGTGGAGTGACTGGTCTAGACCTCCTTGAAACGTTTCTGAGTCGGCGAATTCAGCCTCTCCAAGCTCGGGATCACACCATGTGGCATTATTCGGGCCCTGAGGATACCACTCGGACTCATCCTGAGGAAGTTTCCGATCAGACTGTTTCTCAGTGGCTCAGGAGCATCACTGGAGCCTGTGATAATCCGGAAGGATCCAAACGAATTCCGCCTTTCTCCGCTTTGAACCCGCCAAAGAACTTGGTGAGTCACATATTTGTCGATTGTTTTAATACTTTGCCGAGTAACTGAATCTTCAGTCGACTGAATTTGAAGCTTGAACCTCGCAGGAATTTACGAACATGTACTCGCCCATACCCAATGGAGAACATCTTGATGAAGAGGAAGGAAGCGTCGACGGCAGCGCAGACGGTGACTATGCTGACGACACCGAGAGCAGTGATGACGACCTGGATGAGGATGAGGTGGAGGCCCCTGTCCCTTCGCGCACCGAGCGTCGAGCCAGGCAGCAGAACGACCCGGAGGTCACCCCGAGCAAAACAGTGGCGTCGAGCACAAGGAACCCGAAACGTGACCGTGTCGCGGCATCGGGGTCGACTGAAAAGGCTGCGAAACAGCTCAAGCCAGACGTGCCAAAGCCTCGGAAGGCCCTGCCTCGAATCAAGATAGCCGTGCCTGTTGCCTCCACGTGAGTGTTCGTTTTCCTTATTCTGCTGTTGAAGAACTTTATGTTGACGTTGACCGAGTGAAATATATTTGCCAGAGCCGCTACCTCCGTAACGTCGCCCCATCGGGATGATGGAGACCATATGGAAGTAGACACTCCTGATGCGGCCACCTCCCTGCGAGGTATGACAATCCCACACCTTACTCTGCTTGCTGAAGAATAATTGTCGAGTGTCGAATGCAGCTGACGAAGTCATCGAACTGGAAGATGATGAGGAGCCGCGGCGGGGAGCAGAGGATGAAGCTGTGCTTCCGGAGGCTCCACGCGTGGACACTCGGGGACCACCGTCTGTCCAGACGCCCCGTGGGACGAGTGCTGCGACGCCTCCAAGCCTTGTAATTCCGCTGTCGAGTGCTCCGCCGGCCACTTCTACTCTGGTGGCTTCGACGCAGATCGGACAATCCCAAGCACCTCCAGCTGCTCCATTGACTACACCAATTCACTCGACGGCTGCATACCCTTTGTACCACGTCCCGGAGGACCAAACCGGAGCTGCCAAGGAAGCCATGATCCAGGCTGGGCAGATGATGCTACGAACCAAGGAGGCGTATGAAGCCAGCAAGTTAGCCTATGATGCCAGCTCAGCGCTTCAGGCCAACGTCCGAGTAAGTGGTATTGTAAGTTCATTTCCGATTGAATTCCTGTCCGTCTTGATTTTACACCCACTGGGGTGTTTTTCTTCGCCAGTAGACCAAATAGTTTCTGGTCCAGTGGGGGCACGCTGAGTGCACCCACTGGGTGTAGTCCCCGAGACCGCTGTCGAATGACAAAGGCTTCGGCGGTGGTCTGAGAGAGACGATGTTCGGTTGCTTGCTTCTTTCTTTTATACTCGGACAGGCCAGACCTGGTCGAGTATTTTCGTTTCCAGTGGGGGCACGCTGAGTGCACCCACTGGGTGTAGTCCCCGAGACTACTGTCGATCGTTGACGATGGGCAGTAGTCTTTAGAGCCATTCTGCAGGTTTCATGGACATCATTTCCATCAACCATGGTATGATGCTTGTATAGGGTTGTGAGGTGGGGTGGCGGGCCGTCTTTCAGTCGAGTGCAATTGACCTTTTCTACTCGGGAGTAGAGAAATGGTTATGTCGACTGAACCCCTATTTCTGCTGATTTCAGAAAGCCTGTGGGCTCGGGACCAAGTACGTCGAGCTGGAGAAGGAAAAGAACCGACTTCTGCTGGATCTGGAACTGACGAACAACAACCTGGACCGTGCACAGACCGAACTGAAGACTTTGGGAGGTAATCTTTGTTGATCAATTGTATTATCACTTTCAATTTCCATCTTTTGAACCGAGTGAATCCACTCGAACAGACGTACGTGATGAAAACCGTCGTCTCCGAGTGCGCCTCAACAATGCCATTTCTTTAGATACCATGAAGAAAGCGCTCGAGGACAAGGACAAATCACTTGCTGATGCTCAGAAGGAAGCGAAGGAGAAGACTGCAGCTGCTGAGAAGAAACTTGCAGCAGCCAGTAAACTGGAAGAGGAGAACGCCAAGCTCAAGCAGGAACGATCCGAGTGGATCAAAAAACTCGAAGAGCAGACCAAGAGTAGGACCGCTCTGGAGAAACACTTGGGCGACTTTGCGAAGAAAATGTTCAGCATGCTCGAAGGTAACCCTCATTTGTCGAATGAATTTCTCCGGTTTTTCCAGAATGGTATTATGATCACCCTTTCACTTTCTCTTCATGTAGAATTCTGTCGAGACTTCGAAAAAGAAACTGAAGAAATTGAACCCAATCTGGACCCCACAAAGTCTCTCGTCGGAGACGCCGTGGCCATGGATATGTTTCGTCTCGAAGCTCGTCTTAAGAGCGTCCAAGGATTCATCACTCGGCTGAGAGCTGCATTTGAGAAGGTCGACAAGGAACTGTGGCCTGAAGATCCTCTCCAGACTGACCTCGAGTCAATGATGACTCGGCTCAATGAGATTCCCAATCGAGTGCAATCGTGGAAGAAATCTGCTGCCCGCTGTGGAGCTGACGTGGCACTTTCACTCGTCAGGGTTCATTGCAAGGAAGCTAGAGAGGACAAACTGAAGGATCTCCGAGTGACCAACACGAAGAAACTCAAATTTGAAGATTTCATGGAGACTTTCATCGATGCTGCCACTCGGATCGCCGACGGAATCGACCTGGATACCTTTGTTGAGCCTTCAAGTCCTGCTGGAGCTTAAGTTGGTATTTTGCTTATGGTAAAAACTTTATTTGCCTCGGTATACCGAGTGTTGGTGTAACCGAGTAAACTTCGTTCAGGCTTTAAGCCTGAGAACTTCCCTTTTGCGCGAACAAGTTTCTGCTGCGCCGGAGATTTTAGTCTTACTCGCATTTCGCTTTCTGGCAATTGGCTTGGCCGAATTTATTTGATTCTCGAGTGAAACGGGTGTTCTGCACTCGAAAGAATTTGGGACTTAGACGAGACTGGCTCGCAGCTAAGTCTCCGAGTGTATTGAATGTAATACACTCGGAAAAGTTTTGAACTTAGGCGAAACGGATTCGCAGCTAAGCCCCCGAGAGAGAGGATTGCTCTTCACTCGGAGTAATTTTTGAACTTAGACGAGGACTGGCTCGCAGCTAAGCTTACGAGTGTATTGAATGTAATACACTCGGAAAGGTTTTAAACTTAGGCGAAACGGATTCGCAGCTAAGCCACCGAGAGAGAGGATTGCTCTTTACTCGGAGAAATTTTTGAACTTAGACGAGGACTGGCTCGCAGCTAAGTCTCCGAGTGTATTGAATGTAATACACTCGGAAAAGTTTTGAACTTAGGCGAAACGGATTCGCAGCTAAGCCCCCGAGAGAGAGGATTGCTCTTTACTCGGAGTAATTTTTGAACTTAGACGAGGACTGGCTCGCAGCTAAGCTTCCGAGTGTATTGAATGTAATACACTCGGAAAGGTTTTAAACTTAGGCGAAACGGATTCGCAGCTAAGCCCCCGAGAGAGAGGATTGCTCTTCACTCAGAGTAATTTTTGAACTTAGACGAGGACTGGCTCGCAGCTAAGCTTCCGAGTGTATTGAATGTAATACACTCGGAAAGGTTTTGAACTTAGGCGAAACGGATTCGCAGCTAAGCCCCCGAGAGAGAGGATTGCTCTTTACTCGGAGTAATTTTTGAACTTAGACGAGGACTGGCTCGCAGCTAAGCTTCCGAGTGTATTGAATGTAATACACTCGGAAAGGTTTTAAACTTAGGCGAAACGGATTCGCAGCTAAGCCCCCGAGAGAGAGGATTGCTCTTCACTCGGAGTAATTTTTGAACTTAGACGAGACTGGCTCGCAGCTAAGTCTCCGAGTGTATTGAATGTAATACACTCGGAAAGGTTTTGAACTTAGGCGAAACGGATTCGCAGCTAAGCCCCCGAGAGAGAGGATTGCTCTTCACTCGGAGTAATTTTTGAACTTAGACGAGGACTGGCTCGCAGCTAAGCTTCCGAGTGTATTGAATGTAATACACTCGGAAAGGTTTTGAACTTAGGCGAAACGGATTCGCAGCTAAGCCCCCGAGAGAGAGGATTGCTCTTCATTCGGAATAATTTTGAATGTAAATCTGTGCGATCGGAATCGACAATAGACTGCGGGAGTCTTCATTCAATCCATAACATTGTCTGGGATACTCTTATTACATCAAAACAACTCTGTTATCAAGAATAAAAACGTCGAAGTAGGTCCGCATTCCAGGCGCGTGGCTCGTCAATATTCTTCTTCAAGTTGAAAAGATGGTACGCCCCGTTGTTAAGCACCTTGGTAATGACGAATGGGCCTTCCCAGGCTGGGGCCAATTTATGAGGTCGCTGCTGATCCACTCGGAGCACCAAATCCCCTTCGTGGAATGAACGGCTCTTGACATGTCTTGCATGGAAGCGGCGAAGGTCTTGTTGATATGCAGTTGATCGGATCAGGGCCATCTCACGCTCCTCCTCCAGGAGATCCACTCCGTCCTGTCTTGCTTGTTCAGCCTCGTCTCCAGAGTAAAGATCCACTCGAGGAGAATTGTGAAGGATGTCACTTGGCAATACGGCTTCGGCTCCATATACAAGGAAGAAAGGAGTTCGTCCAGTCGACCGGTTGGGAGTTGTCCTCAAGCCCCACAGAACAGACGGTAACTCAGTGACCCAAGCTCCGGCAGCATGATCAAGATCTCGCATGAGTCGAGGCTTCAATCCTTGGAGGATAAGGCCATTTGCTCGCTCAGCTTGACCGTTTGACTGGGGGTGCGCAACAGATGCGTAATCCACCCGAGTGCCTTGAGAAGAGCAATAGTACCTGAACTCTTCCGAGTCAAAGTTAGAACCATTGTCTGTAATGATATTGTGAGGGACCCCATACCGGAACGTTATCTCTTTTATGAATTTGATAGCAGTGCGGGCATTCAGCTTTCTGATGGGTTTAGCTTCGATCCACTTAGTGAACTTGTCGACTGCAACCAGTAAATGAGTAAACCCACTCTGACCTGTTCTAAGGGGTCCAACCATATCCAAGCCCCACACAGCAAACGGCCAGACGAGTGGAATGGTCTTCAAGGCAGACGCAGGTTTGTGTGACAGATTCGAGTAAAACTGACATCCTTCGCAGTGATCGACAATATCTTTAGCCATCTCATTGGCGCGTGGCCAGAAGAAACCAGCTCGATAAGCTTTGGCAACAATCGTCCTAGAGGACGCATGATGGCCACAAGTTCCCGAGTGAATCTCCTCCAGAATCAGTCGACCTTCTTCAGGAGAAATGCACCGCTGAGCTACGCCAGTCACACTTTCTCTGTAGAGTTGTTCATTGATCACAGTGAAAGCCTTGGACCTGCGAACTATCTGCCGAGCCTCATCTTCATCAACTGGGAGTTCTCTTCTGAGAATGTACGCAATATATGGTACAGTCCAGTCGGGCGTGATTACCAAAATCTCCATGACCAGATCAATGACAGCTGGGACATCAACTTCAGTCGGATCAGAAGCACTCTTTGCTTGCGGGGGCTCTTCAGTGAAAGGATCTTCTTGCACCGAAGGAGAATGAATGTGTTCGAGAAATACATTGCTGGGGACAGGTTTCCGAGTGGATCCAATCTTTGCCAACTCATCGGCTGCTTGATTCTTCACTCGGGGAACATGATGGAGTTCCAAACCTTCAAATTTCTTCTCAAGTTTTCTTACTGCATTGCAGTATCCAGTCATAGCGGGGTTCCTGACATCCCACTCTTTCATCACTTGATTAACCACCAAATCAGAATCGCCATATACCATCAGGCGACGGACGCCGAGTGAAATGGCCATACGCAATCCATACAAAAGTGCTTCATATTCAGCTTCATTGTTGGAGGAATCAAAGTGAATCTGTAAGACATAACTGAGCTTATCACCTTTTGGGGATACCAGAACGACGCCAGCACCAGACCCATTCAACATGTTTGAACCATCAAAGAACATGGTCCAGTGTGCCGAGTGAAGTTGGATTGGCTGCTGTTGCTCAATCCACTCGGCGAGGAAATCAGCCAGCGCTTGAGATTTGATTGCTTTCTTCGCCTCAAACTTGATATCAAGATGAAGGAGCTCAATAGCCCATTTGGCCACTCGACCAGTCGCGTCTCGATTATTGAGAATTTCAGACAACGGAGCATCACTGACGACTGAAATGGAGTGATCCTGAAAATAGTGTGCTACCTTCTTTGCAGTCAGATATATACCATATACGAGCTTCTGGTAATGTGGATATCTTTGCTTCGACGGAGTCAACACTTCAGAAATATAATAGACCGGGCGTTGAACTTTGTAAGCCTTGCCTTCCTCTTCCCGTTCGACAGTTAGTACTGTACTGACGACCTGATTAGTGGCCGCGATGTACAATAACAATGGCTCTTTGCTGTGCGGAGCAGCAAGCACCGGCTGGGTGGTAAGCAGGGCTTTGAGCTCGACAAACGCTGCTTCAGCTTCTGGAGTCCACTCAAATGTATCAGACTTTTTCATCAGTCGGTATAAAGGCAGTGCCTTCTCACCGAGACGAGAAATGAATCGACTCAATGCTGCCAAGCAACCTGTGAGCTTCTGGACATCATGCACACGCTCAGGGCTTTTCATTCGGACGATGGCGCCGATCTTTTCAGGGTTGACGTCGATTCCTTTCTCGGAAACGAGGAAACCGAGTAATTTGCCACCAGGAACGCCGAAAGTGCATTTAGTCGGATTTAACTTAATATCATATCTCCTCAAATTGGCGAATGTTTCAGCCAAGTCAGACAACAGGTCGGAACCTTTGCGAGACTTGACCACGATATCATCCATATAAGCTTCGATGTTCCGAGGGATCTGATCGAGCAAACACTTCTGAATCATGCGCATGAAAGTAGCGCCAGCATTCTTCAAACCAAAAGGCATGGTGATATAACAGAAACACCCGAAAGGGGTGATGAAGGCTGTCTTTATTTCATCTGGATCAAACAGACGGATCTGATGGTAGCCAGAATAAGCATCAAGAAAAGATAAACGCTCGCATCCCGCAGTTGAGTCGACAATCTGATCAATGCGGGGGAGCGGGAAATGATCTTTCGGGCAGACCCGATTGATATGTTTGAAATCAATACACATGCGAAGAGACTTGTCTTTCTTAGGGACCATGACAACGTTTGATAACCACTCGGAGTGGTAAATCTCACGTATAAACTTGGCCGTCAAGAGACGAGCCACCTCTTCGCCGATTGCTTTTCGCTTCTCTGTTGCTGACCGACGCAAATGTTCCTTCACAGGCTTGGTCTTCGGATCAACTCTCAAACGGTGCTCAGCCAGTTCCCTGGGTACACCAGGCATGTCAACGGGCTTCCATGCGAAGATGTCCCAGTTCTCACGGAGGAACTGGATGAGCTCGGCTTCCTATTTGCTGTCGAGTGTTGTTGAGATGTTGGTCGGGGCAGCAGTCGTATCTGTCGGGTGAATGTGCACCTTCTTCACCTCCCCTGCCGACTGAAAAGCTGACTCAGAAGCGGGCTTCTTAGCACGCAACAGGTCGGCAGGATCAGCATTTTTCTTGTATTCCTCCAACTCAACCATAGCCATCTGCTGGTCGGCGATCTTGGAGCCCTGCTGGAGGCACTCCTCAGCCCTTTGTCGATTGCCAGTGACTGTGATCACGCCTTTTGGTCCAGGCATCTTCAGCTTGAGATACACGTAACATGGTCGGGCCATGAAACGGGCATAAGCTGGTCGACCAAGGATGGCGTGGTAGGCACTCTGGAAATCTACCACTTCAAACGTCAGTTTTTCCTTGCGAAAGTGCTTGTCATCACCAAACACCACATCCAATGCTATCTGGCCGAGCGAACGGGCCTTCTTCCCAGGGATTACTCCATGAAACTGCATGTTGCTTTCACTGAGCCGGGACATCGGAATGCCCATTGCCTTAAGGGTATCAGCATACAGGATGTTCAGACCGCTCCCGCCATCCATCAAAACTTTGCGGAGTCGAGTGCCCCCTACAACTGGGTCTACCACCAGCGCTTGCCGCCCGGGGGTAGCAATGTGCGCAGGGTGATCTGACTGACTGAAAGTGACAGCAGTTTGAGACCACTTGAGATATGTGGGGGTAGAAGGAACCGCCATGTTAACCTCCCTGTTGATAACTTTCAGTCGACTCTTACTCTCAACATCAGCAAAAATCAACAAGGTGGCATTGACTTCAGGGAACTCTTCTTTTTCTTCTTCATCTTCTTTCTCAGGGTCTTTCTCACTCGACTGGTTCTCTTTGAATGACTGGATCAACAAACGGCACTGTCGAGTGGTATGCTTCGGCAATATCAGATTGCCCTCTTCATCTTTCCTCGTGTGGATTGCACACGGTAAATCCAAAACATCGGTACCCGACTGATTCTTTGACTTCTTTGGGGTGAACTTAGCCTTGGACTTTCCCTTATTCTTGCCTTGTGCCGCCAGGGCGGCCGCTTCTGCTTGAGCAGGGGGATCAGCTTTGCGCTTTTGTTTCTGACTGGAATTCCCACCTGCATCATTGTCGACTATTTTGGCTTTACCGCTTCGGAGGCGGTCTTCTTCTTCTCCATTGGCGTACCGAGTGGCAATCTCCATCATCTTGCTCATAGAAATGTCACCGGTGCGACCAAACTTCAGATAGAGCTCTCTGTATCTAACCCCAGCCTTGAAGGCACAAACAGCTTGATGCTCGGAAACATTCTCCACCGTGTGATGCAAGGTGGACCAACGCTGAATGTAATCTCGCAAGGTTTCATTGGGCTTCTGGACACAGTGCTGCAAATCAATCAAACCAGCTGGACGTTTACAAGTGCCTTCAAAAGTTCTGATAAACACTCGGGCCAAATCTTCCCAGCAATAGATGCTAGAGGGAGCCAAACGATTTAACCAAGCTCTGGCCGAACCATCCAACATCAAGGACAGATGCTTCATGGCTATGTTGTCGTTACCTCCACCAATCTGTACAGCCACTCGGTAATCATCCAACCAGGTTTCAGGCTTTGACTCGCCAGAAAACTTGCCAATCCCGGCCGCCAACCTGAAGTTGGGGGGAATCTCTGCAGAGCGAATGGCTCTGCTAAAACACTCGGGCCCAGAAACAACAGCACTGCTTCCACTCGGATAATCTCTGTTATGACCATCTCTGTGGGCTCTGCCTCTGTCGACCCTCCTTTGAGCAAGGACATCCCTTGCGTCAAATCCGGGATTCCGCTCATCACCAAACGGGCGCCTATCATCATTGTGCCGGGACACATAAGAACCATTCCGCGGAGGAGAAAACATTCGACGGCGGTCATCACGGTGATAACGGGGAGCAGACTGATCTCGCCCCTGATCTCTGTACCGGTCTTCACGGTATTCTCCGCCTCTGCGACGCGAAGGTGACCCAGGACTGTGAGCCGACTGAACTGTTTCTGCCCTGGTAGAATTGCCATGTAACCTGTTCTGCGACTGAGAAACAGCTGCATTCTAGTGCTGCGCCACCTCAAGCAATGCCTTGATCTGCTGCAGACCTCTACCAGCCTCTGATCGTGACGGTTGAATAGACTCTGCAATTCTAGCAGCTGCTGCAACATTTAAAACTGGAGTATGAAATACCTCGACGTTATTTCGAGATCTACTCGGAAACAACTGTCGCTGCTGTCGATTGGGACGTGGTGGACGCTGCCCAGCACGCTCGTCGAGTGCCTCCTGCATCTCTATGAGCCGAAGGCGTGTAGCCTCCATGGCCTGGGCCTCAGCGGTCGTACCGACGATGGGAGTACGGAGAACATCCTCATCCCGGCGCTGCTGATCATTCGACATTCCACCAATCTCACGCCTGGAGTGGTCGAAGCCGGGCGGCGGACTCTGATGAGGGCCAGCCATGAAAACTTCCGCCGCAGGGTCGCAGCTCTCGCACTCGGAAGGGATGTCGGACCGATCCGACGCCGAGTCAAACACGCCGTGAAGTGACTCGGCGGGCTCGATGGCCGCAATCTGCGGGGACGAAACCTGGCGTGCCGCCGCGTGCCGCACCCAACGCTGTAGCCGCGAGCGACCGGATCGCTTGCGACGATGAACAGCAGGGAGGGCCGATACACACGGAGTCGACGACTGAAGGAGAAGAACGCCGCAGGAGCTTGCACAGAAGTGCGTCGCCCCGCGAATCGGGAGCGCTTCCACATCCAAAGGCGCTTCCTGGAGCCATGCCGAATCGTCGGCGATGAAGGTGAGCGCTCCGAGACGGATCTCGCGGCCCAGGAACAAATCACCACCGGAAGACATGACGAAGGAGAAAAAATGCAAACTCGCCGGAAGTCGCTTAGACGCCTGCCCCACGGTGGGCGCCAACTGTCGTGGGAACAAGCCTGACAGTAGAAGGTAGGGGTACGAATGGAGAGGGCAGAGTCCTAGCTACGGCGAGGTTGTACACACAGATGTATGAGTTCAGGCCCCTCTCGTGGAGGTAACAGCCCTACGTCTCAGTGCTCCGGAGAGCTCTCTACTCTGTCGAGTGAAATATGTGTGTTGTGTTACAAAAGGTTGCGAACCCTTCTACCAGCGAGGAGGGGTGGCTTATATAGAGTGCGCTGCCCCTCATAACGTCCGGCATTAAGGGGTTTAATCGTGGTCATAAAGAGGTGTACGTTACTGGTAACGTACACCATAAATGCTGTTAATGATCTTGATGAATACTTGCCCGTTAGCCTCCCTGGGGTGGCTTCTGGACTCCTGCGGTCGACTGTCTTCAGATTCTTCCGAGTGAAAGATAACCGTCGAGTGAAAGGCATCTCCGAGTGTATATTGTCGAGTGACTTATGCTTCTTCGCTATTTCAGTCGGAGACTTCCTTGTGGCCCTTAAGCTTTCTGGGGCAGTGTCCTTGGGTAGGATATGTAGGTCAGGCCTATAACCCTACCCTAGGATGTAGACCGGCGGGGACCTCTCTGCGGAGCCTAGGTAGGACTACGTCGTGTTGATTAGCCGAGGCCGGGCATGACCAGGAAAAGTGTGTCCGGCCAGAGTTAATCGAGCGTGTTGGGTAAGTTGGTGCACCCCTGCAGGGAAGTTATCTATTCGAATAGCCGTGTCCACAGTAACAGGACACTCAGTTTTGTATCCCGATCTACTACAACTAAAACTGCATACTTGTGGCAGTTAATTAATATGATGGCTCCGGGATCACTTCCTCGCGGGGTAGACGAGGAAGGATCTCTAGGCATTACTAATATATATTTGTTACTACATGTTATGTTATTCTACTCTCTTCTGTTGCTGCAAGACACTGCAAGATGCTAGTCTTCGATAGGCTAGGCCGTCCCCTCTATTCTGGCATTCTGCAGTATAGTCCACAGATACAGCACCTTCCCATTGATACTGATACATACTTAGCATAGTTCTGATGTAAGTCTTGTGAGTACTTTGAATGAGTACTCACAGTTGCTTTGCTACCCTTTTCCCCTCTACCCGGTTGCTGCGATCAGATGACGGAGTCCCGGAGACAGCTGATCCCATCGATGACTACTACTACCCCGATGGAGCCTACTACTACATGGAGAGCGACGACCAGGAGTAGTTTGGAGGCTACCAGGCAGGAGGTCCGCGCCTTTTCGATCTAGTTGTCGTTGTTTTGCTTAGCCTTCTTATGGCAAACTTGTCTATTTATGTCTGTACTCAGATACTGATGCTTTCGCTGACTCTTGTGTAACTTGAGCTTATGTATTCGAGCCCTCGAGGCCCCTGGCTTGTAATATAAAGCTTGTATTATTTTATTTTGTGTCTAGAGTTGTGTTGTGATATCTTCCCGTGAGTCCCTGGGCTTGATCGTGCGCATTTGCGTGTATGATTAGTGCACGATTGAGTCGGGGGCGTCACAAGTCGCCCAACTATCTCTTATTGTCTTGACACGCCTCCTGGACGGGTGTCATTAAAGCTAATTCTCCTTCTAGCAGGCTGACACGTGCCCTGACAAGCCTCACCAAACTGCCTACGCGCTCGACACCTCACCTATTAGCGAGTAGCTGCTCGATGAGGTGGAGCGCGGACGAGCCAGCAAGGGCTTGCCGGCACGGAGCTTGTCGGGCCTTCACCTTGCTGGCTTGAGCCTTGCCGGCAAGTATCACCTTCATCTCTAGCCTTAGCTAGGGGTCTTCTTGATGTCTTGTCTTAATCTTCTTCCTAGTGTCTTTGTAACTAGGCCTTGAATCTTGATCTTAGTAACTTCCGGCAAGCCCTGGCCATCAGGAAGGCTGCTATTGCCTGTGCATAGGTTAGGCTATAGAATACCCATATTCTATACAGTAACAGGAGCCCCCGGGCCTGGGCCACACGCGTGTTTGAAGCATCGTTGGGCTAGGCCAAAGCAATGCATAGACACGCGGCGGGAAACCACTGCCGTAATTTTAGTAATGATGATTTCCTTCAAGCAAGCCCACGTCGCGCATTAAATGTGGGTCGCAGGAGTGGTGGACAGGAGCGACTGTTCGTGGTAGTGCGCCTGCAAAAGCGCTGTCACATTGAATAGCAAAGAGCCAGCCCCCTCGTGCCTTACCCATAAAAAGGCAACCGCGAGGAGGCGCTACTCATTCGCCCTCGCCCTTCTCTGCTTCATCTTCTTCCTCTAGCCAGAGCAGCTTCCGCTGCCACAACCACCAATTCGCATATCATCTCAACCGCTTCCTTCCTTCCTGAGCCCTCATGGCACCCAAAAAGGCCGACACTAAGGGGAAGAAGCCCGCCAAACCCATTGATTCCAAGGGGGAGAAGAAGAAGAGGGATCTGGAGGAATTGGAATAGCGGCGGAGGAAAAACACGGTTTTCTCGCCACCGGCTCTGGACAACAATGCCTTGATAGCGAGGTATGCGTATATCTGGGGAAAGGATACCAAGGACCACAAGGCCCAGTGGTGCTCCCCGCCGGTGGCAAGACTCCGTCAGACGCATACCCATTTTTCTGCGCATATTTTTATTGCGGTCTGGTTCCTCCATTTTCAGATTTCTTCAGCGTAATGATGTATAGCTTTGGGTTTCGACTGTTGGACTTTACTCCAAATGCCATGACGTGCATTTCAGTCTTTGCCCATTTGTGTGAAAACTTTGTTGGAGTTGCCCCCAACGTCGATTTGTTCCGCCATTTCTTCATTCCCCGTAGCGAGGGTGAAGCACTCTCCGGCAGCGTAACATGGATTCTCGGGCCAAAACCAAGGGCTAGTATCTTACCGGGCAGCTGCACCTGAAGTGGAAAGAATGGCAGGCTGAATGGTGCTGGATTCAAGAAAAGGACTTCCCTAACTTCTGCTTGCCGCGCATGGAAAAGATTGACCGCGGCAAGAATTGGAGTGATCTTGGCGCCACCGACATGAAGCTCAGCCCGACACTAAACCGGATCGCTCGCCTTCAGTCTGCCGGGCTGACGATTGAAATGGTAGGAGCTAACTTCCTCCGGCGATGCATCGCGCCGCTGCAGAGAAGGCAAAGGTTCACTTGGGAGTACCAGAATGCTGGCGATATCATGCGGTTGTACCCAGGACTCGGAAACAACTTGACGGTCATGTAGCACATCAGCCTGTGTCACCAATTATTCAGGGTCTCCGGCAAGTTCCACTTGTCGGCCAAGGTCGTGCCGCTGCATATCAACTGTGCCAAGGATTCCATTGTGGCCATGATGCCGGCATGTAATGCCCAAGGAGTTGAAGACGATTGGGAGCTGCCCTGACTTGAGGACGAGATGACTTGGGCTTCAAACTTGACGGAGAAGGCCACTCGTGAAGAGAAAGACCTCGTCCAAGCCACCAGGGCTGAGGAACTGGCGTTCATTACCTACAGGGCCGAAGAGGCTTTGAAGGCCAGCCAGGCCAGCGGTTCCTGGGCCACAGCAATTGAGGAGGAGGAAGAGACCCCCGAAGAAGAAGTTGTCGAAGAGCACCAGGAGGAGCCTGCCGGGGAAGAGGTTGCCGCTGAGGCCGAAGAAGGAGGGAATCTTCAAGGGCCGAAGAAGAAAGCACGCGTTCTTTAGAAAGCGTCTAGCCAAGAGGTAGTGCGACCTTCTTCATCAGGAGCTGGCCCAACTGTGAAGAAGACAACTACCAGAACTGGCCAGCAGCAAGAAGTGCGCCAGCAATCGACTCGGCATCCTCGAGCTCAATGTCCACCACTCCAGCAAGGAGTTGCCGGTGAAGTTGAGTCTTCTCAACAGGCATCTTCGCCTCCGCCGGCAATCGGGAGAGCCAGGGAGTTGCCTCCACCAGTGAGATACGACCTCTCCATTCTCAGCGAGTCCAAAGACGTAGAGTAAGTATAATCGTTTATCTTCATCAAATCTTGATTTTTGTCTTGACTGTCATTTGACTTGACTTCCTTTGTCTTCGTAGGGATACAGAACCGCTTGTACATAGGGCGAAGCGAACGAGAGGTGCAACAGAGCACGAACCCACAGCAAGCGCTGGACAGGGGGCCACATCTACCGATGCCGTCGTCGTTAGCCCCCAGCCCAGCCCCCTGCGTGATGTTGTGGTGCAGTTCCCGCTCGCAGGCGCCAGTACTAAAGTTCCTCTTCCTGAGCCCGACAAAGAGATAGGAGGAGGCCGCCAAGAGGAAGAGCTCCGGGAGGCAGATCCTGCTGTGGTTCCCCCGTCAACTATCATCTCAGAGAGCGCTTCTCCGACAAGGGCCTCCGCTGATGAGCCCGTCCGCACCAAAATTGTCCCGGCAAGCGAAGCTGCCGGAGACCGTGCGGCGGCAACCGAAGTTTCCGGGGAAGGAAACACCCTTCCTCTATGAACACCAATAGGTAATCCACTTGTCCTTAAGCACTTGCCCAAAAATTTTGTTTTCTTGAACTTGACTTGTAAACTGAATCACTTTTTGCTCTCGCTTATGCTTCACTTTATAGATCCAACTTCTCCTGAAGAGGGAGAAATCCTTGCAGACATGGCAGAAATTGCTAAGAGCACTGCCGATGAAGTCGCCAAGATCTCTGCTAAAGAAGCCGCCAAATCTGCTGCCGAGGAAGCGATGGAAGCTACCGGGGAGCAGAGAAGGTCTCCCGACAACACACCCATTCCCCCTCAAGCAAGCACGGAAATGGTGGTGGTTACTGCCGACAAGCCAGATCCTACCGCTCAACCGGCTATGCCAGTAATCCAAATTCCAATGGACACCTTGACGCTTGTCGCTCTTCAACAGGAACCTGGAGCCCCCAGTTCATCAAGTACCGAAGGGGCAAACTTTAACGAAGAAATCGCCCGGATCCTCGCCTCCATCCCCCAAAGTACCCTTGAAACTGATAACGCCACTGATAGCACAGCAGATCTCGCCTTCCTAGAAACCATGGCTGCTGGTCTTAGGGATGTGCAAGAACGCTATGGTAAGCGATGGGACAAGCTTCAAGCAGAACACATAGTTCTGGAGGTGATCGAAGAGAAACTGAAGAAGAAGGTAGAGGATATCCGCACTTGGTACAACAATCAATCCCACAATCTGAGGAGGCAGGGAGAAAAGCTTGCCGCTTCCCAGGAGAAAGCAACAGCTTTGGACAGCAAGCTGGCAAAGCGCAAGGCGCAGCTCAATTGTAAGGACCGGAGTATATCGACCAGAGGGGGGGTGAATGGGAGATTCAAAATTTCTTTTGAAATGTTGAATACTCTCAACATAGCACACCGGATAATAAACTAAGCAGTTTCAGTTCTATGAAAGAAAACTATTTCCGAAGGAAAACTAGTTCCGAAGCAAAACTATTTCTGAAACAAGATTGTTCCCGAAACAAAACTGTTCTCAAGACAAAACTATTTCCGAAACAAAACTGTTTCTGAGACAAAACTGTTTCCGAAACAAAACTGTTGTCGAAACAAAATTGTTCCTAAAACAGAACTGTTTCCGAAACAAAGTTGTTCCCGAAACAAAACTACTACAGAAACACAACTGAGCAGTTTTAGTTCTACGAATCAAAACTACTACAGAAACAAAACTATCAACATGGATAGAGTTACACACATGAAACAATTGCACATATAACAGATACAAAACATACACACTACTGCGAAATATTCATCAGAGCAAGACTTAGCATAAAGACTAAGTACCACCAAATGAAAGGTAGATGAACATACAGACAAACAACCTTAAGTACTGTGAAAGCAAGTGTGCAACACAATATAGTCACGGTACTGAAAGGAATGCTTGAAAGATAAAGAATCACAGTACACAGATAGATATCTATCGACAGCAAAGAGCACCGAAAATAAACTACTGAAAGAAAGGCAGTAGGATAGAAATGACCAGTGGTGCTCGATGGCGACAGATGATTTGGTAGACCAGTTCACTCTTCTGCAAAAGAGCTATGTCTGGTTGGAGGGACTTGTGATTCAACACAGGAGATAAACTCTCTCCATCCTATTCTCCTCAACGTGAAGTTCCTCTAACTTCAGTTGATTTCACTCGTGGTAGATTCTTGTTGGCGATCTCCAAACCTTCGACAGACTTCTTCGCGAACCACAACGACTCTTGGTTGCTTAAGACTTTGCTCGGTGAAGACAACAACTCTTCAACACTCGAGCCGACACCTATCCGTCTAGAGAGTATGCAGCTCTCAAGAGTAATAGGTACAAGAACTCTCAACTCAGATATACTGTGATGCTCAACCACTATCTAAGTTTCGGCTCTTGATTTTCTCTCAGTGGATTTTAAACTCAAATCTCTCGGAGAGGGGTGCTCAATCAATCTTCTCAGAATCTCAAGTGGAGCAGCCAACGGGCAACGTTGGAGCGGGGTGGCTATTTATAGCCGCAGCCTTCCCGGATGGGAAATGACCATTTAGGACACGTGGTCCAGCCAATGGCCAATCGACACGTTTCCAACGGGCGGATTTTGAGCACAACGGTAACATTACTTGAGGAACAAGTAGTGCTAACTCCTCGGTCCGAAAGATATCTCCTGCAGCACCGAAGAACAACGTCTTCTGCTGACAGGTAATCATTCGGAACACAAAGAGATTTCTCTCAATCTTTCATAGATTTTGGCTAAGCATCACAACAGACAAAAGTCTCGAATACTTATACCCCTCTTAATAGTACGGTGGTCCTATGACTCAAATAAAAGAAAGAAGAACAACGAAACAAATGCTACGTCTTCGCTTCGTCTTCAATCTTCTCGACTGCAGTCATTCTTCTTCGGACACACCGAATAAAAATTGATTTGCGTCAGCAATTCTTTCAGGACCATCTCCAGCACACAATCTTTTCGGTATGCTTTCTTCTCGAAACATATCCTTCTCTTCTCTGCAACGTAGATGTTTCTCGGTGAAGTTCTTCAAACTTCCTTTCGATAGCAAACCTTTCGGTAGCAAACTTCTCGGGAGATTATAGCAATCTTTTCAGTAGCAAATCTTTTGGAAAATTCTAGCAATCTTCTCGGTACCAAATCTTTCAGGAGATTATAGCAATCTTCTCGGTAGCAAATCTTTCGGGAGATTATAGCAATCTTCTTGACAAAATATAGCATTCTTCTCGATACTCCAAGGACTATTTCTCTCTGTGTGCACTAGCAAACAAATCAGTCCCAAACTGTTTGTAACAACAATCTCCAAAACACAAGGGGCAAGGAATTGCACCAACAATCTCCCCCTTATTGGACGATTGTTGACAAAACAGATAAACATCGAAGAGTAGATGGATATGTTAACTAGAAACATGCTGAATGTAAATCCGATAAACAACTCGAAGATAAATATGCTCCCCCTAAATGTATGCATTATACGACAGATTAACCTTTTGGATAAACCTGCATATATTAGAATAACCTTGGTGGAGAGCGATATTTCACATCTTCGAGAATAAATGGATTGCACTGAAGGATAATATCCGAGATATAATAGAGTGCATCCATACGTGAACTCTGATAATAATTCCACCTGCAAAATAAGATTCTCGAGAGAAATGAAGTATGGCAGGGGTTATTAACATTCGAGAACCAGAGAGAGTTCACGAGAGTTATACAACACGATAAGAATCAAATGAAGGCAAGTGTTGTAAACTCGAAAAACATCCAGCAAAGACCCACAAATCAATCGCTTGATCTGCAAATCTATCGCTCGATGTCTTCTCCCCCTTTTTGTCAACAAGTGTCAAAAAGGTGAAAAAGAACATGAGACATTACGCGCCCAAAAAAAATGAACCGTTGCCCGAAGAAGATCCAGACGCGCTTGGCAAAGAAGTTTCCGCCTCAGAGGTGACTACATTATCTTCAGCTGCATCTTCTTCTGCTTCTTTATCGGAACGTTGCGGCACAACTGGGGTTGCTGGAGCATTTTCATCTTTCTTCTGAGAAACTCTTTCAGCAGATAACGGAACACTATTCTCCTCAGATAAAAATTTAAGCGATGTAGCCTCAAACTCAGTGATAGCATTGTTCAGATTAATCCTCAGCGGATCTGTCGAAGGAAATCTGGCTGAAAACTTAGGAGAGTTGCACTCTCGAAGATCTTCAATAGTCAGTGGGGCATCCATGAAGTCATATGTTTCGAACAGACTAGCCATGTTGATTTTCTTCTTAGAAAGGAATTTCCTCAACAATTTCCTGAACGGGGCATCCATGAAATCATTAGATTTTTGCGTGTATTGTGTGGGGAATATTTTGCTCATGCGCAAGACACTCTTTTTCTTTCCGATCATTATCAATGTGCTTCAGCAGGAGTAGTTGGGTTCTAAGACTGCTCTCTGGAGTCTGGATGTATTATCTATGAAAACTTTGCCTTTTGTAATCTTTCAACATCAGCAGAGTGTCTCTAACATAATGGATAAATTTCTCTGGAGCATCTTGAGCAAGATATTCTTTCCTTGCGCATCAATTGATAATCTTCTTCTCAGCTTCATTTTCTTCGGCAGAATCAACAAGCTGATGCATGAATACATCTTTGTTATCGGAGACATAGCCAAGATATAGGCCATTGAGAGTGTTGTGCAATACACCATGAATTGCTCCTGAATCATATGCTCCTGGCAGAGGACTTATCCGAATCCATCAGGAGGTGAAACTGTTCATCAGAAATCTCATCGATAAAATGCACACGAGTTTCAAAGTTGTTGCTTTCAATCCGAGCGAGAAGTAGACACTCGAGAAATTCTTCAGAGCTGCCCTTCATGACATGGTGCTCTGTTATCCATTCGAGATCCCATGTATTTGATATCTTGTTTGTCACTCGACACATATAGTGTGGCATAAGACTAGAGAATATATTCTCAGTTCCATGGGTGCTTGAATGAGAAAACCTTCGTAAGCTGAAAATCTTCAATGTGATGAAGGATTTGCTTTAAGCATTCCAATATTCTCATCAGTCGTAAATCAAGATATTCATGATGAAATATCTGATTACTTTTCAGCTACGAGCATTTTCTTTCGGCAGAGAGCATTTTCTTTCGGCAGCGAGCATTTTCTTTCAGCTGCGAGCCAACATTTGTTTCAACATTTGTTTCTGATGGACTAGCATTTGTTTTAGAATTTGAAGTACTTGGACAATCAATCTCCATGGCAACATTTTCCGTGAGGGGCAGATCATCTTTTTCAAGATTTTCATTCTCAAGCTCATTTCTATTTGACGAGGCACAAGAGCCTTTTCTTTCTCTGATTCATTGTTTTGAAGCACTTGAGCCTTCTTTTCCTTCTCTGATTCTACCTTCTCGAAGAATAACTCTGGAAGGAGAATTTTGCTGCCTCTCATTCTTTTCAGAAGATTGTTCCGATGCTTGAGGATCTGAAACATTTGCATTTTCCACACTTCCTTCTCCCTGAGCACTGGGCTCATTTCTTTCGGTTTATAACTTTCTTTTCATCAGACGCATTTTCTTCTGCCCAACTTTCTTTTGATGGGATTTCTTTCGGCATCCAGATTTTTCTTCATCAGAAGCATTTTCTTCGTCACAGCTTTCTTTTCGATGGGATTTCTTTTGGCACCCAGATTTCTTTTCGGTGCCACACATCTTCTTCTGCAGACTGCCATTCTTCATCAAACTAAGCTTTTGATACAACTCCCGTGCCCATGACAGTCTCTTCACCCATTTCTGTCTGCCAGCAGGCTTAGCAGAATCTTCAACATAATCCATTGACCTGTGAAAGAGAATACATGAGAGAGAAAAAAAATAGACAGGGCCATGAGTACGCACATATATGTTTTCGATGAAAATCATTTTTCGAGAAGAATTGATCAGAACTTTGAGAATTATCTCGAATGAGAAATATCTTCGAAAGATTTCATGCTAGTAAGTTCCGAAAGAAAACTACTAAGATGAAACCTATCTAATTTTTCATCAGAGAAAAAGCACAAAGTTTAGATCAATTTGGATGTGCACGAGGAAAAACTACAAACCGCGCACAGAAAAAAAATGCAAGCTCCTGAAGATCTACTGGGATAGTTGAATCAGAAGATAATCAAGCCGGGATGAACTCATATTATGAATGGAGTGAGAAATACGAGTTCGGATCTCCGTACCCTAACTTGGTGGCGGAGATCAACTAAGGCAACGTGGTGAGGAAGATTTACCGTGGTGGCTTGGAGCAAATGCGGCAAGGTCCAGCGGAGTTTCGTCGGTGGATGATCTCATCGAAGTTGCGAATGCGACGGCGCACCGAAGATTTTTGAGCGAGGGAGACGATGAATGACAAAGAGATTGGAACCTCACGAGGAAGACGAGGAGGGGGGAAACCCAACCGTCTTGACAGAAAATCTATGGTTCAGAGTCAATGGGTTCTTCACATTCAATGCACATGATTTAGTGGCGGTTGTACGTGGACACGTGGCAACTGAAGGAGCAGTTTCTCCTCACTTGGGCGGGAGACCCAAATTTTGGAGGGCTTTCGCCAAATTAGAAATAACCTTCGGAACGCATTTCTCTCGTAGCCAAGAACACTAGAGAGAAAGTTGTTTCAGATAAAATTGCGTACCCACGAGAGAAAAGCATAGATTGGATAAGATAGAATGGAAAGGTAGGGTCCAAAGCATTTCACTCAGAGAGAAAATCAAAACGAAAGAAAACAACCATGAGTGAAATGCATACCGGACTAAATCCTGATCTATGAAAGAAGATAAACATCCTATGAGAAAGAACTTAAATCCCGAAGCAAAACCATAGGAAAAGAAAATGACCGAAAGAAAACTTTGGTCAGCCAATAAATTCTTCATCTTGACGTGACTGATAATAATATCCTTTCCATTCAGAGATATCTTGAAAGAATTCCCAAAACAGGAGACATTGATCTTCTACACAGTCACAAGCATATTCTTCGACAATGTCTTCGGATATATCTTCACTGATACAAATGACCCAATATCCTGAAATTGAGTTAGTTTGACTTGCCGAAGCAAATCACATGATAATGCAAGTATCTCGACATTCTTTCAATGGAACCAAGTTTCCTTTCAGGAAACACTGATGGGATAGAAGCAATAATATCAGCAAGGGTAAAAGTCAATCCTTTCGGAAGGTGAAGCATATCCCCTGCAAATATCGATTTGTCTCAGGCATATGATTTGATTTGTTTCGCCTGGAGACATTTTTCCTGCAAGAAAGATTAGGTTTTCTTAACCACCCACATCTTGGCAGGTGGCCGAGAAACATTTGGTTTTGGACGTGCATGATAGGATTTCTTTCGAGAATAATAAGAGTTGTTCCTCTGGGAAGGGTTAACATATTCAAAAGAATAAGCATTGTAATTCTTCCCAGAAACGTGAGCATAATGGTTGGAAGAAGTATGCATATAATGTTTCTGACGAGCATTCTTATCAGAATCATACGAGGGATTTGCAGTTTCGTACTGCGAAGATTTTCCTTTCCTACGAAGAAGTATGCAGGAAGAAGTATTCATATGATCATGATGCTACTATGTCCGTATTATGTTTTTATCGACACCTCTCTCTCTAAACATGTGGACATGATTATCGATATCGGCTTTCGCTTGAGGACAAGCGAGGTCTAAGCTTGGGGGAATTGATACGTCCATTTTGCATCATGTTTTACTACTGTTATTTATAGTGTTTTTAATCAATATAACACTTTGTGGAGCAATTCTAATGCCTTTTCTCTCTTAATATGCAAGATTTACACAAAGAGGGAGATTGCCGACAGCTGGAATTCTGGACCTGAAAAAGCTATGTCAGAGATACCTATTCTGGACATCTCCAAATGAGCTGAAATTTCACGGAGATTTATTTTGGAATAAATAAAAAATACTGGAAGAAAGAAATACCAGAGGGGGCCACCCAGGAGCCCACGAGGCACCAGGGCACGCCACCCCCCAGGCGCGCCCGAGCGGCTTGTGGGGCCCCTGGCCAGCCTCCGGTGCCCATTTTCTGGTATATAAGTCCATTTGCCCTAGAAAAAAAATACTTTTGGGACGGTGCGCCACCGTCTCGAGGCGGAACTTGGGCAGGAGCACTTTTGCTCTCCGGCGGAGCAATTCCACCAGGGATACTTCCCTCCGGGAGGGGGAAATCGGAGCCATCGACATCACCAACGATCCTCTCATCGTGGGAGGACCAATCTTCATCAACATCTTCAACAGCACCATCTCATCTCAAACCCTAGTTCATCTCTTGTATTCAATCTTTGTATCAAAACCTCAGATTGGTACCTGTGGGTTGCTAGTAGTGTTGATTACATCTTGTAGTTGATGCTAGTTGGTTTATTTGGTGGAAGATTATATGTTCAGATCTAATATGCTATTCAATACCCCTCTGATCTTGGACATGAAGATGATTTGTGAGTAGTTACTTTTGTTCTTGAGGACATGGGAGAAGTCTTGTCATAAGTAATCATGTGAATTTGGTATTCGTTCGATATTTTGATGATATGTTTGTTGTTGATTCTCTTAGTGGTGTCATGTGAACATCGAATACATGACACTTCACCATCTTTGGGCCTAAGGGAATGCATTGTGGAGTAGTAATTAGATGATGGGTTGCTAGAGTGACAGAAGCTTAAACCCTAGTTTATGCGCTATTCCGTAAGGGGCTGATTAGGATCCATATGTTTAATGTTATGGTTAGAGTTATCTTAATTCTTCTTTCATAGTGGCGGATGCTTGCGAGAGGGGGTAATCATAAGTGGGAGGCTTGGGCAAGTAAGAACAGCACCCAAGCACCGGTCCACCCACATATCAAATTATCAAAGTAGCGAACACGAATCAAACAAACATGATGAAAGTGACTAGATGAAATTCCCATGTGTCCTCGAGAACGCTTTGCTTATAATAAGAGATCGTTCCGGCTTGTCCTTTGCTACAAAAAGGATTGGGCCACCTTGCTGCACTCTTTGTTACTATTGCAACTTGTCACTTGTTACAAATTATCTTGCTATCAAACTACTCATTACCGATAATTTCAGTGCTTGCAGAAAATACCTTGCTGAAAACCGCTTGTCATTTTCTTCTGCTCCTCAATGGGTTCGACACTCTTACTTATCGAAAGGACTACGATTGATCCCCTATACTTGTGGGTCATCAATGACCTTCTCATAGAACTTGTCCTTGGATGAGCTTGGAGACGTCATGGCGACCTAGATCTGTCAGAAAAATAGCCCGAAACAAGAGCAGAGGAGAAACTCGCGTTGCGGTGGTCAAAACATACGGCAGTATATATAAAGAATTTTTATCTTGTAAAACAAGCATACGGGAAGAAAACGGAGTCGGGAAGGCACATGTGGGGCCCACAAGGCATCACGGCGCACCACAGGGGGGTCACGCCCTTTTGCCTTGTGGGCGACACGTGGGTCCCCTTGGCTGTTTCTTATTTTTGTAATTTTTCTAATATTCCAAAACTGACAGAAATAATTTTTATGGAATTTTTGCAGTCGGTTTACTTACCGTATCACATACTTACCCCTTTCAGGGTTCTGGAGCGTTCCAGGAGGACTCTTTGATGTGCTCTTCCGGTGTAATTGTTTCAATAATATTAATTTCAACATTAATGGGAGTACCTGAGATATAATGCTTAATTCTTTGCCCATTCACCACTCTCGGATTATTGCCTTCGGAGTTATTTATTTTGATGGCTCCGGAGCGATAAACTTCTTCGATGATATATGTTCCTTCCCATTTAGAGAGAAGTTTTCCTGCAAAGAATCTCAAACGAGAATTGTATAATAGAACATGATCACCTAATTTGAATTCCAGTTTTTGAATTCTTTTGTCATGCCATCTTTTAACTTTTTCTTTAAACAACTTAGCATTATCATAGGCTTGGGTTCTCCATTCATCTAAAGAGCTAATATCAAATAACCTCTTCTCACCGGCAAGTTTCCCAATAAGCTTTATGTTCTAATTCAAGAGGTAAATGACATGCTTTTCCATAAACCATTTTATAGGGAGACATACCCATTGGATTTTTATATGCAGTTATATAAGCCCATAATGCATCATCAAGTTTCTTAGACCAATTCTTTCTGGATCTATTAACGGTCTTATGCAAAATCAATTTTATTTCTCTGTTAGTTAATTCAACTTGACCACTAGACTGAGGATGATAAGGAGGCAATTCTATGATTAACATCATATTTAGCAAGCAACTTACGGAAAGCACCATGAATAAAATGTGAACCACCATCAGTCATTAAATATCTAGGGATTCCAAACCTCGGGAAAATAACTTCTTTAAGCATTTTAATAGAAGTGTTCTGATCAGCACTACTAGTTGGAATTGCTTCTACCCACTCAGTAACGTAATCAACAACAACTAAAATAGGAGTATACCCACTGGATTTAGGAAAAGGTCCCATATAATCAAAACCCCAAACATCAAATGGTTCAATAACAAGCGAATAATTCATAGGCATTTCCTGACATCTACCAACATTACCAATTCTTTGACATTCATCACAAGAAAGGACAAACTTACGTGCATCCTTGAAAAGAGTAGGCCAATAAAAACCAGATTGTAATACCTTGTGTGCAGTTCGGTCTCCCGCATGGTGTCCTCCATATGCCTCGGAGTGACACTTACGTAGGATTTCTTCCTGTTCATGCTCAAGTGCACAACGTCTAATAATAGCATCTACTCCTTCTTTATATAGACGTGGGTCATCCCAAAAGTAATTAATGTCTTAAATCAAAGAAAAACTTTTTCTTGTGTTGATATGTAAAGCTAGGTGGTATGTATTTAGCAACAATGTAATTAGCATAGTCTGCATACCAAGGAGTATTACGAGAAGCATTTATCACAGGTAATTGTTCATCAGGGAAATCATCATTAATAGGAAGTGGGTCATCAAGAACATTTTCCATTCTAGACAAATTATCTGCCACGGGATTCTCATCTCACTTTCTATCAACAATATGCAAATCAAATTCTTGTAGCAAAAGAACCCACCTAATAAGTCTAGGCTTAGCATCTTTCTTTTCCATAAGGTATTTAATAGCAGCATGATCAGTGTGAACAGTAACTTTGGATTCAACAATGTAAGATCTAAATTTATCACATGCGAACACAACTACTAAAAATTCTTTCTCAGTAGTAGCATAATTTCTTTGAGCACTGTCGAGAGTTTTACTAGCATAATGGATAACATTTAATTTCTTATCAACTCTTTGTCCTAGAACAGCACCAACAGCATAATCACTAGCATCACACATAATTTCAAAGGGTAGGTTCCAATCAGGTGGTTGAACAATAGGTGCAAAAATTAAGGCTTTCTTAAGTATTTCAAAGGCTTCTACACAATCATCATCAAAAACAAATGGAACATCTTTTTGCAAGAGATTGGTAAGAGGTCTAGAAATTTTAGAGAAGTCTTTTATAAACCTTCTATAGAAACCAGCATGACCAAGTAAACCTTATACCTTTGGTATCTTTAGGACATGGCATTTTCTCAATAGCATCAACTTTAGCTTTATCAACTTCAATACCTCTTTCAGAAATTTTATGCCCAAGGACTATACCTTCATTCACCATAAAGTGGCACTTCTCCCAATTCAAGACAAGATTAGTTTCTTCACATCTCTGCAAAACTTGATCAAGGTTGCTCAAGCAATCATCAAAAGAAGTTCCGTAAACGGAGAAATCATCCATGAAAACCTCAACAATATTTTCACAAAAATCAGAGAATATAGCAGTGATACATCTTTGATAGGTAGCAGGTGCATTACATAAACCAAAAGGCATACGCTGATAAGCATAAGTTCCAAAAGGACAAGTAAAGGTGGTTTTCTCTTGATCTTCAGGTGATACAGGTATTTGAGAGAAACCAGAATAACCATCTAGGAAACAAAAGTGTGTATGCTTAGACAATCTTTCTAACATTTGAGCAATAAAAGGCAAGGGGTAATGATCTTTTCTAGTGGATTTATTTAATTTCCTAAAATCAATTACCATCCTATAACCAGTTACAATTCTTTGTGGGATAAGCTCATTTTTATCATTAGGAACAATAGTAATACCTCCCTTTTTTGGAACACAATGAACAGGACTTACCCATCTACTATCAGCTATGAGATAGATTATACCTGCTTCCAGAAGCTTTAATATTTCAGTTCTTACCACATCCTTCATTCTAGTATTCAACCTTCTTTGATGATCAACAACGGATTTAGCATCTGGCTACATATGAATTTTATGCTGACATAAAGTGGGACTAATGCCCTTAGGATCATAAAGAGTATATCCAATAGCGGCACGGTGCTTCCTCAGAGTTTTAAGTAATCTCTTTTCTTCTTGCTCTGAAAGGTTAGCACCAATAATAACATGATATATCTTCTTTTCATCAAGATAAGCATATTTAAGAGTATAAGGTAATTGCTTCAATTCAAACACAGGATCACCCTTGGGTGGAGGTGGATCTCCCAAGGTTTCAACAAGCAAATTATGTTTAAGGATAGGTGCTTGTTTAAAGAATAATTCATCTATTTCATTTCTTTCATTCATATGCGTGTCATTCTCATGCTCAAGCAAATATTGTTCTAATGGATCAGTAGGAGGCACAGCAATAGAGGCAAGACCAATAATTTCATCTTTACTAGGTAATTCTTTATCATGAGGTTGTCTACGAAACTTAGAGAAATTAAACTCATGAGACATCTCACCAAAATTACCACTAACAATTTCTTTAGTGCAATCAATCTTAGCATTAACAGTATTCAAGAAGGGTCTACCAAATATAATGGGACAAAAATCATCTTGTGGTGATCCAAGAACAAGAAAATTAGTAGGGTATTTGATCTTACCACACAAGACATCAACATCTCTAACAATCCCAAGTGGTGAAATAGGGTCTCTATTTGCGAGCTTAATAGTAACATCAATATCTTCAATCTCAACAGGTGCAATATCATTCATGACTTCTTGATAGAGAGTAAACGGAATAGCAATCACACTAGCACCAATATCACATAAACCATGATAGCAATGATCTCCAATTTTAACAGAAATAATAGGCATGCAAATTACAGGTTTATTTTTATCTTTAGGGTCTGGCTTAGCAATTCTAGTTGCTTCATCGCAGAAATATATGACATGTCCATCAATATTATCAACCAAAAGATCTTTAACCATTGCAACACTAGGTTCAACTTTAATTTGTTCAGAAGGTCTAGGTGCTCTAATATTACTCTTATTAACCACAGTTGAAGCTTTAGCATGTTCCTTAATCCTAACAGGGAAAGGAGGTTTCTCAATATAAGCAGTAGGCACAACTGGATCAACATGGTAAACAATTGTTTCTTCTTTAACACCAACAGGTTCTTCTTTCAATTCAATGGGTGGATGATATTTAAACCATTTCTCCTTAGGGAGATCAACATGAGCAGCAAAAGATTCACAAAAGGTAGCTACTATCTCAGAGTCAAGTCCATACTTAGTACTAAACTTACAAAAAGCATCAGTTTCCATAAAAGATTTAACACAATCAAACTCAAGATTTATACCCGAGTCATTACCTTTGTCGATTTCCCAATCTTCAGAGTTGCGTTTAATTCTTTCAAGAAGATGCCATCTGGATTCAATAGTTCTCTTCATAAAGGAACCGGCAGAAGAAGTATCGAACATGGATTGATCATTATGAGAAAGCCAAGCATAAAAGTTTTGAAGAATTATTTCTCTTGAGAGCTCATGATTGGGGCATGTATGCAACATATACTTAAGCCTTCCCCAAGCTCGAGCGACACTTTTTCCTTCACGAGGCTAAAAATTATTTATATAATTCCGATCACGATGAACCAAATGCATAGGATAAAATTTCTGGTGGAATTCGAGCTTCAACCGGTTCCAGTCCCATGTTTCAGTATCATCACATAGCCTATACCATGTCAATGCCTTTCCCTCCAAATATAAAGGGAATACTTTCTTCTTAACTCCATCTCCGGATGGACCTACAAGCTTAAACAATCCACAAATTTCATCCACATATATCAAGTGCATATCAAGGTGCACCGTTCCATCTCCTGCATAAGGATTAGCTAGCAGTTTCTCTACCATACCCGAAGGAATGTCATAATAAATATTTTTAGTAGGTTGAGGGGCAACTCTCAATGCTTTCGGTCGAGGTGAAGTTACCCGGAACAAACCCCTCAAAGGATTACTTTCCATAGCGACAAGTGACAGTAAATTTCAGCATGTAATATAAATGTTTCCTTACCAAATTCCACTCACCAAAGGCACTTCACTCCACGGCAACGCCGCCAGAAAAGAGTCTTGAATACCATCAAGTATAGGGGATCAATCGTAGTCCTTTCGATAAGTAAGAGTGTCGAACCAAACGAGAAGCAGAAGGAAATGATAAGCGGTTTTCAGTAAGGTATTTTCTACAAGCACTGGAATTAGCGGTAATGAGTAGTTTGATAGCAAGATAATTCGTAACAAGTAACAAGTGTAACAAAAGTGCAGCAAGGTGGCCCAATCCTTTTTATAGAAAAGGACAAGCCGGAACGAACTCATATAATAAGCAAAGCGTTCTCGAGGACACATGGGAATTTCATCTAGTCACTTTCATCATGTTTGTTTGATTTGCGTTCGCTACTTTAATAATTTGATATGTGGGTGGACCGGTGCTTGGGTGCTGTTCTTACTTGAACAATCCTCCCACTTACGATTACCCCCTCTCGCAAGCATCCACAACTACAAAAGAAGAATTAAGATAACTCTAACCTTAGAATGAAACATATGGATCCAAATCAGCCCCTTACGGAATAGCGCATAAACTAGGGTTTAAGCTTCTGTCACTCTTGCAACCCATCATCTAATTGCTACTGCACAATGCCGTCCCTTAGGCCCAAATATGGTGAAGTGTCATGTAGTTGACGTTCACACGATACCACTAAAGGAAGCAACAACATACATATCATCAAAATATCGAACGAATACCAAATTCAAGTGATTACTTATGACAAGACTTCTCCCATGTCATCAAGAATAAAAGTAACTACTCACAAATCATATTCATGTTCAAGATCAGAGGGGTATTGAATAACATTAAGGAACTGAACATATAATCTTCCACCAAATAAACCAACTAGCATCAACTACAAGATGTAATCAACACTACTAGCAACCCACAGGTACCAATCTGAGGTTTTGAGACAAAGATTGAATACAAGAGATGAACTAGGATTTGAGATGAGATGGTGCTGGTGAAGATGTTGATGAAGATTGGTCCTCCCATGATGAGAGGATCATTGGTGATGTCGATGGCTTCAATTTCCTCCTCCCGAAGGGAAGTTTCCCCGGCGGAATCGCTCCGCCCAAGAGCAAAATAGCTCCTGCCCAGGTTCCGCCTCGAGACGGCGGTGCTTCGTCCCGAAAGTCTTCTCTTGATTTTTTCTAGGGAAAATGGCTTCATATAGCAGAAGGAGGGGGCCGAAGGCCTGCCAGGGGCCCCACAAGCTCGAGGGTCGCGCCCCCCAGGCTTGTGTCTTCCTGGTGGGCCCCCTCCTGGTTATTCTTTCGCCAGTATTTTTTATATATTCCAAAATAATTCTCCGTAAATTTTCAGGTCATTTGAAGTTGTGAAGAATAGCTATCTCTGTTTCCCCCCTTACGGTCCAGAATTCCAGCTGCCCGCAATCTCCCTCTTCATGTGAATCTTGCAAAATAAGAGAGAAAAGGCATACGAATTGTACCATAAGGTGAAATAATGATCAAAAACATATTAATTAACAGTAGGAAATTATGATGCAAATTGGACGTATCACTTCCTGTCACCAACCAGATCTGAATCTCAGGCAGATATTATGGTTGGAACATTTCCCAAGAATTATAATATCGGACTTTCTAAACCGGTAAAGTGGATGTTGTGGCCATTACACCTTGCCTGAAGACTTATTATTGTAGTATCTTGATTAAGAAAGTTGGCCACCTCCCCATGAGGATTTCGTGTGACTTATTCTAGATATTGTTCCTTCTGGATCTTTTCTGCTCCCGATGTCCGACCTTTACTTGATGACCATATCAGTGTTGATTTGAAGCATGGCCGTGGTAGCTAGAACATCAAGGAGAACATTAGAAGCGGAGTGCTAAATGTCTCTCGGTCGATCATCTAGATTTTGTCCTTGGCATTGCTAAGGTAAACTCTGAGATACTAATTTTCTTCCTTTGCATCTGCATCCTCCATCATTATTCATCATGGTAGTATGAAGAGTAACCAAGATCTTTGGCATATATGTTGGTAAAAACCTGATGAATATGGAAATGCTCAAGTTCTTGGAAAGCACGCTCAAACACTAGGTCATATCCTCGGTATCAATTGGATTATGTCTCGTTGCCGAGCTGTTCTATAACCATAGTTTCCATTCTAAACTAAGTATGCCATTCTTTAGAACTCCTTCAACGATCGTTTGATATTTGCCTAGGTCTGGTATAAAGAGTTTCAACGATCCCTGTGTCAAAAGTAATTCTTTTTGCCTGACTTAGGAAATAATTCTATGAGTCACCTCTCCTAAGGCGCCTTTTAAAGCGTGGAATTGTTGCCTACCAATTGAACCTTCGCCATCTGCTTCTTTCCACTGTTTCTGATGTGTGTTTTGTGTCTCAGCTCGAGAGATGTTCTTATGTCTCATTCCATGAGTTGATCCTGAGTTGCTTGATCTTCGTGAAGATCGATTCTTGCAGAGGTTTCTGTAACACCCCAAAAATTTAATCATGTTTTTACTAAATAAAATTTGGCCAGAAGTAAAATTTAGAATTATATTAGGTCTTTTATTAATTTCAGAATCTTTTCTGTTCTATTTTCCAAAACTCTTCCCACCATATAGAAATTTTTGTAAAATATTTTGGGTTTTGGTAGTTTCCTTAAATCATTTCATTATATTTTAATAACAGTAGGAATTATTTTCATAATAAAAATTGCCCCAAAATAATTCTTTTAAAGGCATTCTCAACACTTGAAATGCTTCTGTTGCGCTACAACCATTTTAAATAATTCTTTAAAAAATCCACAAAAATTATGAGAGGTCATGTGATGCCTATAGATCATTTTTATGCAAAAACCCAACTTGGTCTTTTGAAAATTTTGAGCACAACTTCCTCTTTTCAATTCTGTCCTATTTTTGAGTTACAACTACAACCCTAATCTTCCTTGCTCAAATAATTCTGAAATTTTTCCCACTTGTAGTCCTTCCAACCAAACCCTTAAGTCCAGTAGATCAGCTCCAATTGCCTCAATTAGGACCACCAAATAATTCTCTATATTTCCAGTCCAGAACTGAATTCTAACAAAACTTGCACTTGCAAGTTTCTCCTCTGATCCATCCAACAATATCACCTTCTCTATCATTCAAAGAGGCATCATCCTGCCAATTTCCATAATCAACAAAAGTTCCTAAATTACCTTGGCGTTACATCAAGCACATTGTGTGCATGGCAGAATTCTGCAACCCGTTTGAACTATATTGGGCACATGCTCTTCTGGCCAAACCAGCATGTCCATCACCCCTCTCATGCCCAGAAGCGCACCCTGCTAACTTGCAGCTTGTTTGGGTCCCTGTAGATGCCAGTGGCATTGCATCGAGCAGGTTGCGTGCGTGCACAGAGCACGGCCAGAGCGCACTCATTGCAGCCGTTGACACAGAGCTGCTACCGCCCTCTTGTTGCTTCCCTAGCCACACTGCTCTTCCCTTGGATCACCGCGACCACCTAGAAGCCTGCCGACACCTCCCGTTGGCCGCTTGTGCCAGCCACCGCCCTCCACGCCATGGAGAAGCGCCGCCCGACGATGCCCACATTGCCACGTCTCCCCGGACCCCCTCACCTTAATTGCCAACAACCCGATCTCATCCGCGGGCGGCCACCGTCCTCACCGACCGCGCCGACCACGCTCACTGCCCCGAACCACCCTATCTTCCATTAATGGCCGCCGACGTCTTCGGTCGGATAAGCCCGAGAGGAACCGACCTCCTCCTTGGCTATATAAAGCCTCCCCGAGCTCCTCTAGTCATGGCACCACCTCCTCTCCCTCCCTGGCTCTCTCCTAGCCAAAGCCCTCGAGCTATCGTGCCTCAATTTCTCCCCACCATCACCATTGCCCTACCTCGGCCTTCCATCCATTCGAGCCACCCCAGCCTCCTCCACCTCACCTAGCCCTACCCCTCGACCTCCACCACCACCACAGAGACCTCCCGAGCCACATTTTGCTCTGGGGATAGCCAGATCCTCGACCCATCATCACCCGAGACCGTGCCCCGCCTCCGCCATTGCTCTGCTCAATTCCGAGCTCGCCGGCGTCCATATCCACCACCATCGGGTGCGGCAGCTCCCCCTGAACCCATCCATATGCCGAGTGTCGCCGGAGATGCCCTACGGCGTCGGCAATCGGCCGCTGACGCCGCCTCTGTTTCATCGATCACCGCCTGCGCAAGGTAGGGGACAAACCCGACAAGTGGGTCCCACCTATCGGTGAGTCACCCTTCCTCTCCAGTAGCGCGTCTCTGCGGGTGCGCTTTCCCTGCGGGGGAAACGTACTCCAGTGAGTATGCCTTCGACGCCACCATCTCCCCCGCGTGGCTGCGCCTCTGGGCTCGGCCTAGTGGCGTCGTTTAGCTAGGCCTCGCCCGGTGCACGCCTCTGCTAGCCCGTCAGGTTGTTTTTCTGTCATTTTTCATTTACCCAGAGACATAAAAATTTCCACAAAATTCATTTGAAATTCAAATGCAATGATTCAAATTTATAGGGACTCATAAAATTGTTCTATATTTAACTAGCCATAGTGAACATTTTTCCTATGGATAATTTCTGCCTGATCTAATTAATATGTCATTTTCTTGTATAAGTCAACTTATAAAATCCATAGAATACTCACCTCAAATCCAAATCCAGTGAAACCAATTTATAAATGCTTCTAAAATCATGCCTCATTTAATAGGTGCCACAACTCATTTTTATAAAATGTTTTCTATAAAAATTCTTGCAGATCCATTATTTCCTTAATTCCACCTAATTTGAAATGTTCGAAAAGTATTATTACTCAAGATCCAGTAGGATCACCTTGAATATTATTCTCATAACCAGAGGGGTCATAGAAAAGTGAGATTCCTATTTTTAAGAGCACTTTTATTTATCTGCTTGACACTTGTGTGATAATTGCATTATTTTGAAAATAGGAAATGAGAGGGAAATGATTATTTTTCAAAGTTGTGGGGTATACCCTACCCTACCTCATACCCAAGGCAAGCATCTTGAACACTGGATATGGTGAATGCATAGTTGTTTGGTTGCAAGGAAAATTGAATCATGAATAGGTTGAATTTAAATAAAATTTGCATATTGCTGGTTATGCATGCATGATCCATTGAGAATATTTTATCTTCGTTAAAACTGGAAGCATGAGTGAGCATGGTTATTTTCACATGTCACATATGCCCATATTGGTCCGGACTAATCTGCAGGAAAGAATCAGTCACGAGAAAAGTGACCGCGAGACTGAAATCTCGTTGTGACGAGAATGATCAGTGGGTGGCATGTTGGGACATGATAGATGGTGACCCTGTTGGGTATTACCAAGGAAATATATTGAGCTAACCACTGTAGAAAAACTTGAACCTCCTGAGTCGACCGTAGATCGAGTCTTGTTCCGGTAACCCCCATACTTGTTTCATGCTGCCACTTGTCCCTGCCACAGGCAGGGTATGGTTCAGTAAGTTGTTAACCCCTTTCCATGCACACACCGTACAGAGAGGCTATAGTGAAAGATACCATTGGCCCATGGTAGGCATGTCACTTGGTCCGGGGGCATGGGTGTCTTCGGTTGTAGCCGGAGAGGGGTAGCACCCCTGTTTGTGCGCGGTATAAATATTGTGATCCCATGCTATTGGGGGTGAGAAGCCTTCCCACTTAGAGTTTTACTTATCATTGCCTTGGGTGATTCCTGGCTATGGTAAGTTAATCTGGTGTGTGCGGGTCAAGTGTGTTTTCAACCTAAAGGCCGTAATGGGAATTAGTCAGCGTGTTAGTGCTGGCTAAAGAAATCCTTTACTTGTGGGTAAAGAGTACACCCTCTGCAGAGTTATACCTATTCGAATTGCCATGTCCGCGGTTAAGGACTACAGTCTGGGTTGGTCAAGTGTCGGTCTCCGGAGGAAATAATTACATTGATCATGATTCATTTTTGCGGGATAATTATTGCCATTACTGATGCCATCATGAATATTATTGCAATCATGAATATTATTGTTATCATGAATATTATTGTGGACTAACCCTGTTCTTCTATGTGAAATCTGCGTATCACTTGGGATGGCTAGTCCACCTGGATACTCATTTAAATTTTTCAGGGTATCACTAGGGATGGCTAGTCCACCTGGATACTCATTTATATTTTTCTGGGTATCACTTGGGATGACTAGTCCACCTGGATACTCATTTATATTTTTTGGGTATCACTTGGATGGCTAGTCCACTTGGGTACTCAGTTTTATTTTCTTTTCTGAGTATCACTTGGGATGGCTAGTCCACCAAGATGCTCATTTCTTTTCAAGACCTATCGAGGCGTCGCATTCAAACACCCGTTTGGCATTTCTTTTCAAGACCTCTCGAGGCGTCGCTTTTAGACACCCGTTTGGCATTTCTCTTCAAACCCTCTCGAGGCGTCGCTTTTAGACACCCGTTTGGCATTTCTTTTCAAGACCTCTCGAGGCGTCGCTTTCAGACACCCGTTTGGCATTTTTCTTGGAATTCCTCGGGCGGTCCAATGCCCGATGTTTCAGTTAATTTTCTTGGTTTATTACAAAAATAGTATATATTTATTCTTCTGCACCGTATAAATATTCATCGTGCCATGCTTTAAATTCAGTCAACATATGCATATAATTTAGTTCATCATGATCATATGCTCTGTGTTGCATTCAGTATATCTTTTGTTCATAATGTTTGCGAGTACATTCAAACGTACTCACAGGCTTGTCCCTGGCTATTTACTTGGCCATGTCAGGATTTCAACAAGGAGTACTACAATGACGTTCATGGGGACTAGGAGCCTAAGATAGCAGGCACGCGAGATAGGAGTTATCCCGGTCAGCCCTTCCTGTGGGCTGGGAGCTTCCACCAGAATTGGAGATCCGCTACCCGCTTCCGTCATCCGCTGTTAGAAATCATTGTTGTGCCATTAGACCTTTATGGTCTTGTATTCAATTCTTGTAATTGCTTGGTAATCTGTATCAAGGACGTGTCCACCAGTAAAAATGATCTTGGGGCTGGTAACGACATGAGGGGTTAATTTCTGGGATATTATGTCCCGGAAATCCGGCCCCGACAGCCTTGGTATCAGAGCCCAGGCTGACCACTAGCTAATCCTATCTTAGCCTGGTCATTATCCTTAGGTTTCCACACCGTCCAAATCTTTCCATGTCCGTAGCCAAGCCCATCTCATTCGATAAGCCTACACAGTGGCCAGCCGACATCTTTTGCCAGTCGATGCCCAACCTATCAGCCTGCCCATAGGCCGTGTGCCTATGGCCGACACCTAAGTTGTCCCATCCACAAGTGTGCGATGGAAGACTCTGCTGGCCTATAAAGGAAGCCTTGCCCCAACTCAGCACATCACAGCCTCACTCCCAATTCGATATCCAACCACCAAGATGCCTGGCCCCATCGTTCGCAACGAGACCACAGCAACCGAGCTTGGAGACTTTGTAGTCATCCTTGCCAATCTCACCCGCCGTGCTTTTGGCACAAAAGAGCCCCCGGAGTATGTTGTGTACCAAGAGCACACGAGTGATGCCATCCACCACTTCTGGGCCACGGTGCTCATCTATGGGAGGGGCACCACCTAAGAACGCCCCTACCGGTTCACCGGGAGGATGACCTCCGACGAGCCACAAGCCATCCAACTTGCATCCCGAGAGGCTGTAGTTAATCTCCGGCATTTTGATAGGTCTCCGTCGTATCTATAATTTTTGATTGTTTCATGCCAATATTCTACAACTTTCACATATTTTTGGCAACATTTTATATTATTTTTGGGACTAACCTATTGATCCAGTGCCCAGTGCCAGTTCCTGTTTTCTGCTTGTTTTTTGTTTCACAGAAAATCCATATCAAATGAAGTCCAAATACAATAAAATTTTACAGAAAATTATTTTGGAATATATGTGATTTTTGGGAGGTGGAATCAACGCAAACGGAGGCCCACGGCCTCCACGAGGCACATTGGTGTGCCTCCCCCCCAACGCGTGGAGGTGCCTCATGGGCACCTCGTAAGTCGGTTGGGGCCCTTCTTCGGGCGCAATGAAGATAATATCTGGAAAAAAATCGTGTTAAAATTTCAGTGCAATCGGAGTTACGGATCTCCAGGAATTTAAGAAACGGTGAAGGGCCAAAAAACAGGAACGCGAAATAGAAGAGAACAGAGAGAGAGATCCAATCTACGAGGGGTTCCTGCCCCTCCGCCGCCATGGAGACCATGGACTAGAGGGAAAACTCTCCTCCCATCTAGGGGGGAGACCAAGGAAGAAGAATAAGAAGGAGGGGGGCTCTCTCCCCCTCTCACTCGGTGGCGCCGGAACGCCGCCGGGGCAATCATTGTGACGGCGATCTACACCAACAACTTTGCCGCCGTCGACACCAACTCTCTCCCCCTCTATGCACCGGTGTAACCTCTCTTTTCCTGCTGTAATTATCTACTTAAACATGGTGCTCAACGCTATATATTATTTCCCAATGATGTATGGCTATCCTATGATGTTTGAGTAGATCTATTTTGTCCTATGGGTTGATTGATGATCGTGATTGGTTTGAGTTGTATGTTTTATTTTGGTGCTGTCCTATGGTGCCCCCCGTGTCGCGCAAGCATGAGGGATTCCCACTGTAGGGTTTGCAATACGTTCATAATTCTCTTATGGTGGGCGGCTAGAGTGACAGAAGCTTACACCCGAGAAAGGGGGTTGTTGCGTATGGGAGTAAAGAGAACTTGATACTTAATGCTATGGTTGGGTTTTACCTTAATGATCTTTGGTAGTTGTGGATGCTTGCTAGAGTTCCAATCATAAGTGCATATGACCCAAGTATGGAAAGTATGTTCGCTCATGCCTCTCCCTCATATAAAATTGCAACAATGATTACCGGTCTAGTTATCGATTGCCTAGGGACAAATCTTTTCTGTTGTGTTACAAAAGCTTTCTACTAAACAACTAACTTTTATTATCTTGCATATTACTCATAGTTTTATTCTCGCAAGCAAACATATCCTATCAGCTACAAAATAGTTTCATACTTGTTCTAGGTAAAGCAAACGTTAAGTGCGCGTAGAGTTGTATCGGTGGTCGATAGAACTTGAAGGGAATATTAATTCTACCTTTAGCTCCTCGTTGGGTTCGACACTCTTATTTATCGAAAAAGCTACAATTCATCCCCTATACTTGTGGGTTATCACATTTGTCGTCGAGGGTTAACATCCGCCCTTTCTACTACTACCCTAGCCGTGAAGGCTATGGTAGCCCGACCCAAGTCGCCAACGGGGACCATGTGACGGATCCTACCCTGGTGCATCTGGTGCGCTATCTGAGAGCGCAAGAGGCACTATTCGATCAGGTCACCCTTGATCTGATTGCGACCCGCAGGATCCTCGCTCACCTGACCTTGGTGAGAAGTGAAGCCGCACCCGCCACCGACACCCCGATAGTGTTGCTTGGGAGGCCAGTTGAGCCCCCAAGGTCTGCCCCTGTTATCTACCCGGGCAATGTGTTCGCTCCCCCAGGGGAACTCAGTCGTCTCTTGGAGACCTACTCCAACGGGACGGTGACCTCGACACCCCGCGAGGGGCATCACTGCTACCCCAGCCCTGTAGCTCGCCATCCAACCCCGGTCAGCTTCGACACCGAAGCACACGGGGAGGCCTCGACATCTACAAGACGCGCCCGGCTAGATGTCAACGAGGTGGACTGAGTCCACCAGAATTATTGTAGAGCCTTATTGGCCCGGTTTCCTTGTATTTTTGCAGTAGCAGTTGTATGGCATAGTAAGTTACTTGTGTACCATTGTTTTGATGGTACTATGCATGATCTAGCGTATACTGTTGGCGTGTGGTGGCAGAGTAAATTCTAGACGTGACTACCGAACCCTAACCGACATGCACAGTAATACGTCAAGTTCCTTTTGAGGATGGAAGTCTGAGACTTTTGACTCAGACAACCCTATGCCGGAGCCGATACACAAGTCGTACTGGCGCCGCCTCATGTTCCCTAACCCAAGTACCTTATAAGCAGCCGTATCCCTCTCTACACCAGCGACCATCAACCCCGGGCACTGCCTTCTTCCCATTCATTCCTCCATGTCGCACCTCGAAGCCTACCTGAGAACCCCAGATGCAAGCCCTGGTAGTTTTGTTAAGATTTTGTGGGATTTTACCCGCAATACCCTTGGTTCCATCCACCCACCCCAGTATGAGTTGTACAAGATGAGGATCACCTCTGATTGATCGAAATACTAGGCAGTTGTGCACATCCCACCAGCAGATTTAAACCAAGGCCCTCCATATGTTGACTTCATCGGGAGATCCATGCCAACCTCAGGCATGGCCATCGAGGTAGCTGCTTACGAAGCCGTTACCCATCTTCGATTTGCGGTACCCTGTGCTAGCGAAAGGGAATACTGCTATTTCCCGAGCCACGCAACTTTTGGCGCAGAAGTTACATTCCGTTGTGAACGTATAGAAAGAGATCCAGCTCTGGTCTATCTCATTCAGTATGTGATCCCAGGAGCGTTTTACCCAGCAACTAATGGAGTATCTCCATTATCTTGATGTTCTGAATCCCCGGATCACCATTGGCGGACCACCTCTGCCAACTCAGGAGGGACGCATTCTTCGTCTGCTCCCTCCACTTCCTCCGGGAGAAGAAGAAGAATGTGCTCCAACACAGGGAACCCTTTCGCAAGACCCTGTAGATCTCACCATCGAACCCTAGACGGTCATGAGAGTGGTTGTTGCTGTTAGCGTGATGCAATCCTTGCGATGTATTTTAGGGCGTATGTCATAAGTGCATTGCTATGATTCCATTCTGCATATGATCATTTGTTGTGATATGCATTTAATTCTTTCGCCCTTAACAAATCTCGAGGACGAGATTTTCTTAAGAGGGGTAGAGTTTGTAACATCCCAAAAATTTAATCATGTTTTTACTAAATAAAATTTGACCAGAAGTAAAATTTTGAATTATATTAGGTCTTTTATTAATTTCAGAATCTTTTCTGTTCTGTTTTCCAAAATTCTTCCCTCCATATAGATTTTTTTGTAAAATATTGTGGGTTTTGTTAGTTTCCTTAAATCATTTCATTATATTTTAATAACAGTAGGAATTATTTTCATAATAAAAATTGCCCCAAAATAATTCTTTTAAAGGCATTCTCAACACTTGAAATGCTTCTGTTGCACTACAACCATTTTAAATAATTTTTTAAAAATTCCACAAAAATTATGAGAGGTCATGTGATGCCTATAGATCATTTTTATTAAAAAAAACCCAACTTGGTCTTTTGAAAATTTTGAGCACAACTTCCTCTTTTCAATTATGTCATATTTTTGAGTTACAACTACAACCCTAATCTTCCTTGCTCAAATAATTCTGAAAATTTTCCCACTTGTAGTCCTTCCAACCAAACCCTTAAGTCCAGTAGATCAACTCCAATTGCCTCAATTAGGACCACCAAATAATTCTCTGTATTTCCAGTCCAGAACTAAATTCTAACAAAACTTGCACTTGCAAGTTTCTCCTCTGATCCATCCAACTATACCACCTTCTTTATCATTCAAAGAGGCATCATCCTGCCAATTTCCATAATCAACAAAAGTTCCTAAATTTCCTTGGCATTACATCAAGCACATTGTGTGCATGGCAGAATTCTGCAACCCCTTTGAACTATATTGGGCACTTGCTCTTCTGGCCAAACCAGCATGTCCATCACCCCTCTCATGCCCAGAAGTGCCACCACTGGCATTGCATCGAGCACATTGCGTGCGTGCACGGAGCGCGGCGAAAGCGCACTCATTGCAGCCGTTGACACTGAGCTGCTGCCGCCCTCCTGTTGCTTCCCTAGCCACACTGCTCTTCCCCTGGATCACCGTGACCACCTAGAAGCCTGCCGACACCTCCCCTTGGTCGCTTGCGCCGGCCACCGCCATCCACACCGTCCAGAAGCGCCGCCCGACGACGCCCATTCTGCCACATCTCCCTCGACCCCCTCACCTTAATTGCCAACAACCCGAGCTCATCTGCGGGCGGCCACCGACCTCGCCAACCACGCTCACCACCCCCAACCACCCTATCTTCCATTAATGGCTGCCACCTTCTTCGGTCGGATAAGCTCGAGAGGAACCAACCTCCTCCATGGCTATATAAAGCCTCCCCGAGCTCCTCTAGTCACGGCACCACCTCCTCTCCCCCCTGGCTCTCTCCTGGCCAAAGCCCTCGAGCTATCGTGCCTCAATTTCTCCCCACCATCGCCATTGCCCCGCCTCGGCCTTCCATCCATTCGAGCCACCCCAGCCTCCTCCACCTCACCTAGCCCCACCCCTTGACCTCCACCACCACCACAGAGACCTCCCGAGCCTCAGTTTGCTCTGGGGATAGCCAAAGCCTTGACCCCATCATCACCCGAGATCGTGCCCCGCCTCCGCCAATGCTCTGCTCAATTCCGAGCTCGCCGGCGTCCATATCCACCACCATCGGGTGCGACAGCTCCCCCTGAACCCATCCATATGCCGAGTGTTGCCGGAGATGCCCTACGGCACCGGCAATCGGCCGCTGACGCCACCTCTCTTTCACCGATCAGCACCCGCGCGAGGTAGGGGACAAACCCGACAGGTGGGTCCCACCTGTCGGTGAGTCACCCTTCCTCTCTAGTAGCGCATCTCTGCGGGTGCGCTTTCCCTGCGGGGGAAACGTACTCCAGTGAGTACGCCTTCGACGCCACCGTCTCCCCCGCGTGGCTGCGCCTCTGGGTTCGTCCTAGTGGCGTCATTTAGCCGGGCCTCGCCCGGTGCACGCCTTTGCCAGCCCGTCAGGTTGTTTTTCTGTCATTTTACTTTTACCTAGAGACATAAAAATTTCTACAAAATTCATTTGAAATTCAAATGCAACGATTCAAATTTATAGGGACTCATAAAATTGTTCTATATTTAACTATCCATAGTGATCATTTTTCCTATGGATAATTTCTGCCTGATCTAATTAATAGGTCATTTTCTTGTATAAGTCAACTTATAAACTCCATAGAATATTCACCTCAAATCCAAATCCAGTGAAACCAATTTATAAATGCTTCTAAAATCATGCCTCATTTAATAGGTGCCACAACTCATTTTTATAAAATGTTTTCTGTAAAAATTCTTGCAGATCCATTATTTCCTTAATTCCACTTAATTTGAAATGTTCGAAAAGTATTATTACTCAAGATCCAGTAGGATCACCTTGAATATTTTTCTTATAACCAAAGGGGTCCTAGAAAAGTGAGATTCCTATTTTTTTAGAGCACTTTTATTTATCTGCTTGACACTTGTGTGATAATTGCATTATTTTGAAAATAGGAAATGAGAGGGAAATGATTATTTTTCAAAGTTGTGGGGTATACCCTACCCTACCTCATACCCAAGGCAAGCATCTTGAACACTTGATATGGTGAATGCATAGTTGTTTGGTTGCAAGGAAAATTTAATCATGAATAGGTTGAATTTAAATAAAATTTGCATATTGCTGGTTACGCATGCATGATCCCTTGAGAATATTTTATCTTCGTTAAAACTGGAAGCATGAGTGAGCATGGTTATTTTCACATGTCACATATGCCCATATTGGTCTAGACTAATCTGCAGGAAAGAATCAGTCACGAGAAAAGTGACCGCGAGACTGAAATCTCGTTGTGACGAGAATGATCAGTGGGTGGCATGTTGGGACATGCCAGATGGTGACCCTGTTGGGTATTACCAAGGAAATATATTGTGCTAACCACTGCAAAAAAACTTGAACCTCCTAAGTCGACCGTAGATCGAGTCTTGTTCCGGTAACCCCCATACTTGTTTCGTGCTGCCACTTGTCCCTGCCACAGGCAGGGTATGGTTTAGTAAGTTGTTAACCCCTTTCCATGCACACACCATACAGAGAGGCTATAGTGAAAGATACCATTGGCCCATGGTAGGCATGTCACTTGGTCCGGGGGCATGGGTGTCTCTAGTTGTAGCCGGAGAGGGGTAGCACCCCTATTTGCGCGTGGTATAAATATTGTGATCACATGCTATTGGAGGTGAGAAGCCTTCCCACTTAGAGTTTTACTTATCATTGCCTTGGGTGATTCCTGGCTTTGGTAAGTTAATCTAGTGTGTGCGGGTCAGGTGTGTTTTCAACCCAAAGGCCGTAATGGGAATTAGTCAGCGTGTCGGTGCTGGCTAAAGAAATCCTTTACTTGTGGATAAAGAGTACACCCTCTGCAGAGTTATACCGATTCGAATAGCCGTGTCCGTGGTTAAGGACTACTGTCTGAGTTGGTCAAGTGTCGGTCTTAATGTCGGTCTCCGGAGGAAATAATTAAATTGATCATGATTCATTTTTACAGGATAATTATTGCCATTACAGATGCCATCATGAATATTATTACTATCATGAATATTATTGTTATCATTAATATTATTGTGGACTAACCCTGTTCTTCTATGTGAAATCTGAGTATCACTTGGGATGGATAGTCCACCTGGATACTCATTTATATTTTTCTGGGTATCACTTGGGATGGCTAGTCCACCTGGATACTCATTTATATTTTCTGGGTATCACTTGGGGTGGCTAGTCCACCTGGGTACTCAGTTTTATTTTCTTTTCTGAATATCATTTGGGATGGCTAGTCCACCTGGATGCTTATTTCTTTTCTAGACCTCTCGAGGCGTCGCTTTCAGACACCCGTTTGGCATTTCTTTTCAAGACCTCTCGAGGCGTCGCTTTTAGACACCCGTTTGGCATTTCTCTTCAAGACCTCTCGAGGCGTCGCTGTTAGACACCCGTTTGGCATTTCTTTTCAAGACCTCTCGAGGCGTCGCTTTCAGACACCCATTTGGCATTTTTCTTGGAATTCCTCGGGCGGTCCAACGCTCGATGTTCCAGTTAATTTTCTTGGTTTATTACAAAAATAGTACATATTTATTCTTCTGCACCGTATCAATATTCATCATGCCATGCTTTAAATTCAGTCAGCATATGCATATAATTTAGTTCATCATGATCATATGCTCTCTGTTGCATTCGGTATATCTTTTGCTCATAATGTTTGCGAGTACATTCAAACGTACTCACAGGCTTGTCCCTGGCTATTTACTTGGCTAGGTCAGGATTTCAACAAGGAGTACTACAATGACCTCCATGCGGACTAGGAGCCTAAGATAGCAGCCACGCGAGATAGTAGTTATCCCGATCAGCCCTTCCTGTGGGATGGGAGCTTCCACCAGAATTGGAGATCCGCTACCTGCTTCCATCATCCGCTGTTAGAAATCATTGTTGCATCATTAGACCTTTATGGTCTTGTATTCAATTCTTGTAATTGCTTGGTAATCTGTATCAAGGACGTGTCCACCAATAAAAATGATCTTGGGGCTGGTGACGACATGAGGGATTAATTTCTGGGATATTATGTCCCAGAAATCCGGCCTCGACAGTTTCCCATTTTTTTGTTCTTATGTTTGGGTGAAGATCTCGAAGCACAGACATCAAAACCAATATAATGCAACGGATCAACATCTTCAAGAAGTGCAATCTGGATCGTGAAGATTGTGTAAGTATAATGACCCCTCTTTTCTCTTACCTCACGTCTTGAATCTCAGGACAAGATTCTTGTTTAGTGGGGGTGAATTGTCATAGCCCTAGCTTAGTCATTGCTTGTCATTGTATAATCATCCATGCATCAAGTTTAAATTCAAATGAATTTGAAATGGGGATTAATAAACCCTAGCACCAAATGAAATTCAATTAGGATCAAAATAACATAATTTCAATGAATCAAACTGCCCTTCAGAAAAGTTCATGATTTTTGATTAAGGTGAAAACCTCTGCCAAAAATGATGCACATATTTCTAGGACATTTCTGGGTTTTGAATTAACCCAAAAGTATTTGAATTGGAGCTACTTAAATGTTATATATATATATATATATATATATATCAGTTGCTCCAATTATTCTGTAATTAATTGAGGGCCACTGGAATAATTCTCAAAGAGCCCACAAATATTTTTAGAACTTACTAAAATGATTTTGTGCCTAAGCTAAATCAAAACGTATTGAAAAAAATAGAAAACAGAAAGAAATACATAAAAATAAGAGAGAGAGAGACTTACCTGGCGGCCCAGCACACAGCCCAGCCCACCAGGGGCAAGGGTGTCTTCCTCCTCGTGCCAGAAGGATGACAGGCGCGTTCCAGACGCGTGCGCACGCCCAGCGCTCCACGCAGCAGCCTGCCTACCCCTCCCTTGCCAGCGCGACGATGCGGGTGACCTCCCCGTGGCCGTCCGCATCTCGCTGACCCCCTCGCTCTCCTCTGCTTTCCCCCTCCATGCCAGGGTGTGCATTCGGTTTTTTTGGTTTGATTCAGTTTGGTTTATATGGTTTTTATAGTTCGGTTTATACGGTTTTATACATAGATACGGTTTGGTTTCGGTAATAACCGTTTGCTTTCGGTTTGGTTTCGGTAATAACCAAAATAACCAAAGTTGACGCGAATTTTCAATCAAGACATGGTCTGGCCACATGAAGAAACAAATTTAGTACATGAACTTTCAATCAAGACATGGTTTGGCCACATGAAGAAACAAATTTAGTACATGACACACACACATGGAATCGGGAACAAGAACAACTAAACATGTCCAGTACAAGGCTAGTAGGCTAGTGGCTACACATGAAAGTCTGAACAAGAAAGAACAACTAAACATGTCCAGTACAAGCTTGAAGCTACACATGAAAGTCTGGAACAACTAAACATGCCCAGTACAAGCACACATGAAATTCTAGAATACATCAAGATAACAAACTTCAGTACAAAGTGCAAATTCTGGAACAACCAAAGTTTAGCATAGTACAGTACGTGTGCAACACATGACACACAAACAAAAGGTGCAAATTGCGATAAAATGGCATTTGTTTCATCACTTCAGGGCTTTAGGCAGCAATTTTGCACTCCAGCTCCACGCATGAAGATCAATCAATCGATATTGTGTCATTATCATTTAAATGAAGGGCACCCACTTCTACAAAAACAACAGAAATATTACATGATCAATTAAATAACATTAATGTTGCATGATCATTGAAATAATTGAAATGCACATTCATTTAAATACCTTCCTCCAGCCTGGTCAACTCAGCAAGATCAGCTTCAACATTGATACACTTAGAATGCAACCAATCTTGTGTACATATCAACGACTGGAGTGTTGCTGGTGTCAAAGAGCTTCTGAAGTCATCGAGAATACGACCACTAGTGCTAAATGCTGATTCAGAAGCAACCATTGAGATGGGGATTGCTAGTATGCCACGCATCCATCCATGTTCAGTAACTAAATAGGAACTAACACCACGCATCCATGTTTAGTAAAAAAACACACATCCATCAGTAGTAATTACATGTCACTCACAACTATTCTGATCCGGGAGATGAGATATGCATGTTATTAAGTGTTGTGCTACTGTCTACAGTCTACTGAACAAGTGAACAACATCCATCCATATTCAGTAACAAACCACGCATGAGATCTAGGAGATGCTTACCACACTACAAGAAATATGTCAACTTGTGACCCTCTGTTAGTGACCCTGGAAGAAATGGTCATAAATCTACGACCATTTGAGACCAATTGGTCGTAAGCTGTTCGGGGGGCTCCAAACCCTAAACCATAACGACCATTTTGGTCAGAAAGGTCGTAATTTCCTTACACGAAATGGTCATAAAGCAGACAGCACTGGTCCGCTGCCTTATTTCTAGCTGATCACGACCAATATAGATGGTCATAACCTTGTAAATTGTGGTGCATTGCTATGACTAGGCGCCACCTCATCAGTTTTGCCTATGTGTCATGTCCATGTGTCAATTTTTGCCCTAGGTTGTGAAGCAGCCTACATTTCTGTCATTCCAAAAATTCCCAAAAAATTCTCATAAATTCTTTGGATAATATCTTCCTCAAATATGTCAAAAACCTTCCATGCCTAGTTCAAAAATAATTCAGGAATATTCATTTTCCTATTCTGTTCAGAATAGCACTTTGTGAAGGAAGTGCTATTTATATTTTCTTGATTGCCCTAAAAAATTTTGGGCACTCTTTCCTATACAAATCATTGCCTCATGACAAAATTCAGCTCCATTTGCCTAGTAAATCTTCCTCAGCAAATTTCCAAACTTTTTGTTCAGCTAGAAGCTTTGTGAAGGAAGTACTATCTCAGTATATCCTAATGCGTTGAATTTTTGCCACATCTTCTATATGCCCAAATCATAGCTCTCGAGAAAATTTGAGCCCCATCTAACAATCCATGTGAGCTCACCATCCAATCTTTGTTTCTGGTAATATTTTCAGTTTGTGAAGCAACTATATTTTATATTGCTTTATAATTGCTGAAAATTTGCCAGGACATGACCATGCCCATAGAACCTCCCTCCAGCAAATTTTAGCTAATTTAATTTAGCCAATTGCCCTCAATATTTTTCCCAATTTTCTGTTCAATGGAGAGCATTGTGAAGGAAGTAACATTTTTATTTATCCAAATGGTATGAAATTTTTATAGTGCCTTCATATGCCCAAATTATCATCCTCCTCCAAATTGCAGCTCAATCCAATCATCTATGTGAGTCCAGCTTCAATTTCTATTTTCTGGCCAGATTGACACATTGAAAAGCAAGTGCTATATAGACCCCTCCTATTGCCCTCAAACTTTTTGGGAACTATTCCATATCCAAATAATTGCCACATGCCAATATTTAGATCCATTTGTCTAGTGTCAGCAAATTTCCAAAGTTTCTATCCAGAGAGAAGCTTTGTGAAGGAAGTACTAGCTAGGTTTATCCAAATGATCTAAGATTTTTCCAAATCTTCCATATACTCAAATCATCACTATCCACAAAATTTCAGCTCTATCCAGCAATCCATGTGAGCTCATCATCCAATCTTTTATTCTGGTCATATTTTCAGTTTGTGAAGCAACTATATTTTATATTGCTTAATTATCGCTGAAACTTTACCAGGGCATGTTCCTACCTATATAACTTCCCTCCACCAAATTTGAGCTCATTTCATTTAGCCAATTTCTCTCACTAATTTTCCCAAGTTTCTGTCCAGAGAAGAGCATTGTGAAGGAAGTACCACTTTGGCATGTCCAAATGGTATAAAATTTTTAAAGTGCTTTCCTATGCCCAAATGACCATCCTCCACCAAATTTCAGCTCAATCCATTCATTCATTTGAGCCCAGCTTCAACATCCATATTTCTGTCCAGTGTGGTACTTTGCAAAGAAAGTGCCACCTAGGCTCCTCCATTTGAGCTGCAAATTTGCCAAGACAGTCTCCTTAGTAGATGATCATCCTCAGCCAAAACTCAGGCCCATTGGCCATGTGAATTTTCCCCACCGCTAATCAAACACTTGGCTGCTAATTCATGTTTGAGCTTAGTTCAATCTCCTCGCGAGATTATTCTCTTGTATTCTTCTTCCTAACACCTACTGGGGGAGTTCCCAACCCACCAGACATGACTAGGCCGCCCAGAACGCGTGGCAACGCCACGGTCACGCGCTGACCACGTGGCTGGCATGCCAGTTTACGCGCTCTGGAGTTGGGGCCCTCGACCACCGTCCAAACCTCGACGTCTCTCCACCACACCATGTATCTCTGATTAAATAGATACTTATGTACCTATAAATGATTTTTGGAAAAAATAAAGAGCAAACTATAAGGCAGCTGCAGTTCAAATTTGACCCGCTTCCTACTGAATTGGCGGAAATTTGTCTTTTCCACGAGAGGTGGATCAAAGCTTTTGACATGCAACCATTTGGTCAATTGTAAATTAAATATGGCCTAATATTTTAGAAAATTGATTTGGTCCAATTTTGCAACAAATATATGGTAGGTCCTTCACAAAAAAACTCATTTTGGGCACTCAAAAAATGGAAAATGAAATTTTCGTCCAAAGAAAATGAAAACTTCCTTGGGCAACATTGTTTGCCATTCCAAGATGCACCCTTGTGCACAATATGAGATCATTTGAACAAACTATGCCATGAATGTGGCCATAAGATTGATCATCTGGCTTGAAAGCCATGAATCTTCACGCATGATAGCTCATTTCTGAGAACACTTTTTTAAAATAATTGCCGTATTGCAAGTTTATTATTTTTCCTGATAACTTGGTCACATATAATGACACAATGCGAAGGTTTTCCAATTTTTTGATTTTTTCTGAATTTTTCATGCCCGTTTCAAAATGCAGTCAAAACGGCGGGCTTGACCGTTCTTAGCTAGTGGTTGAATCTTGGAAAAGTTTTGGTGTTTGTCTGATTAAATAGATACTTTTGTACCTAGAAAAGTTTTTTGGAAAAAATCATGAGCAAACTATGAGGCAGCTGTAGTTCAAATTTGACCCGCTTCCTACTGAATCGGCGGAAATTTGTCTTTTTCATGAGAGGTGGATCAAAAACTTTTGACACCAAACCATTTGGTCAATTGTACATTAAATATGGCCTAGTATTTTAGAAAAATGAGTTGGTCCAATTTTGCAACAAATATTTGGTAGGTTCCTCACAAAAAACTCATTTTGGGCACTCGGAAAATGGAAAATGAAATTTTCGTCCAAAGAAAATGAAAACTTCCTTAGGCAACATTGTTTGCCATTCCAAGATGCACCCTTGTGCACAATATGAGATCATTTGAACAAACTATGCCATGAATGTGGCCATAAGATTGATCATCTGGCTTGAAAGCCATGAATCTTCACACATGATAGCTCATTTCTGAGAACACTTTTTTAAAATAATTGCCGTATTGCAAGTTTATTATTTTTTCTGATAACTTGGTCACATATAATGACACAATGCGAAGGTTTTCCAATTTTTTGATTTTTTCTGAATTTTTCATGCCCGTTTCAAAATGCAGTCAAAACGGCGGGCTTGACCGTTCCTAGCTAGTGGTTGAATCTTGGAAAAAATTTGGTGTATGTCTAATTAAATAGATACTTTTGTACCTAAAAATGTTTTTTGGAAAAAATCATGAGCAAACTATGAGGCAGCTGTAGTTCAAACTTGACCCGCTTCCTACTGAATCGGAGGAAATTTGTCTTTTTCATGAGAGGTCGATCAAAGCTTTTGACAGCCAACCATTTGGCCAATTGTACATTAAATATGGCCTAATATTTTAGAAAATTGATTTGGTCTAATTTTGCAACAAATATATGGTAGGTCCTTCACAAAAAAAACTCATTTTGGGCACTCAAAAAATGAAAAATGAAATTTTCTCCCAAAGAAAATGAAAATTCCTTAGGCAACATTGTTTGCCATTCCAAGATGCACCCTTGTGCACAATATGAGATCATTTGAACTATGCCATGAATGTGGCCATAAGATTGATCATTTGGCTTGAAAGCCATGAATCTTCACACATGATAGCTCATTTCTGAGAACACTTTTTCAAACTAATTGTCGTATTCCAAGTTTGTTATTTTTCCTCGTAAGTAGGTCACATATAAAGACACAATGCGAAGGTTTTACATTTTTTTGATTTTTTTTGAATTTTCTGTGCCCATTTCAAAATGCAGTCAAAACGGCGGGCATGAACATTCGTAGCTAGGGGTTGAATCATGCAAAACTTTCAGAGTATCTCTAATGAAATAGATACTTTAGTACCTAGAAATGATTTTTGGAAAAATAAAGAGCAAACTATGAGGCAGATGTAGTTCAAATTTGACCCGCTTCCTAGTGAATCGACGAAAATCCCACCTAGTATGAAACTACCTCTAGTTATTCGAGGGAACAGTACTTAAACATTGTCATAAAAAGAGAAGGAAACTTACCGCCGAGCGTCGTGGTGCTGCGTTGGAGCTCCCCGACACTGCAATGGAGCTTCGCCGGGCGCCGTGGTGCTACGTTGGAGCTCTTGGCGCGCCGTTGAGAGCTGCAATGGAGCTTCGTGGGGATGTCATCGGTGCTGCGTTGAAGCTTTTTCACGCTCGGTGCTGTCGTGACATATTGATGTGATCGAACGACCACCAATGCGCAGATCGGGAGGCTAGCTAGGCGGATGATTTCTAGACAAAATCATCTAGCTGACTGGTAGTAGACGCCTATTGTTAATCGATTACGACCAATTTAGATGGTCATAACGTCATCAAAGCCTCTACTTCGTTCTGATTGGTCTATGGGCATGTCACACGGATCAAGCATTAGATACCGTCGGATACTCCCAGATCCAACGGCCCACACCCCCTCACCCTCTCACCCACCCGCACCCACCCACCGCGAGCTCCTCTCTCGATCGTCTCCCCCTCTCCCCCGCACACCACTCCTCGTCCCCTCCTCCCTCTCCCGCTCGACTCACTTGCCACCGCCTCACCTCCGACTCCCGATCCCGGCGACCTCAGGCGGGATTCAACGGCGCCGAGCACACCTGACCCCCACGCTCCGCTCCTCCCTCCCCTCCGGCGAGATCCAGCGCGCGCTGCCTCCAGTGACCAAGTGCTAGGGTTCGGGGCGCGGCCTCCCTCTCCTTGATCCAGATCGATAGGTCCCTCCGCCGCCCCCTCCTCCCGGCAGCTCCCTCCGCCGCCCAACAGCCACGGCGTCGCGGCCGGCTGGCTCGCCGGCATGCGCGTCAAAACACCTACACCCGTCGCCGGCCATGGAGACGGTGGTCGTCGACGCGGGGTCCAAGCTGCTGAAGGCCAGCATCGCGCTGCCTGACTAGGTCTCGGGCTGGTGAGTCGCCAGATCTCCTCTGCTCCCGTTCGATTCGCTCGAGATTTCGCGGGGCGTTATGCGTATGCGTGACCCTCCCTGTTTGATGCGTGTGTGTGCGGTCAAGTGATGCCCTCAAAGATGAAGACGGAGGTGGAGGAGAGCGAGCTGGCCGATGGCGCGGCGGCAGTGGTGGAGGAGGTGGTGCAGCTGGTGGTGCGCGGCTTCGTCAAGGACTGGGATGCCATTGAGGACCTGCTCACCTACGTCCTCTACAGGAACATCGGTTGGGAGATGGGGGACGAGGGCCAGATCCTCTTCACCGAGCCGCTCTTCACGCCCAAGGTGATATTGCCCTCCCTGCTTGACTTCAGGCTCATTTAAATGCGGTGGTGCCTAATTGACTTGTTGGAAATTAACACAATATTGGATCAGGTAAAAGTTCAAGGTCCGATTTTACCAGGTTTCAGGATTATTTGTGTCTGAGTTACTATGTAGTCTTCGGTGTTGACACACTAACTTAATTCGTATGTTGACTTATGTGATGATTCCGCATATCCACCAGCCTAAATGACATTAGCTATTCCTTACTGACTGTTAGTGTTGTCGAATGCACATATTAATTTCTTACTGGTTATTTGAAATAGGATTAGCTAGGGTCAACTTCTACTGCTGCTAATGCCTATTGGTCCATATATTCTTCTGTCTGCACACATGGGCAGCTTATACCTGACTGACTGTTGATTTGCTTGGAGGGAAGAGTTCATTTTGCTACCATACTGGCCTTTGGAACATTTTGACACGCCATGTAGTATGCTGACAACCGCCTTTCCTTTAGTGTTGTTGCACAACGCTAGTTAGGATGAGCACAACTACATTTTTATCTATTTGAAAAATGGTGCAAAGATTTACTAGTACTTGCCTCGTTCTGTTCCACTCTCTTCCTTTGCTATGTGATAGTGACCTCCTTGTGTTATCTGGACACATTGGTTAATCTACTTTTCTTGTGATTTCCCAATTCAATATCTAAGAAATGAATCTATAGACTTTAATGAATTCAATGTATGATCCTGATGAGAATTATATGATATCTACCTGTTTTTATCCTTGATCAGTATCAATTGTGGTAGCTCTTAAGCGACACGTACTTTTTCTCGCTCCGAGTTCCTAAGCATGGTATTATATTTTTGCTAGCTAGAACATACAATCTTTGAATTTGCTGAACATTAGTAGCTAACTAAGTTGTGCCCCATTGATGTCCTACTACTGTTAATTGTTACTACCATGGTGCTGATACTGTTCAGAATATGATATGTGCCTTAATTCTAAGTTCTGGTCTCTCTTAAGAGACACTTCTAGCTTTTCTGACTCAAAGTTGTTAACTTGGTACTGCATGAGTTTTACTACTGCTAACACAGAGAGTATTTACTACTGCCAACACACAGATTTTGTATGCAGTCCTACCTGATGAGTGCTTTCTTTGTAATATTTCACCTTCATATGCATAGGTTTATTCGGTTTGAACTCTGCATGACATGAAATAGATATTTACAGTGTTTTTCTCAACTTGTTTTCACTGTCACTTGATATATACTTGCTTGTACTTGAAGCTGTGGGTTAATGATGGTGGTTTTGTTCTACTTGGATGCATTGGTACCCATCATCGAGAGAACGGATGCAATAGCGGCAAGAAGCTCATGGCTGTGTGCATCTAAAGCACACCATGGACATCATCCACTTCCTCACCAATGCTAACTCAATCCAGATCATCATCGACGCTATCATCCACAGGTATCTCCCTTGGTTCCCTTTATTCTCTCATGCCTTTGTGATGTTAGTATGCGTGTGCTGACTAGTACTGTTAGATCTTGCCAGTTGAATGTATGATCGTGGTAGAAGAATGGTATTTTGTTTTAGGCGCAATGTGTTGTAGTGCAGTTTTTTGCACGACCTGCACCTGTGCCATGCATATTCATATTGTGTCTCTGTTTCTTATATGAATGAGTATCTCATTTTAACTAGCTCAACAACAAAAAGCATGGTACTAGCTGAATTTGTGTTATCATTCTATAAAGAACTGTCCTTCTTTGAATGGAATGTACATAATATATTGGCTCCAGCTTTTCTAATTATTCTCAGCTGATTCATGTAACAGGGCGACCTTGGAAGCCATGTTGTCGTTCTGTTAGCCTAGTCCTGACTATGGCCGTCCAGTGAGTCCGGCATTTGATCGCTATCGAAGGAGCTCCATGCTGAACAAGAATACACTTGTAGAGCTTGTAACTGTGATTCCCATACTTGTAGAGCTTGTATCTAGTTATTACACTTGTAGAGCTTGTAAAGTACTGTATATGTTACAGCTTGTATTACGTGTCATTTGTAGAGTTTGTACTGAATCTGGCTATTGTTATTTGAAGTATTATGTGTGTTTTCTTCTTGCCAATTTAAATATTGGTTATTTTCTTACTGTCAAATTGAAATATAAAGAATCTGAGCCTAATAGCTGGGACCCGCTTATCAGAACCTGACAAGTGGGGCCTGTTTGACTAGTGGACCCATTTTATAAAAAAAGAAAACTAAAACTGTTGGTTCAAAAAGGCCATGGCCCAGAAAATAAAAAGGCCGAATTGTAGGGCTTGGCCCGTGTAGCTGACCAAAATTGGCAGGAAAAAAATATATATAAATGGGCTGAATTAATGGGCTTGGCCCATATAGACATCGAATTGGACCGGGCTGATTCCTATCAACGACCAATTCAATTGGTCGCAATTTTGCCACGTCAGCTTGCCACGTTGGATCCGACGTGGCCTGGGCACACAACCAGTGACCAAAACAATTGGTCATAGAATCTATGACCTTTTATTTTGGTCTTGACCTTCTACGACCATATCACAAAGAAGGTTGTTAAGTTTCATTAAAGACGGCCAGCTTTTGACCAACTATTTTTGGTCACAAGAAGGTCACAAATGGAAAACAATGACCATTCAGTGACCAAGATTGATGGTCGCAAGTTGACATATTTCTTGTAGTGCCATCCGGTCGCGGCGGCTCGTGTCTTCCTCGGGTTCCGACGGCGGATATGGCGTGGAGCTTCACCGGTGCAACGGTTGTGGCGCGGAGCTTCTCCGGTGCGGCGGCTCTTGTCCTCCTCGGGCTCCGATGGCGGCTGTAGCACGGAGCTTCCCCAGTGCGGCGGTGCCAGTAGGACGAAGCTTCACCTGCGGCGGGGAGGAGCGGGGCCCGATGGATGCGCCAGAAGAACCTGCAGCGGGGAGGAGCTAGGGCGCCACCGCCATGCTCTGCTCTCACCTCTGCGTGACTGCGTGCGTGAGGTCTGGGGGACTAGGTCTAGGGTTGAACGGGAATGAAGGGAAAGGCCAGTTGGGCTGGACCTGAGGGGGTGGGAACGTGGTGTGTGTGGGCCTTTTTAGTTTTCTTCGGTTTAAAACCGAAAAAACCATATTGAATATGGTTTGCTATTTTGTAAACTGTAACCATAACCAGAACCTAAAAAAACCGTAATTTTAGTTCGGTTTGGTTTTTGGTTTTCAGTTCGGTTTTGCACAGGGTGACCTCCACGGCCGAAGCGGCCATGGCCATGGCGCTGTCGAAACCACAGCCACCGCGCACGCCTCGCCTCGCTGTCTTGTCCTCTGACTCCGCCTCGACGCCGTGGAGCTACACGCCGAAGCATGTGACCTCAGGAAGCCATGTAACGCTGTCATCATCGTCTTCTTCCTCCTCGGCCGCCAAAGATCACCGCCGCCATTCCTCCTCTCCGGCGCCTCCCCGAGCCCGCTGAGCAGCCCCTCATGATAGCTGTGAGCTTTTGATCCGTTCTCCCCTTGCTCCCAAGCTCGATTGCTTGCTGTAGCCACCGATTTCACCAAGGCTGAAAGTGCTCCTCCGCACGAGCTCGACGTCGGTGATGCTCCGGTGACCCATGGCTCCTGCCGGCATGCCCAGTAGACTCAGGCGAGCGCGTAGATGTCGTAGGTGCCAAGCATGCATCGCCACAGCCACCGTAGCCCCGATCCCGAGCTCACCCGAGCTCCGGCAACCGCAAAGGTCAATGCCGGCGACGTTTCCGGCCACCCCAGCTTGCCATGTTCGCTCTGTTGGAGGTGCACGGGCCTGGGCTTCACGTAGATGCCCTCCGCCGTCCATTTGGTCGCCCGAGGAGGAAACCCGTCGCCCTCCACCATCTCTGGCTTCGCCAGCGATGAGTCGCCGGTCAACTCCAGCGACTTTGACCCCGGTTGACCATTTTTGACTCCCCTCTGAGTCACTGACATGTGGGGCCAGCCCCTGGGTTAATTAGGTTAATCACTTAATTAGCACCAACAGCCGCTATTAGTGAAGTGAGCCACTGACCAGTGGGTCCCACTGGTCAGGTTTGACCTGCTGAGGTCATCTTGACGTGTTGCTGACACAGTAAATATTTCCTGTATTTTAAATAAATTAGAAAATGATTTATCTATTTAAGAAAATGTTTAAAACTTCTAAAAATCATAGAAAATAATCCATAACTCCAATGAAAATATTTTATATATGAAAAGTGATCAGAAAAATATGAAGAATCTGTTTACGGCACTTTCATGCATGTTTGAATAAGTTAACATCACCAACTAGGACAACTTATGATTAGGGCAATTTATGAAATAGCATCTGGAGTGGAAATTTGATCTTGTTTGAATTCCACTTCAATTAACCTGGCAACATGTTGCACTAGGTCAATCCAGTACCTTAACATGACATATCATCCATTTGGTTGTGCATTGCACTGATTGTTGTTCCTTCTTTGTTTGCCGGTGTTTGTTCCTTCTCGGTAGAAGACAATTCCGACGTAGTGATCGTTGACATTGATGGAGTGCAGTATCATCTTCGGAAGTGCCAGGCAAACAAACCCCCTTGAGCATTTTGATACAATCCCACTCTCTCGCTCCTGCTCTCATTTATTGCATTAGGACAACAATGATTCTACTGTTACATGTTTCGGTAGTTGAACCCATTGCTCTGCATGACCTGTCATTGTCACAGTAAATAGCTAAACCTTCCTAGCATGATTAGGAGTTGCTTAAGCCATGTTGTGATTTCACGCATGCCATGCTTGCTATTGCTTAGAGTTGTGTCAGGTCTGATTCATCTGGGATGAATTGGAATGGTTGTGATCATGTCCTACTATTGAGAGTTAAGTGTGTGAACATGTTTTGGTAAAGGTAGCGATGAGAGGCCATGTAGGAGTACATGGTGGGTTGTCTCATTGGGACCATCATTAAGAACCGAGTTCTGTGTATGTTATCCAAGAACAGTTACTACCACACATTGGGCTCCAGGTACTCCAAGCTCTCTCGACTTATTAATCGCCTTGATCTCTGTCCAGGAGTTGCAACTAGTTTCTGGTGTTTGTAGGATGTGCTATTGGCCATACCAAGCATAGTACTACCTGACGGGGTGGACTTGGGATGGCTAGGCACGTGGCACGGTGTACCAAGCATAGTACCATCCATCGAGGCAGACATGGGAACCCTGCTCACATCGTTTGGGGCCGTGATAGAAACTTCGGTCGGACTTCCCTTGCGGATACAACCTCAAATAGGTGATAAACCTGAACTAGAATCTTGCGTGGTTAGTCAAGTTTTGGTCGACACCCTCACCATGCCTCCGCTTGAAGGTTGCCGAGATATATGACGTGTATATGGTGGTAAATGGTGAGAGTGTGTGTGAAGAAGTACACCCCTATAGGGTTAATGATCTATTCGAATAGCCGTGTCCGCGGATATGAACTACTTGGAGACCTATATGGTTCATAGACAACTTAAAGGGATACTCTAAAATGCGTAAGATAAGTGCGAGTGCGATGGATGGCCTTCTCGTAGGGAGACGGGAGAGGATCCATAGTAGTGTATTGTTGTGGTGACTGGTGGACTCGTGTTCGCTCTCTCACCTCAAAGAAATTACTGGTAGTCATAGTATAGGTTAGCCAAGAGTCAAAGCTAGCATTCTGTAGTACACCCCACAATCCCCTCATTGATACTGATGCATACATAGATAGTTCTGATGTAAGTCATGCTGAGTACCTTTGTACTCACGGTGTAGTGACCCGACCTCAAACGGTCAAGCCTCTGTGTATCTGTGCCATCCCTGGATCAGTATGCTGGCACACACAGTACATCAACGTATATATCAAAGTGCAATCACATGTATAAATAACGTAAAACTGATATATACCTCATAAGTCTCAGCGGAAACAAACAAACGGGTGTGGAGTCCTATCAATGCCATCGGCAGGTTGAGTGTAGACCGTAACCCTATATCGTAACTCTCTCATCGTAGAAAAATCTTGCAACATAATACGTTGCAGCCGTGTAGGTCAGTACATTGAATGTAGCGGCAAGATCACAAATAAGAGAAACAGATGATAAAACTATTCTATATGCAATATGGCTTTGTGGCTCTGTGTCTAAATTTTGTTTGCGTAAAAGTTGCTTTTATTTTCCCTACATCAAAGGAATAACAGGAGTCTTTACTACAGAGTTATCTACTATGACATGGTTCCGCCAACCGATGTCTCATAGCCCAAAACAATTCTATGTTGCCCACAATTAATTGTCAGTCCAGTGTTGAGAGTTCCGAGATAGATCCAAGTCCAGAGGCTCAAATTGTCCGTAACCGGGGACACGGCTAATCGATTAGGTTTTAACTCTGCAGAGTGTTGTGCACTTTACCCACAAGATTCGATCCCTCTTTTTACGTTCTCGCACTTCAGGGTGTTTGAGAACAAGACGATCGAAACATGGTCTTCCGAAGAGTTCCTCTGACCACTGTCCGGTGCTCATCCAATCCTACCGTAGTTCTACATCTGCTAGCACTGTCCCAGCCAGAGTCACAACTAAGGTCAACCAAGCCAGAGCCCATAATGACTTGCGGTTGCACAGGTAAGCTTCTGGGCATGAAGTATTCTTCTATCTCTTTGAGTCTGGGTGGAGCTTTCCGCATGATATCACGGCGCTTCTCCGGAATCACTGAGTACTGGACGCACCATATGTACCCTTCTTAACCATTCTCCACCCGGAGATATATTGAATTCTTGTCTCGAGTCTTGAAGTCTTGAGGTCTTGTAGATGCAAGCCTTGAAGATGCCATCTTGAAGTTGTCGTCATTGACGTAGAGTCCTCCTTCTCACACCACTCACGAACTCTCATACCAATCCCCGTCTACTGAAGTGTAGCATTAAAATAAATGACGTTCCCGGGCTTGGTTACAGGGGTGTGGGTTCCTACCTCATGCTTCTACTCAACTACAAGATTCAATATACTACTAGACGAAATGGTGAAATGGTGACACTAAATGCAATAAAAACATAGGTAAGAAAATATGGTCAAAGTGAACTTGCCTGGTAAGTTGATGAAGTTTATAACGCTCTCAGAAAAATACTTGGTAGAACTATTCGTCACTCCGATGAAATCTGTAATAAACAGACATAGCATTCACATAAGCAAACATCCTAGCAAGCAATTCTAGCACTCAAAATAACAATCAACAAATAAAATGCAATAAATAAAAATCATTGAAGGACACCAATTAAAATCTAAGGAAAACTACACAAGAAAACATAAAGAACCTACTAAGAAAACTTTTTGACTCAACTACAAAATAGTTTTATCCTAAGTAACTTAACAACAAAGAAAATACTAAACTAATAAATTAACAGAAAAGAAAATATAAAACAACTAAGTTAACAGGAAGTATTTTCCATAAACTTTTACTAGCAAAAGAAACAAATAAAAAGCTTTTATAAAACCCTATTTATAACCTATGCAAGTTTTACTACAAAACTAAAGAAACGAAATTAATAAAATTTATTTTAATTACAAATAAAAGTGACTACAGTTCCTAACAGAAACAAAGTAAAACTTGTCAAAAGTTGCAAAAAGAAATAATTAAAACAAATAAAAACTAAAGAATTAAGGGTAAAACAAAACTATAAGTAAAAAGGTACTGTTTTGCGAAAACCCTAATTTAAAATAATCTAAAAATAAATCACTAAATGCTACTAGATAAATAATTCAATAAGAAAACAGTAGCAAAAAGAATTACTCAAAAATATATTTTAAAACTCAAGATATGGCCAAAATAGTTATTTGAACAAATTTCATCAAATTCAAATTTAAACAACTCAAATTTGAAATCCAATTACACCAACAGAAACTTCATAAAATTTTGAAACTATGGCCAAAAGAATCACTCAATTTGGATCTAAAACATAAAAGATATTAAAGATCTAAAATTGGAACTAAATCTATTTTTAAAATAGAAACTAAAAAAAAAGTAACCCTACGGGTCGGCTAAGGCCACGTGGCAAAACCCTATTGGCCAGGAGGTGTGCGCGACAGGAGCTAAGCAGCGGTCAGCCGAATCATAAGGGTTTCTGCTAAATAGAGATAAAACAAACGGTGCGGGTGGTTTAACTGAAACGGACTAAAAACCGAGCTAGTAACTAAAAACCCAACCATTCGTTTAAAACTAATCTGGGCCGTTGCTATTAGATCTAACGGACAGGGAGGGGTGGCCGGCTTACAGTGGGCGGCGGTGAAGTCCGGTGAGGTCGGCGACGTCGACGGTGTGCGGGTGGCGATGCGGGCGGCTTCTCCAGGGGGTCTCCGGCGTCGGGAAGGGCTCCGTTCGACTCAGACGACGACGGCGATCATGATGGTGGTCGACGGTGAGCTCGGGGATGACGGACTCGAGCGGGGCGAGTTCAACGGGAAAAAGGTCGAGGAGGTGCGGGTGAGCTTGAAGGGGCGGGTGGTGGACTCAGGGAGAGGTGAGGTGGTCGGGAGCGAGCTCTAGGGCATCAATGGCGTCGGCGGGAGTCTCGGACTCCGGCGAGGAATTCCGGCGTCGGGAGGAGAGCTAGGAGTGGGCTTTAGGCAGGAATCAATCGAGGGCAAGGGGTATATATAGGGGGCGGGGTGCTTGGAGGAGGGGGCGAGGGGATTTGCGATCCCGAGAGATCCGAGTTTCCGGCGGCGTCTTGGACGTGCTCTGGCATGGGGAGGAAGAAGATGGGTGCGGGCCCCGCTGTCAGCAACAGAGGTGAGCGAGGGAGGAAGCGGGCGACCGGGCTGAAGCGGCTTCGGCACGCGGAGGGGACTTGGGCCGAATTGCTGGCTGGGCCGAGCGGCTAGCGCTGGCCTGGCCGGCTGAGGTCTCCCTTTTTTTATAAAAATAGAGAAGAAAAAGGTTAAAGGAAAAGAAAATAAAAATAATATATAGACATATTATATATCAAAATGATCAGAAAAATATTTCCTAAAATATGAACTATTTTTCAGGGCCAAATAAAATTCACAGAAAATCTCAAAATTCAAACAGTGCTACTGTTGCATTTAAAATGCAAATAAAATTATTCTAAAATATCAAAATGATTTCAAAAAAATTCTCCATTTTTCTGTTGAAGGGAATCATGTTACCCTATTTTCCATATATTTTCTTTTTGGAGAAAAATAATTTGATAAAAACCCTCAAATGAATTTGAATTTGAATTTCAAACCATTTGGAATTCTTTTCTGTTTTTACTAAGCCAAATATATTTCAAATGCCCCTGAATATTTGAAGTGTCATATTACTTCTCTCTTTTGAATATTTCCAGGGGTTTTTAAATTTGAAAATTCAAATAACTTCAAATTGAAAGTGGGTTTCAAAATAATTTCAAAGGAACATTCTATTTGATTCTCCTCAACTTCCAACTCATATTTCATATAACTTGAAGAAGTCATTTTATCTCCCCTCATGAAAATCATTGAGTTGCCTAAAGTTTATGGATTTGAAATATTTTCAAATGGAATTCAAATCTTTTCGAATCCCTTTTTTTCATTTCTTTAAATGGAAGAAGTCATATTATCTTCACTCTAGGGTTTTGTAATGAAATGAATTTGAATTCATTGAGAACAAAAATGCAAAGTGAAAGTTTGGGAAAGTCATTTCATTCCCTCTCATTAAACTTTCAAAAAGTTTCAAATTTCACTCACTTTTAGTCAAACAGTCAAACAAACAACCAAACAATCATTCCTATTTATATAATTAATATAACATTCCAAAATTTAGAATTTTGGGATGTTACACACGGTTGCTTAATTTATGTTTTTGCAGAGCAGACTTATGTCTCACTAGTTGTTCCATGTGGAGTTCGACGTTGACCGAGTAGCTTGGGAATCCCAGACAGAGGTCTGGTTCCTATGGAGGGTCTTGTAGATAGACAGGCTTCCTAGTCTTCTTTCTTTTCAACTATCTGTACTTTATGCTTCCGTTTCTTGTATGACTTTGTATGTTCAGTCATGAGGCCTGTGTTTGCAATATCATGTTATGTATGGTTCTTCCGAGCCTTATCTATAGTTGAGTTGTAGAGTTATGTTGTGATGCCATGTTGTACAACACATACTTGCATGTTATGCGTACGTGTAATATGTATTGCTATGTGTGGGGTTCAACACCTAGTTGTATGCCTTTGGTAGCCTTTCTTAAAGGGAAATGCCTCCTAGTGTTTCCACTGAGCCCTGGTAGTTCGCTACTGCTCTGGAACACATGGATTGACTGACATGTGTCCTTCTTTGCTCATGTGTCTGTCCCTATGAGGAAATTTCACGCGGTGTTTACTATAGTCCTTGTAGCTTTGCTACGACTTGGTTACACTCGCTGCTGGCCGACGTCTGTCCCTATACGAATGTGCCACCTTGGTTCACAACTAATCCTGTCTATTTGGGTTCTTTGAAATATGGTTGCTAGCTACTTATTCATATAAGCTAGAGACAAAAGGTGCAAACGGTCCGGCCAAGGTAAGGCGACAGCCGTGTGAACCCTGCGTGAGTCTCAGGGTACTTATATGGTTTGTTTCAGCTAGATCCATGTGCCTTAGGATTGGGGTCCCGACATCTGCACACGCTCATCAACTGTATTAGGACATTGATTCTTGCTAAGTGTCCTGCCATGTGACATTGGGAGAAAACCTTTCTTTGCATTCTCGATTTTGAACCTCTTTAAAACCTTGTCAATGTATGTGCTTTGGCTCTGCGCAATTAGACGTCTTGATCTATCTCTATAGATCTTTATGCCCAATATATAAGCTGCACCGCTTAAGTCTTTCATCAAAAACACACTTTTCAATGAATCTTTTATTGTGCTAAAAAACTTTACATCATTTCCAACTAATGTCATCCACATATAAGATTATAAATGCTACAGAGCTCCCACTAAACTTCTTGTATACACAAGCTTATTCATCATTTTTAATGAAGCCAAACTCTTTAACCACTTCATCAAAATGTTGATTCCAGCTCCTTAATGCTTGCTTCAAACCATAGATAGACCTTTGAAGCTTGCACACCTTTCTGGCGTCCTTAGGATCGACAAAACCTTTTGGTTGCATCATAAATACCTCCTCTTTGAGATTTCCATTTAGGAAAGAAGTTTTGACATCCATCTGCCATATCTCGTAGTCGAAATATGCTGCAATTGCCATCATAATCCGCACAGACTTTAGTATTGCTACTGGTGAGAAAGTTTCGTCATAATCAACTCCCTCAACCTGCGAAAACCCTTTCGCAACTAGCCTTGCTTTATAGATAGTAGGATTACCATCCGTGTCCATTTTCTTTTGAAGATCCATTTACATTATATGGGTTTCACACCATTTGGAGGCTCAAACAAGTTCCAAACTTGATTCTCGTACATGGAATCCATTTAGGATTGCATGGCCTTAAGCCATTCTTTTGAGCTAGGCACCACCGTCGCTTCTCTGTAGTGCGCAGGTTCATCTTCCTCTAATATGAATATTTCATTGTGAAACCGCTCAGGAGGTTCGCTAACTCTTCCTGACATATGCGGTTCAGTTATAGGCTTAACTGGAGTTTCTACAACCAGTGTAGTAACTTCTGGTTTAGTTGTGCGAACAACTTCTGGAACAAATTTTAGTTCGTTAGTCCATCTTACTTTGACTGGAGATTCTGTAATCTCGTCAAGCTGTACTGTCCTCCCACTTACATCTTTAGCGAGAAATTCCTTCTCGAGAAAGTGTCCATTCTTTGCGACAAACAGTTTGTCCTCATACTTTTGGTAGAAGGAATACCCAATTTTCTCCTTGGGATAACCAACAAAGTAACATTTGTCTGCTTTGGGGTCGAGCTTATTTGGCTATAAATGGTTTACATAAGTATCACAACCCCAAATCTTGAGATGCGACAAATTGGGTTTCTTCCCATTCCATAACTCATATGGTGTCGTCTCGATAGACTTAGACGGTGCTCTGTTTAGTGTATATGTTGTTGTTTCAAGTGCATATCCCCAAAATAATAAAGGTAGATTGGTAAGTGACATCATTGACCTCACAAAGTCTAACAAGGTTCGGTTACGCCTCTCAGACACCCCGTTCCTCTGCGGAGTTCCGAGAAAAGTTGTGAAACAATTCCACGATCACTTATATGTTTGCTAAACTCATGACTTAGATATTGTCCTCCACAATCTAATCATAGAAACTTTATCTATTTTCCATGATGATTCTCTACTTCGTCCTAAATTTTTTTGAACTTCTCAATTGTTTCAGACTTATGTTTCATTAAGTAAATATAACCATATCTACTCAAAACATCAGTGAAGGTAATGAAGTATAAATATCCACCGCGCGTCGGTGTGCTCATAGGACTGCATACATCACTATGTATTATTTCCAGTAATTCACTCGCCCGTTCAGGATGATCGTGAACGGCGTCTTAGTCATTTTACCCATCAGACAAGCCTTGCATGTGTCAAATGATTCAAAATCAAAAGACGGTAATACTCCATACTTATGAAGTTTTTGCATACGCTTCATTTTGATATGACCAAGACGGTAGTGCCACATGTAAGTGGTATTATCAGTCTTCTTAAGATGTTTAGCATTAATGTTATAGACATCTTTTTCACATTCAAGATCCAATATGAATAAACCACCAACAATAGGGGCAAATCCATAATACATATTCGTATAATAAATCGAACAACCATTTCTCTCAGACTTATAAGAATAACCGTCGTTTATTAAACATGATCCAGAGATATTGTTCTTACACAACTTCAAAATGAAATAACAATTATTCAGATCTAAAACAAATCCTGAAGGTAAACTTAAAGACATGACTCCGACGGCTTGAGTAGCAATCCCATCACCATTTCCGACGCGCATCACGACTTCGTTCCTTTTCAGCTTGCGAACTTTCTGTAGTCCCTGCATCGTGTTGTAAATGTGAGAAACCGAACCGGTATCAAATACCCATGGATTATAGGAATTATTTGCAAGTAGAATATCAATAACATTAACTTGTATAACTTTTATACCTTTGCCGAAAGAACCATTCTTCTTATCCGCCAAGTACTTCTTGCAGTTGTGTTTCCAGTGTCCCTTTTGCTTGCAGTACAAACACCCGGTCTCCTTATTGACTCTGCCCTTGTTCCTCTTTTGAGAGATGGTCACACCAGCACCAGTCGATTTCTTCTTGGACTTTCCCTTGTTCTTGAAACTGGCGATCTTATTGACCAGGAACACTTGCTTGTTCTTCTGCATTCCAGCTTCCGCAGTTTTGAGTATAGCGTACAACTTGTTTGCACTTTTCTCCATCCCGTTCATGTTGTAATTCATGATAAAACCATCGTAAGATGGGGGGAGTGAAGCAAGCACAATATCTGTGCCAAGTGTTGGAGGAATTCCAAATTCTAGAGAAGCCAGTCTATCAACATAGCCAGCCAACTTTACTATATGCTCACTCATTGAGAAACCTTCTACCATCTTGCATTCAATCAAGGCCTTGGTTATCTAAAAACGTTTGGTCCTTGCCTTCTTCTTGTACAGAGCATCCGGTGACCCAATTATAAATTGATTACTAGACCGTTCAAAATGTTTCTGTGGTTCAGGATCCATGCAAGTCAGCATGAGGCACTGGACTGACTCATAGTCATCACTACGAGCAGTGAAAGGAGCTGCAATTTCCTGTGACACCCCTGGCGTAGGAGGATTACCTAGGGGCTAATCTAGCACATACTCTTTCTTAGAACTCCTGAGAACATATCCCTGGTTCTGGATCCAATCCACATAGTTTCCACCATTTGCATTCTCTAACATAGGGGCTAAGTTGAAAACATTGTGAGCCATTGATCTACAACAATAAACACAAGATTCTCCTAGACATTGTTCATAATTAAAGTGCACTAGTGTTTAAACAAATTTTAATATAAAGCGCACTCCCACTCAAATCAATATCTCTCATAATTGAAAGTGAGTGATTCAAGACCCTGATCTTATTCACAACCATTAATGTGGACATCATTGATGACATGAACTTCAACCGGTAGGCAATCTTTTGTTGATCATATCTCTATATGACGCTTGTTCACCTTTTGATGCTTTGTGCTCCGAACTCAGAACGATTCTGCTAGAACTTCAAGATAACCGAGTGTTTCTGCCGTGAGGTCTGACCTTCACCCGCCTTACACCTCATGATCCGTTCGTACTCATGTGGACATGACGTACCCCGAAAAGCTATGTGTTATATACGGTTGCTACACCAGGAAGAGCACTAACAACTTGATTTTTCTGTGAGAGATCACCCTAATAATTGACTATTGCACAATCAAAGGGTGCAAACAACAAAGAGATAAACATCTTAGGCAATTCATGGTAGCATGATATGATATAGCCCTTGGCACCGGGGATGACTCCATGATCCTCCAAGGTCTTCATGAAAGTACTCCGAGGTGATGTCGTAGTCACCACCATGATCTCATGTGCCTGGTGAAGCCACCTTGCTCCAGGGTCCTCCGTAGCACGTCCGTCACAACCATCGGTAAAAATAATGAGGTTGACACGTAGCTCATTAAAGTGACAATCCCTTCGCTCGAGCCATGATGTCATATTGTGACACGCAGGTCACTTAACGTTACACCATAAAACCATCTCATACATAAACTCATTATCATGACGAGGACTATACCACATCACATGCATCCTGCAAAACCAAGTTAGATGTCCTCTAATCGGTTTGGCAAATTTTAATTACAGGGCTTCTAGGGTTTCCAGAGAACTCTAGCTACCTACGTCCATCATCAAGGCGATAATTCTTGTTGCTAGATTAACTTTCGTGGTGTGTGAGGGAAGAGACTTAATTAAAAATCTCTAGCCCCATGCTAAACTTCGTCAATATGCATGAACCCCTACAAGATCGAACATCTTCATCGCCCTCCTGTGTTTGTGACAGTTCACTATTCTTGACTAAGATGAAGCCCAAAAAACTGTTAGCAGATCGTCGACAACCAGAGCCGATCGATTGTCAGAACTTTGTACAAGGCTACATCACACTGTCAATGAGCTGAACCGAAGAAACACTCAAGATACCAAGAACATCAAACTCTCACATCCACATGTGATCTTGATCAAAACCCGCATCTACTCATAGATCCGCTCATGATGTCGCTGTTGGGAAAGGTAGTAGATAACAAAAAAAATGTCCTACGATCAACCAGGAACACTATGAAGATGCAATAATGGTTTAGATTGGATCATTACCAACTCCGAGTTACTGCAGAAGAAGACAAGCTTGCGTAGATTGTACTTGAAGTCCCTCGAACCGTTCATTAACGATCCCTCGAACGGAAGACCGAAAGCACGGCCTCTCCATAGTTTGCAAGCGTCCGATCTTCACGATCCGGCAGTGCTTCGCCGTCCAGAGCTAATCACCGCGGAGAATTAGAGGGAGAAGATTAAAACCACACTAGGCTTCTAATTATGAGGACTAGAGAGGATTAGATCTAGCTCTAACTAGATCAACTAGAACTAGAGAACTAGAGGAGGCTCAAATGCTTGTGTCTACAAGGGCCAAATCCTCAAGTATATATAGGTTGGAGGGAGGGAAGGGGGCGCCACACAAGGGGCAATGTTTTCCCTCCCCCTTGCGCTAGCCTAGGAGGGGGAGTCCCCCTCTAATTCGGCCTCCCCTAGCTTCTCCAAGTAGCTACGGGGGCGCCACCACCTATTGGGCCTATGTGGTCCAATATCCTTTCCACCACTTGGCCTGTTAAGGCATGTTGATATTTAATTAAATATAAAAGCCTCCTAATTATTATTACAGCCTTTTATTATTAATTTAACATCTCCAAAAACATTTGCCACCAATATATTATTTATCGGTATTACTCGGTAAACCCCGAAACCCTTCCGGTGACCCCGAAATGCTTCCGGTTCCTCTTGAAACTATTTTGAATATTAATGAAACTAGTTCATAAATATTTCCTCATAAATCTTACTCCAATAATACTCAGCAGATCGTGATTACCTTAAGCTTATGACCCTGTAGGTTAAGTAAAACATAGACATAAACAAAACCGCTTTCATTCAATGACCAATAGCGGAACCATGGACATCCATATCGATCCCTATGAGTACATGAATGACATTCAAGTGAACCTTTGGTTATCATGTGATACTCCCTTTGCTTTGTGATACTTTAAAGAACCCGAGCTAAGATATATCGTATCCTCTTGAGTCATTCTCATGCTCACTATACTAGTCTCCTTGTTACCGATTTTGTTCTTCTTTCTCGTTGACATGTTCCGGCATCCCTGTGACCTAGTCACCTGTGTCTGGCCAGCTGATGATGGATGCCGTGACACCGAGAGGCCCCTAATAATATATCTCCATCATTGGAGGAGCAAATCCCACTCTTAAGGTATCTAGCCTCTTGTCAAACTTTCTGATGAACCTGTAAGTTGTTGTTATGATCACCGTGTTATAGATGACGATTGAGCAACCCGGCTAGTAAAATATGATTCCTAGTCTAAGGAATCATATTTTACCATTTATCATTCCACATGTGCATATGAGTTTTCTACTGAATCGCACATTACAGGATCATAGCAGTTATAGCATAGAATAAAAAGTCTTAATTATAAACATAGAAATATAATAATACAGTATTATTGCCTCTAGGGGAAATTTCCAACAGGCACGAGCAAGGAGCCGCATGTGCTCATCCCCACCTCTGGCTAGGGAATGCCCAGGCCTCCGCCGCGCGCAGCAGATCTTGTCGCCGGCGTCCCCGGCTCCGGCTTTGGGATGCGGAGGCCCCCACTGCTACTGCCGCCGCTACCTCCTCCACCTCCTGCAGGCATGGAGTGCGGCGGCGAAACCTCATCGTCCTCGTCTAGGCCGAGCTGCGCGCAGCAAGCGGCCATGACATCGACGAAGTTACGCCTTTCTCAGAAGGCATATCGCTCGTCAATGTTGTTGCGTGACGCCGGATAGTGGTCGTTGTAGTACTGGATGCAGGCGGCGTTGTCGTCAGCGAGGATCTGTGGCCACCGCCGGCTACTAGGAAAATTCGCCGGATTCGACCGCTCCGCCGGCGATAGGCTATGCCGAAAAGCGCGTATCGTGCGCGACATTGTCGTCGTGCCAACGATGGGGACAGGCTCCACCAGGAGCCCCCCCATGCTCATGTTCCATCCGGACGGCAAGCGCGTGTCCGGCGGCACCATGACGTCGCAGCGGACAAAGAGCGAGGCTTCCTCGACCCTGGAGGTGCGCAGCATGCCGAAAATGCACACAGCGCGGCGTTGTCCCTGGCTGCTGCTTCCCGCCCCACTGCCATGCCTGGCCATGGCTGTGATTGCGGAAGGGGAGGCGGCTAGGGTTTGTGTGGTGGAGGCGCACGGCGGGGAGAATGTTGTGGGTGGCGAGGGGAGGGGAGAGGATTGGACTGGAGTGGGTGTACGCCGGTGCACAGCGCGCGGCGTTTAAAAGCCATTAATAGGCGCCTGATGGACCGGCAACGCGACTCCCTGCATGGGAGACCACGTGGTGCGTCATACTATCTGTGTGTGAAAGAGCCGATGTGACAACTCATGCATGCGAACGCGCACACGGCCGACTTTAAGACCGCCATGTGGCAACTGGTGTCCTACACATCAGTAACAGCGACGATTAACAGTCAACTCCCTTGACCAATGGTAAACACCCGTTTGGGGATTGGTGAGGGTGGGTGACGCGGTGTAGGGAAAAAATGAGCAAAGTTTGTTGGCGGGCAAACTGAGCACAATTTTACATTCAGGGGCACAGAAATAGAAAACCCAGAAATATATGGGCTACTGCCATGGTCAACGGCAGTTGACTTATGGTCAATGCTTGCTGGCAAAGGTGACGTGACAAGTGGCTACTGCCACAGCCTTTGGTGGTAGACCTCCAAGCTAAAAATTCCGCGTCCAACTTTGTACTATTGAAGCACAATGGTGGATAGTTGACCAGCGTGTGTGAGTTTGTGTTGGTCTGTCTTAAGCTCAAATCTTGGCAAATGCAAGTATTTTTGTTTATTTATTTTTTGCTGAATAAAATGAATAATCCGTCCTATTAATGTTAGTATATGAATTATTGACAAGAAAACTCTTTTTCACTTATCTATAAATACTTTATAAAAATTCCAAAAAAATATAAACATATATAATGGGATATTTCATCTTTGGGTACGTGTATTTGCACTTGCGACGAGTAGTTTCTTTGTTTATTTGTCCAATAAAAATGAACAATTGTCCAATTAATGTTAGGATATGGATTATTGACAAACAATAATTCTTTTACTTATCTGTAAGTATTTTATAAAATTCTCATAAATATATAAACATATGTGATGGGATATTTGGTTACGTATTTGCACTTGCCGGCCATCTATATGGGTACGCATTTGTATGTATCAGTTCGGGTATTTGGGGTATGTATTTGCACTTGCAGATTGATGCACGGTATTTGAGTATGTATTTATATGTATCGATTGGTGCAAGCATTCAGGTATCTATTTATATGTAGGTATTTTTTGGCGGGGATTTATATGTAGGTATTTGGATATGTATTTACACTAACCAACCGATGCATAGGTATTCTTAAGCTCCCTAGGCCCAATGCTTTTGTGTCAGGATTGGGCGCTGAAGAGACTTATTTTGCTCAGTTACCGGATAGTGTGGTGAAGGATCACTTGGCCCCAACTCAGACTCCTATCGCCTGTGTTCGAGTTAGTGGTATGATGATTCCTGCATCTATTGTTGAGAATCAGATTGCCAGGAGATGCCCGGTCTAGACCCATTGGAAGTGGGAGGCTATTCAGCATGGGGAGGATGCCTACCTTGTTAGCTTTCCCTCTTTTGATGATTCGGACAGAGTTGATAGTATTCAGATGAATGTGCCATCAGTTAATGCTTAAATCACGATCTCTGCGTGGAAGTCTCAGGAGATTCCACATAAGCTCGAGCTCCAGCAGATTTGGCTACATGTTGACGGGGTTCCCCATACCGTGTGCCATTTTTGGGGTCTATGGGCTGTTGGTACGCTGATGGGCAAGACCCTAGATGTCAACCTCATTAGTTTGCGACAATGTGGGGTGGTCCGTATTCTTGTGTCTATGACAAACACTCAGATTTTGGCAAAGGACAAGGATGATGCCGGGTCGTTCCTTGCTACGGATGTGGTGGTTAAGCTCAAGGGCTATGTGATACGTCCAATTTGCATCATGAGTTCCTACTGTTAATTAATATGTTTTTAATCATTATTCACTTCATGGTACAATTCCTATGCCTTTTCTCTCTTATTTTGCAAGATTCACATGAAGAGGGAGATTGCCGGCAGCTGGAACTCTGGACCGGAAAGGGGTGAAACAGAGATAGCTATTCTGCACAACTCCAAATGACCTGAAAATTTACGGAGAATTATTTTGGAATATATAAAAAATACTGGCAAAAGAATTACCAGGAGGGGGCCCATCAGGAAGCCACAAGCCTGGGGGGCGCGCCCTACCCCCCTAGGCGCGCCCCCCAAGCTTGTGGGGCCACTGGCAGGCCTCCGGCCCCCTCCTTCTGCTATATGAAGCCATTTTCCCTAGAAAAAAATAAGAAGAAGACTTTCGGGATGAAACACCGCCGTCTCGAGGCGGAACCTGGGCAGGAGCTATATTGCTCTCCGACGGAGCGATTCCGTCGGGGAAACTTCCCTCCGGGAGGGGGAAATCGAAGCCATCGACATCACCAACGATCCTCTCATCGTGGGAGGACCAATCTTCATCAACATCTTCAACAGCACCATCTCATCTCAAACCCTAGTTCATCTCTTGTATTCAATCTTTGTCTCAAAACCTCAGATTGGTACCTGTGGGTTGCTAGTAGTGCTGATTACATCTTGTAGTTGATGCTAGTTGGTTTATTTGGTGGAAGATTATATGTTCAGATCCTTAATGCTATTCAATACCACTCTGATCATGAACATGAATATGATTTGTGAGTAGTTACTTTTGTTCTTGAGGACATGGGAGAAGTCTTGTCATAAGTAATCATGTGAATTTGGTATTCGTTCGATATTTTGATGATATGTATGTTGTTGCTTCCTTTAGTGGTGTCGTGTGAACGTCGACTACATGACACTTCACCATCTTTGGGCCTAAGGGAAGGCATTGTGGAGTAGTAATTAGATGATGGGTTGCTAGAGTGATAGAAGCTTAAACCCTAGTTTATGCGCTATTCCGTAAGGGGTCGATTTGGATCCATATGTTTCATGCTATGGTTAGATTTATCTTAATTCTTCTTTCGTAGTTGCGGATGCTTGCGAGAGGGGGTAATCATAAGTGGGAGGCTTTTTCAAATAAGAACAGCACCCAAGCACTGGTCCACCCACATATCAAATTATCAAAGTAGCGAACGCGAATCAAATAAACATGATGAAAGTGACTAGATGAAATTCCCATGTGTCCTCGGGAACGCTTTGCTTATTATACGAGTTCATTCCGGCTTGTCCTTTGCTATAAAAAGGATTGGTCCACCTTGCTGCACTTTAGTATACTTGTTACTTGTTACTTGTTATGAATTATCTTGCTAACAAAACTATCTGTTACCGCTACTTTCAGTACTTGCAGAGAATACCTTGCTGAAAACCGCTTGTCATTTCCTTCTGCTCCTAGTTGGGTTCGACACTCTTACTTATCGAAAGGACTATGATTAATCCCCTATACTTGTGGGTCATCAAGACTCTTTTCTGGCGCCGTTGCCAGGGAGTGAAGCGCCTTTGGTGAGTGGAATTTGGTAAGGAAACATTTATATTACGTGCTGAAATTTACTGTCACTTGTCACTGTGGAAAGTAATCATTTGAGGGGTTTTTTTGGGTTATCCTCACCTCGATCGGAAGCATTGAGAGTTGCCCCTCGTCCTACTGAACCTACTGAAAATATTTATTATGAAATTCCTTCGGGTATGGTAGAGAAACTGTTAGCTAATCCTTATGCAGGAGATGGAAAGGTGCATCCTGATGTGCACTTGATATATGTGGATGAAATTTATGGATTTTTTAAGCTTGCAAGTCTATCCGGAGATGGAGTTAAGAAGAAAGTATTCCCATAATCTTTGGAGGGAAAGGCATTGACATGGTATAGGCTGTGTGATGATACTGAAACATGGGATTGTGTGACACCCTGGTTTTCGCTCTTTGTTTTTTTCCTTCGCGGGATTGGACTCCCGTGTTTTTTCGATATTATCGGATTTTCTCTCGCGCTTGGGTATATTAAGATGGTCATATAGCCTTGCCTTTCCTATCCAACCAGAGATTCTCTCCAACCCAACTTGGCCACCCAAACTATATTCTCAGGGTTTTGCCGCCGAAACCCTACCTTCCGAGTTATTGGAAGGGAAACCCTAATTCTTGCAGTTACAAAGGAACCCCAATTTTCTTTGATTTGTTGTCTCCCAAACTTTTCCCAGTGATCATCCTATCTCTCTAAACACTGGATATGCAAAAATATTGACAAGTCATTTGCAATATTTTTCATTTAAAATTAATTCCTTTTTCTTCCAGTTAAAGGAATTAAATCTAGGAAAATATCTATCTATCTCCAAAGTTCATGAAAACTTGTGGAGGTATTCTTTGTGACCATATTGAGCTCTCACAAAAATATTGGCCATATTTAAATAAAGGAAATTGCATTTTCCTATTTAAAGCCAATATTGCATTTTGGGCACTTTCCAAAGGAACTACCATTTTGGTAGCCAGGAAGAATCCCAAATAATTTGTGGAGCTTATCCTATCCTTATATTCACCATTTCCATCAAGAACCCAAGTTCCATAATTCAAATTTTGAGCACATCATCCATTTGTAAGTTATGTCCAGTTTGGGCAATTTGCAAAGGAAGTGCTCTAACCCTTGATCCATTTGAGCTGAAATTTTTCATGGTGAATAACATTAATAAATCACTCATGGAAACCAAAACCCAGCTCAATCCATCCATCCAGCCTCTCTCAACATTTTTCCCAACTTTTTGTTCATATTCTAGCACTGTGAAGGAAGTACCATTTAGGAGCATCCAAATGGTATGACACTTTACCAGTGCATTCTTACATTCAAATAACCTCCCTCCACCAAATTTGAGCCAAACATATTGAGCCATTTGATCCCAGCATTAAAACCTAGCTTCTGTCCAGATTTCCAATTTGTGAAGGAAGTGCCGTCTAGAGTGATCCATTTGGCCTGAGACTTTTCTAGCTTATTCACCATGGTGGATCACCACTGCATGCCAGGAACCAGAACCAAACACCAGCTCATCTCCCCATAGCACAGCACAAACACTTGTTGTCCAGAGAAGTCTCTGGACCAGATTCATCAATCCCAAGCCCTCCCTTGCATTTGGACCACTTAGGTCATCCCCTCATGCATCAACTCTCACAGTTGACATGGTGAGAGGTCAAATCTTTGAACTGGCCACGCTCTGCACATGGTGACCACGCGGTGGCCGTGCAGAACCAGCGCTCTGCGCTCTGTCCTTGCCGGTCGGGCCAGCTGCCACCCCTGCTGGCTGTCCATTCATGCCGACGGCCTCCTTAGCATCCACGTGCACCCTCTCCAGCTCCTTCCCCCTCCTTCTTCTTCCCCGACGCGCCAGCTCCGCCGCGGCACAGTGCACGCCCATGACCCGCCGTCGTCGCCTTCCCCTTTGGCTCCTTTCTCCCATGCAGCTGCGCCACGTTGAGCTGTCCCCGCGTCAGGTCGGCAATGCTCACAGACGAACCAGCTGGCCTCCTAGCTCCAGTGCGTCGATGAGGACGCCACGGCGGCCGATCTCATCCGCTCGCCCCGTCCGGCTATAAAATGCCCGTCCCCGAGCCTCTCGAGCACGCACCTCACCCTCCCTCTCCCTCTGGATCTCTCCCACACCTCTGGTTCGAGCCACCACTCCCTTGCGTGCTCGAATTTGGCCACGGCCGCCGTGCTCGGCCTCCGCCCCAATCCCCACCTCCGGCCATGCCCCGCTCCAACCCATCCTGTCACTGGACTCCCCACTCGCCAGAGGTCACATGCGTGCCCTCGCCCGGTCTCCCAGGCCACCGGAGCGCCCAAACCGACCAAAGTAGTCATCCTTGGCCACCGCGCGCAGCCGCACCAATGGCCACTCCCCGAGCTATGTACTACCCTCACCGGCCGAGCCACTCACCGGCGACTCCGTCCACCAGCTCGCCGGCCAGAGTAGACCACTGGAGCACGAGGGCCACGCCGGAGCCGGAGCTCCTACCACCGCGTCAGGGGGGAACAGAGGAGGAGGAGGAAGAAGAAGAGGGAGGGGAGAGAAAACCGCATGGGGCCCACCTGTCGGCGACTAAAGGCTGGCCACGTCAGCTAAGTGGAGGCGCTCCAGCTGGTTACGTTTTCTGTTGAGAAAAGCGTACTTGACTATGATGCATTTTAAATCAGAGAAAGCATACTCATGTCAGAATACGTTTTCTCTATTGGAAAACGCATTCGCAGAAAAGGCGCCAGCCGCAGTGCTGTCAGGGACCTAGACGCAATTATTTCTTTGGCAGATCAGTCCCTGGCAGTCAAACCTCTCTAACTTTTTGCTCGCAACTCCAAATCAGGTTATTCCAAAGCTCACTTCTTTTGTTCGCCGAGCCCGTTCCGATGGTATCACTTTCATAATGTTTACACATTCTGAAAATGACCATTTTGCCCCTGCCTCTATTTAGCCTTTTCCAGAGAAAACCTTTCCGGCGAATTCTTCCGCGAGGTGATCGCACCTCTCTCCGGTGAATTCATCGACCCCCAGGTAAGCCGACCATCTGATATATGCCCTAAAGCATTGCTTCTTTGCTTCTGTGTTATTCCCGTGTGTTTAATTAATGAATATGGTAATGTTTGAGTGCATAGTAGTAGGCGGTTCATGATTCTGATGAACCCTTGTTTACTTTTCTCTGGAAACGGCACCACACCTGTGTTCTGTGTTGCTTTCGGCCGTCCGGGGTGGATGCCGACTTTATATCTCTCTTTTCAACAACTGTCCCGAGTTCTGAGCTGCTTTCGGCCGTCTCGTGCAGTTGTTGAATTTCTTTTTATAGTAGTGACCCCATGCTCTGAGCCGCTTTCCAGCCGTCTTAGGGAATTGCTACTTTCTTTTTATCAACCCTGTCTCATGCTCTGAGCTGCTTTTCAGCCGTCTTTATCCGGGGTTGAGTTATTCCGGTAACATCCCAGATCTGAGTTGTAAAGACCGTTCTGGTGGCTACTGGTTTATTTGTCGGTTTCATGCAAAGGTTCGGATGATCGTAACCTACAACTAAAACTTGTAAAGTGATAAACTTGCCATTTAAACATTGTTTCACTAATAACTCATTGTGATATTATATGGAGATAGGTTGTTATGTTTCCATAGTTGTTACATCATGCATTGTTACTGTTATTGCAATGATAAAGAATGTGACTTAATAATGACAACCTCCTCCGTCGGCTGGATCGAGTCATAGTGCCACCGAACCGAGCTCATCAGTCCAGCCACATTTGCCTTTATGGGGAGGCCCTAACTTGGTCTATTGTCCTGCCTCTTACCGGTACTTCCAAAGAGGTAAGGTTATGCGTGCGTGCTACCCTGGCCCGGTAGGCGGCGATAACCTTGTGAGCCCAAGTTATATGGTACCAGGGTCCCCGTTTGGGACATTTTTGTTTGGCCACGATGCTGGCAGGTGTCAGGAGTGACACAGGGGCCACCCAGGACATGACCCGGAAGGGGTATGATTGTCGGTGGGACCGTAAGAGTGCCAGGCAATAGACATGTTATGTTGGAGCAGCACCGGTCCACCCGAATGGGGACATGTACTAAAGTACGAGGCCGGGAGCTCCATAGTGTGGGTAATGTGCGCAACCTCTACAGAGTGTAAGAATCTATTCGAATAGTCGCGTCCACGGTATTGGACATAGTTCGTACTAGGTCACACTATTTGGTCTGTGTCGAGTCTAGAGGAATGAACCATATGATGTTACTAATAATGAACCAGTGAAAGGTAGGCTTTGGCAGATTTATAGCACAGATGCATGGACATCGGTTGATGTCAGGAATATGAGATGCTAGCCATGTGATGGCTATAAGATAATGGTCAGAGGACTGTAAGAACTTGGATATGGTCCGGAGGGATCATGAGAGGAAGCTAGATAAGATACCTGCATTGTTATGCTTTACTTTACTGTATTTACTTCAGTAGTCATCTTGCTAAATAATCCTGTTACGACATGATGAGTAATATTGCTAGATAATTCTGCCATAACATGATATAATATTGTTAAGATAACAAGTACATGCTTGAATGCCATGGATTGCTATGCTTGGTGTATATGTTATTTGGTTTGCTTGCAAGTACATTCAAAAGTACTCAGCGGCCTTCAATGTGGCCAGGTTCACCTAAGGATCCGACGTCCACTAGCGAGGAGTCGGAGTGTTCGCGGGCTAGAAGAGTAACCCAGTCAGATCCCTATGGATTGGAGCCACACCAAGACCATGCTGCCGTAGATAGAGCTTTTCTGCTGCCATCACCCTTGTAAAATATCATGTAAGACTTATATATCCATTAATAGAAATGCCTGTGTTCATGATACTTGTTGTAAATGCACGCGCCAGTGTGATTTCCTAGGTTGGCGTGTGCGGCAACCGTCTGGCCACAGTGGTATTCAGGCGGGGTGCCACAACGGATGGTGTCAGAGCAGCCAGGCTGACTGTAGGTTACCCTAGCTGGACTTCATTGTCTTGTGCTCAGTAGGAAGCCTAGATGGATTTCAGCCATCTTTGCCAAACAGGCATGGCTACTATTGATCATAAGGCAACCCCATAGGTTTTTGGCTCCATTAGACCCCCAACTCTCGTAGCTTTTGCCTCCGGTGTGAAATGTCCGCACCAGGCAATGACCCGTGAGCCCTGAACCCCTAAGTAAGCCAGATACCCCCACCTTGCTTGCTAAACATGGTATTTCTCTCCTCAAATCTAGTTTCCTTTGGGAAATGCCTATAAATCCTATCTTTCCCCAGACAACCTTAGGATCGTTGACTAAGCCACTTTGGTTATGGTCGTGCGTCGAGTTTGATGTTTCCTAAGGAAGTAGTAGGAGCTTGACCCCAATTGCTACCAGGAGCATTGTGTGGCTTTGCTTCTAAGTCCTTAGAGGTGCATCGAGTGAGCTAGGTTAGTTATACTAGTGAATCTTTGGCCACGTGTGTAAGGTTCACAAAATTTGAGCTTTATGTGCTTTTTTGTTTTTCACAATTCTTGTTTTTTTTCTCGATTCCGTTCTCTTGCTCTGACTGGATCCATCCGCAAGAGCTACCAAAGACGACCAACACACAACTTGGATAATACCCAATAATCCAAATTCAGTAAGAGTCAAGCCAGGCCAACTACCCGATATTCAGAACATTAACACGGGATCTGCCAAGAATAAAGAATGGGTCAGAAGCAGACTCTGCGTGCAACAGACAAGGCCAGAATATACCTGAGAGAGTTTGCCTCAGAATAAATCATACCTAAGGAATAGTCAGATGAGCTGTCTAAAATGGACACCAGCAGGGGCAAATGATTTCGTCCTCAACACAGGAATTATATAGTACCTACAGAAGACATATTTGAAGAATGTGAATGTGCCAAGAGCAACAACAAAAATTCCGGTATGCTGATATACATTTCAAAGCATATTCTGGAATTCCTCGATGCATATACAAATTTTCTGGGCATGATGAACAAGGTCTGCAAGAAATACGAATGAGTTCACGGCTGCCCAAAATCAATGAGGATTCCAAACACCTGGAAGCTCAGCTAAACCAAATGGAATTATCCGGCAACTGCTCACTACCGGCAACACTTGGTTTGAATGCAAAGGGTATTTAGAATTAATTGTCAACATAAAGTCGGCATCAGTTGTGCAACCTTTACAGCAACAATGAGCAGACCAGCAGAAGGACTAGCGGTGTGCATGACCAACAGGATATCTTTAGACAAGGTATGGCCTATACCAAGTTTTGGCTCCGCTATGGGTAAATTCCGGATACTTCGGAAGGAAGCCAGAATCGGCCACAGGTCCGACTGCGTATCACAGTGCAAGGCTTTTGGTACAAGGAACCCAGCTTTCCTCTGCAAGTTATCGGGAGGAGCTTACGATGCAAGGCTCCCAATCTTCCTTGCTACGCCACTAGGGAGAAAATCTTCTGGGGTACGGCACTCCAATCTCCCTCAGCCCGCTACCGCGGAAAGCTTCCAACATAAGGTACCCGACCTTCCCCAGTAAGCAACCTGAGGGAAAACTTCTGAGGTAGGATACCCAGCCTTCTTCGACACACTACCCTGGTAGAAGCTTCGAGCGTAAGGTATTCAACCTTCTTCAGCACGCCATCATGCCCGCAACAATCTTGTCAGAAGCACAAACTAGCCCAGACACACGTTTGCTTCGGAACTCAGTGGTTATGAGAGGATTTATCCTACACTTGCATATGTTGTGAGCATGCAGTCCAGTTCATCAGTTCATGCGAGCCACTCGTACATGGGAATGACTGTGTTCAGAGAAACATTGGCCCCATATTTCAAAGGAGGATGTGAATACAACAACCTCTACGAGATATGCAAGAGTAAGTTGTGAATACAAGCCCGACAAGCTGGGATATGACCAAGGAGCCGTGTGGCAGGTCATGACAGTTCCACAAAAGGAACCCCCAAGAATAAACAAGTTTTGGATAAACCACATCCGCGACAGTTAAATCAAGCCTCACAGACAAGGCGATATTACCAATCCTTGTCAGACTCTTGCATATGCGGCCATAACAACGCACTATTCGCGGTTACAAGTGAGCCTGCCGTACTCCGTGAATACGGGCCATCAACCAAGATAAGAGGATATGATGTTTCCTCGCCAACTAGGATGAATATCATAAGGGATACCAGACAACAATGACGCAGCAATCCCAATGTATTTTCTGGGCACACAATTGTTGATCACCTAAGGACAAGGTCTGAAGGTATGAAACGGGAAGGAAACAACTTGTAAAGAACCTAGAGCCAGACTGAGCCTTCTGACAAGGTAGAAAGAAAGCCACCCCTAGTCACTCGAGGCCATACGAGCAAGTGAGCCCTGTACCCAGAAAGGATGTCACGCCCTTGGCAGTCAGTGTATGAAGTATCGCAATAAAACCCGAAGCAGCTAGCTCCAAGCCTTGGAAACCAAGCTATCTATGCTACGTGCTACCCACCAAGCCTAGGCAACAAACTACCAGGACAAAGGGTTTGCCTGACAGGAAAGAGAAGGATTCAATGCAGCCGTTTGAGAAGGCAACAGCTGACCCATCAGAAGAGGCAATTAAAAGGCCAGTGAACCGACGAAGACGAGGCAGCTGATGGATGCAAGTCACACACAGGTATGCCCCCCTTAGCCGTGAGGTAAGCCCGGAAATCTCGAGGATGAGATTTTCTTAAGGGGGGTAGGTTTGTGACACCCTGGTTTCTGCTCTTTGTTTTTTTCCTTAGCGGGATTGGACTCCCGTCTTTTTTCGATGTTATCGGATTTTCTGTCGCTCTTGGGTATATGAAGATGGTCATATAGCCTTGCCTTTCCTATCCAACCAGAGATTCTCTCCAACCAAACTTGGCCACCCAAACTATATTCTCAGGGTTTTGCCGCCGAAACCCTACCTTCCGAGTTATTGGAAGGGAAACCCTAATTCCTGCAGTTACAAAGGAACCCCAAGTTCCTTTGATCTGTTGTCTCACAAACTTTTCCTAGTGATCATCCTATCTCTGTAAACCCTGCATATGCAAAAATATTGCCAAGTCATTTGAAATATTTTTAATTTAAAATTAATTCTTTTTTCTGCCAGTTAAAGGAATTAAATCCAGGAAAATATCTATCCATCTCCAAAGTTCACGAAAACTTGTGGAGATATTCTTTGTGACCATATTGAGCTCTCACAAAAATATTGGCCATAATTAAATAAAGCAAATTGCATTTTCCTATTTAAAGCCAATATTGCATTTTGGGCACTTTCCAAAGGAACTACCATTTTGGTAGCCAGGAAGAATCCCAAATAATTTGTGGAGCTTATCCTATCCTTATATTCACCATTTCCATCAAGAACCCAAGTTCCATAATTCAAATTTTGAGCACATCATCCATTTGTAAGTTCTGTCCAGTTTGGGCAATTTGCAAAGGAAGTGCTCTAACCCTTGATCCGTTTGAGCTGAAATTTTTCATGGTGATTAACGTTAATAAATCACTCATGGAAACCAAAACCCAGCTCAATCCAACTATCCATCCAACCTTTCTCAACATTTTTCCCAACTTTCTGTTCAGATTCTAGCACTTTGAAGGAAGTACCATTTAGGAGCTCCAAATGGTATGAAATTTTACCAGTGCATTCTTACATTCAAATAACCTCCCTCCACCAAATTTGAGCCAAACATATTGAGCCATTTGATCCCAGCATTAAAACCTAGCTTCTGTCCAGATTTCCAATTTGTGAAGGAAGTGCCGTCTAGAGTGATCCATTTGGCCTGAGGCTTTTCTAGCTCATTCACCTTGGTGGATCACCACTGCATGCCAGGAACTAGAACCAAACACCAACTCATCTCCCCACAGCACAACACAAACACTTGCTATCCAGAGAAGTCTCTGGATCCGATTCATCCATCCCAAGCCCTCCCTTGCATTTGGACCACTTAGGCCATCCCCTCATGCATCAACTCTCACAGTTGACATGGTGACAGGTCAAATCTTTGAGCTGGCCACGCTTCGCACGTGGTGACCACGCGGTGGCCATGCAAAACTAGTTCTCTGCGCTCTGTCCTCGCCGGTCGGGCCAGCTGCCACTGCCGCTGGCTGTCCAGTCATGCCGATAGTCTCCGTAGCGTCCACGTGCACCCTCTCCAGCTCCTTCCCCCTCCTTCTTCTTCCCCAACGCGCCAGCTCCGCCATGGCACAGTGCGCGCCCGTGACCCGCCGTCGTCGCCTTCCCCTTTGGCTTCTTTCTCCCACGTGGCTGCGCCGCTTTGAGCTGTCCCCGCGTCAGGTCAGCAACGCTCGCGGACGAACCAGCTGGCCTCCTAGCTCCAGTGCGTCGATGAGGACGCCACGGCGGCCGAGCTCATCCGCTCGCCCCGTCCGGCTATAAATAGCCCGTCCCCGATCCTCTCGAGCACGCACCTTACCCTCCCTCTTCCTCTGGATCTCTCCCACGCCTCTGGTTCGAGCTGCCGCTCCCTTGCATGCTCGAATTTGGCCACGGCCGCCGTGCTCAGCCTCCGCCCCAATCCCCACCTCCGTCCATGCCCCGCTCCAACCCATCCTGCCACTGGACTGCCCACTCGCCGGAGGTCACAGGTGTGCCCTCACCCGGTCTCCCAGGCCACCAGAGCGCCCAAACCGACCGGAGCAGTCGCCCTCGGCCGCCGCGCGCAGTCGCACCAACGGCCACTCCCCGAGCTCCGTACTACCCTCACCGGTCGAGCCACTCACTGGCGACTCCGTCCGCCAGCTCACCGGCCGGAGTAGACCACTGGAGCACGAGAGCCACGCTGGAGCCGGAGCTCCTGCCGCCGCGTCAGGAGGAATAGAGGAGGGGGAGGAAGAAGAAGGAGGAGAGAGAAAAGCCGCGCGGGGCCCACCTGTCGGCGACTAAAGGCTGGCCACGTCAGCTAAGTGGAGGCGCCCCAGCTGGTTACGTTTTCGGTTGAGAAAAGGATTCTCGACTGTGATGCGTTTTCAATCAGAGAAAGCGTACTCGGGTCAGAATACATTTTCTCTGCTGGAAAACGCATTCGTAGAAAAGGCGCTAGCCGCGGTGCTGTCAGGGACCCAGACGCAATTATTTCTTTTGCAGATCAGTCCTTGGCAGTCAAACCTCTCTAAGTTTTTGCTCGCCGAGTGATTCCAAAGCCCACTTCTTTTGTTCGCCGAGTCCGTTCTGATAGTATCACTTTCATAATGTTTACACATTCTAAAAATGACCATTTTGCACCTACCCTCTATTTAACCTTTTCCGGAGAAAACCTTTCCGGCTAATTCTTCCATGAGGTGATCGCACCTCTCTCCGGTGAATTCATCGACCCCCAGGCAAGCTGACCATCTGATATATGCCCTAAAGCATTGCTTCTGTGTTATTCATGAGTGTTTAATTAATGAATATGGTTATGTTCGAGTGCAAAGTAGTAGGCGGTATATGATTCTGATGAACCCTTGTTTACTTTTCTCTGGTAACGGCACCACGCCTGTGTTCTGTGCTGCTTTCGGCCGTCCGGGGTGGATGCTGACTTTATATCTCTCTTTTCAACAACTGTCCCGAGTTTTGAGCTGCTTTCGCCTGTCTCGTGCAGTTGTTGAATTTATTTTTGTAGCAGTGACCCATGCTCTGAGCTGCTTTCCAGCTGTCTTAGGGAACTGCTACTTTATTTTTATCAACCCCATCTCATGCTCTGAGCTGCTTTTCAGCCGTCTTGAGCCGGGGTTGAGTTATTCCGGTATCGTCCCAGATCTGAGTTGTAAAGACCATTCTGGTGGCTACTGGTTTATTTGCCAGTTTCATGCAAGGGTTCGGATGATCGTAACCTACAACTAAAACTTGTAAAGTGATAAACTTGCCATTTAAACATCGTTTCACTTATAACTCATTGCGATATTATATGGAGATAGGTTGTTATGTTTCCATAGTTGTTACATCATGCATTGTTACTGTTATTGCAATGATAAAGAATGTGAATTAATAATGACAACCTCCTCCGTCGGCTGGATCGAGTCATAGTGCCACCGAACCGACCTCATCAGTGCAGCCACATTTGCCTTTATGGGGAGGCCCTAACTTGGTCTATTGTCCTGCCTCTTACCAGTACTTCCAAAGAGGGAAGGTTATGCGTGCGTGCTACCCTGGCCCGGTAGGCGGCGATAACCTTGTGAGCCCAAGTTATATGGTACCAGGGTCCCCGTTTGGGACAGTTTTGTTTGGCCACGATGGTGGCAGGTGTCAGGAGTGACACAGGGGCCACCCAGGACATGACCCGGAAGGGGTATGATTGTCGGTGGGACCGTAAGAGTGCCAGGCAATAGACAGGTTTTGTTGGAGTAGCACCGGTCCACCCGAATGGGGACATGTACTAAAGTATGAGGGCGGGAGCTCCATAGTGTGGGCAATGTGCACAACCTCTATAGAGTGTAAGAATCTATTCGAATAGCCGCGTCCACGGTATTGGACACAGTTCGTACTAGGTCACACTACTTGGTCTGTGTCGAGTCTGGAGGAATGAACCATATGATGTTACTAATAATGAACCAGTGAAAGGTAGGCTTTGGCAGATTTATAGCACAGATGCATGGACATCGGTTAATGTCAGGAATATGAGATGCTGGCCATGTGATGGCTATAAGATAATGGTCGGAGGACCGTAAGAACTTGGATATGATCCGGAGGGATCATGAGAGGAAGCTGGATAAGATACCTGCACCGTTATGCTTTACTTTACTGTATTTACTTCAGTAGTCATCTTGCTAAATAATCCTGTTACGAGATGATGAGTAATATTGCTAGATAATTCTGCCATAACATGATATAATATTGTTAAGATAACAAGTACATGCTCGAATGCCATGGATTGCTATGCTTGGTGTATATGTTATTTGGTTTGCTTGCGAGTACATTCAAAAGTACTCAGCGGCCTTCAATGTGGCCAGGTTCACCTAAGGATCCGACGTCCACTAGTGAGGAGCCGGAGTGTTCGCGGGCTAGAAGAGTAACCCAGTCAGATCCATATGGATTGGAGCCGCACCAAGACCATGCTGCCGTAGATAGAGCTTTTCCGCTGCCATCACCCTTGTAAAATATCATGTATGACTTATATATCCATTAATAGAAATGCCTATTGATAACCCACAAGTATAGGGGATCGCAACTGTTTTCGAGGGTAGAGTATTCAACCCAAATTTATTGATTCGACACAAGGGGAGCCAAAGAATATTCACAAGTATTAGCAGTTGAGTTGTAAATTCAACCACACCTGGAGACTAAATATCTGCAGCAGAGTGATCAGTAGCATAGTAGTATGATAGTTTGATAGCACTAGCAATGATAGTAACAGTAGCAGTAACAATAGTAACTTAGCAAGAACAATGTGTGAAAAGCTCGTAGGCATTGGATCGGTGACTTATGTTGGATAACATTCATCATGTAACAGTCATAATCTAGGGCTACACAGAACTAGCTCCAATTCATCAATGTAATGTAGGCATGTATTCCGTATATAGTCATACGTGCTTGCGATAAGAACTTGCATGACATCTTTTGTCCTACCCTCCCGTAGTAGCGGGGTCCATAAGGAAACTAAGGGATATTAAGGACTCCTTTTAATAGAGAACCGGAACAAAGCATTAACACTTAGTGAATACATGAACTCCTCAAACTATGGCAATCACCGGAAAGAATCCCAATTATAGTCACCTTGGGGTATGCGGATCATAACACATAGCAGGTGCATATAACTTGCAAGATCGGATAAAGAACACAAATATATTCATGAAAACATAAAGGGTTCAGATCTGGAATCATGGCACTCGGGCCCTAGTGACAAGCATTAAGCATAGCCAAGTCATAGCAACATCAATCTCAGAACATAGTGGACACTAGGGATCAAGCCCTAACAAATCTAACTCGATTACATGGTAAATCTTATCCAACTCATCACCGTCCAGCAACCCTATGAAGGAATTACTCACTCCCGGCGGTGAGCATCATGAAATTGGTGATGAAGGATGGTTGATGATGACGATGCCGGAAGATCCCCCTCTCCGGAGCCCTGAACGGACTCCAGATCTCGCCTCCCGAAGAAGAACAGGAGGTGGCGGTGGCTCCGTATCATGAAACACAATAAAACTTCCTCTCTTATTTTTTTCTTCGGGAAACTGAATTTATAGCGTTGGAATTAGGTCAGACGGAGCCACGTGGGCCCCACAAGGTACCAGGGCGCGCTTGGGGGGGTGGCGCACCCTGGTGCCTCGTGGGCACTGGGTGGCCCCCCTTCTGTTGATTCTTGCGCCAATAATTTTTATATATTTCATAAAAATTCTCCAGAAAGTTTCATCCAAATCCAAGAACTTTGATTTTCTGCACAAAAACAGCACCATGGCAATTCTGCTGAAAACAGCGTCAGTCCGGGTTAGTTTCCTTCAAATCATGCAAATTAGGGGCCAAAACAAGAGCAAAAGTGTTTGGAAAAGTAGATACGACGGAGACGTATCAACTCCTCCAAGCTTAACTCATTGCTTGTCCTCAAGCAATTCAGTTGACAAACTGAAAGTGATAAAGAAAAACTTTTACAAACTCTTTTGTTCTTGTATCTATATATATGCTTAAATAGTGTCCAAGTTTTCAGCAAAGATTATAACTAACCATGCAAATGATAACTCTTAGAAATTATGTTCACTCATATCAATGGCATAATCAACTAGCGAGCAACAATAAGATATCTCAAATGCCAACACTTTGTCAAAACAATCATGATATAATATGACAGCATGGTATCTCGCTAGCCCTTTCTGAGACCGCAAAACATAAATGCAGAGCACCTCCAAAGTTCAAGCAACGACTAAACATTGTAATTCATGATAGCAGAGATCCAGCCATGATGTACACAACATTGACTATACACAATGCATGAGAATGACAATAGTGCTCTCAGGTCTGGTGCTTGTTTGAGAAGGCAACGACTCAACAATAAAAGTAAAATAACATAAAATTAAATAGATAGGTCCTTCACAGAGGGAAGCATGGATTTGCAGAGGTGCCAGAGCTCGAAGCTTAAATCAGAGGTAAATAAAATTTTGGGAGGTATACCTTTCCTGTCAATGTCACGACCGAGAGTTTTCAATATCTTCCATGCTAAACACATTAGCGGCGGTTCCCAAGTGGTAAAGTAAAGTTTACTCCCCCTCCACCAACAATCACAAGCCATGGCTAGCCGAATCTTCGGGTGCCCTCCACACCAACAACTTTCTGGGGGAGTTTGTTTTATTATTTTGCATTTTTAATAATGGGACTGGGCATCCCGATTACCAGCCCTTCTCGTGCAAGGACAAGTGAGTAAACACTCATCATGAGCATAACCCGCTTAGCATGGAATATACTGACCGCCCCCTGTCGCTCCATGAGCGGTACGGGCACACAAAATAGATGTTCATTTGAATAGTTAGAGGTGGCACATGAAAATTTACTTAGGACGGTAGAGTAATACCGCATATAGGTAGATATAGTGGACTCATCTGGAATAACTTTGGTTTAAGGGTTTTGATGCACAAGCAGTATTCCCGCTTAGTACACGCGAAGGCTAGCAAATAGGTTGAGAAGCGACCAGCTAGAGAGCGAAAACAGTCCTAATCATGCATTATGAATAATCAACATTGAATACTAGCATGAGTAGGATATAAACACCATGAACATAAATATCGTGGAGGCTATGTTGGTTTTGAATCAACTACATGCGTGAACATGTGCCAAGTCAAGCCACTTGAAACATTCAGAGGAGGATACCATATCATCATACTACATCATGAACATTTTAATGCATGTTGACACTCAAGATAAATCATTATCCACTCCTAGCTACTTAAGCATGGCATGAGCAACTATAATCTCTAATTGTCATCACAAACATGTTTAATCATAATATGCTGAATCATGGATACTGAGTTAAACATATTTACAAAAACAAAGAACAAGTTGAGTTCATACCCGCTTTCCCTTGCCACAGTCAATTCATCAAATCATCGTCATTATTGCCTTTCACTTGCATGACCGAAAGATATGAAAATAAAAATAGTGCAAGTGTGCCATGGACTAAGCTGGAATCTGCAAGCATTTTATTCAAAGGAGAAGACAAGGTAAAATGGGCTCTTTGTTAGATCAACAATAATGCATATGAGAGCCACTCCTCATTTTCATCGTGGTCTTCTCCTTACAATGACTCAACAAAAGAAAAGAATTTTAGAGAAACACACTGAAATATTTTTGGAGTTTTTAGTTTTCTGAAGAAAGCAAAAAGAAGAAAACGAAAAATGAGAAAAGAAAAGTATTTACATGGGAGAGCTCCCAACAAGCAAAAGAAGAAATGGGAAATCTTTTTGGGTTTTCTTTTAATACTACTGCAAACTAAGCTAGAAATAAAAAACCGAAAAGAAAGGAGAAATATTTTTGGATTTTCTCAAGGTTTTTCAAACACACAAGAAGAAAGCGAGAAAATAAAACTAACATGGATTATACAATGAAAAAGTATGAACACCGACAACTGGAATGAAATGTGTGGACATGAATGTAATGTCAGTGAGAAATACGTACTCCCCCAAGCTTAGGCATTTGCCTAGCTTGGTCTACGGCCATCCGCAGTAGCCATCCGGTCCCATGTGAAACTCCAGAGGTGGCGGCACCCGAGCGTCCCAATCCTGGGCCTCCTGCTCTGCCGCCGCCAAGGCGTTCCGGTAAGCAACGATGTCCAGTGGGATCACAGTATATCCGTTCCTGGCATGAGAATCAAACAAAGCAGGTGCAGGCAACGGAATAATATCACGAGTATCCTCACTAAAAACCAAGTTATAACGAATGTGGTGAGGAAGCTCAGGAGCATCAAGAAAATGGTGGTCCCTCATGGACTGGAAATCTAAGTAAACTCTGGGCAACAAACAGTCATGAGGGCATATGTTAACATTAAAACGTCTCGCTAAGCGAGTAGCATAAATACCACCATGAATTTTTCCCCTAGTCCTATTAGTGTGCAAGCGGCGTGCAACGATAGCTCCAAGGTTATAAGTGTTATCATTATGAGGTGTGTGGCGTAAAATGGCAAAGTCAGGTGCAGCTAGCGCACTACGTTGCTCCCTAGCAATCAAGCATTTCCCTAAGAATAAAGCGAAGTAATGAACAGAGGGAAACTGCAAGCTAGTGGCTCGGGCCTTCGACACGCCCCTTTCCTCTCCCACAGTCAAAGTGCGGAGGAAACCCTCAAACTCCTCTGGTCAAGGCTCTCTGATTTCCCCATCAAAGGGAATCAAACATATCTCACAAAATTCAGCTAGAGGTATCTGATAATGTTCAGCATATAAATCAAAGCGCACCTCAGGGGGTTCGAGCCTACTCAGAAAATGAAAATTTTGCACAAAGGAATTTGTAAGGATGTGGTGCTGGTCACACTCATCTGCGAGGAAGTTAGTCAGTCTGGCATTTGCAACGAATTGCGTGAACTCTTGGTAGAATCCGGCTTCGTTCATGAAGGCATTGTGCGGCCATTCGCACGGCCGGACCTCCGTCCTACGTGAAATGTTGAGGTCATTGTCCGAGGAGTCCCCAAGAACTCCCTTGGCGTTCCGCTTCGAGGAACTCCTCTGGAAGATGTTCATTCTCCTAAGAACAAATTTCTGAAAAAATTTGGGCCACAAATGATATCAATAAAACTTCACAAGATTGATAGCAACTACTCATATGGATGTCTAGAGGCTATATCAAGCATTCAAACTACTTGGAACTCAAAGAATTCAACATGCAAGCTCATTTTCAGTAGCACCAAGAGCAGCTAATTATGCAAAATATAATCCACTAGAGCAAAAACTAATTGGAGCAATGGAGGAGGCACATACCAAGGAGCAATCTCCCAAAACAGTTTCGAAAACGGAGCTCCGACCAAAGAGATCGAAAATTTCAGGTTTGTGAGCAAGAACTCGAGAGAGAGAGCTACCAGGAATTTTTGCTAGCGGTAAGAGATGAAGTGAGCTGAAGAGATAAGTGAGGGGTCCCTGTGGGGCCCACGAGGTACCTGGGCGCGCCAGGGGGTGGCGCGCCCTGGTGCCTCATGGGCACCTGGGGCACCCCCTGGTATAATTTTTGTGCCAAAAATTCTTAAATAATAAGTAAAAATTCATATCAAACTTTCATTGCATTCTGAGCACTTTCATTTCTGGGCACTTTTTATTGCAAGGATAATTCAGAAAACAGGGTAATCATGGCATTTTATTGCATTTAACTAAAAATAACAGAAAACAAAAGGTGGGTACAGAAGGTTGTGATTACTAAATTCATCGACCACATGCCTCCCAAAAAGAATCCATTAATAAGGTTGATCAGGTCTTATTAACAAACCATTTCCGAGTGACATGAAACCGAAGAATTTTCGTATAACACTAGGTTACCTCAACGGGGATATGCATCTCCCCAATAATAAGAGTTTCATATTTCTTTTTAACAGTAGGAAGAGGGAGTTGAAAACTTCCAATAGTAACTGTTGGAGCCTTCTCAATAATATGAATACCATTTACTTGAAATTGTTTCTTCGGAAAGTGCACCGTATGTTCATTACCATTGATATGAAAAGTGACCTTGGTTTTGTTGCAATCAATAACAGCCCCTGCAGTATTCAAGAAGGGTCTACCAAGGATAATCGACATGTTGTCATCGTCGGGCATATCAAGTATAACAAACTCTGTTAGAATAGTAATGTTTGCAACTACAATGGGCACATCCTCACAAACACCGATAGGAATGGCAGTTGATTTGTCAGCCATTTGCAATGATATTTCAATGGGGGTGAGTTTATTCAAATCAAGTCTTTTATATAAAGAGAAGGGCATAACACTAACACCGGCTCCTAAATCACACAAAGCAGTTTTGACATAATTTCGTTTAATGGAGCATGGTATAGTTGGTATTCCCGGATCTCCTAGTTTCTTAGGTACTCGATCCTTAAAAGAATAATTTGCAAGCATGGTAGAAATTTCAGCTTCAGGTATCTTCCTTTTATTTGTGACAATGTCTTTCATATATTTAGCATAAGGGGCCATCTTTAAAATATCAGTCAAACGAGTACGCAAAAAGACTGGTCTAAGCATTTCAGCAAAATGTTCAAATTCTTCTTCATCCTTTTTCTTAGATGGTTTAGGAGGAAAGGGCATGGGTTTTTGAACCCATGGTTCTCTTTCTTTACCATGTTTTCTAGCTACAAAATCTCTTTTATCATAGCGTTTATTTTTAGAAGGTGGGTTATCAAGATCAGCAGCAGGTTCTATTTCAACATCATTATCAGGTTCTTTATCATTATCTGGTTGGGTATCCACATGAGCATCATCATTATTATTATCATCGGGTGAATGTTCATTACCAGATTGTGTTTCAGCATCAGAAATAGAAACATCATTACTATCCTCCAAAGGTTTTTCTACCTCAGGTTCACTAGAAGTATGCAAAGTCCTATCATTTTTCTTTTTCTTTTTCTTTTTAGATGGACTAGGTGCATCAACATTAATTCTTTGAGAGACTTGTTCAATTATTTTAGGGTGACCCTCAGGATAAAGTGGCTCCTGAGTCATTCTACCTCCTCTAGTCATTACTCTGACAGCATGATCATTCAAATTGTTATTCATTTCATTAAGCAATTCACTCTGAGATTTAGCAACTTGTTCTAATTGGGTTTGAACCATAGATGCATGTTTACTTACACCTTTAACATCATTAGCAATTCTAAATAACAAGTCACTCAAGCGATCAATCATATAGGCATTTCGTTTCAATTGTTTCATAACATTTGCATTGAAATGATCTTGCTTAACAATATAATTGTCGAATTCATACAAGCATTGACTAGGAGGTTTGTTATAAGGAATATCACTTTCATCAAACTTTATAAGAGAATTTACCTCTACTACCTATGTCGGTTTGTCAAGACCATGTATTTCTTCAATAGGTGGTAAATTCTTAACATCCTCAGCTTTAATACCTTTTTCTTTCTGGCATTTCTTTGCTTCTTGCATATCTTCAGGACTGAGATATAAGATACCCCTCTTCTTCGAAGTGGGTTTAGGCGGTGGTTCAGGAAGTGTCCAGTCATTATCATTCTTCAATATATTATTCAATAATTCCTCAGCTTGTTCAATAGTACGTTCTCTGAAAACACAGCTCGCACAACTATCTAGGTAATCCCTAGAAGCATCGGTTAGTCCATTATAGAAGATATCAAGTATTTCATTTTTCTTGAGAGGATGATCAGGCTAAGCATTAAGTAATTGGAGAAGCCTCCCCCAAGCTTGAGGGAGACTCTCTTCTTTAATTTGCACAAAGTTAAATATTTCCTGTAGAGCAGCTTGTTTTTTATGAGCAGGGAAATATTTTTCAGAGAAGTAATAAATCATATCCTGGGGACTACGCACACATCCAGGAGCAAGAGTATTATACCATTCTTTAGCATCACCCTTTAATGAGAAAGGAAACAACTTAAGGATATAGTAGTGGCGAATTTTTTCCTCATGAGCAAATAGGGTGGCTATATCATTTAATTTAGTGAGATGTGCCACAACGGTTTCAGTTTCATAGCCATGGAAAGGATCAGATTCTACCAACTTAATCAACACAGGATCAACAGAGAATTCGTAATCCTTATCAGTAACAAATATGGGAGAGGTTGCAAACTTAGGATCATATTTCATTCTCTCCCTCGGAGATTTTTCTTTCATATCAGCAAACAATTTTATAACTTTATTTCTATCATTACAAGCAAGGATCGCTCTAGCTGTCTCCCTATCAAAACATTGTTCATCGGGTGTTTCAACTCTAGTAGGAGAGCTAGGCATAATAGGTGAATCACAATTTTCAAGAGTTTCAGCACTTTCAGTTTCTTTAGATTTAGCAATTTTTTCAGCAAGAAATTCACCAAGTGGCACAACATTATCAAGTATGGTATTAGCATCATCATGAGTATCATTCAAAGCAGAAGTGGTATCATCAATAACTTGCGACATATCAAAAATAATAGCATGTTGTGGTGTTGCAAGTTTACTCAAAACAGGAGGTGAATCAAGTGCAGAGCTAGATGGCAGTTCCTTACCTCCCCTCGTCTTAGAGGGAACGATCTTGGTCTTAGTGTCTTTCAGATTCTTCATAGTGATCAACAGATATAAATCCCAAGTGACTTAGCAAATATAGCTATGCTCCCCGGCAACGGCGCCAGAAAAAGGTCTTGATAACCCACAAGTATAGGGGATCGCAACAGTTTTCGAGGGTAGAGTATTCAACCCAAATTTATTGATTCGACACAAGGGGAGCCAAAGAATATTCGCAAGTATTAGCAGTTGAGTTGTCAATTCAACCACACATGGAGACTAAATATCTACAGCAGAGTGATCAGTAGCACAGTGGTATGATAGTTTGATAGCAGTAGCAATGATAGTAACAGTAGCAGTAACGGTAACAGCAGTAGTAACAATAGTAACTTAGCAAGAACAATGTGTGAAAATCTCGTAGGCATTGGATCGGTGACATATGTTGGATAACATTCATCATGTAACAGTCATAACCTAGGGTGACACAGAACTAGCTCCAATTCATCAATGTAATGTAGGCATGTATTCCTTATATAGTCATACGTGCTTGCGATAAGAACTTGCATGACATCTTTTGTCCTGCCCTCCCGTGGCAGCGGGGTCCATAAGGAAACTAAGGGATATTAAGGCCTCCTTTTAATAGAGAACCAGAACAAAGCATTAACACTTAGTGAATACATGAACTCCTCAAACTATGGCAATCACCGGAAAGAATCCCAATTATTGTCACCTTGGGGTATGCGGATCATAACACATAGCAAGTACATATAACTTGCAAGATCGGATCAAGAACACAAATATATTCATGAAAACATAAAGGGTTCAGATCTGGAATCATGGCACTCGGGCCCTAGTGACAAGCATTAAGCATAGCAAAGTCATAGCAACATCAATCTCATAACATAGTGGACACTAGGGATCAAGCCCTAACAAAACTAACTCGATTACATGGTAAATCTCATCCAACTCATCACCGTCCAGGAAGCCTACGAAGGAATTACTCACTCCCGGCGGTGAGCATCATGAAATTGGTGATGAAGGATGGTTGATGATGACGATGCCAGAAGATCCCCCTCTCCGGAGCCCTGAACGGACTCCAGATCTGACCTCCCAATGAAGAACAGGAGGTGGCGGGGGCTCCGTATCGTGAAACGCAATAAAACTTCCTCTCTTATTTTTTCTTTGGGAAACTGAATTTATAGCGTTGGAATTAGGTCAGACGGAGCCACGTGGGCCCCACGAGGTACCAGAGCGCGCCTGGGGGGGGGGGGTTGCGCGCCCTGGTGCCTCGTGGGCACTAGGTGGCCCCCCTTCTGTTGATTCTTGCATCAATAATTTCTATATATTCCATAAAAATTCTCCAGAAAGTTTCATCCAAATCCAAGAACTTCGATTTCTGCACAAAAACAACACCATGGCAATTCTGCTGAAAACAGCGTCAGTCCGGGTTAGTTTCATTCAAATCATGAAAATTAGGGGCCAAAACAAGAGCAAAAGTGTTTGGAAAAGTAGATACGATGGAGACGTATCACCTGTGTTCATGATACTTGTTGTAAATGCACGCGCCAGTGTGATTTCCTGGGCTGGCGTGTGTGGCAACCGTCTGGCCACAGTGGTATTCAGGCGGGGTGCCACAGATTGGAACCGGTTGAAGCTGGAATTTCACCAGAAATTTTATCCTATGCATTTGGTTCATCATGATCGAAATTATATATAAAATTTGTGTCCTCGGGAAGGAGAAAGTATCGCTCAAGCTTGGGGGATGCTTAAGTATATGTTGCATACATGCCCCAATCATGAGCTCTCAAGAGAAATAATTATTCAAAACTTTTATGCTCGGCTTTCTCATGATGATCGATCCATGCTCGATACTTCTTCTAATGGTTCCTTTATCAAGAGGACTATTGAATTCAAATGGGATCTTCTGGAAAGAATTAAAAGCAAATCTAAAGATTGGGAAATCGACAAAGGTAAAGAGTCAGGCATAAATCTTGAGTTTGATTGTGTTAAATCTTTTATGGAAACTGATGTTCTTCATAAGTTTAGTTCTAAATATGGACTTGACTCTGAGATAGTAGCTACCTTTTGTGAATCTTTTGCTGCTCATGTTGATCTCCCTAAGGAGAAATGGTTTAAATATCATCCACCCATTGAATTAAATTAAGAACTCATTATTGTTAAAGAAGAAACAATTGTTTACAATGTTGATCCAGTTGTGCCCACTGCTTATATTGAGAAACCTCCTTTCCCTGTTATGATTAAGGAACATGCTAAAGCTTCAACTATGGTTAACAAAAGTAATATAAGAACACCTAGACCTTCTGAACAAATTAAGGTTGAACCTAAAATTGCAATGGTTAAAGATCTTTTGGTTGATGATATTGATGGGCATGTTATTTATTTTTGCGATGAGGCTGCTAGAATTTCCAAACCTGTTAGAAATGAATGAGATATGCTAGATAAGAACAAGCCTGTAGTTGGCATGCATGTTGTTTCTGTTAAGATTGGAGATCATTGCAATCATGGTTTATGTGATATGGGTGCTAGTGTGAGTGCTATTCCGTTTTCTTTATATCAAGAAGTAATGCATGATATTGCACCTGTTGAGATTGAAGATATTGATGTTACTATTAAGCTTGCAAATAGAGATACTATTACACCACTTGGGATTGTTAGAGATGTTGAAGTCTTGTGTGGTAAAATCAAATACCCTACTGATTTCTTTGTACTTGGTTCACAACAAGATAATTTTTGTCCCATTATATTTGGTAGACCTTTCTTGAATACCGTTAATGCTGAAACCGATTGTGTTAAAGAGAAGGTTAGAGTTAAGTTTGGTGATATATCTCATGAATTTAATTTCTCTAAGTTTAGTAGTGTCAGTGTATAAAACATGGGTATTTTATACCCTGACTTATGCACAGACAGTAGTAGCTTCCCTGCTGGCCAAGGCTTGTCGGAAATTATCAATAACAAGATTCAAGACCCAGTTGCAGAAGCTACTGGGGAGAAGATCAAGATGAAGCATCAACAAGTACTTAACTAGTACTGAAGATGAAGGCATTACTCGCCGGCAAGATTTGAGCCGGCAAGGTGAAGGCCCGGCAAGCTCCGTGCCGGCAAGTTTTCGCTAGCTCGTCAACGCTCCACCTCACCGACAGCTAGTCACTAATCGGTGAGGTGTCGACCATGCAGGCGGGTTGGTGAGATTTGTCAGGGCACGTGTCAGTCTGCTGGAAGGAGATTTAACTTTAATGACACCCGTCTAGGAGGCGTGTCAAGATAATAGGAGGTAGCTGGGCGAGCGGTGCAGAAACCTTGCCGGGGCTACTCCTCTACATGACACCTAATGGAGCATTTATTGCTTTTGTCCTAATCCGGCAGAGTTAGGTATGATAGCACTATTTGCTATCTAGTCAGTATGTAATGACTGTTTTCTCACTGTGGTTACCCCTTGAGCTATAAAAGGAGGCCCAGGGCAACCTTTACAAGGATCGATCCTTTGCACAACTTGCAGGCGTAGCTGCTTCTTCCACACCTTGCCGGCGAAGCGCTCCTTGTACTTGTGTTCATACTCATCCAATACATCAAAGCAGGAGTAGGGTTTTACACCTCACGGTGGCCCAAACCTGGGTAAAAACCTTTGTGTTCTCTGCTGATTCTGCTCTTTGTGCTTGTGCATTCCCCTAGTCGAACCGCGAAGGGGTTAGATGGCCCCAAAGATGGTCGTACGCATGGCATCTTTGGCGCACCAGGTAGGGGAATCACTTGCGCGAACCTGAATCAGTAGATTGCGTGTCAGTTTCATCAGCTTCATCACCATCTTTCTCATCGTCGATGGCTCCCAAGAAGAAGGGTATCACGATGACGGCTCCCTCCACTTCCAAAGTTCCTTCGCACATATCCGTAGGCGGCGCAGGCAGCGCGGCCAACGCGGGTTGTACGGACACCGTGGATGGCACGACCGGCGCAGGCGACACGGTCGCCATGCCCACCGTGGTCGGAGGAGGAGGCGGAGGCACTGGAGGCGGTCAACCTCTTCGACCCTCTGGCGAGCAAAGTCACAGCGGCACAGGCGGTGCGAACGGATGACTTCCACCTCCTCGACGCGTCGATGAGCGCAGCCGCCGGAGCAACAATGCTCGGGCCGGCACAAGTCAAGATCCCACCGCAGCGACGTCCAGAGATGCTGCATCAAGACATACACCATGCCCATCTCATGATGGGCGCAGCATGACTCCGAGCAGCGTCGACGATCCAGGGCGACGGCGACCACATGGCAAGACACCTGTCGATCAAGTTCCAGATCTTCAGGCACCACCTCTCCCACGGCAGCCCGCTACTGAGCATGTGCCGCGGCAGCAAGATCGCAATGGCGCTCCTGCTGGTTCTGCCAGGAGTAGAGCGACATCACGTTCTTCGCTTCCGGCTATGCTAGCCACAGCAGCAGAGGCGATGGTGCGAGCCCAGATGTTGTTGAACTTTCCTCTGGCAGCAGACAAGATGGATGAGTGGAGAGCCACCATCTAGAGCCTGATTGGATTTGCCGAGACGAGCAGGTCACAGCAAGCGGAGCCCTCACGGCGTCCGCAAACAGCACCAGTAGCTCCGACTGGTGGCCGTGTTGAAGGTGCTGCGCCAACGGTGCAATCACCTCCGCGCCAACAACGTAAACATCAACAGCAACCACGGCAAACTCAACGATCTTTTGAGCCCGACAAGATGTCAATGGCTTCTTCGGATCCGCAAGCGCGGCAAGATCAGCGACGAGTGCTGCAAGATAGGCGGGTGGAAGATACTCGTACTATCATCGAATGGAGCCGGGAGGCGCGCCGTCAATCTGATGCGCGCAACGGCCCAGTCATTGATGAGCCTGCGCCCGAGGCTGGCGGATACCTGCCTTACGAGGTTGGGTGCCCTGCCTTCACTCGCGAGCTGTGGCAAGTCCGCTGGCCGTCAGTCCGGGCCGTCAAGCCGGAAGTACCAGAGAAGTACAATGGCAAGCTAAACCCGGCAGAGTTTTTGGGTATTTGCATGATTGCTGTACAAGCTACCGGGGGAATAGACGAGAAGATCCTCGCCAACTACTTTCCATTGGTGCTCAAGCCCAATGTGAGGTCTTGGCTGATGAACTTGCCAGAGAACTCCATTTCTTCGTGGTCTGATCTTTGCAATGAGTTTGTTGATGCTTTCACTGGAGGCCATAAGGCTCCCGGTCAGCCCAGCGACCTGCAAGTGATCCTGCAAAGAGATGGTGAATCTTTGCGCAAGTATATCCAGAGGTTCAATCGTGTGCACCGTAATATTCCGGATGTGCACCCTGCAGCTGTCATTGTCGCCTTTCACACGAATGTGCGCAATCGGAGGATGCAGGAAAAGATGAACGTCAAGCTGCCGAAGACCGTCAATGAGCTCTATACGTTGGCGGATAAGTGTGCACGAGCTGAAGAAGGGAGGAGGATCCCCGGGGAAGATGCGGGCGCAGAAGTCGACTCGGAAGATGACAACGCCGCTGCCCCGAAAAAGAAAGGCTAAAAGCCCAACAGGAAGCGCAAAGGCAAGACTATTATGGCTGTCGAGGGTTCCGGCAATTCTGAGTCCGCCAAGAAATCCAAGACAGAGAACTCCGGCAAGGAGGCTGATGTATGCGCCGCTTGTCAGGAGCTGGCGGCAAATGAGAAGGCCGGCAAGTCTGACGAGCCATATTACAAGATTCACTGCACTAAGGGTCATGATCTCCAAGAGTGCCGGCAAGTTGAACATCTTCCCGAGAAACAAAAAGCTGAATATGAAAAGCGTGACAAGGAGAAGGGCTAGGATGGTGTCGGTGGATCTGGCAAGAGAGGTCGTGGTGGTCGAGGAGGCCACCGCGGCAAGGCCAAGCAGCAAAAAGAGAAGCCTACTAGAGGCCGTGAAAAGAAAGAGGATGATGATGGAAGTGATGAGGAGGACGACGGAGAGTCCAGTGAATAGGAATTCCAGAAGGAAACTGAGGCCATGTGTATTGATGGGGGTGCATCTTTGCATTCCTCTCACCGTCAACTCAAGCAGTGGGTGCGTGAGGTCAATGCAGCAGAACCGGCAGTGGGCGCGCAGAAGCCGCTCAAATGGTCACACACGCCTATCATTTTTTATGCCGAGGACCACCCTGATCGCATAACTGCGGCCGGGTGCTTGCCGTTGTTGGTTTCACCAACAATGCGCAACCTCAAGGTTACAAAAATGTTAGTTGACGGTGGGGCTGGTCTGAACTTGATCTCACCAGAAGTTATCAAGAGGCTGCAAATTCCCGTTGAGGAACTCGAGAAAACAGGCATGTTTCAAGGAGTGAACCCGGGAAGGAGCCAGCCCATAGGAAAGAACACATTGCCAGTGACATTTGGCAGGGAACTGAATTACAGAACAGAGAAAGTTGTTTTTGATGTTGTCAAGATCCCCTTGCCGTATAATGGAATTCTTGGCCGCCCAGCCTTGGCGAAATTCATGGCAGCATCCCATTATGCTTACAACACATTGAAGATGCCAGGGACGATGGGTGTCATCACCATCAACTACGACAAGAAAGATGCAGTTATCTGTGTTGACAAGATGTACAGAGAAGCGGTTGCAGCATCGGCCGCCAAAGCACCTACTCCCACCAACGAGAAAAAGAAAAGCAAGAAGAGCGGCAAGACTTCTGACAAATCTTCCAGGAAGCGCACTTCTTCAGAGTGCTGCGCACCCGTTGAAGATTTGCCGGAAAGCTCTACCGCCAAGAAGTCCAAAGCTACTCCACCAGCAACCAAGAAGGTGCCGGCAAACGAGGATGGCACTGGCAGTACCTTCACCGTCAGCGCTACCCTTGACAGCAAATAGGAAAGCGCGCTCGTTGCCTTCCTGTAGGCGAATGTCGATGTGTTTGCATGGCAACCATCTGATATCCCCGGTGTTCCCAGGGAGGTTATTGAGCACCACCTTGCTGTCTGTCCTCACGCTCGGCCCGTTAAGCAGAAGGTCAGGAAGCAGGCTTTGGAGCGGCAACAGTTCATTGCCGAGGAAATCAAGAAACTTGAAGCAGCAGGTTTAGTAAGAGGTGTACTACATCAACTTGGTTGGCAAATCCAATTGTAGTGCGTAAAGCAAATGGAAAGTGGAGACTTTGTATCGACTACACTGATATTAACAGAGCATGTCCAAAGGATCCCTTCCCTTTGCCGCGCATTGATCAAATTGTAGACTCTACTGCCGGCTATGGTTTATTATCTTTCCTTGATGCATATTCTGGGTACCATCAGATTTTCATGGCCAAGTAAGATGAGGAGAAAATCGCATTCATTACTCCATGTGGTACATACTGCTTCGTGCATATGCCTTTCGGATTAAAGAGTGCTGGTTCAACATTTGCGAGAGCAGTCCAGATCGGTTTTGAGCCCCAGCTGCATAGAAATGTGGAAGCGTATATGGATGATATAGTGGTCAAAACCAAGGATAAATCAACACTCATTCAGGACTTAGAAGAAACATTTGCAAACTTGCGCAAGATCAATTTGAAGCTCAACCCCGAGAAGTGTGTGTTTGGCATTCCATCCGGCAAACTTCTTGGGTTCTTTGTATCTCAACATGGAATTGAAGCAAATCCCGACAAGATCAAAGCAATTCAGCAGATTCAGGCACCAAGAAGCGTCAAGGATGTGCGGCGTCTTGCCGACTGTGTTGCTGCCTTAAGTCAGTTCATTTCAAAGTTTGCTAAGCGCACCTTGCCATTTTTCAAAATATTGAAAAAGGCAGGTCCAATGAAATGGACTTCGGAAGCGGAGGCCGTGCTGTAGGATTTGAAAAGATACCTGTCCTCCGCGCCAACACTAGTTGCGCTTAAACCATAAGAACCGTTGCTACTGTATCTTGCGGCAACAAATCAAGTGGTCAGTGCTGCACTAGTGGCGCAGAGGGAAGCCGATGACGAGGAAGCAACAACGGCAAGCCCATCCAATGACAAGCCGGAATCTTCTCCGGCAGGGTTTAATACCGACAAATCAAAAACGGCGCAAGCAAATGAAGCTGATCAACAGATGGTGCCGAAGAAGAAGGTGGTGCAGCGACCAGTGTATTTTGTTAGTTCCCTCCTGCAGGGGGCTAGATCAAGATATTATGGAGTGCATAAGTTGCTTTCTGGCCTTCTCATGGCCTCGAGAAAGTTGCGCCACTACTTCCAAGCACATGAGATTACAGTCGTCACAAGCTTTCCGCTGCAGCGCATTTTGAGAAATCCAGATGCAACTGGCAGGATAGTGGACTGGGCATTGGAGTTGTCAAGCTTTGCACTCAATTTTGAAAGCACATCAACTATTCAGAGCAGAGCCTTGGCGGAGTTCATTGCAGAATGGACGCCAACGCAAGATGAAGAAATTCAAGAAAAAGCTCTCCCCGGCAAAGAAACAGCTAAAGAATGGATCATGTACTTTGACGGTGCCTTCTCGCTGCAAGGCGCCGGTGCCAGTGTGCTGCTTGTCGCACCCACCGAAGAGCACCTCAAGTATGTAATCCAAATGCACTTTCCCAGGGAGAAAGCAACGAACAACACTGCTAAGTATGAGGGACTTCTTGCCGGTCTTAGGATCACAGTGAACCTTGGAATCAGAAATTGATCATCCGTGGCGACTCGCAGCTTGTTGTGAAACAAATCAACAAAGATTACCAGAGCCCGTCAATGGAGGCGTATGTGGAAGAAGTGAGGAAATTGGAAGAGCACTTTGACAGATTGCAAACAGAGCACATTCCTTGTGCGGAAAACAGCATTGCTGATCACCTGTCAAAGTGTGCTGCTCAAAAGCTTCCTGTGGAACCGGGAACTTTTGTACTCCATTTGAATCAACCATCAGTCACTCCATCAACGCAGGCGAACAAGAGAAGAAAGTTGAACACCGGCAAGTATTTTCCGTCAGAGCTCCCAGAAGCCGCCGGCAAGAAAGTTGCTGGGGACAATGACACGACTATTGGTGAGAAGCGGCTTCGCGCAGAACCTCAGGTTCTTGCTGCTGAGACAAGCGCTCCCATGGTCGAAGAGATGCCTTTAGTCCTTGTCGTCGAGCCACAGGCTCCAACTTGGGCACAAGACATAGTTCATTTCCTTCAAACAGGAGAACTTCCCGATGACCAAGAAGAAGCTAAGAAAGTAGCCCGTCAGTCAACTATGTATCAGTTTGTGGATAACATTCGGTACAGAAAGAGACACGGTGTGAAATTGAAGTGTATTTGCTGGGAAGATGGATTAAAGCTATTGGCGGAGATACATGGAGGTGTGTGTGGATCTCACATAGGATCAAGGGCACTTGCCGGAAAAGCTTTCCGGCAAGGCTTCTATTGGCCCACTGCCCTCCAGGATGCAACTGAGCTAGTAACCAAGTGTGAAGCATGCCAGTTCCATTCAAAGAACATACATCAGCCAGCTCAGGCTCTTCAAATAATACCTCTCTCCTGGCCTTTCTTGGTCTGGGGGCTTGACATCTTAGGCCCCTTCCCCCGTGCTACCGGGGGCTTTGAGTTCTTGTACGTTGCAATCGACAAGTTCACAAAGTAGCCTGAGGTGGAGCCAGTGAGGAAGGTGACAGCACAGTCAGTCGTCAAGTTTTTCAAAGGATTGGTTTGCCGTTTTGGTGTTCCTAACAGGATCATCACTGACAACGGCACACAATTCACTAGCCGCACCTTCATGCAGTACATCCAAGACCTTGGCAGCAAAATCTGTTTTGCATCTGTTGCTCACCCGAGAAGCAACGGTCAAGCGGAAAGGGCAAATGCTGAAGTGCTGCGAGGCCTCAAGACAAGAACTTTTGACAAGCTGCACAAGTGTGGAAGGCGCTGGATTGATGAGTTGCCGACAATTCTTTGGTCACTCAGAACGACACCAAATCGAGCTACCGGCCAAACACCATTCTCCCTAGTCTATGGTGCAGAAGCGGTGCTCCCCACGGAACTCACATACGGGTCACCTCAAGTACTCGCCTACGATGAGGCAGAGCAAGAGCAGTTGCGGCAAGATGATGCCACGCTCCTTGAGGAAGATCGCCATCAGGCAGCTGTGCGAGCTACACGCTACCAGCAAGCCTTGTGTCGCTATCACAGCCGCAAAGTGCATGCCCGAAGCCTTGAGGAAGGCGACCTTGTTCTTCAGTGCATTCAGTCCGCCAAGAAATCAAACAAGTTGAGGCTGAAGTGGGAAGGCCCTTATCAGGTAGCACGAGTCACCAGACCTGGCGCAGTCCGTCTGGAGACCGAAGATGGCATCCCAGTGCAAAACTCATGGAATATTGAGCATCTTCGCAAGTTCTACCCATAAGGCGCAGTTGTCGGGTCTCCCGGTAACCCCTTTTATACAAGCTTTGTCAACAAGATTTGTAACCCTTTGTACAAAGCCAGGCGCAGATCCTGTGCATAACTGAAATAAAGCTAAGTCTTTCGCAACTCTTTGTACATATTCATTTGTGTATAAATGTATATGATGTTGTGATTACGCTTTGATTTGTATGAAATGGCTGATGAACCGTCAAGGTTCCCAAACCACTCTTTTCTCTTCTTTCTTTTTCTCAAAGGACAGAAAGATTCCTCGCATGCAAGTTTCCCGGGGGGAGTGACAATGGGGATACCATTTAATGACGTTCAAGTAATCATTTTGTACGACAAGAAAGACAGTACAAGGAAAAGCTAAGTTGAAAAACTTTGAAATAATTTCCTTGTTACATTTGCAATTTCCCTTGAACGATTCTTTGTTTGTATGAAAAACCTGCACGCGAAGGAACCTTGTCGTGATCATTCGCGCTCTTACTTTGTTTCGAGTCCACTCAACAATTTAAGTAGTTGCATTGAAAATGTCAAAGGAAAACTTGTCGGCGGCAACACTACCAGCAGGCTGCTAAGGACCTGTTCCTCAAGCGCTCGTAGCAAGTGCAGGCACCAGCAAGCTTCTGGTATGCGTAGGGTATAAAATCAAGTCATACAAAGACAAAGAGAAACAAGCACTACTGGAATCAGAGAATTTGCCATCAGTCTACTCTTTGCCGTCTGCTAGCGGACGGCAAAGACAATCTTTGCCGTCCGCTTCCATAAAGCAGACGGCAAAGAGCAGACTGATGGCAAAGATCATGTTTGCCGTCAGTTCACTCTTTGCCGTCCGCTGGCGGACGGCAAAGAGCCCCAAAGCAGACGGCAAAGAGCAGGCGTGGGGCCCACTGGAGCGCTGCGCTGGGTAGTACACTCTTTGAGGTCTGTTCACTCTTTGCCGTCTGCCAGCTGACGGCAAAGATCCCAAAAGCAGACGGCAAAGAAAATCACAGACGGCAAAGAGAAAACACAGTCCATGGATCGATCACGCGGATCGATGACGTGGCAGATCCACCCCGCGTACAGCCCGCCCCACCACACACCACGATCCACTCCCACCCTCCTCTCTCTCTCTCCCTTATCCTCTCTCGTGCCTCTCTCTCTCTCCCTCGTACATCCCTCTCTCTTTCTCCCGCAGGAAGCCGCCGCCGCTCGCCTCACCGGCTGCCACCGATCCTCCTCCTCCACCTCGCCGCGGGATCCTCCTCCTCCTCCCTGCCCGCGACCCCGTGCCTCCTCCCGATCCCGAGCTCCCCTGCTCGTCAACCGCCGCCGCCCTTCGATCCGGCCTCGCCGCAAGAGATCGCCGCCGCCTGAGCAGGAGGCCACCGCGGCATCCTCCTCCTCCTCCTCGCCACGGGATCCTCCTCCTCCTCCCTCCCCGCGACCCCGCACCTGAGCAGGAGGCCGTCGCGGGATCCTCCTCCTCCTCCCTGCCCGCGACCCGTGCCTCCGCCCGATCCCGAGCTCCCCTGCTCATCAACCGTCGCTGCCCTTCGACCCGGCCGCGCCGCTGCTTCGTCAAGAGCTCGCCGGAGCTGCCCTGCAGCACCCCTTTCTCCTTCCGTCTCCCTCACCCTCCATCTGCCCCTCTGCCATGGTAAAATCCGCTCAAGACCACCGTCCGCCGCCTCGAGCTCGACGCCCACGCTCGGATCTAGCCGCTGGCAAGGGCCAGTTCATCCATTTTTTGTGAAATATTGTAGTTTTTTTGTGTGCTGATTCGTTCATTTGTTCGTCATGTAAATGGAGAACTTCATATTGTAAATAGTGTATTTGTGTGTAAATACTGTGATGATGGATATACTGTGCAAATAGAGTATTCGTGTCTTGTAAAATCCGTTCGTTCGTCATCCATTCTTGAACTGTTGATGGTGAAATGGCTGTGAAATTTTTTTTGTCTACGCCATCAAGCATCTACGACCTCTGCACCTCGACTGTTGGTTCATATTTTTTTTAAATAAAATAATTTTCTTTGCCGTCTGGGGTGTATGAGGCAGACGGCAAAGACAGAGTCTGGCTGATGGCAAAGCTGCTTTTTTTTGCCGTATGCTACTATCCGGTTGACGACAAAGATGGAGTTTTACTGACGGCAAAGATCTTTGCCGTCCGCTACGCTTATGCAGATGGCAAAGTAGCTCATTACCGTAGCTTCCAGTGCCGGAAGCGTTTGCCGTCTGCGGCAGACGGCAAAGACCTTTGCCGTCTGCTTTCTGGTCCTTTGCCATCTGCCAAGGCAGACGGCAAATCAGCTGATTCCTGTAGTGAAGGGAGATAGCATACATTCATTCATCAGCACAAGTTATATTACATCACAAAAGCAGTGCAGATCTAACATAAGATCGAATGTATCTTTTACATGATAACACAGCGGTGGATATAACGACAAGCTTAATCGCGACGATCGCCTTGGATCCTGGGAACTTGGAGAACCTTGTCGGCAAGAGGAGCAGCAATCTTGTCGGCAGCAGTGACATCAGTGTCTTGCGGCAGCTTTCTGAAGATCCCGGAGAGATCAAGGCTGGGATTGCGATGAGCAAGCTTGAGCAGTACCTTGTAAAGGACATTGCACGCAAACTTCAAGGATTCATCGGCAAATGAGGTGGACCTGTCGTCATGATATGTCTTCAGTGCATCGATGAGGCCATCAAAGAATTTGGTCAATCTAGCACTGGCGGCCTCATGTTTTGACGGTGAAGCTCCAGCTCGTCATATCCATGATGGCAAGTTGGGAAGTGAGGCACTCAGCTATATCAACAAGCCTCTTCGTCCAAAGGGAGAGCACCTCACGCAGTTCTACAAACTTGTTCTCGGCGTCTTCCCAGAGAGTTTCTTCTGTGTCAAGCTTCTCCATCAAGAGCCTTTCTCGTTCCTTGGCGGATTCAAGATCTGTTTCCAGGCCGGCAAATTTCGATTTCAAATCCTCGACTGCCTTGGTGGAAGTATCGAGATCTTGGTTCTTAGACGATAGCTGCGTTTGCAAGTCCCCTAGAGTGTGGGCTGCCTTCAGTGCTTCGTTCTTGAGAATCTCAATCTCTTTACTGCTATCGGCAAGCTCCTCCTTCAGCTTGCCCACCTGGATTTCAAGGTCTGCTTTGGCAGTAGCGGCAGCGACAGTGTTGTCGGTACCCTCCTTGAGCTTGGCGGTGTTCTCTTGAGCTTGGATTTCGATAAACTCTCTGTGGTTTTTCTCCAACTCTAGAATCCTCTGCTCAACGAGCTTCTCAATTTCTTCATCCTTGCCGCGGAGAGTGGCGGTAAGGGCTTCTTCCCATGCGGCAAGATCTTTCTCTTTGGCGTTGAGCAGCGCCTCGCGCTCTGTCAACTTGCCATCACGGATTGCCGCTTCTTCCTTGGCGGCAGTAAGCTTTTCCTCTTGTTTCATAAGATTGCGGACCTGCTCGTTGTACCACGTGCGCAGCTCATTCGCTTTCTCCTTCAATTTCTGGTCAACCAGATCCGTAGATTTGCGCTCTTCTTGGACCCTGCTCCACCTTCAACTGTACCTTTCTTGGGCACCTTTGAACCCGATGACCATGATTTCCATGAAGGCAAGATCTTCAGCATTGTCAATTGCATCAGTGGCTTCGGTAGTTCTTTGGGAAAGAGGGAGCAAGATCCGAGCAATATCTTCATCAAGTTCAGCCCTGCAGTGCTAGATGAACTGGGGGCTCCAGACTCATGCTGAGAAGCAACTAGCGCAAAACTGCTTGGCGGGGTCTGCAAGGTTGACATCGCTGGCTGGTTGTCGAGGATCGGCGTGTCAGTATTGACGGGCGCCTTCTCTGCATCCATCCTGGCGGAGTCAGATGTGTTGCTGGAGGATCTCTCAGGTTCATCGGGGTTTTCTCTGACCTCTTCAACAACTTGCACAAGATTTTCTTCAGCAGCAATCTTGGCGGCTTCATCAGCGGCATCTTTTGCAATATCTGCTACCTCTTCAAGGATTTCACCTTCTTCAGGAGAGGTTGGAGCTATGGAGTGAGGCAGAAGCAAAAGAGAAAATGAGATTCAATTTACAAGTCAAGTTCAAGAAAACAAAAATTCTGTGAGAGATGTGTAAAGGCAAGAGGATTACCTGTTGACACTTGTTGAGGAAGGGCATCTCCTTCCCCGGCAACTTGTGTTGCCGGTGCACGGTCATTGGCAGATTCGCTTGTCGGAGTAGCTTCCGTGCGGGCAGGCTCATCGGTGGAGGCCCTTGTCTGAGAAACATTCTCCGGAGCAATGGTTGATGGTGTCGTGGTTTTGTCACGGCAGATGTCCTCGTGAAAGGACTTAGTCATGAGGCCATTGCAGCTAGGTGATAACTCGAACGGGGTTGATCGGAGTCGAGAGACAAGGGTTTACCCAGGTTCGGCCCCTCGCAATGGAGGTAATAGCCTACATCCTGCTTGATTGTTATTTGATGATGATGATGATCTCGATTACAAGGGTGCAACTTGGCTAACCTAGTACTCGAGAGCTTGTAACTTGGTCCCTTTCCGCCTCAGGGGCTCGCTTTTATATACAGGTCAAGACCCCAGGTTTACAACAGAGTCCAGGTCATAACATGACCCGTGCCCTAATCTATTTCCTACTCATCGTCTTCCCCAAGTAAAGGAAAACTTATTGCGTCCTTAGGTAAGCCGCCGCCTCAGGTACTGGACCGCCCAGCCGGCCTGTTTATGAGTCGCCCTAATGGGCCTTGGAGTCTTGATAGCCGCAACTCTCTTTAAGTCACCACTGGATAACCCGGCCCTGAACAGGCGGGTCATACCGTGGGGTTATATCCCCAACATTAGCCCCCAGAGTGATGTGGATTCATTCACGTCAATCTTCAGTCTTGTTGTACTTCCGGGTCATATGAATTTGTTGGCTCATAATACCTCTTTACCTTAGCGTTCCTCGCTCCCTCATGTCAGGACGTCATCTTCCGGAATCAACGGTGCTTAAGTGTGACGTCACAGCAAATCGAGGCGCCTCTTCGCCAAAAGTTACTGTGCCTCCTTTGTTTTCGCACCTGCCTTTTCCCCTTCTTATCATATTATAAATATCCTCAAGGGCAACAGTTTTCTTTAAAGAAATCGTAGCATGCCGACTCTGCACGACGCCAGACTTGAAGTGGTTCTGGAGAACTCTTGACCGGCTTACCTGATGCTTCAGCCGCCTGTAAGCGACGCAATGAGGTGCCTCACAGTCCAACCCCATCTCTTCCACGAGCCGGCCTTTTTAAGCATCCTCTTAACCCATCTGATTCAAATTACCAGGAGTCGCCACCATCATCTAGTGACTCATCTGCCACTCAACTGCCACCCTTGGTCATTAAGCAAGGGTAAGTTCTTCTCAATAAACCATGCTTCGTCGTAACCATTATCTCGCTTATTTAAGTCTGCTTATGAATTCATAGGGCAAAGCCTAAGAAGAGGAAAACTGGCGAGTCATCTTCGACCCCAGAGAACTTTGAGTCAGAAAACCCAAACTTGGTGATCACTGAAGGTCAACACGAGATGGCGAAGGATCAGCCTGGTGAAAATGTTGATCCGCCCAGGCAAAACGAGCCGCCAACTACTAAAGAGGTGGATACTCAAGTTGGCATGACTGACGTGGTGGAGGATCTTAACTCGCCAAGTCATGTTCGCCCTTCTAGTCTGATGAAGGCAGCTGAAGATATAGTCTTATCATCTCCCCAAGCCGATGATGATGTTGGCATCACAGGGGTATCCTTCAAGACTCCAGAGACGTCAAGCGTTCTGACCAAGCTTGTATCAAAAGATGAGCCAGTCGCGTCTGAGAAAGGAAAAGGGAAACTTGAGCTCCCAAACTTTGAAGATCTCAGTGCGGCCGATCTCCATGAGGCGTACTTGACCCGGCTATCTGTAAGCCGGGAAATGGAAGTAAGCCTGGTCAATATGCTGAAGAGGAAATATGAGGTTAGAAATGTCCCTTCTTTCCATACTGTATATATCTTGTGTAGCCGCCAAGTCTTAGACATAGGTCAGAATGAATATGTGTAAGACTTTCAGTATGATATACTCGCTTCGGGACTGTAGCCCCCAAGGGCCGGGTTGTTATGTATATAACAAACCGGTTCTTTAACATTTGTCTCTTAGAAGCAACGTGTAGCCCCCAAGGGCCGGGTAGTTATGTATATAACCAACCGGTTCTTTAACAATTGTCTTTTAGAAGTGACGTGTAGCCCCCAAGGGCCGACTCATTTTGATAAGATGAGCCGGATCTTATTCCCTTAGTGATCATCAGAAGAGAAAAAATGACCTGCATTAGCCCCCAAGTGCCATGTAGATTGCTAGCAAACTGCTTGGGACTTTAAGTGAGAATTTTTAGCCGTCTCATAGCCCCCATGGGTCGGGTCGTGCAATTTTGTGGGCTCAATAGCATATAGCATTCCGCTGACAAGATCTGGTTATGACAGGATATGCTCAATGACGCCGAGTCAAAGGTGGCCGGCTTACAAGAGCAACTCAAAGCTGAGAAGAAGCTTCATATAGACGCCGAGTCATCTGTCGCAGCCTCGCACGAATCTGTATCAACAACTGCTGAAAACTTGAAATCTGTGAAGACCTCTCACGGGGAAGAAAAAGCAGCGTTGTTGAAACGTTCTGAAGAGGTAGGGAACCGGCTCAAGCCCATTACTGATGAAGTAGACGGCTTGAAGCGTTATATTACCGATATGACCCAGGCCATCTTTGGTAAGTGACCCGCCAATCAGTAAGGAATAACTCGCCCGAAATCTCTGATATTTGTATTGGAATGTTGTAATCGAATGTGTTCAAATATTGCAGGTAGCAGAAGCATCAATCTGCGTCAAGATCCCCGTATCAAGCTCAAGGCGGTTTACACTTTCTTGGAGCAACTTTATGTAGGGAGCTTGTTCACAATTATGTCTGTGATGGGTCACAAAGAGCTGCCACATTTCATAAGGGACATGTTGAATCAACTTTCAACCATGCCTGGACAAATTGAAGAGTTGAAGAAATCAGCCGCCCGAGCGGGTGCCATGATGTCCTTAAGCCGGGCCAAAGCTTATGTGCCAGATATGGATCCTTCCGAGATGACCGGCGGGTTTCCAGAGTTCAACACTGATGGCAGCGAATTCTCTGTAGCAGATTATGCCCGGTGTTTGAAGGAGACTCGTGTTTTGGCGAGTCAACTTGTTGAAGAGTTGGACTTGAAGAGGTACCAGCCGGCTTACAAAGAAGAGAACGTGCGGGTCACCCCGCCATCTTACACACCCATCGACCTAACTCTGGCACGGCGTAAGCGTATCTTTGCTCCTGATGTTGACCCATCAATTATCATGAAAGAGGATGCCATCTTTCAGGCCTTGACAACTATCGACTGGGATCTGGACAATCTTCAGATCGGAAGAAGAGCGGAGCCGGAGCAGGATGACCCGGAGGCCCAAGCCGCCGATGAACACCAGGAAGGGGCTAACCCGGGATCTAATGACCCGGAGGGCACAGAAACTGGTGCCCAGGAGTAGATGTCTCCAAAAAAACTTTTGATATCATGGAGCCCAGCTATGGCTTTGTAATAGGATAGTTAGAAACACTTGGGTGCGCTAACGTGCCTTCGCACACTTAAATATTAGGCAGTATTTTGGATGAAATAGCTGCACTGGTGTGGTTGTATGTTAACCCGCCCAGTCTCCTTTGAAAAAATCTACGCTTCGTTGAGTAACAGTATGGAGAGTCATATTTGTATGAACCATCAATAGTTTATCCTTCTCTGCATAACACAGGTTTAGAATAACCCGGGGCGCTTAATAGCTATCCGGCTTGTGGTTAGCACCAGTCTGAAATAAACTGCTATGATTTTTGTTGACTCATGGTCAATAGGCATTTGTCTTTTGTTTTAAACCGGTTTGTCCATGATCCGACGGCTCATGGACAAAAGGAAACAAAGATACCCCCTGTAAAAAATTGAACAGAAATCGTGAATAGATATCAATGTTAAGTCGGCTTTCGAGGCACGAAAATATAGACCGGCTTTCGAGGCTCGAGTCTTGCTTCAATGAAGCTGGCGTGATAGCCCATGGTTTATCCTCGCTCTCTGTAAGCCGGCTCTCACGTGACATATCCGATGTTTTAACCAAGACAAGTTCAGGGTCATAGAGATGATTGACTTGTCAAGAGTACACGGGGTCACCTAATCGGAGTAGCATCAAGCAGACAGGCAGGTTTAACCAAGATAATGTGGCGTCATTTGCCGGGTCAAGAGGGTGAGATAGCTAAACTCAGTGAGTTGGAAGCCCCCAAGTGACCAATGATCAAAAACGAAAAGACTCATGCACAATATTGGAGATGAAACGACAGAGGCCCCGAGTTTCGGGGATGCCGGCTTATGTATAGTTAAGGGCTGGGGTAGAGCCCACCATGTAGACAGCCGCCCAGGGGGGCGTGTTGAAGGAATCCTGAGCCGGTCGGTCATCGGGGTAGCCCCCAAGCCCGCCATCGTAAAGCGGGAGGATCGACTCGGTCTCGCCTACCGAGGACTCGCCATCAGAGTAGACGAGGGTATCGCTGCCGGACGCAGAGTTATCTGCAAGGTCCACCCCCTGAGTGAAGCCGATGAAGACGTGCTTCCGACCGGCCTGAGCCTGGGTGGGTTGCGCGCGCCAAGCCGGCTCGACGATGTCGGTGCAAATGTCCGGCTCGGGTTCAGATCCGCCGGCTTTGCTGATGAAAACGTGGATTTTGCCGAAGGGGACCCGGTACCCGTACTCGATTGAGTCGGCCTCGGGGCCCCATTCTGAATCGTCGATGTAGAGGTTTCCGCGATGACTCTTGGTCATGCGGCCGATCGCGTATCCCTCGATCCCTGCAGGAGTTCCCTTCAAGTACTCAACACCACCGAGCGATAGCCCCACGGTGGGTGCCAACTGTCGTGGTTTTGTCACGGCAGATGTCCTCGTGAAAGGACTTAGTCGTGAGGCCATTGCAGCTAGGTGATAACTCGAACGGGGTTGATCAAAGTCGAGAGACAAGGGTTTACCCAGGTTCGGCCCCTCGCAATGGAGATAATAGCCTATGTCCTCCTTGATTGTTAGTTGATGATGATGATGATGATCTCGATTACAAGGGTGCAACTTGGCTAACCTAGTACTCGAGAGCTTGTAACTTGGTCCCTTTCCGCCTCAGGGGCTCGCCTTTATATACAGGTCGAGACCCCAGGTTTACAATAGAGTCCGGGTCGTAACATGACCCGTGCCCTAATCTATTTCCTACTCATTGTCTTCCCCAAGTAAAGGAAAACTTATTGCATCCTTAGGTAAGCCGCCGCCTCAGGTACTGGACCGCCCAGCCGGCCCATTTATTTGTCGCCCTAATGGGCCTTGGAGTCTTGATAGCCGCAGCTCTCTTTAAGTCGCCACTGGATAACCCGGCCCTGAACGGGCGGGTCATACCGTGGGGTTATATCCCCAATAGATGGGGAAGCTACAGTAGGATCCACCTCTTGGGGGACCTCTCCCATCTCTTTGTCAAGCTCAGAGGGAGGAACTTCAGTGTTGGCGCTAGTGGGCAAGATCTGCACCACGTTCACGCCAGGGGGCCGGGCTAGGGGCTGGTAACAATGGTTTCAACCGTTGTAACCCCCTGCCCAGCGCTTGCCACGAGATCCTACTCCGTTGCAGATTTGGCCCGCTTCGTCCGGTGCACAAGTGGTTCTGGATCTCTGCTAAGACAGAAGAAATCAAGTCAAGTTGGCAATCAAATGGAATCAAGACTTGATGAAGATAAACAATTTCACTTATTCCTCGTCTTCAGATTCGCTGAGGACGGAGAGATCATATCTTGCCGGCGGAGGCGACTCTCTGGCCCTCTTAAGTGCCGGAGAAGATGAACTTGCCGGCTGAGAAGACCCGATTTCCCCGGCAACTCCTTGTTGGGAAGGTGTGTGGCACCCCGGCTCAGAGAACAAGTTTACCAGTGTTTCCAACCCAGAGATCATGTCTTCTGGAAACACACAACAACTTGGAACAGAACTGAACTGATCTTTATTAAAATATCTCGAGTACAAGCTCATAATTTACATAATAGCGAGGCCAGAAGCACTGCACGTACTATGACAATATCTACATTATTTATGGAACATGTCAGGGCCTCGATACTACTGGGTAGACTACGGCGTAGCGGAACATAGCGCGGGAAACTCCATCCACAGGGACACTGCTGTGGACACGGCCTAGTCAGCATAGCACGAACCTCCGGGACCTCCGTCCTCGGCTTCTCCTGCATCTGGCATGATACGCCAGGTGAGTACTTGGAATGTACTCGCAAGCTCATGGCAACCAAAACAATGCAGCAAACAATAGCATGGCAATTACCAGGTTAAGAGATTAGGTTGCTCACTTACTGGTACCGAGTACCATCTTACTCTCATCTGGGTTGTCCCACAACCCTCGGAATGCTCACAGTCCACCGAGCACTTCCGAATATAAGACAAGTTCTTCCATCACTATTATCATTACGGTTGACCATCCTAGAGAGGCCTAAACGGACTGTCCAATACCGTGGACGCGGCTATTCGAATAGGTTTTACACTCTGCAGAGGTTGCGCACTTTACCCACACTATGGAGTACCTGGCCTCGTCATCCCATTCGGGTGGACCGGTGGTGCTCCAACGAAACCTGCCTGACCCGTGACCCCTCTATCGTACCACTGACAATCATACCCTCCCAGGGTCATGTCCTGGGTGGCCCCTATGTCACCCCGTGACACCTGCCACCGTCGTGGCCACTAACTATCCCAAACGGGGACGCCGGCAAAATAACTCAACTGGGCTCACATGATTATCGTCGTCTACCTTATCAGGGCAGCACGCACGCATAACCCTCCCTAGTTTGGTGGTACCGATAAAAGAGCACAAAGCCAGACCAAGTCAAGGCCGTCCCATACCGGCAAATGTGGCTGCACGGAAAAGTCCGGGTAGGTGGCTCTTGATCAACCAACTAAGTTTAGTGTTGTCAAGAACTTAACCAGTATGGATATTTATCAGGAATAATTTAATATGGCAGTAGCTAGGCATTTAAATAATTCACTATGGATTATCACATATTAAAATAATGCATATAATTCAATTAAAATAACCAACACTATTGAAATGCTTCATGCAATGGATGACATGGCTTGCCTTGCTTTGTTGGGTTGTCCACAAACTCCTGGGCTTCAAATCCAAAAGTATTTCCCTCTGAAAATATTTTTAAAATGCAATTGAAAATGTCACATACTACTGTTTTGTGCACCAGAAATTCTGTGAACATGGGAAAAATACCAAATTTACCAGAAAGATCGAGGAGCTCAATACAAACCAGATGCAAAAAGAATCAATTGGTTTGGACTTATGGTTTAAAAGTTATTAAGGGTCAAAGTTCTGGTCAAAATATGGAATAAACCGAAAAATCAGAAAAACCTCAGGGGGCCACGTCGAAGGCATAAAGTGGAAAGGCGCCTCCACTTACCGCTTCGGCGTGTCGCTGACTGGCGGGCCCCAGCAGTCAGATTTAAAAGGGGGAGAGAGGGAAACAGAGAGAGGCGGGGCTCCGGCGATGCGGACGGCGGCGAGGTCCGGCGACTACGGGAATCGAACGAGCGCTTCGAGATGAACACGTACGTACCCGTGGGTTGGCGAACGGTGGCCGGACGGCGTCGTCCCCTTCCTCTCTGGCGGCGGCGGCACTCGGGCGTCGTCGGAGACGGCGGTTCCGGCAGCGATTCGCTCGGGAAAGAGGTCGGGCGTGACCAGGAGGATGAGCTGAGCTCGATGAAGGAGTCGGTTGAGCTCGAGAAAGAGTGGAACGGCGAGGTGGTGGAGCTCGGGTGGCGGCGGTTCTCCGGCAAGATTCGAGGCCAGAGGGCCTCTTGGCCGTGGCTCGCTGCTCGGGAGGACGATTGGGAGGAGGAGGAGTGGGGTGAGGAGCTCGGGAGAGGCCGGGGAGGGCTTTATATAGTAGGGGGAGGAGCTCGGGCGAGCTCTCTGGAAATGGCGAGATCGGGACACGTCGCCGGCGATGGTATGCCGCGCTGGCTGGCGGCTTGCGGGCGACGAGACAGGAGCTAGCAGGAGGAGTAAATGCGGCTACGGCGGCTAGTGGAGGAAGACGACGCGCCGCACAGCCACTGTGCCTGCACGGGCGGCACATTGCGCGTGTGCCGTGGCGGCCGGCGAGGGCTTCTCCGGCGAGGGGAAGGATCCAGGGCGGCCAGGTGGAGGAAGGAGAGGATGTCGGCGCACGGAGACAAGCCGCTGCGGCGCAAGGCAATCGGACGAGACGCATCAGAGGCAGGCGAGGTGCAGAGCACGCGATTTGGCATGCCAGTCCCGTGCTCACCACGGGCATTGGTGTCTAGAGGCCTCGCGAGCCTGGCATTTCTTGTCTAGCACGTCGACCCTCGACCCCTTAGTCTCTCCATGCCTCTGGTTCGACTAGGTTCACTCTGAGGTGAAGTGTAGCTTCAACTACAGTCTCTGACAGTAAAATTGAGAGGGATCTAGAGAAGTGGTGAGCTGGGGATGGAGCCAATGGAGATGTCTGGGATGTTCTGCTTTGGAAGGATTATGATCTGGCCAAGTTTGAGAAGATTTGATCAAGATTTGGATATAGTTCATGTACAAGTGATGTACTGAATCAGAAACAGAGATGAGCTTGATGCACTCATCTGGTTGATCTTCTGGGGCTGAAATTTGGTGTGGCAGGGTTATTTGGTGAGGAGAAGATGCCATAAAAATTTCAGCTCAATTGGATACCTCTAGCTGGTACTTCCTTCACAGAGGTTCCAACTGAACAGAATCTTGGCAGAATATTGGTGATGAAAATTTGTACTGGATAGGATGATATTTTTGGATATTGTGGGAAGATAGATTCCCTAATATCTCAGGGAATTTTATGGGAATTAATTGAGTTGGAAAAATATGAGCTCCTTCACAAATGGCCAGTACTGCCCAGAGAGCAAAGGGAGTTTTCTGGACAAAATTTTATACTGGACCATGAAATGTTTTTGAAGATTGTGGGAGTAGATGATGACAAGAAGGTCTGGGATTAATTTGGGATTTTTTTGATCACCAGAACTATAGGTTGCTTTGTAACCCATAGTGATGACAGATTTTCCCAAAGGAAGAAAATGAATATTTGGAAAAGATGAAGAATTGGAAATTGATCCAGATGGTGAGTGACAAGATTATGGCAAGATGCTGAGGGTTTTGGATCACTGAGAGGAATTCATAAGTCCAAAGTCAACTGAAATACTTGTGGCAGGTTAAAAAAAATTCCAAGAATTTATGTGTGTGGAATAATGCTTGATTACCTGGTAGACTTTTTTCCGCTGGTGTGCGTTGATTTTTTATGTAAAAACTGTACTATGTGGAGTTGTATGATTAGAGTTGTGCTCATGCGTGCCCATCATCTACTAGTTAGGGGTGCGTATGTACTTGCGCAGTTACTGAGCGATGTGACTGTACTGAACAACGAGGATATGTGTGCCTCCTCTGGTTTGAAATTTGAAATTTGAACAAGGATACCTGGTGAGCTAGCTGTGTGTGTATACCAGTCAGTGGTCGAGCTGGCTCTATAAAAGTGGGTAGCCGGTAACTGGGAGGCTGTGAGCCATAGGACTGAGAACATTTTCAAACTTAGCTCTGATCCAGAATCGAGAAGAGTTAGCTTTGAGAGAGGGGACTGACGTAGTGTTGGTGAACTAGGAAGAAGATGGCACCCTCCATCAGCTGGCCGAGCTCCGGTGTCCTCACATCAGGCTAACAGCGAAGCTTTCTACCAGGTATGGATCCAGGATCTGCTTTGGTTCATAAAAAATGTATAGATTTCTAGTTTGTTGGGAATGATAAACTTCAATTTGCTGGGCAAAACAGTGTGATGGTTCTGCTGATGGCGTTGTGAGCCATGGCCAGGAGGCTGCAAGTGCGCTGCGCGCACCAGATCTGCAAGAGATCCATTAAGGAGTGGACGGCGCCGTTGTCCAAGAGGCGTGTGGTGGAAGGGAGATGGTGGAGTGGAGGGTACCCACATATGGAGGAGTGGACGGCGCCGTTGTCCCACCACCTGGTACAGAACTACTTCCATTTGGTACATGCCGTCAGACCCGTCTGTACTGGCACGACGTTAGCTAGCCACGTCATTCTGGTGTAACTGGGACGTGGGCCAGGGGTCCATCTGTTAAATCTGAATACAGTGGGGAATACTATCCTCTGTCGAATCGCGAGGCACCTGGTCGGTCCAGATTGCTAGAGCATCTGGACCCGCGAGCCAAAATGGATTTCTGGCCCTACAGTGCCCTTTTAAAAAACACTAGACTAGGGGGTGTGCCTCTCATATTTCACATGATATAAAGACTTTAACTTACTGCATGGAAAGGTTGTCCATTCGACATCAATTATCGCTGACAGAAAATCAAGACTCTACTCTAGTGTATGACCTGACAGACATTATGACAGAATAAGACAAATAGAGAATATGACACCCTTTCTTTTTTACAGTAATTAAACTATACTCTCCTAACCTACCCTCTCTTGTTTTCTATTTACGTTTTAAACCACTTCTTAACGAACAGTACATGTACCAATAAGCTTCATTAAACGCGCCAACTATGCATGACGAGAAGGCCAGGTGAAAGTCAATTCAATAGCAATGTCTTACCCTGTTGTGGTATCTTTTGACATGCCCATCCTGCTCATTGCTGTCATACCCAACACTTGAACACGGATCATTTGGAAAACTAAGGCCTGAGTATTTGAGAAATGCGATTAGCCAATTAGTTACTGCAAAAGGTGATGCGACACGGACTAGTAGCTAGCAGCTCGATGCCAGCAAGTTGTAATACTAATCGATCATGTTGATATGAAAACAATAGCAGAAACGACTAGAAAGCAACGTATTTCTCAGGTTCAATCTTACTGCAAGCCTGTGATAGATAGCATAGTAAACCAAAATAACTCAAGGCAGACAAGATGAAACAAATTGAGTAGCAAGCAATTGATAAAACAAAAGAAACAGAAATGCAGATGCTAAATGGAAGTTATGGAGACAAACTTGAGTACGAGCATGTATAGTGGACATTGTCAAGCAACTCGGATAGTATCATAAACATCGCTGGTAGCAAATTGTCCAAATGACCAGTAATTGTAACCAATCGATCCTCGAAGCCACTGGCGGAGGCCCCCGGTGGGCAAGGTATGGCAGCTGCCATACCTTGATTCTGGGCAAAAAAAAAATATACATATGCATCTATCGTCGCTATCGATTGTCTTGTTCCGTTGTTCGAGTGCAGCCACAAAACAGGTAAAGAGGCCGCTGGCCTGATGGGCCGACACACACACGCACGAGTTGGGCCAGGAAGCGGTGAGCTCGATTCCATCGAGCGCCGACGCACACGACGCACACGCAAGCGACGAACCCTAAGAAGCTAGCGCAGCGACGGCGGCTGGTCAGGTCGCGAGGACCAGGCGGGCGACTGGCGACGGGGTAGGCTACGCCGTCGGCGGGCTGGGGGCTTAGACGGCGGCGGCAGCAAGCTCCAGCGACGGCAGCAAGCGGCGGCTCCAGCGGCGGTAGCAAGCGGCGGCAGCAAGCAATAGCGGCGGCGGCAGCAAGCAATAGCGGCGGCGGCAGCAAGCTCCAGCAGGGGCTCCAGGGCTCCAGCGGCGGCGGTAGCAGCAAGCTCCAGCAGTTTGGGGCATAAGGTGGAAAAGAAAGGGAAGGGACCAGCAAATCCAAAGGAAAGGGGAGCAAGAGGTATATTTCTCATGTCTCTGAAATTTTGTAGCAATTGTTAACAGCAGCTTGAATCCAATCAGATTTTAGTGACAAATTGATATTGTGGATTGCAGATTTGACAAGGTATTTTGAAGTAATTGGTAGTGGCAGCAGCTCAAAATCAAATCCAAGCATCCACGAAAGTGTTAATGTTTCGGGACATGCCACTCATCAAGATCAAGTGACTTCCATCAAAGTAGAGCATGAAAATTTGATGCCAATTGAACAAGTGGAAGAACAAACTACAGATTCCGTTGAAGCTACAGTGGAAGAGAATGTTGAAGTTCACGGGTTTGAAGGTATAACTGTTTTTAGTGTAGATTACATAAATGGTGATCCAGGACTTCGCATTCCTGAATAAGCTTGCTAGGCTCACAGAGATTTATCATGAGGATTTCTCTGATTATGAATGTGAACATATAGAAGATAACCTTGATCTATTCATTATCCATATGAGAAGAATTGAAGACTTTAGAGCTTGTCATGATATTGCAAGCCTAGCTAAAATGATGGTTGAACTTGAAAGGCATGTCATGTTTCCTACTGTTTATCGCCTAATTGAGTTGGCATTGCTACTACCGGTAGCGATGGCAACAGTTGAAAGGGCCTTCTCATCAATGAAAATCATCAAGACTGAGTTGCGCAACAAGATGACCGATGGCTGGCTTAATGACTAGATGGTTTGTTATATTGAGCGAGAGATCTTCAAAAGTATTGATCTTGGTAAAATTAAGGAAGATTTTCAGAAGGATGGTAGGGCATTGCCATTGCCTGGGTCTTCAGACGCCATTAATAGCTTCATTATGGGTATGTTTTAGGTTGTTTTTCTATTGAAACATGTCTACATTTTCATTGCATTTGATTTTTCGTTTGTAGTGTGTATTGACTCTTTCGATTTGCGTCAAAAAAATTCTTTCCTTAAGACTTCGCCACACCTTAAAATTTTTTCGTCCTCCGCCTCTGCTCGAAGCCGTAACAAATGTTGTATGGTGAGACCTTGATCCCAGCACTTGAAGCATCAGCTAGCATCCTAGATGATAACAAAATATGGGAATGGGTGATGTCGATGACACAAACATGGCTTAAATACAGTAATTTAACAATAGCACTGTAGGTTGGAACATATTAGAAGGGAGCCTTGGCGCAGCGGTAAAGCTATTGTCTTGTGACCTAGTCCGCACAGCCATAGAGATTTAGGTGAGAACATCAAAGGAATATAGTGTTATTCATACCTGATAACTCTTCCTCCTTCACCGATGAGCGCGCTGCAACAAGCGTGGGGCACCACGAGCACCACATTACTCACCTGGTCACCCTGCAAGCATAGCAGAGGATAACTTACGAAAGCAATCATTGATCAACTATAAATCTTAAGAAATGTTTATTTTACCCTTTCTGAGAGGAGCAGCGTACCTGAGAGAGGATTTTCTTTAATATTAACTCAGCGGCGGTTAACACGTTGCTTAAGAGGCCAGTGACAAATGCGACCCGGTAGTGGGTTCCGACAAGGTGCCGGCCCCTGCCGGAGACCTTGATGTGGGCCCCGGAGCGGACATCCATGTCGTTGATGGAGGAGCCGGCCTTGCCGATGATGCGCCCCGCTTCGCTGTCCGAGACGAGGATCCTCATGTGCGTCGGCCTCTGCAACACATCTGAAATAGATACAACGAGTGGGAGAGTTGAATTAATTTAAGTTAAAACCCTCCTCGTGTACGGAGCAGAGTGAGCGGAGGGGGGGAGGGGGGATTCGAGATCGGCGGCAGGTTGCGCGTGCGTGGCTGCTCCTCTCAAAACTCAGAGTAGAGTAGAGGTGAGATTCGGATAAATCCTGGAATAACCAGAGTACTAGGCCCGTAAGGGTTCGATTTTTCTGGTTTTTTTGGAAAAAAAATTACCGCAGCTGTGAAAATGACACATGTGATGGAGTATTTACTGGTTGTTTTTTTTGGTGAATTTTGTTCTGGTCGTTTTCCATCACGTGTGTGTTTTCCATAGGCGGTTGCCGCTTTGACCAGAATCTCTAGATATTTTTTTGTTCCTACAGTATCTCTCTTCCAGGTGCCCCGCTACCACTCTTCCGCCTGCCCCACCTGCCCCGCTCCCGAAGGCTCCTGTCACGGACCGGGTCGTGAGGGCATGTGCTGGACCAGGGCATGGGCCGTGCTAGGTGGTGGAGCTGGAGATGTGGCCCAAGATGACCATCAGGGCACTACTACAAAAGGAAGTGGCTGGATAGAGGAAAGCGGATCGAACAGAACAGAACGACCTTGGTCTTCTTCTTCCTCGGGTCTCCTCCATCCCCTCGTGACCAGATGAGCTCATCCCTCCTCCTTGCTGCTGCTGCCTACCCCAGATTCTATGCTCCTCCCAACCTAAACTCTATCTCTTTCTCCAATCTCTTGTGAGATTTGTACCCTGTAACCCAATACTTGTGCTAAGAGAGGCAGGTTCGTGACAATTGGTATTCAGAGCCACCGTTCCGCACGCGTTTTCCGGCTTTGATCTGTAATTCCGACGGGAGGTTGGCGGTAGAACTCTTTCTGCTGCTGTAATACCGATCCGAGGTCAGATTGATTGGAATTTGCTATGAACTGGCTTCTGCACACTAGGTGTTTGATGAAATGTCGAACAACCGGGAGGCAACCATGAGCAGCGCTCTTCGTGTTACCGTGACCCAGGTGCTTTACTCGGTGACTGAGGCGGTGCTGCACCAAGTCTTTGAGGTGTATGGGTATGAAAGCACATTTGCTCCCTTGGTGGTTTTGGTAATTTATGCCAACATACATGTTGTTGGACTAATGCTTTTATCTAGTGAATTTCAGACAAGTTCAACAATGGCATGGCATGGACAAGAGAACGTGGAACCCCCTCATGATACTAAGGACAAGAATTGGCAAAGATCAAGACTCTACATTTCTGGTTTAGTGATCCAAGATCACATTGAGTCCATAGGAAAGCCAATACATATAAAAGGGGATGAGGTGTTGCTTAATGGTCTTTTTGCTCAAGTGCTTAGTGACAGTATTCCTAAACCCTCAACCACTATCTCAATCCCAAATATGTCCTAAACCCAAAGTCAAACTCGGCCCCACCGAAATTTCCAATCCGGCCCCACCGAGTTCATCCAAGACTTAGCCACTGCCAAACCCTAACAAATCGGATCCACCGAAATGGATCTCGGTCCCACCGAGATGGCCTTGCCAACTCTCTGGAATCGTTTGCAGTTACTTCGGTCTCACCGAGTTTGCAAATCAGTCTCACGAAGATGGCTTGCCAAGTCTCTGTTGCCTTATTGCTTCACTTCGGTCCTACCGAGTTGATGCAATCGGTGCCACCGAGATGAGGATTGCCCTAGCCATTGCACTTCGGTCCATCCGAGTTGTTCGTATCGGTCCCACCGAGATTCCTAAAGTTCATATCTTTTACACAGTTCGGTGCTATCGAGATTATCGTTTCGGTGCCACCGAGTTGGGTCAAAAGTGTGTAACGGTTGGATTTTGTGTGGAGGCTATATATACCCCTCCACCCCATCCTTCTTAGTAAGGAGAGCCATCAGAACGTGCCTACACTTCCACCATACATTTTCTGAGAGAGAACCACCTACTCATGTGTTGAGATCAAGATATTCCATTCCTACCATTTGAACCTTGATCTCTAGCCTTTCCCAAGTTGCTTTCCACTCAAATCCTTCTTTCACCATAGCCAAATCTGTGAGGAGTGATTGAGTGCTGGGAAGACTATCATTTCAAGCACAAGAGCAAGGAGTTCATCAACAACACACCGTCTATTACCTTTTGGAGAGTGGTGTCTCCTAGATTGGTTAGGTGTCGCTTGGGAGCCTCCAACCAGATGAGGAGTTGAACCAAGAAGTTTGTAAGGGCAAGGAGATCGCCTACTTCGTGAAGATCTACCCCGAGTGAGGCTAGTCCTTCGTGGACGTAAGCCATGGTGGAATAGGCAAGGTTGCTTCTTCGTGGACCCTTCGTGGGTGGAGCCCTCCGTGGACTCGCGCAGCCGTTACCCTTCGTGGGTTGAAGTCTCCATCAACGTGGACGTACGATAGCACCACCTATCGAAACCACGCCAAAAATCCACCGTGTCTTCATTGCGTTTGATCTTCCATACTCTACCCCTTTACTTTCCGTACTATTGCATGCTTCACTATTTCCGCTGCTCAATCTCTAGATATGCATGTGTAGAAAGTATTGGAGTGATCTTAACTTATGCCAAAATCTGCCTAAGTTCAAAGAGAAATTAAAAACTGCTAATTTGGCTGGTTAGGAGTCTATTCACCCCCCCCCTCTAGACCTATCTCCTCGATCCCACAATTGGTATCAGAGCTTTGGTCTCCATTGCTTTGGTTTCATGACCATTGGAGGGAGATGGATATGTCTACGTTCGGGAGTATTAGACGTAGAGTGCCTATTCTCAATGGGGAGTATTACAACTTTTGGAGGGATGAAATGCTTGATATCTTTGATGAGTTTAACTTGAGCAAGTATATTCATAATCCTTATGTGCCCCCTATTGATCCCTTGCATCCTACTCATGAAGAGGAAATTGACATGCTTCGTAATCTTAGAACCGTCAATCTTATCATTAGAGGATTACCTAAGACTGTGCTTGGTTGTATGCGAAACTTTGCATGTGCTTATACTCTATGGCATGATTTAGAAAAGCGATATCCCGATTATTCTCTAAAGAGTCTTGATAAGATTCTTCATAAGGTTGTTGCTTTTCACAAGATGAGTCCTAATGATCCTAAGTTTGATGATTGCTTGTTTGAGCTTCGTGATCTCATGCGTGCCAAAGGAGATGCTAGAACTATTAGCAATGTTATCATGGAAACTGTCAGAATTCATAAACTTGAACATTGTCATGATCATGAAACTAATGAATCCATTGCCCTAGGTAATGATCACATGCATGATGATGATGATGTTGAGCATGGCTATTATGATGAAGACGAAGATTTTGATGCTGAATTTGAGAAGACCATGAGGAATCTCAGTCTTATGGCAAATCTTTGAGATTATATGGCCGGAGGAAAAGAGTGGATTCTTGACAGCGGTTGTACCGATCACATGACCAGAGATAGAGACATGTTTCGTGAGCTTACTAAAAATGATGGTCCACGCAAGTATGTGACTTTTGGAGACAACTCCAAGGGTAAGGTACTTGGCCTTGGTAAGGTGGCCATATCCAATGATAGCTCCATACAAAATGTTATGCTTGTTGAATCTCTTGGTTACAATCTTCTTTCCGTATCTAGACTAGCCGATTTTGGTTTTAATGTTCTATTTACCAAAGTAGATTGCCAAGTGTTTCGCCAAGATAATCAGAATATAGTCTTTACCGGCATTCGTAGAGGTGATCTATACATTGTTGATTTCACTAAGAGAGCCCAACCTCGTACTTGTTTAATTGCTAAATCTTCTAAGGGTTGGTTATGGCATAGAAGACTTGGACATGTTGGTATGCGTAACCTAGATAAACTTGTTAAAGGAGATCACATTCTTGGAGTGAAAGATGTTATATTTGACAAAGATCGACTTTGTAGTGCTTGCCAAGCAGGAAAACAGGTTGGAGGAAGCCATCCCGTAAAGAACATTATGACCACGAGGAGACCACTCGAGCTACTTCATATGGATCTTTTTGGTCCCAACTCCTATAAGAGCCTTGGTGGTAACTCTTTCGGTTTGGTCATTGTTGATGATTTTTCCAAATTTACGTGGGTGTTCTTTCTTGATGATAAATCGCAGGTACAAAAGATCTTCAAGAACTTCGCAAGAAAGGCTCAAAATGAATTTGAAGTCAAGATCAAGAAGGTTCGGAGTGACAACGGAACGGAGTTCAAGAACGCCAATGTGGACACCTTTCTTGATGAGGAGGGTATTTCACATGAGTTCTCGGCTACGTACACACCTCAACAAAATGGAGTTGTTGAGAGGAAGAACCGTACACTTATCGAGATGGCAAGAACAATGCTTGATGAATACAAGACGCCAAGACATTTTTGGGCAGAATCGGTTGAAACAGCTTGTCATGCAACAAATCGACTTTATCTTCACAAGCTTCTTGGTAAAACGGCGTATGAACTGCTCACCGGTAACAAACCACAAGTTGGATACTTTCGAGTATTTGGCTCAAAATGTTACATTCTTGATAAGCATCGTCGTTCAAAATTTGCTCCTAAATCTCATGAAGGTTTCCTACTTGGTTATGGATCGAACTCTCACACTTACCGTGTCTACAACAACTTCACTCGAAAAGTTGAAGAAACGGTAGATGTGAAGTTTGATGAGACTAACGGCTCGCAAGTCGAGCAATTTGCCACTTGATGTTGGAGATAAAGAACCATCGGAAGCAATCCAAGACTTGCTCATTGGCAAGATTCGCCCCGTGGAAGTAAAGGAGAGTACCTCGTCTATTCAAGTGGAAGCCCCAACTTCACATCAAGGTGAACGACAAGTTGATATGGAGGCATCCACAAGTGGAACACGTCAAGACGATGGGAATGAGGAAGTGCAACAGGATGATCCACCTCAACCTCCTTCTCCACCTCCACAAGCGAACAACGACAACATCAATGAAGAAGAAGAAGATGATGATGATGAGGAAGCCTCACCACAACCCAAGAAAAAGCTACCTCGAGTTAGAGCAAGAATCGACAAGGATCATCCCGTCGAACAAATACTTGGAGATATCCAAACCGGGAGAATCACTCGCTCTAAATCTCGTTTAGCTAACTTTTGTGAGCATTACTCATTTATCTCTAGTGTTGAACCCTTGAAGGTAGAAGATGCTCTCAAGGACCCCGATTGGGTGAATGCAATGCACGAAGAGCTACACAACTTTGAGAGGAACCAAGTGTGGACATTGGTTGAGAAGCCTAAGGAAGAGCAAAACATCATTGGAACCAAATGGGTGTTCCGGAATAAGCAAGATGAAGATGGACAAGTTGTACGCAACAAGGCTCGTCTCGTAGCACAAGGTTACACACAAGTCGAAGGTATGGACTATGGTGAGACCTATGCCCCCGTTGCAAGACTTGAATCCATTCGCATTTTACTAGCTTATGCCAATCACCATGATATCACTCTTTACCAAATGGATATTAAAAGTGTCTTCTTAAATGGTGAAATTGAGGAGGAAGTATATGTTAAACAACCTCCCGGCTTTGAGAATCCCAAGAAACCTAATCATGTGCACAAACTTCGTAAAGCTCTTTATGGTCTTAAACAAGCCCCTAGAGCTTGGTACAAATGCTTGACAAAGTTTCTTCTTGAAAAAGGTTTTGAAATTGGGAAAATTGATTCAACTTTGTTCACTAAGAGGGTTAATGGAGAATTATTTGTATGCCAAATTTATGTTGATGATATTATCTTTGGTTCTACTAACCCCTCTTTTAGTGAAAAGTTTGGAAGGTTGATGTCAGAAAAGTTTGAGATGTCTATGATGAGTGAACTCAAATTCTTTCTTGGTTTGCAAATCAAGCAAACTAGGGAAGGTACCTTTGTCTCTCAAACAAAGTATACCAAGGACTTATTCAAGAAGTTCAACATGCAAGAAAGTAAAGGTATGAAAACTCCCATGCCCACGAGTGGACATCTTGACTTGACCAAGGATGGCAAACCAGTTGATCAAAAGGTTTATCGATCGATGATTGGTTCATTATTATATCTATGTGCCTCTCGTCCTGACATTATGCTAAGTGTGTGCATGTGTCCACGATACCAAGCGGCACCAAAAGAGTGTCACCTTAAGGCGGTGAAAAGAATTGTGAGATACTTGATACATACACCAAACTTTGGCATATGGTATCCCAAAGGATCTTCTTTCAATCTTGTTGGCTACTCCGATTCGGACTATGCTGGAGACAAGGTTGACAGAAAATCCACTTCGGGTACATGTCAATTTATTGGTAGATCTCTTGTGTCTTGGTCCTCTAAGAAACAAAATTCCGTATCTCTATCTACTGCCGAAGCGGAATACATTGCCGCGGGATCATGTTGTGCTCAGTTACTATGGATGACACAAACTCTTAAAGATTATGGTGTGCATGTGAGACATGTACCATTACTTTGTGACAATGAGAGTGCTATTAAGATAGCACACAATCCCGTGCAACATTCTCGAACTAAGCATATTGAGGTTCGTCACCATTTCATTCGAGATCATGTTGAGAAAGGTGATATTGACCTTAAACATGTTCGTACTAACAAACAATTGGCGGATATCTTTACCAAACCCCTTGATGAGAAAGTGTTTTGTCACTTGAGAAGTGAGTTGAACATCATTGATGCTTCAAACGTGAACTAGAGGTTCATGTGGATGCATACAAGGGCATGAGCATTCTTGACTAATCCATGATATCCTTCATGATTATCTTATACCTTGGACATTTTGCTCCCTTGTATTGTATCTAACCTTTTGTAGGTACTTGGACAAGCTTCATGTGACAAGATTGCATCTCACTCTTATCTTGAGCAATCTTGTATACCCCAAGTATCAACAAATGATGGTGGAATAAGGAACAAGACAACCTAAACATATCCTTTGACAAATTCTTGAGATATGCTTCATTCTTGACATCTTGGATATACATGTTGTTCCTTGCAAATCTAACCCATGTAGGAAGATGAACTACATATGATAGGAGTGCTACAAACTTCAATTCATGAGCATACACTTCAAGTTAAACTACATGATGGACATCACCACAAAAACCAAATGTAAGTTCTCACATCTTAGAGAAGCTTTACTCAAAGACATGAGCTAAAGCAACTCAACAAGATGTGAATACATCAAAAGCTTAAAGGAAAAATGGCAACCCCATTTTGAGCTTAAATGATGAGTATGACATATGATCAAGTGATCTCACTTGACTCCTAAGTCAATATACTCTAACATAGGTGACCTAGTCGCCGACCCATCTAGATGAAGTTAAAAAAAAAACTTCATCTAGACTTTGCTTCTTTTCTGTGTTTCTTTTCTTCTAGTTTGTCTCGCAGTTAATTCATTGCAAATCCTTGTATTAATTCCTTGCCTAGTGAGCTGAGTTGACAAACTATTCCATCGCATCCAACTCGGTTCCATCGAATTGCCACAACTCGGTGTCACCGATTTTGACTGCTCTAAGGAATTTTCTGTCAATTTTTCCCTGAGTTTTTCTGCTCCAGCTCCACTCGATGATTCTTATCCTCTACTTGCATCTAGATGTGTTTCTCAAGGACCGAACCCACTTAATCAATAACCTTGAAGACCCTTCTTGGAAATTGATGTCAAAGGGGGAGAGAGGAATACATCAAAGCTTAAGCTTATCTATTCAAACCAAAGATGCACCTTACAAGAGGAGAGAATGTTACATGTTTCTTTTAAGGGGAGAGAAACATGATAAGTTTGTTCTTTGGTTGTTCTAGTTTTCTCACCCTACCTACTCCCAATATCCATGTCAGATTCAGGGGGAGAGGAAGTTCTTTAAGGGGAGACAGCTATTTCTGTTGGGGACATGTCTGCTTCAAAGAAGTATTCACCTAGTGATACTCTTTTCTACATGTCATCCCAATCTTGGTTTCTTGTTGATCTTGTGTCTTTCTCTTGAAGAAATTATCTTGTGTTATCTAACCCTGTTTTCTCAAGTGTATTTCTTCAGGTACTTGATCAAGAACTTCAAGGTAAGTATGTGCATCACACTCATGTACATGGTTAACCTCTTGCTAAGTATATATTGTTTGCAAGGAGAAAATCTTGTACATGTGGATACTCTAATGTCATATATATATATTGCTCTGATGCATATAGCCAAGATACATGTTGCATGTATATTTCCCATAAGACATCATCATGTTATGCACATCTTCAGGGGGAGTTCAAGGGAGCTAATACATGTTACATGTTTTCTTCAAAGCTTTCATACATACCTCTGATAAATCTTTATTTAAAGCTTTGATGTATGTTGTCATCAATTACCAAAAAGGGGGAGATTGAAAGCACATTTGCTCCCTTGGTGGTTTTGGTAATTTATGCCAACATACATGTTGTTGGACTAATGCTTTTATCTAGTGAATTTCAGACAAGTTCAACAATGGCGTGGCATGGACAAGAGGACGTGGAACCCCCTCATGATACTAAGGACAAGAATTGGCAAAGATCAAGACTCTACATTTTTGGTTTAGTGATCCAAGATCACATTGAGTCCATAGGAAAGCCAATACTATTAAAAGGGGATGAGGTGTTGCTTAATGGTCTTTTTGCTCAAGTGCTTAGTGACAGTATTCCTAAACCCTCAACCACTATCTCAATCCCAAATATGTCCTAAACCCAAAGTCAAACTTGGCCCCACCGAAATTTCCAATCCGGCCCCACCGAGTTCATCCAAGACTTAGCCACTGCCAAACCCTAACAAATCGGATCCACCGAAATGGATCTCGGTCCCACCGAGATGGCCTTGCCAACTCTCTGGAATCGTTTGCAGTTACTTCGGTCTCACCGAGTTTGCAAATCGGTCTCACGGAGATGGCTTGCCAAGTCTCTGTTGCCTTATTGCTTCACTTCGGTCCTACCGAGTTGATGCAATCGGTGCCACCGAGATGAGGATTGCCCTAGCCATTGCACTTCGGTCCATCCGAGTTGTTCGTATCGGTCCCACCGAGATTCCTAAAGTTCATATCTTTTACACAGTTCGGTGCTACCGAGATTATCGTTTCGGTGCCACCGAGTGGGTCAAAAGTGTGTAACGGTTGGATTTTGTGTGGAGGCTATATATACCCCTCCACCCCATCCTTCTCAGTAAGGAGAGCCATCAGAACGTGCCTACACTTCCACCATACATTTTCTGAGAGAGAACCACCTACTCATGTGTTGACATCAAGATATTCCATTCCTACCATTTGAACCTTGATCTCTAGCCTTTCCCAAGTTGCTTTCCACTCAAATCCTTCTTCCACCATAGCCAAATCTGTGAGGAGTGATTGAGTGCTGGGAAGACTATCATTTGAAGTACAAGAGCAAGGAGTTCATCAACAACACACCGTCTATTACCTTTTGGAGAGTGGTGTCTCCTAGATTGGTCAGGTGTCGCTTGGGAGCCTCCAACCAGATGTGGAGTTGAACCAAGAAGTTTGTAAGGGCAAGGAGATCGCCTACTTCGTGAAGATCTACCCCGAGTGAGGCTAGTCCTTTGTTTTCGTAAGCCATGGTGGAATAGGCAAGGTTGCTTCTTCGTGGACCCTTCGTGGGTGGAGCCCTCCGTGGACTCGCGCAGCCGTTACCCTTCGTGGGTTGAAGCCTCCATCAACGTGGACGTACGATAGCACCACCTATCGGAACCACGCCAAAAATCCACCGTGTCTTCATTGCGTTTGATATTCCATACTCTACCCCTTTACTTTCCGTACTATTGCATGCTTCACTATTTCCGCTGCTCAATCTCTAGATATGCATGTGTAAAAAGTATTGGAGTGATCTTAACTTATGCCAAAATCTGCCTAAGTTCAAAGAGAAATTAAAAACTGCTAATTTGGCTGGTTAGGAGTCTATTCACCCCCCCTCTAGACCTATCTCCTCGATCCCACAGGGTATCGTGTGGTGGAGTTGCACGTGTTCCAGGGAGCTACTTGGGTAGAGACAATTGTCCAGCTCCGGTCGCACCATGAGGCAGTACGAGCTCGTGATGCCCTTAATGGTCGGGCCATCTACGATGGGTGCTGTTTCCTCGACATCGACTATGCGCCGCCGGCCTGCACCACTGCAGCAGCACCAGGAGGTCCACGACAAGGCAGCGAGCCACGGCGTGGTACATGCCCATGACAGCATGCTCGAGGGTACTTCCATGGTTGACGCCTCTGCCTCGACTACTTCAACACTCACCACCAAGAAGGAAGAAAAGACAATCATGGAGATATTGGCTGAGATCAAGGCCACGCTTGACCACATGCTCGCCAAGGTGGATGCGTCCCCGTCTCCTTCGACCCCGACCGTGGCTTTTCCTACAGCGAACCCTGCTGCTCCACACACAGGCGTCCGCGAGGATGGAGTCGACACCATGCATGCCATGAAGGACATTACAGTTGTACCGTCAAGCACGGCGCCCACCTCTCAAGTGCATGCAACGCCACCTGTAGCTGATGTGGGCAAAGAACTTCAAGTGGGTACTGCCATACTTTTTGATACTGGAAGGACACTGCAGACAAGATTCCCAATTTTGTTAGCAATCCCACATGCTAGGGCTGAGGTACGTGTGCTGCCTAGTGGTTTGGAGAACCATGACATGCTCAACTTGGACACTATGTGCAACATTATTCCTGCAGACAATAACCAGTGGTCCTACAAGAATAGTTCTTGTGGTCTTCTTATTAATTGTCATCAGTCCAACAGGTTACTAGTTGATGCCTTACAAAGAATAGTGACATGGGAAGTTGCTGCTAATTGGTTGTACAAGAGCAGGAGTATGATCGATGCGATTGGCATGAATCTTAAGATGTCGTGGGATCCAGGACTTCACAGTTTGATAGCTACTGAAATCTTGAATAGTCTGCTCGTTGTCCGATTTTTGAAACTGAAAGCATTGAGCAAATTGGAAGCAGAATGTATCCCTAGGGACAATCTATATATGTTTTTAGTGCAATCCTTGGAATTGTCTGGTGCTGCTGCAATTGTACTTTTGAAGAACAACAAAATTCTCTTATGGGACATTATTTGCAGCATAATTTATGAAGAATCTGGCTATAAAGTTGGGTCTATAGTCAGCCTATCTATGACTTTACCTTGGGATCCAGGTATTTCCAATCAGTGGCTAAGAAAATGGGTACTACCTGAGTTGTCACTATTCCAGGAGTTGGGGGCACGTGAGAGCAATGTTAAGTTGAAGCTGTCATGGCCACCTTCCTTCCAATTAAATAGATCAAAGCTATGTGCACAATGGGATCCAGGGGTACAACTTGGATGTTGGTGGGTGTTGTCCCAGTCCTTCAGGGGATACTTGCAGTCAATTTTAGGTCCAAAAGTTTGCGCACATACATCAAAGGATGATAACTTGTTGGATGAGATAATTCTCTGTCAAAATTCAAGACAGCATGACATCCCAAAACTTATTTGGCAGGCAACACTTCGACATCCAATTCCTAGTATTTGTATGCTAAATCAGAGGAGAATACATAGTATGGAGGAATCGTACAATTCCTATGGTGTTCCATTGGAAGATGGTGTGAGTAGGTATTGTCCAGTACACAAACATTTTCCTGCTTCCCCCTTGGTGGTCTTGTGTCATGCAATTTCAGAACTGCAGGGTCCTGTAGTCCTTTCTCCAGGTGATCTGGTGTCTATGATCCTGGTTAGAGATGTGGAGATGGACAGGTACATCCCTGTAGAGGAAAACCTGCCAATTATGCTCTCTCAGTTACTGCAACTAACACAAGAATCTGACAGTGGAAGAGTCTCTGATCTACATACAAGGGTTTCTATTGGTCAGGGAACAAGTGCAACTGTGCAGTTAACACAAGGTGATAATGCTACTATTTGCCATTGGGGCCTGATGCTTTTGGCAAACAATATGCAAGAATTTACCTATTGCTTGATAAATTACCAACAAGGGATGCATGGGAGTGCAGTACTAAAGGCACAAACCAATCTGTACAAAAGAGTTTCCACAAGAAACTTCAGTCCCGGGAATGAGGAAATGGACAGATTGCACTCAGTGTTCGACAACTGGCCGTCATGGAGTCGCAGTGGTTTTAGTCCATGGAGGTGCCATGCCATGATGTCAATACTATTGCAACAAGAAGACCTCGAACTCGTGTTCGCAGGAATCGTGGCTCTTGAAACACATCAGAATCCTCATGTTCATAGCCAGCTGTTCCGAGAGGGGGTACGACTCGAAGTGCAGCCACAACAACACGGTCAGGTGATGATCAGTGCAGCCGCCTCTCGTTGGGAGCATCTTGGGAGCCGGAGCAGTGGAAGCAATGGCATGGTCCAGCTTTTACAAGTACAACAAGAGCCGTACAAGTGCTGTCGATTATTTTCCTCGATACATGGAAAGGAAAAGCAAGTTCAGTGGAAGCACATGCATGAAATAAATTTCATTGCTTCTCTTGCTGGAGACGAACTATAAGTCAAGGAAAAAATTCAATTACTTCAAGCATATGGTTCAGTTACTTTGGCTGACTCACTTTTGGGATTTTACCTGTGGCAATATGAGCTTATTGCTGCATTGGTTCAGTTCACAAAGAGAAAGGTAGCGCTCCAGGATATACACAAGTGTCAGGCTTTCTGTCCATTGACCAAATTGTCCAGCAAGCTTCAGTACAGGGCTTGGGATCCAAGTGTGCAACTTCGACAAACAACTCTCGACACCGTTTCGTTTCTACCAGTTCTAGGCGAGCTGCCTACTATTATGACATGGTTGGGGCATGCCGATAGCTATCTTCGCCAAGCGGCTTGGGGGCAAGCCGCAATTGAAGGGGAGGGAATGTCACGGACCGGGTCGTGAGGGCATGTGCTGGACCGGGGCATGGGCCGTGCTAGGTGGTGGAGCTGGACATGTGGCCCAAGATGACCATCAGGGCACTACTACAAAAGGAAGTGGCTGGACAGAGGAAAGGGGATCGAACAGAACAGAACGACCTTGGTCTTCTTCTTCCTCGGGTCTCCTCCATCCCCTCGTGACCAGACGAGCTCATCCCTCCTCCTTGCTGCTGCTGCCTACCCCAGATTCTATGCTCCTCCCAACCTAAACTCTATCTCTTTCTCCAATCTCTTGTGAGATTTGTACCCTGTAACCCAATACTTGTGCTAAGAGAGGCAGGCTCGTGACAGCTCCAGACAAATCGAGGGCAAGGTTCGATCCTTCTCGCTGAGCGCTCCACCGCCTATATGCGTATATAAAAAGGCTCTCTTCCTCCTCGCTCATCTCATTCCCATCGAGGCCACCAACAACGATGCCACCGGATCCCTGCCGCCGGCGGCGACCATCAACCACCACGTCGCAGAGTCGCAGCCCACCCCACCGCCGGAGACGAGCCGCCCCAGTCCACCTTCCATCAGCTCCCCGTGCGCTCGCAGTGCCGAGTCCTGCCCCCGGTGGCCCGGTCGTGTAACCTGCGTACAGCTCCTCCACGTTCCAAGCTGTTCTTGGGCAGGACACGCTCGCCCCTCGAAGACGGCGGCGCCGCATCGTCTTCTGGTATCCCCGCGTCGGTGAACGCATCTGTGTGGCCGTTGCAGGGGCTCTTCGGCTTCGGAGCCGGGCCTCTCCTTCCCGTAGCACATGAAGGACCCGACGGCGCGTACGTCTCCTGTTTCTCCTCTCACGGGGCAGTGCATAGCTGTGCAGCCATGGGCCCAACCACGGCCCGACTGCTTGACGGTTGCACCCACGGCCCCTCCTTGCATTCTCCCGACGCAGCAGTCCTGTGTCCGCGCCATCCGCGAGCTTTGTTTGGCGAGCGCAACTCTCGATGAGCAACGGCGAGGCAACTCCAGCGGCCAGGTAACCCATTTTCTTTCTCTTGTGGTCGGATTCTCAATTTGACTCGCCTCCAACTCTAAATTTCCCTTCTGGCTCTCCTAGGTCTTGCTGCAGGGTAGTGAAGGACTGAAGAGCCAAATGGAAGGGGCAGTGAGAAATTGAAGGACCATGAGCAATGCTACGACTTGATGGTTTAGTAGGTATGGCTGTGAATCCAAATCTCGATGCAGCCACCAGAATCTTGCTGTTGTTTTGGCGTGCTATCAGATTTGTTTCCTCCTTATCTTTTGATGTAGAGATGTCTAAAACAACTGATGTGTAAACTTAAAAAAATTGTTCACCAAATACACTGCATTGTTCACAAGAATAATTGTTCAGTTTCGGTGTATTCCTCTGTACGTGTGCTTTGCTGATCCTGATGTGTCAGTCAAGAGTGTGCAAGTATCTGCACTTTCTTCTTTTGCATAAAGAGATCCCTCTGATGGAGCCTCTTCTTCAGTTCCTATACCATGCCTTGTTTGCAACTTGCTTGCTCTATCATGTAAAAAATCTAGAAATCGAGCTTCTTTCAAACCCCAATTATGTTCTTTGCGGCACACAATCTGAACTTCTCTATTCCTCTTTCAGGTTATTTTGGAGCTGTAGAGAAAGATCTGGTAACAAATGAGAATGAGATCAAGGCTGAGGTATTGTACATCCAAAGATCAGACATGTTTTGTATTGCTTGAACTGACCGATGAGGTCCTCTTTCAACTGCTCCATTTTATGTTCGATCATGCAATGTTCACAAGCAATCAGCTTGGTTCTGCCTGAGGTTGAGGTTTCCTCCTCCTTATCTTTTTAATTACAACGATTACGCCTTAGTTTGTTTTGCATAATGGGGAGGGATTGTATACCGGTTGACCTTGATGCCTGGAAGCAAAGAAAAGGCTAGAAGGTTGGTTCCCAATCATAATTGCATACCTTGGTTTCCGTGGGTACACTCGTACTTCATGTTCCTGTACACTGTAATATGGCCCTGTTATATCAGTGGAGCAGAGATCAACATGATGCATCTGTTTTTGCTAAATGATGATTGTTGATGTTTTTTTATATTAATAAAAAATAGATGTGTGTTTGTTGTTTCCATTCTGCTTTTCGGGCATATGCTTATTTGTAGGTATGTTGCTCCCCTCCCTCTTTTAATATATTTGTACTTGTTTTCTTATTGTTTGTAAAAACAGATTTATACTGTACATGCACATGATGTTTTGCCTTCTATTTCTAAATTTACAATTTATGATTCTAAAATATCCTATGCGATATTGTTTTTTATTCTTTTGTATTGGCACACCAAGACTGGTGTTGCGCGGCCACCTCTGAAGTCGAGGTCGAGTTCGCATGCACACTGCATACTGTCGGGCATGGAAATCTACTCAATAGGTATAACTCTGAATTTTCCCCTTGCTAGAGAAAGTAGAGCTTTTATAGTTCAGAAGATATCCTTTCAGTTCATTTTGCTTCAGGCCGGGGCCCTTTTTGTACCTGAACTGATTGGCTCGCCCTATCTACAATCTTCAGACATGCAATTTCTCCATGAAGCTCTAAGTTTTCGTCTCTCGCAACGATCCTTGAGCACCGTGGAGCAGCTTCTTCATCCAGCCTCATGTTTTCGTCTAAAGCAGGGGTCAGTGAAGTTTGTACTATATTTTTAGGCAGTGTATGGTGCTCGAACTTTCTCCTGTTTGCACTTATTTTTAGGCACTCAGTTTTTAGCAAAAGTACCACCAAAGATGCATATTAGCACACTAACAGACCGCATTTTGATCATATGTTCCTCTTGTTTTTTTCTTGATGCTATTATTCAGTAATAATTTTATCCAAATATAAGATGATAGGGACATAAACATATAGATGCTGATACAAGTTCGTATTCTTCAGACTACAAGGCGAATTGTTACATAAACAACAGAGAGAGCGTTGGGACGGCCTGCCCCACATCCCATGAGGTACCCAGTACCCACCGGTCTGCCCCAGCTCCCCCAAATGAGGAGTTCCACTGGTTGATATGCATGTATAAATTTTAACAGGCCGGGGTCAACAGAAATTCCAAACTTAAGCTGCAGTCGGAGATCTATGATTCTTCTTCATCGAAAGAAGAAACACCTTTTTCTGTCATCCATGTCTACATACATGCATGCCTGCAAAAGGAAACATAATCTCTGCGTTGTGTTACATTCAGGAGCATGCATTTTATCCCAGTTCTGCACTTCTGAAAATGTTTGATTTTAAATCAAGGGATGTAATTGCAAATGTTGAACTCCCAAGTAGAAAATAGACATATTGAACTTAATTTTAACTGATGCTTCTCTTCTTTGTTTTGCCTTTCTTTTCCTTTCCTTCACAGGTAGCTGCCCTATTCAGTGAGCAGGTTTTTAATCCATGAAAGTTATGTCCTTTCCCTGTTAATTGTACATCATTTCTTTCTTAGGAACAACACGCAGATCATCTACACGGGCAACAGACGCACAAGAGCTAGCCGTCGCATTGTACCACCTCACCGCCAAGGTCCACGCCGCAGCTCTAGGCGCACTCCACAGAAAGCAAATCTGACTACAGTGTAGTGATAGTATCTGGTCACCGTTGCATCGATGTCTAAAATTATGCAAGACAATCAGTCTATAAATAAGTAGTTGGGAAGTTTCTCCTTCCTAGCGAGGCGTCCATAGTTGCCACAGAGACAAACCCAATTGGAGGATCAACATCTCAGGTCCTTTGCGATTTTATATCCAGTAGCCACTATCACAACCTATTGTAGATCACTTATGCATGTACCAACTAGATGTACCTTTTCCTTGTATGAACTACTTTGCAACTAATCAAGTCTTGGGACGACTTACCAAACATTACAAAAAAACCAAATAACTTATCAATCCATGTGGCGCGGCGTGCCGCCGCGCACTACCCACTAGTAAGAACCTAGGGGGAAACCGGGCTCTCACAGCGAATTTGGTGCATCCGGCCGTCCATTAGATTTTTTGATGCGATTTGCACCGTCCGATCTCGGAAACCAGGCTCTCACATCGATTTGGCACATCTGGCCGTCCATTCAATTTTTTGATGCGATTCGCACCGTCCGATCTCGCGCTGAAACGATCTAGGCCGCCAGATCGAACCTGCGCGCTGTAGCAATGAACAGTTTCACTCTCCGGCGGAAATATCTCGTGCCACTGTCGTTATTCCCGTGCCCCGTCGAGGGCGTTTTCATCTTTCCACGTGTTGGCCCATGACGTGTTGGTCCTTGGTTGGCCCGTGGTTGGATGAGGCGAGGGAGAGCGACCAATCCCGTGATGGAAACCTAGCCGCCGCATTTCCCCGTCTCAGCTCTCTCTCCCTCGCTCGATCTCCTCTCCAAGACCTAGTCGCCCGCACACCCCTTGCCATCGCCCCGCCGCGGTCGTTGCCGCTCGCCCCGGCCCCCATCCTCGACCTTCCTTCCCGTTCTTCCTCTCATCGTGTTCGTGCCGCGCGGGGTGGCGCTCCAGGACCTACTCGCGCGCCTCGCCGACGCCTACGACGGTGCCAGCGGCCCGCACTTCCCGGTCAAGTACCGGCTCCCCAACAAGGGCCTCGACGCGCTTATCTCGGTCTCCTTGCCCGAGAATCTCGACAACATGGTCGAGGAGTTCGACAAGCTGGCCGTCGCCAGCCCCAAGCTACGGGTCTTCATCTTCCCCATCTCCGACGTGGCGGCGGGGGATGAGGGCGGCGAGGGCAGCGCCGGATTTGACGCCGGACGCGGCGGCGGGGGACGAAGGCGGCACCGGGTTCGACGTCAGGCTTAGGTACCTCAAGGCCGTCAACGACAACATGCTTGCGTATCCCAGCCGCACTTCCTATTGCTGGTGCTGGACTTCTCATGTTCAGTTGCCTGTGCAGAAGATGGCAACCAGTTCCACTCACAGTGACAGGACTGGCAAGGCACTTGATCCAGAGGTATCATTAAAAATTATGTTCCTGGAGCAATGCAATGCAGTTGCTTTTTTGGTTTCTCGTATTGTTCCTGAGAGACCAGGCCTGCTGTTCTCTTTGCAGGAGAGGCTTTTGTTGCCTTGCTTAATTTTGTTTGGGAGTTCCCTTTGTGTTCGGTAGTGGGACATGTGTTGGTCTACACAGGTATTTCTTTTGTCTTTCAAATGGAGTAAATTGCACAGAACCATCACTTTCGTGTCACAACTCTCGAAAAACCACCACTTTACCAAACGTGACGCTTTGCACCGCACCGAAAATTTGACAGTGGCAAAAAACATTGAACCAAAAAAAGATCTCGTTTTGACGTGTCCGATCGTGCGCGGGCCGACAGCGGTGACGGCGCGCCGCTAACGTCCGTCTTTTTCTTTTGCGCTCTTGTCGAAGCTGCTGGGTCGGGCCAGCGCGTGGGGGAGGGGTAGTTTACTGGGCTGGGCGCGTTTGGGCTGCAGAGTCGGGCCGGCGCGTGAGGGAGGGGTAGTTTATCTGGCCTAGCGCGTTTGGGCTCGTTTGATTATTCTCCAAAAAAAAACGAAAACTAAGCGGTAGTTTGATCGATTGACTGCCCGTTCGGTTTCTCCAGAAAACCTCAGTCCCTACACGCACACTGAATTCATTCACCCCCTCTTGCATGGATAACCACCACTCCACAGCCTCTCCATCACTCCTCTCCATCCAACTTCCTCCTTCCACTCACAGAAAGCAAAGAAAACCTCCATTGCACCATGGCATTTGGCATCGGATGGGACCAGGCGCTGCAGGAGATCTTCGACGACGACAGCTGATACGTCCATTTTGCATCATGTTTTGCTACTGTTATTTATAGTGGTTTTAATCATTATAACACTTTTTGGAGCAATTCTAATGCCTTTTCTCTCTTAATATGCAAGATTCACACAAGGAGGGAGAATGCTGGCAGCTGGAATTCTAGACCTGAAAAAGCTAGGTCAAGATACCTATTCTGCACATCTCCAAATGAGCTGAAATTTCACAGAGAATTATTTTGGAATAAATAAAAAATACTGGAAGCAAAAAGTACCAGAGGGGGCCACCCAGGTGCCGACGAGGCACCAGGGCGCGCCTCCACCCCCCTAGGCGCGCCCTGGTACCTCGTGGGCCCCCTGGCCAGCCTCTAGCCCCCATTTTCTGGTATATAAGCCCATTTGCCCTAGAAAAAATAAGGAGAAGACTTTTGGGACGGTGCGCCGCCGTCTCGAGGCGGACCTTGGGCAGGAGCACTTTTGCTCTCCGGCGGAGAGATTCTGCCGGGGATACTTCCTTCCGGGAGGGGGAAATCGTCGCCATCGACGTCACCAACGATCCTCTCATCGTGGGACTAATCTTCATCAACATCTTCACCAGCACCATCTCATCTTAAATCCTAGTTCATCTCTTGTATTCAATCTTTGTCTCAAAACCTCAGATTGGTACCTGTGAGTTGCTAGTAGTGTTGATTACATCTTGTAGTTGATGCTAGTTGGTTTATTTGGTGGAAGATTATATGTTCAGATCCAATATGATATTTAATACCCCTCTGATCTTGGGCATGATGATGATTTGTGAGTAGTTACTTTTGTTCTTGAGGACATGGGAGAAGTCTTGTCATAAGTAATCATGTGAATTTGGTATTCGTTCAATATTTTGATGATATGCATGTTGTTGATTCTCTTAGTGGTGTCATGTGAACGTCGACTACATGACACTTCACCATCTTGGGCCTAAGGGAATGCATTGTGGAGTAGTAATTAGATGATGGGTTGCTAGAGTGACAGAAGCTTAAACCCTAGTTTATGCGCTATTCCGTAAGGGGCTGATTTGGATCCACATGTTTAATGCTATGGTTAGAGTTATCTTAATTCTTCTTTTGTAGTTGCGGATGCTTGCGAGAGGGGGTAATCATAAGTGGGAGGCTTGTTCAATTAAGAACAGCACCCAAGCACCGGTTCACCCACATATCAAATTATCAAAGTAGCGAACGCGAATCAAACAAACATGATGAAAGTGACTAGATGAAATTCACATGTGTCCTCGAGAACGTGTTGCTTATTATAAGAGATCGTTCCGGCTTGTCCTTTGCTATAAAAAGGATTGGGCCACCTTGCTGCACTCTTTGTTACTATTGCTACCTATCACTTGTTACAAATTATCTTGCTATCAAACTACTCGTCACCGATAATTTCAGTGCTTGCAGAAAATACCTTGCTGAAAACCGCTTATCATTTCCTTCTGCTCCTCGTTGGGTTCAACACTCTTACTTATCGAAAGGACTACGATTGATCCCCTATACTTGTGGGTCATCAACAGCACCAAGCTCTCCTAGGCGCACGAGGTGAGCACCTGGTACGCCAGTGTTGCCATCCTCAAGAATCATGCATGCGCGGTGAGGGCGGCCGCCAACCATGAGGAGTACGCCCGATTGCCAGACCTCCACCGCCCACTGATTGAGAAACTGGTCTGGGCGATGGGGGAGGCTAGGGATTCCTGTACCAGAACTGCGACCAACACCGCGTGGACTATGAGCTCGACAAGGTGGTGCCAGTGTTGCCCCTCGCTCCTCTGATGGAGATGGAGACGTCGCAGATGGAGCAGCAGGTGCAGGTGGATGCACCCTGTAGCGCCCAAGATGCAATTCTATCCCGATCACGTGATGAATTCATGATTGGGGTAGAATCGCATTTCGAGCGCATAGCAAGGTGGATATCATTACAACATACCATGTACTGAATAGATGAGAATACGAGATAAAGGCTTACACTCGCCACAAGCTACAACATGAATACATCAAATACATCAATACATAGCAATCATCATACAGAAGAGCATGATCCGACTACGAATGAAATCAAACGAAAGAAGAACGACATCCACCCTGCTAATCCCAAGCTGCCAACCGGGAACCCATCCTATGATCGACGAAAAAGAAGAAGCAGCAGAAGAAGAACTCCAACTAGAACAAGCATCGCTCTCACGTCAAAGCATCGCTTTACCTGTACCTACACCTATTGTTGTAGTAATCTGTGAGCCACGGGGACCCAGCAATCTCATTACCATGGGTATCAAAACTAGCAAAGCTTAATGGGTATGGAATGGTTAAGTGGTGAGGTTGCAGCAAGCACTAGCATTTGTATGTGGCTACTTTACGAGTACAAGAGTAAGAAGAGTAACCTATGCATAAACGGACGTGTACTAGTAATGATCAAGAAGTGATCATGAACACCTACTTACGAGTCATACATAACCCCACCGTGTTCTCTTCCCGAACTCCCTCGAAAAGAGACGATCACGGTTACGCACGCGGTTGGTGTATTTTAATTAGCTTTAGTGTCAAGTTCTCTACAACCGGATATTATAAATTTCCAAGTCGCCACATAACCGCGGGCACGGCTTTCTGAAAGATTTAACCCTGCAGGGGTGCTCCAAGTAGTTCATTACAAAATAGCACAGGCATCCGATGGAAAATCTCACACTGTGATATCACGATGCCTATAAGGAATCCCGGTGGACAAGCCACTCGTCAAAAGTAAAACTAAACCAGTAAGACCTCCCGACGTGCGACACCCCGATAGGAGCCGCGCGTATCTCGTTATCAGGCCATGACGGATAAGCGACGCGTAAGAGTAAAACCAGACCTTGAGTTGCCTCGTGGTGGCCCCGCACAGTGCTCCAGTTTCAGACCAATACCATCAGCACTGGCCCACTTATATTATGTTGAATTAATCTGCGGGTAGCGCTAACTTCCTATGCGTTAATAAGTTATCAGTATTACTATGTTGGCAAATTTTAACACCAAAGTTGGGTCTTACTGGAAGAGTTTTATTCAAAGGGAATTGTCAAGGGGGGCCCATAAACCCCAATCATGTTAGGAACTCTATTCAAGGAACATAACACCTGTATGACGGAAACTAAGGCGGCATGAGTGGAACAAAACACCAGGCAAAAGACCGAGCCTTCCACACATTACCAAGTATATAGATGCATTAATTAAATAAGAGATATTGTGATATCCCATGAAATCCATGTCCCAACATGGAACAACCTGCAACTGCACCTGCAACTAGCAATGCTATAAGAGGGCCTGAGCAAATCGGTAACATAGCCAAACAACGGTTTGCTAGGATAGTGGAGGTTAGAGGCTTATCATGGCAAGTTGGGAGGCTTGACAAACAAGTGGTAGGTAACAAGACATAGCGATAGCATCAAGACAACTAGCAAGCAAAGATAGTAGTGATATCTGAGGTAATGGTCATCTTGCCTGGAATCCCGCTTGGAAGAAGACCAAATCCATGAAGTAGTCGAACAAGCATAGTCGAACGAATCCTCACAACTCCGGAACGTTACCAGGAACTATCGAGGAGAAGCGCAACCGGAAAGAAGCAAACAACATGGTAAACAAACATAACAAAGTCATGGCATGATGCACAATCGAGTATGATGCATGTCAAGTTTAAAGATGCATGGTAAGGCAAAGTGCACAAACAATCACTACACATTAAGTGAAGCTCAATATGCAACACAATTAATTTATTTAGTTCACTCCCATTTATGCTACTCATCAATATTAAATGTTGTTAAACATGTCAAGGGGTGAATCATAAGTAAACTACACATCTAGGCAAGTTTAAACGAGGCCGGAAACAACACATAACAATTCCGGTAAGTCCCCATACGCAATTTTCGAATTTGATACTGTTTTTCCTAAAACAATATTTTATTGTTGTTAAACATGCAAAGTAAATGCACCATGTTATTCTACACATTTTTCTAGCCCATTTACATATGTAATTTATTTAATTCGGAGTTACGGTTATTTAGTTATGAAATAAACCATTTTAGCATGTCATTTAAGCAAATTAATGCAAACAGCAATGTTAAACATTTTTAACATGGATCAGAGTTGGATATTGTGAAACTACATGAAATTCTAAGCATTTTACATATATGACATATTTTTATTGCGATGCACGGCTATTTAATTATTAGCATTTTAAAATGATGGCATTTTTGGATCGGGGGAAGAGGTGGAGGTTGCTAGTTGGATGAATGGGGAAAACGAGGTGGATCTGGTGGAGAGCAGTGGCGGCGGCGGATGATGATGGGACAAGTTCCCTATGTTTTAGGGTTGGTCTAAAAGGTGGTCTATATATAGGAAATCGAACTAGGTTTAGACCCTCCGATTTAGATCGGACGGTCGAGATAATTAGGCTAGGGGAGTCCAATGAAGAAACCGAAGATGTTTAGGGATGTTCAGGGTTGATCCAGACCCAACGGTCACGATTGGGCGGTTCGGGTTCGGGGAAGTTTTCGGACTAGGTTGCGAGTGGGTCTGTGGTTGTGCAGAGATGTTAGGCGGTCGTGTGGAAGTGTGATTGGTCTCAGGACGGACAACGATGACAATGGGGAGAACCCGCAACTACGAACGGATGCAAGTTTTGAAAAAAAAATGACGACAACTAAGTGCCGATGCAATGCGAATGATGTGATGATGAATGCAACAAACAAATAATTAACGCGGCTACAGCGAAAACATGGAAGGCATCTGGAGCGTCGATCTCGCGCTGTTACACGCCCCAGATGGAGCAGCAGCAGATGGAGGTGGAGACGGGCACAAGCAGCAGGAGGAAGAAGCAGCTCCGCATCATGGGGCCAGTTTGCCCATCTCTCCATCTTCTAAAGCTGCAGCAAGAGTGAGTCTGATGCAGCACTGTCTTTGTTAATTTCTGCAGCAAGATCTGAACCAATATATGGGTTCAGTTAGTTTCTGCACTTAGTAGTGTGCTTGCGTCTGAAGAACTTGAACTATGTGTGGTTTCTATCTGAACTCAACTATCTATGATATCCTATCTATCTATCTATGCCTGCGTCTGAATGTCTGTGCTCATATTATCTGAAATGTTTGTGCTCACACTATCTGATTGTTTGTGCTCACACTATCTGAATGACACTGCTCATATTATCTGAATATTGGTGCTCACACTATCTGAATATTGTTGCTCACACTATCTTAATATTGCTGCTCACACTACGCTACAAAAAAAAGACACATCCGTGACATTATGGCCCGAACGAAAACTTTTTCTGTGATGGTTATGACAATTCTATGATGATAATTGTGACAAAAACACGTATCATCATAGATGTGGTGGGCTCCTACTTCTATGACAAAAAATTATGACAGAAAATGGGCTTTTCGTCCTGGGCGGGCCTGAGACGCACCTACATGACATTCTTTGGGCCGTCCATGACGTAAAAAATCATGGTAGAACTGAGGGCGAGGAAAAATTTGGGGAGTTCCCGGTTACGGTGGGTGGTCGGGGCCGAGCGATGCAATGTGGTTTGCGCGTTTCCCTCGTACGCGCGTGTGTGCAAGGCGTTCGCTAACTGAACCCGAGCAAGGCGTTCGCTTACTGAACCCGAGCGATCGCACTAGCTAGCTACATACTGAACATGAGCGATCTATCCCACTACGTACTGAAGTCGATCGATCGATCCCTTCGCTGCTAACTGAACCCAAGCGATTCCTTCGCTGCTAACTGAACCCGAGCGATCGATTGCTGCTGCTTACTGAAGCCGATCGAGCCCCCGTGTGAGACGTAGCCAGTCGGTGTTGGGTTGCCTCTCGATGAACAGTGACCATTGCTGCCGCGCGCGCGATACGTAGAACGAGTCGAGACGTGGTGAGTCGAGCCGGTTGGTTGGCTGTGGATGAACAGTTCCCGGTGGGGGTTGGATGAACATGACCCCGTGGTAGTAGGCGGTTTCCACTGGATGAACAGAGCCCCGAGGTGGCCACCACACCCCAGCCGGTTGGGGGTGGATGAACAGGACTCCGTGGAGGCTAAATGAATAGTAGCCGGTGGAGGCTGGAGGAAGTTGACGGTGGATGAACAGTAGCTGGTGGAGGCCGAGGAAGTCGACGATGGATGAACAGTAGCTGGTGGAGGGTTAGGAAGTCGACGGTGGATGAACAATAGCCCGTGGAGGCTGGAGCGAGGCAGTAGACGATGGATGAACAATAGCTCGTGGAGTCCCGTTTTGCGGTACGCCATACCCCTCCCGATGAACAGGACCCCGTTTCGACCGTAGGCGGTTGGAGAGAAGTCCGTTTCCTCCATTTTGCGGTACGCCACACCCCTCCCGATGAATAGGACCCCGTTTCGACCGTAGGCGGTTGGAGAGAAATCCGTTTCCACCATTTTTCGGTACGCCAGACCCCTCCCGATGAACAGGATCCTGTTTCGACCGTAGGCGGTCGAACAGAAGGCCGTTTCCTCCGTTTTGCGGTATGCCAGACCCCGTTTCGACTGTTCCGTCCAAGGCAGTTGGCTCCTGATGAACAGGATGCATTCCGACCCAGTCAGTTTCCTCCCGATGAACAGGACGCATTCCGACCCAGTCGGTTGCCTCCCGATGAACACGACGATGTTTCTCCGTTCTGACCCGGCCGGTTGGCTGCCGATGAACAGGAGGCCGTTGCTGCCGTCCGTTGCCTCTCCATGTACACGAGCCCTGGCCGTACGTATGCGCGAGTACGCGTTCGAGACCCTGCCTGTATGTACATACGTGGCCGTATTTTTTGCCTTGTGGCTGTACGTACGTGTACACTATTTAGATGGGACTGCCTGAACTGCTACGTCAGGGGCTCTACTATGACACGTGCCGCTACTTACTCGGCCACGGTTCATCCTTGCAGAGAGACCGATCGACTAGTATGTACGTACATGTTCATGACCAGACAGACAACGCTACGTACGTTGCGACCGGGTGGGTCCCAGCTGTCAGGGAGGATAAGGACGCACTTCCTTGCATGCGAAGATATAGCTGCTGGGTCCCAGCTGTCAGGGGGAGGAATCGTTTTTTTGCGAGTAATAAGGAGGCACTTCCTTGCGTGTGAAGATGTAGCTGGTGGGTCCAGCTGTCAGCCTCACTGCTACTTGTGAGCTGCGTTAAAATTTCCTCGAAGAGGAGAGGATGATGCAGTACAGTAGAGATAAGTATTTCCCTCAGTTAAGAACCAAGGTCATCAATCCAGTAGGAGAACCAAGCAGAACCTCGTTAGTAGCACCTACAGACATAAAAGCAAATACTTGCACCCAACGCAAACAAGAGGGTTGGCAATCCTCTTGGCGGTTACTTGCAAGGATTAATTCTGATAGTGATTGTCGGGCCCGTGGAACCCAGGGTATCCAGGCCCGTCTGCCTTTGGCCCAGGGCTGAATGCCTGGCGTGGGCCCAGCAAGCTGTCATCGTCAAGCATCTCACCAAGACCCCTCATGAGGCCTTGGCCTCCTGAGGACCCCTCCTCAGGGAGCGGTAAACGAGACTCAACATCTTCACCAGCAGCCTCGCGAGGCTCTCTCCCGAGGCGCTCTCGCGAGGCGGCCTCCCGAGGTGGCCGCCCGAGGCACCCTCCCAAAGGCGCTCGAGACAAGGGCTGTTCGACTCGGCCGCGCGGTCCCGTGCCCGTCACGTGGGTGACGCGCGCGGTGACGAACGGAGACGGAGGCCGTGCCAGCATGCGCGGATGAAGAGGTTTTCCCCTTTTATGTTCAGGGAGGAAGGCCAGCAGTCCACTTCCCAAAGCAACCCCAAAGGTTGCCCGATCGGCGAAAGAAGACCAAGACGGCGGGCGCGCTGGGCGGAGGTCATCACCGAGCCCACCGGCGCGTCATGGATCATGCTTTGGCAGGCGAAGACCGCCTTTAGTCAGGATAGCCTGAGCGCCTATCCCCTTTCAAAACCAGCCAAGTGTGGCAACCCTTCCCGCCTAAGTTTTGAGGGGGAAGAGGACCAAGGCAGGTATAAAGGGACAGTGCTGCCATCGTCGTAGGGAACCCCGATTCGGTCGACTCCTTCTCCTACCTTGTACGCGAGAACACTCTCTTGCTAACAACAGTCAAAACCAAGCAGGAGTAGGGTTTTACACCGCAAGGTGGCCCGCACCTGGGTAAACCGCCGAGTCCACGGTCCGTCCTCGCTAGCGCGCTCCTGCCGTAGCTTAGCCGTGGTAGGGGACGAAGAGGTAGGAACAAGCTCACCCCAGTGTTCGAACCTTTGGGTCCCCGGAGCCCGACTTCCGACATTTTGGCGCGCCAGGTAGGGGTGCGCTGCTGTTCTTCCGCTCCGCCCTCCGTTCCACCAGCTTCATGGCCGACACACGCCGCGAGCGCGCCAAGCGCAGGGCTGGCCGCGTGGCTCAGACGGAGCCAGTGGCCCGCGGCAACCGCCGCGGCCCTGTCGAGACCACAGCCGCTGCCGCCACCGACCCCGCTGCCCGTGAGCAGCAGGACTCCTCCCTGCACCCCTCCGTGCAGGCGAACGGCCACACCGCCGTGGCCTCCTCCCTCGCCCACTGTGACGTGCCGGCCCCCCAGACGGCGCTGCTCATGGCGCGCGAACTGCTCCGCTATCGTCCTGCTGATGCTGGCTACGGCACCTGGCTTGGTCGCATCACCGAGCTCGTCAACGCCACCAGGGATGCTCTGGCGCCTTCCCACTCGCTCCACCCTCGGCCGTCTCGCGCTGGGGACCTGGTGCACGGCGCTCCCCCGCCGCCTCCTCTGCGCAACGAGCTCGACGGGCCCCAGCGCAACGTGCGGGCGCGCGAGCCGTCCCGTGGCGCGTCCCTGCCAGTCCGTGACGAGGCCAGCTGCCAGATCATCCGATGCGTGCCGCCTGATGCGTGGGTGCTCCTCGAGCGGCAGCTCCAGCACCAGGACCAGGCCGTCCAGGAGGTTGCGGTAGCTGGGCGCCAGAACCGCGCCACCCTCGCCGGCGGCGTCCCCTCAAGCGGTGTGGGCTGCCGCGCCTTCACCCGCGAGCTACGTCGGGTGGTGTGGCCCGCGAAGTTCCAGCCTGAGCTGCCTCCGCGCTACGACGGCACCCCCGACCCCGCGGAGTTCCTTCAGCTCTACGCGCTGAGCGTCGAGGCGGCGAGCGGCGACGACAAGGTCATGGCGAACTGGTTCCCCATGGCCCTCAAGGACGGCCCGCGCTCCTGGCTCATGAACCTCCCCAAGGCATCTATCTCATCATGGGCCGAGCTCTGCAGCCGGTTCGTCGCCAACTTCAAGGGCACACAAGACCGCTCCCTCACCATCAACGACCCGTGGCACGTGCGGCAGCGCCCAGACGAGACCCTCCGCAAGTACATCCAGCGCTTCAGCCAAGTGCGCAACAAGATACCGCGCGCCTCCGACGCGGCCGTCATCTCTACGTTCTCCACCGGCGTCACAGACGTCAAGATGCGCGAGAAGCTCGCCATCAACGACGAGCTAGACTCGGTGCTTGAGCTGTTCGACCTCGCCGACAAGTGCGCCAAGGCTGAAGAAGGCCGCCTCTTCGTCCACAACAACCCCGACGCGGTGCTCGAGGCCGCCAAGACCAAGAACAAGGACGTCAAGCGTAAGGGCCCTGCCGTGCTTGCGGCGGAGCCCGAGCAAAAGCACGGCCGTGATCATGACGAGCCCAGGAAGGACGGCTGCCCACTCTGCGCCTACCACAACGTGCGCTCCCACGGCACTGAAGACTACCAGGAGCTCAAGCTGCTCCGCGACGAGCGCCAGGGCCGCCAAGGCGGCCGCGGCGGCAACCGCTGGGACGGCCGCAACGGCAACGACAACTTCCGCCAGGGCTGGCACGACTAGCCTCGTGAGGCTGCCTGGCGCGACCAGCCTCGTGAGGCAAAACCTCAGGCCAATGCCGCTCTTCCACCGCTGCCGCCGCCACCTCGGAGGAACGGCATCAACCCGCCTGATGATGGCGCTGGGGGCTACCAGGAGCCTCGCGCGGTCGCCTGCATCCTTGGCGGGGCTCATGCCCCCATGTCCAACCGCCACTTCAAGCTGCTCTATCGCGAAGCGAATGCCGCCCTCCCGAGGCCAGAGGCCGCGTGGCCCCTCAAGTGGTCGCAGTACGCCATCACCTTCGATTCCACGGACCACCCCAAGTCCTCGGCCTCTGCAGGCGCACTTCCCATGCTGTGCACTCCCACCATCAGCAACGTCGTGGTCACCAAGACCCTCATCGACGGATGCGCCGGCCTCAACGTGATCTCCATCGAAACCTTCGAGACGCTCCAGGTGCCCTACGACCAGCTGATGCCGACCAGGCCCTTCTCCGGAGTGACCGATGGCTCCACCATCCCTCTGGGGCAAGTGCGCCTTCCCGTCACCTTCGGCACCCGCAAGAACTACCATACCAAGCTCATCGACTTCGACGTGGCGCACATTGGCCTGCCTTATAATGCCATCTTGGGCTACCCAGCTCTCGCCAAGTTCATGGCGGCGACCCATCATGCCTACAACGTCCTCAAGATGCCTGGCTGCAGCGGCATCATCACTGTCACCTACGACGAGAAGGATGCGGTCTGCTCCCTCGAGCGTGCCTACAAAGCCGCCGCTGTCACCCACCCGGCTGACGAGGACGCGGTCGAGCCTCCTGAGGCCGTGCCCACGAAGAAGAAGCAACTGTTCTCTCAGGACCGCGCTGAGACGAAGAAGGTGTCGGTGGATGGCAGCGGCTCAGGCCCTGCCTTCACCATCGGAGCTGGCCTTCCTCCCGCATAGGAAAGCACGCTCGTCACCTTCCTTCGGGCAAACTCGGATGTTTTCGCCTGGAAAGCATCTGATTTGTCCGGTGTGCCGAGGGAGTGATCGAGCACCACTTAGCGGTGTGCCCCAATGCACGCCCCGTCAAGCAAAAGCATGGCTCCAGGCGCCAGAGAAGCAAGATTTCATCGTCAAGGAAGTTCAGAAGCTCCAAGAAGCGGGAGTCATCCGAGAGGTGCGCCATCCCGAATGGCTCGCTAACCCAGTTGTCGTCCCCAAGAAAGGCAGCAAGGGGCGTATGTGCGTTGACTTCACCAGCCTCAACAAGGTCGGCCCTCAGGACCCCTTCCTGCTACCGTGAGTCAGCCAAGGCGCCGGCCCCGCCACCGGCGGCGCATGCCTTTCGGCCTGAGGAACGCCGGCGCCTCCTTCCAGAGGCTGGCGCCCCTCGTGCCAGGGCCTCGCGAGTCCCCTGCTTCTCGCGAGCCCCCTGGGCTTCAGCAGCCCCCTGGTCCTGGTGAAGCGAGCCTCCGCAGCACGCCTCGCCGGGCAATCTGACGGCCCTCCGGCACAGTTCTGCCAGGTGCGTCCGAGCGTCGCCTCACGCGGCCCAAGCTCTGTCTCGCCGCGCCTTCTGCACCTTCGCTCCCGGGATCCTCCGCCAAGGTGTTTTCCTTTTACGTGACTGAGGGCGCCCCACGGGCTTCACCAACCTCAATCTGACCCGTGCCAGACACGGTAGCCTCGCCCCTCTCCTTTTTGGTTGTGTAAAGGATTTTGCTGATTATGCTCTGATGAGTTTATGTTGCCTACTTAATTGCGTGTTGAGCACGATGCCGTCCCGAGAGCGCCATGCGCTCGCGACCCCTCCCCTGACCGATTCTGTGAGTAGGGGCTAGGCACGGCGCCTGTGCTCGGGTCCGTCCCTGCAGCGCCGCAAAATCCAAGCGACTGAGCTCTGGCTTGCAGGTCCGCTCCCATGCACGTCACCTCACCAAGGTCCTTGGTGCCTTATCTCCTCACGCAACGGCCACGGGCGAGCTAGCGAGTGCGTGTCGGTCCCCCCATTGTGAAATTTTTCGACATGCAGTGTCTCAGGAGGCAAGCCACACGGGGACCTCGCGGGCGGCCTCTCGCGAGCCGACCTACGGCGGTCGCCTAATCAGAGGGCCTCGCGAGACGAAGACTTCGAAGGCCGAGCCTCGCGAGGCATGCCTCGTGAGCCGCATGTACTCCTCATGAGCTGTGGCTCGCCCGACACCGCTCTCCGCCAAAAGCTAAGTCTAACTACCTCGCGAGACGCCCTCGCCGTCACTCAAGCTCTCTCCCTTCGCGATCCCGCTGAGTGCTAGCATTTTTTCTTCCGCGTGAGCCGCTTGCATGCCAATGGGGGGCTCCCTGAGCATCGCGCCTCAGGAGCCCTCACTAGCTCCCGGTGCCCCTCACCTCCTGGCCTTGTTTCGGCATCGCGACTGGACATACCTGTGGCGGCTGAGGCCCGCTCGGGGGCTAGGTCCCGACGGCGTAGAGCGCTAAGGTAAACGAGAAAGAAAAAACTGGCCTCACGAGAGGACTTCGGGAGGGAACGCATACATTCCAAATCGCAAAAGCATGAAATTAAAACATAAAAGATATTGTTTTCACGCCCCCGCAGGGCTACATCGATTCAGTGCAGGAGAATAAAAAGAAGAAAAAGGCCTAGGTGGGGCGCCGTCACCCCCAAGACTCCAACATGGACGCTGCGCGCGCCTAGTCGGAGTCCTCATCCTCGCTCTTGATGCGGGGGGAGCTGTCGTCGCTTTCGCTTCCGCCGGAGGGGGCCGCACCGCTGTCCCTGTCGTCCTTGCTGGAGGAGCCGCTGTAGCTGTCGTCCTCGCTCTCCGCGCAGCACTCCAGACGGCTGCCGGAGATCCCGAAGATCTTCACGAAGAGCGTGGCGGCCCCATCGTACTTGAATTGGAGGACGTGCCCCTGCTTCAGGCCACGGGCGAGGGCGAACGACTTCCACCCCTACTTCAAGAACATGAAGCCCGAGGGATTGAACTCCGTCGCCCCCCAGGAGGGGCCGTTGCAGCAGCCATCGGCCTGCACCCACAGGCCCAAGGGCGCGCGGTCCTCCATCGCCCCCGCAAAGGAGTCTGGGAGCCGGAGCCAAGTGCAGGGCCGGCGATGCATGTTCACTATGAACTCGTGAGCCGCCTCCGCCGAATGGCTACCCGTCTGGGCAGGTAGGGCGGCCGCCCCGCCGTGGCCGCCTCGGCCGCGCGTGCCGCGCCCTCCACGCCCGCAGGCGGTGCCCCTCCCATGGCCGCTGGGACTGGCGCCAGCAACCGCCGGGGAGCGCCCGTGCCCCCGGGGCGGAACCTTGGACGCGGCAGCAGAAGCGCGGGCACACCCTCTTCCCCTTGCCATCACTGCGGCGGCTCTGGCAGATGCTAGGGTTTCACTGAGACGTTACTTTCGGTCTTACCGATTCGCACAACTCGGTGGCACCGAGATGTACTTGTGCTGTGGCCAGGGCCAAATCGGTGGGACCGAAAATTCCTATTCGGTCGGTCCGAGATGCATTCGGCGGAAACCTAACCCTAAAATTTTGCTCGAATCTCGTTCAAACGAACTAATCTGGTGGAAAGGGGATTGCATTCGTGGCAAGATTTCAGGCAATCCAATCGTGCATTGAATCGGAAATGGGAAGCACGAAGGGGATCGAAACTCAACCTAACTCGGTGGAGTTTCTCTACGGCGGCAACGGCGGTGGAGATTACCGTTGACGGCGATGGAATCCTGCGGCGAGGGCGCACAGGCGACGACGGCGACGATTCGGAGACCAAAGGGGCGGCAGCAATGGGGCGCGGGCGCGTGACGTTTGAAGTAATTTTCAACCGCACGGTTTGCTGGGAATATATACCCATTCGCTGTCGGTGGCACCGAGTGGAACAAATCGGTAGCACCGAGACGTGCAACTGCTTGCAGTTACAGCAACTCGGTCCAACCGAGTTGGTCTAATCGGTAGCACCGAGATGAAAACCTAGATCAATCTAAATGCTTTCGATTCGACCGAGTTTGAGTAGGTTGGTCTGACCGAAATCAATTAGAAGGTTTTGGAGGTTCAACCCTTTCAGATCGGTGGCTCCGAGTGCTCCTCACCCGGAGGGTCCGAAAATGACTTGTTCAATTTTTGTGATGCAGCAAGAATAGAATTTGAGACAAGAAAGCATAGATAGCTAGAGAAGGTTCTTAGGCATTCTTGTACATCCACTTGGCCAGAAAAACCAAGACAATCAAAACAACAAATGGATGTCCTCGAATGATGAAAACATGCAAACCAACATGCTCACACAATAAGATTGCAAATGAAATATGTGTCAAACATGCACAACCAATTCTAGCATCTATCAAGCAATGGCGATGACTAGGTCATCTATATATGAGTATATTGACTTAGGAGCCAAATGAGAACATTTGATCATAGGTCATACTCATCGTTTAAGCACAAGTGGGGTCACCACTTTTACATAAAGCATTAATGTGTTCACACCATTAGAGTTGCTTTAGCTCAATTGTTTAGAGCAAAGCTCCCCCTAGATGTGATATCCCCGCTAAAAGGGATGAACTAACCTTGGGTTTTGTCGATGATGACTTCATGTAGATGTTGAAGATGTGGATGCTCAATGTTGATGTAGACCATCAAAAGTTTGGAGCAATCCTTTGGAGTTTTGTGCTTTCAATACCTACATGTGTTAGTCCCACACAAGGAACATACAAGGATATCCATAGACATAGAGTGAAATACACATATGATGATGTCCATGAATGCATTGATTACCTTGTCCCTTGCCTTACCAACAAGAGGGTTTGTGACTCCATGAACTAGTACAAGATTTGGAAGTTGGCCGCACAAGTCCTTGCCAAAAAGAATATGAGTGAAGTTTGTTGGCAGAGTCACCCTCAAGAACTCTCTAGTTCTTCTTCTTTTGGACCCACATCAACTTGATGGGAATCCTTGGAGTTGTAGTAGCACTTGATGAAGTAGAACTTGATGTAGTCTTGAGAACCCACTTGACCATGGCTTGAGGAGCTTCTTCAAATGAATCAATCTCTTCTTGAAGCTTGTCCTTGCCTTTTAGCTTGTGGTCTTGTGGTGGAAGATCTTCTTGAGCTTGTGTTCCCTTGAAGGAAGTAGGATCATACTTCTCTTGTTGAGGAACAAACTTCGTCTTGGGGTATTGACCTTCCTCCCATTCAACTCCATCGGCATTGAACTTCCGTTCAAAACCAACACCTTGGTTCTTCCGGTGCCTTCCTTGCTTGCGTACAATTTCTTCAAATTGCTTACTACCGGCAAGGCTCTTGTAGACACCTTTTTCTATAATTCCTTTCAATAGCATATTTTCTTGCTCAAGTGTAACTTGGCTAAGAGAATCATTAGTGGAATCAATAGAACTACTAGAAGCAACAATATTGGATTTAGTATTGTTATTGTTACTACTAGAGGCAGAACCATTTTTACCCTTGTTGCTAGTTTGCTTAGGTTTAACTTGTGGCATAAAAGTAGACAAGAGTAAACGCTTGGCAAGATATGAAGAACTCTTCTTTCGAAGATCGTCATTGATAGCTTTAAGAAACTCATGCTCTTGCTCTAAATTTAGCTTCTCGAAGCATAGCTTCTCATGAGTTCTTAGAAGTTCTCTATGATCCTCTTGAGTTGTTTCATGAGCTAACTTAAGAGCATTTAGTTCTTTAGTTAGACGCTCAATCTCCTTCATAGCATTGTCACTCGTTTCCTCTTGACTATCGTGATTACTAGCATTTTCATTATAGCTCACATCACTAGCCCTATCAACAAGTAAATCATCATCACCTAGCAAATCATCTTCATCACTATTAAAATCAAGATGCTCGGGGTGTGATACCTTGGGGCCTTTTGCCATGAAGCATCTTCCAATTCCTTCATTTGGTGAGTCAAATAGATCGTAGGAGTTGGATGACACAAGTGCAAGTCCTGCAACACCTTCTTCTTGACTATAGTCGGAGTTGGAGTGATAACTTCTCTCGGAGTGGTTGTCGGAGTCGGAGCCGGAAACCCATTCACCAACATGAGCTTGATTTCTTCTTCTTGTGTAGCTCCTTGATGACTTGTCCTTCCTCTCCGAATCCTTACTTCTTTGAGAGTGTCTTCGTTCATAATAATCATCTCTACTCCTTCTCTCTTTATGAGGTGATTCATCTCTTCTATGTCTTCCTCTTGGTGATTCGTCTCTTTTCTTGTAGGGAGCCATACACTCATTTGAGTAGTGTCCGGGCTTTCCACAATTGTAGCAGTTCTGGTCACGACTTGATAATCTTCTCTCATAGTGTCTTGAGCTAGAGCTTCTTTCATTCCCTTTGTTCTTGTAGAACTTGTTGAACCTTTTCACCATTAGGCTAATCTCTTCATTGGATACTAGCTGGTCACTTGAAGTTATTGGAGCATCGGTTGAGGCTTTGTAAGCACCACTTGACTTGTTATGCAGCTCCTCTTTGTCCTTGAGCGACATTTCATGAGCGACAATCCTTCCAATGACTTCCGTGGGCTTGAGAGCTTTGTAATTTGGCATCATTTGGATCAATGTGCAGACGGTATCATATTTTCCATCCAAAGCTCTAAGTATCTTCTTGATGATGAATTTGTCGGTCATCTCTTCACTTCCTAAGCCGGCAATCTCATTTGTGATGAGAGCAAGCCTAGAGTACATCTCAGCGACTCCTTCACCATCCTTCATCTTGAACTTGTCAAGTTGACTTTGGAGCACATCCAACTTAGACTCCTTGACGGACTCGGTACCCTCATGCATATCAACCAAAGTATCCCAAATTTCCTTTGCATTCTCGAGGCGGCTGATTTTGTTGAATTCTTCGGGACATAGACCGTTGAATAGAATGTCACAAGCTTGAGCATTGTATTGCAACATCTTCAATTCTTCCGAGGTTGCTTCACGATCCGATTCCTTGCCATCCTCAAAGAAGTCACCTTGCAAGCCAACACGAACAACAGCCCAAACGGCGGGGTTATGACCAAGAATATGCATTTTCATCTTATGTTTCCAACTAGCAAAGTTTGTACCATCAAAATATGGACTTCTACGGTGATAATTACCCTCACTTGACGTCATACTCTCCTAGGTTGTGAAACCAAGGCTATGATCACCAAAGCTATGGAAATCAAGGCTTACGGAGACCAAAGCTCTGATACCACTTGTAGGATCGAAAGTATGTCTAGAGGGGGGTGATTAGACTACTTGACCAAATAAAACTTAACCTTTTCCCAGATTTTAGTTGTAGGCAGGTTTTAGCAATAGAACATGTCAAGCATCACCCTACACATGCAATCCTAAGAGTATAGCAGCGGAATGTAAGAAATTGCATACGTATGTAAAGGAGGGATTGGAGATTTCAAACGCAATGAAGACACGAAGGATTTTTGGCGTGGTTCCGATAGGTGGTGCTATCGTACGTCCACGTTGATGGAGACTTCAACCCACGAAGGGTAACGACTGCGCGAGTCCACGGAGGGCTCCACCCACAAAGGGTCCACGAAGAATCAACCTTGCCTATTCCACCATGGCTTACTTCCACGAAGGACTAGCCTCACTCGGGGTAGATCTTCACGAAGTAGGCGATCTCCTTGCCCTTACAAACTCCTTGGTTCAACTCCACATCTGGTTGGAGGCTCCCAAGTGACACCTAACCAATCTAGGAGACACCACTCTCCAAAAGGTAATAGACGGTGTGTTGTTGATGAACTCCTTGCTCTTATGCTTCAAATGATAGTCTTCCCAGCACTCAATCAACTCCTCACAGATTTGGCTATGGTGGAAGAGGGATTTGAGTGGAAAGCAACTTGGGAAAGGCTAGAGATCAAGGTTCAAATGGTAGGAATGGAATATCTTGATCTCAACACATGAGTAGGTGGTTCTCTCTCAGAAAATGTATGGTGGAAGTGTAGGCACGTTCTGATGGCTCTCCTTTCTAAGAAGGATGGGGTGGAGCGGTATATATAGCCTCCACACAAAATCCAACCGTTACACACTTTTGACCCAACTCGGTGGCACCGAAACGATAATCTCGGTACCACCGAACTGTGTAAAAGATATGAACTTTAGGAATCTCGGTGGGACCGATACAAACAACTCGGATGGACCGAAGTGCAATGGCTAGGGCAATCCTCATCTCGGTGGCACCGATTGCATCAACTCGGTAGGACCGAAGTGAAGCAATAAGGCAACAGAGACTTGGCAAGCCATCTCGGCGAGACCGATTTGCAAACTCGGTGAGACCGAAGGAAATGCAAAAGATTATAGAGAGTTGGCAAGGCCATCTCGGTGGGACCGAGATCCATTTCGGTGGATCCGATTTGTTAGGGTTTGGCAGTGGCTAAGTCTTGGATGAACTCGGTTGGACCGGGTAGGAAATATCGGTGGGGCCGAATTGGACTTTAGGTTTAGGACCTGTTTGGGATTGAGATAGTGGTTGAGGGTTTAGGAATACTGTCACTAAGCACTTGAGCAAAAAGACCATTAAGCAACACCTCATCCCCTTTTAATGGTATTGGCTTTCCTATGGACTCAATGTGATCTTGGATCACTAAACCAAAAATGTAGAGTCTTGATCTTTTGCCAATCCTTGTCCTTAGCATTTTGAGGGGTCCACTTCTCTAGTCCATGCCATGCCAATCATTGAACATCCTGAAATCTTAATCTTGAATGGACATTAGTTCAATGAGATATATGTTGTTATGAATTACCAAAACCACCAAGGGAGCAAATGTGCTTTCAATCTCCCCCTTTTTGGTAATTGATGACAACATATAGATCAAAGCTTCGACAAATGATTAACTTAATGAAATATATCGTCGCTTTGAGAAGTATGTGATAAGCAAGAGCTCCCCCTAAATTTGTGCATTATTAAAAATTTGCGTTGGAATGCAAATGCACAATCGATTAGGCTCATGGGTTACTCTTCCTTGTCACATACATCTTGGTGGAGCGCGCAAAATGATAAGATTGGAATAATAGGCACGCATCACCAACATAAGTAATTGATCATACAAGATAATGGTAGAGATAAACATGGAATATCACAATAGGCATAATATGATCAATCAACATAGTATCTCACAAGCATAAACGACAGAATACTGTAGCAAGCACACACATAACAAAGTAGCATCAAACAGACAATCAAGTAGCAAAAGAAACTCTCGAAGCAAATCAAAAAGCGAGAAACTCTCTCTCTCGAAGCCTATGATCTATACAAATTCTCCCCCTTTGGCAACAAGTACCAAAAAGTTCAAATGAGTATAGCGCTAATCGACTCTCTAGGCACGGTCCTCCGAAGGCGATCTCCTGCTGGCGGCTCCGGTGTGCGTAGACGGCGTTGAGATGAGAGCGTCCGTGAATGCTTCTACTGATGACTGCTGAACTGGTGGAGTGGAGACCTGCTGTGGCACTGTGGCTGTTGCGGCTGGTGCAGATACTGTGGTCCGTGGATCCACAACTGGTATCGCAGCTGACCTGGCAGCCCTAGGCACTGACTGAAACCGCTCTGTAGTCGGTCTCTCATCTTCACTGTCATCTGATCTGGCTTGCTTGACAGCATCAACTTCTCCTTGCAGCCGTTCCACTGTGGTCTGAATCTCAGTCACCTTGACATCCAAATCATGAAATTTGGTCTCTATGATCCGCTCAAAACTAGCCTGGGTCTGGGTGAGGTTGGCCAGACTTCGCTCAATCCTCAGAGTGGCTTCAAGCAGATATTGCATTTGATCCTTTGGTGTCTTGAGATTCATAGTTGGAGCATTTGGAGCTGCTGCTTCCTGAGCTGCTTTAGCTTCTTGGGCTTTGTGGATTTCTTCTTGAGCTTGTGCAGACGTGGGATGCGACGGATCCATCACTATAACGTTGTCCTCAAAATCTGGACGCAAAGGCAAGTGCTCTCGATCAAGAAGATACGTGCTGGTTCCAACCTTGGAATTGATCAACAACTGAATATGTGGAGCATAACCACACGATCTCTTCTGATCGGCTGCTGTCCTCTTAATAGTCTCAACTATCAGGCTCATCACCTTGAATTTCTGAGGAGTGTCAAATAAATGCAGCAAGTTGATGGAGTGGCCACGAATCATCTTATCATCGCCTGACTTGGGTAGCAGAGTGTACCGCAGTATAGTGTTCGTTGTGGCCAGACCTGGTAGCAAATGCTTCACTGATCCAAGCTTGTGAGTCTCAAGATCCTCCTGGGGAATAGCAGTGTACATGTTCTTCATGGAATTGTGATCAAACTTGAGCTTGGCATATACATCATAATCATCATCTTCTTCCTTGGGTGCTCCAAGAAGATTTGCCCACTCAGAGATGGTTGATTGATATCTGATTCCTTCAGTCATCCACACTATGTGACCATCTGGATAGAAGTGTGCTGTGGAGTAAAATTGCATGACCATCTCATCGTTCCACTTAGTCAATTTCTGTCCAACGAACTCATCAACTCCAGCAATTCTGAAGCTCTCATGAACATGGGGGAAATAATCTTCATTGGCATCAATATATTTCCAATCCACCCACCTCATGTCACTGACTATGGGCTTCTTGTCAAGCAATACTGTCTCATAAAAGTCCTGTTGTTCACGGGTGTGAAAACGATAATCACAAGCAGTCCTTCTTCTGATAGCATAAGGATCTGACAATCTCCATTGATGCAGTCCTTTGTCCTTTCTCAACATCATGTTCTCAGCTACGGGGTGTGCATTGTCATGTTCTGGTATCTTGGGCTTCAATTTTATAAGCATTAGAGGCTCTTCATCAACATTCGATTCAGGCACTGGGGCCTTGTTCTTCTCTGCAGCAGATATGTTCCTGGTTGATCTCTTGGGTGCTGGTGCCTTAGGCTTTGACTTGGGAGGTGCAGCAGTCTTGATTGCATCAGACATGAGCTTCTGGGCTTTTGCAGGGGGTGCAGCAGCTGGCTCATCCTCCTCCTCTTCTTCCTCTTCTATCATCATAGAAGGTCTGCAAATCACTCGGGCAGTAGTTTTCCTTATCCTCTTCTTCTTGGCACCTGCAGCTGCCTCACTAGTCTCTTCAAGAGTATATTGCATAGTTTGCTTGGGGACTTTCCTCACAGCTGTTCTTTCCTTGACAGAAGTAGGTTTTGTGCTGTACTCCTTAGCTAGCACTACTCTCTTCTTTTGTACAGTTTCACTTGCAACAAAGTCCTCATCCTCACTGTCTGAGGTTTTCTTCTTCCGTGTTCTGGTTGCAGCTTTAGGAAGATCTGGAGAGCTTCTCTCTCCCTCATAGTAACTTTCATTATGGCTTGATCCTTCACTTTGTTCTTCATGCTGCTCTGACCTGTTTTGACTGTCACTGACATCAGACATATTGCTGAGCTGACCCTGTGAATAGATAGGTATGGGTAGAGTAGATGAGTCATCACAAAAAGCAGATAGTTTTCATAAAATGAGTTCAAACTTTAGTTCTAGGTTTTCACAGAATGCAGTTCGGATGGACCGGGTTGGTAATCTCGGTGACACCGAAGCACACTACAGAGACATGGCACGCCATTTTGGTCAGACCGAGATGGGTTTCGGTGGCTCCGAGATGCTAGGGTTTCACTGAGACGTTACTTTCGGTCTTACCGATTCGCACAACTCGGTGGCACCGAGATGTACTTGTGCTGTGGCCAGGGCCAAATCGGTGGGACCGAAAATTCCTATTCGGTCGGTCCGAGATGCATTCGGCGGAAACCTAACCCTAAAATTTTGCTCGAATCTCGTTCAAACGAACTAATCTGGTGGAAAGGGGATTGCATTCGTGGCAAGATTTCAGGCAATCCAATCGTGCATTGAATCGGAAATGGGAAGCACGAAGGGGATCGAAACTCAACCTAACTCGGTGGAGTTTCTCTACGGCGGCAACGGCGGTGGAGATTACCGTTGACGGCGATGGAATCCTGCGGCGAGGGCGCACAGGCGACGACGGCGACGATTCGGAGACCAAAGGGGCGGCAGCAATGGGGCGCGGGCGCGTGACGTTTGAAGTAATTTTCAACCGCACGGTTTGCTGGGAATATATACCCATTCGCTGTCGGTGGCACCGAGTGGAACAAATCGGTAGCACCGAGACGTGCAACTGCTTGCAGTTACAGCAACTCGGTCCAACCGAGTTGGTCTAATCGGTAGCACCGAGATGAAAACCTAGATCAATCTAAATGCTTTCGATTCGACCGAGTTTGAGTAGGTTGGTCTGACCGAAATCAATTAGAAGGTTTTGGAGGTTCAACCCTTTCAGATCGGTGGCTCCGAGTGCTCCTCACCCGGAGGGTCCGAAAATGACTTGTTCAATTTTTGTGATGCAGCAAGAATAGAATTTGAGACAAGAAAGCATAGATAGCTAGAGAAGGTTCTTAGGCATTCTTGTACATCCACTTGGCCAGAAAAACCAAGACAATCAAAACAACAAATGGATGTCCTCGAATGATGAAAACATGCAAACCAACATGCTCACACAATAAGATTGCAAATGAAATATGTGTCAAACATGCACAACCAATTCTAGCATCTATCAAGCAATGGCGATGACTAGGTCATCTATATATGAGTATATTGACTTAGGAGCCAAATGAGAACATTTGATCATAGGTCATACTCATCGTTTAAGCACAAGTGGGGTCACCACTTTTACATAAAGCATTAATGTGTTCACACCATTAGAGTTGCTTTAGCTCAATTGTTTAGAGCAAAGCTCCCCCTAGATGTGATATCCCTGCTAAAAGGGATGAACTAACCTTGGGTTTTGTCGATGATGACTTCATGTAGATGTTGAAGATGTGGATGCTCAATGTTGATGTAGACCATCAAAAGTTTGGAGCAATCCTTTGGAGTTTTGTGCTTTCAATACCTACATGTGTTAGTCCCACACAAGGAACATACAAGGATATCCATAGACATAGAGTGAAATACACATATGATGATGTCCATGAATGCATTGATTACCTTGTCCCTTGCCTTACCAACAAGAGGGTTTGTGACTCCATGAACTAGTACAAGATTTGGAAGTTGGTCGCACAAGTCCTTGCCAAAAAGAATATGAGTGAAGTTTGTTGGCAGAGTCACCCTCAAGAACTCTCTAGTTCTTCTTCTTTTGGACCCAAATCAACTTGATGGGAATCCTTGGAGTTGTAGTAGCACTTGATGAAGTAGAACTTGATGTAGTCTTGAGAACCCACTTGACCATGGCTTGAGGAGCTTCTTCAAATGAATCAATCTCTTCTTGAAGCTTGTCCTTGCCTTTTAGCTTGTGGTCTTGTGGTGGAAGATCTTCTTGAGCTTGTGTTCCCTTGAAGGAAGTAGGATCATACTTCTCTTGTTGAGGAACAAACTTCGTCTTGGGGTATTGACCTTCCTCCCATTCAACTCCATCGGCATTGAACTTCCGTTCAAAACCAACACCTTGGTTCTTCTGGTGCCTTCCTTGCTTGCGTACAATTTCTTCAAATTGCTTACTACCGGCAAGGCTCTTGTAGACACCTTTTTCTATAATTCCTTTCAATAGCATATTTTCTTGCTCAAGTGTAACTTGGCTAAGAGAATCATTAGTGGAATCAATAGAACTACTAGAAGCAACAATATTGGATTTAGTATTGTTATTGTTACTACTAGAGGCAGAACCATTTTTACCCTTGTTGCTAGTTTGCTTAGGTTTAACTTGTGGCATAAAAGTAGACAAGAGTAAACGCTTGGCAAGATATGAAGAACTCTTCTTTCGAAGATCGTCATTGATAGCTTTAAGAAACTCATGCTCTTGCTCTAAATTTAGCTTCTCGAAGCATAGCTTCTCATGAGTTCTTAGAAGTTCTCTATGATCCTCTTGAGTTGTTTCATGAGCTAACTAAAGAGCATTTAGTTCTTTACTTAGACGCTCAATCTCCTTCATAGCATTGTCACTCGTTTCCTCTTGACTATCGTGATTACTAGCATTTTCATTATAGCTCACATCACTAGCCCTATCAACAAGTAAATCATCATCACCTAGCAAATCATCTTCATCACTATTAAAATCAAGATGCTCGGGGTGTGATACCTTGGGGCCTTTTTCCATGAAGCATCTTCCAATTCCTTCATTTGGTGAGTCAAATAGATCGTAGGAGTTGGATGACACAAGTGCAAGTCCTGCAACACCTTCTTCTTGACTATAGTCGGAGTTGGAGTGATAACTTCTCTCGGAGTGGTTGTCGGAGTCGGAGCCGGAAACCCATTCACCAACATGAGCTTGATTTCTTCTTCTTGTGTAGCTCCTTGATGACTTGTCCTTCCTCTCCGAATCCTTACTTCTTTGAGAGTGTCTTCGTTCATAATAATCATCTCTACTCCTTCTCTCTTTATGAGGTGATTCATCTCTTCTATGTCTTCCTCTTGGTGATTCGTCTCTTTTCTTGTAGGGAGCCATACACTCATTTGAGTAGTGTCCGGGCTTTCCACAATTGTAGCAGTTCTGGTCACGACTTGATAATCTTCTCTCATAGTGTCTTGAGCTAGAGCTTCTTTCTTTCCCTTTGTTCTTGTAGAACTTGTTGAACCTTTTCACCATTAGGCTAATCTCTTCATTGGATACTAGCTGGTCACTTGAAGTTATTGGAGCATCGGTTGAGGCTTTGTAAGCACCACTTGACTTGTTATGCAGCTCCTCTTTGTCCTTGAGCGACATTTCATGAGCGACAATCCTTCCAATGACTTCCGTGGGCTTGAGAGCTTTGTAATTTGGCATCATTTGGATCAATGTGCAGACGGTATCATATTTTCCATCCAAAGCTCTAAGTATCTTCTTGATGATGAATTTGTCGGTCATCTCTTCACTTCCTAAGCCGGCAATCTCATTTGTGATGAGAGCAAGCCTAGAGTACATCTCAGCGACTCCTTCACCATCCTTCATCTTGAACTTGTCAAGTTGACTTTGGAGCACATCCAACTTAGACTCCTTGACGGACTCGGTACCCTCATGCATATCAACCAAAGTATCCCAAATTTCCTTTGCATTCTCGAGGCGGCTGATTTTGTTGAATTCTTCGGGACATAGACCGTTGAATAGAATGTCACAAGCTTGAGCATTGTATTGCAACATCTTCAATTCTTCCGAGGTTGCTTCACGATCCGATTCCTTGCCATCCTCAAAGAAGTCACCTTGCAAGCCAACACGAACAACAGCCCAAACGGCGGGGTTATGACCAAGAATATGCATTTTCATCTTATGTTTCCAACTAGCAAAGTTTGTACCATCAAAATATGGACTTCTACGGTGATAATTACCCTCACTTGACGTCATACTCTCCTAGGTTGTGAAACCAAGGCTATGATCACCAAAGCTATGGAAATCAAGGCTTACGGAGACCAAAGCTCTGATACCACTTGTAGGATCGAAAGTATGTCTAGAGGGGGGGTGATTAGACTACTTGACCAAATAAAACTTAACCTTTTCCCAGATTTTAGTTGTAGGCAGGTTTTAGCAATAGAACATGTCAAGCATCACCCTACACATGCAATCCTAAGAGTATAGCAGCGGAATGTAAGAAATTGCATACGTATGTAAAGGAGGGATTGGAGATTTCAAACGCAATGAAGACACGAAGGATTTTTGGCGTGGTTCCGATAGGTGGTGCTATCGTACGTCCACGTTGATGGAGACTTCAACCCACGAAGGGTAACGACTGCGCGAGTCCACGGAGGGCTCCACCCACAAAGGGTCCACGAAGAATCAACCTTGCCTATTCCACCATGGCTTACTTCCACGAAGGACTAGCCTCACTCGGGGTAGATCTTCACGAAGTAGGCGATCTCCTTGCCCTTACAAACTCCTTGGTTCAACTCCACATCTGGTTGGAGGCTCCCAAGTGACACCTAACCAATCTAGGAGACACCACTCTCCAAAAGGTAATAGACGGTGTGTTGTTGATGAACTCCTTGCTCTTATGCTTCAAATGATAGTCTTCCCAGCACTCAATCAACTCCTCACAGATTTGGCTATGGTGGAAGAGGGATTTGAGTGGAAAGCAACTTGGGAAAGGCTAGAGATCAAGGTTCAAATGGTAGGAATGGAATATCTTGATCTCAACACATGAGTAGGTGGTTCTCTCTCAGAAAATGTATGGTGGAAGTGTAGGCACGTTCTGATGGCTCTCCTTTCTAAGAAGGATGGGGTGGAGCGGTATATATAGCCTCCACACAAAATCCAACCGTTACACACTTTTGACCCAACTCGGTGGCACCGAAACGATAATCTCGGTACCACCGAACTGTGTAAAAGATATGAACTTTAGGAATCTCGGTGGGACCGATACAAACAACTCGGATGGACCGAAGTGCAATGGCTAGGGCAATCCTCATCTCGGTGGCACCGATTGCATCAACTCGGTAGGACCGAAGTGAAGCAATAAGGCAACAGAGACTTGGCAAGCCATCTCGGCGAGACCGATTTGCAAACTCGGTGAGACCGAAGGAAATGCAAAAGATTATAGAGAGTTGGCAAGGCCATCTCGGTGGGACCGAGATCCATTTCGGTGGATCCGATTTGTTAGGGTTTGGCAGTGGCTAAGTCTTGGATGAACTCGGTTGGACCGGGTAGGAAATATCGGTGGGGCCGAATTGGACTTTAGGTTTAGGACCTGTTTGGGATTGAGATAGTGGTTGAGGGTTTAGGAATACTGTCACTAAGCACTTGAGCAAAAAGACCATTAAGCAACACCTCATCCCCTTTTAATGGTATTGGCTTTCCTATGGACTCAATGTGATCTTGGATCACTAAACCAAAAATGTAGAGTCTTGATCTTTTGCCAATCCTTGTCCTTAGCATTTTGAGGGGTCCACTTCTCTAGTCCATGCCATGCCAATCATTGAACATCCTGAAATCTTAATCTTGAATGGACATTAGTTCAATGAGATATATGTTGTTATGAATTACCAAAACCACCAAGGGAGCAAATGTGCTTTCAGCAGCCTCCCGAGGTGGCCTCCCGAGGCACCATCCCAAAGGCGCTCGAGACAAGGGCTGTTCGGCTCGGCCGCGCGGTCCCGTGCCCATCACGTGGGTGACGCAAGCGGCGACGAACGGCGACAGTGGCCGTGCCAGCAGGCGCGAATGAAGAGGGTTTCCCCTTTTATGTTAAGGGAGCAAGGCCAGCAGTCCACTTCCCAAAGCAACCCCAAAGGTTGCCCGATCGGCGAAAGAAGACCAAGACGGCAGGCGCGCTGGGCGGAGGTCACCACCGAGCCCACCGGCGCATCATGGATCATGCTTTGGCAGGCGAAGACCGCCTTTAGTCAGGATAGCCTGAGCGCCTGTCCCCTTTCAAAACCCGCCAAGTGTGGCAACCCTTCCCGCCTAAGTTTTGAGGGGGAAGAGGACCAAGGCAGGTATAAAGGGACAGTGCTGCCATCGTGGTAGGGAACCCCGATTCGGTCGACTCCTTCTTCTCCTACCTTGTACGCGAGAACACTCTCTTGCTGACTACAATCAAAACCAAGCAGGAGTAGGGTTTTACACCGCAAGGTGGCCCGAACCTGGGTAAACCGCCGAGTCCACGGTCCATCCTCGCTAGCGCGCTCCCGCCGTAGCTTAGCCGTGGTAGGGGACGAAGATTTAGGAACAAGCTCACCCCAGTGTTCGAACCTTTGGGTCCCCGGAGCCCGACTTCCAACAGTGATAGATAGATAAAATAAAATACAAAATAAAATAAAGTAAATAAAATTGCAGCAAGGTATTTTTTAATTTTTTATGTGATTTAAATAGACCCGGTGGCCATAGTTTTCACTAGAGGCTTCTCTATCAAACACATAGCATACGGTGGGTAAACAAATTACTGTTGGGCAATTGGTAGAAAAGTGCATAGTTATGACGATATTCAAGGCAATGATCATGTATATAGGCATCACGTCTGAGACAAGTAGACCAACTCCTGCCTGCATCTACTACTATTACTCCACCCGTCGACCGCTATCCAGCATGCATCTAGGGTATTAAGTTAATAAAAACAGAGTAACGCGTTAAGGAAGATGACATGATGTAGACAAACTAAACTCAATTAATATGAATAAAACCCATCATTTTATCCTTAATGGCAACAATACAAATACGTGTCTTGTCCCTTTCTATCACTGGGATATAGACCAGTGCAAGATTGAACCCATCACAAAGCACCTCTCCCATTGCAAGATAAATCAATCTCGTTGGCCAAATCAAACAGATAGATCGGAGAGAAATACAAAGCTATAACAATCATGCATAAATAAGTTCAGAAAAGACTCAAATATTTCTCTTGAATAATCTGATCATAAAACCACAATTCATCGGATCCCAACAAACACACCGCAAAAGAAGATTACATCAGATAGAACTCCAAGAACATCGAGGAGAACTTGGTATTGAAGATCAAAGAGAGAGAAGGAGCCATCTAGCTACTAGCTATGGACCCATAGGTCTGTGGTAAACTACTCACACATCATCGGAAGGCTAGCAAGGTTGATGTAGAAGCCCTCCGTGATCGATTCCCCCTCCGGTAGATCGCCGGAAAAGGCCTCCAGATGGGATCGCGGAAGAACAGAGGCTTGCGGCTGTCGGGCCCGTGGAACCCGGGGTATCCCGGCCTGTCTGCCTTTGGCCCAGGGCGCAATGCCTGGCGGAGGCCCAACAGGCGGCCACCAGCGGGCATCTCAGGCAAGACCCATCATGAGGCCCCGGCCTCCCGAGGACCCCTCCTCAGGGAGCGAGCACTACTAGAAAAAGGCCTGTTAGTGGCGCACCTATTTTTGCCATTAATGGCGCACTATAGGTGTGCCACTATTACCACGCCACTAGTAACAAATACTAATGGCGCACCTCTGGTGCGCCATTAGTAATCCAGATAGTAGTGGCACACCACCTGGTGCGCCATTAATAACCATACATGTGCGCCACTGGTAAGATGAACAGGTGCGCCACTGGTAAGATGAACAGGTGCGCACTACTAAAATTTTGAAATCTGGATCTGGATTTGGTACGATTTTTTTTTTGCAATTTTTTTCGAATTTTGTTCTGGATCTGGTACGTTCTTTGTGCCGGGGAGCTCCACATGTGGCTGGAAGTAGAGGAGGGAGGAGAGGAGGGAGGAGGAGGGAGGAGAGAGGAGAGGAGGAGAGGAGGGAGGAGGAGGGAGGAGAGAGGAGAGAGGGAGGAGGAGGAGAGACCGTGAGGAGGAGGGAGGAGGAGGTCGCCGGAGAGGAGGAGGAGGAGGTCGCCATAGAGGAGGAGGAGGAGGTCGCCGGAGAGGAGGAGGAGGAGGTCGCCGGAGAGGAGGAGGAGGAGGTCACCGGAGAGGAGGAGGAGGAGGTCGCCGGAGAGCCGTGAGGAGAAGGAGGAGGTCACCGGAGAGGAGGAGGAGGAGGAGGTCGCCGGAGAGCCGTGAGGAGGAGGGAGGAGGAGGTCGTCGGAGAGCCGTGAGGAGGAGGGAGGGGCATGGAGGAGGGGAGGAGGAAGAAGAGGTAGGTAGAAAAGGGAAGAAGTGATGGAGGGGAGGAGGAAGAGGAAGAAGAGGTAATATATATATATTACAAACATGAAATTTCAAAACTAGTAATGGCGCACCACACCCATGGTGCGCCACTACTAATTTTTTTTATTTTTTTGAATTTGGAAGGCGGGAAAATTACTAATGGCGCACCACACCCACGGTGCGCCACTACTAATTTTTTTTATTTTTTTGAATTTTTTTGCCTTCAGATCTTACAAGCCCCGTAACTTTTTTTCTGTTAGGTTTTTGAGGATTCTAAAAATCTTCAACGGGGTTCCCCCGGTAGAATTCGGATATAACTTTTCGAGTAGATAATTTTTCATATAAAAAACTTTTTCATCGGAGTTCGTATGCAAAAGTTATGCCCATTTTACAAATTCTCGAGAGATTTTGCAAAAAAATCGAAAATTCATGTTTGTAAATTTTGCTAACAACTAGACCACATATCACATGGGAATCTTATTTTCTTTTATTTTTTTGACACTGCAAAGGCGGTGGATAGGTGAGAGGGCAAAAGAAAAGAAAAAGGCCGGCCGGTCGGTGCAGCACATAGCAATGGCGCACCAGGGGGTGGTGCGCCATTGCTATGTGCTGCCAAAAATGCCCACCTCCCCTGGCTTACCAATGGCGCACCTTCGCCAGGTGCGCCATTGGTAGCAATGGCGCACCTGGCGAAGGTGCACCATTGGTAAGCCTGGGGAAGGGGGTGGACCCGGGGGGAAAATAGCAATGGCGCATTGGACTAAAGGTGCGCCACTACTAAAAAAATAGCAATGGCGCACCTGCTTCTGGTGCGCCACTGCTATATAGCAGTGGCGCACCACCACCATGGTGCGCCACTAATAGGGATATTGGCTATAGCCATTTTTCTAGTAGTGGAGCGAGCAAGACTCAGCCACTTCACCGAGAGCCTCGCGAGGCCCTCTCGCAAAGCGGCCTCCCAAGGTTGCCTCCCGAGGCACCCTCCCGAAGGCACGCAAGACGGGTGCTGTTCGGCTCGGTCGTGCAGTCTCATGCCCATCACATGGGTGACGCGCGCGGCGATGAACGGTGACAGAGGCCGTGCCAGCAGGCGCGGATGGAGAGGATTTCCCCTTTTGTGCTAAGGGAGCAAGGCCGGCAATCCACTTCCCAAAGCAACCCCCAAAGGTTGCCCGATCGGTGAAACAAGACCAAGACGGCGGGCGCGCAGGGCGGAGGTCAATCCCGAGCCCACCGGCGCGTCATGGATGGTCGCTTTGCAGATGAAGACCACCTTTTGTCAGGATAGACTGTGCCCCTGTCCCCGTTCAAACTTGCCGTTGTGTGGCAACCCTTCCCGCCAATGTTTTCGGGGGAAGAGGACTAAGGCAGATATAAAAGGAGGGCAGGGTGCCGCTGTAGGATCGAATCCCTTCATCTCCTACCTTGTACGCGAGAGCATCCTCTGGCCTAGAGCAATCCCAACCAAGCAGGAGTAGGGTTTTAGACCGCAAGGTGGCCTGAACCTGGGTAAACTGTTGAGTCCATGGTCCGCTCCCGCTAGCGCGCTCTCGTTGTAGCTCCACTGTAGTTCAGCTGTGGTAGGGGACGAGGAGGTAGGAATGAGCTCACCCCAGTGTTCGAACCTTTGGGTCCCCGGAGCCCGAACTCCAACATTTGGCGCGCCAGGTAGGGGTCTGCTACTGTTCTTCCTCTCCGTCCTCCGCTCCATCAGCCCCATGGCCGCCGCCCGCCGCGAGTGCCCTGAGCGCAGGGCTGGCCGCGTGGCTCAGACGGAGCCGGTGGCCCGTGGCAAACGCCACCACCCTGTCGAGGCCACTGCCGCCACCGACCCTGCCGCCCGGGAGCAGCAGGACTCCTCCCAGCACCCCTCCGTGCGGGCAGAGGGCCAGACCGCCATGGCCTCCTCCTCCCTCACCCACCGTGGGCCGCCGAACGCGCAAGCCGCGCTGCTCATGGCGCGCGAGCTGCTCCGCTACTGTCCAGCTGACGCCAGCTACGATGCCTGGCTTGGTCGCATCACCGAACTCATCAACACCGCCGGGGACGCTCCGGCGCCTTCCCACTCGCTCCGACCCCCGCCGTCTCGCGCTGGGGACGTAGCGCATGGCGCTCCCCCGCCTCCTCCTTTGCGCGATGGGCTCGACGGGCCCCAGCGCAACGCGCAGGCGCATGAGCCGTCCCGCGGTGCTTCCTCGCCGGTCCAAGACGAGGCCAGCTGCCAGATCGTCCGCCACGCACTGCCTGATGTGCGTGTGCTCCTCGAGCAGCAGCGCCGGCGTCAAGACAGGGCCAACTTCAAGGGCACGCACAACCGCTCCCGCCGGCGGTGTTCCCTCGAGCGGTGTGGGCTGCCGCGCCTTCACTCGCGACCTACGTCGGGTGGTGTGGCCTGATGAGTTCAAGCCGGAACTGCTTCCACGCTATGACGGCACCCCCAACCCTGCAGAGCTCCTTCAGCTCTATGCGCTGAGCGTCGAGGCGGCGAACGGCGACGACAAGGTCATGGCGAAATGGTTCCCCATGGCCCCCAAGGACGGCCTGCGCTCCTGGCTCATGATCCTCCCTGAGGCGTCGATCTCATCATGGGCCAAGCTCTGCAGCCAGTTCATCGCCAACTTCAAGGGCACGCACGACCGCTCCCTCACCATCAATGACCTGCGGCATGTGCGGCAACGCCCAGATGAGACCCTCCGCAAGTACATCCAGCGCTTCAGCCAGGTGCGCAACAAGATCCCGCATGCCTCTGACGCGGCCATCATCTCTGCGTTCTCCATCGGCGTCACGGACGTCAAGATACGCGAGAAGCTCACCATCAACGATGAGCTGGACTCGGTGCTTGAGCTGTTCGACCTTGCCGGCAAGTGCGCCAAGGCTGAAGAAGGTCACCTCTTCGTCCACAACAACCCCGATGCGGCGCCCGACACTGCCAAGGCCAAGAACAAGGACATCAAGCGCAAGGGCCCTGCCATGCTTGCGGAGGATCCCGAGCAGAAGCGCGGTCGCGACCGCGACGAGCCCAAGAAAGACAGCCGCCTGCTCTGTGCCTACCACAACGTGCACTCCCACAACACCGACGACTGCCAGGAGCTCAAGCTGCTTCGTGACGAGCGCCAGGGTCGCTGAGGCGACCGCAACGACCGTGGCACCGGCCGCGGAGGTGGCCGTGGCGGCAACCGTTGGGACGGCCGCAACGACAATGGCAACTTCCGCCAGGGCTGGCGCGACCATCCTCGTGAGGCCGCCTGGCGCGACCAGCCTCGTGAGGCCGCCTGGCGCGATTAGCCTCGTGAGGCAAAGCCTAGGCTAACGCCGCTCTCCCGCCGCTGCCGTCGCCACCCCGGAGGAACGACGTCAACCAACCTGACGAGGGCGCTGGGGGCTACCAGGAGCCTCGTGGTTGCTTGCATCCTTGGCGGGGCTCAAGCTCCCGTGTCCAATCGCCACTTCAAGCAGCTCTCTCGCGAGGTGAACGCCGCCCTCCCAAAGCCTGAGGCCTCGCGGCCCCTCAAGTGGTCGCAGTACGCCATCACCTTCGACTCCAAGGACCACCCCAAGTCCACGGCCACCGCAAGCATGCTCCCCATGCTGTGAACTCCCACCATCAGCAACGTCGCGGTCACCAAGACCCTCATCGACGGAGGTGCCGGCCTAAACGTGATCTCCATCGAGACCTTCGAGATGCTCCAAGTGCCCTACGACCAGCTGATGCCGACCAGGCCCTTCTCTGGAGTGACTGATGGCTCCACCATCCCTCTAGGGCAAGTGCGCCTTCCCGTCACCTTCGGCACCCGCAAGAACTACCCACCGAGCTCATCGACTTTGACGTGGCGCACATCGGCCTGCCGTACAATGCCATCTTGGGCTACCCAGCTCTCGCCAAGTTCATGGCGGCTACCCACCACGCCTACAACGTCCTCAAGATGCCTGGCTGCACCGGCATCATCACCGTCGCCTGCGACGAGAAGGATGTGGTCTGCTCCCTCGAGCACGCCTACAAAGCTGCCGCTGCCACACATCCGGCTGACGAGGACGCGGTCGAGCCTCCTGAGGCCGCACCCGCGAAGAAGAAGCAACTATTCTCTCAGGACCGCGCCAAGACGAAGAAGGTGTCGGTTGACGGCAGCGGCTCAGGCCCTGCCTTCACCATCGGCACCTGCCTCCCTCCTGCATAGGAAAGCGCGCTCATCGCCTTCCTTCGGGCAAACTCGGATGTTTTCTCCTGGAAAGTATCTGACTTGTCTGGTGTATCGAGGGAGGTGATCGAGCACTACTTAGCGGTGTGCCCCAACGCACACCCCATAAAGCAAAAAGCACGGTGCCAGGCGCCCAAGAAGCAAGAGTTCATTGTCCAAGAAGTGCACAAGTTGCAAGAAGCTGGAGTCGTCCGTGAGGTGCGCCATCCCGAGTGGCTCGCCAACCCAGTCGTCGTCCCCAAGAAAGGCGGAAAGGAACGTATGTGCGTCGACTTCACGAGCCTCAACAAGGCCTCCCCTCAAGACCCCTTTCTGCTGCCGTGCGTCGGCCAGGGCGCGGACTCCGCCACCGGCTACGCCCGCATGCCCTTCGGCCTGAGGAACGCCGGTGCCACTCTTTGTTTGTTGAAAGTCCTGCCCCTCGGTTTTAGAGGACAGAGTAGTTCTTTTCTTTTGAAAAGTTACCAAATTTTTGGAAAATGCAAAATTTTGCGTTTTTCAAAATGGTCTTTTCCCTCATATTTAGCGGGTTTTTTAACCCGCGGAAACTTCCGGAATTCCCATACATTTGTTCACACCCAGTATGGAGCCATCTTTCATGTCGTCGGCTGCTCTTTGCCTGAGTGCGTCGAGCCCCCTGGGCCTCAGGAGCCCCTCGGTTCCTGAGGAGCAAGCTTCCGCGGCCAACCTTGCTGAGCGACCCGTGCACTTCTCCAGCAACAGTACTACCAAGTGATTTTTGGGTTGTTTAATTGAGGGCGCCTCACGGGCCGCACCAACCTCAAGCTGATCCGTGCCGGACACGGCAGCCTCGCCCCTCTCCCTTTTGGTTGTGTAATGGATCCTACTGATTATGCTCTAATAAGTTTATGTTGCTTACATAATTGCGTATTTGGTGTGATGCCGTCTCGAGAGCGCCGCGCGCTCGCGACCCCTCTCCTGACCTTTCCGTGAGCGGGGGCTAGGTATGGTGCCTGTGCTTGGGTCCGTCCCTGCAGCGCCGCTAAATCCAAGTGACTGAGCTCTGGCTCGCGGGCCTGCTCCCGTGCACGTCACCTCACGGAGGTCCTTGGTGCCTTATCTCCTCACGCAACAGCCACGAGCAGGCTAGAAAGCGCAAGTCGCTCCCCCAGTGTGTGATTTGTCGACGTGCAGTTGTCTCTAGAGGCAAGCCGCTCGGGAGCCACACGGGCAGCGTCTCGCGAGCCGACCTGTGGCGGTCGCCTCGGCAAGGGACCTCGCGAGACGAAGACTTCGAGGGCCAAGCCTCGAGAAGTGTGCCTCGTGAGCCGCGCGCGCCGCGCACTCCTTGTGAGCTGTGGCTCGCCCAACGCTACTCTCTGCGAAAAGCTAAGTCTAACCACCTCGCGGGACGCCCTCACTATCACTCGAGTTCCCTCCCTTCGCGATCTCGCTAAGTGCTAGCATTTCTCTTTCGCGCGAGCCGCTTGAACGCCAAAGGGGGGCTTCCTGAGCATCGCGCCTCAGGAGCCCTCACTAGCTCCCGGTGCACCTCACCTCCAGGCCTTGTCTAGGCATCGCGACCTGACATACCAGTGATGGCTGCAGGCCCGCTCGGGGGCTGGGTCTTGATGGCGTAGAGCGCCGAGGCAAACGAGAAAGAGAAAAATAGGCCTCGCGAGAGGACTTTGGGAGGGAACACACACGTTCCAAACCACAAGAGCATTAAATTAAAACATAGATGCCACTATTTTCACACCCCCATGGGGATACATCGATCCAGTGCAGGAGAAAAAAAAAGAGAAAGAGGCCTAGGCGGGGCGTCGTCGTCCCCGAGACTCCAACACGGACGCCACACGTGCCTAGTTGGAGTCTTCATCTTCGCTCTTGACGCGGGGGGAGCTGTCGTCGCTCCCACTTCCACCGGAGGAGGCGGCACCGTTGTCGCTGTCGTCCTCGCTGGAGGAGCCGCTGTAGCTGCCGTCCTCACTCTCTGCGCAGCACTCCAGATGGCTGCCGGAGATCCCGAAGATCTTCACGAAGAGCGTGGCGGCCCCATCGTACTTGAACTGAAGGACGTGGCCTCGCTTCAGGCCACGAGCGAGGGCGAACGACTTCCACCCCTGCTTCAAGAACATGAAGCCCAAGGGGGTGAACTCCATCGCCACCTAGGAGTGGCCGTTGCAGCAGCCATCTGCCTGCACCCACAGGCCCAAGGGCGTGCGGTCCGCCATCGCCTCCGCGAAGGAGTCGGGAAGCCGGAGCCAGGTGCAGGGCCGGCGATGCATGTTCACTATGAACTCGTGAGCCGCCTCCGCTGAGTGGCTCCCTGCCTGGGGTGGTAGGGCGGCTGCCCCGCCGTGGCCTCCTCGGCAGCGGGCACCGCGCCCGCAGGCGGCGCCCCTTCCACGACCGCTGGGGCCGGCACCGGCAGTCGCCAAAGAGCACCCGCGCCCTGATACGTCCCCATCGTATCTACAATTTTTGATTTTTTCATGCCAATATTCTACAACTTTCACATATTTTTGGCAACATTTTATATTATTTTTGGGACTAACATATTGATCCAGTGCCCAGTGCCAGGTCCTGTTTGTTGCCTGTTTTTTGTTTCGCAGAATATCCATATCAAACGAAGTCCAAATGCAATAAATTTTACGAAGAATTATTTTAGAATATATGTGATTTTTGGGAGGTGGAATCAACACAAGGCGGTGCTCATGGGCCCCACGAGGCACCAGGGCGCGCCAGGGGGGCCCGGCGCTCTGTGGTGCCTCGTGATGCCCTCGTAGGTCGGTTGGTGTCCTTCTTCGGCCGCAAGGAAGCTAATATCCGGAAAATGTTTTTGTTAAAATTTCAGCGCAATCGGAGTTACGGATCTCCGGGAATTTAAGAAACGGTGAAGGGCCATAAAACTGGAACGCGAAACAGAAGAGAACAGAGACAGAGATATCCAATCTAGGAGGGGCTCCTGCCCCTCCGCCGCCATGGCAGCCTTGGATCAGAGGGTAAACTCTTCTCCCATCTAGGGGGGAATCCAAGGAAGAAAAAGAAGAAGGGGGGCTCTCTCCCCCTCTCTTCCGGTGGTGCCGGAGCGCCGCCGGGGGAACCATCGTGATGGCGATCTACACCAACAACTTCGCCGCCGTCACCACCAATTCTCTCCCTCTCTATGCAATGGTGTAACCTCTCTTTTCCCGCTGTAATTCTCTACTTAAACATGGTGCTTAATGCTACATATTATTATCCAATGATTTGTGGCCATCCTTTGATGTTTGAGTAGATTCGTTTTATCCTTTGGGTTGATTGATGATCATGATTGGTTTGAGTTGTATGTTTTATTTTGGTGCTGTCCTATGGTGCCCTCTGTGTCACACAAGCATGAGGGATTCCCGCTGTAGGGTTTGCAATACGTTCATAATTCTCTTATGGTGGGTGGCTAGAGTGACAGAATCTTACACCCGAGTAAGGGGGTTGTTGCGTTTGGGAGTAAAGGGTACTTAATACTTAATGCTATGGTTGGGTTTTAGCTTAATGATCTTTGGTAGTTGTGGATGCTTGCTAGAGTTCCAATCATATGTGCATATGATCCAAGTACGGAAAGTAAGTTAGCTCATGCCTCTCCCTCATATAAAATTGCAATAATGATTACCGGTCTAGTTATCGATTGCCTATGGACAAATAATTCTCTTGTGTTACAAAAGTTTTCTACTGAACAACTAACTTTTATTATCTTGTAAATTACTCGTAGTTTTATTCTTGCAAAGTACTTCTAGTTTTATTCTTGCAAACCTATCCTATCACCTATAAAATAGTTTCATACTTGTTCTAGGTAAAGCGAACGTTAAGTGCGCGTAGAGTTGTATCGGCGGTCAATAGAACTTGAAGGGAATATTAATTCTACCTTTAGCTCCTCGTTGGGTTCGACACTCTTATTTATCGAAAAAGCTACAATTGATCCCATATACTTGTGGGTTATCAAGACCTTTTTCTGGCGCCGTTGCCGGGGAGCAATAGCGTGGGGTTGATATTCTCATGTGTGCTTGTTTGCTTTATCACTAAGTAGTTTTTATTTTGTGCTCTTGTTTTATATCTTTAGTTATGGGTAGGAAACGTAAAATACCAAAAAATTAGTTGTACCTGCTAAACCAATGGTTGAAGAACCACCCAAAATCTATCATACTGCTGAAGCTTTCTACTTGGATCATCTTTGATCCCTTTGTGCTCGTGCTAATAACCCAACTAGATTAGTTGAGGGAAAATCATTAGATGAGCATGCTCATTTTGTGCGACACCGCTTATCTCAAAAAGGGAAACTTTTATGGCATCAGATTAATACTATGCATTGCTATGCTTGGAATTTATGCGAAATACATGATTTTACTTGTTGTTCTGAAGACCCTAAGAAACACCTTCCCTACCAATGTGAGTTTAGTGATAATGGAATCGTATATTGTTATGCTAAAAGTGTTTATAGTTACTATGATATTAAACAAATTGAAGAATTTGTTGCTTTTAAGGGTGCTTATGAAATTGCTTCTTTGATTGAAAAGTGTGATGCTACTCTTTACAAATCTGAAATTTTTGCCATACTTAAATAGTGCCATGAAAACTATGCATCTAATGCTTAAGTGAAAGAATATATTGAGGACACCTCCGCTGTCGAAGAAGAGACTAATATTTTGCAGGAATCTATGGAAGAAGAAATTGATGACACTGTGAGCTCATTAGATGAAAAAATTGAGGAGGAGAGCGAAGAACAAAAGGAGGAAGAGCGGATTGATCACCCGTGCCCACCTTCTGATGAGAGTAACTCTTTATCGCATACATTATTTAATTTCCCTTCATGCTTACCGAAGGATGAATGCTATGATGAATGCTATGATCCCTTTGATTCATTTGAAATATCCCTTTTTGATGAAATTGATGCTTGCTATGCTTGTGGCCATGATGCCGATTTGAATGATGCTTATGGAGATGAACTTGCTATAGTTCCTTATGTCAAACATGAAATTGTTGCTATTGCACCCACACATGATAGTCCTATTATCTTTTTGAATTCTCTAAACTACACTATATCGGAGAAGTTTGTGCTTATTAAGGATTATATTGATGGGTTGCGTTTTACTACTACACATGATGATTTTGATGGATATAATATGCATGTTCTTGCTGCTCCTACTTGCAATTATTATGAGAGAGGAACTACAACTCCACCTCTCTATGTTTTTAATACGATAAAATTGCAAGAAACTGCTTATGCTATGTATCGGCCTTTATTATGTGTGCATGAATTGTTCTTTTATGACATGCCGATGCATAGGAAGAGAGTTAGACTTCATCATTGCATGATATATGTTGCTTTGTGCTCACTACTAAATTACAAATAATTGTTAATTAAAATTGGCTTTGATATACCTTGGGATCCGGGTGGATCAATTACTTGAGCACTTTATGCCTAGCTTAATGGCTTTAAAGAAAGCGCTACCAGGGAGACAACCTGGAAGTTTTAGAAAGTTATTTATTTCTGTTGTGTGCTTTTAAAAAGTTTAAAAACAAAAAAAATATAGAGGGGAACCTAAAACTTTTTCAAAAAGGAAAGTGAAAGTAAGAAAGACGAGCACCGTTGAAGTGGGGGAGCTCCTTGAACTTTGTTCATGCCCATGGAAACTTTGTGAATCTTGAATTACAGAAACTTTTCAACAAAAATAATTATCCCCTTGTAAAAATACATTGTATTATAAAAATAATGTGCCAAGATTTACCGTTAGGATGTTTAATTTGCTTGTTTGGTATGTGCGGAGCAAAAACAGAAACTTTTGCTGTAGTGCGTGAATTTACAGTTTTTACTGGAACAAGCAAAAATTCTGAAATTTTTGCACAGTACTGCTATGCAAACTTTTTATTTTGTCCTAATTTTTCAGAATTTTTGGAGTTACAGAAGTATGTTCAATGTTCAGATTACTACAGACTGTTCTGTTTTTGATGCATTGTTTTGCTTGTTTTGATGCAACTATGGATTGTATCGGAAGGTATAAGCCATGGAGAAGTTAGAATACAGTAGGTATAATGCAAAAATAAAATATGAATGGGTTTGCAACAGTACTTAAAGTAGTGATTTGCTTTATTATAATAACGGATCTCACGAAGGTTTTGTTAAGTTTTGTGTGGATGAAGTGTTCAAAGATCGAGGAGGTGTTGATATGAGAAGAATGAGGAGAGGCAAGAGCTCAAGCTTGGGGATGCCCAAGGCACCCCAAGTAAATATTCAAGGAGACTCAAGCGTCTAAACTTGGGGATGCCCCAGAAGGCATCCCATCTTTATTCAACAATTACCGGTATGTCTCGGTTCTTGTTTTGTTCACATGATTAGCATAAATTCTTGGAGCGTCATTTGTGTTTATTTTTCCCTTTTCTTTTATGCACCATGCTGGTATGAGATAGTCCTTGGTTGATTTATAGAATGCTCTTTGCACTTCACTTATATTTTTTGAGTATGGCTTTATAGAATGCTTCATGTGCGTCACTTATATCATTTGAAGTATGGATGCCTGCTTCTCTTCATATAGAAAACCGTTATTTGTAGAATGCTCTTTTGCTTCACTTATATTTGTTAGAGCATGGTCTTTTGTAGAAAGCATTAAACTCTCTTGCTTCACTTATATGTATTTAGAGAGTCAACATGAATTGGTCATTCACATGGTTAGTTAGAAAATCCTACATAAACCTGGTAGATCACTGAATATGATATGTTTGATTCCTTGCAATAGTTTTGCGATATGGAGATGATAATATGCGACTTATGCTAGTGAGTAATTGTGATTTAGTAAGCATATTGGTGTTAAGGTTTGTGATTCCCTATGCATGCATGTAGACTCAATAGTTATGCAACGAAGTTATATCCTAGTTATGGTGCATTATTCAGTGTTACTTATTCTCAATGCATGCTTATGATCGTTTTCGTTTTCTGGTTGGTTGCTTCTCAATCTATTTGCTAGCCTTCATCTGTACTAAGTGGGAATACTGCTTGTGCATCCAATTCCTTAAACCCAAGTTGTGCCAAATGAGTCCACCATATCTACCTAGATGCGGTATTTCCGTGCCGTTCCAAGTAAATTTGCATGTGCCAATTCTATTTTTTCAAAATAATTTTCCGTTTTGTGTGCCTGTACCGCTCATGAAGTGGTAGGGGGTGGCCAATATTTTCCATGCTAGGTGTGTTATTCTCACGATGAGTGTTTATTCACTTGTCATTGCACGAGAGAGTGGCTGGTAATAGGGATGCCCAGTCCCACAATGAATCAAAAATTAATAACAACAAAATTCCTTGGAAAGTGTTGGTATGGAGGGCACCCGTGGATACGGCTAGCCATGGATTTTTAAAGAATGGTGGAAAGGAAACAAACTTTATTTTCTGTTTGGGAACCGCCTATGATGTGTCTAGCATGGAAGATATTGGGAACTCTTGGTCGTTTTTGTTGACAGGAAAAGCATGCCTCTCAAAATAATTTTATCTGTCTAATTTAAGCTTTGAGCTCTGGCACCTCTACAAATCTCTGCTTCCCTCTGCGAAGGGCCTATCTATTTTACTTTTATGCATTTCTATTTTTATTGAGTCTCCATCTTCTCTTATAAAGCACCAACTGGAGAGCACTATTGTCATACTTGTGCATTGGGTGTAGTTAATGTTGAGTGTGTTTCATGAATGGATCAATGACTGAGCATAATGGGCTAAGGATAACTTTCTTTAGCATTGATATTTTGAAAGACATGGTTGTTTGTTAGTATGCTTGAGTATTGATGTCTTTATATCAAATTATAGACTATTGCTTTTAATCACTCGTGTCTTAATATTCATGGCATGATTAAATTATATGATTAAGATTATGCTAGGTGGCATCCCACATCAAAAATTATCTTTTTTATCATTTACCTACTCGAGGACGAGCAGGAATTAAGCTTGGGGGTGCTGACACGTCTCCATCGTATCTATAATTTTTGATTGTTTCATGCCAATATTCTACAACTTTCACATATTTTTGGCAACATTTTATATTATTTTTGGGACTAACATATTGATCCAGTGCCCAGTGCCAGTTCCTGTTTGTTGCATGTTTTTTGTTTCGCAGAATATCCATATCAAACGAAGTCCAAATGCAATAAAATTTTACGAAGAATTATTTTGGAATATATGTGATTTTTGGGAGGTGGAATCAATGCAAGGCAGTGCTCGTGGGCCCCACGAGGCACTAGGGCACGCCAGGGGGGCCCGGCGCGCCGTGGTGCCTCGTGAGGACCTCGTAGGTCGGTTGGTGCCCTTCTTCGGCCGCAAGGAAGCTAATATCCAGAAAAAAATCGTGTTAAAATTTTAGTGCAATCGGAGTTACGGATCTCCGGGAATTAAAGAAACGGTGAAGGGCCAGAAAACAGGAACGCGAAACAGAAGAGAACAGAGAGAGAGATCCAATCTAGGAGGGGCTCCTGCCCCTGCGCCGCCATGGCAGCCATGGACTAGAGGGGAAACTCTCCTCCCATCTACGGGGGAGGCCAAGGAAGAAGAAGAAGAAGGGGGGCTCTCTCGCCCTCTCTTCCGGTGGCGCCGGAGCGCCGCCGGGGGAACCATCATGATGGCGATCTACACTAACAACTTCGCCGCCATCACCACCAACTCTCTCCCTCTCTATGCAGCGGTGTAACCTCTCTTTTCCCGCTGTAATTCTCTACTTAAAAATGGTGCTTAATGCTACATATTATTATCCAATGATTTGTGGCCATCCTATGATGTTTGAGTAGATTCGTTTTGTCCTATGGGATGATTGATGATCGTGATTGGTTTGAGTTGTATGTTTTATTTTGGTGCTGTCATATGGTGCCCTCCGTGTCGCACGAGCGTGAGGGATTCCCACTGTAGGGTTTGCAATATGTTCATAATTCTCTTATGGTGGGCGGCTAGAGTGACAGAAGCTTACACCCGAGTAAGGAGGTTGTTGTGTATGGGAGTAAAGGGGACTTGATACTTAATGCTATGGTTGGGTTTTACCTTAATGATCTTTGGTAGTTGCGGATGATTGCTAGAGTTCCAATCATAAGTGCATATGATCCAAGTATGGAAAGTATGTTAGCTCATGCCTCTCCCTCATATAAAATTGCAATAATGATTACCGGTCTAGTTATCGATTGCCTATGGACAAATCATTCTCTTGTGTTACAAAAGCTTTCTACTAAACAACTAACTTTTATTATCTTGCAAATTACTCGTAGTTTTATTCTCGCAAAGTACTTCTAGTTTTATTCTTGCAAACCTATCCTATCACCTACAAAATAGTTTCATACTTGTTCTAGGTAAAGCAAACGTTAAGCACGCGTAGAGTTGTATCGGTGGTCGATAGAACGTGAAGGGAATATTAATTCTACCTTTAGCTCCTCGTTGGGTTCGACACTCTTATTTATCGAAAAAGCTACAATTGATCCCCTATACTTGTGGGTTATCACGCCCCCGGGGCGGAACCCTAGACGCGGCTGTAGAAGCGCGAGCTTTGCCTCTTCCCCTCGCCATCGCCGCGGAGGCCGCCTAGATAATGGAGTAGGAGGAAGGAGCTGGTGGATAAGATGAGCGGGGAGTCCTTCCCCTTCGCCTTTATAGCGCTCGAGGGAGGCGCGCTCAGTGCTGCTCTGCCTTTGGCGCGCGGGGAGATGGAGTGCGCGCAGGAAGGCAATGATGGTCTCGCGCCGCGCGCGGGCAGGCTCTATGTCAGCGCGGGCGGTTACCGAGGCATCATGGGAGAAGTGGGGGCGTCCCCTGTCACATCGTGCGCCACGCGTCGCGCCTGGCCCGCAGGCGGTTAGGGCCCGCGCCGTTTCGCCCCTGAGTAGGCGGGAACGTGCGTGCCATGGGCCCGGGGTTTACTGTCAGGCCCGTGGAACCCGGGGTATCCCGACCCGTCTTCCTTTGGCCCAGGGCGCAACGCCTGGTGGAGGCCCAACAGGCGGCCACCAGCGGGCATCTCAGGCAAGACCCCTCATGAGTCCCCGGCCTCCTGAGGAACCCTCCTCAGGGAGCGGGCGAGCAAGACTTAGCCACTTCACCGAGAGCCTCGCGAGGCACTCTCGTGAGGCGGCTCCCGAGGTTGCCTCCCGAAGGCGCGCAAGACAGGTGCTGTTCGGCTCGGTCGCGCGGTCTCATGCCCATCACATGGGTGATGCACGCGGTGATGAACGACGACAGAGGCCGTGCCAGCAGGCGCAGATGGAGAGGATTTCCCCTTTTGTGCTAAGGGAACAAGGCCAGCAATCCACTTCCCAAAGCAACCCCCAAAGGTTGCCCGATCGGTGAAAGAAGACCAAGACGGTGGGCGCGCAGGGTGGAGGTCATTCCCGTGCCCACCGGTGCATCATGGACGGTTGCTTTGGAGATGAAGACCACCTTTTGTCAGGATAGACTGCGCCCCTGTCCCCCTTCAAACTTGCCATTGTGTGGCAACCCTTCCCGCCAATGTTTTTGGGGGAAGAGGACCAAGGCAGATATAAAAGGAGGGCAGGGTGCCGTTGTAGGATCGGATCCCTTCATCTCCTACCTTGTACGCGAGAGCATCCTCTGGCCCAGAGCAATCCCAACCAAGCAGGAGTACGGTTTTACACCGCAAGGTGGCCCAAACCTGGGTAAACTGCTGAGTACACAGTCCGCTCCCGCCAGCGCGCTCTCGCTGTAGCTCCGCCGTAGTTCAGCTGTGGTAGGGGACGAGGAGGTAGGAAAGATCTCACCCCAGTGTTCGAACCATCTGGTCCCTGGAACCCGAACTCTGACAGCGGCGGTGTAAAAGTTATTTCGTGGGGCTCTCTGATGGTTTCCCAATATTTGAAAATTTATAGAAGTGGAATTAGGTGAAAAGGAGCCACGAGGGGCCCACAAGGCATTAGGGCGCGCACCCTGGGGCCGCGCCCTGTTGCCTTGTGGCCTCCTCGTGACACTTCTGGCTTCCTCCCGAAGCTTCCAGGTTCTCTTTTGTCCAGAAAAAAATCGTCAAAAATTTTCGTGGCATTTGGACTCCGTTTGGTACTGATTTCCTGAAAAGCCAAAAACAAGCAGAAAACAACAACTGACACTGGGCACTAGGTTAATAGGTTAGTCCCAAAAAGATGATATATAATTGCATAATAAACATCCAAGATTGATACTATAATAGCATGAAACAATCAAAAATTATAGATATGTTGGAGACGTATCATTCACCGCCTAAAGTCCTCTTAAGATGGCTGTCGTTCGTTGACCTCGTTGACCATGCCGCGCCGAGAGCATCGAGACAGTGGACGAGGGTGAGGCCTAGGAAGGGAATGACGCGGAGCCAGGGAAGACGAGGCAGTGGATGCCCACACGGAGGGGGGTACAAGGGTTGACTGGTTCGGCTGCGGTGTAAGCCTGCCGTCGCTGGAGAATAACAGGAGGTGTGGGTGAGTAGAGGGAAGGCCTGGCCAGCGGTGGGAGTAGGGTGGGGCGGTGAGGCCTGCGCGGCAGCAAAGCCGGCCACGGGAGGCAGGAGCAGGCAGTCCCACCAGCATTGGTTTGGACAGCTGGAGCAAGAAGATCAGAGATTGAAGAAGTAGTAGGGCCGTTGGATAAACATCCAACGGTCACTGCTGCCAGAATCGTTTGTGACTAAGTTGACAAAGCCTTGCGTACGTGTCAACTTAGTAGGCCCACAAGTCAGCATCCAAATCTAGTGGGTCCCAGCTGTCATGGGTAGGAATAGTTTTTTTCGCGTAATAAGGAGGCACTTCCTTCCGTGCGAAGATATAGCTGGTGGGTCCCAGCTGTCAGGAGGAGAAATCTTTTTTCCGCGTAATAAGGAGGTACTTGCTTGCGTGCGGCCATGGACCATGTGGGTCCCTACTGTCAGCCTCTCCACTTACATCCCTCTTCTGAAGGCTGTCGTTTGTTGATAACGTTGACAACGCCGTGCCGAGAGCACCAACGCAGTGGACGACGGCGAGGCCCAGGAAGGGAACGACCCGGAGCCGGCGAAGCCACAGCAGTGGATGCCTACACTGAGGGGAGTACGAGGGCTGACTGGTTTGGCTGCGGGGTTCTGCTGCCGTCGTCGGAAAATAACAGGAAGTGCGGGTGGGTAGAGGGATGGTCTGGCCAGCGGTGGGAGTAGGGTGGGCCGCTGAGGCCTGCGGGTGGGAGGAGGGAGCAGGCAGTCCCGCCGGCGCTGGTTTGGGCGGCTGGAGCAGGAAGATCATAGATTGAAGAAGCACGACGGCCGTTGGATGGACATCCAACAGTCACTACTCTCATGTGTTGACTATTTTTTTGACAGCATCTCTCGTGTGTTGACTAAGTTGACAAAGCCTTCCGTACGCGTCCACCTATTTTTTTAGGAAAGCGTACACGTCAACCTAGTAGGCCCACAAGTCAGCCTCCAAATCTGTGAAAAACAGCATACAACCCATCTGCCATTATTTTTAATAATTTACAGCCCATTTGCTAAATTTTCAGGATTTTTTTGAAGCCCATATTCTTTTTGTTAGCATTACAGCCCATATTCTGGCCACAGTTAAAAAAATCATTGAAATTTTGCATATTTCGGTGCGGTCCGAACTGTTTTTAATCTCGAAATTTCGAGTCACATTCAAACTAATTTGAAAAATAAATTTATATCAATTTAAAATCCAACATAATTTTCCCCGCAGAAAAATCAATGAAATTTAAAATCTTGAAATCCTAAAAAAATGAAATTTGAAACTAATTGCTAGTTTGCTGTGTTTTTAAAATTTACAGCCCATTTCTTACTACTTGTAGTCCATTTTCTGGGCAAGCGAATACATCCCTCCTTGTCTTGAAAGATTTGCAGTCCAGCAGGGCTGAGAAAAGCAAGTAGGCCTCGGTTGCGTATTCTGCAAAAAAAATAGAACTAGGCTAGCCATTTTTAGAAAGAAAAAAAACAAATGGGCTCGTCATGTGGTAAACATAAAATAAAAGCCTGGGCTAGACGGGCCACAGCCCCCACACAGCCCAGTTGATACCCTGTTCCATCTCTAAAACTAAAAAACAACTGCGCGAGCTGCTGGGTCCCTGGTGTCTGCCGCTCGTTGTGTAATTCTCTCGTTTATTGACTACGTTGACAATGGCGTGGGACCCAGATGTCAAACCATTAGGAGGAAGCATTTTTTTGGCTTGTAATAATGAGGCACTTGCTTGCATACTGCCATGACCCTGGTGGGCCCCTAATGTCATCCTCTCCACGTACAGTCATCTCCTGATTCCTCTCGGTTGTTGACCATGTTGACAATGCCAGATGGCGGCGCACGACGAGCGAACCAAGGCGGAGGACGATAGCGAGGCCTCGGATGGGAACGAACAGGAGCCATGGACGATGCGGCAGTGTAGTCGCAGGGGGAGGGGAGTACGAGGGTTGACTGGTTCGGGTGCGGGTTGGGGCTGACATCGCCGGAGAATAATAGGACATGTGGAGGAGTAGAGGGATGGACTGGCCAATGTTTGAGGGTACGGTAGGGCGGCGGAGGCGCAAGCAGCCATGGGATGCGGGAGCAGGCAGGACCGACAGCGTGGTTTCATTTGGGCGGCTGGAAGAAGGAGACAAGAGATAGAAGAAACATGACAGATGTTGGATGTTAATCCAATGGCTGGTAGGCAGAATCGTTTGTTCACTAAGTCGGCACCACCTTGGATAGGCTTTTTCCTCGTGGGTCCGAAATGTAAGAATCCAAATCTGTCACAGCCATGTAGCCTTTATTATGAAGAATTACATCCCATTTGGTGTGCTAGCTCAAAATAAGTTTGTGGGTGCTGGCGGGTGCTAAGCACTTGGGTTCCGTAATGCACAATGAGCTCAAGGAGCTAGCGAGAGTAATGTTATTTCCCTTGGTTGGGATTTGTTACAATATTTCTCTGATAATTAAAGAAATGGCAAGCCTTTTGCCTTGTTTCAAATAAAATATGACAGTCACAGCCGAGTTGAAAAGGGCAACAACATCTAACTCCAGAACTGTTTTCGGCAGTCACAATCAAATGGATCGGTCAGATCCATACAATGAACATCCTGGGTCATAAAATTTACTGGATAATGACCACAAGATGTTGTAAATAGAGCCCGACATGTTCAGAAGCCCTTTTGTCCACCTGATACTCCTTTTTTTGCTCTTCGACATACCCATCCATCAAAACCATGCTGCTGATAAACTTAATCCTGATGGACAATAGTAACCTTGCATTCAACAGGAAGAACATGACAAATCTAGTGTTTGCATGGTTGTCTACATATCATTCCAGCGTTATTGTCTTCAATCAAATGTCATGAGAACTGAGAAAATCCCGGTGCTTACGAAACCACCGATTGGTTATGCCTTTCTTACCCCGTCCCGTTGCCTAAATAGACATGAAGATTGAAAATAGTTAAGGTCTAAAAAAGAGTGTCGAAAGAGCAATAGCTGAATGGATAATTCTAGTACATTATATACGGGATTCCAGTGTGCGTGAAATTATCACCTTTATATACAACTTCTCCAGACATGGAAAGCATTGTAGCAAGCCAATAATCTTGGTCAGATCAAAACTACTCATATTGATATATAAGATCTTGACAGAATCCAGCACCATTGATAGGCTATCCATGGACAAACTCTTCATTGAGCATAGAACAAAATATTAGTACTCCAAGATGATATAGAACTCATACGCACAAATGAAAAATGCAGCTTATGATTACAAGTGTAGATGATAATATACAGTACCTAAATAACTGTGGAGCCAAACACCATCTTGAAATGAGCACAGAGATCATGTATTACACCCAAGGTCCCCAGTTTAGGTGCAGAGACGACAGTTATTTGCGAAGGTGGATAACGAGAATCAGGGATCAACCTTTGAAGTGAAGGGGCATCTTCCATGAGGAGCTTCCTTCCGTCAAAAGAAATTCCAATTCTTACAAGGTTAGGCGACTTTATTCGGAAACAACCAATTCTAACTGTCCAAACAAGCACCAAGCACTCCAGGGCAGGGCAACTAGAGTGGATGATGCTGTGCAATGAGGCCTTCGACATACGAACCCGCACAAGCGAAAGTTTTTTTAAGTGGGAGTCAAAGCTTTTCTACCAGATTGTCTGGTAGTTTGCACAGCGCAAAGGTGGCGGTGTGGAGAGAGTGGAGGAAAACTGCGAGATGGACATCGGTGCTGAGGGCACAACTACATGGTGTTCGATATGTGGTATGTGATTTCTGTGGGAATAGTAGAACTCAAGCAGCTGGATTTTTCAGAATTCAGGGGATGTCAGTCAGGCGTCCACCATGCAGGGCATGCACAGGTAGCATGCCGGGATGCAGAGGCCTTGAACGAAGCCCTGGTGGGAGGAGATGATGGCTCCGGGGAGTTCAAAATCATTAAAGAGAGATAGGCCACGACAGTCGAGATTAAGAGGCACGACGCGCCATAGAGGGCACCACCGAGATGCGAGGACTTGGGTGCGGCAGCCATCCTTGGTGGGGAGAAGGGAGATGATCTCCCCAATGATGGCATCCGGGAGATCGTTGATGTGGTCCGCCCGAGATTCTTCCGGTTCCTCAGATCCAGGGGGTGGCCCTCGCCGCTTCTCCCAGCGTTGCCGGGTGCAGGATCTACAACAGGCATGGCCGCTGGCGGGAGCCTCATCTTCTTGGTGCTGGGGCTAGCTGACTCCATTTTCCTTGCGGGCGTCACGTTGAGCTCACGGATTTGAGCAGAGTAATGAATGACGAGCCTAGTTGTAGTGTGATTGAAGAAGAATGGGGGCTAGGGTTTTCTGTAGCAGTGAGGAAGAAGGGGAGCTGGGGTTTTCTATAGGAGTGAGGTAAGGAATTTGGGGGTACAAACGGTGGGGGAGACGAGTGGAGCGAGCTGACGTGAGGTGGGAGTGAGGAGGAAGAAGAGCACCCAGGTTTTTTGGGGGGCGGTGTGCTAGGAAGTGCCTCTCATTAAGTAAATATGGGCTTTTGAATTGATTTTATTATTTAGGGTGGATGGGCTGTTTTGCCTTGGGCCCAGAAAAAAAATTACTACTAGTAAAGTGGAGACACTCTACCGCTACCCAGAAAAACAATTACTACCAGTACAATGGAGACACTAGCTTCTGGCTCCTCCTCGGTCGTCGAAACAGCTCCCGCTACTAAATTCTGTTTTACTTTGGTTCACCGACATGCGGGCCATGAAGCGCGCAGGCCCAAATGGCATCCACCAAATTAGAAGGCGGTATGCAGGCGGAGAGTCACCCCGGTCGTAGTGCGGCTGTAATGAGCCGTCATATCACAAAACCCCACCTCCTCGTAGTCTAAGTTGGACGGACGAAGCAACCATCATTTCCCTCTTCGTTGAATCCACTTCTACCTCATCGTCTTCAAGAAAGCCAACACTCGCTTCTACCATTGTTCTTCTCTCCCAATGAAGGGAAGGTAAGCGCATCCGTGATGTTGGTATATTTTCTTTCCAAAAAAATCTTTTGTGAAGCACTAACCGATCATCACTCCCTTTTTTGTTTCATTGTCATTGCGATTGTGTTTTCCTTTCGGTTGTCTTCTATTTGTCAGTTTCATGATGGATCAAGGAGAACCGGGCAAAGATCTGCCGATGATGGAGTAGACGCGGGAGGCTAATCCCCATGAGACAGAGAGCTCCAAGAAGATGAAGGCCACCACCGAGTCGACCCCAGATACGCTCACAACCAATACTGAGATGGTCAATGCCACGTTTGAGCTTACAGCCCCCGTGGCCCTGCAGGAGCAGTTTCCCCCCTTCGAGGATGTGCCCCCCCCCGCTGAGCTGCCCAAGGTGATTTTCTTCTTTGCCGATCTTGATTGTGGTTTTTCATCTAAGTATGTGATGATAAATAATGCAAGATTTATTTGCTCCGACGCCATGCTACCTTCCCTGTCATGCATACTTTTGACTCTACATTGTGGTTTAAATAACTTGTGTTTTTTATATTGGAAAGTAATTCAGAATTTGTTTCTATTTCAATTAGAGCCCTGATGTAGACAAGGATTGTGTGGTTGTACATGTCACTCGCTATGAGGTGGATGACCTGAATATACGCACTGGGAAAACAAAGTTCTTAGGTTGTTCGATCCTGGAAGCCATTTGCACTTATACCAAAGACGAGATGTATTCCAGCCACACTGTTGTCAGGCGTGTTGTCCAGGGTGTACTGAAGCACAAGAAGTTCAAAGCTACTCCTTCGTTTATGAGGCTTAATGTTCTTGTCAAGCTTATGTAGGAAGATGACGTGGCATGCCTCGACAAACAAGTTTATATATGAGTGGAAAGGCCTGATACGTCTCCAACGTATCTATAATTTTTGATTGTTCCATGCTATTATAGTATCAATCTTGGATGTTTTTATATGCAATTATATATCATTTTTTGGGACTAACCTATTAACCTAGTGCCTAGTGCCAGTTGCTGTTTTCTGCTTGTTTTTGGCTGTTTAGAGAAACAGTACCAAATGAAGTCCAAATGCCACAAAACTTTTTGGAGATTTTTTTCTGGACAAAAGAAACCTTGGAGGCTTTGGGAGGAGGCCAGAAGCCTCACGGAGGCTTCACAAGGCAACAGGGCGCGCCCTAGGGGGGGGCGCCGTGCTGCCTTGTGGGGCCCACGTGACTCTGTTTGACCTAATTCCACTTCTATAAATTCACAAATATTGGGAAACCCCTTGAGAGCCAGAAGAGAAAACCTTTCAACCACCGCAAGCCTCTGTTCTTTCGCGATCCCATCTGGAGGCCTTTTCCGGTACTCTGTCGGAGGGGGAATCCATCACGGAGGGCTTCTACATCAACCTTGCTGCCCTTCCAATGATGTGTGAGTAGTTTACCACAGACCTATGGGTCCGTAGCTAGTAGCTAGATGGCTTCTTCTCTCTCTTTGATCTTCAATACCTTGTTCTCCTTGATGTTCTTGGAGTTCTATCCGATGTAATCTTCTTTTGCGGTGTGTTTGTCGGGATCTGATGAATTGTGAGTTTATGATCGGATTATTCATGAGAAATATTTGAGTCTTCTCTGAACTCTTTTATGCATGATTGTTATAGCTTTGTATTTCTCTCCAATCTATCGATTTGGTTTGGCCTACTAGATTGATTTATCTTGCAATGGGAGAGGTGCTTTGTGATGGGTTCAATCTTGCGGTGCTCAATCCCAGTGACAGAAGGGGACATGACACATATTTATATTGTTGCCATTAAGGATAAAAAGATGGGGTTTATTCATATTGCTTGAATTTGCTTCTGTACATCATGTCATCTTGCTTAAGGCATTACTCTGTTTTTATTAACTTAATACTCTAGATGCATGCTGGATAGCGGTCGATGAGTGGAGTAATAGTAGTCGATGGGTGGAGTAATAGTAGTAGATGCAGGCAGGAGTCGGTCTACTTGTCTCGGACATGATGCCTATATACATGATCATTGCCATGAATCTGTCATAATTATTTGCTTTTCTATCAATTGCCCAACAGTAATTTGTTTCCCACCGTACGTTTATGTGCTCAAGAGAGAAGCCTCTAGTGAAAACTATGGCCCCCAGGTCTATCTTTATCATATAAAAAACCTACAAATACCTTCCTGCAATTTATTTAATTTATTTTAATTAGTATTTCAGTTTATCTATTTACCTCGATAAGATTTAATCCTTGCAAATAACCGCTAAGAGGATTGACAACCCTCTTATTTGCGTTGGGTGCAAGTGTTTGCTCTTGTGTGTGCATGTATGCTTAACGGAATTTTGCTTGGTTCTCCTACTGGATTGATAACCTTGGTTCTTAACTGAGGGAAATACTTATCTCTACTGTACTGCATCATCCTCTCCTCTTTGGGGAAATACCAATGCAGACTACAAGTAGCAAGGCCACAAGGTTATCTTCAACAAGGTTGACAGGATTGAGCTGCTGCCGGATGTCCTCGAGGATGTTCATGGCAAGGTTTGTCCTGTGTCCATCCCCAATTAGATCGATGGCATGAAATAGTTGGCCCAGCTAGTGTTTCAAAGTAGTTTGGATTTTGTTTAATTACCCGAACCTTGTGTATTATCGAGCCCTCTCGGGGGGGGGGGGGGGTAGTACTCTGTTTGAATCCCTCTATGGGAACTACTGCTACTTTTGTGTGCCCGACAATCATGTGAGAACCCACGTAATTGTTGCCGAAACAGATGCATCCTCACTTGTTTTTTCATGTAATATGGCATGGTAAGACATAAGTTACCACTTTTATCATACGAGTAGTGTGTGTTTGATGGAATATAGTACTTGTTTGACAACTCCTGGTGCGCGACGTATACATAGGGTAGGTAATGCTGGTTAAATACTTGTAAACATTGTTGGTGCTACGTATCTTGTTATAGTGGTTCATGCAGTTAACTGAGGCCACAATGTACATTCCAAATGTTCACACGCTAGTCCAGCATTCATGTGGAACATTCACATTAAACTCAACTTCATAAAGTACTTCAAAAGCATAAGTTCAACAATTTTATACATCTCAATGATTCATAGAACATAACCAAAATTTACAAATTCATAGCGAAAGACAAAGTTGTGAGAAGGTTTACAAATTAGTAAAAATCAAGCGAGGCTTCTCTGAGCAAAGGGCCTCCCTAGGCACGCTTTAATTTCCTGGGGTTCACTCTGGCTTTTCTTTTTGCCACCATCCAGGGTTAGGTTCTCTTATTCCAGAATGACAAATTATAATTGTGTTCTCAGTTGGAATACTGAACTGAACCTTGTAGTGGACTGACCATCTGAACTTCTTGTGCAGTTCCACTAAATTTAAGCACCAATATTTACAGAAATAAGCAGAACACAATGCCTCTTGTCCGCACCTGGCCCCAAAACCTCCGCGCAGCCATGCCAGCTAGTCCTCTGGTCATCCGTGATCTGGGAACGAGTGTATTTCCAACAAGGACACAGTGCTTGTTTTTTCTGCCACACATGACAGGCTCGTTCCTGCACTGCAATCAGGAAGTAAACGTACGAATCAACTTATTTTAGATTGCGTTGGTCATTCTACCTAGTTACTACCAATGTAGGAATACCTTGAATATGGGTGGCTAGACGATGATAGGAGGAACAGTCATCTGATTTTGTGTAGTTCTACTAAAATTGAGGTGTGTGCTGATTGCACAAATAGAAACGATATGGAGACCGAGGAGAACATTGTATTGAAGATCAAAAAGAGAGAAGAAGCCATCTAGCTACTAACTATGGACCCGAAGGTCTATGGTAAACTAGTCACGCATCATCAGAAGGGCAGCAAGGTTGATGTAGAGCCCCTCCGTGATCGATTCCCCCTCTGGCAGATTACCGGAGAAGGACCCCAGATGGGATCTCTTTGGAACAGAAGCTTGCGGTGGCGGAAAAAGTATTTCGTGGACTCCCCTGAGGGTTTCCGATTTTTCCTGAATTTATAGTGGTGGAATTAGGTCAAACGGAGCTGAGGTGGGCCCATGAGGCACCAGGGCGCGCCTGCCCCCCCAGGCGTGCCCTGGTGGCTCGTGGCCACCTCCTCTGGCGTCTGGTCTTCTCCCGAGGCTTATAGTGTTGTATATGTCCACAAAAAAATCTCCAAAAAGTTTCGTGGCATTTGGACTTCATTTGGTATTGATATTCTGTAAAACAAAAACAGGGCAGAAAACAGCAACTGGCACTGGGCACTAGGTTAATAGGTTAGTCTCCAAAAATGATATATAATTGCTGTAAATGTATATAAAAACATCCAAGATTGATAATATAACAACATGGAACAATCAAAAATTATAGGTACGTTGGAGACGTATCACGCCTCGACGCGAACCTCGCAAAAGGAATACCCCGGGTGATCGACCTCGGAAGAGGAAGAAAATCTCCGGCCACCCCGGGACAACTCTGGATGGCCTTCTGGATAAACCATGCCCGATCCACGCCGTGCTAATCAACTCCTGCCCGACTCACAGTCTTCGCGACTGTTGGGTATTGAGGCAGGTGGCTAAATGGGGACCCGCCCTCTTGGCGGGCACCTCCTGCCACCTCGAACAGACCTTGAAAGAGGACGAGGTCCTAATGATCTGCGAGACCTTCAAGTCCAACAACCAGCGCAAATGGGCTCTGCGAGAAATCAATTCCGTCTGGCAAGTACGATCTCGGGGCGCGTGGATAGACATGCCGATTACCTTCGACCATAATGCTTGACTGAGGTCAACCCTGGATAGGTGTCCCGCCACGCTGGTCCTCAACCCTATCATGGACAACTGCCGGCTCCATAAGGTCCTTATGGACGAAGGCAGCAGTTTGAATCTAATATACGCGGACACTCAGGATAAAATGCGCATCGATAAATCACGCATAGAACAGAGAACCACCACCTTTAAAGGCATAGTCCCCAGACGAGAGGCACGCTGCAGCGGACGAATAACCTTGGACGTAGTCTTTGGAACCCCAGATAATTACCGCTCTGAAGAGATCACGTTCCACGTCACTCCTTTCAAGAGCCGGTACCACGCCCTTCTCGGACGGGACGCTTTTTCTAGATTTCAAGCGGTGCCGCACTACAGCTACATGAAGCTCAAGATGCCAGGCCCGAAAGGGATCATCACCATCTCAAGCGACCCCGACAGGGCACTCAAAGCTGAGATTAAAATGGCGTCCCTTGCCCTTGAGGCTCTGGCCGAAGCCTTCGCGGCCGAGGAGCTAACCACGCTACGCACCGAAGTCGATCCGGACGATGTCGTCCTCGACAAAAGATCGAAGCCCACTTCCTTCAAACCGGCTGACAAAATAGTCAAATTCCAAGTACACCCCACAGATCCTTCTAAAACGGCATCCATAAGGGCTAACCTCGACCTGGAGGTTGCCGAAGCCTTACGCACTTTCCTACTGATTATGCTCTAATAAGTTTATGTTGCTTACATAATTGCGTATTTGGTGTGATGCCGTCTCGAGAGCGCCGCGCGCTCGCGACCCCTCTCCTGACCATTCCGTGAGCGGGGGCTAGGTACGGTGCCTGTGCTTGGGTCCGTCCCTGCAGCGCCGCTAAATCCAAGTGACTGAGCTCTGGCTCGCGGGCCTGCTCCCGTGCACGTCACCTCACCGAGGTCCTTGGTGCCTTATCTCCTCACGCAACGGCCACGAGCAGGCTAGCAAGCGCAAGTCGCTCCCCCAGTGTGTGATTTGTCGACGTGCAGTTGTCTCTAGAGGCAAGCCACTCGGGAGCCACGCGGGCAGCGTCTCGCGAGCCGGCCTGTGGCGGTCGCCTCGGCAAGGGACCTCGCGAGACGAAGACTTCGAGGGCCAAGCCTCGAGAAGTGTGCCTCGTGAGCCGCGCGCGCCGCGCGCTCCTTGTGAGCTGTGGCTCACCCAACGCTACCCTCTGCGAAAAGCTAAGTCTAACCACCTCGCGGGATGCCCTCACTATCACTCGAGTTCCCTCCCTTCGCGATCTCGCTAAGTGCTAGCATTTCTCTTTCGCGCGAGCCGCTTGAACGCCAAAGGGGGGCTTCCTGAGCATCGCGCCTCAGGAGCCCTCACTAGCTCCCGGTGCACCTCACCTCCAGGCCTTGTCTAGGCATCGCGACCTGACATACCAGTGATGGCTGCAGGCCCGCTCGGGGGCTGGGTCTTGATGGCGTAGAGCGCCGAGGCAAACGAGAAAGAGAAAAATAGGCCTCGCGAGAGGACTTTGGGAGGGAACACACACGTTCCAAACCACAAGAGCATTAAATTAAAACATAGATGCCACTATTTTCACACCCCCATGGGCATACATCGATCCAGTGCAGGAGAAAAAAAAAAGAAAGAGGCCTAGGCGGGGCGTCGTCGTCCCCGAGACTCCAACACGGACGCCACACGCGCCTAGTTGGAGTCTTCATCTTCGCTCTTGACGCGGGGGGTGCTGTCGTCGCTCCCACTTCCACCGGAGGAGGCGGCACCGTTGTCGCTGTCGTCCTCGCTGGAGGAGCCGCTGTAGCTGCCGTCCTCGCTCTCTGCGCAGCACTCCAGATGGCTACCGGAGATCCCGAAGAACTTCACGAAGAGCGTGGCGGCCCCATCGTACTTGAACTGAAGGACGTGGCCTCGCTTCAGGCCACGAGCGAGGGCGAACGACTTCCACCCCTGCTTCAAGAACATGAAGCCCAAGGGGGTGAACTCCATCGCCACCTAGGAGTGGCCGTTGCAGCAGCCATCCGCCTGCACCCACAGCCCAAGGGCGCGCGGTCCGCCATCGCCTCCTCGAAGGAGTCGGGAAGCCGGAGCCAGGTGCAGGGCCGGCGATGCATGTTCACTATGAACTCGTGAGCCACCTCCGCTGAGTGGCTCCCTGCCTGGGGTGGTAGGGCGGCTGCCCCGCCGTGGCCTCCTCGGCAGCGGGCACCGCGCCCGCGGGCGGCGCCCCTTCTACGACCGCTGGGGCCGGCACCGGCAGCCGCCAGAGAGCGCTCGCGCCCTGATACGTCCCCATCGTATCTATAATTTTTGATTGTTTCATGCCAATATTCTACAACTTTCACATATTTTTGGCAACATTTTATATTATTTTTGGGACTAACATATTGATCCAGTGCCCAGTGCCAGGTCCTGTTTGTTGCCTGTTTTTTGTTTCGCAGAATATCCATATCAAACGAAGTCCAAATGCAATAAAATTTTACGAAGAATTATTTTAGAATATATGTGATTTTTGGGAGGTGGAATCAACGCAAGGCGGTGCTCATGGGCCCCACGAGGCACCAGGGCGCGCCAGGGGGGCCCGGCGCTCCGTGGTGCCTCGTGAGGCCCTCGTAGGTCGGTTGGTGCCCTTCTTCGGCCGCAAGGAAGCTGATATCCGGAGATTTTTTTTGTTAAAATTTCAGCGCAATCGGAGTTACGGATCTCCGGGAATTTAAGAAACGGTGAAGGGCCAGAAAACAGGAACGCGAAACAGAAGAGAACAGAGAGAGAGAGATAGAGAGATCCAATCTAGAGGGTCTCCTACCCCTCCGCCGCCATGGCAGCCTTGGATCAGAGGGGAAACTCTCCTCCCATCTAGGGGGGAATCCAAGGAAGAAGAAGAAGAAGGGGGGCTCTCTCCCCCTCTCTTCCGGTGGCGCCGGAGCGCCGCCGGGGGAACCATCGTGATGGCGATCTACACCAACAACTTCGCTGCCGTCACCACCAACTCTCTCCCTCTCTATGCAATGGTGTAACCTCTCTTTTCCCGCTGTAATTCTCTACTTAAACATGGTGCTTAATGCTACATATTATTATCCAATGATTTGTGGCCATCCTTTGATGTTTGAGTAGATTCGTTTTATCCTATGGGTTGATTGATGATCATGATTGGTTTGAGTTGTATGTTTTATTTTGGTGCTGTCCTATGGTGCCCTCTGTGTCACACAAGCATGAGGGATTCCCGCTGTAGGGTTTGCAATACGTTCATAATTCTCTTATGGTGGGTGGCTAGAGTGACAGAATCTTACACCCGAGTAAGGGGGTTGTTGCGTTTGGGAGTAAAGGGGACTTGATACTTAATGCTATGGTTGGGTTTTAGCTTAATGATCTTTGGTAGTTGTGGATGCTTGCTAGAGTTCCAATCATAAGTGCATATGGTCCAAGTACGGAAAGTAAGTTAGCTCATGCCTCTCCCTCATATAAAATTGCAATAATGATTACCGGTCTAGTTATCGATTGCCTATGGACAAATAATTCTCTTGTGTTACAAAAGTTTTCTACTGAACAACTAACTTTTATTATCTTGCAAATTACTCGTAGTTTTATTCTTGCAAAGTACTTCTATTTTTATTCTTGCAAACCTATCCTATCACCTACAAAATAGTTTCATACTTGTTCTAGGTAAAGCGAACGTTAAGTGCGCGTAGAGTTGTATCGGTGGTCAATAGAACTTGAAGGGAATATTAATTCTACCTTTAGCTCCTCGTTGGGTTCGACACTCTTATTTATCGAAAAAGCTACAATTGATCCCATATACTTGTGGGTTATCAAGACCTTTTTCTGGCGCCGTTGCCGGGGAGCAATAGCGTGGGGTTGATATTCTCATGTGTGCTTGTTTGCTTTATCACTAAGTAGTTTTTATTTTGTGCTCTTGTTTTCTATCTTTAGTTATGGGTAGGAAATGTAAAATACCAAAAAAATAGTTGTACCTGCTAAACCAATGGTTGAAGAACCACCCAAAATTTATCATACTGCTGAAGCTTACTACTTGGATCATCTTTGATCCCTTTGTGCTCGTGCTAATAACCCAACTAGATTAGTTGAGGGAAAATCATTAGATGAGCATGCTCATTTTGTGCGACACCGCTTATCTCAAAAAGGGAAACTTTTATGGCATCAGATTAATACTATGCATTGCTATGCTTGGAATTTATGCGAAATACATGATTTTACTTGTTGTTCTGAAGACCCTAAGAAACACCTTCCCTACCAATGTGAGTTTAGTGATAATGGAATCGTATATTCTTATGCTAAAGGTGTTAATAGTTACTATGATATTAAACAAATTGAAGAATTTGTTGCTTTTAAGGGTGCTTATGAAATTGCTTCTTTGATTGAAAATTGTGATGCTACTCTTTACAAATCTGAAAATTTTGCCATACTTAAATATTGCCATGAAAACTATGCATCTAATGCTTATGTGAAAGAATATATTGAGGACACCTCCGCTGTCCAAGAAGAGACTAATATTTTGCAGGAATCTATGGAAGAAGAAATTGATGACACTGTGAGCTCATTAGATGAAAAAATTGAGGAGGAGAGCGAAGAACAAAAGGAGGAAGAGCGGATTGATCACCCGTGCCCACCTTCTGATGAGAGTAACTCTTTATCGCATACATTATTTAATTTCCCTTCATGCTTACCGAAGGATGAATGCTATGATGAATGCTATGATCCCTTTGATTCATTTGAAATATCCCTTTTTGATGAAATTGATGCTTGCTATGCTTGTGGCCATGATGCCAATTTGAATGATGCTTATGGAGATGAACTTGCTATAGTTCCTTATGTCAAACATGAAATTGTTGCTATTGGACCCACACATGATAGTCCTATTATCTTTTTGAATTCTCCAAACTACACTATATCGGAGAAGTTTGTGCTTATTAAGGATTATATTGATGGGTTGCCTTTTACTACTACACATGATGATTTTGATGGATATAATATGCATGTGCTTGCTGATCCTACTTGCAACTATTATGAGAGAGGAACTACAACTCCACCTCTCTATGTTTTTAATACGATAAAATTGCAAGAAACTGCTTATGCTATGTATCGGCCTTTATTATGTGTGCATGAATTGTTCTTTTATGACATGCCGATGCATAGGAAGAGAGTTAGACTTCGTCATTGCATGATATATGTTACTTTGTGCTCACTACTAAATTACAAATAATTGTTAATTAAAATTGGCTTTGATATACCTGGGGATCCGGGTGGATCAATTACTTGAGCACTTTATGCCTAGCTTAATGGCTTTAAAGAAAGCGCTGCCAGGGAGACAACCCGGAAGTTTTAGAAAGTTATTTATTTCTGTTGTGTGCTTTTAAAAAGTTTAAAAACCAAAAAAAATATAGAGGGGAACCTAAATCTTTTTCAAAAAGGAAAGTGAAAGTAAGAAAGACGAGCACCGTTGAAGTGGGGGAGCTCCTTGAACTTTGTTCATGCCCATGGAAACTTTGTGAATCTTGAATTACAGAAACTTTTCAACAAAAATAATTATCCCCTTGTAAAAATCCATTGTATTATAAAAATAATGTGCCAAGATTTACCGTTAGGATGTTTAATTTGCTTGTTTGGTATGTGCGGTGCAAAAACAGAAACTTTTGCTGTAGAGTGTGAATTTACATTTTTTACTGGAACAAGCAAAAATTCTGAAATTTTTACACAGTACTGCTATGCAAACTTTTTATTTTGTCCTAATTTTTCAGAATTTTTGGAGTTACAGAAGTATGGTCAATGTTCAGATTACTACAGACTGTTCTGTTTTTGATGCATTGTTTTGCTTGTTTTGATGCAACTATGGATTGTATCGGAAGGTATAAGCCATGGAGAAGTTAGAATACAGTAGGTATAATGCAAAAATAAAATATGAATGGGTTTGCAACAGTACTTAAAGTAGTGATTTGCTTTATTATACTAACGGATCTCACGAAGGTTTTGTTAAGTTTTGTGTGGATGAAGTGTTCAAAGATCGAGGAGGTGTTGATATGAGAAGAATGAGGAGAGGCAAGAGCTCAAGCTTGGGGATTCCCAAGGCACCCCAAGTAAATATTCAAGGAGACTCAAGCGTCTAAGCTTGGGGATGCCCCGGAAGGCATCCCATCTTTATTCAACAATTACCGGTATGTCTCGGTTCTTGTTTTGTTCACATGATTAGCGTAAATTCTTGGAGCGTCGTTTGTGTTTATTTTTCCCTTTTCTTTTATGCACCATGCTGGTATGAGATAGTCCTTGGTTGATTTATAGAATGCTCTTTGCACTTCACTTATATTTTTGGAGTATGGCTTTATAGAATGCTTCATGTGCTTCACTTATATCATTTGAAGTATGGATGCCTGTTTCTCTTCATATAGAAAACCGTTATTTGTAGAATGATCTTTTGCTTCACTTATATTTGTTAGAGCATGGTCTTTTGTAGAAAGCATTAAACACTCTTGCTTCACTTATATGTATTTAGAGAGTCAACATGAATTGGTCATTCACATGGTTAGTCAGAAAATCCTACATAAACCTGGTAGATCACTGAATATGATATGTTTGATTCCTTGCAATAGTTTTGCGATATGGAGATGATAATATGCGACTTATGCTAGTGAGTAATTGTGATTTAGTAAGCATATTGGTGTTAAGGTTTGTGATTCCCTATGCATGCACGTAGACTCAATAGTTATGCAACGAAGTTATATCCTACTTATGGTGCATTATTCAGTGTTACTTATTCTCAATGCATGCTTATGCTCATTTTTGTTTTCTGGTTGGTTGCTTCTCAAACTATTTGCTAGCCTTCATCTGTACTAAGTGGGAATACTGCTTGTGCATCCAGTTCCTTAAACCCAAGTTGTGCCAAATGAGTCCACCATATCTACCTAGATGCGGTATTTCCGTGCCGTTCCAAGTAAATTTGCATGTGCCAGCTCTATTTTTTCAAAATAATTTTCCGTTTTGTGTGCCTGTACCGCTCATGAAGTGGCAGGGGGTGGCCAATATTTTCCATGCTAGGTGTGTTATTCTCACGATGAGTGTTTATTCACTTGTCATTGCATGAGAGAGTGGCTGGTAATAGGGATGCCCAGTCCCACAATGAATCAAAAATTAATAACAACAAAATTCCTTGGAAAGTGTTGGTATGGAGGGCACCCGTGGATACAGCTAGCCATGGATTGTGAAAGAATGGTGGAAAGGAAACAAACTTTATTTTCTGTTTGGGAACCGCCTATGATGTGTCTAGCATGGAAGATATTGGGAACTCTTGGTCGTTTTTGTTGACAGGAAAAGCATGCCTCTCAAAATAATTTTATCTGTCTAATTTAAGCTTTGAGATCTGGCACCTCTACAAATCTGTGCTTCCCTCTGCGAAGGGCCTATCTATTTTACTTTTATGCATTTCTATTTTTATTGAGTCTCCATCTTCTCTTATAAAGCACCAACTGGAGAGCACTATTGTCATACTTGTGCATTGGGTGTAGTTAATGTTGAGTGTGTTTCATGAATGGATCGATGACTGAGCATAATGGGCTAAGGATAACTTTCTTTAGCATTGATATTTTGAAAGACATGGTTGTTTGTTAGTATGCTTGAGTATTGATGTCTTTATATCAAATTATAGACTATTGCTTTGAATCACTCGTGTCTTAATATTCATGGCATGATTAAATTATATGATTAAGATTATGCTAGGTGGCATCCCACATCAAAAATTATCTTTTTTATCATTTACCTACTCGAGGACGAGCAGGAATTAAGCTTGGGGGTGCTGACACGTCTCCATCGTATCTATAATTTTTGATTGTTTCATGCCAATATTCTACAACTTTCACATATTTTTGGCAACATTTTATATTATTTTTGGGACTAACATATTGATCCAGTGCCCAGTGCCAGTTCTTGTTTGTTGCATGTTTTTTGTTTCGCAGAATATCCATATCAAACGAAGTCCAAATGCAATAAAATTTTACGGAGAATTATTTTGGAATATATGTGATTTTTGGGAGGTGGAATCAATGCAAGGCGGTGCTCGTGGGCCCCACGAGGCACCAGGGCACGCCAGGGGGGCCTGGCGCACCGTGGTGCCTCGTGCGGACCTCGTAGGTCGGTTGGTGCCCTTCTTCGGCCGCAAGGAAGCTAATATCCAGAAAAAAACCGTGTTAAAATTTTAGTGCAATCGGAGTTACGGATCTCCGGGAATTAAAGAAACGGTGAAGGGACAGAAAACAGGAACGCGAAACAGAAGAGAACAGAGAGAGAGATCCAATCTAGGAGGGGCTCCTGCCCCTCTGCCGCCATGGCAGCCATGGACTAGAGGGGAAACTCTCCTCCCATCTAGGGGGGAGGCCAAGGAAGAAGAAGAAGAAGGGGGGCTCTCTCGCCCTCTCTTCCGGTGGCGCCGGAGCGCCGCCGGGGGAACCATCATGATGGCGATCTACACCAACAACTTCGCCGCCATCACCACCAACTCTCTCCCTCTCTATGCAGCGGTGTAACCTCTCTTTTCCCGCTGTAATTCTCTACTTAAAAATGGTGCTTAATGCTACATATTATTATCCAATGATTTGTGGCCATCCTATGATGTTTGAGTAGATTCGTTTTGTCCTATGGGTTGATTGATGATCGTGATTGGTTTGAGTTGTATGTTTTATTTTGGTGCTGTCATATGGTGCCCTCCGTGTCGCACGAGCGTGAGGGATTCCCACTGTAGGGTTTGCAATACGTTCATAATTCTCTTATGGTGGGCGGCTAGAGTGACAGAAGCTTACACCCGAGTAAGGAGGTTGTTGTGTATGGGAGTAAAGGGGACTTGATACTTAATGCTATGGTTGGGTTTTACCTTAATGATCTTTGGTAGTTGCGGATGCTTGCTAGAGTTCCAATCATAAGTGCATATTATCCAAGTATGGAAAGTATGTTAGCTCATGCCTCTCCCTCATATAAAATTGCAATAATGATTACTGGTCTAGTTATCGATTGCCTATGGACAAATCATTCTCTTGTGTTACAAAAGCTTTCTACTAAACAACTAACTTTTATTATCTTGCAAATTACTCGTAGTTTTATTCTCGCAAAGTACTTCTAGTTTTATTCTTGCAAACCTATACTATCACCTACAAAATAGTTTCATACTTGTTCTAGGTAAAGCGAACCTTAAGCACGCATAGAGTTGTATCGGTGGTCGATAGAACGTGAAGGGAATATTAATTCTACCTTTAGCGCCTCGTTGGGTTCGACACTCTTATTTATCGAAAAAGCTACAATTGATCCCCTATACTTGTGGGTTATCACGCCCCCGGGGCGGAACCCTGGACGCGGCTGCAGAAGCGCGAGCTCGGCCTCTTCCCCTCGCCATCGCCGCGGAGGCCGCCTGGATCATGGAGTAGGAGGAAGGAGCTGGTGGAGAAGATGAGCGGGGAGTCTTTCCCCTTCGCCTTTATAGCGCTCGAGGGAGGCGCGCTCAGTGCTGCTCTGCCTTCGGCGCGCGGGGAGATGGAGTGCGCGCAGGAAGGCAATGATGGTCTCGCGCCGTGCGCGGGCAGGCTCTATGTCAGTGCGGGCGGTTACCGAGGCATCGTGGGAGAAGTGGGGGCGTCCCCTGTCACATCGTGCGCCACGCGTCGCGCCTGGCCCGCAGGCGGTTAGGGCCCGCGCCGTTTCGCCCCCGAGTAGGCGGGAACGTGCGTGCCATGGGCCCGGGGGCTACTGTCAGGCCCGTGGAACCCGGGGTATCCCGACCCGTCTTCCTTTGGCCCAGGGCGCAACGCCTAGTGGATGCCCAACAGGCGGCCACCAGCGGGCATCTCAGGCAAGACCCCTCATGAGGCCCTGGCCTCCTGAGGACCCCTCCTCAGGGAGCGAGCGAGCAAGACTTAGCCACTTCACCAAGAGCCTCGCGAGGCCCTCTCGCGAGGCGGCCTCCCGAGGTTGCCTCCCGGAGGCGCGCAAGACAGGTGCTATTCGGCTCGTTCGCGCGGTCTCATGCCCATCACATGGGTGATGCGCGCGGTGACGAACGACGACAGAGGCCGTGCCAGTAGGCCCGGATGGAGAGGATTTCCCCTTTTGTGCTAAGGGAGCAAGGCCAGCAATCCACTTCCCAAAGCAACCCCCAAAGGTTGCCCGATCGGTGAAAGAAGACCAAGACAGTGGGCGCGCAGGGCAGAGTTCATTCCCGAGCCCACCGGTGCGTCATGGACGGTCGCTTTGGAGATGAAGACCACCTTTTGTCAGGATAGACGGCGCCCCTGTCCCCCTTCAAACTTGCCATTGTGTGGCAACCCTTCCCGCCAATGGTTTTGGGGGAAGAGGACCAAGGCAGATATAAAAGGAGGGCAGGGTGCCGTTGTACGCGAGAGCATCCTCTGGCCCAGAGCAATCCCAACCAAGCAGGAGTAGGGTTTTACACCGCAAGGTGGCCCGAACCTGGGTAAACTGATGAGTCCACAGTTCGCTCCCGCTAGCGCGCTCTCGCTGTAGCTCCGCCGTAGTTCAGCTGTGGTAGGGGACGAGGAGGTAGGAAAGATCTCACCCCAGTGTTCGAACCTTCGGGTCCCCGGAACCCGAACTCCGACAGCGGCGGTGTAAAAGTTATTTCGTGGGGCTCTCTGATGGTTTCCCAATATTTGAAAATTTATAGAAGTGGAATTAGGTAAAAAGGAGCCACGAGGGGCCCACAAGGCATCAGGGCGCGCCCCCTGGGGCCGCGCCCTGTTGCCTTGTGGCCTCCTCGTGACGCTTCTGGCTTCCTCCCGAAGCTTCCAGGTTCTCTTTTGTCCAGAAAAAATCATCAAAAATTTTCGTGGCATTTGGACTCCGTTTGGTACTGATTTCCTGAAAAACCAAAAACAAGCAGAAAACAGCAACTGGCACTGGGCACTAGGTTAATAGGTTAGTCCCAAAAAGATGATATATAATTGCATAATAAACATCCAAGATTGATACTATAATAGCATGAAACAATCAAAAATTATAGATATGTTGGAGACGTATCATTCACCACCTAAAGTCCTCTTCCGATGGTTGTCGTTCGTTGACCTCGTTGACCATGCCGCGCCGAGAGCATCGAGACGGTGGACGAGGGTGAGGCCTAGGAAGGGAATGACGCGGAGCCAGGGAAGACGAGGCAGTGGATGCCCACACGGAGGGGGGTACAAGGGTTGACTGGTTCGGCTGCGGTGTAAGCCTGCCGTCGCTGGAGAATAACAGGAGGTGTGGGTGAGTAGAGGGAAGGCGTGGCCAGCGGTGGGAGTAGGGTGGGGCGGTGAGGCCTGCGCGGCAGCAAAGCCGGCCACGGGAGGCAGGAGCAGGCAGTCCCACCAGCATTGGTTTGGACAGCTGGAGCAAGAAGATCAGAGATTGAAGAAGTAGCAGGGCCGTTGGATAAACATCCAACGGTCACTGCTGCCAGAATCGTTTGTGACTAAGTTGACAAAGCCCTGCGTACGTGTCAACTTAGTAGGCCCACAAGTCAGCCTCCAAATCTAGTGGGTCCCAGCTGTCATGGGTAGGAATAGTTTTTTTCGCGTAATAAGGAGGCACTTCCTTCCGTGCGAAGATATAGCTGGTGGGTCCCAGCTGTCAGGAGGAGAAATCTTTTTTCCGCGTAATAAGGAGGTACTTGCTTGCGTGCGGCCATGGACCATGTGGGTCCCTACTGTCAGCCTCTCCACTTACATCCCTCTTCTGAAGGCTGTCGTTTGTTGACAACGTTGACCACGCCGCGCCGAGAGCACCAACGCAGTGGACGACGGCGAGGCCCAGGAAGGGAACGACCCGGAGCCGGCGAAGCCACAGCAGTGGATGCCCACACTGAGGGGAGTACGAGGGCTGACTGGTTTGGCTGTGGGGTGATGCTGCCGTCGTCGGAAAATAACAGGAAGTGCGGGTGGGTAGAGGGATGGCCTGGCCAGCGGTGGGAGTAGGGTGGGCCGCTGAGGCCTACGGGTGGGAGGAGGGAGCAGGCAGTCCCGCCGGTGCTGGTTTGGGCGGCTGGAGCAGGAAGATCATAGATTGAAGAAGCACGACGGCCGTTGGATGGACATCCAACAGTCACTACTCTCATGTGTTGACTATTTTTTTTGACAGCATCTCTCGTGTGTTGACTAAGTTGACAAAGCCTTCCGTACGCGTCCACCTATTTTTTTAGGAAAGCGTACACGTCAACCTAGTAGGCCCACAAGTCACCCTCCAAATCTGTGAAAAACAGCATACAACCCATCTGCCATTATTTTTAATAATTTACAGCCCATTTGCTAAATTTTCAGGATTTTTTTGAAGCCCATATTTTTTTTGTTAGCATTACAGCCCATATTCTGTCCACAGTTAAAAAAATCATTGAAATTTTGCATATTTCGGTGCGGTCCGAACTGTTTTTAATCTCGAAATTTTGAGTCACATTCAAACTAATTTGAAAAATAAATTTATATCAATTTAAAATCCAACATAATTTTCCCCGCAGAAAAATCAATGAAATTTAAAATCTTGAAATCCTAAAAAAATGAAATTTGAAACTAATTGCTAGTTTGCTGTGTTTTAAAATTTACAGCCCATTTCTTACTACTTGTAGTCCACTTTCTGGGCAAGCGAATACATCCCTCCTCGTCTTGAAAGATTTGCAGTCCAGCAGGGCTGAGAAAAGCAAGTAGGCCTCGGTTGGGTATTCTGCAAAAAAAATAGAACTAGGCTAGCCATTTTTAGAAAGAAAAAAACAAATGGGCTCGTCATGGGGTAAACATAAAATAAAAGCCTGGGCTAGACGGGCCACAGCCCCCACACAGCCCAGTTGATACCCTGTTCCATCTCTAAAACTAAAAAACAACTGCGCGAGCTGCTGGGTCCCTGGTGTCCGCCGCTCGTTGTGTAATTCTCTCGTTTATTGACTACGTTGACAATGGCGTGGGACCCAGATGTCAAACCATTAGGAGGAAGCATTTTTTTGGCTTGTAATAATGAGGCACTTGCTTGCATACTGCCATGACCCTGGTGGGCCCCTAATGTCATCCTCTCCACGTACAGTCATCTCCTGATTCCTCTCGGTTGTTGACCATGTTGACAATGCCAGATGGCGGCGCACGACGAGCGAACCAAGGCGGAGGACGACAGCGAGGCCTCGGATGGGAACGAACAGGAGCCATGGACGATGCGGCAGTGTAGTCGCAGGGGGAGGGGAGTACGAGGGTTGACTGGTTCGGGTGCGGGTTGGGGCTGACATCGCCGGAGAATAATAGGACATGTGGAGGAGTAGAGGGATGGACTGGCCAATGTTTGAGGGTACGGTAGGGCGGCGGAGGCGCAAGTAGCCATGGGATGCGGGAGCAGGCAGGACCGACAGCGTGGTTTCATTTGGGCGCTGGAAGAAGGAGACAAGAGATAGAAGAAACATGACAGATGTTGGATGTTAATCCAATGGCTGGTAGGCAGAATCGTTTGTTGACTAAGTCGACACCACCTTGGATAGGCTTTTTCCTCGTGGGTCCCAAATGTAAGAATCCAAATCTGTCACAGCGATGTAGCCTTTATTATGAAGAATTACATCCCATTTGGTGTGCTAGCTCAAAATAAGTTTGTGGGTGCTGGCGAGTGCTAAGCACTTGGGTTCCGTAATGCATGGTTGTCTACATATCATTCCAGCGTTATTTTCTTCAATCAAATGTCATGAGAACTGAGAAAATCCCGGTGCTTACGAAACCACCGATTGGTTATGCCTTTTTTACCCCGTCCCGTTGCCTAAATAGACATGAAGATTGAAAATAGTTAAGGTCTAAAAAAGAGTGTCGAAAGAGCAATAGCTGAATGGATAATTCTAGTACATTATATACGGGATTCCAGTGTGCGTGAAATTATCACCTTTATATACAACTTCTCCAGACATGGAAAGCATTGTAGCAAGCCAATAATCTTGGTCAGATCAAAACTACTCATATTGATATATAAGATCTTGACAGAAGCTAGCACCATTGATAGGCTATCCATGGACAAACTCTTCATTGAGCATAGAACATAATATTAGTACTCCAAGATAATATAGAACTCATACGCACAAATGAAAAATGCAGCTTATGATTACAAGTGTAGATGATAATATACAGTACCTGAATAACTGTGGAGCCAAACACCATCTTGAAATGAGCACAGAGATCATGTATTACACCCAAGGTCCCCAGTTTAGGCGCAGAGACGCAGTTATTTGCAAAGGTGGATAACGAGAATCAGGGATCAACCTTTGAAGTGAAGGGGCATCTTCCATGAGGAGCTTCCTTCCGTCAAAAGAAATTCCAATTCTTACAAGGTTAGGCGACTTTATTCGGAAACAACCAATTCTAACTGTCCAAACAAGCACCAAGCACTCCAGGGCAGGGCAACTGGAGTGGATGATGCTGTGCAATGAGGCCTTCGACATATGAACCCGCACAAGCGAAAGTTTTTTTAAGTGGGAGTCAAAGCTTTTGTACCAGATTGTCTGGTAGTTTGCACAGCGCAAAGGTGGCGGTGTGGAGAGAGGAGGAAAACCGCGAGATGGACATCGGTGCTGAGGGCACAACTACATGGTGTTCGATATGTGGTATGTGATTTCTGTGGGAATAGTAGAACTCAAGCAGCTGGATTTTTCAGAATTCAGGGGATGTCAGTCAGGCGTCCACCATGCAGGGCATGCACAGATAGCATGCCGGGATGCAGAGGCCTTGAACGGAGCCCTGGTGGGAGGAGATGATGGCTCCGGGGAGTTCAAAATCATTAAAGAGAGATAGGCCACGACAGTCGAGATTAAGAGGCACGGCGCGCCATAGAGGGCACCACCGAGATGCGAGGACTTGGGTGCGGCAGCCATCCTTGGTGGGGAGAAGGGAGATGATCTCCCCAATGATGGCATCCGGGAGATCGTTGATGTGGTCCACCCGAGATTCTTCCGGTTCCTCAGATCCAGGAGGTGGCCCTCGCCGCTTCTCCCAGCGTTGCCGGGTGCAGGATCTACAACAGGCATGGCCGCTGGCGGGAGCCTCATCTTCTTGGTGCTGGGGCTGGCCGACTCCATTTTCCTTGCGGGCGTCACGTTGAGCTCACGGATTTGAGCAGAGTAATGAATGACGAGCCTAGTTGTAGTGTGAGTGAAGAAGAATGGGGGCTAGGGTTTTCTGTAGCAGTGAGGAAGAAGGGGAGCTGGGGTTTTCTATAGGAGTGAGGTAAGGAATTTAGGGGTACAACCGGTGGGGGAGACGAGTGGAGCGAGCTGACGTGAGGTGGGAGTGAGGAGGAAGAAGAGCACCCAGGTTTTTTGGGGGGCGGTGTGCTGGGAAGCGCCTCTCATTAAGTAAATATGGGCTTTTGAATTGATTTTATTATTTAGTGTGGATGGGCTCTTTTGCCTTGGGCCCAGAAAAAAAATTACTACTAGTAAAGTGGAGACACTCTACCGCTACCCAGAAAAACAATTACTAGCAGTACAATGGAGACACTAGCTTCTGGCTCCTCCTCGGTCGTCGAAACAGCTCCCGCTACTGAATTCTGTTTTACTTTGGTTCACCAACATGCGGGCCATGAAGCGCGCAGGCCCAAATGGCATCCACCAAATTAGAAGGCGGTATGCAGGCGGAGAGTCACCCCGGTCGTAGTGCGGCTGTAATGAGCCATCATATCACAAAACCCCACCTCCTCGCAGTCTAAGTTGGACGGACGAAGCAACCATCATTTCCCTCTTCGTTGAATCCACTTCTCCCTCATCGTCTTCAAGAAAGCCAACACTCGCTTCTACCATTGTTCTTCTCTCCCAATGAAGGGAAGGTAAACGCATCCGTGATGTTGGTATATTTTCTTTCCAAAAAAATCTTTTGTGAAGCACTAACCGATCATCACTCCCTTTTTTGTTTCATTGTCATTGCGATTGTGTTTTCCTTTCGGTTGTCTTCTATTTGTCAGTTTCATGATGGATCAAGGAGAACCGGGCAAAGATCTGCCGATGATGGAGTAGACGCGGGAGGCTAATCCCCACGAGACAGAGAGCTCCAAGAAGATGAAGGCCACCACCGAGCCGACCCCAGATACGCTCACAACCAATACTGAGATGGTCAATGCCACGTTTGAGCTTACAGCCCCCGTGGCCCTGCAGGAGCAGTTTCCCCCTTCGAGGATGTGCCCCCCCCCCCCCCGCTGAGCTGCCCAAGGTGATTTTCTTCTTTGCCGATCTTGATTGTGGTTTTTCATCTAAGTATGTGATGATAAATAATGCAAGATTTATTAGCTCCGACGCCATGCTACCTTCCCTGTGATGCATACTTTTGACTCTACATTGTGGTTTAAATAACTTGTGTTTTTTATATTGGAAAGTAATTCAGAATTTGTTTCTATTTCAATTAGAGCCCTGATGTACACAAGGATTGTGTGGTTGTACATGTCACTCGCTATGAGGTGGATGACCTGAATATACACTGGGAAAACAAAGTTCTTAGGTTGTTCGATCCTGGAAGCCATTTGCACTTATACCAAAGACGAGATGTATTCCAGCCACACTGTTGTCAGGCGTGTTGTCCAGGGTGTACTGAAGCACAAGAAGTTCAAAGCTACTCCTTCCTTTATGAGGCTTAATGTTCTTGTCAAGCTTATGAAGGAAGATGACGTGGCATGCCTCGACAAACAAGTTTATATATGAGTGGAAAGGCCTGATACGTCTCCAACGTATCTATAATTTTTGATTGTTCCATGCTATTATAGTATCAATCTTGGATGTTTTTATATGCAATTATATATCATTTTTTGGGACTAACCTATTAACCTAGTGCCCAGTGCCAGTTGCTGTTTTCTTCTTGTTTTTGGCTTTTTAGAGAAACAGTACCAAATGAAGTCCAAATGCCACAAAACTTTTTGGAGATTTTTTTCTGGACAAAAGAAACCTTGGAGGCTTTGGGAGGAGGCCAGAAGCCTCACGGAGGCTTCACAAGGCAACAGGGCGCGCCCTAGGGGGGGCGCGCCGTGTTGCCTTGTGGGGCCCACGTGACTCTGTTTGACCTAATTCCACTTCTATAAATTCACAAATATTGGGAAACCCCTTGAGAGCCAGAAGAGAAAACCTTTCAACCGCCGCAAGCCTCTGTTCTTTCGCGATCCCATCTGGAGGCCTTTTCCGGTACTCTGTCGGAGGGGGAATCGATCACGGAGGGCTTCTACATCAACCTTGCTGCCCTTGCAATGATGTGTGAGTAGTTTACCACAGACCTATGGGTCCATAGCTAGTAGCTAGATGGCTTCTTCTCTCTCTTTGATCTTCAATACCATGTTCTCCTTGATGTTCTTGGAGTTCTATCCGATGTAATCTTCTTTTGCGGTGTGTTTGTCGGGATCTGATGAATTGTGAGTTTATGATCAGATTATTCATGAGAAATATTTGAGTCTTCTCTGAACTCTTTTATGCACGATTGTTATAGCTTTGTATTTCTCTCCGATCTATCGATTTGGTTTGGCCTACTAGATTGATTTATCTTGCAATGGGAGAGGTGCTTTGTGATGGGTTCAATCTTGCGGTGCTCAATCCCAGTGACAGAAGGGGACATGACACATATTTATATTGTTGCCATTAAGGATAAAAAGATGGGGTTTATTCATATTGCTTGAATTTGCTTCTCTACATCATGTCATCTTGCTTAAGGCGTTACTCTGTTTTTATTAACTTAATACTCTAGATGCATGCTGGATAGCGGTCGATGAGTGGAGTAATAGTAGTCGATGGGTGGAGTAATAGTAGTAGATGCAGGCAGGAGTCGGTCTACTTGTCTCGGACATGATGCCTATATACATGATCATTGCCATGAATCTGTCATAATTATTTGCTTTTCTATCAATTGCCCAACAGTAATTTGTTTACCCACCGTATGTTTATGTGCTCAAGAGAGAAGCCTCTAGTGAAAACTATGGCCCCCGGGTCTATCTTTATCATATAAAAAACCTAAAAATACCTTCCTGCAATTTATTTAATTTATTTTAATTAGTATTTCAGTTTATCTATTTACCTCGATAATATTTAATCCTTGCAAATAACCGCTAAGAGGATTGACAACCCTCTTATTTGCGTTGGGTGCTAGTGTTTGCTCTTGTGTGTGCAGGTATGCTTAACGGAATTTTGCTTGGTTCTCCTACTGGATTGATAACCTTGGTTCTTAACTGAGGGAAATACTTATCTCTACTGTACTGCATCATCCTCTCCTCTTTGGGGAAATACCAATGCAGACTACAAGTAGCAAGGCCACAAGGTTATCTTCAACAAGGTTGACAGGATTGAGCTGTTGCCGGATGTCCTCGAGGATGTTCATGGCAAGGTCTGTCCTGTGTCCATCCCCAATTAGATCGATGGCATGAAATAGTTGGCCCAGCTAGTGTTTGAAAGTAGTTTGGATTTTGTTTAATTACCCGAACCTTGCGTATTATCGAGCCCTCTCGGGGGGGGGGGGGGGGGTAGTACTCTGTTTGAATCCCTCTATGGGAACTACTGCTACTTTTGTGTGCCCGTCAATCATGTGAGAACCCACGTAATTGTTGCCGAAACAGATGCATCCTCACTTGTTTTTTCATGTAATATGGCATGGTAAGACATAAGTTACCACTTTTATCATACGAGCAGTGTGTGTTTGATGGAATATAGTACTTGTTTGACAACTCCTGGTGCGCGACGTATACATAGGGTAGGTAATGCTGGTTAAATACTTGTAAACATTGTTGGTGCTACGTATCTTGTTATAGTGGTTCATGCAGTTAACTGAGGCCACAATGTACATTCCAAATGTTCACACGCTAGTCCAGCATTCATGTGGAACATTCACATTAAACTCAACTTCATAAAGTACTTCAAAAGCATAAGTTCAACAATTTTATACATCTCAATGATTCATAGAACATAACCAAAATTTACAAATTCATAGCGAAAGACAAAGTTGTGAGAAGGTTTACAAATTAGTAAAAATCAAGCGAGGCTTCTCTGAGCAAAGGGCCTCCCTAGGCACGCTTTAATTTCCTGGGGTTCACTCTGGCTTTTCTTTTTGCCACCATCCAGGGTTAGGTTCTCTTATTCCAGAATGACAAATTATAATTGTGCTCTCAGTTGGAATACTGAACTGAACCTTGTAGTGGACTGACCATCTGAACTTCTTGTGCAGTTCCACTAAATTTAAGCACCAATATTTACAGAAATAAGCAGACCACAATGCCTCTTGTCCGCACCTGGCCCCAAAACCTCCGCGCAGCCATGCCAGCTAGTCCTCTGGTCATCCGTGATATGGGAACGAGTGTATTTCCAACAAGGACACAGTGCTTGTTTTCTCTGCCACACATGATAGGCTCGTTCCTGCACTGCAATCAGGAAGTAAACGTACGAATCAACTTATTTTAGATTGTGTTGGTCATTCTACCTAGTTACTACCAATGTAGGAATACCTTGAATATGGGTGGCTAGACGACGACAGGAGGAACAGCCATCTGATTTTGTGCAGTTCTACTAAAATTGAGGTGTGTGCTTCTGATTGCACAAATAGAAACGATATGGAGACCGAGGAGAACATTGTATTGAAAATCAAAAAGAGAGAAGAAGCCATCTAGCTACTAACTATGGACCCGAAGGTCTATGGTAAACTACTCACGCATCATCGGAAGGGCAGCAAGGTTGATGTAGAGCCCCTCCGTGATCGATTCCCCCTCTGGCAGATTACCGGAGAAGGACCCCAGATGGGATCTCTTTGGAACAGAAGCTTGCGGTGGCGGAAAAAGTATTTCGTGGACTCCCCTGAGGGTTTCCGATTTTTCCTGAATTTATAGTGGTGGAATTAGGTCAAACGGAGCTGAGGTGGGCCCATGAGGCACCAGGGCGCGCCTGCCCCCCCAGGCGTGCCCTGGTGGCTCGTGGCCACCTCCTCTGGCGTCTGGTCTTCTCCCGAAGCTTCTAGTGTTGTATATGTCCAGAAAAAAATCTCCAAAAAGTTTCGTGGCATTTGGACTTCATTTGGTATTGATATTCTGTAAAACAAAAACAGGGCAGAAAACAACAACTGGCACTGGGCACTAGGTTAATATGTTCGTCTCCAAAAATGAAAAATAATTGCTGTAAATGTATATAAAAACATCCAAGATTGATAATATAACAGCATGGAACAATAAAAAATTATAGGTATGTTGGAGACATATCACGCCTCGACGCGAACCTCGCAAACGGAATACCCCGGGTGATCGACCTCGGAAGAGGAAGAAAATCTCCGGCCACCCCGGGACAACTCTAGATGGCCTTCTGGATAAACCATGCCCGATCCACGCCGTGCTAATCAACTCCTGCTCGACTCACAGTCTTCGCGACTGTTGGGTATTGAGGCAGGTGGCTAAATGGGGACCCGCCCTCTTGGCGGGCACCTCCTGCCACCTCGAACAGACCTTGAAAGAGGATGAGGTCCTAATGATCCGCGAGACCGTCAAGTCCAACAACCAGCGCAAATGGGCTCTGCGAGAAATCAATTCCGTCTGGCTAGTACCATCTCGGGGCGCGTGGATAGACATGTCGATTACCTTCGACCATAACGATCGACTGAGGTCAACCCCGGATAGGTGTCCCGCCATGCTGGTCCTCAACCCTATCGTGGAAAACTGCCGGCTCCATAAGGTCCTTATGGACGGAGGCAGCAGTTTGAATCTAATATACGCGGACACTCTGGATAAAATGCGCATCGATAAGTCACGCATAGAACAGAGAACCACCACCTTTAAAGGCATAGTCCCCAGACGAGAGGCACGCTGCAGCGGACGAATAACCTTGGACGTAGTCTTTGGAACCCCAGATAATTACCGCTCTGAAGAGATCACGTTCCACGTCACTCCTTTAAAGAGCCGGTACCACGCCCTTCTCGGACGCGACGCTTTTTCTAGATTTCAAGCGGTGCCGCACTACAGCTACATCTCAAGATGCCAGGCCCGAAAGGGATCATCACCATCTCAAGCGACCCCGACAGGGCGCTCAAAGCCGAGAATAAGATGGCGTCCCTTGCCCTTGAGGCTCTGGCCGAAGCCTTCGCGGCTGAGGAGCTAACCGCGCTACGCACCGAAGTCGATCCGGACGATGTCGTCCTCGACAAAAGATCGAAGCCCACTTCCTTCAAACCGGCTGACAAAATAGTCAAATTCCAAGTACACCCCACAGATCCTATTAAAACGGCATCCATAGGGGCTAACCTCGACCTGGAGGTTGCCAAAGCCTTACGCACTTTCCTCAGGGAAAACTAGGATATATTCGCCTGGCACCCCTCTGACATGCCGGGGATACCCCGTAAGCTTGCAGAGCATAGCCTGAACATATTAAATGGCTATAAGCCTGTCAAGCAAACATTTCAGTGTTTCTCCGAGCCCAAGCGTCAAGCAATGGGCGAGGAGCTGGCAAAATTATTGGAGGCAGGATTCATCCGAGATATAAAACACCCCGACTGGTTGGCCAATTTGGTTATGGTGCCAAAGAAGGATAGGTCCTGGCGTTTGTGTGTAGATTTCAAAGACCTCAACAAAGCTTGCCCCAAATACCCCTTACCCTTACCCCGTATCGAGCAAATCATAGACGCCACAACAGGCCATGATGCGTTGTGCTTCCTGGACGCCTACTCAGGATATCATCAAATAAAGATGCAAGAATCCGACCAGGCAGCAACAACATTCATCACACCCTACGGGCCATTTTGCTTCAACATGATGCCCTTCGGACTAAAGAATGCTGGTGCCACATACCAGCGTATAATTCAAACATGCCTGGAAAAACACATCGGAAGGACCGTCGAAGCCTACGTGGACGATGTGGTTGTCAAAACCAAACACGTCGGCCAGTTAGTAGACAACCTCCGCGACACATTTTCCAGCCTACGGGAATACCAAATAAAACTCAATCTAGAGAAGTGCGTCTTCGGAGTCCCAGCAGGCAAACTCCTCGGTTTCATCGTATCCAGCCGAGGAATTGAAGCCAATCCGTCTAAAATTCGAGCCTTGGATCGTTTGGAGATCCCAACAGAGCTCAAACACACACAAAAATTGGCAGGCTGCGTGGCGGCCTTGAGCCGCTTCATATCATGACTCGGAGAAAATGCCCTGACCATATACAAGCTGTTAAAGCAGACCAAAACGTTCAAATGGACTAAGGAGGCCGCGGTCGCCCTGGAAGACATCAAGGCTCTCCTCGCCACCAATCCCATCCTGGCAGCGATAGGTATCTATGAACCGATGATATTATACATCTCGGCCACAAACCAGGTGGTTAGCGCAGTTCTCGTGGTCGAACGAGATATGGAGGGTCATAAATTCCAGGTCCAAAGGCATGTATATTACGTATCCGAAGTCTTAACTCCGTGCAAGTCACGTTACCCTCACTATCAAAAGATAGCCTACGTAGTCTTCATGGCATCGCGAAAACTCCGGCACTACTTTCAAGAGTGTTCGATGACCGTGGCATCCGACATCCCGCTAAGCGACATAATCAATAATAGGGATGCAACGGGACGTATCGCCAAATGGGCCATAGAGCTCCTACCTTTTGAAATCATCTATAAACCACGCCGGGCTATTAAATCCCAGGTGTTGGCAGACTTCTTGGCCGAATGGACCGAAGCCGAACTCCCCCGTGAATACAACACTTACTCATATTGGACAATGTATTTTGACGGTTCCAAAATGCTCACTGGCCTAGGGGCTGGCGTTGTACTCACGTCACCCACGAGAGACAATGTTCAATACGTGCTACAAATCTTGTACACCGACTCCAATAATGCGGCCGAATACGAAGCCCTCCTGCAGAGTCTCCAGATAGCAGTCTCCATGGGTGTCAAACGCCTGGAGGTCCGAGGTGATTCTAACCTCGCCATCTCGCAAGTCAATGGCGAGTTCGACGCCAAAGACCCGAAGATGACAGCTTACCGGAATGCCGTATTAAAGATCTCGGCCAGGTTCGAGGGGCTGGAATTTCACCACATACCCCGAAATAGCAACCAGGCCGCGGATGCCCGATTGGGCGCAAAACGGGATAAGGTCTCAGAAAACACCTTCCTCGAACGACTCTTTAAACCATCTATAGTCTGGCAAGACGACAAAGGAACGTCGGAGTCAAGCGACGTCGGGCACCATGCCACGTCTGAAGACGACGAAGGCGTAGTGGGCGGCTCAGCGGTTTAGGAAACTGCTTCCGCACATGAAGTTATGGCAGTCATTGCATCCTGGACCGAGCCGATCCTGGCATACCTGCTCCAAAAAGAGCTCCCCGATAACCAAACCGACACGCGTTGGATCATAAGGCAATCTAAAGCCTACAAGGTTCACGAAGGAGAGCTCTACAAAATGAGCACCACGGGCATCTTCCAGCGATGCATAACCGAGGAAGAAGGAGAACTCCTGCTTCAGGAGATACACTCTGGCATGAGCGGACATCACGCCGCTGCTCGAACCTTGGTCAGCAAGGCTTTCTGAGCTGGTTTCAATTGGCCAACGGCAGGCGCCAATGCATCAACATTGGTACAGCGTTGCCCAGGCTGTCAGGTATTTGCCAAACAAAGCCACATGCCCCCCACGACCCTTCGTACCATCCCCATCGCTTGGCCTTTCGCGGTCTGGGGACTAGATATGGTCGGGCCACTCAAGGGTGGATCACACAAAAACAAATACCTCCTTGTCATGGTAGACAAATTTACCAAATGGATCAAAGCAAAGCCGGTCACCTCGGCCGAGGCTGTCCAGGTAATCGGATTCATCTCTGGAGTGGTACATCATTACGGTGTCCCCCACAGTTTGATTACAGACAACGGAACCAATTTCACGGCCAAAGAAGTTAAAGCGTGGTGTAAGAAAATGGGCATTAAGCTTGACTACGCGTCCGTTTACCACCCGTAGTCTAATGGGCAGGTGGAGCGAGCCAATGGACTAATCCTTAGCGCAATAAAGCCAAGGCTAGTTCGCTCCCTTAAAAGGCCGACTGTAAATGGGTCGAGGAACTTGATTCCGTACTATGGGGCTTGCACACAACACCGAACAGGTCCACGGGATATACCCCATTTTTTATGGTATACGGCGCCGAGGCGGTCCTCCCCTGTGACATCATACACGATGCACCTCAGGACGCATGTACGAGGAGCTAGAGGCCGAGCTAGATCGGTAAGATGCCCTAGACGCTCTCGAAGAAGAGAGCAATGTCACACAGTCAAGGTCAGCTATCTATCAGTAGCAGGCCCGACGCTACCATAACAGAGAGGTTCGTGCCAAAGAATTCAACGTCGGGGATCTCGTAATGAGGCTACACCCCGAAAAACAAAAGCACAAACTTTCCCCTAGATGGGACGGGCTGTTCATCATTGACCAAGTACTCATCGGAGGAGCCTATCGAATCCGAGATTCGGAGGACGGCCGATTAGAGCCCAACCCCTGGAATGCGGCGCTACTCCAACGCTTCTACGCTTGACACCCCGTACACGGTCCAGGTAAATAACTTACACCTTGTCTTCGTCTTAATCTTTTGCTCATTATTTATTATTTCCACCTCGGAACATTGTTAAATGATCCCGGGGACGGTATAGCATGTTCTTTTCAAAACATGAGTTATTCCACCTCTTATATACCATCGTATTTTGAGCCACTATATGCATCGATTTGCTTTAAGATTTGGCCAAGCTAGGTTGCCCGGCTCCTGTGCTTGCCCCTTACGTTCCCGATAGTTCGGCTAGGGGGCAAAGGGAGCACCGCTGTGATTGTTACTCCCGGGTCAGCCGGCGTAGTACCCCAGACAGACAAAGCCGAAAGCTAGCGGTCTTACAATGCAAATCGGTCGGCCAGGACATAGGAAAAACGTGGATGGGGCCTTTTTAAACCCCCAACCAGGGGCTTTACCCCGAGGCCATCTGTCTTCGGACAGATGTGTTCGACACAATAACCCGAAGAAAGGAACTGTTGGAAGAACTACTTTCCTCGGAAGATGTTTCTTACGTTAAATAGTAATATAACATAACTTTCCGTTATCCTCTTGTCTTTCGAGCCGCTTAGCCTGATTTCCTAGTCACCTGAAGCATCTGGTTCGATAACCTTGGCCAGTAGTACGGGACACTCCTCGGGCTTTATCCGAGGAGGCAGAAGCCGAAGGCTGGCTGACAGAGTTTGGATGAACGGACTGCGAACTGACATAAAGTACTTCGGTACATAAAGTCATACAAAATTTTCAAGCGCGGTCTAGCCCATCTATTAGGGTATCCAAAGTGCAATCCTTTTGCAAGAATCGCGCTGCAGGCATTACACTATCATATGAATAGCTAGCGGGGATTTCCTTCCCGTTAGACCCTACGGGTCCCACCTCTGCTAATTCCGTCGTCTTTAGACCGGTGTAGTGGGTCTTTACCATGGCCCAGGCCTCCCTCGCACCTTCTCGGCAAGCTGATACTTTCCAAGCCTGAATCCGGCGTCGCACTCTCTTAAGTTGTCCTCTGGCCCGGAGGACAACTCTTGGGCCGGCCCCGCCTCGGCCGCACCGGAGGAAGCCGCCTCGTGAGGGGCGAGCCTCACGAGGCCCTCGCCGCTAGGCCAGACCCTGCCAGGGCCGCCAAGCACCGGGATGCCTCGCGAGGCTCCCCTCGCGAGGTCTTCTCATGGAGCAGATCGTACAGCGTCAGCTGTGGGGCTCCGCGCCCAGCACATGGGTGATGACCCGCTGTCAGGATAAGGACAGCGGGGTGTGACCGAGCCCAGCTTCCATTCTGGTGATAAGGGAGTAGTGGCATCTGCCTCCCCCAAAGCTAGTCCCAAAGTGTTTCCTCTTTGGTGATAGAAGATCAGGGCGGATCGGCACGCCAGGACGGAGGTCATCGCCAAGCCCACCAGCGCATCCTGAAGACTGCTTTATCAGGCGGAGACTGCCTTTAGTCAGGATAGACCTGCTCGCCTGTCTCCCTTTGAATTGCCACCCTGTGGCCACCCTTTCCCGCTCATATTTTCGGGGAAGAGGACCAAGGCACTACAAAAGGGGGAGGGCTGCTTCCATGTAAGGGGATCGATTCATTCTCCCCCACACCTCGTGTACCTCGAGCCACAATCTCTCCACTACAGAGCAATCCAACACAGGTAGGAGTAGGGTATTACACCGCACGGTGGCCCGAACCTGGGTAGCTCGTGTGTCCCCTTCGTGTCCGGTGAGAGCCAGTGAGCCCGTCGCGATCCCGCCGTAGTTGCCGTCGTGTCGTAGGTCACCAAGCAAAGTCCCCCAGAGTTCGAATCCTAAGTTCTTGGAGAGTGTCTTGGACCAGATCCTAGACTCCGACATTTGGTGTGCCAGGTAGGGGGACTTGCCGTCTTCGCGCTTTCGACCTCGACGCCAGCATTGACATGGATGACGCTGCCACTTGCCAGGAACGCGCCGTGCGTCGAGCCGTAGCCAGGGTCCACGCGGCACCCGCCACCCGCAGTGCCCCTGGGCGGCGCCCTCGTGCTGCCACCGAGCCTGTTGGGGAGCGGGTGGCCTCCTCCGCCCACCCGTTGGTGAACGAGCAGGCGCACGGCTGCTCCACCGCCACCTCATCGCTTGCACGTCGCGATCCTCCCGCTCCGCACTCCGCGCTACTCATGGCGTAGGAGCTGCTGCGCTATCGTCCCACCGAGGATGGCTACGACACCTGGCTCGGGCGCATCACCGAGCTCGTCGACGCCGCGCGTGATGGCCAGGCTCCCTCCCGTTCCTTGCCTGCTCCGCCGTCCCGTGCCGACCGGGCCGGGCGCGACGCGCTTCCTCCTCCTCCGGACCACGATGTGGCTGAGCGCCGCCCTGTAGCACGCGTGCCGGAGCCGTCCCGTGGCTCGCTCACGCCGGACGGTGGCGGCGATAGCTGCCAGATCATTCGTCGCGCGCCCCCGGACGTGCGCGTGGCCCTCGAAAATGCGTGACACCACCAGGACCGCGTCCTCCACGACGTCGCCATAGCGGGGAACCAGAACCGCGTGGGCCACGACGGTGGCGCCGTCACCAATGGGGGCTACCTAGCCCTCGCCCCCGAGCTACGTCGCGTGGTGTGGCCCGACAAGTTCAAGTCAGAGCTTCCTCAGTGCTACGACGGCAGCGCTAACCCCATGGAGTTCCTCCTGCTCTACACCATCAGCATCCAGGCCGCGAGGGGGGACGACCGGGTCATGGCGAACTAGTTCCCCATGGCCCTTAAGGACGCTGCGGGCTCATGGCTCATGAACCTCCCCGAGACGTCCATCTCTGCGTGGGAGGACCTATTCAAGCAGTTCGTCGCCAACTTCAAGGGTACGAGCGACCGTTCCGTCACGCTCAACGACCTGTGGAACGTGCGCCAGCGCCCTGGTGAGCCCCTCCGCAAGTTCATCCAGCGCTTCAGCCAGGTGCGCCACAGGATCCCAAAGGCCTCCGATGCCGCGATAGTCTCTACCTTCACCAATGGCGTCACAGACGTGAGGATGCGCGAGAAGCTCTCGGTCAGGGACGAGCTTGACTCCGCAGCAGAGTTGTTCGTCCTCGCCGACCGTTGCGCCAAGGCCAAGGAGGGACGCCTCTTCCTCCACAACGACATCGACGCTGAACCTGACCCGGCAAAACCCAAGGGCAAGGACACCAAGCGTAAAGGCCCAGCCGTGCTCGTGGCGGAGCCAGAATACAAGCGCGGCCGCGACCGTGGCGAGGCCAAGAAGGACGACCGTCCTTTCTACGCCTACCACAACATGAACTCCAACAACACGGAAGACTGCCACGAGCTCAAGCTGCTTCGTGAGTGTCGCGGCAGCCGCAAGGAGCGTGGCAAGGGCCGCGGCGGCGACAGTGGAGGTGGCCGCTGGGGCGACAACCACAACAACGGCGCCGGCGACAACAACCGTCAGGGCTGGCAGAACCAGCCACGGCAGGCTGACCCTCAAGCCAACGCCGCCCCAATGCGTGCCAACGACTCCCCTCCTGCTGAGAACGCTGGGGGCTACCAAGAGCCCCGCAGGGTGGCCTGCATCCTCGGCGGGGCCCAGGCTCCTCCATCCAACCGCTAATTCAAGCAGTTCTCTCGGGAGGTGAACGCGGCCCTCCCGGCGCTCAAGTCCGCCGGGCGCCTCAAGTGGTCTAAGTTCCCCATCGCCTTCGATGCCAGTGACCGCCCCAAGTCCACAAAGGCCGTGGGTGCCGTCCCCCTGCTGTGCACCTCCACCATCAGCAATGTCGCGGTCACCAAAACCCTCATCGACGGAGGTGCCGGCCTCAACGTGATCTCCATCGAGACCTTCGAAACGCTCCAAGTGCCCTACGAGCACCTGATGCCTACCAAGCCCTTCTCGGGCATCACCGACGGCTCCAGTATCCCCTGGGGCAGGTGCGCCTTCCCGTCACCTTCGGCACCCACCAAAACTACCGTACGGAGTTCATCGTCTTCAATGTGGCTCAGATCGGCCTGCCCTACAACGCCATCTTGGGCTACCCGGCGCTCTCCAAGTTCATGGCCGCGACCCACCATGCTTACGGCCTCGTCAAGATGCCCGACTGCAGCGGTACCCTCACCGTCCGCTGTGACGAGAAGGATGCACTGCACACCCTCGAGCACGCCTACAAGACTGCCTCCACCGCTTACCCGGCCAATGAGGACGTGCCTGGGCCTGCCGAGGAGACGCCCGTGAAGAAGAAGCCCCTGCTCTCTCTGGAGCAGGCTGAGTCCAAGAAGGAGTCGCTGGATGGGGGTGAAGCAGGCCCCTCCCTCGCCGTCAGCGGCGGGCCCTCCCCCAAATAGGAAGGCGCGCTCGTCACCTTCCTCCGGCAAGCCCTGATGCGTTAGCTTGGACAGCATCAGGCGCGCCCGGCCTACCGAGGGAGGTGATCGAGCACCACTCAGCCGCGTGCCGGAGCACGCGGCTCGTCAAGCAGAAAGAACGGCGTCAGGCGCCTGAGAAGCTGGAAGTCACCACCCAGGAAGTAAACAAACCCCAGGATGCTGGTATCGCCTGTGAGGCCCCCCACCCCATGTGGATCGCCAGCCTCACCCCCGTCGCCAGGCTGTGCAGTAGCGCGCGCATGTGCGTCCACTTCATCGCCCTCAACCAGGCTCGTCTCACGGGCCCCTTCCCTCCTCCGTGCATCGCCGCGGGCTCGCCCTGGCTCATGCGTATGCCGTTCGGCCTAGAGGGTGCTGGAGCCACCTTCGCGAGGCTGATGCGCATGAGCCTAGAGTCCCACATCTCAAGGAATACGGAGGTGGTTAACACACGCCCACCGGCCCCCCGCGGCCCCACTCGTGACGGAGGTGGGTGTTCCGGTACCAAACACATGGAACGCCCGCCATCACCGTAAGTTCTATCCGTGCCCCATGGATACGAGCGACATGGAGCTGTACACGCTCCGGGGCTCTCTCTACCCAAGTTGCCTCCGGCACGTGAGAGCTCCTTCCCACTCTCGTGGAAGCCCCATGCTCCGCACTAGCGGATGCCCCATGCTCAGTGCTGGCGGCCTACTTGAGGGGCCCTCGGCCGTCACATCCTCAAGCTGACCCGTGTCGAACACGGCAACATGTATCTTTCTGTTATGTAATGAACCTGCTTCATACGTCGGTAAAGCTTATTTCCTCCAAAACCCTGTGTGCTTGCAGCCGCGGGGCACGTGCTCATGATCTCACCCATGCCTGTCACATGAGCGGGGGCTGGGCACGGTGTCTGTGCTCGGGTCAGTCCTAGCAGCACTGAAAAACCCAAGCGGCTGAGCTCTGACTCGCGGGCCTGCTCCCGTGCACGTCACCTCACCAGGTCCTTGGTGCTCTTGTCTCCTCACATAACACCCATAGGCGACCTCGCGAGTGCGCCCTGCTGCACAACTTGCGAAAACTTGGCAGTTTCCCTGGTGCAGGATATCGAAGGCCTCTGGAGCCCCCCAGGGAGGCCTCGTGAGCGGGGCCCTACGGGCGGAAGGCCTCATGAGGGACCGCGATTCACGAGCCGCGCCCTGCAAAGGACTCGCCCCAAGCCGCACGCCTCGAAGGAGCTAAGTCTAAAGCACCCCTCGGGTCTTTTCCTTCTCGTTTCTCTCTCCTGGTATCCTGATTTCCTTGGCACGACCAGCCTGCGCGTCAAGGGGGGACCCTGAGCATCGTGCCTCAGAGACTCCTACCTGCCCTAAGAGCCCTACACCCTCTAGCCTTGCCGAGCGCACGCTCTGGGCATACCAGCGACGCCTGTAGCTTGCCTCGGGGGCAGGGTCCCAGCGACACAGGGAATGAAGGCAATATAAAAGGGAAATAAAGGCCTCGAGAGGAAAACAAAAACGCGTAAATCATCAAGTACTTGGCAACAAAAGTACCATGCAAATGTTTTCACGCCCCCACGAGACCGCGTCTACCCTATTACAGCAACAGGTCAAGGAGGATTTAGGCGCGTGAGGCGCCGCCGTCGCCGCTCCTGCCGTTGTCGCGAGGGGGCTCGCCACTGCCGCCGCTGATCTTAGGCTCGAAGGCGTACAGCCCGACGAAGCCGGCCACGCGCTCCCTCAAAGACTCCTCGAGGGGTTCACGAAGCTCCGCCGGGACAGGGGTCACCACCCGCCCGAAGTCGAAGCGATCGTCGAGGCGGATAAGGTTGCTGAAGAGTCGTGTTGTCGCCTGGGTCAGCAGGTCGCGGCACGCTTCCTCGACGGTGGCATCCATATCCAGCAGCTGCTTCTTGAGGTCGTCGACCTCGGCCTGGAGCTCGTCCCGCCTGGCCGCGAGGCTCCTCTGCTCGTCGAGAGTGGCCGGGGCGGCCGCCAGCTCACGCTCCTTCCCCAGTAGGCGCTCCCGCTCTGCCCCTTGCGCGGACGCGGATGTCGTGAGCTCGCATTCCAGGGTCTTGGCGTTCGCCTCAAGGGTAGCGACCGCCTCCTGGCGCCTCAGGATCTCCTCTTCACGCTTTGGGAGCTCAGCTTCGCGGGATGCGAGCCGACCTTCGCGGGCCTCCGCGGCCTCCTCCCGCGTCTTAAGCCGGCGCTCACGCGAGGCAACCTGCTCCTAGAGTGTGTTCTCGTAAGCGTCCGCCTCCTCCTGCCGCCGCTTGGCCTCCTGGGCATCTTCGAGGGCCTTTGCGAGGGACGCCTGGGCGTCTTTGGCAAACTGCTCGCGCTGCGCCTGCGCCTCCTTGCCCCGCTGGCGGTCGAGCTTCGCCGCCTCCCAGAGCTGGCTCCTCCCCTCCGTTAGCCTCCGCCGCTCCTCCGCGCAGAGCTCCACCTCCTTCCTGAGCTTGCCTTCGAGGGCCTCAAGGGCCGCCTTGACGCAGTTGACGGACCCGCCCCAAGGCGCCGTGCCGCTCTCCCTCAGCACCAAGGCGCGACTCGCCCGCGCCTCCTCGTGACCTGCTGGCGTCATCGGGCGGGAAGGCGTACAGCCCGATGAAGCCGACCACACGCTCCCTCGCAGACTCCTTGAGGGGTTCGCGGAGCTTCACCGGGATAGGGGTCACCATCCGCCCGAAGTCGAAGCGATCGTCGAGGTGGAGAAGGTTGCTGAAGAGTCGCGTTGTCGCCTCACTACTAGAAAAACGGCTATAGCTAATATGGACATTAATGGCGCACCATGTATGTGGTGCGCCACTGCTATATAGCAGTGGCGCACCAGATATTTGTGCGCCATTAATGTCCATATTACTAATGGCGCACCTGGTGTGTGGTGCGCCACTGCTAAGTTTCTCCTGGGCACACCCCCCTCCCCAGACTTACCAGTGGCGCACCGGGGTGTGGTGCGCCATTACTAGTTTTAACTAGTAATGGCGCACCACACCCACGGTGCGCCACTACTAACAATTTTTTTTTCAATTTTTTTTTCAAAACTAGTAATGGCGCACCGTGGGTGTGGTGCGCCATTACTAGTTTTCACTAGTAATGGCGCACCACACCCACGGTGCGCCATTACTAGTTTTCGCACATGCCAACCCCACCCTGCCACCCACTCCCACCACACACACACAAACACCCCCCTGGATCGCGCCTTTTCAGTTTAAAAAAAAATAAAAGAAAATGATAAAAGATTCAAAAAAATTCAAAAAAATAGATGCCCATGTGTTATGTGTTCTAGTTGTTAGGAAAATTAACAAACATGAATTTTGATTTTTTTTGCAAAAAGCCGCCGTGTTTCGGTAAAATGGCCGTAACTTTTGCATACGACCTCCGATGAAAAAGTTTTTTATATGAAAAAGCATCTACTCAAAAAGTTACATCCGAATTCAATCGGCTACGCCCGTTATCGATTTTTTAGAATCCTCAAAAACCTAACAGAAAAAAAGTTACGATGCTTTTAAGATCTGGAGGCAAAAAAATAAAAAAAATAAAAAAAGTTAGCAATGGCGCACCAGTGCATAGTGCGCCACTACTATTTTCCCTCCTTCAAAATTCAAAAAAAATTATAAATAGTAATGGCGCACCACACCTAGGTGCGCCACTGTTATGTACCATAGCAATGGCGCACCACACCTAGGTTCGCCATTATTAAGGTACATAGCAATGGCGCACCACACCTAGGTGCGCCATTACTATTTTCCCGCCTTCAAAATTCAAAAAAATTCAAAAAAAATAAAAAAAATAAAAAAATAAAAAAAATAAAAAAAATAAAAAAAGGGTTAGCAATGGCGCACCAGTACAAGGTGCGCCACTGCTAAGCCATATATAAACCCGGTCGGCCTCCTTCTCCTCCTTACCTCTTCATTCTTCTCCTCCTCTCCTCCACTCCATCTCCTCCTCTCCTCCACCATACTCCCCTCCTCCTCTCCGGCGACCTCCTCTCCGGCGACATCCTCTCCGGCGACCTCCTCACGGTGCTCTCCGGCGACCTCCTCCTCCTCCTCTCCGGCGACCTAGGTGACCTCCTCCTCCTCCTCTCCGGCGACCTAGGCGACCTCCTCTCCGGTCCTCTCCGGCGACCTCCTCCTCCTCTCCGGCGACCTAGGTGACCTCCTCCTCCTCCTCTCCGGCGACCTAGGCGACCTCCTCTCCGGTCCTCTCCGGCGACCTCCTCCTCCTCTCCGGCGACCTAGGCGAGCTCCTCTCCGGCGACCTCCTCCTCCCTCCTCTCCTCCTCATGGTCTCTCCTCCCTCCTCTCCGGCGACCTCCTCTCCGGCCACATGTGGAGATCCCCGGCACAAAGAACGTAGCAGAACGAAATTTGAAAAAATATCACAAAAAAAATCGCAAAAAAAAATCGTGCCAGATCCGGATCTAGAATTCAAAAAAAAGTAAGCAATGGCGCACCAGTGCATGGTGCGCCACTACTATTTTCCCGCCTTCAAATTTCAAAAAAAAAATTCAAAAAAATTCAATTAAAAAAAAGTTACCAGTGGCGCACCTGTAGCAATAGTAATGGCGCACCACATGGTGCGCCACTAGTATTTGGATTACTAATGGCGCACCAGAGGTGCGCCATTACTATTTGTTACTAATGGCGTGATAATAGTGGCGCACCTATAGTGCGCCATTAATAGCCAAAATAGGTGCGCCACTAACAACCTTTTTTCTAGTAGTGCCTGGGTCAGCAGGTCATGGAACACTTCCTTGACGGTGGCATCCATATCCAGCAGCTGCTTCTTGAGGTCATCGACCTCGGCCTGGAGCTCGTCCAGCCTGGCCGCGAGGCTCCTTTGCTCGTCGAGAGTGGCCTGGGCGACGGCCAGCTCACGCTCCTTCACTAGTAGGCGCTCCCGCTCTGCCTATTGCGCGGACGCGGATGCCGCGAGCTCGCGTTCCAGGGTCTTGGCGTTCGCCTCGAGGGTAGCGACCGCCTCCTGGCGCCTCAGGATCTTCTCCTCGCGCTTCGGGAGCTCAGCTTCGCGGGATGCGAGCCGACCATCGCGGGCCTCCGCGGCCTCCTCCCGCGTCTTGAGCCGGCGCTCACGCAAGGCAGCCTGCTCCTGGAGTGTCTTCTCGTAAGCGTCCGCCTCCTCCTGCCGCTGCTTGGCCTCCTGGGCATCTTCGAGGGCCTTCGTGAGGGACACCTGGGCGTCTTTGGCGAGCTGCTCGCACTGCGCCTGCGCCTCCTCGTCCCGCTGGCAGTCGAGTTCGCCGCCTCCCGGAGCTGGCTCCACCCCTTCGTCAGCCTCCGCCACTCCTCCGCGCAGAGCTCTGCCTCCTTCCTGAGCTCGCCTTTGAGGGCCTCGAGGGCCACCTTGATGCGGTTGACGGCCCCGCCCCAGGGCGCGGTGCCGCTCTCCCTCAGCATCAAGGCGCGACTCGCCCGCACCTCCTCGTGACCTGCTGGCGTCGTCGGGCGGGAAGGCACGATCTCAGGCCCCTTCGGCAGCCCTGCACTATCGCCCCCAGCAGGGGTCGCAATCACCGTCTGGCATGGAGGGCCCGGGATGGCTGCCCCCGGCACCGGCGGCGTTGCCCCGCGCTCGGGCGTTGCCTTGGATGCCTCGAGGGCCGGACGCTCGGGCCCGGGGACGGTTCCCGCGAGGGCTACGGTGAGCTCCGCCGCAGCGGGCATGGCGCGCTGAGAAGAGGCCGGCGCCTCGTCCCCCTTTCCCGCCGTCTCGACACCGGCAACGGGGGCCGCATCAGGAGGCACCGCCGTAGCAGGCCTGAGAGGCTGTCGGAAGTCAGGCCCCGGGGACCCAAAGGTTCGAACACTGGGGTGAGCTCGTTCTACCGCTTCGTCTCCTACCATGGCTAAGCTACGGCGAGGCTACAGCAAGAGCGCGCTAGCGAGGGACGGGGCGAGGACACATCGGTTTACCTAGGTTCGGGCCACCTTGCGGTGTAAGACCCTACTCCTGCTTGGTTGGTATTGCTCTGGTGCGAGAGAGAGAATACAAGGTTGAAGGTGATGAGGACTTGAGCTCCCCTCCTCTACAATGGCAGCACTGCCCTTTTATATCAGCCTTGGTCCTCTTCCCCCTCAAAACTTAGGCGGGAAGGGTTGCCACACTTTGGCGATTTTGAAAGGGGACAGGCGCTCAGGCTATCCTGACTAAAGGTGGTCTTCGCCTGCCAAAGCATGATCCATGACGCGCCGGTTGGCTCGGTGATGACCTCCGCCCTGCGCGCCCGTCGTCTTGGTCTTCCTTCGCCGATTGGGCAACCTTTGGGGTTGCTTTGGAGAGTAGATAGCTGGCCCTACTCCCTTAACACGAAAGAGGAAACCATCTTCATCCGCGCTTGCTGGCGCGGCCTCTGCTGCTGCTCGTCGCCACGCGCGTCACCCACGTTGTGGGCTTCGGACCGCACGGAACGCCGAACGGCCTTCGCATCGAGCGCCTGCGGGAGGGGGCCTCGGGAGGCCACCTCGGAAAGCCGCCTCGCGAGGTCACTTCCGGAAGCCGCCTCGTGAGAGGGCCTCGCGAGGCCGTTGGTGGTGGTGCTGAGTATTACTCGCCACTTCCTGAGGAGGGGGCCTCATGAGGGGTCTTGGTGAGATGCTCGGTGGCGACGGCCTGCTGGGCCCATGCCAGGCGTTGTGCCCTGGGCCAAAGGCAGACGGGCCTGGATACCCCGGGTTCCATGGGCCCGACTGACGGTATCCTGGACTAGGGGGTACTCACCACGTCGTCTCCCGACCAGTGGGTTGGGCCGAGGACCCCCATGGCGGTTCACTAATGGGCCACTTCGGGCAACCCATGACATATACGAGGAAGATTCCACAAGACTTGATGATCAAGACAAGGACTCCTCTCCACCGGCGTAGCTGACTAGGACTCTTGTTATCCTAGGCCTCTCGTACATTATATTAGCCGAGGCTAGGCTAGTCGATAGATCATTATGATATTCATCATCACCCCTAGGGTTTAGACCACAACTTATGATCTCGAGGTAGATCAATCTTGTACTCGATACATCTCCATCAATATAAACAAGAGCAGGACGTAGGGTTTTACCTCCATCAAGAGGGCCCGAACCTGGATAAACATCGTCTCCATTGTCTCTGTTACCATCGATCCGAGATCCACAGCTCGGGACCCCCTACCCCGAGATCCGCCGGATTTACCTCCGACACTGGTGCTTTCATTGAGAGTTCCGCTGTGTGATCGCCGCGGTTCGATGGGAATTCAGATCGGCTCTGACGCGATCTACACGTCGGTACAGAACCTCATCGTCGACGACGACATCTTTGTTGCCGGCTCGACTAGCAACCTCGGCTGGACCGAGGACAATGCTACATGTCGGATCATCAAGATCGGACTGGCGCCCTCATCAACTTCAACTCCGATCTCTATCAAGATCATGGGGGAATCCTCCATGGAGCTCGGGGGCTCAAGATCAACATTGCCCTCGAGTGACCGTGCAGTTTTTCTGGACAGCGGGTTCGCGCTCACCGTCACCGCCACCTCGAGCGTCGATTTGACGAATCCTTTGGTGGAATTGTGTGGAATTGAGTCTATAATGACCCCGTAAAATTTCGTCATATTTCGATGGAGGAATCTCCGGCGATCTATGATATACCGGAGGCTTGTCAAATCTGGACGGGAATCTGGACGAGTTTAGGGCGTGGGCTCCAGCGTCTAGCTCGGATATCCTTTGGAAGATCCAACCGTTGATCGGCTGCGGATTTCCGGTATCTACCACCCCTCAAAATTTGAGCTCGATCTGACCGTCCAAACTCCGGGAATAGTCTGATGAGTGCATCACTTTTCGGATCTGTTTTCTGCGCGGAAACGAATCCGACCCATGTTCGTCTTTTTCGTGGACGGGATATCGGATATCCTTTTTGAAGGAAACTCTCTCTAGGGTATTGTGTTTTGTTTCCAAACACATGCTCACAAATTTTTCTCCTTTTCGGAGGTGATGTTCACTGTCACGCCGGTGTTAAACCAGCCCGACAACGTTGCTCCACGGCTGCCGACCTGCGTTAGACAGGTCATCGCTTCATCGAGCCGAGGTCAACCTCATCAGGATCCTCACCCCGGCGAGCCGACCTAGAGTTCGGCATCACGGCTAAATCATCACCAACATCGTCGCCCCACGGATTGCACGGGTCGGGCGCGCCGGCATCTCTGCGCGGTCACTTCATCGAGCCGGCATTGACCGCGTCAGAAGTTACGATCTGCGTCGGCATCGCCGCGCCGTTGCTTCTTCAAGCCGATGTCCACCACGCCGACCTGCTTCGACACCTCGGCTGGCATGGGGCTGCAACGTCACTTTACCGACCTGCTCCGTCACCTTGGCTAGACTGGGGGCATCGCCATCTCTTTATCAAACTACTCCGGGGACTTCGGCGTCACCAGCCGACCAGCTTCGTCACGTTAGCTGGACCGGGGGCTTCGCCATCGCTTCATCGACCTACTCCGGCGTCACCCTGCCGACCTACTCTGTCTCCTCCGCTGGACCCGGGGCTTCGCCTCGGCACATCGGCAGTTTTGTGCTGCCACTTCATTAGCCGAGCTCTTCGCTCGGCCACCCCAGGACCGGCTTGGCGGTTGGGATCTCGACCCGTTGCAAGCCCGGACTATGTCATCAACACCGAGCACATTAACTAGCTAAATCCCTTTCATGCTTAACTTTTTTCAATTTTTAATTTTTTTTGGTTCATCCAAGCGTTATGCTTTTGTGTTAAATAGACAAGTTATTAGTTAAACACTTAGTTTGTTAAAACCTCTGTTTGTTAAAAACACTCCCTTTACCCATGTTAACTGGGGGCTCTTAAATTTATACGAGCCGTTTTATAATAAGTGTTTTCTTCTAAGTCGTTGCAAAGTTTTTTTCTACCACTCCTTTCTCGACACGAGTGTGTGGTCAATAGCCGGATAGCCTGGTTTCTCTCTAAAGCCGCTAGAGTTTGGTTCGCTAAACTGGCCTAAGAAGCACTCCGCCTTCGGGAATAGGAGGTTGAAGCCGAAGGCTAACCCGCTTGAAGTCTTGAGATCGGATGTGTCATATTAAAGCACGACGGAAGGACAAACTAATTTTAAAGATCACTTTTCGGATTGGCACCAAAAAACTTGATTTAGTTCGGATGTCAAGTTTTTACATAAGTTTTTTGACTTTTTGAGCTTATGGCACTTTTACGCTATTTGTATGTTTTTTCAGGAGGCGGGACATCCTCATGACCGAGGTGCCCTGCGTAATAATTCAGCTCGGGAGATCTTTTCTGACCCGTAGCTTGGCATCTTTCCTGCCGACCTACACTTCGGCGTTGGCGAAATGCACATGACATCTGGACTAGTTCCCGAGGAGATTCGGTCCTCAAGTTGGTCGGTCGCACCCAACCTGAGTCTCGGTGGCTACTGTGTGTCTCCAGCATAACTCTCGCAGTACGACGCCGGACGCCTTTAACGCGTCAGCAATATTAATGGGGGGCTGCGACTTGAGCCGAACCCACCAAAAGCCAAGGTACTCCGAGGAGTCCTCGGCAAAACGTTCTCGGATATTGCTTTATATGCATCAGTTTCGAATTGTGTCTTCGGTCAATAGTTAGGTTGCCCGGCTCCTGTGCTTACTCCTTATGGTCCCGATTGTTCGGCTAAGGGTAAAGGGAGAACCACTGTGATTGTACTTCCGGTTTAACTGGTCAAGTGCCTCAGTGGAGAAAGCTGAAAACTGACTGTCACAATAAGCGTAAACTGGTCAGCGATCCGATAACTGTGTTAAACTACAGATAGATAGAGGTTACCCCGTGTTAAGCAATTGGCCTTTCATAAAATTGGCCGAAGTGTTAATGGCTTGACCTCGGCTGACGCCGAACACTAACCGGGGGCTAGTAAACTGGCCTCCCAACTTTAAGCTCCTATGACTAAGTGAAAGTTATAAAGCCTGCATATCTGATTGCCTCGTTTCCGCTAACGCAACCGCCTTCGGGCACCGAGACGTCGGCTACGGGTTGTCTTGTTACTTCGGAAACACCCTGCATAGTATCTACAAAGGGGTGGAAGCCGACGATGGGCCACTTTCAAATGATAAACGGTCGCAATGGAGTCAAAATAACATATAGCATAAAGCTGACCATCCTAACATGTGCCAAGGGCCCCTTGAGGTACCTCGATGCGGTTACATCAGGACTCCTGGAGAGCCCAACATATCATTAGCATTTGTATTCAATATACAAAAGCTGCGTTCCGTAATAAAGCCATAAATATGCATCAATTTGACTTAAGATTTTGGCCAAGCTGGGTTGCCTTGCTCCTGTGCTTACCCCCTACGTTCTCGATTGTTCGGCTAGGGGGTAAAGGGAGCACCTCTTTGATTGTTACTACCGGGTCATCCGAGTTAGTACCTCAGACTGTGTGAAGCCAAAAGCTAGGCATCTTAAGAATACAATTGGTCGGCATTAAAGACCACAGAGTTCGGGAAGTGAAAATTTAGGTTCATTAAAGACCACAGAGTTCGGGAAGTTTCCCCAAACTAAATCCTCAATATTTTTCTCCCACATTGATCGGAGTTGAGGTTTTCACGATCATGGTCAACATGATAGCCTGAGAAAAGGAACTTATAAAGGAACTATTTTTCTTGGAAAGTGTTTCTTACGCTTAAACGTAATATAACATAAGCTCTATTCCACTTTGTTTGTAGAACCAAATAGCCGGATTGCCTTGTTATCCGAGGAGTCTGGTTCGCCTCAGCCGACCAGGAGTAGGAAACACTCCTCGGCCAATGGTCGAGGAGGGAGAAGCCGAAGGCTAGTTAACAAAGTTTGTAGAACAGAGGCATTTGTAATGATGTAAAGTACTTGGATACATAGAATCATTACACATAAATTGTGATTAAAGTCAATTTACTCTGGATATCGACCCTTAAGTTGGCCACCCGTGTCCAAATTAAGGCTCGGGGGCTACTGCATTGCTGATTCAATGCAGGAAAAATTCAAAGTGCAAAACAGTTTTCGAGGAGATTACGATCCTCCGGTTGGTCGGCCGCACCCAACCTGAGTCTCGAGGACTATGCACACCATGTTTCTGTTCCCAAGTATGCTGCCGAGCTAGGAGTTGATCCTCCGGCCGATTTAGTGAATCGACCTGAGTCTCAGGGGCTACTGGGATCAACGGTTTTATGTTTTCCTTCACGTGCATCTCGGATTTTGGACCGACACACACCTTGAGGGCTACTGGCTATACATCTTGGCAGAGAATAAATTGCACCAATCGAAAATATATCCGCAAAAAATCAGCCCAAGACCGAGGTGGTGCAAAACCTCGGAAGCAGTTCGGCATAAAGCTCGGCTACGAGTGGCTGGCTCCATAGAGAACTTTTTTGGCATTAAGCTCGGCTGAACTCCTTCAACTTTTTCAATACCGAGGTAATCTATGACACCTCGGATGCCGATCGGTGTTAGAGCTCGCCTACAAAAAGACACCTCGGATGCAGTCCGGTGTTTGAGCCCGGGTGCAAGAGGACACCGCCGCACGGGAAAAACTTTGAACCCGAGGTATGGCGTAAAAAATAACAAGGCATTGATAAAGGCCGAAAACTTAAAGGGCTCCTCGGATGCCCGACGTATGAACTCTTCGGATACACCTCGGTAATCCTCAAGATCGGAGACGGGAAGATTTGTTGAACCAGTTTTCAAGACCGACGACCGAAGACGAAGAACAGTTTGGAAGAACCGAGGAGCGTCCCCAACTTGAAGACCGGTTCAGGGGGCTACTGACGGTGTCCTGGACTAGGGGGTACTCACCACGTCATCTCCCGACCAGTGCGTCGGGCCGAGGACCCCCATGGCGGTTCACTAATGGGCCACTTCGGGCAGCCCATGACATATACGAGGAAGATTCCACAAGACTTGGTGATCAAGACAAGGACTCCTCTCCACCGGCGTAGCTGACTAGGACTCTTGTTATCCTAGGCCTCTGGTACATTATATAAGCCGAGGCTAGGCTAGTCGATAGATCATTATGATATTCATCATCACCCCTAGGGTTTAGACCACAACTTATGATCTCGAGGTAGATCAAGCTAGTACTCGATACATCTCCATCAATATAAACAAGAGCAGGACGTAGGGTTTTACCTCCATCAAGAGGGCCCGAACCTGGGTAAACATCATCTCCATTGTCTCTGTTACCATCGATCCGAGATCCACAGCTCGGGACCCCCTACCCCGAGATCTGCCGGATTTACCTCCGACACCGACAGTAGCCCCCGGGCCCGCGGCGCGCACGTTCCCGCCTACCGAGGGGCGAAACGGCGCGGGCCCTAACTGCCTGCGGCCAGGTGTGACGCGTGGCGCACGATGTGACGGGCGACGCCCCCACTTCCCCATGACGCCTCGGAAACTGCCGCGCTGACATAAATCCTGGTGCGGGCGGCGCGAGGCCATCATTGCCTTCTTTCACACACTCCACCTCTCTGCGCCTTTCCTTCTTGCGCGCGGTTCCTCGCGACTCCCCTTTTTGAACTCCGCCTCTTCTTGCTCCCGATTCGTGCCTCCACTGCGCAGATGGCGCCCGCCGGCAAGAGGGGGAAGGAGGCGGCCCCGTCCCCAAGCACGCCCGTCCTTGGGGCGGCGCTGCAGCGCTCCACCATCGACGACGAAGAGGGCTTGGACAGGGTGCTTCCGTTCGTGGCCGGCGGCCAAAACAAGAACCAGGCGACCCAAATCTGGCCAGGGTCGCGCGCGTGGCGTGACTTGGGGGGGCGATGGCCTACCCCTTCTTCCTCCACAGCGTATATGCCGGGTTGGTGCCGCCATTTTCGGACTTCTTCTACGCCATACTCACCCATTATCAGGTTCAGGCTCTTCATCTTCAACCCGACTCCATTTTCCTCCTGGCAACGTTCGCCTTTTACTGCGAGGCTTTCGTGGGTGTGATGCCCTCTGTGGCGCTCTTCTGCCACTTCTTCTGCCTGCGGCTAACCGCGGCGGACCAGTGCTCCTGATGCGCATCGTTCCTTGCCGTCAAGGGAATGGAGGACGGCATTATCAACTTGAGGGTCGCGAAGAAGGTGGAAGGCTACCGGCAGCGCTGGGTCTATATGGACGCGCGCCAGACCAACCTGCTTCTGATGATCCCGACGGACCCGGCTGAGAAGATCTCCGTGTGGGGGCACGAGAAGCTCGCCGACCCGAGGATGGAGCCCGTCTTGGAGCGGATGGCAGCGCACCGGGCCACAAAACTGTCGGCGACGGCGGTTGTCAGGGAATACCTGCGGCGGCGCATCGCACCACTTCAGCGGCACTTGCGCACTATGTGGGAGTACGCCGGCGCGGGCGACGCCATGAGGCTAAGGCCAGGAAGCCTGTGGTCAGACGTGCTGGACAGGGCCCTGGCGATTCTGCTCAGCACCCCTGCCGCGGAAACGCCGGAGGGGGCGCACCCACTTTTCCGCTACCCGGAGAAGGCGGATCTGGTGAAGGAAATGCCCCTCTTCGACCAGTGGGGCCTCATGCCGGAGGGCCACGTCGGGCCCCGCGACAACCCCCTCGTGGTGGAGGTGGACTCGGGAGGCAGCATCGGCAGCGGAGATTCGGAGGAGGCTACGGAGGAGGACGCCAGCCGGGCGCCACTGCGCACCCGCCGCCAGCTCATCTGCGAGCTTGAGGACGACGACGCCGAGAGCGACCTGCCCGCGGCGGAGAGGGCTCCCGGCCCGGGGGCGGGCGAGCCCCCAGCACCTGAGGCCTGTCATGAGGCTGAAGGCCCCCAGGGCCCCGAGGCGGGCGACGACGCATCCAGGTCTACCGCGGCATTAGCCCCGGGGGCCCGAGCGGTGGCGTCGAGGTGATGCTTGGCGGGGGTAGCGTCGGCCTGCCGTCCGCGGGGGAGAAGAAGAGGAAGTGGCACGTCAGTGACGAGTAAGCCTTCTGCCTCCTCCCGGCGCTCTTAATTCTTGCTCCTCTATCCGGGCTCGGAGCTGAGCCACCATTCGCGCAGGAGATCTGCCGCGGATCAGAAGAAGAAGAAGAAGAAGAAGACGACGGTGAAGGCGAGGGTTACCCCCAGCCCGCAGGGGGTGTCGATGCCCGCGGCCGGCGCCGGGGGGCGTGGAGAGGCTACCCGCCGTCCCGACGCCGAAGCGGGGCGTATGGAGATCGAGGAGGAGGTAGCCGCTCCCTCGGGGTCACATGCGGGTGCATCCCGTGAGGCCGAGGTGGAGGAGCCTAGGGAGGCAGCCTCAGGAGGCGGGGACGCCCTCCCCCCAAACCCCGCCGCGAGCAAGGAAGCGGCGATGGGGGAGGCCGAAGCGCCTACCCCCCACCGGGGGCCTCCTTGGGTGCAGGGGAAGGAGTTGTGGGGCGTGCCACGACCGGCACGGAGAGCCCCCATAGCGCACCGCCACGGCCGAATGAGGGGGGTGGCCTGGCGAGCCCGCCGCCCTAGGCAAGCGGTGCCGAGGGTTCCCTCGCCGCCACGGCGGAGGGCGCCAGAGGGCCCGACCCGGACTGGCCCCTGGTCCTCGCGAGTGACCGCGCTTTGCTCAGGCCTGAAGCCCTGCGCGACGCCATTGCCGCGCTTGCTTGGCTCGTCACGGACTTCCAAGACGCGGAGACGCGCCTCGCCGAGGAGCGCCTGAAGCTTGCCGACGGGTGGCGCCGGCTCAGCATCGCCGTCGATACGGCCCGGTGCCATGACAAACGTGCTCGCGCACAGTGCGAGAGGGACACCGCCGAAGCGGAGGGGGCTCGCGCGAGAGCCCTCCAATAGGCCGAAGTGGCCACCGTGCACCACCAGGAAGCGGAGACCCTCCTGAAAGAGTTCCAATACCAATACGCCGAGCAGGCGCGGTCGCTCCTCGCGCAGGAAGGCGCCCTTGCCACTCGCGAGAAGGAGGCCGCGGCCTACGAGGCGGACCTCGAGACTCGCACGGAGGGCCTCAAGAAGACGGCGACCGAGCAAACCATGGAGAAGGAGCGCCTGGAGACACTGGGGCGCTAGCTGGCCGATGCCCAGGAGGCTCACACGAAGCGTGTTACCGAGGCCAACGCCCAACTGGAGGCCAAGGAGAAGAAGGTCCAAGAGGACGCTGACGCGAAGGTAGGGGAAGCGCGCCTGGTGCTTGCCGAGGAGCGCGATAAGGCGCTGTCGCAGCAGAGGGACGCCTTCGAGTCAGAACGCGAGCGGCTCCGGTAGGAGGTCACTGATCTCAAGGCAGCAATCGCCGAGGCGGAGACCCGCCGGGGAGCCGCGCCGTAGGCCGACTCTGGCGCCGCCGATCAAGAATAGGAGCAGCGCGAATGCGTCAAGGCGCTTCACTCCCTCGAGATCCGTGCTCATGACGCCCTGAATTCCATCTGTCAGGGATGGCTTGGGGCCCTCCATGAGTCTCGTGATGCCGACTACGTCGGCTTCTCCACCAAGCTCGTGGAACGGCTTGAGGACGGAGCCAAGGAGGTGGACGGTATCTTGGAGGAGGAATGCCGCAGCCTCTTCTCCCTGGCAGCGACTCGCGTCTTCAGCCACCTCCTTCACACCGATCCCAACTTCGACTTTGAAAAGGTGATAGCTCCAGTCCCCGAGGAGCTTCACGATGGGCTCGCGAGGGCGGTGGAAGGCCATGTGGGCGGGTTACTCCGGAAGTACTCCTGTGGCAGCGGCGAGAGCTCCGGCGGCGACGACGGCGCGAGCTATTAGGGTGCCTTTTCCTTTCGTCACCCTGCGCTAGATCGATGTGGCCCGTGGGGTCGTGAAGACGATGCCTTGGTGTTTAAATACCTTATGTTTTGCTGTAACGAACACTCGTGCCCTCATGAAGCTTTCTCTTGAGGCCTGTTTTGCTCCTTTTTGCTTGCCTTGATGCTCTACGTCGTCAGGACCCAGCCCCCGAACGGGCCACAGCCGTCGCTGGTATGTCAGGTCGCGATGCCTGGACAAGGCCAGGAGGTGAGGGGCACCGGGAGCTAGTGAGGGCTCCTGGGTCGAGATGCTCAGGGAGCCCCCCTTTGACGCGCAAGCAGCCCGCGCCAAGAGAAACGTCGGTGCTCATGAGATTGCTAGAGGGGGAAGCTTAGGAGATGGCGAGGGCAGCTCGCGAGGTAGGAGACTTGGCTCTGTGCATGATAGTGTCTGGTGGGCCGTCACTTGTGGGGTACTCCTCGTGAGGGTTTCGCTCGCGAGATCTCCTGCTGAGACGGCCGTCGTGGGTTGGCTCCCGAGGCAGGGCCTGTGAAGCTTCCTGAGGCCCTGAGGGGGCGTCTTGTTACCAGGCCACCTCGCGAGGCGTCCTCGCGAGGCCTCCCAGGGGACCTGTTCCTGAGATTACTGCGCGCAGAATGTTCAACATAGGTGAGCAGCACACGCTCGCTGATTCGCTCATCGGCGTTACGCGAGAAGACAAGACACCAAGAAACTTGGTGGGGTGGCGTGCACGGGAGCAGGCCCGCGAGCCAGAGCCTGGTTGCTTGGGTTTTTCAGCGCTGCTGGGACTGACCCGAGCACAGACACCGTGTCTAGCCCCCGCTCGCGTGAGGCTCATGAGGGACATCACGAGCGCACGAGGCTCGCGAGGTAAAGACAAGATGAAACTGAAGCTTTACTGAAGTAAGATAGCAACCCATTACACAACCAAAACAAGATGCGGCTGCCGTGTCCGGCACGGGTCAACTTGAGGTTGGTGCAGCCCGTGGGGCGCCCTCAGTTACACATCAAAATGAGAAAAAGAGTGCTGCCGTGTCCGGCACGGGTCAGCTTGAAGTTGGTGCAGCCCGTGGGGCGCCCTCAGTTGATTGTTCCGCCAGCGCGGAGCATGGGGCTTCCACAGGGGTGTGGGTATGATCGCGGGTCGATCGTTCCGCCAGCGCGGAGCATGGGGCTTCCACTTGGGCGTGGGCGGGAGCTCTCGCGGGCCCATCAGGCGAACGCAATGAGAGGCTCCGGGGCGTGTACAGCCCCGTTTCGTTCATACGCGTGAGGGTCACGGGTAGAACTTGCGGAGGTGTTGGATGTTCCAGGCGTTAGGCACAGGAACTCCGTCCTCCGTCTCCAGCCAGGCTGAGCCGGGCCTGGAGACATGAGTAACCCTAAAAGGGCCTTCCCACATAGGTGACAGTTTGTGAAGTCCCTCTCTGGAGAGGATCCTGCGCAGGACGAGGTCGCCGACCTCGAGAGTGCGAGGGCGGATGCTGCAGCTGTGGTAGCGACGCAAGGCCTGCTGGTACCTCGCGGCACGAAGGGCGGCCTGATGGCGGCCCTCCTCGAGGAGCAGCAGATCGGTCTCCCGCGAGCCATCCTGACGCGCCTCGTTGAAGGCAAGGACTCGCGTGGAGCCGTGCTTAAGCTCCAATGGGAGGACCGCCTCAGCGCCGTAGATGAGGAAGAAGGGCGTCTCGCCAGTATGCTTGCTTGCCATCGTGCGGATGGACCACAGCACGGACTGCAGCTCGTCGAGCCAGCCCTTGCCGCAAGCCTCAAGTTTCTTCTTGAAGCTCCTTGTCTTGAGGCCCTTGACGACCTCGGCGTTGGCGCGCTCGGCCTGACCATTGCTTCGTGGGTGCGCCACCGAGGCATAGCAGATCTGCGTGCCGAGGCTGGCGCAGTAGGACTTGAAGAGGCCGCTTGTGAATTGGGAGCCATTGTTGGTGATGATGCGATTGGGAACTCCAAAGCGGCTCACGAGGCCCTTGATGAACTTGACGGCGGAGCCTGCCGGGATGGTGCACACCGGCTCGACCTCTGCCCACTTGGTGAACATGTCGATGCCGACGTAGAGGTAGCAGTAACCACCAGCCACGCGAGGGAAAGGCCCCAGGATATCCAGCCCCCAGACCGCGAAGGGCCATGAGAGGGGGATCGTTTGGAGGCCCTGCGCCGGCTGGTGGATCTGCTTGGCTTGGAATTGGCAGGCCTCGCAGGCTTGGACCAGTGCGGTAGCGTCACGCAGAGCAGTGGGCCAGTAGAAGCCGCTACAAAAAACCTTACCGACGAGGGTGCGTGATGAGGAGTCATGGCCGCAGTCCCCTCCATGTATATCAACTAGCAACTCGCGCCCTTGCTCTTCAGAGATGCACCGCAGCGAGACGCCATTGGGGCGCCTGCGGTACAGCTCGCCATCTTGTAGGCAGTAAGCGGTGGCCTGCCGAGCCACGCGCTCTGCTTCTGAGTCCTCCTCCGGGAGGGTGCCGCGAAGCAAATAAGCCTTGAACTCCGCGGCCCAGCTATCCGCCTGAGGCTCGAGCGCCAGCAGCAGGCGAGCTCCTGAGGCCGGGCCACAGTCTGGTGCGCCCGTGGGTGGTGTGGGCGGGAGTTCCTCGCGAAGGAGCGCCGTGCTCGCGGCTGGGGGTGTGGCAGATGGCTTGAGGAGCCTTTCCTCAAAGACACCAGGGCTCTGGGGCTCGCGGCGTGATGCTCGTTTGGCGATGTCGTCGGCTTCTTTGTTGCCACCGCGGGAGATGTGTTGTAGCTCCAGGCCAAGAAAGCGCTTCTCAAGTTTACGTACCTCTTCCAGGTAGGCGGCCATGTGCTCGTCCTTGGGCTTGTAGCTTTTGATGGAGAAGTTGACGAGGAGTTGCGAATCGCCCTTGATAGTCAGACGCTTGATGCCTAGGGCGAACGCGGCCTTGAGGCCGGCGATGAGGCACTCATACTCTGCGATGTTATTGGAGACCTTGTCGGTGTGCCTGAAGCAGAGCTGTACAGCGTAGTAGAGCCTGTCTCCTGTTGGCGAGGTGAGCATGACCCCAGCCCCCGCGCCCTGTCGGGAGAAGGCGCCGTCGAAGTGCATGGTCCATCTGCCAGGCGCCTCATCCCCTGGCAGGAGGGACTGGGCCTCGCGAGGCTCGTCCTCGTACGTGTCCGTCCATTCTGCCACGAAGTCGGCCAGAGCCACGCCTTTGATGACTCTGGTGGTGGAGAACTCCAGCTGGAAGGCTTGCAGCTCGATGTTCCAGTCAGCGACGCGGCTGGCGGCGTTGGGGCTGCGCAGAACTTGCTCCAAGGGGTAGGAGGAAATGACCTTGATGGGATGACCCTGAAAGTAGTGGCGCAGCTTCCTGGAGGCAACGAGGAGCGCGAGGAGAAGCTTCTGCTGCATGGGGTAGCGCTCGCGCGCGTCCCTTAGCACGGTGCTGACGAAGTACATGGGGTGCTCGACGAGGCGCGTAGTTGTTGCGACAGCTTGCTCTTCAGAAGCCTTGCGAGGCTCGGAAGGCTCGGGAACCTCACGAGGCTCAGGGGGCTCGCGAGGCCCGGGGGGCTCGCGAGGCCCGGGGGGCTCGCGAGGCTCTGTGGGCTCGTGAGCCTGAAGGGGCGCCGAGGGTTTTTCCTTGGCATAGACACGCTACTCCCGCACCGCCACCAGCGCCGCGTTGGCCGTCTGGGGGGTGGCCGCCAAGTACAGGAGCAAGGGCTCACGAGAGCGCGGCGCGACCATGATGGGCGGGCTCGTGAGGTACCTCTTGAGGGCTTTGAAGGCGGCGTCTGCCTCAGGAGTCCACTTGAAGGAGCCGGACCTCTTCAGGAGCTTGAAGAAGGGCAGGGCTTGCTCGCCAAACTTGGAGATGAAACGCCCTAGGGAGGCCATACACCCTGCCAAGCGCTGCATTTCCTTGAGGGTCCGAGGAGGGCGCATTTTCTCGAAGACCTTGATCTTTCTGGGTTGGCCTCGATGCCACAGTGCGAGACTAGGAAGCCGAGGAGTTTACCGGAAGGGACTCTGAAGACAGACTTCTCCCGGTTGAGCTTGAGGTTGACTTTGCGCAGGTTGGCAAATGTTTCCTGGAGGTCCGCGATGAGGGATCCAGCCTCGCGGGATTTGACCACGATGTCGTCGACGTAGGCCTCCGCGTTCCTCCCCATCTGAGGCCCCAGAGTGATGTGCATTAGCCGCTGGAAGGTGGCGCCCGCGCTCCTTAAACCGAAGGGCATGCAGACGTAACAATATACGCCGCAGGGGGTGATGAAGGCCGTCCTCTCCACATCTTCGGCTTCCATCTTGCTCTGATGATAGCCTGAGAAGGCATCCAGGAAGCATAGCAAATCGCACCCGGCGGTGGAATCCACGATCTGATCGATGCGGGGCAGTGGGAATGGATCTTGAGGGTAGAACTTGTTGAGGCTGGTGAAGTCGACGCACATGCGCTCCTTGCCGCCCTTCTTGGGGATGACGACTGGGTTGGCGAGCCATTCGGGATGGCGCACCTCACGAACGACTCCGGCTTCCTGGAGCTTCTGGACTTCCTTGACGATGAACTCTTGCTTCCCTGGCGCCTAGCGCCGTGCTTTCTGCTTGACCGGGCGTGCATTGGGGCACACCGCTAAGTGGTGCTCGACCACCTCCCTCGGACGCGGGGGCTTGGGACCTGCCAAGGATGTAGGCGACCGCGTGAGGCTCCTGGTAGCCCCCAGCGCCCTCGTCAGGCCGGTTGACGTCATTCCTCCGGGGTGGCGGCGGCAGCGGCAGGAGAGCGGCATTGGCCTGAGGATTCGCCTCACGAGGCTGGTCGTGCCAGACGGCCTCACGAGGCTGGTCGCGCCAGCCCTGGCAGTAGCTGCCATTACTATTGCGGCTGTCCCAGCAGCTGCCGCTGTGGCCACCTCCGCGGCCGGCGCCGCGGCCGCTGCGGTCGTCCCGGTGGCTCTGGCGCTCTTCACGGAGCAACTTGAGCTCCTGACAGTCTTCGGTGCTGTGGGAGCGGACGTTGTAAAAAGCGCAGAGCGCCCAGTTGTCCTTTTTGGGCTCATCGAGGTCGCGGCCACGCTTCTTCTCGGGCTCCGCCGCAAGCACGGCAGGGCCCTTGCGCTTGACGTCCTTGCTCTTGGCCTTGGCGGCGTCGAGCGCCGCGTCGGGGTCGTTGTGGACGAAGAGGCGGCCTTCTTCAGCCTTGGCGCACTTGTCGGCGAGGTCGAGCAGCTCGAGCACGGAGTCGAGCTCACCGTTGATGGGGAGCTTCTCGCGCATCATGACGTCTGTGACGCCGGTGGAGAACGCAGAGATGACGGCCGCGTCGGAGGCGCGCAGGATCTTGTTGCGCACCTGACTGAAGCGCTGGATGTACTTGCGGAGGGTCTCGTCTGGGCGCTGCCGAACACTTCGCAGGTCGTTGATGGTGAGGGAGCGGTCCTGTGTGCCCTTGAAGATGGCGATGAACTGGCTGCAGAGCTCGGCCCACGACGAGATGGAAGCCTCGGGGAGGTTCATGAGCCAGGAGCGCGGGCCGTCCTTGAGGGCCATGGGGAACCAGTTCGCCATGACCTTGTCATCGCCATTCGCCGCCTCGACGCTCAGCGCGTAGAGCTAGACGAACTCAGTGGGGTTGGGGGTGCCGTCGTAGCGTGGAGGCAGCTCAGGCTTGAACTTCGCATGCCAGACCACGCGACGCAGCTCGCGGGTGAAGGCACGGCAGCCCACACCGCTCGAGGGGACGCCGCCAGCGAGGGCGGCGCGGTTTTTGACGCCCGGCCGCTGCAACGTCCTGAACGGCCTGGTCCTGGCGCTGGTGCTGCCGCTCGAGGAGCACTCGCGCGTCGGGGGGCGCGTGGCGGGTGATCTGGAAGCTGGGTTCATCTCGGTCTGGCGAGGACGCGCCGCGGGACGGCTCACGAGCCCGCGCGTTGCGCTGGGGCCCGGCGCGCTCGTCGCGCAGAGGAGGCGGCGAGGGAGCGCCGTGCGCCAGGTCCCCAGCATGAGATGGCGGAGGGCGGGGCGAGTGAGAAGGCGCTGGAGCGTCCCCGGCGACGTTGACGAGCTCGGTGATGCGGCCAAGCCACGCGTCGTAGAAGGCGTCATCCGGACGGTAGCGGAGCAGCTCACGCGCCATGAGCAGCGTAGCCTGCGGGTCCGGCGGCCCACGGCGGGCGAGGGAGGAGGTCGTGGTGGTGTGGCCGTCCGCCTGCACGGAGGGGTTCAGGGAGGAGGCCTGCTGCTCGCGGGCAGCGGGGTCGGTGGCGGCAGCAGCCTCGGCTTCGGGGCGGCGGCGATTGCCGCGTACCACCGGCTCTGTCTGAGCCACATGGCCAGCCCTGCGCTCGGCGCGCTCGCGACGTGCATCGGCCATGGGGTTGGTGCAGCTGAGGGCGGAGCAGAAGAATGGTAGCACACCCCTACCTGGCGCGACAAATGTCGGAAGTCGGGCTCCGGGGACCCAAAGGTTCGAACACTGGGGTGAGCTCGTTCTACCGCTTCGTCTCCTACCACGGCTAAGCTACGGCGAGGCTACGGCGAGAGCGCACTAGCAAGGGACGGGGCGAGGACGCAGCGGTTTACCCAGGTTCGGGCCACCTTGCGGTGTAAGACCCTACTCCTGCTTGGTTGGTATTGCTCTGGTGCGAGAGAGAGAATACATGGTTGAAGGTGATGAGGACTCGAGCTCCCCTCCTCTACAATGGCAGCACTGCCCTTTTATATCAGCCTTGGTCCTTTTCCCCCTCAAAACTTAGGCGGGAAGGGTTGCCACACTTTGGCGATTTTGAAAGGGGACAGGCACTCAGGCTATCCTGACTAAAGGTGGTCTTCGCCTGCCAAAGCATGATCCATGATGCGCCGGTGGGCTCGGTGATGACCTCCGCCCTGCGCGCCCGTCGTCTTGGTCTTCCTTCGCTGATCGGGCAACCTTTGGGGTTGCTTTGGAGAGTAGATAGCAAGCCCTGCTCCCTTAACACGAAAGAGGAAACCATCTTCATCCGCGCCTGCTGGCGCGGCCTCTGCTGCTGCTCGTCGCCGCGCGCGTCACCCACGTGGTGGGCTCCGGACCGCGTGGCACGGCGAACGGCCTTCGCCTCGAGCGCCTATGGGATGGGGCCTCGGGAGGCCACCTCGGAAAGCCGCCTCGCGAGGTCACTTCGGAAAGCCGCCTCGTGAGACGGCCTCGCGAGGCCGTTGGTGGTGGTGCTGAGTATTACTCGCCACTTCCTGAGGAGGGGGCCTCAGAAGGCCAGGGCCTCATGAAGGGTCTTGGTGAGATGCTCGGTGGCGACGGCCTGCTGGGCCCTTGCCAGGCGTTGCGCCCTGGGCCAAAGGCAGATGGGCCTGGATACCCCGGGTTCCATGGGCCCGACAGAGGCGTCGCCCCGCGTCGCGGGGTTGCCTCCGTGCGCCCCTGGGTGAGCACCCCCTGGCCATCGGGGGCCTCGCCCCCGCTCTGAAGCCACCGCTCGGCCTCCTCACTGCCTCATTCCGGATTCACCGCTAGGTGCGCCAGCGCGACAGGCGAGGCAGTCTTCAGAGGAGGGGAGGGTCCCTCGACATCAGCCTTCTTCCTCTTGGCCTTCTCCTCCTCATCGGCGGCCAGCTCGAGGCTCCTGCGCAGGCAAAAGCTCATCAGGGTCGTAGCAGCTAGGAAGCAGGGATCGATAGGAGGGGGCGGAAGAACTTACACATCCTTGGGGTTCTAGTGCCTCTTCTTCCGCACCTTGATGGCGCCGCTGCTGCTGCTGCCTCCTTCACGCGGCGCGCCTAGGCGGCCGCCCGAGGGCGCGGTGTGAGTCCTGTTGGAGTAGGCGGGCACGGTGTCCCCTCCGCCCTCTCCTCGAGGGGCTCGTCGGTCTCCGCAGCATCGTCTCCTCCATCCCTCACCGGCACAGGCCTGGCCGGCAAGACGCAAAACGCGTCCCCGTCGTCGACCCCATCCTTGCCCAGCCGAAGCCGACGACGCATCGGCGGAGACGAAGGGGGTGGCAGGGACGATTCCTCACTACTCTCCTTCCCGGAGTCGGAGGCCTCATGGTCGCCTGAGGAGGACCCCGTCTCCGAAGAATCCTCGAGAAGCTCCTCAGGCTCCTCGAGATCTGTTCGGACCAGCCCCCACTGGTCGAACTGGCCATCGCCGTGACCAGCTCAGCCTTGTTGGCCCAGCGGTGCATCGAACGCGCGTCATAAGGCATCTCCTCTGCCTCCCCTGGAAATAAAACTTCCCAAGCGTCGGCCACTGCTTCGGCCGAGAGGGACTCCTGCACCAGCCGGATCCGGTCCTCGACGCCGGTGATCTCCCACACCGGGTGCGAGCGCTTCGGTAGGGGCGCAATGCAGCGACGAAGGAATTCTTTGGCGATCATGCCCGCCGTGAGAACGGTCTCACGCAGCTCTGCCAGCCTCGCCAGGATCGGTCGCAGGGCAGCACCGCTGAGCTTCTTGTGCTCCCAGTGGGGGATCTTCTCGGCCGGCTCGGTGGGGACCGCCAAGAGGGGACTGGCCCGCAGGGCATCTACGTAAACCCAGCGTGACCTAAAGTTCTCCACCTTCTTCAAGATCTTCATGTCGATGAAGACCTTGCGCATCTCGTCGTCGATGCAGAAGGAGGCACCTCCGGAGCGGTGGTTTCCCGAGGAGAAAACCCGCAGGCTGTAAAAGGTTCGGAAGAGCGCCACAGACGGCAACACCCCTAGGAAGGCCTCGCAGAGGTATGCGAAGAGAGCAAGGACGAGGATGGAGTTGGGGTGAAGATGGAGAAGACAAATCTCATAGTGCTCAAGGATGGCGAGGAGGAAGTCGGAGAAGCGCGGCACCAGCCCGGCGAAGAGCGAGTGGATGAAGATGGGGACCACCGTGGGTCCAAGTTCGCGTTGTGGGTGCGAGCCCGGCCAGATCTTGGTGGCGCCTCCCTCGAAGTGCGCGGAGGCCAACAGGGGGCGGGCCTTGGCTAGCCCATTCTCGTTGATGGTGGCCGGTAGCAGAGCCAGACCGAGCTCCGCCGCCGGGGAGCTCTTGCTGGAGGAGGCCTTGGCGGTCGCGGGTTTCTTGCCTGGGGCCATTGCGGTGGAGATTAGAAGTGGGAGGAGAAGGAACAGAGGGGCTGCTCGCGCGAGATGAAGGGCGATATGGAGAAGGGGAGCAATGGTATGCCTGCGCCCCGCACGGGCAGGCTTTATCGCCAGGACGGCAGTTACCGAGGCGTCATGGGGAGTGGGGGCGATCCGCCCTGTGAAAGCCTCCACGCGTCACCTCTGGGCCCGACAGCTCAGTGGGCCCCGTGTCTTTCGTCCCTAACGGGCGGAACATGCGCGCCGTGGTCCCGGGGGCTACTGTCGGCCCAGTGGGAACCAGGGTACAACGGCCCGTCAGCTTCTGGCCCGAAGGACAACGCTTGGGCCGGCCCATGAGGGTGGCCCCGCCTCGGTCGCTCCGGAGGAAGCCACCTCGTGAGCGGCGAGCCTCGCAAGGCCCCTCACCGCTAGGCCAGACCCTGCCGGGGCCGTCAAGCACCGGGTTGCCTCGCGAGGCTCCCGTCGCGAGGCCTTCTCATTGAGCAGATCATACGGCGTTAGCTGCGGGGCTCCGCGCCCAGCACATGGGTGATGACCCACTGTCAGGATAAGGACAGCGGGGCGTGACTGAGCCCAGCTTCCATTCTGGTGATAAGGGAGTAGTGGCATCTGCCTCCCCCAAAGCAAGTCCCAAAGTGTTTCCTCTTTGGTCATAGAAGATCAGGGCGGATCGGCGCGCCAGGACAGAGGTCATCGCCAAGCCCACCAGTCCGTCAGGAAGACTGCTTTATCAGGCAGAGACCGCCTTTAGTCAGGATAGAGCTGCTCGCCAGTCCCCCTTTGAATTGCTGCCCTGTGGCCACCCTTTCCCGCTCATATTTTCGGGGAAGAGGACCAAGGCACTACAAAAGGGGCAGGGCCACTTCCATGTAAGGGGATCGATTCATTCTCCCCCACACCTCATGTACCTCGAGCCACAAGCTTTCCACTACAGAGCAATCCAACACAGGCAGGAGTAGGGTATTACACCGCACGGTGGCCTGAACCTGGGTAGCTCGCGTGTCCCCTTTGTGTCCGGTGAGAGCTAGTGAGCCCATCGCGATCCCGCCATAGTTGCCATCGTGTCGTAGGTCGCCAAGCGAAGTCCCCCAGAGTTCGAATCCTAAGTTCTTGGAGAAGTTTCTTGGACGCAGATGCTAGACTCCGACAACGGCCATGTCTTTGGGGACCGGCGTCACCTCAGGCCATAAAGCATGGTACACATCCTTCATCGACTTCCGTGCACTTTCATGCACCATGGATAGACGAATTGCCATGTCTTCGGACATCGGACCTCGGGCATCAGGAGATAGGCCAGATAAAGAAGCTACCAACAAAACAACATTCGCATGACAATCACTTCGGACAAATTGCATGACACGTATATTCCTCGAGAATTACAACTTACCATAAATCATGTCATCCATCCGCCGATTCTTCGATTCTACAACAGTGAGATGAGCTTTCAAGCTCTCAATGTCTTGGGCCTGTTGGGCGTTCTCAGCCCTAAGCATATTCATGCTGTGCACTCTTTGGGTAACCACATGTTGATTTGCTTGACACTGTGATTCTGCGTACGCCAGATCCTCACGGGCCTGCTTCAGGTCTGTTTCAAGATGGCCTAGGGCTTCCGCTGCTACAAGGGATTGTGGCATCAATTCTGTTTTCATTGGCATTGACCAATTCAAGCACAAAGCACTTACCGTGCGCCTCTCTGGTGAATTTCTTCACCTGTTCAACCTCAGACAAGGCCGCGTCCAGCTGCAACTTTGTTTGCGTTAGCGCAGAGGTCAATTGCTCGTTATTCAAGCGAGCTTCATGTTCATGGAATTAGTTGCTGGTTAGCATTCAAGCTTTGATTCGACCCCAGGGGCTCGTACCAAGCCTTAGGGGCTACTACTATACTGGGTAGTCATATTTGTCTTTAAACACATACGCAAAAACCTTACCCGCAATCCCCGTGACAAGACGTCTAGCGATTCATCAAAGGCACCTCGGGTTGCCCCGAGGTATGCATCTACCGCGCTGAGGGCGTTGAACTCCCTGTCCGAGAAAGCCAGATTATTTAGAGAAGCTTTTCGCCGACGATAATTTGTGGCGCATTGAATCTCGGACGGAGTGGCCGAGGTCGCCGAGTCCTTGGGCTACGGAGCTTCGGGGACAATTCCCACAGAATTACGGGTATCTATTTCCCTGGGCAGGGCCGTAGTTCCCTCGGCCCCCACATTTGCTGTGTTGGATAAAGGCTGCCTGCAAATGATCGGGAAGGTTAAATGCCGAAGTACCCTTGCAGCAACATAGTTCAAAGTATTACCTAGTGATTGAGGGGCACTTTAGCCTGCCCCCATGACCTCGGCTTGAGCTTCTTGTACTTCTGGCGGGGACCTTTCCAGTGAAGTTGTTTCTCTGCATAAGCGTTGAGAGCGCCGCCCCTTTGGAGGAGAAGTCAGATGACTGGGGGCTAGAGGACGAGGGGCTCGCTTTCGATTAGAGGAAGGGAGTGTTACCGATGAGGCTGGCCTCGTCCCCGGCATGTCAGGGATGATAGCTACCTTTGAGCCGTCAAGGCCCTCTAGAAAAAAACTTTCTCCCTTCGTAAATAAGGGCCAGGTCTTCATCCTCGTTGAAAAGGGGTCCTCTGTGCGACAGTGCCACTCTGGCTCAGGGGCCGGACTGCTCACGCCCTTAAGCCAACACCTCCACCTCTGTTTAAGGACCGACATGTGACGGGTTAAGTACTAAAGATTCCGAGGTTAGCAACAGAGCTCGGAAGGAAAACTTACTATGTCAGTAGGGTTGTTGTATGACAACCCGTCTTGGAACTAGCGCTTGGCGAATTCCTCCGCGGACCCTTGGTATGAGCTGGCCAGCACAGTTCCGAGGGTCATCTGGTCCATAAAAGCACCCTTGATGGATCGGGATGCGTCGTTGGACCCATTGTACTCGCACAATAAGTGCTGGCGCTGCCGGAGAGGTTGGACTCTTCGGTCTAGGGCAATTGCTATCACATCAATAATGGTGAGGCCAGCGCTTGAAAGTAGCTTCACCTTGGCCGCTAGACTAGTCACGGCTTCATCTTCCTCTTGCGCCGAGCTCTGTGGCCTCCAGCTGTAACGCTTCCTTGGTGGATCCAAGGAGAAGGGCGGAAGTCTAGGCCGAGCAGGCTCGTACAGCGGGACGTCATTAATGTAGAACCACTCGGAAGGCCAGTAATCGGCATCCTCCCGAGGTGTGCCCGCTGGATAGCCAGTCTTGTCGATTCGGCAGACTTCGGTTCCTCCGACCTCGAATAACTTGTCAGCCGAGGAGCGGGGCACGATACAGAAATACTTCCGCCATAATCCAAAGTGCGCTTGACAGTCGAGGTGTAGCTCGCAAAGTGCGACAAACCCGCGATATGCAATATTGAATTCGGGGAAAGATGGTGTAGATCCTCGGAGAAAAGGATGAATGGGAAACCCAAGGCCGCGGAGGAGGAAGGGCACGAAGCATACCCGCTCATCTTCTCATGGCGAAGGATGACTCTCAGCATGGGCTTGACCGTCGATGGATATTCATCCGGGACGGGTGGAAGCCAGATCTGCGTCCAGCAGATAACCTTGTGTGGCCAGGCGCTCTAATTGAAGGCGCGCAACGGAGCAGCTTCCCCAGTCACCTCTCTCAGGGCCATGGGCATTTTGACGATCCTCCACCGCTCGCCATTGTTCGGGCTCTTGAGATGGGGCTTGAGATGGGAAGGGATTTTTTGCTGCGGTTGCGGTTGAGATGCGTATTGCCACTGGTTAGGGCCGTGCGTCTATTAAATAAGACGGAAGGGGCTGACGCTTCAATGTTTTTTCCATAAAGTGGCCCGGTTCCCTAGAGGACATGACTTTCAAAGTCTGAAATTGGGCCCCAATAGAATCTCAAAGGTTGGCCGAGAACTTGAAGTCGGACTGGACAATATACCACGGGAACTCATCTATCGAGCCAAGACTCCGGAATTGAAGGGCGTCGACTTCGGCATCGAAGACTAGTTCAGGGGCTACTGACGGTGTCCTGGATTAGGGGGTGCTAACCTAGCCAGCACGTCTCTTCGGTTGGATCAATGGGCCCTCATGCGTGATCAAGGTGGACTCCGGAGGTCATGTACAGGAAGCGTGATCAAGACTGTCCCCACCGAAGACTTGACGTATACTCCAAGATCTCTCCTACCACCTTGCTCCTAGATACCGACTTTGTAACCCTAGATCCCCTCCCTGGCGTGTATATAAGCCATAGGGTTTAGCCCGTGTGGGGGGACATCAATGCAACATCATTCACCTAGCCCTAGAGTTAGACATACATTATGATCTCGAGGTAGATCAACTCTGTAGTCGATACATCTCCATCAATATAAACAAGAGCAGGATGTAGGGTTTTACCTCCTTAGAGAGGGCCCGAACCTGGGTAAATCATCGTCTCCTCCGTTCTTGTTACCACCGATCCGAGATCCATAGCTCAAGACCCCCTACCCTGAGGTCTGCCGGTTTTGACGCCGACAGCCGGCATCGCCTCGGCGGTGTCCTTCATGGGACCCAAGCGGCGGCGGCCTCCCGTGTTCTACTTCTCCTCGATGATGGCAGCGGACGTGGAGGTGCCGGCCATCGACTCATCGCTCTCCTTGCACCCGGCTTGTGTCTATGTCAGCATGGCGCTGCCGCAGGCATGGGAGTCGCGGCCAGAGACACGGGAGGCGCAGTCGCAGACACGGGTGGCACGGTATGATGCGGCGTCATCGACGACACCCGTGCAGCCGTGCTCCCCGCCGTGCCTGTGTGGAGCAACTCGCCACTCCTCGTCGAGCTAGCCTGGAGTGGTGAGTTGCTGAACCATGCGCCGGCTTGGGGCGGCAATAGGCTCCGTTGGGCTAGGCGACGGAGGTGGATCAGCGAGCTGCATCGCTCGTATCCGGCGGGCTCGGCGGGCCACCTAGCCGGCTAGTATGCCAGAGAACTACTCTTCGTAAGCCATTAGAAGAGTGGAGAAAATGGTGAAGGAGGAGATAGGGGAGCGGTGGAGGAGTGCGATTCTTGGCCGGCGTCTGGCCTTGTTTAAATGGAGGGCGGACGGAGGAGCTCGGCCGACGCTGTATTTAATGCCGGCCCACTCATGAACGGATGTGTGGCCGGAGTGGGTTTCTCGGCTTCCACGTGGGTTTCATTAGTGCGGGCAGCTGGATTCGGATGGGAATCACGCGCGGGAGGGGGTTGGGTTTTTGGTGGGTCAGGGGGGTAAGAAGCGGGCATTTCATAAACTGATGATTGTTCATTGAGTGTCACATCATCTCATTCATGTACGTTGATAGTCCTAGTACTACAATGTAAGAGAATTTTAAATTGTTCATATATACGTTGATAGCCCGTTCTATATGTTGTGATTCAAAAAGAGCGCTGCAAACATCAATGTTCTGCTTATCATAGATAAGATTAATACTCGTAACAATCCATGTCCTTAACAAAGGGTGCAATGATGACTGTAGCTTATCGCTTCTAGACGACCCGGCTATTTAAGCTGGTCGACCAGCTCCTCACGCGGTGAGGTGGGACTGAACATCTGAAACCTGCCGGCCCAATACGGATGTGAAAATCATAATTACAAACTACACTCAGTTGACCGGTCAAAATGTCTACATGGCACTCTGTTGACTAGTCAAATCGGCCACGCGGCTTGTGGGTCCCACCAGTTAGTTGGTAAACTAAAATTTACGCAGGTGCGGCAGGAGTCGAACCTGAGACCCCGCAGAACTTGTCCTTGCGCGCGAACCACCCTGGTTGTGTGTAGGTGTGCATGCACGTATAGGTTGAGCACTTGAGCGTGAGCGTGTGTGTTGCGTTGTGTGTTGTGTGCATGCATGCGTGCGTGTGTTCATGCGAGTGTTGCATGCGTGCATTTGTACGTGTGAGTGTTGCATGCATGCGCGCATGTGTACGTGTCAGTGTTGCATTCATGCATGCGTGCGTGTGTTCATGTGTGCATGTGTATGTATCAGTGTTGCATGCCTGCATGCATGTGCGTGTTCGTGCGCGTGTTGCGTGCGTGCATGTGTACGTGTGAGTATTGCATGCATGCATGCGGGCGTTGCGTGCGTGTTTGTGCGCATGTGTGATGTGTGTGTATTCACCACAGTAGCTCGTGTGTATTAAAAGGGCCGGCTCAGCGACCTTGTCCGCTGTGGTTAGGGCGCGCGGGCTGCCAACCTGAGGTCATGACTTTGAATCCCCACCGACCACTAATTTATTAGCATTTCTTTCTTTCATATACCCGCTGACAGGTGGGCCCTACGGTGATGTGTGCTGATGGTGCAACACTAGTTGCGCCATGTGGACCGTTTGACTGGTCAATTGATCGTGGCATCAACAAAATACGGAGCTGTACGGTGAACCTGTGACCGTGTAATCACCACAAAATGTATAAATTTTTTTCAACACAGTACAGACGCAAGCGCTCATATATAAGTGCATACACTCACCCCTATGAACGCACACACGCAGACCCTACCCCTATGAACACCTTCGAGAGACTAAGTCGGCATATCATCTTGAGATTTTACGAAGTCACCGTAGGCGCCTCGTAGTCGACGGGAACGTCTCCTCCCACTGAATGCGCATCGCCAGAAATCCTGAAATTAATCCAGGATAAATGTAAGCACCGGACTTGAACCCTGGTGGGCTGGGGATACCACTGTCCTCCTAACCATCCAACCATAGGTTGGTTCGCACCACGAAATGTATATGGTGACCGTAATGAGCTTATTCTGAAGTCCAGTGACCATATCGTGCTTTCGCTTCAAATACGATGACCGTCAATGTCATCAACAAAATACGGAGCACGCTTCAAATATAATGACTATCTGTGCCATCAACAAAATACGGAGCAGTACAGTGAGCTAGAGACGGTATAATCACCACAAAATGTATACGGTGACCGTAATGAGCGTATTCTGAAGTCCAGTGACTGTATTGTGCTTTCGCTTGAAATACAATGACCGTCATGCATGAATGTGTCTGGGCGTACTTTTAGAGGGCCGAGAGATAGTTTGTGTGCGTACGTGAAAGTGGTGTAGAGAGAGGGGGTGTGCGGTGGAGAGAGAGAGAGAGAGGTATGCCCTTCGTTTCTCTTTACCGTGACTAATTTTATAGGAGAAAAATATAAACATTCACAATGTGGAACAAATATCATTGGATGCACCATGCAATTAACTTTCATGTATAACTTTGTAGTATTGTATATGTTTATTTTCTTAGTGGTAGAGGGTGTGTGAGGTGTGGTGGGCACATCATTTCTAGGTGTGGAGGGTCGAAGTGAGGACTCATAGGTCGGTTCCGTCCTGCACCATATAGGTCGGACCGAGACGCGTTATACGAAGACCCATGGAGGACTCGACGTACAAGACGAATATACCAGAGTCGTGGAGGACTCTATCTCCACTGACGAGAAGCCAACTACGATTTGTAACCCTAGGCCCCGGGTATGTTATATAAGTCCGGGGGCTAGTTCGTCGATAGTATATACAAGCACACAATCCCTTGGTATTCACGTGTACTTTGTACACACCCCAATCACAAATATACACTACCAGGAGCAGGGTATTTCCTCGAACGCAAGGGCCTAGACTTGGGTAAATCTTTACCTCTTATTACCATCCAGCCTAACCGTCAGGGATATCCTACCGAATGATTTGATGGAATCATATCCGCCAACTAGTAAGAGAGGTGGGAGACAATGTCTGCGAGAGAGGCCTAAAGTGAGTGTGCGTGCGGGAGATACGTAGGCAGATATATGTATAGAGAGAGGGCCAGCAGAGATCGTGCGTGCGTATGCATGTGAGAGAAATAGTGTTTCTGACTGAGATTAGTGAAAAGAGTCGTAGATAGTAGTAAGAGAGAGAGGGAGATATATAGAGCGTGTGTGCGTGAGACACCCCGAGAGAGAGTGTGAGCATGTGTGAGAGAGAAAGGCCTACGTATATAAAGTGTGTGCCCTTATGCATCAGATAGAAAGATAGCGCGTGTGTGAGGAAGGGCCGAGGCAGGGTGCATCTACGTGTAAAAGACTGTTCTACGCATTAAATTAAAATATAAATTGTATTAAAAAAATGGATGGGATCATGAAATTTGCAATTCACGTATGAATGAACATTGGTCTATCAAACACCCATACTCTATCGAATTTGAGCATGTGTGTGGTATTATTTCACATTATTGATCCATAGAGTGAGAATGGTTTGAAATCCAGACAATGCATGGCTTTTGCAATTCATATATAAACATGAGTACACTCTGCGTTGTCAGTGTCAAGCACTTTATACAGTTGTCACATACAAGGTATACATTCCAAATTGCTAGCTATGAATTAGAATACATGTTGAATTCAACATAAAAGTGGTTTCAAAGATTCGAATTCATAGGAAGTGCATTCAACTATTTGAATTCGAGATAATGGCATATGTAAATCACATCTAAAAGGGGGCATCAATCTTTGTTGTGCTTTTTGTCGTGGAAAAACGACGATCTATGGGACCGAGAGGGCCCCTTTGCGATTCTGCTATGGGGATCGGCGTGCTACGAAGAGCAGGATTGATAAATGCAAGAACACGCAACGATTTATCCAGGTTCGGGCCGCTGTGAGCGTAAAACCGTACTCCTGCTTTGGTGGCTTGATTGTGGATGAGCTCAAGTTACAAGGAGCACAGCTTGTCTGCAAGGTGCGCGGGAAGTGCAGCTACTACGCGCAATTGAACTAGGTGTCGACCGTTCTAACTGTAGCCGTGGGCCTCCTTTTATAGGCCAAGGGGTTACCACAGTGGCTAATATGGTCGTTACAAGGTATGAACAATGATTGCACTGTCATCAAGTCTATCTCCTAACGAGGTAGGACAAACACATTAAATGCACCGTTAGGTGCTACGCTGGGGAGGAGAGACTTTGGCAAAAGGTTCTATACCGTTTGTCCAACTGCCCTTCTGTAATCTTGACACGACCCAGGGATGGGTGTCATTAAAGTTAATCTTGGGGTGGCGTGCTGAAACATGCCCTGACCAGCTGTGTTTGACTGCCTGCCTGCTCGACACCTATCAATATGAGCTTATCTGGTTGATGATGAGGTGGAGCGGTAATGAGACAGAAAGAGCCTACTGGCACAGAGCTTGACGGGCCTTCGCTTGCCGGTGAGTAGCTTGCCGGGTCTTGGCTTGCCGGCAAGTAGCTTGCCAGCAACCAGAGTCTTGGTCTTTAGTACTAAACTAGTACTTCTCGATGACCTGCCTGGAGGTCTTCTTCATGGTCTTGTTAGTCTAATCTTGAGTCTTGAACACTGTAGCCCTCCGGCAAGCCTTGCCGTCAGGAAGGCTACAACTGTCTGTGCACAAGTCAGGGTACGAAGGCACCCATGTCTTAGTACACCGACAGGAGCCCCCGGGCTTGGGCCATACACGCATGCGAGGCGTCGTTGGGCTAGGCCCAAATAGTACACAGGCACACGTGGTAGAGGATAACTTCCATAATATTCTCTTTTACCACACCCCCCACGACGCACATTAAATGCAGACATGGGAGAGGTATAACAAAACGGCCGCGGGAGGTAGTGCGCCTGAAAAAGCGCAGCCACGTAGGACAGTAAAGAGCCAGCCCCCGTGCCTTCCCCATAAAAAGGGAACCACGAGGGGCGTTGCTCATTTACCCCCTTCTCCCAATCTAGCCATGCACCGTCGTCTTCTTCCATGCGCAAGAATAGAGCGCCTCCTCTTCCACCGCCGCGTCGCGCCCCCGCCTGCTTCCAAATCCGCCCTCCCCAAAGCAACCATGGCTCCCAAGAAGAACCAAAATAAGCCGGAGAAGGCGGTCGACCCCAACGCAGAGGCGAGGAAGTTGGAGCTGGCAAGGCTGCGGAGGGACAACATCGTCTTCGAGCTGGTGCTGAAAGAGAGCGATTTGGTGGAGCGGTACGCGATCATGTGGGGGAAGGACACGAAAGCTCACACCGTGCCACATGTTCTTCCTGGCTCCATCAAATCTAGCAAGGACAAGTATCCCTTCTTTGTTGCATATTTTTATTGCGGACTTGTCCCCCCTTTCTCTGATTTCTTTTCGGAGATCATGTAAACCTATGGGTTTCGTCTTTTAGACTTTACACCGAACGCCATGACCTGTATGGCTGTTTTTGCACATTTGTGTGAAAATTTTGTGGGAGTAGAGCCCAATGTAGCCCTCTTCCGTGCATTGAGGCAGATGCTCTCTCCGGCGGCATCACTTGGATCCCGAGGGACAAAGATGTTTATCTTCAGGGGAAGCTTCACTTGAAGTGGAATGAGTGGCGCAGGGAGTGGTGTTGGATCAAAGATGATAAGATCCCAGATTTCTGCAAACCCAAAACGGCAAGAGTGGAGCGCGGCAAGGATTGGAGCTACCTTGACACCAACGACAAAAAGCTCACAATCGCCACAACTCGCATCCTCCGCCTTAGGGCTGCCGGACTCACCATCAAAATGGCGGGGGATGATTTCCTTTGTTGCCGCATCGCTCCTCTCCAGTACAAGAGTAGGCCCACCTAGGATTACAAGAATGCGGCCGACATCATGTGGGTGCGGACCGGGCTTCATTCCAACCTGACAGTCCTGCAGCACACTGATAACCCACAAGTATAGGGGATCACGACAGTCGTCGAGGGTAGTATTTCACCCAAATTTATTGATTCGACACAAGGGGGGCCAAAGAATATTTGCGAGTATTAGCAGTTGAGTTGTCAATTCAACCACACCTGGAGAACTAAATATCTACATCAAAGTGTTTAGTAGCACAGTAGTATGATAGTTTTGATAGCAGTAGTAACAGTAGCAATGGTAACAAAGACGGTAACAGTAGCAGTTTTGTAGTGATTGTAATAGCAGCAACAACGGTAGTAACTTAGCAAAGATCAATATGCGAAAAGCATAGGCATTGGATCAGTGATGGATAATTATGTTGGATGACATTCATCATGTAACAGTCACAACCTAGAGCGATACACAATAGCTCCAATTCATCAATGTAATGTAGGCATGTATTCCGGATATAGTCATACGTGCTTATAGTAAGAACTTGCATGACATCTTTTGTCCTACCCTCCCATGGCAGCGGGGTCCATAAGGAAACTAAGGGATATTAAGGCCTCCTTTCAATAGAGAAGCAGAACAAAGCATTAACACATGGTGAATACATGAAGTCCTCGAATTACAGTCATCCTCGGAGAGTATCCCAAACAATTGTCACTATGGGGTCTACGGATCAGAACAATAACAAGTGCATATGACAAGCGGATAGGATCAAGAACTCAAATATATTCATGAAAACGTAGAGAGTTCAGATCTGAAATCATGGCACTCGGGCCCTAGTGACAAGCATTAAGCATAGCAAAGTCATAGCAACATAAATCTCAAAACATAGTGGATACTAGGCATCAAGCCCTAACAAAATTGACTCGATTACATGATAAATCTCATCCAACCCATCACCGTCCAGCAAGCCTACGGAGAAATAACTCACACCCGGTGGTGAGCATCATGAAATTGGTGATGGAGGATGGTTGATGATGACGACGGCATCGAATCCCCCTCTGCAGAGCCCTGAACGGACTCCAGATCAGCCCTCCCAATGAAGAATAGGAGGTGGCGGTGGCTCCATATCGTAAAACGCGATGAAACTTCTTCTCCTATTTTTTCTCAGGGAAAGAGAATTTATAGCGTTGGAATTAGGTCAGGAGGACCTCTGTGGGCCCCACAAGGCATCACGGCGTGCCCTGTTGCCTTGTGAGCAACAGGGGGCCCCTCTCCGGTTGATTCTTGCGCCAATATTTTTTATATATTCCATAAAAAATCTCCAAAAAGTTTCGTCCAATTCCGAGAACTTTGATTTCTGCACAAAAACAACACCATGGTAGTTCTGCTGAAAACAACGTTAGTCCGGGTTAGTTCCATTCAAATCATGCAAATTAGAGTCCAAAACATGAGAAAAAGTGTTTGGAAAAGTAGATACGACGGAGACGTATCAACTCCCCCAAGCTTAACTCATTGCTTGTCCTCAAGCAATTCACTTGATAAACTGAAAGTGATAAAGAAAAACTTTTACGAACTCTTTTGTTCTTGTATCCGTATATAAGCTTAAATAGCACCCAAGTTTTCAGCAAAGATCGTGAACTAACCATGCAAATGATAACAATTAGAAACTACATTTACTCATATCAATGGCATAATTAACTAGCAAGCAATAATAACATATCTCAAATGCCAACAATTTGTCAAAACAGGCATGATATAATATGATAACATGGTATCTCGCTAGCCCTTTCTGGGACCGCAAAACTTAAATGCAGAGCACGTTCAAAGTTCAAGCAGTGACTAAACATTGTAATTCAGGGTAGAAGAGATCCAGTCATGATGCACACAACATTAACTATACTCAATGCATACGAATGACAATAGTGCTCTCAGGATTGGTGCTTATAATGAGAAGGTGATAGCTCAACAATAAAAGTAAAACAACATAAAAGTTAATAGATAGGCCCTTCACAGAGGGAAGCAGAGATTTGCAGAGGTGCCAGAGCTCGAAGCTTAAATCAGAGATGAAAACAATTTTGAGAGGTGTACTTTTTCTGTCAATGTCACGACCGAGGATTTTCAATATCTTCCATGCTAAACACATTATCGGCGGTTCCCAAGCGGAAAGGTAAAGTTTAGCCCCCCACCATACCAACACAAGCCATGGCTAGCCGAATTCACGGGTGCCCTCCAAACGATCAAATTTCCGGGGGAGTTTGTTTTATTATATTTTTCTTCATTTTGATTATAGGACTGGGCATCCCAATTACCAGCCTATCTCGTGCAATGACAAGTGAATAAACACTCATCTGAGAATAACCCACTTAGCATGGAAGATGCTGACCGCCCCCTGTCGCTCCATGAGCGGTACAGGCACACAAAACAGATGTTTATTTGAATGATTAGAGGTGGCACATGCAAATTTACTTGGAACGACAGAGTAATACCGCATATAGGTAGATATAGTGGACTCATCTGGAACAACTTTGGTTTAAGGATTTGGATGCACAAGCAGTATTCCTGCTTAGTACAGGTGAAGGCTAGCAAACAGATTGAGAAGCGACCAATTAGAGAGCGAAAACGGTCATAATCATGCATTGAGAATAATTAACATTGAATACTAGCATGAGTAGGATATAAACACTCTGAATATAAATATCGTGAAGGCTGCATTGGTTTTGAATCAACTACATGCGTGAACATGTGCCAAGTCAAGCCACTTGAAATATTCAGAGGAAGATACCACTAACATACTACATCATAACCATTTTAATGCATCTTGACATCCAAGATAAATCATTATCCACTCCTAGCTACTTAAGCATGGCATGAGCAACTATAATCTCTAATTGTCATCACAAACATGTTTACTCATAATATGCTGAATCATGGATACTGAGTTAAACATATTTACAAAAACAAAAACAACAAGAGTTCATACCAACTTTTCCTTGCCACAGTCACTTCATCAAATCATCGTCATTATTGCCTTTCACTTGCATGACCGAATGATGTGAAAATAATAATAGTGCAAGAGTGTCGTGGACTAAGCTAGAATCTGCAAACATTTTATTCAAGGGAGAAGACAAGGTAATATTGACTCTTTGTTAGATTATCCATAAAGCATATGAGAGCCAATCAACATTTTCATCATGGTCTTCTCCTACAATGACTCAATGAAAAGAAAAGAAATTCAGAGAAACACATTGAAATATTTTTGAAGTTTTTAGTTTTTCTGAAGAAAACAAATTAAAGAAGAAAAACAAAAAGCGAGAAAAACTATTTACACGGGAGAACTCCCAACAAACAAGAAAAGAAGAAACGAGAAATCTTTTTGGGTTTTCTTTTAATACTATGAACTAATTAAAGAGAAGGAAAAAACCAAAAAGAAGCTAGAAATATTTTTGGATTTTTGAAAATTTTCAAACACACACGAAGAAAGCGAAAATAAAACTAACATGGATATACAATGAAAGAGGATGAACACTGACAACTGGAATAAATGTGTGAACATGAATGTAATGTCAGTGACAAATACGTACTCCCCAAAGCTTAGGCTTTCGGCCTAACTTGGTCTACTACCATCCATAAAATCCATCAGGCCCAGTAGGGATGTAGTTAGGCGGAGGCACTTGAGCGTCCCAAGGCTGGGCCTCGTTCTCCGCCGCGGCCAACTCGTTCTTGTAAGAAATGAGGTTCGGTGGTAGGATGGTGTATCCATACCTGGCATAAGAATCAAACAAGGAAGGTGCAAGCAACGAAATAATCTCATGAGTTACCTCGCTAAATACCAAATTATAACAAATGTAGTGGGGAGGCTCAGGATCATCAATAAAGTGGTGATCGACAATGCACTGTTGGTCTAAATAAACCTTAGGCAGCAAATAATCATTTTGGCAGATAGAAACATAAAGCGTTTCGCAAGACACGAAGCATAAATACCGCCATGAATTTTACCCCTAGTCCTGTTAATGTGCAAGTGGCATGCAATGATAGCTCCCAAGCTAAAAGTGTTATCACCATAGAGTGCGCCGCGTAAAATGGAGAGGTCAGGGGCACTGAGCGTACCACCTTCCTCCCTAGCAGTCAAGCATTTCCCTATAAATAAAGCAAAGTAATGCACAGCAGGAAAATGCAAGCTAGTAACTCGGGCTTTCGACACACCCCTAGTTTCTCCCACAGTCAAAGTGAGAAGGAAATCCTCGAATTCCTCAGGTCGAGGTTCCCTCACATCTCCCTAAGAAGGGATCAAACATATCTCACAAAACTCAGCTAGCGTTAACTCATGATGTTCAACATATAAATCAAAATGCACCATGGGGATATCGAGCCTAGGCAGGAAATAAAAAATTTCCACAAAGGAATTTGTAAGGATGTGGTACTGGTCACACTCATCTGCAAGGAAGTCGGTCAGCCCGGCGTTCGTGGCAAATTGCGCAAACTCTTGGCGGAACCCAGCTTCGTTCATGATGGCATTGTGTGGCCATTCGCACGATCGGACCTCCGTCCTACGCGGAATTTTGAGGTCACGGTCAGGGGCATTCCCAAGGACACTCTTGGAGCTCTCGAAGAACCTCTCCGGAGGAAGTTCATTTTCCTAAGGACAAATTTCTGAAATTTTTTGGACCACAAAAAGATGTTAACAAAAGTTGACAAGATTGGTAGCAACTACTCATACAAGTGCCTAGAGGCTATATCAAGCATTCAAACTACTTAAAACTCAAAGAATCAAGCATGCAAGCTCATTTTCAGTAGCACCAATAGCAGCAATTTATGCAAAATATAATCCACTAAAGCAAAAACTAATTGGAGCAATGGGAGAGTCACATACCAAGGAGCAATCCCCCAAAACAGTTTCGGAAACGGAGCTCCGAGCAAAGAGATCGAAAATCTCAGGTTTGGGAGCAAGAACACGAGAGAGAGCTACCATGATTTTTTTCTGGAGGTAGGAGATGAAGTGGGCTGAAGAGATAAGTGAGTGGGTTCCTGTGGGAACCATAAGGCATCTTGGCGTGCCCCCCAGGGGGGGTCACACCCTGTTGCCTTGTGAGCAACAGGGGCACCTCCTTGGGTTGTTTTCAGTGCCAAAAATTCTTAAATATTCCAGAAAAAAACATGTTAAAATTTTATTGCATTCTGAGCACTTTTATTTTTGGGTCATTTTTATTGCAAGGATAATTCAGAAAACATGATAATCATGGCATTTTACTTTATTAAACTATTAATAACAGAGAGCAAACTATGATTACAGAAAGTTGTGCTTACTAAATTCATCGACCACATGCCCCTCAAAAAGAATCCATTAATAAGGTTGATCAAGTCTTATTAACAAACTATTTTCGAGTAACATGAAACCGAAGAACTTTCATATAACACTAAGTTACCTCAACGGGGATATGCATCTCCCCAACAATAAGAATTTCATATTTCTTTTTGACAGTAGGAAGAGAAAATTTAAATCTTCCAATAGTGATTATCGAAACCTTTTCAATACAATTGATACTATTCACTGAATTTTGTTTCCTTGGGAAATAAACGGTATGCTCATTACCATTGACATGAAAAGTGACCTTGCTTTTGTTGCAATCAATAATGGCCCCTGCAGTATTAAAAAAGGGTCTACAAAGGATAATCGACATATTGTCGTCCTCGGGCATATCAAGTATAACAAAGTCTGTTAAGATAGTAACATTTGCAACTACAATGGGAACGTCCTCACAAATTCCAATAGGTATAGCAGTTGATTTATCAGCCATTTGCAAAGATACTTTAGTATGTGTGAGCTTATTCAAATCAAGTCTTCTATATAAAGAGAAAGGCATAACACTAACACCGGCTCCTAGATCACATAAAGCGGTTTTAACATAACTTCTTTTAATGGAGCATGGTATAGTAGGTATTCCCGGATCTCCTAGCTTTTTAGGTACTCCACCCTTAAAAGAATAATTTGCAAGCATGGTGGAAATTTCAGCTTTAGGTATCTTTCTTTTATTAGTGACAATATCTTTCATGTATTTAGCATATGGAGGCATTTTCAAAATATCAGTCAAGCGAGTGCGCAAAAACACAGGTCTAAGCATTTTAGCAAAGCGCTCGAAGTCTTCCTCATCCTTATTTCTAGAAGGTTTAGTATGAAAACGCATAGGTTTTTGAACCCATGGTTCTCTTTCTTTTCCATGTTTCCTAGCAATGAAATCTCTTTTATCATATCTTTTTTTCTTAGGAGGTGGGTTATCAAGATCAACAGCAGGTTCTATTTCTACATCATTATCTGGTTCTTTATGATTATCTGGTTGAGCATTAACATGAACATCATTATCATTATCATTTATCATTAGATGGGTGTTCATCAGCAGATTGTGTCTCAGCATCAGAAATAGAAACATCATTATGATTATCAGGAGGTTTTTCTACCTCAGGTTCACTAGAAGCATGCAAAGTCCAATCATTTTTATTTTTCTTTTTAGATGGACTAGGTGCATCAATATTAATTCTTTGAGAATCTTATTCAATTCTTTTAGGATGACTTTCAGGATACAGTGGCTCCTGAGTCATTCTACCTCCTCTAGTAACAACTCTAACAACATGATCATTCATTTTATTATTCATCTCATTAAGCAAATCATTCTGGGACTTAGCAATTTGTTCTAACTGAGTATGAACCATAGAAGCATGTTTACTTAACCCCTTAATATCATTAGCAGTTCGAAACATCAAATCACTCAAACGATCTATCATGAAAGCATTTCGTTTTAATTGATTGCAAACAAACATATTAAAGTGGTCTTGCTTAATGATATAATTATCAAACTCATACAGGCATTGACTTGCAGATTTATTATGAGGAATATCACCTTCATCAAATCTAATAAGAGAATTTACCTCTACTACCTGTGTTGGGATGTCGAGCCCATGTATTTCTTCAATAGGTGGTAAATTCTTAACATCTTCAGATTTAATACCTTTTTCTTTCATAGATTTCTTTGCCTCTTGCATATCTTCAGGACTGAGGAATAGAATACCTCTCTTCTTTGGAGTTGGTTTGGGCAGTGGTTTAGGAAGTGTCCAATCATTAGCATTCTTTAATATATTATTCAATAGTTCTTCAGCTTGTTCAATAGTTTATTCCCTGAAAACACAACCAGCACAACTATCTAGGTAGTCCCTAGAAACATTGGTTAGTCCATTATAAAAGATATCAAGTATTTCATTTTTCAGCAAAGTGTTTATTAGCACAGTAGTATGATAGTTTTGATAGCAGTAGTAACAGTAGCAATGGTAACAAAGACAGTAACAGTAGCAGTTTTGTAGCGATTGTAACAGCAGCAGCAACGGTAGTAACTTAGCAAAGATCAATATGCGAAAAGCATAGGCATTGGATCAGTGATGGATAATTATGTTGGATGACATCCATCATGTAACAGTCACAACCTAGAGCGATACACAATAGCTCCGATTCATCAATGTAATGTAGGCATGTATTCCGTATATAGTCATATGTGCTTATAGTAAGAACTTGCATGACATCTTTTGCCCTACCCTCCCTTGGCAGCGGGGTCCATAAGGAAACTATGGAATATTAAGGCCTCCTTTTAATAGAGAACTGGAACAAAGCATTAACACATGGTGAATACATGAACTCCTCGAATTACAACCATCCCCGGAGAGTATCCCAAACAATTTTCACTATGGGGTCTACGGATCAGAACAATAACAAGTGCATATGACAAGCGGATAGGATCAAGAACTCAAACATATTCATGAAAATATAGAGTGTTCAGATCTGAAATCATGGCACTCGGGCCCTAGTGACAAGCATTAAGCATAGCAAAGTCATAGCAACATCAATCTCAGAACATAGTGGATACTAGGGATCAAGCCCTAACAAAACTGACTCGATTACATGATAAATCTCATCCAACCCATCACCGTCCGGCAAGCCTACGGAGAAATTACTCACACCCGGTGGTGAGCATCATGAATTTGGTGATGGAGGATGTGACAACCCGAGACCGACGCTCCAGATGCCTTCCATATATTTCATTATAGCTGTCTTAATTATTTGTTTGTTGCATTCATCATCGCATCATTCGCATTGCATCGGCACTCCGTTGCCGTCATTTTCCAAAACTTGCATTCGTTCATAGTTGTTGTTTCTCCTTGCATCCGTTCGTAGTTGCCGGTGATCTTCGTTGCCTTCGATGACCGTTCCGAGACCCCTCCATTATTTTGTGATATGTTCATGCTTACATGCTACGTGTTGTTTGGTTTATTTTATTTTGCATCATGCATCTTCTCCATATGTTGTCTTGTTTGTTTTCTTTCATTTGCTCATGTTGTTTGCAACCTCTTCTTCTTCGTTGATCCTTCCATGAAGCTCGTGCTCAACTTACACTTCTCCCAAACCCATGTTCATCATTGCATCAAGTCCATGCAAGTCTCCCTCTTCCCTATCCCAACTTTCACCTTTATTAATCTGAATTGGATATTTGAGCCACATTTTGGATGCTCAAATAAATGTTCCTATTTTGCCCATAAATCATATTTATTATGTAGGGTGACCATCTATAATTTGAGCCCATTTGGGTTTGGTTTGGTTGGGTCAAAAATTGAAGCAAGTTTGAATTAAATTCAAACTTGTTTAAATTTGTTGTCTGTAAAAATCCCCAACCCATTTTTCTTAAATTGGGAATATTCCAAGGACTCCAGAACTGATTTTGTCTCTCCACATTTCCACTCCTACTCCTCTAAGCATTTTCCCCCAAGAATTCTGTTTATTTAAACAGAAAGAGAGAATCAGAGGGGGAGAGAGAGCCCACGGCACCACAACCATCCAAGGCCCAGCCGCACCTCCTATTAATCCTAGCGCTGGTTTCCTCTGTTCTAGATCCCCATCTCCCTCCTCTCGCTCCCACTCGTCTCCTTCCTATCGCCGCCAGGGAGAGCTCCTCCTCGCGAGCCCCGCACGCCGTGCCGTCTGGCAGCCACAACCGATCGGCGAGCCGCCGCTTCCCCGCGACCTCCCATTCTCCCCTGCTCGCCTCCACGCCCGGCCTCGAACGGCGCCGCCCCGCCCGCGACCGCAGGCCGACGCCATGGCCGGCCCCAACCTCTCCTACACCGTGAGCTGCTGCTGCTTGCTTGCCTCACCGGCCTTCCTCTACGCTTTGCCTCCTCTTCCTCGTGCTGAGCACCGCGCCTCCCCGAGCCGTCGTCCGAGCCGATCAGGCTCGAGCTCATCCATGGCCGCTCGGCCATCGCCCTCGCCGGACCGCCCAACGCCCCCTTTGCTCCGGCCTGAACCCCCCTGCCACCTCCTCGCTGCCTTGCTGCTCGAGCTCGGAGCTCCGTGCTGCCGCGACCGTACCTCCAGCCGCCTCCACGCCCACGCTCCCGAACCTGCGCCATGGCCGGTGGCCATGGCTACAGATGCCGCGACCACCTCTCCTTCTTTCAAAAGAGTAGGAACATACCCTTTTTTCTTATTTCCTTCAATAAAGCATTTATCGCTTCTATAGAAATCTAATAAGGGGGATTGATTCTGGTATACTTTTATTGGACTTTATTCTTATTTTAACCTTTCGATTTATTTCTATATTAAGGATAGACTGACAAAGTTGGCCTAATTTATTAGTTTTCACTAACCCTAGATTCTTTCCCTTGATAAAAAAAAATTCTGCCTCGGCTCGGGGTCTGTCTGGAAATGGAAAATAGTTCTCCCTCTCATCTGGTCTCGCCACAGTGACAAGAAAAACAAGTGAATAATTGGAATAGAACGCAATCGTCAACCAAAATCGGGTAGGATGTATTATAAAAGAAAGCCTTGCCTCACTCGCAAGTGAGGACCTCACCCCTCCTTCCTCATTTATTGAGAATGGAAAAAGACAATGTTCATTGCTTCCTCAAAACAAGAGTTCCACGGGCGGCTGCTCCTGAACGAGCTGCTCATGCTCAAACTGCTGTCGCACCCGCTGCTGCCTCCCGACCATCTCCCATAGCTGCTGCCGCTCTATTCGCTCAGATCCCCTGCATCAGCTACCATCGACCCGATAAGCGCCAGGACCTCCATTACGCGATGGCCAGAACCGCGCCAAGTCCAATGACTCATGTACGCCTACACTGCGAAGACCCGTATCACCAAGTCCAAGGACACCAAAACGATGCGTTAAGTACCTCTACCGATGACCCCGACCATCTACGGAACGTGTACGACTACCGATGCGAAGACCCGTGGACCATAAGCGTCATGTTCGACCACTGTCTCGAGTACCACTACCGTCGATCCCGAAGGGCTCGGATTCGTCAAGTCCCTTGCCAACAAGAATACCACTACCATCGCCGAAGACCCATGTACCACAAGCTCCAAGGTTGACTACATTTTGCTACCCTGACCGGAACCGTCAAGTTCCCGATACCACAGTGGCGCCAAGTACCTAGACGAACGTGAACGACTACCACCGACGTGTACGACTACCGATGACCCTCCAAGTCCGTCTATGATTGCCGTGTACAACTACCCTCGCGGCCGTGATCCATGATGTCCACGACGACTTGAAGACCTGGGATGCGCCAAGTTCCTCTTTGACAAGTGTACGCCTACCAAACCGCGAGTACCACTACTTCCCACGACGACCCATGAACATCTACTTACGTTGATGACTCGGTCCGCCCCGAACGCTTGCTCCGAAGGTATAACCCCCGAGATGACCGCGAAGCTATGACCTTGTGATGTGAGATGCACCACTGGTTTGCACCCTGGCCTAATTTTTCCTTGCACGTTTTTCGTTTCCATGCCATCGACACGTGGGACACCCGGTATCCGGGATTACTCCCCGTCACTCTTGCACGTCCACACATCTCACATTTGATCTTTTGCGCCGTCATCTCAATGAGTTGCCGGATAACCGGAATGTTGCCATGGCATCATTTCCATTTTCGTTGTCGTGGCACCCCTTTCTTTCCGTCATGACGACAAATGCTCATGTCAACATCTTCATAAAATTGCAAATAACTTAATATGTCATCCTCATGCATATAATAACTCATGAACCGTGCACCGGATTAAAACAAACTATATATGTAAAATGCTTAGAATTTGATGTAGTTTAATAATATCCAACTTTCATCCATATTTAAAATGTTAAAATTGTTGTTTGCATTAATTTGCATAAATGACATGTTAAAATGGTTTATTTCACAACTAAATAACCGTAGCTCCGAATTAAATAAATTATATATGTAACTTGACTAGAAAAATGTGTAAAATGACATGGTGGCATTGCTTTACATGTTTAACAACATTAAAATTGTGTTTTAGGAAGTACAGTACCAAATTCGAAAATTGCATATGGGGATTTTCCGGAATAGTTCTTGGATGTTTCCGGCCTCATTTAAATTGCCTATATATATAGGTAGTTTACTTGTGCTTCACCTCTTGCCAAGATGAACAACATTTAATCTTGCCATATACATAAACGGGAGTGAACTAAATAATTGGATGTGGAGTTTCGTCAATATGCAACTCGTTGCATATTAAGCTTCACTTAATGTGTAGTATTGTTTGTTGCACTCTTGCCATGCCATGCCTCATTAATCCGGACATGCATCATACTTGGCTGTGCATCATGCTATGGTATGCTTGTTTGTTTACCCTGTTGCTTGCTTCTTTCCGGTTGCGCTTCTTCTCGATAGTCCGGATATGTTTTGGAGTGAGGATTCGTTCGACTACTTCATGGACTGGATCGTCTTCCTAGCGGGATTTCAGGCAAGATGATCATGACCTTGGATATCTCTACTATCTTTGCTTGCTAGTTGTCTCGATGTTATCGCTATGTCGCACTTCCTACCACATATATGTCAACCTCCCATATGCCATGATACAGCCTCTAAGCACCCTTACCCAGCAAACCGTTGTTTGGCTATGTTACTGCTTTGCTCAGCCCTTTCTTATAGCGTTGCTAGTTGCAGGTGCAGTTGCAGGTTGCAGGTGCAGTCGCCGCCAGGGAGAGCTCCTCCTCGCAAGCCCCGCACGCCGCGCCGTCTGGCAGCCACAACCGATCGGCGAGCCACCGCTTCCCCGCGACCTCCCATTCTCCATGCTCGCCTCCACGGCCGGCCTCGAATGGCGCCGCCCCGCCCGGGACCGCAGGCCAACGCCATGGACGGCCCCAACCTCTCCACCACTGTGAGCTGCTGCTCCTTGCTTGCCTCGCCGGCTCTCCTCTGTGCTTTGCCTCCTCTTCCTCGTGCTGAGCACCGCGCATCCCCGAGCCGTCGTCCGAGCCAATCGGGCTCGAGCTCATCCATGGCCGCTCGGCCATCGCCCTCGCCGGACCGCCCAACGCCTCCTCTGCTCTGGCCTGAACTCCCCTGCCACCTCCTCACTGCCTTGCTGCTGGAGCTCGGAGCTCCGTGCTGACGCGACCCTACCTCCAGCCGCCTCCACGCCCACGCTCCCGAACCTGCGCCATGGCCGATGGCCATGGCTACAGATGCAGCGACCACCTCTCCAACACCCTGCTGTCGCGCCCGCTGCTGCCTCCCGACCATCTCCCATAGCTGCTGCCGCTCTATTCACTGGGATCCCCTGCATCAGCAACCATCGACCCGATAAGCGCCAGGACCACCATCACGCGATGGCCAGAACCGCGCCAAGTCCAATGACTCATGTACGCCTACACTGCGAAGACCCGGATCACCAAGTCCAAGGACACCAAAACGATGCGTCAAGTACCTCTACCGATGACCCTGGCCAGCTACAGAACATGTACGACTACCGACGCAAAGACCCGTGGACCATAAGCGTCAAGTTCGACCACCGTCTCGAGTACCACTACCGTCGACCCCGAAGGGCTCGGATTCGTCAAGTCCCTCTCCAACAAGAGTACCACTACCATCGCCGAAGACCCATGCACACAAGCTCCAAGGTCGACTATGTTTTGCTGCCCTGACCGGAACTGTCAAGTATCCGATACCACAGTGGCGCCAAGTACCTAGACGAACGTTAACGACTACCACCGACGTGTACGACTACCGACGACCCTCCAAGTCCGTCTACGATTGCCGTGTACAACTACCCTCGCGGCTGTGATCCATGACGTCCACGATGACTTGAAGACCTGGGATGCGCCAAGTTCCTCTTTAACAAGTGTACGCCTACCAAACCGCGAGTACCACTACTTCCCACGACGACCCATGAACTCTACTTACGTTGATGACTCGGTCCGCCCCGAATGCTTGCTTCCAAGGTATAACCCCCGAGATGACTGTTAAGCGATGACCTTGTGATGTGAGATGCACCGCTGGTTTGCACCGTGGCCGAAGTGTTCCTTGCACATTTCTTGTTTCCATGCCATCGACATGTGGGACACCCGGTATCCGGGATTACTCCCCGTCAATCTTGCACGTCCACACATCTCACATTTGATCTTTTGCGCCGTCATCTCAATGAGTTGCCGGATAACCGGAATGTTGCCATGGCATCATTTCCGTTTTCTTTATCATGGCACCCCTTTCTTTCCGTCATGACGACAAATGCTTCATATCATGCTCATGTCAACATCTTCATAAAATTGCAAATAACTTAATATGTCATCCTCATGCATATAATAACTCATGAACCGTGCATCGGATTAAAACAAACTATATATGTAAAATGCTTAGAATTTCGTGTAGTTTACTAATATGCAACTTTCATCCATATTTAAAATGTTAAAATTGTTGTTTGCATTAATTTGCATAAATGACATGTTAAAATGGTTTATTTCACAACTAAATAACCGTGGCTCTGAATTAATTAAATTATATATGTAACTTGACTAGAAAAATGTGTAGAATGACATGGTGGCATTGCTTTACATGTTTAACAACACTAAAATTGTGTTTTAGGAAGAACAGTACCAAATTCAAAAATTGCATATGGGGATATTCCGGAATTGTTCTAGGTTGTTTTCGGCATCATTTAAATTGCCTAGATAGGTAGTTTACTTCTGCTTCACCTCTTGCCATGATGAATAACATTTAATCTTGCCATATACATAAACAGGAGCGAACTAAATAATTGGATGTGGAGTTTCGTCAATATGCAACTCGTTGCATATTAAGCTTCACTTAATGTGTAGTATTGTTTGTTGCACTCTTGCCATGCCATGCCTCATTAAACCGGACATGCATCATACTTGGTTGTGCATCATGCCATGATATGCTTGTTTGTTTACCCTGTTGCTTGCTTCTTTCCGGTTGCGCTTCTTCCCGATAGTCCGAATATGTTTCGGAGTGAGGATTTGTTCGACTACTTCATGGACTCGATCTTCTTCCTAGCGGGATTTCAGGCAAGATGATCATGACCTTGGATATCTCTACTATCTTTGCTTGCTAGTTGTCTCGATGCTATCGCTATGTCGCGCTTCCTACCACATATATGTCAGCCTCCCATATGCCATGATACAGCCTCTAACCACCCTTACCCAGCAAACCGTTGTTTGGCTATCACTACTGGAATCAGCAAATTTGCCGTCTGCCAGTTCTTTGCCGTCAGCTGGCGGACGGCAAAGAAGCTCTTTGCCATCCGTTTCCAGAAAACAGACGGCAAAGAACTAGCTGACGGCAAAGAAGCTCTTTGCCATCAGCCACCCCTTTGCCGTCTGCTAGCGGATGGCAAAGAAACTTTGCCGTCCGTCAGCAGACGGCAAAGAGGGAGGTGGGCCCACTAACGAGCTGCTTACAAAAAACCCTAACGGCCCCCCTCTTTGCCGTCTGCTAGCAGACAGCAAAGAGTAAAAAGGTAGATGGCAAAGGCAGGGCAGACGACAAAGAATTGAGTTAACTAACGGCAGCGCCCACCCCGCCCCTGTCTCTCTGTTTCTCTCCCTGTCCTCCCCGACGACCACCGCACGCGCGCCACCCCCCCCCACCTGCCGCCGCCCCACCACCCCGCCCCTCTCTCTCTCCCCGGCGCCCCCGACACCCCACCGCCACCGCCCCCGCCGCGCCACCCGCCGCCCCCGATGCCCCACCACCCCGTCCCTCATCCCCTCTCTCTCCACTACTCTCTTGCGCGCGCCGCCGTCCCCATCTCGCGCCGCCACCCCGCCCCATGCCACCATCCCCATCCGCCAACGCCACCCCGTCCCCGCGCATCGCCCTCCTCCAACGCCGCCACCCCCTGCCTCCTCCAGCCCACCGCCGCCGCCGCCGGCCTCCTCCACCTCCACCGCCGGCGTCGGCCTCCTCCACCTCCACCAACGCCGGCTTCCACCTCCCCCACTCCGGTGAGCCCCCTCCCCCTCTCTATTTTTTCATTTTTTATCTGTTTTAGTAATTTTTGTGTTCTGTTTTAGTATTAGTTAAATCTAGTTTAGTTGTAGTTAGGTTTATTAGTTGTAGTTTGTTGTAGAAGATGTAAAAAATGTAGTTAGTAAGATTTTAGGAATTAGGGTTACTTAGCTTATTTAATTAGGTCTAGCATTAGTTAAAGGAGAGGAGGATAAGAAGAAGAGGAGGAGGAGAAGAGGAGAGGAGGAGAAGAAGAAGAGGAGGAGGAGAAGAAAAAAAGAAGAAGAAGAAGAAGAAGAAGAAGAAGAAGAAGAAAGAGGAGAGGAGGAGAAGAAGAAGAAGAAGAAGAAGAAGAAGAAGAAGAAGAAAAGGAAGAAAAGGAAGAAGAGGAAGAAGAAGAAAAGGAAAAAGAGGAAAAAAAGAAGAAGAGGAATTGCCATGATGCATCTGTTTTTTAAATGCCCGTTTTCCAGGGAGTGTTGGGATGCCGTTGGAATCGCTTGGCCCAACTCGGATGAAACATTTGCATTGTTGCATCAACGCAGAACGTCTGTTCATGGAAATTTTTATCATTGCAGCGTCGGGGGTCTAGAAAGAAAGGAATAACAAATACTTCGAGGGATCCATCCATCTTTTGCGTCGTGGCGCACAAGGTTCAAAGAAGATTTTCGCCTTCTCATCCACCGAGCAAAAAATAGACTAGCTAGCTCCCTTTATAAACAGCCTAGTGGAGACCCTGTAGTGGTCTCTGATGTAGTTCATATTAGTATATTTGTAGTTTTGTTTCTCTGGTTTGTCATCTAACCCCTCACTAACCCCCCTCCCCCTCTTTTATCTAGTTTGTACAAAAACTATGTAACTGCAGTTTGATCTGATTATAGAAAGTCAGTAGGGAGGCTTTTCCCTACTGTCCCTTGGCCCTAAAATAACTTTTTTATCTGTTTTAGTAATTTTTGTGTTCTGTTTTAGTATTAGTTAAATCTAGTTTAGTTGTAGTTAGGTTAATTAGTTGTAGTTAGTTGAAGAAGATGTAAAAAATGTAGTTTAGTTGTAGTTAGTAAGATTTTAGGAATTAGGGTTACTTAGCTTATTTAGTTAGGTCTAGCATTAGTTAAAGGAGAGGAGGAGAAGAAGAAGAGGAGGAGGAGAAGAGGAGAGGAGGAGAAGAAGAGGAGGAGGAGGAGAAGAAAAAATGAAGAAGAAGAAGAAGAAGAAAAAGAGGAGAGGAGGAGGAGAAGAAGAAGAAGAAGAAGAAGAAGAAGAAGAAAAGGAAGAAAAGGAAGAAGAGGAAGAAGAAGAAAAGGAAAAAAGAGGAAAAAAAGAAGAAGAGGGGAAGAAGAAGAAAACGACACCCCGAAACCCTGACCCGACCCCGACACGGCACCCCGACCCCGACACGGCACCCCGACACCCCAACAGCCCGACCCCGACACGGCACCCCGACCCCGACCCCGACCCCGACACGGCACCCCGACCCCGACACGGCACCCCGACACCCCGACACCCCGACACCCCGAAACCCCGACACCTCGACACCCCTACACCACGACACCCAGACACGACACCCCCGACATGACACCCCGACCCCGACACGACACCCCGACACCCCGACACCCAGACACGACACCCCCGACACCTCTTCGGCTTCCTGTTGATGAAACTTGTCGGTCTTCGTGCCGATGAAACCTGCTAGTTATTAGGTATTCAATTTTTTTATGTTGTACTAATTTCGTTTACTCTTTGTCATTTCAGGTGTTGACAGATGGTGGGCGCGGGTCGAGAGCGCTCCGAGCCTCCTTCCTCGGCGCGTGCTGGGAGGGGTGCTATTATTCCGCCCGAGCACCTTCGGAAAGCGCTGGTACATAGTCTGCAGACACCGGAGGGCGCTCCTTCTTCGGCCGGGAGAGGTCGGGGGAAGACGAAGAGGGGTGCTAGAGGTGGACGTGGCGGCGGGAGAGGTAGGAAGGCTGCTGTGCCTTCCTCGCCGCCACCCCCAGCTGATTCTCCCAACCACAGGAGTGCTCCGTCTCAGGTGGACCCGTCTGACTTGGACCCATCTCGGACTCCGGTCCACGAGCCTCGGGCCGACGAGCCTCGGGTCGCCGAGCCTTTGTCCCAGGAGACTCCGGTCCCAGAGTCTTCGTCCCAGGAGACTCCGGTCCCAGAGTCTTCGTCCCAGGCGACTCCGGTCCCAGAGTCTTCCTCCCACGTGACTCCGGAGGCTAGTGGCCATGCTGATGGTGGCGAGGACAGATTTTCTGAGGATAGCTATAGCGAGGGCGAGCTGGTTGAGGAGGGCAAGAAGGTCTACCAGCGTGGTGGTACAAAGCTCCCGCCCGTGCCGGCGACCCGCGATCAGAGGTGGTTGATTGAGCCTAATGGGGAGAAGTAAGTGCATTTACTCTTTTTTAACCTTTTGCCTTCATGTTTCTTCAAATTAATATCTAATGTGTTGGCCTTGTCATACTGCAGGGGTTGGAAACACGCCCCTGGTGTCCGCAGGCCCAACCAGGTCCTTGGTGTGCTTCTCCGGCACCACTTCCCGGGGTGGGTCACATTTCCCAGTGAGGGTGAGGTTCGACAGCTAGGACTGAGCTCGGAGCTGTACGTGGCTGCCCCGGCCCCGCCGGAGGAGAGGGTCAACGATGTCTTGTGCGAGACGGTGGCCGACATTGTGATCTGGCGGTTTTGGGTAATTTCTCCTTTACAGAATTAAAAATCAACAGCACCTAGTGATTGTACTAATCAGTGTTGTCTTGTTTGATTGCAGACCATCTACAGGTGTCTTGAGGAACACGAGGCGGACGCGGATATTGTTCTCATAGCCGAGTGCAAGCGCCTATTTTAGAACTTACGACACGAGGCTCGGGTGCAGGCTGTTCGAGACTACTATGCCTCGACTAACATTAAGAGGGCCAAGAAGAAGTGCCGCTCCAAGTTTCTCAGTAAGGAGAAGTACATGAAGGTAATTACCTATTCTTAAGGCCTTGTACTTAGTTTCCTTGATTTGATTCGTAGGCGTAGTGCTGAAAGTTCTCTTGTCTAACTTAGGTGCCCCCGAGATGGTGTGCGGATAGGATGGACTATTGGGAGGCGTTGGTGGATGAGTGGTGCTCTTCCCACTGGCTAACCGTCCACAACAAGGCCAAGGATAATCGTGCCCAAATGAAAGGTGTGCCACACCATCAAGGGAGCTCCAACCTGTTTGAGTTCGGGGATCACTGGGTATGTGGTTTGCTTCATGATTCATGCAATTTCATTCTTCATGCTAGCTTGAGCCCTTAACTAATATTATGTTCCTCTCTTTTAGGCGCGACACAACAAGAAGGAGGTGCCACCGCTGTTTGACCTCTATGCCATGGCCCATACTGCCCCGTACAAGAAGGCCAAGGCATTCTCTGAGGATGACCTCGATAATCCAGAGAGCTTCAGCAACATCTCCTCCCACAACAAGCTCGTGAGGTACAGAGATGAGGGGAGGAGGAGGAAAGGGGAGGACTTCAACCCGAGCCAGAGTCCTTTTGATCCAGAGCTCGTGATGATATCTGGTGGCGGGAGGCCCCATGGCTCGATAGCCATTGGGGATGGACTGATACGTTGTCCTAGAACTCTTCCGGAGATCAAGAAGCGCCAGACGAGCTCTGATCCTGAGATAAGGCCTCGTCCACGGCCAATGGAGCTCGCCATCGAGGCTAGGGCCCAGGAGCTTCTGGCGGAGGCAAACAGGCAGGGGGCGGAGAGGGAGAGGGACATGGAGGAGAGGACGGCTAGGCTGGTGGAGGAGGAGAGGAACCGGAATGACGCGTCTCACCGGGCCCTATACGAGCTCCTCGTGGTAAGTTTCTCCTGCATATTAGCCAAATCATGCACGTAATGTTCGTTTCATCACTAACTAATATGACTGACTCGTGAAAACAAAATGTGCAGACCGTGTGCCAGAACAACGGTCAGACCCCTCCGCCGATGCCCCAGATTGGTATAGCACCCACGGCGAGTTTCATTTGAATGGTCATTAGTTACTAGCATTCACATTTGAGTTGCATCATGCTAACGAGACATTGCAAATGATATTTGGTGTACCATGCCTCCCAACAAGCATCGACCGATCCTTCTCCGTCTGGCGCAACCCCGACCGGTCCTTCTCCGTCTCACACTGGAGCAAGCCCGACCGGTCCTTCACCTCCGTGATGATGGTAAGTTTTCCAAAGTGTTTTGCTTAACAAATGCATACTTAGCTTAAGAAATGACCTATTTAGCTCCAAAATGACCTATACTTAGCTTATTTTCCTCGAAAATGACATAATAACCTTACTTAGCTCCAAAATGACATATTTTACCTAGGATAGCTATAAAATGACCTATACTTAGCATTTTTCCCTCCAAAATGACTTAATATGCTTAGTTAGCTAAAAAATGGCATAACTACCTAGGATAGCTCAATAATGATCTATACTTAGCTTAGCAAGTTCATTTATGACATAATTAGCTTACTTAGGTAAAAAATGGCATAATAACCTTGGTTTAGCTGCAAACTGTCATATCATTAGTTTATTTTCCTCCAAAATGACAAAATAACCTTACCTAGCTCCAAAATGACCGATTTTAACTAGGATAGCTCAAAAATGACCTACACTTACTATTTTGTCCTCCAAAATGAATAAATATGCTTAGTTAGCTCAAAAATGGCATAACTACCTAGGTTAGCTCAAAAATGACCTATACTTAGCTTCTTTAGTTCATTTGTGACATACTTAGCATACTTAGGTCAAAAATGGCATAATAATCTTGGTTACCTCCAAAATGACATTGACTTAGCTTATTTTCCTCGAAAATGACATAATAACCTTACTAACCTCCAAAATGACCTATTTACCTAGCTTAGCTCTAAAATGACCTAAACTTAGCATTTTTACCTAGCTTAGCTAAAAAATGGCATAATTACCTAAGTTACCTTCGTTAGAAGAAGAAGAAGATAAAGAAGAGGAGAAAAAGAAAGAGAAGAAAAATTCTTCTTCTTCTACTTCTACTTCTTCTTCTTCTTCTTCTTCTTCTTCTAATTTCTTCTTCTACTTTCTTCTTCTTCTTCTTATTCTTCTTCTTCTAACTTTCTTCTTCTACTTCTTCTTCTTCTTCTTCTACTTCTACTTCTACTTCTTCTTCTTCTTCTTCTTCTTCTTCTAACTTTCTTCTTTCCCAATTTGCAGATTTGCTTTAGATCACGGAAGCTTGCGTTGATGGAGTCTACTCTTCTCCTTGTCCTTCCTTTTTGTTTTGATTTTGTAGGATGAACAATGTGAAACTTGATACCTATATATGTATGTCTGGATGAAACCATTGTATGCTTGTTGTTGGATATATGTTGGCTATATATATATGTTGCATATGGACTTTTGAGTTGGTATGTATATGTGTTGGATGATCATATCCATATGGCAGGGATATGTATGCTTGTTGAAAGTATTTTCAAATGTATATATATATATATATATATATATATATATATCTGTGAAATTGATTGAATTTAAGAAAAAACAGAAAAAACAGGGGCAGTATAGGCACTTTGCCGTCCGCTGGCAGACGACAAAGAGTTTTGCCGTCTGCTAGCAGACGGCAAAGCTGCCACGTGGCAGCCACCTGTGCAACCTGGGGGCACTGGGCTGGCCTATGTGGTTGCTTTGCCGTCTGCTGGCAGACGGCAAAGAACTTTATATCTTTGCCGTCAGCCAGCAGACGGCAAAGCACGCCGTTAACCCCTTAACGGACGTAAGCTGCCACGTGTGCCGTCCATGCCCTTTGCCGTCTGCTGGCAGAAGGCAAAGACCTTTGCCTCTTTGCCGTCGCCCAGCAGACGGCAAAGTGGCCTTTACCGGAGCTTGTTCAGCCGGATGTGGTGCCGTCTGCTGGCTGACGGCAAAGACCTTTGCCGTCCGCAATTCATGCCTTTGCCGTCAGCCATGGCAGACGGCAAAGTTGCTGATTCCAGTAGTGTATGTTACCGCTTTGCTCAGCCCTTTCTTATAGCATTGCTAGTTGCAGGTGCAGTTGCAGGTTGTTCCATGTTGGGACATGGATATCATGGGATATCACAATATCTCTTATTTAATTAATGCATCTATATACTTGGTTTTGGGTGGAAGGCTCGGCCTTTTGCCTGGTGTTTTGTTCCACTCATGCCGCCCTAGTTTCTATAATACCGGTGTTATGATCCTTGATTAGCGTTCCTAACATGCTCAGGGGAATGGGACCCTCTTGATAGTTCGCTTTGAATAACCGCTTCCAGCAAGACCCAACTTTGGTTTTAACATTTGCCAACATAATAATACTGAATTAAATAATTAATATGCATAAGGAGTTAGCGCTACCCGAGGATTCTTAATTCAACATAATACAAGGGGGCCAGTGCTGATGGTGCTGGTCCAAACTGGGCGATGTCCGGCGCCCCCTGGGCAACCAGGGTCTCAGCTAACCCGACGTCTTGCCCATCCGGTGTGCCCTGAGAACGAGATACGTGCGACTCCTATTAGGATTGTCGGTATACCGGGAGGTATTGCTGGACTTGTGTTACCATTGTCGAAATGTCTTGTGCACCGGAATTTCGGGGATACTTCGGGCTGACTCGAGGTTGATCGCGTTTTCTTGAGGTTGAGGTCTTCCACCGTAGCTTGTGTTGGTTTGTGATGGACCAGGTTGGAACACCCCTGCAGGGTTATATCTTACGCGAAGCCGTGCCCGCTGTTATGTGGCGACTGGATATTTATAACCTTCAGTTGTAGAGAACTTGACACTAAGTCTAATTAAAATACACCAACCGTGTGCGTAACCGTGATCGTCTCTTTTCGAGGGAGTTCGGGAAGAGAACACGGTGGGGTTATGTTTGACTTGTAAGTAGGTGTTCAGGATCACTTCTTGATCATTATTAGTTTGCGACCATTATGCGTAATTTACTCTTCTTATTCTTGTACTCATAAGTTAGCCACCATATAATGCTTAGTGCTTGCTGCAACCTCACCACCTTACCCTTCCATACCCATTAAGCTTTGATAGTCTTGCTACCCATGGTTATGGGATTGCTGAGTCCTCATGGCTCACTCATTACTACAACAACAGATGCAGGTACAGGTAATGCGATGATTTGGCGTGAGAGCGATGCACGTTTGCTTTTGGAGTTCTTCTTCTTCATTGATCTTGGGATAGGTTCCAGGTCGGCAGCCTGCGCTAGCAGGGTGGATGTCGTTCGTGTTTTTCGTTTGTTTTCATCCATAGTTGGATTCTGCTCTTCTGTATGGTGTTTGCTATGTATTGATGTATTCCTGTGATGATTGTATGTATTTGTATGTATCCATATCTATTATGTACATGGGACGATGTAATGATATCCACCTTGGAAGCGTCTTCAATATGCGCTTCTATCCCTGGTGGGACCTCCGAGTCCCTCGAGGATAGGATCGCATATTGGGCATGTCAGAGGATGGTTGATGATAATGACGGCGTCGAATCCCCCTCTCCGGAGCCCCGAACAGACTCCAGATCAGCCCTCCTGATGAAGAATAGGAGGTGGCGGCAGCTCCGTATCGTAAAATACGATGAAACTTCTTCTCCTATTTTTTCTCGGGGAAAGAGAATTTATAGCATTGGAATTAGGTCAGGAGGACCTCTGTGGGCCCCACAAGGCATCACGGCGCGCCCCAGGGGCGTCGCGCTCTGTTACCTTGTGAGCAACAGGGGCCCCCTCTCCAGTTGTTTCTTGCGCCAATATTTTTTATATATTTCACAAAAAATCTCCAAAAAGTTTCGTCCAATTCTGAGAAGTTTGATTTCTGCACAAAAACAACACCATGGTAGTTCTGCTGAAAACAACGTCAGTCCGGGTTAGCTCCATTCAAATCATGCAAATTAGAGTCCAAAACAAGAGCAAAAGTGTTTGGAAAAGTAGATACGACAGAGACATATCACACACCGTCCTCTGCCTCCAGCTCTTCCGCGCTACCGGCAACTTCAAACCGCCGGCAAGTGTGGTGCCCTTGTGCAACAACTTCGCCAAAGACGCTATCATTGCAATGATGCCATCTTGCAATGCTGATGGCGTCGAAGGCTCTTGGCAAGAACTGCCCGAAGACGCAGTAAGAGAATGGTTTGATACACTGGTGGAGAGGCCCATCAGGGAAGAAACAGACCTCATCCGTGACACCACTGATGAGGAACTGGAGCATATTGCCATTCGGGCGACAGAGGCAGGAATAGCTGAAGGAGCGAGTGGTTCTGGATCCGCGGCAGCTGATGCTGATGAAGAGGCCAAGGATGAAACGGCAAAGGAACTGCCGGAAGAGCTTGTCAAGGAACAGGGAGAAGAAACTGCCAAAGAGCAAGTACATAGGGTGCTCCCTGTTCCTCCTGTCCCGTCAAAGAAGCCTCACATCTTTCGAAAAGCTGTCTCCGGAGAGCCAGTCCATGGAGCATCTTCAGGTGATGAAGTATTTGTTGGGGAACGTTGCATGGGAAACAAAATTTTTCCTACGCACACACAAGATCTATCCATGGTGATGAGCATCTACGAGAGGGAGAGTGGATCTACATACCCTTGTAGATCGCTAAGCGGAAGCGTTAAGAAACGCGGTTGATGTAGTCGAACGTCTCCGTGATCCAAATCGCAAGTCGTCCCTCGATCCAAGCACGATCCAGTGCCGAACGGACGGCACCTCCGCGTTCAACACACGTACGGCTTGATGACGATCTCCGCCTTCTTGATCCAGCAAGAGGGAGCGGAGAAGAAGAAGAGTTCCAGCAGCACGACGGCGTGGTGGTGTTGATGAAGAACTATTTCAGCAGGGCTTCGCCTAAGCACTACTGAAGTTATGACGTAGGAGGAACTAGAGGTTGCCGGCACACGGCTTGGGGCAATCTTATGTCACCCGTGTGCTAGCCCTGCCCCTCTATTTATATGTTGAGCCTTGGGGTCTAAACTTGGAGTAAAAGCCTCCTCCAGGTCGGTTTTGCCCGCACAAGGTCGGTTTGGCCCGCAGGGAAAGAGTCCAACTCGGATCCCTGCAGTACCGCGCACAAGCGGTAGTACCGCTTACGATAAGCGGTAGTACCGCTTGACCAGCTTAAGCGGTAGTACCGCTGACGATAAGCGGTAGTACCGCTTGACCAGCTTAAGCGGTAGTACCGCTAACACAGTAGCGGTAGTACCGCTTAACCAGCTTAAGCGGTAGTACCGCTGCTACAGTAGCGGTAGTACTGCCTTACCAACTTAAGGCAGTAGCAAAACTTCCTTTTGCATTTTCCAATACCTCGTGGGCTTTATCCCTTTGGCCCATATAAAGTGTTGCTGCACCCGAACACTTCGGTAAACATCCGGAACCCCTTTTCGGTGAATTCCGGAACCCTTCCGGTAACCAAAAACACTATTATCACATATATCAATTTTTACCTCCGGACTATTCCGGAGATCCTCGTCATGTCCGGGATCTTATCCGGGACTCCGAACAACTTTCGGTCACCAACAAAATAACTCAACTATACTAATCGTCACCAAACGTTAAGCGTGTAGACCCTGCGGGTTGGAGAACTATGTAGACATGACCGAGACACCTCTACGGTCAATAACCAATAGCGGGACCTGGATGCCCATATTGGCTCCTACATATTCTACGAAGATCTTTATCGTTTGAACCTCTATGTCAAGGATTCAGTTAATCCCGTATGCTGTTCCTTTTGTTCTTCGGTATGTTACTTGCCCGAGATTCGATCGTCGGTATCTCTATACCTAGTTCAATCTCGTTACCGGCAAGTCTCTTTACTCATTCCGTAATACAAGATCTCGTGGCTAACACTTTAGTCACATTGCTTGCAAGGCTCATTGTGATGTTGTATTACCGAGTGGGCCCTGAGATACCTCTCCGTCACACGGAGTAACAAATCCCAGTCTTGATCCATGCCAACCCAACAGACACCCTCGGAGATACCTGTAGAGCACCTTTATAGTCACCCAGTTACGTTGCGACGTTTGATACACACAAGGTATTCCTCTGGTGTTAGTGAGTTGCATGATCTCATGGTCATAGGAACAGATACTTGACATGCAGAAAACAATAGCAATAAACTGATACGATCATATGCTACGTTCGTAGTTTGGGTCTTGTCCATCACATCATTCTCCTAATGATGTGATCCCGTTATCAAATGACATCTCATGTCAATGGCTAGGAAACCTTAACCATCTTTGATCAACGAGCTAGTTAACTAGAGGCTTACTAGGGACACAGTGTTGTCTATGTACCCACACATGTATTTGAGTTTCCAATCAATACAATTATAGCATGGATAATAAACGATTATCATGAACAAGGAAATATAATAATAACTAATTTATTATTGCCTCTAGGGCATATTTCCAACAGTCTCCAACTTGCACTAGAGTCAATAATCTAGTTCACATCACTATGTGATTTACATTGTAATGAATCGAACACCCATGCAGTTCTGGTGTTGTTCATGTTTAGCCCTTGGAAGAGGTTTAGTCATCGGATCTGCAACATTCAGATCCGTGTGTACTTTGCAAATATTTATGTCGTCCTCCTTGATGTAATCGCGGATGGAATTGAAGCGTCGCTTTATGTGTCTGGTCCTCTTGTGAAATCTTGGTTCCTTGGCTAGAGCAATGGCACCAGTGTTATCACAAAACAGAGTCATTGGGTTAAGCGCACTAGGCACTACTCCAAGATCTGTCATGAACTCCTTCATCCAGACACCTTCCTTCGCCGCCTCCGAGGCTGCGATGTACTCCGCTTCGCATGTAGAATCAGCTACCACGCTTTGCTTGGAACTGCACCAGCTAACCGCACCCCCATTAAGAATAAATACGTATCCGGTTTGAGACTTAGAGTCATCCGGATCAGTGTCAAAGCTTGCATCGACGTAACCCTTTACGACGAGCTCTTGATCACCTCCATAAACGAGAAACATGTCCTTAGTCCTTTTGAGGTACTTCAGGATATTCTTGACCGCCGTCCAGTGTTCCATTCCTGGATCACTTTGAAACCTTCCGACCATACTTATGGCAAGGCTGACATCGGGTCTTGTGCACAGCATTGCATACATAATAGAGCCTATGGCTGAAGCATAGGGGATGACACTCATCTTTTCTCTATCTTCTGCAGTCACTGGGCATTGAGTCTTACTCAACTTTACACCTTGCAAAACAGGCAAGAACCCCTTCTTGGACTGATCCATTTTGAACTTCTTCAAAATCTTATCAAGGTATGTGCTTTGTGAAAGTCCTATTAAGCGTCTTGATCTATCTCTATAGATCTTGATGCCTAACATGAAAGCAGCTTCTCCTAGGTCCTTCATTGAAAAACTCTTGTTCAAATATTCCTTCACGCTTTCCAACATTTCTATATTGTTTCCAATCAGCAATATGTCATCCACATATAATATTAGAAACGCTATAGAGCTCCCACTCACTTTCTTGTAAATACAAGCTTCTCCGTAAACTTGTATAAACTCGAACGCTTTGATCACTTCATCAAAGCGAAGATTCCAACTCCGAGATGCTTGCACCAGTCCATAAATGGATCGCTGGAGTTTGCAAACTTTGTCAGCATTCTCTGGATCGACAAAACCTTCTGGTTGCATCATATACAACTCTTCCTTAAGGAAACCGTTAAGGAATGCTGTTTTGACATCCATCTGCCAAATTTCATAATCGAAAAAGGCAGCTATTGCTAACATGATTCTGACGGACTTAAGCATCGCTACGGGTGAGAAGGTCTCATCGTAGTCAACTCCTTGAACTTGTGAAAAACCCTTTGCCACAAGTCGAGCTTTATAGACGGTGACATTACCGTCCGCGTCCGTCTTCCTCTTAAAGATCCATTTGTTCTGAATGGCCTTACGCCCTTCAGGTAATACTTCCAAAGTCCATACTTTGTTTTCATACATGGATCCCATCTCGGATTTCATGGCCTCTAACCACTTCTCGGAATCCGGGCCCATCATCGCTTCTCCATAGCTCGTAGGTTCATCGTTGTCTAACAACATGACCTGTAAGACAGGGTTGCCGTACCACTCGGGAGCAGTACGCGTCCTTGTCGACCTACGAGGTTCGATAGTAACTTGATCCAAAGCTTCATGATCATCATCATTAACTTCCTCTTCAGCTAATGTAGGCTCCACAGAAACAACTTTCTGCACTGCGCTACTCTCAGGTTGAAGTAAAGGTTCAACAACCTCATCAAGTTCTATCTTCCTCCCACTCAATTCTTTCGAGAGAAACTCTTTCTCAAGAAATGTTCCGTTTTTAGCGACAAACACTTTGCCTTCGGATCTGAGATAGAAGGTATACCCAACTGTCTCTTTTGGGTATCCTATGAAGACGCATTTCTCCGCTTTGGGTTCCAGCTTTTCAGGCTGAAGCTTTTTGACATAAGCATCACATCCCCAAATTTTAAGAAACGACAGCTTTGGCTTCTTGCCAAACCAAAGTTCATATGGCGTTGTCTCAACGGATTTCGATGGTGCCCTATTTAAAGTGAATGCAACTGTCTCTAATGCATAACCCCAAAACGATAGTGGCAAATCGGCAAGAGACATCATAGATCGCACCATATCCAATAAAGTTCGATTACGACGTTCGGACACACCATTACGCTGTGGTGTTCCAGGCGGTGTCAGTTGTGAAACAATTCCTCATTGTCTTAAGTGACTGCCAAACTCATAACTCAGATATTCTCCTCCTCGATCAGATCGTAGGAATTTAATCTTCTTGTTACGATGATTCTCAACTTCACTCTGAAATTGTTTGAACTTTTCAAACGTTTCAGACTTGTGTTTCATTAAGTAAATATACCCATATCTACTTAAGTCATCAGTGAAGGTGAGAAAGTAACGATAACCACCGCGCACCTCAATGCTCATTGGACCGCACACATCAGTATGTATGATTTCCAATAAGTCACTTGCCCGTTCCATTGTTCCAGAGAACGGCGTTTTAGTCATCTTGCCCAAGAGGCATGGCTCACATGTGTCAAGTGATTCAAAATCAAGTGACTCCAAAAGTCCATCAGCATGGAGCTTCCTCATGCGTTTTACGCCAATATGACCTAAACGGCAGTGCCACAAGAAAGTGGTATTATCATTATCAATCCTACATCTTTTGGCATCAATGTTATGAACATGTGTATCATTACTATCGAGATTCAATAAGAATAAACCGCTTACATTGGGTGCATGACCATAAAAGATATTACCCATATAAATAGAACAACCATTATTCTCTGATTTAAATGAGTAACCGTCTCGCAATAAACAAGATCCAGATATAATGTTCATGCTTAACGCAGGCACCAAATAACACTTATTTAGGTTCATCACTAATCTCGACGGTAATCGAAGAGCGAGCGTGCCGACGGCGATCACATCAACCTTGGAACCATTTCCCACGTGCATCGTCACTTCGTCCTTCGCCAGCCTCCGTCTATTCCGCAGTTCCTGTTTAGAGTTGCAAATATGAGCAACTGCACCGGTATCAAATACCCAGGCACAACAACGAGGGTTGGTAAGGAACATATCAATAACATGTATATCATATATACCTTGTTTGTTGTTGGCCGCCTTCTTGTCAGCCAAATACTTGGGGCAGTTCCGCTTCCAGTGTCCAGTTCCCTTGCAATGAAAGCACTCAGTTTCTGGTTTGGGTCCAGCCTTGGGTTTCTTCACAGGAGCAGCAACTGCTTTGCCACCCTTCTTAGATTTACCCTTCTTACCCTTGCCATTTTTCTTGAAACTAGTGGTTTTATTGACCATCAACACTTGATGCTCCTTCTGAATTTCAGACTCAGCGGCTTTCAGCATCGCAAACAGCTCGGCGACTGACTTGTTCATCCCGTGCATGTTATAGTTCAACACGAAGCTCTTGTAGCTAGGTGGCAATGATTGAAGAACTCTGTCAGTGATAGCCTCTGGCGGAAGGGGCATCCCCAATTCAGCCAGACGGGTGGAGTACCCAGACATTCTAAGCACGTGATCACTGATAGACCCGTTCTCCTCCATCTTGCAAGTATAGAACTTATCGGAGATCTCATATCTCTCGATCCGGGCATTCTTCTGAAAGATAAACTTCAAATCCTGGAACATCTCATATGCTCCATGACGTTCAAAACGTCTTTGAAGTCCCGGTTCTAAGCCATACAACATTGCACATTGAACTATTGAGTAATCATCAGAACGAGCCTGCCAGGCGTTCACAACGTCTAGAGACTCAACTGGAGCGGGTGGATCACCAAGCGGTGCATCAAGGACATAAGCCTTCTGGGAAGCCGTAAGGATAATCCTTAGATTACGGGCCCAGTCCACAAAGTTACTTCCATCATCTTTCAACTTAGTTTTCTCTAGGAACGCATTAAAATTCAGGGGTGCTACTGCGCGAGCCATGATCTACAACATAAATATAGCAAAGACAACTTAGACTATTGTTCAAGATAATGAGTTTAATTAATCATATTACTTAAAAACTCCCACTCAAATTGACATCCCTCCGGTCATTCGAGTGTAACATGATCCAAATCCACCAACTCAAGTCCGATCATCACGTGAGTCGAGGTGGTTTCAATGGTGAACATCTTCATGTTGATCATATCTACTATATGACTCATGTTCGACCTTTCGGTCTCTTGTGTTCCGAGGCCATGTCTGTACATGCTAGGCTCGTCAAGTTTAACCCGAGTGTTCCGCGTGTGCAACATGGCTTGCACCCGTTGTATGTGAACGTGGAGTCTATCACACCCGATCATCACGGCGTGTCTCGAAACGACGAACTTTCGCAACGGTGCACACTCGGGGAGAACACAATTTATCTTGAAATTTAAGTGAGGGATCACCTTATAATGCTACCGTCGTCCTAAGCAAAATAAGATGCATAAAAGGATTAACATCACATGCAAATCATAAGTGACATGATATGGCCATGAACTTGTGCTTTTGATCTCCATCTCCAAAGCACTGGCATGATTTCCATCGTCACCGGCATGACACCATGATCTCCATCATCTTGATCTCTATCAACGTGTCGCCATGAGGTTGTCGCGCCGACTGTTGCTCCCATGACTATTGCTAACGTTTAGCGATAAAGTAAAGCATTACATAGCGCTTAATGATTGACACGCAGGTCATACAATAATTAAAGACAACTCTATGGCTCCTGCCAGTTGCCGTACTCATCGACATGCAAGTCGTGATATTCTATACAACACATGATCATCTCATACATCACATATATCTCATCATGTAATTGGCCATATCACATCACAACATACCCTGCAAAAACAAGTTAGACGTCCTCTAATTGTTGTTGCAAATTTTACGTGGCTGCTACGGGTTTGCAAGAACCGTTCTTACCTACGCAAAACCACAACGTGGTGTAGTGATTGCTTTTTGATCTTCTAAAAGAACCCTCTTCATTGAAATCGATTCAACTAAAGTGAGAGAGACAGACACCCGCTAGCCATCTTTATGCAACGAAGTTACATGTTAGTTGAAGGAACCTGTCTCGCGTAAGCGTACGCGTAATGTCGGTCCGGGCCGCTTCATCTCACAGTACCGCCGAATCAAATATCAACTAGTAACGGCAAGCAATATGTATACACCCACGCCCACAACTCGTTTGTGTTCTACTCGAGATCTCATCTACGCATAGACCTAGCTCATGATGCCACTGTTGGGGAACGTTGCATGGGAAACAAAAATTTTCCTACGCACACACAAGATCTATCCATGGTGATGAGCATCTACGAGAGGGAGAGTGGATCTACATACCCTTGTAGATCGCTAAGCGGAACAGTTAAGAAACGCGGTTGATGTAGTCGAACGTCTCCGTGATCCAAATCGCAAGTCGTCCCTCGATCCAAGCACGATCCAGTGCCGAACGGACGGCACCTCCGCGTTCAACACACGTACGGCTTGATGACGATCTACGCCTTCTTGATCCAGCAAGATGGAGCGGAGAAGAAGAAGAGTTCCAGCAGCACGACGGCGTGGTGGTGTTGATGAAGAACTATTTCAGCAGGGCTTCGCCTAAGCACTACTGAAGTTATGACGTTGGAGGAACTAGAGGTTGCCGGCACACGGCTTGGGGTAATCTTATGTCACCCGTGTGCTAGCCCTGCCCCTCTATTTATATGTTGAGCCTTGGGGTCTAAACTTGGAGTAAAAGCCTCCTCCAGGTCGGTTTTGCCCGCACAAGGTCGGTTTGGCCCGCAGGGAAAGAGTCCAACTCGAATCCCTGCAGTACCGCGCACAAGCGGTAGTACCGCTTACGATAAGCGGTAGTACCGCTTGACCAGCTTAAGTGGTAGTACCGCTGACGATAAGCGGTAGTACCGCTTGACCAGCTTAAGCGGTAGTACCGCTGACACAGTAGCGGTAGTACCGCTTAACCAGCTTAAGCGGTAGTACCGCTGCTACAGTAGCGGTAGTACTGCCTTACCAACTTAAGGCAGTAGCAAAACTTCCTTTTGCATTTTCCAATACCTCGTGGGCTTTATCCCTTTGGCCCATATAAAGTGTTGCTGCACCCGAACACTTCGGTAAACATCCGGAACCCCTTTCCAGTGAATTCCGGAACCCTTCCGGTAACCAAAAACACTATTATCACAGATATCAATTTTTACCTCCGGACTATTCCGGAGATCCTCGTCATGTCCGGGATCTTATCCGGGACTCCGAACAACTTTCGGTCACCAACAAAATAACTCAACTATACTAATCGTCACCAAACGTTAAGCGTGTAGACCCTGCGGGTTCGAGAACTATGTAGACATGACCGAGACACCTCTACGGTCAATAACCAATAGCGGGACCTGGATGCCCATATTGGCTCCTACATATTCTACGAAGATCTTTATCGTTTGAACCTCTATGTCAAGGATTCAGTTAATCCCGTATGCTGTTCCTTTTGTTCTTCGGTATGTTACTTGCCCGAGATTCGATCGTCGGTATCTCTATACCTAGTTCAATCTCGTTACCGGCAAGTCTCTTTACTCGTTCCGTAATACAAGATCTCGTGGCTAACACTTTAGTCACATTGCTTGCAAGGCTCATTGTGATGTTGTATTACCGAGTGGGCCCTGAGATACCTCTCCGTCACACGGAGTAACAAATCCCAGTCTTGATCCATGCCAACCCAACAGACACCCTAGGAGATACCTGTAGAGCACCTTTATAGTCACCCAGTTACGTTGCGACGTTTGATACACACAAGGTATTCCTCTGGTGTTAGTGAGTTGCATGATCTCATGGTCATAGGAACAGATACTTGACATGCAGAAAACAATAGCAATAAACTGATACGATCATATGCTACGTTCGTAGTTTGGGTCTTGTCCATCACATCATTCTCCTAATGATGTGATCCCGTTATCAAATGACATCTCATGTCAATGGCTAGGAAACCTTAACCATCTTTGATCAACGAGCTAGTTAACTAGAGGCTTACTAGGGACACAGTGTTGTCTATGTACCCACACATGTATTTGAGTTTCCAATCAATACAATTATAGCATGGATAATAAACGATTATCATGAACAAGGAAATATAATAATAACTAATTTATTATTGCCTCTAGGGCATATTTCCAACAATATTCGACAAGGAGACAGCCGGCAAGGCCACCGAACGGCAAGGATCTCGACGCCAAGCCCCTCAATAACGGCGAGTGCAGCGTACCTCTACGAGGAAAACAACCGTACTGGCCGCTAGAGTAGGCGGGTCTTCTCGACCTGCCGCGCCTGTGGCAACCAAGCGGGCCAGAACTTCTACCCCGCCTCCTTCCTCCAGCACCAGACCTGAGAGCTTATATGATCTCTCCATCCTTAGCGACGAGGAGGAGGAAGAAGAGTACGTGTCCTCGTCCACTTTCATCAATTCTTGATTTCTTATTCCTGTTAATCTGACCCCGCCTTGCCTTGATTTGACAGCGACGGGGAGACCTTGGCGCAAAGGATGGCCAAGAGGGCGAGGACCACGGTAGAAGACGAAACAATGGCAAGCGCAGCGCCAGATGATGATGTCGTGGTTGTCAGTCCTCAAACAGCCCCCGGCACAGCCCCCAGTCTGAAGCCACTATTCACTTTCCTTTGGCAAGTGTTGGTGTTGAAATATTCACCACTGACATCGGCAAGGGAGCAGGAGAAGAGCGCCACAAGGAGGAACGCCCGGAGGTAGATCCAACTGGGACGTCTCTGTCAACCGCTACCCCGGCAAGCGGCTCTCCAGCAAGGACCTCCACAGACGAGCCTATTCGCGCTGATGAAGTGCAGGCAACCGAAGCTGCCGGCAACCAGGCAATGACAACCGAGGTTGTCGGAGAAGAAACTATTCCACCTCAACAGTCTCAGTCCGGTAAGCCTTCTGCCGTCAAGTACTTTTCTCTTTTAATCTTCTTTTTTGTTTTCTTGAACTTGATCTGGATCTCAATTTTCTCTCTTCTCCATTCTTTCAGATCTGCCTCCAACTAATGAAATGGACGTTGACTCCTCCATCGAGGGGATCGCGAGGGATGCCGCTGACGAGGCCAGCAACATTGCTGCTGATGAGGCCGTCAGGATGACAGACGAAGAGGCCACCAAGGATACTGCTAAGGAGGGTGGCAACAAGAGTGCCGAGGCCACTGGAGACATCTCTGTCCCAGGAGCGCCAAGCACTGACTCGGCCATGAGGGCAATCTTGACTGGCAAGGCGGCCGTTGATGATCACCCCTCGACATCTCAAGAGCACTTCTCAAGCAGATATCTGATGGTTGGTGACAACTTGTTTGTCAGCATCCCTGGGACGTCAAGCATCAGGGCACCCACTGAAGGAGAGGTATTGGATGACGAGATCATTGCCGCTGCCGGGCTCGAAGTCGTCCATGAGCCGCACGCCAACATCAACGAGACTAAAGAGCAGCAGCTCCTCAAGGCTATGGGAAAGAATTTCCAAAAGCTCCATGTCGGCCCAGTGGGAACCAGGGTACCACGGCCCGTTTGCCTCTGGCCCGGAGGACAACGCTTGGGCCGACCCATGAGGGTGGCCCTGCCTCGGCAGCTCTGGAGGAAGCCGCCTCGCAAGGGGCGAGCCTCGTGAGGCCCCTCGCCGCCAGGTCAGGCCTTGCCGAGGCCGCCAAGCACCAGGTTGCCTCGTGAGGCCTTCTCATGAAGCAGGTCGTACGGCTTCACCCGCGGGCCCCCATGCCCAGCATATGGGTGATGTCCCACTGTCAGGATAATGGCGGAGGGGCGTGACCGAGCCCAGTTTCCATTCTGGTGATAAGGGAGCAATGGCCTCTGCCTCCCCCAAAGCAAGTCCCAAAGCATTTCCTCTTTGGTGAAAGAAGATCAGGACGGATCGGCGCGCTAGGACGGAGGTCATCACCAAGCCCACCAGCACATCAGGAAGACTACTTTACCAGGCGGAGACCGCCTTTAGTCAGGATAAGCCTGTGCACCTGTTCCCCTTTGAATTGCCGCCCTGTGGCCACCCTTTACCGCTCATATTTTTGGGGAAGAGGACCAAGGCACTACAAAAGGGGCAGGGCCGCTTCCATGTTAGGGGATCAACTCATTCTCCCCCACACCTCTTGTACCTCGAGCCACAAGCTCTCCATTACAGAGCAATCCAACACAGACAAGAGTAGGGTATTACACCGCACGGTGGCCCGAACCTGGGTAGCTCGCACGTCCCCTTCATGTCCGGTGAGAGCAAGTGAGCCCGTCTTGATCCTGCCGTAGTTGCCGTCGTGTCGTAGGTCACCAAGCAAAGCCCCCCAGAGTTCGAACCCTAAGTTCTTGGACAAGTTTCTTGGACGCAGATCCTAGACTCCGACATTTGGCACGCCAGGTAGGGGGACTTGCCTTCTTCGTGCCTTCGACCTCGACGTCAGCATCGACATGGACGACACCGCCGCTCACCGGGAACGCACAGTGCGCCGAGCCACCGCCACGGTCCACGCGCCGCCCGCCGCCCGAGGTGCCCCTGGGCGGCGCCCTCGTGCCACCACCGAGCCTATTGGGGAGCAGGTGGCCTCCTCCACCCACCCGTTGGTGAACGAGCAGGCGCACGGCCGCTCCACCGCCACCTCCTCGCTTGCGCGTCGCGACCCTCCCGCTCCGCATGCCACGCTGCTCATGGCGCAGGAGCTGCTGTGCTATCGTCCCACAGAGGGAGGCTACGACGCCTAGCTCGGGCGCATCACCGAGCTCGTCGACGCCACGCGCGATGGCCAGGCGCCCTCCTGCTCCTTGCCTGCTCCGCCGTCCCGCGCCGACCGGGCCGGGCGCGACATGCCTCCTCCTCCTCCGGACCGTGACGTGGCCGAGCACCGCCCCGCAGCTGTGACACCCTGGTTTTCGCTCCTCGATTTTTTTTCCTTCGCGGGATTTGACTCCTGTCTTTTTTTCGGTGTTATCGGATTTTCTCTCGCTCTTGGGTATATGAAGATGGTCATTTAGCCTTGCCTTCCCTATCCAACCAGAGACTCTCTCCAGACCAACCCTGTCACCCAAAATTTATTCTCTGGATTTTGCCACCGAAACCCTACCTTCCGAGTCACCGGAAGGGAAACCCAAATTTCTTCCGTTACAAAGGAACCCCAATTTCCTTTGATCTGTTGCCTCCCAAACTTTTCCCAGTGATCAACCCACATCTATAAACCCTGGATATGCAAAAATATTGCCATGTCATTTGGAATATTTTTCATTTAAAATTAATTCCTTTTTCTATTGTTTAAAGGAATTAAATCCAGGAAAATATCTATCCATCTCCAAAGTTCATGAAAACTTGTGGAGATATTCTTTGTGATCATATTGAGCTCCCATAAAATATTGGCCATAATTAAATAATGGAAATTGCATTTTCCTATTTAAAGCCAATATTGCACTTTGGGTACTTTCTAAAGGAACTACCATTTTGGTAGCCAGGAAAAATCCCAAATAATTTGTGGAGCTTCTCCTATCCTTATATTCACCATTTCCATCAAGATCCCAAGTTCCACAGTTCAATTTTTGAACACATCATCCAGTTCTTGTTTCTGGATTTATTTTAAGGTTGTGAAGCAACTATATTTTATATTGCTTCAAAAATCTTGAAATTAATCCAGGACCTCATACTCTCTATATTATGTGAGCATGCAAAAATTCACATCATTTCATCTAGCCATTTTCTCCCAAAAATTCCATCTAGTTTCTGTCCAGATTCAAGCTCTGTGAAGGAAGTACCACTTTGGCATTTCCAAATGAGCTGAAATTTTGCATGTACCTCCATGCCTCCAAATCATCACCCTACACCAAAATTCAGTTCATTTCATTAATCCAATTGGGTGCCGCTTCAAAGTCAAGTTTTTGGACCAAATTTGGCATTGCAAAGGAAGTATATGCAAACTTGGTCCAAATGGCCTCAAATTTTTCCACCATCTACTACTTCCTACCCCATCTTATTTTGACAACATTTCAATCTCACTTGCTAAGTCATTTCACCTCAGCTTGGTCCCCAAGTTTCTGTCCAGCAACTGTTTTGGATCCCCTCGATCAACCTAGACCCTTCCTGGTCTATCCAGTGCTATATCTTATCTATTTGAGCAACAAGTGACGTGTTGGACAAGGTGTGGCAAGCAGGAACGCGCCAGAACAGCCGGTGCGCGTGGTGACCGCGTGAGCTGCACGCAGGAACAGCGCTCTGCGCATCCATCGCGTCGGACGGCCAGCTCCGGGGGCCGTACCCTTGCCATTTTGTGCCGACTAGCTTCCCCTCTGCCGCGTGCCCCCTATGGACCTTTCTCCCCCTCCGTCCTCTTCCTCGCCGCGCCGCGACGAGCGCCGCCGTACGCCACTGTGCGCCCGTGATGCCGTCGTCGTTTCCTCTCTTGTCTTTTCCTCCTCGAGCTCTCCCGAAGCTCCTACGAGCTCCTCCGCTCCTCTGAGGACCTTGCCGACATCGCCTCCGTCCTCCGCGTGTCCCCGAGCTCCACTGTGTCGATGAGGACGCCACGGCGGCTGAGCTCATCCGCTCACCCCGTCCGGCTATAAATAGCCGTTCCTCGAGTCCTTGGAGTTCACCAACCTTCTTCCCTCAACCTCTAGTCCACCGCAACATACTCGCCCGGCCGAATCCTCTTCAGCAGCGCCGGAATTTAGCCGGAGTTTGCTTCGGCCTCCGCCACCAATCCCCACCTCCAGCCCTTCTCCGCCTCAACCGAGCCCTCCACTGGATGCGCCACTCTCCGGCGACCTCTCCCATACCCTCGCCTAGCTCTATCTCTCGCCGGAGCCCCGCCACTACCCAAGTCCGCCGCCCACGGCCACCACCGCAGCCCCGAACCCAGCCATCCCCGGAGCCCCTGGACATCACCATCGGGTGCGCCCCTCCCTGGTGATCTCTCCCATGCCCCCGCCCAGCCCAATCGCTCGCCGGAGAGTCGCCATTGCCCGTGGCCGCCGCCCTCTGCCATGGCTCGCCGCCGCTCACCCAGCCTCTCCCGGCAGCCGTAAACCCCACCCCTGGAGGCGGCCTCCTCCGGCGGATTCAGCCACGCGGTCGCCTGCCCTCGGGGCTCACCGGAACATCGCCGGCCACCCGAGCCGAAGCCCTCTGTGGCCGCGTCGGGAAAGAACAGAGGAGGAGGAGGAAGAAGGAGAGGGAGGAGAGAGAAGGTGGTGCGGGCCCCACCTGTCATTGGCTGAAGCTCGGCCCAACACCCGCCACATCATATAAGTGGAAACGTATTCGTCAGAATACGCTTTCTGCTAACCGAAAGCGTAAACGGCTGCTTCTTCGGGCAAAAGTGCACTTTCACTTCTCTAAAAGCATATTCCAGGAAATACGCTTTCTCTCTCAGCCCACTACCTAAACTATTAAATAGTGAACGTTCGTCTGTTAACCGCAGAAAAGCACATTTTCTATTTGTTTTTCTGCCTAAACAACGAACGGCCACAACTTTTCAACCACAACTCTGATAGAGGTGATTCCAAAGCCCACTTCTTCAGTTCGTCGAGCCCGTTCCGATGACATCACTTTCACCATGTTGACACTTTCTGAAAATGCCCATTTTGCCCCTACCCTTTATTCAGCCCCTCCGAGAGGGAATCTTCTCCGGCGAATTTTTCCGCGAGGTGATCGCACTTCTCTCCGGTCGATCCGTCAACTCCCAGGCAAGCCGACCATTTGATATGTGCCCTAAAGCATTGCTCTATGTTATTCTTGCGTGTTTAATTAAGGAATATGCCTGTGTTAGAAATAATTAAACTCCTGCTAGTTGCATTTGCTATTTACTTTACCTGCTAATGTTTATCATATTATCGCACTAGTGACTCGTAGGTGACATTATGGAGATAGGTTGTTATGTTTTCATCGTGCATTACTGTTGTTATTGCAATGATTAAGAATATGACCTAATAATGATAACAACCTCCTCCGTCGGCTGGATCGAGTCATAGTGCTACCGAACCGAGCTCATCAAGTGCAACCGCATTTACCGGTATGGGACGGCCCTAGCTTGGTCTATTGTCCTGCCTCTTGTCGGTACCACCAAATAGGGGGGATTATGTGTGCGTGCTACCCTGGCCTGGTAGGCGGCGATAATCCTGTGAGCCAAGTTTATGGTTATGTGCGCACGACCCTGTTTGGGACAGTTTTGTTTGGCCACGACGGTGGCAGGTGTCACGGGGTGACACAAGGGCCACCCAGGACATGACCCTGGGAGGGTATGATTGTCGGTGGGACCGTAGGAGTGCCAGGCAATAGACAAGTTTTGTTGGAGCAGCACCGGTCCACCCGAATGGGAGCATGAGGCCAGGAGCTCCATAGTGTGGGTAAAGTGCGCAACCTCTGCAGAGTGTAAATCTATTCGAATAGTCGCGTCCTCGGTCATGGGACACAGTTCATAATAGGTCACACTATTTGGTCTGTGTCGAGTCTGGAGGAACAAACTATATAATGTTATTGCTAAAACTGAACCAGAGAATGGTAAGGTTTGTTAGACTTGCGGTGCAGATGCATGGACATCGGATGATGTCAGGGATATGGATGTAAGCCCTGCGATGGCTATGAGACAAGGGTCGGATGACCACAAGACTTGGATTGGATTTGGATCGGATTTGGTTTGCATCATGACATATTCGGAGTATGGATTATTTACTTGACATGTTTTACTTTAGTAGTTATCATGCTGGATAATCCTGATATAACATGATAATTAATATTGCGAGATAGTTATGCTATGCCATGATAATTAATGTTGCTCTAATAACAAGTGCATGCTTGAATGCCATGGATTGCTTTGCTTGGTGTATATGTTGGTTTGGTTTGCTTGCGAGTACATTCAAAAGTACTCAGCGGCCTTCTATATGGCCAGGTTCACCTAAGGATCCGACGTCCACTAGCGAGGAGCCGGAGCGTTCGCGGGCTAGAAGAGTAACCCAGTCAGACCCCTGTGGATTGGAGCCGCACCAAGACCATGCTGCCTTAGATAGAGCTTTTCCGCTGCCATCACCCTTGTTAAATATATCATGTAAGACTGATATATCGATTAATAGAAATGTCTGTGCTCATGATACTTGTTGTAAAAGCGCATGCCAGAGTGATTTCCTAGGCTGGTATGTGCGGTGACCGTCTGACTACAGTGGTATTCAGGCGGGGCGCCACAACAGCGCGTGCCTCGGAACTGTCCCGTGGCTCACTCGTGCCGGACGGCGATGGCGACAGCTACCAGATCATCCGCCGCGCGCCCCCGAACGCGCGCGTGGTCCTCGAGAAGGCGAGCAACTGCCAGAACCGCGTCCTCCATGACGTCGCCATGGCTGGGCACCAGAACCACGCGGCCCTCGACGGTGGCGCCGTCACCAACGGGGGCTACCTGGCCCTCGCCCCCGAGCTACGCCGCGTGGTGTGGTCTGAGATGTTCAAGCCAGAGCTCCCTCCGCACTACGACGGCAGCGCTAACCCCACGGAGTTCCTCCTGCTATACACCATCAGCATCCAGGCCGCGAAGGGGGACGACCAGGTCATGGCGAACTGGTTCCCCATGGCCCTCAAGGACGCCGCGCGCTCATGTCTCATGAACCTCCTCCAGGCGTCCACCTCTTCGTGGGAGGACCTGTGCAAGCAGTTCGTTGCTAACTTCTCAGGCACGAGCGACCGTCCCCCCACGCTCAACGACCTGCGGGCCGTGCGCCAGCGTCCTGGTGAGCCCCTTCGCAAGTTCATCCAGCGCTTCGGCCAGGTGCGCCACAGGATCCTGAAGGCCTCCGACGCCGCGATCGTTTCCGCCTTCACCAATGGCATCACGGACATGAAGATGTGCGAGAAGCTCTTAGTCAGGGATGAGCTCGACTCCGTAGCAGAGTTGTTCGTCCTCACCGACCATTGCGCCAAGGCCGAAGAGGGACGCCTCTTCCTCCATAACGACACTGACGCTGAGCCTGGCGCGGTGAAACCCAAGGCCAAGGACACCAAGCGCAAGGGCCCTACCGTGCTTGCGGCGGAGCCGGACTACAAGCGCGGCCGCGGCCGTGGCGAGGCCAAGAAGGACGACCGCCCTTTCTGCGCCTACGACAACGTGAACTCCCGCAGCACAAAAGACTGCCACGAGCTCAAGCTGCTTCACGAGGGCCGCATCGAGCGCCGCGGCAGCCGCAAGGAGCGCGGCAAGAGCCGCGGTGGCGGCAGTCGGGGTGGCCGCTGGGGCGACAACCACAACAACGGCGCCGGCGACAACAACCATCAGGGTTGGCAGAACCAGCCATGGTAGGCTGACCCTCAGGCCAACGACGCCCCAATACGCGCCAATGACTCCCCTCCCGCTGAGAACGCTAGGGGCTACCCCAAATAGGAAGCAGGCCCCTGCCTCGCTGCCAGCGGCGGGCCCTCCCCCAAATAGGAAGGCGCACTCGTCACCTTCCTCCGGGCAAGCCCTGATGCATTGGCTTGGACAGCATCAGGCGCGCCCGGCCTACCGAGGGAGGTGATCGAGCACCACTCAGCCGCGTGCCAGAGCACGCGGCCCATCAAGCATACAGAATGGTGTCAGGTGCCCGAGAAGCAGGAAATCATCACCCAGGAAGCCAACAAGCCCCAGGATGATGGAATCGCCCGTGAAGCTCCCCACCCCAAGTGGATTGCAAGCCTCACACCCGTTGCCAGGCCGCGCGGTAGTGCGTGCATGTGCGTCGAGTTCATCGCCCTCAACCAGGCTCGCCCCGCAGTCCCCTTCCCTCCTCTGCGGAGCGACCAGACCACGGGCTCGCCCTGGCTTATGCGTATGCCGTTCGGCCTGGAGGGTGCCGGAACCACCTTCGCGAGGCTGATGCGCATGAGCCTGGAGTCCCACATCGCAAGGAATACGGAGGCGGTTAACACCCGCCCCCGGCCCACCGCGGCCCCACTTGTGACGGAGGAGGGTGTTCCGGTACAAAACACATGGAACACCCGCCATCACCGTAAGTTCTATCTGTGCCCCACGGATACGAGCGACATGGGGACGTACACGCTCCGGGGCTCTCTCTACCCGTGCTACCTCCGGCACGTGAGAGCTCCTTCCCACTCTCGTGGAAGCCCCGTGCTCAGCGCTGGCGGATGCCCCATGCTCAGCTCTGGCGGCCTACTTACCTGAGGGGCCCTCGGCCGTCACATCCTCAAGCAGACCCGTGTCAAACACGGTAGCATGTATCTTTTTGTTATGTAATGAACCTGCTTCATGCATCAGTAAAGCTTATTTCCTTCAAAACCCGGTGTGCTTGCAGCTGAGGGTGCCCCAGTAGGGGCGCGAGCTCGTGGTCTCACCCGTGCCTATCATGCGAGCGGGGGCTGGGCACGGTGTCTGTGCTCGGGTCAGTCCCAGCAGCGCTGAAAAACCCAAGCGACTGAGCTCTGGCTCGCGGGCCTGCTCCCGTGTACGTCACCTCACCAGGTCCTTGGTGCTCTTGTCTCCTCGCATAACACCCACAGGCGACCTCGCGAGCATGCCCTGCTGCACTACTTGTGAGAACATGGCAGTTTCCCTGGTGCAGGATACTAAAGGCCTCAGGAGGCCCCCTCGGGTGGCCTCGCGAGCGGCGTCCTATGGGTGGAAGGCCTCACGAGGGACCGCGCCTCACGAGTCGCGCCCTGCGAAGGACTCTCCCCAAGCTGCACGCCTCGAAGGAGCTAAGTCTAAAGCAGCCCTCGGGTCTTCTCCCTCTCGCTTCTCTCTCGTGGCATCCTGATTTCCTTGGCACGAGCCGCCTGCGCGTCAAGGGGGGGACCCTGAGCATCACGCCTCAGGGACTCCTACTAGCCCTAAGAGCCCTACACCCTCTGGCCCTGCCGAGCGCACGCTCTGGGCATACCAGCGACAGTTGTAGCCCGCCTCGGGGGCTGGGTCCCAGCGGCACAGGGCACGAAGGCAATGTAAAAGGGAAATATGGGCCTCGGGAGGAAAACAAAAATGCATTAAGCATCGAGTACTTAACAACAAAAGTGATGTGCAAATGTTTTCATGCCCCCACGGCGCCGCATCTACTCTATTACAGGAAGGTGAGCGCAGGGGCTCAGGAGGCAGAGCCACCGTCGGCATCGTCAATGGCGGCATTGCCGTCTTCGCCGGACCCTTCTTCGACAGGCGTGAACCGCTCTAGCAGACTCGCCACATGGTCCTCCACCGCCCTCGCGAGCTCGCCTCAGAGCTCCTCGGGGACCGGAGATAGCACCTGGTCGAAGTCGAAGTCACCATCTATGCGCAGCAGATTGCTGAAGATGCGGGTCGACGCCTGGCGCAGAAGGTCGCGGCACTCAGCGTCGCGGATCTCGTCCCACCGGGAGGAGCTCGCCTCCAGCCGCTCCACGAGCCTTGTGAAGAAGGCCAGGTAGCTGGCGTCGTCGGTATCCAGGGGATCCTCCACCCCCTCGACCGAAAAAGCGGCCACGGCGCTGCGAGCGCACCCCATGAGCTCGTGGAACATTTTGGAGCATTGGAGCTGCTCCCCGCGCCCCCGGGTGGCCTTGTCGCGGGCCCACTACACCTCATCACTATCCTCGCCCACCTGAGCCTGGAGGTCTTCCAACTCACGGCGGGTCTTGGCATGGATCCCTGCCACACTCCGCCTCTCGGCCTCCGACACCGCGAGCTGCCGCTTGAGCTCGGCGATTTCGGCGTCGAGCTAGCCGTGCCTCTCCGTGAAGCGGTCCTCCTGCTTCTTCAAGTTTTTGGAGTACGTGTCGGCTAGGGCCTTGGTCTTCCGCGCGATCTCATCCTGGCCTAGCTTGTCGATCTCTGCCCTGTACTTTGTAGATTTTTCTTCGAGCGTGGCGTTGGCTTTCGCGAGGCATTCTTTTTAGGAGGCCTCGCTGGCCGCCACGGTGTGATCCAGGTTCTCCAAGTGTTCTTGCTCCCTCTCTAGCTTGATGGTGGTCTGCAGGAGTTCGCGCTCCCGGATCTCCATGTCCATATCTAGGACCGCCGCCATGCTCTCGCGCCGGGTGACCGCCTCCTCGCGAGAGGTGAGCCGGGCCTAGCGAGCAGCGGCGCGCTCCCGCTCCAGGCGGAGGTTCTCCTCTTCGGCCGTAAGGTCGGCCTCCAGGGAGCTGAGGGCCGACCCGGCGTGGCGGAGAGTCCCGATATACAGTAGGATGCTGTGGCTCACCGGGACCGAAGTCTCGGGCATGCCCGGCCCTTCCATCTCCACCCCCCGTGGCCCTGAGGGCTCAGGGGCTGCTGCGTCATCGGACCCGCCCAGGCCCCTGCCTGAGGGGGCCTCGTTCCCCTCCAGGCAGCCAGGATCCTCCTCGACCTCAACCTCAACTTCTGCCCCTGCCGACTGCTCGGCCGTACGGGGAGGGCTGGGCGCGGCCGCCTCTGGCTCGTGGCGCCCTGGTGATCGTTCGAGGCTTGTGGTGGCCCCCACGTCGGAGCCTACCTCCCCCTCGGTGCGGGCCTCTTCCGGAGGCACTCTTCCTCCGGCAGGAGGGAAGGCCTCCTTGGGCGGCTGGGCAGAGTCCGCAGGCTCCTCCTCGACGACTCCGCCGCACTCCACGGGGCTTGGCGTGGGCGCCGGTGTGTAGGCCGCCCCCAGCTCTCGTTGAGCCCCGGCCGGCTCGCCGGCATCCTCGTCCCGGGTACCCTCCTTCTTCTTCTTTGGCGGGGAGCCCCTCCTGCATAACTGGGATTAGGCCGAGCCTGGCAAGATGACGCGGTGGGCACGAGGAGTGCGCGAGGGCAAGAAGACTTACTCGTCTCTGGGGACCCATCGCCGCTTCCTTAGCTTCCCTCCCGGGCGGCTGCTGCTGGCGCTCCCTCGAGACTCGCTGGGGCCTCCTCCCGAGACCCTGCCACGAGGCTCACCTGGGCCCCCTCCCGAAGCTTCGGCGGGAGGGATCGCCCCACCAGGCTGAGGGCTTTTCGCGCCATGGGCTTCCTCCTTCGGGGGCACTGGCCGCAGGTGCTCGGCTCGGGACCCCCTAGCATTGCTGCCGCTGCCGCTGCAGGCTCCTGCCATCGGCTGGCTACGAATCGGCAGCGAGGCCGCCGCCTCGCTCCAGGCGTTGGCTACGGCCGCCACCCTGGCATCATCGTCGCCTCCGGGAGTCAGCAGCACCTAGATCGGATTGTCGCTGGGTCCCACGTGGCCCGAGGGCACCAGCCCCCACTGATCAAACTATGGCATGCTGGCCCGCGCGTCCTCCCGGTTCCTGAAGCAGTAAATTGGAGCCGCACTTGGCGGCGGGAACAACGTCCCCACGGCAAGGAGAACACTCACCAGCCCCTCCACCACCTCCGGGGTGAGGCGATCGGCGATCAGCCTCATGGGGTCCCCCAGGCCTGAGTGAGTCCATACTGGGCGAGAGCGCCTCTGGAGGGGAGCAATGCGCTTGCGCACGACTCCTTCACGACCATGCTCGTGGTGAGCCCGCCGGCTTGGAGCACCTGCATCCTCACCATGACCGGCCCCAGCGCGGCGTCGGTCAGCTCGCCGGGCCCCCACCCGGAGCTCGGCACCGCTGGCGCCTCCGGGATTTTGAGTAAAGGGTTGTATTGGTGCGCGTCCATGTAGACCCAGCGCTCCCTGAAGTCTTCCACCTCCTCGGGAATCCGCATGTCGATGATGTGCGCGCGCATGCCCACGACCATCTGGAACGACACACAGTCCGAGCACTGGTCTGCCTCGGTCAGTCGGAGGCGGAAGAATTTCCGAAGGAAGGCCACGGATGGCATCACCCCTAGAAAAGCTTCGCAGAGGTAGGCGAAGATGGAGAGAAGGAGGACCGAGCTCGGGTGTAGGTGCAGCGCATGGACCTGGTAGTGGCTGAGAATGGCGTCGAAGAAGTCAGAGAAGGGAGGCACCAGCCCGGCGAAGACGGAGTGGAGAAAGAACGGGAAGGTCGGACCCCCTCGCTGAGCCACGGGGCGCGACGCCGGCCAGATCTTCATCGCCCCGTTCTTGTTGTGGGCGCCGGCCGTCATCGGCCGCACCTTGTCCAGGCCCTCCTCGTTGAGGATCACGGATTTCAGCAGTGCGGGCCCCGGCCCCGGCGGGACTGACGGCCCTGGCTCGACGGTTTTCTTCTTCCCTTTCCTGCCAGGGGCCATGGTGGCAGAGAGATTGGAGGTTGGGGGAGGAGAAACAGAGGAGCTGCTCACGCGAGATGAAGGGCGAGATGGAGCAATGATGTGCCTGCACCCTGCACGGGCAGGCTTTATCGCCAGGACGGTGGTTACCGAGGCATCATGGGGAGTGGGGGCGACCTGCCCCGTAAAAGCCACCACGCGTCATCTCTGGGCCCAGCAGCTCAATGGGCCCCGTGTCGTTTCGTTTCTATGGGCGGAATGTGCGCGCCGCAGGCCCAGGGGCTACTGTCGGCCTAGTGGGAACCAGGGTACCACGGCCCGTCTGCCTCTGGCCCGGAGGACAACGCTTGGGCCCACCCATGAGGGTGGCCCTGCCTTGGCAGCTCCGGAGGAAGCCGCGGGTCAGGCCCTGCCGAGGCCGCCAAGCACCAGGTTGCCTCGCGAGGCTCCCCTCGTGAGGCCTTCTCATGAAGCAAGTCGTACGGCGTCACCCATGGGCCCCCACGCCTAGCACATGGGTGACGTCCCGCTGTCAGGATAATGGTGGAGGGGCGTGACCGAGCCCAATTTCCATTCTGGTGATAAGGGAGCAGCGGCGTCTGCCTCCCCCAAAGCAAGTCCCAAAGCGTTTCCTCTTTGGTGAAAGAAGATCAGGACGGATCGACGCGCCAGGACGGAGGTCATCACCAAGCCCACCAGCACGTCAGGAAGACTACTTTACCAGGTGGAGACCGCCTTTAGTCAGGATAAGCCTGTGCGCCTGTTCCCCTTTGAATTGCTGCCCTATGGCCACCCTTTCCCGCTCATATTTTTGGGGAAGAGGACCAAGGCACTACAAAAGGGGCAGGGCCGCTTCCATGTAAGGGGATCGACGCATTCTCCCCCACACCTCATGTACCTCAAGCCACAAGCTCTCCATTATAGAGCAATCCAACACAGGCAGGAGTAGGGTATTGCACCACACGGTGGCCCGAACCTGGGTAGCTCGCACGTCCCCTTCATGTCCGGTGAGAGCCAATGAGCCCGTCGTGATCCCGCCGTAGTTGCCGTCGTGTCGTTGGTCACCAAGCAAAGCCCTCCAGAGTTGAAACCCTAAGTTCTTGGAGAAGTTTCTTGGATGCAGATCCTAGACTCCAACACTCCAAGCTTGTTATTGCAACAGAATGAAGAGCTTGGACTCTAGAGCTGCCGTCCTTGACAAGGCGGAGGAAGAGTTGAAGAAACTGGTGGAGGAAACGCAAGTCTAGTATGCAGAATGCCTCCAAGATCTCCATGAACGCCATACCCAGCTTGCCAAGGCCAAAGAGCAATTTGTTCTGGAAAAGGCCGAGGCTGACAAGGCACAGGAGGAGGCTGCGCAGAAGATAGCGGTAGCTGAGGCAGAACTGAATGAGCGCAAGATTGGCCTTGACGCTCATGAGGAAGAGCTTGCCGCCCGTGAAGCAGAGCTTGCCGCTAAGCTTCATAGAAAAGATGATGAGATCCAGGCTCTCATTGCACAGTAGACCCAGGAGCTGGAGCATAAGCATAAAGAAGCAAATGCTGCTCAGGCTACAGAGCATGCCGGCAAGATCAAGGAGGCCATCGATGCTGCCGAAGCCGCATAGGTCGCCAAGAACGAGCTGGAAAGCAAGGTGCAGAAGCTCGAAGCAGATATTGCCGCCAACAGCAAGGAGATCTTGGCGTTCAAAGCAGATATAGAGAAGGCAACTCACACCTTGGTGGAGCTGCAAACTTTAGTATCCGCCAAGAACCAAGAACTTACCAAGGCCAATGACGTGATTGAAGATCACAAGATGAAGCTGACCAACTTAAGTCTCTTGATGAAGCCAAGGAGCATGAGAAGATCTTGATGAAGGACCTCCAAGACGAGAAGGCCCTGCTTGAAAGTGTCGCAAACTCCTTCAACGAGCTCAAAAGCACCTACAAGCTTTGGACTGACCGTCTTGTGGTTGCCGTGGAGAACCTCACTGCACAGCTGTCTGCCACGGGCTTGCCGGAGTATCACTATTTGACCACCGAAGGGGACACCACCAGCACTAGACTCACTCTCTTCTTCGAGAGCTTGATCAAGGCGCTGGGAAAATATCATGGTGAGAGATCCGCCAACATTGCCAATGAATCCCGCAAGTTCTGTAGTGATGTCCTCTCCAAGGTGCTTATCAAGATTGCTTATCGGAATCTTGGTATTGATGTCTCCAAGGCCTTCAAGAGCTTGCCAAAGGGAGCCGACACCAAAGAAGCCGATGAGCTCGTTGCACCGATCATCAGGAAGGTCCAGCAGATTCCAAAGACCGAGGGCAATCGCAAAGACTAGCCCCCTTGCCGTTTCTTGTCACCAGTGGTTCTTGTAAAAGACAGATTTTATCTTAAATTAGAACTGCACTTGGCTTGGATGTAATATGACTTGTGTTTTGAATGGATGTATGCACGCTATTCCCCTTGTTCTATTCTATCTTTGCATGATTTTTGTACCCTACGCTTGCCAGAATCTTACCGGTGCGCGCACTCTTGCTGCGAACGCTTGAGGAACAAATCCTTAGCAGCTTGCCGGAAGTGCCGTTGTCTGCAAGGTTACACTTGACGATCACAACGCAGCCACTTATGTTGTTGAGTGGACTCGAAACAAAGTAAGAGCACAGCTGATCACAACAAAGTTCCTTAGCGTGCATGTTTCTCATACAAAGGCCAAAATTGTTCAAGGAGAAATTGCAACTACAACAAAGAATTTAGTTCAAAGTTTTGCAACTTAGCTTCATCTTTGCTGTACTTCTTGTCATAGAATGATATCTTGAACGTCACTTGGTGGTGTCCACACCATCTCTCCCCCCGGGAAACTTGTACGCGAGGAACACTTCACTCCTTTAACAAAAAGAAAGAAGAGAAAAGAGGAGGCTAGAACCTTGACGGTTCATTAATCATCTTATGCAAGGTAAAATGTAACACAATGCTGCCTGCAACATATAAATAAATATGTACTTTGACGAAGAGTTGTGAAACACTTAGCTTTTATTCACTACGCACGGGGTCTGTGCCCGGCTCTGTACAAAGGATTACATGCCTTGCCGGCAAACTTGTACAAAAGAGGTTGCCGGGCAGCCCGACAACTGCGCCTTACGGGTAAAACTTGCGAAGATGCTCAATGTTCCATGAGTTGAGCACCGGAGTGCCATCTTCGGTCTCTAGGCAGACTACGCCAGGCCTAGTGACTCGTACCACCCGGTAAGGGCCCTCCCACTTCGGCGTAAACTTGTTTTTACCCTTCGTGGATTGAATCCGATGAAGAACAAGGTCACCTTCCTCAAGATTCCTGGCATTGACTTTGCGGCTATGGTAGCGGCGCAAAGCTTGCTGGTACCGTGCGGCTCGGACAACAGCCCGGAAACGATCTTCCTCAATGAGCGTGGCATCATCTTGCCATAGCTCATCTTGATCCTCCTCATTGAAGGCCAAAACCCGAGGTGACCCATATCCGAGTTCCGTGGGGAGCACTGCTTCTGCACCATATACAAGGGAGAAGGGTGTCTGGCCAGTGGCTCGAGTTGGTGTCATTCTGATTGACCAAAGAACCGCCGGCAACTCTTCCGCCTAGCGCCTTCCACAGTTGTGCAGCTTGTCAAAATTTGTGGTCCTGAGACCACGCATCACTTCTGCATTTGCCCTCTCTACTTGTCCATTACTCCTTGGGTGAGCAACAGAGGCGTAGCAGATCTTGTTTCCAAGTTCTTGGCAATATGATGTGAAGGCGCGGCTTGTGAACTGGGTGCCATTGTCGGTGATGATCCTCTTGGGTACACCGAAACGAGCCACCAATCCTTTGAGGAACTTGATAGCTGATTGCGCCATCACCTTTCTCACTGGCTCTACCTCAGGCCACTTTGTAAACTTGTTGACTACATGAAAACACATTTGCTCCCTTGGTGGTTTTGGTAATTCATAACAACATATATCTCATTGAACTAATGTCCATTCAAGTTAAAGATTTCAGGATGTTCAATGATTGGCATGGCATGGACTAGAGATGTGGTCCCTTCAAAATGCTAAGGACAAGGATTGGCAAAAGATCAAGACTCTACATTTTTGGTTTAGTGATCCAAGATCACATTGAGTCCATAGGAAAGGCAATACAATTAAAAGGGGATGAGGTGTTCCTTAATGGTCTTTTTGCTCAAGTGTTTAGTGACAGTACTCCTAAATCCTAAACCACTCTCTCAATCCAAAGATGTCCAAAACCCACATTCCAACTCGGCCCCACCGAAATTTCATATCCGGAGCCATCGAGTTCACCTAGACTTAGCCACTGCCAAAACCCTAACAAATCGGATCCACCGATATGGATCTCGGTCCCACCGAGATGGCCTTGCCAACTCTCTGTGATCATTTGCACCTACTTCGGGCTCACCGAGTTTTGCAAATCGGTCTCACCGAGATGGCTTGCCAAGTCTCTGTTGCCTTATTGCTTCACTTCGGTCCTACCGAGTTGATGCAATCGGTGCCACCGAGATGAGGTTTGCCCTAGCCATTGCGCTTCGGTCCATCCGAGTTGTTCCTATCGGTCCCACCGAGATTCCTAACGTTCACATATTTTACACAGTTCGGTGCTACCGAGATTATGGTTTCGGTGCCACCGAGTTGGGTCAAAAGTGTGTAACGGTTGGATTTTGTGTGGAGGCTATATATACCCCTCCACCACTTCCTTCTCAGGAAGGAGAGCCATCAGAACGTGCCTACACTTCTACTACACATTTTCTGAGAGAGAACCACCTACTCAAGTGTTGAGATCAAGAGATTCTATTCCTACCATTTGAACCTTGATTTCTAGCCTTTCCCAAGTTGCTTTCCACTCAAATCTTTCTTCCACCATAGCCAAATCTGTGAGGAGTTGTTTGAGTGTTGGGAAGACTATCATTTGAAGCACAAGAGCAAGGAGTTCATCAACAACACACCGTCTATTACCTTTTGGAGAGTGGTGTCTCCTAGATTGGTTAGGTGTCACTTGGGAGCCTCCGACATGATGTGGAGTTGAACCAAGGAGTTTGTAAGGGCAAGGAGATCACCTACTTCATGAAGATCTACCCCGAGTGAGGCTAGTCCTTCATGGACGTAAGCCATGGTGGAATAGACAAGGTTGCTTCTTCAAGGACCCTTCGTGGGTGGAGCCCTCCATGGACTCGCGCAGCCGTTACCCTTCGTGGGTTGAAGTCTCCATCAACGTGGACATATGATAGCACCACCTATCGGAACCACGCCAAAAACCACCGTGTCTTCATTGTGTTTGAAATCTCCGATCCCCTCCTTTACTTACATATGCAATTGTTTACTTTCCGCTGCTATACTCTTAGAATTGCATGTGTAGGGTGATGCTTGACTTGTGTTCTTGCTAAAATCTGCCCACAACTAAAATTGGGAAAAGGTTAGGTTTTTATTTGGTCAAGTAGTCTAATCACCCCCCCTCTAGACATACTTTCGATCCTACAAGTGGTATTAGAGTTTTGGTCTCCGTAAGCCTTGATTTCCATTGCTTTGGTGATCATAGCCTTGGTTTCACAACCTAGGAGAGTATGGCGTGTGGTGAGGGTAACTATCACCGTAGAGGTCCATATTTTGTTGGTACAAACTTTGCTAGTTGGAAACATGAGATGAAAATGCATATTCTTGGTCATAACCCAGACGTTTGGGCTGTTGTTCATGTTGGCTTGCAAGGTGACTTCTTTGAGGATGGCAAGGAACCGGATCGTGAAGCAACCCCGGAAGAATTGAAGATGTTGCAATACAATGCCCAAGCTTGTGACATTCTATTCAACGGTTTGTGTCCCGAAGAATTCAACAAAATCAGCCGCCTCGAGAATGCAAAGGAAATTTGGGATACTTTGGTTGATATGCATGAGGGTACCGAGTCCGTCAAGGAATCTAAGTTGGATGTGCTTCAAAGTCAACTTGACAAGTTCAAGATGAAGGATGGTGAAGGAGTTGCTGAGATGTACTCTAGGCTTGCTCATCACAAATGAGATTGCCGGCTTAGGAAGTGAAGAGATGACCGACAAATTCATCATCAAGAAGATACTTAGAGCTTTGGATGGAAAATATGATACCGTTTGCACATTGATTCAAATGATGCCAAATTACAAAGATCTCAAGCCCACAGAAGTCATTGGAAGGATTGTTGCTCATGAAATGTCACTCAAGGACAAAGAGGAGCTACACAACAAATCAAGTGGTGCTTACAAAGCCTCAACCGATGCTCCAACAACTCCAAGTGACAAGCTAGTATCCAATGAAGAGATAAGCCTAATGGTGAAAAGGTTCAACAAGTTCTACAAGAACAAAGGGAAAGAAAGAAGCTCTAGCTCAAGACACTATGAGAGAAGATCATCAAGTCGTGACCATAATTGCTACAATTGTGGAAAGCCCGGACACTACTCCAATGAGTGTACGGCTCCCTACAAGAAAAGAGACGAATCACCAAGAGGAAGACATAGAAGAGATGAATCACCTCATAAGGAGAGAAGGAGTAGAGATGATCGTTATGAACGAAGACACTCTTGAAGAAGCAAGGATTCGGAGAGGAAGGACAAGTCATCCAAGAGCTACACAAGAAGAAGACATCAAGCTCATGTTGGTGAATGGGTTTCCGGCTCCGACTCCGACAACCACTCCGAGAGGAGTTATCACTCCAACTCCGACTATAGTCAAGATGAAGGTGTTGCCGGACTTGCTCTTGTGTCATCCAACTCCCATGATTTATTTGATTCATCAAATGAAGGAATTGGAAGATGCTTCATGGCAAAAGGCCCCAAGGTATCACACCCCGAGTATTTTGATTTCAACAGTGATGAAGATGATTTGCTTGGTGATGATGACTTACTTGTTGATAAGGATAGTGATGTGAGCTATAATGAAAATGCTAGTAATCATGATAGTCAAGAGGAAACAAGTGACAATGCTATGAAGGAGATTGAGCATCTAACTAAAGAACTAAATTCTCTTAAATTAGTTCATGAAACAACTCAAGAGGATCATAGAGAACTTCTAAGAACTCATGAGAAGCTACGCTTCGAGAAGCTAAATTTAGAGCAAGAGCATGAGTTTCTTAAAGCTATCAATGACGATCTTCGAAAGAAGAGTTCTTCATATCTTGCCAAATGTTTACTCTTGTCTACCTTTATGCCACAAGTTAAACCTAAGCAAACTAGCAACAAGGGTAAAAAGGGTTCTACCTCTAGTAGTAACAATAACAATGCTAAATCCAATGTTGCTGCTTCTAGTAGTTCTATTGATTCCACTAATGATTCTCTTAGCCAAGTTACACTTGAGCAAGAAAATATGCTATTGAAAGGAATTATAGAAAAAGGTGTCTACAAGAGTCTTGCCGGGAGTAAGCAATATGAGGAAATTGTACACAAGAAAGGAAGGCACCGGAAGAACCAAGGTGTTGGTTTTGAATGAAAGTTCAATGCCAATGGAGTTGAGTGGGAAGAAGATCAATATCCCAAGACGAAGTTTGTTCCTCAACAAGAGAAGTATGATCCTACTTCCTTCAAGGGAACACAAGCTCAAGAAGATCTTCCACCACAAGACCACAAGCTAAAAGGCAAGGACAAGCTTCGAGAAGAGATTGATTCATTTGAAGAAGCTCCTTGTAACACCCTGATTTTGTCCCTTTCTTTTTCTTTTGGATTTCTTCGAATTTTTATTTGGAGTTCTTTTTCCGTGGCTATGTGGTCTTGAAACCTGGGAAAATCTTCTCTCCTGCCACTGCCTAGTGGCTTGTCAGTCTCAAATATATCCCAAGGCCATGTCATTTCCATCTTAGCCCAACCCCAATATTTATTTCTTGGGAATATTCCTTTTTCTATTAAAGGAATAACCCTGTTCGCTCTAGGTTGTGAAGCAACCTATATTTCTGTCTTTCCTAAAATTCCCACAAAATTCTCATAAATTCTTTGGATCATATATCCCACAAATATGCCAAAACCCATCCTTGCCTAGTTCAAAAATAATTCAGGAATATTCATTTTCCATTCTGTCCAGAATGGCACTTTGTGAAGGAAGTGTCATTTATATTTTCTTGATTGCCCTCAAATTTTTTGGGAACTCTCTCATATCCAAATTATTACCACATGCCAAAATTCAATGTCATTTGCCTAGTAAATCTTCCTCAGCAAATTTCCAAAGTTTCTGTCCAGAGAGAAGCTTTGTGAAGGAAGTACTAGCTAGGCTTATCCAAATGAGTTGAAATTTTGGGAGATCATTCATGTGATGAAATAATGACACTCCACCAAATTTCATCTCCATACCACAATCTATATGAGCACACCTTCAAATCTTGGTTTCTGGTCACAATTTCAGTTTGTGAAGCAACTATATTTTATATTGCTTCAAAAATTCTGAAATTAATCCAGGACCTAAATATCCCTAAATAATGTGATCATGCCAAAAATCACATTATTTTTCCAAGCCATCTGCTCCACAAAATTCCCCCAAGTTTCTGTCCAGTATGGATCATTGTGAAGGAAGTACCATTTATACTTATCCAAATGGGATGAAATTTTTATGGTACCTTCATATGCTCAAATTATCATTCTCCATAAATTTTCAGGTCAATACAAGCATCCATGTGAGTGCTACTTCCTGATCTAGATTCTGGCCAATTTTTGCAGTTGTAAAGCAACTGCACTCAAACCTTGTCCTAATGACATCATAATTCACAGTAAGGTAGTCCTTCCTACCCTAAGCCTCTGTGACATTCTGGTTTACCCTTAGCTCATCCCATTTGATCACTACTTCATGCTTAAGTTTGCAACAGCAAAGTTCAGTCGATCCCTCCCATCAACCCTCAGTAGATTTCTTCGAGATATCACATCAGTGAGACTGTATGTTGGAGGGACAGCACGTTTGACATCTTTTTGCAGCCCCGCGTGCCCTCAGAGTGCCATGCCATGTGGTGACCGCGTGCCTGGCATGCCTTGGCCGCGTGCTCTGCGTCATTTTGCTTCGGGCACTTCTCTGCTCGTCGTTCCCGCGCGTCCCACCATGTCTACCGCACCCTCCCCCGCTCCCCTCTCCTCCCCGGACGCTCCACCCCGCTTATAGCTCGCCGGACCAAGCCAAATCGACGGGCATGCGTGCACTGTGCACCTGTGGCCATCGTCGTTTTGCCCCTACCTCTTCTCCTCGAGACGTCGCTTCCCTCTGACCCTCGTCAGGTCGGCAATGCCGCGACGCCCCGCTAGCCGACACCGACCACGCCAGAGCACGCTCCGCCTGGCCGCGGTAACATCCGGGGGTGGGACCACCTCTGCCTCGGCTATTTAAGCCCACCCGAGCCTCTCCCGAGCTCACCATCCTCCTCCCCTCACTCCCTTAGCCCTCCCCACCCTCTCCTTTGAGCCCTGGAACCCCTCCTCGACCACCACTGCTGCAATGGCCGCCGCGGCCTTCTTCTCAAATTCGAGCCAGTGGCTCTTTCCCCTCCCTCTCTCCGTCGGCCATAGCACCGCCAAGACCCGGCGGACCTTCCCCTATACTCAGTACATCTCGGGGACAAGCACACGTCCGAAACCAAGGCCGGCCGACGGCCTCGCCTGCGGGTCTCCTAGCCGCTGCGGTCCCAGCCCTCTTCGGCGGCCGTGCTTGGGCCAGATGGGCGCGGTGCTCCGTCCCGAGCCCGCCGGTGCCTCCTCCTTGGCCGGAGATGGCCGGAGCCACCGGGGCCAGCGCCGGCGCCGCACGGCCTCGCCTCTGCCTCTGTTCGTCACGAGGAAGGAGAAGAAGAGCAAGAGGAGAGAGAAGTCAACGCGGCTCCCACCAGTCAGCCTAATAAGTCCCCGGCCGGTCCCGCACGTCGGGTTAAGTGGAGGTGCATTTCAGTAAAATATGTTTTTGTTTATTGAAAGCGTACTCTGGTGCGTTTTCGGTTGAAACTACGCTTTCAGTACTTCAGAGACGTATTTCTCAGAGTGCGCTTTCTCTTTTTCAGCCCGGCACCGAAACTCTTAATTAGCGGACGTTCGTCCGTTAAGGCCAAAAGTGAACAGATTTTTATTCGGTTTCGTCCTATCGAACGAACGACCGTATCTCGGCAACCTTAACTCCCAATCAGGTGATTCCAAAGCCCACGTTCTTAGTTCGTCGAGCCCATTCCGATGGTATCATTCCCATGGTGTTGTCACACTGTGAAAATGACCATTTTGCCCTTGCCCATAAAACAGCTCCGCCGAGAGGGAAACTTTTCCGGCGATTCTTTCCGCGAGTTCATCGCACTTCTCCCCAGTGAATCCTTCACCCCAGGCAAGCCACAACAGCCACTTGCATGATGGCATTGCATTAGCCATGGTTTTCACTTGAATATTTAATAATTGTTTGCTCATTTAATTATTTTGTGAATGCTTCGAATATGCTTGTGAATCCATGTCTATGCTTATGCCATGTTCATTTTCATCTAGTAAGTGATATGATTAATTGCTAAGGATATTATTTTCATGTTTTATTCTTGCAGTTATTTCCGATGCTAGTAATAATGTTATGCTCACATGAGTAGTTACGGTTTGATATGAAAATACTAGTGATAGTCATGATGGTCATTATGCCATGATCATTTGCATCCCGTAGCATAAATGATTTATATTTGTTGATACTATGTTGTTAAAAGGTTATGTTGCCCATCCATGGTTGCACTGATATTATGCTCATATGCATTGTCATATTATTTTACTGTGACTCAGCTCATCACCATTCAAGTTGAACCTGACATTAATCGAACTTGAACAAATCTGTTGGCTGAGTCATGGTGCCACCGAATCGAGCTAACCAGTGCAGCCACACTTGCCTTATGGGAGGCCCTAATGTGGTCTATTGTCATGCCTCTCGCCGGTGCCTCCAACTAGGGAAGGTTATGTGCGCGCGCTACCCTGATCAGGTAGGCGGCCATAAGCCTTGTGCCCGAGTTGTTTGCGCGCGGTTGTCCCCGTTTGGGACGAGTTTGTTTGTTGGGCCATGACGGTGGCAGCCACAGAGGTGGCGGATGTCACGAGTTGACATCAGGGCGACCCAGGACATAGCCCAAAGGGGAGTTTGTCGGGAGTGGCCTGGAGAGTGTCATGAAATAGATTGGTTTTGTCGGAACGTCGTTGGTCCACCCGAATGGGAGCACGAGGCCATGAGTTCCGTAGTGTGGGTACAGTGTACTAACCTCTGCAGAGTGTATAATCTATCGATAGTCGCGTCCTCGGTCATGGACACAGTTCGTAGTAGGTCACACTTTGGGTCAACAGAAATAATAATCTGAATAATAACAACCCCGGTTCGATGAGAAAAGAAGTTGGTTGATCTTTATGTGGTCATGCGATGAACACAGGTAGAGATCAAGCTCCGTGTGGTCATGTGATGATCACGATGGTAAGTTTGTGGTTACGAGATAATCTCCGAGCAGAGTAAGTTGGTCCACGAGACCTTACATGTCGACCCCCTTGCATGCTAGTGCTAGTATCATCCTGTTCATATCAGGAATTACATGACATGCTCATGTTGTTGCCATGCCCATGTTGTTGCCATGCTCACGTTGTTGCCATGCTCATGTTGTTCTAGTAGTATCGTGTTCATCTTTAATGATTAACCTATAAATGCCATGCTGTTGTATGTCTTGATTGCTTTGGTTGCTGTGAGCTTGCGAGTACATTCAAAGTACTCACCTGGCGTGTCATGCCAGATTGCAGGTGATGCCGTAATTGCTTGTTTGTCGAGGATCCCGAGGTTGCGCTCTAGGATACGTCCCAGCCAGAGTCCCTGCGGAGTGGAGTTCATCACCGTCGCCGTTGTTCCGCTGCTAGAAGTTATTCCGCTACGAGTTGCTCCGCTGCTAGCATAGAGCTATCTGAGCGGGCGTAGTGTCGCCGTGCCTCTGTAACCTTTGTAATATCGGACCCTTGTACCCTGTTTATTCGTAATAAAGAGCTGATTTGTTCTATGCTAAGTACTGCCGTATTCCAGAAGACTTGATCTCTGGGCTGGAATACGGGGTGTTCCGGTCTCTCTGAGCCGGGGTGCCACACTCCTCAAGCCATGGTCAAGTGGGTTCCCAAGACTTCATCAAGTTCTACTTCATCAAGTGCTACTACAACTCCAAGGATTCCCATCAAGTTGATGTGAGTCCAAAAGAAGAAGAACTAGAGAGTTCTTGAGGGTGACTCCGCCAACAAGCTTCACTCATATTCTTTATGGCAAGGACTTGTGCAACCAACTTCCACATTTTGCACTAGTTCATGGAGTCAAAACCCTCTTGTTGGTAAGGCAAGGTACAAGGTATTCAATGCATTCATGCACATCATCATATGTGTATTTCACTCTATGTCTATGGATATCCTTGTATGTTCCTTGTGTGGAACTAACCCATGTAGGTATTGAATGCACAAAACTCCAAAGGATTGCTCCCAACTCTTGATGGTCTACATCAACATTGAGCATCCACATCTTCAACATCTACATGAATTCATCATCGACAAAACCCAAGGTTAGTTCATCCCTCTTAGGGGGGGATATCACATCTAGGGGGAGCTTTGCTCTAAACAATTGAGCTAAAGCAACTCTAATGGTGTGAACACGTCAATGCTTTATGTAAAAGTGGCAACCCCACTTGTGCTTAAATGATGAGTATGACCTATGATCAAATGCTCTCATTTGACTCCTAAGTCAATATACTCATATATAGATGACCTAGTCATCGCCATTGCTTGATAGATGCTAGAATTGGTTGTGCATGTTTGACACATATTTCATTTGCTATCTTATTGTGTGAGCATGTTGATTTGCATGTTTTCATCATTCGAGGACATCCATTTGTTGTTTTGATTGTCCTGGTTTTTCTGGCCAAGTGGATGTACAAGAATGCCTAAGTACCTTCTCTAGCTATCTATGCTTTCTTGTCTCAAATTCTATTCTTGCTGCATCACAAAAATTGAACAAGTCATTTTCGGACCCTCCGGGTGAGGAGCACTCGGAGCCACCGATCTGAAACGGCTGAACCTCCAAAACCTTCTATCTGATTTCAGCCGAACCAATTCACTCAAACTCGGTCCAACCGAAATCACTTAGATTGATCTAGGTTTTCCATCTCGGTGCCACCGAGTTGAACCACTTCGGAGCCACCGATGTGCTAATCTGCGTGCAGTTACACATATCGGTGCCACCGAGTTGTCCAACTCGGAGCCACCGACAGCGTACGGGTATATATATCGCACGGGCTCGAACGGTTGAAATTTCTTGACTCTTTCGCTCCCGCACCCCGTTGCTACCGTCGCCCTCGTCTCCGAACATTGTCGTCGTCTCCAGCGTGCCCTCGCCGCCGGATTCCATCGCCGTCAACGGCAATCTGCCCCGCTGTTGCCGCCGTAGAGAATCTCCACCGAGTTAGGGTGAGATTCGATCCCTCTCGTGCTCAATTTTCCGATTCAATGCACGATAGGATTGCCATTATTCTTGCCATGGATTGCAATGCTTATTCCACCAGACGAATTCCATAGATTAGATCCGAGCGAAATTTTTAGATTTATGTTTCCGCCGAACGCATCTTGGACCGACCGATTAGAAATTTTCGGTCCCACCGATTTGGCCCCAGGCCATTGCACTAGTACGTCTCGGTGCCACCGAGTTATACGAATCGATGAGACCGAAAGTAAAATCTTAGTGAAACCCTAGCATCTCGGAGACACCGAAACCCATCTCGGTCTGACCGAAATGGAGTGCAAGGTTTCTATATAGTGCTTCGGTATCACCGAGATGATTAACTCGGTCCATCCGAAATGCCTTCTGTGAAAACTTGAAACTAAGAATTGAACTCAATTTTTATGAAAAACTTCTGCTTTTTGTGATGACTCATCTACTCTGCCCATACCCATCTATTCACAGGGTCAGCTCAGCAAGATGTCAGATGACAGCGACAGCCAGAACAGGTCAGAGCAGCATGCAGAACTCAGTGAAGGATCAAGTCCTGCAAAAAATTTCTATGAGGGAGAGAGGAGCTCTCCAGATCTTCCTAAGGCTTCCACTAGAACACGGAAGAAGAGAACCTCAGACAGTGAGGATGAAGATTTTGTTGCTAGTGAAGCAGCAACAAAGAAGAAAAGAGTCATGCTTGCTAAGGAGTATAGCACCAAGCCTACTTCTGCCAAAGAGAGAACTGCTGTGAGGAAAGTTCCTAAGCAAACAATGCAATTCACACTTGAAGAGCCAAGTGACACAGAACCAGCTGTAGGAGCAAAGAAGAAGAGAGCTAGGAAGACTACTGCTCAGGTGCTTGGAAGGCCCTCCATGAGGAATGATTCAGAGGAGGAGGAGGAGCCAGCAGCTAATGCACCCCCAGCAAAAGCTCAGAAGCTCATATCAGATGCAATCAGGACTGCTGCCCCCACCAAGTCCAAACCAAAAGCTCCAGCACCCAAGAGGTCTACAAGGAATATTTCTGCTGCTGAGAAGAACAAGGCCCCAGTGCCTGAGGCAAATGTTGATGAAGAGCCAGTAGTGCTCAGGAAATTGAAACCCAAGATTCCAGACCATGATGATGCACACCCAATTGCAGAAAATATGATGCTAAGGAAAGACAAAGGACTGCGTCAGTGGAGACTGTCAGATCCTTATGCTGCAAGGAGGAAAACAGCATGTCACTATCGCTTCCACACACGAGAACAGCAAGACTTTTATGAAACCATTCTGTTGGATAAGAAGCCCATTGTTAGTGACATGAGATGGGTGGATTGGAAATACATTGATGCCAATGAGGATTATTTCCCCCATGTCCATGAGAGCTTCCAGATTGCAGGTGTTGATGATTTTGTTGGACAGAAGCTCACCAAGTGGAATGATGAAATGGTCATGCAATTCTACTCCACAACTCATTTCTATCCAGATGGCCGAATTGTGTGGATGACTGAGGGTATCAGGTACCAGTCAACCATCTCTGAGTGGGCAGGTCTTCTTGGTGCTCCCAAGGAAGAGGATGATGACAATGATATCTATGCTAAGCTCAAGATGGATCACAACTCCATGGCCAACATGTACACTGCAATACCCCAGAAGGACATCAAGACACATAAGCTTGGATGAGTGAAGCATCTGCTGCCAGGACTGGCCACCACTAACACTATCTTGCGGTATACTCTATTACCCAAGTCAGGCAATGATAAGATGATACGTGGCCACTCCATCAACTTGCTGCATTTGTTTGATACACCTCAGAAATTTAAGGTGATGAGTTTGATTGTGGAAACTATCAAGAGGACTGCAGCTGATCAGAAGAGATCGTGTGGATATGCTCCACACATCCAGATGTTGATCAATTCCAAGGTTGGAACTAGCACTTATCTTCTTGATCATGAGCATCTGACACTGCGTCCAGAGTTTGAGGATAATGTTATCGTGATGGATCCTTCGCATCCCACTTCTGCTCAAGCCCAACAGAAGATTCGAGAAGCCAAAGAAGCCAAAGCAGCCAAGGAGGCAACAGCTCCCAATGCTCCAAGTGGAAATCTCAAGTCTAAGTCTGACCAAATGACATATCTGCTAGAAGCCACCCTAAGGATTGAGCGAAGTCTAGCCAACCTCACCCAGAACCAGGCTAGCTTAGAGCAGATAATTGAGACAAAGTTTCATGATCTAGATGTCAAGGTCACTGAGATCCAGACTACAGTGGAGAAGCTGAAGAGCGATATTGATGCTGTCAGGACAGCCCCTTCTAATGATAGTGGAGATGACAGACCTACCACCGAGCGATTTCAGACTGTGCCCAGAGCAGCCAGATCTGATGCAGTGCCAGTTGTGGATCCGAGGACCACAGTCTCTGCACCTGTTGCTGCTGCTATAGTGCCTCCTCCCGTCTCCACTCCACCAGTCCAGCAGACATCTGCAGAAGCCTTCGCGGATGCTCTTCTTTCGACGCTGTCTACGCACACCGGAGCTGCCAGCAGGAGATCGCCTTCAGAAGCTTCCGAGGATCGTGCTTAGAGAGCCGCATTAGTCCTATACCTATTCGATCTTTTTGGTACTTGTTGCCAAAGGGGGAGAATTTGTATAGATCTTAGCTTCGAGAGAGAGAGTTTCGCTTTGCTTTGCCCATTGGATTTCTCTCGAGTTCTTTTGCTTCTATTTTGTTTGGTACTTTGTTTGATGTGTGTGCTTGATACTATGTCTGTGAGTACTATGCTTCGTTATGATTGTGAGCTACTTCGTGTGATTGATCATACTATGCTTCTTGTGATGATCAATGCTTATCTTTATCATTATCTTGTCTGATCACTTACTTGTGTTGGTGATGCGTGCTTACCATTCCACTCATATCATTTTGCGCGCTCCACCAAGATGTATGTGACATGGAAGAGTGACCCATGAGCCTAATCGATTGTGCATTTGCATTCAAACGCAAATTTTTAATAATGCACAAATTTAGGGGGAGCTCTTGCTTATCACATACTTCTCAAAGCGACGATGTATTCCATTCGTTTAATCATTTGTCGAAGCTTTGATCTATATGTTGTCATCAATTACCAAAAAGGGGGAGATTGAAAGCACATTTGCTCCCTTGGTGGTTTTGGTAATTCATAACAACATATATCTCATTGAACTAATGTCCATTCAAGTTAAAGATTTCAGGATGTTCAATGATTGGCATGGCATGGACTAGAGATGTGGACCCCTCAAAATGCTAAGGACAAGGATTGGCAAAAGATCAAGACTCTACATTTTTGGTTTAGTGATCCAAGATCACATTGAGTCCATAGGAAAGCCAATACTATTAAAAGGGGATGAGGTGTTGCTTAATGGTCTTTTTGCTCAAGTGCTTAGTGACAGTCCTCCTAAATCCTCAACCACTCTCTCTATCCAAAGATGTCCAAAACCCACATTCCAACTCGGCCCCACCGAAATTTCCTAGATTGGTTAGGTGTCACTTGGGAGCCTCCGACATGATGTGGAGTTGAACCAAGGAGTTTGTAAGGGCAAGGAGATCGCCTACTTCGTGAAGATCTACCCCGAGTGAGGCTAGTCCTTCGTGGATGTAAGCCATGGTGGAATAGACAAGGTTGCTTCTTCGTGGACCCTTCGTGGGTGGAGCCCTCCGTGGACTCGTGCAGCCGTTACCCTTCGTGGGTTGAAGTCTCCATCAACGTGGACGTACGATAGCACCACCTATCGGAACCATGCCAAAAACCACCGTGTCTTCATTGCATTTGAAATCTCCGATCCCCTCCTTTACTTACATATGCAATTGTTTACTTTCCGCTGCTATACTATTAGAATTGCATGTGTAGGGTGATGCTTGACTTGTGTTCGTGCTAAAATCTGCCCACAACTAAAATTGGGAAAAGGTTAGGTTTTTATTTGGTCAAGTAGTCTAATCACCCCCCCTCTAGACATACTTTTGATCCTACACTACAACATACAAGAATTCAAAGCCCCCGGTAGCATGGGGGAAGGGGCCGACGATGTCGAGCCCCTAGACCAAGAAAGGCCAGGAAAGAGGGATGGTTTGAAGGGCTTGAGCGGGCTGGTGGATGTCCTTGGCATGGAACTGGCATGCTTCGCATCTTATGACCACCGCCAAGGCGTCTTGAAGGGCTGTCGGCCAGTAGAATCCTTGATGGAACGCCTTCCCGACAAGCACACGTGACCCAATATGAGAGCCACACATTCCTTCATGTATCTCTTCCAATAGCCTCTGTCCTTCTTCCCGGCAAATGCACTTCCATTTCACCCCGTTTGGTCTTTTCCTGTACAAAGTGTTGTGAACAAATTTGTACATTCTCGATTGACGGGCTTCTCTTTCTGTGTCTTCTTGCTCATCAGGAAGCTCTCCTGTCTGAAGGTATTGGATGATTGGCGGCGCCCATGCCGGGGTTTGTGGCTCGACGGCAAGGACTAAAGGCATTTCTTCCTCTGCGGGAGCGCTTGCTTTGACGGCAAGGACCTGGCTTTCCAGAAGCTGCGGCTCACCGGCAAAGGGTATCTTGTCGGTGGTATCTACTTTCTTGGCGGCTACTGGCAGCTCTGCCAGAAAGTAACCACCAACGTTGTTGGGCCCGTGGAACCCAGGGTATCCCGGCCCGTTTGCCTGCGGCCCAGGGCGCAATGCCTGGCGGAGGCCCAATAGGCGGCCACCAGCGGGCGCCTCGAGAAATACCCCTCGCGAGGTTCTAGCCTCCCGAGGACCCCTCCTCAGGGAGTGGGCAAGCAAGACTCAGCCACAACTTCACCGAGAGCCTCGCGAGGCCCTCTCGTGAGGCGGCCTCCTAAGGTTGCCTCCCGAGGCACCCTCCCGAAGGTACGCAAGACAAGTGCTATTCGGCTCGGTCGCGCGGTCTCATGCCTACCACGTGGGTGACGCGCGCGGCGACGAATGGCGACAGAGGCCGTGCCAGTGGGCGTGTATGGAGTGGATTTCCCCTTTTGCGCTAAGGGGCCAAGGCCAGCAGTCCGTTTCCCAAAGCAACCCCCAAAGGTTGCCCGATCGGTGAAAGAAGACCAAGATGATGGACGTGCAGGGCGGAGGTCACCACCGAGCCCACCGGCGCGTCATGGATAATCGCTTTGCAGATGAAGACCACCTTTTGTCAGGATAGACTGTGCCCCGGTCCCCCTTTGTCGGTGTAAAAACCGGCAGACCTCGGGGTAGGGGGTCCCGAGCTGCGGATCTCGGATCGATGGTAACAGAGACAAAGGGAGACGATGTTTTACCCAGGTTCGGGCCCTCTTGATGGAGGTAAAACCCTACGTCCTGCTTCTGTTTATATTAATGGAGGAGTATGGAGTACGGAGTTGATCTACCTCGAGATTGTAATATATGTCTAACTACTATAGCTAGGTGTTCCATGTTGCGCTCATATCCCCTACGGGCTAAACCCTATGGCTTATATACATGCCAGGGAGGGTATCCAGGGTTACAAGGTCGGTATCTTGGAGTAAGGCGACTGGAATAATCCTGAAGTGTACTGCAAGTCTTTGGTAGAGGCAGTCTTAATCACGTCTTCCATGTGCGGCTTCCGGAGTCCATCTTGATTACGTACAGAGGCATATTGGCCCATCCGAGGAGATGGGCCGGCTAGGTTGGAACCCCCTAATCCAGGACACCGTCAGTAGCCCCTGAACTGGTCTTCGATGCCGAGGTCGACGGCCTTCACTTCCCGGAGTCTTGGCTCGATAGACAAGTTCCCATGCTTTATTCCCCGACCAAATTTAAAGACTTCGGTCAACCCTTAGAATTCCGTTGGGGCCCGATTTTAGATTTCGAGAATCGTGCGGCCTAGGCGGCTGAGCCTCCTTTATGGAGAAAACGTCGAAACGTTAGCCCCCTCTGCCCTTATTTACCAGCCGTGTAACCCCTGCTGGTGACAGTTCACATTTGCCACCATAGCAAAAAATCCCCTCCCCTCTCCGGCTCAAGAACCCAAACAATGGTGTGCGGCGAAGGATCATCAAAGCGTCCTCATGGCCCTGATAGGGGAAACTAGGGGAGTTGTTCCGTCGCGCGCCTCCAATTGGAGTGCTTGGCAACGCAAGGTTACCTGCCTGATGCGGATCTAGCCGCTACCCGTCCTGGACTGACGTCCATTGATGATCAAGCCCATGCCGAAAATTTCCCCACGCCACGAGGAGATGAGAGGGTATGCTTCGTGCCTTTCCTCCTTCGCGGCTTAGGGTTCCCAATACACCCCTTCCTCCATGGTCTGCTGGAGTTTTACGGGCTGCAATTACACCACCTCTCCCCGAATTCGATACTGCATATCGCGGGGTTTGTTGCGCTCTGCGAGTTACATCTTGGCTGTCAAGCACACTTCGGATTGTGGCGGAAGTATTTTTGTGTCGTGCCCCGCTCTTCGGCACACAAGCTATTCGAGGTTGGAGGAGCCGAAGTCTGCCGAATTGACAAGACTAACTACCCAGCGGGGACACCTCGGGAGGAAACCGATTATTGGCATTCCGAGTGGTTTTACATCACCGACATCCTATTTTATGAGCCAGTCCGTCCAGGCCTTCCGCCCTTCTCATTGGACCCATCGCGGAAGCGTTACAGCTGGAGGCCGCTGAGTTCAACTCAAGAGGAGGGCGAAGCCGTTACTAAGCTAGCAGCCAAGGTGAAGTCCCTATCAAGCGCTGGCCTAACCATCATCGACATGATGGCGGTTGCTCTAGACGGAAGAATCCAGCCTCTCCGGCAGCGTCAGCACTTATTGTGCGATTACAATGGGTCCGAAGACGCCTCTCGGTCCATCAAAGGGGCTTTTATGGACCAAATGACCCTCGGAGCCGTACTAGCCAGCATGTACCAAGGGTCGGCCGAGGAGTTTGCCAAGCGCCGGTTCCAAGACGGGTTGTCATACTACAACCCTGCCGACATAGTAAGTGTTTACCTCGGGCTTTATTCATTTTACCTCGGCGATCCTTAACATTAATCCGTTTTACATCGGTTAAACAGAGGTGGAGACGTTGGCTTGAAGGAGTAAGCAGTCCGGCCCCCGAGCCGGAGTTGCACAGCCGCGCCGAAGACCCTCTTCATCACGAGGACGAAGATCTAGGATTGATTTATGAAGGGAGGAGTTTCCTCCTGGAGAGCCTCGATGGCTCGAAAGTAGCAGTCGTCGCTGACATGCCGGGGACGAGGCCAGCCTCATCGGTAACACTCCCTTCCTCTAAACGAAAGAGAGTCCCTCGTCCCCCTGTCTCCAGTCTTCTGACTCCTCCAAAGGGGCGGCGCTCCCAACGCCTACGCAGAGCCGCAGTTCCACTAGAAAGGGCCCAGCCAGAAGGGCAAGAAGCTCCGGTCGAGGGCACGGGAACAGGCGAAAGTGCTCCATCCGTCACTAGGCATTTCCTAGGTCGATAAGTTTAGAAAAGACACTTCGGATTCTAACATCCCTAATTGTTTGTAGACAGCCTCCATCCGCTAATGTACATGTGGAGGCCAAGAAAAGCGCGTCTCCGCCCAAGGAAACAGAGGTCTGAAATACTGCAAGGGTGGACCCCAGATCCACCCAGCCCGAAGACTCGGCAACGTCGGCCACTCCGTCCGAAATCCAATGTGTCGTGAATTATCATCGGTGAAAGGCTTCTTTAAACAATCCGGCGTTTTCGGACAGGGAGCTTAATGCGCTCAGCGCGGTAGACGCGTACCTCGGGGCGACCCGAGGTGCCTTTGACGACGCGCTAGATATCCTATCGCAAGGGCTGCGGGTAAGGTCTTCGAAAGACAAGTATAACTACCGAGTACGGTAGTAGTCCCTAAGGCTTGATACGAGCCCCTGGGGTCGAATCAAGACTTGAAAGTTAACCCGCAAACTTTGCTATAACAGGAGGCTCGATTAAGGCACGAGCAATTGACCTCGGCTTTAGACCAAACAAGGGTGCAGCTTGACGCGGCGCTAACCGAGGTTTTGCAGGTGAAGAAATTCACCAGAGAGGCACACGGTAAGTGCGTGTTTGTTCAAGTAAGTAATGTCCGAAGAGTAGAGCTGACGCCAGGATTGCTTGTAGCAGCGGAAGCCCTAGGCCATCTCGAAAGAGACCTGAAGCAGGCCCGCGGCGATCTGGCGTATGCAGAAGCGCAACGCCAGGCGAATCAACAGGTGGTTACTCAGAGAGAAGGTAGCGTGAATACGCTTAGGGCTGAGAATGCTTGCCAAGCCCAGGAGATTGAGAGCTTAAAGGCTCGCCTAGCTATTGCAGAAGCAAAGAATCGACGCACGGATGACATGATTTATGGTAAGTTATAAGTCGCGACAGACAAGTGTGATTCGGTTAATCCGAAAGATTTGTCATGCGAAATGTTATTGATGACAGCTAGCTTGACTGGTCTTCCTCCGGAGTCTCGGGGTGCATCGTCCAAAGACATGAGCATCCGTTTATCCGAGGTGCACGAAGGAGCACGGAAAGCGATGAAGGACGTTCACCAGGCTTTATGGCCCGAGGTGTTACCAGTTCCCGAGGACATGGTCGTGCTAGCCGAACAGTTAAAGAGAGCACGGCGCCGGATCCAAGCGTGGAAAGTGTCATCTTGTCAAGAAGGGGCAAGGGAGGCCTGGGCCATGTTGAAGACCCACTATACCGGCCTGAAGACGACAGAATTGGCAGAGGTGGGACCCATGGGGCCTGGTGGGGAAGAAATCCCTACCAGTCAAGCATATGACAGTGTAATGCCTGCGGCACGCCTCTCGCAAAAGGATTGTTCGTTAGATATCCTGATAGACGGGCTCGACCGTGCAAGAAAAGTATTGTATGACTTTATGTACCGAAGTATACTATGTCAATTTGTGTCCGTCCATTGATCCAAACTCTGTCAGCCAGCCGTCGGCTTCTCCCTTCCCGAATAAATTCCGGGGAGTGTCCCCTACTACTGGCCGAGGTCATCGTGCCAGATGCTTCGGGCGACCAGGCAATCGGGCTGTCCGGCTCGAAGGACAAGAGGGTAATGGAAGGTTATGTTATATTACTTTTTAACGTAAGAAACATCTTCGGAGAAAAATAGTTCATCCAACGGTTCCTTTGCTTGGGTGCTGTGTCGAACACGCCCGTCCGGAGACGGATGACCTCGGGGGTAAAGCCCCTGGTCGGGGTTTGAAAAGACCCATGCCACGGTAGTCCTATGTCATAGCCGACCGATCCACATTGTAAGAACGCTAGCTTTCGGCTTTGTCCGTCTGAGGTACTACATCGGTTGACCCTTGAGTAACAATCACAACGGTGCTCCATTTGCCCTCTAGCCGAAATATCGGGAACGTAGAGGGCAAGCACAGGAGCCGGGCAACCCAGCTTGGCCAAATCTTAAAGTGGATCGATGCATATATTGGCGTGAAAGACAATAGTTCATAGGCGGCAAAATAGCTTATGTTTTGAAAAGAACATGTTGGATTGATCTCGGGGTCATTAAATGATTTACCGAGGCAAAGGAAAAAAAAAGAAAAGACAGAGAAAAGAAAAAAGGAAAAAAAACGAAAGAAAAATACACAAGGTATTTACACAAACCATATGCTTTGGTTTCATGCGTAGAAACGTCGGAGTAGCGCCGCATTCCACGGATGGGGCTCCAGTCGTCCATCCTCTGGGTCTCGGATTCGATAAGCTCCTCCGACGAGTACTTGGTCAATGACAAACGGTCCGTCCCATCTAGGGGAGAGCTTGTGTTTTTGCTTTTCGGGGTGTAATCTCATTACGAGGTCCCCGGCATTGAATTCTTTGGCGCGAACCTCTCAAGCATGGTAGCGCCGTGCCTGCTGTTGATAAATAGCTGATCTAGCCAGAGCAACATTGCGCTCTTCATCGAGAGCGTCCAGGGCATCTTGCCGATCGAGTTCGGCCTCTAGCTCCTCATACATGCGCACCCGAGGTGCGTCGTGTATGATATCGGAGGGGAGGACCGCTTCGGCACCGTATACCATAAAGAATGGGGTATACCCTGTGGATGTGTTCGGTGTGGTACGCAAGCCCCATAATACGGAATCAAGTTCCTCAACCCATTTGCAGTCGGCTTTTTTAAGGGAGCGGACAAGCCGTGGCTTAATTCCACTGAGGATGAGTCCATTGGCTCGCTCCACTTGGCCATTAGACTGCGGGTGGAAGACGGACGCGTAATCGAGCTTAATGCCCATTCTCTTACACCATACCTTGACCTCTTTGGCCGTGAAGTTGGTTCCGTTGTCTGTGATCAGACTGTGGGGGACACCATAACGGTGAACTACCCCCGAAATGAATCCGATGACCTGGACGGCCTCGGCCGAGGTAACCGGCTTTGCTTTGATCCACTTAGTGAATTTATCTACCATAACGAGTAGGTATTTGTTTTTGTTTAATCCTCCCTTGAGTGGCCCGACCATATCAAGCCCCTAGACCGCAAAGGGCCACGTAATGGGGATAGTACGCAGAGCCTTGGGGGGCATGTGACTTTGTTTGGCGAATACCTGGCAGCGCGAGCAACGCTGTACCAATGCCGAGGCATCGGCACTTGCTGTTGGCCAGTAGAAACCGGCTCGAAAGGCCTTGCTAACCAGGGTCCGAGCTGCAGCGTGATGTCCGCTCATGCCGGAGTGTATCTCGCTTAGTACGAGCTTCCCTTCTTCTTTGGATATGCATCTCTGGAGGACACCCGTTGTGCTCATTTTATAAAGTTCCCCTTCATGAACCTTGTAAGCTTTAGACTGTCTTACAATGCGACGGGAGTCGGCTTGGTCGTCAGGGAGCTCTTTTCGGAGTAGGTATGCAAGGAGTGGCTCGGTCCATGGTGCGATGACTGCCATGACCTTGTACACTGAATCGGTCTTCCGGATCATTGATCCGCCTATGATACCGTCGTCCTCTTCGGGCGGGGCCTGTTGCCCGACATCAGTTGAGTCCGGTGTTCCCTTGCTATCTAGCCAGACTACGGATGGCTTGAAAAGCCACTCGAGGAAGGTGTTCTCGGGAACCTTGTCCCGTTTTGCGCCCATTCGGGCGAGTACATCTGCGGCCTGGTTACTATCTCGGGGTATATGGTGAAATTCCAGCCCCTCGAACCTGGCCGAGATCTTTATGACGGCATTGCGGTAGGCTGTCATCTTTGGGTCTTTGGCGTCGAATTCGCCATTAATTTGTGAGATCGCGAAGTTAGAATCACCTCGGACCTCGAGTCGTTTAACACCCATGGAGACTGCTATCCGAAGCCCATGTAGGAGGGCCTCGTACTCAGCCGCGTTGTTGGAATCTGTGTACATGATTTGCAGTACATATCTAATGTTATCTCCCGTGGGGGAAGTGAGCACCACGCCAGCCCCTAGACCGGCAAGCATTTTGGAACCGTCGAAATACATCGTCCAATGCGAGTAGGTACTGTACTCACGAGGTAGTTCGGCTTCGGTCCATTCGGCGACGAAGTCTGCCAACACCTGGGATTTAATGGCCCGGCGCGGTTTGTAGGTAATTTCAAAAGGTAGGAGCTCTATAGCCCATTTGGCGATGCGCCCCGTTGCGTCTCTATTGTTAATTATGTCACTCAATGGGACGTCGGATGCCACCGTCACCGCGCACTCTTGAAAGTAGTGCCGAAGCTTGCGCGATGCCATAAAGACTGCATAAGCTATCTTTTGGTAGTCAGGGTAGCGTGTCTTGCAGGGGGGTAAGACCTCGGACACGTAGTAAATGGGCTTCTGGACCTGGAACTTATGACCTTCCATGTCTCGTTCGACCACGAGGACTGCGCTGACCACCTGGTTTGTAGCCGAGATGTATAATAACATCGGTTCGCAAATGCCTGGGGCTGCCAGGATTGGGTTGGTGGCAAGCAGGGCCTTGATGTCTTCCAGGGCCGCCGCAGCCTCCTTGGACCATTTGAACGTTTTAGTCTGCTTTAACAGCATGTACAATGGTAAAGCTTTTTCACCAAGCCGTGATATAAAACGACTTAGGGCTGCTACGCAGCCTGCTAGATTTTGTACATCTTTGAGCTCTGTAGGGATCTCTAGGCGATCCAGGGCTCGAATTTTTCCGGATTGGCCTCAATTCCTCGGCTAGATACAATAAAACTGAGGAGTTTGCCAGCCGGGACCCCGAAGACACATTTTTCGGGGTTGAGTCTTATTTGATATTCCCGCAGGCTGGCAAATGTATCGCGGAGGTTGTCAACCAGTTGGTCATCGCGCTTGGTTTTGACAACCACGTCGTCTACATAGGCCTCCACCGTTTTTCCGATGTGGTCCATCAGGCATGTTTGAATCAAACGCTGGTATGTAGCGCCAGCGTTCTTTAATCCGAAGGGCATCGTGTTGAAGCAAAACGGTCCATAAGGTGTAATGAATGATGTTGCTGCCTGGTCCGATTCCTTCATTCTTATTTGATGATACCCAGAATAGGCATCTAGGAAGCACAATGCGTCGTGGCCCGCAGTGGCGTCCACAATTTGGTCAATACGGGGTAGAGGAAAGGGGTCTTTAGGGCAAGCTTTGTTGAGGTCTTTAAAATCGACACACAACCGCCAGGACCTATCCTTCTTCGGTACCATGACCAGGTTGGCTAGCCAGTCGGGGTGTTTTATGTCCTTGATGAATCCTGGCTCGAGCAGCTTTGCCAGTTCCTCACCCATTGCTTGATGCTTGGGCTCGGAAAAACGCCGAAGTGTTTACTTAACGGGTTTATAGCCCGCCAGTATGTTTAGGTTGTGCTCAGCGAGCCTACGAGGTATCCCAGGCATGTCGGAGGGGTGCCAGGCAAATATATCCCAGTTTTCCCTAAGGAAGGTGCGTAGGCCTTCGGCCACTTCCGGGTCGAAGTTAGCTCCTATGGACGCCGTTTTAGCGGGGTCCGTGGCGTGAACCTGGAATTTGAAAATCTCGTCGGCCGGCTTGAAAGAGGTAGGTTTTGATCTTTTGTCGAGGATGACGTCGTCTCGATCGACTTCGGCGCATTGTGCGGTTAGTTCTTCGGCCCCGAAGGCTTCGGCCAGGGTCTCGAGGGAGAGGGACGCCGTTTTGTTCTCGGCTTTGAGTGCCCTGTCTGGATCACTTGAAATGGTAATGATCCCTTTTGGACCCGGCATCTTGAGCTTCATGTAGCCATAATGCGGTACCGCCTGAAATCTTGAAAAGGCGTCTCGTCCGAGGATGGCGTGATATCCGCTTTTGAAAGGCACTATATGGAACGTTATCTCTTCGGAGCGATAATTGTCCGAGGTCCCGAAGACCACGTCCAAAGTTATTTTTCCACTGCAGCGTGCCTCTCTCCCGGGCACTATTCCTTTAAAGGTAATAGTGCTCGGTTCTATGTGTGTTCTATCAATGTGCATTTTATCCAGAGTGTCTTCATATATCAAATTCAGGCTGCTGCCTCCATCCATCAGGACCTTATGGAGGCGACAGCGGTCCATGATAGGATCGAGGACTATCACGGCGGGGCACCTGTCCGGGGTAGCCTTCGGTTGATCATTCTGAGTGAAGGAGATCGGCGTGTCAATCCACGCGTCCCGAGGCGATACGGCGGGGCACCTGTCCGGGGTAGCCTTCGGTTGATCATTCTGAGTGATGGAGATCGGCGTGTCAATCCACGCGTCCCGAGACGATACCTGCCGGACGGCGTTAACTTCCCGTAAGGCCAGTTTGCGTTGGTTTTTAGACGTAAATGTCTCATAAATCATTAAGACCTCGTCTTCATCCGAGGTCCATCCAGAGTGGCTAGAGGTAGCCGCCAAAAGGGCGGGCCCCCCTTTGGCCACCTGCCTTAGCACCCAACAGTCTCGAAGGCTGTGGGTCGGGCAAGAGTTGACTAATACGGCGTGGATCGGGCATGGTTTACCCAGGAAGTCATCTAGGGCCGTTCCGGAGTGATCGGAGGTTTTCTTCTTCTTCCAAGGTCGATCAGCCGGGATGTTCCGTTTGCGATTTTCGCGCCGAAGCGCTGGCTGATCGCGTCCCGGGTAGTTGTCACAGATCGAGTCTGCATTCTCCTCGGTCCGCCAGGTGTCTTCAATGGCACAGAATCGAGTTACTAAGTTGGTTAATTCAGGGAACGTTTGGACGCAACGGCGAGTAAGGGCGTTTGAGACACCTTTATCCTTGCATCCACGCTCGAAGGTGGCAATTATATCAGAATCTTGATAATCCAGAATCTTGTTCTTGACGGATAAGAATCTGGCCCAGTATTGTCAGATTGGCTCGCCGGGAATCTGCCGTATGTAGGCTAGGTCCCATATGTCATTCGGGCCGAGGTTACCGGGACGATATTCTGTGCAGTGGATGAACGGGCCAGATCCGATCTCTAAAGACGGCGGAACCCCGTCACCCTTGTCCAATGCTGGATTCGCTGTTATCGGTCTAGCCGATTCGATCTGGGAGTCGGTTGCTGGTAAGTCGCTATCCGATCCACTTTCCAGGAAGTATCTCAGCCCCTGGCCCATGAGGGGACGCTCTGGTAGAATCAGAGAGGGGTCAAGGTTTGCTTCCACCGTAGGTGGGGGTATCGTCGTGACCGAGACTTTGGTTGTGGAGATATGCTCCACGGGTTTGAGGCCGTTAATCGGCGATTCCATCGATCCTTCTGGCGATCACACAGCGGAACTCTCAATGAAAGCACCAGTGTCGGTGTAAAAACCGGCAGACCTCGGGGTAGGGGGTCCCGAGCTGCGGATCTCGAATCGATGGTAACAGAGACAAAGGGAGACGATGTTTTACCCAGGTTCGGGCCCTCTTGATGGAGGTAAAACCCTACGTCCTACTTCTGCTTATATTAATGGAGGAGTACGGAGTACATAGTTGATCTACCTCGAGATCGTAATATGTGTCTAACTACTATAGCTAGGTGTTCGATGTTGCGCTCATGTCCCCTACGGGCTAAACCCTATGGCTTATATACACGCCAGGGAGGGTATCCAGGGTTACAAGGTCGGTATCTTGGAGTAAGGCGGCTGGAATAATCCTGAAGTGTACTGCAAGTCTTCGGTAGAGGCAGTCTTGATCATGTCTTCCATGTGCGGCTTCCGGAGTCCATCTAGATTACGTACAGAGGCATATCGGCCCATCCGAATAGACGGGCCGGCCAGGTTGGCACCCCCTAATCCAGGACACCGTCAGGATAGACTGTGTCCTGGATTAGGGGGTGCCAACCTAGCCGGCCCGTCTTTTGTCAGGATAGACTGTGCCCCGGTCCCCCTTCAAACTTGCCGTTGTCTGGCAACCCTTCCCGCCAATGTTTTTGGGGGAAGAGGACCAAGGCGGATATAAAAGGGGGTGTCGGTGTAAAAACCGGTAGACCTCGGGGTAGGGGGTCCCGAGCTGCGGATCTCGGATCGGTGGTAACAGAGATGAGGGAGACAATGTTTACCCAGGTTCGGGCCCTCTTAATGGAGGTAAAACCCTACGTCTTGCTTTTGTTTATATTGATGGTGATGTATCGAGTACAGAGTTGATCTACCTCGAGATCGAGATATGTGTCTAACTTCTAAGGCTAGGTGAGCGATATTGCGTTGTCCCTTTTCTACGGGCTAAACCCTATGGCTTATATACACGCCAGGGAGGTTATCTAGGGTTACAAGGTCGGTATCTAGGAATAAGGCGGCTGGAGAAATCTTGAAGTGTACTACAAGTCTTCGGTAGAGACAGCCTCGACCGCATCTCCCGTGTGCGGCCTCCGGAGTCCATCTTGATCACGTACGAGGGCATATCGGCCCAACCAAGGAGATGTGCCGGCTAGGTTGGCTCCCCCTAATCCAGGACACCGTCAGTAGCCCCCGAACTGGTCTTCTAAGCCGAGGACGACTTTCAGCAGACATCACTTCGGATCCGGAGTCACCGGCTTGACAGGCGAGTTCTACTTTGCATTTCGGACTTTCTCAACGGAGCATCAACATCCGTGGTCCAACTGAGCTTGAACCCTGCCCGAAGTGCGTAGATGTCTTAGCCTCGAAGGCTCGTTGTTCAGGTATGAACGATCCAATCCGGCCTGACAACTTTATCGGAGAGGCTTGCCCCACGATAGGTTGAGCAGTTACTGCCTTCCCCTCAAATCGCGGTTCGAGGCAGCCTTTTTACTGGCACGTCCCTTCAAGGCAGAGATCGTGCCCGCTTTCTTAGGGATATCATCATTATTTTGTTTCCCCCCATATGCTTCAACGACATTTTTGATGACAACCGCGAATTTATCGGCGCAGCGAGGGGGACTCTTGACCTTTCAGAGGCTTATAAGAGCCAAGGGGAGAACAGCGAAACAGCGCACGCTCCCACTCTCCCCCCACTGCTGCTTTGTCTAGCTCCAACGCCCAGATCCAACCAGCCCGCCTTTCCCTTTCGCGAGCCTGACTCCTCAACCAGCCTTGGCCGACACCCTCAAGGGGCACTAGGGTGGCTCCATCGTGATAGCGGCGACCATCGCAGAGCTACGCGACGCGGGGTACCAGTCCCCTGCCATCGCCGGCTGTGCTCCAGTAGCCGGCCATCTGGTGCCCGCTCCCAACGCAGGGGAGCGGGTGGTCTTCGTCCCCCACCTCATCCGAGGCCTGGGGTTCTTGCTGCACCCCTTCGTGCGTGGGGTAATGTACTATTACGGGTTAGATTTCCACCACCTGGCCCCTAACTCCGTTCTGCACCTCACCGCTTTTATTACAGTCTGCGAGGCCTTCCTCCGCTGTGAGCCACACTTCGGCTGATGGCTGAAGCTCTTCGGGATCAAACCGAAGTCGAGCGGCTCGGATCTCGCGGAGTGCGGAGTGGCCATGATCAGCAAGAACCAGGGGGCCACCTGGTTCAAGGGCACCTTCATCAAAACGGTGAAGGAGTGGCAAAGAGAGTGGTTCCACATCACCGAGCCACTTGCCCCTGGTCAAACCAAGGTCCCGGCCTTCTCAGCCGGGCCGCCCAAGAAACTCAAGTCCTGGAAGGAGAAGGGCGTCGCTTGGGGGAAGCCAGAAGAGGTGGAGACCCTGATCGACAGGATCTTATGGTGGTCCACAACGGGGAAGGGTGAGCTAGCCGACGTCATCAACGTCATGCTCAACTGCCGCATGCTCCCTCTCCAACTTCGGGCTACCCCGATGTGGGCACAAAAGCCCGAGGACATGGACACCATCAACACCTTCTTCCGCTCCACCTTGGCCACCATGTGGTCGAAGCTCATGAAGCTGGCCAAGGACAAAATCCCCAAGGCGGGGGAGGACCGCGGCCTCGAGCACGGCTATGAGGCCCCCCCGGTGAGTAGTTTCACCTTTCAATCTTTGTTTTTTTACTCATTGCTCCGAGGAGCAAAGTTTTTACTTGAACCGTCATGTTTTGACATTTTGCTAAAGTGGTCGTCCTGGGTACAAGGGGTACGATGCCCGGCCCCATTGCCAGAGCAGCCCCCAACTCCCCTGCTCTCAGCGCTTCTGACCGAGCAGCCGCATGTGGTGGCCTCCAAAGGGATGAAGTCCCAGACGGGGAGGTCAAGTGCTCGAACCCGGGGGACTTCGGTCACCCGGTCCGAAGAGACCCACACCTCCACCGCTCAAGACGGCGGCGCCGAGGAGGGTGAGGAGGAGGAGGTTCCTCCTCCAAAGGTGAAGAGGTCGGCGTTAGAAGACGCCGACGCAGATATGCCGCCGAAGGGACCAAAGAGGCCAAGGCGAGCCTCATCCGAGGCCGCCAACAAGTCATCGGAGAGGGCCGAGCTCTCCGGTGACCCAGAGGAAGACCTCCTCGCTATGGGGAGGAAGAAGCCAGCACCCCGAGGGTAAGCCCTTGTCCTTATCTTCTTTCCTTGAGTCACTTTTTCAGCAAGGGAAATCTTACAGAAGCAATCACACGCAGCCCGCCGAGGGTAATCCCCAGCGGTTCTTCGAGCAGGCTGCCCTCCGCTAGCGGGACTCCAGAGCCCGCCGCTTCTCCCCCGAAGCATGACGAGCTAGGGGAGGGGACATCCACCCTGGTCCCCGACGTCAACTTGACGGGGGCCGACGAGGTGGCGATCATGGTCGAGGTCAATACCTCGGCCCAACAAGACCCGGCAACGGAGTGCCCCGAGGTCATCGCAGAAGGGCTGGGCCAATCATTAGCCCAGCCGGCGTCTACCTCGGCTCCGCCACCCTAGGCGGAGGCTGCTCAGGTGGAGGCACCCGAGGTCCTCCCTCCACCCGAGCCCACTGCCCAAGGACGAGCCAGCACGGGGTGGACCGAGGAGATGGAGGACGCCCTGAAGGGCTCTTCCATCAAGGAGGAGCACCGTGCATGATAGGCTCGGCGCTGCAGGGCTACTGGTCCAAATGGGCCGGCCTGCATGAGGTTTTCAAGAACCTCATAGTAGGTTTCGAGGTACGCCTTTTGCGCATTCCATTTGTTTATTTAAGCTGTTTCTTTTATGAATTTTGTCCGAGGACATAAAGGTACAACCTGCTAAACGGCTTAGTGAGTGAGTAGCCCCTGAGCCCGAAGTTGGTTTCAAGAAACCGGCAGCGGGGTCGCTTGAGTAAGCAGGAGCCCGTTGAGTAGCCCCCAGGACGCTGCTCAAGGCAGCCATCCTGGAGCCTGTTAGTGGTCTTAAATATTCCCTTTGTAATAAGGATCTTTTTTGTTCCGAGTTGCGACCTCGGTTCCGGACTCCGTCTCCGAAGTGATGGCGGAGAAGAACCAGAAACTTGAGCAGTCTCAAGGTAAGCAAATGTAAACTTGCCTTGTATTTGGGATGAAGATGTATAATGTATGTTAAAGAAAACAACTAAGGCCGAACTGTGTTGACAGCGGAGCTGGAGACGCTCAAGGCCGAGCTCGAAAGGGCTCGGAAGGAGGTGTGGCAGCAGGAGGCTGCTGCCGCTTCGGCCGATAAGGCCCGGGCCACCGAGAAGGCAGCCGGGGAGAAGCACCAGGCGCGGGTGCTAGAGGTCGAGCAGACCCTGAAGGGCGTGTTCGAAGCATGCGACAAACTTCAGGAGGAGGGGCAACGAACAAAGGAGGAGCTCGAGAAGCTCCAACGCGCCCATTCCGAGCTCAAGACCTCGGCCCGAGCTAACCGCGAGGCGCTCCAGTAAGTGGAGCAAATCGCTTCGGGTAAGATATTTTTCCTGCAGTGTTCATTTGGAAGCAAAGGGTGCGTCGAGCTAACCCAGTTATGGTGTTCCGCAAAGGTCTTTGAGGATCTCCCGCAGAGCACGGCAGATGCGGTGGCATACTTCGGCCAGCTGGCGGGTCATGAGGCGGAGAAGGCCTTCTGGGGGCAGTTCCCGGGGTCGCCGTCCGCGCAGCTGCTGAATCATCGAGTGAAGCAGCTAGTGGAGCTGTTTCGCATGATGAGACCGGTGCTCCAGGACCTCTGCGTCGCTCTGTGGCCTGCCGAAGCCATGCTGTAGAGCCTCTTCGGCCTTACGGCCCATCTCCAAGATACCGTGCCCTGCGTGGATCGTTGGAAAAGGTCTGCATGCTTCTAAGGGGCGCGGAGGGCGTATGCTTGCATGAAGACTCACTTCTGCAAGGTTGATGTGGAGACATGTGCCGCGGGCCCTCCTGCCGACAAGCTGCACACCACCGAGCAGTTCTTTGCCGAGGTGGAGGCGGGAGCTCGGACCACCGAGTCCATGTGCCCCAAAGACACTCTGTTATTTTAGGTGATACCTCGGAATGCCGGAGTGTACGATGTACAAACTTTATCTTTTGTTGAATGAAAATGGCTTAAGATTCCATGTGTGTTGTTTTATAATTTTAATTATTCCTCCTATATGATTGTTTAAAATGAGAGTGGCCAGTCGTCGGCTTCAGCCCCAGTGTAGGTCATACAAAGGGTGTTCCTTAAGGCACACTGGACCCTTAGCCGGCGTCTCGGTACCCGGGGGCGGTCGGTGACTTATAGGAACTAGGCAATCGGACTATAGTGGCTTGATATCTTTCACTTGGTCCTAGGAGTTTGACTGTGGGGGCTGATGACCAGCCCCCGGCGTGGGAACTGTTCGGCCAACTCGGCCGAGGTCTAGGCCATAACACACTTCGGCTAGGAATGAAAGCCCTTCGTTTAACACGGGCGATCTCTATCGTCACATCGCTTGACGCGGTCTCCGGATGGCAGACCAGTTTACGCCTACCTAGATAGTCAATTTTCGGCTTTCTCCACTAAGGCGCCATGCCAATTGACCTGGCAGCGCAATCGCAGTGGTACTCCTGTTACACGCTTAGCCGAATTCATCGGAAAAGTTAGGGGTACACATAGGAGCCGGGCAACCCAACTATTGACCAAAATCTAGGCTCGAAACTCATGCATATAAGGCCAAAATCCGAGACGCCGAATACCTCATACTTTGTTATACGATTGCATCTTTTTAGAGAACTTCATAGTCCCAGAGCTATGCTGATAAAGAAATACAATAGAGACCTTGAAAGGGCATAGTTTCTTTATTTCATAATATCAATCGTGTACATGCCCCTTTGACGAGAGTAATTGAAAGAGTACAATGTAGATGGTGAAGAAGGAAGAGGAAAAAACAGGTCAAATAATTACTAACGGATTTTAAAGGATCTGGGCCGCTGCCTGCCGCACGTCTGCGTTTTCGAACTGTTGACCAGATCGTCACCATTGATGGCGAAGAATTTGCGAAGGTCGATGCCCTTCCGGCCCTTTATACACTCTAAGTGTTTGATTGACCGAGTTCCTTGAAGGGAGGTGTTGCCGAAGTCATTCTGTGGTTAAAACCACATAGACGTAGTCATGTTTGGCTGTTTCTTTTATAGATACTTGCCTGTGCAGAGGCTCTAAGCCTCGTCTTTGCTTGGGTTATCCGCGTCGACGTTTGGGTAATTGTTCTGGCTCCTCGACATCCCAGGGAATCTTGAGTGCGAAGTAATGCACTCTGGGGACGTAGTGCCCACTCCAGCGAGGGCACACGAGGAGCCTGCATCCCTATTTCGGGTGCGGGGCTACCTGGCCGAGGTCGATTTGTGCGGCCCGGGTGCGCTTCAGAGAGTGGGTGGTGCGTTTATCGCTGCGGGCTGCCTCCACTGTTCCTCTGTCCGGAGTGAACGTTCTGTGTTACCATTGACTGCGATGACGCCGTTGGGTCACGGCATTTTGAGCTTAAGGTAGGAATAATGCGGGACGGCGTTGAAACGTGCAAAGGCTGTGCGCCCTAAGAGCGCATGGTATCCACTCCGAAAGGGTATGATATCGAAGATTAAATCCTCGCTTCTGAAGTTCTCGGGCGAACCGAAGACTACCGCTAGGGTGACTGTCCAGGTACAACGGGCTTCGATGCCCGGAATGACACCTTTAAAGGTGGTAGAGCTCGGCTTGATCCGAGATGAGTCGATGCCCATCTTCCGAACTGTGTCCTCGTAGATGAGGTTAAGGCTGCTTCCCCCATCAATCAGGATGCGTGTTAGATGATAACCATCAACAATAGGGTCCAGAACGAGCCCCGCCGATCCGCCGTGCCTGATGCTGATCGGATGATCGTGCTTGTCGAAAGTGATCGGGTAAGCCGACCATGGGTCATACTTCGGGGTGACTGGCTCCAGCGCGTATACGTCCCGAAGTACACACTTCCTCTCCCTTTTAGGGATGTGGGTGACATAGCTCATATTGACCTCTGTTACCTCGTTAGGAAATTTCTTTTGGCCTCCATTATTGGGCTGCCGAGGTTCATCCTCGTCGTCGCTGCGATGTTGGGCTTTATTCTGACCCTCTGCCGCTATCTTGCCAGCTTGTTTAAAGACCCAGCAATTCCTGTTAGTGTGGGTTGCCGGTTTTTCCTGAGTACCATGAATCCCACATGGGTGGTCCAGGAGCCTATCAAGCTGGCTAGGTCCATCTTTGTTCCCCTTAAAGGGTTTTCTTTTCTGCCCGGATTTAGGTCCGGTGAATCCTGTGTTAACCGCAGCGTCTTCAGTGTCGCTTCCGCCATTTTTATACCTGCGCTTATTTTTGTTGCGCTTTGGCTTTCCATTGGCATCGCGAGTTTCCGAGGTGCCTGCCTCGCCGTTATGAGTACTTTGGGCAAGCCAGCTATCTTCTCCTGCACAAAAGTGGGTCATCAGTGAGGTCAGGGCAGCCATAGTTCTCGGCTTATCCTGGCCAAGTTGTCGAGCCAACCATTCATCTCGAATATTGTTTTTAAATGCGGCGATGGCCTCGGCTTCGGAGCAGTCTATGATCTGGTTCTTGTTGGTGAGGAACCTGTTCCAGAATGTCCGGGCTGATTCACCTGGCTGCTGGGTAACACGGCTGAGGTCATGAGCGTCCGGAGGTCTGACATATGTGCCCTGGAAGTTTGCTCGAAAAGCGTCTTCTAGGGCCTCCCAGCTGCCGATAGAGTGAGGAGGGAGGCTGTTAAGCCAGTGCCTCACCGGCCCCTTTAACTTGAGCGGCAGATATTTAATGGTGTGGAGATCATCTCCATTGGCCATGTGTACATGCAGCAGGAAATCTTCAATCCAAACTGCTGGGTCCGTGGTACCATCTTATGATTCTATGTTGATGGGTTTGAACCCTTCCGGGAATTGATGTTCCTTCACCCTGTCTGTGAAGCAGATTGGGTGAGCCAGACCTCGGAACCGAGGAGCATCTCGTCGGAGGTCGGGAGAGAGCCGTGAGTAGGCTTGATCTCGGGCATGACCGTTCCTGTCCATCCAGGCATCGTAGCCGTCAGGCCCAGCGGGCGCACGTCCCCTTGACCCGTAGATGGACTGAGGGGGAGCCCTATTTTCCTCAATACGATATCTAGCATCGTGAGGATCTAGGTAATCCACGAGGTCCTTGCGATGACGGCGTGGAGGTGGCCGTTCACCGGGGTCTTCTCGTCTTGGCCTGTCCCGGCCTCTCGGGGGCCGATCGAGGTCATCAGCGAGCTCCTCATCGAACTCCGGTAGAAGGCGCCTGCGTGGGTATGATTTCGGCGCACTATGGCGTCGGTTTTCCATGTTTTGCTCGACAGAGAGCACTTCGATCCACTTTTCATTTAGCGCATCGGTATTGGGCTACAGCTGCTGCTGCTTGCGCTTTAAGCTCCGGGCCGTCGCAACGAGGCGTCGTCGGAAGTGCTCTTGTTCAAAAGGGTCTTCGGGGACAATGTAGTCCTCGGTGCCTAGGCTCTCGTCCTCCTCGGATTCCGGCATGTAGTTGTCGTCGGCCCCTTCAAAGAGGTCGTCGGGATCTGAGTCCCCAAGAGGTCGGTCTGGTGTGCCGTTCCTTACCGGGGAGGCTTGAATTCCTCCTCATGGTTATTGGCGTCGCCGTCCTCCGCGTCGCCATTATTGGCTGTCACGTCATTGCCACTGGGTTCCCCATTATTGCCCCTTCGGCGCCTTCGTCGACGTCTTGGAGGGGATTTGGGGGTGTCCACCATGTAGACATCGTAGGTGGATGTGGCGGTCCACCTGCCCGCGTTTATCGGGGGCACGGTGTTCTCGATCGGGCCATCAGCGTCCTCCTCCATGTCTGAGGGTTCGCCGTAGTCCAACATGTCGGTTAAATCAACGACCGTGGCGACTAGGTGGGTGGTGGGTGGGATATAAATTTCCCTATCGTCGGCTTTAAGTCTGATCTGATTGTAAACCGAAGTCTTGCCGTCCGAGATGGACATGCTCCGGATGCGGTCAAGCATCTCATCGAGGTGAGATATCTCTTCGTGATTCGTGGATACGCCATAGGCAGGGTTGATTCGAAGTACACCCGGCATTTAGCCAGATGTGTTTTCGAGGCGAAGGGAATCTGAACATAATTCCGGGTTTTATGCCAAAATCGGTTCTGGCACCGGCGCGATTTCGGGAGTGGGAGCCGGATCCATCTCCGGACTGGCGATCGGGGAGAGACTGGCTGGAGTAGCGGTGTCAGGGGTTTCAAGAGGCGCCGCGACAGAGTCCGGCTCCGGAGTCGAGCCTCCAGAACCAGCCGAGCTCTCGATCCGACCGGGAGTCCATCCTGATAGGACGTGTTCGCCACAGGAATCCGCAGTGTACTCAAGGCCGCCGAAAGTCACGATCCGACCCGGGGCATAGTTCTCGACAGAGGTCAGATGACCCATGGAGTCGGCGCAAAATACCATGCTACCAAAAACGAAAAGCTGGCCGGGGGCATAAACGTCCCCAAGGCCATTGGCGCAGTTGATCTACAGGTGAGCCATCAATCCTTCTGGTGATCACGCAGCGGAACTCTCAATGAAAGCACCAATGTCGGTGTAAACACCGGCAGACCTCAGGGTAGGGGGTCCTGAGCTGCGGATCTCGGATCGGTGGTAACAGAGACGAGGGAGACGATGTTTACCCAGGTTCGGGCCCTCTTAATGGAGGTAAAACCCTACGTCCTGCTTTTGTTTATATTGATGGAGATGTATCGAGTACAGAGTTGATCTACCTCGAGATCGAGATATGTGTCTAACTTCTAAGGCTAGGTGAGCGATATTGCATTATCCCTTTTCTACGGGCTAAACCCTATGGCTTATATACATGCCAGGGAGGGTATCTAGGGTTACAAGGTCGGTATCTCGGAATAAGGCGGCTGGAGAAATCTTCAAGTGTACTACAAGTCTTCGGTAGAGAGCGCCTCGACCACGTCTCCCGTGTGCGGCCTTCAGAGTCCATCTTGATCATGTACGAGGGCATATCGGCCCAACCGAGGAGACATGCCGGCTAGGTTGGCACCCCCTAATTCAGGACACCGTTAGGGGGGCTGGGTGCCGCTATAGTGGGGATCGACTCCTGGAGCCCCGAACCCTGTTCTCTCTCTCTCGCGCGCTACAGCAATCACAACCAAGCAGGAGCAGGGTTTTATACCGCAAGGTGGCCCGAACCTGGGTAAACCGCTGTGTCTCCGGCCCGCTCCCGCTAGCGCGCTCTCACCGTAGCTCCGCTGTGGTACAGGACGAAGCGGTAGGAACGAGCTCACCCTAGTGTTCGAACCTTAGGGTCCCCGAAGCCCCGATTCCGACATTTGGCGTGCCAGGTAGGGGTGCGCTACTCTTCTTTCGCTCCGTCCGCCACTCCACTAGCTTCATGGTCGACGCTCGCCGCGAGCGCATCGAGCGCAGGGCTCCTGTCGGTGTACTGAACAGGGGGTGTTCATTACCCCTGGACACGCACCGGCGAGTTGCAGCCTCCAGGCGGGAAGGGCATGGTAGAGAAGAAATCCACTTATAGGACACATCTGGGAACAAGCACAAGACTATCCAGAAAGCATTCAAGTCAATAATCAGAAGACAGAAGGCCAAAGGCTGAAATCCCAGTAAGATTCTTGCTGAGATTACTGTAGCGACCCCGGCAAGGTCCGACCCCGGCAAGGTCATCCCAGCAAGGTCCGGCCCCGGCAAGGTCATCCCGGCAAGGCTATTCCGGCAAGGCTATCCCGGCAAGAGCTATCCCGGCGAGAGCTATCCCGGCAAGAGCCATCCGCCAAGCTGTCGTCCAGCCCGCACGACTGGATAATCACATTGTCTGGAGGCTCTGACGGGGACAGGCTTTTGGGTGAGGCTTGTCAGGCCGCATGGCTGAGAAGATAAGCACACAACAACTTTATTGCCACCCGTCTCGTGGCATGGCAACAGAATAGAGACGCTAAGGGACACCTCACCGAAGCATTTAATGCTCTTGTCCTAAACCGTCAGTGTTAGGTATAATAGCACTGTAGTTACTTTACACCTCTTGTAGTTACTGTACGCCACCTTTGTACTTTGCCACTGTTGGCGACCCCTTCGAGAGTATAAAAGGAGGCCCAAGGCATAGCTATAGGCGGGGTGGATCTTTTAGAGCTCATTCTGCATGTGTAGCTGCTACTGTAGCGCTCCTAGAACTGAGCTAGAACACACCCAATACAACCACGCAGGAGTAGGGTTTTACGCATCTTTGCGGCCCGAACCTGGGTAAATCCCAGCGTGTTGATCATCAGCTCTGCTCTCTGTACAAACCCTTCCCCTTGCCGAACCGTAAAAGGATCCACGCGGTCCCATAGGTGTCGTACGCCGACAGGCGGGTCGCGTGGCCCAGATGGAGTCGGTGGGCCGCGGCAACCGCCGCCGCCCTATCGAGGCCGCCACCGCTGCCGCCACCGACCCCACTGCCCGTGAGTAGCAGGACTCCTCCCTACACCCCTCCGTGTAGGCAAACGGCCGCACCGCCATGGCCTCCTCCTCCCTCGCCCGCCATGGGCCGCCGAACGCGCAGGCCGCGCTACTCATGGCGCGTGAGCTGCTCCGCTACGGTCCAACCGACGCCGGCTACGACGCTTGGCTTGGTCGCATCACCGAGCTCATCAACGCCGCTGGGGATGCTCCGGCGCCTTCCCACTCGCTCTGCCCTCCGCCGTCTCGTGCTAGGGACGTAGTGCATGGCGCTCCCCCGCCACCTCCTCTGTGCGACGAGCTCGCCGGGCCCCAGCGTAGCGCGCGGGCGCGTGAGCAATCCCGTGGTGCATCCTCGCCGGTCGAAGAGGAGGCCAGCTGCCAGATCATCCGCTGTGCGCCACCTGATGGGCGTGTTCTCCTCGAGCAGCAGCGCCGGCGCCAAGACCGGGCGGTTCAGGAGGTCGTGGCGGCTGGACGCCAGAACCCTGCTGCCCTCGCCGACAGTGTTCCTTCGAGCGGCGTGGGTTGCCGCACCTTCACTCGCGAGCAGCGTCAGGTGGTGTGGCCCGCGAAGTTCAAGCCGGACCTGCCTCCATGCTACGACAGCACCCCCAACCCCGCAGAGTTCCTTCAGCTCTATGCGCTGAGTGTCAAGGCGGCGAACAGCGACGACAAGGTCATGGCGAACTGGTTTCCCATGGCCCTCAAGGACGGCCCGCGCTCTTGGCTCATGAATCTCCCTGAGGCATGGATCTCGTCATGGGGCGAGCTCTGCAACCAGTTCGTTGCCAACTTCAAGGGCACGCACGACCGCTCCCTCATGATCAACGACCTGCGTCATGTGTGGCAGCGCCCGGATGAGACCCTCCTCAAGTACATCCAGCGCTTCAGCCAGGTGCGCAACAAGATTCCGCGTGCCTCCGACGCAGCCGTCATCTCTGCGTTCTCCACTGGCGTCACAGAAGTCAAATGCACGAGAAGCTCGCCATCAACGATGAGCTGGACTCAATGCTTGAGCTGTTCGACCTCGCCGACAAATGCGCCAAGGCTATAGAAGGTCGCCTCTTCATCCATAACGACCCCGATGCGGCGCCCTACGCCGCCAAGGCCAAGGGCAAGGACGTCAAGCGCAAGGGTCCTGCCGTGCTTGCGGCGGAGCCCGAGAAAAAGCGCGGCTGTGACCGCGACAAGCCCAGGAAGGACTGCCGCCCGCTGTGTGTCTACCACAACGTGCACAACCACAGCACTGAAGACTGCCACCTCCCACCTCCCCGACGTTAGGCTCTCCGGCGATCTTGGATTCTAGCCACTAATCTGTCTAGTTCCTCTATGGATCTTCTTGGGCACTTGATTCCATGCCTGCGCATACCCATCTCAATGGGTTCTCATGCGGGATCTACTCTTGATCTGGATTTCTCTAAGGGTGCGGCTTTTGCGGATGATGTTTTCAAGTCTTCTGGTCTTTCGGTGCATCCAATGGACAATCGGCGTTTCTTCATCATGGTGGTTTCTTTCAGCCGACATGATTTCCGCCTAAATCAGGCATTTGTGGCTGCCGCTTTGGAGGCGGCGATTGGTGGATCTGCCATTGATCTCATGGTGGAATGCATCAAGGATAAGGTCTTTTATTTTCGGGTCTCATGCAAGCAGGTCGGTTTTCGTATTCTTGATCTACGTTCTTTTGCATGCTCACGTTTCAAGTGCTACTTCCATCTGTGGGGTAATGGTGGCCCGAATTGGTGGCGTGAGTTTAAAATTTGGAAGAAGCAGTGTGATGCTGAGTGGATTCTTGTTAGCCCATCCAAGAGGCGTGCTGCATTGGGATTACTAGCCATGCATTCCAAGCCACCAAAGTCTGCTATGCGATCTGGGGCCGCCGTTCGCAAGAAGTTATCCTTTGCTACATTTCAAAGGTATGATGTTTGTAAGGGTTATAGATATCCAGCCACGCAGAATTGCCTTGACACTACGGCTGCGGCGGGATATGATCTACCCATGCATGAACGTGTCGTCATCCATCCATTGCCGCCGGTAGACCTCCAGTGGACGGTGGCCTCGCCGCCCATCACTTTTGGAACGGTAAATCAATCTTCGGCGTCATGTTCGGGTGTGAATGTTGCGGTAACTTGATTGGGCAGGAATTCCAGTGTTTCAATTATGGAAGGCTCTGAGGACGGATCGGGGCTTATTTCTGCGGCGGTTCAGCCGGCCCATTCCAATGGGCCCTCTTTGCTGCCGTCGCAGCCTGGACCTCTTCCACCCACGCCGCTGGTCATACCCTCATCTCAGGAGGCAAATGCCAACTTTGAAGCTATGGTCAATGACATGGTGGACCAGGTGATGACATGTTCCATCTGCTCCGTGCAGGGCCACCTGTCTGTCCACTGCCCTTCTAATATAGTTTGCTCTGCCTGCTGTCGCGTGGGCCATACCAAGTCTGATTGTTTTTCTTGTGCCCAAGGAAATGGATTAGTTTGGAAACGGAAGCGTCCCTCCTCTGTTTCAGATTTTTTGGGAACCCTTGCCCGCCTCGAGAATGCCGCGCTAACTACTGCGCCGCGCTCATCTGTCTCGCCGCCTTCCACCATCCCTCATACTCCATTGGAGCCACCCCCATTACCGCTGCCGCCACCTCCTAAGCCCCCTTCTCCGATGGCGAAGTTCGAGCTTGACCCGGCGCGGTACGTCCCTGTTGGCCATCACATCATCGATGGCGGTGCACATCATCTTCCTCGGACTTTTGTCACTCCGGTGGCTCTGATCATTCGTCATCATGAGCAGTACTTGGTAGCGGAAGTCATGCCTGCCCCACCTCTCAATCAGATTGGTCAGGTACGTGAGGAGGTTGTGGAGCTTTTGCATCATCGGGGTTTTCATGTGCATTCTGCCCAACCTTGGACTCCTGGGGTCGGTCTTTTTGAGATGAGAGATGTTGGTGAGCGTTTAGCTGCAGTTCAGATGGTTCCTCAGGATTTGGGAAATGACAGATTCGTCAGGTTTATGAAGCACAATCAAGGGGAGGGTTTCCGTGGAGTTCAGGGTTTTAGTGAGGGTTGTTTGATGTTTCTTGGAGTCCCATTGGATCTGCGTAAAACGGAAAATCTGAGAGACGCTGTCAATACCTTTGGTGAGTTTCATCATTGGGTTAGCGATGATCCATATCTAGTAAGATCTGTGGTGTTTGCCTCCTTCCCTGAAGATGCCCTGGTTCCATGTGACGTGGTCTTCTCTGAATATGCTGCATGGGGTGGTGCCAAGGTGTCCTGGACGGCTCCTTGCTACATTCTTGGGGCCAACTTTGCTGAGCAGATGCCCCAGGATGAAGACCATATGCCTCTCGATGGGAACCCCCATCCCCTACTGGGTCAGCTTGTTCAAGATAATCTGATGTTTGCATTACCACCCTACCCTGCCCTTGGTTGGAATGATGTGCCCCCTTCCCTGGATCAGCAGCCAGCTCAGGAGGAACAGGTACCAGGGGGCTGGGGTTGGCCTGCAGACGAGCAAGAGATTCAACAAGAGATTCAGCAAGATGTTCCAGTGCAAGACCAGGAATCTATAGTGATTGACCAGCCCAGCCCCTCAGAATCAGAGGTCCACTTAATTGAGCAGGTTGATGCAGTTCAGCAGGTCCATCAGCTGCAGAATGAGCTTCATGAGGATCAAGCTCCACTAGAAGAGTTCAACCCGCTTGCTATTGTCCCGTACCAGTCGCCGATTGTGCAGCCTATCAATGTAATGGTGGGCTTGGCGCGGGTGGTCTACGGCCCACCTCTGCCTCCTGTCATGGCATGGCGCCGCACCTTTGAGACTCTGCTTAACTGTTCAAATGTCACGTTTGTGCCCGAGCGGCTTCCCATTGTGCCCGCGGGTCCTCTGGTTCTCTCCAAGCGCTCCTGGAGTCTGGCGTTTGATGATATTAACTGGGTTTCCAACTTGGTATGACTGGAAGATCAAGGTCCTGCTACGGTGACAGTTATGCCACGCCTTGTTGCTCGGGCCGTGTTTCCGGTTGAGGATTCTGTCTCTGTCACTGAAATACCTGCTTCAAGCCCTTCTGATGTACCCAAGGAACAGTTCTCCTTCTCTGCTCAGTGTGTCAAGTAGCGAGCAACTAAAAAGAAGGTCGCACCTGTAGTTGATACTGCAGTTTGCAGGTGCACTCGCAGTGCTGTCAGGCGGGATGGTTTTAAGCAAAACCTGCAGGAACTCCCAATGTCTCAACCCAGGAAGAAGCGTCCTCGGTCCAGGCCATTAGCTGATTCACTTCCGCAAGCTTCCGCTGGCGTAGGAGACCAGGACGAGCAGGAGAAGCCGGCCATCCCCCCTGCCACACCCATCCGTGTTTTACAGGAGGTGGGCCATGAACTGGGAATTGCACCTGAGAAGCTAACGGTGGACCTTCTCATGGCGGATCCTACTGAACCCACGCCTGCAACCAATGATGATTAACCACAATGTCTCCTTGTGGGTGTGGCTGGCCCTTCATTTGGCCCATATCTTTTATGCTACTATTTGTCTTATTTTCGATCTCAGACTGTCAGATGTTAGCCCTGTTGTGGCTGTTCAAATGTTGAGCTTTTGCTTCTGCTGGTGTTGGTCATTGTGTGACGGCACTTTTTATGCTACTCTATCTAGTCCTTATGAATATCCGATCTACTAGAAGTTGGCGAGTGTTTTGTTGGAATGTGCATGGTCTTAACTCAGATGTATGCCAGAGAGCGGTCAGAAATAAAATTGATGAAAGTCAGGCCTCTGTTATTTGTCTGCAGGAAACAAAAATGCAGCACATTGATCATAGGGCCATTCGGAATTTTTGCCCAAGGCGCTTTGATAACTTTGCTTATGGCCCTTCGGTTGGGGCGTCTGGTGGTATAATTGTTCTATGGAACTCTTCTGTTTTGCATGGTGAACTAGTCGACTCACAACATTTTGGTCTTGTGATCTCGTTCACTTCTAAGCATAATAATGAAAAGTGGACACTTGTAAATGTATATGGTCCCTGTCAGGGGGAGGCTAGGGACAATTTTGTCTCGTGGCTGTACAACCTAAACATTCCTGTGGGGAAGAATTGGCTTCTGGTGGGGGACTTCAATTTCATTCGCTCACCTTCCAATAGAAATCTCCCTGGGGCTGATGTTAATGACATCTTCATCTTCAATGAAATCATTGGGCACCTTGGCTTGCTGGAATTACCACTAAAGGGTCGGTCTTACACTTGGTCAAACATGCAGGACTCCCCTCTTTTGGAGCAGTTAGACTGGTTTTTCACCTCTGCCAACTGGATCTCATGCTACCCCTTAACATAGGTTTTACCCTTGGCGAGGACTGCATCTGATCATGTCCCATGTGTAGTGGTTATTAACACTGAAATTCCAAAGTGCAACCTTTTTCACTTTGAGAACTACTGGGTGGAGCTTGAGGGTTTCCTTGATTGTGTGGAAAAATCATGGAGAGTGCCCTCTCGTAAGACTCACATTACTGCTGTGATCACAGATAAATTGAAGTCTCTACGACAAGCTCTGAAAAGATGGCAGATCGGGCTATCAAGAATGAAATTGCTCATTGAAAAGTGTAACAAAGTGATTGTTTCCTGGATAACATGGAAGAGCTGAGACCTTTGTTCAGACCTGAATTTAATTTCAGGAAGATTGTTAAATTACATGTTGAACATCTTTTGCACAAGCAGTTTTTGTATTGGAAAAAAAGGGTTACCATCAGATGGATTAAAGTGGGGGAGGAGAATACTAAATTCTTTCATGCAATGGCCACTGAGAGATTTAGGAGAAATTCCATCTCTTCTTTGAGATTGGATGATGGGAATATAATTAATGATCATGAGCAAATGGCTGGGGTTTTTTGGTCAACTTTTAAGGGCAGAATGGGCCAGTCTCAAGGGATTAATATGGCTTTTGATCTCTCCTCCTTGCTTCACAGAGTTGAGGGGCTGGATGTCATCACTATACCTTTCACAAAGGAGGAGATGGACAGAACTGTTAAAGAAATGCCCATTGATAAGGCTCCTGGTCCTGATGGTTTCAATGGGATGTTTTTCAAAAAATGTTGGCACATCATTTGTGAGGACTTTTATACTTTGGCTAGAGAATTCCATGCTGGAACTGCTTTGCTGGAGAATATGAACTCCTCCTTCATCACCCTTGTACCTAAGAAGGGATCTCCTGAGACGGTGGGAGATTTTAGGCCCAATTCTCTCATTGGAATGGGACTTAAGTTCCTATCCAAAATGGCTGCTAACAGGTTTCAGATGGAAATCATGAAGTGTATTCATAAGAACCAGTATGGCTTCATCAAGTCTAGAACAATCCAGGACTGTGTAGGTTGGACACTTGAGTATTTGCACCAGTGTCACAAGTCTAAAAGGCCCATTGTTATCCTCAAGTTGGATTTTGAGAAGGCTTTTGATTCCATAGAGCATGAGGTTATATACCAGATTCTAAAGCACAAGGGCTTGAATGATAATCTGGGTCAAGCAACTGCTTTCCTCTAGATCCTCTTCTGTGTTATTGAATGGAGTGCCTGGGAAACAATTTGTATGTAAGAAAGGGGTTAGGTAGGGAGACCCCATGTCACCTTTATTGTTTGTTATTGCTGCTGATCTCTTACAGACAATTCTGAATGATATGCTTCAGAAGGGCAAAATTAATCTCCCAATTCCTTGTCATGATAGGGACTTTCCAATTGTTCAGTATGCTGATGACACTCTTATTATTATGCCTGCCGATGAGAAGCAATTACTTGAGCTGAAGAGCATGTTACTTCTGTTTTCCCAGTCCACTAGTTTACATGTGAATTATCATAAATTTGCTATGCTCCCAATTAATATTGATCAGGCTGAGCTTAGTAGGTTGGCTGTTTCTTTTGGCTGCAAGGTGGGAACCTTACCTTTTACATACCTAGGTCTGCCTGTGGGAACTACCAGACCAAGGATTGTAGATTTGATGCCATTCGTTGACAACATGGAAAGAAGGCTATCTGCCAGCTCTTCTTTCTTGCCTCAAGGTGGAAGATTGCAGTATCTAAACTCTGCTTTGTCCTCTGTTCCAATCATCTTCCTCTGCAGCCTTGATATTCCTCCTGGAATCTTAAAACAATTGCTAAGAATCCAAAGGCAGTGTCTTTGGAGAAAGAATGGAAATGACCATGCTCTAGCTTTAGCCGCATGGGATTTGGTGTGCAGACCCAAGAACAAGGGATGGCTTGGTATCCTGAATTTGGCTGTACAAAATGAGGCACCTTTGCTAAAGCATGCTGATAAATTCTTCAACAAAGCAGATGTTCCTTGGGTCAGTTTGATTTGGAACACTTATTACCATGAGAGAGTCCCTCAGGGCATGGCTCTCTGTGGTTCTTTCTAGTGGAGAGATATATGCAAGCTATTGGATAAATTTAGAGCTGTCTCTAGTATTCAGCCAAACAGGGGAGACACCTTTCTCTTTTTGTCTGATTCATGGAAAGTGGGTGATTCTGATGCACCTCTGGCTCTTAGATTCCAGAGGCTTTTCTCCTTTGCTATTGATACTTTCATCACAGCTGAGGAATTCTTTGACACCCAGGAGATTTCTAGTTTGTTCCATCTGCCACTCTCCCAAAGGGCTTTTGATGAACTCCGGTCATTGTAGTTGCTGCTACAGGATTTACAGAGAAATCAACTTGCAAATGATATCTGGTCATGGAAGGAGGATGGTAAGGCTTACTCTACTAAAAAAATTTACATGCATGTCCACCAACCAATAGTACCAACCCTTTGCTAAATTGGATCTGGAGAAGCTGCTGCATGATGAAAATCAAGGTGTTTGCATGGATGATGATCATGGACAGACTTAACACACAGGACATGCTTGAAAGGCGACACTGGAATGTCTCAGAGTCCAATGTTTGTGTGTTGTGCCCAACCAGAACTAAGGAGGATAGAGATTATCTTTTTTTCACCTGCAACTTCAGCTGCAGGGTCCGGAATTATCTCCAAATCTCATGGCAGGGAGACAACATGTGGGATATCACAACAGCTGCTAGAAGAGACTTTGCTAAACCTTTCTTTACTGAGGTCATATTCACTGCTTGCTGGAATATATGGACTACCAGAAATGCAAGAGTATTCAGAAACGAAAGGCCAAGCTTCAACAGATGGAGGGCGAATTTTATTCATGATATTTCTTTACTAGCTTATAGGATTAAGGCTAGTTTTAGAGATGACCTCCTGAAGTGGATTTCCTTTTTACCTCCTTGAGGTGAGTATGTTTTCTGTCTTTCTCCTAACCTCTTGTATTCTAGTAGTTTAGACTGTAAATATTGGTTCAGAGTGGAATAAAAAGTAAGGCTGTTGGGTGCTTTACCCTCCAGTAACAGGTCAAAAAAAAGACTGCCAGGAGCTCAAGCTGCTCCGTGACGAGCGCCCGGGCCGCCGAGGCGACCGCAACAACCGTGGCGCCGGCCGCGGAGGTGGCCGCAGCGGCAACCACTGGGACAGGTACAACGGCAATGACAACTTCCGCCAAGGCTGGCGCGACCAGCCTCGTGAGGCCGCTTGGCGTGATCAGCCACGTGAGGCAAACCCTCAGGCCAGCGCTGCTCTCCCGCCACTGCCACCACCACCCCAGAGGAACGACGTCAACCAGCCTGACGAGGGCGCTGGGGGCTACAGGACCCACGCACGATTGCCTGCATCCTCGGCAGAGCTCAGGCTCCCGCATCCAATCGCCACTTCACGCAGTTCTCCCGCGAGGTGAACGCTACCCTCCCGAAGCCTGAGGCTGCACGGCCCCTCAAGTGGTTGCAGTACGCCATCACCTTCGACTCCAAGGACCACCCCAAGTCCATGGCCACCGCAGGTGCGCTCCCCATGTTGTGTACTCCGACTATCAGGAACATCGCGGTCACCAAGACCTTCATCGATGGAGGCGCCGGCCTTAACGTGCTCTCCATCAAGACCTTTGAGTAGCTCCAGGTGCCTTATGAGCAGCTCATGTCGACAAGGCCCATCTCGGGCGTGACCGATGGCTCCACGCTGCCTCTAGGGCAGGTGCACCTCCCCGTCACCATCGGCACCCGCAAGAACTACCACACTGAGCTCATCGACTTCGACGTCGCCCACCTCAGCCTGCCCTACAATGCCATCTTGGGCTACCCCGCGCTCGCCAAGTTCATGGCGGTGTCTCATCACGCCTACAACGTCCTCAAGATGCCTCGTTGCAGCGGCATCATCACCGTCACCTGCGATGAGAAGGACGCGATATGCTCCCTTGAGCACGCCTACAAGGCTGCCGCTGTCGCGCATCCGGCTAACGAGGACACGATTGAGCCTCCTGAGGCCACGCCCGTGAAGAAGAAGTAGTTGTTCTCTCAGGACCGTGCCGAGACGAAGAAGGTGTCGGTTGACGGCAGTGGCTCAGGCCCTGCCTTCACCATCGGCACATGCCTTTCTCCCGCATAGGAAGGCGCACTCATCGCCTTCCTTCGGGCAAACTCAGATGTTTTCGCCTGGAAAGCATCTGACTTGTCTGGTGTACCAAGGGAGGTGATCGAGCACCACTTAGCGGTGTGCCCCAACGAATGCCCCGTCAAGCAAAAAGCACGGCACCAGGCGCCCGAGAAGCAAAAGTTCATTGTCCAAGAAGTGCACAAGTTGCAAGAAGCTGGAGTTGTCCATGAGGTGCGCCATCCCGAATGGCTCGCCAACCCAGTCGTCATCCCCAAGAAGGGCGGCAAGGAACAAATGTGCGTTGACTTCATGAGCCTCAACAAGGCCTGCCCTCAGGATCCCTTTCTGCTGCGGTGAGTCGGTCAGGACGCGGACTCTGCCACCGGCTACGCACGCATGCCCTTCGACCTAAGGAACACCAGCACCACCTTCCAGAGGTTGGTACGCATCGTGCCAGGGCCTCGGACGGGGAGGGATGCGGAGGTCACGGGATGCCCCCGGTGCGTCGCTTCCTTAGACCTCCCCCTCTGAGTCTCGCGAGCCCCCTGGGCCTCAAGAGCCCCTCGGTCCCTGAGGAGCAAGCTTCCGTGGCAAACCTCGCTGAGCGACCCGCACACTTCTCCAGCACAGTACTACTAGGTGATTTTGTTTTGTTAAATTGAGGGCGCCACCACGCCCGCACCAGCCTCAAGCTGACCCGTGCCGGACACGGCAGCACTTCCGTTGAATGAGAGACTGAGGGTGCCCCACGGGCTACACCAACCTCAAGCTGATCCGTGCCGGACACGGCAGCCTTGCCCCTCTCCCTTTTGGTTGTGTAATGAATCTTACTGATTATGCTCTAATAAGTTTATGTTGCCTACGTAATTGTGTATTTGGTATGATGCCGTCTCGAGAGCGCCGCGTGCTCGCGACCCCTCTCCTGACTGTTCCATGAGCGGGGGCTAGGCACGGCACCTATGCTCGGGTTTGTCCCTGCAGCACCGCTAAATCCAAGTGACTGAGCTCTGGCTCGTGGGCCTGCTCCCGTGCACGCCACCTCACCAAGGTCCTTGGTGCCTTATCTCCTCACGTAACAGCCACGAGCAAGCTAGCGAGTGTGCGTCGCTCCCCTATTGTGAGACTTGTCGACATGCAGTTGTCCTAGGAGCAAGCCGCTCGGAAACCTCATGGGCGGCGTCTCGCGGGCCGGCCTGCGGCGGTCGCCTAGTCGGAAGGCCTCGCGAGCAGAAAACTTTAAGGGCCAAGCCTCGTGAGGCACGCCTCGTGATCTGCATGCACTCCTCGTGAGCTGTGGCTCGCCCGACGCCACTCTCTGCAAAAGCTAAGTCTAACCACCTCGCGAGATGCCCTCACCATCACTCGAGATCCCTCCTTTCGCGATCTCGCTAAGTGCTGGCATTTTCCTTTAGCGTGAGCCGCTTGCACGCCAAAGGGGGGCTTCCTGAGCATCGTGCCTCAGGAGCCCTCACTAGCTCCCGGTGCTCCTCAGCTCCTGGCCTTGTCCAGGCATCGCAACCTGACATACCAGCGACGGCTGTTGGTCCGCTCGGGGGCTGGGTCCTGACGGCGTAGAGCGCCGAGGCAAACAAGAAATAAAAGCAGGCCTCGCGAGAGGACTTCGGGAGGGAGCATACATCCCAAAACCACAAAAGCACTAAGTTAAAACATAGAAGCCATCATTTTCATGTCCCAACAGGACTGCATTCTTCTCATACAGGGCAAGGAAGGAATATGCGCGAAGCGCGGTTCGCCCCCAGGATCTGCCCCAAGCGCCGCACGCCTAGTCGGAGTCTTCATCTTCGCTCTTGATGCGGGGAGGTAGGGCGGCTGGGACCGGCGCCGGCAGCCGCCGGAGAGCAGCCTCGGCCCCGGGGGGAACCCTGGATGCAGCAGCAGAAGTACGAGCTCGGCCTCTTCTCCTCGCCATCACCGCGGAGGCCCGCCTGGGTCGTGGAGTAGGAGAGAGGAGCTGATGGAGAAGATGGGCGGGGAGTCCTTCCCCCTCATCATTATAACACTCGAGGGAGGCGCGCTTGAAATCACACTTGCTCCCTTGGTGGTTTTGTTAATTCATAACAACATATATCTCATTGAACTAATGTCCATTCAAGATTAAGATTTCAGGATGTTCAATGATTGGCATGGCATGGACTAGAGATGTGGACCCCTCAAAATGCTAAGGACAAGGATTGGCAAAAGATCAAGACTCTACATTTTTGGTTTAGTGATCCAAGATCACATTGAGTCCATAGGAAAGCCAATACTATTAAAAGGGGATGAGGTGTTGCTTAATGGTCTTTTTGCTCAAGTGCTTAGTGACAGTATTCCTAAACCCTCAACCACTCTCTCTACCCAAATATGTCCTAAACCTAAAGTCCAACTCGGCCCCACCGATATTTCCTACCCGGCCCCACCGAGTTCATCCAAGACTTAGCCACTGCCAAAACCCTAACAAATCGGATCCACCGAAATGGATCTCGGTCCCACCGAGATGGCCTTGTCAACTCTCTGTAATCGTTTGCATTTACTTTGGTCTCACCGAGATGGCTTGCCAACTCTCTGTTGCCTTATTGCTTCACTTCGGTCCTACCGAGTTGATGCAATCGCTGCCACCGAGATGAGGATTGCCCTAAGCCATTGCACTTCGGTTCATCCGAGTTGTTCATATCAGTCCCACCGAGATTCCTAACGTTCATATCTTTTACACAGTTCGGTGCTACCGAGATGATTGTTTCGGTACCACCGAGTTGGGTCAAAAGTGTGTAACGGTTGGATTTTGTGTGGAGGCTATATATACCCCTCCACCACATCCTTCTCAGTAAGGAGAGCCATCAGAACGTGCCTACACTTCCACCATACATTTTCTGAGAGAGAACCACCTACTCATGTGTTGAGATCAAGATATTCCATTCCTACCATTTGAACCTTGATCTCTAGCCTTTCCCAAGTTGCTTTCCACTCAAATCCTTCTTCCACCATAGCCAAATCTGTGAGGAGTTGTTTGAGTGCTGGGAAGACTATCATTTGAAGCACAAGAGCAAGGAGTTCATCAACAACACACCGTCTATTACCTTTTGGAGAGTGGTGTCCCCTAGATTGGTTAGGTGTCACTTGGGAGCCTCCTACCAGATGTGGAGTTGAACCAAGAAGTTTGTAAGGGCAAGGAGATCGCCTACTTCATGAAGATCTACCCCGAGTGAGGCTAGTCCTTCGTGTACGTTAGCCATGGTGGAATAGACAAGGTTGCTTCTTCGTGGACCCTTCGTGGGTGGAGCCCTCCGTGGACTCGCGCAGCCGTTACCCTTCGTGGGTTGAAGTCTCCATCAACATGGATGTACAATAGCACCACCTATCGGAACCACGCCAAAAACCACCGTGTCTTCATTGCGTTTGAAATCTCCAATCCCTCCTTTACATACATATGCAATTGCTTATATTCCGCCGCTATACTCTTAGAATTGCATGTGTAGGGTGATGCTTGACATGTACTATTGCTAAAATCTGCCCACAATTAAAATTGGGAAAAGGTTAGGTTTTATTTGGTCAAGTAGTCTAATCACCCCCCTCTAGACATACTTTCGATCCTACAAGTGGTATCAGAGCATTGGTCTCCGTAAGCCTTGATTTCCATAGCTTTGGTGATCATAGCCTTGGTTTCACAACCTAGGAGAGTATGGCGTCTAGTGAGGGTAACTATCACCGTAGAGGTCCATATTTTGATGGTACAAACTTTGGTAGTTGGAAACATAAGATGAAAATGCATATTCTTGGTCATAACCCCGCCGTTTGGGCTGTTGTTCGTGTTGTCTTGCAAGGTGACTTCTTTGAGGATGGCAAGGAACCGGATCGTGAGGCAACCCCGGAAGAACTGAAGATGTTGCAATACAACGCTCAAGCTTGTGACATTCTATTCAACGGTCTATGTCCCGAAGAATCCAACAAAATCAGCCGCCTTGAGAATGCAAAGGAAATTTGGGATACTTTGGTTGATATGCATGAGGGTACCGAGTCCGTCAAGGAATCTAAGTTGGATGTGCTTCAAAGTCAACTTGCCAAGTTCAAGATGAAGGATGGTGAAGGAGTCGCTGAGATGTACTCTAGGCTTGCTCTCATCACAAATGAGATTGCCGGCTTAGGAAGTGAAGAGATGACCGACAAATTCATCATCAAGAGGATACTTAGAGCTTTGGATGGAAAATATGATACCATCTGCACATTGATCCAAATGATGCCAAATTACAAAGATCTCAAGCCCACGGAAGTCATTGGAAGGATTGTCGCTCATGAAATGTCACTCAAGGACAAAGAGGAGCTGCACAACAAATCAAGTGGTGCTTACAAAGCCTCAACCGATGCTCCAACAACTTCAAGTGATCAGCTAGTATCCAATGAAGAGATTAGCCTAATGGTGAAAAGGTTCAACAAGTTCTACAAGAACAAAGGAAAAGAAAGAAGCTCTAGCTCAAGACATTATGAGAGAAGATCATCAAGTCGTGACCAAAATTGCTACAATTGTGGGAAGCCCGAACACTACTCCAATGAGTGCACGGCTCCCTACAAGAAAAGAGACGAATCACCAAGAGGAAGATATAGAAGAGATGAATCACCTCATAAAGAGAGAAGGAGTAGAGATGATCATTATGAACGAAGACACTCTCGAAGAAGCAAGGATTCGGAGAGGAAGGACAAGTCATCAAGGAGCTACACAAGAAGAAGACATCAAGCTCATGTTGGTGAATGGGTTTCCGGCTCCGACTCCGACAACCACTCCCAGAGAAGTTATCTCTCCAACTCCGACTATAGTCAAGATGAAGGTGTTGCCGGACTTGCACTTGTGTCATCCAACTCCTATGATCTATTTGACTCACCAAATGAAGGAATTGGAAGATGCTTCATGGCAAAAGGCCCTAAGGTATCACACCCCGAGTATCTTGATTTTAATAGTGATGATGATGATTTGCTAGGTGATGATGATTTACTTGTTGATTGGGCTAGTGATGTGAGCTACAATGAAAATGCTAGTAATCATGATAGTCAAGAGGAAACGAGTGACAATGCTATGAAGGAGATTGAGCGTCTAACTAAAGAACTAAATGCTCTTAAGTTAGCTCATGAAACAACTCAAGAGGATCATAGAGAACTTCTAAGAACTCATGAGAAGCTACGCTTCGAGAAGCTAAATTTAGAGCAAGAGAATGAGTTTCTTAAAGCTATCAATGACGATCTTCGAAAGAAGAGTTCTTCATATCTTGCCAAGCGTTTACTCTTGTCTACCTTTATACCACAAGTTAAATCTAAGCAAACTAGCAACAAGGGTAAAAATGGTTCTACCTCTAGTAGTAACAATAACAATGCTAAATCCAATATTGTTGCTTCTAGTAGTTCTATTGATTCCACTAACGATTCTCTTAGCCAAGTTACACTTGAGCAAGAAAATATGCTATTGAAAGGAATTATAGAAAAAGGTGTCTACAAGAGTCTTGCCGGGAGTAAACAATTTGAGGAAATTGTACGCAAGCAAGGAAGGCACCGGAAGAACCAAGGTGTTGGTTTTGAACAAAAGTTCAATGCCGATGGAGTTGGGTGGGAAGAAGGTCAATACCCCAAGACGAAGTTTGTTCCTCAACAAGAGAAGTATGATCCTACTTCCTTCAAGGGAACACAAGCTCAAGAAGATCTTCCACCACAAGAACACAAGCTAAAAGGCAAGGACAAGCTTCAAGAAGAGATTGATTCATTTGAAGAAGCTCCTCAAGCCATGGTCAAGTGGGTTCCCAAGACTTCATCAAGTGCTACTACAACTCCAAGGATTCCCATCAAGTTGATGTGGGTCCAAAAGAAGAAGAACTAGAGAGTTCTTGAGGGTGACTCCGCCAACAAACTTCACCCATATACTTTATGGCAAGGATTTGTGCAACCAACTTCCACATTTTGCACTAGTTCATGGAGTCACAAACCCTCTTGTTGGTAAGGCAAGGGACAAGGTAATCAATGCATTCATGGACATCATCATATGTGTATTTCATTCTATGTCTATGGATATCCTTGTATGTTCCTTGTGTGGGACTAACCCATGTAGGTATTGAAAGCACAAAACTCCAAAGGATTGCTCCCAACTTTTGATGGTCTACATCAACATTGAGCATCCACATCTTCAACATCTATATGAAGTCATCATCAACAAAACCCAAGGTTAGTTCAACCCTCTTAGGGGGGGATATCACATCTAGGGGGAGCTTTTCTCTAAAAATTGAGCTAAAGCAACTCTAATGGTGTGAACACATTAATGCTTTATGTAAAAGTGGTAACCCCACTTGTGCTTAAACGATGAGTATGACCTATGATCAAATGTTCTCATTTGGCTCCTAAGTCAATATACTCATATATAGATGACCTAGTCATCGCCATTGCTTGATAGATGCTAGAATTGGTTGTGCATGTTTGACACATATTTCATTTGCAATCTTGTTGTGTGAGCATGTTGGTTTGCATGATTTCATCATTCGAGAACATCCATTTGTTGTTTTGATTGTCTTGGTTTTTCTGGCCAAGTGGATGTACAAGAATGCCTAAGGACCTTCTCTAGCTATCTATGCTTTCTTGTCTCAAATTCTATTCTTGCTGCATCACAAAAATTGAACAAGTCTTTTTCGGACCCTCCGGGTGAGGAGCACTCGGAGCCACCGATCTGAAAGGGCTGAACCTCCAAAACCTTCTAATTGATTTCGGTCAGACCAACCTACTCAAACTCGGTCGAACCGAAAGCATTTAGACTGATCTAGGTTTTCATCTCGGTGCTACCGATTAGACCAACTCGGTTGGACCGAGTTGATGTAACTGCAAGCAGTTGCATGTCTCGGTGCTACCGATCTGTTCCACTCGGTGCCACCGACAGCACATGGGTATATATTCCCAGCGGCCCGTACGGTTGAAAATTACTTCAAACGTCACGCGCCCGCGCCCCATTGCGTTTGAAATCTCCAATCCCTCCTTTACATACATATGTAATTGCTTATATTCCGCTGCTATACTCTTAGAATTGCATGTGTAGGGTGATGCTTGACATGTACTATTGCTAAAATCTGCCCACAATTAAAATTGGGAAAAGGTTAGGTTTTATTTGGTCAAGTAGTCTAATCACCCCCCCCCCCTCTAGACATACTTTTGATCCTACAGCGCTCCACGCCGCTCTACCTTCGATGCGCATGGGGAGATGGAATGCGCGAAGGAAGGCAATGATGGTCTCCCGCCGTGCGCGGGCAGGCTTTATGTCAGCGTGGGCAATTACAGAGGCGTCGTGGGAGAAGTGGGGGCGTCCCTCGTCACATCCTGCGCCATGCGTCGCGCCTGGCCCGCAGGCGGTTAGGGCCCACGCCGTTTCGCCCCCGAATAGGCGGGAACGTGCGTGCTGCGGGCCCGTGGGTGTGGCACCCTGGCTCAGAGTCACCGGAGCACCCCGTATTCCAGCCCTGAGATCACGTCTTCTGGAATACGGCACTGCTTGGCATAGAACAAATCAGCTCTTTATTATTAATAGTTGGAATACAAGGGTTCCAAAGAGTTTACAAAAGGTTACAGTGATGCTACTCTGCCTATGGTGGCTCTATGCTAGTAGCAGCACGACTTATAACAGCGGAACCACGACGACGAATATGGGCTCCACTCCGGAGGGACTCTGGCTGGGACACGTCCTAGCTCGCAACTCGGAATCCTTGGCTATACAAACATGTCAGCACCTGCAAACTGGCATGACACGCCAGGTGAGTACTTCGAATGTACTCGCAAGCTCACAACAAACACAAGCATCAAAACACAACAACATCATAGCAAGTATGATTATATCAGATTCCCAACGTTATTAAAAGGGGTGGAAGAAAATAATAACATACTATTGCTAAACTATTCTCCGAAAGTCATCCTTGTTAAAGATACAGGAACCATTATGCTCTTGGATACTCGGTTGAACCATTTACTCTTCTGACCCACTCTAGGTCACCTCAAGAACCTCGGACGATCATTCTCGAGATCGCCTACAACATTACCAGCGGCCTTTCACCAAGTGGATATCTCACCATACTGAGACAAGTTCTTCCATCATTATCAAGTCATTCCATCATTGGTGTTGATCAGACAGTGTGACTTAGTACAAACTGTATCCAATACCGTGGACGCGGCTATTCGAATAGATTCTTACACTCTGCAGAGGTTGCGCACTTTACCCACACTATGGAGCTCCTGGTCCCGTACCTCGGTACACTTCCCTTCCGGGTGGACTGGTGCTGCTCCAACGAAACTTGCCTAACCCGTGACTCCTCCACCGTACCACCGACAATCACTCCCCCTGCCGGGTCATGCCCTGGGTGGCCCCTGTTTCACCTCTGACACCTGCCACCGTCGTGGCCAAACAAATTGTCCCAAACGGGGACCTGAGCTCAATAACCAAACCGGGCTCACAAGGTTATCATCGTCTACCTGATCAGGGCAGCACGCATGCATAACCTCCCCTCTTTGGTGGTACCGATAAAAGAGCATGCGGTTAGACCAAGTCAAGGCCGTCCCATTCCGACAGATGTGGGTGCACTAAAAAGCTCAATTCTGTGGCACTTGATCAACAATGAAGGAATTTATCCCCAAGCAACTATAGTCATTACTGACACTCCGGTATTACAGTGATCCAAGTTACAACAATAACTAACTAGAAATCCAATGAGCAATATGATCAACTACTATTACTGATCCCATAGATGAAGTACCGGACAGAAACAAAATAATCATAGACGGTAATCTCTTAATCCAACCGTGTCATGACAACCTCAAACTTGAAATCTACTAATGACTACAGTCTCATCATCAACATGACAGTAGCCTACCCAAGATTTCCAAAGTGTTGCATGAATTAACTTATTTACAAATAATTCATATTTAACATTAAAATAATTATTTAAACCATAATATTGCAATGCAATTATGCAAATGAGAGTTGTGGCTTGCCTTGCACCAAGGAAGTGTGGGAGTACTCCTAGTCTTCACCAACTACTCAAATCAATCTGAAAAACATTTTTGAAAACATTTTCAAATATCACATATAGCATTTTTCCCTGTCCAGAAATTCTAGACAGCAGAGAAAAATACCAAAATTTACCAGCAAATAGAGGAGCTCATAAGAAAAATAGTGCAAAAAGAATGAACTCATTTGGACTTATGGTTTCAAAACTATTGATGGTCAAAGTTCAGTTAAACTTCTGGATTATTTGAATTTAAACAGAAATCCAGAAAAACTCAGGAGCTGCCACATCGAAGGCCTAAACCAGTCGGGCGCCTCCACTTGCGTACCCCTTCGGGCGCGGCTGGGTCACTGACATGCGGGGCCCATCTATCATATTTAAAGGAGAAAGGAGGGGAACAGAAGGAGGGCGGCTCACCGACGAGGTTTGCCGGCGACAGCGAGCTTGGGAGACGGCGGGGATGGATCGAGCGGACGATGACGAGCACTCCTGTACCCGCAGCTCGTCGGGAGATGGCCAGACGGCGTCGCCCCCTACGTCTCAGGTGGCAGCGAGCTTCGGGTGTCGGCAGATCCGGTGACTCCAGTGAGTACTCGAGCAGAGGAGTGGTTGGGGAGATCCAGTGGAGTGCCACGAGCTCGAGGGTGGGCTTGGTTGAGGCTAGAGTGCACGGAGATGAGCTAAAGAAGCTGGGGCAGAGCGGTGGTGCACTTCGCCGGAGATGGAGCAGGAGAGCTCTCCCGCTTGCTCTGGTGCTGCGAGGCGATGATTAGGAGATGTAGGAGGCGAGTGGTGAAGAGAGATGTGGCGGGGGAGCTCCTTTTATAGCCGGGCGAGGCCGTGGTGGCCGGATGCCACCACGGTTGTGCTGGCATGGCGAGGACGGCGAGCTGGCTGCTGCGCTGGCCATCGCAGCATGGGCTGAAGTGGACGTGAGCGCGCAGGAGTGACGGGACGCGTGTGGAGCCATTAAGAGCGTGCGGACATGGCGGCGACCGCGGCGCCTTGTTCGGCCCGTGCATGAACTTGGCCGTGTGTGGCAGCGAGCTTCGTCGGAGTTGGGAGAGAGTTCTGGAGGGGGTATGTGGGTGGTGGCGACAATGTCGGCACGACAGGACAAGGAGGGGCAGCGCGAGTTGGCCGGAACGGTCGTGTCCGACGCGGTCGGCACGCAGAGCACGCTGCTTGGCCAGCCAAACGCGTGGTCATCGCTTGCATTGACACCTGTGTTGCGTTCTGGCATGAGTTGTCATGTCTACGCGTCTGACCCTACTCCCTGAGGACTCCCTGTGCAGCTGGTTTGGCAAGAAGTGGCCTGGACAGCACTGGAGCTTCCAGACAAGTTTCTGGATAAAACTTGGGCAAGAATCTGGGGAGAAATGGCTAGGGTTTTGAGAGAGGAGATTTGTCACATTGGTGTGTAGTAGGAAGGTGCCCACTCTGGACAAATTTTAGACCAAATGGACAAGTTTTGGATGTGGTTGCTTCACAACTACCCCTCTGGTCCAGAAACACTGCTGATGATGTTTCACTCACATGGATGGGCTCCTGGAGTTGGAACTTGGTATTTGTGGGTGATTTGATGATGCCAAGATGCTATAAAAATTTCATAGCATTTAGATAAGAATAAATGGTACTTCCTTCACAAAGCTTTCCACTGGACAGAAACTTGGAGGAATTTTATAGAGAAAATGGCTAACTGAAATGAGCTAAAATTTGGTGGAGGATGTTCATATGGATAGGAGAATGTCCTGGATGAATTTCAGAATTTTTGAAGCAACATAAAATATAGTGGCTTCACAAACTGAAATTATGGCTAGAAACAAAGATTGGATGCTGAGCTCACCATGAGTATGGAATCTTGAATATTTTCACATACCCACGGTTCACATGGTCCAAAGAATTTATGAGAATTTTCCTGGAATTTTTGGAAGGCCAAAAATATAGGTTTCTTCACAACCTAGGGCTCAAAGGGTTATTCATTTAATGAAAAAGGAATATTTAATTGGAAGAAAAATTGAGATTGTGCAAGAATGGAAATGACATGACTTGGGAGAAATCTTTGGGAGCCTGAGTCACTTGGGGAAGAAAAGTGAAAAAATTATTCTCAAGTTTTAAGTCCATAGAGTCATTCAAAACAAAATCCAAACCAAATTTCCAACTGAAATTTTCAACTGGGTTTTTGAAAGAAAAGTTGGTAAAAACCAGGGTGTCACAGTGGGCTACTGTCGGGCCCGTGGAACCCAGGGTATCCCGGCCCGTCTGCCTGCGGCCCAGGGCACAACGCCTGGCGGAGGCCCAATAGGCGGCCACCAGCGGGCGCCTCGAGAAAGACCCCTCGCGAGGTTCTAGCCTCCCGAGGACCCCTCCTTAGGGAGCGGGCAATTAAGACTCAGCCACAACTTCATCGAGAGCCTCGCGAGGCCCTCTCGTGAGGCGGCCTCCTGAGGTTGCCTCTCGAGGCACCCTCCCGAAGGTATGCAAGACAGGTGTTGTTTGGCTCAGTCGCGCGGTCTCGTGCCCACCACGTGGGTGATGCACGCGGCGACGAATGGCGACAGAGGCCGCGCCAGCGGGCGCGGATGGAGAGGATTTCCCCTTTTGCGCTAAGGGGGCAAGGCCAGCAGTTCGTTTCCCAAAGCAACCCCCAAAGGTTGCCCGATCGGTGAAACAAGACCAAGATGATGGACGTGCAGGGCGGAGGTCACCATCGAGCCCACCGGCGCATCATGGATAATCGCTTTGCAGACAAAGACCACCTTTTGTCAGGATAGACTATCCCCTATCCCCCTTCAAACTTGCTGTTGTGTGGCAACCCTTCCCGCCAATGTTTTCGGGGGAAGAGGACCAAGGCAGATATAAAAGGGGGGCAGGGTGCCATTGTAGTGGGGATCGACTCCTGGAGCCCTGAACCCTGTACTCTCTCTCGCGCTAGAGCAATCACAACCAAGTAGGAGTAGGGTTTTACACCGTAAGGTGGCCCGAACCTGGGTAAACCGCTGTGTCTCCGGCCTGCTCCCGCTAGCGCGCTCTCGCCGTAGCTTCGCCATAGCTCCGCCGTGGTACGGGACGAAGCGGTAGGAACAAGCTCACCCCAGTGTTTGAACCTTAGGGTCCCCGGAGCCCCGATTCCGACAAACGTCTTGTTTTCTTTTCTTCACCAGCCTTGAGGGTGTAACTGATGGCTGAGTCAGTTGTAGCACAAAAGTTCCTGACTCACAGGAGATCTCTTGGCGGCAAGCTTCGACAGGTCATCAGCAATCTCATTCTGGGCACGAGGAACGTGCTCTGCTTGCTGACCGTCAAAGTGCTCTTCCAACTTCCTCACTTCATCAACATAGGCCTCCATCAAGGGACTCTGGTAATCTTTGTTGACCTGTCTCACCACAAGCTGCGAGTCACCTCTGATAATCATCTTTTGAATACCAAGGTCGATTGCAATGCACAGGTCGGCAAGCAATCCCTCATACCCAGGAGTGTTGTTGGTGGCCTGCTCCCTGGGAAAATGCATCTGAACCATGTACTTGAGATGCTCTCCGGTGGGTGCGATAAGCAGCACGCCAGCACCAGCGACTTTCAACGTGAAAGCACCGTCAAAGTACATGATCCAATCATCAACAGTTTCCTCGCCAGGAAGAGAGGTCTCTTGTATTTCTTTGTCTTGCGTTGGGGTCCACTCTGCAATTAATTCCGCCAAGGCTCTGCTCTAAATTGTTGAGGTACTCTTAAACTTCAAATCAAAGCTTGACAACTCCAACGCCCACTCCACAATCATGCCGGTGGTTTCTGGATTTCTCAGAATACGTTGCAAAGGAAAGCGAGTGACGATGGTGACTTGGTGTGCTTGGAAGTAATGGCGTAGCTTCCTTGAGGCCATAAGAAGACCAAAGAGTAACTTCTGCACACCAGAGTACCTTGACCTAGCCCCTGCAGGAGAGAGCAAACAAAGTAGACTGGGCACTGCACCATCTTCTTCTTTTGCACTGCTGGTTGATCTGGCTCACTTGCTTGCACAATCTCAGGCTTGTCGGCACCTGACCTTGTCGGAAAAGATTCTGGCTTGTTGGTGTGTGGCTCTGCGGCTACTGCCTCTTCTTCATCTTCCTCTCTCTCAACCACAATTGCAGAACTAACCACTTTATTCGTTGCCGCTAGGTATAGCAACATCGTTTTTTGTGGCCTAGTCACAACTAAGACTGGCGGAGAGGACATTACTCCTTCAAATCTTGGAGCATGGCCTCCACTTCCGGAGCCCAGCTCACTGGGCCTGCCTTTTTCAATATTTTAAAAAATGACAAGGCGCACTCTGCTGATTTGGAGATGAACCTGCTAGGAGCAGCAACGCAGCTGGCAAGACGCCTGACGTCCTTGACGCATATTGGTGCTTCAATCTACTCAATTGCCTTGATCTTGCCGGGATTGGCTTCAATCCCCCTCTGAGATACAAAGAACCCAAGAAGTTTGCTGGACGGAACACCGAACACGCACTTGTCGGGGTTGAGCTTCAAGTTGAGTCTGCGCAAGTTTGCAAATGTTTCTTCCAAATCTTGGATCAGTGTTGACTTGTCCTTGGTTTTGACCACAATGTCATCCATGTAGGCTTCCACATTTCTGTGCAATTGGTTTACAAAATCGATCTGAAATGCTCTGGCAAATGCTGCCCCGGCACTCTTCAACCCGAAGGGCATACATATAAAGCAATACGTGCCACACGGGGTGATGAATGCTATTTTCTCCTCATCTTCCTTGGCCATAAAAATCTGATGATAACCAGAATAGGCATCAAGTAAAGAGAGTAACTCATAGCTGGCAGTGGAGTCCACAATCTGGTCGATGCGCGGCAAAGGGAAAGGGTCCTTTGGACAAGCTTTATTTATATCTGTGAAGTCGATACAAAGCCTCCACTTCCCATTCGCCTTATGCACCACCACTGGATTGGCTAACCACGTGGGTTGTAGCACTCCTCTGACCAGGCCTGCTGCTTCCAACTTCTTGATCTCTTTGGCAATAAACTCTTGCCGCTCCAAGGCTTGCTTTCTGACCTTCTGCTTAACGGGTCTTGCATGAGGGAAGACAGCAAGGTGGTGCTCAATTACCTCCCTAGGAAAACTGGGGATGTCAGATGCTTGCCAAGCAAATACATTGAGATTCGCCCGTGGGAAGGCAACGCGTGCGCTTTCCTATTTGTCACTGAGAGTGGCACTTATGGAGAAAGTGCCACTCATCCCATCTTCCCTTGTAGAGACTTGCTTGGTTGTCGGTGCAGATGCCTTGGCTTTCTTGCTCTTGTCGGTAGAGCTCTCTGGTATGTCCTCAACAAGCATGCCACACTCTATGGTGCGCTTCCTGGAGTCCTTATCATAGGTCTTGCCGGTCTTCTTCTTCTTTCCTCCCCCGGGAGCCTTGCCGGCAGGAGCATATACCTCCACGACAGATGCTGCCACTGCCTCCCGGTAGAGCTTGTCGGCGTAGATGTTTGCGTCTTTCTGGTTGGATTTGATGGTGAGAACACCCATTGGCCCAGGCATCTTGATGACATTGTACGCATAATGTGACGCAGCCATGAACTTTGCCAGCGCCGGGCGGCCCAGAATCCCATTGTACGGCAGTGGCATCTTGACGACGTCAAAGACAATCTTCTTTGTCCTGTAGTTGAGCTTGCTACCGAACGTGACAGGCAATGTAACATGGCCCTTTGGCTTGTTCCTCCCTGGACTGATCCCTTGGAAAGTACCTGTCTCCTCAAGATCCTTGTCGGGGATCTGCAGCCTCTTGATCACATCAGGAGAGATCAAGTTCAAGCCGGCCCCACCGTCAACCAACATCTTTGTCACCTTGAGGTTGCGGATTGTTGGTGAAACCAACAATGGCAAGCACCCAACCACTGTAGTTCGATCAGGGTGATCCTCGGCGTCAAAGGCGATGGGCGCATGCGACCACTTGAGTGGCTTTTGCGATTCCATTGCCGGCTCCGCTGCATTCACTTCGCGGACCCATTGCTTCAGTTGCCGGTGCGAGGAGTGCCAAGACATGCCTCCGTCAACACACATGGTGTCCACTGCATTCTGGAACTCGTTGTCGGACCTGTCTTCATCCCCATCATCATCGTTATTTCCCTTCTGGCCCTGAGCGGGCTCTCCTTTCGTTGCTTGCCTTGTCGCGACGGCCTCCGCGGCCACCACGGTTTTGCTTGCTAGACCCTCCGGCACCATCTTGGACCTTCTCCTTGTCGCGCTTCTCGTATTCAGCGTTCTGCTTCTCGGCAAGTTGCTCCACTTGCCGGCACTCCTGGAGATCATGGCCCTTGGTACGGTGAATCTTGCAGTACGGCCCATTGCTCTTGCCGGTCTTGTCGCCTGCCGTTGCCTCCCGACAGTCAGTGCATCCGGCAACCTCCTTGCTGGGGCCTTCTGCCTTGGGCTTCTTGGCGATGTTGGCGTCACCGGAGCCTTCGACGGCCATCACTGACTTGCCTTTGCGCTTCTTGTTGCACTTCCGGCCCTTCTTCTGTGGGGTTGATGCGTCGTCGTCCTCAGAATCGACTTCTGCAAACAGCATCTTCCTCAGGAAGTCTCCTCCCTTCTTCAGCACATGCGCACTTGTCCGCCAAGGCATACAACTCGTTGATGGTTCTAACCTTCTTGATGTTCATCTCAGACTGCATTCTACGGTTGCGCACATTCGTATGGAATGCAGCAACGACAGCTGCGGGATGAACATCAGGAATGTTGTGGTGCACATTGCTGAACCTTTGTATGTACTTGCGGAGGGGTTCACCATCTCTCTGGGGTATCACAAGCAGATCGCTAGCCTGGCCAGGGAGCTTGTGGCCACCCTGGTAGGCACCAAAGAAATGATGGCATAAATCTGACCAAGAAGAGATGGAGCCCTCAGGCAAGTTCATCAACCACGACCTGACGTTGGGCTTGAGCGCCAACGGGAAGTAGTTGGCCAGTATCTTCTCGTCCCGCCCCCCGGCAGCCTGCACCGCGATGGTGCAGATGCCAAGGAACTCTACTGGACTGAGCGTGCCGTTGTACTTGTTGGGCAGCTCTGGCTTGAAAGCACGGGTGGACGGCCAGAAAACCTGCCGCAGCTCACGAGTGAACGCTGGGCACCCCACCTTGTAAGGTAAGTACCCAGGGGTCACTGGCATAGGCACGTTTGCTGCCGGCCCGACACGGTTGTCTGATTGACGGCGTGCCTCCTGGCACCGCTCGATCATCGTACGAGCGTCTTCAACACACCATTCTTGGAGGACTTGGCGCTGATCTTAGTGGCCTCGCGGATCCGATGACGCCATGGACAGCACGTCCTGGTCGCCCGATCGGCGAGCTTGCCGCTGCGGTGGCTGCTAACGCTGAGGCGACTGCACTGTTGGTGCAACATCTCCGGCATGGCAGCCAGTTGGCCCTGCCAGCGCTGTGGGTGGTCGCTGTGAAGGCCCCGCCCCCTTTGTCTTGCCGGGATCAGAAAAACTAATGAGACTCTGAATGGCGGCTCTCCATTTGTCCATCTTGTCAGGGCCTGGCAGGAAGTTCAAAAGCATTTCAACCCGCGCCATGGCTTCTGCCGCCGTGGTTCGCATGGCCAGGAGCATAGAACGTGGCATTGCTCGACTCCTGGTAGAACCAGAAGGAACTCCATCCCATGCCTGCTGTCACGGCACATGCTCACCAACGGGTTGGCGTGGTGGTGGTGGTGGTGTCCCATGAGCATCTTGAGGCTGCTGCACAGGGGTCTTGCCATGCGATCGTTTGGAACCGCCGGTGCAGCGAGGGAGCGTGTTGCGCCCATCTTGCGATGGTCGCGGTATATGTCTCGCCACAGCATCGTTGGATGTCACCACTCCATCCTTGGACATCACGGCGACAGGGTCCTGGCTTGCACTGGTCCGAACCGTATTACTACGGTGACTATGCTCACCAGAACGTCTTGGGAGTTGGCCGCCTGCGCCATCTCCGGTGTGGTGGCTATGCTCACCAGAATGGTGGGGATGCTGAACACCCGCACCGCCTGCTCAGCCTACTCCGGCTGCGCCACCGGTGCCGTCCAGGAACGTCTGCGACGAAAGCTTGGAGGTGGAGGGAGCCGTCGCGGATCCTCCCTTCTTCTTCGGCACCATCGACAAGAGTGACGGGGCTGGGACTCACACTACCAACACTGATTCGTAACGCACGATCCCCCCATAGCCGAATCGCAAAGGGGCCCTCTCGGTCCCATAGATCATCGTTTTTCCATGACATCTTTGGTGCACCAAAGATGTCGTGGAAAAATGACGATCTATGGGACCGAGAGGGCCCCTTAGCGATTCTGCTACGGGGATCGGCGTGCTACGAAGAGCAGGATTGATAAATGCAAGAACACACAATGATTTATCCAGGTTCGGGCCACTATGAGCGTAAAACCCTACTCCTGCTTTGGTGGCTTGATTGTGGATGAGCTCAAGTTACAAGGAGCGCAGCTTGCCGGCAAGGTGCGCGGGAAGTGCAGCTACTACGCGTAATTGAACTAGGTGTCGACCGTTCTAACTGTAGCCGTGGGCCTCCTTTTATAGGCCATGGGTTTACCACAGTGGCTAATATGGCCATTACAGGGTATGAACAGTGATTGCACTGTCATCAAGTCTATCTCCTAACGGGGTAGGACAAATGCATTAAATGCACCATTAGGTGCTACGCTAGGGAGGCGAGACTTTGGCAAAAGGTTCTGCACCATTCGTCCAGCTGCCCTTCTGTAATCTTGACACGACCGAGGGACGGGTGTCATTAAAGTTAATCTTGGGGTGGCGTGCTGACACATGCCCTGACCAGCTGTGTTTGACTGCCTGCCCGCTCGACACCTATCATTACGAGCTTATCTGGTTGATGATGAGGCGGAGCGGTAATGAGACAGAAAGAGCCTACTGGCCCGGAGCTTGCCGGGCCTTTGCTTGCCGGCGAGTAGCTTGCCGGGTCTTGGCTTGCCGGCAACCAGAGTCTTGGTCTTCAGTACTGAACTAGTACTTCTTGATGACCTGCCTGGAGGTCTTCTTCATGGTCTTGTTAGTCTAATCTTGAGTCTGGAACACAGTAGCCCTCCGGCAAGCCCTGCCGTCAGGAAGGCTGCAACTGTGTGTGCACAAGTCAGGGTACGAAGGCACCCATGTCTTAGTACACCGACACTTTTGAAGATGCTATATATTCATAAGCATTTCTAACTATTTTTTTTGCAACCAAGGAGATTATCTGGAACCATGCATGAATTGAGCTAAGCTGCAAAAAAAATTAATATATACTCGTGTACAAAGTAGATTCAAATTTACCCCCTCCATTTGAAAATAATCGTAGTTTTAGGATTTTCAACAGCCAAGATTTTTAAAGTTTAACAAATCCTAAAAGTTCAATTGAAGAGAACTGTAAACGTTAATGCTTCTACTCCCAATTATTGAATGAAGCGCCAAATAAGCCTCTCGTTGCCCGAAACCGCGTGATACACATGTTTGGTGGTAGGAAATTACTGTCCTGACTCTGACCCGTGTAGCCTATCGGCCCGATGTCCAAAGGCCTAAACTGGGGTAGGTTTGTACCTTCACCAAGACGCCAGTCAACCGCCTCCGAAAAACATTCATACATCGTGGGTGCCTAAACACCCATGCGCTCGGCTGAAATCGCTCCCGCCCACTATTTGGGACACCTGAGATTACCGTCCTACCCCCGACCCGCAACATGTCCGAAATTTTAGATGGGGGCAAAGTTTGTAACTTTCCCCAAATTTAAAACAAGCACATCCCAAACCAAAACATGGTTCCCTCTTAGCTCCCCCTCCCTCCATTTCCCCATTCATACTCCATGGGCGCCAAAACGCAGACATACCCATAGGATTTTTATAAGCAATTCGGTAAGCCCATAATGCATCATCAAGTTTCTTAGACCAATTCTTCCTGGATCTATTAACGGTCTTTTGCAAAATTAATTTTATTTCTCTATTACTCAATTCAACTTGACCACTAGACTGAGGATGATATGGAGATGCAATTCTATGATTAACATCATATTTAGCAAGCAATTTACGGAAAGCACCATGAATAAAATGTGAACCACCATCAGTCATCAAATAACTAGGGACTCCAAACCTCGGAAATATAACTTCTTTAAGAATTTTAATAGATGTGTTGTGATCAGCACTACTAGTTGGAATAGCTTCTACCCACTTAGTAACATAATCAACAGCAACAAGTATATGTGTATATCCATTAGAGGAAGGAAAAGGTCCCATATAATCAAAACCCCAAACATCAAATGGTTCAATAACAAGTGAATAATTCATAGGCATTTCCTGACATTTACCAATATTACTGATTCTATGACATTCATCACAAGAAAGTACAAACTTACATGCATCTTTGAAGATAGTAGGCCAATGAAAACCTGATTGTAATACCTTATGTGCAGTTCTGTCTCCCGCATGGTGTCCTCCGTATGCTTCGGAGTGACACTTCCGTAGGATTTGTTCCTGTTCATGCTCAGGTACACAACGTCTAATAATACCATCTACTCCTTTTTTATACAAATGTGGGTCATCCCAAAAGTAATGTCTTAAATCAAAGAAGAACTTTTTCTTTTGTTGGTATGTGAAACTAGGCGGTATATATTTAGCAGCAATGTAATTAGCATAGTCTGCATACCAAGGAGTGTTACGAGAAGCATTTATTACATCTAATTATTCATCAGGGAAACCATCATTAATAGGAAGTGGGTCATCAAGAACATTTTCCATTCTAGACAAATTATCTGCTACGGGATTCTCAGCTCCCTTTCTATCAACAATATGCAAGTCAAATTCTTGTAGCAAAAGAACTCACCTAATAAGTCTAGATTTATCACATGCAAACACAACTACTAAAAATTCTTTCTCAGTAGTAGCATAATTTCTTTGAGCACTGTCGAGAGTCTTACTAGCATAATGAATAACATTCAATTTCTTATCAACTCTTTGGCCTAGAACGACACCAATAGCATAATCACTAGCATCACACATAATTTCGAAGGCTAGGTTCCAATCAGGTGGTTGAACAATAGGTGCAGATATTAAGGCTTTCTTAAGTATTTCAAAGGCTTCTACGCAATCATCATCAAAAACAAATGGAACATCTTTTTGCAAGAGGTTAGTAAGAGGCCTACACATTTTAGAGAAGTCTTTTATAAACCTTGTATAGAAATCAGCATGACCAAGAAAACTTCTTATACCTTTGATATCTTTAGGACATGGCATTTTCTCAATTGCATCAACTTTAGCTTTATCAACTTCAATACCTCTTTCAGAAATTTTATGCCCAAGGACTATACCTTCATTTACCATAAAGTGGCACTTCTCCCAATTCAAGACAAGATTAGTTTCTTCACATCTCTGCAAAACTCGATCAAGGTTGCTTAAGCAATCATCAAAAGAAGTTCCGTACACGGAGAAATCATCCATGAAAACCTCAACAATCTTTTCACAAAAGTCAGAGAATATAGCAGTCATACATCTTTGAAAGGTAGCAGGTGCATTACATAAACCAAAAGGCATACGACGATAAGCATAAGTTCCAAAAGGACAAGTAAATGTGGTTTTCTCTTGATCTTTTGGTGATACAGGTATTTGAGAGAAACCAGAATAACCATCTAGGAAGCAAAAGTGTGTATGCTTAGATAATCTTTCTAACATTTGATCAATAAAAGGCAAGGGGTAATGATCTTTCCTAGTAGCTTTATTTAATTTTCTGAAATCAATTACCATTCTATAACCGGTTACAATTCTTTGTGGGATAAGTTCATTTTTATCATTAGGAACACAATGAACATGACTTACCAATCTACTATCAGCTACGGGATAAATTATACCTGCCTCCAGAAGCTTTAATATTTCAGTTCTTACCACATCCTTCATTTTAGGATTTAACCTTCTTGGATGATCAACAACCTATTTAGCATCTGGCTCCATATGAATTTTATGCTGACATAAGGTGGGACTGATGCCCTTAAGATCATCGAGAGTATATCCAATAGTAGCACGGTGCTTCCTCGGAGTTTTAAGTAATCTCTTTTCTTCATGCTCTGAAAGGTTAGCACTAATAATAACAGGATATATCTTCTTTTCATCAAAATAAGCATATTTAAGTGTATCAGGTAATTGCTTTAATTCAAACACATAATCACTCTTTGGTGGAAGAGGGTCTCCCAAAGTTTCAACAGGCAAGTTATGTTTAGCAACAGGTGCTTGCTTAAAGAACAACTCATCTATTTCATTTCTTTCATTCATGTGCATAACATTTTCATGGTCTAGCAAGTATTGTTCTAAAGGGTCAGCAGGAGGCACAACAATAGAAGCAAGACCAATAATTTCATCTTTAGTAGGTAATTCTTCATCATGAGGTTGTCCACTAAACTTAGAGAAATTAAATTCATGAGATATATCACCAAACTTAACTCTAACCTTTTCTTTAACACAATACATTTCAGCATTAACGGTATTCAAGAAAGGTCTACCAAAAATAATGGGACAAAAATTATCTTGTTGTGAACCAAGTACTAAGAAATCAGTAGGGTATTTGATTTTACCACACAAGACTTCAGCATCTCTAACAATCCCAAGTGGTGTAATAGTATCTCAGTTTGCAAGCTTAATAGTAACATCAATATCTTCAATCTCAACAGGTGCAATATCATTCATTACATCTTGATATAAAGAGAAAGGAATAGCACTCACACTAGCACCCATATCACATAAACCATGATAGCAATGATCTGCAATCTTAACAGAAACAATAGGCATGCCAACTATGGGCTTGTTCTTGTCCAACATGTCTCATTTATTTCTAACGGGTTTAGCAATTCTAGCAGCTTCATCACAAAAATATATGACATGTCCATCAATATTATCAACCAAAAGATCTATAACCATTGCAATATTAGGTTCAACTTTAATTTGTTCAGAAGGTCTAAGTGCTCTAATATTACTTTTATTAACCACGGTTGAAGCTTTAGCATGTTCTTTAATCCTAACTGGGAAAGGAGGTTTCTCAATATAAGCAGTAGGCACAACTGGATCAACATTGTAAAAAATTGTTTCTTCTTTAACACTAACAGGTTCTTCATTTAATTCAATAGGTGGATGAAACTTAAAACATTTCTCGTTAGGGAGATCAACATGAGCAGCAAAAGATTCACAAAAAGTGGCTACTATCTCAGAGTCAAGTCCACATTTAGTACTAAACTTATGAAAAACATCAGTTTCCATAAAAGATTTAACACAATCAAACTCAAGATTTATACCTGACTCTTTACCTTTGTCGATTTCCCAATCTTCAGAGTTGTGTTTAATTCTTTCCAGAAGATCCCATTTAAATTCAATAGTCCTCTTCATAAAGGAACCAGTAGAAGAAGTATCGAGCATGGATTGATCATTATGAGAAAGTCGAGCATAAAGGTTTTGAATAATTATTTCTCTTGAGAGCTAATGATTGGGGCATGTGTGCAACAAAGCCTCCTCCAAGCTTGAGCGAAACTTTCTCCTTCACGAGGCCAACAATTATATATATAATTCCAATCACGATGAACCAAATGCATAGGATAAAATTTCTGGTGAAATTCCAGCTTCAACCGGTTCCAATCCCATGTTCCAGTGTCATCCAATAGCCTATACCATGTCAATGCCTTTCCCTCCAAAGATAAAGGGAATACCTTCTTCTTAACTCCATCTCTGGATAAACTTGCAAGCTTAAACAATCCACAAATTTCATCTATATATATCAAGTGCATATCAGGATGCACCATTCCATCTCCTGCATAAGGATTAGCTAGCAGTTTCTCTATCATACCCAAAGGAATTTCATAATAAATATTTTCAGTAGGTTCAGTAGGTTGAGGAGCAACTCTTATTGCTTCTGGTCGAGGTGAAGATACCTCGAACAAACCCCTCAAAGGATTACTTTCCATAGTGACAAGTGACAATAAATTTCAGCATGTAATATAAATGTTTCCTTACCAAATTCCACTCACCAAAGGCGCTTCACTCCCCGGAAATGGCGCCAGAAAAGAGTCTTGATGACCCACAAGTATAGGGGATCAATCATAGTCCTTTTGATAAGTAGGAGTGTCGAACCCAACGAGGAGCAGAAGGAAATGACAAAAGCGATTTTCAGCAAGGTATTCTCTGCAAGTACTGAAAGTAGCGGTAACAGATAGTTTCGATAGCAAGATAATTTGTAACAAGTAATGAGTAACAGGTATAATAAAGTGCAGAAAGGTGGCCCAATCCTTTCTGTAGCAAAGGACAAGCCGGAACAATCTCTTATATAAAGCAAAGAGTTCTCGAGGACGCATGGGAATTCTCATCTAGTCACTTTCATCATGTTTGTTTGATTCGCGTTCGCTACTTTGATAATTGATATGTGGGTGGACCGGTGCTTGGGTGCTATTCTTACTTGAACAAGCCTCCCACTAATGATTACCCCCTCTCGCAAGCATCCGCAACTACGAAAGAAGAATTAAGATAAATCTAACCATAGCATGAAACATATGTATCCAAATCAGCCCCTTACGGAATAGCGCATAAACTAGGGTTTAAGCTTCTGTCACTCTAGCAACCCATCATCTAATTACTACTCCACAGTGCCTTCCCTTTGGCCCAAAGATGGTGAAGTGTCATGTAGTCGACGTTCACACGACACCACTAAAGGAAGCAACAACATACATATCATCAAAATATCAAACGAATACCAAATTCACATGATTACTTATGACAAGACTTCTCCCATGTCCTCATGAACAAAATAACTACTCATGAATCATATTCATGTTCAAGATCAGAGGGGTATTGAATAGCATTAAGGATCTAAACATATAATCTTCCACCAAATAAACCAACTAGCATCAACTACAAGATGCAATCAACACTACTAGCAATCCACAGGTACCAATCTGAGGTTTTGGGACAAAGATTGAATACAAGATATGAACTAGGGTTTGAGATGAGATGGTGCTGGTGAAGATGTTGATGAAGATTGGTCCTCCCACGATGAGAGCACCATTGGTGATGTCGATGGCTTCGATTTCCCCCTCCCGGAGGGAAGTATCCCCGGCGGAATCGCTCCGCCGGAGAGCAAAATTGCTCCTGCCCAGGTTCCGCCTCGAGACGGCGGTGCTTCGTCCCGAAAGTCTTCTCTATATATTTTTAGGGCAAATGAGCCTATATAGCAAAAGGAGGGGGCCGGAGGCCAGCTGTGGGCCACACAAGGCATCAGGGCACACCCAGGGGGGCCGCGCCCTGTTGCCTTGTGGGCAACTAGTGGGTCCCCTCTGGTATTTCTTTTCTCCAGTATTTTTTATATATTCAATAAAAAATCTCCATAAAATTTCAGGTCAATAGGAGCTCTGTAGAATAGGTATCTGTGATGTAGCTATTTCAGGTCCAGAATTCCAGTTGCCGGTATTCTCCCTCTTCATATGAATCTTGCAAATTAAGAGAGAAAAGGCATAATAATTGCATCATAAAATGAAATAATGACCAAATACATTATAAATAACAATAGGAAATCATGATGCAAATTGGACGTATCATAGACAAAGTAAATCCAAACGATATGAATAAACCCCATTGTTTTCCCCTTAATGGCAACAATACAAATACGTGTCTTGTCCCCTACTTTGTCACTGGGATATAGAGCATCGCAAGACTGAACCCATCACAAAGCACCTCTCCCATTGCAAGATAATTCAATCTAGTTGGCCAAACCAAACAGATAGATCGGAGAGAAATACAAAGCTATAACAATCATGCATAAATAAGTTCAGAGAAGACTCAAATATTTCTCATGAATATTCAGATCATAAACCCACAATTCATCGGATCCCAACAAACACACAGCAAAAGAAGATTACATCAGATAGAACTCCAAGAAGATCGAGGAGAACATGGTATTGAAGATCAAAGAGAGAGAAGAAGCCATCTAGCTACTAGCTATGGACCCATAGGTCTGTGGTAAACTACTCACGCATCATCGGAAGGGCAGCAAGGTTGATGTAGAAGCCCTCCGTGATCGGTTCCCCCTCCAGCAGAGTACCGGAAAAGGCCTCTAGATGGGATCATGGAAGAACAGAGACTTGCAGTGGCGGAAAAAGTGTTTCGGGTGGCTCTCTGGTATATTGGGAATATTTGAGAATTTATAGAAGTGGAATTAGGTCAAGAGGTGCCACGAGGGGCCCACAAGCCTGGGGGGCGCCCCCCTGGGGCGCGCCTAGCGAGCTTGTCGCTCCCTCGTGGCTCTTCTGGTCTTCTCCTGAACCTTCCTAGGTCTCTTCCAGTCTAGAAAAAATTAATCCAAAGTTTTTTCTCCGTTTGTACTCCGTTTGATATTGATTTTCTGAAAAGCCAAAAACAAGCAGAAAATAGCAACTGGAACTGGGCACTAGGTTAATAGGTTAGTCCCAAAAAATGATATATAATTGCATATAAAACATCCAAGATTGATACTATAATAGCATGGAACAATCAAAAATTATAGATACGTTGGATACGTATCACACGGTTTTTAATACCAGACGCACTTAAGTTGAAGCAGATACTATCAAGGTACATAGAAAATCACATGTAATTATCAGGTTTGATCTCTCAGGATGCTCCCAAGGTTTGAATCTATAGTGGGGTCCTAGTTAGTCATGGCAGGTACGTTTTAAGCAATATCCTCCGACCAAAAATTTGTAGCGGGGAGGAGTAGCATTTCTATTCCACTCTTGTCTATGTTATTCCTATTTGTTAGAGAAGTTTAAACAGGCTATGCGAAAACATAGTTATTGCGGCGGCTAGGGTTTCTGTCCGCGAAGGGGGAAAATCACTGCGAGCGACCTTGTGGAATGGAATGGAATGGAGGATTTTTTACCTTCGATTGCAAGTGTGGGGTTTCTCTCATCCATCGGCTGATTCTGTCATTGCTCTTTGTTCTGATCTCCACCGCTGGTTTTGAGAGCGCATGTCCTAGTCATCAGTCGCCGCCGCTGGGAGGGGATTTTGGTGCTATCGCGGGCACCGTTTGATGGTTTGTATGTCGAAGTGGAGGGCGGTTGGCAAAGCATGGCGGCGGCTGGCCAGTGAGGCGAACTCGATTTCGAATTTGGGGTGGTGTGCGGGTTTGGAGAGGGGGGCAGAAGGAAAGAGGAGAGCGTGCGGGTGAGGCAAAGTGTTCGAGATTTTCCATGCGAAAGGGGAAGCAAGAGAGTAGTAGAGCAAGGGAAAGAGGGAAATGATCGAACCATCTCGAATCTTCCACCGTCCGTTTAAGCATCAAGATTGGTGCAATAGTCTGTGGGCCTAGCTGGGCTTGTTTTTTTTTTGCTTGCTTGCTAACCGTCAGTCAGTGGGACGCTAGAATTTTTTAATTTTAGTGCAGTGGCACCACTAAAAAAATGAGAAAAAAGGTAGTGGTACGGCACATCACGTCATGTCCAAGTGTTTTCAGTAACACGTTCACTCTGACACACACGGCCGTGATGTCTCTACAGGAATGGTTCAGTGTTAAGTAGCATCACGGCCGTGCCTCCGTGTTCCAAATTTTTTTCGCTGAGTCATTTACTCATAGAGGCATGGATGTGATGGCATGATAGTCGCGGTCCTATGTTATGCATATCGTGCTTCTGTTTTCATGTACACTAAGAGGGGCCCCTGATGTGAAGCAAAGGTAGGCACGGTTCTAAAAGCATATGTTTGCGTTTTCAAGAGAGTCACGTTCGTGTGTGTTTGTGCTCCAAAATGTTCACGTTGACTAGTTCAGACAGAAAGGCACAGACGTGATGCCCACAGAGGCACGGGTCCCTATTAAGCAGAGTGACATTCGTGCCTCTCTGTGTTCCAATATTTCGGCTCACAAGCATGGACGTGAAACCCATAAAGGCATGGTTTCATATTAAGCAGAGTCACGTTCTTACCTCTTTGTGTTTTTAATATTTTCGGTGACCCGTTTACTCGTAGAGGCACGAACATGATGCCATGATAGGCACGGTCCTATCTTGTGCAGAGGCACCATCGTGGCTCTGTTCACATTGCGGTGACGTCACATTTAGTGTGAGAGGCACGACCGTGAAGCCATGTGAGGCACGGTCGTGCTCCTATTTTCCTGACTCGTTCGGTATGAGAGGCAGCAAACCGTACATTTTGTCAGGTTTGGATGGTATTAGAATGGGAGGCATGGACGTGCGTGTGTGTTTGAAATGTTTCAGCTGGCAAGTTCACTGTGAGAGGCACAGATGTGACACCACGACACACATGGTCCAATATTATGTAGAGGCACGGCCATGATGCCACGATAGTGGTTTGTGAGAGCACGGTCATGCCTCTGTTTTCCAAATGTTTCCTGTGACCTGTTTCACTGTGAGAGGCATGGAAGGCAAGCATCCAGACGCACGATTTTAAAAGCATAAGAGGCACGTTCGTGCCTCTGTGTTCCAAAAGTTTTCAGTAACACATTTAACAGTGAGAGGCACGGGCATGATGTCTCTAAAGGTACGGTTATGTATTATGTAGCATCACGGCCTTGCCTCTGTCTTTCAAATATTTTTCGCTTACTCGTTCACTCATAGAAGCACGGTCGTGCCAACATGATAGTTGTGGTGCTATGTTATGCAGAGGCAGCGTCGTGCTTCTGTTTTCACATACACAAAGAGGGCTGATACGTCTCCAATGTATCTATAAGTTTGATTGTTTCATGCTATTATATTATCAATCTTGGATGCTTTATATGCTATTTTATATCATTTTTGGGGACTAACCTATTAACTCAGTGCCCAGTGCCAGTTCCTATTTTTTGCTTGTTTTTGGCTTTTCAGAAAATCAGTACCAGACGAAGTCCAAACACAAGGAAACTTTACGGTGATTTTTTCTGGACTAGAAGGGACCCTAGAACGTTCGGGAGGAGGCCAGAAGATCTACGGGAGAGCAAAGAGCTCACATGGCGCGCCCGCAGGGGGGCGCCACCTGAGCTCGTGGGTCCCATGCAGCTCCATTTGACCTAATTCCAGCGCTATAAATTCCCATAAATCCCCAAACCAACAGAGAGCCACCCGAAACACTTTTTCCGCCATCACAAGCTTCTGTTCTTTCGTGATCCCATCTGGAGGCCTTTTCTGGTACTCTGCCGGAGGGGGAATCGATCACGAAGGGCTTCTACATCATCCTTGCTGCCTTCCGATGATGCATGAGTAGTTCACCACAGACCTATGGGTCCATAGCCAGTAGCTAGATGGCTTCTTCTCTCTCTTTGATCTTCAATATGATGTTCTCCATTATCTCCATGGAGTTCTATTCGATGTAATTCTTTTGCGGTGTGTTTGTTGGGATCCGATGAATTGTGAGTTTATGATTTGGAATATTCATTGAAAGTAATGGAGTTTTTGCTAAACTTTTGCATGATTGTTATAGTTTTGTATTTCTCTCCAATCTATCCATTTGGTTTGGCCAACTAGATTGATGTATCTTCAGTGGGAGAGGTGCTTTGTGATGGGTTCAATCTTGCGGTGTCCTCACCTCGTGACAGAAGGGGTAGCGAGGCACGTATTGTATTGTTGCCATTAAGGGTAAAACAATGGGGTTTTATCATATTGCTTGAGTTTACTTTGTCTACATCATGTCATCTTGCTTAAAGCGTTACTTGATACGTCTCCAACGTATCTACTTTTCCAAACACTTTTGCTCTTGTTTTGGACTCTAATTTGCATGATTTGAATGAAACTAACCCGAACTGACGTTGTTTTCAGGAGAACAACCATGGTGTTATTTTTGTGCAAAAATAAAAGTTCTCAGATTGGGCTGAAAATTTACGGAGAATATTTCCAGAATATATAAAAATTATTGGCGAAAAGATCTACCGGAGGGGAGCCACGAGCTCAGGGGCGCCCCCTAGGGCGCGCCCAGTGAGCTTGTCGCTCATCCATGGCTCCTCTGGTCTTCTCCCAAACCTTCTAGGGTCCCTTCTGGTCTAGAAAAATTAATCAAAAGCTTTTTTCCGTTTGGACTTCATTTGATATTGATTTTCCGAAAAGCCAAAAAGAAGCAAAAAACAAGAACTGATACTGTGCCCTGAGTCAATAGGTTAGTACCAAAAAATGATATAAAATAGCATATAATTGCATATAAAACATCCAAGATTGATAATATAATAGCATGGAACAATCAAAAATTATAGATACGTTGGAGATGTATCAGCATCCCCAAGCTTAATTCCTGCTCGTCCTCGAGTAGGTAAATGATAAATACAGAATTTTTGATGTGGAATGCTACCTAACATGTTTATCATGTAATCTCTTTTATGTTATGAATATTAAGAAACGAGTGATTCAACGCAATAGTCTATAATTTGATATAAAGACAGCAATACACGGGCATACCAACAAACAATCATGCCTTTCAAAATAAAAATGCTAAAGAACGCTATCCCTACAAAACCATATAGCCCGTCATGCTTAGTCTTCCTAACAAAAAGTATTAATCATGAACTAGCTCGATGATAAGCCGAGCAATTGGATCATACTTTTTAACGCACTTCAGCTTTTTCAACCCCTACGCACGGGGCCGGTCCTGAGATTTCGGGGGCCCGGGGCAAAAGTTTAAATCAAGGCCCCTTAACATAAATACTAAAATAATAACTAATTTTCGAGTGGCAATACGCCCACTGCCGCTCATTCAGGTGAGCGCGTTACGACCATCTAGTAGAGCACTTATGCACCAAGCCCAACGTGAATCTTCCAGAAATAGCATGATCATTATCACATTAAAATATCCAATTTATATACATGAAATATTATCAATAAACACTTAAAGTACATCAAAACAATGTTCATATCAAATAGAAACATACCTTCTGTAAATGCACCATCACAGTGGCTGGTGGACGCCGTGTGTAGTGCGGTATCCTCTTGGCGACTTGTATCTCGCCTCTCAGGGTGGTCGCGAGGGGCGACAATGGAAAATCTCAGAGTCACATACACATCCTTGGGCTGGCTATCTTTTTGGGAAACAAAATAACAGTCAAGATTTGATTGTTTATCAATCAATATTTCTTCGGCGAGTGATTCGCAAATATGTGGGAAAAGATCCAACCATACCTTACAAGTCCTTTAGAAGTCAGTCAGATGTCCATCTACCCAACTTCCAGTTGTAACCTTCTTGAATCAAATTCAGAAAAACAATATTGATGCATCCTGCCGCATCTTTGGTTTTGCTGCTGCTCTACATGTGCCATTCCTGAAACTTCATTATCAAATTCAAGAAGGATCTTCTAGTTGTGACCTTCTTGAATCAAATTCAGAAAAAATACTGCTGCATCCTACCGCATCCTTTGTTTGGTTTTGCACTTTTGCTGCTGCTCTCCATGTGTCGTTCCTGAAACATCAACATATGTTCACGAGTCCTGAAAGCAAGATGCTAGGTTTCTCCGTCTTCATCTCATAATGACCATGGGCAATAGATAATGAATTAGGTCACATGTAGGAAAAATCAAGCCATCAGGGTAAGTGGGTGTGGGGGAATTAGGAAGGAAGGAGGGGTCGCTGCGTTTAATTGGTCAGCACGGAAGAGCTTCATCGCCTCTCTGATCCGAGGAACTTGTCCCATGGATCAAGGTGCAGCATCGATGTGGAGGCGCATGCCAGAAGTTATGGCTTCACAGCGATATGCTGTGGTCGCGTCGAATACTAGGGTTTGCAGGGAGGAATCCATTGCATTAACTGGATTAGAGAGCGATCTCTGTGCCGCGTACGCCGCGGCTGCGCCAATAGCTACTGCTACAATGACTTCGGCCTTTGGACGTTTTGACCAAGCAGCACAGGCCCAGTTAAGGGCCCCTCGATTTCGGGGGCCCGGGGAGGTCGCCCCTCCCGCCCCCTCAGGGCCGGGCCTGCCTACGCAATACATGAGCGTGAGCCATGGATATAGCACTATGGGTGGAATAGAATGCAGTGATAGAGATCAATAAGGGGAAGTCAAAAAAAAAGATAGACTCGCATCGACGCGGCTAATCAACGGGCTATGGACGTAACCATCAATTGATGTCGATACAAGGAGTAGGGATTGCCATGCAACAGATGCACTAAGAGCTATAAGTGTATGAAAGCTCAAACTGAAACTAAGTGGGCGTGCATCCAACTTGCTTGCTCATGAAGACCTCAGGCATTTGAGGAAGCCCATCATCAGAATATACAAGCCAAGTTCTATAATGTTAAGTTCCCACTAGTACATGAAAGTGACAACTCAGGAGACTCTCTACACGAAGAATGTGATACCCTGGTTTTCACTCCTTGATTTTTTCCCTTGCGGGATTTGACTCCCGTCTTTTTTTCGATGTTGTCGGATTTTCTCTCGCTCTTGGGAATATGAAGATGGTCATTTAGTCTTGCCTTTCCTATCCAACCAGAGATTCTCTCCAGACCAACCTTGCCACCCAAGATATCTTCTCAGGATTCTGCCACCAAAACCCTACTCTCCGGTCTACCGGAAGGGAAACCCTAATTCCTTCTGTTACAAAGGAACCCCAATTTCCTTTGATCTTTTGCCTCCCAAATTTCTCCCAGTGATCATCCTATCTTTTTAAACCCTGGATATGCAAAAATATTGCCAAGTCATTTGCAATATTTTTCATTTAAAATTAATTCCTTTTTCTGCCCGTTAAAGGAATTAAATCCAGGAAAATATCTATCCATCTCCAAAGTTCATGAAAACTTTTGGAGATATTATTTGTGATCATATTGAGCTCCAATAAAAATATTGGCCATAATTAAATAAGGGAAATTGCCTTTTCCTATTTAAAGCCAATATTGCAATTTGGGCACTTTCCAAAGGAGGTACCATTTTGGTAGCCAGGAAAAATCCCAAATAATTTGTGGAGCATCTCATATCCATATCTTCACCATTTCCATCAAGATCCCAAGTTCCACAGATCAAATTTTGAGAGCATTATCCAATTCTTGTTTCTGGATTTATTTTGAGGTTGTGAAGCAACTATATTTTATATTGCTTCAAAAATTCTCAAATTAATCCAGGACCTCACATTCCCTAAATTATGTGACAATTAAAAAATTCACATCATTTTACCTAGCTATTTTATCTCAAAAATTCCATCTAGTTTCTGTCCAGATCCAAACTCTGTGAAGGAAGTACCACTTTGGCATTTCCAATTGAGCTGAAATTTTTCCAGTACCTTCATATCTCCAAATAATAAATCTAAACCAAAATTCAGCTCATTCCACCAAGCCATATGAGTGCAGCTTCAAGGTCAAGTTTCTGGACCAGAATTTGCCTTACAAAGGAAGTGTATGCAAAACTTGTCCAAATGACCTAAAATGTGGCAAGCACCTAGTCATTCCTACCACATTTCACTGTGACAACTTTTCCAGCTCATTGGCACCTCTGTTTGACCACAACTTCCTCCCCAAGTTTCTGTCCAGAAGTTGTTCTGGATCCCCTCGACCCCTCCAGAGCAATCCTGGTCCATCCCTTGACCCATCTTGTCTATTTGAGCAGTGGTGCACCTGTTTGACAAGGTTGGACAGGCAGGAGAGTGCCAGAGCTTGTAGTGCACGTGGTGACCGCGTGGACAGCAGGCAGAAACGGTGCTCTGCGGCACTGTTCTCGTCGTGCAGCTCACTCCGACCAATTCTGGCTTGTCCGGCCATGTCTGGTGGGTTCGCGACGTCCACGCGCCCATCTCTAGTCTCTTCCCCTCTCCGATTTCCTCCTCCTCACGCCACGGCAGTCGCCGCTACAGCACTGTCCGCCCGTGACCGCCGTCGTCTTCCTCTCCCCTTGGCCCTTTCCTCGCCGTAGTGTCCCGTCGTTCTGCCCCGCGTCAGGTCGGCACCTCTCCTCGCGCGCCACCTCGTCGGAATGCCGCCAAGGCAGCGAGATCCCGAAGCCTCGGTTGTCGCCGAGAAGCCTCGCCTCGGCCTGCTATAAAAGCCGCGGCCCGAGCTCTCTCGCGAGCACCCACACCACCCGCAGAGACCTCCTCTCCCTCCTAGACCCTCCCCTGCCCGAAGGAGCTCGCCCCCGTGCCCATTTCCTCTCCTCTGTCGCCATGGCTGCCGCCGTCCCCCTCCTCAAATTCGGCCACCACAGCCCGTCCCCGTCTCCATTGCGGGTCCCTCTGAGCTCGCCGTGGAGCTCCACTTCCATACACCCCATCCCCGCGAGCCCTCGTCCACCGGAGAGCCCACATCGCCCAAGCGGGCTGCTCGCTGCCGCTCGTCGCCACCCTCACGGCCGTTTCCAGTCCCCGTGCCGCCCACCGTCGGATGCGGCGCACGCTGGCGACCTCGGCCATCCACTCAGCCGCCCGCGAGGCTCACCGGAGCGCCGAAGCCCCACGCCGGAGCCGAAGCTCTGTCGCCGCGTCGGGGGAGCAGAGAGGAGGAAGAAGAGAAGGAGGGAGGAGAGAGAGAGAGCACCGGTGGGGCCCGGCTGTAAGTGGCTGCGGCCTGGGCCCAGCTGTTTAAGTGGAGGCGCCCTTCGTTGATTACGTCTTCGGTTGAGGAAAACGTTCCCAGGTGAGATACGTTTTCACTCGGAGAAAGCGTATTCCCGTTGTAATGCGTTTTCCCTACTGGAAAACGTATACCCAGAGAAGGCGCCAGCCGCAGTGCTGTCAGGGACCCGGATGCAATTATTTCTTTTGCCGATCAGTCCCTGGCAGTCCAACCTCCCTAACTTCTTGCCCGTAACTCCGATTCAGGTGAATCCAACGCCCACTTCTTCAGTTCGTCGAGATCGTTCTGATGACATCACTTCCACCATGTTGACACTTTCTGAAAATACCCATTTTGCCCTTGCCCTTCAATCAGCCCCTCCGAGAGGGAATCCTTTCCGGCGAATTCTTCCGCGAGGTGATCGCACTTCTGCCGGAGTATTCCTTCGCCCCCAGGCAAGCCGACCATCTGATATATTCCCTAAAGCATTGCTCTGTGTTATTCTTGCGTGTTTAAATTAATATGCTTATGCTTGTGTGCATAGTGGTGAGTTGTATGTGACGTCAGTGAACCCTTGTTTGCCTTTCTTTGATGACGGCACCGCGCCTGTGTTCTGAGCTGCTTCCGGCCGTCCGGGGTGGATGCCGACTTTATATTTCTCTTTTCAACAACTGGCCCGTGTTCTGAGCTGCTTTTCGGCTGTCTCGGACAGCTGTTGAATTTCTTTCTGTAGCGGTGACCCTATGCTCTGAGCTGTTTTTCGGCCGTCTTAGGGAACCGCTACACTCGTTTTATCAACACCGTCTCATGCTCTGAGCTGCTTTTCAGCCGTCTTGAGCCGGGGTTGAGTTATTCCGGTAACGTCCCAGATCTGAGTTGTAAAGACCGTTCTGGTGGCTACTGGTTTATTTCTCGGTTTCATGCAAGGGTTCAGATGGTTGTCATTTACAGCTAAGCCTTGTAAAGTGATAATTTTCCATTTAAATATTGTCTCATTAATGACTCGCTGTGATATTGTATGGAGATAGGTTGTTATGCTTTCATAGTTGTTACATCATGCATGGTTACTATTATTGCAATATTAAAGAATGTGACTTAATAATAATAACCTCCTCCGTCGGCTGGATCGAGTCATAGTGTCACCTATCCGAGCTTACTCGTGCAACCACATTTGCCTGGATGGGGAGGCCCTAGCTTGGTCTATTGTCCTGTCTCTTGTCGGTACCTCCAACTAGGGAAGGTTATGCGTGCGTGCTACCCTGGCCCGGTAGGCGGTGATAACCTTGTGAGCCCAGTCAAGTTATTTGAGCTCAGGTCCCCGTTTGGGACAGTTTTGTTTGGCCACGATGGTGGCAGGTGTCACGGGGTGACACAGGGGCCACCCAGGACATGACCCTGGGAGGGTATGATTGTCGGAGGGACCGTAAGAGTGCCAGGCAATAGACAAGGTTTTGTTGGAGCAGCACTGGTCCACCCGAATGGGAACATGTACTAAAGTACGAGGCCAGGCGCTCCATGGTGTGGGTAAAGTGCACAACCTCTGCAGAGTGTAAATCTATTCAAATAGCCGCGTCCTCGGTCATGGACAATTCGTATAGGCCCCTATTTGGTCTGTGTCGAGTCTGGAGGAACAAACTATATAATGTATTGTTAAAACTGAACCAGAGAGAGGTATGATTTGGCAGACTTATAGTGCAGAAGCATGGACATCGGGTGATGTCAGGTATATGGTGTTGACCATGCGATGGCTATGAGGTGAGTGGTCGGATGACCACAGTACTTGTATTTGGTGTGGATCATGACATATTCGTAGTGTGGATTAATTACTTGATATGCTTTATCTTTGTTATACTGCAGTTACTTTGATAGTTTACATGCTAGATAATCCTGCTATGTCATGATGATTAATGTTGCTAGATGATTAATCTTGCTAGATAATCCTATCATAACAGGATAGTTAATACTGTTAAGATAACAAGTGCATGCTTGAATGCCATGGTTTGCTTTGCTTGGTGTATATGTTGGATTGGTTTGCTTGCGAGTACATTCAAAAGTACTCAGCGGCCTTCAATGTGGCCAGGTTCACCTAAGGATTCAACGACCCTAGCGAGGAGCCAGAGTGTTCGCGGGCTAGAAGAGTAACCCAGTCAGATCCCTGTGGATTTTAGCCACACCAGGACCATGCTGCCTTAGATAGAGCTTTTCCGCTGCCATCACCCTTGTAATATATCATGTAAGACTTATATATCCATTAATAGAAATGTCTGTGTTCATGATACTTGTTGTAAAAGCGCATGCCAGAGTGATTTCTTGGGCTGGTATGTGCGGTGACCGTCTGACTACAGTGGTATTCATACGGGGCGCCACAACGGATGGTATCAGAGCCAGGCTGACCATAGGTTACCCTAGCCAGATTTCATTGTCTGGTGCTCAGTAGAAAGCCCAGATGGATTTCAGCCATCTTTGCCGGACAGGCACGGCTACTATTGATCATAAGGCAACCCCCATAGGTTTTGGCTCCATTAGACCCCCAACTCTCGTGGCCTTTGCCTCCGGTGTGAAATGTCCGCACCAGGCAACGACCCGTGAGCCCTGAACCCCTCGGTAAACCAGATATCCCTACCTTGCTTGCTAACCATGGCATCTCTCTTCTCAAATCCAGTTTCCTTTGGGAAACGCCTATAAATTCCATCTTTCCCCGACACCCCTAGGATCGTTGACTAAGCCACTTTGGCTATGGTCGTGCGTCGAGTTTGATGTTCCCTAAGGAAGTAGTAGGAGCTTGACACCAATTGCTACCAGGAGCATTGTGTGGTTTGCTTCTAAATCCTTAGAGGTACATCGAGTGCGCTATATTAGTTATACTAGTGAATCTTCGGCCACATGTGTAAGGTCCGCAAAATTTGAGCTTTATTTGCTTTTTGGTTTTTCGCGGTTCTTGTTTCTTTTGTCGGTTCCGCTCTGCCACTTCGACTGGATCCATCTGCAAGAGCTGTCAAGAAGACCCGAGCACAACTTGGATAATACCCAATAATCCAAATTCAGTCAGAGTCAAGCCAAGCCAGCTGGCCGATATTCAGAACAGTATCACCGGATCTGTAAAGAATGAAGAATGGGTCAGAAGCAGAATCTGCGTGCAACAGACAAGGCCAGAATATACTTGAGGGAGTTTGCCTCAGAACAAATCACACCTGAGAAACAGTCAGATGAGCTACCAAGAATGGACACCAGTAAGAGCAAAATATTCCATCCTCGATACAAGGATTATTTCAGTTAGTGGGGTAAACCTTGAGTCTTTTCTCAATGGACTCAAGAATCATTTATTACCCACCGAAGATATACTACAGGAATGTGAATGTGCCGAGAGCAACAACAGAACTCTGGTATGTGGATACAAATTTCCAAGCATATTCTGGAATTTTTCAATGCATATACAAATTTTCTGGGCATGATGAACAAGGTCTGCGAGAAATATGGATGAGTTCATGGCTGCCCAGAATCAACGAGGACTCCAAACACCTGGAAGCTCAGCTAAACCGAATGGAATTATCGGTCAACTGCTCACTACCTGCAACACTTGGTTTGAATGCAAAGGGTATTCCGAATTAATTATCAACACGAAGTCTGCATCAGTTGTGCAACCTCTATAGCAGCAATGATCAGACTAGCAGAAGGACAAGCGGTATACATGACCAACGGAATATCTCCAGGCAAGGTATGGCCTATGCCAAGTTGTGGTTCCGCTATGGGTAAATTCCGAATATCTCAGAAGGAAGCCAGAACCGGCCACAGGACCAACCGCATATCACAGTAAAAGGGCTTCTGCTATAAGCAACCCAGCCTTCTTCCGCAAGCTATCGGAAGAAGCTTAAGATGCAAGACTCCCGACCTTCTTTGCTACACCACTTGGTGAGAAAATCTTCTAGGATACGGCACTCCAATCTTCCTCAGCCCGCTACCACGGAAAGCTTTCAGCATAAGGCACCTGATTTTCCGCAGTAAGCAACATGAGGGGAAACTTCTGAGGTACGATACCCAGCCTTCATCGGCACGCTACCTTGGCAGAAGTTTCGAGCATAAGGTATTCAACCTTCTTCAGCACGCCAACGTGCCCACAACAATCCTGTCAGAAGCACGAACTAGCCCAGACACACGTCCGCCTCAGAGCTTAGTTGATTATGAAAGGGTTTATCCTACCCCTGCATATGTTGTGAGCATGCAGTCCAGGGGATCAGTTCATGCGAGCCACTCGTACCCAGGAATGGTTGTGTTTAGAGAAACATTGGCCCCATATTTCAAAAAATGATATGAACGCAGCAATCCCTACGAGATATGCAAGATTAAATTGTGAATACAAGCCCAACAAGCTGGGATATGACCAAGGAGCCATGATAGTAGGTCATGACAAGTTCCCCAACAAGGAACCCCAAGAACAAGGAAGTCTTGAATAAACAATCTCCGCAACGGTCAATGAAGTAAAGCTCCACAGACAAGGTGATATTGCCAATCCTTGTCAGGCTCTTGCATATACGGCCACAACAATGCAGCCAGCATGTCATCGTGAATATGGGCCATCAGCCAAGATCAGAGGTTATGCTCCGAAGAATGCAAGGAATGATAGCCATACTATGTCAGCTTAGTGGTCATAGCAAGGACCACAGAGGCTATATATGGTAGAGCCATCTCAGAGATTACCGTCTATGATTACTTTGTGAGTAGGCCCGACATTTCAGTTGGAAATCACCTAAGGACGAAGTCAAAATGCAAGAGACAGAAGGGAACACCTCGTACGGAACCCACAGTCAGACTGAAAGAAAGCCATCCCCAGTCACTCGAGGCCATACAAGCACATGAGCCCTGTGTCAAGAAAAGATGACTTGCCATTGGCAATCAGTGTACGAAGTATCGCAATAAAATCCGAAGCAGCTAGCTCCAGGCCCTGGAAACCAAGCTATTTGTCGGTACTACTGCTACCCCACCAAGCAACAGGCTACCAGGACAGAAGGTACACCTGACAGGAAAGAGAAGGATTCAATACAGATGTTGGAAAAGACAATCCCTGAGCCATCAGAAGAGGCAGTAAAAAGGTCAGTAAACCAATGAAGACAAGACAACTGATGGATCCAAGTCGTACACAGGTAAGTTCCCCTTAGCCGGGAGGTAAGCCCGGAAATCTCGAGGACGAGATTTTCTTAAGGGGGGTAGGTTTGTGACACCCTGGTTTTCGCTCCTTGTTTTTTTCCTTTGCGAGATTTGACTCCCGTCTTTTTTTCAATGTTGTTGGATTTTCTCTCGCTCTTGGGTATATGAAGATGGTCATTTATTCTTGCCTTTCCTATCCAACCAGAGATTCTCTCCAGACCAACCTTGCCACCCAAGATATCTTCTCAGGATTCTGCCACCAAAACCCTACTCTCCGGTCTACCGGAAGGGAAACCCTAATTCCTTCCGTTACAAAGGAACCCCAATTTCCTTTGATCTTTTGCCTCCCAAATTTCTCCCAGTGATCATCCTATCTTTTTAAACCCTGGATATGCAAAAATATTGCCAAGTCATTTGCAATATTTTTCATTTAAAATTAATTCCTTTTTTTGCCCGTTAAAGGAATTAAATCCAGGAAAATATCTATCCATCTCCAAAGTTCATGAAAACTTGTGGAGATATTATTTGTGATCATATTGAGCTCCAATAAAAATATTGGCCATAATTAAATAAGGGAAATTGCCTTTTCCTATTTAAAGCCAATATTGCAATTTGGGCACTTTCCAAAGGAGCTACCATTTTGGTAGCCAGGAAAAATCCCAAATAATTTGTGGAGCATCTCATATCCATATCTTCATCATTTCCATCAAGATCCCAAGTTCCACAGATCAAATTTTGAGAGCATCATCCAATTCTTGTTTCTGGATTTATTTTGAGGTTGTGAAGCAACTATATTTTATATTGCTTCAAAAATTCTCAAATTAATCCAGGACCTCACATTCCCTAAATGATGTGACCATGCAAAAATTCACATCATTTTACCTAGCCATTTGCTCTCAAAAATTCCATCTAGTTTCTGTCCAGATCCAAGCTCTGTGAAGGAAGTACCACTTTGGCATTTCCAATTGAGCTGAAATTTTCCTAGTACCTTCATATATCCAAATCATCATCCTAAAACAAAATTCAGCTCATTCCACCAAGCCATATGAATGCAGCTTCAAGGTCAAGTTTCTGGACCAGAATTTGCATTACAAAGGAAGTGTATGCAAAACTTGTCCAAATGACCTCAAATTTGGCAAGAACCTAGTCATTCCTACCACATTTCACTGTGACAACTTTTCCAGCTCATTGGCACCTCTGTTTGACCACAACTTCCTCCCCAAGTTTCTGTCCAGAAGTTGTTCTGGATCCCCTCGACCCCTCCAGAGCAATCCTGGTCCATCCCTTGACCCATCTTGTCTATTTGAGCAGTGGTGCACCTGTTTGACAAGGTTGGACAGGCAGGAGAGTGCCAGAGCTTGTAGTGCACGTGGTGACCGCATGGACAGCAGGCAGAAACGGTGCTCTGCGGCACTGTTCTCGTCGTGCAGCTCACTCCGGCCAATTCTGGCTTGTCCGGCCATGTCTAGTGGGTTCGCGACGTCCACGCGCCCATCTCTAGTCTCTTCCCCTCTCCGATTTCCTCCTCCTCACGCCATGGCAGTCGCCGCCACAGCACTGTCCGCCCGTGACCGCCATCGTCTTCCTCTCCCCTTGGCCCTTTCCTCGCCGTCCTGTCCCGTCGTGCTGCCCCGCGTCAGGTCGGCACCTCTCCTCGCGCGCCACCTCGCCGGAATGCCGCCAAGGCAGCGAGCTCCCGAAGCCTCGGTTGTCGCCGAGAAGCCTCGCCTCGGCCGGCTATAAAAGCTGCGGCCCGAGCTCTCTCCCGAGCACCCACACCACCCGCAGAGACCTCCTCTCCCTCCTAGACCCTCCCCTGCCCGAAGGAGCTCGCCCCCGTGCCCATTTCCTCTCCTCTGTCTCCATGGCTGCCGCCGTCCCCCTCCTCAAATTCGGCCACCACAGCCCATCCCCGTCTCCATTGCGGGTCCCTCTGAGCTCGCCGTGGAGCTCCACTTCCATCCACCCCATCCCCGCGAGCCCTCGTCCACCAGAGAGCCCACATCGCCCGAGCGGGCTGCTCGCTGCCGCCCCTCGTCGCCACCCTCACGGCCATTTCCAGTCCCCGTGCCGCCCACCATCGGATGCGGCGCACGCTGGCGACCTCGGCCATCCACTCAGCCACCCGCGAGGCTCACCGGAGCGCCGAAGCCCCACGCCGGAGCCGAAGCTCTGTCGCCGCGTCGGGGGAGCAGAGAGGAGGAAGAAGAGAAGGAGGGAGGAGAGAGAGAGAGCACCGGTGGGGCCCGGCTGTAAGTGGCTGCGGCCTGGGCCCAGCTGTTTAAGTGGAGGCGCCCTTCGTTGATTACGTCTTCGGTTGAGGAAAACGTTCCCAGCTGAGATGCGTTTTCACTCGGAGAAAGCGTATTCGGGTTGGAATGCGTTTTCCCTACTGGAAAACGTATACGCAGAGAAGGCGCCAGCCGCAGTGCTGTCAGGGACCCGGATGCAATTATTTCTTTTGCCGATCAGTCCCTGGCAGTCCAACCTCCCTAACTTCTTGCCCGTAACTCCGATTCAGGTGAATCCAACGCCCACTTCTGCAGTTCGTCGAGACCGTTCTGATGACATCACTTCCACCATGTTGACACTTTCTGGAAATACCCATTTTGCCCTTGCTCTTCAATCAGCCCCTCCGAGAGGGAATCCTTTGCGGCAAATTCTTCCGCGAGGTGATCGCACTTCTCCCGGAGTATTCCTTCACCCCCAGGCAAGCCGACCATCTGATATATGCCCTAAAGCATTGCTCTGTGTTATTCTTGCGTGTTTAAATTAATATGCTTATGCTTATGTGCATAGTGGTGAGTTGTATGTGACGTCAGTGAACCCTTGTTTGCCTTTCTTTGATGACGGCACCACGCCTGTGTTCTGAGCTGCTTCCGGCCGTCCGGGGTGGACGCCGACTTTATATTTCTCTTTTCAACAACTGGCCCGTGTTCTGAGCTGCTTTTCGGCCGTCTCGGACAGTTGTTGAATTTCTTTCTGTAGCGGTGACCCTATGCTCTGAGCTATTTTTCGGCCGTCTTAGGGAACCGCTACACTCTTTTTATCAACGCCGTCTCATGCTCTGAGCTGCTTTTCAGCCGTCTTGAGCCGGGGTTGAGTTATTCCGGTAATGTCCCAGATCTGAGTTGTAAAGACTGTTCTGGTGGCTACTGGTTTATTTGTCGGTTTCATGCAAGGGTTCAGATGGTTGTCACTTATAGGTAAGCCTTGTAAAGTGATAATTTGCCATTTAAATATTGTCTCATTAATGACTTGCTGTGATATTGTATGGAGATAGGTTGTTATGCTTTCATAGTTGTTACATCATGCATGGTTACTATTATTGCAATATTAAAGAATGTGACTTAATAATAACAACCTCCTCCGTCGGCTAGATCGAGTCATAGTGTCACCTATCCGAGCTTACCCGTGCAACCACATTTGCCTGGATGTGGAGGCCCTAGCTTGGTCTATTGTCCTGCCTCTTGTCGGTACCTCCAACTAGGGAAGGTTATGCGTGCGTGCTACCCTGGCCCGGTAGGCGGCGATAACCTTGTGAGCCCAGTCAAGTTATTTGAGCTTAGGTCCCCGTTTGGGACAGTTTTGTTTGGCCACGATGGTGGCAGGTGTCACGGGGTGACACAGGGGCCACCCAGGACATGACCCTGGGAGGGTATGATTGTCGGAGGGACCGTAAGAGTGCCAGGCAATAGACAAGGTTTTGCTGGAGCAGCACTGGTCCACCCGAATGGGAACATGTACTAAAGTACGAGGCCAGGCGCTCCATGGTGTGGGTAAAGTGCACAACCTCTGCAGAGTGTAAATCTATTCGAATAGCCGCGTCCTCGGTCATGGACAGTTCGTATAGGCCCCTATTTGGTCTGTGTCGAGTCTGGAGGAACAAACTATATAATGTATTGTTAAAACTGAACCAGAGAGAGGTATGATTTGGCAGACTTATAGTGCAGATGCATGGACATCGGGTGATGTCAGGTATATGGTGTTGGCCATGCGATGGCTATGAGGTGAGTGGTCGGATGACCACAGTACTTGGATTTGGTGTGGATCATGACATATTCGTAGTGTGGATTAATTACTTGATATGCTTTATCTTTGTTATACCGCAGTTACTTTGATAGTTTACATGCTAGATAATCCTTCTATGTCATGATGATTAATGTTGCTAGATGATTAATCTTGCTAGATATTCCTATCATAACTGGATAGTTAATACTGTTAAGATAACAAGTGCATGCTTGAATGCCACGGTTTGCTTTGCTTGGTGTATATGTTGGATTGGTTTGCTTGCGAGTACATTCAAAAGTACTCAGCGGCCTTCAATGTGGCCAGGTTCACCTAAGGATTCGACGACCCCTAGCGAGGAGCCAGAGTGTTCGCGGGCTAGAAGAGTAACCCAGTCAGATCCCTGTGGATTGGAGCCGCACCAGGACCATGCTGCCTTAGATAGAGCTTTTCCGCTGCCATCACCCTTGTAATATATCACGTAAGACTGGTATATCCATTAATATAAATGTCTGTGTTCATGATACTTGTTGTAAAAGCGCATGCCAGAGTGATTTCCTTGGCTGGTATGTGCGGTGACCGTCTGACTACAGTGGTATTCAGGCGGGGCGCCACAAAGAACATGGTACTACTTTGAAGCACAATTGTGGAAAAGGATAGTAACATTCCCCCTTCTCTCTTTTTCTCTCACTTTTTTCCGTGGGGTCTTTTTGGCCTCTCTTTTTTTCGTCCGGTTCCTCATCCCGACTTTTGGCGGAATCATAGTCTCCATCATCCTTTCCTCACTAGGACAATGGTCTAATAATGATGATCATCACATTTCTATTTACTTACAACTCAATATTACAACTCGATAAAACTAGAACAATATGACTCTATATGAATGCCTCTGGTAGTGTACCAGGATGTGCAATGATCTAGCGTAACATGTATAAAAAATGATAAATGATGACTGAGCATCAAATACTATGTGATGTGGAGCATCCTACGGTCATCCCCATGGACCTACCGTCGTCTCCTCGAGTGCCAAGAGGACCAATGACACAAGCACGTGCAAGAGCTATCAGAACCGAGGTGACATCTCTCCTTAATGAGCTTCCGTATGATCCACATGAGACATGGCTACTACCTAAAGCCGGAATGCTATGTGTGATCAGGTATGAAGAAGACCCTCTCGGAGATGCTCAGGATCACGGACAAGTCCCCAACTACATCGACGAAGGAGTACGATGAGAGGAACCGGACATCCGGCCCCTGGTGACTCCACCAACAACAGCCAGCAGCTGAAGAAGCTCCAGGACCCGGACATCCGGCATCGCCCTGGACATCCGGCCCGACCGGCCCAGACATCCGGCCCCACGCCCGGAAATCCGGCCCCTCCTATATAGAGAGCATCAGAAATCGGCTTCTCCAGCCTGGATATCCAGCTGTGACCCCGAACATCCGGCCCGACATGAAGGCCCAGACATCCGGCCCTCCTGCCCGGACATCCGGCCCCTGTCTGCGCACAGTGAACGGGCCAACAGCCCATGTACCCATCCAACTCGCCCCAACTTGTACTAGCACTATACATAGACCTCTCCCTCCTCCATCTAGGGTTAGCAAAGGTTAGAGTTCATTTGAGATGGAGCTTTGCTCATCCACTTATCCCTACTCCCATGGACTTCAAGACCTCCATGTGAGAAGATCCCCCAAGTGGATTCAAGACCCCTTCATGGGAAGATCCTCCTAGGATTCAAGACCTCAACTCCTCCAAGGATTGGGATGATCTAGTTACCTATGTATCCTCTTGTGTTGACTTTGGATCTTTGTATCTCCACTATGTGTATGTGGATCTAGCACATGTGTGATTGGATCTTGTCTATTTGAGTGCTTTGTTTGTCTTGTTCTTTGGATTTGCCCTTTTCCCCCTCCAAGTGTGAAAAGATCATCACTATAGGGTTCCACCCTACATCATCTTGGATCAGAGCCACATTGATTCACATCTTGGAGTTCTCCCTTCCACTTTCTAGCCCCAACTTTGTGTGTTTTTGCCCAATTTCGAAAATCCCCACAAAAATAGTCATACCAATATTTTTTGTGATTTGTTGGTTGGATGATGTTTTGTTGAATTTGATCCATGGATTTGATGTGTTTCAGATGGATCTAGCTTTCCTCCCCATCTTTCACCCCACTTCCATCCACAAAATTCCCGCAATTTTGCTAGATTTTTTCTTTTTCCCCCACTTGTTCTTCGAGTTCATCCACGGATCAGAGACCTCGGACATCCGACCCATACCCCTTGACATCCGGCACCCCCGGACATCCGGCCCCTCAACCCGGACATCAGCCGCCTCATAGCCAACTGCATCTCCACCACCGCAAAACTTCGCCGATTTTGACTGGGTTTCCGCCAATACTTCCGCATACCACCACCGCTTTCCGCAACCACCACCGCTTTTCTGCTACCACATCCGAATTTGACCATTTGGTCTTGAGATCTTGAGTTGCGGTTTCCGTTTCCTAAGGTGTTTCGGCTAATTAGGGATGGTTCATCATCGACATCACCGCCGCTCAACTTCGCCACGGACTCGACATTGACACTTCACCACCTTGACACCACCACCGTAAGCAAGGACGGTAACCTCGACAACAACTTGTTCATCTCCTTGCCATTGCATTATTAACCCCTAGCCCATTTTTGCATCACTTGCCTACCGAGATGAGCTATTGAGTATTGCCGGGACACGATACTTGTGCACTTTAGTGATACACGTTCTGCATAGCTATCATAGCGTGCATATATCATCGTATCATCTCTTGTGTCACAAATTGTTCCCACATATACATAATTGCTATCTTGATTTGAGCATTTCGCATTGTGGTATATATTAAAAAAGAGAGTGCAAAGCTTTTAAGCAAAGAGAAAAAGTGAACAAAGAGCTTGTAAGCAATAGCATCTCATGTTAGATAGTTGATCATCTTGGATCATCGTGTGCGAGACACCGAGAACCATACATACATAGCATACTTGGGATAGAAGTTGACATGTTTTGTTTCTATAGGTTGTGCACAAGGTCGTATCATGCCCAATAGAGAAATCGTGCTAGCGTCTCTCTAGAGTTGTGCCACACGAGCATTTTCCATGGATATCACATTTTGAGATCATTCCTTGGTTGCACGACCCCATTTATCTATCCATGTGTGTGTTTCCATGTGCCACCCACTTGCTATCGATCTACTTGTTTCACTTGCGTATTTGTGAAACTTTTTCAATATTATTGATATCTTGCTAACGATTGCATGAATTTTGTTCCACTATCCTAACCAAGCTCCTCCAAAAGCTTTACTTGTGTAGGTGTGAGATTGACAAGATCCGGTACCAATTGTGCTATTGCCATAATACTACATTGGGTGATCTTTGATCCATTTTCAACATTGGATAATGTACATTTGGTCTAGTTCTTTCCTTTCTTCCACTCACATTTGTTTGAGCATGATGGATAGGCCGAGCACTTCTTCCATCCCACTCTTCGACGAGCAAGATGCACTGAACGACTACGTTACCAAAACTCAACTCTTCGGCGTTCAACGAGCCTTACATCAAGAGAGTGCAACTTTGGGCGACCACATCAAACAAATCGCCACCGACTTACGTCAATCCATAGCAAGAACAAGAGACTACCTTGACACCAAGCTATCCTCTCAAATGGAAGAGTTTCGCACCATGATGGTCAACCGTGCTTCTTCCACTTCGTCATCATCAAGATCAAGACGATGCCACTCGAGCCGTTACTCTTCATACACATCATCGGATGCAAGTCTTCCACACACTCGTTCGCATTGTCACCAAGACCGTGAAGATCTTCAAGCTCCACAAAACCCACCACATGGCAAAGGTTTACAAGATCAAGCTCCACAACGCCAACGTCAAGTACACCAAGACGGTGATGCCCTCCGGCAAGAACAACAACGTCATGAGGAACAAGCCTTTGAAGCTCGATGTGCCCTCCGAGAAGCAACACGTGTCGTCAATGAGCGCAACCGCCGTGTGCGTGAACAAGAAGAAGCCCACCGACAAGAGCATCAAGAAGAAGCCGCACATCTTGAGGAGCGCCAAGAAATGAGGAACCGTGTAAAAATTCCGCGCCCTCAACGCCAACTTCATCAAGAGGAGCACGAGGAGCAAGAGCTAGAAGAGCCTCCTCAATGACAAGAGCGACATCGCCATCGCCCACAACACAATGAAGAGCAACACTACGGCAAGCTAAAGTTCAATATGCCAAAGTTTTCCGAAAGCAGCGATCCCGAAGAATACCTCTCATGGGCATTGAAGGTCGACAAGATATTTCGCCTTCACAATTATGAAGAAGAAAAGAAGATCACCATGGCATCCCTGGAGTTCCAAGACTACGTTCTCATTTGGTGGGAGCAAGTCATCACAAGGCACCAAGAGAAAGGAGAGCCACCCATCATGACATGGACTCAAATGAAGGATGTCATGAGAGCTCGTTTTGTGCCTACATACTGCAACTGTGATCTCTTCAAGAAGCTACAACTCCTCAAGGAAGGCACAAAGTCAGTAGAGGAATACTACCAAGAGATGGAAATCGCCATGATACGAGCCAACATCAAGGAAGATGATGACCAAACTATGGCACGTTTCTTGAATGGTCTCAACCATCCAATCAAGAAAATTGTGGACTTTGCAACCGTACTCCAACCTCCTCGAGCTAGTGCACCAAGCAACTAAAACGGAGTGACAAGTACAAGAGGACTTCAAGTACACCAAGTACTCTTTGAAGACCTACGGTTCATACACTCAAGCTTCTATGACTACGACCCTTCCAACAATGACTCGAGCTACATCAAGTACCGGTGACAAGTCAAGCACCAAGCAACCTTCGTCATCCTTGAGTCGTTCTACTTCAAGTACAACCAAGCCAAGAGCTTCGTCATTAACTCCTACTACGGAAGCTACCACCAAGACAAGTGCCATCCAATGTTTCACTTGCAAAGGCCAAGGCCACAAGTCTTTTGAGTTCCCCACACAGCGCATCATGATTGCCAATGACGACGGCGCCTACGACTCCATGAGTAAAGAGGAAATGGAAGCACTTGAGCATGTGGCCATACATTGACAAGTGAATCAAGATGAAGACAATCAAGTCTTTTGCGACAATGATTCGAGCCCCGCCCTCTTGTCTCCAAGGTCTTGACACTTCATCATCAACAAGACGAAGATCAATGATGCCATATCTTCCATACCAAGGCAGGCATCCAAGGACGTTCTGTCAAGGTCATCATCGACGGCGGAAGTTGCCACAACTTGGCAAGCGACGAGCTATGTTCCAAGCTACAATTGGTCAAGAAGAAGCACCCTCACCCCTACAAGGTCCAATGGCTTAGTGACTCCGGCACCATTCAAGTGGAGCACACCGTTCAAGTGTCCTTCAAGATTGGCGCATACGAAAACACATTGGAGTGTGATGTGGTTCCCATGTCCGTATGTCATCTCCTCTTAGGAAGACCTTGGCAATTCGACCACGGTGTCATATTCAATGGACGAACCAATCACTATAGCTTCAAGATCAAGGGCAAGGAGTACGTTCTTCGACCCATGTCGCCAAGTCAAGTGATCGCTGACAAGCAAGCTTCAAGCCATCATGGAGAGACTAGTGAGAGAGTGAGCCACCAAAAAGAGAGTGAGCTCCACAAGCCAAAATTGAGTGACTCCATGATGAGTGACAAGAAACACTTAGTTCTCCTAGCCACCAAAAGAGATCTGAGGGATGTGAGTGAGAGCCCATCTTTGTACTTGTTTGCAAATATGAGGCGGTGAGGACTAATACTTCACAACATCTACCTTTGGTCTTATCTCAATTGTTGCAGGAATTCAAGGATGTATTTCTTGATGAGCTACCTCCCGGACTTCCTCCACTTCACGGAATCAAACACTGCATCGACCACATTCTCGGCACACCTTTACCGAACAAGGCACCCTACCGCGTCAACCCTGACGAGACCAAAGAGATCTAAAGGCAAGTTCAACATCTCATGGAAAATGGGTATGTACACAAGAGCTTAAGTCCATGTGCCGTTTCGGTTATTCTTGTGCCTAAGAAAGATGGTACTTATCGCATGTGTTTCGATTGCCGCCCCATTAATGCTATCACCGTTCGATATCGCCATCCCATTCCTTGCCTTGATGACATGCTAGATGAACTTAGTGGAGCCACCCTTTTCTCAAAAGTTGACCTTAAAAGTGGCTACTATCAAATTCGCATGCAAGAGGGTGATGAATGGAAAACAACTTTCAAAACCAAATTTGGCTTATATGAATGGTTGGTTATGCCTATGGGCTTATCTCAAGCACCTAGCACTTTTATGCGTGTGATGCACTATGTCCTTCACAAATACATTGGCATTTGTGTTGTGGTATACTTTGATGACATTCTTGTGTTTAGCCAATCCCCTGACAATCATGTGAAACACCTTAGAGACGTCTTGCAAGTTCTTTGAAACGAGCGACTTTATGCAAACATGGAGAAATGCACTTTTGGTGTTGATAAACTTGTTTTCTTGGGCTTTGTCGTCTCATCTAAGGGTGTTCAAGTTGATGAAACTAAAATTGATGCTATTAAAACTTGGCCACAACCAACCAATTTGCAACAAGTGCGTAATTTCCTTGGCTTAGCCGGCTTCTATCGTCGATTTGTTAAGGATTTTAGCACTATTGCATCACCATTACATGCTTTGAGTAAGAAGAATGCACCCTTCATATGGGGACCCTCTCAAGCTACCGCATTTGATGAGCTTAAGAATTTGCTTACACATGCTCCATTACCTGCCTTGCACAATTTTGCTAAAACTTTTGAAGTTCATTGCAACGCTAGTGGTAATGGCATAGGTGGTGTGTTAATGCAAGAAAAGTGACCCTTTGCATATTTTAGTGAAAAACTTTCCGGTGCACAACTTAACTATCCCATTTATGACAAGGAATTGTTTGCTTTGGTGAGAGTTTTGCATGTTTGGGAGCATTATGTTCGACCTCATGAATTTGTCATACATACGGATCATGAAACGCTCAAGTACCTCAAAGGTCAAACTAAGTTGAATAAATGGCATGCCAAATGGAGTGAATTCATGGAGTCTTTTCCCTATGTTATCAAATACATTAAGGGTAAAGAAAAATTGTAGTGGATGCTCTTTCCCGCAAGTGCATGTTGGTTACTCAACTTGAATTAAATGTTGTTGGATTTGAGCACATTAAAGACTTGTATGCGCATGATGTTACATTTTCTATTCCTTATGCAAAATGCTTGACACATAACTTTTGGGAGCGATACTATTTGAAAGATGGCTATCTTATGCGAGCTAACAAACTTTGTATCCCCGAATCTTCTCTTCGTTTGTTGCTTTTGCAAGAGGCTCACAGTGGAGGACTTATGGGACATTTTGGACGCGACAAGACATTCGCTACGCTCTCTAAGAACTACTTTTGGCCCAAGATGTTGCGTGATGTTTTGCGCTACATCAACTGGTGCTCTACATGCCGCAAAGCTAAGTCTAAATCTCAATCCCATGGTCTCTATATGCCACTTCCTATTCCGTCTCACCCATGGGAAGATATTAGTATGGATTTTGTGCTTGGTTTGCCTAGAATTAGAAATGGCAAAGATTCGGTATTTTTTGTTGTCGACCATTTCACTAAGATGGCACATTTTATCCCATGCAACAAGATCGACGATGCTTCACATGTTGCAAATCTCTTTTGTAGGGAAATCTTGCGCTTGCATGGAGTGCCCAAGACAATTGTATCAGACCGCGACGTCATGTTCCTAAGCTACTTTTGGAAGAAACTATGCGCCAAGCTTGGAATGAAGCTACTCTTCTCTTCGGCATATCATCCCCAAACCGATGGCCAAACAGAGGTCACCAACCGGACGCTATCTACTCTTCTCCGCGTGTTGATCAACAAGAACATAAAGGAGTGGGAGGAATGCTTGCCAATCGCCGAGTACGCCTACAATCGCGCAAGACATTCTACAACCGGCAAGTCCCCCTTTGAGGTCATCTACGGCTTCAACCCGTTGTCCCCACTGGACATTCTACTGCTGCCACTACGAGAGCGCATCAACATGGACGCGAGTGCACGAGCAAGCTATCTCAAGAAGGTGCATGAAGATACAAGGCACACGATCGAGCGCCAAGTACAATGCCTCGCGACCAGGCTCAACCACAACAAACACCCCATGGTGTTCAACCCTGGTGATCTTGTGTGGTTACACCTTCGCAAGGAACACTTCCCCAATGAACGCAAGTCCAAACTTCTACCACGAGCTGATGGACGGTTCAAGGTGCTATCACACTACAACAACAACGCCTACAAGATCGACATACCACGCGACAAGTACAACGTGAGCGACGTCTTCAACGTCAAGGACCTATCTCCCTTCCATGGTGATGTGGATTTCGATCCAAGCACTACTGTAGGTGACCGCTAACGTGACACATGAACCAGAGACCCCGCGACCAAACTGTGTGCAATGCATGAATCGCAAACAGTGTCGTAATAAAACCGTCGCCAATAAGACAAATTGTTTATGATGGCGGAGACATCAAGCACGATTCAGATTAGAGACGTGTGTGCGATACGTGGCATACAGTTGATCCATATGAACTGTTTGCGATAAGCCAGAACAACAGAAACGGGCAGCCAGTTCGAGGTGTGTGTGCGATACACAGCTTACAGTTCACTCGGATGAACTGTTTGTGATTACCCAACACAATAGAAACGGTCAGACAATGTATGGTGTGTGCGATACACGACATACAGTTCGCTAGGATGAACTGTTTGTGATTACCCAACACAACCAAAACGGTTCAACTTAAAAAGATGTGTGTGATACGCAACAAACAGGTCAGTAATCAGAAATGTGTGGGAAGACCGATAATAACACATACGATTGCTCCAAATAAGTCGTGTGTGTTGTAGGCAAACGCTTGTTGGTAAACAATTGTCAGCGATTGATGAAATCATCACTGATGGGTTCCGTAGTTTAATCTGTGTGCGATGTGATTTGCTCAGTCTACACAACATCTACGCTCTCTGTGTACAGAACAATGTTATTTTGTGTGAATAGTGTGCTCTATTGGGCACACAAGATATATGGATCACACCCGTGGGCAAGCAATGTGCGTGCACGCGTCGTGCTAGCTTGCGCTTCCTTCTATGCTACATTTCCATTAATTGATGGCGTTTTATGAAAACGCCACCGTTTCCCACCATTTCCCCATCGGTTTCCCACCGCCACCTAGTGATTGCGCATAAGCCTAGGCGGCGCGCGACACACCGAGGCACAAGCACAACCTATAGCCCCTCTAGCTACCGTTTCCAAGCATGCCAACCCATCGAAGCACTGCCTCTGCCATCAACCTCCTCGACGAGGTAAACGAGTAGGCGCCACGGCCCGTCGAGGCCAAGGGCATCCCCGGCAACGCGATGGACGATGCCATGCTGCGCGTCATCGCTAGTGTTGAGCAGACCCTTGGCAGATGGTGCTTCAGCGCCGCGGATCAAGAAAGGCAACTCAGCACCGAGAGGCAGCAGCTCGACGCACAACATGATCGGTGGTGCCCCGCAGGGCAAGATAGGCGCGTCCGCTCCGATAGGCTGTGGCTCGCCGCACGGCGGGACCGATGGACCGCCGCAGAGCGAGAGGCGCGGTGAGCCGCACAGAAAGAGCGATTCCATCGGAGCTTGCCTGCTCGATAGGGCATTGCAGCTGGCTACACGACCCGTCAGTAGCGCCATTCCTCACCAGGAGTGGGCAGAGGCCGTCTGTGCCGTACTAGCACCAGAGGCCGGCTGCGCCATGCTTGCACCGGATGCCGGCCGCGTCGTTCACATGCATCGCACCGTTTGCCTTGTCCACGGCCCGCTCGATGCCAACGCGTTGGTCGCTAGGCTCGAGCGCCTCCTTGGCCCAGGTGTCCACATAGGCGCAGTAGAGGAACATGGCCGTCGCATCCTCGACTTGGTGATCTCCGATGATATAGCCAACTTGGAGCTCGAGATCGCGCTCCAGATGTACCGCGAGCGTGTCAACCGCTTGGATGAATGCCTGCACGAGTTCAGAGAGGCAAGAGCTACCGTAGGCAGGGGTGGTGGTCATGGACACATTTTATTTTGTTGAGTTATTTCGACGGTTATCGCTATGTATTCCCAACAATCATAATATTGATCTGTTTATTGCTCTGTTTCATTGTGTGTACTCTGTTTTCCGTTCTTATATATTGTTCTATTTCAATGTGTATGTTTTCCATTTTGTACATGTGGATGGTAAATAGCTAGATAGAAATTAGTACGAAAACGAACAATACGTGATGATACTTAACTGGGATCCCATACTTAACTACTAAGTACAATGCATAAAATTGAAAATGAACAATACTAAAACTAATAATCCCTCCTTATGCGGCTAGTATTCTGGCAGCCCCTCGCTAGCAGCTCCCTGGTGCGCGGCGGCTTCCCAGCACGGAGGGAGTTCTCCGCTTCCTCTGCCTCGCAGCGCTTGACGTGCCGATCTTCCTCTTGCTGGCGGACGCGCGCGAACGATCTTGCCATTTCGTTGGGCGCCCACCAGAGATCCTCGTCGGTAGCATGCTGGAGTTTATCGGCCCACCTCCATGCAGCGATGAGGCTCCTAGCACCTTTGGCCTTCCTGGCGAAGTATCGGTCGTCTTCGTACACCTCGTCCGCACGTCGATGCGCCCGCCGCCAAAGCTCCAGCTTCACCTTTTCCCAGGCGGCCTCACGGGCTTCACAGGCTGCCTGGTACCTGGCGCGCTCCTCCGCCAACTCCTTCTTGAACACCACTTGCCTAGCTTTCTCAGCCGGCGGCAGCGCTTTCCACAGACAAAGATTGTACTGGCCCCAAAACCACCCCAAAGTTGGGGGTTCCGGCACAACCTCGTCTGGTGGCACGTAGGGGTCCTCCTCCTCGCTGCTCTGTGCCTAGACGTCCTCGCGGGGTGGTGCATCCTCCTTGACAGGTGGGCAGATCGTCGGCGCCATGGCAGAGTTTTGTGAGAGAGAGGGGGGGCGAGCGAGGAGAGAATGTAGATGAGAATGCAGGCGGGATGTCGGCGTACTAAGACATGGGTGCCCTCATACCCAGACTTGTGCACAGGCAGTTGTAGCCTCCCTTCCGGCAAGGGCTTGATGGAGGATAACCACAACCCAAGACTCAACACCAAGACCGTGAAGAAGACCTCAAGGCAGCATCGAGAAATACTATTGACCAAAGCTATGGTTGCCGGCAAGCTCCCTTCCCGGCAAGCAATGCCCGACGAGCTCTGTGCCAGCAGGTTTGTTCTGTCCCGTTACCGCTCCACCTCGCCATCGACCAGATAGGCTCGTGGGCTAGGTGTCGAGCGGGCAGGCAGTCAACAAGGCCAGCCAAGGCACGTGTCATCATGCCATGCCAAGATTAACTTTAATGACACCCGTCCCTGGGACATGTCGAGAGTACAGGAGGGCGCTAGGACCGGTGGTACAGATCTTTTGCCCAAGGCCTTGCCTCCCCAACATGCACCTATACGGTGCATTTAATGCATTTGTCTTACCCCGTTGGAAGATAAACGTGATGATGGTGCAAGTCACTGTTCACACCCTGTAAATGACCATATTAGCCATTGTGGTAACCCCTTGGCCTATAAAAGGAGGCCCACGACTACAAGTAGAACGGTCAACACCCAGTTCAATTACACACCGTAGCTGCGTTTTCCTGAGCACCTTCCCAGAAAACTGCGCTCCCTGTAACCAGAATTCATATTCGATCAACCACAGAGCAGGAGTAGGGTTTTACGCTCATAGCGGCCCGAACCTGGATAAATACCCTGTGTGTTCTTGCATTTACTAAAGACCTACTCTTTGTCCCATGCACGTCCCCTAAGCCAAATCGCAAAGGGACCCGTTCGGTCCCATAGATAGTCATTTCCCATGACATCTTTGGTGCGCCAGGCAGGGGCTGTGTGTGTCACAAATCAGTTCTTTGGCAGTGTGAGTACCAACTACATCATCTCCGTCGATGGCGTCGAAGAAAAGGAGCGGAGCCACGAAGGCTCCTGCCACGTCCAAGCCACCTCCCCAGGCGGCCGCAGGCGGCGCAGCCGGAGCGGGCGCTACGGTTGGGACGGGCGGCGTAGGAGGCACAAGTGGTGTGGGTGCCCAGCACCCCTGCCACGATGCTGACCCTAGCCACACGACCGGCGACGTCGCGGCCGGTCAACTTCCAAGACATTCTGGTGAGCGCAGTCATCATAGTAATATAATTCATACTGCTGCCACCCAGAACACAGCCGCCACAACGTCTCAAGACATGGTGGCGACGTCCAACAACGGTGCGGGGAGGCACACGCCACGACCATCGCAAGATGGGCACGACACGCTCCCCCATGTTGCTGGCGGTTCTAGACGA